>CM057449.1:1818532500-1823532500 GCA_016271365.2 Neoceratodus forsteri | reverse complement strand
GCCCTGTTCTGCATAAGATCCAGCAAGATATATTGAACCTGATGAGTGGAGGCCTTCTTCTTGGTAATGAGGGAACTTATGAACTTGTATGCGACTGGAGACTGGGACAGCTCTATGGAGTAACCCTTTGACACTATCTCTAGGACCCACCTGTCTGAAGTTGTGTTGTACCATTTTTGTTTGAAAAGCATTACCCTCCCCCCCACTGGAGGGCACTGCACCCTTCTGGGTGAAGACCTGGGGATGTAATCATTGTGGCTTGCCTCTGTTTCCTCTTCCTCTGCCTCTGAATTTGGATCTACAGCTTCTGAAGGAGGATGGTTGATAAGACTATTTGAAGAAATTGTGGTATCCCCCCTTGGGTGCCTCTGCCATGAAAGGAATTATTTTGGTACTGATTATCTCTGCATGCCTGTTGAAATTTGCTCCTTCCCCCAAACCTTCATTTGCTAGAAGGGAGATAGGTGGACCTGTACTTATTCTTGAGTAGGTCCTTGCCCTCCTATTTTTGTTTGAGAAACTCTTGTAGTCCCTCACCGAAGACATGTTTGCCCTTCATTGGGAAGTTCTGCAGCAGAGTCTTGGATTCATTGTCGGCCTCCCATAGTTTAAGCCACAATGCTCTCCTGGTGTGGTTTGTGAGGGCCGTAGCCCTGGCATTCAGTTTCAAGGTGTCCACTGCCATGTCCACTAGGTATATGGTGGTGTCCAGTGTGCACTCTAAAAGTTCTGCCTCTCTGGTCTTGGGATTCGCCTGCTCAAGGAGTTCCTTGAGCCAGTGAATCTGGGCACATGTGGTGTACACAGCAGTAGTGGATGCTTTGGATGCCATTCCCCCAATTTCAAACATCTTTTTTAGCATATCCTCTGCCCTCTTATCTGTGGGATCTTTCAAGGATATGGTGCCACATAGTAGCACTGTTTTCTTGCTGAGTGCCGCTACCTGAAGATCAGTTGTTGGGGCTGTGCACCAAGTGTTGGCTTTTACCTCTTGGACTGGATACATGCGGTCCAAGTTCTTTTTATCTGACATCCTGCCAGGTTCTGTGGATTGCCACTCCTTGTTGAAGATGTCATCAATCGCTGGACACACGAGAAATGTCTCCTTAACGGTAGCCTTTTGTGGGATCATGGGGTCAAGTTTTGACTCTGTTCTGCCCTCCTCAACCTCAAATCTCACAGTGGCCTTCACTATTCTCATCAGATCTGGAATCATGTTGAATAAGCATAGTTTTGATGTAAGGGATGGCACAGATTGTGGCTCTAATTCTCCATCGTTGGAATCTGCCCTGTCCTCCTCATCTGGAAGGTCTTTGTCACCGCTGTCATCTCTGGAGTCAGGGATGGGATTGTTCTCAGAGTAGGTTCAACTGTGTCCGTGTGGTCGGTGTGGGTGGAGCCTTGTGCTGAGTCAGGGACTCTAATCTCTCCATAATTTTAAACATAAAGTTCTGTTGGCTCTCCATCATAGCCACTGCAGCCTGCTGGTTCTGTAGGAGGAGAGCCCCTAAGTCCATCCAGCTAGAGCCACTGGGCCCAGGATTGACAGAGCCCAAGACTCGGGATGGCTCCAGAGAGACGTCATTGTCATCGTGGAAGCAGGCAAGGCAGAGTGGTCCTGAACTGTGAGGCACCAGTGCGGTGCTGCAGGACATGCACTTTTTGGCCTTGACCATCTGGTGAAAGAGGAATGAGGATGAGTGTTAGGAGGGGTTGTAATGGGCCTCCAATGAACAGGAAGGCCCATAGCTAACTGGTCTTTAAATAAACTCCAAACACTTCAGACGGGTCTAGGTTACCTCAATGGTACTAATGCTGTACCCTGGTAAGGATCATATGTCTCCACTCAGTGAGACTGAGAAGCATGATTCTAGGCACTGGTGTGTGGGGAGGGAAGACAGTAGGTAGCCTGGAATGCTATAGGGAGGGACCCACAGTACACTTATTGGGTCAGTAGCCAGGGACCCAAGTAAGTGACTAAGGGGTTGCTATGGAGAGGGACCCCAAAGTGCCAGCCTGGGGGCGAGTCTTGTAGGGCACACTCACTAGGCCTGCCACTGTGAGAAGGGGCCTGCCTGAGGATGGCCAGACCAAGAAGAAAGGGGGTCTTGTTGAGAGAGCTGAAGGTGAAGATGCCCCCTTGAGGCCACATATCTCCGCTTGGGAGGGGAGAGCTGTGGGATCCAAAGATAAACTCTCCTTATTACCTCTCTTTGTTGAGTCAAATCCAATTATGTTTAGTAAGGCAGTTGAATTTCTAGAATTGTTTGGGCCTGATCTGAGTCCCCATCATTGGCGTCTGATCTTGAGGGAATGTGACACCAGCGTGAGGGCCTAATCAGGTGACCGCATGGTAGGCCAGGTGTCTAGCCTGAGACATGACTGCAGACTGGGCTCCGTGTACGTGAGGGGTAAGAGTCTTAATGCTGCAGCCACATGAGGGAAATTGGGAAGCCGTCCTTTACCCTGAACTGAGGTGAGGAACATCCATCCTAATGTCCCTGGATAGCCAGATGAGAGGAGGGGAGGAGGCGTCAGTGGCCGCCGAAGGGCCTGGCGTGCAGCCTGTACACCGTGATACCCAGAAGGGGAATGGCATAATCATGTCAAAGGAAAAAATGTATCCTCTACCTAGTAACCCTGCTGGGACAGGGAAGTGGGAGCAAGGAGGAGATGCTAAACTCAGCGTAGGAGCCAGGCAAGTTGAAGCGAAGGGGAGTGGAAGGCTACCACGCTGCTAGTGAGCAAAGGCCCGAGCACACCACACCACACTACCCTCGGTGTAACAAACGCTCCAAATTAGCAATACCATTTTGGCTATACCTACTGAGGTTTGAACTCCTAATTCATACCATAACAGTGCTAAAGTGGCAGTGCTGCATACTCTGAAGCAGAGATACTCGCTAACGCCCCAGAGCGGTCGTTGCCACCTGGCTGGACTCTGTCTGGGGTTCCTGGTAACAGACAATCATATCTTCTTAGAGAATTCGATTACACAAGCTATAGTAATACCTGCTGCCAGTAGCAAAAAACAAAAGTGACCATTTGGCAATCTTGATCAACAAGCAAACAGTAGCAGAACCTGCTGAACATTAGGGAGAAAGATAAGATTCCTTAGGGAATTCCTCCTGATAAACAAAAAAAACACGCATAATGGGAACAAATATCCAGATTCCCTAGGTAGACCAGATGTATTATAATCTTGTAAAAACAAATCAAATCCTTTTCTTTTGGCCTACCTTCTATGTAGAACAACAGAGACTATTGGTGTGCTTCTTGCCTTATCAGATGCACAAACTGAACTGGAGAACAGGGGCTTCTGGGACCTAGGTATACCTAGAAATTTGATTGTGAGGTCATGTGCATCACTAGCCTATCAGGTGGGCTAAAACCCATGATGTGAGGTCTGGAGTGCCATGGATGGTCAACCAATCACAATGGAATTTTATAACATTTTGAAAAATTCTGATTAATTCCATTGAATTTTGTTAGAAGCAGAATTTTGAAATTCTAAAATCTGCAGAGTAATAAATCTCTGTTAATAATAACCATGGATTAAGTTTCTGTTAAGTGTGGAAAACTAATCGACAGTTTAAGTAATCCACAATTTAAATTGAAATACTTTGGGATTTTCGGGGAATTTACTGAAAATTTCTGAAAAGCATTTTAAAAGCTGAATTGTTATTCCACGCAAATTCTGTCAGAAGAATTCCACATTCTGCATTTATCTGGCTCAGCGACAAAAAATGACAGATAACAGTAGTCTGGGCATGTGAATAATTAATTCAAAGCATACTCTCCAGAAACTGGCTTGGCGAGGAAAGAATGAGGGATAATCTGAAAAAGCTGGAAGAATAGTTAAGGAAATGGCAACTTAGTTTCAATGCAAAAAAAGTGCAAAATCATGCACATGGGGCACTGAAACCTAGGGCAATGTACTACTTGAGCAAGCAGGCATTAGCAACCACAGAACAGGAAAGGGACCTAGGAGTAATAATTTCTGATGCCCTGAACGTAGCCAAACAGTGTGATAAGGTAGAAGGGAAGGCTAGCAGGATGCTCGGGTGCATAGGGAAAGGCATTACCACCAGAAAGAGGGAGGTAGTATTACACCTGTATAGATCACTGGTAAGACCCCATTTGGCATACTGTGCCGGTTCTGCAGGCCCCACATCCAGAAGGATGTAGATAGGGTTGAGGCGGTACAAGGGAGGGCTACCAAAATGGTGCAGAGCCTGAATCAAAAGTTCTATGAAGAAAGACTCAAGGAACTAAATATGTACTCTCTAGAGGAAAGGAGGGAAAGGGGGGATATGATAGAAATGTTCATATACCTCACAGGAATTAATAAGGTACTGGAAGGTAGCATTTTGCATAGAAAAGGATGCTCCAGGACAAGGAGTCATGTTATGAAGTGGGATGGGGAGGATCATACAAGATGTGAGAAAATACATCTTCATGGAGAGGGTGGTGGATGCCTGGAACAGCCTCCCAGTGGAGGTGGTGGGTGCTAAAATGGTAATGGGATTCAAGCATGCATGGGACAAACACAACGAGGCCTTAGAAGTACTACAAGGGCGGGGAGATGACCAGTGATCGAGTAGTCTGCGGTGGCACCGTAGGTAGGGAATATAGTGCAGGCTAGGTGGGCCAAAAGGTTCTTATCTGTCGACAACTTCAATGTTTCTGTGTAACTGTAGACCACATTGTGTTTATTCCAAGAAAAAGCAAAATGGACTTATAGTCATCTAAGCTCCAAAGAAACCTATGAAGTAATGCAACTGTATTATATGGACTAAATGGCTATGTCCAATAACCCATATGCAGCAACACTTTGCTGACATTGGTAATCTAGTTTGTGATTGACTGGTAGTGATAATCCATTTGTAAGTATGAATTAGCACAACCTGTCAGTCACCAATTATGTATTATCATTAGCTGTAGAAAAATGCCTTCACACCATCGAATGGAGTTTTTAGCATGAGTTTTAGTTTATACTCTCTGTTGCACCTCAGTTACTCTCACTTTCACTTTGTTAATAAACACCATAGCGCTTCATTCCAAATGAAAAGAAGGTACGTATTTCAATTGTCTGCCATAAAATAAATGCCCTTTCAGCACTCACGTACAGCTCCCAAATCACCCCTCCCCCACAGTTATCAAACATAAAGCCATCATTCTGTTGTGCTCCTAGTTCCTGTCCTGTCTGGTCACTTTTTGGTCCCATAAACCAAATGCAACAAAGGCATGATAATTATCTCTTCCTGTCAACTAGAACTCCAACCTCAGTATGCACTGCCAGTTTCCTGCCAGCATCACAGCTCTCTGCACCGCCTTTCTTCTTTGTCCTCCAGCTGTTAAAAAATTACAAAGAAACCACAAAACATGCAAAAACAAAATATGAAAATCTCTGGTCTTCCAGTGAAACACTCGGAGCTCTGTGTGTGTGTTGAAATGAGGACAACAGAAAACTGCACAGAGACATTAACTACTATGCCACTTTCTTAATTTAGCTGTGGGATTATCCCTATAATATTAAAAATAAAACAGTGTGCAAATGTGAGTTACAAGGTGACAATTCAATCTCAGGATTTATGGAATTTCACAATCTACTCAGCCTTCAGCCTCGTGAATTATTATGTTCCATAAAGCCCTTAATTGAATTATCACTTTGTAACTCACACTTGTCCATTTTTTATTTTATATAGAAACATAGAAACATAGACAATATCAGCAGAAAAAGACCATTGGTCTCTCTAGTCTTCCCATGGTTTCCTGTCTATCCCCAGGACCTAATCATCATCCAGAGCTCTAGCCCTCCCTTTCCTCCCACCAAATCACCACCCAGCTACTGTCACCCTGAGTAGCCACAATAGCCTTCACTATGTCCCAACTGTGCTGGAAACCATTTATGATTTTAGCTCCTACCACCTCAGCTGGCAGAGTGTTCCAAGCTTCCACCACCCTCTCAGTAAAGTAATACTTCCTCAAATCCCTCTTAAGCTTTCCCCCTTTCAGCTTCCACCAATGCCCCTTGTGACAGGGTTAAATAAGACCCTGTCCCATTTGTTATGCAGAAAGAGTTAAAATGCAAGGATCTGTTCTGTTCTCTCCTTTTCTGTCTCTTGTCTGGCTGGCCAACCAAATGTTTTCGTGAGACCTAGGAATTGATCATTATGACAGTCTTGCAATTCTTCACCTCTCGCTATCTCTCTGCCTTCACTTTCCATTTCTGTCTTTCCTTTTCCCTTGCATATTTGCATTCATAAAACTATATGTAAATTTTTGTGTGAAACTGTAAGTGATACTGGGATCCCTTAGTTTGAAAGTGTATGTCATTATACTGTTGAAATGATTGCAAAAAGCTATTTGGAATTTAAGGGGTTAACCTTGACATGCAACACAAACTCTTTTGCAGAGCTATCAACAAGAGGCTAGTTCTGGGACATCATGTTCTATTTTGTTGCACCTGCAAGGAAGGAAACTGACAAGAACATTTTCTGAGAAACAGAATGTTCTCTTAATCAACTTGGAGGCAGAAATAAGGACAGCAATGCTTTTGCTAGAGTGAGAGAGAGACTGAGAAATTGAAACTTGGAATTAGAGATACCCTCAGATGAAGGACTTTGTTTTCTCTATTTGTACTGCCTGTGTAAATAGTCATGTTGAATAATTTTTATGTTTATTTTGCTGTTATTAATAGCAATAAAACGTTACTTGGGAATTTTACAACTGCTCCTGGTTTTCTTATTCTTCCTGACCTATGCCTCACAGACAGACAGTGGCTGCCTAAGTGGGAATTATGCCACACATACTCTAAGCCAGGAGTTTTGTGCATGGGTACTGGACCTAGTACCAGGTAAGCATAGCAGAAAGGTATGGATTCTGCAGCTCCAAGCCCAGAAGTCATTACCAGAAAGATGGAAGCCAAACTAGCAGAGACAAAAGTCCAAGCTGAGGCTGTACAGCAACAGCGATGGAAAAAAAGAACAGGCAGTGATAGAACCTGAAAGCCTGACTGCCTTTTTCAAATGGTGGACTATACAACAAAAAGAGACAGAGAAACAGAGAAGAGAAGAAATGTAGTATCTCGAAACACAAAGAATAGAAGAGGTGCAGTGACAGGAGCAGCAAAGAAGATAAGAGATGCAGCGATGGATGGATACATTGCAAGTTATCAAAGCTGGAGAATCTGGCACTGGTCCAGCAGAGCAATAAGACACAAACAACTTAAAAGACATTAAAATTACAAAGCTGTGTCCCTCAGATGATATCAAAGCATGCCTGGCAACTTTTGAAATGGTTGCTGGAGCCTGCCAGTGGCCAAAGCACCAATGGGCAATCAGACTGATACCTTACCTAACAGATAAAGCCCAACTTGCCTAAAGCAGCATGGACACTGCACAGTTAGAAAACTATGACTTTGTGAAAAGAGAAATACTTAAAAGATATGACATCTCATGAGAGACCTACAGGCAAAGACTCTAGTCCCTGAAGTACAACTCATTCAACAATCTTCTAGAAGCCTTCTCCTGACTCAAGAGAACTCCTTAATAAATGGCTCCAACCAGAGGCCAAAACAGTCCCACAGATTATTGACACATTTGCAATGGAGCAATTCAACATCCTGCCTACTGATGTGCAGTTTTTGGTGAAAGAACACCGACCAGGACTTCCGGACCAGGACACCACGCATCTGTAAGGACTTGGAAGAAATGGCTCTGCACCACCCGACTCAACAATTTCAATAAAAATCCCTGCAGAAAGGTTAAAATGAGAAATAACCAAAGGAAATGTCAAATGGATGGCCCAAGGGCAGAAGAGATCTGAAAATGACTCCCAAAAAAGAATTTGTCTCATGAAGATGTAGACGGATCAAAAAGGGGCCGAGGGCCTAGAGAGAGAAGCAGATCCCTGTCCTCACTAGATGTTCCAAACATGATACGGATGGGGAGCTGGAACAATTATCACGCAGTTGATTTGAAACTCTCCTAACTGAAATACAAGGTTCCAGAATGAAAAATCGGAAGGAATTTAAAAGCTTGTCGGACAAACTTACTAAAGTGGAAACCCGAATGGACAACCTGGATGGACGAGTTGGGACTGCAGAGGATCACACACAACAATTAAGCAGTGTGCTGGAACTCCTCCTCCACCAAATGGCAGAACTACATGCCAAAACACTAGATCTGGAAAGCAGATCACTGCAGGATAATTTAAGAGTCTATGGGCTGAAAGAAGGAGCGGAGACATATCCAATGGCTGAGTTCATGGAAAATCTGCTTACCGACGTGCTGAATCTCCCTGTGGTGGTATATGTTATGAATTGAAAGGGCTCATAGATCATTGGTGATAAAGCCGTCAGACCCAGAGGCACATCCCAGATCAGTAGTAATTAAATGTGCTAGCTATAAAGTGAAGGAGGACATATTGCACCTAGCCTGGTCCAAAACAACTCAAAATATTTAGACTCTAAACTTATGCCGGACCATGATTACCCACCAAAGATACAGAGCTCAAGACATAAATGCTCACCCATTCTAAAGGTGCTCAAAGAACAAAATGTTAAATTTCAGATCCCATTCCCAGCACGCCTGAGAGTTCTCTGGGATACTGGAGCTGCGATGTACGGATCTGCCCAGGAGGCGAAATAGGACATTGTGAAAAGAGGCCTGAGAATACCAGATCTGCCCCAGGAATTAAAACCTATGGGAAGGTGATTCCACCTGGATTGGCAAGTGGTGACACACCAGAGAAACAAGGACAGTACCCAGATGAACGTAAGGGAAGCGGCGAGATGTGTCACGGCATTGCTCCACCATGTCGAGAAGACTGGAAACAAATGGTTGCCCAATGTGGAACAAGAAGTCTAAAACCAGAGGTCTAAGGTACTGAGTTTAATTGAAGGGAGAGAGAGGGGAGTTTAATTACACTGAAGCAGTGCACACAAACACCAAAGAGAGGAATACCGATGACCGCTGGAAAAGTGTGCCGAAGTGTAAGACTGATATGTAGGAGGCAATTTGAGCCCACTTTAATGGTTGCAACCAGATTTGTTCCCTAGAAGGTTGTTGACCCCTCTCATGCAGACTATTGAATCTTTGGTTAAGGGAGGAAGTATCGAGGGGAGACAAATCAGCTGAACTGTGGGAAACATATACATGTTTAATTTCTGCTTTTGTTTATAAAAACGGATCAAGATGTATGCTTTTTGAGACAAATAGAAACAGGGGAAGTTGTACATGAAGTAAGTATAAACCACTTTAAGAGTCAGGGGGGAGGGGATGCTGGAGAGGGAAATGGTTGATTTAGTACTAAGAAGATCTGTGATGCGTTATTGCTTCTATACGAGCCCATTACATTAAGAACGAGTGGCTCAGGGGGAGAGAACTTCAGTTTCAGGAGAGAACACTTGTACCCCTACTTAGTGACATCCCCTAGAGAGAAGGAGGAGGGGGACCCTCACTAAGAATAGAAACCCAGACAGTAGGGTTTCCTACCTTGGAAGTAACTAAAAGGTTGAGAATTCCGCATGACCCAGTTGGTTATGAGAATTCCATATGTTTATTATGTTACTATGGCCCAGTTGGCTTGTAAGTTTTTAGCTACCGGATATGATGTCAGTGTGAAAATAGATTGCTATTTAGAAAATAGAAGTTCTACCATGGGGAGAAGGTTTAGTATAAGATCAGAACTGCTTTTTTTTTTTTTTTCAAGATGAATAATAGGAACACACTGATTTGTTCCTATAATGTTCATGGGCTCACTAACCCTGTGAAGAGAAGTAAGATAGTGGCTTATATTAAAAAGACAAAAGTGGACTTTACACTTATGCAGGAAACCCATCTCTCAAAGAGTGAGCATGAAAAGCTGTCCAGGATGGGGTTTGAAGGGGTATATGCTTCCACGTATAAAGAGGGGAGGAGAAGAGGTACGGTAATATTGATTTCAAAAGGGGCGCAATTCCAAAAAGAGGATACTTGTATTGATAAAGAGGGCAGATATGCGGCACTGAAGGGTCTATATAGGGGCCAGAGAATTACCCTGGTATCGGTATACTTCCCCCCAGGATCTGCATATCAGATTTATAAAGAATTGTTTTTACAGCTACAGACCTGGGCGGAAGGAACACTACTTTGTAGGGGAGACTTTAACCTGACTTTTAACCCCATTCTGGACACTACTTCGAAGGTTCTGAGACAATCAAACAGAATAGCCAAATGGCTGCAAAAACTCTTGATGAAATGGGGATGGTGGATATATGGCATCAGACCAATAAGAATAGGAGGGACTATACATATTTTTCAAACCCTCATAGGACATATTCCAGACTCAATTATTTTTACTTGCACAAAGAAGAGATGCAGCGTGTGCACACTATATGGTTTGGAGACATGGTCTTATCAAACCACGCCCCAGTTTTTCTTTCCTTGGACCTAGTTGATTTAAAAAAAAATACAATCTCGAGGCATAATGTGTCTCTCCTTAAAGACGAGGGGGTAAAGAAAATCCTAAAGGACACATGTAAGAGATACCTAGAGGAGAACAGTACCCCAGACACTTCAACAAATATATTGTGGGACACGGCGAAGGCTGTCCTAAGAGGCAAGTTTATTGAGATATCTGCAAAAAAGAAAAGGGAAAGGGAGGTGGCCAAACTAGATTTACAAAAGAAAATAAAATTGTTGGAGGATGAACAAAAACAGCAATACAAGAGAGACAGGCATAAAGAGTTGCTAGATCTTAAAAAGCAATTAGGCAATTTACTTGACTACCAGATAAAACAGAAACTGATTTTTTAAGGCAGAAATTCTATGAAGGTGGCCCTCATTCTTCAAAGTTGTTGGCAACTAGATTGCGAGTACAAAGAATGAAGGCCACAATTAATCAGCTCCAGCACCCAAACACGGGACAGAAGATGACTAAAACAACAGACACTGCAGAATCCTTCAAGGATTACTACACTAAGTTATGCAAAGCTAGCCCCCCAGTACTGGATACTTTGACAGAAGAATTTATGGGGAAAATAACACTTCCAAGGCTTGCAGAGCAGCAGAAAACACAACTCACTAAACCCATATCATATCAGGAGCTTGAAACAGAGATAAAAAGGCTGAAGACAGGAAAATGCCCTGGGCATGATGGCTTAGCAGCCGAATTCTATAAAACCTTCATAGATTTAGTGCAACCCCTTTTATTTCAAACCATGCAAGAAGTTTTTAAGGGAGAAGGAGAACAACCCCCTTCCTGGGCACAAGTGGTTGTTTCTGTGATATTCCCAAGCCCATAAAGGACCCCTCAAAGTGCGTATCTTATTGACCCATTTCTCTATTGAACAATGACTATGAACTATACTCGTCTATAGTTGCTTGCAGATAGCAGGAGATACTGCCCTCACTGATTCATTTAGATCAAATGGGATTCGTCCCAGACAGGCAGGCCCAAGATAACCTTAGAAGAACTATACATATAGTAGATCATATAAATCATAGCAAAACTCCATCCCTACTAATGAGCCTTGACACTGAAAAAGCTTATGATAAAGTCTCTTGGTCTTTTTTGCGGAGGGTCCTTTCTGGGTCTGCGGTCCCTGTGGACTTCATTAATAATTTACTTAAACTATATAAAAGACCAATGGGATATATAAGGGAAAATGGGCATATTTTGACAGGGTTCACTCTAGGGAGGGGTACAAGACAAGGTTGTCCCCTCTCACCATTACTTTTCACCCTATATATTGTGCCTTTGGCAGAGAGTATAAGACAAGACCCCCAGATACATGGGATACAGATGAAGGATAGAGATAATAAAGTGGTGCTGTATGCCAATGTTATTTTGGTACATATGTCCAGGCCTGAGGAATCTCTTCTGCAGCTGATAAAGCAATTGGATGGGTTTTCAACAATTTCTGGGTACATTTTAAACAAGAATAAAACAGAAACATTAGGCCTCCACTATATCCCTATAGTTACACTTAGAAAAAGATTCCCAATGAAGTGGGTTCTCTCCAGTATGAGATACCTGGGGATTGTTATAGGAAAGACTTCAGAGGAACTATTTAATCTAAATTGCCCGCCTCTGATTACCCAAATAAAATCAGACATTGTGCGTTGGAAACTTCTACCCTTATCATTTAATGCTAAAATGCAGACCCTGAAAATGAACGCTTTACCCCATTTCCTGTATTTATTTCAGTGTGTTCCATGTGAGGTCTCACAAGCTAGGTTAGCAAACTGGCAGCAGATACCACTCAACTATGTGTGGGGAAAGACGTGTCCCAGAATTAAAAGAAAAATATTATATTTGCCAAAAAGGGAAGGAGGGATGGCTTTCCCAGATCTGGCAGGATACTGGATAGCCTCCCAAATGAGAATAGCTTTATTATGTATTTAGTACTGGGATTATGCCCTAGGGAAATGAAGGGTAGAGATGAAAGACATCTCTGGAATGCACTTGTTGTTGCGGCTCTGAAGGCCATAACGAGAAGATGGCTACAGGTGACCCCCCCAGAAAGAATAGAATGGTTTGAGATTGTACACCAAACACAGGAAGCAGAAAGAATAACTTGGGCAATAAATCAGAGAAAGAATCAGTTTAATAATATCTGGAATAGATGGGATCTGCAGACCTCTTCAGACAGGTAGACATCAGAAGAAAGAAATAAGGGGCTGTGGGGGAGATGCACATGCTAGATTAGAAAAATGATTAATTTGCAGAAATGGAGGGAGCCAAATAAATTAGGAATATATTAGGACAACTGAAACCCCATGTGTGAAATTAAATAAAAACATGCAGCATAAACTATTTCTATAAGTAAAGAACTACAAAGACTTGAAATTAGACAAAAAACACGGGTAGCCTAAAGTTGTGTTAAATACGTTTTCCTTGTATTCATATTGAATTAATAGCTTTGTAAAAAAGATACATGTATATATTGGAACTGTATTGACTTTATCCAAGATATTTTGTGCAGGTTTTTTCTTTTCTTTTCCTTTCTTGTGCTGTAACTGAATGGGAAAAATAAGAGAAGAAATTCAAAGTTGTAACACTTGAAAGATGAAGTATCTTTTTTATACATGTAACAATAATAAAAGAGTATTAAAAAAAAAGAAAGAACACTGACCAGAAAGTGGGGAAAAGGCCGTTTCTTTGGCCAAGGACTATCAAATGGCCAGGCAGACCACGCAGCAGCGAGGTAACAGCCAAGCACTGGTAAGACCCTCTTTTTAACAATGTAACTCCAGATCAGATAAAAACTCTGGTGGGGGTAACAAATATGCATCCAAAGACTTTATTTGCTGTAACTGTAACAAGCCAGGCCATATTGCAACAAACTGCCATAAAAGCAAGCAAGGTAACACTGAAGCAGATTTGACGTTAGCAAATTAGGGCAAGTATTTAGCAGATGTCAAGTTGGGAGATAAGACGGTAAAGAGACTCATTGATTCTGGAAGCAGACAGACACTAGTGCATGCTAAAGTGCTGGGAAAACACTGTGTAAAAGAAGCAGGTACTGGTGTCATTTGCATCCATAGGGACACAAAATATTATCCTACCACACAAGTGATCCACAATATTAATGGGGTGTCACACCAAATGAAAGTGGGGTAGTACCCAAGTTACCTTTACCCGTGATTATTGGAAATGACTGTCCAGGGTTTACTGATTTAGTCTCAGAGGAACTGAACCCTGCAGTTTCAACAGCAGTGGTAACAAGAACACAGGCACAGAATATCTCAGAAAGTGGGGACACTTTTCCTTTCAGTGACTTTGATTAGGACTTGTCTGAGCCCAGCTCCAACATCCAGAAGTCCAGAAAAGAAAGAAGATGCTTGAAACAACAGTGGCAACAAAAGACAGATGGACATGAGTGGTTAATTTATGAAAATGCTGAAACTAAACTGATAACTGATTATGATTTTGTTTCAGAGCAATCTAATGATGCTTCTCTACAAGGTTATTTTAAGCAGCTGGGGGTGAAACAAAAACAGAGTGAACCAATGTTTAAAAAATGTGATGGGTTACTGTATCCAGTTTGTGTTAAACCTCAGACACAGGAACAGATGGAACAATTAGTTATACCGCAAAAGTATAGATCTGAGTTGTTATAGATATCACATGATCATCCTATGAGTGGTCACTTGGGAGGGGTCGCACCCTTGCCAGATTGCAGTACAGATTTTACTGACCTGGAATTCTTGAAGATGTTGCTACCTATTGCAGTTCTTGACCTGAATGTTGGAAAGTAGCCCACATGACTAAAAAAAGACAAGGAGCCCCTGGTGCCCCTACCCTTGATAGATGTGCCTTTTGACAGAATTGCAATGGATGTTATTGGCCCTTTAGGCAAAAGTAAAAAGGGAAATCGATTCATTCTGGTAGTATGTGACTATGCTACTTGATACCCAGAAGCAGTTCCAATGCATATTGTCACAGCCCCAAAAGTGTCAGCAGGGCGTGCCAAAATTTTCAGTCGGGTGGGCATACCTAAAGAATTACTGATCAGGTTAGTAATTTTGGTGCTGCATTACTGAAGAAGCTGTGCCAACTACTAGGTATCACTGCCATAATAACCTCCCCCTCTCACCCTCAGACAGACAGGCAGTTTTATTGGGCATTGTAACCAAACCCTAAAATGCATGTTAAAAAGGTTTGTAAAAGGGGAAAGGAAAGATTGGGATCAATATTTACCTTATCTGCTTTTTGCTTACAGAAAAGTGCCACAAGCCTCAACAGGTTTTTCACCATTTGAAATGCTGTATGGTAGACAACCTAGAGGGCCACTGGATATAATAAAAGAAACATGGGAAGATAACCCCACTCAAAAACAATCTATTACATTTTATATGTGTGCCCTGAGAATGAAGCTGGCAAAATATGTTGAAATTGCCCATTGTAATCAGGAAGAGGCCCCAAACCAGCAGAATACATATTACAACCATGGGGTAAAAGAAAAAGGCTTTGAGCCAGGTGAAAAAGTCTTGCTACTATTATCCACTACAGAAAATAAACTTAATGAAGTGGCAAGGGCCTTATAAAGTGCTTAGACATACTGACACAGTTAACTATAACACTAAGACCCCTGAAAGGAAAAATCCTTCAAAGATGTACCTCACAAACCTCCTGAAGAAATGGGTTGAAAAAACACCAAAGGCTGCTTTGCTAGTTTTACCAGAAACTGATAAAGAAGATATTGATATAGATTATGACAGACAGGAACAAACTGTAACAGCTAATGCTGTAAAGGAGAATGTTTCCTAAACCTCTGAACAAACTGTAGAAATCTGTAACTTACTAAAGACATTTAACAGTACTTTTACCACAATGCCAGGCCAAGCAAAAGGGGTCGAGCGTGTAATAGTGACGGGGAATGCTCGCCCTAGTAGACAAAAGACATACAGATTACCAGAGTCATTAAGAGCAGATGTGGTTAAGGAAATACAAAAAATGAAAGAACTGGATATGATAGAAGAATCAAGAAGTGCTTGGTTATCACCAATGGTGATTGTAAATAAAAAAGCGGAAGGGTGTAAGAATCTGGATGTACAGATGGAAGAGTGATATCCCATTGGTGAAATCCCCCACAGCAATGTCTTTGAAAAGTTTTGAAAATGTTGCTGTGGGGGACCCACCAGCAAATTTTGCCCATTGGCTGACTTTCACCCCCCCTTCAAATTAACTCTGTCTGGCATTAACAATCTATAGAAGGGGGGTGCAGGGGCCAAGCCCCCCACATGGGGGTCCAGGGGACACAGTCCCCTGCTAGAAACACAGATTGATGTGTGACAGGCAAAATTTCACCTGTCAATATCAGGGATGTCACTATGCCAGACGTCGACAACATTGTTGTCACATCAGCATAGGTAAACCGAGAATCTGCTTTGATTTTAGAAAACTTAACCAAGTGTCCAAATTTGACAGTTATCCTATGCCCTGGATAGATGATTTGGTGGACAGATTGGGATGTGCCAAGTACATCAGTACCCTTGATCTCACCAAGAGTTACTGGCAGATTTCCCTAGCTAAAGAATCCAGAGACAAAAATGCATTTGCCACTCCTGTTGGATTCTATCAGATTACCACCATGCCATTTGGTTTACATGGTGCACCCACCACATTCCAGCAGTACATGGATGTAATTTTATCCCCTTACACTGGCTATTGTGCTGCATACCTGAATGATGTTGTGGTGTACAGTCCAGACTGGAAAAGCCACCTGGAACACCTATAAGCAGTTATCCAAGCTATCAAAAATGCAGGTCTGACCATTATTCCTACCATATGTGCATTGGGCATGCAGGAAATCAGATATTTGGGATATGTTTATGGGACACAGAGAAGTAAAACCAGAGATTTTTAAGACAGAAGCTGTAGCTAACAGTCCTATCCTTAAAACAAAGAAATATGTCAGGTCATTTTTAGGGCTGGCAGGTTACTATCAGAGAGTTGTTCCCAATTTTGCCCAGTTAGCTACTCCCCTCA
Source organism: Neoceratodus forsteri (assembly GCA_016271365.2). NCBI lineage: Eukaryota > Metazoa > Chordata > Ceratodontiformes > Ceratodontidae > Neoceratodus > Neoceratodus forsteri. Next base: position 1,823,516,018 of record CM057449.1, on the reverse strand, counting down.
TTGAACTCAAGAAGAAATGACTCCCAAATAATGTGAAATGAATCCCAGAGTGTGATTAAGTTTTTCTGGCCATCAAGGCTGCATTATGTTTAGCTCCTGTTTTATGCAGCCCAGACTTTGAGAAACAATTTTTGTTACAGACAGATGCATCAAAGATTGGCCTAGGTGCAGTCCTGAGTCAAAATATAGATGGGACAGAAGGTCCCATTCTATATATCTATAGGAAGTTGTACAACAGAGTGAAAAGGTACTCCACCATTGAAAAGGAATGCCTTGTGGCAAAGAGGGCCATGGAATCCCTTAAAGGGGCACTGTCAGCTTTGCTGGTCAAATTTTCATCTATGGCTGCAGTGTGCCTCCTGGCACACACATACAACTGATTGTCTGTAGTATGCCCTTATGCATGTGAAACATAAATAATTGTCTTACTTTTGCTTATTTTTACATTAGAAGGTGGTCGCTTGGACAGCCTTAAACTCACCTGTACACCGGAAGCATTATCTCAACAAGACCACATGGCTGCTACAAGCATGGTCCCAAAGTGTGACATTTGGAGATGCGAGATGGAAAAATAGATTAATTCAGTAGATCTGCCTTTAGTGAACACTTGCTTGTTCATACTGCCAAAAAACAAACACTGAGAAGGGAGCAAATAACTTTTAAAAATCGGGACCAAAATCCCATGCATGCACAAGCACAGCATGAGTAAAGATCCTGCACATGTGCAGGAGTATGCCACTTTAGCGCATGTGCGGGATTTCGGTCCTGGTTTTTAAAAGTTATTTGCTCCCTTCTCAGTGCTCATTTTTTGGCAGTATGAAGCAGCTAGTGTTCACTAAAGGCAGATCTACTGGATTAATCTATTTTTTCCACCTCACATCTCCAAATGTCACACTTCGGGACCATACTTGTAGCAGCCGCACGGTCTCATCGAGATAATGCTTCTGGTGTGCTGGTGAGTTTAAGTTGGGTCGAGCGATCAACTTCTAATTAAAAAATAAGCAAAAGTAAGACAATTCTTTAAGTTTTACATGCATAATGGTATACTAGGGACAATCAGTTGTAGGTGTGTGCCAGGAGGCACACTGCAGCCATATATCATAAAATTGACCAGCAAAGCTAACAGTGTCCCTTTAAGTTTTATTTGCTAGAAGCTGACTTTGTACTTCTAACTAATCATAATCCTCTCTGTTGGCTTAATGAAATGAAGGATAACAATTCCAGAATCACAAGGTGGTACCTGGCACTACAGCCATTTAAATTCAAAGTGATTCAAATCCGGAAAAGAGAATGTCAGTGCTGATTTTCTGTCAAGATATGGATCAGGAATTGAGAATTCAGAAGGTTAAAAAAAGTGTGAGTTTAAACTTCACTGTTTGCTATACTGCACATGCACTGAACTGTAAAGGTTATAAGCTAATGCTAGAAGAGTATTAATAGAAAGTTTTGGAAACCTGTTTTTAAACAGGTTCCCTCTTAAAAAGGGGGGTTATGTGACAGGGTTGAATAAGACCCTGTCCCATTTGTTATGCAGAAAGAGTTAAAATGCAAAGATCTGTTCTGTCCTCTTCTTTTCTGTCTCTTGTCTGTCTGGTCGGAAAACCAAATGTTCTCATGAGACTAAGGAACTGATCACTCCGATGGTCTCATGATTCTCCGCCTCTTGCTATCTCTGCCTTTGCTTTCTGTTTCTGTCTTTTCTTTCCCCTTGCGTACTTGTGTTTATAAAAATATATGTGAATTTTTGTGTGAAACTGTAAGTGATACTGGAATCCCTTAGTTTGAAACTGTAAATAGTTATACTGTTAAAATGATTGCAAAAAGCTATTTGGAATTTAGGGGGTTAACCTTGACATGCAGCACAAACTCTTTTGCAGAGTTTTCAACAAGAGGACAGTTCTGGGATATCATGTTCTATTTTGTTGCACCTGCAAGGAAGGAAACTGACAAAAACATTTTCTGAGAAACAGAATGTTCTCTTTTCGAACTCGGGAGGCAGAAATAAGAGCAGCAATGATTTTGCTAGAGTGAGAGACAGAGAGAGACCAAGAAACTGAAACCTGGAAATAGAGCTGCCCTCAGATGAAGGACTTTATTTTCTGTATGTACTGCCTTTGTAAATAGTTGTATTGAATATGTTTCATTTTTATTTTGTTGTTATTGATAATAAATTGTTACTTAAGAATTTTACAACTGCTCCTGGTTTTTCTGTGCTTCCTGATCTATGCCTTGATGACTCCTCTGTGACCTCGGATTTGGGCTTATGCTAAATAACTCCTCACAGTTCACCATATGTATTCCTTTCAGGAATTTGAAGGTCTCTATCATATCACCCTTCTGCCATGTGGTCTCCAACGAGTACATGTTTAGTGCCTTTAACTGCTCTTCGTAAGATCTGCCCTGCTGGCCTTGTATCATCCTGGTCATCCTTTGTTGCATTGCTTCTAGCCTGTCCTTATTCTTCCTGAGGTGAGGACTCCAGAACTGAGTGCAGTACTCCAGGTGCAGCCTTACTATTGGACTCTCAAGAGGTAATATTACCTCTTTCCTTCTACTGTCTATACCCCTAATGATATATCACAACATCCTATTTGCCTTACTAATGGCCTTATTGGATTGACTTGATTGTTTGAGGATGTTACTAATGATGATTTCTATGTCTCTGTCCTCAGTCATAGTGCTCAGCTTAACCCCTCCCAGCCAGCATTCTGTCCTGGGGTTCTTGCTTCCAAGGTGCATCACTTCACACTTTTTGGCACTGAATTTCAACTGCCAAACCTTAGACCACCTCTCTAGTCTATGCAGGTCACTTTGCATCTCCCTAATTCCCTCATCACTTTCCACCTTCCCACAAAGCTTTGTGTCATCTGTGAAAAGATGCAATCTGCTCTGGAATCCTTCTCCAATATCACCGATGAACATATTGAAGGAGACCAGGCTCAGGACAGATCCCTGTGGTACCACATTTGTGACCTTCCTCTCTTTTGATTTGACCCAATTTGACACAACCCTTTGCTGTCTCCCCCACAGCCAATTTCTGACTCATCTTACTATGCCCCTTGCCATCCCAAGATCCTTCATATTTTTCAGCAATCGCCTGTGTGGCACTGAATCAAAGGCTTTGCTGAAATCTAACTAGAGTAGATTAATGGCATGGCCTGCATCTAGTGTCTATGTCACCCAGTCAAAGGAAACTATTAGGTTTGTCTGACAAGACCTCCCTGCCACAAAACCATGTTAATTACTATCCTGGAGGCCACTGCTCTCCATGTAGTCCACAAGGTCTCTCCTTGACTAGTGACTCTATCAGTTTCCCCTATAACTAAGGTAAGACTGACAAATCTGTTGTTCCCTGCATTCTCCCTGCCCCCCCACCATTGAGTAGAACCATGTCTGCCACCCTGCAGTCTTTCAGAACTACCCCTCACTGTAGTGAGCTCTTGAATAGCCCTACCAAGGGGTCAGCCAGTTCCACTACCAGCTTGCTGAGTACCCTCAGATGTATCCTGTCCAGTCCCTTGACATTACCCATCTTTAGGGCTGCTAACCCTTTCTGGACCCTTTCACTGGTGAATACTGGCTGTGTTGGGTGTATGGCTACATGATACATAATCAACCTGTTTCATCAGTGTTTTCAAAAACTTATAACTCACAGTTTAGAACATTCAAAGAAATAATTCATGATTTAGAGTGTGAATTATTTCTCCAAACAGCTACCCCAATCAGAGCCACAATCCAGCCAGCCTGACACATGGCCATGGAGTGTGGGGCAATCAAGGCAGCTGAACGTAAGCCCATTTTATGAACATTTTCTCTAGATGGCAAAACTGTAACCCAATGAATACAATATCATCTGCAGTTCCTGGTGAGTGTGCTTTGAATTATTTATTCATGTGTCCTGAATCCTGAGTGCTGTCCTCTGTCATTTTCAGTTACTGTGTTTGAGGCTTGGCACCAGTGCCTTGGGAGTGCTCCTGTTCTGCTAATATCATCTAGCTCATCTGGGGGTGTTTCCTTAAAAATTGACCCAGGCCATCCAGTTGTGCTATTTGTCACATGTGGTTAAACAAATACATTAGGTTGACCATTTTTCACTTTTATTACAGGAAGCAGACACAAAACAGTCAACAACATCAGAAAATTGTCCAGTAGGTAAGCAATTATAAAATTTTATTTTTAAGCTGTGAGCAAGTTGAAGCAAATGAGGGGTTTGACAGTGACCTTTTAAATAAGCTGAATATTAATTACTTTGACCAGCTTCATTATTTTGGTTAATTTGATTTAATTTGTTTATTTAAAATCTAAGAAATCCATGAGCATAGGGCCCATTTTCATGGGCAAGCAGATAAAAAAACATAAAGTATACATTATTAATGAAAATACACAATAAAATCTTAACATTTAACACAAGAAGCATGCACTAATATAAATAACATTAAATAAAAACAAATCAGTAACTGACAATACAAACTGTTAGATCATATACAATGGATGCTATAGATCTCCAAATTTAAGTATTGAGGAAAGCTATAAGTTTAAGGAAGTTCTGGAAAGCACTGATCCAGGACCTAGAATACTAATCCTGGTGAGTTTAAACCTCTCCAGCTAGGATTGGAGCACACTTAAAGGAGAAACAAACCTTGACAACAAAATGTTGGAGATCACACAATTTTGAGCAACATGTTAGAAACAGTGCAAGAGGAGGTAATGCACTGGACCTTGTATTAAGTAACATGGACAAAGAAACAGCAGACTGCACAGTAAGGGAACCCTTGGAGGTGAGCAATTATAACATGGTACAGTTTATTATCAAGGGAAATTGCAAACCTCAAACAAGCAAACCTAGGTCAAGTGCTACCCTAAAGCCAGATTTAAAGAAATGAAACAGTACCGAAGTGGAACTGGAAGCATAATCTTAAGGGAAATACTTTGGAAGTAATGTGGAATAAGCTGTATTCAAAATTAGAGTACAGTATACACATTTTTATCCCAGAAAGACCAAAGTATGATAATCATGTGAAAATCCCCAAATGGTGTAATAACACTGCAAGAAGGTTAATAAGGAAGAAAAAAGGGCATATAAAAAAGTCAAAAAGAAAACTTCACCTGCTACTTGACAAGGCATACAAAGACAGTGTAAGACAAACATCTTATTAAAATGCAAAGAGGGAGGAGTAGTTGAAGTTGACCTCAAAAGCCAAAGTCAATAGAAAATCCTTCTATCACTATGTAAAGAGTTTAAAATGTGGGCAACATAGATATAGGACCTATAAAAATGAGGAAGGACAAGATAGTCAAAGGTAAAGAAATGGCAAATATTTTTAATAACTACTTTTTAAATACTGATTAATCCAAGAAACTTATCCCAATTCATACTCTAGAAACTGGGAAAGCCAGTAACATAGTAATTAACAAAAGTGATGTTAAATTAAGACTTAGAAAACCTGGATACAAATAAATCCCCAAGACCGGATGGTCCTTGCCCAAGATTCCTCAGAGAACTAAAGGGTGAATTGACTGGACCCATAGCCATGATATTTTCATGTTCAGTTTTGCAAGGTGAAGTAATATCAGTATGGAGAGAAGCAAATGTCACTCCTCTCCTATCCATAAAAAGGGTACCATGGAAGATTATAAAAACTATAGGCCAATTAGCCCGACCTTGGTACTTGGAAACCTGTGGAGGAATTTATAAAGGAGGAAACAGACAGGCACATAACTAATGAAAGGTTTACTGATATTATGCAACATGGTTTCAGGGTCAGAAGATTGTGCCTGGCCAATAATTTTCTTCTTTTTTAAGCCCATAAGCAAAGCTCTGGATGATGGGCTCCCAGTGGATGTTGTCTATTTAGACTACACAAAGGTGTTCAACTCAGTACCACATGAGTAAATTAAGTGACTTATAGAACTAAAATTTGCAACAAACTTCATTGACTGGGTCAAGTCATAGCTAACTGCCAGGAGTCAAATGAGTATGTGTTAGAGGTTACTACTCAGATTGGGGAGATGTGACGAGTGGTGTCCCACAGGGGTCAGTGTTGGGGCTTACCTTATTTAATATTTATATATCCTCAATGCAGTGCTCACCAAATGCCTGGATTTGTAAATTTGACAATGATATCAAAATTGGAGTGATTGTTGATACCAGCAATGCAATCGAACAGTTCCATAGTGAAATCCATAATTTAGAGCTCTGGGCCAAGAATCATAAATTATCCTTCAGCCTTGAAAAAAATGTAGAGTTATGCATTTTGGAAGAAGAAATAAAATGGTGAAATATACATTAAGAGAAAAGGAACTGTTAGTAACAGATAACAAAAGAGCTCTCAGAGTCATCATTACAAATAGATCAATATTTGATTAGCAGTACAGGGAAGCATCCAAAAGGGACAACAAGATAATGGGGTGTATCATGCATAACATTAAGAGTAGAGATAGAAAAATTGTTATCCCATTGTTCCAGGCACTTGTGCAGCCCAATCTGGAGTATTGTGCCCAGTTCTGGGTGCCCCACACCAAGGGCAGTATAGATCTGCTGAAGAGGGTACAAAGGAGGGCAACAAAAAGGGTGAATATTTTATTGGAATTGTCATTCAATGAAAGTCTAGCAAATTTAAACGTGTACTTTCTAGAATATAGAAGACTTAAAGGTGATATCTGCCTGGTATAAAGGGCTTTTAGAGAGGACAATTTATGAGAAAGCCTAGGGTTAGTAAGAAAAATAAATGAGACACTAGATTACACAAATTCCAACTAAAAGGACAGTTATATAAAACAAATAAAAGGGGTGCATGGATAAATCAGAGAGTGGTGACTTATTGGAATAGCCTACCTGAGGCTATGGTACAAAGCACCACTATAAATTCATTCAAAAAATTGCTTGAATATTTGGGTAACAATTCAACGATGTATTCCCATTGGGAAATTGCAAGTCAGTTTGAGTAACGCTTACCGACTTGTATTGTCCTATGAATCTTATGAACAACTCTTGGACCCCAACAAATGTTTTTTAAGACCAAATTTAAAACTGGAAAAACTCAAAGAAGCATTGGTAAGCTTCAAGGGCAGTAAACTGTAAAAATAAAGAAGCTGAAATAACAATGATCTTTGACCTAAATTCATTTTAACAGTTGCAATATGGAAAAAGTACGTGCCAGGGTAGTCTTTTGCTTAATAAGAAATGCAGTGTTTCTGGTACTTTTCTAAGAGCAGCTTTTCTAGCCAAAATTCCTAAATGAATCTTAAACCTTTGCTCAAGAGTAGGTCAATTGAGTATATTAAAAAGAACACAGTGATGTGCTCAATCAGGGAGATGGGAAGCAAACCCATTCATCTGATTGTATAAGACCCTCCCCCTAGACAGCACACTCTCCCCAGCAGCAAAATAAAATAAATATACAATAATGGATGGAGAAGTGTGCTTAATGAGAAATTAATGGTTGCCTGAGGTGTGGGATGCTACATAAACCCCAAGGGCGAAGCCCAAGGGGTTTATTAAAGCATCCAACACTGAGGGCAGCCATTAATTTCGAATTTAAAAACACTTCCCCATCTTTTATTATTTATAATTGCTGGGCAGCAATTTTTAGCAGCCCTGAGTCTGAAACACAAAGATACACTGACACTGTCTCTCAGTCACACACACACACACACACACACACACACACACACACACACTGTGTTGCTGTCAGAAAAGTTTATTTCTTGTGAGGAGTATTTTTGTTAAGCCCTTTTTGTTTTGTGTCCCTCAAACTACAGTCACATTTTGCTTCTTTTACTTGCAATAGCACTTACCTCTGAGAAGCACCACGGAGCTATTACTCGAGTCAGTGAAGCAGTGTGGAGTTGTTTTGTAGGTGGGGAAGCTCTTCGGAGCATTTTACGGGAATTCCTGTGCAGTGTGTGTTCTGGACAGCAGGATCAACCAGATAAGTTGCTTTGTTAAAATAATACGATGGGACTCCCGGTGTGGTGGCTCTTCGGTGAGCGGAGCCGCCATGTTTGTGTCAGTGTTTAGCCCGCCCATGAGAAGTGAAGAGCCAATCAGGATGTGGCTCTTTCATGACTGAAGTGGCTCATGTTTGCCGTTATAACCCACAGGTTATAACGGCAAGTTATAACTCGGTCAGGCAATGGAAAAAATTGCTGACTAGTTATTATAATACCAGAATCAATACTAGACAGTAGAACACTTTTTGACAGCAATAATCTAGTGGAAGGAAGCAAAAATGAATTAATTCTATACAAAGCTCCCAGTCTTTGGTGCACAGTTTTTACCAAAAAGGAGGTATAAAAACTGTAGGAGAGTGTGCCACCCAAAACAGAGTCCTAAATATTTTAAATCAGAAACCTACTCTATCACACACTACCCTAAATTGTTCTTAACTCACTAGTAGATGAAAGAGGCAACTTTTTTCAAACATTGTGAGCAATCATATATTTAGTTTTAGTTGCATTTAACACCATATTTTGGGACAAAAATAAATTTCTGTATGGAATTGAAGTCAGTTTCAGTGTCTCCCACAGGTTCACAAGACTGGGCCCACTCATGAAGATCACAGCAGCATCCTCCCATAGCAGAATACTATTTTTTTTTACTTTTGGGAGAAAATTTAAGAACAAACTAAACAAAAAGAGGAGCCAGAACTGAACCCTCGGGCACACCTAGCTTAACTGGGACAGGGGAAAAAAAATCAAAATTTTTTTCATTTGAATGCAACCATGTAAATAGTTCCAACACCAGCCCACAGCAGCACCAGAAAATCACAGGTCACCTAAAGCCTTAACTCATTGTGTCCTAGCAGACGCCTGTAATCATCAGTAAAAAAACACTGGTGTGTCCTGAGGATGTCTGCAGAAGTCGGCTACTGACTCCCAGTGTGCCCTTGCAATGTCTGGAGAAGTCACTTATATATTTTAATATATATTGTAAACAGAATATAATATATATTTGACTGCATAGCACCCTTGGAAAGATAATTTTATGCTGCACAACTTTGTCACTGACATTTTGTGTATATCATGTACACTTTAGGAGTTATACGCATTTGTTTATGATATGGTGTGTGTGTGTGTTTGAGATTTAGCCCTCAAATCTCATCAAAGCACCTTGACTAAAATGGGGAGAAATTACATTTTATAGTAAAAAGATATATTTTTTTAGCAAACATAATATTAAAACACCATCTAATGTCTGTATGCTTAATTTGGTGTTGCTATTTTACATATTTTCCAACAAAAAATGGCTTATGTTGCCCTTTTAGTGAAAAAAATATTTAGTTTGCTCTTTCGACCAGCATAGAAAAAATACAAAATTACTTATTATTACATGCATGCCACCATTGGAAAGGCAATTTTGTGCGGAATAACTCTGCCACTCATACTTTGTGTCTAGCATGTACAGTTATTGAGCTATTAGCATTTGTTTTCGACATGCTGACTATGGCTGGATTTTGCTTAGAAAGGCCCAGGATTCACTGTTAAAAGTATACAGGAGATCCAGGAGGCAAGTGGTGTAATCTCAGAGTGAGCCTGTGGAGGCAATGAGTTAAGTAATAGCTAGTGATTAACTAGCTCAAAGGCCTTGGTGAGATCCACAAAAATGGCATTGAACAGAGGCCCTTATCAAGGGTCTCATGTACCATCTGTGTGAATCCCACCAAGGCCATTGCTCTACTGTGACCTGGATAGAAACCACGCTAGGCTTGGGCAATAACACCATACTTGGTAAGATAAGCTAAGGTTTGATTCAGTACTATACATTCCATAACTTTAGCTCAAGGCGTTAACAAAGAAATTGGTTGATAATTGTGTATATTAGATTGATCACCAGAACAACAATTGCTCTTTCACATAAAGAAGGAAACTGACATAAACAAAGGGAACTATTACACATTTTTACCAAAGGAAAATATAGTCTATGTCTGTGGTGATCTTCACAAGCCAGAAATCCAAAGTATCCCTTCCAACCAAGGGTCTAGGGTTCATTTCAATCAGATGCTCACACACAACTGAAGGAGTTGGCACATAAAATTATAATATAGCAACATTCTTAGTAGACAGGAGTAAAGAAATATTATCCACTCCCATACTCATAAAAGAGTCTTCTGGAACATAGTTGGGCAAATGGGTAAAACATCTATTAATTTCTCAGCTATACAGTTTGGTTCATAGAGAACACCAGATCCAGTGGAAAGCATATTGGGGCTTGTTTTAAGATTTTTACCAAGCAACTCATTAGTGAGACTCCAGATTGCAGCCACATCCTTTTCTACAAATTTATGCTGTTTATTAATAAAATGTTGCTGTTTTAAACCTCTGATAATAGATCTACATCTATTATTATTTATAAACAATTAATGTAATAGCATCCTATGCCCCTCTGTACTCCATTCACTTTTCATCTCTAGATCTCCTCAATTATATTAGCTATGGTGTAACCTGCTCCTGCTTGATGCCTCTGATCCTAAGTTGTTTCAAATGAATGAATTTATCATACACTGCATTGAATAAAACACAACATTTTGATAATGCATCATCAATTGAAGCAATGATGTTGAAACAAGACCTTTCATGTTGATTAAGTGCTGCCCTAAATTTTAAAACATCCACATTTTAAAAATTTCTTGCATAAATGAACATTGGTGGAATAGGAATCCTTCTAGTACTCCAGCAACAACCAAACAAAAACTGGACAATAGTCGCACAGACTGTCAGAAAGGACTCCAGAATTGTTTATCTTGGTAATATCAGTTGCCAAGATCTAATCAATTAAAATGGAGCTGCCTGTTTTATGTTTCAGTCTTGTTGGGCTGTCAATGATCTGATTTAACCTTACATTGGCCAATGCTTCATATCACTTAAAACAATAGTTTCCAATTTAGTAGAACAGAGTTTTTAAACTTACAAATAATATCAGTAGCACCTTAATAAAAACAAGGAGGGGTATAGATTACAGCAAAAGAATAAACTTGTGTATTACAAAGAATCAGAGTGAGCGACAAAGAAACACAACTTTGGGAGGAATTTACAAAATTACTTGAGCAAATCGTAAATTGCTCTTTTATTTATTTATTTCAGAGATCAGATATACCTCTGAGTCATAGACTCCTTTACAAAGGTTCCACGTCACATGTAATAGATACAGAATACACAATACAGAATGCAGAATATACAGGACAATAAATGTTACAGAGTAAGGACTTTTTTTTTTTTTTTTAACAAAAAACAATTTAGCAAGAACTTCAGAATAGAACAGTTTGAGACAGTTAGAAAGAAGTGGGAACTTAACATCCCTGAGGAGGAGGAGGAAATTGAGAGTTACGAGGAGGCCTGCCAAAGGCCCTTGTCAAGAAGTAGAGAGGCAGGAGGACTGTTTCAGGTGCAGTCGCAGATTGTAGTGGAGTGAAGGTGTGCCCTAAGGTGCATTTTGAAGCGACCAATACTTTGATCGAGCCGCAAGGAGGAGGGAAGGTTATTCATCCACAAGGGTGCTCTGTAGCAAAAAGATCTTTGGTATTGGGTTGTTCAACAGGGAGGGACAGAGAGACGCTGGGAGTCAGAGCTACGAGTGTGCTGAGTTTTAGAGTCCAAGGTGATTAAGTGGTAGAGTGCAGCCGGGGCAAGGCCAAGGGAGATTTTTTTAGCAAAGACACAGGTGTGAAATTTTATCCTGTTGTCTAGATTAAGCCAATGTGTGTCCTGGTATAGTGCGCAGGTATGTGTAAACCTGTCATACCCTAATAACAGGTGGCAGGCCTTGTTTAGGACAAGTCTAAGACTATCGAGGGCTGTGGAGCTTGCCCCACCGAAAGTCAGAAGGCCATAGTCGAGCAGGGAAAGTATCGAGGAGGAGATAGCAATTTTAAGGGCTTCTGGGGTTAGGCAATGTTTAAATCAGTGCAAAAGTCCTAGTCTAATATTTAGGGCCTTTGATAGTTGCTGAATATGCCCATGATAGGTAAGGCCAGAATCCAAAGTGATGCCTAGGTACTTAAAGGAATGCACAAATTCCAGGGGGGTCTGAGACGCAGATAATATTTGAGGAAAATGTCCTAGCCTGGGGTTCTGCTGATGCGTGAAAAGCATACCTTTGGTTTTATAGTTAATATAAGGCGTTGAGAGACAAACCAGCTTTGACTGCCTTGAAGGAGGACTGAGGGAGTGGTGGAGTTGAGAGGATCTGGTTGGAGGAGAAGATGACAGCGTCATCAGCATATAACAACAGGTTGGAGGGGCAGGATGAGGGAAGGGAGTTAAGGAAGAGACTGAAGAGGAGAGACCCAAATGGACCCTTGAGGGACTCCTGAGAGGACAAGGCGATTTGGTGGATAGGGTATTGCTGATTTTAACTTGGAGAGACCTATTGGTAAGATAGTCTGCAAACCAGCCCACTACTTCCTGCGAGAGACCTAGGTTAAGTAAGGTTGTTTGAAGTAGTGAGTGGTGGACGGTATCAAAGGCCTTTGTGAGGTCAATGAAGATCGCACCTGTGATATGGCCTTTATCCAGTGCAATATGGATGTGTGATGTCAATTCAAGCAAGGCAGTGGCCGTGCTGTGGGCTTTGCGGAAACCATGTTGTTGGGTGCAGAGAAGGTCATATTTGTTGAGGTGATCAGTGAGCTGATCTGATACAATTTTTTCCAGTGCCTTGGAGGGGGGGGGAGAATGGAGATTGGGCGGTAATTGTCAGTGGCTGTGCGATCACCCCCTTTGAATATGGGCGTGATGGAGGCATATTTCCAACTGGAAGGGAATTTACCTTGTGAGAGGGAGAGGTTTAGAATGTAGGTAAGGTGAGTTAGGACTTCCTTAAGAGAGAGTCTAAGAATTCTGAGATCAAGGGAGTCGGCGTTGGCGGAGGCATGGCTGAGGGCTGCAGTAAGGTAAGGTTCAGCGGATTTGGGAGAGATGCTGCGAAAGTAGAAGGGGGGGCTGTGGGGTGAGGGGCTGGTGTGCTAGGAGCAGGTGGGTCATAGAAGCTAGGGGGAGGACATGATTAAGTTTGGAGAAGGTCTCACTGAAAACTGCTGCAATAGTTGTAGGGTCGGAGGTCAGGGACCCATTTGACATGACCTGGGAGGGGACTGTGTTGGGGACCTTTCCACAGATTTCCTTGATGTTGTTCCAGAACTTACGGCCAGAACCCCAGGAAGAAGATAAGGCAGATTTATAGTACTCAGCTTTTGCCCTGCGAATAGCCCAGGTGCAGTTATTCTGAGCCAATCTATAGTCCTGTCTGTCCTGAGGGAGGCCAGACTCTATGGCGAGATGCCATAGTGAGTCTCTAGAACTCATTAATGCCTTGAGCCTCTTGGTGAACCAAGGAACATGATTGCCTTTCACCACTCTTTTCGTGAGCGGAGCATAACGGTCGCATATATTATTAAAGGACAGCGTGAATAGGTCCAAGGCGCTGTCTAGGTTTATGGTGTTCGAGATGAAGGACCAGTCCACATCTCTGAGGTGTGCTTTTAATTGTGCCAATTTACCAGGACCAAGTTTACGTTGCACAATTATTCTGGGAGGTGATCTTGGAATTTTGCAGGAGCAGAGCACAGGAGAGTGGTCGCTGAGGACGTCTGGGAGGATGGTAACACTGGTAATCTTACCAGGGCGATTTGAGAAAATGAGGTTCAGCAGGGAGGAGGATCCAGTATGTGGGTCAAGGCGAGTGGGGGAAGTGACCATTTGAGAAAGGTCTTGGGCTGTGGCAAGATCCATGTAAGTGACGGCATCATTACTTAGCCAATTGATATTAAAATCCCCAAGAATTAGTAGTTCTGACTGAGATGGTAGTGTGTCCAGATATGACAGTAACGCTAGGAAAGTTGATCTTTGGTCCCTTGGGGGAATATAAGCTGTAGTTATGTATAAGGGGTTATGGGCTCTACCCAGGGTCAGTTTGACAGTGAGGGCCTGTGTGCCACCCCCTAGCTGGGGGGCATGGAGCAGGTGACCTTGTATGGTGTCCTTAGTATAGAGGGCACAGCCACCCCCTCTTTTACCATGTCGATCAGCACGGTAAAGGGTAAACCCAGGTAGAGATATAGCGGAGTCCGGAGTCCGAGGGGTGAGCCAGGTTTCATGCTATGACATCAGGTTGGTACATCAGAACCCAGCCCTGGAAGGAGTCCCACTTTTTTAGGATGCTGCAAATGTTGAGAGAAACAATGCGCAGCTGACTCTGTTTACATTTGGGAGGCAACATGACCTTTGGTGGCCCAGGATTAGGATGGATATTCCCCGACAAGAGGAGGAGTAGTAGCAGGAATCTATAGGAGGGGTATCTGGGGCATTTCCTCTTATTGAAGCAGGATATCTGGGAATGAGGTTTAGTGGTGGGGACAGTAGGGATGGGTAGTGCTTGTACATTCAGATAGGCCTGCAGGAGGTAGGGAGAGTTAAGGGTCACCAACAGTGTTACAATTTCCAGTCGCTGAGACAGTACAGCACCTGGGGGGAGTAGCCATGGTGGGCTGGCTGGAGAGGCAGCCAAGGAGAGTAAGGGGAGGGAAATCTATTTGGCAAGCCCATAGAACAGGGTCATGGGGGGGGCAGCGGGTACCCAGTAAATCCCAAGCAGCCAAGCGTTAAGAACGTGGGCCGATGTAGAGGAGGAGGGTAAGGGAGTGATAGGATAAGACAGAGAAGGGGACTGTGCAGTGGTGATCAAGTGGCAGAGCAGCAGGATAATAGGAAGCATCATGACACTAGGGGGGTTGGAAGCTGAGGGGTATCAGTGGGGTATCAATTCTGGAGACCTCATCTCCACAAAGACACAAACAAGATGGAGGCAGTCCTGAGGAGGGCAACAAAAATGGTACAGGGTCTGTAACAGAAGCCATACAAAGAGAGACTAAAGGAGCTTAATATGTATACCCTTGAGGAAAGGAGGGAGAGGAGGTCATGATAGAAACTTTCGAGTACCTCAAGGGAATCTTTCACAAACATGAAACAACCCCCTCCCTTACAACCCATCCTGTCCTTTCTAAAACCATAATAGCCTTTTAGATTACCTGGGGTAGTCATATCAGATGACCTAAATGTAAGCAAGCAATGTGAGAAGGCAGTAGGGATGGCTGGGGGGATACTGGATGTATAGGGAGAAGCATCACCAGTAGAAAACAGGAAGTTGTTATCCCTCTGTACAGACAGTTGGTGAGACCCCATTTGGAGTACTGCATGCAATTCTGGAGACCGCATCTCCACAAAGACACAGACAGGATGGAGGCAGTCCTGAGGAGGGCAACAAAAATGGTACAGGGTCTGTAACAGAAGCCATACAAAGAGAGACTAAAGGAGCTTAATATGTATACCCTTGAGGAAAGGAGGGAGAGGAGGTCATGATAGAAACTTTCGAGTACCTCAAGGGAATCAACAAAGTCCAAGAGGGTAGCATCTTTCAGAAAAAGAAATGTGCAAGAACAACGGGACACAATTTGAAGATAGAGGGGGGATGGCTCAGGGGTAATGTGAGGAAGTATATTTTTACAGAGAGGGTGGTGGGTGCATGGAACAGCCTTCCTGAGGAGATCATGGGGTCAAAAATAGTGGGGGAATTCAAGAATGAATGGGACAGACATGAGGCGGGGGAAGGAAGAAGTAGACTGTTGGTTAACTAGGATCTGCAGCTTATCCATTAAGTAGGGAAATGGGCAGACTAGGTGGGCCAAGCGGTCCTTATCAGCCGTCAAAGTCTGTGTTTCTATGTTAAATTAATCACTGAATTAAGGATTTTTCTGGTGAACCAAGTCTCAGAAAGGGCAATAAAGTTGAAATTATTACATGAAACCCATGCCTCAAAATTTTCACATTTTGTCAAAATGCTCTGAATGTTTAAGTAGACAAAACTAATGGAATGTTTAGATATCTGAGAAGCAGACTGAGCAAAATCAACCAGTCCAGTGTTAGGATGAACAGAACCTGGAGATAAAAGTAATAACAATATTAATAAACCTTTAAATTGTACAATACAATTACTACGTGCATTGTTTCTAGTAGGTGTGAAACCCCTGGAGCACCTAGTGACAGGAAGTAATTTAAACCATGCATTCAAGATGATTCCACCCCTAATAAGAGACAAGTTACAATCAAGAAGATTACCAAAAGGAACAGTGAAATCCCTTGAAGTCAGAAACAGAAGCAGGGAACTTAGATTGACTTAGTGTAATGTTGTTTAGGTTGGCTGTATTACAACAATGACAAACTGTGGTTCCTGGGTCCCATTTGGTGCTGAGAAAATAACTGCTCACTTTCTGTTCCAAGTGTTAGAAACATTTAGAAGGCTTACAGTTGTGAGTAGTGGTAGTGGAATTCATTCAGGGGTGGGGCAGCTTTCAAATCAATTCTTCTGCAGTAAATCTTTTTAAGAGAGGTCATACTAAAATTCTGTACGTAAACATTTAGGAGGAGCCCTGTACAGAGTGACCCGGTTGGCTATGCAGCCAACTCCAAAACTTAATAACTTAATATGTTAGTGAAATGTGTGTTTGATGACTAATATCTGGTATTTTACACTGAGTCAGTGCTGCTTAAGTACCTCCCATGAGTGTTTTATAATTACTGCTTTCAGTTGCTAACAAAGACACAGTTAACAGTGCAAAACTATGGGAGCAGGGCAAGATCAAAAAACTTGTTTGATTTTTTTCATGTTTAGGTGGGAGAAGTTGGCAAGAAACTTATATGGAATTAGGCACACATATATTTTTTTTTTTACTCTGTTTCTGCCACTGGCTCCTTGGTCGGCACCTTTTTGTCTGTGCTTCCCTCTCTTCTCTGGCCACCGTCTGGTCTGCCCTCAGCTTCATGTAGGGCCCTCACCTTCTTCCCCCATGTTGGGGTGGCAGAGAGCCTCCATCTCACCAGCCAAGTCCAGATCCAATTCTGGTGATGCCACCGAAGCCAGGGCATCAGTAGGACGGCCATCAAGCCGTCACGACCAAGGATGTCATTTTTCTGTTTTTCTCCTCTATTTGTGTTATGTGGCATGCAATGATGTCTATGATGAAGTCGTGCATGCTCCTGTGTGCGCCACCTCAAGTGTCTTTCTGCGCTCCCACCCCCTGAAGTCTTGGGACCATGTCACCGACTCCCAGCCACCACTAGGGGTCAGGCGCACAGCAGCCACAAGTACCCTCCCTGGAGATGGAGAGCAGTCCATCAGATGCTCAATCCATCTCCTCCCCTCTGACCCATAGCAACCCTTGCTCACTCCTGAACATGGGTTGCCGGCATGGCACAAGGTGTGGCATCCAGCGTCTCAACCTTCAGTGTCACTGGTCTGGTCTGGGCACAAATTTCTTAAACGTATTCATGCACCTTCAAGAAAATGTAAACAAAAGGAAGCATTTATTTTTTTCAGAATGCAGTGGAACAGTTTGGAATTGAGGAATCACTTGTATGAATACTAGCACATTCTTATCCTGAAAATAAGTTAAAGTTGCAGTTTTGTAGTCTTTTGATCCTTACCCCTCTCCTTATGAAATTGCATATACACATGCCTTTGTATAATTATATACAATAGTTATATTTTAACTACCATACCTGTATATGGTAAATTTACAGCCTAGAAATGGCCACTCTATATAAAGTGTCAGTATAAGCCTGGCAACCTTGAATGTTAAGTTTGTATATAGTGTAGCTCTACCTGTTCTGATGTTATAATGGTCCCCCAGGATTAAATTTTGGAAACTGCAGTGGTACATCACCTAAATGAGGCTGTCCTACAGTGTGTAAATCATAAACTAAAAATGGAATGAGGTTGTCCTTGACAGAACACCTTTAGTAATGATCACATGCTTGATCTCAACTACTCTGGGAATTGTCTTTTTTCCATTTTTTTGGTAGTAGTTATCTGGATACATAGATGATTAAAGTGGATTTAATAAAATGGGTACAAAAGGTCCTGAACTGTGATTGGCTGAAACAGATTTCCAGCCGTGTCCTGATCAGGACATAACTTTACAACCGGCACTAGTTGTGCCAACCTGAGCCCCACAACAGAACACTGTGCTACCACCAGCAAACACTTGTGCTAGCCAACCGCGATCATTTAAGCGAGCAAGAAGTCAATCACTCAGCCCACCCAGCTGCCCATTCAGCAGCAGCAAGAGCAACCCCAATTTCATGCTGCAGACTGTCAAAGTTTAAAACTGACCTTTATTTTGTTTTCTTTTGACAGCAGTTCATTGTAGGCCACTCATCCACAGCTCTCCCTCTGATCATCATCATCATCATCATCATCATCCCTGCAGTTTCACAACATGCCTGTTGGTGATACTCCTCCCTATGCACTACCGCATCCCACTGGCCCTACCAACTGCCTTGTCGCACTGCCTCACCACCTTGAGGCCATCAGATATGATTACTGCCAGGTCCCTTAGCTGTTTGGTGGCCATCAATACCTCTTCTCCCATTTTGTACTTCACCCCTGGGTTTCTGTGCCCTAGGTACATGATTTTTGCACTTTTCCACATTGAAAGTCTGCTGCCATGCCCTTGACCACTTCTTGAGTCTTTTAAGGTCTCTGCACATTCTTTACATCTCATCTGGAGTGTTCACCCTGTTGCAGATTTTGTTGTCATCCATAAAGAGGCAGACTGCCCCTTCAGCTAATCTGCAATATCACTTATAAAGACATTAAAGAGGACTGATCCCAGCACTGAGCCCTGACGCACCCTACTGGTTACCCTCCCTTTCCCAGAGTGAACTCTTTTTACCACCACCCTCTGTTGCCTGTCCCTTAACCAATTTCCTACCCAGTTTACCACCTTAGGACTCACCCCTAAGCAGCCTAGTTTCCTTCTGAGCCCGCTATGTGGAACAGTGTTGAAAAACCTTACTGAAATCTAAGTAGGCCACATCCACCACCTACACTGGTCTATATCCCTGGTCACCCAGTTGAAGAAATCTATCAGCTTTGTTTGACATGACCCCCCCATGAATCTGTGCTGCCTCGGGTCTTGTAACCCACTGGATTCAAGCTACTCCACAATCTTTTCCATTAGCAGTAACTCCATTAACTTCCCCATCACTGATATCAGGATGACTGGCCTATATATGGCAGCCTCCTCCCTGCTACCACTTTTGTGAACCGGGACTACATCTGCCCTCATCCAGTCCTCCAGAACCACTCCTCTTTCCAGTGAAGTGTTAAACAAGACTGTCAGAGGTACAACCAGTAACTCCTTGAGTCCTCTCAATACCCTTGGGCGTACCCTCTCTGGCTTTGTCCACTTTCAGATTTTAGAGTCCCTTTGGGACTCTCTCTCCTATGAAAAAGGATTTGTGTCTACCTTCCTCTTTTCAGTGCTCTTGTTGCCTTTTTATGGCCCACCTCCTTCCCCTTCCTCTGTGAAGGCTGACCAAAAGTATTTTTTCAGGATATTTTTTGCCTGATCCTCCTCCTCTGCACAGCCTCCCCACCCTTCTTAACCTCACAATCCTTCCCCTAGTCTTCCTCTTTTACTTATGTACCTAAAAATGTCTTGTCCCCTTTAGTTACCCGCTGGGCTGTTCTGTCTTCAGTTTGTGCCTCTACACTCCTCACCACTTTCCCTGCTGCACTCTGCTTCTTCTGATACACCTCTCTGGCCTCTTCATTCTGCATCTTCTTATACCTCCTGAAAGCTGCCCTTTTAGCCTACACCTTTTCAGTCACTTCCTTGAGAACCATTTAAAGCCACTTCCTTTGAGAACCATAGTGGTCTCTCTTTTTTTTTCTTCTGTTTTTGCTCATTTCATTTGTGCAGAAGTTTGTCATCTTCACTATGCCTTCCCTTAGTTTAGCCCACTATTCCTCCACTCCACCCAGGTCATCCACCCTGATAGGTCATCTCTGAGGCATTCGCCTACCATTTTAAAATCTGCCCTCCTGAAGTTCAAAACCCTTATCCTTGTGTGGTTCACTTCTGCCACCATCCTTATGTTGAACCACACTGTGCAGTGATCACAGCTCCCCAGGTGGATGTCTGCAATATTGTCCCTGTTACTGAGTGCCAGGTCCAGTATTGATTGCCCATTCATGACTGGGTTCCCTGACTAGCTGCCTGAGAAAGGCCCCCTGCAGGGAGTCCAGGATGTCCTCACTTCTGGCTGAAGCTGTAGCTGGGAGACTCTAATCTGCAAATGGCACGCTGAAGTCCCCAACCACCAATACCTCCCCTTTTTCTGCCACTTTGTCAATGGCTTTCATCAGTGCCTTTTCAAATGTATACCCCTGTTAGAGGTCTGTAGATCACACCATCACAAACAGTGGTTCCATTTCCTATCTCCAGAGTGACCCACAATACCTCCAGCCCCTCCATTCCCCCCTGCATGCCCTGTGTCTCCATCACTTTGATACCTTCCCTTACATACAGAACCACTCCTCCTCCTCCTTCCTTCTCACCATATCTTTTCTGACCTGAGTATAGCCTGGTGTGGCCATGCCCCAGTCATGGTTTCCTGCACATCATGACTCAGTAAAGGCCATGATAGCTAGGTCTGCCTCTGCCATGAGGGCTCTAAGTCTGAAATTTTATTTCCTATCCTTCTTGCACTTGCCTACATGTCTTCCACATTTTATTTCCTTCTGCCTGCTGCCCGCTTTTTTCTTTTTTGCACTGCCTCTTTTTCCCTCTGATTTATAGCTTGTGGTTCCCTCCTCCTTCATTTCTACCACTCTGCATTTTTCTTTATTTTGCACTCTTAAGGATTTACCTCCTCTCAAGTCTTTCCCTCACTCTGTTTCAAACTATTAGGAGACAGTTAATGCCCCCCTGATTTATTTTGCTACTCCCCCTCCTTGACTAGTTTAAATGTTTATCAAAGTAACATTTAAACCATCCACTGTGGACTGCGATTCCCTCTTCAGACAGATGCAGGTCATTACCCCATATAGGCCGCTATCCCTCCAGGTTGCTCCTCAGTCCCCAACATAGCCAAACCCCTCTTCTCTATTCCTTCAACCAAGAGTTGACACTCCTGGTGTGGGATCCCAACCCCCATAAGAGAGGCAGCACCTCAATGAAACCACTGAATATGCTACCTGCCTAAGACCCCATCCCCAGCTCCCTAAAATCTCCTGCAAAATCCCAGGCCTATCCCATGCCAGGTCATTTGTCCCTTGGTGGGCAATGACATCCATCTCTACTCCTGTCCCAGCACTCTAGCAATCCTTAGGATCTGCTTTCCATCCCTCTGAGCCAAGGCATCAGCTAGCACCTCCTCCCTCCCTCCCTCCCTCCTCCTCTTCCCTCCTTCCTGTTCCCAAAAGGTTGTAATCTGAGACTTGAATAAATAAATAAATAAAAATAAATAAATCAACCTCCTCCAATCAAGTCCCCCACCAGAACTTGCTTCCTCTTCTGCTGGGGTCCTGTACCTTCCACATTGGGGCCTCCCCTATGGAGGACCACCACATCCTTCCTGGCCTCTACCATCAGACCCTCTTCCTGGCAGTCCTGTCCCACCAGTGTGGTGAATGAATTTTGTAATGGCACTGGCTGAGGAATGTGCCCCTTATCTATGACCACCACCCTCTGGGAGCCCACTACAGTCCAGTCTGCCCTCCTCCTCCTTGGCATCCTCATGGGGCAATGGTATTACTTGGATGGTGGTTCAAAAATTGCACACAATCCTTTAAGTGTGTTCTAACCATAGGCATTGACCAATGCAGTGGCAACACCACCTTCCTTTTGCAACTAGTGAAACCCTGCCTAATGCTACCCAGTGTCCTGTTTGTCTTCCAGTATGCCATACCACATTGGAAAGAAGTTTTCAGATTATTGATATTTATCACATCCAGGTCCCTGTCCTCTTCGGAATGCTCTACCTCAGCCCCATTGATGCAATATTCTGTCTGTGGATTTTGTTTACCAGTGTATGTTACTTCATCTTTTTTGGTATTGAATTTCAATTCTGAGCCACTGTTCCAGCTTTTACACATCTAATTTCATGTTGATAATTTGGTTTTCATTAGCCACTCTCCTATAGAGTTTTGTGTTGAATGCAAAAGGACTCACTTTATTTTATAACCACACCCAAATGTCACTAATAAACCTGTTAAACAGTACTGGCCCAGTACAGACCTCTGTGGCACCCTGCCTGTGACCACTCCCGAGAACTTTCCATTTAGGGTTACTCTCCTGCCAACCAGTTTCTAATTCAACTAGTTAGCCCTTCCCCTAGTCATAAGTTCCCTATCTTCTCTATTATCCTCCTACATGGAATCAAATCATGGATCTTGCTTAAGCCCAGGATCAAAATGTTGACTAAAAACAAAATGAAACCTGTAACAGGGGCAGGTTGTGCTCTGTCTAACACAAAAGCAGAATATAGGAAAAGAGAACAGATGGCACTCACTACCTTAAAAAATACAGTAGCTGCAGAATCTGTTTCTACAAAAAACAGTTTCTTTAGTTGAACAAAGCAAAGTACACGAAGGCAGGTGTGCATACAAAATGTTGATTGCCTGGCCCCTTTCTACTATCTGTGTCATCGAGTTAAAAAAAAATTCAGCCAAGTTCATTTGACATGACCTGCCCTTCCTAAACCAGTGTTAAGTCCTGTTTGAAGAGCCTTTTCCTTCTAGGAAATCCACTATATATTCCTTTATAACTGACTCCCATAGCTTGCCCACTATTTTAGTTAGGATCACTAGCCTTTCCTTACATGGGTCTTCCTTATCCCCAGTTTTCCCAACCCCTCAGTCCAACTGCACTTTACCTGAGACCAGTGACTCATTGACTAGGTACAACAAGGTGTGCTGCCTGTTTCTAACCCTCTAGTCTACCAGCACTTTGCCTGAGGCCAGTGACTCACTGAATAGGTCCACAAAAGGTGCTGACAAGACCTGTCACATCTCCATAAGCACCCTTAGGTGTGGTCCATTTGGTCCTAGAGACTCAGTTATGTTTAGGTCCCAAATACCTTTCAGAATGCAATCCTTTGATATGTGTCCTATCTCTAATCAGTGGCTCTCAGTACCCAAGAACACAGCTGGAATAGATAACTAGAAATCTCTGGGTTATGCCCCTTCCCCCACAGTGTGTATTTTGTTATACTTCTGTGTTTTGGGGAAGCAGATGTTAAGAAAGATTGCTGCTTGGACCCCTCTCTCTACATAAATGCTAGCACACACATGCCAGGGCCTTGCAATGAAAAATAAAGGAGATTATCTATCTAACCCATCCTCCTATAGCCTTCTCACAAAAAATGGCTGTGCTGCACATCATCAATAAGGTGGCAAATGCTCACATTTTCAGCTCTTCTGCCTAGTGGACTGCTGAAAGAAACATTACATGGGGAGGGCCAAGGTTAGAGTTTCTTGTATGCAGGCTTCTATGCTAGCCCATTAGATAATGATTGGATGCAGGGATGACTGCTAATGTACTCAGCTACATCACACAATATTATTGGCTGATTGGTTGATGATGGTGGTGTCACATGCACTGTTAGTGTGTGTGGTGCGCTCTTGAAATGAAGTAACAGTCTGAGTTCCCTTTCATTTAGCACTCTCATAGCCAGAAGAGCAAAAAGAAAATTCCAGAGCCCAAAATACAACCACAGTTCAAAGAGACATCACAACTGAATCAATAGGCAGCACAGTTTGGGAACTTTGGTGCTAAGTGGTGTCCAACAGATAGAGATCAGAACAAGACCTGGGCTCTGAGCCAGAACAAGGCTGGGTGGAGAAGAAGTGATAGTTATTCAGATTCTTTCTACAGGAGGAGGAGGCAGGCAGCGAACCAGCAGAGCAGCAACCTCACCTCAGGCACTAGTCTTAGGTCAGTAAAAAAAGCAAAGGCACAACACCACACATGGTAAGAAATGGTGACAGTGCCTGCCTGCTCTTTAGACATTGGTCTAGTTTTGTGGTTGTTGCCTGGACTTGATTATATTTTGCAGTGCCAGTTACAACAAATTCTGGTTGGAGCCCCAAAAGCTGCTAATACATTAATGTGATCAGAGATTTATTTACTTCAAAAGTTTTATGAGGAAAGACATACTGAGCTAGTAACAGCTTGTTTCCAGATGCGTCCTTGGGGAAGGAGAAAGGGGAAAAGATAACAGATACAAAAATACAGAATATAAAGTTCATAGACATGGAATAAGAGTAACAAAGATAAAGAGGACAATTATGCCTAAGAATATATTGACACAATATTTACTAAGCAATAAGTTGTGGAACTAACCAAAGATCAATTAAATAGTTATTAACGTATCAAAATGAAGACTAGGAGAATGACTGATACTGGGGAAGAGGCATAGAATTAATGTGCGACTTAGTTGTATTACTGTGAGATTAAATCCTTTGCTGGTCAGGCTGCCTTTTTTTCTGCTTTCCTAAACTTTGGAACTCTCTACCCCTGACCATTCATTCCACCTCTTCCACACACACTCTCTCTCTCTCTCTCTCTCTCTCTCTACTCTGCTCCATGACCACACTGCTACCTCCTGTGCCTACACTTAAGTCATAGCCCTTCCCCACTCCTCAGTTTACCCTCTTTCCCTCTTTCTCCTCCTCCTTGCCCTTCCACCCACCTCATCAACCCTCCTCCTTCTCTTCCTTCTCCTCACTTGCCAGGACTTTCTTTTCTCCCCTTCACCATCTGTACTCCTTCTTTCAGTGCCCTATCCCCTGGTGCCCTCACCATTGAAAAGTACGATTGCTTGTACTCATGGGACAGATTCCTGCCATGTTCTTGTAAAATTGTTGCCTATAATTTTAACTGTCTGATAAACCTCATTCATGTTTGTTTTGTACTGCTTAGTTTATATCTCTGTATGATGTTTTATTGTATAAGTCATTGTTCCATGTTGTTCTTACACCTCTCTTCTCCCTTCACCCTGAATGCATCTAGAAATTAGCTATTTTTCAGCTCAGTATGTCTTTCCTGGTGAAACTTTTGAAACAGATAAATAAATGGATACATACATAACTAAATACATAAATAAATAATGTAAAAGTCCCTCATTTACACCACAATAGTAGAAAAAACAAACCCATAAACATTAAGGTAATGCACTGAACAGTGTTTTTGGTTCTGGACATTCACACCCCCTTGAAAATGCCCACAACACACTCACACACACATAGCTGTTACAACAGCTGTGCACACTCATAGGGTGTGAGTTTCATTGGCAGAATAGAGCAGCTATAATATTTAATTTTCAGTGGACTCCTGCTTTTACACATGTTTGCAGTGTATTTAGTAGAGTTAACACAGGTAAATGCAGAATCTCATTTTAACTAGGGTCCTGCTTTGATACATTTTTGCAATGTAGTTATCCAGGACAGGTCAGTTGACATCCAGTATCTCATTTTCAGTGAGGTCCTGATTGTACCTATTGTAACGCTAACAGAGCTGGGATGCCCTAAATGAGCTGACTCCATTACAGCCTGTATGTTTTCAGTGACGAGATGCTGTATTTCTCTTTGGCCAGTGGGGGGGGGGGTGAATTGTGCTGAGTGCACATTTTAGTGCCTCATTTTTGCTTTGGGGGCTATATATAAACCTGCTTGGGGCACTTGCACTTTGCTACAAACATGTGTGAGTATAGCAATTTTAGTGAACTGTACTAATTTGCACTCAGGAAAGGGACTTTGCAAAAGGCAGCCTGATGCCTTAATATGGGGCCATTACTCTCCGTAGTTCTGGTTTCCAATTCTAGGTTTGTCTACCTATTTCTGTTTCAAGCCTTTAGCCACTGATTGTATTTCTTTTAGCCACTAACTGCCATGCCAGCAACCCAGGTTCAAGAATGGACCTGGGTCTCTCAGGAGCTTTCCTGGGAGGGAGAATGACCATCTGTAGAATTGGGAGAGGAATCTAGGTGGCAACATCATGGGACAGCATGGGAAGGGACCCCACACCTGAATTCCTGAGGTGTCTCCATGGAGGCCGAATACACACATGTCTGGTCCCAATAGGGTAGAAAATAGGAGGAAAAGCCCTCTGACTGTAGAACAGTGATGGTCTGCCCTCTAGCAGGCCCCACACTGATGACTAGGCACCTCTGATCCAAGGTCCTGTGACAGAACCACCAGAAAGGTAAGTCCCAGAGAAGGTGGGTGATGGGGCTGGGAAGCCTGGCCCAGATGGGGGAAAGTCAGGGTGCTGAAGGAGATAAACAGCTTAGTAGGGAAAAAATGTATTAGAATTTATTATGCATCCTCAATGCAAGTAAAATGCATCCTCCCCCCTCCCATACATATGTATATATACTCCTCTCTTTCTCTCCCTCTTTCATTTCTCCCCAGACTAAAAGGCTTTATTTAGGCCTATCCACGTAGACCAATACGACTTTAAACAAATTATTAAAAAATGCCACCCATATCCTCAAAAGCCAGTGACACATCTAAGCTCCATTTCTGCAAGGCACAATTGGATTGGATTGCATTCTGTCTGATTACAGTTCATTAAAGATCAATGGCAAATACATTTTAGTGAAACTGAGTTACAAGGATATGAACATTTTCACCGGGATAAAAATCACATGAAAAACCACTTTGTTTCTAATTTCTGCCATTTTTTAACATTTAGCTGTAACACTTTATTTTAAGTGTCATTAACTACATTGTAACTACTGTATAACTACACAGTAACTGCACTGTAACTACTATGCACAGTAGTTGTTAACTTGTTTCACATTTGCATGTTGTGTACTTACACAATTTGCATGAAGTAACAGTTACATGTGCAACCACTACTGTCTCCCTTTTGGCACAAATCAGTTCATTCTGACAAGTGTAACTCTATATTTAATAGCTGTTGCAAAGAGTAACAGAAAATCTGTTGTGCAACTACCACTGTATCGCTTCTGGCATTGTGTAATGTATTCTTACAAAGGCAACTACACATGTAATAGCTATTGCAAATTGTAACAGCAAATCTATTGCATAACGACTATGTTACTAGTTTTGGGATTATTAAATGTGTTTTTACAAGTGTAACTGCACATGAATGCAGCCCTTGTGCACTGTTTCAACGGTCTATGTCTGTCTGACATTTGTTTTAAATTTAATATGTTTTTTTTGGTTTTCCAGAAAAAGATAAATAAAACACAAACATAATAACAAGCTCAGCACAGATAATAACATTCCAAAGAACATACAAAATAAACACATATGTCAACCCTCCCACTCCCCCAACCAAAATCCCCCCAAGTCCACCCCATCAAGAGCACAAGGGAAAGTGCATCTGAAATCAGATCTGGGATATACATTCAGTGGCAAGAAAAGGCAAAAACCTAGTGGCAACACTACCATTCCAACCTGATCCAGTCTAAGAAGCAAACAGAGGTTCCCAATGAGAACTAAAGCTGGGATACTGATCCTGATGGGAGGCAATATGTTTTTCAATAACAAGAGCTTGTAAAATTTCTTGATGCTGCTCCAGAAAAGAGGGCGTGGACTCATCCAGCCAGTGATACATAATTATTATCTTAGCAGTAATGGACATCAGAGACATACTGTATAGGCCCTACAAGGGCCAAGTAATTCCATTGGATAATGTCCAACCAAGCAAATATGTGGTGTAAAAAAGAGTCCAAGCCAAGAAGGGGATCCAAGGACCTCTGAATGGCATCCTAGAAGGGTGTCACCTTAACACAATCTTAAAGAATGTATCTAAAATACCCTCCACAAGACCACAGCGGGAGCAGTTTCAGAGACAAGCTTACCCATTCTAAACAATCTTAGGGGGGTATAATATAAATTGTGCAAAATGCAAAATTGCAAAAGGCAGTAATAATCTTGTTTAATAAACTTAAATAAGCTCCTCCAAATTGCCTGCCAGTCCTTGGCCTCCAAACATAGATCTAAGGCCTGCTGCAAATGAAAACAAATCCCCGTTGGACTCACAGGATCTCATTTCTGGAGGAAACTATGGAGCTGGGAGACAGAGTGGGGTTGGTCGTCCAACCACAAAAAATCATGAAGATGGGAATCACATTGAGATGCCCATGGGCCTGTATCTAAATAAGAAGCCACTGCCCTGGTAAGCTGTAAATGCTTGAATGGATGGTATTGAGGAATGGAGAAATGCTCTTGTAATAAGCCAACTGAGAGATACTTACCATCCTCGACCATCAAAGCTAACCAGGCCTCTTGAAGAGATGGATGAAATTTAAAGGGAATCAGGAGGTTGGCAATTAAAAAATTTGGGTTGCCAAGGATCGTCTGTGACAGGTCCTAGCTCAAATCCAACTTCAAATAAATAACCAGCTGTCTAAGAGCTTTAGGGGACCACATTAAAGAGGTAGTACACAGTTCCCAGAGTAAGCGAAGCTGGTGTGAAATACAGGAGGCTACAAATGTGTAACCCATACTGCCTACACAACTGACTCTCAAGGAAAAGCCAGAGAGGGCAGTAAGTCAGATCCTCGAGGGTATCTAGAGGGTGACCCCATTGGAACAACTTACTGCTATGCAAGGCGCAGTAGTATAGGAAAATGTTAGGTAGCCTTAGGCCACCTCTCTCCTTGGGGATGGCAAGCTTAAGATATGCACAATGTGGCGCAGCTTTCTTCCATAGAAAATCCAAGAGTAGACTTTAGAAACTAGTAAACCATGCAGGTAATTAAAGAGATGGGTTAAGAAGGGAGCTACATTATCAATACACACAATATAAAAATTGATAATGAAGCCATCTGGTCTGGGAGTCTTGTCCTTCAGCAAGTTTTCGATGGACCAGCGGACCTCTGAGATAGTGATAGGTGCTTTCAGAAGATCTTGCTGCTGCACTGTAAGCTATGGAATGGGGAGCGGGTCTAAATAATTATTTATTTGCTCTTGAAGAGCCTGTGACATGAAGTCAAAACTATATAGTTAACTATAAAAGGAACAGAAAGTTTCGGCAATGTCATTCGGATGAGTAAGAATCTCATCCCCCAGATTGGGCTGAAGGCTTGATTTTGTCCTTATAGAGTCCATTCATCTAAGCCTCAAAGTTAAAAGTCTGCTCATACACTCACCTGATTCAAGGTAATGCATTTTCGTGCATTTGAGAGACAAGTCAGCATTTTCAGCTAAAATGCCATAGTATTTAACCCTAAGCATATTCAACTGGGACCAGATGGCAGAATCCATTTTGGAGGACAAGCAGCTTTCCAGTAGGCATATTTAGTGGAGTAAGGTGTCAACCCCCTCAGTGCGCAGTTTCTTGGCTTTAGTCGCTAAGCAAATACATGCACCTCTAACTGTGCACCTCGCTGCCCCCCATAAAACATCCAGTGCTTGCACAGATCCCTTATTATCTCGGAAAAATTGAGACAGAAAGCTCTGAATAGCTGAAAGAATGCTGGGATCCTAGAGAAGGTGACAATTCAACCTCCTGGCTCTGTCCTGCACCTCCAGCCCACTGACAGAATGCTCAAGGGAGGCAGGAGCATGATCAGTAAGGACAATAGGCAGGATGACGCAAGACAGAAGCCCCGAGAAACCCTCCTTACTAATCAGGAAATAATCAATACGAGATTAAAAGGAGTGAGGGGCAGAGTGAAAAGTAAATTATGTTACTGAAGGATGAAGGGTGCACCAGGGGTCCATCAGACCCAAGTTATCAATTAGATCTCTCAAGCTTCGCTGCCATGATGATAAGCCCTTCCTCAGGGAGACAAACCTATCCAAATCAGTTTGAAAAACAATGTTCCAATCCCCCCGATGGATAAGAGCAAGTGGACGAAGGGGCCTAAATGCTGATAAGATCAGTAAACAACTGTGAAGTATCATCATTGGGCCCGTATACCAAACTCAATAATACTGTACTTCAGTAACACCTACCTGCCTGCGGACAAAAATAAAGCGCCCCTCTGGATCACAGAATTCTTGGAGCATTCGAAAGGATAGTCTCCTATCAAAAAACTTGCCCCACCCATTCCATCTGTAAATAAGTAATATATTTCTGGCTCAAATGAGTCTCCTGTAAAAAAATCACCCATGGTTGAAACCTCTTTAAAAGCCGCAACACCATGTATCTTTTCTTTTTATCATTGGCTCCTTTGATATTCCATGTCATAAACTTATAAATGATACTCATTTCTAAAGTAATCAAAGAATAAAAGCCCCATAAACAAATAAAGAAGGTCCACTATCAACACTTGGATAAAAAGTGCTCTGGGATCTCCCCACCAATAAGAGAAGCTCTGACACATTCTGATTCCAAAAAACTGCAACAGTAATATATTAATAATAAAACACCCTCCCCACCCACAAAACAGTTATCACCAAATAACCCCCACGGATAAACCTTATACCCTGGTCCCAAGGACGCACCTCCAAAAAAGCCCAGGCCAATGATATGTGCAAAGAATTCCACCAAATGTTTCCCCCCCATTCCCAAGAACAGTAAAAAACCCAACAACAATGTAACAAACCATTTCTGAACAAAAGGATTATTAAACATTATGCATCAAAAACGGTAATGTCCCTCCCTTCCCCTGCACACATATAGTAGGGCCAAACATAATAAAATATGTATAAACCCAATAGGCAGATTAACACATACCTCTTAGATGATCAATTAACCACTATATAACCACTAAGCCCAATAATAAAAACTGCCCCCAACCATCGCATAAACAATGAAATATACAGAACCGGTCACTGAGAAAAAGAAGGAATAACCAGTCACTGGAGCCCCAAGTAAACTTTCCTATGCAGAAGATTTGCATAGTCCACTGGGACGGAGAACTGGAGAAGAACTAAGTGGTCAGTAACATGTTGCAATAATGTACGATGCAGCAGTGAAGATGACCATTACACCAGTGTTGATGTCATAGAAAAATCGTACACCGGCAAAGGAAAAGACCCAGTGCGACTGCTCGACAAAAAAACAGCCAAACACAGTCAGCACATCCAGTTTGGGCACTCTTTGCTTCAATCTGGGAAATGCCCATAGAAGGAAATAATAGTCACTCCAGGATCTTTAAGTTACTGTCTACAATGTCCCAAAGAAAAGAAAAGAAAAGGCCCCCCTTCTTGGAGGGCAAGGCTGATCCGCTGAAAACAGTTGCAGTTCAAATCTTAGGAAAAGAAGCAACAAATAGGTGAAAAACATGTTCCAGAATAAGCCTGACATTCAGACGAGTCCCCACATATGGGATTGAGTAAAGAGCCCCAAAAATAAAACATATAGCTTGAGATGTTAACACGTTTTAAAGGATAACACAATTACTTGCCAAGACAGTCCTGTCAGGAAATCCTTACCATCAAGCAGGGAAAATCCAGTAAAAGTGCCAACCGCTCCTGTACTCCTCAGTAATGAGTCCAACTTCTTATAAACACCAAAACCACACCTGGCAAAGGTTCAGTTCCATCCAAGATGAAAGGGAGCTAAGTGGCAACATCAAAGGAAAGGAGCCATAACCAACCAGTCCCCATGATGAAAACTTTTTTTTACTTGAAGTACCGCAATGCAGAAATAACAAGATACAGCAAGTACAGAGCCTCAGAAGCAAGTCAAGGGGCTTTAAATAAATCAAGGAACAGCTGCACCAGATCCTTTTGGGCTTCTGAGTCTTAAGTTCTGGTGGCACTATCTCTGGAGATTTGCAGGCGCTTAGGATATAGCATCTTAAACTTCACATTGGCCACAATTAGTTTTGTAACCAAGGGGTAATATGCCACTGGGCATTTCTGAACTGAGTGGGGCAGATCCTGGGTTAGACTAGGGGAGCCCTTCCAAGTGATAGACTGTAGCTCCTGTATCTTTGTCAAAACAAACTGCTGATCCAGGGAGTTCAAACATTTGAAAATAAAGGGGCAGGGCGTGGTTCCCCATCCTTGGGCATCTGACGAAGGGCCCAATGTGCCCATTCAACAATATATACAGGCCCATTGAGGAAGGGCCCAATTAACTTTTCACAGAGCTTCTAGGCAACAGCAATTGCATTGGGTCCCTCCACCCATTCAGGCAACCCCAGGATGATCACATTATTCCTGCAGCTTCAACCCCCCAAAGGTCCTCCAGATGATCCTTCAGTTAGGACATTTTTTGATAAAGAGAGTGGACACGCTGTAGGTGGTCCCCCTAGTCATCTAGCGAACTGATGCTCACTTCAGTGTCCCCCATCTGGTGAGACAAAGCATCGATCGATAGGTGGAGAGCCTTTGGTTCTTCCACTAAGAGTTGCACAGTCTCCTTCATGGGGGTGAGTTATTGCAAAAATCTCTCTTCACTTAATGCTGCAGATGAAGAAGAGGAGCAATTTGCAGCCACAGCCTGGGTCTTGTTCCATTTGGCCCCTTTGTCTCTTTCTGGGGTTGGTGGTGGTGTATGCCATGGGAGAGCTTGCCACATTTTGGCATCCGTTTGCAGCTCCAGGAGCAGCAAAAAGCACACAGAAACCAGATCAGGAACAGTTAAACAAGCTGTGGGGAAGGTAGGAATTCACTAAAAACTGACAAGCATAAAAATTAAGGTAAAATAACTTTGAGAGAGCCAGAGAAACACAGAGGCATGTCCTCTAGCTACAGCATATCACGTGACTCCCTATCTGTCTGACATTTATTTAAAGGGTAGTCACACAGAAACACTTAAAAGTATAATCAGATGGTAACTAAAATATGATTACACTGCAACTTCAGTCTGCTACACTGAAATGCATTGACTGGCAGCCCTGTGGGCAGTAGTAACGGGGTATAACCATGGTTATCCATATATTAAATATCATGACCAGTAATTAAAGAAGACAGGAAATTATTTCTAATTGGCAGCTGTTTATAATGTTTCCATTTACAGAAATGATATCCATAATCCTAAATTATCCTTATGTAACTGTACCTGAATAAAAATTGATGTGAAAAACTGTACTTTGCATTGTTTTGTTTTTATGGGCAGCATTCTGTTCAGTTTTCCTTATTTAACCAGTGATCTGGAGCTTTACCTATGTCATTGTTTGAGCAAACAACTCTAAGCATGGTTCTGATAG
This sequence comes from Neoceratodus forsteri, assembly GCA_016271365.2. Taxonomy (NCBI): domain Eukaryota; kingdom Metazoa; phylum Chordata; order Ceratodontiformes; family Ceratodontidae; genus Neoceratodus; species Neoceratodus forsteri. The sequence continues at coordinate 1,823,483,096 of CM057449.1, read as the reverse complement.
AACAATAACTGATGTTAGCATTCTGTACACAAACTGTGGCATAGTAAAAACGACATGATTATAGTTCCATGAAGGGAACACTTCAGAATGTTATCCATAAAATGAAAACAACTGAAAACAGTTTCCCACATTAGTGTTTAATAAAGCACAGTTAAAAATGGCTCATTTTGAGGCAAGTCTTTCATTTTTCTTACTAGGAACAGTACTAACTGCTGATAATTACCCCACATTTCCTGTCCCCTTTAAATATAGATAAGAAACATAATTTTTTTATTTTTGTATATATATATATATATATATATATATATATATATACACACATATATATATATACATATATATATATATATATTCTATATATATATATGCTATGCAAAAAACTTAATTACTGCATCAGTTAGGGTTCTTCTACAGCGAAAAAAGTGAGGAAATTCGATTTTAGGGTTCCCACCCCTTGCAGTCCACCCCCACCAACAGGCATCAGGGTGTGCGTTGGGGTCATCTGCCCTAACTCTCACCCCATCCCATGTGTAAACAAGCTGAGGTGGTGCAGTGTAGGAGAATGGGGTGAGAGTTAGAGCTGATTACCCCAATGCACACCCTGATGCCTGTTGGTGGGGGTGGGGTTGGGGTGGGCTGCAAGGAGTGGGAACCCTAAAATTGAATTTGTTCACTTTTTTTGCTATAGAAGAACACTAACTGATGCAATAACAAGGTTTTTTGCATAGAATTTCCTTACTTTTTAAGAAAGAATAGAAAAGTATAAAGTTGTGCAAGTTGGTGGGAGTGTGGGGCCCTTCAGGCCATGCGCTTCCACCAACTTGCAAGTGCTAAGTCACATTACACACCCAATGACTAAAAAGTACATTCACAATAGCAAGGCCAGCCAGCAAACAAATGTTAATGTACTAGAACAATAGAAAATGCTGTCCAGAAAACGTAAACTGTGCCACACAATATGTCCGCAAAAAATACATTGTCCGACATATAAACACTTCTATTAACATCTACAGGACATGCCGTCAACACCCTCTAAATTTCAAGTAAAAAGACCAAACCGTGCCCAAGACATGACATGTCAAAGCTTGAAATTTTCTTTCATCAGAGTGGCACAGTTCCGCACCTGTTGACATGTAACACAGACAACGACTGAAAACTACATTCATGACACTAAGGCTAGGTATCCTGTCAATTTAAAGCCAGCACCACAAGCAAAACAATGTCCACAGAACATAAACTGTGCCACACCATATCTCCCCCCCAAAAATATTTTCCAACACGGAAACACTGTAATTGACATCCACAGGACGTGCCGTCAACACCCTCCAAATTTCAATTGAAAAGACCAAACATTTGAACATATGAGATTTTCATTCGTCAGACTGGCACAGTTCTGCACCTGTTGATATTTAACACACACAACAACTGAAAACTACATCCAGACACTAAGGCTAGGTATCCTATCAATTTCAAGCCACCATCACAAGCAAAACACTGTCCACAACACGTAAAGTGTGTCATGTAATATCTCCACAAATAATTTTTTCTCTCACATGTAAACACCATAATTTACATCTACAGGACATGCCATAATCACCCTCCAAATTTCAAGTAAAAAGACCAAACCGTTTCTGAGATATTTAGTGTTAAAGATTGCTAACAATTCCCTATCTATTCCATTATAAAAAATCTGGCCATCTTATCCCTAACTCGTGATCAAAGATGGCGATCAAAGAATCTCACGACCAAAGAATTTGCAGGCTCACAAACAAATAATTTAAAATGTTATAAATCCCAAAATTGATGGAATTGCGGTATACCACCATCATGGTTCAACAAAATGAAGCCCCCTGAGTAAAACCCACCCTCATTTGTCTTCCTAGGATACCCCTGGGCTGAGAACATTGATTTTTTAATCTGGCCATCTCATCCCTTGCTCGTGATGCATGATCACGATCAAAGGATCTCGCGATCAAAGAATTTGCAGGGTCATGATCAAAGAATAAAAAGTGTTCAGATTTAAATAATTAACAGAATTACAGTTAACCACCACAGTTCGTCAGAACGAAGCCCCCTGAGTAAAACCCACCCTCATCTGCCTTCCTAGCACACTCCTAGACTGAGAAAATTGATGTTTGAATCTGGCCATCTCATCCCTCACTCGCGATGCACAATTGCGATCAAAGAATCCTGTGGTCAAATAATTTGCAGGCTCACGGTCAAAGAAATTGCTCAGCCATGAACAAAGGCCGAGGGACGAGATGACCAGATTGTTAAATAGATTTCTGTAGCCCACGGGTGCCCTAGAAAGTTATATGAGACTGGGTTTTGGTCAGGGGGCTTCGTTCTGCCCCATGTGAATAAAAACAGATACGTTTTCATTATCCCTGGTAGTCTAGTGGTCCCTTCCCCCCCCGATCATGATACTATACATAAAGATCTCTGTTTCCCTGGTAGTCTAGTGCCCCCTCATATGTATTTTATAAATATCTCATTATTTCTCATTATTTTATCCCTGGTAGTCTAGTGCCCCTCCATGTCAATTTATTTTTATTTGTTGTCTATATCCCTGGTAGTCTAGTGCCCCACCCCATCTGTATTTTATTATTATTATTCCTATCCCTGATAGTCTAGCTGCCCCCCATCATAATAAAAAAAAATAAGTATTTGAAGCCGGCCCGGTGGTGTTGAGGTTGAGCGCTGGGCCCTACACCTCGTGCCATGCTGGTGACCTGGGTTGGGAGTGAGCACGGGCGTCAGGGGCTGAGAGAAGGAGAGGGATTACATCCGATGGACTGCCTCCTCCTCTGGGGTGGGGTTCACAACAGTCGGTATCCGACTGCCTTGGCGGAGGCTGGAGGTCGAGGATGCACGCCGACAAGGGTAGAGTCGGGCAGACATTGGCAAGACACATGTGGACACGTGCGCGCTTATGCCCACTGGTGTCATTGCATGCTGCCAATTCAGGGAAATAGTACAGGGAAAATGGTGGCACCCGACACGGCTGGATGGCCATCCGCGAGTTCGCTGGACGCTGGCACCCGAACTGGATTCATTGGGGTGGGGAGTTAGGAAGCTCCCTGTCACCCCGCTGTGGGGGGTAAGCTTCAGGGGTTACTGGGTGCCAATGGTCCCGGCACAGACAGACAGCGGCTGGATCCCCGTAGGTAGGGCTGTGAGGCTACGGGGAAGCATCTGGGGTAGCCACAGGAGAATAAAAAATAAATAATAAAAAGATAAGCGTTTGCTACTTCCTGGTAGTCTAGTGGCCCCCACTCCCCCAGTCAGCCATGCCAGCCAACCCAGCACCCCCCACTCTTCCCCACCCAGCGACTGGCACAGCCCACCTCTCACCTCCACGGCCAGCTGCCGACTGTGTATATTATGAGTGCTAATTCAAACAGGTGCTCAGTTCAGAGGCCTCTTTGAATTAGCACTGGTAACTACAAAGTTGGTGGCTGGCCATGAGAGGTGAGAGATGAGGCCAGCCGCCGGTTGGGGAAGGGTGGGGGTGCTGAGTGAGCTGTGCGAGGATGAGGGGAAACCACTAGACTACCAGGAAATAAAAAATGCTTATGTTTTTAATTATGATGGGGGGACACTAGACTACCAGGGATAGGAATAATAATAATAATAATAAAATACAGATGGGGGGCCACTAGACTACCAGGGATATAAACAACAAATAAAATACTAGGAAGTAACAAATGTTTAATTTTTTTAATTATGATGGGGGTGCTAGACTACCAGAGATAGGAATAATGATAATAATAAAATACAGATCGGGGGGCCACTAGACTACCAGGGATACAATAATGAGATATTTATAAAATACACATAGGGGGAACACTAGACTACCAGGGAAACACAGATCTTTATGTATAGTATCATGATCGGGGAAGGGGGCCGCTAGACTACAAGGGATAATGAAAACACATGTGTTTTTACTCACATTGGGGCATAACGAAGCCCCCTGACTAAAACCCAGCCTCATATAACTATGTAGGGCACCCCTGGGTTACAGAAAACAATTTAGAAATCTGTCCATCTTGTCCTTCACTCGCGATGCACAATTGCAATCAAAGACTCTCGCGATCAAAGATTTGACAAGCTCGTGAGCAAAGATCGTTAGCGAGCCACGAACAAAGATTTCAAAAGCTGAAAACTCTATTTTTAGACCAGTTTGGAGAAAACCAAAGCCATGGCTCAATAGATCGGGTCCCCTGAGTAAAACCCGTCCAAGTTTTACTTCAGAAGTGACCCAAGCCAAGATATTTGTGTTTTTCCGATCGGAAAACTAAAAACAAGATGGCGGACCTCGCGACCAAAGAATTTTTAAAATCCTTGGGGACAAACATTCTTGAACCGCTAGGCTGCAAATTCTTTGATCGCCAGGTGGGACTAGATGGCCAAAACCCCAGTCTTTGTTCGCAAAATAGACATATAAATTTTCCCATTGACTTATAATGGGAACTTAAAAGTGGCATAACTTTTGAATGCCTTAATATTTTTTCACCAAATGAAAAGTGGCATGTTCGTCTACCAAAGCTCTTTCAAACAAGACATCTCACAGAGCAGCATACCACATGATGGTTGTGCAGGGCCACATCCCAAATCCCAAAAGCTGCCTCCAAAAACGGATAATTTTGCATTTTTCAACGCTTTCGTATGCAAAGTCCGTAAGTCTGACCGAAACGCAGTTATGGCAAATTAAGAGATCTACCATGCCCCACTGTGGGTACCAAATTTCAGGCACATCTGATGAATGGGTCCAAAGTTATTAATGCCCAAACGTTCAACTTTAATATGTAATTGAACTCTGAACCCTAACTATAGTGGTGCGACCGTGCCACTATAATATATATGTATATATCTATATATATATTGTGTGTGTGTGTGTGTATATATATATATATCTTGTGTATATATATATATATACACACACACACACATAGGGTGAGTGATAAATGAGTGAGATGAAACAGTGTATCATCTACTGCAGCGTGACAGTTTACCCTCTGCTCTACTGTAATGATATCAGCCGTTTACACACAGGTCACAAATGGTCACTGATATCATCAATCTAGGCAGCTTTCCCCTCAGCATGCAAGAAGCACCTGTGCTGTTACCATGGACACAAATGCAGAGCTACATGAGAGGTCTCACTGCTGCCTACAGCTAACTCGGTGAGCATTACAAAACACATCTATTCCCCCCTCTAACTTCCAGCTCCTTACTGTGACACTCTCAGCTTGACTGCAGCCAAAATTCTAAAAAGCACAGCTTCACAGAACAGTCTATTTCTCACTGCTGCCTGCAGCTAACTCATTTACCACTGAAACACACTCTCACATGTTCCTCAAACTCTCTCAGCCCATTACAATTACTGTGATACTCTCAGCTTGACTGCAGCCAGAATCCTAAATAGTACAATTTCACAGAACACTCTGTTCCTCACTGCTGCCTGCAGCTAACTCAATTACCACTAAAAACAGTACCAGCTGTTCAGACACTCTGCCTGTCAGCCCATTACAATTACTATGATGCTCTCAGCTTCACTGCAGCCATACTTCTAAAGAATATTATTTCACAAAAGTATGTTTTTCACTTCTACCTAAAACTAACTCATTTAGCATGGCAAAACACACTTGTGTGTCTCCCAGAGTTTATAACACTGCCAGCCCATTCACAAAAGCTCACACACAGAATGAGTAAACACATGAACAGGAACAGAACACAAGACAGCATAACAAAACTTCTGAAACTCTTGGCCCCATTGCATATATCGAACACATGATGGGCAGATCGTGTGCTATGGCAAACATTGCCATGCCTGCATCATGAGCTCTGGATATCTCACTCGTGCCTTTGGCACTCGTGAGATATCCGGAGCTCACTCTGCAGGAGTGACAATATTTGCCATATCACACTCATTCCCATCATGTATCCCCTGTAAATATATATACAGTATATATATGTATATGATATGATATGCAAGTGGTGACTGTGTGATAACTCATTTATTTGGTACAGTTGCTAGTGACCTCAAGTAACCTCATGAGAGATGAAGCCACGAGTGATGGTTATGAGAGGTCACTTGTAACTGTGCCACATAAATGAGTTATCACAAAGTTACTCCCCATATATTCCATTTATGCAACAATTTTTTCTTGGTTTAAATTTGTTTTGATGAAAACTGAGATGGTGACTATTAGTAGTAACTGTGTGTATAAATGAGTACCTGTGTCTATAAATGAAATTTATACACACAGTTACTCAGATAAATGGATTTATCACACTCTATGTCCACCCCTGTTGTATAAATATACACACATACATACATATATAGATATATATATATATATATATATATATATATATACATCTGTAATAGATAACCCACTCTTAGGTGGCGGTGTGCTCTGATATGCGCATGCCTTGGTATGCATCAACCACCCAAGGCATGCGTGTATCAGAGCACGACCGCACACCATAGAGTGGGTAATCTATCTTATAAAATGGCAAAATTGTTTTGGAGGGGAGTGAAAGTGCAGGAGTGTGGTTGTGCTCTGATATACACACAGTCATGTAATGCTCATTCTCCAATAAATTCCAAGCAATTTCCCTACCCATTTTATAAATATATACATACTCATTCCCTGGTATCCAGCGGTAATCCTCACCTTCTGATTGTTGTCCCCATAATATTTCTTTATCTGCTGTCTAGTGGAACACCCCACCTCTGATTCCCCTCCACATAAATAATTTATGTAACCCTGGTGTCTACTAGCACCCCCCCACCCTCCATCCTGACCCCATAACACTGCACTTTCTTTCTGGTGTCTAGTGGCACCCCCACCTTCTGATGGCCATCCTGCTTGGTAGTTATGCTTGCCCTGGTGTATAGTGGACCCCTCTACTCTCCAGTGTCCCTTGTAGCCTGAAAAGAACATCTCTGAAGAACATTTCTGAACATTTCATTTAAATCAGCAATGACATGCATAAGGCTGAAACTAATCTGCTGTAGATAGTGAGGGAATGTAGACTAGCAATTTTTACATTAATCACAGTGCCACCTAACTGGATTTTCTAATTGTTGTGATACACACAAACAAACACTGAATAATACATATACACATATATGCATATATATTCCAGTATAACCTAGCCGTGCACTGTCTACACACACAGATCATTGCTACACATACACTGCCTTATACTGCACTTATTTACTTATACATTTAACACTAACTTTTATTGTATTTAGGATAAGCATTGTGACACACTAACAACCATGCACTGCTAAATGTTCTGAACAGCACACACTACTGCAATATATTAGTACAGTCATTTGCAAACTGTCTAGGAAAAGGTTTATGTACCATGAAAGGGTCAACTGAGTGCCACACAGGCACAGGCACACACAAACACACACACACACTCTCTGCTCTCCATGATGTGACACACACACACACACACACACACACACACACTTCTCTCCATGATGTGAGCAGAATTTGCCATAGAGGGAAACACCCACAGAGCCCTTTGTCTCTGCCTGCATGCAATATCCCTTTCTTAGCCTTCTTTGTTATATTAACTTTCACCAGGGGTGCTGGAAGATTGTAAAAGATGGGGGGGCTGTGGACATGGCCTACCTAGACTTTAGCAAGGCATTTGACACAGTCCCACACAAAAGATTAATATACAAGTTAGCCAGCCTGGGAGTGGGTCCCAAGATGACAGCCTGGGTAAAGAGTTGGCTGGAGAATAGGACACAGAGAGTAAGAGTAAATGGAGTCCATTCTGAAGAAAGGGGGGTTACTAGTGGGGTACCGCAGGGTTCAGTATTAGGACCAGTCCTCTTCAATGTCTTTATAAGTGACATTGCAGAGGGACTGGAAGGAAAAGTATGTCTCTTTGCAGATGACACAAATATCTGAAACAGAGTTGATGCACAAGGAGGGGTGGAAAGGATGAGAAGGGACTTCGTAAGGTTAGAGGAATGGTCAAATGTATGGCAGCTTAGATTCAGTGCTAAGAAGTGCAAGTTAATGCACCTGGGAAACAAAAACCCAGGGGAAGAGTACACAATGGGGGGGTTGAGATACTAACAACAACAAAAATGGAAAGGGATCTGGGGGTAGTCATATCAGATGACCTAAAGGTGGGCAAGCAATGTGAGAGGGCAGCAAGGAGGGCTGGGGGGACACTGGGATGCATAAAGAGAGGTATCACCAGTAGAAAACAGGAAGTTATTATCCCTCTGTACAGACAGCTGGTGAGACCCCATCTGGAGTACTACGTGCAGTTCTGGAGACCCAATCTCCACAAAGACATAGACAGAATGGAAGCTGTCCAGAGGAGGGCACTAAAATGGTGCAGGGTCTGCACGGAAGACATATGAAGAGAGACTTAAGGAGCTTAATATGTATAGCCTTGAGGAAAGGAGGGGGACATGATAGAAACTTTCAAGTATCTCAAGGGAATCAACTAAGTCCAAGAGGGTAGCATCTTTCAAAAAAAGAGGTGTGCAAGAACAAGGGGGCACAATTTGAAGATAGAGGAGGGCGGCTCAGAGGTAATGTAAGGAAGTATTTTTTTCACAGAGAGGGTTGTGGATGCATGGAACGGCCTTCTGGAGGAGGTTGTGGAGTCAAAAATGGTGGAATTCAAGCATGCATGGGACAGTCATAAGGCAATTCTAGGGGGTGGGGTAGGAAGAAGTAGGCTGCTGGTTAACTAGGATCTGCAGCTTATCCATTAGGTAGGGAAATGGGCAGACTGGGTGGGCCAAGTGGTCCTTATCTGCCGTCAAATTCTATGTTTCCATGTTTCTATGTGGTTTATTGTATTTGGGATAAGCATTGTGGCACACTAACACCCATGCGCTGCTTCATGTTCTGAACAGCGCACATTACTACAATATAGCAGTACAGTCATTTGCAAACTGACTAGGAAAAGGTTAATGTACCAGGAAAGGGTCAACAGAGTACTACACAGGCACAGGAACAAGTTCATCTCTATGATGTCACACACACACATTCCTCTCCATGATGTGAGCAGAATTTTCCATATAGGGAAATGACCACAGAGCCCTTTGTCTCTGCCTGCATGCGACATCCCCTTCTTAGCCTTCTTTGTTTTATTAACGTACACCAGGGGTGCTGGAAGATTGTAAAGGGTGGGGGTGTTGAAGATAAGAAGGGCACCTGTTGTGGTGTGAAGGGAACTTTTTCCAAACAAGGTTTATATATACAGGAACACAGTAAATGCACATGTATGATGACAATAGTAATCATAAAGATCATTAGAACCCCCCGTTCTTGTAATGCTGTCTTCTTACCATAATCTGTAGCTGCTGCCATACTGGTACTGTCTGTGCCTCTTTTGCAACCCAGTAAACTGCTTTTTGTTATATTGTTATAGTTTTAAACTTCAGACCACATTGTTTCACTGTGAACACACATTTTCTCTCCGCGACCTGACATCTCACCTCGCGCTTCCGCTGTGATGTAAATTTTGTCTAATCATGGATGTGCAGTTTGACAGCAGCAGTCCAGGTTATCCCCTGACAAAAATGTGATCAGATGAAGATGTGGAAACTGATGACATTCAAGTTTCTATTCCAGCAGATCCATTTGAATTTGAGCCACTGGCTCCTGCTCGATTACAGTTCAGTTCTGCTATCAGTGACCATGATGAACGTGATTTAGATAGCAGTCTGGACATGCCGAAGTCTCAGCCAGTAGGTCTCTGGTGTGTTTGCAATTTTATGTAGTCATCATATTTTCCAGTATTATTCTTAAAGTGTGATGTTTTTTGACACCGGATTGTGATGCTGTGTGTAAGGGGCAAACTGCACATTTTAATAAATGAATACCGTTGTCATTTGCCCATGCCAACCCAAGGTTTTAGCATTCACCGTGGAAATCTTACAGAATAGCTGTTACTGGACAACCTCATGTATTGGTGATAATCCCATGCTGTGGCATTTAAAAAAAGTGGTAGTGTTGTAATAAAACAGAAAATAAATCGTCAGTCACACTGAAGCTATTACATATATGATGGCTCTGTGATGCTCAAATTATTAAGCCTGCCTGCCACTAGTTTCTCTTTCATCACAAGATATTGATTTCAGTGTACAAACATGTCGATCTAATTGCTGATGTATTTCTCCCCCATGGTACCAGCATTACTACTTACAATGCCTATAACTGGAATTGTGGTTTGCATGCCTTCATTGTTATCATAATGAGGAAGCAAGCAATTAATAGGTAAACACTCTGACACTGATTTCCATCTGTGCTGAGACATACTGCTCTTTGTCATTTATGCTGTCATGTTTTGTTAACCACCTCACATCATGTTTGCGCCATTCACATGCAGTCAATTATCAGCTGTGTCAATTTATAGTATGAATATTATTTTGCATATTGACTTGTGAACCCCTCTTTCAGCTAACATGACTTTTGTGCTTGTGACCTGCAACATGTTTTATATAACATTTTCCATAATTGACTGTGTGTCAAGAAGGCTTTTGTACACATCATATGTTTACGCTGATCATAGTATTCTTTGACGCTTCAGTCGTGAAGTCTATGGGGAATCGGACAGCTGTATGTTATGTAGAATCAGAGGAACATAAGTATTGTCAGCAGATAAGGTCCACCAAGCCTATCCAGTCTGCCCGAATGCCCTTCACTAGTTTGTGGACTCTGACCTTAACTGGTAACTGCTCCTTCAGCACTGTAATATACATTTATGCATGTCCCATGCATGTTTACAACTTCCATTGTGCTCATCTCCACCAACTCCTGTGGCAGTCTATTTGACATACACACCACCCTCTATGTGAAGACACACTTCCTCACATTTCCCCTTAGCCTGGCACCTTCCAATTTCTTTTCATGTCCTCTTGTGGTAGTTCATCTTATAGTGTAAAATGCCTACCTCCCCTGTTCATTGTTAACACCTTTAATGTACTTGAATGTGTCTATCATGACCTCTCGATCCATCCTCTTTCAGCGAATACATACTGAGGTCCTTCAGTCTCTCATTTGTTTTCTGTTGCAACCCATGTACCATCTTAGTCACCCTGTCAATGTCCTCACAAAGGTGCTGCCACCAGAATTCCACACAGTACTCTAGGTCAGGTCTCACTAGCTTTTTTGTACAGTGATCTTCCACCTTCTGTTGCTAATACATCTGCATGTGCACCACAGCATGCCACTGGACCTCCCTGCAGGAAGTGTGCTTATTCACCCTTATATCATCAGCAATGATAACCACCTGGTCTCTATCTTCACTGGTTATAGTAATTTCCCCCATACTGTAGAGCTCCATATGGGTCCATTTTCTCAGATGCATTGCTTTGCACTGATAGGAATTGAACCTTAGTTACCACACTTCAGGCTGTTTTTCAAGCTCATCATGGTCCCTCCTCATTCTCTCCACCCTGTCCCGAGTGTCCACTGTGTTGCAAATCTTGGTGCCATCTGCAAACAGGCAGACCTTTCGCTCCAGTAGGACAGTAATGTGGCTAATGAAGTGTGACTAATGAAGACATTACACAGGACTGGCCAAAAGATTTCCTTGAGGTACCCACTGGTGAGCCTCCTCTCCCCCTGAATGCATCCTATTTATCACCACCCTCAGCTTCCTGTCCATTCTTCAGTTCCTAACTCCATTTACCACCTTGTGTCCCATACCCAGACTTGTCATTTTGTTGACCCTCCTTTTATGTTGAACAGTGTTGAAGGCTTTGCTGAAATCGAAGCTGGGGACAGCTACTGCCCCACCTTGATCTACTTCCTTTGTCCAGCAGTCACAATAATCTATCAGATTCATCTGACACAACCTTTGTGCTGTAACTCCATGCTGCCTCAGATCCTGGGTATGTCTGGATTCCAGTTGTACCTCTGCTCATTCTTACAGCAGTGCATCCACTTCAGTGATGCTGACTAACCTATGGATCTCTGCTTCTTCCCTACTACCACTTTTGTATACATGTACTACATGCGCCCTCTTCCAGTCAGCTGGACCCTCTCCTGTGTTGAGTGACTCCGTGAACAGTGATGCTATCACTCTTCGTACATCTCTTATTATCCTATGGTGTATGCCATCTTGCCCCATAGATTTACCAGCCTTCTATATTGTCATCTCCTCCAGGACTCGCTCAACTGCGTATGGTATTGTGTTTACCCTTCTCCCACTTCACCTTTGTGTCTGTTACCCAGTTGTTGGCCCTGACCGTACCCCCTTTTAGTGAATAATTAACAGAGCTACTTGTTCAGTATTTCCACCTTTACCATGTCTCCATTAAAACACTCCACTGTATTCTCTTTAAGACTTACAACCCTCCCCCCAAATGATCTTCCTTCTTTTGCTAATGTATCTATATAATGCATTGATCCCTTTCTTCACTGGCTGTGCTACTATTTATCCAGTATGGGTCATTGCTTAGAACAAGTGCACTTGGGCCATGTGCAAAGCAAAAGCAGAGTATTATAAATCCTCCTTAAACCTCCTCCTGGGGCTCAGATCACAAGTTCTGGAACAATATTAAGGAAATCTGTTGTAAAGACCCTAACCCGGTTCCAAATCAGGTCATGGTTGATGGGTCTTTGACCTTTGACTCTACCCAAATCGCTGTAGTCTTCAATAATGCCTTCACAAACCTCAACCATGTTCTCCCTCCTAATTTCTTTGACCGACCTACATCTAGTGCCCCCATTCCCCCCCAGGAAGCCCCCCTTTTACCTGCACTGAATTACTCCCAAGCCTGTGGAGCCATACCTTAAAAAGTCCTAGCCACTCCTCCTACAGCAGCGACTGTCTAGATTTGAAGCTCCTTCGGCTCACCCTTCACGAGGTACTCTACCCCCTTACCCACATTTTAAACCACTTCCTATGTCTAGGTAAATTCCCCTCTAAGTGGAAATCCACCTCCATCACCCCCATATTCAAAAGTGGGGACCGATCCAATTCCAATAATTACCGTCCCGTATCCATACTCCTACCCCTTTCCAAGGCCTTAGAGCAGATTGTATCTGATCAGCTCACTGATCATCTCAGCAAATACAATCTACTCTGCAACCAGCAACATGGTTTCCACAAAGGGCACAGTACTACCACTGCCCTTCTCGAGTTTACTAGACACATCCACTCTGCTCTGGACAAGGGTCACATCACTGGTGCTGTCTTCATAGATCTCACTAAGGCGTTTGACACTGCCAACCACTCCCTCCTACTAACCACCTTAGCCAACTTGAGTTTCTCTCTGGATGCTTTGGGATGGTTCTCTGACTACCTCTTGAACCGGTCCCAGCAGGTGAAAATTGGTAACACCTTATCCAATAGTTTGCCTGTCCTTTCTGGTGTCCCTTATGGGTTCATTCTAGGACCTCTACTATTCTGCATCTTCCTCAACTCCCTCTCCAAGTCCTGCCCTGGCAACCTACTACTATGCACAGATGATGCAGTCCTCGTCTCCTCCAACTCTGACTCCTTTCAACTCCACCGCTCCCTCCAGACCCTCCTTTAGCTGTGCTAAAAGCTGGTTCTCTGCACAGCGCATTATTCTCAACTATAAAAAAAATAAAGTTATGCTATTCTCATACCCACAGAACACCCAGAAGGAGCTTTTCCCTCAAGTACTAACATCAAATCAGACCTCTTTGGAGCAAGTGGACTCCTTTAAATACCTGGGCATCACCTTGGATCCAGCGCTTAACTTCCACTATCATATTCACCACCTATCTAAGGTCTTTAATGTTAGGTTGGGGCTGTTGCACCACTTCAAACACTGATTTACCTCAGATGCCCTCAGGCTTGCTGTCTCCTCCTCGGTCCTCTCTCTGCTTGATTATGGCTTACTGATCTATGGCATGGCAAACATCTCAACCCTAGTTAGACTCCGTCTTTCCCTAAATAAAGCATGCTGCCTCATCCTGGGATGTGACCATCTCATCCATACCTGCTATCTTTATAGTGCTACCAACTGGCTTAATCTTGACGACAGAATCAGGTTCCACACCTGCCTCATGGCTAAAAAAATTGCCTTTGGCCTCTCCCCCACTGGGCTCGCCCCAATTAGTCCACCAAGATCCTCAGGTTAAGCACACCCATAGCTCAGACAATCATCTCCTCTCAGTTCCCTTCTACTGTACCTCCCAATTCTGAAGGTCATTCAGCTACAGGGCCCCCATGGGGATAAACAGCCTACCCACCTCCCTGGTAAACAAACTTAGACTTGACCCATTTAAAACCCACCTTAGGGTCCACCTCCTGACTTCAAGGCCTGTGATTGCAACTGAACTCTGCCCTCTTCCCTCCTCCTTCTCCACTGACAATGGCCACTGGCCTGACTCTTCCCCCTGTGTTTTTGAGCCTTACCTGAGTCTGTCAGGCATTGTTTCATATCTGCGTTCAACCTGTATTGTGTAAGACCTGTACTAAGTAACCCTAGCATTTGAATGTTAGCCTTTGCTATTCTTTGTAACAAAACTGAACTTTATCACTGATCAATCATTAGTTATGTCTGTCTGTATCTAATCTCTGTAAAGTGGAACCCTTGTAAATGAGTCTATGACTCAAAGTTATTTTCCGAACCCAAATAAATAAATAACAGATTTTGTCGTTGCACCGTTAAGATTCCTTAGGTAAACCTCCCTGTCATCCTCCCTTTGAGTATCCTTATATTTCCTAATAACAACCCTTTTGGCCCTTATCTTGTCTTCCACCTCTCTCAAGAATCACAGTGTTTTCCTTCTTCTCTTTCCCTTATTTACTAACTTGATGCATTGGCTTTTCACCTCCGCTATTACTCCCTTTAGCTGTTCCAACTCCTTATCTCCACCTCTTGTCTCTATTCTCACCAATGCCTCTTTGATACAAATCTCCATTTTAGCATGATCCGCCCTCCTAAATAACACCTGAATAGGACTTTCCCTATGACGCATTCCTGTGGCATCACCCTGCCCTTCACACACACACACACACTCATTTGCAGATTTTTACTGCTATTTAGTGTCATTTAAAAACAGACTTTTATTCATGTCTCTTTATTAATGTGATACCCACTTTCTCACCTTTGGACCCCCAGTGCTGATACAGTATTTTAATGCAGATTCATTTTCCTTCTTTTGGTTGTTTTGACCTACAATTATTTCATTCTTCAGGTGCACCTGTTCATCATGCCATCCTATGCCTACATTTGACAAATGCCAATGCTGTCATTATTACATGCCTATATGCACTAAGATGGATGCCTTTCCAGACATCACATGTATTACCCAGCACCCAGGTTTCTGTAGTTTATGTCTGGACCAGTACATTCTGGAGAAGACTTTAACTTGAGTTCATATACATTGATGGACTAGTGGGTGATGATGAAAGAACTGAACAGTGAGTTAAAATATATGACTATTTGACGAATTTATCTAGATTTATTTGTAGTTTAGCAACTAAAAAGGTTTTTTGGGTGGTGTAGACAACCATTTTTTTTTTTTTAATTTATTTATGCCCCCTTCCTCAATTGCTCTATCGGACCTCACTCTAGTGATGAATTCTACTTACTGGCTTTCTCACACATGCAGAGAACCCACTGTCTAGGTCTCATTTCCAGATGCTTCCATATCCTCACCCCTATCTTGCCGACCCCATGGCTCTGAGTCTTCCCATGTTGGACTGCCATCTCCTCTGGTGCTCTGTCTATAATCTAGTTGGTGGTTGGAGGGAGGGATGGCAGGATCCGGAAGCCGACAGGGTGGAACCAGCACTGAGCCTGTGTGTCAGTCGTAGGTTTCGTCTTCTCTTTCCTATGTGCCAGGGCTTTTACTCCATGTTTTTCCCCATGGTGCGGACGTACAGTGACATCATTGAGCAGATGATGTGCTCCAGGAACCTTCCTGCCAATGTCTGCCATCACATAGAAACATAGAAATTGCAGGCAGATAAGGACCGATAGGCCTATCCAGTCTGCTCATGAGCCCTATACCCATGTGCTGCCTCTGACCCTAACTTGTCATTGTTTTTTTATCCCCTCCTCCCTCCCACCTCAAGGTTCCCTTCTGCCTGTCCCATACACATTTAAAACCCACCACTGTGCTTGCTCCCACCACCTCCTGTGGCAGACTATTCCATGTGTCCACCACAATTTCTGTGAGGACATACTTACTCACATTTCCTCTTAGTTTACCCCTTCCAATTTCGTATCATGCCTCCTCGTTCTTGTACTACTTCTATACTGGAATATGTCCTCCTGCCTGCACCTTATTAATGCCTTTGAGGTACTTGAATGTTTCAGTCATGTCCCCCTGCTCCTTCCTTTCCTCCAGTTTGTACATATTGAGGTCCTTTATCCTCTCCTCCTATGTTTTGTGGTGCAATACATGTATTATCTTGGTCACTTTTCTCTGGACCGTCACCACCCTGTCAATGTCCTTGCACAGGTGTGGCCTCCAGAACTGCACACAGTACTCTAGGTGAAGCCTCACTAGTGTCTTATACAATGGCATCACCATGTCTCGCCTTCTGCTAGTGATACCTCTGTCTATGCACCCCAGCATTATGCTGGCCCTCCCTGCGGCCTTGGTACACTGCCTTGACATTTTTAGGTCACCAGAAATGATAAGCCCTATGTCCCTTTCCTGTTTGGTGAGTCTCAGCACCTCCCCCTACAATCCTGTAATTCTCTCTAGGGTTCCCACTTCCCAGGTGCATTATTTTGCACTGCTTTGCATTTGAACCTAGTTGCCACTCATTCAACCATTTCTCAACTTTTTCCAGGTCCCTCCTTATTTGCTCCACCCTTCAGGAGTATCTACCCTGTTGCAGATCTTGGTGTCACCTGCAAACAGGCATACCTTCCATTCCAGCCCTTCCTCAATGTCACTAATGAAGAAATAGAACAGGACTGGTCCCAGGACTAATCCATGGTAGCCTGTGAGGAGGGGGCACTGGGAAGAGCACTGTCCATAATGGTGACTCGTTCCCCAGCGAATCTCTGGGACAGTAAAGTGACCAGATTGGGGGGGGTGGGCGAAATAGTAAAGAGGATGTCGCTATATGTACATGCACGGGGCGAGTATGGCAAGCGTGGGCTGGGAAGGGATCGAGGAGCTGTAGGGGATGGCACTGTGGTGGGTTGCCAAGCTGTGTTGTAGCATCGGGGGTTGGTCTGTGTTTGGGGTGGGTGAGGTACTGGGTTTGGGTCTAGGTGCTGGTGCGATTTGTTGCACCTGGCGGTTTCTTTATTTTCATGTTTTTCACCCCCTGACATACTTCCCAGGACTTGAGAATCCTCTAGTAGGGGTGTGGGTGCAAAGCCCCCAGTTGGGGGGGTGAAAAGTAAGTCACTGGTGCCATTTCCCTGTGCACCGCGGTGTCAGAGTGCCGAGAATTTTTTTGGCACTCTGACTTCATGATAACAGCGATCACCTTTAGGCCTTTTCCATTATCAAATAGAACCCTAATCCATGAGGTACCCCGCTGGTCACCCCTCTCTCATTTACCACCACCCTCAGCCTCCTGTTCATCAGCCAGCTACCTATCCAGTTAATTGTCTTGTGCCCCATGTCCAGACTACCCATTTTGTTTATTAGTCTTCTATGTGAGATGGCGATAAAGGCTTTGCTGAAATAGAGGTAGTCAATGTCCCCCGCCCCTCCATGGTTTACTTCCTATGTCACCCAATTAAAAACAATCTATAAGATTTGTTTGTCACGACCTTCCCAGTGTGAAACCATGTTACCTGTGATCCTGTGCACTGTTGATTTCCAGGTGAGCCACTATTTTTTCTTTCAGCAGTGCCTTCATGAGCTTTCCCACCACTGAGGTGATGTTGACCAGCTTGCAGTTCTCTGCCCCCTCCCTGCTGCTGTTTTTGTGCAGAAGGACTACATGTGCTCTCTTTCAGTTCTCTGGAACCACTCCCATGTTGAGTGACTCTGTGACCAAAGCTGCCAGTAATGCTGCTAATTCTCTTTGCATCTCCTTTAATATTCTTGGGTGTATGCCATCTGACCCTATCGCTTCAAGGGTGACCCACAGTGCCTGAGCCTCCCCCTGCCACCCCTGTACTTTTGCAGCCTTTATACCCTATCTGATGTATAGGGCTACCACTCCCACCTTTCTTACCCTCCCTATGCCTCCTGAACAGGGCATAGTCTGGTACATTTATGTCCCCTCCCCATGATTAGCAGTGTACCATGATTCTGTCACCCCCACTATTTCCAGGTCTGCATCCACTAACAAGGTCGCCAGGTCTAGGATTTTATTTCCCAGGCTGTGGGCATTTGTTTCCAGGGCTTCCAGGTTCTGCAATCCAACCTCTTTCCAGTCTTGATCCCACCTCCTCCTCCTCCCACCCTGGTTTTCCTACTTTTGGGAACTTGCCATCTCTGCTTCCACCCTTCTTCTTGCTTCCACTGATAATCCTTCCCTGCCTGCATTAGTTGCCACTGGTGATGACTTATTTTTCTGCATGGGTCCTCGGGGGGAGGCTATCTACTTCAGACTCCCCCCACCCACACAGCTTCCTGAAATCCTCTTGGACTCAGGCTAACTCTACACAGCCCCTTGCCAGGTCATTTGTTCACAGGTGGACAATGACTTCCAGTTCCTCCCTCCTGTCACCTTAGAAATCCCTTGGATCCTCCTCCCATCCATTTATGCAGTGCTTCCTGGAATGCACTTGACCACCCTATCTCCCACTGTTAGGTGCCCCTAACTTCACTCCCTGGAATATAGAGTTCTCCACTAGGAGTAGTTCCTTCTCCTCTGGGGTCCTTGTCCCACCCTTCCCTGGGGTTCCATCATGAAGGACCCACCCATACTCCTTTGACCCACCTTTGAGTGCCTGAATAGGTCTTTCTCACTCCTCCAATACAGCATTGGAGTTACTAAACCAGAACTGTTGGGGAATGTGTTTTTGACCCCCTCTCTCAGTCTACCCAAGCCCACCGTGATCCAACCACTCCTCTTCCTGGGCATCCTTTGAGTTTGTGGATTTGATGGTCTCTGAGTGAGAGCAGATGCATCCTGCAACTTACCCCTTTTCAAGTCCGCCACCGGCATGTAGTTCTCCATGTCTCCACTGGGAGCCTCTACAAGTTGAGAAGCCCTAGGAACCCACCCAAGCAGAGGGGAGTAGTCTTCTGGATGCTCAATCACATCTTTCCCCCATTGACCCCCATCTACCCAAGTCCATACCCCAACACATGTCGCCGGTGTGCCACAAGGTGTAGCGTCCAGTGCCTCAACCCTCTTCACAACTGGGACAGCAGTGTAGGCAAACTTTGATGTATAATTAATCGCACAGCATTACTTTTGCTATTATCTTTTATCAGTAATCTAACTGATTTGAATGAGTCCTTACCATAAGTAATGTATTACCCAAAATGTTTTTTCCCCTAGAAACCCACAAACCACCAAACCCTCAAGATACATACACCTGGTCCGCAGTCAATTAATGCTTAATTAACTGATTTATAACTACCGCTGTACTTTGCCTTCTTCATTGACAAATCTAATGTCCCATTGTCTGAAGCATTTTACAGATGTTTCAGACTGTCACCATTTATTCTTTATTTGTTCTACATAACTTTCCGTTATAGTCATTGAGAGAGAGTTATCCATAATTTGGAAATGACAGTGTATGCTTTAAAGAGCATCTCCATAGTTGAATACTTTCTGCTCCCTCAAACATATGCAGTACCTCACCTGCCCCAGAGTTGAATGGAATAAATATTTCCTTGTGTTTCTGCCCATTTACAAAGTTATAATACTCATAAATTCAAAATGCTATAAAAACGGCACCACTTCCTTAACATGCAGTTAAGCACCCACGTAGGCACAAGCTGACCCATTTTGTGATGTCAGAATGCAAAGGATGGGGGCACACACCTCATTGATTTCAATGAGGCACCTTTTCCATTCAGTTTATTACAATTTATACTCCAGATTTTAAGTAATAAAAATGACCGCTCAGCTACCAGGGCCACTGTTAGACTAGTGGCCACTTTGATTAGTTATACCCTTGAGTATTAATGTTTAAAAAATGTATGAAAAAGACATCCCTATTGAAATCAGTGAGTCGTGCACCTGCAGCATCCGCTTTCCAACATTTCAAAACTGGTCAACGGGTGAGTACGTGAGAGCGTGATGCGGGATGAGGAAGCAACACCACTTTTTTGCTAGATGTTCCTTTTTTGAAATTTACATGCAGTATAATTTCATAAATTGGCATGAAACAAAAGGAATTATCTATGTCACTCAACTGTTGGTCATGTGAGGTATTGCATGTGTTGCGAGGAGTATCAACTAGGAAGCTGTTATTTAAAGACAAATGGCAATTATCAAAAATTGATTCATAAATGCTGCAAGTAGATTTGTTTTTATGGTTGTAACACCCTTACATTAATCCATGTTACACATTCACATATATACGGATTGCCATGGCACATGGGTTTTCCCTGTCAATATTTCACCCTCTTGCACTGCTGAATGACTGGAATGATTCGCTTTGATGTTGCAACCCCACTCTTAAACTACGTGTTGTAGAACTATTTTATTAGAAAATCTATCTCTATATGAGAAATACATTTAGAAACTATACCTCAACACTTACAATGTTGAATATTTTTTTTTCACTATGAACAAGGCATTCTTGGGAGTTATAGTCCTATTCAGTTAATCCACCTGAAGATGTAACAAGGAACTCAGCAGCAAACCGTGCAACATTACACCTCTAGGTGGTGATTAACTATCTGTTAACCTAACCCATGATCATACATTAATGCTGGAATATCCTTTGACATTTAATATCCTGTTGAGTTACTGCAGTAAATAGTGTTTTTTGATTTTTACAAATAAGTTTGTCTTCAAATGTATCTAATCAACATGATACCTGTACTGAAAGGTTTTCTCTTTCTTGCCATGATTGAGTGTTTGTGATGTTAAGCGGTGTGTTCCTTCAACTGCAGGAATGCCCAATGACACAAAAGGTTGTTTACATTACATGCAGCTCAAGCATAGATTCAAATACTATCCTGCACACTATGACAATGAAACCTGAGGTTATACAGGTTCAAAAAAAAAGTTTGGCCAAAGTGTATTTGAAGAATAGATGTATCAACATTATGTTTGGTGTTGAAAAGAAGGATTTACATGCTTTGTGTTCCTAACAATATAGCCAGTATTCATTTAAACATCCCACTCTGATAATTTACAGATAACGAAGTCTGTGCAATGTTTCCGGTTGAAATTTAAGAATCAGCTTGCATTTGTGTGCATAGCATTATACCCTCTACTATTCATGTGAACCTCCATCTCCAGCCAATGTTTTGTTTATGTAAAGAAAGAACCATTCTGATGGAATAAATAAACATATTGCCAAGAGTACAAAATGTAGTTTTGCCAGTTACTTATAACAAATTTAGAATAAATCTACTAGAAGCTGCAGTTGGATGGTAAAATGAATACAGGGTGCACTGATATGCATATGAATGTAGAGCAATTGTTACTTTTCATCACAAAACAGAACTCATCCTTTATATTATCTCAAAATTAGTGGTGTGGAGTGTCCAATGAATGTGAGGTATACTGCTGCTCATCGAAAGCATGTGAACCGTATAAGTGCACATATTGCTGCTGAAAGATTTCTTCCAATTCAATTACGCAATTTTAATTTCAAGTAAATAACTTCAGATTGTAGTGCTAGAGCATGCATGACAGTAAGAACCTGTAAGCTGGAACTACCAATCATTGAAAACCATAGTTCTCTTTGTCAGGTATCCATGATGTTGAAAGCAGGCTCAGCGTGATGGTGCAAGCACCAGACAACGCTCCTAAGATAGAAGATTTCAGTACAGGTATTGTATTCATTACATATATTGGAAGAGACACCTATCTGTGATAACTTGCTAACAACTAATATTTATGCCCCAGTTGCTTAATTTCAAAATGACATCTGAAAGTGATCACTGCCCTTATGTTTGCATGGTGAAATTTAATGTTCTTGTTTTTTTGCAGACTTTATTACCACCTGGCATATCAGAAATTTACATTTTGGATTTTCCGGTGACTAGGCAGAGGAAACAGATGAATGCTACCTTCATGCATAGTTAATGTGATATGTCAACATTTCCCATCTTATACATATATCAGCTTCTATCACTTTGGTTATTGAAAATTAGAAGTAGAGAATTCATCATACAGACATGGTTGTTAGTCCATAAAAAAATGATGAGACTGTTATTCTTAATTATTATGAGCAGAACTTAAGACCTAAGAAACTCAATAAAGTTAGTTAATCTATGCCATTGATTTACCAGTTAATTTCGATAATGCCATGTACAGTATTTTACAGTACCAAGTAGAGTATGTTCCTGCCAACTTAGAATTATCTACAGTTGCTGTTTGTTTACTGTTTCATTAAAACACTGAACTTTTTACAACATAGTACATAAGGGATATGACATGGCCTGACAGAAAATATTATGTTTACCTTCTTGAGAGACCAATGATATCATGACATCTCATGAGAGACGAAACCACATGTGAGCTATTTTGATGTCATTGACATCAAGTGTAGATAAATATGTCATCTTCAGCCATACCATGTCATGTTCTGTTTATACAACATATGTTGTACTCCCCCCCACCACCACCAAATAAAACAGATGCCATCTGCTTGTTATCCTCTATGCAATACACCACATAGAGGTTTTCATTTCCCCCATAGAGATTTTAGACCACATCCCTGCCAGGTGGCTTAGTTATTTTCTTGACCCACAACACAACTCCTAATCCAATATACAATTTATTTTTTTATTTTATTGATTTTTTCTTGTTGACTCTGCAATTTTGGAATGTGGAGATATCAATATTGCGTATAGAAATATGAAGATATCACTGATATCTCCAGTGGCTGTCTCAGATACTACTTTTTCTCTGACTGTGTATTCCAAAACATATGAAGTATAACATGGATTTAGTTCATCAATGAAAAGAATCATATGATGTGCATTGATAAAAACTGACTAATGATTTAACATGAAATAAGTTTATTATATGCATTCACCACTTCAATGCTTAAACTTAGAGCGTAAAAACATTAACTATCAACTGTTGTCAATAAAATAAATATGGAGTTAAAATGATACGCATTTATTGGGGTACTATTCATTTTCTCTGTGTTCATTTTGTAATTGTAGTTATTTAATACACATCACCTGATTAGGCGAGGGACATAAACCAGTACAGTACAGTTGGTTACCCAATTGCATATTTCATGATACAACCTGACCACGGATTTGCACCCTAAAGCCAGACACATTGTGAGATTTGGGCACATGTCTGGAAGGTATCAAGAGACAAGTGGGTAGGGAGTAGCATGTGTGTCTCTCTCTTTACATACAGTTATGAATCATACATTGCCAGGCTACTGTCTCCACATCAAACCCCCACATATTCTCAACCCCCACTCAAAATCATGGGACTCACATCTATATGACCACCCCCCCATAATACTCCATAGTGATCTAGTGGACACCCACCACCTTCACCCAACAGATAGTGATCACCCACAATGCCCCCACCTCCTCAAATGGTTTCTGCAACTGACAGTACCCTACAGTCACCATTACTGCCAGCTGCTGAAAGCATATGCATAGTCCAAGTAACCGTACAGTACAGTTATGCGGTATGTGTGATCACCTTTGGTGGTTGGTGGTGGTGAAGTGGGGAGGGTATTGGCAGCAGCAAAAGCCAGTTGATGAGGGGTCAGTAGTGGGTGGTGATCACTGTCTGTCTGGTGAGGATGGTTGTGTGTCTACTAGACCACCAGGTAAGGTGTATCCACATCTGTCAATGCACAGGTGTGACTGGGTTGGGTGGGGGTGGTAACGGACTTGTACCGTGTTTTGGCAACCATCCATAGAGAGTTCAGGGCTAGCTGTTGGGTGGGAGAGGGGATGGTACTAACAGTGTCAGCAGATTGGATTTTGAATGATCAATGTGCAGGACATTTTTTAAGAAGGCAATTGGTAGTCAGTGGCAATCAGCAGTGATTTGTCAAGCACAAATAGAAAACATGACAAACAAAAAAGTAATACCAAATGTCAATAGCTCTTTGTTATCATCACAGCTTCTTTTCCAAAAAACACCACTTGGTTTTGTAACTGTTGACTATTCATTATAGCTAATATTGTGCTTGTAAATTTCAACACCAGCTAACATTATACAATGCACTAATGTTTCACTGTAACCCCCCTCCTCAAACACACTCACACACACACTGTGATACAAAGTTCAAATGTATTGATCCACATTTCCAAAACATTAATGGCATTCCAATTAAATCCCATCAATATCATGCTGGTTTTACTTCATCTGAACTGTACTCTGGTGTCATTTAAATCTTAAAGATAATATTCATTTCTTTCTGTATCTTATTTTTAAAATGTCTTACATTCCAAAAAATTGTCACAAAGTCCTGTAAGGTTAATATATTTTATCATCTCATGGTTTGGATGACATTGAAAGTTCTTCATTTGTCCTCATTAGATTCAACAGACAATGAGCTAAGAAAGTAAAAAGGAACATTTTTAAATGTTTAGTGTTTTTATACTATTTGTACCTTCTCAAATACTGCCATATTCAATTGTGTCTACAAACCTGTTTGTCTGAAATGACTGGTTGAATCAGGTCCTGTGACTCTGTACCAGTTTCTGTTTATCCTCATTCTCGAAGGCCTATATGCAGCTTCCCTTGCCTTGCTACTGTATGTGTTGGGTGCAGTTCCCTTAGAGATATCACCTCCTTGAAAAGTTCAGAAACATAACCTGTGTGAGGAGCATGAAATATATTAACAGCCCGTGGCTTAGTACTAAATAGCACAATCAAACTTATTCAAAATACATGACTGACAGAACTTATTTTATTTATTTATTTATTTAGGGATTCGGATCATACCTTTGAGCTCAGAGCTCTTTTACAAACGTTCCACGTCAAACAGTGACAATGACAGCAATAAAAAACAGTTTACATACAATACTCGAATAGTAGGTAGCTAGTATACAATAAGGTTACAATGTCATTCATAGTACCAATGGTTATTAGTTAGACGCACTTATAAATTTCAATTATAAAAAAACAATACAAATTATTATAATCTGATTGGCTGTTAAATGTGTTAGAAGTTGCAGTGTCAGTGGCTTCGCAGGTAGCATACTCACCTCTGTGGCCGGGAGAACAGAAGGCTGTGGGTTCTATCCCCCACATCAGGCACTTGGGTTAAATTCCAATACTGATGCTGTGGTAGAGCATGAGAGGGGTGCTGCATGCCTGAGGTGCCATCTTTTGGATGAGATATTAAACCAAGGTCCCATCTACCTGTTCTGGTGGTAGTTCAGGTGGACATTAAAGATCCCATGGCACTTCTCAAAAAGAGTAGGGGAATTTTTATTGAAAAGGACTACAAACAAAAAATAAGCATACAAACCAAATACAACTGAAATATAAACAATAAACAAAATCAAAACACAGACTTGCCATTGCTGTAAAGTCCATTTAGGTGAAAAAAAGAGAAACAAAAGAGCAATATTTACAAGATACATAAAATGATATTAGAACCAGTCAGACTGAATACCCTCATTGTTCTGGCCAATGGGTACATTGTGCCCATAATGTACAAACTTTTTCCAAGGGATACTTTTTCATATCTTGTTGAAAAATACTATTCAGAGATATTACTGTAAGTTAACATCTCTGCTGCATAACCAAAAGCATCTAGCTTGCCAAATATAATATCTTAATACTGCAAAGACAATGTACAAAGTATCATTATTGTACTTTCCCCATCCTCCTTGTGGTAAGGCGAACATTAACTCAGGGTAAGTTAAACTGGTGAACCTCAAATCTCCTCACTCTTGGGCTGTAAAAAGCCAAACGTCTTTTGTATAGTTGCATTCAATAAAAAGATGCTCCTGAGTCTCTAGAATCTGCACACATGATTCCCCAAGATGGTACCTATCCCCCACCTGTTTGTGCTCATTATTGCTCCTTATGCTCAGTCTGCCATAGTTCCCTAATCACGTCATATCTCAAAGAAAGTCTGGCAATCTAGGGTTGTGTAATTGCCTTACAATTGTGTTGTATCTGGTGTCTGGGCAAAAAGGGAATATTACCTCCTCTTTCCTCTCAACCTGAAGGATATGATCATAGATGGCCTTCCTATGAATAGTCTACAGCTGTACCTCTGTCAGATTCCACTTAATTACATTTCTTAATATGATCATACCATATCTGGGTACACTGGAGATATTATTTAATAATCTTGGTCTTCTCAATGCCAATGGGGTTAAACAGGGTGTTAAACAATCAAGTAGAAAAGGCTTCCATAGTTTTTCTCCTGGTTTTAAAGCACCCCCTAAACTACATGACATAAAAATACATGTAAAAATATCACAGGGTTTATCATACCAATGCCATCCTCCTGTACTTTCCTATAGGTCAATTCCTGTTTGATGGGGTTCAACCTACTGCCCCATAAAGCTTGGAAGAAGACACTATGCAGGGATGTCTGAACTGCCGGGGGGGGGGGGGGCACATAACTTACATAAAGAACAATGGGAACTAATAGGGATTTAATTACTATTACCCTCTTTTTCTTTGCCATTTTCTGGCCCTTGCAGCTTGATACTAACCTGTTTGCCCTGGATAAACCTGCCCCCCAGTTAGAGCAGGCCATGTCCCCTTGGACCGTATTCTACCCATAAGATATTTATTGGGTTGCTAGAGAGAGTAAGGTCAGCAAACTTATTGCTTTCTGGGACAGGAGTGTGCCCTAAACCACCCACTGGCTTTTCACATAGTTAATCTTAGAACCAGAGGTTCGTGAAAATGTATTTATTAGTGAAATGAGGGATTTTGTCTTTGTGTTGGGCATTAAATGTAATATAACATTGTTTGCATAAGCAAGAATCTTAATTGGGCAACCACCTGTTTCTGGAGAAAGTCCTCTAATATCCAAATTACTGTCAATCCTCCTAAAAAAAAATACCGATGCCAAAACCATAAAGTAGCCGACTAAGTGGGCAACCTTATCGTATCCCCCTTTTTACCATGATTTGTTTTCCATGTCACCCATTTACAGTACAGTAGTTTGTTTTTTTTATACTTCAAATTTTATTTTCAAAGGCTTTGAGTAAACAGTATACATATTCAAAAAGCAGGTACATAGCTAAAATAATATAATACATGCCATTATTTTAAGCACAAAAATAGATCATGAGTTCAATCTCACAATGGTACTCAGATGCAACTATATAAACCATTAAAAAAATAACAGTAACTTTGGGCATTAAATATATCATTTAGTCTAAAAATAGGTTCATCTGTAAATCTCATCTTAAGTGAATACATAGGAGTAAATATACCTTTGTTGTTCTTCTAGTTTACATTCATCAGGGTAAGAAGGGGGAAGGAAATTAAGAATAAAAATGACTCATTTATTCTGGGAGGGGAAACCTCCACTTCTGATATTAAATCTGGTTCAGGTACATTTCCCACCTGGTCCACAGAGTGATAAATGTCTCCACCCATTTACAGTAGAAATGAGGTTAGCATCATGGTAGAGACAACTAATCCAAGAAATAAAGGCTATAGGTATACCAAATGCTTTAAGGGTCTCAAAAAGGCTTAGTCTATCGAATACTTTCTCCTGATCTAGGCAAAAAACAAAACCTTGTAGCCTAGAGACATTACCCTTCTGGAATATTTCTCTTAAAGTGATCAAATTGTCTTGTAGGCCTCTAGATGGAATTGCGCAAGACTGAGCAGGGCTAGTAAGTTTAGCTGCCACTTTAGAGAGTCTACTCAGCAATATTTTGCTCAGAATTTTGACATCTTTATTCAAAAGGCTTAATGGCCTCCAGTTGCTGAGTTCCTCTCTAGCTCCTTTCTTATAAAGCAAAATTAGAACAGCCTCCCTCATAGAATCTGCTAGCTTTTTGGAACCTAGCATGTGATTGAACAAAATGGCTAGGACAGGGGCTAGCTCTTTCGGAAAAGTCTTATAAAATCCTACCCCTAACCCATCTAAACCAGGGGCAGTATTACTTTTTAAGCTGGTTATGGCTAAAAGTACTTCTTCAGATAACATTTCTTCTGTCAGTAATAGTGCATCCTGCTCAGAGGTTTGTGGAAGATTTATGGTATTAAAAAGTTCTGAATCAAGAGAGGTTTGTGGAGATTTGCTAAATAAGGATTCAACATATCTTTCCACTAATCTCACCATTTCCAAAGGGGATGATATATGTTGACCAGACTGTTTTTAGTTCTAACATAACTCCGTGGCCTACTCTCTCTTTGCACTCTTTAAATGGGTCTAGGGATCCTCACTTAATTTGTGTGCTGAATCTCAACTCCTGCTCTAAAGATTTTGCCCTATCATACTGGCATTCCCTCATCTGTTTTTTATCTTGTTAACTTGTGCACCATAGTCTATTTTGTCAGTTTCAGTTAGAGATCAGTTTTTGTAATTGATCCGTTAAGTGTAAATAATTCAGGTAGTCACCATTACCCTTCTCTCTAGCCTGTGTTTGGAAAACATTCTGCCATATTATTTTAGTGTCTTTCCACCAGTCCACCAAATCATCACAGCAACTTACCACAGAAAGTCTGGCATCCCATTCCCGTCTCCAAGCTTTTAACAACTTGATATTGTTTAATAAGGATTCATTGAACCTCCTGCTATTTTTTTACACTTCAGGGAGTCATCCCACACTACTTTAATAGAGATAGATTTATGATCAGAAAACTGCCATGCATGGGAAGCCAAATTTAGGATTCTAAAAGCATGGGAGATAAATATAAAATCAATATGGGTAGAAAGAGGCCCTCTGAAATAGGTGTGCCCACCCGATGGAAATTTCTGTCTATATGAGTCCACCAGGCCAGCTGTGTTTACAATATCTTGCTATGGAATCACAAGAAAGTTTGTCGGTTTGTAAACCCCTATCAGACCAAGAAAAACCATAATTAAAGTCCCCTGCCCACACTATGAATCTAGCTACGTGTAAAAAAGGGCTAGATTTCCCTAAACAGTGCTACCCTCTGGGCTTTGGTTTGAGTTGCATAAACAAAGATAAGTCTGAACCTCTCTAAATGAAAAGTAAAATCAAACATCAGCGCCCTGCCAGGGTGTATATCTACCAGTCTGAAGACTCTAAGTTCAGGACCGGCAGACAAAATGCCAATGCCATCACACATATCTTCTCTGGTAGACCAAAATGCAGCACCCTTGGTCTAGGATTGTGAACCTAAGTGAAGCTCTATAAGGTTCTTAAGCCTTGTGCCCTGTAAATAAAAAATATCTCCTGTGATGCTGCGCAGTACATGAAATACCCCCATCCTTTTCTTATGGCTTTTTATACTATTGACATTGATGGTTGTTATTGAAAGAGTGAGTGCATGGGAAAGAGAACGGGGAAGTAAAACCAGAATACCACAGTTAGTATCAAGGAGTTTTAGATAACCTCCTGTGCCTAGTTCTTTTGGCAATAGTGTCTTCCTCCCCTCCCTCTTCTATATCTGATGCAATGTGGTGCCGAGTCTCATCTATAAGTCCTGCATGGGATGGGCAGTCATCTCTATTATGAGACACCCAAGGACATTTACCATAGGCATGACCTGTCTTCTCACAGAGGTTGCATTTAAAATGATTGAGGCAGTTAGCTGAGACGTGCCCACATTCCAAACAGTGACTACACCATGCTGTATCACATGAGGAGCTCAAATGTGTTCTGGCCCCGCATTTAAAACAAGCCCTCGGCTGACCAGGGTAGAATAGGGACCCCTTTATCTTTACCCAGAAAGAAGCTATTTGGTAAATGGACAGGCTCCTGAGTTGGAGGAAAATAACTCTACTTTGATTTTCCACCCCCCGTTCCAAATCTGCTTGCTATCCAAAATGGGAAGAGGTTTGTCTAACACCTCACACCTCTGCCGGAGCCAGAACAAAATATCTTCCACATTAACATCCTCATTACGAAACATAACAGTTATGGTCTTAATTAGAGGTTTAGTGAGTGGAACTGCAAAAAATGGGACCCACAAAGGGTGATACTGAACCCACACTCTATCAAGACTAGTAACATTCTTGAAACTGATATCACAATTTCCATTTCCAATATGGGTGAGGGCAAAAATTTCAGAAGAGAAAAACTTCATAGACCCTTTCAATAGTTTTTTGCCAAGAACAGTCTATTTGGAGGGTCTTATAAGTCTCCTTTGTAGATGAGCCAGACAGCGTTCCTTCTAGGGGCAGGTTCTCCTTTATTCTGGAATAAATCTGCCAAATGAAACATGGGCTCCAACCAAGCTCTTTGTTGTGGGTCAATGAGAGTTTCAGGTGCAGGGCCCATCTGGAAAGAGTTACTGATGTTACTAGTAGTAGTAGAAGCTTCTAAGGGTAGAGCATTAATGGGGGGGATGGTTCACCTCCTGATTATGATCTGGTGGAAACAATATTCTGGTCTGTGTGCTCATATATATTCTGATCAAGAGCAGTACCCCAGGTTTGTATAAGAGCC
This sequence comes from Neoceratodus forsteri, assembly GCA_016271365.2. Classification (NCBI taxonomy): domain Eukaryota; kingdom Metazoa; phylum Chordata; order Ceratodontiformes; family Ceratodontidae; genus Neoceratodus; species Neoceratodus forsteri. The sequence goes on along the minus strand of CM057449.1, from coordinate 1,823,452,497 downwards.
GAAGAGATTTCTTGCATTTCTGATGGAGCACTATCATTTGTGGTGGTCACCATAATTATATTATTTTGAAGGTCCTGAGCATATTTTTGCACTTGTGGATCTTCTGGGTCAGGAATGCATTTACCCTCAGGAGAGTGGACTCACCTGGTGTCTTCCAATGCATTACCTGGGGACCAGGTCTTGGTCTCGACATCTGAGCTCCTTGGGGGAATCAGGGCACAATTACTGGCAGAGATACTCAGGAGTTCTACTACCAGGAGTTGCATTTTACAGTGCACAGAGTCAGAAATAGGTAAAGAATTAAGCTGCTTACCAGCAGTACGTTCGGTCCCAGAATGATCCAGATGTTGATCCTCTTGGCCGTGGCCTGGCGTTTCTGTGGGCCCAATCTTTTACAGAGTTTTTGGTTCATTTTTTGCCCTTCACTTCTTTTCTCCTGTGGCTCTTGGCACACGAGTGAAGACTCGCTGTAACTGCCAGCCGTGATTACTGGAAATACACTAGTAGGACCATTAGCAGCAGAAGAGGGACCTACAACCTCCAGCAGAGCCACCGAGCCCTTTGATGCAGTGCTGTCATTGACCAGCTGATTCCCACAGACAGACAGCTGGGAGCTCCTCATAGGTACAGATCTAGCCTTTAAAGGGACAATCCTTAACTGTAGTTTTTTTGGCTTATGTTGTAACAGCAATTCTTCTTCCTCTAGTTGAGATAACAATAGCTCAGACTGCAGATGGGATAATAATTCTGAAATATGAGGTTCTTGTTCAGGCTGTTTTATAGGTACAGCATGATCATTGTTATTAGCCAAGTCCTCAGTAGAAACAAATATCTCTGAACCCAAACCTTCCTCCATTATTTATTCCATAATGACAGCATTTTCAACAGCCTCTTGAGAGTTTAAGGCAGGGGAGGGGGCTAGCTCCCCTACCTCAGGCACATCCATCCTCTCCAAGGAAACACCCAAAGTGGCCATCTTGGGATGACGGCCAAAGTTTCCCCTACTGGCAAGTAGGGGAATTTCCCCAGTGCCCTGGCCAAATTTCCCCCCATTCACAAAAAATTTCACCAACAGCTTAATCTGGTTCAAGGTCAGTGGGCATCCATCTGTAGCTCCCTCCCACAGGTTGTGCCTGAAAATAGGCAGAATTTGTCTAGTGCACTTACCCAGTCAACAAAAGCTAAATAAATAAACAGAAAGTTACATTTATCTTTATTCTAACAAAGCACTCAGAAATGCTACAATTTGAATGTATGTTAGGATTCCAACAACCTTACATTAATCCCTGTTACACTGACATGTACAGCATGACCATCACGGCACATGGATTCTTCCTGTATGAATTCCATTGTCTTGCCATGCTGAGTGACTGGAATTATGCATTTTGATTTTGAATCAGCACTCTTAAACTGCTATTGAAAGAACTATTTCATTACAAATTGCCCTCTAAATCAGCAAAAAATTCAAAATGCATACTTTTAACATGTTTCTCTTTGAATACTTTTTATAATAGTAATAGGGTACTACCAGGATTAAGATTAACAGTCTGTTAATCCAAAATTTGGTGCAATATTGTACTCCACTGCATTGTGCCATGTAACACTCCTAGGGATGACTAATACACTGTTATTCTAACCCGTTCTTTCTTTCTTTCTTTCTTACTTTCTTTCATTTTTCATTTTATTTCATTTATTTTATACTGAAAAAAATTTGTAAGCAAAGAATGCCCGTTTTCACAGATGTCCTGTGACAAATAATAAAAAAGAACAATATAAAACAATATAACATAAATACATTAACAAACATATTATTACTAAAACATTAGAAACAATTGCAAACAGTTTCAGACAAAAACTTTTGTTCAAGTAAACATTTAAAACCAAACAAAATACAACAAACAGTTACATTAGATAATTGGTTATACTGAATCATCAATTCAAAATGAATAGAATTTTTCATACAATTTGATCTAATCAAAGGTGACTTAAACTTCCTACTTGAACTGTTTCTAGTCATAACAGTGGGGACGGAGATGGGGAACATACTAGTAACACTATCAGGTACAAGACCTAATTGAATCTTATGCAAAAAAGTTAAAGACCTATGTTTAAAAAAGCACTAACAGGTAGACAGCCAGATTTCTCATAAAGAGTACAATGATGAATCATCCTAGGTAGACCAGTAATTAAACATAAAATACTGTGATATGTAGAAATGAGTTTGTTTAACATTTTAACATTTTAACGGTTGAACATGAATAAACAATAGAACCATACCCGAGTAAAGAAAACAAAAAACAATTTGCCAATAAAATCCTAGTCTCAGAATTAAGAAACTTTCTAACATGAAACAACACACCAAGTCGCTGATGTAAATGAGTAATCAATGAAACAATGTGTTGATCAAAATTTAAGTACTGATCCAACATTAGACCCAAATACTTAAAATTAAAAACCCTTTCAATTATATTACCGAAATTGTCTTTGAGCACAAAATTATAATCAATCTGATTTCTATGACCAGAAAAAAATCATTAATTTAGTTTTGGTAGAGTTAAGTGTTAATCTCTGTTGAATAAACCAAGAATGTAAATTGTCAAAGTCCCTCTGGAGACTATCCTGTAATTTTTGAACATCAGTACCATTACAAAATAATACTGCATCATCTGCAAATAAAACAATCCCAGTAGCATTACAAATTTTAGGCAATGTATTAATAAACAATGAAAACAACAGGGGTCCTAAAATGGACCCCTGAGGAACCCCATATCTCATTAAATTCTCCTGAGACAAGGAATCACGAACACAGGTTCTCTGAGTTCTGTCTCTCAGGTAATGTCCAATCCACAAAATCACATCATCAGAAAAGTGTGCCTTTAACAACATTCATAACAAAATATCATGGTCAGCAAGATCAAATGCCTTGGTGAGGTCCACAAAGGATGCAGCCACCAAACCACCACTATCAATGGTGGAACGGCTGTGGCCTGTGAACCTCACAAAGGCAGTTTCAGTATCATGACTCATTCTAAAGCCATGCTGGGCAGGGGTCCAGAGATTATATTCCCCCATAAACTCACTGATTTGATCACTAATGATCCTTTCTAAAACTTTTGACAGAGAGGTAAGAAGCGATATAGGACGATAATTATTCAAATCAGTCTTTACACAGCTTTAAAAATAGGTTTAACCAAAGCACACTTCCAAACATGTGGGAAAACACCATAGCAGAGAGAATGATTAAACAATTTTGTGATAGGGGAGCCATAATATAGGCAACTCTCTTAAGAATCCGAAAATTGACATTATCAGAACCAACATAAGGATGTGAACTTAATTTGGACAAATAATAGAATACATCTTCAGGCAATAAGGCCTGAAAATGAAACCTAGGAACAGAACAACCTTCACCTTGTACTTGTCATGATACATTTGTGTTACCAGAATTAAGATGATCACATAATCTATATTTGTCCAAACTAGAAAAATGTAAATTAAACAACTGAGCTACCTGTCAAGGATCATGAATTAAATGACCCTCTGACTCAATAATAATCGGAGCCATACTTTTTCTCCTGCCCAGTAATGAATTCAGGGTATTCCAAGTAGCCCTAGAGTTCCCCTGTTCAATCTTAATCTAGCTCTAAAATAATTAACCTTTGTCCTACAGACTTCATTCTTACATTGATTGCGCAAATATTTATAAGCATGAAGGTTCTCATCAGTTTTATTTTTACAGTATTTGGACCATAACTTATTCCTTGTTCTAAACATCTTTAAAAGACTAGGAGTGATCCATTCTTTAGTAACTCTCCTACATCTAACCTTCTTACAGGACAAAAGCTCATCACACAACGCTATGAACTGTTTACAGAAGGACTCCAAAGCAAAATCAATATCTTTTATATCATCCAAAAAAGATCAATCCCCTGCCTCAATAGCTGTTGTAAAAACGTGATCATCCATCTCAGTAACCTTATGAAAGTTAAATATACTCGGAGAAAGTTTTTTAATTTTAACTGACCAATGACAAAAAATAGGACTATGGTCACTAAGACTATCAGGTAACACATCTGAAACACTGATATGAGTTGGATGATTAGTTAGGAGCCAATCCAACATCGACTCATAATTAGAGTGGTAATTAACACGAGTAGTATCAACAATCATTTGAAAAAGCCCTGGCTCAGTTAATAAATTCTTAGCATCAATTGCTTGATCAGATTCCCAATTAAGGGTAAAATCCCCCAATCTCAAACTCTCTCTAGTTACTTAATTATATTGTCTTGTAAATATTGATGTCCATGGCTCCTGCATTATTCCAGCTAGCATTACATCTTTCTACCACTATATCTTCATCTGGATTTTAAATGTTAAAAACATGACTCACAATTTGAAATATCTAATGGTTCACTTGGTAACTGAACTCACGTTACCCTATGGTGATGGTTACATTCACGAAAAATTAGTAGTAGTAGTTTAATGATAAACAGCCAGCATACTATTTTTTAACAGACTATTACAGAAATACCATGAGTAGGTGGAATGTGAATGGTTTTAACCACCGGAGCATCACCATGGCTTTTGGGGTATGAGACACTCCATCTTTTGTCTCCTGACTTGGTGACCTGCTGTGCTCTATTCAAGTTCTCATTAAAGCGGAGAACAGCTAGCAGCAATCTAAATATGTAAAAGCATTTAAATGGTTATGAGTCAGTGAACCCTGAAAATAGATTCATAACAATGGAAAGTTAAAGTTAGACCATGATGTAATGTGCACCTTGCCTCCATGAAATTATAGAAAAAATGAGTGCGTTGGGGCACAAAGAACATAACCACTGTGTGGTACGATTCCAGTGCAGATGTCTGTTCCACAGGCGACAGCTGAAGTACATCCTTACAAAGACGTTTGCTGTACAGTATCACCTCCAACTCTTTGTGTGCTCTACTACCTCCAAATAAGGCAATGTCAATTTAAATGTTAATTTCCTCAACTTAAAACAGAAAACATATTTTTTCTGTAGTTTTGTATTGTTTATAACTTTTTTGAGCCACAGTCTTTCTTAAAGTGGTCCATGTGCACACACGTTGTATGGATCACCATGCCCAGTGTGTATGTTTGCAACATAAGTGGCAACGGCTTTCCATTTACAAGCAACCATTGCTGCATCTCCTCCACTGCTTGAAGCAACCCAATAAATATAATTGTTCAGTGGTTGTGTCCATTCCTTCAGCCTGCTACAGTCCTTGCATTTTGACTTGGCTTGTAATTTTTTTTATTGCTAAAATTGTAATGACAGTTTATTGTCAGTACAACATGCATTCAGATTCATATCTGGGTATTGATTTTAACTAGTATCTAAACTATTATTATTTGTAGTTGTGTCAAAGGTGTCTCATGACTTTACCTTTTGTGACGTGCCACACATCAAATCGATGTGTAATGGTCGGTTCCTGTTCACACATGAATTTTTTGACAGAGATATATCGATCGGTGGTGAGGCTCTGTATAGAAGCTCCAGCTGACTTCACTATTGAAATGCGCCATTTTAGGCCCTCCAGTTCCATGCAGCTAGAACTGCTAACTTTGTTACTCTGTCAATTTACACAAACAAAACCTATTACTTGGCTGGACTCTGACAATCCAAATCGTTATAAAAGGGCTAATTCTGCAACTGACAGCAGTCTTTTTAAGTGGCAAAGTATTAATATCTACTTGGTGCTTTTTTAAGATAATTTTGCTGTACGGACATACTGTAAATTTTATGCAATAGCAAGCACGTACGATGGTACTTGTAAAGCTCTTAACCTGTTTATAGCCTAACTTAAATGGGACATTTGAGTAACCAGCTAATTATGCATGAACAATTTTTTAACCATGCACAATTAAGAAAATAAAATGTTGCAGAGACACTACTCCATGCTTGAAAGCAGGCCATTCAGCAAGTTAGGAAGGTTTACATTTCACCAACAGCAAACACAGTGATCTAAACATAGAGGCTCACGTAGTATGGTTTACTTTAAAAGGGTAAATCTGAAGGACCAGGAATGACATAACTGAATTGTAAATATCCTGTAACAGTATGACACTATCAACAAACACACTGGAGTGGAGGAAAGAGAAATATGGAGGCCACCGGTATACTGCACTTGCTGTACTATATAACTGCATTACTAATTTTGGACCTGTACTTAAATTTGTGCATCACTATATTCACTTCCTGACTCCTCAGATCCTCAGCAGACTAGTTAATCAAGTGGAAGGATATTTAAAGAAAAACAATGAAAACAATATAAATATAAGTTTTTTCTTTGTTTCTTGTAAAAAAAAACAAAGTGGGACATTGTATAATGACAACAAGCCATGACAGGGTGTGGGTTATGCAGGGCTTCACCTATTGCTGACCTGGTTTGACCATTCGGCCTGTGGCCTCATGGCCAAACAACACCAGCCATGGGTAAATCCCGGCATAACCCACACCCTGTTGGGATTTATTGCTTAAATCAAATTTGATTTATGAATATACAAATATTAATAAATAAATAAATGAATACCTGTATCAGTTGATTATCCATAACTTTGATCTGCACAAATCCATGAGACTATAAGACCCAAACTTAGTGGTATGGCCCGGCAAACAGCATCAATCATCTCCACCTAGCACTGCTACAGAGTTTTTAAATGTTGACAATAACTCATGCTGTTGTCTGGACCACACATTGCGCACTGCAGGAACAAGATAGTTTGCCTTAATCTTATGGTATGTCCTCAAAGAGACACATGGAATATTGAAGTGTCAAAAGAAATTCAAGATGCGGACTGGGCTGGAGCCATTGAACAGTATACCACTTGCCAACATTGTATTTCTGGTTGGTAATGAAAAATGGCTGTGTTGGTTCTCCCACAGTCATAGATGCCTGTTGCTGCAGATTTGCTGAAACACCACTAACAATCCCATCAATGTTCTTATGAAAACACAAGAGGCTTGACAAATGAAGCATGTCTTCAGCAAAGCCACAATTGCACTTTGAAACACAATGAACTTGCATTCAGCATGGCTCGGTTCTTCGACATGAATCTCCGTGAATCTAATGAATGAATGCAATTTGCACTACAGCACTGTGTGATACACTTCTTGCATTGTTTTGCTTATTATTTTACTCTTTGTTTCATAACAATGAACTACCTCAATGGTTAACTGACAGATTAAAACGAGCACATCAAGTCTGGGCACCTTTATTAATCTTACATTATTTAGCATTGAATTTAGGTTGCCACACCTCAGACCATCTTTCAGACTTCTATAGGTATTTTTTCTTATGTACCACTAACTATGGTGTATTACCCCAATGCAGATTTTGTTGTCATCTGCAAACAGTTGAAACCATTGACCCAAAAAAGCCTAGGGTAAATCGAAGGCCAGACACAGGGGCCATGCTAAGTACTCCATGCAGTTACGTTATCACATGTGCACCATAACAAATGTGTTTCAACACCTGTAGAACAATATAACAACATTACTCACTGGGTAGTATCACCAGCCTCACAGCATTTTTCTTGATCACTTTCATCTTCTGGTCCAGGCTCCCAATCTGGATCCATTGTGTCTTCCTCAAATGAAGAATCAGAAAAATTATCTTCATCCGATGACCCATCAATGTTTTGGTTTGTCTCAAAGGCATCAATAAGTTCCTCTGGAGGATCCCACTGTGTTCCAACGGAGCACAGCATTTTAGCTGAAATTCCGATCTTCACACCCTTGTCTTTGCCAGTCTGCATAGTCTGAATACCTCATAACTGTCTGGTCTAGCTGATTCCAAGTGGCACATACTTCAATATCTGTGTTGCCTTGTTACACTTTTCCTGGAGAAAACATAATAATTAAAACAAGGAAGCAGAGTACTGTGACATGAAGCATAAGCACTGACCACAATGCAAGCGTAGGCCTACCTGTTCACCAGTTATAAATACCATTCATATGCATTGCATGTGAATATGTAAGCGATAAGATATGTCTTGGTGATAGTAGTACTGAGATATCCATACACCATCTTCAGTTGCGTGCCTCAGTATGCCTCTGGATATATTGTTCTGGTATCTCAGTACTACTAACACTGAGCCATATCTTATTGCTTATATTAAATGGGCCCATATGCTGATTTAAAAAAAGAAATTACTTTAAAAAGCTTTCAGTGCCACACAAAAAATATAAACAAATGTGGATAAATAATGTAAAATAGAACCTACACATACGTTTTTCAACTATCAGCCATCTATCTTCACGCTCACTGCATTGTATGGTTGTTTACCATGGAATAGAAGGATTCAAAGCTATACATATGTGAAGTGGTAAAGGCCCCTCTTCCCAAACCCCCAAAACACATACAGAATGGTAAAGAATACAATATTAAACAATTCTTCAGATTTCCAGCAGCAATCACACAAAGAGACACACACAGGCCTGAAGTGGATCCAGAACCTCATTTAATTATGTAGCCCGCTATGCAGAAGGGAGATCTATGTCAAAATGGTAGGGTTAGGATGGGGATATTTCATGGTCAGCAAAGAAACACCATAAATGCTAACTGAATAGTACATGAGTTTAAAAATTTCCATATATGTTGGTAGGGAGTGGGGGTGGAGGGTGGAGGGGGGCACCCAAGTGTAAGAAACATTAAAATATTTCCTTTGTTGTTTGAAATGGACGATTATTTTTAGAGCATAGTTGAAGTTTTTTATGTATGAGTAAATGTTGCAGCCATGTTTGACATTGAAATTAACAAGTAAGTGACATATGAATAGCATGAGTTGCCATGTTTGCCACGGAATTGTTACTAGCCATTGGTGGTACTCTGTTAGTACCATGACTAGAACCAAGTCTCAGCCAATAAGGACACAGGGATTTTCATGCCCATTTTATGTGATGTAATAAATGATTTACAAATTGTTCAGTGTTCCACTGGCATACATGCTAAGACTCTTAAAATAGATTAGGAACTCGTTATAGTGACAGATGACAAAGTAACGGCATAAATGATGCTCAAGTGGAGGAAATGAGTGAGATCATCAGTTTGCAACAGGGATCAGTTCTGTGACCTCTAAAGTCCATGTAATGAGATGATGGAGGGGAAGATGTGCATGCCTAATTCCATGTAATGAGATGATGGAGGGGAAGAGGTGCATGCCTAATTCCATGTAATGAGATGATGGAGGGGAAGAGGTGCATGCCTAATTCCATGTAATGAGATGATGGAGGGGAAGAGGTGCATGCCTAATTCCATGTAATGAGATGATGGAGGGGAAGAGATGCATGCCTAATTCCATGTAATGAGATGATGGAGGGGAAGAGGTGCATGCCTAATTCCATGTAATGAGATGATGGAGGGGAAGAGGTGCATGCCTAATTCCATGTAATGAGATGATGGAGGGGAAGAGGTGCATGCCTAATTCCATGTAATGAGATGATGGAGGGGAAGAGGTGCATGCCTAATTCCATGTAATGAGATGATGGAGGGGAAGAGGTGCATGCCTAATTCCATGTAATGAGATGATGGAGGGGAAGAGGTGCATGCCTAATGCAATAAAAGTTCTCTAAAATATTCTGAGAAAGCTGGGGGGGATAAAGAGCAACTGGGATGCTGCGTACTTACTGGTTTGTATCACCAACAGAAGAATAGAGCTTTTATATTGGAGCAGGAACATGTCACCCAATAGAGTATGTGAGGAGAGATTCTGTTTTAGGGCACTGTAGGCTCTACTCCTGCAGCCAGATTGAAAATCCGTTCAACCAATTTTTGTTTTTTAAAAGTAAACATGAATATTTGACAATTGTCTGATATGGGGCCTGTCAAAGGACAGGGTTAACCATTAGCAGTTCCAAGGGTGCATGATGCATTTTTTGATAAAGGAGATGCACAGGAACAAGAGATAATCACATGATGTTGGAAGAGGGTATTTTAAAGGGAAACATTAGGAAGCATTTCTTGTCAAAAAGGGTGTTAACTGCATGGAATTGAGTCCCATCAGTGTAGACTGTGAAACCACATTGGGGTACCTCTGGCATGGCTGGAGTCGGGCATATAGTAACAATATAAAATTAAATGAGGATGAGGACTCCCAGGGCCGGCGACTCTAGCCACTTTCTCGGCCTGTTGCCAAAACCTCACAACCTAGATGCTGTACTGTATGGGTTTGATTTATTAACCATCACCATGGTTCCATTATGCCTACCCTGTGGAATTTAAACTTCAGACACCAAATCTGCACCTGTCTCCACTGGGAGGCAGTTCCATGCATCTGCCACCCTTGAGGTGAATAAATATTTCCTTACATTGTCCCTTCTACCAACAACATCCATCCTCATGTAATTATGCATTGTTCTGGAACGTCTCTTTTACCCGAAGGTGTTACCATCCTGTACCTTCTTTATACCACTGAGAAACTGGAAGGTCTCTATCATATCACTGCGTTCTCTCATCTCCACCAGAGTATACCTATGGAGAGTCTTCAATCTCTCATCAGATGACTAGTGGTCAGGCCTTGCACCATTTTATTGTTGTCCTTCACTGAACTTTGCAAATTCCCAAACTGAACAAACAGGGAAGTTGAGAATAATGAATAGTATTTAGAGGCACACAGACACACACACACACACACACACACACAGAGAGGTGAGAGGAGGGGATATAAAGGAAACTTGTACACTGGTTAATCCACAAAGTTCTGCAAGTTTACACACACACACCACTAAGTCAAGTGACAAATCATTTTAAAATAGAACAGGAACATCTCACACAAGGGAGTATGTGAGGATGCATACTGTGTTAGGGTTGTGTTAAGGCCTTGTAAGCTGTACTCCTGCAGCCAGATTGAAAATCCGTGCAACCTATTTTTATTTTAAAGACAAAATATGAATATTTGACATTTGTTGTCTGAAATGGGGCCTGGCAATGGATGGGGTTAACCATTAGCAGTTCCAAGGGTGCATGATGCATTTTTCGATAAAGGAGATGTACAGGAATAAGAGATAATCACATGATGCTGAAACAAGGTATTTTAAAGGGAAACACTAGGAAGCATTTATTGTCCAAAAGGGTGTTAACTGCATGGAATTGAGTCCCATCAGAGGAGGCTGGTGCAACCACATTGGGGTACCTCTACCATGCATGGAGTTGGGCAAATGGTAACAATATCAAATGAAATGAGGATAAGGACTCCCAGGGCCGGTGACTCTAGTCACTTTCTCTGCCTGTTGCCAAAACCTCACAACCTAGATGCTGTACTGTATGGGTTTGATTTATTAACCATCACCATGGTTCTGTTATGCCTATTCCATGGATTTTAAACTTACGGCACCAAATGTGCACCAACCGGCTCCACTGGGAGGCGGTTTCACACATCTACCACCCTTGCAGTGAATAAATACTTCCTTACATTGTTCCTTACACCAACAACTTCCATACTCATGTAAGTACGCATTGTTGCGAAACACCTCTTTGACCCGAAGGTGCTACCATCCTGTACCTTCTTTATACCACTGAGAAACTGGAAGGTCTCTATCATATCACCGCGTTCTCTCATCTCCACCAGAGTATACCTATGGAGAGTCTTCAATCTCTCATCAGATGACTAGTGGTCAGGCCTTGCACCATTTTATTGTTGTCCTTCACTGAACTTTGCAAATTCCCAAACTGAACAAACAGGGAAGTTGAGAATAATGAATAGTATTTAGAGGCACACAGACACACACACACACACACACACACACACACGTGGGAGGAGGGGATATAAAGGAAATTGTACATTGATTACAAAACAAAGTTCTGCAAGTTTACACACACGTCACTTAGTCAAATGACAAATTCTTTTAAAATGGAGCAGGAACATCTCACCCAGTGGAGCGTGTGAGGAGCGATACTGTGTTAGGGTTGTGTTAAGGCCTTGAAAGCTGTACTCCTGCACCCAGATTGAAAATCCGTTCAATCTATTTTTTTAAAAAGACAAAATATGAATATTTGACATTTGTTGTCTGAAATGGGGCCTTGCAATGGATGGGGTTAACCATGAACAGATCCAAGAATGCATGCTGCTTTTTTGATGAAGGATATGTACAGGAACAAGAGATAATCACCATGGTTCCATTATGCCTACCCTGTGCATTTTAGACGTAAGGCCTTACTTTGTCCCTTACACCAACAACTTCCATCCTCGTGTCATTACACATTTTTCGGGAACATCTGTTTGAGCCAAAGGTGCTACCATCATGTGTTTTATTTATAACATTGAAAAACTGGAAGGTCTCCAACATATTCTCATGTTCTCTCATCTCCACCAGAGTATACTTATGGAGGGTCTCATCTCTCATCAGATGATTAGTGGTCATGCCTTGCACCATTTTGTGTTGTCCTTCACTGAACGTTGCAATCACCCAGACTGAACAAACAGGGAAGTAGGGAAAAAATAATAGTTTTTAGAGGTACACACACGCATGCACACACAGACATGTGGGTGGAGGTGATATAAAGGAAATGTGTGCAATGCTGAATACACAAAGCTCAGCAAGCTCACACACACACCACTAAGTCCAATGACAGATCCTTTAACACTGGAGCAGGAGCATCTCACCCAGATGACTAGTGGTTAGGCCTTGCACCATTGTTGCTGTCCTTCTCTGAACTTTGCATATATCCAAACTAACAGGGAAGTAGGGAACCAAACATTTTTTTTTGAAACACACACATACATCCTGTTGACAATGGTGAGTTGTGGGATGAGGAAACAGTTCAGAAACTAGGGAAACAGTGACAAGTCAGAGATGCAGACAGCATGCAGCTAAAACTAATCAGAAATAAAGGTGCAGTAGACTGACAATATTTAATTTATGTGCCACTGTTTTAAGACATAAATTCTTTGAAAAATAAGTGTGACAACGTACTAGCTCATCTGTTTGACAGCCTACAGGGTTTGGAGGTGACAAATCACTTGAAATGATCTCATCATAATCCAAATATTCATAACTGGAGTCAGGAACATCAACCTCCATCACGTCACTTGCTTGCTGATACTGTCTCAATCTTGGACAGAATCTTAAAAAAAATTGTACTTCATACACATAAAAAAAATAATTGGACAGGACTATATAGATATACTGTACCACGAAACATTGGCATGTCACCTCAAGTTGGCGTCTCTCAGCAACCGCTGAGCTTTTCCTTTCACTGCTGTGTTTCACAAAGCTGAACAGAGCTGACACTGCATCATTCTTGAGCCTTCTTTGCCCAGGCTTGAAACTGATGCTTTGAAAGATGAGAGGATTCATAGCAAACTGGTCAGCGTTAAAATGATCCAAGCAAATATAACTATGCGTGGTTGGTTGGTTGCCATCCTGCTCACTTCATGTTCACCACTCACTGATTGTGCTTCCCCTTATTTTTGGAAATAGATAGAAACTATAACCACTGGTGCTATTGTTGGTACCACCAAAAGCTGTGCAGTATGGCACTTTCAGGGTGTTATGACATGCATGAGATACACTATGAAAGATGAAGTTAGTATGATCATTAAACAATTATCAATACCTAAATTATTTAGTTCTTTTTTTAACTATATTCTGGCATTCAACAACTGAAATAGATTAATATGTTAGAAAAACAGTCCTATAATGAGATGGACAAACAGATTTAGTTTAGTTGCCATATCAGCCCTTGTAAGAACAGATTCAGAAGCAAATGGTTTGATACCTTTTATTGGCTCAACTTACAGAAGATGTTACAAAAAGAACAAAGTGCCTAACCTTTTGGACCAACCAAGTCCTTTCTCAGAAGCTTATAACACTTTGTGACATGCAGGCCTATGGTAGATGGAGAGGCAGCACACTGGGTTTAAAGTTCACAGAAGAAAATGTACTTTTATTGCTCCAGAAAAGCATAATCAGTCAGTTCGACTTCTCCAGCCTGGTCAGGTAACATAAAGGTTAAACACAAAACAGTTTTTTTCAGGCTGACTTGACAAAAGGAATCTTTGAACCACCTAGGTGGACCAGCAGTTTTTTCAATATACAGTCTCAAACAAAACAAACGGTTTGTGGACCAGCAGTTTTGAATGCACGGTCTCAACTAAAACACAAACAGTTTTCCCTTTTAGCCTTATTTGTAGGCTATTATCAGCAGTACATTCCAATCACTGTTTTTGGCCCAGCTGGCTAGGCTGGTCCTTTACCTCAGGACTCTTTGCTTTAGAAATGATCTCTTTCTCAGCAGCAGGTTTTAACTTCTTCCCAAAGGCTCTCTCCAACAATTAAGCATTCTCCTTGGCTTTCTGCTCTGGTTCCTGTCTTACATTCCACTCTCCACCTTTCAGGGTTCTCTGCCTAGGAGTATCTCCTCCCTGCAGCAGTTTCTAGCTTCTAACTCTTTGCTGGATTCTCTCTGCCTTTCAACAATCCCTCTAATCAGTAACACATGGGGAAGCACCCCACTTTGCCTGTTCATGTTGCATTCCCTGCATTTCTTCATCCTCAGCCAAGGTGTTGACCTCTTGTTTCCCAGGGTAGTGTTTACACTGTAACATACCTCCCCCCTTTGTGTGAAGGCACAGTTGGTCGGCCCCTGACCATTCCCCTCCCGGGACAGGAAGTCTGCATTTCCATTCTGGGTCCCAGCCTGCACCATAAAGGAAAATGGCTGGAGGGCCAAGTACCACCTGGTGATGCGGGGGTTGTCATTCTTCATCACCTGTAACCACCTCAGAGGGGCATGATCTGTGACCAGGATAAACTGCCGGCCATGCAGGTAGTAGTGGAGGGCATTCATAGCCCACTTGACTGTGATACACTCTTTCTCTATCACCACATAGCTTTTCTCCTGGGGAAAGAGTTTCTGACTGAAGTAGAGGAAAAAATGTTCCTGCCACTCAAATGCCTGGGAGAGCACGGCTCCTAGCCTGACTTCAGAGGCATCTGTCTGCAGGATAAAGGTCCTGTTGAAGTCAGGACTGCGTAACACTGGCTCTTTGCACAGCGTCACTTTGATTTGTGTGAATGCCTGGTCACACTTCTCTGACCATTGGACCTTACTGGGGACAGATTTCCAGGTGAGGTCTGTAAGGGGGCTGGCAAGGGTGCAGCAATGCAGTATGAACCTGCGGTAATACCCTGCCAATCCTAAGAAGGCTCTCATCTGGGTTTTTGTGGTGAGTACTGGGCACTCAGCTGCGGCTTGGACCTTACTGACCAAGCGTCTCACCTGTCCATTGTCTATACAGTACCCCAAGTACTTCATTTCAGCTTTGGCCAAAGCACACTTCGCTGGATTGTCCATCAGCCCTGCTTCTTGTAAGGACTGTAGTATGGCTGCCACCTTGGATACATGGGACTCCCAATCAGTGCTGTGGATCACCACATCATCTAGGTAAGCAGCTGTATAGTGGGCATGGGGTCACAACAAGTGATTCATGAGCCTTCGAAAGGTTGCAGGTGCCCCATGTAAGCTGAAAGGCATGGTACAGAACTAGTATAGCCCAAAGTGGGTAGCAAATGCTATCTTTTCCCAAGACTCTGGGGTCAAATGGATTTGCCAGTACCCTTTCATTAGGTCTAAAGTCATGATGTACTTGGCTTCCCCTAGTCTATCCAACAGTTCATCTACCCGGGGCATGGGGTAGGCATCGAACTTCGAGATGGCATGGACCCTGTGAAAATCAATACAGAAGAGGGTAGCTCTACCTTCTTTTGGTACTAACACTATGGGGCTACACCAATCACTGCTGGATTCCTCAATTACCCCCAACTCTAGCATGTCCTGTAACTTCTTCTTAACAGTGTCTCATACGGCTTCTGGCAAGTGATATGGTCACTGCTGCACCTTCTCCCCTGGCTCTGTTTTTATATGATGAGCTATCATATGAGTTGTCCTTGGGAGGAAGGAGAAAACATCCAAAAACCTGGCTTACCAACTCTCCTAGTTGCTGTTTCTGTTTGTGAGACAGCTGTTCTCTCATTGGGACTTGTATCCCCGGTTTCTCTTCTGGCACTTGGGGTCCCAGATCCACTACGTCTGGTTCAGGGGAAATCAATTGGCTATCCCTCTGGTTCCAGAATTTCAGCAAAGTGACATGGTAGATCTGGGTCTCTTTTCACCTCTCTCTGGCAAACTTCATAGTCAATTGGGCCCACCCTTTGGGTAACTTCATAAGGCCTCTTCCATTTGGCTAAAAATTATTCTGGCTTCTCGGCAACAAAACTAGTACCTGATCCCCTGGTTTATATTCCCTCAACCAGGTGCCCTGATTATAGTAGTACTCTTGTCTTTGCTGAGCCTTCACCAGATTCTCTCGGGCAAGTTTCCCCACCTGATCTAATCTTTCCCTCAATTTCAGGACATGTTGCACCTCATTTTCAGTCTTGGGGTCAGGTTTCTCCCACATCTCCTTTACTACATCAAGAGCACCTTGTGGGTGGCACCCATAGAGGAGTTCAAAAGGAGCAAACCCTGTAGAAGCTTGAGGGACCTCCTGCATTGCGAACATCAGTAAGAGAAGTAACTTGTTCCAGTCCCTGACCTCAGTGGTTATGAACTTTTGAAGCATCATTTTAAGGGTTTTTTTGAATCGCTCCACAAGGCCATCCATCTGGGAATGGTAGATAGAGGTCCTGGTGGAGCTGATTCCCAATAAAGTACAAACCTCCTGAGTCAGGCGGGACATGAAGTTAGTTCCCTGGTCAGTCAACATTTCCTTCGGTATTCCCATATGACTAAAGACCTTTAATAATTCCCAGACTACAATTTTGGCTGAAAAGGTTCATAACGGGATGGCCTTAGGTTACTGGGTAGCATAGTCTACAATCACCAGAATGTATTGGTACCCCCCTGCACTTTGTTTCAAGGGGTTCCACTATATCAACCCCAGTCTGGTCAAATGGTGCCTCCATAACAGGTAAGGGCACTAAAGGGGCCCTTAGACTGTTCTTTGGAGCTATTAACTGGCACTTGGAACAAGATGTACAATAATCTTTAACATGTTGATAGATGCCTGGCCAAAAGAATTGGGTTAACAGTCGGGCTAGTGTATTCTCTACCCCACAGTGCCCTGCCACATGAATAGAGTGGGCGAGGCATAGTAATTTCCCCTGAAAGACTTGAGGGATTAGCAACTGATGCCGAGTATCCCCCATCTGGGCCTCCTTACTAACCAGATACACGATACCCCCTTGTAACTCAAAATGAGGATAGCATGCTTCCCAATTCTCATCTACCACCTCCCCTTCCCTGACAGCCAACTGGGTGTATCCCCGGCTGAGTATACCATTGGCCTGTTGTTCTTTGGCAATGTCCAGGCAGTGCTTTAACACATCTTGCTCTGATAAGGATGGTCCTCTGAGACTTTGGTTAGGTGGGTCAGTGTTAGGGTCGGGCTGTGGGTCTGGACCCACTTTTGCCTTTGCTTCACCTCCCTCCTGTGCACCTGCCCCTTCGGGACTCCTTTCTTTGCTACCCTACATTATCACTTAGATTTGTGGGTTCTCATCTGGGAGTTAAAATTCCCTGGATCTGGAAAGGGAAAAATGTCTCTCAGCTGCAGGTGACTGGCCCCCCTCTCTTCACGACCCTGAGACTGGGTAATAACCAAAGATGAGTCTACTTTCCATAAGTAATCAAATCATTTCCAATCTCTCCCCAGTAACACTGGATAGGGTAAGCCCTGGGCAACTCCCACCTTTATTGTCTCTGTTCGGCCCCCCAGAGTAAGTGTAACCATAGCACCAGGGTAAGCCTTTACATCCCCATGCACACATCAGATCGGGATGGGGTTCTGGTCCTGCCAGCATCGGGGGTTCACAAGGGCCACCCTGACTAGGGTCTGGCAGCTTCCTGAGTCCACCAAACCCTCCATCTCTATCCCTTCTACCTCAACAAGGACCACAAAATCTCAGGGATTCAGAGTTCCCACCCCCATTATACAGTGAATACACATCTGTAAACATGCAGTCTATGAAGGTACAGTCCTTGTAGGGGCAGTTCTTCACAAAGTGACCCTTCTGACCACATGAGAAACATGCCCCTGTGTCTTGGCTATGGGGTGCACCTCCAGGTTTAGGCAGCAGGCCCTCAGGAAATGTCTCCCTGGGCTGCTGGGTTGTTGTCTTTCCCAGAGTCTGGCCCTTATTTGGCCCATAACCCTCCTCCCTATATGCCCAAGGTCCCTTCACAGTTCCAGCTGATATTACTTCAGTCTGGCTCCCGGAACAATTCCCCATATTCCCAGGTGGCGTTGTAAGCTGGGTCATGGGGCGGGAGGACAGTTCAGCATCCAACACTTGTTCTGAGATATGCATGGCCTCTGCTATCATGGTGATCTTCTGTTTGTGGACCCAGCTCTGAATTCCCAGAGGCAGGATGTTCAGAAATTGTTCCAAGATGATTAACTCAGCCACCTCAAGGCCACTGTGTTCTTTGGGTTTTAGCCAACACCAACATAGGTCCCACAATTGTTATCCCACTGCTGTAGGCTATGTACCTGCTGCTAATTTGAAGCTCCTGAACCTCCATTGGTAACTTTCTGAGTTGATGCCTAGGTGGTCCAGGATTTCTGCTTTCACCTCTGTGTACTCCCTGGCTGTAGTACTGTCCATAGCTTGATAAGCCACTTGGGCTTCCCCAGTCAGGCAGGGGGGCAAGGCAGACAGCCCACTGGGGTCTGGGCCATTGAGCAGCTTCCGTCACTCACTCGAACATTACCAAGAAGGCCTTGGGATTATCCTCATATGTCATTTTGGTCAGCATGGCATTCATCCTAGGAACCCCTGGCCCTACAATAGCCAGACCAGCCTCACCAGTAGGATCATGTTGCGACTGTTGCACCAGGGACTGCAGGAGCTGCTGCTGTTGTTGTTGCCCCAGCTGTATAGGAAACTGCTGTTGTGCCTCCTATTGCACTTGTGCTTGTTGGGCCCGCTGTTGTGCCTCCTGCTGCTGCTGAGCCAGGTGGGGTGAGAACCTGTTGTTGCTGAACCTGTTGTGCTTGTTGTGCCCACTGTTGCACCTCCTGCTGCACTTGTTGGGGCTGTTGTTGCACCTTCTGCTGCTGCTGAGCCAGCTACCTGAAAGCCTGTTGCTGTTGTTCAGAGAGGAACTTCAGCAATTTCTCCATATCCATTTTTCCATAGTGTAACTAGTCCTGCTCACTCCAGCAGGGATTCAAATCCCACATCTGACTCCATGTGTGACAAGCTGGCATATGATAGATGGAGAGGCAACATGCAGGGTTTAAAGTTCACAGAACAAAATGTACCTATATTGCTCCAAATGTAAGTTATTGCTCCAGAAAATCATAACCAGTCAGTTCAACTTCTCCAGCCTGGTCAGGTAACATAAAGGATAACACAAAACAGTTTTTTCAGGCTGATCTGACAAAAGGAATCTTTGAACCACCTAGATGGGCCAGCAGTTTTTTCAATATACAGTCTCAAATAAAACAAACAGTTTGTAGACCAGCAATTTTGAATGCACAGTCTCAAATAAAACACAAACAGTTTTCCCTTTTAGCCTTATTTGCAGGCTATTATCAGCAGTACATTCCAATCACTGTTTTTGGCCCATCTGGCTAGGCTTGTCCTTTATCTCAGGACTTTCTGCTCTAGAAATGGTCTCTTTCTCAGTAGCAGGTTTCAACTTCTCCCCAAAGGCTCTCTCCAACAATTAAGCATTCTCCTTGGCTTTCTGCTCTGGTTCCTGTCTTGCATTCCACCCTCCACCTTTCAGGGTTCTTTGCCTAGGAGTATCTCCTCCCTGCAGCAATTTCCAGCTTCTAACTAACTCCTTGCTGGATTCTCTCTGCCTTTCAACAATTCCTCTAATCAGCAACACCTGGGGAGGAAACCCCTTTGCCTGTTCATGTTGCATTCCCTGCATTTCTTCATCCTCAACCAAGGTGCTAACCTCTTGTTTCCCAGAGTGGTGTTTACACTGTTACACACTTATTTAGAAAATCCCATACTATTAGCACCCAGAGTGTCATGCATGCACAGTTCTATCAGTGCCGCCATTTTACTTAGTAAATAAATACATTTCTATAGCCCAGCAATATGCCTATTCACACAGCAAACACACTTGACTACTGCATATTACTGCACCCATGAGCATTACACAGTGTTGAGAGGAAATATTAATATTCATTGCCAACTTCTCAGGGTGTTGAAATAAAACAGTTCACTGAAGACTCCAGGTCTAACAAGTGTCTGGTATGCCACTGTTCCCATGTGTGTCCCAGTGACCCAACAGACTATCCTCCCAGCATTCACTGCATTTGTGTCACCATGGAAAAAGTATTATAAAACATTAGCAGCATGAAAAGAGTTCCTCCCATAATCACAATACCCAATTTTTGATGTTGTGCCACCTTAAAGAGAATCCTAAAAATAATAAAACGTGGGGTGTGAGGCATTTCTGTGTTCTATATTGCTACAACAAAATTATTTTTTATTTCAAGAACTGAGTGCTGTCTGCCCTCCATCAGTCAGAGTGGTTTGCTGCTGTGCCTCCTTTTTCTCCTTTAATGGCACCATAAGTGGAGAGCTGTGAGATGCTGTAACATCTGATCAGTCAATAACATCAAAGAAACATTAAGCTTCATTCGTCTACAAAACAGGTGGCTTCTAATCTCAGCAATAGTTAACACAGGCCTAGATGGTAAGTAATAGTTTTATCCTCCTTTGTGTTTAATATCGTGACACGTGGTTTTCAGCTGCAGTCCCACCACTCACCGTTTTCCTTGATTCAATCACTGTAAAATTCTGTTGCTCAAATACCGGCATTTATTTAGGTTTTATTTACCAGGTAAGTATATTAGACAATGCGAAAGCCTATTTTTGAGGCACAACCTGGAAGGTTGCAAAAGATAAGCCAATACACCCTTGCTGCACTAAGCAGCCGTATCAGCTCTAACCAGATTTTGTTTTTCTGTAGCAGCTGTTTTTTTCATACAGTGGGTCCCATTCTGCTATTGCCCCATCTTTACTGGCATTTTAGTTAAACCAATGGTTATTTATGTGTTACACACTGCTGCTAAGTGCCATTTTAGAACTGTATAGTGTAGTTTATGCCCCTTCCCGTGAACCTCAGATTTTTAAATTGGAACACAGATGCATTGTACCAACAACGTAAGTACATAACAAAGATATTAACCATATTGTGCAGTTCTAAAATGGTCTTGACCAGCAGTGTGAATCAGAAACACTCAATTTACCAAAAGGCTAGTTAAGATAAAACAGTAACAGAATGTGAACTGGTATTTAAAAAGAATTTCTAGAAAAATGTATATCTGTTGATTCAAGGCAGTTCTCCTTTGTGGTATTAACAGCACAATCCAAATATATCCCTATTTAAGCATATTTTATTAAATTATGTTTAAAAACTGTAAACAAGCATTAAACTCAAGTATGTACATGCCAAATCCTTGCAATAACCAAGGAATACACCAACCAAGTATGTAAATGCTTATATTCTTCTTTTATCTATAAAAAGCCACAATTTAAATATTAGAGGTTTAGCCACACTGCTTACAGCCTCAGATCAGGAATAGACAGAAATCAAATACTGCTGCTTAAGTTTCAGCCCCAGAAAAGAAACCCTGAGGAATTCAGGACTTTTAGAAGGGATTCCATTACAAATGAGGTTGCCTAAGTAGTTACATTCCCTAATACAATTAAATAGAACTGAAGTCTGTAACTATAGACAGATAGTGGCAATCCTCCGGCCCCATGTGTGCAACAAAAGAGTGGATTCTGCCAATAAAGTGTAAAGTCTTATCTCCCCTACCCAGATGTGTGAAAAAAAAGAGTGCACTCTGACAGGACACAAATTAAGCAGAGGCTGATGGTGGTGGGACTGGGGCAGAGGCTAGGGTCCAGGGGCTAGGGTGAGGGCTGATCTGAGTAAGTTTCTTTGAAAGGCCCCTCTCTGACTTAGCCCACAGTGGTGATACCTGTTGCAGGAGTCTGGGTAGGGGGAAGAAGCTAGCTGGGGCAGCTTTCTAGAATGTAATGAGAGCACCCTGCTGAACTGCTGAAGATTTAAGCCAGGCCAGCCAACAGGTCTTAAATCGCATTTTACCCCTGTCCCTTTCAGTCAGCCAGTGACTCAGTGGTGACAGCACCAGGACAGTATTCTTGGCATCAGGGTTCAATTCCCAGTATCAAATCATATCAAAATCTTTGTTTAACCAGGCAATCACTGTTGAGCATAACTCATTTTCGAGGTGGACCTGGGGTATACAGGATAAGACAGGTCAGAAAGATACAATGAAAAATATACAGGCAGGAATAAAATACAGTATAAATAAAAATATATACAGGGATAACATCAAAGGCATATACCGTGATGAAGGACTGTTGGAATCTGGATCAGGGAACTAAACTGGTAACACAACATACGAGTATATATGAAATTATATATGAAAAGATATTACAGTCGATGGGAACAGTAGATTAAAATGCACCCAATATACACTGTAAGCAAAGGTCCAGGGAAGGGATAAGGGTTAAAAGGCTACTCTAGGTAGTATTTGTGAAGAGGTAATAACAACAGAGTAAGAGTACAATCCGGGACAGGGACATAGGGGAGTTGGATGAAGAGAAGAAAAACACACATTGTTAATTGTGAGCCACTGCAGCAGCAAAGAATTTAGGTTCAGCCAACAAATGGATTACAGGGGAGGAGGAGAGAGACTCGGGGGGGTAGGACAATGACAGTTAACTAAAGAGATGAGAGCAGGGGCAGCGGATATGGGAAGGCAAAGGGGGAGCCCCGAATTATAAATGTCAGACACAGTATAACTGTGGAAGCAGAACTCATCAGGCTAGGGTTATAGGAATAACAGCATCAAGTAAAGCAGGTGCATGGCTCCTTGTTAAGACTTAGGTAAAGAGATTTGAAGGTAGCAAGGGAGATAGGATGGGTTGGTTTCAGGTTCCTTTGCAATTTATTCCACATCTGAGGTAGTACATAGCTTATAGCTGCTCTGCCGAAATGCGATTTTGCCTTATATACATACAGAGCAATGAAGGAAGCGCTTCTCAAGGCATACTTGCTGAGAGCACATATAGGGAGGCAGAAGGATATGTACTGAGGCAGCATTCCTATAATCACTTTATAAGTCCAGAATGCAGTATTCTTCTTTCGTCTACAGCTAAGGGATATCCATCCTACTGCCATGTGCAGTGAGCAGTGATGGGTAGAATACGGTAAACCTGTAATGAATCTTAAGGCACGGTGATAAAGTGTGTCAAGTTTTGCAAAAACAGCAGCAGTACTCTGGCCATATAAGAAGTCTGCATAGTCAAGCAAAGAAAGAAAGGTGGTTTGGACCAACTTCAACTTGGCATCACTAGTAAGTAGGTTGTTTATCCTAAAGAAGAGACCAAGTCTCTGCCTAAGTTTCTTTAACAACTCATCAATATGATCAGTGAATGAGAGTTTGTTGCCTAACCAGACTCCCAAGTATTTGAATTTTGTTATGTAGCCCAACTGCTTCCCAAGGATAGTGGTGATAAGTGGAAGTGTTCCATCAGACACAGGATTAGAAGCATGAGAAAGGGGTGAGAAGAGTAATGCTTTAGTTTTTTGGTATTAAGAAGTAACTTCTGGTTTAGTAGCTCTAGCTGCAGTAGGCTGAATTCACTTTGAAGGGTTTTCTGTGCTGCATTAGGGGAAGGATTGCTGACATAAATCACTGTGTCATCTGCAAATAAATGTATTTTAGCTTCATTGATAGTAGCGTCGATATTATTAATATAGATAGCGAAAAGCAAGGGTCCCAGAATGGAACCTTGAAGTACGCCCCTCGTCAACGGTTTTAAAGGAGAGACTTCTCCCTCAGCCTTTACTTGCTGAAATCAGCCAGAGAGGTAGTTTGTGAACCATTTTAAGGAAAGGGCATCTAGGTCCATATTCCGAAGGGATGAAAGAAGCAGGTTGTGGTCCACGGTGTCAAATCCCTTACTTAGGTCCAAGAACACCACACAGATAAAATTCCTATTATCCAACTTTGCTTGCCAGTCATTGGTCACTTTAGCAAGAGCAGATATTGTGCTACACTGTGCTCTGAAGCTGGACTGTAGGGAATTAAGCAGGTTTTCCAATTCCAGGTAGTTTCGTAGCAGGACGCTCACTATTTTCTCTAGCAACTTAGACAGGGTTGGAAGTAATGAGATTGGCCTGTAATTATTAAAATCCATGGGATCACCTGATTTAAACAATGGGACCACAAGGCCAGACTTCCAAATGGGCGGAAGTTCACCCTGGGACAGAGATAGATTAAAGAGATGTGTAATAGGGACTGCTAGGACATGATAGCCAACCTTTAAGAAGTAGGGGTCCATCAGATCGGCTCCAGCACTTTTTTTGGAGTCTAACTGAAGGAGGAGGTCTTCAACTTCTTTCAGGGTTGTGGGCTGGAATGAGAATGATTAGCTGCAGATAGGTTTATCATGAGTATCCTCAGCATGTTGTTGACGGAGAGAGCAGGCGGGGGAAGAGACAAAGGCTAGACCAGCAGTAGCAAAATGATTGTTAAATGAGTCAAGGATAGAAGGTCTGTTGGAGACTACAAAATCACCAACTAAGATGTTAGCAGGAATGCGAGTTTCAGAAGAATGGCCTTCAATCACTTTGATTGTATTCCAAAATTTAGAAGAACAACTGGAGGCTAGCTCTAGCTATGTACGGTAAAAATGTGCTTTGGCTTCTCTAATCAACTTGGTGCAATGGTTCCTTGCCTTTCTGAATAGAAGCCAATCATTAGGGAGATTGGATTTCCTAGCAGTTTTCCAGAGCTTGTCCCTGCTCCTCAGTGCACCCTTCAAGTCCTCCGTGAACCAATGGCAGTTTTTTCCCCTGGTGCGGACTTTCACTAAGGGAGCATATTTGTTTATGGCTCCTAACAAAATTTCTGAAAAAATGTCATAAGCTGCGGTCAGGGACTTTGTTAAATAAAAGTCCTGCCAGTGCAGGGAGTCCCTTAGCTCTGAAATATACTTCCATGAATCAAAGTTATGAGTACATCTTTTGATAATGAACTTGGGAATCTCTGTAATTTTGTGAGTTAACCTTACACACGCAATGAAGCAGTGGTCACTAATATCTGAGAAGAAGACACCAGCATGAGAAATTAGGTGAGGTTTGCTAACTAAAATAACATCTAACAAGGAACTTTGGATAAGGTTATTTTTATTAGGACAAGTAGCCTCATTAATCACCTGGGATAGTCCAAAGGAGTCAAAAAACGTTTTTAGAGGAGTGGAGGCATTGGTAAACCAGTCTAAGTTGAAGTCCCTTAGTATGATATGCTCTGAAGTGGCTGAACCCATAATGTTCCTGAGATGATTCAGCAGCAGTAGACCAGCAGACGGAGGCCTATAGCAGACTGTTACACAAATTGAGGCACTGTTTACAATATCAATTTTTAAGGAAAGACTTTCGAATTTGTTTTTGACTGAGGTGGAGTCAACAGTGGAGACACATAATTTATCCTTGATGTATATGGCTACACCACCACCTCTGGTCTGCCTGTCAGCTCTGAATAAAGTGTAGGAGGGAATGTTTACTTCCAAAATGTAGATCACGTTATTTCTTTCTCACTATAGTTTGTGATTTAATTGCTAAAACAGTAGCTAATACTGCACCAAAAAAATCTAATTGTCATCTTGACTGTTCCTAGTTGTGGGGGGGGGACTTCTAAACATAATATTGCCACCGGTTCTTCTTCCAGATATAGGGAGAGCTATAAGGAATCCCAAGGGCTTAAATACAAATCTACTTCAGAAACCGTAACATTAAAGAGCAACTCTGCACTTCAGCATGTGTTTTTTTAAATAAGATGTTAAGGCTGTTACAAGTTACTAGAGGATACATTTTTTTTCCTTTTTCAGTGTTCCTTTTCAAGATTTACAGCACATCATGGTAGTCCCTCTACAGTAAAAAGACTGTATAGAAAACATTTGCCTCTACCCTGTTAACTGCACAGTGCCTTTGTTCATGACATCATAGTGCTTGTCAGTACAGACTGGGATGTCACAAACAGAAATTACATGGTTAGCAGGGGAGACTCAGATACATTTTGCAAGACTCACTGGAATAGTTGATGCATAGTCTACAATATTTAATAGACCAACAGAAGAGAAAGTAAAAAATGCCTAGAAAGCAAGAAAGTTATGATAGAGAGTGTTGCTCTTTAATCACCATCTATAGCTAAGAGGTGATAACATGGACCAGTTCTACTTGTAACAGGATTTTAATGTATGGTGCCACCAGCAGACCCAGGTTTTAATCCCACAACTGCTGCTTACTTACTGGGTCACCTCTAGTAAGTCATTTACCGCCCCCCCCACCCCCACCGGATTGCAGCTGGAAATAAGTCCCAGCCTTTCCAAAGTAGCACATTATAAACACAGTAAATAAAAATAAACACAGTAGGCTTCATTCAAAAAAAATCAGAAAAAGACATAGCTTCTTGCATATTTATATAGACCACTCTTATAAATCTGATCCCCTCATTCTGAGCCTCGCAGAAAAATAATAAAAAAAAAATACTCTTGGAACTGAATAACTAATTATTCGGGGGGAGGGGTCAGTCCATCTTAGATTGTAGTGTAACTGTAGCTGCAACAGGTCCAGAGGATCACTCGCACAAAAAAAGTCAGTCACAGACACCACCTACAGTATGTATTTCAAGAGTTTCTACATATTTAATCAAGAGAAAAGTGCAGAGACATACTCTCTGCACCATTCTCAGCCACTAATTAACACTATCCTGTGCTACACAGTTCTACTTTGCACCCTTTGTGCAATAAACAAAGGGGTCACAAGTGCTTCACAGTGCTAGCACACGCCAGTCTGCTAGCACTGGGAAACAGGTAGGGGTGCCCTCGCTAATGAAGACACCTACATGAATGAAGGTGGCACAGCATCTCCCCAACACCCCCCCCCCAGTTGCAAGGCACAGTGAACTGCTACTGTATAAGTAGTTCTTCAAGGGTTGCTGCCTTGAACATAAAATGTTTGTTCTGGCAGAGAGAATGGTTAGTCATCACCAAAGCATTCAGGGATGGGGCTAGAGAGGAGGATCCACTGGATGCCAGGGAGTCAGTCTGGACAGCAGGAGTGGGTTGAAGAGCACAGGACCACCAGAGAAGACCAGCAAGGGACCAACTAAATATTCTGTCCACAAGTAGGCCTTAAAGTAAGGATATGTTGGGGGGAGCTTATCAACATGATGCAGTAGCACCCAATGGTGTAGTTACAGCCACAGTTCCAGCATGGTAGTTGTCATACAGCCAAATGAGACCACTAACATCTGGAATTATAATATCTGTACAACGTTATGCAGCACAGCTTTCACAATGGACATTCATGCCCTGTAGACAGAGGCTGCCTTTTTGTGTATGACTGTTTATTTGTGTGGTGGTAGGGGTACTCAGTGCAAACTTTTTCAAGTTCAATCAGTTGTATGATTTAAAAACACACAAGGCATTATGCAGTTTACACATTGAAATGATTCCTCAAATAATGACATTTCAGAAAGGGTTTTGGGGGTATGTGTACAGGATTTTCACTTCATCTAAAACACAGTCTTTCTCCAATATACAATGACAAACAGGAACCATGTTGCTCACATGAGAGTTCCTCAGTGCCAGCTTTAAAATAGTTAATAATTTCTCCTTAGAATTTTTTTTAAATGCTTTCTTCTTGGAAATTTAATTTTATTGTGAAGGACTCCACTTTTTATTTGTATACAGCAGTTAATGATGGTATACGGCTTGTTCAGGAATAACCTGCAAAATAAAAAGCATCCAAGAAAAAAATCAGCAGACACAGTCTGATAAGGGGGGTGGAGCTAACCAGCAAGCTGAGTAGATGGGTTTTCTTGAGCGCTCCTTAAGTCTTTTTGATTTTGGCCAAATTTCTAGCTCTTTTACAAGAGTAGTGACTATCTGCTTGGAATTTATTGGTAACTCCTGTGAAAGAAATGGCTCCAAATAAAGTTAATAAAGTGACTTCTTCAAAATCAGTCGAAGATTTCCTTTTCCCCAAGGCTGGTGTAGCAACAATGGTGCCGATTGCCTGTCCGAAAGATCATGCGCTCAACAGAATCTTCAATATCCTGCAAAAGATTGAAGACAAAGTTAATTTAACTAATACCTCCTTGGCTGCCATGGATCAGTGGGTTCTGAAGTTGAAGAAAGGAAGGAAAGAGTCTTCTAAGATGCTGGAGGATCTCTCAACTCAGCAAGAGCATTTTGTGGCAGCCCAGACCCAGGACTCTAAATTCCTGACTAATAAGGTTGAAACACTGGAAAACCATCTCTGAGCTATGAACATTCAGGTAGTGGGGCTTCCATAATCCATTGGTATCGGCGACCTTAAGGAGGCATTTGGAACTATAATAATGGAGTCACTGGGTTTGGCTGTGGACTTCATTCCTATCACTCAGATCTTTCACCTGCCAAGTTGCAGGAAACTCTCGGAGGGCACGGTAAAGCACTCTACAGTGCTTGTGTCTGTCACTTCAGTGGAGGAGCACCTGAGGGTCCTTGCAGCTGCTAGAGATAAGCGTGAACTACTATACCAAGGGCACAAAATCTCTTTGTTTCAAGATGCTTCCTCCCATACACAGTCCCAAAGAAAGGAAGTTTTAAGATGCAGACAGCATTTGGCCAAGTCTGGGATTTCACCAAGTTGCTTTTTACTTACAAAGATAAACCTTATGGTTTCACAGATGTGGAGGTGGTGGAATATTTTATAGATGGCTTGCCACTTCAGGATGCTCTGGATTTTGATGGTCCTGATGGCCAGACTATAACTACATGAATAGACATTATTTCAAGCTTTCTTGGATTATATTATATATTATATTAATACTATGGCCATTAATATTTCCTCTGTTTTTTTTGGATCAAGGATGGTTATTCTGATGACGTTTTCTAGCATCAGTATTGTTGGCTTTTAATTTTTGGTATGTCACCACAAGTGGGGGGTTTGCTGTATATCTCCTCATAGAGCTGTCCTCTTATATCCTTCTTGTTTATACTCTCATCTTGTTGATGTCATAAGCCTCGCCTGGTAACGTTAGTAATCACTGTAGTTATAGGAACAGGGTTTTATTGCAAATATTTGGAGGAATTAGCTTTCTGTGTTTATATTGTTTTCCTATGCTTACCACACCCATTTTTGGGATATTGTGGTGCAAAGGGTAGATATTGTTCAGATTTGTATGCAATAATGTACAGTAAGCTACTACATTATGGTTCTTTATTTTCTATTATGGGGCTAATCCCAACCATTTCCCCAACTCCTACAAGGTGACTGATCCCACTTCTTGTTATTTTTTTTTTTTAATTTCCAAGTGAGAGCTGGATCTATGTGTAGGAGATGCTTACATTGAAATTCTCATTATTCAGTTTTGTGTTTCTCATGACATTCTATGAAGAAGAATGTAATATTTTATTTCTGTATTGTAATGAAAAGTTTTAATAAAAATAAAAAAAAGAGTCTGATAAGTAATAAAGAAGCACTTTTAAAATGTTCTTTCTATTAATCCCACACATTCATAGAAGTCTGCAAAAGTACAGTAATAGTGCAAAATAGTGACAGTAACCTGCCTCTGTGCAAGGCTCGGGGGAAAAAATTATTGTACTTCATTTTTTGACTCAGAAAGGTAGATGCAAACTTTCATTGACTGCACTAATAGTTCCAGGAATAGACAATGAACAAAAATGTTAAGTGGTTACAGGTAAATAGGTTGCTTAAACCTTTATCTAGCATTATGGCACGTATGCATTGCAACTTACAAAGCTACCTCCACGTATCCTAATACAGTAGTACCGAATTAATCAAAGGATTTTTAAGGATTTGTAAAAATCCCTATTGAGAATTGTGAAACCTTTAGTTTTGGATTCTGTTTTGTTTGTTAGTGTGTTCACTGCTATGCAGAGAGGATTGTCTCATCTGATAGTGTAGTTGAAAATCTACCAGATGGCACTTAAGTATTGTAATAGGAACTGGCCTCTTTCTGTAGGTATGACAAAAAGAATTTTAGAGGATTTGTTTCCCTGAATTTTGGGAAGGATAATCAGGGAATCTCACAAAAGTGCTTGACAAATCCAGCACTACTACTGCAGTGCTATACGAGATGAACCAGTGGCTTTTAAAACCCAAGCCCTTTTTTTAGCTGCCTATACAATAGTACTGTAGGGTCCTAATTTGCTGAGTCTAAAGTGTGCAAAAATGTAGTACACAAAAGTGAATCAAGCTAACAATGAATAATCTTTTAAAGGCCAAAATGGTAAGTGCTGGAATGATGGAGTCAACACACAGAGCTAATAAATTACAGCAGATAGCAGTAAAGCACTTTTAACTTGTACTGCAAAGTCCCATAATTAACTTTGAAAACATGGCATTCAGTTATATATGCCCAGCTGTGTTTTTCTGTGTTTATATTATGTGACAGATTTTGCTTATTATTCCTGCATTTCATGTAGGTAAAAGGTATAATATATGGAATGGATCTGTTACCTTTGGATCCAAGAAGCCTCAGATTTTCAAAGTAGGAAACCCATTCTTGTAGGTTTTAAGGGAATCTTGCTGCTCAGCTTGTGTAAGGCAAAGTCCAATAAGGACACATTCAGCAGAGGTCCAGGTTGGCTGCCATGATGCTACCGGTGCAACGGACATTGCTGACATTACTTAGGGGAGACTAGGGTGTCCTACTAAAAGTACAGACCACACACTGAAGACACATTTTCAAACAGTCGTCTGAGTGCTACCTCAGAGTACTGCCTTCTGCTGCCTGCTGTTACTCTATGCACACCTCAATATAGTAATAAAACATAACTCACACGCTGTTTTACACAGTGACACACAGACAAGGTCCATTTGCTTCCCAGAACAAAACCGCCTCTCGAGTCTCCATGACCCAGGAACAAGCTGACCACTCTAATTCTATGTTATTTATGAGCAGAGGTCAGATGGCAGACTCCCTGCAAGACACTGACAGTCTGTTCAGGCAGTTCTTTCCATCTCTCAGTGAATGAATCAGGAAACAAAGGTTAATAATTGCTGACATTTCACTCTGCTCTAGCCAGCCGACTTCAAAAGTTAAAATGACAACTTCGTTTTCTGACTCAATGCAGCACTCCAAGGTGGGGGAGGAGAGTTGATTGTCTACTTAAAGTGGTGCTAAGAAGGAGGGAGGGAGCAGGCTTTGTTTTTCTTTCTTTCTTTTTTTTTCTTCCAGACAGAGAAAAAATAATGCAGTGTAGGGACACACCAGTCTGAACTAGTGGAGTAATTGTAATCTAACTCCAATTTTATGAAGTCCCTTCAAAATCAGATGAGCTCCATTGTTCTACTATGACAGCAAGACATCTGCAGAGCTCTTCCCCTGCAGCCATAAAAATTACTTCTTTCCATGAGCCACCCAAATCCCAAGCCTGCCAGGATGCTGTGTGTTTGTGTGGACTAGGGAGCAGAAAGCAGGTTCATTCTGTTGGTGGTGTCAGCATCACTCGATGTCTGAGTCTCCAGTCCCACCATCTCGATACAGCTCTTGTCTCTCACTCTGTCTCTCTCTGCCTCCCACAACCACTAACACTGATATCTTAAGATGTGTGTTTTCTGAGATATGTGGTGTAAGCCACTCCAGCAACTGTGCCAGGGATTGCTGATTTAATGGTTTAGGGGCCAGCATGGAGGGCGAGAAGGGCTTGTTTTGTAGGACAGTGCAAGAGAATGTTTAAAGGCTGTGCCAGGGAAGGCTTGGTGGCTGAGGAAAATGGCAGGAAATTTGTTGTGGGAGGTGGGTTGTGCCCGGAAAGACTTTGGAGGGGATAGTGTCCGGGAAGACTTCTAAGATTTTGCAAGTGAAGACTTTGAGCAGCTGTGCCAGGGAAGGCTTAGGGGGCATCCCAGAGAATGTTTTCTGAGGTGGGACTGTACCAGGTAAGGCATGTAGGTATATGCCAGGGAATGCTTAGAGAGAGCTGTGATGTGCCAGGGAAGACCCATGTACAAGAGACATTTTGTCTGTGATACTTAGGGGAGTCAGTCTGCCCCATTTGTTTTCCAGCAATTTTTGTGCTGCACTGCACTTTACATGTGAATGTTAGTAAAAGCACGCCACATGTAAAGCTCTCTGTGGACATCTCTATGCACTTGTTTTTTATGGTTTTGAGGGCAGTGCAAGGGGAGAATTGAATGCTAATTAAAAACAATAGACAGGGGACTCAGTAATTAAAAAAATTATTGATGCAGAAGAGAAGTCAGTATGACTTGTTTACTATGTGTTTAGCATTTTAGTGTTAGAATTGCAGGGAAGCTCTGAGCTTACACATTGTTTAAATATTTTATAATAATTTTTTGCATTTTATTTTGTACTAGAAAAAAGCTCCTAGGCTGATTTTGTACCCCCCCAACTGACTTTTCTTTAAGTAAGTTATTTTAAACATAGCATTCTAAAAGTAAAAATGGCACAAGTCCCATCAAACTCTGCCCCCTGAAGAAGGTTCAGTAGAAATTAAAGCATCATTGTGTTTAGTCTGAGGCTTTATGGCAGTACTGAATGAACTAGGCATTTATGTTTGCAAGGGATTTTGCAGTTATGCACCTTTGGATCATGGAAATAACTAAGTAAATTTCAATAGAAGTCATTTTGCTTTACTGGTTTTTAAATTACCATAATCTTTTTGCCTGGGAGAGTGCAGCTACAATATGCTTTGTCTGGTTTATCCAGTTGCTTGAGGCTACCTGCCCCTATAGCTGCACCATCTCCATTGCCTGGACGTGTTCTCATTTGGAACTTTGGTCCCCATAGTTTTTTTTCATATCCCAACATGTTTGCCTTTTTTTAGGCCCATAAAACACACACCTAGCCCTGTCAACTGATGCTGGTGGGGATCCACACAGAGCAGGGCCTGAGTGAGCCAGTGCCGTGATTTAGATGGCTTGAGGCACATATTTTTCCTTTGAGGGTGTTCTCCCTTACCCTCTAAGTCGCTTACACCTCTTCTGATGTCTGGCAGTGTCTCTGCCAGCCTTGAATATTGCAACACACTCTGGACAGATGCCACTCCTTGCGAGGGAGCAGGCTGTCCAGTGAGAGGCTGCTGCAGCACTGGAACCTGAACATCTCCCGCCTCAGGCTGGCTTACATTACACTCAGTGGCATTCCTCAGCCCTGGACACTCTGGTCCCAGCTCAATGAGTCCACGTCCAAACCCTGGTATTAGAACAGAAGGACCGTGTGTGTCCACTGACCCAGCGGGTGGCCCTGGCCACATAGTGTTTATAAAAAGTGGCACCAAACTTCATAACGAATTTAAATTGTTATGGGGGCATACCTCTCAAGTAGCCCTGATTTTGCCTCAAAACTTTCTTTGGCCCTTCATAGATTTGCATTTCTGTCACTGAGGAGCTGAAATTAGAATAATAAAATAATGCCAGATACAGTGGAGCCCACTTGTAAGAACATTGGATATAAGAATGCTCCATTTATAAGAAAAACATTTTGATATCCCAAGTTTTGCCCATTGCTTTTGATAACAATAAAGTCAATTTGTAAGAATGTTTGTTTCCCCCGAGGTAGTCTTAGATAGTCATTATCTCTTCTGAGTGTGCTAAACCTGGCCTGAATTGTTAGCTAGTTTCTTCATTAAGTGTCACCTAAGTAATGCACTGTCATGGGAAAGATGACAGATGAACAAGCCAGCACACATTCCTCCATGGTTTGATGTGACACTGAATGAACATTACAAGAATACTTTGAGCAAAAGTTCTTTTAAAAAGCTACTATGCTGCTTATAATAATAGGTTCTCTAAAAACTAGTTTAACTCCAGTTAATGACAGGTTTTACAAAGATTTTTAACAGTTTTAAATGAAGCCCTCCTTATGAGAACAACCCAGTCATAAGAACATGTTTGCTTGGCATTTAGGGTGTGCTTATAACAGGGCTCCACTATATATATATATATATATATATATATATTACATTACAGCTGAGTTCTTAAAAAAATGCTGTTCTCAAAAAGTCAGTTTTTATAACAGCTTCTTGAGCGTATAGGCCATAATAAAAGTTGTGTCCCTGATTTTGGTGACTTGTCCGTAATTTTGTTTTTATGTCTGTCCCTGATTTGTGAGGCAAGGGGCTGAGGGGTATTTGTGTTCATGTCTGCTGGGGGGTTGTGTAACTACATGTACATTATGCTAGAGGAAAGACTGAGAGAGTCAGGGTTGTCGGATATAGTGCATTCTGCACAGGCTTTTTTTTTTGTTTCTGAAGGGTTCAAAATCATGCAAGAGTATACTGATCCCCCTCACTCATATATATATATATATATATTTATATATAGTAACAATTTAACTTGTGGATCAAAGCAAATTATAAAATAAGATTTAGCTGGTGCCATTTGGTTTAAATCAGGCAGCGTTAGTAAAGGAGCCTGGTGCCCTTTTTAAAATTGTTTTCCCCAATTAGCCACAGTCGAGTAGAGTTGTAATTACTGATTAATTTTCCAGCTGATCAGGACTCACCTCCCTGCATGGCTTCTGTAGCTGGGACAAGGCTGTAGCGAGTGGTTGACTAGTGTTCAGTTCCCGCAGCCTCTGCACGGCTGCTCCCCACTTGCCCCATCCACCACCCCCACACTTAGCTGCCATTTGTTATATAGCTGAGGTGAATACAGTCATGCCTAGTGGGAGTGTGATTTTAACTATCTCCTTACTTTCTCACCAGCAGCTTACACTACTTTACAACTAGAAGGCATCTAAAACCTTTCTCACCCTGTTAATTTTCACTATTTCCAGCCTGATTGCCTGCTCGCTGTTTCAGTTCTTTTCTGCACCACAACTTCATCTTTCACTACACCTCTCCTTCGCAAACAGCCACCTCCTGGTTACCTATCCTCCTAAAATGCCTATCCATCAACCTAACCACTGGGCATTAAACCCTCGTGCAATATTTCTAGCTGCCTCTTTTCTTGCTCCCATCGTATGGATCCCTGTGGTTAGTAGCCTTCCGCCATGAATGGCCAACCCACAGACCTAAACGACTTCACTTTTTTCAGTATGCTCATATGATCCCAACTGCCACCAGCCACCATACCTCTTTCTGTTACAACAAGACTCATTTACCATCTCGCCTACTTATTACGCCACTCCTCTCTTAGATTTCCCACCCTATCTATCACTTCTATCTATCGTAAACTGTGGTACTTGCTCCTCCTAGCATTAATATAAGCTGGGGATATTGAGCCCAATCCAGGACCAGGAGGTAACACCTCCTACACCTACTCTACCTGGAAAGACATTAAGGGTCTGCGTATTGTTCACATGAACATCAGGAACCTTCCGCATAATCAATCTGAACTAGAAGCGTGGGTCACTCAATACAACCCTGACATTCTATGTTTGTCTGAGACCTGGATAAAACCCTCTACCCCTGACCACCAATGCCTCCTACCTAACTACAAAATAGTAAGGCAAGACAGGTCCTCATCTAAGCATGGAGGTGGTGTTGCTATCCTTAGTAAGTCTCACCTCTCACTTCACCTTAATGTCTCCTTCACCCTCTCACAGTGCAAATCTATTCATGCAACTTTTCAACTTGGATCTAAGAAGTTACGCATTGTTGTGCCTATAACCCCCCCCCCCAGTGGTGGTGTCACTGGACTAGTGGAACTTCTTCCCCAGGTTGACACAGTAGTTGGATGCAACGTGGTCCTTATCCTTGGGGACTTGAACCTTAGCTGGTCTGGTAAATCCTGTCAATCTTTCCACACTGTAGTACAAGACCATGACCTCCACCAACTAATTGTAGACCCAGCTAGGGTCATGGCCCCTTCCAGATCTAGCTCTCTTATTGACTGGGTCCTCACAAACCATCTTGACAGCATAGTCTCAGCTGGCACCCTTGCAGATTCAATAAGTGACCACTCCCCAATTTTCTAGATCTGACCTGCTGCTAGACATCCTACTCCTCCTAAACTCATCACCTTCCGAAATCTGGCCAATTTTAATGAGGCACAGTTCATGCAGGATCTCTTCATGATTGATTGTTCACCTGTCTTTGCATCTCCAATGCTTAGTCTGCTCTGGACTACTTCCTTGCAAATTTTAGATGTCTCCAGGACCTTCACGCTCCTCGTGATATGCGCCGCATACAAGGAATGCAAACTAAGTGGCTCACCAAAGACCTTTTTACCCCACTCCGGGCTAGGGATAAAAGCTGGTGGCATTCAAAGGCTTCAGGGCTCCATGCTGATTACGATCATTACAGGGCCCTGAGAAACTCTTGTAAAAAGAATATTCACCTAGCCAAAAGCTCCTTCTGTAAAGATCTGCTAGCAAAAGCTGCTGGTAACTCAAAGAATTTCTGGTCCATCTTAAAAACTCTCCTTGGAGCCAATCAATCGGCCACCACAAACAACATGTTACTAAATGGTGTTCATTGTAACAATCCTGTGACCATTGCTGACTCTTTTAACTGTCATTTCTTGGACCTATCTAGCTACTTGGCCTCTTTCCATACTGGGCACCCCACTTCTACCCCTGTGGTAACTGAGCCCCTGCTCTCTCGACCACTATTCCGGTTTCGGACTGTAACTAGAGCAGAAGTCCTAAAGTTGCTACTCACGATCTCTGACTCCACCAGCTCTGGCACTGACGGTTTGGAACAGAGGCTACTGAAAGTGGCTGCCCCTCTTATAGCCTCTCCCTTAACAAAAATTTTTAACCTGTTGCTTTGCCATGGTGTAATTCCCGACCTATGGAAGATAGCTAGAATAACTCCCATCCTTAAAAAAGGTGATCCTAAAGACATGTCTAATTATCGACCCATTGCTATTCTTTCGGTGCTTAGTAAAATCTTGGAAAAATGAGTTGCAACCCAAACCATAGAGTATCTTCAGAAACACAACCTGCTCTCTGGTTCCCAGCATGGCTTTTCTAAAGGCCATAGCACTTCTACTGCCCTCCTAACTCTTACTAATGACATTTATGCTGCCATGGAATCTGGTCGCTTGACTGGTGCTTTCTTTATCGACCTGACCAAGGCATTCGACCTCGTTAACCACACCTTTCTCCTTACAAAGCTCCTTCCTCTTGGTTTTGCAGCGGAATCGGTTGACTGTTTCCACAGCTACCTTTCAAATCAGCAGCAAGCTGTATCATTCAATGCAGCATTGTCAGATCTTTCATACATTCATATCGGTGTACCACAGAGATCCATACTTGGCCCCCTGCTTTTCACAATTTTCATAAATGACCTTCCATCCCTGGCATCTACATGTTCCTCCTTGCTTTAAGCGAACAACCTTGTCATCTACCATAGTGCCAGTAATGTATTAAACATAAACAACTCCTTAGCTCCGGACTTCCTGAACATACAGTCCTGGCTAACTGACAATCACCTTGTTCTCAATGTAGGTAAAACTCACTCTATGCTTTTTTTGGCTCTCCAGTTAGACTAAAAGTGTACCGAAACTCCTTCAAATGATCCTGTGCTGATGGTTCCCCACTGGCTAGCACTAGTTCCTTCAAATACCTGGGAATTCTGCTAGATGAATCCCTGGAGTTTGATCTAACTGCCTCACTATGCCTCTTTGCAGATGACACAAAGATCTGTAGCACAAGGGGGGGGTAGAAAGGATGAGAAGGGACTTGGCAAGGTTGGAGGAATGGTCAGACATATGGCAACTTAGATTCAATGCAAAGAAGTGCAAAGTAATGCACCTGGGAAATAAAAATCCGGGAGAAGAGTACACAATAGTAGGGGAGGTACTAACGACAATAAAAATAATGGAAAGAGATCTGGGTGTAGTCATATCAGATGACCTAAAGGTGGGTAAGCAATGTGAGAAGTCAGTAAGGAGAGCCAGGGGGATACTGGGATGCATAGGGAGGGGCATCACAGGTGGAAAAAGGGAAGTGGTTATCCCTCTATACAGACAGTTGGTGAGACCCCATCTGGAGTACTACGTGCTGTTTTGGAGACCTCATCTACGCAAGGACATAGACAGGATGGAAGCAGTCCAGAGGAGGGAAACTAAAATGGTGCAGGGTCTACATCAGAAACCATATGAAGAGAGACTGAGAGAGCTTAATATGTATACCCTTAATGAAAGGAGGGACGGGGACATGATAGAAACTTTTAAGTACCTCAAGGGAATCAACAAAGTCCAGGAGGGTAGCATCTTTCAGAAAAGAGATGTGTAAGAACAAGGGGCACAATTTAAAGTTAGAGGGACAGCTCAGGAGTAATGTGAGAAACTATTTTTCACAGAGAGAGTGGTGGATGCATGGAGCCGCCTTCCTGGAGAGGTTGTGGGATCTAAAACAGTGGGGGAATTCAAACATGCATGGGACAAACATAAGGCAATTATAGTGGGGGGTTGCAGGAAGTAGGCTGTTGGTTAACTAGAATCTGCAGCCTATCCAATAAGTAGAGAAATGGGCAGACTGGGTGGGCCAAGTGGTCCTTATCTGCCGTCAAAGTCTATGTTTCTATGATCTCCACATCAATGCTACTTGCAAATCCATTAATGCTAAAATCGGGGGAGCCTGGCATACTAGCTATGCCCTTTCTCCATCGGCTAGACTTGCGGTGGTGCAAGACCTTCTGCTCCTGGCTTTAGCTTATGGCTCTGTCACCTACCTAGGCATGACAAAGACCTCCCTCCATAAATGGGACACCTTTTATAATATCTTCCATTTCGCTTCTGCCTCTCCATGGTACAAACATCATTGTCAGCTCTATGCTGGCCTAAAATGGCGTAGTCCTGCTGCATACCGGCTCTTATTCTATGGTGCTCTTATAGATCTTATAACAAGATTTGGCCTCCCTCAATCCCTTGCCTCATTACTTTACTCCAAAACCCTCTCCTACGGGCTCCATTCCAATGACCTAACCCTGCTCTATATTCCCAGGCACAAAACCTCTATGGGTGCTTGTGCCTTCTCCCACACTGCCCCTAAATATTGGAAATCTAACCCTCATAACATTTGCCTAGTCCCTACACGATCTGGCTTTAAGAAACTCCACCGTGAATATCTTCTTGCATCAAGTCCTTGCACCTGCTTCCATCCACCTTAAGCTCACCCGTTTCTTGCTTTGTCTTACTCTTTTTCCTCCCCCCCATGCTTTTATACCAACCTCTTCTTTCTCTCTCTCTCTCCCCTCCCTACCCCTCCCCACCTCTATTCCTCTATGTGCATTGGCCTTGTTAATGGCACTTACTGTATATTGTTTCATAATCACATGACTAATGCCAATTTTTCTGTACTTGTGTTGCACTTGTTTATTTCTGGATATCCCAGTACCTGTTCATATTATTTACTTGTACAACCCTGTATTTCACTGGTCTTGTAAAATGTTTGTTTTTTTCCTACCACCTAGCATTGCATGTCCTATTCTATGTGTTGCATCACATTGTTGTTGTTCATGTATTTGACTTGTATCCTCCCAGGTCGTGCCTGAAAATAGGCATCTCTATGCCTAGTGCACTCACCCGGCTACCAAAAGCAAATAAATAAAATAAATAAAACAAGGCTGGTCTTGCATTTTTTATGTTGTTATCTTGGTTCATTGTTTTACCAATCCCACTGTTAAAATTGTAGTCATAGGAGGATCACATTCACAGCACTTTTACAGATTTATTTTTTTATTCGGTGCCCACATGGAGGGCTTCGATGCTTCAGCACTGCTTTTCAGTAATGCTCCCTACACTGTACATGGTGGTTCAATTCCACTCAACACCAGGCTATTAGTTT
Source organism: Neoceratodus forsteri (assembly GCA_016271365.2). Classification (NCBI taxonomy): domain Eukaryota; kingdom Metazoa; phylum Chordata; order Ceratodontiformes; family Ceratodontidae; genus Neoceratodus; species Neoceratodus forsteri. The sequence goes on along the minus strand of CM057449.1, from coordinate 1,823,412,686 downwards.
CATCCTTCAGCACCTAACTCACTTATAGCACCTCCTCCATAATACCAATTTTTTTTTTATTCACTAGTGGTCCAGGTTGGGCACCTGACCTGTCAGGTAGTTGAAGGGAGAGTGATACCTTTTTTTTTTATTCTTTGACGGGCAGGATGGGCTTGAGATTCATCAAGTTGTTGAGGGGAGAGGGACAGATTTTTTTTTTATTATTATTATTCACTGATGATCCAGGTTAGGCCCTGGACTCATCAGGTAGTTGAGTGGAGGAAGAGGGACATATTTATTTTATTTTCTAACAGATGGTATTGGGTGCTGGACCCATTAGGTAGTTGGGCAAGGGGGTCAGATTTTTTTAATTTGCTGATGAATTGGGTTCAGCACTGGATCCACCAGGTAGCTTGTGGGAGGAAGACAGAATGTTTTATTCCCTCACAGACCAGGCTGGGCACTAGAACACTTTGCTGTGCATCAGGCTTGGTCAGAGAGTGCATGGTAATGTGATCCATATGTGTGTTTTGGTCAGAGTTCAGAGCTGAGACAGAGTACTAAGAGAAGGAAAGAATGAGAGAGGGAGAGTTGGGCAATTTTCCTTTTTTTATTTAGTTTTTGTTTACCTGGTAAAGTGTCGTAGCCACAAAATATGACTATTTTCAGACATGACCCAGGAGGTTGCAATACAAAATTGGCAGACAGAACAAATAACAGGTATAGTTCAAAGTTAATGAACCACACAAGGAAAAAACTACATGATGTTCTGTGACGTAAACAGTATTGCTAATATGACAAAGACAATGGCAGAAAAATACACAATTGTACAAAACAATGAAGCCAGGATCATTGGCATTCTTTGTTACAACCTTGGAAGTGTGCATCATTGGTCCCCTGGGTCCATTCTGCTATGCTAGTGCACTTCAGGCCAGAGGGGGCAGAGATGCCTTAACACGAGGAGGCAGAGATGCCTTAACACGAGGGGGCAGAGATGCTTTACCATGCTGGTTGCAGCAGCAGCAGCCCCACGTCTCCCATTCAGAGTTTGAGACCCTCACTGAAACTTGAGTGGATGGGTTAGGAAGAGCAGGGTTTTAGTATCCCCCCCATTCCACCTTCTGCTTACTGCTTTGCTGCTGCTCCTCCTTATATCCATTTGGCTTAATATCCAGGCTAAACTGGGTATGGGACACATTAGGTAATTGGAGGGAGGGGGCAGATTTTTTGTGTTATTCCCTGATGAGCCAGGTTGGGCACTGGACTGGGAAGATAGTAGGAGGGAAGATGGACAGATTTTTTCTTTTTATTTCCTGACAGGCAGGGTTGGACAACAGACATGTCAGTTTATTTGATGTGGTGGGTCAGATTTTTTTATTCCCTGACAGGTCGGGTTGAACACGAGAACTCTCAGGTTGTTGGGTTAACAGTATTTTTTTATTCCCTGGAATTCCTGATTGGGCAACAGACCTTTCAGGTTGTCTGGGAGGAGTGAGTTATTTTAAGTTCCTGATGGGGCAGGGTTGGGCACTGGCCCTGCCGGGCAGTCTGGGAGAGGGGGACAGATTTTTTACTCCTTGAAGGGCCACGTTGTTCACTGGACCCATCAGGTAGTTGGGCAGAAGGGGACATGTTTTTTATTCCATGACAGACTGGGTTGCACACCAGAGCCATCAGGTAGTTTGGGAGAAAGGGACACAGAGTGGTGCTGTAGCACCACCGGATTTAGGGTTGCATACGCACTTAAATGTTAAACCTCACAATCAAAACATTAGTGTCTTTGCAACTGTTCAACGGATCTGCATAAAACATTTCTTGCTGTGCCAAGTTTCATTCCAGTTGGATGTGCAGATTCTGAGATATGGATAGTGAAAAAATGCAGAAAATCACCATTTCTTGCTGTTTTGGTGGGGGGGTTGCCATCACGTAGCACTCAGACAGTTTGGAACTTTGGACTGAAATGTTCAGGGTAGAAAGGGCTTGGCCCACAGAAGTGTCTTTTGCTCGTTTGGTGAAAAAATATTAATCTGGTCCAAAGTTATTAAATTTTAAACATTCGGATTCTGAGCATGTTCAGTAAGTACTTCAAAATAACTGGACATCTAGTCACCTCATGGCTCATGGTGGGTAATCACAAGCTTATTTACATTCCCCTTTTTAAATTGAGGGAATTCGAAAAATCAGGTGAAAACTACAGTCTATCCCTCATTGGGAAGTTTGGCTTGTTCAAAATCACTGTTTATAAGAATTAATTTTTGGTTTCACCTGTTCACACTGCAGGAAGAACAGTTCTTTATGTGCCCCACATTTTAAAAATGTCAGTCTAAGCATAGCTCATGAATAATCATGAGGGCTGAGCAGTGGTTTCTATATTAAACCTTGGAATTTACACCTTAAGATTTTTTTCAACCATTCAACTGACTTGCATGAAATTTAGCATGCGTCATTTTGTGGGGTAGATCTCTCGGTATGCTTAATTTACTTCCTGTCAGATGTGCGGATTCTGAGATGAGGATAGTGAAAAAAATGTTTAAAAAAATTGTTTTTTGCTGTTTTTTTGTGTCATCACCTTGCACCCAGACGGTTTGGAATTTTGGTCTGACATTTTCAGGGTAGAAAGGCTTGGCCTACAGATGTGCCTTTAGCTGCTTTGGTGAAAAAAAAAAAAGAATCCTTTCTAAAGTTATTAAATTTAAAAAATTTGGCTTCTGAGCATGTTTAGTAAGCACTTGCTGTATGAGTTGTCATTTGATGCTTATACATTTCCCTGAAACTAGAAAAAGTCATTCTCAGTTGGTAATCTGGTTCACAGTCTGCTCCAGTCCCTGGGCATGATGTAAGGCATGAGGCACAGATAAGTGCCTTACTATGCCTGCTGGGTGTAATAAGGCATGAGGTACAGCAAGGTATGAGGTGCAGCCCAGTTCCTTCGGCTCCTGGTCGTGGGGTAAGGCATGAGACAAAGCTGAGTGCCTTTCTATGCCCCCTGGGGCATAGTAAGGCATAAGACACAGCTAAGTACTTTCAGCCCATGGATCTGGGGTAATGCACGACGCATAGCTGAGTGCCTTACTATGCTGCAAGTGCATAGCAAGGCACAAGGCATAGCTGAGTGTCTTTAGTCCCTGTATGCCATTGTGCTATCTCAAAAAGCAGGGAAATTATTTGCTAAAAGACTCCACCCCGATTTGCTTCAGAGGTGGGGACAGGGTTTTAGGGTTGAAAACACTAAAACCACATTTCCCGACTTTTGTCGGTTTAGGCTTAACCCTAACTGTTGCATTAACACAGTTTTCTGCAAAGAGTATGGGCTCCATATTCAGAAAAGTTGCACGGTGCATCCCTGGATGTGCCACGCACCTCTGGACTTGCGCAGGCCCTCGGGTGTGTGTCCATATTCAAAGGCCCCTGATGCGTCATGCAACCCCGACTGCACTGCTGTTCACAATATTGTGATGCACCTCTGCAAATGAGGGGTCCCACATGCATATGCCGTGCATCACAATATTGAACCCCCCCCCAAGTGCAACTATGGCCAGCTGTTCTAGTGCATAGTTACACTTCTGAAACCCAACTTTAACTATGCGCAGGGTCGGATGGTGCCCCACACACAGTCATGGGTCAGCTACACAGTTCCCCCCAGACCATATTAGTGTTAAAATAGAATATAAGACCCCCATTCCATCTCCATAGTGTAGGGAACCCACCCTCCTCAACCCCGAGCAGTGTTAAAATAAATAAGAAATCCATGATCCCATTTCCAAGTGTAGGGACCCATGCCCCAGCCATGATCCCTGCATGAAATATGAAAACCCCCGATCCCCATTCCCTGGTGTCTAGTGGTCTAGTGGTGGTAGGCAGTACCCCACCACCCTGCACCCCCCCATATTGACCCATGCAGGTCACTGACACACCCCTCCTCACCCTACCATGGCTAGCCGCTGAATGATCTGTCCCAGAGCATGTACATATGAGCTCTGGGACTGATCAGTTTGCAGCTGGCCATTGCAGGGTGATGAGGGGTATGCCAGTCACTGGCACGGGTGTTTTAACACTGCTCAGGGCTGGGGAAGGGGGTCCCTGCACTGTAAAAACAGGATGAGGGATTTATTTTAACACTGATCAGGGTTAGGGGGCTCCCTATACTATAGAAATAGGATCAGAGTTGTGTTTTTCACTGTTGCAGTGCTTGGGGCTTGTGAGGGGGCTGGTCAGGTACATTCCACCAGGTGCAGACATGCAAGTGAGCCCATAATGATCATAGAAATGGTCTCTTTCCTCCCTGTATGCCCAGTTGGCTCATTTGCATGTTTGGGCTGAATATCACCCTTGGGGGCTGTGGCGTATACAGGTATGCACCATACATTCCCCTATGAGTGGTCTTCAGCCCCACACCTTGGATGCACCACACCATGCATGGCACCCATTTGCTGTGCTGTGCTCATCCAGGATCTAATATTCAAACAGATTGCGTAATCTGTTTGAATATGGCACCAGAGCTGGCCGGCCTATTTTATTTGTGTGTCACATCGTTTTGCGCGTGCATCCGGCTGGCTCTGAATATATCCCGACATATATATATTGACTGTACTGCAGAATTCTACTGTGCTGTGCTTTATGCTGGTGGGTTTCACTGTATATTATATATATATATAATAGTAGCACAGTAGTGCCACTATAGTTAGGATTGCATGGTCACTTCTATGTTAAATCCAAACTTTTGCACTCTAATAACTTTGCAACCATTTGTTCGACTCTGAATTTGTGCATGTGCTGTCTTGTATCATAGATCTCTGGATCTGGTAAGTTTCATTCAAGTTGAATATGCAGTTGCGGAGCTGTGGAGTGCCAAAAAGTGTGAAAAATCCTCACCTTTTGGCAATTCTTTGCTTGGGGTTACAGCCCAAATGGTTGACAGATGGTTTGTGGTTCTGGTCTGAAACTGTCAGGGTGTATGGGGACAGTGTCACTGAAATGCCTTTTGATGGTTTGGTGAAAAAATACTAATCCATTCAAAAGTTATTAAACTCTCAAATTTCCCATTATATTCTATGGGAAAACATATATGCTGGGCATGAAAACTTTCACAAAAGCACTTTTTACTGCTGCAAATGGATTTTGTACTTTCGTGCTGCTGCCAGCTTGTTTTCAGTTAGCGATGGATAAAAAACATTGTAATTCAAAAAATACTGCTCCTTGTTAAACAGCAACAGTTGTGTTTACCTAATCAGGGCCCGAGAAACACGATCCTGACATTAATTTTTTTTTAAATAATGCCTGGAAATATGTTTTCTCAATCTTTTCGATGGTACTTTCACAAATTTGTGAAAGTACTTTCGTGAAACTACAAAAGCTTTCGCGAAACTTTTGCAAATTTGCGAAAGTACCACCACCAAAAAAACAGTTTCTTTGTCACTGCTTAGCAAGAAAATGGTTAGGTCTTTTGGCCTGAAATGTGCAGGGCAGTAGGGGCTTGCACCACAGATGTGCCTTTTGGTGGTTTGGTGAAGAAATATACAGCAGTTCCATAATTATAACATTCCAAAGTTTTAAAATTTCCCATAGGTGAACATTGTGGTGGCTGCACCACCTTTCAGTGGCTATGTCTCGAAAATGATTCGAGATACAGATTTTTTGCTAAATGTAGTAAGCAAACGTTCAGGTTGCCACATCATGTTTACAACTGCGGTGGAATTATTGCCACATTTGCAGTACAAGTGTTACTTGGAATGTCTCCAGGCCTGAGCTATGTCTCTATACTTATGGGTAGATGGCTCCCACATATGGATACCATTATGCAATACTGGGAGCACATGGCCCTCCATTGTGCAGTATTGGGAGCGCCCACAAGGAGATGCAAGATCATTAAAATATCTTTACACCTATGTATAAATGGGCGTGCAGGGCATGGAGGGGACCTGCACTTCCACAGGAAAATCAGAGACAATTACAAAATGCATGCATGATGGCCCTGAGAGTGCTGCACCCCCCTCCATGAAAATCAGAGACAGTTACAAAATACATTCATGATGGGAGCGCAGGGCCAGGAGGGCCCTGCACTCCCACAACCACATACGAGCAACATTACATTTTCTCAAAAAGGAGTGAAATTCATTGCAAGAAACTATATCAATGCATAAGTTAGGGTTGATATTACAGGGACAAAAGTTTGGAAATTCTGTGTAAGGGTTACCAGCCCTACCACCCCACTCAACCCCCACCCTGCACACACCAACAGGCCCCAAGGTGTGCCTTGGGGTCATCGGGCCTAACTCTCACCCCATTCTCCTATACTGTACCATGTCAGCTTTCTTACACATGGAATAGAGTGAGAGTTAGGCCCGACAACCCCAGCACACCCTGATGCCTGTTGGTGTGTGGAGGTGGGGGTTGAAGTAGGGGTGGTAAGCGCCAACAACACTGAATTTCCAAACTTTGCTGCTGTAATATCAACTCTATCTGATGCATTAACTGAGTTTTTTGCAATGAACAGATAGATAGAGAGACAGAGAGATAGATAGATAGATAGATAGAAATACATTCATTGCAAAAAACTCAGTTAATGCATCAGTTAGGCTTGATGTCACAGCAACAAAAGTTTGGAGATTCAGTGTTAGGGTTTCCCCCACCACACCACACCACCCCACCCCACCCATCCTCCACACACCAACAGATGTTTGGGTGTTTCATGTGGTTATCAGGCCCAACTCTCACCCCATTCCATGTGTAAGCAAGTTGACATGCTATAGTATAGGAGAATGGGGTGAGAGTTAGGACTGATGACCCCATGGCACACCCCAAAAGGGGGTGGGGATGGGGTGGTAGGGGGTAACCCTAACATTGAATTTCCTAACTTTTGTTGCTGTGACATCAACCCTAACTGATGTATTAACAAAGGTTTTTGCAATGAATTTCCTTATTTTTTGAAAAAGTGTAATGTATCTAGCAAATGGTATGTGTTGGTGGGAGCGCCCACCTAATTGCCCATTTTTGCATAATGATATGCATCTGTGGGAGCACAGGCCCTCTGGGCCCTGTGCTCCCCCTTACACATAACAACAGAGCCATACAATAGCCCTAAAGGCCTGAAAAGGAACCCTTGTAGCACTAATTTGCCAACATCTTAGTAACCATACAACCTATGAAAAAAATTCCTCTGCAGGTGCAATCTATGACTTTGAAACTTTTTCACCTGCTTAGTCCCCCTTAAAGTGGGACTAACCTGCGGGTAGCAAAAAATCCATATCTCACACCATTTCTGAGATACGGACACCCAAAAGCACCTTTGAAAAACATCTCAACTTCAGAACATTGTAACTATGGGCCCATTGAATGTTTTGGGACCAAACCACCAAAAGGCACATCTGTGGTACCAGGGCTTGCCACCCTGCAAATTTCAGCCCAAAAGCACAATCCACCTTGGCACAATGAAGTTACAAAGAAAACAACACATGGCAAAATGTGTTTGTGCAGTGTTTTCACAATAACGTTATTGTGTTTGCGGTATTCCTATCTCTACAATGGGAATGTTGTCGCATACAGAAAACTGTTGCCATGGTTTCTTTTTTTTTATCACAGTCATTGCCGTGACAACAAAAAATGGTGCTGCAACAATGAAATGGCAGAATTGTGGACAAACTTTGAGAAACATATTTCCAGACCACCTGCTGAAAAACTAATGCCAGGGTCATGTTCCTAACTATTGGTATTTACCAAAGGGCATTATTTTTTGAGTTACAATGTTTGTTGACTCTCACTAACTGAAAACAAGATGGCAGCATCACAAAAACAAATTCAGGGAGCACTACAACAAAAATGTGATCGAGAACGTTTTTGCAATGCACATTTAAATTTTCCCATAAGCTACACTGGGACATGAAAAACTTGCATAACTTTTGAACGGATTAATATTTTTTCACCAAATCTTCAAAAGGCACCAGTTTAACCCAGGTCACATATAGACAGGTAAATGTGAAGATACTCAGATGCATTCTTCAGTCCAATATGGGCGACCTATAAAATGTGCAAAAATTGGTAATTTTCACTTTTTGGATGCTCTATGATTCCATAACTGTACATCCTACCAGAATACAATTTTCCAGATCCAGAGATCTATGGTCGGAGGCTATGCATACAAAATTTCAGGCAAATCAGACAAACAGTTATTAAGGTGCACACTTTGGGGTTTAACATAGAAGGGTTGATATCAATCTGTAAAAAAGAGGGAAATGTGATGTTAGGGTTTTCAGCCCTAACACCCCAACCCCACCCTGTACACACCAACAAGCACCAGGGGTGTGCCTTGGGGTTGTCAGCCCTAATGCTTACCTCATTCTCCTATACTGTACCCATCTCAGCTTATTTATTTATGGAATGGGGTCAGCGTTAGGTCTGATGACCCCAAGGCACATCCCCAGTGCCTGTTGGTGTGTGAAGAGTGGGGTTGGGATGTTAAGGCTGGAAACCCTAATGTAATATTTCCCTCCTTTTTATGGTTTGATTGCAACCCTAACTGATGTATTAACATAGTTTTTTGCAAAGAATATATATATTCATTAATGCCTCAGTTAGGGTTCCACTGACAAAAGTTGGGAAATGCGGTGTTAAGGTTTCCAGCCCTAACACCCCACCCCCACCTGGCATGCACCAACAGACATCAGGGGTGTGCCTTGGGTTTGTCATCCCTAACGCTCACCCCATTCTCCTATACTATGCCCATCTCAGCTTATTTAATCATGGAATGGGGTGAGCATTAGGGCTGACAGCCTTAAGGCACACCCTGATGCCTGTTGGTGTGTGCAAGGTGGGGGTAGCATGTTAGGGTTGGAAACCCTAACACCACATTTCCCAACTTTTATCACTGGAACCCTAACTGATGCACTAATTAAGTCTTTTGCAACTAATATTACAAAGTTAGGCTTGAGTAGGGTGTTCAATGTTAAACCCCTAAATGCACATTAATATCTTTGGCTCTGTTTGATGAAATGAACTGACATTTTGCATGTTTTGTCAAGGAGGCAAGGTCTTGATCTGTGAAAATTTTTGTGATGGCAGCTTGTGTGGTTTCTGAGATCCGGATGTGTCATTTTTTGTAAATGCCTAACTTTTTTCCTATACTTAACATGTTTTGTTTTTTTTTGTCTGCCCTACAGCCTACATGGAATGGAATTATTATCCCAAACTTGCAGGAGACATGTGTCATGTCCTAAGCCAGTGTCTTTGATAGGTCTGGTGAAAAAAATATTAAACAGTTCCAGAGCTATAAGGCTTTAATGTTTAGTGTTTTCCATTCCAAGCATGCACAGTAGGGTTTTTGAGATAATGTTCTGGAGCAAAATGAAAAAATTGATGTTGCAGATGCCTATTTTTGATTTCGTGCCACTTGCCTGGCAGGGCACCAAACATTTTTTGTGCCGTGCCAACCACCATCTTGTTAATTTTTTTCCACAAACTAACAAACATGAAAAATACATAAAAAATGAGGGGCAGAAATACATTTTTTGGGAACCCAAAATCTTGGGTGCCCAGCTTAGCGAGGGCCCATTCACCAGCATACTCTGTATGAGAACAGTGGGACTTTTTTGATTTTTGTAGACACAGCTGGAACACGTGCTGTGGTATACAGTGAGCCACTGATCCCCTATGTTCTCTCTCTTTATTTATTTTTTTATTAAGCAGACTGGCTTTTGTAGTCTCTCCCTCTCTTTTTAAGTACACTGACTTTTGTCATCTGTATTACTTTAAGGGTGGCACTGTTTGTAAACATGACCTGAAAACCCAGCCCAGCCTGCCCTGACTTCTGACGTTGCCTCTTGGTTGCACTGCATTGCCACTCAAAATTCACCAAGAGCCCCTTGCTCCACTCGTGAAAAATGCTACTGAACTTTCCTACACTGTGAGATGCTGACGTGATGTTACAGAATTTCTCACTGCACAGGGAAGGGACATGCATCAGTTTGGCTTGCCAAAACCTGAACTTCTTAGAAGTGGATACTAATGCTTACTGGGCAGAGAATTCACCCTACATGTATCTTTTTGTAGTGATAACAGGCATCTCATGGGATGTCCTAGACAACCAGTTGGGCTTGACCACGGAGGATAAGTGATGGGGGCAGGGCATGGAGTTGGTCTGATGGGGGCCAGTCCATGGAAAAAAGCATACTAAATAAATTTTAAAAAAAAAAGAAACGTGATCTGGGCAAACAAGTTGTGGGGATGAACTGGAGATCCCACAACAGGTAGCAGTACTAGCAGTTGCAGTGGTGCTCAATGTCAACATAAAAGTGTGAAGTCTGCTCAGCTCTGCATTACTATCATCCCATGGTATTAGCACCTGTGCAAACTCAAACCCTCTCTCTGGGCAAGAAACTGAGCTGTCACCTACGCCGATAACCACAACTTGGGGTGGACAGCCTCACAAGTGCTGTGTTACAAGCACAAACAGCTGCAGTATGACACAGCACAACACCCAAAATAAAATAACCTAGTACACGAAAAGGTTCAGTCAATGGGTACTTACAGCATTAGCAGCCTCTGTCAACAGCAAAATAATCCTTTTTGTTTATCAGCAATAAATGTGTAGTAAAGCAACGGAGATGCCCCAACATGGAATCCCAGTTTACCTCTTCCTTTGCACACACAATAACAGGAGTGACTGTTTCTTCTCTCTCTCTCTCTCACAACCACAGGACAAGAGGTACAGTGAGGGTTCCAGCTGTACTACTACTGGGAAAGGGGAGGCAGGCAATGAGTGACCCAAGTAAAGGTCTCACCAAAACTACCATGCACAGTACAGTAATTTTTCAAAGTGGAAGTAACCCCTCTTTAATTGTAAAGTGTTTTGTTCCAGCTACTTTATTTCCTTAAGCTGACTGACAGAGCATGACAGTCTGCTTTGTGTTAACATATGAGACATATCATAAGTGGGGCATATGTCCAGGGGTTGTACATATTATTATTAGATAGACTGATATGATCAGAAATGTGTCATATTCAAGTTTTATATCTAATTCTAATGCCCACCCCTCCACCAGCCCATAGCCTCCTGTCCAAAGCACAAGATACAGCTCCAACCTAGTGCTGCATAGTGACACAGTATGACCAGCATAATCTGTTGGAGCTTTCTTCATGCAGGGCCCTATGGGCCCTGTGTGAAGACATCACATCTGACCTCATCTGATCAGGGGAAGGGGTGGGCATTAGGGTTGACAACCCCAAGTAAGACCCCACCACTGATTCATCAATACTCCAGAGACTGTGCACTTTGAGTTCTACAGCCGTAATGTCTGCATTAACATAGCTTTTTGCAAGGAATTTCCCTTCTTTTTCTGATAGTGGAATTGTGTCCTTAAAGAGACCTGTGCAAAATGAGATAAATACAATATTGGAGACAGTCCTGGGCCAAGCAGTCTTTGGCATGCATATCAATACCTTGTGAGTGAGGTTCCCTGACCCACCACAGGGTGTGGTGTCTGCACCAAAACACTGCTCCCTCTCTACCCAGGCCAGGGCTGCTGATGCATGCTGCAGCATCTTCCCCATGAGCCTTGTCCCATTAAACTGGCTCACTGAGTTCACACCTGAACTCAGCCCACTGGCCTGGTAAGGCAATGTGTTCCCCAGTGGTGCAATGGACATCCCTGCAAACAACATTACTTAATAATTTTTTTGTTTTTTTAATATTTTGACCCCAGACTTTCAACATAGTCTTCTTATGACCCCACCTCATAAACCCGTAGGTGAAAATGACCAAATGTGTGCCGATACGCCATTCCGCACCACAGGTTCAAAAATACATTTTGGACAGGATCTGAAAAATGGCAGCTGTACTGTTCATGAGGTGGTGAGAAAAAATGGCTATGTTGAAAATCTGGAGTCAAAACATTGAAAATTACCGAAGTAATGCACATGTATAGAAAAAGTTCAATAAATGCTCATAACTCATCCATTTTTAGGAATTTTTCCACCAAATTTTCAACATGGCCTTTTGGGGACCTCACTTCATGAACACTGGTGGTGAGATTTTGATATTTAGTCCTGAAAGGTGATTTTGTGCAGTGACCGTGAAATCACCTTCCAGGCCAGATTAACAAAATGACGATGTCAGTGTTCATCAGGTGGGCTCCCAATAAGGCCATGTTGAAAATTTAGTGAAACAATTCCTAAAAATAGCAAAATTATGGACATAAGTTCAAAACATCATTGAAATAAACTTACCTTTATTCCTCAGTTCATAGTTTGACTTTGAAGAGTGCAGGCATGTCTTGGTCCACAGAAAATGATAGTGTATGACCTCTGGTAGTAAATATAGGGTAAGGAGGTATGTGGGGTAGTGGGTGCTCAGTGGAAGGGTTGGGATGGGGAGGGGACAGCGGCAAAGATGAGAGACAGTTTTCTTTTTTTAAGGTAAAAAATAGACATTGTGGGATGGTTTTTATATTGCAGGTACAAAAACTATTTTGGGACACCGGGGGTGGGCTCCTTAGTGTCCCACACTGCTGGGGGGTGCTTCTAAATGCCAACATGGGGATTGGGCCCCCTGATGTCAACTAAAATTATAAAGCAAGGGGCAGAGGGCATCCAACACTATAGCACAGTTAGGATAGCAGTGCTATAAGGATGGTAGCCCCGTCCCTGACATAGTAGTCATGACACATCAGGGTTGCTATAGGACACAGCTGCTGTTTGTAAACAACTACTGTGTCATATAGTGCAACCAGGCCAGCTGTTGTCAAAAACCAGGGGAAAGAATAAATGGGACAGCAATTAGAAGGTGGGGGGGTGCCACTAAACACCAGGGAAAGGAAAAAGAAAAAGGGGGCCAGCAATTGGAGGGTGGGGGTTGCCACTAGACACCGGGAAAAGGGATTGAAAACCGGGGACAACAACTGGAGGGTGGGGGGCACTAGACATCAGGGAAAACATAAAAACCAAAAAAAAAGTGTGGTGTATCACATGCTGTGGTGTTCTGCTGTACAAAACACCATATTATATGATATGACACACATAATGAAATACAAGAACAGGACATAAGGAGGGTGATGGGGTGGGGTGGGGGAGGGACTACCAGCCACTAGGGAAAACTTCATTACATTATTGGGAAGGTGATTGGGTGGGAGGAGGGATCACTAGCCACCAGGGAAAAGGTTTTTACATCTCAGGGTTGCTTTTCCCTTATGCATGTCGTATAATATACAGTGGTGTCGAGCTATACAACACTCCTCAGTATATGATACGATACATAACAAAAGACAACAGGATATCATGCTTTCACAAAAACTGAGTTATGAATAGAAGATTGATTTTCTGAACGGCACATGCTCAGAAATGGAACATTTTTCTTAATTTAAAAACCATGTAACATTTTGACCTATAAATAACAAAAGCACACACCTTGGACCAACCTCTGTCATACCTGACAGTTTCAGGTTTCAAAGCCTCCTATTTGTTTGAGTTAGCAACTGGCAAAAAGTCTTAAAATGTTCAAAAATTGAGACTTTTGCATTTTTGTGCACCTCTCTAACGCTGTCCACCCTGAACCGATCTACATGAAATTTAAAGGATCAAGGGATAATGGCACAGAGGCTGCGCTTTCCAAATTTCTAATAAATCAGTTGAACGGGGACAAAGTTATTAAGGTGCAAAATTTGGGTTTAACATAGAAGTGCTTACTCAACCTTAATATATAGGTGCAACCGCACCCATCTATATATATATTTATACAATAGCAGTGAAGTGATATGGCATCATGTAAATTTCAGTATCACAACCACAGTGTGATAACCAGATCATGACATGTACACAGCAAAGATATCAAGCACAGTGTACACATCATCTCCGATTATCAACATAGTGTACACAACACTCCCCCCATGCTGATAAACCAAAAATAAAAATAAAAGTAAAAGTTAGAGCCCTAGTGTATAAAACAGACATACAGTGTCCTGACGTGTGATACTGTATATATCACAACTCATAGACAGTAACCTCGGACCTTCACTCATGGCTCCGCTATGCTTCGCCTCTCATGAGTCAAGGTCACTGTCCACTCGTCGTGATACATATAGTATCACACGCTGGGACATCGCATATCCCCTTAATATTCTTTGCAAAAAACTAAATTAATGCATGAGTTAGGGTTGATATCAAACTGTAAAAAGGAGGGAAATACAACATTAGGGTTTCAACCCTAACATCCCACCCCCTCCCTGCACATACCAATTGGTGTCGGGGTGTGCCTTGGAGTTGTCAGCCCTAATGCTTACCCCATTCCATAAGTACATAAGTGGAGATGGGTACAGTACAGGAGAATGGGGTGAGTGTTAGGGCTGATGACCCCAAGGCTCACCCCTGATGCTAACTGGTGTTTGCAGGGAGGGGGTGGGGTATTAGATTTGAAACCCTAAATTTGTATTTCCCTCCTTTTCATGATTTGATATCAACCTTAACTGATGCATTAATGTAGTTGTTTACAAAGAATTTCCTTACTTTTTGAGATAGTGTCATTGTAACCTTGTTTGCTTGTGGGAGTGCAGAGCCCAAAGGGCTCTGTGCTCTCATCCCTCCATAGATGTGTGTATGTATGTCACTGTGGAAGAGCCCTGCACTCCAATTACTAGGACAACAGTGACCAAATTGCCAGTCTAGCCATCTTATTACCCCACCTCATATATCTGGTACAGAATATTTTCAAAACCCCACCAAAATGTAATTCCACGTAACTAGAATGCCATTCCACTCCACAGGTGCAAAAACAAATGTATTTATTTATTTGCTTTTGGTAACTGGGTGAGTGCACTAGGCATAAGCATGCCTATTTTCAGACATGACCCCGGAGAGTACAGTTTGAAATACATGAGTATGCATGTGACGCAGCACATGGAATAAGTAACACAATTTAGGAAGGAGATCACAAACATTCAAACTCTGGTGTGAAGAAACATAGCTTGGTATAATACCATCAAACACATTTGTGGATGAATAACAGTACAATCAAAACAATGTGAGAGAAATAATATACACAGACAAGTACAATAAGCGCAGTTTATGTTGAAAGAGGAGGAAGAAACAAAAAAGGGGGGTGGAGGCAAGCAGTGGAGGAGGGTAAAGGAATAGTGAGGGATATGTAGGAGGATTTAGGATAAATAGACAAAGTGGATTTCCTAGAGTAAACAGGAGGCAGGGAGAACAGATGTTCTAAGGTGGGTGAAAACAAGTGCAGGGGTTAGCAGCACGCAGATGGTCTCAGTGAAGTCTCTTAAAACTAGCATGGGTGGGAGCATGACATATAGTTTGTGGTATGGAATTCCAGTACGTTGGTGCTGAGTAAGAGAAAGCACGTGTACCCATATTAGTTTTGCATCTCGCTATGTGAAGAAGGGTATGGTCAGGAGATCAGAGCCCATAGTTGAGAGGTTTTGAGTGTAGTAGAGAGGCAAGGGATGGGGGAACCCTGATCTGGTAATGCAGTCAATCAAAGAGCCACAGGACTGAAGTCGATGGGTAGAGGGGCAAGGCCAATTCAGGTCAGCATAGAACTGACAGTGATGCTTTAAGCGTGGAGAAGCAGAGGCATAGTGGCAGATGCTGTTATAAGTAGTATCCCATTTAAGCAGTAAGGATTTAGAGGCAGATATATAAGTAGCTGAGCCATAGGCCAGGGCTGGAAGCAGAAAGCCTTGAGCCACAGCTAGTCTAGCCAAAGAAGTGAGGGCATAACTAGTATGGTATGCACCTCCTATCTTAGTGTTAACAGTCTTACAGGTGGTGGAGAAGTGTAGGTCAAAATCCAGAGATGGATCAAGAGTGATGCCCAGATATTTGAAGGAACTGGCATTGTCCAGTGGACAGCCATCAGCACATGAGATTTTAAGGGCATGTTGGTTCACTTTAAGTCTGGCAGATGAACCAAAGAGCATGGAATATGTCTTGCTAGTATTGAGAACAAGTTTGTTATTAGCTAGCCAGGATTGAATGCTAGCAAAGTCAGAGGCAAGGGGGTGGTTTATGTCGACAATGTGTCTTGCACTATGGTAGATAACAAGGTCATCTGCATAGAGCAAGGTTGAACAGGAGGGTGCAAGCAATGGGATGTCATTAATGAAGATGGAGAAGAGCAAGGGGCCAAGTATGCATCCCTGTGGCACACCAACATGTATAGATGAAAGGTCTGACATGGCTGAATTAAAGACAACTGCTTGCTTTATGTCAGACAGATAGCTGTTGAACCAGGCCACAACATCAGTAGAGAAGCCTAGGGAGTGTAGTTTAGAAAGAAGAAGGGAGTGGTTAACCAGATCAAAAGCCTTGGTTAAATCTATAAAAACTGTGCCTGTCATAAGACCTGAGTCCATGGAAGCAAAGATATCGTTAGTGAGCTTAAGAAGGGCAGTGGTAGTACTTTGGCCTTTGCAGAAGCCATGCTGGGAACAGGAGAGAAGGTTTTACTTCTGAAGATATTCAATGGATTGAGTGGCCACTAGTTTTTCCAAGATTTTGCTAAGTGCAGAGAGAATAGCTATGGGACGGTAGTTCTTAATATCTTTCGGATCATCCTTTTTAGGGATAGGTAAGACTCCAGCTACTTTCCAGATAATAGGAACTAGACCATGGCATAGAGATAGGTTAAATATTTTGGTTAGGGGAGAGGCTATGAGTGGAGCTGCAGCTTTTAGGACCCTAGGTTCCATACTATCTGAGCCCGAGATGGTATTGTCAGGGATGGAGAGGAGCAGTTTTAGAACTTCTGTTCTTGTTATGCTACGGAACCTGAAAGGAGGATGCATATGAACAGGTTCAGTATCAATTGGTGGGAAAGTGGTGTGTGCATATGGGAAGGAGACCAGGTAGCTAGAAAGGTCTGAAAAGAGGCGATTGAAAGCTTTGGCAATAGTTAGAGGATTATTGCAGTGTATGTTATTTATCAGCATATCACTTGAGTAAGCCATATGATTAGTTCCAAGGAGGGTTTTTATGGTAGACCAGAACTTCTTAGAGTCCCCTGCTGCTTTTGAAAGTAGGTCTTTGCAAAAAAGACTTTTTGGTAGCCGAATGCTTCTTTTACAGGCGTTTCTCAGAGATCAGTAGTTGTTATAATCTGTCTGACACCCAGAGGCTCTGAAATGCCACCACATGTTGTCCCTGTCCCTTATTTGTGTGAGTAAATCTTTGTTTAACCATTTGGTCTGAGTCCCCCGAATACGATGAGTGACACGTGGAGTGTGAATGTCTTGGAGCAAAGCAAACTGTGCCAGGAAGTAGTCTAATGTCAACTGGCATTAGCCGAGGTGTGGATGGGTGATCAGTCAATCAAGGAGAGGTCATGTGTGAACTGTGTTAAGTTTAAGTTGGCCAAGTTGTGGAAAGTAATAAGTTTAGGAGGAGTAGAAGGTTTACAGATAGATCGCCAGATGCAGTAGACTGGGGTGTGATCACTTAGTGAATCTGCAAGGGTGCCGGTGCAGACTATGCTGTCAGTGCAATTTGTAAGGACCCAGTCAATAAGCGTACTAGTTTGAGGCACAGCCATGACTCTGGTTGGGTCTGTGATTAATTGATGAAGGTTACGTCTTTGAACAATGGTATGAGAGGACTGATTAGACTTGCTGGTCCAGTTTAAGTTTAAGTCCCCCAGTATAAGGACTTCATTATGGCCAATGGTGCTGTCTGCTTGGGAGAGGAGTTCTTCAAGGCCAGTAGCACCATCAGTGGGTGGGTTATAAGCAAAGACTATATGCAATTTTTAAAGCCCAGATGAAGGGTTGCATGGATTGTTTCACAGTGAGTTAGGGTAGGCAGGATATTGTGGGATAGTAGCAAATGTGGTTTATAAAATATCACAACACCCCCTTCACACTTTGTTGAGGGCCTGTCTTGTCTGATTAAATTGTAATTGGGTAGCGAGCAAAGGGGATTAGGGGTAGAGGATTTTAGCCATGTTTCTGATAGGCAAAAGATGTCAGGGTGGTATTGAGCAGTCCAGGCCTCAAGTTCTGTTTTGTTATGAAACAGGCTCCTGATATTCAGATGGGTGTACAATGCGGAGACCCTTTGTGTCATTCCAAGTTGTATCAATGTGTGACAAGTTACCAATGGGGCCCTGGGTTGAGCTCAATATCCCCAGCTAACATTAGGGCGAGGAGTAACAGATACCAAAGCTTGCAATGGATGAAAGGGGAAGACAGAGTGGGGTTTCGTAGCGAGAATTTATGTATAGTAAAGGCTAAGTGGTAGATGAATTTATAATGGTCAAGAAGTGGGGCGGTGTCTCTAGTCATGTGACATGGCATACCCATAATGGAGAGCCTAGAGACATCACGGTTGGTGTTTTGCTGGTTCCCAGTTAGTGGATAACAAGATAGAGGGAACCATATCAGGGTAGAAAGAATAGATACTAGCATGAATACTGGACAACAAAATCTGGCCATGTTAATTTTAAGAGATTGTGTTAAAGTGGAGTGAGTGGGAGGAAGGCACAATTAAGATGAAACAAATAATATGCAAACAAAGTTAAGATAAAAGGAGCAAGAGGAAGGAATCAAGTACCAGGCGCCCTCTAATGGTCAGAAAATATATCCTGCTAATGGAAAAGTGAGGAGATAGTTAATTTTCTCTTCTTGGAGTGGTTACAGCTAAGCCTCCGACTATATAACTGGAGCCGGCCAAGGGTGGGAGTGGTGGGGAGCGGGGGGGGGAGCAGTCACAAAGTGACTGCGGGGAAGCAGCACCAGACAAGCTCTGGCCACTTCTGCAGGTACAATTCAGCTGGTGGTGCTGTGAGTTGTAGAGCAGCTGCAGAACTTAGAATTATTAGAGCAAATTTTGACTAGGATTTAAAAAATTACAGCTCTGACATACATGAGGTGGGGTAATAACAAGTCCAATTTGAAAATGTTTGGTCAAAGTCATTAAAATTTCTGAAGGTACGAGCGTGCATACTGAAATTGCAATGAATGGCCATAACATTGCCATTTTTACATATTTTGACCTAAAATTTTCAACATAGACTTCTTATGACCCCACCTCATGAACAATATAGTTGTCATTATGCAAATCCTGCCTGAAAGGTGAATTAACCAAGTGACCGCAAAATCACCTTTTGGGTGGGAGTTGCATAGCAGCAGTCATATTGTTCATAGGTGGGGTACCCAAAAGGCTATGTTGAAAAATTGGTATGAAAATATGCAAAAATGGTAAAGTCATGCACCAAAGTTGAAAATCCCATTGAAATACATTGATTTCCCATACGAAAGAACATCTTGTTTCATGAGTCGGCAAACAAAACAAGATCTTATTTCATATGATGCCAGTATGAAACAAGAATTTCAGTGTTAAATAAAACACATTTTAAGGGCATTTTCTGAGCAGTACAGTGCAGAATGCTCCTAACAGGTACCAATAAGCAAGCTACATGTGTTAATTCAACCCCAGAATATCATTTTGGGGGGTTTCCAAATACAAAAGAAGATCTTGTTTCGTGAGTCACCATATGAAACAAGATCTTATTTCATATGATGCTGATGTGAAAAAATAATTTCAATGTTAAGTAAAACACATTTTAAGGGCATTTTCTAAACAATGCAGTGTAGTATGCTCCTAAGGGTCCCAAAAAGCAAGCTACATGTGCTGGTTCCTCCCCATAATATCATTTTTTGGGGGGCCAAATTTGAATTTTTTTAGGCAAAACTGAAAACAAGATGATGGCCATATGCAAAGGAACTTTTCCAATACAAAACAGGATTCCTTTTTTGTTTCATATAGCTATCTTTTAGTCCTTACTGAGCATGCTCAGAAATTATTTTCTCAAATGTTTAAATTGCAATAACTTAAAAACAGCTTGATTTCTTTGACTGGGTGACCAAAGTAGTAGACCAGGGAGGAGCTGTGGAGATGGCCTACCTAGACTTTAGC
Source organism: Neoceratodus forsteri (assembly GCA_016271365.2). Classification (NCBI taxonomy): domain Eukaryota; kingdom Metazoa; phylum Chordata; order Ceratodontiformes; family Ceratodontidae; genus Neoceratodus; species Neoceratodus forsteri. The sequence goes on along the minus strand of CM057449.1, from coordinate 1,823,392,799 downwards.
AAGGCATTTGACACAGTCCCACACAAAAGATTAATAAACAAGTTAGCCAGCCTGGGAGTGGGTCCCAGGGTGGTAGCCTGGATAAACAATTGGCTGGACAACAGGACACAGAGGGTAATAGTAAACAGAGTCCACTCCAAAGAAAGTAGGGTTACTAGTGGGGTACCACAGGGTTTAGTACTGGAATTAGTCCTCTTTAATGTCTTTATAGGTGACACTGCAGAGGGACTGGAAGGAAAAGTATACCTCTTTGCAGATGACACAAAGATCTGCAACAGAGTTGATACACAAGGGGGTATAAAGAATGAGAAAGGACTTGGCAAGGTTGGAGGGATGTTCAAAAGTATGGCAGCTTAGATTCAATGCAAAGAAGTGCAAAGTAATGCACCTGGGTAACAAAAACCCATGGGAATAGTACACAACAGGAGGGGGGAGGTACTAACAACAATAAAAATGGAAAGGGACCCGGGGTAGTCATATCTGATGGCCTATAGGTGGCAGGCAATGCAAGGAGGCAGTAAGGAGGGCTGGAGGGATGCTGGGATGCATAGGGAGAGGCATCATCAGTAGAAAACAGGACATTGTGCTCCCTCTGTATAGACAGTTGATGAGACCCCATCTGGAGTACTGTGTGTAGTTCTGGAGACCCTGTCTCTGCAAGGACATAGACAGGATGGAGGCAGTCCAGAGGAGGGCAAGTCAAATGGTGCAGAGTCTGTACCAGAAATCGTATGAAGAGAGACTAAAGGAGCTTAATATGTATACACTGGAGGAAGGGGGGGGGACATGACGGAAACTTTCAAGTACCTCGAGGGAATCAACAAAGTCCAAGAGGGTAGCATCTTTCATGTACAAGAACAAGGGGGCACAATTTCCAAATAGAGGGGGGACAGCTCAGGGGCAAGGTAAAGAAGTATTTTTTCACAAAGAGGGTATGGACACATGGAACAGCCTTCCTGAGGAGGTTGTAGGGTCAAAACCAGTGGGAGAATTCAAGAATGCATGGGACAGACATAAGGCAATTCTAGTGGGGTGTAGGAGGAAGTAGGCTGTTGGTTAACTAGGATCTACAGCTTATCCAATAGGTAGGGAATTGAGCAGAGTGGGTGGGCCAAGTGATCCTTATCTGCCATCAGAGTCTCTGATTCTATGTTTTTATGTTTCTTACTATTTTTTCACCAGACTAACAAAAGGCACATCTGTGGGGTAGTCCCTTTCTGCCCTGAAAATTTCAGAACAAAAAACCAAACCATCTGGGCTGTAGGAAAGTTCAAAGAAAAATCTCAGCAAAGCCAATGAGTGACAACATGTTTTTTTCACCTCTTCATAACTCAGAAACCATACATATGAATGGAACATAACTTGCCACATCAGGGGATCTACCCCACAGGTTGGCCCAATGGTACTAAGGGGTGAGGCACTGGACACCACACTTCATGCCATGCTGACAACCCAAGGTCAGGAGCAATCTCAGGTTGTCAGGGGTTGGTAGGGGATGGAAAGGATCTAGTGTCTGATGACAGATCTCCTCTCCTGGAGTAGGGGAGGATGTTGTTCAGCTCCTTTGCTACCCCCCGGGTGGAGGTCGGACGGTAGCATCAAAGAACGGGAGACAAGAGCATGGCTACGTGACATGCGTGTGTCTTCATACATGCGTTTTCACAGCCACAAGGGGATTGGACCAGAAAAAGCAGAAAAAGGAGGGGCTACCACAGACTACGTGAAGCTCTTCCAACTGCCCAGCATCCTGCTTCATCTCTGGACCACTATGATTGGCTTAAACTGGATTGTGCACTGGGTGGGGGGCAGGACGGACCTCCCCCTTTATGCCCCACCACGTGGGGGAATCCATGGGGAAAATGGGGCCCAGGGTACCAGACGGAGTGGAGGTGGACAGAAGGGTAGCAGGCAGGGGCAGAGAACCCTGCCTGCAGGGGCCTCGGGGGGCTAAACAGAAGATGACAAAAAAAGAGATCTATCCCACAGAACAATGCATACCAAAGTTTATGCAAATCCATTGAACAGTTGCAAGTTACTAAACTGCAAATTTCGAGTTTAACATTGAGATGCCTACTCAATCCTAACTACGGGGGTGTGACCACACCCCTAATATATACATATATATGTTCACTGCAAAAAGCTCCATTTTAATGCAGCAGTTAGGGTAGATTCCACACCAACAAAAGTCTGGAAATTGGATGTTAGGGTTACCAACCGTACCACCCCACCTCCCACCCTTCACACACCAACAGGCATCAGAGTGTGTTGGGGTTATCAGCCTAACTCTCACCCCATTCCATGTGTAAACAAACTGAGATGGTACAGTACAGGAGAATGAGGTAAGAGTTAGGCCGACAACCCCAACACACACCACAATGCCTGTTGGTGTATGGAGGGTGGGCTGTGGTAACCCTAACATCAAATTTCTAGACTTTCAGTACAGAATTAACCCTAACTGCTGCATTAAAATTAGGTTTTTTGCAATGAATTTCCCTTCTTTTTGAGAAAGTGTAATGTTACTCATATGCATATTATATGTGGGAGCGCGGGACCTCTGGGCCCTACACTTCCATACACCCATAACTGTAGAGGCATAGCACAAGAGGACCCTGTGCTCCCAGTTTAACAAAATGGTATGCATAGGTGGGAGCATGGGCCCTCTGGGCCCTGCGCTCCCACCTACCGATAAGTACAGACACATAGCAAATGCCTAGAAACATTCCAAGTAACCCTTGTACTGCAAATGTGACAATATCTCAGTAACCATAGCAACTCTGGAAAAAATTTGCAGTTGTATTCATGACCTGGCCACCTCCACGCATACTTAGTGAAAAATCCATATCTCAAACCATTTTCAAGATATAGGCACTGAAAGGTGGCGCAGGCAACACAGTGTTATCGCATGGGAAATTCCAAAAACTTCTGAGTGCTGTAATCATGGAATCAGTGTAAATATTTTCTGCAAACCAGCAAAAGGCACATCTGTATGACAAGGGCTTGCAACCCTAAAAATTTCAACCAAAAAGTCCTAACCATTTTTTGTGCTATGAAGTGGCAAAGAAACTGTTTTTTGGGGGGGGGTTTACCTGCAGAACTTTCGCAAAAGTCCGACGGACTTTCACAAAAGAATCATGGACGTTTGTGAAAGTACCATTGGTTTACATGTGGAACTTTCATGAAAGTTCCACAGACTTTCACAAAAGTCCCACATGTGAACCAATGGTACTTCCGTGAAAGTCTGCGGTACTTTTGCAAAAGTTTTCGTGGTGCACATATATTTTTCCTATAGGCGATAATGAGAAGTGTAAAAGTTTAATAACTTTTGAACTAATTAATATTTTTTCACCAAACCTTCAAAAGGCACTTTAGTGACCCAGTCCCATGTACCCTAAAAATTTCAGACCAGACAGACAAACAAACCATTCGTACTGTAGAGATGAGCAAAGAATTTGCTAAAAAGTGAGGATTTTTCACACTTTTTGACACTCTGCAGCTCCACAACAGCAAATCCAACCAGAACAAAACTTGCCAGATCCAGAGAGCTATGGTACCACACAGCGCATGCAAAATTGCAGGCAAATCGGATAAATGGTTGCAAAGTTATTAAAGTGCAAAATTTTGGATTTAACTTTAAAGTGCCTACTCAACTCTAACTATACCTGCACTACTGTTTAGGTATAATATGTATGTATATTATAGGGGCGCGGTAGTGCCCCTGTAGTTAGTGTTGAGCAGGCACTTTAATAAACCTCTAATTTGTACTTTAATAACTTTGCAACCATTCAATGGATTTGCACAAAGGTTTACATGCTCGGTCTGCTGGACTAGACCCCATGACTTGCCAAGTTGCGTGTCAGTTGGATAGGCAGATTTTGTGCTGCCCATAGTGCAAATACATTTTTCAGACTTGTTTTGTCATCATGCTGTGGCCCGATAGTTTGGAATTTTGGTCTGACCTTTACAGGGTAGAAAGGGCTTCCCAAAGAACAAGTCAGTGCTGGTTTGGTAAAAAAATATGAATCAGTTCCAAAGTTATTTAATTTAAAAATTTCTGGTTCAGAGCATGCTCAGTTCAGTCTTTTGGATAGCTGCATGGAATGAAAAAGGAATTTGCTCTGAAGAAAAGGCATCTGTTTTCTTGAGTGGCCAATCCTTGTTCGCCAGAAAAAAATATTTTTTCGTGAGCTGCCATCTTGTTTTTTATTTCCCCGCTCAAAAAAGTGTTATAATTGTGCCCAGGGATGTCTGTTACAGACATGCAAATATGTTTCTTGCTCATCAGGAGTTCATGAGCTGTTCTTCATGGTTTCCTACCTTTGTATGTACCTAGAAATTATTTTTTTAACAATTTAAATATTTTTCGTCACTCACTAATTTTCTTTTACGCCATTCCTTTTTCATCATGGTGAAGAAGGAAATCAGGTGGTGAAAAAGTATTTATCCTTTTGATGACCAGGTGGCCCCTTCTGACAATGAGCTGGCCCTGCCGGTAATCCTTTTTCACCAGCCAATTTCCTTATTCACCATGAAAAAGGATGACAAAAAAGGAAATTGATTAGTGAAAAAGAATTACCAGCAGGGCCATCTCATCCTCAAAAAGGGCCATCTGGTTGTTACAAGGGGAAATCCTTTTTTGCCAGCCAATTTCCTTTTTTGCCATGATGAAAAAGGATGACAGAAAAAGAAAATGGGATGGTGAAAAAGGATTGTTACCACGGCCATCTCATCCTGAAAAATTATTGCAGGACCAGCTGGTCCTGAAAATCTAGCCATCTAGTTGTCATCCCCATCTTAATATCTCTGGTGTATTTTAATATCCTTGGTGTGCGTTCTGCCACTAATTGCCCTGTCTCCCTGGTGTCTAGTGGTACCCCCCCAACCACCCTCTGAATTTTTCAAAATTAACTCATTGGTGGTAGGTGACATCCCCTCACCCTCCCAGGTCTCTTTTGATCTCACAATTAGAAAACTATCCCTCATTGTATTTTTTTAAGCTGCAAAAAAAATGGTTCATAGCCAATCACTCTCACACCCCCAACCAACCACCCACTGTGCATCCACCTTCCCACACCTCCTTGACATCCCACAGACTGTCACTCACTTGCAGAGGTCCCAGGTTTGAGATCCACTCTCCTGATCAAAGACACGACTTGCTGCTGCAACTGGCGACTGCAATACGAGAAACTAAGGTGAATGCTCTTCAGTGTATGTCAATGGGGATTCAAATTTTATGCATATCTCAACCATTTTTTGAGATTTTTACCCCACATTATCAACATGGCCTTTTCAGGACCCCATTTCATGAACAATATGACTGTCATTAGGCAACTCCAATTGGAAAGGTGATATCATGGTCATTTGGCAAAGTCACCTTTCCAGTGGGATTTGTGTAATGACAGTCATATTGTTCATGAGATGGGGTCTCCAAAATGCCATGTTGAAAATTTAGGGTCAAAATTCCAAAAACAACAATGTTAGGACCATTCCTGGCAATTTCACTATACATGCCCATAACTTTAGAAATTTTCAGTATTTTCACCCCATATTTCTAATATAGTTTTCCCATTACTCCACCTCATGTACAGATGTGACAGCCAGGATGCAACGCAGAAATGCTGCAGAATATCACAGAATAGGTTTCATAGGTTGTATCTGAGCATAGAAGACGTGTCCATATTGCTCGCCAAATTTATTTAAGAGTAACCCCAGATACCCTTTCCTATTAAATATGAATCAAGCCTTGTTTTAAAAACATTCATAGTCAAACTAGACACCACCTCATTAGGGAGAGCATTCCAGATGCCCGTCACTCTTATATTAAACCAATATTGTCTCCTTTTGGTATTAAACTTATCCTTATGTAACTGAAAGGGGTGAGCTCTGGTGTTATGTAACTGCTTCTTTAACACCAGGCCTAGTTGCTCCCTCAATTGCACATCCGTAAGAGCCCTAAATATCAGACACATATCTCCCTGCAATCTGCAAAATTCCAAGGAATACATTCCTAAATTTTGTAATCTCTGTTCATAACTCTGACCCTGAACTTTCCTAATCCTTTTTGTGGACCTCCTCTGTACCCTCTCCAGGGCCTTTATATCTCATTTATTACCCCGTGCCCAAAACTGCACAATGTACTGCAGGGGCCATTGTAAGTCAATGGCAATTAAGCCCTTTCATCATGCAGGATTTTGTGACATGTCATTATTGCACTTCATCGTGGCTGACTCCACTGTATATCACAGCTGCCATTTTTCAAATGCTGGCCAAAGTGTGTTTTCACATCTGTGGTGCAGAATGGCATTGCAGTTGCACAGAATTATGTTTTGGCAAAGTTTGAAACTTTTCTGTACTGGGTACATGTGGTGAGGTCATAAGAAGGATATGTTGAAAATTTGGGGTCAAATTTATTTAAAATGGCACAGATATGATCATCTGTTGTAATTTCGCTACGCATGCTCATAACTTTGTGAATGTTAAATATTTTGAGCCCAAATTTTTAACATAGCCTTTTTATTACACCACCTCATGTATGTCACATCTGGCATATTTGAAAACCTGTCCAAAATGTGTTTTTTCATCTGTGCTGTGGATTGGATTTGCACTTGCACAGAGTTATGTTTTGACAGTGATTGAAAATTTTCTGCACTGGGTACATGAGGTGGAGTAATAACTTGGCTGTGGTGACAATTTGGTGACTGTTCTCCTATAACTAGAAGCACCGGGGACGGAGGTCCCCGGTGCTTCCACAGCTAGATACACATACACATCTATGGAGGGATGGGAGTGCAGGGTCCAAAGGACCCTGCGCTCACACAGTAAAATAAGTATGCCATTATACTACCTCAAAAATTGAGGAAATAAATTGCAAAAAACTTTGTTAATGCATCAGTTAGGGTTAAACTGACAAAAGTAGGGAAATGTGGTGTTAGGGTTTTCAACCCTAACACCCCATTCCCCACCCTGCACAGACCCACAGGTAGGAGGGGTCTGTCTTGGGGCTGTGAACCCAACACTCACCCCATTTCTATTACAAAATAAGGTGACATGGGTACAGCATGGGAGAATGGGATGAGCATTAGGGTTCATGGCCCCAAGACAGACCCCCAGCATGTGGGTCTGTGCAGGGTGGGAATGGGTGTTAGGGTTGGAAACCTAATGCCACTTTTCCTACTGTTGCCAGCTCAGCCTAACTGATGCATTTACAAAGTTTTTTCAATATATATATATATATATATATATATATATATATATATATAGTTAGATAGATAGATGTTTTCTAATCCCTGATGGGCAGGATTGAGTATTAGATCAGTCAGGTAGCTGGAGGAGGGAGAGGGACCATTCTTTTTTAATTCTATGATAAGTTAGGTTAAGGGGGAGAGATATGTTTAATTCCCTAATGGGTTGGGTTGGGTTGGGCACTGAACCTATCAGGTAGTTAGGTGAAGGGGCAGATTTCTTTTCCTCCCTGATGGGCTGGGCTGGTCACTGTACCCATCTGGCAGTTAGAAGAGGGGGACAGATTTTTTTTTATTCCATTAGACCACATTGGGCACCAGAAATGCTATTCTGTTCTACACTACATTTCTTGCCCTACCTGTATGGAACTTCTGTGCTTTGTAAAATATTTTGTGAAATACTGTGTATGAAATTCATTATACTAAACCAAATTCTATTACATTCTACACTCCCAGCACTACTAAGACATAACTCCCATGCCAAATAAAGCATCAGACCTGTCATAGTTTGGGGAAGGGACAGATTTGTTTTTCCCCTAACAGGCTGGGTTGGGCACTGAATCCATCAGGTAGTGGGGGAGATTTTTTTATTCTCTGGGAGGTAAGGAAGGTACATTTCTGATGATCACAACCACTGTTTTTTCCAAGACTTTGCTTCTGATGGGCATTGTTAGTCAATGGGGGTCACCCTCGGGCAGGTGCTCCACTGCTCGGCATGTTGTGTTGAAGTGTGCATGGCACTGTGAACCATGTGTGTGTTAGGGAGAGGGCAGAGCTGAAACTGAGTACCAAGAGAAGGAAAGACAGTGAGATATAAAGAGTCAGGCATTGGAACCAGGATCATGTGCATTTAGGATTACAGCCTCGGAAGTGCATGCTGTCAGCCCCCGTCTCACTTATTAGTATGCTGCAGGCCAGAAGTGATGGAGAGGCCTGAACACACTAGTAGAAGCAGCAGCGTGGCAGCAGATAGCATACATATTTGTTTTATTCTCTGACAGGCTGGCTGATTACCATATTCATTATGCACAGTAGTTTGGAGGGAGATGGACATATTTTTGTATTCCCTGATGGGTTAGGCACTGAATCCGTCATGTTGTTGGGGGGAGGGGGACAGATTTTCTGTTATTACTGAACTAGCCAGGTTGTGCCCTAGACTCCTCAGGTAACAATTCCCTGCTCTCTTACATTCCAATAAGAAGAAAATGACTCTAGCTGAGACCAGCTCATAACTTACCGCACTTGCAGTTTTCAATGTAATAGTCGTGTAAGCATGCATGACATCTGATAGACTAAAAATAATGTCTCCTTGTAAGTAAGTATGGTGAAAAAATTAAATCTGTTTTTTATGCTGGCTAAGTGTTGTTTTGCAAATTGCCTCTCCTTGGCCCCTCTTGTTCCAGTGACTGATCTCCTCCTACTTTGTCTTCCCAGCCGCTAGCCAGGCTACTTGGATTGACTGGAAACTCAGCTGCTTTTTCATGACATAACAGTCTGCCAGCAGAGATAGTGGGTACCAAGACTGTGAATTGGTTTCAAGCATGACTGGGACAGAGTGAAAGTTTTGGTGGATGCCTAAGTTGGTAACAGTAGGGAGGGAGGGGAGTGGAGGGGTGGACCAGGTGGGATAAACCCCTGTGTGGTCAATAGATTCCATGGAAGATAGGGAACTTCATGCAGTCTAGATGGACCTTTGGTCTTTTTCTTGTGTCACTGCCTATTTTTCTGTATTATACCAAGAGGCTGGGAGAGATGATTCCTATTTCTTACAAGCATCAAATGGTTGGACAGGAAAGCAAAAGAGGTTGCACAGGGCTGGGGTGCTAGGATTTAAAAACAGCAATGTAAAAAGCAAAATCCTGCACTCACCACCCAAGGTAGAAAAGACTGCTTACAAACTTTTAAAGGTGCTTCATTTTATTTTCAAAAAGTGCAATGTGCCAGTTCCACTTGCACTTTTTGAAAATAAATTGAAGCACTTTTAGACATTTTGTAAGCAGTCTTTTCTATCTTGGGTGGTGAGTGCAGAATTTTTCCTTTTATATCAAATGGTTGTGTAGATTTGCAGTTTATTAGAACTTCCTCTGTGAGCTCATTCATTGCCATTATTGCCATCGGGGGGGAACAGGTTAAACAACCCGAGGGCTTCTTCAGTAGATCACATTGATCAGTTGCACATTCAAGAGAGTTTCTCCAACAGGTTCATCAGTTTCTCATGCACTCTCCTACTTGCAGCCAGTAGAATGTTAGTAAAGTGTTACAGACAGCTGCAAGGAGCAGTAGCAAGGCACACACTCACTAAATGACAGCTATAAAAAGGGGTATCCCAGTCCCCCAATGCATTTCTATACTTCCTCACATTATTATTATTTGTAACAGATTTTACCAGGAAAGCAAACAGAGCCCGAATGGACTCATTTCCAGTTGTGACCAGGGGTGGGGGGACAGGAAAAGTCAGAAAATATAATGTAAGCAATTCTAGTAGTAAAGATGTACAAAGTCAATATACACACAAAGTCACCAAGTCATCAAATGTACAGGAATAAAATATATACTGTGACAGACTGGTAGATGGAATTTATGTCAGCAGAAGAATGGATACAATTCTGTTCCCTTTTTTGGAAATGCTCAAAGAGTTAAACACAGAATGTTCTAGAAGCATCCAGTTAGGGAACTAATTAAACACAGAAAGATCTGGAAGCATCCTAGTAGGGAGCTAATCAGACACAGCTACAGTCAATGTTGATTAGGGGCAGTGTATATAACCTGCCTAGGCAACACCCGAGGGAGAGAAAGCCCCGGGGAATGCCAGAAGCTGTGCTGCAAATGGCATGTTCAAGTCACAGAGACCTTTAGAAAGGACTGTGAAGTTTGTAAGTGAACTTTATGATATTACCTGGAGGCTGGGAACCAGAACAGCTGGTAACTAGAGGTAGTGAGGATTTATTTTGTTTAGATAGAACTCTGGACATGAATAGGATTTCATTTGTTTGTTTAAGGGGTTGCAACCCAAGTTAGTTGGAGATAAAGCTGCCTTAAATAAACTGCACTGTTTTACCTTGGACTGTGTATATTCACCTTGGACACACCTACACCAGCCCACCCTAGGGATATAACAGAGGTCACTCTACCACATATAGTGTTAGCAGTGGGATTCATCAGCCCACTGGTGTGTCAAGGAAATGGAAGAGGTCCTAAAAGCCCTATTACAATTGACAGCCACACAGCAGGAGACTAATCATATACTAGTGTCCCAGATTGTGGAGACCTCGGCTGCACAATGAGAGGACTGTGAAATTCTCAAGAGGTAGTGCAGTGCATGAGCCAACCAGCCTCTACAGAGTCACATAATGAAGAACAACAGCCAGCCTAGGTGAGCCATTGCCTACAGAAAATGACACCTGAAGATGATGTGGAGGCATACTTTTTGGCCTTTGAACAAACTGGACTTTCAGAGGCCTGGCCCCGCTCTCAAAGGGCTGACATCATGGTGCCATTACTGCTGGGTGAAGCCCAAAAAGCTTATAACAACCTAGAGGGAGAAGCAGCAGCAGACTATGACCATCTGAAAGTGGAGATCCTGGTGAGAATCAGAGTAACTCCAACAGTGAAGGCTCAGAGATTCTACAGCTGGTGGTTCCAGAAGGGGGAGGCCCCCAGATCACAAATGTTTGATTTGCTCCACCTGGCAAGGAACTGGTTAAGATCGGATATCGATAGTCCAGCCAAGATCATAGAGATGTTGGTACCAGATCATTTTCTTCATGGACTTCCACCTGGTCTACACAAGTGGGTGGGACGGGGTGACCCCACCACATATGACAGTCTGGTAGCCATAGTGGAGTGATACCTGGCTGACAAAGAACTTTCCTGTACTACACCTATGGAGATACCTCAGACCCAGTGGCAACCACCAAGCCCAAGGAACCTGAGCTATGGTAAAACTGGTAAAGATGGGATAAGGAGTGGGGGTGCTAAAGAGCAGCTAGAAGCTAAGAAAGTACTTGGGGTTCCTTCAAAAAGGACAATAAGAGGGGAACTAAGCAAATAAAAACCTTATCAATGTTTTGAGTGTGGGGAACTGGGGCACATTGTGTCTAACTGTCCAAATATCTCAGAACCCATATAGTGTGGAATGGGTGGGATGGGGGAAACAGACAATGATTATTGTGGGTTAGTGAGTGTGGCTGGGGTGGCTGTTGGTATTCATATATATTGGATACCGGTCACATGGTAGGTGTAATGAACCAGGACCAGACCTCTGTTAAAATTAGGGTATACATGTAGGGCAATTTAGACAGGGTAAAGGAGCCTTCTAGTGCTCCTTGCCTTTGCATACTGGAAACTGGTAAAGGTAGTGAGGGAAGAGGGAAGACTGTTCCATATATGGGGAAATCTATACCTGATAGAGGCTTGTCCTGCAGTGAGTCAATACCTAGGAATTCGTAGTCCTTTTTCCATTCTCTGACCTTAAGGAGTACAAGGGATTGGAAGAAGTGGTAAATATGTCACTGAGATACCCTGAAAGTTTCCTGGACCAGTATTTGGTGCCTAGTAAAGCAACAGGGATGGAATACCTCATAGGGAGGGTGGTCCAGTCAAGGTCCTTATACATGGTGCAGTGCTGAGTATGGGGATGCAGGCAACCACACATTTGGAGAGGAGGAGGCTCTAAAGATAACTACATCCCCATAGTCAAGCAATGGGAAGATCAAGCTGTCAACCACAGTTTCTCTTTTTTTCAAAAGGGAGACAATTTTTAACCCTGTATAGAGCCACTATGGTGAAACATTTTCACACTACATAGTTTATGTGAAGTGAAGATTCTAGCTGTTGATCTAGGATCACCTTGACATATTTATAGAAAAGTACAGAGTCAGTGGGATCACCAGGTAAGAAGCACAGTTTCAGAGTGGAGGGAATAAAATGCAACCAAAAGACAGTGCCAAAGAGCATAGTGGCTATTATTTCATGATTCATAACTAGCTGACTAGCAAGGAACCATTTTTGCACATTAAAGAGGATTGTTTGTATGTGCTACCCAATTAGAGCTATACCTTTGTATTGTACTTTGTATGCGGATGTCGTGGTGTGTATAAAAAATGCCCCGTTTCTAATACAATATTGTTTTTACTCATCCTTCTGTGTTTCTGCCATTTATTTGTGCCCATGTTCTCAGAGAACCAGAAATGATACATTCAATGGTCAGCTTTGCTTACATGAAATCACAACAAGGAAAATGGCTTCAGAACAATGCAGACAAAGCCTATAAAGCAAATCGGTACTCACAGAATGGACAAGCAGGCTTGGCTTCACCATCACTGTTTGAAACAAAAATCCAGCTTTGTTGCTTCAGAATAAAACTCTTTAATTGCTAAGACTAGCAGCAAAGATGCATCGCACCCCTTTCCACAAAAGCAGCCAAACATTTTCACGTGTGAACAGTGCTTTCTCAAGGTCAGCTTCATTTTTACTGCATTTTTTTTTATTTCTTTTGATTTCAATCCCACATAAAAATGCCACAGGTAGCCCATTTTCTAAGTGCAATAATACCCTCAAGGGTGGACTGTATGGGCAATACTGAACCTTTCAGAGGTTATTAGGCCCTTGGCCTATGGCGTCAGGCCTCATTATGCCCCTGGCGGTTTGGTATTGCCCAATACGACTCACCATGTTGGGTACTATTGCTTGCATAACCTGGGCATTTTACCATATTTGTACACCAAATTTTCAGCATAGCCTTCTTATTACCTGACCTAATGAACCTGGTAGGTGACAATTTTCAAATCCCAACCAAAACGTAATTCCACACCACCAAAACATCATTTCATGCCACAGGTACAAAAACACATTTTGGCCATGATTTGAAAAATTACGTCTATCACATTCATGTGGTGTTGTGAAGAAATGGCTATGTTGAAAATTTTGAGTCAAAATTTTGAAAATTACCAAAGCTACAAGCCTGCATTCATAAATTTCAGAGTAAGCTCATAACTTTTTTGTTTTTTATTATTTTTGCCCAAAACTTTCAACATAGATTTCTTATGACCCCACATCTTGAACAAGTGCAGAGAAACTCCTGCCAGAAAGATGATTTTGCACAGTGACTGCAAAATCACCTTTTGAGGTGTGAAAACACATTTTGACTATGATTTGAACAATGACAGCTATCACATTCATGAGGTGCTGTAAAGAAATGGCTATGCTGAAAGTTTGGGGGACAAAATATTGAAAATTATCAAAGTTATGAGCCTGTGTCTCCAAATTTCAGCATAGGCTCATAACTTGGTTGTTTTTTAACATTTTAACACCAAATTTTCAACAAAGCTTTCTTATAACACCATCCCATGAACAAGGGCAGAGAAATCTTTTAACCCCTGCCTGAAAGGTGATTTCGCACAGCAACCATGAAATCACCTCTTAGAACAGATTTGCCTAAATTCACTGTAACTGTTCCTGCCTTGGACCTGGGTAAACCAGTGGATGTCCTCTTTCTAGACTTCAGCAAGGCATTTGACTCTGTTCCTCACATGGGCCTGTTGGATAAGCTTGGAGAAATGGGGGTGAGGAACCAGATGATCAGATGGATAGGCAATTGGCTCCAGGACTGGACCCAGAGGGGTCGCAGTTGGTGGGATAGTCTCATCCCCAAGGAGGGTCAATAGTGGGGTCCCACAGGGATCAGTCCTTGGGCCCCTTCTGTTCAACGCCTACGTATCTGACATAAGGACAGGAATCAGGAGTGAGATGAGTCTCTTTGCAGATGACTCGAAACTGGGGGCGGTGGTGGATGGGGAAGAGGGGAGGGTGGCCCTGCAGGAGGACCTGGAGGCTCTGGAAAGATGGTCTAGAAAGTCGAAGCTGAGGTTCAATGCAGGAAAATGCAAGGTACTCCACCTGGGGGCCAGAAACCCAGGCCAAGTGTACACCCTGGGGGGGAAATGCTACAAGTCTCGATGGATGAGAGGGACCTGGGGGTGGTGGTGGATGTCAAGATGAACAACTCTGAGACTTGTAGGAGGGCAGCAGCCAAGGCCAACAGGATGCTGGGATGCATCGCTAGGGGATCACCTCAGAAGGAGGAAGTGATACTCCCTCTGTATAACTGCTTGGTGAGGCCGCACCTGAGTACCGTGCAGTTTTGGAGAGCCACACTAAAGAGGGACATTAACCTCTTGGAGAGGGTCCAGAGGAGGCAACCAAAATGATTTGGGGCTTGGGGACAGGACCTATGAGGAGAGACTCGAAGAGCTAAATATGTACACATTGGAAGAGAGAAGGGACAGGGGGATATGATAGAGGTCTTCAGGTACATGAAGAGGGTAAATAGGGAGGAACAGTCAAGGTGCTGAAGGAAGGATGAAGGGGCCATTGAGGGCATGGGTGGAAGCTGGAGGGAAGATTCAGGGAGAAAGAAGGAGGTGCTACCTCACTGAGAGGGTGTGGAGCCATGGAATGCACTACCTAGGGGGCTGGTGGAGGCAGAGACAGTGGAGGGGTTAAAGAGGGGGTGGGACAGGTACAGGGGAAGGGTTCTGGAAGCAAAATCCAATACAGCAAGAATATCCGGAACTGGGAAGGGAGAAGCCAGAGAAGGCAAGGGGGACAGCAAGGTCAGCACCCAGGGTGGGGGCTGACCAAACGAGCAGACACGAAAGACCGTTAGGCCTATTCTGCTGGCATTTTAGTATGTTAGTATGTTCATGAGGTGGAGTCCCAAAAAAGGCATGTTGAAAATTTTGGGCAATAATATTCAGAAATGGCCAAGTTTTGTCACTAAGTTCAAAATCCCATTAAAATACACTGAACCGCATACCTGATTTCTATAGTTTGTGATCTAGCATTGAAGAGTGAAGACGCCTGTGCAGTCCAGAGAAGATTACTGTGTCTAACCCCTTGAGGGTAAGTAAGGGCTTGGGGGGGTGCTGAGTGGGAGGATCAGGTGGGGGGACTAACAGTGTAGCAGACATCAATGGATTTTTTTTTACAGGGTTAATAAAAAACCCAATGAGGGATGGATTTCTGTATTTCAGGTGATGTCACTGGAGGGA
The DNA here is from genome assembly GCA_016271365.2 of Neoceratodus forsteri. Lineage (NCBI taxonomy): Eukaryota > Metazoa > Chordata > Ceratodontiformes > Ceratodontidae > Neoceratodus > Neoceratodus forsteri. The sequence goes on along the minus strand of CM057449.1, from coordinate 1,823,377,510 downwards.
TTGGGTACCCCCTGTGTCAGTGTTATGTTTTGGGGGGTGTGAGTGGGTGCTGAGAGAGAGAGAGGGTCAAGTGGGGGAACTGTTACAGAGGACCAGGGGCACCAGCAACAGACGTCGATGAATGGTTTCCTTTGTTACAGGTTTTTTAAATAATATATATAGAAAAACCTACATGGTGGTGATACTGAGGGATTGAGCACCCCCAGTGTCAGTGTTATGTTATGCTGAGAGGAAGGGTCTGTTGGGGAGAACAGTTACAGGGTTGCCAGCAAGAGACAACAATGAACAGTTTTCTTTGTTGCAGGCAAAAAAAACAAACACAAAAAAACAATGAGGTGGACACTGGGGGATTGGGCAGTGTCAGTGTCAGTGTTATGTGTATGGAGGGGAGTGTGGGGGTGGTGGATACTGGGAGGGAAGGTCTGGGAGAGTTACATGGGCACCAGTGTTAGGGTTTGATTCAGCAGCTGTACACCGGTAATGCTGGTAGCAAACTTCTGGTGTGCAGCTGAAAGCTAATCAACTGTTTGCTGACGTGGCTTTATGCAAATCAAAGGACTGAAGCCCTCTCTAATTAGAGTGGCTTCGGTCCTTTGAAGTGCATTAAGTTTCAGCCCACCAGGCAGAGTTGCATCATGACCATAGTGCGTGGTCATTAGTGTAGATTGCCAAGCCCCTGCTATTCATCCCAAAATGTTTGGTGCACAGGCGCATCAAACATAAAAAATTATACTGCTATAGTTTCATCCTATCAGTGTAGTACAAGACTGAGGTAATTACTGTCTCTTCAAAACAAAAGATTCTTGCTGAGTTCACTTATTGTAATAAACACATCACGTAACAGTTTAGTCTGTCAATAACTAGTGTTGCCTTTGTTTACGAACAGCAATAGTGAAATCAAAATACTGTACCTGAAATTGATTGTCTGTTTAGTTGGTTTTGACAGAATATTCCAGTGGGTCAGAATTAAAAACATTTTATATTCCTGCTTTCTGTTCTCAAGTAACATTTCAAATTTCAAAATGTAATTGCAGTTACAGCATCTGTTTCAGATTAACATTTTCATTGTAACTATGCCTACTTCTCATTTGTAACAGTGCTTACTTTCTAATCTATTGGAAATTAAACTCTGCATTACTTTAGATTCATGTGTAGGAGATGGGGGTACCAACTTTGACCCCCCATCCCACCCCCCATCATGATCCCCTCTAAAATTTCTTTGTTTTAATTTTCCCATCTTGGAAATGTTGGAATAGTAATGTGCTGTGCTGTGGTTTGAGCATCTGCTGCTGTCTGCCTGCCTATCTGAACCCTTACCCAACCACTCCACCACATACATAGACATATGGACATGACACAATCCTGATGACTGGCTGTGTTGAGTAAAGGAAAAAAAATGTTGTTTTCTTTTGCCTCAAATTGCTGTCTGAGATGAGTGTATGACTGTCCATGCTGCTGCAATGGAATACTGCATGCTGTCAGCATGTATACAGTTATGGTTGTCTCCTCATTGTCAGAGTTCCAAATCCCAGTCCTGGATCATTGCATCCATGGCCCGAATATTCAGACTCCACCGGACAGTGGTGCAAGCCTGGGCGCAGCGCAACAGGGCTGCACTGGGGCAAGGACCAGGTGATATTCAATGGTGCTGTGCCATGGCTCAGCACCATTGAATATGGCATGGAGGGTGCACACACTGCACATGGCACAGTGGCACTGCACCAGCACAAGACACAGAGTGGGAGCAGGGGGATGCACCAGCACAAGTGCAGTTGTGCTAGGTGCATCACCCATGATATTCAGCCTGGGGCATGCAAATGAGGACATAATGCATGCAAGGTGCAAATGGGGCCATTTGCATGTCATTAAGACCCCATTTGCATGCAATGCACCAATCCCCAGCAAATTGCACCCGGCACCCTGTCAGGCTGCTGCCGTCAGGGATCGACAGCCTGTTGGGCTATTGCAGCCCCTCCGCTCCTGTATGCCCGATCACAGGCATCTGCACACCTAACAGCACTCCCTGGTGTCTAGCAGTCTCCCCCATGCCTGATTGTGGGCTGATGTAAATGGAACCGACATCCCTGGTGGCCTAGCGGTAACCCCCAGTATGCCCGTTCATGGGCGGTGATGAAAAACAGATATACCTGGTGGACCTGTGGTACCCCCTCACCACCCACCCACAGGGTCCCCCACCACCCAGCATCCCCCCCGTCATCGGCGGGTGGCAGCACCCCACCTGCATGCCACCTGGTCACCCACCAAATGACAGCATACAGTACAATCTGTATGCCTATTGGTCCATTGCATGGACCAATGGGTTTGCAGACCATACTGTACTACACAGGACCAGATATGTGAATGAATGCAATCAGGCAAGGGGGACCACTAGACCACCAGTGAGTGCTGTTAATTGTATGGATGCCCATGATCAGGAGTGCGGGGCAGGGGGGTCACTAGACTACCAGGGGGTCTGGGTGCCTGTGGCCAGTGTACCTGCTGGGTGGGTGGCCACCCAAGGCTGGCCGCTGTTGTGTTGCACTTTGGACTACAGCCACCTCACTGTGGAGGCCAGCCCAGTGTCTGAGCCCCATGATTTTTGGCTCAACTGAGCCCCAGTGTGCGGCTCATGTAGGGGTTGCACCAGCATATGCACTGCACATTCTGGGCTGAATATAGGGATGTGCCGTATATGCATGGGCATGCCACTGCGCTCTGTGCTGCATACGTGCCAATGCACTCCAGCGCATCGGGGTTGCGCTGCGCACCTCACCCCTTTGAATATCGTGCCAGGGGACATTGGGGGGGTTGTGCATGGCGCAACCGTTTGAATATTCTGCCCCATGTATTTGTGGACCATCTGATGGATCGTGTCATTCTGTACTCATCTGGCCATGGGCTGGGACTATCTGAGGGACTGACTGATTGGCCGGTGACTTGGTGGGCTAGGGTTGGTAGGTCAGGTCATTGTCTGATGCACAGACAGTGCACATAAACTTTTTTCTGGCTAGTGAGTGGGTCAGTCAGAGCTGTCAACATGGGTGATTAAATCAGCTCTGGTTCCAAGCCAGCTAGTATTCAATAGACATTAATTTTTCTGCTATCTGAACACTATGTCATCAAGAGACAGCATTCTTCTGCAGTGCATGAATATTCAGTCTCTCCCTTTAAAACAAAAACCAGCATGACAAAATTACCTGAGATGAATCTATTTAGTAAAACAATTGATTTTAAAGTCTAGATGAGAACTGGTCCAAGCCATAATAAAAGGAGCACTCTTTTCATTATGTCAAATTTTGAATCTTTTCTATTTTTTTTTTTACATTTTATTACATCCAAGAAGTCCAACACAGAAAAAAAAAATTCTGTTTTCACAGTTATTAAGTGTATCTGCAACTCAATACTCTGTTCAAGCATTATTTACTTATTTTGTTTGTGTTTATCGGGTAGGTGCTCTAGACAAGAGTTTGCCTAGTTTTAGACATGACCTGGGAGAGTTACAGACAAAGGTAAAAACATTTCAATGAAGATAAATACAATACATTACAGTACATAGGACTATAAATTAGACATCACAGCGACACATGGAAATCGATATTAGTTCAAGGAAATTCTAAAATCTAGTTCAGTCACAATAAAATGGAAGTGATTCAAGATCTAAGTAAGCATTAATTAATTAATTACACTTTTTCATTTTAGAAAAGCAAACTGCTACAAGCAACTACCAGTAATTAGCTTATTTTTTTACAAGTTAAATAACCGATCACCAGGTATTATTAGCGCTGGGTAATTCAAACAGTAATTTCTACAAAATCTTAGTTAATCTTTGAAGTACCCAACTATATCTCATATTATAAATTTCTAAATGTGTATGTATATTTGTTTTAACTTGTGGGAGTGCTTATCAAAAGGAAAAATCAAAAATCTAAAGTCTCCAAAAGACCTCCATTAGAATAATCCATAGCTATAACTTATCAACTTTACAAGTTTCTCTTTTTCATTTTATTTGTCTTTAATTAACTTTCCCAAGAAGACATGTTTTTTTTGCAGATCAGTCATAATACTAATATCCGAGTCAGATCCATTTTCAGAACTTGCATCTGAGCCTCTGCCCTTGCCATTGTCCATCTCTTCTTCATGTTCCCTTTTATTTTTGTCATCTAGGGACTCCTGCTGCTTAACCATTAAAAAGTCTTTCATCCTTTTATTATTTCAAATGTTAAAAAAACTGCTAAAGCAGGCCGAAAATGTGGAAAGAAGGGCAGCATGTAGGACAGGTGATAAGGGGCAATCAAAAATGGAAGAAGTATAGGTCAATATTTCACCTTAGCATGCAGTGCTGCTTTAAATGTTAAATGTGGAAATAGTACAGAGATCACAATGTCTCCCATCCCCAACTAAGCATTTTCGGTGGTGTCTGCCCTATGATGGCCACAGTTTTCCTTCAAAGGAAAACTGTCAACCCCCCGTAGGTCTTAAAGTGTCCTAATTTAAAAAACACATTTAATAACTGCCAATATTCTGTAAAGATTACTGATGTAGCTGGTAGTTTGATTTTGACTCTTTTTTCTTTAAAAAAGTGAAAAACAGACTGCCCACCATACTGGTATTACCACACAAACACAGGTTTGTTTACATTCTTTGATCAGCTCCAACTGTATCTTTCCTGGTCTTGGGAACACCCACAACACAGTCTAGCCCTCGTGATGCAGTGGGAGTTTAGGAGGCTACTGTCTCATGAATGACTGCACTGTTTGGGGGTGTTTCTAATGCTCAGGAAGTATGCAGTAAGAAAACGTCCAGGACTATAAACAAAACAAGGTTGTTTATAAATATACATTAGTATGCATTTCGGTTCTACTGAACAATCAGACAGACAAAACAAATAGCAACATCAATGAATTTTGGAGAAGGTAAGCAATCAAAAAATGTAGGGTTTTAACTAGACATAATATGATGAAAAACAGGTTGACAGTGTCCCTTTAACATATATAAATATGAGCTGTATGAGTGCTTTCTATACTGATTAATTATTTGTGTGTTTGAATATATATTTGCACAGGATAACATAGAAAGCCCAGAGGCATGTTTACAATTGGGTGCTGCCCAAAAAGCTAACATTTAGATAGACAATGATAAAGGATTACAGATTACTGTACATATTGCACATTTACATGAGTATGTTATGTTTCTTGGTTTAGACAAAGACTTTCTCTGTTTCAAAGTGTTTAGTGACCATTTTGAAAGTTGCAAGGTTGGGACTCAGAGCTATTCTAATATCAATGGGGACTAAATTAAGCAGTCTTGCATATAGAAATGGTGTTTTGCCATAATTTGTTCTGACTTTAAGGATGTATATCACTACAGATTGCCATTTACACTGCTTCTAGTTTTTCAGGAGAGAGCACTTAATGGGGGATCAAACCTTTCTATCAAGTACTTGGGGGCTAAGTCATTCAGCCTGAAGTACATCATAAATGCTAGATGTAGAAGGCTTTCTTTCACTATATAAGTGAGAAAAGGGTCAAGAAGGAATGGATTGTTAGGCTTAAGAAAGGGGTGGAGTGGATGAAGGAGAATGGGGGAAAAGCAGAGATACTAAATGAATACTCCTGTTCTGTCTTCACCAGGGTGAAGGATGGACCAGTGCCTTCAGGAGAGGAAAGAGGCACAGGGGGGAGAGGAACACATATGTAGTAATAGAGGAGGATAGAGTGAGGGAGGGTCTGCTGGCATTGAAGGTGGACAAATCACCAGACCCGGACAGAGTACATCCAAGGGTACTGAAGGAACTGACTGAGGAGCTGGCAGGGCCACTGGCAGATCTATTTAACAGTTCACTAGTCAGGTGTGGTACTGCAGGACTGGAGAATGGCACATGTAGTGCCCCTCTACAAAAGCGGTCCCAAAGATGATCCAGGGAATTACAGACCAGTCAGTCTGACCTCCATTGTGGGCAAACTCATGGAGACCATACTAAAGGAAAGGTTGGTGGAATATATAGAGGAGCATGGTCTCCAGGATTAGAGGTAGCATGGGTTCATGGGGGGAGATCATGTCAAACAAATCTGATCAACTCCTTTGACTGTGTCACTGAGACAGTAAACAGGGGCCAAGCAGTAGACATCCTCTATCATGATTTCAGCAAGGCCTTTGACTCTGTGCCCCACAAAAGGTTGATCAGGAAGTTGGTGGATCTTGGAATTGGGGGAAAAAATAGCCAGATGAGTGGAAAACTGGCTGAGGGACAGAGCACAGAGGGTGGTTGTGGGGGGAGAGTTATCTGGCACCAAAAAGGTAACCAGTGAGGTCTCACAGGGCTCAGTATTGAGGCCAGTGTTGTTCAATGTCTTCATCAGTGATGTCACAACCCCTCTCAGCAGGTCAGGCCCTCTGCTCCCACAGTGCCAACCTCTGAGCGCAGTCTTGTGAACAGGAAACAGAAACAGGGTAACCCTCCTGTCTGTTTTGTGGGCTTAAATCAACCTTTGGTCTCAGTTCTGGAGGGATTCAAACTGTGAATCTCTTGATAGAGTACCCAATGTACAGGCTCAGATAATTCTGCTCTTCGGGCAGCCAAATATCTTTCACCTACGGGCACTAACCAGGTGTACAAAATGAACCCTTAAAAACTCTAATAAAGACCTCAGATTACTTTTACCTTTTCCCAATTTGGTATTACCATATAAGCTTGAGCACAGTATCAACTTTAACCATCTAAGCTTCACTTACAAAAAAAAGATGTTTCAAGACACACCATGCAGCTTCTCTTTTAAAATATGTATCTTTACTTTAAGATAGATAATAATAGGTAAACAGTAAATACAGAACAAAATATCCCATGCATACAATCTTAAAAACAGAACAGGTTTAAAAGTGCAAAATTCCTACCAACCATTAGACTTATTCATCTAAGGTATTTCTTATAATCTTTCAGTGCTCTTAGATGTTCCTTCTCTCAGTCCAAGTATATGAATGTGTATCAATGGAAAACAAACTACAGTTTAAAAATGCTGTGTTTCATCCCTCTTCATGATGTCATCATCTAGCTCCTCCCTTTTAGGATATATAAAACTATATATATATATATATGTGTGTGTGTGTGTGTGTATATATATATATATATATATATATGCACTCACACACATACATATATATATATATATATATACATACATATATATATATATAAATATACAGAACAGGAAGTCTCATCAAGGTATTGGATTCTGTGACTCCAGCAAGACCCATTGTCCAAATGATGACACTCTTAATTAAGACTGTAATTTCTCAGTCCCTTTGATCCATGAGCAGTTCTCTTTCTCAAACACATTAAAGGACTATGTATGACACCGGGTGCAATAAACTGACTTTCCTGAAGACGTCATAAAATGGATATTCCACTTCCTTATGACACCAGGTACAATTAAATGACTTTCCTGAGGATGTTATAAAATGGATATATTAGTTCCTGGCTACAAAGCAAACTGACAAGTTAATTGCATTCAGAGATCTGCTGGTTTAACATATATCCTACCCTGACTTTTGAACTGATACCTGGGGGGTGGGGTTTTGTCATCCCAAGCACAGGATTTTTTTCATGCCAGACAATCCCACTACATTTTTATATTACAAAATTCATAGAGTTATCAGAACCAGCTGTCTAAGTGTCACAAGTGACATTGGGGATGGTATTAAGGGCAAAATGTGCCTATTCTTGGATGACACCTAGCTCTGTGGGAGAGTGGACACAGCTGAAGGGATACAGGACCTACAGAAAGATCTGGAAAAGCTGGGGAGGTGGTCCAGGATCTGGAAGCTTGGCTTCAATGCCAAGAAATGCAAAGTTATGCATATTGGAACCAAGAATCCCAGGACAGAGTACTACCTGGGTGGAGTCCGAGTATCTGCATCAGAGGAGGAGAAACACCTGGGACAGATGATCACTAATGACCTGAAGCACTCCACACAGTGCAAGAAAGCAGCAGCAAAGGCAAACAAGATGCTGGGATGCATAGTTAGGGGGATCTTTAGTAGGAGAGATGAGGTTATACTGCCCTTGTACAGGTCACTGGTAAGGCTGCATCAAGAGTATGGCGTTCAGTACTGGTGCCCACACCTCAAAAAGGACATTAACCTGCTGAAGAAGGTCCAGAGGAGGGCTACAAAGATGATAGCCAGTCAGCATGGCAAGGCATACAAGGAGAGGTTGAGGGCACTGAACATGTACTCCCTAGAAGATAGGAGAGAGAGAGAGGACATGATTGGGACCTTCAAGTACTTGAAAGGGATAAATAAGGTTGATAAGGAGAGTCTCTTTAAGCTGAGTGACAACCATAACACTAGGGAGCACAGTCTTAAGCTGGAGTGTGGGAGGTTTAGGAGGGAGGTCAGGAAGCACTTCTTCACAGAGAGGGTGGTGGACACTTGGAATGCACTGCCAGAAGAGGTCATCTCATTGAAGACAGTGGGAAGCTTTAAGAGATGCTGGGATAGGCATAGGGGAAGGTAAGGATCATGGGTAGGGAAGATGGAAGGAGTGGGGAGGGAGGGCAGGGACATTAGCTCAAGCTGTGGACCCTGCAATATGAGCAGACTTGATAGACCAAATGGCCTTCTTCTGCTGGCTTCTTCATGTGTTCGTATGTTCGTATATATGTTCCTCCTTATAACTGATTATTATTACAGTTCATACTTGCTTCTCAACTGATGGATGTCAGTAGACATGGACTTATGCATTCTTCATGCTGTTGCTAAACAAAAGTTATCTCTGCCTGTGCAGTGGAACACAAATAATGATGCCCCTTAAAAAATGTGCAAAATATTGTAGAAGCAAAATAGATGTGGTATGTCTCTTGAGTAATAGTCTATAGATGGTGTTAGGGAAAATGTAAACAATTGCACACTACAGAATGTGCCTTTGTTAGGAGATGAGCACTACTTCAGTGTGTGCTGAGGCAGGAGTGTCTATATCTCCCAACAAATGTAGCACTTTCAAGAGGGTTCTTGCCCTTCAAAATGGCTTGATGTTAAACATTTTGGCTTGGAAAATGCAGAACCAAACATACATGAATACTGAACTGTATTGTACATGAAGCCTAAAGTGTGAAATGCTGAAGAGAATAGTCTGGTTTCCATACACATCTAGAGCTGAATAAGTTTACTGCATGTAATCTTGTTATTGATAATCATTTAAAAGGCCAGTATCATTTTGTGCTGGGTAGTCTGAGGGAGGTTGTCTCTTGTTACCTGTATTCCCAGTGTTAGGAATGAGGGATACTGAATCCAGACCCATTGAGGAAACAGTTGGCAATCACAAAATAGGCTAGTCAGAGAAACAGATAATAGGTGATTGTGCACATTATCTGAATTAAATTAATTAGGTTTTCTTCTGAGTTCAGTAACTTGTATAGTTGTTCTTATGAAAGATGGAGCATGTTTTATGTGCATATTCCAAATATATATATTAATATATATATATATATATATATATTTATGTAATAGATGACCCACTCTTAGGTGTGTGGTCATGCTGTGATATACACACGCATTGGTGTGTGTTGTACGCACAAGGCTGTAGGCCGAGTGCGTCAACCACCCAAAGCGTGCATACATCAAAGTGTGACCGCACATCCTAGAGTGGGTTATCTATCTTATAAAATGCCAAAATTGTTTTGGAGGGGGTTAAAATTGCAGGTGTGCAGTCGCACTCTGATTTACGCATGGTCACCTGATGGTGTTCATCCAATGTGATTGATGATTGTTTGTAGCTCATTTTATAAATATATATAGATAGATATGATATGATATGATATGATATGATATGATATGATATGTGCTGGCTTAATAGAAGATATCAGAAATGTCTTCATGGGTTGTATTTGACCTCTGACCTCATGAGTGGTAAAGCGACTGAATAAATTAAAGTTACTCCATCATCATTGAAATGTACTTGAAAAATGTGCTAATTATCTATTATATATAATACTAAACCTCACTGTTTGAAATGGGTCTGTTGGACCACCTCAGGAGGTTTTATGATATCACAGATCTACAACTACCTCTACCCTGTGAGAAAGGGTAAGGTCTAAGGCTTTCTGATAGTTTAACATACAGTATAAGGTACTGCACTTGCTGCAAGATTATTCTGTGGATTTGAATATTACATGGCTGCTTGAGTTCATTGAGCTCACTGAGCTGCCTTTTGCAAATTGTGCTACTTCAATATTTTAGCTGCTGATTTGAATGTTGAGGGTTGAAAGGACAGAGCAAAGAACCTTACCAGAGCAAGGGAAAGGATTAAGGCGTCTTTTGGCTAGGCAGATTTACTGTGTGTTTTTTTTTTTTTTGTACTCACAGGGGTTGTTACTGTTTGTTGCTAACATTTTATTGCTTTATTTTTCTCTGATTCAAATTGTTGTTGCTGGGTATACCTTCGGTTGCATTATTACAGGGTATGCCTACAGGTGTGTGCTTATTGATTACTGCTGTAATCTTCTGATTCAAATTGTCTTTTGCAAGGTAAATCTTCTGTTACTGCTTTATTTTTCTCTGTAGCAAAGTGTTTCTTACAGGGTATATCTTCTGTGAAATTATTATAGGTGGTGCTTTATAGGTTTTACAGTTTTATCTGTCATTAGGATAAGCGTTCAGGGCTACTGCATTTGTTGTTGACTGATTGTTTCAGCTCTTACCTCCTTGTTTCTTTCATCTGTGGTTCTTTTTTAGCAGTTAAACTTTTTTATTAATTTTTCATAGGATATACAGACAAACCTCTTACAGTACAGTACAAAGTGAGGATTTTTTTTTTAAGAAATTGAGGCAGCATATAATAAGAACATTGCTACAATAATACAAGGAGCTTTTGGTTTAAAATATAGTAAACAATACAGGTCATGTAATTAGCATATACTTGACATTTGTAATGAACTTAAAGCGGATAGTATGATTAGATACGGTTTATATTAAAATGTTACATAATTATATATGATGCTGCAAAGTTAAAAAGTACATTAGTAAAAAGGATTGTGGAGTAATAAGAATGATTGAGAACAGAGTATAGGAAAGAAAAGATATATAAGAAAGTTAAGAAGAGAGAGAGAGAGGAAACTATAAAAAGGGGAAAAGTGAGACTACAATGATGTATCAGTAAAGGGGAAAATCTATATATATTAAGTCCATACATTGGTGTTGGAAGATTTAGTTGATTCAAAAATTAAAAAGCCCTGCCAACAATTGTTATATAACATGAGTCGGTCAGACAAGATATATGTCATACGGTCCAGAGAGGCATATTGCAATGGTTGGTTAATGATACCGGGAAGGGTAGGGATTATGTTGGATCTCCAATGCATGAGGATTGTGCGTTTAACTTGAAGGAAGAGTATATTTAACCATCTGCACTGCGAATATGAAATTTTATAAGAACGGTGATTAAAAATACCAAGAATGCAATGTTTAGGGTCTAGTGTAAAAGGCTGACCTACCACTTTCATTGCAAATCTGTGAGTACAGTGCCAAATCTTTTGTATGAGGGGACAGTGCCATAAGATATGCAATAAATCCCATTGGGAACTGCAGCACCAAGCAATTGTTATTGTTCAATAAACCCATTTTTGTAATACAACAGGAGTTCTGTACCACAAATGAAGGATCTTGGTTTGAATGAGAGAACTGTGTTTATCATTAAAGATTTGTGACAGAAGAGCCAACATCTGGACCATTGTGCATTGGTGATATTATATTGTAGCAAAGTACTCCATCTGTTTTAGCATTGACAGAGTAGTCAGGAAGGATATCACAAATATCTTTGTAAACAGTGCTACTTAAATTGGATGTTGTTTTATCCATTTAGAGATGTGCTTATCATACAGAGAATTGATAGAGAAGGGTGTGAAGTAAGAGTTGCATGCGATACGGGTTGAAGACATTTCCAAAATCCTGATGGGAAGATTCCATATGCCTCGTGAGGTCGGTGTAAGATTTTAACTTAATGACTTGGGTTCAAGTATATCCTGAAAAAGAGAATACCCTTATTTTTCCAGGTATGACAAAAAATGGGGTGATTATCAAGAGATATATGGTGGTTACCCCAGATGGGGGTGTAAGCTAAGGGTTTGGGGTTAGATTTAATATGCTTGTGAATGATTTTCCAATAGAATATAGAAGCAGCTATGGTAGGGTGAGACTTTAAAGAAGAGGTACGGGTGTTATTAAGGAAAGAAGTCACCACATTACCAGGACATAAGGATGTTTCCATATTGACCCATAAAGGAGACTGGGTGTTGGGTTTGTTAACCCATTTCATTGTTTGAGATGTACGGAAAGCCCATAAGTAGGCTTGGAACCAAGGAAGGCCAAAGCCACCTTTTGACCAATGGGATCTAAGTTTATTATGACTAAATCTAGGTATTTTGCCTTCCCAAATGGAGCTGCCGATAATTTTGTCTATTTTGGTAAGACAACTAGAGGGAAGTATCAAAGGGATATTGGAAAATAGGTATAATATTTTATGAGTTATTGACATTTTAATGGCGGAAATTTTACCATTAAAAGAAAGTTTAAGTAGCTTCCATCTATCAAGTGTTGTTTGGATACTGGTTAACAGAGGGGAAAGATTAGCATCCCATAATTTATTCAATGTCGGGGTGATCCAAATACCAAGATAAGATATACCTTGGGGGGCCCAATGAAAGCCTAATGAGTTGTTCATGAGGGGACTACAAAGGGTATTCAGTGGTAGCATTTCAGATTTGTTAAGGTTTAGAGCTAGTCTGGAGTGGGAGGTGAAGTCATTCAGTAGTTTAACTAAAGGTTGTCCAGAACTTTCGAGGTTTTCAAGTAAAATAAGGAGATCATCTGCATATGAGAGTGAAGTATAGTGAGAGTTACCAATAGTAATGCCTTTAATTGTACCAGATTGACGTAGGGATGCAGAAAGAGGTTCCATGGCAAGCATAAACAATGAAGGCGATAAGGGGCATCCTTGTCTGGTGCCTCTTGCTAAGTAAAAGGAGGGGGACAAAATAGATTTTGTGAGAACTTGAGCTGAAGGGGAGGTATACAATATTTGAATCCAAGCACAAAAATTATTTGTAAAGCCAAAATGAAATAGCACCTGATACAGATATTCCCAATTGAGAGAGTCAAATGCTTTCTCAAAGTCAATGGCTATTGCAGCTGCAGGGGTTTTAAGAGTTTTTGCTTTGTGAATTAAATTGAGTAATGAGCGAAGATGATCGGAACTGTTTTCTATTTTTGATAAATCCTGATTGAGAAGTATGGATGAGTTTAGTCATTAAAGATTCTAAGTGGAGAGTTAATAATTTGGCAAAGATTTTTCCATCAGTATTAAGACGTGAGATCGGTCTATAGTTTGAAGGAAGTAAAGGGTCTTTGTCTTTTTTTGGTAAGACTGTTATGATGGCTTTGGTCATTGTGCATGAGAGTTTCTTTATTAAGGTTGCTTCTTGGAATACATTGACTAATACAGGACAAAGAGTGTCAGATAGGGTTTTATAAAAATCAATAGGGAACCCATCACTGCCAGGTGCTTTACCGTTTTTAATGATGATAAAGCAGTTTGGATTTCCTGTAAAGTGATTGGTTTATCAAGCACAGCTTTGTCCTGAGGGGATAGGTGGGGTAGATTCAATTTTCCAGAAAATGTTGTATTAGGTTGGGATTTGTAGTATTAGGTTGCGAGTATAGTTGATGGTAAAAGGATTGCATAATACGATTGATTGAAAGGTTGTCTGTGTGTGTCTGACCTGATGGATCTTTTAGACCTGCTATATGTCTCTGCATCTGTGGATTTTTTAGCTGGTAAGAGAGCAACTTTCTGCATTTATCCCCTTGTTCCCAATAACCGTGTTTAATCCTAAAAAGGTCAAGTTCAGCTTTCCTAGATATCAACTCGTTAATTTTAATTCTTAATTGTAGAATTTCCAGATGAAGCTGTGAATTATGATTGGGTTTATTTAATTTATAGTATTGGGTTTCTTTTTCTTTAAGGATTTTTCTAAATTAGCTAATTGTTGTTCTCTTAATTTCTTTCTATGCGCTGCATAACTAATAATTTTACCTCTAATAGTGGCTTTAAATGCTTCCCAGATAGTACCTTGAGACATATCTGGAGTATCGTTAATAGAAAGAAAATCTTGAATCTGGGTTTTAATCCAAGGAGTGAATTCAGGGTCTCTGAGTAAAAGTGGGTCTAAACGCCAAGATGGGGATTTAGAAGAAGGTGAACCCCAGAATAAATGCAAACTGATAGGGAAATGATCAGATATAACAATAGGGAGAATCGATGTATCAATAATTTTTTCAGTAATGAGGGGAGAAGAGAACCAATAATCAATCCTACTATATGATTTATGTAAAGAGGAATAAAAGGTGTAATCTCATTGTCTGGGATGATGTAGTCTCCAAATGTCAGAGAGACCTAAATCCTTCATAAGCATTGATAGAGCATTAATACTACGGGGTGGGCATCATGTGATGAGTTACTTCTGTCTAAATATGCTTGTAGTGCTAAGTTAAAGTCACCACCAATAAGAACAGGTGAATTATTTTTATTATTAATCATAATTTGTTTAGACTGATTATGGAAGAAAATGGGTGAATCAAAGTTGGGTGCATATACATTCACAAACATAAGCGGACCTGCTGTGGTGTTTAATAGGGTTATAATCCACCTACCATCCGGGTCTCTAATGATTTTTATGGGGGGCCAATTAAGAGATTTATGTATTAAGATAGCAACCCCATGTGGTTCTTTTTTGGCAGGGGAAGGGCCCAGCCACCCACCCCCATCCACCGCACTCTACTCTCCTTTTATAGGGTAGCACAGTCGTGACATTTCCTGCAGCAAAGCAGGAAGGGGTGGATCAGGGGGTATCCATACAGTGACCTAATTTACAAGGGCACAAGTAATTTAACTTGTTATAACAAGTTATACAAAAACAAACAAACAAAACACAAAATCAAACTTTTGCTTTTATTTTCTTCCTTCTAATTAGTCTGACCAGGTTATAAACCCAGCAACCTATCTTGAATGGATATCATTAACTGCAGGTATTGTGGTACACTTTTCAGAAGGGCAGTTTTACAGGATTTAGGACATTGTCCTACATGCTGGGCCATTGGAGATCTAAGGGCTCAGCTCCAGGCAGCATGGACAGAGATAGTGCATCTCAAATTGCATATTCAAGAGTAAATATATTATAAGAACCGCCCGTTATTTCCCCAACATCCAACAGAAGCACCTCGACTGCAGAGGGTAGTTGGTCCAGGAGGTTGGCAGGTGGTTGGGGGGGCAAATCAGGTGCCCCACCACTCGATGTTTTCCAGCAAATCACCTCCAAAAACTACAAACAGGTATCTGCCTCTGTCTCTGAAATCAAACAAAGGGGCAGAGGACAATGCAGAGCAGAACACTGCAGCACAGGAGCTAGCACAACAAAACTCTCTCAAAACAAGAACCAAAACAAAAAAAGCAAAAAGGAAATCCAAAAAACTTCTGATCATAGGAGACTCCATGATTCAAGGAGTTGATACCTATCTCTAGCCAGGGGTAATGGTCAGATGTCTCCCAGGTACATCAGCGTTGAGAGACACTGACCGCATTGCTAAAATTGTTCAGGAAGCAGGAGAAAACCTTGCTGTCCTAGTACACATAGGGACTAACAATCTCACCAGCCAGTCAGTTGTGGACACCAAGGAACACTTGACCAGGCTGGGAGACAAACTATCATCTATTTCATCCGGCATCTCCTTCTCTGAGATCCTGCCAGTCTGGGAGAGGAGGGCAGATGGACAGAAGGTCAGAGAAGGGGAGATGGGGAGCTAAACATGTGGCTCAAGGGCTGGTGCCAGGAAAAAGGACACATATTTTTAGGGAACTGGCAACAGTTTTGGGAGTGAAAGTTCTTTAAATTTGATGGACTGTATCTGACTAAGGAGGGTGTCAGTGCATTGGGGCAGATGTTTGATGTCTTTGCAGAATATTTAAACTGGCAGATGGGGAGAGGGGTGCAGCACCCCATACATTGAATGGGAAGAACACCCCTCCCCCCTCAGCTAGTGGTCAAACAGGAGTTCAGCAGGTCTGTAGTTCATTTCCATCACCAAGTAAGGAAAAAGGTCCGTCTCCCCATACGATGCACTGGGGAAATGCCAGACCTGGCCCAACATCTAACACACCAAAATCTGGCCAATGGAAAATCATGTACACAAATGCTCACAGTCTGGGAAGCAATCAATCAATCAATCAAATCTTTATTTATCCAGGCGAACACCATTGAACAAGCTCATTTACAAGGTATACCTGCATCACACAAGGTCAGAAACAATGCATTTATGTACAGGCAAAAAGACAAACATGTATATACATAATAAAAACAAGCAAGGTAACAATAAAAGTAATGGTGTAGTATTCGAGTACATGGTACACTATTTCTGAGTAGGTACATATCCTATTCAAGGAAAAAGGAGGATGGTGGGAAGGGAGCTACATAAAGAAGAATATGCAATATCAGATTAACAAAACCTAACACAATGCACAGGTAACAAGGGGTAGAGGAACTAAGGCAGGCATGGGTGGGGATGGTGCAGGGAATAAACACTTCAAGGAAAGGTGGATTTACAAGCTGGGTACTTGCAAGGAGGGTCAGGGAGAATGGAGGATTTGGGATATAGGGTTCCTGAGTAGTAATGTTCAGTGTGGACTGCACGAAGGAAAGGGGTTGATAAAGCAGGCAGTGGTAGCAATGACATTCTTCTGTTACAGTTTTGGCATACAAGGTCCTGAACACAGCAAGACTGACAAAAGTCCCTAATTTCAAGGATTTCTGAAGCTTATTCCAGAGTGTCGGCAGTGTGAAGCCTATGGCCACTCTCCCAAAGTGCATACAGGCCCTGGGCACTTTCAGAGAAATTAGGGAGCAGCTTCTTAAGGCATAGTTTCGTGTCACACTTAGAGGCAGGCAATCAACATATACTGCGGTAATTTACCAGAGATAGCTATGAATGTCCATACAGCTGCATTTCTATTACGCCTATAATGTAGGGAGGTCCACCCCACTGCAGCATATAAGGAGCAGTGGTGGTGGAGAAGGGGAGACCAGTAATGAAACACAGGGCTCTGTGATACTGTATGCCCAGTTTCCCTAGATATGAGGCATTACATTGGCTACAAATGAAATCAGCATAGTCAGTTAAGGAGATGAACGTGGACTGAACCAGCAGCCTCTTAGCCTCTGTGGTTAAAAGGTGGTTTAACCTAAAGAAGAGGCCGAGCCTCTGCCTCAGTTTTTTCAGAAAATCCTCCAAGTGTTCCGCAAAGGATAGTTTGTGGTCTAGCCAGACCCCCAGGTATTTGAACTTTGTTACAAACTCCAAGTTTTCTTCTAATAAAGTGGATATGGGGGTAGGGTACCAACAATAGCAGGGTATGCCATATGGTTGACAGGTGAGAGTATCATCGCCTTTGTTTTCTTGCCATTAAGTAGCAGTTTTTTGCTAAGGAGCTGGTACTGTAGGAGATTGAAATCAGTTTGCAAGTCTTCACAGGCAGCTTGGGGTGACATACGGCTTAGGTAGAGTACCATATCATCTGCAAACAGGTGGATATTAGCCTCTTTGATGCCGACGTCTATGCTGTTAATGTATAAAGTGAATAAGAGTGGCTTCAGGATGGAGCCCTGTGGGACACCTCTTATTAATGGCTTGAAAGTGGAAAGTTCTCCTTCTGCCTTGACCTGCTGGTGCCGATCCATTAGATAGTCATGAAACCAGTCCAGGGAGGTAGTGTCTAGTCCTAATGTTTTTAGCGAAGAAAGAAGTAGGCAATGGTCAACAGTGTTGAATGCCTTGCTGAAGTCTAGAAAAATAACACAGACAAACTTTTTGTTGTCTAAGTCATGCTGCCAGTCATTTGTTACCTTAGCCAATGCCGTAATCATACTATGGTTGGCTCTGAAACCAGACTGTATAGAATTTAAAAAATGTGTGTTTTCTAAAAAGGATCTCAGTTGGGCATTCACAATTTTTTCTAAGAGTTTTGACAGAATAGGGAGGAGTGAATTGGCCTGTGATTGTTTAGATCACAGGGATCCACAGATTTAAATAATGGGATGATATGAGCAGTTTTCCATAGATGGGGGCGAGACCCTTGGGAAAGAGACAGATTAAATAGGTGAGTAATTGGTACAGCCAGAACATGCCAGGCAACCTTTAGGTAGTAGGGGTCAAGTGACTCCACACCAGCGCTTTTCTTGGTGTCCAAATGAAGGAAAAGGTCTTCAGCCTCTTTCAGGGAGGCAGGTGAGAAAGGAAAAACAGGACTTGTTGGACTAGGTTCAGGTGGCAGTACAGTAATCTGGGAGCGCAGGCTACTAGCGGGCAAGTTGTCAAATGCTAGACCTGCGGAGGCAAAATGGTTATTGAAGGCTTGTAATATCTCCTTTTTGTCACTGATAATGACATTTTTCGAGGAGATTTTAGAGGGGAGCATGTTTCCTGTCATATGCCCAGATAGTTCTTTTATTGTGAAATAGAATTTGGTGGTGCATTTTGAGGCAGAGTCCAGCTCCAAACGGTAGAAATATGACTTGGCCTCTCTGATCAGCTTAGTGCAGGTGTTTCTGGCTGTTCTGAAGAAACACCAGTCTTCGGCTAGGTGTGATTTACGAGCTTTTTTCCAAAGCTTGTCTCTTTTAATAATGCAAACTTAAGGTCTGTTGTGAACCAACGATATGTCCTAGTCTTTATGCAGGTTTTGACCAGCGGTGCATGAGTATTAAGGGCACTTGTTATAATTTCCTGGAAGACAGCGTATGCTGTACTTACTGATTTGGCAAGGTAAAAGCTCTGCCAATGCAGAGATGCTTTCAGGTTGTTAATATAAGCAAGTGGATCAAACTTCCGTTTGGACCTTTTGGTAGAGAACTTCATTGTGGATGAGGGTTTAGGGTCAGCTCTTACACCAGCGATGAAGCAATGGTCGCTGACATCGGCGAGAAAAATTCCAGCATGGTGAAAGGACTGTGGTTTGTTCACTAGAAGGACATCCAAAAGGGTGCTATTCATAGAGTTTTTCTTGTTAATGCATGTTGGTTCGTCGATAAGTAGTGACAGACCATGGAAATTGCAGAATGATTTGAGAGGTAGCGAGGCACTGGACAGCCAGTCATAATTAAGGTCCCCTAGTATAATTGTTTCGAGGTTACTGGAATCCATGAGAGACGAGACAGGAACTACAACCCCGCAGATGGGGTTCTGTAGCATCCTATAATACGGAGGGCCTTCAGTGGTGAAATTTTGATTTTTATGGACATACATTCAAAGCCGTTTGCAACTGAGGAGGAATCAAGGGTGGAGACAGTGAATTTGTCCTTGGCGTAGATGGCGACCCCACCACCCCTGGTTTGTCTATCAGTTCTGAATAACAGATAGTTGGGGATGTTGACCTCCATGTCAGGGGTGGATGGCAGAAGCCAAGATTCCGAGATCACAAGTACATCTGGTTCAGTGTGGATGACCCAAGCCTAAATTGAGGTAAGTTTCTTTAAAAAGCTACAAGCATTGACATGCATAAAGCTAATTCCTTTTAGCTCTGTGAGTTCAGAGGGAGTTAGGAGGGCTTTTGTTGGACCTGGATTGAGTTCAACATTGCCTGAACAGAGTAACAGGAGAAGCACAACTTTCCTCAAGGCAACAAGACATAATTTGGAAGTTATAGTCCTTTGTCGCCTAGATGAAGCATCGGAGTCAGAGTGCAGGGACCTGATGTTTATACTGTGATGCCCTAGCGATACATAACTTAGGACCCATGCCGCGTAGCACCAGGGAGTATTGTTACTGGGAGAGTATGGTGACAATCCTTTCACAGGCAACAAGACTCTAGTGACACTCTGAGGAAGAAACTCAATTTGGTATAGGTGCAAGAACGCAGGGGTAGAGCACAAATGAAATAAGGACTTGATATGTAAGCAGTCTTGGAGTGGGAGGTATAACTCCTCATTAAAGTAGTTTCTGCCTGGAGGGTCCCCTAATAAGGGTATTGTGCATAGGGTGTGAAAGAGCTGGAACCATATCACCACAGACATAATTACAGTTATAGGATCAGGTAGAGAAGCTGGAAGAGGATAGACTGGCCAAATTAATCACCAGTGATGTTGGGCAGAAAATCACAGTTTACAAGTGAAAGGGGAGCAATTTCCTAGGTGCCCTAAGATCTGGGCTGCAGTTATCGAGGCAGGAAAAAGGGCTGTAACACTTAAACAATGATATAAGGCAGAGGATTCTAGGTTCAAATCAGTTTACACTCAAGGACAGTGGAATTTTAAAACATTTAGCCCTATTTGAAGCAGGGACAGCAATCAGAACTGCAGTAGTAAACAGAGAAGTTGATGTTCAAGCTACCACTGATAAGGCAAGGGAAAGGTTATGATCAGGGATTAGGTGAGAAATAGAGTAGGGGCAAATTCCAGAGTAAGCAGCCCCGAGATTGAGAGAGGGCTGCTATTAGCAGGTTCAGAGTATGTACACCAATCTTAAGATATATAAGTTAATTTCAATGCAATTCAGAGATAGAGGGAGAAGAAAGACCCAGGGCAGCCAACCAGATGTAGGATCGAGTTAGGAGGGCACAGCAAAAGTGTACTTAAAGGAGGCCTTTTGGCTCTGACCTTTTCTGCTACTGTTTTTGAGAACCAAAGTGGTTTCCTTCTTCTTTTGCACTTCCTTTTCTCTCTAACACTATGGGATGTTGATTAAAGTATTGCATCCTTAATACTTGCCCAATTTGCCTGTACACCCTCACCTGTATTTCTTCTTGCCAGGGGTAGCTTAATTCTGTTGGCCATCTTATCAAAATCAGCTCCTCTGAAGTCTCATATTTTTGTCTTGGAATGAGATGATTTAGTTCTAGTGGCCAAATTGAACCATACCATGTGATGGTCACTGGCCCACAAGTGACCTTCTATCTGGAGATCTGTGATCCTTTCACTGTTAGTCAGTACTAGATCTAGGATAGCCCTGTCTCTTGTGGGTTGTTGTACCAGTTGTTTGAGGCCCTCCCCCTGCAGGGACTCCACTATGTGTCTTCTTCTGGCAGATGCTCCTGCTGGTATTGACCAATCTGTATCTGTCATGTTGAAGTCTCTCATTATCAGAACCTCCCTCTTAGCTGTCATGTTTTATATATCTTCTAACAGTAATGAGGTTATGCCCCCCCCCCGGTCTGGAGGCCTGTAGACAACCCCAGTTCGTATGGCTGTCCCATTTCCTGTTTCCAGGGTGACCCACAGTTCTTCTGGCTCCTTATGTGTATTCTGAATTTCTGTAGCTTTGATATTTTCATTGACATAAAGGGCCACTCCACCGCCCCCCCTTTTTGCACCTTGGTCTCTTCTGAACAGTACATATCTGGGTACTGAAGTCTCTGAAGTGTGGTTACTGGTGAACCATGTCTCGCTAATGGCTACCATGTCCAGTTTAGCCTCTGTCATTATTGCCTGCAGGTCTGGGATCTTGTTTCCCAGACTGTGAGCATTTGTGTACATGATTTTCCACTGGCCAGATTTTGGTGTGTCGTTTGTTGGGTGAGGTCTGGCATTTCCCCTGTGCATCATATGGGAAGCTGGATCTTTTTCCTTACCTGATGATGCAAATGAATTACAAACATGCTGAACTCCTGTTTGATCACTAGCTGAGGGGGGAGAGGTGTTCTTCCCATTTGACGTATCAGGTGCTGCACCTCTCTCTCCATTTGCTAGTTTAAATATTCTGCAAAGACATCAAACTTCTGCCCCATTGCACTGACTCCCTCCTTAGTCAGATGCAGTCCATCAAATTGAAAGAACTTTTACTCCCAAAACTGTTGCCAGTTACCTACACATTTGTGTCCTTTTTCCTGGCACCAGCCCTTGAGCCACATGTTTAGCTCCCCATCTCCCCTTCTCTGACCTTCCATCCATCTGCCCCCCTCTCCCAGACTAGCAGGATCTCAGAGAAGGAGATGCCAGATGAAATGGATGATAGCTTGCCTCCCAGCCTGGTCAGGTGTTCCTTGGTCTCCACAATTGACCGGCTGGTGAGAACATTAATCCCTATGTGTACCAGGACATCGATGTTTTCTCCTGCTTTCTGTACAATTTTAGCAATGCAGTCAGTGTCTCTCCACGCTGATGTACCTGGGAGACATCTGACCATTACCCCTGACTGGAGATAGGTATCAACTCCCAGAATCATGGCGTCTCCTATGATCAGAAGTGTTTTGGATTTCCTTTTTGCTTTTTTTGTTTTGGTTAATGTTTTGGGTGGGTTTTGTTGTGCTAGCTCCTGTGCTGCAGTGTCCTGCTCTGCAGTGTCCTCTGCCCCTTTGATTTTGGAGATAGACACAGATACCTGTTTGTAGTTTTTATATGGTTTGTGGAGGTGATATGTTGGAGAGCACCAAGTGATGGGGCACCCAATTTTCCCCTCCTAACCACCTGCCAACCTCCCAGACCAACTACCCTCTGCGGTCGAGATGCTACTGTTGGATGTTGGGGAAATGGCAGGCAGTTCTTATAATATATTTCCTCCTGAATATGCAATTTAAGGCACATAGTCTCTGCCCATGCTGCCTGAAGCTGAGCCCTTAGATCTCCAATGGCCCAGCATGTAGCATTTAGCAGTGTCAGTAGCTCAGTAGGTAGCACACTTGCCTCTGAGGCTGGGAGATCAGAGGGCTGTGGGTTCAGTTCCCACATCTGGCACTTGTGTTAATATCCCAGTACTGACACTGTAGTGCAGCATGAGAGGGGTGCTGCACTTCTGAGGTGTCGTCTTTCGGATGAGACGTTAAACCGAGGTCCCATCTGCCTGGACTGGTGGTAGTTCAGGTGGATGTAAAAGATCCCATGGCACTTATCAAAAAGAGTAGGGGTGTTTTTATTATAATAAGAATCAATACACAAAAAGTGGTACAAACTCACAAATGACAGAAAGGAAAGAAAAAAAAACATCAAGGCAACATAATCAGGGAAAAAGGCTAACAATAGGTAAACTAAGCAAGAAAAGAACAAGAATATTTTATAATAAACATGCAAACTAAAACTCCAAATCCTAACTACTTATATTTAATAAGATGTGAAAGACCCCTCCACCACCGCCTAGCCAAATGTACTGAAAAAGTTTGCAATTCTTTAGAATAAACTTTTTGTAATTCATTAGATACATAAATAAAAAAGGCTTGTCCTGATATCCATTTTTGGTACAATACCCATTGGCACCGAATTTGCCATAAACAAAATCTCAACACTGCCAAAATAAGCCATACAGTCTGTTTTTCGTAGATACCAAATGAGGGGAAGGAGATCACCAATTATCAAAAACTGGTAAGAAGGATTCAATAACCAAGGTAATGTCCAAGAGTTAGCCAAGAAATACCATAGAGGAACTGTATTAGAACATTCTAAAAAAAAAGTTCCATGGTTTCTTCCATGTTAATACATTGTTCATGTGGACAACCCCTTTCTTCCTTCGCTTTGTATTTAGCCGTACCTCTAATATTTAGTTTACCGTACATAGTTAACCATTGAAATTCCCACATATAAGGGGGTAATTGTGGATTATTTAATTGATCCAGTGCAACTGGAGTCAAAGAAGGGGGGCAATTTCGAAAGACTGGACCCGTGGGACATTGCGATTCCATTATAGACTTATATAAGGATTTGACTGAATTGTCACAAATCTGAGATTTTGTTCATTTCCATTTATATAATTTCTTAGCTAAAGGAATAAAATAGAGTGGCAGAGGGAAATGATAATTAATTTTGGGAGCCAAGTATGTCCAGGATTTTAAGTATTGACTAATACCTGCTCTAAACCATTGTTCATCATGCTCTGTTGAGGAAAGTAAAGAGAATTTCAAAGAGTTCGTACAATATAGTGAAAAACAAAAAAACACTGGGTCTATCATTCCCACACCCCCTTTGTTTTTTTCCAAGTATGTATACGCCCGTTTAATTGGGTTAAGCCAGTTACCCCACAAAAATTGAAAACAAAGACTATAAATCATGGTCTCAAATTGGGAAGGCAATGGGAATATTACCGCAATATACTGTAGACAAGGGAGAAGAAACTGTTTCAGGAGATGCACCCTTTTAAGTTTACTAAACCGAGAACGTTTCCAACTATGAACTTTCCGTTCCACTTTGTCCAAAACTAATAACCAATTTTCCACTGGGAGGTTTTGAGGACCAAATAAAACTCCCAATATTTTAACTGGCTCTGGTAATAATGGAATTGGTGAACAAAGTACCGTCCCCCTGTGACCAGACCCCATCTGTAATCCTTTTGATTTTTTTATAATTGAGTTTAGCATTAGCTAAATTGGCATATATTCTAAATTCTTGAAGAAAGGAGTTAATGTGCTCCTCATGCTGAAAAAATAAACACACATCGTTGGCAAAAGCCTGTATCCGTAGTCTGGATTCACCACCAGGAATCTGAATATCGTCCCATAAATTTTTAAAATGGACTGCTCTAAGAAGGGGTTCAAGGGAAAAAATATACACTAGTGGACTGAGGGGGCAACCTTGATGGACACCTACAGGTAGTTCTATAGGGCTCCCCAATCTCCCCTTTATAACCGGAAATACCAATGTAGAGTTGTACAAGCTTTCTATTACCTTCACCATTTGTAGGGGATCCCAAAATAACCTAAGGTTAAAAAAAAGGAACCTATGATGCACCCTATCAAATGCTTTCTCAAAGTCTAAAGAAACTAAACTACCCCTCAAACCTAATTCTGATAAATATTCGATCACATCCCTTATGACCGTCAAGATGGACTGTATTCTCCGATTAGGAAGGCTGCAGTGCTGCATTGGCGAAATGACTGTAGACCCTAGCCGTTTTAGTCTATTATTCAACAAAGTTGCCAAAATTTTATAGTCTGAGTTCAACAACGTTATAGGCCTCCAATTTTCAAATTTCCCCTTATCTCCGGATTTAAACAAATAAACTTGCAAGCCTTGGGTAAAATAGCTCGGGATTAAGTGATTATCTAGGAAGTAATTAAAAAGAACACATAAACATGCACTCAACTCCACCTGAAAAATTTTATAGAAAGGATTTGATAGTCCATCCAGACCTGGTGAAGTGGAATCTTTCAAGTGACCAATCACCGACTCGATTTCTGAAACAGAAAAAGGAAGCATTACATCGATCAATAAATCATGATCTAACCCAGGAGGGGAAACAGTTTGCAAAAAATCCATAATACTCTGATCTGATGGTGATGATATAGGTGCCAAGGATCGAAAGTAATGTTCGATGATTGAACCAATACCTGACACTTTAGACACCCTTCCAGTAGGGGAATCTAAAAACTCAAGTGCAGTGGAATCTTTCAGATTTTTGCACAAGGCGAAAGGGTCTCCTATAACCGATTTACACACATGGTTATTGATAAGAGCTTGCATAGATTTAGCCCTATCATATTGAAATCTTCTCATGTCCAGTTTCACTGCATCAATCTGAGTGGATAAATCTCAATTTGAAGTATTCTCAATTGAATATAACGTTTGCAGATGGGATCGCAATTTCAAATAAGTGCTGAACTGTAATTTCCTCCAGTAAAGTCCGTAGGATTTAAACCACCGCACACAATCAGCTTTAGTTTCTGCCCACCATAAGCCCAAATCGGCATACAAGAATCTCACTGATAATCTAGCTTCCAGAATCAGTTTAATGGAATTCCTTACTTTTGGATCCTGTAGGCAGGAAGAATTCAACTTCCATCTACCAGACCGTGGGCCTTGCGCAGGGAAATTACCCACTTCAACCTGCACTAGTTGATGGTCGGAGAATTCAATGGGTAAGATACAGAAATCATGTACCAACAGAAATTTGGAGCAAAACAAATAGTCTATAGTGGAGCCCTTAGTCCCCTTATAAAAAGTATAACCGCACTTAGCTGTGGAACTTTGGTTGCAATTACACAAATCCACTTTAGATATCATTGAAGCCAAAAAATTAGAATCACAATAGATTTTTTTCGTTGTTAACCCTTTATAAATTAGAGTGCAGTTAAAGTCACCGCCCCATAAGATTGGTAAGGTGGTAACCAAATAAGGCTGAATTTCTCTAAAGCAATTTATCCTGGCAGCCTTCGTTTGAGGATTATAAAGATTTATAAAATGAAAGTGCACACCCTGCCATGCACCATCTAAAATTAATACCCTCCCTGGTATTAAATCAATCAATTTATAGAGAGCAAAGACAGGCCTACCAACAGGATTCCTATACCATCTGCCGTGTCTCTTCCAAAGAACCAGAATGACGGCCCCCAAGGCCAGTCATTCTGAAAGGAGAGTACCTGAGCCTTTGAAAACATCCAGGTTTCCTGGACAAAGCATAGAGAAATATTCTTATCATGGAGCAACTGAAAAAGTGCTGTATGTTTCACTGAATTCAACAAACTGTGTGTTCAAGGAAGCCCAAGTAAACCCCATCAAACAACCAGCAAAGACAAATGCACACCTTACTTTTTCCTACGTTTCTTCTTTTTTTCTTTATACTCAGTACAAGGCTGTCCTGGTACAGACTTTTGTGAATCAGAGTCCCCCAGATCCATCTACAAATCACCCAGGCAGGAAAAAGGGCTGCATAAGTATTATGCGTTTCCAATTCTAATTTAGCAGGAGCCGCTATGGCCTTAAAGGTCCTACTAGACCGTCTGGGGGGCAAAGCGATGGGTGCAACTAATGCAGCATCTTGTTTCACCTCTGAATCTTTATAACATACTGGTTGTAACAAGGCCGGGTCCTGGATGTAATCTACCACTCCGGGCGATGAAACCACAGAGGTAGGGGGAGGGGGAGGAGTTGCCGCTTCAACTAGAATTGCAGTAGAAAGCAACGTACTTTTTTTCTCCACTTTAGGAAAGTCAAAGGTGGGAGAAACAACAGGAACCTTTTTAACAGCTGTAAGGACCACCTCCTGGGCGTGTTGAACTAGCAAATCTACATTACTGCTAGAGCTTTTATTCTTAGTCGCCCAGACACAATCCTTGAAAGCGTGGCCATAGGTCTTGCAGAGATCACATCTGGTGGGGTTAGCACACTGCTGAATACCATGACCCAAATCCCCACAGTTATCACAACGAGGCCATTCACAGGTGCTAGATAAATGGGTTTTTGAGCCACATTTATAGCAAGCTCGGGGTTGACCACTGTAAAAACAAACCCTCCATCCCTCCCCAACAAAAAGGAGTTCAGGATGTGCTCTATACCGTTCTCTGTTTGTCTCAATTTAACTTTGAATTTCCAACCCCTGTCCAGAACTGTTCCGTATCCAATATAGGTTCTGGGTCACCTTGTAATTCACACTTTAGAGAAAACCAGTGGGTAATATCTTCAACATGTATGCCTTCATTACGGAACATGATTGTTACATATTTGATCAAAGGGGTAGAAAGGGGAATAAGCAAAAAAGGAGACCATAATGGGGAAAATTTCACTTGTGCATATTGTTCCCAAAACAATTCCAATAAGTATGCTGAGCAAAAACTAATATCGAAGTTGTCCTCTCCTGATATATGAATAAAAGCAAAGACATCCCATGAGGAAAACCCCAAGGATTCCTTAATAAGCAGTTTCCTCACATGGTGCCTATCTGGTCTGTCAGATAAACCACCTTTATAACGAAGTCTAACAGCATTGCGCCGTGGTGCAGCTTCCCTTTTAGCATTTGCAAAAAGGCTGACATCAATGGTTTATCTGCTGGAGGGAGCGGAGCAGCCCCTTCTGTACCAGTGTTAGACATTTCAGGCTCTGACCCCTTAACTGTACCTCCCCCTTCATTGCAAATAGAACATTTATTAACCAAAGGCATACCATCCCTCACAGTAGCCCCCCTCATCCCTTCCTGAGGGTGCCAAACCGGAGAGTGTTTTTTGAAAACAAAAACAGGATCCCAGTCCTATGAAGGAGTCCAAACACCAGACCCTGATTGTCCCCATCCTGCAGCTTTTAAAGCCCATTGTGGAGACCATGAATTATCATGGGCCAAAGGAACATCTGCCTTTTGAATATCTGCCCCCAGAAAAGGAGCATGTAAAGTATTTTCATCAACTCTCGGTGGCCTCAGGCCCTGATCAGCCTGGAACTCCATTGTGCAGCTTTTCTGATCCCCAAAACAAAATTCTGTCACTCCAGTTTGATCTCCAGGTTTAGACTGAAACAGTACAGAGCCCTGTTTGGGGTTGAGGGGCGCTTCAATGGGCAAGGGTTGGAACACAAACCCAGTGTCCCTGCGTAGGATAGAATCAGTAGTTGTACTCACCCCCATACCTTTTCTCTGTCCAGACTCCAGTGACTCGATTGCCGTGGATTGTCGTGCTTTGAAAGACATTTGAGCCATATCATTTAAATGGGAAGCAGAAACTAAGGGCAAAGCTGGAACTTCCGTTTTATTCTGAAAAGACCCACTCAAAGACGATGCTGCTACCTCCTGAAGAACTTCCACATTGCTTTGCAGCATAATGGGGTCACGCGAATCACTAGACTGCCCACTTGTAACTCCGTCAGCCGTTTCCACATTCAGCGCTACCGGAAACTCTACAGCTCATTCCTCCATATGATCCTTCTCGAGATCAGGTACAGCAATTTCTCTTTTCGTTGAATTATCCGTATCAAGCACCGAACGTGCTTCGTGAAATACCTCTTCTGCCACACTATCCATAGGTAGCACCTCCAAAGCCTGTTCCAGTAACAGACTATCCGTGCTCGTAAGCGGTCCCACCGCTAACTCCTCTGAAGTGCTGCCGAACGCAGCAGCCATCTTGCCAGCAGCCTGACGGCCTCCTACTGATGATCAGTAGGGGAATTTCCAGTGTCCTGGCCAAATTTCCCTCATTCACTAAAAGAAAATACCACCGACAGCTTAATCTGGTTCAAGGTCAGTTGGCATTCATCTGTATCCCCTTCCCCTGGGTCGTGCCTGAAAATAGGCAGGATTTGTCTAGTACACTTACCCGGTCAACAAAAACTAAATAAAAAAAATAAATGTAGGACAGTGTCCTAAATCCTCTATAACTGCCCTTTTGAAAAGTGTCCCGCAGTACCTGCAGTTAATAATGTCCATTCCAGATAAGTTGCTGGGCTTATAGCCTGGACAGAGTAATTCGAAGGAGGAAAATGAAAGCAAAAGTTTGATTTAGTGTTTTGTTTTTGCATAACATGTTATAACAAGTTAAATTACTTGTGCCCCTGTAAATTAGGTCACTGTGTGGATACCCCTCTGATCTGCCCCTTCCTGCTTTGCTACAGGAACTGTCACGACTGTGCTACCCTATCAAAGGAGTGTAGTGTGGGGTGGTTGGGAATGGGGGTGGGTGGCTGGGCCTTTCCCCTGCCAAAAAGGAAGAACCACAGACGAAAGAAACAAGGAGGTTAGAGCAGAAACAGTCAGTCAGCAACAAATGCAGTAGCCCTGAAAGCTTAGCCTAATGATAGATACAACTGCAAAGCCTGTAAAGCACCACCTGTAACAACTTCACAGAAGATATACCCTGTAAGAAACACTTTGTTATAGAGAAAAATAAAGCAGTAACAGAAGACATCCCTTGCAAAAGACAATTTGAATCAGACGATTACAGCAGTAATATTTAAGCACACACCTGTAGGCACACCATGTAATAATGCTGCAGAAGGTATACCCAGCAACAACAATATGAATCAGAGAAAAATAAAGCAATAAAATAGTAGCAACAAACAGTAACAATCCCTGTGAATACAAAAGAAAATAATAACACACAGTAAATCTGCCTAGCCAAAAGAAATCTTAATCCTTTTCCTGGCTCTGGTAAGGTTTTTTGCTCTGTCCTTACAAGCAACCTAGAAGAAAATAGCTCAGGCGAAGCTAGGTGCCTTTGCCAGCAAACCTAGTCTTCCACCTCCAAGATATCAACTCAAGCAGAAGCCAGCTCAAACATGCGCAAACTAAGCTGTACTGCACTTTACTGCTTGCTCAGAGCTAGCTGCTCTGTACTGCTGCCTGGGCAGTTTTAACTATTTATACATCTCCTCCACTCCCACAGCAAAACAGGTGCAAAGGGACTGGCAGGAGCAACCCAGGGCCACCAAGGGACCCAAGACTGGAGAGACCAGACAGCTGGAAGGCAGACTAGGTAAGCCCCATCTGTGGAGGTGGGTTACATAAGTAAACTATTAAAATGTCCCACAGAGGGGGCTCCTCTAACAGAAGGTGGAAGTGAGTTCCACATCATAGGAGTCGCAACACTAAAGGCTCTGTCTTCTGAAGATTTAAGTCAGGAGCAAGGGACCAACAGGAGATCCTACTCTGAGAAAGGGAAAGTGCTGCTGGGAGTGTATACAGTCAAGATGTTTTTGGACTCAAATCATGCAGGGCCTTGTATGCCACAAAGCAAATCCTGAAGCTGATGCCCCACCTCATTGGCAACCAGTGCTGTTCCTGGAGCTCTGTTTTGATATGCTCAGACTGTAAAGTCTCAGTTATCAACCAGCCTGCCAAGTTCTGCACAAACTGCAAGTGACGCACAAGCCCCACAGATAGCCCTAGATGAGAAGCATTACAGTCAGTCAAGGGGGGTGGTGGAGACAAAAGCATGCAGTAGTGTTTCCGGGTCAGAGCAGACAAGATACATCTGAATACGGGCAATATTTTGCAAATGCTAGAAATCACCATGAACCACAACAGACACCTGATGTTCCAGTGTCAATCTATCATCCACAGCAATGCCCAACTTCCTAACTCTATCCACTGCTCATAGTACGGTACCAACTATTGAAGGCAACAAGACAGGATCACTATTCATTGCTGCAGCCACCTGACTTGGTTTCATGAGTAGCACCTCTGTCTTTGATGAGGTGAGCCTAAGCCAGTTTGAAGCCATCCAGTTCTGGATCTCAATAAAACACTCATCCAGCACAGCTACTGCATTTGCCCTATCAGATGCACACAGCAGATAGATCTGGGAATCATATGCATAACAATGAAAACCCAGACCATACCACCTGATGATCTCCCCCAACTGCAGCATGTACACGGCAAACAACATGGGCACCAGAATCAACCCCTGAAGCACTCCACAGCCAAGTGCAACCACATCTGAGATGTATGAACTACCTATGTGCTGGCTTTCAAAAAAGCTGCATCTCTGTAGGTACATAGTTAAATTGTGGATTTAGCAAATACTGTGTCTGGCATTACTGCGTATCAATTAAATCTCATAATAATGGACCTAAGTACTCGCCCTAGATTTTTGTATACCACAGGCGTCTTACATCAGAGAGGTAGGGGGTGATGGATAGGGAAATCACAGAAAGTAAAGTGCTAGAGGGGTTAAGGGCACTGAGGGTGGACAATGCACCAGGATCAAATAGCATACACCCCAGGGTACTGAAGGAGTTGGCAGAAGTCCTGGCAGGAACCATTGACAGACCTATTTAATGCCTCTCTGGACTCAGTGTGTGTACCCCAGGACTGGGGGATGGCTTATGTGGCTCCACTCCATAAGAGTGGTCCCAAAGATGAACCAGAGAATTATAGACCCATGAGTCTCACATCCATAGTGGGAAAACTGATGGAAACAATCTTGAAGGAGAGGCTGGTGACCCTGCTGGAGGTCAGTGGGGTGCAGGACAGTCAGCAGCGTAGCTTTGTCAAGGGCAGATCCTGCCAGACCAACCTAGTGGACTACTATGGCTGGGTGACTAGGGAAATGGACAAAGGGCATGCAGTGGATGTCCTGTACCTGGACTTCAGTAAGGCATTTGGCTCAGTCCAACATGGGAGACTAGCACGTAAGCTAAGGGGTACAGGGGAAGGGGGTAAAATTGGTGGGATAAGTGGAGAACTGGCTGCAGGGACGGCAGCAGAGGGTGGTGGTGGGAAGTGAATTATCATCCCCAAGGGCAGTGATGAGTGGGGTCCCACAGGGGTCAAAGTTGAGGCCAGTGTTATTTGGGGCATTTATTGTAGACACCTCAGTAGGCATAAATAGCAAGATCAGACTATTTGGGGATGACACCAAGATGAGGGCAGTGGTGGATGATCAAGGGGGTGGTAGGGATTGCAGGAAGATCTAACAAGGCTGGAGACATGGTCTGATTCCTGGCAACTTGGTTTCAATGCCAAGAAATGCAAGGTGCTACATTTCAGGACAAAGAATCCAAAGAGGAGCTACCATCTGGGGGGTGCAGCTAGCTGTGACTGAGGAGGAGAAAGATCTGGGGGTGCTCATTACGGGAGCAATGAACAACTCAGCACAGTGCAGGAAAGCAGCAGTAGTGGCCAACAAGATGCTGGGTTGTATTGCAAGGGGTATAACCTCTAGGAGGAGGGAAGTTATTCTACTGTTATACAGATCACTGGTCAGACCCCACCTGGAGTACTGCATTCAGTTTTGGTGCCCTTACCTAAAGAGAGACATTAGATTGCTGGAAGGGGTGCAATGCAGAGCAACAAAGATGATCATGGGTCTGGGGGAGTTACCATATGAGTTTAGACTGAGCAAGTTGAACATTTACTCTCTGGAGGAGAGGAGGGACAGGAGGGATATGATTGAGACATTTAGGTACATTAGAGGAATAAACAGGACAGGCACAGAGGGACTGATCATGGGGAGAGTGGGGAGAGACACTCGGGGTCATGGCATGAGATTTGAGAGTGGAAGGTTTAGGAGGGCGATGAAGAGGCATTTTATTACTGAAACAGTGGTAGCAGAGTGGAACTCACTACCAGCAGAGGTGGTGGCCTGTAAAACAGTGGGATGCTTCAAGAGGGGCTGGGATAGGGCAAAGGATGGGTCATGGGGGTGGGGTAGGGTGGGGTGGGGGCAGCTGCAGAGTAGGGATGCTAGCTGCAAAATCGAGCAAACATGATAGACAAAATTATCTTTTTCTGCTGGCAGTTTCGCATGTTTGTATGTGCCATATCTTCCAGTTCATTCAGTCAGCAACCACAGTTTAGACTGATAACATTTGTATTGTCTTTAGAGAAGCTTGCTTCAATAATTTTAGTGGGTTGCACTGCAGACCTTATCTTACCTGACACATTTTTCTTCTATGTTCCTTATTTTCAAGAGGATACAAATATGTTTCACATGAATACACATTTTAATATTTGAATACCACTGGCAGAATTTAGATTTCTCAGTTTCTTGAAAATCTTTCATATTTAGCCCCATGAATCAATTGCAATTGAAATACTTATAAGTAGGGCTCCCGGTTTTAGGTGTTTATTTTTTGTCCAAAAAAAAAAAAAAGAAAGTTGTTTATTTTTGACCTTGTTCTCCCCCTTTCAAAAGTACCAAAAAATCTGTTATTTTCAAAGTAATTAATTTCTCAGACAACAAAAATCTTTATAAATCAATGTTTATTCACTCAATTAAAAAAATAGACATTGCATTTTTTAAAACTGTGTACACTGACTATTGCTTGTTAGCACCATAGATATTTCACCATATTAATATTGTACCATTAGTATTGCAAAATAAGCATTGCATCATACAGTAACTGTAAAACTATTAATATATAACTATGTAGATGGTGATGGTGAGCTAGCAACAGCACAGTTTTAGAGCTCTGTTCCACTGTATAAGCGAAAAGTATAAAACGAAAAAAACACTATTCACCCACATGCATTTACAATACAATGAGCCTACTGGCCCCCTTATTCAAGATGCCCCCAGCCACTACTCATCTGGATGGAGTAAGCGGTCTATCTCCTTGAAACTGTGCTGTGGTTTCTTGGTGTTCCTCTGACCTTGGAAACCAGGCAGTGTTAAGACGGGTGCCCTTGCAAAGAAAAAATATAGAGAGGGAGTCCAATAGAAGTCTCATGAGTGGGAGTTGGGCAAGATCAAGTCCTTTATGTGCAGCATACAGAGCGAGCTGATTCACATTACTGTCCAGCTCACGGCAGTCTGGTCTCGGTGGAAGCACTTGGCTACCGTATGGAGCCCATGGAGCATTGAAGCGGAGGCTGCGATTAATGGTCAAGGAGATCCCTGTGGGTCTCAGTGAAATTCGGTCATTTTCAGTTATAAACAATTTCCCAATTTTCACCACAGTGGTGTTTTATCCATGATAATCGGTTATAACTGAAAACCGGGAACCCTACTTATAAGTAATTTCTGTGGATAATTATCCCTTTTAGATTTACCTTCTACAGATAGGATAAACTAATATTTGTTAACTGTGACTGTATATGCGTAGTCCATTCTGGGTAAAAAACATTTACGGCATACAATAATTTTTCTTGGTAACAGAGAAACGGCAGACACTATTTACTCATCACTTTTTAACCAGTACTGTAGTTTAACAATTCTAACATTGCAAAGCACTTAATTTTGCTTTCCCCAGTTCTGCTCTGATGTATATTAAAATGACTGAACTGGGAACATCCAATATGGATTTATAAAATGTATTCATAGACTGTCAAATTTTTCTGGACAGCAGTATCCCCACAGCTCAAAATTATAGCTGAGGACGGGGACCAGTTTTGCATTTGCAGCCAGAAAAGGTGGTTCTAAATTTGACCCTCCACATTTTTTTTTTGCTTCTCTGCTCCCCCCCCAGCCAGCCTCTCCTTTGAGCCTCCTTTGGTCCTTCCATCTGCCTGTCTCCTCTGACGCCGACCCTTACTTCACATTGTGACCCCCCCCAAGAGGTAGCCCAGCATATCCCTTCACCGGGTGGGTCCCCCTCCTTTGAGAGGGAAGGCACCAGTGAGGGCTGTCCAGCGCATTAGTCAGTCAGCTCCGGGTGTCACTGAGGCAGGTCAGTTGTGAGGGCTGATGGCATTGGGGAGCTGGAGACCATCATCCGGCTTAGCCAGGGAGCTGTTTCCTGGGTTTCTCCCCAGAGAGTGACATGCCACTTACGTCAAGGCAAATGCCGACATCCATCACTCCCCCAGCAATCAGAACCCTGATGTCCTGCTGTGCTTCCAGCCTCTGCCAGGGGCCAGCAGGTGTCTGGTTTGCATCCCCACCCTCCTCCCAGAGAAGGCGAGCTGTCTGTGGACGCTCCTACCTTCTCCTCCGGCCAGCCCTCCAGCAACCTGAGTCTGTTCCCGAACCTGAGTCACCGGCGTCGCAAGTGGAAATCCAACCGCTGCACTGATGGGCTGGCCCTCCACATTTTTTTTATTAATCTGTTCAGTCCACCACTTACTCCAGCAGCTTTATTAATTTTACAATTCAAGAGTTTCTTCCATTTACCGTGATTACTGACTTTTGTACTCAATTATGTAAATTCTGCTACTTGTTCAAGTAATTGTCCATTTAGCTACCATTTATGTTATCTGGTCCATTTGTTCCAAATACTGTAACTTTAATGTTTTCAATATTTATTATCAATTGTAACTGATGTGTTAGTTCTTCCAAATGTGATAGCTTTCTTTTTAGGCCTACTGGTGATACTGAAAGAAAAATTAGGTTGTCTGCATATTCCATTGTAGGGCAGGACTGTCCAATAATTGCTGGAGAATGAAATGTACTGTAGGGTTGTCTAGGTTTATCAATATTTCATCCATGAATAGGTTAAACAACAGAGGGGCCAGGGGACAACCCAGCTTTTTCCCTTTGTTAACCAAGAATTTCTTAATACAATTTCCAGTAAGTGAGTATTCAACTTGGGACCAGTTACAATTGTGTAGATTAGTAAATGAGCTGATTAGCCATGATTCTACATCAAGCTCCTCCAATGGTGTCCTATTATAATTGTCTATTGAGGGGGTCAAATGCAGTCTTAAGTAAGCCACATACAACTTGTGGTAT
Source organism: Neoceratodus forsteri (assembly GCA_016271365.2). NCBI lineage: Eukaryota > Metazoa > Chordata > Ceratodontiformes > Ceratodontidae > Neoceratodus > Neoceratodus forsteri. The sequence continues at coordinate 1,823,341,689 of CM057449.1, read as the reverse complement.
TGATTTATAACACATTTTTCATAGAGATGTGCCAGAACAAAACAATGATCTGTCACAGAGAGATTTTTTTGAAAGCCTGCCTGCAATTTACTAATTGTATTCTTATTCTTTGCCCAGCATTCTAGTCTGTTGTTTAAGACCTTTGAAAATATCTTACACATTGCATTCATTATGTTGTTGGTCGGTAACTGGATGGGGAACATTTGGAGCCTTTTTTATGGATGGGCAGCAGTGTGTCACTCTTCCAAGGTGATGGCAAGTATATATAGAAAAATATATGGGGTGGTGTGTGTTATGAGAATTTATAAAACGGGTTTAAAAAAAGTCTCAATTTCATTGGCTGAAAGGACCTTCCAGCCATGTCCTAATCAGCATGTATCTATGCCAACCAGCACTATTCTCTCCTGAGTGACCTCTCAACAACCACAAATCAGTAACCTACCCACGCTACAAACTGTTTCTGAAAACTAGCCACACAATGAGCTGCTCCAACGGTAAACATTGCAGCGCTGTAACAGCAGGCATCAAGCAACAGTAGCCTGTCTGTTTCTCTTTAGGCACAAAAGTGATGTAAGAAATCCATCCAGACCTTTTTTCCCCTTCACATAAAAAAGAAATTGTAAATACCTCACTGACAGCGTTAAAACAGCAAGCGCTCGGTGCTGACATTTTCCCATTCACAGCATGCTGCTTCCACTGTCGTTACCCCGTCCCCTTCACAAACTCTGCTTCAAACATTTCCATCAAACAAAAACTTATATTTCTACACACTACAGCACCACACAATACAGAAACTTGGGAGAAGAAAAAACGCAACCTGGAAATGGGTCTAAACGCCGGCCGCTATGGGACACGCTCGTTCCAACACAAACCAAGCCAATCTCATCAATAGTCAACCAAACCCTACAGTATAACAAAAAAAAATCTATAAATAAAAAAGAATTAAAAACTGTTTCTGTCTTCCTGAATATATACAGTTACCAGCAGACACACACAAAACTAAAAGCCCTCTACTCGCTCTCAAAGCAGCCAGTCGCTGTGGCAGTGCAACATTAACATTAAGTTTAAACGTCAAGCACTGTAAATAATTCATAGTATCTGAACAGGAGTAACACAAAGGGGAATTAAAAGTATATCCAGACAAAACAACCCAACCATTATGTCTGTTTGTCTGGTGGGGAGATGGAGAGGCATAGTAAGTACCTAAAATATCAGTGTCTGTGACTCAGTAGGTAGCACACCCACCTCTGAGGCAGGGAGATCAGAGGCCTGTGGGTTCAGTTCCCACATCTGGCACTTGGGTTAATATCCCAGTACTGACACTGTAGTGCAGCATGAGAGGGGTGCTGCACTTCTGAGGTGCTGTCTTTTGGATGAGACATTAAACTGAGGTCCCATCTGCCTGGATTGGTGGTAGTTCAGGTGGATGTTAAAGATCCCATGGCACTTATCGAAAAGAGTAGGGAAAATTTTTATTTAGGAAAAACTGTACATTACATTCCAAAGAAACATGATACATAAAGAAAAACAGAAACAAGAAATCCCCAAATAAAAAGTTCCAAGAAAACTATCCTATTTTATCCTTAAGGAATGATACCCCTGTCCAACGGAGGGCCCAACAATCTGAAGGCATATGTTGTTTTTCAAACATACATTGTTTCAAAAGTTCATTTTCTATAATAATAACAGTCTGTTTAGGGTCTTGATACAGTTGCTGTAAAACAAACTTACATCTTGTTTGCCATAAAATAAACTTTATAAAGGCAAAAATGATATGTAATGTACCCTTATAAATATCCAAGTCCTGGAAAGTAAAGCCACAAACAATTTCTTTATATGAAATATTATTCCAGTATCCATTGTGCCACCTAGTGGCTATGGTACCCCATATAGTTTTAGCATATGGACATTCAATAAAAAAATCTACCATTGATTCCTCTTGTGTAATATAAGATACCCTTGGGCACATCCGTTCCTCTATTTTTTTATGCTTAGCATTACCTTTCACAAAAAGATGGCCATGTACACTTAATCAGCAAACATCCCATATTCTTGGTGGAGTATAAGGGTCTTTCAAAGATTCCAATACAAGTTTAGTATACCCTGGCTCTATTTGCCTAAAGGAAAAAAATGGTGGATTAATAGACGTATGAATTGTAGAATAAAGTGATTTAGTGGTGAATTTAGACAATATATTAAACTGTAACTTCCAAGATTTTAATTTATTAAGAGCAGGCCTGAAAAAAACACAGCTCGTCTTAACCTGTGCTTTCAAAATCCCTTGTTCTTCCCAAACGTTATAAAGAGGCTTTAGCCATTCACTAGCAATAAGGATCATATAGCAAGACTTGGTTTAGTCAACTCAATGAAATTAACTTGGAAAAAATTACAAAAGAAAAAAAGTACTGGATTAATCAAATTTAACTCGCTTTCTGCTACCGATAAATATATTATTTCACGTTTGATAGGATTCAGGCGTCTTCCCCATATTATCTGGAATACAAGTCCTAATAGTGTAGTTTCCAAAGATTTAGGTAAAGGATAAACAGAACTAAGGAAAATAAATATTGGGAGAAAAAAGTTTTAATTACCGCCACTTTTTTCTTTTTAGTTTGATTCCATTTTTTCCAGACTTCCACCTTTGTTTTTGCAAATTCTAATTTCTTTGTCCATTTGTATACCCCATTATCCCCCCATCCAAACCAAATTCCCAAACACTGAAAGGGGTCAGTAGACACCTGAATACCTTTCCAGGACATAGGAGAAACACTGGAATTATTTAATGGATAAATAATACTTTTTCCAATATTCAAACATGCTCCAGATAATCTAGAAAATTCTTCAATACACTTAAGAGCCTGAATACCTGAAGTGTAATCAGCTACTAGAACACATAAATCATCTGCATAAGTAGTCACCTTAATATCTATATCACCCCCCGGTATAGGGATCCCAACAATACGTGAATCCTTCTGGATAAGATGAAGCAGTGGATCCAAACACAAGACATAGAGTAAAGGACTGACTGGACATCGCTGTCTTACTCCCCTTGATATATCAATATAAGAACCCAGATGACCATTAGCAAAGGGCATTGCCCTGGCATTATTATACAACAATGAGATCCAGTTAACAAAACTAGCTGGAATCCCATAATGTGTTAATATTAAAGAAATGTAATGGTGTAGTACACGATCAAAGGCTTTTTCCTGATCTAGGGACATGACAATTCCCTGAGTTTGACCATCCTTACCCCTTTCTATAATCTCCCAAAGTAATAATAAATTATGCATAATTGAGCGCCCCAAAACAGAACATGTTTGAATTGATATAATTAGCAATGAGGCTATATTAAGCAGGCGATTATGTAAAATTTTCAATAATATTTTATAATCAGTATTTAACAAACTCAACGACCTCCAATTATCCAAAATTCTCCTGTCACCTTTCTTATAAATCAAAATCTGTACTGCTATACAAAAATGCATATCCACCTGCAGGGTACCCAACACTGTATTAAATACCATCATTAATATAGTCTGTAATATCTCAGTGAATTCTACATAAAATTCAGAAGAAATGCCATCAATGCCTGGGGCTGTGGACTTTTTCAAATTATTAATAACCTCTCCAATCTCAACTTTAGAAATAGGTAAAGTAAGGTTCCTTAAAAGATCCTCAGGTATATATGAAACCTGAACCGATGACAAAAATGAAGTTAATTGTGAAATATCAATTGGAGCCATTCTATACAAATCTGATAAATATTGTGTAACAGCCTGTAATATTGCTGACCCATTGGACACCTAAGTCCCACCTCATAACCTAACAGAATCAAGAAGTCTATCTGAGGCCCTGTGTGAGCAGGCTTTAAAGGCCTCACCAAACCCAGTTTTCCCTGGGGAGCAAATCCTATGCTCATTTAGCATAGTTGCAGCTTTTAAAAATTGTAAGGACAACATCTCTTTTTTTAAATTAAGGATCTGCGGTGTCAACCCAATACGTTGAATATTAATAACAGAATAGAGTTTATTAAGTTGGAACCAGAGATTAAGATAATCTTTATACTGACTCAACCTACTTTTAGAAGAATGTGTTTGAAACACTATTGTTAAACCTCTTTTTGTTTCCTCCCACCATGTACTAAGGTTACCCACTAAACATGCAACAGACATCGTGCCTTAAGATATTCAATAATCTTATGTTTTATCCTCTGTTCTTTAAAAGTGTAATGTTTAGTTTCCAGTATCCTTTACTGTTTCTTGGCCCAATGTCACCTCCCAGTACAATCAGAAGGACTGCATGGTCAGAAGTCGTTAAAGGAATGATATCTGCCCTTGAGATACTAATATTCTTTTTTGTAAATATAAAATCAATTCTAGTAAAAAGTGCACCTCTATAATAAGTATGACCCCCTACTGTATGAACACATAGAAAGGAATCTTGTAGACTACTCTGGTTAATAAGCGAAGTAAGATAGTTGGAATCACAGTACATTTTACTTGCATTGGCTCCCCTATCCAGTACACAGTTAAAATCTCCCCCCCCCATATCACCATTTTTGTTGTGTATAAATAAGGACTGACTTTTTGATATACATCTATACGTTCCCTTTTTGTGAGAGGAGCATAGACGTTAATCACTCTCCACTCAAATCCCTTAAAGGTAAAATCTAAGAGAAGAGCTCTACTCTCTGATAAATCAATAAGACGTGACACCCTAAACCCATCCCCTTTAAACAATATCCCCACTCACTCACAAACCCCTGTGCCAAATGAAAAAAAAGAGGGGCCCCAACACCACTATTGTTGTGCTGAACGAACTAAAGAAAGAGTATTTAACCTAGTATCCTGTAATAAGCAAATGTCACAATGTAGGTCTTTTAACACAGATAGTGTTATCAACCTATATTTGGGATTCCGAATACTATTCACATGAATAGATGCTACCCCTAAACAGGAAAAGGCCATAGGCACAATATGCAGGATATTTTAAGGAAGTTTCCTTAATCTAGAACTCCTATGAATTCTAGTATGAATCCTAGGAGTCTGGTCCTCATCAGCTCCCTCTTCAATTCGTTCCCTATCTGATTCAGAGGGGAAAGGAGCAAGGGAAGAAGCCTCCGAGTCTCCTCCTTGTTCAGAATCTACCATGGAGGGCCTAAGAACAGCAAATTTATTTGATAAAATAATACCTTCATCCCCTGGGCCGCTAGCTTGAGCAACTTTAGACTTAGGCCGCGTTTGCTTCATACCCCTTTTTTTCACATTACTCTTGACCATGGGGGGGGTGGCATTTGGATTTCCATGTCCTTGGTCACTAAAGGCAATCCAGAAACTGAAGGAGAGAGTACAATATCAGTATTCTCAAGAAAGTACTATGGGGGGGTAGAAATTGCTTCTATAATCACATTGTGGACTTCAGCATTAGAAGGGACTGAAGGGGTTGGGGGTGAAGAGTTTGTATGCTCCGGAGGGGCCTGATTAGTTTTCTGTTTGCATTTCTGTATTTCTTATTTCTGGGCTTCTTGTAAAATAAAATCCTGACTAACATGATCATTTCTATTGTGAGTAGCCCAAGGGCAGGCTCTAAAAGCATGCCCAACATCCTCACATAATTACAACGTAAATCCTCAGAGCAGTCCAAGCTATGGTGGTCAAAAGCTAAACACAGATTACGTTTAATTCTGTCACATGCTGAACCCAAATGAGTATATGCCCTGAACCTAAAGCAAGTTCTTGGCTGACCAGGGAAAAAACAATAGCCTCTCTCATCACCTAAAAATAAACTATTAGGAAGATGTACTGGACCTAATGTATTGTGCCTTAAACTAACCTGTATAACCCACCCCCCATTCCAGAGACATTCCTCATCAAAAATAGGTCCAGGATTCCCCAACACATCACAGCGTTTCTGCAACCAGTAAACAATGTCATGAATAGAGACAGCTTCATTACGAAATAAAACAGTGACATTTTTTATAGATGGTTTTGTCAGTGGTATTGCCTTGAAAGGCAACCATAGTTCAGTATACTTGAAAGCATCATATTTGGTCCAGAATCTGTCAAGACCCTGTGGGGAAGTAAAACTTATATCATAAAGGACAGAGCCAGAAACATGTATCAAAGCAAATATTTCTGTTGAAAAAAAAAAACAAAAGATCCCTTCAATAAATCATGACCAATATATAAGCGATCAGGAGCTACTTCCAGGCCCCCAAGGTATTCCAGGCGAACTGCATTGTGTCTTTGCAAGGGGGGGATCTTGTGAAGGGGTCCTTCCTCCAAAAAGACTCCCAAGTAGTTTTTGCATGCTCTTGAAAATTAGGAGCAGTTCTAGGAGCTTCCTGCCCCTCATCCCCTGACTCACCCCAATGAATCGATGTTAAACCATCATGTTCTGAAATTGAGGACTATATAACTTTTGGGGGGCTTAAACCAGGCTGGGAAACGTTTCCTGAGTAGAAATACACTGCTGTGCTAATCCCTTGGCAACAGCTGTAACATTACCAGGTATAGGCCCAACTGTACTAGGAGAAGAAGAGTCCCTTGGAATTGGGCTATGGGCCGGACCTGGGATCCATATTCCTGCAGTGCCCCACTTCCAACCTGCAGCGAGCAGGGAGCACTCCAAAGATGATGGGGAGGATCCCTGAACAGGCTGTGCTGTCAAATCAGCCTCTCTACCTTTCCGTAACAACAGTGAGGAAACAATTGCAACAGATGATTGTTCAGGAAGACAGTTAGGTGTACTTACAGAAGGTGTAGTTTGAGAAAACAAGTGAGAATTCATTGCTCCTGCCAAGGGATTTTGCTGCTGCAACTGAGAAGCATTCACCAAAGGTGACTCAGGTGTCTGGAATGAAGGTAGAGTGATGACCTCATTTGGGCAAGGCATCCCATCCTGAACAGAGTTTTTCACAGCAGTCTCTTGCTGTAAGATTAGCTTTGCTGCTTTCTTGCATAAACTCAACAGAAACATCCAGATCCTGCTCAGTAGCAGTGTCAGGTATCGCGGTTTTTATTATTGCACTTTTAGTAGTAGCAGAATACAATTCCTTGTTTTGCTGCAGAATATTATTTAACCAACTGTCATCAGAATCAAAAAGTCCATGACATCCTTGTTCTTGGATCTGAGAGGTGGCAAATTGTTTCATACTCACTGCATTTGATACATCCAAGTTCTCTAGTGTGGTCTCCTGAGCTGGACCTGTGGGCTGGGAGACCTTCTCACCCACAGGTACACCAACAGAATGATCCCCCAGTACACCTTCCTCCATAGCAGCGGCTACCCCTACTGACAAAGAATAGGGGAATTTCCCTGGTGTCCAGGCCAAATTTCCATCTTTCACTAAAAAAATCACAAACAGCTTAATCTGGTTCAAGGTCAGTTGGCATTCATCTGTATCCCCTTCCCCTGGGTTGTGCCTGAAAATAGGCAGGATTTGTCTAGTGCACTTACCTGGTCAACAAAAAATAAATAAAAATAAAGGGACTATTTTACAAGTTTACATTTTAAAAGCTCAAATTCTTAAAATGATTTCCCTCTTTTCATTTTTTGTATTTTTCCATAAATAGTGACTTGATGAACCCATTTTATAAGTGCAATAAGACACTCCAAGGTGTGGGTTATCACCTGATAAGAGCACGCCAAGGTGCGTTGTTAGGCACGAGGCGCTTGCGCCCGTGCTCCTGATGCTTTATCAGGGAAGATAACCACACATCATTGTTCTTATTTCTTGCTTAATTCACACCGAGGTGTGTGATGCTACATAAACCCTGAGAGTGAAGCTTGAGGGGTTTATTCAAGCATCACACATCAACGGTGTGAATTAAGTTTGAGTAATCACAGCACCCCATATTTTATTTTATATAATTACTGGTCATCAATTTTTTCCTCAGCCCCCCCCCCCCCATTCCAAATGTTGCTCATTCTGGTTTCTTAGATTTATGGTTTGATAGTAACACTGAGAGCAAAGGGGTAGGACAGAGGGATCAACCAGTGCTGGTGTCATAGGACACCATCAGTAAAGGTATATTTCCTTTTTTAAATAGTTGAAAAAATTGTAATTGGAGTCGGAAGTTGTGGGCTGTCATGGAACTAACAGCTCGCCTCTGTGAATACTGTGAGGACTCCTGCAAACCAGCAGAGGACATTTAACTGTGATCACAATGTGAGAACGTAGAGTAACACTGCCTTATAACTTTGTACAGGATAGTTTGATTTTTTTAACCACACTGACAGAATCACTGTCACTTCTTTGTGATGAAAACACAATGATCCAGGAAGTGCTGTGCTTGGCACACAGGCAGGCAGTCTTGAGCGCAGCAGTGATTTTGGTGTTTCCACTTTTCAGACTTTGTGAAAAAAGTATGATGTAGGCATAATTTTTAAAGTAAAGTTAATACAGTCACTAGATATAAGATTTCACTTTTAAAAGTGAAAGTTTGAAGTGTTGAGTCAGAGTGCCATGCTCGACACAGTATGAGAAAGTGGGTCTCAAGAGCAGCTCCATTCTGAGAATAATAGCTGGTAATCAACACTGAAAAAATTGATGACCTTCTTCTGAATACATAAAGTAGATTGAGTATTTCTCTTACTGTATCTGGCCACCTGTTAATATCTACTTTAAAGATCCCATCTGGGATTTTATCACAATCTGAACCTTTTCCTTGCTTAAAAGATGTAATGGTATCTATCACCTCTTCTTTTGTAATATTATCTGTGAATAAATTAATCTCCATACTTGGTGGATAAAGTTAACTGATTTAGGAGTTAAGTTCTCATCACAATATATTGCCATAAATTAATCAAACCACTGATTTGCTGAGATATGATTCTATATTATAATAGAATAGCTACCATGCACCAGAAAGATTTTGAGTCATTATTACTTATTACCATAAGCAATTGATCCCATATAGATTTATGCTATGTAATTTTCTGCTCTTTCAACACTATATCATAAAGTTTGCAACACTTTTCAACATTTATTTAGATAAGTAAAATTTTCTTTTGATGAATTTTTCCCTACGTCTCTGATGACTTTGTTCAGTCTATGTTTTTCCTCTACATTTTTTATTAAACTTGCAGTCTTTTTATTCTGGTCAGCCTGTACTTTGGAATACAGAAACAGGATACAATAGTTTGAAAGTGTTCTGTATATTAGATCCAGTTGCTTCAGGGGCCATTTATAAATGAATAGCCTCCCATAGTTCTTGTACCTCACTACTGCTCAGCACCTTCTAGATAATTTCACTTACCAAACCTGATTGGAATTGGTTAAGTTGGAGGTTGGTATTATTTTGGGGTGGGTTTTGTTTGCAATATTTATTTTATTGTCAATTTGGTTAGGAATATGTGTCTTGCAGGAATTGTGTCCTTTCACTCCTATTCGTCGCAGCAGCTATGTTTGCAGCATCCTTTGGGAGTGCTCTGCGTAACTTACTGGTAGCAGTGAACACTCAATACTTGAAACTGGGGGTCCTCTGAGCTTAAAACAAGAGATGTAATCATGCTCGGGGGAGAGTTGGAAAGGGGGGAGAATCTGGGAGTGCAAAGCTTAAAAGGCACCCTGGGCATAGATGAAGCTAGGCTAAGGGTCCTCCCTGCCTGATGTCCATCCCAAGGGTTGTTTCAGATATCAGGAAGTAGGTGGCATCAGGACAAGCTGACCCTCCACCTTCCCTTCAGGCAGTTTTCTGTAACATCAGGTCCCTAAGAAATAAGACCCAGTGGCAGAGGCATTTATAGAGGGTTCCTCAGTGTACCTAATACGTATCTTGTATTTGTAAATTTAATGTACTATCTGCTGCTGTTTATTAATTGTATTTTTGTTCTATAAGGCACTCCAGGCCTGCAGGATTGAGCGCCTAAGAAATAAATACACAGTACTTTTACTATTGTGGAGAGCTGGTGAGGAGATGATGCTGGCCTTATGCTGGAGGCATCTATCCCACCTGGCTATTCTGTGCTACATTGCCCAAGGCAAGAGCATGTGGGAAGTAGGGGCCACCCATTTTAGATCTGCATTGGGGTGGGTGACGTACCCCACAGGAGTGACCAGATCATTTGAATGAGGGCCAGGTACAGGCTGTAAGATCATTCTCGTGTACCTTCCCCCAGGTCGATGGTGGAATCACCCTGTCTGTTGGTTCTGGGGTGACTTCAGCACTTGGGCCAATGATGAAGCTTCTCTCTTTTGAAGACAGTTCCTCCAGATGATGACATCATTGGGCCTTACATGGGCAGTTGCTACTGGAACCCACACAAAAGGTCACACCTTGGATCTGGTCTTCATATTGGATCATGACATCAGTAATGCAAGGACTGACCCAATTATTTGATTAGATCATCACGCCAAACAGTTCCCATGCTTAGTACCCTGGTTAAAAAGCACCCCCACCCCCCATTGTGGAGATGGCCTTATACCATTCTGTTGGACACTTGAAGCCAAATTATCTCTTTGGGTTTGGACATCTCTGGTATGGTGACAGTTTGTGCTCAGGAAGCTGAGAATGCCATGGAGAGTTAAAATATTACCATTACGCCACCCTTGGACTCCCTAGCACCTTTTAGTTTCTGACCCTTGATTTCCCACCACAGGTCAACATGGTTTACTGATGAACTGACACAGTTGAAGAGCTATGGAAGGAGGTTAGAGGATTCTTCTATTCTTCAGCCTACATCTGCTGCTGCTCACAGTGAGTTCTTCACAACCTATGCCCCCCCTTCTTCTCCCCTACAGGCTCCTCTCCTTCCACTCCTGCCCCCCCCCCACAAGGTTTCCACTTTCCCCATCACCATCTAGGAAACTCTGCTTGCCCTTTCCTCCTTCAGCCCATCAAAGTTCACTCCTGATGGTCTGGAAACAAAAGCTCTTCCACCTTTCAGCTCCTGTCAGTGCAGATCACCTTACTCATCTACTCAACATTTCTTTCTCCCTCAATGCTGTTCCTCAGTCCTGGAAGTTGACCAGAATTATTCCATTTCATAAAAGGGTAACCCCTTCTCCCCTGACAACTTCAGTCCAATCTCCTTCCTCCCCTCCTTCTCTAAGCTGCAAGACAAACTGGTCAATTCTAGACTCCTCAATTTCCTTTCAAGCTTCAACTTTCTCTTACCCTTTCAGTGTGGTTTCTGGAAGCACCATTCCACCATCTCCTCCCTGCTGTGTGTCACTGATTCTCAGTGTGTCACTGATTCTCTCTTCTTGAGTATGGATATATCATGGCTGCAATATTCATTGGTCTGGCCGAAGCCTTCAGTTCAGTGTCCCATCCACTCCACCTAGATAAGCTGAGCTCTGATGACCTCTCAACTTCCACTGTTGCTTGGTTTTGTTCCTACTTAATGGGTCAACAACAGTCGATACAGGTTGGAGGCACCCTGTCACCTCCCCTTCGTAGTCAGGCAGTGGTTTCACAGGGCTCCATCCCGGGTCCTATCCTTTTCTCCATCTTCCTGAATGATCTCCCATCTGCCTGTGCCAACTAACATATACACATGTATGCAAATGACAGTCATCTTCACCACCAGTCCCTTCACCACAGTTGTGGAAGACCTGCTCCTGCAGGACTTCAGGAATGTTCTGCACTGGTTCCAATCCAACCAACTCAGAGTCAACACTAAAAAAATGGTGTCCATGACCTTTGGTGCCAGTCAGAAACTGGCTAAATTCGCTGCCCCTCATGTTTTCACTACTCTGGATGGCACACCTGTTGAAGCAGTTCAGTCCTTCAAGTACCTTAAAGTGTGGCTAGACTGTAAACTTGACTTCTCAGCCCACATTGATGCCATCCATGCAAAACACTGTCCCATGCATGGTGCCCTGTACCACAACAAAGACTGCTTATCTCTGCATGTCTGTAGGGAGCTTGTTACCAAAATGGTGCTCTCTGTCATGAACTACATGGATGTGGTCCATAGCACTGCCCCTTTGCTTTTTCTAACCAGACTGGACACCCTCTGCAACTCCATCTGCTGCTTTGCTACAAACTCCCTATGCACACACACTATTTTTCACTGTATTGTTCCCTAGACATCCTCTCTCTGCCCTCATGTCACCAGGTTCACTGTACTATACCTCTTTCATATCCAAATACTGGTTTGGTTCCCTTCCCTCTTATCTCTCTTCTCCTCTCCTCTCTCCTCTCCTAGCTGCCCCTGCTTCCTGATTCCTCCATTCAAGGAACCATTGTACTTTTTTTTTCAGTTACTAGTTTATATTATCATTTATGCTTGCATACAGTAGTACATAAACAAATCATATGTCACCACAATAACGGTCAGAGAGAAATCAACACAAGGAAGAAGGTCTATAACATCTCAAAGAGTATTTGGAGATGAAGGAGGTGAAAGAGGGCACTTAGCTCTCTGGCCAAATATGGATAAACTAGTACAAGTTATATATGAGTACAAATTATGTAACAGTCAGGAACCATGCAAGCCAGAAAACAAAAGGAAACAAAAGGATAAAAAGGAACTAGACATTTAGAAAAAAATATAATGAAAGTAGCACAGTATCATAGTCAGACTTGGGTACCCATCAAATATGGTTAGAAGACTCAAGGTGAGTAATGGGAGAAAAGCAAAATATCACAAGTTACTAGGCTGGCTGGGGAGAGCTTACAAGAACCACTGTACTTTTGCCATTCCACACCCTCACTCCTCTGTTGGGCAATCTGCCTTGTCCAATCAGCTTCCCTCACTCTGGAACCAACTCCCCTCCTCCTTTCCCCTTCTCGTGGCTCTCTCAGGCACCAGTTGAAACTCTAATCCCTCCCCACCTGTTCCTGTTACTGTTCCTCTTGACACCTCCCGGGTGAAGCCTTAACCATCCTGGTAAGCAACCAGATGGGTCCCTGCTTCTGCCTTGGTTTTACTACCACATCACTGCAATCTTCTCCCTCCATTAATATGTCAGGCAGTAACTCATCCTACAGGTCAATCACCTATGCAAGTAGTGTCTATGTTCACCATGTTTTGCTGCCACTTCTGAATGTACACAGATGTTCTTTCTGAGCTATACTGCTCTTTATTTACTGCACATACAATGTTGTATTCATGTTCTTTTTGAGCTGTACTGCACTTTATTTCCTGCACATACAATTTCTAGATTCATTCTAATTTCGTAAACATTTTTTATCAAATGTTGTACCACAGTTGTACATTTATGTATTGTGCTGCTGTTCTTTCTTTGTTCCCCTCCACCATGTCACACCTGGAAATGAGCTTTGGCTCAGTGTGCCTCTCCCAGTTGCCAATTTTCAAAAAAATAAATAACTACATACATAAAAACTAAATAAGATTCTTGGTGGAGATCCAGGTCGATGGAGGATAGATTGGTGTTGAGAACTCACTGTGGTATCAGTGGGTAATCACTCTGAAAAATAGTTTCTGCCATGAATGATTACTAAGCAAAAGAACTAACCAACTCAGCTTTTCAACACTGTCAACAGCTTGCTAAACCCACCTTTTCTATCTTCTGGAAGAGCATTTTCAGCAGATAAATACAATGAGTTTAATCGGATCTCTTTCAACTAGGTTATCCTCTATCCAGACCAGGATCTCCTCAAGTGGTCTGTTAAAAGCTGGTAGTACACATTCAATGGTGGACTTAGGCATTCTGATGTGGTGGAAGGAGTTTGAGCCATGGAAGAAGCCTTCTGAGTGATCTTGGGGCTTTGCCCAACTTACTGTACTTTGCAACCCAGGACCTACCCAACTTCTGCTTGGTTAGCAGGAGGTCCTATTGCCAATTCTTGCAATGATCGTTGGGCATTCCTTGAACGGGGGAGTCTTTCCAACTACACTAAAGACAGCAGTGGTGAGTACCCTCCTGAAAAAGCCATCTTTGGACCCCAATTTTCTTGTGAATTACAAGCTGATTTTGAACCCTGCCTTCTCAGAGAAGGTAATTGAAAAGGTGGCAGAAGCACAGCTGGATAATCACCTGGAAAGTTGTGACATCTGTTAAGCTCTTCAGTCTGACTTCAGACCTTGGCCTAGTACTGAAATTGCCCTCATCAAGGTGTTCAATGAGCTCCTTCTGTTGAGACAGCAGACTTCATAACATCTTGGTCATGCTGGCTCTCTTCTCAGTGTTTGACATGATGGACAATGGGGTGCTGTTGTTGTGACTGAGGCACTTTGTGGGAGTCACAGAAATAGTATTACAGTGGTATGAGTCCTACTTGACTGGCAGGGTGCAGCAGGTAATGTTGGTTTGTAATTCCTCAGATATGGCTGCACTGTGCTGTGATGTGCCTCAGGGTTTAATCCTAGCCCCTATGTTGTTCACTGTGTATGCGCTGCCTTTGGGGCAGATTATTAGATGGCATGGGCTAGGGTTTCACCTTTATGCAGATGATACCCATGTTGCATCTGTCTTGCTCGATGAATGCCTTGCTGAAATCCAAGCCTGCATGGCCACCAGCTGGCTCAATTTAATTTCATCAAAAATAAAACTAGAACAGGTGGAATCTGATCAGTCAGACAGTGCCTTTTTGCCATCTTCAAATGGGATCATGCTAGGAACTGTACAGAAGGGTAGGGATCTGGGGGTCATTCTGAACTGCAAGCTGATACAAGAGCATCAGGTGTCAACGGTGGCCCTTAGTGGCTTTTTTTATTTGAGAAACATCACCTGGATTAAGATTAAAGATCTGGCATCAGCTGACCTGGCAACACTTGTCCATGGTTTTGTTACCTCAAGACTGGATTACTGCAGTACACCTTAACTAGGGTTATCTGTGAAGTTGGTCCATTGCCTACAGCTGATGTAGAATGCATCGGCCCCATTGATTGTTGAGACATCTTGGTCTGAGCATGTCATGCCATTGCACCATGTTCTGAATTTAGCTGCCTCAGTTGATACATTTAAAGTTTTAGTAAAAACATATTTATTTAATTTGTTAGACTTAGTTTGAAAAAGTTTTACATTTGATGAAAAAATAAATGTCATAATTGTTTTTTCCTGTATTGTTTTCATTTTGTTGTGATTATGTTTATTGTCCAGAGTCACTGGGACTGAACACCATACAAGTAAAACTGCCTTGCCTTGTCATCACCATACAACTCAAGTTTCCCTTTCATGGGAGAGTCATGTCACTACAGCCTCTTTGTGGCCTAACAGATCTGTTTATCACAGTCTCAGGTTAATTATTTTATATAACCATCATTTCCAAAAAAGCCTGCAACAGTGAAGGGACTCTAAAAAAACTTGGTGTGGCACTATACATAGTTAATGTCATATAGCTAGTTTGTACCTTTTGTGTAACAACACTGTATAACCACTTAGCACAGAGACTGGCTCACAGAATCCTTTCTTCACCTCCAGCCTTCCTCCCGGGTCTTTGCACCACCACCAGTCTTCTTTCTAAATAATTACCTTTTGGGATGTATATTAAGCTTCAAACCAAATTTTGGAAAATGAATAATAAAAACCAGAAAAAGCTTTTAAAAAGATCATTTATGGAGAATAGCACAGATTGTGGAAGGTTCTAAGTTTACTCAAACGGGTTCTACTCCCACCCCGAAAGGCAACCTGCTCTATTTATACTAACTCCATAGTGCTACCATGAAAAACTTTCCCCTGTTGCTTCTAAGATTTGTTCCTCCTTAACCCTGTTGCTACATATGGTCAAATCCACCTTGATTGCTTTTGGTTATGAAGGTCTAATTAATCTTTCTATGAAATGAATACAGGTATTGGAATGTAATTATTTTCCTTCTGAACAATTTCAAATATTTTGATGAGAATGTGATTTTCTATAAGCACAGTATCATCTTTTCCTGACACTGAGCCGTTTAAATTAAAGTGCAGTAAGGAATAAGTACTGCTTTGTTCTTTTCATAGCACTACAATGGCTGCCTGAAGGACAAGATGTGAGTGATACAACCTGGCACTCTTTCTCAATGTCTGTATGAGTTGATCCTATTCCAGCTTGGATGGTGTAAGGGTTCATTGAGATTCTACACATTATTCTAACAATTAGCATTTTTTTATATTTGGTTTGGGGACTTAATTCAATCATAATTCAGATATTCCCTTTCCTCTATTGAAAAAGTACCGCTGTGCAATCCTTTTTGGAAAAAACAAACTCAAGAATTTTGCTGTTCAGTTCCATTCATTAAAAACACAGTTTTATAAAGTGAAGTAGAAAACACTTGAGAGTCTCTCAAGAGTAAGGATGCTGAAAGGTGAGTAAGTAAGTACAATTTTATTTCTTAAGTGACCCATCCCAGAGGCTAGCTGTACAGGAAAGCAGAAGTTAGAAGTAACAAACAAATAATATAAAAGATAAGGGGAGCTGATGGAATTCACCCAAGAATGCTAAAGGAACTAAGGGTAGAACTAGTGACACTGCTGACTACTCTCTTTAACAAATCATGGGAGGATGGGGTGGTGCCTGAGGACTGGAGGAGGGCAGATGTGATTCCTCTTCACAAAAGTGGGAGTAGGACAGAGGCAGGAAACTACAGACCAGTTAGTTTGACCTCAGTGGTAGGGAAAATGATGGAATCACTTCTGAAGGAAAGAATTGTTGAGTACCTAGAGGCCAGTGGGGCACAGGACCCAAGGCAGCATGGATTCAAGATGGGAAGGTCGTGTCCGACGAATCTAATAGATTTCTTTGACTGGGTGGCCAAAGTAGTAGACCAGAGATGGGCTGTGGACATGGCCTACCTAGATTTTAGCAAGGCATTTGATACAGTCCCACACAAAAGATTAATACACAAGTTAGCCAGCCTTGGAGTGGGTCCCAAGATGGCAGCCTGGATAAAAAATTGGCTAGACAACAGGACGCAAAGGGTAGTAGCAAATGGAGTATACAGTGAAGAAAGGAGGGTTACTAGTTTGGTAACTCAGGGATCAGTACTGGGACCGGTCCTTTTTAATGTCTTTATAAGTGACATTGCAGAGGAACTGGAAGGAAAAGTATGTCTCTTTGCAGATGACACAAAGATCTGCAACAGGGTTGATACACAAGATGGAGTGGAAAGGATGAGAAGGGACTTGGCAAGGTTGGAGGAATGATCAAATGTATGGCAGCTCAGATTCAATGCAAAGAAGTGCAAGATAATGCACCTGGGAAACAAAAACCCGGGGAAAGAGTACACAATGGGGAGTGAGATACCTGCAACAGTAAAAATGGAAAGGGACCTGGGGGTAATTACATCAGATGACCTAAAGGTGGGCAAGCAATGTGAGAAGGCAGTAAGGAAGGCTGTGGGGATAATGGGATGCATAGGAAGAGGCATCAATAGTAGAAAACAGCAAGTTGTTATCCCTCTGTACAGACAGTTGGTGAGACCCCATCTGGAGTACTGTGTGCAGTTCTGGAGACCCCATCTCCGCAAAGACATAGACAGAGTGGAGGCTGTCCAGAGGAGGGCAACCAAAATGGTGCAGGGTCTGAACCAGAAGACATATGAAGAAAGACTAAAAGAGCTTAATATGTGTACCCTTGAGGAAGGAAGGGAGAGAGGGGACATGATAGAAACTTTCAAGTACCTCAAAGGAATCAACAAAGTCCAAGAGGGTAGCATCTTTCAGAAAAAGAGATGTGCAAGAACAAGGGGGCACAATCTGAAGATGGGGGGATGGCTCAGAGGTAATGTGAGGAAGCATTTTTTCACAGAAAGGGTTGTGGATGCATGGAACAGCCTCCCTGAGGAGGTCGTGGAGTCAAGAACAGTAGGGAAATTCAAGAATGCATGGGACAGACATTAGGCAGTCTTAGTGGGGGGGTAGGAGGAAGTAAGCTGTTGGTTAACTAGGATCTGCAGCTTATCTGTTAGGTAAGAAAATGGGCAGACTAGGTGAGCCAAGTGGTCCTTATCTGCCATCAAATTCTATGTTTCTGTGTCAATAAATAACAACAATAAACATCAACTAAGCCCAGAGAAATCCTAATTGAAAAGATACAATTCAGCAGTCAGCTATTCCGAGGCTCATAGATAGTCTGCAAATGCCCCCCTAAAAAGACACCCCTTCAGCCCCCACTTAAAATATATCCACAGATGGGGCCTCCCTTAAAGATCTTGGGAGCAGATTCCACAAAACTGGGCCCACTACCTTGAAAGAACGATCACCAGAGGTCTTTAGGCAGGCCCTGGGAATCACTATGAGGCCCTCAGTAAAGGAGCAGAGTGAGTGCACAAAGGTGGACAGGAGTCAAGAGGTGACTCAGGTAAGGCCCAGTACTGGACCCATGGCAATATACTTCTTTGTACAAGCTGTTATTATGTCCTTAGCATTTGCAGACTACCCATTGTAGTGCCAACCATTTTCCCTTATGCTCTGCCACCCATTCCCTTTGATATTATGGTGCAAGCCACTTAATCAGGACGCAGAAAATTAGAATGTAATTGGGATGTTCCACTGAGAACCAATTAAGTGACTATATTACCCTATTACAGTTGCAGCTGCTTAAATGGGACAACCCTGCTGCTACTAGCTGCTTAGTTGGCATGATCAAGCCTGATCTTGCCCAGGCATGCCCTTCTCAAACTCCCTCTAAGAGTTATGGCAATAGACTAAGGGATTTGAACATGTACTCAATGAATTATAGAAGGCTGAGGGGTGATCTATGTTTAGTATTTCATGCATCCAGAGATAATTATATGTGGGAAACCATTGGATTAACATCACAAGTCTCCACTAAGTGTACACACACACATGGACTAAAAATAAAAAGTGAAATAAGTAGAACAAACAAAAGGAAGAAATAGTTTAGCCAAAAAGTGGTTACAGTATGGAATACCCTTCCAGAATCTATAGTTATGAGTAAAACTATGGAGTCTAAAACTGTGGGAGAATTCAAGAATGCATGGGACAGGCATAAGGCAATTCTTGTGGGGGGTAGGAAGAAATAGGCTGTTGGTTAACTAGGATCTGCGGCCTATCCTGTAGGTAGGGAAATGGGCAGACTAGATGGGCCTAGTGGTCCTTATCTGCCGTCAAAGTCTATGTTTCTATGTTTCTATGAGTCTTTTAAGACATCTTTAGACCAACACATGGGAAAGAGAAAATATGAGTATCACCACTGAATAAGTGGCAAGCAATAATGGGTCTTTGGACCTCCCTACTCGTATCATCCTACGAATGAATTCTATGAATACTAATCCTCCTAATCCTTTTTTCAGACCTCCTACCTTGCATCCTGACACTCATACTGTTCATCCCACCCCACTCTCACTGTAAACTAGCTTCAAATTTGGCTCCAACTTCTGCCCTCAGCATGTCCCCCCAAATCCTGCAGACATTTGAAGCACTCTAGTCACAACACAAATAAGTGGTCATTCAGGATTTGGAGAACTGCTGCCTGACTGACCATTCCTGTTTTTCACAGTGTAACAGTCAGCCAAACTCACAATAGTGTCACGGTCAGACAGTTCAGTTATTCTTGTCCCCACCATTGTTATGCCTGCTGTGTGCCCTGGTTAAAAGAAAGGTAGGCTATAGCCAGAATTTACTGTGCCATACAGTCCCCCGCCAACCCTGACATGCTGCTACGATCACACAGTACAGCACTGTAGTGCAGTTTACATATTGCAATGTACTACAAAATGAATGACAATGAATGCAAAAAGTTAAGCTAAATGAACTTAAACTAAAACTGTGCTGTAAATAAACTGTACTGTAGATGGTTCTATTGTTGCTGTGGTAACTGGGACACTGAGGTTAGATGCAGTCTCCCATTGAACTATATGTGCTTCTGATAAAAGAGACAGTCACTTAATTGGGTCAAAAGGGTTGCCACCAGGCCATCCCAATTAAGCAACCTCCACTGTATTATTTTTCACCTTGTTTCCTGTTTTTCCCATCCCCATACCATGGACTATGAGTAACTATAGCAGCACTTTTCCTGTGGCCAAGAGGGGAGGCATGCAGCTGCCTTCACAGGTCATGCCAGTTCCACTCCTTGGTTGGGCGGCAAGAGGGGGAGCTAAGACCAAGTGGCTTTGTCCTTTCCTTCTTCCACAGCCGAATGGCTCTCCACTGTGACATACTCAGCCCCCAGTTGACCTCAGCATGGTAATCTAGAAGTCTACGGAGAACGCTGATCTCTCAGGTGGCAGCAAAACATTGTGCTACCACCTCACAACTAGGCTGACCCAGTTGCTATAGTTTACTCAAATATTATGTGTCTAATCCAATTAAATCTATTAGACTTGGACTTGATATTCAAATCTGAGCAAAGCAAAGGGCAAAATTTTGAGCTGCCCTTTCCAGTTGCCCAGGTGTCCAAAACTGCTATATTCAGTGAAATAGCCCACCAGCGATATTTAACTGAATAAAGGA
The DNA here is from genome assembly GCA_016271365.2 of Neoceratodus forsteri. Lineage (NCBI taxonomy): Eukaryota > Metazoa > Chordata > Ceratodontiformes > Ceratodontidae > Neoceratodus > Neoceratodus forsteri. The sequence continues at coordinate 1,823,321,378 of CM057449.1, read as the reverse complement.
CCACTGAGACCCAGCACTAAGCCACCTAGCACCAGGCAGACATGGCCCCTGAAATAGGGTGGCACAATGGCTTGCACCCTTGCATAATTCCCCATATTTAAATGGAACTATGCAAATAAGCGCATTGGGCATGCAAGGCGATAAGGTGCTATTTGCATGCCCATTATAGGCTCATTTGCATAGGGAGCAAGGGTGTACTGCACAGTGCTGCCCCCCCCAGTTGCCAGTTGCCTGTTTCCTGAGAGCTATCCCAGGTGCAACTGGTGCTCCCCACCGATCTCTTCTCAACCTGAAAAAGTAATGTTACCCCAATGGTCAAGTGATCCCTCCCCCCCAGCAATTGCCATCCCCATGTACATTATTACACTTCCCTGGTGGCTAGTGGTCTCTCCCCACACCGATTGCTATCCCTATGTACAGTAGCAAACTTTCCTGTTGATTTGATGGTCTCTCCACCCACTGATTGTCATCCCCATGTACATTATTACACTTCCCTGGTGGCTAGTGGTCCCTCCCCCCCCACCGATCACTGTCTCCATGTACAGTAGTAAACTTCCCTGGTGGTCTAGTGGTCCTTCCCCCTGCCGATCGCCCATGTACATTATTACACTTCCCTGGTGGCTAGTGGTCCCTGCCCCCACTGATCGCTGTCCCCGTGTACATTATTACACTTCTCTTGTAGCTAGTGGTCCCTTCTCCCAATGATCTCTGTCCCCATATACAGTATCAACATTCCCTGATGGTTTAGTAGTCTCTCCACCTCTCAGTTGCTGTCCCCATGTATGTTATTATACTTCCCTGGTAGGTACTGGTCCCTGCCCCCCCACCAATCTCCATCCCCATGTACAATAGTAAACTTCCCTGGTGGTCTAGTGATCCTTTCTCCCACTGATCACAACTCTCATGTACATTAGTAAACCTCTCTGGTGGCTAGTTGTCCCTCCCCCTGCCAATCGCCATCCCCATGCACATTATTACACTTCCCTGATGGTCTGGCAGTCCTTCCCCCCCTTTCCCCAAGCTGCCTGTAACATACATCACATATTTTCCCCAGTGTCTAGTGGACCCGCCACCCTGGCAGGTAGTGCCCCACCACCCGCTCCCCCATCCCGACCTCGAGCTGGTGACTGGCACAGCCCTCTGCTCATCACCACAGCTGGCCTCTGACTGAGCTGTCAATGAGAAATACACATTTACTGACATCTCAATCAGTGGCCAGCTGCGTGGTGAGTGGAGGGTCAGTGATGTCGCCACCAGGGTCGGGATGGGGAGGTGGTAGTGGCACCACCTGCCAGGGTGGAGGGTGGGAACACTATACACTGGGGAAAAATATTTAATGTATGTTTCAGGCAGCTCGAGGATGGGAGGACTGCTAGACCACCAGCGATAATGTACATGGGGATGACGATCAGCAGGGGGAGGGACCACTAGCCACCAGGGAGATTTACTAATGTACCATGGGGATGGCAATCAGTGGGGGGAGGGACCATTAGACCACCAAGGAAGTTTACTACTGTACATGGGGATGGAGATTGGCAGGGGCAGGGACCGCTAGCCCCCAGGGAAGTGTAATAATGTACATAGGGACAGCAATCAGTGTGGGGAGGGACTGCTAGACCACCAATGAATGTTGATTCTGCACATGGGGATGGCAATTGGTGGGGGGACCATTGGACACCAGTGACTACTGTGTTAGGGGTTGGGGGGACTACCGCACTTCATCCACCAACCACTAGGGTTGTGAGGGAGTAAGTCGTGGTTTAATTTGGTGGTATGTGCGCCGCACAAGGGGGCTGGGCAGAACAGTCTTGTGCAGTGCACATATTCTTAATATTGGACTGTGCCAATATTCAGGTCCCCGCCCCTTACTTTCCATTGTGCCCCTTCTGTATCTGGCCCAGGCACAAACCCTGTTTGCCCACGCTAACTGGGCCTTTCAATATTGCACATCCACACAAAACCCGGTTTGCATAGGCAAACTCGGATTTGCACCTGGGCAATCTTTTGAATTTCAGGCCCCAGGTTTTATCAGATAGCCCATTACTCAATGAATCCAGTCTAACCCAAAATCATGGTATCCATTTGCATCCAGCTGAGGTTGGGGACTATCCAAGTGGCTCTTATAAAACATGCATATTGTCCAGCTTTTTATTTCACTCCTTATTTGTAAATGTGTGTGAATACTTCAATATTTGGGTTCTCTGAAGATTAAGTCTTCCAAATACTCAGGATATTCAGATAATAGGCAGTGGGGTAGTGCAGTAGCATGCTTTCTGCCAAACATACTGAGTGCAGCCCAGCCCATTTCTGGTAATGGGAGGGCAGGAGTGGGGTCAACATAAAAGCATCCTTTCTTTGTGCCAGTCTTGCGATGCATTCTAAGGTGTGGATTCTGCCCCAAGGCTATGGCAGGCCCTTATCGTAGCAGTACAATTAACAACAATTTAAATAATCCAGTTGACAATTACAACAAACAAAATATATCTCATTTTTGTTTTACTTTATTTCATTTCTGAGGCAAGACTGAGGATTTTGAAGTTCTTAAAAACTATTGGCCCTTTGCCCAGTCCACCATTACAGATGTAAGCAGGTCAAAGTATTTCTGTGCTGTTGGCATACCTCTCAACTGTCCCCGATTTTCAGGGACTTCCCTGATTTTACCTCAAAATTTTCCTCTGTCCCTCATAAAATTTGTGTTTTTGTGACAGAACCATGGGACTAAAATCACCAATTAATATCAAACATTAAAGTTATAGACTTGTTCTTCTTCAGAAAATGCATCTTAACACATATCCTTTTATTATATCAGCTTTCTGAATGAATAGCACCAATTTTTAAGATGTGTCCCTGATTTTGGGTCTTTGTCCCTGATTCATGAGGCAAGAGGTTGAGAAGTATGGCTGTTGGTCATCAGAAATATGTGCCGGCAACACCCTGACACACCTGAATTATGAATATAGGAGATTACATTAAAGTGTGACCTTTAATGAGAACAGTTTAAAAAGCTGATGGGGGCTGCATCTTTATTGTAGAGCCACGTGAATTCCAAAGTTGTAACCAAATACTGTCTTAAAAATAGCTGAATGGATTTACAATAGTCCTTTGAAGAATTTAAGATTATCAGGTATACATAACTGCAAAAAGAGGTATGATGGCATTTTTTGCCAACTAACTAGGCCTGCTGTGCCAGCCCGGTGCCGCACAGGGTTGAGGCACTGGACACCACACCTTGCGCCACGCCAGCAACCCGGGTTCGGGAATGAGCCAGGGGCATCAGAGGTCTTCCATAAGTCATGTCACCTACAGTAGATTTAACCAGCTGACAAATATCAAGCATTATGAAAATAGTATATCACAAAATAGTCATTCAAATCATGGGTTACAACTAAACAGTTTTTCATAGGGTTGGTAGCATGGGTAAAGAATAAATCACCTTTCTTTAGTCCAAGAAGCAGCCCATTGGAATTTAGCCAAAGGTTCCAAAATTTGGATGTCTTTAGAATTAAATATTTTATCTAAAATATACTTAGATGGAAAATGGCATTTTGCAAAGAACTTGCCAAAATGCTTTTCCCTGATATTATTATATCAAGTACAGACAACAACAATGTGAAATAGACTATCAATACATAACAAGATTACATTCACAAAGCTCCAAAATAGAAGTTTCTTGTTAATTAGAAACTCTTTTCTAAAATTTTACGAAGTTGTAACTCAAAATGATATTGTGTAACAATTCTCATATCAGCAGGATCCTTCATCAAATAAAGATATGATTTTAAAGAGTGTTGTTTTCTATTATTGGCTAACCAAGTGGATCATTCAAGTCTGATAATTTCTTCCATATCAAACTGGCGAGCAGTGTCAGAAAGCATTTGCTTAATAACCTTCAAATATGTGTAACTGATTTTAATCCCAAGACTCACATAATTCCAAAAATATAAATACCAATTGATTGCCAGCTTATTTTTAACCCATCAAAGCTATATAGAAGAACAATTTTTACCCTACAAAGCAATTTTTTTTTCATTCACTGCCATGTAAGTTAATCTTTCTGGTAAAAGATTCATGAGTCTGATCCAATAGGCTATTCTAGTTGACATGATACAAACTTTAATAGGCAGGACTCTAAGTTCTGCCCTAATTAAACAAGATTAAGCAGCCAATGGGAGACCGAGTATCCCTTTATAAATGCTATTTAAGACACTCCAACCTGTCTAAATTCCCATCACCCCATATTTCACATGCATAGAGAATTTTGCTAATAAATTTTACCAGAAGTGATTTTAGCAAAGAGTATAGAGTCCTACAACAATACTTAGTATTAAATCTAAACAGATTATTTACTAGCAGCTTGATATCCTGTATCAGGGTTTTAATATGTAAGTTCCATGAGAAATTATTTGTGAATGTAACTCCTAGGTATCAATATGGCTTGACAGTCTCAAGTGATTTTCCTTTAATATACCATTTCATGTTCATTTTGTTACTCCCAATAATTAATGCTTTAGATTTGACTAGGTTTATTATAAGTCTGGAGCAGTCACATAGTTTCACTAGTTTGTCCAATTTAATATTTTTGCATGCCTCCTTGAGAAAGCGAGAAAAGAATGAAATTGTCCACATAAGTCAAAACTGGGATTTCCAACTGCAGAATCTTAGGAGGATGAAAATGTTCAAGTCTTAACTGCATTGAGATGTCATTTAAATAAATGTTGAAAAGAGTTGGGGCCAAAAAAAAAACCCTCTCTAACACCATAATTAAGTTACCACTCCTGTTACATTTCACCTCAGCTCATGCATCCTTATAAAGAGTCTTAATTAAGAAGACTAAATCTGGATCAATGCCACTGTGAATAATTTTTTCCCCAAAGTTTGATTCTAACCAGAGTGTCGAAAGCGGAACTGAAATCAATGAAAATGGCAAACAATATCTTCTTCCTAATCTTGGAAACACAAAAAAGCCAAGCACCATCCACCATATTAATCCAAAGGCCAGAAAGCAGGATTTTTCAGCAAAAGTGATTTAATGCCCAAAAAACTCACAAGGCCCAATAGGTTTTGTGCATGTGGGTTTCCTCAGGGACTGAGAAGCGTGCATGCACAAAACAGGTCGGGCCTCGTGAGTTTAGGGGTCAAGCACCTATGTGGCACACTGCAACTATGTATTTTTGCTTGTTTGTATTTTGGGCATTAAATCCCTTTTGCTGAAAAATCCTGATTTCTGGCCTTTGGATTAATACAGTGGATGGTGCTTAGCTTTTCTGTGTTTCCTGGAACTTCCTCTGCCTTCACGTTGCGCTTGGAGCTGCCCTTCTTGCCTGCATTCTTCCTAATCTTAACATATTTCTCAATCAGGTGAGCAAAAATGAAGCACTAAACTATCATGTTTCTACCACCTCGAAATATAGCTTGCCACTCATATAAAGGCACATTACCATCTAAGGATTTCTGTAACCAACCCAGTAGGGCTTTGTCATGTAATTTAGCCATTATATCTATAAGACTAATGGGCCTGTAAATAGCAGGGTTAGTTTTCTCACCTTTTTTATGAGTTTGTACAATAAATTACCTTTCCAAAAAGAGGGGCAATAGTTATGTTGGATGCATTTGTTAAAGAAAAAAGTGAGCACCATACTCCACCATTCAAGGTCTAGCATATAGAAATCTGATGGGATATTATTTGGTCCAGGGGTCTTATTACTTGTAATTGCTAAAATGGCCTGCAAGACTTCTGTTTCCTGGAACCATCGAAAATGTGAGGAACTCTTATTGTAGTTTCCGACTTATATTATATTAGGAGATTCATCGGGATTAAACAATAAAGATGAAAAATATTTAACCCATACATGGGGTTCAGTGTAACTATCAATTTGGGTTTTATAGTTCAATGTTCCATTGGCTACAAGACACCAATAACTTTTATCATCCCCGAGTTCACCACCAACACTTTTTCCCCATAACCATTTCACATATAATTATCTTTGACTCCTCAGCATATGCCCTATATTTTTTCCAGAAGATGCTCGAATTTATTTTCTCTGGAGGGGTAATTTTTAGTAAATCAAAGCATTTTCCCAAGTTTTCCTTTTTTTTTTTTATTTTGCTTGCATCCAATATTAAACCAGGATTTGAGAGTATAGATTTGATTATCTTTCGGTGGCTTGGTTGTAGTTACTTTATATACTTTATTTTTATGTTCACTTACACGCATGAGCAAGGAACGTCTTGGGAGAATAGGACACTTTGGAGGTGTGACTGTCCTGTGCAATCCACTGCTCCGTTGAGCAGGCATGGCAGTCCTGCACCAATGGATGAGGGTGCTGTGTATGACAGCAGTGGTCTTCACTTCAAAGAAAACCACTGCTACGATCAGTGCTGGCAGCACCTCTGTATGAGCTGCCAAAACTGTTATAGCCGATGGGGGTGTCCAATCCCCCATCGGCTTCAAGTCTGCACGCTCCCCCCAAAGCTTTGGTGCCATGCTGGGAGCCCACCCCAGCGTGGCAAATCTTGTTTTGGCCAACAGGGGTGCCCAATCCCCCATCAGCTCCATGTCCCCCCAAACAGCTCCTTGCTGCCATGCTGGGAGCCCACCCCAGTGTGGCAAACGTCCGCATCTTCTGAATAAAAAAAATGTAAATAAGAAAACGTCCCATCGCTGTCTCCACCCTCCCTCTCCTCCCACAACCTGCACCCACCCACTGCGCACCCTGCCCCCCCATACTTACCTCCAGAGCCCGGCACGACGATAATCGGTGACCGGAACACGCCTGCACTCTTCAAAGCGGACCGCAACTGAGGAAATGCCGGTAAGCTGTATAATGGGATAGATAGGGTTTTTTCAGCTTTATTGCATATCTCAGGCATTTTTTGGAATTTTTGCACCAAATTTTCAACATGGGGTTTTTGGGACCCCTTCTCATGAATGCTGTCACTTTCATGGCGTTATTCGGGCCTGAAGGGTGATTTTGCAGTCACTGTGTGAAATCACCTTTCCAGAATAATTAATAAAATGACACTGCCAGTGTTCATAAGGTGGGCTCTCAAAAAGCCTATTTTGAAAATTTGGTGGAAGAATTCCTAAAAATGACCGCTTTACGAGTGTGCGTTGCGCAGTTCCTATTCACGCTCATAAGTTCATGAATTTTCAATATTTTCACTCCAGATTTTCAACATTGCTATTTTACCACACCTCCTCATGAGCAGTACAGCTGTCATTTTTCACATCCTGCCCAAAACGTGTTTCCACCCATGTAGTGCACAATGTCACTGTTGGTGTGTGAACTCAATGTATGGGACACATTAAGAAAATCAGTGACACTGTTCATGAGCAGAGGTCTTAAAATGGCTATGTTGAAAATTTGGTGAAAAAATTCCTAAAAATGACTGTTTTACGAGCGTGCATTACGCAGTTCCTACGCATGCTCATAGGTTTGCGAATTTTCAATTTTTCCACTCCAGATTTTCAACATTGCCATTTTACCACACCTCCTTATGAGCAGTACAGCTGTCATTTTTCACATCCTGCCCAAATGTGCTCACCATGTAGCACACATGGCGCAGTCGGTGTGCTTAACTCAATGTATGGGACACATTAAGAAAATCACAGTGACACTGTTCATGAGCAGAGGTCTTAAATGGCTATGTTGAAATTTTGTTTGAAAAATTCTAAAATGACTGTTTATGAAGCGTGTGTGCGTGGATTTCCCTCCCATCGTCGAAGTTCGAGAATTTTCAATATTTGCACTCCAATGACTTCCAAATACCTAAACAGCACATAGAAGCAAGCAACATTCGGCATTGACAAATGCTTGTTTTTACTTATATTTTTAATACTCCTCTCTGGTGCAGCCAATATCCTCCACGTCTTGCCCACTCCCCCCCCCAAACGCCTAATGCACTTACCCCTCTGCCTTTCAACTCTGAGCTTTCCTGTGGCAGAGTATGGCCAAGCCTGAAAAGCACCTGTAGAAGAGGGGTTTGGGGGTGGGAGGAGAGAGGACGGGAAAGAAGGGGAGAGGGGGAGATTTATATGTGTATATTCAGGGATGTCCAAGACTTTGCCTTAGCATGTTTCTGTCCCTCCTACAATTTGTTTCTGTGACTGAACAGTGGGTAACAGAGTTACAGACTTGCTCTTCTGCAGACAAAGTATTTTACACCAATACTGTTATGCTGCCTGCTTCAGGCAATAGAACCACTTGTGAAACTGTCTCCCTCATTTTACTTCTTTATCACTGATTTTTTTAAGCCATGCCCAAGTGCCAAATACCACTGCAAATACCTGCAAGTGAATGTTCGGCATTGACAAATGCTTGTTTTCATTTGGAGCACACCTTTGAGCACAGGTGCTCATTTACAAAGGTCCCATGTCAAATATTACTACATAAAGTTCAGTAAAACATCTTCATCAATTACAATGGAATGCAGTCAAGACAAAAACAACATATGTTAGCTATTAAGATTAGGTTAAGCCATACAGTAACAAAACAGTGTGGAGTTTCAGACCATATATTGTTCTTTATAATATCCATTTGATTAGTGAAAAGTTTAGAACATATGAAATTGCCAGCAGAAACAGGTCTCATGGTCTATCGAGTCTGCTTGAGTATACAACTAGCCCTTCATCACTCAGCTGCCCCTGCCACCCCCCGTTCCCAGTATCCCTTTCCCTTACCCTGTCTCAACCCCTCTTGAAACTGCCCACATCTTATAGGACACTATCTCATCTGGTAAGGTGTTCCATTTGTCCAACACTCTTTCCATGAAAAAATGTCTCCTCATTTCCCTCTTCAATCTTCCCCCCACCAATCTCAGTCCATGCCCTCTCATGTCCTTCCCCCCACTGATCTGAAAAATACCTTCTGTGTTTGTCTTCTTTATCCCCTTCAGATACTTAAAGGACTCATTCATATCCCCCTATTCCTTCTCTCCTCCACTGAATACATATTCAGCTCTCCCAACTTGTCCTCATAGGGCTTGCTCTCCAAACCCTGGATTATCTGTGTGTCTCTTCACTGCACCCCGTCCAATAATCTGATGTCCTTCTTTGGGAATGGGTGCCAGTACTGCATGTAGTACTCCAGGTGGGGCCTGACCAATGACCTATACAGGGGCAGAATAACCTCCATCCTTCGGGAGGAGATCCCTCTTGCAGTAAACCCCAACATTTTGTTGGCTTTTGCTGCCGCCTTCCTACACTGAGCAGAGTTGTTCATGCTCCCCGTAATGATCACTCCTAGGTCCTTCTCCTCTGTGGAGCTCCTCAGCTGTACCCCATTCAAGTGATAATCCTTCCCCTGGTTCCTGGCTCTGAAGTGGGTAACCTTGCACTTCTTGGTGTTGAATCCCAACTGCCATGTTTCCACCCACTCCTGCAGTTTAGTCAGATTCCTCTTGCAACCCCTTCCACCCCTCCATGTCATCAACCACAGGTCCCATCTTGGTATCATCTGCAAACAGGCTGATCTTGCTCTGGATGTCATATGAGATATCTGCAATAAAAATCCCAAACAGCACCAGTCCCAGTACTGATCCCTGTGGTACCCCACTCGTCACCACTCTCGGTGATGAGAGGTCCCCCACCACCACCACCTTTTGCTGCCTTCCCTTTAGCCAGTTTGTGATCCATTTCACCATTTGTGGTCCCACCCTCACATATTCCATCCCCCCCCCATGTGGCACTGAATCCAAAGCTTTGCTGAAGTCCAAATACAGGACATCCACTACATGGCCCTTGTTCACTTCCCATGTCACCCAGTTGTAGTACTCTACAAGGTTTGTCTGTCAAGATCTGCCCACTATAAACTCATGCTGTTGACCATCCTGAAGACCGTTTTCCTCTAAGAAGCTCACTAGCCTCTCCTTTAGTGTGGTCTCCATGAGCTTTCCCACAATTGATGTGAGGCTCACTGGCCTATAGTTTCCTGAGTCATCCTTTGGGCCACTTTTGTGGATGGGCACCACATGGGCCATTCTCCAGTCCTGTGGTACACATCCCATGTCCAGGAAGGTGTTGAACAGGTCAGCCAGTGGCCCTACCAGGATCTCTCCCTTAGTACCCTGGGATGAATGCCATCAGGTCCAGGTGCTTTGTCCACCCTTGATACCCTCATCCCATCTAGTACCCTGCTCTCTGTAACCCCTACATCTGACGTCCCATATCCCCTACCCACCCACCTCTCACCTGGGGTATTTGCCCCCCCTTCTCTTATGTGAATACAGAGCTGAAGTATTCATTCAATGCCTCTGCCTGCTCCGCCCCTTTCTCCACCCCTCCATCCTTCTCAATCCTCACCAGCTGATCCTTGCTCTTTCTGCTCCCTCCAATGTAGTGGAAGAAGTATTTTTCTCCACTTTTAATTCTCTGCACCAGTCTCAGCTCCCTGGATGCCTTGGCCACCCTGACCAGTCTGGTAACCTCCTTGGACTTCTCCATGTACGTATCCTCATCTTCACCCCTCCTCAATTTCCTGTACTTTCAAAACACTGCCCTCTTGGCCCCCACCCCTTCCATAACCTCTTATGTCAGCCAACTGGGTTTCTTTGCTCTTCCCTTCTTGCTTTTCTTCCTAGTGCAAAACTCTGTTGCTTCACTAGCCCTTCCTTTATGATGTCCCATTTCTGATCTGCATCCATGTGTGGTTGCATTCCTGCCAGGTGCCTGTCCAAAATTTCCCCCATCTTCTTAAATTGCACCCCCCCCAAACTCAATCACCCTTGTACCTGTGCCCCCTGTTTCCCTCCCCATGTTGAGCATGAACCACACTGAATAGTGGTCACTCCCAGCCAGTGATTCCTCCACTTCCAGATTCCTTACAGCTTCCCCTTTATCCAGTACAATGTCCAGAGTTTTTTTTAACTGAGTCAGCCCCTGGACCAGCTGTGTCAGAAAGCTGTCTTGAAATTCTTCTAGCAGGACCCACTCACTTGTAGTCATGGTGGATGGGGTGCCCCATTCCACCACTGGTAGGTTGAACTCACCCACCACCACTGTGCTCCCCTTCCTGCAGACCCTCCTAATTTGTTCAACTAATTCCCTACCCCAGTCAATCCCCTAAGCCAGTGCCTGTACACCATCCCCATTCTCAGTGTCCTATTCTTTGCATCTTGGAGCTGCATCCATAGTGCTTCTGTCCTCCCCTCCTCCCCTTCCTCCCTTATGCACTTTATCCCTTCTCTTACATAGATCACCACTCCCCTCCATTCCCCTTAGCCCTATCCTTTCTGAATAACCTGAATCCTGGGATCATCATATCCCAGTTCTGGTACTGGGTGGCCCACATTTCCATGATGGCTGCAATGTCCACCCCCTCCACCACCAAGAGAGCCTGTAACTCTGCTGTTCTATTCCTTAGACCTTGCATTCAGTGAGACCACCCTCCAGCCTGTCTCCTCCTCCTCTTCCATACCCCGATTCTTCCCCCCTTATCCCTCCCTGTGCCACTTTCCCACTGCCTTTACCCATAACTAGGAGGCTGAGCTCACTAGGCTCCCCTTTCTGGACCTCTTTCCTATCAGCGGTCTCCTCACCACCCCCTCCTAGTTTAAATCCACCTTTGTTGATATATACACACCTCTATTCCCTGTTTTAGTACTCCCTTCCCCTCCCTGCTCAAATGTAACCATTCCTCTGCATATAGGTCACTATTGCCCCAGGTCTTGCCCAAGCTGGACACTAATCCGTACTCCCTGGTATGGCACCAGTCTCTCAGCCACTCATTGAACTCCTCTGTCCTTTTTTCCCTCACTTTACTCACACATGGTACCGGGAGTACCTCAGAGAATGACACTGACCCCCCCACCTCCTCACACTGCCTACCCAACTCCTCAAACCTCCCATTTACCACCTCTACCATCTCCCCCACCAAGTCATTTGTCATCACTATGTGAGGGTTCTCCTTCCCCCTCCATGTACACTTGAGAAGTGCCTGCCCCACCCTGCCCATGGTCAACCCTGGAATAGCCTCAACCCAGATGCGACTGTGCCTCTCTCCCCTTTTGCCCCATCTGACCCCTTTCAGTGTAGAACCCCCAGTACTAGTATCTCCCCATCTTCTTGTCCTGTAACCTTCTCCTCCTGTTTTCACTGTCCACCTTTCCAGAATCCACACTACCCTGCTCCTTATTACCTCTATCTGCACCATTTGCAACTCTTACATCTTCCAACTCCCCTTTTCCACCTCTCCCTCTGCCTCTACCCTGCTCTTCCCTTCCCCCTCTTCCTTTCCCAGGCTGACTCCTGACTCCTGGGTTTTCACTACCCTTCTCCTCCCCTCCTGTTCCTCCATGATCTCTGACACCTCCACTACCACCTCTGATGCCAACACTGCAAACCTATTACTTGCTACCCCTGCAGTGGTGCCCCTCACCTCCTTCCCCCCTGCCCTGAGCCTTCCCTCCACTTGTTGCCCCTCTGTGCTCCTCGCCCACAACCCCCCTCCCTACATCCTCATGGAATTTAGCCCTGCTGTTCCTCCTCTGAATCTCCCAGCTACTCCTCTCCTGTGTCCCTCCTGCCGCAGCCCCCACCTTCTCCAACTCCCTCCAGAGTCCCTGTACCTCCTCTTCCAGTTTCCTCAGCCTGTAACAAATTGCATAACTTCCCAGTTTCTATAGTATATTCATCCAGACACCCCACAACCATTGCATCCCAACTTTTCACTATGCCTGCAACCCTCATTTCATGGTGCCCTCCATTTCACCTACTATTCTGATGTCTCCTGCCACCCTTATTTGTGCCCCTCCACCCCCTCGTGTGATCCCCTCATAATGTCCCATTTTCCTTCCCTCCATATTTCACACTTAACTTAAATGTAACCTCAATTCCTAATCACACAGTCTGTACAGTATTAGCTAGATAGGATATGTGACCCTACTAGCTTGCTTCCAAGTCCTTCTTTACCCCAATGTCCCTAGCTTGCTAGCTCAGTAACTCTAGTTAACACATTTATACATGACCTTGTCAGTTTGAACTTTAGACTTTCAACTTTAAAATATGCAGTTACTCTTCCTTAACCCAGGCTTGTCAGTTTCACTTTCAGACTTGCAATGTTAAAACATTTAAACCCTAAAATCCAACTAGTAAGAGCCTGAGTGTCTGAACTTTTCACCACCTGATTATTAGCTATAAGAGTTAATTCATATGGGCAGTTTGCAGCTCCCCAAGCTCCTCCCTCACTGCCTTCAAGCCCAACCCACAGGCTGGTGGGATGGGTGGGGTGCTTTTACTCCAGCCAGCAACAGTCCTCCTGAAAAATCAGTTACAGAGTTAAAGAAAGCTTTAACCTACTCCCAAACCAACAGCAAACTCACAAAACATCAGTTACTGAATTAAAGAAAGATTTAAGCTACTCCCAAACCAACAGCAAACTCACAACAAAAAATCAGTTACAGAGTTAAGTAAAGATTTAAGCTACTCCCAAACCAATAGCAAACTCACAAAAAAAATCAGTTACAGAGTTAAAGATTTAAGCTAATCCCAAATCAACAGCAAAACTCACCCTCCTACCTCTCTCCACAGCAAGCAGAATGAAGAAAGGTTCACATAATCTTTACAGTACTTTACAAATTAAGTTACAGAAAATGGTTGGAATCTAGAACTACCTTTTTCCAATAATATACACTTTTTTATTATTAATTATAATCCCAGATTCTATCTCTGATCTAATGGGTACTGTTTTACCCAGCCATATAATGGTCTGGGGGAAACGATCACTTTTGGCTTCAGTAATAATTTTCATCCACAGATAGCTAACTAAATCGTTCAGTTGACACAAAAAGTTATCTATAACAGAAGTGCCCCGACCAGAAAATAGGTATAATTCCCTGGATGATCACCCTGCAGTCTCCCATTCATAAATATCAAATGGTGGTTGTTAATTAATTCTAATAAAAAGCTTGCATTTGCTTTCTCATCCAGATTTAATCACACTGGTATATTGCTCTACCCTTCAAGGAAAGGTTCCTTATGAATCCATTCTGTAAGATTCTCCCCTCTTGAATTATACATTCTGTAAGATTCCCCCCTCTTGAATTATACATTCTGTAAGATTCCACACTCTTGAATTATACATTCTGTAAGATTCTACACTCTTGAATTAAAATCCTCCATAATCATTATCTCACAGAAATCTACCTTCCCCCAAAACTTTAAGATCGTGTCTGATTAGACTGTCCAGAAATCTATATCATGATTTTGAAATATTAGGATGATTATAAACATTAACCAAATGTAGTGGAATCCTATCAATGCAGACTATTACCATCAAGCAATTATATTAACTAAATAATAATACAGAATCTTTTTATAACTCATCAACCCACACATGTAAGATAAGCCCCCACTCAGTCTACCCATTATTGTACCCCATCCGGCAAGTACCTGTACATGCAATTTGTGAAATCCAGTCACTGCTATACTAGTGTCATTGAGGCACAGGTCAAGAAGCATAGGCAAACCAGGAGAAATCATAAAATTCACAAGTAATATTTTATTATTTTGAATAATACTAAAAATTTGCAGGATAGCTCTTATACAGGCAATTCAAATAAAACAAAGTCCTTCATTTGAGGGTATCTCTAATTCTAAAATTCAGTGTCTTCCTCTTCCTAACAAAAGATTGCTCTCTTTATGTATAATGTATTTTCCTGACAATTAACATCTGCATCCTAAGCTCATTAAGATACATGTCCTGTTTTCACATACTGTCCCAAACCTTTGTTGGTTTCTTTCCTTGCAGGTGCAGCAATTAGAAGATTGTGTCCCAGAACTGATCTCCTGCTGACAACTCTGCAAATGAGTTTGTGGAGGTCTAACTGCATCTCAAGGTTAACCCCCTCAGTTCCAAATAGCTTTTTGCAGTCATTTTAGCAATATAACTATATACATTTTCAAACCAGAGAACCCATTCATACCAGAGAACCCAGTTTCACATAAAGTTCCACGTATATTTTTTATAACCATAGATAAGCAATGGGGAAGAAAAGACAGAAACAGCAAGTAAAGACAAGGAAATAGTGTGGGGGGTGGAGAATCATGAGACTGCCATATTGATCAGTTCCTATGTCTCACAAGAAAATTTGACTGTGCAATCAGACAGACAAGAGACAGAAAAGGAGAAGATAGAACAGATCCTTGCTTTTAACTCTTTCAGCATAGCACATGGGATAGGGACTTATTCAACCCTGTCGCAACTAGCAGTACTTGAACACAAACATTCTAGAAAAGCAATTATATCATATTTTAGAATGAAATCCTTATATTCAAGGCCTGTACATTTCATTAGATGTCATGTAGCATTCCAAGACAGGAAAGGTAAAACATCTTTCCTACTTTCCTCAGTTCTCTCCTCCTTGCATAGAATTACATCCTTACTTTTATTTTTATTTATTTATTTATTTTTTGTTGACCGGGTAAGTGCACTAGACAAATCCTGCCTATTTTCAGGCATGACCTGGGGGAGGGGGATACACATGAATGCCAACTGACCATGAATCAGATTAAGCTGTTGGTGGTATTTTTTTAGTGAATGAGGGAAATTAGGCCAGGACACCGGGGAACTCCCCTACTCTGCTGTGTCTTGCTGACGGCAGAGGGTGCTGTTTGCAGCCTGGTGAGGCTGCTCAGTGTGCTTCCCGTTTACGATGGAGGAGTAGGTTGCTGTGTTAGACTCGTCGGAGTCTATCGTGGATATGGTTGTTAATTCAGAGATTTCCTTGAGGGACACTAAGTTTTTACGGCTGAATTCGGAGAAGCTTCAGACTGAGTCACAGTCTGATTTGGTTGTCACTAACCTTGTTCCTGTATTGGAGTCTACTTCTTTTACCCAATCTTCCTTAAACCTTTCTACGGATCCGACTTTGCAGTCGCCAGATGCGGGTCGAGTGGAAAGCTGCAGCGTACCACCAGAAACGACTGAGGGAATTCGAATGGGAGAACACTCGCAGTCTGGTTTGCCGGTTCCTCAGGATGTGGCCTCTGAATGTACCCCTGCTAAACCGAGTGCTTCTCAGATGATTAGGCAACAGTTTGGGTTGCCGCAGCGGACACTATCTTACCCTTCCATGGACTGGTCAGCTGAGGATGCTCTTAATGACTCAGGTTGGATTCGGACATCTACAGGACAATGGATCCCTAACCCTGAATGGAAAGACTGCTCGCAAACTTCTCCTGCCTCTCCAGTGCATGCCAACGTGATTGCACCACTGAGCTCAGGTATGGACTGCCACGAGGGGGGATGTTATTATAGCTGCGCAGCATTCAGGTGAATGTCCTTTGGCCTTTCCTAGGCCAAGTTCGTTGGTGGGTGTTGAAAAACTTGTACCTGTGTTACAGGATTCTACTGCTTCTCATCCCTCAGAGGTTCGGCCTGGCTTACAACACCCTAGAGTTCCAATGTCTGAACTGTTTAGGAATAAACTGGAACAAGCTCCTAGGAGAAACGCAGTTCACCTGCGTTATAGGGGTGACTTGCAAACCCACCCTGATAGGTATTATGTAGCGAATACTTTACTGAAAGGTTTAATGAATTTCTTTCCAATTGATATTTTTGCTCTGATTCATATTTCAGGTGAAGACTCCTTTGATATCAGTTTTAAGATGTCTCGTGGTTTGGAGAAATTCTGGGATAAATATTCCACATTAAAATCTTCCCCCCTCTGGGTCCCTTTCTATGCTCTGCCCCTTACGAAGCCCCTGATTAGATACATTACAGTTATGTTTCGGAATGAAGGGGTGAATATTGGCAATATATATCACTGGTTACAAAAACTATGCGAAGTTCTGGGTCCCACTGAAGCCATTTTAGATCTAGAGGGAATCTGGACAGGCAGTTGGAAATTTAAGGTAAAACTGTCTCAAGTGGATGGCAAGGTAGTGCATTTGTCCAATAGTTTTTTGGGGGGGTAAAAATAAGGGGGTTTGCTTCTATGGAGGACAACCTCATGCATGTTATAAATGTGGTGTTCGAACTCATATTAGTAGTTCTTGTGACCTATTGAAATGCTCTCTTTGTGGGGGGTTTGGGCATTCGGTGGACAGGTGTCAAAATATTTTCCAATGTAATCTGTGCGACGAGAAGGGTCATGCCTTTCACCAATGCCTGTGGGCTACGCACAATAAATCAGGGGGCTGGGATCCTGATGATTTGGTACATAAAGCCCAGGCCAAAAGGGGATATGGTGATACTCCTTTGCTTCCAGCTAGGGGTGATGCTGGACTACTACAGGAAACTAAGGAAAGGCCCCTCTCTACTGCCACTGAGGCGGCCCCTCAGTTACGGTTGCTGTGTCTACAGTTCCTGTGCCTTCTGTTCCGTCTGATATTTTGGATTCACAGCTAGCATCTTCTTCTATGCCCCTTCCCTTTGAGACTGTTAAGCCTCAGAGATTTACTAGGGCCTCTCTTAAACACTCATCTGTTACCCCTGTTTTGGTGGAAAAAATGCTTTCTCCTTTACAAGGTGAGGGAAGGGAATCAGACTTGGAGTCTGATACCTCTCACCGCTCAGAATTGATTTCAGATGAGGAGGATAATAAAACTACCAAACTTGTTAAAGAAAGGAAGGGGAAGAAGGGTAAAAAAAGGAAGGCAAGTTTTTCTCAGAAGACTGGGTCCTGCAGCTAATCTATCCGATCATGGCTATGCTTAAAATAGCTTATTTCAACGTGTGTAGTATTAAAAATTTTAAGAAGAGACTCTCGCTCTTTTCATTTTTTAGTACTTTACAAGTTGATGCCATTCTTCTGCAAGAGACTAGATTGTCTTCTCTTGCTGAAATTGTCCAAGCACAGAAGAGGTGGGTGTGGGGACCTTCTTTTTGGACCTTTGGGCCTGATGTAGCAGATGGTATAGGAATTCTGTTTACCTCTACCCTTTTTAGGATTTCTAAATTAGTGGATGTCTGCCCTGGGCGTTCTCTGCTCCTGGATTGTAGTTGTAGAGAATTTGATTTCCGCCTTGTAAATATTTATGCTCCACAAACCAAGACTGCCCGGATTAAATTGTTTGAGAACATTAAACCTTTTCTTTACACCAGACGGCACGTCATTTGGGGAGACGACTTTAATTGTGACATTGACCTTAAATTTAAGGGTAATTCTCAAAAGAAAATGTATTGTGACTCACTTGCCTTGCGGCAGATTGTTAAAGATGCAGGCCTTACGGATGTGTTTCAGGCCCTACATGCTACAGGGGGTGCTTCTTACCATAGAAATATTTTTTCTACCCGTATCGATTTTCTTTTTGTTTCCAAGTTTTTGAAACCTTTTTTTTCTCAGGTGAGACCAACTGAGTTTTCAGAACATCATCTTCTGACTGGGCATTTCAGTTTAGCTGGGATACCGCCTAAGGTACATTCTGCGGGTCCCAGATGGTGCTTGAATGTGTCCCTCTTGGAGGATGGGGATTGTGTAGCTGGTTTGGAGGGTTTATTTGCAGCATGTTATTCTACCCTATGTCTTTATGACAATCTTTTTTTGTGGTGGACTGATATGAAAACTGAGATTAGGTCCTTTTTAGTTTCTAAAGGGACATCTAAAGCTAATTCCAGTTATCTTACTTATTTGCAGTATCGGAATCAGTTATATAAACTGATGTCCTTTCCCCTTAGTGATAAACATCTCTTTCAATCTCAGATCACTAAAATCAAGAAACAGATGTCCCGATATCAATATGATCGGGCTAAATCTCTTGACATGGAGTTCAGGTGTGGAGTTCAATCACAGCCTGCCTCTGATCCTTATTCGGCTTGTAAACAGCACCTTGACAGGACCCTGATGTCGGGGTTACTATCTTCAAAGGGTACTATGGTAACCTCAGATATGGAAATGACGTCTGTTGTTCAATCCTTTGTCTCTGACTCTTTTAGTGGGGATTCCGGTACCTTTGACGCCTTACCAGCCGAATTCTTGACTCTTCTTCCTGTTATGGATGCCAAATTTCGAACCCTTTTATTGCAGCCTATTTCTTCCTTGGAAGTAGAGAAAGTTATAAGGTCACTTAAGTCTAAAATGTCCCCTGGTTTAGATGGTATTTCAAATGAGTTTTATAAGAAATTTCTGCCGTTTATGTGTTCCCTTCTCCCTATGGTGTTTAATTTTATGTTGCCCTCTGGTTTAAGCTTTCCAGATTTCAGTATTTCTCTATTGAAATTTATTTATAAAAAAGGGGATTCTTCGTTACTGACAAATTGGAGGCCCATTAGTCTCCTTAATAGCGACTACAAGATTTTTGCTAAAATTCTTACAAATAGATTAGCTGTGGTTTCTGACTCACTTATACACCCGGCACAGACCTGTGCTATTGCTCAGCGAAAGGTTCAGCACAATCTATATCTCTTGAGGGAATTGTTTGAGAATAGTAGTGGGGGAAAGGGGTCGGGTTTCATTGTAGCACTGGATCAGATTAAGGTCTTTGACAGAGTTTGACATTCTTATTTATTTCATTTATTGCTGTCCTATAATATTCCATGGCCTTGTGTACATTGGATTTCCCTGTTGTATTCTGATGCAGCAGTATATCCATTGGTGAATGGTCTAATGGGATCTGCAATTCCAGTGGTTAGAGGGGTTCGGCAAGGCTGCCCTTTGAGTCCTCTCTTGTATACGTATGTTCTGGATCCCATTATTCGTTATATTCAAGGACACTGCGGTATTGTTGGGATTGCCCCCGATATTTCTTTACCAATGGAGAAAATCACTGCATATGCAGATGATGTGACATTGTTCATGCAAAATGATACCTCCATTCACACTGCCTTACATTGTTTTCAGACTTGGGGATGGTTTTCTGGAGCTGAAATCATTGTAACTAAGAGTTTTATTTTTTCTTTACACTCTGATCAGGCCTGTCTTTTTGACATGATGGGTATACCCTTTGCATCTGCACCCTGTAAAATTTTGGGGGTTTGGTTTGGCTTAGGTGATATGGCTACTTTTAATTGGGAGCAACAATTATGTTTGGGTGAAGCTAAAGTTAATTTATGGAAACATTGGAAATTTGGAAAAAAAAAAAAAGGTTTTTATAGTCAAGAAATTTTTTATCCCTGTTTTTTTTTTTTATCTTAGTTATCTTTACCCACCACCGGTTTCTTTAGAAACTAGACTTTATAGTGTGTTTTTTCAAATGATTTGGGGTAATCGATTGAATCCGGTGCTCAGGGATGTCACCTATTTACCAGTTAAAAAGGGTGGCCTGGCCATGATTAACCCAATTGTATTTTTTCATTCTGTTTTTTTATTTAATCCCTTTTGTTTTCTATGGGGTCAGATTACTTTACCCTGGCAGGTATGGTCTCACTTTGTTTGGGATCATTTTTTTCAGAAATGGACTACATATCCCCCTAAAATCTTAAATCAGGACCAGTTGCCATTTTTTGGGATCTCTACTTTAATGAAATGCTATCAATGGAATTTATTGTTTTCTACTCTATTGTCTCACTCTAGGAAATCCTTTTATAATTACATTGCATTTACAGTATTTACAGTACAAGGTATACTTTTGCTCTTTCCAGAGTGTGTTCCTACTAGGATGTCGTTTCCTTACACAAATTGACTGATTTTAGGCTTCCTGCCTATGTGTGGGATATTGACTGGATGTCTGCTCAGGGCAGGTTGGGGGTACGTGGTAACCTTAAATATAAACCTTTAACTGATAGGTATTGTTTGAGACCATCCTGTATTGACGTAGAAGAAAGTCTTTCACACTTTTTTCTTAATTGTCCCTTTGTAAAAGGTTTTTGGACTGCTGCAGCTGGTCATTGGGGGATGTCTTTATTGTCAAATGTAACTTATAACACTCTAATTTTAGGGGATTATACGGGGTCTTGGCAAACTTATCATCCTAGTACCTTGAATTTTTTTTTTGCACTTATTCAGTTTTATTTATGGCAAGCTAGATGTCGATTTATTTTTCAACAACAATCAGTTTCTACTTCTACGATAATTTCTGAAGTAGAGGCTAGTTTATTGAATGTTAAATCTAAAGATCAGCAGAAATGTTCAGCTGTTCAGTTTTTTTCTTTCTGGAATCACTTCTTTGTTTAAATTTTAATATTTCCTGTTAACCTTTTGGATTATTGTTCTACATCTTTTGTGTGTTTGCTTTATATTATGATTTATGGTGATGTTATGTTTTTTTGTCTAATAAATTTCCCCTACTCTTTTCGACAAATGCCATGGGATCTTTAACATCCACCGGAACTACCACCAAACCAGGCAGATGGGACCTTGGTTTAACATCTCATCCAAAAGACAGCACCTCAGAAGTGCAGCACCTCTCTCATGCTGCACTACAGTGTCAGTACTGGGATATCAAACCAAATGCCAGATGTGGGAACTGAACCCACAGCCTCTGATCTCCCGGCCTCAGAGACGAGTGTGCTACCTACTCAGCCACTGACACATGTGTATAAAAGTATGTACTTTAATATTATTATTATTATCCTTTTCAAGGTGAGTAAAATGATTGCTAATTGGTACATCAAACTAAACCTCATTAGTATATTTTCCAGAAAATGCACCTCTTTTGCACCTAATGTTCTGGGCTTCTTGTTCCGTTATGGTCAACCTACCCTTTTCATCACTTTCTCTTATGTATTTTGAACTGTAAGTCCGAGAGGCTGTAGTTTATATTGCAATTCACTAATTCAATAGCATGACTGCACTGTGAGGAATATTCACCAAAGGTCAGGTGCTGCCTACCGTGTCAAACAATTCTTGTCCCCTGAAACTTGCCTTGCTATTGCACAAGGGAACCTACTATCCCTCCTCGATTACTGCTCCCCTGTCTACTCCTCTGTGCTCGCTACCCTATGTTCTTGACTAAATACAACTTACAGCTCTATCTGTTGTTTTGTTCTCCTAGTCTCCCATTACACCCACCACTGTGTACTCTACCAGTCGTTAGGGTGGCTCCCACTATAAGGTCCTTTTGATTATGCCTTGGGCTGCCAAGTGGACAATGCACTCAGGAGTAAACAGCTGTCATCCTACACTTCATTGTTAACAGATAGGATGGTTTCTAGGAGCCTCAGGGACTCCTCAATCCCTCAACTTATAGTCCCATGTACTACCACAGCTATGGGAAATAAGACCTTTTCTGTCTCCGCTCCATCCCTATGGAACAGGCTACCATCATCTATTCACTTGTTCCCCTGCCACCTCTCCTTTAAATCTAACCTAAGATCCTGGCTCATGACCGAATCCACTGCAACTGTTTCCCTGCACAATCATAAGGTCAAAATCTGTCCCTGCCTTGCTTAGCTCTGCTCTTCTATGTATCCTTGTGCCCTAGTACTGCTGCTCCCTTGTCCTGTCCTGCTCTTTTATCAGTCCCTGATGCACTCTCTCTCTGACTCTGTTTCTCGACCTCTGTTAGGCATGATAGCTTGTGTGAGTTGTATTTTTTGTCACATTTAGCATGTATTTACTGGCGGCTATTTGTGTAAGTACCTTGAATCCTCCTGTTTAGCGCATGTGTTCACCTTGTACTGCTTAGAAACATAGAAACATAGAATTTGATGGCAGATAAGGAATGCTTGACCCACCTAGTCTGACCATTTTCCTACCTAATGGATAAGCTGCAGATCCTAGTTAACTAACAGCCTACTTCCTCCTATCCCCAACTAGAACTGGCTTATGTCTGTCCCATGCATTCTTCAATTCCCCCACTGTTTTTGACTCTACGACCTCCTCAGGAAGGCTGTTCCATGCATCTACAACCCTCTCTGTGAAGAATTACCTCTGAGCAGTCCCCCCATCTTCAAATTGTTCCCCCTTGTTCTTGCACATCTCTTGTTCTGAAAGATGCTACCCTCTTGGACTTTGTTGATTCCCCCTCTCCCTCCTTTCCTTGAGGCTGTACATCTTAAGCTCCTTTAGTCTTTCTTCATATGACTTGTGGTGCAGACCCTGCACCATTTTGGTTGCCCTCCTCTGAACAGCCTCCACCCTGTCTATGTCTTTGCAGAGATGGGGTCTCCAGAACTGTAACACAGTACTCCAGATGTGGTCTTACCAACTGTCTGTACAGAGGGCCAACAACTTCCTGTTTCCTACTGGTGATACCTCTCCCTATGCATCCCAGTATACCCCCAGCCCTCCTTACTGCCTTCTCACATTGCTGGACCACCTTTAGGTCATCTGATATGACTACCCCAGGTCTCTTTCCATTTTTGCTGTTGTCAGTATCTCACCCCCATTGTGTACTCTTCCCCTGGGATTTTGCTTCCCAGGTGCATTACTTTGCACTTCTTTTCATTGAATCTAAGCTGCCATGCATTTAACCATTCCTTCAACCTTGCCAAGTCCCTATTCATCCTTTCCACCCCACCTTGCGTATCAACACTGTTGCAGATCTTTGTGTCATCTGCAAAGAGACATACTTTCCTTTCCAGTCCCTCTGCAATGTCACTTATAAAGACATTAAAAAGGACTGGCCCCAGTACTGAACCCTGCAGTACCCCACTAGTAACCCTCTTTCTTTACTGTGGACTCTGTTTACTAATACCCTCTGCATTCTGTTGTTCAGTCAGTGTTTTACCCAGGCTACCACCCTGGGACCCACTCCCAGGCTGGCTGATTTGTTTATTAATCTTTTGTGCGGGACTGTGTCAAATGCCTTGCTAAAGTCCAGGTCGGCCATGTCCACAGCACCTCCGTGGTCTACTACTTTGGTCACCCAGTCAAGGAAATCAGTTAGATTTGTCAGACATTGCCTTCTCGCTGTGAATCCATGCTGCCTTGGGTACTGTGCCCCACTGGACTCTAGATACTCAACAATTTTTTTCTTCAGAAGTGATTCCATCATTTTCCCTACCGCTGAGGTC
Source organism: Neoceratodus forsteri (assembly GCA_016271365.2). Lineage (NCBI taxonomy): Eukaryota > Metazoa > Chordata > Ceratodontiformes > Ceratodontidae > Neoceratodus > Neoceratodus forsteri. The sequence continues at coordinate 1,823,297,547 of CM057449.1, read as the reverse complement.
AAACTTACAGGTCTGTAGTTTACTGCCTCTGTCTTACTCCCACTTTTGTGAAGGGGAATCACATCCACCCTCCTCCAGTCCTCAGGTACCACACCATCCTCCCATGATTTATTAAAAAGGGTGGTCAGTGGTGTTACTAGTTCTTCCCTTAGTTCTTTTAGAATTCTGGGGTGAATCCCATCAGGCCCCATTGCTTTACCCACCTTCACTTTTAAGAGTTCTTTCAGAACCCTTTCTTCTGTGAAAGGACTAATATCAACCCCCCATCCAGAGTGCTTCTATTGACTGGATTAGGTATCCCCCCCGCTTTTCCATTGTGAATACTGAGCAGAAGTATTCGTTCAGTATCCCTGCTTTTTCACTGTCGCTCTCTGCCCAACCACCTTCCTCTTTATTCAGCCTCAGTATCCCTGCCTTAGTCTTTCTTTGCTCTCTAATGTACCTATAAAAGGTTCTATCCCCCTTCTTAAATAAGTTGGCTATCTTTTCCTCGGTTTGTGCCTTTGCTATTCTGACTGCCTTCCCCACTTTCTTCTGCTTTAACTGGTACAGTTCTCTGTCCTGCTTCTTCTGTGTTTCCTTATAATTCCTGAATGCTATCTTTTTCTCCCTTACCTTCCCCACCACTTCTTTTGAGAACCATAGTGTTTTTTTCTTTCATTTTGATTTATTTGCTTCACACAAAGGCTTGTTGACTCTGTGATGGTGATTTTGATGTTTCCCCATTGTTGTTCCACCCCACCTTCTTGCATGTTTGCTAGTGCTTTTCTGAGGCACTCTCCCATTTTGACAAAATCAGCCCTCCTGAAGTCCAGTACCTTCACTTTTGTGTGGCTTGACTCTACAGCTACAGTAAGTTTATCGTGAACCACACTGGTAGTCGCTTGTTCTCAGATGGCTACCCACTTCAAGATCAGAGATCCTTTCTCCATCCCCATTTGAGAGTACCAGGTCTAAGATTGCTCCCTCCCGAGTGGGTTGATAGTTGCTTTGTATCTTTATTAGCTTAACTACCTTGTATCTGTGATGTGATCATATCTTTGTATTCTCTGTATTTTACTACTTCTGTAGAATGCTTGCTGCCACCTACGTGGCCCAGGTCATGACTGAAATCAGTCCTTTGGATCAGCTCACTCACCCAGTTACCAAATACATAAATAAATAAATAAAAACATTCCAAAACCTGAAATACCAGATCCTGTGTTCTTCATGCTACTTCTAAATGTATTGCTGCACCCATGCTACCAAGTCAAGTAACAAAAAATGTGTCATCATATTGTAAGTCCACACCCATGATGTTTTCAAAAAGATTTCACGTCATGCTCTTTAGTTTGAAACCAGGTTAATAACCATTTAATTGAGACAACATTCACATCTCTGGGACCTATATGCCTTCTTTCATCATGCAACCATCCCAAATTTGGATTATTATTCAGTATTTCAACTATCTGGTCAGTCTGCAACCCATCACAATTCTTGTTGCCAATATGATTCAGTGAGATAGGTTTATCCAGGTATAGGCCCAATTTCCCAGGACCAGTGAATTCCTCCATAAAGAATGTGACAATTTCAGATTTACCACAGAGATCAAAGTGTTGCTCTTTACATATGCATTATTATATCTGTACCAACATAGAAACATAGAATTTGATAGCAGATAAGGACCACTTGGCCTACCTAGTCTGCCCATTTCCCTACCTAATGGATAAGCTGCAGAGCCTAGTTAATCAACAGCCTACTTCCTCCTACCCCCCACTAGAATTGCTTTATGTCTGTTCCATGCATTCTTGAATTCCCCCACTGTTTTTGACTCCATGACCTCCTCAGGAAGGCTGTTCCATGCTTCCACAACCCTCTTCATGAAAAAAATACTTCCTCATATTACTTCTGAGCCATCCCCCCCTCTTTCTTCAAATTGTGCCCCCTTGTACTTGTACATCCCTTTTTCTGAAAGATGCTACCCTCTTCGACTTTGTTGAGTCCTTGAGGTACTTGAAAGTTTCTATCATGTCCCCCCTCTCCCTCCTTTCCTCGAGGATATACATATTAAGCTCCTTTAGTCTCTCTTCGTATGTCTTCTGGTGCAGACCCTGAACCATTTTGGTTGCCCTCCTCTGGACAGCCTCCACCCTGTCTATGTCTTTGCAGAGCTGGGGTCTCCAGAACTGCATGCAATACTCCAGATGGGGTCTCACCAACTGTCTGTACAGAGGGATAACAACTTCCTGTTTTTACTGGTGATGCCTCCCCTATGCATCCCAGTATCCTCCCAGCTCTCCTTACTGCATTCTCACATTGCTTGCCCACCTTTAGGTCATCTGCTATAACCACCCCCAGGTCCCTTTCCATTTTTATTGTTGTCAGTATCTCACCCCCCATTGTATACTCTTCCCCTGCGTTTTTGTTTCCCAGGTGCATTACTTTGCACTTCTTTGCGTTGAATCTAAGCTGCATATATTTGACCTTTCCTCCAACCTTGCCAAGTCCTTTCTCATCCTTTCCACTCCACCTTGTGTATTAACCCTGTTACAGATCTTTGCGTTGTCTGCAAAGAGTCATACTTTTCCTTCCAGTCCCTCTGCAATGTCACATATGAAAACATTAAAAAGGACCGGACCCATTACTGAACCCTGCAGCACCCCACTAGTAACCCCCTTTCTTCACTGTGGACTCTGTTTACTATTAACCTCTGCGTCCTGTTGTCCAGCCAATGTTTTACCCAGGCTACCACCCTGGGACCCATTCCCAGACTGGCTAATTGTTTATTAATCTCATTAAGATCTATCTCTAAGTAAATTTCCCTGTTTAATAAACATCATGATCTTAGTCTTTAATATTTCTGAGATTTCAGTATCCAATTTTGAGAGATCTTTTACCCTCAAAATGGCTATATCTAATACCTCTCTTTTTTATTTTCAACCACCAACCCCCCTGGCTACTCTCATGCAAGCACTGGAAGGATCTAAAGGCAGCATATCCTTAGATACAGGAGCTGAACATGTACCATCATTAGGGTGTGGTTTTCCTGATGCCACAGTATTAGCAGTCAATGCTGATTTTATCATCTCAGCACAGGACATCTTGGGCAGTTGGTTCAGTACATCACAAGTTCCCTTATATAAATTATCTGATAGTATTACACAACAGCCTTCTTTCTTTTTCTTTGATGCTATCAACTTTGTATCCTCCAAGATCTTATTTTTCCTTTTCCTTTTTCTTTTATTTTCTTTTTTTATTATTATTGGTTATTCTGTCTCTTGGCAACTCCTTTTCCTTAATTGCAAGAGGACTAAATTCTTGTCCAACCAGATATACCTCACCATTTCTTCTTTCATTGCCTTTTGCAATATTTTCCTTTTCCAAAACTTCTTCCAGAACTATACTTTAACTTTTAGACCATTCAGTGCTCTTTACACCTAATTTATCCAATCTTGTTAAAATGTCATCTAGTCTAGCCCCATGCATTGCAGTATCCTCCCTTAAAGAGGAAATCTCATTCTTGAGTATCACTAGTTGTTCCATTACTAGTACATTGGCTGTGTGGTACTATTTCAGCAATTTCAGGATACTTTAGCTAAAAAAGACAATATCGCACTATTCTGCTACCCTCATCTACTTCCATCCATTTATTACTACACAGGGCTAAAGCCTGCAATAGATTTTTAAGTCCAGTTATAGTAGTGCCTAAGCCCTCTTTAATAATATTAAGGCTGTCTCTGCAGTTACCCTCTTCACCTCTGTTGGATCTGGATCTGGCATACTGAGAAACTGACATTGCTGCAGACTTACATTCCTAGTTTTTATCAGTAACTTTTTCAGGTAATTTTGTAAAACTCAGATTGTGAAGATCAAAAGGGAACTCCTTCTCATGAGGACTTAGACTTCAGTTCTACAATGCCGGTTCAACAACACTTTTGTCAACCTGCATCACAGCGATGGGAATTATCTCAACCACAAGTTGCAGTCAACATAATTCCTGAATGTCTCCCAGTCCTTGTTTCTATCAGAAGGATTTTCACCCTAAACCCCCAATGTTGGGGGCTCTGTTCCAACCCCCCCATACTTTTTATAATCAACTCCGAGTCAGAGTTGATTCAGGAAGGGGGGGCAGGACCAGGAGACAGTGTGCCCCTGTCTCAGGCACACCAGTACAGCAACCTGTTGGTGAGCTGTTGATTTCATCGACAGCAATGTAGGTTGCTGTGTTGGTGTCGCTGTACAAGGGCTATACCTTAGACATCCACCATGAGATTTAACAGGAGTGTGTAATAATGGGCTACACTCCAAAGATTCATTTAACTTATTCCCATGTCTATGTCTATGCCCAACCTCATTATTTATTCTAGAATGTCTCTCTAAAATCCCATTTCTATTTCAGCTGATGAGGTACAGCTCAAAAAAACTGCCACATGACTTACTTTATTTATATTTTTAATAAGAAATTATTTTAGTGATCAGCCCAGTGATGCTGAGGGTTGAGACACTAGATGCCACACCTCGTGCCACACTGGTGACCCAGGTTAGGGAGCTGACTTGGGTCAGTGGGGAAGGAGAGGATTGAGTGCCTGGAGCACTGCTCTCCTCTCCTTGGGAGGGTTCCTGGGGCTTCCCCACCATGTAGCGGCTCCCAGTGGAGAGCATGAGCACTACACACTGGCAGGGACTTGCAAGGGGGAGGTGATAGTGGACATCTGCAGGAGGGGGCAGGGGCACACCCTCCACGCAGTGAAGTCATTGCACATCCACACCTTGAGGGAAACAAAGGAGGAATATCCTGGCTGTCAGGGAGGTGATGGCAAGACTTGAGCATCCAGCCCACATGCCCAATGCTGGCCCTTACTCGACTTGACTCTCCGTGGTCCCCGCCTCCTCCTGTATGGGGCCAGTGGGAGAGGGGGGACCCAGCACCTGATTCCTAGGTTGAGGGAGGGGGTTCAGGTGGGAGGTAACAGGCTAGGCTAGTGGGTCTCTGTCTGAGAGAAGCCCTGACCAGGAGGGAAAAAGAGCTGACAAGAAAATAAGTTATTTTAGTCAAAGGCCCTATTTAAAATATTCTTTGCTCATTCCTACTTTTGTTTTGATTTAAGGTCTTTTTGCTCTTTGCTATTATTCACATTTTTTCTCACTGGTTTTAGGTAATTGCTTACAATAGAACCTTGCCTAGTAACAACCATAGTAACAATGCAGATAATGGGTTTTATGTAACAGAGGCAACATTATAATGGCACAGTATAGACAGTACAGCTCCCAAAATAGATCAAAGGGCACTATATTGATCTTGCAGCTTTTATAATTTGCATATTACAACTTTAAAGTGTCTCAGGCCTTGACAACAACAGTTGCTTTCATATACACTGTTTGCTCCTCAGTGGACTTAAAAGTACCTAACAGACAGACCTAGCTATCATTTTCCCCATATAAAGATCAAACTACACCAAGAAGCATCTAATTGTCACAATTTATACAAATATTGCAGTTACATGAGGCTCAAATTGCACCAAAATACAGTATAACCAGTTGTCACCCTATATAAAAATATTGCAGCTATATAAATACCAATTAAAAAATATCTAAAAATAACACCAGTATAATTATCAGCAAGATAAGAACATCCAAAGTCCAGATAATTTAAATTTTAGCACCCATGAAGCAGCATCTCTTTTCTGGAGTCTTGAGTTCTTTGTTATCCTTCCTAGTGTCTCTACAGAACCTGTTAGTTCAATGGACTATTCAAATATTTTCCCAATGCATAGCTTGCTGTTTTGAGCAGGTTAGATAACATCTGCCAAAATCCCAGATTTGTCCTGGAGCCATTGAAAACTAAGAAAAATACAAACACACAAAATTATAAACAAGTGCCACTTCGTACACTGTCAGCTTACAGAAAATGTACTTTTCTTACTTTAGCATCTGTTTGTGTATCCTAGTATTTTACAAACTGCGTTTTGTGAGTAGAACACTATGAAGTGTAAATGGACCACTGCTGGATGTCAAATCTCCAGCCCCAGATAGGATTTAAGCCTATAAGAACAAAGAAAAATAAGTAAATATATTAACTTCTTAACCTAGCTACCTTTTGAAACAAATAGGCAACATTGTATCTGTGGCAGATAAACTCACATTCCCAAAGAGATTCCTTATCACACAGGCTCATTTCCCAAACCACATATTGCTGTTCTGCTGATACTGCTCTGGCGTTCTGAAACCGTTCACAGACCACCCCTTTTTATACTCCCAGGAGTGTCATGTGATGCAGAAAAAGCCTGCAAAATTTTTACTTTTTCAATTTTACACAAATCAAACTAAGAATTGAAAAAACACGGTTATGAAACCTTTTTATTTATTCAAACAATAGCTGACAGTGTGCTCAGAGAACTTTAAGATCTTCAGGTCCCACGAACTCAGAAGCTCTGCTATACCATTACATCCGAGCAACTCTATACACCCTGTACACTCCCAGGCATGCTTTACATGACCTGTATATTCTGTTCAGCCAATCGTCTCCTCTGCACCATGGCCTTGGTCGTTCTATTACTCCACCACTTTGTTTTCTCTGTCCAACCCCCTGGTCCTTTCAGATGGTCTAGTCTCTCCAGTCACTCCAATCACTCTGGTCACTCATACACCATGCACATCTTTCAATGAGTTAATCAGCCAGCACACCTCTGATCACCTCTCCTGTTTCTGCCTTGAACTCCAGTGTGCTGCACTTCAACAACCTGCTGTGATAAGTAAAAACAAAACTCTCTAGCAGAGACAGCTCGGTCTTTAAGTAAGATCAATAGAATATATCTATTTATTTAAAAACTGGTAACCTGAAGAGGCACACTGAGCCATGGCTCATTTCTGGTGCAACCTGGAGGAAAGGGGAAGGTGAGAAGCACAATAACAAACAAAGTACAGCTAGTCATCAAGTGATATGATTACAATGAGTGTGATATAAAGAGCATAAGTTGAGTGCAGTACAGACAAAATGGCAAAGCATTGCATATGGAGGACACATTCATTAGCATACATATCTGTGCAAATTGGGCAGACTCAAAGTGCATTGTGCCAGAGTGAAGGGAAGCTGAGCTAGTGAGGAAAGTAGGAGTCAGAACAGGTTGATACACTTCAATGCTTCAATGAGGTTGCCGGAACTATCAGGCTGGGGGGAGGTAGAGGTTAGGGGTAGTCAAAAGCCAGTCAAGGGTAAGGAAGGGTTCAGGTAGAGGGTTGGCAGTAGCAGGGGGGAGGATGAAAAGTTTTTGCTGGCATCTAATGGAGGAAGAGAAGGAGGAAGGAAGATGGCTGGAGCAGGGTAGCTGGTTCCAGATGGGGGGGGCAGTATGAGAAAGCAGATTTCCTGACTGAGGAGTGTGGGAGGGGAAGGGAGACTGTGTGTGGGTCTGTTTAATGTAGGGAGTTGGAAGAGATGGTACAGGAGAAGAGATGGGATGGTTATGAGGGGAGGGACCCAAACCAATATTTAGAGATAAGGGAAGCACAGTGGGACTGGTGACAAGAGAGGAGAGGGAGGATCGATAGGGAGGAGTAAATGGAGCAGTGGTGAGTACAAAAGGGAGAGTTGGTACAAAGCAGCAGAAGGCTTTGCAGAGGGTGTCCAGTCTGGCAAGGGAGGTGGAGGGTGCAGTACCATAAACCACATCTGCATAATTGAAAACCAGGAGAACTATTTTGTTGACCAGATCCCAGCAGACCTGGGGAGAAAGACAGTCTTTACTGCAATACAGAGCACCATATTTGTGCCAGAATTTGGCACAGATGACATCAATGTAGGAAAAGAAGTCAAGCCTGCTATCTAACAACACACTGAGGTATGTAAAGCTTGGACTACTTCAAGCTGTGTGCCATCCAGCATAGAGAAGATGGGAAGGGGGAGAGATGAGCCAGCGTCTGGCTGGTACCAAAGGTCATAGATACGTGTGTGGTGTGTGTGTGTGTGTGTGTGTGTGTGTGTGTGTGTCTGTCTGTCTGTGCGTGTGTGTATCTGTCTGTCTGTGTGCCTGAAATTGGTTGAACTGGAACCAGTGCAGAGTATTGTAAAAGGTTTGCTGAAGACAGACTTCCAGAGAAACTCTATGGACCGGAGATGTAGAAAACAGAGTCATCTGCATACATGTGAATATACTAGCTAGCACAGGTGGAGGGGAGGTTATTTAGGAAGTTGGAGAATAGGACTGGACCCAGAATGGAGTCCTGTGGGACCCCGGCCTGGATTGGGAGGCGTGGGGAAATGGTACCTCTTACCTGTACCGACTGTTGATGGGACAAGAGGTAGTTATAGAATAAGTTGACAGAGGGGGCTGAGAGGCCTCCAGAGCTCAGCTTATCCAGGAGGAGGAGTGAGTGGGACATCAAATCAAAGGCTTTGGCCACACTGATGAAAATGGCTACTGTGGTGTTCCCCTGATCCATCGCTAAAAGGATGGAGCCAGTGACCCTAAGTAGGGTGGAGATGGTGGAATGATCTTTCCTAAAGCCAGACTGGAAGGGGGAGAGGAAGTTGGAGGAGTGGAGGAAGCCTGCAAGCCACAGACTAGTTTCTCCTGCAGCTTTGCAAGAGAAGGGGAAAGAGGAGATAGGGCAGAAGTTGCCAGGAGTGGTGGGATTATCCCTTTTGTGGACATGGAGAACCTTGGCAATCTTACAATCAATCAATCAAAAATGTTTATTGTTCGACATTCTTTATGTCACTACAATTTTAAAAACTTCACAATACAAAAACAGGAGAAAATAGTACATATTTTCCACATTATACCAATTTTCTGATAAAAATTTCTAAAAACACTTGGGGCCAGATATTCAGACTGTGCCGGGTAGTGGCGCAAGTGGAAGCACAGTGCAACTGAGGTGCACTGGGGCCAGGACAGAGCGATAATCAAAGGTGATGTGCAAAGGCACATCTCCCTTGAATATCGCACAGAATGCACCTGGAGCATGGACAATGTGCCAGTGCATTCCCCAGACAGGGTGGACTGGGAATGCTCCAGCGCAAAAGCAGTTATGCTGTGTGCGTCACCCACGATATTTAGAGTTGAGCACGCTATTGCGGCCTTATATATACATGGTGCAAATGGGGCCTAGTATGCCATTATGGCCCCGACGGAAAGCCAAGTAGGGCTGCCCGTGAAAATGTGTTTGGCACCTTGTGTAGCTACTGTTGCCCTGTACAGAGTCCTTGGTAGTCTAGTAGACCCCTCCCCTATGCCCAATCGCGGGCATCAGTCACGACAATACAGTACCTGGTGGTCTACTGTTCCCCCATTTCACCTGATCTTGAGCATTTTAATTAAACAGTCTACCTGGTAGTCTAGTGGTCCCCCCTCCCATTTTGTCCAGTCGAGTGCATTTGAATTAAATAGTCTACCTGGTGGTCCAGTGGTTCATTCACATATTTGTACCTGTGTAGTACAGTATGGTGTGCAAGCCCCTGTGGACCAACAGGCTTACAGAACATACTGTAAACTGTCATTCAGTGGGTGGCCGGGTGGTCTGTGGGCAAGGTGTAGCTGCCTGCTGTTTCAGGGGGAGGGAGCTGGGTGTATGGGGGTCCTCTGTGGGTGGGAGGGAAGGGAAGGAGGGATACCACTCTACCACCAGGTGGAATATATAATCAAATTCCCATGATCGGGTGAAATGGGAGGAAGGGGGGAACCCACTGGACTGCCAGGTATTTAAACCTGTATGATTGCCCATAAGGCATAATGGGAGGGGGAACCACTAGACCGCTGGGTAGTAAATTAATGCACAGATGCCCATGATCGGGCATGTTGGAGGGAGGGGGGACACAACTAGACCACCAGGGAGGCTGTGGGTGCTCACAGATTGTGTCCCTGCTGGGTGGGTGGTCACCCATGGCTGGAGGCTGCTGTGTTGTGCCCTGCAATACAGCAGCCTGCCTGTGGGTGGCCTGGCTTTGTTCTTTTTTTTTTCAGCTCAACTTTGAGCCCCCCTATGTGATACAAATCAGGGTTGTGCCAGCATATGCACCGCATATCCCGGGCTGAATATCAGGATGTGCCGCATATGCATGGGCATGCCTTCTGCATTTACGTGGCATACATTACCTTTGCACCCTGGTGCATGGGACTTGCACTGCGCTAGTCCCACCTTCCAATATTGTACTGGGGCACATTACTGGGGTTGCGCCAGAGCAACTCGGTTGCACCAGGTGCAACCCCTTTGAATATCCTGGCCCTGAAGTATAACACAAATGTATTCCAATATGTCTGTCTAAAAATTTGATTATCATATTAATACATTAAATCCTTATTATTGCACACTTCCTATAATTTCCATTGTGACTTTATATTTAATATCCTTTATTGATTTTCTTTTCTTACTTAGACTTTGCAAAGAAAAAAACAGTTGCTCAGTTTTTTTTTATTTTTATTTATTTAGTTACTCAGTTTATACAGACTGTGGATCGAGAGGATCCAACTCACTTACTTCTTTATCTAATTGAAAGACTTGCCTGTAATTCAGTGCCAAGCAGCCAGCCACTCCCACTTCCTGAGCTATTTAAGCAGTTCCTCTCAGCCTCACTGTGAAGCATTTTGTCTTTGCAGCTGGAGGCTATGTTGGTTTGTCCTGTGAGCTGGCTGGGGCCTATCGCCCCCCCCTCCCCCCAGCCTGCTGTTTCTGTGTGTCTCTGCTGGACTTCAGTGTTTGTTTTCCTGCTTCTGGTTTGCATCTTTCCCCAGGCTGTGTGCTTCCCTGTGTTTTGTTTCTTGTTTTTTTGGGCCTTTCCCTGTTTATTGTTTTGCTGTGTTTTGGTTTCCTCTTTTGGCGGGGCTTTTATTTTTAAAACTCCTAGTATACTGCTACTACAGAGCTCATTCTGCTTGCTTTCAGTTACAACTCTCAATTTACTGCACTGCAACTGCAAACCTACTCAGAGCTCTTGCTACTGCTTTCAGTTAGCTACAACTTCAGCCACTGCTGCTGACTGTTTACTTTAATTACTATTGTACCCAGTGCCTGTGTTTTAACACTGTACTCATTTAACTACTGCTCTACAGGCCCACTTGCTTCCTGCTGCTGCACTGTTTACACCCATTCCTATTCTACCTTGTTTACTCTGAGGTTAGCTGAAGCTCCTGCTGAGGCTATTAAACTAGCTTTTACATCTGCATGTGGTTCTTGGTCTTTCATTGCTTCCTTGTTTGTCCTACGATGGGGACTGGGAGGTGTTTGGGAGGTCATGGCCTATGTGGTTAATTAATTTGTTCTAAATCCTGTCTTCATCGCTGAAAATTCTCAGAGTTTGTCACCTTGATTTGGCTATTCATGTCTGGCTGGCTTGCCCCTAACTTAGTGCTGTTTACTTGCTATACAGTTGTTATGCAGGTCCACCTATTACTACTTCTGCTTACTGACCTATCAGGTCCACACTTGCTTATGCAATCATTGCTCCTTTCTTTTACGCAAACCATTGCTTCATGCCTAGTGCCATCCCCTCGGCTTCGGCCTGGGATTCTCCTGCTCTCAATCTGCATTCGACCTTGCAAGGTCTCAGCACTCAATGTTCATTACAATCTCAGCATGCTGTGCTCATTCAGTGCACCAGCTTTGCAGCTCTCAATGAATTCTGGGGGCATGCCAGCCATTCTAATCTAGTGCAGTTCCTGCAGCCGACGGTCTCACTTTGCATTTAGTTCGCATCATCGAGCATGTCCAACTTGGGGTGGGATCCTTCTCACCTGGCCCATAGCTGGGAATGTCCTCACCCCAGGCTTGGTTTTAGCTGCCTGCTATGTGACAGCAGCTCCTGGTGTAGAATTTAAGACTAGCGGTGAAGGGTGGTTACGATGATCTCCTTTGGCTCTAGTGTTCCACTATAACGGTTGGCCATTGACTTTAGTGGTTTCCCAAGCAAGGCACCTTCACCGCATTCTCCCCACGACTGCCTCTGGTTCACCTGGTTTGATTTAGGGTGGGTAGGCCTGGTGAGTGCCTCAGCAGTTGTTGCTCTCCTCCTGCGCCTTGGATGCTCGTATTGTTGCAGAGTTTTCTCGCAACCTTCCACGACATTCCCGCTAGAGGATTTGAGTGAGAGCCTTCCTCCAAATTGGAATATTTTCCACCTCCCTTTAATTGGGTTTTCCAAATTGCAGCTGCAGAGCTGTCACTAAATACATTTTCCCAAGCCTGGAGGGAAGGCGACCTAGGCCTTGGATCCCCAGAGATTTCCTCCTCATAGGGTTTTTTTTCTCTCCTCCGTTGTCTCAGGTCATAACACTTAGTTAGCATAGTTGTTTTCTCTAGTTTCCTTAGGTAGGTTCCATTGTTGGATGGAGGTGGAGGATGTCCTGCCATTCCCTCTCTCCTTAGGGGATCCCCTTCTCTCATACAAGCCATCACTATCCTTCTCTACTACTCTGTTACAGTTACTGATTCTACGTCACTGTTACTGCTTGCTCATATGCATCATGTTGCCTCCTTTGGGGATGATACTACATTTCTTTTGGGGATTCCTAAGGTACCTTTAGCCACGGGAACCATCCCATGGCACCTCTAGAGGCAGAACCCTCTCCGAGAGTTCCTTGCTTCATACCCCTACAGGGTGGTAATTCCTCTGGAATAGAGAGTGCGAATGGCCACAACCAAAACTAACACAGTTACACAAGCATAACACTATATTGGCTGCGTAGGTCAGTGAATTGAAAGGCTTTGTCTGTAATTCAGTGGCCAAGCAGCCAGCCACTCCCAGTTCCTGAGCTATATAAGCAGCTCCTGTCAGCCTCACTGTGAAGCATTTTGTCCTTGCCCCATCATCCTCCCCTCCTCCTCCAGCGGCAGTGCTCTCTCCTTAGGGGGATTCCTAAGGTACCTTTAGCCACGGAAACCATCCTGTAGCACCTCTAGGGGCAGAACCCTCTCTGAGAGTTCCTTGCTTCATACCCCTACAGGGTGGTAATTCCTCTGGAATAGAGAGTGCGAATGGCCACAACCAAAACTAACACAGTTACACAAGCATAACACTATACTGGCTGCATAATATATCCCAGGCACACTGCCTTAGGGGTAGCTGGTCCATTCCACTGGGGTGTCAAACAGATGAGGCATACTGATGAGTCCTGGTAGGACGAAACACGTGTCTATGTCTTCTGTTAGCACCCTTTGCAAACTGTGTGAGAGGCTTTCGGCACCATGCATTTCTGCTTAAAGTTGGACCAGCATAACATTCTGTGGTGATTTGCATATGCAGCCCATGATGCTTTGCATTGTGGGGCATGTGTGACTTTGTATTTTCTTGAAACTTGGCTTCCAGCCAAATGCCCTTGGTTAACCCTTGCCTCAGTGTTTACGCACAGAGGTTCTTTGTCTTTTAAATAGTTTTTATTTTAATGGGTTCACCACAATATATCCCAGGCACACTGCCTTAGGGTAGCTGGTCCATTCCACTGGGATGTCAAACAGGCCGAGGCATACTGATGAGTCCTGTTGAGATGACAACGTGTCTAGGTCTTCTGTTAGCACCCTTTGCAAACTGTGAGAGGCCTTTGTCATCGCATTTCTGCTTAAAGTTGGACCAGCATAACATTCTGTGGTGATTTGCATATCACAGCCCATGATGCTTTTGCATTATTGGGGGCATGTGTGACTTTGTATTTTCTTGAAACTTGGCTTCCCAGCCAAATGCCCTTTGGGGTAACCCTTGCCTCAGTGTTTACGCACAGAGGTTCTTTGTCTTTTAAATAGTTTTTTATTTTAATGGGTTCACCACAATATATCCCAGGCACACTGCCTTAGGGGTAGCTGGTCCATTCCACTGGGGTGTCAAACAGACGAGGCATACTGATGAGTCCTGGTAGGACGAAACACGTGTCTAGGTCTTCTGTTAGCACCCTTTGCAAACTGTGTGAGAGGCCTTTCGGCACCATGCATTTCTGCTTAAAGTTGGACCAGCATAACATTCTGTGGTGATTTGCATATGCAGCCCATGATGCTTTGCATTGTGGGGGCATGTGTGACTTTGTATTTTCTTGAAACTTGGCTTCCCAGCCAAATGCCCTTTGGGGTAACCCTTGCCTCAGTGTTTACGCACAGAGGTTCTTTGTCTTTTAAATAGTTTTTTATTTTAATGGGTTCACCACAATATATCCCAGGCACACTGCCTTAGGGGTAGCTGGTCCATTCCACTGGGGTGTCAAACAGACGAGGCATACTGATGAGTCCTGGTAGGACGAAACACGTGTCTAGGTCTTCTGTTAGCACCCTTTGCAAACTGTGTGAGAGGCCTTTCGGCACCATGCATTTCTGCTTAAAGTTGGACCAGCATAACATTCTGTGGTGATTTGCATATGCAGCCCATGATGCTTTGCATTGTGGGGGCATGTGTGACTTTGTATTTTCTTGAAACTTGGCTTCCCAGCCAAATGCCCTTTGGGGTAACCCCTTGCCATAATATTAAAAGGCGTGTTAAATCATCTTTCCTTAGTTTGCATTTGCAGTTTTCATAGTTCTTATTTTCCTTGTTATAATATGTCTTCGACCAATTGCTTTCATATACCTCAGACCTGAATTTTGAGATCATTTTCCTTCTGTTTGGGTCTTTAATGAAAATCAAATATTTTTCTAATTCGTAATTTCTTTTATTTTTTGCCATACATCTACATTTTTCATATTGTTTGCAGTATTGCACAGCATTTTGTTGGGCAATATCTCTGATCCTTGTTTTTAATCTCTTCTTTAACCATCTTTGGTGGCAACCTAAAAACATCCATTAAGCAATGAAGAAGCCCATACAGTTTTATAATCTTTTCCACTATTGTTATGCTTGGGAACACTATACTTTGTACTAAATAATGAATTGTTTCTTCAATACGTAGTCTTGGCAGTCTATTTTCTTTCATAGTATATGCTTTAATCCAAAAGTTGACCATTCTTTCTTTAATCTGACATTTAATAGAATACTGTCCTAATTCTGCCCTGACCATTGCAGACGGTGTTCTGTTGGGTATGCCCAAGCATTTTTTTGTAGTATATTGGGAGGCAGTATAGCGCAGTGGTTTAAGGCTCTGAGTTGCAAATCTGGTGACATCCAGCAGACCAGACCTGGGTTTGAATCCCACAGCTTCCACTTACATACTGTGTGACCCTGAGCAAGTCACTTAACTTCCCTGTGCTCCCAGGTCGCTCCTGTAAAAAGGCTTTCAGCTTAGTGTGCTACTCCTGGTTAAACAATTAAAAAATAATTTAAGTTGGTGTCTATATTTATTTAATCATCTTCTCCCCATATTTCAGCTCCATAGAGTAATTGACTATGTATTTTTTACATCTATTACCTTCATATATCCAACCACTGAGTATTCTCCATACTTTTGTTGGAAGCTGCACATGGCTGGTAGGAATCTTTTTGCTTTTGATTCTATTTGCTTTATATGTTTCCTCCATTTGAAATCCATTGTTATGTTAATTCCCAAGTAGCAGAAACTGTTCACTACCTCTAAATGATTCCCATCGATGTTATAGTTGTAGTTTTACTTTTTCTTGCCAAAAAACATTACTTTAAACTTGCTGTAATTAATTATACAAATCTAACTTAATACTCTCTTCTAAAAATGTCCCCACCATTCATTTTAACCCTAAATAGCTGGTGGACATTAAAACTACAATGTCTGCATATGTCAAGTAAGGGAAAGCTTTGTTGCCTACCCTTGGCATATGATTGTTTGGGTCATTCATTTTTATCAATATTTGGTTCAGATATAAATTGAATAATGTGGGTGAGAATGAGCATCCTTGTTTGACACCTTTGTTTGTTACAAACCACTCACTCTTGTTTCCTTTTGAGTTGTATCCAACTAGTGTGGCATTATCTCAGTACAAGATTTTAACTGTCTCCGGAGATCTTTCTTCCATGCCTATTTCCTTCAAGGTGATCCACAGTTTATATCTGTTTACGCTGTCAAATGCAGCTTTTAGATCAATAAAGACACAATATAGATTTTGTTTTTTTGCCAAACTTGTATTTATATATTAGATGTACCAGGGTAAAGCATTGGTCTATAGCTGAGCATTTGCTTCTGAACCCTGCTTGGGCTTCATCTAATATTTTATTCTTCTCTGTCCACTCTGTTATTCTATTGTTGATTACTTTAGTAAGAACTTTCTGGGTGATGTCTATTAAACTTATAAGTCTGTAACAAAATGGGTCATTTCGATTAACTTTTTTGAATACAGGCACTATTATGTTGTGTTTCCAACTTTGAGGGGTTTTCTCAAGGCAATCTTACAAGACTGAGGGACAGTGCAAAAAGGAAGGGGAGATTTAGGATGTGAGTAAAGGGGAGAAGATGACAGGAGCTAACAGATGGAGAAGTTTAGGCTCCAAGCCATCCACGCTAGATTTGAAAGGGTTGAGTGAGGAAAGGGCAAACATGGTCTCCTGGAGAGATGCAAGAGAGAAGTAAAACCCTGGGGGTGTGTTAAGGAGAAGGGAGAGGAATGGAGCCATGAGGTGGGAGGGAGGGTAGTGCACAAATGGTAAAAAACTCATTGAAGTGAGCAGGAACAGAGTTAGAGTCAGACACTGATGAGCCATTAACCACGATGATAGAGGGTGAGGACTGGGCTCTGTGGGGTCAAAAAGGAATGGATCACCTTCCATAATTTGGCTGGTGAATTCTATTTTACAGAGGTGGAAAGCTGGAATAGGCTCCCAGAGGAGGTGGTGGGTGCAGGAACTATGGGGGGATCAACAGAGTGTGGGACAGATGTATGGGTCTGTTAGTCCCAGGTGGGAGGGGTGTAAAGCAATAGCAAAGTCCTACTGGCCTGTTAGGCATGTAGGGCAGACTGGATAGGCCTGGAGGTCCTTTTCTGCCGACACGTTCTATGTATGTTTCTATGAAATTAAGATTATTCTGGAGGTTGGCCTTGAAGAAGAGGGACTCTGCAGTATAAACAGCCTTAGTGCAAGAGTTCCTAAGCACCCTGCAGTAAAGGAGGTCCAACAGGGAGTGGGATAATCTATACTTGGCCCAGGCTTGGTCATGTGTCTTGCTTAAGTTGATGAGACTGAAGGTGATCCAGGGGTGGTGAGATGATTTATCCATGGATTTCCTGATTGGGGCATGCTAGTGCCAGACAGAAGTAAATATTGAGTGGAAGAGGGAGAGGGCCGTATCAATATATGGGGCAGTGAGGGTGAGGGACCAGTCAGCTTCAGGCAGGTCACTCAGTAGAGCTTCTTTGGTCAGTGACCAAAAGGACCAAGACTAGATGTACTTTGGGGTGGAGGGAACGAGACAGATTTTCCTGATGTAAAATGTTATGCAGTGTTCACTGAAGGTGTCTGGCAATATGCCTGCTGCAACAATGTAGTGGGGGTGTGAAACTAGAACCCAGTTCAGTAGGGTATGGTTTGATGAGTGAGGATTGAGTTGGGTGGGTTCTATGATGAGTTGCTAAAGTACTTAATCTTGTTGGTGGTTGGCCTCAAGGTCAGTGAAAGCCAAATACTGTTGAAGTCACACAGGAGGATGAACTCAACAGCAGAGGAGTGTTAGGAGAGAGTGGAGAGCGAGTCCATCAAAGATGTGGGGGAAATTCTCGTTGAGCCATAGAAAACACCATTTACCCCTGTCCTGTTCTTTCTAAAGAGGGGATAGTCTGGAATGGCCAAACTGGGATTCTGTGATACAGAGGAGATCTGGAGAGTGGTAAGAGACCCATACAGTGAGGAGATCCAGTTTTAGGAGAAGGCTTCTGGCTCTAAGGTGGAAAGCTCTAAGGCCTTGAAAAGTGTGTTGGGGGGGGCAATGTTGAGTTCCACATTGCCAGCAAAGAAGAGAAGCAGGATAAAGAGGTGAAGGATGAGGTTGGACTTACATCCCCTTGGCCAGGGAGGGGAAGGAGGTGGGGAGGATTGAGGAAGGAACAGGATGAAATGGTGGAGGAACTCCAGGTTAATGGAGGAGGAGGAAAGAAGTAGACTAGGATGGATGGGAAAGGAGGGAGGAGAGTAGGATGGGTGAAGGGAAAAAGGAAAGATGAGGGGGAGGAAGTAGGGGGAGGGGATTGGGGAAGGAAGGGGAGTAGGAGAAAGCAAAGGAGTAGGGCAGGGAGCATGGTATGCAGGTAGACTGAGAACTGAAATGAGCAAATTGTTTAGACACTAGCAAAAACATCAGGACATAGGCAACCGTCGACTATCAAGCATTTAAAAATAGCAGGCGAATCATATTAAAACTATGCTGTGTAGGCTTAACAGAGATAACAATGAGCCTGAACCCCAAA
Organism: Neoceratodus forsteri; assembly: GCA_016271365.2. Lineage (NCBI taxonomy): Eukaryota > Metazoa > Chordata > Ceratodontiformes > Ceratodontidae > Neoceratodus > Neoceratodus forsteri. The sequence continues at coordinate 1,823,279,298 of CM057449.1, read as the reverse complement.
GTAGTATAACAATTACAATTACCCGAGTTTAGCAAAGTGTTGGAGAAAACAGCAAGCAAAAGCAAACAGGCATGCAAATGGTGAAAGCAGCTGAAGAAGATGTTCACTACAATATTATTGAAGCAAAAATCAGAACTAAGGCTATATCTGGATGGGGGTAGCTAGAATACCTGAGTTAGCAAGGTAGCAGAAAGTGACTTTTGTGGGTGATGAAGTCTCTTGGTGCAGTAAGTTAGTACAGCCCATGAAATAAATCCTAAAAGGTTTGGAGCAGAACCTAGAGAATACTGGATGGGCAACTATGCAGAATCAGTGTGTTCTGCCACGGAGAGATTCTGATTCCTGCTGACCTTGAAAGCGAAGCTCGAGAGGTCCATGGGAATCAGAACCCCGAGGTTGCAAAACACACCCGTTGTGCATAGAGTTGTTCAGCCTGTATTTTTTATAATGTTTAGTACTGTGTTTTGTAAGTTCTTTTACTTTCAAAATGAAACTGACTCATGCAGTCTCTAGAGGTTCTTGAATGTTGTTCTACCACAGTAGGGTAGAACAGCATTCCATGACCTGGGAACTGTGGTAGAACAGCATTTTGAAAGGGATGGAATTCTATACAGAACAACATTCCACTATACACTATATTACAGTTTTCTAAGATTCTCAACATAAAATGCTTGGAGAGTGTAGGCTGATCATTTGACCCTCCAGGGCACCAAACAACATGAAGTTAGACAGTGGCCATGTTGGTGGGGGTTGGGGCTCTTCTTCAGTGCCTGCACCCTTCAAGACCCCACTGTAGGTAGTCCAGGATGGAAAGTGAAGTCTGCTAAACCAATGTGCTAGAAAAGCTGAATAGAATGCTGTTATTTTAACCTCAGTGGTAGGGAAAATGATGGAATCACTTCTGAAGGAAAGAATTGTCGAGTATCTAGAGGCCAGAGGGGCACAGGACCCAAGGCAGCATGGATTCACAGCAGGAAGGTCATACCAGACAAATCTGATAGATTTCTTTGACTGGGTGACCAAAGAAGTAGTAGATCAGGGAGGGGCTGTGGACATGGCCTACCTAGACTTTAGCAAGGCATTTGACACAGTCCCACACAAAAGATTAATACACAAGTTAGCTAGCCTGGGAGTGGGTCCCAAGATGACAGCCTGGGTAAAAAATTGGCTGGAGAATAGGACACAGAGAGTAATAGTAAATGGAGTCCACTCTGAAGAAAGGGGGGTTACTAGTGGGGTACCGCAGGGTTTAGTGTTAGGACCAGTCCTCTTCAATGTCTTTATAAGCGACATTGCAGAAGGACTGGAAGAGAAAAATATGTCTCTTGCAGATGACACAAAGATCTGCAACAGAGTTGATGCACAAGGTGGGGTGGAAAGGATGAGAAGGGACTTGGCAAGGTTAGAGGAATGGTCAAATGTATGGCAGCTTAGATTCAAAGTTAAGAAGTGCAAGGTAATGCACCTGGGAAACAAAAACCCAGGGGAAGAGTACACAATGGGGGGTGAGATACTAACAACAACAAAAATAGAAAGAGACCTGGAGGTAGTCATATCAGATGACCTAAAGGTGGGCAAGCAATGTGAGAGGGCAGCAAGGAGGGCTGGGGGGATACTGGGATGCATAGGGAGAGGCATCATCAGTAGAAAACAGGAAGTTATTATCCCTCTGTACAGACAGCTGGTGAGACCCCATCTGGAGTACTGCGTGCAGTTCTGGAGACCCAGTCTTCGCAAAGACATAGACAGGATGGAAACTGTCCAGAGGAGGGCAACTAAAATGGACATATGACGAGAGACTTAAGGAGCTTAATATGTATAGCCTCGAGGAAAGGAGGGAGAGGGGGGACATGATAGAAACTTTCAAGTACCTCAAGGGAATCAACAAAGTCCAAGAGGGTAGCATCTTTCAAAAAAAGTGTGCAAGAACAAGGAGCTGAATTTGAAGATGGGGGGCTCAGAGGTAATTTGAGAAGTATTTTTCTCGAGAGGTTGTGGATGCATGGAATGGCCTTCCGGGAGAGGCGTGGAGTCAAAAACAATGGTGGAATTCAAGCATGCATGGGACAGTCATAAGGCAATTCTAGGGGTTGGGGGTAGGAAGAAGTAGGCTGCTGGTTAACTAGGATCTGCAGCTTATCCAGTAGGCAGGGAAATGATCAGATTGGGTGGGCCAAGCGGTCCTTATCTGCTGTCAAAATTCTATGTTTCTATGTTTCTATGCCCAGAGAAGAGACAGAGAAGCAGACCAGTACCAGGAAGCCTCAAGGAGTATCAATTAGTGGGTAACTAGGTGTGTGAAGGTACCCTGCTATTCTAGCTTAGTCAAGAAAAGGGGAAAACACTCTTTTCCCACTACAGCCCAAGGTAACCCCAGTTAAGACCCCCAAGTGCAATCAGGTGAGGAAAGTGAGTATCAGAATCAGTGCTGTGAACGTGCACTGTATATGCCAATAACAAAGCACCATGCCAACAAAAACAATAGTAGGTGAGCTACTTTATGGAATATAAGTCCAGATATGTAATATAATGGGCCCAATTCTCAAAAAGCCCTTAGAACACCACAAGGTGCATCAATCTAGGGTGGCAGCAAAATCAGGAGCACCAGGGACCCTGTGCCCAATCCTTGATCAGGTACAATCCCTGTGGCAAAGTGTCATGTCTTGCGGCAACCATAGCACTGCACTGAACAGAGGGCACACCTGGACTGGGTGCTGCAAGCAATTGGCAGCCATGCAGCAAAGACCTCAGACAATCCCTGGTAAACTAGCCATCCCCCTTCCCCAATGTTCCCACAGAAAAGGATATAGTATACATCCCTGGTAGTCTTTTGGACCCCTGATCCCCAAGTATCCATATAGATAGATAGATAGATAGATAGATAGATAGATAGATAGATAGATAGATAGATAGATAGATAGATAGATATAAATAGTACCCAAAGCCCACTACCTAGTGGACTAGCAGACCCCCCTCCCTGAAGTCCCCATGAAGTATTTAATAATCATAACACCCTGGTGGTCTAGTGGACCCCCCCCCCTTCCCTATCCTTGATGTCCCCATGATATATGACTGTATACAAAATCCTTAGTGAGCTAGCGGCCCCCTCATAGCCCTGATCCTCTGCAATATCATAGTATGTAATGGTTAGTGGTATGTTACCCCGCTGGTTACACTCCCATTATTATAATGAGTGCTATTAATCACCACCCTCTGTTGCCTATCCATTACCCAGTTTCTAACCCAGTTCACCACTTTAGATCCCACCCCTAGGCTGCTCAATTTCTTAATCAGTCTCCTGTGTGACACAGTGTTGAAGGGCTTGCTAAAGTCTGGATAAGACACATCCATTGCCCTCCCCTGATGTTTTTCCCTGGTTACCCAGTTAAAGAACTCAAATCAGATTAATTTGACATGATCTCTCCCCCTCTATAAATCTGTGCTGCCCTTGGTCTTGCAGCCAATTGGGGTGAAGATACTCTACAAACCTTTTTTTAACAGTGTTTCCATTAATTTCCCCACCATTGAGGTGAGGCAGTCCAGTCTATAGTTACTAACCTCTTCCCTGCTGCAGCCATTATGTAGAGGGACCACGTTTGCTCTCCTCCACTCCTACAGAACCATGCCTGTTTCCAGTGACCTGTTGAATAATGCCATCAGTGGGACAGCCAGCACCTCCCCGAGTTCTTTCAGTACCCTTGGGTGTATCCTATACAGTCCCATAGCCTTTCCCACTTTCAGAGCTGCAGTTTCCTTCAGGACTCTTTCCTCTGAAAATAGACTTGAATCTGCTTCTCCTCCCCCTTTGTTCCTGCTGATCACTGGTGGTCCACCCCCCCCCCCCCACCAGACTGAGCAGAAGTACCTGTTCAGGAAGTCTTTTTTTTCCTTTATCTCTTCTGCACAGTCTCTCTCTCTGACATGCTCCTTATCATCACTATCCCTCCCCTTGCTTTCCTCTTCTCATTTATACAGTTGAAGAAAGTCTTATCTCCATTTGCTACCCCTTTGGCTATCCTTCCCTCTGCCTGTGTCTTTGCTACCCTCATCCCCTCACTGTGTTACCTGCTTCCTTCTGCTTTACTTGGTACAAGTCCCTGTCTTCCTCCCTCTGCATTTCCTTATATATCCTGAATGCCACCATTTTTATGTTGCTTGCACGCATGTGCAAGAAACATAGTGCCATCATCTGAGTTTTCGGAGGTGTGGCACCCGTCTACCAATTCAGTCAGTGAGTTTGCAGGTGCGGACGCAGTTCTCCAATGACTGCTGCAGCTGTCTGTGACAGCAGTTGAAAATGCAGTGGAATACATTTGAAAGGGAGAGCTCCACTTCAGTGAGCAGAGCTGTCCACCCCCACCCCCACACACACGCAAGCACGCATATTGCATGCTGATGCGCTACCTCCCCACGTAATCACTGTATGGCCGACAGGGTGCCAATCCCCATCGGCTCCACGCCTCCCCACAAAACTGTCCAGGTGCCATGCTGTAAACCCACCCCAGCGTGGCAAAAATGATATAGCTGATGGGGGTGCCCAATCCCCTGTTGGCTCCACGGCTGCACGCCCCCTCAAAGTTTCCCAGTTGCCACGCTGGGAGCCCACCCCAGCATGGCAAATCTTGTTATAGCTGATGGGGGTGCCCAATCCCCCATCAGCTCCAGCCCCCCCCAAACAACCTTTCCAGCTGCCATGCTGGGAGCCCACCCCAGCGTGGCAAACGTCCCACGTCGTCTTAATTAAAAAAAAAAATCCTGTAAATAAAAAAACAGTCCCTCGCAGTCTCCCTGCCCTCACCTGCACCCACCCACTGTGCACCCTGCCTCCCAACCCCCCCCACACCATACTTACTTCTGGAGCTCAGTGCGATGATCATTGATGGACCAGGAACACGTCTGTACTCTTCAAAGCTGACCGTGAACTGAGGAAATGACGGTAAGCTGTATAATGGAATAAATAGGGTTTTTTCAACTTTGTTGCATATCTCAGGCATTTTTGGGAATTTTGGGCCCAAATTTTCAACATGGGGTTTTTGGGACCCCTCCTCATGAATTCTTGCACTGTCATGGCGTTAATCGCAACATGTTTCTGCCCAGGTAGTGCACAGTGGCGCAGTCGGTTTGCAAAATCAATGTACGGGACACATTAGGAAAATCACAGTGACACTGTTCATGAGCAGAGGTCTTAAAATGGCTATGTTGAAAATTTGGTGAAAAAATTCCTAAAAATGACTGTTTTACGAGCATGCGTTACGCAGTTCCTACGCACGCTTGTAAGTTTGTGAATTTTAAATATTTTCACTCCAGATTTCCAACATTGCCATTTTACCACACCTCCTTATGAGCAGTACTGCTGGCATTTTTCATATCTTGCCCAAAACATGCTTCTGCCCATGTAGCGCACAATGGCACAGTCGGTGTGCAAAATCCATGTATGGAACATATTAAGAAAATCACAGTGACACTATTCATGAGCAGAGGTCTTAAAATGGCTATATTGAAAATTTGGTGAAAAAATTCCTAAAATGACTGTTTTATGAGACAGCGTTATGCAGTTCCCACGCATCGTCATAACTTTGCGAATTTTCAGTATTTGCACTCCAATGACTTCCAAATACCTAAACAGTACATAGAAGCAAGCAACATTCGGCATTGACAAATGCTTGTTTCCTTCATCACCATGACCACTGCCCATGAGTACCATAATGGTCTCTCTATCCTTTTGCTTTTACTCCCTTCTTTCACACAGATTCTGGTTGCCTAAATTATGCCCTCCCTTATTTTACCCAAACATTACTCTACCCCTCCCTCATATGCCCCCATTAGGCAGTTTCTGAGGCAGTCTCCCATGACCTTAAAATCCACACTCCTGAAGTCCAGGAACCTTGTCCTCATGTGGTTTACCTCTGCTCCTGTCTTAATGTTAAACCACACTTTACGGTGATCACTGGTACCTAGGAGACTGCCCACTATGACATCTGCATTGCAGTGCATATTTGTACTGTAAGCAGCAGGTCCAGCACTGCCCTGTCCCTAGTGGGTTCAATAACTAACTGCCTGACAAAGGCCCCCTGTAGGGGGTCAAGGATGGCCCTGCTTTCTGAAGCTACAGCTGGAAGACTCCAATCCACATCTCGCAGATTGAAGTCACCAGCTAGCAGCACCTTCCCCTTATTTTCCATCCAGATGATGTCCTCAGCAAGTGCCTTATTCAACTCCTCTCCCTGTGCTATAGGTCTGTGTACCACTCTGTATGGATAGCAGCCCCAGAACCTGTCTCCAGGATGACCCACAGCATGTCCACTCCTTCCTTTTTCTCCAGGTGTCCCTGCACTTCTTTAACCTTGATAATCTCCCTCACATATAGTATAGCCCCTCCTCCATTCTCTTTTTCTCCTGAACAGAGAGTAGCCAGGTAGGGCCACATCCCAGACATGGCTGTCAGTGCACCATGACTCCATTATGACCAACAAATCCATGCCAGCCTGCTCCATAATAGCCTTCAGGTCTGCAGTTTTGTTACCCAGACTCCTTGCATTGTTGCACATAGCTCTCAATACCTTACACCCTCCATCCCTCCCTCCCTACCTCCCTGCTTTCTCCCTCCTCCTGCCCGTTGTTGTTCCCTAAAGCTCCCCTGACCCCCCTCTTCCTTTGTTATCCTCTCTGTTACCTGTCTCCTTTACTCATGTCTTCTTGCTTTCCTGATTTATACCCCTTTGTCACCTGCCTTGTCTCCACCCCTGTCTTCTTGCACCCCTGCTCTGGGGGAGCTTCCACCCCTTGGGCCCTCTTTCCTTGTTGCTTCATCATTGGGGGAAGGGGTAGTTTTTGCCTCCCTCAGTATTACAGCCTCCCCATCCCAGCTAGTTTAAATGCTCATAGAAACATAGACCATGACAGTAGAAAAAGATCTGCAGTCCGTCCAGTCTGCCCATACTCCTTATAACCCCTCGAACCTTCCCTAGAACCTATTGTTCCTCCAGGATCCTAATCTTCCCCATCATATCTCCATTCTCCTCCCCGGTCTTGTCATCCCGGGCAACCACAATTCCTTTCATTCTATCCCATGCCTGCTTGAATCCCCTGACTATGTTTGCACCCACCACCTCGGTCGACAGACTGTTCCAAGGTTCAACAACCCCTTCCATAATGAAGTACTTCCTCACATCCCTCCAGAACCTCCCTGCTAATAATTTCCACTAATGACTATGTGACCTCAAGTTGATATTCAGAGTAAATAATTCCCCACAGTCTGCCTTGTTAATCCCTTTAAGGAATTTGAGGATGTCTATCATATCTCCCCTCTCCTTTCTGGTTTCCAGTGAGTGCACATTTAGTGCCTTGAGGCACTCCTCATAGGATCTACCCTGCTGGCCTGGAAGCATTGCTGTTACTCTGTGCTGCACTGTTTCCAAATTATCCCTGTCCTTTCTGAGTTGAGGGCTACAGAACTGGATGCAGTACTCCAGGTGAGGCCTCACAAGATCATACACCAAGTAGCATTTCCCACTAAAGACTGTGGTCCCTCTCCTGGAAGGATGCAGCCATCTCCTCTATAGAGGTCATATCTTCCCAGACTGGAACCCAGTCCCCAATGTAGCCAAAGCCCTCCTCCATGCAACATGTCTTCAACCAATTATTAAACACCCTGGCATGGAGGGTCCTTTCCTGTCCCTGGCTGTAGACATATAACACCTCAGCAAATGCCACTGTGCATGCCACCTGCTTAAGGCCCCTCCCCAGCTCCCTGAAATGACCTTGCACTGCCCCTACCCTATCTCTCATGAGATCACATGACCACAGGACCACTTAAAGCATCTAATCAGATGCATTGGCAAGCAAGAATAGCTGCATTTCTTCTGAACAATGCCATCTGTGTCATATAAAGTTTTTATTGGCATTGTGAGTGCAGAAACAATAAAGAATTGTTGGTTTCATACTGGAATAACAGAGTATTTCTACCATACAGCCCTTGCACCATTCTAGTAACAGAAGACGGTGAGCTTCGTCAGCTTATTGGTGATGTTGCCTCAGCATTTGAAAAAACCTCTGGAATTCATCTCACTGCCAGTGAACACTTATCTGTTGACCATGACTGTGAGACATTGGACAATATCACAGATCAAGCAATAATCCAGACAACAGAAAATGAATTCAGTGAGCCATAGGCACTAGATTTGAAGAGCACTGTCAATAACAGCACCGTCCACAACAGTGCTGTATTGACAGTGTTCTCCACTGCAGTGGCAGGAAAGAATGCCACCACCAACAGCATCAATAGTAACAGTTAGACACTGCAGCAATGACCACTACCACTATCAAAAAAAATATTTTTTGTTGGGGGGCCACCCCGATATGGGGGGGCTGTGCCTCCGCACCCCCTAACTATAATAATCAACTCCGAGTCAGAGCTGGATTACAGGGGAAAAGTAAAATTTTGCAGACCAGGATTAGAACCCTAGTCTCCCAATCTGTGCTAACCGAGCTGCTGCCTTAATATGATCCACCAGAGGAGCAGCTCAGCCAGCAACTCAACTTTTCTCCTTCTTCCCTAGAACGTAAAAAGCAGGAATAGCGACAGAGGTAGTGGCAGTTGCTGGTCGCTATTCTACCCCTATCACTATTCCTGCTCATGCTGTCCTGACCACACGGTTTATACTATGTGGTTCAGGAAGCGTTATTCTAACTGGATACCGAGCCATGTCATGTTAACCCAGGCAATAAAAGGTGAATTCAGTGAGCCACGTCATGCTGAGGCTGCAGATGAAAATGATGAGAGGGAACTGGGTACATCCCTTCACTTTTTTTAAGTTCTTTCCATTAACAGGAAAATGACTGTTACACAGTGCACAGAACCAAAACAGGTCAATTCAAACAGATTACATTTAGTTATACAGGTGGCACTGAAGCCAAGCAAAAAAAAAACAAAAAAGAAACAAAACTATGCAGCCAAAGTAAAGGATCAAAAATATAAGCCATTTAAGCAACAATGTACGACTGGGTGTGTGGTGCTGGGATAACATCACGCCTTGTGTGGCTGGGCATTAGGCCACAGGCTGAGTGCGTCCAACACCCAAGAAGTGGTGTTATCCCAGCACAACACGCACCCTGGAGTGCACTATTGCTATTATACAATGACTTGTTTCTACTAATAAAAGACAATTAAAAAAAAAAACAATTTAGATGAGAATGTATACTGGATGAAAAAAATAGTCCTGTAGGGGCTGTTTCAGTGTACGGCCTGCTGCCCCCCCCCCCCACATACACACACACACACACACACACACAAACACACACACACACACACACACACTCACACTCACACAGTGCTTGTTCTGTTACTGTGGGGGAAGTGTTTTATTCACCCAGTCCCACTGCCCAGAAACTGAATGAAGTTCTTGTCTAATTATGCATTTTTTTGCCAGCTTACAAAGAGGATATGTAACCGCAGGACTTCAGGAACTGCGATCCCACGTTTTGGTGTTTTGGATGTCACTTTTGAGGCAATGAGATACACTGATCAAAATGTGCAGTTTTTGTACTGTGGTTTTATTGATTTGATTCTATTTTTTTCCTCGATGTGGCCGTGAGCAGTGCAGACATTTCAGGAAGCGAGCCGTTTGTTCAGCGAGCGGGAGTATGGCTGCTTGAAATGGCTTGCACTAGACATGAGGAGGAAGAAATGCCTTGTCAGATCACAGCTTTTTTTTTTATTTTGAGGATTTTTCTGTTGGGGGAATACTGTGTGCATGTGGGTTGGGTGAAGGGGAGTGGAGGTTGTTCTCGGTGTGCGTGGTTGGGGTGGGTGGCAGCAAGTGAGTCGGGAACACTGAATGTGGGTTCTAAGTGGGAATCACTAATGTTGATTGAAGAGTCGTACTGGAGGAGTAAATAGTGTAACTTTCTGGGAGGGAGATTTTAGGGGCTGGGAGGAAATGCTGAAGACTTACAAGTGGGGATCAGTGAAGCAGGGTTAACGAGCAGGACTCGAGGCAGGCTGTGTGGAGTGATTCTGATTACAGCTGATGTGGTCATCTGTGTGCTGGGACTAGACCCGTGATGTTGTACTGTGATGACATCATGGATCCAGTCCCAGACTGACCAATCACAGGCCAGCGTTCTTTCTTGCCATTGTATAAAAAAGTAATCTACCATATCAACCTTTGACAGTAACAAGTTTGTCTTAACTGTTAAATGTATTTTACAAACACATAACATTTTTAAATATATAAATATAATTCATTGCAAAAAAACTGATAATGCAGAGTAGGGTTGCTACCACAGAAAACTCAAATCACAAGAAGTTTGAAAATGGGCTACTATGGTTTTCAACCCAATGCCCACAAAGTCTGGAAATGTGCTATTAGGGTTGTCACAACAAATAAGATGAGATCTAACTTAATTGCTGTTCTGTTTATGTATGACTTTAATTGTTGTACAAAATGTGTGCATTTGTTTTTTAAATCACTCATATTTTTGACCTTTTTTGTTTGCGAGCTTTAAACATTGTGTTCATGTAGTATTTAGAAACATTTTCATAATGGTTTTCTTCAAAATCTTCAAGCAGCATGTAGATTTTCAAAATCTTCTGTAAAGATTTCTTGATGAATGTTTTTGTTTTAATTTAAAAATCTCTGATTACTAATCTTGTTAAAAAAAAGATTGTCAGGACTTCCCATGACATCATGCTCCTTGCTGCAGCATGATCATTGCAGCTCCAACTCCAACGGGACTTCAAACTATAGGAACAGCAAAAAGAAGTTCCAAACTCCAACAGAAAGATTCATCTTGAACTTCAGTATACTCCGGGGATGGCCAGGCAGACCTCCAACCCTCAAAGAATCACCAGAGAAAGAGAGATGCAATGGGCTCAGACAGCGAGGGCTCTTAAATATCAAAGCATCATGGCAGATCTCATCCTAGGTCCTCTGATATCAACAGACTGCAAAAAAAGATGGGCCCAATCCTTTCAGAGCGCTGTAATTTTTGTAAGGAAAGCTGACTCACAACAGAAACCCTTAGAACAGACAACCTAAAGATAGAAAAATGTTTGGAAAGCACAGAAGAGCAGTATTCATCAGCAGACTCATGAATAGATACAGTGGAGAGGACAATCATTCAAATGAACCAGGCTTTCATGGATCTCCAGGATCGGGCTAAGGACACCAAAGCTCAAAATTGATGTAATAACCTCAGATTGTCAGATCTCCCAAAGGGAGCTGAAGGCGATGACCCGATTACATTCCTACAAATCTTATTCAGAAAAACTCTGGATTTGCCAGCCGATGCCACCCTGGAAATGGACCGTGTGGACAGTGCCCTTGGACCATGCCTGACACAATCAACAGCCCGCACTTGTGCAGTGGTAATTCGCTTCCTCCGATTCAAGGATAAAGAATCAGTGCTTCATAAGTTCTGGCAGAAGGGGACAGTGATGTTCGATGCCAACTGTCTATATATTGACAATAATTACCCCTTCCCCCTACAATGGTGGCTCACCATAGAGTCTATGCTCCAGTGATGAAAAAACTGCTTGAGGAGAAAAGTGGTTCAGAACCATGTACCCTGCACAGATGGTAATCCACTTTCCAGAAGGCTCTTAATCATTTGAGTCGGCAGAAGCAGCAGCAGCAGAACTAAACAAGCAACTGCCATTCATGCTGTCCACCCCCGATCCATTCAGCAGCAGATTTTGGCATCTAAACTGGCATCCAATATATGGCAACAGGTGCCTTCCAGAGAGAAATGCCACAAAGAAGGGGCCGCCATTATTCAAAAAATTACTGCACGCTTGAAAAACTCCTCAACTTCTTCAGTTCAGATGGGCAGGAGTGATGCAACAACAATTTGAGAGTCTCCACAGGACCAACTAAGAGCAGGTAAGTCCACTGTTACCTCCTACCTACAGTTTCTGGTGTAAATGGCCCCAGAGTTACCTTAGTCCATTGTGGTGGTTGCCTTAATTTCCCCGGCCCCCCAATTAGTTAGTTCCCATGGCACTGCTTCGACAGGATGGGGGGAAGGGGAGAGCTACAAAGGAGGTGGGGGCTGGGGGTCAGGTAGGGGGATGGACTCTCATGGAAGCTTCCATGTATCTGGAATGAAGCCATGTGAAGTCATTGCACTGTGCCCACTCTGCAACAATGAATGAGAGGGCGGTGAGGAGTTGAGGGGGGGACATATGTTGAATACACATCAGGTTAATTGTTGCTCATTTTTGAGGTTCTTGTGTTGGCCCCCACCCTCTCATATCATAACCTCTGTTATAAGACTGTCAGTCCATCATGAGGAATACTGTTTTGTTGCTGCAGTTACCTATATGATGAAATTAAATGCTACAAGTAATTGTGCAGCTACAGAACGTGGCTTGCAAGTGGCACATATGGTCACCAATGAAATAGGTATTGCCTTTGTGAAATAAGATATCACTGGTTGGCCTCAGGCTAACAGCTCATTATTAACATAGACAGGACTGGTATCCTGAGGTTAGCCTCAGCTGAAGTCTGCCTTGGGGTTAGTCAGCCTGCAACATATAAATACTTGTGAACCACCTGATTTATGACTACTCAGGTCCTTACTCTACACAGCGTAAGGTACACAGTGTGACAGAAGATTAAGGAGTAAGGACATGCAGATTTAAGTTGTCTTGGATGTCTGAATATGCATAATATATTACATTTTACCTGGTTCCCTGAAAGGAGAGAGGGGTTGCACTAGTAAAGTAGGGGCAGGTAGACCTACTCGGATTGATGTCTGCTAGGAATATTAATTATTCTGCATCTACAACACACCAACACATCTACACAGCTGCCAAGGCTATTGTGATGTCAACAGGGATCCTTTGCTGTATAAGATGAACATGGGGGCAACAACAGATCAGACACTCCCTGTCACCATATGGTGGCATTCAAAGGGCCCCCAAACATACAGACATGTAGGGGACAGATAGGTGGCCCAAGCCAGCAGCATGTGTATGTCCCCTATTCAGGGAGATATTTTATTGCAGAATGGTAGTGTATTATGGACGGGGTGAGGACTGAGGGGGTTTCCTGCACCTACTTCTAAGCCTAAGTTCTCCAGGCATGTCACTGGGAAGCTATACAATACAATTACTGATGCAAATCATCCTAATCAGATTGTTCCCAAGTCCCAGATGGAGTTGACAGCTCGGTGGCATTGAGGGTTGAGGCGCTGGACGCTGCACCTCACATCACGTTGGTGAAGGATTTGGGGGTAAGCAGGGAAGGGGGAGGATTGAGCATCCAGAGGACTGCTCTTCTCTCCTGGGGAGGGTTTTGGGACTTACTTGTCACTTTATGTAACCTCCAATGGAAATCTGGGGCACTACACGGGCCAACGCTGTACAGGGGGTGGAGCAGCGGTGGACATCAGCAGCATGCCTGCACAGACATCATTGCACATCCACACTCCAGGGGAAAGTGATGCCTGAAAAGCCCTTGCCCTGGATAGGTGACGGCTGCCCCCAGTGCCCCGCTGCCACTCACCCAGTACCAGGCTCATCTCTCCATATCTTCCGATCCGCCACCTTGCCTTCAGCCAATGCACTGGATTTCAGATAGAGCACCAGGAGTGGAAGGTGGCCTTCCTTGGGGGGCTCAGAGCCAAGGGATCCATTGGTCTGAGGTAGGTGAGGGTGTCTGTTCCTGATTTCTGAAGAGTGGGCTTCAGGTGGGTGGTAAAGCAGCGGTGGTGTGTGGGGCTAACCTGAGAGAGTTTCCAGGTTGCCAGTGATAAAGTTGACAAAACAAAAAAAGTCCCAGATGAAACCAAGGCATGATAGGTCATTCCCTATCTCCTCACATTGTTCCCTGATGCCTAGACATCATTTGGCCCCAAATGGTGTGCCCAGACATTATGGTACTTGCCATGATGGCTGGTCCGTTACCCAGACCAGACACCTTGGAAGTACATAGTTTAACTGCTTTTATGAAGGTTACCCAGTTGGAGTCTTCCTATGCTGTTTGTTGTTTTCTTTTGTTTAAGTGTTACATAGGTTCTGTTCGATTAGACTCTGTTAGTAGATTCCGTGTATATAGTTTTAATACAGTCTCCATTTCCATTCCATTGATTAAGTGTAATTCTATATGTTGTGTGTGGCTTCTGGGCGAGGGGGGGCTTGTAACCAACTAGGCTGTATATCCCCTTATGTAAATAATGATGACTAATGCCAATGTACAGCTATGTTCACTTAATGTGAATGGACTTAATAGCCCTATAAAACACACATGGGTATTGAGTCACATAAAGAAAACCCAGGCAGACCTGGTATATCTCCAGGAAACACACCTACCAGATGAAGAGCATGAGAAACTGGCTAGATTGGGGTTCTCCTCAGTGTATTTTTCCTCACATGGCTCTACTAAGTGAAGGAAGGTGTCTATATTAATCCCCAGACAGACGTCCTTTCAAAACCTGGATGAATGGTCCGACCCAGAGGGTAGGTTAATAATAGCTCAAGATCTCCTGAATGGAACAGAGATAATGGCTGTGAATCGATATATATCCCCAGAATCCAATTCCCCCATGATCAGAAAACTACTAGATAAAATTCTAGTCTTGACCAGGGGACTTTTGCTGCTGGCGGGGCACTTTAACATTGCCCCAAACCCTGCTCTAGACACCACTAATACCACTCTTCGCAGGCAGCCGTAGTCCCATAAAACCTTTAAGCAATTTGCTAGAGAGGAGGGCTGGGAAGATGTGTGGCGATTCTTGCACTCAGGGACCAGAGGCTGCTCTCACTATTCAGCAGTACATGGTACCTATTCAAGAATTGATCACTGCTACACACAAAGGGAATCGCTCAATGCACTGTGAAATTGTACCTTAGCGGACGTTGTCCATTCTGATCATGCCCTAGTGATTAGTCAATGGGACCTGGGAAAAGAACCCTGCTCAACTAGGTGGAGGTTTAATCCCTACTACCTCAGAAGTCAGATATTCCAGGAATATCTTTCAGACACCATAGCTGAGATAATCAGGGACAACAATGCCTCAGCAGTGTCCCCCTCCAACCTCTGGGACACCCTTAAGGTTGTCCTTAGAGGTCATATTATTAAATATACCTCAGAACACGTGAAGGCTGGAAAGGGAAAAACAACTCCACCTAGAGGATGTGTTCCACTTTCTTCAACTTGCTCACCAACAGGGATAATTCAATCTTAGAGCAACTTAACCAGGTCAAAAAGGAATTAGAACTCCTTATGTCTCCAGCAGACAGAGACTGCTCTCACTTTCCTGCACTGGCGATATTATGAATCTGGACCTGGAGCAACCCACCTGCTGGCATACAGATTGCGTAAACAGCGATGGCAATCAACAATCATGAGTATCAAACACCCTACCACTGGCATTAGACACACCAAGTTACATGACATTACGCAGTCCTTTTGTGCTTTCTATCAAACACTGTACACCTCTGAGAGAGTGGTGGACCAGGAGGATGTGAGATTTTTAGAAGGGTTACATCTCCCCAAACTATGAGAAACCCAACTGCAGCTTCTTATGGACCCATTTAGGCCCTCAGAAATAGAGCTAGCCATAGCACGTTCTAAAACAATGAGATCCCCAGGTCCTAATGGCTTTTGTGTAGAGTTTTTTTAAGGTCACTAAGTTGCAAATTCTCCCACTACTACTTGGCACTTTTAATGATGTAGTGGAGGGACACTCCACCCCCTAGCTGGTCATATGCTGCTATATCAGTTATCCTAAAGCCCAATAAGAATCCTGTTTTGTGAATCTTACTGCCCAATCTCGGTCCTAAATGTGAACTACAAATATTTCATGTCCATATTAGCCCATAGGCTAAATTACATCCTGCAAACCCTAATTGATATGGATCAGATGGGCTTTGTGTGGAAAAGATCTACAACAGATAACATCCGATACACTATGCATCTCGTACATGAGATGCAAACCTGCCATGTCCCAGGTCCTTCTCAGCCTAGACGCTGAGAAGGCATTTGGCAGGGTCTCCTGGCCATTTTTGTATACAACCCTCCAGAAGATGGGCTTCCCTCTCTCCTTTTTATCAACAGTACAAAGTCTCAATTCAAACCCTTATGCATGTGTGAAGTTGGCAGGGCATCTCTCCCCGAACTTCCCCCTCTTTAGGGGCACTAGACAAGGCTGCCCTCTTTCCCCTTTGCTTTTTGCTGTATACTGTATATTGAACCCTTGGCACAAGCCATTAGACCGTTACGCCAAATAACCGGGGTTCAAATGGTAGAGGAGGACCACCGCATAACTCCCTATACAGATGATGCCCTGTTATATCTGACCACTGCAGCCACATCAATCCTGGTGGTGTTAGGAATTATAGCGAACTACAGTAGGGTTTCCAGATTTAAACTAAATACCACTAAAACAGAAGCCCTTACCTTTCACTTTACTCCCATGCCAGATATCAGCAAGCAATACCCCTTCAGGTGGGACTTGGAAAAAATAAAGTACCTAGGGGCATATCTGTCACATACTACTAAGGAGACCTTTAAGAATAATTATGTCCCTTTCACAACACAATTGGATACCAACCTTGCTAACTGGGATCTGATGCCATTAAGCCTGGTACAGTGGGTAGAAATGGTCCATATGGTAACCCTTCCACGAGCCCTGTATCTATTCCAAAATATACCCCTGGCCATACCACTAAAAACATTCAAGCTATGAAATAAAAATAGCTCTAGATTTATTTGACGGGGCAGAGACCTAGAATCAAACTAACTACCCTCTTCCTTTCCAAGGAAATGGGAGGGTTGGCTCTCCCTAACCTCAGAATATGCTACTTAGCCTCCCATATGCAGTTTGTGGCTTACAGACAAATAGGAACCACAACTGCAAAATGGGTGGAGATTGAGGATGTTATTCTCCCGATTAAAGAATTCCTTACTCTCCTGTATACCCTGGATATAATGCCCCAGCTATCATCTGATCTTAACCCATGGATAAGATGACAAATGTAGGCCTGGCTTACACTGCGTAAAACAGTATGTTTTACCCCATACTTAAGCCTATTATGTTCAATATCGCTGCTAGATCATTTCCCCCCAGATCGGTGTGACCTGACGTTCCAGAGATGGTAGCACCCCTCACCAAGCTACCTATTTTAGTTTACATTGAGTAATATATTCAAACCCTATGCGCAGATTCAACAAGAATTTAAACTTCAACAAAATGACTTTTTTAAATAGCTAGATCTACAACTGTGTCATTACTTTGATAACCTCCCACAAGGTGCACAGAGCCCAGATACATTCCCAACATTCCTTACATCTTTTTTTTTTTGTAATTACTTTTTGGTGCCTCCCACCGCTGGCATCATCTGCCCAGTCACGGACCCTCAACTGCGACTTCCTATATTAGCCACCCTCCCGGTACCCCTGGCTTACCCTCCTGGGTGAGGTCAAGACACCCGAACCCCTCTGAAGGGTGCTGTGATCAACGGGATAGGGCGGAAGTCAGCCTGAGAGCTGAGTGCAGCCAGGTTGGGTGTCATCAAGGAGGTGGGTGGCAGGCTTTTCTCCCCTGTAAGTGGGGGTGGGAATGTGCAATGATGCCTGCGTCCATCCTGCCCCACAGATTCTTGTTGGTGCCGGTCGCTTGTGGTGCCCCCAGCCTCCACCAGGGCACTGGTCACACACCACATCCTCCCCCCCCCCCCAGAGAAGGAGAGCAGTCCATGGGACGCTTGATCCTTTCTCCTCCAGCCAGCCCTCTGATGACCCAGGTCCATTCCCAAACCCTGGTAGCCGAGGTCGCAAGCAGAAATCCAAACATTTACATCTTATATAGCACTTCTACAGTCTGGATGCCTGGATCGCCTGGCTGCATATTTTTATAAGGCAATAATAAACTCAAGTGGAGAAATTACTGAATACATATTGGCTAGATAGAATGAGGACTTGGGCATGCATATTTCCCTAGATCAATGGTATATCTCTTGCAGATTTCCAGGATAACAAACTCACATATGTAGCGTGAGTTCTCCTGGAAAAAACAGGTGTGCTGTTTCCGAATCCCTGCAGTGACTGGATATTTCCAGGCCTGTGAAGAAACACAATGCTGGAGAGATTCTTGGGATAATACAGCACATCATACACATATATTCTGGTCCTGTCCTATAATATCCACCTTTCACCAATCCCTGGAGGAGGAACTGGGAGAATTATACTCGAAACCAATTCAGCTCACAGCCAAAATGTTTCTGCTCTGTATTCTACCCCGAGGGCTCCGAGATGCCAACTCACGATCCCTATTGGCCATATTATTGCTAGCGGGCAAAAAGACAATTACTAGGACATTGCTGACTCAAAGGGTCCCCACCATTGATGGTTGGACAGCAATAGTGACCCAGATCTATGGAATGGAGTTAAATGATAAAACAGAGATCTGTTCATCCAGGTGGAACAAGCGGATATTCCATATTATGCTCAAGGATCCAGAATTTGTGCATAAGCACCTAAATAGTCATATAAAAATGCCACCCCACCCCACCCCCACAGTATTACTGGGATACAAACCCTGAAGATGCATATATTCAGGATGACAGGGGTCACCTAGAGCCCCCTTTCTCTGCAGTAAGGTTTGGGAGAGGGTGTCTCTCAACTCCCCCTACCCTGAGAGTAACCACCACGTGGGTACACAGAAAAGGAATCGAATGGGATGGGAGATGGGATGCTACATCATGTTATATAAGGCTAATGCCATCATGATATTCTGACCCCTCCTCTCCATGCTGTAACCAGGAGAGGACGGGTGAATAAGAGTGTTGTCCACATCTCTCCTTCCATAACTAGGAAGGTTTACCAAATGTTTGGAAATTGCACGAACATTATAAACTGTATTAATTCACTGCATGTGGCATGCTGACTTGTAAAAAAAAAATTGCATTCAATAAAGATTAACAATAAAAAAAAAGATTGTCCCATTACACCCCCACCCCAATATTTAATAAGTTATCATGCATTAAAGGTTTTGTTCATGTAGAATATAAACACAAACTGAAAACCATTGTACAACATGCATGTAACAACCCTCTTCTGCCAACAGGGATGAGGGCTTGTTTACTAGAATGTTAGGCCATGGATTCTACTGACTACTAGAGCCTTTGGGAGCCAATGCATGGAGTTTATCATGTCAGTTGGGAAGTGGCATGAGAAGGGTCAAGACAGCAGAGTGGTAGCAAGGTACAGATTTGCCTTCAGGGCACCCATGACTCAAGTGTCTTGCCAGGCAACCTGTGGAGGTAATTGCCCCTCATTTGCAGCAGCTTTCTGGAGATCTGGTATGTGAAAACAGGAAAACTCATTGTCTAGTTATCTGGTAGCCTCCAACAACAGACACCAGGGCAGTGATTTGGACTCTGGGAACATGCAGTCTGAAGGCCATTTTATGTAGATCACCATGAATTCTGGTGGGAGTGTAAGGAATCACTAAAAGGGAGTGATGGCACTAAGGGGCTACCCCTCTAAGGAAGTCCTTGGTGGCTTTGCAGTGCACATAGAACCTCCCCAAAGCAGCTGTTTTCACTTTAGGGGGAATTTTTGGTTCTGTCTGTGCCCAGCATATGCTGCCAACTGTGCTGAAGATGGTGAGATATCTGTTGCCAGAGACTGAGCTGATGAAACAAGTAGGGGATGGGCCTTCTATTTGAATGGAGAATTCCAAGCTGGTATGAATATTGGAGATGTTACCTCTGGCAGAGGGCCTGAGGAGAATGCCATCCGTTGCCTGAGGGCAGGATGAGGGAGACATTGGTACACTGGTGCCCATCACAATGTCTGATAAGAGTAAAGACCTGGATGATGTGAGGTTCCTAGAGTCAGGGTGCCTGTTAGTCAGGAGTGTACAAGTGAATGCCCCTACAGTGATGCTGCCTCCTACACCAGCTAAACTTATGCTGCAGTGTTATGGTAGTATACAAGAAATTAGTGAATCCAAAGTGTATGGCAAGGTGGGAGCTCTGGTAAATTCAGAAGGCAGCAAAGGAAAGGCTCTGTCCTGTGGTAAAACCTCACCAACAGGTGAACTGCAAAAAGTAAGAGAAGTCATGGGGCTCCTGTAAGAAATGTGCAAGGGTCCAACCTTTTTTAACTGACCCTAAGGTTCTGATTTATATTTGGGGCCATGCGGTGTTGACAAGGAGAATAATTTTAGGGGCCATGTTCCTATGTGTGTAACTGTAAAAATGTTTTTAAGCATAACAACAACCCACCATATCGCAGAGTAATTTGGCACCAAGCAAAAATCACCAAGGAGTGAATAGAAAGGAAAAGAATTGTAAATAGCTAGAGACTGAGTGTATTTGACTAAAACAGGGGCTGACTTCTCTTGTGAGCAGTAACTACCTACCATAGACATCTAGGACATCCCTTGAGCTATGCACACTCCAAGTCTCTGCCTGTTGCCAAGAGAGGACTGTCATATGGTATTAGCCCCTAAATGAAAGAACAGTGACAGCACCCACAGCTGAGTGGAATTCTTGAACTGCACACAAACTAGTAAAGGACATAAGGGGACCAGAAACATAAAATCTGACAGCAGATAAGGACCGCTTATCCCACCCAGTCTGCCCATTTTCCTTCCCTACTGTAATACCATAGACCCTACTTGATCTCAGGCTCAGCTCTCCTTTCCCTAATGACTAAGGTTCCCTTATGCCTATCCTATGCATTCTTGAATCCCACCACAGCTTTTGCCCCCACCACCTCCACTGGAAGGCTGTTCTAGACATCCCCTACTCTCTCTGTGAAGAAGCACTTCCTTACATTTCCCCTGAATCTTCCCCCCTCCAGCTTCATAGCATGATCCCCTTGTTCTTAAGCATCTTTTTTTCCTGAAAAAATGCTTCCTCTTGTACTATATATATATATATATATATATATATATATATATATATATATATATATATATATACACACCAGTGAGGTATTTGAAAATCTCTGTCATATCCCCCTTTCCTTTCTTTCCTCCAGTGTGTACATTTATTTATTGAATGTTGGTAACCGGGTAAGCCCACTGAGACAATGCAGTCCCTTTTTCAGGGGCGACCAGGAACAGGACAACATGAACAACATATAAATACATTATACAGAGGAGTGGATGAGTAATGACTTCAAAAATATACTTAAAATGGGAGTGTACAATATGTGCAAATTCTTGGTTACAGTAATGTTGAGCAGTGGTACAGCAAGACAAAAAACATTGGAATAAGTGGGCAACATTGATTTGGACCATAAAGTCTAAATAATAATAATTCACAGGTACATTAAAGTGGACAGTCCTTTAATCTCTCCTCATATGGTCTCTAGTGCAGACCCTGCACCATTTTTGTTGCCCTCCTCTGAACCGCCTCTGTTCTGTCTATGTCCTTCCAGAGATGTGGTCTCCAGAACTGGATACAGTACTCCAGGTAAGGTCTCACCAATGATTTATACAGTGGTATCACCATCTCCCAATTTCAGCTGGTGATATCCCTCACTATGCACCCTAGCATCCCACTGGCTCTCCCCAGAAACTTGTCACACTGTTTGGCCACCTTTAGGTCATCTGATATGATTACCCCGGGTCTCTTTCCTGTTTGGTGGTCATCAGTACTACTCCTCCCATCTTGTACTCCGGCCCTGGGGTTCTATGCCTAAGTGCATGATTTTGCACTTCTTTGCATTGAAACTTAGTTGCCACATTCTTGACCACTCCTCAAGCTTTCCTAGAGCCTTATTCATTTTTCCACCCCCTGGAGTGGCTACCTATTGCAGATTTTATTGTTATCTACAAAAAGGCACACTTTCCCTTCAAGTTCTTCTGCAATGTCACTAATAAATACATTAAAGAGGACCAGTCCCAATACTGATCCTTGTAGAACCCCGCTTGTCACCCTCTCTTCCTTGGAGTTAACTATGTTTACCACCACCCTGTGATGCCTATCCCCCAACCAAATCTTTACCCAGTTTACCACTTTTGGCCCTACTCCTAGGCTGCCCAGCTTGTTTACTAGTCTCCTTACTGAAATCTAGGTAAACCACATTCACCACTTCACCTGGATCTACTTTCCTGGTCACCCAAAGAAATCTATCAGATTTGTTTGACATGACCTCCCTTTGGTGAATCCATGCTGACTATAAGTTGCTGATATCAAGGTATTCCCCAATCCTTTCCTTCAGCAATGATTCCATTAATTTCTCTACCACTGAGGTGAGGCTGACTGGTCTGTAATTTCCAGCTTCCTTCTTGCTACCATTATTGTGAGGTGTGACTACATCTGCTCTTCTCCAGTCCTCCAGGACCACTCCCGTCTCCAGTAAGTGGCTGAACAGGACCTGTCAGAGGTGCAACCAGAACCTCTCTGAGCTCCTTCAATATCCTTGGATGTATCCCGTCTGGCTCCATTGCCTTGTCCACTTTCGGCTTTGCAAGGTACTTCAGGACTCTCTCCTCTATAAATAAACAAGTGTCCACCTCCCTCCCTTCCTTCAGTGCTCCTGTCACTTAACTGTGGTCCCTCACTTTCCCCTTCCTCCATGAACACTGAACAAAAATATCTGTTCAGGATGCTTCCTTTTTCCTGGCCCCCCTCCACACACTCCTCCTTCCCTCCTTAGCCTTACAGTCCTCAACTGTTTTTTCTCCATTTGCTTACATACTGTATCTGAAAAATGTCTTACCACCTTTCTTTACTGCCTGTGCTGTTTTCTCCTCTGTTTGCATCTTTGTGCTCCTGACTACTTTCCCCTGCCTCCCTCTACATCTCGTGATACACCTCCCTATCCTCCTCCCTCTGTGTCTCCTTATACTTCCTGAATGCTTACCTTTTTGCACTGACCTTCCCAGCCACTTCTTTTGAGAACCATGGCAGCATCTTTTTCCTCTTGCTTTTGCTTACTTGCCTGACACAGATCTTTGTTGCCTTCCCTATGGCCCCTTTAAGTGTTGCACACTGTTCCTCCACTCCACCCATGTCCTCCCCCCTCCAAGGCATCCACTGAGGCATTCCCCCATCTTTGTAAAGAAAGCCCTTCTGACGTCCAAGACCCTCGCCTTAGCGTGGTTCTATTGTGGCTTAGTAGTTATATTGAACCATACTGTACAGTGTTCACTGGACCCCAGGTTGTCACCCACCTCGACGTCTTCAGTGTTGTCCTCGTTGGTGAGTACTAGGTCCAACACTGCTCCCTCATGAGTGGGCTCCTTTACTAGTTACCTGAGTAATGCCCCTGCAGGGAGTTCAGGATGTTCCTACTCCTAACTGAAGCTGCAGCTGGGATACTCCAATCCACAACTAGCAGATTGAAGTTCTGCCCCAGCAGCACCTCCCCCCTGAGCCATCTTTTGGATGGCTTCCACCAATACCTAATCCATCTCTTCCTCCTGTGCCGGAGGTTTGTAGATTACACCAGTGCCAACAGCGGTTCTGTTTCCTGTCTCTAGGGTAACCTACAGTGCCTCCGCCCCTCTCTGCATTACCTGTGTCTCTGTAGCTTTTATGCCACCCCTTACATAAACAGTCACTCTTCCCACTTTCTTACCCTCTCTGTCCTTCCTGAACAGCGTATAGCCTGGTATGTCTATATATCCGAGTCATGGTTCTCATTGCACCATGACTTGGTTATGGTGACACTGTCCAGGCCAGCCTCTGCCACAATGACCTCAACGTCCAGGATTTTATTTCCCAGACTTAAAGCATTTATGTACATGGCCATCCAAATTCTTCTTTCACCCTTGTCAGTCCCCCTTTTTCCCTTTAACCTACTATCCTTGTCCCTTCTGCCTTCATTTACACCCCTCCTCATTTCTGCCATTATGCTTGTCCTGCTATAAGAAACCCTTGGGGATTTCCCCTCTCTTAGGGTTTTCCCTACTGACTACTTCAGCTTGCAGGGGTGGACAGTTTATGTCTCCCTTATTCCTTCTGCCACCGCCCTCAGCTAGTTTAAATGCTTGCCAATGTAGCATGTAAACTGTCCACTCGGACTGTGGCTCCCCTTCCGGATGGATGCAGGCCATTTCCCCTGTATAGGCATTTATCCCTCCAGGTCGGACCCCAGACCCCAATGTAGCCAAAACTCTCCTCTGTGCACCAATATTTCAACCATTGGTTGAAGCTCTTGGTACAGAGTACCCCATCTTCCCCTTTGTCATAGACAGGCAACACCTCAGAAAATGCCACTGAGCGTGCTGTCTGCCTAAGACCCTTCCCCAATTCCATGAACTCCTCTTGCCTTCTCCTAACCTCATCCCTAGCCAGGTCATTGGTCCTTAGGTGGACAATGATATCCAGCTCCCTCCCAACCTGCTGCCCTAGCAATCTGCAAGATCTACTTCCCATCCCTCATAGCCGTGGTGCCAGGTAGGCACCTAACCTGTCTCTCCCCCTCTCCCTCCCTGTCCCCAAATCTATCCCTCTAACAATTGAGTCCCCCACCAGAAGTTGCTTCCTCCTCTCTGGAGTACTCTACCACTGACCTTGTGGTCTCCTATACATAGGACCTCCACATCCTCCCTGGCCACTACTGAGGGTGCCTCCATGGGAAAATCCTGTCCTACCAGAGCAGCATATGAGTTGCATAGTGGACCACCTGGGCAATGTGCTTCTGACCCACCAGCCTCACCCTTCCTATGTCCATTGTAGCCCAGCCGACCCTCTTCTCTGGCAAGCTTTGAGACAGCAGTGACAAACTTGGTGGTCCCTGGGTGGGGGGGGGGCTCCTGAATCCTAGCCAACTCAGCCTGCAGATGAGCAGCCTCCACCCTCAGCCCAGAGAGGTGCACGCAGACAGGCCAGCACAGCAGTCTCCAGAAAGTCCCCCTGAAAACTGCCACCCCACATCCACTGCACTACACCACTCCCAGTATAGCTATTGTTTACCTTGCTTGTTTTTGTTTTGCTCATTCTAGTCCCTTTTTTTACCCCTACCCTAGATGAGGTGTTTCACCTATTCCCACCCTTTTGATTACTTTAACCTTTTTTAACCTTACCCTAGGTACGGTGCTTCACCTATTCTCACCTTTTTACTTACCTTAATCCTTTTTTACCCTTACCCTCTGATAGTGTGTTACACAGCTAGTCACACCTGTCCTGTCACCCTTCCCAGCAGTGACTGTTACACAGTAGTGAATAGATCCCTTGCCTTAGTCAACCAGCAGAGTCCTCCACTTCTCCATGTCCTTCTGCTGATGCCTGCTGACGCCTGCAATGCCATTCATCTGTTCCACTCCTTCGCTGTTCCACTCACTCCCTGGGACACGAAAGTGCTGGACATGTTAGAGTGGAAGTACTTTTATAGTGCTCTTTGTGAAGGATTTCTGTGTGAAATTTTTGTGAAAAACATTGTGCAGCACATTGATTTTGAAAACTCATGCCGTACGTAGATTTTGAAACCTATCGTGCAGCATGTACATTTTCAAAACTGTCCTGCAGAATGAAGAGTTTAAAAACCGTAAAGTACATGTTCAAAATATTCATGCAGCATGTAGATTTTTTAAAAAGTTGTGAAGTACTGTATTCCTGTATGAATACACAGTTCTAAAAGACAAGTGTACAAGGCTGGGGTGCCGGGATGTAAGTCAGCAAAGAAGTCAGTGAAATCCAGCACTCACCACCAGCAAATAGAAGATGCTGCTCGCTTGATTAAATAACAGTGCTGAGGTTTATTTAAAGTGAAAGTGCAATGGCACGTCTTAACATGTCTTGGACCCCAGTCCTTTTTCAAAACACATGCCCATATACCAGAGGTGACACCTTAAATACACAAATAGACATCACAAGTCTGCGACAGTAAAGTGCACACATAAAGTGAAGCCTAAGAATAAATTATTAAAAACAATGAAATCAAAACAAACTACGTACAAGATACCACAAACAAAATTACATGCTTAAACCACAAGTTCACTTTCACTGCAACTGGCACTTTAAATAAACCTTAGCACTGTTATTTAACCCAGCTAGCAGTATCTTCTATTTGGTGGTAATCAGTGCAGGATTTCACTGACTTCACTCCTGTACAAATGTTTTGATTTTTAATTAAAAATAACTACTGTAATTGCTAATTAATTTGAAGGAAACCCACACATTGGCCCCATATTTTACCATGGCCATTTGCACCATGCCAACCCAATGCTGCACTAAAAATAGCACTTGTCTGCCTGCGAGCCTGTCCTGTCCATCCAGTTGTGCCTGTCAGAATATCAGGCTGTTATAGCAAGCAAGCAAATTTTATTATAACATCTCATCCAAAGGCCTTGAAGTGCTGTCCATGCAGTTTCATTCAATCAACTAAAAACATCTAAAATGAAATAACAAGCACAGAAGAATCCCTTTTTATGTTGGCGCGCTTGTGCAGCCAACATCTTGGGACAGTGCAGCTTTGGAGGTGCAGTTGCTGTTGGGTAAATGCAGGGCATGCATCAGTAGGTGCGTCCTGCATTCTCTAATCAGCCTGCATGCTGGCGCCACACCATGAATACATAATGTGGCAAGCACATCTAAGAAAAGGTCTGCTGCAATCCGAACAAAGCTCGTCAGATGCAGCAGTCCTTTTCTTGCCGTGCTCGCCGCCATTATGTACATGGCAGCACACTGGCTGCCGAACTGCTGACTTCAGGGGTGCCCAATCCCCCTGTCGGCTACCCCTGCCCCTTGTGAATGTGCCGACGGGGGACCCCACTCCCTGTCAGCATAAAGCATCCCCCCCCATTTGTGATATGCCGAGGGGGTGTCCAATCCCACTTGGCCTTACCCGCCCCCTTTCAGGGAGCTGCAGGGGAGACCACTTCTCATCAGCAGAATTAACCCCAATTGTTTAATGCCGAGGGAGGTGCCCAATCCCCCAGTTCTGTGCCCCTCTTCTTTGTGTGCCAATGGGGATGCCCAACTCTGGCTGCATAAATTCCCCATGTTGTTTGTCGACGAGGGTGCCCAATCTCCGTCGGCATAATTCCCCCAAATAGTTAGGGTGGCACGCTGGGAGCCCACCCCAGCGTGCCAAATCCCTGCAAAAAAACTGTCCTGCAATGTTTTTTTATCTTTTGAACCTGTAAAGGAAAATGGTCCCTCGTAGTCTCCGTGCCCCTCCTCTCCACCGCACCCACCCACTGTGCACCCTGCCTCCCCATACCCCCTCACCCCATACTTACCTCCGGAGTCTGGCGCGACGATCTTCGTGGACTGGAACACGCCTGGCACTTTTCAAAGCCGACCTCAAACTGAGGAAATGCTGGTAAGCTGTATAATGGAATAAATACGGTTTTTTCAACTTTGCTGCATATCTCAGGCAGTTTTATGAATTTTGGCCCCAAATTTTCAACATGGGGTTTTTGGGACCCCTTCTCATGAATTCTTGCACTGTCATGGTGGTATTCGGTCCAGAAAGGTGATTTTGCAGTCACTGCGCAGAATCACCTTTCAGGACCATGTAATGAAATGACAGTGCCACTTTTCATGAGGGGGGCTCTCAAAA
Source organism: Neoceratodus forsteri (assembly GCA_016271365.2). Lineage (NCBI taxonomy): Eukaryota > Metazoa > Chordata > Ceratodontiformes > Ceratodontidae > Neoceratodus > Neoceratodus forsteri. Next base: position 1,823,251,822 of record CM057449.1, on the reverse strand, counting down.
ACCCTATGTTGCAAATTTGGTGTGAAAAATCCAAACCATGACTGTTTTACGAGCGTGCGTAGCAACTGCGCAACATACACACGTAAGCTAGTGAATGCGCAATATTTTCAAGCCACATTCTCAACATTGGCATTTTACTACACCTTCTTGTGAACCGTATAGCTGTCATTTTTCACATCCTGGCCAAAATGTTTTTTCACACTTCCGGCGCAGAATAGCATGGTCGTGGTGCGACATCAGTGTTCAGGACACATTATGAAAATGACAGTGACACTGTTCATGAGCAGAGGTCCTAAAATGCCTGTGTTGAAAATTTGGTGACAATACTCCATAAAATGACTGTTTTACGAGCGTGCGTAGCAACTGCGCAACTCATACTTGTAAGTTAGCGCATTCGCACTATTTTCATGCCAGATTCTCAACATTGGCATTTTACCACACCTTCTTATGAACCATACAGCTGTCATTTTTCACATCCTGGCTGAAATTGTTTTCATACTTTCAGTGCAGAATAGCTCGTTCGCTGTGCGAAATCAGTGTTCGGGACTCAGTACGAAAATGATAGTGACACTGTTCATGAGCAGATGTCCTAAAAGGCCTGTGTTGAAAATTTGGTGACAATACTCCATAAAATGAGAGTGTTACAAGCATGCGTTGTGCAGTTTGCACGCATGCTCGTGACGCTTGCAAATTTCTAATATTTTCTTACCCAGATTTTCAATAGTGCCATTGTTCTGCACCTCCCAATGAACAGTACAGCTGTCATTTTTCACATCCTGACCAAAATTTGTTTCTCGTAGTTCAAGCAGAATAGCGTGGTCGCTGTGGAACCCATGTTCAAGACACATGATGAAAATGACAGTGACACTGTTCATTAGCAGATGCCCTAAAATGCCTATGTTGAAAATTTGGGAACGAAAGTCAATAAAATGAGTGTTTTAAGAGCGTGCATTGCACAGTTTGCACGCACACTCATGACTTTGTGAATTTGTAATAGTTTCACTCCAGCTGTTCATCATTGGCATTTTTCAATACCTCCTTAAGAACACTACAGCTGCCTGAAATGTGTTTTCGCATGTCTGGCACAAAATTGCACAGCTGCTGTGCGAAATCAGTTTTCGGGACAGTTTGAGGAAATGACGGTGACAATATTCATGAACAGTGCTCCTAAAATGCCTATGTTGAAAATTTGGTGACAAAACTCCACACAATGACTGTGTTGCAAGCGTGCATTGAGCAGTTTCCATGCACCCTTGTAACTTCGTCAATCTGCAATATTTTCGTGCCACATTTTCACCACTGGCATTTGTGCACATCTCCTTATCAACAGTCCTGCTGCCATTTTTCACAGCCTGCCCAAAACGTGTTTCTGCAGCTGTGGCGCACAATGGCATGCTCACTGTGCAAAATCACCTTTTGAGACACATTCACAAAATCACAGCACTATGCATCTCTATCTCTGCCAATCCCACTGCCAATGCCAGTGCGACATTTGGCATTGACAAATGCTTGTTTCCTTATATGACCATGAGTCCTTAAATGGCAGAAAGAATAAAGACTGGTGTTGACAGCCCTTTGAAAATCTTCAACAGATGAGACCTCACAAAACTGATTTAGTAAGGCCTTCTCCATGCACAGGACAGCCATGGAAAAGCCCTTTTCACTGAGTATTTCAGATAGTCATGGGAAACAACCTGCAGATTCTCCCCTGCTGAGCAGAGCAGCAAAATCAGATCAGACTATGTGGAAACAGAAGGATTGTTATGTAGTCATGCCCCAACCACTACAATAGCTATGCATAGTACATATGCTCATCATTAACACAGCCCCCTACTGGCAACAGGCTCCCAGGAGCAAAGGGAGATAGTGCATTTTAAATGAGATAGGGCTGTCATTTCTGGCAGGCATATTCAGGCAATGTCATGTCATTGATCACATACTTGTGGCATGCACAGTGCTAAGGTCCATTTGCATGCCATTATGTGGCCATTAGCAGCTCTGCACAATGTGTCCATACACAAATGCAGGATACATTGTGCAGAGCCTCAGCTATCTTTTACAGCTATCGCTAGCAGTCTATCAGACCACCCCTCCCCCACGTAATCACTGTCCCCCTTCCCTGGCAGTCTAGTAGAGCCCCTCCTTCACCCAATTTGGTGTGATGAGAATGTGCAGATGCCCATCTCTGGAAGTTTGGTGTTACCCCCAACAAACCACTGACAAAGTCCCCCCCCCCATAGCCCACCCACAAAGCAACCACTACCCCACCTCATGTTGGTCCCTACTCATCCCTCCATGGTGAGCTGCCATCGGGTCCTCAGAGACTGATCAACAGAGTCCCCGCAGTCACCACCTCAGTTGGATGCCATCTGTCAGAGAGTGTGCAGGCATACTGTAGAAACAGTCGGTGCTATACCTGTAAGCACCGTGCTGACCTTCCTACTGTAATATGGGAGTCATTGTGTGACTCATGCTACCACTCTCACAAAAACGAAAGTATCCCCCTTAACATGTACAGTTGTTTCTACGGTATGCATGCATTCACTCCTTGTCAGTGCCTGTATTGTATTATTCATTAGCAGTAACTTAGAAATCCGAGATATTATTATATTGCATGTCGGTCTTATTGATTATATGTCAACGTTGGACTTATTGATTATATGTCAGTGTTGGACTTATTGATTATATGACTTGTGCCTATTTGTATTTTTGTATTTTTGTAAACACTATTTAAGTATGTGAAGGTGTGAAAGGTAACAGTATGAATGTACATTTGGATCACCTTGAAAATGAGTTCGCTCAATGGTGTTTTATCCAGTTCATGGCATTGTCCTGAATAAAATATATTACAACTACTACTTGTCAGTCAGACAATGACCTGCTGAGGTGGTGAGAGGAGCATTTGTGCCAGTTGTCATCTGAGGACCAGATGGCAGGTCACCTATGGATGGATGATTGAGTCATGAAATGACAGAGGGTGGGGGTAGTGGGTGCTCTGTAGGTGAGCCACGGAGGGGGAGTCTTTGACATTGATTCAGTGGGGGATAACACTAGACTGTCAGAGACTGGCTTCAATGCATTCTAAAAATACCAGATTGGGTGAGGAAGTGGGGTCTGCTAGACTGCATGGAAAGGCTTTAGTACAGTTCCAAAAAACTGACAGCGATTGAATGATGGAGGGGGTTCACCAGGCTGCAAGCGAAGGGCTTTAATACACTTCCACACTACTGTCAGGGATCAGGTGAGGGAGGGGTATCTGCTAGACTGGCAAGGTTAGGATCTTCAGTATTGCAGAGCACAATTATTGCACAGCAACGACAGCAATCAGAGGTGGGGGACCACTAGACTTCAGGGCTGGGTTCTGCAGTATAGTTCTGAACTAAAAGGGAGTTCACTGGTGGAAGTGGGGGTCACTAGCACCATTGCTATTGGGAAGGGGCAAGGATCGCAGATCACTGTATGTATTGATAAAAACAAGGTTTCATTTGCATTTATTAGGGCTGCTTCATCAGCCGGTTAGTGCTTACAAGAAAAATAAGAAAATGTGGTATTTCTATAGCTCTTCAAATGCACTGTATCCTAAAGTGCTTTACAAACAATGAGAGATTGGTAGCAAAGTGATTATAAACATGTAGTGGTACCATTTCACACATCAACAGCCACATGCAGCCTTGTACAATTGCCTGAACCATTTTTTATAGGAATATGTGGGCCAGGACTTAGGGAAAAATCCCCATCTCTTACAAAAAGTGCCTTAGGTTCTTTTATTTCCAACCAGACACCAGGACAGCACCAGAGATGGGTAGAAGGACCTCAGTTTAACAACTCATCCAAAGACTGGTACACATTGATAATACAGCATCCCTTGTACTGAATCTGGGTGCCAGTGTTCATGATATGAGCCCAATCCAAGGGTGGGACTAGAACCCATGATCTTCTGGCCCAGAGGCAGATGTGCTACCAATTGAGACACACTGACACCTGGTAAAACTCTTTGAATATACCGCTGCATCCTGTAGAGGGCACCCTAATTTGTATGGGCGAAGTGGTGTAATCTGCCCATCAAGGCTATCCACTGTACACAGTGCCAGGTGATCCTTTGGATATGGCCCCCCAGCACAAATGCACTAACTCTGGTTACCCTAGCACTAGTCTTGTAAATGCTGTGCTGACCTTTATAGTATGGGGATCATTGCATGTCTCATTCTACCCTTCTCTCATAAACACTAAATTATCACCCGTAACATTTAAGTATTTAAATCTTACCTTAAAGTTTTTGGTCATGTGGCTCTTGAACACTAACAAAAATTATTTTTAAAACAGGTATATTTTGAAAACCATTGTGCATCATGTAGATTTTGAAAACTGTCACACAGCCGGTAGATTTTTTAAAACCTTTGTGAAGGATTTCTGTGCAAATGTTTTGTGAAAACCATTGCACAGCAAGCAGATTTTGAAAACTGTTGTGCAGCACATAGATTTTGAAAACAATGGTGCAGCATGAGTATTTTAAAAACCATTGTGTACATGATCAATATATTCATGCAGTAGGTAGATTTTTCAGAAAAAAAATGTAATGGGATTGCTGTGCAATTTCATTTTTAATTAAGGAAATCTAATTGCTACCTTGCATGGCTTCTATTGAAATTTTTGTTTTGTTTTGTTTTTTGTTTACCTGACGCTTGTATTCAAGGGCAGCTTATAGTCAAGGTCAGCTTATATTTGAGGGTAGCTTGTATTGCAAAATACTAACATACTAACATACTAAAATGCCAGCAGAATAGGCCTAACGGTCTTTCGTGTCTGCTCATTTGGTCAGCCCCCACCCTGGGTGCTGACCTTGCTGTCCCCCTCGCCTTCTCTGGCTTCTCCCTTCCCAGTTCCGGATATTCTTGCTGCATTGGATTTTGCTTACAGAACCCTTGCCCTGTACCTGTCCCACCCCCTCTTGAACCCCTCCACTGTCTCTGCCTCCACCAGCCCCCTAGGTAGTGCATTCCATGGCTCCACCACCCTCTCAGTGAAGTAGCACCTCTCCTTTCTCCCCTGAATCTTCCCCTCCAGCTTCCACCCATGCCCTCTAGTGGCCCCTTCCTCCTTCCTTCGAAGCACCCTGACTGTTCCTCCCCTATTTACCCTCTTCATGTACCTGAAGACCTCTATCATGTCCCCCGGTCCCTTCTCTCTTCCAATGTGTACATATTTAGCTCTTCGAGCCTCTCCTCATAGGTCCTGTCCCCCAAGCCCCAAATCATTTTGTTGCCTCCTCTGGACCCTTCCAGGAGGTTAATGTCCCTCTTTAAGTGTGGCCTCCAAAACTGCACGCAGTACTCCAGGTGCTGCCTCACCAAGCAGTTATACAGAGGAGTATCACTTCCCTCCTTCTGGAGGTGATCCCCTAGCGATGCATCCCAGCATCCTGTTGGCCTTGGCTGCTGCCCTCCTACAAGTCTCAGAGTTGTTCATCTTGACATCCACCACCACCCCAGGTCCCTTTCAGCCATCGAGACTTGTAGCATTCCCCAGGGTGTACACTTGGCCTGGGTTTCTGGCTAGGTGGAGTACCTTGCATTTCCCTGCATTGAACCTCAGCTTCCACTTTCTAGACCATCTTTCCAGAGCCTCCAGGTCCCCCTGCAGGGCCACCCTCCCCCCCCCCCCATCCACCGCCCCCAGTTTCAAGTCATCTGCAAAGAGACTCATCTCACTCCTGATGATGAGTGGAAATGTTTAAGTGCTAAAAATATATATTACATATCCTGGATTTGATCAAGTTTATTCTTATTGGTTATTGTGAATCAAAATAAATAAAACGATCATCAGCTAGGATAATAAGTAAAAAAATGCAGCGATGATCACATTTACAGATCTGAAACTCACAAAGAGGCCTACCAACAGTGCTTTATCTGACATGACTTCATCTTTAACTAGAAGCCATGGCGTGTATTTAAGGGTGAATTTTACTGTATTAAAAGTATTCATTATGACCTGCAGCTTGTATTTGAGAGAGACTTCTATTAAATGAAATACAGCAGCTGTTTATTTTCAGTGAACTGAGCATTTCTGAACAAAAAATCATGAATAACTTCAGAAAGAATTAACATTTTTCACAAACCACCAAAATAACCTATGACTCCATAACATCTAGCAAACCTGTAAGTTTCAAAATGTAACTTTTTTAAGTTTTTTTTTTTTTTTAGCTGTTGTTTCGGCAAACTGAGCATGTGCAATTATTGTTAATAAATACAAAACAAATTAACTTTTTTTCCTGTCAAACTACCAAAAGGACCTATTCCTCCATAACACCTAACAAACCTGTAAGTTTCGTAACTTATCTATTTGTAGTATTTTTCTCTATCCTTCAGCAAAAATGTCTCAAAATAGGCTACAATACATAAATTCAACACTCTATAACTCCAAAATGGAAAAACAGATTTCTAGACAACTTTCCACATTAGCAGTCCTTAGAACTAAGAAGTTGCATGCCAAAGTTTGCAGTCCTACGGCAGGATTCACAAAAGAGATGCGCTAGCGCAAAGAGGATGCGCCCACTGAACGCCGAGCAATCCACAAAGGGATGCGCCAAATGATGCGCCATGCACAACCCCACTGTGAATCACACAGAAAGGGTAGGGCACAAGTGGAGATGCGCCAGCGCATGCAGGATGCGCAGAGCCATCCCGGGGAGCAACATAGTGAATACAAAGCAAGCCAGCAAGGCATGTTGGAGCAACAGGGGACAAAGCAGTGGGACAAAGGGGAGAGGAACAGAGGACCAATGGAACACACCAGAGAGGCCAAGGGCACAACAGTGGCCACAACAGGCACAGAACCTTGACAGAGACCAGAGAACACCACACAGAGAGCCCCAGGCCACAACCCACACAGGTCCAGTGTAGGCACACAGAACAGGCACACTGTAATAGGCATGGTGCCACACAAAAGTGTGCAGGTGCAAAAAGCAAGGTGGAGGGCACTGGACAGGGCCAACCCCACAGGTGGCCATGACTGTGGCCATGGGGGGGACACAGGGCGACACCGTGCTGAACAGTGGCCAGCACACCATGCCACCACATTGCCACACAGTCAGGCCACAACCCCAAACACAGGATACTGCACAAAGGTCCACAGCAATTGTGCAGCAGTGCAATGTATGCAGGCCACAAGCAGTGCAGACACAGAGACCAGGGGCAGGGACATGGGCAGCAGGACAGAGGCCCATGCATACACCACAGGTAACTGTGGTGCCACACAAATGGGGGGCCCGGCGGGGGGGGAGGAGGCCATACAATGCCGTGGGCACACAGAGCCATGGCAGGAAGGATACATGGAAGAGCCCCTGATAGTACACATACCCAGGAATGTGGAACAGTGAATGACCACAGACACCATAGCAGAGTGCAAAAATATTTATCGTTACAATAGAAACAAAACATACAACAATATAATCAACAGCAAAATCAGAAACTATGTACATAGTGAAAACAAAAGGGAAGGGGAGTGAGGAACTATTTACAGCTACATGTGTGCAGAAGGGGGGAGGGTGCGGGAACATCAACAGAGGAATGGAGGGGGTGGGTAACAGTGGGCTATATACAGCAGGGATATGCCTACACACGGACGGGGGCTACATGCGTGGCCATGCACCTCCGTGTCCCAACCCCAGATGGCCACTTGCTGGCAGGAGCTAGAGGAGGGCCCCAATGGCCTCACTTAGTCACCCAATGGTCCTCCATATGGGCTGGAGCGACCCCTGGATGGCCCAAGCGATCCTCTGGTCCAGGTCTCCAACACGGTCCATAGCTCCTCCACCTCTGGCCACTGCATGATTATCCTGGGGACCTACAGCACGGACAGAGAGAACACATACTAAAGACCATGGTGAACACACAACCCCCACCAAGCAGTAGCCCACCCCACCAGAGAGACAAACACACAGAAGGGCATCACCTACCTGCTCTCAGACGGACACTGCGCTGAGCCCCGCAGCCCCCTGGCATCTCTCCTCAGTGGCCTCTGTGGCCCACTGCCTGGCCTCCAGCCCTGCAAGACACAACAGACAGATACTGCCATGAGTAGACACATCAGTGCACAAAACCCACCCCAATACCAGTGTGAGTATGCAGTGTGGGTGTACCCAGCCAGTGCAACACCGGTGTCCATCCATACAGAACACAGCAGCACACAGCCACTGTGCCCAAACCCCTGGAGTGCCCTCCCATGGGCATGCACTGCACATGGTGGTTCCACCCCATGTGTGACACAGTGTACCTGATGCACACACATCACTGCGGAGTGCCAACCCCATGTTGCATGCAAGACAGATCACCACAGGGCAGGTGCAGCCACAGCCATGTGTGCATGGTGTGGTGTGATGTTCTCATGTGGGTGTAATCTTGTGATGTGGCCCAGCCACCAAGCCCCACCCCACATGCACCTGTGATGTACACACATGCGCGCAACCTACCTGGCCATGGCAGTGCACCCCTGCATGCACAGATATGCAGCCACCGAAGATGGTCTCCACCCCTATGTCCAAGGTCACCATACTGGTGTCTACACTGTTCCCCGGTCCGGGGAACCCCCATGCGCCGAACCAGCCTCCGGGCAATGGTGGCCCCCACCTGTGACCTGGGCACCTGCAGGTCCTCATGATCAAACAGCTGTCCCTTCACAGACATCACCAGTGCGACCAGGTGAAGCAGCTCCAGCTGGGACCAGTTCATGGCCCTAGGCCCAGTCTTCCCTGCCCTAGGCATCACAAGTTAAGAAGCAGCCCAGTGGTGCAATCACAGGATGCGCAGTATTAAACCAAAATGGCACCACATGAGCCAGCAGGCCACGTGTAGTGCACCATGCACAGCAGCATGAAGCACGATTGGTCCATCAAGCACCCATTGGCACATGCACAATGCACACTGCTAAGGCGGGAACGCGGAGCATGGGTCATGACCGGGTCAGGCATGAGTGATGTGTGTGCAGCCACCATATTACATGTGGCAAGAGCGATCTCACCCATGAAGCATGGTAGCACACCGTCGCACACCTGTATGTCAAGTGTGATCCACGTACAACACCATCAACCAGCACAATGGGCACCACGCAGGTGGGTGTGCAATGCACAGACAGGCAGCACCACGTGACAGGCACCATCTGCATATCCGTGATATGATCAACAATACAGCTGTGCACATGTGGGGCTGCATCATGGGTACAATGCACAGTGCACGCACGCAGCTTGCACTGAGACATATGCACCGAATGCAAAATGCATGCGGTGGACATGCACCATGTACAGATGTGCCCAACTCAGCAGATGCACCGTGCTGATTGAGAAGAGCTGAGGGCAATTATGCAATTCACAGACAATGCATTCAAATCAGCCTCATGTCGTATGCCGGGGCATCTCAGCTGTTTAGCATCTCATTAACACTGCCCCAGACCTCATTTGCATACCCTGAGCCATAAATGCTCCCAACTCATCCCAAACTGAGAATAGGTGACCGAGAGAATTCACAGCCTTGAGGGTGAGTACAAAGCTAGTCCTACATGTAATACTGCAGGTACTCTGGAGTGGGTATGTGCTGTTGTAGACCTCTGCCTACACCAAGGCATATCCCAGGGGTGGGGAAACAGCAGACTGCTATAGGAATGTCTGATACACAACCATTTGTGTACAGGCCCAGTTGCACTGTAGCTATGCCACATGCTGGGGCTGGCTGAGCACATTGTGTCACCAGCATGCCATGTGCAGGGACTCCTGGTGGGCGACATGGCGTCCCACACACTGCCCCACAGGCAGCACCATTGGGGGGACATGATAGCCAATGTGCCTGCACCAACAGTGTGGCATGCATAGTGCATGTGATGTGCTGACAGCTGTATGTGTAGCTGGACATGCGGCACAGATGGCATGGCTGTGGCCTTGCAACAATCCATGGCATGCGCAATGTACATGTCAGACGCAGTCACAACCTTCACGGCTCACTGTTCACAGCCACACACATGCACAGCCTGCAGGCCTTGGCTGACAGGTGCTGGTGTGTCCTACCGCAACCACTGTTTGTCGGGATTGGCCACATGGGAATCTACCAGAGCATGGTTAATGTCTGACTGTACTCTCCCACAGAAACCACGATGTTAGGAGGCAACAGTCCTCACTGAGGCATGCCACCTACAGCGTGATGTCCTGACTGGCAGGAATGGCAGCCATACAGCATGGGGGAGGGCTGGAAGGCAGAGGCCCGCCATGTCAACGCCATGGGGGGATTCGACAGAACCCCTCTGGAGTGCAGGAAGCACTGGAATGATGGGAAACAGAGGGCTAAGGAGAAGGTGGCCCACATCGAGGCCTCCCTATGGCGGACAGGGGGTGGCCCACAGGCGGATGTCCACCTGAGCCCCAATGAAGAGCTACTTGTGGCAACCATTGCCAGGGCCACCATGCAGGGTGTCCCAGGTGGGGGGTTCCAGGCTGGTGGAAGCCTATCACAGCACTGTAAGTAGCCATGAACACAACACACAGCTGGCCATGTGTGTGCCCTGGTTGCCATGCATGTCTCGGTGTGCCATGCAGTGCAACTGTGTACCCAGGGGCTGTGCCATGTGTGGTGGCTGTGCATGGCTGTCCCATGCTGTGCTACGCTTGGCCGCACCACCCACGCCCATGGTGGCACATGTGAGGTGCCACTGCAGGTCACGCCACTGGGTGACACACACTGTTGGGCGTGCCTGTGCTGCCAATGCCACACATGGTGCCATGTGACCATGGCCTGTCACCACACAGTACTTGTCACAGCATGTGCATGGCTAGTGTGGTATGGTGGGCACAGCACTGCCACGCTGCAGACTGATATGTGCACCCATGGCACTACACTGTGCCACTCTGTACATGTCTGTCTGTCTGCATGTCTGTATGCCACTGTTAAATCTAGTGTATTAACCATGTTCTCCCATCTTCTTTCCACAGCTCCATCATGCCTCACGGGTGCAGCCATGGATACGGCTGAACAGGATGCCCTAGCGGGTGATAATGTAGGCCCATCACACAGGGCTGTTGTCACCACAGTGGATGGTGCCATCCCTGGACCGTCCACCTCATTGGACCCAACAGACATAGCCCAAGTGGTGGCGGGCCCATCAGACCCTTCAACGATTGCTGGCACAGTGGCTGGTGATGACAACACATGGCTGGGGTGTCTGATAGGGTTCCCAGATGATGACCACGCAGATGCAGTGGACATCACTGATGCCTTCCTCATGCTTGCCAGTGGCACAGTGTACACAGGTACAGTGATGACACCGCGGATGATGATGCCAAAGGATTGAGGGGGACATGGCCAGCAATGGGACACACATCATGCAGGGACCTATGCAGGTGGCTCCAGATGCCACAGATGGCCTGGCTGTATGTGGCACAGCTGCAGTGGCCATACAGCTGCCTGCATCAGTGGGTGCTGTGCACCCTGCACCTAGCCCAGGTGCGGTGGCTGAGCTGTCAGAGGCATCCGGTTCAGGTGCTGCAGGGCACACAAATGCACCGTTGGAGTGTGATATTACCAGTCATGGATGCGCAGTGGCTGTGCATGGTCATGACCCACCCATGCTGCAGCTTGCTATGGCACAACCACCGTCCATGGATGCCCCAGGGCAGGCGGTCTCACCCCCCCGCTCATTGATGACGCCACCATGATCCTTCACCCACCGACGACATGGAGGGCTACGTCTGTCTCCTGCGTGACACTGTGGAGGGGCAGGTGACCCTCCGTGCAGAGTTCAGGAACCACAGGACAATGATGGTCCTGGAGCATGAGTCCATGGCTGCATGGTGTGCCCACATGCTGACCGAGGCATGCCTCCTGTGGGTGGGAATAACAGCAGCATTGGAGCAGATTGCAGCTGCTGTGGAGGCAGTGGCTGCAGCCATTGCATGCCATGGACATTGGGCATCCAGTCGGACACACGGGAGTGCCTCCTGCACACCCCGACAGTGGCATCAGGAGGACCCTCTGCTGCTGACGCTGTCGCCATGCATCACAATGCCCAGCATCCCAGGCCCAGATCTGGCCCATGGGGCCATCATGCCAATGAGCACCCATTCACAGTCTCATTGCAGTACCCCTGCAGGGTTGTTGGCTACCCCTCCGTGGCTGGTGGTGTCATGGCAGCATCCACCAGTCATGGCAGAGGCCACGCACGTGTCAGTGGTGGCCAAGGTGCAGCCTTGTAACATCCTGGTCCCCATTCCATCAGCTTCAGTCCATAGCACCACTGTGTCCCGCACACCTGCCTGATGTTGCCTAGGGCAGCGTGTGTGGCAGGCACCTGCCTCAGTGCACCAACCTCCTGGTCCCTGATATGGTGGCTGGGGGTATCCCCAGCAGGAAATTCACCCAAGACCTGGAGGTTTCAGTGGGAAGTGTGGTGCAGTGGGGGCCCCCTAGAAGTAATAAGCCTGACATTTAATAATGCATGCATTTTATTTAATTTATTTATTTATTTATTTATTTATTTATTTTTTTTTTTTAAGTGCAATGCAGCTTAAATCATTGGCTGGATTTCATTCTGGCATGACTTCTGAATCAAAGTCCATACTCTTTGCATCACATTCTTGGCAAGTCTTTGGTTTGACTGGACAGGGGAAGGCACCAGAGGGAGGTGTCAGTCTGCAGCATGCCCTAACATCATCTGTCTTGATCTGGCCTTGTGTAAGGTGGCTTATGAATGCAGATTTGATTGCCAGTTGCTGTTGTTCAGTAAAGGATTGCTGGCAATGTGGGACCGTATAGGTTGAGTGTGTGCCCCAGTCATCTCTTGGCTTCTGTGGATGTCCTGTGAGCCAAGTCCCTTCTTGTTCTTGTTGCAATACAGGTACCTGATGAAAGAGAGGCCTTTCCTGGTTCACCCATGGTAATTGAACTGCTCTCCAGAGTCTGTGATGGAGCACCTGCATGTGGGCTGATGGTGGTGGTGCATGGGGCCTTGTGGTTAACTGCATATTTGTCGGCTCACTCTGATGCTCTCTCTTTGCTGCCCATCAGGCGATAGATGCATCTGCTGTTGTGGCTCGGTGGCTCATGTGTGATGCAAGCTCATGTCTACCCTCAGGATGAATGCTGTGAAACTGTGGAAAGAAAGAAAGAAAGTAAGATACATGCTTTGGGCCCCCGTTTAACAACTAAGCAAATGGAAATCTCCAACTTGGGGGGCATCATGGAGCTCTGTGTCATCACCCCTGTGAGTTTGGGACTGCTAGACCATAGAAAAATGGTCAAAGTAGGCCCTGGAAGGTTTAGGAGGAGATGCCTGCTGGTGTCCCCAGGCTTGGAAGCACATTCCCTGGGGAAGGCATATGTTTTGGGACCCTGGGAACAACTAATCCTGTGGAAGTCCCTGTCCTGGTAGGGCATCAGGGAGGGAGGCCATTACCCTGGGAGTCTGGGAGTAGTAGGCCCAGGGAAGTATTAACAGCTGGCCCTGGAAGTTTTAGGGGCTGGGGTACCAGGCCACCCCAGCCAGATAGCACCTTCCTGGGTAAGACATAGGCTTTGGGACCCTGGGTAAAAGTAAGCCTGTGGAAGTCCCTACCTGGCAGGGCATCAGGGAGGTGAGGCCACACTCCCCTGGGAGTCTGGGGAGTACTAGGCCCAAGGGAAGTGTTAACAGCTGGCCCTGGAAGTTTAAGGGGGCATGCTGCATGTCCCCAGGCTTGAAGCACATTCCTGGGAAGGCATATGGTTTGGGACCCTGGGTAAGTAAGCCTGTGGAAGTCCCTACCCTGGCAGGGCATCAGGGAGGTGTGGGCCATTACCCCTGGGAGACTGGGAGTTCTTGGCCCAAGGGGAGTGTTAACAGCTGGCCCTGGAAGTTTTAGGGGGCATGCCTGCATGTGTCCCCAGGCTTGGACGCACATTTCCTGGGGAAGGCATATGCTTTGGGACCCTGGGTAAAAAGTAAGCCTGTGGAAGTCCCTACCCTGGCAGGGCATCAGGGAGGTGTGGGCCATTACCCCTGGGAGTCTGGGAGTACTAGGCCCAAGGGAAGTGTTAACAGCTGGCCCTGGAAGTTTTAGGGGGGCATGCCAGCATGTGTCCCCAGGCTTGGAAGCACATTCCCTGGGGAAGGCATATGCTTTGTGACCCTTGGAAAAACCTAATATTTTTGAAGTCCCTATCTTGGGAGGGCATCATGGAGGTCACGCCCTTAGCCGTGAGTATTGACTCTCAGCCCTTAGGAAAGTGGCTAAAGCAGGCCCCTAAAGATTGAGGGTGAGGGGTACCACTAGGTCTCCCCAGACTGAGTGCACTTTCTCTGGGTAAGGTATATGCTGTGGGACCCAGGAAATAACCAAGCCTGTGGAGTATGTGCCCTGGGAGAACATCAGGAAGTCAGGGGCCATCACTTCTGTGAGTTTGAGACTTCTAAGCCTGAGGGAAGTGGTTGAATCTGGGCCTGGAAGCTTTATGGGGACAGCCTATCAATTCTACCCAGACTGATTGTGGAGTTTGGAGGCATACTTACATTTGTTACGGTACTCTTCCGCCACAGAGTCATGGAGAAGTGTTTGATTCCGAGTATGGCTGCCTGCTTCTTCACTGCTTTTGCAATGGCAGAACATGTCAGGTTTGATCCGTCTGTCTCGATGAGCACAGGGGCATTAAGTCCAGTAGCTGATGGTCTCAGTTTGGGGAGCAGCCGCCTTGTGTGGTGTGCATAGAGCTGGAGTAACTTGAATAGCTCTCCTAGCACCAGTCTAGCTGGTCCATGTGTTGCAATGGTTTTGTGAAGAAAAATGGTTAAGACATAGCTGTCTTCACTATCAACGACCAGTCTCTCTGCATTCTTCAAGTCGCCCAGAGACATATTTGGATAGCAGCAGACCGCTGGGCATTGTGGAGGCCAAGCTGAAGATGAGGTGATTTCTAGCCAGGCAGTGATCTTGGTTTCTAAGTGTCTTGGCTCTGGGTAAACTGTTAATTATCCTGACTGCCTCCTTCGCAGCACAGGTGTCCTTATACAGGGATGCTGTCTCTGGTGGTATCTGCATTTGTGGAGTCCCTTAGCCTGGGATCTCATGGCCTCTTCATGGCAGAGGTACTGAGACCAGCTCTCCAGAAGAATTACCTGATGAGCATGTCAAGTTTAGCCTGATAGGTCCTGGCAAACCCATTCAAATCTAAGAATTTCAGGAAGTGAAGGAGGCTGTTTATATAACACTTGATGGTGCCTGGCTTAAACCCTGAGGCGTCAGCCTCTGGAATCAAGTATCTCTTATGAATGCCCTGGAACCCAGCAGGGATGAGAGTGAAAGGGCCGGGTCAATGGAGTTCCACATGAGACAGCATCTGCTGGTGAGCGGTTGCTGTTTCTTGGTCTTTCTTTCCTCCCTCAAAGGTCTGGAGCCAAGCTCTATAGAGACTCAGCAGTTGAGGACTCTGTATCTCTGACTCTATAGACTGGCTAGGCAGCTGAGTATGTGGCAAATCAGAGATGGAGAATATTGAGTCTGGGTGTCTCTGATACTTGGTGGCTTTTAAAGCTGGTCAGAGTGCATTTGTGTACCTTCCAAAGTGCTGACTTAGATCTCTAACAATGGCAAAACAGTCTGGCTGTTGGCATTTGTAAAAGCATTTTCCTGCAGGAGGATGGGACAGGAGTGACTGCCTACCAAAGTATCGTGCCTTTCGGTGTCATGCAGTGTACTTCCAGGTGCCTTGGCAGATGCTTAATTTTCTTACCACACATTGTGCAGGTACAAAAGGGTCTCACTGTATTGCTTGGTATCCCCAGAGAAGCATCTGTAAAAGAGGAATACAATTTTAGTAGTGGAGTGTGGGACTGTAAGACCCAATGGAAGTATTAACAGCAGGCCCTGAAACCTTCAGGGAGCATGCCAGCAGTTCTCCCCAGGCAGAGAGCCCTTTCCCTGGGTAAGAGATGTGCATTGGGACCCTGGGTGACAAGGAAGCCTGTTCAGGTCTCTGCCCTGGCAGGCCATCAGGGAGGAGAGGGCCATTAGCCCTGGGTGTCTGGGAGTGCTAGGCCCAAGGGAAGTGTAAATAGCAGGACCTGGAAGTTTAGGGGTGAGGTTACCATGCCTGCCCAGCCAGAGAGCCCCTTCCCTGGGTAAGAGATATGCATTGGGACCCTGGGTAACAACCAAGCCTGTGGAAGCCCCAACACTGGCAGGCCATCAGGGAGGTGAGGGCCATTAGCCCTCGGTGTCTGGGAGTGCTAGGCCCAAGGGAAGTGTAAATAGCAGGACCTGGAAGATTTAGGGGGTGAGTACAATGCCTGCCCAGCCAGAGAGCCCCTTCCCTGGGTAAGAGATATGCATTTGGACCCTGGGTAACAACCAAGCCTGTGGAAGCCCCAACACTGGCAGGCCATCAGGGAGGTTAGAGGCATGAACCCCTGCTGTCTGGGAGTGCTAGGCCCAAGGGAAGTGTAGTTAGCAGGACATGGAAGTTTTAGAGGGTGGGGGTACAATGCCTGCCCAGCCAGAGAGCCCTTTCCCTGGGTAAGAGATGTGCATTGGGACCCTGGGTGACAAGAGCTTGTGCAGGTCTTTCTACCTGGCAGGCCATCAGGAGGCGAGGCCATTAGCTCCTGGGTGTCTGGGAGTGCTAGGCCCAAGGGAAGTGTAAGTGCTAGGACCTGGAAGTTTTAGGGGTGAGGTTACCATGCCTGCCCAGCCAGAGCCCCTTTCTGGCTAAGAGAAGTGCATTGGTGCCCAGGGTAACAACCAAGCCTGTGGAAGGCCCAACACTGGCAGGCCATCAGGGAGGTGAGGGCCATTAGCCCTGGGTGTCTGGGAGTGCTAGGCCCAAGGGAAGTGTAAATAGCAGGACCTGGAAGTTTTAGGGGGTGAGGTTACCATGCCTGCCCAGCCAGAGAGCCCCTTCCATGGGTAAGAGATATGCATTGGGACCCTGGGTAACAACCAAGCCTGTGGAAGCCCCAACACTGGCAGGCCATCAGGGAGGTTAGAAGCATGAACCCCTGCTGATGGGGAGTGCTAGGCCCAAGGGAAGTGTAGTTAGCAGGACCTGGAAGTTTTAGGGGGTGGGGTTACAATGCCTGCCCAGCCAGAGAGCCCTTTCCCTGGGTAAGAGATGTGCATTGGGACCCTGGGTGACAAGGAAGCCTGTTCAGGTCTCTGCCCTGGCAGGCCATCAGGGAGGTGAGGGCCATTAGCCCTGGGTGTCTGGGAGTGCTAGGCCCAAGGGAAGTGTAGATTAGCAGGACCTGGAAGTTTTAGGGGGTGAGGTTACCATGCCTGCCCAGCCAGAGAGCCCCTTCCCTGGGTAAGAGATATACACTGGGACCCTGGGAACAACCAAGCCTCTGGAAGGCCCAACACTGGGAGGCCATCAGGGAGGTGAGGGCCATTAGCCCTGGGTGTTTGGGAGTGCTAGGCCCAAGGGAAGTGTAAATAGCAGGACCTGGAAGTTTTAGGGGGTGAGGTTACCATGCCTGCCCAGCCAGAGAGCCCCTTCCCTGGGTAAGAGATATGCATTGGGACCCTGGGTGACAAGGAAGCCTGTTCAGGTCTCTGCCCTGGCAGGCCATCAGGGAGGTGAGGGCCATTAGCCATGGGTGTCTGGGAGTGCTAGGCCCAAAGGAATTGTAATTAGCAGGACCTGGAAGTTTTGGGGGTGAGGTTGCAACTGCCTGCCCAGCCAGAGAGCCCCTTCCCTGGGTAAGAGATATGTATTGGGACCCTGGGTAACAACCAAGCCTGTGGAAGCCCCAACACTGGCAGGCCATCAGGGAGGTTAGAGGCATGAACCCCTGCTGACTGGGAGTGCTAGGCCCAAGGGAAGTGTAGTTAGCAGGACCTGGAAGTTATAGGGGTGGGGGTACAATGCCTGCCCAGCCAGAGAGCCCTTTCCCTGGGTAAGAGATGTGCAATGGGACCCTGGGTGACAAGGAAGCCTGTGCAGGTCTCTACCCTGGCAGGCCATCAGGGAGGTGAGTGCCATTAGCCCTGTGTGTCTGGGAGTGCTAGCCCCAAGGGAGGTTTTAACAGCAGGCCCTGGTAGTCTTAGGGCAATGCCAGCAGCTGTTTCCAGGCTAAGGGCATTGAGTCCTGGTGGAATCCTAGCAGTAGCTGAAGTCCCTGGGAGAAAGTGTGACCAGATGTCCCTTGGTCCTGAGGGACCAGATGTCCCCGAGATGTTAGGACCAGATGGCCGGACGGGCTTTTCAGACCAGATGGCCCTACTGGCTGTTGGCTGGGATATCTTTAAATAGTGTGGTCGGGCTTAATAAGTAAGCTCCAAGGGGTTTGTTGAAGCCTACCGGGCTGTGAGTAAGTGCTGGGCATGGTTTGATGCTGAGGCTGGCAGGCTGATTCTGGAAGTCTCCAGGGAACATGCCAGCAGTTCTCCCCAGGCAGAGAGCACTTTCCTTGGGGGAGAGCTATGCATTGGGGCCCTGGGTGACAAGGAAGCCTGTTCAGGTCTCTGCCCTGGCAGGCCATCAGGGAGGTGAGGGCCATTAGCCCTGGGTGTCTGGGAGTGCTAGGCCCAAGGGAAGTGTAAATAGCAGGACCTAGAAGTTTTAGGGGGTGAGGTTACCATGCCTGCCCAGCCAGAGAGCCCCTTCCCTGGGTAAGAGATATGCATTGGGACCCTGGGTAACAACCAAGCCTGTGGAAGCCCCAGCACTGGCAGGCCATCAGGGAGGTGAGGGCCATTAGCCCTGGTTGTCTGGGAGTGCTAGGCCCAAGGGAAGTGTAATTAGCAGGACCTGGAAGTTTTAGGGGGTGAGGTTACCATGCCAGCCCAGCCAGAGAGCCCCTTCCCTGGGTAAGAGATATGCATTGGGACCCTGGGTAACAACCAAGCCTGTGGAAGGCCCAACACTGACAGGCCATCAGGGAGGTGAGGGCCATTAGCCCTGGCTGTCTGGGAGTGCTAGGCCAAAGGGAAGTGTAAATAGCAGGACCTGGAAGTTTTAGGGGGTGAGGTTACCATGCCTGCCCAGTCAGAGAGCCCCTTCCCTGTGTAAGAGGTATGCATTGGGACCGTGGGTAACAACCAAGCCTGTGGAAGTCCCAACACTGGCAGGCCATCAGGGAGGTGAGGGCCATTAGCCCTGGGTGTCTGGGAGTGCTAGGCCCAAGGGAAGTGTAAATAGCAGGACCAGAAAGTTTTAGGGGATGAGGTTACAATGCCTGCCCAGCCAGAGAGCCCCTTCCCTGGGTAAGAGATATGCATTGGGACCCTGGGTATCAACCAAGCCTGTGGAAGCCCCATCACTGGCAGGCCATCAGGGGAGGTTAGAGGCATGAACCCCTGCTGTCTGGGAGTGCTAGGCCCAAGGGAAGTGTAGTTAGCAGGACCTGGAAGTTTTAGGGGGAGGGGGTTCAATGCATGCCCAGCCAGAGAGCCCTTTTCCTGGGTAAGAGATGTGCATTGGGACCCTGGGTGACAAGGAAGCCTGTTCAGGTCTCTGCCCTGGCAGGCCATCAGGGAGGTGAGGGCCATTAGCCCTGGGTGTCTGGGAGTGCTAGGCCCAAGGGAAGAGTAAATAGCAGGACCTGGAAATTTTAGGGGGTGAGGTGACCATGCCTGCCCAGCCAGAGCCCTTCCTGGTAGAGATATGCATTGGGACCGTGGGTGACAAGGGAAGCCTGTTCAGGTCTCTGCCTGGCCAGGAGCCATCAGGAGGAGCCGTAGCCCTGGGTGTCTGGGAGTGCTAGGCCCAAGGGAATTGTAACTAGCAGGACCTGGAAGTTTTAGGGGTGAGGGTTGCCATGCCTGCCCAGCCACAGAGCCCCTTTCCTGGGTAGAAGATATCTGCCTTGAGGACCTGCTGGCTAACACCAAGCCTGTGGAAGGCCCAACACTGGCAGGCCATCCAGGGGAGGTGAGGGCCATTAGCCCTGGGTGTCTGGGAGTGCTAGGCCCAAGGGAAGTGTAAATAGCAGGACCTGGAAGTTTTAGGGGGTGAGGTTACCATGCCTGCCCAGCCAGAGAGCCCCTTCCCTGGGTAAGAGATATGCATTGGGACCCTGGGTAACAACCAAGCCTGTGGAAGCCCCAACACTGGCAGGCCATCAGGGAGGTTAGAGGCATGAACCCCTGCTGTCTGGGAGTGCTAGGCCCCAGGGAAGTGTAGTTAGCAGGACCTGGAAGTTTTAGGGGGTGGGGGTACAATGCCTGCCCAGCCAGAGAGCCCTTTCCTGGGTAAGAGATGTGCATTGGGACCCTGGGTAGGCCGGAAGCCTGTGCAGGTCTCTACCCTGGCTTGAGCCATCAGGGAGGTGAGTGCCATTAGCCCTGTGTGTCTGAGGAGTGCTAGCCCCAAGGGAGGTTGCGGCAAGGCCCAGGTAGTCTTAGGGCAATGCCAGCGCTGTTCACAGGCTAAGGGCATCGAGTCCTTTGGAATCCTAGCAGTAGCTGAAGTCCCTGGGAGAAAGTGTGAGCAGATGTCCCTTGGTCCTGTGGGACCAGATGTCCCGAGAGATGTTAGGACCAGATGGCGGGCCGAGACTTTCCAGACCAGATAGCCTACTGGCTGATAGGCTGGGATATCTTTAAATAGTGTTGGTGAAGACAATAATTATAGCTAAAGGGGTTTGTTGACAGCCTACCGGGCTGTGAAATAGCACCCACTTGGGCATGGTTTAATTCTTTGAGGCTAGCAGGCTGATTCTGGAAGTCTCCAGGAACATGCCAGCAGTTCTCCTCAGGCAGAGAGCACTCTCCCAGGGGAGAGATATGCATTGAGGCCCTGGGTGACAAAGGAAGCCTGTTCAGGTCTCTGCCTGGCAGGCCATCCAGGAGAGGTGAGACCGTCAGCCCTGGGTGTCTGGGAGTGCTAGGCCCAAGGAAGTGTAAATAGCAGGACCTGGAAGTTTTAGGGGTGAGAGGTTACCATGCCTGCCCAGCCAGAGAACCCTTCCTGTGTAAAGACATATGTTGGGACCTGGGTAACAGCCAAGCCTGTGGAAGCCCCAGCAATTGGCAGGCCATCAGGGAGGTTAGAGGCATGAACCCCTGCTCTCGGGAGTGCTAGGGCCCAAGGGAAGTGTAGTTAGCAGAACCTGGAAGTTTTAGGGGTGAGGTTACCAGTGCCTGCCTGCCAGAGAGCCTCTTCCGTGCAGATATGCATTGGGACCCTGAAGTGACATGAAGCCTGTTCCAGGTCTCGCTCTGGCGAGCCATCAGGGAGAGTAGGAGCCATTAGAACTGGTGACTGGGAGTGCTAGGCCCAAAGGGAATAATTAGCAGGACCTGGAAGTTTTACGGGGTGAAGGTTACCATGCCTGCACACCCAGAGAGCCCCTTCCTGGGTAAAGAGATATACACTGGGACCCCGGTAACAACCAAGCCTGGGGACTGGCCCAACACTGGCAGGCCATCAGAGGTGAGGGCAAATAGCCCTGGGTGTCTGGGAGCAAGAACAAGGAAGTGTAAATAGCAGGACCTGGAAGTTTTAGGTGAGGTTACCATGCCTGCCCAGCCAGAGAGCCCCTTCCTGGGAATGAGATATGCGTGGGACCCTGGGTAACAACCAAGCCTGTGGAAGCCCCAACACTGGCAGGCCATCAGGGAGGTTAGAGGCATGAACCCCTGCTGCCTCTGGGCTAGGCCCCAGGAAGTGTAGCAGCAGGACCGGAAGTTTTAGGGGTGGAGTACAATGCCTGCCCAGCCAGAGAAGCCCTTTCTGGGTGAGAGATGTGCATTGGGACCCTGGGTGACAAAGGAAGCCTGTGCGGAGTCTCTACCCTGGCGAGCCATCAGGAGGTGAGGGCCATTGCCCTGTGTGTCTGGGGAGCAGCTAGCCCCAAGGGAGGTTTGAAACAGCAGGCCCTGGTAGTCTTAAGGCAATGCCAGAAGCTGTTTCCAGGCTAAGGGTATCGAGTCTGGTGGAATCCTAGCAGAAGCAGAAGTCCCTGGAGAAAAGACCAGATGTCCTTGGTCCTGGTGGGACCGAGATGTCCTGAGAGATGTTAGGACCAGATGGCCGGACGGGCTTTCCAGACCAGATGGCCCACTGGCTGTTGGCTGGATATCTTTAAATAGTGTTAGTACGGGCTAATATAACTAATCCAAGAGGAATTTGTTGAAGCCACCGGGCTGTGATAGCACTTGCAGGGCATGGTTTGATGCTGAGGCTGGCAGGCTGATTCTGGAAGTCTCCAGGGAACATGCCAGCAGTTCTCCCCAGGCAGAGACACTTTCCTGGGGAGAATATGCATTGGGGCCCTGGGTGACAAGGAAGTCTGTTCAGGTCTCTGCCCCGCAGGCAATCAGTGAGGTGAGGCCATTAGCCCTCGAGTGTCTGGGAGCAACTAGGCCAATGGAAGTGTAAATAGCAGGACCTGGAAGTTTTAGGGGGTGAGGTTATCATGCCTGCCCAGCCAGAGAGCCCCTTCCCTGTGTAAGAGCTATGCATTGGGACCATGGGTAACAACCAAGCCTCTGGAAGTCCCAACACTGGCAGGCCATCAGGGAGGTGAGGGCCATTAGCCCTGGGTGTCTGGGAGTGCTAGGCCCAAGGGGAAGTGTAGTTGCTTGGGACCGAGGAGGAAGTTTTAGGGGGTAGGGATATAATGCCTGTCCAGCCAGAGAGCCCTTTCCTGGGTAAGGTTGCATTGGGACCCTGGGTGACAAGGAAACCTGTTCAGGTCTCTGCCTGGCAGGCCATCAGGAAGGTGAGACCGTATACCTGGGTGTCTGGGAGTGCTAGGCCCAGGGGAAGTGTAATTGGCAGGACCTGGAAGTTTTAGGGGTGAGATACCATGCCTGCCCAGCCAGAGAGCCCCTTCCTGGTGAAGATATGCATTAGGAACCTGAGGTAACCAAGCCTGTGGAAGGCCCTTGTGACCATCAGGGAGGTGGGGCCAGTAGCCATCAGGTGTCTGGGAGTGCTAAGCCCAAGGAAGTAAAAAGAGTAGGACCTGGAAGTTTTAGAGGGTGAGGTTACCAAGCCTGCCCAGCCAGAGAGCCTGCAAGAGGTATGCATTGGGACTCCTGGGTAACAACTAAGCCTGTGGAAGTCTCTAACAGTGGCAGGCCATCAGGAAGTTAGAGGCAGGAACCCCTGCTGTCTGGGAGTGCTAGGCCCAGGGAAGTGTAGTTAGCAGGACTGGAAGTTTTGGGGAGGGGGTTTGTCTTGCCAGCCAGAAGCCCTTTCCCTGGGTGAAGATGTGCATTGGGAACCCGGGTGACAAGGGAAGCCTGTTCAGGTCTCTGCCCTGTGGCAGGCCATCGGGGAGAGTGAGGCCATTAGCCCTGGGTGTGCTGGCAGTGCTGAGCCCAAGGAAGTGTAAACAGCAGGACCTGGAAGTCTTGGGGTGAGGTTACCATGCCTGGCCCAGCCAGAGAGCCCTCCCTGGTAAGAGACATGCATTGGGACCCTGGGAAACAACCAAGCCCGTGGAAGTCCCAACAATGGCAGGCCATCAGGGAGGTGAGGGC
The DNA here is from genome assembly GCA_016271365.2 of Neoceratodus forsteri. Classification (NCBI taxonomy): domain Eukaryota; kingdom Metazoa; phylum Chordata; order Ceratodontiformes; family Ceratodontidae; genus Neoceratodus; species Neoceratodus forsteri. The sequence continues at coordinate 1,823,228,387 of CM057449.1, read as the reverse complement.
CATTAGCCCTGGGTGTCTGGGAGTGATAGGCCCAAGGGAAGTGTAAATAGCAGGACCTGGAAGTTTTAGGGGGTTAGGTTACCATGCCTGCCCAGCCAGAGAGCCCCTTCCCTTGCTAAGAGATATGCATTGGGACCCTGGGTAACAACCAAGCCTGTGGAAGCCCCAACACTGGCAGGACATCAGGGAGGTTAGAGGCATGAACCCGTGCTGTCTGAGAGTGCTAGGCCCAAGGGAAGTGTAGTTAGCAGGACCTGGAAGTTTTAGGGGGTGGGGGTACAATGCCTGCACAGCCAGAGAGCCCTTTCCCTGGGTAAGAGATATGCATTGGGACCCTGGGTGACAAGGAAGCCTGTTCAGGTCTCTGCCCTGGCAGGCCATCAGGGGCGGTGAGGGCATTGCTTGGTGTCTAGGAGTGCTAGGCCTAAAGGAATTGTAATTATGGGACACAGAAGATTTAGGGGTGAGGTTGCCATGCCTGCCCGGCCAGAGAGCCCCTTCCTGCAAGAGATATACACTGGGAAACCTGGGAACAAACCAAGCCTCATGGAAGCCCCAACACTGGCAGGCCATCCAGGAGGTGAGGGGCCTTTAGCCCTGGGTGTCTGGGAGTGCTAGACCCAGGGAAGAGTAAATAGAAGGACCGCAAGGTTTTGGGAGTGAGGTTACCATGCCTGCCCAGCCAGAGACCCTTCCTCACTAGAGATATGCATTGGGACCCTGGTAACAACTAAGCCTGTAGAAGCCCCAACACTGGCAGGCAATCAGGGAGGTGAGGGCCATTAGCCCTGGGTGTCTGGGAGTGCTAGACCCAAGGGGAGTGTAAATAGCAGGACCTGGAAGTTTGAGGGGCTGAGGTTACCATGCCTGCCCAGCCAGAGAGCCCCTTCCCTGGGTAAGAGATATGCATTGGCACCCTGGGTAACAGCCAAACCTGTGGAAGCCACAACATGGGCAGGCCATCAGGGAGGTGAGGGCCATTAGTCCTGGGTGTCTGGGAGTGCTAGGCCCAAGGGAAGTGTAAATAGCAGGACCTGGAAGTTTTTGAGGGTGAGGTTACCATGCCTGCACAGCCAGAGAGCCCCTTCCCTGGTTAAGAGATATGCATTGGGACCCCGTGTAACAACCAAGCCTGTGGAAGCCCCAACACTGGCAGGCCTTCAGGGAGGTTAAAGGCTGAACCCTGCTGTCTGGAGTGCTGAGCCCAAAGAGTGTGTTGCAGGACCTGGAAGTTTAAGGGGTGGGGTACAATGCCTGTCAGCCAAGAAACCCCAGCTTCCTGTGTAAAAGAAGTGTGCATTGGGACCCTGGGTGACAAGGAAGCCTGTTCAGATCTCTGCCTGGCAGGCCATCAGGGAGGTGAGGCCATTAGCCCTCAGTGTCTGGGAGTGCAGGCCCAAGGGAAGTGTAATTAGCAGGACCTGAAGTTTTAGGGGTGAGGTTACCATGCCTGCCCAGCGAAACACCTTCCCGGCTAAGATACATGCATTCAGGACCCTGGGTACTGCTCAAGCACATGGAAGGCCCAAAACTGGCAGGCCATCAGGGGAGTGAGGGCCATTAGCCTGGGTGTCTGGGAGTGCTAGCCCAAGGAAGTGTAAATAGCAGGACCTAAAGTTTTAGGGGGTGAGGATACCATGCCTGCCCAGCCAGAGAGCCTTCCTGGTAAGAGATACATGGGACCCTGGGTAACAAACTAACTGTGGAAGCCCAACACTGGCGGGCTATCAGAGGTTAGTGGCATGAACACTGCTGTCTGGGAGTGCAAGGCCCAAGGGAAGTGTAGTTAGCAGGACCTGGAAGTTTTAGAAATTGGGGTACAATACCTGCCCAGCCAGAAAGGCCACTTACCCTGGGTAAGAGATGCGTGAGACCTGGGTGACAAGGGAAGCCTGTTCGGTCTCTCTGCATGGCAGGCCATGAGGAGGTGAGGGCTATTAGCCCTGGGTGTCTGGGAGTGCTAGGCCCAAGGGAAGTGTAAATAGCAGGACCTGGAAGTTTTAGGGGGTGAGGTTACCATGCCTGCCCAGCCAGAGAGCCCTTCCCTGGGTAAGAGATATGCATTGGGACCCTGGGTGACAAGGAAGCCTGTTCAGGTCTCTGCACTGGCAGGCCATCAGGGAGGTGAGGGCCATTAGCCCTGGGTGTCTGGGAGTGCTAGGCCAAAGGAAGTGTAAATAGCAGGACCTGGAAGTTTTAGGAGGTGAGGTTACCATGCCTGCCCAGCCAGAGACCCTTCCTCGGTAAGAGATATGCATTGGGACCCTGGGTGACAAGGAAGCCTGTTCGAAGGTCTCTGCACTGGCAGGCCACCAGGGAGGTGAGGCCACAGCCTGGGTAGTCTGGGAGTGTTAGGCCCAAGGGAATTGCAATTAGCAGGACCTGGTAGTTTTAGGGGTGAGGTTACCATGCCTGCCCAGCCAGAGAGCCCTTCCTGGGTAAGAGATACACATGGGGATGGGTAACAACCAAGCCTGTGGAAGGCCCAACACTGCAGGCCATCAGGGAGGTGAGGGCCATTACCCCTGGGTGTCTGGGAGTGCTAGACCCAAGGGAAGTGTAAATAGCAGGACCTAGAAGTTTTAGGGGATGAGGCTTCCATGCCTGCCCAGCCAGAGAGCCCTCCTGGAAAGAGATATGCATTGGGACCCTGGTTAACAACAAGCCTCTGTGAAGCCCCCACTGGCAGGCCATCAGGGAAGTTAGAGGCATGAACCCTGCTGTCTGGGAGCTGGGCCCCAAGGAAGTGTAGTTGGGACCTGGAAGTTTTAGAGAGTAGGGGGTACAATGCCTGCCCAGCCAGAGTGCCCTTTCCCTGGGTAAGAGATGTGCATTGGGACCCTGGGTGACAAGGGAAGCCTGTTCCCGGAGTCTCTGCCCTGGCAGGCCATCAAGGAGTGAGGGCCGTGGCCCTGGGTGTCTGAAGTGCTAGGCCCAAGGGAAGTGTGTCTTGGGACCTGGAAATTTTATGGGGTGGGGTTTCCATGCCTGCCCAGCCAGAGAGCCCCTTCCCTGGGTAAGATATATGCATTGGGACCCTGGGTAACAACCAAGCCTGTGGAAGCCCCAACAATGGAAGGCCATCAGGGAGGTTGGAGGCATGAACCAATGCTGTCTGGGAGTGCTTGTCCCAAGGAAAGTGTAGTAAGCAGGCACTGGAAGTTTTAGGGGTAGGGGGTACAATGACTGCCCAGCCAGAGAGCCCTTTCCCTGGGTAAGAGATGTGCATTGGGACCCTGGGTGACAAGGAAGCCTGTTCAGGTCTCTGCCCTGGCAGGCCATTAGGGAGGTGAGGGCCATTAGCCCTGGGTTTCTGGGAGCAAGAGCCCAAGGAAGTGTAAGTGCAGGACCTGGAAGTTTTAAGGGGTGAGGTTACCATGCCTGCTGCCCAGCCAGAAACCCCTTACCAGGAGTAAGAAGATATGGTAGGACCCTGGGTGGGATAGCCTGTTCAGGTCTCTGCCCTGCGAGCCATCGGGGAGGAGGGCCATTGGCCCTGGGTGTCTAAGTGCTAGGCCCAAGGGGTATGATGGCAAGGACCTGGAGTTTTAGGGGGTGAGTTGCCATGCCTTCCCAGCCAGAGAGCCCTCCTGCAAGAGATATACTGGGACCCTGGTAACAACCAAGCCTGTAGTTCCAACAGTGGCAGGTATTATAGGAGGTGAGGGCAGCTAGCCTGGGTGTCTGGGAGTAGACCCAAAGGAAGTTGAATAAATGGTCCAGGAAGAGGGGTGTTACCATGCCTGCCCAGCCAGAGAGCCTTCCTGGTAGGAGAGATATTGGGACCCTGGGTAACAACCGCCTGTGAAGCCCCAACACTGGCTGGCCATCAGGAGGAGTGAGGGCCGTGGCCTGGGTGTTGGGAGTGCACACCGAAGGAAGTGTAAATAACAGACCTGGAAGTTTAGGGGTGAGTTATGCCTGCCCAGCCAGAAGCCTTCCTGGTAAGACACATGCATTGGGACCCTGGGTAACAACCAGCCTGTGGAGCCCCAACACTGGCAGGCCATCGGGAGGAGGGCCAATAGCCCCCTGTGTCTGAAGTGTTAGGCCCAAGGGAAGTGTAATTAGCAGGACCTGGAAGTTTTAAGGTGAGGATCAGGCCGCCCAGCCAGGAAGCCTCCCTGGGTAAGATATGCATTTGAACCCTGGCAACAACCCGAGCCTGTGGAAGTTTCAACATGGCAGGCATCAGGAGGAGGCCATTAGCCTGGGTGTCTGGGAGTTAGCCCAAGGGAAGTGTAATTAGGGACCTGTAAGCTGGGTGAGGTTACCATGCCTGCCCAGCCAGAGACCCTTCCCGGAAAGAGATATCCATTGGGACAGGGTACAACAAGCCTGTGGAAGGCCCACTGCAGGCCATCAGAGGTGAGGCCATTAGCCTGGGAGTCTGGGAGCTAGCCCAAGGGAAGGTAACAGCAGGACCTGGAAGTTTTAGGTGGGGTACAATGCCTGCCCAGCCAGAGAGCCCTTCCTGGGCAGAGATGTATTGGGACCCTGGGTGACAAGGAAGCCTGTTCAGGTTCTGGCATGCCATCAGGGAGGTGAGGCCATTAGCCTGGTGTCTGGAAGCTAGGCGATGGGAAGTGTAAACAGGACCTGGAAGCTGGGGTGAGGTCATGCCTGCCAGCCAGAGAGCCCTTCCTGCAAGAGACAAGTAGACCCGGGTGACAAGGAAGTCATGTTCCCCAAGCAGGCCATCAGAAGGGAGGGGCCATTAGCGATGGGTGTCTGGGAGTGCTAGCCCAGGGAATTGTAATTACTGACTGAAGTTTCAGGGTGAGGTTACCACGCACAGCCAGAGAGCCCCTTCCTGGGTAAGAGATACACTGGGACCATGGGTAACAACTAAGCCTATGGAAGGCCCAAATATGGCAAACATCAGGAGGAGGCCACAGGCCCTGGGTGTCTGGGAGTGCTGGCCCAAAGGGAAGTGTAACAGGACCTGGAAGTTTAGGGGTGAGGTTACCATGCCTGCCCAGCAGAGAGCCCTTCTGCAAGAGATATACATTGGGACCCTGGATGCAACCAAGCCTGTGGAAGCCCCAACACTGGCAGGCCATCATGGAGGTTAGAAGCATGAACCCTGCTGTTTAAGAGTGCTAACCAAAGGGAAGCGGATTAGCAGGACCTGAAGTTTTAGGGTGGGGTAACACGCCCAGCCAGAGAGCCTCCTTTCCCCGAGGCAGATGTGCATTGGGGACCTGGTGACAAGGAAGCCTGTGCAGGTCTCTACCCTGCACGCCATCAGGGAGGAGGCATTAGCCCTGTGATGATATGAAGTGCTAGCCTTCCCAAGGTGAGTTTTAACCGCAGGCCCCGGCAGTCTTAGGGCAATGCCATCAGCTGTTTCAGGTTAAGGCACGGTTGGCGGAACCTAGCAGCAGCTGAAGTCACTGGGAGAAAGGGGAGCAGATGTCCATGGTCTGGTGGGACCCAGATGTCCCTGAGAGAGATGTTAGGACAGAAGGCGGGATGGGCTTTCAGACCAGATGGATCTACTGGCTGCTTTTAGCTGGGATATCTTTAAATAGTGTTGGTGGACTTAATAGTCGCTCAAAGGGGTTTGTGAAAACCCACCGGGCCAGATAGCACTTCTGGACATGGTTTGATGCCAGAGGCTGGCAGGATTCTGGAATCTCCAGGGAACATGCCAGCAGTTCTCCTGAGCAGAGAGCACTTTCCCTGGGGGAGTAATATGCGTGGGGCCCTGGGTGACAAAGGAGCCTGTTCAGGTCTCTGCTGGCAGGCCATCAGGAGGTGAGGCCATAGCCCTGGGTGTCTGGGAGTGCTAGCCCAAGGGAAGTGTAAATAGCAGGACCAAGTTTTAGGTGAGGTTACCATGCCTGCCCAGCCAGAGAGCCCTTCCTGCAAGAGATATGCATTAAACCCTGGCAACAACCAAGCCTGTAGCCCCAACACTGGCAGCCATCAGGAGGAGGGCCACAGCCTGGGTGTCTGGGAGTGCTAGGCCCAGGGAAGTGTAGCAGGACCTGGAAGCGACGGGTGAGGTTACTTCTCAGCCAGAAAACCCTTCCCTGCAAGAGATATGCATTGGGACCCTGGGTACAACCAAGCCTGAGGAAGGCCAACAGTGGCAGCCATCAGGAGGTGGGGGCCACAGTGACCCTGGGTGTCCTGAGAGAGTGTAGGCCCAAGGAAGTGTTAATAGCAGGACCTGGAAGTTTTGGGGGTGAGGTTACCATGCCTGCTTGACCAGAGACCCTCCTGCAAAGAATGCATTGAGACCCTGCAACAACCAAGCCTGTGGAAGGCCCAACACTATATTATCAGGTGAGGAGGCCATTAGCCCTTGGTGTCTGGGGGTGCTAGCCCAGAACAGGACCTCGAAGACTTAGGGGAGGTTTATGCCTGCCCAGCCAGAGAGCCCCTTCCTGTAGAGATATACACTGGGACCCGGCAACAACCAAGCAGTGGAAGGCCCAACACTGGCGAGCCATCCAGAGGTGAGGGCCACAGCCCTGGGTGTCTGGGAGCAAGGCCCAGGGAAGTGTAAATAGAGACCTGGAAGTTTTAGGGGTGAGGTTTGCCTGCCCAGCCAGAGACCCTTCCCTAGGTAGAGATAAGCATTGGGACCCTGTAACAACCAAGCCTGTGGAAGCCCCAACACTGGCAGGCCATCAGAAGTGAGGCCACAGCCCAGGTGTCTGGGAGTGCTAGCCCAAGGGAAGTGTAAATAGCAGGATCTGGAAGTTTTAGGGGTGAGGTAACCATGCCTGCCCAGCCAGAGAGCCCTTCCTGCAAGAGATGCATTTGGACCCCAACAACCAAGCCTGTGGAAACTAACAATACAGGCCATCAGGAGGTTAGAGCATGAACCCCTGTCTCGGGAGCAGGCTCAAGGGAGTGTAAAGCAGGACCTGGAAGTTTTAGGGGTGGGGTACAGCCTGCCCAGCCAGAGAGCCCCTAACTGGGTAAGAGACAGCATTGGGACCCCAGACAGGAAGCCTGTGCAGGTCTCTACCTGGCAGAGGTGAGGGCCATTAGCCTGGGTGTCTGGGTACTAGGCCCAAGGAAGTGTAAATAGCAGGACCTGGGTTTTGGGGGTGAAATTGCCATGCCCAGCCAGAAGGCCCCTTCCTGTATAACCATGCATTGGGACCTGGTAACAACCAAGCTGTGAAGCCCCAACATTGGCAGGCCATCAGGAGGTTAGGCATGAACCCTGTCTCTGGGAGTACTAGCCCAAGGGAAGTGTAGTTAACAGAACCTGGAGTTTTAGGGGTAGGTTACACACACCCAGCAAGAGCCCCTTCCTGGGTAAGGATATGATGGGACCCTGGAGCAAGGAAGCATAACAGGTCTCCTGGCAGGCCATCAGGAGTGAGGCCATTAGAACTGGGTGACTGGGGTGCTAGGACGAGGTAAGTGCAGGACCTGGAATTTTGGGTGAGGTTACATGCCTGCACACAGGCCCCTTCCTGGGTAAAGAGATACTGGACCCTGGGTAACAACCAAACCTGTAGACGCCCAACACTGGCAGGCCATCAGGAGTGAGGAGCCATTAGCCCTGGGTGTCTGGGAGTGCTAATTTGAGGAAGTGTGTCATGGAGGATTAGAGTTTTAGGGGTGAGGTTACCATGCAACCAGAGCCCTTCCTAGGAATGAGATATTAGGACCCTAGGTAACAACCAAGCCTGTGGAAGCCCAACACTGGCAAGCCATCAGGAGACAGGGCATGAACACTGTCTGGGGTGCTAGGCCCAGGAGTGTAGTTAGCAGGACCTGGAAGTTTGGGGGTGGAGGTACAATGCTGCACAGCCAGAGCCCTTTCCTGGTGAGATGTGCATTAGGACCCTGGGTGACGGAAGCCTGTGCGGAGTCTCTACCATGAAACCATCAGGGGTGAGGCCATTAGCCTGTGTGTCTAGAAGTACTAGCCCAAGGAGGTTTAGTGTGAGCCCTGGTAGTCTTAAAAAATGCCAAGCTGTTTCAGGCTAAAAGTATCGAGTCTGGTGGATCTAGGAAGCAAAGTCCCTGGGAAAGTGTGATAGAAGTAGCCAGTCTGGTGGACCAGATGTCCCTGAGAGATGTTAGGACCAGATGGCGGACAGACTTCCAGACAGATGGCCCTACTGGCTGTTAGCTAGGATATCTTTAAATAGTATTGGTGGGCTTAATAGTAGCTCAAGAGAATTTGTTGAAACCTACCGGGCTGTATAGCACTCAAGGGCATGGTTTGATGCACGGAGCTGGTGATTCTGGAGCCCCAGGAACATGCAGTTCTCCCCAGGCAGAGCACTTTCCCTAGAGAGATAGTGAGACTGGGTGACGAGGCCTGTTGGGTCTCTGCCCAGCAGGCTCATCAGTGGTGAGGGCCGTGATAGCCCTGGGTGTCTGGGAGTACTAGGCCCAAGGAAGTGTAAATAGGGACCTGGAGTTTTAGGGGTGATTATCATGCCTGCCCAGCCAAACCCTTCCTGTGTAAGAGCTATGCATGGGACCATGGGCAACAACCAAGCCTCTGGAAGTCCCAACACTGGCAGCCATCAGGTGAGGCCATAGCCTGGGTGTAGGTGCTAGGCCCAAGGAAGTGTGGTGCAGGACCCGGAAATTTTAGGGGTGAGATACAATGCCCTCAGCCAGAGCCTGCCCTGGGTAGAGTTGCATTGGGACCACAAGTGACAAGGAGCCTGTTCAGGTCTCTGCCTGGCAGGCCATCAGAAGGTGAGACCATTATACCTGGGTGTCTGCAAGGTGCTAGGCCCAAGGGAGATGTAGTGCAGGACCTGGAAGTTTGGGGTGAGAGTACCATGCCTGCCCGGCGGCCCCACCACAGTGAAAATGCATTGGGAACCTGGGTAACAACCAACCTGGAAGGGCCCAGCACTGCTTGAGCCATCAGGGAGGTGAGGGCCATTAGCCATGGTGTCTGGGAGTGCTAAGCCCAAGGAAGTGTAATATGGACCTGGAGTTTTGAAGTGAGGTTACCAGCCTGCCCAGCCAGAGCCCTTCCCTGGTAAAGGTATGCATTGGGACCTAGGTACAACAAGCCTGGGAAGCCCCAACAGTGGCAGGCCATCAGGAGTTGAGCATGAACCCCTGCTGTCTGGAGTGCTGAGCCCAAGGAGGTGTGGTTGCAGGACCTGGAGTTTAGGAGGCGAGTTCAATGCCTGCCAGCCAGAAAGCCCTTTCCTGGTGAGATGTGCATTGGGGCCTGGGTGACGAGAGCCTGTTCAGGTCTCTGCCTGGCAGGCCATCAGGAGGTGAGGCCATTGCCCTGGGTGTCTAGCAGTGCTAGGCCCAAGGAGTGTAAATAGCAGGACCTGGAGTTTTAGGGGTGAGGTTACATGCCTGCCAGCCAGAGCCCCTGGGTAAGAGATATACGTGGGACCTGGTAACAGCCAAGGAAGTCCAACAATGGCAGGCCATCAGGAGGTGAGGCCATTAGCCTGGGTGTCACAAGTGCTAACCAAGAATGTAATGCGGGACCTGAGTTTGGGGGTTGGGTTACCACACCTGCCCAGCCAGAGACCCTTCCTTGGTAGAGTATGCATTGGGACCCTGGGGAACAACCAAGCCTGTGAAGCCCCAACTGGCAGGACATCAGGAGGTTAGAGAGATGAACACGCGCTACTGAGAATGACTGAGCCCAAGGTGTAGTTGGGACCTGGAGTTTTAGGGGTGGGGTACAATGCCTGCAGCCAGAGCCCTTTCCTGGGTGAGATGGCATTGGGACCCTAGGTGACAGGAAGCCTGTTCAGGTCTGCCCTGGCAGACCATCAGAGGCGTGAGGGCGTGCCGGGTGTCTGAGATTAGGCCTAAGGGATGTAATTAGCAGACCTGGAAGATTTGAGGGTGGGGCCACCATGCCTGCCCGGCCAGAGAGCCTTCCTAGGTAAGAGATATACACTGAGACCCGGGGAACACCCAAGCCTGTGGAAGCCCAACACTGGCAGGCCATCAGGAAGGTGAGGCGCTGGCCCAGGTGTCTAAGTGCTAGACAAGGAAGAGTAAATGAAGGACCTGGAAGTTTTGGGGGTGAGGTTACCATGCCCAGACAGAGAGCCCTTCCCTCGGTGAGATAGCCATTGGGACCTGGGTAACAACTAAACCAGAAGCCAACACTGGCGACGTCAGAGGTGAGGCCGTAGCCCTGGGTGTCTGGAATGCTAGACCAAGGGGATGTAATAGCAGGACCTGGAAGTTTGAGGCTGAGGTTATGCCTGCCCAAGAGAGACCCTTCCTAGGTGAGATACAAGTGGCACCTGGGTAACAACAAACCTGTGGAAGCCCAGCATGGGCAGGCCATCAGGGGTGAGGGCCGTAGTCAGGTGTCTGGAAGTACTAGGCCAAAGTGTAAATATGCAGGACCTGGAGTTTTGAGGGTGAGATTACCATGCCTGCACAGCCAGAGAGCCCTTCTGGGTAAGAGATATACATTGGGACCCTGTGTACAACCAAGCCTGTGGAAGCCCCAACACTGCAGGCCTTCGGAGGTTAAGGCTGAACCCCTGCTCTGGAGTCATGAGCCCAAGGGAAGTATGGTTGCAGGACCAGGGTTTTAGGGGTGAGGTACAATGCCTGTCAGCCAAAGCCCTTTCCCTATGAGATGTGCATTGGGACCATGGGTGACAAGGAGCTATTCAGATCTCTGCCCTGGCGAGCCATCAGGAGGGTGAGGCCAGTAGCCCTCGGTGTCTGGAATGCTAGCCCGAGTGTAGTGCATGGGACACAGGAGTTTTGGGGTGAGTTACCATGCCTGCCCAGCGAGAGCCCTTCCTAGCTAAATACATGCATTGGGACCCTGGGTAACAACCAAGCCTGTGGAAGGCCCAAAACTGGCAGGCCATCAGGAGGTGAGGCATAGCCCTGGTGTCTGGGTGTAAGCCCAGGGAAGTAAATAGCAGGACCTGGAAGTTTGGAGGTGAGGATACCAGCCTGCCCAACCAGAGCCCCTTCCTGAGTAAGATATGCATTGGGACCCTGGGTAACAACCAAGCCTGTAGAGCCCAACACTGGCGGGCTGTATCAGGAGTTAGTGGCATGAACACACCTGCTGTCTGGGGTGGGCCCAAGGAAATATAGTTAGGGACCTGGGGTTTGAGGTGAGGGTACAATGCCTGCTTGTGAGGCACTACCCTGGGTAGAGATGTGCATTGAGACCCTGGGTGACAAGGAAGCCTGTTCGGTCTCTACCATGGCAGGCCATGAGAGGTGAGGCCGTGGCCCTGGTGTCTGGTGCTAGGCCCAAGGAAGTGTAAATAGCAGGACTGAGTTTTGAGGTGAGGTTACCATGCCTGCCCAGAAGGCCCCTTCCTGTGAGAATCGGTGGGACCCTGGGCAGGAAGCCTGTTCAAGTCTCTGCCTGGCAGGCCATCAGAAGGTGAGCCAGTAGCCCTGGGTGTCTGTGATTAGGCAAGGGAAGTGTAATAGCAGGACCTGGAAGTTTGGGAGGTGAGTTACCAGCCTGAGGCCAGACCCTCCCTCGTTGAGATATGCATTGGGACCCTGGGTGACAAGGAAGCCTGTTCAGGTCTCTGCACTGGCAGGCCATCAGGAGGTGAGGGCCAGTAGCCTGAGTGTCTGGAAGTACTAGGCCCAAGGAGTGCAATTAGCCTGAGTTTTAAAGGGTGGGTTACCATACCTGCCCAGCCGAGGCCCCTTCCTGGGTAAGAGATACACTGGGGCTGGTAACAACCAAGCCTGTGGGCCAACACTGGCAGGCCATCAGGGAGGTGAGGCCATTACCCTGGGTGTCTGGGGTGCTAGACCAAGGAAGTATAATAACAGGACCTAGAGTTTTAGGGGTGAGGTTTTCCATGCCAGCCAGAGAGCCCCTTCCTGAGAAGAAGAGATATGCGTGGGACCCTGGTTAACAACCAAGCCTGGAAGCCCCAACACTGGCAGGCCATAGGAGGTTAGAGCATGAACCCTGCTGTCTGGGTGCTAGGCCCAACCGAAATGGTTAGCAGGACCTGGAAGTTTGAGGCGGGGGTACAATGCCACCCGCCAGTGCCCTTTCTGGGTAAGAGATGTGCATTGGGACCCTGGGTGACAAGGAAGCCTGTTCAGGTCTCTGCCTGGCAGGCCATCAGGAGGTGGACCCGTAGCCTGGTGTCTGGGAGTGCTAGGCCCAAGGGAAGTGTAAATAGCAGGAAAATTTGTAAAGTGAGTTTCCATGCCTGCCCAGCGAAACCCCTTCCTGGGTAAGATATGCAGTGGGACCCTGGGTGACAACCAAGCCTGTGGAAGCTGACAATGGAAGGCCATCAGGAGGTTGAGGCGAACCAATGCTGTCTGGGGTGTGTCCCAAGGAAGTGTAGTAAAAAGGCACTGGAAGTTTTAGGTGGGGGCTGTTATTTGCCAGCCAGAGAGCCCTTTCCCTAGGTAAGAAGTGTGCATTTAGGACCACAGGTGACAGGAAGCCTGAGCTGGTCTCCCGCACAGCAGGCCATTAAGGAGTGAGGGCCATTAGCCCTGGGTTTCTGGAGTGCTAGGCCCAGGGAGTGTAAGTGCAGGACCTGGAAGTTTAAGGGGTGAGGTTACCATGCCTGCCCAGCCAGAGCCTGCCAGATAAGAGATATGTTAGGACCTGGTGACAGGAAGCCTGCTGAGTCTCTGCCTGGCAGGCCATCAGGAGGAGGGCCAGTGCCTGGGTGTCCTGGGGTACCAGGCCCAAAGGTGTAATTAGCAGGACCTGGAAGTTTAGGTGAGGTTCCATGCCTTCCCAGCCAGAGCCCCTTCCTGGGTAAGAGATACACTGGGACCCTGGGTAACAACCAAGCCTGTAGAGCCCCAACAGTGGCAGGCCATCAGGGAGTGGGAGTTAGCCCTGGGTGTCTGGAGTACTAGACCCAAAGTGTGATAGCAGTACCAGGAAGTTTTGGGGTGAGGTTACCATACCTGCCAGCCAGAGCCCCTTCCCTGAGTAGGAGATATGCATTGGGACCCTGGGTACTATGAGCCTGGAAGCCCCAACACTGGCTGGCCATCAGGGTGAGGGCCATTAGCCCTGGGTGTCTGAGTGCTACACAGAAAAGGTATAAGGACCTGGAGTTTTAGGGGTGAGGTTACCATGCCTGCCCAGCCAGAGCCCCCTTCCTGGGTGAGATATGCATTGGGACCTGGGTAACAACCAAGTATGGAAGCCCCAACACTGGCAGACCGAGGAGGTGAGGCCATGGCCCTGTGTCTGGGAGTATTAGGCCCAGGAAGTGTAATTGGGACCTGGGTTTGGGGTGAGGTTACCATGCCTGCCCAGCAGAGAGCCCCTTCCTGGGTGAGAGATATGCATTTGACCCTGGGTAACAGCGAGGCCTGTGGAAGCCAACACAGCGGGCATCAGGAGTGAGACCATAGCCTGGGTGTCTGGAGTGCTAGGCCCAGAGTGTAATTACAGGACCTATGGTTTTGAGGGTGAGGTTACCATGCCTGCCCAGCAGAGCCTTCCTGGGTAAGAAATGCATTGGGACCAGGGTAACAACAAAACCTATGGAAGGCCCAACACTGAGGCCATCGGGAGGTGAGGCCATTAGCCTGGGGTCTGGGAGAGCAGGCCCAAGGGAGTGTAAATAGCAGACCTGAGTTTTGGGGTGAGGGTACAATGCCTGCCCAGACAGAGCCCTGGGTAAGAGATGTGTGGGACCCTGGGTGACAGGAAACTGTTCAGGTCTCTGCCTGGCATGCCATCAGGAGGTGAGGGCGTGGCCTGGGTGTCTGGAAGTGCTGGCCGTGAAGTGTAAACAAGGACCTGGAGTTTCGAGGTGAGGTTACATGCCTGCCAGCCAGAGCCCCTTCCTGGGTGAGAGACAGCATTGGGACCCTGGGTGACAAGGAAGCCTGTTATGTCTCTGCCTGGAGCCATCAGGAAGGTGAGGGCCATTAGAGTGGTGTCTGGGAGTGCTAGGCCAGGGGTGTAATTAGCAGGACCTGGAAGTTTAGGGGTGAGGTGCCATGCAGCACAGCCAGAGGCCCTTCCTGGTAGAGATATACTGGGACATGGGTAACAACCAAGCCTATGGGCCCAACATGGCAGGCCATCAGGAGGTGAGGCCAGTAGCCCTGGGTGTCTGAAGTGCTAGGCCCAAGGAGGTAAAATAGCAGGACTGGGTTTAGGGGTGAGTTACTGCCTGCCAGCCAGAGACCCTTCCTGGGTGAGAGATATACATTGGGACCTGGTTGCAACAAGCCTGTGGAAACCCCAACACTGGAGCCATCATGGAGGAGGCAGAACCCACCTGTTTAGGAGTGCTAATCCCAAGGAGTATATTAACAGGACCTGGAAGTTTTGGGGGTGGGGGTGCAATGCCCAGCCAGAACCCTTTCCTAGTGAGATGCATTGGGACCCTGGGTGACAGGAAACCTGTGCAGTCTCTCCCTGGGCCATCAAGGAGGTGAGGGCCAGTAGCCTGTGTGTCTGGAGTGCTAGCCCCAAGGCCAGTTTTAACTGCAGGCCCTGTAGTCTTAGGGCAATGCAAGCAACTTTTCAGTTAATCAGTCCTGGTGGAATCTAGCAGTAGCTAAAGTCACTGGGAGAAAGTGTGAGCAGATGTCTGGTCCTGGTGGGACCAGATGTCCCTGAGAGATGTTAGGACAGAAGGCGGATGGTTCCAGACCAGATGGATCTACTGGCTGCTGCTGGGATATCTTTAAATAGTGTTGCCGAACTTAATAGTCGCTCAAAGGGGTTTGTTGAAACCACCAGGCTGTGAGAACACTTGCTGGGCAGGCGATTGATGCTGAGGCTGGCAGGCTGATTCTGGAAGTCTCCAGGGAACATGCAGCAGTTCTCCCCAGGCAGAGCACTTTCCTGGGGAGTAATATGCATTGGGGCCCTGGGTGACAAGGAAGCCTGTTCAGGTCTCTGCCCTGGCAGGCCATCAGGAGGTGAGGCCAGTAGCCCGGGTGTGTCTGGGGTGCCCCAGGCCCAAAGGAGTGTAAATAGCAGGACCTGGAAGTTTTAGGGGAGGTTACCATGCCTCGCCCAGCCAAGAGCCCTTCCTGGGTAAAGATATGCATGGGACCTGGTAACAACCAAGCCTGTGGAAGCCCCAACACTGGCAGGCCATCAGGAGGTGAGGCCATTAGCCCTGGGTGTCTGGGGTGCTAGGCCCAAGGGAAGTGTAAAGGACAGACCTGGAAGTTTCACAGGGTGAGGTACCATGCCTGCCCAGCCAGAGACCCTTCCCTGGGTGAGATATGCATTGGGACCCTGGGTAACAACCAAGCCTGAGGAAGGCCCAACAGTGGCAGGCCATCAGGGAGGTGGGGCCATTAGCCTGGGTGTCACGAAGAGTGCTGGAGGCCCAGGAGTGTTATAGCAGGACCTGGAAGTTTGAGGGGTGAGGTTACCACCTGCTCAGCCAGAGCCCCTTCCTGGGTAAGAGATATGCATTGAGACCCTGGGTAACAACCAAGCTGGCAAGGCCCAACACTGCGAGGCCATCAGGAGGTGAGGCCATTAGCCCTTGGTGTCTGGGGTGCTAGCCCAAGGGAATTGTAATTAGGGACCTCGAGATTTGGGGTGAGGTTACCATGCCTGCCCAGCCAGAGCCCCTTCCTGGGTAAGAGATATACACTGGGACCCTAGGTAACAACAAGCCTGTGGAAGGCCCCAGCACTAGCAAGACCATCAGGAGGTGAGGACCATTAGCCCTGGGTGTCTGGAGTGCTGAGCCCAAGGGAAGTGTAAATAACAGGACCTGGAAGTTTAAGGAATGAGGTTACCATGCCACCAGCCAGAGAGCCCCTTCCTGGGTGAGATATGCATTGGGACCTGGGTAACAACCAAGCCTGTGGAAGCCCCAACACTGGCAGGCCATCAGAAAGTGAGGCCATTAGCCCTAGGTGCCTGGGAGTGCTAGGCCCAAGGGAAGTGTAAATAGCAGGATCTGGAAGTTTAGGGGTGAGGTAACCATGCCTGCCCAGCCAGAGACCCCTTCCTGGGTAAGAGATATGCATTTGGACCCTGGGTAACAACCAAGCCTGCAAAACCCCAACAATGGCAGGCCATCAGGGAGGTTAGAGCATGAACCCCTGCTGTCTCGGGAGTGCTAGGCTCAAGGGAGTGTAGTCAGGACCTGAAGTTTTAGGGGTGGGGTACAATGCCTGCCCAGCCAGAGAGCCCTTTAACTGGGTAAGAGATGTGCATTGGAACCTGGGTGACAAGGAAACCTGTGCAGGTCTCTACCTGGCAGGCCATCAGGGAGGTGAGGACCATTAGCCCTGGGTGTCTAGGAGTGCTAGACCCAGGGAAGTGTACTGATGTGGGACCTGGAAGTTTTAGGGGTGAGGTTACCATGCCTGCAGCCAGAGACCCTTCCCTGGGTAAGGTTATGCATTGGGACCCTGGGTAACAAACAAGCCTGTGGAAGGCCCAACACTGGCAGGCCATCAGGGGGTGAGAGCCCGTAGCCCTGGGTGTCTGGGAGTACTAGGCCCAAGGAGTTTAAATAGCAGGACCTGGAAGTTTGGGGTGAGGTTACCATGCCTGCCCAGCCAGAGCCCCTTCCATGGTATGAGATATGCATTGGGACCCTGGGTAACAACAAAGCCTGTGGAACCAACAATGGCAGGCCATCAGGAGGCGGGGCCATTGGGCCTGAGTGTCTGGTGATGTAGACCCAAGGGAGGTGTAAATAGCAGGACCTGGAAGTTTAAGGGGGGTGAGGTTACCATGCCAGCACCGCCAGAGGCCCCTTCCTGGTAGAGATATGCATTGGGACCCTGGGTAACAACCAAGCCTGTGGAAGCCCCAACAATAGCAGGCCATCAGGGAGGTGAGGCCATTAGCCACGGTGTCTGGGAGTGCTAGGCCCAAATGTAAACAACAGGACCTGGAAGTTTAGGAAGTGAGGTTACCATGCCAGCCAGAGAGCCCCTTCCTGAGTAAGAGACACATTGGGACCCTGGGTAACAACCAAGCCTGTGGAAGCCCCAACACTGGCAGGCCATCAAGGAAGTGAGGGCCATTAACACTGGGTGTCTGGGAGTGCTAGGCCCAAGGAATTATGATGCTTAGGACACAGAGTTTTAGGGGGTGAGGTTACCATGCCTGCCCAGCCAAAGAGCCTTCCTGGTGTAGAGAGCATGCACTGGGACCCTGGGTAACAACAAGCCTGTGGAGAGGGCCCAACACTGGCAGGCCATCAGCGAGGTGAGAACCATTCAGCCCTGGGTGTCCTGGGATGCTGAGCCCAGGGAGTTTAAATAGCATGGGACCTGGAAGTTTTAGGGGTGATGTTACCATGCCTGCCCAGCCAGAGCCCCTTCCTGGGTAAGAGATATGCATTGGGACCTGGGTAACAACCAAGCCTGTGGAAGCCCTCAACACTGGCAGGCCATCAGGAGGTTAGAGGCATGAACCCTGCTGTCTGGGAGTGCTAGGCCCAAGGGAGTGTGATTAGAGGACCTGGAAGTTTTTAGGGGTGGGGGTACAATACCTGCCCAGCCAGAAAGCCTTTCCTGAGTGAGATGTGCTTTGGGACCCTGGGTGACAAGGAAGCCTGTGCAGGTCTCTACCTGGCAGGCCATCAGGGAGCTGGTCATTAGCCTGTGTCTGGGAGTACTAGCCCCAAAGGGAGGTTAAACAGCAGGCCCTGGTACAGTCTTAGAGCCAATGCCAGCAGACTGTTCCTAGCTAAGGGCATCGAGTCCTTTTGGAATCCTAGCAGTAGCTGAAGTCCCTGGGAGAAAGTGTGACCAGATGTCCCTTGGTCCTGGTGGGACCAGATGTCCCCGAGAGATGTTAGGACCAGATTGCTGGACGGGTGTTCCAGACCAGATGGCCCTACTGGCTGTTGGCTGGGATACCTTTAAATAGTGTTGGTCGGGCTTAATAGTCGCTCAAGGGGAGATTGTTGAAGCCTACCCGGGCTGTGATAGCACTTGCTGGGCATGGTTTGATGCTGAGTCTGGCAGGCTGATTCTGGAAGTCTCCAGGGAACATGCCAGCAGTTCTCCAAAGGCAGAGAGCACTTTCCTTGGGGGAGAGATATGCATTGGGGCCCTGGGTGACAAGGAAGCCTGTTCAGGTCTCTGCCCTGGCAGGCCATCAGGGAGGTGAGGGCCATAAGCCCTGGGTGTCTGGGAGTGCTAGGCCCAAGGGAAGTGTAAATAGCAGGACCTGGAAGTTTTAGGGGGTGAGGTTACCATGCCTTCCCAGCCAGAGAGCCCCTTCCCTGGGTAAGAGATATACACTGGGACCCTGGGTAACAACCAAGCCTGTGGAAGCCCCAACAGTGGCAGGCCATCAGGGAGGTGAGGGCCGTTAGCCCTGGGTGTCTGGGAGTGCTAGACCCAAGGGAAGTGTAGATAGCAGTACCAGGAAGTTTTAGGGGGTGAGGTTACCATGCCTGCCCAGCCAGAGAGCCCCTTCCCTGAGTAGGAGATATGCATTGGGACCCTGGGTAACAACCAAGCCTGTGGAAGCCCCAACACTGGCTGGCCATCAGGGAGGTGAGGGCCATTAGCCCTGGGTGTCTGGGAGTGCTACACCGAAGGGAAGTGTAAATAGCAGGACCTGGAAGTTTTAGGGGGTGAGGTTACCATGCCTGCCCAGCCAGAGAGCCCCTTCCCTGGGTAAGAGATATGCATTGGGACCCTGGTAACAACCAAGCCTGGAAGCCAAGCACTGGCAGGCCATCGGGAGGTGAGGCCATAGCCCTGTGTGTCTGGGAGTGTTAGGCCCAAGGGAAGTGTAATTAGCAGGACCTGGAAGTTTTAGGGGGTGAGGTTACCGTGCCTGCCCAGCCAGAGAGCCCCTTCCCTGGGTAAGAGATATGCATTTGAACCCTGGGTAACAACCGAGCCTGTGGAAGCCCCAACACTGGCAGGCCATCAGGGAGGTGAGGGCCATTAGCCCTGGGTGTCTGGGAGTGCTAGGCCCAAGGGAAGTGTAATTAGCAGGACCTGTAAGTTTTAGGGGGTGAGGTTACCATGCCTGCCCAGCCAGAGAGCCCCTTCCCTGGGTAAGAGATATGCATTGGGACCCAGGGTAACAACCAAGCCTGTGGAAGGCCCAACACTGGCAGGCCATCAGGGAGGTGAGGGCCATTAGCCCTGGGAGTCTGGGAGAGCTAGGCCCAAGGGAAGTGTAAATAGCAGGACCTGGAAGTTTTAGGGGGTGGGGGTACAATGCCTGCCCAGCCAGAGAGCCCTTTCCCTGGGTAAGAGATGTGTATTGGGACCCTGGGTGACAAGGAAGCCTGTTCAGGTCTCTGCCCTGGCATGCCATCAGGGAGGTGAGGGCCATTAGCCCTGGGTGTCTGGAAGTGCTAGGCCGATGGGAAGTGTAAATAGCAGGACCTGGAGTTCTGGGGTGAGGTTACCATGCCTGCCCAGCCAGAGAGCCCCTTCCCTGGGTAAGAGATATGCATTGGGACCCTGGGTGACAAGGAAGCCTGTTCATGTCTCTGCCCTGGAGGCCATCAGGAAGGTGAGGGCCATTAGCCCTGGGTGTCTGGGAGTGCTAGGCCCAGGGAATTGTAATTGCAGGACCTGGAAGTTTGGGGGTGAGGTTACCATGCCTTTGGCAAAAGCCCCTTCCTGGGTAAGAGATATACACTGGGACCATGGGTAACAACCAAGCCTATGGAAGGCCCAACACTGGCAGGCCATCAGGGAGGTGAGGGCCATTAGCCCTGGGTGTCTGGGAGTGCTAGGCCCAAGGGAAGTGTAAATAGCAGGACCTGGAAGTTTTAGGGGGTGAGGTTACCATGCCTGCCCAGCCAGAGAGCCACTTCCCTGGGTAAGAGATATACATTGGGACCCTGGTTAGCAACCAAGCCTGTGGAAGCCCCAACACTGGCAGGCCATCATGCAGGTTAGAAGCATGAACCCCTGCTGTTTGAGATGACTAATCCCAAAGAGGGAAGTGTAGTTAGCAGGACCTCAAAGTTTTAGGGGTGGGCAATGCAATGCCCAACCAGAGAGCCTCTTCCTGAGCAAGAGATGTGCATTGGGAACCTGGGTGACAAGGAAGCCTGTGCAGGTCTCTACCTGGCACGCCATCAGGAGGTGAGGGCCATTAGCCCTGTGTGTCTGGGGATGCTAGCCCCAAGGTGGGTTTTAACTGCAGGCCCTGGTAGTCTTGGGGCAATGCCATCAGCTGTTTCAGGTTAAGAGCCGAGTCCTGGTGGAGATCCTAGCAGTAGCTGAAGTCACTGGGAGAAGTGTGAGCAGATGTCCCTTGGTCCTGGGTGGGACCAGATGTCCCTGAGGAGATGTTAGGACAGGAAGGCCGGATGGGCTTTCAAGACCAGATGGATCTACTGGCTGCTGGCTGGGATATCTTTAAATATGTGTAGGTCGGGCTTAATAGTCGCCAATTATGGAGTTTACTGGAACCCCACCCGGCTGTGTGATAGCACAGCTGAACATGGTTTGATGCTGGGAGGCTGGCAGGCTGATTCTGGAAGTCTCCAGGGAACATGCCAGCAGTTCTCCCCAGGCAGAAACGCACTTTCCCTGGGGGAGAATATCATTAGGGGCCCTGGGTGACAAGGAAGCCTGTTCAGGTCTCTGCCCTGGCAGGCCATCAGGGAGGTGAGGGCCATTAGCCCTGGGTGTCTGGGAGTGCTAGGCCAAGGGAAGTGTAAATAGCAGGACCTGGAAGTTTTAGGGGGTGAGGTTACCATGCCTGCCCAGCCAGAGAGCCCCTTCCTGGGTAAGAGATATGCATTGGGACCCTGGGTAACAGCCAAGCCTGTGGAAGCCCAACAACACTGGCAGGCCATCAGGAGGTGAGGGCCAGTAGCCCTGGAGTGTCTGGAGTGCTAGGCCCAAAGGAGTGTAGTTAGCAGGACCTGGAAGTTTCAGGGTGGGGTTACCATGCCTGCCCAGCCAGAGCCCCTTCCTGGGTAAGAGATATGCATTGGGACCCTGGGTAACAACCAAGCCTGAGGAAGGCCCAACAGTGGCAGGCCATCAGGAGAGGTGAGGCCGTGGCCTGGGTGTCATGAGTGCTAGGCCCAGGGAAGTGTTGGAAGACCAGGATGAGTTTGGGGGGTTGTACATGCAGCCAGAGAGCCCTTCCTGGGTCAGAGATATGCATTGAGACCCTGGGTAACAACCAAGCCTATGGAAAGGCCCAACACTAGCAGGCCATCAGGGAGGTGAGGGCCGTGGCCATTGGTGTCTGGAAGTGCTAGGCCCGGGGAATTGTAGTGTGGGACCTCCAGAAGATTTAGGGGGTGAGGTGCCATAGCCTGCCCAGCCGAGGCCCTTCCTGGGTCCAAAGAGATATACACTGGGACCCTGGGTAACAACCAAGCTGTGGAAGGCCCAACACTGGCAGGCCATCAGGAGGTGAGGCCATAGCCCTGGGTGTCTGGAGTGCTAGGCCCAAGGGAGTGTAAATAGCAGGACCTGGAAGTTTTAGGGGTGAGGTTACCATGCCTGCCAGCCAGAGAGCCCCTTCCCTGGGTAAGAGATATGCATTGGGACCCTAGGTGGCATCAACCAAGCCTGTGGAAGCCCCAACACTGGCAGGCCATCAGGGAGGTGAGAGACCATTAGCCCTGGGTGTCTGGGGTGCTAGGCCCAAGGGAAAGTGTAAATAGCAGGATCTGGGAAGTTTTTGGGGGTGAAAGGGGTAACCATGCCTGCCCAGCCAGAGAGCCTTCCTGGGTAAAGAGATATGCATTTGGACCCTGGGTAACAACCAAGCCTTGGAAACCCCTAACAATGGCAGGCCATCAGGAGGTTAGAGGCATGAACCCCTGCTGTCTCAGGGCGCTAGGCTCAAGGGAAGTGTAGGTAGCAGGACCTGGAAGTTTTAGGGGGGGTACAATGCCTGCCCAGCCAGAGAGCCCTTTAACTGGGTAAGAGATGTGCATTGGGACCTGGGTGACAAGGAAGCCTGTGCAGTGTCCCTACCTGGCAGGCCATCAGGAGGTGAGGGCCATTGGCCCTGGGTGTCTGGAGTGCAGAACCAGGGAAGTGTAAGTAGCTTAGGACCTGGAAGTTTTGGGGTGAGGTTACCATGCCTGCCCAGCCAGAGAGCCCCTTCCTGGGTAGAGTTATGCATTGGGACCCTGGGTAACAACCAAGCCTGTGGAAGGCCCAACACTGGCAGGCCATCAGGAGGTGAGGCCATTAGCCTGGGTGTCTGGGAGTGCTAGGCCCAGGGAAGTTTAAATAGCAGGACCTGGAGAGTTTTGGGGGTGAGGTTACAAGCACCTGCCTGCCCAGCCAGAACCCCTTCCATGGTATGAGAGACTGCATTGGGACCCTGGGTAACAACCAAGCCTGTGGAAGCTCCAACAATGGCAGGCCATCAGGGAGGCGAGGGCCATTAGGCCTGAGTGTCTGGTAGTGCTAGACCCAAGGGAAGTGTAAATAGCAGGACCTGGAAGTTTAAGGGGGTGAGGTTACCATGCCAGCACCGCCAGAGAGCCCCTTCCCTGGGTAAGAGATATGCATTGGGACCCTGGGTAACAACCAAGCCTGTGGAAGCCCCAACAATAGCAGGCCATCAGGGAGGTGAGGGCCATTGGCCCTGGGTGTCTGGGAGTGCTAGGCCCAAAGGGAAGTGTAAATAGCAGGACCTGGAAGTTTTAGGGGTGAGGGTTACCATGCCTGCCCAGCCAGAGAGCCCTTCCCTGAGTAAGAGACATGCATTGGGGACCCTCAATAACATCCAAGCCTGTGGAAGCCAACTACTGGCGAGGCTATCAGGAGGTGAGGCCATTAACACTGGGTGTCTGGGAGTGCTAGGCCCAAGGGAATTGTAATTAGCAGGACCTGGAAGTTTTAGGGGGTGAGGTTACCATGCCTGCCCAGCCAGAGAGCCCCTTCCCTGGGTAAGAGATATACACTGGGACCCTGGGTAACAACCAAGCCTGTGGAAGGCCCAACACTGGCAGGCCATCAGGGAGGTGAGGGCCATTAGCCCTGGGTGTCTGGGAGTGCTAGGCCCAAGGGAAGTTTAAATAGCAGGACCTGGAAGTTTTAGGGGGTGAGGTTACCATGCCTGCCCAGCCAGAGAGCCCCTTCCCTGGGTAAGAGATGTGCATTGGGACCCTGGGTAACAACCAAGCCTGTGGAAGCCCCAACACTGGCAGGCCATCAGGGAGGTTAGAGCCATGAACCCCTGCTGTCTGGGAGTGCTAGGCCCAAGGGAAGTGTAGTTAGCAGGACCTGGAAGTTTTTGGGGGTGGGGGTACAATGCCTGCCCAGCCAGAGCCCTTTCCTGGGTAAGAGATGTGCTTTGGGACCCTGGGTGACAGGAAGCCTGGCGGGTCTCTCTGCCCTGGCAGGCCATCCAGGGAGCTGAGGTCGTGACCCTGTGTGTCTGGGAGTGCTAGCCCCAAGGGAGGTTTAAACAGCAGGCCCTGGTAGTCTTAGGGCAATGCCAGCAGCTGTTTCCTGGCTAAGGGCATCGAGTCCTTTTGGAATCCTAGCAGTAGCTGAAGTCCCTGGGAGAAAGTGTGACCAGATGTCCCTTGGTCCTGGTGGGACCAGATGTCCCGAGAGATGTTAGGACCAGATTGCTGAGCGGGTGTTCCAGACCAGATGGCCCTACTGGCTGTTAGCTGGGATACCTTTAAATAGTGTTGAGTCGGGCTTAATAGTCGCTCAAGGAGATTGTTGAAGCCTACCCGGCTGTGATAGCACTTGCTGGGCATGGTTTGATGCTGAGGCTGGCAGGCTGATTCTGGAAGTCTCCAGGAACATACCAGCAGTTCTCCAAGGCAAGAGCTATTTCCCTGGGAGATATAGCATTGGGGCCCTGGGTGACAAGGAAGCCTGTTCAGGTCTCTGCCCTGGCAGGCCATCAGGGAGGTGAGGGGCCATAAGCCTGGGTGTCTGGGGTGCTAGGCCCAAGGGAAGTGTAAATAGCAGGACCTGGAGTTTTGGGGGTGAGGTTACCATGCCTGCACAGCCAGAGCCTTCCTGGGTGAGATATGCATTGGGACCCTGGGTAACAACCAAGTCTGTGAAGCCCCCACACTGGCAGGCCATCAGGAGGTTAGAGCATGAACCCCTGCTGTCTGGGAATGCTGAGCCCCAAGGGAAGTGTAGTTAGCAGGACCCAGAGTTTTAGCGGGTGGGGTACAATGCCTGCCCAGCGAGAGCCCTTTCCTGTGTGAGATGTGCATTGGGACCCTGGGTGACAGGAAGCCTGTTCAGGTCTGCTGCCCTAGCAGGCCATCAGGGAGGTGAGGGCCAGTAGCCTGGGTGTCTGGGGTCACGAGGCCCAAGGGAAGTGTAAATAGCAGGACCTGGAAGTTTTAGGGTGAGGTTACCATGCCTGCCCAGCCAGAGAGCCCCTTCCCTGGGTAAGAAATGCATTGGGACCCTGGGTGACAAGGAAGCCTGTTCAGGTCTCTGCCCTGGCAGGCCATCAGGGAGGTGAGGGCCATTAGCCCTGGGTGTCTGGGGTGCTAGGCCCAAGGGAAGTGTAAATAGCAGGACCTGGAGTTTTGGGGGTTGAGGTTGGAATGCCTGCTGGCCACAGAGCCCCTTCCTGGGTAGAGATATGCATTTTGGGACCCTGGGTAACAGCCAAGCCTGTAGAGCCACAACACTGGCGGGCGTCGGGGAGGTGGGGGCCATTAGCCCTGGGTGTCTGGAATTGCTGAGCCCAAGGAAGTGCGGATTGAGGACCTGGAAGCTTCTGGGGTGAGGTTACCATGCCTGCCAGCAGAGCCCCTTCCCTGGGTTAGAGATAAGCATTGGGACTCTGGGTAACAACCTGAAGTTTGTGGAAGGCCCAACACTGGCAGGCCATCAGGAGGTGAGGGCCATTAGCCCAGGTGTCTGGGGTGCTGAGCCCAAAAGGGAGTGTAATTGCTTGGGACCTGGAGTTTGGGGTGAGGTTACCATGCCGCCCAGCCAGAAGCCCCTTCCTGTGTAGAGATATGCATTGGGACCCGGGTAACAGCCAAGCCTGTAGAAGGCCCAACACTGGCAGGCCATCAGGAGGTGAGGCCATTAGCCTGGGTGTCTGGGGTGCTAGGCCCAAGGAGTGTAAATAGCAGGACCTGGAAGTTTGAGGGGTGAGGTTACCATGCCTGCCCAGCCAGAGAGCCCTTCCTGTGTAAGAGATATGCATTGGGACCCTGGTAGCTGACTAAAGCCTCTGGAAGCCCCAACACTGGCAGGCCATCAGGAGGTGAGGGCCAGTAGCCCTGGGTGTCTGGGAGTGCTAGGCCCAAGGAAGTGTGTTGGCATGACCTGGGAGGTTTGGGGGTGAGGTTACCATGCCTGCCCAGCCTGAGCCCCTTCCTGGGTGAGAGATATACACTGGGCCCCTGGTTTGTAAAGCCTGTGGAGGCCCAACACTGGCAGGCCATCAGGAGGTGAGGGCCATTAGCCCTGGGTGTCTGGGAGTGCTAGGCCCAAGGAAGTGTAAATAGCAGGACCTGGAAGTTTTATGGGGTGAGGTTTACCATGCCTGCCCAGCCAGAGAGCCCCTTCCCTGGGTAAGAGATATGCATTGGGACCCTGGGTAACAACCAAGCCTGTGGAAGCCCCAACACTGGCAGGCCATCAGGGAGGTGAGGGCCATTAGCCCTGGGTGTCTGGCAGTGCTAGGCCCAAGGGAAGTGTAAATAGCAGGACCCGGAAGTTTTAGTGGGTGAGGTTACTATGCCTGCACAGCCAGAGAGCCCCTTCCCTGGGTAAGAGATATGCATTTGGACCCTGGGTAACAACCAAGCCTGTGGAAGCTCCAACACTGGCAGGCCATCAGGTGAGTTAGGCATGAACCCCTGCTGTCTGGGAGTGCTAGGCCCCAGGGAAGTGTAGTTAGCAGGACCTGGAAGTTTTAGGGGGTGGGGGTACAATGCCTGCCCAGCCAGAGAGCCCTTTCCCTGGGTAAGAGATGTGCATTGGGACCCTGGGTTACCAGGAACACTGTGCAGGTCTCTACCCTGGCAGGCCATCAGGGAGGTGAGGGCCATTAGCCCTGTGTGTCTGGGAGTGCTAGCCCCAAGGGAGGTTTAACAGCAGGCCCTGGTAGTCTGAGGGCAATGCCAGCAGCTGTTTCAGGCTAAGGCCATCGAGTCCTGGGTGGAATCCTAGCAGTAGCTGAAGTCCCTGGGAGAAATGTGACCAGATGTCCTTGGTCCTAGTGGGACCAGATGTCCCTGAGATGTTAGGACCAGATGGCCGGACGGGCTTTCCAGACCAGATGGCCCTACTGGCTGTTGGCTGGGATATCTTTAAATAGTGCTGCTCAGGGCTTAATAGTCGCTCAAGGGAGTTTGTTGAAGCCTACCGTGCCAGCGATAGCACTTGCTGGGCATGGTTTGATGCTGAGGCTGGCAGGCTGATTCTGGAAGTCTCAGGCAACATGCTGTAAGTTCTCCCCAGGCAGAGAGCACTTTCCCTGGGGAGAGATATCATTGGGCCCTGGGTGACAACAAGCCTGTTCAGGTCTCTGCACTGGGAGGCCATCAAGGGGAGGCAGGCCGTAGCCTGGGTGTCTAGGGTGGGCAGAAGGGAGGTGTAATAGCAGGACCTGGAAGTTTTAGGGGTGAGGTTACCATGCCTGCCCAGCCAGAGAGCCTTCCTGGGTAAGAGAGCTATGCATTGGGACCCTGGGTAACAACCAAGCCTCGGAGACCCCAAGCACTGGCAGGCCATCAGGGAGGTTGAGGCATGAACCCCTGCTGTCTGGGTGCTGGGCCCAAGGAAGTGTAGATTGGGACCTGGGAGTTTTTAGGGGGTGAGGTAGCAATGCCTGCCAGCCGCAGAGCCCTTTCCTGGGTAAGAGATGTGCTTTGGGACCCTGGGTGACAAGGAAGCCTGTGCAGGTCTCTACCCTGGCAGGCCATCAGGAGGTGAGGGCCATTAGCCCTGTGTTTCTGGGAGTGCTAGCCCAGGGAGGTTTTAACAGCTGGCCTGGTAGTCTTGGGGCAATGCCAGCAGCTGTTTCAGGCTAAGGGCATCGAGTCCTTTTGGAATCCTAGCAGTAGCTGAAGTCCCTGGAGAGGTGTGACCATGTCCCATGGTCCTGGTGGGACCAGATGTCCCGAGATGTTAGGACCAGATGGCGGACGGGCATTCCAGACCAGATGGCCCTACTAGCATGTTGGCTGGGATATCATTAATAGTGTTGGTAGGGCTTAATAATTTGGCTCAAGGGGTTTGTTGAAGCCTGCGGGCTGTGATAGCACTTGCTGGGCATGGTTTTGATGCTGAGGCTGGCAGGCTGATTCTGGAAGTCTCCAGAACATGCCAGACAGTTCTCCCACAGGCAGAGCACTTTCCTGGGGAGAGATATGCATTGGGGCCCTGGGTGACAAGGAAGCCTGTTCAGGTCTCTGCCTGGCAGGCCATCAGTGAGTGAGGCCATTAGCCCTGGGTGTCTGGGAGTGCTAGGCCCAAGGAAGTGTAAATAGCAGGACCTGGAAGTTTTAGGGGTGAGGTTACCATGCCACACACAGGCCGAGCCCCTTCCTGGGTAAGAGATATGCATTGGGACCTAGGTAACAACCAAGTCTGTGGAAGCCCCAACAATGGCAGGCCATCAGGGAGGTTAGAGACATGAACCCCTGCTGTCTGGGAGTGCTAGACCAAAGGGAAGTGTAGTTAGCAGGACCTGGAAGTTTTAGGGGGTGGGGGTACAATGCCTGCCTAGCCAGAGAGCCCTTTCCCTGTGTAAGAGATGTGCATTGGGACCCTGGGTGACAAGGAAGCCTGTTCAGGTCTCTGCCCTGGCAGGCCATCAGGGAGGTGAGGGCCATTAGCCCTGGGTGTCTGGGAGTGCTAGGCCCAAGGGAAGTGTAAATAGCAGGACCTGGAAGTTTTAGGGGGTGAGGTTACCATGCCTGCCCAGCCAGAGAGCCCCTTCCTGGGTAAGAGATATGCATTGGGACCCTGGGTGACAAGGAAGCCTGTTCAGGTCTCTGCCCTGGCAGGCCATCAGGGAGGTGAGGGCCATTAGCCCTGGGTGTCTCGGAGTGCTAGGCCCAAGGGAAGTGTAAATAGCAGGACCTGGAAGTTTTAGGGGGTGAGGTTAGAATGCCTGCCCAGCCAGAGCCCTTCCCTGGGTGAGAGATATGCATTTGGACCTAGGTAACAACCAAGCCTGTGGAAGCCCCAACACTGGCAGGCCGTCAGGGAGGTGAGGGCCATTAGCCCTGGGTGTCTGCGAGTGCTAGGCCCAAGGGAAGTGTAGTTAGCAGGACCTGGAAGCTTTACGGGGTGAGGTTACCATGCCTGCCCAGCCAGAGAGCCCCTTCCCTGGGTAAGAGATATGCATTGGGACTCTGGGTAACAACCAAGTTTGTGGAAGGCCCAACACTGGCAGGCCATCAGGGAGGTGAGGGCCATTAGCCCTAGGTGTCTGGGAGTGCTAGGCCGAAGGGAAGTGTAATTAGCAGGACCTGGAAGTTTTAGGGGGTGAGGTTACCATGCCGGCCCAGCCAGAGAGCCCCTTCCCTGTGTAAGAGATATGCATTGGGACCCTGGGTAACAACCAAGCCTGTGAAAGGCCCAACACTGGCAGGCCATCAGGGAGGTGAGGGCCATTAGCCCTGGGTGTCTGGGAGTGCTAGGCCCAAGGGAAGTGTAAATAGCAGGACCTGGAAGTTTTAGAGGGTGAGGTTACCATGTCTGCCCAGCCAGAGAGCCCCTTCCCTGGGTAAGAGATATGCATTGGGACCCTGGGTAACAACCAAGCCTGTGGAAGCCCCAACACTGGCAGGCCATCAGGGAGGTGAGGGCCATTAGCCCTGGGTGTCTGGGAGTGCTAGGCCCAAGGGAAGTGTATTTAGCAGGACCTGGAAGTTTAGGGGTGAGTTACCTTGCCTGCCCAGCCCGAGAGCCCCTTCCCTGGGTAAGAGATATGCATTGGGACCCTGGGTAACAACCAAGCCTGTGGAAGCCCCAACACTGGCAGGCCATCAGGGAGGTTAGAGGCATGAACCCCTGCTGTCTGGGAGTGCTAGGCCCAAGGGAAGTGTAGTTAGCAGGACCTGGAAGTTTTAGGGGGTGGGGGTACAATGCCTGCCCAGCCAGAGAGCCCTTTCCCTGGGTAAGAGATGTGCATTGGGACCCTGGGTGACAAGGAAGCCTGTTCAGGTCTCTGCCCTGGCAGGCCATCAGGGAGGTGAGGGCCATTAGCCCTGTGTGTCTGGGAGTGCTAGCCCCAAGGAAGGTTTTAACAGCAGGCCCTGGTAGTCTTAGGGCAATGCCAGCAGCTATTTCCAGGCTAAGGCCATTGAGTCCTGGTGGAATCCTAGCAGTAGCTGAAGTGCCTGGGAGAAAGTGTGACCAGATGTCCCTTAGTCCTGGTGGGACCAGATGTCCCCGAGAGATGTTAGGACCAGATGGCCGGACGGGCTTTCCAGACCAGATGGATCTACTGGCTGTTGGCTGGGATATCTTTAAATATTGTTGGTCGGGCTTAATAGTCGCTCAAGGGGAGTTTGTTGAAGCCTACCCGGGCTGTGATAGCACTTGCTGGGCATGGTTTGATGCTGAGGCTGGCAGGCTGATTCTGAAGTCTCAGGGAACATGCCAGCAGTTCTCTGGCCAGAGAGCACTTTCCTTGGGGGAGAAATATGCATTGGGGCCCTGGATGACAAAGAAGTCTGTTCAGGTCTCTGCCCTGGCAGGCCATCAGGAAGGTGAGGGCCATTCGCCCTGGGTGTCTAGGAGTGCTAGGCCCAAAGGAAGTGTAAATAGCTGGACCTGGAAGTTTTAGGGGGTGAGGTTACCATGCCTGCGCAGCCAGAGAGCCCC
Source organism: Neoceratodus forsteri (assembly GCA_016271365.2). Lineage (NCBI taxonomy): Eukaryota > Metazoa > Chordata > Ceratodontiformes > Ceratodontidae > Neoceratodus > Neoceratodus forsteri. The sequence goes on along the minus strand of CM057449.1, from coordinate 1,823,198,726 downwards.
TTCCCTGGGTAAGAGATAAGCATTGGGACCCTGGGTAACAACCAAGGCTGTGGAAGGCCCAACACTGGCAGGCCATCAGGGAGGTGAGGGCCATTAGCCCTGGGTGTCTGGGAGTGCTAGGCCCAAAGGAAGTGTGATTAGCAGGACCTGGAAGTTTTAGGGGGTGAGGTTACCATGCCTGCCCAGCCAGAGAGCCCTTTCCCTGGGTAAGAGATATGCATTGGGACCCTGGGTAACAACCAAGCCTGTGGAAGGCCCAACACTGGCAGGCCATCAGGGAGGTGAGGGCCATTAGCCCTGCATGTCTGGGAGTGCTAGGCCCAAGGGAAGTGTAATTAGCAGGACCTGGAAGTTTTAGGGGTGAGGTTACCATGCCTGCCCAGCCAGAGAGCCCCTTCCCTGGTAAGAGATATGCATTGGGACCCTGGGTAACAACCAAGCCTGTGGAAGCCCCAACACTGGCAGGCCATCAGGGAGGTGAGGGCCATTAGCACTGGGTGTCTGGGAGTGCTAGGCCCAAGGGAATTGTAATTAGCAGGACCTGGAAGTTTTATGGGGTGAGGTTACCATGCCTGCCCAGCCAGAGAGCCCCTTCCCTGGGTAAGAGATATACACTGGGACCCTGGGTAACAACCAAGCCTGTGGAAGCCCCAACACTGGCAGGCCATCAGCGAGGTGAGGGCCATTAGCCCTGGGTGTCTGGGAGTGCTAGGCCCAAGGGAAGTGTAAATAGCAGGACCTGGAAGTTTTAGGGGGTGATGTTACCATGCCTGCCCAGCCAGAGAGCCCCTTCCCTGGGTAAGAGATATGCATTGGGACCCTGGGTAACAACCAAGCCTGTGGAAGCCCCAACACTGGCAGGCCATCAGGGAGGTTATAGGCATGAACCCCTGCTGTCTGGGAGTGCTAGGCCCCAGGGAAGTGTAGTTAGCAGGACCTGGAAGTTTTGGGGTGGGGTACAATGCCTGCCCAGCCAGAGAGCCCTTTCCCTGGGTAAGAGATGTGCTTTGGGACCCTGGGTGACAAGGAAGCCTGTGCAGGTCTCTACCCTGGCAGGCCATCAGGGAGGTGAGGCCATTAGCCCTGTGTGTCTGGGAGTGCTAGCCCCAAGGGAGGTTTAAACAGCAGGCCCTGGTAGTCTTAGGGCAATGCCAGCAGCTGTTTCCTGGCTAAGGGCATCGAGTCCTTTTGGAATCCTAGCAGTAGCTGAAGTCCCTGGGAGAAAGTGTGACCAGATGTCCCTTGGTCCTGGTGGGACCAGATGTCCCCGAGAGATGTTAGGACCAGATTGCTGGACGGGCGTTCCAGACCAGATGGCCCTACTGGCTGTTGGCTGGGATACCTTTAAATAGTGTTGGTCGGGCTTAATAGTCGCTCAAGGGGAGATTGTTGAAGCCTACCCGGGCTGTGATAGCACTTGCTGGGCATGGTTTGATGCTGAGGCTGGCAGGCTGATTCTGGAAGTCTCCAGGGAACATGCCAGCAGTTCTCCAAAGGCAGAGAGCACTTTCCTTGGGGGAGAGATATGCATTGGGGCCCTGGGTGACAAGGAAGCCTGTTCAGGTCTGTGCCCTGGCAGGCCATCAGGGAGGTGAGGGCCATAAGCCCTGGGTGTCTGGGAGTGCTAGGCCCAAGGGAAGTGTAAATAGCAGGACCTGGAAGTTTTAGGGGGTGAGGTTACCATGCCTGCACAGCCAGAGAGCCCCTTCCCTGGGTAAGAGATATGCATTGGGACCCTGGGTAACAACCAAGTCTGTGGAAGCCCCAACAATGGCAGGCCATCAGGGAGGTTAGAGGCATGAACCCCTGCTGTCTGGGAGTGCTAGACCCAAGGGAAGTGTAGTTAGCAGGACCTGGAAGTTTTAGGGGTTGGGGGTACAATGCCTGCCCAGCCAGAGAGCCCTTTCCCTGGGTAAGAGATGTGCATTGGGACCCTGGGTGACAAGGAAGCCTGTTCAGGTCTCTGCCCTGGCAGGCCATCAGGGAGGTGAGGGCCATTAGCCCTGGGTGTCTGGGAGTGCTAGGCCCAAGGGAAGTGTAAATAGCAGGACCTGGAAGTTTTAGGGGGTGAGGTTACCATGCCTGCCCAGCCAGAGAGCCCCTTTCCTGGGTAAGAGATATGCATTGGGACCCTGGGTGACAAGGAAGCCTGTTCAGGTCTCTGCCCTGGCAGGCCATCAGGGAGGTGAGGGCCATTAGCCCTGGGTGTCTGGGAGTGCTAGGCCCAAGGGAAGTGTAAATAGCAGGACCTGGAAGTTTTAGGGGGTGAGGTTACCATGCCTGCCCAGCCAGAGAGCCCCTTCCCTGGGTAAGAGATATGCATTTGGACCCTGGGTAACAACCAAGCCTGTGGAATCCCCAACACTGGCAGGCCGTCAGGGAGGTGAGGGCCATTAGCCCTGGGTGTCTGGGAGTGCTAGGCCCAAGGGAAGTGTAAATAGCAGGACCTGGAAGTTTTAGGGGGTGAGGTTACGATGCCTGCCCAGCCAGAGAGCCCCTTCCCTGGGTAAGAGATATGCATTTGGACCCTGGGTAACAACCAAGCCTGTGGAAGCCCCAACACTGGCAGGCCATCAGGGAGGTTAGAGGCATGAACCCCTGCTGTCTGGGAGTGCTAGGCCCAAGGGAAGTGTAGTTAGCAGGACCAGGAAGTTTTAGGGGTTGGGGGTACAATGCCTGCCCAGCCAGAGAGCCCTTTCCCTTGGTAAGAGATGTGCATTGGGACCCTGGGTGACAAGGAACCCTGTGCATGTCTCTACCCTTGCAGGCCATCAGGGAGGTGAGGGCCATTAGCCCCGTGTGTCTGGGAGTGCTAGCCCCAAGGGAGGTTTTAACAGCAGGACCTGGTAGTCTTAGGGCAATGCCAGCAGCTGTTTCCAGGCTAAGGCCATCGAGTCCTGGTGGAATCCTAGCAGTAGCTGAAGTCCCTGGGAGAAAGTGTGACCAGATGTCCCTTGGTCCTGGTGGGACCAGATGTCCCTGACAGATGTTAGGACCAGATGGCGGACGGGCTTTCCAGACCAGATGGCCCTACTGGCTGTTGGCTGGGATATCTTTAAATAGGTGAGTCGGGGCTTAATAGTCGCTCAAGGGGAGTTTGTTGAAGCCTACCGTGCTGTGATAGCACTTGCTGGGCATGGTTTGATGCTGAGGCTGGCAGGCTGATTCTGGAAGTCTCCAGGGAACATGCCAGCAGTTCTCCCCAGGCAGAGAGCACTTTCCCTGGGGGAGAGATATGCATTGGGGCCCTGGGTGACAAGGAAGCCTGTTCAGGTCTCTGCCCTGGCAGGCCATCAGGGAGGTGAGGGCCATTAGCCCTGGGTGTCTGGGAGTGCTAGGCCCAAGGGAAGTGTAAATAGCAGGACCTGGAAGTTTTAGGGGGTGAGGTTACCATGCCTGCCCAGCCAGAGAGCCCCTTCCCTGGGTAAGAGATATGCATTGGGACCCTGGGTAACAACCAAGGCTGTGGAAGCCCCAACACTGGCAGGCCATCAGGGAGGTGAGGGCCATTAGCCCTGGGTGTCTGGGAGTGCTAGGCCCAAGGGAATTGTAATTAGCAGGACCTGGAAGTTTTAGGGGGTGAGGTTACCATGCCTGCCCAGCCAGAGAGCCCCTTCCCTGGGTAAGAGATATACACTGGGACCCTGGGTAACAACTAAGCCTGTGGAAGCCCCAACACTGGCAGGCCATCAGGGAGGTGAGGGCCATTAGCCCTGGGTGTCTGGGAGTGCTAGGCCCAAGGGAAGTGTAAATAGCAGGACCTGGAAGTTTTAGGGGGTGAGGTTACCATGCCTGCACAGCCAGAGAGCCCCTTCCCTGGGAAAGAGAAATGCATTGGGACCCTGGGTAACAACCAAGCCTGTGGAAGCCCCAACACTGACAGGCCATCAGGGAGGTTAGAGGCATGAACCCCTGCTGTCTGGGAGTGCTAGACCCAAGGGAAGTGTAGTTAGCAGGACCTGGAAGTTTTAGGGGGTGGGGGTACAATGCCTGCCCAGCCAGAGAGCCTTTCCTGGGTAAGAGATGTGCATTGGGACCCTGGGTGACAAGGAAGCCTGTTCAGGTCTCTGCCCTGGCAGGCCATCAGGGAGGTGAGGGCCATTAGCCCTGGGTGTCTGGGAGTGCTAGGCCCAAGGGAAGTGTAAATAGCAGGACCTGGAAGTTTTAGGGGGTGAGGTTACCATGCCTGCCCAGCCAGAGAGCCCCTTCCCTGGGTAAGAGATATGCATTGGGACCCTGGGTGACAAGGAAGCCTGTTCAGGTCTCTGCCCTGGCAGGCCATCAGGGAGGTGAGGGCCATTAGCCCTGGGTGTCTGGGAGTGCTAGGCCCAGGGAAGTGTAATTAGCAGGACCTGGAAGTTTTAGGGGGTGAGGTTACCATGCCTGCCCAGCCAGAGAGCCCCTTCCCTGTGTAAGAGATATGCATTGGGACCCTGGTTAACAACCAAGCCTGTGGAAGGCCCAACACTGGCAGGCCATCAGGGAGGTGAGGGCCATTAGCCCTGGGTGTCTGGGAGTGCTAGGCCCAAGGGAAGTGTAAATAGCAGGACCTGGAAGTTTTAGGGGGTGAGGTTACCATGCCTGCCCAGCCAGAGAGCCCCTTCCCTGGGTAAGAGATATGCATTGGGACCCTGGGTAACAACCAAGCCTGTGGAACCCCAACACTGGCAGGCCATCAGGGAGGTTTGAGGCATGAACCCCTGCTCTCTGGGAGTGCTCGGCCCAAGGGAAGTGTAGTTAGCAGGACCTGGAAGTTTTAGGGGTTGGGGGTACAATGCCTGTCCAGCCAGAGAGCCCTTTCCCTGGGTAAGAGATGTGCATTGGGACCCTGGGTGACAAGGAAGCCTGTTCAGGTCTCTGCCCTGGCAGGCCATCAGGGAGGTGAGGGCCATTATCCCTGGATGTCTTGGAGTGCTTTGCCCAAGGGAAGTGTAATTAGCAGGACCTGGAAGTTTTAGGGGGTGAGGTTACCATGCCTGCCCAGCCAGAGAGCCCCTTCCCTGGGTAAGAGATATGCATTGGGACCCTGGGTGACAAGGAAGCCTGTTCAGGTCTCTGCCCTGGCAGGCCATCAGGGAGGTGAGGGCCATTAGCCCTGGGTGTCTGGGAGTGCTAGGCCCAAGGAATTGTAATTAGCAGGACCTGGAAGTTTTAGGGGGTGAGGTTACCATGCCTGCCCAGCCAGAGAGCCCCTTCCCTGGGTAAGAGATATACACTGGGACCCTGGGTAACAACCAAGCCTGTGGAAGGCCCAACACTGGCAGGCCATCAGGGAGGTGAGGGCCATTAGCCCTGGGTGTCTGGGAGTGCTAGGCCCAAGGGAAGTGTAAATAGCAGGACCTGGAAGTTTTAGGGGGTGAGGTTACCATGCCTGCCCAGCCAGAGAGCCCCTTCCCTGGGTAAGAGATATGCATTGGGACCCTGGGTGACAAGGAAGCCTGTTCAGGTCTCTGCCCTGGCAGGCCATCAGGGAGGTGAGGGCCATTAGCCCTGGGTGTCTGGGAGTGCTAGGCCCAAGGAATTGTAATTAGCAGGACCTGGAAGTTTTAGGGGGTGAGATTACCATGCCTGCCCAGCCAGAGAGCCCCTTCCCTGGGTAAAAGATATACACTGGGACCCTGGGTAACAACCAAGCCTGTGGAAGCCCCAACACTGGCAGGCCATCAGGAAGGTGAGGGCCATTAGCCCTGGGTGTCTGGGAGTGCTAGGCCCAAGGGAAGTGTAAATAGCAGGACCTGGAAGTTTTAGGGGGTGAGGTTACCATGCCTGCCCAGCCAGAGAGCCCCTTCCCTGGGTAAGAGATATGCATTGGGACCCTGGGTAACAACCAATCCTGTGGAAGCCCCAACACTGGCAGGCCATCAGGGAGGTTAGAGGCATGAACCCCTGCTGTCTGGGAGTGCTAGGCCCAAGGGAAGTGTAGTTAGCAGGACCTGGAAGTTTTAGGGGGTGAGGTTACCATGCCTGCCCAGCCAGAGAGCCCCTTCCCTGGGTAAGAGATATGCATTGGTACCCAGCGTAGCTACTTTACCTGTGGAAATCTCTACACTTTGATACATCATGCAAGTTAAAACTGCCTACCTGTTTTGGCTTGCCACGTACATAGTATTTCCTGTTCTGATTCCATGCCGTCTGTGTAGCAAGTTGAGTTCTTGGTTCTGAGAAAAACCTCCAGCATCTGTGTTACTGTGCTGCTTTACTGCCGGTGCAGAGAATGTCAGCTGCTGTTCTGTGAGCCCCTAGTCATGCAGCTGCTAATTCTGTGACTGTTTTATACCTGGTGGGGAGGGCGGGAAGGAAGGGGCGGTCCAGCCTCTCTTCCCAGGCTCAGTGCACTGAATGCTGGGTAAATAGTGAATGTCATCCCCAAGAAGTATCACTGAAGTCAGGGCTGTGATCCCTCTTAGAGTGTTAATACTAGCCCCCTAGGTAGTGGTTTAACCCAGAGCTTGGAAGTCAGAGGGCTCTGGACAAAATTGTTCCAATAGAGGTGACCTAGATAGTGGGTGCCAGTGTCTCTGAATCAGGTACCCAGAGAGACCAGCCTTATTGGGACCCCATATCCTTGTATCATAGTCTATGCACCTGTGGCAAAGAACTTCAGTCCATGTTTTTCACTTTAAAAAGGGGCACCAAGTACTGTTTTTTGTGTCCAAGACCTTGAAGACCCTGGCCTGCCACACAGTCCTGGTGTGGCCACCCACATGGCTCTGGTGGCCATGGCTCCGCATGGTAGGCCTGCTGGGCATGCTGCCAGGTCCTGTTGCCTACTGCTGTTGCCTGCTGCACACACTGCTTGGTGCACACCTGTGCATGTGCAATTGCATACATGTGGCCGGGGTCCCATCTAGCATGTGTGCAGTCAGTTCTGTGTGGCCATGTGTCATGGGCATGATGAGTGCAGCACTGTGCTGGCATTGCATGTGTGCCAGTGCATAACCTCTGATCCATGCCACAGGTTGCTGTACTGCTGTGTGTGTTGACACCTCACACACATCACCTGTCTGTGTGTCCCACCTGGTTCCCTGTGCCCTGGTGTGCACCCTGTGGCAGTACTGATGCATGTACCAGCCAGTGTATAGCCACATGTGTGTCTGGCACATGGCACTTTGGTGGGTGCATCTGTCTGTGCAGTTCATATGTTGTTTGCTCTTGGGTATGCATGCCTGTGTGTTCCTCTGTGTGTGCTGCATGTGTGCCTGTGTCCCTGCATGTGTCCCTGTGTGTCCATGCGTGTGTGTGTGTCTGTATATGTGTGTCATGCATGCACAGCTGCTCTGTGTGGTCCTCACCTGCGGTTCCTGTAGTTCTCTTCCACAATGGTGTCTCTTTGCCTCATGGCATGGGCCACCAGCCTGTGGCCTTCCTCTCCATGGGTGGCTGCACATCCCTGTCCAGCTCATCCTCCCCATCGTCATCACTGCTGTTGCCCTCATTCACCTGGACAGCTACCCATGGTCAATGGCCATGTTGTGCAGCATGCAGCAGGCCAGGAATAGGCCACAGGATTTTGCAGGGCTGTGCAAGGAACAAAAACTAATTATAATATTAAAGTTGGTGAAAGTTTTAAAGAAGATATTCATGAAATAGTAAATCTACTGAATGATTTTTTTGTGGATTAACCAGGTCTTGATGTGATGGTACCGAATTTGGATTCACAAAAATTGCAAAATAGAGTTAATTTTACAGGACCACATCCACCATTCCGGTTTAGAATTTTAAGTGTGTCTGTGGTTATAAAGGGTTAACAAGAATAAACGTTAACAAGTCAGTGGGGCTGGATTTGTTAGAGGGGAGATTTTTGAGGATGGCTACTGAACAGATTACACCTATAGTGACCAATATATTTAACAGAAGTTTATGAGAAAGTTACTTTCCAAATCAATGGAGGGTGAGTAAAATCAACCCCATATTTAAAGGGGGGGGTTTATCTACTGAGTTAAACAATTATAAACCAATTGCACTTTTATCTGATTTGGCTAAATGTTTGGGGAGACACATTCATACACAATTAATTGAGTACTTAGAGAAACATAGTCTAATTACAACATGTCAATCGGGTTTTCGAAGGGTCACTCCACTACTTCAGCCGTGTTAGATTTTAATGACCTTGTGAATACAACCCTGCTCGAGGGTCTGGAAACTGCAGTGGTGTTTGTGGATTTATCAAAGGCCTTTGACCTGGTGAACCACCTCCTTTTGTTGCAAATAACTGAAAAAATGGGGATTACAGAAGGTCCAAAGGACTGGTTGAAATCCTATTTGGAAGGCCGTACACAGTATGTTTTAATAAATGGGGAAAACTCTAAAAAACTAGGGGAGTGCCACAGGGGTCCATTTTAGGACCCCTGTTATTTTTGATCTTTAACAACAGCCTCCCACAAGTCATACAGCATTAAAATATACGGCTTTATGCAGATGATAACACTTTAATAGCAACAGGTCGTAGTAGTAGTAGTGAACTAGAAACTAAAATACAGCTGGATTTTAACAACCTGGGAGGGGGGGGGTTTCACCAGGTCGGGCCTAGCGATGAACACAGTAAAAAACAAAATTACTTTACTTTGGGTCAAATTTATAAAGAAACAAACAATTAAAAATAAAAGTAAACAATAATACTGTTTTAGAGCAAGTGACTGAATATACATATTTGGGAATCGTTTTTGATCAGAATATGACTTTTGGGAAACACATAGAGAGGTTAATTGAAAGGGTAAATAAAAGGGTGGGAGCCCTTAGAAGAACAACTAAGTGTTTAACAGAAAATAGTAGAAAAAGGGTTACAGAACAACTAATTATTCCAGTGTTGACTTATGGGGATCTTTTGTACCGTACTGCAAATAAGACATTATTAAACAATTTAGATAGAGTATTTTACAGAATTGCAAGGTATGCCCTGTGGTGTAGTCCAAGAACACATCACTGTGGTTTGTTGATTTCTTTGAAATGGTTATCACTTGAATCAAGATGTACTATGAAGTGTCAAACACTAATCTATAAATACCATATGGATAGCCCTGAGCATTATGTAAACAAAAATTTATTTGAAGGGTATCACCAAATTGAATCAAGACATAAGAGACCAAATTATAAAAACCAAATCCCCATTACTGTTTCTAAAAATAAATATGGGGAGAAGATATTATGCCATCAGGCAGCAAAACATTGGAATATTTTATCAAATTTAATGTGTACATTTCCTTTGTATAGCCAGTTTAAACAGGAATTAATTACATCAAGCTCTGTTACATGTCATTGTTTCAGATGAAAAGTATAGCCTGAATGAATTATAGGATGCTTGGAGAATGTTTGAACTTTGAGGAATGATCCTCATATATTTATTGTAAAAATGTGTATTTTTGTACACTGTATTTATTTTAAAGTTTAGGTAACTTGTAAGGAACAGGAAATTTTTTTTGTAAACTATGCTAACCAGCCTAAAGATTTGCTCTTCTGTATAAAAATAAAATTTTTACTACTACTACTACTGTAGGGCACCACCGGATCTCTCTAGGCAACGGAATCGCATCTTGAGCATGCCAAACACACACTCCATGATATTGCATGTAGAGATGTGTGCCTTATTTTAACGCTCCTCTGCAGCATTGGATGGGTGCTGGAAGGGGGGTGAGCAGCCAGGGTCGGGGGGGGTATGCACTGTCACCTGTGTTGGGGACACATATATGATGGTTACCATCTGGCATTGCCTGTTCCTTTGTCCAGCCCCTCTGCTTCATACCGCAAGCTCCCACCACCCTGTGTGCCTTGGCCATGGTCACCCATGCAAAGCTGCCGTGGAACCATTCCGGACATGCCATCTGTGTCTGACATGCCCAGGCACAGTTGTTCATCACCCCTGCACTATCCCCATTCACCTTCCCTGTCCTGTACCCCTTGTTATGCTGTACGCATCCAACACCAACCCTTGCCATGGCTGTGTGGTGCCCTGCACAGAGTGTACCTATACCCTTCTCAGGTCCTGCTCACCTACTAAGTGCCCTGTGGGGATCTTACTATTCTCAAACCACTGGCACAGTATTGACTGGTGCCATATGAATGTGTCATGTGTATTCCTAGGGTGTGTGGCACACAAATTGATGATGCTCCCAGTGGCATTGCACACTACCTCGCAGTTGATGGAAGGATAGCCCTTCCTATTCATGTTTACAGCCCCTTCTGTGCCAGGCAGTGCATGTATAGCCACATGGATGCAGTCAATGGCCCCTATCATGCCAGGCATGCATGCCACCCTGTGGAATTCCTGCATGTTTGCTGTATGCTCTGCCTGTGTGCTTGGGAATCTTATGTTCTCCGAAGTATGTGGCAGCAGGGCATTGAGGAACTGGGCGAGGAGGTGGGATGTGGCCAACTGTGTGATGCCTACAGTTGCACCTACTGGTGTTTGGAAGGTGCCCATAATGAGCAGGCACATTGCCGCTGTCACCTTGTCTCCAGCATCATGGCATGACTCCTTCTGGTGGGTGCTTGCAGCTCATTATGGCACAGCTGACATAGCTGCCTCAGAAGAGCCCTGTTCAAATGGTACTGGCCCACTATCTCTGTGTCCCCGTAGTCCTTGTATGTGGGCCAGGTAAGGTATTGTCTGTGTTGGGCATACTGCCACCGGGCCCTTCCTCGGCCATGTTCCTGTTCCTCCCTCCTCCTCAACCCCCTCATCACTTGTTCCATTACGAATGGCCCTGAGTCCATGGCCTATGCTTCCCTGGATTGTGCCTATGCTGTGTGTGTGTTTGAGCTTCCTTTATATGTACTCAGCTCTGTGTGAGGCATTCTGTGTATTGCTCCACAGTTGTGTCATGTATTTCGGCTGAATATACCATTGCGCTATTTATTCATGGGCACATCCCCCTGTACTTGAGTTGCATACATTACTGTTGCACAGTGGTGCATTTGATTTTGTGCTGCGCATTGCTGCTGTTTGAATATGGCGCCGGAATGCACTTCTTTGGTTGTACAAGCGCAAGTCGGTTGCGAATTGTGCAGCTCTTTTGAATATCTAGGCCTACATGTATTTTTATTTATATGACAAGGAAATTATACTTCTAAATAAATATATGATGAGTCGTGAAGATAATAATAAATGACACTATCTATAGTGCCCCATGGCAGATAGGGAATTGCCCATGCCCAAAGCGCACAGTGCCATCACCTGTGGTGCTGAATACCAGTCCTACTGCACAATCTGTGCAGTGTGCAGGCAGGGAAGAAGGTGGTGTCACCCACACATAGAAACAGAGAATTTGATGCAGATAAGGGCTGTTTGGCCCACCCAGTCTGCTAATTTTTTTCCTGCCTATGCTGTCACCACCAACACTACACGGTCTCCATCACCCCCCCACACACACACACACACATATCACAGTAATGCATGAGAAGGAAAATTTGTTTGATGATGGTGAGAGGAGGAGGAGGATGTGTTGTTTTTCTGAAGCTAGAGTACTTCTATTTTTTTTATTTTAATGTAATAATTATTATTCTTAACTTTGACTTTATTTATAGGATAAAAAACATTATTTCCATTAATTTATGGTGTCATCTATAAAACTCTCCTACAGTGCAGAGGATCTGTTTGTTTTTTAGGTACAGTGGACTGGTGATGGTAGTGGAGGAGGTATTTTTGCAGAGGAATTGGGCACTGGTGTGGTGAATGCAAGATGATTTCTATTTTTCAGCCACTGTAGAATGATGTGTCTTCAGATGGCATTGGGCAAGGAAGCAGATATTACACATGAGAAGGTAGTATAAGTGAGGAATAATCCATGGTCACGTGTGAGACAATATTGTAATAGCTGAATGACCCGGGGATGTTGTGAGGCCCAAGATGCAGCTGACTGCCTTTATCACCCAGGACGTGAGATTATTACATCATCTGACACCTGGAGTAAATTATTGCACTTAAAATGGTAAAAAGTATTATAAGAGATATGATATGATATGATATGATATGATATGATATGATATGATATATGGGAAGATGATACCATCCAATATAATATATGATATATTAGAATACAATATAATCTGATATAAGATGATATGGTATGATTGATAAGAGATATACATATATATATATATATATATATATATATATATATATATCGCATAAGCAGGTGTGTATTATGAGTTTTTTTATACATCCGAGGTTTGTGATGACCCAAAACCCTTAACAGCAAAGCTCGAGAGGTTGATGAGTTCATCACACACTGAGGATGGGTAAAAATAAACTCATGAACACACATCTGCTTATGTTTCATTTTTTTATAATAACTGGAGCAGGGAGCAAAGAGACTTTGATAAAGGATTGACATCCGAAACACATCAGGCAAGCAGAGAATGGGTGCTTGTCTTTTTGATTGCCTTTTGTAAATAAATAAGACAACTGAGCTATTTGGTGTCTTCATCTTTTGAGGTGGTGTGAGAACAACTTTTACAGTATAAGCAGAGAGTATCTACATACTCTGGAGGTGAATGTGACACTCACATTGCAGTCCTGGACTGATCTGCATTGTCACAAGTTAAAATTCTTGAAAACCAAAGTAGTAGAAGTAGCAGTAGGTTTATTTGTACCACATTCGTTCCATGAGGTTCAGGGTGTGATACACAAAGATAAAAACATTACAGTAGTAAAGCAGGTAAATAAAACCATGCAGATCAATAAAACAACAGTAAACAGTACATGATTACATCAAACAAAGTACTTAATTAAATTAACTTCAACCTAGACTGAAACTAATGGCATTAAATGTCCCCTAAATACAAAGGACCAAATACCTCCCTGAACAGATAGGCTTCCACCAAGGGGGCTTCCATCAGGACTCTTGGAAGAAAGTTCCACAGGACTGGACGGCCCACTTTGAATGAATTGTTCCCCAAAGATTTAAGTCTTGTCCTGGAAACTGTAAGGAGACTCGCCTCAGGGGAGTGGAGGTGGCGGGAGGATCAATAAAGAGTCAGAAACTCTACCAAGTAGCCCAGGCCTATAGACAGAAAATACAAAGACAGAGCACTCTAGCAGCCGTGCAAGTCGATTACTTTTTTATTTTGTCATAAACTGCTGAACAGTACATAAAGTGCAATCAAGGAGTCTATACATACAGTACAGTTTCAAATCTCAGCTATCCAGTCCAACAAGCCCTGGGGCTGAGACAGTTTCATCAGAGGGAGTGGCCAATATTCACCACAATATGGGAGCTTGCTGATAACACAACACAGACATCAGATTTGCCAACTATAAAAAAATAACTTAATAATGCAATAAAAGCCCATGTCCTGGTATAATCATGTTATGAGTTAGTTTTTTAATTCAGTAAAACTGGGTCATGCAATCGCCATTTGGTTCCCATCAGTAAGTAGTTGTGCTGTGTATAGTAATGAAGGACTATGGTGCAAACATTACAGTTCTACTTATCTTTTACAGAGCAGAAGATAGCAGTTCATGTATTTTCCAACAGTGTCTTAAGTTTATAAGACATATGCTAGCTGTTGCAGGAGGGATCACTTAGGCACTGTACCCCTTGTGCTATCAAAAAACATGCACCAGTATAGTACCCAACAAGTGGCTTAAGAGGACTAAAACAACAGTAAAAAGTGGTGCTGTGTAAAAAACAAAAGTGCTGTGTAGAAAGGTGCTATCAGTTAATGTCTAGCAACATTTTCACCTAGAAAAACATACTGGTTACATTCTAAATTAAATAGAAAATGCTTGGCTTCATCATACAAAAAAGATTACAGCTGAAAAAATGTATTACTGATCAAGGCACTCTGAGGTGGTCTGAGAGCAGTCTATTTAGCAGCTCGTAGAAATACTGTATCCATGTGGGCAACATGCCAACAGGGCAAGATTTTGGTATGAAACAGTTTTTCAAAGAGCAAGTTTCTTGCTTGTCTTATTCTCATATTCATTACTCACTGCTTGCACTGCCTACGGCTGGAGTGGGTAGACAGTTACAGCGGGTAATTTGTATTTGCTGTTTGCCAGTCCCGTAGGTTTCAATGTTATAGTTATCACTTATTGCATTTTCAGCGTTCCATCTATTTTGGGCAACAGCTGGCCTTGTTAGCGTTTTGTTTAGGTGTAATCAGTGGAGGTACTTAATCCCCTATCATCAGTTATAATTACCACAGTTGAAAAGGAAGAGCAGGCTGCGTGAGTGAGAAAGAGTTGTGAGTCGGCAGCACCACATGCTTTTATGTTTTAGTTTTAGAGTTTCGGTTTAGCACACTGAATTACTTAAGGTACAGTTATGAGGCACAGTTGAAACTTCTGACAAATATAGGGACTTTGGCTCAGTTTGGCTCAATGGGAATGGTACCCTGCCAAGTGAGCGCTACCAGAACAGCGCCGCACTATACGGTGCTAGTCTGGTAAGCGCTCACACGGACAGTGAGTAGGGTTTTACAGCGCTAGCTGTAAGCACTCCTCTGGTCACTGTCTGTGGTCCTGTACACAGGACAAGTGCTGCAGGGAACAGGAGGCTGGCCGAGCTGCTCCCATGGCATGGAGAGCTGGAGCATGGAGCAGCTTGGCCAGTGGCAATGGAGACCAGGATTCTAATTCTGGTTTCTGACATTTTTTACATTATTGGGACTTTGTTTGTTTTTACATGGGAGTGTGGAAACAGTATTCCATGGCGTCACAAATTTTAATTTTTCCTGTGATCTGCTACCCCTTGGAGTGAGAATCCTATAGACAGAGGGTGTGGGTGGCAGAGCCCACCCCCCCCACAAAAAAACACTGAGCCTTTTGTACCGTGTGTACTATGCCGACGTTATACTTGGTACTTACTGGACCCAGTGCCAATAGGAAAACTGCATAAGAGAGAGTGAGTGATTTACCATCACTAAGTGAGGTACAGAGCTCTAAACAAATGTACAGACTTTGCTTGGCTTAACAGGGAATTGTGTGAGAGAGTAGGGTGCATGAGAGTGAGTGAGTGAATTAGCGTCTGTGCAGCACTAAGTGGTTTCAATATTTCCATTTAGCATCTCAACTGAGATTGGCTAAAAGTCTAGCACACAAATTCCATGAGGTAGTGATCGATTTCAGCTTGGCTTGGCTTGACAAGGAAAGCGTCTATGAGAGTAGGAGACAGTAAGGCGCGAGAGAGAGTTTATATATGTGTGTGTGTTAGCATCTCTGCGGCACCATTTTTGGTACAACATCTCAGCTGAAACAGGGAAAAGTGCAGCACACTGAATTTACAATACACAAACACTGCACAACTTGTGATTTTATATACAGTACCTACGCTAGATTTTTAAAAATACTGTACAGACATTTGTGCTTCTGCAGCATTTGTGCCTCTGCTTCAGTTTACATGTTGTTGAATAAGCTGGAAACAATATTAAAATTAATGCAAGGCACATTCAGTACTTTTTTTATTTTAGTTTGGAACAAACTGATTGGCTGTTGGCTACAGGTTTTTAAGGTGGAAAAGGGAAGGGGAGAAAGAAAAGGGGGAGGTTGAAGCAGTAGAAAGGTTGAAGGATTGGGAAGCTGGGGAAAGCAGGAGAAAGGGGTGTGGGTAGGGAAAGGGATGGGAGAATGGGGAGGGTGATCATAATTGGGAACACAATCAGAGAAAGGGTTCCCAGTCCATATGGTCACTAAATCCATTGGTTTGATGGGTTCTCAGCTTAAACATCCAATGGTACACCTGCAGAAGGTTGCATACCATGTCTCCTCCCTTTAGATTGGCTGAAATTTCTTCAATGCCCATATACCTGGTAGTATAATTCCCATCACTGTGAACTTGTGTAACATGGTGGGATACTTGATATCAAGACATTTGCCATTTGTTGCCATATAGTGCTCCTGTATCCTTTCCAACAGTCCTGCCTATAGAAGCTTCACTACAGCATCACCACATTCCCACAGAACATATACAACAAAACGTGTAGGGCATGTAATAAAATGTTCCACTGTGCCCTCCTTAATACACAGAGGTGCTAGATTGACAAAAGTATCACCTTGTTTACTGAAATTACATGTCATACAATTTTTACAAGATAAAAAATCCTTTGGGTTTTGGAAGAAGTCAGCTAATATGCTGTTTATAGGCAGTGAAGGCACTGTGAACAACCAAAACTTTGGGTTTTTCTGATGGACACTCTAGGACCAACAGTTGTGGTTTGTTCAGTATTCAGGTCCAAGCCCAGAAGACGCCAATTGTCCTGTATCACCTTTCTGAGGTCTATTTCCACTGGGCCATAGGTGGTTATGAATGTGATTTGGACTTCTCCTGGAACACGATATGTTTTCCTTTTTTCTGAGAGGAGAGCCCTTCTACTGAGTTGCCTTGCTTTTTGTAATGCTTGTTGCAGGGTGCTTTTGTCTTACCCTCTCACTCTGAAGCTGTCCAAGAATTTGGCTGCTTCTTACTCAGAATGTTCAGTTTTTGTACAATTTATGCAAAGCCTTATCGATTAACCATAGGGTGTACTATGTATATGATGACATGTATGTCAGCTACATGCATGTATTAATGCATTCCCTACATATGGGTTTCTATGGCCCATGGCTAATACTTGTTCACCATTAGTGCCATGTAACTCCCGATCCAGAAGAGTAATAGCTGTTTTGTCATGGATTGCTGTAACTGATTTCTACTGATGTGTTGCACAAAATCCTGCAACTCATTGTTTATGTGCCCTCAGATGCATAACATGTCATCAATCAATCAAACCAGGGGAGCAGAAGATTTAGACCTTTGCCCAGAGTCACTAGACAATTATGGGACCTCAACCTGGTCAATGCCTGGAAAACAATATCTCAAACTTGAATGAGTAAAGACTCACCTAACATTGTCATATGGAAAAGAAACCTCATAGAATGCCTAAAATGGGAATGTACCCAACACAGTACCAATGGCACCCTACCCATCTTTGACCAAGTTTGGCAGTTACTGATCTAAGCCATAGAGGGGGATATATTCCAAACATAATGGGCAAAGTAGGCCCTTGCAACATTTCATAGGTAAGTCCCTCTCATCCTTCTGTGGGACATACCCTCCCTAGTCTATTCAACCTATCCTCCCGTCACCTTAAACACATGAATCGCAACCAAATGTTAAATTAATTTGCCTCCATGTTGGACAAATTCCTTTGCAAGAGAATTCCAGGTTAATTTACTTTTGCTGTAAAGCTTAATGTCATGTCTGTGTACCATGAAATACTCATATAATAGGCAATGTGTCAAACATGCTTTCCATTGTATGTATGAAGTTATGTTGAATTTTTTTCAATAAAATAATTTTACAAAAGAATAAATTGAACTAGCATGGCAGTTTTGTCATAAAAGGGGTTAGCCATGTGATTGTAGATGACCCACTCTTCCAACCAACCCATGAAAATGATGGCATAGGAGGGGGCCACTGAAGTGCCCACGGCAGTACCTCTGGTTTCTGAATAGTAGGCATTATTAAACAGGAAAAATTGCTAGTTAATAGTAATTCAATAGCAGCTGTGATAAATGTTATAAGAAAATCAATGCTGGAATGTTCCAGCATAGTTTTCATTGCATGGAGCCGGTTCATAATCGATGACAGAGTACAATGCCGTGACATCTGTAATGAGCCATATGTAAGTATTCTTTCATTTGAAACCATGCAAATGCTGTAGTACTGATGTGATATCTCGCAAAAATGGCAGCAGTTGTACTACTGCCTGTTGTAGAAAACAATCAATGAAACTAGAATGTTTTTCCATAAGTGATCCCTTTCCAGACACTATTGGCCTACCTGTCCTTGTGGATTTTTGGCTCATGACAGAACACTGGAATGAGTGGAGTATCACATCTGAGAGCCAACAGTTCATCCTCTGTTATCCATCCATTCACGTGGGATTCTTCCCAAAATGTGTGTATTTCTTCTTAAAAACAGCTGCAGGGTTTTCTTTTTATTCTCTGTAGTTAATGGGATACCGTAGTTGTCTCTCTGGTTCGGCCTTGTAACATTGCTGATCCAAAATCACCACGGTTCCCCCTTTGTCTGAGGGCTTTATAACTATGTTCATCATTTATCGTAACTCATGAAATCGAAACCTAGAAACATAGACTTTGATGGCTGATAAGGACCGCCTGGCCCACCTAGTCTGCCCATTTTCCTACCAAACAGATAAGCTGTAGATCCTAGTTAACCAACAGCTTACTTCCTCCTACCCACCACTAGGACTGCCTTATGTCTGTCCCATGCATTCTTGAATTCCCCCACTGTTCTTGACTCGACGACCTCCTCAGGGAGGCTGTTCTATGCATCCACAACCCTCTCTGTGAAAAAATACTTCCTCACATTGCCTCTGAGCCGTCCCCCCTCTATTTTCAAATTGTGCCCCCTTGTTCTTGCACATCTCTTTTTCTGAAAGATGCTACCCTCTTGGACTTTGTTGATTCCCTTGAGGTACTTGAAAGTTTCTATCATGTCCTCTCGCTCCCTTCTTTCCTCAAGGGTATACATATTAAGCTCCATTAGTCTTTCTTCATATGCCTTCTGGTGCCGACGCTGCATCATTTTGGTTGCCATCCTCTGGACAGCCTCTACTCTGTCTATGTCTTTGCAGAGATGGGGTCTCCAGAACTGCACACAGTACTCCAGATGGGGTCTCAACAACTGTCTGTACAGAGGGATACCAACTTCCTGTTTTCTACTATTGATGCCTCTCCCAATGCATTCCAGTATCCCCCCCAGCCTTCCTTACTGCCTTCTCACATTGCTTGCCCACCTTTAGGTCATCCGATATAATTACCCCCAGGTCCCTTTCCATTTTTACTGTTGTCAGTATCTCACCCCCCATCGTGTACTCTTCCCCTGGATTTTTGTTTCCCAGGTGCATTACCTTGCACTTCTTTGCATTGAATCTGAGCTGCCATACATTTGACCATTCCTCCAACCTTGCCAAGTCCCTTCTCATCCTTTCCACTTCATCTTGTGTATCAACCCTGTTGCAGATTTTGCGTCGTCTGCAAAGAGACATACTTTTCCTTCCAGTTCTCTGCAATGACACTTATAAAGACATTAAAAAGGACCGGTACCAGTACTGAACCCTGCGGTACCCCACTAGTAACCCTCCTTTCTTTACTGTGGACTTCATTTACTACTACCCTTTGCATCCAGTTGTTTAGCCAATTTTTTATTCAGGCCACCACCTTGGGACCCACTCCAAGGATGCCTAACTTATGTATTAATCTTTTGTGTGGGACTGTATCAAATGCCTTGCTAAAATCTAGGTAGGCCATGTCCACAGCCCCTCCCTGGTCTACTACTTTGGTCACCCAGTCAAAGAAATCTATTAGATACATCTGACACGACCTTCCCATCATGAATCCATGTTGCTTTGGGTCCTGTGCCCCACTGGCCTCTAGGTACTCAACAATTCTTTCCTTCAGAAGGATTCCATCATTTTCCCTACCATTGAGGTCAAACTAACTGGTCTGTAGTGCCTGTTTTTCTTCTACAGTTAAACTGGCATAGTGTTGACTATTTTTTGTCCCATTAAATTATTTGAGTCATTCCCTTTAATACAGCTTTTTGAAATGTTTCAATTACAGAGCTGCCTGGATTGGATGGAATGAAGGTGGAGTTTCTGTGTAACTGAGGATGGTTTTTGCCTATGTATCATTTAAGGAAGTTCCTTCTTCTTCTAGCATTGTGCAAGGATCCTCATCCTGTAATTCATCTATAAGATTGCTATAGTTTTCCATAATATCAGCCAACACTGGTGTGTCTATTTCTTGCAAGGTTACCTCAGCATATGGACGCTGCCTTTGGTGTTTATGATGCATTTCCCTTCTCATGCTGCTTGAATTAGTGGAAAGTTTTTTTTTTAATTAATTTTCCTGAACAGTTTAAAAATGTCACAACAGATTTCAAACTCAACCACAGATATGATGGGAACAAATGATCAGCTGTAAGAAGATAGTATTTTCAATTGCATTGGTGTCAATGTCCTATTAGACAGATTTACTACTGTGACTATTGACGTGTTTGACTGTCTCACAGGGTGTTGTTTTCCTATGCTGTTCCTGGCCCCTGCAGCCCCTCAGTTTTTATTTTTTTTTTTTATTTTGTTTTGACTTAGTTGTTATTGTTGTTGCTGTGCTTGGTCCATCTGATTGACTTGAGGACCTCCTGCTACAAAACTCATTGCTTTAAGCTGTGTTTACACTGCAGAGGCTCTTGCCAATCCTTTAAGTGTCTCTATTTGTGTGCTCCAGCTATTGCTACCCCTTTCTCCACCTTACTCACTCTCATTTTACTTCACTGAAGGTATATTGTCTGGAAATCAGCCAAAGTTCTCCCTCTTCCTAAGTATGGCAATTATTTAATCCCAGGGAACCATTGTGCCATCTTCTCTTTGCCCTAGCACTAGCTAAAATCCAGGAACAACTAGTAGTCTAACAACTCTCCTCAATCCCAGGGAACTACCACCCTATTTTACTTCATGACTATGTCTCCTTCTTCAATTCCTTCCTGTCTGACTTTCATAAGACGCAGTCCATTATCTCTTCCTCCTCCTCCTCCTTCCTCAGGTTCACTGACTTTGTTCTGAAGGTGATGGATCAGGCACTGGTCACCCAGGGTTCTGTCCTGGGCCACATCCAGATGTGGTAGACCAACATAAAAGCCACAGAGAATGCCGGCCTGCCAGTGCAGCGGTTGGATTTCTGCTTGCAATGCCAGTGACCCAGGTCCAGGAATAGACCTGGGTCATCGGAGGGCCAGACAGGGGGAGAGAGAAGGTTTTAGCATCCCTAGGACTGCTCTCCTTCTCTGGGAAGGAGGGGGGGTTGAGTTTCCGGTGAACAGAAGCACCCAGCGGAGGCTGGGTTCATTGCACTACACCAGTGCCAGCATGTCTTCAGGGGCAGGGTGGATGCTGGCCATCATTGCACGTCCCCGCCCCTGCTTACAGGGGATAAAAACTCTGCACTGGGTCATCTCCATGTTGTTCTTCCCCCGTGGCCTCGATCAGCCTCTGGTACTGGCTCTCCCGACCAGTACCAGTAGTGCAGCAGTGGAAGGGGACTAGTGTCACAACCCCACCCTCTGGGAGGCAAGCCAGGGGTGACTGGGAGACTGCGGTGATCGCCAGAGGTGGAGGTACGAGGAGGCCATGACCAAGGGCTGAAATTGATGATCCCGGAACAGGCCAAAAGTATAGTAAATAGAAAAAAGCCACAGAGAATAATAGAATCACGTGAAATGTATAAAGGGATGACTTATCTTTTCCTGACATTTAAAAAAAATGTTGTAACCTGTTTTTAAGCATTAAGGGCTCAACCACAAAACATGTTTGCCATAGAAACAGAATAGGAGAAACTGTTCTGTGAATCAAACCCTAAGCTGTGGTCAGAGGCTGGGTTACGATCCGTTAATCCAATCCTGGGGAGGTTATGAGAGACAAGGCATAGCCAAGTATCTAACATCCTGGGGTCAGAGTAACCAAGATAACCCAACTCCTGAAGGGCCTTCATGCTATTATTAAACTAGAATGCTGTAATTCTTTTAAACTGAATGTTTTATAAGTTAGTATTTGAAACCTTTTATTGCACATGAGGGATTCCATCCTTTAGCATAACCCTCTTAGATAGCTGTCAGCCAGCCAGAATGTTCTATTACCAGCCACTGTTTTATAACTGAATTTGTTTAAGAGGGTTTGAGAAGTAAGTAATATGCGATTGTCTGCATAAGTTAAAAAAAAATTGAAACATGCTTTTTTTATTTAGAAAAAGAGGGATGCGTTTATAAGAAAATAAGTAAAGTTATGCAAATGATGACAGTGCTTAGAAACAAAGTCACATGGGCAAAGACTAAAGACATGGAAAACAGTATGTAAAATGAATCAGTCTGTGCAGGGTTAGATAATACTGTAGTGTGTTTCTCTGTGTGCAGTACAAGTTACACTGGAATATAGAGTTGCTTAGCAAATATTAAAAAAAACATTGCTTGACTATTGTAAAACAAGGCAAAGCTGAACTGACCAGTGCCAGTCACCGAGATAAGAGCAGAACAACCCAAGAGCAAGGCCAGACATGCCTGTTCTACAAGGTTGATCAAGGAGATGAGATGGGTGACGGTGTCTAAAGCGTCAGTGAGTTCAATGAAAATTAACACCGTAATCCAGACCATCCCTGTAAGAATGTAGTCAGTGGCCTGCAGAAGGTAGTAGATCATAGACAGGAGTTTTTGAAAGCAAAGCTTTTTACATCTGGGGCCTTTGTTTCTAAGACAGAATATACTCTGCAGTGTAATTTCAACAGTGTACAACAATCTACAGTATTGGCTGTGCTCCAGTCAACTTTTTCTTAATGCTAAAAAAGGTCCCAATGACCTTTGGGAGGAAAAAGTGTTTCAACAGGCTTCGCACTATCCCTGTCTTCAGGAATCTTGATGCTTCCACTCTTGAAAAATGTTTCCAGTTCAAGTACCTTGATGTGGGGATGGATTAAAGTCTTGGGGCCCTATTCTAGAAGGGCTGGAGCAAGTTGTACCAAAGGCTACTTGCACCAAGTATCCTGTGCCCAATTCTCTATCAGGCAGAGATCCCACGGCTAAGTCCTGTAACTTGTGACAACCTGAACTATACACCAATCAGAGGGCATATCTGTACAAGTTGCTGCAGGCCTGCTGCATGATCAAGGGAAGGGTGCAAGTGCCCCTCGGCCACAATCCCTGAGCCTGAACAGCTCCACAGGACTAGCGGGCAGCCCCAATCCCCATAAGAGTTATAGGCCCCTAGCCCCAAACCCCCATAATTGTATTAGCCCCCAGCCCTGAACCCTCAAAAGTATGATAGCCCCCAGCCCTGACCCCCTGTAAGTGTAATAGCCCCAGACCCAATCCCCATAAATTATAATAGCCCCCATAACTCCCCAGTCTGTAATCTTAGTAAGATCCCCCTCAGCCCCAATCTAGTTTTGCACCCACAGAGACAGTATGACAGTCGTTAAAGTAGAATAGTAAATCAAAATCCACATCCTATAGCTCCCGATGTCCCTGGTAATCTAGTGGCCCCCCACCCCACAGTGCCAGTCCACTCTGCCACCCCACCTGTACCCAGCCTGTGACTGGCACAACCCACCTCTCACCAGAGTGGTCAGCCACCAACTGAGCTCTGTATGAGTGCATAATGTAAATAATGCGTGTTCAGTGAATGACGCTGCTGTCATTCACTGGCGTGTACTGTTTACAGTAAGTACATGCTCATACAGAGGCCAGTTAGATGGCATAACCAGTGGCGAGAGTGGATTGTGCCAGTTGCTGGCTGAGTAGATGAGTGGCAGTGTTGACGGCACTGCGGGGTGGGGGTGGGTGGGGAACACTAGATTACCAGGGATACTGTGGTCTATGGGATGTAGATTTTGTTTTATTATTCTACTTTACAGCTGCTATACTACCCCTGCAGGGTACAGAAACTGGAGCAGAGCTGGGAGGTGGATCTTACTAATATTACGGGGATCGGGGGCTGAGGGGGCTTTACACTCACAGGGCATCTGTGTTGTGGAGCTATTACAATTATAGGGGATCAGGCTGGAGGGGCTACATGACCTGGGGAATGGACTGGCAGCATAGTGGTGCAACCTCCGATGGACACAAGGTACACTTACACCAGCTATTAGATGGTGTAAGTGTACTTTGGCAGATGTCCTCCTGGGGTTTTTGTAGAATTGCAACATTGAGGATGTGGTGGCCGCCCTTCCAGAATAGGACGCAACTGCTGCCATAAACCCCCTTGTGCCATGTTGCAGGAGGTTTATGGCTCAACTAGTGATTTATGTCTACTTTGGCACAAGCAGCCCGCGATGTGTCACAGGCTGCTTTGTAGAATACTGCTTGTCGCAAATCATGGCGCAAAGTGCTACTTGGGCCATTCTCATTGGCACAAGTCACTTTGTGCCATGCACAACCCTTTCTAGAATCAGGCCTTTGATTTTTACATGCAGATTGAAGCCATCAACAAGAAACTCCTCAACAAATTTCTGCCTCCAACTGCCTGTCCACCAGGACATTGTCCTTGAGATAATTCTCCCAGAGTTTGACTACACAAACATGGTGTATACTGTGCTACCCTGACAGCCACCTTGGCCAGACTGGATCCCTTATGCAACTCCTTGTGCTGCTACATCCTGAACTGTACCCCACAACACACACACACACACCACAGTTTCCTCTATTCCTCGATTTAGGTAATGGCACATTTTTTATTTTCAATTGTTTAACCAGAAGAGACACACTAAGCTGAAAGCTTGTTTACAGGTGTGACCTGGGAGCACAGGGAAGTTAAGTGACTTGCTCAGGGTCACACAGTATATGCAAGTGGGGGCTGTGGGATTCAAACCCAGGTCTCCTGATTTGCAGCTCAGAGCCTTAAACCACTGTGCTATACTGCCTCCATTTCAGCTGATTATATCATAAAATGCATGCGGCGTAACTACGATGTGGTAGGCGCATCCCCAGACTAGGTCTGAATACCTGGAAAATTGACTGTAGCCTGGCGCATCTGGAGATGCGCAAAGCGCAATTTCCAGATATTCAAACCCAAACATGCAAATGAGACCATTATGCATGCAAGGTGCAAATGGAGTCATTTGCATGTCATTATGGCTCCATTTGCATGAGTTTTGCAGGGCTGGCCTGGCAAAATGTGCCGGGTACCCTGCCTATGCATGCCATAATGATACCCGGCAGTCTAGTGGCCTCCACCCATCCCTGAGACCTGATCCCCATAACTGTCATAATGAAAAAATCCCTGGTGGTCCAGTGGTCCCCCCTCCCATCCCCAAGACTAGATCCCCATAAGTCATAATGAAATAAGCCCTGGTGGTTCATTGGTCCCCCCTCCCATCCCTGAGTCCTGATCCTCATAAATGCAATAGCACACTAATCCCTGGTAGTCTGGTGGTACCCCACACCCCCATCTCCAAGTCTGATCCCCATAAATGGCAACATAAGAAAACCTGATGGTCCAGTGGTACCTCCCACCCACACAGAACCCTCATCCCACCCTGCTCCCCCATCCCAGCAGTGGCTGTATGTCAGCGGGCAGCAAAACCCACCTGCACACCTCCACGGCTGCCTGCCAAATGACAACATACAGTATCCCCTGCAAGCTCATTGGGTGACACTGTCAACCAATGGGCTTACAGTGTGTACTGTACACTTCCATTCACCAAGTTACATTTACGAGGATCGGGACTCAGGGATGGGAGGGGGGACCACTGGACCACCCGGGCTTATTTTATTATGACAGTTACAGGGATTGGGATTCAGGGATGGGAGAGGGGCCACTAGACTACCAGGGTACGTATGGTATGTGTCCATACAGCTCAGGGATTCGGGGCATAAGGGCAGCCATCCAGGGGCTGGCGGCCACTGTGTTGTGCCATGCATACAGCAGTCCACCTGTGGGCTACATGTTTTCAGGTGTAATTCTTTGTTCCTATGTACGCAGCATATCTCCCCGATGTGCAGGCAGATGCGTACCAGACATCTCGGCTGAATATCAGGATGTGTCACATATGCATGGGCATGCCCCTGGAGATGCAGTGCATACAATATAGATGCACCTCAGCGCATCTGGTGTTGCGCGACTCATCTCTGGGGGTTTGCATATGGCCCTGGGGCACAATTCTGGACGTGTGCCATGTGCAAATCCTTTGAATATCCTGGCCTTTGTTTTTCACCTTTCCTTTAAAGTGTAACAGTCAACACTAAGAGCCCCACAGCTAAACATGGGACTTCTCAAAATTTGCACTTTGTGTGCAGAAACTTTTTTTTTTACTTACCATTTACTGCAGTATAATATATGGTAGAATGTTGTTATTAGGGGAAACTCACCTTTTCCCACTGTTGTTATACCATCGATGTGACACAGCCTTGTTGTTAACCCATCTGTGGTACATCATATCGATGGTATAACACCGTGGATTGCTCTGCGCATCCATGCTACTCGAACAGACCGCCTTCTTGAAAATGTCGCAATGGTGAGAGCACGACCCGGAGCCAAGCAGTGGTGACTTAAATAACGGAGCGGCTGACAAAAGTGAGGATCCTACTTTATTATATTAATGTTTTTGATGACCATACACTATATAATATAATGTATGGTACATCAATCGGTAACCTGTTTGTTAAACCATCTCAAGGTTACCATGGTGACTTAAACCTCTCGCACTTTGCTCTCAAGGTTTGCACGGCCACCCTGGAAACCTCTCGATGGTTAACAAACCTGTTAACAATCGATGACCGTACATTATCCTCTGTATAATAGATTGTAGCTGGCTGATTCTGCTGGCATCCAAGCTGGAACTTGCTGTAACCAGAAATCCCATAATCTCAATACAGCTGACATCAGAGGAGTGCTGCAGCAGTGAGAGATTTAATAGCCTGCATTAAATGTTAGAGCTATTATAAGTTCAGATCAGATGCTTGCCAGTCCTGTTGTTCTCCTAGGACTATATACAGTCATCTGTGTCTATGCTTAGTCCTGCTAGTTCAGTGTGACCAGCAAACAAATGATTAGAATTTATATAAACTCTGCACCGCAGGCTACTGAATCACCCATTGCTTCAGCCCTGCTGGGATTTGAGCTACAGGGTGTTCTAGGGTTTCTGGTTAAAACAAATGCCAGCTTCAATGCCAGCAGAATTGACCAGATACAATCTACCATACGGCAACAAGCAGGAAGTAGAAAAATGTTTTTGCACACAAAGTGCAAGCTGGAATCAGCCACACACTTCAGTGTGGGGCTCTTAGTGTTGGCTGTTTTTATTTAAAACTAATATCTTCAAGAAAGTCCAGTTATAATTCCCTGGTTCCATTTTGGATATGAGCATTTTTTTCATATTCCAAATAGTGCAGGGTATTTTTTTTTCTAAATTAGTCTTCAAACCTTATATCAATTTCTAAGTTAATGACAACAGCTTACATTTGGGAATTTTTTTGATAGCTCATAATTCTATTCTACTCTTTCTTTGAGCTCCTCAAATATTGCATGTACTGTTATCATAATCCCAGGATGTTGGATGGTTTACATTTAAGCAATAAGCCACGAGAGGGTGTTGGCTATTGGGGGATTTACCACGGCTGGAGCAGTTTGCCCACAAGGCACAGCCAAGTGGGTAAATCCTTGCCAGCCATGGTAAATCCCCCGATAACCCACATCCCCCAAGTGGCTTATTGCAATTATACCAAGATTCATTTTTTTTACTATAATAAAATACAAATATTAAAGAGGTTGCTTTGTTTTTTTTTATTGTATTTATTGCTATGCTGCAGATGTAGAAGATGATATAGTTTTCATCAGCTGTTGGTTATCAGAGGATTTACAATGGTGGTAAACTGCCAGTCTGACGATTTCATTGGCTGTTCCTTTATGTCCATGGTATAATACGGGGTTACTCATCTGAACTGAATGCACCCACAGTCGCTCATAGATGTTGCCTGTATATCAGAATAAATTTGCTATCACCAGACCGAATACAACATATCTTTTGTACTGCTTGGTTGATCTGTGTGATTATGTGCTCTCTTTAATGTAACCATTTCTTACTCTTGTTAAAATCTTATGTATGGAACTGTCTCAGCATCATTGTCACTGTAATTTGCAAATGTTCTTTTGTTGTAACTATTTGTTCACTCCTGACGTGGAACCTTTGTAAAAAAAAGTCTCTGGCTCAAAGGTATTGTAATTCCAACAAATAATTAAATAGTATAATTCTCTGTAGTGTGTAACATTTCTTTACTCCGCTCTCATTCAGAGTGTACCTATATGTAACCTATGCATGACCCTAGACCTTTGATCATTGACTATGAAGTAGAGAAGTAGACTGAAGCAAGAGGATGCTTGATTAAACATCGATGAGAAGTGCAAGTTAGCAGACTAGCAAGGATAAAATGGATTGCACTGATAACAGCAGGGGGCTTCCTAAGGAGACAGGAAACAGCCAGCAGAGTCACCATCCACCTCCATCCAATGGCAGAACTTACCTGAGTAAACTAGGGAATATTACTAAACCTAAGTATTATGACTTTCAGCATGGAGGAGAGAAAAAAAACATTTGAGGAGGAAATCTCTGGGGATCCAAGGCCTAGGTCACCTTCCCGCCAGGCTTAGGGTATTTTGTTTAGTGATGGTTTTAGACAGGAATGCCTCCTCACTGCAAGAGAAGGGAATGCCTCCCTATTCTACAGGAGAATGTACTTTAGCTTATAGAATGCCTCCTCTCACTGAAGGAAATGGGAACACTTTCTCACACTGCAGAAGGGAATGCTTCCTCACACTGCAGGAGAAGGTACTTTAACTTTCAGATGGCTCATACTGCAGGAGAAGGGAACACCTCCTCACACTGCAGGAGAAGGGAACACCTCCTCACACTTCAGGAGAAGGGAACGCCTCCTCACACTGCAGGAGAAGGGAATGTCTCCTCACACTGCAGGAAACAAGAATGCCTCCTCATGCTGCAGGAGAAGAGAAAGCCTCCTCATACTGCAGGAGAAGGGAATGCCTCCTCACACTGCAGAAGAAGGGAATGCCTCCTCACACTACAGGAGAAGGGAATACTTCCTCACAGTGTAGGAGAAAGACTTTACTTTTGGAATGCTCACACTGCAGGAGAGGGGAACACCTCCTCACACCACTGGAGAAGGAAATGCCTCCTCACACTGCAGGAGAAGGGAACATCTTCTCACACTGCAGGAGAAGGGAATGCCTTCCACACTGCAGGAGAAAGGAATACCTCCTCATACTGCAGGAGAAGGACTTCAACTTTCAGAAAGCTCACTTTGTCAATCATTTTTACAACATACTGTTGCAATGGCTGGTACACTAACAAACCGTTTTTACAACATAGTGTTACAAAGGCCAGTATGCCAATACTGTCAACTGCTTTTACAACATAGTGTTGCAATGGCCAGTACTCCAACACTCTCAACCATTTTTACAAAATAGGGTTGCAAGGGCTGGTATGCCAACAAACCATTTTTACAACATAGTGTTGCAATGGCTGGTACGCCAACACCATTGACTGTTTTACAACACAGTATTGCACAGTCCAGGACGCCAACACTGTCAACCCTTTTTACAACATAGTGTTGCAAGGGCTGGTATGCCAACAAACTGTTTTTACAACATAGTGTTGAATGGCTGGTACGCCAACACTGTCGATCATTTTTACAACATAGTTTTGCAAGGCCCGCTACACCAACAAACCATTTTTACAACATAGTGTTGCAACAGCCGGTATGCCAGCACTGTCAACCATTTTTACAACATAGTATTGGAATGGCTGGTACACCAAAACTATCAACCATTTTTATAACACAGTGTTGCAATGGCCAGTACGTCAACACTTGCAACCATTTTTACAGAATAGTGTTGCAATGGTTAGTACACCTATACTGTCAATCATTTTTACAACATAGTGTTGCAATGACCGGTACACCGCAAGGTGGAACAAGGTAATGTAGAGAGTTACAGGCAATGTGCAGCACGTCAACAGATAATACACTGAAACATGATAAGCAGTAAGAACTAAACAAACAGCTCAGGCTCACCTAGTCCCTTATCCAGTGTGACGTGCTTGCTGGGCAAGGGTATAGGCAAGCAATGCAAGTAAGAGGAAAGAAAACAAGCCAACCAATCCCTCAATGAATGCCAATTAAAGGTGATGTAAATACTAAGAGGATTTTAGTGGCAAAGGCAGTACTCGAACATGATATATCTGAACCACACGGGGCCACGACTCTCAACTATACACCCCCCATCCTCTGCCATAGGAAAAATTAAAAAAGCCACGGTAAAGCGCCAGAGTTTAAAACTAGTTTACAGCAACATCTGTAGCTGAAATTACCTCCAGAGTATAATGAAGCATTGTACAAAAGTAGTTAACAGCTCCCAGCTGTAATTGTTACAGCTTCCAGCAGTAGCTGAGTTGAACAATTAAACAAGCATAGGAATTGAAGACATACGGTAGGTAATAATTCACTGAAAAACAACAGTAATAATTGCTTGGTACAATTACGTGTAAGCAGGTTTGAATCCCATGGAGAAAGTAGAATTGCAGTAGACTTAGGTTTGTTTCCCACTGAGTGCAAAATAAACATGTTTGAGCAAAGGTAAATCCCCCAAAAAGACTGTATGAAAACTGAGGGCATACGTAAGAAGAAGAGTAGTAAATAAAGAAATGTTGAGGTAAGTAAGCAAGAAATAAGCATTACTGGAGCACAAGGTTGCTGAGGTAAATTAGGTCTTGCACAAAATGGAGCAAGATAGGGTAAAGCTGAGAGTAGCTGCTAGCTGATCAGCAGGGCCAGGAGCAGGTGCTATCAAGTAAGGGAAGCACAGGAGACAACAACAGCAGTGGGAGCTGAAACATGCAATAACAAGCACAGGAAAACGGAGATTAGGTAGGAGCCTCAAACACAGGCACACAAGAAACACAGTGCAAACAAAGGGCAACAAGATGGTGAGGAAAATGAGAAAGCCCCAAAAAGAAAACACAAACACATGAAAAAAAAAAAGCACAAGGAAGCACACAGCAGCTGGAAGCAAAAAAAAAACTAACCAGGGCAAGAGAAAAACACAAACAGAATCTAGCAGAAATGAAGCAAAGCCCAGAGCACAAGCAATGCCGGGTAGCCCCAAGGGAGAAGACAGACCAACCCAGCCTCCAGTTGGCAAAGAAAAAAATGCTTCAGAGGAAGGCTGGGAGGAATGGCTTATATAGCTAGCACGGTAGGTGCCATACTGATAGGCACAATTAGTGCTGCCCAAACCTGTTAGCATGAGAGTGATATTTAATATCAGACACACATACAAATAAGGAATGGTGGCATGCATAAAGGACATACAGCTACTGTATATCAGACAGGTATGGAAGTGCTAAGAGACTGTTTAGAAAACACTAGTTAACATTTCTTCTTAAAACCTACTTTTAAATTCACACAAACTGCACATAGCCTCCCCCATCCCAGTCCTGGTATATAAATATATTGAAAGCCGTGGCTCTAGTAATACTCACCCCTCAATCCTGATTCTAGTAATAGTTGATCAAATCCCTAGTTCCAGTAGTAGCCCCTTCCCCCCATCTCAGTCCGAGTACATGTAACTATGCCAATTCCCTGGTGTCCAGTTGTGAGCCCTCCCGCTCCAGTACCTATATCAATCTCCAACCCCACCCTCAGCCTGCAACCCCCACCACCACAATCACAATGTCCAGCACTTACCCCCCCATTCACCTCTTCTGCCAGCTCCATCTAAATCCCATAAGCACTATACAAATGTACATGTGTTTATATTGATATAGTTACAGCCATGCTACTGAAGTAGAGGAGGGAAAAGAGAGGGGGCAAAAAGGAACAGGTACTTAAGCAGGTCCCAGGAACCCCCTCCCCCAGAGGAAGAGCGGTCCAAGGGAAGGGGGTGGATAACAGTAAGTGGGAAAGGTTAGAGAAATGGTAAGGTGAAGAGCAGTGGGAGCATCTCCAGACTTGCCAGAGAGAAACAAATTCTTCCCACTTGGTAGTGGGAGGAGGGGAACCTGTTGGAATGGGGAGGGACAGTAGGATGCGGAGGGATGGAGGTAGTATGGGGGAGTTGTCAGGGAAGATAGGGAGGAGGAGTGGGAGAAAGTGAGTTCAGGTGAGAGAGGGAGGGCAAATAGAGCAGGGAATATGGTGGTGAATAAAGGAGAATGAGTGGTCAGGCAGGAGTGAGCAGAAGGGAAGGGAAGGGTAGAGGGCAGGCCAGGGGTGAGCAAAAAGGTAAGATGGGGGAGTGCTAAGGGGAGAAAGGCTTGGGAGAAGAGGATGTGGATACCTGGGGTAGAGGGTTGTGGGGAAATACAAAAGGAACAGGAGGGGAAAGATGAAGCAGGTGGGAGTGGGCAGCAGGACAGACAAAGAGGTGGGAAGGCCCAGAATGGAGGGGGAGGGTAATAATCTTGGGGGATTCAATTGTGAAGGAGATGAGATGGGGCAGAAAAGAATCAAGGGCAAGCCATAAGAGGGGGAAGGAAACCTCACATTATAATGCACCTGGGGACAAATGACCTTGCAGGATGTGAGGTGAGGGAGGTGCAAGAGAGGTTCACAGAGGTGGGGAGAATTTGCAGTGAGGAAGGGAGGACAGTAGTCTTCTCAGAGGTGCTTCTGCCCTAAGGGATAGCACATCAAGAAAGGTAGGAATAGAAGAATTTATCAGATGGCTTAGGGGGTGGTGTGAAAATGAGGGGTATGGACTTGTTGGTGGCTGGGGAGGGACCTGAGATAACAAGAACTTGCATACACTGGACAGGTTACATCTGAGTAGGAAGGGTACAGTAGTTCTGAAGAGCAAGCCAGAGGAATTCATGGAGAAAAATCTTAATTTAAACTGAAAGGGGTAGGAAGCAGGGTTCACAGCACACTTAGTCATCTGTAGGAGGAGACCGATAACCTCCTCCCCCAATTAGAACAGCATGGGGAGAAGATAGATGAGAAGGGTGGAGGTACAGAGAGGTAACTGTGGGAGGAAGGGTGTGGAAAAGGGCAGGTCAGGAGTGGGAGAGGCCCTAGGTCACAGTGGAGGGTGATGTCTCCGAACGCCAGAAGTCTGGGAAACAAGATGACAGAACTGCAGTCACTGATGACAGAGGGAGAGGTAGATACAGTGGCCGTCACAAAGATGTGGGCCACACAAAACCATGACTAGGATCTCAGAGTTCCTGTGTATAAACTATATATAATAACTGGGTTTTGCTTTTCCCCTTAGGGAAACTCATAGTGTAATTTGCCATTATAAAGGAGTGTTTATAATGGCAAATGTGTCGTGTTTCCCACGCTCCGTGCATGCCCAACCTGCAGCTCATTATTTCCAACCTCTGTCCACCTTGTCTTGCAGCTGGAGATCGCACCATCACTCGGACTTGGTGGTAAGTTATTTTTTTTTTAATCACTGCTCTAAAACATTTGGAACAAAACCAACTACCAGGAAAACAAAAGCGTAACGGACCGCTAAAATCCAACTGGACCACGGCCACACAGGAATGTCTTTTATTTTATATAATTGCTGTAGTTAAAAAGTGAAACCCAGAAAGTATATAAAATAAAATACGGGGTGGTGCAGAAACTCGAATTTTACACACATCCTCAGTGTTGGATGCCTAGATAAACCCCTCGAGCTTCGCTCTCTGGGTTTATGTGGCATACAACACCTCGGGTGTGTGTAAAATTCTTGTTACATACACCACCCCATATATCATTCTATATAGAACTGATGGGTAGGATGAGGAAAGAGGGGGGCAGAATAGCCCTGTACATGAAAGAGAGGATAACTTGTACCAGAAAGGAAGAGGCGGAAGGTGGGTGCAGGTACAATCCACTAGGGGAGGAAACTAAGGATGGGGGAGGTCTACAGGCCACCTTCCCAGGAGGAAGAGTTGGACAAGGTATTGTGGTCTCAAATCATGGAAATGGCCTGTCGA
Source organism: Neoceratodus forsteri (assembly GCA_016271365.2). Lineage (NCBI taxonomy): Eukaryota > Metazoa > Chordata > Ceratodontiformes > Ceratodontidae > Neoceratodus > Neoceratodus forsteri. The sequence goes on along the minus strand of CM057449.1, from coordinate 1,823,165,248 downwards.
TGGGAGGTAGTAATAACGGGGATTTCAATTGGTTCCACCAAGCCGCACCGACAGCCAAGTGTCAAAATGCAGCATAGTAGCAATAACAATGTCGACAGGCAAAATTTCACCTGTTCAACATAGAACTTTTTTTTGCAGGAGGCTGCATGCCCCCTTCCCACACACACACACACACACACACACACACACACACCCTTCCTAAAGATAAAAAACTCCAGGTCAGAGTTATTCAAGGGGTGAAGGAGTGTTTGAGAGCGTCGACATTTTTCCATTAGGTCCATTACAGAGACAACCTCGAAGTTGTCACTGTAATGGATTTTAATGTTGAATTTCAACATCGTGATGGTACCTGGGGTGGTCTAGAAAATCCCAGCTACCTCTTGCACTAGGAAGCAAGTACTGCTGGATGCATTTCAGGGAGGTTTCTTGGCCCAGAATGTCATGGAGCCTACTAGGGAGAAGGCTCTACTGGACCTGGTCCTGTCCAGCTGTGAGCAGGTTCTGGATCTGTATGTAAAACTGGAAGTGCCACTTGCAGGTACTGACCACCACGTGGTGTGGTTCCACCTGGACATTGGCAGGGGAATTGTCAGGACTACAGCAAGGGTTTGGGGGTTTAACAGGGATGATTTCAGCAGGATAGAAGAAATTCAGGTACGACACCTTGCTGGGATCAAAAGGGTAATGGTTAAGGAACAGAAATGGGTTTGATCTTTATTCAGGACTTCCGTGACTTTCAGTATTGTCATCAAAACGTAGCAATGACGACAGTGCCACGAAGTTTGCTAATGATTTCATGAACAACCAATGAGTTATTAAAACCTCATCCATGACAAACTTACATCCTTAGAAATGGGCAATAATAAAACAGGGACCGATGGAGGCCACTAGTGAGTGTGCCAAAATCAAAAGTAAGAAAACTAAAGCCAAAAAGCCCAGTTGATTTGGCAAGAAGGTGACAAAAGCTGTAAGTGACAAGAGGGCAGCCTTCCAGAACTGCAATCATTCTCAGAAGGAGAAGGACAAGATGGAGTACTCTGCTAAATCAAGAGAAACAAGTAGAATGGTTAGGGTGGCAAAGGATACAAGGGAAGTACAGCTAGCACAGTGGGTAAAACAGGGGAGAAGGATGTTTTCCAATATATAAGGGAGAAAGGAAACAAAAGAAGAGATAGATTATTAGATTATTAGACAGATTATTCTCCTGTAGAATTGTGAATTTTGGAACCTCGTTTGTTACTTGTTACCTGATCATGTAAAGTCTCCTATTCTTATGTAACGTTTTCTGTAAACTGTCGCGCAACCTTTGTAAAAGAACCTCTGGTTCAAAGGTATTATAACCGTAGCAATAACTAAATAAATAAAAAGGAGGGTGGTTTGGCAGAAAGTAGCGAAGAGAAAGTGGAGGTATTTAACAAGTAGCTCTGTTCAGTCTTCACTAGAGAGAAGACTGGGCCAGTGCCACAAAGGAGCAGCGGGGTGGGGACCAGGAAGGGGGAAGTCACAGACAGCATCATTCAAGCTGACAGGGTACTTAAGGGCCTAAGGGTCCTGAAGGTGAATAAATCCCCAGGGCCAGATGGCATGCACCCAAGGATCCTAAGGGAATTGGCAGATGCTCTCAGGCTCCACTGACAGACCTGTCGAACACCTCTCTGGAGTCAAGAATCATGCTCCAGGACTGGTAAATTGCACATGTAGCATCTCTCCATAAAAGTGGGCCAAAGGATGAATCAGGGAACTACAGACCAGTCAGCCTGGCCTCAATAGTGGGCAAGCTGATGGAGACCATCCTGAAAGAGAGATTGGTGAGCTTTCTGGGGGGATAATGGGCTTCAGGATGTGAGACAGCATGGGTTTGTGTCAGGAAGGTTCTGCCAGACTAACTAATTTACTTCTTTGATTGGGTTACCAGGACAGTGGACAGGGCCAAGTGTTTGATATCCTGTATCTGGGCTTCAGCGAGGTCTTCGACTCCGTAATACTATACAGGATGCTTGTATCACTGGGAGTTCAAATGAACACTCCCCTGTAACAAGGAACTAGCATCAAGGGAAAATAACTGATTATTTTACTATAATTAAAAGTAAAAATAAAACTCCCAGCAATTTGAACTACCAACAACTTACAATAATTACAGATGAGGCCAATGAGTTGGGTGATACCCTACCAGTGGAGAATTTGGAACAGGGACAAGAAATCTTTCTCTCTTTCCCACGGGGTTAACCTTATTTAGCTCACTGGATTTAACTAACAGCGAGCACCCTGTTTCTGCACACTCAGGGGCGTCTTCTATTTTGGCAGGGTCACCAGATGAAGTTTTTGAAAGATTAGACGCAGACATGAACAAGAGCAATTTAGTCCCTGAATTTATAGCCCAATGCCCAGATACTCTTTCTAACTATACTATTAAAGCACTGTCCCATCCAATTATGGCAAATATTGTTATTATGAAAGCTTATAATGAAATTAAGCAATTTATAGGAAACATATCAGCTTTGTTCTCTCAAAGATTTAATGAGTTGGTAGAGAAGATTGAGTATATTAGAGACATGTCTGAGGAGAGAGTAAAACCTTTCATTTTCCTCTATTGCTATTCCACCCCGGAAAAAAGCAATAATAATAAAAAAAGATCCAATCAAAAAGTCAAACTAAAAAGGAAAACAGCAAGGAAAAACAAAAAGATATCTGATAACATCCCTCTGATTGAACTCCCCAAAGCAACATCAGACCCTCCCATACTTCTCCCTAGGGATCAGGGTGCCATTGAGTAGGCCTTTCCTGCCACATCAGCTCCTGTTTTAAATGAAAACGAAAATCATAAATTAAAGGTTCCTGGTAAGACAGGCAATCCTGGAGGAACTTTTTTCTATAAAGCGGTTCTTTCTCCTCTAAAAGCTGATCAGACTCAAGAGGCTCTGCCTGCAAGTCCTATGGTAAAAACTCTCAAGAAAGTTGCATCATATACTGACGGTTTGAACTCACATTTAATAAGACAGACTATTGTTACAGGTGAAAAAGTGTTTGTGAAATTAGAAAACATTTTCATTAAACTTTATGAAATACAAGAAATGTTACAGGAGTTAATAGTACTGTATAGCTCATCAGAGCAGAATTGGAACTTCCTTTGGTAGCTACGTCTGTCTTGCATGTCTTCTGAGACAATAAGGCTCCTTTTGATCCTGTATATTTGCTGTTATCCAATATGGAGATGGCAAAACAACAAAGGTTGAATACTCTTGGAATTTTTATTTCCTCTCTGTTACTTGGGCAACATTATGGAAATATACATATAATAACAAAATTCAAGATATTTATTTTTCAGCAGAAGTTATCTGTGACACCCTTGCATTGTTAAACTGGAATATTGATGTACAAAAATCACCAAAGGTCCTGTCTATTTTTGGAATTAAATGGTTTGAGGAGGGAAACATAGCCACATTGGCATCCCTTGTTTGGACATTATTGGCTACTATACTTCAAATAGAAATTGGCCCTGGTGATTTGTAATCTGCCATGGGGGCACACTGTGGGGATAATAAGGCACAAATAGATGCTGTATTACAGTAAAGAACAATGAACTATATGAATACTTACTTTTGCACACTGAGGACCTGGATAGGGCTAATATCTTTCTGATGTCTTTTTTATTTTAAACACTGCACTCACACTGATAAGGGAAATTGTAATAGCTCATGGCTAATATGTGCATCTAATTCAACCTTTTTCATATGCTTGGACCTTCCAACTGAAATAATGGATGCTAACCTGCTTTCATGGAACATTGCAGGATTTGGTAATGAAATGGCAGATATTAACAGGGTTAATTTTGCACAAAAATGTGATACATTATTATTTCAAGAGACCTGGGTAATTGAACAAGTATCTATTAATGGTTATGAAGCACACTGTGCCCCCTGCCACAAAGGATAATCAATTCAACAGACCAAAAGGTGGTTTAGCAATTTGTGTTAGAATAGGGAGTGGTATTCAAGTTCATGACCACTTCAGAGCTGACCGGCAGGGAAAAAGGGAGGGTGGCTGCACCATTTACAGTAAGGACACACTACATGGTCAATTTCTCCAACCCCCTCCACTGGTCCCTGGACCTCAAGCCCTCACACTCAAAATTTCTTTAGGATGCACCCAAACCCCTCTTCTCATCACGGCAGTTCACATTCCCCCCAGGAACCAGCACACTGCCTTCCATTCTGTCTTCTCCTACCTCGCCAAACTCCCATCAAACAATGAATTACTAGTATTAAGGGACTTCAATATCAACTGGCTAGCTAAGAAAACCATTCCTCTCATCGACGCTGCAACCGCCCAAGACCTTACCCAAGTATCCCACTCCCCTACACACCTGAACCCATGCACTGGGTCTTCCTCCTTACTGGATCTGGTCTTCACCAACTTCCCCCACAAGATCACTAGCACCACCGTACTCCCTAACGCACTTAGTGACCACTCCCCTGTCCTCTGCTCCTGGTCATGCAAAGCCCCTAACCCCCCCCCCAAATAGTACAACAATATAAACTTGGACCCGGTAAACTTGCCCTCCTAAAATCACACCTCCGTTCTTGGGACTGGTCCCTCTTAATGAATACCCTTGATCCCGACCAAGCCCTTGACCTTTTTGTTCATACCTTCAATGTAATCTGTGACTCCTTTGCCCCACCTACTAAAAGAGTGGTCAAAAGCAACCCTGCACCTTGGCTCAATACCCACCTACAGGCCCTAATGCAAACCCGAGACTCACTATGGCACCTCTCCAATGAGACCTGCCAGCCATCCGACCAGCAAAGGTACAGAGAGGCCCGAAACAAATGCACATGGGCGCTTCACCAAGCAAAAGTTGAATATTACAAATCTGCCCTAACCTCATCCTGGGGCTCGGGGCACAAGTTCTGGAATAATATTAAAAACATCCTTGGCAAGAACCATAACCCCCCCCAGTCTGACAGAGGTCAATAGATACCTGATCACGGACCCCACCCATATTGCTTCAGCCTTTAATCATGCCTTCTCTAATCTCAGCCAGATCCTCCTCCAAACTTCTTCAACCCCCACCCACTCCCTGTGACCCCTCAACAGCCCTCCCTTCCACCTTCATTGTGTCACCCCCATGGCAGCCAAGCCGTATCTAGTAAAAGCCCTAAGCAACTGCTACTACAGTAGTGACTCTCTGGATCCTAGACTCCTCCGGCTCACTCTTGATGAGGTACTCCACCCCCTCACTCACATTCTCAACTGCTCATCATGCCAAGGGAAGTTCCCCTCCCAGTGGAAATCTGCCTCCATCACCCCCATATTTAAAAGCGGTGACCGTACTGCCACAAACAACTATCGCCCCATCTCTATCCTCCCCCCTTATCAAAAGCGCTTGAATGTATTGTCTCCGACCAACTCACCAAATACCTCAACAAACATGACCTGCTCTGAAAACAGCAGCATGGCTTTCGCAAAGAGCACAGTACCGCAACAGCCCTCCTGGAATTTACCACACACGTACACTCTGCCTTAGACAGAGTGCACATCACAGGTGCGATCTTTGTTGACCTCTCTAAGGCATTTGACACTGTCAACCACTCCCTTTTACTTAACATACTCTCCAACATCGGCTTCTCCCCAGATGCCCTCAGCTGGTTTATGGACTACCTGTCAGATCGCTACCAACAGGTCAAAATTGGCACCGCCATCTCTAGCAGACTACCAGTCCATTCTGGAGTCCCCAAGGGGTCCATCCTCAGTCCTCTACTCTTCAGTCTCTTCCTTAACTCCCTCCCCTCATCCTGCTCTGGCAACCTACTATTGTATGCAGATGATGCCATTCTGTTTTCCTCCAATCCTGTCCCCACCCTACTACACAATTTGCTCCAGTCCTCCTTCTCTGACGCCGAAGTATGGTTCTCTACACAGCGTCTTAAGCTAAATTACAAGAGGACTAAAGTCATGTACTTCTCTCATCAGCTGAACTCCCGGAAGGTACTCCACCCTCAAATCCTTACCTCCAATGGCACCCCCTTAGAGGAAGTGGAAACCTTCAAATACCTGGGCATAACTCTTAACCCTGCCCTAAACTTCCACTGGCACATCCATCTCCTGTCCACTGCCCTCAAAGTCTGCCTTGGAATCCTCTATTGCCTGAAACACTGTCTTACCCCAGAAGCTCTTTGGCGCGCTGTCTCCTCCTCTGTCCTGTCCCTCCTTGACTATGGCATACTTATTTATGGATCTGCCAACACATCAGCCCTAGAGAGACTCTGACTGTCCCTGAACAAAGCCTGCCGTCTTGTCCTCAGCTGTGATCACCTCACACACACTTGCTCTCTATACACCAACACCCACTGGCTGAAGCTTGATAATAGAATAGAGTTCCACACATGCCTTATGGCCAAAAAGATCGCACTGGGTCATGCTCCCACTGGCCTCTCCCCTATTATCCAGCCAGCCCTTGCTCATAGAACCACCCGTAGCTCAGACAAACTTCTTTTCTCAGTCCCCAGGTGTCGAACCACCCAACTCCAAAGATCTTTCAGTCACAGGGTCCCCTCCCTGCTGAACTGCCTTCCCAGTACACTTGCCAACGTAACAAGAATTGGCCCCTTCAAAACCTTACTCAGAGACTATCTCTAGGCCTCCACCCCGTACGTCTATCACTAAACCCCCATGCCCCTCCCTGACAACTGCCCTGGCCTGCACTCCTCCTTCTTCTCCCACTCTCTTGCCTCCACCTACCCAGCTCTCTCTGGGCCTTTCTTTCTAAACTGACTTAATCTAGCCTTACTATTTCTCCTCATGGTATGACTATTAGCCAGTTACATTATTAGCTGTAACAAGTCTATGTGAATTATGTTATACTGTTGTATTGTCCAACTAAATGTGATGTGGAGCCTGTGTAAATGAGTCTTCAACTCAAAGGCACTTTCTTAATAAGAATAAATAAATAAAAATAAATAAAATTCACCAACCAAGGAATTTGCATTGAGTATAATACAGCGGGATAACAGTTCTTCCCTTATTGTTAATGTTCATGTTCCTCCACACTGTCATTCAACTTTGTCATATGATTTTTGGACTAAACTAACTGATGAAGTTGACACTTTGCTACTTAAGCACCTGGTAGATATGGTTTTAATTGCTGCAGATTTCAATTCTCGCATAGCAAATTTTGATAATTTAGCAATATTACAATTTTATGTGTGCAGTATTTGGGGAATTTTCCTGTAAGAAATTCCTCAGATAAAGCAGTTAATGAAGCAGGCAAACAGTTTATTAAGTTTATTACTGATAACAACCTTTTGGTTCTTAATGGCAAAGTGGAGGGTGACATGGAGGGACCGTGTGCCTTCTTTTCTGCCTCTGGGCAGAGTATTATAGATTACATATTAAGCTCCCCGGAAAGTAATGAGTATTTCAAAAAACTTTGTACATACATGAGGCCTGAAAGTGATCACATGGAACTTTTATTAACAGTGAAAATTCTAATGAAGGAACAACTTCCCATTGATTAGAATAATCATACGAGGCCTTTGGCCTCCAGAGGCCGATCTAAATGAGCTCTTACAACAAAAATAATAGGAAAAGAGTTGGTGAGGTTATTTATTCACCCCAATGACTCACTTGTTTTCAATTGCGAAAGACCTAGTTTCAGCTAAAGATTTGAATGAAAAACTGGAACCTTGTTTATGGTGCATTATGGTGCATCAGCAAAAAGATTTAGTCTACTGCTGGAAAAAATCTTTCCTTTACTTGGTTTGATATGCAATGTAATATAGAAAAACATAGATTAGGAAAGTTAGTGAGGTCATTAAAAAAACATCTAAAGCTAATTTTGCATTATTGAACTCAGGTAGAAAATCTTATAAAAAGTTTTTGTCACAAAAAAAATTTGAATTTATGCACATCAGTGGCATCAGATGCACCAAATAATAAAAGTCAAAGACTCTAAGTAATTTTGGCTTATGGTCTCCAAATGGGTTAATACGTACTCCCCTTCTCTTGCAGTTTATATTTCAAAGGATGCATGGGTCATGTTTTTAAAAAACTGTTTACTACTGATATCCCACCCCCGACAACTTGTATTCCAAACTGGATGATTACCAGTACTTACCAGCCTCTTATTTTAACATATGGTAAAACTGGACAGGTAATATTACAACTGGCAAACAATAAAGCTCTGGGACCGGATGCTATGCCCAGAGAAATTTATAAAGATCACATGAATTACTGGTTGCTTTTCCTAGCCAATTTTTTTTAATGCTTGCTTGGCAGAAAAATTTATTCTGCAGTCTTGGACCAAAAACATCATTGCACCACTTCATAAAAAAGGACCATATCAGAGTCCATCAAATTATTGTCCTATAAGTCTAAATGACATTAGCTGTATAATTTTCTCTCAAATTCTTTTGGACAAACTTCAGTGCTGGATAGTTAACTTTAGCCTACTTTCTAACTTACAAGCAGGATTCCAATATGTTTTTTCTGCCATTGACAATATTTTTCTGGTAGCCCATCTGCTTGAAAAATATTGTTTATTTAGAAAGATGAAACCTTATGATTTGTTTACTGACTTCACAGCCACATTTGATTCAGTGGTCAGAGAGATCCTTTGGGACACTTTACAAGCTTGAGGAGCATGACACTGGCCACACAGCTTATATATGGGATGCTGGCATGTATCACAGTTCAAGGAACACTGTTTAGCAAGATATTCATTTAAACTATGCTCTATAAAACAAGCTCTGCCATGTGTGATTCTACGTATGAGCAATACTGTGATGCTTAGCTGGAAAACAAAATTGTCATTGATCTTGTATCATTATTCAGGTGTTGCTGGGCAATCATTTTACTTTTGTTATACTATTTCTGTTTTTGTTTCCTTATTTTTGTGTTCAACAGTTGCACCGAGCTCAAAGTGGACAGTCCACCGCATATGCGGCGTACGTTCATGGTTTTCGAGAGTGCCCTGGTTCAACTGCTGCAAGTATGCTTGATATGCTTCTCCACGGGGAAGGTTTTCCTTCTATGGATGATTGGTGGACTTGCAATATTTGAAATGGTTTGCAGCAATGAACATAGGTATTGCTGTGAGACACAGCCACGGTTAGGGACTCTTCTGGTTGGTAACCTTCTTACTGCGACCGCCATATATTTCAGCAGTGGAAGTCCAATATGTATTTTAAACTTCCCGTCATATCTACATATGCCAAGAATAGCACTCAGGCCATAACATCTAATGCAGTCCAATTATCTGGTTCCATCTGTCCGGCGTGTCTGGGGAAGACATCAGGAGGCCTTAGTGGCTACGATGAGAGGAGATACAGCTAAACTCGGTGGTGATGCACGTTGCTGTTCACCCAGACACACCGCAAAATTTGATTCATATTCCCTGATGGACTTAGTGCACTCCAAGCTTGTTGATATGCAGCTGATTCAGGTGATTGCACAATTCTTTATTGTCATCATCACTACACTGCTGTCTTTTATGTCCTATGATGCATTATTGCACAATAATATTGACATGGTCATATCTTTTTTAGAGTAATGAAGTATCAAGCTACAATGTGATGGAGCTTGAGGGACTGTAGCGTGCCATACAAAGAGTCAAATCAGCAGGAGTGAAGATAGAGACTCTAACAACAGTCCACCACATTGGAGTTAAAAAGCACATGCAGGAACAAGAAAAAGAGATACAGCACTGGTTTGATGTCTGACATGTTGCAAAAGGTTTAATCTAATTATTGTTACTAGTTGTATCTTATTTTTAATTTACATATTTACTTAAAAAGTCCCACATTTGTAACACAGTTTTCCACTCAATTTTTGGTTTTCATCGTGAATTTAAGATTACCTTTTGTTTTTATATTTTGTTACAAGCACCATCTGTTATTATCATGTATTGCTGTGCACAGAACTCTGAAAAACGTGTAATGTATCACGTCATTATATATTAATAAGGTCTTATTTCAATATAGGGATCCGGAAGGAACTTGAAGCAAAGTCAAAAAGGAGAGACTGTGCTTTGCTAGCTACATGGGCCAAAGGGATCTGCCACCACCTGTACTGGTGTGCTAGAACCAGCAGTGGAGTGGGAGACATGGTAGTGGCAAAGTGGAAGTCAATTGTAAATCATGTTTCTGACATTCACCATAACCACGGTGAGCTGTTCCCAAATTGCGAACATGGACCAGCAGATCGCAAATGGATTGAGAGATGTGATCATCACATGAAACACTGTCATTTCATTGTCTGAAGTGCATGATGCAGTTATATTCATTGTACCATCATTTGGATATTTCATTTGAACGTGTTACACCGAGTTAACGGCTTTCTGGTGGGAGGACAGTTATTCATAGACCTTGTGACCTGTTGCGTCATTGTAATGTAGTCCATAATCAAACTTTATAGAACCACTAATGACATGCACTGTTGTCCATCGCCGGCTTATGTTCCATTCATTGTGGACATCCAGTTTGTGATTATGCAAACCATGGTCTATGTCTGTGAAACAGATCTAAACCATTTCCCAATCTTGTGGCAATTAATAGTGCCGTATACCATTTATGGTGATCATCTTGACTTGGTTTGGTTTTACCATTAAATTAGCTGTGCATGTCCAGGAATCAATGTGGGACCATGTCATTTACATTGTCACTTGCAAATGTTTCAAAAGGTGGTAAAAAGTTTGTTTTTGTTGATTCTAGTGGGATGACAAACATAGTGTCCATGTTGTCTGTACTGCACATTGACTACTGAACCATTTCCATTGCATGTCCCCTACATTTATATACATATAGTGAGAGAGCGAGAAAGAGAGAGAGAGAGTCCTTTTACTGATAACTTCTTACTTACATGTTTGTTTTCAATATTATCTTGTTGTAGGAAGTCGCGCTCACAAGGAATTGGAAATTATATGTAACAACAACCTGCTTATGAAGGATATTGGGAAATTGTCCCCATCCGAACAAACCTCTGCACTAGAGTCTTACCACAAAGCAGAAATTTTTTTTGCACCAAAAATGACACATTACTTGTACAACAGCATGGAGGCCAGGTGTGTAATGTTGTTTATACTGTTATTCACTATATCGATAACAAAGTATAGGTCGGTGTGTGTAAACTACAAATTTATATACACCCGTGGTGTTAAATGCTACATAAAACCAGATGGTGGGTGTAAACTTTGATTTTACAGAAACCAACTCATAGTTAATGTCATTTAGGGATGTAAGTTTGTCATGGCAGTCATACACGTCATTGATTCCATGACGTTTGATCTTTATTCAGGACTTCCATTACTTTCACTAGTGTCATCAGAATGTAGCAATGATGACAGTGCCACAACATTTACTACTGTTTACTAATGATTTCATGAACAAACAATGAGTCATTAAAACCTCATCCATGACAAACTTACATCCCTACAATATAATTGCTGTGTAGATTTGGTTTGCCGCAGCAATTACATAATATCGGTGTGCATCGTCTCAGCAGTGGATGAGTCAACCACTCTCTCAGCGCAATGGTTATGGTCTACGCTGCTTCTGTGATGGTCCAGTGATTGTCTTGTTGTTTTCGCTCCACCATTTGACCCTTCCTCTACCTACATTGCCCTTATGTCTTCCATTATTTATAATGGCATCAACAGTGAGGTGATGGATACAATCAAATCAGACAAATGTCAGTGCCACAGCAACTGTAACTTCAACTATATGGATTGACAAACCATGTCCATAAAGTACACACATACAAAGTCGATTGGTGAAAGTAAGTGCATGGTTTTTCACAGTAAGTACATTTGTTTTGTGTCATTCACAGTTTTCTGATTGCAGCCCTTCATTTTAATGAGAACTCAGAGAGGGCGCAGAGAGTTCATAGAGATGGGCAGGCCATGTGGGGATTATCATTTTCAAAAGAAAGAGGTGGCGCCCCCGTCATAAAGGAGATCAAAATGCCCATTACATACGGTAAGTGTGTGTGTGTGTGTGTATATATATATATATATATGTAAGCAGTAACCCACTCCAGGGTGTGCAGTTATTGGGGATTAATCAATACCCCGGGTACGTTATGAGGCATGAGGCTGCAGGGCGAGTGTTCTCACAGCACCCGGGGTGTTGATTAATCACCAATAACCACACACCCTGGAGTGGGTTGTTGAGCTTATGACATGGGGGTGTCACCACAGGTGAAACAAACATGAGGAAAGCATGATTAAGTCATGAAACATAGGAACTATTTTATGTGTTCTTCCACCTGCACAACTACTGTGCTGCTGGCAGTGCTGTATATGCACTGCTGACACTGCTCAGTAATTCACCATACAGTTTATATCATCGTGCTGATGCTGTCAGGTACAGTGTTATAATAGAAAGACCACTTGGGGTCTGGCTGCTGTGAGGCACACAGTGAGAAACTGTTGCTCTCTGATAGTGTATAGGAAGTGTTCAGCCAGTCACCCTGCCACGGATCTCCTACTTTTCACCCATGCATGTGTGCTGAGCTGAGCAAACAGGGAGCACAGCAAATAACATTTGTGAGCACATTATGAGATTTGGACAGCAGCTGTCATAGCCCCCCCCCCCCCAGCACGGTTTCGTAATTTTTTTATACACACACGCACAGACATACATGCATTACAGCTGTCATACACAACATCCAATTTTTCTATCATCTTGCATCAAGCAATATTGAGAACCATGAATAATAGTTTTCAGTAACTTGATAACTGTGCAAGTGTATGTCACTTATGGCCGGCTGGGTATGCCACAGCATGGCCCAAAACAGCTATGTGTAAATTAATCAGCATGCAATGGCCAGCTTATCATGGTAATGCAGCTCAATAACTGACAGAGGGAAGGGAAACATGCAACATTGCATTGCTTTTCATATAGCTATTTATGAATAAAGCTATCAAAGTACATATATATGCAGACTGATAGTCAAGATGGCAATGTGCTCTGTAACATTCATCCATGCTTATCCCCATGTGTGACTGAGTAGTATCATGTCACACCACCTCACAGTAGGCACACCCCTTTACGCCAAGGTCTAACAGCAATAGTGGCACGTGGCAGGAATGGTTACCATATGCCTCATACCACCCACCTACTTACAAGTAGCTCACAAGTCATAGGTCTTCCTACAGTGAATCTTTCTGTTACTGTTGTGAGGAACTCTACAAGCTGTTTATCACTGTCAGAATGTCACCAGTGTCAAAATTTTCCCAATGTCACCAACACACACGTTTATATGTTAAACAGCCTTCCAGATGAAACTGATCATCAGCAGTTGTAATACCAGCTATCAAGCACTTTAATTATTATATAATTAATGGGCTTCCCTTTTTCCCATAGGGAAACCCTGGCATAATCTGCCATAATAAAGGACTATTTATTATGGCAAACATGTGCATGGTTTCCCTCACACTGCGCATGCGCCCACCAAACTTTGGCCCTTCCCAACTCTAGTGATCACTCGTTCTTGCCTTCCACCGCTACAGTCAACCACCAGAGGAACTCGGCATTAAGTTATTTAAAAAAAAAAGCTAATTTAAATGTCATGGGGCAAAAACAATGTTTTACAAATGCTGAAATAAAAATGTTAACTACCTGCCGAAAATGAAACCGGAGCGTGGTCGCAACGGAGCCTATCATATTTTATATAACTGCTGTGGTGAAAAAGGTAAACCCAGCAATTATATAAAATAACCTATGGGTTGGTGTGTGTAAACTTAAAGTTTACACACACGCTCAGGGTTAAATGCTATTCAAAAACACCTCGAGATTCGCTTGGGTTATGTAGCATCTAACCATCGGTGTGTGTAAACTTCGCGACACACACACCGACCCATACTTTATTGTATTTATTAAGTTGCTTAGTACACCATGTAATGAAAACCATTAATTGTTTTTTTTTTCTTCACACAGGTTACATACAAGAATTGACGGACAAGGTTTTTCATTTACGTGCAGAGTACCCCAGTTACAGGCTTGCAGGACAGAATAATCCTGATCGTTACGTGCCACCTCCTGTCACATCTAAGTTTGAGAAGCAAGAGAAATTGAAATTAGTATCCAAGCACAGAAGTCATTTCAATAAGACTTGAAATTAGTGTCAGAGGCTGATTTCCATAAAGCACAGTCAGAGAAAAATGTGTATTGGGTTGCACAGTCACTACATCAATATTTTTTCTTAATTTGTGCCAAAGAAAGGTTTCTGCAAATTAACGTTGTCGGTAAAACATGCAGTGACTATCATATTTTCAATCTTCATTATCATCATATAAAATGCAATGTGCAGGTCAATAGACAACATGATGTCACTGCTTAGTGGAACTCTTTATGGAACATTCTATGTTGATTAATGAGTGCTTGTAATTTGGTGCAAGATGACTGTGGCAGTGGAATAACACTTCTGTTACGTCACTTCAGTCACAGTAATACATTGTGATATTAGGTTTACTGTTACATTTCATTTGCATGCATATCCTCAGTATGGGTATAATAAGTATCCTGCATATAGTTGAACAAAATCATTGCATAGTTGCTTATAGTGAATTACTTCGTCTTTCATAGTAATCATTTATTAACCTGTGCTATGGTCAAGTAATTGAATAAGTTTTTGGCAGCTTAGGAGGCACTTTCAAAGAAGGTGCTGTCAGCTCATCTAAGATGAGTTGGCACATCTCTGTTATGTGACCACCTGCTACTTTTTAAGGCTGTAGATAGGCAATGACAGCTGTGCTTGGCTGAGCACATACCATGAATTCGGGGACCCATGTGTCCACCAGCTGTCAAGACACAGTTGCACAGCGCACCATTCACAGCTTGCTGTGTCTCTCCTAGTAACCACAAAAAATACATTAAAATTCAACACAACAGCCATCATGTCACAAGTGCAGGGTCACACTCATCCACCTAATATGGACATTTGTAAAAGTATACTAACTTACTATTGTAGTAAAATGACAGCAGAATAGGCCTAACAGTCTTTTGAGTCTGCTCTATTTTCATGACATGCACTGAGGGCTGAGTTTTGCTGTCCACTCTTCTCCTCCCCTCCCCCATTTGGTTATACTGACCCCAGTCCCAGATGTGCCACTTGCATTGGACCTGGTCGAATTTCCACTCCCATTGTACCTGCCCCATCTCCTCTTATGCCAGTCCTCAGTCTCCACCTCTACCAGCTGGCTAGGTAGCGCATTCCATGGCTACACCACCCTTTCACTGAAATAACACATCCTCCTCTCTCCTCTGAGCACACCCTCATCCAGCTTAAACCCATTCCTTCTTGTTGCTACCTCCTTCCTCCTTTAAAGCATCATGACTGAGCTCCCTTTATTGATCCCTTTTATGTACTTTAAGATCTCTATCCCGTCCCCCTGTCCCTCCTGTACTCCAGAGTGTACATGTCGAGCTCCTTGAGCCTCTCCTCATAGGTCCTCTCACCCAGCCCACAGCTTATTTTGGTTGCCATGCTTTGGACCCTTTCTAGGACTATAATATCCCTCTTTAAATGTGATCCCCAACACTGCACACAATACTCGAGGTGTGGCCTAACAAAGCAATTGTACAGGGGAAGGATCATTTACGTATTTGTGGATGTAATCCCCCTGTCGATGCATCCCAGCATTGATAATGCACTCCTACAGGTGTCTCAGTTGTTCATTTTGACATGTACCACTACCCACAGGTCCCTCTCATCCTCCGTGAATGTCATTTAGCCTCCTCCCTGAGGATACCCCTATCCAGGACTCCTGACTCCCAGGTGCAGAACCTTGCACTTCCCTGCATAGAATTTCAGTTTCTATTTTATTGTACACCTTTTCAGAGCCTACAGATCCTCCATCAGGCCACCCTCCCCTCCACCTCATCTGCCACTGCGCCTAGCTTGCAGTCATGTGGAAAGAGATTCATTTCATTCCTGATCCCCTTCCTTAGGTCTGAGACATAGGCTTTGAACTGGAATGGCCCCATCACTGACCCTTGGGGCACCCCAGTAGTAAGCCATCTTGGTGATGAGGTAAACCCACCAAACATCACCCTCCGAGTATGCTCAGAGAGCCAACTTCCAATCCATCTTAACAGCTGTCTCCCTACCCCCATTTTCTTCACTTTAGCCTGCAGACCATTGTGGGTTACTGAATCAAACACCTTGCTGAAGTCCAGAAAGAAGACATACACTGGCCTACCCCGGTACAGGGACCTTATCACACAGTCATAAAACTCCACAATATTAGTCTGACACAATCTTCACAGGACAAAGCCATGCTGCCTATTGTCCAAATGCCCTGTTTGGTCCAGTAACCCCTCATATCCTTGCCTTAACGATACCCTGCATCACCTTGCCAACCACTGACGTCAGGCTAACGGGCTTGTAATTTGCATCCTCCTCCCTTGCTCCCCCTTGTGGATCAGCATGACATGGGCCACTTTCCAGTCTTGGGGCACCCATCCAGTCATCCACCAGGGGGATTGTCAGGACATCCTCCAGTTCCCTCAGCACCCTAGGATGTATCTCATGTGGCCGAGGTTCTTTGTCCATCCAAAGGGACCTGAGGGCTTCTCTTACTCTCTGTACTGGGATAGCAGCCTCTACTGCGCTCCCCCTTTTGCACCCTGTGCTGCCCACACCACCACCTGTCTGTGGTGGCCACTCCCTTTGCACAGATACATCAGGGCCCCAGATCTGTACCGGTGCCATCCCTTCCTCCTGTTTCACCACCCCCCCGAAGACATAGTCCATTCAACCCCCGGTAAATACTGATGCAAAGTACTCATTTGGGACCTCTGGCTATTCACCCATCTCTTGTAATAACTATCTCCTATCCATATCCTGCTGATCTGCCCCTCACTTTCCTTTTTTGCACTATATATCTAAAGAACCCATGTCCCCCCTCTGGATACCCCTGGCCAAGGACTGCTCCTTTTCATCTTATCTGCTCTCACAACCCTGGTGACTCTCTTGGCTGTCAGCTCATACTCCACCTGATCTCTTTCACTCCTTATTCTGTCAAAAGCGATCTTTAAGGATCCTTCCCATCTCCCTGAAGTCTGCACCCCTAAAGTCGGTTACCACCGTCCTTGTTCTGCTTTCCCTCCCTCCCTCCCAGGTCCAGGAAGAAACTGACTGTGGCATGATCACTCTCCACTAAGTATTCCCTCACCTCTAGGCCCCTGATCTGATCACTGTCCGCCAGGATGTCCAGTGTCCGGACCTCCCTAGTTGGCTGTCACTCCTGCTGGGTCCAGAATGGATCCTGGAAGACATCCAGCAGCCTCTGCTCCATGTCCGGTGGTGATGACATAGTCCCATAGTCTGTTCCCTGCATGTTGGGGTCCCCATTACCACTAGCCTTCCATTTCACAAACTACATTGTCCCTCAAGATTTGACACCAAACTGTCTTCCAGAGCCTCAGCCAGTGCATGTGGTCTGTATACCACTCCGACCTTTACTCTCTTTTCCCTCTGTGTCAGTAGGGTGACCCAAATAGCCTCCAAGTTCCACCCCTCCTCCTGTACCCATCCAATACCAATGCCATTTAAGAGCAAGAGTGCAACCCCACCCCTCTATCTTTTCTAAACATATTGTATCCCTACATATTTCGGTTCCAGTCATGCCCTTGGGTGTCCCAATTGTCAGTGACTGCTAACACATCCACCACCACCTCAACTAGCATTGCCTGGAGCTCAGGCATCTTGTTTCCTAAGCTCCTGTCATTTATTAAGACTACCCTCCACTCCTTCTCCCTCCCCTCCTTTCCCCTCCTACAGCTCCCGTTTGTCAGCTCCTGCACCATACCTGGTGATCTATCTGCATATCTCCCTAGCTCCCTACAGGACTGAAGACCTTGTCACTCTTTTATCATACCTGCTGGCACTGCCCCTTTTTTGATCCATCCCCCTTCACAACTTTAAACCCCACCTTTCCGTGATGAACACAGCTAGTTTGAGCTTTAGGATTTCCTTCCCCTCAAATTTAGGTGGAGGCTGTGCCTAGTGTGCAACCCCTTATCCTTCCTGGTCTCCCCCAATTCCCCCCACCAGGCCATACCCCAATTCCCCACACCACTCTCTAAGCCACTGATTTGTCTCCATAATCTTCTTCTTGTTTTCCCCACTACTCATTGGCACAGGCATGACTAACAAAAAGGAGATCTTACAGCCTATGGAAAGACTTACCCTGACCAACTCCTGGAACCTTGACTGAATTTTGAATTCACTATTTCCATTTATGTCATTTGTCTCCAAGTGCACTAATATATCCTTGGCCCCCCCCCTCCCATTATCTTGACAGTGAGTACAGCTCATACTTGGCCTTGTGCACCATCAGCTCTGGGTTGCATTTGGTGCTGATTATACAGTTTTTACCCTCCACCTGCCCCTCCCCAGGTATGCCTGTCATCATGTAGTCCCCCAAAAGCAGTACTGTAGCCTCCACCACGGCTACATGTTCACCCGTCGGGTTCACCCTCCTTACATGCCCCCTCATCAGCCCTTCATGTGGTGTCTTCCCCCATACGGCTCCTTGTACCTCCCACAATCTGGACATCGAAGGTATACAGTTCCCTGTTGTCCATGGTCACCCCCTATACCCGTGTCATGTCTCTCTTCATCCTCTACACCCCAATATCCTTCTTTGAAAGTCTATCCCCACTCCCGAATAATCCATCCACCTGATCCATTGGTCCACTTTGCTTCCTGATCGCTATCATCCTGCGCCTTACGGACTGTTGTGCATGCCTGTTCCATACCCACAGCCTAGTCCTTGTTCACCTTGTTCACCTTATCCACCTTTTTCCTCTCCTCCCTATTCCTCTTCTACCTCCTGACCTGGTCCTCCCTTATTGTTCACCATTTTCAATCCCTGCATCTTGCCCCCTTCTCTCTTCCTATCCATGTCTTCCTCAGCTTCACCATCAACACCATCATCATCATCATCATCATTCACCTCCCCCCCCACTCCCCTCCTCTATGATCATGCATATAGGGTTAAAATGATTTGTGAGCCATACCCTGTCCCACAATACCCACCCTTCCCTACCTCTCCTCTTGGTTCCCTCTGGACAACCAAAGTCTGTTTCCTAGTGCTGTGGAAATTCCCACCTTTTGGTTCCCTCTGGACACCCCAGTACAATATCATGGCCGCACCGCACCCTGCACTCCCAACCACCCTCCCAAACATGACCACTGTAGCGACATGTGGCTCTTTTAAAGTGTTATACTGTATCCACCACCAACAACCATTCTGGCATCCATTTCCACTGATGTTACCACCTTGTCAGCATAGATAATCACCCTGATGTCACCTATGAATTTTACTGTACACAGTTTGTAGTCATGCCTCCTCGTGTAATTGTTTTTTATCATGTTAAAAGATGCTGTTGATGTTAACCTTATTTATGACATTTAAGCATTTGAATGTGTAACCCACACCCCCCTGCATTCACAATACAAGATATACCAGCCTGTCCTCATATGGCTTCCCCTGCAGGCACGGCAACTTTTTGGTTGCCATTCTATGGACTCCTTACACCGTTCCCTTGTCCTGTTGCATGTGATACTATGGTTTTCTAGACCTGAAGGATCACATCACTCCTTCAACCTGTAAAATTGTGAGTTATGAAATGAATGCATAACTTGGAATGTGTTTCAAAAGTTTAATGGTTCATATACGTTTCTCAGATAGTCATTGAAAAGTAACATGACTTTACAGTTTCTTGCAATAGTGTCACTGAACTGTGTGGATAACAGATTTTGTACATAGTAACTGTACTTGTTGAAAAACCATTGTGAAACACTTTCAAGTATAACATTAACCATTTCAACATAAATTTTAATTTTCATGTATTACTACATGTGTACTTTCACTTTATTGTGCAACACTTCACAACTTTTTAAATGTTTCAGCAGTCTCTGGCATAAACATTGACTGCTGACCAAAAAGTCCAGCACATGCGCAGCATTAAGGATAGGAAGTAATGCTGTTCTCTAACTAGGAAAAAGAGAAAGATATGGTATCAGTGTTATCAACATATAATGTTAACAGTTTAGGATTAAGACATTAACAGTAAAGCAAATAGACATTCATCTATATTCATGTATAAGGTGTGATCAAACTGTGATTAGTTTCTGTGAAAATTTGAGCATTTTTAATATTTTCACTACAGATTTTCAGCATTGCCATCTCTTCACACTCCACTCTGAATGGAGCAGCTGTCATTCTTCACATCCTGCCCAATCTTTGTTTTCGCACATGTGGCACACAATGGCAAGATCGCTGTAAAAACTCAAAGTTCGGGACACATTGGCAAAATCACAGTGCCACTGTTCATGAGAAGAGGTCCCAAATGCTTTCATGAGGTGGGGGGTCACAGAAAGGCCATGTTGAAAATTTGTAGTTCAAATACCAACAAATGCCTGGGGCGTTAGGGTTTCTAACCATAACGTCCCACCCTGTACAGACTGACAGGCATCAGGGGTGTGCCTTTGGATTGCCGACTGTACTGCTCATGCCATTCCACCCCCACACCCCACACCCTGCAGCCAGTCACAGGCATGGCAGTGTGCAAAGGACTCTTTGGCACCAGAGTTCACCCCATTCTCCTGTATTGCACCCATTTCAGCATATGTCCTTATGAAGTGGGGTGACTGTAAAGCCGAACACCCCGAGGCACACCTCAACACTGGTCAGTGTCTGCAGGATAGGCTGAGGTGAAATGGTATGAACATTATGGTCGACGACCAAAACGCATACCCCAATGCCTATCCATCTCTGTAGGGTTGAGGTGGGGTTGGCTTGAAGTTCAATACTTCACTGCCATTCCTACTCTGTACCTGTCTAAGTCCTGCATTTCCAATGCTAATACCAGCAAGCAAACATTCAGCATTGACAAATGCTTGTCTATACCAATGAGTGCACTTAGACCCTACCAAGAGGTGTTACTGGTTGTCATCTTTTTATATTATTGAAACAGTATTCCAAAATTAGTATTTTAATTAAGTGACTCATGCAGATGTCTGTAACATCATAGTACAGAAACAAAAAATGGAACAGCTATGTAAATACTTCACATGTATGCTTTGTAACAACTCAAGCTGTCCGTGTCTACCTACCTATAAAATTCCTGAAAACCTTTGCAGGTCTCAGAGGGGAATTTAGCCCTAATGGCACATACAGCACAGGACGGCAAGACTTTGCGGCTACCTCTTCCTAATTTCTGCCACACTCAGTACACAAATTTTCAGTATGCCATGTAGCGTAAGAAGCCTGAAAAAAAAAGTAACATTGAAAGTAGTGAAAACTGAATGAGAAAGTGTAGGTGACACAACATTATGCAATGAATACAGCAGCAATGTCTATGCAGTGACTGGTCAGTTGTGCATCCACCATTTGAAACAATGATGATTTTTCTAATAAAATGGAGTATGTGACTAACTGAAAAAAGTAATTATTATGTATTATTTTTATTATTAGACCAGAGGGACAGGGTAGTCAGGAAGGGGGAAGGGGTGGCAGTCTATATCTGGGAGGAAAAAAGTTGCACAATGGAGGAGTCGGAGGAATGGGAGGAGGAGGAGGAGGAGGAGGCATTATGATCAGTCAAGGTCCACTACAGAGACAAATATTACGTTGGGGGTGGTTTAGGGACAGGGACCTCATCTCGCAAGTATTGAAAGCTGTGGGGAAAGGAGAGGTGGTAATTGTGGTTGACTTCAGCCTGCCCAAGATGGACTGAAGCACACCATCCTTAACATATGGTCAAACTAAGAAGATCACGTAAAGGCATGCAGACTGTGGGTTCCTGCCTCAGGACGTCACTGAACCAACACTAGCTGAGGACATTTTTGATATGCTGCTCCCCAATGAGGAGCCTGTACATGAAATCATGATTATGGAGAACCTGCCTCACAGTGACCATTGCACAGTGTGTTGCACTTTGATATGCACTGGCAAAGCATCCCAAGTAATACAAAAATATTGGATTTCAGGTGGGAGGAACTCAGGAACATTGATATCACAGCAGGCATGGGGGTGGAACAAAGGTGGTCCATTATTTGGAAGGAATACTGTTTTCCACCAATGGGTGCGTTACGCTACGGTGAGAGCACAGACGGACCAAAGCACACAGCTGGTTCACTTCTGTGATTGCCAAGGGAGTAAGGGAAAAGAGGTTTAACTATGGAAAATTAATGAAGACAAAGAGAGATTTGTAGAGGGCAAATTACCTAAGGTTTGCTAGTGACAAAAGTAAAAATGGTTTCACTAAATGCTGGGATCCTGGGGAATAAGTTTGCAGAGTTGCAGGCATTGATGGCAGAGGGGGAGGTGGACATAGCTGCCATTACTGAGACATGGGCAACCAAGCACCATGACTGGGACCTAACCATCCCAGGGTACAAACTTTTCTAGAGGGATAGAAATAAAGGGAAGGCTGAGGAGGGAGTTGCCATTTATGTAAGGGAAGGGTTCAGATGTAACAGAGAAGAAGGGGACGAGGGTAGGTCTGAAGTAATCTTGCTGCAACTACACAGCCAGAAAGGGACCAAGATATGTCTGGAGGTTATTTATAGGATACAGTATCATGCAGTGATCTGAAACATTGATTAAAGCATTTCTCTCAATTATATTCCTGTTGTTGTAGACTCCATCTTATAAGCGCAATAACTCACAACAGGGTGAGCAGTTATTGTGGATTGATGAACACCCCAGGTGATATGAGGACACTATGCCTGCAGCATCATGCATCACAACACATCACAACACATCACAATGCACCAGCATGTGTTGGTTAATACACAATACCCGCACATACATCAACTCTAAAAGCATGGAACACAAAACCCCAAATAATTAACAGGGACAACTGTCTCTGAAGAAATAAAATTTATTCACCCAGTAGGATGTATGAGCCTGACGTGTTTTGGATAATGTATCTATTTTCAAATAACCGCACACCCTGTCATGGGTTATTGCTTACTTACTAGGTGGTGGTTAACATACAGTAACACTGCATGGTGGACGAAGTATTTCGATTGAATGTCATGACTGACAAATCTGCCATGCACAGCTGCATATATATATAACCAAGTCAACCTATATTTTGGTGGAAGAATCATGATAAGAAAAAGACAATGACAGAAACTTAACAGTTGCACTCACTCATTGGTACTTTCAATATCACCAACAGGGCCATCAACCTCTCTCCTTCTCTCTCAGTTGTAGGGGTCAAGAGGGCCTGGAGACGCCAGCCCTCCCCAGAAGGTCCCTGAGAGTCGAGAGGGTTCTGAAACTGCCTGCCTTCCCCAGACACTGACAAGCTGAACACACACACCCCCCAGAGCAATCAAGGTATGGGAGAAAGTGCTTGCAGGACCTGAGCCTGCTGCTTGTAGTCGGCGTGCATTTACCCCGCTCCCACTGCCCCCACCACCACCCTTGGTCAGCTCTCAGCTTTATAGGAGGAGTCACGTGCCTGTTCTCATGGTTCAGAACTAATTAGTCCACTCTCTCATTAGCAGATTATCTGCTGTGACCACTAGAGGCCGCTACACTTGCTTGCTGCTACAATTTAAGCAACATGCTTCTGTTTTTCCTCCATTTCTCCTGTCTTTTTCCCTAGCCTCCCTCCCACCAGCAACCCATCCACAATGGCTCCCCAACCACCCCCCGATTACACCATCACTACCCCCTCACCCTTCCCCTCAACCACCTTCCCAAAATACCTAACACATGGACCCGCGCAAAATTGGGAGCTCGGAGCCACCATCCTTCCTCCCTCCTTTTTCCCTGGGCTATCTGTACTATGTAACTCTGCAACTGCCATCACTTTCTCCCCACCCCTCATGCACCCAACTCCTTTCCATGGCTAGACCTGCCTGGCACAAAACCAAACTTATTCTTACACTGCTTCTTCTATCATGAAATATCACAAACCCGAGTCCCCCCTCCCAGTCCCCACACTCCACTGAGTCTCCCCAAGGCCTCCGACTGCTGCACCTCAACATCTGCAGTATCCTGAACAAATTACCATAACTGCAACTTACTGCCCTATCTCTATGACCAGACATCTTCATGCTATCAGAGACCTGGTTAGTTACACCACATGGACTCTGTGGTAGCCATCCCTGGCTATGCATTGATCAGGCAAGACTGTTAAGCAAAGAAAAGAGGGGGAGGTATCGCCATGTTTATCTCCACTAGGCTACAGTTCACCCTGGTCCAAATCTCCGCACCTACACCCCAAATAGAGTCCTTATTAATCAAACTTGTACTGCCTTACTCATCCCCGTATATGTTGCAGGTTCCTACTGCGCCCCTAGTACCCCCTGCCCAGTGTCCTAGACCACCTGGCCACTTTAAAGTCTACTCCCACAGCTCCATATCCTTGGTGGTTTCAATTTCAACTGGCTAGTCAAAGACTGCACCAAACTACACACCAAAATAACCACCCTAAACCTCTCCCAGCTAATCTCCCAACCAACCCAGCTAAGCCCAAAAATGCCAAACCACTCCCTCTTGGACTGGGCCCTCACTTCCCACTCACACAGGATTATTAGTGCTGGTCTCCTCCCTGACTCCCTAAGTGACCACCACATGATATACATGGTCAGGAAAGTGCACAGACCCACAAAACCTCCCTCTAGGATGAGTCTCACGAGATCTCACAAATCCCTATCTCTACCTGCTCTCCTGAATGACCTGGCTCATATTGACTGGTCCTTCATACCAAAGGCACCCTCAATTGACTATGCATATGAAACATTTAAAACCAGATTTCTCGCAGTATGGAATAATCATGCCCCGCTAAGAGGGACACGAGTAAGGGGTGCTAACCTTCCTTGGGTCTCCACCGATCTCATTAGCAGCTGCCGCACTAGGGATCAGGCATGGAGTAAACATAAATTAACATGATCCCAAGAATCCCTACAAAGATACCGTACTCTCCATAATTCCTGCACCAAATTGATTCATTGGGCCAAAAAGAACTACTTCACATCGGCTGTGAACTCTAATCTTAACCATCCCACCAATTTTTGGAAAACTCTCAAATCCCTCCTCTCCCCACCTATCCAACCACCAACCCTGACACTATCCATCCTAGGCTCGCCCGTCACTGACCCCATGGCGAAGTAGCCACTGCCTTCAATATCTTCTTCACTAGCTGTGCAGCATCTCTCTAACCAGTCACCCACCCACCCCATGCACACCACGTACCCCACCGAAATCTCAGAACTCCACACCCGCCACTAGTTTCTCTTTCCATCCAGTAACCCCTGTGGTAGTGCTACAAGGACTGAGCTCACTCAACCTTAACAAAGGCAAATGACCATCAGGACTGGACACCAAATTACTTCACTTATCTGCCCCAGCCATAGCCGCTCCACTAGCCGACCTTCTCAACCTCTCCTTCTCCATGGCCAAAATCCCAGCCGCATGGAAGCAGGCGACTGTTATCCCCCTCCCTAAGGGTGGTGACCCCCTCTATGCTGGCTAATTACCGCCCCATCTCCCTTCTCCCAATTCTGGCCAAAATTCAGGAACACCTTGCACTTACCCAACTTTCCCAATGCCTAGACACATCCTCTTTCTTCACCCCCTATCAGTCTGGGTTTCGCAAGTCTCACTCTACCATAACCTCCCTATTAAGAATCACCGATGATATCCTTTCAGGAATGGACAAAGGGCATATCACCTCGGCCATTTTCATAGACCTGGCCAAGGCCTTCAATACCATCTCCCACCCCAAGCTACTAGTCAAACTAAATGATGCCAGCCTCTCCGGCCATGCTACTAGCTGGTTCCATGCCTACCTGGTAGGCAGACACCAATCGGTGAAAATAGGCCCTCACATATCTTCCCCCCTTCCACTCACTATGGGGGTCCCCCAAGGCTCAGTCCTGGGCCCTCTGCATTTTTCAATATTGCTGAATGACCTCCCAAAGGCCTGCACACTCTCATCTATACAAATGTACACAGACAACACCGTACTGTACGCCTCAGGCCCTTCCACTGGAGAGGTGTCCATTGTGCTTCAGTGGGGCTTCAATGCCATACAGCAATGGTTCTGGTCCAACCAGCTATTCCTAAATATAAAAAAAACTGTCTTGCTTACTTTCAGAACACAACCGGGCTCTCCCGTCTAGCCTCATACCTCTCATTCCTAACCTTAGATGGGGCCCCCTGGAGTCCTGCACCTCTTTCAGATGCCTGGGAGTCTGGCTTGACCAATACCAGGATTTCTCCACCCATATCGATTCATTACACAAAGAGTTACACCCGAAACTTGGTGCTCTGTATCGCAACAAGGATTGCATGCCCAAGCAAGTCCGGCGGGAAATTGTTCTTAAAATGATTCCCCTACTACTTGACTATGGTGACGTGGTATATGATGCCACACCCTTATCTAACCTGACCAGCCTGGACACCCTTTTCCACTCCTTCTGTCATTTCATCCTGGATTGCCCACCGTTGACCCACCACTGTGACCTGTACAGTGACCTAGCCCTGCCCTCACTCATGACTCGCAGACAGATCCACTGCTCCAGAGTCATTGCCAAATTCTGGACTCAAACCCTTCCCCATTATCTCAATTCCACCATATCAGTTCAGCCTTCCCCTGCCTACTCACTCAGAAGCACAGACTCCAGGCTTCTCCTAATCCCATTCATGCAAACCTCCAAGGGCCAATCGGCTTTCAAACATCGCATGCCCAAACTATGGAATGACTTGCCTGCAGACATCAGGCGCTCCACAAACCCAGGCGTCTCAACCCACTCCTCCACGCACACTTCTCCGCCACTTGCACATGCTCTAGGTAACCAAAAACACAGCCCGCATGTCCTCTGGTTCCTACTGCCTGATAGTAATGCCATAATCAGCTGTTACACTGTATAATCCTAAAAAATTAACTGATGTTCTGTTCTTTATGCTGTAGATAATGCACAATTATGTATAAACCTACCGTCCATCAATGTCGTTGTTCTTCAGCCCTTTGGGTGCATAGCCTGTATACTATTGTAAATCCTGTACAGAATGTAATAATCATCCTATGTTTCTCTTTACCCCAATTTCCCCCAGGTCACGTCTGGAAATGAGTGGTTCTCCGCTCAGTACACCTGCCTCGTTAAACTCTTAAATAAATAAATATATTCATAAAAACTGAACTGGAGAACATCTTCCTCCAAGCAACAGCTCTTGAAACCCTGCACATCAGTGATGCAGTGGATCTTATCTGACTTCTCAAATTTTTCCAACATTGCACAATAGAACCAGCAGCACTGGTTCTCAATTGGTGATGGCATTAATTGGCAATTACCACAGCTGTACCTGAAATGTAAATATACAAACTGAAAAAATAATGGACTAGGATTTCTGTACACAAACTAATTAAGCAGTTTGATCACAAATGAACGTCATCCATTTATGCCAGTGTGCACATACACCACCTTGCATCAAGACACATGGCACAGTGGAGCCTGAGTACAGAACGAGCACCTTTCAGTTGTGACACACATAAGATGAAAAAAGGAATATCGGTATATGCTATCAGAAGTAACAGAGCATAACAATTAATATAACACAGTCAATGGAAATAGCATTAGCACACATATTGTTATAACAACCACAGTAATGCAATCCAGACAAAGAACTTTGTATAATGATCAAAATATCATCATCAGAAAGGGATGCTGAGTACTGTTCCTTACTGACAGTGTCACTACACACTAGTGTATTAAATCAGATGGTTTACAACCTGTTGCTTAAGGTTAGCAAGCAATGTGAAAAGGCAGTAGGGAGTACTGGGGGATACTGGGATGTATAGGGACAGGTATCACCAGCAGAAAACAGGAAGTTGTTATCCCTCTGTACAGACAGTTGGTGAGACCCCATCTGGAGTACTGCATCATGTTCTGAAGACCACATCTCTGCAAGGACATAGACAGGTTGCAGGAGTCCAGAGCAGGGCAACTAAAATGGTGCAGGGTCTGCAAGACAAGCCATATTAGGAGAGATTAAATGATTTTAAAATGTATATCTTTGAGGAAAGGAGGGGGAGTGAGAGGGGTCATAATAGAAAGTTTTAAGTACCTCAGTGGAAACAACAAAGTCCCCAGAGGGTAGCATATTTCAGAAAAAGAGATGGGGAACAAGAACAAGGGGACACAATTTGAAGATGGGGGGCAGCTCTGAGGAAGTATTTCTTCACAGAGAGGGTGGTGGATGCCTGGAACCACCTTCCTGAGGAGGTTGTGGGTCAAAAAGGTGGCAAAATTCAAGAATGCATAGGACAGTCATAAGGCAATTCTGGTGGGGGTTAGGAAGAAATAAGCTGTTGGTTAATGAGAATCTGCAGCTTATCCAGTAGATAGAGAAATGGGTAGATTAAGTGGGCAAAGGGGTCCTTATCTGCCATCAAAGTCTATGTTTCTATGCAGTAGAGAGATGGGAAAACATTCACTAAAATTACCACCAACATCTGCATCAGTTCAATTTCAGTTGCTTACCATCTGTTTCCCCCCGCACACCACTCGCCAAAGAAAAAGGGAGTTGTAGTGTCAAGGTGCCTACTGTGTCAACTAAATTCAATACATAAAATAAATATGTAAAACTTCAATGGGCATATCACAGTGCATGGCTTGGGAAAAGGGGATGCAAAACAGAACTGCAGTATTCAGAATAATTTACGTGTGAGTCTGTCACTGCCTGGTTCACAGAAACACCTACTGAAACACCTGCAGCGTGGAATGGTTATGCAGTAATGGAATAGGTTGCATGTTGTCCCTACACACAATAGCGGCAGTGCACACTATCAAGGAAACAACAAGTATGAGACTCTGACAGATTCTGTGACATTAATGGAATGGATGTATTAAGTGTCAAAAATCATGTATTTAACCATGGTGAAGTACACTCAGGTATAATGTCTTTAGGATTCAGGATTATACTGTACATGTCTGTCTCTGATGGGGATAGGAACAGATATGTGTGAAACGCCTCTGCAATCTGGATAATTACTGTAGCCTGTAAATAACCTGGAACTTGTGATGACAGGCTGTGATGACTGGTTGTTGTGGACAGAGGACAATGCCTAGCATCTTGCTTTGTGCTGTGCAACTAGTAGAGAATAGCTACAATATGCAAGATGGTACACATGGAACCACTGCAGGGATTACCTGCAGCAGAGGCAATGATTACTAGGCCATCTGTTTTACTGAGATGCACTGCCATTCAATACTGACAAATGTACTTTATGTCTACATAATTGTTATTCGTAGTGGGCATGGGGGGGGAGAAATGGCAAGGCTGTCAAACATGAGAAGTGAGATAAATACTGCTTTTCTCAAACTTCAGTGTCATAAAAGACAAAATAATACAGATGGTGTACCATTCAGACAGCTCCATGCCACATCCCTGGTTGCCACTGTCAGGATTGTTATCAGAGCCATTCTCAGTATCTGAAGGTGAGTAGGGAGCATCTGCTAATGGCTCAAAGCAATACAGGACCATATGGGTCCCAGAAGAGCCAGCAACACAGGACAGCACTGTGATTTCATCTACTTCTTTGGAGGACATAGCTGACTAAAAGGATAGTCGCACACCCTATGACGTCATCACACGTACGCCTGGCGATGTTCACATCCGATGTAAACACAGGGAAGTTAGAGCATGCAGCATGAGACGTGCAGGCTTTAAAACCTTAAATTTTAACAACAATGCCAACACAAAACAGGCAGAGAAACTCAGCAATCAGAAAACAAGGTAGGACAACAGGTTTGGGGTTACAAATGATGAAAATGACAAAGCTTTGCATTTGCTCTTTAAGCTCATCTTGTGATTGTCTCTCAAATGATGTATCCCCTTTAGTATTGTCTCTATTTAGTATCATTATTTCCAGTTTATTATTATTAAGTTTATTACCTGAAACATTTGAAAAGCTATTTATTAACTGATTTAATGTCTGATATGATTTTTCTAATTCTGAAACATAAACTAAAACATCATCTGCGTAAAGTGTGATATTAATTATTTGTTCCCCTATTTTTATATCCTTCAGGTTGTCCTGGATCATTTGGGCCAGAGGTTCAATGTATATAACAAATAATATTGGTGATGAGGGACAACCCTGCTGGGTTCCCCTAAATAATCTAAATTTATTTGAGAGTCTAGAGTTTACTTGTATTTTATCATATGGAGTATTATATATAACCTCTAGCCATGCCATCATGTTTGTTTCAATGCTGACCTTCGACAGGGTGGATTTTAAAAATGGCCAGTCCACCCTGTTGAAGGCCTTTTCTGCATCTAGTACAATCAATGTTTGGTTTGGTTCTTCTAACAGCTTTATGATATCTAAAGTCTTTCTACCTGCATGGGATAGTTTCCTACATTTAATATATCCAACCTGGCCTGTTGTTATTATTGATGGTAATATTTTATTCAACCTAATTGGCAGTATTTTTGTGCATATTTTATAGTTGTTATTTAATAATGATATTGATCTATATGAAGCTGAAAGTTCAGATGGGTTATTGGGTTTAGGTATTAAAATTGTGAAAGCATTATTAAATGATTTTGGCATTTTTTGAAATTCCTTTATCTGGTTGGAATATCTAAATATTTCCTGTAAAATATAATTGTGAGCCCATCTGGACCCGGAGCTGAATTAGATTTCATACTTTTAATAGATTCTTTTACTTCATTTTGTGTAATCTCTCAATCTAATCACTATTCATATTCTATTGATATTTTAGGTAAATTTACTTTACCTAAGAGTTCTGCTATTTGGACTTTTTGATGGAGCTGTTTCTGGAGTATAATTTTTGATAGTATTCTTTTAATATTTCCATTATTTTCTGTTGCTCAAAGTACAACAACCCACCTTCTCCTTTAATCTTAATTATTGTTCATGATGCTTCTTCTGTTTTGATTTGCCAACCAAATAACTTTTCCGTTTTTCCCCTAAGTAATAATATTTAGCTTTCGATTTCCTAAGAGCCCTTCTTGATTTTCTTCTACAATTTTATTAAATGTATTTTTAGATATTAATAACTTCAGTCTTGTTCTGACTTTGACTGAATATATTCATTTTCTTCTTTTTTGTATTTGTTTTTCCAAATTATTTAATAGATTTTTTGTTTTGTATTTTTGTATCCTTTATTTGTATTTACATATGCTCTAACTGTAGGTTTCAAGGCTTCCCATGTTATAAAAAGAGATGTCTCTTCTACTTTATTTTCTCTGAAATAATTTACTAGATTTACTCTCATAAAGTGTTCGAAATATGGGTCTTCAAAAATTGTAGAATATAATCACCATATTTTTTCTTTAACTAATGTTTCCTTAAATGTTATCTCCCATGACGTTAATGCATAGTCAGAGATCACAATAGGGCTACATTAAAAGTTATGTATTTTGTCCATCATTGTTGAGGAATTTAAGACATAATCAGTTCTAGAAAATGAACGATATTGATGTGAAAAATAAGAATATGTTTGACAGTCTGGATTAATTTGCCTATATGGGTCTGCTAATCCCAAATCTTTTTCTGTAGTCTTCCAGGTTTTGAAGGGCTTTTATTTTAGGTTTTTTATTACCTGCAGATCTGTCTATGTCATGTAATGTTAAATTATAGTCTCCTGCTAGTATGTATTGAGTTGGGAATTGTAACATTTCTAAAAATAAATTTGTAAAGCATAAAGGGGTGTCCTCATTTGGTGTGCATATAGCCACCATTGTTACTTCTTCTCCTAAGATTTGTAAGTGTATGAGCACATACTGCCCATCTTTATCTATATTAGCATCCATGCACATGAGCAATGATTTTTTTTTAACAATATTGCTACTCCTCTAAAGTTCTAGCTGTATGTGGTATAATATCCTTTTGATCTAAACAAATTAGCACGGTATTTGTTATCTTGTCCTAAAAAGTGAGACTCTTGTAGTATTAACAACTTGATTATTTTTGCATCACAGAACTGCAAGATTTCTTTCATTGTTAATCTGTCATGGATCCCTCTCATATTCCACAATGCACGTCTGCAACAGTAGGATTGTTCATTGTCTTGTGTACTCATTTTTTTTTTACCTTATAAGGGCACCTTTGGTTCCAAATTGCCTTTTTTTTCAAGAAAACTATATTTTAGTTTAATTTTTATACCATTAGGTTTTTCTTTACCCCTTTTTCAATTTTGATAATGTTGCTTTTTATTTATTTTCCTTTCCCTACCATTCTAACTACTACCTTTCCATGTATCCTCAAGATAGAGGTTTGGACCATAAGGCCCACTAAGTGAGCTGTGAGAAAATAACTAGGGTCAGCTCTCTGTTTTTTTTTTAAATATATATAAAATTTTTTTTTCCTTTCCTTTCTGTTCCTTCCCCTTTTCCTTTCTGTTCATCCTCCTCCTTTCCTTCTTTCTTTCTCCCTTCTTCCCTCTCAATCCCCTTTTTCTTCATATTCCTTCCTTTCCCTCTAATTCACTTTCTTTTTTTTTCTCCCCCATCAGCATTACTTTCTTTCTTGACTACTTTGCTTTGGTTTTATTCATCTTCTTTTTAACCTTCTGATTCATTATTTTCAGAACCTGTGGGCCCTTTCGCATCTATACTAGATTGTGAGGGTTTCTGGTGTATCTCTGGGATAATCCCATTTTCAGCACATGAGTGCTTATCCTTCTCTCCCTCTTTATCTGTGTTTTTTTCCATTTGTTCATTTCCTGCCTACTGGTTTGCAGCACTTTTATTTTTATCTTGTTCTTGATCACTTTTTCCTCTTAGTATATTTTTTATTACTTCCTCTGCTTCTGTTGGGGATGAAAAATATCTGACCCATCCATTTAGGGTAACCTTAAGTTTAGCAGATGGTATTATCACAAAAGGAATATTATTTCTCAACAGAAGATCTTTGATATTTTGAAAAGCTTTTTGTTTTTCTCTTACTTGACTTGGCAAACTTGAATATACTTGAAAGTGCATTCCTCTAACTTGCAGGCCTTTATTGGGACTGGATTTCCATACAATTTCTTCTTTATCTTGATACTTTAGGGTTTTGACATAAATAAAACTTGGCATAGAATCTTTATAATTTGGGTTCTTAAGGGCTCTGTGGGCTCTCTCCAAAATGACTCTGTCAGCAGGAAATTCTCTTCCCAGGGCTTCTGTATGGAATTGTTCAAAGAACAGAATTGGGTTCCCCCTTCTGTGCCCTCTGATATTCCTCCCAATTTCAAATTGCTTCTTCTTGCCCTAGTTTCTAAATCTTCTATTTGCTCTTGTAAATTTCTTAATTATCTTTTATGTACTTGCACTATTTCTTGCATCTTGGGGTGTCTTCTTCTATTTTATTTACTCATATTTCTAATTCTGTTGTTCTCTTATTTAATGCTTCTAATTGTTTTGCAATTGCTGATACCTTTTTCTGATAAGGTCCCAAACATATTTTTCATTGTGCCAAATCCATCAACTTTGGCATCTTAAAATTCTGTTTCACCATCTTCCCTTGAATTTGTGGACTGATTTTTTTTTCTTCTTTCCCTGTTTTACTTTTTGTAAAATATCTTAATTCCACTTTGCTTTTATTAACTTTTTGAGCCACCATTTTAGAAGCTCCTATATCTGATTCAGATTCAGATTCTGAGCTTTTGTTTGGGTTAAGACATTTTTTTTTGCCTCTTTTCACTGTGTAATATGTAATTTTATTACTGCCCATGTAATTATTTCTTTGATCACTTTGAGCACTAGTAGGTATTGCTGAAGAGTTTTTTTTCCCTTTCATAGATTCTTGTATAGTGCTGTTATTCTCTGTTTTATATCCAGTTCCATACTTCTGTAACTTTATGAAAGCTTTTCAGCATCCCTTTACTATCTAAAACTTGAAATATTGTCTACTCCCTCACTTTAGTTGTTCATTTGGGAAAAAGGCAGGTAGCATGTTTAAATATACAGAGTTCTGTCTTGGGGGGATGCGTATTGCTTCTTTAAGAAAATTCAATGACCCTTTAAGATCTTAATTATACTGGGAATTCTATGCTTCTTTTATGAATTGCTCCATCAAAGGTCTATATATATATATATATATATATATATATATCCTTTGTTTGCTTGTTTTCCTCCCCTGGTAGTGAATACACTTAGTGAAAAGAAAGAAATCACTTATCTGTATTTATATTTGGGTCCAGCAATTTACAATCTTGTTTCATGTGCTGTTCATCCCTCTGTGAGCTGTGTCCTAGCTGCATTGTGTCTCCAACTGTGCTGCTTCATATTATTGTAAGTATTCAGCTCTCAGCTCTTTTTCACTTACTAGAAATAAAGTAATATTAATGGTTAACATCTGTTTCCACTTTTTTAGAGTTGCATCTGTACTTTCACTTATTTTTAGAACGTGCTGCTCCAAGCTTGTTCTGAGCCTTTCCAACATCGGTGGTTTGTTTTTCTCCTGGTGGGTGTAATATCATCCATTCTTCCCAATACTGCATTCACTCGCTAAGAGACTACCGCTGCTAATATTTAGGACCACTTTGTTGTTCTTTCATAAATAACATCAATTATAACTTTCTGACTATTATCTAAACAAAGAATTTAGTCCGCACATTCGGAGAGCCGCATCAAGCTTTCTGCTACTCATACAGCATCTCTGAAAAATTGAAATTTCTTCCTGCTCATGGGTCTCTTCAGCCTTAGTGGAAACAAGGCCACTAAGGATAACAGTTTGATTCTGGTGGGCAGAAGGTTCAAGAGGGAGATGAGGAGGCATGTTTTCACTGAAAGGGTGGTAGCTAAGTGGAACAAGTTGCTGGAGGAGGAGGTGGCATTCCTAAAAGTGGTGGACAGCTTCAAAAGAGGTTGGAACAGGGTGAGGGAGAACATTACAGGTGGGGAGAGATGGGCAGAGGAGGTATTTTTAAGTGGTCAGGGGAGATATTGGGGCAGTTCCCTCTGTAAACACAGTGTTAACTAGGCACTAGAGAAGACTAGATAGACTGCAAGGTCTTTATCTGCTGGCACATTTGTGTCTTTGTATGCCAGTAAAGAAAGCCCAGTCCACTGCCCAGCATACTCCCTCCCTTCTCTAGTCCCCAGCATCAAAGGACAGCTTAAAAAGCGAAATGTGACATGCACTTTCAGTAAAACTGCTTTTAGGGTGGATTTTTACTACAGAAAAAATTTACAGGCCAAAAAAGACCAGTGGTCCATTTAAGAACCCAAGCAAATATGAGTGATATGCCCATTTAGGTGAAGCAACTGGAGAATGTCCCATCATAGATTCATGTTCCTTATCTATGCCTGCTCCCCTGCCACCATTATCTGCTGCTTGAATCTCTCCTATCTGACCTTGAATCTGGCTACAGTTTTAGCGCTGACTACATTGCTAATCAAACCATTCCATTTGGTCATCACCTGCACAGTGATGAAGTACTTCCTTATGTTCCTCTTGGAGCTGTCCCCATCAACTTGTAGTTTTGCCCCTTGGTGTAGAAGCTCTCATTTCATGTAAAAAACTTAGAGGAGTCCACCCAGTTGATCCCATGAAGACATGTGAAGGTTTTTTTCCATATTCGCCCCTTCCTTTCTGGCTTCCAAGGACTACATTTTCTGGTTTTGCAACCTTCCTTCATATAAATTTCTTGGCTGGCCCTGTATCTTTTTAGTCACTCTCCTTTGAATTATAGTGTATGCTAGAAGACTGCTCTGCATGGAAATTCATGCCTGGAACAGCATTGTTGTGATGCAGTAGCTATGTTAC
The DNA here is from genome assembly GCA_016271365.2 of Neoceratodus forsteri. NCBI lineage: Eukaryota > Metazoa > Chordata > Ceratodontiformes > Ceratodontidae > Neoceratodus > Neoceratodus forsteri. The sequence continues at coordinate 1,823,129,495 of CM057449.1, read as the reverse complement.
TATGTTTGTTGTGCTTCACTGAGTACATCACTATATGCAGCACAACAAAATCGAACATCATTGCACATGCATGATGAAGAGGGCCGTGACGGTGAGATCTGGCCAGGAAGTGAATGAGGCTTAAGGAACTGCAACTTAGTACATTCTTTTTTTACTTTTAATGGGACACTGGAGTCAAAGTATGATTACACATACACTATAACAGATTTTGTATGAGTAATCATATGCAAACAAGGCAGTTGTACAGTCTTGAGGTTTCCATGGTAACAGATGTCTCGCGCTGCACTCTCGAGGTCACAGGTTACCATGGAAATATCTTGATCCTACAATTGCCTTGTTGTGTATGATTACTCATACAGAATCCTCTATGCCTCCGTCCAGTTTCAGTCCTTCCTCAGATGTAGACTCCAGAACTGCACACAGAACTCCAGGTGGGGCCTTACCGCAGTTCTTCTTCAGATGTGGACTCCAGAACTGCACACAGAACTCCAGGTGGAGCCTCACCACAGATGGGTACAGTGAAAGTGTTATCTCCTTTCTCCTGCTGGTAAAAATCCTGCCTACCCAGATATGGAGAAAGAATACTCACTGCTTAGATCAATAAGAATTATTTCATCAGTTTGTTACACTGTGGCAGACATCACTGCTAAGTGAACCAGATATGCAGTATGTTTCATAGCTGAAGTTCCACATCATTAAGGCATTCTACTCACCTGTATTAAATATTTACATATAACATACATAAGTATCTAAAAAGTTAAACTCTCTTTTAAATATACTGTATATACATAATTAATGCTACTGGTTTTTATATAATTTAACATTGTACTCTGACATTTTGACACATAGATGGGGGAACCATCAGAGCTCCATAATCTAACTTGCGCACAATTTTTTCTAAAGATATTGCAATATCAATCCATAATATGCTATATAATTCTACATAAATTTCTCTTGTAGCTATGTATAAATGGCAGACTGATCAAATTCCTACCTCCTCTACCCTTGGGTCCTGATACCACTCTGTTGACTCTGCCAAAATGCACTGTACTGATGTCCTGTGTTTTGTTTTGTTTTTGCTTGATGTTCTAGTTATTTCCAGACCAATGTTAACTTCACCAACCCTGTATTTTTGAAAATTGTTGCTTTCTTCTGTTCTCCTGTTTCCTCAAAAATCTGTACACTGTTTTCCTGTACCAATTTGTTATCACTGTTTTGTCCTCTCTGTGACGAGGTACCTTTGTAAATGAGCCTCTGGCTCAAAGGTTGTAAACTGATGCTTAATAAATAAATAAATAATAATAAATAAATATAGAACTTCCTTTAAGTGCTGCCTTCCCTTTGCAGTATAATGTCTTTCTTTCAATACAATTTCCTAATGAACCCATTTGAGGAGAAAATGGGGAGGAAGGTAAAAATGGGAGTGAAAAATGTTTGTAATTTTTATGCAGCTTGAGTTTATTGAGGAGGAACAGGATATGAGTACATATAATTCTTTCCACATCGCTAGTGTGTATACAAGTGATACAATCGTGTGGAGGATTACATAACAATTTTGTTGAACAGATTAACAATTTATATATTATCTAGTTGTAAGAAATAGATATGCAAACCATACAGTAATCAATGATTTTTCTTACCCAGGAGTCACACTTCCCAGTAGCCAGGTTTCCCAGAAAAAGTATGCAATGCAATTCCCATTTTTAATAACTAAAATGAAAACTTAACATATAATACCAGTGTCTGTGTCTGAGTCATTCTCAAATACATTAATCTATAGAAAAGTTGCACTAATCAGCACGGGATGGATATTCAAAAGGGTTACGCCATGCGCAATAGGGTTGCACCTGCGCCAAGTCCAAATGCGCTTAGTTCTCTGCGATATTCAGCAGGAGGCAGTTGCTCTAAGTCATGCTGGAGCAGCAGCGCAATGCTAATGAAGGCATGCTCAACCGGAGGGGAGGAACTATGCATAAACTGCACAGCCCGATATTCAGCCGGGCTGTGCAGAGTTGTGCAGACGCAACCCCCTACCTGTGCCTGCGCAACTTTGAGCCAAAAAAAAAGGAGTAAGTCGAGGGCCACCCACAGGTGAGCTGCCACATTGCAGGGTGCAACACAGCAGCTGCCACCTGTGGGTGGCCCTCCACTTGTTTCCTGTACCCCCCTGCAGCCCAATCGTGAGCATAATAGTAACCCCATGTAGCCTGATTGTGGGCAGAACACACTCCCCCACCCCCCACTAGCCCAATCGTGGGCAGAACATACTCCCCAACTAGCCCAATCATGGGCAAGAACATACTCCCGACTGGCCCAATCGGCGGGCAGAACATAATGAACCCCTCCGACTAGCCCGATCGCAGGCAGAATGTAAATGACCCTCCCAGACTGGCCGATCACGGGCAGAATGTAATGGAAACCCCGCTGGCCTGATCATGGGTAGAGCGTGTGGAAACCCCTGACTGGCCCGATCATGGGCAGAATGGATCAACCCCCAGGATCCAGGTGGTCATGGACTGAGCCCGATCGCGGGCATAAGGTCAAACTCCACCCCACCTAAGTCCAATTTCCCGGGATCTAGTGGCCCCCACCCCACCCATGGAGCTCCACCACCCCACCCTCCTTCAGCTGGCAGCACCCCACCCGCCCGCCGCCCGCCGACTGACAGTTGAGCAGGGCTGCACGCCCATTGGTTCAGAGCAAGAGCCAATGGGCGGCAGCCCATATCAGAAGGCAGTCCAGATATTCACATATCTGACTGCTTTAGATGGAAGCTGCATGCCCATTGGCTCTTGCTCTGAACCAATGGGCATGCAGCCCCACCGAGCTGTCAGTCAGTGGGCGGCGGGTGGCAGGCGGTGAGATGCTGCCGCCTGCCCTGCCTGACAGGGAGAGCGGGTGAGGGCCCGTGGGTGGGTGGGGTCACTAGATCACCAGGAAATTGGACTTGGGTGGGTGGGTTGACCTTATGCCCGCAATCGGCTTCGCAGTCCACCGACCACCAGGATATTGGTCTTGGGGGTTGAACTCATTCTGCCCGCGATCGGGCCAGTTGGGAGGGTCATTTATGTTCTGCCCACGATTGGGCCAGCCAGGGTCATTTACATTCTGCCCATGATCAGCCAGTCGGGGACTCAGATCTGCCCAATGATTGGCCAGGGGAGAGTGTTCTGCCCGCGATCGGCTACTGGGGGTGGGGTGAGTTCTGCCCACGATTGGGCTAGTGGGGAGGATTTACTCCGCCTGCGATCGGGTTGCCGGGGGCGTTGGTCCCAACGCTGCTGCCTGGCATGGCACCAGGTGCAAGTCGTCAGGGATCGGCGCACCTGCATGCTAATGGCATGCAAATGGGTCTGTAATTAGATGCAAATGGCCCCCCATGCGCCTTGCATAAATTATGGCCCCATTTGCATGTCACCTTTTGAATATCGGAAATTTGTACATGGCGCAATGGAACTTGCGTCACTGCATCTGAATGATCCACCCTGACCACTTGCAGTGGCGCAAGTTCCACTGCATCATGCACAGTGGCTGTGGCCGGGGGGGGGGCGATATTCAAAGGAGTTGCTCAATAGCGCAACTCCGTTGAATATCGCCCTGGCCACACCCCTGCACAACTTATTTGAGTGGCTCAAGGGCTTGTGCCACAGAATGGCGCAGTTTGAATATCCAGCCCCACATCTGTTATATTATGCACAAGGTACGGTATTACAGAACCAGTTCTTCCATTAACTTAGAAATTTGTCTATACAGAGCCGAAAGTCAAAAGTTATTTTTTTCTTTGCCTACCTACTGTCATATCCAGTCCCTCCATACGTCAGCCGTGGGGACTGTTGCAGTGAGCCAATGACACACGATGCATCTTATGGCTACGAGACACAGGGTATAAAATGCATACCTCTGCTGTTGCCTAGTGAAATATAAACCTATTATGGAATTTATTTCAGCATTCACAGGATTGGTACAAGCCAGTGAGGCATTTTGCCCATTTCTGGCTTGTCATTTTTCAATAGATATAACAATTTGTTCTTTTTCCATTTTGGTATTCATCCAGTGAGTTTTTAAAATACCCATAGTCTACTGCTCACTACTCACACTACTCATTCAAGTCTGTTCCACACTTTAGTCACTCTTTGAATTAATCAACTTCCTCTTACATTTGTTTTATACAGCTCTCCACTCAGCTGTACATTATGTGACCTATTACCATATGAAGTTTCCTTAACTTCCAGTCTTATGCACTCCCACAAATTCCTTTCATTAAAAGCCCTGTATGCCAGACATAAGTGTCCTCCCAGCCATCTTTGTTCCAGTGAGTATAGGTTTAAGTTGTCTCTTCTGTGGTCATATAGTTCATTCCAACCCCCATTTTTGTTAGTCTCCTACAGCCGCTACAGTACATGTGCTCAATGACAGCTCATACATCAGTGGGCCACAGAGATGAGAAGGGGGCTGTGCCAGTCACCATACTCCTGTAAATGAGCGCTGGATGCCAGGGTGTGGGGGGAGGTTGGATGTGAGTGGACTAGTTTGTTGTGGGGGGGCATGAGACTGTTTCAAGGGACCATTTGACACCAGGAGTTGAGTAAACAGACTGGGCAGTTGGGGACCACTGAATCACCAGAGATTTACTGATGAGGGATGTAGTGGGTGATCGGGGTTGGGGGAGCCACAGAACTACCTGGGATTTACTGACAAGTGATGTGTTGGGCAATCAGGGGTGGGGGGAACCATTGGATCACCAGGGAATTTATAAACAAGAAAGTACTGGGTGATCAGGGGTTGGGAAACACTGGACCACCAAGGATTTCACTTACTACATGTACTGGACTATGGGGGGCAGTTCGGCATTGGGGGGATGTCTGCAATACAGCTGCCCTGCCTTCATGGGGTGGGGGTACAGGTTTAACACCCTGGATAAGAGGGGGTTTTCAGTAGTGGTTGACTGCAACTCTCAGGGGACTGTTATTTGCTGCTGCAAATCTTTGAAAATGTAGTTGTGCCAATATGCATGAGGAGACCCCTCATTTGCATAGGCACAGCAGTATTTTGACCCCGTTGGTGCTGCCAGGTTTGGGTGGTACTCCAAGGGCCTCTGAATCTGGCCATACCCAGCGTGTCAATGCAAACCCAAATTAGCACTGGCATGAACAACGTTTGAATATCAGGGCCTATTTTGAAAATTTGGGGTCAGTCTCAAAAAACAACTAAGTTATGAAGAAACTTTGAAATTCTTCAATGTCTGTTCACAGCTTTGGTAGTTTCCCAGACTTTTACCCAAAATTTTCAACATAGTCATTTGTTTACCCACCTCATGAGCAGATCAGGTGTAATTTGTTTTCGACCACCAATTTTAGCTGTAGAGATTCTGTAATAGACAGTCCTACACACACAGTTTTTGTCAGGTGCTGTAAGTTTGTTTGGTTTTGTTGTCTGTTTTTTGGGGGTAAAACCACTCTGCTCTTCAACAATGCCCCCTATCTCCCATGAAAAGACTGAACTAAAATACTTCTCAGCATGTCAGTCTTCTCTGATATCTCCTCTACACTTACTCTATCCATTTTGAAACTTTCAATGGCCACCCTAGTCTTTCTTTCTTCCCTGTGTACCTAAAGAATGCTTTATTTTTCTTCACCCCTTTCACTATCTTTAGTTGCATGTTTGCTTTGGTTTCCTTGATCAAATATTTTGCAGTTTTATAAGCTTGCCGCTATACCCCTCCCTACTCTCCTCCATCTGGTGATTTTTATAATTTTGTGAGGTTTTTTTTTCTAGCCCTCGGACCACATATTTTACCTACATACTGAACCAGATTGGCCTTCTGCGTTTCTTGCCCTTGCTAACATACTTTACACAGTCATTTGTTGCCCCAGTACCTTCTTCTTGATGATTGCCCATTTGCTTTCCCACTCTTCAGCCTTCCTTGGCCCTTTCAGTCTGTCCTTGATTATTCCCCCCATCATGGTCAAAATCTGGAACTAGCACATTTTGGGAGGCTCATCGTGTTCCTAGAAATATGTCAAAGTGCACTGTTATGGTCAATTACTCCCAAGGGGTCAGTCAATCTTAGGTTACCAACAATGTCCCTGTTCAACAATACAAGGTCTTTGTCCCTTTGTAGCTTTCCACACCCACTGCTAGAGAAACCAGCCATGGAAGACCTTAATGCGTGCCTGACTTCTGCTACTCCATGCCTCTGGTGCTGCCCAAATTACATCAGGGAGACTGAAATCCCACATGATGACTATCGTCCCCTGACTCTGCAATCTTACTAATCTCTTCCAAAACCAGTTTATTTGCTTCAGCAGCTAGACTTGATGATCAGTAGACCATTTCAATCTTCAGGCTTTTGCTCTATCATTCACCAATCTCAGCCATATAGATTATTTTTAAATAAAAAGTCTAAGATTCATTTTTTTGTCATTGTGCTGCAAGTTGTTTTCAGTAAAACCTAGCTAAGATAATTATTGCAATCAGAGATCCCTCTTCAAGCTACTTATCAGCCCAATCCTGGTATGTGTATGAGCTCTCTCACTGAAGCCATGCTCTGAGCTGATGCCAGAACAAGACTGTGCACCACATGACTGCCTCTCTGCTTGAAGTGGCAACATTGTTATCATGGGAACTGTGATCCACCAGATCCCTCTTTGAATAGTCCGCATCATTCAAGCCAGTGGAAAAAAATGCTTGCCTTTTCTTCAAAAGTTTTTGAGTCTGTGAGAACTGAATAGTGGATGTTTTCCTGTTTGATTCTCTGTTAGAACCAAACTTGCAGCTCTGCAACTAAGTTTAATAAAACAAGTCTCCAGATGTTATAATTTACTTTAACTTCACCCATTGCCACACCTAGACATAATTAGTTACTTGGCATTGACACTGAAACTAGGATATTAAAGTATGTGAACTAAATTGATACCACACCTATACCCACAAATCCCAAGGAAAGGTTATAGTCACATTTATGTCACTGTACAGCCAATAACACAGCCACACATGCTGAACCATTGTCATCTTTCACCAACCAAACAATTGTGATGTCTACTCTTCTAGTTCCTAAGTTGCAGATGACTAAGAATCACAAAGAATGTGTATGGGTCCAGCAAAAGAGATTTAAAGGAGCACTGTCACTCCCTTTGACTTCATATTGTTTCCTAGTTTACCAGACCTACTGTATTTGACTGCTTACCCACTGTAGAAACTGCTGATCTGTATAGTTTTTGTTTTATGTGCTTCCTGTCTTTACAAAAAGTGAAAACCAGCTATCAGCGTTGTCGTGTATTTCGGAAGGTTACTTTACAGTAAACAAATAGAGGCGATGCTCAGGTCTAACAGGAGAAACACCCTGAATAACTTTATTCATGCAGGCACACATTAACATCCTAACTAGAGTGCAGTATTGCATTAGTCCACCAGATGGCACTTTAGTTCTTCTCTGAGTGTATCAACGGGCAAATAGCTTTAAATGATGTCATACACTGCATTATTTCTCCCTTTAAAATATCATTATTTATATTTATTTTACTTACATAGCTTCCACTTACTAGTACTAAGTGTATTTTACCTTCACATTTTATTTAACTAATTCAACTATGTTACAGTTTAGTCACACTGATACTTGTAATGTACAGATATACTATATAAACAGAATTTGATGGCAGATAAAAACTGCTTGGCCTAACCAGCTAGCCCATTCTTCCTCTGCCTGTGCTATCATCGCAGACCTTAACTTAATCTCTGCACCTACCCCCACTTCTCAACTAAGATTCCCTTGTGCTTATCCCATACATTCCTGAAGCCCACCATTGTTTTTGCTGCCCACCTCTGTTGGAGGACCGCTCTAGGTAGTCACCATTCTTTCAGTGAAGAAGTACATCCTCACATCTCTCTCAAATTTACCCCCTTCCAGCTTTGTTGCATGTCCCCTTGTTCTTGCACATCTTTTCTTCCAAAAAATACTCTCCTCCTGTGCCTTATTTATCCCCATGAGATATTTATAGATCTCTGTTGTGTTCCCCCTTTCCCTCCTCTCTTCTAGGATGTAGATATTGAGGTCCTTTGGTCCCTCCCCATAAGATCTCTGATGCAGTCCCTTTATCAGTTTAGCTGCCCTCCTCTGGACATCAGGCTCGACAAAAAGGTACGTGCATGCCAGTACAGGACTGGGGTGCAAGCCAAGGGATTGCTTGTCCCAGTAGCAACAATGAAGACAGGAATGGCTACACTCCAGAGCTAGATAAAGCAGCCAATGACAGGAAAGCCCAAAAGTTTTTTAAGAATATTAAAGGTGTTTTATTTGCACTCAAAAAGGTGGTGCTGAAGCAACAGTTAAACAAGATGGCTGCAAAAATACAAGACCTCGAGCAGACACTACACTAGGTGCCTTGGCTCTTCATCAGATAAGGCTTAGTCAGGGTGTTTTCACCTTCAGTATTCTAAAAAAAACTTGGATTTTCCTCTCATTATCTGCTTTATCTAACCTGGGAGTGTAGCCATTCCTGTCTTTGTACCTCCTCTGGACAGCCTCTATCCTGTCTATGTCCTTCCTGTGATGTGGTCTCCAGAACTGGACACAGTACTCCAGCTGGAGTCTCACCAAAGGTCTATATAGTTGCAGCACCACCTCCCTCCTTCTGTTGTTAATACCCCTCCCTATACACCCAGCATCCCACTGACCCTTCCCACTGCCTTGTTGCACTGTCTTGCCACATTGAAATCATCAGATATGATTACTCCCAGTTCCCTTTCCTGTTTAGTGACTGTCAGTACCTCATTTCCCATTTTGTACTCCACTCTGAGTTTCTGTGCCCTAGGTGCATGATTTTGCATTTTTTCACATTGAAACCCAGCAGCCATGCTCTCGACTGCTCCTCAAGTTTTGTCAGGTCTCTGCACATTATTTCTGCCCCCTCTGGAGTGTCCGCCCTATTGCTGATATTGGTGTCATCCACAAGGAGGCATACCTTCCCTTCCAGTTCTTCTGCAGTGTCACTTACAAAGACATTAAAGTGGACTGGTCCCAGTACTGAGCTCTGAGGAAACGTGCTGGTCACCCTCCCTTCCCCAAAGTGACATCTGTTTACCACCACCCTCTGTCACCTGTCCCTTAACTAACTTCTTACCCAGTTTACCATCTTAGGACCCACCCTAAGCTGCCCAGTTTCCTTATGAGTCTCTTATGTGGTATGGTGTTGAATGCCTTACTAAAATCTAAGTAGGCCACACTCACCGCCCCACCCTGATCTATTTCCCTGGTCTCCCAGTCAAAGAAATCTGTCAGAATCCATGCTGGCTCAGGTCTTGTAACCCACTGGATTCAAGATACTGCACAGTCCTTTCCTTTAGCAGTGACTACATTAACTTCCCCACCACTGATGTCAGACTGATCAGCCTATAGTTGCCAGCCGCCTCCCTCCTACTGCTTTTATGAAGCTGGACTACATCTGCCCTCCTCCAGTCCTTCAGAATCACATCTGTTTCCAGTGAGTTCTGCAATAGGACTGTCAAAGGTGCAGTCAGTACTTCCCTGAGATCTCTCAATACCCTTGGGTGTACCCCATCTGGCCCAATAGCTTTGTCTACTTTCTCAGCAGGGGTAACGCATCAGACATAATCCAATAATGCAGTATGGAAACATCATGAAATCTTTATGACAGATCTTGACTGGTCAGCTTTGCAGACGGATGGTGCCGAAGGTTTCAGGTAATCAGCAATGGCCAAGAACAGCGCTTTCTTAGCCTTGCTGACTGCACTATATGGTCTTCCGGCACCACTCAATTTTGCTTAAAGTTGAGCTAGTCCAAATTCTGTCATGGGGATTTGCGTATGTTTCCCATGATACTTTGCATTATTGGGTTATGTGCAATTGGGTTTTCTTTAAAATGTGGCTGTCTGACCAGTATCCTCTGGGATAACCCATGTCTCAGCGCATTTGCTCTGGGGTTCTTTTGTAGTTTGTCTACTGTCAGATTTGTGAGTCCCTTCAGGACTCTCTCTTCCATAAAACTTGTATCTATCTCCTTCCCCTCAGTTCTCCTGCTGCTTTTATATGTTTCATCTCCTTCCCCTTCCTTTGTGAAGACTGAACAAATCTATTTGTTCAGGATATTTGCTTTTTTCCTAATCCTCCTCTGCACAGCCCCTGTCGTCCTTAACCTCACAATTATACGAACATACGAAAATGCCAGCAGATACAGGCTATAAACATCTATCTAGTCTGCTCAAGTGTGCAGCTCCCAGTCTAGTCTACTGCAGCTGCTCCCCCACACATTTTATCCTTCCAGTCCCCCCACCATCCACTCCCCAGCCTCCCCTCAGTTTTGACCTTACCTTTGACCCTGTTCCACCCCCTCTTAAAGCTTCCCACTGTTTTTAATATCACCTTCTCTAGCAGTTCATTCTACCTTGCTACCACCCTTTCCATGAAATAGTGCCTCCTCATTCTCCTCTTGAATGTACCCCCCCTTCCAATTTCAGACCATGCCCCTTTGTGATGCTCCCCCCCTTAGTCTGAAAATGCCCTCAGTACTAACCCTATTTTTGCCCTTTATGTATTTGAAAGTCTCAGTCATATCCTCTTTCCCTTCTATCCTGCAGGGAATACATTTGAGCTCCCTCAGTCTCTCCTCATAGGGTTTGTACCCCAGGTCTTGGATCATCTTTGTCACCCTACGCTGCACCCCCTCCAACAGTTTGACATTCTTCTTTAATTAGGGGCACCAGAACTACACACAGTACTCCAAGTACGGTCTCACCAGCAACCTGTACAGTGGCAGGATGACTTCCTCATACTTGAGGTGATTCCACTGGCAATGCACCCCAGTATTTTATTAGCTTTGGCAGCCACCTTCCTGCACTGTGCAGAATGTTTCATGTCCCCTGTGACTGTGACAATCCCTCTTCTAGTCTTCTTTCCTCTTTTCACTTACAGTATGTACCTAAAAAAGGTTTTGTCCCTTATAGTTACTCCTTGGGTTATTCTTTCCTCAGTTTGCACCTTTGTGCTCCTCACCACTTTTCCTGCTTACTTCTGCTTTTCCTGATACACCTCCCTATCCTCTTCCCTCTGTGTCTCTATAACTCCTGAATGCTAACCTTTTAGCCTTTACCTTTTCAGTCACTTCCTTTAAGAACCATAGCGGTCTCTTTTTTCTCTTGTTTTTGCTTACTTCCTTGGTGAAGAGGTTGTTTTTTGCCTTCACTATGCCTTTGCTTGACCTAGCCCAGTGTCCCTCCACCCGACCCAGGTACTGCCCACCAAGTCATCTCTGAGGCATTCACCCATCTTTTTAAAAATCTGCCATCCTGAAATCCAGGACCCTCGTCCTTGTGTGATTCACTGCTGCTGCCATCTTTATGTTGAACCACACTGTACGATGCCTGCTGGTCCCCAGGTGACCCCCCACCTTGATGACAACAATACTGTCCCTGTTTGTGAGCACCAGGTCCAGCATTGCCCCATCATGAATGGGCTGTCTGACTAGCTGCCTGAGAAATGCCCCCTACAGGGAGACAAGGATGTCCCTGCTCTTAGCTGAAGCTGCTGCTAGGAGGCTTGAAGCTACACCCGGCAGACTGAAGTCCCCCACCAGCAGATCATTCCCTTTTTCTGCCATTGTGCTGATGGCTTCCACCAGTGTCTTATCCAGTTTCTCTCCCTGTGCTGGAGGTCTTTAGATCACCCTAGTATGAATGGCAGCTCTGGTTCCTGGATGCAGGGTGACCCTCAGTGCTTCCAATCCCTCTAGTCCCCCTTGGATTCCCAGTATCTTTGTCACTTTGATACCCTACCTTGCATGTACCACCCCTCTTCCTTCCTTCCTTCCCACCCTATCTTTCCTGAATGGAGTATAGCCTGGTATGTCCATGTCCCAGCTATAGTTTCCTGTGCACCATGACTCAGTAATGGCTCACAATATCCAGGTCCGTCTCTGCCATGATGGCCTCTCAATCTGAAATTTTATTCTCTAGACTTCTTGTAGATGTACTATTAACTACACAAGCACCTTGTGAAATATACTTAACTGACTTTAGTTATTTGCCACTACCATACCTTGTTTCCATTGTCACTTTTTCTGGATATGGGTCCTATTAGCTCTGTGCCCCACTTTATCACAAGTCCAACAGCAAAGCTGGGTTTTAAAATAACGATCACATGCAGAGTGAGTCATGTTACCACAGCAAAAACAGCACTTTTCCTGTTCAAGTCCCTGCTCGCCTTGTACACCCTGTTTGGTTACTTTGAGCACTGCTGTAGGTCTTTTGTTAACTCTGATGTCTTTCTGTTAGCCAGTTCCATAGCAAGAGCCACCCATCTATAGCCTGCTGGAATGCTAACCATATCTAAGACAGTAACTTCTTCTGTGTGGCTTAATTTCTCAGTGCACATGCATATCAATCTCTTAATGTTACAGCAAGAAAATCTTCAAACTCACTGTGGGTCAACAATCTCTTTAGTTCAGTAATATATGTAAGTAATAATACTCAATAAAGTGGGTGGTATTGGGTTATATCACATCATCCAGAGGTGTAATGAGGCCCAGTGCTGTAGGTAGATGGTCTTATAACCCCTGGAAGATCCATCCAGCCTATACCACCCACCTTGGAGGTTATTATTGCACTTAGAAAATGGGGTATGTGCTGATAATTAACAAAATATGTAAACTATAACAAAAAGCAGTTGAGGGAAAAAGGCAATTTATTGTAAACATAGAAACATAGAAACATTGAATTTGATGACAGATAAGGACCGACTGGCCCATCTAGTCTGCTCTGTACCCCTGCCTAGCGAGAATGCCGTAGATCCTACTTAATATCCAGCTTCATCTTCTTCACTGAACTGCTATGGCAGCCCGATGCCTATTCCATGCAGTTTTTAATCCCCCCACCATCTTTTCCCAAAACACCTCTAGTGGCAGGCTGTTCCATGCCTCTACCACCCTCTCTGTGAAGAAGTACTTTCTAATGTTGCCCCTCAGTCTACCCCCTTCCAGTCTCATGTCATGCCTTCTTGTTGTTTCAGAGCATTTTCTGTTTTGAAAGATACTGCTCTCCAGTACCTTATTTATTCCCTTGAGATACTTGAAGGTTTCTGTCATGTCCCCCCTCTCTCTCCTCTCCTCCAGGGTATGCTGAGTTCCTCCAATCTCTCCTCGTATGACCTTTTGTGCTATATTTGTTGCCCTTTATTGAACTGACTCCACCCTGCCTATGTCCTTTCGTAGATGTGGCCTCCAGAACTGGACACAGTACTCCAAGTGAGGTCTCACCAATGTCCTGTACAGTGGCATTATGACCTCTTTTCTTCTGCTGGTGATACCTCTCCCTGTACACACCAGCACTCCGCTGACTCTCCCCACTGCCTTGGCACATTGGTTGGCCATCTTTAGGTCACCAGATATGATTAGCCCTATATCCCTTTCCTGTTTTGTGACCTCTAGTATCACCCCACCCTTCATGTACTCCTCCCCTGGGTTCCTGTTCCCCAGGTGCATGATGTTGCACATTTTGGAACTGAAACCTAGCTGCCACACTCTGGACCATTCCTCCATCTTAGCTAGGTCTCTCCTCATTGTTTCCACCCCTCCTGGACTGTCTACCCTATTGCAGAGCTTGGTGTCATCCTCAAAGAGGCATAACTTCCTTCCAACCCCTCCACAATGTCACTGATGTAAATGTTTAACAGCACTGGCCCTAGAACTGATCCCTGTGGCACCCCACTGGTCACCCCTCCTTCTTTAGATTTAGCCCCATTCACCACCACCCTCTGCGTTCTATTCCCTAGCCAATGTTCTACCCAGTTTACCATCTTATGACCCAATCCCAGGCTGCTCATCTTGTTCACAAGTCTCCTATGTGGAACGGTGTCGAATGCCTTGCTGAAGTCATGATAAGCCACATCCACTGCCCCCTCAATCCACCTCCATGGTGACCCTGCCAAAATCTATCAGATTAGTCTGGTATGACTTCCCTGATGTGAATCCATGTTGCCTCGGATCTTGCGTTCCACTTGCTTCAAGGTGCTCCATTATCCTTTCCTTTAGCAGAGATTCCATGATTTTAACCACTACTGAGGTCAGGCTGACAGGTCTATAGTTTCCAGCCTCCTCCCTGCTGTCATGTTTGTGTAGAGGGACAACTTCTCCAGTCCTCTGGAACCACTCCTGTTTCTAGTAGCTCATTGAACAGGGCTGTGATAGGTGCCACCAGTACCTCCCCTTCTTTAAGGACTCTCACCTCTTTGAATGGTCTGTTGTCCATCTCCCTTCCCATCCTGATTCTTGGCTCGGGTCCTTCCCCCGTCTCTTCTCTGTGAACACTGAACAGAAATATTTATTCAGGATTGATGCTTTATCCTAGTCCTCTTCCACTCCCATTCCCCCGCCCTCACCCTTACTATCCCCACCCCCCCCGGTCCTTCTCCGTTCACTAATGTAGCTATGGAAAGTCTTCTCCCTCTAGTGCACTTGCCAGTAAAGGGTGCTGCTGGTTTTTCAGTTTTTTTTGTTTGTTTTTTAGTCATTGCCTTTTCTTTCTTTTAGCTGCCCCCACCTTCCCACCAGTACAAAACTGAGGATTAAAACCCTTGTTGTTAATTTTTACTGTCTCATTTCCCAGTCTCATTCAGAAGTAGCTGCTCTTTTCTCATTTCTGTTTTTTTTTAAATGGAGCTGTTCTGGTCCTGATCACGATCAAGACCAGATGTAAGTAAATGAATGCTAAAAATGGGCAGAGTGACCATGGTCGCAGTACTGAAATGTGGTACATTATACATATTTGTGATTAACTGAAGTGCTCTCCAGGAAAGCTGCTGGCCTCGGGGAAAGCTACTGGACACCAGAAATGTAGCATGAGTGTGTGTAGTGCAAGTGATGTAGGTAGCAATCCTCACCCAAGTAATATTGATAGCTTTGTTTTGTTGGGGAAAACAGAAAAAAATGAAAAAAGAAGAAAACATTGTTTGTGTGCTAATAGGCACTCTATCTTACAGGTGAGATGACCTTAAGATTTGAATTGTGTTTGGGGGGTGGGTTCTTGGTCGCTCACTAAGCGAACAGAAAAACATGGTTACCATTCAGTTTTTTTATTTCATTGAGAGCACAAGGATACCACTATGTGATGGGCCAGGTTGGCATGGGATTTGTTTCCCAGTCTCTGTTGGAAAATAACTATACCCTTTGCAAAGGGTCTCAACCAATCAGAGACTGGGACATTACAAACCCATTTCCTAAGCATTTATAGTCCCCACCATGCTGAATGTATCTGTACAATTTAATATTTTCTGCAGTAACCACTGGTTTTGGTAAATAATGTGCTGCTAAACAGCTTATTAACTTTTTTACAGTCTTATCTTTTAGTTTAGCTGGAATAGCTAGACTCTTCAACCAGCTGTAGGTCTTACCTCCAATTACATTGAGAAATACTACAAGATCTTTTTCCTCTGAAACATCATTGGCTGGCAGGAACTGTTCCAGTCTCTCAATATAGGGCTCAGATCATTCTCTTCATTGAATTCCTCTATCCTCCCCAAAATTACAGTCATAATTTCTTCCTGTTTACAGAAGCTTTTCTTTCTTTCTTTCTTTTTCTTCTTTTCAGTTTATATAGGATAGTGTATGGCTGAACATTAACAACAAGGCAATTCTTACATGAGTGGTTGCTACGCCATTGTTGACCTCGAGAGCACAACTCAAGAGGTCAACATTTGGCATAGCAACCACTAGTGTAAGAATCAACCTTGTTGTTAACGTTCAGCCATACACTGTTCTATATAGTGTATGTTGCTACCGATAACTGGCCACTAATTTTTACAGAAAAGTAGAGATGTAAATTAGGGTATGAATATACTTTACTGCATGCAGAACAGCCAAACATAAAGCAAATACAGCAACAACTGAACAGTGAAATACGAATCATCAACCATGAATAGTTATCCGGAGCAAACCACCATCACATCTTGGAGAGATGAAGAGACAGAGAGAGAGAGAGAGAGCGAGAGACAGCAAGAGATCAGAAAACTTACTGAAAAAATTTAGATTCATAGCCGCTTCCTCAGAGTGCTTCCTAGGACCAGCGCTACTTGTGTACTTGCTTGATACCTCGTCACCCCCACCCCACCCCCGACCAGTACCAGTACCAGTACCACCATTACCATGCTACACACTTAAACTTTCATCTAACACCCATCTGTGCCCTCATAATTGTGTTACAATCCCGGTTGCGGTAGCGCAACTTTGGAAGCTCCATTGGTGACTTTTTAAAAAAAACTGCTGCTTTGGCGGATGGGAGCAGTGGCATGAATCATTACCATGGCAACTCAGGCGCTCATGAAGGAGTCAGTATGACGTCCGTACCGAAGCAAAACGTAAAGTCGTTCTGCTGCAGTATGGATGTCACTACTGCAGCAGAACCACATTTTGACTGTGCCAGAAAATGAGTGCGACCTGCATTCCAACATACACTATAATTTATTCCAGGCCAAAACTCATCCTGTAATGCTACTAGTTCCTTGTACTGTTTCAGTCAGATTTGAGGCACATGATCCCATCTCATCACCGCTATTGTTCATGTCTTTCAGGAGATACTTTAAACACAAATATGCTATTCTCAGCTGTAACCCAGAGAAACACCCTAAGCCACTTTATCCTCAGAGGCAAACACTAACATCCTAACTAGAATGTAGTACTGCATTTCTCGTTCTTCTTAATGTATACCAACAGGCAATTAACGTTAACTCATGGCATACACTATAAGGGTAATCCTATCAACACTTGTTTTGTTAAACAAATCTCCAGAAGTACTGTACTGTAGGTAGTGTGAGTAGTTCAAGGACAGTAAACAAACAGGTTTTAGTGTGCTAACACAAATATGGTGGAAAGCTGTTTTTTCAGTTTTATTGACCGGGTTGTTGTGGGTGTTGCTCACATCACCAATCTTATGGGTTTAAATAAGTTTGAGGGGCCTGGGTCGATAACTCCTGATGGCAGAGGTTGTATCAAAAATTGAATTTAAGCTATGCAGTGCCTTCAACCAAAGAAAGGTTAAAGTGTGCCTGTTATCAAGTACTGTACTGTCCACTGGGATGCAGCACCTACCCACTTCCTCACAGGATCACCCCACCTGTAAACCAACACTATGCAAGAACAGTTTCCATAAAAGTGCAATTAACCCTTTACTAATGATATGTTAACAGACTGTAAATAGGAACAAATACCTAGGGCTTTATTAAGGAGAGCAGAAGCAGGTTCCAGGGCAAGAAAAAGGTTTAGGGAAGTTATATAATAAGGCAATAGGAGCAAATACTGTATCAGGCTGTACTTCCTGTGCCCTTCTAGACACAGTCAGCTAACTATATAGGCAGCGCCTTGGTGTGTTTTTGGTAGCCCACCCTCACACCACACACAAATCCCACATGCTCAGGCATACTATCCAGGCCCTGCTCCATCCCTGGTACCAGCTATATGCCATCCCCTTATTTTTGGGAGCTCCTTAATATTAAAGTTTCTGGAAACCCAGGAATAGAATCAGTGCAGACTAGTACTCTGTCATTGCCTGGGATCTTGTAGTTGTACACTTAAAAGAATTAAGCATTTAAACAAATGAACAACAAACCAAACATTAAACCCTAATGGGTAATTATCAATCCTGTCTAGATGACCTAGTCCATTTACTGATTCCCCCAAATAATTAACAACTATAAACAGGCATGCTGCAGAACCAAGGTCCTGAGTTGCTGATGGCACTCCATCCAATGGTATCTCCCTCTGATCACAGGTTGTAGTGGCACAGCAGCAGCAGTGGGTCCGTCCTGGACTAGCTCAGTTTCTCTCTTGATTGAGGCCTCAGGGGTGTTGTGCGAAATGGCTCTCTGCAGACTCCATCAGGCCTCTTCTCCTCTCTGCATGTAGCAGACCATCTCTTTCTCTGAATTCACACTTGCTGCTTCAACCTATGGGGCCCGTCCATTTCAGACCAGCATACCACATCCTGGCATCTAGTGTGCTGCACCAACTAGTACCTAGCAGTGGTGCTGGCAGGGCAGTTCCCCAGACACAGAGCTGCTCTGTGTTGCTGGAGTCATGCTGCTATGCAGCTAAGTCTCTGAGTGCCAGAAGAGTCTGTGGTTGCAGGATGGTTACCCTTGCAAAAACCTCTCCTGACTTCTTACTTTAGGTCTCTCAAGTCTGCATTGTGCAAGCACATAATCACCACCACTTTTACTGTGCATACATTCTGCTATCTCTCTGGCAAATGTGTAGCGTGTCTCCATCAGTTGCCAGCTGCAGCTCACTCCCATTTGACAAGTACAGCAGACATACAGACTGAAATAGCTCTGGATCTGCCCCTGCTGTTCACTGGGAAAATGCATTTCTTGCTTGGTCCATGAAGCTGTTGATCACTCTAGGAAGTGCTGAAGGATGGTTCCCCAATGAATGATTGGGTGTGTAAGCCATGCCTGAATTAACTCCTCCTCAGGTTCATGAGCCCTTCTGACTCTCTTCGAAGGCTTTGGAGCCTGATTGGCTGTGTTGCTGGCCCCAGACCCCATGGTCATTGTGGTATCATGTCATATGGGTGAATCAAATTGAGTGACTCAGATTTTAATGACTAAATTTGAGTGCCCATGACATGAGCTACCCTGAAAGTGCAGTTATAGCAACAATGCGGGACAATAACAGCGAGTGTTGAGGAGGGCAATCTACACGAGGAAGGCGACCAGAAGAGGAGGGTTCCAGGAAGAGGTATGTGGGAGGTGTATTTGAGGGGGTGTTGCTGAGTTGGCTGTGTGGTGTGGTGTAGTGAAGGTAGATGGCTGCAATCAGAGAGGTCTAGAGTTCAGGACTGGGTAGGGGTGCTATTTTTATTTTGTGTTTGTGGGAGTTTGATTTTTATTCTTAAACCAAGTTTCTCCTTCCTCCCCCGACATGCACCCCCCTGGAGTTGATAATCATTATTTGGGGGGGAGCGAGCAGCAAAGCCCCCCTGTGTAGAGGGGTGCAGCTCCCCACATAGATATGTTATTCCATTTATTTTCGGGTTAGTGCTGTTGTTGTGGTCGCAGGGGAATGTACATTACCGTTGTGCTTTTCATCGATGTACACTCGCTATAACAGCGATCGCTATTTAGCATTCTCTGTTATGACATGGAACTGGTCATTGTAGCTTTATTTCTTTCTTTTAACAGGAAAAGGTTTCATTGAGCAAAGCTCATTTATAAGGCAGTCCTGAGTAGGGCAGCATGCAAAGTAAATTCAAAAGAAACACTTTAGATATAGAAGGGTAACAACAGGCTACAGAATAGCACATGAGACAGCAGCATTAAGATACAATAAACAATACAACATGAATTTACAATCAGGAGCAACAAGCAGGGACATTGTACATATGTTGCATAAGAAAAGTTAAAATGCATGCAGAGGCCCAGATATTCAAAAGGGTTGCACAAGTCGTAACAGTGCTGTGCCATGCACAACCCACTGATGCGCAATATTCAAAAGGGAAAAGTGCATGGCACAAATCCTGATGCACCGGAGTGCATCAGTAATGTATGCAGGCACAGATGGGGGTGTGTGCCCATGTATACCCTGCACAGCCCGATATTCAGCCCGGGATGTGCAGGGCCATGCATACGCAACCCCTACCTATGCCAGCACAAAGTTGATCCAAAAAAAAAAAGGAACAACTGATGGCCACCCACAGGAGAGCTGCCGCATTGCAGGGCGCAACACGGCAGCTGCCGCCTGTGAGTGGCCACCCGAGCTCCTGCTGCACCTGGCGGCGCCCACCATGCCCGATCATGGGCATTTGTATAAAAAAGAGATTAATATCCAATATCCCTGGTGGTCCAGTGGACCACTGTCTGCCCAATCACGGGCTCAGTAAAGAAATAATCTGCATCACTATCCCTGGTGATCCAGTGGACCTGCAAGCCCAATTGCGGGATACATAAAGAAATAATATCCAGCAATATCCCTGGTGGTCCAGTTGACCTCGAAGCCTGTTCATGGGCTAAGTAAAGAAATAATGTCCAGCAATATCCCTGGTGGTCCAGTGGACCCCTCCACCCCACCCGCCCACTGAATCCAACCGCCCCGCTCCCCCCCCGGTCAGTGGTGGGTGGCAGCACCCACCCGCCTGCCGCCCACTGACTGACACTGTCGGAAGGTATGCCCATTGGTCCACAAGGCAATAATGGCGTGTAGCGAGAACAGATTACATATTCCAGATATGTGAATGGATACCATTCACATATCTGGAATGTGTAGTACAGTATGGTGCATGCCTATTGGCTCACGCCAGGGACCATCGGGCATACAGCCCACCGACGGTGTCAGACAGCGGGCGGTGGGGTGGCAGGTGAGTTGGGTACTGCCGCTGACCAGGGGGGGAGCAGGGCGGTGGAATTCAGTGGGCAGGGGGGTGGGGGTCCACTGGACCACCAGGGATATTGCTGGACATTATTTCTTTACTTAGCCCATGATCAGGCTTGCAGGTCCACTGGACCACCAGCGATATTGCTGGATATTATTTCTTTACTTAGTCCGTGATTGGGCTTGCAGGTCCACTGGACCACCAGGGATATTGCTGGATATTATTTCTTTACTTAGCCCATGATCAGACTTGCAGGTCCACTAGATCACCAGGGATAGTGGACATATCCATTTTTTATTACAAATGCCCGTGATCGGGCAGACAGCAGTCCACTGGACCACCAGGGATATTGGACATAGTTCTTTTTTTTAACACATGCCCACGATCGAGCAGACAGCGGTCCACTGGACCACCAGGGATTTATGCTTTTCCATTTTTTTTACTGCAGCCCATGATCGGGCTGTGGAGCACATTGCCAGCTGCAGGGGGCATTGGTCCCCGACGGCTGCTGCCTGGCAGGGCGCCAGGGGCAAGTCGTCATCTATCGGTGCACCTGCATGTAAATGGGGCCATAAAGACATGCAAATGGCCCCATTTGTGCCTTGTATACATTATGGCTTCATTTGCATGTCAAGTTTTGAATATCGTGGTTGCTGTGCATAGTGCAATGGAACTTGCACTAGCGCATCCCCATGTTCCACTCTGGCCACTTGCGCTGGTGCAGTGCCACTGCACCATGCACACTGCACCATGCACACTGTGGGTGGCCAGGGTGCGATATTCAATGCTGCTGAGCCATGGCACAGCTCCATTGGATATCGCCCAGTCCACACCCCCTGCGCAGCCAAGTTGAGCTGCACCCAAGCTTGCACCACAGCCTGGCGCAGTTTGAATGTCCGGGCCAGAGAATAAATATAATGTTGTGGCATTTACTTGGTGATCTGTGCTATATAGGCAGCAGTCTATCGCAGTAAGGCAGCGAACATGATATCATAGTTTAGCCACAAGTACAGATATCAGTACAGAAGTCATCAATGGATGCTTTGAAAATATTACAACTGACTAGGGCCCCTAACTTGAGAGAGGCCTGAGATTGTTCCAAGTAGTGGGGATAGCACAGCTGAGTGCAGATTTTCCAAATCATGTGATATATCTAGGAATATGCAGCAGAATGAGGTTACTTCTTCTCAGGGCATCGGGGCTGTGGGATCTATGAAAGGGATCGGTGCCATAGGGTGATAAGTCATAGAGCAGCATCTTATATATGGTCGCCATCCTGGAGGTGAGGATGGACAAGTACAGCTGTGGACTTTGTAGTCCTAAAGGTACTCAGCCCCACTTTTTATTTTACAGGGCTCCTGCCATCAAATATTTATTTGTGGCCTCATCAGCGCTTGTGTGTGGTGTTCGAGTCAGTCGAGTGGTCAGCAGCTGAGCAGTGCAGTTATCAGGGTATTCCCTGGTCCTGATCACACAGTCAGGCTCCTTTCATCAGTGGCAGGTGGCTGCTTTACTGTGCGGCAGGAGCCTCAGATCAAATAGTTGTAGAAGGCATTACAGTCTAGTAGTTAGAGCAACAGCTTGGGAACCAGAAGAAAACATGTTTTAACCTCAGCAGAGCCAACTACCCACTGTGTGAGCTTGAAAAACTCACTTAGCCTCTCAATTTTTCCATCTTTCCAACTGTAGAAACAGGCAGGACCCCACTGAAAATGAGATGTTGCATCTCAACTAAGTTAACCTGAGCAGAAAAGTTGTTGAATAAAAAAAATGGTGTGTTGCGCCAAAGACTGCAGTTGCACACTCTCTCACTCTGTCCCCATCAGCAGTTCTGAGAACTGGAGAGCAATGGTGCTATTGGCTGGTGACACTAGGTGGGCACTGTGGCACCAAAAAGGTAAGCTCCCAGGTCATCCTGGTGACCCAGTGGCAGCACATCATGCTGCCATGCAGGCAACAAAAGATTAGGAGTGAGCTCAGGATGCCATGCTGGGGTTCAGGCCTGACTGCAGAAACTGCCACTCAGCAGTGCACTTTGGTCAGGGAGGGTTGGTGTTGCATGCCGGTGGCACAGCAACCCCTGCGGTAGGCCAGGGGATCTTGCTTCCTACAGAGGGATGTCACTTTGTGCATCCGAGGCCTGGATGCTGGTGCACCCCAGGGGAAGAGGGAGGTGGGGAGAAAAACCAGGGGAAAAATCCATGGCACTGCTCATATGACAGCCAGAGGTTTCCTGGCTCCCCTGGGTCCTGGTGCCTACTGGCACTGGATTTTAGCTCACATACTGAGCAGTCCTTGGGGGGAAGACAACCCTCCCATGCTCTGCCCCCCCCCCCACCATGGGGGAATAGCCATGGTGGAAGCTGGCTAGGGGGTGGAGACCCAGGGGGAGCCGGTGACCAGAAGGACTGATCAGGGTAGTACATCCCTGGGTCCAGGGTAGATACCTGGCGGAGCTTGTCCAGGGAGAAAATGTAAACAGAAAACAAATAAGTGAGTTTCATATGGAGGGTTACACTTTGAAAAGGAAGAAGCTACAGAACAGCAAAACAAAATAGGAGTACACATTTACCACAACCAAGGGAGTAACAGACCACGAGTCACTAATCAGTGGAAAAGACTTTTATTTCTTATGCAAAATCAGCATGTGTCAAGTAACCCTGGATCACACACAGCATTCAAATACAATCTAATATTATTTGTTATAACTTTGTGTGCTTCCTCAGAGTCTTTTTTAACCTTTTTCCCCCCTGCTCTCTGATGCTGCTCTTCTCATCCAGGCCACCCCCTTCACTCACATCTCTGTCACTTACCAAGTTCTGGGGGGGGGGGTCCTCAGGGGCATTTCCTCCACTGAGTGTATTCCTCCTGTGGTTTGTTTCATTACACAGTACAGTATGCCATTGTCTTCTGCTGGGCCAGTTGTGCATAAGGACTGGGACAGTTGGGAGCAGGGGAGGTGAGAGTGCTAGCAACATAATGCTGCACATTGAGGCAGGGGTTCTACCTTTATGGTTTTGCCATGGTGATGCTACCAGCATGGGCTCTAAGGTACAGTTCTGTTTCATAATGGTGACTGCCAAAGGTGTTGTGACTCCCAGCACACAGCAAAATGGCGCTGGGGACTTACAATTTTAATGTTTTATGCAGGGGGCTGTGCCCCTGCACTCTCAAGAATGCTCAACTCCAGGGGGTGCATGTCAGGGGGCAAACATGGAAAAACATAATTTGAGCCAGGCGCAACAAAAACGTACCTGTGTCTAGACTCAAACAGAGCACCCTGTCCACGCAAGCTGTGAACCCACCCACCATGCCACAGGGCCAGCTCAGCAGCCCACTGTGGCACCACCCCACAAAAACCCTCCCACCCCTCACTGAGCATGCTCACTCCCACCCCCTCCCACATACAGTACATGTAGCAACATCCTGTCGCTATATGCGTGAACCCACCCCCATCCAGTCGCCCTACCTCGTCAGTAGCCCCCATGACATGTGCCGTGATTGAGTCGCCATTTTTGGTTTTGCTTAGTTGCTGTCACACATGTCATGGGCTACCTACCCTAAGATACACATGTGCACATTGGTGTGTGACCACACACTGGAGCAAGGTTGTGTCCCCCCCCCTTCCAGTTGCTTGTGAGTTGCACTGCCTACTGTGCTCACCCAAATGACTTTGTTGTGGTGGAAAGTACAACCCTCTCTACCCAGAGGAGGAGAGAGTGCACTGGGTAGCTCAGTCCTTCTCCCCACAGCTGGCTCCAAGGACTTAGGTTCACTCCTGAACCTGAGTCTCCAACACCGAGAAATAGCCCAACCACTGTGCTGGCAGACCAGCCTTGATTTGAGCCCTTTAGGACACTCTTGAATGAAAGGTGCTGCCGTGTCTGACAGTGTGGCTGACTTCTCATCAGACCCTTATATGGGACAGGTATAATTGGGTATGTCTGTGCTACATGCATCCGCTAACCACATAACAGTTTTCTTGCTTCCAAGGAACAGGGGTATCTACTCCTACCCATACAAACCTCGGCAGTCCTACAGAGGAGTGGCCCAATGTGATTTGCTGCTGATTCTGTGCCATGAGCCAGAGAACACTGGGTGTGTTGAAGAGGTGCTTATTGTTCATATACAGGACAGGTCAAGAGGGCATATTACGATGATTGAAGCTGGGAAGTGTTCTAACATGCTGCTGGGAGTCTATTCATGGAATGCCTATTGCATTTAAAGCTGATTATAAAATGGGTTCAGAAAATGTTGTTTTCTGATTAGTCCACATCTGTTTTTTGAGCCATTTTATTTTAACAGTATTACCAAGAAGTAAATACAAGTCCTAATCACCCAGTATGCTGTGCCCAAAATATCCTTGTGCTACTTTCTCAAACTTAACTAATTCAAACATGAGCCATTTCTTTTCTGCTCACAGAGCCCAAAACCAAAACCCTACATGATACACCTTCTATATCCTTCCTTTTTTTCTGAGTCCAGAAGCTTTTTTTTTATATATAGTCCCTGGCAGTTACAAATAAGCCTAATTTAATGTAAAAACAAGTATTATCCATGATGTTCTGCAACATGCACCTACCTGCCTGCTCGGCCTGTCATTTGCGCACTCATTCCATAAACCTAGAACTTCTGGAGCTGGTCTCACACCTCTACATTATAAAATTGTCAGCGTGAACTCATTTCAAAATCCCAAAGACAGACCTCCACCTGAGACATAATAATAACTGAATCCATTTGTAATTCGTTGTTAGTCCACTGACCTACCCGATCAATTGATCACTCGCTCACCCACTTACTTTTCTTCATATCTCTGTGCAGTGTCACATCAGATTACTCTTTCTATGTCATTCAGTTCTTTTGGTCCTTTACCTATAAATAAGAAAAAAACATCAACCAGCAGTAAATGCAGACCAAAACTTAAACATAAAAATACATTTTAAGACATAATTTTCTTTCAAGAATCATAGCCACACAGCGCATACATACATCACCCTCAAGTGGAACATTGCTATATTTACTAACTTGTTTTTTTTCTCTTTTAGATATTTCCTGAAGAAGACCTAAGGTCGAAACGTAGATTTTTAACTCTATTTTCTATTTTCAGCGTGCATTTAATATAACCATTTTGTATTGCTATATTTAGTTATTTTTATATGTTGCCGGAGAATAATTTTATCATAATTTTAACATAATTTTACTATTTATTTCATAATTTTTTTTTCTAGCACTTTCTCATCATATTTGCCTATGTATCCAGTTTATAAGTGCAATAAGACACTCCAGTGTGTGGGTAGTAATGATGTAAATACACTTCTAAGGGCTGACGGTATCTGGCCTTTAGCCTCATGCCTTACTACACTCCTGGGCTTGCATTTTTTATTGGTACTACTGCATACAGTATAACTGCACATTGTTTCACAAGTGATTGCTTACTTTGCTT
The DNA here is from genome assembly GCA_016271365.2 of Neoceratodus forsteri. Taxonomy (NCBI): domain Eukaryota; kingdom Metazoa; phylum Chordata; order Ceratodontiformes; family Ceratodontidae; genus Neoceratodus; species Neoceratodus forsteri. The sequence continues at coordinate 1,823,103,685 of CM057449.1, read as the reverse complement.
CACTTGCATAGTATACTGTATGAATTCGGTCAAATTGGTTCATAACCTGTGTTCTGATATTAATATAGTGTATAGTAGAACATTGTTCTAAATAGAAATCCATCCCTTTCAAAATGCTGTTTTACCACAGTTCAAAGGTCATGGGATGTGACTGTATCCTTCTTTGGTAGAACAACATTCTAGAACCTCTAGACACTGCACAGGTCAGTTTCATTGTGAAAGAGAAAAAAAAACACAATGCACACATTTCGCATAATACTATACACTATAAAAAATAAAGGACGAGCAACTTTATGCATAACCAGTGTTTTCTGCTACCTTGGGGTTCTGACTCCCCCAGACCTCTCAAGCTTCGCTCTCAAGGTCAGAGGGAATCAGAACCCCTCTGTGGCAGAACATACTGGTTGTGCATAGTTGCCCATCCAGTATTCTCTATGTTCTGAGTGGCAACGACATTTGCTAAACTATGGTGACCTTACTTAATGATCTTATTGGCATACTTAAACAACAAGCAGTTCCCCACTTTTAATTATCCTATAGATTAAAATAATAACCTCATTTTTACATGATTTTCAATTGACACTATTAGTTTCTATATGGACAGGAATTGTATTTTACGTGAACAAATGATAACAAATGATAAAAAATTGGCTGGACAATAGGACACAGAGGGTAATAGTAAATGGAGTCCTCTCCGAAGAAAGGGGGGTTACTAGAGGGGTACCACAGGGTTCAGTACTGGGTCCAGTCCTTTTTAATGTCTTTATAAGTGACATTGTGGAGGGACTGGAAGGAAAAGTATGCCTCTTTGCAGATGATACAAAGATCTGCAACAGGGTTGATACACAAGGAGGAGTGGAAAGGATGAGAAGAGACTTGGCAAAGTTGGAGGAATGGTCAAAAGTATGGCAGCTTAGATTCAATGCAAAGAAGTGCAAAGTAGTGCACCTGGGAAACAAAAACCCAGGGGAACAGTACACAATGGGGGGTATTTACAACATATAAAAATGGAAAGGGACCTGGGGGTAGTCATATCAGAAGATCTAAAGGTAAGCAAGCAATGTGAGAAGGCAGTAAGGAGGGTTGGGGGGGTACTGGGATGTATAGGGAGAGGCATCACCAGTAGAAAACAGGAAGTTTTTATCCCTCTGTACAGACAGTTGGTGAGACCCCTTCTGGAGTACTGCATGAAGTTCTGGAGACCCCATCTCCACAAGGACATAGACAGGATGGAGGCAGTCCAGAGGAGGGCAACTAAAATGGTGCAGGGTCTGCAACAGAAGCCATATGAAGAGGGACTAAAGGAGCTTAACACTGTATGTATACCCTTGAGGAAAGAAGGGAGGGGGGGGACATGATAGAAATGTTCAAGCACCTCAAGAGAATAAACAAAGTCCAAGAGGGTAGCATCTTTCAGAAAAAGAGATGCGCAAGAACAAGGGAGCACAATTTGAAGATAGAGGGGGTGGCTCAGGGGCAATATGAGGAAGCATTTTCTCACAGAGAAGGTGGTGGTGGATGCATGAAATGGCCTTCCCGAGGAGGTCGTGGGGTCAAAAAAAGTGAGGGAATTCAAGAATACATGGGACACACATAAGGCAATTCTGGTGGGGGGGTAGGAAGAATTAGCCTGTTGGTTAACTAGGACCTGCAGCTTATCCAATAGGTAGGGAAATGGGCCTACTAGGTGGGCCAAGCAGTCCTTATCTGCTGTCAAAGTCTATGTTTCTGTAACATTTGAACTCACCCTCAAATAATTTATTCTTCAGTGGGTAGCTATGCAATGAGGAATTTAGTTTCTGCTGTTAAAATTATGTGACACTGAATGGTTCTGCCAGCAGGATTTGTTTGTAGAGTCCAAGCACCAGGTATATAATTACAGTTCATGGTGGAGAAAGAATTCTACCAATTGAGTTCACAGAGTGGCTTGTGAAATTCAATGAATTCCAATGATGTCATCAATTGCCTGTGCCCACAGTTTTGCATTGCTATTTCTGATTCCTCAAAGGAACTTTCTGAAAACTGTGTCCTAATTCTGTCCAGCTTTAAAATGACTTCAAGCCTGATCATTAAACAGCAGCATAAAACTGAAACTAAAAAAGGGTAAAGGCTAAATGATACATGTAACAGAAAACAGAGGTTGTTTCCTTGCATTGCATGTTGGCAGTATAGCCTAGAGGTTAGAGTATTGAGCTGTGAATAAGCTTGATACATCCAGCAGCCCTGGTTTGATTCCCACAACCTCCACTTGCATATTGTGTGACCCTAAACAAGTCACTTAACCTCCCCAGTGCTCTCAGATCACCCCTGAAAACAGACACTTGTGCCTAATGGGCTTTGCCTGGTTACCAAAGAATAAAACGTTGTGCAGGAATAGCACACTATTGCATATTAATAAGATGAATTATGATTTTAAAGGAATTGAAATAATATCATTTTTTACTTAGCTACTAAGACTCTCTGAAGCACATGCATATTCATTAATCAATATATCAAACTGATGAACTTATTTCAGAGGGATTATGGATAACACCATCAAACTTGAATACGTTTTTGGAAAGTTCACAAAAAAACAGTTCACAAACAGCTTTATGAACTTTATTGAATGTTTGGCAAATTGATTTGTAAAATGGCAAGAAAAAATCTAGAAATTTCATTGACTGAGAGACATTACATAACCGTGCATTAAATCTCTATGAACGCCCAGTCAGGCACCCAATCAAATTTCCCTTCCTCAAAAAAAACCTCATTACAAAAACTTAACTGTGACATATTACTACACACAAAATGAAACTAAAAAATAAGCAAGGGGACACCATCTTAAATGTCTTTTACTGTACTACTCAGAAAATAAAAACATGTTTCTCAATGAGTAACATTCCTGTGTAAATGACATATCACTCATCATCTCTTACTAATGTTTCTCATTAATCCTACAGAATATTTAAATTATGTATCCCCTGAAATCCTGCTGCTTTTTCCCATGGCCTACATTAAACAAAGTCTGGTCAGAGCTGATATGGCTATGGAAAGCTTTTAGGAGTGGAAGAGCATTGAAAAGAATATGCGGTGCTCTCTCTGCACTGGAGTTAGCTGTAACTACTACTGCAGTTATTACAGTACTGCACATGTGTGACATGTAGGTTGCCCAGGAGTCAGCCACGTGCAACATGGTAGCACTGACATGACTGCTTATGCATGGTACTCATGCATGCGCAGTTTAAGTCTGTGCCACCATGTTTTCCATGGTGGTCGTCACTTCCGCAGTTGTGAAAAGGAGAAGTAGTGCACTGGGAAGGGGGTGTGTTTATGTGGCCTGTGGAGGGGAAAGGTTGCATAAACAGAAACATAGAAACATAGATTTTGACGGCAGATAAGGACCGCTTGGCCCACCCAGTCTGCCCATTTCCCTACCTAATGGATAAGCTGCAGATCTTAGTTAACCAGCAGCCTACTTCTTCCTACCCCCACTCCCTAGAATTGCCTTATGACTGTCCCATGCATGCTTGAATTCCACCACTGTTTTTGACTCCACAACCTCCTTTGGAAATTATGCCAGAGCACTATGGCAGCACATCAAACAGTGGTCTGGCCAGATGATTCCAAAGTGCTCTTATACAAATCTAATGATGCCATAACATCTGTGGAACTTGGCACATGCAGCTGTAAAAATCAGACTCAGGAGGAGACTATTAACAAACTAGAGATCTGGTCTGGGGCCTGCTTGTCATTACAGTCACTTTCTCAGTCTTCTATAAGCAGTAATTTCTGGTAAATGTGCCTTAACCATATTGACCTCAGTGCTGCTAGACTACTTCTGGTTTTACTGATTGTAGTAGGCAGGGGTAATAGCAGTCTTGAGTGGTAGCGGCCAGTGGTGGCACTGTCTGACTAAAAGTGGTATCCATGCACGTATGCACATTTTAAAAATGAGCCCTTTCCTTGTTTCTGCTGTAAAAAAATCTGACCTCTTTAATACAAAAACAAGGAGTCAGTAATGGCCTCAATCCCCCTCCCCTTCGCTTCAAGTGAGGAACGTGATTTTGGGTTTGCATCAAATGTAGCGTGGCAGCCATAGACGCATAATATTGTTAAACAGGAATCTACTGTATGTAAAAGCTTGTTTCTTTTTTGAATATGTGCTTTCTTAACGTTGTCAAATACCACTCCACCCATTTTGCACTCTTACCCTGGATTTCTGTGCCACAACTGCATTATTTTACATTTTTGTGTTGAAACCTAGCTGCCATACCCTTGACCACTGTTCAAGTCTTCTAAGGTCTATGCTCATACTTTTCCATCCTGCTGCAAATCTTGGTATCATCATGCAGAGTCAAACTTTCCCTTCCTGCTTCTTTGCAATTTCACTTATAAAGACATTAAAGAGGATTGGGTCCAACACTGATCCCTGAGGTACCACCTCACCCCCCCCCATCACCCTCCCTTCCTTGGAATGAACTCCATTTACTACCAGCCTCTGTCAGCTATCCCCTAACCAATTTCTTACCAGACAGCCACATTTTTTTCTCTCTTAGCCAACACAGTAGGAGTCATGCAGAACAAATGTAACTTTCTTGGAAAGTATTTAAGTTACACATGCACAACTAGCATGGAAGTTGTTCAGGACAAAAAGACATTTCAAATGAGCCTATTCACTAAGCTGCACTAATTATATTTTTTTAAATATGGCCATCTGATTACCTGAATTTTCATTTTTCTTCATTATTTGCACAGTTTGGATAGCTATATTTAAAAAATATATAATGAATTCAGTTTAGTGACTACCCTCATTTGAAAGATCGTTTTGTCCTGAACAACACACATGCCAGTGATGTATGTGTAACTTGTATACTTTCTGAGATATTTACATTTGTTTGACATTACATCTAATGTGTTTGCACAGACAAAAAAAATGAAGCTGTTTGGAAGTGCAGTAGGAGTCATGCTAACATACTAAGAAGCCAGCAGAAGAAGGCCATTTAGTCTTTCAGAGTCCAGAGCTTGAGCTACTGTCCCTGCCCCTTCCCCACTCCTCCCATCCTCACTACACATGATCCTTACATCCACCCTGTGCAAATCCCAGCCTCTCTTGAAGTTGCCCACTATGTTCAATGAGATCATCTTTTCTGGCAGTACATTCCAAGTGTCTACCACACTCTCTGTGAAGAAGTGCTTCCTGACTACCCTCTTAAACCTCCCACCCTCCATCTTAAGACTGTGCCCCCTTGTGTTATGGTTGCCATTCAATTAAAAGACACCCTCCAAATCCACCTTATTAATAACTTTAAAGTACTTCAAGTCCCAATCATGTCCCCTCTCTCTCTCTCTCCTGTCCTCCATGGAGTACATGTTCAGTGCCCTCAATCTCTCCTCATATACCTTGCCCTGCTGACCCACTGTCATCTTTGTATCCCTCCTCTGTACCTTACCCAGCAGGTTAATGTCATTTTTGAGGTGTGGGCACCAGTACTGAACTCCATACTCTAGATGTGGCCTTACCAGTGACTAGTACAAGGGTTGTATAACCTCATCTCTCCTACTACTGATCCCTCTAGCTATGCATCCCAGCATCTTGCTTGCTCTTGCTGCTGTTTTCTTGCACTGTGTGGAGTGCTTCAGGTCACCAGTGATCATCACTCCCAGGTCCCTTTCCTCCTCTGATGCAGAGACCATGACTCCACCCAGGTAGTTCTCTGTCTTGGGATTCTTGGCTCCAATGTGCATAACTTTGCATTTCTTGGCATTGAAGCCAAGCTGCCAAATCCTAGACCAGCTCCCCAGCTTTTCCAGGTCATCATGTTGGTCTTGTATCCCTTCAGTTGTGTCCTCTCTTCCACTCTCCAACAGAGTTTGGCATAATCAGTGAATAGGCACATTTTGCTCTTTATACCATCCCCAATGTCCCAGCACCAAGCCCTGCAGTACCCCACTGGTGACCTTTTTGGTGCCAGATAAGTCTCCCCCCTCAATCACCCTCTGGGTTCCATCCCTCAGTCAGTTTTCCACCCATCTGGCCATCTCATTCCCAACCCCAAGATCCACCAACTTCCTGATCAACCTTTTGTGAGGCACAGAGTCAAAGGCCTTTCTGAAAATCCAGATAGTGGATGTCTACTGCTTGGCCCAAGTCTACTGTCGTAGTGACGCAGTCAAAGAAGTCAATCAGATTTGTTTTACATACTCTCCCTCCCTCATGAACCCATGCTGCCTCGAATTCTGGAGACCATGCTCCTCTAGATATTCCACCAACCTTTCATTTAGTATGGTCTCCATGAGCTTGCCCACAATTGAGGTCAGACTGACTGGTCTGCAATTCCCTGGGTCATTCTTGGGACCACTTATGTGCAGGGGCACCACATTTTCTGTTCTCCAATCCTGTAGTACCACACTAGACTCTAGTGAACTATTAAATAGGTCTGCCAGTGGACCTGCCAGCTCCTTGGCCAGTTCCCTTAGTACGCTTGGATGTACTCTGTCTGGGCCTGGTGATTTATCCACCTTTAATGCTAGCAGCCCATCCCTCATTCTATCCTCCTCTATCACTACATCTATGGTCCCCTCATCCCCTGCTTCTCTTCTTCCTCATGAAGGCACTGGTCCATCCTTCTCCCTAGTGAAGACTGAACAGAAGCATTCATTTAGTATCTCTGCTTTTCCACCATTATCCTCCACCCACTCCTGCCCTTTCTTAAGCCTGACAATCCTTTCCTTCTTGTTTCTTTTTTCACTTATATAGCGAAATAAATATTTCTCCCCCTTCTTAATTCCTTCAGCTGTCTGAAGCGCCTTCTGTACTTTAGCTTGCAGGACTTTCTTACTTGCCTTACTAGCCAACCTTAGGTAATTTTCCCTATCCACCTCTGCCTTGGTCTTCCTGAATTTTCTATAGGCCAGACTCTTTTCTGTTACTGCCTGGGCAACCCCAGAACTGAACCAGCTGGGCGCTTTGGCGCTTGTGTTTTTACCCCTGAGCCTAACACACTCCTCTGTGGCAATCAGTATTCCTTCCTTACTGATGAACCACCTATCATCCACCCCTATACCTGCTCTAATGCCTGCCAGGAGGCTCCTTAGCACTTCACCCATAATTGTGAAATCCAACCTTCTAAATTGGGCTGGCGGTATAGCCTAGAGGTTAGAGGAATGAGGTGTGAACGAGCTTGATACATCCAGTAAACCACACCTGAGTTTGATTCTCACAACCACCACTTGCACACTGTGTGACTCTGAGCAAGTCACTTAACTGCCCAGTGCTCCCAGGTCACCCCAGAAAATGGGCACTTGTGCCTAGTGGGCCTTACCCAGTTACCAAAGACTAAAATAAAAATAAAAAATAAATAAAATGTAAGATTTTGGTCTTAGTCAAGATGCTTTCTCTTCCCATATCTAACTGGAACTACACTGGCCAATGGCCATTCCCATCCAATGGCTCCCTGACTGTTATTTCCTGTACCTGCTCCCTATTTGTTAGCACATGATCTAGCATTGCCTCTGCTCTTGTTAGTTCTGTGACACCCTGGGCCAGGAACCCACTCTACAATCCTTTAAGGATCACCTAACTCCTAGCACATGTCATTCATGGTATTCTCCAGTCCACCTTGTGCAGGTTGAAATCCCCCACAATTACTACCTCTCCTTTCCCCGCAGCTTCCAATATTTGTGAACGCAGTTCGCTCTCACTCTCCTCATCCTGGTTCAGTGGTCTGTACACCACCACCAACCTCACCTTTCTCCCTCAAATCGGACCTTAAAGGAAAGCAGTCTAAATAATAGAGACCCCCACCCCCCACAAAGGTTTACCCCATGATTAAGTTTTCCACAAAGAAAAGCCTTAATTTTAGAAGCTGCTACTTACTTTATTTTAATTTTGAAAAGGTCAGGATTCAGGAAGATGGCGTATGGTGCATAGCTCCATTTAGTGTAAAAGTGTCGCACAGCATCCCTCACTGCAATACAAATGTATTACTTACCTTACTTGCCACACTAGCCAACCTTAAGTAATTTTCACTATCTACCTCTATCTCTTGGTCTTCCTGAATTTTCTATAAGCCAGCTTCTTTTCCCTTACTACCTGGGCAACCTCAGAACTGAACCAGCTGGGCACTTTGGCCCTTGTGTTCTTGCCCCTGAGCCTAACACACTGCTCTTTGGCAACCAGTATTCCTCTCTTAATGATGAACCACCTTTGGTCCACCCCATATCTGGTCTGATGCCTGCCAGGTGCCTCTTTAGTACTTCACTCATTTTTCCCAAGTCCTCCCTTCTAAAATCCAAGATTTTGGTCTTAGTCAGGATGCTTTCCCTGCCCATATCTAATTGGAACCCCACTGTGTAGTAGTCACTCCCACCCAATGGCTCCCAGACCATTATGTCCTGTACATGCTCCCCATTTGTGAGCACAAGTGCACTTTGCTAGACATAATCCATGCACAGAATACTTGATGGTAGGAATTAGATCACCCACCTCCACAGAGGATAGAGATATGTGGGCCGTAATCAGTGACTCCCTGCAGCAAACAAGTCAATGCAATAAAGCATACAAAAAGGCACTGGAGATGATGGGTTTTATAGGGAATGGTTTTCACAGTAAGGAAAGCAAGGTGATTCTGTCACTGCACAGATCCCTAGTGAGGCTTCACCCACCTGAGGAAAGACCTAGACACACTATGGCTCTAAACATCTATTCACTGAAATCCAGAAGGAAGTGTGGTTAATTCCCCTACTGAATTTGTCTCCACCACCTCCACTGGGAGGCTGTTCCATGCATCCACAACCCTTTCTGTGAAAAAATCCTTCCTCACATTACCGCTTAGTCTTCCCCCTTCCAGTCTCATGTCACGACCCCTTGTTCTAGAACATCTATTTTTCTGAAAGATGCTACCTTCCTGCACCTTATTTATGCCCTTGAGATATTTGAAGGTCTCTGTCATATCTTTCTTTTCTCTCCTTTCCTCCAGGGTATACATATTGAGATCCTCCAGTCTCTCCTCATATGAATTTTGGTGCAGGCCCTGCACTTTTTTGTTGTCCTTCTCTGAACTGCCTCTACCCTCTCTATGTCCATACAGAGATGTGGCCTCCAGAACTGGATGCAGTAGTCCAGATGAGGTCTCACTAGTGATTTGTATAGAGGCATCACCATCTCCTTTCTTCTGCTGGTGATACCTCTCCCTCTGCACCCCAGTACTCCACTGGCTCTCCCATAGCCTTGGTGTATTGTTTGGCCACCTTTAGGTCATCTGGTATGATTATTCCCAGATCTCTTTCCTGTTTGGTGACTATCAGTATATCTCCACCCATCATGTAAGCCTCCCCTGGGTTCCTGTGCCCCAAATGCATGATTTTGCAATTTTTCACATTGAATCTTAGCTGCCACACTCTTGACCATTCCTCTAGTTTACCTAGGTCCCTCCTCCTTTTTTCACTCCTCCTGGAGTGTCTACCCTGTTGCAGATCCTAGTGTCATCTGCAAAGAGACATACATTTCCTTCTAGCCCTTCTGCAATGTTACTTATGAAGACATTGAATAGGACTAGTCCCAGCACTGACCCCTGTAGCACCCCGCTGGTCACCCTCCTTTCCTCAGATTGAGCTCCATTTACCATCACCCTCTTTGTTCTATACCTCAACCACTTTCTAACCCAGTTTACCACTTTGGGACCCATTGCCAGGTTCCCTAGCTTGTTTACAAGCCTCTTATGTGGAATGGTGTCCAAGGCCTTGCAGAAATCCAGGTAGGCTACATCCACCACTCCTCCTGATCCACTTCCCTGGTCACCCAGACAAAGAAATCTATCAGATTTGTTTGACATGACCTTCCCACTGTGAATCCATACTTCCTCGGATTCAGTGCTCCACTGGATTCAAGATGTTCCACAATCCTTTCTTTTAGCAGGGACTCCATTATTCCCCCAACCCCCACCCCCCACTGAGGTCATGTTGACTGGTCTATAGTTTCCAGCCTCCTCCCTGCCCCAGCATTTGTGTAGAGGGACTACATCTGCACTCTTCCAGTCCTCTGGAACCACTCCTGTTTCCAGCGATTCATTGAACATGGCTGCCACTGCCAGTGGTGCTACCAGCACCTCCCTAAGCTCCTTTAATATTCTAATATGTATCTTGTCTGGTCCCATTGTCTTGTCCAGTTTCAGTTTTGCAAGTTCCTTTACAACCCTCTCCTCTGTAAATGGACTGATGTCCGCCTCCCTCCCCTTATTGCTCCTGCCACTTAATTGTGGTCCCTCAACTCCCCCTCTTCTGTGAATACTGAACAAAAATATTTGTTCAAGATTGTTGCTTTTTTCCAAGTCCCCTTCCACACACTCCCCTTCTTCTCCCTTAAGCCTTACAATCCCACCCCTTGTCTTTCTCCTTTCACTAATGTACCTATAAAATATTGTGTCCCCTTTCTTTACTGCCTGGGCTATTTTTTATTCAGTTTGTGCATTTGTGCTCTTGACTGCTCCCCTGCCTCCCTCTGCTTAGTTTTTTATTTATTTTTATTTAGTTTTTATTGACCGGATAAGTGCACTAGACAAATCCTGCCTATTTTCAGGCATGACCTGGGGGAGGGGGATACAGATGAATGCCAACTGACCTTGAACCAGATTAAGCTGTTAGTGGTATTTTTAGTGAATGAGGTAAATTTGGCCAGGACACCAGGGAAATTCCCCTACTCTGTGAGGGGGCACTATCCTGAACGCTGTCACAATGGAGGAAGACCATATGCTGTTGGCAGTGGAGGAGGATGGACGTCTGCTGCAAGCTGGTACAGCAGAGGTTGTTACTGCACAGAATGTACAGCAGCAGAAATCAGAATTGGAACAAAATCTTTCAGATGTTCTTGAAGATTCAGAAGGAGTGATGGAAGGTATAGAAGATGGTACAGTAAGTGCGATGGCAAAGCAAAGGGAATTTTTGAAAGCCCAATTATTACAAACAGAAATAGCTCTTACCTCAGCACGGGCTAAATTATTGGAAAAGAAAAGGAAAAGGCTACTAGGTGTATCTCCGGAAGCTGTTCACAGAACTTTTAAACTGGGCCCTGGAACTAGTGATGACGTATTGGACCCTGCGCCAGAATCCACATCAGATACTACGCCAGCGAGAGAATCCACAGCACAACTACTGGAAGAACCCTGGTCACTGGAAAAAGCACTTTCCACAGCAGGGTGGAAACAACTAGAGGATGGAACATGGGTAACAGATTCAACTAAACCGAATGATATATTAGCGCATTCAACCCAGCAAACAGAAGAGATGGTGGATTTTTTAGAACTAGCAACACGATACCTATTGTTCCTACTGTAACATCAAATTTTGAGACAGGTACTGTTTTATATGCAAATTATGTTACAAATACTACAAAATCCAGGTACAGAGGCCCCTGAAGCTTCAACCGGTTTTTCAACTGAATTACCTAAATCAAACTATGCAGAGTTATTTGCAAAACCTTTGGAACAGGCCAAATGTAGAAATGCTATATGACTCCGATACCTAGGAGGAATGGAGGAACTTCCAGACAGATTTTATGTAGGCAAAGTATTAATTAAACAACCCTGGGCTTCACGCCCGCTGATATCTATGCACTTATACATGCCCCTGGAGAGCAGTCCTTTGATATAAGTTTTAGGACTCCAGCTATTTTAGAAACTTTTTGGTTAAAATATGCCTCTCTTAAAACTAATCCTTTTTGGTCACATTTTCAGGTAATTCCATTGACAAAACAACCCTTTAGGGTAGTAATAGTTTTGTTTCGAAATGAAGGGGTAAATCTGGTTGATATTCTTTATTGGCTTGATAAAAGATGTGAGGTCCAGGGTACGCCAGATCCAATTTTGGATGGGGAAGGGTTTTGGAATGGAGGCTGGAGAATTAAAATTAAACTTTGTAGCGTTCAGAATGACTATGTTCATCTTCTCAACTGATTCGTCATTGGGCGTGACAAGAGTTTTCTATTTTATCCTGGTTAGCCACGGAGATGTTATAAGTGTGGATCTCCAAGACAAATTAGTACCTCTTGTGAAAAAAATCAGTGTTTTCAATGTGGGGAAATAGGGCATTCTGGTTATTAGTGTGACAATTCTGTGAAATGTAATTTTTGTGATGAGTTGGGGCATTTATTTTCAGATTGTTCATGGGCAGCTCATAACACAGAGGAATCAGATTATGCTATGTAGGATTTGATTATCTTTAAGGCAGCCAGAAATATTTTAGATGGTATTAGGTCAAGTTCTTCTTCTGGCCCAAAATCGTATTCAGCAGCTTTAGCTACAAAACCTCCAGAAGTTCATTCTCATCCTCTTAGACAATCTCCACCTCAAACAAATATTCTGATTGAAAACCAGGACCAAAGTATTTCATCCCATACAATTGATATAAACTCATTAGGTGTTTCAAAAAGTTCAAAGGTACTACCTTCCAATTCTGTGGAACCAGTTGAAAAGGATGCCTCCTTTCTCCCAGTTAGGAAGGAAGTTATGCAAACCCCAGTAATGGATTGGGCCCAGTCTCCAGAACCAGTGTTGGTGTCAAATAAATATGGGGTCTTGGCTTCTGTAGGCCCAGAGGAACAAGATTCTGATACAGCTTCTCAGAATCCATCTCAAGTGGAGGTTAGTTCAGACCAAGAAATCACTATGGATCCAAGGGTGGGGGCAAAAGGTAAAACAAAAAAAGTGAGTAGGGTAGGTTTACATAAAAGTGAAAGAAAATTGCACTCTAACACTTTAATCACTTTTCAAACTATAAACAAGGGATATGACATCTCCTTTGCTAGTCTTAATACTAACAGTATTAGATCTCCATATAAAAGAAGGGCTACTTTTGAAATATTTTCAGATTTAAAACATGATGTTATCTTTTTTCAGGATACTAGATTATATACACTTCTGGATTTTGCCACTGCAACTAATTTATGGGGTTAGGGTCCTTGTTATTGGTCGGGGGGGGAATTATGTTCAGGAGTTGAAATTTGTTTTACTTCACAGAAAGTTAAAATTACGGATGTGGTTGATATTGCCCCTGGTAGGGTTTTATTGTTGGATGTATTTATAGATGCTGTCCCATTCAGATTAATAAATATATATGCTCCCCAAAATAAATGAGACCAAATTCAGTTATTACATTTAATACAGCCACATTTATTTACTAGCAGAAATATTCAGTTTGGTGGTGGAGATTTTAATATTTCACGAATTAATAAATCGGTTACTTCTAAAGTTTATTGTGACACTCATTGTTTAGATGAATTATTAAAAGTATCAGGATTACGTGATGTCTTTGAAAATATTCCCTCTTTTACTTATTTACAAGGTAATAGAAACTCTCGAATAGATTATTGGTTCATATCTTCGTCCCTTCAATTTTTTGCTCCACAAGTTAAGTTAGTTGTCACGTCAGATCATGGAATTCTAAGTTTCTCACTTTCCAATTATGGACATACTTCTAAAGGGCCAGGGTATTGGAGATTAAATTTATCTCTATTAGATATTCCAGAAGTCATGGAGGGATATCCTGAAAGCGTGTAAATCTATGTTTTTTTTATATGAGAATCACCAGGAATGGTGGGAGGATTCTAAAAATGACTTTAAGGATTATTTTACACATATAGGACAATTATTAGGTGCTTCACAAAAATTTCACAAACAACATCTTCAGAATAATTTAAAATTCTTTTATTCCCAAATAAATATGGAAATTGCAGTAGATGCCCAAGATATTAATAGTATTAAGACTCAACTGGCTCAGTTACAAAATTCAAAACATCAGCAATTAGAAAGAGAACAAAAATATGGTACCCAGGGTTCTTCAGCGTGTACTAACCCTTTTGAAAATGATATGTCACAACGAAAAAAAAAGATAGTAGTTTGATAGATTCTGAGGGTAATTAAGCTAATACTCGACATGTTCTTTTTCAAATATTAGATGCTCATGTTCACTCCTTATTTCAAGAAGAAAACACTATTATGCAGGAGAAGGTAAATGAGTGGTTAGCATTTAGTACATTAACAAAAATACCAGATACATTTATAATATCGCTATTAGCCCCTATTTCATTACTTGAATTACATACAGTAATTAGCAGTCTTAGGAAGGGAAAAGCCCCTGGGAAAGATGGCCTTCCAAATGAAATTTATGGTATCATTAGTACGGTTCTGGATCATCAGCTAGTTACTATGTTTAATAGTTGCTTATCACTAGGTGTCTTTTCAGATAGTATGAATCAAGGGCTTCTGATTTTTCTTTATGAGATGGGGGATAGGGAAAATTTACACAATTGGTGCCCAATTACACTTTTAAATTCTGACTGTAAGATAATCACTAAAATTTTAAGTTTGCGAATTTCATCTTTATTAGAAGATATTATTCATCCTACACAGTTTTGCTCTGTACCAGGGCATCACATTACAGATGCTCTACTGCTTATTAGGGAGATCTTGGAAAGGGATACTCTTGAAGAACTAGCAGGAATTTGTGTTACCTTAGAGCAAGCAAAGGCATTCGACAAAGTATCTCATCTTTATTTGTGGAATTGTATGAAGAAAATGGGTTTTCCCCCTACCTTTGTTGATTGGTTAAAACAATATTATTTACAGGCAACAGTAATACTATATGGAAATGGTTGGTTGGGTTCTAAACAGAAATGTGCAAAAGGAGTAAGACGGGGTGTCCATTAAGCCCTATTTTGTATATTCTTTCTTTGGAACCTTCAATTTCAGTTATTTATCATACAGATGATATTAGAGGTCTTACTTTAGGGCTGGAGGATATAGAAATCAAAGTAATAGCTTATGCTGATGATTTATGTTTCTTTTTAGCAGATGTTCCTTCTTGTGCTGCTACAGAAGCCTATATGAGGGGAACTGGAGCTACCTTTAATTTGTCCAAAAGTAAGTGTTGTTTCTTTGGTACATATAATTCTACACATACCACAATCATGGGGATTCCTGTCTCATCTCAGGTTTGTAACATTTTAGGAATCTTTTTTTTGTGGGATGGACACAGCAACATATAATTGGGATAAACTCATTCAAACTGCTAGATGGAAAGTGGCATCCTGGAATAGGTGGAAACTGTCAAAAAAGAAAAGGATTTATATGGTTAGAACATTTCTTATTGGGTTTTTTTACATCTGAGTGCAGTTTATGCATTGCCCATTTCAAGAGAGACAGCACTGTATAGTGTTTTCTTTCAGGCAATATGGGGTAGCCAGCTGAACCCCATAAAAAGGGGTATATTATACCAACCAGTAAAGAAAGGAGGAATTAATATGATTAATCCTATTTTATTCTTTTTTTGTATTTTTCTGAATAGCAGTATTTCTCCGATATTACTGAGAAAATCTAAAATATGGACTTTCTGGATATTGGATCATATTTCACAGTGGCTAGATTATTGGCTTAAAGAGGGAGTTATCCCTAAACAAAAACCTATCAATAACTTCCCGGAGTATTTTCATTCTTGTTTTAGTAAAATAAAAATGTGGAAAACATCATATACATTGATTACTCAAAATTCAAGGAAAAACATGTATAATCTTTTATTAGAACATTATTTTTTGGAAAACTCTGTGTTTGGTGATAAATCAGGAAGGGATTTGCTTCAAATGTATTCTATGCTCACTTCTTCTAGCATTCCAAATTATATGTGGGATATTACTTGGCTTATAGCTCATGGTAGGTTAAATGTTAAGGGCAATTTGAAGCATAAGGGTAGGGAAGAGAGATATTGTCCAAGAAGCACAACATGTATGACTTGTATAGAAACAATGTCTCATTTATGTTTTGAATGTCCATATATTTTACAATTTTGGTCAATTCTATATGTCAAATGGGCCCAGATTAATTTTCCAATAATAGATATACAAAGTTTGTTTTTTGGGATTTTGTCTCAGGATTGGGCTTCATTTAATCCAAATACTGTACGATTAGTTTTAGGAGGTATAAAATATCAAATCTGGCAAGTCAGGTGTATCTGGTCCTTAAAATCACTATTTATTTCTCCCGAACAATTGTTCTGGAGAATACATGAATGGTTATTGGAATTATGGAAAAAAGGTACTTGTACATTATCAGCACAAACTTTTGGCAAGAAATGGAAAGCAATGCAGTGGTTGGACACTGGATAGTTATATCCTCTTTATTATACCAATATGCTTGTACATAGGGATATATTATGGTTAATACTTAAGTTTGGTGGGGTTTGGAAAATTTTAATCATTTATTTCTGTTGATTATTTTATGATTTGTATGAGATAATTAACAATTTTGCAATTACTTATCTCTCCTACTTCTTAAGTGAGGGGAAAGAGTTGGGGTGGAAAGGATGAGAAGGGACTTGGCAAGGTTAGAGGAATGGTCAAATGTATGGCAGCTTAGATTCAATGCTAAGAAGTGCAAGGTAATGCACCTGGGAAACAAAAACCCAGGGGAAGAGTACACAATGGTGGGTGAGATACTAACAACAATAAAAATGGAAAGGGACCTGGGGGTAGTCATATCAGATGACCTAAAGGTGGGCAAGCAATGTGAGAGGGCAGCAAGGAGGGCTGGGGGGATACTGGGATGCATAGGGAGAGGCAGCACCAGTAGAAAACAAGAAGTTATTATCCCTCTGTACAGACAGCTGGTGAGACCCCATCTGGAGTACTGCGTGCAGTTCTGGACACCCAACCTCTGCAAAGACATAGGCAGGATGGAAGCTGTCCAGAGGAGAGCAACTAAAATGGTGCAGGGTCTGCACTGGAAGACATATGAAGAGAGACTTAAGGAGCTTAATATGTATAGCCTCGAGGAAAGGAGGGAGAGGGGGGACATGATAGAAACTTTCAAGTACCTCAAGGGAATCAACCCAGTCCAAGAGGGTAGCATCTTTCAAAAAAAGCAGTGTGCAAGAACAAGGGGGCACAATTTGAAGATAGAAGGGGCGGCTCAGAGGTAATTTAAGGAAGTATTTTTTCACAGAGAGGGTTGTGGATGTATGGAATGGCCTTCCAGAGGAGGTTGTGGAGTCAAAAACAGTGGTGGAATTCAAGCATGCATGGGACAGTCATAAAGTAATTCTAGGGGGTGGGGGTAGGAAGAAGTAGGCTGCTGGTTAACTAGGATCTGCAGCTTATCCATCAGGTAGGGAAATGGGCAGACTGGGTGGGCCAAGCGGTCCGTATCTGCTGTCAAATTCTATGTTTCTATGCTTCTTACACTATTATTCTGTTTGGATTTTTGAGTATCAATATTTATCTGTTTTTGTTTTATATGATTTATGTATTATTTTGTATGATTTAAACACTGTTTATGTTTCCTTTTGTTTATTGATGTAATTAATAAAAAATTCCCCCTACTCTTTTCGATAAGTGCCATGGGATCTTTAACATCCACCTGCACCGATCCAGGCAGATGGGACCTTGGTTTAATGTCTTATCCGAAAGACAGCACTTCAGAAGTGCAGCACCCCTCTCATGCTGCACTACAGTGTCAGCACTGGAATATTAACCCAAGTGCCAGATGTGGGAACTGAACCCACAGCACTCTGATCTCCCAGCCTCAGAGGCGAGTGTGCTACCTACTGAGCCACTGACACTGCATAGTGTTAAATACACTACCCTGTCCTCTCCTTCTGTGTTTCCTTGTACTGTACTTCCTGAAAGCCAACTTTTTCAATCTTACTTTCCCAGCTACTTTCTTTTAGAACCATGCTGGTTTTCTTTTTCTCTTCCTTTTAGATGGGCCCACTGTTCCTCAACCCTCCCCCCATCCTCCCTCCCTTCTAGGTTTTTCATGAGACATACCCCCAACTATGCAAAGTCTTCCCTCTTGAAGTCCAGGACCCTCACTTTCATGTGGCTTGACTCTGCCACTGTACTCGTATTAAGCCACACCATGCAATGATCACTGGACCCCAGGTATCCACCTACCGTGACATCTGCAAATCTGTCTTTATTGGTTAGTACCAGATCAAAAATTGTACCCTTATGGGTGGGCTACAACACTAGCTGCCTGAGGCATGCCCCTTGCAGGGAGTACAGTATGTCACTGCTCCTAGCTGAGGCTGTGGCTGGGATGCTCCAATCAACATCCGGCAGACTGAAGTTACCTACCAGCAGCACTTCCCTTTTAGTCGCCATCTTATATATGGCTTCCGCTAGAACCTTGTCCAACTCTTCCCCTTGTGCTGAGGTCTGAAGATCATGCTTGTGTGAATAGCGATGCCATTGTCTGTCTCTAGTGTGACCCACAGGGCCTCCCCCCACACAATCCATTTACCTCAGTTGTTTTTATACCATTCCTAATGTAAATAGCTACCCCTCCCTTTTTACCCTCCTAATCTTTCCTGAATAGAGTATAACCAGATAAAGCGACATCTCAGGCATGGTTACCATTATATAGTACTTTGTAAGGTATGAAACAGAACTTCCCCTTGTGTAAAAAGGGGTGAGCTCTAAATGGGTCACCAGGCCTTCTTGCTGGTATAACACTATGAGAACTATGAGACTGGACTTAAAGGCCCCTACCATGTGAGCAGATCTAATATGTTCCAGCAGGGCACTCCACAAAGCATGTGCCACAACACAAAATGCTCTGTCCGGTGATTGCTGTAGCCTAGATGCAGAGACAGAGGAAGCCCCCATTGAAAGAGGGGAGGGATTGAGTTGGGTGGAAGGGAATGAAAAGGTCTTTTAAGCAGTCTGGTCCCAAACTGTGTAGGGCCTCGAATGTTGTCAGGTATATCTTGAAGGTTATATGCCCCCACATAGGCAGTCCTACCTGGTAAATATGTCACCAAGATTACAGTGCATGAAAATCTGTACTGGAAAAATCACATCTGACATGGCAGCTACAGGGATAGCATAGTACAAATCAGTTAACACTATCCCTGTAGCTGTCATCACATGGGAGGAGGAGGGCAAGTAGCAAGCTGCTTGGTGCTTTGCTGAGTTGCTCTCATGGTGCAGGGGGGGCTAAAGCCATGAGCAGCTAGGGTGGTGGAGTGTCCCAGAGACCAGGGTTCTGTTCCAGGTCTCCCGTCTGTTCTGCTTTTCTTCTCCCCCTCCTAAGTTTAACTTTTTTTGAGTTCTTCCCCGCCCTGCACTGTTTCCCCCCACCCTCACAGATACAATCCCCCTCCAAGTTCCTCCCCATCCCCAAGTTTCACCCCCCATGGAGTTTGTTACTTTAAGTTTAGGGGTGCATGGGGCGAAGTCCCCCCAAGAACACTCAATTTACTTGTTATGGCTGCAGTGGGCAGAGCCCTGCAAACATTTTGCTATTACAGTAGAAGAAGGGATCTCTCAAGATTCCTAATGGACTAGATAAATTAGAGGTTTTTGAGCTATCACTCCACTCTACTGTGTTTATTCAGCTGAGCAGTGTTTGCACTGAACTATTTTTTGTGATAACTACTAGCTTCAGTGTGGCTAATATTCTCTTTCAAGAAATATTCCCTCATAAACATGTCAGCTTAGTCACTCTTTCCCAGCAACAAACCTTGTAAAAAAATGTACACCATTTTTAACCTCTTAAGACACTATTTGATTAGCATTGTTTCAGACATAATTTACTATAGCAGAACTGTTATCTTTTGTTACTACTTTTATTATGCTTTTGGAAAAAACATATTTATATTGGGCTTTAGCTAGCAAACACATTATGAAACTTTTAGCCATGACAACAGCCACCTTTTCTGGTTTCAAATTTAAGTGCATAGCACAACCAGTTGCAGTATCTTAAACTTGCTTCTGTGCTTGGTTAACATTGGCCTGCCACTCGCTGAGTATAGCGTCCCGATTCTGGCTAATATGGCCTGCTTAACTTTTCAATATGCCATAGACTTTGGCAACACTGGACAGTGAAGCCTTAGCTGCCTGCAAGGCTTCAATTACTTTGACTCGCTGTGTGAGTGTCAGCTCAGTCCTCTTACCAGACATGTTGCAGAATGAAATATATGGTCAGACACTCATTCTTATGCAGCAGTGCATGGCAAAACATCCCAATTAACCAAAACTGGTGTCCCAATTGACAGGATGAGCTCATTATTGAAGTCAATGTGGACAAAATCAGTAGCCAGGGAAATGTCCCTATTAACCGAATGTCCCCATTAACCGCGTCCCCATTAAGTGGCATGGATTGTAGTTACCCAACCTTTCTTTGAACTGGAACATGTCTCTACTGCCCACCACCATGAAAGGAAGACCATTCCAAACAGTAACCACCCTCCAGTTAAACCAATTTGCCCTTCACTGGGTAGAGCTTGTTTCCCCATTTAGTTGCAAACCATGGGCTCTGATATTATAATTCTTGTCTTTTAGATGGAAACCCAAGCATTCCCAGAGGTTGTTGTTGGCGAGGGATCCAAACAGCAGACAGAGGTTGACCTGGAGCCGTATGTGTTCCAAGGAATACAGACCTAAGTATGTCAACCTTTCCTCATATTTCAAATTATCAAAGCCAGTCACCATTTTAGTCACATTTCTTTGCACCCTTTCCAGAACTTTTATTTCTGCCTTAGAAATGGGTGACCAAATTTGGATGCAGTATTCCAAATGAGGCCTCACAAGAGATGCATACGGCAGCATCACCACCCTTCTGTCCCTACTATTAGTATGCCTTCTGATGCAAAGTACTGTATTTTTGTTGCAGTCGTAGCACTTGAGTGACATTGGCTCCTGAATTTTAAGTCATTGTGTACAAATATGCCCAAGTCCCTTTCCTCCATTGTTTCATTAAGTATTGGGCCATTTAGGCCATATTGCGCCTTTAAATTATGTCTTCCTAAGTGCATAACTGCACATTAAGCTAGGTTGAACTAATCTAAAAACTTTTCTTTTTGCTGAAGCCTTTCCCTGAATCTTTAGATTATTGATGATGTTTATGACTTATCACTTACTGCCTGTTGTTATACAAACTGTTTTGAAGTCTTATTGTATTTTTTATAAAGTACCCTGAGCTGTCAGGAAAGGGAGCTATAGAAATACAATTGCCTTGCCACTGTCATATGTACCAGCCAAGGACTCCTTTACTCTGAGAAATAAAGAAGATAGCTCAAATGGGTGACTATGGTTTTCAAGACCATGTACAGACTCCGTTCGGCCTCTTTATGGAATCTGCTAGTCAACATAATTCTAAAATAGCAGATTAACTCCCTGCGTAGATATCTGCAGTCCCTACCAAAGATCTACAAATCCTTTGGCAAAATATCATTAGCATAACAGCACTGGCAACCTGTAGTTTGCTCCCGATACAATAAAATAAGTCAAAACTTGCAGTCCTTCAGAAGGTCTACACTTGATCTTATACAAAGCTCTCATGACTGCTAGGCCCTGTTTTGCTTTCCTGTGTTTACTTTTCCATCTATCTGGGATCTTAATGCATCTATTTGAAATAGAACGAAGTGACCACAACTCCACTGAAAATAGGACTAAGTGACCAGAATTGCATTAAATTGAAACAATGTTTGAAAGTGAACAGAACTAAACCAGCACCAGAGATGAGGTCTATACTATAAATACAGCAAGAGGACTTGCACAAGTCAAAGCAGAGAGGCCAGAACATTAGTGACTTAAAATCAAAAAGCAATAAAACATGCCACTCAACTTAGTGTGAGGTATGTAAGAAAGGCCAAAGAGCATAGGAAAACACTGTGGTTTAAAAATAAGGTAAAAGTGACAGCAAATGCTTTCAGAGTAGAGCAGGGGAGAGCTGCTTTAAATGGCAGTGATGTCCTACACCATTCAGACAGGCAGAAGGAGAACCGCTTTAATGGCAGAGAAGATCAGGTAATAAATCAGCTGAACTACAGGGTCTCTTGGCTGTAGGGAGGGTGGACATTGCAGCCATCACAGAGACATGGGCCACTCAGAACCAGGACTGGGATATGATGATCCCAGCGTACAGGATATTCAGAAAGGACAGGTCTAGGGGGAAAGGGGGTGTGTGGCAATCTATGTAAGGGAGAGGATAAGGTGTATGAGACAGGAGGGGGTGGAGGGCAGGACAGAGACCCTGTGGATGCAGTTTCAAGACTCTAAAAGAAAGACACTGAGGGTGGGGGTAGTGTACAGACCACCAGCTCAGGGGGATGACTTGGATAGGGAGTTGTCTGAGCAGATTAGAAGAGTCTGTAGGAAGAGGGACACTGTAATGATGGGGGACTTCAACCTCCCTAGGGTGGACTGGAACACCCCTACCACCACATGTGCAAGGGAGCAGAGATTACTAGATGCTTTTCAGGACAGCTTCCTGGTGCAATTGGTCCGCAGGCCTACTAGGGAGGGTAGGACTCTGGACCTGGTATTAACAAACGGGAAGGCTGTAAGGGATCTGGGAGTGGAGGACCACCTGGCTGGGAGTGACCATAATACAGTGTGGTTCACATTCAATATGGGAAGGGTAACAGGTACTAGGGTGATTGATTTTAAGGGAGCGGACTTTAAAAGGATGGGGGAAATTTTGATTGAGCATCTGGTGGGAATTCAGACATGCATGAATGCCAGCCAAAAATGGAATATCATTAAGAAAGGGCTTGTAGAGGCTACTAAGACCTGCACCAGGACATGGAGCAAGAAGAGGAGAGCAAAGAAGCTGAACTAGCTGACTCGGGAGGTAATGGAAGGGGTGAGGGACAAGAGTAAAGCATTCCGGAGGCTTAGGAAATTGTGAGGGCAAGGGGACAAAGATGAGTACACAAAGAAGTCCAGGGAGGCTACCAGGCTAGTCAGCATGCCCAAGGCTTCCAGAGTGCTGAGACTGGCACAGGGAATCAAGAACAGGGAAAAGGTCTTCTTCGGATACATTAGTGAGAGAAGAAGAAAAAACACCAAATTGTGAGGATTAAGAAAGATGGGGGGAGAGTGGAGAAGAGGAAGAACCAGGCAGAGGCACTGAATGAGTACTTCTGTTCTGTATTCACAAAGGAAGGGGGGTGCAGGTACGCCATTGGAAAGGGGGAGTGGGCGGGGTGACTGACATCAGAATTACAGAGGACAGGGTGCTGGAGGGACTAAGGGCCTTGAGAGTGGACAAGGCTCTGGGGCAAGATGTCATTCACCCTAGGGTACTTAGGGAGCTAGTGGAGATCTTGGTGGGGGGCCCACTAGCAGACCTGTTCAGTACTTCAGTACATCACTGGACACAGGATGCATGACACAGAACTGTCAGATGGCCCATGTGGTGCCCATTCATAAAAGTGGCCCAAAGGATAATCCAAGCAACTACAGACTAGTGAGTCTCACTTCAATCATGGGAAAACTCATGGAGTCAATCTTAAAGGAGAGACTGGTGACCTTTCTGGAGGACAATGGGCTCCAAGATGGCCATTAGCATAGTTTTGTATCAGGTAGATCCTGCCAGACAAACCTAGTTGAGTACTATGACTGGGTTACCAGGGAACTGGACAGGGGCCATGCAGTGGATGTCCTATATTTGGACTTCAGCAAGGCCTTTGACTCAGTGCCGCATGGAAGGCTGGGGGGGGACTGCAATACATTGGAGTGGGGACAAAAATGATCAACTGGATCACCAACTGGCTGAGGGGTAGGCAGCAAAAGGTGGTGGTGGTGGGGGAACTCTCATCACCAACGGACGTTATGAGTGGGGTGCCCCAGGGTTCAGTACTGGGACCAGTGCTGTTCAGGATATTCATATCCGATATCTCAAACAGGATCTAGAGTAGGATCAGTCTGTTCGCAGACGATACTAAGATTGGCAAAGTGGTAGATGACATAGAGGGGTGGAGAGGGCTGCAGGAAGGCCTGACAAACTACAAGAATGGTCAGAGACATGGCAGTTGGGGTTCAACAACAAGAAGTACAAGGTACTGCACTCCGGAGCAAAGAACCAGGGGAGGAAATATCAGTTGGGAGAGGTACAATTGGTAAGCACAGTGGAGGAAAAGGATCTGGGGTACTAATAATGGTGAGGATGAACCACTCAGCTCAGTGAAGGAAGGTGGCTGTAATGGCAAACAAGATGCTGGGGTGCATAGCAAGGGGAATCTCCTCTAGGCACAGAGAAGTGATCCTACCCCTGTACAGGTCACTGGTCAGGCCACACCTGGAATACTGTGTGCAGTGCTGGCATCCATTCCTGAAGAGGGACATCAGATTGCTGGAGGGCCATAGGGCAACCAAGATGATACGGGGACTTGAGGGTAAATCCTATGAGGAGAGACTGGAAGAGATGCAAATGTATTCCCTGGAAGAGAGGAGGGATGGGGGGATATGATTGAAATCTTTAAGTACCTAAAGAGTATTAACAGGATTAATACAGAAGGAATTCTTCAGATCAGATGGGAGAGAGACAAGAGAGTGCATCAGCTGAGACTGGGGGATCAGGGGGAAATCAGGAGACACTTTTTCACAGAAAGAGTGGTAGATAAGTGGAACACTCTGCCTGAGAAGGTGGTATCATGTAGAATGGTGGGTGTATTTAAGAGAGGCTGAGACAGAGTGAGGGGGGTAGTCAATAGGAGGGGAGGGGAGGGCAGCTGCAGGTTGAGAAACTAGCTGCACAGTCAGGCAGACTCGATAGACCATGAGGCCTGTTTCTGCTGGTGTTTCATATATTTGTATGTCCTACACCACCAAAGTAGACTGTAGGAGAGCTGCTTTACACAGCAGTGATGTTCCATACCATCAAGGCAGACAGTAGGAGAACTGCTTTACATGGAAGAGATTTATTTATTTATTTGTTTAATTATTTATTTTCAAAAGTTTCACCAGGAGAGACATACTGAGCTAAAATAGTTCATTTTCAGATGTGTCCTGGGGTGGAGGGGACATGGGGTCAGTAAACAAAGACAATAGATTATATGATAATAAAATACAGTAGCACACATAGATATAAATTTAGAGTGTAATACATTGTACATCAGGATTGTATGTGTACTAGGCACACACAAGTAATAGTAAAATAGCAGTAGACACAAGGCCGGGGCGGGGGAACCAGAAAGAAGCAGGTGATAAGGTGCAGTGGGGTGGAGTAGGGGAGCACAGGGGGGGAAATGGGAGGTAGAGAATGAGCAGAAAGGGAGACCGGTGTGGGACTGTAGGAATGGAGAGAGAGGGGGAATAGGAGATGGAGGGATAAGAGAGGTGGAAATTGATGTAAAGTACTAGAGCAGCAGACAAAATAGAGGGAGGAGAGGGATGAGGAGGAGGAGATGGGGAAGTGGTAGATTTGGGGAAAGGCAAAGGATAGGAGAAAAAGGGAAGGGTAGGAGTGTGGGAAAATGGGAAGGAGGCATAAGTGAAGAGGGGAGATTTGGCTTAGGCTAAGGGCAGTTACAGGAGGGATCAGTGTGGAAATAGAGTGGAGAGGAGAGAAAGTGTTTGGAAGGAGCAGAGCAAATAGTTAGAGGGAGAGAGTTCCAGAGTTTAGGAAAGTGGAAAGGGAAGGCAGTCTGACCAGCAAAGGGTTTTCAAGAAGGAAGCTTGGAGAAGCGATAGACTGAGTTACGGAGTGTGTAAGAGGAGGGGAACAGAGGGGAGAGAAGAAGAGAGAGCTCAGGTTGGGGGGGAGTGATGTTAGCCAGAACTTAAAGATGAAAGAAACATGGTAGGCTAAGCAATGATCAAAGAGGAAGGGGAGGGAGAGGGCAGAATACAAAGAGCAGTGATGAGTGCAGGGTGGACAATATAAGACAAAATGGCAGGAGGGAAAAAGAGGGTCCAGTTTGGCCACTGTGACTTTTGGGGCAGCCCCATAGACAATGTCACCATAGTCAATAATGGGGAGGATCATTTTAACAATTATGTCATAGTGGGCAGATAGTGGGATGCAGCTTTTGTTCCTAAATAGACTGCCAAGTTTGGGATGTACCTTTTTATGGATGACATCAGTGTGCCATGAGAAGGCAAGGTGCCAGTCAAGCCAGACCCCAAGATACTTAAGAGTCCAAGTCATCAATAGTGACCCCATCTAGGGTATGGAAGATGGAAGAAAGGGAGGGTTGGGAGCTTGGAGAGCCTCTGCATAGTACCAAATGACAAAGAGACTGTTCTTTTTTTTTTTTTGCATTTAGAGACAGTTGATAAGACCTGAACCATTGCTGGACAGTGCCAAAACCATGTTGGAGTTTGGTAGTTAGTTCTACTGGAGAGGACTCAAAACAGCACCATGTCATATCCAAATTCGCAGACAATATTAAAGTAGGAAGTATAGTGAATAATGAAGTTGCTATTAAGCAGTTGCAGATGGAAATAAATAAAGTTGGGGATTGGGTATTGGGAAATAATCTTACCCTGAACATAGATAAGTGTAAAAGTATGCACATGGGAAGCAAAAATTCAAGGGCAAAATATTACCAGTATGGAAAGCAGATTCCAGTTTCACAAACGGAGAGGGACTTGAGTGTACTGGTGACTAACAATCTATCCTCATCTGAACAATGTAAAGCAACAGCAAGTAAACAAATAGGATGTTAGATCGCATTCATAAAAACAGCAAAAGTAGGGATATGAATGTGGTGCTCCCGCTGTATTCAGCCCTGGTGCAACCGCATTTGGAATATTACGTCCAGTCTTGGGCTCCCCATAAACTTAGCGATATTAAATTGCTTGAGCGAGTACAGAGGAGGGCTACTAAGAATATTACCCAACTAAAGAACATGAAGTAGGGTGACAGATTGAAATGGCTAGGATTATATCATCTCGAGTACAGAAGGCTTAGAGGTGATCTGTGTCTGTTGTATAGAGCTGTAAACAATGCTGATCTTTGTGAATCTATAGGCTTCATTATGAATACAGCTAGAAGTAGCAGATTCCATCAAAATCGGTTAAAAGGGGAATTCTTTAAAACTAAAACAAGAGGACATTGGTTCAGTCAGAGAGTTGTTACCATATAAAATCACCTACCTAATAAGGTAGTTACTTGTGCAACGATTGACAGCTTCAAATTTCATGGGTGACAAGAAATATGCCTTTTTAGAATAGAAATAGTCAAGTCCTAATGGTCATAGAAACATAGAAACATAGAATTTGATGGCAGATAAGGACCGCTTGGCCCACCCAGTCTGCCCATTTCCCTACCTAATGGATAAGCTGCAGATCCTAGTTAACCAGCAGCCTACTTCTTTCTATCCCACCCCCTAGAATTGCCTTATGGCTGTCCCATGCATGCTTGAATTCAATCACTGTTTTTGACTCCACAACCTCCTCCAGAAGGCCGCTCCATGCATCCACAACCCTCTCTGTGAAAATACTTTACATTACCTCTGAGCTGCCCCCATCTTCAAATTGTGCCCCTTGTTCTGTAACATCTCTTTTTGAAACATGCTACCTCTTGGACTTGGTTGATTCCCTGAGGTACTTTGAACATTTCTATCATGTCCCTCCTCCTCCTTTCCTCGAGGCTATACATATTAAGCTCCTTTAGTCTCTCTTCATATGTCTTCCAGTGCAGACCCTGCACCATTTTAGTTGCCCTCCTCTGGACAGCTTTCATCTTGTCTATGTCCCTGCGGAGACTGGGTCTCCAGAACTGCACACAGTACTCCAGATGGGGTCTCACCAGCTGTCTGTACAGAGGGATAACAACTTCCTGTTTTCTACTGGTGATGCCTCTCCCTATGCATCCCAGTATCCCCCAGCCCTCCTTACTGCCCTCTCACATTGCTTGCCCACCTTTAAGTCATCTGATATGACTACCCCAGGTCCCTTTCCATTTTTGTTGTTGTTAGTATCTCACCCCCATTGTGTACTCTTCCCCTGGGTTTTTGTTTCCCAGGTGCATTACCTTGCACTTCTTAGCATTAAATCTAAGCTGCCATACATCTGACCATTCCTCTAACCTTGCCAAGTCCCTTCTCATCCTTTCCACCCCACCTTGTGCATCAACTCTGTTGCAGATCTTTGTGTCATCTGCAAAGAGACATACTTTTCCTTCCAGTCCCTCTGCAATGTCACTTACAAAGACATTGAAGAGGACCGGTCCTAATACTGAACCCTGCGGCACCCCACTAGTAACCCTCTTTCTTCAGAGTGGACTCCATTTATTATTACCCTCTGTGTCCTATTCTCCAGCCAATTCTTTACCCAGGCTATCATCTTGGGACCCACTCCCAGACTGGCTAACCTGTATATTAATCTTTTGTGTGGGACTGAGTCAAATGCCTTGCTAAAGTCTAGGTAGGCCATGTCCACAGCCCTCCTGATCTACTACTTGGTCACCCAGTCAAAGAAATCTAGTAGATTCGTCTGGCGTGACCTTTCTGCTATGAATCTATGCTGCCTTGGGTCCTGTGCCCCTCTGGCCTCTAGGTACTCGACAATTCTTTCCTTCAGAAGTGATTCCATCATTTTCCCTATCACTGAGGTTAAACTAACTGGTCTGTAGTTTCCTGCTTCTGCCCTGCTCCACTTTCGTGAAGGGAATCACATCAGCCCTCCTCCAGTCCTCAGGTACCACCCCATCCTCCCATGATTTGTTAAAGAGGGTAGTCAATGGTGTCACTAGTTCTACCCTTAGTTCTTTTAGAATTCTGGGATGAATCCCATCAGGCCCCATTGCTTTGTCCACCTTCAGTTTTAAGAGTTCTTTCATAACCCTTTTTTCTGTAAATGGACTGGTATCAACTTCTGTATCCAGAGTGTTTCTATTGTTTGTTTTAGGTACCTCCCCCTCTTCATTTGTAAATACTGAGCAAAAATATTTGCTTAGTATCTCTGTCTTTTCACAGTCATCCTCTGCCCACCCCTCCCCTTGTTAAGCCTCCTCACTATCCTCCCTTAGTCTTCCTTCACCCTGATGTACCCAAAAAGGTTTTATCCCATTCTTAACTGAGTTGGCTATCTTTTCCTCAGTTTGGGTCTTTGCTGTTCTGACTTCCTTTCCAGCTTCCTTTTGCTTTAACTGATACAATTCTCTGTCCTATCCTTCTGTGATTCCTTGTACTTTCTGAATGCTTTCTTTTTCTCTTGAACCTTCACTGCCACCTCCTTGGAGAACCATAGTGGTTTCTTATATCATTTTGTTTTATTTGCTTCATACAAAGGCTTGTTACCTCTTTGATGGCAGTTTTTATTATTCCCCATTGTTCTTCCGCCCCTCCTTCCTGCCCATTTGCTAGTGCATTCCTTAGGCACTCACCCATTTTGGCAAAGTCAGCCCTCCTGAAGTCCAGTACTTTTGCCATTGTATGGCTTGACTCTATTGCTGTGTTTATTGTGAACCATACTGTTCGATGGTTGCTAGTTCCCAGATGGCTACCCACTTCTACATCTGTGATCCTCTCTCCCTCTCCATTTGAGAGGACCAGGTCTAAGATTGCTCCTTCTTGAGTGGGTTCCAATACTAGTTGTCTAAGGCTTACAACTCATACTCTTCCATGATTCTATGATCTGTGTGCATCGGGATGGACACAGATGAGCAGGCAGAGAGAAGGTCATTACAGAATAGAGAAAAAAGTAATGGGCCAAGAATGAAGCCTTGAGGGACCCCAGTACAAATAGGAAGGTGGCATAGAAGGGGGCATAGGGACTCTCCTATTCTCACTGATTGAGATCTGGCTGCAGGGCAGACAGAAAGAGAACTGCTTTGCATGGCAGTGATGCCCTCCTCCGTCAAGGCAGGCAGTAAGAGAGCTGCTTTAAATGGCAGTGATGTCCTACACCATCAGGGCAGACAGAAGGAGAGCTGCTTTACACAGCAGTGATGTCCTACACTATCAAGGTAGACAGCAGCAGAGCTGCTTTACATGGCAGTAATGTCTTATACAATCAGGGTAGACAATAGGAGAGCAACTTTACAGAGCAATCATGTCCTACACCATCAAAACAGAAAGTAAGGGAGCTGCTTTAAATGGCAGTGATGTCCTATACCATGAGGGAGGCAGAAGGAGAGCTGTTTAAAATGGCAGTGATGTCGTACACCATCAGGGCAGATGGAAGGAGAGCTGCTTTAGACAGCGGTGATGTCCTACACCATCAAGGTTGAAAATAGCAGAGTTACTTCACATGGCAGTAATGTCCTATACCATCAGGGCAGACAGTAGGAGAGCTGCTTTATATGTCAATGATGTCCTATACCATCAAAGCAAACAGTAGGAGAGCTGCTTTACATGGCAGTGATGTCCTATACCATCAGGGAAGACAGTAGAACTGTTTTACATGGCAGCGATGTTCCATGCCATCAGAGCAAACAGTAGGAGAGCTGCTTTCCATGGCAGTGAAGTCCTATAACATCAAAGCAGACAGTAGCAGAGCTGCTTTTCATGGCAATGATGTTCTGTATTATCAGGGCAGAGAGTAAGAGAGCTGCTTTACATGGCAGAGATGTCCTATACCATCAGGGCAGACAGTAAGAGAGCTGCTTTACAAGGCAGTGAAGTCCCATACCATCAGGACAGACAGTAGGAGAGCTGCTTTACATGACAGTGAAGTTCTATACCATCAGGGGAGACAGTAAGAGAACTGCTTTACATAGCAGTGATGTTCTACACCATCAGGGCAGACAGTAGAACTGTTTTACTGTTGAGCTTGTAAGTTCAGTTTATGTTTTCCTAGAAGTCTGTTGCCCCTTACCCCTGACCTCCAGAATTCCTTTATGTCTATCCCATGCATTCTTAAATCCCGTGATTGTTTCAGCCCCCACCACTTACTCTGGCAGGGTATTCCACTTGTCCACCACCCGTTCTGTGAAGAAATTCTTCCTCATGTTTCCTCTGCATCATCTTCCCTCAAACTTCATCCCATGAGCAGACAGTAGGAGAGCTGCTTTCCATGGCAGTGAAGTCCTATAACATTAAAGCAGACAGTAGGAGAGCTGCTTTACATGCCAGTGATGTTCTACACCATCAGGGCAGACAGTAGGGGAACTGCTTTGCATGACAGTGAAGTACTATACCATCAGGGCAGACAGTAGGAGAGCTGCTTTACATGGCAGTGATGTCCTATACCATCAGGGCAGACAGTAAGAGAGCTGCTTTACATGACAGTGAAGTCCTATACCATCAGGGCAGGCGATAGGAGAGCTGCTTTACATGGCAGTGATGTTCTATACCATCAGGGCAGACAGTAAGAGAACTGCGTTACATGGCAGTGATGTTCTATACCATCAGGGCAGACAGTAAGAGAACTGTTTTACATGGCAGTGATGTCCTATACCAGCAGGGCAGACAGTAAGAGAGCTGCTTTACATGGCAGTGAAGTCCTATACCATCAGAGCAGACAGTAAGAGAGCTGCTTTACATTGCAGTGAAGTCCCATACCATCAGGACAGACAGTAGGAGAGCTGCTTTACATGACAGTGAAGTCTTATACCATCAGGGGAGACAGTAAGAGAACTGCTTTACATAGCAGTGATGTTCTACACCATCAGGGCAGACAGTAGAACTGTTTTACTGTTGAGCTTGTAAGTTCAGTTTATGTTTTCCTAGAAGTCTGTTGCCCCTTAACCCTGACCTCCAGAATTCCTTTATGTCTATCCCATGCATTCTTAAATCCTGTAATTGTTTCAGCCCCCACCACTTACTCTGGCAGGGTGTTCCACTTGTCCACCACCCGTCCTGTGAAGAAATTCTTCCTCACGTTTCCTCTGCATCGTCCTCCCTCAAACTTCATCCCATGAGCAGACAGTAGGAGAGCTGCTTTCCATGGCAGTGAAGTCCTATAACATTAAAGCAGACAGTAGGAGAGCTGCTTTACATGCCAGTGATGTTCTACACCATCAGGGCAGACAGTAGGGGAACTGCTTTGCATGACAGTTAAGTACTATACCATCAGGGCAGACAGTAGGAGAGCTGCTTTACATGGCAGTGATGTCCTATACCATCAGGGCAGACAGTAAGAGAGCTGCTTTACATGACAGTGAAGTCCTATACCATCAGGGCAGAGGATAGGAGAGCTGCTTTACATGGCAGTGATGTTCTATACCATCAGGGCAGACAGTAAGAGAACTGTTTTACATGGCAGTGATGTCCTATACCATCAGAGCAGACAGTAAGAGAACTGCTTTACATGGCAGTGATGTTCTATACCATCAAAGCAGACAGTAGGAGAGCTGCTTTACATGGCAGTAAAGTACTATACCATCAGGGCAGACAATAAGAGAGCTGCTTTACATGGCAGTGATATTCTATACCATCAGGGCAGACAGTTGGAGAGCTGCTTTACATGACAGTGAAGTCCTATACCATTAGGGCAGATGATAGGAGAGCTGCTTTACATGGCAGTGATGTTCTATACCATCAGGGCAGACAGTAAGAGAACTGTGTTACATGGCAGTGATGTTCTATACCATCAGGGCAGACAGTAAGAGAACTGTTTTACATGGCAGTGATGTCCTATACCATCAGGGCAGACAGTAAGACAGCTGCTTTACATGGCAGTGAAGTCCTATACCATCAGGGCAGACGATAGGAGAGCTGATTTACATGGCAGTGATGTTCTATACCATCAGGACAGACAGTAAGAGAGCTGCGTTACATGGCAGTGATGTTCTATACCATAAGGGAAGACAGTAAGACAGCTGCTTTACATGGCAGTGAAATTCTATACCATCAGGGCAGATGATAGGAGAGCTGATTTACATGGCAGTGATGTTCTATACCATCAGGGCAGACAGTAAGAGAGCTGCGTTACATGGCAGTGATGTCCTATACCATCAGGGCAGACAGTAAGACAGCTGCTTTACATGGCAGTGAAGTCCTATACCATCAGGGCAGACGATAGGAGAGCTGATTTACATGGCAGTGATGTTCTATACCATCAGGGCAGACAGTAAGAGAGCTGCGTTACATGGCAGTGATGTTCTATACCATAAGGGCAGACAGTAAGAGAACTGTTTTACATGGCAGTGATGTCCTATACCATCAGGGCAGACAGTAAGAGAACTGCTTTACATGGCAGTGATGTTCTATACCATCAAAGCAGACAGTAGGAGAGCTGCTTTACATGGCAGTGAAGTACTATACCATCAGGGCAGACAATAAGAGAGCTGCTTTACATGGCAGTGATATTCTATACCAGCAGGGCAGACAGATGGAGAGCTGTTTTACATTGCAGTGAAGTCCTATACTATCAGGACAGACAGTAGGAGAGCTGCTTTACATGGCAGTGATGTTCTATACCATCACAGCAGACAGTAGGAGAGCTGCTTTACATGGCAGTGATGTCCTATACCATGAGGGCAGACAGTAAGCGAGCTGCTTTACATGGCAGTGAAGTCCTATACCATCACTGCAGACAGTAGGAGAACTGCATTACATGGCAATGAAGTCCTATACCATCAGGGCAGACAGTAAGCGAGCTGCTTTACATGGCAGTGAAGTCCTATACCATCACTGCAGACAGTAGGAGAACTGCATTACATGGCAATGATGTTCTATACCATCACAGCAGACAGTAGGAGAACTGTTTTACATGGCAGTGATGTTCTATACCATCACAGCAGACAGTAGAAGAACTGCCTTACATGACAGTGATGTTCTATCTCATCAGGGCAGACAGAAAGAGAACTGCTTTACATGTCAGTGAAGTACTATACCATCAGGGCAGACAGTTGGAGAGCTGCTTTACTTGTCAGTGAAGTACTATACCATCAGGGCAGACAGTTGGAGAGCTGCTTTACATGGCAGTGAAGTCCTATACCATCAGAGCAGACAGTAAGAGAGCTGCTTTACATGGCAGTGATGTTCTATACCATCAGGGCAGACAGTAAGAGAACTGCTTTACATGACAGTGATGTCCTATACCATCAGGGCAGACAGTAAGAGAACTGCTTTACATAGCAGTGATGTTCTGTACCATCAAAGCAGACAGTAGGAGAGCTGCTTTACATGACAGTGAAGTACTATACCATCAGGGCAGACAGTAGGAGAGCTGCTTTACATGACAGTGAAGTACTATACCATCAGGGCAGACAGTAATAGAGCTGTTTTACATGTCAGTGATGTCCTATTCCATCAGGGCAGACAGTAGAACTGTATTACATGGCAGTGATGTTCTATACCATCAGAGCAGACAATAGGAGAGCTGCTTTACATGACAATGATGTCCTATTCCATCAGGGCAGACAGTAGAACTGTTTTACATGGCAGTGATATTCTATACCATCAGAGCAGATAATAGGAGAGCTGCTTTACATGGCAGTGAAGTCCTATACCATCAGGGCAGACAGTAGGAGAGCTGTTTTGCATGGCAGAGGTTTCCTGCACCATCAGGGCAGAAATAAGACGAGCTGCTTCACATGACAATGATGTTCTACACCATCAGGGCAGACAGAAGGAGAGCAGCTCCATCATGCAGTGATGTCCTGTCCAACTGGGCCTCCAAACAACAGTCCCGATGTCAGCTGCTTAATTAAGAAAAAAATGAAGTGAGGAAGTGCAGGTAAAGAGAAGTGTCCAGTTCCCATTTCCGAAAAGGACATTTCCACACTCAGGTTACTGGTAATGCTAATTTGTTCGTGTTCTTCTAAACGCATTGTGTTTCAATAAGAAATAAGCACGTACATGATTCTGTACTGGTCCAGGCATTTAGAGCAGTAATTTTACTCTGTTCTAGCACTAACATTTATGTCGCTATGCCACTACAAATAATAAAGACTTACAGCTATATTAGGCTCTACCCAAGCCATAACTGCTCCATTGCTCTTTTTGCTGCCATCTACGACATGTATTTGATAAAGTGACTGTGTAGCTGTAAATGCATTAGTGAGTGCAAAAACATCCCATAAGGAGGCAAATAAAGGATGAACATTACCATTCAGCATGTCTGTTTCCCACAGCCTCGGCGCTTCAACCACCAAGATCTTCTTCAGGAGGTGTGACTGTTGCACCAGAACCAGCTGTTTAAATAGCCCAATGGTTACCATAGGTACCAGTGAAACATACAAATAACATAACTTATCTTAAAGTGGCAGTGCTATTTATTATGTGAACATGGTGCAAAATAAAGTGAAGACAAAATTGCTAACGGCTCTTAAAATCGATACTGTGCAACATTATATCATGAAATATTACAAAAGTGTTCTGATTGCTACTGTCTAAAAAGTCATTAAATTCATAAGCTACCCCATCAAAGAGAACAGTAGAACTGAGTCCATAAGTCTCAGACTCCACAGAGCTTCAGAAAGTCGAAGTGTTGGATCCTTTTGCTTCAAGTGTTCCATACTTTTTCAGCAGGATACACATCTTCATAGAGCTGCAAACCATTACGACAGGTGTGCTTCCTGAGGGATCCACTTTCTGTCTGTCTACAGAATCACTTACAGTTTTTGACTTTGTACTGGACATGAATTGTGCCTCAGAATAAACAAACATAGAAAAGATACTGAAGTTACTTGATCAACACATTTAACATTCATAGTCTTTGAGAAATTTTAACTAGTTTGTATTGTATTTCATCACACCAAAGAAGATACACGTGCATATGATTTTTGAGAAAATTACAACATTGTTCAAAATATCTCGATATGCCAACAGTGGGGGCATATCATAAGAAATGCTTTAGATTAAATTCTCTTTTGTGACCTATTGGCTTCAGGAATCCCAGCCTGTAAATCCATTAAGACTCTTTTTGGAGTAACAGGCACAACCTATCATCATTCCTCAAATCCTCACATTCATTTATATGTGTGTTCCAGACAAGCACATCTCATTTCTCTTTGATTTCTTCCACGTACCTGATTAAAATGTTCCACTAACGGGGTAATTTTGTTACCCAAAATTATATCCTGGACCTGTTCATGTATACATCTCGGTATCCAGTGAACAGGGTGACCAAAATTGAGCGCCAACAAAAACAGCGACTCCATCATGGCACCTGTGTTAATGGCTACCAAGCAGGGGGTGACCAGATACTGGGGTGGGCGAATAATGTGACAGGAAGTAGTGGGCACACACACAGGGAGAGAGGTAGGGGAGGGATGGTATGTGGGAGGGGGTGTGATGGGCAACTGCCGAGCTGATCTGCTAGTGTGGTGGGGAAGGTGGTCAGCTGGGAAGCACAGGATACAGGGTTCAGGTCCTGCATGGTGCATTTTTTTTTTTTTTGCCAGCAGGCGGCATGTATCCCCCCCCCCAAACATGCACTCCCCTGGAGTTGAGAATCCTTAAGTATAGAAGTGCAGGGGGCACACCCCTCCCACATTAAAAATGAGACTTGTAGGTCTCGAGTGCCATTGTTGTCTGCATTGCGAGTGTGCATTGTCTAAATTGATTTTCGGCAATGTACACTCGCCGTAACAGCGATCGCCTTTCAGTTATTGCTGTTATGACACAGAACCCTACATCTCTTATAGAGCCTCCCTGTCCTGCCAACATATAGTTTTTGGCAACTACAGAATAGGACATAAACCACAAAAGTAGTATGGCATATAACAAATTGCTCTATCCTATATGTTGCTCTAGTGATGGTGCTGGAAATTTCTGCCAGGCACACAGTATGTACAGATGTTACATTTGCTGCAACAGAAGAAACTCTTTGGTGGAGAGCAGCCAATTTCTCGGGTCAAGCAATTTTGGTGGTTGATACCTGCTGTAAATTATTTTATCTTTAACACTGGGTGCCGCCTTAAGGTAATTTGAGCCCTTGTGCCCAATTCTTTTTACAGAGTATCATCTGCCATATGGATATTCCAGAGTGGGTGAATCACTGAACCTATCCAGCCTGCATATGTATTGAACTCAAAAGAAAATGTCACTGGTTCCCTGTCTCTTGTTACCAGTTGCTCCACTTGCAACAGTTCAGTCCTACTGTGCTGCATTACTTTGCTTCATGCTGTTATCACCCCTTTCCTAGCACATCCTCTCCATATAAATCTTTCTGAGAGTTGATCAGCTTGTTCTTTATAAACAGGGTCCTCACTGCAATTTCTTCTAGTTTGAAAAAACTGTGAATACGGGATGGAACCTTTAAGTACTAGTGGGTGCACACTACATGCACGCAAAAGTGAATTGCAGGCCATGGGTTTTCTAAATCCCCTAGTGTACATTAACTTTCCCTGTCCCTCCCAACCCCCCAAAGGTAACATGCAAAAATTAAATTTCACATTTTTCCACACAATGGGTGAACTCAAGCCACTGTCATTGTTATTTAGCTGCTGTACAAAAACCTTCAGCCCCCTCCTCCACATGCAGACTATGTCAGTTTTTACACTTTCTAGCATATTTGCAACTATACACATTTTATCAAATGCACACCGTATAAGGCAGTTGAAAGGAAAATGGGGCATTTATGGCTTGCGTAGAGCCTAATATGCCTCTAAGTCTCTATTCAAACTGGGGTAGAGAGAAGCATGTTCACAGGAACTTCACTAGCATGGTGTTTAGAAGTTTGCCACTCGCTCATGCGATCCTCATGCCTGCCTGGTGGGGCACCCAATGATGTGGTGCAACAGTGTTACAGATAGCAGAAGCAGTAAATGTCAAGCAGCTTCACTACAGTAAGTCATTTCCCTGATAAAAACCCTTCATGTCCCAGCCTCCAATTATTGCAATGGGACTGCTGCAAAACACCTCCTGATTTCTATCACAATAGGAACTGGCCTGCTATGCAGACAAGCCTCAAAAAGGTATTCCAAAAGGACCAATGGTCTGACATGACTACAAAAACAGGGGAACAGATAACATGAAATATGATTGTAGGTGTTGGACCTGAATAAGTGGCAAGGAGAAAGGAAATGTAGAAGTAGTCTGGACCAAATTTTAAACTAAACTTTCTGAGATAAGGGACAATTTGGCGTAAACTGGCATATAATAACAAGTATAGAAAATCTCCATTGCTGTCTCTGTGCACATAGCTAGGTTAAAGACAAAGGTCATATAAAGCTGACGTTTAAACAAATTCACCCATAGCCAAAGACAAATACAGGAAAATTCAACACAAATGTAAAAAATATAAGAGCAGGAAAAAGGAAACAAGAAATTGTCATACATGAAAGGTACCATAACTATAAAACTCAATCAAGCAAACTAATATAACAACAAAAAGAAAAGATAACAGTGCACACACCAGCACTTAGTGTGAGGAAGAATTTTATTTAAAAACCTCCACTTTAACATAACAACATTGTGTAGGACACAGAAGGACAGACACCCATGCCACATGACGTCCTGCACAATGGGTGAGCTATAAATCTGGAGTTTTTTTAATTCTTCTTCCTACAATGTGTGCTGATCTGTGCACTATCATTTCTTCTGTTTTTGTTTTGTTTTTATATGAGTATAGTCCAGCTCCTCCAATTTTGGTGACAGCACTGACTGGGTTCCAGGTAACTGGCTTACTCTGAAAGACTGTGACTCAAACTAATTCAACAGTTGGGGCACTACTAGAAAA
Organism: Neoceratodus forsteri; assembly: GCA_016271365.2. Lineage (NCBI taxonomy): Eukaryota > Metazoa > Chordata > Ceratodontiformes > Ceratodontidae > Neoceratodus > Neoceratodus forsteri. The sequence continues at coordinate 1,823,065,416 of CM057449.1, read as the reverse complement.
TATTGTAGTCTCCAAGAAGGAGGATATGGCAGAGATTCTAAATAAATATTTTTGCTTTGTCTTAAAGATCAAATGCAACACTTTAAAAATGCACTATTTGCCCATCACAAGGACACCTAAGCCTCATGTGTTACAAATAAATTTCAGAAAGCGCAATTACTCAGGTATATATGCTCTTTTGTTTGCCTCTCTTATTTGTGGTTTTACAAAAAATCCATCAGCCTTTTTCAAACCAGCCAGTAGAATCTTGGGCGAGTGCTGATGTAATTCCAGCAACAATTGCATCATTTTCCTTCAGGTCCTCTCTGCTTAGTACACATAGGCGCAGATATTAAAAACTTTGCCCCGAGCCTCAAGTAGCACTGCCCGGCATGCAAACATTGCCCAGACCAAATAGCCCACCATATTCAAAAGGAATAGCCTGGTGCTAACCCTGCTGAATACAGTATGCGAAGGAAGCCAGGCAAACCGGTCTGGGAGTGCAGAGCAAACATAGCCCAGGAAAAAGACAGCACTGAATATAGCAACAGGGAAGTGCACATTACAACTGCAGCTCATTAGACCTGGGGAAAACCAGTGTTGTAGGTAGAGAACATTGTGTGTGATTGCACAAAGGTGTCTCACATCTACTGCAAACAACAATGAAGCCACATACTGCAGAACTGTGCTATGCTGAAGTGAGGTTTGCCCGGGCTAACCTGATTGCACAGTGCTAACACATTAGCCTGGGGAAAACTGGTTAGCCCGGGGCAAACGGGAGCTATATGCAAAGTTCCCAGGCAAATGAGCCTACTCAGGTAATCTGTGGGCAAACAGGTACATCTGCATCACATTGAGTGCTGCTTAGCATACATTACCATGCAGTTTGTCCGGTGCTACTGCATGGAACACAAAGCTCCCCCTTTTGGTCAGAATGGAAGTACAGGCTGGACGCTGCAGGCCAAGGCATGCCCACAGCATCCCCTGTTGGTCGGACTAGAAGTATAGGCTGGAAACAGCAGGAACTGTTTGCTGGCAGGCACAGACGGTGCATACATACCTCTCAACCCCTTGCTTCCTGAATCAGGGACATGGCTTACAGAACTCAGGGACAAAGACCCAAAATCAGGGTCACATCTTAAAAATTGGTACTATTCACTCAGAATGCTGATAGAATAAGGGGATATGTGATAAGATGCATTTATTTATTTAGTTTTTGATGACCGGGTAGGTGCACTAGACACAGAAGTGACTATTTTCAGCACGACCCGGGAGATCAACAATACAGATAACAGGTGCATAGAATACAGTGTCAAGAAAATATGCAATACAACACAAACATAAGTTTGCAGAAGAAGAACAAATCTTTAACTTTAATATGTGACATTACTGAGTGATTTTAATCCCCACTGTTCTGTCACAAACACAAATATTATGGGCAACAGAGGATAGTTGGAGGCAACAGCAGGGACAGTCGATGGGTATGGGTACATACAATGCACCCATGCATATGTGTGCCTGTTACACACCCGTGACCCTGGTAGTAAGGTGGTACTCTACCCCCCAGCATGAATCACGGCTCCCATTGCACTGTAAAACAATAATTTTCCCTGGTAGTCTAGTATTCCCCTCACCCCCATCACTTTTCCCGACCCCCCATTCCATGTAAAAATAAAGCATTTTCCCTGCTAGTCTAGTAGTTCCCCCACCCCTCAGCATGTACCCCGACCCCCATTTCATGTAAAAATAAAGAGATCTCCCTGGTAGTCTAGTGATCCTCCCACCCAGCAGTGATGCCCTGCTCATCCCAATAACATCCCAGAATAGAGCCAGTGACCAGTTCAGCCCTCCTCTCACCACCACGGCCAGCCGCCGACTGAGGTATGAATGAGCAGTACCGCTGATGGTGAGAGGAGGACTGAGCCAGTAGCTGGCTCTGTTCTGGGATGTTATTGGGATGAGTGAGACGTCACTGCCGGGTGGGGGGACCACTAGACTACCAGGGATATATCTTTCTTTCTACATGAAACAGAGGTCAGGATACATGCTGGGGGTGGGGGAACCACTAGACTACCAGGGACAAGTCTGTTTTGTACGTGACATGGGGGTCAGGATTTATGGGGGGGTACCACTGCATTACTGCCAGCTTTTTGTCAGCAGTATTTGGCACTGCACTACAGGTCGCGCTAATGCCTGTAGCGTGGTGCTATACTTTTGAATATGCTGTGCTGCTGGCATTCCTGGGTGCTCCCCTATCCCCACCCCTGCATATGATTATCTATTAGCGTCGGCGCTACCATGCAGCACTGGCGCTAATAGGGCTTTTGAATATTGCAGCCTCGCACAAATCCAGCGCTATTCCAGCGCTATGGATTTGCACTAGGCACAAAGCATTGACTATCTGGGCCATAGTACCGTACATCAAGTTTTGCGAAATGGAAAAAATCAGTCTTTGCTACCAATTTTCTGATGGGGGCTTTTATTAATGGACTTATACCAGTAGAACAAAATGGTAAAAATCTGACAAGTCCCCTGGGTTGATTACCAAACATATGAGCACTTTATCAACCCCCACCAAAAAAAATCTCACATGCTCTTAAAATGTACATTTTGGTTTCCTGTGTTCCTTCTCCAGCCCTGAATACAGCAATCACAACTCCCTCATTTTTTCTTTTCAGATTTACTCCCTTTGCTGAGGTTCCACAGCATTTACAAAATGTTTACTATTACCCCAGTACCTCTCCCCAAATGTATAATCCCCCAAAAATGTATGACTCTACCCTGCCCCTCCATTGCAAATATTCCAAAACATGCCCACACACCTCTCCCAAGGTTCTAACTCTACCGTGCACTACTCTTATAACCTCTACCCCTTCTCCCACCCACCTCCTGAAATGTATACTTCCACTATACCACTCCTAAAATTTGTACCACTGCACCTCTCAAAAGATTCTGCATTCCTCCCTAAATCTGCCCCATCACCCTTGATATTTCTGCTCCTACCCTGCACCCATCCCAGTATCTGCACACTAACCCTCATACCCCTTGCAAAATTTGTACTCTCACTCTACCAAAACAATATTTGTATCCCATCCTCCCTCACCCAGGATGTGCACCCATTTGTGGCATGTCCCAAATTTATGCCATACATACTTATCCAACCATTTGTGCCCCTACCCCATGACTCCTGAAACTTGTACCTCCCCTACACAGCTCCCCCAAACCTGCAATCTTTCATAAGTTTGTCCCACGTCCACACAACACTCTCTTCCCAAATGTGTGCCAGTGCCCCTGGAACCTTCTAAAGTTTTACCCCTAACCCATGTTCTGCAAACTATTTACCCCACCTTCACTCTCCCTCCAGGTTTCTATTCTTTTCCTGTACCCCTCCCAAAATTTATTCCACAATCCACACTCTTTTCAGAACAAATTATCCCATTCCCCACAGAAATAGCAACATTTGCAAGATTGCCAAAAATCTGCATCTGTTCTCTTGCATCCCTCACACAGTTTACACAAATATCATTACACTCTTTCACACATTAGTAGTATGCATTGCTCCACAATGTTTCATAAATAGGTACTATACCTTTTACACACTACTCTTCAAGTTTGCACTGCTCCCTTTGTACACTTTAAAAGGTATGACGTGGTAGGGAAACAAGTTTGGGATGGATGCTTATTTCAGTAGGGGTACATGTACACATTTTAGGTGGGGTGCAAGTACAAATTTGGGAAGAGGTGTAGGGGTGCAAGTACACATTTTGGAAGGGGTGCAGGGGTGCAAGTACAAATTTTAGGCATGTGGAAGTACAAATTTTGGAAGGGGTGCAGATGTGGAAGTATAAATTTTGAAAGGGGTGCAGGTGTACAAGTACAAATTTTGGAAGGGGCGCAAGTGTGCAAGTACAAATTTTGGAAGGGGTGTAGGTGTGCAAGTACAGATTCTGGAAGGGGTGCAGATGTGCAAGTACAAATTCTGGAAGGGGTACACATACAAATTTTGGGAAGGGTGCAGGGTATAAGTTCAGTTTTAGGTGGGGTGCAAGTACAAACTTTGGGTGAAGTACGGGGTGCAAGTAAAAATTTTGGGTGGGATGCAGGGGTACAAAAACAAATTTTGGGAGGGGTGCAAGTTCAGTTTTAGGTGGGATGCAAGTACAAATGCTGGAAGGGGTGCGGGGTGCAAGTACAACTTTTGTGAAGGGTGCTGGGGTGCAAGTACACATTTGGCGAGAGGTACAGAGGTATAGAGGTCTATGTTCAAATGTTAGGATAGGTGCAGGGTGCAAGTACAAAACATTTGGAAGCAGTACAAGGATACAAGAACACATTCTGAGAGGTGTGCAGGGGTAAAACTACAAATTTTGGGAGGGATTCAGGGGTGCAAGTACAAATTTGGGGAGGGGTGCAGTGGTGCAAGAACAAAGCTTGGGAGGGCTGCAAGGGTACAAGTACAAATTTTGCCAAGTATGCCGGGATACAATTGCAAATTCTGTGAGGGGAGCTGGGTACAAGTACAAATTTTGAGAGAGTGCAAATACAAATTTTTGGAGAGGTTCAGGGGTACAGGAACACATTTTGGGAGGGATGCAGTTGTGCCAGTACAATGTGAGGGTTGCAGGGGTACAAGAACAAACTCTGAGAGATGTGTTGGGGTACAGGTGAGTTGCTTGAGTTTGGGGCATAAAAAGTGTGAGAAGGACTGGGAGTTGCCAGTCTCCCCCCCCCTCGAAAAAGTAAAAATTGTATGATGGATGCAGGAGTTTGAGTACATATTTTGGGAGGGTGCATGAGTGCAAGTACACATTTAGGAGGTGTGCAGGGGTACAGCTACAAATTTGGGGAGCAGTGCAGGGGTGCAAGCACAAAACTTGGGGGGGTGCTGGAGTACAAGTGCAAATGTTGGTAGATGTGCAGGGGTACTAGTACACATTTATGGAGCTGTGCAGGGGTACAACTACATATTTTGGGAGAAGTTACGGGGTTCAAGTACAAATTCTGGGATTTGTTACAGGGGTACAAGTACAAATTTAGAAAGGGGTGAAGGGGTGCAAGTACATATTTATGGAGGTGTGCAGGGGTACAACTACAAATTTTGGGAGGGTGCAGGGCTACAAGTACAAATTTGGGGAGGGATGTAGTGGTGCAAGTATGAATCTTGGAAAGGGTGCAAGGGTACAAATACAAATGTTGGCAGGTGTGTCAGGGTACAATTACAAATTCTGTGAGGGGTGCAGGGGTACAAGTACAAATTATTGGAGGTGTGCTGGGGTATAGGTGGGTTGTGTGGTTTTGGGGCATAAGAAGTATGAAAAGAACTGGGAGTTCACAGTCCCCCCCCCAAAAAAAAACAAGTAAAACATGTTATGATAGGTGCAGGGGTGCAAGTACAAATTTTGAGAGGTGTGCTGGTACAAGAATACATTTGGGGTGCAGGGATGCAAGCACAGAATTTGGGAGGGGTGCTGATGAACAAGTGAAAATTTTGGGAGTGGTGCAGGGGTAGAAGTACACATTTTTGGGAGATGTGCAGGGGTACAAATCCAAAATTTGGGAGGGGTGCAAAGGTACAAGTACACATTTTAGGAGGGTGCAGGGGTACAAGTATAAATTTTGGGAGGTGTGCTGGGTACAAGAATACATTTGGGGGTGCAGGGATGGAAGCACAAAATTTGGGAGGGGTGCTGAGGTAGAAGTGAAAATTTTGTGAGTGGTGCAGGGGTGTATGTACACATTTTTGGGAGGTGTACAGGGGTATGAGTCCAACATTTGGGAGGGGTGCAAGGGTACAATGATAAATTTTGGGAGGGTGCAGGTGTGCAAGTATACATTTTGGGAGGTGTGCTGGGTACAAGAATACATTTGTGGGGTGAAGGTGTGCAAGCACAAGCTTTGGGAGGGATGCTGGGGTACAAGTGCAAATTTTGGGAGTGTTGCAGGGGCACAAGTACACACTTTTGGGAGGTGTGCAGGGGTACGAGTATAAATTTTGGGAGGGTGCAGATGTGTAAGTACACATTTTGGGAAGAGTGCAAGGGTAGAAGTGCAAATTTGGGGAGTGGTGCAGGGGTACAAGTACACATTTTTGGGAGGTGTGAAGGGGTACGAGTCCAAATTTTGGGTGGGGTGCAAGAGTAAAAGTACAAATTTTAGAAGGGTGCAGGGGTGCAAGTATAAATTTTGGGAGGTGTGCTGGGTACATGAATAAATTTTGGGGGATGAAAGGGTGCAAGCACAAAATTTGGGAGGGTGCTGGGATACGAGTGCAAATTTTGGGAGTGGTGCCGGGATGCAAGTACACATTTTGGGAGGAGTGCAAGGGTACAAGTGCAAATTTTGGGAGGGGTACAAGTACAAAATATAGGAGGGGTGCAGGGGTATGACTGCAAATTTTGTGAGGGTTGCAGGGGTGCAAGCACAAACTTTGGGGCAGTGCAGTGATACAAGTACAAATTTTAGGAGGGTGCAGGGGTGCAAGTACAAATTTTGGGAGGAATGCAAGGGCACAAATGCAACTTTTGGAAGGGGTGCAAGTATAAAATTTAGGAGGGGTACAGTGGTACGAGTACAAATTTTTGGCAGTGTGCAGGGGTGCAAGTACAAACTTTGGGACAGTGCAGTGGTACAAGTACAACCTTTGGGAGAGTGCAGGGGTGCAAGTACAAATTTTAGGAGGAGTGTAAGGGTACAAGTGCAAATTTTGGGAGGGGTGCAAATACAAAATTTAGGAGGGCTGCAGGGGTAAGAGTACAAATTTTGGGAGGGTTACAGGTGTGCATGCACAAACTTTGGGACAGTGCAGTGATACAAGTACAAATTTTGGGAGGGTGCAAGGGTGCAAGTACAAATTTTGGGAGGAAAACAAGGGTAAAAATGCAACTTTTGGGAGGGTGCAAGTACAAAATTTAGGAGGGGTGCAGTGGTATGAGTACAAATTTTGGGAGGTGTGCGGGGGCGCAAGTACAAACTTTGGGACAGTGTAGTGGTACAAGTACAGATTTTGGGAGGGTTCAGGGGTGCAAGTACAAATTTTGGGAGGAGTGCAAGGGTACAAGTGCAAATTTTGGGAGGGGTGCAAGTACAAAATTTAGGAGGGATGCAGGGGTATGAGTAAACATTTTGGGAGGGGTGCAAGTACAAAGTTTGGGACAGTGCAAGGGTATAAGTACAAATTTTGGGATGGTGCAGGGGTGCAAGTACGAATTTTGGGAAGGTGCAGGGGTGCAAGTACAAATTGTGGGAGGAGTGCAAGGGTACAAGTGCAAATCTTGGGAGGGGTGCAAGTACAAAATTTAGGAGGGGTGAAGGGGTATGAGTACAAATTTTGGGAGGGGTGAAGGGTGCATGTACAAACATTTGGACAGTGCATGCTAAGTACAAATTTAGGGAGAGTGCAGAGTACAGTACAAATTCAGGGAGGAGTGCAAGAGTACAAGTGCAGATTTTGGGAGGGGTGCATGTACAAAATTTAGGAGAGATGCAGGGGTATGAGTACAAATTTTGGGAGGGTTGCAGGGGTATAAGTACAAACTTGGGAATGTGCAGAGTTACAAATACAAATTTTAGGAGGGTGCAGGGGTACAAGTACACATTTTTGAATGGGTGCAGGGGTTCACATTTTGAGAGGTGTGATGGGTACAAGTACAAATGCTGTGAGGGATGCAAGGGAAAGTGTAATTTGGGAGGCGATGCTGTGGTGTAAGTACAAATGTTAGGTTGGGTGCAAGAGTACAATTGCAAATTCTGGGGCAGCAAGTTCAAATTTTAGAAGGGTTGTGGGGTGAAAGTGCAAAGTTTGGAAGGGGTGTTTGTACAAATTTGGAGAGGGGTGAAAATGGTGTACATTTGAGAAGACTGCAGGGGTAAATGCACTCATATACTGTATGACAATGCAGGCTAATGTACTAAGTTTGAGAAAGGGCTGCAGAAGATGGAGTTCATATTTGGGACAAATAACCTTGCAGGAAATGAGGTGGGAATAATACAGCAGAGATTTAGGGACATAGCAGAATCCTGTAGGGGCATGGTCAGCTCTCTGACTTTCTCGGAAGTGCTGCCCATATACAAAGCCAGTACAATAAGAAAGAGGAGGATAGCAGAGTTCAATGGATGGTTAAAGAGATGGTGTAAGCAGGAGGGCTTCAATCATACTGGGGACTGGGGGAACACATAGGGAGAGGATAGTCTGTTATGTAAAAGACAGGCTGCACCTAAATGAAAAAGGATTGGAGGTGCTCGGTGAGAGGCTAATGAGGTACATAGAGGAGTCCCTTCATTTAAACTGATAAGGGGGGAGTACATGGCTAGGGAAGTGAGGGTAGTTTTGGGGTGGGCAGGTCCCTAGCTAACAATCCCTTGAAAATGGAAGAAGGGACCAGGAAAAGGGATAGCTGGGAGAGGCAGGAGAACAGCAAACAAGCAAGCAAATCTTTATTTCTTAAACGCTATTCCAGTGGTGTATAAACTCAGAGCAATAAAATCAATAAAACAGCAAATACAAACATTTAAAATATTAATCCTAAAAGAAGATGGCAGTAAGCTAGCCAACACTTAAATCAGGGAATGCTTGTGAAAATAAATAAGTTTTTAAGGCAGCTTTAAAAGACTCATCAGTCAGGCACTCTCGAATCTGTCGAGGTACAGAGTTCCACCGGGTCGGGCCACAAAAACAAAAGAACAGGTCCCCGAGGTCTTCAGTCGAACCCTGGGAACCTCTAGCAATCTGTTGTTGGTGGAATGGAGTGAGCGGAAGGGCCAGTAGGGATGGAAGAGATCTTGCAAGTAACACAGTCCCTGCTCATGTAGGGCATTATAAGTAAGTAGCCCAACCTTGAAGGTGATCCACCAATGCACAAGCAACCAGTGCAGATCGCAGAGCACTGGAATGACATGGCAGCAACATTCTGCACAAGCTGCAATCGGTGGATATCAACTCCCGGTAGCCCCAGGTATAGGGCATTGCAGTAATCAAGGTGCGAGGTCACAAAGACGTGGACCAATGTTGGAAGATCACCAGGTGGAATCAAATGCTTGATCCATGCGATGTTCCTCAAATGGTAAAAAGAGGTTTTAATGACAGCAGACACCTGAGATTTCAGTGTCATGCCGCTGTCGAACACGACACCCAGATTTCACGCCCAGTCAGAGGTAAGCAGCTGGTCACCCCCGAGCCAAAGCCCAGAAGGTAGGCCTGCCAACAGCCCCACACCTTGGCAACCTGGGTCCACCACCAGCACCTTGGTTTTGCCTGAATTCACCTTCAGCCAGTTGGCACTTATCCAATCCTGGATCTCGGAAAGGCAGCTGTTAAAAACTGAGATGGTGCCACCCTTTTCAGGCACAAAGGACATATAGAGCTGACTGTCACCTGCATAGCAGTGAAAACTCATCCCATACCACCTTATAATATTTCCCAATGGCAGCATGTAGACTGAAAACAACATGGGGACAGCATGGAGCCCTGCGGTACCTCACATGACAGGGGGAGAGGGGCCGAGAAATAAATTCCTGACACAAATCTCCGTATCCTGCCAGTGAGGAATGATCGGAACCATCTGAGAAAAAGTACTAGACAGTCCACAAAGAATCCACAGGTGCTCCAATAGTACCCCATGGTCAACAGTGTCAAACACTGCAGAGAGATCATGGAGAACCAAGATGGAACAGCTACCCTGATCCCTTGTTGTCAGGAGATCATTAAGTACCCAAAGCAGGACCATCTCAGTAGTATGCCTCTTCCTAAATCTGGATTGGAGAGAATCGTAGACATCATGGGATGTGAGATGGTCCTTCAGCTGCACTGCAACCACCTTCTGAATAACCTTGCCCAAAAACGGCATGTTTGAGACAGATCTGTTGTTGGCTAAGCAGTCCGGGTTGAGGGAAGCTTTCTTCGAGAGAGGTATTACTACCACCTCCTTCAGGGGGTCCGGCTGAAGACAGGCTGGATTGCACAACCTGTTGACAGTCAGGAAGCGCTGAGCAGGTCGATTCCTGGCCGCAGCAATCTCTATGGACAGGAATTCTGCCTTCTTACAAGAGACTGGCCATTGACCTACCAGGTCAATATAACGCATGCAAGACAGAGTGGTGAATACCACGCTGTCTATTGAGCGCTTGTAGCTTCAGCAACAGGGGTAGAACAGCACTAGTAAAAGAGCGCTACTCCTGTTGTTCTGCGCTTTTACCTGGCATCATCAAGTTGCCATGTGCTGGGGCCTTGGTCGAGCCGTTCTCCTGGTGGAGTGGCTAGGGCACCAGCACATGGTGGAATGGGAGACCTGGGACCATGATTTGGTTCCCCCAGGTCTTCCCATGCTGCAACTTTTTGATGCGTTTTGCTTTGTAAGAAAAACAACTCGCCCCAACAGTGTTTTTCCCCATCCCCAACATCTGCACACCACACACCCCCCGGATTTTGTTATTTAAATTTTGGGGGCGTGGGGGACAAAAAACCCTTAAAAAACAGAGAAGCCCATAGAATGTAAGGGTGTGTGCTGCCCATGTTCATTGGTGTTTTGCCCAACGATATTGCAGCGCATACTGTTATGATTGCAGCATTAAGTGCTGCACGATGTTTCTGTGCATGGTTATGACCCCGTGCAGCCGATTGATAGTCCTTATAATGAGCTATCAATTTAAGTTTATCAAAAACCAGGCCTGATTTCTGCTAGCTTCGCTCCAGCCCTCGGTCCCTATGCCTCAACTCCTCAAGTCCCATCAAATCAAGAGGACTTCGGGCGAACAGTGAGGGGTCAAAAATGGACAGGTGCTAGAGAGTCGAGGGCACCTGTCACTGCCTTGTTATAGACTAGTATCAGCTCCTCCGGCTCCCCGCTTATGTTCGGCAAGCCTAATAGGTCCAGCACTGCCATAAGACCATCAAGGATCAGACCCCTTAAAGGGAGGTACCGTACCAACTCTGTAAGAGCAGGTCTATTGGGGGGAACCTTGAATCTGAACCCTATAATGTGACAGTTTGACCATCAGATAGGTTCCACCACCAAATTTTTTTATTTATTTTTATTTATTTAGTTTTTGTTTACCGGGTCAGTGCCATTAACCAAGACAATGACTATTTTCACACGCGACTCTGGGAGAATACAATACATTCAATACACAGGGGAAAACAATTTGATTTGGGAAGAGACAGGGTACATACAAAGCTATAACAAGGTTTCATGAGTACATGGGTAGGTAACAAGAAATAGCACATAGTATATAATCAGAAACATGATAAAACAATGAAAAGGCTGCTGCCTGCTACCGGGTTAGGGTGGCAGAAACAGAACAATAAGACAAAAGTGCATAAATGACCTTCCTATATGGTCCGGACAGGTGTAGAGCAGCTTGCAGCAGTGGGGACGTGTGTTAAAGTCAAAAGCAGATACTTAGGGGGATCTGAAGCAGGCACAGGAGATCTGGCTGAAGAGCTGTTTTTGAACTGGTCGTGACTGGGGGCTAAACGTACATCAAGAGGCAGGGAGTTCCAAAGCTTGACTGCTGAGTAAGAGAAGGCAAGGGTCCCTTTGTTGGATTTACATCTAGGTATTTGTAGTAAAAACTTATCGGCTGATTGTAGGCCATGAGAGGAGGGCAGTGGAGTTAGTAATGAGGCCAGCGAGATAGGGATGCCTGTTCTGGAGATATTTTCAGTCTGGGTGCCAAGGGCAAGAGTTCGAGCCATTGCAGGGGGTAACCAATTTAGGTCGGCATAGAGTTTGCAACAGTGTTTTGACCAGTGAGAGGCCGAGGCATACCTGTAGATGCTGTTGTATGTAGTGTCTCACTCCCTGAGGAGAGTTTTGGATGCACTGAGATAGGTAACTACCCCATAGGATAGTGATGGAAGCAGGATCCCATGGGCTACGGCTAGTCTTGCCAACTGTGTGAGGACATAGCTGGTCTTATAAGCTACTCCAATTTTGACATTTACCGATTTGCAGGTGGATGTTATATGCTGACCAAAGTTAAGATTCTCGTCCAGGTGAACTCCAAGATACTTGAAGGAGCTCACTGGTGTAAGGGCCTTCCCATCCTGACCAAAGACTTCAAATTTGTCCCGGTCCTTGCTTAGTTTGATTACGAAGCCAAGGAGCATAGAATGTGTTTTGTCAGCATTAAGGATAAGCTTGTGGTGGTGGAGCCAAGACTGTGTGGTCTTGAAAGCAGCAGTGAGGATTTGGTTAATGTGGAGAATATTCTTATCGTTACAGTACAAGAACAGGTCGTCCGCATAGAGGATAGCTGAGCAACTGAGGATGTTTGATGAGATACTATTGATGAAAATAGAGAAGAGATGGGGTCCTAATATAGATCCCTGGTGGACACCCAGACTAACAGCTCTGGGGCTGGATACAGCTGAGTTGAACCTTACGAGCTGAGTCCTATTTGACAAATAGCTTTTAAACCAGGAGACCGAGGTTTGGGAGAAACTAAGGGCTAGGAGACTATTAAGCAGGAGAGGGTGACCAACAAGGTCAAAAGTCTTTGTCAGGTCAATAAAAGCTGCTCCCATGAGGTGACCATTGTCCATTGCAGTTAAAGTGTCATTGGTAAGGTGTAGCAGGGCCGTAGAGGTGCTATGACCCTTCCGAAAGCCACATTGAATTGGCGAGAGAAGGTTATGTTTCAATATGAATTCAGTAACTTGCATTGACACTAATCTTTCCAGGATTTTACTCAGAACTGATAGTATAGCTATCAGCTGATAGTTTGCCATATCTCTTTTATCACCTTTCTTAAGGACTGGAGTGATTCTGGCCATTTTCCAGATATCAGGGATAATACCATTGCAGAGAGAGAGGGTAAAGATCCTTGACAGGGGCTGAGCAATAAATGGAGCTGCCAGTTTTAGGAGTTTGGGTTCAATCTCATCCAAGCCTGCACCGGTGTTGTCAGTGACAGTATTAAGCAGGTGTAGGATGTCAGATTTTGATACCGCTTTAAAGTAAAAGTGTGGGGTGAGGACAGGGACGACCGGGGCGGGGGGGAGAGTGAAGGCAGCCCATTTTGGAAAACATGTAAAGCTAATCAGGTCAGAGAATTTTTTTTTAAATGCCTCCGCAATAGTCTTAGGGTTATTGCAGTGGACCCCATTTATGACCATGTCGTCCACCAGGTGAGTTTTCTGTATTCCTTGGAATGTTTTTACATGTGCCCAGAACTTCCTGGAGTCTCCTGTTGCTCCCAGCAGAAGTTCCTTACAGTATGCACTTTTTGCTTGCCTGATCCGCTTTTTGCAATCACTTCGCTGGGTCCTATAAGTGTGGTAGTCTTTGGCAGGGCCTGTTTGTCTGAAACACCTCCAGCTTTTGTCCCTACCATGTAAAGCTGTCAGGAGGTCTTTGTGTAACCACTTTGTGGGTGCAGTGCACACACGTCGGGTCACTAGGGGTGTATGCCACTCCTGAATTGAACGAAATTTGTCTTGAAAGTAGTTCAGAGCTGTTTGTGCATCCAGGGGCTGATACAGATAAGACCAGTCAATCAAGGAGGCTTCATAGAGGAAATTTGCCTGGTTCAGATTAGCATAGTTCCTGAAAGTGATGTAGCGTGGGGGTAGAGACTGGTAGCTAGAGTGTTGCCACACACAAAAAATGGGGGAGTGATCTGATATAGTACCTGGTAGAGTGCCAGCATCCACTAGTCTGACAACCCGGTTAGTTAATACCCAATCCAGTAACGTGCTAGACACGGTATTAGGGGAGAACCTTGTGGGTTCTGTAATGACTTGATGCAGGCTGTAGTTCTGGATTGTAGACAGAAGTTGGCTTTGCATTTGCCCGAGCCAGTTTAGGTTCATGTCCCCAAGAATAAGCAGTTCATTATGACCTGCTAGTTTTACTGAGTTCTCCAGCAAATTTATGAAGGTAGGCAGACCTCCCTGGGGTGGGTTATAAGCTACAACAATGTGAAGACATTTTGCATCTAAGCTGAGTAAAGCATGAAGGGACTCACAAGCAGAGGATTGAGGTATTACATTATGTAAGATGTTGAGATGAGTTTTATAGAACAGCGCAACTCCCCAACCCCGCTTAGGGGATTGCCTGTCATTCCTGATGAGGCCATAGTTTTGTAGTGAGCAGGTAGTCAGGGGTGAAAGGCTTGAGCCACATCTCAGATAGACATAGTACATCCGGTTTGTTGGTGGAGACCCAGGCCTCAAGTTCCATGAAATGTTGTGTAAGGCTTCTAATGTTTAGATGGGCTATGCAAAGCCCTCTAGTAGTAGCCCAGGAGGCATTGATGCAGGGCTGAGGATGTAAGGGGCCCGGGTTTGATTCAACATCTGCCAGACAGGCTCCTGAAGTGAAGAGGTGCCAGAGCTGCGATGAATGATAGGAGAGACCATAGTAGTTTTAAACCAGTGTCTACAATCTAAGTAGGTGGCTGCGAGGTAGGTAATGAGTCTGGGGATCAGTACTGGAGTGGGATCGAGGTATACTGCAGGTTTGACAAGCATGTTTGAAAATAAGAAATTATTTTTTAACTGTCCGGGTGTTACTGTGAGAACAGGGTGCAGCGAGAGCTTAGCAAAGGAACAGAGCAGTACGTAGGTTATGAGAGAGATCAAAATTATCTGCATCATTTTTGAGCAGTAATTAGTGCAGTTCGAAATACAGAAGGGAGTGAAACTATCTTGTGCCAGAAAACAGCAGGTCCAGGCGCTCGAAGAAACAACGAAAGAGCCAACGACCCCTAGTAGTGGCAATACATAAGGAGCTAATGGAGAAGTAGCCTGTTAGGCATCAGCAGAAACTGACATGAATCACCTAGCCTATATAACTAAAAGCCAAGATAGGGTGGGCAGATGGGGCTTCGGTCCAGGAGAATGTCTTTGCCAGAGTTCTGAGTTTTGAGCTCAGACAACAGAGCTGGACGAGACACTAAATAAAATAGTGCTGAATTAACTCAGGGGGCTTCGGTCCGGGAGAATGTTAGCAGATTCAGCAAGTGTCCACAAGCACCTCCTGGACAAACTGCGTAATGTAGAAGCTGCGAACCAACGGCTGGGCTCGGAGAAATGGTGGCAAAAATAAATTCAAAATTGCCTGGGTCTGGTAGCAGCTCTAAAGGCAGCCGTTCTCTGGTCTGGGGTTTTACCTGAAGCTTGGGGCTGGATCGAGCAGGCGGTCTCCTGCAGGCAGGACCACCACGATGTTTTTTGTTTTCGGAGCGTGGGCTGTGTCCGAGGGGGCCGTGGAGGATCCTAGGCATGCCCGAGTGGGTGGAGGGTCCTGGGGAAAGAGGAAAGGAGGGGGTTTAAGTAGGGAGAACAAATAGGCAGTGCTGAAGTTAGACAAAGGAACAGGGCGGGTACAATGTAGAGTAGCATAATTAGGACAAATCAATTTAAACAGAATTCAGCCCCTGATTCACTTCATTAACCAGTACAAATAAATTATAGCTGAAAGACATTCCCTGTGTTACACATCTGTTGGTCACAAAGTTCAATTGATTTGCAGAAGTCTTTGCCAGAGTTCTGAGTTTTGAGCTCAGACAACAGAGCTAGATGAGGCACTAAATAAAATATTGCTGAATTAACTCAGGGGCTTTGGTCCGGGAGAATGTTAGCAGATTCAGCAGCAGTGTCCACAAGCACCTCCTGGAGGGACTGCGTAATGTAGTAGCTGTGAGCCAATGGCTGGGCTCGAAGAAATCGTGGCAAAAATAAATTAAAAATTGCCTGGGTCTGGTAGCAGCTCCAAAGGTAGCCATTCTCAGGTCTGGGGTTTTACCTGAAGTGCGGGGCTGGATCGAGCAGGAGGTTTCCTGCAGGCAGGACCACCATGATGTTTTTTGTTTTCGGAGCATGGGCTGTGTCCAAGGGGGCCGTGGAGGATCCTAGACATGCCCGAGCGGGCAGAGGTGATCTCCATCCCTAGAAGGAAGACCAGATCCAGTGAGTGTCCATGACTATGAGTAGCAGACGTAACTACCTGTGCCAGGCCCAATGAACTCATCATTTGGAGGAAGTTTTGTCCAAAATGTGAGAGTTCATCATCGACCCAGGTGTTGAAATCCCCCAGAATTATCCATCTGGGGATTCCAACACCAGGTCGATGATGACGTCTGCTATTTCCTGCAGAAATTCCTTCTCACCACCAGGTGGACAATAGATGAGAAGTATCCTGCAACCTGCACCTGCATGTGCACTCACAATACACTCAAAGGATCTGGTTGTTCCCACAGGGATGTCCATATGGCCCAGATCTGATTTAAAACAAATGGCTACCCCTCACCCCTATGATCCTCTCTCAGACGGTGTATCACCGAGTACTAGGCTGAAATTGTTGATTCCAATACTGGGCCAGCATTTTCATCCAGCCAGTTCTCTGTGATTCAAGCCAGGTCAGTTGAACCAACAAGATCAGCAAAAATTGCTGTCTTGTTTTTGATTGATCTGGCATTGCACAACTCCGCCCGAGTAAGATAGGTTGCCAAGGTAGACCAGGCAACTTGCCCATTCAAGGTGGAGAACTTGAGTATGGAAACCAGACAGGGAGGTCCCCTTTCCTCAGGGAAGTAGTGGCCACACCCCTAGCTGCTCTGTACAATAGATTACGGGACACAAGGGAGGTGCCAAGGAACAGGTGGAAAGCTATTGTGGTGCCCTGGAACAGTATGCTGGAGGAGGTGGTGGAGGCCAGAATGGTGCAGGGATTCAAGAGGGCATGGGACAAACACAAGGGGCTGTCTAAGGTACAGAGGGGAATCTATGAGGGAGGGGGCAAGTAAAGGGGAATGGGCAGACTTGATGGGCCAAGAAGGTCCTTTTAACCGGCCCAGTGGCACTGAGGGTTGAGGTGCTGGATGCCACACCTCATGCCACGCCGGCGACCCGTGTTCAGGAACTGACACGGGTTGCCGTGGGTAGGCAGGAAGGAGATGGATTGAGCGTCCAATGGACTGCTCTGCATCTCTGGGGGGGGGTTCTGGCAGCTGGTGCTTGTCTGACCCCTAGCAGAGGCTGGGGGTCAGTGGCACGTAGCCACAAGCCATGGGGGCGGGACGTGGCAGACACTTGATTGGGTCGCGCATGGGAGAGTGCGTGCACCCAGTCACTGGCATCATTGCACTCCGTGGCCCGGGGCAGGGAGAAAAGCAGAAAAAAGAGCCCGCAGAAGGAAGTTGTGCTCGAGAGCTGGCCCCTGAAAAAGTCTCCCTGGCATGGATCTGTTGTGGTGAGTCGAGTTACCCCCACCACCCCTGCCATGAAGGGTAAGTGGCGGGGTGCATAAGGGAGGGGTCTGATCTTCGGGGGCTGGCTCTGGGGGGACAACAGTTAGCAGGCTTGCAGCTGGAGCTCCAGAAGAGAAATAATAATAAAAAAAAAGAAAGAAGGTCCTTTTATTTATTTATTGTTATTTTTTTTATTGAAATGTTTCACCAGGAGGACACACTGAACAACAAGTTGCTCGTCTCTCAGTGCAACCTGGGGAGAGGGGATTACATAAGGTTGTGAGAATGATCAGTTACAATAGTATGTGGGTAGTACAAACAATACAACATTGTAAGATTATGCAACAGTTGGAACACAAGGTATTGTACAATGAACAGTAGTGGAACATTGGGTAAATTACAATACATGTCCAAAATTATACAAAAGAACATATAAACGTGCAAAACAGTAATAATGCGACAAAACCATTTATAGTGCATGAACGTACCAGAGCAGACTCGAAGTAGTACGCAAGTGCTGTTGGAGTAAAAAGGATGGGGTAGGTTGTACACACGGGTGACCCAGAAGGGGCAGGTGGAGAAGAGAGAGGGAGAGGCAAGAACTTAATATGAGGAGAAGTGATAGCCATTTCCTGATTCCCCCTTCAGGATGTTGAGAATCCTGCCGGGGTCAGAGTAGGAAGGCAGAAACTGGGGATAGGTGTTAAGGAGGGTTAAAGCAAAAACAGCTAAGGGAGAGGTAATTGTGTAGGGCAGAGGTAAGGGAGTAGTTGGAGGAGGAGGAGTGCCATATTTCAGGTGGAACGGAATTCCAGATTTTAGGGAACGATGGGCGAAATCAGTCTGACCAATGAGGGTGGAGCAGCAAGGGACCGTCAATGAGATGAGCAGGCATCATTAGATCTGAGAGAGTGGGTGGGGGGAGGGGGAGAGGAGAGAGAGGATGAGAGATAGGAGGGGAGCACTCTGAACCAGAATTTGGAGGTTAGTTTGGCAGAGAGCGAAATGCGTCTGTGAGATAGTGGAAGGAAGGTTAGAGAGCGATAGAGTTCACAGTGGTGGGAGCAGGAAGGAGAGTTGAGAGCAAAGCGGCAGAAGGAGTTAAAGAGAGTGTCCAACTTGGTCAGGGAAGATTTGGGAGCAGCACCATAGTCTACATAGCAGTAGTCAAAGATGGGGAGTATCATCGTTTGGACAATTTCACGCCTCGCAGTCAGTGAGATGCAACTACGATTCCTGTACAGAGCACCAAGTTTGGGGTGCAGTTTCTTCAGGATAGCAATGATATGCACAGAGAAGATGAGGTGCTGGTTCAGCCAAACCCCCAGATATCTAAATGAGGAGGTGTCCTCCAGGATGGTCCCGTCAAGGGTGTGGAAGGTGGGTAGGGCTAGGATCCTAGAGACTCTCTGCCTGGTGCCACAAATCATTGAGACTGTCTTCCTGGCATTTAGAAAAAGCTGGTGAGAAGCAAACCAGAGCTGAACTTGGTTGAAGTCATGCTGTAAGCTGGTTTCTACAGCAGCAGGGTTTTTGCCAGAACTGTATAAAACAGTATCGTCAGCATACATGTGGATAGATGAGGATGAGCAAGCTGTGGGAAGACCATTAAGGAAAATGGAGAAGAGTAGGGGGCCAAGCACTGAGACCTGAGGGACACCAGTATTGATGGGGAGTGGAGGGGAGATGGAATCAAGGAATCTCACCGATTGGATCCTGCCAATGAGGTAGGATTTAAACCAGTTGGTGGTTGATGGAGCAAGGCCAGCTGAGAAGAGGGAATCAAGAAGTAGGGGATGGGAAACAGTGTCAAAAGCTTTGGCTAGGTCGACAAAGATGGCCGTCGTGATCAGGCCATCGTCCATCCCTGACACATATCTATGAATCTATGAATCTATTTCTGTGAATGCCCATAGCCTATGCAATAAGATTGTCGACTAGCAGACTCTTATACCTAGAGAGGATTTAGATATTGCAGCCATAACCGAGACCTGCTTGCTGAATACCAGACGGAGGTGTCCATCTAGGGTTTGATGTATACAGAAGGGACAGGGTGGTGCGATGGGG
This sequence comes from Neoceratodus forsteri, assembly GCA_016271365.2. Lineage (NCBI taxonomy): Eukaryota > Metazoa > Chordata > Ceratodontiformes > Ceratodontidae > Neoceratodus > Neoceratodus forsteri. The sequence goes on along the minus strand of CM057449.1, from coordinate 1,823,046,183 downwards.
AGGGGTGGCTACACGCATACACAAGCAAATACAATCAGTAGAGATTCAGAGGGAACAGGATGAGACAGAGATGCTGTGGGCAACACTGGAAAGGAAAAAAGGAGAGGTTGTTAGGGTGGGTGTTGTCTATTGACCACCACCACAAGGGAAGGACAAGGATAGGGCTCTGCTGGTAGAGATCTAAGCTACGGCACAAAAATGGGAGGTATTACTGATGGGGGATTTTAATCTTTCAGACACAGATTGGGGACTCCTATCAGCAAAACCTGTCAGGTGTAGGACCTTCTTTGATGCCCTGCAGGGGGCAGAGCTCAGACAAATGGTCATGGAACCCACCTGGGGAGAGACAATATTGGATCTTGTCCTGACAAATGGGGCTAGCATACCCAGTCTCTCCGTGAAGAACCACCTGGGAAGCAGTGACCATGGGGTTATAACATGTGAGATAAATACTGAGGTAGACAGGAGCCACACAAGGACTAGGGTCTTCGACATTAGGAAGGCTTGCTTTGGGAAAATGGCCATACATCTGAGAGAGACCTTGGACAGAATGATGCACTTCAAGAGGTGGAGGAGATGTGGGAGAAAATTATTGCAGGAACTGAAATTGTATCAAGTTTATGTGTGAGTCAAGTTAGCAAAGGAAAGAGAAGATGGAGACCACTGTGGTGTACTAAGGAGGTGACAAAAAAGGTCAGGGATAAGAGAAGGGCCTTCGGACAGTACAAAGCAAAGCAGTCAGAGGTGGCTAGGGAAACTTACCAGAGTCGGCAGAGGGAGATGGGGAAGGCTATTAGGGTAGTCTAAGCAAGAACTGAGGAGAGGTTAGAAAATACAGCAAGGAGGGGTGATAAGTTTTTCTTCAGATATATTGTGGAAAAAAGGTCAGGGAGATTGTCAGGATAGTGGGGGAAGAAGGAGTCCCAGTGGAAGAGGACATGCAGAACTTTAGCTCAGTATTTATAGTTGAGAAGGAGGAGAGGGACAGGCCCAAAATTCATGGGTGCAGATCAACATCCCAGGGTTGGACACTAGTCCCTTCACTGCAGACAGAATCCACAGGGAAATGGACAGGATTAGGGTGAACAGGGCCATGGAGCCTGAGATGGAGTGCACCCTAGGCTGCTGCGGGAGCTCAGGGAGGTATTGACTGCACCACTAGCTGCTCTGTACAATAGATCACTAGACACAGGGGAGGTGCCAAGGGACTGGAAAATGGCTGACGTTCTGATACACAACAGGGGAAATATGGAAGATCCAGGGAACTACAGACTGGTAAGCCTTACCACAGTGGCTGGCAAGGTAATGGAGAAACTCATCAAGGAAAGGATTGGGGATTACCTGGTCACCAGAGGGCTGCAATACCAGAGACAACATGGGTTCACCAGGAGTGGGTCCTGTCAGACCAACCTGATCAAATTCTTTGATGAGGGAACTAGGGTGGTAGACCAAGGTGGGTAGGTGGATGTGGCCTATCTAGACTTCAAAAAGATCTTTGATACCATCCCATATAGGAGACTGGTAGTGAAGCTGAGGAGCCTAGGGCAGGGACAAAGGTAGAGAAATGGGTGGACATTTGACTTAGGGATAGAAGTCAGAGGGTGGTGGTGAATGGGGAATGCTCGAAGGAGGGGAGGGTGACCAGTGGCGAGCCACAGTGGACTGTGTTGGGGCCAATAATTTTTAATATCTATGTCAGTGATATCACAGAAGGGTTGGGAGGGAGAGTATGCCTGTTTGCAGATGATGCAAAATGCAGTAACTGGGTGGACATTCAGGGGGGATGGACAAGATGAGGGCTGACTTGAGGAAGTTGGACGAGTGGTCCAGTAGGTGGCAACTGAGGTTCAATACTAAGAAATGCAAAATCATGCACCTGGGGAGCAGAAACCTGGGCATGGAATACAAACTTGGGGGTGCTGGATGTCAGAAGGAAGGGGAGGGATCTGGGAATAATTATTACCAATGACCTTAAGGTGACAAACAGTGTGGGAAAGTGATATGGAAAGTTAATCAAATGCTCGGCTGCATAGGAAGGGGGATCACCAGCAGGAAGAGATAGGTACTTCTCCCCCTGTATGTAGGATTGGTATGACCGCACCTCAAGTAAGGCATGCGGTTCTGGAGGCCCTATCTCTGTATGGACAAGGACAGGTTGGAAGTGGTGCAGAGGAGGGTTATCAGGATGATGCTTGGTATTCAGGGGAAGTTGTTTGAGGAGAGGCTTGGGGAATTAAACCTGTACTCCTTGGAGGACAGGAGAAGAAGTGGGATATGATTGAGAAATTTAAATATTTGAAGGGGATAAATAAGGCACAGGTAGAGAGTCTGTTTCAAATGAGGGGTGCATCTAACACTAGAGGGCACAGTATGAAACTGTTGGGTGGCAGGGTCCGGGGAAATGTGAGGAAGTTCTTCTTTACCGAGAGTGTGGTGAATGACTGGAATAGCTTGCCGGAGGAGGAGGTGGTGGGCGCAGCAATGATCAAGCAGTTCAAGCATGCATGGAATAAGTATATGGGTATACTAACAATGGGAGGAACAGGTTTGAGGGCTCCCTAGTAGATGGATACTGCTTGGGGGTTTTCATGGGCTGACTAGGTGGGCCACGCAGTCCTTATCTGCCAACTACTTCCATGAATCTATGATAGGGGCAGGAGTAAAAGTTCACATTTTGAGAGAGGTAGGGTAAAGGTAAAAATACTATGAGGATGCAGTAAAAGAGGTGCACATTTTGAGAAAGATGAACAAAGGTCTAACACTAGCAGAGGACTTGGGTAGAATTATAAATTGGGAAAACATTCATGGCATAAGTAAATATTCTGGAAGGGTTACACGAGCAGCGGTACAAATTCTGAGAAGAGGAGAACCCATTACAGTAAAAGTGCATACATATTAAAAATGAGATAGAACCTCAGAAAATGGGGTGAATCAAACTAGACCTGCATTTAGGTTAGTCAGGAAAAATGGGGGGGGGGTGAAGTGACATGATGACATTTGGACACCTTTTCTCTTGTGTAATATTATCCACAAATTTTTACTGATCAGCCTGTGATGGTTACTAGATATGTAATATCTTACGATATATTTAGTACTGTTTGAAGTGGCAACTGATTTTTGCCATTTCATAACATGATGTACTGTGTGTATACTAATCTGCCAGGACCTTGAGGAAAGTTATGTCATTCTTGCTTAAATTACATCACCACCCACCAAAGATTATGCCAGCTGATCTGAAAACGTCTGAGTGCCTTTCTATGAAGCCAGCACATAATAGAGGCAATAAAATAGCATTTTTACATAAAAAAGAAATTCCTGTAATTTGTAATACATAAGCCCTGGTTGTGCTTGCACTAGCAAAAAGGGTTAAATTTTACAATGTATTTGCATTTGATCTTTAACTACTGATTACAGTTCACCTTAGAATGTAAACAGGGAAAAAAATGAAGAAATGAGCAGATATGATCACTTGTTAATAAATAAGGAAAAAAGTACTGGACAACTCAAAAATATTGAAGTAAACAAATGAGAAGGCTGGATAAAATATCACCTTGGTTAATAAAAATTATAGAAAAAAAATAGTTAAACTCCTGATCCATTTAGTTAGGCTGTCACTTAAATCAGGTAAGGTTCCACATGCCTGGACTATGCCACAGTGGTTCCAAAATTCAAAAAAGGAAGCAGAACATCACCCTCGAATTACAGGCCAATCAGGGTAAGAGAAGTGTGCATCAGTAACTTTCGTTCAGTTGTGGCCCATAAATGTGGTTTGCCTTTGAGAATTTAGCTAAGCCAGTTTGGCTCCCAGTGCAGTAACTGGCATTTGGTAACACAGGCTATAATTACCTGTTGGAGGGTAAAAAAGCCATGAGATCAGCCATGAATATTGATTGCTGTAGCTTACTTGTGGCAGGTACGACTGGTATACATCTGCAGTGGATTACTGTTTGTGGTGTTATGATAGTCTGCAAAACCGATTAAAACCACCACAGCCCAGTATGAGCTACAGTATTTGTTGCTATTCATTGCTATCTTAAGGCATATACTCCTGTACTCCACACTTTACCTCCATGCCAAATACTATATTCTTTCTGGAGTCTGGCCCCACTAATTTTCAAATTACAGTATGTAACAGTATCCTCCAAACAAAAGCAACTTATGCATCACAAAAAAAATCAAACTATAAAACATAAATTAAAAAACATTACGGGCCAGATGTTCAAAACTTTGCAGTGGGTACAAACCATTTGCACAGGTTTAGCACGGGATTAGCCCAGGTCCGCTTTATTCAAAAGGCCAAATAGCTCACGCAAACTGCATTAGCGCCGGGCAAAATCATAATGTATGCAAGGGGCAAACTGAGGGGGCGTGTACATGAATACAGGCACACTGCTATATTCAGCAACTAGCACTGTGCAAAGAGGTTTTGCGCAACTTAGCACAACTCTTTGTGCAGTGCAAATTACCTCCCAGAAAAAGGTAGTCTAAACCCTGGGCAATCCAGCTTTGTGTGACATTGTGGCTTTGCACTGTGTTTTTTCGCGGCTTTTGCGTGGCTTTGCTCAACCCTAACCAATAAGTATGACACATAGAAAAAGCCAAACATAGAGGAAACATGCTACTCACTGATGGCATCACAATGATACCATCATCTGCCACCAGTCCCAGTCATGCCAGGTAGTAAGTGGTGACCCGGCCCCCAGTGGACACCATGGCAGTGTGGCCATACAGCACACACCTGCAGACCACCCTTCTGTGGACACCAACAGATACCAGCACACACATGTAGCACTGTGGGCATGGAGGGTGTTGAGAGGAGGATGTACGGGTGGCCAGGCTGTGCCTCAGACTGGGTGCTGCCACAAGACTGGGACACATCATACAGTGCACATGGGCCAGTATTGGGAATACCCCAACACCAGTGTGTCTGTCTGATCGTACATGCCCCCCCAGCCACATACCGCACAGCTGTACAAACACCACAGCACACACAGCCGGCCATGTATATGTCACTGTGAGCATCCCATGCCTGAGGTGCAGCATCTGTGGGTCACACAACAGCGTAACAGTAATGTCCACTGTCAGTAAACACCTGCAAGTTGGGCCTGTCATTGTGTACAGTGCAGTGGTCATCACTGCCCTACACACCATAGGCATTGCTGTGTCCCTTACACTACTGGCCCCCTTGCTACTGTAGTGTCTGCTGTGTGCTGTAGCATGACCCACAGTGTGACAGTTGCATGCAGCACCACCACCACCTGTGCCTATGCTGTGTTGTTCCCTGGGGCACAATATGCTATGCTGTACTGTATACATGTAGCCTGCAGCTACCATCATGCGCTGCCAGACTGACCTACAGGTGGAGCTGCGGGCAGACCCAGCCAGCCCCTGTACTTCTAGACTGATCTACAAGTGGAGCTGTGGGACCCTGCAGTAATGCTGGGCAAACTGCATGGAAATCAGGGCATAACGAGATGCTAATCTGGATGTTTGTCCAGAGACTACCCAAGTAGTCTCATTTGCATGTCACTTTTGAATATGGCAAAGTTTAGCCCCAGGCAAAAGTGTTAGCACCGCACAAATGGTTCTGGAAATATTATACAGTTTTGCACACTGTACTTTCACATGTACTGCTGCCTGCAGCTGTACTGAGTCCATGCATTTGCTGGCACACACATTGGCTACATAGTTCACCTCTACCTACCTTCACGTCACTGTGCACTTGGCTGCTGTTGTGGTGTGCACTTCCTGGTTGCTATATTCAGAGCTGTCTTCTTCCCAGACTGTGTTTGCACTGCACTCCCAGCCCAGATTGCCTGGCTTCCTTAGCATGCTATATTTGGCAGGGTTAGCACTGGGGCTATCCCTTTTGAATATAGCGGGCTATTGGGTCCGGGCTAATTTAGCACACCAGGCAGTGCTAATTTAGCCCCAGTGCAAAGTTTTGAATATCTGGCCTTAAATGTAGGGCATTATGTTGCCTGCAATGGGTCTTCTTTAACTGATACCAACTCTGTGTGCTCTGTGTTCTCAGTGGAACACGGGCATGTTGAGCTGCTGATAATAACAATGTGAACGTTGCTGTAGATGTCATCAGGAAAAGCAGTTGCACCACTACTGCTGGGAGTGGTGAGCTGAACTGTGGTACCAGTGCTCATGGAAGGGGCCAAAGAGACTTACCACCAGGCAGTGTGGGTGTGGGTATAGTGGTAGATTTCTCTTTTTGGGCATGTGAACAATTGAATGAATAGTTAAAGTTGATTCTTGGTAAGTTAAGGTTGAGAAAGGGTACAAGTTTGAGATTCTCTGAATCTACCCTTGATGTGAAGTCAGGAGGATTATGACCAGGAAGCTATGTCTCCACATTCTTGTGGTTTCTTAAAGCTGTCTTTGTTGCTGCACCATAAGTGTATTCAACAGTTTCTGTTTGATATAGTCTGTGTGTCCATGAGAAATTAACACATATTAATGTCTGAGATCCAGTAATGTTGCCATGCCAAATTGCATGTCCTATCTAATGTTGTCAACCTGCCTACAAGTTGTGTCAAAACATCTCTGCCACTTCTTTGATGAGTATTGCATCCTGTTCTCCTGCAATGATGAGTTAGATGAATGAGCGGTATCACCAGTACCACCTACAACAGTGATAGACACCAGTCCTGCTGTGCCATCTGCACAGTGAGCTGGCAGGGAAGAAGGTGATGTCATCCACACACCACAGTAATGCATGATGAGGAAAATATAATTCATGATGCAGAGCAGAGGAAAATGACAAAGAGGATCTGTTGTTTTCAGAACCAGTCAACTTCTATGATTTAATTTTAATGTAATTATTATTAGTTATTAAATTTTGCTTTATTTATATGCTGAGAAAATGTGATCTATTTTGGAGGGAGGAAGATGATGATGATGATGATAAAGAGGATGTATTGTTTTTGGAAACAAGACTCAAGACACAATCACTCCGGAACTGTCAGAACTTGAAGAAGCAGGAAGAAAGCTTGGCAATTCAATGCAAATATATAAGGAAAAAGGGAGCATTGTTTAACCAGGAATGGCACACTAAGCTGAAGCTTGTTTCCAGGTGCGACCTGGGAGCACAAGGGAGTTAAGTGACTTGTTCAGGGTCACACAATATGCAAGTGGAAGCTATGGGATTCAAACCCAGGTCTCCGGGTTTGCAGCTCAAAGCCCTAAACCTATGTGCTATACTGCCTCCAATATAATGACTCAGGCATCATATCGTACTTTGGTTTTGCAACAAATTCAGCACTGGTTGCAAGCTAGCATATGATAGGCAATTTTTTGGTTTTGGATGTGGGACCTTTATGTCTACAGTGCCAGTCTAGCAACAAGGTGTATAGTCAACTCCAGGCTGTTACTCCCATTGTGTCTGCACTTGCATGAACTATCTTATCCCACCACTTCCTACACCTAACCTGACCCAGTTGTTCCTGCTGCTGCCATTAGTCCATCTGACATAATTGGGGATTAGGAACTGATGTGACTGTAAGGAGGATGCCATGCTCACATTGTAAACCCTAGGCCAGAATACGGGTTTCCAAAATTTGAGTAGGCTTCACAGACACCAAACGATCTTTTTACCACACTGATTGCTATATGCTTTCAGTGGCTTTTAAGTGTCATCTGTAAAACACTCTTACAGTTCAGAGGACCCATTTGTTTTTTTAGGTACAGTGGACTGGTGGTGGTGGTGGAAGGGCTGGGGGTACTTTCAGAGACACTGAGCAGTGATTGCAGGATGAGTTCTTTTTCCTTTTTTTTTTTTACCACTGGAATGATGTACCTTCGGACAGTATTAGGGCAACAGATATGATATATATGAATATAATATGATATGATTTATGACAGGAAAATATAATGTAAGATGATACAAAAATGATATGATATGATATGATATGATATGATATGATATGATATGATATGATATGATGTTTTAAAATTATTACTCTTTCAGTGCAAAGAAAACATAAATCATGAAATTGAACTAGTGATTTGGCCTTGCTGCTTGACAGCTTTTCATCATGCTGTTTTCTGACGTCACTATTACCATGATTGACAATGGGGAAGGGGGGCTTTGAGAAATTAGGCAGCAAATGCTAAATATTTTTTTTTGGGGGGGGTGGACCTAGACTTTACATTCCTGAATAGATCGCTTCTGTCCTTAACTAACTGGAATGATAATGCATTATTCTCTGATAATTTATTAAGGTTTCTGATCAAAAGTCATTCTTTTCCACGTGTAAGGAGTTTGTTCGGTAGCCACTGCTCCCACAGGTCCTTCTCCCCTGTGAGAGAGAGCTAGAAACAGCACTGAGATATGTGCAGCATGAGGAGTTCTCAGTCTCCAGCATCACTGATTGACTGCTGCAAGTCATGCATTATGAGTACAAGGTAACAAAAAGAAACTGAATTCCTTCAGACCTGCTACTCTGGTGTCAAAAACAATGGATTTTTGGGATATTCACTGAATGCCAATATGCCATCAGCTCATCCTTACCTGACAACAGTGTTGGATAAAGACATGAAAACGCTGATACAAATGAAATAATAGAGTACACAAAGAAAGAAAATATCAGTAATAATACAGAACATGGCTTCAAATTTCATTGATCGAGTGCAAAGAACCTATTAGTACTCAATGAATACAGGTGAGTAAAGCCCTACATGAAGGAAGACCTGTAGATGTAGTTTTCCTTGATTTCAGCAAGGGCTTTGGCTTGATCCCACATCACGCAGTACTATTCAAGCTGTGAAACAAGGATACCACTGCCAATAGTTCACTTGATCAAGACATGACTGACTGACAGGACCAAGAGGGTCCAAATAAATGGACTCAGATCCAATCAGGGTAGGCGGAAGTGGAGTGCCATAGGGTCTAACTTGGGTCAATTTCTATTCTGTATATTTATTATGGATATTGGATCGGATAGTATAAACCAGTTACAGAAATTTGCAGAGGGTGCAAAGCTGGGTGGCATAGTAGAGACTAAAGAACAATCAAAATCACTCCAGGATGACTTTGATACAGTCAGCTAAGGGACATGCAGCTGTGAAGTGAAACTAAACGTAGAAAAAATGCAAAGTCAACACCTAGTAAATAACATTAGGCAGGGCCCCATGTTTACCATGATTCTATGGCTGTGGCAATGGCCACAGAAATTGGTGTCAGACGCAGAAACTGGGAAAACCCAAGTCACACAGCCACAGAAGTGCCAGCTATGCTATGTGATCACACAAGGAAAGACTGGAGCGTAGCATCAGCAGCGGTATTCTGGCAGTGGCTTTAAAGATCAATGGCAGACATGCAAGTCTACAGTTATAGTACCAGTGCCTCCCCCCCCCCCAGAGCTGCTTTAAAGCCTGCAATTCATTCAAATCAATTTTCTTACTTACGTTTTTTTATCATTTTAAACATGTTAGAGGAGTTCTTCGTCTCATCATTCAAGTGAATTATGATCAGCCTGACCACCACAACAAGGTGACCAACTCATCAGTCAGAAAGAAGTTTCATATTTTAAATGTTACCTTGCCATGATGAGCTGAGGTCCCCCTGCTTTCTCTTTATCTTGTGGGGGAGCCAGAGAGTGGAAAAACACAGTTTTGCTTTACTTGCCTGATAGTGCTGACGATCCTTCCCAATACACACAGTTCCAAGTTGCGAGGGTCATTCATTCAAATAACTGCCCCTTTGCATACAGTTACTTGCAATCAGGTCAGACAGTAAACAAATGACGTGGAACATGATTATTAATATGTATGAGCTGGTGCACTGCCAATAGCTGGGACCAAAAGCAAAATGAAGACTGCGTTGCAAGAGGTATGGTAAATCCTGTAGTATGTTTCCACTGTATCTTCTTTAGTTATACTCTTCATCCAATACTTTTGTCCCAGATAACTATAGGTTTAGAGTTATTTAGTACCTTTATTTTGGGGACAGGGAACTTTGAAGAAACTTAAAGGTCATGGTGGCACAGAAGTTGGATATGTGCAGAATTGCATCCAGAAAATAAAGATGTGGAACTTAACTATAGAAATGGTGTGGAACAACATGAGGAAACTTTTATATAAAAGAATTATGGATTTTTATTTCTACAGTACTGTTGTGTTAGAACAACAACATGGTGTTCATGACACTGTTGTTGTTAACTATTGGCAATAATTTTACTCATTCAAAATAACGTTTTTACAGGCAAATCATCATCATGATCCACAAACCTCTGTACATGAATCTTCCTTTTTTCTCTTCTCCCCCAGATGTACATCGGGGGTCGCTCTGCTCCTTTTCTTCTTAATGGTGCTGGTGTACACCGCTACTGAAACTTCATTTCTTTTTTAGTTCTGGGCCTTCTGAGTCTGCCTGCCCCCCATCCCTGCCCTCCCCTTGCTTGCTTCTATTCTTTTCTTCTTATATTCGATTAGCTGTCCACCCTGGCTGTCCTTTTCTCAATAATTGTAACCAGAACCCCACGCTTTTTTATTAACTTTGTATTTTGTGCCTTCTGCTATCCACCTTCAGTAGTTCATCCAAGTCTTGAATGCCTTAGTATCCCATAACTCCTGAGTAGGGTGGGTGGGAGGCAAAAATTCCAAGTAGCAAGGAAAAAGAGTGCTTTCCCAGGCCAGGCATCTCTTTTTAAACCCCTGGACCCACTTGCTCTCCCTCTCTCTCTCTCTCTGTCTGTATATATATGTATATGTACTCAGGCCAATGGGCTGCCTGGGTTGCTCCACCTAAGCCTCTCCCCTTTGAGAGATCATGCTCACCTCACTCTGCCTCAGTCCTCCCGCCTCTGAGTCACTCTATCCCCGCCTCTCTCCCCAATCCCTCTCCCTCCATCTGCTCTGAGCCCCCCCCCCCATTGGCCAGAGCCCTGGGGCAACAGAGTCTGCCCTCCAACGGGCAAACTTCATTAGATCAAAGGATGCAAACAAAATGTGGGACATGCTCTGGTTGTGTGGGTATGGAAAGTTGAACATCAAAGGAAATGCGAAGCATAAAAATATAGAGGAGAGGAAATGTTGCAGACCAGAGTGTAAGGAAGGCATTGAAACAATGGCACTTATTGGCAACTCAATGGAATGAGCCCAAATTTCTGAACATTACATACAGACGGTTAATCTTGAGTGATCTTGAAAGTACTTGAACTCAGCGTAACGCAAGCACTACCTTCATTATATCTGCACGTGTAAAATGGTGTATCTGGTAAAATAGATCTCAGTATGTTTTGCAGAAAATGGACATACAGTATCATTGGAGACACTAATTCAAAATAGAACTAATGGACGTAAGAGACAGAGAATTGTCTTGCATGTATAAAACATTCTAAACACATTGGCAGGGAATTACATGATTAGACTAATAAGGAGCCAGCGGTTTCACGTGGAGAGCATGGACAGAATGCTGTAGTAATATCTTGTAAATGCTCAATGTACTTGTTTGTAGATTGAGACCTTTTTGTGATGCATTATAATGGATAATTTCCTTCAATAAAAATGTCCCCTCCTTTTTTTAGAGCATCCAATTGCACAGAATTTCTGGAGCTTTGCACCTCAAGAGACTAAAGAACTGAGGCCTTTTAACCATAGTATAACGACTCCCTTACATGGAAACAGTGACCCACAATATGAAGAAACACTATTTATCGTCTATGCTTGCATCAGATACTACCTATAGCAGGCACTATGCCAATATACTATGCATAATTAGGACATGCCTGTTCAGTCAATGCTTATCTTTATATTGATAGCACTCAGAGAGGTACAGTATATGCTAAAGATCAGACTTTTGCGTCTACTAAAGAATTAGCCTTAAAATGGAAAGGCATGAATTGCGTGTTTCTGAAATACTGAAACAAAAAAACAGAGAGAGTGTAACAAAGAGGGACATACAGTAGAAAGAAAAAGAAGGCGGACAACATGCAGTGTGTATGCAGAAATCCTTCTTCAGTGGATTTGTATGGTGCTCTGTAAAAACCAAACTCGGGTCAGAGCAACAATGGCTGCTAATGCATTAATATGATAAAATATTTATTTATTTCAAAGGTTTTATGAGGAAAGACATGCTGAGCTAGTAACAGCTCATTTTCAGATGTGTCCTGGGGAAGGGGAGAAGGGGAAAAGATAACAGATGTAAAAACACAGAATATAAAGTTTGTAGAAATGGAATAAATGTAACAAACATAAAGAGAACAATAATGTCTAAGAATAAATTGACAAAAATAAGTTACCAAGCAATATGTTGTGGAACTGACCAAAGAACAAAAATAGTTATTAACTTATCACAATATAAACTAGGGAAATGACTGATGCGGGAGAAGAGATATAGAATTAATGTGTGACATAGTTTTACTACTGTGATGTAAAATCTCTCGCTGGTCAGGCTGCCTTCTCTTTCTGCTTTCCTCAGCTTTAGAACTCTTTCCCCCTAACCATTCATTTTGGTTCTATGTCAATGGTGATCACCGTTAGGCCGAGTGTACATCGCCAAAAATAAAAATGGTGATGTACACTCGCGGTGAAAACAACAGCGCCAACACAGATCTATATGTATGCAGGGGGCGGGCCTGTGCCCCCCACACCCCACTAACTAACGATCCTTAACTCCAGGGGGATGTATGTTGGGGGAGGACCGTGACCACAAAAACTCTTGCACCTCCCCAGACCCGAACTCTGCATCCTCCCAACCATAGCCAGCCACCCTCACCACCGCACCACATGGCCAGTTCAGCAGCCTTCCAATGCACTGCCTCCCACATACCTTCCCTCCTCTTCCATGCCCCGTGGTGTGGTTCCGATCACCTTTGTTGGCTTCCTTTTCCCCCGTCACTACACTTTCAGGGTAGCCCACAACACAAGCACTGAGATTTAATCACTCATATTTGAGTTACTCAATCTCAGGCACCCTTTTGATGGGATACCATTCGCTACACCTCTTCCAAATGCTCTCTCATCTCTCTGCTTCATGACCACACCACTACCTCCTGGGCCTGTCCTTGAGTCATAGCCCTTCCCCACTCCTCAGTATGCCCTCTTCCCTCTTTCTACATGACCACACTGCTTCCTCCTGTGACCGCCCTTGAGTCATAGCCATTCCACACTCCTCAATTTACCATCTTCCCTGCTTTCTCCTCCTCCTTGCCCCTCCACCCACCTCACCAACCCTTCTCCCTCTCTTCTTCCTCCCTCACTTGTCTGCACATTCCCTTCTTCCCCCCACAGCTGCATTCCTTCCTTCAGCGCTCTATCCCCTGGTGCTCTCATTATTGCAGAGTACTATTGCTTGTATCCATGGGACAGATGCCTTGTAAAATTGTTGCCTATAATTTTACCTGTCTGATGAACCTTGTTCATGCTCATTTTGTGCTGTTTCTTTTATATCTCTGCATGATGTTTTATTGTATAAGTTATTGTTCTATATTGTTCTTACACCTTTCTTCCTCATTGCTCCCGGATGCATCAGGAAATTAGTTATTTTTCATCTCAGGATGTCTTTCCTGGTAACACTTTTCAAATAAATAAGTACATACATAAGTAATGTAAAGGTCTACATACATAAATAAATAATTTAAAAGTACTACATTTACACCATAATAGTAGAAAAAAACATAAATATCAAGGTAATGCAGTGAAAGGGTTTTTGGTTCTGGACATAAACACCCCCGTGAAAATGCACACAACACACACACACACGTAGCTGTTACAACAATTGTGCACACATATAGGGTGTGAGTGTCATTAGTAGAATGAAGCAACTGCAGTATTTCATTTTCAGTGGGGTCCTGCTTTTACATATTTTCCAGTGTATTTAGCAGAGTTAGCGCAGGTAAAATACAGAATCTAATTTTTACTGGGGTCCTGCTTTTATACATTTTTACAATGCAGTTACCCAGGATATGTCGGTTAACATGCAGTAACTCATTTTCAGCTAGGTCCTGATTGTATCTAGTGTAGCACTAACAGGCCTGGGATGCCCTAAATGAGTTGACTCCATCACAGTCTGTATGTGTTCAGTGACCAGGTACTGTATCTCTCTTTGGCCAGCAGTGGGATGTGAATTGGGCTGACTGCATGTTTTAGTGCCTCATTTGTGCCTTGGGGAGGATATATTCAAACATACTTGGGGCAGTATAGCAAATTTAGTGAACTGTGCTAATTTGCATTAAAGAAAATGACTTTGCAAGGGGCATCCTAATACCTTTTAATATGGATTCATTAATCTGTGTGGTTCTGATTTCCAGTGCTAGGTTTTGTCTTCCTATTTCTGTTTCAAGCTTTTATCCACTGAATGAATTGCTTTTAGCCACTGACTGCCATGCCAGCAATCTGGATTCGAGAATGGACCTGGGACATTTGGGGACTGGCCTGGGAGGGAGAATGCACATCTGTAGAATAGGTAGAGGAATCTAGGTGGCAGCACCATGGGACAACATTGGAAGGGACCCCACATTTGGATGCCTGAGGTGTCTCCATGGAGGTTGAGTACACACAAGTCTGGGCCCAACAGGGGAGGAAATAGGAGGAAAAGCCCTATGACTGTGGAACAGTGATTGCCTGCCCTCTAGCAGGCCCCACACTGATAACTAGGCACCTCTGATCCAAGGTCCTGTGACAGGACCACCAGAAAAGGTAAGTCCCAGAGAAGGTGGGTGATGGGGCTGAGAAGACTGGCCCAGATGGGGGAAAGTCAGGAAGCTGAAGGAGATAAACAGCTTTGTCCCATGGACACAGTGGGGCTACATGCCACTCATCTTGGTTGTGTACTGTGTGCTGGTGAATGGTAAGGGACTGCCTGCATAGAGGAGTGATGCTGAGAAGCAATGCAAGAACTTAGTGCAGTGACATGGTACCCATCAAGATGGAGTACTGTGTGCTGGTGAAAGGTAAGGACTGCCTGCACTGGGGAGTAATGCTCAGAAGCACTGCATGAACACGGTGTGGTGACATGGCACCCATTACAGTGGTGTACTGTGTGCTGGTGAAATGTGAGGGACTGCCTGCATGGAGGAGTGATACTCAGAAGCACAGCTTGAACACAGTGTGGTGACATGGCACCCATTACAGTGGTGTACTGCGTGCTGGTGAAATGTGAGGCACTGCCTGCACTGTGGAGTGATGCTCAGAAGCACTGTATGAACACAGTGGGATGATATGGCACCCATCACGTTGGTGTATCATGTGCTGGTGGATTGTGAGGGACTGCCTGCATGGGACTGCCTGCATGGATGAGTGATGCACAGAAGCACTGCATGGACACAGTGGGGCAACATGACACCCATTACAGTGGTGTACTGTATGTTGGGGAAAAATTAGGGACTGCCTGCACTCTGGAGTGATGCTCAGAAGCACTGCATGAACACCATGTGGTGACATTGCACCCATCACAGTAGTGTACTGTGTGCTGGTGAAAGGCAAGGGACTGCCTGTACTGTGGAGTGATGCTCAGAAGCACAGCCTGAACACTGTGGGACAACATGGCACCCATTACCATGGTGTACTGCATGATGGAGAAAGGTATGGGACTACCTGCACTGTGGGGTGGTGCTCAGAAGCACTGCATGAATACAGTGGGGTGACATAGCACCCATCATGGTGGAGTACTGTGTGCTGCTGAAAGGTGAAGGACTGCCTGTTCTGTGAAGTGATGCTCAGAAGCACAGCTCGAACACTTGTGGGGCAACATGGCATCCATTACCATGGTGTACTGCGTGCTGGTGAAAGATAAGAGACTACCTGCACTGTGGAGTGATGCCCAGAACCACTGCATGAACACAGTGGGGTGACATGGCACCCATCACAGTGATGTACTGCATGCTGGTGAAAGGTGAGGGACTGCATGCACTGTAGAGTGATGCTCAGAAACACTGCATGGACACAGTAGTGCAACATGGCATCCATCACAGTTGTGTACTGCCTGCTGGTGAAAGGTCAGGGACTACCTGCACTGAGGAGCGATGCTCAGAACCGCTGCATGAACAAGTGAGACATGGCACCAATCATGGTGGTGTACTGCATGCTGGTGAAAGGTGAGGGACTGCCTGCTTGGAGCAGCGATGCTCCGAATCACTGCATGAAAACAGTGGGGTGACATGACACCCATTACGGTGGTGTACTGTATGTTGGGGAAATGTCGGAGACTGCCTGCACCATGAAGCAATGCTCAGAAGTACTGCATGAACACAGTGGGGTGACACTGCACTTATCACGGTGGTGTACTACATGATAGTGAAAGGTGAGGGACTGCCTTCACTGTGGAGTGATGTCCTCCCCGATCTCTGATGTCCCCGAATATATGTCATTAACAATACTCTCCTGATGATCTAGTGGTCCCCCTTTACAATCTCTGATGTCCCCCAAAAAATGTTATTTAAAAATTCCCCTGGTGGTCTAGTGGACCCCTTCCCTGATCCCCCATGTCCCTAATATAGATTATCCCATTCTTATTCCCTGGTGATGTAGCGCCTCCCCCCAAGCCCTGATCACCTGTTATGAAGTAAATCATCATTGGCGGTCTAGTGGACCCCCACCCCAGCTGGCAGTGTCCCATCACCCCGCTCTCTCCATCCCAAAACCAAGCCAGCGACTGGCACAGCCCATCACTCACCACCATGGCCAGCGACTGACTGAGCTCTCAATGAATGCCATACTGTATTCAGTACATGCCCATTGATTGACAGTGAGCTGTCAAACATTGGGCATGTAATGAAGACAGTACAGCGTTCTTTGAGAGCATTTCCTTGTGAATATTCCTCCCTGATGAACATGTGCTATTTCATATATGGTGTTGTGCTTTGTATGGTGCAAATGGCCTTGCCTGAATCTGGGGACCTCAACACCAATCGTGTTTTTATTGTGAGGTTTTGGTGTTCGGCTAGCGTGACTGTACACTTAATATGCTGTGAGTTTTCCAAAAAGAAAACATAGTATACAGCACATAAAAAAATGGTTAAAACATTTACATAAAATGAAACCCAGGTCCTGAGGTGATCAGCGGGCATGATCATGTTCTTCAGGTGTATTCATGATCTAACATTGCATTCTTTTTAAGCTATTTATTCCAATGCAATTGAGTTTCTAATTGGAATCAAATCTGAGTTGGAAAAAAAAAAAACCTAGGCCCACTTATGTAGAAGAGATGAACAGCACATCCCTAGATGCGCCCGCGCACCTCCGGACATATGAGAGCTGTCGGGGGGGGGGCATGGCAAAATTCAGAAGCCCTCAGTGCACCCCACAAATCTGACTGCGCCACCATGCAGGAATGCAAATGAGGGTCCCTCATGCATATTTCCCACATTGCAATATTTAACCCCCTCAAGCATAACTATGGCTGGCTGCACCAGTACATAGTTATGCTTTTCAGACCCTACTTTAACCATGCACTATAAAGGTTGGTGCCCCGAGCATAGTCAAGGGCCAGGAACACAGCCCACCCCCCCAAGCCCTGAACACAGTATGGAATATACAACCTCCCCATCCATGTTACAGTAGTATAGTGTTCCCCCTCCCCAGCTCCTGATACCCATTGAAATAAAGCAAAGTGCCCAGATTCCTCCTTTACCAAAGTGTAGTGTTCCCCTGTCCCGGCTCCAGTCCCCATTGAAATAAAAAAGGGTGATCAGATCTCTCTGTTTCCATAGTATAGTGTCCCCCCCCAGCCTCAAGTCCTGCCATACTGAATAATACCCTCGAGACCCCATTTCCATAGTGTAGGGACTCCCACCAGCCCGCCCCAGTAGGCAGTAACCCACTATCCCGTACCCCCACATCCTGTCGTGTGCCGGCGATTGGCACAGCCCTCCTCACCCTGCCTTGGCCAGCCACCAACTGATTGATACCCGCTCACGTACAGTACATAGTATGCACCCATTGTCTGTCAATGAGCATGTACTATTTACTGTATGAGAGCGGGTATTGATCAGTCAGCGGTTGGCCATGGCAGGATGAAGAGAGCTGTGCCAGTCACCGTCATGGGATGGAATGGGATGGGGGGTGTGATGTGGTGGGATACTGCCTACTGGGGGTGGGGTACCTATACTATGGAAATAGGGTCTGGGGAGTATTATTCAGTATGACAGGACTCAGGGCTGGGAAGGGGGGACACTACACTATAGTAAAGGATGGATCTGGGCACCTTTTGTATTTCAATTGGGATTGGGCTGGGAAGAGGGGACACTACACTTCGGTAAAGGGGGAATATGAGCACCTTGTTTTATTTCAATGGGGATCAGGGCCAGGAAGGGGGAACACTACATTATGGACTAGGGGGATTGGAGCTCCTTCTATATTTCAAGAGTGATCGGAGTTGGGGAGGGGGGTGACAGTATTTTGACAGTGATCAGGGCTCAGGAAGAGGGATGACAATGTATGTCAAGCGATCAAGGCTCGGGGGTGCTGCACAGCCATGCAAATGAGTCCATAATGGGAATGCATGAGGCCCCTGTACGTGATGCATGCCCAATGAACTCAGTTGCATGCAACAACAGAAATATACAGAGGCAGGCATACAACAGCTCAGAGGGTGACTATAGCGTATGTAAGTGGAACTTAGATAGCGTAGATAGCTTCAGACCAATTGACAAGGGTGCAGGGTAAGCAACTAGATAAGAGACTGGTGAGAAATATAGCAAGTAAAATATCTAGTCCTGGCCAGGGAGGCACAGCTAAGTTGAGGGGATGTATAGAATTCCCAGAAGACTGAGGCAGGAGAACAGAGAGGAGGAGGCGCAGTTGGGGGGGCATGGTAGGTGAGCCAAGGTATGGGGGAAGGGGACTGGTGTCTGTGACCGGGCATGCAGACAAATAGGATGCAGGGTGCCTAGGAATCAGAGGCAGCCTAAGGGAGCAGAGAAGAGATTATAGAATTCCCTCTCAGAGTGATAATATAAGGTCTTGAGGTGAATCCAGAGTAATGGGGATGCATGGAGACAGCAGTTACTAAAGTGTATTCTGCTGGGAGCCAAAAGCTGAGAGCTTAGGATTCAGGACAGGTTAGGGACAAGGGAGGCAATTACAGGTTTCTCTCACAGTCCGAGCACATAAGGTCTTGGAGGAATCCAAACTGATGGGAATGCTCAATTTCAACAACTTTTGCAGTTTATTTCACAAAGATGGCAACACAAGGCCAATTGCCGCTCTACCAAAGTGGGAAGAAACCTTGGGAACACACAATGTGATAAATGAGGAACTTCTTAAGGCATATATACCTGGCGTGTTTAGCAGGAGACAGTCAATAATGTATTGAGGAAGCGTTTTTTTGACAGCTCTGAAGGTCCAAAGAGCCGCATTTCTATTACGCTTAAACATGAGGGAGGATCGCCCTGCTGCTGCGTACAAAGAGCAATGGTGGGTGGAAAGGGGAAGACCTGTTATAAACCGGATGACTCTGTGGTAAAAGTCTGTCCAATTTAGCGAGAGAAGCTTTTGGGCACTGACTATATAAGAAGTCTGCATAATCAGCCAGAGAGAAAAGTTGTTTGGACCAAGCGCGTTTTAGCATCTCTAGTAAGGAATTGGTTAATCCCAAAGAAAAGACCCAGCCGCTGCCTCAGTTTCTTTAGCAATGACCAACACATGCCCAGAAGTCACTGACAGGAATGTCTTCATCTCATTCTCTGCTGCTTACCGTTGTGCTCACACTCTATTTTGCTATCCCTCCTGCTGCCAGTGTAACTTTCTTGGGTGGTGTTTTACACACCTGGACAATGTACTGATAGCTGAGGCCAGGCCATAAATCTTTTTTTTGGAGGGGGCAGTTCAGACAACTGTCATGGGGATCACTGCAGCGGGTGAAAACACTGATGAAGGCCCTCTGTGGCCAGAGCTATTACTGCTGGTGGCAGAATCAAGAAAACCTTCCAGTAGCAGGAGACACCCCTGCATATTGCAACATAAGCTTCTTCGATGCAAAGCACTGTAAACTAATGTATTTTTAAGTGTGTGTGTGTGTTTGTTTCAAACCTTGGCACTGCCCAGTACCACTGGTACTTTGATTTAACTTGATATACATTGGAAAACAATGTTTTATTCTTTCCATGTTATTTATCTTACTATATCCTTCAGTTGTTGAATAGGCACTTTAAAAAAAAACTTCAATGTTTTAAACCATGTAAGTACACTTATAGCCAAAGTGATGTAACTTTATGCTTCTTCCTAACAGAGACCTAATAATTCTTCAATCTTATTTTTTGCTTTTTTGTGCCTGAATTGAATTACCCTTGTCAAGGCTTGGGTTGACAGTGGCTTGGGTTGAACGTTTATCTTCTGCTCTAAGAAATTCATTTAAGGTTATGCTTAGGTTTACCCCATAAAATTGGGGTAAACCTAACATAACCTTAAGAAATACATTTTGAACTTGTTCCAAGGTTTTTACTGTAAGATCTACACCCCAGACCTTGGCCCTGTACAAAATGAATGTCCTCGTTTAGCAGCAAAAAGGGAATTTATTCCTTTCAATGTATGATTTGCAAACTTCTTCCCATACCTGTTTATTTCTAGGACTGATTGTCTTGCAGCTAACTTAAGATAGGTAGGGCCGATTTCTGGTGACGTCACCGCCTGCATGGCTGCTTGATTAGAGAGTTCTCTCGCAGCTACCCAAATCTGCCATCTTCCTGGCACCAAAACGATCCATATTCAGACCGAATAAGAGGGTACCAACAATAATAATGGCAACTTGGCAAAAATTGAAAGAATTTGCTGCAAATGCAGTTTCTAAGCCTTCCAAACAGTTGCCATTAGATGCACAGCATTCAGCAGTGGAGGCTGCTTCCACACCACGCCTGGTATGGCAGAACAATCGGCTGGTGAAGAAGAAGAAAACTTCACAATAACTTCTAAACAACTGTGTTCCCAGCTACAAAATATTGGGGACACCCTTCACCATTTAGAAACGATGGTGGCAGACAACAGATGGGACATTCGGGTGCTAGAGAAACGTACTGGAGCCCTGGAGTCCTGTGCCACAGGGTACACCTAGATCACAGACACACACAACACTGCGCTCCTTAATCTCCAGCACCAGTTGTTGGATCTGGCCCGGTAAGTTGAAGAGTTAGAGAACTGACATTAGAGGAACAACCTCCATCTTCACGGGCTCCCAGACCAAACGGAGACTGGAGAAATGATTAAATACATGGAGGGACTCTTGCGGGAAATCTTGGGTCTTCCAGGTGATATGCTATTGGAGATAATTCATGCCCACAGACCCCTAATGGCACCCCCCAAGGACCCTAAAGCCAGACCCTGCTCTTTCACCATGGCCTTTCTAGACTTCTGCACAAAAGAAGCAGTCCTGAAAGCAGATTGGGCAAAAAAATAAGTTTTCTTCGGAGACCGTCATCTTTATTTAGAGCATGACTTCACCCCGAGCATGATGCAGTGCTGCAGAAAGGTTATAGTGGTGCAGTGGGCTTTGCAGCAGAAGGGGATGAAAGCCTTTCTGGACTATCCTGCCAGGCTGAGAGTGGTGACTTCATAGGGTACAAAAGATTTGCAGATCTGCTGGAAGCCAAAGAACTCTTAGCGGTACAAGGGATCAGCCTAGCTGATCTGACGGCCCGCTTCCCTACACAGGAGCTCCAGTCTAATTTGTGGGTAAAGCGCACCACAACGTGAGCCACTAATAGCTTGCACTCGGAGATGTGGAGCACAGTTCAAGCCACAGAAAAGACTACCCTACGTGTTTCCCCAGCACGAGATGCTGGCTTATCAACCTCCCCCTCTGCATCACGGTTTACAACTGACATAAATCACTGATGGACTAGCTGAATCTGGATCTCTAAAGCAGAAGTCTGGTATGAAGACACTGGAGCATTACTATTCTCCATGGTGGACTTGATCTTCATTTACTGTGCCTACAGGATGGGCATAAAATGTTTCTCTCTCAGGCAAGGTATTTTGTGTTTAATATGCACATTTGGATAGAGCGCTGAACTCTATTTACGATTAATTACCTGCTTCCTCTGTGATTGTTTCTTTTTTACTCTTGTCCTCTCTGGACCCTCTTCTCTGGCTTAAAGGCACCCAGAGTAAGCTTCCAGGTTCTCATAGCACAGGTTCCTGTTTACTTTTTTTGATGCCCCCCCCCCCAAGAAGTTATATGACTTAATGTCAATTTGAACTGCAGCCAAGGTTAAATGGCTTGACTTTCCTTTCTTACATGGACTGGTATCTTGTTCGTCCACTAGTTGGTTGCACAGACTGGTGCATAAAACACAATTGTGCTAACTGCGCTTTGTTTGAACTGTACTCAGCTTTATTTTTATGGCTGTGGGTCCTACAGTCATATCGCTTTAGCTTGAAAAGGGGTTGTGTTTGCAGGTTGCTCTCCCTGTCAGGCACTACTCTCCTTCCAAGCTCCAGGACCTCCGTCCTTTTAGTTGTCCTCCATTGCCCGCAGTGGTCTAGGGTTGTTACAGGATGCTGGGGATAGTGGGTAGAAGGTGGAGGGTTGGGGGTCCTGGACCTGGGAGGGGGAGAGCAGAGCAGATGGATTGGGGTAGTGAGGACCAGGAGATGCCCTGGGGTGAAATGAAACCTGGAATGAGGTCTGCCTTGTCTGGTGCCCATACCCAAGGGCTCCATGTTAATTGGGCCAGTCGCTCAGCCAGCCCCGGTGTCTCATCTGACTTGCACAATATTATGCAATGCCAGATCTATTAAAAACAACATGGTTATTATATCCGATCTTGTTGGGTCAGCAGATCTGGCATGCATCACTGAGACCTGGCTGGATGAGAATGCTGGCCTCATTTTGGTGGCAGCGATTCTGGCTGGGTTCTCGGTGGTATACCGTGCAAGAGCGGATTGCAGGGGCAGGGGTGTAGCAACTTGTTTTAAATCAGAATTAAACCTTGTAGATGTGCCAGTTGAAGGAGTCAGATCCTTCAAGTGTGCCATGATGGCAGGTGCGGTGTGCAGAATCATTCTGGTCTACCATCCACCCAGAGCCGAGAAGTTATTCCTGCAAGAAGTCACGGACTTTGTTGTCAACATGGTATTGGAGTCCCCCAGATTGATGGTTCTGGGCAACTTCAATGCCTGGGTCGACGACATACTCTCACCATTTGGCCAGGACTTCCTCCAACTTGTGATTTCATTGGGCTTCACACAAGCAGTTGCCTCTGTGACTCAATCAAGGTCACTCATTGGACCTGATCTTCCTCCTGGGAATAGAGACTTCCAATTTGGTGGTGGAACTGGTTGGATGGTCTGATCACCACACTATAAGGTTCAATTTCCTTGCTCCCCCCATAGGCATGTTCCTGTGGAGATGATCCGATACCACCCTTTGCGGGGAGTGACCCCAGAAGGTCTTTTGGTGGAGTTGGACCTATCGGGATTACTGGGTACAAGTGAGGGCCCTGAGAACCTGCTACAGGCCTATAATTGGGCAGTGGCAGGGGCTCTGGACACCTTGGCTCTGG
This sequence comes from Neoceratodus forsteri, assembly GCA_016271365.2. Lineage (NCBI taxonomy): Eukaryota > Metazoa > Chordata > Ceratodontiformes > Ceratodontidae > Neoceratodus > Neoceratodus forsteri. Next base: position 1,823,022,736 of record CM057449.1, on the reverse strand, counting down.
TCTGTGTTCACCCCCTCACCCTTCTCCCTCGATCCCCCTGGTTGATGGGGCCTCGAAGGAGTTGAGGTGAGTGGGGCAAAGTTGGTGGAAATCCGGCCAGGATGCCAACAGACTTAGACTGATGTAACATTATAGAGACTATCAGTCGGCAATCTCATGTAAGAAGGCAGAATTCCTATCCAGGGAGATTGCTGCAGCTCAGAATCAACCAGCTCAGCTCTTTCAAACTATGGACAGACTGTGGAATCCAGCCTGTCTGCAATTTCATAGAGCATTTTCTCATGATAAGTGTGAGGAGTTTGCTCACTTCTTTGCTGATAAGTTTGTTGACATCAGGTCTGAGATCTTCTTAGCATGCTGTATGGGAGGGGATGGAAGTCAGTGTAGTGTCGCTACTCCTCGGTTCTGTTGAATGGAGCTTGAGCGGCCAGAGACCATTGATGTAATGTGGATTCTCCAGAGTATGCATCCAACTTGCTGTAGTTTGGACTCAGGCCCTACTCGCCTTTTATTAGGCTGTATTGATGTCATCGGTCCAGTCCTTGAGAAGATAGTCTGGTGTTCGCTGGAGTCGGGTGAGTTTCCCTGCTTCCTGAAGGAAGCGGTGGTAACCCCCCTTTTCAAGAAATCTTCACTTGACCCAGACTGCCCCACTAATTACAGACTAATCTCTAATCTTTCCTTTGTGGGGAAAGTTATTGAGAAAGTTGTGGCGCTGCAGTTGAAGAACCATCTTACCATCCATGACAGGCACAGCACAGAGACCACTCTGGGTCAGGTACTCAATGATCTCCTGATTGCAAGAGATTGGAAATGCTGCTCCATCTTGGTGTTCCTAGAGCTCTCTTCAGTTTTTGACACTGTGGACCATGGGTTGCTGCTGGAATAAAAGACAAACGCAGTGGCTCAAGTCAGCATCTGAAAACTGGAGCCCTGCTACAGGAAATAGAATACAATAACAGCAAAAACACGGGCTCTACAGATGCCAGTGAAGAAACCAGTCCATAACAATAGGACACACTAAAGCTGCTTTTAATAATATAAAAAAAAATGCAGTAACAACAATGACTTTGTAAAACGGGTACAAATAAGTGGTAGCAACCCCCAAACGTTAACGTTTCACGTCATAATCAGACGCCTTATCAAGACGATAAAGCGTCTGATTATGACATGAAACGTTGATGTTTGTTGATTGCTACCACTTATTTGTACCCATTTTACAAAGTCATTATTGCTACTGTGTTTTTTTATATTATTAAAAGCAGTTTTAGTGTGTCCTATCGTTATGGACTGGTTTCTTCACTGACATCTGTAGAGCCCGTGTTTTTGCTGTTATTGTGTGCTACTGTAATGCCTACGTGTCATCTGTGGCCTGTCTGGTATGGTCATCAGATGATTCCATTCTTTCCTCACTGGCAGATCTCAGAGAGTGGTCTCAGAGATTCATTCCTCTGAGTCATTCTCTCTGCTTGTGGGGTGCCACAGTGTTCCGTACTGCCCCCCCATGTTATTTGAGGTGTATATGCTGCCATTCAGAGACATTGTGAGGTGGTATGGGCTGTGTTTTCACTGTTATGCAGATAATACACAGCTCTACTTGTCCTTTGTGCCCAACCAGGATAGTGCACTTTCAGTGTTTAACAACTGCCTTGCAGAAATCCAGGACTGGATGAATATCATCTGGCTAAAACTGAACCCTGACAAGACTGAGGTGTTGGTGGTGGATCCTGGTCACTGGCTAGAGGGATCAGCGATAGGATGTCCCTCCAGGCTTTGGCTTGGGGGTACCCAGTTGCTGACCTCTGAACAGGTATGAAATCTGGGGGTAATTCTTGACGACAGACTGAAACTTCATTCTCAGGTGTTGGCCATGGTTAAGCCCTCTTTTTACCATCTGAGAAATATTGCCCAGATTAAGCATCTAGTTCCATCTGGCAACCTTCCAACTTTGATCCATGCCTTTGTGACCTCACACCTGGACTACTGTAACTCCCTTTACCTAGAGCTTTTTGGGGGTTGATATCCACCGCTTGCAGCTGGTGCAGAATGCTGCGGCCAGGCTGTTATCTGGATTATCTTGATCCAGCTATATCACACCTGTGTCACATGAACTGCACTGGCTGCCATTCCATTTCAGTGGTGGCTCACCTTCAAGGTCAGCTTACTGACCTATAAAGCCCTACATGGACTGGGACCGCACTACCTGCAAGATCTCCTGTACCCTTACTGCCCCCTCCGACTGCTCCGCTCAGGCCAATGAGGGATTGCTGGAGATTCCCAGGGTATGGTTAAAAACCTCTGGATCATGGGCCTGTTGATTTGTAGCCCCAGCCCTGTGGAATTCTCTGCCTTGTCGGTTATGAGAGTGCCTGACAGTGGAAAGCTTTAAAATTGCTTTAAAAATGTATTTATTTGGACCCGCCTTTGGTGATGTTTCTTAATTCAGTCTGATCACTGTAAATATGTTTTAAGTATATCAGTGGGTGTTTGATTTAAGAATTTTATAGTTTTATTTATGGATTGTACAGCACTCTGATACTCTGTGAATAGCGCTTGATAAATAAAGGTATTATTATTATTATTTATATTTTACAAAATATGGTCTTCCAAACAACCTCATTTTTTTCTGAGTGAACACAGTAGGAGCCATGCCAAACAAATGTAAATATCTCAGAAAGTATAAAAGTTACCAATATACAACCAACATGAAAGTTGTTCAGGACAAAATGACCTTTCAAATGAGGGTAGTCACTAATTTGAATTCGATTGTTTTAAATACAGCCATCCGAAAGGTGAAAATTGTGAAGAAAAATTAAAATTCAGGTAATCAGATGGCCATAGTTAAAAAATATAATTACTGCATCTTAATGAATAGGCTAATTTGAAAGGTCATTTTGTCCTGAACAACTTTCATATGGTGGTTTATGCGTAATTCGTATACGTTTAGAGATATTTACATTTGTTTAGCATAACTCCTATTGCACATATGACAACCTCATTTCTCTAAAGCACTACACCACTTTAAGTGAAATGAGATCAGTCCACCTTGTCATGCTTTATTTAACAGTAGATCCTGACTTACTAGTACTTCAATTGAATTCTTTAGTGCTTACCAGCTTGAAACAAAATGATCTGCTTATTGGGGTCACATTAGCTCTTTTCAGGATGGGATCATGTTAAATCTTTTCAGAACAAAAGCAGCAGATTAATTTTAGTAATTATTAGCCAGCAATATCATATGAGATCTATAAGTGAAGCTAACACTGACCATATAGGGGGAAAAGGAAGACAGAGAAGAAAAACAATGTCTGTCTGTAAACTTTTAGGCATCTATGCTGCAACACTGATTTTTTCATTTATTATGCCCTCTTTGGCAAATTTTATTATTAAAACACATTAAGTGTATAGTTTACTAAATTTTGACCTTGGGATAACTCTTGAATGATTCCTAAATACGTTTTAAGCCTTCCCTTTATGGGAGGTCAAGACCTGTGCAAAAGGTTAAGTGTTATTTTTCATATTTGTTTACAAATTTCCACAGTAAACGTGTGGAGAAATACAAAAGTATGTACAACTAATCTCCTATGCATTTTCAACTCAGAGAGAAGTTAAAATTTGCACAAAATCAAACCCAAAGTTTATACAGTTTTGTTATAAAGTTATTTTATTCTAAATATTATTGGACTGTTGAGTGTGATTTTTTTTATATCTTTTTTACAAATTTCCAAAGCAAAAGTGTGGAGAAATACAAAAGTATGGACAACTAATCTCCTATGCATTTTTTTCTCAGAGAGAAGTTAATATTTGTGCAAAATCAAACCCAATGTTTATACAGTTTTTGTTCTAAAGAAATTTTATTCTAAATCTTATTGGACTATTGATGAACTGAGCGAAGAAATGTTTAGATAAAACAAATTGAAGACTCCAGGATTTGGAGGTCATTAAAATTGCAAAAGGTCAAATTATGAAACCTTACATGAACTCATTAAGACCATTCATCTTGGTGTGTAATTATAATGAATTAAAGACATTTGAATATAGACCTACAATTATACAACCATTGTGATACATATTTTTAGGATCAGAGGAATGGTGCAAGGCTGCCAATATTGTGGTGATCTCACTGCTTCAGTGTCTCAGTGTGCGTGGATCAAACCAAAAAGAGTCAATAAAAGCTTCTATCTTCCCCCCAAAAAAATTACATTTTATTGTAGTTGATTTAACCTGAAAATACAAAATAGCAATAAGGAAGTAAAACAATCAAGATGAGATTTCAGCATGCTCCAACCATACATTGAAGTCGAGCCATAATAAAGGCTTCTAACTTTTTCAAAGTAATTATATTTTATTTTGATATATTTACTATTCTGTATCTAAGTAAACACTAGAAAAAAGTTTATTGGGTGTCTGAAAACAAGCAAATGCAATCAGACACAGAAGGAAGTCAAAAGAGAGTATCGGCTGTGGGGCCAAATAACAAGTCGAGGAGCTCAATTGACCACTCCAACGGGGGCCACCCACCGACACTACTGACCGTTGGTGGGCACTGGTAGCAGAGGAGGAGCTGAGCAAGTGCTGCAAGCAGTCAGTGTAGGAGGAGAAGGAGGCAGATGGCAAACTGCCTGCCATAGTCCAGCTCTTGTTTTAAATCCCCGATGGTGCCTGAGTGGCTGTAGCAATCATCTGTGCAGCAGCCCTCCATCTGTAGGGATTGCGGGGACTCAGTTTAGCTGTCCTGTTTCATTCAGGCAGGCTAAAGCTCCATTACAGTAGCAGATCCAACTGGAGCCCCAGATCCCCAACTCTGCTGCTTCTACAGGACTGACCACTTGAGAGTGAGGGATCCTCACTACTTGCAGAGGAAGTGGGAGTGGTCGCGGTTGGCATTAATTTGTGTGCCAGGGTATGCAGGGGGGCTGGCTGGGCTTGGAGGAGTGCCCTTAAGTGTAAGCATTGCATGTGTCTGAACTGTTGTGGATTGCATGAGCATAGGCAGGGAGGTGTTTAGAGTGTTCAACCTCCTCCCCCCCCACCATGAGATTACCTCAGAAAATTTGAAATTCCTGTATTTTATTTTTGGGTTAGCACAGGCTCAGCTGCTAAAAAAACTCAGTGTCTCAGCAGTCTCCATAGCAGTTGGAGCTTGCTGCAGCACAATGTGCATGCACGGGCCCATTGATGGCTAGGGGAGATAGGGGAGTAACTGTCCTGTTAATGTTTTATAAAGTTCAGCTCACACATTCTTGTACCCCCAAAGTGTAGGGGGCTATTTTATTTTCCTTGTCTTCAAGTTTTATTATTACTTTCTATGTGATTATTGGGTTTGCTGCAGGACCAAAGAAATTAGTTCTACCAAGTCAGGAACTAGGGTGACCTTGTGATAGGTGCCTTGGTAGTTTTCCTGGGTTTCGCACAAGGTGCAGCTTAAAGTGACAGCGCCCTCCTAACCACTTTTAGGACACGACGGGTTAGGAATAGATTACCTCTAGCAGGTGATCAGACTCCCCCCCCATGTATACGGGGGGGGCAGTTGGGTGTTCCACCTTTGAAGCAGAACAGAGTTATCTGAAACTCCAAATCAGATCATTTTGTATTATACTTATGGTCCAGGTTTTCTGGCAGCTATTGATATAGTTAGGTTCTGGTATAAAAAATAAAAACAAAGAGTCATCTAGAATGTTATGGTTCCAATTTATAATGTTGGTGTGCGCAGCCTTGTCGGGGACTGGAGAGATCAACTTGGATGACTGTCTTTTTGAACCCCCATGATGATGGAATTAAATATAGTCACTTATAATGTGAAGGAGTTGAATAATCCAATTAAAAGGGCCAGACTCCTCCAAGAAATCCAGTGGGTGAAGCCAGGCATGGTCCTGCTGCAAGAGACACACTTGACAGTGATGGAACATAAAAAATTAAAATGTTCCTCGGTGGGGGAGGTGTATGCTTCTCACTTTGAGGCTCACCCACATAAAAGAGGAGTGGCCATACTGAACCAGAAGAATGTTCCATTAAACATTTCCCAAACCCAGACTGATCTTGAAGGTCGATTTGTATTTATTAAGGGATATTATGGGCATACCTCCCAACCTTTTGTCACTGAAATGAGGGACATGGACATTTTTGGACACTCAAAATGAGGGACAATGAGGGACACAGACCATCAGAATGAGGGACACATCCTCAAACATGAAGATACAAGCTCAAAACACTATTAAAACCATAGTGTTTACTTGTACAAAGTTTATTTTGGATTTAGTATTTTAGAATATTAAGAGTTTCTGCTTTAAAGTTTGAATTTACAGCACATTTTCTGTGTGGGCAGCACCTTTTCCTTGAGGGATGGATGAGGGACAGAGCAATTTTAAGAGGCAAAATGAGGGATGTCCCTTGTAATGAGGGACACTTGAGAGGTATAATTATGGGGGCCATGTTTATAGTATTCTCAATATTAATGCTCTAAATGAGGAACACCTCAGGATTCCCTTTTTTGTCCAAGATTTTTATGGCATTTACCATAGACACCCAGAGTCTATTGATCATGGGGGGATATTTTAATACAAGCCTTTCCCCATCCCTGGACAGGTCAGAGATTTCCACAGGGGAAGGTCTTGGGCTGCTACAGTAATAACCCAACTTGCACATGAGTATGGCTTGACAGATGTCTGGAGATTCCTTCACTCTAAGTTGAGAGATTACTCTTATTACTCTCCCAGACATAACCAGTATTCCTGAAATGGCTACTTTCTAATGCCATCTACCCATGTCCTTGTTGTAGAATCCTCCTGGATTAGCCAAACTACCCTTTCAGACCATGCACCAGTTTGTATGGAACTGGTTTTTGATACTCCCTGTACTAATAAATCCTGGCAGCTGAATGTTGGTCTCGTTACCAAGGATGAGTTTAAAACCTTTGAAAAGAGGAGATAAATTCCTTCCAGCAGCTCAGTCCCCCTGAGGCTTCATCTGCTCCTATGTATTGGGATGCCCTTAAGGCGTATCTAAGGGGCAAAATCATTTCCTATGCCTTTTGTGTTAAAAAAGAAAGAATTCAGCAACAACAGGAGCTTGAAAAACTTATTTCTGACCTGGAGGCCAAACATAAAGCCATCCTGGATGAACACACTAAAAAGCAGCTGCTCAAGGCTAGGAAGGCCTTATCTCAGATTTTAGAATATAGGCTAGAGGGGATTCTAAGGTATGTAAGGCAGTGCATCTATGAACAGGGTAACAGAGCTGGGAAGCTACTAGCATCACAGCTTCACAGAGAGGTGGCTTTCGGAGCAATTCTAAAGGTACAGCACAGAGCAAGAGGGGCCACGCTTACTGCACCTAAAGAGATATCCCAATGGTTTGTTGCAATTTATAGTCATTTATACGGTGCAGAAAGAACTCCCAACCATGTCCAGGCAGTACATACCTACTTGGACTCTCTCCTCATGCCCTCTCTATAGATTTAGATTCTGCCTCTCTCTGTGCCCCTGTAATGACTCAGGGGATACTCCAACAAATTAAAGTCTTAAAAGGTTCCAAGGCCCCGGGACCAGATGGTTATCTGGCTGAGTTTTGCAAAATTTGCGACTCATAATGAACCCATTTTTACTTCAGATTTTTTAATTCTATCCTAAGGAATGGTGAGGCCACATACCCCTCCTGGAAGTAAACCCAGATTACTGTCCTCTTGAAGCCCGGCAAAGCCTCAACAGATTGTAGTTCATATTGCCCAATATCTTTATTAAACACTGATTTAAAGATGTTCACCGGTATCCTGGCCAATAGACTACACGGCATGATCCAAACTCTAATACATCCCAATCAAAACAAATTCATACAGGGCAGATTATTGCAGGACAATATACATAATTTTCTTAATGTTATTTCCTCCCCCAAAAAAATAACCAAATGTCAGTTGGCTGTCAGTGTCAATGCAGAGAAGGCATTTGACAGAATAGATTGGTTCTTTCTCCAGCAGGTATTATCTAAATTTAATCTGGGAGACCATTTTGTGGCTATGATGTCAGCATTGTATGATAGCCCTGAAGCTTCTATACAGGTTAATGGATGCCTTTTAGATAGGTTCCCCCTAGGACGAGGTACTCTTCAGGGCTTCCCCCTCTCCCCACCTTATTTGCCCTTAGTCTTGAGCCCTTTGCTATTCAGATTAGGCAACATCCCAATATTAAGGAGATACGGGTGGGCCCTTCCGAACAAAAACTAGCTCTGTAAGTAGAGGATACCATTTTATTTTTGGGAGATCCAATAAATTCACTTCCTCTTTTGTTGAATACCCTATGACAATTCAGAGACCTAGCCAGATATATAGTCAATTTGTCTAAATCAGAGGCAATGATCCTTAGTGGATCTCCCCAGGGAGTTTCAAAGAACAATTTATCTTTGCATGGGCTAAAAAGAACAGTTTCCAATATTCATGAATGCAGGTATCAGTGGGACATCTCCAAATTATTACCCAATAATTATCAAAAACTGCTGCAGGCCATTAAACTGGATGTAGTTCACTGGAATTTGTTTCCCCTTACCTTATACGGCGGGGTACAATCTGTTAAAATGAATATCCTTCCCTGTCTGCTTCTTTTGTTTCAGACGCTTCCTATAGACATTCCCAGAACATACTGGACAGACCTAAAAAATATTGTCCAAATTTCTTTGGCAGAGTAGAAGACCCAAGATATCTCATTCAATGCTCTACCTCTCACGTGAGAGAGAGGAGGTCTGAGCCTCCCTGACATGCAGAAGTATTATCTGGCAGCTCAAGGTGCCTGGATTTTCACCTGGCTTAAGCAGGGAAAGGAGGCGGAGTGGTTTGATCTGGACCTTCACGGCTTTCCTAATTACCCCATCTGGACCCTCCCTACCAGTATGATCTCTCAGCAGACATTTCGCCATGTGACTAACCCCTGGACCAGGCATACTATCAAAATGTTGCTCAAGCTACAGAATGTGGCTGGAACACCCAATAGATTGGGGCCTCTATCTCTCATTAGATATCATGAGGAGTTTACACCCCGACCTTTGACATGGGATATCGTTACTGGGAGGACCATGACTTTACCCGATTTACTCTTCTACTTCAGGCAGGTACCTGCATGTCCTTTCAACAACTCCAACAGAAATATGGCTTTCGGAGAGCAGATCATTTCCGGTTTCTCCAAGTTAGGCATTTTATATTTAACCAACCTCATCTTGCGCAACTATAGCAACCCCAAACAGCACTGGAAGATATATTTTTCTGGTGGGTTAAACTAAAGGGGAAGGTCATACCGATGTCGACCCTATATAAATTCCTCATAGTCTGCCCCCTCCCCCCACTAGTAGACAATGTCTGTCACAAATGGGAACAAGAGTCCCACAGCCATATTTCCTTGCTCAGCTGGAGGGGTAGGCTCTGGAGGGGTTGGGTGGGCACAGCGTCACACACCTGGCGAGAATACAACTGGAAAATAATGATGCAATATTTCCGTACCGACACAATTACACAACATTCCACCCTACACTTTCAGACCTCTGTTGGCGGTGATGCGGGTTAATAGGTTCTCACTATCATATTTCCTGGAATTGTCCATGCTTAAAACCATTCTGTCAGCAGGTACATGTCTGCTTGCAGACACTGTTTGGCCTACTCTTGCCATTTACCTTTGCCAGTTTGGTACTTGGATGTTTGGGACTACCTAATGGCATAAGATCACGACCTATAAGTAAATTGTTCCAGGTTCTACATGTGGCTGCCTTGAAATGCATCACATTAAATTGGCTGTCCCAACAGTTACCCTCTACTGCTCAGTGGAAGGGTAAGGTCTCAGACATAGAGTCCATGGAGAGAATTTCAGCTACCCTACGGCTGTAGACTGATACATTTTTGGAGATCTGGCACCCTTGGCATCAGATAGAAATGTAAATCAAAATGAATCATAATCTGACCCTTACCCCTTTTCCACTATATCTTAGTTTTTATAGGTGAGAGTTCATGTCTGCCTCTCTGTAATTGTTAGTTTGGGGTAGGGTGATACTCCTGGCAGATTTGGCCAGGGTTGGTGACCCCTGGCGATCGGAGGTATCTCCCTTCTTCCCTCCCAACCTTTTTCTGGGCTGCATTGTTCGTATTATTAGTACTGCACATCATGCTGTTTGCGTTGATTGTTTATAAGCTTATATTGGCTAAACCTTGCTTGATAAAAGTGTAGGGAACAGTGGTGTATGTTACCAGGATTCAACCTTATGCTGATTGTATGATATGTCATGGCAATTGTAATGTCACCAACCATATCTCTTATTGTACTAACTGGATGCCAATAAAAATGAAAGTTTCAGAAAAGATAGCTAGGGCCAGATTCACAAAAAATAGAATAGTGTAGCGCAAAAGTTGGCATTGAGCTTTGCAATTGCCCAGGTGGTAAAAAATGCTATTCACAGATGGATAGTGTAGGGCACTATCCGACTGTTAATAGGGCTAGGTAGAAGCAGTGGTAATCCTATTACCACTACTTCTAACCCCACTAGCACTGCCCCGACCAGTATCCCTGTAATGAAGCCCTGCAATGAATAGCACCAGTGCACTATTTGGTATTCACAAAAGCAGCCATGCAAATGAGCCCATTGGGCATGCAAGGCACTAGCTGACCATTTGCGTGCCCATTATAGGGCCATTTACATAGACTGCGAGTAGCTGAGTGCATCTCCCCAGCCCCTGCTTGATGCAGCAGCAGTCCACGTTGGTGCAGTGCCCCCTTCCCTTATCTCCAATTGCTGGCCAATAATAAAAAAAAAAAAGTATCCCTGGTAGTCTAGTGGTCCCTCCCTACCCCATCTCCACTCGCCAGCCCATAATAATAATAAAAATATCCCCCCCCCCCAGATCACCAACTGCTGTCCTGGTAATACAGACAATCTTCTCCCTGGCAGTCCAGTGGTCCCTCCCCTTCCCTGATCACCAATCACTGTCCCATTCCAAAAAACTAATATCTCCCTGGTGACTAATGGTTCAGCTCAGCTGTCAATCAATGGGCATGTACTGTATATAGTATGCACTCCATGACAGCTAAATCAGTAACTGGCTGTGGTGGTGAGAGGTGGGCTGTGCCAGTCACCAGCTCTCTTTCAGGGTGGGGGGACCAGAGTTGTGGGGTACTCCCTGCAGGGGAGAGGGGTTGGGGGGTCCACTAGACCACCAGAGACATATGTCTCCTTATCATATGAGGGGTCGGGATGGGGGGTTCACTGCAGTAGAAACCAGGAATATTTGGTATATCTATTGGGTGGGTAGAGGGACCACTAGCCACTGGGGAGATGTGTTTTCCTGTCCAAGGGATGGCGATCGGTGGGGCAGGGACCACTAGCCACCAGGAAGATATTAGTTTTTCAGAATGGGACTGTGATTGGTGATCAGGGAAGGGGAGGGACCACTGGACCACCAGGGAGAAGATTGTTTGTATTACCGGGATGACGATCAGTGATCTGGGAGGGGGAGAGACCACTGGACTACCAGGGAATTATTTTTAATATAAGGGGATGGCAATCAGAGAATGGGGAAGGGGGGAGATCACTGGACTACCAGGGATATGTTTCTTTTTACTACAGGCTAGCGATCAAAGATCAGGGGAGGGCGGAGGGACACTAGACTACCAGGGATATTTTTATTATTATTATTACGAGCTCCTGATCAGAGATCAGTGGAGTGGGAGGGACCACTAGACTATCAGGGATATCTTTCTTTTTATTACAGGCCGGCGATCGGAGATCCGGGAAGGGGGAGGGACCACTAGACTATCAGGGATATTTTTCTTTTTATTGCTGGCCGGCGATTGGACATCAGAGGAGAGGGGAGGGACCACCAGCCTACCAGGGCATATCTTTTTTTTATAAGGGGATGGTGCTCTGCAGTAGGGAAGGGGGAGGACCACTGGACTACCAAGGACACGGTGTTGTGGGTCAGGGAGGCCGCAATGCACTACCTCCAAAAAACACTAAGGTTGAGCATAGTTAAGGGGAGGTTTTCCTCAGCGGTATTTTATCACACAAGGGAACCCCGCAAATGGCCCTTGCCTGGAGAAAATGCTTTGGGAATGTGACTGCACCGATATGCAGGTCCCCTATCCTCATTTGCATTGCAGCCCCCTCAAAACTTTGCCCTTGTGCAAACCCAGTTTGCGAGCACAAACTGGGCATTTGTGAATACCACTTTGCTATAAAACCCAGTTTGCATATCGCAAACTGAGTTTGCACTGGGGCAAAGTTTTGTGAATTGGAAGCCTAATATTATGGGTTTTCCAGTCTGCTGTAGAGCGTATCATGTCGAAACAGTTTCCCTATGATACACCCCCCTTCCGAGTCAAGTCCAACTTAGAGTTGGATCTTTAGAGATTGGGGGGGTGCGGGGACAAAGCCCCCCCCCAAAAAAAAAACAGCCAGTGTCTGACAGGTGAAATTTCGCCTGTCAGCATTGTGTCTTTCTCTGAGCTGCATTTCGAGAACTTCATTGTTGATGCGGCTTGGTGGAACCGTAGAGGAAATGTTGATACCTAAATAAACATCACTAGATACTTGCCCCAATTCTGTGGAAACTGCTGTCCACCTAAAACTTTTTTTAGTCTGTTTTCCTTTAACTAAAACTTTAGTTTTCTGTTATTTAATTCAAGATTCAGCCTTTGCATGGAAAACAAAATTTGGCTGACGGCTTTCTGAAGAGCTAAAGCAGTCTGTGAAGTGAGCAAAGAATTAAATGGTTCATTTACAGCAATAGGTTCATTTTTACACCTTTTATTTTTGGTGCATCTGCATCTATTTTATCTAAATCTTCCACAGTTTTACAGGAAGGGAGGTGGAGCCACGGAACAGTCTATCAGCCAAAGTGGTGGGTGCTAAAACAGTTGATGGTTTCAAGCATGGTTGGGACAGAGGGAAGGGTATAGATGGTCATTCGGGGCAACAGAATCGAGAAAGAGAATGGGGTGAGGAGGGGGAGGTCTAGGACCCTGGATGAATAGTAGGTCCTAGGGTTAAATAGGGAACTTGGGCAGACTGGAGGTACCATTTGTCTTTTTCTGCCTTCACTGTCTGTGTTTCTACAAGTTTATTAATGGACAAAAAAAATTAATCAGGACAAGGATGCACACTGTTCGACTCCCTTCTGTACAATTAACTCTTTAGTCAGCCAGCCATTCCTGCTACAACATACTTAATTCTTGCCTTTCTATTGCTATATATAGTAGCATGTGAATGACCGCTAATAATCTAGTCTAAATACCTTAACCAGTCAGAGTTTCCCATATTAAATTGTCATTTACATTGTCAATAGCACCCCTTGTGTCTAGGAAAACTTAAAAAACAAGTTCCCTTTTTCCAAACAATACATTTCCTAACGAAACAGTCTAAAACAACAGTTCTCAGACTTTGTCACAGTGAGCCTCCCCAAGTCCATGGAAGAGATTTTGAGCCTCCCCCAAAAACTGAAATAATCTTGGGCCTCCCCAAAGAAAAATAACATACTGTACTTTGCGCAGTACACCATGAATAAATTGCAACTTTTTGAGTACTTGGCTCACATTCAGTTCTTTGTCTTATACTGATGTGGAACCTTTGAAAAGAGCTCCTGTGCTCAAAGGTGTTAGCTGAATAACAAATAAATAAAATAAACAAATATTATTATTATTATTCAGTTTATTGTAACCCCCACCGTCCAGCCTACCTGCTCCGCTATTTTCATTCTTGAACCATTGTTGCCCCTTGTTGCAGTACCTTCATGGGTCAGACTAATTTCTCTGTTTCCTTTCTATATATGAAATAGCCTTCCTACATACTAGCCTCTCCCCTCCATCCCTGCTCCTAAGCAACTTCTCGGGGATTGTTTTGCTCCTTCCTGCTATTGCTCTTAGCACTTCTATGCTCAACCCTTGTATTTGAGTTGTTCTGCCATCAGTCTACAAATTGATTAACCACTCATTATTAGTTTATTGTTCATATTTGTTTGCATTATTGTTCATTGTGTATTTCTTGATTGTTTTGCAGTTACCTTTTGAAATATATTTATTCCCTACCCTTCCCTGGGTACACCTGAAATGAGCCTTGGCTCATTCACCTTTCCTTGTCACCTACTAATACATAAATGCAGTACATAAAATTCACCTACTATTATCCTCTTTCAGTTTGCTTCATCTCTTCACACAAAATATATAAAACTCAAAATTTAAATACAGCACTTTTTCAGACTTACTTGAGCCTCCCCTGGAACAGGTTGGGACCTCCCCAGGGAGGCTGGCCTCACCATTTGAGAACCCCTGGTCTAAAATAAACCTAGAAACATAGACTTTGACGGCAAATAAGAAAAAATTACTCACCATAGTAATTGTGTTTCTTCTAATGGAGTCTTGCTGTATTCTGACTATTGCAGTTAGCCCCAGCACTTGAACTGTTCCGAAGAGTAGAGGGGTTAAATTCTATGCAGAGCATAGAACATTGAGCTCGAGCTCAGTTCAAACCTCTGCCTGCAGCACTTTGAAGTGCAACTGTCAGATTCTTATGAGCTAATACTAACTAACTAAGACTACCATGTGGAAATTGTAAAAATTTTACTAGCCAAATGGCAACCAAATATTTTGGGTCCCCAAAAGACTCAAGTCGAGAAATCCAAAATCAAAAATCAGGTAGTGAACATATCAAGAGTATTAAAATAATAAACAACCCACTCCCCTTCTACAAAAGAGGGCGTGCCCAAATGCACCCCTGAGGTGCAACACTGCACCTGCCAGCCCACTTCCCAAAAAGAGGTTCTGAGAGGGGAGGCAGAGAGGGAGGTCAGAATACAGCAAGACTCCATTAGAAGAAACACAATTACTATGGTGAGTAATTCTTTCTTCAAACAACATGAAGTCATGCTGTATTCTGACTATTGCAGACTACCAAGCAGTACCTCCATGGAGGAGGGATTCAAACCTATTTTGGGAATAGGCACTGCAGTACTGCTGTACCAAACCGAGCATCACCCCTAGCCTGGATATTCAGGGAATAATGCTTGGTGAATGTATGGACTGTTTTCCGGGTGGCTGCTTTGCATATCTCTAACAAAGGAATATCCCTGGCAGTAGTCAGGGAAGCAGCTGTACCTCGAGTCGAATGAGCCCTCAGGCCTGAGGGTGGTATTTTGCCTAGCTTCTCATAGCAGAATTGTATACAAGAGACAATCCACCTGACAATAGTTCTCTTAGTGGCAGGTTTGCCCTTCCTCACTACCCCATAAGTGAGAAACAACTGGAGGGAGCCAAACCTGTGTGCCTTAGTACGCTCAATGTAGTAACTAAGGGCTCTTTTAACATCCAAACTGTGTAATTTTCTCTCTCCTGAAGAAGAATGATCAGTGAAAAACATAGGGAGAGACATGGATTGGTTTAGATGAAAATCTGAAACCACTTTAGGTAAGAACCTCCTGTTGGTTCTGAGGACCACCTTATCTCTATGGAATGAGATAAAATCAGGCTCCACTGACAGAGCTTGTAATTCACGGATACATCTGGCAGACATAATAGTTAGCAGGAACACAGTTTTCCAAGTTAAGTACTTAAGCTCTGCTGAAGACAAAGGCACAAAGGGGGTTGCAAAGGCTGAGCAATCAAAATATTAAGGTCCCAAGCAGGAGTAGGATCCCTAAAGGGGGGATTGGTATGAAGCAATCCCTTGAAAAACTTACAAAAAACAGGATGAGATGACAGTGAGGAAGGCTTTCCCACTGACAGAAAAGCAGAAACAGCTGATAAGTGAACTTTGAGAGTAGCTGGTCTGAGGCCTAGGCCATTGAGGTGAACCATATAATCCAGAACTATAGACAACTCAGCAGTGTATGAGGATATATGCTTCTTGGAACACCAAATGCTGAATCTTTTTCATTTGGAGTTATAGGTTTTTCTGGTGGCAGGGTTTCGAGAGGCTTTGAGAATGTCCAGAACCCCTTGAGACCGATGCAAATTTGCATATTCTAACTCTTCAAGAGTCATGCCTTGAGATTGAGAGACCAAAATTTGGGATACCAAATCCCCCCATGAGAGGAGGTTAACAGGTTGTGATTCCTGGGGAGAGACAGGGGAAGATGGACTGATAGGGACAGCAACAGGGGATACTAAGGCTGCCTGGCCCAGTCTGTAGCAATCAATATCACCTTGCAAGATTGTGACTTTATCTTGACCAGGACTTTGAACAGTAGAGGAAAAGGAGGGAAGGCACATAGAAATTTCCCTTCCCAATTCAGAATCAGAGCATCCAGAGGGACTGAGCCCAAGACTGGGGGTCTGCAACAAAATAGAGGAAGTTGATGATTGTCTGGGGCTGCAAAGAGCTCTATCTCAGGAGTGCCCCACCTTGAAAAGATCACTTTCAACACTAGGGGGTCCAGGGACCATTTGCGATGTCCCTGGGAATCCTGCTCAATGCATCTGCAAGCACATTGTCCTTCCCTAGTAGGTGGACTGCTATCAGAGAGATCTGTAGAAAATACGCCAGGGACCACAATTTTATGGCTTCTGTGTACAAGGTCATAGACCGAGTGCCTCCCTGCTTATTGATGTACCACATGGTGGTGGTGTTGTCTGTCCTGACCTGACCCACCTTGTTCTGCACTGACTGAGAGAAAGCTTGCAGGGCCAGAAAGACTGACCTGAGCTCCAAGAGGTTGATATGGAGAAGGAACTCCTGAGGGGACCACAGTCCCTGGGCTATGAGAGCCCCTAGATGGGCTCCCCACCCCAGCAGAGAAGCATCCGTGGTTAGGACCACAGAATGAGATTGAGTGACGAATGGGACTCCTTGCCTGAGGTTGTCCTGATCCTGCCACCATTGGAGAGCCTGGATCAGGGTCTGAGTCACTGGAATTAGTTTGGTTAGAGGATCTTTCTTCTGACACCAAAAAGCCCTCAGATGAAACTGAATATCCCTCATCTGAACTTTAGCCTCTTGGACCACTGCAGTAGAAGCTGCCATGTGGCCCAGAAGCTGAAGGAAGTGCCTTGCTGGCCAAGAGACCAGAAGGTGGAAGGAAGAAGTCAGCTCTATAATAGCCCTTACCCTTTCCAGGGGAAGAAAAGCTCTTGCTTTGACAGTATCCAGCTCTGCCCCAATGAAGGTGAGAAGCTGTACTGGCTCGAGAACTGACTTGGGAAGATTGAGAAGAAACCCTAAAGAAGTGAGCACTTGCTGGGTCACTTGCAGATCTGACTTGACTTGGTCTGGAGACTGATCCACAATGAGCCAGTCCTCCAGGTATGGAAATATGGAAATATTCTTCCTTCTCAGAAAGGCAACTACTACTGCTAGGCATTTTGTGAATACCCTTGGAGCTGATGTTAGGCTGAAGGGCATTGTTTTGAACTGATAACGGCCTGAAGACAATTCGAACCTGCGGTACTTTCTGTGGGAGCACCAGATGGGAATGTGAAAGTAGGCATCTTTTAGGTCAGGGAGGCTAGCTAGTCCCCTGGCATTAGAGAGGGAAGGATTATTCCCAGAGTCACCATTTTGAATTTTGGTTTTAATAGATGTTTGTTCAGGTATCTTAAATCTAGGATGGGTTGGCACTCCCCTGTCTTTTTCGGGGTAAGGAAGTACCTGGAGTACAGACCTTTGCCCCTGTGTATTGTAGGGACTCTCTCTATGACTCTTAAGGCCAGTAGAGATGAAACCTCTGCCTCTAGGGCAATGGTTTTGGAGATGCTTAAAGGTGGAAAGGATCTGGCACTCAGCTTTGGGAATTTTTTGACGCTGAGAACCAGCCCCTGGCTTATTACCTCCAGGACCCACTTGTCTAAGGTAACAGACATTCAGTCCTGGATGAAGTAAGCCAGCCTGCCTCCTACAGGAGTGGGGGAGTTAACCCGGGCTGACACATCAGGGTGTCTGTTTGGCAGCAGCCTTAGGCTGAGGGGTGGATGCAGCCCTGCTCATCTCCCTTCTGCCTCTACCTCTGAAGAACCCCCTTCTGAGAAAAGGGAGAAGAGGCCTGTGCTTGGTAGAAAGGCCTATGAAAAGGCCTGCCCCTGTCCCTAGCTTGCTGCCTTTGAGGAGTTGCCTGCATTTCCTTATCCTGTGCACTCCTGTAGGTGGTCCTATATTCATCCATCTTTTTCATGTAATTCTCTGTCTGCTCCCCAAACAGAGAATTACCCACCACAGGGAAATCCTGGGCCTTAGCCTGGGTGTCCTGTGAAAGTCTAGTATATCTGAGCCAAGCCATTCTCCGAAGAGCCACAGATGTAGCCATGACTCCTGATGATACATCATTGGAGTCCACAACAGCATGAAATTGTACCTTTGATGCCTCAATCCCATCCGCAGCCACCTCCCCCCAGCTCCTTGGCAAACTGGGGAGAAGCCTGCTTAGCAAGTGCCAGTACAGTGTCCCACCTGGACTTCTGGTACCTGACTGCACAGGCCATGTAATTAGCCTGCCTGAATCCCAAGGAGGATGCCATGTACTGTTTCTTTGCCATAGCATCCAGCTTCCTAGAGTCTTTATCCCGGGGGGGGTGAAGCCAAGGGTATATTAGCCTTATCACAGGCTGCAGCCTGCACAACTCCAACATGGTTGCATTGTTGGTACAAATACTCTGTACCTGAACCTGACAAAGTGTACCTCTTGTCCATCCTTCTGTCAACAGGAGGTACAGAATTTGGAGTCTTTATCAGTTTTTGTGTCTGTTTCCCAAAGGACTTATGAAGGGGAATAGACAGCCTCTTGGACTCTGGGATGTCCATCATCTCCACATAATCAGGCTCCTCTTGTTCCTCCACAGCTTCTTCCACAGGGAGCTGAAGGGTTTCTGCCATTTTTCTGTAAAACATGTAGTGGGAAGGGGATCAGAAAGCCTGGGAGGGGAAACACCAGAAGGCCTGTCTGGGGGGATGTCCGGTTCAATGGACTCATCCAGACCTTCCATACCATCATCATCATCATCAACACCTTCATAATCCTCGTCCCCCTCCAAATCTGGTTCATAAAAATCTTCAGGGGCATAATCCTGAACTGGACGAACCGACCGAACTGAACGCCTGCCAGAAGGCGCCGGATCGGACGGAACCAAATGAAGCGATTCCACACTCCTAATCACTTGGGCAATCTCCTCAGCAGTCGGAAAGTGGGTCTCTGGATCTGAACCGACTGATTTCTCTTTTCGTATTCTTTTCAATGGAACCAATCCCTCAGAATCGGCTCTCCTGTTGCCCGAAGAAGTATCACCCTGGTCAGAGGGTACCCCTTATGGTTCAGTCGGAACCAAACTGGGCTGGCCATCCGGGTCAGCGGACTTCTTGGCCTCCTTATCCCTAAGCCTGCCCAACCTTTTTTCCAAGGTAGACTTAGGGAAGTTCTTGCAAATTTGGCAGTCTGAATCGAGGTGGTCAAACCCCAGAAATAAACACAGGTGGTGTGGGGATCAGCCTTAGCAAAGACTTCCCCACACACACTGCAGTGTTGAAACCCAGTGGGCCGGGTTTTTCTTTTGGGTTTCTCAGATGAAGCCATCCTAACCAACAAACTTACCCTTTTTATGGCAAACAGCCAGGCAAGACTCCCTTATCGGTTTCTAACCGTGTCACGGGTGTTGGAAAACAACGCAAGGAATACGTTTTTTTAACACCGATAAGGACTGGTAACCACACACTGAAGTACAGGAAACAAAACACAGTAGATGACCGGTTCAGCCGAACCAGTCAAAATATCACTTTACAATTTCCACAAGTTTTTACAATGACTAGTTCACTACCTAGTACTTACTGTACCACAGACAGAGATCTGAACCGAAATCAGACGAAAATAATCGGTAAAACCGAAGACTTTAACCAACTGTTGAACCGCGAGCTGAGGAGAACTCTCCGGAGCGACTGTTGAATTAGGCGGAGTAAATAATCTGGCGGTTGCACTTCAAAGTGCTGCAGACAGAGGTTAGAACAGAGCTCAAGCTCAACGTTACATAGATACATAGATACATAGACAGTGTCGGCAGATAAGGGCCTATGGCCCACCCAGTCTGCCTATTTGAGCTTGTAAGTTCAGTTTATGTTTTCCTAGAAGTCTGTTGCCCCTTACCCCTGACCTCCAGAATTCCTTTATGTCTATCCCATGCATTCTTAAATCCCTTGATTGTTTCAGCCCCCACCACTTCCTCTGGCAGGGTGTTCCACTTGTCCACCACCCATTCTGTGAAGAAATTCTTCCTCACATTTCCTCTGAATCATCCTCCCTCCAACTTCATCCCATGTCCTCTAGTCCTGGAACATCTTTTTCTCTTAAAAATAGTGTATTCCTGCACCCTGTTCCTCCCTGTAAGATACTTGTACAGTGGCGTGAAAAAGTATTTGCCCCCTTCCTGATTTTCTCTATTATTGCATATTTGTCACACTGGATGTTTTCAGGTCTTTAGAGAAAATGTAATACTAGACAAAGGGAACCTGAGTGAACAAATAACACTTGTTTTTTTTTTTAATTTCACTTATTTAATGAAAAAAGTTAACCAACACCAACTGGCACTGTGTGAAAAGTAATTGCCCTTACACTTAATAACTGGTTATGCCACATTTAGCTGCAATGACTGCAACCAAACACTTCCTATAATTCAATATCAGTCTTTCACATCGCTGTGGAGAATTTTAACCACTCTTCCTCATAGAACTGCTTTAATTCAGTAACATTTGTAGGTTTTCGAGCATGAACTGCTCATTTCAGGTCCTGCCACAGCATCTCTATTGGGTTTAAGTCTGGACTTTGACTAGAGCCACTCTCAAAACTTTAATTTTACTTCTTTTGCCATTCTGATGTGACTTGGCTTTGTGTTTTGGATCATTGTCTTGCTGCACGACCTAACCACGCTTCAGCTTCAGCTGACGGGAGGATGACTGGACATTCTCCTAAGAATTTTCTGGTACAGAGCAGAATTCATAGGTTCCCTTTAATTATGGCAAGTCATCCAGGTCCTTAGGGCAAAGCATCCCCACACCATCACACTACCACCACCATGTTTGACTGTTGGTTTGGTGTTCTTACTGTGGAATGCTGTGTTTGCTACGTGAGACATTATGGGATCCATGTTGTCCAAAAGTTCCTCTTTGACTCATCTGTCCATAGAACATTTTCCCAAAAGGCTTGTGGATCATCCAGGTGCTTCTTGCAAATGAGAGACGAGCATTTATGTTCTTCTTGGTTAGCAGTGGTTTCCCCTTTGCTATCTCACATGAAGCCCATTTTGCCCAGTCTCTTTCTGATTGTGGAGTCATGAACACTGACCTTAGCTGAGGCAAGAAAGCCTGCAGTTCTTTGTATGTTGTTTTAGGATCCTTGAGACTTCTTGGATGATTTTACACTGCGCCCTTGGGTAATTTTGGCAGGCCGCACTCCTGGGAAGGTTCACTACTGTTCAAGTGTTCTCCATTTGGAGATTATGGCTCTCACTGTGGTTCGATGGAGTCCCAGAGCCTTAGAAATAGCTTTGTAACCCTTTCCAGACTGATGAGGGCAACAAATTTTTTCTGATCTTTTCAGGAACTTCCTTTGATCATGGCATAATCGTGCTCGTTGAATCTTTGTGCTGAGCGTGACTCTGATGGTAAGGGCCAAAATAAGTGAGGTTTATATTGAGCAGGGCTGGCTGTAATCAAGCCTGGCTGTGTTCAATCAGCTGACTCTAATTATCCCTAATTGGGTTGATTTAACTAGGGGCAATTACTTTTCACACAGTGCCAGTTGGTGTTGGTTAACTTTTTCATTAAATAAATGAAATAAGTAAAAAAAAAGTGTTATTTGTTCACTTAGGTTCCCTTTGTCTAATATTATATTTTGTCTAAAGACCTGAAAACATCCAGTGTGACAAATATGCAATAATAGAGAAAATCAGGAAGGGGGCAAATACTTTTTCACGCCACTGTATGTCTCTATCATATCCCCTCTCTCCCTCCTCTCCTCCAGGGAGTACATGTTCAGTTCCTTCAACCTGTCCTCACAGGAGTTGTGATGCAATCCATGTACCATCTTTGTTGCCTTCCTCTGAACCTTCTCTACCCTGTCTATGTCCTTACGTAGGTAAGGTCTCCAGAACTGTACACTGTACTCCAGGTGAGGCCTCACTAGTGTCTTGTAGTGGAATTATGACCTCCTTTCCTGCTGGTGATGCCCTGCCTATACATCCCAGCATCCTATTTGCTTTACCTGCTGCCTTGTCACACTGTTTCCCTACCTTGAGGTCATCAGAGATGATAACCCCAAGATCCCTTTCCTGCTTGGTGCATGTTATATCCTCACCCCCCAACTGATATATTGTGCCAGGGTTTTTGTGCCTCATATGCATTATCTTGCACTTCTTTGCATTGAATTTCAACTGCCAAACCCCTAACCATTCCTCAAGTTTCTGCAGGTCCCTTCTTATTCTGTCTACACCCTCTGGTGTGTCTACTCTGTTACAGAGCTTTGTGTCATAAGTGAACAGTGAAATTCTGCACTTTAGGTCCTGCGCAATGTCACTGATGAAGATGTTGAATAGGACCGGTCCCAGCACTGATCCCTGTGGCACCCCACTGGTCACTCTTCCCTCTGTGGAGTGACAGCCATTTACCACCACCCTCTGTGTCCTGCCGCCCAGCCAGTTACCTACCCACCACACTACTGTCCTGCCCACACCCATATTCCCCAGTCTGTGTAATAGTCTTCTATGTGGCACAGTGTCAAAGGCCTTGCTGAAGTCCAGATAGGCCATGTCCACTGCCCTCCCCTGATCCACCTTCCTAGTCACCCAGTCAAAAAATTCAACGAGATTGGTCTGACATGACCTCCCCCTGGTGAAACCATGCTGCCTTGGGTTCTGTAGTCCATTGACAACCAGATGTTCCACCAATTTCTCCTTCAGTAGTGCTTCAATGATCTTCCCCACTACCGAGGTGAGGCTGACTGGTCTGTAGTTCCCTGCTTTCTCTTTGTTCCCACTTTTGTATAAGGGGACTACATCTGCTGTCCTCCAGTCTTTGGGTACCTCCCCTGTTTCCAGTGATCAGCTAAACAGGATAGCCAGAGATTCAGCTACCACCTCTTAATTCTTTAAGGACCTAGGGTGCACCCCATCTAGCCTCATTGCTTTATCACCTCTTATTACTTCCAGTTCCTTCAGGACCCTTTCTCATGTAAAGGGCTTGTGTCCATTCTGCACCATTCTCACCCTTGTACTCCTTTCAGACCCATTACCCTCCTCTTTCTCAGTAAAGACTAGAGCAGAAATACCTGTTCAATATGTCAGCTTTACTGTTGTCATCCTCCACTTGCCCCCATCCTTCCCTTCAGTCTCACTATCCTCCCTTGCCTTTCTTTTTCTTATGTACCTGTAAAGGTTTTGTCCCTCTACCCACTGATTTTGCAATGTGTTCTTCTGTCTGAGCTCTGGCTTCCTTACCACCTCCTGCCTCCCTCTGCTTCTCCTGGTACTTCTCCCTATCCCCTTCTGCCTGTCTTCTTTTGTATTGCCTGAATGCAATCTTTTTGCTTTCACTTTCTTTGCTACCTCTTTGGAAAACCATAATGGTCTCTCTTCCTTTTCCTCTTGCTAACCTGCTTAATGCATAATTCTGTTGCTCTTATAATCCATTTTAAATACTGCCCACTGTTCCTCAACCCCAGTTCCTGCGCCATTCCCTTAATGCCTCTTTCAAGTATCTCCCATTTTCACAAAGTCTGCCCCTAAAATCCAGGATCGTGTTTTGTGTGGTTTGGTTCTGCTCTTTCTGTGATTTCAAACCACAATGACTGGTGGTCATATTCCCCAGGTGCTCCCCACTGTTACCCCCAATCACACTGTCCCTGTTTGTGAGCACAAGGTCAGTATTGCCTTCTGCCGAAGTTGGTTCCATGACCAGTTGCTTGAGGAAGGCACCTTGAAGAGTCCAGGATAAATCTGCTCCTAGTTGATGCTGCTGCGGGATGCTCCAGTCCACGTCTGGAATATTGAGAGTCTCCAACCAGTACTACCTCACCCTTGTCTGCCATCCTTTGGATGCCTAGCATCAGCTCCCTATCTGTTTCTTCCTCCTGGGCTGGTGGTCTATAGACCACACCTGTGCAGATGGCTG
Organism: Neoceratodus forsteri; assembly: GCA_016271365.2. Lineage (NCBI taxonomy): Eukaryota > Metazoa > Chordata > Ceratodontiformes > Ceratodontidae > Neoceratodus > Neoceratodus forsteri. The sequence goes on along the minus strand of CM057449.1, from coordinate 1,822,998,643 downwards.
GCGCCATTTTCCTTTCCATCTTAACCTACAGTATCTCTCCCCCATTGTGTTCCTCCTGGATCTCTGTGGTCTTTACGTCATTTTTCACATACAGTGCCACTCCTCCTCCCTTCCTACCTGCCCTGTCTCTTCTGAATATGTTGTGCCAGGTATGGCCATCTCCCAGTCGTGGTTATCATTACACCAGGTTTCAGTGATGGCCACAATGTCCAGGTCTGACTGCACATGACAGCCTCCAGATCTTCCATCTTGTTGCTAGGCTCCTGGCATTGGCATACATGGCTTTCCATGATTTGACCTCCCTAGACTGTTTCACTGTTCTACTCCTGCCCCTTCCTTGGTTGTCCTTTATCCCTGGTTCTCCTTGCTGTCTGCCTTCTGCTGAATTTTTCTGCCTATTTCACCTCTTGGCACTAATCTCCATCTTTTGCACACTGCTTTGTAGAGATAGCCACTCCTCCAGTTCACTGGTTCCACTGCTAGCTGTGGGGGTGAACAAATAGTACCCTCCTTGCTGGCCTGCACCCCCTTTGCTAGTTTAAATGCGTCAATGTAGCATTTAAACTTATCATTGAGTCTTAGATTCCCTCCAGGATGGATGAAGGCCGTCAGGCTTGAACAAACCTCCATCCCTCAGGTGGGTCCCCAGTTACCAATGAATCAAACCCTTCCTCACAGCACCAGTTCTTCAACCATGGTTAAAGTTCCTGGTGCATGCACCCTATGCTCTCCCTTGCCTCTCACAGGTAGCACTTCTGGAAAGTGACAAAGTAGCTACTTGCTTAGAACTCCTCCCAATTCCTAAACTCTTCCTGAACTTTCTTTGGCTCCCCTTTGCCAGGTCACTAGTACCTGGGTGGATAATGACATCCAGCTCACCCTCCGTCTTGCCTTCCAGTGATCCCCAGGATCTTCCTTCTATCCCTCCATGCCGTGGCACCTGGTGAGCACCTCACCTCCCTGTCCTCCCCCTCCTGTGTTCCTTGCTGGATCCCTCTTATGATGGAGTCCCCCACCAGGATTCACTTCCTCCTCCTCTGGGGTCCATTGCTCTCCCCGCTGAGGTCACCTCCTTGGCTAACCTCCACATCCTTTCCTTCCACTTCTCTGGGTACCTCTATTTGGTTGTCCCTGTTTGCCAGTGTGGCATATGAGTTCTTGAGTGGAATAGGATCTGGGATGTGCCTCTGCCTGACCGCTCTAACCCTCCCTGAGCCCACTGTCATCCAAGTGCTTCTCGTTCTCGGCATCCTTTGAGGCAGTTGCAATGAACTGGGTGGTCTCTGGATAGGGGTGATGGTACTCCTGACCCAGTTTACTTCTGCTCTGAGTCTGGCTACCTCATCCTGCAGTCCAGAGAGATGCATGCAGATAGGGCAGCACCTCAGTGTCCAGAAGGTCTGCCTGAATATTGCTGCCCCACAGCCACTGCATTGCACCACTCCCACATTATACTGCAATTATACTGCTATTCCACTACTTGTCTGCTACTGAAGCTCTCCTAGTTTCCTTTTTATTAATTTACTGTCCTAAAAATCCTGCCACTGATCCTCGGATACTTTTCTTTTTAAAAAAAGAAAATAAACCAATAAATAAATAAATGAGTCAAAACACTTGTCGTGCTGAGGGTGGGCTTCTTCCCCCTTATGCCCCTCTTACTCCACACCCCTTACTATCCCCTGTATTTAGCTCCTGTCAATCAGATTTAACAGGGCATATAATTAAGAGTTGGGGGAAGGGGCGAAATTGCAGAAATTAAAGACAGCAAAGAAATACACCACCACTACGTTTAAATTTTCAACAGCCCAAAAACAATTCTAAGTAAAGACAGCAAAAATTTACAGTGTCACTAAAGCCACAATCTAAATTTTAAAAGAAAAATAGCAATTACCAGTTACTGTAAAGCACTGAATTGAATATGTTTCATTCCCTTCAGGCTTCTTCTGAGAAAACAAAACTCACTTGCTACCTCAACTCTGACTAACCCCACCTCCAGTTATCACGTAGCTGAGGTCAGAGGCCGAACAATCTACCCCTCACCCAAACTACAGGGCAAGTCAGACAAGCCAAGACTAAATTTGCAGCAATTAAAGACAGCAAAGAAATACACCACCACTACGTTTTAAATTTTCAACAGCCCAAAAACAATTCTAAGTAAAGACAGCAAAGAATTTACAGTGTCACTAAAAGCCCACAATCTAAGTTTAAAGGAAAAATAGCAATTACCAGTTACTGTAAAGCACTGAATTGAATATGTTTCCTTCCCCTTCTGGCTCTGCATATAATTTAACCCTCTACTCTCCAGGGCAGTTCAAGTGCTGGGGCTAACTGCAATAGTTAGAATACAGCAAGACTTCATGTTGTTTGAAGGACCGATTGGTCCACTTAGTCTGCCCATTTCCCTACCTACAGGATAAGCTGCAGATCCTAGTTAACCAACAACCTATTTCTTCCAACCCCCCACAAGAATTGCCTTATGTCTGTCCTATGCATTCTTGAATTCTCCCACAGTTTTAGACCCCATGACCTCCTCAAGAAGGCTGTTCCATTTGTCCACCACCTTTCTGTGAAAAAATACTTCCTCACATTGCCCCTGAGCTGTCCCCCCTCTATCTTCAAATTGTGTCCCCTTGTTCTTGCACATCTCTTTTTTCTGAAAGATGCTACCCTCTTGGACTTTGTTGATTCCACTGAGGTACTTAAAAGTTTCTATCATGTCCCCCATCTCCCTCCTTTCTTCAAGGGTATACATATTCAGCTCCTTTAGTCTCTCCTCGTATGGCTTCTCTTGGAGACCCTGCACCATTTAGTTGCCCTCCTCTGGGCTGCCTCCATTCTGTCTATGTCCTTGCGGAGATGGAGTCTCCAGAGCTGGATGCAATACTCCAGATGGGGTCTCACCAACTGTCTGTACAGAGGGATAACAACTTCCTGTTTTCTGCTGGTAATGCCTCTCCCTATATATCCCAGTATCCCCCAGCCCTCCCTACAGCCTTCTCACATTGCTTGCTAACCTTAAGGTCATCTGATATGATTACCCCAGGTCACTTTCCATTTCTGTTGCTGTTACTACCTCCACCCAATTGTGTAATCTTCCCCTAGGTTTTTGTTTCCCAGGTGCATTATTTTGCACTTCTTTGCATTGAATCCAAGCTGCCATACTTCTGACCATTCCTCCAACCTTGTCAAGCCCCTTCTCATCCTTTCCATACCTCCTTGTGTATCAACCCTGTTGTAGATCTTTGTATCATCTGCAAAGAGGCATGGTTTTCCTTCCAGTCCCTCTACAATGTCACTTATAAAGACATTAAAAAGGACTGGACCCAGAACTGAACCCTGCGGTACCCCACTAGTAACCCCTCTTTCTTAAGAGTGGACTCCATTTACAATTTCCTCCTGTGTCCTCTTGTCCAGCCAATGTTTAACCCAGGCTACCACCCTGGGACCCACTTCCAGGCTGGTTAATTTGACTACTAATCTTTTGTGTGGGACTGTGTCAAATGCCTTGCTAAAGTCTAGGTAGGCCATGTCCAGCCCCTCCCTGGTCTTCTACTTTGGTCACCCAGTCAAAGAAATCAATTAGATTTGTCTGACATGACCTTCCCGCTATGAACCCATGCTGCCTTGGGTCCTGTGCCCCACTTTCCTCTAGGTACTCAACAATTCTTTCCTTCAGAAGTGATTCCATCACTTTCCCTACCACAGAGGTCAAACTGACAGGTCTGTAGTTTCCTGCCTCTGTCTTGTTCCCACTTTTGTGAACGGAAATCACATTCACCTTCCTCTAGTCCTCAGGTACCACACTATCCTCCCATGATTTGTTAAAAAGGGTAGTCAGTGGTGTCACTAGTTCTCCCCTTAATTCTTTTAGAATTCTGGGATTGAATTCCATCAGGCCCCATTGCTTTGTCCACCTTCAGTTTCAAGAGTTCTTTCGGAACTCTTTCTTCTGTGAAAGGACTGGGATCAACCCCCCTATCCAGAGTGCTTCTGTTAATTGGATTAGGCACCTCCCCCTCCTCCTCTTTTGTGAATACTGAGCAGAAGTCTTCATTCAGTATCCCTGCTTTTTCACTGTCCCTCTCTGCCCACCCACTGTCCTTTCTATTCAGCCTCACTATCCCTCCCTTTGTCTTTCTACGCTCCCTGATGTACCTAAAAAGGTTTTATCCCCCTTCTTAACTAAGTTGGCTATCTTTTCCTCAGTTTGGGCCTCTGCTATTCTGATTTCCCTCTGTGCTTCCTTCTGCCTTAACTGGTACAGTTCTCTGTCCTGCTCCTTCTGTGTTTCCTTATACTTCCTAAATGCTATCTTTTTCTCCCTAACCTTCCCTGCCACTTCTTTTGGGAACCATACTGGCTTTTTCTTTCATTTTGATTTGTTTATTTGCTTCAAACAAAGGCTTGTTACCTCTGTGATGGCAGTTGTGATGTTTCCCCATTGTTGCTCCACCCCTCCTTCTAACCTGTTTGCTAGTACTTTTTTAAGGCCTCACACTAGTCAATTACAGCAACTGCTTAAAGGGGCTCTCCTTTCTGTAACTTCTTAAAGGGGTGATCCTCTCTTGAGCTCAAATAACTTATCGTCCTCAATGCATCCAGTATCAAGTGCATTTACACTGACTATGGTCCTCCTCCTTCTTTCTACACCAGCCCCATCTCATTTAGGACCATTACCCTTCCCTTCATAGTACCCTCCCTCTTATCTGCAACACCTCTACCAGACTCCCCGATGCTTGATCACTTCACTCCCTCAGTACCCCTCACACTTCCACCCCTCCTACCTCTTACTTCCCACTCATACCTTGGTCTGTTCTCCTCAATGCCTTTCCCACCCTTCGTACTCTACCCACCCCTTGCACGCCAGCACCTGGCCCTGTGTCCAGTCACAAGAGGAGATGCCACAATCACTACCAGGCTGTGATGTGCCTAATCACCCTCCTGTTGCTTCTATCAGGTGACATTCATCCAAACCCTGGCCCTGTGCCCAACCTTATGAACAAGCCTGCTTAGGCTCAAGGACTCCACATACAGTAGCTTCTATGAATATTTGCAGCCTCCTTAAGAAGGCTGCTGCATTCCAATGCTGGGTTACTCAGCACCAGCCAGACATCGTCGCACTCGTTGAAACCTGGTTATCTAAATCCACACCTGAGTCCTTCATCTCCCTCCCTGGTTACACCCTTTTCAGGGAAGATTGGGAGGGTAAGTGTGGAGGTGGTTGTGCTGTCTACATGCATGACTCCCTCCTTGGACATGGACTTCCAGCACCCAAACTTAATAATGGGACGCAAGCCCTCACGCTAAAAATCTCCCCCAACCCTGGCAAGGGCCCACTCTTTCTCACCGTTGCCTATATTCTACCCAGAAAGCAAGACCTCGCCATTCAGGCACTTGCTGACTACCTCTCTGGCCTACCACCCAAAATGGCCCAGATAATTGTTGGTGACCTGAATATCAACAGGCTTTCTGCCACGGCCTCCCTAACCAGAGATATCTTCGCCACCCTTGACATGTCTCAGCTTGTCACCACCCCAACTAGATTCAACCCCTCTACTGGCACTAGTACCCTCCTGGATATCACCATTACCAACCGCCCCCAGAGGGTGCTCGATATCAGTGTACTTCCTAACTCACTTAGTGACCACTCCCCGGTCATATTCTCTTGGTCCGCTGCCAACAGCAAACCTGCACCACAAACCACCCAGCGACGTTGCCTGCTGCGTCACCTTAAACTGTACTTCTCATAACTGGATTGTTCCCCCGTCAGGCTTGCACCATCCATAGATGAGGCACTGGATTTTTTCACTTGCACTTTTAACACTGCCTGTGACCTCTATGCCACCTTCACTAGAAATCTCACCAAAAAGCAAAACATGCCCTGGGTTACCCCCTCCCTCCTTCACAAACTTAAAATAAGAGACAACCTATGGCACATTGCCATGGAATCTGGCAAACCAGCTAATAGGCAAGCGTACAATGCTGAGCGCAATAAGTGTACTTGGGCCATTCGACAGGCCAAAGCTCAGTACTACCAATCCGCTCTTGTCTCCTCTTGGGGGTTGGCTAGAAGCATTTGGGATAATGTAAAGGAGCTGAATGGGAAATCCTGCTCCCCACCCCCCTCTCAACTCTCCTTTAATAGCACTGTCTGCTCTGACCCCCTTGGCACTGCAGACTGCCTAAACCACACTTTCTCAGATCTGAGTTCAGTCCTGTCCAGTAACTTCTTTGACCCCATCCCAGTAGCACCCCTGCCCACTCTCCAGAGACCTTTCTACCTATGTACCATCTCCCCATTGGAGGCTAGACCCCTTCTGCAAAAAGCCATTAGTAGGAACAACCCCGGCACCGACCTACTGGACACTAGGCTACTTCGTCTGACATTGGATGCTATCCTGGTCCCACTTACTGAGCTGCTCAACTGCTCTCTGTGCCTGGGGCAGTTCCCCAGCACATAGAAAACTGCCATTAATACTCCCATCCTAAAGAGCGGCAATCGAGTGTCCCCAGGTAACTATCGACCTATCTCCATCCTCCACCCACTCTCTAAGGCCCTTGAAAAAGTAGCTGCCAACCCGCTTGCTGAATACCTGGCCATGCACAATATCCTGTGCCCCGAACAGCATGGCTTTCATGCAGGTCACAGCACCACAACTGCGCTACTTGAATTCTTCAATTTTCTGCACTCTTCTCTTGATGCCGGAAGTCCTGCCAGTGCCGTGTTCATTGACCTCTCCAAGGCCTTTGACATGGTTTGCCATCCTCTCCTGCTTGACTCCCTCAGATGCCTTGGTTTCTCCCCTGGCCCCCTTGCATGGTTCACCAGCTACCTCTCTGCCAGAACTCAGTGTGTAAAAATCAATAGCACCCTATCTGACACACAACCTGTCTGCTCTAGGGTTCCCCAGGGCTCCATTTTAGGCCCTCTCCTCTTCAGTCTCTACCTCAACTCCCTCCCCTTGGCCTGCTCAAGTAAGATCCTCCTCTATGAAGATGACGCTATGCTCTTCGCTGCTGACCCCAACCTCAACACACTCCAGGCCACCCTCCAACAAGCTTTTGATGGAGCTGAGCATTGGTTCACATCACGAAGACTAGTCCTGAACCTTAAAAAGACCAAAGTTATGCTCTAGTCACATCACCAAAGCAAAGCCAGTGGTACTCCTCTCATGATACTGCCTAGCACACTAAACCATATTAAGCAGGTTTCCACCTACAAGTACCTGGGCATTACCTTTGATTCAGCTCTCTCCTTCCATTCCCATATCAATGCCCTTTCTGCTGCCACCAGTGTCAGGATTGGACTACTATACCGCCATAGAGACTGCCTATCACAAGAGGTCCTCAGATTGGCAATCACCTCCTCTGTCCTGTCACTAATCGACTATGGGCTGCCCATCTATGCTGCTGCTGACAACACTGCATTTGCAAGAATCCAGCTCTCTATAAACAAGGCCTGCAGGCTAATGCTGGGAGCCCCTAGACACACCCATACGTGCCTGCTGTACTCCACCACCAACTTGCTCAACCTTGAAGAAAGACTCCGCTTCCAAACCTGCCTTCTTGTAAAAAAGACCCTGCTAGGGCTCTCTCCCCCGGGGTCACCACATCCCTGCAGCATGCCTCCCTCTCAGTCTCCACCCACAGCACTGTCAAAATCTCCCTTATTGTCCCCAGGGTAAGGACCTCTATGGCCCAGAGATCATTTTGCTATCGGGCTCCCTCCTGGTTCAATTCCCTCCCAGCCAACATAGCTGACTCCACTAAGCTTGGTCCTTTAAAGGTCTCCCTCAGAAGCCATCCGACAAGCACTCACTGCTGCAACTGCACATAACACCTACCTGCCCCTTACCTTCACCCCAAGGCTGGGTCTGCCCTGTCTACTTTGCTGTATATACCTGGGGTCTCAGGCAACATCTGCTGACTATTGTAATAAAATATTGCTGGTTGCTACCTGACGTGGTACTCGTGTACCTATATTATGACTACTGTGATCTATCTACTACCAAGTGTGTACCACCAGTGAATGCCTGTAACACTGGTTGCTTTTTTAATCTAAGTGTTATGTACTATACTGTTTTGTTTGCTGTGATGTAGTGCTCTCTTGACAAGGTGCCTTTGTAAATGAGTCTGACTCAAAGGTTTGTAAACTGACGATCTAATAAATAAATAAGGCACTCCCCCATTTTGCCAAAGTCAGCCCTCCTGAAGTCCAGGACCCTCACTTTTTTATGGCTTGACTCTGTAGCTAAGTTTATCGTGAACCACACTGTTTGGTAGTCACTTGTTCCAAGATGGCTACCCACTTCTAGATCTGAGATTCTCTCACTATCCCCATTTGAGAGTACGAGGTCTAAGATTGCTCCCTCATGAGCGGGTTCCAAAACTAGCTGTCTGAGACATGCCACCTGTAGGGCATTGAGAATGGCCCTGCTCTTGGATGTGGCTGCAGCAAAGGTGCTCCAGTTAACATCTGGCATATTCAGGTCCCCCATCAACAGCAGCTCCCCTTTCTCTGCCATTCTTAGGATGCCTTCTATCATATCCTTGCCCATTCCCTCTCCCTGACATGGGGTCTGTATACAACCCCTGTGCGGATTGTGGTGCCATTTTCAGTCTCTAAGGTGACCCACAGTGCCTCCTTTCCTCCCTGTTTACTCTTTTGTTCCATTGCTTTTATCCCTTCCCTTACATAGAGAGCTACTCCTCCCCCCTCTTCTGCCCTCCCTGTCTCTTTTGTAGGTTGTGTACCCTGGTATGTTAACATCCCAGTCATGGTTCTCTGTGTACCATGTTTCTGTGACTGCTACAATATCAAGGCATCCCTCTTCCATCAAAGCCACAAGTTCAGGGAGCTTGTTGCCCAGACTATGGGCGTTGGTACTCATTACCCTCCATTTCTTGATGGCCTTACCCATTTTTGCCCCATCTCTGTCCTTATTGCCTTTGTCATTTTCTCCATTTACCCCTGCCCTTCTCCCTATCGACATCTCTGTCTTGGTGTTTATCTCACTTACTACCCTGATTTTTTTTTGGGGGGGGCTAGGACTTCCCTGCTCCTTTTCAGTGCCTCCCCCCTTGATTAGTTTCACTGCTACGGTAGCTCAGCTTTCTCTAAACCCCACCTGCTTTTTGCTTATTATCTTATTGCCCATTATTCAGTTTTCCAGCTTATTTAATATGTATCTACTATAAATTTTAGCAGGAGTGCAGAGCAGTGTTACTGATCTGTAACATGTCGAGTTGTTGTAGTCACCTTTTTGAAAGTTGACCACTATTTCACCCATTAGCCAGTCTTACAGGATAATGAGTTCTGTGTTTGTTTTTGTACGTAATCTGGCAAGAATCCCTGCCCACTAGTCAATATTTACATTAAAGGTTTTCACTGGTAATCCCTCTACTCAAAGTGCGTTATTATTCTTTTATTTTTTTATTAAGACACCCACTTCAGATAGTAACACAGGATTACATAACTACATATTATTCCCAACTAGTTCAAATACATTAATTTCTGATGGGACATTCTTATATAAGTACAATATATCATTTTGACCAGTACTATGACAAGCAGATATAACTTTTTTTTTCTCTTCTCCGGTTGGGGAGGAACTCTCCCTCCTCCAGCCAGTCCTCCTTGGCTCCACCCCCCCATGGACTTACCTCTACTCCTGCCCTTCTCCAACATGCCACTTACCTCTGCCCCCTACAGAGGGTGATGAGCCTCAACTAGCGCCACTCATGGCCAGGTACTCGAGTGGAGGAGTGCCATGGGGATGGGTGGGTCCATAGTAACTGGCTGTCATACACCGGAGCAGTTTTTATCCCTTGTGTGTGTGCCTCAGAGTGTGGCATGCAATTATGCATATGGTGCAGCCTTGCACACACACCTGACATGGCCTCCACATGGTGTCTGCCCCACCTCCCATCTATACTGTTTTAGTGCCGGCCACTGGTATTCACCCCAGTGTCATCAGAGATCATGCTTGCATCTGACATGCACCAACCCCTCCCCCCAGAAGGGGAGAGCTGTCTATGTGACGCTTGATCCTCCCCCCCCAGCTGGCTCTTGGATGTCCCAAGTATGGATTGGAACCAGGGGTACAGGTGTTGCAGGTAGAAGTCTTACCCCTGTGTCAGCGGGCCGGCTAAGCAGATATAACTTGTGATATGAAGCTAGACTGGTCCAGGATAATATTCTAACAAATATAAATTTCCTTAATGTTCAGGATGTCATCACTTAAAGGTGGGGATAATATGCCCCATTTTATTTTTTTAATATTCCTAATCATCACATTGTTATCAACCTCTTTTAATTCCTTTAATACTAGGTTTTTATTTATGGACCTATCAATGCCTTCCATAATACAGGTAGATGATGGTAGATAGTCACTGCTATAATTACTGAACCACCCTAATTCATAAGGAATGTTATAGATCCTTTCAGATCCCCCTTGTTCTCCTATTTATCCTCCTTAAGTTATTTACAGCTAGACAAGACAAAATATTTCTGCACCCTAGTATTTGCTTTTTTTTAGATGATGCCCTTCTTGGAATTTCTAGTTCATCATCCATGTTCCAGAATCTATGGCTTCCTCCACCCCCTCCCGTTTCCCCCCCAGGCCATGGCGTACACATGCGTGTGCACGCATGGAGGCTCACGCACATGCCAGGATCCAGTGGCCCCTTCTGCCCCTCCCCAGACTTATGTCACTGCTCCTTGCCACCTGAGCATCCCACCAGGCCTCCACCTGGTGGGAGTGGGACTACGGAGGAGTGGACATCCACCCCTTGGAGAGGAGAGCTGTGGTTCAATGCTGCTCCAACCCTTCACCCCTGAGCTGGCTCCCTGGTGACCCGAGGTCATTCCCAAACCCGGGTCACCAGGATTGCACAAGGTAAGGCATCCAGCGCCTCAACCCTCAGCACCACCGGGCTGGCCTTACTATGGCTAACTTCTGATTTAATTCCAGTTTATACATTAAAGTCCCTGCTAGATAAATAAGGCCACTGGGATCATCAAACATTAAACTCTCCCAAGTCTGGAATAGATGAGATATCTTGGATTCATAACCTTTGTTGTATAAGCCAGGAGAAATGTAAACATTCCCAGTATATACCACCAGCACTGAGGGAGTAGGCAATTTAACAACAAGAAAAGTATCTTCTTCTTAAAGGAGACACTGTCTTCATTAGGAAGAATATGTAATGTTGTACACAGGAGTCAGGTTATTCGAATAATGCAGTCATCTGATTTAATGTTTGAAAGATAATATTGTACAATTTTAAATTCTTTTGGAGTTTTTTCCTTTTTTTCTGAATCTCAAGCAGTCTGCTGTCTGACTGTTTCTTATCAGGTTTTTTTTTTGTGGGCTCAGGACAGCATCAGTAGTCTGATGTCATTTGCAGTGCACTCTGCACGCTCATGACTTAATCACATGAGCAAGCAGTGCACATGAAAAACAACTAAAAATCGGGCACAAGCGAGTGAAATGCTTTATGTTATGTCACTCATAGATTGATCCAAAAAAATTGAGTAAGGACATAAATATTTCTATATTTTCTATGAAACTGAAATAGTACAAAAGTGTATTTAAAAACATTTCAAACATGCTTCAGTGATTCCCTATGTCTTTGCATTTTAAATTTGTATGGCTTGCTTTCCAAGAGAAATCAAACAATCCAAAATCCAGCACGTTCAAATGACTTGATTTATGAAAACTGATTACAGAAAAATCAGGTTAGGACCGAGCCAGTAAAGTACGGTAAATTTGATCATCCACAAAAAGAAAACCATTAATTAGAGACATGGAACTATCTTTCATAACAGGCTAAAATTACAGTGCTGTACTGGGTCAGTCTTTACGTGATTTTCTGTTTTCAGTAACCCGAGTGCACTGCAGATTTGGACATTTGTGATTTCAGGTGTTGTCACTTCAAACCACAATGTTGTCCTGCATAGCTTTTTTTTTTCTCTTCAATTTAAAGACCCATTTTCTGATTTTTTTTAATTACTCTGGTCAGCATTACGATGACAGTTGTTGCCATTTGGTATTATGGAGAAAGTAACAATCGTCAGATAAAGCACCAAATAGAAAGAACTGGATGTTAGTTATAATCGATACAAATCCAGCATAATATATGATTCCCATCATTAGGAAAATAAAAATACTTGCAATTCACATTTTGGAAAAAAAAATTCTGTTTCATATTTATTTCTTCCCATCTATCTCTGTATCTCTTTCTCTCATCGCCCACTTTTCTCAGAAACAAAAGCACACGTCCATATTATTCTTTTTTTAATAAGACATATAAATGGGTTTCCATTGCAAGCAGATTTATCTCAGCAAAGCACAATATTTTTATTTGTCAGCCAACATATACAGTATATTGTATATCTGATTGGTTCCCAGTTAGTGAGTTCCCTGCTGTACTGATGTACAGCACTATGGATTACCTCTCAATTTCAGCATCTGGCACCTTAGTTTATTACTCTTTTATAATATATTTTACAGTTGATTTTCCCTGTGACCATCCACATGAGAACCAACATCTCATTTTCAGTGGGGTCCTCGTTGTTGCCATATCTGCAGCTGGATAGGCTGGAGTACTAAGAGGTGATGTTATAAGCTTACAGTCACACTGTGAATGTCTTGATTGAGATCTTAATTATTTTATGGATACTGTCTTTTCATCTAGGTAGAGGATATCATTTCTACATATGCCATTTACAATTAAAGGAGTACTCCAGTCACAATTTGCAAAAACATTGCTGTGCATAGTGTTTTGATTTGTGCATTTAGTCCTGGCATGTCCTTCCCTTTGTTTGCTACTAGGTGTTTTTTCTCACTTTTCTTATTAGTTTTATGGCCTGTCCTATTACTTTTAAGGCCTCTGGGGATTTCCTTATTACCACAGTTTATTGCTCTTCTTTTTCTTACAATGCCTCTTGTCCATGTGAGGGTGATGCAACTGGGACCATAGATTTAGCAAGTACTGGTTTACAGTCAATTTTAAAGCAGTATAGCTGTGATTTTTAAGTCACTTTCCTTATCCAATGGGCACTGAAGGCTACATTTACAGCTTAGCAATCAGCTGAGGTATAATTGAGTGGGTAGTTTGCAAGAAAACAGCTAGAGTCTTTACTGGTTATAGCATTGATGACCTAGGGTGATTTGTGTGCTTTTTTATGGCTGGGTGTAGTTTGACGACATTAAAAGCCTTAAAAGCAAAACATTTGTGCTGCTAGTTAGACCTTCAGAAGTGTACAGAAAACAAAAATACTGAATTAGAGTTATTTAGTTGATGCCAGAACATCAGACACCTATCTTCAGGTTACTGCTACATTACTTTACCTCAGTGAATCAGTGGTCCCAGATGCATCAGTGTCACATGAGACAGGAGGAACTGTAGGACAAAGATGAGCAATAAACCATGCTAACATGGAGATCCCCAGAGGCCATAAAACTAATAGGCAAGTTTAGAAAAACCTCCTACTAGCAAACAAGGGTGGGGGGAACGACACACCAGGACTAAACAGACAAATCAAAACACTTCACACAACAGATAGTTTTGTAAATTTTGACTGCAGTACTTCTTTAATATGTGAGCAGTTATCTAAGATAAGTTGTCTAGGTTGATTTTAAGACTACACATATTCTGACCCTAGCAGGCCTTACCCAATACCTATAGGAAGAACCTATGTCATCCCAACTGAATTTTTTTTATAATGTTGTAAGAATGTTGTTGACTGTAATTTTTAATAATATGTCTAGTATTCTAGGCTTAGGGACACCATATATATACAGATAGATAGATAGATAGATAGATAGTATGTAGCTTTCTATTTTTATCTCTTGCATTCTTAGAGTTTCTCTCTTCATTTTTAAGTTGTATCTACTGTTTCTCCCTGATTCCATCCTGCATGGCATCGTCAGTTTTTCTGTGCTGTTTTTTCTTTGTGTCTGTTTGGTGTTTTTTGTTGTGTTTTTTTTTTGTTGTTTTGTTAGCCTCAAGATTTTTTTTTGTTTGTTTATTTTTTCAGATTTCAGAGTATTACTTTGATCTGCTATGTTTTCTTGTAGTAACCTGTATGTCTCCTTCTGCTCCTTCTGATTACTATAACTTCTTCCATAATTGCCTACATCTTTTCAGTATTTTTTCCTGTTAGCTTATTGTGTCTTACATTCATTTTCATCCAAGATAATTTCTCCAGCCTTAATGATAGTATTTATTATATGCTGGTTAGCCCCATCAGAGAGCTGCAGTTTATTTTGTTCTTTCAAAGATTTGAATACTTCTTTAGGTAAAGTAACCTTGTTCCCTTAATTTCTTTCAGTTCCTCTCCATTTCTTTTACAATTGTGTACACAGTCTTCCTTTTTTTTCATTACTTTTATCTGCTTCGTTAGTGTGCCTAAATTCCGTGATTCCTTATTTGAGCCAGTAGAACACAAATGTGGACCATCAAGACAATTTGATGGCAGATTTAATTTTAGTTTTTTTTTTTGTTTATTTTGTTTTATGTATGATGTAATAATGTCAGATTCCTGCAGAAAATGTAGTTCTCCCTTAGGGGAACCAATATCTGGTAAATTTCTATTTATTTATTTTGTTTTTGTTAACTGGGTAGGTGCACTAGACAAAAGCATTGTCTATTTCAGACATGACCTGGGAGAGTTACAGACAGCATAGGTGATACAATAATTGGTGACAACATAGGTGATACGGTACCCTTATGGGATACCAAAGCTGAGGGTCCTGACATGTATGGGCCCGGCATTGGCATCCCAAAATTAGGGATGTCTAACATTTCAGCCCGACAGTGAAAAGTCATTTCACTGGGCGAAATTGTATTTGTGTAGGTCAAAAATATCAGAATACTGGGTAACCAATAAAAGAACAACTGAAGGGCATCTAGAGGTGTAAACACTGCTTCCTATCACCTTTAAATGGAATGTCTCTTATAATAATGTGTGTAGATTTGCCCTGTCTGCCCCTTGACTCACCCACCATTGCTCCCTCTATTGTAATCTAAAGTGGCTCTCACCCCTTCCCAGCGCTTCTGCATTCTATGCTGTTAAAATGACAATATCATTTGGGCCTCTAAACCTGCCTCACTGGCCTCTATGTTCACTCCCATTGACTCTGCCTATTCTTTGCACTCCCAAAGATCAAACCCTCCTGGCTTTTCCAAAATGTTTCTCCAAAATGGGTGGGCAAGCGTTTGCTCGCTTTGCCTCTAGAGCCTGGAACTCCTTACCCTTTCATCTTAGGGTCTGCCAGTCTCAACTTGCATTTAAAAGAGAACTATTCAATTACCTCAGCTCCTCTGATGAATGCTCCTGCTCCTGACACTCTCTCCTTTTCTTGCTAATCCTCTAATGCTGTGTATTTTCTTCATGTCTCCCTCTGTTTTACTCCCAACTTGTCATCAGTTTTGGCTTGGTTACTATAGATGTTGTTGCTAGCTTATGCTTGACACACTACCCTTACTGACAGCTGTTTCATGTTTGCTGTTCACTGTGTCCCGAATCCCTTTATTTATTGTATGACTGCTAATTGTCTTGATTACTTTTGTTTCCGTCTTTTCATGGATATTACCTTATTGCTTGTGTTTTCAGTTATTTGTATCTTAATACTGCCTATTGTTTGGCAGCTGTTTAGAAATGTACCTAGCTAGGCCCGTCGGCACAGCGGTGGATTTCGCTGCTGACGCGGCGGCACTCGGTTCGAGCGGACCGGGTCGTCGGAAGGCTTGACGCAGGGAGAAGGATCAGCGTCCCATGGGCAGCTCTCCTCCGGGGTGGTGATGACAGCACCGGAGCGTTAGAGACCCCTTAGCGGAGGCTGGGGCACTCACGCTGCCGCGCCACGCCAGGGGTGGAGGCGGGCGACGCTGGCCATTGCACATCCCCGCCCAAAGGGAGAAAACCAAGGAGGAAAATCAGTAGGAGGGGTGGTCCTCCGCCTCCAGATGAAGCCTCCCCGAGGTTTCGATTCACCTTCGCCGCCGCACTCCCAACCAGATACCGGTTCCACGGCACCAGGAACTGGGGTCATGGCCCTGCTCTCCGGGGGGAAAGCTGGGGGTGACCGGGAGTGGCAGCAATGGGCAGATGGTGGAAGCTCCAGGGGCCGTGACCAGGCGGATGGAAGACGGAGGATCCCCACAAAAAAAAAAAAAAAAAAAGAAATGTACCTAGCTGTACTTTCTGTGGACTGTATATTTCAACTGTACATTTTTGTTTTACTTGTTACTAACTGCTATTGTCACTCTCCCTAGTCGTGCCTGAAAATAGACTCTTTTTGTCTAATGCACTTACCTAATAAACATAAGCTAAATAAATAAACAGCAGCAATAATAGCACATAGAACAGCTTTTGTCCATAGTCATGAAATAGATGGCATGTCATATATACTGTAAGAGAAATATGTTTTATATATTTTAAAAGGCTGTACCACCCTGTGCCCAGAAAGCATCCACATGCACAGTCACTGTGTGTCTCTCTCTGCCGTCTCTCTAGAATTGTATTTCCTTCTTGGATATTCAGTGTAGCAGCTGCACACATAGAAACATAGAATTTGATGGCAGATAAGGACCGCTTGGCCAACCTAGTCTGCCCGTTTTCCTACCTGATGGATAAGCTGCAGATCCTAGTTAACCAACAGTCTACTTCCTCCTACCCCCCACTAGGACTGCCTTATGTCTGTCCCATGCATTCTTGAATTCCCCCACTGTTCTTGACTCCACGACCTCCTCAGGGAGGCTGTTCCGTGCATCCACAACCCTCTCCATGAAAAAATACTTCCTCACACTTCATTTTAAACTTGCTTCTGGCCAAACTGGTCATTTCATTTATGCAACTTATAAGCCAGTCCTTACAGAAAGTAATGCACACTCCTGTATCCTAAACAACGTTTGCCATTTTGTGTGTTAGATTAGCAGTCGGAGAGCAGCAGCATGGATCAGCTCAATCAAGGCCAGCGAGTTGTTATGCTCTTGGTTCGATTCTTGTGTTAGACTGGAAAACTATGAAGTTACGTCAGTGAATTGGCTGCCACTGGCCAAATAGTATTTTTCTCAGCAGAATTTCTGCATTTTAATATAGATCACATTGTTTGAGTAGCTAGAATGTACACCGCTGTTCCACAGGCTGTGAATCAAGATTCACTTTCCAAAGGTTAGCCTAAGACTTTTCTCATTCACCAAAATATTTTAGGTGGCAATAAACTATAGTACAATGTGATTTTGCCTGCAGCTTACCTGCATTTGAAATGTAGGTATGCTTCTTTACTTCTGCCTAACATGTTACTTTATACTGCATCAAACAATAAAATGCACTGATCACCAGATATACCCTCCTTAAAAATCTGTTTGCCCCTCTCATTTGGTGACCTGCTGCCTTTGTGTTTTGGGAGCTGTCTCAATCTGAGTTTGTATTGCAGTCCTTGGAACTCTCTTTACTCAGCTCACACCTGCCTCCAGAGCCGGCCCACCATATACAACCTTTGTCCCACAGCACATGAGCTACATTTCACATCCCACAAACCTGGTTGTGTATTCTGTAAGCCCTGTTTCACATAAAAGGAACTCTATTCCACACCCCTGTACCTTTTTTACACTTCACCAATCCTCCTTCATACCCCACAATATCACCTCAAATGTTGGAGCCACCTCATGCTCAGTAGCCTCCTTTACACCTAGCCTACATGTAAACATTACTGTCTTGTAAGTTTGGATTATGAATTTGGAGGATTCTAAAGTACATTAAACAGAGACACTTGTTAGAGTACCGGGAGCAGGGGTTCATTGGGCTGCTAATTTGCACTGACAGAAGCATTTGTGTTTGCCATGTAAAATCTTCTGGTCCTGTAACCAAAGGAAGCTTTGTGTTCCAAAGCAGGCTGTGACCCAGCAGCGCTCACCTATATATACTGTAAGGTGACCCAGTCTTTGTAATCGGGACCCTTTCTTGTCCATGCTCTCTGTCTTTTATCAAGACAAACATGGTAACGGCAGTGAGCTGCTGGATGCTGATGACTATCTCAGGGCTTCAGTGACAGTTTAATGCCACTTCCATGAAGTTCCAATTAATTTCTTTCTTCAGACATGCTCTTCTAGCTTAACAGACCCCTACTTGCTTGCATGTGAGTGAGTGAGTGAGTGAGTGTGTCTATAGGATGTGTACCAGCAACATAATCCATCGATTCCCCATGTCCAGGGCCCTGTGTTTGTTACATTTTGTGGCAGGATTTCATATTTTCTGTGGCAGAACAACAGCTGATTCTGTGGCCATTCTGCAGTACCTCCTCTCACTAGGCTGGCCAATCCATGCAAATTCGCTGCCTCCTTGAGGCCTACTCCATGGACACAATGCCACACCCCAGTCTGCTGAATTGAGGGAAGCTACCTTGCCCTCCAGCCCTGGTGCCTATAGACCCAACTGAAGATCCCTGGGTACCGACATTTTGTAAAAAAGGTAGGGAGTCATCCAAGAAATGAAAAGAAAAGACAAGAACAGTTCAAGGAAATTGGTGATAACAGTGCCTTCTCTCTGCAGCCACAGCCACAGCAGAAAAAATGAGGCCTCCTCTGACAGCTCTGGTGCCAAACCCTCCAGAGACTGTTCAGTAAAGTTAGTCACTTAAAACCATGTATGTATGATGTCCTTTTTTTTTTCCACATAATGCATTTATTCAAGTGGCTATTTGTTGCCTATGAGCCACTAAATGTTGCTCCAGTTTGTGTCCCAATCTCGGCGAGATCTAACTGTCATTTATGTCATTCAAGTACTGTCGTCAGTGGCAGCAGTTTAAGATTGGGAATGACATCATGGCAACTGTGCTGCTATCTTGAGATAGTAATCCATCTTTTCCTGCCTAGTTTTAATATTTTAGAAGGCAGTCTGCCTTAATACACGGTTCAAGTCAAGGTGAAAAAAAGCCTTTTTTTTTACTTGCCTGATAGCACTGATGTTCCTTCCTGATACACGCTGTTCCAAGTCACAAGGGTCATTCATTCAAATAACTGCCCCCTTGCATACAGTTACTTGCATTCGGTTTGGACAGTAAACAAACAAAGGGGAACATGTTTATTAATATGCATGAGCTGGTGCATGGCTGCTAGCTGGGACCAAAAGCAAAATAAAGACCACATGGCAAGAGACTGTGCTCACTGAAAGTTTCAGCTTACACACAGTCTAACTGTAGCCCCCCTAGTTCCAAAAGCTGAATCAGTCCAGTCAACTGAGTCCAGACTCCAGCTCCCGCTCCAGCTACAAATGTCTGGATTAATTGAAATTCACAGGCTTTTTTTAATTACTTTATTGTTTGTTTATTAATGAGTAGCAGCGTTATATAAAGGTCACCATATAGAAGCTCTGCTTTAGCCTGCTGGTATTCAGTCAGTACAGTCTCTTGCAGTGCGGTCTTCATTTTGCTCTTGGTCCCAGCTATTGGCACTACACCAGCTCATACAAATAATAAGCATGTTCCCCTTCATTTATTTACCATCCACCCCAAATGCAAGTAACTGTATGCAGGGGGCAGTTATTTGAATGAATGACCTTCACGACTTGGAAGTGTGTGTCGGGAAGGAACATTGGCGCTATCAGGCAAGTAAACAAAATGGCTTTTTTCTTCCCCTTAACTTGAACTGGATTGATCATGGCACTGTATTAAGGCAGATTTACATATCTGCCATTGATCTGTAAAGCCATGTCTAGAGTACAGCTGCTGATTCTGTGATCCAATTTTTACTTGTGCAATCGCATAGCATAGCTGGCACTTACAGTATGTGGATGAGCAGCAGGTTTTCCAGATTTCTGCAGCCTGCATTAATTTCTGTGTTCAGCCATGATTTCCGCAGCCATTGCCATGACCACAGAATCATTGTAAACACAGGGCTCTGCCCATGTTCTTAGGATTCCCCATCTCCACCAGAGCAGTTAAGGGCTTGTTTTTATTCATTCCCTTCCCTCATCATTTAATAGGCATAACAATATTACTACTAAAATGAGTAAGCAAACATTACTGTCACTGAACAATGCTTTTAATTTTTGTTGCTAGTATGAGTCCCATTTCACTGACTTATCAAAGTTGGAGTGGATGCCATGATATACAGTATTAGAACAAAAATGGAGACTACTGTCAGTTATTGATCATTATGAAATGGGCAGAGGAAATTCTAAATCTTAATTGACTGAGAGGTACATTTAGCTAGGCAATTATCCTAGCATAACAGCCTGGCTTAAAGTACCTCCAGCAAAAACAAGCATTTGTCAATGCCGAGTGTTTCCTTGCATGGTGTGTGAGGCAGGGGTGTATTAAAGTTACGAGCCTGCATTTGTAAAGTTCAGCGTAGTCTCATAATTTTTGGGGTTTTTTTAAATATTTTTATGGCACATTTTGAACATAGCCTTCTTATGACCCCACCTCATGGACAATGGTGGAGAAAATGTTAACTCCTGCCTGAAAGGTGATTTCACACAGCGACTACCGAATCATCTTTCAGGATGTAAAAAAAAAACATTTGGGCCAGGATTTGAAAATTGTCAGCTGTCATATTTATGATGTGCTGTGAAGAAATGCCTTTGTTGAAAAGTTGGGATCAAAATATTGAAAATAACCAAAGTTATGAGCCTGCGTTCGCAAACTTCAACGTAGCCTCATAACTTTGTTTTTTTTTGAATATTTTTATGCCAAATTGTCAACATAACCTTCTTATCACCCCACCTGATGAACAATGGTGGATAACATTTTTAACTCCTGTCTGAAAAGTGATGTCGAGCAGCGATTGCGGAATCACCGTTCAGGATAGATTTAACTAATGTCACTTGCATCGTTCATGAGGTGGGGTCCCAAAAAATATATGTTGAAAATCTGGGCAAAAATATTGAAAAATGCCCAAGTTATGCTGCTAAGTTCAAAACCCCTTTGAAAGACATTGAGCCACATACCTGATTTCCTCAGCTCGCGATCCAGCCTTGAAGTGTGAAGACGTTTCGGCAGTGTGGAGAAGAACACAGCACTGGACCCCTGTTGGGTAAGTAAGAGCTTGTGGGGGACTGAGTGGGAGGGATGGGTGGGTGGGACTAATGGTGCAACAGACAATGATGGACAGTTTTCTGTTTTACAGGATTCAATAAAAAAAACATTATAACGAGAGATGGTTTTCTATATTACAGGTGGTAACATTGGGGGATTGTGCACCCCCGGTATCACTTTTACGTTTATGCGGGGAGACAGAGGATCAGGTGGGACAGCACACAGAGGGAAGGAGCGAGAGGGTTTTAGCTAAAAGCTGTACCCCCAAAAAAAGTATACATCTCACAACCAACAAAGAAATGCTGTACTAAAATCATTGTGTGGTCTGAGAAAGCCAGTCAAAAATGAAATGTTTACCAAAAATAAGACGTGTTGGAGGGAAAAATGAAAAGCTGTTTCCGTCTAGGCTAACATTCTAAACAGCTACTTCCTCTTCTTCATTATTGAAGAAATGTACGGGTGCATGCCTGAAGTCTGCAGCCCAATAATGAAGTGCATGCCTGAGATGGAGGGTCTTTCTAAATTGCTATTTCTCTCCAGGCTACAGCATGGGGAAAGGGGGTATTTTTTTCTCCCCTTGTACAGAAAGCGTCTAGTTGGGGGAAACTTCTTTAATTAAAAAGTACTACCCAAAGTGAGCGTGCGCATCTGCGGATGGCAAGGAGTAGTGACAGTAAAGAAGCTGAAAGAAAGAATCCTAGCTACCAAAACAAATAGGAGTTGGAGTGACGGGGATAGCTCTAAGTCAGGTGGTGATAAGGGCAACTGTCATTGTCTCCCACTGTCAAGGAGTGCACTGCACTGCTCTCTCTCTCCCCCCCCCCATGCTCCATGCTCTGCTGCTCTCTCACTCTCTCTCTCTCTTTCTCAGATGCCGACACCTCATCAGAGAAATGTGCATTTTGTAATCCTGCCCTTCCACTTGCTGCTTTGCTTGATGCTACAGTGAGGGATCGCACACACATTGAGAAAACTAGAGAGAGAGAGAGTGATAGAGTGACACAGCGAGAGAGAAAGACAGAGAGAAACACACCAGGATTGTCGCCTTCCACTCCCCAGCACATTTTGCACTTGTTCCCTCGGTAAACAAGTTCCATTCTTTGCTGGAGTGCTGGGACAGTTCACTGTGCCTCTTTCTCTCTCACACGTGTGCTTCTAGCCCTGAATAAGACACAGGGCACTGGAGACAGCTCGCTTTCTGCCTGGATGACACAAACAGGCTGACAAAGAGAAGAGAGAGGACACAAACTGCTTGGTGGGGGGTAAGGTTCTTGGGGACACAGTGACCTGTGTCCTTTATGCACATTTTGTGCCTCAGGAGATGCAGGGTTTAGCACAGAGAGTTCCTGAGATGCTCAGCAGTGCAGGTCTGGGAGTCCTGAGCAGGCCATTCTACTGCGCACGCGTGAAATGCGAGACTCTGTTTTTTTTTTCTTCCCTCCCCCTTTGTCACCAGGTGGTTTTGGTGCCATTGAGACCAGTGTGGACCACCAGTGAAGTGAGGAGAGGAGGGGAAACATGGAAAACATCAAGAGGAGAAGGAAACGTGAGTGGGGGTGAGATTCGTCCTCCTAAGGCAGCAGAGTCAGTGAATGACTGGGGAGAAGAGAGAGCAGACATTTTGTAGGCACCAATGGCTGGAGAGAAAGCAGGGTTGCAAAAGTAAAAAAAAAAAATATTTTTACATTAAAAAGTAAAAGAAGCATGTCGAACAGTCTACTCCACTCGACCCAGGAAAACTGAGGCATATTGAACAGTCACCTTTTTTTTTTTTGGAGACGGAGGTATATTTTAAAGTTTTAATCATTTTAGGCAGTTTAGGGCATTGTGTGATTATTTGGTTGACAGTTTTAGTGAGCTTAGGTTTAAAGTGTGTGTTTTTTGTCTTGTGTTTCTGTAGGGCTCGAGCTGTGGGTGCAGCAGGCGTGCAGCAGCAAATTGCAGCCAGTCTTAAAGAGCTGGGCTGGGGAAAGTCGAGACTGCCTCGTGAGTGGCACACAGCAATGTCTCAACGATGCTGTACTGGTTATTTTGCTTGAGGAGAATGTTCAGCAGCAAAGGACAAGGAACAAACAACATCATCATTGGAGTATGACAAACACATTTCAGGAAACTGAGAGTGTGAATGTTGAAACTGATAATGATAAGCAGTCTGAACAGACTGCATCTGCTAAAAGCAGCAAGAAATTAAGGTTGTGGAGCGATAGCTGGACAAAGTTATTTCCATGGCTTGTAAAGGAGGAAGTCGAGAGAAATATTGTTGGGAAGTGCAGTTGGTGTAAAAAAGGTGGCAAAAGCTATCCATTTGCCACAACTGGCACAACCTATCTGCAAGTGTTTGCTTTCTATAGACATGAAAGAAACAGAGAGCAGTTGCTGGCGCACACAGGAAAGAAAACAGCAAAAAAACTATATCTGCCGGTGGCGTTTGAGAAGCAGATCTCGGGTCTTGAGCCAAAGGATGACAGTAAAGTTGTTCAGTTAATGACAATGTACTACCTTACCAAGCATGGGCAATCACTGAACCAGTTTGAAACACTGATATCTCTACAGGTGAAGAATGACATCTTTCATGCCGGGATGCTCAGGTTGAGCTGTTGCTTGTGGAATGACACTGATGGTGGTGTTTTACGTCCACAGAATCAAAATGGTTGTCCAGCATTGCAAGACAGTGACACAATTTACTCTGGTTAGGATGCAAAATATGACATGCTGGACTGCATAAACAAAGTCCTACAGGAAAAAATCAGAGGTCACATAGCAGGATCTCAGTTTCCTGGGGTAACAGTGGATGAAACCATTAATATAACCAGTCACAACAAGCTGAACATATATATGAAGTGCATACACAATGCACAGGCCAAACTTCATTTCATTGACTGTATTGCAATACCTGATGGGAGGGCAGAGACAATTGTGGCAGAACTGTTAAGTGTGTGTTCCACTAATGCAGTTGACCCCATCAAGATCATCACACTAGAAAGTAACGGTGCCAGCGTCATGATTGGAATGCACAATGTGGTGGGTGCAAAGTTAAGACAGCAAGTAAACCCAAGGTTGATTCAGATCCATTGTGATGCCCACAGACTGGCACTGGAAGCAGGACAAGCATGTCAGGACAACCCTGTATTCAATGACCTAACCATCAAAAATGTGTACAGATACTACAACAACTCTGTAGTACAGTACAATGCTTTGCGTTTCATCCAAGAAACACTCAGTGATGACAATATCAGATATAGGTCCCTAAAAGAACCTGCGAGTTTTTAGTGGCTGTCACTGCATACTGCAGCACAAGCAATTCACAGATCATTCCCTGCACTTTAACAAGCCCTAGAGCATGATGCTGCAGCAAAAGGTGCCCAAGAAGCAAAGGATCTTCACACAAAACTGAAATCAGTCTGCTTTATCGTATGCATTTTTTTTCACAGGCTTCTTAAACACAATGAATAAACTGTCTCTAGTCATGCAGTGGGACAATTTTGACATTTCAGATGCCAGCAGCATGATAGAAGCAACAGTTTAAAGAGCAGAATGGGGTTGAGCTACAGAAGACGTTTCAGGAACTTGACCAATGTCCTGGCACGTGACAGGATCAAAAAGTGAATAACAAGCCAGCACTGTGTATGAAGTCCCAGACGGCATCTTGGGCTGGCAGTATAGCCTAGAGGTTAGAGTAACAAGCTGTGAACAAACTTGGTACATCCAGTAGACTAGACCTGGGTTTGATTCTCACAACCTCCACTTGCATACTGTGTGACTCTGAGCAAGCCACATAACCACCCAGTGCTCCCAGGTCACCCCTGAAAACAGGCACTTGTGCCTAGTGGGCGTTACTCGGTTACCAAAGACTAAAATAAATAAATAAAAAATACCTGACATAACTCATTGAAAACATTCACACAAGATTTGAGTCAGCTTCAAGGGAGTTGCTGCATTACTTAAATGTTCTTCTAAGTCCTAAGTGTCTCCCTGATGACTCCAAGATAATATACTATGGACTGCAGGAACTCAAGGATGTTTACACTTATTTCTAAGACACAACCTTTAAAGAAGAAACACTGCCAGCACTTATTAACCAAGACAGGGCTGAGAATAATTACAGACAATTCAAACTTGTTCTGAAATCTAAAAAAGGACTGACTTTGCTCAGTAGTGTCTACCAAGACTTAATTGAGAACTATTCAGATGTATTCCCAGATTTTGTTGCAATGGCCAAGATTTTACTCGTGTCACCTGTTACATTAGTGGCATGTGAAAGAGGGTTTTCTGTACAAAACAAAATAAAAACAAAAGGTAGATGTTCCCTAAAGGCTGACACTGTGAGCAAACGTATTCGGATAGCCCAAGAAGAAGCTGAACTTGAATACTGTGACCCTCTTCCAGCACTTAAGAAATTTAAGGCCATTAGACTGCACAGACAATAATTATGTTTTAAAATTGTCTTAAATTGTGATTGTGTTTTTTAGTTTCAGACCCAGCAGATGGACATGACCCAGAGACAGATGACTGGATGACAACTTAGGCACAGGAGAGAAGATACAGTGAGTATTAAAATATAATTTGTTCCTATTAAAAGGCAGGTGGTGGTGGGCAAAGTAGTTTATTATAGCCACAAGGCCAAGCTCTGTTTGGTGGGGGAATGGGGAGGATCAAGATTCAATATTATAACAATTACACTACCCCAAAGGTGGGTGGGGGGGTGGCTGACCATATTACCATTAATTATAACCCCATTCTGCTTATAATTACTGCATTTTTTTTTGGGTGGGGGAGGATCATAGTGTAAGAAGTTCAGTACCCCAAGGGGGTGGGGGTGGTGTAAATTAAGTAATAGCCCCATTGTGTCTTATCTGGTTAGGGTGGGAGGACTAATTCAATTGACTAATGTTACCCTAACCCTCTGATCTTTCCACAGTCTGTCTGCAACAGTGACTTCTTTCTCATCAACAAATGTATCACACAGAACAGTTAAGAAATGTGCAGGAGAGCTTGCTGGAGAAGTTATGGGTAGGAGGGTGTTTAGGAGAAGTTATGGGCAGGAGGGTGTTTAGGAGATGTTTGGGCAGCAGGGCATTAGGAGGGTGGTAGGAGAAGATTATTGCCACTAAATGCCATACCAGGAAAAAGGAAGTACAATAAAAAAAGCAAGACATACAGAGTTCCATGCCACCAACCATGAGATGTAGATTGTGCCACTGTCTTAAACCTGACAGATTTGGGAGCGCCTAAGGGTGTGAGTGGGGAGGGTGGGTGGTGGGGTCTTTTAGTCACTATCCCACTGTGATCTTTCCAGTCTCTGAATGGAATGCTGGTAAGTTCTTTTGCTGCCACACACACAATTTAAGAAATGTGCAGGAGAGCAGGCAGGAGAAGTTTTGGGCAGGAGGGTGTTTAGGAGATGTTATGGGCAGGAGAGTGTAGAAGACTGGATTATATGCAAAACACAATGGGGACTGCTGGCACTCTGAGGCAAGCATGGAGTTCAGTGATTGTACTAACTGTGAATGTGCTGCTTTCAAAGCTGCTGCTTAGCCACTTGCCAGCTGGCCGGCTCTATGCTTACGTGATCATTGATCTGTCAGGGATGAGCCCAACGTAGATTGCTCTGCAAAATGTTTTTTGCAAATGTGCAAGGAAACATAAAAAGGCTGAGCACTCACTGACAGAGTCATCAGCATAAGATCAGGGACAAAATGGGAACCCCAAACATAACTGCCCTCACATAAATCATAAAGGCTAACTTTCACCAGACAGAGCTCTCTTCACTCCCGGGGCTGCCAACCACTGCTTCCACCTGTGGCTTTCACCCTCTGCAGCCAAATGCTGCTGCTTTCTGCCTTACAACACTGCTCCAACACAATGCCTCCCAAAATGCACTCTGAAACCAAAGAGAACCACAGATTCTGAGGAACTGTCACTCCAGCCACTGATTTTGTAGCCTGCTCTTTCACATTCTGCTCCAAACCTGATGCCCTGCTCCATCTCATTACATCAATATAATCTCTCTCAACTGCACTGCTAAAACAACTGAGTACTTCAGATCCTCGGGAATCATCATTCCAACTGTGGGCTTGATGACATGCTGTCTCTTTACATATCACTCCCAGTCTAAAGCTCCACTCCATTTCCTCATGCCTGATACTGTTCTGTATTCCCTCTAAATTGAAAGTGTAACCAGGTCCTAATCTGTTTCTGACAGCTGTTCTAAACAAATTCTGGTCAGAGCCGATACAGCTGCTCAGAGCTGTTATGAGTGCCTGAGTGTGCCATGCCCAAGATGGCGGTGCTGACAGAACTGCACATGCGCGATAATCGTGCATGCACAGTTTGAGCTGCTGCCACCATCTTTGGCATGGCACCCGTCACTTCTGCAGTTGTGGAAGAAAGCTAGTGCCCCACGAAGAGGGTGGGTTTATGCAACCTGCAGAGGGGAAGGACCACATATATAGAACGAGTGGACATTAGGCAGAACACTGTGGAAGCACACAGGACAGCGGTCCAGTCACATGCTTCCACAGTGATCTTTTAAAGATGATCACATAATGTCTGTGGAGCTCTGCCCACACGGCTGTAAAAAAGATTGTTGCCCAATCCACAGTGCCACCAAACAACACTCCCCACCCCCATTCTGACTCTGGGCTACCTAACCCCCATGCCAGAAAACAACACACGTCCCCACCATAGTCCATGACAAAGGTGTGCCCAACCACTGGTCCCACTAAATAACACACCAACACTGGGAAGCCCAATCTCCAGTACTGGATACCCCTCCCCCCAAAAAAATGCCCACTGTCATTTCCTTTTTTTAGTAAAATGAAAAAAAGGAAGCCATGCAGTGATGTCTTCTAGACCCACTAACCCCACTGTCCCTCACCCCAGTGCCACTCTCTGCATCCACTACCACTACTTCCAATCCCTCACTTACCTCACTAGGGTCTTACAAAGTAATCCTCTCAGCAACACTGATCATCCTTCTGCTACCATGCCTGACTGTAGTCTGACTGAAAACAATGGCTTTTTATTGTGTTTTGAACTTTTACTAATAACATTGTCGTTTTTCAACATTTTGGCCCCACATTTTCAACATAACCTTTTTTAGCCCCACCTCATGAGCAAGAATGGTGTCATTTGAAATGTTTTCATGACATCACCTTTTGGTCGGGATTTGAAAAAATTACACCTGTCTTGATCATAAGATGTGATAATAAAAGGACTATTTGTTTAAAATTTGGGATCAAAATCTCAAAAAACAATAAAGTTATGACAACATTTTTGAATTAACTTTGCTACTTCTTTTTAAATTTTGACCCCAAATTTTCAACATAACCTTCTTCACCCCACCTCATGAACATGCCAAGTGTCATTTTTCAAATCCCGTCCAAAAAGCATTTTCACAGTCGTGCTGCAAAATGTCATTTTGGCCAGGATTTCATAAATGGCACTTATTGTGTTCATGTGGTAGGGTAATAAAAAGATTATGTTAAAAATTCGAGGTCCAACTCTGACAACAATGTTATGAAAAAACTTTAAAATTTTTCAGTGTTTACTCATAACATTGCAATTTCTTTTACATTTTCATCATACAGTAGTCTTTTTTACCCCACCTCAAGAACATGGCAAGCATCATTTTAAAATCTCACCCCAAACCTGTTTCCACAGTCAATCTGCAAAATCACATTTCAGGTGAGATTTGATAAGTGACACCTGTCATGTTCATACGCTGGGGTAATAAAAGTACTATCTTGAAAACTGTGGTTCGCAATCTAAGAAAATGATAAAGTTACAGTATGTGTGAAACACTTCATTTTCCAGTCATGACAATTTTAAAATTGAAACTCATCTTTTAATTTGCTAATCGTAACTATTATACTATGTATGCCCAATAAAGACAACACAGCAAATACAAACAAGTAAACATGATGGGTGTTGCCCAGTGCATGCTTCTTTTAGGGACTCACACATTAAAAATACTAGTTTAGTTTACAAAATAAAAAAAAAACGCATTTTTATAATTCTGTTACTAAATAAGCAAAATATCCATTTCACAGTTTTAATAAGGCACTTCGGGGCGTGAATTGTGTGGGATAATGACACTCATCAAGTGGTGGAAGCATCTAGACAGGGTGAGTCATTATCATACCACAACATGCCCCCTGCCGTGCCTTTTTGCTTAATCACTACAGTTAAGTGACTAGTGTATTGCCCCTTGTCTGCTACCCTGTTCTTTGAATCCACCTTCAAGGCTGTATTTACAGACTCAAACATCAGCGAACTCCATTAACTCTTGAATGTTGTAAATTTCACAACCAAAAAGAGTCAAACTTTTCTGAAAAATAAACCACAGGGATAGCTTTTCTGAAAAATAGGCCACAGTGATAGCAGCCTGCCTCACTTCTCAGATATATTCATTAGCTTAGATTCCTGTAATGGGAGTCTCAACTTAAAGGACAAATACTTGTGGGAAGGCTTTATGAAACACTCATCATACTTTTGCTATGTGGTATTGGCTATGTTGCAAGCTAAAAACAGGCAGAACAGGAAATCTGTAAAAGCAAAGAGCTGTAAATATATTAGAACACCTGTGGAGTTCCTAAAGTAAAGATGTGAACAACA
The DNA here is from genome assembly GCA_016271365.2 of Neoceratodus forsteri. Taxonomy (NCBI): domain Eukaryota; kingdom Metazoa; phylum Chordata; order Ceratodontiformes; family Ceratodontidae; genus Neoceratodus; species Neoceratodus forsteri. Next base: position 1,822,968,980 of record CM057449.1, on the reverse strand, counting down.
AATGCTTTTTAATTTGCCTTCATGTTCCAAGGATGAAATAACCTGCATTAGTTAGGCATTTAATAAATGCATACTGTGTCACCAACATTTGCCATCTTTTCACAGTCACATCAATTAAAGGGGAGCTATCAGCTCACTTGCATTAATGCTACGGGACCTAGAGGTCCCAACTGAACAAAATGCCTAAAAAGATATATATTTTTCAGCCACTTACTTTTTTGTAGAACTACTTATTATCTGGTTGACCCTGCGACCACCACCCACCATGCCAGCAAAATAAGACTGGCAGTGTCCCCAATGGCCAGTCTTCTGTTGACGTGAATACCAGGCTAAGCCACAGGGGAAATCAGTGTGCCTGTACATCTGTTTTAATATTAATGATAGTGCATTTTCATGCTAATTCTGCTGGTACCAATTGGGCTGAGCTTAGCACAACTGGTACTGGTAGCCTGGTACCATATTCATGAAAATGTGGGACACTGGGAGGCATGGTGGGCGGGGGGAGTTGTAGGATCAATGGAATAAATAGTAATTCTACGGCAAAGTAAGTGGCTAAAAAAGATTATATTTTAAGCATTTTGCGTAATCTGGACCTCTAGGCCCCACAGTATTACTGTAGTGGAAATGACCGTTCCCCTTATTAGTCAACTTCATAACATTTGGCAATCAAATTGGCTACTGTGGGTGGGTCAGTTAGATCTCAACATATATTGATTGATTGATTGATTGACTGATTGAATGATTGATTGAGATTTACCAGGAAATACGTACTGAGCCACAAAACTCCTTTTCCAGATGTGTCCTGGGGGAACGGGGGTGGGAATAAATACATAGTATAAGCAAATTGCAGTAATCTGAAAAGCAGAAGGCACAGCTATGTACAGTATATACAGTAACATAAATGACAAATTGCTAAACAAGAAAGGTAGACAGGAAAGGAGGAGAAACAAGCATTTGTCAATGCCGAATGTTTGCTTGCTGGCATTGCCATTGGTAGTGTAGGAGTTAGAGAGATGCATAATAGGAATGGCAGTGAAATATTGAACTGAAGCCAACCTCACCACCACCCTGCAGAGACTGACAGGCACTGGGATGTGCCTTTGGGTCATCAGGCATAACAGCCACGCCATTTCACCACACCCTACCCTGCAGACACTGACAAGTGTCACAGTGTGCCTTGGAGCCTTTGGGCCTTATGCTCACCCCATTCCATAAGAAATACGGTGAAATGGGTGGAGTATAGAAGAATGGGGTGAACTTCAGGGCCAAATAGTCCAAGGCACACCTTGATGCCTGTCACTGGCTGCAGGGTGTGGGTGGGGATGGAATGGCAGGAGTATTACAGGCAACAATCCCAAGTCACACCCCTCATGCCTGTCAGTCTCTACAGGGTGGGACGTTATGGTTGGAAACCCTAACATTCCAGCCAATCATTGGTATTTTTACTCCAAATTTTAAACATGGGTTTTTTGTGACCCCCACCTCATGAACAGTGGCAATATCAGTTTATTAGCAGAAAGCTGATTTTGCACAGTGACTACGCCATTTGCCACCACTGGTGCAAAAACACATTTCAAACAGGATGTGAAAAATGACAGCTGTACTGTTCATGGGGATGTGTAAAAAATGGCAATGTTGAAAATCTGGAGTGAAAATATAAAAATACTGGTGAAGTCACGAGTGTGCGCAGAAACTGTGCAACGCACACCCGTAATGTAATTAGTTTGGGAATTTTTTACAGCAGATTGTCAACACAGGCATTTTGAGACCTCTGCTTATGAACAGTGTCACTGTGATTTTCATAATCTGCCCTGAACACTGATTTCCCACAGCAACCACGCATTTCTGTGCTGGAAGTGCGAAAACACAATTTGCCCAGGGTGTGAAAAATGACAGCTGTACTGTTCATAAGGAGGTGTTGAAAAATGCCAGTGTCGACAATCTGGACTGAAAATATTACAAATTCTTGAACTTACAAGGGTGAGTGGAAACTGCACAATGCACGCTCGTAACACAGTCATTTTATGGACTTTTGTCACCAAATTTTCAACATAGCCATTTTAAGACCTCTGCTCATTAACAGTATCATTGTGATTTTCTTAATATGTCCCAAACATTGATTTTGCACATCGACTGTGCCATTATGCACTACATGCGCGAAAACACATTTTGGCCAAGATATGAAAAATGACAGCTGTACTGCTCATAAGGAGGTGTGGTAAAATGGCAATGTTGAAAATCTGAAGTGAAAATAATACAAATTTGTGAAGTTACTAGCGTGTGTAGGAACAGCGCAATGCACGCTCGTAAAACAGTCATTTTGGGGGGGCCCACCTCGTGAACTGTGTGGCACTGTCCTTTCGTTATTGGGTCCCAAAAGGTGGTTCCATGCAGTAACCATGAAATCACCTTTCAGGACTGAATAACAAAATGGCAGTGACTGAGTTTATGAGGTGGGTCCCCAAAAACCCCATGTTGAAAATTTGGTGAAACAATTCCCCAAAATGGCGAGATATGCAACAAAGTTGAAAAAAAACTATTTATGCCATCATAGTTTACGGCATTTCTTCAGTTGCGGTCAGCTTTGAAAGTGCAGACATATTCCTGGTCTACCAAAGATCATTGCGCCAGCCTCCGGAGGTAAGTATGGGTCGGGGGTGGGGAGGTGGATGCGCAGAGGGTGGGCACAGGTTGGGGGCAAGACAATCAATGAGGGACTGTTTTTGGTTTTTAGGTCTCTTTTTTTTCTTTTAGGAAGATGACACGGGACTTTTGCCATGCTGGGGTAGGCTGTCATAGACAGCTCAGACATTCATTGGTGCGGTGCAGCTGCACCTGCAAAAGGGAGCAGGACATTGGAAGTGGGGGAGGCACACCAATGAAAACTCATACGGTGGCACTATGTTTCTTATGCAATTCTTATACACATGCATGCAAGCAATCATAAAAAGGAGGGGTAGGGAGTGTGATGGAGGGAAAGGATGAAAGAGAGTGTGACTAGATTGGAGGTAGTAGTGAAGGGGAGAGGGAAGGGGAGGGAGATAGGGAGGAAAAGGGTTGAAGGGAGGAAGGTAGTTGAAGGAGGGGGAGGGAGGGGGGAAAAGAGAAGAGGAAGACTACAGAGGTTGAAATGTTTAGTAGTAGTAGTATAGTAACTTGGAGACTGGCAGCTGATAGGGAAAGAGAAGGAGGACAAGATATTAGACTAAAGGCAATTGAAGGACCTGATTTGAATATATTTCAGAGGGGTTTTGGGACAGTGAACTTTATGCATACAGCAAACCATGTGGTGGTCACCGAGTGCATCAGGGAGGAGTCCAGCATCAATGATGTGGTTGGGTGTGTAGTGAGTACTTATTCCAGTAGTGAATGATTTTGGGATCTAAAATTATGGTGGGTAGGGACAGAGATGAGCTGTGTTAGGTGCAGGGATTTAATGTTTTGGCAGAGATTTGAATGAGAGTGAGAGAGGGACAGTTAATGTTAAAATCCTCCAGAATGAATAGCTCACCAGAAGAAGCATGAGAAGAGATAGCAGTTAGTAATTCAGTGATAGAAACAGAAGATATCCCTGGGCAACAGTAGACACCTGCCACAAAGATAGGGATGGAGAAAGGGAAGGGGAATTTAAGTATGAAGAGCTCATAAGCAGTAGGGGAGATTATTGAGAGCACTGGGGTAGACTGAATGGAATAGAAAATGAGGATGGTGATACCACCACCCTTTTTAACACAGTCTTGATGTGAGACGGCATAGCCAGGAATGGTGATAGCAGAGTCAGGGATTTTAGGGAAAAAACAAGATTCCGAGACTATAAGGACATTAGGGTGGAGGGAGATCATATGGTGTTAGAGCAGGTCAATTTTAAGCAAGAGACTTCGACTATTAATGTTAGCCACCGGTAGACCTTTTGGAAGGTCACTGGGGAAGGAATGAGGAGGCCAGGTGGTTGAGCTCAAGATCACCAGCTTTGAGGGGTTCCACCAAGCCGCATCAACATCAGAGTTGTCGACATGCAGCTTGGCAACATCCCCAATGCTCCCCACACCCTCCCAATTTCTTTATAACAAACTCTGAAAAAGAGTAGTGTATTTACCTTCTCAGTGTGGCTTCAAGCCACTCTGCTGTATCACTTATTCAGTAGAGCGGCATGCAGCCATGCTGAGAATGTGAAATAACCCCATGCAGCTCTGATGTGTTTCTATTTCAGATGATAGAGCAGATTAAATATTTGGATCAGAGAGATTTTGCCTCCCTCAGGTAGGAAGGTTAGGAGTTCCAGAGTTTGGGAGTGATTCAACCAAAGGAATACTGACCCAAGAAGTTTTGAACCATGGAACTAACAGTAAATTATCTGATGCTGGTAGGAGAAGCTCAGGCCTTTTAGGTAAGTGAAGCAGTCTGAAAGAAAATGAGGGGGAACTAGGTGTACATATTTTATAAATAGGGCTGTTTATTAAATAGTCCAGCCTGACTTCATGGGAGAACCATTCAAGATTATTATAGCTTAAGCAATGGTGCAGTCATCTATCTGCAACAAGAGTAAAATGCCCCACAGTAAAGGTTTGTAGACAGATTTGAACTTATACATGTTCTTGTCAGACAGCGAGGAAAAGAAACATAGTCAAAGTCCAGACTGCCCAAAAAGTGATTGGCACCATAATCCAGGAGAAGAAGGCTGTGATTTGTAATGGCTAAGTGGGCTTCATCAGTAAGGCACTGCTTAACCCCATAAACTGGCCCACATTTTCTATTTAGTTGAATAATAAATTTGTCTAGGTGATTTTCATAGGATAAACTGGGATAAAGGTGGATTGCTAGATATTTAAAACTAATGACAAGCTCCAGTTTTTTTATTGATTTTGGAAAAATATACATTACAAAATGTAACAGTGGGTAAAATAATCATCATATATTGTAATAACTGTTACAACTGATTTTCAATACTTGCTAACTCTATTAAACGCACCAAAAAATTGTGGGCATAATGATATAATATTATCACAATACTATTGATGGTGAGCATACCTCCCAAATGGTGTAGGATATGTGGTCGGAGTAGTAAATTAATAGTTTTAATAATTCTATGCTACGGGATAATTTAATATTTCAGTTATATGGTCAGAATTTATTACATTACTAAAATTAGTCCATTATTGATCAAATTTATAAGGATTTCCATGGGTAATTTAGTGGACCTTTTCAATCTTGTAAATTGTAATCATTAAACGTAGCCAAGTATTATACCTGGGGGGGTTATGAATCCTTCCAAATGAGACGTATGCTCTTAAAAGCATTTACCACAGCTAAAAAGCCCAAAGTTCATTCCACATGGTTGGATGAGACACAGGAGTGTCCAGTTAGTAATATAATACATCCAATGGCCCTTACTAAGTTTAAATTGGTAGAATAATTAATGGTTCTTATGACCTTTGACCAGAATGTATCCAGACAAGGACAAGTGAGCAGCATATGTTCTAGGGTCCCTATGTTGTTATGACATCAAGGGCACATGTTAGATATATCCTTATTGATAAAATGTAGTCTATGTGGAGTGTAATACAAATGAATTACATTACAGTAGATCTGTTGTAATTTGGAAGATATTGCACCTCTCCGAGAATAATCTATAATTATATGCCACAATTGTTTGGACATTGTGCCCCCTACATTTTTTCCCATTTGGATTTTAAAGTTGAAAAGCTACGCAAATAATGAGATCTAATATACAAGTATATGGATGAAAGAATCTTTGTATTTCTGGGAATAATGAATATTTGTTCTAATTGACTTGATTCTGTACAATTCAGATTGCCATGACTTTTAACTATAACATTTCTAATTTGGAAGTATCTAAATAAATCATGATTAGGAAGGGAACACTTATCTTTTAATATTTGAAAGTTTAAAAATAATTTTGTGTCCCACATATCGACAGCCTCCATTTTTGAACCACTTAATGTGTGTATATGTGTATATCAAAAGCATCAGTAAGGGCATTGACTGGTTGCAGATATAAAAAGCATGACTTTTGTGATCTTTTCATTTAGGATGAGCTTATTCTGAATAAACCAATGTTGTAATGATGCAAAGTCCTGGTTTAAATTAAGACCGCTGTCCAAAATATTGTTGTGGCACCTGTAAATGACTGCATCCTCCTCGTTGAGCAGAGTTTTAAATGCACCACAGTAAAAGGTTAGAGTGTTGATAAACAGCAAGAATTGAAGAAGACACAACATAAAGCCCTGTAAAACACAACTTGAGACCTCAAGGGGAGAGAACGTGTTAGTAAGTGTAAATGCCTGGCATCTGGAGCTAAGATAATTCTTAACTCATGTTAGGGATAATTCATCCAAACCCAGACTGCATAGTCTGGCTAACAGAATATCATGATCTATTGAGTTGAAAACCTTGGACAAATCCATGAATATGGCCTTATTGTCAAGGGCATGGGAAACATCATATGTGAATTTGGCCAGTGCCATTATCGTGCCACAATCCTTCCTAAACCCATGCTTTTTATCTTCATAGAAGTCATGTGCATCCAAGTAAGTCTGTAGCTGCTCATGTATTTCCTTTTCCTGTGTATTAGCAAAAATAGATAAGACAGAGGTACAGTAGGTATATCGTTATCTAGAAGCTGTTTGGGGCCATCTTTATGAAGTGGAGAACTTTTAGTCCTAGGATTAGTCTTTGCCTCTGTGAGGGAACAAGAGATTCAAATATTTTTGATATAAAGTAAGAGATCACCAGATCTGCCAATTTAATAATTTTTTTTTTTTCTATTTATACTTTTTGCGCCCTCCTCTCTCTGCCAGGCATCCGTCCGGTCACAGACCCCTCAGCTGCGGCAACCCCACATGAGCCATACTCCCAGGACCCCCTGGATTACCCCCCAGGGTGGAGACGTGGCACAGGGTGCCACGAACAGTAGGATAGGGCGGGAGTCGGCCTGGGGAGCCAATTGCAGCCTGAGGGGTGAGCATCATTAAGGCGGGGAGAGGCGGGCTGAACATTTTTCTCCCTTTAGAGGGGCGGGAACATGCAATGACGCCAGCGTCCATCCCGCCCCTTAGAAACCTTGTTGTCCCATATGCTGGGGTACTCTCTGGCCTCCACCAGGTGTCCCCATGCATCGGTGACTTCCCGTGCCCTCCCCCCGGAGAAGGAGAGCAGTCGTGGGACGCTCGATCCTTCTCCCCCCGGCCGGCCCTCTGACGACCCGAGCTCGTTCCCGAACCCAGGTCGCTGGCATCGCAAGCGGAAATCCAACTGCTGTGCCAGCGGGCCGGCTGTCAATTTAATTAATCTTAATTAGAGAGAAGGTCACAACCAGCAGGGGTGTCTACACTGACATTAGACATTAAGTCAAATACTTCTGTTATAGTCACTAGTTTCAGGTGAAAATTGGGGAGACTGGGGTCTGTGTCCACAAAGTCACTGGTTACAGGCTCAGGCTTAATAGGAGAGGAATCATTTCAGTGATTCTAATCAAGGAATGCTTGATGTTGGCTGGCCATGCTTAGAAGGTCATAAATCATAGCACCATTTGAGGCAATGTTATTGATGTTGTTGATGTCAACATCTGACTAATATGGTTCCAAAAATGTCTTGTGTCTGCATAGTTATTAATCTGTTGTCATTTGAAGAAATTATTTTTTGCAGCTTTTAGAGTTGTTTTACCTTTGTTCCTTAGCTGTCTATAACTAAGCCAGTCTGCTTGTGATCCTGTTCTTTTTGTAAGTTGCCCAGACATTATCCTATTCTCTCAGAAGAGCAAACAAAACACTGTCAAGCACCCTAGCACCGAGCTGGTCTGGTGCCACTGAGAGTTGAGGCACTGGATGCCACACTTCACTCCACGCCAGCAACCCAGGCATGGGAATGAGCCCAGACCACCGGGGGTCAGCAGGGGGGAGAGAGAGGATTGATCATCTGAGGGACTACTCTCCTCTCTCAGGGAAGTATCCAGGGGTAGCCTGGTGTGGCTCCTGGCGGAGACCGGTGGCACTGCTAGGCACAGGGGCTTACAAGCTTGGGGCAGACATCAAGCAGCTGCCTTCTGGACGTGGGTGAGAGCACCCATGTCATGGGCTGGGTGGTATTGCACATCCCATGTTGGGGGGTGTAAACATTGCTGGAAAAACCCTCCAGCCCAGACAGGCGCCGGCCCTCCCAGAGCCTTGCCACCACATGCCCAACATTGGAGCTCCACCACCGCCCCTTCAATCTCCTCGGGGCCCTATGTCCCCCCGGGGGTGCCCAGGGAGAAAGCAATGACCTTGAGGATGGTGGAGTTCACAGTGGGCAGTAGAGTGGCAATGGCCAGCGGAGAGGTCTGAGAGAGTTCCGGAGTCAGAGGAGATAAACAGAGTTAAAAAAAGCACCTTAGCACCAGTATCTTTAATATGGCACTTCCTGCTGGGAGTGAGAGTATCCACAACTCTCACAAACTCAGTTGTGAAACATTAAGACCAGAGTTCATGTCAGGAAGTTTATCAAGAACTGACCAGTTCACCAAGGCAAGCTATTGTGAAATTGCACAGGTCAAACCTAGATTGATCTCAAAATCTAATGACCTAGTATCTGAACCATGGGTGCCTGTTGCTTCAGACACAAGAAACTGAAGCATGGCTACTCAGGGAGTCTACAAACTATCTGACCAATTTCAGTCTACCTTACCTACATACCACTGCCCAGTCCAACAACGTGTAGTGGCTTGTCTTGAGATTTGTTTCTCATATGTTTGGTAATGACCTGTTTAACATTTATTTCACCCAGTTTGGCTGAATAATTTATGGCATCCTGACCTGACCAATCTAGATTCATGTCACCAAGCATTATTAGCTCTGAGTTGTTTAGTTTACTCAGCAGTTTGATTACATCATCCAGTCCTTTGTACTTTCCCAAGGGGGGGGGGGTGAACACAGCAAACTGTTAGCTTGTTCCTTCCACCTAGTAATAAATGCAGGGGGAAGCCTTCACACTTAGTCTGTAAACTTAAAGTGCTGTAATTCCCTAGCCTGGAGACCTGCCTGAACATAGAATAAAACATCCCATCTCTTTTCAGTAATCTTTCCTAGCAAAACGTTTGTATGGCTATTTGTTGATTTCATCACCAGGGATTTTTGATTTAAACCATGATTTACTGATGACCAGAATGTCAGGATGATACTGCTTAAGCCATGCTTCCAGTTCCAATTTCTTAGAGACCATGCTACTGATATTCATATAGGGCTCTGTTCATGAATGTGCAGGATGTACATGTGATTCAGGCATATAGAGCCTGAACAGATCCAAATCCTGGGACAGGTGTGCACTGGCTGGTATTCACCACTGACAACCAGCTGTCCGAGCCCCACCCCCTGGCATGCAGCTATGCAGGGGTGGAGCACAGCTGTTTTTTTCCAAGATGGCCACTGAACGCTGTTCTAGCTGAGGAGTAGTTGAATCAGCAGTAGGTATACTATGCGCTCTGAAAAATTGGAACAGGTATACCACCATTGCCACATTAATTTTTCTGTGTATACCTCTTTCCAGAAGTTCCTGTGTGGCTGTTTTGATTTCCACTGTGCTCCTTGTGCTTCTGTTTTGTTGGTTCACAGATGCGGGATGTCTTGTGGTGGAGAGCCTGCATACTGGCTTTCCGAACAAACAGAGTGCCCCGCGAAGGGTTTAACCTGGGTGGCAGCAGTAGAAGGAGAAAAAACTGAATTTCCTTGACCGAATGAAGTGGAGTGCAGTGGTTGAGAATTGGATGAAAACTGGCTGAAGTAACAGAAATAGAAGTAGAGACGGCATTGGAGGTGGTTTGACTGGTTCTATGCAGTGTTTTGATCTGCAACCTGAAACAACTGAATTTTTTCTGGACTTACAGCATTGTCCATAGTGCAATAGTGCTATTGTGCTGCTGTGCTATAGCATTTGACAAAAGTTGCTTATAAGTAGCTTTTTAATTTTTATATATTTCATTTTATTTGAATTGATTTGTCTTGTCTCTTTTTTTCTGTTACTTTTATTGTTTTAATGTTACTGACATTTTAGGACTTTTTAGTCAGTGCAGATCAGTTCATAATATTTACCTGAATCCAAAATTCAAATGCCTAGAGCCGCTTAGGTACCAGGAAGATTTTGCAACTGATAGATACTAGGTTCATTGGATAGAGGCAAAGTGCATTTACACAGAACTATAACTGCAGTTGGGCTGTGCTTGTTTTGTAGGAAATAACTTGGTCCTTTAAAAACATAATTTAATAATGATATAAAAAGGTATCTTTAAGAAATTGATAAATTAGATATCACATAGGCATCAAGTGGGCGCTGAGCTCAAAGATATACTGCACATGCACTAGCGCCTTCTTTTGTTAGATGCCATCTTGAGCTCATAGGAAGAGCAGGTACAGCAGATGCTTCCTAGTTGCTCCTGCTGGAGGATTTTGCAATACAATTTAATACAATTTTCAATCTCCTACAACTTCTACAATTTTAAGGTAAGTCTTATACCAGTACTGGGTCAGTGATAACTTTGATTACATTGAAATTCTTTGTATACATAGTTGCTTAAGTATATTAGCCTTATGAGCTTGTTTTCATTTTACTTTAGATGACTCTTGGTCAAGCTTTTTTAAAAACAATTATAGCGGTGGATAAAGGTAGGGAAACGGTGGCTACTAGTCCTAATCTAAATAGCCTAGAGCAGTTAAATCTTCCTAGATGGATAGAGGGACAGAAATACAAATTAAAACATTATCCAAGGTATTTTTTCACAAGTACTTTGATATTTTTATCAGCACTCTATTACTTTGTTACTTAAACGTTTTATTTTGAATTCTGCTGGCTGCTGTTAGATGCCAGAGGCTATTTAGCAATAATTAATAGATAAAGGCAGATAACTAAGGCTTGAGGTCTTAAGTCCAAAAACCAAAAGCCAAGACTATTTGAGGTGTTATAGCTGGAAATATCATAGATTTGATTTAAGTTTTCATCTTTTTCTGTATGTTTTTTGAATGTATATTTTACTTTTTTGGAGGTGTTTACATGCTGCTTATGAGTTTTTATTTTTGATATCACATTTTAGCTCAGTCTGCAATCATTCAGAAAAGTTGACACCATAGCTGAGGATCTTTCTATAAGTGGATTCTTGAACCAACACAGCTGAGTGTGTGTGGCATACTATAAGAAAGACTGCTCACCAACTCTACAGATCCTATAGAGACTCAAAGTAGACTACTCTGGAATAATCTGCCTCCTGGTAAAACTCAGGTGACAACGGGTAACAAAGGATAAAAAGACACTAAAGTAGCTGTTTTTAGTCTTAAGGGCATCATTTCCTGGTAAACAATAATCTGATAAATTGGTGCTAATTTGCTTTCTGCTGCAAAGTGCAATATTCTGGTCTAGAAACCAAAAGCTTATTTGATCTCTAAAGAAAGGGTTATAGATCATCCTGGACCTGGTTCATCCTGTTAGATGGTTATAAATGTATGCTGATATTGTACTGATTTATTTATATTTATACAACAGAGGTGGGAGCTTCAAGAGTGTGATAAATGGAGATATCTTCACTGGAGTGTGATAAATGAGGATGACATCAGCACAGTGATGATAAATGCCATTTATCCATACTGTGCTGATGTGACCACTCACTCACTACAACCTGCATTCTAAATAAAAGCGCTTTACAAAATAGTTTCTCTTTCTCACTGAGGCATGCAAGTTACCTAATTAACATTGCAAAAGACACTCACCTGTATCTCATAGTGTTTATGAGACTCCCAGCCCATTACTATGCTGATCTCAGCTTCACTACAGGCTGCATTTTAAATGACAGTGCTTTGTAAAACAGTTTCAGTTTCTCTCTGCTATCTGCAACTTAATCAACATTGCACAAGACACTCATCTGTGTCTCATAGTGTTTCTGAGATTCCCAGCCCATTCAGAAAAACTCACACACACTCAGATCACACAAAAAAAGAGCAGAAAGCACACAGAAACAGGAAAAGAACACAGAAAACATAACAATATTTCTCAAGCTCCCAGCCCTATTGTATAAATAGCACACATGATGTGCAGATCGTGTATTATGGAAAATATTCTCACTCCTGCAGAGTGAGCTCTAGATATCTCACTCTTACCTTTGGCACTCATGAGTATTCAGAGCTCACTCTTTAGAAGCGAGAATATTTTCCATAGCACACTCCTGTCCATCACGTGTCCTCTGTTCCTATATATATATATATATATATGTATTTTAGAGGCAAAAAAATCAATTTAATGCATCATTTAGGGTTGTTCCACAGTGGCAAAAGTGAGGAAATTCAGTGTTAGGGTTGAAAACCTCCCTTGGACCCCAGCCCACCCCCAACCAGCACTGGGGTGTGCACTGGGGTCATCGCCCTAACTCTCACCCCATCACATGTGTAAAGAAGCAGAGGTACAGCCCTAACTGATGCATTAAACAGAGTGGTTTGCCTCTAATTTCCCTTCTTTTTGAGAATGATAATGAGAAATAGTGAATGTAATGCGGCGGCGGGAGCGCAGGTCTTGTGACATAGTAACAGGAACAGCAATGCAAACAGAAGTGCTAACAGTGGCACACATGGTAATGCAAGCGCGAATGAGAACAGAAAGGGTAATGCACACGGTGGCGTAGCCGGGAACAGTCCGCCACATGATGTCTTGTCACATAGTAACATGGTGTCCGCAAACGCAAATGGTAATGGGCATGGTGGCGTAAAGCAAAACAGAAAGAGAAACAGTACTGTAGATGCAAATGTTAAAAAATAACGGAAACGCAAGCGCAAATGAAAATGCAAAGGATAACGCACATGGTGGCGTAGACATGAATGGTAAGTGAAATGGGTATGGAACCGCAAGCAGAAAGGGCAATGGTAACAGTAATGTAAGTGCACAGGCTGGTTTTCCCCAAAAGCTTCATAGAGAAAGACAGTGAGTACAAAGAATGTATGCATAATAATGGGTCTCGGAGCAGAAAATGAGGAGTTGGAATACTAAATTGCTTATATCTCAGAAACCATACGACGTAGAAAAAAGTTTAAAAGTCATATGATTTATGACTTTCCTGGCTAGTTTTGTACTTAGCCCCTGTTAGGGAGCTAAGCATTTTTCTGATGAAAAGTCCGTATCTCGCACTGTTTCCGAGATACGGGCCCTGAACGGCACGGTGAACGTTGTAATGTTATCCTATCGGGAAAAAAGAGAAGTTCAGAGTGCCATAACTTTGGCTCCCTGTAATATTTTTTCACTAAACCAGTAAAAGGCACATCTGTGGGATGTTGGTTGTCTTCCCTCCAAATTTCAGCCCAAAAGACCAAACCGTTATTTTGCAGCAGGGCGCCAAAGGATTGCTGCAATGCGTTGGACGCCGTAATGTTATCCTATGGGAAAAAGCGTCAACTTTGGAGTGTGGTAAGTTTGCCGCCATATAATATTTTTTCAACAAAATGCTGAAAGGCACATCTGTGAGATGTCGGCTGCGTTCCCTCCAAATTTCAGCCCAAAACACCAAACCGTTCTTTTGCAGCGGGGTGCCAAAGAATTGCTGTCATTTTCCCACAGCCTAGAAGAGTACTGTCACAATTTACGAAAGTTTTCGCAAATTCATTCGACAGTGTCGCAAGTGCAAAAGCACTTTTTTCAGAAATTTGAAAAACATATTTCTGGGGTGTTTTACCCCAAAATAAAGACATGGCTAGGCAGCCTCAGGGTCCGGCTAGGTGAATACAAAAATAATTAGGTTGCTAGAGGGTCCCAAATTTAAATGCCAAGCATTTTTCTGATCACCAACTGAAAACAAAATGGCAGATTTGCCACAGTAAAAGGATCATTTGCGAAAGTAAAAACTGCATTTGCGACACTGTCGAACTTTTGTTAATTTTTCCCATTGATTTATAATGGGAACTTGTTTTTGAATAACTTTTGAACCGTTTAATATTTTTTCACAAAATCTTTGAAAGGCACATTGGGGACCCTGGTCGCACGTTCCCTGAAGATTTCGGACTAGTCGCACAAACCGTGCGACCTGTAGGTGCAACCGTAGAATTCCAAAGAAAGAAAGCGTAAACGCACATGCAGATCATGCTTAATACCTCCACAACCATATAAATGACTGACACAAAACTTGGCAGATCCTAAGGCATATTGGTCTTGATTATGCATTCCACATTTCAGGCAAATCCGTCAAATGGTTGCAAAGTTATTAAGGTGCAAAATTTGGGGTTTAACATGTAAATGGCTCCTCAACCCTAACTAAGGTAGCACTACCATGCTACCATAATACATATATATATATATATATATATATATATATATACACACACACATATATATGTGTGTATATATATATATATATATATGTGTGTATACATATATATATATGTATGTATATATTTATTTTATATATTATATATATATATATATATTAGACGAAAAAAAATCCTTTTAATACATCAGTTAGGGTTGTTCCACAGCAACAAAAGTGAGGAAATTCGATTTTAGGGTTGAAACCCCCTTTGCACCCCTCCAGCCCACCCCCCCAACTGGAATTGGGGTGTGCATTCAGGTCATCAGCCCTAAGTGTCACCCCATCACATGTGGAAAGAAGCTGAGGAATAGGAGAATGGGGTGACAGTTAGGACCGATGACCCCAATGCACACCTCGATTCCAGTTGGGGGGGTGGGCTGGAGGGGTGCTAAGGAGGTTTCAACCCTAACATCGAATTTCCTCACTTTTGTCGCTATGGAACAACCCTAACTGATGCATTAAAAGGATTTTTTTGCCTCTAATTTCCCTTCTTTTTGAGAATGATAATGAGAAATAGTGAATGTAATGCAGCGGCGGGAGTGCAGGGGTGGTGTCTTGTCGCACTGTAACATTGTGCCCGCAAACGCAAATCGTAATGTGCATGGTGACACAAAGTGAAACAAAAAGAGGAACAGTACTGTAGACAGAAATGTTAAAAACAACGGAAACACAACCGCAAATGAAAACTCAAAGGGTAACGCACATGGTGGCGTAAACGTGAACAGTAAGTGAAACGGGTACGGAACCACAAGCAGAAACGGTAATGGTAAGGGTAATGTAAGCACACAGGCTGGTTTTCCCCAAAATCTGTATAGGGAAAGACAGTGAGTAGAAAAAATGTATGCAAAATAATGACTCTCGGAACACAAAAATCAGTAGTTGTATTAGTAAATTGCTTATATCTCAGTAACCGTACGACATAGAAAAAAATTTAAAAGACATATGTATTATCACTTTCCTGGCTAGTTTTATACATGGTCCCTATAATTTTTCAACAAAAACTCCGTATTTCACTCCGTTTTCGAGATACGGGCCCTCCAAGGCGCGGCGAATGCCGTAATGTTATTCTATGGGAAAAAAACAGAAGTTCGGACTGCCATAACTTTTGAACAGTTTAATATTTTTTCATGAAATCTTCAAAAGGCACATCGGGGACCCTGGCCACAAGTTCCCTGAAGATTTTGGGCCGGTCGCGCAAATTGTGCAACCTGTAGGCGTGACCGTAGAATTCCAGAAAAAGCGTAAATGCCACGCAGATCACGCTTAATAACTCCACAGCTGTGTATCCAACCAGTACAAAACTTGGTAGATCCCAAGGTGTATGGGTCTTGATCATGTCTTCCAAATTTCAGGCAAATCCGTCAAATAGTTGCACAGTTATTAAGGTGCAAAATTATGGGTTTAACATGTAAATGGCTCCTCTACCATAATATATACACCTGTATATGTATATGTATATTAAGGTATACTTGCATATAGTTGCACAAGTGCTAATGGGTTATATTTAAATACATCAGTTGTTCTGATTAGTTATTCTGTGATCATATATGAAAGTTATAATCAATTTTTTTCTTTTTCCCATAAGGATTTTTATCATTGAGGGTATTTACCTCAGATAAAATTAGAGGTCATTACTCGGTACAGGGTTTGATCAGTTGGTCCTATATTTCTGGACGCTTGATACACCTTGGAGTCAAAATAAAAATAAATCTTTAGAATATTTAAT
The DNA here is from genome assembly GCA_016271365.2 of Neoceratodus forsteri. Taxonomy (NCBI): domain Eukaryota; kingdom Metazoa; phylum Chordata; order Ceratodontiformes; family Ceratodontidae; genus Neoceratodus; species Neoceratodus forsteri. The sequence goes on along the minus strand of CM057449.1, from coordinate 1,822,952,931 downwards.
AAAATAGTGATGCCCAGAGCTCAACTGTTAACTCAACTGGAGGACAGTAGACAGGTGCTCGACTCCTTAGAGTATATATTAAATAGTATGGAGTCAACAATGCTGGAAAATTAAATCCTGAAGCTCAGCCATTTCAGCCTTATGATATCCTGATACCGAGAATATAGAATGAAAAAAAAACTGCAAGGGTAGTGGCAAAAACAAGCAGGGGAAACTTGACACATTCATAACAAGTAAAAGGAAAAGGGGAAAAAGAATAATGATAAAAAGGGGTAAAACTGGATTTAGAGAGTAAAAAGAAACAAACTAAACAGACTAAGATTTCATTACATAGTATGGAACAAAAATCCAGAAAGGATGATAACAAACAGCTTGACAATCAGGATGTGTGTGTAAAGCACTAAATGGTCACATAACTGGGGACAAGGAGGGATGTCCGACCTTGCTGTCATCCAGAGCTGCCACTGTTATAGATCTTGCTTTATGGAGAGGCCCAGTGGATTTTTGGTAGTCTCTGGAGGTCTTAGGGAGGACAGAAAGTGATCATCTACCAATCTGTTTAGTAGCACAACAATATAATATGGATTCAAGAGAGAAATATTCTAACAATAAGCACATCTCTAAAATATTAGAGGTAAGAAATAAAAAAAGACTTAAATGGTCTATTTCTATAGAACATAAAGTAATTGTAGAGATCAACACATTTGCTGAGACATATCTAAATGACATAGAAAAATATGTTATTTTAAAAGATAAACTTCTACAGGACTTGTTTAAAACAATCCAAGGGATCATGTATAGGTCCTGTAATGTTAAAAAAGAACCTATAAGGACAGGGTGGTTTGATGAAGATTGCAAGATACAGAAACACAAGTTACTTTCCATATTAAGATTGTATAAAACTCAGACAAGTAATGAGAATTACGATCTACTGAAAAGAGAAAGAAAAAATATAAACAATATCTATGGAAGCAAAACAAGACCTTTTATATGTATCTGTGGGAGCAGATGAATACAGTAATAGATATTACAGACAGTAAATCTTTTGGGCACTTAGTTGCAGATGGCTGTAAACAATCTGTGAAAGAGGTAGAGAATTACATAGACATTAAAGACTGAGTCCAATATTTTTCCAAGAGTATGTGTAATAGCCAGAGACATCAGATTGGTATTTCTACAGCACTTGAAATTAGATATAGTTTAACTGAAATAACAGATCTAGATGTCATCCTAGCTATTAAAAAAACTGAAATTAAATAAGGCCCCCGGTTCTGTTTTGATTCCAGGAGAAGTATTTCAATGTATGAACCATGAATGGACACAGATCCTGGATGACTTTTTAAATACCTGTATTCGGAAACATTATATTCCAAAATTATGGCATGGTGCTGAGATTATTCCTATCTTTAAAAAGAGCAACAGAACAAAACCTGGTAATTATCATCCTAAAAGCCTAACTGATATTCTGGATTTCAGACTGGATTTTATAAGACAATCAGAAGGCATAAGCCCATATGGGTTGTCCCCACCATTTCAGTGGAGGAAACCGAAGTTACCAACTGCGATAAAACTGTCTAAATCTGTCTGGAAGGCATTAAAGCTAGGAGTCTACTAGTTCAGCTCATAGTTTATTCCATAATCAAATTACTCTAGGTCCAAAGCTAAATTTTCTAAGATTTGTCCTGCAACGTTCTTCTTTTAACTGGTACTTGTGCCCTCTTAAGTTACAATTTTGTTCCCTAGTTTGAAGTACAAGATCCTGTTTTAGCATTTCTTGACCCATAATTTTATGAGGCAACAGTAGGACTCCCCTAACATGTCTAATATCCATTGACCATAACCCTAGGACCTTCAGCCTTTCTTCATAAGGTTTATCTTTTATCCCTTTTATTAGTTTTGTACTGGCCCTTTGAGGCTTTTCAACATCCTTATGTCCTTCCTCAAATATGGACTCCAAACCGTGGAACAATAATCTAAATGTGGTCTCACATAAGATTTATAAAGAGACATCAATACCTCTTCCCTTCTTGATTGAAAACTTCTATGGATGCAATTAACCAAATGCATAGCCTTATTCGCTACTGTTTTTCAATGGGATACCTTTTTCAGGTCATGGCTAACATGCACCCCCAAGTCATTTTCACAGACTGAGTCCTTTCATTTTACACCCTGTATATAATATTCCTGGTTTATGTTTCCCTGCCCCATGTGCATCATTACATATTTATCTAAATTAAAACACATTTTATTAGTGTTTGCCCACTCTGCTATATACAATAAATCCTGTCCAAATCTCAGTCGGAAAAGTTGCTCACAAGGATTCTCTTGGAGAGACTGTTGTTTGAAATTCAGGTTCATGGAGATTTTTTACAAGCCCAGGCTGGCTTTCATGAATCATTTTCTACTTTGGACAATATATTCCTAGTTTATCATATATATGAGAAATATGTTAAATTATGTAAGCAAAAAGTCTGTCTTGCCTACATAGACATTTCATCTGCATTTGATACTGTGAACAAAGAGATTTTATGGAATACGATGAGAAAGTAGCGGATGACCTAAAGGTGGGCAAGCAATGTGAGAGGGCACCAAGGAGGGCTGGGGGGATACTGGGATGCATAGGGAGAGGCATCACCAGTAGAAAACAGGAAGTTATTATCCCTCTGTACAGACAGCTGGTGAGACCCCATCTGGAGTACTGCATGCAGTTCTGGAGACCCAATCTCTGCAAAGACATAGACAGGATGGAAGCTGTCCAGAGGAGGGCAACTAAAATGGTGCACGGTCTGCACCGGAAGACATATGAAGAAAGACTTAAGGAGCTTAATATGTATAGCCTCAAGGAAAGGAGGGAGAGGGGGGACATGATAGAAACTTTCAAGTACTTCAAGGGAATCAACAAAGTCCAAGAGGTAGCATCTTTCAAAAAAAGAGGTGTGCAAGAACAAAGAGGCACAATTTGAAGATGAGAGGGACTGCTCAGAGGAGTAATTTAAGGAAGTATTTTTTCACAGAGGTTGTGGATGCATAGAGCGGCCTTCCAGGAGGTTGTGGAGTCAAAAACAGTGGTGGAATTCAAGCATGCATGGGACAGTCATAAGGCAATTCTAGGGGTTGGGGGTAGGAAGCAGTAGGCTGCTGGTTAACTAGGATCTGTAGCTTATCCATTAGGTAGGGAAATGGGCAGACTGGGTGGGCCAAGCGGTCCTTATCTGCCATTAAATTCTATGTTTCTATGTTTCTATCTGTCCAGCATTAATAAATGCCATTAGATTATTATATATGGATATTTGGGCTCAGATAAGAAATGCCAGTGGCATAGTCTCTGAACATTTTTTTATTTATTTAGTTGTTTAACCAGGTATAGCACACTAAGCTGAAAGCTTTTTTACAGGAGCGACCTGGGAGCACAAGGAGGTTAAGTGACTTGCTCAGGGTCACACAGTATGCAAGTGGAAGCTGTGGGATTCAAACCCAGGTCTGGTCTGCTGGATGTCACCAAATTTGCAACTCAGAGCCTTAGACCACTGCGCTATACTGCCTCTCTAGATTTCCCACAGATGTTCGTGTGAGACAGGGCTGTATCCTCACTCCTGCACTTTTTTCAATTTATACTAATAATCTTGAAAAAAATATGGAGTTGCCATCAGATTCATCAAAAATAGGGATGAAATTTGTGGAATTTTAGCATATGCAGATGATCTTCTATTACTTTCTCTTTCACCAAGCAGTTTGAAAGCAAAATTAAATCTAATAGTAGAATCTGCAGCAAATAACATGTTAGAAATCAATATGGAAAAATCTGAAGTTATGATAGTGGGTGGTAAAGGGTCCAAATTCAAATGGCATATAAATAATATAGTAATGGAAATTACAAAAGAATATCAGTATCTTGGACTGACACTTTCTCAGACTTTTAAGTGGAAAAAACACTGTGAGGAACTTCAAAAAAAAGACAACAAGGACCATCTTGGCCCTAAGGAGATTCAACCACAAATATGGAGGGGATTCTATTTTACCCCATATTAAGAACAACTGATGTCAAATATAATGCGTAGATCTTATATGGTTCCGAGATCTGGAACCACAAACATTTAAAAAACCTAGATAAAGCAGCTATGGGGGTGCTGCGTGGGGCAATTGGTTTTCCTAAATCTACAGTGGCCTGTTTTGTGCATGCTGAATTGGGTCTCTCCAATATTTATGCATTAGCTGAATCCAGAGTAATAAACTGTTGGGTTAAATTAAATAAACTTCTTAAAAAGCGTCTGGAAGAAAAAATTTATAATTGATTGTAAAAAATCAAAATGGTTAACATCTCTTAAGGAGATATTGAACTCAGTTGGACTCTTGTCACTATTTGGTCTCACGTCACAGAGCATTGTAATTGCTGATCAATATAGGTCATACATAAAAAATCTACTGGTGAACAAATATAAACATAGACTGGGATAATGTAGCTTTATCCAGATTTGCACATTGGTATACTAATAATGATTGTCAACATTATTTTCGGTACTATTTGGAAATTCTTGAAAATCAAACTTTGCAAAGAACTCATGCTAAGTTTAGAATGGGCTTTTTCAAATCCAATGCTCTGTCTGAGAGACTTAATAGGGAAAATGACCCGATGCACACTTGGTGCTGTTGTAAGGGTAACAAAAATTGAGGACCTAACTCACGTAACATTAAGATGTAGATGGAACAATGCAGCAAGAAAGAAATGACTTGGACTTGTTCTTACTTAAATTGGTTCCTGTGATGAGGCTGAGATGTTAAAAAGCCTGTTCACTGTAGAAGTTGAATATATTATAAAAATTACTGCTCTTTTTTGTGCAATATATAAAAAATTAGGAGAAAGAAAACTTGTACTATTTTAACCATATGAGATGCATGTTTTTGATATTACTGATGCTTTAGGATAAAATGTAATAGTTTGTCTATGTACTTTGTCTATTCTAACTAATGCATATTTTATATAATATGGGCAGGATTCACAAAGCATACATTTCTAAGTCCCACTCCCCAACTGCTGTTGCGAACTGTAATCACCAGCAGCTGCGGCAGCAGCGATTCACAGCCGCAGCCGTTGCGGAGGGTGTTACAGCTGCTTCCACCAGCCATACCCCATTCCTGCTGCTGCAGCCATCAACCTGGTGACACCATCCACAAGCAGTCATAATCCAGCTCCACCTTCGTGAATACCCGCCGCTGCGGGTAACCTGCGACTCCACAAGTGGCAACCCACTTGCACAGCGGTTTACCCACACCTGCAGGTCTTTTGACAGCTTCGTGAATCACGCCCTATGTTTGTTGTAATTGTTAAAATGATCTTTTTTAAAATGACTGAACAAAATAAAAATACAATACAATACACCTCTTTTCAGTAATGTTTCCTAGCAAAAATATTGTATAGTTATTTGTTGATTTAATCACCTGGTATTTTTGGTTTAAGCCATGATTTATTAATGGCCAGAATGTCAGGATGATACCTCTTAAGCCATCCTTCCAGCTTCAATTTCTTAGGGATCAAGCTACTGATATTCATATAGGGCTCTATTCATGAATGATTCACACATACAGAGCCAGCGCAGATCCAGTTCCTTGGACAGGTGTACACTGGCTGGTATTCTCCACTGACAGCCACCTGTTCAAGCCCCACCACCTGGCATGCAGCTGCGTGGGGGTGGTGCACAGCTGTGTGGGAGTGGATCATGGGATGCAGGCTGGCATCCAACTGGATGCCCATCTTGGGTCCCAAAGTGGATCACCTGCTGTTCACATGCAGTGTAGCCTGGGAAGACATGCACCTGGCAAGAAGATACCAGCAGGCAAATGCCTAAATAGCTGCCCCTAGCCCTCCCTGCCAGCCTGGTGGGCTGTAGTAGCAGTGTGGAGGGGAGTCCTGTTTCCACCACATATGGCAGGTTTCCATGGGGGGCACATAAAAGTTACATCACGGTCCCCCTCATGTAACTTGTACCCCCAGGCCCAGCACTCTGTGCCTTAGTGAATGGCAGAGAATGCAGGCACACCCGCTGGCATGCACCTGGACCACCTGTAATGTACAGCTGCATGGGCAGCCAGGAGATCATGCACGTAAGGGGCTTGCACACCTGCTGTGAATGCTGCTGGAGGTCTGCTGGACTCCTGCTGTGTGGTATTCCAACTTAGGCTTGCCTACACACCTCAGATATGCAGCACGTAGGCAATCCGCATTTTCACGAATAGACCCCATTATGAAGTCATTTTTTGGTTATACTAGGAAGGACTGGTACACATGGAGAATGTTTTAGTAAGAACATGGGAGGAGGTCATGGGGCCCAGGTTTAGTTCAATGTCACCAAATAAGATAGGTAAACAAATTAGGAATAAGTTAGAGACTGTAAGAAGTAATCGAGCAATAAACATATTAGACCTCCTTGTTATGACGTGATACCCCATATTTAGCCCCTCAACCTTATTTAGGGTATCTTGGGTAGACATCAGTTTGTGAGAAGTAAGATTATAATTTACACAGTGATTACCCTGTCCACTATGATATAGAGCATATGTGTGGGCTACAGGTATTACTACCAGATCTATGACGTGGAACAATGTGATATAAAGCAGAACATAACAGGCAGAAAATCTAGGCATGACTGAACATTATCTGGGGCTTTACATAGACAAAGAACAGCTTCAGTACACAAGACTAATGATATGTACGCAATTATGATACATACACTAGGGCTACCAAAACACAAGGCTAATGATATGTACACAAATATGATATATATGCTAGGGCTACCAAAACACAAGGCTAATGATATGTACACAAATATGATACATACACTAGGGCTACCAAAACACAAGGCTAATGATATGTACACAATTATGATATATATGCTAGGGCTACCAAAACACAAGGCTAATAATATGTACACAAATATGATATATATGCTAGGGCTACCAAAACACAAGGCTAATGATATGTACACAATTATGATACATACACTAGGGCTACCAAAACACAAGGCTAATGATATGTACACAAATATGATATATATGCTAGGGCTACCAAAACACAAGGCTAATGATATGTACACAATTATGATACATACACTAGGGCTACCAAAACACAAGGCTAATGATATGTACACAAATATGATATATATGCTAGGGCTACCAAAACACAAGGCTAATGATATGTACACAAATATGATATATATGCTAGGGCATGTAGCATTGACAGTATCAGCAGGAATCAAGAGAAGTAAAATGTACTTTGGGGGAAGGCAAGCAAGCAGAGTCTCCTGGTATCCTGAAGCCTCTGCTCTGTTAACTCTACTTAAGACCTCCCACTTCTGCTGTGCCACTCAAGCTGGTACTGCTGCATGCTGAGATCACCTGATTGAAGTTCCCAGAAGTACAAAGCATAGTCCCACCTCTTGGCTGTTCAGCCAGTCAGGCGGCAGGAACCAAACACTTGGCACGCTCCGCTGCTGGTGGCCTAACAAGGCTGGGTCATTGCCCTGGGGAGCAGAAAATATGTATTTATTTTTAGCTGTCAGTTAGTTAGTTAATTGGTGACTGGGAAAGGCACACTGAGCCAAGGTTCATTTCCAGGTGTGAGCCAGGGAAAGGGAGACAGAACACAAACGACACAATGGTAAAAAGAAGGGAGTACAATACTCAGAAATACAGGTAAGTAAATAGTCACAATCCAAAGTACCAATGTTGCAAAAGGAATACATAGTGCAAATAACAGGCAAATAAAATAGAGCACAAAATATAATATGTTACAAAGGCAAACGGTCAGGTGACAAAAAAAGGGAACTGGGGAAAAGAGGTGAACTAGTGTAAAAGGACAAGAGGGTGGACACCTTGGGAGGGGGGTAGCAAACACTGGTGTGCATTCAACATGGAGAAGAAGCCATAAAAAGGGAGAGCGGAAAAGACAGAGGCCAAGAAGACAACAGGGAAAGAAAATCCCATGGAAGGGAAGAAGAAGGAATAGGGAGGCAGAGATTTCAGGAAGGCAATGGAAGAGGCCAGGAGGAAAACAGCAGCAGGTTAGGTACAGGCACAGCAAGGAGTGAAGTGGTCCTGTGGGAACTGCATAAAAGAAAGGTAGAAGGGCGAGAAGGAAATAGGAAGGTTATTCCAGAGTATAGGGAGAATGACAGAAAATGCAGTTTCACCAATGGAGGTTCTGCAGCAAGAAGTGTGAAAGGTGCAGAAACCAGTAGACCACAGCAAGTAGGAAGACGTGGCACATATGGAGAGGAAGGCAGCAAGGTAGAAATGGTCCTGGAGAGCCTCAGCAGGCTCTCAATCCCCTGATCTCCTGCAACTGAGCTGGCGTCTAGGACTGCATGGCAGAAATTGACTAGTCCCACCTCATGGCTGTTCAGCCAGTCAGTAGGCAAGGACCAGAAGATTGGCAGCTCTGGCTACTGGAGGCCTAACAAGATTCAGTCTTTTTCCCCAAGGAGCAGGAAACTGATCCTGGCATCCTTGGGAGCCTCAACAGGCACACAACCCCTGATATCCTGCAAATGAGCTGGTGTCTGGCCTGGAGGACAACTGGAAGTTCAGTCAGTGACTGCATGGCAGAAATTGTCTCAGTCCCACCTCATGGTTATTCAGCCAGTCAGAAAACAGAGACCTAAAGTTTGGCAGTTCCAGCTGTTAGGGACCTAATGAGACTGAATCTTTGTCCCTGGAAGAGGAGTGATGGTCCCAAAATCCTGGGGAGCCTCAGCAGGCTTGCGACTCCTAATCTCCAGCAACTGAGCTGGCATCTGGGACATACCTCAAACATTAGGCTAGAAGGCAGACCACTTATAGTAACGTTTTTATACTTATCTTACACTCTGACATTAATTAAGCAGACAGACATGCACTTGCAAACGTACTAATTGACAATAAATTATTGTGTTTTACAATTATAGTAATTAAGAGGGCTGGGGGTAGGTTAGATGGTGCTCTGGTTTGGGTTCAACTACCTTAACCACCTACATCACTCCACACTAAACAGCCCTATGCCACTCGAGGCTTGGTATATCACCAGCTTACAGTTAAAAATTGACGAAAAATGAAATACCAAGATGCAAAAAAAAGATGCATCAAAAGCTGAGTACCCACAAAAACCACACATGTAGCCACACTCGTCCTCCTCAATCATCTACAAAACATGCACTAAAACTAACCCACAGCATGGACCCAGCAAGACTAGTTCCATTGCTAGTTGTCACCTTGGCATGATATTAATCTGATGATCATTACACGGGTCAAAATCCTTCCATATTTGGTCCACCAGATGGGGCCCCCTGTCATGGCCAGGCTTAAATGACCAAAAAAACTGTCACCTCTCCTCTATTTTCTGTTCTTCTGTCTTTCAGATCTGATCTCTTAAAGAAGGATTGCCATACTGGGATTGAAATAAAAAGGAGAATAATTAGATTACAGAAAAACCTAAGGGAATAACTCTGACAATGTGATATGTTTGACTGTGAGCATTATGTTTTATGTTGTTTTTAATATGAATTAATATTGGGTATCTATTGTATGGCATTGCCCCTTTAAAGAAGTTGATTCCTTGGACTACACAAGATAGTCCACTGGGGGGGCTCACCACCTTGACAAACTGGCAGGAGATGTCAGTGCAAAACAATGGGGTTGATGGGTTTGTTTCCTTACCCACTCACTTTGTAATACAGCTATGAAATAAACAGAAACATGCACAAAGTGGACAGCGTGCTAGACCTCTTTTTGCAATACTGCTACTGAGGTCTACAACTCTGAAGCCAGCACTGAGTGGCTTTGCTCCATTTGTCCTCTAGTGATCTGAGGTTATAATCTGGTGATCTGTGCTACACTACACAGAAGAAGGTGTGGTTTTACATCAGTACAGCACTTTTAAATAAAAAAATGAGTGAGCCAAGCAGGCATGAATTAGGAAACATACTTTTCACATTGTCAGAGACTCTGTATAAAGGAACAATTGATACTAATTTGATTTTCTCCTCTGCTGGTCCATGTAGCAGCAGCAACGTGCCCAACACCCATGAACTAGCACTGAAACAGAAAGAACCGCTCACTACCTGCAAAGCATGAAAAACCTGTGACAAAGGCAAGAAGACTTTACTGGGAGAATAGATTTTGGAGGAATACCTGGAGGTGCAGAGGGTGCCCTGAGGTTTACATTTGCTAAAAAAAAGTCTCGTGGGAAAGAGCGCTCTCTGTTCAAAAAGGAGTATAGAGAGGAACTGCATAAGGGATTGCTAGGGATTATATCCTGCATATTGAGAGATTCAAAGTAACATCAGGAGGAACTTACTATTGAGCTGAAAAAGAAAGACTAAGATCTTGAAGGCTTTATTCATCAGACTGAATGTAATACAATCAATATAAAGCTACCTGTAACCTCAACAGCACTATCACTCATCTCGTTAATAAAATCAAAGCCAACAAACAAACAAAAGTTTAAAACGGATGAGGATGCTTACTTGAACTCTAGGACTTGTGATTGGTCAGAAAAACCCAAACCAATACTGAAAAACTGAGTGCCCATATCAGAGGGAGAAACAAGTTCTGTGGAGAGCAATTTACAGTGTATATATTTTTTTAGGAGATGAGTCATCCCTCTCCCCATCAACACCCAGACCTTGAAAGAGCCCCAGGAACCTACCCACAAGAAATGGAAAACAAGGAGGGGCAAGAGGGGGCAAGAGGAGCTACCAAGGATGAGAACAGCAGAAGCTGGTACGGTTAAACAAGAACCAGAACTATTAACCACTGGGAGGTGGAAATTAACACTAAAAGAGAAACACCAGAAATCAATGGTATAAATTTGTCTAAAACAACACTAACAGAAAAGCAAACACGAGTACTGAACAAGGGGTTAAGTTTTGTTCTGACAGTGAGGATAAATAGGTTCAAACCATTTCTGGACCTTCATAAGTTTGTAACACTTCTGAATCTGAGATATTTTCATCAGCCTAAACACCTTGTGCAGAGAACCACATGTGGGGGACAGGGCAAATGCAGAGGTGACATCAGTGTCTCTGATAGGCATTACTGATGCCAGTCTGGAATAACACTCCATCAGGAAGAGGTCCACGTTCTGTCCTCCAATGAACCCTACAGTACAGGTGTTCCAGAAGGCATATGAGAGCAACCTGGAACAGTATTACAGGTCAGACAAGTGTCCCAATAATAATAATTTGTCAAAAAAGAAGAACAGGCACTTGAGGAATTATCACAGAATGCTGCGGTTACAGTGAAGCCCACGGACAAAGGTGGGAGTATCATGGTGTTTGACGCTGATACATACATAAAGGTCAATCACCAACTGCAAGATGAGAACATTTATAAACTATTAAACTGTGAACCTACCATGGAGCCAAAAGAAAAAACTGATGAAACCATCTGGGAAGCTTACAACAACAACCTATTGGATGATAAAACCAGAGACTTCCTACTAGTGGACTTCCTGTGAGACTGGTAATATGTGTGTTGCCAAAAATATACAAGATTTTGATTAATCCACCAAGCAGGCTGAACACTGTGGGGCCAGTCACTTATGGCACCTATATCACAATATATCAACTGTCAGATCAGGCCTCTTGTTAGGACTTACATACAAGACCTAAGGGATATCTTGGATGTTTTAGGTGCTATCCACATTGAGTGCAACCACTTCTTGGTCCTGCTCGAGGTTGAACTGCTTTACACTAATATTCTACATCAATATGGTTTAAAATCCCTGGAACAATATCTAAACGAAAGAGAGGAAGAAGTGACACCACCCACATCGCTACTGGCTGAGTTTTTTAAATTTGTCCTAGAAAGTAATGCATTCAGCTTTCAAGGGCATTACTACATATAAGGTGATTCAGCAATGGGGACCACGTTTGCCCCCCAATTATGCCACCGTGGGGTGGGTATGTGGGAGGAATACAACATTTATGCTGTTGGCGATCCATATCTCAGTAAAACTGAGTTATGGTAAAGGTTTACTGATAAGCTAATTTTGGTGTGGAGGGGAGTGGAGCAGGAGTTGATGGACTTTGTTAAGCATCTGGAGACAAAGACCCCATTTTTCGGATTTTTGGTGCAGTGGGACAGATAAAAGATTTATTTTGTTTAGATCTCATGATTGTAAATGATGGGGGGAGAGGCACACTACTCTTTTCCAAAAACCCACTGACCAAAATACTTTACTGAATGCAGCCAGCTGTTATCCCAGACATACCATTGCCAATATCCCCAAAAGGCAGTTTCTTCGGATCAAACAAAATTGCAGTAGACCAGAGGAATATAAATAAATTCAGATGATCTGGAAGTCAGACTAAAAGAAAGGGGCTATGGTAGGGACACCATCTAAAAAGCGAAGGAGTGTGTGGATAGTGTAGCCAGAGAACAGTGACTGGTACCTAGGGAACCCATTAGAGATACTGGTGGAGGTAGATTACTTTTGTAACTACATATTCTGGGGATGAAAAAGTAGTGGAGAACACTTAGGAAGATCCGGTGAATCCTTACAGTGAAGCCAAAACTCAGTTAGTGTGTCTTTGAACCACCACAAATAATGTATAGATGACCCAAAAACATCAGGGATGCCCTGGTTCATAGTGCTCAACCTAAGGAAAAGGTTAAACACAAAATGTGGTTCCCTACCCTTTGCTTGACGGATATACATAATGTGGATAAGTACTGCACAATGGTCTTGTATACATCCACTTTTCTGCATCTTAAAGATGGCACAGTTATGAATATAAAATCATTCATAAATTGTGACAAGACCAGTGTCACATATTTATCTACTTGCTCCTGCGGAGCATTCTGTATTGGTTGTATTAATTGAAAACTAAAGGAACGAATAGGGGAGCACAAGCATGCAACAGAACAAGGTAAGAGAAAATCTGCAATAGCTGCACATGTTCTGGAGGAAGGGGAAATGCACAAGTCAGTGTTTGTGGGGACTGAGAAGGTCACCACCAACTAAAAGAGGAGCAGGACACAGTAAAAGCTTTGGTAAGAAGAAAAGTATGTTGGCTATATCAGATGGGGGCCCTGACATAGCAAGGCTTACATAGAAACATAGAATTTGATGGTAGATAAGGACCGCTTGGCCTACCTAGTCTGCCCATTTCCCTACCTAATGGATCAGCTGCAGATCCTAGTTAGCCAACAGCCTACTCCCTCCTACCCCCCACTAGAATTGCCTTATGTCTGTCCCATGCATTACTGAATTCCCCCACTGTTTTTGATTCCAGGACCTCCTCAGGAAGGCCGTTCCATGTATCTACAACCCTCTCTGTGAAAAAATACTTCCTCACATTACCTCTGAGCCGTCCCCCCTCTAGCTTCAAATTGGCCCCTTGTTCTTGCACATCTCTTTTTCTGAAAGATGCTACCCTCTTGGACTTTGTTGATTCCCTTGAGGTACTTGAAAGTTTCTATCATGTCCTCCACTCCCTCCTTTCCTCGAGGGTATACATATTAAGCTCCTTTAGTCTCTCTTCATATGTCTTCTGATGCAGACCCTGCACCATTTTAGTTGCCCTCCTCTGGACAGCCTCCATCCCGTCTATGTCCTTGTGGAGATGGGGTCTCTAGAACTGCATGCAGTACTCCAGATGGGGTCTGACCAACTGTCTGCACAGAGGGATAACAACTTCCTGTTTTCTACTGGTGATGCCTCTCCCCATGCATCCCAGTATCTCCCAACCCCTCCTTACTGCCTTCTCACATAGCCTGCCCACCTTTAGGTCATCTGATATGATTACCACCAGGTCCCTGTCCATTTTTGTTGTTGTTAGTATCTCACCCCCCCCCCCCCATTGTGTACTCTTCCCCTGGGTTTTAATTTCCCAGGTGCATTACTTTGCACTTCTTGGTGATGAATCTTAGCTGCCATGCATTTGACCATTCCTCTAACCTTGCCAAGTCCCTTCTCATCCTTTCCACCACACCTTGTGTATTGACCCTGTTGCAGATCTTTGTGTCATCTGCAAAGAGACATGCTTTTCCTTCCAGTCCCTCCGCAATGTCACTTATAAAGACATTAAAGAGGACTGGTCCCAGTACTGAACTCTGTGATACCCCATTAGTAACCCCCTTTCCTCAGAGTGAACTCCGTTTACCATTATCCTCTATGTCCATTTTTTATGCAGGCTACCACCTTGGGACCCACTCCAAGGCTGGCTAACTTGTATATTAATCTTTTGTGTGGGACTGTGTCAAATGCCTTGCTAAAGTCTAGGTAGACCATGTCCACGGCCCCTCCCTGATCTTCTACTTTGGTCACCCAGTCAAATAAATCTATTAGATTCATCTGACATGACCTTCCCTCTGTGAATCCATGCTGCCTTGGGTCCTGTGCCCCACTGGCCTCTAGGTACTCAACAATTCTTTCTTTCAGAAGTGATTCCATCATTTTCCCCGACTACTGAGGTCAAACTAACAGGTCTATAGTTTCTTGCCTCTGCCTTGTTCCCACTTTTGTGAAGTGGGATCCCATCTGCCCTCTTCCAGTCCTCAGGTACCACCCCAGGGTAGTCAGGGGTGTCACTAGTTCTACCCTTAGTTCTTTTAGATTTCTTGGGTGATTCCCGTCAGGCCCCATTGCTTTGTCCACCTTCAGTTTTAAGAGTTCTTTCAGAACCCTTTCTTCTGTGAACAGACTGGTATTGACTCACCTATCCAGAGTGTTTCTATTGTTTGGTTTAGGTACCTCCCCCTCCTCTTCTTTTGTGAATACTGAGCAGAAGTATTCATTCAGTATCCCAGCTTTTTCACTGTCACCCTCTGCCCACATTCCTTCCCCTTTATTAAGCCTCAGTATCCCTCCTTTGGTTTTTCTTCACTCCCTAATGTACCTATAAATGTTTTATCCCCCTTCTTAACAGAGTTGGCTGTCTTTTCCTCAGTTTGGGCCTTTGCTATTCTGACTACCTTCCCTGCCTCCTTTTGCTTTAACTGATATAGTTCTCTGTCCCGCTCCTTCTGTGTTTCCTTATATTTCCTGAATGTTATCCTTTTCTCCTTAACTTTCCCTGCTACCTCTTTTGAGAACCATAGTGGTTTTTTCCTTCATTTTGTTTTGTTGATTTGCTTTATGCAGAGGCTTGTTGCCTTTGTGATGGCAGTTTTGATTTTTCCCCATTGTTCTTCCACCCCTCCTTCTTGCCTGTTTGCTAGTGCTTTTCTGAGACACTCTCCCATTTTGCCAAAGTCAGCCCTCCTAAAATCCAACACCCTTGTTTTTGTATAGCTTGACTCTACAGCTGTGTTTACTGTGAACCACACTGTTTGGTGGTCGCTTGTTCCAAGATTGTTACCCACTTCTAAATCTGAGATCCTCTGTCCATCCCTGTTCGAGAGTACCAGGTCTAAGACTGTTCCCCCCCGAGTGGGTTCCAACACTAGCTTTCTGAAGCATGCCCCCTATAGGGCATCGAGAATGATCCTGCTCTTGGATGTAGCTGCAGTACAGGTGCTTCAGTTAACATCTGACATATTCAGGTCCCCCATCAACAATATCTCTCCTTTTTCTACCATTATATGGATTCGTAGTATCATTTCCTTGTCCATTGCCTCCCCTGAGATGGGGGTCTGTAAACAACCCCTGTGAGGATTGTGATGCCATTTCCTGTTTCCAGGGTGACCCACATTGCCTCCTCCCCTCCCTGTTTACCCTTTAGTTCTGTTGTTTTGATTCATTCCCTTATGTAGAGAGCTACTCCTCCTCCTCCTCTTTTACCATCCCTGTCCCTCCTGTAGATTGTGTACCCTGGTGTGTTGACATCTGAGTCATGGTTCTCTGTGTACCATGTTTCTGTGACTGCCACAATATCCAGGCATCCCTCTTCCATCAAGCCCACTAGTTCAGGGAGCTTGTTACCCAGACTATAGGCATTGGTTCTCATCGCCCTCCATTTTTTGATGGCCTTACTCTTTTTAGGCCCATCCCAGTCCTTACTGCCTTTGCCTTTTTCTGGATTTACCCCTGTCCTGCTCTCTATCGACTTCTCTACCTTTGTGTCTACTTCGCTAACTACCCTGTTTTGCGGGGGGGTACTGGGTTTCCCTGCTTTTCTTCACTGCCTCCTCCCTTGGCTAGTTTAAATGCATGCCAATGAAGGATTTAAACTTTTCACCTAGGATCCTGGTTCCCCTCCCAGACAGATGCAGACCATCACGCCAGTATAGGCCTGTATCCCTCCAGGTGGACCCCCACTCCCCAATGAAGCAAACTCCCTGTGCTCTGCACCCGTTTTTCAACCAATCATTGAATCCCATGGTGCGGAGTACTCTAGCCTCACCCATGCCATAGACAGGTAGCACTTCCGAGAAAGTTACCATGTATGCCACTTGTCTAAGGCCCCTCCCCAACTCCACAAACTCCTGCTGCACTGTTCTGATCCCATTCCCAGCCAGGTCATTTGTCCCTAGCTGGACAATGACATCCCGCTCCCTCCCCCGTGCAGCTGCTTAAATGACCAGATAGAATTGGCACCTTAGGACAGGACTACTGATAATGTCACAACACTGATGGTTCCTTGACTTCTCAGCTCTGTTCCCTCTGCTCTTTAAATCCCTCTCAATGAGTGAAAAACCAATAAAGAAAAGCCACTATGGCCTCTCTGAGAGATGGGGAGATAAACTCACCAGATACAGGGCTGATTCCAAAGCAAAATCGGCAGATGACGACTGATCCTCCTGGGAACTACCAGATCATAGTAGGATTGTATCACTAGCCAGCACAGTGGGCCTGGGATATAGCACTCATACAGAGGTGGACAAACTATCCAGTTACCACTTTAAGGCAATCATCGGGGAGATTAAAGGGTTCTGGGATGAGAACCGGACCAAATTTAAAAAACTGAACTAGCACCTACAGGCCCTCAAAAAACACATGGAATTCACCAAGGAGAGGGTAAGCCAGATAGAAGATCATTCCCTACAATTACCCAGGGCCATGGAATTCTTAGCCAACCAGAATGTAAACCTTTAAGAAAAATGGCAAGACTTACAGGGGCACTCTAGAAGGGACAACCTCAGATTATACAGCCTCCACAAGGACTTGGAGACAGGCTATGTTACTGATTTGTTTGAAAACTTACTTTAGGACATACTCTCATTACCAGCACCATGCATTTCCGAGTTGAGGGTGCCTACCATGTTTTTCTTCCCAAGCCAGTGGGCCCCAACATCAAGCCCCATTCTATCATAAAGACATTCAGTTCATGTGGTGACAAAGAAGAAATCCTCAGAACTGCTTGGCAAACAAAGAACATTATTAACAATGCTGCAAAACTCTTTTTCAGCCAGGACTGTCTCTGAGGTAATGAAAAAAATGACAAGCATATGGAGGCATACTTAACACCATGCAAGAACATAAGGTGTGTTTCTAGACCCAGTACCCTGCCTGCCTCTGTGTCTTTTGGAATTCTGGGAAAACAATTCTACTACGCACTGGAGAAAGCTGCCAAGGGCTGCGGGAGAAGAGCTGAACCACACCACCTCATTCACCTCATGCAGGACACAGGAATCCCTATCCACAAACTGGCAGCATGTTAAGCAACCAATAATACCTGACAGGGTGGGTGGTATTGGGCTATACCTGACCACCCAGGGGCATAATGAGGCCCAACACTGCAGGCAGAGGCCATTATAGCCCCTGGAAGGTCCGTTATAGCCCATACCGCCCACCCTGGAGCATATTATTGTGCTTAGAGAATAGGTATTTGTTTCATTTTTAATAAAAAATGTTTCAGGAATTAAAAATAAGGCAAAAAAAAAAAAATGAATAAAAAAAAGTATTTTGCTGTAAAATAGCCCTTCCAGTGGTAGAATTGCCAATAGATGGCTTTCTGCCTTGATTTTGGTCTGCTTTTTCTCTCCACCACCCCCCCCACCTCTACCTCAGTTACTAAGCTGTGATTTATTTTGTCTGTCCTCCCTCCCATCTACAATTTGCGACAGTGCAGTGACATTTTTTTGTTGAAAGGCTATGCCTGCTATTCAATGGGTGACAGCAACCAGTCATGCCCCCTGCCCAAGCTGTTTAAGTCAGCTCCTGTCAGCCTCACTCAGAAGTACAGTTTCTTTGCTGCAGCCGGAGGCTCTGCCCCCCACCCTCCTTTTTCTCCCAGTGTTTCTCTCCCACTTTCCATTTGTAATTTTGGACTTTCTGCTTGGTTTGTGCCTCTCTGGCTTTTTAGGTCAGTATTTTTCTTTCTACCTTCCTGGCTGCAGTTTGTGTTTCTCTCAGTCATCTGTTCCTGCTGCACTCCTATTCTCATGTACCTTGTGTTTCTTTAAGTTTTAGTTCCTTTAAGACCTTCAAGTTTTCCCAGCATCCTGCCTTCATCGTTTGCTTTTGACTTGTGCTATGCAGGCTCCCATTTTGCTGTTTTTTCCATACCTTTAGCAATCTCTCAGTTCAACTACAGTTCTTAAATGTTTACACCTGGCTCCTGGCCAAGCAACCACTCCCTTCTGGGTTCTGTTGTTGTTCACTTCAGCAGCTACTGCTTCCTAGTTTTTGGTTCCCATATGCTGCTGCTTTCCCTAGCAGTTTCATTTGTTGTTTCTACTGCCTCAGCCTACCTGATTTGCTGTGCATCAACAAGTAACACTACCCTCCTTTATGGAACTGGTTGGCATACATTCATCATTCAGTCTCATTCAATGTCCTAGTCATCATTCAGTGTCTCAATCAGCCATTCAGCCTTACCTATGTTTCATTTCTTCCATGTGCTCTTGGCCATCAAGCTTCACCATCGGCCTCCCACTACTCCAGTATTCAGATGCATGCCAGCCACAATCATAGCGTGGCTTTCAGGACTTCTGCCCTTTAATCCAATGGTCACACTCTTCCCCCTTGAAGTCTGCATCTTAAGGGTGGGTCCCTTGACTCAGGCAGGGTCCTTCTCTTTCTGTCCTTTGGGTGAGAATGTCCTATGCTCTGTAAAAGCCATTCCGGACTACTGCTGACACCTGAGCCTCAAATGTCAGTCCCTCAATCAGAATAACTCCCAAATGTTTCACCTTTGTGGCAGCCAAGAGCCCAGAGGAGCTGAGCCATAGCCTCTTCTCCCTCTCACTAGCTGCCACTCCCCACCACATACTGGCTCTACCACCAGTACTTCAGTTTTATCTGGGTTAAGTCTCAATCAGCTCAATGATACCCAGTCTTGGACCTTGCCAGGCATTTATTAAGCACATCAACCACACCCACTGTCCCAAATGCAAAAGACATATACAGCTGGGTATCATCTGCATAGCACTGAAACCCCAGCCTATATTGTCTAATGATTCTACCTAGCAGTAGCATATACACTGTAGACCACATTGGTGAAAGGACTGAGCCCTTGGGTACACCACAGGGCAGAAACTTCAGGAGCAAGGAAAACTTTCCCAACACTACTCTCTGGGTCCAGCCACTGAGATAAATGTGAACCAGCAGATGGCTTTGCCAGTGAGTCCTACATATTCCCTCAGTCAGTCCAATAACAGCCCATGGTCACAGTGTCAAACACTGAAGAGAGATCAAGAAGAATGAGAGCTGACCATCCTCTTCCTCTATATCTTACCCTGAGCAGGTTATTGTGTACCCTAACTAGTGCAGTCTCCTCTGTGCTACGCCTAGACCAAAAGCTATACTGGTGAGGCTCATAGATGTCAAAGGCAGTGAGGTGTGCGTCAAGCTGTACCACAACCACCTTCTCAATAACCTTGCCCAAAAATAGCAGGTTACACATAGGTTAGTATTTCGCTGGGACATTTGGGTACAAAAATGGTTTCTTTGGAAGTAATTTTTCCAGTGCACTTTTCATCACACTGGGAACACCCCCTCTGACAAGGAGCACCAGACAATATCAGCAAATAGCGGGCCCAGATGCCCTACACAGCTAACAAGTAGATGTGCCAGGCCTGGATTCAGATTGCAACATGTTGGCTGTAGCTCAAAAATCACCTCATCTCTTCCATTGTCACTGGACAAAACTCTCCCTAAGACAACTGAATGCATCTTAGACTCATAGTTTAAACTCTGCTAGGCTGTGACAGACCACTTGGTGAGATCCTGGCCCTAAGAGAGAACACCCTGTCCAAGAAGAACTAAGCAGATCTTCTCGAATTTCATGGGTGCAAATGCTCTCAAGGGCTACAGACAGGCCTGATGGAAAAACCTGTCCACAGTCTGGAACTGCTGCGCTGGTCAGTTCCTTCCAGCAGCAATCTTCCTAAACAGAAACTCTGCCTTTTTTGGAGTGACTGCTCTTTTATACTCACTGTAGTGAGACATCAAAGCCAGTCTGTCCTCCTGGACCCTGGAGTTCCTCCAACAGTGCTCCAACCTCTGCTCCTTTGCTTTCATCTCCCTCTGCTCACCATCAAACTATGGTGAGCCAAGGTGTGAAACCAGTGGGCATACACAAACCTTTGCCATATGATCAAAAGTCTCCATGACAACCCTATTATAGGCTGCCACTGCTTCACTTGGTCCCTTAGTGCATGCTGCCAACACATCCGAGGTTTCCAGAACCACCAAAAGTCCCTCAGGCTAAAGCCTTCGCAAAGGATGGAACTGGACTGCCAGAAGGGAGTGAACTACAAGGAAGGGCCCTGAAAATGAACCTGATGGCACAGCAATCTGACCAGCTGGCTGGATCAGTCTCAAGGCTTCCAATCTAGAGCCCCAGAGAAAATACCAAGTCCAAGGCATGGCTGTTTTGATGGGCCACAGAAGTAATAGCTTGTGCGAGGCCCAGTAATTTTATACCTCAAAGGAAATATTGACCAAAATGCAAGAGTTCATCATACCAATCACTGAAGTCATCCTGAATAAGCTATCTTGGTGACTCCAACACTGTCAGCAGCAAAGTCACAATTTCCTGCAGAAATTCCCCCTACCACCCAGCCCCAGCAGCAAAACGTCTTTGTGCTCAGTGCTCTGCTGATGGGCCATCCCTCTAGGAGTGGAGGATGGCCTGTCAGTAGAGCACTATGATGAAACAGGTAAGACTTTTTGCTGTTAAGACCCAGGAATGCAGATGAGGTCAAGTAAGCTCTAAAATACAACCAGACAGAATTGAGACTCTTACTTCCTGACATGAAATAAAACCAAGTGTTAAAACAGGAACCACAACAATTCTGATGAAGTGACATTAAGCAAACACGAAATGTTAACATGACGTGGTGGACAATAAAATCATTAACAACACACATTACATGGGAGTTGATACTTATTCTGAAAATTCCTAGACTGAGCCTGTGCAGGATCCTCCACCTTATTCAGCCCAGAACAGAGCACTCAAGTGCATCCTGATTATTTTCTTGAGAAGCTGGGATTCAATGCCTAAACATGCAAAATTCCCGCACACAGGCCATAGGAACCCTGGAGCTGAGTACCCGATGGGGGGAGCTAATGTACTGACAGTCACTAAGAAGGAAAGAGACCTTGTGGTTATCATAACTGATAACCACAAAGTGGCAGGGCAGTATGACAAAGCAGAGGGTAGGGCTAGTGGGATGCTGGGGTTCATAGGGAGGGATATCTCCAACAGGAGGATGTTGTGTTGCCACTGTTATCTCTCACTCTGTTGAAACCTATGCAATAGGCCTGTATTTGTTCAGTTTTCTATTTGTTTTTGTAGTATTTTTTTAAGAAATAGTGAGAATCTTTCTCTGTACCCTTGCACTGTTTATGGCAGGTTGCTAAGGATGGGGACATAGCTGCAAGGGACACCACATCCGCATCTTAGTAGCACAAGTCCTGATGGGCTGTCAGTTTGCATGTGGGCAGGATTAATAGTTAAAAAGAGATGGCGGCTCTATTTCTCACTTAGGGAGAGAGACAGATTGCCTCTTGTCATCATTGCTATAAGTAGTCTTAAAGTTTTTAATTTATAAAAAGGTAGGATTTGTATATCTGGTTAATTTTGGTTTTTGCTGTGGGCAAGAGTACTGAGCAAGCGTCAGGCTGTAGTTGAGGATCGTGACTTGGAGTCGGGGATCAAGGGAATGGAATTGTTTGCTGGTAAGCACAGTTCAGGAGTGGCAGTTGAACTGGAATTGTTTCTGTTTTTGCAGTCTTGTGAGCCACAAAGAAGAGATGGAGCTCACAGTAGAACGGGAGAGTGGGAGTCGGCAGACCAGGAGTAGGGAGGCAGATGGTATCGGGGGTGAGTGGGAGGATGGAGTAATGGCCGTTGACTGTGAATTGTGAAGTCTACCTTGAAAAAATAAAAGTGAAATATGTGCAAGCAAGTTGTGCCGGTGGGCTGGCGGGGAAGGGGTGGTGGATGACAACAGAACTGTGTGAATAAATGGGTGATGATGATAGTACAATACTGATCAATTTGTGTACCATACATTTATCAGTATAGTATTGATGTCATCACCAATTTATTCACATAGTTGTCTTGATAAACATCTTTATCAGGTGCCTTTAGAGTCCATGCATATTGCAGAAATACTTATTCACATTGCAAAAATGAGAAGGCTGTAGTACTGCACAAACCATCAACAGATTAAGTGGTCACCCCTATGTACTGTAGGCAGTGACATGCTCTGTGTCTTCCTCTTTTCTCCCTTGGGTGACTCAGAGTGTGTTGCTATTTTGAGGTGATCTGTTTGTCCATCCATGGTTTCTACAGCACTGTGTTGTGACTGTGTTAGCACTTTGTACTATGCCTTAATAAACTAATGTTATGCTTGCAGCCCTGATGTGCACAGCCTTTTTTTCCTTTTCTCAAGTATTTTTGGTTGGCTCATTGGCCTTTGCACTCCCAGAGTTGAAGAGCTCTCCCCCTTCTTCTCCATTGTTTAATTTATTTGCAGTATATTTTATTTAAATTCTCTTGTGGTCATAGTGACATTGGTTGTGCACTATGAAACTGTCTAACCTTAGGTCACTTCAAATAATAGGAACCCAGCCACCACCACCACCACAACCACTATATAGAGAATAATGTATGGGCAACCATACACAGCAAGGCTGTTTTTCCATCCAGGGTTTGAGGTGGCAGCATATGAGCCTCGAGATTGAAGCTTGAGAGGTCCATTCTGTCATCTCAGCCTCCCAATGGAAACACATGCCGAGTTGTGTGCAGTCGACCATATTTTATTTTATATAGTACCTGCTTTGTTACACAGGAGTCACAGACACACCCTTCCCAAACAAAAAACAGAAAACATGGTATTTCTTTGTTCTGTTCTGTGATCGAGATCACATTTACAGACTTCTACATGACAAAAGGAACAACTTTAGGCACCAAGTGGTTAGTAAGCAGCTGGGTGTAGGGTGAAAGAGAAATGTAACATTTTGAGACCTTTGAACTGTGCAGAACAACTCTTCAGAATGTGTACAATAGCACTTTATAATGGGCACAATAGTTTAGACTGTGCACAAGAAGGATATTGAGCAGACTGATTCTTATACAGAACAAAGGCTAACCATATACTGTAATAGGATATGGCTAAAAACGTGGGTGTCATATTAGACAGAAACTAACACTTGAAGCTCAGGTGGCAGCTTCTGTCTGCTGTGGAGTTTTCATCTTACAAACACTGCCTGGTTGAAGCCTTATCCCTGTTCTGAGGACCTAGTGGCTGTGGCGAATGCCTTTGTGACATCCCAACTCGACTACTGTAACTCTCTTTATCTGAAGATTTCTGCAGGTTTGGTGCAATGTCTTCAGCTCATGCAGAATGTTGCAGCCAGACTGGTATCTGCTACAAGCACTTTTCATCATATCATGCCTGTGTGCAGTGGGATCTGCACTGGCTAGTAGTTGTATATCATGCCACCTTTTGTTGGTGTACAAAACCCTGCATTATCTGGGTCCCGGCTACATAAAAGACCTCCTGCACACATATACTCTGTGTCCCCCAATTTGCTCCATCCGGGAGAATTTGCTAGTGGTCCCCTGTGCCCCCCTTAAATCGTCTAGCGATAAGGTCTTTGCAGTGATGGCACTCCATCGGTGCAACTCCTTACCTGCTTATGTCCAGAATCTGTCCTCAGTGGAGGTTTTTAAGAAGACTCTTAAAACTCATTTGTTTTCCATGCCTTTCAGTATTTTTAATCACCTGATTAATTGGTTTATTTCTGTGCACTGAATATGTTCTTTTTATTTGCTTGTTATTCATGCAACTTTTATGTACAGTGCCCTGAGCTCTAGGGATAGGACATTGTAAACATCTACTTCCTTACACAACCAAGTGATGGGGAGGAGAAGCAGCAGCACACCCAGATGTGGAACCAGCAGGAAGATGAGACCACAGCAGAAAAAAACTGACACAAGTTGAGATACACCAGCCACACCAACAAAAGACACACAGGGCCTGCATGAGAAGAGAACAGAGCTAGCATTGGAATAATCTGAATATAAAGTTCAAAAAGTGAAGCACTGTGACACTGTGCCACAGGAACTGCAATATATATATATATATATATAGTCTCTGGTCCTGGGTATGCTGCCCCCTGTCGGTACTCGAAAGCTCACCCTCTCTTTTTGTCAAAGGAAAAAGCTTTCACACTCTTAGTTTTATTTGCAATGTTACTATGTGTACATATGCACCTTATGGTTATGCTGGATTCATATACATTTATTCTCTTCTGTTTTTAATAATTTTCATATTATTTTTGTACACAGAAAATATATAGAATCTGAGTTTATCAAAAAATTAAAAAAATTATGAAATAATCCAGCAGTTTATCCATCTTTCCATTTATCCAGTTATATATTTTTTCACAGTTTTTTTATTGCAGCACATTATGAGCCAAGGTTATGTAATGTATTTTAAACACAATAGTAAAAGAACATTTTTGGTCCTAAATTCTAGATGCAAGTCCCCTGAAGAAGCCCCTTAAACTAGAGCAAAATGTTGGGGAAAGTGATAATAAATTAAATTAAACAAGAGCCAAGAGTGCAAAGGCTTTTTTCATCTTTTGACAAAAGAGAGGTTGAGCTCCCCCACCCCCTATTTTTCCTGGAATAATTTGAATATAGGCAGAAATGCTAGGGAACTGGAATGGGGAAGGGGGAAACTGAGGAGGCACAGTTCAGTCCAATGATTGGATCACTGCCAGTGCAGCTTAAGAAGGTAATTGGGAGAGGTGCTGCTTGTCTGCATTGCTTCTCTTACATCTTTGATGTTGAGGATGGAGAGGAGGATGGTCAGGACAGAGGAGAAGTGTCTGAAGAAAGGGCAAAATCAGGTGTCAGCATGGCTCAGTTAGTAGCTCATTTGCCTCTGGGCCAGAGGGTTGTGGATTCTAGTCCCAAACTGGGATTGGGCTCAGAACCTAATGCTAGCATCCAAGTGGAGTACTAAGGGGGGGTGCTGTACTGTTGGGGTATGCCATCCTTCAGATGAGACATTAAACCAAGGTCCCTTCCATAGGTGCCGGAACGGGGGGGGCCACTAGGGCCATGGCCCTACCACTTTCATAAGTGGCCCTATCGCTTTTTGCTATCATGGTAATATATTTAATAGGGGAAAATGTACCCCTTGTATCCTTGGTCCTACCACTTTTCAAACCGTTCCGGCACCACTGGTCCCTTCTACCCATTTCTGGTGCTGTCCTCGTGAGTGTCCAGGTGAAAGTAAAAGAACACAAGGTACTTCTCACAAGAGTAGGGGAGTTTCCCCAGTGTCCTGACCACCATCCTCCTTCCCATAAAATCGGTTCATGTAATTGTCCAAGGCTGTGTGTGGCTGATGTGCAAAATGGCTGCCACTACATGTTCAATCACTTTGCTACCAGTCTCACATTCCCATAAAATGCTTTGGGATACAATGTGTATGAAAAGTGTTATATAAATGCTGATTCTTCTCCTTCTTCAAAAGTAATTCTCTCAAGTGGCTTCAAAAGGTTTCAGCAGGGTAGGCACTGAGGTTTCAGTGGGTGATATCTCCAGGCGAGTAATAGCCTTCAGGACTTAAAGCCTGTATGCCTTGCTTTCCGGTGCCCCAGCATTGGCCTGGTCTTAGTGCAACAATGTTTTTTTTTTTTAATACCTGTGTCCATTGTTTTTTTTCTTGTGTGTGTGTTTTTTTTTCATTAAAATGTTGTTAAACTTTGAAATGTCTCATCTCAGTGTCTGAACAATAGAGTGAAGTTTGAATTGACAAACCTGCCACTTCTAAAGACTGCTGGAAGCAGAGAAGGAAAATGAAAAAGCAGAGGAGTACAGAATAACAGTGTTGTTCAATGCTGACAATAAATAGAACAGTCCCAGCATGCAGAACTGGAGTTGATTGATCAGTGGTAGTTCTGAGTCAGTCCTGATGTACTATGCACTCAGTCTCCTCTGGCCTACATTTCCTCCCCACCACCACCACAACTTCTCTTTCACATCTGTCATTGTTCTCGTTTTTAGTGGCCCTTTCACTGCCTATATATTCCTCTGCCTTACTGTTTATCAGTTTTAAATGTTGTACCTGTAAATAAATCATTTCTCCTTTTACTTTTTACTGTTGTCGTACTGTTTTGACACCAAACAATTACACCTCAACTACAAACACTGGAAAGACTGCTTTTTTGTGTGTTTTTTTTTTATTTCTTTTTATCCCCTCCTGGTCACCTTTGTCATCCCTCTCCTTCGGGCTTGCTCAATGCCCCCCAATCCCTCACTGAGTCTGCCCCTAGAGTGCCTCCGGTGACTCCTACCTGCCTCTTCCCTCCACGGAGCACCTTGCACAGCGGAGTCTGCCTGTGATTACCGACTGGGTGGCTGGAGTGGCCGTCATCCAGGAACGCCATGTGTTTTTTCCGTTTTTCTGTTCCTCCCCTCCATACCGCTGAGGACGCCGGCTCGGGCAGAACATGCTTATGCACGCCTGCCAAGTGCCAGATGGAGTCCTCCCCTCCCCGTCTCCCCCCAATGGAAGCCGCCGTTGCCCCGAGAGTCGGTGCTTCCACCGGCTCTCCCGGACGTTGGGTGTATTAAACACCCCTGGTATCCCTCCCTGAAGGAGGATAGCATTCATGGGGATGCTTGATCCTCCTTCCCCCTGCCAACCCCCAGCCACCCGAGTCCGTTCCCAAACCCGGGTCACCGGCGTGGTGCGAGGCATCCAGCACTTCAACCCTCAGTGCCACCGGGCCGGAAAGACTGTTTTGTTAAGCAAGTGTATAACCCATTCCTTGGTATCATTCTCCATATTACCTGTATCCCCCTCCTCCACTCTGATGGTTCTCCTTGCCCTTAACCCTGCCTTCAGACCCTCCCCCAATGGCCTTGATGCTAAAAGTCTTCATCAATCTGCCTCAATTAATGCCTCCTCCTCTTACTTCTCTGTTAAACCTTTCCTTCTCCCTAGCCTCTGTCCCTGTGGACTGGAAGCACACCACCATCCTCCCACTTCCAAAAGGTGGCGACCCCTCAACTCCTTATAATTACAGACCTATTTCCCTTCTCTCTATCCTAGTTAAACTTCAAGAACAGGTGGTTCTCTCACAGCTCTCCTTCTACCTTGACTCCTACAACTTCTTCACCCCTTTTCAGTCTGGCTTCCAGAAGCAGCACTCCCCAACCACCTCTCTCCTTAGGATCACTGACTCCATTCTTACCAGCATGGACAGTGGCCTCATTACCTCCACCATTTTTGTTGACCTTACCAAGGCGTTCAGCACTGTCTCTCACCCCTTACTTCTTGCCAAGCTCTCTGCAGCAGGCCTCTCTGACTCTGCCACAAACGGGTCTCAGTCTGTTGATATTGCTGACTCCCTGTCCCTTCCCCATCAAGACAGGACTCCCTCATAGCTCTGTTCTTGGTCCCCTTCTCTTCTCCATCTTTCTTAATGACTTCCCTGCTGTCTGCTCCTCTTCTCAGTATCCACATGTATGCCAACGATACTGTCCTGTATACCTCTGGATGCTCCTCCTCTGTCGTGGCTACCAGCCTTCAGCTTGACTTTAATAATGTTCAGTGCTGGCTACGCTCACACCAACTGTTCTTGAACGTCAAGAAGACTGTCTCTACGACCTTTAGCACAAGGCAGATACTCTCTCGGCTTCCTTCCCTACCCACTTTCTACAACTTTTTATTTATTTATTTACTAATTTAATCTTTTTTCCCTCTGGTCGTGGTCTGTGGGGCCTCTGTCAGGCATCCTGCCTGCTTCTGCCCTGCCTGAAGTCTTCCTACCTGTGTCTCCTCTCTCCCCCTCCTCTAGCCATGATCAGTACCCCAAGCTTAACACCTCTGGGGTGTGACTGCTCCTCCTCTTTGGGCACTCTCAACAGTCAGTTCTGATGTGGCAGAGGACCCAGGTGGAGGAACCTGGAAGGCCAGACAGGGGGACCCGGCTGTGGGCATGGGGGCAGGTGCCATCGCCTACCCCATAGACCATGATTTTCCTTGTTCTGGTGAGTGCCTCTCCCCCCTCCCATGCGTGTGCACATCCCGACGCACGGTGCATGGCAACCCCTGCCTGCATCAGGTCACACCAGCTACGTGCTGCTTAGCAAGCTACAACACTCCCGGTCTCCACCAGGAGCCGCTGATGTGCCGAGTAATCCCCAGTCTCCCCCGAGGAGAGCAGCCCTGTGGGCACTCAATCCTCTCCTGCCCCTGCCATCCCCCAGTGCCCTGAACTTGCTCCTGAACTCAGGTCGCTGGCATGGCGTGAGGTGTGGCGTCCAGCGCCTCAACTCTCAGCGCCACCTGGCTGGCTACTTTCCACACCCTTGATGGGACAAAACTGAAGGATACTTCTTCCTTTAGGTATCTTGGTGTATGGGTTAGACCGGCATCTTGACTTCTCAGGACACAGGGATGCAATCATCAAAAAACTGCACCCCAAGTTAGGTGCTCTGTACAGAAACTGAGATTGCATCCCACTGCCTGCCCATTGGGCCCTGGTGCAGAAAATGATCTTTCCAGTTTTTGACTATGGTGATGTGGTCTTCAGTGCAGCCTCAAAGATTTCTCTTGCCAGACTGGACACCCTTTACCACTCCTTCTGCCACTTTGCCCTTAACAGTCCTCCTCGTACTCACCACTGTAATCTCTACCAATCCCTATCTTTCCTCTCCCTAGATGTCAGGCGCCGCTCTCACTGCATTTCCTTCATCTCCAAACTCTGGTTTGGTTTCCTCCCCTCCTATATTGCTTCCTGCTTATCACCTCTACCCCCACTCCCTCTGGAGCTACTACTCTCGCACCATGACTATTCCTCCTAGATCCTCTACTGCCAGCCAGTCTGCAGTTTTTCACCGGCTCCCAAAACTTTAGAACTCCCTCCCTCTGGCAACCCACCATGCCAGCTCCCCTTCTGCCCCCTCATCCCTCCTGCACAATTTTCTGTTCTCTACTTGTAACTGCCTTTAACTCCCTCTCTCCTCTCACTATTTTGACTCCTCTTACATGCCCACTTCTTTGAATTTACCTGCTATTGTTATCAGACTATGTATATATTGTAATATTTTCTTTATTATACCCTAAGTGTCCTTATATTCTTGATTTGGTACTGCTGTATGTTGTGTATATTCTGTATGTAGTGTATGTATAGTATATTGCTGTATAATCTTGATTTGTTACTGCTGCATGTTTGTATTCACATTTCCCGTTCCCCCAGGACACACCTGGAAACTAGCTATTGTGCTCAGTGTGCCTTTCCTGGTGAAACTTTTAAATAAATAAATAAAGCCTTCATTTTGCCCAGGTGCAGGAATCCCATCCTTCACTTGCTCATTCCAACTAGTGCAGTTGGCTGGCAGCATATGCTAAGTCATCTTAAGAAATGTAAGGATCTTACATTCTGTGGTGACAGGCTTGTCCTATGATTTGTTATGATGGCTCCAGCAGCACTAAAGTGGTGATACACTACAGTAGCTGGAAGGCAAGAAAGATATTCAATGGCAGTGTACATCAAAGCAAGCCATTCCATATTTTATGGTACCAGCAATGCAAGGGATCATCATCTACTGACAGATACACTAGGTCCTCCGTATGCATTTATACACTCCTTGGCTAAACCAATGCTTTTTCTGAGTTGTACTGCTCTTGGGGACATCTCTAATTCCAAATCTGGAGTTTTTGTTTCCAAATAGTGGTGCTGCTGGTTGTAGTGGTGGCATGGAGAGGTTGCATTGTGGCTGATGGAACTTCAGCTCATGGTGATTTGGCCATAGCTGGAGCATCATCCCCTTTTTTTATTGTATAGCGGATGAGTTTTAGGATCCTCAGTTACTCCCTCGCAACTCCTGTTGCTTCTTGCCAATGACTTCTGCGATTTCCCGAGACAGCTTGTGCTTATAAAACATTACGTTTTTATTTATTTATTGAAGAGTTTCACCAGAAAAGCACACTGAGCAACAAGTTGCTCATCTCCGGGTGTGTCCTGGGGAGAGGGCCATAGCAGCAAATACAGAATTACCAATTAAACAGAATCAGCAGAAGTACAATAACAAAATACAATGATGATGAAAGTAAACACTCAGCAAAAATAAACAAGAAGAGAACTGCTTGGTTGAAGTACAACATAGAAAATATAATCATAGGATAGCAAGTACCTGCATTAGGGATAAATTGCACATAGGAACATATGTATAGCACAGAGAATGTGAAAATAGTGAGAATAAGTAGTGAGGAGTTAAGGGGAAATGAGGGACCTATGTTGAGGAGAAGACGGGGATACAGAATGGATGACCATAGAGTAGTGCGGTGAGGAGAAGCTATAAGAGGTTAGCAGCAAGAACAATTTACAGAGACATAGCTGTGAAGAGCTGAGGAGATGGAGAGGGGGAGGAGGAGTGGTGTATTTGGTGGGGAACAGCTTTCCAAAGTTTAGGGAAATTATGTGAAAAAGCAGACTGGCCTACTAAGGTAGAGCGACATGGGACTACCAACATGCAGGAATCATGTGATCTAAGGGAATGCACTGGTGGAGGAGGGATAAAAAATGAGGAGGAGAGGTAGGATGGTAGAGACCCAAACCAATATTTGGAGATAAATTTAGCGCTATGTAGAAGACGTCTGTTTTCTAGAGAGGGAAAAGCCAGTGAGTGGTAGAGATTACAGTGTTGTGTGAGAGAGGGGGAATCCATGGCAAAACGGCAGAAGGAGTTAAAGAGAGTGTCCAACCTGCTTACAGAAGACTTGCGAGCAGCACTGTAGACTATATCACAGCAGTCAACAAGCATTAGTCAATGCCGAATGTTGTCACGCTGGCATTGGCAGTGGGAGTGGCGTAGGTAGAAACGCATAGTGCTGTGATTTTGTGAATGTGTCTCAAAAGGTGATTTTGCACAGCGAGCACGCCATTGTGCACCACAGCTGCAGAAACACATTTTGGGCAGGCTATGAAAATGGCAGCTGGACTGTTGATAAGGAGATGTGCACAAATGGTAGTGGTGAAAATGTGGCATGAAAATATTGCAGATTGACGAAGTTACAAGGGTGCGTGGAAACTGCCCAATGCACACTTGCAGCACAGTCATTGTATGGAGTTTCGGCACCAAATTTTCAACATAGGCATTTTAGGACCTTTGCTCATGAAGAGTAGTTTTCACCGCTATTTCCTCAAACTGTCCCAGTTGATTTTATTGGTGCCGTGTCGAAAGCAATTTGTGCCGGATGTGTTAAAACACATTTCAGGCAGCTGCAGTGTTCATAAGGAGGTATGGAAAAATGCCAATGATAAGCAGCTGGAGTGAAAGTATTACAAATTCACAAAGTCATGAGCATGCGTGCAAACTGTGCAACACATGCTCATAAAACACTCATTTTATTGACTTTCGTTCCCAAATTTATAGGCATTTTAGGGCATCTGCTAATGAACAGTGTCACTGTCATTTTCATCATGTGTCTTGAACACGGACTCTCCACAGCGACCATGCTATTCTGCGCCAGAATTGCGAAAACAAATTTTGGTCAGGATGTGAAAAATGATAGCTGTACTGTTCATTAGGAGGTGCAGAACAATGGCACTGTAGAAAATCTGGAGTGAGAATATTAGAAGTTTGCGAGCGCAGGTAACACAGTCATTTTAAGAATGTTGTCACCAAATTTTCAACACAGGCATTTTAGGACCTCTGCTCATGAACAGTATCACTGTCATTTTTGTTATATGTCCCGAACATTGATTTCGCAGAGCGACCGAGCTATTCTGCGCCAGAAGTGTGAAAACACATTTCGGCCAGGATGAGAAAAATGACAGCTATACAGTTCACAAGAAGGTGTG
This sequence comes from Neoceratodus forsteri, assembly GCA_016271365.2. Lineage (NCBI taxonomy): Eukaryota > Metazoa > Chordata > Ceratodontiformes > Ceratodontidae > Neoceratodus > Neoceratodus forsteri. The sequence continues at coordinate 1,822,920,731 of CM057449.1, read as the reverse complement.
GTAAAATGCCAGTATTGAGAATCTGGCATGAAAATAGTGCAACTGCGCTAATGTACGAGCATGCGTTGCACAGTTGCTACGCACACTCGTAAAACAGTCACTTTATGGAGTATTGTCACCAAATTTTCAACAAAAGCATTTTAGGATCTCTGCTCATGAATAGTGTCACTGTCATTTTCATTATGTGTCCCAAACACTGATTTTGCACCATGACCGCATTATTCTGCACCGGAAGTGCGAAAACACATTTCCTTCAGGATGTGAAAAATGACAGCTGTACAATTTACAAGAAGGTGTGGTAAAATGCCAATGTTGAGAATCTGGCATGAAAATATTTCGAATTCGCTAACTTACGAGCATGCATTGCGCAGTTGCTACGCACGCTCGTAAAACAGTCATGTTTTAGATTTTTTCCCACCAAATTTGCAACATAGGGTTTTTGAGAGCCCCCCTCATGAACAGTGGCACTGTCATTTCCTTATGTGGTCTCAAACGGTGATTCCACGCAGTGACTGAGAAATCACCTTTCGGGACCGAATAACGCCATGACAGTGCAAGAATTCATGAGAAGGGGTCCCAAAAACCCCATGTTGAAAATTTGGGGCCAAAATTCACAAAAATGCCTGAGATATGTACTAAAGTTGAAAAAACCCTATCTATCCAATTATACAGCTTACCTGCATTTCCTCAGTTCGCGGTCGGCTTTGAAGATTGCAGACGTGTTCCCGGTCCACCAATGATCATGCATGACTCCAGAAGTAAGTATGGGGTGAGGGGGTGTTGAGGAGGCAGGGTGTGCAGTGGGTGGGTGCAGGTGGGAGAACGGAGACTACGAGGACGTTTTCCTTTCACGGGTTCGAAAAGGAAAAAAAATTGCGAACAGTTTTTCCAGGGATTTGGCATGCTGGGTGGGCTCCCAGCATGCCACCTAACTGTTTGGGGGTGGGGGTGTCTGTAGCTGATGGGGATTGGGCACCCTCGTCGGCAAACAACACGGGGGGGTAGAATTGATGCCAATGGGGACAGGGCACCCCCGTCGGCACACAAAGAAGGGGAGCGCAGAGCCGAGGGGGTATTGGGCACCCCCACTGGCATTAAACAATTTGAGGGTTACTTCTGCTGATGGGGAGTGGGCTCCCCCATCGACACACAAGGAAAGGGGGCGGGGTAAGAGCTGAGGGGGATTGGGCACCCCCACGGCATTAAACAATTAGGGGGGTGCTTTATGCCGACGGGGAGTGGGCACCCGTGAAGTTGGCAGTTCTAAGGCCAGTGTCCCGCCATGTACATAATGGCGGTGAGCACGGCAAAAAAAGGACCGCTGCATCTGACGAGCTTTGCTCGGATTGCAGCAGACCTTTTCTTAGATGTGCTCTCCATATTACGTATGCATCGTGTGGCGCTGGCATGCAGGCTGATTGGGGAATGCGGGACGCACCTACTGGTGTGTGCCCTGCATTCGCCCAACAGCGACTGCGCCTCTAAAGCTGCACTGTCCCACGATGTTGGCTGCGCAAGTGCGCTAACATAAAAATTGGGAGGATTATCTTCTAGACTAGTTCTCATCTTTTTTTTTTTTTTGTAAACTCTCTTTTTATTCTCCCTGGAAGCACGGAACTCTCTCTCCAGCTGTCGCCCATGCCAGTCTCTACCTCCCAGTCTTAGACTTACCTGAACAGGCCCTCTGGTCCAGTGAATCCCCCAGCTCTGAGTCCCCCGAGGTAGGGCCACCCACCCTGGCCCTCTAGCTACAATCCAATGCACCAGAGCTGGAGAGGGGGATCCTGGAGGTGAGTCTGATGGCGGGAGTGTGGACCATACATAGGTGGCACCTTCGCCTATCCATGGTCGGGGGGTTACCTTCTATATTACAACCGCTGAGCTCAGATGTGCAATGACATTCTGCTCGGTGTGCGCACACTTCTGTGTGCACCTGAAAGACATCCACTGCAGCTCAATCCCCCTGCATCTGCTGGCTGGGCAATGCAATCCCCCAGCTGCTGCCATGGGCTGCTACTGCACCGGCATGAACAAAACCCCCCTCCCTGAGGAAGGAGAGCAGTCCATAGAACGCTCAATCCTTCCTCATCCCCACCAACCCCCGATGACCCGTGCTCGTTCCCAAACACGGGTCACCAGAGTGGCACCAGGTGTGCGTTCAGTGTCTCAACCCTCAGTGTCACTGGGTCAGCCTAGTTTTCATCTTGCCGGTAGAGGTAGCACTCTCCAGTTCCTGTATAGGGTGCCGAGCTTGAGAAGCAGTTTTTTCAGGATGGCATCTACATGTCCAGAGAAGTTGAGATGTTGGTCAAGCCAAACCCCAAGATATCTGAAAGAGGAGAAAAGAAAGTTCACTGCACCATTTGGCAAAAATATAAGTACAGTAATATAATTTTTGTACCATAGGTCTAAACAGAGGGCCTGGAAAAATTGCTTAGAATTACATCTGAAATCAAGCCTTGAGTCTCTTTCCAGTCTGTGCATTACTCTATGCCGAGCAGACTGCCTCGTCAGTGCCCTGAAGTTTGGATACCTTATTACTCTTTCCATCAGGATTTTGTCATTTGGTGTAAGTGACAACCTGTGGAAGTCACCCTTCTGCTGTAACCCAAAATCATTTGTTACCTTTAATTGGTAATGACACCTCTGCAGCACGTGGCAGGGTCTGTTCTGTCATGTTGGCACCTCCTGTTAAAGCCTTTTTCTGTAGCTTATTCAGCTCTTTTTTGGCCTTGAAGAAGCAAGTGAAGTGTGAACAGTTTATTTTGCAAACATCCACCAATGTCTCAACTTCTTCTTTCCTTCTTTCTTTCTTTCATCTTCCAGAAATCTAGTACAGTCAAATGTATGTAGTGCAGTGCACAAAGCAAGGCATCCTGACCAAAACCCCATGCTCCACAGAACACACAGTGTTGGACCCTCTGTCAGTTGCTACAAAGCCAGGTGATGATGAGAGCGCTGTGAGCCACTCATTAATCTTCCATGAAAAATCTTCAAAATATTCACACCAGTGTGTGTTTCTTTCTAAACTGCACATACACAAAGTGACATGTGGCCTGTATGTTTTGTTGTGCTTTCTGCTGGTTTGGTGAATGCAGATGGAGTTGTGAAAGATGCCCAGCGTGCTGTAATACATATATAGTTTGTGGCATGGCCACTTGTCTACATGTCTGTCATTTGGTGTACTTTGGGTACAGCACACTGACTCAGTGCCTTCCTCACTGACACACACACACTTCTGTACAGTTCTGGCTTGGCTACTATTGAAAAGCACAGTAAGTATGACCGGGAACGAGTCACTTAGACAGGCTTGGTGAATAAAACAATTGAATTATTTTCTCTCTAGAAAAGAATACAGCAACAGATCTTTTTTTTAATATTATTCGCCATACCAGCATTAACTGCATGTACCACCAGGTAGTTAATATGATACTTAGAATACCATTCAAAAAGGTCCGGCAATATGGCCTGATGTTTGTTCGGCTCTCACTGGCACTGTATGGCTGGCTTTGGTTAAAGGGTACTACTGCTTTTTATGGCTGCATAGTGTGAGCTTTGCTGATGTGTTGTAAACAAAAGAAGAAAAGTAAGGGGTCTGACCAGAATTCCAAATGCAGCACAGCTGTGTTCTTATGACAAGTGGGGCTGAAGCACAACTTCCTGGAAAACTCTTTGCATCCTCCTCATTCAGTAAAATATGTTTTCTTTTTCTCCTTCTCCCCCAACACACTATTTTCTTGCATTAAGCAGAGCAACATGTGGCCTAGGCCCCATGAAAGAGTAACAACACATCTGGTTAAAAAAAAAAGTACGAGTAGTGTTAGTAACATCATCCGGTTACAGACATTATACTGCATTAAATTATTATCATGGACATAGTGGCCTTAAAATTAAACGCAAGATACACAACCCAAGACTCCAAACTTAAAGCAATGGTTGTGGGCTGCATGGAGTAAATATTTCCAAGAAAAAAAAAAGTGCTGTAACTTGCCTGTTTTTCCAAAACTACCACCATTTATGTGGATAGAAAAATGCAGAGATGTGATACAGCGATGAGATGACAGATTAGCTTATGTAAAGTTGAACTGTAGCTCTCAACACAACACAAAAATTAAAGGACTTCTCTGAGCAGTCCCACAAATTAATATATGTAAGGTTTGCATAGTGATCATCTGCAAACATCTGCCCCCTCATTTTCTCGTTCACTGAAGTCCGAAGTCCGTACACAGTAACCCAGATGAACTCATCACCCTTATACGGGCATGCTGAAGTCTATCCAATTCAAAAACCAAAAGGAATCAACTAGCATTCACTGTCCCTGTTCAAAACCACATTTTATTTGAACTTCTTTGTAAAATGTGCACTGTCACCAATCCTGTAGTTCAAACTCTGGCTGTGCTTCAACATAAAATGTTAAAGGGACACAGAATGCCTTGCAATATTCATTATATATCTGTACATATACTCTTCAGTTCTGGTGATGACAAACTTTGGTGGGTACTGCTACTACAGTATTTGTACATTTTGGATGGACTTGCACCCAGCCCACCACTCACCATCTGCAGTGATAGCTGCTTCCCGCTTATTCTACAGTGTGAGAATCCAGAGGGTTAACAAATCATGGTGCATGCGCCCAGCAGTCCTGGGCAACTGACTGGCTTCTGTCTCTGGGTGGGTGAGTTAACATGTAGGAAACAAACCAAGCAAGCAAGAGTGGGGCTAAAGGAAAGAACTCCCCTCTGTAATGTCCATGACTAAATCTAAGCATGTACCATGGTTTTTCTACTGCACCAGAACTTGACTCAGCAGTCGTCCTGTGCTCACTCCAGCAGGCATATTCTAGAATCTCTTATTATTCTACAGAAAAGGGACCAGGTGACAGCAGAGTGTTCAGGAGAATGTCATTATATGACACTATGAAATGCGTTGTTCTGGTTTTCCACAGTCGCCATGGTTTTGATCACAGAATGGGTCTGATAGCAAGCTGTGACCACAGAACTAGAAGAAACATTCTGTGGCGGTGGTCAACAGCAGAGAGGTAGGCAGTGCATGACATGAATGCATGTAATGATGCGTACATATCACCACGTATACGTGGCGTGTCAGTTACCAAGTGAGATCTCCATTTCTTACTTGGTAATGCAAGCCCCATGTGCAGTAGCAGCTCTAGAAACAAATGGTTACCAGGGTACAGCCGGGGCACAACAGATGGCAGCCAGGGCACTGATATATTGTTGCTGTGGGGGAAGCTCTGCACCATATGGGGCACCAACTGGGGCACAGCATTTTTATACCGGGGCACGTGCCCTGGTGGGCCCTGGTGTAGAGCCACCACTGCCCATGTGTACGGACTGCAAGAATGTATATAAGTAAAGACTTACCCGGTAACGATCCCTGGATAAGTCTGAAGGTCCCTGGTATCCTTCCTGTGAGTGACGTTATGACGTTGACATCGAGGAAGTAGTTTAAGTTCTCTCATTTGACAACAAAACTGTATTGAGCTGTCATTTCTGTAGCATAATTGGAATTTTAATTTTGAAAATATACTGCTACTCTGGCAACAATTTGACTGACGGTTATGCAGGTGTTCATCATGTGAGTTTTATTAGTACCTTATTACGTGACTACTGCTATGGCTTACTGGTAAACTGCGTAACAAAGCACTAAAAACCGCAGTGTGAAAGCATCAAACAATGTGCATGATCCTGTCCTGCCTGCAACATGACTACCTTTGCTTCCTCACACAGCAATGGTACCAACACACTGAAGCTGCTACATGACGCATTGAGGGATTCCTGCAATGTCAATGTTGTCCCATCTCTCAGCAAATATCCTTAGAGGCAGAAAAAAGACTATGTTAAAATGATTGTTTATTATAAATCAATGGAAGTGAGAATTAATTTATTAAAGAACAATAAAATTGGGTTGGCCCGGTGGCGCTGTGGGTTGAGGCGCTGGACGCCACACCTTGTGCTATGCCAGCGACCTGGGTTCGGGAATGAGCTCGGAGAGCTGGAGGTCGGCAGGGGAGGGAGAGGATCAAGCATCTGGAGGACTGCTCTCCTCTCCTGGGGAGGGTTTCAGGGGCCGCTCAGTGTCCTTTCGACCCCCCATGGAGATCGGGGGGTACTACAGGATCACCAGCCAGAATCGTAAGGGGCGGAGAGAGTGGCAGACGTCTGCAAGGCAGCCATGCGCAGACATCATTTCATGTCACCTCCCAAGGGGAAATAAAGCAGAAAATCCCCATCCGCGAGGACAGGTGACGGCACCACCTCCCACCACCACACTCCATCAGCTGGACTCCATCCACCCCTGGGCAGAGCCCAGCCCGGCCTACCAAGTTGTAGATAGAGCACCCTGGGAGGAAATGGCAGCCCTACTGTGGGGGGCTCAGAGCCGGGGGGTTTGGAGAGCTAGAGCTCCATTTTCAGAGCCGGCCTGCTTGGGCCAGGGCCCCCTGATGGTAGTGTGGGTGAGGGCTGGCACAGGACATCACTGTGCTCCACTCCACCATTGTTCCTCCAATTTTCTTTGGCCTCCCCCATTGCTGGAGCACACATGGAGGCGCATGCATGCTGCAGAGTACCGCAGCACCCCACCTTCAATGCCACCCATCTAAGCTGCATTACCACCAGGTCTCCACATGGTGGCAGATGTTTGGCGGGAACAGCATGCCTCCCCCCCAGGAGAGGAAAGCAGCTTATGGGACACTCATTCCTTTTCTTTCCCCCACCCCAAGTAAACCCAGGTCATTCCCGAACATGAGTCACCGGCGTGGTGGGCAGGAGTGCTACCGCTGCACTACCGGGCTGGCTAACATAGCCTTTTTTTAACCCACCTCCTGAACAAGGCAGCTGTAATTCTTTAGATCCCCTCCGAAACATGTTTCTGCAGTCCCTCCGTGAAATCACTTTTCAGACATGATTTAAAAAAATTCCACTTCTCATCATAAGGTGGGGTAATAAAAAGAAAACTGTGTGTGCGTGTGACTATTCACTACAATCCAATCCACACATTAATTCTATATCCCTTGTCAGATTAATGCTTTAGCAGTGATTTTGTCTCTGACCAAAACTTGTTAATACAGGGCACGAGTGATAGTAAGGGTCATAATTTGGTGGTGGCAGAAGACGACAGGAGGGTTTCTACACCAGAATTGCTATTAATGCAGTAACTAGGTGTACTTGTTAATAAGAACTGCTGGATGTTTGCTGATCTCCTACTGGTTAAAAGGTGTTGTTTGTTCCCTAATCGATGTACACTTCTGAATCTTGCACTGTTTTTATCTTTCTTTGTGTGTGCAGCATGAAGCGAATATCTTATTATAATAACAGGGCTTTAGAGGTGTGCCACTGTTGGGTCCAACACAGCTGAAGCTACTGTGAGCATGGCAGTGACAGATCAAGAATCAGCCCTGCTGATTGTGACTGTGTTTTCTGCTTGCCAGGTGGAAGCTTTGTGTAGTTCAAAAGAGCAAGCTGCTCCTAACCCCGCCCAGCAAGCAGAGAACATCCCCCCTCCCCTCTGCCAAGCTGGATCTGCTGTTCGCCCACCCACCTCTAAAGTAAACCCATCGGGTGGTCCCCCTTGATAGAAGGAACACTGACTTCTACAGGATGTCTTAATTTTGGGACCCTGTCCCACTGTCTCAGTTAATCACCCAAGGCATGATAAATGCAAAATGGTCCCCATTCTATCTCTGATCTCTGCCCCCTCATGCCAGTATTGGCAGTTCTTCTCTTGACCCCAAACTCATTCTGCCCCCCCCCCATCGTCAACCAAACTGGTTGCTCTCTCTCACCAATCTTCACCTGCCCCCAAGCATGCCAGTATTGCCAGTTCTTAACCCCTCCATTTATCCCCACTCAAATACACCCTGCATCCTGAATGGCTGACAACAAAATCAGAAGCTCCTTGTCCCTGACGCTGTTCACCCAGTACCTACGAACAGTGCAAGTCCAGTAGTGCACCAATGCTCCCTATTAGTGGTGCCCACAGCAGGTTAGTGAACACAGTCAGCATCAGTGTCATAGTTCAGGATCAGAGGGGCATACTTCAAGTCGAGACTCATCTCTGGGACTCTGAGTTTGATTCGTGAATTGGTACTGCAGCACTCATACAACAAGCAGCTATTTCAGCCGAGACAGCAGGTCTGCATCAATGGGTCACTCAAGCAATCAGACAGTAAACAATCATGCAAGGAGTCCTTAAGGAGGGCTGACATGACATTTCCAAGCTGCTCCTGACTAATCACTACTAGTCCACGCTAATACCATCAAAGGGGCATCGGTGGATGCTGCTACACATTTTGTTTTATTTATAGTAACCTCCCCTCTCCCAGATGCTAATGACCTCCCTGCCCTGCTCCAAGTGGGTAATGAAAATGAAATAAAAGTCATTTTTAAAAGCCTCTGCTGGACTGAAACCTTTTCTGACCAGGCTTAACAGATGCCCTTCCCCCCACATGCTGAGACCCTCTCCCAGCAGGTAATTTAAAATTAGAGAAGCCCATCCTGGGTTTGAACCCAGTCAGAGTGGGCTTATAAATGAATCCTCTCACTCTTAGAAACTGCTCCAAGTGGGTAATGCAAAATAAAAACAAGCTTCTCTTGAGCTCCTCTCTTCTCAGAGTAGGCATAGACTTTTTTAGATGCCTCTCCTGGGCTGGAACCCGCTCCAAGTAGGCTAAAAAATTCAGCTCCCCCCCCAGTACTGCAACCCTCCATGAGTTGTTATTTTAAAATAAATACAAGCCCCTTTGGGGCTGCTACCTGCTCAGAACTGCCACAGAATATTCATTAAAATCCTGTCCTTGGCTGGTGCCCATTCCGAGCAGGCTTAAAAAATCACCCCTCCCCCTCCCCCCACACACACACACACTGAGACTTGCTTTTAGCAGGTTAATTAAAATGAAATACAAGCCCATATGCAGCTGCCACTTGCTTGGTGCAGGCACTGGCATTTTTTTAAAAGCCCCTCCTGGGCTTGGACCTGCTAGAAGCCAGCTTGCTGAATTCAGACTTCTTCCCTCGAATGCTGAGACCGGGTTGAAGTGGAGTTGAAAAATTACACAGCCCCCTATCCCTCTGCACTGAGACTTGCTCCAAGAAGGTAGCTGAACTGAATCACAAGGGCCAGTGCATGTTGAATTTTTTTATAAAGCCCTTCCTGGTCTCAGACCTGCACGACGGTGGCAGCACCCACTTCCAGTGGTGGGACATGCTCCTAGCAGCAGGTAACTTAAACCCCATTCAGGGCTGCGATCTACTTGGAACTGGCATAAGGTTTTCTTGAAAAGCCACTTCTGGACCGAGACCGGTTTCGAGCAGGCATAACAAATTCCCACCCACTCCATGCTGACAGTCACTCTGAACAGGTTTAAAATCAGTGAAGCCCATTTTTTGGCTTGAATTCACTCAGAGAAGGCTTACAAATGAATCCAGTCCAGGCTTGTAAAATCACACAGCCCTTCTATCATTCAGCACTGAGACCCACACCAGGCAGGTAATAAAACAGAAATACAAGCCCATCTAGAGCTGCTATTTGCTCGGAGCAGGTGTCATGCCACATTGGCATAAGGGGATCCAACCTGGCAATTTGAACTGATCTTGCACAACACAGGCACTGGATTTTTTTAAAAAAGCCCTTCTGGGCTTGGTCCCACTCCAAGTGGGCTTACCAAATTCAGCCCCCCCCCCATGCTGAAACTGGGTGAAATGGATATGTAAAACCACCTAGCCCCCTGTCCTCAGGTGACGAGATCTGCTCTGAACAAGTAATTTAAAAGAATTACAAGAGCAAGTTCATACTGGATTTTTTTATAAAGCCATTCCTGGGCTCAGACCCACATGACAATGGCCATAACAAATTCAGCACACACACCTCCCCTTCCCAGCACTCGGACCAGCACCAAGCAGGTAATTTAAAGTAAGTACAGACTCCTTCAGGGCTGTTACTTCAGAACAGGCATTAGATTTTTTTTTAAAGGTCTCTCCAGGGCTGGCACTTACTCCAAGCATCCTTCACAGATTCAGACCCTCCTCCTCACACTGGGACCCATTTGGAGTGGGCTTACCCACCCCCAACACTGCCATCTGCCATCAATGAGACCTTTTTCTGGACATGGACCTAATCAGAGTGAGCTTACAAATTATGTCAGTCCCCAAAATCACCCAGTGCTGGTACCTGCTCAGAGGGGATATTTGAAGGACTCTGACCCACTGCCAGAGGGAAAAATAAAAAATAATGAAACCTGTCTTGGGCTTGGAATGCTCTGAGCAAGTAATAAAAAATAAATGCAAGTTACTCCATCTGGAGCACCACAGCTCAGACCCATTGTGAGTGGGCTAGGTTAGCAGACTAGAAACTGCTCCTGGGATTCCAATTCAGGCATCACCCCCATCCCCTGGGAGACCTGTTATGAGCAGTCAACTTCAATGCAAAGGAAGCGTATCCAGGGCTCGGACCAGCTTGGAGTGAGCTTGTAAAATCTCACAGTCCCCTGTCCCCAAGAAATACAAACCCTTCTAGGGCTTCTCATTTCTCAAAGTGGCATTGGATTTTTTGCAAAGCCCTCCTGGGTTGGATCCACACCAAGCAGGCTTAACAAATTCCCACTTGGAATGAGCATTTCATAGACTCAGACCTGCTGTCAGCGGGAAATTAAAAATAATTTGGCTGACCCACCAGGCACAGCGGTAGTGTTACCAGCTATGGCGTTAACAAACGGCATTCAAGAACAAGTGAGGTGCATCAGAGGGTTGGCCAGTGGGAGGTAGAATGAGCATCCCATGGACAGCTCTCCTCCTCCGGGGGGGGGGTTGGGTTGTGGCTTCCCTGCATGCTAGCGATACCCAGTAGAAACTGGATGTGCAACAGCCAGGGCATCTTCTTAGTGCTGGGGGATGGCGGACATCTGCAGGTCAGGTGTGGGAGCATGCCCAGCCCTCGCTGACATCATTGCACATCCACATCTCCTGGGGGAAACTCACAGAAGGGAAAAACTCCGGTGCCGGCTGCCCTGTGAAGCCCCTGGACCTCCATCCAAATGATGCCCCAGGTGTAAGCCTTGGTGGGGGCCTCAGGTTGATCATGGTCTCTCCTCTCCCCTCAGGGTGCCCGCCACAGGGGGTAAGCTGTGGGCCTCCCATTCCGGGCAGTCTGGGGGGATGCTAGGTGAGGTCCAGGCACTGAAGAAGGGGTGCCTCCCCACTCATAACTCAGGCACAAAAACACAGCTAAAAAAGGCTGTACTTTGCTAGGACCTGCTCTGAGCATGTTATGTATAATAAACATAAGTCCCTCCTGAGCTTTTGCTTGCTTGAGCACCAGAGTTCGGACACAGTGCAAGTGGGAAAAGTTCATAAACTGGAAATAGAAACCCACCCTGGGCTTTCAATTCAAGCACCCCTTCTCACCTACTGAGACCTGCTCTGAGAAGTCAAATGAAGTGCCAACAGTAGCCCATCCTGGGCCTGGACCCACTTGGAGCGAGCTTAGTAATTAATCTAGTTCCCCTATCCACTGGCACAAAGAACAACTCTGGGTAATGTATAATAAAAACTAGACTCCCTTGGGATTTCACCCATTGCCAGTGGGAAAATAAAAAAATAAATTAGGCTTGACACCAGTTATAGTGGGCTTTATAATGATGCCAGTTCCCCTCTATCCCCCAACCCACCCACCCAGTGCTCAGACCTGTTCAACGATCTATTTTAGGGGCTTGACTCACTGCCAACAGGAAATGAAGCCTACCTGTCTGCCCCAATGGGCAGAAACTCCAGCTTTTCTGAGTTACCCTTCTGCCACCATCAAGAGCCCTTACAAATTAGGACACAGGGCTGGTCTCTGGGGGGGGGGGTAGCTACACAGTCAGCTTTTTTTCTTTATATTTGTCATCCTCCAGCATCCAGTTGCAAGAAATCACCTCTCAGCTTGTAGGCTCTCTCCTGCTGCAGGCACCATCCATCACTGTTTTCTGTCCCCAACAAAAGGACAGCAGGGATACCTTTCTTGTCCATGGGACAGAAACTCCAAATTTCCCTGGAGTTGCCCAATTTCTGCCACTGTCAGGAGCCAGACATACACAAAGTTTAAAGTGTCCTGTATCAGGAGGCAGAGCAGGAAAGGAGTGCACAGAGGGCATATCATATTTTCATGAAGGTCTCTAAACTTAGAACAACTTTCCTGCTGTACATACCATCCAGTGGTGTTCTCCTTGTCAGGATGAAGGACATCAGGATACCGCTATGCCATTAAAAGTCTCTCCCATTACCACTTGCCACACCAACCTCATTTCTAGCCCAGTCAGTAACAAAAGATCATCCCAGAAGTTTTATATTTTAATCCACTTCGGCGAGCAGATGCAGCTGCAGCAGACTCCCTGGGTTGTGAGGACAAGTTTGGACCCCTTCCCACCCCGTTTCTCCACAGGACAAACTGCAGTGGAAAGCACCCCAGCCCTTGGGCCACTTTGGCAAGCAGATGCAACAGCAGCAGATTCCCTGAGTCATAATTGCAAGTTTGGATCTCTCCCCACCCCATTTCCCCCGCAGGACCCATCACTGTGGAAAGCAGCCCAGGTACTGGAGCATGGAACTCTGTAGCACACTAGTTTGGGGTCTGGCATATGGCACAATTTTTAAACAGCTCACCAAACACACTGGGCTCTGATGCTACTCTGACTGCACTTTAAGTTGGTTGATATATACTGACTGATTCTGTCTGCACATTGACTGCCTGCCTTTGACTATTTTTAGTTTATTTGCTACTTCATTATATTTGCTTGCACACATGTACAAGAAACATAGTGCCATCATCCGAGTTTTCCAGAGGTGTGTCAGCCTCTTCCAATTCAGTCAGTGTGTTTGCAGGTGCGGTCACAGAGCACCAATCACTGCACCAGCTGTCTATGACAGCTGAAAATGCAGTTGCATACAGTTGAAAGGGAGAGCTCCGCTTGAGTGAGCAGAGCTCTCACCCCACACACACACACACACACACACACGGACTGTGTGCTCATGTGCCTTCCCCTCCCCCCCACACTGTACGGCCGACGGGGGTGCCCAATTCCCCGTTGGCTCCATGCCTTCCCCCAAAGCATCCAGCTGCCACGCTGGGAGCCCACCCCAGTGTGGCAAAATGTTTAATGGCCGACAGGGTGCCCAATCCCCCGTCGGCTGCCGCCACCCCAGCATCCAGCTGCCATGCGGAGCCCACCTCAACATGGCAAAATGATGTGATGGCCGGCGGGGGTGCCCAATCCCGTCGGCTGCCGCCACCCCAAGCATCCAGGTGCCACGCTGGGAGCCCACCCCAGCTTGGCAAAATGATGTGATGGCAGGCAGGGGGTGCTTAATCCCGTTGGCTCCTGCCCCCACCAACATCCTTCCAGCTGCCACGCTGAGAGCCCACCCAAGCGTGGCAAGCATCCCGTGTCGTCTTAATTAAAAAAAAAAAAACTGAAAATAAAAACGGTCCCTCGCAGTCTCTCTGCCCCACCCGCACCCACCCCTGCGCACCCTGCCTCCCCACCTCTACTCACCCCCATACTTACCCGGAGCTCAGCGCCGCCACGATCTTCGGCGGACCGGGAACACGTCTGAACTCTTCAAAGCCAACCACGAACTGAGGAAATGCCGGTAAGCTGTATAATGGAATAGATAGGGTTTTTTCAACTTTATTGCATATCTCAGGCATTTTTTGGAATTTTTGCACCAAATTTTCAACATGGGGCTTTTGGGACCCCTTCTCATGAATGCTGTCACTGTCATGGCGTTACTCGGGCCCGAAGGGTAATTTCGCAGCCACTGCGTGAAATCACCTTTCTGGAATGATTAACAAAATGACACTGCCAGTGTTCATAAGGTGGGCTCTCAAAAAGGCTATTTTGAAAATTTGGTGGAAAAATTCCTAAAAATGACTGTTTTTCGAGCATGCGTTGTGCGGTTCCTACGCATGCTCGTAAGTTCACGAATTTTCAATGTTTTCACTCCAGATTTTCAATATTGCCATTTTACCACACCTCCTTATGAGCAGTACAGTTGCCATTTTTCACATCTCGCCCATAATGTGTTTCTGCCCATGTAGCGCACAATGGCGCAGTCAGTGTGCAAAATCAATGTATGGGACACGTTAAGAAAATCACAGTGACACTGGTCATGAGCAGTGGAGTTAAAATGGCTATGTTGAAAATTTGATGAAAAAATTCCCAAAAATGACTGTTTTAGGAGCGCACATTGCGCAGTTCCTACGCTCGCTAGCAAGTTTGCGAATTTATTAATATTTGCACACCAGATTTTCAACAGTGCCATTTTACCGCACTTCCTTATGAGCAGTGCAGCTACCATTTTTCACATCTCGCCCAAAATGCGTTTCCGCACATGTAGCGCACAATGGTACAGTCGGTGTGCGAAAACAATGTTTGGGACAGATTAAGAAAATCACAGTGACACTGGTCATGAGCAGAGGTCTTAAAATGGCTATTTTGAAAATTTGGTGACAAAACTCCATAAAATGACTGTGATAGGAGTGAGCATTGCGCAGTTTCCATGCACCCTCGTAAGTTCATGAATTTGTAATATTTTCAGTCCAGATTTTCACCAGTGGCATTTTTCCACACCTCCTTATGAACAGTACAGCTGTCATTTTCCACAACATGGCGAAATGTGTTTCACACTTTCAGCACAGAAATGCATGGTCGCTGTGGGAAATCATTGTTCGGGACAGATAAAGAAAATCACATTGACACTGTTCATGATCGGAGGTCCCAAAATGCCTGTGTTAACAATCTGCTATAAAAAATCCCCAAACTAGTTACATTACAGGTGTCTGTTGCACAGTTTCTATGCACGCTCGTGACTTCACCAGTTTTTTTAAGATTTTCACAGCAGATTTTCAATATTGCCATTTTTTACACCTCCCCATGAACAGTACGCTGTCATTTTTCACATCATGTTCGAATGTGTTTTGCACCTGTGGTGCCAAATGCCATAGTCGCTGTGCAAAAGCAGTTTCAGCTAACAAACTGATATTGCCACTGTTCATGAGGTGGGGGTCACAAAAAAAACATGTTGAAAATTTGGAGTGAAAATACCAACGAATGCCTGAGGCGTTAGGGTTTCCAACCATAACGCCCCACCCTGTAGAGTATGACAGGCATCAGGGGTGTGACTTGGGATTCTTGCCTGTTATGCTCATACCATTCCACCCCCATCCACACCCTGCAGCCAGTGAGAGGCATCAAGGTGTGCCTCGGACTCTTCGGGCCTAAACTTCATCCCATTCTCCTATACTGCACCCATCTCACCATATTTCCTCATGGAATGGGGTGCGCATAAGGGCCAAAGACCCCAAGGCACACCGTGACACTTGTCAGTGTCTGCAGAGTACGGTGTGGTGAAATGGCATGGTTGTTATGCCTGACGACCCAAAGGCACACCCCAATGCCTGTCACTCTCTGCAGGGTGGTGGTGGGGTTGGCTTCAGTTCAATACTTTGCTGCCATTCCTATTATGCAGCTCTGTAACTTCTACACTACCAATGCCACTGCCAGCAAGCAAACATTCGGCATTGACAAATGCTTGTTTTTAGTTAGTCTTTTAGTTACTATATTTATTTAGTTATTTAGTTTTTGTTTACCGGATAAGCACGCTAGCCATAGAGATGACTATTTTCAGGCACGACCCGGGAGGTTACAGGGTAAAACATTACAGATATACAACAAGGTGGTTACAGCAAGGTATAAATAATACTGTTACACAGTTGGTTCTGCAGCATTTAGAGAAATACAATAAGAACAGAGAATACAGTGGGCAGACAATACAAGAAAATAGTCATGCAGCAGGTAAGCCCCTGGAGGTAGACAAATGGACAAGTGAGATAACAGAAACAGGGCTGCTAAGTGCTAGGGTAGATGTAGGAGATAGGCAACAGGGGATTATATATGACTGGAGTAGGGTAAGCTTCGGAGATATCAGCCAAGGCAAGTAGTGGGCGATCGGGACTGGCGAGAGGGGATATATCTCGCAAGGGTATATAGGCAGATTTATACTGATTCAGAGGAACTGGGAACAGAGGGAATAAGTGCAAAGGGGGATTGATGCAGAAGATAGTCGAGATGATGACAGGTGAGGTTAGAGATATGCAGGCCGGTTGAAAAGGGGTAACCTGGTAGGGGAGAATAAGGGAGGGACATATACTGGTATAATGCAGCAACAAGTTAAGAACTCCGGCCAAGGAGGAGGATAGGGAGCTAAGGAGGTTTAAAACAGGAGCATAGGTCAGAGGAGATGAGGTGGTGATGGAGTGCTTTTTTAAAGGTGTCATGAGTGGGTGCTAGGCGGACCTCAAGAGGGAAGGAGTTCCACAGCCGAGGAGCATGGTGGGCAAAAGCACTAGCACCTTTGGTGGTTGTGTATTTCGGCACACATAAGAAAGATTTATCCGCTAAGCCTAGTCCATAGTTGGAGGTCTGTGGAGTGAGCAGTTCAGCCAGTGATTTGGGAGTTTGAGATCTCATAATACTGTCCATAGTGGAGCCAAAGGAATAGAGCCTGGTGGCATTTGAGGTTAGCCAGTTAAGACCAGAGTAGAGGAGGCAGTGGTGTTTTCTCCTGTAGGATGAGGCAGCATACCGACATATATTATTATAGGCAACGTCCCACCTATATAGATTTGTTTTAGGTATGGCAGCAAATGAAGATATCCCATAGGTTAGCGCTGGTAGGAGAATGCCTCGGGCAATGGCTAGTCTTGCAGAGTTCATATATATAGTTCAAATCTACTGTTTTGCAGTCTTTTAGTTACAGTATAGTGAAAATCTGCCATTTTACCTGGCTGACTGTGACCCTCAGCCTGTATTTGAACCTGCAAAGCATATTGCTCCTTCTCTCTATTTTCCTCTACCGCTGCTCTGTCCGCCCTCTCTCTGGGCATTCTCATCTTTCAGCCTGCCCACTCCTGTCTGTTCTTTACTGGTTGGCTTAACTTCTGGTTTCTCCCCTGAGTAGCTCAAGTTGCTGATAAGCCCACTTACCTTTTTACTCTCCCCTCCCCAGCCCCTGGTCCACTTCAGTGAGCAGAAACAGCAGCAGCAGATTCCCTGGGTCATGAGGGCAGGTTTGGACCCCTACCCACCCCATTTCCCTGAAGAACCCACTGCTGTGGAAAGCATCCCAGGTACTGTTGCATGAAACTCAGTAGCATGTTAGTTTGGCGTGCATGTGGCACTGCAAAGGAATATCCATCCCACTCGCCTGTGGTAGTTTTCCTTAATTTATACTACCAGGTTTTTCCTGATAGGCGCACCTCAAAGATCTACACCTGTGTCCCTCTTCTAAACAGTTAGAGTGCTGAACACAGATTGTAAATCCCCCTCCCAGTGGTACCGACTCAGACTGCATGCTTGAACAGTACAGACCCAGAGTGCATGCTTCAGTAGTACAGACCCAGACTGCATGCTTGAACAGTACAGACCCAGAGTGCATGCTTCAGTAGTACAGACCCAGAGTGCATGGTTAAGCAGTACAGACCCAGAGTGCATGCTTCAGTAGTACAGACCCAGAGTGCATGCTTCAGTAGTACAGACCCAGACTGCATGCTTGAGCAGTACAGACCCAGAGTGCATGCTTGAGCAGTACAGACCCAGAGTGCATGCTTGAGCAGTACAGACCCAGACTGCATGCTTAAGCAGTACAGACCCAGAGTGCATGCTTGAGCAGTACAGACCCAGAGTGCATGCTTAAGCAGTACAGACCCAGAGTGCATGCTTGAGCAGTACAGACCCAGAGTGCATGCTTGAGTGCCATGTACTACTGTACTCCCTTAGTACCAAGTAGCCATATAAAGGTACACTCCTAGTTCCCCATGGCCGTACTAAGGCATGGCCATGCTGAAAGGTGGGAATGCCCTGAGAGAGGGCAGTCAAACTAAGGCTGATTTCCCACAGATGCTATTGCTTGTTCACGCTTGTAAAGCCAGGCTAATTGCTCTAGCAGCCATGCCCCTCAGAAAAGAGATTCTTGCAGCAATAATTGTGTAAGTAATCATACCTGACCTACAAGAAAATGACCGCTACATTGCCAGTCCCCTGTCTTCATCCAGCCTCTAAAACTGTTCCCTAAGGAAACAGGGCAACTCATATCCACAAGTAATTGGTGGCACAGCCCCCCATGTGTATCTCTGACAACCCCACCCAGCAAAACTCAACCACATCATAGCCTGTCCATCCCCCATTTAGCCTTCCCCCCACCCAACCAGCATAACTCATGCCAAACTCATAATGTAAGCCTACAAACCATGGCAGACTGTGTGCAAAATGCATGCACTGAAGAAACTGATGCTTGCCCTACTGCTCATTTCCGGCAACATACACCCGAACCCAGGCCCACTCGACATGGCAAGAGCCAGGACAACATGGCACGGTCATCTAAGAATTGCCACTCTCAACATAGGCAGCCTACTGCCTAAGTTCACACAATTTGAGGCATGGGTGATACAAATGAGACCTGACATCATCTCTCCTATGGAAATTTGACTTGCCCTCCAAAATCCCAGACACTGCCATCACCCTGGATGGCTACAATACAATTAGGCAGGACTGTCAGAGTAAACGGGACAGAGGATGTTTACTCTAGCCAAAGTCCAGTCTACAGTGACACAAATTGCAGCTAGACAATACCACTAGTGGCCCTGAATGCATGTCAGTCAAGACCCTGCCCCTAATGACTGTTTACATACCCCCTGGTAGGCACTGAGCTGGCTTTGAAGCATTCATCAGGTGCAAAAGACAGATGACCCATAAGAGGGAAATGATTGTTATGGGGGATTTCAACACTAACTGGCTTGTTAAGGATAACGCAGCACACAGAGACCTAGTAACAAATCTTTACCTCACACAGGTCATTGAGGATTCCACTAGGACCAACTACAGAACAGGTACCAGCACACTTATAGACTGGATCCTGACCACAAGCCCTGAAATGCTCACTGGGGTCTCTGTCCTCCCCATGATATGTGCCTGGACAAATAAACTCCCAAAAACACCCCCACCCCACCCCAAACTGGCTACAAGTAGAATACTCCACAAAGGAAAACTGGCAGCCTTCAAAGTCCACCTTCCCCAACTGGACTGGAGCTACCTAGAGTCTATTTCGGACATTGACACAGCCTTAGACTATTTCATCAATCAGCTCACCATGGCTTGTGACTTATTTGCCCCTCCTCAAAAGACGCAAGGTCCGAGGAACATGTGGTGGCTGGGTCACTCAAACCCTCATGGCCCAGATGTGAGAAAGATATAATCTGTGGCATCAAGTCAGAGCCACTGGGGTACAAGGGGACATACAAAAGTATAGGGCCACTAGGAATAGATGTACTGGGGACATAAGGCTGGCTAATGCAGCCTACTTCAAACAAAAGCAGGATAGTAGTTGGAGAGACGGTAAAAGATTTTGGGGTAATCTAAAAGACTTCCTGGGTAAGGATGACAGATCCCAGCCAGTGACACTTAGTAACCATGGAACCATCACCCAGGACCCAGGTGAGATTGCTAACATCTTCAACAATGCTTTTACAGATCTCAGTTCTATACTACCCCCAAATGCTTCTTCCATGGCAGTTGACTCCCACAATCAAAGTGATCCTTTAAACTCAGCCTTTCCTCATAACCCTCACATCCCATGATTCTACTTTAGGCCCATTGTCAAAGCTGACACAATAAAATACAGTGCAGTCCCATTTATCCAACCATGTTGATTTGAAACACTCTATTTAATGAACTTCCATTTTGTCACCCACATAAACATCACAGTTGCCGTGTTTAACAGATCTGTTCAGTGGTTTTCTGTTTAAGCGAGTACAGTAAAGAAAGAGTACTGAGCTGAGCTATATTCAGCTGTCAGTTTTCATTATGTCAGTTTTCTGTGGGGGGTCCTGCCCCCCATTCCCCAGTGGAGCTCAGCCCCTGCCCCGCATACCATCCCACCATTCCCAGGTGACAGACACTGGTGGCTTGCCCTGGCTTACCCCCCCAGGGCAGGGTCACAGTAGCGGGACCCCCCCCAATGGGTACTGGTGGCAGTGGGAGCAGCGGTGGAGCAGGACCCTCACAGAAATTCAGCAGCATACAAGGGAGACAGCAAACATGGTCAAATTGGGGTGTGGTGGTCCACTCAGAAAGTTGGCAAAGGAGCCCACCTGGAAAATAAATAAAGGGGTCCCACGAGTGATACACTCATATCAGCATTACACTTCAATATGGTAGACTATCAATTTTAACATTTTATAGGTACTGTACTTATAGTGATACAAAAACTGAGATGAGAGAGTAGCCATAGGCGTGGTAGGAGAGAGCAAGGGAAGGGAAGGAGGAAGGGGCAGGGAGAAGAGAGCAGTGACAGGGCACAAGTAGTGAAAAAGTGATTGAATGACAAGACAACCACATCAGGAGAGAAGATGATGGTACTGCATTACTGCAGTAGATAATGCACGCTGTAAATAGATTTTGTATAATGTTCATCATTTTATAAATTCAAGATTCTGGGGATATGTGGTTAAAAAGTTGCTACTAGATCTTCCAAACACATTGATTATATTCTGAAAGCATTATATATTCTGGGAAATATGGTCGCGATTGTACTACTCAGAAAGCAGACAATGCACATATTTGGGGCATGTGATACAGTACATTAGGAAAATATTGGAAGGAGCAGGGAAGAATATATGGGACTAGGGGTGGAAGGGCCAGCTGTGAATGGTTCTAATTCTGACTGCTCTTTTTCCAGAATGTTTTCATTTACTCTGCTTTGCTAAATCTGTTAGAAATGTGTAGGATTATTTAGGTTTCCTATACCTGCATTTAATTTCATGGTACACTGCCATCCAGTGGGTGATTCTGTAAATGACAGTTACATCCAGATTAGTTCAAGAACGTGATTTACTCACCTGATAAAGGTGATTATTTGAGTACCCTTTATAGTACTCCGCAGTCAGAAAACATTGGGTATTCCCCATCCATCCTATAGGTTGCTGCACAATCCAATCAAAATTGAGCAGGGTGAAGCCAGCCCCCTTGTCCCATTGGAGAATCTCCAGTGTGAATCTTCCTTAGAGATAGTGACTAACAATGGCACAGAGAAAAAACAAGACAAAAAAGAACACAAGCAAACAGGGAAGAATGACAGTATCTCCAGTGTTGGTTAAATTACTTTTTCTATTACTTTGTATTACTTTTGGAAACTTGTTCCAGAAAGCTCTGTGCAGTCACTAGTAAGGATGGAGAAGCACTGGAAAAAGTAATACACCTTACAGTTACAGTTGCGTATGTCTTTTTATACAGAAGTAATAAGTAATTGTAACTAACTACATTTATTTGAAAGTAGCTAGTAACTAATCTACTACTTTCAAATAAATGTCATGCTATAGTTTTTTATTATTTTTGTATTGTTTTTGTATAAAAATAAATAAGTAGCTGTAACTGTCAGGTGTATTACTTTTTCTAGTACTTCTCCATCCTTGCTAGTGACTGCACAGAGCTTCCTGTATCAAGTTGCTAAAAGAAATAGAAAGTAATAGAAAAAGTAACTTACTCAACACTGAGTATCCCCTATATATGCTGCCCTCTGTGTGTGGTGCCTGGTAGCCCTGACTGTGTACTAGATAGACACCATATTAACTGTAGAGGCAGAATCATTGAACATGGTTCCCATTCATTCAATATAAAACAGACAACATGCAGAATACTGAAAATGCTGTATTGTATTTTTAAGGCATAGGTAGCTGATATATACACAGCACTGTAACATTATCCTTAGTATCCGACACCATCATCATCCCATTCGTGTCTGGAATATGACCACATCTGCTGTCCCGGGTGGGGCTGCAGAGCATCATAAAGGGTACTCAAATAATCATCTTTACCAGGTGAGTAAATCCCATTATATTTCATACCCTTTATTTATTAATTTAGTTAAACATCAGTTTAGAAACCTTTGAGCCAGAGGCTCATTTACAAAGGTACCTCGTCACAAAGAGGACATCAGAACAGTAGTACAAGGGACACAGTACTTACAAACAAAAAAGTTACAGTTCAATTACAATTTTATTACAATAGAATACAATCTCCAACGAGCAAAAGATAACAAAAGGTGCAAAACTTATGGTCAGGGAGAGCTGGTGGGGGTAGAAGGGAGGAGATAGGAGGAGGAATTAGTAGGGAAAGGAAGGGGGCACGCTCAGTGAGCATTGTCAAACAGAGTATATATATATATATATTATTTTTTTTACACTAGGCTAGCGGCAGTTGCATTTGCGAGAGCTAAGCAGGAAGTTTCTGAGCCTGGGCTTAAAAGCAAGCTAAGGTTAGTGAGTTTGAGACACTGGCAGGGAGGAGTTATACCAGTGGGGTGCAGTGAGGGAATGCCCTCTGACCTTGAGAGGTCCTGGCTCTCAGAATAACTAGGGTAGCTCTTGGCGAAGACTGCAGCATGATCAGGAGTCGGTGCAGTACGTAATGGAGTTGGATAGACCTATGGGGATAGGCTACGCAGGGCTTTAAAAGGTGAGCTGGCATGTCTGATACATGAGTCGCTCTTCCAGGTTGAGTAAGGTAGCCTGGGTGTACAGCTCACATGTGTGAGTGAGTCTGGGAGCACCAGTGATAAGTCTGCAGGCCTTATTAACTGTGAGGCGAACCTTGTTGAGGGCAGTCTGATCTGCTGAGCCATAGACCGGAAGGCCATAGTCAATGAGAGACATGACAGAGGAGGTACTCCGCAGCCAGAAGAATAGGAGAGCTACAAGCACTGTCATCTAGAGAACCTTTCCTGACATTTTACAATGACTTTAAAGTACTCCGCAGTCAGAAACCATTGGAACCTTAGTAGCAGTGTGTGAACCAGTATAACTACACCTTGGGTGGGACAAAGAACAGTGGATGTGGTTTCTGTATTTTCTTTATCCCTGCTCTTATCACTGCTCTGGTGAATGAGGCCCTTTTGGCTGATACTATGTCTAGTCGGTAATGCCTGGCGAAAGTGTGTATGGATGACCAGGTTGCTGCTGTGCATATGTCTGGCACTGAGATTTCACCCTTTTCTGCTCATGGTGTCACTACTGTTCTAGTGGAATGCGTTTTGATCCCCTCTGGCAGTTTCTTGCCTGCCTCTCTGTAGGCTATGGCTACAGTCTGCTTAATCCACCTGGCTATAGAAGCCTTGGAGGCTGCCTGGCCTGCCCTTTTTCCTGTGGTCAGTATAAACAGTCTGTCTGTCTTACGGTAGCTGCTGGTCATGCTAAGGTACCTTTTTAGCTGTTGGCCTACGTCCAGGGGGTGTGGACTCCCTGCCTCAGTTTCCTGTTCCCTTCCCAAAAATGGTAGTTCTACCTCTTGGGACATATGATATGTGGTGGCTACCTTGGGTAGAAAGGAGGGGACTGTTCTTAGAGTGGCCCTGTCATTGTAAAATGTCAGGAAGGGTTCTCTAGATGACAGTGCTTGTAGCTCTCCTATTCTTCTGGCTGAACAAATGGCCACCAAAAATACTGTCTTTAGAGTGCACCAGTGTAATGTCTCTTGTTGGAATGTATGACCTTGCAGTGCTTCTAACACTGTGTTTAGCTGCCAGGGTGCACAAGTTGATCTTACTCTTGGGGAAGCTAGTGTCACTGCTTTGAGAAGTCTTACTACATCTGGGTGTGAACATACAGATCCCACCCCTGGTAGTGGGCACCTTAAGGCAAAAATTGCTGACAATTGAACGCTCAAGGAAGCTGGGATGAGTCCTTTGTTTGCTCCATCATTGAGAAAGTCCAGATCCTGCGGCAGTCCTGCTACTGATGAGGATGTCCCTTTTTCAGTACACCATTTGTGGAAAATTTGCCATTGTCTTTGATAAGTTGTATTAGTGTAGTGCCTTCTAGACAGAAGTAAATGATCCACCACCCTGACATGGTAGCCCAGGGTCAGCAGTCTGTTCCTTTAGCCAAGCCATCAGATTCAGAGATGCCAGATTTGGGTGCAGTATTGGACCCTGGCTCAGTAGCTCTGGTCAGTGAGGCAGGGGCATTGGACGGTCCACTGACATCGCTCATATCAGTGAGTACCATGGCCTCCTGGGCCCGTCCGGTGCAACTAATACCACTGACGCTCCTGTGATCTGAATCTTGTGAAGGATCTTGTATATCATGGTCATTGGTGGAAAGACGTAGGCTCTTGTGAAGTGCCACGGAGATGACAGCGAGTCTACTTCCAGTGCTCTGTGGTCCATGAATGTGGAGTGGTAGTTTGGCAGCTGGGCATTGTGTTGGGAAGCCATGAGATCTATTTTCAGTGGTCCCCGTTTCCACTGGATGTTCCAAAATGCCCTTACACTCAGTTTTCATTCCCCTTGGTTCATAGTTACTCTGTTCAGCCAATCTGCCTCTGTGTTGGCTGAGCTCGCCGAGTGGATCACCGTGATTGACTGCACATTCCGCTCTGCCCAGTGTAGCACTTTTAGTGACTCTGCTATCATTGTCTTGCTCCATGTTTCCCCTTGTTTGTTCATGTAAGCTACAGTCACCTGGTTGTTGCATCTTACTAGCACTGCCTTGTTCGCAATGAGGGGGCCCAAAGAATATCAGAGCTAGATGCACTGCTTTCATCTCCAGGACATTTATTGATAGTGTTGTTTCTCTCTGTGACCAACAACCCTGTGTGACATGGTTTAGGTAAGTCTCTCCCTACCCCGTCAGGCTAGCATCTGTGGTGACCACTGCAGTGGGAGATTGAGTCAGTGGGCGGCCCTGTAGTATGTTCTTTTGTATTGTCCACCATCGCAGGGTGTTAAATATTTGTGGTGGAGGTTATATTCTGAAGCTGAAGTTTTTTGTGGTCTGGTCCCATGTCTCGATTAGGTGTCTTTGGAGGACTCTCACATGGATGTGGGCCCATGGTACCATGTCTGTTAGGGCCGCCATTATTCCCAGTAGTTGGATGTAGTCCCATACTGCCCTGCTTAGTTTGTGGATGATTCTGTTCACCAGATAGCAGATGTTGTTGACATTGTCCTCTGTAGGGATCACTTTGTTGATCTGAGTATTTATTATGGCTCCTAGGTAGGTGAGAGACTGCGAGGGAGTCAACAGACTCTTTGCCGTGTTGATCACCCACCCGTGATCCCGTAGACATTTGACTGCAAGGCTGGTGTTGTGTTGAGCCTGTTCCACTGTTCTGGCCCACAGCAGCCAGTCATCCAGATATGAGATGGCATCGACCCCTTTTTTCCTTAGGTGTGCTGCTAGGACTACTAGTGTTTTGGTGAACACATGTGGTGCGGATACCAGTCCGAACGGTAGGCAGGTATATTGGTAGTGTTCCCCCCATATGTTGAACCAGAGGTACTTGTGGTGTGCTCTCCTGATCGGGATGTGAAGGTAGGCATCTTTCAAGTCTACTGATGTCAGGTAGTCCCCTGGCTGGATCGCTAGCAGTGTTGACCTGGGCGTCTCCATCTTGAACCTTTTGTACTTCACAAACTTGCTCAAGTATTTTAGGTCGAAAACCAGTTGCATTCCCCTTGTTTTCTTCGGGACCACAAAGAACAAGGAGTAAACTCCTGTGTCTTTCTCTCCTCTATAGGGACTTGCAAAATAGCCCCATTATGTAATAGGTCGAGTATTGCTAGGTTTATTGCTTGTGTCTTCACCGGACGCTTTGGTATTGGGGACACCAGTGTCCTGTGCTGCACTGGCTTGGCAGTGAACTCTATTGCATATCCCAGTGTCACTACTTCATGTACTCATTTGTCAGATGTTGTGTGGGCCCATTGATTTACAAACCCTTGAAGTCTCCCTGCTATAGATGGGCTTGCTTGGGCCCACATGTCTTCATTGTTTTTGGCCCTGAATTTTGAAGTTTGGTTTCTGGCCTCCATTGCCGTACTGTCTGCAGGTAATGTTTCTGGTTTTGTTGCTGTAAAGGCAGTGCAACAGACACAGAGACCTGGCAACATTTCAGCAGATCTGTAACGACTCAATGCAGGATGGATTTTCACTGCAAGGGGGGGGTGGGCATTGTTAGCAGGAGTGTGACTGCCACATTTAAGATATGGCATAAAAAATGAAAGATCTCAGCCAGAGATACTTCTAAAATGTATTACATAGGTACAATGATGTTTGTTG
Organism: Neoceratodus forsteri; assembly: GCA_016271365.2. Lineage (NCBI taxonomy): Eukaryota > Metazoa > Chordata > Ceratodontiformes > Ceratodontidae > Neoceratodus > Neoceratodus forsteri. Next base: position 1,822,894,568 of record CM057449.1, on the reverse strand, counting down.
CGGGAAGGGGGCTTTGGAAATAAGTAAAAATATGATTTTTGGGGGTGCTTGCCTGCACTGTTGGGTAAGTTACTTTTAAAAAGTATTGCAATGTCACAGTTACTAGTTACTATCAAATATTTATAATATGTTACAGTTACTTATTACTTTTGTATAAAAAGTAATAAGTACTGTAACTGCAATACTAAAATATATTACTTATTATGCCACTCTATATTACTTTCATTACGTGTCCTCTAGAGGTGTGCAAATAACTTATAGTGAATATTTGCCCTGAATATTGTGTTCCACAGTCCAAATAGTCAGCATTCATAGTTGGTATTCCCCATCCTGGGGAAGGCCTTCTGCTAGCCAGGTGGCCAGGGCTTGTCTCCTGACAACCCTCCCTCCTGATTCCAAACTTTTTCCACCTACCTATCCCTTCCCAAGGGGTCCCACACAACAAGAAAAATGAGAGCCAGCCCTGGGAACCTTGTCAGGAGCCAACAGTGTCCTTATGACACCCCCCTCTCTATCATAAATACCCCACTGATTAAAAAAATACAGTTAGTTATACTCCTGCCCCCCCCCCAGCTCAATCTTTGATTAGGGATGTCAGCTAATGCCAAATATCAGGCTGAGTCAGTCACCCCTCCCCTCCCCTCCATGTGCTCCCAGCCCTCTCCACTGCTAAAATCACAACTGGTCCCACAGAAAGTGCAAGCAGAGCTGATCTAATTGGTCAGACTGCTTAACTTTGCTTGCACTTGCTCACTGTTACTTTTCTTAGCTGCGTGGGACTCCAGGGAAGGAGTAAGTGGGTGGGAAAATTTTGGAATCGGGAAAGGAGATTGGCCAGCAGCCTAGTCCTGGCCACCTGGGGAGGGGAAACTTTTATATATATATATATATATTAATTCACAAATCCCCTTGAACAAACAGAAATAGTAGAAAAGTGTAATAGTTATGGTAGTCATGAATTAATATTTATTACTTACAAACCCCTAGTGTCCTCTGCAGGTATAAATGTGAGTTTCATGTATGAAAACAAAATTCTGTGGGGGCATTGTTGGAACACCAGATTTATCTTAGCCTGGCATCTGTCAGATTTCTACCTGGTGCTGGTAAAGCATGTGAGAATACAGCCATGGAAGGACATTTAATAATAACTAAAAATTTATATTACATTAACTAATTACTTTTAGGCAAAAAGTAATATTGTTACCGTTACTTGTTACTTTTTAAAGTAATCTATTACTAGTTTCTTAAAATGTAATTAGATTACAGTTACTAGTTACAAGTAGCTAGTTAGTCTCCAACACTGCTTTCCTGTTGTGTTCTGGTTTACCGAGAGAACAAGATGGCCACCAAATACTCTTTTACAATCTTGTGGTAGTGCTGTATATTCATTTGTGAAAGTAAGTAAATCTTTATTTTTCAAACACCCATTCCCAGGGGCCCAGAGCGCTGTACAAAGTATCAAATTTTACTACACATAAAATAAATATATTTATGTTTAAGGACATAAATGAAGTGCAAGTGGGTGACATCTTTCAGTATAGTAGGTGTACAAGGACAAGGGGATGCGATATGAGTTGGAGGGGCAGGATAAAGGTGAATGTGAGGAAGTTTTTCTTCATGAAAAGGGTGGGGGATACATGGAGTAGCCTACCCCAGGAAGTAATGGGAGCTAGCACAGTGGGGGGATTCAAACATGCATGGGATAGTTATAAAGGAACCCTAGAGGTGGGAAGAAAAGGCTAAAGCCAATGACTGAGTAGGGTCTGTGGCAGCTGATGCAGGCAGGGAATATGGGCAGAGTGGGTAGGCCTAGCAGTCCTTCTCTGCCATCAATTACTATGTTACTATGTTATATAACATATAACATATAACTAAGGAGGCTGAGGACAACTGTCACAAGGGAGGCCCACAGGAAGGAGGCAGAGGACACCACAGGGAAAGGAAGCAGCTCCTGGTGGGGGACTCAATTATTAGGCGGATAGAACTGGGAGGAGCAGGGAAAACTGAAGTAAGGTGCCTGCCTGGTGCCATGGCTTGGAGGGACAGGCGCATCCTCAGGATCACGAGAACAGCTGCAGAGTCTAAGCTGGACGTCATTGTCCACCTAGGGACAAAACTTGGCTCATCATGAGGTTAGAGCAGTGCAGGAGGACTTTGTAGAGTTGAGGAGGAGCCTAAGACAAGTAGCACACACAGTATCCTTCTCAGAGGTGCTGCCTGTCAATGGCATGGGTGAGGCGAGGGTACTTTGCACCATGCAGTTTAATGAATGGTTGAAAAAAATGGTGTGGAGCACAGGGGTTTGGCTTCATTGGGGACTGGGGTTCCACCTGGAGGGACACCAGCCTATACTGGCAGGATGGTCTGCATCTGTCCAGGAAGGGAACAAGTCTTTTGAGCAATCAGTTTAAATATTTCATTGGCAAGCTTTTAAACTAGTCAAGGGAGGCACTGATAAGCAGCAAGAAAATCTCCAGCCCTCCCACAAAACAGGGTACTGAATGAGAAAAAAGCCGAGGTAGAAAGGTCAGTGGGGATGCTGCAACAGAAGGTAAAGCCATCAAAAATGAAGCAATGAGTACCAATGCCCGTAGTCTGGGTAACAAGCTTCCTGAATTAGTGGCCTTGATGGGGAGGAACATCTGGATATTGTGGCAGTCACAGAAACATGGTACACACAAAACCATGCCTGGGACGTAACCATACCAGGATACACTATTTACAGGAGGGACAGGGAGGGTAAAAGAGGAGGAGGAGTAGCTCTTTACATAAGGGAAGGAATCAAAGCAGCAGAACAAAAGGGTAAATGGGGGGAGGAGAAGAAGCACTGTGGGTAAATTTGGAGACAAGCAATGGCACCACAATCCGCTCAGGGGTTGTATACAGACCCCTTTCTCAGGGGAAGGAAATGGACAAGGAAATGATAGAAAGTATACTTAGAATGGCAGAAAAAGGGGAGATATTGCTGATGGGTGATCTGAATATGCCAGATGTTAACTATAGTGCAGTTGCAGCAGCCACTTCGAAGAGTGGGGTTATTCTAGATGCCCTACAGGGGACATGCCTTAGACAACTAGTATTGGAGCCCACTCGAGAGGGAGCAATCTTAGACCTGGTTCTCTCAAATGAAGATGGAGAGAGGATCACAGATGTAGAAGTGGGTAGCCATCTGGGAACTAGCGACCATCGAACAGTATGGTTCACAATAAACACAGCAACAGAGTCAAGCCATACAAAGGCAAAAGTACTGGACTTTAGGAGGGCTGACTTTGCCAAAATGGGTGAGTGCCTAAGGAATGCACTAGCAAATGGGCAGGAAGGAGGAGTGGAAGAACAATGGGGAATAATAAAAACTGCCATCACAGATGTAACAAGCCTTTGTGTGAAGCAAATAAACAAAACAAAACGATGTAAGAAACCACTGTGGTTCTCAAAGGAAGTGCAGTGAAGGTTCAAGAGAAAAGAAAGCATTCAGGAAGTACAAGGATAACAGAAGAAGCAGGACAGAGAACTGTATCAGTTAAAGCAAAAGGAAGCCGGGAAGGCAGTCAGAACAGCAAAGGCCCAAACCGAGGAAAGATAGCCAACTCAGTTAGAGGGGGATAAAACTTTTATAGGTACATCAGGGAGCGAAGGAAGACCAAGGGAGGGATAGTGAGGGCTTAATAAAGGGAGGGAGGGTGGGCAGAGGGTGACTGTGAAAAGGCAGAGATACTAAACAAATATTTTTGCTCAGTATTTACAAATGAAGAGGGGGAGGTACCTAAAACAAACAGTAGAAACACTCTGGATACAGAAGTTGATACCAGCCCATTTACAGAAGAAAGGGTTCTGAAAGAACTCTTAAAACTGAAGGTGGACAAAGCAATGGGGCCTGATACGATTCATCCCAGAATTCTAAAAGAACTAAGGGTAGAACTAGTGACACCACTGACTACCCTCTTTAACAAATCATGGGAGGATGGGTGGTACCCGAGGACTGGAGGAGGGCAGATGTGATTCCCCTTCACAAAAGTGGGAGCAAGGCAGAAGCAGGAAACTACAGACCTGTTAGTTTAACCTCAGTGATAGGGAAAATGATGGAATCACTTCTGAAGGAAAGAACTGTCAAGTATCTAGAGGCCAGAGGGGCACAGGACCCAAGGCAGCATGGATTCACAGCGGGAAGGTCATGCCAGACGAATCTGATAGATTTCTTTGACTGGGTGATCAAAGTCGTAGATCAGGGAGGGGCTGTGGACATGGCCTACCTAGACTTTAGCAAGACATTTGACACAGTCCCACACAAAAGATTAATATACAAGTAAGCCAACCTGGGAGTGGGTGCCAAGATGACAGCCTGGGTAAAGAATTGGCTGGAGAATAGGACACAGAGAGTAATAGTAAATGGAGTCCACTCTGAAGAAACGGGGGTTACTAGTGGGGTACCGCAGGGTTCAGTATTAGGACCGATCCTCTTCAATGTCTTTATAAGTGACATTGCAGAGGGACTGGAAGGAAAAGTATGTCTCTTTGCAGATGACACAAAGATCTGCAACAGAGTTGCTACACAAGGTGGGGTGGAAAGGATGAGAAGGGACTTGGCAAGGTTAGAGGAATGGTCAAATGTATGGCAGTGTAGATTCAATGCTAAGAAGTGCAAGGTAATGCACATGGGAAACAAAAACCCAGGGGAAGAGAACACAATGGGGGGTGAGATACTAACAACAACAAAATGGGGAAGGGACCTGGGGGTAGTCATATCAGATGACCTAAAGGTGGGCAAGCAATGTGAGAGGGCAACAAGGAGGGCTGGGGGGATACTGGGATGCACAGGGAGAGGCATCACCAGTAGAAAACAGGAAGTTATTATCCCTCTGTACAGACAACTGGTGAGACCCCATCTGATGCAGGCACAGTTCTGGAGACCCAATCTCCATAAAGACATAGACAGGATGGAAGCTGTCCAGAGGAGGGCAACTAAAATGGTGCAGGGTCTGCACCAGAAGACATATGAAGAGAGACTTAAGGAGCTTAATATGTATAGCCTCGAGGAAAGGAGGAGAGGGGACATGATAGAAACTTCAAGTACCTCAAGGGAATCAACAAAGTCCAAGAGGTAGCATCTTTCAAAAAAGAGGTGTGCAAGAACAAGTGGGCACAATTTGAGGATGGAGGCGGCTCAGAGGTAATTTAAGGAAGTATTTTTCCACAGAGAGGGTTGTGGATGCATGGAACGGCCTTCCGGAGGAGGTTGTGGAGTCAAAAACAGTGGTGGAATTCAAGCATGCATGGGACAGTCATAAGGCAATTCTAGGGGGTGGGGGTAGGAAGAAGTAGGCTGCTGGTTAACTAGGATCTGCAGCTTATCCAGTAGGTAGGGAAATGGGAAGACTGGGTGGGCCAAGCGGTCCTTATCTGCCGTCAAATTCTATGTTTTTATGTTTCTATGACAGTCTCACCTAAACGAAATTAAACAAATTAAATGCTAATAAATAGATATACAGTCAATAAAATCAACAGCCAGTGAGCATGAGGAATATAACCGCCAAATGCCTCCTTTAAAAGGTGGGATTTCAGACCCCTCTTAAAGACCTCCACCAAGGGGGCCTCCCTCAGTGGTCTAGGAAGAGAGTTCCACAGGACTGGGGCAGCTACTGAAAAAGCTCTGTCCCCAGAAGATTTTAGCCAGGCCATTGGAACCACAAGGATGCCCTCCTCAGAGGAGCAGAGAGGACAGAGGGGGCAGTGAGGAGTCAAGAGGTCACAGAGGTGATAAGACTAAGTACCAGGATGACCATACATCGATGCATGGTCATATAAACATACGAAAATTACCAGGAAAAAAAGGCCACATGGTCTATCGAGTCTGCTCGAGTCTGCAGCTAGCTCCCCTACTAAGCAGCTGCCCCTCCCCATCCCCTTTATCATGTGATGACTTTCAACCAGTGATTGTTCTTTATTGTACTTGTCCATTTTATAATGTTATTTTATCTATATTTGGTTCCGTGCACTCTGCCTAAGCACTGCTAATATAATACTTGGAATGTAGGCAAACAGGCCAGCCTGCCGGTGCAGCGATGGGGTTCTGCTTGCGATGCCGGCGAACTGAGTATGGGAACAAGCCTAGGTCGTTGGAGGGCTGGCCGGAGGAGAAGGATGGAGCGTCCCATGGACTGCTCTCCTTCTTCAGGGGGTGGGGGGGTCTCTGTGTTCAGTGCGAGTGTGACACCTAGCGGAGGCTGGGTGTATCACCCTGAGCATCGACACATGGTCGAAGAGGGGAGGTACTGGGGTGGGACAGACGCAGGCATCATTGCATGTCTCCACCCCAGCCAACAGGAGGACAAAAAATCCCTCCTCTCCAGACGTCTCCATGACGCCCCACTCCCGGCTTCGATTAGCCGCCTGGCCAAGAACTCCCCAACTAGATACAATACATGGTGCCAATACCTGCAGCGGCATCATGCCCTGCCTCCTGGGGGGTAAGCCAGGAGTAACCGGGGAGTTCAAGTGGCTAATTAGGGTGGTGGAAGCTTCAGGGGCACCATGACCAGGGCGGATCCCTGACGATAAGGTGAGGGGGTCAAAAAGAGGGGTTAAATATAAAAAAAAAAAAGAAAGAAATGTGGGCAAACATACTTTCATTTTCTACATGGAAGGTTGTCAGGGAGGCCCCACCAGCATACACAACCACCCCATAGAAGACCTGCATGCACCCCCACTTGTTCCTATCTGTTTCACAGAGAAACAGAAGTCGCTGGAACAGGGACAGGGCAGGGGAAGTAGCCACTTCCCGCACTATTTCCAAAGCCACTTACATGTGGTTGAGGCCAGCTGTGGGTGCTTCCTTTATGCCAGGGAGACCCTGCTATAACGTCCTATACACACACACACACACACACATATGTACATCGTCTCCAGTCCTGGAGATGGAACGGCCCCAAATTGGAAATGTTGGGCCATGCCCAGACCTCTACTTTGCCATGGGTCCAAAAAGGTTTATACATATTTTTTAAATATCCCTTTCCCTTAGGAGACTGCCAAGCCCCAGGATCACTTTCAGAATTGGAGCAGGAGAGCCACTATGTGTCTGAGCCAGGCTTCTAATTGGAAACCCAGTGTGAGGCTGAGCTCTTTCTCCATGGTCACTCCACCCCCCGCACAGCACTCAGCCCTGCATTTGGGGGTGGCCAGGGTCCGTGAATGCCACCAGCATGCTAGGTGTACTCTGTGGCATCACACTGCAGAGGTCTGCTGATCAGCAATGCCCAACTCATGTGTTTGTCAGTCCCCTTTTTGCATCGAGTCTATTAGAATTATTGTTTCAGATAGCTACGCTACTAGCAAAAATCCAAAAACTTAGGACAGAGAGAGCACCATTCAAATGTATTATCCTGGAAAATGGGTTAAATACTGAGGGAGGGGGGAGAGAGAGAGAGATCCATTTATACAGCAGGGTCTTTATTAAGATATACATAATCTTCACTAAAGTCAGATACTTTAATATCAAGTGCTTCTTCAGAGTCTGGATGATGTATCTGTCAATTTAAAAAGAAAATCTCCAATTTGTGGCATGTTTGATATTTAAGAAATACATTTTCAAAAGCAGTCTGTCAAAAATGGATGTGTGTGTAAGCCTCCGAGAAAGCCTACTGGGGATTTACAATTTGCTGTACACAGTACGTGTAACAAAACATTAATTTATCTCTTCTACAAAACCTAAATAATTATTTTCCACTGGTGACTCACCATAAACACCTTCTGGCACTCAAATATCAAACTCTTCTGCCTGTGAAGCATTTCTGTCATTATCTTGGAGGTCATGCAAGCAATGGAATAAAGCACTGTTACATCCAACTCTCAAAGTACACTAATGTCATTAGAATCAGATATCAGTGGCAGTTATTAAACATCTGTTTTATGTTAGTGCTCCCATTTCAGATGCCTAATCCATTTAACATGACAATATCCAAAAAGTCTGAAGTGATGTTCTGGTTTCCAGCCAAAAATTCAGGTTTGGTATCAATTAAATTCAGTTATACAAAATCTGAATGTCAGAACATTTCATTTACAGCTACTGAAAACATCTTCATTAAAACAGAGCTTTTTCTCTTTAGACTTCATCTGTTCATGTTGCCTATGCCTGCCGTGAAGTCATAATCCTCTGTTTATGTCATCAGACCTAGTATATGTCTACATGGAATGCATTCCTTTTTTTAGCTCTGCTTATGAAGTGTTTGGGGGGGGTGGATATGATGGACCTAGAGTCCCTCTCTACCTTAAGTTACTATATGTGCCGGACTTTCACAATAGTACCTCTGCCTTATGAGCTCAAATAAGGCTGAGAGGCCTGTATCATTAAACTCCTGTCAGGGTTCGGGATCCAAAGTTGGAAAATAAGTTGCACAGTGCCTCCACCTAGGGATAGTTAAAGTGGGCTAGGTGGCAAGTATAGTATTGCCTCTGGGAATAACACTGTCTCACTGTGGCCCCCTCAGGTGCAGCCACTCAACACCCACGTGGTACGATACCAGATAAAACACAGCTGTAATTCACTCTCAGTATAAATGTAATGGACAGTAGTAAAATACTAACACAAAAAGGGATTGTACTGGGAAACAGGACTGTAGAATCTAGGGAAGGAAAGGGTTAAATCTGGTAATTAAAAAATAATAGGCAATATCAATAATTGATCACTCTCTGTCAATGGCAACCCTTTTACCAAAGCCCACTCCATTCTTCTTGTTCTTATCCTTACCCGCGCTGTATTTACTATACCCCCAGAACTCATTCTCTGATCCTTCCCTGATGCTAGTGGAAAACACCTAGCCCATCAGAGAGCTCCTAAAAAGTTAATGCACCCAGTCATTGAATTTGTGCAGGCTCTTTGACAGTCATGTTGCATGTGTTACTGCAGGTGAAACCAAATTAAAAAGCTCTTATTTATGTCCATGGCCCGGATGACAACAGTGTAATCCCAAAACTCCAGGCTGGGTGCTTAAGGCAATAAGTCCAGATTCAAATAAAGTTCTTAAACCCCTATCTGATTTTCTACAGTTGTAAGGCCAAGGCCCTGTTTAAGTACTCAAGGTCCTCAGTCTGGCAGGCCTCCAAGATGAGGCACCCTCTGACTGCAGTTACCGCTCTCCGGTTCAGCTCACCTTGACTCTGGCAATTCGGCTCAACTCTGACTTCTCTGCACAGTTCTGCAATCTCTCAACCAATCCATCCTTTGGTGTCTAGTCTGGACCCCCAGACCAGTGCTACATAAGGCAACTCCCAGCACTGCAGGAAAGTCACCAGGTGTAGTTGCTGGGGCTCTGTCTCCTCATGCAAGCTGTGGCAGTTCTGCTGGTTGCAGGCCCATAGTTCTGTTTTTAGCAAATTCTCTCAGACAGATCTGAAAAGCATAGCTGTAGGGTAGCTTACACTGACAGAATGTCTCTTCCCAGTTACTGGAGATATTTTTCTCACTCTCTCTGTTTTCAGCACTCTCTTCCTTCATGGTTGTGAATGCACAAGTTTGCCTCCAAAGGCATCTTTGCAGGTTGCTCTGGCTATGCAAACAATAGGCATGTGCTGAAAATGTCTTTCTCTTTCCACTCAAGATTCTAGGTGTCTGAGTGGCCAGTCCACTACATCAGTCATGGTACTCAGTGAATATGTTGCGCGGATTATAGCATAGGTATAATCCGCACAGCAAAAATAGTATAGGACAAAATAGCTACAGGGCTAGTGTAGCGCCAGTACATTACCACTACCCCTGTAGCTGTTGTCACTCAGGACGAAGATGAAAAGATGTCTCCTGCATGCCACCTTGCTGAGCAGCTGCCATGGCACTGAGGTTAGGGCCATGAGCAGCAAAAGACAGCGGAATGTTCGGAATGTGCGGATGACCAGGGTTCAATTCACAGTCCCACAACTTTTTTTTTCCTCCGTCCTGACTTTTTGTTTTAATTTATCTGCCCCCCACCTGCACCTTTCCCTGCACCTCCAGTTGTCATGGTCAGTTCTCCATGCCCTCCCAACACAAATACAATCCTCACTGAGGTTCCTCCCCATCCCTGAGCTGCCTCCCCCAGGAGGTGATTATTTATAGTTTGGGGGGGTCAGGGCTCAGTCAGTTTAAGTATTTTTGTGTTGTTTGTAGCAGTCAGCATTTTTGCCGATGCACTATATTGTCGTTCCATGATTTGCTTGTGCAGTTTTTGACCTTGTTATTGTTCATTCGACGCTTTCTCCTAGTGCTGTCAGTCACTTCTTGAGGAGGAGGAGTGGCTCGCTAAACTCAATGTCGGAATGGCTGCCAAATTCACAGGTGAACGAATGAAGTCTTTCAGTGTCCCATGAGCCCTCCTTGCTTTACTGATTGGCTGTTGCTACAGAACTCTGACCCTGTTGCCATGTTCCATGGGTCAGTGGCAAAGAAGATGGAGGCTGCCCATTTGAGAGAGAGAGAGACAATTATTCTGATATAGTACATGCACCAAGCTTTGGGAGGAGCTGTTTGTGAATAGCATCTACAGTAAGTGACAGGAATAGTCAAGATGATGATCCAACCAGACCCTGGATATTTAAAGAGAAAGTCCCCTTAACTTATTTTCTGTATACCTGTGTAGTTTGTAGGCATGAACAATGATTCCCTCTCTTGCATCCCCCTAATTTCATCCTAATTTAAATATAAATAAAGTTGCTTCACTCTCTTCTGCCCCGGTGTGGAAACCTGTTTTACTCCATTGCAAAGGTCATGACCCCACTCATGCTAGGCATCATGGAAGCTGATGATGCATACCTGCACAAGCCAGCTGAAGTTATAATCTGTCAGTTCTGTTACACATCTTGTGAAGTCCCTGTTTTCTCTAAAGGCATGTTTTTCTAACTCAGGTACACTTTAAACTATAGAAAACAGCAGGGCACTTACTATACCTTGAGGTTTTAGCAATAAAATATCATAACATTTCAGGATGCCTTACATGAGTTTAGTCATGACCTTTGCAATGGAATCATGCAGGTTTTCACGCCAGACTTAAGCAACGTCATTTATATTTAAAGCCTAATGAAATTAGAAGTGTACAATAGAGGCAATTACTGTTCATGCCTACAGACTACACAGGTAAACAGAATAAAAGGCTGAGGGGACCTTCCCTTTAAAGGCAGAGACATCTCCAATGGGAGCTATCCAAAGCCCTAAATATTAATAGACCTGATTTTTGCCATTTACTGCCTGGTACTAATGGAGACCGTTTTTTGTAACATTGAGGGCAAGTTGGTTTGCAGAGAAACAGTGCTGAAGTCACAAAGTACCTGTGACACTAATTCAGGGTAGTTTGAAGAACAGGTGCGACACAGGTGAATACCAGGGTGCTCACACAACGAAGGAGGCTGAACCTTCAATACTTGCAAGAAATCCAAAAAGACCATGTGCACTCCAGGGCAATAATTTTATAAAAATGCAAATGTAAACACCAGCAGAAGTAAATCTCAGTAGAATTTATTTTTTGTCAACAGACTTGCTATCCCTTAGTACCTCGGCCCCACAATCAGGCCTTCCTAAGAAGGAAAACTAAATTTTATTGAGATTTACACAGTCTTTTTGGATTTCTTGACACTAATTCAGGGGCAGAGGACCCACAGGCATAAAGCTGTCAATGTACATATGGAGATTTAAAGACACAGAGGCCTTGGGAAGGTCATTCAGAATAATTAATTACAGGGTGGCTCCCAGGATAGAAGCATGGGAACACCTGAGCTGATGGGGGGGTGGCACAAGATAGCTCCTACGAGGACCACCTCAAACATGTCTGCCAAGTTGAAGCTGGACCACTTGAACATAAGTCAAAAGAGCTCAGCCCTTGCTAGCTTGTCCAGTAGGCATGGGAAGGAAGGTAGATAGGAGAGTTGAAAGCCTTGGCAAGGTCAACAAAGACGGTAATCAGGCCCTGACCCATCCCTGTAAGGATGTATCAGTGAGCCTGAGCAGGGAAATTACTGTCAAACGGGTCTTCCTAAAACAAGATTGGAAGGTGCTAAAGAAGGAAGAGGTATCAGGGAAGGAGGAGTTGGGAGAGCACCAGTTTTTCCTGAATTTAGCCAGTGCAAAGGTGAGGAAAATAGGCTTCTAGTTAGCTGGGGCATAAGGGTCGCCTCCATTGATATGCAGGAAAACGTGTGTCCTCTCCTGTGTATAAGGAATTGTACTGGTGAGGAAGAAAAGCAAACAATACAGAGATGGGGAAGGAAACAGGAGCAATGAGATGGAGGAGTTTGGAATCAAGCCTATCAGAGCTGGTGCTCTTGTTAGGGCTTAAAACGGTTATGTGAGCTTACGTAGATGCCTTTTTTACACAGTATGCCATTGCCCCCATGCTTCAGATGCTGAAGTTGCAATTGGTTTTATAAAAAAAAATCTGTCATAGTCATTTTTATTTATGTTTTATCAGCACTGTGTCCTCCAGTTTTCTGTGTGCAGTCACATCCCCAGAATGATGTCATGCAAGGAAACTGTCATTGTTTTACATACAGTACCAATGAATTCTGGGTAAATTATCACGTTGATGTAAATGTTAGTTACTCAGAGATGCAGTCCTTTATTATGGTGGTGGTGACTGCACCTAATATGTAGATATCCAGAGCAAGGCATTGTGGGTACAATAAGACGTTGTTTTCCAGTTACCTGACGGTGAGGTGCAGTCTCAGATCTCTGTAGTGGCTTCAACAATAAAAGCTCTCGTATGTTTATTTTCCAAACAAGACATTGTGCATATAGTATGTAGCTGACAGGACTTCTTTACTGAGAGATGTAGTCTCCTGTGTCTGTAGTGTAGATGTCTGCAATACCAAGACTTACCAACAGAGATCTCTGTTTCAAAACAGTGCTCATAAACTTTGTTTCCCTTGCATGATGTCAAGTATTGGGGTGGCAGCACTGAGAAAAATGGGCAGGTTATGCAAATGAAGCAGAGCACAGAGACAAAAGCATTTATTTCATGGAAATCAGCACTTTTTGGAAGTTTGAATGGTAGCACATTGAATCACAACTCCTACAGGTTACTACAGATTACTAATCCCATTTTTTATGGCAAAGTTCACAAAATTACTTTAAAGATCAACAAAGCAGAGAGGGCAGCAGTGGGAGAGGAAGAAGTTATAGAAAAGATGCGAGGAGAGAAGGAGTCCAGGCAGAAATGAGAGGAGAGTAGCAAAAGAGTACAGGTGGAAAAAAATGTATAGGTGTACAAAAATTCTACATAAAAGTTTAGAAAAAGTATCACTTTATTTTTTTTTTTTTTTTAGTCTTTGGTAACCAGGTAAGGCCCACTAGGCACAAGTGCCTGTTTTCAGGTGCGACCTGGGAGCACTGGGCAGTTAAGTGACTTGCTCAGAGTCACACAGTATGCAAGTGGAGGTTGTGAGAATCAAACTCAGGTCTGGTCTGCTGGATGTACCAAGCTCGTTCACACCTCATTCTTCTAAGCTCTAAGCTATACTGCCAGCCCACTTTAAGCAGAGTGGTTCTCAGCCTGTGGGGGGGCCTGCATGTGGCCCTTGCAGCACTATGTGTAGCCCTGGGTTACAATTCATCCTCCCTCTGAAAACCAGCTTTGCTACTAATACCAATTAAAATGCCATAACAATGGTGATAACACTCACCATATCAACTGAACGTATTAGTTGATATAGCATTATTATCCCAAGATCGACTGGTGTACCGACGAAGGAGCGAAACCCTGTAGGCGAAATCCCCACAGCGACATTTTCGCAAGTTTTGAAATGTCAATAAGATCCACCGCACAATTTCACCTTTTCAATGTGTTTCTAACCTCTTTGCACTAACTCCAACTCAGAGTTAACAATCATTAGAAACGTGGGGGGCACAAGCCCCTGCATGGGAGTTCAGGGGTACAGCCCCCCGATAGAAACATAGACTGATGTCTGACAGGCAAAATTTCACCTGTCAGCATCGGGGTTGTCACTATTCCGAACGTCGACAACATTGTTGTCGCATCGGCACTGTATATTTTAATTTTATTTTATTTTGATTATATTCTTATTACTAATTGGGAGTGAGAGATCCAAATTAGTTTTATATACTGAATTAATTTAAATTTTGTTTTATTTATCAGTAGTTTTACTAGTTTGATTTTTAGGTGGTTTCTGTTGTTTGGGGGGGATTGGGTTGAGTTGGGGATTTATTTTGGCTATACTGTTTATTGTTCATATTTTTAACTAGTTTGGTGTATTTATTTTCTTAGGCTGGGAGTAGGAAGATTGAATTTAAGAATGTGTAGGGAGGGTTTTAAAATGGTCAGGCAGTATTCCCCTACCAAGCTCAGGGAGCTGTGCCCCTTTGATTGCCCTGTTTTGCCAACAGAGACGTATAAGCGCTGTCAATCCCTTGGGATTGCTAGGAGGCATAGGAGGGGGGTGGGGCAGTGCCTGATCAGGGAATGGAATGGGGGGGGGACGTATTGGGGTGGTAGGGACCAGGCAACTCCCTGGGGCGAAATGGTGCCAGGACAGGGGTAATCCCTGTCTTGTCCCCATACCCAAGGTTCCAGAAATTGATGCTGGACAGGAGTCAAGGTCTTCCCCAGCATCTCATACAACCCTAGTGGTGTTATGTAATGCTAGGTCCATCAAAACCAAGACAGCTGTTATAGCTGACCTTGTTGAAATGATGGACCTGGCATGTATCACCGACACCTGGCTGGATGAAGATGCAGGCCTAGTATTGGCTTCTGCGACTCCAGCTGGGTTCTCAGTGATTCACCGCCTGAGGTTGGATCGTAGGGGTGGGGATGTAGCCATCTTTTTAAAGACCAAACTGGGTCATCTGGATGTTCCAGTGGGGATCACTAGATCCTTTGCGTGTATTATGGGTGAGGGTGTAGGCTGTAGGATACTCCTCATCTACCGTCCACCAGGTGATGGGGGGTTATTCCTGCAGGGGATTGCGGACTTCATTGTTGACATGGTCGATGATGAACTTTCGCAGTTTGGTCAAAACCTCCTCCAGTTAATGAGAGCACTGGGCCTTACACAGGTAGTTACCTGTTCTACCTATATAGAAGGTCACTCACTGGATCTACTGTTCCTCCTGGGGCTGGAGATCACTGATTTGGGTGTGGAACCAGTCAGTTGGTCTGACCATCACACCATAGGGTTCAGTTATGGGGCCCCCCAAATGGACCTACCCCTTTGGAGATGGTCTGGAACCATCCCTTAAGGGGAATTACCCCAGATGGTTTAATGGCGGTGCTGGACCTATCAGGATTGCTGGGTGAAAGCACAAGTCCAGGGGATTTTGTACTTGCCTATAATAAGGCAGTGGGTGATGCCCTGGACTTGATTGCTCCTGTTTGCTTTCGACTACTCACTCTTCGCCCGAGGTCCCCTTGGTACGATGGGTCCTTGAAGGAGTTGAGACAGGTTGGTCAAAGGCTTGAGAGAGCATGACAGAGGTCTGGCCTGGATGCTGTCAGGCTTAGATTGATGGAACATTATAAAGGCTATCAATCAGAAGTTGCTTGTAAGAAGGCAGAGTTCCTGTCCAGAGAGACTTCTGCTACGCAGAACCGACTGGCTCAACTCTTTCAAACTGATGACAGATTGTGCAATCCAATCTGTCTTCAATCTGGGAGAGCTTGTCCACAAAATAAGTGTGATGAACTAGCTCGATTTTTCGTGGTTAAGGTTGCCAACATCCAATCCGGAATCGGCCTGGCTCTCTCCATGAGGGGTTGTGGAGGTCGATGGGAGGTGATGAGCACCCGGTCTGTCTGGATGGAGTTCAGCCTACCAGAATTCATGAATATTGTGAAGATTGTCCAGACTTTGTGCCCGACCTGTTGTAGTTTGGATCCGGGCCCTACCCCCCTTTTGGTGGGTTGTGTTGATGTTATCTGCCCGATCCTAGCTGAAATTGTATGGTGATCCTTGGAGAAGGGAATCTTTCCGGATCCCTTAAAGTAGGCGGTCATTTTGACCACTCCTTAAAAAACTCTCCTTGGATCCCATCGATCCAGTTAACTACTGACCTGTCTCTAACCATCCCTTTGTGAGGAAGGTTATTAAGAAGGTGGTTGTGCTGCAACTGGATAATCATTTAACAACTCACAATGTCTATGAAGTTCTCCAGTCTGGTTTCAGGAAGAGGCATAGCACGGAGACCACTTTTGTTCAGGTATTAAATGACCTCATAATGGTGAGAGATAGAAATGCTTGTACCATCTTGGTCCTTCTCGATTTCTCCACAGCCTTTGACACTGTGGCCCATGCGGTGCTTCTGGAGACCTTGCGGTCCCTTTGTGGACTGTCGGGTACAGTCCTTGGATGGTTTCGATCCTTCCTCGCAGGCAGGTCTCAGAGGGTGGTCACTGGAATTTATTCCTCTGATGCTCTCCCCCGTCTTGTGGGGTGCCGCAGGGCTCCATATAGGCACCAATGTTGTTTGCAGTGTATATGCTGCCAATGGGAGATATCATTTGGTGACGACTTGAGTTTTCACTGCTATGCAGATGATACTCAGCTGTATATGTCCTTTGTGCCCGGACAGGTTGATGTGGTCTCCGTGCTAAATAGCTGCCTCTCTGAGATTAAAGACTTGATGAGCATGAGTTGGTTGAGACTGAATCTGGATAAGACTGAGGTGTTGATGGTGGATCCAGGTCGCCCTGGGGTGGGTTTTGGTGCTGGACATGGGTCAGGCCTATGTTTGGATGGTGTCCAGCTCATTACCTCAGATTGGGTGCATAACCTGGGCATTATTTTTGATGATGGTTTGACCCTGAAGTCTCAGGTGTCAGCCATGGTCAAATCCTCATTTTACCATCTGAGGAATATTGCCCGGGTGAAACACCTGATTCCTCCGGGTGACCTTCCAACTTTGGTCCACACCTTTATCACCACCCGTCTTGACTACTGCAATGCCCTCTACCTAGGGCTGTCAGGGGTTGATATCCACCACCTGCAGCTTGTGCAGAATGCTGCGGCCAGGTTGTTGACTGGTACCTCTAGGACCAGTCATAGTAAGCCTATGCTGCACAATCTGCACTGGCTGCCAGTTCAGTGGCGGATCACCTGTAAGGTAGGCTTGCTTACCTTTAAAGCCCTACACAAACAGGTACCTGACTACCTTAAAGATTTCCTGACTCCCTATTCCTCCAGTCACCCCCTCCAATCCACCAACGAGGGATTGCTAGAGATTCCCAGGGTTTGTCTTAAAACATCTGGAGCGTGTGCTTTTACGTTTGTGGCACCGACCCTATGGAATTCTCTACCTCGTCGGTTGAGAGAATGTCTGACCATCATCAATTTTAAATCAATACTGAAGACTTATTTATTTTCTTTAGCCTTCTCTGATTAAGAAATGGAAGAAATGGATCAGTTTAATAGCTGTAATGTTGTTGATTTTATATGTTATTTATATTATGTACAGCGCCTTGGTTTCTGAAAGGTGCTTTATAAATAACGTTTTGCTTGCTTGCTTGCTTGCTACCTGATTGCTATGCCTTTTATAAAACATTATCAGTGAAGGATTCAGAGGAGAAGCATGGAGGCCACATAGGGGGACTCCATACTGTGAGGGGGTCAAGGACTGTTGCTCCAAGTTTATTTTAACTATAAAAGATATTTCTGAACTTTTTAGCCACACAATTAGGGCTGACAGAACTTGGTGAGTTCTGACCCTTATTAAATAAGAACTGGAACACGCTCATTTGTACTGATTAGTTCTGATTATTTATAAATATTTGAATAAATATGATAAAATGCATAAAAAGGGGCTAAAGTCAGAAGCCTAAATGGAATATTTTAATTCATTATTTGCATGAAAAGTAAAGTAAAACTAGAACAAAGCAGTCAGTAGCTCCTTCATGGCCTCCCTTGGTGGCTTACCTGCTTGGGCCAATGAGTGTTGGAGGAGAGATGGAGACAGAGAGAGATGGAGAGACAAATAGAGATGCGAGAGAGAGAGAGAGAGAGAGAGAGGGAGAGAGAGAGAGAGAGAGAGAGAGAGAGAGAGAGAGATGTCAAGTATCTACCTACTACCATAGCTACCAACCAATACTAAGCAGCAAACATATTTTTAATCATGCTGAGTATGTTATTTTGATGGCTGTTCCTAAGACCAGGCCAAAAAAATAGCTAATGATCAAATGAGCAGCAATAAGCACTCACCCGGCCCCCACCCCTCACCCATGTGATGCAGCTGCATTGCATGTCCCAATTGTACAGTACTATGGTACAGTACACATCCTGGTCCAACAGGTGGTAATGTTTTCTACTGCATCTTCTACTCGGCAACATCTTTTAAACAAGAAATGAAAGTTATCTTACTGACCACCACCCAGGCAGTCACATCAGTCAAGTGCAGTCAACAATAAAATAAACAGTGTGCCATTACTGCATGCACCAGACGACACACTTGATACATTCTTCTTAGAGGCGACACACATGATACATTCTTCTTAGAGACGACACACTTGATACATTCTTCTTAGAGACGGTACACGATGCATTCTTCTTAGAGATGACACACATGATACATTCTTCTTAGAGATGACACACTTGATACATTCTTCTTGGAGACGACACACATGATGCATTCTTCTCAGAGATGACACACATGATACATTCTTCTTAGATATGACACACATGATGCATTCTTCTTAGAGACGACACACATGATACATTCTTCTTAGAGACGACACACGATACATTCTTCTTAGTTCCAAGAAACAACTGCTGCCAGTGCACTGTACTTTAAGGATATATAACATAAAATCTCAGCTGAGAAAGCCACTGTAATTGAAATGTAGTGTAACCCCCCCCCCGGGTGAGGCTTACTGTGCAACCTCCCAACCACTAGTCCTGCCAATCCCTGTCCTGCAGAGGGCCCCTGGATGTTTCTGCTGGCCTCATTGTACCACCTCATGCTGTGGGGAAAGAAGGAGTAAAACAAAAGTGAAACTGTCCATTCAGCAGTTAGTGAGGTCTGCACAGCTCAAGCCACACACATTCAAGCTGGATCCTGCCCATGTGTGCAAGCTGAAGCAGTCAGCAATCTGTTCCTCTATGAGTACTGTGGTGCTCAATGTAGAAGTCACTCCGGTAGCTTCCCTAGCCTGCCTGTGTGTGCCCTGACCCCTATGGGCATAAATACTGATAATGGAGGTCCGGAGGAACTTGGAGGAAAATAAATAAAAAGTATTTTAAACATGCTTTTAAGCACTGTGGATTTTTTTTTTTGCTTCCTTGGTTGGCTGCCCTTGGTCCACCATTCTGACCACCTCACCCCATCCCCTGGGACTTATCTGTCACCACCGGAGTGCTCCCTGGATTGCCCCCCAGGGCAGAGCCATTGGGAAGCTCCCTGCACTACTCCCTGAATGGTGCCACATTGAGAACCAGTGGCACAGTGCCTTGGACGGCTGCAAGGGGCTCGGTGTGAGAGGTGGACATCCTCCATGCCAAAGCCGGGAAGTTTTTGTCCCCATTGTTGGGAGGTGTGCCATGCAATGATGTGAGGCATGTGACGCACTGACATCTAGCACACCTCCCTAACCCTGTAGGCCTTAGGTGTGACACTTCCAGCCTGCACCAGGGGTCAGTCAGGCATTGAGTGCCAGCCCACCCTCTCCCCTGGAAGAGGAGAGCAGTTCATAAGACGCTCAATCACCTCCCCCCCGACCAGCTCTCTGACTCCCAGACTTGCATTTGAACATGGGTTGTCAGCATTGCAAGTGGAAATTGAAGCGCTATGGATTTAAAGGGTGCTGGTATCTTTAAGGAGCAGCCAAGGCTGCTTTATGAATGTTAATAGCCCTGCCTGCTGCCTAAGGGGACTATGTAATGGAGGGCATGACAAGCAGGGGAAGTCTTGTCTTCTGTCCACTCTACCACCGGATGCAAGGGCAAAGGGGCAGCTAATTGTCACTGGGACAATTATTTAATAAAAGCATTTAGTGTGGACAGCCAGATAGCGCAGCAGTAGAGCTACCGCTTGACATCCAGATGACCTGGGTTTGCACCCCGACCCCGGCACATCTGGCGCCAGCCAGCGAGGTGGAGTTCAGGCATCCATTGGATACCTCCCATCTTGGGGAGAGAGGGCAACTCCTTCTGTTGCATGATTGTCCTCTGGCAATCTGGGGAAGGGGGTTGTCATGTGAGAAGGAACAAGTGGTCCCTTTGGGGTAGCCTTTACGTCGGCACATACCCCCCCATCTGGCAGTTGACACAGAGGTGTCACTTGCCCAGAGCGGTGCTGGCAGGGGAGCACTGAAGGTGGGGCAAGGCTCATCTACCCTTCTGACAACCCCAATAGGCATCTCGCCAAGACCACCTCTCAGGACCATGCCCTGGGGTGAGGGGAGGAAAAGGGAATGAAATCTCCCACAGCTCTAGGCAGATGAAGCCACCCCACCCCCCACGCCATGGTAGGAATTGCTCCCACTCCTGACTGGCTCCATCCCATGGGCCATGACTGTCAAGTGAAGTATGTTCCTCAAGTACCTCAAGGGAATCAACAAAGTCCAAGAGGGTAGCATCTTTCAAAAAAAGAGGTGTGCAAGAACAAGGGGGCACAATTTGAAGATAGAGGGGGGGCGGCTCAGAGGTAATTTAAGGAAGTATTTTTTCACAGAGAGGGTTGTGGATGCATGGAACGGCCTTCCGGAGGAGGTCGTAGAGTCAAAAACAGTGGTGGAATTCAAGCATGCATGGGACAGTCATAAGGCAATTCTAGGGGATGAGGGTAGGAAAAAGTAGGCTGCTGGTTAACTAGGATCTGCAGCTTATCCAGTAGGCAGGGAAATGGGCAGACTGGGTGGGCCAAGCGGTCCTTATCTGCCATCAAATTCTATGTTTCTATGTTTCTATGGTTTGAGGGAGACCAAGTGGGGGTCCTGCCCATGGGGAATAAGCCATGGGTAACAGTCAGGGTACCCAGAAGGTTGTCGAGCAAAGGCTGGTGTTGGCCTGGTTCATCTGGGACATCTCATGGTGGGTGGAGGGCTTGGGCAGCTGGAAGGAGGTCCTCACAGCTGGCAAGGTGAAAATGGTGACAAAAACAGAAAGTGAAAAAAAAAGTATTTAGTCTGTCTGTAAAAGGACCTTGAAGTTGAGAGTGCTGTATAAACTGTTTATGTGCTGCCATATTTATTGCCTTTGACCCCTGCCACAGCCATTCAGAGAGCCAGGAGTCCTGGAGAACTTAACAAAAGGACTTATTGGAAGAGGCAAAGACAATGTTATGGTGCCCAAACGAGCCAATCAGGTGTCGAGTAAGCCTAATGAATATTAATTTTCTGATGGACCACATGTTTTGACCAATGGGAATGCTGCCCTGATCTGTTGAAACCCAGAGGACAGTCTGAGTTCAGTTCAGTTCATTTTCGGCTGGAGCCCCTCCTGAGGGAGGGGGGCTCAGGCCCCCTTGCTCCATGATGTTGCAGCTGAGTGTGAAGAATGCCTACCTCGGTGCTTGCACAGCCAGCAGCCCACAGGCTCTGTGTTTGTCTTCTAGCATCTGGAAGGAGCTGTTCCAGAGTTAAAGTATGATTTGCTGTTCAGAGGCAAGAAAGCTGTCTGAGAGGTTCCCAAGGGAGAGGAAGCCTCTCTGTGATTGCTGAGTAAAGAAGGAGACTTGCCTGGGGGTTTGTGGAGCAACTAGTCAAGGAAGTGCTCTACAGTACATTGCCCTGTGTTACCTTCCAATGGTTGGAAGAAGCTGTTGCCAGAACAAAAATGTTGTTGCTGACCAGTGCTAAGGTCATCATCCAGGAGTTTCCCAAGGGAAAAGAAACTGCCCAGAATGCCTGAGAAGATATGGGGGCCTACTTGGAGGCTTGCCCAGCCAAGGAGCCAAGGGAAGCCTGCCTTTTTGTGTTCCTGTGGATGGAAGGTGAAATGAGAAGATTCACTCTTCTGTTTAAGCCTGCACCTGTAAAGTGAAAAGATCTGCTCTTCTATTTAAGTCTGAACCTGTAAGCTTGAGTGTTAAAGTGAGAAGATTTGTTCTTCTGTGCAAGTCTGAGTCTTGGAGGTGAGATGTGCCTGTCTTCTGCTAGTTAATGTCTGAGACCAGGAGACTGTTTTCTACTAGCTTCAGTGGAGAGTCCTAGGGAATATGTTCCAGTTAAGAGAAAGCCACGGCTGAAAGCAGGCCGTGTGACTGAAGCCATTTGCAACTGGATGTTCCTGAGTACCAGAAAGAGAATGACTGCCTTCTGAGGTCAGTATGGGGAGTCAGCTTGGTAGTGTCACTGCTAGGCCTTTCCAATGTGTCTCACCCTGAGGGTCCTTGCATAAATGTGGGGTTTGAGGTGTGCCGGTCCTGGTTCCCAGTGCTGGTCTCTTCCAGTTCTGTGATGCCACCAAAAAGATGTGAAGTTGAATGGTTTCCAGCCTGTTTGAAGCTGCATGTGCCTGCTGCTAAGAAGGCCCAAGCTGCAAGAAATGCAGAGAGAAGGTCCACACTGCAAGAAATGCAGAGAGAAGGTCCACACTGCAAGAAATGCAGAGAGAAGGTCCACACTGCAAGAGCCTGCTGCTCACCTCAGCTATTCTGCCATCCAATCTTTACTGATCCAAATATCCCAGTTCTACAGTCTGAATGACATCAGCTACACAAGCCAAGACACTGTTCTTCATAACCATGAGTAAATCAGGGCTTGCATGCCCTGCTTCTGGGGAACTGTAAATAGTTGCCATCAATTGTTGCCAAGTTTCAATAGTAAATGGTAGTTGCCATCAAAGTTATGAGTTTATCTGCTCAACTGAAAGTTCAAGTTTCAGCAATCGGCTATTGCCACAAGCCAAAGGGTTTAAATTTAATTTGTGTTAAAGTGCACCAATGCCAGCCAACCAGCTGCAATGTATCAGGCCTTCAACTGCTCCAACTGGGTACCCAGGTAGACTGTGGGAGCTCCTTAAGTAGATTCTAGGGGTTAAACGGGTACCAGTCAGAGAGTAGGTAACATGGTAGAACAAGTGGGCTAAAATTTGTTCTAATGTACTGTATATGCTAGTGGGAGGCGGGCACAATCCCTTTTCTGTTTTACCCACAGAAGGATTAATTAGTGTTTGAACAAATGCTAACAGTTCAAAATGTTAACATGTTGTTTGGCCTGTACATCCACTTTCCCTTTTCCTAGCCCTGCCTGCTAAGTAAATAAATTATTAGTCAACCTTTTACAAATATCTCATGAGCATATTATTAGCTATAGTCAATAATTGCTAGTACTTTGAATTATGGTTTTAGTTTATGGTAATCCATGTGTGGGGTGATGGTAAGGGGAAGTGGGGAGGTACAGCATCCCGGGGGTTGCACTGATCAAATATCTGGCCCACTTTATATTTTAACTTTGGCTGGAGGCACCGCACTATTTATTTTGTGTCTTGGGAAAGAAACCCCCCCCAATCCACCAGAACAAGAGCTCAGGCCCCTCAACCTTGTTTAGCAAGGTTGGGGTAGCAGCTCACAAGTATACAGGACCTGGGTTACAGTAGTATTACATCATACTACAAACAATGAATGAGTTAATTTAGTAACGTTTCTGTGGAAAGTAATCGCAGTCCAATATGGTTATGGAGGGATGTGAAAAATATATTACCAAGGAGGAGTATTCAGGCTTCAGCTAAGCCATCTGTTATAAGAAAAAACAGTAATTATAGTATTAGCATCATACTACAGTGCAGTCAGGTGGTAAAATAATATTTTTACAGTTCTATGTGATAATAGTGCCTGTAAAACAGCACCGACCAAAAACAGCTAGTGCACATCGCCGAAAAGCAAAATGGCAATGTACACTTAGCACCCCATGCCACACAACCCCCAACAAAATATAATCTCACAGAGGGCATGATAATGGGGACAGGAAACTTGAAAGGAGGATACTCCATGGGGGAGACAGAAGTCAGCAGAGGGAGAACATTGGGGGGAGGCAACCTGCGAGCAGGGGGGGAACAAAGTCATGAGGGCTGGTGAATGGAAGGTAAACAGAGGAAAAAAAAATTTTAACAACACATAAAAGAAAAAAAAAGCATCCCCCACAGCCAGTCCTGAACCTGGGTCCACCAGCCACAGAGGCGGTGACTGTAACCAGTACACCAGACAGCCAGTTCAGATGGCCCCACAAATAAACTTCTATATACTATATAAAACACATACCCCATCAGAAACAAAGGTGCTAAAGTTACAATGTGCTATAAAGAGCACATTGCCGATTTTACATTCACTATTTTGACTTTGCCCAAATTCAATCACTGAAAATGTCTCGCTATATTCATGGGATACGTAGTGTTACGCAGTTGCAAACAAATAGTAGTAGACAGCAGTGCTCTACCTTCCAGATCAGATAAATAGTACTACCAAGTAAGTTTGGGACATGCAGTGCAGTTGCTTGCTGTATTATATGGACTCTGGACACACTGATGTTATTATTTTTTTTTATATTTCTCTGTGCTCATTGTGGCAATTCAAGTAATCCTGGTCTGGTCTGCCATGACCTGATTTGTTGCCACTATCTCTTGTGTGACTCATGTATTAATATGTAGACACTATGACCCGGCCCGTTGGCGCAGCAGTGGATTGCTCGCTTACGGCGCGGCGACCTGGTTCGGAACGACTCGGGCGTCGGAGGCCAGCCGGGAGAAGGAGTGAGCGCCCAACGGACTGCTCTCTTCTCCGGGGAGGGTTGGGCCTAGCAACCAGAGTGATGGGGGCCCTAGCGGAGGCTGGTGGACACCCATGCTGCTGCCGATTTACTTAAGGGCGGGAGAGGGGCGGACGGACGCTGCGTCATTGCAGTCTCCGCCTCCTCAAGAGGTGGAAAACTGGGAAAAACGGAGCTGCCGGCCGCCATGGATGAAGCCCCGTGGCTTCCGATGGCTCAGGCCAAGACCCCACGACCCTGAGACCGTTTTACCCGGCATCTGGCCTATGCCGTGGGCCCCTGCCGAGGGGCAAGCCAAGGGGCTATCAGGGGTGGCTGATTTGGGAAGCAGAAGCCGGTGAGCTATGACCGAGCTGATTGGAGGGCGGCAGGCAGCTCGGTAAAAAAAGTACAGTGAATTGCAAAAAAAAAAAATATGTAGACACTATTCACAAAAGATTGTTGCCGCAGGCATAATGGTAAAAACTGTTTCATGGAGAAGGCCTGCTCAGAGTCAGTCTGTTAATGTTTCATTCAGGTATCACATTTGAAACTAATGTGAGGAACGTTGACTTTCAGAAATGTCAAGCGCTCAGTGTTTTCTGGTAACAAACAGGATCTTGTGTCAGTAATAGCTTTACCAGCTGAACTAAAGAATCATTCTGAACAGGCACTAGTTGGAGGACAATTCATGTACTTCACTGTAATTTGTACTAACATAGTCAACTATTTTGTTTGGATTTAAGAACATAAGAACATAAGAAAAGCGTCGGCATATGGGGACCATGTGGTCCATCTAGTCTGCCCAAGGTAGCTACCCCCCCAATTATAATTTTTTCCTAAGTTGCCAACATTGCCTCTCCCAAGCAAGTTTGAATTCCCTTACTGTCTTCAATTGATTTCCCATATTTCAAAGGATCTGTATTCCAATAAATATTGGGCTCTGCAAGGTGCATCTCAACAATGGTCTGTGCTGAGGCTGCATTAGAAAGAGTGGATGAAGAAGTTACTATGACTTCTTGCAAGTGACTCCAGAGACCTGAAGCTGAACCATGTCATGGTGGGACAGTGCTATTTTTGGATAGTGGTGAAGAAGATGCTGCAACAGTGGCTGAAGAGGAAAATGGAGAAATGCTGAAACACCACAGGATGGGCCGCCTGATGCTGTGCTGTGTTGTAAAAAAGATTCTGAATCTGATGCTGTACTCTGTTCCATGATAGCATGCACTTCATTAATTATTTCTCATTTGTTTATCTCAGAAGAAGTGTCACCATCATCATTCAGCAGTTGCTTTGATTTGTATGGGGGGTCCAAAACTGTTGCTTTAATGTAATGGTCAAACTAAAATATTTTATGTTGTTTTTCATCTTCATCAGTTTTTGTGATCATACATCTGGTTATAGCTTTTTGCTTTTGGGTGGGCAACCTGTTTGTGTCAGCACCACTGGCAGCATGTGGGATGGACTCGTCTGGGTTCTCTAAATTTGCCCTAATCAGATTCAATCGGAATTTTTAACATTTTTATTAAGGGCATCATCTGGCTCAGAGCTGCTGTGTTTGCACTCACCTCTCTGGTAATTTTCTCAAATAACTGGAGGAGTAAAATTACAAACTCCAGCATGGCCAGCTGTGGTGGAGCCATATAGATGTCTGCATCACCAATTTTTATTTTCCAAGGTGTACTGCCTGATAGCTTTCTTTTGTTCCAGCAGCCTTTGGAACATAAGAAAGGTAAACTTCCACCTAGCAGAAATGTCTTGGATCAGTCTGTGCAAAGGTAATTTGTGCTTCTCCTGTATTTTTTCAAATAAATGATGGACTCTGCTTGAGTGATTGAAATGAGTGAAGATTCTTTTACCAGTGCTAACAAGAGCCTGACTGGCTCTGTCTCATCAAGAAAACTGTGAACTATTAAATTCAAGTAGTGCACAAAGCAGCAGATGTGAATAAATCCCCCTCCTCTGAGGTCTTCCTCATATTTGACTCGTTATCTGCAACTATAAAACCAACTGACAGTCCCTGTGACGTGAGTTATTGCTAGTATTGTTTGTTTGAGCTCCTCATTAATGTTGTATGAGTTTTGTTCAGATGGAAAATACATTCTTAGAACATCAAACTACATTTCACTGTCCCCCACATGAATTTTGATTAAAACGTGCCCAGTGTGCAGTGACAGGCATGAAGGGTTCAGGCTGACAGCTTGTTCAAATGTCTTTATGAGATGCACCACCCTCCAAACAGCATTGACTAAAACTAATCTCAGTCTTTTACAGATGGCATCATAGATATCTGGAATTTCAGTTGAGCAGAAGTATTTTCTTGATGGTATGTTATATCAAGCTTCAAAGTACTCAAGTAGTCACTTGAATCCTACATGTTCTACCACATTATATGGTAGCAAGTCAACAGCTATCATCTATGAAATTTTCTTTGCTATTGTATCCGTAACAGGGTGGATTGAGGGCTATTTGGCTTCAAGTTCATATGTTTCTGATATGGTAAACTGTTTCCTTGAAGGAGAGAAGCTGCACACATGGCCACTATCAGTAACACTAGGAGTCATTCAAATGGAAGAAGGTGCTGGAGGTGTTTCTGTACTGCAGCAGGGGCTATCAGTATTACCCCTGAGCATAGCAAGCTATCCTCACTGTCACTTTCTCTTTCATTCTCAAAATTGGATTTCTCATTAATGTTATGACATTTATCCAGGTGTCTTTTCAGTGGTGAAGTTCCCAATGCTCCTTTCTTTTTACCTCTGCTGATTGCCCATTTATAAACAACCCATGTTGCCACCAACTCATTAAAAGTACTAACCAAGCCAGCTCTGTGGCACTGAGTGAAAGGGTTCACTCGGCACACTGGTGACCCACGTTTGCACCCCAATCTTGGGTACCAAGAGCGAAGTCCGGCAGGGAGGGGATTGAGAGCGTCCATTGGATGCTTCCCTCCTGGGGAGGTGGGCAGGGCCTTACCACCTGTGGGTGGCTTGAGTGATGTGTTAGGGAGATGTGAAGCCTTGATACACCCCCGCCATCCCCAGCTAGGTTGCCATACTCATGCAGGCCAATTAGGGCAGTTGTGGGCAGGCCAGAAAAACAGAAAAAGTGCCCCTCGATGGGCTAGACGATGACCGCTGGCCCCTTGCCATCACAAAGCCCCGGAGCAAGCCCGGTCCAACCCCACTGCACCCAGGATACGCAGGTTCAATGACAGGTGCTCCCCCCCGGAAGAGAGGGACCCTCCCAATGAAAGGATGGTGGCAGGGGTCAGGATAGCGGCAGAGACCTAGGCGGTCCAAAGCAATGGCTGGCCGGGGGTATCCGAGGGAGTAGCATAAATAAATAGTACAAAAAAAAAAGTACTAACCAAGACATATGACCAAACAAAATATATATTTTAATTTTTTTTGCTAGATAGACACCATAGCACAGTCACCTTTTCAGAGTGTTTTTTTCTGGATTTTTATTGGGCCTATTCTTTTCATGCTTTGTTCCCTTCCTCTAACCCACCATCCTCCTCCTCAATCATAGAAACATTTGCTTCCACTACTTCCTCATTTGCAGTTTCCATCCTCTCCAGTAAACCTTGTGCCCAACCACTGTCTTGATCATCTTCACCTTTATCCTCATCGGGCTCAGCCTCATAGAAATTGGATGTTGTCTGTGAGGGACTAACAGTAGTGTAACATGCCATTGTTCCATATCTGGGAGTGCCTCTGTGGGTGGTACCCACCAACCCTTTAGTTTTAACTAAAGAACCTTTTTTTTAATTGGGACTGATCTGACAGATGCACCTTTGCTGGGTTCAAGCATTCACTTGTAAGATGAAACTTTAAAGTTACCATAATCACTTTTTTGGTTTGGTTTGGTTGTGTTGGCCCTGTGCAAGACAATTGCTTAGCCTGTCCTTTGGCTCTCCTTTTTGGTTGCCTGAAGCTGCAGTTCCTATCTGAGACTCAGAATTCACCTGAACACATTGATCCATTTCTTTTCATTTTTAATTCTCTGCTGTAAAATGTCCCTAGCATCCTGACTCCTACACCCTACAGGGCGAATGTTTGTATTGTACAGCACACAATGACCAACACCACTTCCTTTTAAGCTCAGAACAGGAGAATCATCCCTAGTGTTGCTGTTTTGACCCTAGTTTTACCTTTTGACATTTGTACACAATGGTGGCATCGTGTTGGTGCAGAAAATATTTCCAACAGTGTCCTAAGGGGTTAGAACTGCAGCAGCATCTGCTACATGGTTACAAGCAGACCCATTCTACATACATATTAAGCACAAAAAAAATGCATTATGCAATGGTAAGGGTTGCAACAGAGAACTACAAAAATGGGAAATGTAACATTAGATAAACAATCTTCCGAATCATGCTTTTTGTGTGGTGGTTTGTTCCTAAGGTTTGAATGACTGCATGAAGCAGTGCTGGTGTTACTGTAACTTCAGCACCATCTCTCAAAGCAAAAGACAAGGATTTCAGTCCTTTCAAAGGCAGTGTTGAAGAGAGTTACACTTCATGCAAGTGTTCAGTCCCTAGGAACACAATAAGAAAGATTCAGGAGAATTAATACCTAATGTCATATTTCCCTTATTTTATAGCTTTAAGTTGCAACTATAACTGTTTCAATTTAATTTATTCAGGATGAAAACCATTGAGAAGAGCTCATTTACAATGATATTCTGTTAATGCTAAATTTCTGGGGCCCGATATTCAAAAGATTGCCCAGGCACAAATTCAAGTTTTTCCACGCAAACCAGGTTTTGCGCAGATGCACAATATTGAAAGTCTGGATAGCGCGGGCAAACAGGGTTTGCACCTGTGCAAGATTCAGAGGAGGGTACAATGTAAATGAGGGGGTGGGGACCTGAATATTGGCACAGTCCAATATACAGAGTATGTGCACCGCGTAAGGCCATTTTGCTCAGTCCCCTTACACAGCGCACATACTGCCAATGCAAACCCCAACTTAGTCCCGCACAACCCTTGCAGTTGGTGGAGGAAGTTCAGCACCCCACTGACCTCCAACACAGCTGGTATCAAGTGAAAAACACAGAATAGTGCTGCGCTCAGGACCAAGGCTGGGTGTAAGTACCGGGCGGCAGCCAATTTACACGTAAAGCAAACAGAACATACTTGCACACCACAGCCAGGAGCTTTGTAGCTCAAGTGAAGTCCAAGACACAATTGTTGAAGAAAATGTAGGTTTATTGCTGCAAATAGACAGCACCTGGAGTACAATATTATGAAAGCAAGAAGTCTCTGTTAGACCAGGTGCCTCAGTGCACCACCACCATGTAAGACTTTGTCAGGTGGCATGTACCTGGACCAGGTGTAAGTCTTTTATACCACAGGTTGCTGTGACATCATCAAAGTAGCAGTAAAATCCAAATAATAACTAATACATGCAAAAAACTATTAAGTGCTGTCTTCACCAGATCAATTAATAGCATCAAGATTGTATATTCCAAACACTGATGCCTAAAAGAAAAACATAAAAATAGTTTTGAATAACAGTTACTTGATAACACAATACACAGACAGCAGAAATGATTTCAACACCAAACATTTGCTTACACCTTTTTGTAAACCAAATGCTGCCTCTTAAATCTTGATTTTTTTGCAATTTATAGTATTACTTCATTATAGAGTACTGACTTTTGAAAAAATCTATTATATTCATTACACAGAAATCATTACCTAGCACAGGTCTAAAGAAATCAGCTCAATTATCAAGGCTAGATATGATTACATTCTCACAGGAAAGCAGAAACATGAGTCAGTTCTAGAGTTTGGGAGCAAATCCAGTCATACGGGTCTTGAAAATAGCCCAGACAGTGCGGTGCTCGCCAGCCATCTCCAACTGTGGATGAAAAAAAGAGAAAACAAATAATCATAATTAATACATTCTGTTATGCATCCAAAACCAATATAATGTATGGACAGTGTCTATTGACCCCTGTTTTCAATCAGTTTAAAACCTGATAATCCCATCGTTATGACATCAGTATGCTATAAACATTGCTTAACTATGTCATAATGATGGGATTACAGGATAGAATGCCACCACCTGTCAAAATTCTTGGAAAAGAAAGATGATCTGTTGCTTAGACTTTCATTCACCCATTCAGACAGTTATAGACTCACTGCAGTATAGCTCACAATGGCTAATTTCAGCACTTCAGTTGCTCAACATTCAAACCAGGAGGCATTCATAGCCGAGCAGGAGAACAAACTCACATTGAAAAAAAAACTGCATTTTTTTCCCCCACAGTGGCTAGTTTTTCCATACACTATATAGAGGATAATGTATGGTCCTCTATCATTAACCGGTCAGTTAACAGTCGAGAAGTTGCCAGGGCGACCGTGTAAACCTCGAGAGCGAAGCTCGAGAGGTTTACGTCACCAAGGCAACCTTGAGATGGTTAAAATTGACCGGTTGCCAATAGAGGGACCATACATTATTTTTTATAGTGTATGGTACCACGTAAAAAGGCTGCTTACTTTTTGATTACTAGTCACCGCCACGGCCGTTCAGTCCTTCCCTAACCGCTGCTGTTCATGTGTCGGTTCCACATTGAAAAAAAAGCACGCACATGCGCAGACCAATCACTGTTGTTAACCTATCGATGTGACATAGCATCGATAGGTTAACAACATATCTACGTCACATCGATAGGTTAACAACCTTAGGAAATGATGATTTCCTAAGGTTAACAGCGTTCTACCATACATTATAAAATACAATGCCTGAGTAACGGTGGTCAACCATGGATGTGATCACCTTTCGCAGTTGCCATGACAACTGTAAACCTCTCGAGCTGCACTCTCAAGGTTTACTTGGTTGTCCTGGTAACTGCTTGAGGTAATTACATTATGGTTAACCACTGTTACTCAGACATTATCCTCTATATAATGTATGGTAAGTGCCTATTAACCACCATAATCAGCAGTCACACAGCTTTGTTATGCACTGTTTAGAATTTTAAAAGTTGTTAACCACACTTTGGAACTTCCAAACAGTGACATAACAAAAAAGAATGTACCAGAGTTCCATAATTCTCACACATAGAATGCAAACAGTGTTTTTTTGACCATACACTATAAAAGATGATGGCTGGGGATCGGGTGACAACCACACTGTAATTACCACTCGTGGTTGCTAGGGCTACAGTAAACCTCTCGAGCTGCGGCTCGAGGTTTACCATGTTGCCCTAGCAACCACTCGAGGTGATTACAGTGTGGTTATCACCCGATCCCCAGCCATTATCCTCTATATAACTGAGATCATGTTTTTAGAGCACTTTGCAAATGTATTTATTCACAATAATTCAGCTAGATAACCTTACTCTTCTGCCCAAACAAGGCTTTGTCAGGAGCCCCCTGATGAAGCTTTATTTGAAGGTGGTGCACTGGTGTTGTAATTTCACTTGGTGACTGGCTGAGGCTCATCTTATATGAGCATTATGCTTAAGTAAGTTAATTTTTTGATTTAATACATCAAGTGAGCCTATGTCTGCTTCCCATTGGAGTGCTACATTCATAAACTTGGTCTGAATACTTGGGTTAGCTGCCCTTTAGTTGCACCCCTCTGGGTTCCACTAGAGCATGTAAAAACAGTCAGGAAGAGTCCTGGTGTCAAATGCCCACCCTCGATCGACGGCCCAATGTAAACTAGGGAGTTTCCTTGGTGTCTAGTGGTCCCACCCTCACTGATCACCAGCCCAATGTTACAATAAATCATCCCATGGTTTCCAGTGGTCCCTCCACTCAGCCGCATCCATGGCCACTGTGATTATCCGCCCAACTCAAAGACACCATTTCCCTTGTGTCCAGAGTATCCCCACCCCATCTAAGACTCCTGCATATTCCAAACAAAAAATAAACCATTCTCTGGTATTAAGCAGACCCCAAACCCTGGCAGGTAGTGCCTCACCACCCTGGCCTTCCCACCCAACACCTGAGCTGGCAACCAGCACAGCCCTCTGCTCTCCACCATGGCCGGACAGTCACTGAGCTGTCACTGAGTATGTACTCTATACAGTATGTGCTCACTGAGTGATAGCTCACTCAGTGAAGCACATAATGTATACAGTATCGCTCATTGACATCTCAGTCAGCAGTCGGCCATGGTGGAAGCAGAAATATCGAATGCAAGTTGAGGTTGGGGTGGGGAGGGATGGTGGGGCACTGACATTGTCCCAGGCATTGGCACCCATGTAAACATCAGCCTTTAAATATCAGAGATTTTATAATATGTTGTCTCAGAGATTTCTTTGACTCCTGGAGGACAATTTGTAACAGACGCTTCTGATAGCTCCTCCTTAAGATTTCTAAGATGCCCTGATCACAAGGTTGGAGCTGTGAGGTTATAAGGTGGCAGACAAAACCTTCAGGTAGTACTGTCATGAGTGGTTACAGCTGACATTTCAGGGTGAGTTGGGGCATTGTCCGACAGCAAACTAGCCTTCATTTTTAATCCTTTTAAGCACAGAAATCGCTTCACAGATGGTAAAAATTCATCCTTGTACCGGTGAGTGGATATCGTGGCATACATCTATGAGCTACTGTAGTTTGCGTAAGACAGTGGCAGATTCTGCATGTCTACATTTTTAAAGCAGCGTGGTTATCTTGGCTTGCCAATAAGCAGTGGCCACAATCCATGCTCGCCAGACACAGCCAAAAATAGTAATCCTATCCTTTTGTTTTTTATGGCCCGGTGCATCCTTTTCATCTCCATGTGAGAGACTTATCAAGGAGGGGAAACAGTACAAATAAATGCCTGTTTTGTCAGTGTTGTGAAGCTGGTCAATGGTCAACACCTCTGTAAGCAACAATTCACTCAACTGAGCAGATGAAAGGCGTTACCCCCTCATTGGCACTTAGCTCCTCATGCCAAAGTCTGAGCTGGCTTATCTCACACCACTTCTTAAAGTCATCGAGCCAGCTGTTGCTTGCAGCAACATTGCTGCAATTACCCAGCCTCTGATGAAAATGGTTTGCCTTCTCCTTTTGTACAGAACCACTTTCTGGTGTCTCAGACCATCTCCTGCTCCTGGGAAGAACCACAGGTAAATTGTGGCATCTCTTTTGTCATTTCCACATGCCTTCCTGCTTTTTCAGAGATCAGTTCCTGAAGTCCTATCCATTGACATTGTGAACTTTAAGTTAGGCATATTTCCCAACACCCGCAGTGGTGTGCATCCAAGATCCCTGGTGGCCCAGTGGTACCTTCTCCACACCCGTAACTCCATTCACCATATTGCCACAGTTAAATCCTCCCTGGTAGTCTAGTGGTACCTCCCTTCCCCATCCTGGCCCTATGATCACTGTAATTAGATAACAATCTCATCCCTGGTGGTCCAGTGGTTCCCCCTCTCCATCCTGACCTCCATTGTGAATTATTACAGTATGCACTGCAAGCCCATTGGTCCACAGTGTAAGCTGTCATTTGGCAGGCAGCCGCAGTGGTATGTGGGTGGGTATGCTGCCCCCTGATGATGGGGGGTCTGGGTGGGCTGGGAGTCCCGTGTGGGTGGGGGAGTGGGGGGTACCACTGGACCACCAGGGAAATGTAATTTACTAATTCACCAGTGATTGGAGATTCTGGTGGAGAGGAACCACTGGACCACCAGGGGTATTTCTTTTATAAGTATGATGATGATCGGAGGGTCAGACAGGGAAGGGGGTACCACTGGAGCACCAGGGA
The DNA here is from genome assembly GCA_016271365.2 of Neoceratodus forsteri. Classification (NCBI taxonomy): domain Eukaryota; kingdom Metazoa; phylum Chordata; order Ceratodontiformes; family Ceratodontidae; genus Neoceratodus; species Neoceratodus forsteri. The sequence goes on along the minus strand of CM057449.1, from coordinate 1,822,860,217 downwards.
CTATTGTGTGTGCTTGTGCATGGTGTTGGGGGGGTTGTCACCCACAGCCAGCGGTCACTGTGTTGCACACTGCACTACAGCAGCCCACCAATGGGTGGACTGCACTTGAGCATTTTAGTATGGGCTCAGCTTTGAGGCCAGGTATGTGGCACATCTCTGGGATGTGCCAGCAGATGCACCACACATCCTGGGCTGAATATCGGGATGTGCCGCATATGCATGGGCACCCCCCCCCCAAGAGATGTATCTCGTACATTATCTTTGTGCCCAGGTGCATTGGGAATTATGCTGTGCAATTCTCATTTTTGAATATTGCCCCAGGGCAGAGTTATGGGGTTGCGCTAACACAACTCAGTTGCGCCAGGCGCAACCCCTTTGAATATTTAGCCCTTGGATTACAATACCTTTGAGCTGGAAGCTCTTTTACAAAGGTTTCATGTCCGGGAACACACATAACATACAGTTCAGACAATTAATTGACTTAAACGGGCAATAGTGGAATATGCAAATTTCAGGCTACAGAAACAGCCAGCTTTGAGCTTAACAACATAGACAGGTAATTCAACAATAATATTAAAAAAGTAATATAAATCAAAGAGGTGGGAGCAGATATAGTAATGTTTCAGACAATGGTGAACAACCAAAAGTTGGCTGTGTCAAGTTTTATGGCACGTAGGAGGTAATGGATAAAAATGTGGGTGGGGGCAGGTATGGAAGGGAAAAATGGAAGGGGGTAACAGATGGTACCGAGGTGAGGGATGAGTGAAAGGTTAAGGGGGAGAGATGCTTGGGGATGTAGGGGGTAGGATAAAAGTGTAGAGGGGTGGAGATGTTACTTGAGGTGGCAGGCTGTTCCTAAGTGCTGGGAGGGGGTGGTAGAGTATGCACAGTCATGACTGGGAAGTTCCCTTTAGTGTGGACAATTACAGCTACTAAGTGCAGCTAGGTGATGGTGTAACTGTCTCTTGAAAGAGCCTAGTTTTGCATCCTCCAAGAGATCTCTAGGAAGGGCATTTGGCCAATAGGGGGAGCGGCATGCAAAGGATCATTGACTTTGAGAGGTACGGCAGTGGGGGACCTGATAAGACTGTCTTGATGTACTTCAGGTCTGGTGGGGGTTTGTTGTTTGATTAAGGAGGTTCTGGGTTGCTGTGGGGGTTAACCCTAGGCAGATTTTCTTGGCTAAGAGGCAGGTTTGATATTTCATTCTACCCTTTAGGTGCAGCCAGTTAGTCATAGTGTACAGGTCACAAGTATGGATGCGTCAATCAGCAGCTGTTATTAGCCTACAGGTTTTGTTAAGTGCAGTGGTGATCCTTTTGAGAGTCATGTCTGATGCTGCACTGTACACCACCAGGCCATAGTCAGTAACGGAGATAATGGAGCAATTCACAGAGAGCTGGAGTGCTTCAGTGGTCATACACCGACTGTGCATGTATAGGAGTCTAATTTTAGCACTGACTACTTTTGTAACATTGTCTACGTGGTTAGTGAAAGATAGGGTGTTGTCTAGGGTTACCCCTAGGTATTAGAATGAGTGAACCTGCTCGAGTGGGGTTTTGTGGCAATTCAAAATAGTTAACTGATGTGACTAGTTTATTGTGTGTATTTGCAAATAACATGACTTTCATTTTTCTATAATTCATTAGCAGTTTGTGCTTTGTGAACAAGTCCTCAACAACTGAGAAGTTATACTTGAGCTGTGACTCCAAGAGATGTGGGTCAGGACTGCACATAAAGATAACGGCATCATCTGCGTAGAGGAGTAGTCTATCAGTACTGACCTAGAGTAGGCAGTTTATGAAATGGTTGAAAAGTAAAGGGCCTAAAATCGATCCTTGAGGGACACCTGAGCGTACAATGTGGCTCTCTGAGAGGTTAGTATCTATCTTGACCTGTTGGAACCTGTCCATAAGATAGCTTTGGAACCATTTCACGGCATCAGTTGAGAGCCCAGTGGCGGTGAGCACATCAAGCAGCAGGGTGTGTTTAACCATGTCAGATGCTTTAGTGAGGTCGATGAAAGCTGCCCTCACTAGGTGACCACAGTCAAGAACGTTATGAAAGTAACTAGTGAACTCTAGCAGTGCTGTAGTGGTGCTGTGTCCCTTGTGAAAGCCATGCTGCTGTGGGCATTGAATGTGGTACTTATCAAGATACACAATCAGCTGATCTGCAACAATGTGCTCTAGTGCTTTGGAGAGGGGGGTAATATGGAGTATGGAGAGATAGTTTGCATGGTGGGCCATGTCCCCACCCTTATGAACTGGCGTTACCACAGTGATTTTCCATTTCTGGGGGAATTGAGCATGTGTTAAGGAAAGGTTCAATATTTTATTCAGAGGGGCTAATATTTCATCTAGGGTTAGGGCAATGAGTTTGAGATCCAGTGAATCACTATTGTAGCTCAACTTTCTTAAGACTCTTTGCAGATATTTTTCAGCTTCAGTCTTGGAGACTATTTTGAAACAGAAGTGGGGGAGGAGTGGGGGAGCCCGTGTTGGGGCCATCACTGCCTGCACTGTATTTGTTATTGGTAACATCAAAGAAATCGGGGAAGGGGGAGTGCGCTGCTGAAGTCTGAGACAGCACTGTTGAAAGTGTCAGCTATTAACTTTGGGTCCTGGGTGATTTTGTTGTTGAGAGGTAACAAGAAGGGTGAGGTTTTGGTAGATTTCCTGGTAAGGTCTTTTATGTTGCCCCAAGACTTTCTAACTGTCCCCTCCCCTTTGATTATTGGCCCGATGTGTAATAGTAAAAATTCCCTGATGTTTGGTGGTCCTCCCCCTCACCGATCACTGGCCCTATGTAAACTAGAGAGTTTCCCTGGTGTCTAGTGGTCCCACCCTCACTGATCGCCAGCCCAATGTTACAATAAATCATCCCCTGGTTTCCAGTGGTCCCTCCCACCATCCGCATTCATGGCCACTGTGATTGCCCGCCCAACACAAAGACACAATTTCCCTTGTGTCCAGAGTATCCCTGCCCCCATCTCAATCTCCTGTATATTACAAAAAAAGTTAACCATTCCCTGACATCTAGCAGACCCCCCGCCCTGGCAGGTAGTGCCCCACCACCCTGCCCCACCACCCAACCTCAAGCCAGCAACCAGCACAGCCCTCCACTCTCCACCATGGCTAGCCATCGACTGAGCTCTTACTGAGTGCGTACTGTATACAATACGTGCTGATTGACAGCTCAGTCAGCAGCCAGCCATCATGGAGAGCAGAGGGCTGTGTCGGACCAAGGAGTTGAGTTGTGAAGTAGGTGGGGCACCTGCTTAAGTGGGGGTCTGCTAGACACCAGAGAGTGATTTATCTTTTTTTTTTTTTTGTAATATACAGGGGATTGGGATGGGAGCAGGGATACTCTGGGCACCAGAGAAATGGTGTCTGTGTGTCAGGTAATTGTGTGGGGGAGGGACTGTTAGCTACCAGAGTATATATAGTACCACACTGGGCATGGTGCGAGTAGGGGAAGGGACCACTAGCTACCAGGGAATACATAATACCAAAATGGCCATGGGTGCAGGGAGGGGAGAGACCACTGAACACCAAGGTATGATTTGTTATAACACTGGGCCAGCAATCAGTGGGGGGGACACTAGACACCAGGAAAACTTTCTAATTTACATCGGGCCAGCGATAGGCGAGGGGAGGCCACTAGACACCAGGGAAACTTTCTCTTTTACATTGGGCCAGCAATCGGTGGGGCAGTGGAACCACTAGATACTAGAGAAACTTCTATTTTACATCAGACTGGCAATTGGCGAGGGGGGGCCACTAGACACCAGGGAAGCTTTCTATTTTACATCAGACCAGCGATTGGTGAGGGGGGGGACCACTAGCACCGGGGACAGCTCTCTGGGACCAAGCAAGTGGGAGACAGTGCTGTGCTAAATGATTGGGCTACCCATGCAAATGAGACCATAATAGGCATGCAAATGGCCCCTTAGTGCCTTGCATGCCCAATGGCCTCATTTGCATGGGTCCATTTGAATATCGGAGATTTAGTGCTGGTGCAAGCCATTATGATGCCCTATTTCAGGAGCCATTTCTGCCCAACGCTAAGTGGCTTTGTGCTGGACCACAATGGCCCTATATTCAGTCAAATAGCCTTGGTGCACTATTCCACTGAATATAGCATTTTGGGGCACCTGGGCAAGTGCAAGGCACAGCACAAGTATTTGCCCATTTTTGAATATCAAGCTCCTGATGACAAGCAAGCTTGCTACAGACATATATAGTGCTAGGTATAGCATACAGTTTACAAGGCACTGTATGTTTGCACAAGGACATAACAACATTTCAAATTCAAGGTAAAGGCCCTGTGCAAGGGGTATAGGGACAGAAGCTTGCAGTTGTTGCTACGTATGTTATGCCTAAGGCTGTAAGAAAATCACGCCAAAAATCGCTGTTTTTCACGGCATCTGCACGGCAAAATATGCCGTTTTTCATGGTAAAATGCAAATTATCACAAAGCAATAAAAAAAAAACATAAATGTACTCTGATTATTTTATTAAACTATAAATCATAAAAAGCTTAGAAATAGCATTAAAAGCATGCCATAAAAGTGCATCAGGGAGAATTAGTTTTGTTACAGCATAGAATACATTCTTAAATTCTCTGGTTTTATATTGCGTCTGTTATCTTGCAGCATTGCTCCATATCTTGAAAACGGACACTCAACACTGGCACTGTGTACCGGTACACTTAGGCACGTAATAGCAATTTTTGACAGATGCACAAATCTTTCCTTGCAGTCAATCCAATATTTTAAAATGTCTCTCTCTTCAAGTATTTCAGTGCCGCGCTGTATCTCGGCAATGTAGTTTCCTAGCTCAGCTTTTGCTGCAATATTATCTTCGAACCAGGGGATACCCTCACATATTGATTGCTCCGTGACAGCAAATGTTGCAAGTCTCGATGGATTAAAGAACCGCACAGCAGCAAAAAAATTATTGGCATACTGATGAAATCTCCCAATACCTGTCATGTAATCTCTTATTTTTATGGAACAAGCACAAAGTGTATTCTTAGTGGGTAGATGATCTTTGGTTTCAGACTTTACTCTAGGAACACAGCAAAATCTAATAGTTTGTCAAACACAACATGAGCTTTGATGTCATCTGCCTCATATTTTTGAAGTAGTTGTACCAGGGGTGGAGCATTTTCAGCAATTTCATTTAATTCAAACTTTACTGCATCACATTCACATAAGCTAACAATTTCAACACATGCTGCGCTCTCATCTCTAAAAAATTCAGAGTACTCATTGAGATGAACTGCATGATAAAATACTGCTAGAAAAAACATATTCCAGCGAGTTAAGACTGGCATGGGTGGCAAAGCATTTGATTGTCCCTTTGAAGACAGATATTATTTGAACTGAGCCTTTCTGGCTGGGCATGCAGTAAATGCTTTTTTTTACTGAAACAACACAATTATTCACTGCAGGAAAGTGTTTACGCCAAATGTCACCCAATAAATTTAAAAGATGAGCTGAGCAGGTAACGTGGACTGCATTTAAAAGGACATGCTTCAGGCTGTGGTCCCAACTTTTATTCATATACATGGCGTTGTCAGTAACATAAGCTGCAATTTTTGTGTAGGGGATTTCTTATTTTAATAAACAGTTCAGAAATGCTTGTGATACTGTTTTAAAATTAGTAGCCTCCAACATAGTGCATTCAAGGAGGAATGACTCAAGCTTCACAACAGAGGTAGAGTACACCTTGCTATTGTGAAGAGATGGCACAGCAACAATATTTAAAATGTAACGCTCTTCTACATCTGTTGTCTTGTCACAGACAATAGAGACAGAAACTGCTTCCTGCATTTTACTTTTAATTTCTGCCACATGATATGCAAAAACTTTCAGCAAATATTCAGCTTGTAACCATTGTGAGGAGGGGATAACACCAACTGACTTTAGATTTTCTTCCAAGAAGCAGTGAAGCACTGTATTATCTAGGGCATGTAGTGGTACGTTAGCTGAACTAAATGCTTCGACAAGGTTAAATAATGACAGCTTTCTAGTCTCTTTGTGTGCTGCCTTTGTTGTAAATAATTATCGCACAGTTACCTGCTTTTCCACTGCCCCTTCAGATTTTGATTCAATCTTCCTCTTTTTAGCAAGGTGTGTAGATGATTCCAAGTGGCGGTCACAAGAAACTTTTCTTTTATGGTCCACCGGGATACTGCAACTGGTACAAAATAAAATATCCCCCGATATATGGAAAGTCCCCTTCTCATACTGCTGACGCCTCTGCTTTGGGTATACATTTCCCACTTTGGCAGTTTTACTGGCGGACACTGATTTGGGAGAAACATACATCGCAGCTCTCTGGTGCTCACAACAGCCTCTGATTACCTGCTATACTTGACTCAAGCTGATGTTACCTATTTTATCCTGCATAGCAGTTAATAATTAATGACAATGAAAAGGTCACTAACTAAGCTTCAATTAGTACTTTTGTTACCTTGAGTGCTGTTTCATAAATTGGCAATCAAGGTAACAAAAGACTTCGATTAACACTTACTTTACATGTCATTAAAGACAGGAGATGCTAATCCAGCACAACAAATTTATTTGGACGGGTAGGATAGTAGTGTGAGCTTTGACTGAAGCTTTTTTTGGGCTTTTTATAAAATTTCAGTCAAATTCACGGTAAAGTGATTAAATTAGTCAATTTCACAGAACATCATCAAAATCACGGAGATCGTGAAATCCATGCGTGCCGTGATTTTCTTACAGCCTTAGTTATGCCCCTGGAATGATGGCAGCAAGGTTTATGCCCAGATGAGACCCTTTCATGACTTTGTTACTGGAGGGCAAGGGGTGGTTTACTAGGCCAAGGGATTCTGGTACAGAGTTCCACACAATCGGGTATCTGTGGCTCAAGGTGAGGGACCTGTGAGTCATACAGTACTTATGTGCAGAACCATCAGCTGGAGCGATCCAGTGGAATGCAAGGATCTAGGACAGGACTTGGGGGTATGCACTGAGTGCAAATACGAGGGGACAATGCCTTTGATGCACTTCAGAGAGAATAGAATGAAGTGTAGTTCCCTCCTGTCCCCCAGGGACAGCCAGATTAACGCACTGTGGAGCTTACAATGGTGAGTATTTTAATGGCAGTCTTGTATCAGCCTGGGTAGCATGTTGTAAAGCACATCTAATTTGGTCAATCTGGACTTAGAGGCAAAACAGAGGAAGATGTCCATGTAGTCGAAAGAAGATGGTATTATTGATACTGTACTTCATGCTATTGTTTAATGCAGTGTTTTGTAATTAATGTCCACCCCTTGTTAAAAGGATATTTAATAAGAGATACACATTGATTTGTGGTGTAAATGCATAAAAACCTTTTCCGAAGCATTCATTGGTGACCGGTGGCAATCCCCTCCATCATCCCATCCCACTCTAAGTATTCCCTAGTATCCAGTGTCACTGCCCCCTTGCTGCACTCCATTCAAGAACGTTGTGGTATCCAGTGGCACCCACCCCCTAAATCCAATTCTAATCACTCACTGGTGTCTAATGGCAGCTCACTCTCCACCCCATTCCATGCACTCCCTGGAGTCCAGTGGTATACCTGTCCTTGTTCCTCTCCCATTCTGAGCCCTCCATGGTGTCCAGTGCCAGGCCTCTCCCTGTCCCCATCCCATTCCAAGCCCTCCATGGTGTCCAGTGCACTGAAGCAAAGCTGGGCAAAAACTCTGATCGTATCTCTTGTAATGATGAAAGATTCAGTTATCTTCCACTATCATTTGCTGCTGATCTTTTTCATATCAATCAGAGTTTAAACAATTTTAAATGTTTAAATGTGTTTTTTTTTCTCAAGAAAAAATTGTGATCATTTCTATTCACTTGAAAATACTACTGTGGAACTGAAAAGGGACAGGATCCAGAAAATAAATAAACATATATATATATAGTGCACATCATATGAGGAGGATTATGATAGGATTATGAGCTACTAGTGGTAAAAATACAAGTCGGCCTAAAAGGCAAGACCCTTACCATTGCCACAACCTACCTGCCCTCCAAGAAAGCCAAGGAAGGCCTTCCTCTTGTTATGGAAGAAATTAGCGCACTCAGAAAGGGCTCAGAACTCATCTTGACCAGTGACTTTAATATTAACTGGTTATGTAAGGAGGCAACACCCTCCAGAGACCTAATCACCTCCCACAGTCTCACACAACTCATAACTCACCCCACCAGGCAGAATTACAAGGCTGGTACCAGCACCCTCATTAACTAGGTCTTAGCTAGCTCACCGACTCGATTCTCCGAACTCAGGGTTCTCCCGGACGTGCTAAGTGACCACTCCCAAATCTCCTTTATATGGACCACTAAACTTGCCAAAAGCCTACCCCGCCTCATCGAGAGCAGGGTTCTTCAGAAAGGCAAACTTGGATCCCTCAAATTGGCCCTGTCTGCCTACAACTGGTCCCCCATCAACAAGGCACCTACGCTGGACCAGGCCCTTAGTTTTTTCACTGAGGGCTTCAATTCCATCTGTGATATCTATGCACCATGCACAAAACGGAAAATTTGGGGAGAAGTTAACGGCTGGGTTGATGGCAAGCTCTTCTCCCTTCTAAAGGAGAGGGACTGCCTCTGGGAAAAAGTCTTAAACTCAGGCAGCAAGCATGACCTACAGTGCTACAAAATGGCTAGAAATCGTCGCACCAAACTTATCAGGCTGGCAAAAGCCAATTTCCATAAGACCCAGCTTAACAATGCATGGGGAGATGGAAAGAGGTTTTGGGACAACATCAAGAACATCCTAGGTAAAGATCAAAAGCAGCACCCTAAGATGCTCAACATTAATAACTCATCCTCCTCAGATCCGCTAGCCATTGCTGATGCCTTTAACCAGGCCTTTACAGACCTGTCTCAGTGCTGCCTCCAGGCTACCTTCTGCCTGTGGAGGACCAAGGTTGTGCCAACCTGCTCATAACTAACCACCCAGCCTTCTACTTTAAGAAGGTGACGGTGAAGGAGGCCCTAACGATGGTCAGGAAAGTCCTAGGCAAAACCAGACTGGGGAGTGACGGGCTAGACATGAAGTTACTATCTCTCACCCTTGATATTCTTATTATGCCCATAACAATGCCATTTAATAAATCCTTGGCCCTAGCTCAATTTTGAGAGGTATGGAAGCAAGCCCTGGTAACTCCAGTGCATAAGAATGGTGACAAGGCGCTGGTGTCAAACTACAGGACAATATCTATCCTCTCCCCACTACCCAAAGCTTTGGAAAAAATCATGGCAAGTCAACTCACAGAATACCTCAATAAGTACAATCTGCTCTGCCCAAACCAACATGGCTTCAGGAAAATACACAGTACCACCATGGCACTTCTGGAATACACTGACTATGCGCACAAGGCACTGGATGAAGGCAAATTAGTGGGGTCCATCTTCATTGACCTCACCAAAGCCTTTGACACTGTCAACCACTCTCTACTAGTACTTCAGCTCCAAAGATTGGGTGTGGCACCAAACGCCGTGAATTGGTTCAGTGACTACCTAACACACAGGAGCCAGCGAGTCAAAATCGGGCAGACATTATACAGCTCCAGAGACGTACTCCTAGAAGTCCCTCAAGGATCAATTCTTGGGCCCCTGCTTTTCAGCCTCTTTGTAAATGACCTACTCACAGCCTGTGACACCAAACTTATTCTGTACACAGACGATGCCGTGCTGCTGAGCAGCAGCACCTCTCAGGTTGCCCGACAAACAGAACTACAGAACTCTTTCAATAAATTCGAGGACTGCTTCAGTAGGCAAAAGCTGCTACTAAACTACAAGAAAACCAAGGCCATGCTACAATCCAGCCCCTACAACAAAAACAAGCATGCTCCTCTCGTAATCACCAACAAGGCTGGTGAGCAGATTGAGCAGGTGCACTTGTTCAAGTACCTGGAGTCACCATTGATGACTCTCTCACTTATACGCACTACATAGACTCCCTTTTAAAGTGGTAAACACAAAGATCGGGGTCCTCTATAGGCATAAGAACCCTCAACCGGAAGCACTCAGATTCAGTCTCCAGCTCCATACTCTCCACAATAGACTATGGGCTGGTGGTCTATGGAGCTGCTAGATACAGTGCTCAAAGTGTCAAACTGCACTCAATAAGGCATGCCGCCTCACCCTGTGTGCAGATCACTACACTCATACTTGCACCCTGTATGAGCGTACAAACTGGCTTAACCTTAAAGACAGGATCAAATACCAAACCTGCCTCCTGGGGAAGAAGGCACTCCTCGGAAAAACCCCACCCTGTATAGGAAACCTGCTCGAGGCTTCTCTCTCAACACACATCACCAGATGGAGGAAGAATGGAGCACTGTCCATACCATTCCATCGAACCTCACTAGGGCAGCGTGCTTTCTCCTATCGGGCCCCCCTCTGGATAAATGAACTCCCAATGAAATTACAAACAAACAGCCTGTCTCAATTCAAAGTAGGCCTCAAACAGCACCTAATGTCTAACTCAAAATACACCTGCTTCTCAGGCCCCACTTGATAGACAGGCCTACCCCCATGGTAACACCCAGCAGGGCTACCTAGAGAACCCTGCCTCCATTCCAGCCTAGCCAAGGGCTTAAGTAAGCTATCAGTCCTCTTTAAACACACTTGATACTGCCCCTCCCAAACACCCACCCCACACACACCATACTAGACAAAGCCCCCTGGAGCTGCTCCCCATCACAACCCCTGTTTCACTATCCCCCACCTCTCGCTCTCTGCGGTTAGTTTCAAACCCAGTCCCCCTTGTTTCACTGTCATCCAGCCTCTTGCCATCTGGGATGGTGTTAAACCTTATGCAGTTACTCTGCCATAGTCTATCAACAGATTTGGAGGTTTCCAGGGGTGTGCTACCTAGGGCAACCAATTAGAAATAGCTTAGTATTCAATTACAAATACTCAATTTTTTTTCTCCTATTTGTCTAATTGTCATGTAATCGTTCTTTAATGCCTAATGATCAGACCTCTGTAACTACTGAATATGCGTATTGTCCTATTGTCCACCCTGATGTGGAACCTTTGTAAAAGAGCTCACGCTCAAAGGTCTTTCCAAAATACTAATTAAACAATTAAACTAATTAAACAATGAAGCAAACAATGTGTTTACTTATTTTATAGTATTATAAACCCTTGATTATTCAACTCTCTGGATTTTCTGAACCAATACGCTGTCCCCCGTGTTCACAGCTGATTAATGTCTGCAAGCAATTAGCTGAAATCTGATTACATTTGGTAAGTATGTAATGTGCCTACCTGTTATCTCACTAGCTATAGCCACCACCACCCTCCATGTTCCTTCCAAATTCCTACTAAATGACAACATGACAGACAAAATGAGAAAAAGAAATGCTGTGTCCTTGATATATATATCACAGAAGGTTAGGATTTTGGACTGTCCCGAGTGTGGCAAACAAGTGATTAATATTGCTGTGAAGTTTTGCATACGCAAGTCTACTGTGTCCAACATTAGAAACCCAGAACAAAGCTTTGGGAGTTCACTGCCATGATGGGGTCTACTGAGGGCCCTGGCCACTGCACACCAGTGGAAATGTTCCATGATGAGCCTTTGGATCATGCCCTGTATCATTGGCTCATGCAGAGCTGAGTTTGCAGAATACCAGTTTCCGGGCCGATCCTTATAGAGAAAGCTATGCAGCTGAACAAAGCAGGAGAGGACAATGCCATTACCAGAAGTGAAGGATGGTTCAGTCAGTTCAAATTCCATCATGGGATTCACCACTTGTTAACAGCGGGCACGTTACTATTATCAAATTATGACACCATTATCCCTTTTCATCCCAAGTTTGCTCTGATCATGGATAATGAAGTGTTATGTCCAAATCAGATTTACATGTTGGACAAAACTGGCTCATATTGGAAGCTATTGCCAGAAAAAAACACTAGCCAGTTCACAATAAATGTGACCCTGGATTAAAAAGAAAAAAGCACTGCTTGCATGGCATTATAATTGGAGCAAAGACATACAGCCTTATGACATTTCACCTAGGAATTTGGGTCTAATACTGGTTTGTACTATGAGATGTTTGCTCTGTCGCGGTGACTATGACTGTCCCATGACGCATTCTATATGCTTTCTGTCCCACTGCTGGTGGGTGTTGGGGTTGTTCTCACCAAGTGTTGCATTATGGAAAATGTTGTTAGGCTGAATGGCTGCAGAGAGGTGTCATTGCATTGAATGTCCTTGTACCAGTTGTTTTAGACCCCACCACTTGACCATTCTTGGTTGCACTATTGTCACGTAAACTTAAACTGCTGGTGATGTCCCTGAAATCACAGTGTTTTAAACATTGAAATATGGACAGCTTTGCAGTCATCTATTCTGATATCTGGATGACTTCAGGCATTTTTAAAAATTGCTTTTTCCAGACTTTGTTCCTGCTATTTGCACTAGCACCCACATCATGGGGCTCCCTGCAGTAATGATCCTTTGGAACAACAATGCTGGTGCCCTTACTAGTATACTATTTCCAGTATTTCCCCCCCTCCACCCCACTGGTCACGTCTGTAGATGAGGTTTCCTTTATCTCTGTATGTTTGCCTGGTAGAATACTTTAAATATATAAATAGAGAGCACCTTGAATGTCAAATTTATGAGGTACAGTACATTAACATTTTTGTTGTACTGTTGCTTTAAATGTAGCCCCCTATGGGTGAGGCTTACCTGGATCACATCCTCAGGCACTGTTCTGCCTCCCAATAGGTCTTCAATCCAATCTTAAGTCCCTTGTTGCTTCTACCAGCCCCAAGTGCTTAAATTCTGTTGGAGGACTGGAGGAGTAGAGGAAAATAAAACTGCCCACTTGGCTGTTCGGCAATGCCACACTGAAAGTGTGCAATCATTCACACAATACGCCTGCCCGAATGTATAAGTTGGTGGACAAACTCACAGATTTTAACAGCGCTGCAGCGCTTAGGAGGTAAAGCCACTTTGATGGCTCTCCAGTGGTCCCCTTCATACGCTCCGGCCCCCAGAACCCTAGAAATGCTAATGGGGGTCCAGAGGCACATAAGAAGGGACAGAGAAAAAGGAAAATAAAATGTTTAAAAGAGCACTCTTAAGTGCTATTACAATAAAGTGCATAGTATCTTTAAGAAGCAGCTTGGCTGTTGCAGGAATGAAGCCCTGCCTGCCGCCTAGGGGGTCAGTGCTATGGCACTCATGACAGGCAGGGGAAGCCCCTTGCAAGCCCCACTCTGCCAGTGGACACCAGGGCAGGGGCAGCAGTTAAACCCTGGGGACATTAATGTCTAAAGCTATGCAGAAGCTCTGCAAAATAAACCTAAAGATGGGACTTGGTATCAACCGTTTTATGTGCAGCCATATTTGTTGCTTTTGACCCCTCAAGCAGCCAATCAGAGTCCTAGCAGCCCTGAAGGACTGCAGCTATGGCTCCTGGGAAGGGGAAATGAACAATGTTCTTGGTGCCCAAACCGGCAACCAATCAGTTGTCAAGGGGACTTAATATATATTAATTTTGCAGATGGACAGCTGTGTCAACCAGTCGGAAGCTGCAATTTCTCTCCTCAGACCTGAGGGACAGTTGCAGCTCGGGAAAGTCCACCTGAAGCTCTCCATGAGTGAGGATGGCATACAGCTAGTTCCAAGGAAAAGTTTGGAGGTAAGCCTAAGGCTTCCACAGCCAAACACTAGGAGACTCCCCTACATAGAGCGTGTTTGAATACCTGCTTGCATCTAAACCTCTGTACCATCTGAGAGAAGCCCTAAGCCTAAGAAGAGGGTTGGACTGTATCCTGCCAAACACCTGGAGTGTGATCTGGATTAAACAGCCAGAATCCAGAAACTGCTTAATGAATTCCCATTGCCTGGGAATTCCAGCTGAATCAAGAGAAGTCTGGAGGTGTGAGCCTGGTTTGTAACCTGAATAAGGACTTTGTGCCACTCCTTGCCCTAGAGAGTAAGCTGGTTGTTCCCAGAGATAGCCACTGCTGCCAGCCAAAAAGAAGAAAAGACTCTGATTTACCAAGCCCCAGCACAGAAGCTACTGCCAGCAAGGATGGTCTGGGGGAGTCAGCCAGGTAGTGCTACTGCTGGGCGCTACCCATGGTCTCCACTGGAGGCATGTTGGCCCTGATCCCCAGCACTGGCCTGTTCCAGTGTCTGATCCAGCCTGCCAGAAGATGACATGCTGCAAGACCCTACCACAGCAAGCAAGCTGCAAACCTGCATGCACTGCTCGAGGCCCCCAGGTCGATTGACAACAGCAGCAACCTGTGAGACTGTCTTCAGAACCGTGAGTAAACACAGGGCCTTCCCCAATCTAGGGAGTTATCAAGTTGCTCAAAGTTTCCTGTTCTATTTTAAAAGTGGACCAATGCCAACCAACCCAGGCAATGTACACAATCATTCCATCTGGGTACCCAGATAGACTTTTGGGGACACTGGTACCAGTGGGAGGTGGGCTGATTGCATGGTGTTGCTGTTGGGGTGTTTCTTACTGCATCCCCATTGCACCTTTCCCTAATAAACCATTTATTGGTATTGTTTAAAACTTCCCATGAGCATATTATTAGCTATAGTCATTATCTGCATGAAAAGGAAAGTATTGCAACTGTTTATGGTATTCTATGGTGTGTGGGGTCTCTGTGAGGGGAGGTGGGTAGGTACAACATTCCAGGGGGTTGTATCACACAAACAACTGCCCACTATGTTTACTCTGGGTGGAGGCACTGTGCTATTTATTTCTATTTGGGAAAGAACCCCCCCATTACCATCAAAACAGGGCCCAGGTCCCTAAGCCTGGTTGGAGACCAACAGGCGGGGGTAGTAGCGCGCTGTTACATGGCACTCGGGTTACATAAGTTTTGTCTTCTACTTCTCCAGTAAAGTCCTCGCTGACATAACAAATACCTCTGGAGGAGAAACAATGCATAATCAGTCAACTAAAGGGATGGGCTTAGGGATAGAATTTAAGGTGTGGTTTAGTATCTGGATTTCCCTTATCCAAAGGTTGTAATCCTAAGGGGAAGTGAGGAGGGATTTGGGATACAGCAGAGCAACAGAACTGTTTGTTTTTCAGTGGGAAGAGTAACAGTAGAGGCAGAGTAGAGAGGGATAGGGAATGCAGACTGATAAGGAAGGGGAATTGTTCATTTTCAGGGGGTAGAGGGCTGTGTGAAAGGAGCAGGTAGAGCTTGAGCATGCAGCATTTAGGGGAGGAAAACATGTTTTTTAGTGAGCTAAGATGAGGTAGGGAGCAGCAGTTCTGGTGGGAGAGTACGAGGAAGTAGGCTGTTGGTTAACTAGGATCTGCAGCTTATGCAATAGGCAGGGAAATGGGCAGACTAGGTGGACCAAGCGGTTCTTATCTGCCATCAAAGGTTATGTTTCTATGAGTGGGGAGGGATCAGGGATGCAACAGCATGTGGGCACTTTTGAGGTACCAAAGTCTAGTTGTGGGAAGTAGGAACAAATTGTTGGTGCAGTGGGACAGGAGGAAAGAGAATGTTCTTATTTTCTCAGGGGAGGGGTCAGGGCCAAGTGATGGTGTGCAGCAGGACTGGGGAAGGGAATTATTTGTTGCACAGGGTTTTAGTAATTACAGGAGCAGTGGAAAAGGATTAGGGAAGCAGTAGGACAGGGATAGATAGACAGGGAGAGACAGACAGACAGACATACAGATAGATAGATAGATAGATAGATAGATAGATAGATAGACAGACAGACAGACAGACAGAGATAGACAGACAGACATATAGATAGACAGACAAGCAGACAGACAGAGAGAGAGAGAGAGAGAGAGAAAAAAGATAGATAGACAGAAAGACAGACAGACAAACAGCTAGATAGAGAGAGACAGACAGACAAGCAAGCAGACAGAGAGATAGATAGATACAGATAGACAGATAGACAGAGACAGAGAGAGAGAGAGAGAGAGATAGATAGATAGATAGATAGATAGATAGATAGATAGATAGATAGACAGACAGACAGACAGATAGGTGGATAGATAGATGTATGAGATAGCTAGAGAGAGAGAGATATGGATAGATAGATAGCTAGCTAGATAGACAGACAAGCAAGCAGACAGAGAGAGAGACAGACAGACAGAAAGATAGACAGATAGATAGATAGATAGATAGATAGATAGATAGATAGATAGATAGACAGACAGACATATAAAGACAGACAGATAGATAGATAGATAGATAGATAGATAGATAGATAGATAGATAGATAGATAGATAGAGAGTGGTGGCTAGATAGATAAACAGACAGACAGAGACAGAGGGAGATAGATAGATAGATAGATAGATAGATAGATAGATAGATAGATAAAAGATAAATAGGTGGCTAGATAGATGTATGAGATAGCAAGAGAGAGAGAGAGAGATGGATAGATAGATAGCTAGATAGATAGACAGACAAACAAGCAGGCAGACAGAGAGAGACAGACAGATAGATAGATACAGATAGAGAGATAGATAGGCAGACAGACATATAGAGACAGATAGAGAGGTAGAGATAGAGATAGAGAGAGATAGAGAAAAGATAGAGAGAGAGATGGATTCATAGATAGACAAATAGATGAGAGAGCGAGAGAGAGAAGGAGATAGATAGATAGATAGATAGATAGATAGATAGATAGATAGATAGATAGATAGATAGATAGATAGATAGATAGATACTGTAGACAGACAGACAGACAGACAGACAGACAGACAGACAGACAGATAGATAGATAGATAGATAGATAGATAGATAGATAGATAGATAGATAGAATCCTAATTATCTGAACCACTTGAGAGGCACATGTTTAGTTCAGATAATCGGTAGTTTGTAATCACAGGATTGCCACTGATTTCAACGTACAGTGCTGACGGCAAACAATACAAAGCACAAAGCAGCTCACAGGCATTTCCATTCAATTTATTTCATTTACTGTACTTCATTTATTGTGATAGTATGAGTTCAAATTTAACTTTATTAACTTTACTAAGCATCTATGGTTAAAAAAATCCATCATTGCCTGTTGCTGCAAACCAGTAAGTTCACTTCTTATCACCTTGCTATGCATGTTTGCAACACGAACTGTGGTGGCTCACAATGTAGCTAAATGTATACAACACCATTGGTGACACATTTTCCCTAACAAATGGGTTGATACAATTGGGTGGAAGTATAAATTAACTCAATAAAACTTGTTATTAGGTACCTGTAGGGAAAATAATTTTTTTTATCTTCCTACAGGGTTATTTTCCCTGCAGATATGTCACAACAGAGCCTGCATCACATGTTCCTGCACTCGCTCTGCTTTTACCATAATGTTTTCACTCACTATTGACTATTGGAATCAGTTCATGGGACCATCTACAGTATATGCTGCTTGTGCTTGACTCTAGGAACATCCACAGTTTCGATCAATGGTCTGTTAAATAACGGATGAAGAACATTAAAGAAGCCTTCTGAACAAATATTAAATTATTCTTCTGGGCCAAGCCAAGAGCATAAATAGGACATGGCATGGGACTCTTCTGTATACATTTTTTATTTCCTCTGCCATGTAGGCAACAATGTCCCTTTGCACTCATCTCTGCACCACTCATTACCAGGCAGTATTGTTGCTAACATTCCAAAGGAAATAAAAAGCTTATACACAAGAGTTCCATGCGCCATCCCCCTATTTATCACACTGCCTAATTTCCAGATAAACATTTATCTACAGGTTAAGTATGCCACAAAGACTCAACCTAAGAACCAATCAGAGTGGAGTTTTCACAGTGCTGATAACATCACAATAGCCTTGTCTTGCCCTGAAGCCAGTTGCTGAATTCAAAGAGAAACAGTTAAATCTTGACAAAAACAGTTGCTTTAAAAGGCACAACTTCTAAACTGATGTTCTGTAAATCAAATATACAATAATGTGACTGAAAATATACAATTTATTTTCATTTGTGGTGGCAGGACTTTCTCAGCACACTCGTGGCTGTGCCACTCATGAGGTATGTCATCCTCTTGAAGATATGTTGCATATCTTGAGTCAGGCCATTGTGTATCCCCTCTTCCTAGACATAGCAGGCAGATACTGAAACACTCCTCAGCCTCGAGTGCATTGGGATGTGGACAGTCTCCTCCTGAGAACTCTCAGCTTTAACCAAAGGCTTGTTTGTTTGTCAGATGGCATCTACAACGGACTCATCTGAGTTCTTCAGTGCTATCTCACTGCACCCAGTCCTTTAAGTCTGAATCAGTGGTAAGTTGAGACATGAATGAGGTGATCTCAATGTCTACATTGTCCACATTTTCATGAATTCTGGCTATGCAGATTTCAACCATTTCTGCGGTTTCAGCTCTTTTCGCATTTTTTGCAGTTGTGGCCATTTTAGTTTCTGGCATGTTAGTACTGGATTCAGCCAAGGTCTTGTGAATAGTTTCAACCCTGACATTGTCCCAGGCTTTGGCACCCATGTAAACATCAGCCTTTATTGTTAGAGAGTTTATAATGTCATGATGTCTCAGAGATTTCTTTGACTCCTGGAGGACAATTTGTAATAGGCGCTTCTGATAGCTCCTCTTTAAGATTTCTAAGATGCCCTGATCACAAGGTTGGAGCTGTGAGGTTATAAGGTGGCAGAAAAAGCCTTCAGGTAGTACTGCCATAAGTGGTCACAGCTGGCATTTCAGGGTCGGTGGGGGCATTGTCCAACAGCAAACTAGCATTAATTTTCAATCCTTTTGAGCATAGAAATTGCTTCACAGATGGTAAAAATTCATCCTTGTACTGGTGGGTGGATATTGTGGGATACATCTATGAGCTACTGTAGTTTGCATAAGACATTGGTAGATTCTGCATCTCTACATTTTTAAAACAGCGTGGTTATCTTGACTTGTCAATAAGCAGTGGCCACAGTTTATGCTCACCAGACACAGCCAAAAGTAGTAATCCTATCCGTTTGTTTCTTATGGCCTGGGGCATCCTTTTCATCTCCATGTGAGAGACTTATCAGGGAGGGAAACAGTACCAATAAATGCCTGTTTTATCAGCATTGTGAAGCTGGTCAATGGTTATCACCTCTGTAATCAACAATTCACTCAACTGAACTGATGAAAGGCACTACCCCCTCATTAGAGGCACTGAGCTCCTCGTGCCAAAGTCTGAGCTTTCTTATCTCATACCACTTCTTAAAGTCATCGAGCCAGCTGTTGCTTGCAGCAACATTGCTGCAATTACCCAGCTTCTGGTGAAAATGATTTGCCTTCTCCTTTTGTACAGAAACACTTTCTGGTGTGGGAGAGAACCACAGGTAAATTGTGGCATCTCTTTTGTCATCTTCACATGCCTTTCTGCTTTTCCAGAGATCAGTCCCTGAAGTCCTATCCATTGTCATTGTGAACTTTAAGTTAGGCTTCGTAGATGACACTGATAGCTGATTTGCCCACACCATACTTGGAAGCCAAAGTAACATCCCACTCACTATTCTCTAATCTTCCTAAATTCCTAAGCTTTTGAGAGAGAGAGAGAGAAAAATAAAAGTTGTGTTTATATTTCATATTCATGATGCAAAGATCAACAGAACTGCTTGCTTGTTGCTTGCCGCTGCTCTAACTAATGCCACTAATTTATGCCTCTGACCATATGAAGGCAATATAACAAGCTAACTGAACACTTCATTAAAGACAAAGGGAACTGGACAATTTAACAAATGTTCAAAAATTGCAAAAAAATCCAAGGACAAACAAAATTCATTACATATGGATGTTTGTTTATTTATTTATTTAAAGTCTTATATTACAATACCTTTGAGTTAGAAACTCTTTTACAAAGGTTCCATGTCCAAGAACACACATAACATATAGTTCAGACAATTCATTGACTTAAACAGGCAATAGAGGAATATGCAAATTTAGGCTACAGAAACAGCCGGCTTTGAACTTGACAACATAGACAGGTAATTCAACAGTAGTATTAAAAGTAATAGAAAACAAAGAGGTGGGAGCAGATATAGTAATATTTCAGATAATGGTGAAACTGCCAAAAGTTGGCCTTGCCAAGTTTTACAGCAGGTAGGGGGTAATGGGTAAAAAGGTGGGTGGGGCAGGAAGGGAGGGGGAAAATGGAAAGGGGTAACAGATGGTACAGAGGCATGGTAAGAGTGAAAGATCAAGGGAGAGAGATGCTTGAGGAGGTAGGGGGTAGGATAAAGGTGTAGAGGGGTGAAGATGTTACTTGAGGTGGCAGACCTGCTGCTAGGTGATGGGAGGGGAAGGTAGAGTATGCACAATTGTGACTGGGGAGTTCCCTTTAGTGAGGGCAGTCACAGCTACTAAGTGTGGTTAGGTGATGGCATAACTGTCTCTTGAAAGGGCCTAGTTTTGGTTTGTCCAAGAGCTCCTTAGAGAGGGCATTTGGCCAATAGAGGGTGTGTCATGCAAAGGATCATTGACCGTGAGAGGTACGGCAGTGGGGGACCTGATAAGATTCTCTTGACATACTTCGGGTCCAGTGAGAGTTTGTTGTTTGATTAAAGAGGTTCTGGATTGCTGGGGGCTTAAGCCTAGGTAGATTTTCTTGGCTAAGAGGCAGGTTTGATATTTTATCCTACCCTTTAGGTGCAGCAAGTCAGTCATAGTGTACAGGTCACAAGTATGGATGCATTGATCATCTGCACCTGTTATTAGGCTACAGAATTTGTTAAGTGCAGTGGTGATCCTTTTGAGAGTCATGTCTGATGCTGCACTGTACACCACCAGGCCATAGTCAGTAACTGAGATAATGGAGCTAGTCACTGCGAGCCGGAGTGCTTCGGTGGTCATATACCATCTGTACCTGTAAAGGAGTTCAATTTTAGCATTGACTACTTTTGTAACATTGTCTATGTGGTTAGTGAAAGAAAGGGCACTGTCTAGGGTTACTCCTAGGTATTAGAATGAGTGAACCTGTTCAAATGGGGTTTTGTGGCTATTCAAAATAGTTAACTGATGTGACTTTTGTAAATTGCGTGTGTGAGAGAATTAGGCCCCCCCCCCCACCTCTGGACACTTCCCTCTTTCTGTGCATTATCTTTCAAAACAAAAATCTACTGCAGTAGTGCTTTTATCTTTGGTCTCTCTTGACCACATTTCACTTTTCTACCGCGATAGGGTGGCCTCCTATTGTGGTATCTTATGCTATTCTACCCCATTAATTTTCTTTTTCAGTCCATGAGATGTAGGTGTTGTAAGAAAGAAACTGCAGCCTTAAGTATTATTATGTTAAAATCTTAAGTGAACTGCTGAGAATAAAGTCCTGTGGTCTTTATTTAAGTAGCCTTCTGGCTGGAGAAATGAGGCTTAATCTAGAGATAGACGTACTGTCTTACTGAAGAGAGAAACAAGTTTCATACACTTACCCCCCCCCACCACCACCACCACCACCACCACCTTATCAGTGTGCACAAACATACCCATCTGGTACATAGAACCCTTCCTCTGTTTATTCAAATGCTGGCCAACAAACTTTGCTTTTATTGACGGTTTCATTTATGAAGTTGACTCTCTATAAAGAAAAGGAAAAAATCCCAATGTATTCTGGTTGGGACAAAGTGTGTCTTTAGTGCAGCAGCTTAAATAGCATGTAGCAAATGCTTTTTGCACTTTACTATATGCGTTCCTTGTGAGTTGCAGTCTGTACAAAAGCAGAATCAGAACACAATTGCGATTTAAGCCAGCAATAGAGAAAACCGCATCTAGCAATTGCATTTTGTGTTTTGCGTGTTAGTTAAGCAAGATGTTACGAGGGGAAGAAAAATAACCCTATTTTAGGCACAGGACAATTGGTTAGCAGTAAATGGCGGTTGTTGTTTAGAGAAGTTTTGGGCATCCCATAATATGACAAAATAGCCTATAATTTCATTAACGCCCGGATGTATAGCGAGTCATTTGAGAGTTTATTTTGTTTAATGCTGTGCTTAGTTCGTCTATATAAATTAAAGCATTGCCTGACAAAAAGGTATTGCTAGGTTTTTGGTAAACCTTTCTTTTTAAAATAAGAGTCCAATTACCTGTTATGATCTGAATATCTTGCAGCAGTGCAGTGCTCTGTCTCTCCTAAAAGGAAAACTCCATGTTAAAATCAGAAAAAGATATGTAGTAGTCTTTTTTTTTTCTGTGTTCTAACCAGTTCCCAGCATTTTCTTTTCCTCTGGCTGTGAGAGATGCTTTTTCTGACTTTCCCTAACTGTTTTATTGCCCTTGGAGGTTGCCATTCTGGTTTCTTTTATGGCCGCTGGTCTTCCCAGCGTGCCCTTTGGTGTGATGTCTAATTGCCCCTGCAGTAAGCCAGTGTATTGTTACAAGGTCTGACACAGCTCAGCCACTGAGAAAATACTTCTTCCAGAGAAGAAAAACTGCTAGATTTTGGGTGAGTGTAATGATTATTATTTTTTGATATCAGTACCTTGTCCTGCTATGCTCTGCTGTGTGTGTGTGTGTGTGTGTGTGTGTGAGTGTGTGTGTGTGAATCATGTCACTGTTTATTTCTCTCAGTCACTTTCAGTTTTTGCACCAGTACTAAGTAGCAAAAATTGCACATCACCGTATAGGTTGTAACATAGCAGGACAAGGTACTAATATCAAAAAATAATAATGATTACACTCACCCAAAATGTAGCAATGTGACTTTTTCTATGAAAGAAGTATTATCTTTGTGGCTGAGTTGTGACAGACCCTGCTAAATCTAGAGGCATAGCTACATCACTGTCACATGAACCAGGGTGCATCGTAGGAGAAAGAAAGCCAATAAACCTATTTGTGATGGAGATCCCCAGGGGTTGTAAAACTACCATACAGCTAGCAGGCTAATTTAGGAAAAACTCCTAATAGCAGACAGAGGGAAGGACACACTAGGACTTAACATACATATCAAAACACTCTACATAACATATGTTTTTGCACATTCTGGGTGGACTTCTCCTTTAAGGGCCAGCGGCCCCGTTCTGAGCTAGTTTTATAAGCCACTGCTGATGTGAGGTCACTTTATGTAGGAGGCACTAGGGACTTAAGTGACCATTAAGTATGCATATTGAAATTCCTATATTATTAGAGATGTTTTGTCTTGAATAAATAAAACAACTCTTAAGAGATGTAATTTTACAAACAGTGGTCCCTGGTCATGCCTCATATATTGTATTAGAATAGTTTTTTATATATATTAGAAATAGGGGGTGGATCAGGTGATCTATGATGTCATCATCTCAGCCTTATATAAGTGCTGTCTAACCTGAATGATTCAGATAGGTTTTGTGCACAGAGGATAGTGGTCCTGTTGCTTTGAAGGTACCACTCTGTGGCAGTGCTCATTTTGGAGTACTGAGGTTCCAAGTTAAGAACTGATTTATATTATTTTCTTTGTTTATTGAAGTATTTGATTTAATTTTGATTCTTTTTATTTATTTTTGGAAAAATAAATCCTTTAGGCACACAGAGTTTGTGTGAGCGAACGTTACCTTGAAGTCTTGTGTTGTCACTACCCACTCACACTATCACAGTGTGGATTTGCAAATACATGACTTTCATTTTTCTATAATTCATTTGCAGTTTGTGCTTCATGAACCAGTCCTCAACAATTGAGAAGTTATACTTGAGCTGTGACTCCAGGAGGTGTGGGTCAGGATTGCACATAAACATAACGGCATAATCTGCGTAGAGGAGTAGCCTATCAGTACTGACCTGGGGGAAGCGGTTTATGAAAAGACTGAACAGCAGAGGGCCTAAAATCAATCCTTGAGGGGCACCTGAGCATACAGTCTGGCTCTCTGAGAGGTTAGTATCTATCTTGACCTACTGGGACCTGTCCATAAGATAGCTTTGGAACTATTTCACGGCATCAGTTGAGAGTCCGGTGGTGGTGGTGAGTTAATCAAGCAGCAGGGTGTGGTTAACCATGTCAAATGCTTTAATGAGGTCAATGTAAGCTGCCCCCACTAACTGACCACAATCAAGAGCATTATGAATGTAACCAGTGAACTCTAGCAGCACTCTAGTGGTGCTGTGTCCCTTGTGAAAGCCATGCTGCTGTGGGCATTGAATGTGGTACTTATCAAGATACTCAACCAGTTGGTCTGCAACAATGTGCTCTAGTGCTTTAGGGGTCGGTAGTATGGATATAGGGCAATAGTTTGCATGATGGACCCTGTTCCCACCCTTATGAACTGGCGTTACCACAGTGACGTTCCATTTCTGGGGGAATTGAGCATGTGTTAAGGAAAGGTTCAATATTTTAGTCAGAGGGGCTAATATTTCATCTAGGGTTAGGTCAATGAGTTTGAGATCCAGTGACTCACTGCTGTACCTCGACTTTCTTTAGACTCTTTGCAGATATTTTTTGGCTTCAGCCTTGGAGACTATTTTGAAATTGAAGTGGGGGAGGAGTGAAGGAGCCCGTACTGGGGCCTTCACTGCCTGCACTGTATTTGTTATTGGTAACATCAAAGAAATCGGGGAAGGGGGAGTACGCTGCTGAGGTCTGAGACAGCACTGTTGAATGCGTCAGCTATTAACTTTGGGTCCTGGGTGATTTTGCCATTGAGCGCTAACATGGAGAGTGAGGTTTTGCTAGGTTTTCCGATAAGGTCCTTTAGGTTGCCCCCAAAACATTCTACCATCACCCCAGGAATTGGTGAGTTCATCCTTAAAATAACAACTTTTGGCCAGGCGGATTGCCAGAGTACAGGCATTTCTGGCCCTTTTATATTGCAGGATGTTGCCCTGTTTACCAGTGACTCTTGTTCTGTGCGACAGGTTACCCTGGTAGTCATGAGGTTGAAAAGGAACAGGGAGATTCAGGAATTAATTGTGCCCTTAAGTTTTTGTTTCCTAATAGGGGCGTGAATGTCATAGGCTGTGTTGAATTTTGTGATAAAGTAGTTCAGTGCTTGGTTTACGTCTTGTGTAGCAGTCAAGATTTTTTAAAGTTGATTTTGGAGGCTCAAGTTGGCCTATTTTCAGGACTCAACCAGTGAATGTTTTGGTGGGGAGTTTAGGGGTTTTATTGGTCCAGGTGCAAAGGATTGGGGAGTGATCACTTATTGAGTCTATGAGGATAGTAGTGTCGGTGATTCTGTAAGGGTGGGTGGTAAGGACCCACTCCAATAATGTACTAGAACCAGTCCGGTAATTGAACCTGGTGGGGGAGTTCACCATCTGTGATACCTTGAGAGGGCATCTTTAAAGGGGGCTGCCTCAGGAGATAGCCAGTTGACATTAAAGTCCCCCTAACATCACTATTTCAGAGTTTTGATGAAGGCTCTCTAAATTATTTACAACTGTATTGATGCCACTGGTTTGATCCCAAGGTGGGACGTAGACCAATACAACAGTGAGTGATTTGCTTTGGGCACCTAGCAATACTCTGACCACTAGTGCTTGCACATTTGGACCAGTATTTATTTTAGGAAGGGCGTGGTCCCAGATAGTATCCTTAAGATACATTGCACAACCACTTCCCCTTTTACAAAGCCAATCCTGCCTAAAGAAGGTATACCCAGTAAGGGTGATTGTCATGTCATGTCAGGGATCTTAAGGGTGAGCCATGCCTCCACCACAGAAAGTATGTCAGGACTGTATTGAGTAGCCCGAACTTGGACATCAGGCTGCAGATATTAATAGATGCCAGTTTGAGGAAACCATGGTTGCTTCCACTGCCCAGTGTTTGATTCAGGGGACCAGGGTTAGGGTGAATGTTGACTGACAATAGGAGGAGTAGCAGGGTGATTTGTAACAGCTGAAGCTTAAGCAACTTGAGGTCAGCTGCAATTTTCCACCTGCTAGCCATTCCACCCTTGTTTCTTTGTGGTCCCAAGGTAAATCTGGAGAGAAGAAGTAATGGCAGTGTGCTAGCAAGATGGAGCATGCATGCATGGGGGCTGGTGATGTTGTAGTCTGAGTTGGATCTGTCACTGATAGTGCCATGCATGTGGCAAAAGTCAGCTGTAATGATGTATTGGCTGCTGTTGTCCTTGTCACATTTGTTGGTACCTATGGTGGATATTGCAATTAGCAGGACAAATAGGTGTGACAAATATCTAAGTGCAGCCATTGTTTGAATGCAAACAACTAACCTTATAGTTGGCAAACAGTAACAATTTGATCAAAGGGTGAAGCTATTGGGCTGTTCAAGTTCTTTAGGACCAAAAAGAGGGGACAGAAGAAATTGAGAATGGGAATAGGACTGTTGGGGGGGGGCTTTAGGACCCAGGTGAGGAGACTGAGGGATTGGGAGAGAGAGAGAGAGAGGCAATAGGCAGAAAATGCAATGCTTGTAGGACCCAGGAGAGGAGAAAGGGAATGAAATGTTAAATCAGGGTTCATTAGATGGAGGCTGCACAATAGGTAGGTATAGAGAGAGAGAGAGGACAGATAGACTTTATTAATTGAGTTCCTTGTTGTGGTATCAAGGTGCATATAACTAGGATAATAAAAAAGTAAGCATAAGGTGCAATTAAAAATAGTAGGTATGGTGGAAGGGGAAAATGGAAATCAATAAGGAAATAAGACCAAAGCAAAGTAAAAGTGCCAAGTAAAGTGAGGTAGCTATAATGTGTGCAAGTAAGCTTGAAGAACCTCAGAGAGAAATGGGAAAAGGATGGAAGCAGAGATGAAAAAGAAAAAGAAGTTAAGTGAGAAATATCAAGTTATTTTTATGACACTTAAATCATAAGATTGACGAAGAAGTCAATATTGTATACAAATTATACTTCTTATCTGTTGTCTATTTTCTCTGACAAATGCCGCTGGCTGTCTTGTTACAATGCTACCCTTGAATTGTATTAATCTGTACTCTGTTTGCAATATCCACATTGTTGTAATGTCTGCCTTGATGTTCCCCATAATTTGTATTTCTCTGAAGTGGAGCCTTTGTAAAAGAGCCAAGGCTCAAACGTATTTGTAATCCTAGACTTGATAAATAAGTAAATAAACCATGGGCACAAAAAACACACCAAATCCTGCATTTTCATTGGCTGGCTGGCACCTTTTCAGCATTGTAAATCCTCCAGTGTACCCACTGGAAAAGGTGCCAGCAGCCAGTCAACCGCATCATGAACTGGCTCTAAAATCATTCCAAACATACCAAACACAATCCTAGCAAAGACTGTGACTGACAGTGAGAGTCTCCATCTAGGTAACCACCCACAGTAAGAAACTATTCCAATGCCACTCCCTTTTCAGTCCAGCAGCCCCAATTATCCAGGTCACACACACAAAGACTACCCCGACTTATTCTATTTTCTATTCCCACTATTTTTTTTAAAGAGCTCCCTCTTACCAGAACTGTCCCTCATCCTCCATGTCCCAAACACTTACTCCCACAGCCCCATACCACCGGAACCCTACGGATGCTCCACACTTCAGAACTGTCACAGTTAGCCATGTGCATCATCCGGCTTCTTAATTTTTCACATGCAGAAACACATAACAAAAAAAAAACCTTTCCATTCCCACTCCATAGTGTCTTCTACACACCACACCACCACATTAAATGGTTCCATCTGCACTGGCACCACTGGACTTTGAAACCGAAAATTATCAGGTACTGCAAACTGATGAACAGGGAACTATTTTTTTTTTCTTGGGCACCAAATAACAATAAAAATAATTTAAAACCTGCAAAGCATTTTTCATTTTTATTAACACACACAAAAAACAGACATTGCATAGTAATAATATACCCCTCCAGGGAGTGGGTATACTGTTGGAGTTATCACTTCTGATGTGGTTAAGTCACTTGGCTGCATCTTGTGAACGAACCACACCAGCTGTGGTAAATCCACCAGTATACCCACACCCTGGAGGGGTATATTGCTTAAGCCATTTGTATGGGTATTCTTACAGGTAGTTCTCTGTTGGATCTTCTCAGAATGTTCCAAAAAAAATGAAATGCCTAAGGAAAAAGACAAAAGCACATTAAAAACTCAAATAGATGGATGTATAACAGTAGTATAATAGATAACACACTGCAAAAGGAAAAGCTCTTTGGTCTGGGGGCCCAGGCCTTACATTTTTGGTGATATAGCACTCCCCATACAGAAAGCAACAACTATGTTATTTTGATAGAAGTGTTCCTTAGGTATTTATCTCAGGTGGATGTCGTCTTGTAAAGTGTTAGCAAAGTATGCCAAAGCAAGATTTTTGTACCCATGTCAAAACAACATTTTGTGCAAGTGAAAAGTTCATAAAAATGTATTAAAGTTCTCAAGACAAGTTTGGAAAGTAAAAATGACCAATAAAATGGGATTTAAACAATTTATTTTAAAAGACAAAAACAAATTTTAGTCATGCAAAAGGTTTGTTTCACACAAATTATTACTAATTTATTTTAAAAGACAAAAACACATTTTAGTCATACAAAAGGTTTCTTTGACACAAATTATTAATGAGGCTCATTACTTAGAGAATGTTGGCCTTGTGGTTTGTATTGATAAATGCACAGATTATTAATTGACACAAAAGGTTTAAATACCATATCCATTACAACAGAAGCCAGGTATACTGTTGTACACCATGGTGCTAGCAAAACATTAATATCCAATTGACTGTCTCTCAGTAATGGGCAATATGACAGTATATAAGTGCGTCTACCCTTTTTCAATATATTTGTCATATGCTACATGTCTAAGTCTGAATCATCTGCAGTATCAGACTCCTCTGGATTTACACTGGCAACTTTATGAGGATTATAACAGTCCTCATCACCAGCACACCAGCAAGCCTGTGTGCACTCCATGCTCTGCCTGAAACAACTGCAGTTGCACTCACATACAGCTTTTTTACTACCACATGTAATGAGTTTCAGGAGTGCTTCAGGGGCAGGTATTTGTGTCATTAGTGTTGGAGAAATGTGTCCATCCTTGTTGCAATGTCAGCCATTTCCAGTTAAAGATGGGATGTTAGGCTGAGCCTCTCGGGCGTAGTTCCAGATAAGGGTCTGGTAATTTGTGCGCTTGGTATGTTGCAGAAGACTATGAGAAGTTGGGGGAGGGCTTCGTTCTGGACCTGTTTGCGATAGAAAAGCTTATATTGCACACCATTTAGATCCACTGAGTTAACTGTTGGGTCACAGAGAAGGGTTATCAGAAGTTCTACTGATTTCAACTGTACAGGAGGTATATCCACTGTAGTGCCAAACTTGGTAAGGCTTTTTAATTTGTGTGGATTCTTCTTGACAAACTTCTGTGGCTTTAGTTTGTCAACCCTTTCAAGACTGCTGGTTGAATCACACCCAGTCAGTGTGTGTGTACTGCTGGCAACATTCTGCATAGTTGTTGGCCAAGTTCAGCTGATATGGTGTTGGTTGGTATAAACCTGGCTTTATCCCTTACACCAGTACGAAACCAAAACTTGAGTTGATTCCAACTTGTGAATAAAATGTAGACAGAGAACTGCAAAGTCAGTGTCTGGAGACCACACCACAACATAAGGGTACTCTTGTGAAGCATGTGCAACATGGAGTAGAAGCCGAGTATCTGCTTCTTTGTGCAATGAGAATAGATCTTCTTAATCTACAACTCCATCTGAAGTGACTATGAGAGCAATGAGGCCATCCTTGAGTCCACCTGCAATAACCATTTTCTGATCTGGGCCAAGTAAAGTGTCTGCCATATCACACCATGATTTTGACAGGAATGTTACCAGATGTTCTTTATTCTTGGAATTTCAATGAAATTACACCACTGTGTTGGGATGGGTGTTTTGGGACTATGGAGTTTGACTTCACTGCTTTGTGAGGATTGCCTTCATGCACGCTTAAAAGCTTTAATTGAATCTTTGACATCATATCGATCAAAGACAATATCTACTCTTTTGCAACTCTCATAACTCTGTAGAGGCTGTCATACTAGTCTGAAGACCAATTCAGCAAGTTCTCCAAAGCTATTTGCACCTCCTTGCTCGACCATTTGTATAACAGACATGCCATCCACTGTCCAAGCTGTGGGCATGTTGGATGCTGGCAGTAGATACAGTATATACAGTAGATTGACTCTGCTTCTTTTTTTAATTTAGGCAATAGCTTACGCTTTGCAGTTTTGTTCAAGGTACCATCAGAGTGTGCTAGAGCATATGGAACTGTGGAAAGCTCATGTGTGAAACCTTCCTTCAGATCAATCTCTCTTGTTTGTGTAGCTACTACAAGATGGCTAAACAACTCCCTCTCTGCATTGATAGTCATTGTCTTATCCCTACTAACTTTCAATTTGATCTTCTTGCTTAGAAATTCAAATGTCTTGATGTTGAGCTTGTGCAGTGGTTCAAAGAATCCAGTGGTGTTTGAATTTAGTCTGTCTTCCACAAACTGTTTCATTGCTTTGATTCCTGTATAATTTGCAGTAAGAAGCTTAGTTACAACCTCTGCAGGTGCAACAATGCTAGTTGCAATGTTGGTGAGTGCTATCAAATCAGCATTCAAATCAAATGGGTTTGCCATGGAGTCGGTGATTGCATTAACAGTCTTACCTACATCTGCTTCATCTTGATGCATGCGAGGTGGTGCAGCCTCCTTGTGAAACATCTGAGTATACCATATCACACATTACCTTCATGGAAGTTGTGACAGCTGAGCGCTCATGAGCAGTGATGAACCATCTACCCAAGGCTCCTAGTTTCAAAGTGAAACACACTATACCTGCCTTTTATTTACAATCACAGTTTATGGTTTGTTTAAGTGCCATGTCTGTCTAGACTTTGTTGAATTTAGTACAGCATGATTTCCTTGCACAAACTGCTCACGAACTTTGCGGAGCACAATCTGGCAGAAGCTTCATAACATTGATGTACACAGATACCCAGTAAGCATAGTTGGTGTGGTCAAAGGCAAAAAATAGTGGCAGCATCTCAACAACTGCTGCACAATGTAGGTCCCAGTTTCTTTCACGTTCTGCTGTAATGAACTGCATTAGGATGTTAACCATTTCAATGTAATCATCCCAGAGCACAAATGTTTGGGAAGTTGCTTTTCCAAAATTGAGGAATCTGTGCAATGCATCCTGTACATTCTTGAGGGCATCACTGAGCTGAGTAAGTGTTGCTGTTAGGCTTGTTGCATCATTGTTTGATGCCCCATTTTGACATTTCTGGAGCTTGCTGTTGATGAGGTCTACATCACAATCAATCTCATTGTCTTGTACCTAGTTACAAAATGCCTGCCACCTCAATCTGGACAGAGCCTCCATTGCAAGCTTGTGGGCCTTCACTCCACAGTTGTATGATTTGCCTTTAAGTAGATTGGTTGAAGTGTTGCTACCATACACCTGCGATTCTATGAGGCTGCCTTCCAGACCTCTTTCTTCATACTTCTTTCCAATTACAGCCAGAAATGTCTGTGCTATGTGGAAACCACCCATTCGCAAGACTGTTTTCTGAAATTCTTCCAGGCACCTCCACTGAATCTCTTTGGCCTTACAGTATATAGCCTCATCAAATGTCAAGATACTGTAATCTTGGTCAAGTATCCTAGACATCTTGCAGACATTCTTCATTACAGTGAAAACTGTACTCAATTCAGTTTGTGACGCTAGCAGCATTGGACAGTATCCAATAGATATTACTGTTGGTATGGTAGATGAAATCATCACATTAAAAGCTGTCCATCCTGGTACTTGCTGAGCATTCACCTTTTCAAACTCAACCACAAATAGCTTGGTTGGGCAACATCTTAGAATTAGCCACTGTAGATCAAGGTTGGCAGCTTGTCAACAAGCCTCAACATCAGTATACCAGCTACTTTTTATGGCAGCTGGCAGAGCCTACAGCTATCTTGTTGTTTGTAGCTGGTAAAATGGAAGATCATGGAACACATTTTTGGAGTTTTCAATGTATCCTTCCACAACTATAAATCACTATGCTAGTTGAAATAAAATACTCTCTTCTTTCTGTTTATAATGTTGGAGACAGAACTCCAAGCTGCTTATCGGATGGCCATTAGGAAACTGAAACAGCCTGTTACATATTGGTTGCCTGTTAAACTGCAGATTTGTTTACCCCTTCAAAATGCAACAACTTGCACATTTAAATACTTAGCATTTAAACATTTTCTTGTTACTAGCTTCAGTCGGGCAGGTATTGTCTTTGTCGAAAGATTCATACCTCATAAATGTCATCCTTTCCCAGCAATCTAAAAAGATTTACACTATGGCCCAGATATTCAAACTGTGCCCAAAAAGTGTGCAACAGCAGGAGCAAGCGCAAGTCCACTGCGCCCATGCGCAAGAAGCGTGATATTCAAAAATTACGCAGGCCAAGATGCGCCTACGGCTGACGACTGAATATCGCACCACCTGTGCCATAGCGCAACTAGGGATGTGAAGTTGAGCATATCTGATTCACCACAGCACAACAAGAGATGCTCAGTGGAGCAGTCCAGATGTGCCATAGCACAACCAGGGATGCTCCCTGCAGCAAGGCAGCAATGCAACAGCACAACCAGGGATGCAGGGGCCCACCACCCATGCCACAGATGGGTAGAGGAGTACACAGCAGAACAGATATCATCCCCCACACCCCATGCACTGCACAACTGAGGGAGAGCTGGAATAACCACTGGCCCATGGATATCAGCAACCAACCCACAGCCGGGCCATGGTGCACCAGCACACCCCCTGGCAAGCTGTGACCGGCACACAAGGAGGGCCAACAACCCCGTGGCACCCCATCCCACCAATGCGGAACACACCCTGCACCACAATCACCATACACCCTTCCCAGGAGTAGCGCCCAACAGTGCAGGACACCCCATGCATGCCACCACCCCCACTGTGACAATGCAATCCTGTGCACCATGGAGCCATGCAAGGCATCCCCACCATGTGCACCCTGCTGTGAGCAGCAGCAGACAGCAGTGCAACAACAGTATACACAGTGCCACCCTGCACGTCCCCTCCCGAGGTACAGCTGAGAGACCGACCATGCGTTGCCACACAAGGTACCCCACATGCGACAGGGCATGCCCTGGACCCCACCTCCAGTGGTACAGCACCCTGCACACCCTCCCAAGGACACATCCCATCCCAGCACTGGCCACAACAGCCAGCACAGACATGCACAGTGTAGCATGGAAGCATGCACCACACAGGATGCAACACAGTGCATGGACAAACACCCACCCATACCCAAGGGCACACCAACACAGGGACACAGTAGTGGGTCAACCAAGCCACTGGCTTGTGGCCACTGCTGACATGTACACATGGACAGAGCCCCTACATTGCACAGATGTGCCAGCCACCCTGCGCAGGCACCATGAAACTGCATGCCACCAGCACGCCACTGGAGCACAGGTGACAGACACTGAAGCACATCCCCTGCAACAGACACAAGCGACAGCATGGGGGGGGTCAACAACAGCGGAGGCCACAGTGCTACCGGAGGCAGAAGTGCACCATACTGGTGATGGAAGGCAACCTGGCATTGTGCTGGGTACAGTTGTTATCCCGCATGGACAGCCACCACCGACACACCAGCAGACTGTGCATATCACAGACATGCAAGGGTGTCAGCTGCACAGGACATGGATGGTCTGACAGGGGTGCCATACACACAGTGCAGGCCCCATGGACCACTGCAGACAGGCATCCAGTGCACAGAGTACAACACACAAACCACAGACAGTGACTGATCCCCCTGCCCACACCATAGGTGGTTCACCTCTGCACACACACACACACACACACACACACACACACATCCGTGCACCACCCCTGATGCCATGCACACCACTGCAGCTGAGCACCTGTAGCCCGCTGCAAATCAGACACCACCACAGTTGTCATAACAAAATGCTTATATTTAAAAGAAGTAACAAAACATATATACAACTATTTACAAGGGGGGGAAGGGCCACATAACAGGTGGGGGCAGGTAAGGGGCAGGGGTGAACATATGGGAGAGGGAAGAAGGGGTATGAGGGTGGATCAAGGGGAGGGAAGGTGGTAGTAGGAGCATGGGGACATTAACGTGCGCCCTGGTCCTCCTCATCATGGCGCTGACATCTGCTGCTCCTCCTCCTCACCCCATGACAGTGGATCCTGTGAAGCAGCTCCAAAGTCTCCCTTGCCACCTGGAGCAGCTCATGAATGCCCCTCTCAATTGCCTGGAGTCGCCATCCACCTAGGACGAGGGAGCAGAGTCAATAAGTGTGACTGTCCAGCCCCCTGCAGCCCACCCATTGTGCATGGCATACAGCCATGTGCCATGCCCCTGTGATTGTGTGTGACCACCCACAGTAACCGTGTCCACAAGACCTGCCCATCCAAGCAGCCACAGCCATGTGGACCAATGCACACACCCACCACCCATGTCTTGCACAGCACCACCATGGCCGTACAGTGACTTGGCTATGCGATGTGAAGGCAGTGCCACAGCCATGTGCCTGGTGCATGCATGGACCACCATTGATGCACTCCCAGACATGCAGTGCCACTGGGCAGTGCTGACTGTAATAAGTTGCATGCATGGCAGTGGTGTCAGTGGATGGTGGCCATGCCCCCCTGACCGCCCAGTTATACAGCATGCAATAGTAATCATGGATGTAAGGCACTCACCATCATCAGGCTGGTCCATGCACCGCTGACCACCATTATCCCTCCTGGCCTGCTGCTCCTCCTCCAGGCGGCGCCTCTGGTCTCTGTTTTGCCAGAGTTCTTTGGGCCCTAAGGTGCAAACATGGAGAGAGGAACATCAGTACAATCTGGTAGCAAAGTCCCCCCACCCCCATGTGTGTGTAATCCCACACAGCCATACCCATCCACCCCACACCCCGATACCACCACCACGGCCAACACCGGATGGCCCCCCCATGTGCCAGACACATGCAACCATGATACCTGTATGGACAATAATAGTATATGGATGTTGCACCTACCTGGCCATGGCACCATGCCCCTTCTGGCATGTGCCTGCAGGTGGGCAAGCAGGTCCAGGTCCCTGCGCCTCAGGTCCCCATAACAATGGCGGCACTGCTCCACCGTGCACCCCATATCGGTGGCTTCCTCCAGGGTGTCGGCCACCTCCTGCCACACCGCACTCCTGGCCCTGTCCAGGGGTGCCTCTCCATACAAAGCCCCAGCATGGGGCTCAACTATTGCCACCAGGTTGGCTAACTCAACCTGGCTCCAAATGACCACACGCCTCCACGACATCTCTTCAGTGTGGTTGAATCAAAATGGCACTCGGCAGCATGCTCCTGCCATGTGCAGATGCTGTGCAGTACAGCGCTGCCATTCCCTATCGCGCTGTCACCGAACAGCGCAACAGTGGTGCACCCATGCCTGACGCATGGCACCTAGGGGGCAAAGGTCGGGCACAGGGTCAAGGGTCTCTAGTGCACGGACAGCCACAGTGCGATTGGACCCAAATGCATGTAGCATGATTGGGTGCCTGTGTGCCACCTCCTGTAGTGGCCTACAGCGCTGTTGCCTCAGTGCGCCTACGATGCCCCAGTGCCACAGTGTCATATATGTGAACAGCGCTGTAGCGCCACTGGCACAATGGTGACCATGCCCTGCATTGCCTCCCATGCACAGCACATCAGCAGCATGGCAGGCACCTGCATCATCAACCTGGGCATGCGCAGTTAGGTGTGTACTGCGCATGTCACAGAACTGCGCCCTGGGCTCATCACGTTCAACACAACTGCGCAAAGCGCAACAGCGCGATATTCAGTCGGCATATGCAAATCATCTAATCAGCCATTCAATGGCACAGTCACTGCATTTGCATCCACTTAAAGATGCACCTCACCTCATTTGCATGGGTTGCGCTATAAAAATGCGACATTGGGCTGCACTGGCCATAGTCGGTGACTGCAGTCTATTGTGGTGAGTTGCATGCTGTTTGGGAGTGTGGACTGTGGTGTTTGGGACATGCATGGGACTGCACAGTCACAGGTAACACCTGTCATTCTCACAGGATGACTCATGACTGAGCGTGAGGTAAAGGACGAGGAACAGAGATGTGGGAGGAAGAGGAGGCCAAACTTCACAAAGGCAGACAGATGCCCTGTTTGAGGCCTAACTCAACCAGGAGTTGCTGCTCAGTGGATGCCAGGGAACACCACAGGCCTGTGCTGCTGCATGGGAGGAGGTGGCGCGTGCTGTCAACCTGCATGGCAGCCACCAGCGCTTCATGCAGGAGTGCAAAAAGATGGGCACAGACAGGCGGTGAATTAAAGAGAAGGTGGCTGCCATCAGGGCAGCACAATCTGCGACTGGTGGGGGACAGCCAGAGGTGCAACACCTTATCCCACAGGTTGCTGGCAGCATGCAGCATTGCGCCATTGAGGGTGTTCCAGGTGGTGGATTCCAGATGGGTGGTAGCCCATCACTGCATGGTAGGTCATGGTCTGTCGATTGGGGGGGGACAGGGTAGGTCATATGCAGTAATGCTACTGTTTTTCCCTTACAGCTCCTGAGTATCTACATGGGTCAGTGGTGGTGGGCTTCTCCACTGAGGGCAGTATCATGGAGATGGAGGAGGGCCCATCTACCTCCACAGGCATACGGAGGTCAGGGCGACAGTGGGCCCGCCTGGATGTCTAGACTGATGTTGGTGGAGCAGGTGCGGAGGAGGCCCTACCCGTGTCCCAGCGTGCCAGCATCCATTGATGCCAGCATGCTGAGACTCAGGCTGGTGCCGGATTCGTCACTGATGATGATGGAGCTAACGTCATGGGCAGTGAGACATGTGGGCCACAGGATGGCCACACAGTAGGTGACATCACGGCCATGGCTGTGGGTGGTGCCACCATGGAGGCCTGCGTGACATCACAGTCCCAGCCTGTGCTTGTCTACACCAGTGGGGCAGCACTGGTGTGTGTCCAGGACAGTGGGACTGTTGTGGCCACTGCAGCAGCACCATTGATCCCTGGAAGGTAGCAGCCAGAGGGGCAGCATCAGCAGTTGGCCAATCACCATGGGGGTACAGTGTCAGGGGGCAATGTCAGTGCACCACCTGTGGACATGCCCAGGCCAGGCCTTGGTGTGCAGTGCAAACACCCTGAGGGACAGCATGCCGATCAAGCAGATGACCTCTTAGATGATCGCACCTGCATACTGCAAGCATCAGTCAATCAGCAGATGCGGCTTGTGACAGCTGTGGATGCACTGAGTGTGGCTCTGCACCAGGCAGAGGAGCGGTGCAGCAGAGACACCGCTCTGCTCCTGGCAGGGATGGACCGGTTGTGGGAGGATGTGACCGCTGCCATTGACAGGCAGACATAGGCATTCAGAGCTGTCATGGCCACAGTGGGTACACAGTTATTTGCCCATGTGTCGCAGACACCGCGCAGTGCAATGTCCACCCCCCATTCCTGGTGTCATGCGACACCATCCTTGTCAACACCGGGTTCAGCTGTGGGCATCCCGAGCACACCTGGCGCAGGCATGTTCGGTGTGCTGCAGACCCCTGAGCGAGCACGGTCGCGTTCACACAGTGAAACCCTTGGGGGACCATTGGTGCCATCCCATGAGGCCAGTGATAAGCCTGTCACTGCTGGCAGGTCTTGGCAGGGCTGCCCATGCATCCGTGGCGGCCGTGGCACTGTGACACATGACTGATCTGTCTCCCAGCACGGCTACTGTCTGATGCTGCCCTGTGTGCATTGTGTCATTCAGCAGGCAATGCACGGGTAGGGTACCCGGCCCTGCACGCACACACGCGTTCTATCTGCACACCCTCCCAGCTGCTGTCCACTGTGGTGTGTGCATGATGATGTCTGCATTGCGCTGTATGCCACTGTGCAATGGTGCCCAGCATCTGACACACGCACAATGACAGGCAATGGGCGTGGTTGTCTGTGGACGTGTGTGTGGCTGGGGTGGTGGTCTGGGTCAGCATGCCTCCTACCCTTTATGCATGTCTTGTGAGGTGTGTGTGTGTGTGTGTGTGTGTGTGTGTGTGTATGACCGTGTTCCATGTTAGACCTCACCCATCCCTGGTGGTGTGTACAGTTCCATGCTAGGCCACTTCCCTTGACAGCATGCACCCCTGGTGTGTGTCCATGTGTGTTTATGGGTTGTGCCTTTGCCGCTGGTGGTTGCACATGGCCTCATGACTTACCTGGGTTGGCTGAAGTGCTCTTCTTTGATGGTGTCCCGGTGCAGCTGTGCCAGCCAGAACAGTCGGGGGTCCTGTCACCCAAGGAGGGGCTGCCCATCGCCATCTTCACCAGTGTCCTCATCATCCCCATCGCTGTCCCCCTCTTTGACCTGTAGAGCTATCCCACAGTCATTGGCCATGTTGTGCAGGATGCAACAGGCCAGGAATAGCCCGCAGGCCTTTGGGGGGGCTGTACTGTAGGGCACCACCAGACGTGTCCAGGCAACAGAAACATGCCTTCAGCATCTCGAACACCTGCTCGATGACATTGCGTGTGGTGGCATGTGCCTCATTGTAGCATTGCAGCGATAGGGTCACAGGCCGCCGGTATGATATGAGCAGCCAGAGACGGAGTGGGTATCCACTGTCACCTGTGTGTAGAGGGTGGAGGATAGTTTGGTGATCTGCGTCACCCTGCCTTGGGCCATCTAGGCCAATACCCATGTCACCTTTGACCATGCCCCTCCCAGGCTCTATGTTTTTCTGTGTGGTTTGCATACTCACCCACTAAGTGGCCAGTGGGGATGTCCCCACTCTCAAATCTGTGGCACAGTGCTGACTGGTGCCAGATGAAGGCATCATGTGCTCCCCCAGAGTGCGTGGCACAGACATTGATTATGCACCCCCTGGCATCGCACGCCACCTGGCAGTTGATGCTTGCATACCCTTTCCAATTGATATATGCGGCCCCTTTAGGGTCAGGTGGTGTGCGGATGGCCACATGGGTGCAGTCTATTGCCCCTAGCAAGCCAGGCATACGTGCTACCCTGCGTAACTCCTGTATGTTTGCTGTGTGCTCCTCCAGTGTGCTGGGGAAATGGATGTACTCTGCAGCATGTGGCAGCAGTGCGCTGAGGAATTGGGTGAGGTGGCATGACGTGGCCAACTGGGTTATGCCTGTGGTGTCCCCTGTTGGTCTCTGGAAGGTATCCGTGGTGGGCAGGCACATGCAAGCCATCACTTTAATCTCCACTGACAGAGCATGGCTCTGTCGTGTGAGTGCCTGCATCACATCACTGCACAGCTCACAGAGCCGCCTCAGAATTGCTCAATTCAGGCGCTACCGGCCCACGATCTTGGTATCGCTGTACAGCTTGAAGCTGGTTCAGGCTCAGTTCTGCCTGTTGGGGGCATACCACTGATGTGTCCTTCCACAGCCATGCCCCCCTGATGCCTGCCTTCTCACCCCCCCATTACTGCCTCCATCTGGATGGTGGCACTGGCCTTGTCCCTGGCTTGTGTTCCTCCCCGGCAGCTGTTTCTGTGCTTCCCCCACTGTCCTGGCTGCTACTTCCCCTGCACCAGGAACACCTTCCTGTGGTAGCTTCATTGCTCTGTGGCACTTCCCCTTTCTGCACTGTGTTTGGCTGGTGCTCCCCACATCTTACCTGTGCCTGTGGGTTCAGGGTGCCCTTTCCCTGTCCTGCCCTGTGTGTCTGTCCCGCCCTGTGTGTCTGCCTAGAAGTCAGCCACATGTGCCTTCCCTGTAGCGTTCTTGCGCCTCTCCCTTGTTCCTTTTTATTTTGGCTCATTTCCGCTATCGCACAACTTCTGCTTGCTCCCCTATTGCGCATGGCACATGTTGTTGAATATCATACTGCACCATTTATGCATGGTGCCTCCCCCTTCAGCTGCGCATGCATTCATTATCATTGCGCTCTTGTTCAGCATGATTTGGGGGGCACATCTGCCTCCTGCTGAATATCGCAGAATGGCACATTTTTGGACTTGCGCTAGAGCAACCTTATTGCGCATGGCGCAACCCTTTTGAATATCTGGGTCTGTGTTTTTTTTAACCTCTTAGGACACTATCTGATAAGTACTGTCTCAGACATATAGTATGCCAGGACTTCTGTGAACTATCCAAGCCTAAATATATAGCAAACAGCAGGAATTTTTACTATGTCTTTTGGGGAAAAAATATATTGAGTTACAGCAAACACACACACACATATATACTGTACACACCATCCTCACGACCACAATATTTGAAATAAATACTGCAATTTAATATGTTATAAAACAATTAAGAACCTGTTTGTTTATGTCAGTGAACACAGCGAAGTTCAATTTACAGTTGATTTCCTTTAAATATTTCTTATTCTACATTTTGTTTCCTGGATAGCGCAGGGGAGATGTTACATCTCATTGTCATAGGGATCTTGATTTTACACATTTTTGCACTATATTTACACAGGATATCCCAGAGTAGATGCAATATATTGTTTTCAGTGGGAGTCATGATTTTACCATTTTTATAATGTATTTATTCAGGGTAGCCTAGTCCAGATGTAAAATATTGTTTTCAGTGGGGTCATGATTTTACCATTTTTATAATGTAATAATATATGCATAAATAGGTGTGTGCATGTGTGTATATATATATCTATATATATATAGATATATATATATATATGTATATATAAATGGGCTATGCAGTGGAAGCAAGTGTAATAAATGATTTATCTGCACAAAAGCAGTTTGACCTCAGGTAACCTCATGAGTGGCATAAGCCATGAATGAGGTCTCCGAGTTCAAACTGCTCGAGTGCAGATAAATCATTTATTACATGGGTTTTCCATTGCATAATCCATTTATGCAGTTCTTCTGTTTTTGCTTTTGTAGGGGGCATTTGTTAGGCAACAAAGTGAATAAAATTTGGATTTTCTGCCTTTTTTTGCTGATTATAGAAAATCTAAAAGGAATCTAGAAATGAAACACCCCTCATTTTATAGATATTTTTTATGCTGAACAACTTTTGTGCTCAAAGTACCATACTGTCATGTTTTTGTTTTTAAGTTATTTGCATTTGTTTGATGAAAATGTATAAAACAATTGAGTTTTCTGCTGTTTTTGGCTAGTTATGAAAAAACTAAAAAGTATCTATAAATGAAACACCACTCATTTTGTAGATATTACTGTGCTGAATAAACTTTGCGTTCACAGACCAATGCTATCATTTTTCATTTTAAAGTTATTTACATTTGTTTGCTGACAAAATTAAAACAAAATGAATTTTCTGCTTTTTTTTATTTTTGCTAATTATCAAAAAATCTAAAAGGTATCAATAAATGAAACACCACTCATTTTGTAGATGTTTCTGTGCTGAACAGCTTTCATGCTCAAGTACCATGCTAATGATTTTTCGTTTTAAAGTTATTCGAATTTGAATATGGTTCATAATGCTACTGACATAAGCACTGTGTGGATAAATGGCTGATGACATAAGCACTGTATACATAAATGAAATGTATGTACACAGTTACTCAGATAAACAGATTTATCACACTCTGTTTATCTCCACCACATTGCATAAATATAATATATATATATATACAGTAAATATATATATACACACACACACACACACACACACACACACATATATATATATATGTATGTATAAATAGTGATACATGATGGCAGAAGTGTGATATGGCAAAATATAGCTCTGATACTCAAGA
This sequence comes from Neoceratodus forsteri, assembly GCA_016271365.2. NCBI lineage: Eukaryota > Metazoa > Chordata > Ceratodontiformes > Ceratodontidae > Neoceratodus > Neoceratodus forsteri. Next base: position 1,822,818,605 of record CM057449.1, on the reverse strand, counting down.
GTGATGAAGGCATGAGTGAGATTATCCAGAGTTTATAATGCAGGAATGAGAATATTTTGCCATAGCACACGATATGCACATCATGTGTGTGATTTATACAATAGGGCTTTGTTGTGGTTGTTGTGGTTTTTTGTATTATATTTTTGCTGTGCAGTTGTTATGATGCTACTTTTTGAGCTGAGTGTTGTAGTCCGCCTTTGTTACTATGTGTTTAATGAAGTCAGGTTTGGTTCTTGAATGACCATGTGTTGTATTGTTTCATTGGTTGATTTTCTGAATGGGGTGTGTTTCTGTGATGTGATTGGTTGTGAGTGTTATGCGTGCTTGTGTGTGTTCTGATTGGTTAGTTTTGTGTTTAGGGTGGGATTTTTCTCTGCAGTTGCAGTTGGCCTGCTATGTGTTAAATAACATATATTTTACTTCATTTTATTATTTGGAAACATTTTACTACATTTATTGTATTTTGAGGGAGAGCACTGTTTCATAGAGTGAGTTTATATCCTGTTTCCTCGGTGGTCCAGTTCACTTCAGTGCACCATAAGTTTTGAGCAGCAGCTTTCGGTTTGTTCTGAGCACCAGTTACAATTACTGGAGTCAACCGTTGCTTTTATGGAGATTGTATTGTTTCATTGGTTGAGTTTCTGAATGGAGTGTGTTTCTGTGATGTGATTGGTTGTGAGTGTTGTGTGTGCTCTGATTGGTTAGTTTTGTGTTTGGGGTGAGATTTTTCTCTGCAGTTGCAGTTAGCGTGCTATGTGTTAAATAACATATATTTTACTTCATTTTGTTATTTGGAAACATTTTATTAAGTTTATCATATTTTGGGGGAGAGCACTGTTTCATAAAGTGAATTTATATCCTGTTTTCTCGGTGGTCCAGTTCACTTCAGTGCACTGTAAGTTTTGAGCAGCTGGTTTTGGTTTGTTCTGAGCACTGATTACAATTACGGGAGTCAACTGCTGCTTTTATGGAGATGTTATGGTAGTTCTTTATTTTTCTGGAGCTCATTTACTTTATGTGTGCTGCATTGTATTATCGGAGCACTCGGTTTCTGACACTGTGATTCAGTGATCACAGTTGATGTGTAACTTGATGACATGGACTGTTTTATTTGGCTGCCTTTCTGACTGACGGTCAGTAAAAACAAAGAGAAATCAAGTAGTTCAGTCAGTCAGGTGACTTGAAGGTGGATTCTCCAATGTAAGCACTGTTATAATATCACCTGCTGACATATACACTGTGTATAAATGTCTGATTATTACCCCAATACCGACATCAGCAGGATTTATCTCACTGGGGTGAAAAACAACCAAGCGTATCTCACTGGTTATCAGCTCACCCCTAAGATAGATAGATAGATAGATAGAAAGATATAGAATATGCAATGGAAGCAAGTGTAATAAATGATTTATCTGCACAAGAGCAGTTTGACCTTGGGTAACCTCATGAGTGGCATAAGCCACAAGTGAGGTGTCTGAGGTCAAACTGCTCGAGTGCAGATAACTCATTTATTACACGAGTTTTCCACTGCATATTCCATTTATGCAATTCTTTTGTTTTTGCTTTTGCAGTGGGCATTTGTTAGTCAAAAAAGTGAATAAAATTTAATTTTCTGCCTTTTTCTGCTGATTATAGAAAATCTAAAAGGAATCTAGAAATTAAACACATCTCATTTTGTAGATATGTTTATGCTGAATATCTTTTGTGCTCAAAGTACCATACTACCATTTTTTGTTTTTAAGTTATTTGCATTTGTTTGATGAAAAAGTGTACAAAAATGGAATGTTCTGCTGTTTTTCGCTAATTCTGAAAAAACTAAAAAGTATCTATAAATGAAACACCTCTCATTTTGTAGATATTTCTGTGCTGGATAAACTTTATGCTCACAGTACCGTGCTATCATTTTTCATTTTAAAGTTATTCGCATCTGAATATGGTTAGTACTGCTACTGAGGCTGAACATTCTAAATGACATAAGCACTGTGTGGATAAACGGCTGATGGCATAATGAAACCCCCTTTGCACCCCTCCAGCCCACCCCCCAACTGGAATCGGGGTGCGCATTGGGGTCATCAGCCCTAAGTGTCACCCCATCACATGTGGAAAGAAGCTGAGGAATAGGAGAATGGGGGGTGACAGTTAGGACCACGACTCCCATGCGCACCCCAATTCCAGTTGGGTTGGTGGGCTGAAGGGGTGCAAAGGGGGTTTCAACCCTAACATCGAATTTCCTCGCTTTTGTCGCTGTGGAACAACCCTAACTGATGCATTAAATGGAGTTTTTTGCCTCTAATTTCCCTTCTTTTTGAGAATGATAATGAGAAATAGTGAATGTAATGCAGCGGCGGAAGCGCGGGGGTGATGTCTTGTCGCATTGTAACATTGTGCCCGCAAACGCAAATCGTAATGCGCATGGTGACGCAAAGCGAAACAGAAAGAGGAACAGTACTGTAGACATAAATGTTAAAAACAACGGAAATGCAACCGCAAATGAAAACGCAAAGGGCAAAGCACATGGTGGCGTAGACGTGAACAGTAAGTGAAACGGGTACGGAACCGCAAGCAGAAACGGTAATGGTAAGGGTAATGTAAGCGCACAGGCTGGTTTTCCCCAAAAGCTGTATAGAGAAAGACAGTGAGTAGAAAGAATGTATGCAAAATAATGACTCTCGGAACACAAAAATCAGTAGTTGTAATAGTAAATTGCTTATATCTCAGTAACCGTACGACATAGAAAAAAATTTAAAAGTCATATGTATTATCACTTTCCTGGCTAGTTTTATACATAGCCCCGCTATAATTTTTTGACAAAAACTCTGTATCTCGCACCATTTACGAGATACGGGCCCTCAAAGGTGCGGCAAACACCGTAATGTTATCCTATGGGAAAAAAACAGAAGTTCGGACTGCCATAACTTTTGAACAGTTTAATATTTTTTCATGAAATCTTCAAAAGGCACATTGGGGCCCTGGCTGCTAGTTCCCTGAAGATTTAGGGCCAGTCACGCAAACCGTGCGACCTGTAGGCGCGACCGTAGAATTCCAGAAAAAGCGTAAACGCACGCGAAGATCATGCTTTAATAACTCCGCAGCTGTGTATCTGACAGGTACAAAACTTGGCAGATCCCAAGGAGTATGGGTCTTGATCATGTATTCCAAATTTCAGGCAAATCTATCAAATGGTTGCAAAGTTATTAAGGTGCAAAATTTTGGGTTTAACATGTAAATGGCTCCTCAACCCTAACTATGATAGCACTACCATGCTAATATATATATATATATATATATATATATATATATATATATATATGTTCTGGGTATCCTAGTTCATTACACATTACAGTAGATTTACTTTAAATATTATTTATCCTATATTTTGTGTCCTGGATAGTACAGGGGAGATGCTACATCTCATTGTCGTAGGGATCTTCATGTTATAGATTTTTGCACTGTATTTACTCAGGATGCCCCAGATTAGATGCAATACCTTATTTTCAGTCAGATCATGATTTTACCATTTTTACAATGTAATACTATGTGTATATATATATATGTATAATTTATTCAGGGTAGCCTAGTCAACATGTAAAATATTGTTTTCAGTGTGTTCTGATTTTATGCAATGCAGCAAAATATTGTGTAGATGTAGAGCCCCACAGAAAATAAGATGATGTGTCTTCTGTGAACTATCCAGGCTAAATATATAGCAATCAGAAGGCATATTCTAGGAAAACACATTGTAAAAATGTGTAAAAGGAAGACCACATTATAACTGTCTCTCAGCAGATCTCCATTGTGCAAATTCATTATACATAATGGGTAAAAGCATTCCAAAAGCTCTCCACAGCCATATCAGCTCTGACCAGCATTTGTTACTTTTCCCACAAGATTTAGTGTATGGCATCTGCCATGAGGATTGTACTCCAGAATGGCTTGGCACATTGCAGAAGTTTCAAGTGATCATGTTCGTGGTGCTGTTTTCTTTGTTTGAGCCTGAGCTGCCAGTGTGACAAAGCTGTCTTCCAGAATTGTGGGAGTCTGACGCTGATATACTATCATAGTTGTGGCATGGGCTGTGTACTTTCCATCTAACGTTTCCTCATTTACATAGTTATTGTTAGCAGCAAACTGAACAAATTCCCCATGCTGTATGTTTGATGGAATTATGATATTATCCTTGGCGGTTTTCTCATGCTCATCCATTGCAACAGCTGTGTCAGTTCTCTCTCTCTCTCTCTCTCTCTCTCTCTCTAGGACTTCATAACTGACACAGTGTGCTAGCCTGTTCACCATTGTTACTACCTGTTTAGAACTTGTCATATGGCGTATGGACATTGCAAGTCCAACATGTTTAGGTGTTCGCTTTGCACCTCTGGATACTATATGAATGAAGTCCTGACCAACTCATAATATCTGTCTGTGGAGGGTCTTGTTAGTGGCTGTTAGGTTTCATAGGTTTGTACTGAGCTTAAATAGACTTTTGTCCTTAGTGCTCGCTGTTTACTTTTATTTTAAAAATTTCCCAGTCTGTATAACTCATCCAATTTTAATTTAAAGGACCCAATTGATGAACTGCCAACCACCTCCTCTGGTAAATCATTTTATTTGGCTATTACCCTTTGGTTGAATCACATTTTATGCCTCCATGTCCTGCAGTTCTTGTTTTTTAGCTGCAGTGCATGGGCTCTGGTATTAGAAGGGTTATCTCTATATTCCAATCCCAGCTTTTCCCACAGATCTTGGTCATCCAGTGCTTTAAACAGTAAGCACATGTCCCCCTCCTTCTCCCGTACTCCAGAGAGAATAGGTCCAGTTCTATCAGTCTGGCAATATAATATTTACCTTGCATGCCATTTATATAGTGAGTGGCTCACTTTTGTACTCTTTGAATCTTATATATATCATTCTGATGATATGGAGACCATAACTGGACTCCATATTCGAGGATAGGCCTCACCAGAGAGCTATACAGAGGTATTATTACCGGCTTTTCCCAACTAGCTATGTATCTTAAAATGCAATTTAGCATATTGTTTGCTTTTTTACTTATGTTATTACAGTGGCCTTAAACTGTAGGTCCTCAGTGATAATTATACCCAAATCCCTCTCCTCTGTTACAGTTCTTAGTGTGGTGTTACCTAAATTGAAAGCGTGATGTGTGTTTTTCTTTCCCAGATGCATAACTGTACATTTCTCTGGATTGAGGAGAAGTTTATACTTGCTACATCATTCATTTATATAATTTAGGGCCTCCTGTAAAGATTTTTGATTGCCCTGTTGTTTAATTTCCACCCCCAATCTGCAATCATCAGCAAACTTGGTGAGCCATACATTGTTGTGCTCATATATAAGTGATGCTGCATAGATGTTAAAAAGACATGGCCCCAACACTGAGCCTTGAGGGGCTCCACTCATCACTCTAGACCATTTTGATAAGGCCCTCCTGACGCTTACTCTTTGTCTTCTTTCTGTAAGCCATGAGTGTATCCAGGCAACTAGGTTTTCATGCATGTTCATACCCTTAAGTGATTGAATTAATTTCTGATGGGGTATCTTATCAAATGCTTTAGTAAAATCTAAAAAGACAACATCCACTGATATACCTCTGTCTAAGTTTTTGCTGACTTTATTATAAAATTCCAGGGTATTAGTCTGACAAGATCTCCCCTTTGTAAAACCATGTTGAGTTTTATCATTTAGTTGTTCTAAGGCCATATAGTCAACTGTATATTCTTTAATAATTCCTTCTAATATTTTGCAAAATGAGTTTGTCAGGCTTACTGGCCTATAACTAGAAGGACTTTTTTGTCACCTTTTTTATATAACAGAATCACTATGGCTTCTCTCCAGGAGTTGACCACCTCTCCCTCGTCAAGACAGCATTGAAAAATGTGATGTACAGGTGGTTCTAATTCTTCGGCCAGCTCTTTTTGCATTCTTAGATTACTGAAGCACTGCCATCTGCAATAGGTTCATCACCAACATCCCCTTGGAATACCCATTTCAGGAACTTATGCACACTGTCAGGAATCATGTCTAATGCTTGTTCTAAACATGATAGTGGAATTATGATTTATTTATTTATTAAATTTTGGTAACCGGGTGAGCCCACTGGGCCCCGGAGGTCCCTTTTTCAGGGGTGACCCGGGATTTACATGACATAAAATACAACACAAATACAGTACATGTAGTGCATACATACATGATACAGGGGTATACATAGTTGTAGGTCAGCTGGTTACATATGCTGAGTTCGGCATTAGGTTAGTGCATTCATTATAGATACTACTCTAGCTGTGGAGGGGTATAGCCCCCTATTTGCAGAGGTGGGTATTGGGCTATGATGTTTTTAGGCTTACGATTGGTTATCTATTGGATTGATATCCAGTCCCTCACACATTTTGAGTTCACTATGGAGGACCTGTGCTGCATGAAACAGCGTAGATGCGGTTGAATATTTATCTTTATTTTCAAAAGTAGGGAGAGGGTTTTCCTCTTCATACTGTTGCTTTGAATGCAACCAGGAAGCTCTGTTGATGACGTCTTCCAAAGACACAGCACTGCTATACACAAGCTCTGGTTTACTTGGGTCATACTGCATTTGAAAAATGATTTGGTCACCAAAATAATTGTTAGTCTCTTATTTAGCTTCTCACTTCGGTAACTCACTGCTAGGAACTTTGCCTTTCAGAATATCCTGGTATCTCTGTAACAGGTAAGACATGGACAAGGCTTTTCTGCTGATAACAAGGTAATTCTCAATTTCAGAAATCAGTTCACTGAAACATGCTTTATACACAGACTCATCTTCCTTGCCACTGGATAGTGAAAATTTTGTCTGTATGTTTCGTTTGCTGGTGAAAGTACTGTGGCAGTCTTTGTGGTGTTTTGCATCAAATGCAATTAAGACCAGTCCAGCTATTCGCTTTAAGTCTGTGTTGTCTTCTCTGGCTTCAGCTGCATGAAGCGGAGTTTCTTGCCCTCTGACGGTTACAGTCAGTGATAGATTTTTGTTATTTTTGTGATTCACCTTCTGGCATATTATACAAAACTTCCAATTAACAGGCTGGCGAATCAATAGCCTACCCTGTGTGCTTGAACACTGACCAGTATCAACAGAAGAGCCAGGACTTGAGCTTCTTCCACGACCTTCAGCATGCTTCAGGTTTGTTTTGCTGGGGTAGGACTGATGACATTGTGCATGATAACGTACTGCAGATAAAGCTAATAATGCGTCAATGTCTAATGGCTGCAATCGCTGATAAACATGGTCTTTTCTAAAAAGGCATGCATTAGAGTATGTCTTTAGTCCTCCAGGGGTTACAGTCCTCAGATGTTCCTGTGTTGTTATTTGGCAGATGATACACTTGGACCAGTCACTATTCAGGCAAGGTTTTTTGCTGATGAGGGTCAAAGTCTCAGCTGGGTCTTCAGACATTTTGTTGCCTCTCAGTTGTTATTACCGGAAAAAAGAGAAATGCTATTAGAAATATTTTCATTAGTACATTATTCATCTTGCAAAATTATAAAAGGAAAACACCCTTTGTCCATGTTTTATAGCTATAAAACATGATGTTGAATAAGCTATTTTTTATCATTTATATAGTGTAAGTGGTTCATAAATTACATATAGAGACAAAACAACAAGCAGAGAACGTATTTAAAGTACATTTGCCATAATGAAATCAATATAGGATGAAACACTGTAAAATTATGCACTTGTTAAAGGAGAGTCATTATTTTGACTTTTCAAGAAATTCGTGAAGGCAATTTGACATAATTTAGAAAAGTGTTCATATTTCTCAGAGTTACCACTGCATCATACCACACACACACACACACCAAAATCACTCTTGGGGGTTCAACCCTTCATAAAAAAGTGTTACACCTTTTCCTTGGGGGGTGCTACTAATCTCAAATTTAGATGGGGTTTTTCATTTGGGTCCCCAAACTATTCAAGAAAGATTGTGCACAATGTGTTCATCAGACCTCCTCAGATCATTAAAAAGGTGTGCAAAAAGTGTGCTATCAAGTTGACTGTTGAAACCACAGGGGTCGAAAGTTTTTAAGGTAATGATCCTGCATGACTCATGGTATAACAGGGTCTGTACCCTGCACCCCCAGCCTACTAAATGGAAATTGGTTGGTGCTGGAATTATGGTACTCTTGAAAGTGTAAGGCTATTGATATCTTATTGGTTTTGAAGGACAAAGCGAACATGTTTCTAGATTTGAATTTGTCAAATAGTATGGCCAATGTACACTTATGGGCAATCAAACTAAACTGCTTGCACAACAAATTGTGTAGGGCAGTGATACTTGATGAACTGCCAAATGTCCACAGCCTTTTAAACAACTAGGTCTGAAAAGAACTTGCCCTGGATGGCAAAGGAGCAAACACTGTAGTGAACACATTTAAAGAAAACAACTGGCTTGGGTAGAGACCAAGAAGCCAGGATATTTGTAGGTTTTTTTTGGTACAAAGTGGATGTGTGTAACCAAGTCACCAATATTTTGCTGCTGTGGAAAGCAATCCTTGGTTTGGGAACCACTGCCTCTGAGAGATTATCTCTCCAATACTGATCATAGCACCATGAGGTTCACACTTGGGCGCACCTCCCTAGATGGTCCTGCCCCTGTGAAGATGGTCCAGTACCACCCGTTAAGAGGAGGCTTCTCACTGGGACTATCGGCAGTGCTTGACCTATTGGGTGTTGGGGCGTCTTGTGCAGTTGGAGCAGAAGAAGCATGGGTCTGTTACTGCAGCCTTCGAGTCCATCACACCCATTCGTGTCAATCCTCTGTCTACTTGCCGAAACCTCCTTGGTACGATGAGGATCTCCAGGGTTTAAAGGTGAAGGGGCAGAGGTTAGAGAGGTGCTGGAGGAGATCTGGCCTGCTGGAGGACAAAGTGGCCCTAAAGTCACATTATGTCAATAATCAGGGGAAATTTCCCATAAGAAGGTGGAATATTTTCCTAGGGAGATTGCTTCTTTGAGGAACAGACCAGCTCAGCTCTTCCGCACAGTGGACAGGCTATTACATCCTGCCTGTCTCTGTGTTGGGGAGCAGGTTCTAGCACTAGGTGTGAGGAACTGTCTGTATTCTTTGCCGATAAAGTGTCCTCTATCAGGGATGGGGTCTCCTCGAGTACCTCTTGAAGGGGATACAGGGTCTGGCCTGAAATGTGTTGAAACACTCCTTCTGTCTGGAATGAGTTTGAGCTGGTTGGGGTGGAGGAGGTGGCTTAAATAATCTCAAAGCTGTGGCCAACCCAATGTGAGATGGACCCAGGTAAGACCCGACTTTTGGTTGGATATTTGGACCTGATTGGACCTGTGATTGCTGGGGTAGTCTAGAGTTGCTTGAGGAATGGGGTCTTCCCGTTGGCCCTGAAAGAGTCTTTGGTTAGACCCCTTTTGAAGAAACCCTCTTTGGACCCGGACTGCCTCAGCAATTACAGGCCAGTCTCAAACCTCCCATTTTTAGGGAAGATTATTGAAATGGTGGTGGCAATACAGCTCAAGAGACATCTTGCCTCTTCCTCCACCTATGAGCCTTTCCAGTCTGGGTTTCATGCGGGGCATAGTACAGAGACTGCCCTGGTGAAGGTGCTTAATGATCTCCTAATGGCAAAGGACAGGAGGGACAATACCATCTTGGTCCTCCTGGACCTCTCTTCGGCCTTTGACACCGTGGACCATGAGGTGTTACTTGACCGCCTGTGGTTCTGGTGTGGCCTGTCCAGTAATATCATCAATTGGTTCAGGTCATACCTGACAGGCAGAGTGCATAGGGTGATGGTGGGGTTAGCCTCATCTAACCCGAAGCCTCTGTGCTGCGGGGTTCTGCAGGATTTGGTCTTGTCACCCTTGTTGTTCACGGCGTATGTGCTGCCATTGGGGGACATTATCAGGTGGTACGGGCTGGGTTTTCACTGCTACCTGTATGCAGATTATACCCAACTGTACTTGTGCTGTGTGCCTGATACCCAGGTGTCAGCCTCTGTATTTAACAGCTGTCTCGATGAGATCCAGTCATGGATGACCCAAAACTGGCTTAAACTTAACCCAGACAAGACAGAGGTACTGGTTGTGGATCCAGTTCATCGGAGCAAAGGTGGGGGTGACGGGTTACACCCTGGCCTAGTCTTAGGGGGTGCTCCCTTTGCCCCGTCTAGTCAGGTGCAGGATTTGGGTGTAATCCTGGATGATGGTTTGATGCTTGATGCCCAGGTGTCAGCCATCATCAGGAGCAGATTTTACCATCTCCAGAATATTGTCCAGATTCAAACCCTGATCCCACCTGAGGACCTGACCACTCTGGTGCATGCATTTGTCACTTCCAGGCTAGACTACTGAAATGCCCTGTACCTAGGGTTATCTGAAGGCAACCTCCACAGGCCGCAGCTGCTGCAGAATGCGTCGGCAAGGTTGTTGACTGGAGTGAGACAGCGTGAACATATTACCCTGGTCCTCCACGGACTGCACTGGCTGCCGGTCAGGTGGAGCATTGTCTTCAAGGTAGGGTTCCTAACCTACAAGAACCTGCATGAAAGGGGACCTGTCTATCTGCAAGATCTCCTCGTCCCCTACCATCTACCCCGGGCACTCCGTTCTGCCAGGGGAGGCCTCCTTGTAGTTCTCAGAGTTAGGTTGCAGCACTCTGGGGACAGGGCATTCTCGGTGGTGGCACCTACCCTGTGGAACTCCCTTCCTGGTTATCTAATGCAGGTTCCCTCAGTAGAAGCCTTTAAAAAGGGGTTAAAAATACCTGTTCCAACAAGCTTTTACTGACTGATTGTTTTTAAGGGATGGATTGAGTAATTTTAAATTTGTTCTAATGATGAACTGTTGTGTATATGTATTGTTGTGTGCTTTATTGTACAGCACCCAGAGTCTCTGGAGATGGGTGCTTTTATAAATTAAATATTTATCTATCTAGCTGGCTAGCTAGCTATCTTCTGTCTGGATTATGTGCCAGTGCTGATGAACAATCTTACCAATGTGTGGTGTTAACCTGTTGTGTTTCAATCAGTTCAAAGTTTATTCTATTCTGATTTCGGGACCACAGAAATTTCTGGGTGATCAGCAAAGTACTCCAGTCACATTTTTTTTCTTTATTAAATGCCTGTTCAGTATGAGTTATGGAGTAACCTCATAGCAGAAAACAATTAATAAGATCCACTGACTGAGTCTCAAATGCTTCCAAGGAAGAACAATTATGGCTTAATGATAAAAATTGCCCATATGGAAGTCCTGACAGGAGGTGCTAAGGGAGGGCGATACTAGCTAGTAACAAAGTGTTGCCAACTGAAAAGTTTTTTTGTGATTAACAAATTCAGTTTTTGAAGCATGGAACTAGTCAGCATAAGACCCAAGAAGTTGGTAGTGAATTTCAGGTCTTTTTCTGAAGTCAGCTACATCATTACAAATTCATACATCTTTACTTAAATAGAACACTTTGTGATGCTTGATCAAGTACAGTTGGTCAATACTCATTGCAGGGGAGGCAGACGCTTTCCATACCAATTCCCTCCCTCTTGGTTACAGATAGAGGGAGGAACTGCCATATTTAAGAGATTACTACTTAAAGTCATCATTGTAATATCAACATCTGTGTTGCCTACCCTTTTGTTTGGTGCACTGCAGTCGGAGGGATCCATTTAGGGAGGTGGAGGTTGGGAAGCGGTGGGAGGAGAACAGGGCAACATGGGACCAGGTCAGGCAACAACCAGAATCCTGGAGTGTAGCAAGTTTCCCCAGCAAGAACAGGCACAGATTACCCAAAGGCACCCAATATACAAGGTTAGGCCTAATGTAATAGCGGATTTGACCCCTGATCCACCAGGGCACACTCTGCAATGTATCTGTTGGGGGATGAGTTCAGGGGACAAATGTAGGGCCTTGAGCATCACATAAAGCAGCCACACTGTCCATCTGGAGTCAATTGTTTCTTTACTATCATTTAAGGCACATGTTATCTTTTCCATGTGGTTTATTTGGGAAACTATTGCTCTCCATTCCGTTACAGTAAGGATCATATTTGTTAGCCAGTGTTTTGTGATAGCTTTCTTGGCCGCTAATATTAGTATGCTCAGTAGATACCTGGAGTTCCAATCCCTAAAATCACAAGGGAATTTGTAGAATAGGAAAACCTCCTCAGCCAGCCTAACTGGCCTACCAAACAGTTCTTCAAAGTTGGCCTGCAGATTGTGGAGGAACAGGAACAGGATTAGCCCAGAAAATGTGGGTGTGGTGGGCATTTAGGGTACCACACCATCTCCAACAGGAAGATTCTCCCATAGGATGGTAATATGAAATAACTGTTGGTGTATGAAAATACCTGATTCCGTTCTTCCAGGCGAATTCATGCCATTGGTGTGAGGAAGTTATTCTAGGGATAAGTCAGCAGGAATATTCCACTGCTGCTTAGTCAGATTCTGATTTAGCCCCTCATTCCATCGTGTTAACACAGTTTCGGCTAAGTCTTCTGAGGATTCAGAGAAGGATTTGTAGAGGAAGGATACTGGGTGAGAAAGATGACCAGAAACCAAAATGGAGATGATGGAGATTAGTATGGGAGGGTGCAGGTCTGGATGGTGGTCTCCTAGAGGAAGAGAAGTAACATAGTGTCTCAGCTGCAGGTATCTGTAAAACTCACTATGTCTGAGACCATATTCTTGCTGAAGTTCTGTACAGGCCTTAACAGTTGTGCCATTAAAAAGTTGGAAAGTGTAGTGTAAAGATGTCCTTTCCCACCTACTGAAGACACAGTCTGTCTGAGCAGGGGGGGAATATTCCCAAAGTGCTATCAGGGTTAGGAGAGCTAGAAAGGGGGTAAGATGCATTGTTTTACAGATGCCCATGTTGATAATTGATATTGGAACCAGGGGTTGAGAGGAAGAGTTTGGATAGTATGTCCCTCTAAGTAAAATAATACTTTAATTAGGTCTGTAGTGGGGAAAATGGATTCCTCAGTCTCAACCCATCTTGAGCCCATGGGACACAGTAATCTTTGGAGGATAAAACCTAAATGGGAAGACCAAAAATAGTGCCTAAGGTTAGGTAGTGGTAGATCCCTTTTTGACTTTGTCAAATACAAGGTGGTAGGTTTTATCTGTGGGCGACGACCTGCCCATATAAATTTAGAGATTGCCTTACTCCAGGTTTTGAAAATGTTGAGAGTTAGTATAATGGGAACATTTTGGAATAGATATAAGGCTCGAGGGAGAGTGGCCATTCTTACTGCACCTATTCATTGCATAAGTGAGAGGGGAAGTAGGTTCCATCTATCAAAATCTTATTGCATCTGGGCGGAGAAGGGAGAATAATTGTTCCTGTATAACTCCGAGGGGCTGCGGGAGAGAAAAATGCCAAGTTATTTTAATTCATCTAGCTGCCAATGGAAGGGAAATCTGGCCTGAAGCTTCGGGGGTTGATACTGAAAGGTAAAAACCTCAGTTTTGGTCTGATTCAGTTTGGATCCCGAGATCTCACCAGCTCTTTCTAATATTTGAAAGACCGCTGAGAGAGTATCCGTGGGGTTATTAAGATAAGCAGGATGTTGTCTGCATGCAGGGCAAATCGATGTTCTGCTCAATGTAGCTGGACATCATCGATTGCAGAAGGCTCCCTTATTGCTTGTGGTAATGACTCAATGTATAGGGCAAAAAGAAGAGGGGAAAGCGGGCATTCCTGCCTTGTGCCACATTAAAGGGGGACATTTTTAGAATGATCCCCTGATAGTTTAACACACACCTGGGGAGAAGAGTATATGTTTTTAAGAATGCTAATTAGTGTTAGTGGAAAGCCCACCTTAAGGAGGGTAGCATTGAAAAAGGGCCACGAAACCCTATTAAATGCCTTCTCAGCATCAAGGCTGAGAAGAGCAGAGTGGTGGCCTTGTGACTGTAGGACACTAATCAGATGTGTTTGGCGGGTGTTATCCATAGTGGACCTTTCTCAGACAAACCCAGTCTGGTCTGCATTGATCAAGGTGGGAAGAAGTTGGTCAATGCGATGAGCTAATATGGACATAAAGTATTTATAATCAGAATTGAGAATGGAGACTGGGTGATAGGATGTGCAATATAATGGGTTTTTGTCAGGCTTTAGGATTACTGATATTGATGCATATGACCAACATGCGAGAGGGGGTCACCCTCTAACACTCCATTAAATGTTCGTAGTAATAAGGGAAGGATATGCTGTTTCGTGGTTTTATAAAATTCTGAGCCAAACACATCCAAACCTGGTGCGTTTAATGATTTGGATCTTATTGCTAATATTAGCTTGTTGGCCCCGATCAGATCTTGCAGGCCACTTTGCTGTTCCTCAGTTAAGGAGAAAAGGGTGCTGGAAGAGAGGAATTTATTTATCTCTAAAGGGGTATCAGTTTTTTTCATGGGTATATAAAGATTGGTATTATGTAGAGAAAGCTTGAGTGACCTCTTGCAGTTCGGTTTGGTGAATGCCCAAGGTAGGGTGTATTACCGATGCTATTGTCAAGGAGAGGCGCTGTTCATGCAGGTAATGTGCCAAAAGGTGGGTCGCTCAGGGGCCGATCTCGTAATACCTCTTTCGAAGAAACATTAGAGCGATTTCAGTCTGTTGGAGACTAAGTGCATCTAGGTCTTTTTTGACTTGTTTAAGCTGTTGTGTAACTGATAAATCACCTTGTTGATGTGCTAATTGTAAAACATATAAGGTATTCTCGAGAGTTTCTGCCTTTCCTTCCTCAATTTTTTTTAAAGAATTGGTATTAAGAGGCTCCAAGAACATGTATCAACAATCAGAAAATGGAGGGGCATCCATCATCGTTACAAATGACTTCTACTAAAAGTAAACTAGAACAAATGTTTATATCCCCAACTACCAAACTACCACAAAAATGGAGCTAATTTGTCACAAGAAGGCAGGTAACATTTACAATATGTGAGGGTGTAGTGCTTCTTTAACAGTTGAGGTACAGTATTACTACATAGCAGCAATCAAGAGGTGCAATGAAAGGAAGAATCATTCATTATGTAGTTATGTAAGCATCGGAATTACTAGGAGGTGAGTGATTCGCAGGGAGCCGAGGGCAGCTGAGGAGCAGGTGGTGAGCTGCATTGAGGTTGTAGAGTCCAGGAGATGCCCTGAGTGTAAACGGAGCCGAGGGAGAGGCCAGACATGTTTGGTCGATGTACCCAGGGTCCCCACCAGGTCAAGTAGACAGGCAGCTAGAGGACTGGCTGCATCCTCAAATCCTCTTCGGACGGTGCTCTGCAATGCCAGGTTGATGAGGAATAAGACAGTCATTTTTGCAGATTTGATTTCCACTGTCGACCTGGCTTGCATAATGGTGACCTGGCTTGGTGACGATGCCGGCCCAATTGTTGAGGCCACCATCCCTACCGGGTACTCCGTAGTGCACTGCCCAAGGAAGGATCACTGGGGAGGGGGTGTGGTCATTGTTTTTTGAGCCAGCCTGGGCTTCACGGTGTACCCAATCCTTTGATTGCATTGCCATGTGTGGTGGTGCAGCCTGCAGGAGTCTCCTTGTTTACCGCTCTCCTGGGATACGGGAGATTTACTGCAGGAGGTGACAGATGTCATTGTCGACCTGGTATTGGAGACTTCAATTCCTGGATCGAAGACAAATCCTCACGTTTCAGTTACGACCTCCTCCAGTTGATGTATTCAATGGGACTGTCACAAGCAGTTGCTTCTGCAACACACCAGCATGGCCACACACTCGATCTGCTGGGACTTGAGGTTGATAACCTCTAGATTGATCAAGTCTCTTGGTCTGATCATTTTACCATGGAGTTCATGTTTGAGCCCCCCCCCCCCCCGTGGAGATAGTCAGATACCGCCCTTTAATGGGTGTGAGCCCTGAGGGACTTCTGGCATTAGCTGACCTATCTTGGGTTGATGTGGCATGTGTGACTGGGTCCAGAGAAGCGGTGCCAACCTATAATAGGGTGGTCTCCAAAGCTCTGGATGCTCTCGCACCAGTTTGTATATGACCCAGATCCTCCTACTTGCAGTCCCCTTGGTTTGATGGGGACCTCAGGGTCATGAAGATTAAGGGTCAGAGGTTGGAGCATTGCTGGCAGAGGACCCAGCTGAAGGCTGACAGGCTGGCCCTGCATGCCCACTGTTTGGAGTACCAGGGGACAATTTCCCATAAAAAGGCAGAAATCTTGTTGACGGAAATTGCTGCAGGGAAAAAACAGACTATCTCAGCTATTTTAGACTCTGTTTTTGTCTGACAGAGTGTTGGCCATCCGGTCAGGGATCTCACCAGGGAGGTATTTGCCTCACAGTGGTTGGGCTGGGGGTTGCAGAGGCACTCCGCTTGTCTGGGGGGAGTTTAGGCCAGTGGAGGTGTCTGATATGACTAAGGTGATCTTAGAGCTGAAGCACACATTTTGTGAACTGGACCCAGCCCCAAAGCATTTCTTAATGGGAAGTGTCAAGGCTGTTGGCTCAGTGTTCACTAGGATTGCCAGCTGCTCAGTGGCAGAGGGGGTCCTCCCAGTGGCTTTGAAAGAGGTCCCTCCTAAAGAAACCTTCCCTCGACCCTGACATCCTCTTGAATTACCATCCTATCTCCAACCTGCCCTTTTTGGGCAAGGTTGTTGAGAAGCTAGTGGCACATCAGCTCGAGGATTGCCTGGTGTCCTCGGACATCTATGTGACATTTCAGTTTGGTTTTCAGGCTAGACACAGTACAGAAACAGCTCTAGTGAGGGAACATAATGATCTGCTCAGGGCTAGAGAGTGTGGAGACGGGTCAGTTCTTGTTCTCCTCTATCTCTCTTCAGCCTTTGACACTTTGGACCACGTTGTGCTTCACGATCAGCTCTGTGAGTTTTGTGGACTTGCCGGGACTGTCATCAGATGATTTGAGTCCTATCTTTCAGACAGGGTGCAGCGGGTAGTGATGGGGAACTGCTCCTCCTCCTCCTTCCCAATGCCCCTGTCTTGTGGAGTGTCACAGGGCTCGATCTTGTCACAGATGCTGTTTGCAGTGTATATGCTACCCCTGGGTGACATAATTCGACAGTACAATATGGAGTTTTACTGCTATGCAGATGATACCCAACTGTACTTGTCCTTTGCCCCCGGAATATCAGGAGCTGTTGACATGCTTAACAACTGTCTGGATAAAATCAATGACCGAATGGCTTCCAGCTGGCTGAGACTCAACCCAGCCAAGATGGAGGTACTGGCGATCGAGCCTGGTTGCAGGCATGATGGGTTGCTTCCTGGGGCTAATACAGGGCTTTTCCTGGGTTCCACCCCATTGGTCACTTCCCCGAGGGTGCAAAATCTGGGCATGATCCTTACTTAGAATCACAGAATCTGATGGCAGATAAGGACCGCTTGGCTCACCTAGTCTGCCCATTTCCTTACCTAATGGATAAGCTGCAGATCCTAGTTAACCAGCAGCCTACTTCCTCCTACCCCGCACTAGAATTGCCTTATGTCTGTCCCATGCATTCTTGAATTCACCCACTGTTTTTGACTCTTCAACCTCCTCAGGAAGGCTGTTCCATGCATCTACAACCCTCTCTATGAAGAAATACTTCCTCACATTACCTCTGAGCTGTCCCCCCTCTATCTTCAAATTGTGCTCCCTTGTTCTTGCACATCTCTTTTTCTGAAAGATGCTACCCTCTTGGACTTTGTTGATTCCCGTGAGGTAGTTTCTATCATGTCCCCCCTCTCCCTCCTTTCCTCAAGGCTGTACTGTACATCCTAAGCTCCTTTAGTCTTTCTTCATATGGCTTCTGGTGCAGACCCTGAACCATTTTGGTTGCCCTCCTCTGGACAGCCTCCACCCTGTCTATGTCTTTGCAGAGATGGGGTCTCCAGAACTGTACACAGTACTCCAGATGTGGTCTTACCAACTGTCTGTACGGAGGGCCAACAACTTCCTGTTTTCTACTGATGATGCCTCTCCCTATTCATCCCAATATCCCCCCCAAGCCCGCCTTACTGCCTTCTCACATTGCTGGCCCACCTTTAGGTCATCTGATATGACTACCCCAGGTCCCTTTCCATTTTTGTTGTTGTCAGTATCTCATCCCTCATTGTGTACTCTTCCCCTGGGCTTTTGTTTCCCAGGTGCATTACTTTTCACTTTCTTTGCGTGGAATCTAAGCTGCCATACATTTGACCATTCCTCCAACCTTGCCAAGTCCCTTCAACTCCTTTCCACCCCACCTTGGGCATCAACCCTGTTGCAGATATTTGTGTCATCTGCAAAGAGACACACTTTTCCTTCCAGTCCTTCTGCAATGTCACTTATACAGACATTGAAGAGGACCGGCCCCAGTACTGAACCCTGCGGTACCCCACTAGTAACCTCCCTTTCTTCACTGTGGACTCCATTTACTATTACGCTATGTGTCCTGTTGTCCATCCAGTGTTTTACCCAGGCTACCACCCTGGGACCCACTCTCAGGCTGGCTAATTTGTTTATTAATCTTTTGTGCTGGACTGTGTCAAATACCTTGCTAAAGTCTAGGTAGGCCATGTCCACAGCCCCTCCCTGATCTACTACTTTGGTCACCCAGTCAAAGAAATCAATTAGATTTGTCTGACATGACTTTCCTGCTGTGAATCCATGCTGCCTTGGGTCCTATGCCCCACTGGCCTGTAGGTACTCAACAATTCTTTCCTTCAGAAGTGATTCCATCATTTTCCCTACCACATAGGTCAAACTGACAGGTCTGTAGTTTCCTGCCTCTGTTTCACTCCCACTTTTGTGAAAGGGAATCACATCCACCATCCTCCAGTCCTCAGGTACCACACAATCCTCCCATGATTTATTAAAAAGGTAGTCAGTGGTGTTACTAGATCTTCCCTTAGTTCTTTTAGAATTCTGAGGTAAATCCCATCAGGCCCCATTGCTTTACCCACCTTCAGTTTTAAGAGTTCTTTCAGAACCCTTTCTTCTGTGAAAGGACTAATATCAACCCCCCTATCCAGAGTGCTTCCATTGACTGGATTAGGTGTAACCCCTAGGTGGCACTATCCCAAGGGCTACTACCCCTGCCTGCTTGGCTAGTAGCAGGTTAAGGGACCTGAGTTCTGAAATGGGTGCCTCCACCCAGAGGTCAGGGTTGGTAGTGGTCAAGCTAACCCGGCACAGCCCACCGGGACACTGTAACCTCCCTCTTTCTCCTCTAGTGGTCTGAACACTGTATAATAATTACTTTCACAATTCCCCTGGTACACCACACAAGTACCCACACTGTTTGCACTTACCACCAGGGCTGGTTCCTCTGCCTCGACCCTGGGGACCCCCTGTAAAACAAGGTTAAGCACAGCAAATAGCAACAGTACAGTACTTTGAGCACAAACTGGAACCACAGTCAGATTACATGCAGAAAAAGTTAGATCTGATTTATTCAGGGAACTTGAACAAGGGAAGGGCAAATTCAGGTTAATTGGCTTAAAGGTTATATCAATCAAGCTGTTATGCATGCGCTTTGAGTCCCTCCACACAGTCCACCTCTGGTTATCCAGGTAGAGAAGAGATGGGCTAGCCAGAACAGTTGCCCGGGGTTGTAGCTGGTTGGGGCCCTGTGATGGAAAACACAACATGCACAGTACACAATATTTGTAATCCAGAGCCAGAGGGCTCAGTTCGTAAAGGAAACAAAACAACAAGACAATCAGATGACACACTCAGATTAAGCTGTTATTGTAGGGAGCTACCCTGGTATTTACTCGCGATACCCAAGACTGGACACAGTCTGGATGAAAGTCGAGACTGCAGGTGGTTGATCTGGAATGCCAGGAGAAGCAGGGCCCACACAAGTCACAGAGGCATCGTTCCTGTTCAAGCATGGAGCAGGGGGCTGATCTCCAGGCAGGTCTCTCGTCGATGGCTTCTCTGTGCAGTGGGTAGTCTGGCTGGGCCAGTCTGGCAAAGCCCAGACCGCATGGAGACAAGTTCAGAAGCAGTCCGTTTTGGGCTGGATACAGCTCCCAGCAAGCAGAACACAGTTCACACAGTGGAGAACTAACTCACAACCCACTAGCAGCTCATACCATTTTACAGGTACAGGAATTTGTTACTCGGCAAAGCGCTCCTGAGCTGTCCTTAAGTTGCTGCACACACTGGGAGCTTAGGTAGCTGGAACTCCTGACAGGCTGATCGCATTCAGCAAAAATATTCGGTCTTCTTCAGGTTGAGCCCGGCCCACTTCAGTAGCTTACTTTAGTCACACAAACTTGGATTTAGTCCAAAATAATTCTCTTCTCTCCCTCTCAGGAGCAGCAGGCAGACATGGAGGCCAAACTCCCAGTCTTTTCATAGTTCTCCCATGCGAATCCACTCAGGATTGCTCTCAGAATCACTTCAGCTCCTTCTTGCTCAGCTTCCAGCTTAGTTCTAACTGAAAACTGCAAGCAGCCTGGGACTTCCCCAAGATCCAAAATCTTTGGTTGGCTGATTTGGCTGTCAGTCAAAGCAAGAGCTCCCCCTTCAGTTGCAAAAAAGGCGCAAAAACCTCAAACCACAGTTCCTATAGATTTTTAATTCAGACAGCTCCTGTAGTCCGGCTACATTTTAGGTCCCACCAGAACCGATTGGTCCAATTTGCAGTCCAGGACCAAGATAGTGGAGACAAACAAAACAGTCCTTGCTACAAAGAAAGGTTAGACAAACTACATTATCATTATCATTATAAATGGTTTATAGCAAATAGTTACATCTTCCAACAGAGCTCCATCACAGATTACTTATGCCTCAATCAAGCAGCTCTTAAAGAGACAGTGCACAGAGGCTATACAGGTTCTGGCAATCACATTTAAACTGCTAAAATTTAGGACACCAGCCTGGCAGTGAGCATTTAGGCAAGCTCAAGGGAGACCTTTTGGGAACCCCCATTTGTAGGGGGTTACATAGGTATCTCCCCCTGCTCTTCCATTGTGAATACTGAGCAGAAGTATTTGTTCAGTATCCTGGCTTTTTCACTGTCGCTGTCTGCCCAACCACCTTCCTCTTTATTCAGCTTCAGTATCCCTGCCTTAGTCTTTCTTTACTCCCTAATGTACCTATACAAAGTTTTATCCCTCTTCTTAACCGAGCTGGCTATCTTTTCCTCGGTTTGGGCCTTTGCTATTCTGACTGCCTTCCCTGTTTCCATCTGCTTTAACTGGTACAGTTCTCTGTCCTGCTACTTCTCTGTTTCCTTATACTTCCTGAATGCTATCTTTTTCTCCCTAACCTTCCCCGCCACTTCTTTTGAGAACCATAGTGTTTTTTTCTTTCATGTTGATTTATTTATTTGCTTCACACAAAGGCTTGTTGCCTCTGTGATGGCAGTTTTGATGTTTCCCCATTGTTGCTCCACCCCACCTTCTTGCCTGTTTGCTAGTGCTTTTCTGAGGCACTCTCCCATTTTGACAAAATCAGCCCTCCTGAAGTCCAGTACCTTCACTTTTGTGTGGCTTGACTCTACAGCTCAGTTTATTGTGAACCACACTGTTTTGTGGTCACTTGTTCCCAGATGGCTACCCACTTCATGATCAGAGATCCTCTCTCCATCCCCATTTGAGAATACCAGGTCTAAGATTGCTCCCTCCCAAGTGGGTTCCAAAACCAGCTGTCTGAGGCATGCCCTCTGTAGGGCATCGAAAATGGCCCT
Organism: Neoceratodus forsteri; assembly: GCA_016271365.2. Classification (NCBI taxonomy): domain Eukaryota; kingdom Metazoa; phylum Chordata; order Ceratodontiformes; family Ceratodontidae; genus Neoceratodus; species Neoceratodus forsteri. Next base: position 1,822,796,951 of record CM057449.1, on the reverse strand, counting down.
GCTCTTGGATGTGGCTGCAGCAAAGGTGCTCCAGTTAACATCTGGCATATTCAGGTCCCCCATCAGCAATATTTCCCCTTTCTCTGCCATCCTAAGGATGCCTTCTATCATATCCTTGTCTATTTCTTCCCCCTGAGATGAGAGTCTGTATACAACCCCTGTGCAGATTGTGGTGCCATTTCCAGTCTCCAGGGTGACCCACAGTGCCTCCTCTCCTCCCTGTTTGCCCTTTAGTTCTTTTGCTTTGATCCCTTCCCTTACGTAGAGAGCTACTCCTCCTCCTCTCCTTCCTTCCCTGTCCCTCCTGTAGATTGTGTACTCTGGTATGTTGACATCCCGGTCATGCCATAATATCCAGGCATCCCTCTTGCATCAAGGCCTCCATTTTGGGGAGCTTTTTACCTATACTACAGGCATTGGTACTCATTACCCTCCATTTTTTATGGCTTTATTTCTTTTTGCCCTATCCCTGTCCTTACTGCATTTGTCTTTTTCTCCATTTACCCCTGCCCTTCTCCCTATCGACTGCTCTATCCTTGATAACAGATTGACTTTTGAAGACCAGGTGTCATCTGTTGTCAGCAGTGGATTTTACCATCTGCGGAACATTGCCCGGATGAAGCCCCTTGTTCCGCCCGAGGATCTGCCGATGCTAGTGCATGCCTTTGTGACCTCCCAGCTTGACTACTGCAATGCTCTGTACTTCAGAGTCATGGGAAGTTCCCTTCGCAGACAGCAGCTGGTGCAGAACACGGCAGCCCGGTTACTGACAAGCCTTTCGAGGTCCAGTCAAGTGACCCCGGGCCTGCGGGCTCTGCATTGACTGCCAGTCAGATGGAGGGTCCTTTTCAAGGCGGATCTTCTCGCCTTTAAGGCCCTACATGGACAGGGTCCTGGTTACCTGTCTGATCTCCTGACACCGGCGACCTCTGCTCGCTCCTTCTGTTCCTCGTCAAGGGGCCTCCTGGTCATTCCCAGGGTTCGGTTCAGGACTTCAGGAGATCACACATTTAGCATCTCTGGGCCAACCCTGTGGAATTCGCTACCACCTCTAGTCTGGGAGGCCCCCTAGATTGAAGTGTTCAAGTGGAGGCTATAGGCCCACCTCTCTGTCCTGGCTTTCACAGCTTGCTGATCCCATCCTATTCTAGTCCCATATGTGGCAGTCCATCTGTTATTGTTATAGTTATTCATGACTGTTCTATGTCTGTGTTCTTGTTTTAAACTCTGTTAGGCACCCAGAGCCTCTGGGATTGGGTGCCCTACAAATAAAATTGCCTTGCCTTGCCTTTTAAATAAGGTGTGATTCGGTGTACACCATGTAGGACCCCTCTTTTGGCCTGCAACAGAATAACTGGATGCACACCGTGGGTTCAGCCAGAAGTTACAGTGATTGAGCATGCTTTGCAGTTCTATGGCACCCACACCTATACCCACATAGATGCAATATCCTCTACACACACACACACACACACACACACACACACATACGTGCAATGTTGCTCTTACTCCCCACACACACATTCAGTGGCACTACCTACATACGTGTGTTGGCACTCCAGACACCCCCACACATGCACTGTCATCCTCATTCCCAACATGCACTACCACCCTCCGACAGTCCCACACATGCCCTCTCACTTCCATAACCCTGCACCAATGCCTGCACACATGCTGTCACCCTCAAATCTCCCATATATAGTCACTATTACCCACAGACCCCTATACACATACACTGTCACCCGCAGAACCCTACATATTCACAGACCCTCTATATACATGAACTGCTACCCTAAAACCTTCCTCACACATGCATTCTCACCAACAGATCACCCAAACACATTTTCTGTCATCTACATACCTCACCATGTATTTGATGTTACCCACAGACCACAAACAACCATTTCTCTTCAACTAAAATGTTCTCTTCTCCTCAATGTAGTGCTGCATCACCTATAAGAACAAGCCACATCACAATAGTACCATGCAAGTAGACATTGTTGCCTTTTGCAAACTCTTGCTAGGCTCTGGTACCAGTTGGTGGCAGCATTACTCTTGGGGAACAGCGCCTTTCCTTTGTTTAAACAATCTCTCTTAACCAACAGTGGTTGGCTGCAAAGCCTCCTGCAATAGTTAACCATCAAGCTGTGCAACCAGGCACTATTAAGGGAGGTCCCTGTGATGCTCCCCCTCTTGCTTGCACCAATCTTTTTGTTGTTAATCATTTTTATTAAACATTGCAACAACATAAAAGAGCATATTACACATCACATGAACCATAAAACATAGGGCAAAAAGAGATACAGCTATGTCACAATAAACACAGACAAAGCAGCATAATATAGGGGTACAAAGCTACACACAATTATCAACGCCTTGTCAGAGTAAATCCTAGATGAGATTTAATGCACATATGCTAATGGGGAATGCCAACAGACCACCCCAATAACAGAAAAAAAGCACAAAACTACATACAAATCTCCAACAGGCAGTGCTGTCAGAAACTGAAAAAAAGCCAAAACTTTCACTGGAAACCCCACACAAATGAGTTATAGTATGAGCACCCAAAGGAGGTCTGCTGGATGGGCCAGAAGAGTGCTTGCACAAATTTTTGATTCGTTCATACTATTATAATCAAAAAATCATAAGATTACTTATAGCTTTCAGAAGAAAAAAAAGACCATCAGAACAGCAGTGTGGCTGGTAGGCTCCTCTCTCTTTCTCTCCCCCCTCTCTCTCTCTCTCTCTCTGTCTCCCCCTTCTGTCTATGAGGAATTCTAGTCCTGCCCTTAAAGGGCATTTCTATTATGATTCTTCCAAATTTTAGGGAGAATGTCACAACTGGTCAAGTGGTCCTTGTACCTCATTACCAAGCAGAGTCCAGTACACCCCTCAGTCCCTGCCTATTGAAGCCTGTAAACTATTTTTAACTCATAGGGTTGTCTACGTCCCTGCACATTTATGCTATACAGCAGAATGGAGCACAGCAACCCCAGTTAGTGCAGCACCCCAATATTCAGGGAGTGCTCTCCCTGTACCTTTAGCATGTTTTTGTCATTGTCTGTTTATATGTAAGCATTAAGCCACGACAGAGGTGTGCTCTAATGCTGGATTGATGCATGGGGGGTGCGGTGCGTGCCCGAGGCCCAGGGCCGAGGGCTACCTCGCCACTGACGATCAAGCGTATAGAGCATCACTGACGGAGGCTTAATGCGCTTGTAACAGGGCAGAGGGTTCTGGAGGGATGCTGAGCGATGCAGTGTGACAGCGATACAAGAGGACACGGAGGCGTGCTAATTTTAACATATTTTATTACAGTAGCAGAAAGACGCACTACCTCACCATACATAGTGATGTGGTCAATCACGCTGCTGGTGTACTCACGGTGAAAGGAAACATAAGAGTTCTGTGATGTGCTGCTGTCTTCCGTCCGAGTATTCCGCTGTAAGTTGTGCTGGGAGGTCTGCATCTCGCATTTCAGTGGCTCGGAGCGCAGCGGCAGCCGCGCGGGGCATCTCGGGCGTCCCTACTTCCTGGTCCCGCTTGGATTGCTGCTCGGGTGCGTTGTGTTCCACCTGCTCTCTGTGCTATGCTGCCCGCCGTGGTCTCCACTTCACTGCTCTGAACAGTGTGCACCACGGGATGCTTCCCCGGATGTCCTATGAATGTCCTGCGGGAGTGGAGCGTCACAGGAGTCGCTCGTCGCGCTGCTCGTCTCCCTTGCACATCGCGCCCAGTGCTGCTAGGCAGGGGGTCTGGCTGACAGCGGTAGTGCCGAAGCGAGCATGGCATATACCCTGGGTTAATACCCGCTTCGGATGCCGTCTCATGACTGTCCTCCGCCTATCCCCTCGCCCCATCACAGGCACACTATTAATGCCATGTTACAAGCCCCCTTAATGCCTCTAATGCCCGATCTCTCTCCAGAACACACAGAACATTCAAGAGTGCTTCTCCCCGCATGGTCAAGTGAGGGTTTCAATGGCTCAGAGGAGTTCCCAGTGTAGTTTCCAAGGTGTTAATTAACCATGTCATATGTAAATATTAATGTTTTGTTTTATTTGTGGAGAATGAGGTGGCAAACTGGGCATTTATAATATAAAGTCCTGATAAGTAGTATGCCCAGTTCTGTCATTTGGCCCCACTGCAGACACTGGCACAGGAGCTGAAGCACTCAACAGAACAAAAGAAAAACACAATAACCTTTTGTTATGTTAATTGCATCATGTCGTAGGGTACCATGATTTGCTGGGAGCTGGCACCCAACAGAATTGGACATAATGCATGTCAGGACTGTAATATTCATATGCTGACAAGGTTCTCTGACCTCTGACACAAAGGGTTACATAGAAAATACTAGCCCAAATGGGTGTAGCACACACTAAGTAGCAGAAGGGTTAAGGAAAAGGATATGAATGCAGGCCTGGTTATGGGTCATGGGTCATAAATCAAAAGCTACACAGACTTTGGTTCTAACAACTTAAAAACAAGCATCTGTCAATGCCTAATGTTTGCTTGCTTGTATTTGCTGTGTTGTTGTTGAGCACAGACAGCGCAGAGGCTAAAATTAGCAAATTGATATCAAAAGTTATAACAGCGCAGTTGACATGCAAGCAAGTAAGACAAGCAAGCACATTTTATTTATAAATCACTATTCCAAGAAGAGCATAACATTGTACATAATCCGTAAAACACATGATTGAGAAATGAAGTGGTTCAAAGATAGCATTGTTTTCTTAAATTGTGACTTGAATTTTTTCAAAATAGTATTCTACCACTGCATGCAACTGCATGCAGCAAATGAGCCCAGGAAATCAGTCTTACAACTCCCTCTTCCCACACGCAATCTTTGTTTTTTGTTCCCTACTACCAGTGCCAGCAGTCAGCTCCTGGAACCAGGTCCTCAGTTCAAAGTTGAAGCTGGAGTGTAACACAGAACTGTATGGATTTGTTACAGATAAATGTCACTCTCTTTTAAAGAGCAACTCTGCACTTCAGGATGTACTTTCATAAAAAAGATGTTTCAGCTGGTACAATTTACTAGAAAATACGTTTTTTTTTTTTTCATTTTCAACATTCCTTCCCAAGATTTAGAGCACATCTTGGTAGTCCATCTAAAAGGTCTGTACAGAAAGTATTTGAAAACATTTGCCACTCCCGTTAACCTCACAATGCCTTTGTTTACGACAGCATAGCGTTCACCATGACAACAGACTGTGATGTCACAAACAACAATTATATGGTTAGCAGGGGGAGTCAGATACATTCTGAAAGACTCAGTGAAAAAATGACTGCATCATCCCCAATATTTAGTAGACCAACAGGAGGAGAAAGTAAAAAAAAATATATAAAAAACAATAAAGTAAAAATATAACTGGTGTAACTCCAGTGTTTTTAAGCTTTTTTATTATAATAAAGAGTTTCTTTAAATCCAGAATGTAATAGTATTGAGTAATGTAAAAAAATTAAGAAATGAGGTATGAATGTCAATGCTTTCAATAATTCAGCTGCAATGGAGAGTGTATTGTGCTGGATGGGTGGGTGTGGGAGCATGGCCCACAGCACTTTGTGACTAAACTGTGAGCCTACGTAAGGAAGTGACACAGTGTTGGTATTTTTTCGTGTGGTGCCAGGGTTTGTGCTTGCACTTTGACTGGTCTGGCGCAGTAGGCCTCTTGTTGCACTGTTGATTTTTACCATCATGTTTTGTTTCTTTTGCCAGAGGGGCAGCGGCACTGTGCATTTTCTCATGCTTAACAACAAACTACATCTTGCAGCAGCAGCAGCAGATGTAGCCCCCGATGTCTAGGGATATCCAGATGGTATCTTGGTGGGAGGGTGGCTCTTGTACAACAAAGAAGCACAGTCCAGGAAAATAGAATATGCTCATTACCTGGTTGTTCTGTTGTTGCGAGATGGCTTAGCAGCTTAAGGAGCAGGTACATCTCTTCACATTGGTGGAGATAACTGCAGGGGCAAGGTGTTAGCAGGCAACAACAACAGCACACATTTTGTCCAGAGAGTGCAATGTCCACAGCCAGATTACTTTGCAAAACAAACTGATTTAATAATAAGAAAACTGACTGGCCACTCCATGGATCGTGGGGAGTAACAAATACAGTGGGGGACATTTCACAAGTATGGACCTGACAATTACTTCTGCAACAATCTCTTTTTCTAACAAATCGATTTATTGCTTTGCAGACATTGCCTGGAGCCGAAAAGGCTACATTCCTGACAGCAGCACTAGATGGGACCGACACAGGCCACACTTGCAGGTAGTTCACGCTTGCAGACTTTTAATTCATATTCCTTCCCTTCATACTCTTCCTAAACACAGACACTTGCTTATTTTGTCTTCTCTTAGTCTCATCGATACTTAAACTGAGGTGGCAACTGTGACAGCACGAGACGTTTCTACTGTCCCAATCCCATTTCTTATTTGCCTTGTTACAAAAGGGTTGCTTTAAAACACAGGGCTATTTTCTTGCTGAGAGGTCTCAAACTTTTAAAACAGTGTTCATTTTAGCATGAACGGACCACCGAAGACCTTTCCGAGTCCCAATGCTAATGCCATGTGCCTGGTCTGGCCTCCCCAGGGAATTCTGCACATCCTCAAACTGTGGATTTGTGCTGCGCTCCACAGGGCTACCACCCTAAGACTCAGAAGACGAAGGAAGGAGCACCAGCACTCCAGAGCCAGGAGTTATCGGGGCAGTTTGGTGATACAGACTTAGTTCTGTTCTTGCAAATGGGAACTTACCCATCCACAAACAACGCACTTGCTTGAAATGTTCAGTGTGGGCCTCCTTCATTAGAGCTATCTGATAACTCCTGGCTCCGGAGTGCTGATGCTCCTTCCTTTGTCTTCTAATTCTGCACATCCCTGGCTTTCCAGAAACCAAAGGCACTTTCCGCTCATGTAACTATTCCAGTTTCACGACTGCTTTCAACCAGGGGACCAGATGTAATGCCACACGGAGCACCCAGATGGCCTGCCTTCCCGCTGGGGTCCCAACCAGCCACTCCACAACATGGATCTCTTCCTGCCTCCACAGGTTGCACTCCCTGAGAGCCCAAACCCTGTATTGGCCACCAGTCAGGGGAAAAGGGTAGGCTGCCACCACCACACCCTATACAATCCAGGCTGCCACTTCTGGAATGTGCCCCCAGGCCCCATTTGCTAGAGCAGGCCCAACCACAGAAACACTCACCAGCTCTCAGGCTGCACCTGTCCATGGGCGAGATTTCTGAGGAGCAGGGCCCCCATCGATGCTTACCCTACCAAGGTGCCAGAGATCACTTGGCAGGTCTCCACACTTCTGACTGTCCGGGCGCTGGCTTCCAGACCACACTGACATGATCCAGACTTGTGCTCCACGGCTCCCCTTCAGCCATCATGGCCTGAACCACCACACTTCCAATGCGGATCTTCAAAGGAGGAGGGCTGGGGTGGCAAGTGGTCTACCCCAGCCCCACTGTGGCCCCTCCAGCCTAACTTGTGGGCCCCAACCCCGACTCCTCTTCTCTCCTCAATCTCCCAACCTCTCTCCCTTTGGTGCCAAAAATCCCACTGTTTATCCCCTAGGGGGTGGGTCCCCCTGCCAGCAGCAGGCAGGCCCACATCCCAGACCTACCAGCACCAGTGCAACCACTGCCTAGCTACACAATTTAACTAGTAAGCTCCCAAAGGGTGCTTACATAAAAGTACAATCATACAGTGCCTAGTTATTTAGAGGTGATTAGGGGACTCATGTGCACCTTACTTGCCTGAAGCACAGTACACTCGGAGCTGGCTTTAGGATTTCGGGGTACCTTGAGTGAGATATCTCATGGGGACCCCTACCCAGGCCACCTCAATACCATGTCTCTTACTCTATTTTATTTGCACACCATTTCAATTTTCTGTACAAGTAATTATTTTTTAAGGTAAAGCAGCAATGTGGGCCTTGGTGATCTTCTACCCGCTTTATCCAGCAATGCCCATATGCTCAAGATTAGCTGAGCCACACCTGCACCAATAGTAATTCATGACATTATGGTAACACATCAGTGGGCTGTGCCCAGCCACCTTATGCCGTAATGCTTTGTTGCTGTGTTAAGACCGTAATTAGAAAATAATAACATTTAAAAACTAATAAGGTACCCTAGCTTTGGCTGGGAAGGTCAGGTAACCACCTGGACTGCTTGTGCCAAAAACTGACTGTGTGCTTGAGCACCATGCAGTATAGTATGTGTTAACTATGCAAGCCAGGATTCAGTTCCCATTAGGAGCATTTTAATATTTGCTCTCAATGCACCGTTTCTGGATTTGCTGTTCTTTGTGGCACACTGACAGCTATTCACAACACAGTGGAAATAAAGCAGATTTTCTTTAAAGAGCCCCTGACACCGTCGTGACAACTTTGTGAAAATGTAATGTTCTGCACAGGTAAGCTTATATTTTCATATTGTTTCTGTATTTCTCATTCTTCTTCATCATTAAGGACATTTGCATGTAAACAGGATCACTGTCCTATCTGTTCTGGCTGCTTGCCTACATATGACATCACAGTTATGTTTATGACCTAATCTGTTGCTGTGGGGATAATTACGATGCCATAAACGGGGATTACTTATTTTATTTATTTAAAAGTTGCTAACTGGGAAAAGCACCATGACCAGAAGCTCATTTCCAGGTGCAACCCGGATTATGATGTCATATGTAGGATAGCAGAAAGAGCAGATAAAGTCTAAGGGACAGTAAGCCTCTTTCATACAGCTGTCCTCGGTAACAAAGAAAAAAAGTAAATAATTATAGAAAATACATGAAATATAAACTGAATTGTCTAAATCTCACATTTTTTCCAAGGTTTTCTAATGGTGTCAGGGGCTCTTTAACTCTGCTTTATAAGGAAAGGCCTGTGAAAAGAAATTGCATCCAGAGTTATGCAGTACACAGTGGTGCCTGACTCTGAGGAACAACTATAGGGTGTGAGGTTCATGAGTCACTCAGGCTCATACTTTTCAGCTCTCCCAAACTAGGAGGAACAGTCCTCATTTTAACCCTGAGAAGTCCTTTGTTCCCAATAGGTGTGACAATTAGATGTTTCTCATAGGTTCATAGGTTTCCGTACGAGTTCAATAGGCTGTTTGCCCTTTGTAGAACTCGCCACCTTTTCATAGGTAGTAGTTGTATTTCCTGTCTCCCATGAATACATATTTTTGTTGCAATATTAACCACTGCTAAGCAATTTAGATAACAAAATGTAGTGAAAAAGAAATAACGTGACCAACTGGTAATTGGACCCAGGCCCCCAGAATACTGTCCCGGTGCTCTAACCACTGAGCCATAGGCTCACATGGTTTGCCCGACTCTTCCTGAGCACTCTTCCTTTTTCTGGTATTGCAAATCATGAAACTAGGATTTTTACACTAGGAGGTTTACAGCTACGAGCTATTTCTTTCTCACTACAATCTGTGATCTAAATTGCTTAGCAGTGGTTAATACTGCACCAGAAACATCTAATTGTCATGTCAGTTGTTCCTAGTTGTGGGTCATATGTGGACTTTCTGGGACTATTTCATTCTAAGTCGTGCTGTCATGGGCTCATATTCTGCAGCATTTACTATTATCAATTAATTAGCTGGAAGTGAATTCTTACATCCCACCTTGGACAAGTAAGAGTTCAGGGGATGCTTATATAGACTCCTAGTATCAACTGTATATTTGTATAAAAATGTTATTTTTATGATGTTTCCTGTCTGGAACTAAACTGTGTTTTTCTAAACGTGAATAAACATAAAGTTAAAAAAAGATGAAGCATTACAAGAGAGAGACAGAGAAAGAGAGAACAGGTTGAAATTTCAGTTTCTGATTTAAAAAATATCAAACATCTTGCAATTGAGAGCTGGCCCTCCAGCACAGTGGTAGTTCTACCACTTGTGGCACCAATAACCCGAGTTCAGGAGGGACTTCAGGATATTGGAGGGTCAGCCAGGAGAGGAGAACTGAGTGTCTGTAGAACTGTTCTCCTCCTCTGGAATGGTGGGTCGCAGAGCCCCTCACAAGCCTGGCTCCTAGCAGAGGCTAGACAGCAGGCAGCTCAGGACCTCAGCATTGGAAGGAGGGATGACAACCATCGATGCACACTGTGGGGAAGCACATGATGTGCATTATGACAGTTTTGCACTCCTGCCCCTCCAATGGGGAGAACAATGGAGGATAAATTCAGGCCCACAGGCTGACTCTGACCACCCACAAGCTTTGCACCCAATTACCCAGAAAAGGCCACCAACCAGATTCATGCTACTGCAGGGGTTGAGAAACCCTGCTGACCCCACCAGGGAGGACAAAACCTTAGTGAACACATGGCTGGTAAGTCCTGGGGGAAGTTGTGGTGCTGGAGTTGGGTTGGCTGGCAAGGATGGGTGCCCCTCAGAATGTGTGGCGGGGGGGTAAAGAAATATATCTTTTAATTGGGCCAGTCTGATGGCCTTGTGGAAGATTTGTTGAACTTCCATGTAGGAAACCCAGGTTCACGTCTCTCACTAGGTAGTTGCAGCAGGACCCGCAGAAGAAGGAACATAGTCCCTATGAGTGGGGGAGTGGCATCTTTTGCTGCTATGTGACTACCTCACACTGGCTCCGAGACAATGGGAGTCATGACAGCAACATCCCTTGTGCCACTCTCCATATATGATGGGACATCAACCCAAGACGACATCATGCACAGCTTGTCATATTCACCCTGTCGCCTCCCTGACCATGGAAGCTGGATGAGGGCTTCCCCAAGATTCTCTCCATTTGGCACTCCCAGGATTATACAAGTGCAGTGGGCCCCTCTGCAGGAGGTGGGCAAAGGGGGGAGCATGCAGTGATAAGTAGAGGAAGCACTAGTAAGGTACAGAAAAGATGGGGGAAATAAAAGTGAGGGTACAAAGGAAAAAGGGAAAGGATGGAAGTACATGAAAAATACACAGAAAAAGGAATAATAAAATATATACATCCTTCAGAAATCACTTTTTGCACTTATTTACGTAAACATTAATTTACCATCTTGTGAAACTACAAAAAGTTTTAAGAGTGCAATTTCCAAATATGGGACTCCTTTTATTATAGATGCTGTCAACAAAATTCCTTCTGTCTTCCCACAACTGGGTCAAGCAGCTGTTAAGAGTTTTACATGATGAATATAAATAATAAACTCCGAGGTGTGGCATTATGCTGAGATAATGTCACACCCAAGGTCTAATGGCTCTTGGCTTGCACTCCCTGGCCTCATCACGTGGGTGTGAAATTATTCTGTGTTGCTTCATTATGACTTGTCTGAGCCTGTCCTTTGCGTGCATTTATTACTAGCTTCACCTGAACTTTCTGGCTGTGGACCTATTACTGGTAAAGCACACTACAGATTATATCTAACTGGAGTCTAATAGAATGAATCATTGACCAGATAAGTGATCACTCGTAACAGGTGGACCGATCTATATTTTACTGCACTTTAAACTTTCAGGTTTTCCTCCGTCTGTCTGGATGAAATTGAGGGAGAAAGACAAGGCCATTTTCTAGACAGCTTGATTGATTTTTATGCTCATAAAAGTGTGTTCATACCGTGGACAAAAAAGTGCCCCATGATGCTGTGCTCACTAAGCATCATGTTAAATGACCAGATGAGAACATTTAATTTTGTCACTTTTGACTAGGAAATGCACACTGAGCTGTGACAACTCATTTCCAGGTGCATCTTCAGGGCATGCGTTACATGGACCAGTTTTTACTGAGGGAGGAGCAGGACAGGGGAAATCCCCTACTATTACAAGTGTCATGGGATTTTTACCTTCCACTAGGACGGCCACCACAGAAGGGCAGAAGAGGCCTCAGTTTAATATCTCATCAGCAGGACAGCACCTCAACAATGCTCTACATTCTCCTTTAGTTTTCAGACAGAAAAGACAGAATAAAATACATGTTACAATGTTTGATGCTCATTGTTTTACAGAGAGCTCAGTGTTCCAAAATTTGTAGGTTTCCTGGGTACACGCTGTCCTTGCTTACTCTGTCTATCTCTGTGCAGTCTGGAATGCCTTCCCTTAAAAGGGTATAAATAGGACTCCCCAAGCAGTTCAGGTTCCTGTTTGTAGTTCTTAAGTTTTTTATTCGGAGAAGCCGCAAGCAGTTCCAGACCCCGTGCTGGTCAGGGTGCATGTAGGGAGCCTGCTAGTCCTGGTATGGTGGCAGGATCTTGGATCCTGGGTGGAACGGGTACCCTCTAGCCCCTAGTTGCCATACACCATCAGAGAAGGGATGTCTTACCTTGGAAGTTCCTATGAGTTTTCATCTGAGAGGAGTTTGGCAGTAATGCATTTGTGAGGCTGATCAGTTTGGAGTCCTTTGGAGGAGGAGGAGTGACAAGCAGAGGCTACCTGATGCAGGTGAACCTAGGCTGCGTATCAGGAGACTGCATTGTGGGCACTCCACATGTCAGGGCTGCCCCCTTGATCAGGCTTCTCTGTCTGTTAATGGCATGGATACTGACAGCCTGGATCTGCTGGCAGCAGGGAGTGGTGTGGGAGAGCCAGGACATTCGGAAACTCTTCTGTGTTACTGGACTTACAGAGTGAAACAGCACCTACGAGTGCAGTTTCTCTGGCCAGAGAGGCTTGCGAGTTCAAGGAATGATGGCAGACTCCTGTGTCTGAGTGGCACTGGCTCCCTTTGGTGCAGGTCTCTAGAGGCCTGGATCCTGTTCAGAATCCAAGACTTGGGATAGCAGGGCACTGTTTGTTGCTCACCCTCCAGAGGACAGTCTGGTGTCTTCCAGAACACTGTCCTATGTTACAACAAAGAAACAGACTGGAGAGCTGTTTTAGTGGAGGCCTATGGCCTGAAAGAACTGTGAAGGAAGCTGTGCATTATGAAAGTGTCAGCGCAGGTGGCAGACTACAATGATCTGAACCCGAGGACAATGGGTAGAATGTGATGCACCTGGTTAGCCTCTGTAGCTATGACATATGTGTGCTATCTCAATTTGCTAATGTCCAAGCTGGAGAGTGTATTTACCCTGGGAGAGTATACCCCTCCGTGTTTATCTCTGCCACAGCACTGAGTAAAAGCTAGGTCTCACAGGGCTGGGTAAACCCTACGTTCTTTTTTCCCCACTTGTGGCTACAGGGGGACTACTGATTCACTACCTCAAATTATGTCACTAGCGCAACTAGTAAATGTGTTAAGTCATGACACTACTAAATGTGCACCTGTAGCTAGTATGGGAGTTATTCAGTATTACTGATTGATGATTCTACTTATGACCGGGCCTTTGGCAAGGTCTCAGTCAGAGTACCAGCCATGTAAACCCTTGCTGGCAATCTAGTGTGAGCATGTGCCCAGTAAATAAAAGTTTTTGTTATGAAGCAACTCCAGTTCCAAGTGTTGTGCCCTACGTCCTGAAGCTACTGGTGGGAATTAAGGACCCAGAGACTGCTAATAAAGTATCTGAACTGTTGCAAATAGACTTTAAGGGCTCAGTTTTCTAAGGTTAATGCAGGGCTTACGTCAAGCCCTGTATCAACCCCATTCTTTGGCACAGCTGCGCCAAACCCCTGTGACACAACTGCACCTGATTTTAGTACATCGGGCACAGCTGCGCCAAACTCCTGTGACACAACTGCACCAATTTTAGTGCATCGGGCACAGCTGCGCCAAACTCCTGTGACACAACTGCACCGATTTTAGTGCATCGGGCACAGCTGTGCCAAACCCCTGTGACACAACTGCACCTGATTTTAGTACATCGGGCACAGCTGCACCAAACTCCTGTGACACAACTGCACCTGATTTTAGTACATCGGGAGCAGCTGCGCCAAACCCCTGTGACACAACTGCACCTGATTTTAGTACATCGGGTGCAGCTGCGACACTTTCAACACTTTATGGCAGCTTGCACTAAATATTTGGCACAAGCCCCGTAAAACTGGTCTGCAATCTGGGCCAGTGGGAAGCTGGTCTAACTTGTGGTATTTGGCATACAGGAGTAAATATCCTGATCGAAGAGATGGAAACACATGCCAAGTTGTGTGGTTGCCCATATTTTATTTTATATAGTATATGTTTTTTTACACTGGAGTGACGGCCCCCCCCCCCCCACTGAAGTGAGAACAAAATATAGTGTAATTTCTTCGTTCTGTTCAATTATCAGTACCAAATTTACAGACTTTTGAAAGTTAAAAGGTACAACTTTGGGCACTGGGTGATTAGTAAGTAGCTAGGTGTGGAATAAATGAGAAATTTAAAATGATATGACCTTTGAACTGTGCAGAACAACTATTTGGAATGCGTACAACACTTTGGAATGCACACAATAGTTAAGAATGTGCACAAGGATTGTGAGCGGGCTGATTTTTATACCGAGCAAAGCCTAACCATGTACTGTATATGAATACAGACAAGGAGATTACTCTTATGGATGTAAGAGTGCCCTCACTTACATGCTTGGGGTACCACAACCACCCAACTAAAGTTTGTGGTTCTCACACTCTAAGAGTGCATGTGAGACCACTCTCACAGCTGTAATAGAGGTCTGCCCAGCCGTATTAAAATACAGTATAAATAAAAGGTTCTCCTGTTCCAAAGTGTCACTCCAAGAAGCCCCTAAGATGAATGCCACTCTAGTTCTAGCAGCCCTGTGGTAAGTAATTATTTACTGCACTACTGTCATGACCAAATTAAGCAGAGGGCAAAAGAGACAATGTCCCGGTGCCAAGATCTCCAAGGGTGTCCAGTACACAAGCTTTCAGTTTAAAAAATTAAGTTCTGTCCGAACAAAAATCTGGGTTCAAATTCCGCCAGAGATGGGTACTGTTATATCGGGGCTGGGATCGGAGGGAGGGTGGGTGCCACTAGCACCAGGGCATTACTCTATCATTATGAGGCTTGGATTGGAAGAAGGGTGGCCATCCCTAGCACCAGGGAATTTCTCTATCATTACGGGGCTGGGGTCAGAGGAAGTGTGGGTGCCACTAGCACCAGGGTGTGTTTCTCACAGTACAGGGATGGCAATTGGTCGGGGGGGGGCAGCCACACTTCTGCCACCAACTGCTAGGCTTGCGCGGTAGTAAGTCATGGTCTCCATCAGTGGCATTTGCAAGGGGACCACACAAAATGCCCTTATGCAGCACAAATACTCTGAATATCAGACTGCAATGATATTCAGGTCCACGCCCCTCCATTTGCATGACGTCCCCCCTCCATAGTTTGCCCAGGCACAAACTGGGTTTTTGAATATAGGAAATCCATGCAAACCAGGATTTGTGCAGGGCAAACTTTTGAATATCGGGCCCCAGGAGTTTTAACTATGTCGCAGTTTGTGTACAGAACACTGATCATGATTGCAGTAGGCTAACAGCTCATGCTAAGCATTCGTAAACCATGACATAGTTAAAACTCAGTTACAGGTTCCATGAAAAGAATTGTTCAGAATGTTGTCCATAAAAAGTAAACAATTGAAAATACAGATTTTCAGATCAGTGTTTAGTTAAATACAATTAAATATGGATCATTTAGAGGCATGCATTTGCTTTCTGCTACTAGGAACACTACTAGCCACTGCCAATTAGCACAAATTTCCTGTCCCCTTTAAATTACAAAACTTAACAAATAGCCTATACTTTCCTAATATGTGTTTGTTGTTCCATCTTAAAATAAGTAGGTAATTTTAAAACTATATTTACGGCACTTTAACAACTAATTTGAACCTTCTATGTATGTATTTGGGTTGAGTCATTAAAATTTGGGATGTATTGGTTATGATTACAGTAGTATTCAGTAACAAAATCTAGAAGCTGTCTATTCAGTGACCCACAGTAGATCGACACCCTAACAGTGAAACCCAAAAAAACAACCATTACAGCGACAGTCACTGTAATGGTCCAGGTTTCATCGATGCAGTTTCTCCCAGTGTTCTGCCCCTTCCCTGAAACAATTCCAACCTGGAGTTGATTATATTTAAATGTGGCAATGACAGCCCCATGCCAAGGGTCGGCATTGTGCCGTCGCTGTGAGGGTTGTCAGCAGAATGTTTGTCAACATTCTGTGGTGCTTCCACAGTATCACGGTTATAATAAACTTGCTGCTCAGTAGTCACACACCATTTCCTGAAACAGCTGATTAATAAGTGGGTACATTTTTAAATATCTTTAGTTTAACAATTAAGTCTGAGTTTCTATATACATATCTGGATCACATATAGTAGTTATAACTTAGGCCATATTAGTTATGATTTGGGTTGAATTATTACTATAGAACCGTGTGTAACTGAATGAGTTTGTATTAATATTTGACCATATGTCATTGAGAGATTTAGGAAGCGAGAGATCCCCCTGCAGTTTTCATAGCTAGTTGCTGGTGGCACAATATACAAACCATAAACGTCTTCTCTCAATCCAGTCAGTAGTTTTTGGAGCACGAGTTTCAGGGGAAGATAACATTTTAAAGGTTTTGCTTTTTTTTCTGTTAAGTTTTTTTATTAGCTAAGGAACACCATGTGAAATGCTATACTGTATGTTGATATTTTATAATATTCAATAACAAAGTTCCATGGTTATAACAAACTCGCTGCTCAGCAGTCCCACTCATTTCATTTCATGTTTTATTTTATACTGAGAGGTCTGTGGGCTAAAAACCCATTTTCACAGACATCCATTTTAGACATATACAAACATAAAAAGACATCTTAGCAGAATCTTAAACACATTTTAAAAATTACAAGGTTGCTCAGACTAGGTAAAACACCGACAGAGTTAAGGACTAGGTAAAACACCTGCAGACAGAGTTCATAAACATACTCCTTCTAAGAGCTCCATCCCTTAAACACCTGGGGCCCGATTTTTAATAGGGCCTGACATGGCCAGAGACTAAGTCCTGTGACGCAACTCGCCAGTATGGAGAATAAAAATCTCTACACAGGCAGAAATGCTATATTCAGCAGTAATACAATGTGTAGCACTTTGGCGCAGCTGCACATCAAAATATCGGAAAGCTGCCTTAACTGGCAGAGCTGGACTCAAAATGACTCCACATTGAAAAAGTCACGTGCATGCAGAAAAACTTGCTGGTGTACAAGGAGAATCTCGCTTGTGCACCATTTCCCCTCTCCGTGTGCATTTTTCTTTAGCTTTGAAAATCTGGCACCTAATCTGTGGCTTAGTTGGGCTTTGTTCATTAAATCATAAACCAGCTGATCACCTGTCTCATCCCTCCCCAAAACAGCTACTCTGTGGTTCTGATTGGTCTATGTTTCATTAAATAATAAATGATGTGTTCAGCAGTCCCATCCTATCCCCATGGTGTCAGTGGGCTCATTTGGTAGTACATTCTCCTTTGGGCTAGGAGGACATGGGTTCTAGTCCCACACCAGGATTGCGCTCATACCATAAATGTTGGCACCAGAGTGCAGTACTAAGAGGGTGCTATAGGTACTGTTGGGGTGTGCTGTTTTTTTTTCAATTGAGCTGGTAAACTGAGATCCTGTCTGCTTTTTCTGGTGGTTGCTCAGGTGGACATTAAAGATCCCATGGCACTTCTTGAAAAGAGTGGGGATGGAGTGCCGTCTCTGCATGTCATCTTAGCACCTGAAGAGGCACTGTTGGAGGCCCTGCCAGTGAAATAGGGACAGAGGAAACAGACATTGAGGGAATTCTAGAAGCTGTCTATCAGATATCAGTGTCCTGCTGCACTGAAGAATGCAGTACAGCTTCATGTTGGGCACTGTGAGCCATTTCAGTCGGCCCTGTAAGTGGGGGAACCTCCAAAATTGACAGGACTCCATTTGTTGTTTGTTTAAACAAAACCAGGGCAGGGTTCTGATAAAGCTGAAGCTATTAGGTAAGTCTATAGACAACTTGGTAGAAGGAACAGTACCTGAGATATGTGAAGATGCACCTTGTTCTGTGGTATGATCCATGGAAAAGCAGTCAGGGTCTTGTAATGAGGCATTTACTTCTTGTGTCCCGGGTTGCATTGGTGGCATTTCTGTGGTCCTTGTAACAGCAGGGATGCCCCCCCACAGATTCCCCAATATCCATTCGGTCTTGTTGTCCAGTATTATACATGATGTCCTGCATGCTTTCAGCAGCTGTGATTTTGGCAGAAGCCAGCAGTCAGCCCTTTCCATCATGGCTTCTGCATTCCCTGCTTTATTTAATGTTTCTTCTACACTCAGTGTAAGAGCTGTGGGACTTTTCCCCTCCCGCGTCCTCTCATCCAAAATCTGTGGCCTGTGCTACCTCTCAGCTGATGAGGCTGACAGCTGTCTTTGGGCCCTATACAGAAACTGACAGCAAGGCCAGATGCAAACCTGCTGGAAAAAGAGTAGGGGGAATTGTTTATTAAAGCAAAATCAACCAGTTGCAACTAACAACCAAAATCAAATATACAGTAACACAGCAAAACATATAATTTTGTATGAGAACTGTATACAAACTATAACAAAACTGTCTTTGAACTCATGAAGAACCAAATAATTAAGCAACAATCATATCATCATAGTATTCTTATTAGAAAGGGCAAGAAGTTCTATAAGCCCCAACTGAGCGTTTTTTTTTTTTAGCTCCAGGAATCATTTTTCCATAGGTCACAAAACACCTGTCTAGCCATGTCCATGACCTCCTCCTCATATATGGACAATAATTCATTAGTGATTTTGTCTTATAAAGCATGCAATGGAAGAAATTCATGCTGTATATAAATTGGCATCTAACTTGTTAAATGAACCATTTTAAAAACATCAATATTATCCTCAGGGTTCTTGCGTGGAACTTTCTTAAATTCACCATCAGTCAAAACTTCATATGCCATACCTGAAAAAGCCTGATACTTCCATCTGGAAAGAATCAAAGACCAGAGATTTTTTTATATGTGGACAGTGGGAAAACAAACGTACCATAGTTTCCAAAGTTTGTATGCATTCTGTTCTTAAGCAATACCTTTCTGCTGGCCATTTGTGGTGGTGGTTATTCCTGGCATTCAGTTTGTCATGACAACAAAACCATATTGTGTCCCCCATCTTTTGTGGGATACAGTCCTCCTTAAATTGGTCCATAATACAATACTCCTTGATCCTAGGGGGACAATTAAAGTGTGGAACCAAACCAAAAAAAATGCCTCCCAGATATCATTGTGGAGTTGTCTCCTGGTGTGACTAGTAAATATTCATCAGGGTGCAGCTCCACTTTTTAATGTTCCAGAAAGATCTATTGGATACCCAGAGATCCCAACTGGGCGGTTCCAAAACACCCCGATATGTCGAGTACTCCATTTCTATAGTACGTATGCACAGCAATCTTGAAAGAATAGAATCTGTGGCCAAGGAGTTCCTTGTATAACCAGTTTCATATTACTACTGTATATAGGAATATACTAACAAAAACAGCAGCTGCGATTTTGGCAGAAGCCAGCAGTCAATCCTTTCCATCATGGCTTCTGCATTCCCTGCTTTATTTAATGTTTCTTCTACACTTAGTGTAAGAGCTGTGGTAAAAAAACAGGGTTTAACATAGATAATCCTCCTTCTTTGATGGATCTAATTGTGATATGTCATTTTATGGGGTTTAATCTATAACCCCAGAAAAGTCTTAAAAATACACCGTATAACCATAGTTTCACACATTTCGGTAGGGAGGAACATAACTAACATGAAAAATATGGGGACTGTAAAAGTTTTATTCATGTATAACCTCTTTTTCTTTGTTATTGGTCACGACTTCTATCTGTCAACTTTCTTTTCTGCAATAGACAGTTTATCTTGTCAGTTTTGCATAAATGTTTCAGCCCAGATATTCAAAGGGGTTACACCTGGTGCAACCCCAGATATGTGCCCTGGGGCAATATTCAAAAGAGGGAATTGTGCAGTGCAATTTCCAATGCTCTGGGATGCAAAGATAATGTACATGACGCGTCCCCAAGGGGCATGCCCATGCATATTCAGTACATCCCAATATTCAGCCCGGGATGTGCGGCACATATGGTGGCACAACCCTGAGATGCACCACATACCAATGAGCAACGTTGAGCCTGAAAAAAAAAGGCTCAAATGATGGCCACCCACAGGCAACCTGCTGTACTGCAAGGCGCAACACAGCAGCCTCCAGCCATGGGTGGCCACCCACTCCCCCAGTACACTGTGCACAAGCACCCACAACATCCCCGGTGGTCTAGTGGCACCCCCTCCCTCCCTGTAGCACCGATCAGCAAGAATATATGTAAATAAGTGCCCTGGTAGTCCAGTGGTACCCTCAACCCTGCCTGTAACCCTGATCACCAAAAAATAATGAACATTTCAGCCCTGGTAGCCTAGAGGTACCCCCCCCGCCCATAACCCCGATCGCACTATAATAGTAGTACGAATTATCCTGGTGGTCTAATGGTTCCCCAACCCTGCCTGTAAACCCAATTGCACTTAATAGCACTGTACACAATTCCCTGGTGGTCCAGTGGCATCCCCTGCATCCCCACCCACACAGGACCACCTGCCCATCCAGCTCCCCCCCCCATCATCGGCAGGCAGCAGGGTTTTACTATGCCGCTGCGACATCCCCAACAGAGACATCCCTAACAGCAAAACAGCTGCATTGACGAATGTCAGCATAGCACTGTCAGGGAAGCCTCCATGTTTCTATTGGGTGGATGAGACGCCCGAACCCTCCATGTCTCTAGGGATACAACTGCAAGTCAGAGTTGTCCTCAGAGAGGGGGCGCTACATCCTACAAGGCAGTCCTGCAGTCAGTAGAGACCATCACAGCAACGTGCAGGTTTAGCCCGATTCCTGTCGCTGTGATTATCTTCACACTAGGGGGTTTGATGTCACGTCGGCACACCGGGCAGCAGCACACCCACCTGCATACCACTGCGGCTGCCTGCCAGATGACAGCTTACAGTAGCAGCTGTAAGCCCATTGGCCCACACTGTGGACCAATGGGCTTGCAGTGCATACTGTAATAGTACTTTGCAAATATGTGAATGAATGGCTTTCATTCATGTATTTGCGAAGTACTATTACAGTATGCACAGCAAGTCCATTGGTCCACAGTGTTGACCACTGGGCTTATGGCTGCTACTGTAAGCTGTCATTCGACGGGCAGCTGCAGTGGTATGCAGGTGGGTGTGCTGCTGCCCGCCGATGATTGGGGGAGCTGGGTGGGCAGGGGATCCTGTGTGGGTGGGGGTGACACTTGACTGCCAGGGAATTGTGTACAGCGCTGTTAAGTGCAATCAGGTTTATGGGCAGGGTGGGGGAACCACTAGACCACCAGGATGATTTGTACTACTATTATAGTGCGATCAGGGTTACGGGAAGGGTGGGGGTACCACTAGGCTACCAGGGCTGGAATGTTCATTACTTTTCAGTGATCAGGGCTACAGGCAGGTTGGGGAGTACCACTGGACTACCAGGGCTGGTATTTTACTTAATATTCAATGATCATGGCTACGGGGTACCACTGAACTACCAGGACTGGTATTTTAATTAATATTCAGTGACTGTGGTTGTGGAGAGGGAGGGAGGTACCACTGGACTACCAGGGCTGGTATTTTACTTAATATTCAATGATCATGGCTACATGGAGGGAGGGGGGTACCACTGGACTACCAGGGCTGACATTTTAATTAATATTCGGTGATTGTGGCTATGGGGAAGGGAGGGGGTACCACAGGACTACCTGGGAATTGCATAAATGTTCTTTTTCAGGGATCAGGGCTATGGGTGGGGTGGGGGAACCACTAGACTACCAGGGACTTCTGAACATTTGTTTTGGGGTTTGGGGTTTTGGGGAGGGCAGGGCATGCCAAGAGACCCTCTCTGGCAGTACCACATGATGTGCAGGGTGCCATGCGCATTTCGCTGGCCTGCCCTGCACAACACATGCAAATGGTGCCATAAAGACATGCAAATGGCCCCATTTGCACCTTGCATGTATTATGGCCCCATTTGCATACTACTGGCTGAATATCAGGAATTTGCGCACAGCATAACTCTATTGCGCTGGCGCAGTTCCCATTCTTGGTATTCAGCCCTGTCTGGGGATGCACCAGCACATCCTATTTGCACAGTGCACATTACCTGATATATTCAGAGGAGATGCGCCATGGCTCATCTCTTTTGAATATATCCCTGGGTTGCACTAGTGCAACTTAGTTGCGCTGTGCAACCACTTGTGCCATTGCCACGCACAATTCTGAATATCGGGGCCTTCATGTACTCCAAACCAAATACCTGCAATCATTATAGGTTCAGTCTCAGATGTCCTAGAGGAGAGCCATCCTGGCTTCCAACAGGTAAACCTGAACTTTTGCTCAGGTTCACTGTGAAACCTGAAATTTAGGACAACACCTGCAGCAGCAGAGGTGCCAGTTCACCTGAATAGTCAGATGGAATCAGTAGACATAAGTTATCTGCATAGGCCATTGTACAATGAAACAAGCTTCCATCAGGGAACTCAATACTCTGGATCTCCCATCCTGTTCTTGCCTCCTCCAGAAAGGGTCCAGACAAAAAATATGCAGGACTGGGCCAAATAGACATCCTTGTGTCACCCCTCATTTGAGCTTTGTCCTAACCCCTAAATTCCCATTATGAGAGGTATCACAGTAGAAGAGTCATACATCAACTTGATTCAATTAATAAAACATTCTGGAATACCATATTTTCCTGACACTCTGTAAAGATACTTGTGTAAGATGTAGTCAAAGGCCTTCTCCTGGTCCAATACCAGGAGAAACCATTAACCTGTTTTTTATTCCCATAATCCATTAATTCACTTAGTAAGTATCAATTATCCTGAATCCTGTGACCAGGAACTGAGCAAATCTGGGAAAGAGCTATTAGATGTTCTGCTACCATTGTCAATATATGCCCTAAGATTTTAGCCAAAGTTTTCTAATCTTTAACAGACTCATGGAATGTAATTTTTTAATGTCAGCATTGTTTCCTTTTTTGTAAGAAAATATTAACAAATCCTTTGACACATTCTAGGACAGTGTAACAGATGTTACACTCAGAAAATTCTGGGGCAGTGAAACAGAAGTCACATCCAGTTTTTTTTTTTTTATCTTATTGGTTATGTTGCCTGTTAAAGAGTTAGTGAACTGCCTAAAACTTTTTGAAAGCCCTCAACCATTACCTTTTATATCTGACAACCATATGTTTTTTTCTAAGTGCAGTATTAGCCACTGTTAATGAGGTACTTTTTCTTTTCCCTTTGGTTAATTAAAAGATTGTTTACCTGATGTTAGTAGGTGTGATGCGTGGAACAGCACTCTGCCTGGCAACTGACATATCTGTCTCTGTTCCCCCACTACATCATCAGCATTGTGTCCCCACTGACTGTGACATCACTGCTGCTGAGGAACAGCCACTCAGTAGCTGTCAGGTCACTCGCCTGTGATGTCACTGTCAGTGAGATCACAATGCTGGTGATGTAGTGGGGGAAACAGAGATAGATATGTTAGCTGCCAGGCTGTGAGCTGGTCCACACATCCAGCATGATATTATCACTTAGAAAACTGACTAATGAGCAAAAGGAAAAAGAAGAGTACTCCAAAAATGAAAAATTACAATTGACTACTTCTTACAATTTGTATTACTTTCTTGTCTGTCTGTTTTTGGTGCCACTAGCTCTTTAAGTATTTTAAGTGGGGGATGTATGGGGGGAATTGAAAACTGCCTCATATTGCAGTTCCATGCCTGGGGGAACTCATCTGTGAATGACCTTTGGTGTAAAAACGTCTTTGTACTCACAGTACAAACAAGTGTGGGTGGGTATTAGAAGTCCTCTGATCTGAAAAGCATTATTTTGCATTGAACCTCAAAGAGCTGAGTCCCTTTCATAACAAAAAGACATGGGCTGGAGTGTAAACTGCAGAGGAGACGAAACCCCACTGACTGAGCCAGCTGAGAAAACAAAGGGATCCAAATTTCAATCCACAAAGCCAAACACTAAGTGAAAAATCCAGTTTCAATCCATTCTCAAAAAGGGTGGTCTCCAAAGATAAAAAAAAAGATCCAGGTTGTGACGTCAGAGAGGTATGTACTGTATGCTGATACAGGCATAGTAAGACAGACAGCCAAAGGCATGTCTGGTGCGTGTCTGCTCTTAGGGCTTCGATTATGCTCTGGGACTTTGAACTAGCAACATCATGAGTTTGAATCTGCCATAATTCACCAAGTTCCCAGTTGAAGGTAAGCTTGTTCTACTCTGCTTAGGATTTATATAGTGTGTGAGTTGGGTTCTTCTGCATATCCTCTATCTTCTCAGTGAGCACTGTACTGTGTGTGAGCAGTGGCTCTGGAGAAATTTAGATCTAGATATACCCTGAGTGAGGTTACAGCTAAGTGGTGGCAATATACCATGGTAAATGAAGGGTTGTGAAAGCTGGTAACAGTCACAGGCTGAGTTCTGGGTGGGAATGAGTCTGTGACAGTATTTCCTTTTCTAATATATAATTATACACTGCGACCTGTTCTGCTCCAAGTTCTGGGCCAAATCTCTTGTAGAGCTCTCCAGGGAGGCCATCTGAACCAGACACCACCACTGTGTGTTGAGAAGGTACAGCCCATTACATTACTTTACCTGGAATAGTCTCTTGTAAGGCAATCAGATCTGCCTGGGATGGCGCAGGTATCTGAAGGTCATTAAAAATGTATCAAAGTCATGCCACCAGGGCCTCCTGCCCAAACAAGGTTTCAGCATGTCCCATAACCACGTTTTGCAAGGATCTACTTTCACTATACACCCTACCCTGGGTGCCCACGTACCAATGTTCCACACTCTCTTTATGTCCCTCATGTGGATTTACCTGTTGTGCTTTCCCCTGTATCCCATTCTTTCATTCTACCAGAAGAGAGAAGGCCCTATTGTATTATGAATCCTTCATTTCCTTCATTTTTATGTTGCCATGCTTGCACAGCCAACGTCTTGTGGTAGTGCAGATTTGGAGGCGCGGTCACTGTTGGTCGAATGCAGGGCACGCACCAGTAGGCGTGTCCCTCATTCCCCAGTCAGCCTGCATGCCGGTGCCACACCATGCATACTAATGTGGCGAGAAGCACATCTAAGGAAGGTCACTTTGCAATGTGAGCAAAACTCGTCACATGCAGCGGAACCTTCCTATATCTTCGCCCTTCCTAGCTGTAAGCACAGTGGCTGCTAAACACTTCAAGGTGCCCAACTTCCGTCAGCCCCTGCCTCTCAAGTATGAGCAATGGGGAGCCCACCCTGCTGGCAGAATGTGTCCCCCCTCTCCTTTTTGCTTGCACAGGGGTGCCCAATCCCCTGGCTCATCACCCCCCTCCGCTTTCATTGTTTGTCGTGAGATTTGCACAATCCCCGATAAATCTGTCCCCCTTTGCTGCTTTACTGTGCTGACAGGGGCCCACTCCCTGTCGGCATGATGTCCCTCTTCTTCTGTGCTGATGGGGTGCCCAATCCCTCGTTGGCTACTATACCCCCCCAAAAAGAAACCACCTGTAAAATAGAAAACCATTCGCAATGTGTTT
This sequence comes from Neoceratodus forsteri, assembly GCA_016271365.2. Classification (NCBI taxonomy): domain Eukaryota; kingdom Metazoa; phylum Chordata; order Ceratodontiformes; family Ceratodontidae; genus Neoceratodus; species Neoceratodus forsteri. The sequence goes on along the minus strand of CM057449.1, from coordinate 1,822,771,424 downwards.
TTTTTTACTACCTGTAAACAGAAAACGTTCCTTGTAGTCTCCCTACCCACCACCCACACCCACCCACTGCACACCCTGCCTCCCCACACCCCCTTCCTCACCCCATACTTACCTCCGGAGTCCAGCACGATGATCTTCGGTGGACCAGGAATACGTCTCTTCAAAGCCGACTGCGAACTGAGGAATTGCCGGTAAGCTGTATAATGGAATAAATAGGGTTTTTTCAACTTTGATACATATCTCAGGCATTTTTTGGAATTTTTGCACCAAATTTTCAACATGAGGTTTTGAGACCCCCCCCACTGCACAGAATCACCTTTCGGGACTGATTAACACAAGGACAGAGGCAGTGTTCATGAGGTGGGCTATCAAAAAGCCTATGTTACAAATTTGGTAAAAAAAATCCAAAAAATGGCTGCTTTACGAGCGTGAGTTGCACAGTTGCTATGCACGCTCGTAACTTCACTAAATTTGCAATATTTTCATGCCAGATTTTCAACACTGTCATTTTTCCATACCTCCTTGTGAACAGTACAGCTGTCATTTTTCACATCCTGGCCAAAATGTGTTTCCGCACTTCCGGTACACAATACCGCGGTCGCTGTGGGAAATCAGTGTTCAGGGCAGATTATGAAAATGACAGTGACACTGTTCATGAGCAGAGGTCCTAAAATGCCTATGTTGAACATTTGGCGAGGGTGCTCTATAAAATGACTATGTTACGAGCGTGCATTGAGCAGGTAACGCTGAGACTGTGTAACACCTGCTAGCCCAGTTAAGAACAGCATAATTTGCTTACCCTGAGACTGAGCTGTAGTGCTGTTGAGAGAATATCCCCCAGTGCTTTGCCAATTTGCCGGTAACCGGGAAAACGTGGAAGTGAAACAGACAAAGAGCGTCATCGGAGGAGATGGGGCTGCACCACATAAAGCTCATGCTGCACAAAGAACTGCTCCAGGTAACGCTGAGGCTGTGTAACACCTGATAGCCCAGCTAAGAACTGCATAACTTGCTTACCCTGAGACTGAGCTGTAGTGCTGTTGAGAGAATACCCCCCCCCCAGTGCTTTGCCAATTTGCCGGTAACCAGGAAAGCATGAAATAGAAACGACAAACAGCGTCATGGGGAGGAAGGGGCTGCACCATAAAGCTCGCTGCTGGCCTTGGTAACGCTTAACCAGCATGCGTGAGCATGAGTGGCGCGATCGCCACTCAGCAACAGAAAGAGGACTTAAAAATAATTCTGCTGAAACCTGAATGACATTGTAAGAGGTTTAATAATGTTTCTTGGGTATATTTCTTGAATTGAGATTGTCTGGCTTATAGATATAGTTAAATTTTTTAAATTGACAAGGTCACAGTACTTTTAAGTGCTCTAAGTTAGAAGTAAAGCACAGCACATTTAACTAGCTAATCTATAAATAGTGAGTTTTATAACCAGGTTACAAGTTTAGTGCTTTTTCTAGATTTTTCTAAACTTAGTTGTAATAATTAAGTAATAAGATGAAGAGTATCTTTATTAAATTGGTGGGACTGTTGGCGGGTATCATTTGCTTAATGCAATTTTGTGGATCAGTTACATCTGATTCTACAGAGAACAGAACTGGGGTGTACCTGAACCTCTGTCAACCTAGAATGGGGCAATTAAGAACAAATAAGTCAATAAGAGGGAGAAATCCCTTCAAGTTGGTTAGACAGCAGATCCAGAATACTCTCAGGCTAGTTCCCTGTAGTAGTTTTTCTTCAACAGATCAAATGCTCCTGATATCCCTAGTTCTCTGTGGGGATATAGAAACAAACCCAGGACCTGAGGATGGGGCCATAAAGTTAGTGCTGGATAATGCTAGAAGTTTAATTAAACAAGCATTTGTCAATGCCGAATGTTTGCTTGCTGGCATTGGCAGTGGTAGTGTAGAAGTTACAGAGCTGCGTAATAGGAATGGCAGTGAAGTATTTAACTGAAGCCAACCCTACCACCACCCTGCTAAGAGTGACAGGCATTGGAGTGTGCCTTTGGGTCATCAGGCATAACGGCCACGCCATTTCACCACACCCTACCCTGCAGACACTGACAAGTGTCACGGTGTGCCTTGGGGTCTTTGGCCCTTATGCGTACTCCTTTCCATCAGGAAATACGGTGAGATGGGTGTGGTACAGGAGAATGGGGTGAACTTTGGAGCAGAAGAGTACAAGGCATACCTCGATGCCTCTCACTGGTTGCAGGGTGTGGAATGGTATGAGCATTACAGGCAAGAATCCCAAGTCACACCCCTGATGCCTGTCATTCTCTACAGGGTGGAGCGTTATGGTTGGAACCCCTAACACCTCAGGCATTCGTTGGTATTTTCACTCCAAATTTTCAACATGTTTTTTTTGTGACCCCCACCTCATGAACAGTGGCAATATCAGTTTGTTAGCCGAAAGCTGCTTATACACAGCGACTACAGCATTTAGCACCACAGGTGCAAGAACACATTCCGAACAGGATGTGAAAAATGACAGCTATACTGTTCATGGGGAGGTGTAAAAAATGACAATGTTGCAAATCTGCAGAAAAAATATTTAAAAAAATGGTGAAGTCACGAGCGTGCATAGAAACTGTGCAACGCACACCCGTAATGTAATTCATTTGGGGATTTTTTTTTACAGCAGATTGTCAACACATGCATTTTGGGACCTCCGATCATGAACAGTGTCACTGTGATTTTCTTTATCTGTCCCGAACAATGATTTCCCACAGCGACCATGCGTCTATGCGCTGAAAGTGTGAAAACACATTTCGGCCATGTTGTGAAAAATGACAGCTATGCTGTTCATAAGGAAGTGTGGAAAAATGCCACTGGTGAAAATCTGGACTGAAAATATTACAAAGTCATGAACTTACGAGGGTGCATGGAAACTGCGCAATGCTCACTCGTAACACAGTCATTTTATGGACTTTTGTCACCAAATTTTCAACATAGCCATTTTAAGACCTCTGCTCATGAACAGTGTAACTGTGATTTTCTTAATCTGTCCCAAACATTGCTTTCGAACACTGACTGCGCCATTGTGCGCTACATGGGCAGAAACATGTTTTGGGCAAGATGTGAAGAACGACAGCTGCACTGCTCATAAGGAAGTGTAATAAAATGGCAATGTTGAAAATCTGCAGTGAAAATATTGAAAATTCACAAACTTACGAGCGTGCATAGGAACTGCGCAACGCACGCTTGTAAAACAGTCATTTTTAGGAATTTTTCCACCAAATTTTCAAAATAGGCTTTTTGAGAGCCCACCTTATGAACAGTGGCAGAGTCATTTTATTACTCAGTCCTGAAAGGTGATTTCACGCAGTGACTGCGAAATCACCCTTTGGGGCCAATTAACACCAAGACAGTGAGAGCATTCATGAGGAGGGGTCCCAAAAACCCCATGTTGAAAATTTGGTGCAAAAATTCCAAAAAATGCCTGAGATATGCTGCAAAGTTGAAAAAACCCTATCTATCCCATTATACAGCTTACCGGCATTTCCTCAGTTCGCGGTCGGCTTTGAAAAGTGCAAACGTGTTCCAGTCCACCAAAGATCATCACGCCAGAGTCCGGAGGTAAGTATGGGGTGAGGGGGTGTGGGGAAGCAGGGTGCACAGTGGGTGGTGCGGGTGGGGGCAGACACAGCAAGGGACCATTTGAGTTTCAGGTTTTTTTGGAATGAGGACGATGGGATGTTTGCCACACTGGGATGGGCTCCCAGCATGGCAGAAGGATGACTGGTTGTGGGGCCGTGGAGCTGACAGGGAATTGGGCACCCCTGTTGGCCATAGCATCTGTTTCCACACTGGAGTGGGCTTCCAGCGTGGCACTCTGTACTCTGTGGGGGGTAGACAGTGGAGCCAACAGGGGACTGGGCACCCCCATCGGCTATACGATGTGTAGCCATGCTGGGGTGGGCACCTAGCATGGCATATAGAACTGTGTTTTTTGGGGGGCGCAGCACAGCCGATGGGGGATTGGGCACCCCCCGTCGGCTATACAGTGTGTGTGTGGGGGAGGCCGAGCATGCAGTGTGCATATGTGTGTGTGTGTGTGTGTGTCTGTGTGTGTGTGTGTAGGGGGAGTGCACATGAGCAGGCAATATCTTATTGCTGCTTACTGAAGCATAGCTCCCCCTTTCAACTGTACGCCACTGCATTTTGGAGCTGTCATAGACAGCTCAGCAGCCATTGGAGAACTGTGGCCGTGCCTGCAAACACACTGACTGAATTGGAAGAGGGCTGCCACACCTCCGAAAACATGGATGATGGCACTATGTTTCTTGCACATGCGTGCAAGCAAACACAAAAAATGGACCTCCTCAGAGCTTGGGTAGATTTGGAAAAGCCAGATATAGCTATACTAACTGAAACCTGGTTAAAAAAAGATATTCTTCAACCTGAAATTGAACTTAATGATTGTTATTGTTATAGACAGGATCGAGGGTCACAGGGGGAGGGGTCATAATTTATACTAGACATAATTTGGGCCTTTCTGAGGTTATTTATACTGGGAAAATAGAAGAATAGAATGCCTGCTGTTAAAATTCCATACAATTAACTTGATTATGGGAGTTGTTTATTCTCCACCTAAGATAAATACTACGTATTTTGAGAAATTTTCACATACTATTATGCAATGTATAGGCCAAACAAAAGTGATATTGATGGGTGATTTTAATGCTGCTTGGGGATGTCCAAGGGGTCGGGTCTTGGAAAATTCTATGAAATGTTTAAACCAGGTACAGATAATTGATATACCTACAAGGAAAGGAAAATTAACAAGTAAAGGTAGTATATTGGACTTGTGTTTTGTTTCCCCAGAATTGACTGTAATAAATAAAGAGTTTGGGAACCAAATTTGGGGGATCATAATATAATAAAATGTACTATAAACTTGAGAATTAAAAAAGCTCCAAAAATTAAAACTTCAATAGAGTATGAAAGAAGTTACACAAAATTTAACGAGCAGTTATTTCGAAAGTATTTACAGGGATTACCATGGCATAGAATTTTCCTAATTCCCGACCTGAATTTAGCTGTACAGGAATCTACATTTATGTTTATTGAGGCATGTGACCAATTTGCACCTTGGAAAAAAGTCAATCAAAAACAAAATCATTTGCCCTGGGTGACCCCAATTATAAAGAAGCTAATTAGGGCAAAGAATCAACTTTGGAAAAAGCAAACAAAACTTTGAAACCTGATGCATGGGATAGCTTTAAAAAAATAAGAAATAGGGTGGTTCAGGAAATAAGGAAATCAAAGGCCACTTATTATAAACAAAGGATCAATGAAACAACAGATCCTAAGAAATATTGGTCTTTGATAAAAAATCTTACAAATCCTGTCAAAAAACAAACAGAAATAAAACTCACTCATAACGGAATTGTATTTGAAGCAGATTGAGCTGCAGAGTTATTATAAAAATACTTTATTGAACTTCCTGATTTGGATTTGGGAATAGAAACTAAAATGAAAAGTGTTCAGTCTGTGGATCAAAATATAGAATTTGATAACTGTGAGGAAAATCAAGTACCAATGTTTCAGTTTAAAATAGTGACAACTTTAGAAGTACATAAAATAATAAATAATTTAAAGACAAATAAGGATTGTGGTCCTGATAAGATAGAAAATAGACTTCTAAAGGAAGCTGTACAAGAAATATCACCCATCCTGAGGGATATTTTTAATTGGAGCCTAAGGGAGGGATTGTATCCATCAATGTGGAAGCAGGCAAGAATAATTCCAATTGACAAGTGGGGTGATTCAATGGCCACATCAAACTATCGTCCAATAGCACTATTGTCAGCAGTTTCAAAAATGTTGGAAAAAAATGTTCATGGACAGTTAATGGAATATTTGGAAAAATATCAGAAAATAACTCTGTTTCAGTCAGGTTTCAGATAGAGTAGGTCCATGGCTACCGCACTCATGGACTTCCTAGATTTAGTTGCTACTCCCTTGGGGAAGGGGAAGTCAGTGGGTGTGGTATACGTGGACCTATCAAAGGCATTTGGTTTAGTGAATCATTGTACCTTGGTTAAAAAATTGAAACACTTGGTATGGAGGAAGAATCCTGTGGTTGGTTTGGATCATACTTAGACAAGAGATCCTAATTTGTAATAGTAAATTGTCACAAGTCTGGTTTGGGTTCTGTGACAAGGTGGAGTACCCCAGGGTTCAATCCTAGGACCCCTCTTGTTTTTAGTTTATTTGAATGATTTACCTAGGTTGATAAAAAGCTCACAAGTTAGACTCTATGCAGATGATACAGTTTTGACTGCATCAGGTAGAAATTCAGGTGAAATAGAACAAAAATTACAGGGTGATTTCCTAGCTATGCAGAAGTTTTTCTCATCGCTTGGACTCTTGATAAATAGTAAAAAGACACAAACAACATATTTTGGTATTGAGAAGAAAAATAAAATAATTCCAAAAATAATAATTAAGACTCAGGAAGGAAAAATCTTAGAGCAAACACACATTTATAAATACTTGGGTATTCAAGTTGATCAAAAATTAAATTTTGATCAACATGTAATAGAATTAATTAGAAAAAATTCAAAATTAGGGGTAATGAGTCGTATATCAAATTGCTTAACAAAAGAAATGTGATTAAATATAGCAAATCAATATTACCAGTGATAAATTATGGGAGTCATATCTACAGACATACCACAAAAAAACAGTAACACAATTTAGATGTTCTCTATAATAAAATAGCCAGATTTGTATTAAAATGTGATATTGGTACCCACTATTGTGTGATGTACACGGAATTATGCTGGAATACATTACATCAGCAGGCAGAGGGAAACTGGTTAAATCAGATAAAAGGATTATTTAAAAATGGTTCACAATATTATCTGACAAGAAACCTTATAAAACCAGACCATGGATTAAATTTGTAGAAATTAGGAGCTAGAGATTACTTGGTTCCAAAATTAAAAAATAGTTTCAGTAGCATGACCCTTCAATATACAGTTTCAACTAGTTGGAATAGACTTCCCCCTTCTCTCAGAGACCAAAATTTGTCTTTTTTAGAATATAGAACCACAGTAAAACATGAACTGCATTTTAGATGTTTGTGTAACAGGTAGTTTTTATATAACATTACACAAGTTGTTTGATTATGAAGCTGTGATCTGTGGTATAATTGTATGAATGGTATGTGTATTAGAATGAAATGTATTTTGTAACCTTTGTAATAACTTAAATTTTGTACAACACTAGTTTGCCTTGTAAATAGGGATTCTTTGAACCTTAATGGCAAAAATTTCTGTATAAATAAATTTTTACTACTACTACTAGTTTGCATGCATGCTCATAATGTTGTGCATTTGTAATATTTTCACTCTGGATTTTCACCATTGTCGTTTTTCCACACCTCTTGATGAACAGTACAGCTGTCATTTTACATGTCCTTTCTCGAAATGTGTTTTCGCACGCCCGCACAGAATAGCGCAGTTGCTGTGTGAAAATACTTTTTGGGACAGTTTGAGAAAATGACAGTGACACTGTACATGAGCAGAGGTGCTAAAATGCCTATGTTGAAAATTTGGTGCCGAAACTCCATACAATGACTGTGTTACAAGTGTGCATTACGCATTTCCCACACACCTTTGTAACTTCACAAATTTGCAATATTTACATGCCACATTTTCACCACTGCCATTTTTTACACCTCCTTATGAACAGTACAGCTTTTATTTTTCACATCCTGCCAAAAATGTGTTTCTGCACTGCACTACCAAAGCCAATGCCAGCGCGACAACATTCGGCATTGACAAATGCTTGTTCATTTTCCCTATTTGTACTGACAAGTAATTTCTTGTCTCACTAGACAATGATATCAAATTCTGCAAATGTTTTCTGAGAGATAACTACTTCAAATATTTCTCATTTGGAGCTTTTCCTGCTTGTTTTTTAAAAAAAGGACCGCATGTCAGCTTTTGTCTCTGCCCACCAAGATATGTAAATCTCATGTTGATTTCCTGGCCTGTCTCAGACCTGACAATGATTTCATAATTCTCCGTTTGGAAAGCAAAGATGTGTTTAATTTCCACATCCCGGAGCCTTTTGGAGAATTTAAAGGGTTGCCAATCTGTAACCTGATATGTTTATGGCCAGAGTTTTCAATAGGTAAAGTATGATATTTACTTTCTGGTGGCCAGTTTGATGTTTAACCAAAAGTGGATACAAGAAGAGATGGTACCTTTATAGAAGATATGGTTGGGGGGAGGGATTTCCTGCTAGGGCATTCTTCAGGCCAGCTGTGCAATACATGGTATTCAGGTAATTAATGTTATAATTATTCAGTTTTCCCACTTTCATCTTGGCAGGACAGACCACAGTTGAAGTCACCACCAAATAGTACACCTCTAGCTGTTCGCAGAAATGCTTCAATCTGTTTAAAGATTTCTAACCTTGCAAACTTAAAGAATAAAGATTTATTAAGTGAAAACTGTATGTATCCAATTGTATATTTAAATTAAGTGACCTCCCTGGTACTAGGCCCACCAGTTTAGATACTCTTACTTCTGTAGACTGAAACAAAATACCAACACCGGAGCACATCTCCTCCCCCACATATCAAAATAATGGACCTTCAAACCATTCTCTCAAGACTCTGGCTATTTCTCTGTATGTAGTCTAGTGTCCTGCAAAAATATTACATCACAGAAAAGGTCTCTCAAAATGGAGAAAGTGGTTGTTCATACAGGTTCAACTTCATATATATATATATATATATATATGTATTTTTATTCAACAATGCAGTAGGAAAAGGTTTACACAGGTTCAAGTATAGAACATAGTATAAGGGAAAGCAGCAGGGAGTGTCTGTATTATTCAACTAGCGCTACAGGAGCATAACTTGGAAAATTTATTAACGTTCATGTGGAATAAAGAATAAAGTACATGAATACACACTGCAGGTGACTTCTTTTTTGTCAATTCAATAGAGGTTCCACAGCGATGTATTAATTTAAACAGGATAATGAACAAAACAATTTCCATACAGCTATAAGTAGTCAGCAGAAAGGCCTACTGCAGAGGTATAAGGCAAAGTAATAAAATAAGGATGTAAAACCTGGTGGTCAAGGAGTAGGAGGGCACGGAGAGGAAATGAGAAGAGAAGGAGAAGGAGAGGAGAGGAGAGGGGCAGGATGAGGAAAGCAGAAGAAGGGAGGGACCCGGCCGTATGGTTAAAAATCTGGATAATTATCTAACCGATGTAAGACTCATTTGTGCCATTTAATTTTAAATGAGGGTATTCAGTCCATATTCCAGGATGCCATCCTCTCCAAAGTATAAGGATATCCCACCAGTTGGTCTGGGTGAGAGTCTCTCTGTGTGCCATAGCCTTGTAATGGCTGTTTTGTCCACTAAAATCAATAACAAGGACTAATTTTAGGGACACTTTGCTCAATGGGCTGTTTGCTGGTGGGATAGCAACTAATATTAGGGAAGGGGTAATCATGCCTGGGCAGTCAAATATAGTTTACATTTCTTGTACAACTGGCTAGCTGGACGCACTCAGAGAGTAGTGGTCTGTGGGGAGCTCTCGAACCCTAGAGAGGTAGGTAGTGGGGTACCACAGGGCTCGGTCCTGGGTCCGATCCTGTTTAATGCATACATATCGGACATCAGGGAGGGTATAGGGTGTGAAATGAGTCTCTTTGCGGATGACTCCAAGATGGGAGCAGTAGTTGAGGGAGAAGAGGGGAGGTTGGCCCTGCAAGGGGACCTGGATACCCTGGAAGCTGGGCTCACACATGGAAATTACATTTCAATATCGCCAAGTGCAAGGTGTTGCATCTTGGTCGGGGAAACCCTAAACACAGGTACACCCTGGGAGGGGAGGCGCTGGAGGCCTCAATAGGGGAAAAAGACCTAGGGGTCATGGTAGATACATGTATGAATAACTCTGAGCAGTGCAAAAGAGCAGCTAGCAAGGCAAACAGGATGTTGAGATGCATCGTAAGGGGGATCACCTCTAGGAGCAAGGAAGTGATTCTGCCGCTGTACAATGGACTGGTTAGACCACACCTTGAGTACTGTGTACAGTACTGGAGACCACACTTGAAGAGGGACATACAGCTCCTGGAGAGGGTACAGAGGAGGGCAACAAAGATGATACGAGGGCTAGGGATTTGACTTATGAGGACAGACTTGAGGAGCTCTGCCTGTTTTCATTGGAGGAGAGGAGAGACAGGGGACATGATTGAGGTCTTCAAGTACCTCAAGGGAATAAATAGGGTAAACATGGAGGGGATCTTTAGACTAAAGCAGGGAGGTATCACCAGAGGGCATGGTTTGAAGTTGGAAGGTGGAAGGGTGAGGGGGGAAAAGAGGAGGAGGTTTTTCACTGAGAGGGTGGTGGACCCTTGGAATGCACTGCCTGGTGAGCTGGTTCAGAAATCCACAGTGGAGGGCTTCAAGAGAGGGTGGGACAGACACAGAAAGTGGATGTATCAGATGATGGCCTGTCCCGGGGGGGGTGGGGATGGATGATAGGAGTTTCTGGAGCACAAGGGATGGGAGGGTCTCGGCACCCAACTAAGGATCTAGGTTTGAGCAGACTCGATAGACCATAAGGCCTAATCTGCTGGCAAATAGTATGTTAGTATGTTAGTAACTGTGTTCCAGTAAGATTGGAGGTGTGGGCATGCCCAAAGGATACGAGTTTGATCGGCCTGCAGGTGTCCACATTGCCGCCAGCATTGCCCGCTATTTGGGCCAGTGTACTTGACCACCACCACTGGAGTACAGAAGTATCTATGCCGGCACTTCCAAAAGTATTCCCTCCATGAGGTAGCAGAGGTTCCTTTTTTGGTTGGGATGGCGTATTTATGCCATAGTTCCACAGAATGGGCAGTATCTAGCTAGTGGTTCCACTGGTGTAGGATGGAAGTTGTGCATTCAGCAGAAGAGGCTTGCAGTGCTTTGTACAACTGACTGATAAGATGAGTCCAGGTATCTCTGAGCAGACAGGACTTTATCAGATGGACAAGTAGCGACAGTTTTTTCTGCAATCTGAGGCAGGGCTTCCTCCCTGATGCACAAATAAAAGCAAAGTTGCTGCTATTTATAGAAATCTGTTGTAGGGAGGTGGTAAGATGCTTGAAGGGTTACAAATGGTGGGATCTCTGTTGGACCTATAAGCTGTCATACATGTCTGATTCCATAGCTATGCCATTTCTGCAGGGCTCCATCAGTTCTGTTGGGGGGGGTCCATATCATGTACTATGACCTAAAGATAAAGTCTGTCAGCTGGGGTAAGAAAATGTTTTCATACAAGTAGCTATTGATGGTAGGTTTCAGCTGTGTATTGGTGGAACTTGTATAAGGGGGTACAAGCGCGTGGGTTACCAAAGAGGTAGCGATTGTGATCATATGTGTCATTCAGTATTAGTTCAATCTGCTTCCAATAGGAATGGTAGGAAGGGGCCAGGCAGAGACATACCATCCATATATGGGATGCTAATGCATACCAACCTAGACTGGGCAGATGCATGCCTCCTTTGTCCCTAGCAAGCTGCAGGATTGAAAAGTAAATTCAGAGGAGGGTTTGCCCTGCCATATAAAACAGGATCTTGCCTTGTTCCAGGCCCTAAAATAACTTTTATCCAGGATAAGTGGAAGGGCTAGGAGGGAAATATAGTACTGTGAAGAGGATGTTTTGTTGGATCACCTCTATTCTGTTAAAAAGGCCTAACATGAGATGGATCCAATATGAAAGGTCTTCGTTGATTTGCTGAATCAGGGGCTCATAACTGAGTGACTCCAGATGTGCTAAACTCTTGGTGAGTTTAACTCCTAGGTATCGAATGGCTATTTTACGCCATTTAAAGGGGAATTTTGGTTTTTGTTGCAGAGAGAATGTACAGTTGTATAGGAGAACTTCCATCTTGAGTGTGTTCAGTTTACACTCCACTAGTATACCAAAATCTTGAAGGAGCTCTCAGACTGCTGGGACCACTTCCTGTGGGGAAGTCAATGTTAGCAGGACGTCATCAGCAAATAATGAGACTTTATACTGCCTAACCCCTAAAGGAATCCCCTCCACCCTGGGAGTTTCTGCAAATGTCAGCTGCTAGGTGTTCCAAATAAAGTGGGAAAGCAGTGGGGACAGAGGAAAACCCTGGTGTGTGCCTCTGGTTAGGGGAAATAACTGGGATAGGGAGACACTTAACTTGAGGTAGGCCTGTGTCGAGCCAAACATAGCCTGAAGAGTTTGCACAAACTCGTCTACAATTCCAAAATTTGACAGGGTGGCCCAGAGGTAAGGCCAGGCCACCCTGTCAAATGTTTTTTCAGCATCCAGACTTAATAATGTGAGAGTAATTTGATGTGTGACTGCATAATCTACTAAAAGTAGATTACATTTTACACTGTCATGTGCCGGCCTGTTTCTGATGAAATGCTCTTGATCGGGGTCTGTCAGGTGGGGGGGAGAAGATGTTCAAGCCTACAGGCATTATGGACATATACATTTTGTAATCATAATTAAGCATTGATATGGGCCTGTAGGAGGTGGGGTAGCGAGGGTCTTTCTGAGCTTTCAATATCACCGATATGACCACATACTTCCAGGAGGGGTATGGAGTCTCATTCAGTTGCACTGAACAAAAGGCCGGGGTTGAAAGAGGAATAAAGAGTTCCTGGAATTTTTAATAGAATTTGGCTGGGTAGCCATTTGGGCCTGGCACTTTTTGGGTCTTAGAGTCATGAAGAATGGATTCTTTTATTGCAGCGACTGTTATAGGGACTAACAGGCCCGGGGTTTGTTTCTCCGATAACTTAGGTAATGGAAGAGTTTGGAGATATGCCCTTATTTAGTCTATGGAGGCTTGGTCATCTGCAGCATAGAGCTGCTAGAAGTTTTCCCTTGGGGAAAGAGGCCTGGTTGGGGGGGGCTGATGTGCAGCCAATGGCATTGGAACAGGGGGTGAGCGACTAAGGCAAAACGCCTAAATGAAGAAGAAGACCAAAGCCATATGCCAGTGTTTAGTTTTATACTGTATTAGTTTTGTTAGTTTAATTGGGTTATAGTAATAGTTAGTTCATAGCTGGTTAGGAACTGACCATATGGCCAGTGTGATACGTGGGTAGGTCATGATCGGCTGGATGGCACTTCCTAAAATTAAGGATGAATGGGGGGAAGGCAGAACTCATACCAAGACAGCACACTTTATTAGTCATGGGTCCTTATGGGGTTTTTAACAAGGAAAAGGGAATGTGAACCAAAGAAGCAATAGAAGTATTGGTTTAACTTTAACTGCTGTTCAGTTGTAATACCTACATTGTATGCCAAGTGTTTCAGTGGTGATGTAGAAACTATGATATGTACAAGTGTGTGCTTGTTCCAACTTTTCCACAATAAAAATGAGTTAAAAAGAAAAAGAGCTGCTGGTGGTATTAAGTTAAAGACATCCTGATGTTAACTGGGAATTTTAACAGGCATCCTGTGTCCAGGTCAAAGGGCTGTTGAACGTATGTCTGGGTGCAGTGTGCACGAAGTTTACAAGCTAGGTGACTCACCCCACCCCAAGGTCCCCTAGTTGGGTAGAACTAGAAGAACAGGAAAAAGGAAATGTGGGGAGTGGTGCAATGCAGTTGTGGGGCAGCAGTCTACAGTGAGACCTTCTGGAGGCTGCAGTGCTGTCCCATCTGTATGCGCCTCTCTGGGTGGAGGGAACACATTTCAAGGCTCAAAGAAGCACTGGCAGAGAGTCAGGAGACTATTAAAAGTCTGGTGGAGAACATTCACCCTTGCCACAGAAACATTGAACAAAGCAGTCCTGACACACTGGTCCCGGTGTTTTATGCAGTGTTTACTTCTTCCATTTCATCAGAACAAGACAGTGCACATACAGGAATGGCAGTGAAATGCACCATCTCTTATGTTTCTCCAGACCTCTCAGGCTTCCTCAGAGTCAGGAGAATGTCATGAGACTCAAAGTTGCATTGGTAAGGAGCCAGGGTACCATGTCTCCTACCCAGGGACCACCTAGCCAGACACTGCTACCTCAAAGGTTGCCAGAAGGAAGGAGCGGTTAGACTAAGGCAGGCTCAATGAGGGCATGGGTGGTAGGATCATGAAGGCTGGGTGGAACGGGTAACAGGCACACTCTTCATCTAGTGCCACTAAAAAACTCCTATGCCATTCTGGCGGAGCAGGACTGCCATGAAGGGGCACCCGAGGTGGTGGACAGAGAGGATGTGGGGGAACACCCAAATGGAGTCCACAGGAGGGGGGAGGAGTTCCCCAGAAAAGGAGGAAGTAACTTCTAGTGGGGGGACTCCATAGTCAGGAGGACAGATTTGGGGAAAGGAAAAGGGGTAGAGAGGGAGGGAGGTTAAGTGTCTGCCTGGTGCATCAGCTTTGAGGGATGGAAAGCATATCCAGCACATTGCGAAGGCTATAAGATGGAAGGGGGAGTTGGATGTCATTGTCCACCTATGGATAAAAGACCTAACTTTGGAAGGGACAGGGGCAGTGCAGGAGCAGTTTAGGAAGTTGGGGAAGGGTCTTAGGTAGCATGCACTGCAGCCTTTACAGAAGTGCTGCCTGTCTACAACAGGGGGAAGGAGAAGAAGCTCTGCACTAAGACCTTCAACTCATCGTTGAAGGAATGGTGCAGAGAGGAGGGGTATGGCTACATTGGAGACTGGGGCTTCACCTGGAGAATTCAGAGTTTGTACAGGGTGATGGCCTGCATCCATCCAGGAAGGGAGCAGCAGTCCTCAGTAGACAGTTTAAGTGTTACTTCAATGGGCATTTTACTAGCCAAGGGGGTGGTGGAAGGCAAAGGGGTGGCAGAAACTGCACCCCTCAGGTTGTGATGGAGGATAGAGAATTTCTGGGGAAAGGATTCCCACCAAAATAAAGGTCAACCAAGGGTGCAAGGGATCAGCATGGGAGTAAGGGGGGAAGAGAAACAGGCAGCATGCAAAGGAAAAGAAGGGAAAACAACTAGACAACATGAAAAGGGACAAGTGTAGGACTAACAAAATCTGGACAGCCACGTGTGCCACTACTAGAAGTCTGGGAAATTAGATACCAGACCTGGAGGCCGCCATGGCTAATGCAGGCCTGGATATTGTGGCCATCACCGAAACATGGTGCAGAAACAGCCATGACTAGGAAATGTTCATACCTGGCTACACAATATTTAGACTGAAC
Source organism: Neoceratodus forsteri (assembly GCA_016271365.2). Lineage (NCBI taxonomy): Eukaryota > Metazoa > Chordata > Ceratodontiformes > Ceratodontidae > Neoceratodus > Neoceratodus forsteri. The sequence goes on along the minus strand of CM057449.1, from coordinate 1,822,756,221 downwards.
AGGCAAGGAATGAAAGGATGGGGAGTGGTGCTTTATGTTAAGAAAAACATCAAAGCAATGGAGGTACAGGGAGGACAGGGGGTGATCAAGGTGTTGTGGGTGAACCTTGAGTCTGGAAAAGGAGTCACCAATTGCATGGGAGTGGTATGCAGGTCTCCGACACAGGGAGAGGACATAGACAAAGAGATGTTGGAAGACATAGGCAAAATGGCTAAGAAGGGGGAGGTGGTGCTGGTGGGGCACATTAATCTGCCAGATGTAGAGTGGAGCCTACCTGCTGCTGGATCAACTAGGAGCAGAGACATCTTGGATTCCCTGCAGGAGGCATTTCTCAGGCAGCTGGTCAGTGAATCTACTCGGAGTGCGGCAATACTGGACCTGGTACTTATGAATGGGGACAGTGTGGTGGATGTCAAAGTGGGGAGTCATCTGGGGACAAGTGACCATTGCACAGTAAAGTTTAATATAAGAAGAACAGCAGAATCCAGCCACACAAGAGCAAGGGTCCTGGATTTCAGAAGGGCTGACTTTGCAAAGATGAGGGAATGCATCCAAGAAGACCTGGTGTGGGAGATGTTGGGGGGGGTGGAGGGACATGGACCACAATAAAAGACAGTATATGACAGGCTACAAACTTGTACGTCAGCTAAATCAGTAAAAGCAGCAGGAGGAGACCATTGGTTCTCGAGGGAAGTGGCAGAAAAGGTAAGGGCAAAAACAGTGGCATTCAGAATGTATAAGGAGACCCAGAGAGAGGAGGACAGAGAAGTGCATCTGGGGAAATGGAGGGAGGCAGGCAAGGCAGTAAGCAGCACAAAAGTGCAAGCTGAGGAAAGAATAGCCCAGAGAGTATCAAAAGGGAACATGACATTTTTCAGGTATATCATCGAGAAAAGGAAGACCAAGAGAGTGATTGCATGGTTAATAAAGAGGGAAGGGGGCTATGCTGAGGAGGACCAAGAAAAGGCAACTATCTTAAAGATTTCTGCTCAGTATTCACACATGAGGGGGAAGGGGAGACCACAAATAAGCACTAAGAGATTGGGGTGGGGGAGATATAGATACCAGTCCCTTTTCTGAGGAGAGGGTTAGGAAAGCACTCGCTAATCTGAGGGTGGACAAAGCCATGAGGCCAGATGAAGTGCATCCAAGAGTGTTAAAGGAATTCAGGAAGGTGCTAACTGTACCCCTGACAGACTTGTTTAACAGTTCACTGGAGACTGGTGTGGTCCCAGAAGACTGGAGAAGGGTGGATGTAATCCCACTTCACAAAAGTGGTAGCAAGGAGTAGGCAGGAAATTAGAGGCCTGTCAGCCTGACATCTGTAGTAGGGAAACTGATAGAAACACTATGAAAGGAAAGAATGATGGAACACCTGGAATCCAGTGGACTGCAGGACCCAAGGCAGCTTGGCTTTACAGAGAAGTCATGCCAAACAAATCTGATAGATTTTTTTGACTGAGTAACCAGGGTGTTGGATCGGGGGGGGGGGGCAGTGGATGTGGCCTACTTAGAGTTCAGCAAGGCCTTTGACACCGTTCAACATAAGAGTTTGGTAAATAAGCTGGGTAGAATGGGGGTAGGCAATAAGATGGTAACCAGGGTAAAAAAACTGGTTAGGAAATAGGAGGCAGAGGGTGATGGTAAACTGAGTTCACTCTGAGGAGGGGAGAGTGATCAGTGGGGTACTGCAGGGGTCAGTACAGGGGCCAGTCCTCTTAAATGTCTTCATTAGTGACATAGCAGAGGAACTGGAAGGGAAGGTCTGCTTCTTTGTGGATTTCACCAAAGTCTGCAAGAGGGTGGACACTACAGAGGGGTCGCAAAGGATGGAAAGAGATGACATGACTGGAGGAGTGGTCCAAAGTTTGGCAGCTAAGGTTTAATGCAAAAAACTTCAGAATAAGGCACTTCGGTCACAGAAACCCAGGGGTACAGTACAAAATGGTGCGGGGGAAGACATTCTAGTAGCAATCAAGCAGGAAAGAGACCTGGGGGGGTGATCATATTGGATGACCTGAAGGTGGCCAGACAATGTAACAAAGCAATCGGGAGAGCTAGTGGGTTACTAAGATGTATAGGTAGGGGTATTATCGGCAGGAAGAGGGATGTGGTGTTGCCACTATATAGATCTTTAGTAAGACCCCACCTGGAGTACTGTGTCCAGTTTTGGAGGCTACATCTCGGGTAGGAGATAGACAGGATGGAGGCCGTCCAAAGGAGGGCTACCAAGATGGTAAAGGAGAGGAGGGAAAGGAGGGATATGATCAAGACCTTTACATACCTCATGGGGATGACTAAGGTACAAGTGGGAGGTATTTTCAGAGGAAAGGGTGCTTCAGAACAAGGAGCCACAATATGAAGCTGGAGGGGGTAGGTTTAGGAGTGATGTGAGGAAATACTTCTTCACAGAAAGGGTGGTGGGTGCCTGGAACGGTCTTCCAGCAAAGGTTGTGGGGCCAAAAACAGCAGTGGGATTCAGAAAAGCCTGGGACAAGCACAAGGCAGTCATAAGGAATAAGTAAGGGGGTGGCAAAAAAAGTGCCATAGACCTGGAGGGGTCTAGAGTGTAAGCAATCCAACAAAAAAAAGGGCAGACTGAAGGGGCCATGCAGCCCTTTTCTGCTGTCAGCTTCTATGTATCTATGTTATGTTAACAGGCTGGATTTGTTATACTATTAACATTTAAAGAGATGCAAGTGGAGGCAGCGACAAGGAACAAAGTGGAGTCACAACAAGAACAAACTCTAGCCAGAGCCGATAGGGCTGTGAAAAGCTACCAAATGACCAAAGTTACACATGTGCGTAGAAATTATTCAATACCCAGGTGTAACTTGGCCATTTCTGGGGGTTGTTGCACCAAATTTTCAACATGGCCTTTTTTGGACCCCTCCTCATGAAGTGTGCCAGTGCCATTTTGTTCACTTGTCCCGAAAGGTGATTTTGCAGAGCAAAGGCGCTCTACTGCGCCACAGGCACAAAAACACATTTTGGGCAGGTTGTGGAAAATGACAACTGTACTGTTTGAAGGAGGTGTGCAAAATGGAGCGTTGAAGATGTGGGTGAAAATATAAAAATTAGGCGAAGTTATAGCGTTAAGTGGAAACTGTAATGCACACTATAGCATGATCATTTATTGGAATTTTTCACCAGATTTGAAACATGGGCTTTTTGGGACCTCAACTCATGAAGAGTGGCACTGTCATTTTGTGAATCAGTCCCGAAAGGTGATTCCATGCAGCAACTGTGAAATCACCTTTTGGGACAGAGTAACAAAATGACAGTGACAGTTTTCACGAGCTGGGGTCCCAAGAACCCTATGTTGAAAATTTTGGGAAAAAATTCTAAAAAATGTCTGAGATATCAGCATAAGTTGAAACCCTCATTGAATGGCATTATAGCAGGCTTACCTTTGATTCTTAAGTTCGTGGTTCAGCTTTGAAGAGTGCAGACGTGTCCCGGTCCAGAGAAGATGATAGCGCTGACCTCCGGAGGTAAATACGGGGTAAGGGGGTGTTGGGAGGTGTGTGCTCAGTGGGAGGGTGGGGATGGGTGAGGAACTGGAGTGATGATGAGGGACCATTTTCTTGTTTACAAGGAGAAAAAAAGACTGGAGCAACGACGAGGGGCCGTTTTCTGTTTTACAGAAAAAAAACATTTGGGCACACTGGGGTGGGCTCCCAGTGTGCCACATGACTTGGGGGGTGTACACAATGCTGACATGGGGATTGGGCACCCCGATGTCAGCAGCGGGAGGCTGGGAGAAAAAATTATGCACACTGGGTGGGCTCACAGTGTGCCACATGAGTTTGGGGGGCACAGAATGATGCGGAGCTGGCTGCGCTAACACAGGGATTGGGCACTCTGATGTCAGCGTACAAAATTAAAAACTTTTGGCACACTGGGGTGGATTCCCAATGTACCACATGAGTTGGGGGGCCACAGAATGCCGCGGAGCTGGCAGCAGCGATGCAACTACGCATGCACGGCACTCATGCATGCGCAGTTGCGGCAAATGGCATTTTGCCATACATGGTGCCATCAGCAGAACTGCGCATGTGCGTGAGTCGCGAATGCACTGTTCATACCACGGAACGCAGAAGTAATAGCAGAAAACGTGCGACTGTTATTCCATAGCGGCTGATCATGGCAGAGGGTTTTAAGCTCCATTGGGCTTTCGGAAGAATACTTCCAAAAGTCCAATGGAAGGTTCCATGATCAGTCATTTTTAGAGCTACAGAGCAATCCCAAAACAGCTGTAGGCTCTGCCCACAGCCCTAAAAACAGAATCAAATGTGTAAGTCAGACTACACACTAGCCACGCTTGTTAAAATAAAAACAGTGCAAAGCTTATTACTGGATACTCATACTTTTAATAAATGAAATAAAAGCAATATAGCAGCATACATACCTTCCTGCCAAATACCATTGTTTCACACTGTGACATGCACTTTTGTAAATAAAGCACACGTCACAGTGCAAAATGTTGGCATTTGCTAGGGACATACATATGCTGCTATGTTGCTTTTATTTCTTAATGTATGATTATCCGGCAACAAGCTTTGCACTGTTTTTTTATTTTAACAAGCATAGTTACTGTGTAGCCTGACTTACACATTTGCATAGCAGTTAAAGAGGTTATGTGTACTGTAAAATGTGACATAAAAAGAGTTAGCAGTAAAAATAGTAACTACAAAGTATGCATAATGATTCCTTACAATGCCCTCCCCTTTTCTGCTTAGACTTCATTCTACTAGAGGAACAGGAGTTGAAGGAGGTGTCCTAATTGTCAGTGGAAGGTTCATGTTGTGAACACACTAGTGGTGAGACATCTGAATCATCCTCCGTGTCCCCCCAGGGTCTTTGTGCAGTAGTGCTGAATATGTGTTTTCTAAAGGAGTCCCCTCAGTCCTCAGAAGCCTTGCATTCAGTTTCCCTCTGCCACTCCATCTTCTTTTTTTTTTTTCTCCATCCTGTGTTTATTCTCTTCTCCCATGGTGACCCTCCTTCTGACACAACCCCTCACCTGGTTCCTCCAGGGCTTACCTTGCCACTGCCATCTTCCTCTGCCACAGGACTGTAGTGGGTGCCAGGACATTGGTGTGGGGCCTGCAAGGGGTCAGTCTTCATATCGTCACCAAGGGTGTTTTTCCTCTATTTTCTCCCTTATCCCCAAGGTCTCAATAACACAGTCATGCATGCATGTGGAGGTGTGCATGTGCCCCAAAGCCTGAGCAACCATGATTCCCCCCACCCAGCCTAGCGCCGGCCCTCCCTCTGGCTGACATTACCATCAGCCTCCACTCAGTGGCAGCCAAGGGTCGGGTGGGCTCACCGCCCCAATCCAAGAGAGGACAACTCCCTGGCAGCTGCTCAGTCCTTTCCCAGCACTCTCCCTGGCCACCCCCTAGTGGCCCGAGCTTGCTCCCGAACACAGGTCATCGGTGTGGGAGAGGTGATATGTTAGATGTCTCTGCCCTCTGCACCACTGGGCCACCCTCACTCCTTTTTCTTTTAACCATCTGCAGTTGCTCCATCACTGGTGTGGATGGGGGAGGGCATCACCTTTGGTAGTTGATCATTGGTTTCCATATCACCCTATGGTTGTTCCTCTATAGTGGATTCGAGTTGACATTTCAGCTCTGGGTTGTGGGACCTTCTGTACTGCTTGTGGTGGTGTATGCATGGGTATTGTATCAGATGCTGCACAGATGTTCTGTTGCAGTGCATCCTAAGCTTCTCTTGACACAGATTGTGCTGAGTCTATGTCATCTGTGGGTTTGGGTGATGGACCCGGCAGCATATCTACTTGTTGTTGTGATACATCAGCAGATTTTTGTTTCTATTTCTGAGTAATATTGACATATTTGTCCTGTTCTGCTTTATCCATCAGATCATTCTTATTAAGGGATGCCCACAGGCAAGTCTGATAGTAGTGCCCTTTTTCCTCACACAAATTACATTGTACCAGGTTTTTGCAGTGCAGCTTCAGGTGATCCATTTCCAAGCATACTCTATATTACATTTACCTTGATCACAGCTGCTGTTTAGATGTGATTGTGATCCACAACAGACGCAGGATTTTGGCTGGCCAACATAAAATGTGAAACCTCTGTGTTTACCTAAGTAAAAACAACTTGGAAGATGCTTCAGTCTGTAGTAGTTTGTGGAAGACATACTACAACACACACATACACACACACCCTCTCCGTTATAAGCTCTGGCTCTGGGTCCCACACCTGGACTTGAACCAATACATATCTGTTATACTAACTCCCCCATTTTTGAAGAATATTGCTATTGTTTTGAATGCTGACTTGGTTAGAGGGATAACATAAAAAAAGAATAGGGGAATTACCCCTGTGTTAGAACTAGGACAAACTAAGAGGGCATAACCAAGTAGGAACGCAAAACACAGCAAAGCTTTTAGTTATATAGGCCTATCACCTCCAATTTTATTCACCCCACACAAACAATTGAACAGTGACACTTACAAAAGCACTCAAAGAGGGCTTCAGCTATTCCATAGCAGCTTTGAGCCACACTAGCTCTTTGTCAAGTTCTCAGAGTGCTTTTGTAAGTGTCACTGTTCAGTTGTTTGTGCAGGCTGAATAAAACTGGAGTAAATATGCCTGTAAAATTAAAAGCCAGGGGTTTTATGTTTTCATTAAAATAAAAGCACCACACACACGAGCTGATGATATTAAGGGGTGAAAATACAGTTAATGTACAATTGCGTGAAAAACACCAAAAATACTCATACATTTTGACTCATTAGTCCACAAATGTTTCCAGATTATTACAAATTACACCAAATAACCTTATAGAAAGAGATATTGGTTTCAAAATGTCCCACTCACCCATTTTGAAACCAATATCTCTTTCTATATATTAGCGTCAGCTTACTGTTTTTTTGTCCTCTCCTCAAAGATACAAATAACTTTAATTTTATTATTTTTTGAGGTATGGCTGTACTGGACTAGTCCTTTTGTAACCAAATAACATTTTATATCACTACTTTAAACCAAGCATGCAGACCTTTGGTTTGAAATTAATCTTGTATTGTGTGGAAAAATGTTCTAAATTATTGTACAATATCTATCTATATATATATATATATTATATACAGATAACTGTGATGAAGAGATGTGCTGTCATCTAAAGACAAGCAAACACTCATTGTGTTATCTTTAGAAATATGCATTACAGAAATATACTTAAAGATAAAGGGGGACATATTCAGTGCCGGACTGTTGCCCATGCAAAACAGTGTGCCATGCAAAACAGATGCACCAGCTGGCACTGTTGTAACATTCAAACAGAATGCCTGATCAGTGCAGATTGTACATCCCGTTTGAATACAGGACCCAGGATGTGCAGCACAAAGCAGGCAGCTGCCATGGTGGGTGCCATGCAGCTAGGGTCAGGGATGAACACCACCGATGGTGGAATGCATGATGCACACCTGGATTTGCTGTTCCTCCATGGGCGATATTCAGCCGCAAAATGCTAATCAGCCCATTGGGCATGTGTGGCACAAATGGGCCTCATGCATGCCCATTATGGGCTCATTAGCATGGCTGCACCTGGCTGAATGTGCCGGGCCAGCCCACACCCAGTCCCGATTGACAGTGACAGAACCAGTCCCCCTGTCAGCCCTGACAGTCCATTGGTACCCCCCTCACATCCCCAATCCCCAATCAATGTATAATGCATGTCTGAATCCATTTTCCATAGTGTAGTGGCCCCCCACCCAGCCCCGATCCACGTCTGTATGTGAAAGAGACCCTCACCCAGCCCCGATCCCCAATGGTAAGGGACACAAACACCCATCCATGCCCCAACCCCGATGACTGAATAGATAGACCCCCCCCATACTGCCATAGTGTAGTGGCCCCACCCGCAGGGCTGGACCCCAGACCCCATCCCCCCACCTACCAGAGCCAGCGACTGGCTCAGCCCTCCACACACCACCATAGCCAACCACCCGACTGAACTGCCAATGACCATGAACTGTACATAATACGCGTTCATTGACAACCAGTGAGCACATACTATGTGCAGTACGCAGTCATTGACAGTTCAGTTGGTGGCTGGCCATGGTGGTGTGTGAAGGGCTGAGCCAGTTGCCAGCTCCAGTTGCATGGGGGGAACAGGATTCGGGGGTCCAGACCTGATGGTGTGGAAGGCCACTTTATTATGGCAATATGGGGGGATTGTCTATTTATTCAGTCATTGAAGTTGGGGCATGGGTGTTTGTGTCCCTTGCCATCAGGGATCAGGGCCGGGTGGAGGTTTCTTTCACATATGGATGGGGATCGGGGCTGGGTGGGGAGACACTACACTGTGGAAAAGGGCTTTCCTATTATTTTACATGCGATCAGGGCAGGGGTAGGGGGTGCACTACACTATGGTAAAGGACTTTTCCTTTCTTTTAAGTGTGTTTGGAGATCAGGGCATGGGTGGGAAGTCGCTGCACTATGGAAAGGGGTTTTCTATTGTTTTAACTGTGAACAGGGATCAGGGCTGGGAAGGGGTCTCACACTCTTCCCCTACCCCACATACAGTGTCCCCCTCTCCCAGTGTAGTACTTGTGCCTGACACTGGGTGGCCTGCCAACTTAAGGATGACTTCTGTGAACATAACTGTGCGCGATCACACACACATGCTGCGCAATACCCTGTTGGCGTAGTCAGTTTCGATATGCGGGTGCATGGCATATTCATGGACACGTCCCCAGTTCCTGTGTGGTATCTCATCATGGTGCACTAAGGCACATGCCATTCTGCACAGCGCACTATAGTCCACTGAATATCACTCTCTCATACATTTTAATGGGTGCGCGGCGCATCTGCACTTTGCACCGCACATCCGCTTTCAATATGGGGTCCAAACTTTTAAAAAGATTGCTTGAAATGGTAAGGGATGAATGAAGGTAAAATTCTCATACTAGTTTACAAAAATTACCAAAATGCTTAGTTATCACTATGACTGTCTCTGTAGTATGATCCTGCACAAACACACAAATCAGTACATGGAAGTGAGGCATTGAAACATTTGCATGGTGGTCTGCAAGCCTTTTTGCAACTACATCTCACTGTCTAGTTTCCAATCCCAGCTAACTGGGTTTGGTAGTTCCTGTTGCTCCACTAGTGTCCCCCCCCTCAACAATGACCTCCCTGATATGCAGCTCTTAGAAAATTGGGTTTAAAATTCCCCGGCTCCGATCAGCTAACAGCCCAGGCAAGCTGGGCATCTGTCAGACAACAGAGCCCAGGTTAGAATAAGTGCCAGCTCCAACTGACTGGATGACTAAAATCGTGGGCCAGATAGAATTTTCAAAGTTGATCTACAGCCATTTTCCTCAATTAGCAGGCAAGTTGGCGCCCCCCCCCCAGTCTGTCTTATCTAATATAAAGTAACTGGCAGGGTACACGGGTTCAGATGGCACTGGACCAGTCCTCTTTAATATCTTTATAAGTGACATTGGAGAGCACCTGGAAGGAAAGGTATGCCTCTTTGCAGATGACACAAAGATCTGCAACAGGGTTGATACACAAGGTGGGGTGGAAAGAATAAAAAGGGACTTGGCAAGGTTGGAGGAATGGTCAAATACGTGGCAGCTCAGATTCAATGCAAAGAAGTGCAAAGTAATGCATCTGGGAAACAAAAACCCAGGGGAAGAGTACACAATGGGGGGTGACTTAATAACAACAACAAAAATCGAAAGAGACCTAGGAGTAATTATAGCAGATGACCTAAAGGTGAGCAAGCAATGTGAGAAGGCAGTAAGGAGAGCTGGGGGGATACTGGGATGCATAGGGAGAGACATCAACAGTAGAAAACAGGAAGTTGTTATCCCTCTGTACAGACAGTTAGTGAGACCCCATCTGGAGTACTGCATGCAATTCAGGAGACCCCATCTCTGCAAAGACATAGACAGAGTGGAGGCTGTTCAGAGGATGGCAACCAAAATGGTGCAAGGTCTGCACCAGAAGACATACGAGGAGAGACTAAAGCAGCTTAATATGTATACCCTTGAGGAAAGGAGGAGGGGGGACATGATAGAAACTTTCAAGTATCTCAAGGGAATTAACAAGGTACAAGAGGTTAGTATCTTTCAGAAGAGATGTGCAAGAACAAGGGGGCATAATTTGAAGATAGAGGGGGGACGGCTCAGAGGTAATGTTAGAAAGTATTTTTTCACAGAGAGAGTTGTGGATGCATGGAACAGCCTTCCTGAGGAGGTTGTGGAGTGAGGAACAGTGGGAGAATTCAAGAATGCATGGGACAGGCATAAGGCAATTCTAGTGGGGGGCAGGAGGAAGTAAACTGTTGATTAACTAGAATCTGCAGCTTATCCATCAGGTAGGGAAATGGGCAGACTGGGTGGGCCAAGCGGTCCTTATCTGCTGTCAAATTATATGTTTTTATGTTTCTATGTAAAGTAATTAAATAAACAGTAGGCACACACAAAACTGGAGGAAGAAATGAAAAAGAAATCGGTCAGATCAGCTCCTAAACCACTAACTGACTTTAGCGTGAGAGAGCGCTGTCTGGTAACACTACTGTAGTATGAGACTAGCAGTACTTTCTTCGTTTTCCATTCCGCAGATGGACGTCCATCTGCAGTATGGAAAATGAAGGAAGTACTGCTCTTGTCACACACAGTATCGCTACTAGAGATAGCGCTCTTTCTGTCACTCGTCATTTTTTTTGCCATATTTTTAAAATAGGAAATTGAGATCCTTCCGCACTCTCCTGTGTAAACATTTTGGCTGCCAATCCATCCGCTTCTCACTTTCAGCCATTGGCTGCACAAAAAACAGAAATGCAGCGTTGTGACTCCAGATGACACATAGTACAAACTGATAGGAGTGGGAAATGCAGCGCTGTTACTAAAGCTCCAGACGAGATAACACCGAGTGTAAACTGATGGGTGTGGGTTAGAAATCACTAACTTTTATTTTTCATAGTTAATTATGCATCTCTCACACCCCCCAACACAAAATAAAATCATTTTCATACCCTACTGTTGAGCACTCTGACTGCACTTGACAGCGGGCAGCAACTGCTTTACAAACTTCAGTTGTTTTTGGTTTTTTTTGAAGGCATTGGGCTCGCAAACCATGCAGTGGCTAACAAAAAAAAGGAGGTAGAAGATAACTGTCAGCAGCCAGACAGCTCATATTCTAACTTCCCAGTTTCTTTCGCAATCTCAATAAAGCAAAGAAAAAAAAAGAGAAATTCCGGGTAGCTATTCAGAATGGTGTAGTGTGGTAGGAAGAACCAAAACTCCTAAAATACTGCATGTTTTTACTGGTGTTTGCGAGGCAGGGGATGTATAAACAATCTAAGAAACGAGGGAGCTGAAAAAAAACTAACAAGCCTTAAACAGCAGCAGCTCCCTCTACTGGCATTAGCAAAGGACCTACTTAATGGTAAAACTACCTTTTTATACATTTTTACTTCTTTTTCATTTATTTATTTTACATTTTTTAAATATTTTATATAACTGTTACCAATAGCCCATTTTCTAAGCATAATAATACCCTCCAGCGTGCGCGGTATTGTGCTATACTGGACCTTCCAGGGGCTATAAGGACCTCAACCTCTGGCGTCAGGACTCATTCCACCCCTGGGGAGTCCGGTATAGCACAATACCACCCACTCTGTTGGGTATTATTGCTTACTTTTTGTGTGCTTCACTAAGACAGCCTGAGTTGGAGGGATGTGTTCTAAAGTAGCTGTCTTCCTTTTGAAAACATCTGCTTCCTTTCCTGGTTTACATGTTGGCACTCATTGATTCTGTCATAGGGGAGAACAATAAATCTCTCAAACCCTTTCATTGTCTCCTTGCAAATAGACATGGGTGCATGAGACAGGTTGAGAAAAGCTTCTGTAACATATAGAAAAGCTCTCCGTATTTCCCAAGCTGTCTTCTTCCCTATACCACTAAATGTTGATGCTGTATCACACCCCGTAAAGGCATGGAAGACTCATAAAACCTTTGATTTCTGATCTCTGATATTTTCTGTAATGCCATGAACCAATATATTGCATACTTGTAGTGCTGTTTTACTCCAAAGGCTATCCATAATTCATCCAGAGGAAGAGACTGAGATGGTGCTACGGCAAGGACTACTACATCTGTCAACTGCCCTGATCATGATTTTGCGATGACCTTGGTTTGCATAGTGAGGAGTGTGCAAAAGAATCCTGGTATCTGCTTCCTCATGATCACATGGTACCATGACTGGACCAACATTGCTTCCATGTGAGAAAACTATTCCTGTGTCTCGGTGTACTGTATGCCTCCTTTCCTTCAATAGACAGGGTAAAAATGTATATTGCCAGCAGGTTGTACAATTCGTTCTTATTCCCATCTACTCAGAGAAAACTGTGTCTGTTTTTTGGAATTCAATACTACTGCCCATCTCTTTCTTGAGTTTGTGCTCTTAAATCTGGAATCATCCACAGCAATTTCTCCTTCAGTCTTGTCATTCTGACTTTTCCAAAGAAACTTGGATCCAACTCCTGGAGTCTGCACTGTTGCAACTTCCCTAAATCTGACAGTTTGAACACAGGCAGTATCTTATCATATCTATGCTTCTCTAAGTATGACTCCAGATTACTTAACACTATTCCCTTTAATATCTTTTCTGTTCCTTGCCACATTCCTCCAGCCTTGTGTTATCTAAAATGATTGTGCAAAGCAGTCCAACAACTGACGTGATATCTAGCTTCCAAAGCCTGCATATCTCCTTCAGACACATTCCTAATAACTGCTTGTCTTGTAAAATGTGTGCATATTCACAAACTCGATCTATTGCTAATGGGCAGCATTGTGCAGGCGTTCACTACTTTCATCATTGCCACAGAAAAAAATATGTTTGTTCTTGACAAAGACTCCCGACCTGCACTCATTCTTGTTTTGACTGAACTATGTTCAGGTTCTTTCTCAGCATTTGCTTTCCGTGTCTGAGCAAGTTGGAGCTTTTGTCTGTCTAACCTATTTCTGCAACTTTTATGCCACACTGCCTTTGGAAAATAATTTCTATACCATTGCCATCATCAAGTCTTCTTGTGTTAATGTCCAGTGTTACACAGCCTAGCTTTTCAAACTGAAGGATATTTTGTGTAATAACTCTATAACCAGATTCATTTCCACTGCTCCTGAATTTTGCTTCTCCTGGGTTCACAAGTTTTTCACTGCTATCTGACATAAAGCACAAAGGCACCAATCCGTCACAGGCTTTGTCGACTCTTACTGCATTTTTGAAGTTCCCTCCCCAGGATTTACAAATGTATATTTCTTAGATATTGTCACATCCATATTAGTAGACTACATCACTAGCACTGTGTCACCGAAGTCACTACTCCACAGAGTTTCATCAGATGATTTTTCCTTCTACCTTCCATAGTTTCCCTGCAAGTAAATGCAAGATTACTAATCAAGGTAATTACAAGAATGTTACTAAACCAGATACTGTAATTACAAGAAAATGCTGACGATCCTAACGTTGATATCATTGGTATCAAATCTCTAACATGAAGATTATATGATATATAAATCTATCTGCTGATCAGACACATCTTTGGCATGAACTGCTACAGCTGGAGTATGCTTAAATAAAAACCACATTTGCAACCCCTAAATACTGTTGGATCACTTGTGATACAAACATCTACTATAGGCCAATGTACATGTTTTCTTGAAATTTTGAACAATTCTTGTAATATTTTGATCTTTCCTATCCTGATTGTTTGTACCTTCTTATTTTGCCCTAGTTCTGTGCTGTCAGTGGTAGTCACTTTAGAGAGGTGTACCCCCCCCCCACACACACACACACATCTCTTGAGCTCACTGGTTCGAATGTGTGGCTTGAAATTTCCCAGGTGTTCTGGCCAAATTTCCCCCATTCATTAAAATATCACCAACAGCTTAATCTGGTTTGGTCCCTTCACCACCCCACCAGGATGAGGCAGAAATAGACAGAATTGCCTAGCCCTCCTTTCCCTGTCCACACAAACTAAATTAATAAATCTTTCAAACAGCTAATTTGTGGGCCAGGGGCTCCTGTTTCATTATATTGGTGAGGTAGTGCCAGTCAGGGTTGTGGAACAGTTCCATGTTAAACTCAATTTTGCTTACCCTCTATTCAAGAACCAACATACTGGACTGCCATTTCCACAGATGGGTCTGTGTGCTACAATCTACAAACCCTGAAACGGTCAAGCCAATACAACCAGCAGCCTTCAAATTTCACATTGTGTTAAACATGGACAGATATTAATTGGTTTATTTGATGCAAGTACTGTTAATAATAATAAAATAAAACTTTATTTTTAAGGCACCTTTCCCAAAGCACCAAACAGATTTAAAAACAAACAACAAATTGCACCATTTACAGCAGCTTGATTAAAACACAATCATCTAAACAAACTTGTAAAGTTAAAATCACAACACCACTCAGTCGCCAAATGCTTGGTGTCAAAGATGAGTTTTTAAAGCATGTTTAAATCCCTCCACAGTCGCACACTCATGTAACTGGTAGGGTAGAGAATTCCAGAGAGAAGGGGCCACATGCATAAATGCCCAGGCCCCAAAAGATTTTAAACACACTCTTGGAATCTCTAGCAACCCCTCGCCAGCTGAGCGGAGTGATCACCCAGGGTGGTAGGGAACCAGAAGCTCTTTCAGGTAGTCAGGGCCCTGTCCATGTAGGGCTTTATAAGTCAAAAGACCGACTTTAAAGGTGATCCGCCATTGTACTGGCAGCCAGTGCAGACCGAGCAGCACCAGAGAAATATGACAGAACTGAGAGGTTCCTGTCAAAACCAAGCTGCTGCACTCTGCACTAGCTGCAAACAGCGGATTTCTACCCCAGAGAGCCCTAGATACAGGGAGTTGCAATAATCCAAGCGGGAGGACACAAAGGCGTGAACCAACGTAGGAAGGTCGCCGGATGGAACAATGTGCCTAATCCTGGTGATATTCCTCAGATGGTAAAAAGAGGTCTTGATGATGGTTGACATCTGCGAATTCAGAGTCAGCCCCTCATCAAAGATTACCCCCAGGTTACGCACTTGTTCAGAGGCCAGAAGTGGCAAACCCCTAAAGAATAATCCCAAGCGTAAATCTACTCCCGACCCCCCATCCGGCATCCTGTGTCCACGACCAGCACTTCAGTCTTTCCTGAGTTCAACTTCAACCAGCTCGAATCCATCCACTCCTGGATTTCCACCAGGCAGTAATTAAAGACTGAAATAGCTCCATTCTGGTCAGGTGCAAAATAAAAGTATAGCTGGGTATCAGCATAGCAGTGAAACCTCAGCCCATACCTCCTTACAATGTCTCCGAGGGGCAGCATATATACTGCGAACAACATGGGGGACAACACCGATCCCTGAGGAACCCCACAAGACAGAGGGATTGGGTCTGAGAAATAAATCCCGGACACCACCCTCTGAGTTCTTCCGGTGAGGAAAGATGTAAACCACCTGAGGACTGTACCAGACAGGCCACAGATGAACCTCAGATGATTGAGCAGAACCCCATGGTCCACAGTATCAAATGCTGATGAGAGATCAAGGTGAATCAAGATGGAGTGGTTCTTCTGATATCTGGCCATCAGGAGATCACTGAGCACCCAAGCCAGCGCTGTCTCTGTACTATGCTTCTTTCGGAAACCGGACTGGAGGGGTTAATAGATGTCATGGATGGTCAAATGGTTCTCCAGCTGTGCGGCCACTATCTTCTCAACTACCTTCCCTAAAAAGGGAAGGTTAGAGATTGGTCTGTAGTTTGCAAGGCAGTTTGGGTCCAGGGAAGCTTTCTTCAGGAGGTGTGTTACCACCGCCTCCTTCAGGGAGCTAGGAAACTCACCTGTTTCCAAGGAGCACCAAACTATCCAAGCAAGGACTGGACTGATGGAATCAATACAACCCAAAATCAGGGAAGTTGGTCTTGGATCCAAACTACAGTACTTAGGGTGCGCACTCTGTACAATCCTCATGACATCCATGAACTCCGGGCGGTTGAAGGTACTCCAGGAAAGCTGAAGGCCAGTGGCCAAGCGTTGGTCATCAGCAATGCCCATAGAGTGTGCTGGCAGGAGAGCTGCCCTGATGTCAGCCACCTTAGTCATGAAGATGTTGATAACCCAAATATTGTCATTTCTTCTTCTCAAGGTGCTATGTTGCAAATGGCAAATAGTTATAAGAGAGTCAACCTTATCATGGCAACTCCTTATTGATCCTATCTGTAAAAAGATTAATCCTAGGTTGGGAGTTTGGTTTAAAAATAGAGGCATTCTCACAAAGGAGGCTTTGACCCATCATATTCAAACTCAGATTTTCCTTGTGACTGACTTTGGAGATTTTTTATTCTTTTTGGTAACTGGGTAAGGCCCACTAGGCACAAGTGTCTGTTTTCAGGGTGACCCAGGAGCACTTGGGAGGTTAAGTGACTTGCTCAAGGTCACACAGTATACAAGTGGAGGCTGTGAGAATCAAATCCAGATCTGCTGGATGTACCAAGCTCATTCACAGCCCGTTACTCTAACCTCTGGACTATACTGCCAGCCTCAATTTACCAGGTGTTCTGGCCAAATTTCCCACATTTCACTAAAAGAGATAGATTTTACATATAGTTCCATTCTAGAGTATGCTCTAAAGAAATTGACAGTCATATATAACAGACTAGTAGCAAGATTCATAACTGGTTGTTTGTATATCATTCATCAATATCCATTATAATCCCAACTTACTCAGCATTCCGTTCCTCAAAGACATAGTCTTCATCTGAATTGATACCCACTACTTCATTATCTGCTGATTTGTTCTCGGATATTTGTTGTGTCTTATTCTTTGTATTGTTATTAGTTTTTGTGAGGTGTTTACAGTGTGTGGAAGATTGGTAAGAGGACTGAGTGGCTGCGCTGTGAGTGTGGTGTGGATTAAGTTGTGTTGGTTTTGGGTGCTTGTGGAGTGTGGTAAAGATGTGCTGGGAAGGTGCAGGGATGGTCAGGAATTATTCCCCCTCCAGGCTTAGGGACCTCCACCCTTTTAGTTGTCCCCCATTGTCTCCAGAGGTACGTAGATGATGTTAGGCTCTGGGGATTGTTAGGAGGAGGTGGGCAGGGCCGGGCCTGGTGGGAGAATGGAAAGGAGTGGGCAGATTGGGGTAGTGGGGACAAGAAGATGCACTGGGATGAAATGGGTCCCAGAAAGGGGTCCTCTCTGCTTGGTTCCCATACCCAAGGGTTTTGCTTTTAGCAGGCAGATAGCTCAGTCTTCCCCGGTGACTCATCCAACTCAGGCAGTGCTATGCAATGCCAGGTCCATGAAAAACAAGACTGTTATAATAGCGGATCTTGTTGGATCATCGGACCTGGTGTGCATTACCGAGACCTGGCTGGATGAAAATGCTGGTCCAGTTTTGGTCCCAGCAATTCCATTTGGGTACTCGGTGATACATCACCTAAGATATGGATCATAGGAGTGGAGGAATTGCCATCTGTTTATATCGGAACTGAACCTGGTGGAGGTACCAGTGGGGATCACCAGCTCCTTCAAATGTATCATGGGTGAGGGTGTGAGGCATAGGATTCTGCTCATCTACCGTCCACCAGGAGATGGGAACGTTTTGCTGCAGGAAGTCGCAAACTTCTTTGTCGACCTGACATTGGGATCCCTAGATGGCTGATCCTGGGGGATTTCAATGTCTGGGTCAATGACGAACTCTCTCAATTTGGTCAAGACTTCCTCCAGCTAATGAGTTCACTAGGCTTCGCAGAGGTTATTTTCTCCTCAACCCATATTGGAGGTCATTCATCGGACTTGGTGTTCCTCCTGGGGATGGAGATATCTGACCTGGTGGTAGAACCAGTCAGGTGGTCTGACCATCATACCATTGGGTTCAGTTTCATGTCCCCCAGTAGGTCAGCCCCCATGGAGATGGTCCAGTACCACCCTTTGAGGGGTATTTCCCCAGATGACCTAAAGGCAGTGCTGGACCTATCGAGCTTACCAAGTGAATGCATGGATCCGGGGGACTTGGTACTTGCCTATAATAAGGCAATAGTATCTGCCCTGGATTCCATTGCTTCTGTTCATGTTTATCCCCTCACTCTGTGCCCAAGGTCTCCTTGGTTTGATGAGTCCTTAAGGGAGTTGAGGAGAGTGGGATGAAGGTTAGAGAGAAGTTGGCAGAAGTCAGGCCTGGACTGTGACAGGCTTAGATTGATGGACCATTATGCGGACTATTAATTAGCAATTACCCGTAAGAAGGCAGAATTCCTGTCCAGGGAAATTGCTGCCGCGCAGAATTGACCAGCCCAGCACTTCCGGACTGTGGACAGATTGTGCAATCTAAGCTGTCTCCAGCCTGGGATTGCCTTTTCACAAGAACAGTGTGAGGAGTTTGCTCGATTCTTTGCAGATAAGGTTGCCACAATCAGGTCCAGCGTCTGTTCGACTCCCTCTAATGGGAATAGTGGTGGTCGGCAGGAGATGTCGGGCACCCAGTTTGTCTGGTGTGACTTCTGCCTTCCCACAATCAATGACATTGTGATGGTCGTTCAGTTATTGCGACCGACCAACTGTAGTTTGGATCTGGGCCCTACACGCCTCTTAGTAGGTTGTGTGGATAAAATCGGCCTGGTCCTTGCCGAGATAGTCTTGCGGTCTTTGGAGAGGAGGATTTTTCTAAATCCTCGGAAGAAGGCTGTGGTTCAGCCCCTCTTCAAAAAGCCCTCCTTAGACCCAGACTGTCTGGCAAACTACAGAACCTAACCTACCCTTTGTGGGTAAGGTTATTGAAAAGGTGGTTGAGCCGCAGCTGGATGATCATTTGACCAGCCACAATGTATATGATTCTCTCCAGTCCAGATTTAGGAAGAGACATAGTACTGAGACGGCCCTTGTCCAGGTATTAAATGACCTCCTAATAGTGAGAGATCAAAAGACCTGTTCAATCTTGAACCTTCTAGGTCTCTCTGTGGCATTTGACACTGTAGACCATGATGTGCTGTTGGAGCACTTATGGTTTATCTGTGAACTATCGCGTATGGTCCTCAGATGGTTTTGATCATTCCTAGAGGGTAGAACTCAGAGAGTGGTGTCGGGTATTTTTCCCTTGGCACTGCTCCCCCATCCTGTGGGGTACCGCAGGGTTCCATCTTGTCACCCATGTTGTTTGCAATGTAAATGCTGCCATTAGGAGTGATTATTAGATGGTGCAGCTTGAGTTTTCATTGCTATGCAGATGATGTTCAGCTGTACATGTCCTTTGTGCCAGGTCAGGATGATGCTATCTCGGTTTTTAACAACTGTCTGGCTGAAATCCAGGATTGGATGAGTGGGAGTTGGCTACAGTTAAACCCAGAAAAAAATGAGGTGTTGTTGGTGGACCCAGATTGTTGGGAGGTGGGTTTGTTGACAGGAGCACCCTCTGGCCCATGGCTTGGGGGTGCTCAGCTAACAACCTCAGACCGGGTGCGGAACCTGGGTGTGATCTTGGATGACCATCTGACCCTTAAATCTCAGGTGTCAGTGCTTGTCAAAACCTCATTTTATCATCTGAGGAATATCATTCAGGTGAAACATCTGGTTCCTCCTGATGATCTTCCAACATTGGTCCATGCTTTCATTGCCTCCCGCCTTGACTACTGCAATGCCCTTTACCTAGGGCTACTGGGGGTTGATATCCGCCACCTGCAGCTAGTGCAGAATGCAGCAGCTAGGCTATTGACTGGTACTTCTAGGACCAGTCATATAATGCCAGTGCTCCACAAACTGCACTGGCTGCCAATACAGTGGCGGATCACCTTCAAGGTCGGTTTGCTGATCTATAAAGCCTTACATGATCAGGAACCTAGTTATCTGCAAGATCTTCTTCACCGTTACTGTCCCACCCACTCACTCCAATCCACCAGCGAGGGATTGCTAGAGATTCCCAGGGTCCGTTTGAAGACATCTGGGGCTCGGTCATTTAGTTTTATGGCCCTGACCCTGTGGAATTCTCTACCTCATCAGGTTCGAGACTGCCTGACCATCCAAAGCTTTAAATATGCACTTAAAATGTATTTATTTAGCCTAGCTTACCCTGATTTTTAGGTCGCTGTTGTATTTATTGATTTTTAAATTGTTGTATCTGTTTTATGGATTTGTTTTAATTATTTATTACATTGTAGAAGTGCCTTGGTTCTGAGAAAGGTGCTTTTTTATAAATAAAGTTTTGCTTTCTTGCTTGCTTGCAAACATCCTTTAAAATGGATGCTTGAGTCAGGCCAGTGGTATGGAGGATTGAGGCACTGGCTACTTCACCTGCAGTCACACTTGCAATCCAAGTTCTGGAACAGACCAGGGTCACTCAAGGGCCAGCTGGGGAAAGGAGGATTGAGTGTCCCATTGACTGCTCTCTTTCTTTGGAGAGGGGGACTAGCGTGACTCATTGCATCACTACCACCTAGTGGCAAAAGCCATTTTGTGGCATCCACATGGATGCCTGTAAGGAGTGTGTGCATCAGCATACATACAAGGGTCACTATACATGGCTCGGTCTAAGGGGAAGGAGGAGGAGGAGAGGAAAACCAAGAAAAAAGCATGTGCACGGACCATCGTAAATGATTGTGCTGGTGCCCTCAGGTCCTACCCCATGTTGATTCTTGCTGGCATGATGATGGGAAGAGTAGGGGATGGGACTGGGGGTAGTGGCAGGATGCCTGAAGTAGGAGTAAGTTAGCAGTCAGAAAGGCCAAACAGCTCTATAAGGAAAAAATGGATGTTAGAGAGACACCTCTCCTATTTGGCCAAATTGTTACATCTGCAAAGTAAGAAACCTGGCTTATGTTTGTCCCAGTCTTTCAAACTTTCAGGGCCAAATGTTTATAAGCAATTTGGTGAAAAATCTTTCTTCTTTCAAGGATGCAAGAAGATTTGTAATTCCCTTCCAGCTCGACTGAAGCAAAATCCACTCAATGATAATCTTCTTCTCAAATTGAAATCATGATTCTGTGAGGATAGTTCTAGACCTAAGCCCTGCTACACATAAAATGATTTTTGACGTGTAATTCACTGTGTATAACATGTTACAAATTTGTTTTTATGTGTTCTGATGAACTTACAAGTAACTGTGTCCTTGGCGCAGGACCCCCTTCTAAAGGAGCATAATGCTCATCTTGTACATCCTGGTTGAAATAAAAGAAATGAAAATGGCAAATGTGAGAACAAAATACTTACTTTCATTGTAATTTTTTTTTTTTCAGATTTTTCTTCCCATGTTTAGCATTAAAAACATAAAACATGTAGTTAGGAAAAATGGCACAGTTAGCTTTTGATAGGGAATGGGACCCTTTGAGGTTTATAACTTGAAAGGATTTTTAATTTTTGAAATATTTAAGTTTAAAATTTACACACTGTACTTGCATTGACGTTTAAAATGGCAGTGTACTGTACTGCAGGCTCAGAAGAGTTTTAAAAAGCACTTATTGTGCTCCTTGCCAAAAACTTCCCCAAACCCCACACAGGAGTCTTACCTCTCCAGGAGTCATCTGGTACCTAAAAGATCATTTTCTTAATCTGGGACTCTAAGAGACAGACCATCGAACTTGCACATTTCGTGATGTAATAGTCACAGAAGTGTAGGAGAATTTTCATTGAAAAAACAATATATACAAACAAATAAAAATAGGATATTTTCAAGAGTTTAAAAAAATCTAAGAAAATACAAAGTGTAGAAGTTTTATTGAGAAATAACAAATCCAACACATCACTACACAGTTGTACACAGTCACTGTGAATCACAAAAAAATCATAGAAAAATATGTAAACAACAACAAATGCAGCAAAGCACATGAAATTAAAGTAAAAAGAAATAATCATAAACAGAGCTAACAAAGAAAGTGAATGAATGGGGAAGGAAGGTAAACGTAATCCAAGTAACAGACATAAAGGAAAAAGAAAGCTAGGGTATAACATAAATAAACAAAATAATCTTCACAGCATAAAATAAAGACATGGCTAGAAAATGAAGGTGAAGATAAATGAAAAAAAATCAAGCAACATTGGTGGAAATAAGGCAGTAATAGGTAAAGGTGTCATATGGTAACACCTAACAACTCAGCAACAAGTCAATGAGAGTATGTCATCATTTGGCAAGGGCTAATGGCCGAAGTTGTCTGTTATCAGCCCAACATTAGGCTTCCAATTCATGTTTAATCATTCATATTAAAGTCAAGGGAGAGATGCCCTTTTGCTGAAACAAATATGCACAACAGGACTGCCATACATGATACTTGATCATGGTCAGGATTAGTCAGAAAGTACTGGCATCATAAAGATGAGCAGAGGGGGATGTCCCCACAATGATGTCACTACAGGTAAGAGTAGACCACTTTGGTTCCCCCAGTCGAAGTGCTAAAGCATTCCAGAGGGCACGGGCATGAGGGCAGTCAAGCAAAAAATGTATCATGATTTCTAAAATCTGTACACAACCCACCCGTGACGTGAAGAGTGTCTTTTATCAATCTTTTTACGCTTAGCATTGGCTTTCACACTCAATCTACCATAACAGGATAACTACAGGACATCCCACATTTTAGAAGGGGTTCTAGCATTCATCAGGGCTGAATGAATATGCATGTGGGCCATCACGGGGATTCCAGGGTATGTGGGCATGCCAGAAAAATTACCATCCATTATTGAAGATTGTAACATGGCAAAAGTAATGAGTGTAGGGAACAAAGCTGATAGGTGTAACAGCGTCAGGTGTCACAAGAGCAACACAGCATTATGAGACGATAATGCCATGTTGAGCTCATGAACACGCGCAGAAATGGGTTGCGAAATGTGGCTAGGAGTCGGTATATCTCTAGGTGGACCAAGAGGTGTCGCGATCAGCAGAGGAGAGAGCGAGTAGTGGCACAGGAGTGCGAACGAGGTTGCCACCTATTGGTGGGACACGGAGTAGGTGTGTGGAGGAGACTCCCGACTAACGTGTAGGTCACGTGAGACAGGTATCACAGAAAATGGATGTGGGAGCCGAAAAGTCTGCAGTTTGGAGCGGAAGACGGGACCCAACGTAAGAGCGATACTGGCAGCAGAATGAGATAGTAAAAGTGCAGGATCATTAAGTACGGTCTTGAGAAAAGGAGGAGAAGTGGTCTGATGTTGGACTAGTGCCACCTGTTAGTCGGTAAGAACAGCGGAACTGAAAACACTCCGGGCACAAAAGTGTTGTGAGTGTTTTGGGACAGCAAACTATGCAGCCAGCAGATAGTTCCCAGAATGCACCAGGGTAGCAGAATTAGTGGAAAACAAAGCATAGGAGGAGAACAGCCTCTCGGAACTGCGAGGTTTGTAATTGACAAAAAAATGGTATATGTGCCTAGCAAAGTTAATGAAAGGCATAATGTGTCAGAAGTTGGTACACACTATGGAAGTGAATGTCATTAGTGCAGCGTGCGCGCCATTGTAGCACTTACAGAGAGAGAGTTACAAAGAAGGAGTTATAAAGCATAAACGGGTAAGTGAAATGATTAGAAGCAGTGATGACTGTGTTGGAACAAGGAAAACAATAGCCAGAGAACACTAGCGTTGCACAAGCCATGTTACAAGTGCATTAATCCCCTCTGAAGGTGGCATCTAATGGGGAGTTAATGTATGGTTGGACCGCTAGGGGCCCTCGGCCTCCGCCTCATTCCACAACGGTCCCAACCATGCATTAACTCCTCATTAGATGCCATCTTCATTGGTGATTAATGCTTACATAGAGGCAATATTTAACTGGGGTCACTAAGAGTGAGTTATCCATCTTCCATCTCCTTACTTTTTTTAACACAGTTCTCATGTACAGCAATGTGTGTCATACTAAGAACAATGGGACGATAATAGTTTTCCAAGATGACTAGAGGGGTTCCAACCAATGCAGCATCCACGGACCCTAAATCTTGGCATACAAGGCTAGGTATGTGGAAAAATTCCAGGTCAGAAAGTGGCAAAAAGAACACACGAGGGGATTAACCGTGTTTAGAGCCCCTCTGTTTATTGGAAGATATAAAATGTTTCATTTACTAGGATTAAGCCGACTTCACCAAATCAGTCAGAAAAAAATAAGCTATAGAAGCGTACCTCCAAGGGTTTGGGGATGGGGTAAACCATACTAAGATATGTGAAAACTGGCAATATAAAGGTCTTTAAAATAACAACTCTTTTATTTTTGGTTTGTTGCCAAGTTTTCCAGATCTGGATCTGAGCAGCACAAGATGAGAGCTTCTCCTCCCAGTTCACCATGGCCATGTCACCTGGTCCATAAGTAATGCCCAGTATTTTAAGCAGCGCTGAGGTGACAGCTATACCCTCAATGTGGGTAACAGCACCTGTATTGGAGCCAACAGCAATGTCCTGACACTTATGCAAATTAAGCTTGGCTCCAGATATCAGCATGAAGGAGTGAAAAATGTCTAAAGCGAGGCATCCAGATGGTACATCCCGGACAAATAATGTGACATCATCCACATATGCCACTATTTTGACTTCATGGGTACCAGTTAGAGTTGTTACACCCTGAATCTGCAATGTGCCTGAATTTTACAAAGTATTGGGTCAATACAATAAGTATATAGCAAGGGACTAAGGAGGCATGCCTGTTGTACTCCTGCCTGAAGTCGAATTCTTCATTCAAGATGTTCATTAACTAGCAGGAGAATGCTAGCGAGGCATATAACTTTCAAAGTCAAGAGCAAAAGGTGTTCAGGATGCTATAAAGAGATAGGACTGTGAACAAATACTGATGAGACACCTTGTCAAATTCCTTTTCTTGGTCAAGTGTCAATACACAGTCAATATCCCCTTTATGTTCTCCCGTACCTACCACCTAGTTAAGCAGAATCAAATTATAAGCAACATGACGTTCCAGAACTGAACAGGTTTGAGAATCAAAGATGACAACCGCTGATATTAATGACAATCTGCTGTTCAGACTATTCATCAAAATTTTAAGATCCGTGTTTAGAAGATATAATGGTCTCCAATTATTGAGGTCCGCATCATTCCCCTTTTTAAAAAGAAGAATTTGGATAGCTTCAGCAAACAGTTCAGATATTGTGCCGTCCTACGGAATCCAATTAAACACCACTACGAAGATCTCAACCAACGTGGTTCAGTACGCTTTAAAAAACTCTGCCATAAGGCCATCTGGTCCTGATGCAACATTAGTGCAGAGGCGAAAGATAGCCTAAGTCACCTCAGCTGCGGTGATGGGTCTAGTCAACTCAAACAACATGTGTTGTGGAATGTCAGGGATGGGAACGGATTGCAAAAAGGTATTTGTGGGTAAGGGAGAGGCCAGTTTTTCAAACCTACTTAAAAAGATGATCATGAACTAGGGGCATAATATCTGTCCCATTAGAGATCACGTCTCCAGCTGAAGTTGTCAAATGGGAAACATTTCTACGTAGCACCCTGGCTTAACAACTTTCAAAAGGATTACCAATGCCTTTGGATCCCTGTGTCCCACATTTGTGTTCGAAGAAAAGGGAATGACTTCTGTCATACTGCAGTTTCAGCATACGCTCTTTCAGTCGAGCCACCTGGGAACTATAATCCCCGGAAATAGAGTGCCTTAATGTCAGAGCTTTAGTCAATTGGAAGCACAAGTTTAAGCATTCAACATAGTCATGCTTCATTTTAGATTGGGAGAATTGTTGAAACAACCAGTGAGAGCCTTCTTTGTGTCATCCCACCAGAGACCTAAGTCATCGACCATACATGTTAGAGATTTTTCAGCTAAGAGTAAATTGATTACCCTTTCCTGAAGAGTCAAGTCCTCCAAAAGGGAATTATTCAAATGCCGATAACCGTTACTAGTGCAGAAAGTGGATGCCTCATCAAACGTCACCCCCCCCCCAAGCAGTAAGTGATCCGACTGGGATAAGCCGAAACGCTTGGGTGTGGAGGTGGGCAGAGACAAATTAGAAATCTATCCTGGTAGCAAGTGTATTTCTGTAATACATGAAGCCCCCTGTAGGATGGATGATTCTATAAGCATCCACTAGGAAGGCATCTTTCAACAACTTCAGGAGATAATTAGTGTCACAATACAACTTCGAAGTACGGGCACCCCTATCAGTTTGGGGTTAGGCTACAATTAAAGTCATCCCCAAAAATAACATGTCTAGTCATGTGTAAGTAGGGTTGAATCAATTTCAGGAGATCTGATCACCCTGTGCAACCCCACTCATAATTTTACTGGGGGGGGCAGAGCGGCAAGATAGCTGCGGTACCGCTCCGCTCCCTGCCGCTCTTTGTTCGCTGTTCGTCGGTCAATAGTTAAAAGCTAAAACGAATACTGAAAAGCATTAGAAAAATTTTAATGAATGAAACTTATGTTGCTTTAGTTGTTTTAGTCTGGGCAAGTACTTCTCATGTACTTAAAAAGCTATGAAGTGTTTTTTTTCTTTAGCCTTGCTAAGTCCATTGCTCAACCATTGGCTTTTGGCTCCTTGAATGATATTTATGAAACTGAACCAGAAACCTATTTAAAAATTATGGTATTACTGTTTTTGAGCTTTAAATTTTAAACTAAGATGCTCTACTTTGAAGTAAAACAATGAGTCACTGAGGTGCTTGTGGTCCGGGAGAGTTTACCATGGCGGCAATGTAGCTTCTTCTCTGTAAAAATGTGAGCTGAAGCCAGATGGCCTCAGACTTCATCGGTGGATAATTGCACTGGAAAGTGCTACAAGGCACAATTTAACCAGATAAAGATATGCCATTTATTTCAGTGGGCCGGAGGAAAACTCATGTTTTTGGCTTGACTTACTATGCTCAGAAGAGCGATTCTATGTTTTTCCTTTGCAGGTCAACAAAGGAAACCACATTGTATAATCCAGAATTAATCATGGCTAATACTGAAATGGTGTCACTGACCGCCAAGAGAGGAAATAAATTAATTTGTAATACTAAGCAATGTTGACCCGTTTTTGATGCGAACATTTTATGATGATGAAAGCCAACTTTGGATGCAGCTTTCCTGAGGTACTGTATTATTATTATGTGCTCATTTAAAGCCCAGTCTTACAGACAAAAATCCTGATAAAAATCCCTGGGTGCTTTGACTTTGGCTTAAAAAGCTTCTGATGGGGCAGAAATAAGACATTAAAGATAACTGTTAGTACGTCTCGTTTTGTAATCTGACAGCCTCCAGTATTCAAAGGGAGCCCTAGTTTTATTTAAATACCGACCACATAAAACTTATCATAACACACAGCATTTTCAAGCATTTCATTTGGGATAGTGACCCTGTGTGAGACTCTTTCCTTTTTGAGTCACGGGGTGGGGGGGTCAGTGTTTCGGCAAAGTGGATTTTGATGTTTGATGTTTAAGGGCTACCCCTGCATACAATGCTTAGACCGGCACTTGTATATATGCTGGAATGTGACTCCTATGTGTTTTTTGCTGTTAATCCTACAGAGTTGCTGTTCCAATGGCTAGTGGAGCCTAACCATTATAGTGACTTTGGAATTAATTATGAGGCAAAACCTTTTAACATTTTGCTTTTACACAGTATGATTTTTCACTGCATGCACCTTTTCGTCATACAAAGTTCTAGCTTCCAGTGTATGGTGTTATCCTTTTAACTAAACTGCAGTCTTGAGTGAGACTCTTTAAAGGAATTTAAGTCACCAAACGACTATTCCATAGTGTGGACTGTTAAATACAATGGAGCCCTTTGCCTCACACTAATTATTAGGCTTGGATAATCGAATTTTTGCCTTTGCTATTTAAGCTATTCATCCGATTGTTTTTTTAGGATGCTTGTTTAAATCAGCTTGCTTGTTCCCTTGAGGCAGCACAAGGGAGAACACTGAAAAAAACCAGTAACTCTTGTGGCTGTTGTCTTGTTTATAATTATCGGATGCCAGAGATTTGATCAGAGCCATCACTATATGAAGGACTTCCGAGTAAATGGAGCCTCAATATTGACCTCTAGGAAATGGACTCCATTTTATAGAGACAACAATCTTACTCTGGCTGAAACTATATTTTAATATCTTTTTTTTTTTTTTTTTACCTTTATTTATGCACCATACTCATGGGGAACTCTCTCAGGCATCCGCCTAACCTCACCATTCTACCTCCGAGCCTGAAACTCTCCAACCCTTGGCACCAGCCCGGCGATCCCCCTGGCTCTGAGCCCCCTGAGGTAGGGTCACCCTCTCCTCCCAGGGCACTCTATCTACAATTTGGCAGGCTGGGCTGGGCTGGGCTTGGCCCAGGGTTGGATGGAGTCTGGCTGATGGAGTGTGGCAGTGGGCAGTGGTGCCATTGCCTAGCCCTGTGGATGGGGATTTTTTCAGCTTTATTACCCCTGGGGAGGCAACGTGCAATGATGTCTGCGTACAGCTACCCTGCTGATGTCTGCCACACTCCCTGCCCCTTATGACTCTGGCTGGTGATCCTGTAGTACTCCTGATCTCCATCAGGGGTAACAAGGACACTGAGCTGCCCCTGGAACCCTCCCCAGGGAGAGGAGAGCAGTCCTCCAGACACTCAATCCTCTCCCTCCCCTGCTGACCCCCGGCTCCCCGAGTTTGTTCCCGAACCCAGGTCACTGGCGTAGCATGAGGTGTGGCATCCAGCACCTCAACCCTTAGCACCACTGGGCCGGCTTTATATTTTAATAACTTAACTTATATTCCAACTTACATGTTTGTTTCAATTGTGTACTTGCTTACTGTATAAGGCATTGTTTATTTCAGGACGCAAGAATTCTAATATGTGATTGGGAGTATTTGAATGTTGCTATTCTGTGAATTCTTTGCCTTTAGAGAGTTTTCCCCTACAGTATAAAATGTTTAATTAAGCTGCATTTTATAGTATAAGGCATCATTTTGGAGACTGATTGGAATGGTGTATGCATATTACACATTTTAATATTCATTTTGTATCTTATTTTTCATAATGACTTAAATTCGATTGGATAAACTTGAACCATTTCAAGAGATCAACTCTAACTTTTCTTTGTCTGGGGAACATAAATATTTATGAACCAAAAAGGAGACCCCTGATATTGAACATCCAACAGGAGGGCCCTGCTGGGGTCAATGTCCACTAGTCTAGACACCTGAAAGGATGTGCCTTTAACATGATTCCCACAGCATCACAAATATCCGGCCCAAAGGACCAGAATGAAGGGCTCCAACACCATTGTTTCTGTGCTAGAGTCATATCCAAAGATGATGTCATTCTGGTTTCTTGTGTAACCCCCACCCAGGCATGCCGTTTCCATCTTGCAGCTCTACCTGGTGGGCTGGGTTCGGGGAGAAATATGTCACTCGGTACATTGACTAGGTTTGATTACTCTGCAACAGGGGCACCCAAGTAACTCCAGACACAGGAAGCAATAACTGTAATGTCCAATACCAGAAGTGGGATTCTAAAGTGTGGCTTTTATTCACATCCAACAGAATAACAAAGCATAGCTGGACCCCCACGGGGCTACACTCCTGGTAATGCAGATTTATGGAGATCAGAACACATCCTCATTCACTTTAGCCCTCAGGCTCTGAAACACACTGGGCACACAGCCCAAACTTGTACTCTGCTCTAGGTTTCCCTGGCTTGGCTCCCTTGCCAGCCACTTGGAATACCTTCCTTCCATGGCTCGGCTATCATGCCAGCCCTTTGGACACTTTCCATATAGCATGGAGACATTTACTGGTGACTCCCTAAACCACCTATGAGCACTTCTAGCTCTATCAGGGAATCTTCCCATGTCTGGGTACTTTCCTCAGGCACTGGGCAAGTACCTGAGAGAAAGTGACAGGTGTACCAAAGCAAACCTGTAGAGCTGAATTTGGTTACTACTGATGGGGGGTCTCCCACCTCTCGCTCCCATAATTCATACCTGGCCATTTCTCTTGACTGTAACACCTCATCCTTGAAAACACTTTGCTGTGTAGAATCTCTTTAAATGTATTACATTCAATCTACTGTCTTTACATCCCATTTGTGCTGAACTTGAACATACTTAATAAGTGGCTGTTTCCATTACTCTAGTCCCCCACAGAGTTAAGCAGTCCAATCCCCACATCTTCCAAACTGTACTTGGCTGTCTTTTCCTGACCCCACAGTAACAGTCACTTTAGTTTCATCTTGTTTCAGCTGAAAACACATTGGCCCTTTAGCAGAGCAAACTCATCCCTTGGTTGCAGATGCCCCACAGGCATTTTCTCTTCAAAACAATCTTGTCCAGAACTTCTGGTGCCTCAGCACAAACTTAACTCAGGCAGCTTCTTTTTCCCTAGACGGACCAGGGGAGTTGTCCCTGGTAGCAGGCTGATTTCTTCCCCCCATCCCCACAGGGATGGGGCTCTGAACCACTGAAAGCAGCCTCTACCACTTCACTTTGTTCTTCTTGTGTTCCTCTTCAGGTGAGAACACACACCTCTACAAAAAAATAGCTCTTTGACAGAGCTTAGGACTCTGAGGGCCTGCTTACAGCAGAACACCTCCTTCCTCTACTACAGACTGCAACAGACTGACTTCAGATTCCCCAACGTTCTACTCTAACCTCCAACTGCAACGTTCCAGTTTGGCTTATGCAGCTGCGACAGTTCTAAAATGATGTCAACCCTCATTCTCAGCTGAGACTGAGAACAGAGTGAGACAGTGTGAAATCCATTTAACTGGAGTTTCACAAGCTGCCTTCTCTGCCTACCACTAGGTCTAACTGGGATTCTTGTAACCCCGGGTAACGGGGTTACACTTGTATAAAACAAAACTTCAAACATCAAGTCCTTTAAGAGTGTGAAAAGAAGGGTCCTTCTGGTGGCATTTTAATGCTGTTAGCAATAATAGAAGCTAGTTGAAGATCAGTGGTCATGATGCAATGCAAAAGGGGAAGGAGAATCAATTACATATTACAATCTGTCAGGTGATCAATAGCACTTTAATGACCATCTTGAGCTTCTTGCATTGCTTTATCTTCAGTTTGACCTGAACATCCTCTTCAGTATCTGTCGTTGCCTGAATTTTGGAGGAAATGTGCGAGGAGGTATGAGAGGCTTGGCTGACATCTGAGTCCATGTGGTCATCATCCAAAACTTCATACTTGTTTTCTAAGGTAACTGGTGCACTCATGAAGAAAAACTTTAATGGGAGAAGACCAGATTTGAGGAAACGAAGTGATCTCTTGTGGCCAACAATTGTTGTATTGGGGGGCATGTCGATGTCCACCGGGAGGACTGACGTGGAGGTATCCATACAGATGTGTCCTCTTGTTGGCCAACAGAAATGGGAACAGACACAATCAGGGAGCAGCCTGAGAAGGTTCAGGACCAGGTTGTATTGGATCCAGAACAGGAGCAGGTTTGGGATCTGCCTGATGCACCAGCAGAGCTATCATCTCATTATCTTGTTTCTGTCATAACACTTTCTGTGCTTTTTCCAGAAGACTGTTCTGTGAATTCATGTCCTCCCTGTTATGTGACCCCCCCCCCCCATTTCCAGGTCCTGAATGACAGTCCTGCATCCTCACATAAATTGCAGCATAGGGCATTGGTACAGTGGATACAAACATGTCCTAAGGTTAAACAGAGACTGCAATGGATTTTTTCACAGGCATTGCTGAGATGTTCATCAGAGCCACATTTGAAACATATTTTTGGTTGTCCCCAATCCCTACCCAGGAAAAAAACACTTGGAAGATGCTGTAAACCAGTGACCGAATGTCTGAGCTTCACCTTGAAACACCAGTGACCCATCCAAAAGGACTCCATATTGAGTATCGGTTCAGGGTCATCAAGAATGTCACAACATTGGGGTAACCAATAATAAACATCCTGCACATTAATCCCTTCATTTTTAAAATAGTAGTAACAATTTTGATAGCTGGTTTGATTTGATTTGATTTGTTTATTTAATCTGGTAAGTCCATGGCCAAAAACCCGTTTTCATGGGTGACCAGAGTGCATACATAAAAACAGAGATAGACAATACAGCATATAAAACATTGGGTACAAATAATAACACAAATATTAAAAGTAATATATTCAGTGCATTCTAGACAAAGTGTTTACACAAAACATGAACATTCACTGTTTAGTAACAAATAATCTTTCAGTACCCTTTTATATCTAACTATTGTATTTCCTAAACAGTCAATTTTTGTCATAAGTAAGTTAAAGATTAATGGTAGATTATAAATTAATGATCTCTGACGCAATGCGGTTTTCATTCTTGGAATTGAGTAGTAACTAGAAACAGAAGAGTGAGGAAGTTTCAGATCTGAATATTTTTTTTAAATAGTTTGAAAAATGACAGGATTTTTGTACATGGTTATCTTCTTGGCCAAAATTCCAATTTGAAGTTAAAATTGTTGTTCAAGAAAAAGCATTCCAGTTTGTTTAAGAAGTACACAATGATGTGTGCGAATTGGTAGCTGTGTGGCAAATCTTGCTACTTGGTTTACTAAAGTTTTAATTTAAGCAAGTAATCCATCATTAGCAGCATGATAAAAGATCAAACCATAATCAATAGTAGAAAGAAGAAAACCTGTAATAATAATATGCTGGTCGATGATATTAATAGTGAGTTCATTTTACAAAGCGCTCCTAATCTTTGGTGAACTGTTTTAACCACATTATTCATATGGTACTCAAAGCTCATACCTGAGTCTACAGTTAGCCCAAGATATTTAAAACAGTTCACTTGCTCCATAGCAACCCCAGAGGAAGAGTATAGTGAGAGAATGGGCTCTGCATCTAATTTTTTTGGTGACTGTAGAAAACCATAGCTTTCGGGAATTTTTTGTTTGTTTGTTTTTCATTCAATACTAAACTATAGTCACAAAACCAGGTTTGAATATTGGAAAAGTCAAAAGCCAGATCAGCTTGTAGGATGTCTAAGCTGGAACCACTCATGAGGATCACCACATCATCTGCATATAAAAAAATTGGGATTTATTACAAACTAAAGGTAAGATGTTTAAAAATAAACTAAACAAAAGGAGACCCAAAACCAAACCTTGTGGTACACCCACTGTGATCGAGGCAGGGGAAGAAAAGCAGCCATTAATCCTTGTACATCAAGTATGTTTAGTTAAGTAGCTTTTACACCACCCAGCAACTTCATGGGACACTCCAAGTCCAGTAAGAACAGTATTAAGAAGACCATGGTCAGCTAAGTTGAAGGCCTTGGTGAGGTCCACAAACACTGCCACCACAAAGTGCCCCTTATCAAGGGCCTCATGTACTGCACTCATGAACCCCACCAAGGCCATCGTAGTACTGTGACCAGGATGGAACCCATGATGTGCTGGTATCAACACTTTGTATTTATTTAGATATTCCACCAGCTGATCAAATACCATATGTTCCAGTATTTTTGAAAGGGGTGCCAATAAAGAAATAGTCCTATAGTTTTGTACATTTGATAAGTGACCAGTTTTTGGAATAGGAACTACAGCAACTTCCTTCCATAAGGAAGGGAATACTAACAGACTTAAGGATAAATTACATATAATAGATAAAGGATAACATAAGATATCCACAGTGATCCTCATGAGCCTATAGTCCACTTCATCCCTTCCCACAGATGGTCATGGATTATACTTCTGGAGGTACTTAAAAACGTCCTCGGGGGTAAGATATCTAAAATAGAATTTAGGATGTGCCAATTCTGTGATTCCTCTGGTTTGATTCAGTGGCACACTGCTGCCACTTAAAGTATGATGCAAAGTGTATTTAGTTAGATCAGCAAAAATTGAATTCCTAGACAATCAAGAATGGTTCAGTCAAGACTGCTTTAGTAGTACCTAAGCATTGCACCATGGAAGGTATCTTTTTTAACCATTAGTTCATTAACTAAGTCCCATGTAGTTAATATATTTTACCCTTAAACTGTTTTTGTTTTTCTATGTAGAAGTTTCTTTTTAACTTCCTGACCAGCATTTTACATTTGTTCTGTGATATTTTATAGGCAATTTGAGTATTAGAATCCTGAGTCCTTCTGAACATTTTCCATTTTCTATCTCTGTCTCTCATTTGTTCAAGTAACTCAGACGTGATCCATTGGTGTTTGTCCCTCCTTATTCTCAACTTTTTAGTTGGAACAAACTTGTTGCAAATGTTTTGAAAGGTAGAACAAAAAAGCATTAATGCCTTATTTACCTCTGTTGTCAGTTGCAGACCAGACCAATCAACAGAGGATACTCCAGAGTGAAATGTATCCAGATCCATTTTTTTTTTTAAATTTCTTGTGTATATATAAAAGTTGGTGGAACTTTTTTGTTTTTATGTTCCAACAGCAGTAGAGTGGGCTATGATCACTAACACCATCAGCCAGGACTCAAGACTGAACAATTCTGATGGTGTCAGAGACCATTATCCAGTCTATCAGTGAGGAGTAACCTGTTTTATAATGTATTCTAGTTGGAGTATCAATTATTTGTGTAAGTCTGGAATTAACAATTACTTCCCTATGCTTTGCAACATCTTTTCCCAGCCAATTAATATTCATAT
Source organism: Neoceratodus forsteri (assembly GCA_016271365.2). NCBI lineage: Eukaryota > Metazoa > Chordata > Ceratodontiformes > Ceratodontidae > Neoceratodus > Neoceratodus forsteri. Next base: position 1,822,721,692 of record CM057449.1, on the reverse strand, counting down.
GTCCCATTATTATCAATTCTCTGTTATTTGATAATGATTCCCTGTATGACTGGATTCTTTTTAAGCCTCCCTCATGGCACCCCAGTGGTACATATATTACTGCAACACTGAGAGTTTTTTTATCACCTAACATAAGAGAAAGAGACAAAAAGTCACATGATGAGGTATGCTCTATAGGTACATCTTGAATTACATTTAGATGGTTCATGATGTAAAACAAGCAAAATCCCACTCTCTTAGTTGTTTTGTCACTTCTATAGATATTGTATACCTCTAATCTAATCATATAATCTGGAATTTTTTCTGACAACCATGTTCCGGGCAGAGCAATTACCCCAAATTGATTATGCACTGTTCAAGCAATGCAGTTGTCCCACTTAGCTAACAGACTTTGCACATTCAAATTGGTCAAATTGATAGAATGCCTGGGGAAACATTAATTGGAAAACTATCTGATTTAGGACCTGGATTTGGATGTACTGTACCAGATATCAAAAGCAGAAGCAACATTATGTTTCTATGCAATGTGTTAGGTTGGTTTAGTTAAAATTAAGTTAGAGGATACCGACAGTTATCTAAATCTTGAAAAAATATGAAATAGTGTGGATCAATGAGTTCTAGTTATTAGATAACCATTAATAGATTTTACACCCATGGTACTACCTATCATAAAGGTACTTAACAGTATCTGTGAATTCCCATTTTCATTTAAGCAATAAAAAAAGAGTAGTTAATGATAGAGACATTTTGCCATTACTAGAGATAGGGTCTGTCAAAGTCTTACTTTCTAATTTACTTGACGTTCCTAGCAGTACTTGGATGCAAAACAAAGTCCCTAGGAACATGATGTTTCTCAGTTAAAAAGGATTTCTTAGTACTAAGAACAGTGTAATGTAATATAAAAGAGCAAGAACACCACTAGACTCCAAAGCCGAAACCACCCAGAGCAGGCAAAATAGAACTGCCACTTCTATTGTCAAAAATATAGGGGTATCCAGAAGGTTCTAGCACTGTGTGATAGCTCAGTAAGTAAAATGACTCAAAACAATATACAGTGGAGCCTGCCGTACTTCCACTTAAGACTAATTGTGCTCGATAAACTCCTCCTCTGCCACAGGTAGAGTACATCAAACAACCAAATCAGTCACTAATTTTAATGAGTATAGCAGTAATTCCCTGATGACAAGGATCACAGTTAGTTCCCAATATAACACAATTGTACCAACTGTACCCAGCGATTTAAAACTTCATATTACTCTGTCCCCCTTTTAAACCCTCTATGGCACTCATAGATTAAACCTGCATCTATATAACCACCATTTTTTCAGTTACATTCTAGTATAGCACTTTAACATACATACAGCAACCACATATTCTTATGGGCTATATACATAATATATTTACATGTAGCATCCCGCCATAGACTCACGCCAGTGGCTCACGCCACTAATGCATGCAGGTGCTCTGGTTACAGCAGCTAGTGTGGCTGCACTTTAAAGTCCCAAGTTTCAACCCCAATTGAACACCTGATCTTCCTCCACTGCTCGGTAGCCCCCTCGCCTACCGGATCCTGGTGGGTAGAATGTTACCAGTTCACACGGACAGGTGTAAGAGCAGTTCTATTGAGGCACAGCAAAGCTGAAGGCAAGATGAAAAACTACAGCTGGAGATTTGGAGCTGTTGCAGATATCAGCAGATTTCATATAAGGAATTGCCTTGAATGGGAGCCATAGTGGGGTATCCTTCAGTTTTTTATAGTATGTCCAGAATCTGTCCAAATAAGTGGCAGACCAAAACCTCAAATCAATATGCCCATCACTAGGGATGTGTAGGACAGCTTACAACTCCTTCAGTGTGAAAAGCAAGGAGTCCTTTGTTGAAACTCTGCCATCATATGCTCTCTCAGGAGTGGGGTCCAGACCACCAGTATATAATAAGCACACCATGTTCCTCCTTTGAGCTAGTGCAGGGGACTTGGGGAACACATCCGTTTTGTATAAACTGATCCAACTCTGCACAAAGGTTTGTGCCAAAACCTGAGGTGTGGCCTGAGGGAGGGCACCGAAGAAACTCCCTCAGTCTGCTCCACTCTATCAGCCCAAGTCAATGGCAGCTGATTAGAGTTTAGTCCTGGGACCTCCATTACCAGAACAGGGGAAGGAATCAGTGAGGTCGAATCCTCAGATCTCGTGTTAGATAAAAGTATCTCCTCCAAATGCTGCTGGGACACAGTTGGAGTAGATGGAGGCAAAATCAAAGAATCCACTGTAACAAGAGCATCAGGGATACCAGTGGGCAGGTCAGTATGTACTGGAGACACAGCTGGATGAAGGTCAGGAGGAAGAGTGGAGGAGTTGGATCTACTCAGCAACAATAGAACTAGGCTGCAGAATCTGCCACTGATCAAGCGGTTGGGATAAAGCAGTGAGCAGTGCAGAATCTGATGGAGGAGTATTGTGTAAAGCATCAGCCATAAAAAGAGCAGCGGTTGTTTCAGTCAGCGTTCCAGAGTGCCACTGCCTGATCGCATCACAAGTCCAGCGTGCTTCTGACAAGGCATAGACAGGAGATCAGTCCGCAAGTGGGTAAGGAGCTCTGCGTTGGACACAAGGTCTAGTGGAAATATCCATTAAGGGGGGAGAGGTGGTAAGGGACTGCTGATCACATCGTAAAGCACTAGGAGCAGAGGTCTGTGTCTCAGAGCTCACCTCCAACACACTCAGCAGCTGTTTCAGGCCGGTAGTATCGGGTCTAAAAGCAGGTTGTCAATTAGAGAGGATGGAAGGCAATTGTGCAGACACCTCCATGGAGGAAGAGCAAACTGCCAACTGCAATCCTAGCACAGGAGCACTTGCACAAAAGAGGGGAGTAGAGTCTGATGGTAACACGGGAGAAGTAAACGGAGCAGAGTCAACGCTGTTCATAACATCAGGCTGTGGAGTCTTAGTTGCTGCTGTGTCACAGAATTTGACAGCAGGAGAACACTGCCTGGCAGCAGCAGGCCCTTTCTTTGGCAATAGAATCTTCCCTGTAGTGCAAACAACATTTCCTTCTCATAGAGGTACTCAGCATTCTCCTCCACCATCAAATTGAGCAGATAACATTTTTTATGTTTCAGTCCATCCTATAAACACATATCAACAGCCTGAATGTTCAGTAAAACAGCATCAGTAGGAGAAAAAGGCAAAATCAGGTCAGCAGAGTCTTGCAGCTGAGGTACAGGTCCAGTTGATGAAACATCATGCAAAAATCATAATCCATCTTCAGCCCTAGAAAGTGAGGCAGAGGGAAAAGGGGCTGTAAGAAAGTTAATTAGCATACGTGATTTCCATCTGCTTTACTAATGTGCATGCACTAACATGTATGTACTGTATAAACCCTTGCTTGGCAGGCAGAAGCCCACTTTTTCTGCAGTTGTCAAGTGTTTGTTCCATACAGTAAGCTTGACAGCTCACTCCACGTTGGTGTTTGCATGATTATTACATGGTGTCATAATGGACCGCCTGCAGCCTCCTACCCTTCTCAATTTACATGGAAATGCATCTGGAAACTGGAGAAGATTGAGGGAAGCAATTTGAAATGTTCTCAGTTGCCAATGGACTCCCTGAAAAATCCCAGAAAATCCAGGCTATGACCTTCTTGCAGATGGTGGGCCCTGATGTATTAGAGGTATTAAATACTTTCATTTGAGAAAACGAGGAAGAGAAGGGGCAGCTGAATAAAATTATGGGACAATTTGAGGGGAACTGTAACCAAAGAAAGAATGTGACTTATGAAAGACATTTGTTCAATACAAGGAACCAGAATCTGGGTGAGTCCATTGATTCATATGTAACTGAACTAAGGCTAAAGGCCAAATGTTGTGAATTTGGAGATTTAACTGAATTGTTCCTCAGAGATAGAATTGTATGCAGCATACAGAGTGAGCATGTGAGATGCAGACTGTTGAGAAAAGCGGACTTAACATTAGATGATGCCATAGATATGTGCAGTGCCACTGAACTGAGTGAAATGCAGATAAAACGCTTAAGTGGGAATGCTCAGGATGAAAGCGCAGTGCAAGTAGCAGTTGTCCCGGAAGAAAGAGTCAAAGCAAGTGCCAGTGTGAGCAAGGGGAGTTATGCACCTCGAGTGAATAAAGTCAGATGTAAAAAGTGTGGTCATGAGCATGAGATAAATATACGTCCAGCATATGGACAGTTTTGTTAATTGTGCCACAGGAAAAATCACTTTGCTAGGGTATGTTGTGAAGGCAAATGCAATGAGATCCATGTTATTAGAGAGGATGCTCAGGAGAATGAAATATTTTCAGCATTGAAACTGTGACTACCTATAAGCCAGAGACTGACTGGAAAGTAAATCTGAGTATAACTGGGAAAATGGTGAAGTTCAAGTTAGACACAGGAGCACAGTGTAATGTGATGCCTTTTCAGATGTATAAGACACTGTCTGGAGAAGCTATTCAAAGGTCATCAGCTAGATTGGTTTCCTATTCAGTGCATAAACTGGATGTAAAAGGCAAAGTGAAGTTGGTAACATGTTTTAAGCAAAAGTATTACCTGTGATAAACTTAAATGTAGAGTCAAGCCATACAAAAGTGAAGGTACTGGACTTCAGGAGGGCTGATTTTGTCAAAATGGGAGAGTGCTTCAGAAAAGCACTAGCAAACAGGCAAGAATGTGGGGTGGAGCAACATTGGGGAAACATCAAAACCATCATCACAGAAGCAACAAGCCATTGTGTGAAGCAAATAAACAAATCAAAACAAAAGAAAAAAACACTATGGTTCTCAAAAGAAGTGACGGGGAAGGTTAGGGAGAAAAAGATAGCATTCAGGAAGTATAAGGAAACACAGAAGGAGCAAGACAGAGAACTGTACCAGTTAAAGCAGAAGGAAGCGGGGAAGGCAGTCAGAATAGCAAAGGCCCAAACCGAGGAAAAGATAACCAACTTGGTTAAGAAGGGGGATAAAACCTTTCATAGGTAGATTAGGGAGCAAAGAAAGGCTAAGGCAGGGATACTGAGGCTGAATAAAGAGGAAGGTGGTTGGGCAGAGAGCGACAGTGAAAAAGCAGGGATACTGAGCGAATACTTCTGCTCAGTATTCACAATGGAAAAGCAAGGGGAGATACCTTATCCAGTCAATAGAAGCACTCCGGATAGGGGGGTTGATATTAGTCATTTCACAGAAGAAAGGGTTCTGAAAGAACTTTTAAAACTGAAGGTGGACAAAGCAATGGGGCCTGATGGGATTCACCCAAGAATTCTAAAAGAACTAAGGGAAGAACTAGTAACACCACTGACTACCCTTTTTAATAAATCATGAGAGGATGGTGTGTTTCTTGAGGACTGGAGGAGGGCAGATGTGATTCCCTTTCACAAAAGTGGGAGCAAGACAGAGGCAGGAAACTAGAGACCTGTCAGTTTGACCTCAGTGGTAGGGAAAATGATGGAATCATTTCTGAAGGAAAGAATTGTTGAGTACCTAGAGGCCAGTGGGGCACAGGACCCAAGGCAGCATGGATTTACAGCAGGAAGGTCATGTCAGACAAATCTAATTGATTTATTTGACTGGGTGACCAAAGTAGTAGTAGACTAGGGAGGGGCTGTGGACGTGGGCTACCTAGACATTAGTAAGGCATTTGACACAGTCCCGCATAAAAGATTAATAAAAAAAGTAGCCAGCCTGGGAGTGGTTCCCATGGTGGTAGCCTGGGTAAAACACTGGCTGAACAATAGGACACAAAGGGTAATAGTAAATGGAGTCCACAGTGAAGAAAGGGGGGTTACTAGTCAGGTACCGCAGGGTTCAGTACTGAAGCCGGTCCTTTTTAATGTCTTTAAAAGTGACATTGCAGAGGGACTGGAAGGAAAAGTATGTCTCTTTACAGATGACACAAAGATCTGCAACAGGGTTGATACACAAGGTGGGGTGGAAAGGATGAAAAGGGACTTAGCAAAGTTAGAGGAATGATCAAAAGTATGGCAGCTTAGATTCAGCACAAAGAAGTGCAAAGTAATACACATGGGGAAACAAAAACCCAGAGGAAGCGTACACAATGGGGGGGTGAGATACTGACAACAACAAAAATGGAAAGGGACCTAGGGGTAGTCATATCAGACAACCAAAAGGTGGGCCAGCAAAGTGAGAAAGCAGTAAGGAGGGCTGGGGGAATACTGGGATGCATAGGGAGATGCATCACCAGTAGAAAACAGGAAGTTGTTGGCCCTCTGTACAGACAGTTGGTAAGATCAATCAATCAATCAAAACTTTATTTAAAAAAAAAGCGCCTTTCCAAAGCCAAGGCACTTTAACAATAAATAAATCAAATACATAAAGTTAAAACAACATCCTAAAATCAATTAATAAAATGTACTTTAAAAGTCCGGATATGCCAGGCTAAATAAATGCGTTGTCAATGCTAACTTAAAGCTTTGAACGGTCAGGCACTCTCGCACCCGATGAGGTAGAGAATTCCACAGGGTTGGGGCCACAAAACTAAATGATCTGGCCCCAGATGTCTTTAAACAAACCCTGGGAATCTCTAGCAATCCCTCATCGGTGGATCGGAGCAGATGAGAGGGATAGTAGGGATGAAGAAGATCTTGCACCTAGCCAGGTCCCTGATCGTGTAGGGCCTTATAGGTCAGCAAACCAACCTTGAAGTTAATCCACCACTGTATTGGCAGCCAGTACAGACCACGGGGGACAGGCATTATATGATTGGTCCTAGATGTACCAGTCAAAAGCCTGGCTGCCGCATTCTGCACTAACTGCAAAGATCACATCTGGAGTACTGTGTACAGTTCTGGAGACCCCATCTCCGCAAATATAGACAGGGTGGAGGCTGTCCAGAGGAGGGCAACCAATATGGTGCAGAGTCTGCACCAGAAGACATATGAAGAAAGACTAAAGGAGCTTAAGATGTATAGCCTCGAGGAAAGAGAGGGGAGATGTGATAGAAACTTTCAAATACCTCAAGGGCATCAATAAAGTCCAAGACAGTAGCATCTTTCATAAAAAGAGATGTGCAAGAACAAGGGGGCACAATTTGAAGATAGAGGGGGAAACGGCTCAGATGTAATGTGAGGAAGTATTTCATCACAGAGAGGGTTGTAGATGCATGGAACAGCCTTTCTGAGGAGGTCCCAGAGTCAAAAACAGTGGGGGAATTCAAGAATGCATGGGACAGACATAAGGCAATTCTAGTGGGGGGTAGGAGGAAGTAGGCTGTTGGTTAACTAGGATCTGCAGCTTATCCGTTAGGTAGGGAAATGGGCAGACTAGGTGGGCCAAGCAGTCCTTATCTGCCATCAAATTCTATGTTTCTATGCTGCCATTTCAAGTGGTTAATGCAGACATGACCCCAGTGTTGGGCCTGTCTACTTGCTGGGAAATTAAGCTTATCAAGAAGCTATTTTCAGTAGATGCTGCAAATGGAAGTGTAGGGGAAACCACAGAAGGAATACTGGCTGAATTTGCTGCTGTATTTGAGGAATCGGGATGCATAGAAGGTGAATATCATATTAAAACAGATAAAACAGTCAGCCCTGTGATCCATCCCCCCCCTAGAAAAATATCTTTCGCATTACAAGATAACGTAAAAATTGAGCTAGAGAACATGGAAAGATTGGGGGTTATTGAAAAGGTGGAGAAACCCACGAGCTGGGTCAACTCGATGATGGTTGTCGAAAAACCAAAGTATGAATTTGTATAGATCCCAGAGATTGTAATAGAGTAATTAAAAGGGAACATTACCTGATGAAAACAGTTAAAGAGGTTGCAGCCAAGCTAACTGGCCGAAGTATTCACAGTGTTAGATGCTGGGCATGCCTTCTGGCAGATTAAACTGGATGGTCCCAGCTCTGATCTAGTGACTTTTAATACACCCTTTGGGAGGTACAAGTTCAAGCATCTCCCCTTTGAGATTTGCTAAGCACCAGAAGTCTTCCAAAAGAAAATTTCACACATTTCTGGAGGACACAGAGGTCATTATGGATGACATCCTAATATGGGGAGCTAATGAGCAAGAGCACAGTGAGAGGTTACGGCATGTTCTACAAAGAGCCAGAGATAAGCATTTGTCTCTAAATCTAAAGAAATCCAATATCAAAATGTCAGAGGTCCAATACATTGGACACAAGTTAAGTAACAACAGGTTGTTGGCAGGCCCCGAGATAATTAAAGCAATTCCTCAGATGCCTGTTCTCCAAAATAAGACTGACTTACAGAGATTTATGGGCATGTTATACTACCTGGCAAAATTTATTCCAAACCTATCAACTGTAAATAAGCTGTTGAGAGAGCTACCAGAGAAAGAAACAGCATGGCTCTGGGAGGAGCACCACCAACAGGCCTTTCAAGAACTGAAAACAGTTGTTACTAACCCCCTGGTGCTGGCCTACTATGAGCTAAGGAAACCTGTTGAATTATCTGTTGATGCATCCTCTGAAGGGCTGGGTGCCTGTCTGCTGCAGGAAGGCAAGCCTGTTGCTTTTGCTTCCAGATCATTTAATAAAGCTGAGACAAATTATGCACAAATTGAGAACGAAACGCTAGCTATTGTGTTTGGTTGTTCAAAGTTCCACCAATATATTTATGGCAGACCCCGGATCCATGCTGAATCGGACCACAAGCCCCTAGAAAGCCTTTTAAAAAAAACATTGGCCACAGCCACACTGAGAATTCAACATATGATGCTAAAACTGCAAAGATATGATTTATGGGTACAGTACAAAGCAGGTAAAAAACTTCATATAGCAGATGCCCTGTGTAGGGCTGTGGGAGAATATTCTGTGCCAGAAACTGAATTAGACAAATATGAGGTTCACACGGTGGACTATATGCCAATCAGTGATGAAAATTGAAATTGTTTCAGTAAGAGACGGATAATGATTCAGCTCTGGGCAAGTTGAGAGACACTGTTTTGTATAGGTGGCCCCAGGAGAAAACATCCATACATCCCGAGATAAGGCAGTACTGGCAGTTCAGAGATGAAATCTCGATAGAAAATGGACTTTTGCTGAAGGGGGGAAGAGACTGATAGTCGACGTGTCACTGAGATCAGACATGTTAACTAGATTACATAGCAGCCACTTTGGCATTGGAAAAATGAAAATGCAGGGCCAGAGATCTTTTATTCTGGTCAGGAATGAATAGTCAGATTAGTGACATGGTGGCCAAGTGTGGCATTTGCCATCAATTTAGGAAAGCACAAGCTAGAGAACTGATGCAGTCACATGAGATACCAGACAGACCTTGGCAAAAGGTTGGGGCGGACCTATTTGAATTTGAAAGGGAAAATTATCTGGCAACGGTTGATTACTGCTCCAAATACATTGAGATATCCAAGTTGCAAACGACAACAAACAAAACAGTGATTAACCATGTTAAATCACAATGTGTAAGACATAGTATTCCAGAAATACTTGTAACAGACAATGACCCACAATTTGCCTGTATTGAATTCAGAGACTTTCAATGAAGGTATGAGTTTAAACATGTAACATCTTCACCAAGATACCCCCAGAGAAATGGCATGATAGAACGGGCCATTCAGACGATAAAGAGACTGTTAAAGAAAGCACAAGTGGACTATCAAGACCCTTACTTAGTGCTTTTAGAATTGAGAAATACCCCACTGGAGGGGTTTGGATCTCCAGCACAGCTGCTTATGGGTCACAGAACCAGAACTTTAATGCCTATCAGATCCGAGCCACTTAAACCAAAAGTACCAGAAGCTGAGGTGAAGCTACATTATGAAGGACTCAAGAAAAACAAAAATCTTATTACAATCTGCACAGCCGACCACTCCCAGCCTTACAGCCAGGACAGCCTGTTTACCTGTGAACATCTGAGAATACCTGGACCCCCACAGTTATGGAACACCATACTGAAGAGTCACGCTCCTATGTAGTCCAAGCAAATGGTAAATTGTATCTCAGAAATAGGAAAGACCTTTTGTTAACGTCTGAGCCATGCCACTCCTGCGGCCCACAAAACTCGCACATCCAAGGAGGGGAGGAGGGAAGTGAGCTGGACAACAGTATGGAGGACAATGGGATCCCTGTGGTGCCTGCAATGGAGGTCCCTCCACAAGTGGTGCCAGGGCAGTCACAAAGTGAGCCTGTGGTGTCGGCCCCACCCCTGAGTAGTTGGCCAAGTGACTGGCACCAGCTCCAACCCAAGAATCAGCCATGTCAGTGGATGGGAGAGCCGAAGATCCACCTGTCATCCTGACTATATAGACTCACAAAAACTCTGACCTACATAGAACTTTAAATATTTTACTTTGGGGGAAAAGTTAAATTGAGAATGGAGAAGTAAGGAAGTTAATTAGCATACGCGATTTGTGTTTGCTTTACTAATGCGCATGCACTAACATATATATAAACCCTTGCTTGCTGGGCAGAAGCCCACGTTTTCTGCAGTTGTTTCAAGTGTGTGTTTTATACAGTAAACCTGTCAGCTCACTCCATGTTGGTGTCTGCCTGATTATTACAGGGGCCTGCTTTCTCTTACCTGGAGCATCAGCAGCTCCCACAGTCACCAAGTCTGCCATCTTGGAATCCAGGACTTCATTGCCCCCTACCGAAAGAGTAGAGGACTTTTTTAATGAAACACAAAACCAAATCATAATACAGGTAATGTTCTAGTCACGTAATTCAAAACATAAAGAAAGAGAACCATAAATAATGTAAGGGTAACTCATAAGATAGGATTCTCAAAAGGGATGTGCTGGCACATCCCCAACTTGCACACTGGCATGATTCTGCATGGGGATCGATGCACCGGCACAACCCCGAAGCACCAACGCATCACAGATGCACTGCATACTGTCCATAATGATATGCAGTGCAACTGAAGGGGCTGTAAAGGGGGCGTGCCCATGTATATGGTGTGCAGCCCCATTCACAGCCCAACCAGGAGGTGCATCTCTAGGACAAGTCTGGAGATGTGCCCCCTAAAGATAAGTCTACAACAAGTAGACTTAAGTTGCTTGCCACCCACAGGCAGGCTGCCATACTGCATACAGCAGCATGGCAGCCTGCCCACCATGCCAGTCCAGAGTGCCCCCCCGCCTGAACCCCCGTTTAGTATGCCGTACCTTGCAGTGTTACAGCCATGTGCACAGAAACCACCCACTCTGGCTGCAGTCCCAGTTCAAAGCCGCACACCGTGGCGGTGGATCTCTGTACAAAGAACACCCTTCCCCACTCCAACATGCATGCACCACTGACGGCACTCCAAAGAACCCCCCCCCCATCATTCCAGCTTCCCCACACACACTCAGGCACCCTCTCCCCACCCCGCTCCCCCCATCCCAGCAGGTCCCAAAGTCGGCGGGCAGCACAACCCAACCTGCATACCGCCACAGCTATCGGCTGACAGAGCTGTCTGAGAATGACAGCTACTGTACTACTGAAAACCCATTGGTGGACCCTGTCAACCAATGGACTTGCAGTGATTACTGTACTTTGTTATTCACATCTTTGTGAATGACAGAGTACAGTACTCACTGCAAGCCCATTGGTTGATAGCGTCCACCAATGGGCTTTCAGCCAGCAGAGGAGTAATACTGGGCACCTAAAACTGCCCAGGATGGGATTGGCCCTGCCCTACTCTGACTGGTGTCTCTGCTGCTGTCCAGATATGAGGATGTTGCGGTGATGTTGCCATTGTCAGGAGGGGATGGGAGCTAGTCTGGGTGTGGTGCCTACCATCGCAGCCACTGAACAAGCCCTGCACTCACTCCCTATTGCAGGGCATAATCCAGAGTGATCCATCAGCTCTGGAATGGGATCTTATGAGTTACCCTTATGTTATTTATGTTTCGAATTATGTGACTAGAACATTACCTGTATTATGATTTGTTTTTGTGTTTCATTAAAAAAGTCCCCTACTGTTTCGGTAGGGGGCAATGAAGTCCTGGATTCCAACATGGCGGACTTCACCTCAGATCTTAAGGCAGCTCTTTCTAACCAGGACAAGCTCTGGGCTTAAGCCAGGCAGTCAAAGAGCCCTTTAGATTGGCAGGCATTTAGAGCTGCTAGGAATGCTTGTGTAAAAAGCATTCGCTCAGCCAAGGCCCACTTCTACGTCTCTACCCTTGAACAGGCAAACGGGGACTCACACAAAATTTGGAGGACACTCAAATCTATTGAAGGGCAGCCCGCTGCCCCCTCCATTCCAAACAAGATACTTACAAATGGTAGGGTAGTGGAAAGTAATTTTCAAATACTCGAAGAACTCAACTCCCATTTTGTCACAGCCAGTCTAGCTTTTGACACCTCACCTTATGCTAGCTATGAGAAGAGCCAGCCTAGCTCCTCCCCGACAACCTGCACCTCATCCTGTCCCTTCCAATTGCGTACACTTAACTATAAAGAAGCTGAAGATTCACTTCTTAAACTTGATACCAGGAAAAGCGTAGGGGACGACAGTCTTGAACCTTTCTTCCTAAGACTAGGCTATGCCTATCTCACTGCCCCCATTCTGCATATCTTCAACCTCTCCATCACTTCTGCCTTAGTTCCAACTTATTGGAAATCTGCCCATATCCTCCCCCTATTTAAATCAGGGGACCCATGTGAGCTGAACAACAATAGGCCTATCTCCATCTTGCCCATCCTCTCTAAAGTCTTTGAAAAATTGATCTATAACCAATTAAAACTTCACATCGAAACCATTTCACTCATAAACCCAGCTCAGTCTGGCTTCCGGGCAAATCACAGCACTATCACAGCACTGGCTAAAGTAACTAACGACTGGATCTCTGCTGTGGATGCTAAGATGATTACTGGTGCAGTCTTCTTGGACCTTAGTAAAACATTCGACACTGTTGATCACAACCTCTTAGTCGCTTGTCTATCTAACTTAGGTGCCACTCCATCTACTGCTCAGTGGTTTACTAGTTACCTTTCAGGCAGAACACAGAAAGTCAAAGCAGATGGCCTATTCTCTGCTTCTCTGCCGGTTGTCAGAGGAGTCCACCAAGGCTCCATTCTTGGCCTGATCCTGTTCTCATTGTACATCAACGATCTAGATTCTCATATATCTAGCTCCAAACTACACTTCTTTACTGACGATACTGTTCTGTATACCTCTGGTTCAACTTTTTCGGAAGTCGAGGAAGTTTTGCAAGCTGACTTTGCTCAGCTTGAAAATAACCTGATAAAAGCCAAGCTTCTCCTTAATGCTAAGAAAATGAAAGCAATGATTTTCTCTCGTAGTAACTCCTCTGGTCCCTCTCCTGACCTACCAAGAGACTATTGTTGCATCACTAAGTGAACCTTTGGAAGTTGTGCCTAAATTCAAATATCTGGGTATTTGGATAGATAATAAGCTCTCCTTTAATGACCACATTGATGACTTATCCAGGAGGCTCAAAGCAAGACTAGGACTCTTTTTTAGAAATAGGTCTCTTTTCCCCCTCGAGACCCGTACCAGGTTCATCCAAGCTACATTCCTTACCCTACTCGACTATGGCAACCTAATTTATTCATCCGCTACAATCTCAAGTCTAAGTAAGCTGGATGACCTCTACCACCGTGCCCTACATTTCATTACCAATTCCCCCTACCGTACTCACCGTTGTGATCTGTATGCAGCTGTTGGCTAGACATCTCTCACCACTAGAGGCCTGTTTCATGCTGGACTTTGGACCCTTAAGTTGCTCCTGCATAAACTACCATGCTACCTAACATATTTAATCTGCATTTCCCACATTGCATACTGTATTCCCTCAGGAAAACAGGCTTTATCATGCTCGACGTACCTAGGACTCGTACCTCCTTTGGCAAAAGAGCTATTTCGCATGCCCTTCCCACTATATGGAACCAGCTTCAATCTGTACTAAAACTAACTAGCATTGTCTCAGTTAACTTCTATAAAGTGCTTATTCCATCAAAAATAAAAGATATTTGCAACTGCTAAGCCCCTCCTCTTTTCCTATGTGTACCTCTTGACTATAGTCTCTACTGGTACTAGTCTTTCTTAGACCAAGAAACCTTCTAGCTTGCAAAATGTATTCCTTGACTAATTAAAATTTAGGATTTTTCTTTTCTGCTCCTTTTCCCTTTCCTTTCCTATGCCTCCTATCTATATATTATCCCTTGCTTTACCCTCTACTACCTTGGCCTCCTATCTATATATTACCCCATGCTAACTGACCCTTCCCCCCAACCCTGTTCACCTTACACAAAGCTTATCTATTGCAGCTAACAGGGTGAAAGTTATACCTCTACCTTGTATTGCCTGTACACTCTTTACTAAATGTTCCTAATTGTACACATCTTTATAACATTGTATATTGTTATGTAATACCTTCCATGAATTTTGTGTGCACTTTGTTTACTGGTAACCAAAGATGCCTTACTATGTAATGCTCTTTTTCCTTGTATCTGTACAAGTAACCAAGGTTGCTTTACTATGTAATGTTCTTTTTTGTCTGTGTACAAGCTTCAGGGCCTCCTTGTGAATGAGCTTGCTCAATGGAGTCTTCCTGCAATAAACTTGAAAGAATCTGCTAGAGAGAAACCCCCTCAGAGACCAAGTGGGAGGGCCTTGACCACACCCCTTTGAAATGTCGGAATGAGAAACTACAAGCTATAGCATTAATGCCAACTGCTATAGGCACATGTCCTGCTTGGCCCAAACTATTGCAGAGCCAACGCTTTAGAGCAGTTGCTCCACAAGTGAGGCAGAGTAGGGTGGTATCCTTGGGGAAAAACTGAAATGGGAGTCCTCAAGTCAAGCAGACTTAACACCAGGAGCCAAGGTCTGATGAGAAATGAGGTCATAACCAAAACCAGTGTCCGCGCCCAGACTAGATCTGCCGTGGAAAAAGGCCCCTCCCAAACCTTCAGAGAATGAGCCTGTGGCAACCACCCCTTTCCCAGAATGTGATGCCAAGAAGAGGGCCACCTCCACAATGTAACTGTCTGAAACCACCTCACAAGGCAGTAGTTTAAAAGTTGCCAGCACCCCTGAGAAAGAACAAATGGTACCATAAGGCTGAGGATCTGCCCAGAAAGGGGGCTACCAGCCAGGAGCAGTGAATGAAAAGTAGGATGTCCAAATTTGGCCATTGCCGGGGAAAGCAGGAGACTGGTATCTCACCAAGAGCAATGAGACAGTAAAGATAATGAGGACCACGGAGGATATGTACCCAACATGACTTATCCCACTAGCTAGGATGCATAAGGGGTAAATTAGGGAACCACTATGAGCAGTTGCTGTGAGAGACTGCTTTGCCGCAGTTTGTAAAAGGAAAGACTGATTTTACTAATGTCCCCCACCCTTAGATCTATACTGCTGTTGACCAACTGCTACCCATCTGGGAAAGTGGCCAGAGTATCACAAAACATGTTGTCATCCTTACTGATTTTGACAAAATTGTTACGGTCCACAGCACACCTGTCTCCCGCCCTGATGGGGTAGTTGTGAAGAAGCCTAACCCTCAATATAACCGCTAGCCCCTCAGAAGGGGTTTGGATCTCCAATCCGAAAAAGAGACTCAGTATGAAACTGAGAGCACTCTGGCATGTACCCAGAACACATTTTTCTGCAGCACACCAGCCCCAAAGGCATCACTTCCAAGTTACTTCATATTTAGTTTCCCATTGAAGCTCCCCAGTTTAAAGTTTTAAACTGTCTGCAAAATAAAAGATGACATCTCGGCTGGCCCAAGAGAAGAGCTCCTGAGTCATCCTCCTCACATTTTATCCTGAGACCCAGTTCTTGGTGACCTGCCCTGCCTGAGAGTCCTATGATACAGCAGCTCTGAATACCGGAGGAGGTGCCAGGCTGATGTCCAGGTATCCTGGCAGATAATGTGAAATGTAGTGAGGTGACCTTACCTACATGCACCAGGGTTTTCTTTATTCTTCAAATGATACAAAGCAACTGCCTAGTTACTAGGACACTGCCAGAGACTTTGCAAGTCATTACCCACCCTTCATGAGAGACTGAATTGGTCCTGGAGCTACAGTGCCATAGCATGAAAGACGTTTGTAAGAAAGAACATTTACATCCTTAGCTGGACTATTAGGGACCCCTTCCCAGTTGTGTTATTAAAAAAAAAAATGTTTTGAGTCAAGTATTTTTGTGCATTGCTAACCTTTTGTTGACAGGAATTACCGGGAATAGAGTTAAGTGTAACCTCCCCCCAGATCTAGGGGTATACATGGTGTTGCACTTTGGGGGAGGGGGTGCTGACAGCCGGAATGCATAGTCCAGAAACAAATGAAGCGATAAATAACTGGTTCCAGTGGGTGTTGCTAGGTGGTGGATGAGCTGTATCAGGGGGTGCAGTATTCACAACCAGGATGCAGGCAGCCTGCATCGGGGGGGGGGGGGCAAAACTTGTTAGAAATCAGCAACACATTCATTAAGCAGGTTCATTTTTCAGAATAGAATCCATTGTCCCGACAACAATCACAGTCCGAACTTTCTTCAACAAACAGTTCCATGGAGCGGTGGGGGGAGCAATTAATTCAGAAGTTGTTGGCCATCTCTGGCAAGAGCCAAGGCTTACTACACTTAGAGTGAGAATCCACTTAGGCAAAACTCTGCAGAGCTGGTTAGCTCCCGATATTGAGGGCAGCAACCCTTTTTAGAATGCAGCATTTTGCTGCACATATTTCACCAGAACAGTCCCTTCTCTCTCTCTCTTTCTCCAGGTCTGACTTTACTTGGATCATTACCTCAGCTGCAAAAGGTCACTTCAGTCTCCCACTGCACATCCCTACTTGGCAGCATGGAGGAAATTACAGGGCTCAACTGCTGCTAATCTTACTTTCATGGTGGAAACAGCACAACAGGTTTACAGGAATTAGAACTGCCACCACAGACTCCCCACAGGACAGTCTCTCACTTCAGCCTGCGTCCACATGCCGTGGCAGCCACCAATCTTCTGAACTGTGCGAGGGCTCCCATGCCTGCCTGCCCTGGTGCCAAGAGTCATGGTACAGACCTCCAAACTCGGGCCTCTGCTCACCCTCCTTGGCATAGGGACCCCACTGCAGCCTAGGGTGCGGGAAGCACCCTGATGTCCCTGCTCCTCCACATTCATCCTGGATGATGAACTTCAACAAACAGGGGGCCAGGGTGGCAATTGCCCCAGCCTGGCCCCAACCCCAGGATCAAGAGCCTACGTGGGCCCTCCTACTCCCTGGACACTCCCGCGGATTGGCAACCTTGAGGAAGAGACCCCTGTTATGTGGCAATTACCTCCTATATAGCGGGGTCCAGGCCCTACCCAGTACATCATAGGTCCTGGCACCTAACCCCACTGCACTATGGGCATTGTAGTAAGTCCCACAGGAGGGGGGCTTATATAAGTAAATTGGAAATAAGCAGTAAGCATGTTTCTTTACAGGATAAGACAATGAAGACAACAGAAAGACGGGGTTGCAGTGTATTTTTTTTTTCAGATACAGCAACCATGGATGTGGGCTACCTAGTAAGTGGTAATGAAGTATCTTGTTAACTTGTCAGTATGTAAGAATGTAAGTGTGCTTTTAAGACACTCCAGGGTGTGTGTTGTGGTGGGATAATGGGACTTCTTGTGTGGCTGAGGGCACTCAGAGATGTCTCGTGCCTCATAAAACACTGAGGTGTGCCATCATCCCCCCACAGTGCATGCCCTTCATGCCTTCTTGCTTAAATAGAACATGCCAGGGCATGCGTCATGCTCTCTGTGCCTGTGGCCTTGTGCCTTACAGTGCACCCAGGGTGTGCGTTGTTTAAACTCAACGTACACACTGTCATGTGTTGATGCTTGCATCTTCCCCTATGGCAGGTGCGTGACATGCATGCGCTTGCAGTTGAAGATAATTAAGTTGTTTTATACTGGGTTTTTTTTAGAACCTTAGAGTTTTGCATACATAATCTAATTTTTCCCTACAAGGCTTCCTTTGTAATTAGTCTTTCAACAGAAATTTACTGAACATGTTTAGCCCTTGGCCATGTCTGATTCTTTTCTATTTGTGTGTATAAATAGGGGTTATTCTGTCACTATTCAGACACTGAAGGTTTTTCTTCAACAAAAATGAAGATGCTACTAGCTTTGTTTTTGATGTGCAGTGTTTTCATAAATACATATAATAATACATTCCTCAGTTTCTCAAAATAAGGGTTATTTATTTCTTCTGTGCAGCAGTTGCACTGTCACCATGTGACATAGCGCCCACGCTCTTTTACCACTTCTCAGCTTGATGACTCAGAGTCACTCACTGACTGTTACAGATGCATGAATGTAAGAAACACAAAAACAGAAAATAAGACTGGGATGGCAATAGCCCTTAAGTAAGGCACATGAACATTGGGACCATTTTGTGACCGGGAGTTGGGATAAAGGCAACACATGGAAAAAAACATTCCAAGTAGGTACCCTAGTACTTAGAATGTAGAGTTACTAACCAGTCGACCAAGGTTTGAATCCCACCACCACTTACTTTCTGTGTGATGCTCTTGAGCAAGTATTTTAACTCCCATCTTGCGCTCTCTCCCCCATAACTTTCTTTTATCTCCCCCAGTCTCACATAAGCTCACTGTACTCACGCAATGGTTGATGTAACTATTTATGGCTTGTAAAGTGCTTTGATATGCATTGTATATGAAAGGTACAACATCCAAATTCTTGTTTACCCTGAAAATGTTGAAGTTGTGTTGGTCTAACAACCCCCTCCTTTCAGTAGGTGAAAGGTTCTTGTTTTTGCTATAGGTGTCCAGACTCAGGTCTGACAGTCTGGCATCAGCCTGAAGGGATAGCTTGGTAGGAGGAGCTTAGAGTAAAAAGAAGGGGGCCCTCATGGTGCCAGTTAGATTCAGAGTGGGAGTTTGAGGGTATCAGTTGTAGGATCTACAGGGAGACCTTGGGCTAGTGGGATACCCACAAAAAGATTTCCAATAGTGCCAATAACCTTTGGTACCAGTCAGAAACTGGCTAGATCCCCCCCCCCAGCTTCACCACACTGGACAGTTCACTTCTTGAAGCAGTACAGTCCTTCAAGTACCTTGGTGTGTGGCTAGACAGTAAGCTTGATTTCTTTGCCCACATTGCTGGTATCCATGCCAAGCTCCATCCTAAACTCAATGCCTTGTAATACAAGAAAGACTGCCAATCTCTGCATGTCTGCAGGGAAGCTTATTACTTGAACGGTGCTCCCTGTCTTCGACTGTGTGGTCTGGATGTGCTCTATGGCAATGTCCCCTCCATGGCCCTCGCCAGACTGGACAGCCTTTGTACCTCCTTCTGTCACTTTGCTACAACCCCCCCCCAGTACCCACTATTGCCTCCACTATTCCTCCCTATCCATCTTCCCTCTACCCTCACATCACCAGGCTCACTGTACCTGCATCATATCCAAATACTGGTTTGGTTTCCTTCCCTCTTACCTCTCCTCTGTTCTCTCTCAACTCCACCTACTTCCTGTTCCCTCCCTTCCAAGGACCATCGTACTCTCGTCACTCCTCACCCCACTCCTCTGCTGGACAATTTGTCTTCTCCTATTGACTTCCTCCACTCTGGAGTCAAGTTCTTTCCTTACACCACATCCCCTCATCCCCCTGGCTCCCTTAGGCACCAGTTGAAACTTCATACCCATCCCACCTGTTCCTGCTACCCCTCCTGCTGACACCTCCCTAGCATGAGCCTCAACCGTCCATTGTAAGGCAGCTGTCTGAGTCCCTGCTACCTACCTTCTGGTTTCACTTACTCATTACCTCTGTTCTCCCTTGATTATAAGGCCAGGAAATAACTCACCCTGCAGATCACTCACCTGTTATCAGTACTGTCGTGCTCAATGTGTATTGCTGCCACTTTTACATTGCACTTACATAGGTGTTCATTATTGAGCTGTGACTGCACTGTATTGTCTGTACATACTATTTTTGTTTTTTGTCTAATATCGTACTACCTTATTTTATCAAATGTTGTTTGACTGACTTAATATTATGTATTAAACTGCTTTTCTTCCCCTCCCTTCCCCTGGGACCGCACCTGGAAATGAGCTTTGGCTCAGTGTACTTCTGCCGGTTTCCAGTTTTCCAATAAATAAATAAATGATGTAGTGTCTGAGGTCTGGGACAGATAGAAGAGGATCTGGGATGTCTCATGGTAAATTGCCCAAAGCGAGGGAAGTATGTACTAGGATCACTGGGAGGGTACAGGAACCCAATGGCCCTTCGGCCTGTGGTGGTTTTCCCAAATACATTGTGGGCAACCCATGGTAGTGGGACTAGTCCTGAGGAGTCCCTGCACAAATGATACTACACCCAAAGAAGCAGGCAAGGCTCCAGCAGAAAGAAGCACCAGGCAAAGTAGGAGAGCCTTCACTAGCATGGACAAAGTGGCCTGAGGCAGATGTCCCCTTGGAATAAGAGCGGCTATCCCTTTCACCAGCGTTTTGCTGGCATGGGGGTCTGCATGGGCACAGTGGATGGCAGGACCCTACAGCACACATGGCTATGTGTTTATACTAGCGGCAGCACCTCGTACAAGCTAGGTCAGAGAGGTATCAGCAGGTGGCCGTGCAAGCAGGTGCTGGGCCCCCAATCACTTACCCTGGAATCCCTAATGTATAGCGAGCAGTAATGTGAAAACCAAAGAATGGCGGCTGGGGTGGGGGGCATGGCTGAGCACCAGACAGGAGCAGATGTGTGTGAGATCAGCTCCCAAGAGAGATTTGCTTTTATTAATTAAACTGAAGGTTTTTACAATTTTATCTCAGCAGAAACTATGGAATTTGTTACCTATGACTACAAAGGCTACATTATGGGGAGCCAAAGAATCTCAGCCCAGCAAAGCAGCTAAGGGGATTCACATTCAGTGCTCTTGTAACAAACAAAGCTCATACTGCAAGAGAAAGGGGCTACACCAATACTGCTCTTACAAAGAAAGCTAGATTGGTTTTCAGCATTAATCAAAACATCTTTTTATTGCTTAAAGTAGCCCTCACTCACCCCACAAGTGTCTGCCAGTGTTTCTCGCACCACCACATGTGCTTTATCAAGCTTTTTCTTTGTAAGACCAGTGTTTTTCAGTGAAGAGACCAGTTACCATACGGTAGTAGGCATCAAACATGCATGGGACAGGCATAAAGGAATATTAGAGAGGGGAAGAAAAAGCTAAAGTCAATGACCAAGTATGGTCACTGGCCGCTTCTACAGATAGATTAAATGGGCAGACTGGATGGGCCTGGCAGTCCTTATCTGCTGACAGTATCTATGTATGTACGTATGTACGTTTGAGTAGAACCATTCCCTTACAGACTGGAAGTCAAAGAATGCAGCGCCTCCAGAAGACTTCTTTACTGAAAAAACCAAGTCGAAAGACACTAGGAAACTCAACCATTAGATAGCCTCTGGATCAGCAGAACTGGGTGTGAGACTGAAGAATTTACCATACCTTGCAAACTCTAAACACTACCCTTGGACAACTAGTACAGATGATCAAGGACCTGGACCGCAAACTGGATGTCCTGACTCTCCAGGTCACAAAGCTGGAAGCAAGAATAGAGTCTATTGAAATGTCAATGAAACACACCAAGGATTACTATTTGAAAGCCTAGGACACAACTATGAGCCTCGTCGGAGAGAACACTCTTCTCTGCCAGCACCTTGAGATGCTTGAAAACCAAGCACAGGAGAGGAACCTTCACACAGTGGGTCTGTCTATCGGAGTCAGCCACAGTGGAGGATCCACTTGGATTTGCCAAGACTTTTTTGCCTCAAATTTTTGGCCTCACAGAATGTGGTATGGTGTTCCGTATAGAAAAGGCTTATTGTTTTCACATGCATTTTCATAGTAGTCCTGACTGGGATTGGCAATACTGACAGAGCCCTGTCCATCACCCACAGTATAAGGAACATTAGATATGGTGAAGATGCCCTTTCCCTATTTCCAGATCGTGCATATAGCACATGCCTTCAGCGGAAGGCATTTGATGGAGTGTGAGGCATACTAAGGCAGCATAAAGTACATCTGCCACTTCTCCCTGCTAAGCTCTACATCCTTTGGAATGGACATATCCAAGTCTTCAACGACCCGAAGGACACTGCTAAAAAAGTTTAGGCAATCAAGCAGGAGATGGGTCAGCAAGATGGCAAAGACTCTGAGAACGACTTCCGGTGACGTCACTCCCCCTGATGCAAGCTTAATTTACAGGCTTTCCTTAAAGCCGAAATAACCTCCAAATTAACTGCGTTTATCGAGAAATTGGACATCAGAATCTACACAGGAGGTGTTATAATGTCGAAGAGAGGGAAGAAGAGTCATAAAAAAATACTTACAAACCACTAGGACGGCAGAATTTCAGACTCCAGCAGTGAAGCATCACAGGGCTCTGAGTCCTCGAGACACAATAATGGCACCAGTGAGCAGCCTCCTCTCGGCACTCTACAATGGCAAATGGCAATGGTGCTGAGTGAGCTTAGAGAGTTCCGGAGAGAATTCCGCTCAGCAACTGCAGCATTGAGAACTGATATAGGGAAATTGGAGAAGCAGCAAGAGCAGCTGGAGCTACAATACACAGAGACAGACGGAAGGGTTGACAGAGCAGAGAGGGCCATATTGCAGCAATCAGTGTGTGCAGACCTTACAGGGCGGGCAGAGGATGCGAGGCAAAATAAGTAATAATATCGAATTCCAGCGGGGATTCCAGAGGGGGAAGAAGGAACAGATCCCCATGATTTTATCCGCTTACTATTAAAGCAGATCCTAGAAGTTCCGGTTGATGTTACATTGGAATTTGAGTGAGTTCACCGCACTCTAGGGCCCAGGCCCCCACCAGAAGCAAGACCGAGAGCCATGCTGGTTCGATTTCTCCAATTCCAAGAAAAGGAACTGTACTACACACTGCTTGGAAAAAAGGTCAGACCAGCTACAAAGACCACAGGCTATTTTTTGAGAATGATTATGCTCCCGAAGTTATGACGCAGACCTATATTTCCTCTTTGAAGGAGCACGAAAAGTTCAGACATACTTTAGAACCCTTATCCTGCTAAGCTGATAGTCCACCATACAGAGGGTCAGCTCACTTTTGCATCGGCTGAGAAAGCAGCGGAATCCCTTAAAAAATACAACATAGAGGTACAAATCCTCACGGGCAGGCTTACCAGAGGTACACTGGCTGCAAAACTGGCCCAGCAGGCTTGGCAGGTCAGACAACGAGACTCTAGGAAACGCCAAGGGATGGATATGATTCACAAGATCGCAGACTCTCAGCGGGACCATTCCAGGAGAGGTACCTGAACTTTTATAAAGGGAAGTTACTGACGAATTACCCTAAGGCTTTAACGCTTCTCCGTTGGAAATATTAATCTGGCATTCCAGATATGAAGAGACTGCAATGATAACCTTTAATAGGATTTCTCGATGACCTCCCAGCTGTCAGCTGGATTATTCAGGACCTTTAGTCTAAATCTCCACTTCACTAACAATACTAACCCTCGGCCCCTACCGATCTGTTCTCTTCCTGGTACCTTTTTACCTCCTGGGTCTCCTGTGCTGATTTTTTAGATTGGACTAACACGGTACACGTATTAAGTGCCTCTCTCTAATCTACCCCTTTATTCCACTGCGGCTCCTTGCAGAATGCAGGTGAGCAGCCTCTCTGCTACTATGAAAGCCCGGAGATTAGGGGGCTTTCACCACCTTCTGGAAATTGCTCCCATTCAGGGCTCAGTTATTTTTGTATCAGTAACGCTTTCCCCCCGTCCCCCGCCACTGGACTGCTGCTGATCTCCCTCCCCACCCATCCCCCCTCCTTTTCTTTTTGTAATGATTTTTAAGGAAGTAAAGGAGAACAATAATTATCATGGCCATCATCAGAATATAACATAGATAACAGTACTAACGCTTTGTTCTCTGCACGACCGGCCTGGCTTTCCATTCCCTTCTCTCTCTCTCTCTCGGTGACTTCTTCCTGTTTCTTGGTTTTGGCCATGTACTGCTCCCTATATCTGGAAAGCAAACATTTTTTTCAACAGCTATACAATGTTAAACTAGAAGATCAGGTGTTATGTCTTGAAAATGACACCTTTTGTAATGCACTCATTGCGTTGCGTTTGCAACATATCCTCCACTTTTGAACTAACCAACTTCCCCTTTTACCTTTCATTAGAGTGATAATGAACAGTGGAGTGGCAATAGACCACTCCTTTCAGTAATTAAAGTTTGTAACTTACTGGGGTACTTAGATTGCCCCGCTGAACACTGAACCCTCCCTCCCTTTTTTTTTTCTTTCCCCTTCCACCGCCCTCCCCTCCCCAGTATTCACCATCCAACAACTTTAGAACTCTCTCCCCTTAGGAATTCTCCTCCTTTATTGGGCGGCTTGCTAGGGAGAGTGACTAGCCAAAAACCCCCAACCCTCTCCTTTTAGCTCTAGAAAAGCTTTGGGTATACCTACCAAAGATACCCTATTTAGGTGGGGATCACCCCGAGTGCTCCTGAAGCTCTCAGTGCCTGGAAGTTCAAGTTCATAGTTCACTAATAGTTAATCTACTACCATTGAGATTGTAGGTTTTGGTTGATTTATGCTCAGTGCATACCTCAACTTTCTCAATGTTTTTACTTATAGCAGTTTATGTTGAATTGACTGTTTGATTTGATTGCCAGTTAAGACGCTTCCGATTTTCAGAAGAAGTTCTAATCCTGAAACTTTTAGAAAATTGTTGTCATTTTAGATTGTTTAAAATTTTGGATTATGTCAAACTCGTTACAAAATGGTATGAGGTACAGACTGTGGATGTAGTAGTCTCTTTATCACTGCCTAGTGCCCCTAGTATTAATCTGACTCTATTTAGATCCTATCATGCAGGAAAACCCTTTGAATGTCATCTCCTGGAATATTAACGGACTCTTTTCCCCTATAAAACGAACAAGGGTCTTTACGCAGTTGAAGAAATCTAAAGCAGATATTATCTACTTGCAGGAAACTCACCTCAGCAATGCTGAGCATGAAAAATTAGGGAGAACTGCAAAAGGTGAGGTCTATAGTTCTTCTTATAGGGGTGGCAGGAGAAGAGGAGTCGCAATAATAATAACACAGAGGGTCCCCTGGCATTATGAGTCAAAGTGGATTGACCCGAATGGCAGATTGGTACTTCTTCGGGGGCAGATTGGTGAAATTGAGGTCACGTTAACGAATGTTTATATTCCACCAGATTCACCCGTGGGCGAACTGAAAAATTTATTAAACAAAATTACCCAATTCACTAGGGGAATTCTTCTGCTCTCTGGTGACTTTAATATTCTCCCCAAACCGGAGAAGGACTCCTCCAGCCCTGGCTCCCCAAGGAGAAACCCCCAACAGAGGTTTCTTAGCAGATTTTTATCTCAAGTTGGCTGGGTTGACGCCTGGAGATTTATGCACCCCCATTCTAGGAATTATACACACTATTCAGCTGTCCATAAGACTTAATCTAGAACTGACTTAACCTTCACCCAAGTAGAACACTTAGATTACCCAAGGGATACACAAATAGGGGATATCACCCTATCAGGCCATGCACCTGTAATGAGTTCCTGGAAGAGGGGAATTCAAAAAAGAAACTCATTCTGGCATCTAAACCCAGTTTATCTAAAATCTGACCAATTTAAGGAGTTTATCACAGACAAAATCTCTGAAATTCTGACCGATAATGTTGACTCTGGTACCTCACCAGGCATTCTCTGGGACACTATTAAAACAGTCTTACGTGGTCACCTTATAAACTACACCTCACAAAAGGCAAAAGACCGTAAACAACATAAGAACCAGCTAGGGGAAACATTGCATTTTCTTCAAATGCTGCACAAACACGGTGACACCACTATACTCCCACAAATTCAGCAAATTAAACAAGAGCTAGACAGACTAACCCTGCAGCAGACCAAAATTGCTCTTTCCTTTCTTCGTCAGAGGTACTATGAAGTCGGTCCCAGGGCCACAAGATTGCTAGCATACCAAACCAGAAAACAAAGGAAATTGGCCACTATAACAGCCATCCGCCACCCCATGAGAGGTATACCTCTGAGTAATTTAAATGATGTTGTTGAGGCATTCACAACTTATTATTCTACTTTATACACCCCAGAGCACCCTGCATCCACCGACACCATAAGGAGGTTCCTGCACGACCTTACTTTTCCCAGAATCACGCTAGAGCAGGGTGAACAACTGCTGAATCCAATTACAATGCAGGAACTTACCAACGCAGTGGCCCGTGTTAAAACCATGAAGGCCCCAGGCCTTGATGTCTATGGAGCCGAATTTTATAAAGCAGCAAAACAGCTCCTCCCCCCTTTGCTTAAAACTTGTAACTCTGTCCTTCAGGGAGACTTGCCCCCCCCCCACCTGGGCATATGCTACGATCTCAGTTATCCCCAAATCCGGGAAAAACCTGCAACTCTGTGAATCTTATTGCCCAATTTCTGTACTGAACACAGACTATAAGTAATTCATGGGAATAATTGCCCAAATATTAGAAGCCATTCTCCCACAGCTTGTTAATAACGTTCAAACGGGCTGTGTGGGACGTTGCATCACTACGGATAGTATTAAAAGAACTTATCACATTATCTGGGAGATGAATGCATTAGGCTCCCCAGCAGTCTTGGTAAGTCTCGACACCGAGAAGGCCTACGACAGAGTTTACTGGCCCTTTTTATATGCAGTTGTGGAATTAATGGGACTCCTTGGGGCATTAATTCAAGTAATTTCCAACATCTACACCTCACCTAAAGCCTGAGTTAGGGTTGCAGACATCACTCCACTCCACTCCCTTTTCTCTTCATAGGGGCACTAGGCAGAGGTGCCCTTTGCCCCTCCTACTATTCGCCTTATTTATGGAACCATTAGCACAATTAGTTAGGCAAACAAATGACGTCTCCGGAATTGTGGCAGGGGGTGAGGAACACCGCATTGCTCTCTATGCGGACAATGTCCTCCTCTACCTACGGAACCCGGCCACCTCGCTCCCGAAGGTAGGTCACTTACTCAATATGTTCGGAGACCTTTCGAGTTATAAGGTGAATATACCAAAAACTGAAATTCTAACTTTTCAATATACTCCCGATCAAAGTATCCAGGAACAGTTCCCATGTAGGTGGGATATTAACAAACTTCAATACCTAGAAATAACCCTTTCCAGAGACCTGCGAGATGCATATAAGTATAATTATATCCCCTTTACCGCGCATCTCAAAGATGACCTAGCAAATTGGGATACGCTCTCACTAAGTCTATCTAGGAGAATAGACCTTCTTCGCATGATCACTCGCCCTAGGGCACTGTACCTTTTTAATAATATTCCCATTCTGCTCCCTCAATCTATATTTAGGGACTGGAATAGAACTATATCATGCTTCATATGGGCAGGCCATAAGCCTAGAGTTAAGTTTAAAATATTGACTGTTCCAGGAGATCTGGGAGGTTTATCCCTACCTGATCTATACTGCTACTATCAAGCTGCATGCCTGCTTCACACATTTGCTAGGCAGATTCTGGAAGGTGAGGCGCATTAGGCAGAACTGGAATGGTACATCATCCCAAACCCGGACTACGTTAATTCACTATACTGTGATACACCCCATTCGGAAGACTACCAGAAACTGCCCCCGGAAATCAGACATAGAATGTTGGCTTGGTATCAAATTAGGAGGCAGCCTCAGATCTCTCCCTTTGTTCCATTAATATGCCCAATAGCTGCCTTCCCTAACTTTCTTCCTCAGAAGCTAGATGATGCCTTTCAGCAATGGACAAGATACGGGCTTAGATTATAACAGATGGGAAGTTATAGTGCTTTCGGGAAATACAAACAAAATTTGGTCTGCCTGGTTTGCACCACTATAGGTATCTACAACTAAGGCACTATTACCGCTCCTTGCCACTTCCGGTGCACTCCCCAGATTGCTAGCCCTAGTTAATCACCTCTATACAATCTATGCTCACCTCCCCAGATCAGAGACACCTAATCTCTACCTTTTATAAATCCTTAATAACCTCACACCAGGAAAATTTAAAGTCAACCTGCCAGAAATGGCAACACGAACTGGGTACACCCATAGAATTAGAACAATGGCAGCAAGCCTGTCGACAGGTTGCCCATACCTCTAGTTCTCATCAATTGCGAGAGTATGCTTGGAAATTTCTAATCAGATATTTCTATACACCAGAGATCTCTAGCCACTTTGAGCAGAACGGCACTGCTTCCTGCTGGTGATTGTGCAGTGAGAACAAAGCTCATTTAACGCATGTGATATATGGCTGCCCTAAATTGACTCCATTTATTCAAGCTTTGCAGTTTGAACTCCAATTGATCCTAGGAATCCCCCTCCAACTCTCCCCGCAACTCTTAATTCTCTTGATTTTTCCCAGAGATATTAAGGACCAAAATATTCGATACCTATTAGCTATCCTTCTTACAGCTGGGAAAAAAGCTATAACCAAACTATGGAAGGCTCCTGCCTCTCCTATCCTAGAGGACTGGCACATCATAACAAAGCAAATCTATTATATGGAAAAAATAACCTATAAACTGAACAACCGTGTAGAGGTTTTTAACTCAAGGTGGAATAGATGGCTATTCTACTATGCATTAAAAGATTCAGCATTTGTTCCTGACTGAACAACTGGGATAGCTTCCCTTCCCCTCCTCCTCCTCTCCCTTCCCCCTCCCAAGAATGCAATGGATTCCTATAATTAGGCAATTGTGGATGGAGCAATAAAAGACCTCTGAAGGGTTCCCCGATAACCATTAACACCTTTGCTAACTGGTCGGCCCAGGGTTATACTACCACAGTAGCCCCTCCAATTTATATTTTAAGGATATAAGCTTTTTGATGAATTAGGATTGGGGAATGTACATGTTTATATATATTTACATGTGAGTCCAGGTAATCTGTACTACTCTGTAATAGGAATAGTCCTAGTTATTATAACCTCACTGTATTGGCTGGCACTATTTGATTCCTATAGATTTCTTCTGTATCCACGTGAGGAGACTACTGAAGTGATTGTATGTAATGTAAAGTCTGTACCTGATGATAATACTGATGAATATCAAATAAAAACAGAATAACAAAAAAAGACTCTGAGAACAAGTTATCTTTTGAGCTCTGTATTCTAGGGGAAATTTCCATGGTTAAATCTGGATTCTGAATTCCACTCATCAATACTGTTTCTGTAATATAGAAACATTTAAAAACCTAGCGATCTTTTAGACACATCAACGGGAAGGCTATAGCCTAAGGTTCAAGGGGTGGGGAATTGCTCCTCCCACATCCCCTACTTAATCCTCGGTGCTTCCGATGCTCAGCTTTGAGCATTTCGGACACACCGAGCACTGTGGGGGTTGTGGTTGTGCTTTGCTCACTTCTGTTTTCTTGTTCTTCCTCTCATTTGCCTGCTTGTGTGCCCCTGTTCTGTCTCTCCTCCTTCCCTCTCCCCTTGTCCTAGTGGTTGGCATTCCCCTTCCCCATTCTCTGTCTCTTTCTTTTGCCTCCCCTGCTCCTCCTCACCCTGCATCCTCTTGTGTCCTCCTGTGTTTTGTTTTGCCCTTGCCGGCGTTCCATGTTTCCCCCCCCCCGTCCATCCCATCTTGCCCGTACCTGTTGCTCATTTCTTTTTGGGGCTTGTCTTCCCCACTGCTGCCTGTCTTCTCGCATTTCTGCTCCTCCCCAGCTGCATTCCCTGCAATGCTCTCATCTGTGGGGAGCTCTCATCTACTCCTCCTCTCCCGTCTGCTTCCCGACCATGCTCGGAGCTTTTAACCTGCTCACTGCTGCGCTGCAACTCTGCCAGCACTTCCAGAGTGCAACATCACCCCAGTGTCCTGCTCCATTCCAGCTCATTGGAGACCTGCCTTGAATACTCAGCTCCACTGCTGTGGGACAGCTATGGGACAGGGCAGTCAGTCGAAGATTGCCTTGCTGAGCGACCCTCCTCAAGTGCCAGAACAAAGGTTCAACTGATGAACCAGCATACTCTCATTTTTTTCTCTGAATCAAGGGTCACAGACATTTTTGGGACACTCAGACTTCATGGTTACTGCAATCTACAGACTCTCAGATGAGGGCCACATCCTTCACTATGAAGATGCAAGCTCTGAACACTGCGTTCCCCCATTGCAGTTTTTCTTTGCTTAGTACTTTATGTTCGTGCCTCTCCACCTCCAACCTCATAATCAGGGACAAATCACCAAGCAATCAGAGACTCATCTTAAAAAGTGGTGCTATCCACCCAGGCAGCTGAACGAATAAGGGCTAAATGTAACTGGCATTTCTACAGATGAATAAGTCTGGAACTTTAATGCTTGACATTGCTTTGTGTTTACAGTCCCCACTGTTAGTTACAGTAACGCTAATCTTATGAGTGATGGAGTAAACTTTGAAGCAAATCAGGGACGTCCCTTCAAACTAGGAACAGTTGAGGCTGAAGGTATGATCATGTTTCCTATCTGCCCATCTTGCTATTCCTAGTTTCACCCCTGATGGAACTCTTGGCTCGCCTCTCTGGATTTATTTAGCATTTCCTTCATGGCATATTATTATTACTTTCTGCTTTAAGGTCTGACTGAACTGTGCCTTCTCCCTGTGGACACCAATTGCTTCCTAATGCATTAACGCACTTGTTAGAGTTCAAGTTAAAGCCAGCTGGAGCCATCTACTGTAGCTTCTGATTTCTAACCGACCTTGATGGGGGGCCTCTATAGAACAGTGCCATATCATGGCAATGGCAGACCTGCAGGGGGTCCTGCCATCCCATTCAAACACACCCGCAAAGGGGCATCACTCATTACTCAAACACTATTTCCACCTCACTAAGGCAGACCCATGGGTGGAGGGTCTCGCCATCTTTACCCAGTCAGTGCAACACTATAGCGATGGCAAACCCATGAAGGGGTCTCTCCATTCATTTAAACATGCCCACGAGGGGTCATTGCTAATTTATCCAATAAGGCAGCAATGGCAGAGCAAGTGAGGTCCACCATCCAAAAACAAGCAGTCTTGCCCTTCTTATCTCAAGACCATGTCATACCATAGCAATGGCAGACCCACAAAGGGGGTCCTGGTATCCCAAGCAAACATGCCCCATGAAGAGGCCTTACTTATAACTCAAATTTATTTCCTTATCACTAAAGGCAGACTCGCATCTGGGTCTCACCCCTCCTTACCTCAGACTATTCAATAACATGATGGCAGACCCATGTGGAGTTCCACCATTCCAAACAAATATGCCCTATGACAGGGCATTACTCATTGGTCAAACATATTTCCATGTCATCTACAGGCAGATTCACATGGGGGCCTCACCCTTCTTACCTCAGATCATGCAGTCTTGCAGCCATGGTGGACCCACATGGAGGTTCCGCCATCCCAAAACAAACATGCCCCATGATGGGGCATTACTCATTGCTCAAATGTATTTCCACATCATCTACAAGCAGACTCATGTAGGGGTCATGCCCTTCTTACCTCGGATCATGCAATCCTGCAGACATGGTGGACCCACAAGGGGGTTCTGCCATCCCACAACAAATATGCCCCATGAGGGGGCATTTCTCATTACTGAAAAATAATTCCATCTTCACCAAGGCAGACCCACGTGGGGGCCTTGCCTTCCTTAGTCTAACTGCCTGAGACCTATACTACAGTTTGATCATCCAAACTCTGCATACAAAGCACCTACATGGGGGTCCCATGCTCCAGCTATCCCATGTACAGGCCTAGCTTGTTACTTCCTCAATTTGTTTGTTTCCTCTGCTGCAATTAGCCTTCCTTCCCATTCCAGTTCCAGCTCAGGTTGTGGACACAGGATATCTCCGTGGAGTACACCTCAATTCCTCAGATGTCTTGGGACATTTTCTACCTTCCTATCAAGGTACTCAATAGTACCCTAATGTTTCACAGCCTCACGCAAGCCTCCCAAATCGCATATACTCCTACCATAAATACAGGATACCTCTACCACTTTTCTGAGACTACCTCATTACCGTTTCTCATCCAGCCAATGCTCCCTGGCCATCTCATCACCATCTATGATATCTTCTTCCTCAAAATCTGCATCCTTGGTGGACATTCCACTAACTGAGCAGACTGCATATGTACATTCTCTACCTTCCTCGCTACCGCTCGTGAGGGTTTCATTATCCAGCCTATCCACATCAATGGCCTCAATAGTAATTCCATTCATCTCATCCAGTCATCCCACACGGTATTCTCCTGGTTCAGCTCGGCCTCCGTAGGGACCTCCAAAAGCTCCCATTTCATCCCACACTACTGTAGTGTGGCACCTCTGACACTACGTGTCTCTTCCCTGCATTCAGCCATTTCTTCAGATGCTCCTGCTCCTTTACTTGCTTTTTCAGCCTTTGACAATGTTATCTCCAGTGTTCTGACTAGTGTCCTAACTTTATCTCCATAGAGGTCCCTGTTGGTGCCATTTCAGGGCTCTGTTCAGACCCTCCTCTCTGACTTTAATGGAAACCTTTTTACCAATCATCAAACAGGGTGATAATGTCTAATGCAACCATCCCTAGACTTGCTCCCTGGATGTATGTTCATGTTCAGTTTAATAAGCACTTCATTTCTGTACAGCTATCTTGGACATGGATTAACCATTTTCTCTTATCCGGACATCCATCCAAATTGGACCCCTCTTCATCTACCAGTACCTTCATCTTCCAGTGTTAACTTTCCTGCTCACCGTTGGATTTAGAGATACAACTCATCAACCAGCAAGTTTGAACTTACTTCTTGGACAGAACCATAAACCCACATTTAAGATTATTCTCCTCTTAGTATGCCCAGAGGATGGGCAGGTCAGTAGCCATGGGTCCTCTGGAGGTTTCCCAAGGGGTTTTGCTCTCCTGTGTGCTATTGGTCACACTTTCCAGAGTTGGAGCAGGTAATCAAAATGGTAACAATCTTTTGGGCCTTAATTCTTACACCTTCCCAGCATCCCATAGAGGGTGGGAAACAGAGAAAAGCCAAAGTCTAAGTCAATAAACATCAAGCATGTAACAGTCAGCTCATAAGTATACACAAGCACTGAGCAATGTCCCACACATTGAAACTACATTATCTAAACATTCCCTGTGCATGTAAGGACTTTGAATTGGACTGGTGCTTTATTCAACTGCCTGTGGTTACTAACCTCCATGGATTTAATTGTACTGTTTATATGCTCATCCAACATTTCAGTGCTTTCTTTTTCTTATAACTGCATATCCTAGATTTAGGTACTGCCCATGGCTTTACAGGCTCAAGAGCGTGGTGGTGGTGGTGGGGGGGGAACTTGAAGGGGAGGCAGGGGGTGGGGTTCATTATGGCTATTTTCCCATTGTCAATTGGGGTTGGAAGCTGTATGATCAGAACCCCACCCCTCCCGAGGAAGGGACAGTGTGTCCTGTTATGTAGAAGAGTTATTTCAGTTTGTGCCCCATGGAGGCTTTGAACACCATGGTTTTGACAGAATATATACACTTTAATAAAATAAATTTGCACTACTTATGAGTGCACTGGTTCTTTATTCTTCGTAATATTTTTTTTCCTCTGCTGAGATAGGACAACAGCACCAGAGAGAGATCTTGAGTGCATGTTTCTTCTTTTCTACAGCACTCCCAAATATACCAATGGAATTATGTACTAATTAAGCATGTAAGCATGTATGGTATAGCTAACTATACTAACACAGTGACAGCATAAATATTTTAAGTACATTACTGTACCTTAGTAGCATGGCATGCAGCTTCAAAGGCTACATTTACCCTGGATTAACGCCAATGTCCCAGTAACAACAGGCCCAGTGGAGGGGAGCAGAGGGGTAATCAGGAAGCAGGGAATGCAGGCATGTGGACACTCTCATGCTGACACTATGTATTATGCCTGGTGTTACTCTGTCCCTGAATTCCTATTAGTGTGTGATGGTAATTAGTTATCGATGCATTATCAATGTGCGATAAACATCAGCCTGTCAAAAGTCAAAAGGGTAAGCATAGTTCTAATCCCTGGGTCACTCCCTCTTTAGGTGCATTTATGCATACCTCATTGTTCCACTGCAGTCTGCACCACTCAAACACCGTTCTTCTTACACCACTGCCAGTTGCTATTTACCCATGCAGCATTGTGCACTGTTGCAGGGGCAGTCTGCTAAATATCCTGCTCGCTACTATATTTTTACCAGGTTTTTATGGGGGGGGTACAGGTTGATGGAAAAGATGGAGAGAAAGTAATAGGAATAAAATATCTAATAAATAGCATGTATTGCCGCATTAGGTTGGATTAGTTAAAAGACGGCAACTCTGAACTGTTAATCTGGCTTTGTGTTAGTTAGAATATTGTTTCAGAATCTGATATAACATTTGAATGTATCTTACAGTCAGCAGAGGTTGGATATAAACACATTTGGCCATTAAGCGTTTTAGTATCTGGTAATGTTAACCATCTTTTTAAAATTCCCCTCTGTGAACACATTGGAAACCGCACACTCAAGCAGACTAGACAGACCATAAGGCCTTTATCTGCTGGCAAAATCATATGTTCATATGTAAAATTTCCTTGTTATTGCTTATAACCTAATATTGTCTGTTGTCAGCTTGTAATTGTTGAGAATGAATAAATGAATAATTTTATTGCTGGTCCTCATTTTTTAGGTCTGGATAAACAGACTTTTAAATCGCGCTACAACCACCTGGTTGATATATTCCATTACAACTGGGTGGTTGTAATCAGTGCCTGTCAATTAACATTGTGCTACAGAAAGCTCATTGGGTCTTATTCTGTTTGTGGGCGAGCTGAACATCTCAGCCAACGTGACGGGTTCATTGCTTCCTTGCCGGGCACCCACACTCATTTGCCTCACACTGTCATGACAGGTAACTCCTTTTAATATTTTACAATATCTATCTGGTTCATCCTGCCTTCACGACCTTACAAATCTTTTTCTTCCTACCATTCATACCCTTCGAGCACTGCTTATATACACAGTGCCTTCATCGGCAACAGACCTTGGCTGACTAATTAAGTTATTGCAATTCGCACTATAACTTTTAAACAAAATGAGGACCAGTAATTAAATTAAATATTTAAAACAGTAACAATCTTTTAAATTGATCAATAAATATAGAATAAAACATAGATGGGTGTGTGTAACCGGAATTTTACACACGCCCAAGGTGTGGGATGCTACATAAGCCCCAAGAGCGAAGTTCGAGGGGTTTATAAAAGCATCCGACATCAAGGGTGTGAGTAAAGTTCTGGTTACACACACCCATCTATGTTTTATTCTATATTTATTGATCAATTTAAAAGAGAGGCAGAGAGTAACAGTGAAAGGGGTACTGTCAGAGTGGGCACCTGTTTCTAGTGGGATCCCCCGGGGTTGGTTTTGGGGCCATGCCTCTTTAACATTTATATTTCCACCCTAGTGTTAACAGATACCAACATTTGGTTATCCAAATTCGTGGAGGACTGTAGAATAGATAGAATTGTGAATAATACAGTTGATGCCTCTTCACTCCAAACAGCTATTAATGAAATCCATACTTGGACACAGTATAGCAAACTTGGGCCCAGAAATAACAATTTGGTTTATAAACTTGGAAATAACACACTAGCTAATACCAGTGAAAAGAGGGATTTGGGGCATTAAAGTAATGGCTGATCTGAAGTTTAATTCTCATTGCAGGGACCAAGTAAAAAAGGCAAATTACATTCTTAATAATATCCTGAGAAATATTGCAAGCAGAGATGAGAGGGTTTTGATGCCTCTCTGTGGAGAGTTGGTTAGAACCCAGCTGGAATACTGCACTCAAGTATGTTCACCACAGAATGGGAAAGACATTCTAAAAATTGAAGCGGTACAGAGAAGAGCTACAAGGTCCCTTGCTAGTCTAAAAGACACTCCATATTCAGACAGATTAGAGCACTTAAACTAATATTCACTACACTATAGAAGACACAGAGGTGACATGTATCCTCTATAAAATAATGGGTGATACCAAGCTTAAGGAAGATTTGGGATTCACATTTAA
This sequence comes from Neoceratodus forsteri, assembly GCA_016271365.2. Taxonomy (NCBI): domain Eukaryota; kingdom Metazoa; phylum Chordata; order Ceratodontiformes; family Ceratodontidae; genus Neoceratodus; species Neoceratodus forsteri. The sequence goes on along the minus strand of CM057449.1, from coordinate 1,822,685,667 downwards.
AACAGGCTGGAGTAGTGCGAGGAGACATAACAAGCAATTAGTTATGCCCAAATAGAACCCTAATCACAGAAAACACTGGTTTACTCAAAGAGTAATTTCCTCTTGGAATAGTCTTCTGTCAACTTCAGAGGAGAGCGGAAGCATGGGTACTCTTAAGGTCAGACTAAACATCCTATGTAAAGACAGAACTACAAAGTTCTAAATATTGGGTCAATATTGGGCAAGCATTATGGATGAAAGTCTTACAGCTTGTAAATATCTATGAAATCTATGAAATGCATATACACAAAAACATAGAGGATACATAGGAGACATAAAGTGAAAATATATACATATAAATTCAGTACATCCTTGTGTTTTTTGTTATATTTTGTGACAATGGAAACATTTTTAATAAAATCTGATTATAAATAAAATGTACTACATCAATAAAAAGTTGCTTAAGGGAATAAAAGACATTGTTTTTGAGTAATATATGTTCAGGTATCGCCATTAACAAATTTTTTCCATAGTTTCTTTATTGCACAGAAATTATCTGCGGCCATCATTATAAACCACACATCTTCTGTGGTGAGAATAATTAATAAAAAGAGATACCACAGCAGAGCCACTTACAATGCTCTCCAAGCTGTTTACACTGCCTGAGACCTGCACAAGTCATGTGCACCTCTCACAGCAGTGCAGATGAGGTAGTGTAAGCATGCCTTTTCTCTAATCTTTGAAGATCGATTGAGGGGGCCAGTAGCCTGCCCAGTTAAAAATGACAGTCTCAGGTGTTAGGGAAGTAAAAAAAAAACATATTTAGGATTAACTACCATGGCATGTACAAATGACCCCCGATGTTTTGGGTTATAATTAAATAGTTAAAGTTAAACCCACTAAGATACAGGTCAACACCAGGCATTGAAATAAAAATGGGTCCAACCAATGTTTTCTGGTTTTGTTGTACTAGGACCACAAACATATTGCATGCTTAACATTTTCAAACTCCACCTATATTTTTAATTCTTGGGGATAAGTAAGTCACCTCTGTTTTTGCCCATGTTCAGTTCCTCATAATTAATTCTTATTCTCTGTCTCTTTAGACTTGTAAGTGTGATGGTTAATCCAAATGGCTATGTTTAAGTAAGACAAATACTTATTCCTGCAATCCCAGAAGAAGAGCTAGGATATATGTAGAGATCATCACATACCGAAATATGTAGCGTGTAAAACTTATCAGTTGGTCAATGACCCTCTACAGTTATTGACTTCTAAACCAGCAAGCCAATGGACCAATGGTTTGTCTCACTTCAGCAAAATAATCCTGCTTTGGCCATTCCATGCCAAGTTATGTGATTGTCATCTTGTTGTCAATGAAGCTACCATATTATTGTCATCCTAACAGCAGTACTTGTTATATACGTGATTCGAATGACAAAACTGGCAAAACATGCTTTCAAGCACATTTTCTTGTACAATGCTAAGGAACAAGTTTGGGGGCCAGCTGAAAATTACAGCCATGGATACAACAGTGGTACAAGGAAGGCAGCGTAGGAGGCTGGACAGTACAGAATGGTGCCATGTGTCATGGGGCTGCATTGGTGCAGGTGGATTGGCCTATGTACACGCCAACAAAAGCAGTCTGCACTGGTACACAAGCCCACTGAAACAGGAATTGTCCTGCACCACAACAGAGCCACCTGTAATGCTCTCCAAGCTGCTTACACTGCCTGAGACCTGCACCAATGCAAGTCATGTGCACCTCTCACAGCGGTGCAGATGAAGTAGTGTAAGCATACCTTTTCTTTAATCTTTGAAGATCGAGGGAAGGGGCCTGTAGCCTGCTCAATTCAAAATGACAGTCTCAGCTGTTAGGGAAGCCAAAAACAAACATATTTAGGATTAACTACCATGGCATGTACAACTGATCCCGATGTTTTGGGCTATAATTAAATAGTTAAAGTTAAACCCACTGATCTTCCCACATTTTTTTAGATACAGCAACTGGTACTGTTACATCTAATGGCTGTATAGCTGAACCTTATAATAAATATTTATTAAAGCAAGCAGACTTTTTGATGATTTCACCATTCCTCCAAAAACTAAAGCTTCAAACCCTGCCTCAACTACTTATTATATCGTCTTGTTGCAGTTGTTCAAATTCTCTCCGTGTCTCCAATCAATTTGTTTGGGTTCTTCCAGCCACATGAAGAGCTGGATATGTTCTTAGCATTAGACACCTCAAAAGAGGGCAGCCCTGATGGAATTGAGCCTGGATTCTTGCAACATGGTGCCTTTCAAATCTAGCACCCACTTGGCCTTCTTTTAATGTGGTCGCTATCTAACGGACATGCACCATCATCCTGGAAAATAGCCACTGTGATTCGATCCCTTCCCATACAAAAGGCACTATCGTTTGAATTAAATAATTAATACCCTATTTTGCTATTACCAATCTTCTTGAAAATTTGAGTGTTTGCTTTTTAGGCAGCCTAACAAACACTTAAAGGATGGACATCTATTCAAGCCTACCAATCAGGCTTTCAGTCCAACCGCAGGACCATCTCCACATGTCAAGGATCTTGGATGACGTAAACATAGCAACAGACAATGGAAGGTTTATCGGTACTGTTTTTGTTGATTTGTCCGAGGCCTTCAGCATGGTGGCTCATGCATTGCAACAGAGTCAGCTAACTTGAGTCCTGTGGTTTTAATTTGGTTTGGTAGTTATGTCTCCAGAGTAAAATAAAAACATAGATACTGTCGGCAGTTGATTTATTATTATTTATGTATTTCAGAAGTTTTAGCAGGAAAGATATTCTGAGTTGGTAACAGTTTGTTTCCAGATGCATCCAGCAGGGTGAGGGAGTGGGCAATACAGAAAGGTGCAGCAGTAAAAATACATTAACAGTTGTGTATCAACAGTATTCTGTGCCACATAATACAGTGTGAATGTACAATACATATACAGATGCGCAAAACAATATTCAGTGCAAAGTAAAACCATACATGGAGGTTGCCTAAGGAAGACAAAATTGCACTTGAACAGTAGCAGTGAAAACCTCCATAACTGGGGAGGAAGGTGGGGTTGACTCACAGAGCTTAACAGTCATTGCATGAGCCATGGGAGGGGGGTGAAGGGCAGTGGCTAAGGTCTATGGCCAGGAACAGTTGGAGGAGGGAGTTGTAAAGTCATGAGGAAGAGACTTAAGGGAAAAAGGGGAAAAGGATGAGTGGAGGGAAAGTGGAAAAGTGGACCAGAGCATAGGGAAACAATATGAGAAGGCAGCTTGACCAGCAGCAGCTTTCCTTGGGGTAGGAGGGAAAGGGAATGGGAAACAATGTTATGAGTGGGTAGGAGGAAAGTGGGTGAGTGAGGAGAGAGGACATGTAGGGGGAGAGGGAGCCAAGACAGAATTTAAATATACTGTTAAAGAAGCACAGTGCGCAAGACACCTGGCATCAAGAGAGCGGAGGCAGAGGGAGGAGTAAAGAGAGTAGTGGTGAGTATGGCAAGGATAGCCTAACCCAAAGCAGCAGAAGGAGTGAAAAAGGAGGTCTAGTCTGGGAAATGTGGACGTGGGAGCAGTACTGTAGACATTGTTGCCATAGCTGAAAAACAGGAAGGATCATCTTCAAAACAATCTCATGGCAGGCAGGAAGTGGGATACTTGATTTGTTCCTGTTGAGTGAACCCAGTTGGGGTAGAGCTTGTGGTGGATGGCATCTATGTGCCCCGAGAAATCAAGATAGTGGTCTAGCCAGACCCCGAGGTACTTAAAGGAGGAGACATCCTCAATCATAGTACCAATAAGGGTATGGAAGGAGGGGAGAGGGGTGAGCCTAGCAATCCTCTGCCAGAAGCCAAAGTTCATGGAGACCATTTTCTTGGTATTAAGGGACGGTTGATTCATCTGGATCCAGTACTGGATTTTGTCAAAGTCCATTTGGAGCTGGGCTGTAAGGACATGGGTAGATGAGCAGGAGACAAAGAGCATAGTATCATCTGTGTACATGTGGATGGATGCAGAGGAGCAGGCAACAGGGAGGTTATTCAGGAAGATGGAAAAGAGAATGGGGCTAAGGATGGCCCCTTGGGGCATGCCTGAGCAGACAGGGAGTGGGGGAATAAGGTGTCTGATACAGGAAGCTTGAGATCTGTTCTTAAGGTAGGAGTGGAACCAACTGACTGTGGAGGTACAGGGCTCTGCTGCCTTAAGCTTGTCAAGGAGGAGGGGTGGGCAACAGTGTCAAAGGTCTTGGCCAAGTCAACAAAAATGACAGACATGATCTAGTCCTGGTCCATAACAAAAGGATGCAGTCAGTGAGCCAGAGGAGGAAGGTGGATGTGGAGTGGGACTTTCTGAAGCCAGACTGTAAGGTAGTGAAGAAGGAGAAGTTGAGGACGGGGGAGAGCTGTGATAGAACAAGGTGTTTCTGAAGCTTAGCCAGGATGGGGAAGAGATATAGGCCAGTAGTTACCAAGAGAGGAAGGATTAAGAAGGGGATGACAGTCATCTTTTTCCAGGCATCTGACACAGCAGCTGAGGAGAAGGAGAGGTTGAGGAGGTAGGAAATAGGTATGGCAATGGCAGGAGCAGAGCAATGAAGAAGCTTGGGGTCAAGACTATCAGGGCTCACACCCTTGTGGGGAATTGAAAGCTAGAAGAGTCTTGAGGGAGGCAAAGGTGTGGCAAGGGAGATGGGGAAGGAGAAAAACTGCATGGGAGGAGGCAGGAGGAATGGAGGGAGGGTTAGGAGAGGAGGGATTGAGCACAGGTGGTATAGAAGGAGTTGAATGAAGAGGTAGAGGCAGCAGGATCTGAGATGAGGGAGTTGTCAGCCTTGAGGATGGGGAGGAAATGGATAAGAGGGAAGAAGAAGGAATGGATAACCTTTCAGAATTTGGAGGGGTGATTAATGTTATTCTGGAGTGTGGATGCAAAATAGTTGGATTTTGCAAGCCTGGTGGCTTTGGTACAGGCATTGAAAAGCATCCAGTAATGGTCAGAACAGGAGGGGAGCCAGTGATCTTATAGGACCACCAGGCTATGTCTCTGGTTCAAAGGCAAACCAGCAGCTTTGAGGAGATCCAGGGAAGGTGAGAGCCCTGAACTCAGGTTTTCCTAATTGTTTTATCATCTCCTGTTTGGACTACCCTCTGTAGTCTTTTCAACACGAACATTGCATCGCCTTAACTTGTCTAAAATGCTGCAGCACGACTCCTCTCTGGCTCTCTGAAGTTCAGTCACACCTCTCCACTCCTTGTCAAACTTCACTGACTTCCAGTTGAATACAAAATCAATTGCAAAATCATTTTGCTTGCTTTTAAAGGTTGAAATGGGCTAGCTCCTAGCTATTCGAACTGCGTCATCACCGTCAACTTTGTTCTTCTAACGCATTTGTTTATACTGTTCTAACCACCAGAGAGACTACTTTCAGCAATCATGCTTTTTGGTCCATGGCCACTGCCTCTGGAATGGTCTATTTCTGGATAACTAGGCCTGCAATGATCCAGAACTATTTAAAAGTAAACTAAAAGCCCATTTCTTCAGACTAGCTTTTTGCTTCTTTCTGACCATTCTGTATCCTGACTTGTCTGAGTGTTTGTACAGTGCTTTGAAGATTTTGAAAAGTGCTGTAAAGATTGCAATTATTATTATTATTATCATCAGGATTCACTATTACGGGCCAGTCCAGTGGCAATGAGGGTTGAGGTGCTGTACGCCACACCTCGCGCCACACCGACGACCCAGGTTCAGGAACGAGCCCGGGCACCAGGGGTCAGCAGGGAAGGGAGAGGATTGAGCATCTGAAGTACTGCTCTCCTCTCCCTGGGAGGGATCTGGGGCTTCTCCAGCACAGTAGTGACCCCCAGTGGAGACTGGGGGTACTACTCGCACAGGAGCGAAACCAGGGGAGGAGCGCAGTGGATGTCTATGGGCAGCCATGCTGACATTATTGCATGGCTGCGATCCTAGGGGAAACCTACAAGAAAATCCCCAGCTTGGGGATAGGCGAAGGTGCCGCTGGTGTTCCTAGCCACACTCCCGCCATCAGGCTTTCTCTCCAGGAGATCCTCCTGATTCTAGCCTGGTGCATTAAATTCTAGATAGAGCACCATGGCGTAAGGTGGTCCCACCTCAGGGGGCTCAGAGCTGGGGAATCCGTGGGGCTGGGTCAGCCTGGAAGAGCAGAGCTTCAGACAGGGAGGTAGAACTGGAATATGGGAGGTAGCTGGAGAGAGTTCCCCGAAGTCTGATGCCTAAATAGAGTCCACAAAAAAAAAAAAAAAGATTCATTATTATGGGGGTATGGTGGTCCCAAACAGTCATAAATTTGGACTACAAGGATTTGAAAGCAGAACTGATGTTGATGGCTACTGATACAGGGAAGTAGTCATGGCCTGCAGGTCTGCTTTAGAGTGGCAGACCTTGCACACACAGTAAACAATGTAGTGATCACTGAGTGCATCTAGGAGGATACCTGCAGCCACAATATGGTAAGAGTGAGAGGAGAAGACCCAGTCCAAGCGGAGTGGTTTAAGGATTTATGATTGAGATGGAAGGAGTCCAAAATCATTTGAGATAATTGAAGGGATTTAACATTTTGGCAACGTTTATGTGCAGAGGGGACAGTCAATTAATATTAAAGTTGCCAAGGATAAGTAACTCACAGTGCAGGAATGGGAACAGATGAAGAGACAGATAGCAAAGAACAAATTAGATACCGGTGAAGTGGTAAACTGCTACAGTACCGCCCCTCTTGGAGCAATCCTGCCTGGCTATGGTGTAATTGGGGATGCTACTGTAGAGTCTTGAAGCTTTGAGGAGAGCCAAGAATCTGAGATGGCAAGGACATCTGGCTGGAGGTGACCATTAGGGACTGCAGCTGATCCAGGTTAGGGAACAGGCTGTGGATGTTGAGGAAGGCAACCCTCAGCCTTTTGGGGAGCTGCAAGGGTGGAATGGAGATGGGGCCAGGATTTTTTATGGGCAATCTTTTTTATTGAACCAACAACAGACCAATACAACAATTTCAGAAATGGAAAAGTAGAGGTAGGACAGCACTCTGAGCATAAATATACGTTAAACAAAGCATTATGAATAGGGCCAGGATTAAGTTCAATGTCACTTGCTACCATAAGCAGCAGGCCGACATAGAGATTAATGGAACCAGTGAGTTGTTTGGAGGGAGAGGCAGAGAGGCAAGGAAAGGGAGGACGATAATGTGGTGATGGGGAGGAGGTGCCAGAAAGCATGAAGATGGATCCAAGGAGCATGTAAGAGACAGCACCAAGGATGCCAGGGGAATGGCGTAGGGAGGGGAGAGAGGAGATGGGAAGGGTGGGGAAGAGGTATAGATAGATAGATAGATAGATAGATAGATAGATAGATAGATAGATAGATAGATAGATAGATAGATAGATAGACAAACAGACAGACAGGCAGGCAGGTAGGTAGATAGATAGATAGATAGATAGATAGATAGATAGATAGATAGATAGATAGATAGATAGATAGATAGATGAATAGGTAGGTAGATAGACAGACAGACAGACAGACAGATAGCTAGATAGATAGGTAGATAGATGCTTTATTCATAACGTGCCCCTTTCCAGGAACTCAGAGTGCTGTTCATTAAAAACAATAACAAATAACATACAATTCAGTAATAGTATTGCTTAATCATAGAATCATAAAAGTCAGAAAGAAACCAGTAATATTTAAAACACATCTATCTATATAATAAAACGCAGTAACTAGTTTGTAATTATAATTCAAACGCTTGCTGAAATAAAAACATCTTCAGACTTGTTTTACAGGTTTCTTCCAAGGGTGCCTCCCTTAGATATTTAGGTAATGAGTTCCACAGGGTAGGCTTGGCAATCGAGAATGCACAATTCCCTGAATGATGCAACCTAGCCCTGGAAACTCCAAGGAGGCCACCTTTGGCAGATCGGAGAGCCCAGACAGGGTGGTGGGGCTCAAGGAAATCTTGCAGATAAACTGGTCCCCTATCATGTAGGGCCTTGTAGGTAAGGAGCCCTACCTTGAAGACAATCCTTCCCCTAACTGGCAGTCAGTGCAGCATGCAGAGGACAGGAGTAATATGCTTGTTTCTTTTTATTCCTGACAACAATTTTGCAACCACATTCTGCACCAACTGTAGCCAGTGGAATTTGCCTCCAGATAGCCCAAGGTATAGGGCATTGCAGCAGTCCAATCTGGACATAACGAAAGTGTGCATCAGCATAGGCAGGTCACAGATGGACTCAGGGCCTGGATCCAGGCAATGTTCCTCAGATGGTAATATTCACTTTTGACAGAGGCCAACACCTGAGTATCTAGTGTCACGCCATCATAGAAACATAGAAACATAGACACATAGAATTTGACGGCAGATAAGGACCGCTTGGCCCACCTAGTCTGCCCATTTCCCTACCTGACCGATAAGCTGCAGATTCTAGTTAATCAACAGCTTACTTCCTCCTACCCCCTACTAGAACTGCCTTATGCCTGTCCCATGCATTCTTGAATTCTCCCACTGTTCTTGACTCCACAACCTCCTCAGGAAGGCTGTTCCATGAGTCCACAACCCTCTCTGTGAAAAAATACTTTCTAACATTACCTCTGAGCCGTCCCCCTCTATCTTCAAATTGTGCCCCCTTGTTCTTGCACACCTCTTCTTCTGAAACATACTACCCTCTTGTACTTTGTTAATACCCTTGATATACTTGAAAGTTTCTACCATGTCCCCCCTCTCCCTCCTTTCCTCAAGGGTATGCATATTAAGCTGCTTTAGCCTCTCCTTGTATGTCTTCTGGTGCAGACCCTGCAACATTTTGGTTGCCCTCCTCTGGACAGCCTCCACTCTGTCTATATCTTTGCGGAGATGGGATCTCCAGAATAGCACACAATACTCCAGATGGGGTCTCACTAACTGTCTGTACAGAGGGATAACAACTTCCTGTTTTCTACTGTTGATGCCTCTCTCTATGCATCCCTGTATCCCCCCAGCCCTCCTTACTGCTGTCTCACATTGCTTGCCCACCTTTAGGTCATCTGATATAATTACTCCTAGGTCTCTTTCGATTTTTGTTGGTTATTAACTCACCCTCCATTGTGTTCTCTTCCCCTGGGTTTTTGTTTCCCAGATGCATTACCTTGCACTTCTTTGCATTGAATCTGAGCTGCCACATATTTGACCATTCCTCCAACCTTGCCAAGTCCCTTTTCATTCTTTCCACTCCACCTTGTGTATCAACCCTGTTGCAGATCTTTGTGTCATCTGCAAAGAGGTACACCTTTCCTTTCAGGTGCTCTCCAATGTCACTTATAAAGACATTAAAGAGGACCAGTCCCAGTACCGAACCCTGCGGTACCCCGCTAGTTACCTTCCTTTCTTCACTGTGGACTCCATTTACTATTACCCTTTGCATCCTGTTGTCCAGCCAGTGTTTTATCCAGGCTACCACCTAGGGACCCACTGCAAGGCTGGCTAACTTGTATATTAATCTTTTTTGTAAGACTGTGTCAAATGCCTAGTTAAAATCTAGGTAGGCCATATCCACAGCCCCTCCCTGGTCTACTACTTTGGTCACCCAGTCAAAGAAATCTATTAGGTTCATCTGACATGACCTTCCCGCTGTGAACCCATGCAGCCTTGGGTCCTGTGCTCCATTGGCCTCTAGGTACTCAACTATTCTTTCCTTCAGAAGTGATTCCATCATTTTCCCTACCACTGAAGTCAAACTAACTGGTCTGTTGTTTTCTGCCTCTTCCCTGCTCCCACTTTTGTGAAGTGGAATCACATTTGCCCTACTCCAGTCCTCAGGTACCACCTCATCCTCCCATGATTTGTTAAATAGAGTAGTCAGTGGTGTTACTAGTTCTACCCTTAGTTCTTTTAGGATTCTTGGGTGAATCCCATCAGGCCCCATTGCTTTGTCCACCCTCAGTTTCAAGAGTTCTTTCAAAACCTTTCTTCTGTGAATGGACTGGTATTGACCCCCCTATTCAGTTTTTCTCCCTTGTTTGGTTTAGGTACCTCCTCCTCCTCCTCCTCCTCCTCTTCCACTGTGAATACTGAGCAGAAATATTTGTTCAATATCCCTGCTTTTTCATTGTCACCCTCTGCCCACATTCCCTCCCCTTTATTAAGTCTCTGTATCCCTCCCTTGGTCTTTCTTCGCTCTCTAATTCACCTATAAAAGGTTTTATCTCCCTTCTTAACAGAGTTGGCTATCTTTTCCTCAGTTTGTGCCTTTGCTATTCTGACTGCCTTCCCTGCCTCCTTCTGCTTTAACTGATAAAGTTCTCTGTCCTGCTCCTTCTGTGTTTCCTTATATTTCCTGAATGCTATCCTTTTCTCCTTAACCATCCCTACAACCTCTTTTGAGAACCATAGTGGTTTTTTCCTTCATTTTGTTTTGTTGATTTGCTTCACACAAAGGCTTGTTGCCTCTGTGATGGCTGTTTTGATTATTCCCCAGTGTTCCTCCACCCCTCCTTCTTGCCGTTTGTTAGCGCTTTTCTGAGGCACTCTCACATTTTCCCAAAGTCAGCCTTCCTAAAGTCCAATACTCTTGTTTTTGTATGGCTTGACTCTATGGCTGTGTTTATTGTGAACCACACTGTTTGGTGGTCACTTTTTCCCAGATGGCTATCCACTCCTAAATCTGAGATCCTTTCTCCTTCCCTATTTGAGAGTACCAAGTCTAAGATTGCTCCCTCCCGAGTGGGTTCCCACACTAGCTGTCTGAGGCATGCCCCCTGTAGGGCATCAAGAATGACCCTACTCTTGGATGTGCCTAGGATCACATCCACGTCCTTCACCTGTGTAGATGGAGTAAGAGGGATCCCTCCCTGCATTAAGCAGAGAGGTCTCCCTGGTCACCCCCACCACCACGATGAACTGGATCCACCACTAATAATTCAGTCTTGTCTGGGTTATGTCTAAGCCAGTTTTGAGTCATCCAAATCTGGATTTCCTCTAAGCAGCTATTAAATATGGAGGGTGCTATCTGGTTACTAGCTGCACAGGACAGGTATAGCTGGGTATCATCTGCATAGCAGTGAAAACCCAGCTCATACCACCTGTTACACCGTGAACAACAAGGGCAACAAGACTGAACCTTGTGGGACACCACAGGACAAAGACTTTGAGCTGTATGTGCAAGCCCCATCGTCATCCTCTGTACTCTGCCTGTCAGGTATGACCTGAACCAATTGATGACATTTCCTGACAGGCCACACCAGTACCACAGGCAGCCAAGTAGTACCTCATGATCCACAGTGTCAAATACTGACAACAGTTCCAGGAGAACTAAGATGGTACGCTTCCTCCTGTCCCTTGCCATCAGGATCATTAAGCACCTTCACCAGAGCGGTCTCCGTACTGTGCCCAGCTCAAAACCCAGACTGGAATATCTCATAAGTGGAGGAGGAGAAGGCAAGATGCTCCTCAAGCTGAATGGCCACCACTTTTTCAATAACCTTCCATAAAAATGAGAGGTTAGAGACCAGCCTGTAGTTGCTAAGACACTTTGGGTCCAACAAGGGTTTTTTCAGTAGGGGCCTGACCAATCAATGGAAAGACCCCACCCCTCAAGGAACTCTGGACTATCTCGGCCACCACAGGCCCAATCAAGTCCAAACCCTCCACCAAAAGGTGGGTGGGGTCTGGGTCAAGATCATGCTGTGTTGGTTGAAGCCTCAGAATCGTAATCACAAGGGAAGAAGCAGTAGACGGGTAGGCAGGGAGAAGAGAGTCTGCCCCAAACCCTGCCTAGTATTGGGAATTGCCACTAGCAAACATTTCCCCTCATCCCCTGCTGCCCCATATGCACCATTCCCATGTGCCTATCCCACCCCATTTTGAATCCAGTACTGTTTCAGCACCTACAAACTCCTCAGGGAGCCGGCCTACTGGTGCGACAGTTGCACTACTGCTTGCAATGTCAGAGACTGGCAGAGAGCCTTGATCATCAGGGGCAGCTGGGGGAAGGAGAATCAAGCATCACAATGGATGCTCTCCTCTTCTTGGACAGGAGGGTGGCAACACTCCACTGCAATACCGCCACCTGGGTGACCACAGGTGGTAATGGAAGCTGGAGGTACCAGCATATGTGGGAGAGTTTGTGGCTAGAGGCAGGTTGCAGCAGCATGCTTTTTTTTATTTTTATTTTTTTATTTTAGCTTTTGTTGACCGGGTAAGTGCACTAGACAAATCCTGCCTATTTTCAGGCACGACCTGGGGGAAGGGGATACAGATGAATGCCAACTGACCTTGAACCAGATTAAGCTGTTGGTGGTATTTTTAGTGAATGAGGAAATTTGGCCAGGACACCGGGGAAATTCCCCTACTCTTTTCGATAAGTGCCATGGGATCTTTAACATCCACCTGAACTACCACCAATCCAGGCAGATGGGACCTCGGTTTAACGTCTCATCCAAAAGACGGCACCTCAGAAATGCAGCACCCCTCTCATGCTGCATTACAGTGTCAGTACTGGGATATTAACCCAAGTGCCAGATGTGGGAACTGAACCCACAGCCCTTTGATCTCCCGGCCTCAGAGGCGAGTGTGCTACCTACTGAGCCACTGACACTGCAATGCTCAATCTGTGCAGCTCCCATGGCAACCACCCACAGCTCCAGCCAGTGGGGGGAGAAACTAAGGGGTTAAACCCCCTCAAGCCACCGCAGAATGAGGACTCATGCTTTCTCAGGGCTTAAATCCACTGAGGCTGACCAGATTAGCATTACAGTCCCTCCTTCCTCCTGGGATTCCCCCTCTACTCAAGGGTGAGGCCCCACCATTGGGGGCTAGACACGGACTCCTAGTTGGACCAGATGGCAGGCTAACGGGGCTGGAAGGACCCAGCTGAAAGTCTGAATGGGGTACATCCCTGAAGTGCTGGGCAGAGGAGCAAAAATAGAACTGCCAAAAAAAAAATCTTCCTCAGGGGCTTGTTACATTTTTCCTACATCCCTTTCCATAAAGAAGCGTCCTTGCTAGACCTCCCCCTGCCAGCTTCATGGAGTTTCCTCTGGTGCCCATGTGCCCACTCAGTGTGAACAAATCCCTGCTGACTATACTGTTTATCCAACAGAGATACTTGAACATCTCTATCTCATGCACTCCCTTTCCCTCCTAATCTCCAATGTTTACATATAAAGGTCCCCCAATCATTCCCCATATGACATTCCCTGCTGTCCCTGAATCATTTTGGTTGCTCTCCTCTGCATTGACTCCAACCTAACCTCTCTCTGTCTTTCCTCAAGTGTTGGCTCCAAAACTGTACACAGTACTTAGGGTGTGGGGTGTTGGGGAGTACTCACATATACAGGGCAAAGTGAGGCCCCATGCCACAGGTGAGGGTCTTAAGCCCCAGATGTGTGGGTATCTGGTACCACTGTACACACCCTGAAGGGTCTTATTGCACTTAGAAAATGGGCTTTTGTTATAATCACATTTTTTTAAGTGTTTTAAGACAGTTAAAGAAAAGGTTTCGTCTGTAAAATAGTCCTTATGTAGCAGCAGTGCAGGTACTTTTTTTCACCCAACTGAAGAATTTGATCAGGTTTGTTTTGCATAGCTTCACACTGGTAAACTCATGCTGCCTGGTGTCCTACAGACCATTTGCCTCCAGGACACCTACCAGCCTCTACTTTATTATCCAGAGGATCACAAGGGCAGCATGAGATTGGAGGGGAGCTAGATGTCATTGTCCACCTGGGGACAATGACCTGGCATGGAATAGGGTAGGGGTAGTGCAGGGTAACTTAAGGGAGTTGGTGAGGGACTTTAAGCAAGTAACATTCACAGTGGCTTTCTCCAGGTTGAAGCAAGATCTCATGAGCCATGTATGCCAAGGAGTCTTGGGAACAAAATTTCAGACCTGGACCCCATCATGGTGGTGACTGACCTGGACATAGTGGCAATTAGGCAGTTGTGGTGCACTATGGCCAGGACTTGGACATGCCCATATCGGGCTACTCTGTATTCAGGAGAGACAGGGAGGGTGGAGGAGGTGGTTGTTTTATATGTGAGGGAGGCAATCAAGGCTATGGAGGTACAGGAGCAACAGAAGGAAAAGGAAGGCTAGAGGTGCTGTGGGTCAACCTGGGGACAGGCACTGGGGCCACGATCCACACTGGGGTAGAGTACAGACCTCCAGCACAGGAACAGGAGTTGGTTACAGCACTTGGGGAAGTCATCATCAGAATGGCAAGTAACGAGAATCTGCATCTAGCTGGTGACTTCAGTCTGCTGGATGTAGAGTGGAGCCTTTCAACTGCAGCTTTTGCAAGGACTAGGGCCATCCTTGCCTCCCTACAAGGGTCTTTTCTCAGGCAGCTAATTAAAGAACCCACTAGGGACAGAGCAGTGCTGGACCTAGTGCTTACAAACAGGGACAGCATTGCAGATGTCACAGTGGGCAATCCCCTTGAGTACCAGTGATCACCGCACGGTGAGGTTTAACATTAAGACAGGAACAGAGGCAAACCACATGAGGATGAGGGTCCTGGACTTTAGGATGACAGATTTTATAAATATAGGGGACTGTCTCAGAAACTGCCTCGAAGTGGGGGATCGCTAGGGAGGGGTGGTGGCACAGTGGGCAAAAGACAAGGGAGGATTTAACAAGTAATCTCTGCAAGAAGAAACTGAGTAAAAGCAGAAAGAAAAGATACCATTATGGCTCTCTAAGGAAGTGGCAAAGGTGGGGAAGAAAAAAGGGTAGCACTCAGGGGCTATAAAGAAGTACAGAGTGAGAAAGAGGACAGGGAGGTATACCTAATAAAGCAGAGGGAAACAGACAGGGTGGAGAGGGGAACAAAGGGGCAGAGAAATAAAAGAATCACCAAAGTGGTCACTAAGGGAGATGAGACTTTCTTCAGATACTTAAGGGAAGAGGAAAGCAAGGGGAGGGATAGTGAGGATTAGAAGGGCGGAATGGGAAGACTTGCAGAAGAGTACCAAGGAAAAGCAGACATCCTGAACAGCTACTTCTGCTCAGTCTTCACAGTGGAAGGGAGTGAATGGACACCGTGGAACAGCAGGAACAAAGGGGAGAGGAGGTGGACAGAAGTTCATTTTCAGAGGAAAGAGTCTTGAAGGGACTTGCAGCTCTGAAAGTGTACAAGGCTATGGAACTGGAAGGGATACACTCAAGGGTATTAAAGTAACTCAGGGAGGTGCTAGCTGATGGCCTTATTCAACAGCTCAAGGAACCAGGCATGGTTCCAGAAGGCTAGAGGAGATCAAATATGGTCTCTCTCCATAAGAGCAGCAGCAGGAAGGAGGCTAGCAACTATAGGCTGGTCAGTCTCACATCAGTGGTGGGGAAATTAATGGAAATCCTGTTAAAGGAAAGGTTAGTAGAGTATCTTGACTCCAATGGACTACAAGACCAAAAGCAAGGCCTTCAACACTATGCCACACAGGAGGCTGATAAAGAAACTGAGCAGCCTGGGGTGAGATCCAAAATGGGGACTTGAGTTAAAAACTGGTTAACCAATAGGAGACAGAGGATGATGATAAACAGCACTTACTACGATGCTGCAAGAATGACCAGAGTTGTGCCAAAGGGCTCAGTGCTGGTAAGAGTCCTGTTCAATGTCTTCATTTGTGACATTGCTGAGAAACTGGAAGAGAATGTATGCATTTTCACAGATGATACTAAAATCTGCGACAGGGTGGACGCTCAGGAGGGGGAAGAGAGAATAAGCATGTCATCTAAGGAAACTTTAGCAGTGGTCTAGAGCATGGCAGTTGGGGTTCAATGCTAAAAAGTGCAAGATCATTCACCAAGGGGGAGATCAAGATGGCTGCTACCGAGTAGGTTGCTGTTTTTTTGAGCTCCTGGCTTTCAAAGTTAAAAATCTTTACTGAAGCTGTTTTTCTCTCCCAATCCTCGATTAAATTGATAAAAAATGTGAGGAGAGAGAGAGGACCTTCATCTTCAAGGGATATTTATTTTATTAGATACGGTCCTTTGGACAAATTCTTAAGGAGTGATACACCCAGCCCAGGGCATAAGAAGGTACAGGCTGAGGCTGCAGCAAGGCTCTATACCCCCCCCCCCCATGGCAACTACAAAGAATCCCAACATCAAACATCAGAAACATTGACAAAAGATCGAACAATGCAGTGGGGAATGGAGCTGAATATGCATGAATACTAGTCTTTATCGCATTCTGAAACAGAGTCACAGAATCTGTGTTTACCATCACAGGCTTCTGAACATCCTCTTTCCATAAGGCTTTCAAGTACGAGTATGTCAGGGGAAGCCCGGGAAGTTCAAATGATTTGGGTTCTTGAGAACGTAAGTGCCTGGACGTCAAAACTTGACATAAGAATGAACAGTCCTGAAAACAACCTGCAGCATTTATCTGAAAAAAAACTATTTAAATGTACACAGATTTGCAAACTTTGAAAGAAGACAAAGCTGAGATGAAAAAGTGGACAGACATCTGTGAAAATAAAATAACAACACTAGATGCTGAAATCAATGCAAGTATGACGGGTCACTCTGCAAAAAAAAAATAAATTGAAATCCCTTGAAAATGCTAACAGATATTGTACTTTGAGAATAGTAGGAATCCCTACAAGTTTTGATGTAGAAAATCCTGCTCTGTGAGATTCTGCAAAAACTTTACTCTTGGAAACTTTTCAACTGCCTGAAGAAAATCCTCCAATATTAATTAAACCCCACTAGCGTGTTGCCTCAAGGCGGAAACCCAGCTCATTTGAAGCCGCCCACGTTGGTCCAATCTGAGTTTGAAACAGACAGGAATTTAATCATGAACGTGACTCATATTACACAGGAACCAGTTTTTCAAGGCTTTAAATTGTCAGTATCCCTGGACTATGCACTGGCAGTGCAACAGAGAAGACGACATTTTCTAAATGTGAGAGAAGACATGCTTTCAATCAGAACAGTTTTTACACTGCAGTCACCTGCTAAAGTTAAGATAGTTTACCAGTACACAATGCACATTTTCTTTGATCCTGATCAGGTTGTGGAATTTATTCGAAAAAGACAGACTGATCAAAGAGCAACCCCTCTTCTACTAATTCAGAATCTGAGCTTTTGGCTGCAGTAAATGTTGTGGAAGCATGTTAAGCAGGGACATGAATGAATCAAAATTGTAAAACCTTAAAAAAAATGGACACTAAACCTACAACATCGTATATGAATGAGTACAAGCTTTTATATCTGATACCGAATATAGTTCTCTCTCTGCTCTTGGAATATATCAATTTAAATATACTAGAGTTCTACTCTATAATCTTCCTCCTCGAATATCTTATGCTAGAACTGACTATGTCCAGGTCTTTTCCGTGAACTAGTGTATTGTTAGGGTCTTTTCCTTCCTTTTTATTATCTACTTATGAACTCTTATGATGTGATAATAAGAAAATATGAATATTACTAGCTATGTACAGTATTAAGCAACTACTATTGTTTTTATATAATGCATCCTTTTGATTTAGTGATGAGTTTGAATCTCCCCGATGAGGACTGTAACTTTGCAAATGTACAGAGACTGTCTTTTTTTGTTTGTTTTTCATTCTTTTTCCTGGTAACTGTAATGTACTGCTTGTTCTCTGTTTCTAATGTTATGTAATTAGATGCTCAATAAAAATTTAAGTTTAAAAAAGATCATGTACCTAGGGCATAGGAACCCAGGCACTGAGTATAGAAAGTGGGAAGGTACTGACAGTCATTAAACAGGAAAAGGACCTCGGGGTTATCATATCTGATGACCTCAAAGTGGTAGGGCAGTGGGACAAAGCAGTGGGTAGGGTCAGTGGGTTGCTGGGTTGCATAGGAAAGGGTATCTCCAGCAGAAGAAGGGAGGTTAGGTTGCCACTGTATCGCTCACTGGTGAGACCCCCACCTGGAGTACTATGTCCAGTTTTGGAGGCTGTGCCTCAGAAATGACACAGAGGCATGGAGGCATTTCACAGAAGGGCAACTGAAATGCTGCTGGGGTTGCATGAGAAGCCCTACAAGGAGAGACTGAGGGATCTCAACATGTATGTCCTGTAAGAGTGGAGAGCAAGAAGTGACTAGAGACATAAAAGGACCTGACTGGGTGAACAGAGTGCAGGAGGGAAGTCTCTTTTGGATGAGAAAGAGCAGCAAGGGCCAGGGGACATGTGGTGAAGCTGGAGGGTGGATAGATTAAGAGAGATGTGAGGAACTATTTCTTCACTGAAAGGGTGGTAGACACCTGGAACAGACTGTCGGCAGATGTGGTGGAGGCAAAAACAGTGGGGGGGGGGGTTCATGCATGTGTGGGATAGACACAGAGGTATATTAGAAAACAGACAGGGAGGAAGGAGGGTTGCTGGAGACCAGTTAGGATCTGTGGAGACAGATTAAGCAGGGAACATCTGGGAGGAATGAGTGGGCCAAACAGTCCTTCTCTTGCAACAAATGCTATGTTGCTATATTGTTATTGATTCTAATAGTTTCTACCCCATAGACTTTAGACTGACCAGTCTGTTATTACCAGGCTTGTCTTGCCTACCACTTTTGTGCTGGGGTCCACATCTGCTAACCTTCAATCCCTCAGCACCTCCCACGTTATTAAGGAGCAATTGAAGAAATGTGTGTGAGATCCTGAAGAGAGTAGTGGTCTGTGTGCTGTTGAGAGAGTCAGCCTGGGAGGTACTATGCTGCTGAAAGAGACAGACCATGCATCTGCCAGAGGGCAGTAAATGCTAGAGAGAAGCAGAACTCCTGCAGCATACAAAAAAAGGTAATTATATGCTACTGTCAGTGCAAACTGAAGCTGAAGGCTACAGCTGCTGCTGCTTGAAAGACTTTGTTCTGCAGCAGCACTGAATATCTGAAGAGTGATTGCAGATAGTCTGAAAGTCTCCCAGCCAGCACCACAGTCTAGTGCAGGTCATGGCAGCACACTCGGAATTGGATGACAGGATATGGTGTGTGAGGCAGGTGCAGATTGGGTTTTACAGACTGAGCTGTCCTGTATGAAAGGTAGCTCGTCTGTTGAATGCAGAGGTCAAGAGAGGCCTGAGTGGAACCAGAGAAACAGTTATTTGCCAGCCAACACGATAGAGAGAGAGAGAGAGAGAGAGAGAGAGAGACAGACAGACAGACAGACAGAGCGAGAGGGAGAGAGGGAGAGAGAACGAGAGAGAGCGAGAGAGAGAGAGATATGAAACTAGCCAGAGAGGGCTGGCTGCATCTGCACCATCACCCCTGTGCACCGAAGAAGGTCCCTGGTCTAGGAGTACTATGAATAAAACATAGCTTGCTCTGTAACACACTTTATTACAGATTCTGGGCTTTTAATTAATGGACTATACCATCTGTCTGGGGGATTATAAATACTCCTTGTGGGTTTAGAAGCCTTTGGGTTTTGGAGTTTAAGTTGCAACAAAGCATTACTTGTTTAATTTGCTTAAGTGCACTACTATCAACAAGCCTCGTGCAACATCATTGCTACACCATTTCCATGGCTGGCTGCCCTGTGCGTGCCCTTCTACTATCTAAAGGGTTAAACACTGATACTAGCTGAGAGAAGGTAGTGCCCAACAGCACAGCTGTGTATAAGCAGAAGTACTGTGCATGTGTGTTTGAGAATGGGTTATCATATTTCAGGCTGACCCTGGAAGGGCACCGGAAGCAGAGTCTGATTGAATATATTATTTGCCTTCACCTACAGTACTAGGACAACAGAATAGCAGGCCTGCGTTATTGTAGGGTTGACCTAGCACTGAAGAGCCAGCCAGGGACTATACAGTAAACCTGATGCTGCTAACCCGTTCCCCTCCCTTTTTCCCTTTTCAGGCCTGCAAGCTGGCCCTAAATAAAATTCCCTGATGTTTGGATTCTAATCACCATCTGAGCACTTATATTCTAAAGTATAAGTTGCAAGTTTTGGCAGGACTTGATTGCATGGGTTGATCCTGTCGGGAAGTGTGGAGGCCCTGCATCCCACAGCCCACTTAAACCTTTTTCTGGGTAAAGGCACTGCACAGTTTCTTGAACATGAGCCCCCAACTAGGAGTATAACAGAGTCAGGCCCTTTAACCTTGTCGAGCCTGCAGGATAGGGGTAGTAACTTCAACACTGATGGCGACCCAGTTCGGAGTTACTTAGCAGAGTCCTTCAGGGATTGCTGCTGCAGCCACTGCTGTTCAACATTTTCATCAATGATATGGAAGCTGGACTCTCCAGCAGGCTGCTTAAATTCACTAACACTAAGCTGCCCAGGACCCGAAGATGAAAACAAACTCCACTAGGATCTGAATAAGCTGGGTGACTGGTCGGACTCTTTAGATTCAATGTAGCAAAATGCAAGGTGCTACACTCTGGAAGGAAAAACAGACTTGGGAGCTACACACTCTGTGGGGCTCCTCTTGCTGCAATGGAGGAGAAGAAGGACTGGGTGTCATAATAAACAAGGAGCTAAAGCATGACAAGCAGTGTTTGGCTACGTCAAGAAGGCTGGACGAATGCTGGGCTGCATCAAAAGGGGGTGACATGCATTGCAGAGGAACTAATCCTGGCACTTTAAAAAGCTCAGTTCAGCCCCCACGGAGTACAGTCTGCATTTCTGCTCTCCACAGTAAAAAAAGAACACTGAGGCAGTGGAATGAGTGCAACTCATAGCTACCAAAATCATTTACAGTATGGTGGATAAAGTCAATGAGGAGAGACTGGAGGCCCTTAACATGTTCACCCTGGAGAAAGGCAAGCTAAGGGGAACAATGATCCCAGTCTTACTCATACTTAAGGGTACTGACAAGACTGAACAGATGCATATGTTTGATCTAGCATATCACATAATTCAGGCAAAGCAATAAGGGTGATGGCATTTCGGTGAATGCAAAAATGGTAAATGCACACATGGGTGATCACCGAAACAGTGACAGATGCTTTTCCCCTCCCCGTGGTGCTACTACCTTGGAGTTGGTTCATTTAGTAAGGGGAGTGCGGGGGGCAAAGCCCCCCACAGAAAAGCATTAGTCTCCGTTTCAGCGGTCACCCATATGTACGGTCGACGTTATTGCTTTTGCTGAAATGCCATTGCCTTTATTGCTCTCGCCCTTATTGATTCGCCCATATCACATGGAGCCTTGATCTAGTGTGCACCAGTAGGACTTTTGAACTTGCCCAAAAGCTCAAAGGTGCTGTTTTTCTGATGAAGCTTTTTCTCTCTCTCATTGTCAGACAGCTATCAGCCCTGTCCCCGCTGCCTCCGACCGGCCTCTATCTCCCCAGACCTTACCTACCGACAATGCCCCATAGATTACCCCCCATGATGGACCCAGATGGGGAGGACCATCTACACCCCCCTCCCTGACAACAAATCCAGTATCATCGAGGGACCAGGTGATGGCACAGGTCAGAGGTGTGCAGGTAGAGCTTCATTAAGTCTACACTGTAGTTTCCATTTTCTCACCACCCACATGCCTGATGTGGGGCACACCCATTCAGGCCTTAACATGCACTGACATCCATGTGGAGGAGCAAGCACCCTGTCTAACAACTGGGGTCGCCAGTGTGTTAGAACCCTATGTCATCCCTCCCTGGGCTGGGAACACTGTCAAGCAGCAGCATTTCCCTGGCCTATGGGCCACTCAGCTGGCTCACCGAGCTCATTCCCAAACTCAGGTCACCTGCACATGAGCGTGATGCACAACCCATTGGGCCATCAGGCGGCCCCCTCAAAAGTAATCAATTTAGGGGTAACATTAGAAGTCACTTTTTTACCAGAGGGTGGTGATCTATGGAGCAGCTTGCCAGTGAATACACTAGACATGAAGACAGAAGATGTTTTTGAGATAAGTTTGGACAAATTTCTGCTTTACAAGGGAATCGCAGGGTACACTGGGTAGTAAGGTGGGTGGAGAATCCCTATAAATTAGTACACTTTACACAGCATGCTTGTTGTTCCCTGATTAAGAATCAGGAGGAACACACTTAATAGATCAAAAATCCCTTCTGACCTTAAAATTACTATATCACCTCATGCGGTTTTTATCATGATGTAGCATAATGGGGGTGTCAACTCCATGAAAATTCGTTCAGTGAAGTCTGTTCTTTTCTCTTTGCCTTTTTTGGTGCAGGTTTCAGGATCCTTCTCATCTACCATCCACTGGAGGATGAGAAGGAATTCCTTTAGGAAGTCAAGGACTTTGTCATCAAAAATGGCATTGGATTTGCCCAGATGGATCATTCTGGGTGACTTCAATGCCTAGATTGACGACGAACTCTTGCAGTTTGGTCAAGACTTCCTCCAACTAATGGGTTCGTGGGCCTCATGCAGGTTACCTCTGCAACCCATATACACATCCATTTGATGGACCTCGTCTTCCTGCTGGAAATGGAGGTCTCTGACCTTATAGTGGAGCCAGTCATTTGGTCGGACCACCACACTGTGAGGTTCTTGTTCGATGCCCCCCCAAATAGACCCTCCCCAATGGAGATGGTTCAGTACCGCCCTTTAAGGGATTTGACTCCACAGGGTCTTATAGTGGTGCTGGACCTATCAGGTTCGATGGGTGTGTGCGAAGAGCCAGGGGAACTGGTTTTGACCTATAACAGTGTTATTGCTGAGGCCCTCGACTCTACCGCACCTGTCCATGTTCAACCCCTCACCTCACACCAGAGGTCCCCTTGGTTTGACAGGACTCTCAGGGAGATGCGGAGGAGGGGTCGGAGGTTGGAGAGGTTCTGAAGGACAACCTATCTGAAGGAGGACAAGCTTATATTTATATCCTGAATTTTGGGTTTTCCCTTCCAATCCCAGAACCAGACTAGAAAAAAATAAAGGGGAAGGGAATATCTAACACTGTCTGTATATAGGCATTTATATTTTGCCAGAATGATATTAGAACAGGGCAGTTCCAAAAAACATGCCAATGGGAGCCCACCAAACTACAATTTCACCAACACAAGTTGGAACAGGTGGGTTGGAAATGCTTTGTAATTGTGGGGGTCCAGAAGAATCTCACCAGAATTTTCCAGTGAAATTCATGCCACATGGGTGAGGCTGTCACCATCCACCCTTTCTTAAGTGCACCAATACATTCAGATTCATCAATAGTAGTGCCAGATTCTTGTATCCACTGAAGGCAGATGGGTTCCATGTGAGAAGGAGTATACCTTAACAAAAGCTGGTATAATTCTTAGGATCATTCATCCATAGAACAGTTGAGGATAAGCTTATATTGATGGTCCATTTTAGAGACTATCAATCAGTAATCTCCTGTAAGAAGGCAGAGTTCCTGTCCAAGGAGATTGCTGAAGCAATTAACAGACTGGATCAGCTCTTCCACACTGTGGACAGGTTGTGCAATCCAGCCTGTCTCCAGTCCGTGGGTGCTCTATCACAGTCAAGATATGATGAGTTTGCTCTGTTCTTTGCTGATAAGATTGCCTCCATCAGAACAGAAATCCAGTCAGCACCCTCAAATGGGCATTGCAGTGAAGGGCTTGCAGTCACAGGCACTCAGTCTGTCTGGTTCGACTTCAACCACGTAGCAGTTGTAGATGTGGTGAGGGTCATCTGGGAGTTATGGCTGACCTATTGTAGTTTGGACCCGGGACCAACGTACCTCCTTGTGGGGTGTGCTGATGTCATCGGCCCGGTCCTAGACAAGACAGTCCAATGCTCTCTAGTGATGGGGGTCTTTCCTAGGCCCCTGAAAGAGGCAGTTGTAAGGCCCCTCCTGAAAATAATCTTCACTAGACGTGGACTGTTTGGCAAACTGCAGACCAGTCTCTAACCTTCGTTTTTTGAGGAAGGTTGTTGAGAAGGTGGTGGCCACTCAGCTGGAGACCTGTTTAACAACCCACAACATTTACAAGCCTCTCCAGTTTTCAGGAAAAGGCATAGTACAGAGACTGCCCTGGTTCGGGTACTGAATTATCTCCTGGCAGCAAGGGATCGAGGGAGATGTTCCATTCTTATTCTACTTGATCTCTCAGCAGCATTCCACAATGAGGACCATGGGATACTGATGGAGCACCTGCGGGTCTGTTGTGTACTCACTGGTACAGTTCTCAACTGGTTTAAATCCTTCCTTACTAGCAGGTTGCAATGTGTGGTGTCTGGGATTTATTCCTCAGCACCCATGACCCTGCCATGTGGGGGTCCCGCAGGGCTCCATCTTGTCCCCCATGTTGTTCACAGAATACATGCTACTGCCAGGGGACATTATAAGGTGATATGGGTGAGTTTTCACTGCTATGCAGTTGACACTCAGCTCTACATGTCCTTTGTGCCTGAGCAGCAGGAGACCGTCTCAGTGCTGAACATTTACCTTGTCAAGATCCAAGACTGCATGAGGGCGAACTAGTTGAGGTTGAACCCAGATAAGACCGATGTAATGGCACTGGAATCTGGTCTCCAGGGGGTGAGGGTGCAAGCTGGTTGAGTCTCAGAGCTGAGGCTTGGGGACTCCCAGTTGCTTACCAGATCAGGTGAGAAACCTTGGCATTGTTTTGGATGGTGGCCTGGCGCTTAGACCACAGGTGTCAGCCATGGTCAAGACTTCTTTTTACCATCTTAGAAATATCACCAGGGCTAAGCATCTGGTACCCCGACAGATCTGCCAGCACTGGTCTACGCTTTTGTGACCTCGCGCTTGGACTACTTGCAATGCTTTGTACCTGAAACTAGCGGGGTAGATCTGCACTGCCTGCAGCTGGTGCAGAATGCAGAGGCCAGGTTGTTGACTGGCCTACTTAGGTCATGTCATAATACACCTGTGCTGCACTCTCTGCATTGGCTGCCGGTTAAGTGGTGGAACTCCTTCAAGGTCGGTTTGCTGACCTATAAGGCCCTACACAGTCAGGGGCCTGGTTACCTGCAAGACCTCCTGTGTCCCTAGTGGCCCACTCACTCCCTTTGTTCCACTGGTGAGGGATTATTAGAAGTTCCCAGGATTTACTTGAAGACATTGGGGGCTTGTGCCTTTTCTTTTGCAGCCCTAGTCCTGTGGAACTCCCTCCCTTGCTAGATCCGAGACAGTACCACGATGAATATTTTCAAATGGGAGTCAAAGACCTTCCTTTTCAGACAGGCTTTTCTGGGAACTTAGTAAAGTTTTAATTTATATTTAGTTAACTCTTTGTCTCTGGGAATCGTCTATAGGCAGCAGCAAAACTGCACCAGGTGTGTCCGGGAGTGAGTTGAGTCAGCAGCAGCAGTGTCCCTGTGTGTCCGCGTTGCACCTGGAGACGTCAGCTGTAAAAGTTAAAATAACTTGCCAGCCAATCATTGCCACCTTTATTCCATCAATCCTAGGGTTACTACACTTTGTAACCCTTCTGTGATTGGCTGGTAAGGGTAAGGGTCCCATAGGAAAAATCATTTATAAGTACGTGCGAAGTTCGGCGTGCTCCTTTCTAGTTGCTTGCAGCATGAGAGAAGGAGCTGATTTGTGTTTTGCCCAGAATTCAGCATTTGGCATTGGCTTCCCAGTCCAGTGCATTATATTTCTTTAGTCCGAGGTATGTTCTTTTTTTCTGCTCACCCTATTTACTGAAAATGTGGTGCTTTTTGTATTTTCTCCTGTTTTGGAGGGCCGGTCACTGAGAAGCTGCCAAACCTGGAAGTTGTGCTTCTCCATGAACGCTGCTCTCCAAGTCAGCTGCTTTGCTTTATTTTTCATTTGTATCTCCTTGTATGCCTTTTTTTTTGTTTTCCATTTGTTGATTCAGTGGTGAGAGATCCTTATGGGGTCATGGGACCGGAATGGAGAACGTCAAACACCACACACTGCACGCCTCCCCCCAGTGCAGCCTGTTTGCTATAGTGCTACTTTTTTCTGTTAGAGAATATTTTTCTGTCCTGAGAGTGGCATGGTCAGGTTGTTTTTGGGCTCAAGTACAGAGAAACTCTCTCACTGACTGACCAGGTATGTACAATTGCACCCCTTGCAAGTGTTGGGTCCTGAAATGCCTGTGATGGTGTTGTAAGTCATGGATTCTAGGTTTGTTTTTGTAAGGGTATGGGTGCTTGTTTTTTTGACTGGTTTGGGATTCCAGAGGTTGGGGGGCGGGGGCTACTTGGCATTCTGAATTGTATGATGTTAGTTGGTCTCGGAGTGTAGTGTTGGGGGCCACTGTATTGCATTTCATGTGATGGTGCCCGGTGTTTGGGGGTACTTGGAGGGTGGCAGGGAGCCATTGCACTCTGGCAGCTCACACCATCGCTCTAAGACATGGCACCATCAAATAAGATTCACTGGTGTCCAAGGGCTCACCTCCCCCCTCCAGGAATCCATTCTGTGTTATGGTGCTTGTAGTCGGGGGGGTTATGGTGCCAGTAGTCAGATGATGCTGTCTCTCAATCACAGGGCTGGATGCCAGGGAATGTCGTTTGGTGCTGGCTGATGGGGGTGGGGGGTATTCCCCTCAACATCATGCCTCAACACCACAAAATTGTGCTTGGATGGTGGGGCACCTGGCACAGCATTACACAGCATGGATCAGGAGAACACAGTACATCAGGGAATCCATTGAGTGCCCACCCACCCTCCAAGACTTGACACCAGTGCATAAAATGGTTTCCATGGTGTCTGAGTCCTCCTCCCCACAGTCAAACCCCTGGCACAGTTACGCAACTTGGATTCCCTGGGGTCCAGTGGTACCTCTACCTACACCTGGGTGTTGGTTGGAGGGTGTCTTGGTTGATGGTACTGGTTATTTTGGGGCAAGTGTGCAAAACAGAATGCTGTTTAGTCACCGTCATGGAGTTTGGGGGTTGGATGGGGTGTGGGAATGTAGAATGTGCAAAGTGGAATGACTGTTTGTGATGCTGCCGGGTCTTGCAGGGGGGGTGGGCAGAACCACTGAACATCAGGGAATCCATTTTGTGGGATGGTGTTATGTGTTTGACTGTGGGGGGCAGGTCCCTGACACTATGGATTCCATTTTGTGAGATGGTGATGCGTCTCGGAGGAGGGTGGAGAGCCCCTGGACAACAGGCAATGTTGTTTGTGGGATGGTGCCCAGTCATGCAAGGCCCGGCACCATCCAACAAACAGCAGTACCTGCTATCTTGGTGACCCCCCATCCTCCGAGACTTGACACCAGCGCACAAAATGGTTTCCATGGTGTCAGAGTCCTTCTCCCCACAGTCAAACACCTGGCACATATGCAACATGGATTCCCTGGGGGCAAGTGTACAAAAGAAAATGCTGTTTAGTCACTGTCATGGGATTTGGGGGTGGATGGGGTGCAGGAATGGAGAGTGTGCAAACCGGAATTACTCTTTTTGATGCTGCCGGGTCTTGGGGGCGGGCAGGACCACTGAACACCAGGGATTCCATTTTGTTGGATGCTGTCACATGTTTGGTGGTGGTGGGGAAGGTCCCTGCCAAAAGGCACTCCATTTTATGAGATGCTGACGAGTCTCAGAGGGTTGTGAGGAGCCCCCAGACAACAGGCAATGCTGTTTGTGGGATGGTGGCGGGTGACACAAGGTCCGGCACCATCCAGCAAAGAGAAGTACCTGCCGTCTGGTTGACCCCCCTCCCTCCAAGACCTGACACCAGCACACAAAATGGTTGCCATGCTGTCAGGGTCCTCCATTCCACCTTCAAACACCAGACACCATTACACAAAATGGATTCCCTGGAGTCTCATGGTCTCCTCTTGCGGCTGGTTGTTTACAAAAGCGATGTGATATAAACAGAATGTCATTTTGTGTTGTTGCTGGGCATTGGGGGGGAGGGAGCACTGAACACCGTGGGGAATGCTGTCTCATTTGTTGGTGGATACCATAGGGTGTGGACACCAGGGAATTCATTTTGTGGGATGGCGGTGTATGTTTGGCAGTGGGGGCGGGCAGGTCCCTGACAAAAGGCACTCCATTTTATGAGATGGTGATGAGTCTCGGAGGGTGGTGGGGAGCCCCCAGACAGCAGGCAATGCTATTTGTGTGATCGTGGAAGGTAACGCAAGGCCCGGCACCATCCAACAAAGAGCAGTACCTGCTGTCTGGGTGACCCCCCTCCCTCTGAGACCTGACGCTTGCACACAAAATGGTTGCCATGCTGTCAGGGTCCTCTATCCCACCTTTAAACACCAGACACCATTACACAAAATGGATTCCCTGGACTCTCGTGGTCTCCCACCTGCAACTGGGTGTTTCTGAAAGTTATGATATGAATATAATGCCATTTTGTGTTGTTGCCAGGCATTGGGGGTGGGGATAGCAGCATCACAAAGCCAGCTATCCGCCATCTGGCTTGTCGTGGTTGAGTGAAGCACATTTTGAGGCTGATCTATGAAGACACCTGAGGTGTTCTGAAGGTGTTCCTGGAAAATGTGATCCGGGACACCATCACCTACACCAAGCACACCAAGGGAAAAACTGTTACAGCTATGGATGTAATCTATGCACTCAAATGAAAGAGCCGCACTCTATATGGCTTCAGAGGAGGGACTGATTACAAATGTAAATTGATAAAAAATGCTTTTTGTGATGGTGCCAGCTTTAAGGTATAGGGTTTTTCTGTACATTTGTGATATTTGGCAGGCTTAGGCATATGTCGTGGTGATGTGTGTGCATACAGGTTATACTGCTTGTTTAGGTTTTGAAGGCGGCGGTGGCCTAGAAGAGTCGTGTCTGCAGTGCAAAGATATGTTTTTTTGGGGGGGGTTGCAGAAGATCGAGAGACTGCCCCAAGATCGAGAGACCACCCCGAGATCGAGGGACCACTCCAAGATCGAGAGACTACTCCGAGAGAGACTGCCCCGAGCTCAAGAGACTACCCCAACTTCGAGAGACTACTCTGAGATCGAGAGACTACCCCAAGAGAGACGGCCCTGAGATCAAGAGACTACCTCGAGATCAAGAGACTACTCCAAGATCGAGAGACTACTCCAAGATTGAGACACTACTCCAAGATTGAGAAACTACTCCAAGATCAAGAGACTACTCCGAGAGAGACTGCCCAGAGATCGAGAGACTACCACAAGATCGAGAGAGAGAGACAATCATCCTGAGAGAGACCGCAACCTCAAAGATCAACACCGGAAATATGGCGAACGTCTACAAAAATGACCTGCTAGACCTGTTCAATAGTGCCAGTGACAATGAGGTGGATGAATTTCAAGGTTTTGATGATTCCAACATTGAGGTGGACTTGGTGCGTATGATGCCTTTGGTTACACCAGACAGTGACAGTGACAGTCATTTCAGTGATGATGATGATCTGCCTCTGGCTATGCTGCAGCAGAAGAGGCACTCCACGGAGAGCAAAGAGGATGATGTGCCACTGGCCAAGCTACGTCGGCAGAGGAACAACACAGACAGTGAAGATGATCTTCCTTTGGCTACACTGCAGCGTGCGAGTACCCAAATTGAAGTTGATGATCATCATGAACAACATGAAGCTGATGCAGAACAACCTGAGCAACCTTCACCACATCTGGATGCTGGTCACAATGATGGATGGACAGGTTGCTTAGAGCAGGTACATGTTGAGGATTTCAAGGAGCCTGTGGGTCCCACCACACTGATGAGTGCAGAGAAGACTCCCATGGATTTTGTGAACCTGACATTCCCACCAATTCTCTATGAACTGATTGCCGAGGAGACAAACCAGTACAGTGCCCATAAGCAGGCAGAAGCAAACAAAGTTGACCACCAATGGACTCCAGTAACTGCGTGTGACATAAAAGCTTTACTTGGAATGTAACTGTACATGTCAGTTATTAAGGTGCCACACTACTGCATGTACTGGGGGAAGCACCATCTCTACAGACATTTACCAATTTCAAAGTTAATGACCCGTTAGCGTTATGAGAAGATTATTCAATATCTGCACATGCCAGTGACAGCATGCTAAATCCACCAAGAGGAACGGAACAGCATGACAAGCTACATCACATGTGACCAGTTATCAACCATGTTGTTAAGGCATGCAAGATGGAATACAACCTACACCAAGAAGTGTCAGTTGAGGCAATGGTGGGCTTTAGAGGAAGAGTGTCATTCAAGCAATACATGCACTGCAAGCCACAACAGTATAGAATAAAAGTATGGGTCCCTGCAGATCCTAATAACGGTTATGTGTCCGACTTCCAGTTGTACACAGGAAAGGTTGCTGGTGCTGTGGAAGTGAGCCTTGCAGAGAGGGTTGTGAAAGACCTGACTAAGGATCTGCATGGCAAAAGGCACCATGTATATTTTGACAATTATATTACTTTGGTTCACCTGGCAAAAGAACTATTGAATGTTAGCTTGTACCAGTGTGGAACAATGCGGACCAACAGGATTGGATGGCCTTCAGAACTTAACAAATTATCAATGAAGACGAAAACTCATGGTTATAAAGAACAACGACAGAACAGTTCACTTGTCACCACAGCATGGAAAGGCAACCATCCCATTTTCTTGCTCTCAACAAACCATGACCCTACCTCACCAGCTACGTCTGTGCCCAGGAGACAAAGCGATGGCACCATTGTATCGACTGCATATCCAGACATACTGCAGTGATATAACACACATGAACGGCGTGAACATCTCTGACCAACATCGGGGGCAGTACCCATGCGCCAGAAAATCAAAGACATGGTGGATATACCTTTTCTGGTTTTTGTGGGACATGGCATTGGCAAATGCTTTTACTCTGTTCCGAGAGAGTGTGAATCATGTTCGGCGATCGAAAATATGGACGCGTGACCAAGCACAGACAATTGAATTTCCACATGCTCCTCTCAGAGAATCTGTTTGAAGGATATGCACATAGAAGATGTAGTGCCTCACTTCCAGTAATCATGCAGAATCTGACTTGTGATGAACTACACTACCCAGTGAAAGGGAAGAAGGGGAGGTGCAGAAATTGTTCGCAGAAGAAAATATATGCCGAACCTTCATATACATGCAGCACATGCAAAGTACACCTCTGTGTCAATTGTTTTCCTGAGTATCACCTGTACAGATAGAGGCTCAAACTGGCAACACAAGAAAAGGCTTACCCCCAGTAGTTTCTCTGCAGCTTCTCTGAGTGTACATGATGAGGGGCAACAGGGCGAGGGAACAGACATACCATAGTGTGGAGTTCGAGAGACCAGAGTGTGCCATCGACTGTTTGGTTGAAGCAGATTCCTGGAGGGAAATGACTTTGAGATACTTCAAGAGACCAGAGTGTGCAAGTTCGAGAGAGACCAGAGTGTGTGAGTTTGAGAGACCAGAGCATGTGACAGTCTGTTGTTTGTGTCGTCAACTGTTTGGTTGAAGCAGATTCCTGGAGGGGAACAACTTTGAGATCCTTTGAGAGACCAGAGTGTGCGAGTTCAAGAGACCAGAGTGTGTGACTTTGAGAAACCAGAGTGTGTGAGTTCGAGAGACCAGAGTGTGTGAGTTCAAAAGACCAGAGCATGCAACAGTCTGTTGTTTATGATGTCGACTTTTTGGTTGAAGCAAATTCCTGAAGGGGGGGTGACTTTGAGAGGCTACAAGAGACCAGAGTGTGTCAGTTCGAGAGACCAGAGTGTGCCAGTTCTAGACCAGAGTGTATGACTCTGAGAGACCAGAGTGTGCAACTTCAAGAGACCAGAGTGTGCGACTTCAAGAGACCAGAGCATGTGACAGTCTGCTGTTTGTGACATTGACTGTTTGGTTGAAGCAAATTCTTGGAGGGGGTGACTTTGAGAGGCTTTGAGAGACCAGAGTATGCCAGTTCAAGAGACAAAAGTGTGCTAGTTTGAGAGATTAGAGTGTTTGTGCCATCGACCATTTGGTTGAAGCAGATTCCTGGAGGGGAACGACTTTGAGATACTTTGAGAGACCAGAGTGTGCGAGTTCAAGAGACCAGAGTGTGCGGATTCGAGAGACCAGAGTGTGCGAGTTCGAGAGACCAGAGCATGCGATAGTCTGTTGTTTGTGATGTTGACTGGTTGAAGCAAATTCCTGGAGGGGGGGTGACTCTGAGAGACTTTGAGTGACCGGAGTGTGCCAGTTCGAGAGACCAGAGTGTGCGACTTCAAGAGACCAGAGTGTGTGACTTCGAGAGACCAGAGCATGAGACAGTCTGTTGTTTGTGACATCGATTGTTTGGGTGAAGCAAATTCCTGGAGGGGGGCAACTTTGAGAGACCAAAGTGTGCAACTTCGAGAGTTCATTGTTTCTGACATCGACTGTTTGGGTGAAGCAAATTCCTGGAGGGGGGAGCAACTTCAAGAGACTTTCAAGAGACCAGAGTGTGCAACTTCAAGTGATGAGATGCACAGAGCTGGTAGGAAATGGCAGAGGCAGAAGCGAGAAACTGTAGATAAAATGGTTTGTTGGCAGGGAGTTGGTGCTGCAACAATCAGGTGGTGAAAACACAGCATATGTTATCTCAAAAAATGTTGTAGATGTAGGTATTGTTACTGATTTTGTGAAATAAAACAACTTGTACATTGAGACAAAGAAAAGGTGAAAAATGCAGTGTTGTGGCCGTGAATTGGTATGTTTTGCACTGTTGGTGAAATGCCTGATTGGCCCGTTGGTGTTTTGGAGGTAATGCAGTGACATGCCAGTCATTGAATGGGTTGCAACAAATGAAAATTCAAAATACTGAGCTAAAAGAGGTCTGGTGAGTGAAAGTAAGGGAACAAGTGGCGGAAACATTACTTAGGAGTTCACGGGTAGTGAGATAAAGGTATGGTAGAAGTGTTGCATTGAGAAAGAATCACGAGTGTGGTTTCACACAGCAGGGTATGGTTGGTGTCAGGCTTATTTCACTCACCAGACCAACTGGGCCAATTGAAAGAGCTAATGGAGGGATGAGCCAGGCAATACTTTGGGAGACTGCCGTTACCTTTTATAGCTGAGGTAGTTTGTTTTCCCCTTGGTCAGCTAGGAAGTGTTGTCACCCACCATTATGTGTGATGAGCATAGCAGATCTCTACCTGACAGCGGACATATCTGTTGCTGGCCACCCACTACATCATTTGTGAGTGCACTGACACAGCAGAGCAGCCACTTGGTGGCTCCGCAGGCAATCTTTTGACTGAGCGATCACAACGATGAGGTGGTGGTGTAGTGGCAGAGAGGCTGAAGTGTCAGCTGGCAGACTGAGAACTGTTGTAATAGAATAATATCAAAGTAATATCATAGCATAAATAATATCATAGCATACTGGAATGATCAAAAGGAATGGGGAGAAAAATATCTCAAGAATCAAAAGTAGCAAGTGACTATTCCAGTGTGCCTGTTTTAGTCTTCATTACCTCTTTAAGTATAATTTATGTGGAGTGGAGGTTTTAGCTCAGTATTTTTTATTTTCATTTGACATCCACATTGGCTGTTCTGTGTTTCATGCAGCCCTTTGTGCTGTCTGTTGTATGTGACGTTGACTGTTTGGATGAAGCAGATTCCTGTGGGGCAGGGTGACTGAGAGAGACCAAAGTGTGTGACTTCAAGAGTCCATTGTGTGTGACGTCAACTGTTTCCTGGAAGGGAGGGCGAAAGAAGAATGGAAGACACCAAGTAGACCACGTTCCGATGACATGCAAGACGACATATTGCCTACAGTTAGAGCGGATGCTGTGGATGGAGTGATGAGATGCGCACAGAGGTGATGGCCAAACAACTGTGTTGGGGTGGTATGACAGGAGCACAACACGGGAACCACAGAGGAATCATATAGGACAAGAAAGTTTCAACAGATAGTACTCCCCCCCCACCACCACCACCACCACAGGGAACCACAGACAACAGGGGAGAGGTTGAACCTTTTTTTTTTATTATGAAAGAATGCCACAGACAACAGAAGAGAGAAGGGAACTACTTTTATTTACAGAAGGACGACACAGACAGCAGAACAAACGTTGGGACTACACCAGGTAAGAATGCAGAAATCTCTTCAGTGCAGATCATCATGGGACGCCATCTGAAAAGGTAAGAAAAATGTGATTGTGGTGATTGTAATAATTTTGTTGTTGACATTCTGTAGTCAATATGATACGACTTGTGGCTGCTGTGCTGAATACCATGGGTGCCGCCATGCACGTTTATGTGTGTTGTGAAGTTATGCACACAAAGTGCACAACAGTGCTCATTATTACATGTGCATGTTGTGTGAGAGAGAGAGTGCCGCCATGCAACCCATGATATTTGTGGTGATGCTGTGTTATTGAATGTCTTTGCATATGTTGATGGTGGATTGTGTGTGTATGGTTGGATAAAAATGATAGAAAGACTAAATATATAGCTATATATGTATGTGTATACATGTGTGTGTCTATATATGTAAATATAAATATGTGTATATATATGTATATATCTGAAAGAGTGGCAAGTGAGCTTGGGGAATATAATGAGTGGTGGAGCATATTGTTGCACTGAGTAATGGTTCCCTGAGCTCACTTGACACAAGTTCAGATCTATTCTGTATCAAATACTTTTCAATAACATAGTCCTTTTATACAATAGGACTGTTTTGTGTGTTTTTTTGGTTCGATGATGAAATCACATTGTGATATTGGGAGTTTTCACATTACGCACTTTAGGAGGAATGCGCATTTGCTTATGGCATGGTGTGTATGGCTGACACTTGTCTGTCACAAGTCAAGAGTCACCTAAGCAGCTTGAATAAAATTAACTTTTTTGCCATTTCAGCAAGTATAAAAAAAAAAGTTTTGATTACCTTTCCAACTGTGCTATGCAATCAATTGTAATTTAGTGAACAGCTTGTCCGCTGACAGTTTGTGTGTATCATGTATACTTTAGGATTTATTTGCGTTTATGGCATGGTGTGTATGGCTGACATTTTGTCCATCAAGAACCACCCAAGCACTATGAATAAAACAGAAATTCTGGGTATCTTAGCCAGTATAAAATAAAAACCGAATTGATTGCAATTGATTGCATAGCATTGTTGGAAAGGTAATTTAGTGATGAACAGATTGCGTGCTGACATTTTGTGTGTATCATGTATAGTTCAGGAGTTATTTGCATTTGTTTACGGCACGGTGTGTATGACTGACATTTTGCCCATCAAGAACCACCTAAGCATGCTGAATAAAACTCACATTCTGGGTATCTCAGCCAGTATAAAACAAAAGCCACATTGAGCACAACTGATTGCATAGCACCGTCAGAAAGGAAATTTTGTGATGAACAGCTTTGCCACTGATATGTTGTGTGTATCATCTATACTTTAGGAGTTATATGCATTTGTTTATGGTATAGTATGCATGGCTCAGATTCGTGCCTCAAACCTTGCCAAAGCACCTTGACTAGAATGGTAAAAAACTATATTTTATACTACAGAAATAGCTATCTTTTTAACAAATTATTAAAACTACATATAGTTTCTAGATGCTTGATTTGGTGTAGATATGTCACATGTTTCCCAACATAAAAAGGCTTAAAGTGTATTTTGTTAGTGAAAAAAATATTTTTTTCTGTTTTGACCAACTACTTATTATTACTTGAATACCATCATTGGAAAGGCAATTTTATGCTGAACAAGTTTGCCACTCATACTTTGTGCCTAGCACTTACGGTTCTTGAGCTATTAGCATTTGTTTGTGGCATGCTGATTATGGCTTGATTTTGCTTAGAAAGGTCCAGGATTCATTGTTAACAGTATACAGCACACAAGTGCTGCAACTTCAGAGAGCACCTGAGGAGGCAATTAGTTAAGTTTATTTATCTGTGTGTTTTCTGTATTTTATAGTATCTTAAATTGTTTGATTTATTCTTCTGAAGCGCATTGAGTCACAGTGAGAAATGCACTACATCAAATAAAATTGATTGATGGATTGATTGATTTTTCTATCAACCACTTTTCTGATTTTCTCCCCCCCCGATCACCTTTTTGCATTTCTCCTCTCCGTTCTGTCTACTCATCCTCCCCTACAATCGAACTGTTGGCATCAGTAAACTAACTTTGGCACACTGTGCTCCCATAATTCACCTGGAACCAAGCTTTGTTCAGTGGTCCATTCCTTGCCCAAAATTGTAAAATAAAGTACACAATTATAGTCTGGATCTGTTTCTTTCTCCTGCTTGGCTGGCATTCCCTGCCCACCTCCAACATAGCCTGCTGCACTGACACGACTGTTGCAGGGGCAAAATACAAACCCTCACTGTGTTTCCACAAGTAACTGTTGCAACACCTTTTGCTTTCTCAAATATTTTTGCACTTTTTATCACTTGCTGTTGGCTTGACGTACCTTTGCTTGCTTTTTTCTTAACATCATTTTCCTTTTTTGGAGCAGGGTGTCAAAAGCTGCTGTCAGACCTATGACATTTTCCTTTTATTCCTGCGTTAGAGTGAGGTAAAACTTTGGTAATACTTTCATCTTATTCAAACTGAGATTCCTTTGAACGTCAGCCTTTCTCATTATTCATTACACAATGGCAAGAAAGAGAGCTGGCCTCTGATTGGTCAGTATGGGGCTAGACCCAGGATGTTATCCCAGCATAACATCATGGATCTAGTCCCAGCACAATTACAACCACATTAAAAGTTTTAAAAGATCACTCAAAAGCTGTCCTTATTGTGCACCTTTCAGTGAACCTTGTTTCCTTGAATCGGGTGTGCTCCCACCGACTGAAACATACTGGGGTGTGTATTACTTTTATCTCCCGGTACAAAACACACAACAACTGTACCAGGAGAACCAGAAGCACAATTTCACTGTAAACAAGGAGTGGTATTTTGTAGGCAGCTGACTGCGTGACTCCCAAAAAAAAAAAAAAACATAAGTAACACAAACGAGCGGAGCGGACAGCTGGCCTTGCAGCTTTCCTACCAAAATGAAACAGAAGTTACTTGCCTCTTTAGTCATGTTGTCTTCAGTTTTCTTCTCCCCCAAAACACATGCCCAGTAGCCACAGCCAAACTGTAACGGAAAGATTAAGGCGGCTGGAGGGTGGGCACAATGGGCAGAGTACTTACGGATTCACAGACATGAAAAAAAGACACAGAAACAGAGAGACGCCAGAAAATACAGGAGAGAAGAGTCCCTTTTCAAAGTAAATAAAGAATAAAAAAATACAGAACAACAAGCTCTCTCCTGTTATCTTCTGCCAACTGTACCGTGAGAACAACAGGGTGGTGGTGGGAGACAGAGCCCACCTATTGGACAAAATACATAATAAGTACTATTACTTTACTATGTATACCTACCCCTTGAAAAAAATGACACAAAAATGTAATTTTAATAAACTTTTAAATATTTCTCCGTTTTTTTTTCAATTCAAGCCATTACAGTATAATAGGAATAATGCACTTAGGGTAAGGATGCAATAACATCCCTTCTCGGGCGTTGGATGCACTCAGCCTGCAGCCTCATGCCCAACCACCCAAGGCAGGATGTTATCCCAGCATAGCACTCACCCTGTCATGCATTATTCCTTTATTCAGCCCTGACCCTTTATCTTTTCCCTTTTGCATAGCTTTCAGAGTTGGACTGGCAATGCATGTACGGTTCTGTAGTTCAGTGCATAGTAAGCCGCAGATGGTGCTTGATGACAGAGTATGGTCATGCAGCATAGAGCAGAATTACAGTTGCCAAGATGTGTACTACTAGCCCTTACCCCAAAATAAAAATGAGTGATTCAATAAAGAGAACTATTAACTACGAAAAGTCCACAGGACCAAACAGAGTTAATTTAAGGAAATGATGGTAGTAGTATAAGTTCATATATCTCGTCAAATGTTAAATTTCAGCCAATCAGTGTGTGCCATGTCATTTGACAGCTGGGCATGGCCTAAAATGGACCAATCAGAATCGTCCCTTGTTAAACCGGAAGTCTCTCCCTAAAATATGCTAGCCCCATCCACTTCTGGCGGAGTGATGCAACCCTCGAACGGTATCCGCCCCTTGTGCAAGGAAATGACATGCGTTCAAACCATGTCCCACCCTTGTGCAGGAAATGACATGCGTTCGAACCCGTGTCCTGCCCCTCGTGCAAGAAATGGCCCACACTGAAACCCTGGAAGTGACATAACACCACCATTTTGTAAGCATCTTACACCCCTCATTCTCGTACACTCCTTGAACCCCTGCCACACACCATTTTGTAAGCATCCTACGCCCCTCCTTCTTGTACACTCCTCGAACCCCTTCCATGCCATCCTGGCTGGAACCCGAGTCCCACCATGCTAACTTGAACTCCTGTCCCCCTCCTTTCTCCTGCACCCCCACCATCCTGGCTTGAACCCCTGTCCCTCTTCACCACCGTGCCCCATCCACCCCAAAAATCAGTTAGGGTTTATGTAGTGTTATGTGCCCCTGTAGGCTTGGGGGTATAACTGCAGGGGCATGTATGTGTTTTTTATTAGGATATTTTCAGAAAGAAGTATCTAGGAGGCAACCTGATCATGCAGAGGTTTCACAGATCTGTGTGGAGACCCCCTGAGGGAAATTCATCTGCCTGTGTGAGTACCCCTTTTTCTGTTTTTTATAACAATATACAAAATAATTTAACATGCATCTGTAGGACTGTGTCAAACTTACATCAAAAGGATATCTTTATGTGTATGCATGTAACATTTATAAGCTAAAATGGGGGACCTCTGTGTAAATAAGATAGTTCAGCAGTTTTCTCTGGATAGCATTGCAACATGTGTGTGTGTGTGTGTGTGTGTGTGTGTGTGTGTGTGTGTGTGTGTGTGTCCTCATTAGGCACATAGGAAAAGCAATGTCTTTTATGTATGTTTAAAATATAGATGGGCTTTTTGGAGCCTGGTGGCTGTGTGGTGTGTGTGTGTGTGTGTCCATCCCTCATTAGGCACGCAGGAAAAGCAATGTCTTTTATGTATGTTTAAAATATAGATGGGCTTTTTGGAGCCTGGTGGCTGTGTGGTGGGTGTGTGTGTTTGTGTGTGTGTGTGTGTGTGTGTGTGTTTGTGTCCATCCCTCATTAGGCACGTAGAAAAAGCAATGTCTTTTATGTATTTTTAAAATATAGATGGGCTTTTTGAAGCCCATGGTCCTATTGGCTGTGTGGTGGGTGTCTTTGTCTGTTAAGACGTGACAAAATATCTGTTGTTCATTTACACAGCCAGGGCTACAAAGGACTATTGATTCTCTTTGGAAACATGTGTGTCTCAAGATTTTTGGATTACAGGGTTCCTGTATTACAGGGATCTGTAAAAATGTAGCTTTATGCTTTTGTTACAAAATAAATGTCTATAGTTACATTATCAAAAAATTAAAAAGTCATGTAGTACTAAATAGGAAAATAAATGATATGTTACAAAGAAAAGACAGAATGTAAAATGATAATGTTTCTCTTTCAGAATAATTTCAAAGCACACAGTCTTCTTAAAATGTATCTACAGCTTTGCTTAGAGTCGGTGCAAAAGAATACACACTTTGTGTGTGTGTGTGTGTGTGTGTGTGTGTGTGTGTGTGTGTGCTATGTTACACTAAATTACTGATTTAAAGGTTGCAGCTGTTTTAGAAAAAAGACAGAATTTCCATTTTGACTTTTAAAAACATAACTTAAGCTGACACTCAACTGCCGTTATTATAAACTGTGCCTCTTTGTGTTTTAAGATTGATAAAAAGCATCTGTTTTAATTAGACTATGACCAAAATTTTAGCAGAAAGACATTACTCTTTTCTAAAAATACAAAATCACACATGCCCCCACAATGCAAAGCACCATGGGCTGCATATGCAAATCACCACAGAATGTTATGCTGGTCCAACTTTAAGCAGAATTGCATGGTGCTGAAAGGCCTCTCACACAGCTTGCAAAGGGTGCTAACAGAAGACATAGACACGTGTTTCGTCCTACCAGGACTCATCAGTATGCCTCATCTGTTTGACACCCCAGTGGAATGGACCAGCTACCCCTGAGGCAGTGTGCCTGGGATATATTGTGGTGAACCCATTAAAATAAAAAACTATTTAAAAGACAAAGAACTCTTTTCTAAACCCCCTGCAGTGTAAAAGAGAAAAAAAAAACAAGTGATTTTCATGCTATACTTTTTAACAAAATAAGTTTTATCTTCTGATTAGTGGTATGAAAGCTGTTTTACTGAATTACTAATTTAAAGGACGCAGCTGTTTAAAAAAGACAAGATTTTCATTATAATTTTAAAAGCCATAAGCTTATCTGGACTTAAAGAAGCAGTCTGCATACCTTTTAATTAGACTGTGACCAAAGTTTGTAGCAGAAAGGCATTTCTCTAATGCTTTCCAGCTGTCGCAGGAAGTGAAAAACAAAAGCCTACATTGAGTAGCCTAGGACTTATATATTTCCCCATGGAGAAGGGGTGGGGGGGTTTGATGGACAGTACCAGATGTTCAGATGTTTTTGCACTACTAGCTATGTACTTGGGGTGTGGTCTGAGTCATTTTTATATAAGCATTTCAAGATACTGGAAGCTAAAGACAAAAGAACGAGTGAGACTGCCAAAACTACTTCTTGAGCTAAAAGAATTTTTAAAAACATTTAACAAGCAACAATGGAGCCATGGGTTGTAAATGAGGCCCTTATCCAAACGATTGAAGAGATAAATAATGCACAGTTTACCACTACAGAAGGTGTGTATTTTTTATTTTTAACTAGAAATAGTAGATGCTGCAGGTTTTAGAGTTTAAATTTTGTCTTATGAAAGTTTGAATACTGAAAGTAGTTACAGGGGTGTATTTTCTGTTTTTAAACAGCAGCACAGTGACCCCTGCAGGAGAGAAAGGGAGAAAGAGACCATTACATAAATGTGATGCTTTTAAAAGGCACTCAAGAGTTTCTGCTGGTGTGAGTAATGAACAAAATAGACCTTGCTTGACTGTAAATGCCATACAGCCATCTACGAGCAGAGGCACAAGAGTTTCTAACAAAGAGTTATTGAACCAAAGGTTTCAAGAAAGGGACATTGACATGCTCAATATTGGGAAAGCCTATATTCTTAAAACAATTGATAGTTTGTTTAATGGCTTGGTAATTGAGGGCAGATTATCTAGTGAGGATTATGATCATCAGATGTTTAAATCTGAGTTTTGTAAAAGTACAGGTACTTTATTGAGCAGTGGGCTTGCTTTAGTGCGTGCATCCAAGTTCTCATGCACAGAGCTGAAAATGATGGCAAATGCTGCTTACGTGTATGAAAAGTACAGGGGCTTGGAGGAAACAGTGGCCAAATACAAAAATAAAATTACAAAGTGAAAGCACAGAAGCTCTCACAAGCTGAGTACAAAGGGTGGCAGCACTAACAAAATGAAAAAAAAATAACAAATGGGGTCAAAAAAGAAAAATATGGGTAAAAAATAAAACAATCCGAGAAAATTTGATAAGAAGAGTAAAGCTTGCCAGGAAAATATTACAACGTAGGTTGTTACAGCATGTTGCTAATATTCAGCAGTCTGAATTAGAAAACCATCATGATGATGAACTGGTAAACAGGTCGCCCCCCACAGTATTTTTAGAATCTGTGCAGCAATATGAATGCATTTAAAAAAAATGTAATGCTACAGAACTTCATCAACGATATAAGTTTATAAATCTAGATAAAATAAAATCTTTTACAGAGGCTATTGCTGCAATGCACCAGGCTATACAAAATTTGTTAGACAGTGTGACGAGAAAAACTCGGCCTGGCGACTTCATAGAGGTAAGATTAAATGCTGCTTCTTTAAATCAACCCTTGTTCTCAAGGAAAATGTGCCCTAATTAGTTAAATGCTGCCACCTTCTTAGATCAGATAGGTGATATGCTACAGAGCAATACGGAAATCATTACTGATGACACTATACATCTCGTGGTAACTACTATCAGGAACCACCAGGGTTCAGGGTGGGGGGGAATGGACACTGAGCTCCATCTTGTATAGCAGGATTTTACAAAAAAAGAGATGATACTTGATTGATTTAAATAACAGAGATAATAGTTTGTGTTTCGGTGGCTCCATTCTCGCACTCTTAAATCTACATATGAGTGACAGTCAGTTGTTGAATAAGGCTAAAATATTGCACGCTGAGCTAGGTTTGTCAGACCAAACCCCTATCATTTTTAGTGATGTGTCCCAGTCTGAACATTTTTTAGGAGTCAAAATTAAGATTTTATATCATAATGAAGGAAACTGGCAAACATTTTCAACTGGTCCAGAAAGACTTCCTAAAACACTGTTTGTATTATTACACAATGGCCATTTCTATGGAATAACAAATGTAAAAAAATTCATCGGCGCACGGTACCTCTGTGAATATTGTGATGTAGCCTATAGCCATCAGGGAAGTCATATCTGTGCACAACAGTGCAAAGTTTGCTTTGACCCCAATTGTCTTGGACAGGAAACTGACCCAGCATCCTGCCCCAAGTGTAAAAAGATTTGTAGGTCTTTAGCGTGCCTAGAAAGACATTTAGCTAGAGCTGATGGGAGTACAGGGTCTTGTAAATCCATGAAACTGTGTGAACAATGTTTTGTCTTTTACAAGGGATCTCATACATGTAAATTGATTCAGTGTAACAGATGTGGTTCTTTCATGACAGCAGACAAGCATCTGTGTTTCATGTCACCACTCACAGATGTAAAAATCTCTGAGAAATATATAGTGCTTGATTTTGAAGCCACACAAGAAACGGGGGTGCACATACCAGCTTTTGTGTATGCTAAGCAATTAGATGGGGAGAGGTCCTAGGAATTCGAAGGGGAAGATTGTATAAAAGATTTTGTAGGACATTTTATTGATGCACCATTTAGACACTACACATTTATAGCACACAATGCCAAAGGCTATGACAGTTATTTTATTGTTAGCCAGCTAGTCAAGGAAAGAATTGATATTAAATTGCTCACACAAGGAGAAAAATTACTCTGTGTCACAGCGACATCCCTACACATCAGATTTATTGACAGCCATTGTTTTCTTCCTTTTAAACTGGCAAAATCCTGCAGCCCTTGGATTTGAGAATACGATTGCTAAGGTTACTTCCCCATTTTTTTAACACAAGGCTAATAGAAAATTATGTGAGGCCCCTGCCCAATGCTCAGTTTTATGGTTCTGAATATATGCTGCCTGCAGAAATGCAAGAGTTTTTGCAATGGTACCTAGCTAACCAACATAGAGAATTCGCTCTGAAAAGAGAATTTCGCTACTATTGTCAGTTAGATGTTGAAATTCTTTGAAAAGCCTGTGTCAAATTTAGGAAAGAAGTGATGAACATGACAGCCAAAAGTGTTTTAAAACAGTCAGATGGTGAAACAGTGGAGTATGAAACAGTATCCTTAGACCCCTTCCAGTACATCATGATAGCCTCCGTCTGCATGGCCATGTACAGATTTTTATTTTTGAAAGAATGCACTGTTGCTGTTCTCCCCTCAGACGACTACCACAGACAATTGAAGAGATACTCCACACCTGCTATTCAGTGGCTTATGTACATATCTGAGAAAAAAACATTTCTATTCAGCATGCGCTAAGGGGTGGTGAATTTAAGGTGGGTCTGTACTTTTTGGATGGCTATTCTGTCATAAATGGAATACCCACAGCATTTGAATTTAATGGTTGTTTTTTTCATGGCTGCAACATCTGTTACTGTGAGAAAGATAGAAACCACATGACAGGGACTAGTTTTGGACAGTTATTCAATAGGACCATGCACAAATTTCATTTTCTAAAAAGCAAGGGTTTTGCCGTTAGAGTATTGTGGGAACATGAATGGAAAGCAATGCTGACTACAGATCAGGGTTTGAATAATTTCTTGAGGAACAGGCAGCTACCACAGCCACTCAAACCTAGGCAGTCACTGTTTGGGGGGAGAACAAATGCCATTTGTCTGTACTATAAGACACAGCCTGATGAGAAAATATACTATTATGGCTTTACCAGCCTCTACACTTTTGTTAACAAAACCAAACAGTATTCAGTCGGTCATCCTGACATCACTTATGACAATTTTGATGACCTCACTCAGTACTTTGGTTTAGCAAAAGTAAAAGTCTTACCCCCTAGAGGCCTTTTCTTTCCAGTGCTGCCATCCAGGATTGGTAAAAAACTTGTGTTTACATTATGTCATGCATGCGCTGAAAATAGACTTCAAACAACATCATGCGCACATGATGATGAGCAAAGGTCACTTACAGGTACCTACTGTACTGTAGAACTAAACCTGGCACTGGAAAAAGGCTACAAAATCATTAACATTTATGAAGTTTGGCATTTTAAAGAGTCATGCACAGAGCTTTTTGCAGACTACATCAAGCTGCATCTAAAAGGCAAGCAAGAGGCATCTGGTTTCCCTTCATGGGTAAAAAATGAAGTGGATAAAGTCAGGTACATTGAACAGTATTTTGAAAGGGTAAATGTACATTTGAACCCTGCAGCCATAGCTGTTAACCCCGCAAGGAGACAGATATCTAAACTGTTTTTAAATTCTCTTTGGGGCAAATTTGGGCAGAGAGCTAATCTGCCAACCACGAGCATAGTAACAGACCCAGAGAAATTATTTCAGTGTGTTTTCACACCTTATCACGATGTCACTTCATGCTTTTTCATCGATGATGAAACAGTTTGTTTAAGTTTGAAATATACCAGCAATCATTACCCAAATTTCAATAATATCAATATATTTATAGCTAGTTTTACAACAGCATATGCCAGAGTGGAACTCTACAACCTGCTAGATAGGTTACAGGACAGGTGCCTTTACCACGACACAGACTCTGTCAT
The DNA here is from genome assembly GCA_016271365.2 of Neoceratodus forsteri. NCBI lineage: Eukaryota > Metazoa > Chordata > Ceratodontiformes > Ceratodontidae > Neoceratodus > Neoceratodus forsteri. The sequence goes on along the minus strand of CM057449.1, from coordinate 1,822,641,038 downwards.
TTTTGTGTCCAGACCGAGTGACTGGGCCCCACCTCTGGGCGATTATTTAGGGGAGCTGACCAGTGAAGTTTCTGCAGATGAACACATTACAGAGTTTGTTTCCACAGGCCCAAAAACTTACAGCTTCAGGCTGTCCAGTGGAGAGGTTGTTCTTAGAGTGAATGGGTTTACCCTTAATGTAGCCAGCAGTAAACACATTAATTTTGAAAGTCTGAAGGACCTGGTCTTTGACTATACAGGTCCTGAATCTCTAAAGAAATTACGTGAGTCAACCCAGCATTATTAGGAATAAAAAGCAGTGGTCCCTTGAAACAAAAACGTTGTCCAAGACCCAGAGAGTAGTTTATGACAAGCGAGTTTTACAAGACAATTTTAAAACACTTCCTTACGGATACTGATTGTGAAAAATGGATATCAGGTTGCAGCATCCCTTTTCTTGTCTGTTGGCTGGCCCCTCTAATAGTGGGAAGAGCTTCTTTATAAAAACAGTTGTTGGAACATGCTGATGCCACTTTATCACACAAGCCTGAAAATATTGTCTGGTTCTACAGCTGTTGGCAATCTTTGTATAATGAATTGCTGTTAAAGTTCCCTCAGATTAAATTTGTGGAGGGGCTACCAATGTCACTAGCTGACAAAGATCACTTACCCCCTGGAAAGGTAAATTTTGTTGTTATAGATGATTTGATGAACTCTGCCTGTCAAAATAGTGAAGTGGAGTATGGGTTTACCAAGTACAGTCATCATAAACAGTTGACAATATTTTTAATTGTCCAGAATGTGTTCTGTCAAGGTAAAAAAAGCAGGACCATCACACTAAATGCCAAATACATGATTTTGTTTAAAAACCCCAGAGACAAGCTGCAGATCATAACTCTGGCTAGGCAGATGTATCCTGGTCAGACAAAATTTTTCTTAGAAGCTTTTGAAGATGCCACAAGAAAGCCTCATGGCTATTTACTGGTTGATTTAAGATCCAATACACCAGACGAATATAGACTGCGTAGTGGGATGTTCCCCCTGACTGGCCTGTGGCATATGTCATGAAAAAAACACATTCTGCTTCTAAAAATATTTGATACTGTATTGTCATTATGTCTAAAAGACTGCAGAGAAATCTGTCTGTTTTAAAGTTACTAGTAAAAGGGCCTCTGATCTTAAGAAAAGCTATTTTATGTTCAGCCTCTGATGATCTGAGATCAGCTATAGCTGAGATAGCCTTTAACACTCTCAAAGGAAATATTCCACTGTCAGCAAAACAGTTAGGTTTGCTGAAAAAAAATGGAGAGTCATTAAAACTTTAAGTGATAAACAAATAACCTTAAAAAGGAAAAAGAAAATAGTTAATCAGACAGGTGGTTTTATAGGAACGCTGCTAGGAATTGCCATCCCTTTGATCACCGGTCTGCTGGCTAACAGATAATGGATTTTACTCAGAAAATGTATTTGATGCCACAGCAACAGGTGGATCACATTAAAACTAATTACCCTGATCAGGATATGAGAAAAGTTGCAACTAACAGTTTGGACACTGACATGAGAGCTATACTGTCCCGGACTGATTTATCAGACTATGACAAAGCCAAAATGTACTCGGCTGTGTTACAGTGCTATCTGACTTTGGTAAGACAAGGAGAACAAGCTAAAACCAGTTTGATATTACTCATGCCTGAAAATGAATCAATGTCTGACCCCCCCTGCGGACAGAGCAGAGACAGCTTCTGTACCTAATACTATGGAAAAGGACATTTTAAGTAATGTTTCTCATCGGTCTAAAACCAATGCTGAACTTTTGTTAAAGCATATGGCAAAGAACAAGGATATTGTGTTTTGGAGTGATAAGGGGGAATTAATGTATAAAGGTACTGTTGTTTCTGGGTCTCACATGGTCGATTTGGTAAGAGCGGCTACAGCCACTCACACAATCCCTGACCACAGAAAGCCAAAGGCTGGGATGTTTTTGTCAAAGCAGTGGCTGAGTCTAACATACCCACCTCAGTGTTTGCTCACTCAGCAAACAGGAGCTATGTGGAAAGGCTGAAATTGAGCAGCTGGTGCAAAACAGCCACAGCCATCTCCAGTTAACCAATGGTCAGTGACGCCCAAAAGACAAAAGTCTTTTAAGAAACCTACATGGCTCACTATGTAAAACTTAAATGCAATCTCTATGTATGAATGTTAGATACCTCAGTGACTGTTGTGTACAGCCTATGTTAAACATTTACCTCATATTAAATATGTAATCCTACCTCAGTGACTGCTGTGTACAACCTATGTTAGCCATTTACCTCATATTGAATATGTAATCCTGTTTTTACAAAAAAGTGTTTATATTGATGCATGTTAGCCTACCTCATAGTTAAATATGTTAACATGTTTTTAGAAAGAGGTGCTTATCATAATTCTACCTCAGTGCTATGGTATATATAGTCTGCATTTTTTAACAGGAGATGCTTTTGTTTATTATATCTTATCCATGATGTTACCACTGATGTATATTTGTATTTATTGGCATTTTTTTACAATAAATACCTTTATATTTATATATTTTTGTCATTATTGAAGACATTGCATATCTTATCCATGATGTTACCACTGATGTATGTTGTATTTTACTGGCATTTTTTTACAATAAATACCTTTATATTTTATATATTTTTGTCATTATTGAAGACATTGCATATCTGAAAATTTTAAACACAGGTGCCCCCCAAGTTTAAACACAGAAAACACAAAGTCACACAATTATGAGTGTTTATATATGATTTTATAAGTGACTGGTTTTGAATAAAATTACAAGTGGTTGCATATTTTAAATTCATTACAAGACAAACAAGTCTGAACATGTTGCCACCTCACTGATGTGTGCCCTGACATGTTTAGATGTCTGAAAAGGTGACATACAAAACTAGCTACCATGGCATCATTTTTCAGCAAATCATTAGAGTACATTTTTAAAATTTGATCATAAGAAAGTTCTTTGCATCTGTGGTGTAAGAAAAAGATGCAGTGAAATCCACAGGTGGTAGAAAAGGTATCTTGTAACTGTGTGTTTTGGTACAAAATGTTTTTAGCATTTCTGTTTAAAAAAAAACAATCGTTTGTGCATGATTGTCAGGATGAAAACCATAGCTGTCAAAGAACTCCCCAGTCCCATTTTCTGAAATGTATACAGCTAACCAGTGCTGTCCAGGGAGGTCATGGGGGTCAGTATTGATGACTAGTGCTGCGGAAGGCTTCTCAGTCTCTCCTTGGGTAGCAGATCACAGGGAAACAAGCCAAAGCAGTCACAGATGTGAGTCATTGGTTTAATTTTTCCAGCTGCTTTGTGTTCATTTTTATGGTTTATCACATATAATCAAAATGACATTTCTTCTCTGGTTTTATTTCAATGACATTATCAAACACAGCATAGACAATGAGATTAACTGTTTGTGGAAGGGCTTCTGCAAATCTGATCTCAGTTCTGAGGTTCCCAGTTTTAATTAAAGAATAATGATCAGCACATTCTTGGTCTGGAGTGAGATCAAAGGCAAACAGGGTGTACCCTTGGGTAAATTCCTGATGGTTAACAACTAGCGGGCGATCTTTCATAGATTTCCCCACTGCTAGTACTAGATTAAAATATTCTGTCACAGTACTCCCATTTCTAAAATTGGGCTGCAGAGGTTTAGTGGGGATTTGTTCACCGTCCAGATACAGAGCCACAAAATTAATGTTATAATGCTTAAAGTTAAAGGGGTTTTTAGTGTAGGAACCGCTAAAAGCATCATTGTCAACAAATCCCATGACCATCATTTTTGGTAACTGTCCCAAAAACAAATTATCTTGGTTGCAGACCCTGCTGCCTGCAGGGAGGCTGAACACTTTCATACCCATTCTGTCTATAGGGTATTTAGCGTTGGAGGTCAGCATGGCTTCTGAGTGTCCCAGATGAACTCTGGGGTCACTTTAACCCTTTTGACAAACAGAGAGGTGGCCATGACTTTTAGCTTATAAGGCTCAGCATCTGCATCATCAGGCAAAAGCTGTCCCTGTTACATGTCAGTTCAATTTTAATATCCACACCATTCAGCATCAGTTTCTCTTGAAAAAACAAGTTTGTGTACAAGTGTCCCAGCAGCTCTACCCCTCTACTAAGATGTGTGAAGGAGCTTCTTTTATTAAAACCTACATTGTCACCATCTCTGTCTGTGATTTCATGTTTCCCCGGGGTGTCTTTGTAAAATAACCCTGCAGTAAATTGGGTAGAAAGTGTCTCTTCACTGAAGTTCAGCACAGATTCTATGACAGCCCTGTGGGGGTAACAGTTATTGATCTGACTGATGAGCCGATCACTGACAGTCACATCCAGCTGACTGAAAATGGTTGCCACTGGGTAGTTTATAAGATCCACTTTGGCCGCTGCAGGTATATCACCACCATCCGCTTCAGTGATTTTGCAAACCAGGTAAAGAAGCGTGTTGTTTAGATCCAAATAGTCTTCACCATTCCCTGCTATATAAAATTCAATCGGTGAGTTTTCTGAAAGGGCATCCAGAGGGGGTATCTCTACATAAATGATTTTTTCAATGCTTGTCTATGTGGGAGAAACAGCAAACAAGTCAAGTTCTGATTTTGTGCATTCTTCAGAACCACAGTGCATGAAAGCCATGTTTTTTAGAACAGGTCTCTGCTTTTTTTACGACCCCTTGAAGGTTCTTTTGCCTTTGAACATTTTCTTTTATGTGAAGTTTTGCATTTTGAAACACCTCTTTTAAAGTAGCTGGGAGGGCCGATGAGAAGCGAAGGGCGTACTCTGTGCTTTCTCTTTTTACCTCTCTTGAATACAATCAACCCTGAGCCACCCTGAGTAGGCTTATCACCCCCTGACATCTTTTGAGCAACAGCACTAGTCACATGCCCCACAACATCCCTTGCAACATTTTTAGCAGCTGTCTGTACCCCCTTCTTAAAAATGGAACTGCTTTTCTGAACAGACTATGAAATATCCCTTCTATACCAGAACCATACATAGTAGGAAGTTCATGAAAGCCAGGCAGACCGTATCCTGCCTGTCCCTTGTAATAGCTTCTGTACAAGGCAGGGTCCCCATAATGTCGAACGATCACCATCCTTGTTTAAATTTTAGAGCACTCTCTGGGGGCAAAAATGCAGCTTCACGATCACCTTTCCAAATTGAAATGATACAGGTTCATTTTGATCATTCTTTATTTCAATAGTGACTGTATCGATCTGATGTTTACTGACTGTTTGATAATGGGGTTTATCGTAGGTCACGGTCACTATCTCATTGTCTTGGCCCCTGACGGGTACGCATCTAGCAAAGGCACTAGACTGTCACCCACTATTTCATGCATGATAATGTCAGTGTAGATATATAATGTGTAAAAAACCCCATTAATATCTGTAGGGTTCTTTGTTAGATTCTTTCCTACACCTACCTCGAGTCTGCTAAATCCCAAAAGGTACTGTAACTGCCTGTGCATAAACAAAATGCATTTGATGTCACTGTCAATGCTTATTTCTCTCCCGACGGCTTGTTGTTCCAAAACCACTGGCAGTTCATTTACTTCAAATATGCTTTTATTAATTTGAGAAATAATACCAGCCATGTTAGGATAATATGGAATTTTAAATGTTGTTGACTCAGTAAAGGATCCAGTTGGTGGCGTTTTACTGTGGGCTACACTTAGAGGCTGATAGAGCATACTGAACCTGTTTTTCTGTGTAGGCACATTGTCCCAGGTATGAGGGTACTGAATTTCTGCTAAGCTCACTTCCCATTCACCAGGTAGTTCAAGCGTTTGTGGTAACTTTACTTTAAAAGTGGATATAGTATTGTTGGGGAAAATGTTGTGCGAGGCGTTGCTGGGCAATGTGATATAAAATCCATTTTTGAGCATTTTAAGCCTTATCTGCTTCTAATGTACCGAACCTGCATTGCTCCAACCCAGCTATTAAATTTATCGGGCCACCCTCTCCACTTTACCAGATACCAAGTTTTTCTGCCACACTTTTTCTCTGCCAGGATTTTCTGCACCATGTACACACGGTCCTCATCAGGTTCAATTTTTTGCAGCTCCTCAGCATAAAAAGTACATTTAATGTCTTCCCCCTGATAGTCTTTTAGCTTATAGGTGGGTCTCTGTGTCTTTAAGACCTCCATCACAATAAATATCTCATCTGTGTACGTCTGTTCATATCCCTTTTCAAACACCCCTTTTAGCTTAGATAGTCTCACGTGATCATCTTTCTGAAGGGTACCCTTTTGTTTTGCCAAGAACAGAATTATCGTGAGGATCTTCCATACACCAGGACATTGGAAGGGTTAACATCCACAGGTCTGTGTTTAATGCTTCTGTGATAAGTATGGTTATAGCTGTCACCAGGTCTGACAACACATCTGTATATTTCCAAGTATTCTGGGCTGTAAAGTAACGTCACATGCGTGACTTCAGTGTCCTATTAAATCTTTCTACAATGCTGGCCTTAACTTCTTTATTCAACACAAAATCGTGTATTTTATTTTGTTTTAATAGGTTAAGCATTTAGAAACTCTTTACCCTGATCAGTCTGCAACTTCTGAGGTGTGCGTCCACTTTTGAAAATAGTTTTAAAGACTTGTGTAACTGTCTTGCCTGATTTGTCTTTTAAAGTCACTACCCAGGCATACTTGGACAGCACATTGATGCACATCAGTATGTACTTAAACCCATTATTGTACTTTGCATATTGACTCATATCCACTAAATCAGCTTGCCATTGTCTGTCTATGTCAGAAACAATGACAGGATTTCTCTTAAATCAGACTCTGGCTGCTTTGTGTAATGAATAGGGGTCCTGCTTCGCAAGCCATTCTGCAACACCTTTCCTGGTGACATCTTTATCAAGTTTTTTGCAGCCTTATACAGCTGAGTCACCCCTGTGAAACTACCCACTTTTTTTGTATCAGAATATATGTTCTGGAACAGGTGATCATTCATCTTCTTTCATCAACCCCGATACATATGTTAGCTAGCAAAACTCTTGTCACCAGTAAAATAAAGCATGTGCTCTTTCTATTCTTTTATAAACACTATTTATTTATTTTTATTTATTTGTATTTCGGATGACACCTTGACTATGACAACCACAAAGTGCAATGCATGATTATATTTTATTTATAAATACACACGTCATAACAGTATTTGAAGATTTACTTTATAATACATAAACTAATGCATATAGCTGCTACATACAAAAGGCATAACACATGGCAAGCATGCAATGATTATATAATATCTCAGGGATTTATTTAACTCTAAAAATTGATTAGCGTTTTGCTCATAAAAGTGCTAAATCTTTGTGAAAATGCATAGCTCTTGCCTCACTCTGTTTAACAAACACAGCACTTCTAGAAAATGTGTATAAATACTTTCTATACAGTTAGTATAGTCCCAAGAAAAAAACTGCTAATCAATTATTTAAAACCCTGTATCTTGTTTTTCTACTCTTCCATTTTTACACACTTCACAATACCCAGAAACAGCAACTTTTGAGCTGCATGTTTTACACAAGCATTGGCATCATCCACTTCCCCTTTAGTGATGAGGTGGGCACAATACATGCACACATATGCCATACACCACTCAAAATAACAAGCCTGATTTTTAAGACAATCTGTTACATCTAAAATGTCGTTCACCTTGCATGCTGCTCTACGGTTTCTGTTTTCCATTACGTCAACACAGAGTCTCCATACAAGGGGTGGCAACTCTTTAATCAGAGTCAGTGTGTTTTCTGCCAGTGAAGCAGCAGCATCTTCAGAGCAGACATTTAATGCAGTCTGCTTTCCAAAGTATATAGGTTCCTTTAAAATGTCCTTTATCACATGGTACATTGTAGATATCAAGACTGTCTGGAATATTGGGAGCATGCCAGTACGTTCCATCTGAAAGTACATTATAATACACTATTTAGGAAAAGCATATGCTAAATCTGGTTTATGAAACACAACAAAAGCGATAAAAGAAACAACATTTATGATGACAGACTCAGACCCCCGTTCTGCAAACTAAACACTAAAAAGTCAACAGCGGTACAGATAAAACCACAAAAGTGTATCACATCATAAGGATTATTCATAAACTCTATAGCAGTTTTAAGCATTGCTTTCTCAAGAGTATCTCCCTCATCCTTAAAATAATCCACAGTTTACTTTTGGGGTCCCTCTGGGAGGCCATCAAAAAGATCTTGGTATGTCTCTAAAAGTACAGATGGTGCTTGTCCTGTAGGTAGATTTAAACCAGGTTGTTTAACTCTGTGTCTGACTAGTTGGTAAATAAGCCTCTGGATGCACTGACAGGGTGTTTCCAATCACTGTATACTCTGGAAAAAAACATACAACACTATGTTTTAGTGACCTCTCACTGCATGGGGCAGTTTAGTAAGCAGAAAAAGCCAGGGTAACAATATGAACAATATTAAAATGGTAACAAGTAACAGTTTTGGGGGAGGTAAATGTTTTTTAACAACATAAACAGGGTTCCTGAATTTCCTTATATAATTTTTTTTAAAGGGCCCTTTTTTGACCAGTGGATCATTTCAGCAAGCAGAGAAGCCAGGTTAACAACACGTACAATATCACAGGGTTTTTTCTGCTTTGTAGTACACACACACATGACTATGACGATCATGATATAAAGTCCACAAAGACATTCATCGTCTTCCACGAATATATCGGCAAACACTTTAACATTTTCTACAAATGGCAACACCGATTCATTTATATATTTATCTGTATCCTCCCATACTTCTGGAAGGACACACATCATCAGTTCAGAGGCTGCATGTATCTCACAAAGGCAAATGTCATATTGAGGTGAACCAAACAGTGATGGATGGCAGTAATGGCTTAGGATCAGATACATAAGCCTTTGATTTTCTCTGTACTTGCATCCTGCATGATTATCTGTAAAATAAAATATGACACGTTTTGGTACTGAAATGTTTACATGTAGTAATTTGGGGTGGGGGCGGTGGGGTAATTTTTTTTACAATATAAACAGGTTCCTGAATTTCTTTTTAGAAATTTTTTAAAGGAAACTTTGCTGACCAGAAGGCAGGCATCTTTTTTAATTTCACTGTCTGTTTGCTGTAACATTTGCATAACTAACCACATGGGGTCATCGGATTTTCTCACATCATTTAAAACATGACTTATAGTTTCCAGGGTACAATTGGTCATATTTAACCCCTGATGCTTCATAGCGATTGCCAAGATCACTGGCGTGAGCTGCCCTATATGTATGGCTTCAGAAACATTTCTGTATGCTTCTTTAGACATTAAGTCATCAAGGATATATGAATGTTTTTTCTGACTCAGATCATCTATCTCACACCCAGGACAGGAATCGACCAATTCACAATGTATCACCCTCTGCATCACTGAGGCAATTACGCCATGGATGGTATGATACATAACGTACTTACAATACATATCATGGTCAGTTTTGGGGGGTTTACTACTGAGGCCTGGTTTTTCACATGAGGTCCCCTGTCTAATCTCAGTAGAAGAAGAAGAAGAGGGTTGGGTAGTGATCACAGCCTGTTCTGTGACATTTTGAAACATTCTATCGCTCTCTGTATTTCTAACATACTGGTTCTCACACATTTCATTAACAACCACATTTGTATCTTTCACACAGCAAAGACAGTCGAGCAGTAGATTTGTGGAAAGTCACGAATCCATGCTGTCCGAATATGACTGCTGCTTCATCGCAAATCCTTCAGTCTATTAAAGTAAAAACAGAAAACAGTATTGGTCCTCTGACTCATTATAGGTAAGATTTAGTTCTACTGCTAACTCATCTCCCTCAGTCACACCATGTACGCATGTCACCACTCACATTTTTTTTAGTGTTAAAATGCATTTACCTCATCAAGACAACTCTTTTCTTCTTCTTCTTCATTTTTCTTATCTTTCTCTTTCTTAGCCTGGGCTTGACTGCTTGTGGCTGCATTATCATCATCCCCCTCTTGGTCAGAGGCACCTCGTGGCTGTGTCTTGGATTTCTTTTTCACAACTTTTTCTCATGCTTTTTTTGGCAGTGTCTCACTGACCATCTTCTCTGGCTCCCCCTTCTTGTCACTCTCTGTTTTGGGTTTCATAGTAACTTCTTTTTCTGCATCAGATTCACACCCCAGCAACTCTTGAAGGTCTTGCAGTGGTGTCTCTTCAGAAGGACAGTCAGATTTAAGATTTTCTGATTCACCAAACTGTTCGGCAAGTTTCTTTTTTATGTCAGACACTCTTCCACTCAACAAGACTTGTGTGGGACATTCTTTTTCACACCTCATGTAGTACACATACATTGGCTTGGGTTGTGCGGCCCCGATAGCCATCTTCTTGCTTGGCTTTTCATCTCCAGACTTTTCATTAGGTGGTGTGACAATCTGGCCTGTTGCAGGGAGGTTGAATTGAGAAGTGCAGCGCTGTGCCATCTTCTTGCTTGGTTTTTCATCTCCAGACTTTTCATTCAGTAGTGTACCAGTCTGGCTTGTTGCTGGGAGGTTGAATTGAGAAGCGCTGTGCTGTGCCATCTTCTTGCTTGATGTTTTTGATAATCTGCTCCAAGTCTATAAAACAGAATCTGAGGAATCTCTCAAAAAGCTGTGCCTTCTGGCTTCAAATGCAGGGTTTATATAATGCTTTGCAAGATGGACTGCCCCTTGGTAAAACCATCACCATACCTCATCATGCTATACATGGTAACATGTGTCAGAGGCACATCTGTTGTAGCCCCCACCCCCTTTTTTAAAACAATATAAATATCACTCACATTTCATTCAGCCTTCTCCTTGATACTACACAGAGCTGAGGGGTGAACTATAGGTATGTGTATTCCTTTTTTCTGATATATTTTATTCTTTTAATTCATGATGGAGTATAAATAATTAGTTTTGTGATTGTTATAAAATCACACACACACACACACACACACACACCACAGCCACCAGGCTCCAAAAAGCCCATCTATATTTTAAACATACATAAAAGACATTGCTTTTCCTACATGCCTAATGAGGGATGGACACACACACACATATGCACACACACACACACACACAGCCAGCATGTTGCAATGCTATCCAGAGAAAACTGCTGAACCATCTTATTTACACAGAGGTCCCCCATTTTAGTTTATAAATGTTACATGCATATACATAAAGGTATCCTTTTGATGTAAGTTTGACACAGTCCTACTGATGCATGTTAAATTATTTTGTATATTGTTATAAAAACAGAAAAAGGGGTACTCACACAAGCAGATGAATTTCCCTTGGGGGGTCTCCACACAAATCTGTGAAACCTCTGCATGATCAGGTTGCCTCCTAGATACTTCTTTCTGAAAATATCCTAATAAAAAAACACATACATGCCCCTGCAGTTATACCCCCCAAGCCTACAGGGGGCACATAACACCACATAAACCCTAACTGATTTTTGGGGCGGGTGGGGCACGGTGGTGAAGAGGGACAGGGGTTCAAGACAGGATGGTGGGGGTGCAGGAGAAAGGAGGGGGACAGGAGTTCAAGCTAGCATGGTGGGACTCGGGTTCCAGCCAGGATGGCGTGGCAGGGGTTCAAGGAGTGTACGAGAAGGAGGGGCATAGGATGCTTACAAAATGGTGGGTGGCAGGGGTTCGAGTGGTGTATGAGAACGAGGGGCGTAAGACACTTACAAAATGGTGGTGTTATGTCACTTCTAGGGTTTCAGTGTGGGCCATTTCCTGCACATGGGGTGGGACATGGGTTCGAACGCATGTCATTTCCTGTGCAAGGGCCGGGACACGGGTTTGAACGCATGTCATTTCCTGCACAAGGGGCGGGACACGAGTTCGAGGTTGCATCACTTCCACCAGAAGCGGGCGGGGCTAGCGCATTTTAGGGAGAGACTTTCGGTTTAATAAGGGACGATTCTGATTGGTCCATTTTAGGCCACGCCCACCTGTCAAATGATGTGGCACATGCTGATTGGCTGAAATTTAACATTTGACGAGATATATGAACTTATACTACTGATGATGTTGTTGGGCCCTGAAAAGTACAAACTGAATCATGCTATTAAGTGACACACAAAGAAATCCAGAACATGAAAGAGGCTATTTATTGTAAATGATGAATGACTCCAAAGAGGCCCCCACAACAAAGTGGCAGTATCATAGTGGCACAGTAGCTAGCACCACTACAATGCAGATCTGCTGGTAACTTTTATATAAATCCCTGATTTTTGCTCACTTATGTCTCTGGACAGCAGAAAACTCATTAGTCTGAGATGTTATGGTTAGTTTATGTTCCAGAGTTAATACAAACCCTGAGTTTTTCAGTCTGAGCTTTTGTCTGAGGCTGGGCACAAGGGAATGTTGACATGGAATGAAAAGAGAGAAGGGAATGCCACTAGACATCAGATGGTGCTGAAAATGGAACAGGAAGATGGGAAGATAGAGGTCTTCAGATAACGAGGAATGTTTGGAGTAGGACAGGGAGAAGTGTGCTATTGGACCCCATGGAATAATGGAGCATGAAGAAAGAGAGGGGTGCCACTAGACATCAGGGTGCGCTGGGAACAGGACAAGGACAGGGAAGTGGATGCCACTGGACACCATGGAGTGTTTTGAATGGAACTGGAAGGGGGTTCCACTACATACCAGGGAGTGTTTGAAACAGGCAATACTTGAGAAGTGCACGCCTCGCCCTCAAAGTTCCACTGGTTAAAAACAATCAAGGCACAAAATCAAAAGCGCTCAGCACACACCAGACTGAGAGTGGAATGAGTTATTATAAATTTTATTAAGTAAAGTGGATGACAAAAACTGAGTGAGCACGTTAGGGGACTCCTGAGGAAAACTCATTTGTTCCAAGTCAATGTGTAGGTGTGTTAGCTCATTATTTGTATTGCACTTTACATAATAACATTCATAATAGCTCATTCCACTCTCAGTCCAGTGTGTGTGCCCAGTCCTTTTGTTTTGGTGTTTGGAATAGGAGCAGCAGAAGTAGGAGGTAAAACTGGATACTGAGGAGTGTTTTGACTGGGGTTGGAATAGGGACCAAAGTGCCACTGGACAATGTAACTGGAGAGGGAGGGAGAGGTAGGGAGGGGTGCCACTGGATACCAGGGGGTGCATTGAACAAAATGGGGAGATGGTAAGTGATGCCACTTAACACCAGAATATGTTTAGCGGTGGAGGGAGAAGTGTGCCACTGGACACCACCAAGTGTTTGATGGAGAGAAGGAGGCAGTGCCACTGGACCATGGGGTGTTTAGAAGTTGACTGAAGAGGTAAGGGAATACCAGTTGGACACCAGGGTGTACTTAACATGTGACAGGATGGCAGTGTAGCCAGAGCTGGTGCAGAGGAAGGGAGGATGCCAATAGGCACTGACGTGTGCTGACACACATTAGCATGTTTGCACATCCTTCAGCTCCCTTACAGTGTTCTAGAGGGAAGGGAACACAGAAACACAAAAGAAAAAGCAGATGGTGCAGAATGAAGCTCATCCCACATTGCGGACCCTGCACTGCCAACTGAGTGATGCACCATTGATCTGTGCTTTAACTCTGCTGGGGGGGCAAGCCAGAGAGGACCAAGTGGTGGAAGTAAGTCCGGGAGAAGGTGGGTAACAGGGATGGGTGTGGGGTAGGAACAAAGAAGGACTGACTGGGGTGATGGGGAGAAAATCATAGTAAACTGAAACAAGCATTGGCCAAAGCCAGATGTTTGCTTAATTGCATTTATTGTGTCATTGCTGGGCAGAGATAGTGCAGAAGTTAAAATTAAATTAATAACATGATTTATACTAGTAAGATTGTCATGACTGGGAAATGAAACAGTTCACACATAACTAACTGGACAAGAACTTCAAAGCAAAAAAGAGGAAATTAAGTATTCTGATGTTGTGAAAGGTATAAAAGGCACATCCTCCCAAAGGTTCTCTCATTAATACCAATTTATTTCTATGCTTCACAAACAGTCTTTTGATTCCTGGAGTATATGTGCTGAGCCTTGTTTATTGATGTTGTAATGACCAAAATGCTTTAATTTTAGTGTTAAGAACACAGGTAAGCAGAGTAACACAGCTCTTTACCCAAAGTGATCAATGAGTGTGGGAATGTGTAAGAAAACCTGTTTTGCTTGCTTTTTACCATGTGTGAGAATACATTAATTCCATGAGTTGCAAACACTGCATCATGGGTATGCAAAGGATATGGACTGTGCAACATCTCTGCCATTCCCTGAGAAACAACATTCTAAACAGCAGCACATATGTAAGCATTAATCACCGACAGAGGAGGGCTCTACCAGTGGATTAAAGCCTGGCTGGGGAGGGTTTGCTGAGTGCTTCCAACCACCCAGTGGGCATTAATCACCTGGTAGAGCCTGACGCTGGAGGTGATTAACGCACTTGTAACATAACAAGTGCGACGGGGATATTGTGCAGCCAGGATTTTAGATCAGAGTACACAAACGTTAGATGACACTACTATTGCTGCATCGTACAGTATCCACCGGTTGTTTCCGTGCAGCGCACTGACATGATGTGAGAACGTGTGCGTTCCCGCTTGCTGATAGACATTTATTTCGATAGTGTCTGGTATTTTACAGTTTGGAGCACGAGAGTACTACTACATCTCTGAGACAAACCGTGGTACAACTGAGTAATTTGGGGTGACCATTTTAATGCTTACGGCTTCCCCGTGAGATCGATGGTGCACAGCAGCAGTGCACTGTGGGTGATTTGTTTGCCTGCATGCAGTCGCCGTTGAAAATATTCATATAATCAGCCGTAATTGTCTCGCGCCACTATCTCTCTCAATTTTGGTAGATTTCTACATCGGGTAGAGAAAGAGACGTGGGGACAAAAGTGATAGTTTCACTGATTTTGCACAAGCCCGATGCCGAATGGGCTCTACGTGACATTTCTATGTCGGGCACAGAAATAGACGTGGGCACAAAAGTGAGGGTTTAACTGCTTCTGTGCGATCCCGATGCCAAATGGGCTGTGCATGAGCACTGCATCTCTAACGTCCTGCTTGCCATCCCAGTGCTGCACCATGTGGCTACTTGTGGTAGGGCGCTAGCGGGCTCTACCAGTGGATTAATCACTGCTCATTTTCAGTCAGGTGATGCCTTTAGACCAATGTCGTCTCTCCATTTCAGTCGTATCTTTAGTGCCATGTTACAAGAAAGTAATAAACAGTAGGTACCTGGAACGAAAAGCAGAGGTATGATTTCATGAAGGTATTAGGTGTTGTCCAGGAAACCCCTGTCTTGCATTTTACTGCTTTGTGACTGGGTAATCAAACAGAAAAATAGGAGAAATATAGAGATCATCCTTAGAGGAGAGACAGTATTCAGGAGCTATGACGATGAAGATTAAAAAAAAGTCCCTCAAACTCTAGATTGCCACCAATTTGATGCTTTACATTTACCAGATTCACTTGATTCTCAGATATTAATTTAAGTTGTAATGAGCAAAATGCTTATATATATATATATATATATATATAATATACAGTAAGCATTCAGAACACAGGTAAGCAGAGTAACACAGCACCTTACCTACAGTGATCAGTGAGTGTATGAACATGTTACAACATCTGTTTTACTTGCTTTTTACCACAGTATGAAAACAAAATAATTTCTTGAATTGCAAGCAGTGCATCATGGGTGTGCAAATGACATGGGTTGTGCAAAATCTTTAGCATTCCCAGAGAAACAAAGGTCTAAATAGTAACACATATAAAAGTAACAAACAGTACCAGGTGTGGAATGAAAAGCAGAGGGAAGATTTCAAACAAGAATTAGGAGTTGCACAAGAAAACTCAGTACCTTGCATTTTCCAGCCTAGTGATAGGGCAAGGACTGTAATGGGAAAAAGAGGAGAAAGGTGGAGAGTGGGTAGAATTAGGGAGGAGGTCCAGTATTCCAGAGCTGTGATAGGTGGAGGAAGGGGCGTGCCAGCAAAATCCCTCTCACAGCTCAGACTGATACCAGTATGCCCACATGCTTTGCAAGTGAACATAAACAAAAAGAATAGAACACAGAAAGGGACAGATGAAAGCGCCATTGGAAACAATGGAATGCTTGAAATAGAATGAAGAGAGGGAACGTGTGCCAATGAACACCAGGAAATGTTCAGAGTGGTATAAGGGGAAGGAGGGGATCCACTGGAACTAGGGAATACTTACAGTGAGACACAGAGAGGGACATGGGGTCAATATAGCGCTGACATAAACAGCACGGTTGAATACTGCACTGTAAATACAGCAAAAACAAATTAGCACTAGGTAAAAACAGCTAAAAGCAAAGGCATAACTACTTTTTGGGGGGCTACGCCATCCGAACTCCCCCATATTAATATAACTACCTCTTGGGGGAGGCAACACTGGGATGGGGAGAAACCTGGGTGGTGGGAATATTTTCAAAACATAAGAAAACTCAAAACCAAAAAAAAACACAAGTAATCCAGGGCCAGGAATTGAACCCCAGTCCACAGATGCTCCACTGCCCTCCACTGCCTGTGGCTCTACCCTCTGAATCACAGCAGCTGCTGAGAGGGCTGCCACCCAGCAGAGATCTTAACCTCTGCATTCCTCTCTCCTGGCCAACAGTTACAGGGGTAGCACTACCACTACCTCACTATATTTTCCCCATGCTATTTTGTCCCCTTTAGCTGTTGTGTCACACACTGTATTCCTTTTGCAGTTTTCCTTGTGACATTATTCCGTCACTATATTGATCCGGTACCCCAAAGATGAATAGGACACCATTAGAGGAGTGTTTGAAATGGGATGAGAAGAAGAAGAATGTAGAGCTTGTAATGGGACAAAGAGAAGCATAGGGGTTGCCACTGGATACCATGAAATATTTGGAAGGATACAGGAAGGGTGAGAGGTGCCACTGGACACCATGGAGAGTTTACAACAGGTCAGAGAGAGGACAGGGATACCACTGGACACCATGGAGAGTTTACAACAGGTCAGGGAGAGGACAGGGTACCACTAGACACTATGGAGAGTTTACAACAGGTCAGGGAGAGGACAGGGGTACCACTGGACACCATAAAGAGTTTACAACAGGTCAGGGAGAGGACAGGGGTACCACTGGACACCATGGAGAGTTTACAACAGGTCAGAGAGAGGACAGGGGTACCACTGGACACCATGGATAGTTTACAACAGGTCAGGGAGAGGACAGGGGTATCACTGGACACCATGGAGAGTTTACAACAGGTCAGGGAGAGGACAGGGGTACCACTGGACACCATGGAGAGTTTACAACAGGTCAGGGAGAGGACAGGGGTACCACTGGACACCATGGAGAGTTTACAACAGGTCAGGGAGAGGACAGGGGTACCACTGGACACCATGGAGAGTTTACAACAGGTCAGGGAGAGGACAGGGGTATCACTGGACACCATGGAGAGTTTACAACAGGTCAGGGAGAGGACAGGGGTACCACTGGACACCTGGGGATGCTTGGAATGGACTGGGTAATGGAACAGAGTGCCACTGGACACTATTGACTATTCTGAATGGGATAGAGGAGGGATGGGGGATACTGCTGTTGAACAGCAAACATTTGCTATGGGATGGGCAGATCAAAGTCATTGGTCTCAAGGATTCAGACAGAATCAAATACTTGAACTCAGCACCAAGTTAAGGCAACTCCCAATAGATGAGAATGGGATAGAGAAAGGAAATGGGGGCCACTGGACACCACAAAGTGCTTGGAACAGGACGGGCATAAGGAGGGGGTGTCACTGGACAGTAGGAATGGGATAGAGAGAGGTTAGCATGGAGGTGCCACTGGACACCACATAGAATGGATTGGAGTGAGGGAGGGGTACTATTTGAAACTGGGAAGTATTGCCCAGGAGGGGTGTCACTGGACACCAGGGATCCCTTGGAATGAGATGGGGAGAGTGGGTTTACCTATGCTAACATGACAACATTGTTGTCGACATGCGGCATAGAGACATCCCCGATATCAACAGGTGAAATTTTTCCTGTCAGACAGCGGTCATTTCTCTAATGGGGGCAGTGCCCCAAACCCCCCATGTGGGGCGCTGTGCCCTCGCCCTTTCACGTTAACTCCGACTGGAATTAATCCAAAAAAGGGGGGCACGGTGGGCATAGCCCCCCACATGGGAGATTCAGGGGTGCAGCCTCCCTGATAGAGAAATGACCAATGTCTGACAGGCAAAATTTCTTGAAAGTCAGAGAAAGGGTGAAATTTCACTGGTGGGTAGCCCACAGCGACAGTTTCGAATCTTGTCAAAACTGTCACTTTGGGGATTTTGCCAATGGGATTTTGCCTTTCCATCTGCATACTGGAAAGTGTTGGGTGGTGCCATGGAGTGAGGAATATACAATCCCTTGAAGTGTGCTCCTTGTACCATACCAATCATTTTGGGGCAGGGAAGCTTTTCTAAATGTAAATGTATTAGAAATGTTGTCTTAAGATAAGATATGGGTTCATAGAACAAGTGGAAAAAAGCATGAAATCCAGAGTTAAGGTTCTCGAGCCATTAGCCCTCACTACAACAATTCTCTTTGTGCAAGGTAATAAAGGTTTAATTGTTAGTTGGGTAACCTACAGTTTAGTAAATTAACCCTACCTGTTGGATATGGCAAAACAGGTATGCACATAGTGTTATCAACCTAAACACCATAACTTTGACTTTCCTGACTTGTTGAACTTTCTCAGCAAACTGCTCTCCTAATAGTTTTAGTAATACATGTTATTTAATGGAGAACTGCACTAACACTTGGTATTTTTTTTGTAGAAGTGTTTTTAATCCTGGTTCAAATTCTACTTATTATTCCATCTTTACTTGGCATTATTAAGCATGATGGGTGTTTCTGATTTACCTGCTGATAGTAAGTACCATTTTAAAACTATATGATGTAGTTTGTACCTTTCAATCATAGAGTTCCACTGTAGAATAAAGATAGATTACGACAACAGTTTAAGAGCTTAATAAGGACATAAACTACATCATACAGTTTTAAAAGGGTCCTTATCATCAGCGTGTAAATTAGAACCATTCAATAAATTGTCTAAAAAAACAGTAAAGATGGAACAATAACAGAATATGAGCTGTCATTTGAAAAAAAAACAGCACCCTCAGAAAATACAGACTTGTGGGTTAAATGCAGTTTTCATTTAAGGTTATGTGAATGAGCACAAACAGCCCACAACACTAAAACAGGCTATAACTTATTTATGGAAATGAAGACAGAACAAAGTAAAATCCCATAAACCTAAAATACGCTATCAATATGGATGGACTGTAGGTTGGGTAGAAAAAGTCTACAGAGCCAATTAACAGAATTGTAATGACTGGTAGTCAGGCACAGCAACATGTTGAAAACTAGTGCAATAGGTGACTATGAGGTCAAGTACTCAGCCCACAAAGCTCAATTATTATTGATGTGTTTATTCAAGTGTTTTTTGTTTATTTGTTTGTTTGTGTTTGTTACAGGATGGCCTACTGTGCCTTGAGGCTTGTTTAAATGGAGCCCTGCCATGCTGGCCAATGTTTACGCAGACAAAAGTTACACAAAGATTTCAGAATGTGGAAATAAGTTAGTTATTAAACCAGGCTATATCTTTATAAATTTATACATATACAGTATCAGTTTTGAATTGCTTAGTGACATTCTTTCAAGTAGCAAGGTTTGTTTGGATATTATTGGGGATCAAAGAGTACTGTATAGAACCAGCAAATACAGGGCCAGATATTCAAAAGGGTTGCGCCATGCGCAATAGGGTTGCGCCTGCGCAAGTCCGAACTTGCTCCATTCTGCGATATTCAGCAGGAGGCAGTTGTGCCACAGAAAACATGCTGAGCAACAGCGCAATGCAAATGAATGCATGCTGAACTGGAGGGGGAGGAACCATGCATAAACTGCACAGCCCGATATTCAGCCGGGCTGTGCAGAGTTGATGCAACCCCAACCTGCGCCTGCACAACTTTGAGCCAAAAAAAGGATAAGTTGAGGGCCACCACAGGCGAGCTGCTGCATTGCAGGGCGCAACACAGCAGCTGCCACCTGGCTGGCTCTCAACCCACTCTCTGTGCCCCCCTCACCAGCCCGATTGCGGGCAGCAATGTCCCCAACACATCCCTGGTGGTCCAGTGGACCGATAAGCCCGATGAAGCTGAGTAATGAAACACCCCCACCTCCTGAATATATCCTGGTGGTCCAGTGGACCAATAAGCCCGATCAGCGGGCTGAAGTAATGAAACACCCCACCTCCGATCATATCCCTGGTGGTCCAGTGGACTGAAAATCCCGATCACGGGATGTGGTTGTCAAACCCTTCCCTGAACATCCCTGGTGACCTGGTGTCCCCCATGAAGCCACCACCCGCTCCCCCGCGGCGGCGAGCGGCGGCAACATCCACCACCTGCCACCCCACCACCCGCCGACTGACTGCCCAGTAGGGCTGCACCCGATTGGTGCAGAGCAGAGCCAATGGCGTGCAGCCCTTACCGTACCAGACTTGTTCAATTTTGTAATTAATTCATTCACAAAACTGGACTGTCTGGTATGGTATAGCACTGCGCCATTGTGCTGCTCTGCACCAATAAACGCATACAGCGGCAGTTAGTCGGGCGGGTGCAGGGTGGCAGGCGGGTGGGGATGCTGCCTGGCTGCGGGGAGGTGGTGGGACTTCGTGGGTGGTGAGTGGGACACTAGTCACCAGGGATGTGTTCAGAGGATCAATCACATCCCACAATCGAGATTTCGGTCCACTGGACTACCAGGGATATGATCGGGAGGCGGGGGGTGTGTTTGAAAACTTCAGCCAGCGATCAGCTTTTTCGGTCCACTGAACCCTGGGATATGTTGGGGAGACACATTGCCCACGATCGGGCTGGTGAGGAGGGGTATTTAAGCTATGCCATAATTGGGCCAGTGGGGGGTGGTGGTGGGGTTTTTTGCGCTCTTTTGCCCGCGATTGGGCTGCAGGGGGCGTCATTCCCCAATGGCTGCTGCCTGGCCGGGTGCCAGGCGCAAGTCCTTGGGGATCGGCGCACCTGCATGTAATAGCATGCAAATGGGGCCATAATCAGATGCAAATGGCACCCCTGTGCCTTGCAGAGAGTATAGCCCATTGCATGTCACTTCCTAGAATATCGGGATTTTGCGAATGGCGCAATGGTACTTGCGCCACCGCAAGTTGAATGCTCCACTTTGTCAACTTGCGGTGGCGCAAGTTCCACTGCGCCATGCACAGTGGCTGTGGCTGGGGGGTAATATTCAAAGGAGTTGCTCAATAGTGCAACTCCTTTGAATATCACCCCGGACATACCCCAGCGCAACTATTTTGTGCAGTGCAAGAGCTTGCGCCTATGAATGGCGCAGTTTGAATATCCAGCCCACAGTGTATAGAATCAGCAAATACAACAGATATATATCTCCTGGATCTACTGTGCCATCATGACACCCTCTGGCATCTCGCAAATGAAACTAAATGGCCAGTAGACAGGCAATGGTATAGGGAGACCCTCAACAAGTGCACATGGACCCTACGCACAGCCAAAGCTGATTACTACCAAACATCCTTAACCTCCACCTGGGGCTCCGGGTGAAATTTTTGGGATAATATAAAGGAACTCTGCGGTAAAGTCCCAAATCCGCCCCCGGATCAAATGGCAATAGACGGTAAACTTTCCTCGGATCCCTTCAGTATAGCATTGGCCCTTAACGCTGCTTTCACTGATCTCAGCCATGTCCTCCCCCCAATTTCTTCAACCCCCTCCTACCCAGCCCCACCCTCACCCCTCTAGCTTCACCCTTTCATCTATGCGTTATTACCCCAGAAGTGGCCAAACCCTACCTTGCCAAAGCCCTAAGCCACTCCCGCTACAGTAGTGATTCACTAGACATAAGACTTCTTCGTTTCACCCTCCTGGAAGTCCTAAACCTGCTCACCCATATTCTCAACTGCTCCCTCTGCCAAGGGAAATTCCCCACCCACTGGAAGCTGGCTTCCATTACCCCATCTATAAGAGTGGGGATTGTACCTCCACTAACAACTACCACCCTATCTCCATTCTCCCCCCATCTAAAGCATTGGAGCGTATTGTCTCCGATCAACTCACTGACCACTTAAAGAAATATAATCTACTATGCAAACAGCAACATGGCTTCCGCAAGGGGCATAGTACCACCACAGCCCTCCTTGAATTCACCTCACACGTCCACTCTGCTCTAGACCATGGCCACCTCTCAGGGGCCGTCTTTGTGGATCTCTCTAAGGCGTTTGATACTGTCAACCATGCCCTCTTACTGAATACGCTCTCCTCCATTGGCTTCTCCAGTGATGCTCAAAGTTGGTTCGCCAACTATCTGTCAGATAGAACTCAACATGTCAAGATTGGCACCACCCTGTCCACCGGCCTCCCAGTCCACTCCAGTGTTCCACAAGCTCCATTCTAGGCCTTTTGTTATTTAGTCCATATCTAAACTCCCTCCCACCGGCCAGCTCCGGCAATTTGCTCATTTACGTGGATGATGCTGTCCTGTACACCTCCGATCCAGACCGCCTTAAACTCCACCAAGCTCTCCAACACTCTTTCTGCAAAGCTGAAAAATGGTTCTCTGCCCAGCGACTAATGATCAACTATAACAAGACAAAAGTCATTGTCTTCTCACATCTACAGAACTTCCTTAAGAACCTCTGCCCCCAAATTCTCGATGCCAACCAGACTCCGCTCGAACAAGTGAACACCTTTAAATATCTAGGTATCATGCTAGATCCAGCCCTCAACTATTATCAACATATTCATCAACTATCCACTACCCTACACTCTAGAATTGGAGTGCTTTATTGGTACAAACACTGCCTCACACCTGATGCCCTCCAGCTCACCGTCTCTTCCTCTGTCCTCTCCCTTTTGGACTACAATATACTCGTATACAGTGCGGCATCTTCCCCTGCACTCAGCAGACTCCAGCTCACACTAAACAAAGCCTGCCACCTCATCCTTGGCTGTGATTGTTTCACACACACCTGCTCCATCTACTGGACCACCAATTGGCTTAACCTAGACAACAGGATCAGGTTTCACACCTGCCTAATGGCCAAAAAAATTGCACTAGGTCTCACCCCCCTGCCCTATCCTCACTCATGCACCCGGCCTCAGCAGTCAGATCCACCCATAATGCAGGCAAGCCATGGCTATGGGTACCCCACTGCTGGACCTCCCAATTCCAAAGATCTTTCAGTTACAAGGCCCCTTCCTGGAAAAACTCACTCCCAAGCCATATATCTAATGAAAAAGGCTTGGGCCCTTTAAATCCCAGCTAAGGGAACACCTTCAGGCCTCCAACACATGCGATTGCTCCTGACACTTCCCCCCTCTATTCTCTGCCCCCCCACTATATCAATTGTCCCCTCTCATCCCCCTCCCCAGACCTCTCATCTGCACATACCTAATTATGACTGCTATTTTTTATTTAACTGAGTCGTTAAGTCCTCTTGCCTGAATGCTCTAATACTACTATACGACCATCAGCCTACAACAGAATCCTTCTGTAAACTTATGGCTGTACTAAAGTTCTGAAACTTCTGTTATCCTTGTCTGATAGCCACTTACTGAACACCTATGTACTCCTATGCATATATCAGTGTACTGTAATCTGTAAGCATGTTGTCTCTGTACTTTTATGTCTGACGTGGAACCTTTGTAAATGAGTCCTTGACTCAAAGGTCTTTCTTAATTTCTCAATAAATAAATAAAAAATATATATTTATGCCATCAGCATGGACCCAAAATCTAATATATAATTCTTAATATTTGATCTCCTGTGTAAATAAATAAGGGATATGCCATGGCCCTACCTAAAATACCGACACTATTTCTCCTGAGTGCAGTTTGATCTCATGACATCATGAGTGTCGAAGCCCCGAGTGATGTCAAAGGTCAAACTGCACGAGGGGAAATACTGGCGATATTTTAGGTAGGGGTCATGGCATATTCAATTTATGATATACCTTTTGTGCATTGCTTTATTTATGCCATTTTTTTTGTTAATTTTGCATTTTTTTTTTCAGGATGGCTGAGCGTTATTTCCAGGTGGCCAAATGCATGCCAAGCATTTGTTGATGCACATGATGCTTGCATGCATCCATACATCATCAGGCATTTGCAGCTGTGGGCTTCTGAGTAGCACTTGAACCCAGAGAAGGAAGCAGTTGTTCGGCATGGAGAGTCCAGGGAAAGAGCACTTGGTGGTGTGGAAGATGGAAGACTGCCAGCCGCAGAGGGTAGGCGTGCTTCTCGGGTATGGAGAGGGAGCTAAACAGCACAGAATGTACTTCGGTGTTCTTTTGGAAGGCAGGGGAACAGTATTATTGTTTAAATTTTGTTTTATGCTGAGTTTGACATTTATGGAGAACTTTATATCAGTTAGATAAAAACAGAGGAGAAAGTGAAAGTACCTTGTTGGGTGCAGTGAGAAAATGAAACTGAGAGTGGCAGCCGATGCGCAAGCAAGCAGCTGCATTCTGATTGTGCTGCTTGCGCTACTGGCTCCAGCCAAAAGGGACCTACAGTGATGATATTTTTCCTCCTAGCAACCTAGAGTGAGAATATTTCAATATTCTCACTCTAGGTCCCAAGAAGGCAAAATACCACTGATATAAGCCCTTTGATATCCTCACAGGTGTTGCATTAATTTCATTTATGTATATAGTAGCTACATCATCAGGATTTATCTACATAGTAGCTACATCATGTAGCATTTATGTACACAGTAGTTGCACCACTCCCCCAGCACTACTTCAATAGTGTCACTCTCATACAAACTCCTACTAACAGCACTAACCACAAAGCTGCCACTCAGTTACAAACACTGTTTTGTACAGACAGCATCCACCACACTCACCTGTACACACTGCAGGAAGTTTTACAAAGGAAAAAAATGTTTCCATTAGTTGTGCCAGAACTGCCTGCAGTTTTCTTACCCTCACTCCAGCTCCCTCCCACTCTCTGAGTCTCCCTCTCCAGCTCTGGTTCACTGTACATTGCTGCTTTGTTGAGTCGTACAATTGACTCCAAAACCCCCAAACCATGATCTTTTTTTTAAGACTTTATATTTTTCTTCTCCTGAAGCACCAAACAGCAATAATGGGTCAGCGAATCACTCCATCATTGTCACTTTCTGTAGCACACAAACTTCACTCCATTTTCACTCCACTGCTCACAAGCCAGCTGTTCACAGCCGCACATACTACCATTTTATAAAAAAAAAAAAAAAAGTACTTCACAGGGCACTAAATTAATTTTACCACCCCCAATCCTGATAATATGTACTACCACTGCACTCTCATTTACGACAGCACCATATTGTCCCTCATTTTATCTTCAATTGCCAAACTCCATCCAGTCAGCGGTGACATTAACACTCTGATGCAATGTCCCAACGCCACAGGCATGACAACAGTCCTAGCAACCTTGCTATCAAAAATGCACAGCAGCTCTACTTAACCAATGAAACCCAGCAAAATATGCAAAACAAATAAAAATAAGAAATATTTTAAAAATAAAAAGCACAAACACAAGGTCCCTGTCTATTGCATAAACGAAATACACAACGGGGACCTTGTGGAATACATGATTGATTTACACTCAAACTGTTTGACATTGGGCACATAACTCGTGACTTACACCACTTGTGAGATTACCCAAGGTCAAACAGCACTAGCGAAAATAAATCATGTATTCCACAGGTCCTTGTTGTGTATCCCTTATCTATGCAACACTTGTGAGGATATTTTTTGGCACTTTCTTCCCACCTAGAGTGAGAATATTGAAATATTCTGACTCTCGGTCCCCATGATTAAAAATATTCTCACTGCATGTTTCTTTTTTGGCCATAAAATGTTTTACTTGAAGTCTGCCAGCAGCTCCTCAGCCCTGTTTCATGTCCTGCAGTTGGCTTCTATCACCACCAATTCTGGTAACTGTTCCCTGAGAATTACCCCCTACACACACACACACACACACACACACACACATAGTGGGCTAGGAGAGGGACAGCCCCCCCCCAATAAGCATATCCATAGGACTTTGGCCATGACCCGGTGGAGCAGGTGACAGTGAGATGGGCAGGGCTTCCTGTAGCCTGTAGCCAGTATATCAGTTCCCCCTGCAACTCACCTGCTAGCCCTGGAAACACACACTGTGTTCCTGCAGAGCACCAAAGCAAGCTAACAACAGCCAGTTTCATACTGACAAGAAGACAAAAAAGAGCAAAGCCTTTCACATCCATGAATACCTCAACTACCAATGAATACAGCCTGCTTCATCCCAAATGGCAAATTAGTGATTCAGCTTGTTTTAGCAGGTTTCTTTTTCCAAAGTGAATAAAAAAATAAAAAGTTCTGGAAACCCCTATTGTATAAATTGGACACATGATGTGTGGTTGTGTGCTATGGAAAATATTTTCAGTCCTGCATCGTGACCTCTGGATACTCTCACTCTTGCCTTCAGCATTCGTGAGTAACCAGAGCTCACTCTGCAGGAGTAAAAATATTTTCCATACCACACTCCTGCCTATCATGCATTATATATATATATATATATATATACACACACTATATTTATAACCTCAAGTAGCTCAATATTTTGTTTAAAACTGGCAGCCAATAACAGCAATTGCTGGCCCTGTTAAAATTAACACATTCTCTGGTGTCCACAAGTACAACCCACCCTCTTACCACCAGGCCTGTTACTAAAAAAAAAATATTTTCTTGGTGTGCTGTGGCACCATTGTTGTCCGATCGCCTGTCCCAGTAGTAACAAATAATTATTTTGCTGCAGTATAAGGCCTGTCTGGTCCAGTGGTATGGAGGGATGAGGTGCTAGGTGCCTTGTTGCCCACCACCTCAGTGACCCAAGTTCAGGAATATGTCAGGTTGCCAAGGGTCAGAAAGCAGACTGAACATTAATCACATAGCTGTCCTGTCCCTGCATGGAAAGGCATGCTGACTTGACCTTTGGCTTCCCCAGGTGAAGGCAGGAACTCAAGAAAGGGAAAAATGCAGAAATGTCTAGCGCAGGTTCCCTAAAGCCCTACTCAGCTATCTCTGTCCCACATGACTGCCTGGATGACTGGCTCTGTTGTGGATGTAAGTGACTGGATGGGGATAAGGACGGCTCTCCCTTTTCTGGACACCCTATCATGGGGAAGGGAGACAACCCATGGGAACTTTGGACTCTGTGGTTTGGGACAGGGGAGTGATAAATAGGGGAGTTAGGGATGGGCTAAGATCCTGCCCGAGTCAACTGGTCAAAGCAAAATGTTTTATGGAGGGGGGGAATACTGCAGTATGCATGACCTTAACACATTGAGTATACATAACCCTCCCATAATGGGTGCAGCTGCACTGTTACAGTAAACCTATTAAATCTAAGTAATATATACAGGGTCTCATACCAGGGCACTATGGAGCCAGAGGTACTGTAAGAGTCATAAAGGGATGACATTTCTTAAACCTGTAGAATAAAATAGGGGAACGGGGTCACAAAGGATCCTCAGTTCTTACAGAGTTACTAGGAAGGATAAGACTGCAGGTTAGACATATTGTAATACTTATCTGATGGGGAAGAAGTTCACATCCTGTGAGACCTGCGAAAGTGAAGAGAAGAAGGTTAATATGGAGTAAATACAGTAGTGGTAACAACAGAGAGGAGAGAGATGAAATGAGTATAGTACAGTGTAAGAGGTAGAAAATATAACTTTAGAGGGAAAGGTATACAATTAAATGAAGTAAAAGATACAGAGACAAGCTTAATTTAAGTATTATGCTAACATCAGCAACTGTTTACCATGAGTGTCAAAAACAAAACACAAAAAAACAGAATAATGAAATGTTTGTTAGCACTGGAAAAACTGTTCCTGTGTTTTCACCTTGACTTGCATGTTGTTTTTAGTGTGCGGTGTGTATCACTTTGACATGTCTGTATACATGAGATGCTCCATTTTTAATCTTCAGACCTGTCCTCTGCAGAAGGGCCACTGAAGGCTTGAAGTGCTGGCCCAAGTGGGTGCATGCCAGGTATCTTGCTGGAAAATAAATCTTGCACTTTGCATGCAAAACTGAATCTAGGAGTGCTAAGTATTCATTTCTTTTGTTATTATGAGCTGGCTGCTTTGCTTATGCACTGCCTTTTCCTTTACTTGTGCACCACTCTACACTACTTACACAATAGCCACAGCACTGACCCCTGACCATCACAGGACTGACCCTCCCACCCCTGACAGTCGCAGGACTGTACTCCTCAGACAGTCACAGGACTGACACCCTCCACTGTCAGTCACAGCACTGGGCACCCATGCCTGACAGTCGCAGACCGTATCCCCATTCCCAACAATCACAGCACTGCACCCCACCACCATGACATCACTATACCCATATCCTCGACAGTCACATGGATGACATTTTCCAAAGACAGTCACAGCAGTAATCCCTCCCCCAACCAGTCCCAACACTGTACATCACAGCATTGATGACCACCCCACACAGTCAGGACTGCAACATCCCCCCCTCGAACAGTCACTTAGTTTGGTGCCTTATAAAACCTTCCTGCCACATGTACAACTTCCTGCAAATGCTTCAGTCCCTCAAAGTTGTAAAAATTGCACAGAAGCAGACCTCCCGAAAGTCAGAGGAATGACCCTTACCCTGATAATCACATAAATGACACCCTATCCCTGAGTCACATAACAGACCCTCCTCCCGACAATCACTGGACTGTTCCACCGCTCTAACAATTACAGTACTGATACCATCCACCATCAGTCACAGCAATGACCAACCCCCCAACAGTCATTGGATTGCCCGCCCCACAGTCACAGGACTGCCCCCCAAGTCGCAGGACTGTTTTACCCTCTCACAGTCACAGGACTGTACCCCCCCATACAGTAATAAGACTGTATCGCCCCTCCCTCACAAGCATAGGATTGACCACCCCCATCAAAGTACTGTATCACCACACTGACAATCACAGGATGAACACCCTCCACTGACAATCTTGACAACGACTACCCACCTCTGGCAGTCACAGCACTGATCCACACCCCTGATAGTCACAACACTTTCTCAGTATTCCCAATACTCACAGAACTGCTCTTCTACCCTCCCCCCAACCTGGCAGTTACAGCAATGACCGTACACCCCTCAGAGTCACAGTACTGATCCCCATTCCCCCATAGTAACAGTACTGGTCACAGTACTGCACCCCATCCCATCTTATAGCACTGATCATCAGGCCCCAACAGTCACACCACAGTCACCTCATCCCCAAATGTCACAGAATTGACACCCCTACCATCAATCACAGCACTAATTACCATCCCCTGACAATGACAGCACTGACCTACTACTCTTAACAGTCACCACACTGACCTCCATTCACAACAGACACAGCACTGCCTCCTCACCCACATTGGTCACTGGACTGCCACCCCACCCGACACTCACAGAACTGTACCACCCTTCAATAGTCACATAAGAAAAAAATTACTCACCTTAGTAATTGTGTTTCTTCTAATGAAGTCTTGCTGTATTCTGACTTATTGCAGTTAGC
The DNA here is from genome assembly GCA_016271365.2 of Neoceratodus forsteri. Taxonomy (NCBI): domain Eukaryota; kingdom Metazoa; phylum Chordata; order Ceratodontiformes; family Ceratodontidae; genus Neoceratodus; species Neoceratodus forsteri. The sequence continues at coordinate 1,822,611,377 of CM057449.1, read as the reverse complement.
CCCAGCACTTGAACTGTTCCAGAGAGGATAGAGTTAAATTCTATGCAGGGCATAGAACGTTGAGCTGGAGCTCGGTTCAAACCTCTGTCTGCTGCACTTTGAAGTGTAACCATTAGATTCTTATGAGCTAATACTAACTAACTAACCCCACTATGTGGAAATTGTAAAGTTTTACTAACCAAATGGCAACCAAATATTTTCTATCCCCAAAAGACTCAAGTTGAGAAATCAAAAATCAAAAACCAGGTAGTGAACAACTTATGACGATCAAAATAACACATAACCCTCCCCTCTCTAAAAGAGGAAGTGCCTAAATGCACCCCTGGGGTGCAACACTGTGCCTGCCAGCGCACTTCCCAAAAAAACAGGTTCTGAGAGGGGAGGCAGAGAGGGAGATCAGAATACAGCAAGACTCCATTAGAAGAAACACAGTTACTAAGGTGAGTAATTTTTCCTTCAAACAACATGAAGTCTTGCTGTATTCTGACTTATTTCAGACTACCAAGCAGTACCTCCAAGGAGGAGGGATTCAAACCTATTTTGGGATTAGGCTCTGTAGTACTGCTGTACCAAATTGAGCATCACTCCTAGCCTGGATATCCAGAGAGTAATGCTTAGTGAATGTATGGACTGTTTTCCAGGTGGCTGCTTTGCATATCTCTAGTAAGGGACTATCCCTGGCAGCAGCCAGGGAAGCAGCTGTACCTCTAGTCGAATGAGCCCTTAGGCCTGAGGGTAGTATTTTGCCTAGCTTTTCATAGCAGAATTGTATACAAGAGACAATCCACCTGGCAATAGTCCTCTTAGTGGCAGGTGTGCCCTTCCCCACTTCCCCATAAGTGAGGAACAACTGGAGGGAGTCAAACCTGTGTGCCTTAGTACACTCAATGTAGTAGCTAAGGGCCCTTTTAACATCCAAACTTTGAAATCTTCTCTCTCCTAAAGAAGAATGATTAGTGAAGAACACAGTGAGAGACATGGATTGATTCAAATGAAAATCTGAAACCACTTTAGGTAAGAACCTCCTATTGATTCAAAGGACCACCTTATTTCTAAGGAATGAGATAAAATCAGGCTCCACTGACAGAGTTTGCAATTCACTGATATGTCTGGCAGAAGTAATAGCTACTAGGAACACAGTTTTCCAAGTCAAGTACTTAAGCTCTGCTGAGGACAAAGGCTCAAAAGGAGGTTGCATAAGTTGAGCAATGGAAATATTAAGGTCCCAAGCAGGAGTAGGGTCCCTAAATGGGGGATTGGGATGAAGGAATCCCTTGAAAAACTTACAAAAAACAGGGTGAGATGCCAGTGAGGAGGGCTTTCCTCTGACATAAAAACAGAAACAGCTGATGAGTGTACTTTGAGGGTAGCTGATCTGAGGCCTAGGCCATTAAGATGAACCATGTAATCCAGAACTGTAGACAAGTCAGCAGTGTCTGGGGATATATGCTTCTTGGAACACCAAATGCTGAATCTTTTCCATTTGGAGTTATACATTTTTCTGGTGGCAGGTTTTTGAGAGGCTTTGAGAATGTCCAGAACCCCTTGAGATAGATGCAAATCTGCATACTCTAACTCTTCAAGAGCCATGCCTTGAGATTGAGAGACTGAAGGTTGGGATACCAGATCCTCCCTTGGGAGGATAATAGATTGTGAATCCTGGGAAGAGATAGAGGAAGATGGACTGCTAGGAACAGCAACCCGCTGTTCCAAGGCTGCCTGGCCCAATCTGGAGCAATCAGGATCACTTTGCAAGACTGTGACCTTATCTTGACCAGGACCTTGAACAGAAGAGGAAAAGGAGGGAAGGCATACAGAAATGTCCCTTTCCAATCCAGAATCTGAGCATCCAGCGGGACTGAGCCCAAGACTGGGGGTCTGCAACAGAAAAGAGGAAGTTGGTGATTGTCTGGGGCTGCAAAGAGATCTATCTCTGGAGTGCCCCATCTTGAAAAAATCACTTTTAGTACTAGGGGATCCAGGGACCATTGATGATGGCCCTGGGAAATCCTGCTCAATGCATCTGCTAGCACATTATCCTTTCCTGGGAGGCGAACTGCTACCAGAGAGGTCTGTAGAGAATAGGCCAGGGGACCATAATTTCATGGCTTCCATGCACAAGGCCATAGACCAAGTGCCTCCCTGCTTGTTGATATACCACATGGTGGTGATGTTGTCTGTCTTGACCTGAACCACCTTTTTCTGTACTGAGTGTGAGAAGGCTTGCAGGGCCAGATAAACTGCTCAGAGCCACAGAAGATTGATGTGGAGAAGAGACTCCTGAGAGGACCACACTCCCTGGGCTGTGAGAGTCCCCAGTTGAGCTCCCCACCCCAGGAGAGAAGTGCCTGTGGTTAGAACCACCGAATGAGACTGAGTGATGAATGGGACTCCTTGGCTGAGATTGTCCTGATCCTGCCACCATTGAAGAGCCTGGATCAGGGTCTGAGTCACTGAAATAAGTTTGGTTAGAGGATCTTTTTTCTGAGACCAAAAGGTCCTCAGATGAAACTGAATGTCCCTCGCCTGAAATATGTCCCCCTGGACTACTGTAGTGGAAGCTGCCATGTGATCCAGAAGTAGAAGAAAGTGCCTTGCTGATTGAGAAACCAGAAGCTGGAAGGAAGAAGTCAGCTTCATGATGGCCTTTACCCTTACCAAGGGGAGAAATTCTCTTGCTTTGACAGTGTCCAGTTCTATCCCTATGAAAGTCAACAGTTGTACTGGCTCGAGAACTGACTTGGAAAGACTGAGAAGGAAACCTAGAGACATGAGCACTTGCTGGGTCACTTTCAAGTCTGACTTGACTTGGTCTGGAGACTGACCCACTATGAGCCAGTCATCCAGGTATGGGAATATGGAGATATTTTTTCTCCTTAGGAATGCCACTACTACTACTAGGCAGTTTGTGAACACCCTTGGAGCTGATGTTAGGCCAAAGGGCATTGCTTTGAACTGGTAATGGCCTGAAGGCAGTTCGAACCTGAGGTACTTTCTGTGGGAGCACCTGATGGGAATGTAAAAGTAGGCATTCTTTAGGTCCAGGGAGGCTAGGCAGTACCCTGGCCTTAGAGAGGGAAGAATTATTCCCAGAGTCACCATTTTGAACTTTGGCTTTAATAGATGTTTGTTTAGGTATATTAAGTCTAGGATGGGTTGGCACTCCCCTGTTTTTTTCAGGGTAAGGAAGTACCTGGAGTACAAACCTTTTCCCCTGTGCATTGTAGGAACTCTCTCTCTATGGCCCTTAAGGCCAGTAGGGAGGAAACCTCTGCCTCTAGGGCAATGGTTTCAGAAATACTTGCAGGTGGAAAAGATCCGGCCCTGAGCTTTGGGAATTTTTTGAAGCTGAGAACCAGTCCCTGGCTTACTACCTCTAGGACCCACTTGTCTGAGGTAACAGACTTCCAGTCCTGGAAGTAGTAAGCCAGCCTGCCTCCTACAGGAATGGGGGAGTCGACCTGGGCTAACACATCAGGGTATCTGCTTGGCAGGAGCCTTAGGCTGAGAGGTGGATGCAGCCCTGCTCATCCCCCTTCTGCCTCTCTCTCTGAAGAACCCTCTCTGGGAAAAAGGAGAGGAGGCCTGTGCTTGGTATAAAGACCTATGAAAAGACCTGCCCCTGCCCCTAGCTTGCTGCCTCTGAGGAGTTGACTGCCTATCCTTGGGCTGTGCACTCCTGTAGATGGTCCTGTACTCATCCATCTTTTTCACATAATTCTTTGTCTGCTCCCAAAACAGAGAATTATTAACTACAGGGAAATCCATAGCCTTAGTCTGGATATCCTGAGATAGGCTAGTACATCTCAGCCAAGCCAGTCTCCAAAGAACAACAGATGTAGCCATGACTCTAGATGACACATCATTGGAGTCCACAGCAGCATGAAACTAGATCTTTGATGCCTCAATCCCATCAGCAGCCACCTCCTCCAGCTCCTTGGCAAGCTGGGGGGAGGCCTGCTTAAACAGTGCCAGTACAGTGTCCCACCTGGACTTCTGGTACCTAGCTGTATAGGTCATGTAATTAGCCTGCCTGAGTCCCAAGGCGGATGCCATGTACTGTTTCTTTGCCATGGCATCCGGCTTTCTGGAGTCTTTATCTGGGGGGGTGAAGCCAAGGGTATGTTAGCCTTATCAGAGGCTGCAGCCTGCAGGACCCCAACATGGCTACATTGCTGGTACAAGTACTCCTACCTGAGCCTGACAGCATGCACCTCTTGTCCATCCTTCTGTCAACAGGAGGTAAAGAATTTTGAGTTTTTAACAGTTTTTGTGTCTGTTTCCCAAAAGACTTATGAAGGGGAATAAACAAGCTCTTGGACTCTAGGATGTCCATCATCTCCACATAATCAGGTTCCTCTTGCTCCTCAACAGCTTCTTCCAAAGGGAGCTGGAGGGTTTCTGCCACTTTTCTGTAAAACATAAAGTGGGAAAGGGACTCAGAAAGCCTAGGAGGGGAAACACCAGAAGGCCTGTCTGGGGAGATGTCTGGTTCAATGGGCTCATCCAGACCTTCCATTCCATCATCATCATCATCATCACCATCGTAATCATCATCCCCCTCCAAATCCGGTTCATAAAAATCTTCAAGGGCATAATCCTGAACTGGAGGAACTGACCAAACTGAATGCCTGCCAGAAGGCGTCGGATCAGTCGGAACCAGACAAAGTGATTCAACAATCCTAATCGCTTGGGCAATCTCCTCGGCGGTCAGAACATGGGGTTCTGGATCCGAACCGGATGATTTTTCTTTTCTATTTCTTTTTGATGGAACCAATCCTTTGGAATTGGCTCTCCTTTTGCCTGAAAGAGTATCGACCTGGTCAGGGGGCACTCCTTCTGGTTCGGTCAGAACTGAACTGGGCTGGCCATCCAGGTCAGCGGACTTCTCTGCCTCCTTCTCCCTAAGCCTGCCTAATCTTTTATCCAGGGTTGATTTAGGGAAATTCTTACAGATTTGGCAGTCTGAATCAAGGTGGTCAAACCCCAGAAAATAAACACAAGTGGTGTGGGAATCAACCTTAGCAAAGACCTCCCCACACACACTGCAGTGTTGAAACCCAGTGGGTCTGGTTTTTCTTTTGGGTTTCTCAGACGTAGCCATACTAATTATAAGACTTACCCTTTACTCAGCAAAAGCCAGGCAAGACCCCCTTATCAGTTTCTAACTGTGTTATGGATATTTGAAAAAAACGTTAAAACACATTTTTTTTTTAAACCGATAAGGACGGTACCACACAGTAAACCTAAAGGAAGAAAACAAAACACAATACACACAAGATAGCCAGTTCAGCTGAACCGGCTAAAAGTTTTTTAAATTACAATTTCCACAAGTTTTTACAGCTAGTCCACTACCTAAGTCACTTACTGTACCACAGACAGGGATCTGAAATGAAAAAACAATGAAAGGATCGGTAAAACTGATGACTTTAACCAACTGAGAACCGTGAGCAGAGGAGAAATCTCCGGAGCAACTGTTCAGTTAGGCGGAGTAAATAATCTGACGGTTACACTTCAAAGTGCAGCAGACAGAGGTTTGAACCGACCATGAGTTCAACGTTCCATGCCCCGCATAGAATTTAACTCTATCCTCTCCAGAGCAGTTCAAGTGCTGGGGCTAACTGCAATAAGTCAGAATACAGCAAAACTTCATGTTGTTCGAACTAACACCTTCCACCATCAGTCACAGTGGCCACCTACCCGACAGCCACAGTGCTGATCCTCATCCCACCAACAGTGACAGCACTTACCTCTGTTCCTTTTAATTTATTGTAATAGTTTTATTTATATTTAGTATTATTATTGTATTTTTTATCACGTCTTGTTTTAACTATTGTTAGGTGCCTGAGCCTCTGGGATTGGGTGCCTATCAATAAAATTGCCTTGCCTTGCCTCTAACCCCAACAGTCACAGCACTACCCACCACCACAGTCAAAGTACTGTCCCCCTACATCCGCGACAGTCACAGGACCGATACCCTCTACGGACAGACACAGCAGTAATCCCCAGCCCCACAGTCACAACACTCCCCCCCAACTGCCAAAAGTTGCAGTCCTGCCTCCCACCTGACACTCACAGCGCTGACCACCCACTCCTTAACAATAACTGTACTGTCTCCCCACCCTCAACCGTTAAAGCACCGACACCCCCATCCACAACAATCACAATACTGACCCCTACCATTAACACAACACTGCCTCTGAACCTCCCTCAACAGTCATAGTACTTACCTGTCCCCTTACAGCAATGTCCTAGTCACAGCACTGACAACCAGCCACTGGCAGTCCCAGAACTGACCACACCTCAGTCATTACATTTTAAAAATAAGTTATTTAAGTACTGGTAACACCATCGCAGAGAGTGCAGCTGTCGAAACTTGTACAGGCCAACTAGCCAAATTCTGGTGGATTTTGTGTTAGGCTAGTAAGATTTTCCTTTAACTAGCCCTGTAGGTTTATACTGTAGAATGTAACCAAAAAGTATAGTACTTCAGCGGGGCTAGTGGAAGAGTCTTAGGGGCTAGTAAATTTTTCAAGTCACTACACTTGCGGGCTAGTGGCTGCAAAACTTAACTTAGAGCCCCGGTGTGGGCCATACCATCCTCGTCTGGTTTTACTGATTTTAATTCATGAAAGTGATAATTCACAGACTGGAAAATCTGTTATGTTCCCTTGTCATATTATGATAGATTTGTTGCTGTTGTGTGGTGCCCAGAGCCTCCAGGATTGGGCGCTTGAAAAATAAAATTTGCCTTACCTTGCCTCTAGACATTCCATCCCAGTGACCACCCCTAAAGCTGAACACCCTGCTAAGAGTAGGAAAACCTACATCCCAGTAACCCCCCAAACAGGACCACTCTTCTAGTACCAGTGCAACTCTGGATAGTAAACTTTACATTGCTTGTTAAACAGGCTTGTAGCACTACTTCTAGGGTTACAACCCCTGCCTGTATTACTATCTACAGGTTGAGGGGCCTGGGTTCATAACTAGTTAGTACCAGGGTTTGTCCATCCATGGTAAACACAGTGTTTTGGTGCCTCCACCCAAAGTAAGGTTTCAGCGGGTATTTATTAAACTTGTTACAGTGCTCTGGGAAGCTATAACTACCCACTACCCCACCTAGTGGCCCTATACCTTGGGACAAACACTAATCTCCCTCAACATTCACAATACATTTGTCAACAGACATTAATGACATGCTCATGGGTTTCCCACATACCGAGGTCTGGGCTTCAGTGTACCTCCTGGAACCCCCTGCAAACAATGGTTATCAGGCATTCACATTCAGAAATATTCCAAACACAGTAACAGACCACCAGTAAACATGCGTGAGGCAATATAACATTGCAACACCAATCAGGTTTATTTAGGGGAGCATAACAAGGAAGAGGCAAATCTGGTCAAATGATTTTATCCTTACTGGTTTGAGCCAGGATACTGGCATGCATTTAGTTCCACTTTGCAGTCCTATAAATATACTGGGTACCCAGATGGAAAACAAGCTAACCTAAATGGTGTCTGGGGTTACAGCTCTTATTGGGGCCCTTGATGAAAGAAGAATGATGATTTGGCATGCAGTTTTATTTGTGTCCAGTGGCTGGATGACCCAGTCTCTTGACCCAGTAAACTAGCAGTGAAATGAAGATTAGGTGGTACCACAATGATTATTAAAGCTTGTCTGCGGGAGCTACCATGATTTCTACTCACTGTACCCAGACACTGGAGATGAGCCAATGAAATAAGACCTGTGGAGATGTTTCTTGAAGCAGAGGGAGGGTCCCCTCATGGTCCTCATACAGCAGCTGGTCTGGTGATGCAGGAGCAAAGAACTCGGGCTGATTTCACATAGCCCAAGACCAAATGGCTTAGCGGAGCCAACGAGTCAAAACCGTGAACCGGATATCTTGAACTGGCCAGCCGCACAAATAAATAAATAAATAAATAATAAAATGTCTGCAATTTAAAAAGCAGGCTTTTGCATCTGCTGCATTAACCACATAGTTCCACATGGTACTTGTGCTGTTTTATTAAAACTGATTTTGAAATAATAGTTTGTCACCTGTTATTGTGAGTTTACCCAAAGCACTGTGACTGGTCGTCTCAATTGTGCTGCAGTCTAAGGCAACTGTACTAATGATGTAATTTGCTGTGTCATTCATGGACCCTGTATCTATCTGCTGAACAGCTCAGAAGGGTTCTGCTGCATGGCAGTAGTGTACTAGTATTTTCTGAGGGGGGATGATAACTGTTTAACCTTTGTTGTACTTGTCTGGGCACATGGTAGTTATGGTGCAGTTCAGCTCCGAACAAGCTGCAAGCATGCTTTGTTGTTTACTGAACTGACCTGCTGGAATGCTACTCAGTGTTCCTGTGGGGGACAAATGGTAGCACCCCTATGATGCCCTCAAAGTACTGTTTGACCAGGCAGAAAAAGCTGAACATAGAACAGACTTCCTTTTGACTTCCTTTTCAGAGGCTAAAACTTCAGGAGGAGAAAATAAAAAGTGTTCGCAATAAAATCAATGCTCCAAACAGCTGCACTACTGCTAGATAACAGGAACAGAACTCAATACAGTGAATACACTACAAACCATTTGCCATTGATCTTATATTGTTTGTTAAACAGGCTTCTGGAATGTATAATGTCACAGCTGTTTAACTAAGGGGTCTTAAAGAAGAAGCATTTATAGTCTCTCAGGTGCTTTGTACCAACAGCAGCTTTGCTTACCTAGATGTGCTTTAAAAAATCCTGCGGTTCTGTTTACTTTCTAAGTTCCACATAGCCTGTTGCACTCTTGACTCAGGAACTACAATCCATTGAGCCTGTGAGACTCAAATTCCTCAAGGTCCTAGAGCTAGCCTGATAAGAAACTGACAGCAGAATATGCTTGGAAAGGGTGATCAAATCCTGTGTTTTTAAAAACTGTAGAGAACTATTTCTTCAGTGCTGCAGCAGGAGGGGGAAGGGAGGGAGTTGTCAGGTCTATGGATGGGAGGGCCAGTGGAAAGCCAATGATGGGAACATGACTGTAGCACTGTGGAGAGACACATGATAGCAATACTGTCCCCTTTCCTCTTCTATTTCATATCAATGAGACAGCATGGCTATGTCCATGCTGTCTTAAAAATATAATTCATTGTGTTAAAAGCTTTTTTTCTTACTGCCTGCCATCAGTAATAATTCCTGCACTATGAAACACCACCTCCCTCCAACTTCTGACTGACTCCATACTTTCTGTCACACACTAACATTCTTCACCTCTTGCACCGACACTTCACAACTCCCCTTCCCGCAATCAGCTTCTCCTCTCAGCTTCCCTTCCAGCCTCACCTGCTTATACTTTTCACTGTGCACCACCCACTCAGTCATCCATAAGATGCGCTCACTGAATGTCCTCATATGCGATGACACTTGCCACACACATGAGCGTCAGTTGCGTCAGGTGTTGCCACCCACCACTCGGTCATACAGAAATGGGGCTGAAACAAAAAAAAGAATTATTAAGAAAACTATTTAGAAATGGTGAAAAAAACATACAAGCAACTTGAAGAGTTGCATAAATGAAATACTTCATAGCCTGGACAGAAATACCTCTGATGTTTCTCACTCAGGCTATTGATGCCAAAGGTCAAACTGCACTCATGAGAAATACCAGAGATATTCTGATCGGGCCATGACATATCCCAGATATATATAGGGGTGCGGTAACATCCCTATAGTTAGGGTTGAGCAGGGCTTTCTATGTTAAACCTCAAATTTTGCCCTTTAATAACTTTGCAACTGTTCAATGGATTTGCATGAAAATTTGCACGAGGAGTCTTGTGTGGTAGATTTCTTGACATGCCAAGTTTCATTTTAGTTTGATTGGTGGATTCTGAGCTGCCCATAGTGCTAAAACATTAAAATTTCACCATTTTTGTGTCATCACACTGTGCACAGAGGAAGAAAGGGCCTGCCCCACAGAAGTGCCTTTCACTGGTTTAGAGAAAAAATATTAATCCATTCCAAAGTTATTTAATTGTAAAGTTTTGGGTTATGAGCATACTCAATACCATCTTTTGGATAGCTTCCTGGAATGAAAATGGAATCTGGTGCCATGAAAAAGAATTATTTTTTGTAAGGGGCCAATCCTTTTTCATGAGGAAAAATTCCTTTTTTTGTGAACAGCCATCTTGTTTTCCAATTTTTAAGCAAGAAATTGTCATAACTCTACACAATGATGTCTTCCACAGATACCAGAGCATGTATCTTGATCATTGCGACTTCATGAACTTCATTCTGTACTTTCTTACTGTTACAATGCCGCCGGAACGTATTTTTTATTAATTATTATTATTATTATTAATTAAATCCTTTTTCATGATTCGCTAGCATCCTTTCTCATGAATCCTTTTTCATTCTCAAGAAAATGGATTGCGTCTTGTGAAAAAGGAGTTAAAAAAAAAGCCCCAAATCCTTTTTCGCAACACAGGATCCTTTTTCATGAAAATGCAAAAGGATTCATGAAAAAGTATCCTATCTCACAAAAAAGGATTCAAAACCAACTGAGTTCAAAATCCTTTTTCACAAGACTTGGTCCTTTTTTGTGAAAACGAAAAAGGATTTGCAAAAAAGGGTCCTTTCTCATGAAAAAGGATAAAAAAAAACAACCAAGTCCAAAATCCTTTTGCATCACAATAGATCCTTTTTTGAGTGAATGAAAATACATGTTGAAAAAGAACCTAGTGCCACGCAAATGAATTTTACCCTTCTTTCCCAGTCAATTTCCTTGATTTACATTGGTGTCCAGTGTTATCCCCCACCCTCCAATTGTGCCTGTTACTTTTATGTTTATAGCCTTGGTGTCTAGAGGCACCTCCCATACCTTACTATTTTCATATATTTTCTTTTGTATTATATCCTCATTGGTGTCCAGTGTTATGCCCCACCCCCATGTCCCTTGTAACCAGTAAATAAAAAAAGGTCTGTCAATGTCTGTCTTTTTGTTTTTTCCAATCTGTAAAAAAAGAAAGTCCACCATTGATCACACTCACAATGCCCACCTGACTGCCACTGTGCACACACCACCCCGCACCCCCTAGACCCTCGCGTATACCCTCACTCACCTGAAATGCTCCCACTTTGAAGATCCACTCTCGATCAAAGACACATCTTGCTGCTGGAACCAGTGACTACTGTATGACAAATAAGGTAACTGTGGTTCAATGTATTTCAATGGGATTTTCAACCCCAGTTACCTTGTTTGTCCAGTACCAAGACATGTCTTTGATTGGAGAGTGGATCTTCACAGTGGGAGCACTTCAGGTGAGTGAGGGTCTGTGATAGGGTCTAGGGGGTGTGAGGTGGTGGGTGCACAGTGGGAGGTTGGGTGGGTGGTGCGGGTGTGATCCTTGGTGGACTTTTTTTTAAGATTTCACAGTTCAGCATTAGTGTTCAGTTTATATTTATGCTGTCAGTTACTATGTTTCGCAATTTTTTTGCATGTCTGTTTTTTTTTCTTAGTCTATGCTTTACTTGGCTCATTCATAGTGCTCCTGCATTGTAAATCTCTGACTGTTTCACTTTCAGATAGGCAGCAGCGCAATACAAAGTGTCTGAGCCCATTTGAGTTAAAACAATAATCTTTCAAAATGAAATGACAATTACTTGTTTCAAATGACTGCTGTATCGTTTTGAGCCTCTGAATATGTTTTGTGTCATGTGAGAAGGGGACAAATTGGACATGCAGTTTATTCAGGTTCAAAAAATTCACTTCAGACTTTTTAAGGCAGAAACACAATGGCATGGTCCCGGAGGGTGGGGGTACCACTGGACACCAATAAATTTGATTTTCAATGCATGGAAATTGGAGGATGGGGACTGCCACTGGACACCAATGAATTTTATTTTTAGTGTATGAAAATCAGAGGATGGTGGGGTGCCACTGGACAGTAATGAATTTTATTTACAGTATATGGAAATTGGAGGCTGGGGGTGTCATTAAACACCAGGACTATTACATACTAATTAATGGGGACCAGGGCAGAATTGGAGGGTGGAGGTACCACTGGATACCAGGGAAAATATATTAAAAATTATATATTTGGAAATAGAAGAGATGCCATTAGACATCAGGGATACATATAAAATACCGATATACTGCAAGGACGGAAACACAGGGCACTGAGGGTACTGTGCTCCTACAGGAAAATAAGGACATGATTACACTATCAAAAAAGTTGTACATAGATGCATGTGCAGGGTCTGGAGAACCCTATGCTCTGACAGCCACATAAGGGTACTATTATACTATCTCACCAAGTAAGGAAATAAATTGTTAATGCACTAGTTAAAGTCAAAGCGACAAAAGCTGGGAAATGTGGAATTAGGGTTTCCAATCCTAACACCCTACCCCCACTCTCCAGGCAATACAGCAGCTGTGGAGTGTGCCTTTGGGTTCTCAAGACTAAAACTCACCCCATTCTCATACAGTCTCCTCATCTGACCTTATTTACGGATGGAATGGAGTGAGCGTTAGGCTTGAGAACCCCAAGGCACACCCTACAGCTGCTGTGCTGCCTGGAAGGGGGGGTGTTAGAGTTGGAAACCCTAATATGACATTTCCCAGCTTTTGTTGCTTTCACCTTAACTAGTGTATTAACAAAGTTTTTTGCAATGGGAAAAATTATCTCTGCTGGTTGGTTGAAACACATCACATGACCATGCGTATATCACAGCATGACCGCACACCTGCACTTTCACCCCCTCTAAAACAATTTTGCCATTTTATAAGATAGATAACCCACTCTAGGGTGTGCAGTCATGCTCTGATATATGCACGCCTGGGGTGATTGACGCAAGTGGCCGCACCAAGGTGTGCGTATATCAGAGCAAGACCGCACACCTTAGAGTGGGTTATCTATTACGCTTATGCTTGAATCTCATCTTCTGAAGCCGCCAAGTCACTGGATCTCCTCAGTCTATACTTGGTGGCTTTCCTAACTCAAAAAATAAGCAAAATGAGGTCGACTACTACAACTGCAAGGATTCTTAAATGAAGCACTACAGTTTGTGTACATTTTGGGCAATATTATTTTTTGCAGCGAACACCACTCAGTCTTGCTTCACTATGGCACCGGAGTCACTCGCTAAGGGGCTTCAGGAAGATAAAAGATTTTCTCAGGGACTAAGTCTGCACCAGTAATTATAAAAAATAATGTCTAGGTAAGTGTATGTTCATCATGTTATTTACACACCCTCAGTGAGTGATCAGCTCATAAACCTCTCGAGCTTCACTCTCGAGGTTTATGGCTCATCACTCACCTCAGGTGTGTAAAACACATCATAACACAAACTTACCTAGCCATTATACTCTATGGGCAAGATATTCAAAAGGATTGCTCAGGGCGCACAGTGTTGCACCCTGCACAACCCACTGATGCACCCCAGTGCGATATTCAAAAGGGAAAAGTGTGCTGCACAAATCCCGTTGCACTGGAGTGCATCAGTAATGTATGCAGGCACAGGTGGGGGGGGCGTGCCCATGCATAACCGGCACAGCCCGATATTCAGCCCGGGATGTGCAGAGTCATGCATGCGCAACCCCTACCTGCACCTGCACAAAGTTACGCCACAAAAAAAAGGAACAAGTGATGGCCACCCACAGGTGAGCTGCCACATTGCAGGGTGCAAAACAGCAGCTGCCACCTGTGGGTGGCCACCCGAGTTCCTGCTGCACCTGGTGGCGCCCCTCCATGCCCCATCGCAGGTATCCATGTAGTGAACCCTCCAAGTCCAATATCCCTGGTGATCCAGTGGACCGCACTGAGCCTGATTGTGGGCATCAGTAATAGAACCCCCCCAAGTCCAATATCCCTGGTGGTCCAGTGGACCGATTGCTGCCCGATCGCCGGCATCTGTACCACATCAAATACCCCTAAGACCCTGGTGGTCTAGTGTACCCCAACCCCATCCACCCACTGAGCCCCACTGCCCTGCTCCCCTCATCAGCGGCGGGCGGCAGCACCCCACCCACCTGCTGCCCGCCCCGTGACTGACAGCTCGGTGCTGCATGCCCGATTGTTCACAGTGTGAGCCAAAGGCATGCAGCCCATACTGTATATCAGGTCCAGATATGTGAATGAATTCATTCACATATCTGGACCAAGTAGTACCGTGTGGACCAGTGGGCGTGCAGTCCTACTGAGCTGTCAGTCGGCATGTGTGGGGCTGCAGGTGGTGGGGTGCTGCCACCCACCGGTTGACAGGGAGTGAGGTGGTGGGGGCTCAGTGGGCGGGTGGGGTGGGAGTACACTAGACCACTAGGGTCTTAGGGTTATTTGCTGTGGTACAGATGCCGGCGATCGGGCAGCAATCAGTCCACTGGACCACCAGGGATATTGGACTTGGGGAGTTCTATTACTGATGCCCACGATTGGGCTCAGTGTGGTCCACTAGACCACCAGGGATATGGGACTTGGGGGGAGCTATACTGATGCCCACGATCGGGCACATAGAGGTCCACTGAACCACCAGGGATATTGGACTTTTTTTTTACATGAATGCCCACAATTGGGCTGCAGGGGGTGTCAGTCCCTGACGGCTGCTGCCTGGCAAGGTGCCAGGCGCAAGTCTTCGGGGATCGGCACACCTACATGCTAATGGCATGCAAATGGGGCCGTAATGAGATGCAAATGGCCCCCTGTGTGCCTTGCATAAATTATGGCCCCATTTGCATGTCCCCTTTTGAATATCGCAGGTGCTGTGCATGGCGCAATGGCACTTGTGCCAGCGCATCTCCATGCTCCACTCTGGCCACTTGTACTGGTGCAGTACCACTGCACCATGCACAGTGGGGGTGGCCAGGGTGTGATATTCAAAGCTGCTGCACCATAGTGCAGCTCCATTGAATATCGCCCAGGTCACACCCCTATGCAACAAAGTTGAGCTGCACCCAGGCTTGTGCCACAGCCTGGCGCAGTTTGAATATCCGGGCCTATATGTTGAAAGTTGGGGTAAAAATATGAAAAAATGCCAAAGTTGTGACCATTCATTGCAATTTTGCTATGCCCGTTCATAACTTCAGAATTGTTAAATATTTTGACCCCAGATTTCCAACAAAGCCTTCTTATTACCCCATCTCATGTATGTCACAGTTGTCATTTTTTAAATCCTGCCCAAAATGTGTTTTCACACCTGTGGTGCAAAATGGTGTTGCAGTTGCACATAATTATGTTTTGGGGTGGATTCGAACATTTTCTGTACCAGGGTACGTGAGGTGGGATAATAAGATGGCTATGCTGACAATTTAGTCACCGGTTGTCCTATAAATGGAACTGCATGGCCCTCCATGGCTACACACATATGCAGTGGTAGTCGCACAAAAGATTACCAGTACCGCACGTCATTGCACGATAGTGGTATACACATTATTCAATGGGTACTGCATTTGTGCAACGCTCAGTATACCGTGCTACCGGTAAACATTTGTGCAATTACCACTGTATACATCTAGGGAGGGATGGCAGACCAGGCCGCACTCCCACAAACAAATTAGGATAAGATTATACTATCTGAAAAAGTAAGCAAATTCATTGCAAAACAAACCTGGTTAATGCATCAGTTAGGGTTGTTACTACAGTGACAAAAGCATGGGAATGAGCTGATAGGATTTCCAACCCTAACACCTCACCCCCACCCTGCAGACACTGACAGGTGTCAGGGGTGTGGCTTGGGGACGTCAGCCCTAACTCTTACCCCATTCTCTTATTCTGTACCCATCTAAGCTTATTTACTATGGATTGGGGTGAACATTACAATTGACGACCCCAAGACACACCCCCGACAGGTTACATTTCCCTGCTTTTGTCATTTTAGTAACAACCTTAACTGATGCATTAATGAAGTTTTTTGCAATATTGTATTTTTGCATATATATATATATATATGTTTAAATGTATATTTTATATAGATATACACACATATATATATATATATATATATATAAAACACTGTCACGTAGCACCAGTATAGTTAGGATTGAGTGCAAACTTCTATGTTAAAGCCAAATGTTTGAACCTTAATAACTTTGGAACCGTTCAATGGATTTGCACAAAGTTCAGCACGCCTAATCTCTAGGGGTAGTTCTCTTGTGGTGCCACACTTTGTGTGAATTTGTTGTGTTGATTTTGAGATACAGAGTGTAAAAAAATCCTAAATTTACCAATTGTTTGTCATTTGTTTCTGCAGTTGTGTCTCAGAAATGACTTTAGGTTGTGGTCTGAAATTTTCAAGATAGGAAGCCTTTGCCTCACAGATGTGCCTTTTGAAGGTTTGGTGAAAAAAACATTAATCTGTTCAAAAGTTATTCAATTTTAAAATTTCCAATTATTTCCTATGGGAAAATGTAAATGTCAGGCATGAAAGTACTTACAGTTTTGTAGTCATCCAGCTTTACATATTTTGCACCTTAATAACTTTGCAACCCTTCAATGGATGTGCATGGCATTTTGAAAGCATACTCTCATGGCGTAGGTCTGTTGATATGGCTAATTTCATTCGAATCACTTGAGTGGTTTCTGAGATACAGTGTCTCAAACATCCTTAAATGTACATGTTTTTTCCATTTTTGCAGTCTTCCAGTTTTGCATACTTTGCACCTTAATAACTTTGCAACCCTTCAGCTGATGTGCACAAAGTTTTGCATGCATAATCTCATGGAGTAGGTCTGTGTTGAGATGGCTAATTTAGTTTGAAGTGCTTGTGTGGTTTCTGAGATACAGAGTCTCAACAATCCTTAAATGTACAATGGCACCCCTTGCAAATTGTGTGAGAGGTCTTTCAGCACCATGCATTTCTGCTTAAAGTTGAACCAGCATATTTTGTGGTGATTTGCATATACAGCCCATGATGCTTTGCATTATGGACTAAGCGTGATTTTGAATTTCTTTGAAACTTGGCTTTCCAGCCAATGCCCTTTGTGGTAACCCTTGCCTCAGTGCTTTGCGCGCTAATGTTCTTTGTCTCTTAAATGTACATGTTTTTTCCATTTTTGCAAACAGGTCATGTTTGCATATTTTGCACCTTAATGACTTTACCACCATTCAAAGGATTTGCACAACATTTTGTATGCATAATTTCATGGATAGGTCTGATGATCTGGGAACTTTCATTTGAATCACTTCTGTGCTTTCTGAGATACAGTGTCTCAAACATCCTAACATTTATGTGTTTTTTTTTCTTTTTCTTTGTCCACCTGTATCTTAGAAACTGTTTTAGGTTGTGGCCCAAAATTTTCAGGGTTAAAAGCAATTCCCTTACAGATGTGTCTTTTGAAGGTTTGGAGAAAAATATGAATCTGTTCAGAAGTTATTAAATTTTGAATTTCCCATTATAGTCAATGGAGAAAAAATAGATGTTCAGCACGAAAATGGACTCTGTGTCGCAGGAGCTAATCCATTTTCGCAAACAGGTCATCCTGTTTTGCATACAGGGAATCCTTTTTTGATCTGCCAACGTTTTGTTTTTCAGTTAGCAAGAGAAAATCTGGCGCCATTTTGATTTTCTAGTTAGCAAGGCAAAGAAAACATTTAAAACGTCCAGATTTAAAAAAAAATCATAACTTAGGCAAACAGGATCAGTTTAGCTACATTGTGATGTTTTGGTCTTTCTAATTATTATGGTAAGAAACACCTTTTCTGGACTCCAAAAATCCCAGGTGCTGAGGTTGGCGGGAGGGGCATTTTCTTTATGATCCCTGTATGAGAACAGCTGGAATTTCTTTAGTTCTGCAGCAGCAGCTGAAGTTGTGCTGCCAGCTGCAGTGTTAGCTGTGAGCCACCCTTTTCCCTAGTGTCTAGTAGCACCCCCATCTGCAGATTGCTGTCATTGACTCCCCCATAATAAATATATATGTGTGTGTGTGTGTGTGTATAAGGGATATACAATGGTGAGCTGTCAGATAAATGATTTATCTACACAAGTGCTGTTTGACCTTAGGTTACCTCACGAGTGGCGTAAGCCACGAGTGAGGTGTCCAATGTCAAACAGCACAAGTGTAGATAAATCATTTATCTGACAGCTCACCATTGTACATTTCATTTATGCAATATGGATGCCTTCTATCAGTGCAGGAACCTTTGGTTTTGACTGTTTATCTTTATTTTAAATGATAACTTCTGGGAGTTTTGGTTAACTTTCATAGAGTATGTCTGCCTAGCATAGTGGTTGCTATTAAATGAAACACCATTCATTTTGTAGAAAAATTCTTGCTGAACAAATGTCATGCTCACAGTACCATGCTACCATTTTCATTTTAAAGTATTCACGTTTGTTTGTCAAAAAAGGGAAAAGAAAACTGAATTTTATGCAGTTTTTTACTAATTATAAAAAAAACTAAAAGGTATCTATAAATGAAGCACCACTCATTTTGTAGATATTTTTGTGCTGAACATTTTTCATGCTCACAGTACCATGATATCATTTTTTGTTTTGAAGTTATTCACATTTGTTTGTCAAAAAAAGAACAAAAAATTTAATTTTCTTCTGCTTTTTTGCTAATTGTAAAAAATTTGTAGATAATTTTGTGCTGAACAATGTCCGTGCTCACAGTACCATGTTATTTTTTTTTATTTTAAAGTTATTCCCATTTGAATATGGTTAGTACTGCCTCTGAGACCAAACATTCTAAATGAATTCTAAAGAGATTTGTGACATAGTAACTGCGTGTATAAATGGTCACTGTATGTATAAATTTATTTATACATACAGTGACTCAGATAAATGCATTTATCACACTGAAAATATGTCCACTCATTGCATAAATATATATATATATATATATATATATATATATATATATATATATATATATATATATATATACACACTCACACACACACACATATTATATATATTTGTATATATATTATAGTAGCAGATAGTGCCACTATAGTTAGGGTTGAGTACCCCATTAAAGGTTAAAGTGTGAAATTTTGAATCTTAATATAATGGATTTGTCTGAAATTTGGCAGGCATGGAGCAATACAATAGATTTCTGGATCTGCCAAGTTTCGTAATGGTCAGATATTCATAATGGTTGCAGTTATCAAGTGACATTCCATAGCGCATTTACGCTTTTTTTCGTATTCTTTGCTCGTGCCTACAGGTCGCATGGTTTGCTTGACCGGTCCAAAAACTTCAGTTAACATGCAGACGAGGTTCCCAATCTGCCTTTCAAAGATTTCATGAAAAAATATTAAACGGTTCAAAAGTTATTCAAAAAACAAGTTTCCCATTATAGTCAATGGGAACAGTTAAAAAGTTCAACAGTGTTGCAAATGCAGTTTTTAGTGTCATAAATGACCCCTGTAGTGTCATGAGTCAGCCATTTTTTTTTAGTTAATGGTCACTGAAATGCTTGGCATTTAAATTTGGGACCCTCTAGGGACACAATTCTTTTTGTGTTCACCTAGTCAGACCCTGAGGATGCTAGCCATGTCTTTTTTGGGGGGGGGTTGAAATTTTTGTAAAAAGTAGTGTCGCACTCACGACTTTCGTGATTTCATTTGCGAAAGTGTCGTCATTTGTGACACTATTTTGCGACACTTTGCCCAAAATAACAGGAATTCTTTGCAACCCTGCTGCAAAAGAATGGTTTGGTCTTTTGGGCTGCAATTTGGAGAGAAGAAAGCCAACATCCCACAGATGTGCATTTTGGTGGTTTGGTGACAAAATATGGCATGGATGGAAAGTTATGATGCTCCAAAATTGACACTTTTTCCCATAGACTAACATTGCAGCATCCTCCGGGCATTTTGGAGCCCGTATCTCGGAAATGCCTCAAGATACAGACTTTTCATCAGAAAAATGCTTAGCCCCCCACTAGAGGGATAAGTACAAAACTAGCCAGGAAAGTCATAATTTATGTGAAATTTAAATTTTTTTCCAAGTGCTCATTTTCTGCTCCGAGGCCCATTATTATGCATACATTCTTTGTATTCAGAGCGTTTCACTATGCAGCTGTTGGTGAAAAAAAGGGTGTGCGCTTTCGTTACTGTCACAGTTAGTGTTCCCACTTGTGTTTCCATAACCATTTGCGTTAGCGTTCCCATCTACACCACCGTGTGTGTTACCCTTTGCCTTTTTGTTTGCACTTGCATTTGCATTACTGTTACCATTTGTGTTTACATTACTATTTCTGTTTGCATTTCATTTTGCATCACCAAGTGCTTTACCATTTGTGTTTGCGTACACACTTCTGTTTGCATCTGCGTTTCCTTTGGCATCATCGTTGCTGTTACCATTAGCATTTGCGTTTCTATTATGTGCGTCCACTGTGCACATTACGATTTGCATTTCCATATGCGCTTGCATTTGCCTGCTCCTGTGTAACGCCAACCGTGTGTGTTACCCTTTGCATTTTCATTTGTGCTTGCGTTTGCATTACTGTTAACATTTGTGTTCCCATTACTGTTTTTGTTTGCATTTTGTTTTGCAACACCATGTGCATTACCATTTGCGTTTGCATACGTGCTTCGGTTTGCATTTCCTTTGGCGTCATCGTTGCTGTTACCATTAGCATTTGCGTTTCCTATTGTGGTACCATGACTGTGCGCATTATCAGTTGCATTTCCATACATGCTTTCATTTCCGTTTGCATTACCATTCCCATCAGTGCCACCATGTGCATTATCCTTTGCATTTTCATTTTTGTTCGTGTTTCCTTTGGTGTAATCGTTGCTGTTACCATAACTGTCTGTGTTTCCAATTACGTTACCATGCCCGTGTGCATTACGGTTTGTGTTTCCATACATGCTTGCATTTGCGTTTCTGTTTTTATTAACATTTGCGCCTGTGTTTGTATTACCGTTTGCGTTATCATTTACGTTTGCGTCACCATTTGCATTAGCGTTTGCGCCTGTGTTTTCATTGCCGTTACTTCACTATTTATAGTGCACATTCTCAAAAAGAAGGGAAATTCATGGCAAAAAAATCCATTTAATGCATCAGTTAGGGTTGTTCCACAGTGACAAAAGCAAGGAAATTCGATGTTAGGGTTCCCACCCCCTTGCACGCCACCCGCCCCCACCAGCAGGCATCAGGGTGTGCATGGGTCATCAGTCTCAACTCTCACCCCATTCTCCTATACTGTACCACTTCAGCTTGTTTGCACATGGATGGGGTGAGAGTTAGATGACGCCATAGATATATATATATATATATATACTGTATATATATATATATATATATATATATGTGTGTGTGTGTGTGTGTGTGTGTGTGTGTATATATATATATATATATAATTACTGATATCCCCCTTTATCAACCTGTTTTCAGGTTCTGCAAAATGCCGTAATAACCCGAAAACGAGTTATTACGGTATTTTGCTTTAAAAATCTGTACACTTGCCCTGTGTTGCTTGTTTTTCAAACCTAGCGTGCCACCTTATTGACCCTTAGTTTGTCAGTGGGAAGGACACTCAACATTTTCAATATGGCGACTCCATTTTGAATGGACTGAAACACCCGCGCCGATTATCTGCTTGCTAGCCCTCGCACAAGTAATGTATTACTTTTAAAATCTATTTATGTGGTTGATCCTGCCTTCGGAACAAAAAAAATAACCCCTACACTATCTGGTTGATCCTGCAGTACTCGAGCTTAGGGCAGTGCTTCGGCAGTCGGTCACGTTGAGAAACCAACTGCAACTGACTGACTGCTCGTTCATCTTGATTGTAACAGTAAAAAGTACCAGCAATTATAAAAAAATAAAAGATTCTCAAATGTGTGCTTATGAATATTTTTTTCACACCCTCGGTGTGAGATCACTACATAAACCTCTCGAGCTTCACTCTCGAGGTTTATGAGTCATCACACACCTCGGGTGTGAAATAAATATTCATAACACACACTTGCCAATCCATTATTCTCTATGTATATGTGTGTGTGTGTGTATGTGTGTGTATATATATATATAGGAATGGGTGGTTTCAAGCCTGGGACCCTTGGCTCTTCTGATGCTGTGCTTTGTACTCTACGCCACTGGGGATGTACAGGTAGTAGGGTGTTTTTGCACATTTATGAAATGTGTAATGATGGGAATAGCTGGATCAAAAGTGAATATTCTTTGTGTGAAAATGTTCCATGTGCAAAAATGGATAAAGCATGATAAAAAAAAAAACATAAGGGGAGAAAACACTGAGTAAAGGGCATCTTCAAACCTGGGACCCTTGGGCCTTGAGTTTCAGTGCTTGTTCCTCTGCGCCACTGAGGAAGTAGGGGCAGCAGGTTTTTTTTTATATTTATGAAATGTGGAATGATGTGCATAGCTTGATGGAAAGTGGATGTTCTTTGTATAAAAATGTTCCATGTGTGAAAATGGATGATGCCTAAACAAAAAAAAGATACGGTGGGAAGAGCAATGGGTTGGGGGTAGGTTTGAGACAGGGACCCTTGTCCCTTGGGGCCATGTGCCTTGTCCTCTGCACCACAGAGGAAGCATGGCAGCAGGTTTTTTTGCATACTTATGAAATGTGGTATGGTGTGCATAGCTGAATCAAAAGTGGATGTCCTATGTGTGAAAATGTTCCATATGCAAAAATGTATAATGCCTGATTGAGAAAAAAAGCTAAGGGGAGAAAAACACTGGGTAGGGGGTGGGCTCAAGGCTGGGATCCTTGGGCCCTGGGACCTGGGCCTTGTCCTCTGCGCTAAACAAGAAGTGGGGACAGGAGAATTTTTTTGCATGCTTATGAAATGTGGAGTGATATACATAGCTTGATCAAAAGTGGATGTACTTTGTGCGAAAATGTTGTCAGAGCTGTCATTTTTCAAATCCTGGTCAAAATGTGTTTTTGGACCTGTGGCATGGAATGGCAGTGCAGTTGGGCAGAATTGCATTTTGGTGGGGATTTGACAATTTTCTATACCAGGAACATGAGGTGGGCTAATAAGATGGCTATGCTGACAATTTGGTCACTGTTGTCCTATAAATGGAAGCACTGGGCCCTCCACAGCTAAATACATATACACATCTATGGAGGGATGGGAGCTCAGGACCCTCTACATATAAGGATATAGTTATACTTTCTGAAAAAGTAAGGAAATTCATTGCAAAAAAAACTTTGTTAATGCATCAGTTAGAGTTGTTACTAAAGCAACAAAAGCAGGTAAATGTGGTATTAGAATTTTCAACCCTAACACCCCACCCCCACCATGCAGACACTGACTGGCGTTGTGAGGAGGAGTGCCTTGGGGTCATCAACCCTAATGCTCACCCTATTTCCCATTCCCATTTACCATTCCCAGGTCGCACTGGGAGACAAGCAACTTGTTGATCTGTGTGCCATCCTGGTGAAACATTTCAATAAATAAATAAATAAACAAAAATATATGAAATTTCATAAGTAAATAAGCTGAGATGGATATAGCATAGAAGAATGGCATGAGCGTTAGGGCTGGCAACCCCAAGGTGCCCCCCCAAAACCTGTCAGTGTCTGCAGGGTGGGGGTGGGGTGTTAGGGTTGGAAACCCTGACACCACATTTCCCTGCTTTTGTGTCACTTTAGTAACAACTCTACTGATGCATTAACAAAGTTTTGCAACGAATATATAATATATATATATTTTCACTGCAAAACTCAGTTAATATCATGTTAGGTTTCTGAGTTACAGTGAGAAAAGTATGTACCCCAGGTAGTAGTTACCAACCCTACCACCCATCCCACCACTCTCCACACACCAACAGGACCTCTCACCCTGTTCCATGTGTAATGAAGTTGAGATGGTACAGTATAGGAGAATGGGGTGAGAGTTAGGTCTGATGACCCCAAGGCACACCCCAATGGCTGTTGGTGTGTGGAGGGTGGGGTGGTAGGGTTAGTAACCCTAACACAAATTTCCATACTTTTGTCATTGTAATAGAAACCCTAACTGATGCATGAATGGAGTTCTTTTTGCAATGAATTTCCCTTCTTTTTGAGAAAGTGTAATCTTACCCGTATGTAGTTGTGGGAGTGCAGGGCCCTCCAGGCCCTGTGCTCCCATCAGTCTGTAGTGTGTTGTGGGAGCCATGCATGCATATTGTAATTATCTCTGATTTATGTACCTATGTAACCATAACTGTAGAGACATTGGTCCAGATATTCAAAAGGGTTGCACATGGCACAACGGTGTTGCACCATGCACAACCCACTGATGCGCCCGGTGTGATATTTAAAAGGGAAAAGTGCACCGCACAAATCCCGATGTGCCGGGGTGCATCAGTAATGTATGCAGGCACTGGCGGGGGGGGCATGCCCATGCATAAGCTGCACAGCCCGATATTCAGCCTGGGCCATGCAGAGTTATACAGGCGCAACCCCTACCTGCGCCTGCACAAAGTTACACCTAAAAAAACAGGAACAAGTCGAGGGCCACCCACAGGTGAGCTGCCACATTGCAGGGTGCAACACAGCAGCTGCCACCTGTGGGTGGCCATCAGCTGTTCCCGCCACACCTGGCGGCACCCCATGCCCCGATCGCGGGCATCAGACATCCCCCCAAAGTCCAATATCCCTGGTGGTCCAGTGGACCACGATGAGCCCGATCGTGGGCATCAGACATCCCCAAAGTTCAATATTCCTGGTGGTCCAATGGACTGCCGAACCCGATCGCGGCGGCATTCCACACCCCAAGTCCGATATCGCCAGTGATCTGGTGGGACCCCCACCCACCCACCACTGAGCACTTACCACCACTCCCCGTCAGCCAGCAGGCGGCAGCACCCCAACTGCCTGCCACCCGCTGCCACACCGACTGACAGCTCAGTAGGGCTGCACACCCATTGGTTCAGAGCATGAGCCAATGGGTGTGCAGCCCATACTGTACTAGTCAGTCCAGATATGTGAATGCACATGCATGAGAAAATGTCAACAACCGCGCGTAACTTGGGTATTTTTGTTCCAAATTTTCAACATGGACTTTTTGAGACCTCACCTCATGAACAATAACAATAGCACTGTCATTTTGTTACTCAGTCCCGAAAGGTGCTTTCACGCAGCACTTGGGAAATCTCTGTTTCTATGTGTTCCATAAATATGCACACCACACTCCTGTGTGATTGATATAAGTTCAAAACACCATTGACAGCCATTAGACTGCATTTACCTTGATTCTTCACTTCGTGATTTGACTTTGAAGAGTGCAGACATGTCCCAGTCCACAGAAGATGACAGAAGATGATCAGTGGTAAGTATAAGGTAAGGGTGTGTGTGTGTGGGGAGTTGGGTTGCTCAGTGGGAGGGAGGAGAGATGGGGAAGGGGTGGGGAGATGACGAGGGATCATTTTCTTTTTTCAGACAAAAGAAAAGACATCAGGGAACTGTTTTCATTTTTCAGGGATACAGAAATAGACATTTGGGGGACACTGGGGGTGGTCTCCCCAGTGTCCCACCCTGCTGGGGGGGCATACTTTTACTTTATATGTACAGACACTGGGAGTGGGCTCCCCAGTGTCCCACATGGGCAGGGGGCTTACAGTGCCTACAGAGAGACTGGGCACCCTTCTGTCAGCAAATATTAAAAAAAAAACATGTTTGGGGACACTGGGAGTGGGTCCCCAGTGTCCTACACTGGCAGAGGGGGCTTACATTGCCTACAAGGATTGGGCTCCCTGCTGTTGGAAAATTAATAAAAAAAAGTATGGCAATGAGGGGGTGCCACTAGACACAGGGCAACATAATAGGGATGGGAGTGCCACTAGACACCAGGGATACAGGAAAATAATGGGTTGGCAGGGGCTGCCACTAGACAAACAAGCTACCTGTGACACAATGACCCCTGCCTGTGAAAACAAGCTGCCTCCCTGGGGAAATAAGCTACCTTCCCATGAAAACAAGCTTGTTTTCGCACAGCACATCTATTTTTTGGTGAAATTCAAAATGTAATAACTTTTGAATGGATTATTTCTTTTTCTCCAAACCTTCAAAAAGCACACCTGTGAGGCAAAAGCTTTCAACCACGAAGATTTCAGACCACAACCAAAGGCCATTACTGAGAAATGGCTGCCAAAAGAAACATTGAAAAAAGCATTAAAATTTTGTGTTTTTCACCACTCTGTATCTCAAAAACCACAAAAGGGATTCACACAGAATTTAGCACGTCAAGAGATCTTCCCCTAGATGCAAAGCTTGCTAACGTTTGTGCAAATCTGTTGGACTATTGCAAAGTTATTAAAGTGCAAAGTTTGATGTTTAACATTAAACTGCCCAGCCAACCCTAACTATACTGGCACTACCACTCCAGTATAATAATAATAAAAAAAAATATATATATATATTTATGCAGTGGGGTGGAGATAAACAGAGTGTGATAAATCTGTTTATCTAAGTAACTATGTACATAAATATCATTTATGTATACAGTGCTTATGTCATCAGCCATTTATATACACAGGGCTGGATATTTTATTTAATTTATTTATTTATTTAATTCATATATCGAATTTACAACCTTTAACTCAAAGACTCATTCACAAAGGCACCTCGTTGCAGGGAGGGGAACAACAATTTGTGAGGCAAGACAGGGTATAACAATACAGGTAAGATACATACAGTATACATAGCAGTAAGTTTCAGCGAAAATAAACATAGTCAGTTTACCGAAGCACATAACAGTAATTCATTGGTGGGTCCTAACAGGTCATGCAGGCAATAACCAGTGGAAAATGGCCTGGGGTAGGCTATCAAGTGAACTGTTGGACCTGTATCAGTTTGGGGGCACACAGCAGGCCCTACAGTAGGCACATACATTTCCGAGTGCTAAGTAGGTGCTTGCATAAGGCAACTTTGAGCTGACAAATTTTAGGGGTGTTTGAGATGTGTATGGGGAGGGAGTTATACCAGGATGGTGTTCTGTGATAAAAGGATCTTTGGGCAAGGGAGGTCCTGGTTCTAGGTACCTGGAAGGTGGCTTTGTTGGTGGTATGGGTGGTGGCCAAGTGGGAGGCATGCTGAAGCTGTGCAGTGACACCAGGGGGACACAGCCCAAGAAGAGTCTTTTTTGCCAGTATACCGGTGTGATATTGCAGTCGGCATGTGTGGGTTCTGCTTGGGGCACTGGTCAGGAGCCTGCAGGCTTTGTTGATGGAGGCTTGGATTTTGGTGAGGGTAGTGGGGTCAGCAGCCGCATAGATGGGGAGGCCATAGTCAACTAATGACAGGATGGAGGAAGTGATAGCCAACCATAGGGCGAAGTCAGGGAGGCAGTCCTTGTGGTGATAGAGGAGCCCAATCCGGGTGTTCATAGCAGAGGATAGAGCACTGACATGGGCATGGAAGGAGAACGCTGAATCAAAGGTGATGCCCAGATATTTGTATGTTGATGCCTGCTCAAGGGGGTGGAGGGTGTTGGGAAGGATGGAGAGGGGGGCATTTATGGAGTTACTTTGTCGGTGTGCAAAGATCATTGACTTAGTTTTCTTGAGATTCAGGACCAGGCGATGGTCGAGGAACCATTTTTCAGCTTGGCTGAAGGAGGATTGCAAGTTGCTCTGGAGAGTGATCGGGTCGGGGTGAGAGGAGAGAAGGACTGCCTCATCTGCATATAACAGCAACTTTCCTGAGCAAGAGCTGGGAAGGGTGTTCAAGAAGAGACTGAATAATGTGGGGCCCAGAATGGAGCCTTGTGGGACTCCAGAGCGTACAGGCAGTGCCGAGGATAGGCTATCATTTAACTTGACACATTGGGATCTATCACAGAGGTAGCTGGAGAGCCAGGCCAAAGGGCCGGATGATAGTCCCATTTTACAGAGGGTGTCTAGCATTAATGGGTGGTTCACAGTGTCGAAGGCCTTGGGCAGGTCAATGAACACTGCCCCAGCCATCTCCCTGGTATCTAATGTGGAGTGTATATGGTGGGAGAACTCCAGTAGAACTGTGGTGGTGCTGTGACCTGGGTGGAAGCCATGCTGTTCAGGGCACAGAATGTTGTGGCTGGATAGATAAGCTACAAGTTGTGTGGATACTATTTTTTCCAGTGCTTTGGAGAGGGGGGAAAGGATGGAGATAGGTCTGTAATTATTTGGTACAGTATGGTCTCCATTTTTATGTATAGGGGTGATTTCAGCCTGTTTCCATGCCCTCGGGAATTGGCCAAGACACAGGGATCAATTGAGGAGGTCCGTGAGGGGGACTAGCATGACATCCAATGTTAGGTGGAGTATTCAGGAGTCGAGAGGGTCACCGCTCGGGTTGCAGGAGGAGAGAGCGTTTTGGAGGATTGGCCAGCATCCTGTGGAGAGATAGTTCTAAAAAGAAGAGGCGGGTGAGCGATAGCTGGGTTGTTGCTTACCAAATGGGGTCAAAGAAGTGGCCGGAAGAACTGGAGCTTAGGTCAGAGAAAGTTTCGTTAAGGCAGTTGGCAATACGGGAAGGGTCCGCATTAATAGCACCATTTATGACCGTCTGAGAGGGAGGAGGGGAGCAGGTCATCCCGTTTAACTCCTTCACGTTATTCCAGAAGGTGTGGGCATTGCCCCAGGAGGAGGTCAAGGTGGATTGGTAGTGGTTGGCTTTGGCTTTTCTTATGGCCCAGGTGCACTGGTTGTGTGCTGCATTATATGCTTGCCTGTCTGCTAGTTTGCCAGTCTCGGCAGCAATGTGCCATAGGTTGTCATGCTGCTTCAGTTGTTGGTTCGGGGGGGGATATCCAGGCAGCTAAGTGTCTCTTAGTATGAATATGGGTGACAGGGGTGAAAACATCACAGGCCTTGCAGAAGGCATTGGTGAGGAAAGCAAGGGCGATGTCTATATCCTTTGTGAGGGAGATTGGGGACCAATCAAGCTGGGCAAGGTGCCGCTTAAGTTTGCGTAGACCTCCGGGGTGAAAGCAGCGACAGGGGGTGGCGTGGTGTGCAGTTTTGAGCATGGGGGAGGACCAGTGGCAAAGAATTGGTGAGTGGTCACTGAGGGAGTTGGGTAGTACATTAACATTTTTTATTTTGTGAGGGCGGTTAGAGAGCACAATGTCTAGTAGCATGCTAGTCCCACTTGATTGGTTAAATCTGGTGGGATGAGTCACTAGTTGGGATAGATCAAGGGCTGTGAAGTTATGTTTAATTTGTGTTGCAGTAGCGCCGAGCCAGTTGATGTTGAGATCACCCACTATGAGCTGTTCAGCCTTGTGTGACAGGGTAGTGAGGTAGTCAGTGAGGGAGCAGATAGCTTGGCTTTGTTCTTGTGGGGGTACATATGCTGCAGTGAGGTAAAGAGGGCCATGGCCTGGGTCAGGGGTAATTTTTAAGGTGATGGCTTGAGCCCCATGGTCGAGCTTTGGGGTAGGCAGGGCATGACCCGGGAGGGAGTTAGTTAGGTAGACTGTGCATCCCCTCCCCGCGCTTACCCACATGATCTTCTCTGAAGAGGGTGAAGCCAGGGAGGGAGACTGCCGAGTCTGGGGTCAATGGAGAGAGCCAAGTTTCCACTATGGCAAGGACATCGGGTTTATGTTGGGAGACCCAGCAATGGAGTGCAGCAGTCTTTTTGGGTAGGCTGCAGATATTCATGTAGGCAATGCAGAGGCCATGCCCTACGGGGGGCGATGTACCAGGTCCTGGGCCTGGGTTGGAGTGGACATTCCCAGAGAGCAGGAGGAGTAGAATGGTGAGCCGGAGTAAGGGACTGCGGCAGTAGTGGTAGTGATGTCTGGGCAGTTGGAAGGATTTGCAGGGGACAGAGCAGGGGATGGGTAGGGAAATAAGGGTGGGTAGGGCTAGCACAGCGGGATATCACCTGCTGCTGTGGGCTGTGGTGGGTATGGGTACCGGGGGGGTGAGACAGGGTGGTTAGGTGATCCAGTGTGTGTGGGGTGTTGATGGAGAATGGAAGGTAGATGGAGGGGTTAGAGGCAGTGGGGGGGTGAGAAACTAGCATAAGTACATATGTCAAGGTGTCAGGGAGATTTTGGACCGTGTTTTTTTGTAACAGGATTGGGATGAGCCACTAGATCACCAGGCTACTTGGACCTTGTGGGGAGTGGACTCTAATGCCCGCAATTGGGCTTCATGGTCCACTGGACCACCAGGGATATTGTTCCTGTGGGGGTGGACTCTAATGCCCGCGATCGGGCTTAGCGATCCACTGGACCACCAGGGATATTGTTCTTTGGGGGGGTTTGACCTCCAATGCCTGCGATCAAGCTAGTGGGGGAGGGGGGTTACTATGGTTTTGCCCGCGATCGGGCCAGTCGGGGGAGGGGGATTATACAGTTATGCCCGCGATCGGGCCAGTCGAGGAGGTGGATTATATAGTTATGCCCGTGGATCAAGCCAGTAGGGTGAGGGGATTTATACAGTTATGCCCACGATCAGGCCAGTTGGGGTGGGGGATTATTACAGTTATGCACGATCGGGCCAGTCGGGGGAGGGGGGATTTATACAGTTATGCCCGCGATCAGGCCAGTCGGGGAAGGGGGGATTTATACAGTTATGCTCATAATCGGGCTGCAGGGGGTGTCGGTCCCTGACGGCTGCTGCCTGGCAGGGCACCAGGCACAAGTTGTCGGCGATCGGCGCACCTGCATGCTAATGGCATGAAAATAGGGCCATAAATAGATGCAAATGGCCCCCGGCGCCTTGAATGAATTATGGCCCCATTTGCATGTCACCTTTTGAATATCAGAAATTTGCACATGGCGCAATGGAACTTGCACCACTGCATCTTGCATGCTCCACTCTGAC
The DNA here is from genome assembly GCA_016271365.2 of Neoceratodus forsteri. Lineage (NCBI taxonomy): Eukaryota > Metazoa > Chordata > Ceratodontiformes > Ceratodontidae > Neoceratodus > Neoceratodus forsteri. The sequence continues at coordinate 1,822,580,680 of CM057449.1, read as the reverse complement.
CACTTGCGGTGGCATAAGTTCCACTGCGCCATGCACAGTGGCTGTGGCTGGGGGGGGTGATATTCAAAGGAGTTGCCTGCCATGGCGCAGCTCCGTTGAATATCGCCCAGGCCACACCCCAGCACAACTATTTTGAGCAGTGCAGGGGCTTGCACCACAGAATGGCGCAGTTTGAATATCCAGCCCACAGTGCTTATGTCATCAGCCATTTATCTATACAGTGCTTATGTCATTTAGAATGTTCGGTCTCAGTAGCAGTATTACCCATATTCAAATGCAAATAACTTTAAAACTAAAATTGATAGCATGGTACTGTGAGCACGAAAGTTGTTCAGCACAGAAATATCTACAAAATGAGTGGTGTTTTATTTATTGATACCTTTTAGATTTTTTGATAATTAGCAAAAACACAGTAGAAAATTCATGTTTTTTTATTTTGTCTGCAAACAAATATAAACAACTTTAAAATGAAAAATGATAGAATGATACTGTGAGCACAAAGTTTATTCAGCACAGAAATATCTACAAAATGAGTGGTGTTTCATTTATAGATACTTTTTAGTTTTTTTCAGAATTAGCGAAAAACAGCAGAAAATTCCATTTTTGTGCACTTTTTCATCAAACAAATGCAAATAACTTAAAAACAAAAAATGACAGTATGGTACTTTGAGCACAAAAGTTGTTCAGCATAAACATTTCTACAAAATGAGAGGTGTTTCATTTCTAGATTCTCTATAATCAGCAAAAAATGGCAGAAAATTCCATTTTTATTCACTTTTTTGACAAACAAATGCCCCCTACAAAAGCAAAAACAAAAGAATTGCATAAATGGAATATGCAATGGAAAACTCGTGTAATAAATGTTTTATCTGCGCTCGAGCAGTTTGACCTCAGACACCCCCCTCATGGCTTATGCCACTCATGAGGTTACCCGAGGTCAAACTACTCTTGTGCAGATAAATCATTTATTACACTTGCTTCCATTGCATATCCTGTATATATATATATATATATATATATATATGAATTATAGTGACACAGTAGTGCCACTATAGTTAGGGTTGAGTACCCTATTTAAGGTTAAATCCGAAATTTGGCAGCTTAATAACTTTACCACCATATGATGAATTTGCCTGCAATTTGGAAATGTGGTCTAGTACCAAGGATCTCTGGATCTGCCAAGTTTTATAATAGTCGGATGTACAGTTGCGGAGCTACAGAGCACCAAAAAATGCACAAATTACGTATTTTTGCACATTTTTTGCTCACGCCTACAGGTCGCATGGTCTGTGTGACTGATCTAAAACCTTCATGGAACATGCAGCCAGGGTCCCTGATGTGCCTTTTGAAGAGTTTGTGAAAAAATATTAAATGGTTCAAAAGTTATTCAAAAACAAGTTCCCCATTATAGTCAATGGGAAAAGTTAACAAAAACTTTGAAAGTGTTGCACAGAATATATATTGTGTGTGTGTGTGTGTATATATATATATATATATATAAAATATATATATATATATATATTCATGGCAAAAACTCCATATAATCATATTTTTACCCATCCCACCCTCCGTCCCCACCAACAGGCATCCGGGTGTGCGTTGGGTTCTAACTCTCACCCCATTCTCTATACCTGCACTGCCTCAGCTTATTTACACTTGAAATGGGGTGAGAGTTAGGGCCAACGACCCCAACACACACCCTGATGCCTGTTGGTGGGGACGGGGTGGGTGTGGGGTGCAAGGGGTGGTAACCCTAACACCAAATTTCCTCACTTTTGTCACTGTGGAACAACCCTAACTGATGCATTATATGGAGTTTTTTGCCATGAATATATATATATATATACACACTTACATATACACACACATATATATTCTATGCAAAAACTGCATTTAATGCATCATTTAGAGTTAACACAAAAGTCAGAAATGAAAATCTTGGGTTGCCCTCCCTCAGGCCTGCTCATCATCCCAAGATTGACAGCTGACGAGGTGTCATTGGGGTTGTGAGGCTTAAATGTCACCCTATGCATCTGAAATTACATTCACAGGCCACAGTAAATAAGAATGGGGTGACATTTAAGCCCTCACAATGCCAATGACACACCCGTCAGCTGTCAATCTTGGTATGATGGGCGGGTCCGGGGGGGGAGGGCAACCCTAAAGATTTTTCATTTCCTGACTTTTTGTGTTTTAACCCTAAATGATGCATTAACATAGTTTTTTTGCATAGAATTTCCTTACTTTTTGAGAAAGAATAAAAAACTAAGAACTTGCACAAGTTGGTGGGAGCGCAGACCTGCGGAAGGTGGTAGGAGCACGGGTCCTTTAGGCCCTGCATTCCCACCAACTTGTAAATGTAACACCATAATTCACATCTACAGGACATACCGATAGCACCCTCCAAATTACAATGCAAAAGACCAAACCATGTCCGAGATATAACATGTTAAAATTTGAAATTTTCATTTGTCAGAGTTGCAGAATTCTGCACCTGTTAACATTTTACAGGCACAACGACTGGCTACTACATCCATGACACTACGGCTGGGTACCCTATCAATTTCAAGCCACCAGCACAATGCAAAACACTGTCCGCAACATGTAAATTGCGTCATGCAATGTCTCCACAAAAAAAAATTCTCCAACACGTAAACACTGCAATTCACATCTACAGGATATGCTGAGAACACCCTCCAAATTTCAAGTAAAAAGACCAAACCGTTTCTGAGATATTTAAGTAAGCATTAAGGCATGAGAAAGGAGGCATTTACAAGGAATTAATGCATGGTTGGGGGGGGGTTGGTGCACAAGGCTGAAGGCCGAGTGCTCCAACCACCCAACCATGCATTAATTCCTTGTAAATGCCTCTTTTTGAGTGCCTTTATGCACTTGTAACATGGATGCATCAACAGGTTATAATGGTGGTGACACTGTCGCATCTGTGAGACAGGTACAAGGACACACGTGGCACAGTTCTACTCTGTGTTTATTTGCAAATGTCTTCGTAACTGTATTACAGATATTGTTTGTTACCGAACACTTTTTACCATTGCTACTAATACACGTCAATATTTTTTCATACTATGCTTTCCTTCTTCTGCATTAGTATTACCTGCTCCTGCTTGCTCACACATTTCTAAACGGCAGAAGTTTTTTTTTTACTTCGTTTAACAAACTATTTACATCACTGCATGCCATGCATTCTGGGGTGTCATACTAATTATCATTTTTGAAAGGTTCTGCTCCTCTGTCCTTCTAACCATTATGCAGTCCAACAACGACAACATTACAATCTCCTTTACTACTTGCTGTTTCACAAGTATATAGCTATGATTTCTCTGTCTGCTGCAATTTCTCAGTATTTCTTCTCCTCTCACCTCTGCTACACTCTGCTTTTCCTTGTCTTCTGTGTGTGGCTGTGTTTCAGATGCGGCTGCTCTGAACTGACTCACTGTGCTGTATTTCCATGATAGTGGAAATTCACGGTGCCGTTGATTGTGAAGCGTGACATCTGGAATAGATTATTGAAGTACATCTCCTCTGCTTTGCTACTTGCTGCAACTGGTCCCCTTTCCTGATTATCAGATTCTGTTCCATCTTCCATCTGCTGGGCACTTTCCTTGCAGTCAGCAGCACCACCAGCTGCTCACTGTTCTGAATCTCTCGTCGGGTCCTCTGCCATTGCTGCACCAGTCTCATGCGAGCCCGCTGAGCTGGCAGCCGGCATGTCCTCACACATTCTCTTCATCACAGTCCTCTGTCCTTCCTGGCCATATACCTCCTGAGCTGTGTTGTCATGCATTCTCTTTCTGTCTCTTCTTCTGATCATATCTGCAGAGGTGCTCGTTCCTACATCACTGTCTTTCTGTCCTCTGTCCCCACTGAGAATTTTCAACCACTTGTGCTGGTCACTGATTGTTGGTGCCCAATAGTTTCGCAGACTGGTCTCGCATCTGTGTCCTGTCAAGGACATGATTTCTTGAGATGCAAGACCAGCCTCTGACAAGATATGAACAGCAGTGGAGCACACAGAATGATTGGTATAGCGCTGAGACAATCCTGCGGCTACAGAGATTTGTGCCATCATCCTATCTAAATAATTCCTACCCATTGGCTGTCTCAAATACCAGATCTCTCTTTCTCTCAGGCATTCATCTGACATTTTTGTGGGGTGCAGGTAGAATGCTGTGGCATCCGAGAGGCACCGGGAACAATACTCTTTAAAGATAGATACCAGGCAATTCCTGCTGTCTGACATAGAGTACAATATCCCACGATAGGCCTGTTTGTTCAGCTTGTTCACATCGCTATCATTTTTGGTAGCCTTATTGAATGCTGCCGATATATACTGTCTCCCAAACTCATCTACTTTGACAATAAATGATGAGTGCTTCAGATTCCTTAATCCCTCCCTTCCTCTACTTGCCAGCCCTAGCTGCATTTCAAACCACAGCCTCCGTACCATGCCATACGGAGACTCAGGATTAAGTTTTGGAGACATTCGGATTCATTCCAGATCCCTATCTGTGATCCAAGGGTGGTGGGATGCAGTGTTCCATCCTGCCTGCTGGTACTCTTTTAATACAGTCACAAACACATTGTTCGCTCCTCAAAATTCTACATCTTTCACAATGTTTACTTTCTGACTCACCTCGACACTATTCATGTATCGACTGAGTCCTGCACGCAGTGAGATAAACGAGCTGATGCTGTAAGGGTCCCCCTCCTCACTTCTCACTGTCCCGTAAAACTTCCTCAGCAACTCTGCTAGTGTGCTTACTGGAACTGTGCTTATATCTATACTACAGTTGTTTGCTCGCAGCCAGTCAGAGAATACATTACAGGCCCACGCCATTGTTTTATGCATGTTGGCCTCACGTTTCTTTTTCCCCAGCTCATCTATCTTCTCGTTTAACATCTTCAGATGTCTGTCTGCTTTTCCTACAGCTGCTACTTTCTGTGTACACCTCGTTTTTCTTTCCTGTTCTCTTTCTGTGTCACAGGAGGAGGCAGTATACGCTGTGAGCTCCTACTCCTTTCCTCCTCTATAATACGGCTCTGCTCCTCGCCGATCTACTCCTCGGCACTCTCTAGCCAACACTCGTGTGCACCACACATACTCACAGTTGCTCCCCTCCCTACATTTTCTCCTTCTCCTGCTGTCACTGTCCACTCACTGTTTCTGCATTTGTCTGTCTTTTGGGCAGTGGAAGACACTGCACTATGACATTTTAGCTTGCCATCGCTGTACGACGTGCAGCTCCAGTCCTTGCGCCACTCATCCTCACCACTCCCCTTCCACCACACATCTCTGCAACAGCTGGTTATCTTTGCTGCATTCACCTCAAAAGACTTGTACACATAGTGTCTTATTCCTTCTACACCACAAATTGCGAATATGCTTATACACTTCTCCATCTTGCCTTGCGACTATCTACATCTTGCACGCTTTCTATCTGTGCAGTGTCCACTGGGTGGGTGGGTGGTAACCTCTACTACTCCAGTTCAGGACAACGTCTAGTGGCTATCGTTGGTACTACTCTAGTGGGCGTATCTAAGGAATTAATGCACGGTGCTTCAGGTGTCATCTGGTCGCTTTCTACCAATCATTTCTCTTCTTTTCCCTCCAGCTATTTATGCCATGTTACAAAGTTGAACAAGCAGGTCAGCTGAGGGTAATATGCATGCTTATTATACTGAATAAAAAGTACCTAAAACAAAATTGTAGTGCTCTTTGTAAAAAAAATAAATAAATACATGGTGAGGGGTACAATACCATCATCTTTCATGAATAATACTCATTGGAAGCAGCATGAAAAAATGGCCATGTGGAAGTTCATGAAAAACTGACTCGGAGAAATATAGGGATAGGAATCTCATTCTGCAACAGATGTTTATAAGAGTTACTAAACTGAATGTTTCTAAGCCTCATTTATTTGATGTTAATGTGTACAGAAGTTGTACATAATAACCATAGACACAGAACAGCTGTAAATCAAAAATTAGAAGGAATTCTGGGAGACCACTGCCATGGTTCGACAGAATGAAGTCCCCTGAGCAAAACCCACCCTCATTTGTCTTCCTAGGACACCTCTGGGCTGAGAAATTTGATTTTTTAATTCAGCCATTTCATCCCTCGCTTGCGCTGCACAATCACAAACAAAGAATCTCAAGATCAAAGAATTTGCAGGCTCGCAATCAAAGAATTTGCAGGCTCATGATCCAAAAATAAAAAATGCTGTAAATCAAAATTTGAAGGAATTGCGGTAAACCACCACCGTGGTTCGACAGAATTAAGTCCCCTGAGCAACACCCACCATCATTTGTCTTCCTAGGACACCCCTGGACTGAGAAATTTGATTTTTTAATTCAGCCATCTCGTCCCTCACTCACGATGCATAATCATGATCAAAGAATCTCGCGATCAATGAATTTGCAGGCTCGTGATCAAAGATCGTTAGTGAGCCGCAATCAATGATTTTAAAACCTTATAACTCTATTTTGTTACCATTTTGAATGAAACCAAAGGCATGTCTCAATAGATCAGAGCCCCCTGAGTAAAACCCATCCAAGTTTTACTTCGTGAGTGACCCCTGAGCTGAGATAGTTGTGTTTTTACGACCGGAAATCTAAAAACAAGATGGTGGACCTTGCGATCAAAGAATTCTCAAGGACAAAGATTCTTGAACCGAGAGGCTGCAAATTCTTTGACTGCCAGGTGGGACGAGATGGCCAGAACCCCATTCTTTGTTCGTAAAACATACATATATATTTTCCCATTGACTTATAATGGGAACTTAAAAGTGGCATAACTTTTGAATGCCTTAATATTTTTTTACCAAACAAAAAGCGGCATGTTCGGTTACCACAGCTCTTTCAAATGAGCCATTTTGCAGGGCAGCACACCACACAACAGCCGCGCAGAGCCACATACAAAATCCCAAAAGCTGCCTCCAAAAACTGATAATTTTGCATTTTTCAGCATTTTCGTACGCAAAGACCGTAAGTCTGACTGAAATGAAATTTGGCAAATCAAGATATCTACCATGCCCCACCATGCATACCAATTTCAGGCAAATCCATTGAACGCATCCAAAGTTATTAACACACAAAATTTTGTCTTTAACATAGAAGTGACATCTCAACCCTAAATATAGTGGTGCGACCGTGCCACCATAATACATATATACACATACATGTATACAAACATACATATATACATATCATACAGTACATATATATATTATAGTGGCACGGTAGTGACACTATAGTTAGGGTTGAGCAGCCACTTTAATGCAAAACTTCACATTTTGCATCTTAATAACTTTGCCACCATACAACGGATTTGCCTGAAATTATGTAAGCATGGTCTGGTACCATAGCTCTCTGGATCTGGCAAGTTTTGTTACAGTCAGATATACGGTTGTGGAGCTACAGAATGCCACAAAACACAAAAAAACTGACTTTTTGTGCATTTCTTTGCTCGCACCCACAGCCTGCATGCTTTGTCCATTCAGCCCAAAAACTTCAGGGAAGATGCAGCCTTGGTCACCAATGTGCCTTTTGAAGATTTGGTGAAAAAATATTAAACTGTTCAAAAGTTATTCAAAAAACACATTTCCCATTATAGTCAATGGAAAAAGTTAACAAAAATCACAAAACTTTCATGAGAGGCCATTTTTACTGTCGCAACTGGCCCTTTTACTTTCATGAGTCTGCCATCTTGTTCACAGTTAGTGACACAGAAAAATGCCTGGCATTTAAAATTGGGACCCTGCAGGTAAACACTGATTGTTGTGTTTACTTAGTCAGGTCCTGAGGATGCTAGCCATATCTTTTTTGGGGGGTTACACCCTGCAGAAATGTGTTTTTAAAGTTTTGGGGAAAAATATTTTCACAAAATACTTTTGCAAATGTGAAAGTTTCATGATTTGCAAAAGTATTTTGTGAAAGTATGCTCAAAATAACTGCAAATTTTTGCCAGCCTCCTGCAACAAAACGGTTTGCTCTTTGGGGCTGAAATTTGCAGGGTGGCAAGCCCTGGTCCCACAGATGTGCCTTTTGATGGTTTGGTTCCAAAACTTTATAGGGGCCCAAAGTTACAGCATTCCAAAGTTCAGAAATTTCCCTATAGGATAACATTTCGGCATCCATGACGCCTTTCGAGGCCCGTATTTTGAAAACGGTTCAAGATATGGACTTTTTGTTACAAACTAAGTGCAGAAGTAGGTTGGAAAGTCATAAATAACATGATATTTGAATTTTTTTTCTACCTTGTATGGTTTCTGAGATATTTGTGATTTACTGTTCCAATTGCTCATTTTCATGTCCGAGACCCACTATTACACCCACAGAGTTAGCATTCACAGCACTTTTTGCTGCCCCTATCTCGGACACAATGCTAGATATGGATTTGGTTGACTTTATGTTGTGAGAACTACTCACTCTCATGATTACAACCACACCTGAATTTTTTTACTAGCTGCTATGGTTCCCCAGATATGGGCAAATTAGCGTTACAAGGCTTCCTTAGCATATAGGACTGTTGTATGGCTCTATGCTTATGTGTAAGTGGGAGTGCAGGGCCCGGAGGGCCCGCACTCCCTCAAACACATATCATTATGCAGAAATGGGCAGCTTGGTGGGAGCATGGGGCCAAAGGGCCCCGCGTGCCCACCAACACACACCTTTTACTACTTATATTAACTTTCTCAAAAAGAAGGGACATTCATGGCAAAAAACTCCATTAATGCATCAGTTAGGGTTGTTTCCACAGCTACAAAAGTGTGGAAATGCAATGTTAGGGTTACCACCCCACCACCCCACCCCCATCCTCAAACCCCTAACTCCATATTTCCATCACCTCCACCCCCACACACATGCAAGACATGTGCAAGACTATAACACACTATACCAGTCAGTCACATCTGTAAGCACAATAGTCATGACACTCTACTCCTTTCACATAACACTATGTTATGAAAAACAAATACAGTATAATCTACTCTATACTGCCAGCACTGTATGATGACACATTATTGCTGGCATATCTTTCTCATAAACTGAAACTTAGTCTGCACAAACTTTCTAAATATTGATTTTTATGCGTCAGAATTCAACGATTGGCTTGCTGCAGGTATCGCTGCTACCACATAGGCATGTGGTAGCAGGACAGACACAGCTGACACATACATAGTACTTGTCACATACTGCTCAAGTATGAAAGTAGCATCATCACATGTTGTAGTACTGCTGCATTAACTGGAAATACTCATTAGCAGCAAGGTATGGTTTGCTTTGGATGTTACAGTTGTTGCTGTCACATGTTGCTTGTAAACTATACTACAAACATTACTTTTATTATTATTACCATTTGCTATGAGGACTGACTCACTCTATCAGACCAAAATATGCAAACATCCACTGACTGTTGCTAGGGTTATCCAAACTCTTATTTCCAATACAGCTATCTATACATAACATACTGTGTGTTTCCTCATTTCTTAACAATTGAAATACAGGCTTCTGCTAAAATCTTGTTATTGATGTCTGTAACAAAAAAATGCTTACTGTGGGCCATCTCCCATGGTTGCCCAGCATGTGTGAGTACCCACAAGGCACTCTGAAGGCAGAAGAACTCATACAGTTGCTGGACCATGATGATGGATGTGTCTTGTACTGCTTGCATGTGTGTGGGGGGTGGGGGTGGGGTGGGGGAATGCAGAGTTAGGGGTTTGAGGGTAGGACATGGTGGTGGGTGGTAATTCTAACATTGCATTTCCACATTTTTGTCACTGTGGAAACAACCATAACTGATGCATTAATGGAGTTTTTGCCTATGTTATATATATATATATATATATATATATATATATATATATATATATATTACAGTGGCACAGTAGTGCCACTATACTTAAGGTTCAATGGTCACTTCTATGTTAAACCCACATTTTGCACTTTAATAACTTCACAACCATTCAACTGATTCGCCTGAAAGTTTGCATACACAGTCTGGTGCCATAGGCCTCTGGATGTGGCATGTTTCGTTCCGGTCAGATATGCAGTTGCAGAGATGCAGGGTGTCAAAAAATGTGAAAGTTACCATTTAGGTCACCAGCCCAGTGGCACTGAGGGTTGAGGTGCTGGACACCACACCTCACATCACACTGGTGACCTGTGTTTTGGAATGAGCACGGGCCACCAGGGTCAGCAGGGGATGAGAAGGATCGAGCATCCCAGGGACTGATCTCCTTCTCTGGGAAGGTAGGTGCCAGTGATCAGTGTATGCCTGGCTCCTAGCAGAGGCTGGGGGGCAGCATGCTGATGCTGCAGATGTGGGTGGAGATGAGGCAGACACCTGGAGAAATGTGTACAGAAACCATGCACGCTGTCATCACTGGTGGCATTGCATGTTCCATCTCTGAAAGGGAGGAAATTAGAGGAGAAAAAAGGCTGCTGTGGCAGACTAGAGGAGAAAAAAGGCTGCTGTGGCAGATGACAGAGGGTGCCTCATAGGTCCTGCTCCTGGCTAGCCACGGCGCTGGCCACACTGGATCCAGTCATTGGCGGGGTTGAGGATACCCATCAGCCCCACCGGGAGGGTAAACCCTGAGGGTATGGGTCAGTGTTGGCTGGCGGATGCCGGGGATGGGACTGGGGGCTCCCTCCAGAGGTAGGGCTGCAGCAACAAGGAGCAGAAATTGCTAGCTAAAAAAATAGAAAATTACCATTTAGGTGAAAATACTTTGCCATCTCGCATCTCTGAAATAGCTTCATGGTGTGCTCTAAAATTGTTAGGGTATATGTGGTCTGTGGCACAGATGTACCTTTTGAAGATTTGGTGAAAAAATATTAATCTGTTCAAAAGTTATTAAACTTTTAAGTTTCCCATTATAGCCTATGGGAAAAAATATATGTTCCATGTGAAAGTAGTTTCTGCTTTCGCGAAGGCACTTTTTGATGCTGCAAATGGATCAGTAGTGTTGTGCTGCCATCATCTTGTTTTCAGTCAACGATGGGGAAAAAATAGTGTAATTCAAAAATTACTGCCCCTTAGTAAACACCAACAGTTGTGTTTACCTAATCTGGGCCTGAGAAGCATGATTCTTCATTAGTTTTTAAAAATACTGGCAGTACATTTTTTTTTTTTAATTGGCCATTGGTAGTGTCGCAAATTTGCGACACTACTTTTTCAAAACTGCCGCAAATTGCAACACTATTTGGCAACACTGTTTTCATACTGTCACAAATTGCAACATTGTTTCATTAAATCTTTCGCAAATTTTGCGAAACTCGCAATTTGAGGCATTACTTTTCCAGAATTGCCTGTTTCTTAGCCACTGCATAACAAACAGTTTGCACTTATGGGCTAACATTTTCAGGGTACAAAGGGCTTGCCCCACAGATGTGCCTTTTGCTGGTTTGGAGATAAAATTCCCATCGGTTGCACAGTTATAAGATTCCAAAGTTTAGTAATTTCCTATAGGATAACATTGTAATGGTCAGGGTAGCTTTCGGCAGCTATATCTCGAAAATGGTTTGAGATACAGATTTTCTGTGAAACGCTGCTTAGCACACCCATACTAAGCAGCTAGGCAGGTATCCAGGCCACTATTTATTTTTTAATGGTGCTAGGGTGACTATGATACTGTGCCATTATGGACTATTCCTACACATAAATGAGAGATGGATTACAATACAATATGCATGAATGGGCCCTGTGCTCCCACAACACACTATGTACTGATGGGAGCACAGGGCCCAGAGGCCCTGCACTCCCACATGGAACTGAGGGACAATGGGACCAAATGACCTACATGGACTTAGGTTACAGTTCATCTCTGTATCTGCTGGAATTAATTGTGGGCACACATGTTCTTGTTAAGGGTGCCAAGGTACACTTTCTGCCATGTGTGCCCCCCATTAAATATTACCTGTTCCAGAGTTAGCATTAGGGTTCAGGTTTGGGTGCGGGTGAGGTTATATGTTTGTTGCAGTTAAGAGGGGCACATATCTGATGTTGCTCAGGATGCTGAGTTACACCTTCGGTCATGTGGGCCCCCCTTAAATATTGCAGGTTAGGTTACATCTCTTCTGGAGTTAAGGGGGAACATATGTCATATAGTGCAGGGTGCCGGGGCAACCCTTCCATCTTGTGTGCCCCCCCTTAAATATTACTTGTTCTGCAGTTACTGTTACACTTTGGGTTTTGGTGTGGGTTAGGTTATATATCTGTTGTACTTAAGGTGGGGCACATATCTGATGTTGCTGAGGGTGCTGAGTTACCCCTTCTGTCATGTGTGCCCCCTCCTTAAATATTGTGAGTAAGGTTATATCTCTGCTGAAGTTAAGGGGGGACACATATGTAATATTGTTCAGGGTGTGGGGGTGCACCTTCCTTCATGTGTGCTGTACCTTAAATATTACTTGTTCTGCAGTTACTGTTACAGTTTGGGTTTTGGTGTGGGTCACGTTTTATGTCTGTTGCAGTTAAGGGGGCACATATTTGATGTTGCTCAGGGTGCTGAGGTACACCTTCTGTCATGTGTGCCCTCCCTTAAATATTGCAGGTTAGGTTATATGTCTGCTGGAGTTAAGGGGGGCACATATGTCATATTGTTCATGGTATTGGGGTACACCTTCCATCATGTGTGACCCCCATTAAATATTACTTGTTCTGCAGTTACTGTTACAGTCTGGGTTTCAGTGCGGGTTAGGTTACATGTCTGTTGCAGTTAAGGGGGGACACATATTTGAAGTTGCTCAGGGTGCTAAGGTACACCTTCTGTCATGTATGCCCCCCTTAAATAGTGCAGGTTAGGTTATATTTTTGATGGAGTTAAGGGGAGCACATATGTCATATTGTTCATGGTGATGGGGTACACCATACATTGTGTATGCCCCCAGTTAAATATTACTTGTTCTGCAGTTATTATTACAGTTTGGGTTTTGGTGCTGGTTAGGTTATATGTCTGTTGCAGTTAAGGGGAATACATATCTGATGTTGCACAGGGTGCTAAGGTACACCTTCTCTCATGTGTGCCCCCCCATTGAATATTGTGGGTTAGGTTATATCTCTGCTGGAGTTAAGGGGGGCACATATGTCATATTGTTCATGGTATCGGGGTACACCTTCCATCATGTGTGACCCCCATTAAATATTACTTGTTCTGCAGTTACTGTTACAGTCCGGGTTTCAGTGCGGGTTAGGTTACATGTCTGTTGCAGTTAAGGGGGTCACATATTTGATGTTGCTCAGGGTGCTGAGGTACACCTTCTCTCATGTGTGCCCCCCCATTGAATATTGTGGGTTAGGTTATATCTCTGCTGGAGTTAAGGGGGGCACATATGTCATATTGTTCAGGGCGCCATGGTACACCTTCTGTCATGTGCACCCCCCCCTTAAATATTACCTGTTCTGCAGTTAGAGTTATGGTTTGTGTTTCTGTGCATATTACAGTTGTAGTTATAAAAAAGTATCCACTGTAATTAGGCATACCTCGGTAGGTGCGGTACACCGAGTGCTACAGAGGAATGCCTAGTTAAGGGATTGGGATGGGGTAAGTGGGTTTTAAGTCTGCCGAGTGCTAAATTAATTGAGTTTCCATTATTGGCAGCTTAAATAAGCCAGGTGACGCTGTTTTTATTTAAATTTATGTTAGATACTCGCCATTTCCTCTGGGTGTCCCCACAGTCCACAGTCAACTGCATACAAATATTGGACATGCAGGTCCCCATCTCAGTTGCATAGGAGCAACCCTATTTGTTTATTTATTTCATTTTTTTAATGCCATTGTAGGACCCCTGGAACTGGCTGGGTATGCAATCTGTGTTCTGGAGGTTTTTTTTAAATTGTACTGGACATGGCATGAATGGTGGAATTGAGTACACTACTATGAAGTCTGCAATCAGGATGTAATTCACAGCTGGCTAGGATTTATTCTATACTGATGTTCATAAAACTGTTTGCAATTAATATGTAACCTTGCTACTGTTGGCTTCCCTTTCTGCATTTTATTAGTCTTTAACATTTGTATTTTTTGTTTCCCACACACCTAGAAATAATATTATATACATATCTTACTTGAAACCACTATGCCTGGAATAGGTTAAACATACAGCTCAAGAACAGGCTTATCTGTAAAGAATCCTAGAATTTTCTGAATGAAATTTTGATTGTAAAATGTTCCACTTTATAAAGCCTAAAACACGCTAAATCAAAAATGCCGCATGGGTTCAATATTCTTAAAAGTGAACACCAGAGGCTAAATGAGTACTTCAGTTTAAAATAGACTGCTTTGTATAAGAAAACCACTGAGTTTCTAAATGTGGCAGCAGCACATGAAAATGACTATAAACAAGTTCAATTGGGCAAAATTATTACGTGGAATGCTCTGCCTATTTTCTAATTGTTATTGTTTTACAGCAGATAAAGTTTGACTGTTTGTTTTAAAGGGCATTACAGTTGACTGTCATCAGTTTTATAAAGCCAAAAACATGCAGCATTAAAATGTAATGGCATGACTGGAAATGAAAAATATCTCAAAGGGATGGAGCAAATGCGCTCTTCACAACACATGGATCATAAGTTACTGCTGGAGCTGTGTTCACTGATCATATTGTATGTAGACAATTTTTAAATCAAGGTGAACAAGTTCATTTTTCATTCTCCCTTAGTATGTGAATACATAAAGTGGTAAAATGTTTCTGTAAATCATAACAACGTCATGATGGACATCTGGAATGCTTGGAGAGAAATATCTAGCTCTGTAATATTGCTGTTCAATTGAAACTGATAAAAGTCATTGCTTCCACAGAGGACTGTTTTTTTCAAGAACAGTTGGATGTGCTGTAATAACCTGCATTCATACTTTTTTATTTTTTTATTTTAACACCCTGGACATGGTGTGATGTACAATGTGACTGTGTTTTATTTAATTATTTTTATTCCATGGTCTTGGTGTTCCCCTGTACCCCTGTCTGAATCTGCCCCCCATCCACCTCTGATGCATTGAGATATTTGACATGCAGTTCCAGATCTCAGTTGTCGCTGTCCCTAGTCTTGCAATAATACATATTGTCCTCCTCCATCAAGCTACTTTGCCTGGGTACTTGGTGAAAACCAGACCTCAGCACCAGTTCGCTAAAACACAGACTGGCTGGACCAGGCACATGTTCTGAAAATATTTACCATAGCAGCAGCTGGCAGACATCATATCCCTGTTACAGCAACAACACAAAAGAAATGCTACTCAGGTTGTGGTTCATACAGTAGTAGAGTTTGTGGCATTTTCAACCTCAAATGAATAACAAATTCCATGGTGTGTAGCGGTCCCTCTCCCCACCTGATCATCCACCCAACCTGTAAAAAAAAGTCCCTTGTATCTGTAAATAATGTTTAAAGTGATTCCTATTCTGAATCAGGATGTTGAGTGACATTTATTTAGACCATCCAATAATTCAGAGCCAAGTATATAGTGCCATTTATAGTCTTAAAAAGTAAGAATCACTTAAAACTATGTAACACTACTTAATATATTTAAAATGCAGTTTGTAATGGGCTATTCTCTATCTCCCAAAAGTCACATATGACTACTCTTTAAATTCCCCCACAAACTATTTGAAAATGATCAGTATGACCAACAAAATCTGTAAGTCTTTAAGAGCTTTAGTTAAATTTCCTTGGCAACAGTGGTGTCTAGCAGTCACTCCCCAAACCTGATCACCCGCCCCATAGGAAAAAAAATTCCCTGGTGTCTAGTGGCCCCTCCCCACCCAATCATCCACCCAACCTGTAAAAAAATTCCCTGGTGGCTAGTGGTCCCTCCCCCCCAACCTGATCACATGCCCCACTTCTACAAAAAAAAATTCTGGTGGCTAGTTGGCCCTCCCCCCACCCAATCACCTGCCCCAGATGAAAACAAATTCACTGGTGGCTATGCGGCCCAGGCAAAAGGTTTTTTTTTCACTAAACTTTCAAGTGAATTCCAACTGAAAATCATTTATTTATTAACATAATTTTTGATAATCATGAAATATGCAACTTATGAATTGTGTATGTTTTTAGAACTACAGTACTGTATATTGTCGCACTGTCAAAGGAAGTTTTTTTTCTTTAATTATGTTTCAAGCTCATAACCAGAATGTATCAAATGAAATGCAGTAAACAAAATGGTGTTTTCTTTTTTTTATTTGCTCTTTTTGCCACATTTGGCTGCCAGTGCATCTGTCCAGTCATGGACCCCGGTGCTTCCACTCCCATATTGACCTCCAGTCTCCTGACACCTCTGGCTTACCCCCCAAGGGGGTGGGGTTGTGTCACTGGACCCCATAGTGCCACATTCCTTGTAACTACACTGGTGAGCCAGCCTGGAAGCTAATCAAAGCCAGGGGCAGGCTTCATTAATGGTGGCCATCTGCATGATTTTTCTTTGTTTTATGCCCAGGGACGGGGACATGCAATGACATCCTGCATCCACCCCACCCCTCATAGTCCAGGTGCCGATCACCTGCAATTCTCTCGGCCTCCACCAGGAGTCCCTCGAACACTGGGCACTCACCTTCCCCTCCCCCCAAAGAAGGAAAGCAGTCCATAGGATGCTCAGTCCTTCTCCCCTGGCAAGCCCTCTGGTTCCCCAAGTCTGTTTCTGAACCCGGGTCACCGGCATCACAAGCAGAAATCCAACTGCTGCGTTAGCAGGATGGAAAACAAAATGGTGTTTTCTAAATAATATCTTGGGAAAAATACTATTTTTCAAATTATGTGATGTGTTCCTTCACATAAATGCATATTCATACTGTCCTACTCTAAATGCACACAAATATTCCTACAAAAACAATGCATATCATTCACATTATCAGTAAGACTATGCTGGATTTGCAAGAATAAATGTGTGGCAGACTGCATGCATTCACACCAGTCTATATAATAAAATGTTTGATTTTGCACAGTGATGTCTAATAGTCTAGGAAAAGAATCACTTTTTAGTCACTATTATGTAAGGGTAAATAGCATGGCATCCTTCAAAAGTTAGATTTCTGTATCTTTAAATCCAGGACATGCTAGAGAGTAAGATGCTAAAAACAAAAATCCATTTTTTCCACTGGAATTTTATGGTACATGCTTAAAAGTGATCCTGTTACTGTCATTATGTTTCAGATTCTAAAAACTAACAATATAATACGCAAGCAGAAAAAAACTCATGTTTTCTGACTGATGTCTCAAAAAAACTTCCATCATGCAAATTACTGTATGTATTATGTGACTTCACAGAACTGTGTATTATAACTGTCTTATTCTGAAGGCACAGAAGTACAGTATATTGCCCTCCTTAGACTGCGACTCCCAGAGAGATATGTGTACTACATAAGTGTTCAGATAGTGTTCATTCCTATCTAAATGACATTCTGAACATTCCATATGGTTTTAACAGCTTAGTTATATTTTAGCTAATGTACGTTTTCTTGTACTGCACATTGCAGAATAAATCAACACGATTATACACCATGAGAAACAAAAAAGAAAACAATTAATTTCATGTCATGGCAAAATATCCAAGTGTATAATAATAAAGAAAGAACATTGTGTTTCTAGTAACAGCTTTGGCTAGGGAAAAGATCATTATCAAAATGATTGATTGAGGAGTGGAAGCTCTTAACCAATGACAGCAGTCTCCCAATAATTAGCCCAGCAATTGCAGCTCATCACTAATTCCAGTATGCTGTACATGGTTCCCCTGAAAATGATCAGTCCAGCTTCATACAGTAAGCCAATAAAATGATCTGGTGTGTAATACCCCTCCCCAAAGATAGGTTTAGTATCAGTAACCCATCTGTGATGCTGGTTTAGAACCCCCACAAGTAATCAAGGAAGGCAGAAAATAAAATAAATACCCCTCCAAAACAAATCAGTCTGGCAAAAGGAGCACATCCTTGATTAGAGATGTTGTAAAGTTTTATTTTAGGAGCGAAATTTGTGCAAAATCATAAACTTGGAGCTTCACTAAGACTTTGTGAACATTACAACTGCTGTACCCATTTTGCCTTCTTTTTTTACTTTTTTATCATAATTTTTTTTTTAAACAAACACGTAAATCCACTCCAGCCTCTGTTTTGTATGTAACCCACACCCTTTCACATGCAAACAACCGATAAAATTTAGAGAGTTTGTAGTATTTGCTATTGTCTATGGCAGTCAACATTTCAGCCAGACCTGTATCAAGTTTTTGCAATATACTGTAGATGTGCAAAAATGTGTTGGGTGGCATGGTTATATACAAGTCATTAGTGAATCCTAACTATGGTTGAGCTTCCATGCTCATATAACATTTTGTCTTTTTTATATCGAAAAAAGTCTTCTGGCCGGCCCGCCAGTGCAGTGGTTGGATTTCTGTTTGGAACATCGATGACCCGGGTTCAGGAGTGAACCCAGGAGTTAGAGGGCTGCCCAAGAGGAGGATGCCTGAGCATCCGATGGACTGCTCAGCTCCTCTGTGGGAAGGGGAGTACATTGGCCCAGAGGTGGCCTGACCTCTGGTGATGGCTAGCGGTATCGCAGCCCCAGAGCCTACACTAGTATGGAGAGCATGACAGACACCAGCATAAGCCATGGCGTTGTCAAGGCACATCATGCTCAGGGAGGGCGTACAATGAAAAATGCCTCTCTCAGCGTGACACTGACACTGACATGGGGGCCCGGTAGTGGGTCCTTACCTACCTGCTGCCGCCGCTCGCCCGGACCCCAATGCAGACTTGATTCCCCTGGAGAGGGGTTAAGGGGTGGGCCCCCCATCATGTCCAGCCCTGGGGAGGTAAGCCAGGGCTCTATGGGGGGTCCAGCAGGATGAGTCAGTGGAGGCAGGGAGTTGGGTGACAGTGCTGGGTAAGAATCGGGGGGTAAAAATAGAAAGTAAAAAAAAGTCTTCTGAATTTTGTGTTGCCCATTTTGCAACTTACAGACAGACCCTCCCCTATAACTGAAGCAGAGTTTTGCCTTGAAATAAATTCTGTTATCAAAACTCCCTTAGAAAATAATTCTCCCCAACTCTCTAACACCTTTTCTATTATAAAATATCTTCAGGGCTTTGCGCCATATTAATTGTATGTGCTGTGGGCTCTGTTCTCTGCTTGTGCTTACTTTTACCACAGTAGTACTGACATCACTCCCATACCAGTCACTATAGTTCTTAGTGTGTGTTGAATTTGCAAACAGAAATGTACAGGTCAGACCGCATGCATTCATACCACTTTATCAAAGAAACTGATCGCTTTCTCATATTGACGGCCATAATTTTAGATACAGATGCAAAGATGCATTTTTCAGTAACTATTGTTGAATGGTCAAGTAGCATGGCATTAGTCAAATTTGTGATTTCTGCTTCTTTAATTCTGAGACCCCCCACACACACACACACAGTCTGGAATGACAACAAAACTGAGTCAATGTTGTTTTGGAAATTATTATGACACATGCTAGAATGCAATCTAACACTTGTAAATATGTTTCAAAATCCTACATTGATAGCATCAAATACATCCTTAAAAAAGAACACATGATTTCTGAGTCATACCATATCTTGGAAAAACTTCCATCATGCAAATTATGTGCTGTAATTACATGTAGTGTTGCTTCTCCGGTGTTCATGCTATGTATTTGAAATAATAAAGTTAATGGCACTGTTTCATTTAGAACCACAGAAGAAGTGTTGGACTCATGGTCACATTTCCATTGACCTCGGGTTTGGGAAAAGAAACTGGACAGTGGGACTTGAAAAACTCTAAATTCAAATTGAAACAGTTCTAATTTAAGCAGTGCCATTAATTTACTTATTTCTACTGCACACATTAAATGTCATAATAGATGTGACATGAATCATACACTGTTAATATACCAGTAGGTGTAATTACAAGATGTACTAATAGGCAACTATATTTTATAATCGTGAAATTGTTTCAGACATGTTTGATGCAAAGTACTAATAAGTTTTATGCTACCTATTGTATTCATGTAGTCTCAATAAAGCAAAACAAAATGGTAATATTTAATGCATGCTGAAAATAGAAAATAGAGTGAAAAATTGACGTTTAGACCTCAGGTGTTCTTCAGGAAATAGCTAAAAGAGAAAAAAAGCAAAGTTAGTGTAGAGGTGAGGTTAAATAAGGGATATATATGTGGGGAAAGAAAAAAGGGTGAGGCTCTGGGAGAAAAAGTGATAAATGTCAAGATAAAGAGAGAATCTGGAAAACAAAAAGGTGATGGTGGGAATGACAAGGCATAATAGCAGTGAATGAGCTAGAGAAGTTCCCAGGTGGGGTCTAATTAACAGGGTCTAGTAAGAAGGCTGAAAAGTGACAATTATGGGGGAAGGACACAGAAACACCTCTACACTAGAGGCGCTTTTACACACTGGTCTATGTAATGGAATAACTGTTATGAAAACAGTATTCCGTTACATCCCTTGTGTGTAAAAAGCATTTGTTTCATTCCCTTGGTGAACGTTCGTCCAAACAGCAATCTCTGCTTCTTGTGGTTTGCACGAACGTGTTTAATTTGATCTGGCTGTGTAAAACAGCCATTCCGGTACCACTGCAGAAACTGCCATTAGAGCAGTAAACTCTGGGGAGCCGAAACAAATGGAGGCGGGATTAGCCGGAATACTCGCAGGGGTGTAAAAGGAAACCCGAACGCAACAGAGTACAACTGCACCACACAGGTAATGTTTATGTCGTTTTACAAACTTGTGTGTAAAAGCACCTTAGCTTTGCTTTTTTTCTCTTTTACATATTTCCTGATGAAGACCCAAGGTCAAAATGACGATTTTTAACTCTATTTTCTATTTTCAGCGTGCATTAAATATTACTTTTTTTGTTTTGCTTTCTGACCACAAGCTGACGCAGCACCTTGTTTTTGTTTTTACATTTTGTGTATCTCAATTAAACCTTGCAAGTTACAACAAACAAACAAAAAAAAAACATTATGCATGGTAGTATTCTTTGCACTGCAAGGACATTTGAGTAAAAACAGAAGAGCTTTCTTGAAATTAGTAAGTCACAAGCATGGACAAAGTTATAGACACTCCTCCCCCTCAACCACCCCTTCCCCCTCAGCAAAGGTTACAAACAAGTACTGTTGTCAGTTAAGCCTTTTCTTTGTAGGAGCAGCCAATCTGGGAGGTGTAAAGTATGGCCATTAAGACCATTAGCAGCTACTTATCCTCATCTTTTCCACTCTGAATTTTACAGCAGCACTGCAGCAAAGCTGTTCAAATGTCTAGCCCTACATTTTGTAACCATAAACGATTAAGTTATTTTCCACTCTCACTTGCTGGCAAACTTGGGTGAGAGGTGCTTGACATTAAGGGAAGGGAGGTAGAGGGAAGAGTAAAGGGAACTAAGTTTCACCTCCTCTTCTCCTGTGCATTTGTATGAGAGTTCCTGCTTCTCTTCTTCTCTGTCATTTTTCTCCACTTAATACTATAGAATGCTGTATGTGTTCCACCTGTTCATACCAAAGGGCTGTATACAAATCCAGAGATAAGCTTCCCCCTGAACATGACTGTTACTAATTGAGTTGCCATAGAGAGATAGAAATTGTCAACAGATAAGGATCACTAAGCCCTTCGAGTCTGCCAGTAAGTCCTGTACTTGATTACAGCTTTTGACCCTTCCCCTGCTTAACCTCTATGGTTCCCCTATGCCTGTTCCATGCATGTTTAAATCCAACCATAGTGCTCACTCCCACCACCTCTTGTGGCAGACCATTCCATGCATTAACCACCCTCTCTGTAAAGAAAAACTTCCTCACATTCCTTCTTAACCTGCCAACTTCCAGTTTCATGTCATGCTCCCTAGTCCTTGTACTCCTCCTGTATTGGAAGATCCCCCCCCCGGCACCTTGTTTATGCCCCTGAGGTACTTGAATGTTTTTATCATGTCCCCTCTCTCCCTCCTCTCCTCTAGTGAGGACATATTGAGGTCTCTTAATCTTTCCTTATGAGTCTTGTAGTGCAAGCCCTGTACCATCTTAGTCACCCTTCTCTGGACCTCCTCCAGTCTGTTAATGTTCTTTAATGTTCTTTAAAAGGTGCGGCCCCCAGAACTGCACACAGTGCACCATGTGAGGTCTGAACAGGGTTTTGTATAATGGCATCACTACCTCATGCCTTCTGCTGGTGATACCCCTTGCTATGCACCCCAGCATGACAAAGGCCCTCCCTGCTGCCTTTGTGCTCTACATTGAAATTTTTAAGTCATATGAAATAGCAACCCCCACGTCTCTTTCCTCTTTGGTGACTGTCAGCAACTCCCCCCTCCCAATCCTGTAGCTCTCCACAGGGTTACTGTGTCCCAGGTGCATAATTTTGCACTTTTTGAATTAAACCTAAGTTGACAGACCATTTCTCAAGCTTCCCCAGGTTCCTCCACATTTTCTCCACCCCTTCAGGAGTATCCACCCTGTTACACTCTGTTACAGATCTTTGTGTCATCCACAGACTGGCAGACCTTTCCTTCCAGCCCTTCTGCAATGTCACTGATGAACTGGTCCAAGGACTGAGCCTTACGGTACTCCACTAGTCACCCTCCTCTCCCCAGATTACCACTACTCTTGGTCTCCTGTCTGTTAGCCAGTTCCTAACCCAGTTTACCACCTTGTCTCCCATGCCCAGACTACCCATCTTGTTAACCAGTCTATGTGGGACGATGTCAAAGACTTTGCTGAAATTGAGGTAGACAATGTCCTCCATGTCCCCGATTTACTTCCTTCAACACCCAGTTGAGGAAGTCTATGAGATTTGTCTGACATGACCTACCCACTGTGAACCCATGTTGACTAGGATCCTGGGTACCAATGGCTTCTAGATGTCCCACTATCCTTTCCTTAAGTAGTGCATCCATGATCTTCCCCACTACCGAAGTGAGGCTGACCAGCTTATAGTTGTCTGCCTCCTCCGTACTGTCTGATTTGTGTAGAGAGATGACATGTGCCCTCCTCCAATCCCCTGGCACCACTCCTGTGTTAAGTGACTCGGTGAACAATGCTGCCAGAGGTTCTGCTAGCTCTCTTTACAGCTCCCGTGGTATCTTTGTGTGTATGCCATCTATCCCATTGCTTTGCCCACCTTCAATTTAGTGAGTTCCTGCAGGACTCTCTCCCCTGTTAATGGACTGTTGTCCACCTCTTCCCCTCATGTCATATGATGCTCAGCTGTGGTCCCTGTCACTCCCCCTCTTCTGTGAATACTAAACAGAAGTATTTATTCAGTATTTCTGCCTTATCCATGTCTCCCTCCTTACACTTCCCTTGCTCACCTTTAAGTCTTACAATTCCTTCCCCCCTGGGTTTTCCTCCTTTTGCTGTTGTACCTGTAGAATGTCTTGTCCCCTTTCTTTACTGTCTGCACTAACCTATCCTCAGTCTGTGCCTTTGTTCTCCTCACCACCCTCCCTGCTTCCTTTAGACACTCTCAGTACACCTCTGTCCTCCTCCCTTTGGGTCTCCTTATATTTCCGGAACCCTACCCTTTTAGCCCTTACCTTTTCTGCTACCTCTTTTGAGAACCATAGTGGCCTTTTCATACCAATCTGATGCATTTGTTTGTTACTTCCACTATGGCTCCTTTTAGGTTCTCCCACAGCTCTGCCACATACACCCCTCCTGTCCCCCTATTTACCAGGGCACTTTTGATTACTCTCCCCATTTCAGTGACGTCTGCCTTTTTGAAATTAAAAACCTTCGCCCTAGTGTGGCTTGATTGAATCCCTGTCTGTATGTATGCTGAACCACACTATGTGGTGATCACTGGATCCTAGTTGCCCCTCAGTGATTCTTTCCCTGTTGGTCATCAATAGATCAAGAATCGATGTGTCTCTGGTGGGATCAAGCACCAGCTGCCTGAGTCCTGCTCCTTGTAGGGAATCCAGGATGCCTCTGCTTTTAGCTGAAGCAGCTGTCCGGATGGTCCAATCCACATCTGCCATATTGAAATCCCCCATCAGTAGAATCTAACCTGTCATTGCCATTTCACGTATTTCATTCTCAAGGTCCCTGTCCACTTCTTCCCCCTGGCCTGGAGGCCTGTATATCACCCCTGTGCATATTGCTATGCCATTTCCTGGTTCAAGGGTGACCCACAGTGCCTCAGCCTCCCCCTGCCTACCCTGTATCTGTGTTGCCTTTATACCCTGCCTGGTCCAGGTGACCTTGGCAACATGATTCTGGTGTCTCTACCATGTGGGGGTGGGCTGCTAGAGTATGCCTGTTCTTGTTGGCCCCCTCCCCAGCTAGTTTAAACATTCATCAGTGAAGCATTTGAACCATTCAGTGAGGGCTGCTTTTCCCTTTCTGAACAGATGCAGCCCATCCCCACTGTACAGGGCCACATCATG
The DNA here is from genome assembly GCA_016271365.2 of Neoceratodus forsteri. Classification (NCBI taxonomy): domain Eukaryota; kingdom Metazoa; phylum Chordata; order Ceratodontiformes; family Ceratodontidae; genus Neoceratodus; species Neoceratodus forsteri. The sequence goes on along the minus strand of CM057449.1, from coordinate 1,822,556,290 downwards.
CCAGGTAGGACCCTAGACCCCTATGAAGCCATACCCCTTCTCACTGCACCAGGCCTTCAACCATAAGTTGAAGTTACTAATGTGGTCAGTCACCCAAGAAAAGGAGGAGTTGAAAAGGTTGTCCATTAATTAGACAGAACTGAGAAACTGACACAAACAGCCACTGACAAAGAGACATGGGATTACCTATGTAATCTCAAAATTCAGTCTCCCGACCTACATTATACCAAGGTTGGGAGATTGAATTTCATAACCCCAATGGGGATTTACATTATGCGGGGGGGGCTTCATCCCCCTAACTAAAATAACCAACTCTGAGGGAGAGCGGACATCAGAGTTGGGTGTTAGGTTCAGGGGAGTGCAAATTTTTTTTTTAATTCCCACTGCTGGAACAGAACCCCATCTCTGACAGCCTGTAGGAGCATTAGCGCTCCACACCATGGAGCAGCTTGACCAGCACCGCTCCCCACCGTCCTCAAATAGTTACGTCAGGTGAAACCATGTTTCACGGGCGTAACCCAGCATTTCGCCAGGCGAAATACAATTTCGCCCAGTGAAATGACATTTTGCCCAGCAAAATGACATTTCATTGTTGGGCTGAAATGTCGGGCATCCCTAATTTTGGGATACCGATGCCGGACCCTCAGCTTCGGTATCCCATAAGAATACCAAGCCATGGTTGAGCAATGAAGTAAATTAAACATCACCAGTAACAGCTTGCCTGATTTCAGTATCTGTCAGCAGTTCAAATGTTCTGAAGAAGTAGATTTTTGATATTATTCTCTGCTTAAAATCCTATCTTCAATGACAAAAGCATTATGTCAAGAGTGACAGCCAGGACAGTTTTGTTGCAAAATTAGGAACATCCCAGGGAAGGCAGCCATGTTGGCTAAAATACAGGCTTGGGAACCAGGAGACCCAGGTTAAAATTCTGCTATGAGCTATTTACTCCTGGTGTGGCCTTGAACAAGCCATTTAGTCTTTTGGTGCCTCACTCTCACTCAGCTGTAAAAGAAGGTAAAAGTGGGAACCCATGGAAAATAATATATTCAAACTCAGCTGGGCTTTCCTGGGTGAACACATGGCATATACAAGTGTGTGTGTGTGTGTGTGTGTGTGTGTGTGTGTGTGTGCAGTGGTGTCAGTGGTGAACAAGAAATACAGGAACTCAGACAGTGGCACAAATGAAAAGCAGAATTAAGATCCTTGCTCTGAAGAATAACTCTTGGGACTTGAGGAACTGTTGGACCTTTTTTCTGCTGTCGACATCTACTGTATGTTTCTATAGTTCATTCAATTCAGACACATCTGTATACATACTGGTGCACCCAATCAGAGATGTCAAAGTATTTCTAAAACAAATTCAATTGTTCTGCAAGTTACGTTTCATGATGGAATCCACTGATCTCAGGTCATAAACCAAGAAACTGTCATTATGCTATTGTAAGAATTTCATTTCAAATATCAGTAGGAAGAAGTACAGGAACTCTGTTTCTGCTTCAGAACAGGTACAGGAGCTGTGCGTGTGTGTGTGTGTGTGTGTGTGTGTACTATCAGGCACAGTTGAGAAGTATGGTTTATGGCCAATGCTGATGCAGATTAAGAAAATGCTTGTACAAGGTTTTGAATTATAGGGCACTTCAGTAATCACCTCAGTAAAATCCTGAATTGTAGTCTCAAGTGTAAACTGCAGCACCATTCCCAATGCTCCCCCAATACTCAGTCGGGCATAAGACTGGAAAGTGTTTTTTTTTTTTTTTAAGTCTTTGGTAACCAAGTAAGGCACACTAGATGCAAGTGCCTTTTTCAGGGGCAACCTGGGAGCACTGGGAAGGTTAAGTGACTTGTTCAGTCACACAGTATGCAAGTGGAGGTTGTGGGAATCAAACCCAGGTCTGCTAGATGTACCAAGCTCATTCACAGCTTGTTACTCTAACCTCTAGGCTATACTGCCTGCAACCTGAGAGGAGAGAGGGGAGGATGAAGGGGGGGCAGAAAACTCAGGGGGGGTTATTACTTTTTGGTCAAATGCTGCTTTGTAAGGAGGCAGTACAGTGCAGTGGCCACTTCAAACCTCAAGACCCAGGCTTGAATCCCACAGCCCCCCACATGCATTCTGTGTTACCCTTAGCAAGTCTCTTAACTTGCTTGTGCTCCCAAGTTGAAACCGTAGCTTAGTGTACCTTTCCTGGTTAAACAATTTCCTCTTTCCCTTTAAGCATACAGAAACCCCAGTACTCCTGTCTGTTTTCCTCAATAAACCATTACTTTTTTTCTGCAACTTATTGCTGGAGTGCAGTCACTTTAATGTTCTGGATATTTTTAATTTGTCTGGCACTGGCTGAGTTGTTCTGTGTGCATGGATACAAGTGACTTAACACAGTAAACCATGATGGTGTTCCTATATTTCATTGATCGTTTCTTTTTGTGGTATACTAAGTGAGAATATGGGATGGGGTTGGATCATCATTCAGACTCTGCCTATTACATTATTTTACACTAAATAGCAATAATTCTTAATTGACGTGCAATTAATATCAATCTGGGATCGGGCTGGATATTCAGTCTTTCCCTGCCCATTACACCTCTCCTACACTGCCAATACATATTGTACATACAGTACTGTACTGCCAGTTTATGATACTCGCTACATGGCAGCTGCTTTCCAGGTTTGCACAGTTTGCTTAGCTTTATAGGTTTTGCAGAGGATCTAGGGAATAGAGCACTGTTTGAGCAATGCTTAAAAGGATTATAAACTGTTTTAGATACCCTGTTGTTGGAAATCCTATAACCTCAACTGGAATCTGAGTTAAACCACACTTAGGCTGAGATTAGAAAGCTATAAAGGTAGAAAGGGAACTCAACTACTAAAACTAAAATAAAAAAAGCATACTGAGCCTGCCGTATTGCTCTGTTACTCTGGCAAACATCACATCCCTGTGACAGCACGGATAATGCCTGATCCAGCCAGTCTGGATTTTAGCAATATAGTGCAGATGAAATCATAATAAAAATACAGCAGTGCTCTTATGCATAGGCTGCAAAATGCAGGAACCCAGAGTAGTGAAAGGGGAGAAGACAAACCTTGAGACCCCCCTTCAGTTTTTGGCACTTTCAGAAATATAAATATAATGAAACTTGTGTTCATCAATATCTCTGCCTAGGTTAATAATGGCACGAGTTTCTGTTTTTCTCTTTGCAGTTACCGGTACATTAGCCTCACTGTACCATTAGACCTAATTTCAGAGATTTTTTATTTCGCTATTTGTCCAGCAACATGTGCTAATATGGCATAATATAGGGGCTTGTACAATGGCACAGCAGTCTAATGGTCATATGATTTAGTTTTCTCATGGTATGTCTCCCCAACCCCCTTTCCCTTCCTTGGTTTCCCCATACGACCATGTATATACAGTATATCATTTTCTAACCTAAGGAATGTATACAATATGGGTATCTACCTTGGAAATGCCTTATCACAGTGGGTTAACAGAACATCCTTGTATATTTTTGGACCCTACATTATTAGCAATTATTTCTTATTGTGGTATACTAAATGAGAATATGGGATGGGGTTGGATCATCATTCATACTCTGCCTATTACACTATTTTGGTGACTATTAATACATATTTATATTGTTGTACTGTATACATTGTATGAGTCCTGCATTAAATAGCAATCATTGTTAATTGAGGTGCAATTAATATCAATCTGGGATTGAGTGGGATAATCAGTATTTCCCTGCCTGCTACACCTCTCCTGCGATGGCGAATTCATATTGTACATACAGGCCCAGATATTCAAAGCTTTGCACTGGGTACAAACCATTTGCACAGGTTTAGCATGAGATTAGCACAGATACGCAATATTCAAAAGGCCAAATAGCATGCACAAACTGCATTAGCATCGGGCAAAATCACAATATATGCAAGGGGAAAACTGAACATGAATACAGGCAGGTGCAATGCTATACTCAGCAACTAGCGCCACACAAAGTGGTTTTGCATGGCTTAGCATGACCCTGTGCACAGTACAAATTACCGACCAGAAAAAGGTAGTCTTAACCCTGGGCAATCCAGCTTTGCTCGACATTGTGGTTTTGCGTGGCATTAGCGCAGCTTTTGCATGGCTTTGCGCAACCCTAACATATGAATATGACACACAGAAAAAGCTAGATATGGAGGAAACATGCTGCTCATTGACGGCACCACAATGATGCCAACATCTGCCACCAGTCCCTGCCATACCAGACAGTAAGTGGTGACCTGACCCCCAGGGGACACCATGGTAGTGTGGCCATACAGCACACACCTGCAGACCATACTTCTGTGGTGACCAACAGATGACAGCACACACATGCAGCACTGTGGGCATGGTGGGTGTTGAGGGGAGGGTGTACGGGTGGCCAGGCCGCACCACAGACCGGGTGCAACCACAAGGTTGGGACACATCACGCAGTACAAGATAGCCAGCATTGGGCGAATACCCCAATACCAGTTTGCTCTGTTCAATTGTATATGCCCCCCCCCCAGTCATATACCACACAGCTGTACAAACAGCACAGCACACACAGCCGGCCATGTATATGTCACTGTGAACATCCCATGCCAGAGGTGTAGCATCTGTGGGTCACACAACAGCGTAACAGTAATGTCCACTGTCAGTAAACACCTGCAAGTTGGGCCTGTCACTGGGTACAGTGCAGTGGTCATCACTGCCCTACACACCATAGGCATTGCTGTGTCCCTCACACTACTGGCCCCCTTGCTACTGCAGTGTCTGCTGTGCGCTGTAGCATGACCTAAAGTGTGACAGTTGCATGCATCACCACCACCACCTGTGCCTATGCTGTGTTGTCCCCTGGGGTACAAAATGCTATGCTGTACTGTATACATGTAGCCTGCAGCTACCATCATGCACTGCCAGACTGACCTACAGGTGGAGCTGCGGGCAGACCCACTCAGACCCTGTACTTCCAGACTGACCTACAGGTGGAGCTGTGGGACCCGGCAGTAATGCTAGGCAACCCGCATGCAAATCAGGGCATAATGAGATGCTAATATTGATGTTTGCCCAGAAACTACCTAAGTAGGCTCATTTGTATGTCACTTTTGAATATGGCAAAGTTTAGCTCCATGCAAACATGTCTGCACTGGGCAAACGGCTTAGCTCCACACTAAACCTGCGCAAATGCGTTAGCGCTGCACAAACGGTTCGGGGAATATTATACAATTTTGCACACTGTACTTTCACATGCGCTACTGCCTGCAGCTGTACTGGGTCCACGCATTTGCTGGCACACACATTGGCCACATAGTTCATCTCTACCTAGCTTCACATTGCTGTGCACTGTGTTGCTGTTGTGGTTTGCACTTTCTGGTTGCTATATTCAGAGCTGTCTTATTCCAGGGCTAAGTTTGCCCTGTACTCCCAGCCCAGTTTGCCCAGCTTCATTTGCATGCTATACTCAGAAGCTGTTTTCCCCAGGCTATTCCTTTCGAATATAGCAGGCTTTTGTGTCCATGCTAGGTTTGCCTGCCAGTCAGGGCTAATTTTGCCCCGGACAAAGTTTTGAATATCTGGCCCTCAGTTTTGTACTGCCAGTTTATGATACATGCTACATGGCAGCCGCTTTCAAGGTTTGCACAGTTTGCTCAGCTGTATAGTTTTTGCAGAGGATCAAGTGAACAGAGCGCTGTTTGTGCAATGCTAAAAAGGATTGTGAATTTTTTTAGATACCCTGTTGTTGGAAATCCTATACCCACAATCGGAATCTGGGTGAAACCACACTTAGGTTAGGATTAGAAAGTTACTGTATAAAGGAAGAAATGGAACTCAATTACTAAAAATTTAATAAAAAAAAATACTGAGCCTGCTGTATTGCTCTGTTTTTGACATGATACAATTAATATGTAAATACAGTACATGTAATAGAAGATTTCACATTTAATAAAGTTTTGTCATTAGTGTGTTATTTTCATTAGTAATAACACACTTATGACAACTGCATGGTTGATGATTTATTCTGTCACTGGTAGCACCTGCACATTTGAGCATTTAGCAGACGTGATTCATTGAGGGGAAGCCGTGAGGTGCTCAAACAGCAATGCTCTGCTAGGAATTTGCCTGAAATGCTGTTATGTTTAATACCTGCCCCTGAAAAAAGTGGAGGAAGAATACTGATTATACAGTACTGTATATGTAGTAACAGTCTATCAGTTTAGCATAGCTCACAGCCATTAATTTGAATGCTGATTTCTGTTCAATGACAGGCTAGATTTTCTAAGTCTGCCAGTTTGTATGGGTCAGTTAAAATTAAAAAGAGCCTTACACAACGAATTTGCCAGGAAAATTGTTTATTTTTCCTTGAGACAAGAGCTGTAGCAAGAATGTGCAAAGACCTGGCACAAACTAGTTTTGTCTCTTCCCCTATCTGCAGCTATTTGTAGTGTGTTTGTTTGAATTTTTTTTTTTGGGGGGGGGCAGGAAAATTAAAAAAGCCTTACATAATGAATTTATCATACAAATCTGTTTGTTTGTTTGTTTGTTTGTTTGTTTGTTTGTTTTGAGGCGGGAGCTGTAGCAGGAATGTATGAGAGAGTTCATAGGTGAACTGATAAAACCTGACACAAAACAGTTTAGTCTCTTCCCCTATCTGCAGCTATTTGTAGTGTATTTAAGCAGAAACATAAACATTCTCAGCATATAAGGACAGTTAGGACCATCCAGTCTGCCCGTTAGCCCTGTACTTGTTTACGGCTCCTGACCCTCCCATCTCTTTACCTCTATGGTTCCCCTATGCCTGTCGCATGCATGTATAAACCCAACCAGAGTGCTTGCTCCCACTACCTCCTGTGGCACCCCATTCCATGCATCCACCACCCTCTCCAGGAAGAAAAACATCCTCACATTTCCTCTTAACCTGCCCCCTTCCAATTTCATGTCATGCCCCATCATTCTTGTACTCCTCCTGTATTCGAAGATGTTTTCCCCCGAACCTTGTTTATGCCCTTGAGGTATTTGAATGTTTCTGTCATGTCCCCTCTTTCCCTGCTTTCTTCCAGTGAGTACATATTGAAGTCCCTTAATCTCTCCTCATAAGTCTTGTTGTGCAAGCCCTGTACCATCTTAGCCACCTTTCACTGGACCGCCTCCAGCCTGTTAATTTCCTTTCAAAGGTGTGGCCTCCAGAACTGCACACAGTACTCCATGTGAGGCCTGACCAAGGTTTGTACAACTGCATCACTGCCTCCCACCTTCTGCTGGTGATACCCTTGCCTATGCAGCCCAACATGCCACTGGTCCTCCCTACTGCCTTCGTACACTGCTTTGACATTTTCAGGTCATCTGAAATAATAACCCCCAGGTCTCTTTCCTCTTTGGTGACTGTCAGCAACTCTCCCCCATCCTGTAGCACTCCTCAGAGTTTCTGTGTCCCAGGTGCACAACCTTCTTTGAATGAAACTTCAGTTGCCACTCTGCAGACCATTTCTCAAGCCTCCCCAGGTCCCTCCTCATTTTCTCCACACCTTCAGGAGTATCCACCCTGTTACAGATCTTTACTTCCAGGCCCTCTGCAATGAAGACATTGAACAAAACTGGTCCAAGGACCGATCCCTGAGGTACTCCGTTGGTCATCATCCCTTCCCCAGATTGTACTCTGTCTACCACCACCCTCTGCTCCCTGTCTGTTATCCAGTTCCGAACCCAGTTAACCACCTTGTCTCCCAGACTACCCATCTTGTTAACCAGCCTCCTATGTGGGATGGTGTCAAAGGCTTTGCTGAAATCAAGGTAGGCGATGTCCACCCCTCACTCTCTAGTTTACTTCCTTCATCACCCAGCCAAAGAAATCTATCAGATTCGTCTGACACAATCTACCCACTGTTAATCCATGTTGCCTAGAGTTCTGGGCACCGATGGCTTCCAGATGTCCCACTATCCTTTCCTTAAGCAGTGCCTCCATGATCTTCCCCACTACTGAGGTGAGGCTAACTGGCATATAGTTTCCCTCCTCTCCCTACTGCTGGATTTATGCAGAGGGACCACATGTGGCCTCCTCCAATCCTTTGGCACCACCTCTGTGTTGAGTGACTTGGTGAACAAGGTTGCCAGAGGTTCTGCTAGCTTTCTTCACAGCTCCCGTAATATCCTCAGGTATATGACATCTGGTCCCATCGCTTTTTCCTGCAAAACTCTCTCCCTTGTGAATGGACTGTTGTCCACCTCTTCCCCCCTTTGCATCTGTTGCTCAGCTGCAGTTCCTGTCCCTCCCCCTCTTCTGTGAATAACGAACAGAAGTATTTATTCAGTATTTCTGCCTTATCCATGTCTCCCTCCTTACACTCCCCCTCCTATAATTTGAGTCTTACAATCCCCCCGGTTTTTCTCCTTTCGCTGATGTACTTGTAGAATGTCTTGTCCCCTTTCTTTACTGTCTGAGCTAAACCTTCCTAAGTCTGTGCCTCTGCTCTCATTACCGCTCTCCCACTTCCCTTAGACATGCTTGGTACACCTCTCTGTCACCCTCCTTTTGGGTCTTCTTAAATTACCTGAACCCTGCCCTTTTAGCCCTTACTTTTTCTGCTATCTCTTTCAAGAACCATAGTGGCCTTCTCCTTCTCTTGCTTTTGGATACCAGTCTGATGCTTTGGTTTGTTACTTCCACTATGGCTCCTTTTAGGTGCTCCCACTACACTTCCGTCTCCTCCTGTCCCCCTTTTCTCCAGGGCTCTTTTGATATCTCTGCCCATTACTGCAAAGTCTGCCTTTCTAAAATATAAAACCTTCACCTTAGTGTGACTTGACTGAATCCCTGTTCCTATGCTGAACCACACTATGCAGTGATCATTGGATCCCTGTTGCCCCTCCACCCAGGCATCTGCAATTCTTTCTCTGTTGATCATTACTAGATCAAGAATGTCCCTGTCCCTGGTGGGATCAAGCACTAGTTGCCTGAGTCCTGCTTCCTGTAGGTAATCTAGGATGCCTCTGCTTCTAGCTGAAGCAGTTGTCTGGGTGGTCCAGTCCACGTCCGGCATATTGAAATCCCCCATCAGCAGAATCTCACCTTTCATTACCATCTCATGTATTTCTTCTTCTAGCTTCCTGTCCACTTCTTTGTTTGAATTTAGTGGGGGGGTGACAAGGCTAATGACATCTGTACTGATAAGTGAAGCAATGCTTTCCAACTGAGCCAACCCATCCCATACACACATACACAAACATACAAATCCACCTGAGCTAAACCATTTGTCTAGCAATGAGAATACACATTAATTAGTGTGATTGTTTGCCTTTTTCCATTTTTTTAAAGATAAGATGTATGAAAATGGGCCTTGGTGTAGCTGCTTTATATGACTGCCCTCCTGTTTGCCCATCTATGGATGTCAAGCATCTGTAATTGAAATGACCTCAGTGCTTAATACCAATATTTTCAGTCATGAATGACAGATCATTTACCAGAGTAATACTTAAAAATGGCCACACAGGACAGGTGACAAGAAATTTATAAGTTCTGACTGCAAATCTTGATTTTCCCTCTGCTTATTCTTGTATTTGCAGCAATCATGTAATAGGTTAGCAGGCAGCGTTCAATGTGGGTGACAGAAGTTTCATAGTTGCTCTGATAAGCACTGTCATCCCTGATTTTGGCATGCAACATAGATAGAATCTGTTGTCCCAAGTGCTACTATATTAAACATTTATGTCCCTTTTAGTTTCATATCAATTGAGCAACAGTGGCATTCAGCCTGAAACAGTAGACGCACTACAGCATTTCATTGTGAGGTGCTATCATATATTCACAGTCAAAACAAAAAAGCCTACAAAAACCAAAAAAACAAACAAAACAAAACAAAAAAGGGCCCAGAGGGCCCTGCACTCCCTCAACCAATTAAGGGCAAGACTACACTCTCTCAAAAAGTGAAGAATTGCATTGCAAAAAAAACTTTATTATTGCATCACTTAGGGTTCATATTAAAGTGACAAAAGTATGGAAATGTGGTTTTAGGGTTCAAACCCTACCACCCCACTCCCACCCTCCAAAGACCAACAGGCAATGGGGTGTACCTTGGGATCATTGACCCTAATGCTCACCCCATTCTCCTATGCTGTACCATATCAGATTCCTTACACATAGAATGAGGTGAGAGTTAGGGTCAACAACCCCAAGACACACCCCGACATCTGTTGGTCTGTGGACGGTGGGGTGGTAGGTTGGAGTGGGGTGGGGAGTGGTGTTAGAGTTTGAAACCTAGCACCCTATTTCCATACTTTTGTCACTTTAATATGAACCCTAACTGATACATTAATAAAATTTTTGCAATGAATACATAGATAGACAGACAGACAGACAGACAGATAGATAGAAATACAATGTACAGCACTTACCTATATTCCTCAGTTAGCAGTCTGGCTTTGAAGAGTGCAGACACGTCCCGGTCCACAGAAGATGACAGTGGATGACCTCTGGTGGTAAGTATAGGGTAAGGGGGTGTGGGGTGGTGGGTGCTCAGTGCAAGGGTGGGGATGGGGGAGTGGGATGGTATGAATGATGAGGGACCATTTTCTTTTTTTCAGGTTAAATGCAAAAAAAAGACATTGGGGATGGTTTTCTTCATTTCAGGTTGAAAGTTAATAAATATTATGGGATATTAGGAGTGGGCTAGCCAGTGTCCCACAGTGCTGGTGGGGGGGGCTTCAAATTCCAACATGGGGATTGGGCACCCCAATGTCAGCAATAAGTTAATTATTATTACAGCACACTGGGAGTGGGCTCCCCAGTGTCCCACAGTGCTGGGGGGAGCTTCAAATTCCAACATGGGGATTGGGCACCCCAATGTCAGCAATAAGTTAATTATTATTACAGCACACTGGGAGTGGGCTCCCCAGTGTCCCACAGTGTTGGGGGGGAGCTTCAAATGCCAAGACAGGGATTGGGTACCCTGATATCAGCAATAAGTTAATTATTATTACAGCACACTGGGAGTGGGCTCCCCAGTGTCCCACAGTGCTGGGGGGAGCTTCAAATGCCAAGGCAGGGATTGGGTACCCTGATATCAGCAATAAGTAAATTATTATTACTGGACACTGGGAGTGGGCTCCCCAGTGTCCCACAGTGCTGGGGGGGAGCTTCAAATGCCAAGACAGGGATTGGGTACCCTGATATCAGCAATAAGTAAATTATTATTACCGGACACTGGAAGTTGGCTCCTCAGTGTCCCACGCTGGTTGGGAGGGGGGCTGTGTGAATGCCAATATGGGGATTGGGCACACCAATGTCAGCAATTATTAGTACAAGAACTGGCAGGGGTTGAGGAGGAGCATCCGACACTGAGAGTGGGCATCCCAGTGTTGGATTTTTATTATAAAGAAATAAGGGAAACAGCAATCAGTGAGTGGGAAGTGCCACTAAACACCAGGGAAAGGGATGACATCTACAACTGCAGCCAGCAACATGACTTCCAGCTGCAGCTGTAAATGTCAAGAAAATCCCTCTGTTCTTATACAAAGAACACAGTGGGCATGCTCCTCTCACTAATGCAGCTACTGGACAGTTTGGGTCCAAGAAAACCCCTCTTTTGGAATAATTTTAAAAAAGAAACATGAGAGTGTAGCTAAACGAGGGCCCTTTAGCTAGGTTTTCATGTTTATTTTTTAACATTTGTTCATTTTTTTGTTTTGTTTCTTTCACTCACTAAGTGGGAACACAAATGGCTGACACGCAAAAAAGAACTTCCCACCTGCGACACAGAATGACCCTGCCTGCAAAAAGGGATTCTCTCCTGCAACATAGAATCTATTTTCGTGTGACGCCTTTGACACAGAATCTATTTTCATGTGGGACATCTATTTTTTCCCCATAGGAAATAATGGGAAATTCAATATTCAATAATTTTAGAATGGATTAATATTTTTCCACCAAACCTTCAAAAGGCACATCAGTGAGGCCAAGGCTTTCTACCCTGCAAATTTAGACCAGAAGATAAAGCCATTTCTGAGACACAGGTGGACAAAAAAAAACAGCAAAAAACACAAAAAATCTCTGTTTTCTCAATACTCTGTATGTCATAACCCACACAAGGAATTCAAACTATTTGCCACATCAACAGACCTACCCCTAGCAGTGATGCATGCCAAATTGCATGCAAATCTGTTGAACCATTCCAAAGTTATTCAGCTTCAAAAATAGGTCTTTAACATTAAACACTGTCACTAATTCACTAACCTAACTATACTGGTGCTACTGCGGTATATATATATATATATATATATATATATATATATATATATAAATATACACATATATTCTGTGCAAAAACTTTGTTAATGCATCAGTTAGGGTTGTTCTAGAGTGACAAAGTGAGAATTCGATATTAGGGTTGCCACCCCTTTCACCCCCACCCCACCTGCCCCACCAACAGGCATCAGGGTATGCATTGTGGTCATTGGCCCTAACTCTCACCCCATCCCATGTGTAAACAAGCTGAAGTGGTGCAGTGTGGGAGAATGGGATGAGAGTTAGGGTCGATGACCTCAACGCACACCCCAATGCTTGTTGGTGGGGGCGGGTGGGATGGGGTGCAAGGGGTGGCAACCCTAATATCAAATTTCCTCACTTTTGTCACTGTAGAACAACCCTAACTGATACATTAACACAGTTTTTTGCATAGAATTTCCTTACTTTTTTATAAAGAATAGAAAAGTAGAAAGTTGTGCAAGTTGGTGGGAGCACAGGGTCGGAAGGACCCCATGCTCCCACCAACTTGTAAGTGTCGGGCCACATTACACACCTAATGACTAAATAAAAAGTACATTGACAACAGCACTGCTTAATGAGAACCATGTTTTAAGAGGGCCCAACTAGTCACTTCAAATCCACACTGATCCTACCTAGAAGCCAGTTGGGTGTGCTGGAATTGGGGGCATATCCATTTAGGCACCATGCAGTTCATATTGCTCCATGCCCATGGCTAGCCCTATGACCAGCTACAGCTGTTAGCCTCTGTCGAGCATACAGCCAGACTCTGTGACATCGTCTGACCCATCTTTTCACATATTATCATATTAGCATCTACCTGGTAGCCCATTGGACACGTCGGCTTTGAAGCACATCCACTGAGGCACCATACGGCTCATGCCGTTCCGTGCCCCACTGATCACTCCAATTCCAGTTACACCCATAGCCTCTTCTGCAGCATAAAATAGGGCTACATGTCACTGGTGGAGCCACTCATAGTGGGAAATCTTGTCCTACCTGATACCAGATGGCCATGGAAAATCCCAACGCCTTAGAAACAAACAGTCTGAATTTGTATTAGCATCACATGTCATAAGCCCAATCCATTAGTACCAATCTAATAAAACTTTTCATAACTATTATCCACTTTATAATCTATCAATTTCTTAAGTGACAGTCTCTTAGTTAAATTCACTCCTCTGGATTAACCAGGAATAATCTTTCCCTCATTAAAACATAACTGGGATTTATACAGAGAGAGTAAAAGAAAAAAGAAAACATCAGGAAAAAAAAATAACTCCTTTAAATTCAGAAGTTCACTCATTCATTTATAGTTCTCAGAGCAAATCACATAACATATAGAGGCCAACTAATGCCATAAATAGCCTTCCGCTATCATTGCATCAGCATTTTGCCCATTGAACCCCTGAATCATTTCATATAATATAATATGTATCAATTATCAAAGTTCTCAAATCAGACTGCTGTCATTTATTTAAACGTTTTAAAAAACGTTCACAATATGATAAATAAAATTAATGTTTCTTATCCACAACTTCAGCAAGCACAGAATGTTCTAAATAGCCTAGCCTAAGGCATAACAGAACAGCAATAGCCACAAGAACCACAGATATTTTTGATCAACGTTGCAGGGTTTCAGCTATTCCAACTGCTCAATGCAGCAACTCCAATTAACATGTTAGAGTCCCACTACAATAATGAGCCATTAAATCAACCTAAGATCTTAAGGCAGTTATATTCTTATCAAACATGTAGAATACCTTCATTAGCAACGTAGCAAAGTTGACCCCTGGTTAAAGTTTAAAACCATTGCATTTTAGGCAGAAATTGTAGAAATAAACCAGCCAAGCTCAAAACTGGGTTTCACTGTAAATCGTAAAAAGTACTTGAAGTGAAAAATTACCCCAGCAAGTCCAGCGATCATCAACATAGCAACATAACAGAATATCCCACTTTGGGAGTTTTAAAATCACATGTTAAACCAAAGGCTCAACAATACCATCGCTGTCTCCACTTAAATAGAGTCTCAATTACTGGTTCTTAGTGGTTTCTCTGGCATATTCTTTTAAGTTCTATCGAGTCCTCACTTGTCCTTTCTCGATCATAGGCTCTAGAAAAAAAGAAACAGAAAAACATCGCTCTTCTGAGCGCAGTAAGTTGTGATCATTAGAATGCACCCCAAAGCCCTTTGGCAAAGCTGGCATATCTGTTAAAAGTAAAATGTGGGACTTCCAGTGACGTCATCAACAACATGGAGGCTTAATTAAAGAGCTCTCCCTCCCAACATCCACCAAAATTGATTCCACTCAGCCAAGACAACGGCAATACAGGCAAATATGTACAAATCAGTTCATGGAAACACACCTACGAGAAGATCCTGGTCCAGAAATTCAAAATTGAAGCGAGATTAGCCAGGATTGAGCCCTGCAAGTTCTGCCATGAGCAGGAGAGAATCCCCTTTGAGTACGGCCGGAGTCGACACCGAAACTGAAATAGACAGCCTCTCTAGATCGAGATTTGAAACACTCTTAGCCGAAATAAAGCAATTCAGGGTAGAGACAAAGCACGAGTTCAGTAAATTACATTCAGACCTAACTAAGCTGGAAACCAGAGTCTCCGCTACGGAAGACCGGGTGTTGATGGCAGAGGATGACCTAATGCAGCTCTCCAAAGTAATGGAATATCTAGTTCAAAAAAATGAAAATATGACAGCCAAATGCCTCGACCTAGAAGCACGATCTTGAAGAGACAACCTCAGGATATATGGCCTGCCTGAATCGGCTGAGGTTGGAGAAATCAGTGAATTTATTCGCCATGTGCTGGATCTGCTGCAGGCCTTCGTTTTTAGGCTCGAGAGAGCACACCGGGCTCTGGTACCCAAACCTACCGCAGCTGCAGCCAGGCCTCGATCAATAGTAGTTAAATTTTCGAGCTACCGAGATAAAGAGAAGATTCTAAGAGCAGCGTGGAAGCAGGGCCAGGTAGAATACAACGGCACCCGTCTACTGTTCGATCAAGACTATCCCCAGATGATACAGCAGCAGCAGGCATATGTGCCTCTGTTGAGGAAATTGAAAGAACTGAAGGTTAAATTCCAGACACCATACCCATCGCGATTGCGAGTGTGTTGGGAATCGGGAACCGAGATTTATCATACAGCTGAAAAAGCCCTCCAGGCATTCAGGAAGAAAGGGCATGAAATCTCAATGGCTCCCAGACGCAGAGAGGTACTCCCCACTCCACAGAATCCCTGGCGTCCAAAAGGTTCTCAGAACGCTAACCGAGCAGGGAAAAAAGAAGCGAGTACCACCTTGCAGGACATTAAAAGAATGTTGTTTAAACTAACACACTCTCAGGACTCTGAGGAATTGCTACAGGAACAACATCCGGATACCTGAAAGAAGGAATCCTCCCTATGAGGTCTATGTTCTTTTTGCTGACCTCTCCACCAGACACTCCTTCCCCGCAGGGACATACTGGATTTATGACGCTTCACTGATTTGATGACTCTCTTAGTTTGTCTAAATAACTCATATGACACTAGTGTCCTGAACACAGAGTTCATTAACTTGGGATATGTCGACATGGGGGGAGGCTGAAGGGGGGTTCCTGATGGATCACCTCATTGAGGAGATGGAGTGCTGTTTACGTGGCCGCCATTCTGAGCCCCCTAACCTTGTTAGAGTTACTGAAAGAGGTAGGTTTAAATAGCAGAGGAATACTCAGAGGATAAGTTAAATGGGGAATTTTGCAAAGGGGTGGGTGCCTAACATGCTGGGTTGGTTCTATCCTGAGATAATGGCCCAAGCTGAACTGTAGTATCATGTGGGAGTCGCTGGGGGGTTGGGGTAGACACTATGATACTCATGCTGCTGACCCCTACGA
Source organism: Neoceratodus forsteri (assembly GCA_016271365.2). NCBI lineage: Eukaryota > Metazoa > Chordata > Ceratodontiformes > Ceratodontidae > Neoceratodus > Neoceratodus forsteri. The sequence continues at coordinate 1,822,540,141 of CM057449.1, read as the reverse complement.
CTGTCAATTTGATGCACAGATCGTATCCACGAAGTCAACAGCAGCCCTACAGAGTGCTAGCGCAGCAAATATAGGCCTATCTAGCCCTTCGGGAAGAGAAATCCCATAGCAAGTAGGAGGCACCATGAAGATATTTGCTTATCTTGGATCAAAGCCTGTAAATGGGATTGGGAGCTGGGGCCCTGTTTCAATATAAGTGATGAACGGAGCCCAAGACAATAGCGAGGAATCCCCCTTGGCGCGGTGTACCTCTCAGGTAAAGGATCTCTCACAGTTTGGATTTTCCCCAGAAATTAGAAAAATTAAAAATATACTGAGAAGGGCACTTGAGGCCTGAATAGTTTAGGGTGGTCCATTGGGAGGGAGGCTTCCGGTGATCGCTGGGGATTGCTTACCGGGAGGGGTCTCGATCACATTAGGTGACAGGCTAGATGCCTGGGACTGATTAGTAACCCAATAACTGAGGGATATCTCCTATGCAATGCTGCATGGGATGTATTTCTGGATACTCATCCTGCAAATAGAAGCGCAAACCTAAAGGGATTGTTAAGGGAACTCTAGATGGAACAAGGAGCCTTGCTGCCTAATACAGTGATAATGTGGGCATAAATAGGGGTTGGTTTACCTAAGAATACGCTCCTGGGTTACAATTCGCCAATTAGGGCGAGGTGGAAGAGGGAGGAGTGGGTAAGTTCTCACATAAATGTATAAAGTTAGGGGGATTAAGACACCAACATTGACTGCTTTGCGAAAGGTTAAAAGTGAAAACTGGGAGGGACACCCACCACTGCAACCGTGGAGCATTAAGGGACCAACGTCATGGGACAAACTTGAGATAAAGCATAGATTCATGGCAGATTACAGGGTGGCAGCTCCCTTGAAGTGTTGGTATCACCCTATGACTGGTGATAGATCATTATATGCGGGAGGGACGCTGTAGCTTTGAGGAGGCAACCCAACCCTGGCGGGAGGCGGGGAGGCACATGTTACCAAAACCCCATAACAGCACAAATCCACATGGGCGGGATTCAAGGCATGATGAGAGCCCACCTGGAGGGACAGCGCCTTCAAAGGAGACATACGGTGCTGAGTTATAATTAGGTATAAAGAATCAAGGATCCCCATTACGCTCACTTTGGCCCCCTCTCGTTAACATTGGGCGATGAGATGTGATGTGGGGCGAGTGCTCCAAAGCGGTTGCAGCCGGGTGTCTGTCATAGATTGATGTTCTCAGGTTGAGCACATGCAAACCACATGATGGTTAAGACAATTTCACATGTACAACCTAGTTAATTGCCTAGAGGCATTTAAGGTTGCTGTCAGATACCCCCTAATGGGGAGATGGAGAACTCTCAGTATGACATTATTGTTTAAGGAGGGAAAAGGAAAAAAAAAAAGGGAAAGGAAAGAAATAGAGAAAAGGGGTACAAGTCATTGGATATGATATCCATAACAAGTTGACAGGGTCTCCAGACAGCTGGGGTCTTAAAGTAATAAACAATACTTGATATGGATGGGGGGAGTGGAAGGGTGGATGGGAACGTCGGAGGCTGCGCGAATGTTGCATAGCCGGATGATGCCATGTACATCATACATCTCAACAGGAGTGTTGTTGATGATAGTGTGCCATGTCATCTGGCAAGGACCCAATAACTATAGGGTCCAGGAGGAACGAGCATTTGTTATGACTCCTTTTTTCTCCCATTCAAGTATGGACTACTCAGTCTCCTAGGGAACAGAATACTCTGCTCCCCAACCTTGGGAGTCACGTTGTAAATAAAGTTTACCAAGGGGTAAGAGTTGCTCAGTTAGCAGCACCTCTTGGGTTATGTGAGTTTATGTGTTATGTTTATGTTGACGTTTGGTTACTTATTAGAGTTATAAACAGACAGTTACATAGGTGAACAGTATTTAAACATCAAGAGGGAAAACATAATTTACTGCAACCAATAGAGAGACCAAGAAACAGTACAAGGGAAAGCTGGGGTGGCGCATCACGGGAGACTTCAAGAAAATCACTGGAGATGGGAGAGTCAGACCCCACATGCTTAGAGTCCAATAAGTTCATCCACATAAATGGGGGATAGTAAAGATATTAAAATCATTTCCCACAATGTTAACAGGCTAAATAACCCAGTAAAGCAATGCAAAATCATGTCTACCTTGAAATGAGAGAGCCCTCTTTTATTCTACTACATGAAATGCATCTCAATAGATCTGAACACCAGAAATTGAGGAGGTTTGGTTATGACCAGAAGGTAACGGCTTCCTTCGGGAGGGGGAAGAGAAGGGGTGCTGCTGTACTGGTCTCCAGAGGAACTCAATTCCAAAAGACTACTAGTTATATAGACCCTGAGGGCCGACTGGCTATACTTTCGGGCAACCTGGAGGGAGCTCCTAACACATTGGCCTCTTTATATGCACCACTGGGTTCCACAAAAGAGGTCATCTGCTCCTTGCTTCATAAGATTTCTGAATATCACATTGGGGTACTAGTGGTAGGAGGGGATTTGAACCAGATTTGGGATCAAAAAGACACACCTAAAGTAAAGGCCTTTAGACAGAGCCCAGCTAGTAGGTTAATTAGGAGACATTTGAAAGGGGCGTTCTGGGTAGATGCCTGGAGAAATCAAAATATAAACAAAAAAGAGTATACCCACTACTCATATCCACATGGCTCATATGCCAGGATTGACTACATGTTAGTCTCGGGAGAACACCAGGGCCAGGTTCTGGAATGTAGACATGTCCCGTCTGTCCTTTCGGATCATGCTCAGTTGTTATTGGGACTGAACAGGAAGGCCAAAAAGGGTCAGTCCCTCTGGAGATTCAACAATTATTTTCTAAACTTAAAAGAGTTTACGGATATGGCTACGGCTAGACTAACACAAATCCAACAGGACAATGAGTCCACAGAGATATTTGACACTGTGTTGTGGGATACTATCAAGACAGTATTCAGGGGAGACTGTATTAAATTTGCTACCCATTTTAAATGACAACAAAATCAACAACTAGAACAGCTTCAAAAGCAGTTGCAGACCCTACTGGACCAAGATGCGATGGTGAATATCTCGGTATAGCCGGATATTCATAAAGTTAAACAACAGATTCAGAGAATTATTGATATAAATACAGAGCAGGCACTACAACGTTTAGGACAGAGGTACTACGAGTCCGGTCATCGGCTTCTCGCCTCTTAGCACACAGACTCAGACAACAAACCGCAGAAAACACGATCACACAGATTAGAGATCCCACATCTGGACATCTGGTAAAATCTCCGGAAAAAATCCTTTCCGGTTTCAGAGAGTTCTACACAAACCTATATAGGTCAGAGCACTCTCCGGATAGAGAACAAATAGAAACTTATCTCAGCAAGTTAAAGTTACCGAAACTGACTCAGGAAGTTAGAGAATCCTTAGATACCCTTATAACCTCAGTAGAATTGGCAGCCGCAGTTAAGAGATTGAAAACCAGGAAATCACCTGGTCCGGATGGATATACCCCAGAATTCTTTAAATTCTTTGTAAAGGAGATAAATAGCCCACTATTAAGGGCTTGCAGAGTGGCTCAACTAGGAGAAGACTTGCCAGACACCTGGAAATATGCAGTTATTTCGAGTATCCCCAAACCAGGAAAAGATACTACACAATATAGTTCTTATCACCCCATTTCTGTTTTGAACATTGATTATAAACTGTATGCCTCAATATTTGCGAAATGCCTAGAGGGGGTTATGCCTAAATGAATCAATTATGATCAAACAGGCTTTATTCTGGGTAGACAAACCCAAGACAATATTAAAAGAACTCTGCATATCATGTTCCATGCTGCTCGGTCGGGGGCCTCATGTCTGATTCTGAGTCTGGATGCTGAGAAGGCCTTCAACCGGGTGGCATGGAAATTTCTGAATTTAACTCTTAGTGAATTTGGATTCTCAGAAGCCTTCATTAGGATCGTAAATAAGATATACACCAAACCAAGAACCTATGTAAAAATAAATGGCAGAGTCTCCCACTCAATCTCTCTACAACGTGGTACCAGACAGGGCTGCCCTCTCTCTCCCACCTTCTTTTTGCCCTGTACCTTGAACCATTAGCCCAAGCACTGAGAAAGAATGAGAGGATACAGGGTGGGACCGGGGGCACACAAACTTGCCTTTTATGCAGATGACCTGTTATTTTACCTTTGAGATCCAGAAAAATCATTAGAACACCTATGGGCAAGCTTAACAGAATTTAGTCTCCTGGCCGGATATAAGGTAAACACATCTAAGACTGAGGTCTTAAAAATACATTATGAACCATCGGAACAAATTAGACCGAGGTTTCCCTTCAGATGGGACCTAACCTATATCAAATACTTAGGAATTCAACTGGGATTTCAGGTGGACAGTTTATTCACACTTAATTTTTCCCCAATCTTAAAGAACATCAGGCTGGAATTAGAGCAATGAGCACCTATCCCCATCTCCTTGATTCAGAGGGTGGAGGCGATAAAAATGGTAATCCTCCCCAAACTTTTATATTTGGTCCAAACAATTCCCATCAGAGTGTCGGACTCCTATTTTAACTCGCTTAACAGGGCAGTCTCCCGTTTCTTGTGGGGCTCACATAAACCTAGGATTAGGCTCTCGGTTCTTCAGATTCTGAAAAGAAAGGGAGGTCTGTCATTATCTAATTTTAAGCTATACTACCAGGCTGCACAGCTACGGACAATTATGTATTGGTTAGACCAACTATATCTTTCTAAATGGAAAAATGTAGAGCTTAGAGAATGGGCCCTCTCAAATTTAAACAGCTCACTTCTCAGACAGGGGAAGAGACCAAAGACAAGGCAGATGGAGAATCCTTTTACAGCTCTCACATTAGACATATGGGATGATATTCTGAAAGACAAAAGAGATAGTAGTTGGAGATGTCTGCTAATATCCATCCCATACCTGGATACCTTTTTTTTTAATTTTAGTCTTTGGTAACCGGGTAAGGCCCACTAGGCACAAGTGCCTGTTTTCAGGGGCGACCTGGGAGCACTGGGTGGTTAAGTGACTTGCTCAGAGTCACACAGTATGCAAGTGGAGGCTGTGAGAATCAAACTCAGGTCCAGTCTGCTGGATGTATCAAGTCATTCACACCTCGTTCCTCTAACCTCTAGGCTATACTGTCTGCCTATACCTTTCCCTGGTGCATGGGATGTGGGGTTTAGGAGGTGGGAAGCAAAGGGCTTACACTTAGTATGGCAATTCCTAGAGGAGGGAGAGATTGTTCCCTTTGAAACATTAGTTAACAGATATGAAATTCCTTGGCAGGACACATTCAGATATTTTCAAATGAGAAATTGTATTAGAAGCCTCATCACAGAATCTGGCATAGGGACCTCAACACCCCCCCAGGTTGCTTTTACTCTCAGAAAAGCGATAGAAGGTGTGCCTGTTAGAACACATATTATCTCTAATCTCTACCAAGACATGTTAGTATGGAAAGGTGACACCACTAACTCCATAAAAAAGGCATGGGAAGCCAGATTTCAGAGGAAGTGTGGACATGGACCCAAACTAAAATCCACTGGGGCATGTCAGCAGTCAACTGGCAGGAATTTTCCTGGAAAATTTTTATCAGGTATTTTCGGACCTCAGTGGTCCTGCGGAAGTTCCTAGGCAATAGCTCCTCAAACTGTTGGAGAAATTGTGGCCATGCACAGGCAACATATGTACACATGCTGTTGAGCTGCCCTGCACTCTCCACTTTTCTCCGTGACCTGCAACAAGCTCTAAGAATAATAATTGACCCAGGATTGATACTGACTCCCTCCTGTTATTTTTTTCTAGAAATACCAAAGGAATTCAGAGACCCACTTACAATTAAGTTCCTGAAAATAACATTCTTAGCAGCCCAAAAGGCCATAACTAAAAATTGGCTGACCCAAAATCCTATCGCTTTAAGCAAATGGCAAGAGATTATGATTAATATCTACAGGAAGGAGGCGTTAACGGCCTCACTGAACAAAAGGCTACCCCAGTTTGAAATTTTGTGGAGGCGTTGGGTTCTATACATGGCGGAGGAGAGACCTGACTTTATTCCTTAACAACTTGAGTCCCCATGATACTAGGTCAGGTTTTGCATAGAAAACTCGGGAATATACGAAATAATGCTGGACCTTAGTATTTGCAGATACAGTTTATCCCTAGTGTTTTAGTTAGCTAGTGAATGAAGTCAATGAGAAACTATGCTGGTCTCCTCCTATTTGTATGATAGAAGCCGAGATGATCTACATACAGTATGTAATAAGAATGATGAAATTCTTGTGCACATAACCCTGCTACTAGACAACTGAATCAGTAAGTGAGTAAATGAAATTGCCTATGAAAACTCTGTGATTAATAGATATGTTATATGGTTGTATGTAAGCTGTATGTGTCTTGTTCGATTGGAACTAAAACAATAAATAAATAAAGTTTAAAAAAAAAAAGTAAAATGTGAACTTATCAGCACACATCATGCACCTTTACTGCTGCTTCTTTCTCCAGTGTTGTATATCCCATCTTTAGTCTGAGACATCTCTAGTCCTAATCATCTTTATTCAGCAATGCTTAAAGCAATAGGACCATCTCTCAGAGTCATTTTGTTAGTCGGCTGCGTCTTCGAACAAAAACGTTTCAACCAGTCTCTTTAGGCTTTCTTACTGCCACTGCTGAATTAAAGTAATTACACTAGGAACTCAGACAAGTGGCACGGGTCATCCTCTGATAAATTCACAGTTTACTTTACCACAGAAAAGCGCCAATATATATTAGCTGGTTCTTATAGTCTGGCTATAAATTGTCAAAGCAGAGCAGTGTAATGCGTGGTAAGACAATTAAACCGAAGCCATCAAGATTTAATTTTTTCCAGCGTCCCACTCACTCCAGCTCTGTAGATATTCATGAAGGTGCCAAAACAAAATGGCCAGTTCAACTTAAAGGTCACCCTGCCACTTCCAGGTAACAAAAATGCACATTTAGTCTCTGAAAATAAAATAACCCAAAGTTCATTCATTAAACTTAGCCAAACTTTCCAGATTTTTAGTAAGCAAGGAACAAGGGACAAGAAACAGAGCAACAAAGAGCAGAGTGGCACTGCATCCATCTTGCTGCCCCACCCCTACCCACCACCCTCTGAGCAAGTATCTATTCCATTATAAATAATCTGCCCATCTTGTCCCTATTTTGCAATCAAAGATCACAATCAAAGAATCTCACAATCGAATAATTTGCAGGCTGGCAGTCAAAGAATTTGTAGGCTCATGAACAAAGAATAAAAAATGCTATAAATCAAACAATTGAAGGAATTGTGGTAAACCACCACCATGGTTCGACAGAACGAAGCCCCCTGAGCAAAATCCACCCTCATTTGACTTCCCAGGGCACCCCTGGTCTGAGAAAATAGATTTTTTAATCTGGCCATCTCATCCCTCGCTTGCGATGCATGATCTTGATCAAAGAATCTCACGATTAAAGAATTTGCAGGCTCACGATCAAAGAATAAAAAGTGCTGTAATTAAAAAAATACAAAGAATTACAGTAAACCACTGCTATGGTTTGTCAGAACGAGGCCCCCGGAGCAAAACCCACCCTCATTTGTCTTTCTAGGACACCCCTGGGCTGTGAAATTACAATTTTTAATCCAGCCATCTCGTCCCTCACTCGCTATGCACGATCGTGATCAAAGAATCTCGCAATCAAAGAATTTGCAGGCTCGTGATCAAAGATCATTAGCGAGCCGCGATCAAACATTTTATAGCTTAAAACTCTATTTTTGACCAATCTGGATGAAACCAAAGTCATGGCTCAAAAGATCGGAGCCCCCTGAGTAAAACCAATCAAAGTTTTACTTCAGGATTGACCCCGAGCCAAAATATTTGTGTTTTTCCGATCAGAAAACTAAAAACAAGATAGCGGACCTCGCGATCAAAGAATTTCAAAAATTCTCGGGGACAAAGATTCATGAACCACAAGGCTGCAAATTCTTTGATCGCCAGGTGGAACCAGATGGCCAGAACCCCATTCTTTGTTCGCAAAACATACATATAAATTTTCCCATTGACTTATAATGGGAAATTCAAAGTGGCATAACTTTTGAATGTCTTAATATTTTTTCACCAAATGAAAAGCGGCATGTTCGGCCACCAAAGCTCTTTCAAATGAGCTATCTCACAGAGCAGCATGCTACATCATGGCCACGCAGGACCACATCCAAAATCCCAAAAGCTGCCCCCCAAAACAAATAATTTTGTATTTTTCAGCGTTTTCATATGCAAAGACTGTAAGTCTGACTGGAACAAAATTTGGCAAATGAAGAGATCTACCATGCCCCACTGATCATACCAAATTTCAGAAAAATCTGTTGAATTGGTCTAAAGTTATTAACGTGCACAATTTTGACTTTAACATAGGAAGTGACATCTGAACTCTAACTACAGTGGCATGACTGTGCCACTATAATATATATGTATATATGCATAGATAGATATGGGGGCACAGTAGAACCCCTATAGTTAGGGTTATGCAGGCACTTTAATTTTAAATCAAACATTTTGAACATTAATAACTTTGAAATTGTTCAACAGATTTGCATAAAACTTGGGATAGACAGTGACAGGTGGTAGACCTCATGATTTACCAGGTTTTGTCTTGATCAAATTTGCAGATTTTGTGCATCAAATAGTCAAAGAAATGAATTTGTTCGCTAATTTTTTTGCCAATTTTTCCTTTTTTTTTTCTCATTGTGTTACGCCCACAGCATTTGGAATTTTGGCCTGAAATGTTCAGGGTAGAAAGTGCTAATCCCACCAAATAATACAACATTGGTTTGGTAAGAAAATATTAATCTGTTCCATAGCTATTAAATTTTGGGTTCAGAGTATGCTCAGTTCAGTCTTTGGGATAGATGCACAGTTTTGATCAAGGATTCCCGGTTGTGAATGGCTAGCAAAGAGGGATTGCAGAGAGGGATTCAGGGAGAGAGTTTGGCCCGATGACCCCAAGGCACACCCCAACACCTACTGGTCTGTGGAGTGTGGGTGTGTGGTGGGCTGGTGGGGTTGGATGGGGGGGTTAGAGGCGAAGCCCTAATGTCTCATTTCCCTACTTTTGTTGCCTCAACCCTAACTGATGCATTAACAACATTTTTGCAAACTATATAAATTTATATATAGCTATTGCAAAACTTTGTAATGCACATTTAGCATTAGCATCAAAGAATGCAGTAATTCAAGCCCAAGATCTGACCACTGTGCATGTAACAACGGGCATGATGGGTGTGTTTTGATGTTGCGAACACTAATGTACACCCCATTCCATGAGTAAGTAAGGTAAGATGGGTACAGCATAGGAGAATGGGTGAGTATTAGGGTTCACAACTCCAAAACACACCCGTCATACCTGTTCTTGCATGCACAGTGAGGGTGGGGTCTTAGGCTTGGGAGCCCTAAGGTTGCATTTCCCTACTTTTGATTCTTCAACCCTAATGGTGCATTAACAAAGTTTTTTGCAATGAATTTCCTTACTCTATAAGATAGCATAATGATATCCATATTTGTCTGTGGGAGGGCCATGTGCTCCCATCCCTCCATAGACACAGTATGTATATGTATGTAGCCGTGGAAGCACAGGGCCCTTTTGACCAAATTGTCAGCATAGTCATCTTATTACCACACCTCATGTACCCCGGTACAGAACATTTTCGAATGCATGACAAAACATAATTGTGAGCAACTGCAATGCCCTTCCGTGCCACAGGTGAGGAAACACATTTTGGGCAGGAATTGAAAAATGATAGCTGTGACATACATGAGGTCTGGTAACAAGAAGGCTATGTTGAAAATCTGTGGTCAAAATATTTAAAATTTCTGAAGCTACGAGAGTTGGGAATCAAAATTGGAATGGATGGTCATAACTTTGGCATTTTTTCATATTTTGACCACAAATTTTCAACACAGTCTTCTTATGACGCCACCTCACAAACCTCATAGGTGAAAATTTACAAATCAATGCTAAAACACCATTCTGCATGACAGATGCGAAAACACATTCCAGGCAGGATGCAAAAAATGACTGCTGTACTCTTCATGAGGTGATGTGAAAAAAATGGCTACGCTAAAAATTTGAAGTCAAAATATGAAAAATTACCAAAGTTATGTGCGTGCGTAGAACCATTTCAATGAAAGCATGTAACCCAGCCATTTTAGGAATATTTTCACCACACATTCTTAGTTCACACAGTTTTAAAGGCAGAAGAGGGCACAAGGCCCATTGGGACTGCAAACATGGGCTTTTTGGGACCCCACCTCATGAACACTAGCACTGTCATTTCATTAGTCAGTCCTGAAAGGTGATTTCAAGCAGCAACCACAAACAGTATCTCAGAAACCACACAAGTGATTCAAACTAAAATTAACAGATTGACCAGAAGAGATCATGGCCCGGATATTCAAACTGCACCAGGCTGTGGCGTAAGCCTGGGCACAGCTCAACTTTGTTGTGCAGGGGTGTGGCCTGGACGATATTCAACGGAGCTGTGCTATGGTGCAGCAGCTTTGAATATCGCACCCTGGCCACCCCCACTGTGCATGGTGCAGTGGCACTGCGCCAGTGCAAGTGGCCAGAGTGGAGCATGGAGATGCGCTGGCGCAAGTGCCATTGCGCCATGCACAGCACCTGTGATATTCAAAAGGGGACATGCAAATGGGGCCATAATTTATGCAAGGCACACAGGAGGCCATTTGCATCTCATTACGGCCCCATTTGCATGCCATTAGCATGCAGGTGCACTGATCCCAGACAACATGTGCCTGGCACCATGCCAGGCAGCAGCCATCGGGGACCGATGCCCCCTGCAGCCTGATCGTGGGCATTCCAGTAATATAACAAAAAAAAGTCAATATCCCTGGTGGTCCAGTGGACCTCTATGCCCGATCGCGGGTATCAGTACAGTTCCAGTCCAATATCCCTGGTGGTCAGTGGACGACTGAGCCGATCACGGGCATCAGTACCACATCAAATACCACTACTACCCTGGTGGTCAGTGTCTCCACCCCACTCACCATTGAGCCCGACCGCTCGTTTCTCCGTCAGCCGGCGGGTGGCAGCATCCACCTCCTGCTGCCCCACCGCCAACCAACTGACAGCTCGGTAGGGCTGCACATCCATTGATTCACAACATGAGCCAATGGGTGTGCAGTCCATACGAGATATTCAGTCCAGATTTGTGAATGAATTTTCATTCACATATCTGGACTGAGTAGTATGGTGGAGCTGCATGCCCACTGGCTCATGCTGTGAACCAATGGGCTTGCAGCCCTACTGAGCTGTCAGTCAGTGGGTGGTGGGGCGGCAGGCGTGGTGGGGTTCTGCTACCCTACTGGCTGACAGGGGAGCGGGCGGTGGGGCTCAGTGGGCGGGTGGGGTGGGGGGACACTAGACCACCAGGGTAGTAGGGCTATTTGATGTGGTACTGATGCCCGTGATCGGCTCCAGTGTGGTCCACTGGACCACCAGGGATATTGGACTTGGGGGGATTCTATTACAGATGTCCATGATCGGGCTCAGTGCGATCCACTAGACCACCAGGGATATTGGACTTGGGGGGAGTTTGTGACAGGGATACCCACTATGGAGCATGGGGGGTGCCGCCAGGTGCAGCAGGACCTCAGGTGGCCACCCACAGGTGGCAGCTGCTGTGTTGCGCCCTGCAATGCAGCAGCTCACCTGTGGGTGGCCATCACTTGTTCCTTTTTTCCTGGCGTAACTTTGTGCAGGCGCAGGTAGGGGTTGCACCTGCATGACTCTGCACATCCTGGGCTGAATATTGGGCTGTGCAGGTTATGCATGGGCACGCCCCCCTACCTGTGCCTGCATACATTACTGATACGCTCCGGCTTGTCTGGGATTGTCTTGCGCACTTTTCCCTTTTGAATATTGTGCTGGGGCGCATCTGTGGGTTGTGCATGGTGCAACACTGTTGCGCCATGCACAACCCTTTTGAATATCTGGGCCCATGCATGCAAAACTTTCATACACATCTGTTGAACAGTTGCAAAGTTATTAAGGTGCAAAGCATGCAAAACTGGATGACTCTTTGTGAAAATGGAAAAAGATATGTTCATTTAAGGATGTTTGAGACATAGTATCTCAGAAACCTCATGTGCAAATTCATATGAAATTAGTCACATCAGCAGCATCTACCCCACAAGATTATGCATGCAAAATTTCATGCACATCTGTTGTCAAAGTTATTAAGGTGCAAAGTATGCAAAACTGGATGACTGCAAAAATAAGTGTTTTTGTGAGGAACATCTAACTTTTTTCCAATAGGAAATAATGGGAAAACTTAAAATGTAATAACTTTTGAATGGATTAATATTTTCCACCAAACATTCAAAAGGAACATCTGTGAGGCAAAGGCATTCTACCCTGAAAATTTCAGACCACAACCTAAAGCCGTTTCTAAGAAACAGGTGGAAAAAGAAACAGCACAAAAATGGTACATTTAGGGATTTTTGAACTTTAATAACTTTGAAACCACTCAACAGATTCACACGTTAAGAGTTCTACCATTAGAGATTATGTATGCCAAACTTCAGCCAAATCCGTTCAACGGTTCCAAAGTTATTAAAGTTCAAAAATTTGGCATTAACATAGAAGTTTGCACTCAATCCTAATATACTGATGCTACCACATCAGTATAATATATATTTGTTGCAAAAAAAACTAAACTGAACCATAACCCTAAACCCAACCCTAACCCCTAACTCTAACCCTAACCCTAACCATAACCATAATCAAGAAGGCAGTATAGTGCAGTGGTATAAGGCTCTGAGCTGCAAACCTGGGTTTGAATCCCACAGCCCCCACTTTTATACTGTGTGACCCTGAGCAAATCATTTAACTTGCTTGTGCTCCCAGGTCACACCTGTAAAGAAGCTTCAGCTTAGTGTGTCTCTCCTGGTTAAAATAAAAAAAAAATCTGAACACTAATGCCCTACCCATAACCCTAACCCCTACACTAACAGTAACCATAACCCTAATTAGGGCTAGGGTGAGGGTGGAAGTTAGGGTTAGGGTTTAGGGTTAGGATTTGGATTGGGGTTAGGGTTTGAGCATTAGGATTAGGGTTTAGGGTTAGGGTTAGAAGTTAGGGGATATGGTTGGGGTAGGGTTAGGGTTATGGTTAGGGCTAGGGTTACGGTTAGAGGTTTGGGTTAGGGTTTGGGTTTGGGTTTGGGTTAGGGTTGGGGTTAGGGTTAGGGTGAGGGATTAAGGGTTAGGGTTATGGTTAGGGCTAGGGTTACAGTTGGAGGTTGGTGTAAGGGGTTAGGATCAGGGTAGAGGTAGGGTTAGGGTTGGTTTTAGGGTTAGGGTTAGGATTAAGGTCAGGGGTTAGGGTTACAGTTAGGGATTAGGGTTAGGGTTGGGGTTAGGGATAGGAGTTTAGGGTTATGGCTAGGGTTATAGTTGGAGATTAGGGTTAGGGGGTTAGGTTTGGGGTAGGGGTTAGGGTTATGGATTAGCAAAAAAACACAAATGTAAGGATTTTTGAGACTCTGTATCTCACAAACCACACAAGCGATTCAAACGAAATTTTCCAAATAAACAGATCTGCCCCATGAGATTACGCATGAAAAATTTTCATGCAGATCCACTGAACAGTGATAAAGTTATTAAGCTACAAAATATGCAAAACAGGATGACCTGTTTGCAAAAATGGAAAAAACACACAAATTTAAGATAGTTTCAGACTCTGTATCTCAGGAACAGCACAAGTAATTAAAAGGAAATGTTCCACATTAACAGACCTACCCAACTAGATTTTGTATGCAAACTTTCATGTGCATATGTTGAAAACTTGCAAAGTTATTAAGGTGCAAATTATGCAAAACTGGATGACTGAGAAAATGGAAAAATTTGTACATTCAAGGATATTTGACAGTATCTCAGAAACCACATAAGCAATTCAAATGACTTTAAACATGTTAACATGCCTGCTACCCATGATTCTGCATGCACAATTTCATGTATATCCTTTCAACGGTTACAAAGTTATTACGGTGTGAAGTATGCAAAACTGGATGACTGTGAAAATAGGGAAAAAACACATGCATTTAAGGATGTTTGAGACACAGTATCTCAGAAATCACATAAGTGATTCAAATGAAATTAGTCAAATCCACAGATCTACCCCAAGAGATTTTGCATGCAAAACTTCATACAAATTGCAAAGTTATTAAGGTGCAAAGTATGCAAAACTGGATCACTGCGAAAATGGTTAAAAGAATACGTATGTTTAGAAATGTTTGAGATGCAGTATCTCAAAAACCACATATAGGATTCACATGAACCTATCTATATAAACAGACCTTCCCCATGAGATTACGCATGTACAATTTCATGCACATCTGTTAAACAGTTGCAAAGTTATTAAGGTAACAAATATGTGAAACTGGATGACTGCGAAAAAGAAGTTATTTTCATGGGAAACATCTAACTTTTCCCATAGGAAATAATGGGAAATGTAAAAATGTAATAACTTTTGAATGCATTAATATTTGTTCGCCAAACCTTCAAAAGGCATATCTGTGAGGCAAAGGCTTTCTACCCTGAAATTTTCAGACCACAACCTAAAGCCATTTCAGAAATACAGGTAGACAAAGAATGGCAAAAAACTAGCAAATGTAGGGATTTTTGAACTGTAATAACTTTAAAACTGCACAACAGATTCACACAGCATGTGCCACATCAAGAGACCTACCCATAGAGATTATGCGTGGCAAATTACGTGCAAATCAGTTCAATGTTTCCAAAGTTATTAAAGTTCAAACATTTGGCTTTAACATAGAAGTTTGCACTCAACCCTAATATACTGGCACTACCGTGCCTAGTATATATATATATATATATATATATATAGAGAGAGAGAGAGAGAGAAAGCTATACATAGATATACACAGAGATATATATATATATATATATATATATGTATATATTATGGCAAAACAACTATATTGATGCTTATTAGGGTTGTTCCTGCACAAAACACAAACTGCACCAAGGTTGGAAATCAACTAAATGGGTTGTAACCACAGTGCCCACAAAGTCTGGAATTGTGCTACAGTATTAGAGTTATGTCTAACTCCCACCCACCATGCCGCACCCCTATCATTATGAAACAAGAGCAGTCTACAGGTACAGGGCCATACATCAATGAGATGGTATCTCATACAGAGGTAACATATTATGATAAATGAAGTAGTTTAGTACTGTAGTGCAAAAGTTTAATAAATATGACTAAATAAAAAAAAATTTAAAGCAAGTGTTGTTTTTATTTGCTTTCCACCACTGCACCTCCTCCCTCAGCCTACCACACTACAATCACACTACAACCAGCCCCCCCCCGACCTGTTTGTGGAAACTTTTCTCCTTTCAGATGGCGGTAGCTCCCAATTTGTCAGACCTCCCCACCCTATGCCGATCAGACTTTCTCCTTCATGGCCACCAGACCACCCTGCCAATGCCAGTGCTGATGCTTCATGCCCCATAGCTTGCCCATGCTGACCAGACCTCCCTATACATTCTGATGCCAACACGCCATGTCCCTCAGCTTCCAAAGTCACTCGCTCTACAGAGGCATAACAGAGAGAGTGAGAGAGAGCAGATACAGTCCCACACGGATCAGATGGGAAACCGAATATAGACAAAGCATTGTATTACACATGCACAAATAATATGAGTTTATTTTTTTATTTTATTCTTTGTTAGCCGGGTATGAGTAATTTTTGTTCATTCTCACTAAACAGAGAGGCTGATCTCAGTGCTGGGTTTGTGGGCCAAGTCAGGCTAGAACAAAAAATGGCAACTCCAGTAACTAGAACACATGCATATGAGCCAGTAGACATGGAGACTAATGGTTCAAATCCTACCAGCGTCACTTACACTCTATATGATCTTGAACAAGTCGCTGAAACTCTCAGTGTGCCTCAGTCCAGTGAGCTGCAAGATGATCCATGCAGGACCTCACTGTAAAGGAGATATTGTACTTCAGCTGAGATACCCTGAATAAATACACTGTAGAATATATAATATACAGTTCACTGAATCCCATTATGGGCGGGCTCTCAACCATGCCTGTTTCACTTGAAAATAGAAAAGTTTGATTGTCATGTATCTTTTTTTTTTTTTTTTTTGCAATTCATTCAGTAACAACAGACCAAATGAGACGCAGTTAACATCTTGTTTTCTGTTGGGTCCTGCTTTTACCCATTGTTACCACTGGGAGGAAACACCAGCTCAGGGACACACAGCGAGTAAGTGGCCCCAGCGGAATGTGAATCTGGGTCTCCAAAGGTTCAAGCATATCCAGGAGATTGCGGTTTAAAACCTAAATCAACTAGAAAAGTTTCCATTTAGTATACCAGGTGCCTCAGATGACATAGAAAGGGACACTTTAAAAGCATTTTGTGCAGAGATTTTAAATGCAAGAAACTATAACTGCTCTCCCCCTCCCCTCCCTGGAGGATTGCCACCTGTCCCACTGTGTCTCCTTCATTTTCAAATTCTGGTTATCACCTCTACTCCCCCCATCTTGACTCCTTAATCTCTCCCTCCACCCCTTCATCCTACTCCCTCCGAAACTTTGGGTTTCGCTCCCTCATGCTTCCTTCACATAAAACTCTTGCTGGTCAATCTGCCTTCTCCTTCCGCTTTCCTAAACTCTGGGATTCTCTCCCCTAATACATTCACTCTGCCTCTTCAAAAACCTCCCTACTCTCTCTTCTACACTCCCACACCTCTCCCTCCTGCCATTTTCCCTAGCTCCCTGTATTGGCATCTATTCACTCCCCAATCCCCTATCATAACTCTCCATTTTTTTTTATAGCTTTTTGATCCCCTCCATAACGACCCACCTACTTGGTGATGGGGATACAGAGTAATTTTTGCCATTTTCTCCCCATACACCTGGGTAGGGGTGTCATGATAATAAAATTTTGACGATACAGTAACCGTGATGAAATTATCGGTTATCATGATAATTTTGCCACTTGTGCAACAATGTTAGAAAAACTATTTAAATACATTTTTTTACATGATTTACATATTAGACTCTTTTTCAAGTAATGCTATGCATTTATGCCATTACTTTGAAGTCTTTGTTGTAAAATAATGCAAAGAGTAAAATATTTAAAAAATATATGTTTCACATTAAAATTTCTGGACTTTATAAAATTGCTCGAATTATTTTTACATAAAAATTCAAGTACACAATTAATACATGTGTTATACACACAGGGCAGGATATTCAGACTGTGCCAGGCTGTGGCGCAAGCCTGGGCGCAGCGCAACTTGGATGCGCAGTGGCGTGGACAGGGTGATATTCAACGGAGCGGCGCCATGGCACAGCATCATTGAATATCGCACCTTGGCCACCCGCAGTGCACATGGTACAGTGCACTGTGCCAGCGCAAGTGGCCAGAGTGGAGCAGAGGGATGTGCTAGCGCAAGTGCCATTGTGATAGCCGCAACCACTGCGATATTCAAAAGTGCACATGCAAATGGGGCCATAATGTATGGAAGGCACAAATGGGTCCATTTGCATGTCATTATGGTCCCATTTGCATGCAGATGCGCCGATCCCCGGCGACTTGCGCCTGGCACCCTGCCAGGCTGCAGCCATCAGGGACCGACGCCCCCTGCACAAGCGGCAACACGCTCCGACGCCCGATCATGGGCATATGAATAATATATAAAGTCCCGTATCCTTGGTGGTCCAGTGGACCGCTCATAGCCCCATCGTGGGCATATGTTGAAATATTACAGTCCCATATCCCTGTTGGTCCAGTGGACCGCACGCAGCCCGATCTCGGGCATATGTAGATAAATAATAGTCCCATATCCCTGGTGGTCCAGTGGACCGCTCGCAGGCCAATCGCGGGCATATGTTGAAATATTACAGTCCTATATCCCTGGTGGTCCAGTGGACCACTCGCAGCCCGATCACTGGCATATGTAGATAAATAATAGCCCCATATCCCTGGTGGTCCAGTGGACCGCTCACAGCCCGATCACAGGCATCTGAAATAAATAATAACACACCAATCCAACCCTGGTGGTCCAGTGGTACTCCCTCCCCACCCGCCCACTGAGCCTCACCGCCCGCCCCCCGTCAGCAGCTGCTTGCCACCAACCGACAGACTCCGTACGGTAGAGCTATACGCCCATTGGTCCACAGCATGAGCCAATGGGCATGCAGCCTGTACCGTACTACACAGTCCAGATATGTAAATGGATCCATTCACATATCTGGACTGTGCAGTACAGTACGGGCTGCACGCCCATTGGCTCCTGCTGTGGACCAATTGGCGTACAGCCCTACCATATGGAGTCAGTTGGCGGGTGGTGGGGCAGCAAGAGAGTGAGGAGCTGCCGCCCACCACTGACCAGGGGGGAGCAGGGTGGTGGGGCTCAGTGGGTGGGGAGGGGCGTACCGCTGAACCAGCAGGGTTGGATTGGTGTGTCATTATTTTTTACTGACGCCCATGATCGGGCTGCGAGCAGTCCACTGGACCACCAGGGATATAGGACTATTATTTTACTACATATGCCCGCGATCGGGCTGCAAGCCGTCCACTGGACCACCAGGGATATAGGACTATTATTTTTCTACATATGCCCACAATCGGGCTGCGAGCGGTCCACTGAACCACCAGGGATATGGGACTATTATTTATCTACATATGCCCGCGATCAGGCTTCAAGCAGTCCACTGGACCACCAGGGATATAGGACTATTATTTTTCTACATGTGCCCACGATTGAGCATGGGGGGGTGCCACCACGAAGGTGCCGCCGGAGCTGGTGGCCACCTACAGATGGTAGCTGCTGTGTTGTGCCTTGCAATATGGCAGCTCACCTGTGGGTAGCCAGCTGTTGGTCCTTTTTTGTAGGGCTCACCTGTGTGTAGCACAAGTAGGGGTTGCA
The DNA here is from genome assembly GCA_016271365.2 of Neoceratodus forsteri. Taxonomy (NCBI): domain Eukaryota; kingdom Metazoa; phylum Chordata; order Ceratodontiformes; family Ceratodontidae; genus Neoceratodus; species Neoceratodus forsteri. The sequence goes on along the minus strand of CM057449.1, from coordinate 1,822,521,132 downwards.
CATGCATGGGCTCAGCACATCCCGGGCTGAATATCGGGATGTGCGGAGTATGTATGGGCACGCCCCCCCCACCTGTGCCGCATACATTACTGATGCACTCTGGCGCATCGGGATTTGTGCCAGGCTCAATCCCCCTTTGAATATCACCCCGGGGCGCATCAGTGGGTTGTGCATGGTGCAGCTGTGTTGCACCATGTGCAATCCTTCTGAATATCCCACCCACAAAGTACAATACATTTTAAAATGTGAATGAGCAAATATTTTTAATTGCTTGTTTAAAGAGCACCTTCCCTGGATTTTTCTCCTTGCCTGCAAAATCTTCAGCAGACTGACTCCCTTACCTGACTGGAAGTTCCTCTGCAGTAGTTGAACAATTTTCTCTTTAGCCCCCTAAGGAAGGGGAAGGATCGTATTTGCCCCTGAGGGGTTTATCCACTCAATCTCTTCCACTTTCTTATTGTCAACGCCATCCCCAGGCTTCCTTGTTTTGTGTGGTCATTATATGCCTAGTGCAGGAATGTGCTCCGTGCAAGTCTACAGGGTGGCATTTTAAAATTTATTTTTATGATTTTAACCCAACTTGTAGTACAAATCAGAGTCAGTGTTCAAGTAACACAATCCTTGTTACTTTTGTTAGATTAGAGTAGAGCCTTGGATGTAGCCTGCTTAGATTTCAGCAAGTCCTCCAACACCATTCCACACAGGAGACGCAAACAAGCTAGGCAGCCTGGGAGTGGGTCCAAAGATAGTAAACTGAGTAAGAAATTGGTAGTGGGATAGACAACAGAAAGAGGTGGTAAATGGAGCTCACTCCGAGGAAGAGAGGATGATCAGTGGGGTGCCACAAGAATTCATTACCAGACTGGTCCTCTTTTTAATGTCTTTTATTAGCAACATTGCAGAGGAGCTAGAAGGGAAGGTATGCCTTTTTGCAGATGACACAAAGATCTGCAGTAGGGTAGACACTCCGGTGTGTGTGTGTGTGTGTGTGTGTGTGTGTGTGTGTGTGTGTGTGTAAAATAAAGAGAGAGATCGAAGAAAGCTTGAGGAGTGGTAAAAAGTGTGGCAACTAAGATTCTATGCTAAGAAGTGCAAAATCATGCACTTGGGGCAAAGAAACCCAGGGTGGAGTACAAGATGGGGAAGGGGAGTGGTACTGATGACCACCAATCAGGAAAGAGACCTGGAGTAATCATATCGACAACCTAAAGGTGGCCAAACAGTGTGACAAGGCAGTGGGGAAAGTTAGTGGGATGCTAAGGTGCAGAGGGAAGGATATCACCAGCAGAAAGAGGGAGGTGGTGATACAGTAGTATAATTAATTGGTGAGACCTCACCTAGAGCACTGTGTCCAGCTCTGGAGACCACATCTCCAGAAGGATACAGACAGAGTAGAGGCAGTCCAGAGGAGGGCAACTAAAATGGTGCAGGGCCTGCATCAAAAACCCTATGAGGAGAGAGACTGAGGAACCTCAATATGTACACCCTGGAGAAAAGGAAGGGGGGGAGAGGTATGATAGAGACTTTCAAATACCTCATGGGTGTACATAGGGTACAAGAGGGAAGCATTTTTTCAGAAAAAAAGATGCTCAAGAAAAAGGGGTCATACACTGATGCTGGAGGGGGTAGATTCAGGGGAAATGTGAGGAAGTACTTCTTCATAGAAAGAGTTGTGGATACCTGGAAAAGAGTCCCAGCAGAGGTGGTTGGGGCAAAAACTTTAACAGGATTCAAGAATGCATAGGATAGGCATAAGGGAACCTTATTGGTTAGGAAAGGGAGGGTAAAGCCAGAGACCAAGTAGGGACTATGGTATTACAGTCGTAAGGAAAATGTGCAGACTAGGCGGGCCAAGTGGTCCTCATCTGCCATCAGTTTCTATGTAAGTAAATTGACTGGTGCACATACCTTTCTCCCAATTTCTTTTTCCTATTCCTCGGGCTGGCACATGTGCGATGGTGCGAGTGTGTGATGAAAAGATGTCACATGTACTTGTCCCCTGCACCCAGACAGTCAGAAGGCTGTTACTGCTGCATTATCCAGCCTCCACTCCCCCCTCCTCAAAGGAGAGCCATCAATGGATGCTCAGTCCTCTTTCTTGCAGTCAGCCCATGAGCCACACTGGTCAGTTCCTGAACCTGATTTACCAGCATGGTGACAGGTGAGGTGCCCAGGCCCTCAAAACTCCACCCCACACGGCCAGCACTGCATTTCTTATTTTAAGGAAAAATACTAAAAAAATCTAATAGAAGGATGGTGGGGAATCAGAAATCATGGTTGCACCTGGAAAGAGATGTGCTGCTGGAAAAGGAAGCTGAGGTGCTTTATATATCGTATATATCGTGATATATCATGCTGCACGATGATCACGATACTGTTTTTTACAACGATAAGTTGTCAGTGGTAATTATTGTGATGTATCATCATATCATGTTATTGTGGCATTTCTACACCTGGGATCCCAGCACATGGCCGTTTGTGCATGTGGAGGTGCACACGCACCCTGTTGCGCCGGCTCAGCCCCTTCCACCTCTGTTATTATACTGTATTTACCAATTTGTATCAAACTGCTGACACTGTTAATATAATGTATGTACCTACCTGTACTTCTACCAAACTGCTTACACTGTTAATTGCATTTATCGTATTTACCTACCTACTTCTGTTGCTGCCAATCGTATATACCTACATGAACATTGCAAGCTCCCTGGCTCCTAACTGCTACCACTGCATTTGCTCTTTTTATGTATACATACATACCTCTCTGCTGTTATCATTATACTGTATCCACCTCTTACTCATGTATTCTGAGGGTGGGATATTCAGAAGGGTTGCGCATGGCATGCGCAACCCATTAATGCGCACTGGCGCGTTATTCAAAAGGGGAATGTGCATGACACAAATCCCGATGCACCGGAGTGCATCAGTAATGTAGGCGGCGCAAGTGGGGGGGGCGTGCCCATACATACTCCGCACATCCCTATATTCAGCCCAGGATGTGCTGAGCAGATGCAGGTGCAACCCGTACCTGCGCCGCACACAGCTGAGCAAAAAAATAAAAGGCACAACAGCTGGCCACCCACAGATGAGCTGCCATATTGCAGGGCGCAACATGGCACCTGCCAGCTGTGAGGGCCACCCAAGCTTCGGCGGCACCTTCGTGGTAGCGCCCCCACCATGGCTGATCATGGGCATATGTATAAAGTAAAGGTCAAACTCCCTGGTGGTCCAGTGGACCACTCCCAGCCTGATTGCAGGCATATATATAAAGTAAAGGTCCAATATCCCTGGCGGTCCAGTGGACCGCGTCCAGCCTGATCGCGGGCGTCAGTGATAAAATATTAAAATCCAATCCATCCTGGTGGTCCAGAGGTACCCCTCCCCACCCACCCACTGAGCCCCACCCCCACCCCCAGTCAGCGGCAGGTGGCAGCTCCCCACCCGCATGCTGTCCCGCTGCCCACTGACTAACTGCATACAGTAGGGCTGTACACTCTTTGGTCCACAGCGGTCAATGGTGTGTAGCCCATACCAGATTAGAAAGATCCAGAAATGTGAATGGGATCCATTCACATTTCTGGACTGTGTAGTAGGTATGGTTGCACGCCCATTGGCCCACGCCAGGACCAATGGGTACAGCCTTATCAGAGTGTAGTCAGTCAGCGGCAGGGGCAGCATGTGGTGGGGAGCTGCCACCTGCCGCTGACTGGGGAGCGGGTGGTGGGGCCAGGGCGGTGGGGAGGGGTGCCGCTGGACCACCAAGGATGGATTGATTTTAATATTTTATCACTGACGCCCGTGATTGGGCTGGACGCAGTCCACTGGACCACCAGGGATATTTGACCTTTAATTCTATACATATGCCCGCAAATGGGTGCACTGGACCACCAGGGATATTGAACCTTTAATTCTATACATATGCCCGCGAATGGGTGTACTGGACCACCAGGGATATTGAACCTTTAATTCTATACATATGCCCATGATAGGGCTGGGAGCGGTCCACTGGACCACCAGGGATATTGGACCTTTAATTCTATACATATGCCCACAATTGGTCAGTGGGGCACATTGCCGCTTGTGCAGGGGGTGTCGGTCCCCGATGGCTGCAGCCTGATAGAGCGCCAGGCTCAAGTCGCCAGGGATCAGCACACCTGCATGCAAATGAGGCCATAATGACATGCAAATGGCCCCATTTGCACCTTGCATGCATTATGGCCCCATTTGCATGTGCACTTTTGAATATCGTGAGTGATGCGCCTAGTGTAATGGCACGTGCGCTAGCACATCCCCCTGCCCCTCTCTGGCCACTTGCGCTGGTGCAGTGCCACTGTGCCATGCACAGCGCAGGTGGCCACGGCGAGATATTCAATGGTGCTGAGCCATGGTGCAGCATCGTTGAATATCACCCTGTCAGTGCCCCGGCACATCCCAGTTGCGCTGCGCCCAGGCTTGCACCACAGCCTGGCGCAGTCTGAATATCCCACCCCAAGTGTTTTACTATTGTGTAAATGTACATATTTTTTGTGTGTGTTCTTACGCTTATCCCTCTCCCCTTCCCCCCAGAACACATCTAGAAACAAGCTATTTTGTGCTCAGTATGTTTTTTCCTGATGAAACACTTAATAAATAAATAATAAATAAAATAAATAACTCTGAAACTTTATTTGTACTCAGTTTTTTAAAGCATGCATACTCCATTTAAAACTATTTTTAAAAATAAAGTCTATACATAGAGGCATCCACTGCATGTACACCCAGTTACTTGAACAACCATACTACATGGATACTTTTGCCTATTACAATTTTTGTTTATGTAGAATTAGAAAATAGGTCTTCCAAATGCTACACCTGGATTGGCTCAGACAGCCATTCATCCTGTCCGGTATCAGGCAACAGAGAATGGGAAATAATAATTCCTAGTCTCTGCCTGTTTACTGGTATTATTGGACAATGAAACTTGAAGCATCTGGGTAGCCATCATTTGTTTTTAACTCTCGCTTAGCAAGACCGAGTTACTAAGTAAATGGGGGCCCTTCCTCTTTACAAACCCTCCCCTGCTGTTTTAAATTAAAAAAAAGACATCTCAGCTTAGCACTGTCATATAGCACAACAAATGCTGCCATAAGCTCTCTAGCTCTTCGTACCTAGCCAGCTCCATCCCTCCAGCTGCCCACTGACTTACCTCTGGCAAACCAGCAGTGCGTCTCCATCTGTGGAATACAAAGCCATAAAATACCACTGCAGTCTGCTCCCATTGTAGTATTGATACTACAGTGTCGTGCTCACGCTTACCCCGCTCAGCCATTGCTGAACCATTCTCCAAAAAGGAAAGAAAAGTACAGTAGTCTCCACCCACCCACCAAACTCACGTATTTAACTTTGTGTCTCCTTACAGTCTCCTGGTCTCAGCAGCAACAGTAGTTTGTCCATAAGACAAGAAATTCATCTTAGAGTGCTGACGAGTTTTCTCACTCAGTTACTTCCGAGTCTCCTGTCACTGCCACTGTACCCAATTGCGTGCTTCTGACTGTGTTTAAAAAAAAAAGGCAAAAAAGAAAACAAACTGAAACCAACCTAAAATAAAAGTGAAGTGCCATTAATTCACATAGTGTACAAATCCTTTTTTCTGATAGCGCTCAGTACCTCCTGCTTGGACGGGGGACACACACACACACACACACACACACACACATTTAAAGATATCAGTAAAGAGAAAAGGGCTCTCAAACAAAACAGTGCCCTCTACTGGTAAGTATACCAGTAAATGGACCACTTTGCAAGAAAACTGTTTTTTTAAGTAGATTTTTACTTTGTTTGTCTGTATTTTGGTTTTTTTTTTAAATTTCTACAAAAATGTCACCAATAACCCATTTTTTTATCACAATAATACCCTCCAGGATGGGCAGTATGGGCTATACTGAACCTTCTAGGAACTATAAGGCCCTCCGCCTATGGCATCGGGCCTCATTATGCTCCTGGGTGGTCCAGTACATCCCAATATCACCCACCCTGCCAGGTATTATTGCTTAACTTACAGGGGCAAACGTCTATAAGTAGTTCTAAGTAATCTTTTTTTTGGGGGGGGGGGTTTACATGCAAGCGAAAACAAATAATTGTAATTAACTAAAACACTTTTTTTAACCAAAACCCCAAAAGGACCTTTTCCAAATTGATACCTACCAAAGCCCTAAGTTTGATAACTCAACTCCTTGCCCTTTTTCAGCAATCTGAGAGCTAAAATTGCGGTAGCAAATTGGAAAAAAAATATGTAATATCGATCAATAATAACTCAAAAAGTACGAAAGGAATCCTCATGAAATTAGGGGAGCTAAGAGACCCAAGGACTGAGAAGATGCACACCAAACTTTACAGTCCTAGATCCTACCACTGGTAGAGATATAAGCCTCTGAAAATGTTAATTTTTAAGGAAACCCCAACGCAACCCTAGTATACCAGCACTACCATACCTGTATAATATATTGCATGGTTGGGCCCACGTACCCATTGAAAAAGTCATCATGTATTTCCTCATATATGACGGTAGCCAATTAGGATGTTATGACCCCAATTAGATAACTATACTGTTAATGTGTTATTAACACCTTAACAACATATTAATACCCGACACACTACAAACCACCCCAATAATGCATGTAACAATCCCCTTAATAACATGTCTATCAAGCCCCTTGATGACACACATAACAAGCCCATTCAGAACACATGCAGCACAGCAGCAAATTTACCCCACCACCATCACTACCTGCAGTAGCCTGCCCTACCAAAGCAGTACACAGTTCTAACAGGCCCCACAATGCTCTCCGTGTATCCTCTTAATAAACACTGCTCCAGCCATATGAACAGCATCTCCCAGCACACACCCAAATGCAAACCATGCCACATGTTTCTCCCAACTGCATCAACTGCATGCCATTCCTGAGACCGCCACATACCACTCCCACCATTGCTCCAGCAAGGGAAAGCCCACAGAAGCTACACAAACACACTACACTAAGGGAAAAACAATACCACTACACTACAGAAAAGCCCCACACTACAGAAAAACATTGGACATAGCAAACAGTGTCTGACCTAATGCATTATATGAAACAAAAGCTAGAAAAGGCTTGTGTATTCATGAAATAATACTATTCTGAGGGTTAACGAACTTCATAAAGGCTTATGAAGCTCATTCGCCCCTTCGATGGTATTATTCCTTGTATACAATCCTTCTTTAACATTCATTCTCTCTTTCACTCTCTATCGCTCCATATTCTGTATCTATAGGGGATATGTAATTGGCTTACTTAAAATATGCAATTAACCTTCACGTGTGAGGGGGCAGGACCATAACTCAATAGAGGCATAGACACAAGTGAGTTACGAAAGTCCTGCACCTTCTCATGTGATGATAAACTGCGTGTTTGGTTTGTACATCAGTTTACTAGTTACAGCTTTTACATCTGCTAGTTCTATGAAGATTTAACTGTTTCTGTTTGATTTCAGCTGCTGGCTTCAGTCCTGCACAGGGTTATTGTGATAGCAACACTGTAAAAGCTGCTCTTTGAGTGGTTCAGTATACATTATGACATACCTAACTTTGTAAAATAATATTACCTTGCTATGTTGGGTCAAGATAACATGTTTTATTTTGCTATTTATGAGCACATGAATGTTGTACACATATATATATATATATTCCTTGCAAAAAAACTGCGTTAATGCACCAGTTAGGGTTCAAATTAAAGTCACTAAAGTAGGGAAATGTGGAGTTAGGTTTCCAACTCTAATTCCCCACCACCACCCCCAAGCAACAAAAGAAAAACAACACTAAGGATTTGGGTGTCTGAAGTCTTGGCAAGGCAGTGTGGGGGGGGTCTCCCTTGGGGTTGTCAACTTTAATGTTTGCCCCTTCCCCCAGCCCATAGACTCCTGTCCAAAGCACAAGGTACAGCTCCATGTCAGTGCCTCATAAGGCCCTTTTACATGGAGCCCTACTTGGTAGCACTGTAGTTTCCAACCACTCACTCAGCTCCTTCTGTGCTGCTGCCATTTCCTTATACACACAACAGCCCTACAGCAGTTTCGTGGCTCTTCCAGTGCTTTTGCTCTCTTTCTGGTCAGTCCAGAGTCTGAGACTTGCCTGTTGGGCTGCATCAGCGTAAGTGCTAGTGCTCAGATTACACAGCAGCACCAGGAGGTGTAAAATGTGAAAATGCAATGTCGAACCCAGGAAAGAAGGGTATGCCAGGCCAGCGAACACTCCCCTTGGCTGCAGTGCAGCTCCCCTTTACACAGCTAAAAAGCAGATGTTGCAATCGTTCATAGCAGTGCAGAGCAGGTCGTGTAAAAGGGCTTATAGTGATAACTCTTTAAAGGTAGAGAAGTATGTCTCACCACATGCTGCCAATGCACTCTGTTGTAGCTTTCTTCATACAGGGCCCTGCAGTCCCTGCGTAAAGAAAGAAGATTACATCTGACATTGTTTGCTCAGGCAACAGGGTGGGTGTTATAGTTAACAACCCCAAGGAAGACCCCATCACTGATGCGCCAAGACTCCAGCGACCCAAAACCCTAATGCTTTGTCCTTTTGCTGCTTGGGGGTGGGGAGTTAGGGCTGGAAATCCGAACATCACATTTCCATGCTTTTGTGGCATTAACTTGAACACTAATGGGCGCATTAATGCAGTTTTACACTATATATATATATATATATATATATATAGAGAGAGAGAGAGAGAGAGATATTAACCCATAACAGGGTATAGTTTTTTGAGCATTAATCCATGCTTGGGGGAGGTTGGAGTCACGAGGGGAAGCTGAGTGACTTCAACCACCCAGGCATGGATTAATGCTCAGTAAACCCATACCCTGGAGTGGGTTAATCCTTTTATAACATGGGCAATGTCATGTTAAGAGTTTTACCTAAAGAAATAGTAAAATAAAGCCCTGTGAACATGCAACTGTGTGTATATCATGAATTAATCAATGGTCAAGTGACCTGTTTGGACGAATCAGAAGAAATATTTTCAGAACCCATGTTATAAATATATTTACAACATGCATGTGCTGATAAATAGTAAAATAAAACATTTTATCATGACCCAACACAGCAAGGTAATATTATCTTACAAAGTTGGATATGTCACAATGCATACATCCCTGCACAGAGATTTCAACTTTTATAACTCATTGCAAAGCACAAAAACTACCGTACAGTAAGAATATTATGAGGAACACTTTATAACTTTACAATCAGCTTGAAAATCTTCACACAGCACAAAAACTTTCATTCAGCACTAACATTTAAAAAAAAAACAGTTTTCATGGGAGCATGCATGGGACAGTCATAAGGCAATTCTAGGGGTTGGGGGTAGGAAGAAGTAGGCTGCTGGTTAATTAGGATCTGCAGCTTATCCATCAGGTAGGGAAATGGGCAGACTGGGTGGGCCAAGCGGTCCGTATCTGCTGTCAATTTCTATGTTTATATGTTTCTGTATTCATGCCACACATAGATTTTACAGCGAAAAAATATTCATGGAGGATTGCTTTGCAAAGACTTATTTTTAATCAAAGATAACTAATTATTGTTAATTAATTGTTTTAAGACATGTACATTTTGTAGCTCATACTAACCCTCCCTCACAAACACTACACTGTCATGCTTAACTTTCACCAAATTAAAAAGTTATCTTACTTAAACTTTTTATTCATGTTGAACTCTAACATGAAAAAAGTCTACACATAGTTCTAGGTATTTTTCTTGGATTTGTTTTTTGAATGCACATGCGTGAACAATTATTTGTAATTAACTTAAAATCTAATAGATGTTTTTTTTTACCCCAAATCCCCAAAGTTCCTATTCCCATATGATACCTACAAAACTTGAAAGTTTCATATTTCAATTATTTACAATTTTTCCGCTATCTGGGCACAACAATTCAGGTAGTAAATCAGGCAAAATCATGTAATTTCAGCCCTTAATATCTAAAAAACTACAAAACCAATCTTTTTAACATTGAGACAATAGGACTAAGAAGGTGCATAGCAAATTTTGCAGTCCTAGGGTCTAAAACATCTGAGATATAATGCTCTGAAAATTGTCATTTTTAATGAAACCCCAATGGAACCCTAATAAAGATGCCATGGCCCTAATGAAAACATCACTGATATTTTTCCTGAGTGCAGTTTGACCTTATGTAATTATGAATGGTGAGGCCACGAGTGATGTCAAAAGGAAAAACTGCACAAGAAAAAACTATCTAATGTTCATTAGAGGCCCTATTTGATTATGCCATGCCTTCTACTATACAATTGCTAGAAATAAATCCTGCTTTCTGATTGTTCATTGGCCACCTTCAACAGTGACAGTGTCTCAGCACAAGCTCACTGAATGAAGGTGATACGTGCAATCAGAATTTTCATGCTCTGTTCCTCCACTGCCACTACAGACCTACTGTAGTGTGTGGCTAAATCCACCTAGAGTGACAACAACACTTGAGAAGGGACTTAAGACTCATCCGTTGGAGCTGAGCTGCTGCGCCTGCTGCCGTTGAGATTTAATCGGCACTGTAGGAGGATACTCCTACGGCTGTGTTGGTTTCTCCGCTGGCTAATTTACCCATTTTAGGAGCTCGGTCTGAATTCTGGTTGTTTTGTGTATTATGTACTGCTTCACTTGTTGGTGTTAATTGTACTTATCCCGCCCTCTGTACCTTTAACTTGTGCCGCATGTCTGTCATGATTGAACTGTTTGATTTGAGATAGTCTTATAGATGTTATTATTATTATTATTAGAAGAAGGGGGTCTCATTTAAGTAAAAAAAAAAGAAGAAGAAAGTCACTGTGTTTCTCTGAGGAAGGGGGCTGTATCAGCTTAATTTACTGAGTCAGGAGCAGAGGCTGAGGCTAATTGGTGTGTGGCTTAGGAGTTTAGGAGTACAAAAGCAGGTGTGTCCAATTACAGCTTCCTGCTGTTTTTGACAGAGAACTTTGCTGTCAGAGCAAGTAACAGCAGTCTAGAACTACAGCTCTTTTACTAACTGCCCTCCTTCCCACCCCTCCACCCTCCCACCCAAAGCCAGTTCTATTTTTATAGCCACCGGATTTGACTGACAACAGGAACTTCCTGTTTGGCAGTAGGAAGAAAAGGATCACTGAGACACATTAGTTTCAGCAACCTTGAAGGAACCTGAGAAAAATAGCTCTTTATCACCCCCTTCCCCCGGCTGCTGGAGGTCTGAATCCAAGCATGGAAGAAGGAGACTACTGAAGACTACAGGAAGTTCCTGTCCCAGAACAGGAAGGGTGAGAATTGTAAGGGCACATGGGCAGTAGGAAAGTAAGTGTAAAAATACATAGAGGGAGGAGACAATAAGCATACAAAGCAATGGGAGCGGGGACACAAAATAAGTCAAGATGGGAGTGGTGCAGTGCAATGGCTGTGGAGCAGCAGTGTTCCGGGAGACATTCTGGAGGCTGCAATGCTGCCCTGTTTGCAGGCACCTCCCTGGTCTGAGGGAGGAGGTTGCCCATGTGACAGAAATGGGCAGGAAAGAGTTAATGGCTTAGATTCTGTAGGTGCCTTATTTTTTTTAGCAGTTTGGAAAAAATACAGTCAGGCTGAAATCCTCTGTCCAGCAGCATCCAGCTTGTGGAATTCCTAGCTGCTAGATAACAGCTGGGTCATAAATCTCGAGTGGACATCTCCAGACACACACAGACCTGCAGACACAGACACAGGGCAGTTTGAATGGATTGGATCATTCAAATATAAACTTAAGGTGAAAAGGGAATATAATTGGTCACTGATAGGTATTCACTCTGATTGGGACAATTAAATACATACATGTTAGTTGGTTGGTGCATTTAAAGGGAGAATAGGAATGACCTATTCTCCACAGAGTATATAACCTTCTGAAAGGCAGAGAAGGGTCTCTTGTGCTTTGGAAGCTGGGAGGGGAAACATAAATTTGGAGCCTACCTTGTTGCTATGTCTGTGGGAGCTGGCAGTTAGAACAGGGTCCAGTGTCTCTTGTAAGGACAGGGAAGGGTAAATTTAGTGATAGCATATTTCAGTAATAGCCTTCTTCTTTTGCCATCTGTTATATAAAAACATTTGTTTACTTTTCCTGTATGAGTGTTATTCTTTTGTGTTGTAAATATATATTCTGTAAAGGCTCAGTGCACTTTCTGTTAAGTAAAAGCTATTTATTTGCTCACCAGTTGTGACTGTGATGTCATTTTTCTAAGGTAATATTTGGTTTCCACTGGCTGAGGTAAACTCTGTGTAGCATCCGCCACCTGAGAGAGACACACTACCAGACTTTAACTTGTGCAGTTGCATGTTTGATTATTCAAGTGTGTACACTTGAAAGATGTGCCGGAAGGAAAGTCCGGCTGGTGGCAGTGAATACCCGAGGACAGACACCTCTCTAAAAGCTGTTTCAGCCCTGAGGGAGAGGTAGGTTGTCACATATTGGTCGGCAGTGGTGGGGTGATGATAGCGGACTGCATAGCACACTGAGATACAGAGTTTTCCAGTGGAACAGTTACCTTAGCATTGCAAAACAGAATATACAAGAGGATACATTTGTACAACAGTTTTATTTGTTTCTAGATAGCACAGTAAAGTGTAGCAGTAGAGAATGAGCTCCATGGAGTATGACTCACTTACTCTAACACAGCTTTTTGAAAGGTGCCAGGAAAAGGGGATTAAGCCTGAAGGTCTAAAGCAGAAGAAAAAGGCAGACCTCATAGCTACTCTCTTTACACATGATCTGGAGCAGACAGTCACTGGGGGTGAGTCAGGAACTGAGGCAGCAGACTCCCCAAACCAGCTTGAGGCACTGCGATTGCAGCTGGTGCTGCAAGACAAGGTGTTGGAGGCGAAAAGACTGGATGCTGAGGCAAAAAGACTGGATGCTGAAGCAGAAGCAAGAAGGTTGGATGCAGAGACAAGAAGACAGGAAGCAGAGAAAGAACTTGAAGAAAAGAGACCGGCAGACAGAGAGAAAGAACGCCAAGACAAAGAGAAGGAACGCAAAGACAGAGAGAAAGAATGACAGCATGAACTCCAGAGACAACAGCACAAGAAGGAGATGAAGACCCTCCGCAGTCAGCAAACCACGAGTAATGGTGGAGTGAGTTTACCTCATGAAGCCAAAATTAATTCTAAATTGTTCCCTCAGTTTAAAGAGGGCAATGACCTTGATTTATTTTTAAGGTCATCTGAGAGAGTATGCGACCAATTAAAATTGACTAAGGCTTCCTGGTCAACTTATCTCACACCGTTGCTGACGGGGAGAGCATTGCATGCATTTTCTAAAATGAGTAATGAAGACTATGCTGATTATGATAAAGTGAAAACAGTGTTATTGAAACATTTTGAATTAACTCCTGAGGCTTATAGAAGGAAATTTAGGGAGTTAAAGAAAAGCCCAGAAGACAGTTATGCAGAACTGCAGGTTAAACTGTGTACTTACCTTGATAGATGGATGAAGGGGGCTAAAGCAACTACTGTGGAACTAATTAAAGATGTATTGGTGAGAGAACAAGTCCTTAAAATTGTACCTGAGGACATGTGTGTATGGCTCATAGACAGGGCATGCGCCTCTTCCACATAGGTGGCAGGAAGCGCTGACGAGTATCTGTCTAGCCGGCCATACACACAATGTAAGTCTTATGGTGGGGGGGCAGCACATGGTTATAAGGGATCCCATGGGAGGCAGCCCAAAGGAAACCAGCCTGCACCTGAGCCCAAAGTAGAGCCCTCTGGTTCTAAGGGGACTCAGGAAATAGGACCTAAGAAATGTCATATTTGCAATCAAGTGGGACACTTGAGATACAACTGCCCTCAGAAACTGGTTAAGGTCCCGAGGTATGGGGGAGGTGGTGATCAAAAGAGCACTGGTGTGTTTGTAGGGTGTGTCCAGTCTGAAGAACCACTCTCTGATGAGAATCTGCATCCCATTACAGTTAATGGAATAGTAACACAGGGACTGTGGGTCACAGGCGCTAACATCTCCCTGGTAAGGCAGGATATCATTCGGGAAGAGCAGATGGTGCCTGGGAAATACTCCAAGGTCCAGGCATTCACAGGGCCACCAGTCCCATTACCAATGGTTAGAGTCTTCCTGAGCTGGGAAGGGGGCCATGGAGAAAAGGAGGTGGGAGTTGTAGAGGACCTACCTGTAAGTATGATTGTGGGGAAGGATTTGGACCCCAGTAAAAAACTGGTGTGTGTTGTAACTCGTAGTCAGGCACAAGGGCAAGCTTCTGAGGGTGAAGAGGGGTTGACTCTGGGTGGTCCAGCCACACCCTCAGCAGCCGAAGAAGTATCTAGCACAGGGGAGGGGCTGGTTAGAAGCAGCAGTCCAGAACCCCAGTCACAAATAGAGGAGCCCACAGGACTTCCTTCAGAAGGGGCACTGGGAAGGGTCAGATGAGGGCAGCTGAGTGCTACACAGCAAACTGATCCTACCCTGGAAAAACTGAGGGAAATAGCTCATAGAGTTGAGCGTCCTCAGGGGGGTAAAGAGTCCATTTATTGGGACAATGGGCTGTTGTACAGAGAATGTACAACAGAGGAAGGGCTAGATGGTGAGGTATTCCAGCAGCTGGTAGTCCCTGAGGTTCACCATCAGCAGCTTTTGGCCCTTGCCCATGATATCCCTTTTTCAGGGCACTTGAGGGTGGGGTGCATGAAAAAGCATCTAACCAACAATTTCTTCTGGCCTGGTATTGGCAAGGATGTGGCAAATTATTGCAGGACTTGTCCACAGTGCCAATTGGTGGGGAAAATGGGGGACAAGGCCAAGGCAGCTTTGGTGCCCCTGCCCATTATTGATGAACCCTTCAAGAGGGTAGCGGTGGACATAGTGGGGCCATTGAGCACCCCAAGTCACACTGGCAAGTGGTATATCCTGGTAGTTGTAGACTCTGCCACCAGATACCCAGAGGCAGTGGCCCTAACATCCTCTGAGGCCGAACCAGTGGCAGATGCACTGTTGGGAATATTTAGCAGGGTGGACTTTCCCCAGGAGATACTGTCAGACCGGGGTGCCAATTTTATGTCAGGGTTAATGAGTAGTTTGTGGGAGAAGTGTAGGGTGAAGCAGTTCAAAACATCCCCATACCATCCCCAAGCTAATGGTCTAGTGGAGCGATTTAATTCAACCCTTAAGACCATGCTAAGGACTTTTGCTGACCAGCATAAGAGGGACTGGGACAAATATTTGCCTCATCTCCTATTTGCATACAGGGAAGTCCCACAGGAGTCCAAAGGGTTCTCACCTTTCGAGCTCCTGTTTGGTCATGGGGCGGGGGCCCCTAGATTTGATTCAGGATGAATGGGAGGGTGACCGTGCCTCCCAAGGGGAGTCTGTTGTGGAGTATGTCCTGAACTTCAGGACCCAGCTTAGGGAGCTCATGGGGTTTGCTCAGGAGCACCTGGCCACTGCACAACAGCGGCAGAAAGTCTGGTATGACCGTGGGGCCCGAGCCAGAGAATATGAGGTGGGACAGCGAGTGATGGTACTCATCCCTGTCTGACAGAATAAATTACAGGCAGCATGGAAGGGGCCATTCTCCATTGTCCAAAAGGTTAATGATGTCAATTACATGATAGAGCTACTGGACAGGAGATGCAAGCGAAAGGTGTATCATGTCAACATGCTGAAGCCCTACCACAACAGGGAGGAAATGGTCCTCACTGTATGCAGTTCCCCAGAGGAGGAAACTGAGGTAGATCCACTGGTGGACCTACTTGGGGAGGCCAGGGTTGCATCCTCTGTGGGCAACCTTACCCTCTCAGAACAGCTGACACCAGCCCAGGTGCAAGAAATTACGGGTGTGCTGAGAGAATTTGAGGACATGTTCACAGGGAAACCGGGGTACACAATGATGGCAGAGCACCATGTAGATACAGGGACCCAGGTTCCCCTGAAACAGTCCCCCTACAGGGTACCTGAGCATGTTAAGCAGACTGTGAAAGAGGAGCTCAAAGAGATGCTGGAACTGGGGGTAATCCAGGAATCCAGTAGCCCCTGGGCCTCACCCATGGTACTGATCCCCAAAAGGGATGGCACCACACGATTCTGCATGGACTACCAGAAGCTTAATAGCTTCACTGAGTCTGATGCCTATCCCATGCCCAGAACAGATGAGACCCTGGAGCAACTGGGGGAGACAAGTATTTGACCACAATAGACCTAACAAAGGGCTATTGGCAGGTACCTCTGACCCCTGTGGCCAGGGAAAGATCAGTTTTTGTTACTCCATTTGGTTTATATGAATTTAAGGTAATGCCATTTGGCATGAAGAATGCACCTGCAACCTTTCAACGGCTTGTAGATCGCATTCTGTCTGAGATAGTTGAGTTTGCATTGGCTTATATGGATGATGTAGCCATATACAGCCAGACCTGGGATGAGCACATCATGAATGTGCGGGATGTGTTCCACAGGTTAAAGAAGGCAGGTCTGACAATCAAGGCAGAAAAGTGCCAGGTAGGTATGGCAGAAGTATCCTACCTTGGGCACCGGGTGGGTAGTGGACACATCCATCCGGAGCCTGCCAAGGTTGATGCCATCCTGGCCTGGCCTACTCCTACCACAAAGAAACAGTTCAGGACATTTCTAGGGACAGCAGAGTACTACCAAAGGTGTGTTCCTCGCTATAGCGATCTGGCTAAGCCCCTGACAGACTTAACCATGAAGGGAAAGCCAGATACAGTGAAGTGGTCAGAAGATTGTGAGGTTGCTTTTCAGGAGCTATAAAAGGCCTTAAGCAGCCTAGCTGTATTGAATAGCCCTAATTATAGCTTGAAGTTTATGGTCCATGTGGATTCCTCAGATCATGGGCTGGGGGCTGTGCTGAGCCAAGTTACCCAGCAGGAGGAGGAGCACCCAGTTGTGTACCTCAGCCAGAGGCTTTTGCCCAGAGAGGAGGCATACGCCACAATTGAGAAGGAATGCTTAGGAATAGTGTGGGCCCTTCAGAAGCTGCAGCCTTACCTATATGGGAGAGAATTTACTGTGGTCACAGATCATAATCCCCTGATTTGGCTTTATAGGTCCAGTGGGTAAATTGGTAAACTACTACATTGGAGTTTGGTACTGCAGGCATAGAACATGACCATCCAGCATTGCAGTGGCAAACAAAATGCAAATGTGGATGGGCTATCTAGGCAGGGCTAATGGCATGGCTGGATACTTTTGGGCACTTCCCAGTAATTGCATGAACAGC
Organism: Neoceratodus forsteri; assembly: GCA_016271365.2. Classification (NCBI taxonomy): domain Eukaryota; kingdom Metazoa; phylum Chordata; order Ceratodontiformes; family Ceratodontidae; genus Neoceratodus; species Neoceratodus forsteri. Next base: position 1,822,503,882 of record CM057449.1, on the reverse strand, counting down.
TGTGTCACTTGGGGTGGTCCAAGGGACATGCCTTCATTATCGGGGGGGATGGGACAGAAATGGGCAGGAAAGAGTTAATGGCTTAGATTCTATAGGTGCCTTATTTTTTTTAGCAGTTTGGAAAAAATACAGTCAGGCTGAAATCCTCTGTCCAGCAGCATCCAGCTTGTGGAATTCCTAGCTGCTGGGTAAGAGCCGGGTCATAAATCTCGATTGGACATCTCCAGACACACACAGACCTGCAGACATGGACACAGAGCAGTTTGAATGGATTGGATCATTCAAATACAAACTTAAGGTGAAAAGGGAATATAATTGGTCACTGATAGGTGTTCACTCTGATTGGGACAGTTAAATACATACACGTTAGTTGGTTGGTGCATTTAAAGGGAAAATAGGAATGACCTATTCTCCACAGAGTATATAACCTTCTGAAAGGCAGAGAAGGGTCTCTTGTGCTTTGGAAGCTGGGAGGGGAAACATAAGTTTGGAGCCTACCTTGTAGCTATGTCTGTGGGAGCTGGCAGTTAGAACAGGGTCCAGTGTCTCTTGTAAGGACAGGGAAGGGTAAGTTTAGTGATAGCATATTTCAGTAATAGCCTTCTTCTTTTGCCATCTGTTATTTAAAAACATTTGTTTACTTTTCCTGTATGAGTGTTATTCTCTTGTGTTGTAAATATATATCCTGTAAATGCTCAGTGTACTTTCTGTTAAGTAAAAGCTATTTATTTGCTCAACAGTTGTGACTGTGATGTCATTTTTCTAAGGTAATATTTGGTTTCCACTGGCTAAGGTAAACTCTGTGTAGCAACTGCCACCTGAGAGAGACACGCTACCAGACTTTAACTTGTGCAATTGCATGTTTGATTATTCAAGTGCATACACTTGAAAGAGGTGCCGGAAGGAAAGTCCGGCTGGTGGCAGTGAATACCCGAGGACAGACACCTCTCTAAAAGCTGTTTCAGCCCAGAGGGAGATGTGGGTTGTCACAGCCTGTCTCCAGGCTGACCTGGCTAGGATTCATGAAACCTCTTCCCCCCACCCAGGGACCACCAGGGCCACCACTGCTACCTCAGAGGCTTCCAAGAAAGAGGAGTGATTGGACCAAGGTGGGCTCAGGAAGGGAAAGGGTGGTGGAACAGAGGTGCATCCCTCCAGTTGTACCTCTCTACAATTCATATGCTGTTCTGGTGAAGAGGGGTTCCTCTATGAAGGCACCTGCAGTGGAGACCTAGGAGGATGCTGAGAACCTCCATAAAGGAGACCCACAGGAGGGTTGCACAAGACCCCACAGGGGAAGGAAACAACTCCTGGTGGGGGATTTGATCATTAGGGGGGTAGAATTGGGGGAGGAAGGGGATAGGGAGGTAAGGTGCCTGCTTGGTGCCATGGCTCAGAGGGACAGGAAGTGAATCCTCAGGCTCGCGGGAGCAGCTGCATGAGGGAGGGAGCTGGATGTCATTTTCCATGTAGGGACAAATGACCTGGCTGTGAATGGGATCAGAGTGGTGCAAGAGGAGTTTGTAGAGGGGCCTTAGACAAGTAGCATGTACGGTAACCTTCTCAGAGGTGCTGCCTGTCTATGGTAAGAATGTTGCTAAGGTATTCCGCACCATGGGATTCAATGAATGGTTGAAAAACTGGTATGCAGCTCAGGGTTTTGGCTTCATTGGAAACTGGGGAGCCGCCTAGAGGGATGAAGGCCTATACTGGTGCGATGGTCTGCATCTGTCCAGGGGGAACCAGGATCCAAGGTGATAGGTTTAAATGCTTCATTAGCAAGCATTTAAACTAGCCAAGGGGGAAGGCACTGAAAAGAAGCAGGGAAATCCCAGCCTCCCCCCACAAAACACAGTTGTTAGTGAGGTAAACACCAAGGTACAGAAGTCAGTAGGAAGCAGGACAGGGTAAATGCAGAAAAAGGCAGTAAGGACAGGGTTGGGGCTAAAAGGGGTGAGGCCATAAAAAAATGGAAAGTAATGAGTACCAATGCTCGCAATCTGTGTAACAAGCTCCCTGAACTAGTGGCCTTGATGGAAGAGGGATGCCTAGATATTGTGGCAATCACTGAAACAAGGTACACAAAGAACCATGACTGGGATGTCAACATACCAGGATACGCAATCTACAGGAGGGACAGGGTGGGTAAAAAGGAGGAGGAGAAGCTCTCTATATAAGGGAAGGGATTAAAGCAACAGAACTAAAGAGTAAACAGGAAGTTCATGAGTCAGTGTGGGTCACCCTGGAGACAGGAAATGGCACCACAATCTGCATGGGGGTTGTGTACAGACCCCCATCTCAGGGGGAGGAAATGGACAAGGAAATGATAGAAGGCATCCTTAAAATGGCAGAAAAAGGGGAAATATTGTTGATGGGGGATCTGAATATGCCAGATGTTAACCGGCGTACCTTTGCTGCAGGCACATCCAAGAGCAGGGTCTTTCTTGATGCCCTACAGGGGGCATGCCTCAGACAGCTAGTGTTGGAACCCACTCGAGAGAGAGCAATCTTAGACCTGGTACTCTCAAATGGGGAAGGAGAAAGGATCTCAGATTTAGAAGTGGGTAGCCATCTGGGAACAAGTGACCACCAAACAGTGTGGTTCACAATAAACACAGCCATAGAATCAAGCCATACAAAAACAAGAGTATTGGACTTTAGGAAGGCTGACTTTGGGAAAATGAGAGAGTGCCTCAGAAAAGCACTTGCAAACGAGCAAGAAGGAGGGGTGAAGGAACAATGGGGAGTAATTAAAACAGCAATCGCAGAGGCAACAAGCCTTTGTGTGAAGTAAATCAACAAAACAAAACAAAGGAAAAAACCACTATGGTTCTCAAAAGAGGTGGAAGGGAAGGTTAAGGAGAAAAGGATAGCATTCAGGAAATACAAGGAAACATAGAAGGAGCAGGACAGAGAACTTGATCAGTTAAAGCAGAAGGAGGCAGAGAAGACAGTCAAAATAGCAAAGGCACAAACTGAGGAAAATATAGCCAACTCTGTCAAGAAGGGGGATAAAACCTTTTATAGGTACATTAGGGAGTGAAGAAAGACCAAGGGAGAGATACAGAGACTTAATAAAGGGAAGGGAATGTGGGCAGAGGGTAACAGTGAAAAAGCAGGAATACTGAACGAATATTCCTACTCAGTATTCACAATGGAAGAGGAGGGGGAAGTACCTAAACCAAACAAGAGAAACACTCTGAATAGGTTGGTCAATCCCAGTCCATTCACAGAAGAAAGGGCTTTGAAGGAACTCTTGAAGCTGAGGGTGGACAAAGCAATGGGGCCTGATGGGATGCACCCAAGAATTCTAAAAGAACTAAGGGTAAAACTAGTAACGCCACTGACTACTCTCTCTAACAAATCATGGGAGGATGGGGTGGTACCTGAGGACTGGAGGAGGGCAAATGTGATTCCACTTCAAAAAAGTGGGAGCAGGGCAGGGCAGGAAACTATAGACCAATTAGTTTGACCTCAGTGGTAGGGAAAATGATGGAATCACTTCTGAAGGAAAGAATTGTTGAGTACCTAGAGGCCAGTGGGTCACAGGACCCAAGACAGCATGGTTTCACAGCAGGAAGGTCATGTCAGATGAACCTAATAGGTTTCTTTGACTGGGTGACCAAAGTAGTAGACCAGGGAGGGTCTGTGGATATGGCCTACCTTGATTTTAGCAATGCATTTGACACAGTCTCACATAAAAGATTAATATACAAGTTAGCCAACCTTAGAGTGGGTCCCAAGGTGGTAGCCTGGATAAAAAACTGGCTGGACAACCGGACGCAAAGGGTAATAGTAAACGGAGTCCACAGTGAAGAAAGGAGGGTAACTAGCGGGGTACCGCAGGGGTCAGTACTGGGACCGGTCCTCTTTAATGTCTTTATAAGTGACATTGGAGAGCACCTGAAAGGAAAAGTATGTCTCTTTGCAGATGACACAAAGATCTGCAACAGGGTTGATACACAAGGTGGGGCGGAAAGGATGAAAAGGGACTTGGCAAGGTTGGAGGAATGGTCAAATATATTGCAGCTCAGATTCAATGCAAAGAAGTGCAAGGTAATGCATCTGGGAACCAAAAACCCAGGAGAAGAGTACACAGTGGGGGGTGAGTTAATAACAACAAATCGAAAGAGACCTAGGACTAATTATATCAGATGACCAAAAGGTGGGCAAACAATGTGAGAATGCAGTAAGGAGGGCTGGGGGGATACTGGGATGCATAAGGAGAGGCATCAACAGTGGAAAACAGGAAGTTGTTATCCCTCTGTAAATACAGTTGGTAAGACCCCATCTGGAGTACTGCGTGCAATTCTGGAGACCCCATCTCTGCAAAGACATAGACAGAGTGGAGGCTATTCAGAGGAGGGCAGCCAAAATGGTGCAGGGTCTGCACCAGAAGACATACGAGGAGAGACTAAAGCAGCTTAATATGTATACTCTTGAGGAAAGGAGGGAGAGGGGGGACATGATAAAAACTTACAAGTATCTCAAGGGAATTAACAAAGTACAAGAGGGTAGCATCTTTCAGAAGAAGAGATGTGCAAGAACAAGGGGGCACAATTTAAAGATAGATGGGGACGGCTCAGAGGTAATGTTAGAAAGTATTTTTTCACAGAAAGGGTTGTGGATGCATGGAACAGCCTTCCTGAGGAGGTTGTGGAGTCAGGAACAGTGGGAGGATTCAAGAATGCATGGGACAGACATAAGGCAATTCTAGTGGGGGGTAGGAGGAAGTAAGCTGTTGATTAACTAAAATCTGCAGTTTATCCATCAGGAAGGGAAATGGGCAGACTAGGTGGGCCCAGCGGTCCTTGTCTGCCATCAAATTCTATGTTTCTATGTTTTCTATGTTGTTATCTTAAATGTATGTAATTAGTCCTGAGTTGTCCCTGAAAATGAAACTGTCATGGTCTCAGTGGGCCTACCCCAGTCACCACAATTTAAATAAATAAATAATTACAATTCTCACTCTAGATCCCTATAGTGTTAAAAATATTACTGATATTTGCCAATTTTATCCTCACAGGCATGGCATAAATAGAGATTATCCCATGAGGCAGCTTCAAACATGCATACTGATTGGTCCCTTTTTGTGTTAGAAATTCATTGGATGGCTCACTGAAACACACAATTGCAGTTGGTGGGCAGCACTGTCACCCTGAACATGTAGGAAAGTAGCAGTGCCAAAGTTGGAAAATGGCATGTTTCAGTTTTCTCAGCCTTATTTGGGCTGGAAATTAAAGAAGTGTTTTGTACAATCTAATGGCAGCACTTCAGTCAAAAAGAAAGTGAGAGCACAAGAGGGAGACAGCAGCTCAGCTGTCAGGGACCCTGCATTGGTGAATCCCATTTTCAGTTGTGCTGTAAACTCTGTGATATCAAAACGCCGGCAGTAGTGAGATTTTTAAATTGCAGGTAGCTGGTGAGATTGAAATACTTTTAGGTTTGCTCTACTTATTTGTTGTTGTGTTTAGTAGCATGGTATTTATGCCATGTACTGCAAATGTGCTCTGTTTACTGTCAGGGCTACAGTGATTTATTAATTTACAAATGACTGTTTAATGCAGGGAAATAGTGTTTCTAAAATCAAATCAACCTTCTTCATTTTTTCATGTTTCACTGTTATACTGATGCTATGAAGAGAGACAATTCTGGTGTAGCAAATAAAATTGACATTGTTTGCGTGACGGATGTACTCTGAAACTATAATTCTAGTCAACTGTGTAAATAACATAGCTACTGTGCAAATAACATGATCTGTGATGTTATTTGCACAGTAGTTATCTCTTCAGTGCAAATAACAGCTTTTACTTTCTAGACTGATTTGCCCTCCCATGGTATACGTATGTGTCCGTGTATATATATATATATATATATATATTTTTTTTTCAATTGTTTAACCAGGAGAGACACACTAAACTGAAAGCTTGCTTACAGGTGTGACCTGGGAGCACAGGGGAGTTAAGTGACTTGCTCAGAGTCACACAGTATGCAAGTGGGGGCTGTGGGATTCAAACCCAGGTCTCTAGCTTTGCAGCTCAGAGCCTTACCCCACTGCGCTATACTGCCTCCTACCATAGCCAGCCCTCTAGCCCCACATCAGGGGCCAGATATTCAAAACTTAGCCCAGGGGCAAAAATTAGCATGATACGGCGTGCTAAATTAGCCCGGAACCATTTGCACGCTGTATTCAAAGGAACAGCCCTAGGGCTAAATCTGCTGAATATAGCGTGCAAATGAAGCCATGCAAACAGGACTGAGAGTGCAGTGCAGAAATATCCCGGCAGGTAAGACAGATCTGAATATAGCAACTGGGAAGGCCAAACTGCAACAGCAGCCCAGTGCACACAGAGCTGGAGTAAGGCAGAGTTGCAGTAGGTGGCCAATGTAGGTGAAAGCAATGAAGTGGCGCACAACAACTGCAAACAGCATTGCAGGCCAAACACAGCAGAACTGTACTATGGTTTTGACAGGTTTTCCTGGGGCTAACTTGTTTGCCCGGCGCTAACACATTTGTTCAGTGCTAACACATTAGCCTGGTGCTAAATTTTGCTATATTCAAAGTTCCAATGCAAATAAGCTGACTTAGGTAATCCATGGGCAAACAGCCACATTAGCATCTCATTATGGCCTGCTTTGCATGCATTACCATGTAGATTGCCCAGTACTACTGCATGCTGCACACAACTCCACCTGTGTGTCAGACTGGAACTACAGGTCGGTAGCTGCTGGCTGGGTGCACTTACAGCTTCACCTGTATGTCAGACATAATAAACAGTTCCGCAGCTGCAGGCTGGGTTTGGACACAGAAGCACAGACTATTGTGGCTTGGGGACTAGTACCACAGGAACTGGTGGTTGTGCTGCATGCCATAGACATATTGTTATTCCTGCTACATGTTTATCCAACAGTATAGCACCATAGTAGCTGGTGTTGTGAGGGACACAGCAATGCCTATGGTGTGTCAGACAACAATAACTGCTGCTATCCACACAGTGACATGCACAGCTGGTAGGTATGTTCTGACAGTGGACACCACAGTCATACTGTCCTGTGACACACATATGCTGTGCTGGTGGCATGGGATTCTCACACAGACATACACATGGCTGGCCGTGTGTGATGGGGACCCTAGACAGGTGTGCAGTATGCACCCGGGGAGGGGGCAGACACATACCATCATACTGGCACACTGCTGTCAGGAGCAGTTCCATTAGAGGAACATGTGCACTGTGTAGATGGCCCCAGCCATGTGGCAGAACCTACTACATGGTGCAGACTGGCCACCTGTACACCTTCCCCTCAGTACCCACCATTCCCCCAGTGCTGCATGTGTGTGCTGGATTGTGGTGGTGTACCCCTGTGGGGGGACTGGACGTGTGTGCTGCATGGATGCACTGACAAGGTATCCACTGGGCATTGGGGCACCCACAAATGCCTGGTAGAGTTTGGACCGGTGCCAGATGATGGTGACGTGGGTACTGCCATCTGTGTGCAGCATGTCTCTTACATGGCACGTGGAGTGGCCCAGGGTGGCCGTCTGCCCTGTTTGCCTCCTCATCGGCTGCAGTCATCAGGTACACCATGATGCTGCTGTTGCTTATGGCCATGTTGCCTGTTGCTGCTGTGTCCATGCCCCATCCTTATTTTGCCCAGAGTTAAGACTACCTTCTTCTAGGCGGCAATTTGCACCATGCAAAGTGTCAAGCAAAGTCACACAAACACACTTTGCACTGTGCTAACACACTGAAAATATTATAGCGCCTGTACTTATGTACACACCCCATCTCTTTGCACGGTACATACATAACACTTTTGCTCAGTGCTAATGCAGTTTGCCCACGCTATTTGGTCTTTTGAATGTAGGGGACCTGTGCAAACCCGATGCAAAACCAGTACAAACGGTTCATGCCCAGTGCAAAGTTTTGAATATCTGGCCCCAACTCTCCTCTGTTACCGGCTACTACCCAGCACCATCCTTCATTAACCAGCTGCTGCTTTCCCCACAGTTCTCTCCCCCCACGAGAGCTCAGATCAGGTGGCAGACTGGAAGCAGTCTCTATGGCATGCGAGAGCAAGCTGAGGACTTTGCTCCTGGTTATCCAACTGGTGAGGCACCAGGTAATCAAGAAGTTCTAGCTTCAGCTTTGCAAGATCGTGTTACTCCACCTGCAGCAGTACTGGTTCAAATCTGAGGATACCCCATGCAATGGAGAATAGCGCCACGGCACCTAGCCCTTTAAAATTAATGCTGTAGTGGAACTGGGCTCTGTTACTGTCATGTCACACAATTAGATACAGTAAATTATTCTACCAAAAGGACAGAATAATCTCCAGAACTTGTTTCGGAGTACTGGACAGTCTAGTTTGACTCTAAAGTTAGAATGTTAATGTTTATACTTTGCTTTGTCTAAAGGCAAGGAGTTTAGTATATGAAATACGTGCCTTGCTAGGAAATATAGTATATGGGAGGGACCTCATGCCAGTTGTAGTTACTTACACAGATATGTTACAGTCCATGTTGGTTACCAGAAGAAAAGCCTGCACACAGGGGTAGTGTTTAGTGGATTATTTATTACAAAAGGTGCAAAGTGCAAATCTGATAACCACACTGTTCCCCAGGCCCACTTGGAGCCTTCTAGCTCCTTATTCAGGGGGTGGAGACTGTACTGCAGTTATCAAGCTAAATAGGGGAACAATTACTATATCCATAAATATTCTTAATCCAACTTCATCGCTCTCTTAACGTGCCATTGCCTAAATGGATTAACACGTAAAGCTGCAAATATATAATTCAGCAACCGTGTACAAAAGGTCCCCTACTAACTGACACACCAGCCCAAACAAAGTGTAACAAAGTGATATCGATAAAAAAATAGATATCAGTGAAACATTTTTAAAACAGGAGGCTGAAGAGTTAAGCAAATGAATTGTATCATACAAAATCAGTCATATAGAAACACTTGATACGGTATAGAAATACAGGGATTCAAAATTCCTGCAAATGTCCCAGATAGCCCAAACGAAACCACTGTCATCAGCCTCTATCAGGATACAAGTATATGGTTGCTGAATGGCCACAACAGACTGCAAAATGAAAAAGTTGTAGTTTTGCCATTTAAATTCTGTGACTGTGCTTTAACAAGATGGGCTGATGCATACCATCTTTGAGAATGCACACTTCTGATCTGTAGGTTTTTCAAAAGCACACCTGGCACTCATCATGTGGAGAGGAGGAGGAACTGTGGACTCAATGACAACCCCAATGGCCAGCATTTGGGCAGGGAAGTGGCTTGAGAGCCAGAAGCAGTATCGCAGAAGGAGGATTGAGGGATGGAGCCATCTGAATACTCGTGGCTCTCTGCAATGTCATCTGACTTGCACATTTGCAGCAATCAGTGAAAGTGAAACTTTTCATGAGGAAACATCCATCTGAGACCATGAAGATCCTCCCTGTGTGTTGGTGCAAGACAGTGGAAGTTCCATCTTTGGAAAGCTAGCCCGAAGAGAGTACCAAAGAGTATCAGACTGTTAGTACAGAGTGCACCTCCATGCACAAACACATATTACTAGCAAGGCTCAATGGAGCACTCAGACTGTGTGATGTGGTCAAGAGATTCATAAGGACCCAGTTAAGCCTGAAACCAACCATAGTAAAATTATTTTTTTTCATAGATGTGTTTACCCTCCATGGCCACAGCAGGGGGAGGGCTCCCTTCTGCCAGCTTCACCACTCCCCTCCACCATATGTATTCTCTCCAGGGACTACCTTGCAGCTCTGGCACCCATGAATTTCCCCCTGTGGTGGGGTCAGCCAGGGGAGGACTATCCCCACAATGCCTGAAATCCAGTCATTTGTCACAGGTTGCTCTGGTGACCAGGTGGATAGGGGTGTGGTGAGCGGGTGTCATACACCCCTGCTGTGCCGACCATTTTCCTCCTGGTTTTTCTCCCTTCCATCCCCAGCCACAGTTTCCTCAGGGAGCATACATGCATGGAGGCGCATGAGGACTTTGCGAGGACATCCCGAGGCTGCGACTCCCTCCCCTCCCACTGATTGACATCTGCTTCCTGATGCTCTTGTAAGCTTACCACCAGGCCTCCACCTGGTGGCAGCCAAGAGCCAGTATGGTCAACCTCCCCGATCTGGGAGAGGAGAGCTGCATGGCAGTTGCTAAATCTTCCCCCAGCCCTCCCCCTCCAGCTGACCCCCAGCAGCCTGGGCTTGTTATTGAACCCAGGTCGCTGGCATGGCAGGAGGTTATGGTGCTCAGCACCTCAGCTCTCCATGCCACTGGGCCGAGTAAAACAATTTTGAGAGCAAAAAGTAAAATTTGTTTTCACTGTGTGAATGCCATCATCTTCTCTGCAGCTGACCTTCCACAAAAGGTCTGGACTCCATGATGAGAAGGCTTACTGAAATTTGCTCCTGGATGGAGAACAGAACAGTGTATTTCTGTGCTGATTGCTGCAAAGAAATGCTATAAATCTGTAATGCTATGAGCGCCGTGACTGCTGTTGCAACTGCTGCATCATCTGGGCCTGGTACCCTTGAGCCTTTGCGGGCAGTGCCAGGGTCAGTCATTGAAGAAGTGTGTGTCCCTTATATTGAAGCAATACACACTGAGATCAAGAACATGTTCAGTGAGTTTGAGGGCTCATAAACCTGCAGAGCCTTTAGTGTCAAGCCCAGCACCTCCCAACCTGCAGTTGAAAATGAGGCCTGCACTGTGTCCAGCAGTTCACTGATGACCAGAGATGGAAGGTTTGATTATAACCAAGACAATGGACAGAGTATCCAGATTTTTGCCTCTTCAACTACAGAGCCCAATCATCAACTAGAGTTTCAAAGCATCTGTGCAAGCTCCTAAGGAAGTTGCTGGACATCTATTCCTCTGAAAAGAGCAATTCCAGCTCAAATCTGCTCAGCGACTTAGTGGTGAAACAAGTAGAAAAATTGGCAACTACCAGCACCACTGATCCATGTGAAAAAGACCTCATTTGTGCAACTGACAACCGTCGCAGCTCAGACATGCAAACCTTAACCAGTTTTGCAGATTACTGCATCATCAGGAGATCTCCTGATGATGCAGTAATCCGCAAAACTGGCCGATTTGTGACCGAGCTGCGGCTGTTGTCAGTTGCACAAATAAAGTCTCTTTCACATGGATCAGTGGTGCTGGTAGTTGCCAGTTTATCTACTCCCCTGCACCCACAGCTTGGTTGGGACAGCCAACAGCCACATGGCTCCTGCCTGGATGGGCCATGGGACCTCTGTGACCAATGCCTTATAACAATCGCATAGCAGCAAAAATGCGATTTCCTCCATCTTCCAGCATGGTCCTGGGAGACCATGGAATAATGCTGAAATGAGTTGATACTGGAGTGGGCCATGGTTCAGATGGAAGAAAAGGATATCAAGCTGCCCCTCTGTGAGTGGTGGATGCCAGGTGCATGGGAGTATTCCAATGGAAGCTGCAGTAATGGCATGGCCTGAAGGATGCATTACAGCCAAGTGCATTCTAGTACAAGGACCTGAGGGGCAAGGTTCATCTGGACTGTTATAAGTAGCCTGGGCCCACAGACCTCTGATGAAGAACTAAGAAAGACTCATGTGTTGTTTGCCTGTGCTTGTTTTTCTCTTTTTTCAGCACCCCACTCCCAAAGATATGAGAGGCCCAAGAAGATGCCAGCTGTCGGGGCGGGGGGGTCTAGTATGAATTCAAGACATGTGTTTCTGACAACATACTTATTCCAGGCATTGATTGCCCAAAATGCAACTTCCCATCTCGGTCGCTTTTACCTAAATCACAATCCTGACATCAGTCCCATGCCAAAAAAACTTGCATTTTGTTACCTGTAGCCCAAACAAAGTTTGCAAATAAAATACTGCCCTGTGCTTGTGTATGACACTTCAACCCTATATTACATGCTGCCCAATGTTGTGGTACAAGCAAAGTTCAATGCGGCTTTGAGTAGTGATGTTATGGTTAAAAGAATGGGCAATAAAGGGAAAAGTAGCATTTGTAGTTCCATATATTATTCTGTCAGTTTTTTGTTTCTCCATCCCTGTCCCCTGGAAAATGTTCATCATAATGAACTAACTGGCTGAAATTAAACAGTTTACCTTAAGTGTCACTCATGCAGGTCATCTCTCTAATGGCCACAGCCCCGGGAGCAGATAAATTTAACACTGGTGTTTAATGTGTTGTAGCCTGTGAATCATCTTGTCACTGTCAATTTTCCACGATATCTCTATTTTGCAAGAAGATGAAAGTTATTCCGAATTCTGGATGCGTCTAGGGGAGCCTCGGGAGAGTAATTGCAAAGTGCTTCCCCGTCTGGAATTTCTGATATCACAAGGGGCTCTGATTGCACTTGTCAATTTTATTTAATTATAATTTGTCATTATTTCATTTGTTTTTCATCTCTCCTCTCCCTTCCTCATCCCTTCTCTCTCTCCCTTTGAATGTAGGCACATGAATTATGTGACAATTTCTGCCATCGACATAGAAAGCCACTCCGGAGCTCCCTCATGTAGCAAGGATTCAAGTTCACTTTGAGAGGAGTGAATAAGTGGTCATTTTATTTGCGAACATTGGGCTACATGTAACAAAACTCTGTTTGAGCTACAGGTAACAAAATAATGCAACATCGGGCAACATGAAAATGAGGTCTGAAATGTTAAAATCTTGTCTGTGATAGTTTGTGATACTTGTTTGTACTGATTTTCTTAACAGCCACTGCATTGTCAGGCAAATGAATTACAGTCAGTTTTTTGGCGGCGAGTGAAGCTTGTCAGTCAATTAATTGGTGTTGGCCAATGTATTGACGTGCAAACGTATGTCGGGAAAACATACAGATCCTGCCCAGGGCTGGCACAGGAATGTACAGTACAAGGCTTATACTTGTTGCTATTCTGTTGTTGTTGTTTTAAATAAAATGTTTTGGGTGCACAACATGCTGGTAATGTGTTGCTAAAGTTTTAGATCCCTGAGGTTTAGGATGATGTGGCCTACCCATAAGATAAGTTAGCACAGCTTGGTATGCAATAACTGTAGGAATCCATTGGAGCAGATTTGAGCTTGGGTCATGGCCTGAAGCCTTTGGACTGGGTAAGGGGTTAATGGCTGGAGCCCTCTATACCCTACAGAAGTGGGAGAGGTATTCTCGGTTTTCTCCCTGGATGGACAGAAGAGGACTACTATATCTCTTGGGAGTGAGGTGTGAGTAGCTTCCTGTCCACGTTCAAGGTGTATGGCTGTGCACCACTGCACCCCCCTAAAGGTGGGAGCTGTGAGTGGATTCCTAGTTTCACACTATGGGTAGATGGCAGCCTGTACACTCCTTTAGGAGCAGTGGTAAGTGTGTAACTGATCCTCAACAGATAATAGGATCCCATGGGTAAAGGGTAAGTGATTCTCATTCAGCCAGAGAAAGAGACTCCAGTGCTAGAAGAAGGCATTCATCGCACTAGGTGGAGAGTAACAGAAGTCAGTTCCTTTTCTGAGACAAGTGAGTGCAACAATGTTCTTACTTTAGTCTGTGGAGGCCACGCTTGTTGTGGGCCCAGTTGGTGGTTCACCAACCCTACAGACCAGAGGGTGATGCAATATAGTGCACCCCACCATTGCTGACTACAGAAATTATTTGGGCAGGGGAGAATGTAATGCATTCCTTCTCCAACCAGCTGTAGTCAGACGTAACTTATCCTCTGGGGAAAGGTATGCAGTTGATAGAGCTGAGTAGATAGCAAAGGGTTAATAGCTAAAACAACATGGTAGGAGGCACTAAGGAGTATAAAAAGACAGAACACACCATTGTCAGCAGTAGCTGGTCTCTTGAGGCTCTGTAAGAGAGGGTTCCTTGAGGGAGAGAGGTCCTATACAGCAGCAGAAGCATGGAGCAGCAGAATGCCTTATAGAGGCATGAATCAAAGGCAGGGTAAGGCAAGGCACTCCATTCACTAGCGATGGGGTCCCCATTCCATGCTCCAGCTTTGACTGGCCGGAAAGGGCTTGCCAGTCTCTGGATGCTAGCAAAGTCCTAAGTCTGGGGTGGTACTTGACTTCACCAGGCGAAGTCTCTGGAGTGATAAGACAGATACTATGGCACACCAAAACATCCACTTCAAAAGATGAAGAAACCAAAAAGTTTCAATATTCTGTCATTTATTGTGCAAAAACAAGTGCTGTAAAAAACTCACAAATGCAAGCAGCGCTAGTGGCATGCAGCTTTGTGAGTTTTTTTTACAGCACCTGTTGTTTTTGCACAGTAAATGGTGGATTATTGAAACTCTTTGGTTTCTTCATCTTTTGAAGTAGATATCCAAGTATGACAAAAAACTCTGCGTTGTCATTGTGTAGGAGTAGGTAACTCCCTTTTTGTGAGCACCAGCCCTGCATTGAGGATCACAGTCTCATTGTCCGAAGTGTAAAGTCTTCAGAACCCCATAATCGAGTTGAGATGTGAAGCGAGCCTATGATCGAGCTGAGATGAGAAGCAAGCCCATAATCGAGTTGAGATGTGAAGCGAGACCATAATTGAGTTAAGATGTGAAGCGAGCCCATAATCGAGCTGAGATGTGAAGCGAGCCCATAATCGAGTTGAAATGTGAAGCTAGCCCATAATTGAGTTGAGATGTGAAGCGAGCCCATAATCGAGTTGAGATGTGAAGCAAGCCCATAATTGAGTTCAGATGTGAAGCAAGCCCATGATCGAGCTGAGATGTGAAGCGAGCCCATAATCGAGTTGAGATGTGAAACAGAAAGGAATTTTAAATGAGACAGTGCTCCGGAAGTGAAGTGTTGCAATAAATGCAGTGGTCTTATCACCCTGAAGAAATGTGTTGTAATTTCAAGAGGGTGTTGTATGCATCATTGTGTACCAATTGATGACTCTGGGATGGTAAAGAAGCACTAATGCAACCAGCTAAGTGAGTCCATTGAATTATTCAAGACTAAACTAGCTGTTGCCCCAGGACAACTGATTTACCCACATTAATGCCAGCATCCTAGGAGTGGCTGCATCTGCAGCTAGAAGAAAAAGATGGAATCATATGGAGATGGCCTAATCAGAGGAGAAGAGTCATCAGGGAAGAATCCATCCCTAACAGAGCATTCACTGGGTCCCCCCAATTCCAGACCTGTGGTGGCAAGGTAAGGTGTGAGACATGGCTGTAATTCTCCCCTGTTCTGGAAAAGAGTACCTTCAAATCCCTAGACACAGGGTGGGGAGGGGCAGGTTATATTAGTAGCAGTATTTTTTTTGTATAATTTCATATAGCTTTTTTTCCTGGAGTCAGGTAGGCAGCTTCTCGGCCCCATCCCCGCTCCCCACTACTAGTTACCGCCTGCTTTGGTCCTTTGGGGCTTAAGTCCCCATGGATCCCCCCATGACAGGCCAGAGTGGGGAAGTTGTCCTCCCCCACTCCCTCTGCACAAATCCAGAAGTGCCCTGAGGACCGAGTGGCTGTGCGGGCTCAGGGAGAGCGGGCAGGGTGTTAATAAGCCTGCCTGGCTCCATTTCCGTTGTCTCCCCATCCCCTTAGCTGCAGTAGCATAAAAGTGTGTGGGTGTGGAGACGTACAATCCACACATGCACTGCAGAACTGCAACCCCACCCCCTGAAGTCACTCAGAGCCTACACTACCCCCAGGCCGCAACCCAGTGGCAGTCAAAGGCCAAGATGGCTTAGCCACCCCTCCCTGGAAGAGGTCACCAGTGTGGCAGCAGGTGAGGTGCAAGTGCCTCAGTCCTCCACGCTACTGGGCAGGTTTTAGTACCAGTAATTTATGGTCAGAAGGGACACTAGGTACATCACGTGTGTGTTCCCCCATCACACACACACACACTTCACTAGCCGGGATGGAAAAAAGTATTCTACGCAAACATCTACTAATTCACAGGGCTGGAAAATGGAATACCAGCATGGGGGGAGGGGGTGCTACTGGCCAGGACTTAAGCCCCCTAGTTCTGAGAGCGGGATCAGAGGCATGTCCTGATGTATTGACTGCCAGCCTAGTGACCTGGTTGCCCATTCTTTGGATCAGCGGCTTCATGTACAGGCCTTGACCCACAGTGGGAGGTAGCTTTTATCTACTTATTTAGAAGACATACTGAACTGGTAACAGCTCATTTACAGATGTGTCCTGGGGGAGAGGGAAGGGGAGGACAATAAAGAGCACTAAGAACCATAATGCAGTACTAGGTAAATAAGCATCATAAATACCAATTGTGCAAAGACAAGGGCTGCACAAAGTACAATACATCATAACGCTGTACATGGAGTCCCAGATAAAGCAAAACAAGAAATCAGGTTACTGGTCCAGTGGCAGTCTTAGGCTCACAGTTTGCAATCCCATATCCCTTCCCGCGTGCGGGTACTAACCGTGATCAGGCACCAACTCCATGACTTAGTAGCTGCACAATTGGATTGTCCTGTTTTATCTGCCTCTGTCACAATCCCCCCGCCACAGTTGCAACTAATCCATCCGATATGGACTGGAGACACCTGGCACCAATCAACAGTTGCAAACCAGATGCATTACACTCGGAGCCATGCATACAAATATGGAGCCAAAGGTGCTTGAAGAATAAAAGAGAAATTATAAACCTGAATTTATTGACCAGTGTGCAGCTGTTGTTATCTATGGTTCCATTTGATGGAAAACAAAATTTTTAAAAATGCGTAACGGGGTATGGGACCTTTTCATTCAGATCAGTTGTTGGTATGATTTCTTGAGGTCAGCCTAGTAAACAAGTCAGATCTGGGCAGCTGGGCCCTTTTGTCAATGACATCCTTCTTAAAATATTCATGAGTGACACTCATAGTTCATTGGTTAACTTCATATATCACTGTTGCACTAAATAAACTGCAGTGCAAATAGCATTACAATGACTTTAGCACAAAGTTACAAATGTTCCCTTCTTGGGTAAAGTAAGCATTAGACCATGACAGAGCATGGTTCTACTATGGAATTAATCTATGGTTGGAGGGGTGGCCGAGTGCCTCCAACCACCCAACCATCGATTCATTCCACAGTAGAACCATGCTCTGTAGTGGTTTAATGTGCTTGTAACATGGCAAGCACAAGTCAAACACCGTTTTCACTCAAGTAACTGTGCTACACAAAGAGAAAATCACAATATTGCTTCACAAAACTGTTTGTGGAGCTCAACTGTTAACGTTTTACAGCCTACATAGATGTGCAACTGTGCACGTGCACATTGTATATTCTGTATACATTTACATGGTGAGTGCACTTTTTACACAGTTTGCAGCTTTATGTTTTATGTAGAATAACGGATAGAAAGACAAAACAAATGTATCTCTGTTCATAAAAACACTGTTCTGTTAACTCATCGGATTGTTTTTTCTTCCCATTCACTACTGCATTATGGGTAAACTACAAAGATTTGCATATCTGTGGAACTCATAACACACATACATGCAAATATTTTTACTTTACCCATAATGCAGTACTGCATGGGAAGAAAACACGAAGATGATGATTTAGCAGAACACCATGTTTATGAACAGAGGTACATTATTTTGCTTTTTCTCTGTTATTCTGACGTGGTACATGTTCTTCACATTTTTGGAGTGTGGTGCACTGACCGCTCCAGTCCTCGTGTCTCTCCCCATCTTATGCCGATACCCTTGCCACTCTGCTGCTCACCCTAGCTGTGTTGCAGTACAGTCTCTACAGGGGACTCCAGTCCCCGTGTTTCTCCTCAACTGCTGCTGATACCCCTGCTACTCCGCCGCTCACTCTAACTGTCTTGTGGCACAGTCTCTACAGGGGACATCCTCTGGCTAACTTTCACAGGACTACCACCTCCCTCTAGCACTGTGGGTAAGTGCAGGATTTTCTTGGTGACAACCAAATTACATTTCCCATATTGAGTAGCGATGGTTGTGTTTTGCATGACTTCGGTACCACAGTGGGTACAGTGACCGCTTGACTCCCCGAGGTCCATGGGGCGGTGGGTGGGAAGGAAAACTGCACAGAGAGGACTGAGTGGAGGGTTTGTTGAGCTCACTCCTGAGCATGGTCCCAATGGTGGTTCCAGTATTTCTGCATGTTCCCGATGGCAACCATGGATTAATAAGGGAAATTAATCCATGGTTGCTCCATGGTCACATGTTGCTGTTCCTCCAATCCATTTCACTAATTCTGCTCTGTTGTCCTCTGCTTCTGTTGTGCCATGCTACAATCTGATATACAGAAACTATCAGAGGTTGAGGACAAAGAGGAAATGACTCATGCAGTTTAACACTTCCCAAAAGTGTTGGTCAATCTGTGTTCTATGTCAAAAAAGTTTGTTTGCTGTTTTTTTTCTACCAAGCCATCAGGCAAGGAGTTTTTAGTTCCCAGAGATTCCAGGAGACTCTGTGGTTTAAGCCCATCAGCCACATTAAGATAAATCCCGGAGCTGGGTCCCTCCCTGTCTCTAATTAAGCTAAATACAGCTACCATCATTTTTTTCATCAAGTTTCTAGTTCCCTACTACTGTTCCACTTGGGCTTTGGGTCTGAGACTTGCTGCTAGGGACCTCCGAGCTCCATCAGGCCACCCTGAGGAAAAACTCACAGGAGGATGAAGCTCTGGTGTAGCAGTGTCTGTCCATTCTTTCTCATTTTTCCACAATAAATGCTTTGCACATGCTATTTGAGCCTTAGTTTACTCTTTGTTTTACGTACCTCTACCTGCTCTTTACCCAAACTTTGGATCTGGGACAGCTCCTAGGGACCTAACAGCCCCATCCGCTGCTGGTGGTCCACTCATGGGTAACACCACAAGAGCGAAACCTGAAAACAGACCATTACATCGACAGTCACTGTAATGGTCCATTTTCACCAATGCGGCTTTTCCCAGTGTTCTGCCCCCTCCCTGGAACAACTCTGTGAAGCAGAGTCTGAGAGTGCCACTGACTGTCATGTAGACCACACTGGGGCTTTGTCCCTGCTTTCACCCTTTATTGGGCATCCTGTCCTTTGCCACATTGCTTCCACTGGTGTAGCAGGGTAGATGCATGTAGTGCCCTTACATCTAATAAGCAAGATCTCTGGTCCTCCACTTGGAGTTACTGCACCACTCTCATCGCCAACACCAGTCCCAGTTGAGAAGGGCTACCATCAAAAGCACTTACCCAGACTGGCCGCCCCATCACTGATTCCCAAATCCATCCCCAAATCGAGTTTGCAGGTATCAGCTGGTGCAGGCTACCATCATTTTATAGAGTTAAGTGGGAGTAGTTCTTCAGTGTTACATACTCGCTATCATAGCACATTGATGTCTATGTGCTTTCAGAGGTTATTAAACTATAAATGATAGCAGCCCATTCAGCAGGACTGGAGGACTAAAACAAGCTACAAAGTATGTGGTCAGTTTAGGTCCTCATTCTAAAGTCACATCTGTGACCTATGCAACTGCTTTTATCTGTAAAACAAATTAAGACTATGTAAAGACTCCCTGCACATATGTAAAAAGACATGTATACACTAGTGTCTGTGAAATTAGTACTTATTTGTAGCTGCAAATAATTTTATGACTGCACATTATCCTCTTGCTTATGTCAGTAACTTGTACCAAAGGACCTCCATAAAAACAGATACTACAGTGATTTCCATAATCCTCCTGATTGCAAAAGTTATACAAACAGATGTTCACAGTGAGGTGAATGTGGCAGTTTTAGTCATATGTACACAAAGGGACAGGTGAGTCCCCAACCATTATTGCAAAAGGAGGCAAATGGAGCCTTACCAGCTGAGCATACAAGCATGGGGGGAGAACAATAAAAATACTGGCCAAGATGGCCCATTATTTAAATAGTGTAAAAATCTTTTCCCTACTAGTTTCTGATCTTTTGCAGTTAACATAACTTGCCCCAGTCTGTTTCCAAATTAGATGGAGACATGCAATATTAATTGTGGTGATCAGAGACTGGTAGGAAAGAAATGAGAAATTAGGACCAATTTCTGTCTCTTGGCCCAGTCCCAGTTGTAAATAAGAGTTCGCTCTCAATCTCACTTTTCTACCTGTTAAATAAAGACTTTGACACCAAAGTGAGTAAACCATCACCTCAGAGTTCTTCCCTAGCCGTCCCTTCAGACTGGTTTTGTATGCATTTTAAATAAGCCCCAGTTTTCACTCTACTCGAATTTACCTGATGGTCTACTGGGTGGACTGGGATGACTGTGGACAGGCCTATTGACCATTTTTCATCCCTGTGCATGCAACCCCCCCCAGCCCCAATGGTAGACAGTGTCGTGCATTGAATCTAGTCCATCTCCATATACTGATGAGGTACACCCAGCTCATTTCCAATCAGAGCTCACATGATCAACTGCTGTTACTTGTGCTCACAAACCTGGTGCCAACAAGCCCCAGCAGGGGAACAATGACTAAATAAAATTATGTTTTAATAACTGCATCTGTCACAGACTTGTTCTTTCCCAGGACTCAGTCTGCACTGCTACCAGTTTTCACAACCCTCCTGATGCCTGAAAGGGTTACCTTGGATTGCTGCTCCCAGTCAGCTGCAACCTCACTCATGGTATCTCTAAGTTCAAATCCCACCAAAGTCCCTGATCACATAGTACAGTGCTCCTTACCAAAGGGCAAATGACCCACCCTTCTATTACACCTGAGAACATTTGCCTTAGATAAGGAAGCTGTAGCCTGCTTCTTCAGAGACAGACCATATTCTTGCCAGTTTACCCCTAGTTATCTATTCCTGAAATGGCTCAGTCACAGAAAGCATGAAGTATATAAACATGACATTTAATACTCCACAATATTTACATATGTTATAGGACAATACACACACTAAAGAATATGGGAAATGCACAGTATTTCAGCAGAGATAAAAACTAAATGCATTTGAAAAGGCAGAGAACACACAGAAGCACCTGACTCACAACTATCTAAATCTTAAGTAATGAAGAAGACACTTACGCCCCCCCCCCAAAACTGGGAACTTGGTGAGTTACGGCAGACTTGAACCCATGATGTTGCTAGTTCAAAGTCCCAAAATATAACTGAAGCTCATAGAGAAGACACACACTAGACATGCCTTCAACATCCCACTATGCCCACATTATCATACATGTCTCTGATTTCACTTCCTGGGTCATTTCTTTTGGTCTCTGGAAACCAACCTTTTTGAGAATCTGTCCATACTGGATTTGTACTTTAGAGCTTGTTTTTTATTGAAATTTGGGCCCTTTTATTTTCCTGGCTGCTCAATCAGTGGAGTTCCTTTCCTCTGCCTTGGCCTTGTTTACACACAAAACCATGTATTTTTGTTATGAAAGGGAAGCAGTCCTTTGAAGTTTAATCCTTCTGCTACCCACCATAAATTGTTTGTACTGTGAGTACAAAGAAATTTTTACACCATAGGCCACTCACAGCTGAGTTCCTCCCAGGCGTGGAACTTCAATATGAGGCAGTTTTCAGTTCTACCCAAACATCCCCCACTTAAAATATTTTTCAGGCTACATAACTAGAAAGATAAAAAACACTGCAAATTGTCAAAGGCTCCCTAGGACTCACCTGTTGCTATGCTGGCAACACACATTTGGGAGCAAACTTGAGCATTTGGGTGGCCAGCAGCAGCACTTCCCAGCCTGGAAAGGATGCCATTCTAGCAACTCCTGTGGTAGGTCAGGAAGATTGCTCCCCACAAGACAGTCATTGCAGCATCCAAGGCCACTAAAAAGACTGCTGGGATGGGCCTGGTGGCACTGAGGGTTGAGGTGCTGGATGCCACACCTCACACCACACCGGCAACTTGGGTTCAGGAGGAGCGGACTCGGGTTGCTGGTGGGTCAGCTATGGGGAGATAGGCTTGAGTGCCCCATGACAGCTCACCTTCTCCCAGGAGGGAAGAGGCAGATGCCCATGCACTTGTCTGACTCTGAGTAGAGGCTTGGAGTACTGTGAGCCCCAATTGTAGGGGACGGGCAGCCGCTGCACAGCGTGGATGTTAGTGCCTTGCATCATGAAGTCAGGGGTTGCATGCTGTAGGGGAGGGAGAAAAGAGAAAAACACCTGCCGGCTCTGGGAAGAAGGGTTTCCCAGAGGATGCCGCCAATGTGCCCCACTCACTGGGCCATCTTCTTGGCCTAATGAAATGAAGGATTTCAGGGTGAAGTGACCCCAGCTCGTCCCTGCTCAGGGGGGGACCAAAGCTCCATGGGGGATCGAGAAGTAGGTCTGTGTGGGAGAGAGGCAGGAGGATGACTCCCTAGATGCCCTGAAGGGTCAGGGCTGGCAGGCAGTAGGGGTTAAAAGAGAAATTTCAAAAAAAAAAAGGCTGCTGGGGCCCTCTATTGGGTGGAAGGTAGAGGGAGGGATAATGCAGCAAAAAGCAGGAAAGAAATCCTAGTTTTGCTCTCAGCGATGGTGGGAAAACTCTGACCATGCACCATGGAGGCTGTTGTCAGTTTACCTAACTGAATCCTGTTCTCTTTGGTGGGGGCCCCCTTGCCAAAGTCCTGCCATGAGGGAGAAGCTGTGTGGGAAGATGGTAACAAGCAGCACCAGGTTGACAGGTGATAAGGCTGGGTGGTTGCCAGGGCCAGATGAGGGTGGACAAGAAGCTGGTAGGGGATTGAGACCTATAGTACATTTATTTTCTAAATTGGGTGTGGCCATCCTGTCAGCCCAGCAGTAAGGCTTTCACCAGCAACCCATGTTCAGGAACAAGAAGAAAAAATTACTCACCTTAGTGATGTTGTTTCTTCTAATGGAGTCTTACTATATTATGACAATTGCAGTTTGTCCCACCATTAGAACTGCCCCGGAGGTGAAATAGTTAACTTCCATGCCAGGCATGGAACTTGGAGCACGAGCTCGGTTAGAGAAGCTCTGTCTGTGTAGTTTCAAACTGAAACTGTCAGATCTTTACGAGCAAAAACTCACTAAGGTTCTGTGTGGAAGTTGTAACTACACTAGCCAACTGGCTACCTAAATATTAAACATATTCCTGGTCCCAAAACAAAGACTCAAGTCAGGGACCAGAAAATAAGAAAAGATAAGAAAGATAAAACAAAACACAACACCTCAAAACCCCCAGGAAAAAGGGGTGGAAAACATAAAATGGGCATAAACAAGTGCTCACACTGGACTGCCCACCCCATACCCAAGTAGAAGTTCTGAGAGGGGCAGGTTGGGGAGGTCATAATATAGCAGACTCCATTAGAAGAAACAACATTACTAAGGTGAGTAATTTTTCTTCAAACAACATGAAGTCTTGCTATATTATGACAATTGCAGACTACACAGCAGTACTCCATGGAGGAGGGACAGAACCTACTTAGGAATAGGCTCTGAAGCATGGCTGTGCTAAACCGAGCATCCCTCCTGGCCTGGACATCCAGGGAGTAATGCTTGGTGAAAGTGTGTACCGCTTTCAAGTAGCTGCTTGACATATCTCTAAGATAGGGATGTCTCTGGCAGCAGCTAGAGACGCAGCTGTACCTCTGGTAGAGTGAGCCCTCAGGCCTGAAGGGGGAACTTTCCCCAATTTTTGATAACAAAATTGGATACAAGAGACAATCCACCTGGCAATGGATCTCTTAGTGGCAGGTGTCCCTTTCCCAACCTCACCATAAGTGAGAAAAAGTTGGAGGGATTCGAGCCTGTGACCCTTGGTACGCTCTATATAGTACCTTAGGGCCCTCTTAACATCTAAACTGTGCAACCTCCTCTCACCAGAGGAGAAATGGTCAGTGAAGAACACTGGAAGGGAGATAGATTGATTAAGATGGAAATGTGAAACCACCTTAGGCAAAAACTTCCTGTTAGTCCTAAGGACTACCTTATCCCTGTGGAAGGAAATAAAGTCAGTCTCTACTGACAAAGCTTGTAACTCACTTATGCGCCTGGCAGAAGTGATAGCTACTAGGAAAACAGTTTTCCAAGTCAAGTACTTAAGCTCTGCAGAAGACAGAGGTTCAAAGGGGGGTTGCATCAACTGAGCAATGCAAACATTAAGATCCCAGGCAGGGGCCGGATCCCTGAAAGGTGGATTAGTAGAAGTAATCCTTTAAAAACTTGGAAAATACAGGGTGAGTGGAAAGAGAGGGCTTTCCTGTTGAAATAAAGGCAGAGACAGCTGCCAAATGTACTTTCAGGGTAGCTGGTCTCAGACCCAAAGAATTAAGATGGACCATATAGTCCAAAACAATGGGCAAGTCAGCAGATTCCGGGAAATATGTTTCCCAGAACACCAGATGGAAAACCTTTTCCATTTAGAGTTATAAGTAGCCTAGTGTGAAGGCTTCCTAGAAGCCTTCAGGATTTCAAGAACACCTTGAGAAAGGTGTAGGTCAGCAAATTCTAACTCCTCAAGAGCCAGGCCTTGAGGTTGAGGGATTTGAGATTCGGATACCAAACTCTCCCCTGGGCACAGGTTAACAGGTTGTGATTCCTGGGGAGACACAGGGGAAGATGGACCTCTAAGGACAGAAGGAGTGGGTACCAGGGCTGCCTGGCCCAATCTGGAGCAATCAGAATCATCTTGCAAGGCTGAGATCTGATTTTGACTAGCACCTTGAATAGGAGAGGGAAGGGGAGAAAGGCGTAAAGAAACTTCCCTTCCCAATCTAGGAGAAAGGCATCCAGGGGACTGAGCCCATCACTGGGGACCTGCAACAAAACAGTGGAAGTTGGTGATTGTCTGGGGCTGCAAAAAGATCTATCTGAGGGGTGCCCCATCTGGCAAAAACTATCCCCAGTACTTGGGGATCCAGAGACCATTCGTGATGGCCCTGGGAAATCCTGCTGAGAGCATCTGCCAGGACATTGTCCTTTCCTGGGAGGTGAACTGCTATGAGGGAAGTGTTCAGGGAATAAGCCAGAGACCACAACTTCATTGCCTCGGTGCACAAGGCCAAGACCGAGTGCCCCTTGTTTGTTGATGTACCACATTGTAGTGGTGTTGTCTGTTCTGACTTGTACCACTTTGTTCTGAACAGATGCAGAAAACACCTGAAGTGCTAGAAAACAGCTCTGAGTTCCAGCAAATTGATGTGGAGCAGAGATTCCTGAGGGGACCACACTCCTGGGTGGAGAGGTCGCCCATGTGAGCTCCCCAACCCAGAAGGGATGCATCTGTAGTAAGGGTCAAGGAGTGAGATAGGGGATGAAGGGGACCCTAGTCTGAATTGCTCTGATCCTGCCACCACTGAAGGGCCTGGATCAGGTTCGAGTCACTGGGATCAACTTGGAAAGGGGATCTTTCCTTTGGGACCAGAAGGCTCTCAAATGAAACTGAATGTCCCTCATCTGAAACCTTGCTCCTTGCACCACAGCTGTGGAAGCAGCCATGTGTCCTAGAAGCTGTAAGAAGTGCCTTGCTGGTCGAGAGACCTGCAGAGTGAAGGAGGAGGCCAGGGCCACTAGGTTCCTTACCCTTTCTAGGGGCAGGAAGGCTCTGGCCTGCTTTGTGTCCAATTCTGCATCTATAAAGGTGAGTACCTGGACAGGTTCCAGAACTGACTTTGGAAGGTTGAGAAGAAACCCAGAGAGGTGAGCAGCTGCTGGGTAACTTGCAGGTGTGATTTGACCTGGTCTGGAGACTGACCTACAATGAGCCAGTCATCTAGGTAGGGAAAGATGGCAATCTTTTGCCTTCTTAAATGAGCAACTGCTACTGCTAGACATTTTGTGAATACCCTTGGGGCAGAGGTAAGGCCGAAGGGCATAGCTCTGAACTGGTAATGGCCTGAGGGCAGTTCGAATCTGAGGTACTTTCGGTGGGAGCTTCTGATGAGAACATGGAAATAGGCATCCTTGAGGTCCAGGGAAGCTAGCCAGTCCCCTGGCCTTAGAGAAGGTAAAATCCATTGCCAGAGTCACCATTTTGAATTTTGGTTTCAAAAGGTGCTTGTTTAGATATCTTAGGTCCAAGATGGGCCGCCATTTTCCTGTCTTTTTTGGGGTAAGGAAGTACCTGGAGTACAGGCCCTTGCCCTGGTGTAGGGGAGAAACCCATTCTACAGCTCTGAGAGCCAGGAGGGTTGAGACTTCTGTTTCTAAGGCAAAGGTCTCTAGAGGGTTTGCAGGTGGAAAAGATCTGATTCTCATCTTTGGAAATTTTTTGAAGCTGAGAACCAGACCCTGGCTTACTACTTCCAGAACCCACTTGTCTGATGTTAGAGACTCCCAGTTGTGAACGAAGTAAGCCAACCTGCCCCCCTACAGGTAATGGAGAATCGGCCCTGGGCACCCCATCAGGGTGCCTGTTTGGCAGGGGCTTTAGGCTGAGGGGTGGGAGCAGGCCTGCTTGCACCCCGTCTGCCTCTTCCTCTGAAGAATCCCCTCTGAGCATAAGCAGAGGAGGCCTGGGTTTGGTAAAAAGGCCTGTGAAAAGGCCTACCTCTACCCCTGGGGGTCTGCCTCTGAAGAGTGGCTTGCCGCTCCTTGGCCTGAGCACTCTTATAGGTTGTCCTATATTCATCCATTTTCTTCATATAATTCTCTGTCTGCTCCCCAAACAGAGAATTTCCTACCACAGGAAAATCCATAGCCTTAGATTGGGTATCCTGTGACAAGCTAGTACACCTGAGCCAAGCCAACCTACGAAAAGCCACAGATGTAGCCATGGCTCTAGAGGATACATCATTAAAATCCACAGCAGCATGGAACTGCACCTTGGATGCCTCAATACCATCAGCAGCCACCTGTTCCAGCTCCTTAGTAAGCTGGCCAGGGGCCTGTTTGGCCAAAGCCATGACAGTGTCCCATCTAGATTTTTGGTATCTTGCCACATAAGCCATGTAATTTGCTTGCCTGAGTCCCAAGGACGCTGCCATGTATTGTTTTTAGCCATGGCATCAATCTTCCTGAGTCCTTGTCAGGAGGATGTGAAGCCAAGGGAATATTAGCCTTATCACAGGCTGCAGCCTGAACTACTCCAACATGACTGCATTGCTGTGAAAGGAATTCCATATCAGGACCTGACAAAGTGTACCTCCTGTCCATCTTTTTGTCCACAGGAGGCACAGAATTAGGAGCTTTTAAAATTTTTATTGTTTGTTTCCTAAATGACTTATGTAAGGGAATAGACAATCTCCTAGACTCTGGGATATCCATCATTTCTACAAAATCAGCTTCCTCTTGCTCATCCACAGCTTCCTCCAATGGGAGCTGGAGGGTTTCAGCAACCTTTTTATAAAACATAAAGTGAGAAGGGGACTCAGAAAGCGTAGGGGGAGATTCTAAAGGTCTGTCTGGGGAGATGTCCAGTTCAATGGGCACACCCAGACTCTCAAAGTCACATTCATACTGTTCATAATCACCTTCCCCCTCCTCTGGGTTCATAAAACTCTTCTAAATCATATTCTTGAACCGGTGGAACCAGCCGAACCGACCTTTAACCAGACAGTGGCGGTTCGGATGGAACCGGAGAAAGTGACTGGACAATTTGTATAGCTCATGCTATCTCTGCAGCAGTTGGAGAAGGAATTTTAGACTCCACACCTGCTGATTTTCTAGTTTTCTTTGCTGGAACTGGCTCCTCAGAGTCAGTTTTACGTTTGCTGGAGGAAGTCTCGCCCTGGTCAGAGGGCACTCCCTCCAGTTCGGTTGGCACCGAACCGGCTGGCCATCCAGGTCAGCGGACTTTTGGCCTCTCGCTCCTGAGCCTGCCAACTCTCTTATCCAGGGTGGCTGCAGGAAATTCTTACAAATCTGGCAGTCTGAATTGAGGTGGTCAAACCCCAGACAATATACACATGGTGTGTGGGTCAGCCTTGGCAAAGGCTTCCCCACAGACACCACAGTGTTGAAACAGTGGGCCCGGTTTTTCTTTTGGGTTTCTCAGACATAATGCCAGCCTAACCAAAAACTTGCCCTTTTAACGGCAGTGCCAGGCAAGACACCCTTATCGGTTCCCAACCGTGTCACGGGTCGGGGAAAAAACCGTAATTAAATCCGTTTTTTTTAGAACCGATAAGAACCGGGAGCTGCACTCTAAAAGCCTTTAAATGCTTGATTTTTAAAGTTTTAAATCAACCTGATCGGTTCAAACTGAACCGATAAACATTTACAAGTTCCACACAGAAATAATCCTGTCTATTACTTACAATACCACAGACAGAGCTTGAACCGATCGGTTGCGGTTAAAATAATAATACTCGCGGTTGAATTTAACCGAGAAAACACTGTTTAAACCGAGAAATGAACCGAGCAGCAGGAGAAATCTCCGGAGCGACTGTTCTGTGAGGCAGAGTAAAGAATCTAGCAGTTTCAGTTTGAAACTACACAGACAGAGCTTCTCTAACCGAGCTCGCACTCCAAGTTCCATGCCTGGCATGGAAGTTAACTATTTCACCTCCGGGGCAGTTCTAATGGTGGGACAAACTGCAATTGTCATAATATAGCAAGACTTCATGTTGTTTGAATGGGTTTTTGAGGGGGTTGGCCGGAGGAGGGAGAGAGGATTAAACATCCCATGGACTGCTGTCTCCCTTGGGGATTCTCCATCCCACTGCCTTACTGCCACCCAGTGGAGACTGCGTGGTAGCACAGAACAGATGCAACATGAGGGTGAGGTCATTGACAGATGTTGGTATGCATGCATGCCTCTGCAAACATGTGTGCGTATCACTGCATGTCAACAGCTCAGGAGAAAACAAGAGGAGAAAATCCACAGTCAGCTCACTGTTAGCCTGTGTCCCCTGAAGACACTGTACGAATGATAGGGCAGGCCACCACCACACAGTGGTCCTAGGTAAGCATGGATAACTGGTAAGTCCCTTAGATGGGCAGTGATGGGGTGGGAGGATGGGGCTGGATGGAAAAAAAAAGATTAAAAAATAACTGGGTTTCCAGATATTTTGAAAACACACAGATGATTACATCCTAACTCATGACAAATTATTTTATAGATAAACTGGGATACAGTCTTAAGTTATGTCCAAATACGTCTAAAACAAACAATGGGGCCAAAAAATCTAGAAAATAAAGAAACGTACTCTCATTGTGTCTATAAGTTTAAACTATATATTTTTAAATACTGGCTCTTGAAGTGATAATTATGTTTAGAAAAAGAGACGTACTTTTTTTCGCTGAGATCCACAGCCTCACATTTTACAGCACGGAATTATTTAAAAAGCTCCCAGCTGCTTTGGTAGCTGGTTGTAAGCTCCTTCTGTTGTGTTACAAGCTCTTATCTGACGTGGCCTTTTAATTATGTCCCTGATCTGGCCTGTCCCTATGTACCTGTGTGGAATCTGATCCTTTGTGGCTAATCGTCTTACTGCATGGGTCTCAGAATGAAACTAGGCAGAAGGGTTTTAAGTTGCTTAGTTGCCTTTCTGTGTCATTATTCACTTCCAGCTGAGATTAGGGAAACCCCTACATCTGCTTGTTTCAAATCTCAGCTGAAAACTTGAATTGCTTTCTTAAACTAAGCCTCTGCTGAGTGGTATACAGCATGTCTTATTTCATACTTTCTAGATATTTTGTGTTACAGTACATCAAAGGTGCGCCATAGTTATTATTTTTATTTTCTCATTTATGTCATACAATCCATGCACTGACAAAAACATAATACTTTATTTATTTCTGTATGATATTAAAACAGTAACTTTCAAAAAGATGCAGTATACAATATCATGGGATAAGCTCATGCCTCAAGTGTTGCTTAAATCACCCAAGACGTGAGTGCATCCCGTGATATACTACCCTAAAGTGTATTATTACAAAATGGGTGTTGTGTTGAGAAAATGTGAAACAGGAAAATAGTTCTTAACCACGGGTGTATCATGTATATACAACAGTCATGACATCGGATTCCACCAGTCACTGTGCAGGGCTTTCCCAGCCCATTTCATAATTGTCCATAAACTAACATTTTGCACATAACTGTTGTGGTAGGGAACATCAACAGCAATAGGCTACAGACTCTACGATGAAGTACAATTAAGCAAGGGGCTTAATGCTAGCTGTTGTCCCTTTAAAAGCATTTAGAACACTTAGGTTGTTACATTTGTTGCACTGCCTGGTAGTACCTTATTATTCCAGGTGCTCTGGGAAACTCAGCAATCTGAAGCACAGCCCCATGATGTGCTGAAGTTTCTGTGTTAAATAAAGACGTTTCTACTTTTATTTTCTGTGTCTGTCTTAAGTTATTTGCTCAGTATAGCAAGACGGTGTCTGCCGGGACCATGAGAGATGGACTTGGCTATCCTGAACAGAAGACAAGGGTCCTAGTGGCAGACGAACACCAAAATGCTACACATCAATCCATGTTTATTGGAAGGCAAATTGAGAGCAGGAGCTGTCTTTTACAATTGCATCCAATATACAAAGACATTAACAGTGAGAAACAATAAGAAATTACATACAATAGCTTCATATAGTTATAGCTGTCAAGAATTTGTTACAATAGGCGCACAGAGAAGGTGAGGGATCAACCATAACAGTCACAAGGCTGTGCAGCAATCAATTTAAACATACTTTGAACTGGGTGATAGGTATACTGTTAGTCACCTGCAATGTTTTCCTATTGGTCTCCCAAGTGCGCGGGACCGTTGTTGTAAGAGCGTGCTCTCCAGCCTTCGTACAAAATCTCGGCAACGCAAAATTTGTCAGGGATGTGGATCTGAGATTGTAGATGTTTAGTGATCTGGGATTTAGCTTGCTCTGTGGGCAGGAAGGGACTGAGTTTATAATGAATTTATATACAAAGGTGTACCAGTGTATTTGTCTCTGTATGGCTAGAGAGATTTAGCCCACAGCCTCGTATAGCTGACAGTGAAGGGCTTTCCATGGCAGACCCATGATGAATCTCAAGCCACTGTGATAGAGGGGGTCCAGTGCTCCCAGGAACTTTTCTTAGGCAGTTCTAAAAATGCAGTTCCATAATTCATATTGGATAGAAATAATGAATTGATCAGATTCTTTCTAACTGGTAGGCTAAAATATACCTTGTTCCTATAGAAGAAGGCTAAAACACATTTCAGTTTGTCGGACAGGTTTTGGATATGGGAGCTAAATGATAGCTGCTCATCTAGTTAAATACCCAGATATTTATAGAAACATAGAAACATAGAATTTGATGGCAGACAAGGACCGCTAGGCCCATCCAGTCTGCCGTTTTTCCTACCTGTGTCAGCGGCTGCTGACCCTACTTGGTCATCGGTTTTAGCCTCGCTTTCCCACCTCTAGGGTTCCTCTAGGTGGCTACTCTAAAAATCACATCTGCCCCTACTGCATTTAGGGAAAACTGGGCGGAGTCAACAGCTCTCTTGCTGAACATCATCCTCTGTATTTTCTTAGTGTTAAGCAATGCAGTCTTAACTCTGATAGTATCTTCTGAATTTAATAGAAAATGCCTTCGATAGTGTTCATCGCAGCAGTGGCACCCTCATTGTGCATGTATAGGATAGTGTCATCTGCATGTAGGAATAACTTTGTGTCTTCAGAGCTGTATTGTGGAATCTTATTCATGTAGATCAAAAATAGGAGGGTCCCTAAGACTGACCCTTGGGGGTACCCCTTTGTTGAAAACGGTCAGATCAGAGCAGTGATCCCCTGCCCTTACACATTGCTATCTGGAACCTAGATAGGCTGAGAACCAAAGTAGTGCGCTGATGCCCAAACCGGAAGTTTTGAGCCTGTTTAGTAGGATATTGTGGTTGACAGTGTCTAAAGCTTTTGACAAGTCTAAAAAAATTGCAAGGGAAACTAGTTCTTTATCAAAGACACTAAACATGTTGTCTGTTATCCTGGACATCACGTACATTGTTTGTGCCCTTTCCTGAAGCCTGGCTGGTACTCGGTTAATACATTGTATGTAGTAAAGTAGGAAGTTAGTTGTTTATGCACTACTGTCTTGAATATTTTGCCGTCCAGACAACAACTCCAGGACAGCAAACTCCTTAACATCGACAATGTCAACAGGTTTCGACATTGTCGATGTTAAGGATCTGAGGGTAGAAATTCGCACTTTTGCCATCCATCACCCCCCTTCGAACTAACTCTGACTTGGAGTTAGTTATATTAAGAAGGGGGTGTGCAGGGGGCACAGACCCTGAGTAAAATACTCCAATGTCTAACAGGTGAAATTTCACCTGTCAACATTGGGGATCTCACCATGCTGAACTTCGACAACACTGTTGTTGTTTCGGCATGATAAAACCGCGTGTAACACCCGAGGTCAGAGAGATCACCTTCCCCCTTTGAAGATTGGAATTACAAAGACAGTTTTCCAGTTATCGGGTTATCTGAGATGTTGTTATGGATAAGTTGAACAGGTGAGATAAGTACTTTGCCAGGAGTGTTGCAGTGATTTTATAGAAAATGGGTTCTATTCTATCATAGCCAGCTCCTTGTTTTACATCCAGTTTAGTGAGTTCCCGCTGGATGTCCTTCGCTCTAATGTTTCTGATGGCAAACAGGGGGCGCTGAGAGACACCAGAGAAGTTCGTATCTAGTCATGTTGGTTACATGTCAGGATTTTCCTTTTCAAAGGTTAGGTCTGCCTCTGTGAAAAATGTCTTGAATGCTGCTACCTGATCCTTTTGGTTATGCAATGTGGTGTTCTTAAAGCATAAGACTGTGGATAGGGTCAATTTGGAGACCTTGCCATGGAGAGTTTTAATGTCCACCATGACCTTTCTTGAGTTTTTAGGGTCATTGAGACATCGCTCATTGAAGTACTTAAGTTTAGCTTTGTGAACTTCAGAGGTACACATGTTTCTATGTGATTTATAGGCCATAATACCGTGGGGGTCTTTAGTGGCCTGTGAATTAGCCCACGGATGGTCCTTTTCTTTTAGGAGGCTTTTTAGATTGTGGTTAATCCAGGATGCTGGTGATGGCCTGATTCTTTTTTCCTTTTTTTAAAGTAGGGAGAATACTTGTTTATGAATTCCAGGAGAGATGCTTTGAAGACTTCCCAGGAAGAGGAAACATCTGGGCAGGTATACATCAGGGGCCAGTTGATGCTGTCAAGGTCTAGTAGGAACGCTTGATCGCAGAAGGATTTAAAGTTATGGGTAATGGCTGTTCGAGCTGGTGAGTGGTAACTTTTGTGTTGTCTTATACAGGTAATGTGACAGTGGTCACTTATATCAGGGGCAAATACAGATGCAATGTATTTTGAGAGCGTGCTGGTTAGAATCAGGTCCAACAAGGAATCCTTGTCAGTGCTAGCTCTATGAGGTTGTGTCAGGGAGGTAAGAATCTGAGTCAGGTTCAGGGCAGCTAACTAATTTAGGAGTGTCTGGGAGGGGTAACGTATATCCCAGTTTAGGTCTCCCATTAGTGTGAACTCGTGATTAGTGTATGAGGCTATTAGAGAACTCAATTGCTGAAGGGAATCATTGCTCGCTGATGCCAGTCTGTAACAGGCAGCAAAGTAAAAGCTGAAGCTTGGAGAGCCAGTAATTTGCAGGATGAATAGGTCAAATTATTTGGGGATTGTTTTGGCTAGTCTTATTTGTCCTGAGTAGGTATCTTTTAGGTGATTGCCACCCACCCCGCTTCTTAGTTCTGTCCTCCCTAAAAACATTGTAATCATCAACAGCAATGTCGGAGGTCTGGCTACTCTGATGAAGCCAGGTTTCCATCACATCAAAAATGTCAGGGTTGGTGGTGAGAGAATGCAATCCTTATACTGCTCTTCTACTGCTCTGGCCCTATCTAGACTGCCTGAACTGGCTCCGAACCTCTAATTGCGTTACTGGTTTTCCAGTCGCCCTCCCTAGGCCAGAATTTTCATGATCTGGACTCCAGGGCACCAGGAATACAGCCCTGTAGTCCTCCTGCAATCCTAACATTGTGGACTGTGATGGAACAGAAACAAATGTCAGTCATTGCTAGTACAGCTAGTGACTACATGAATGTCAGTCCTCACTTTCTCCGTGCACCACCTGAGCTTCATGAGAAAACAGCAACCCCATCCTTTCAACAGTGCTCAACCCATGGCCAGCTAGGCCTGCAGTGTCTCTCTCCAAGGCTAGGACCTCCTCCTGTCAGTTGCTTTCCAGCTCATCATCCCTCCACTGTGTCTTCATTGCCACTCCAGGCCCTGCAAATCTGCCTTGGCCGAACACAGATCCCCAGACATCCCTGCCTGAGTTTACAAATTGGGCTGTGCCGCAATTACTTCTGACTAACCAAGGCTCCTGAGCTCACCTGCACACAGCCATATGGCTGCACCAAAACCAAACTGCTGCTTGGCTCCACTCTGCCCTCCCCAACTTCTCTGCAGCAGCTGTTCAGTCACACTCCACAGGGACAATTACTAAATAAAAGAGGAGCCCCAGAAGCACCAGACAAGGCACTCAAATGAAATGGCTAAGGAAAAGAAATTGGGGGAAGAAACAAAAGCAAAAATTAAAAAACCTACCAAACTCACTTGCAGACAGTAGGATGAAAAAGCACTTTGCTCCTCTCCAAGCTCTGCATTTCTCACTGTCTCAGCCACAGGTCCTGTACAACATGACTTTGCTCCTCCTCAACTGCTACCCATAGCAATACTCTCTCAACTCAGACATGCTACAAAAGGCCAAAATAAAGTAAAATAACCAGAGCTACTAAAGTCCAAGGCAGGGCACAGCAACTAAAACAAACTCATAAGAGGGACAGGCTCAGGAGGCACCATTAATAAATAAAAGCCAAATCAAGGCACAATAAATGGGGGCATATCATTAAATAAAATAAATAGAACTTGAAAAAGCCAAGGGAAAGGAATAATGCACTATAAAAAAATACAGGGAGCAGTCCCTTACCTCTCACCTGTCCCTGATTATGAGGGGCGTCCCTCATTTTACCCCTTACAATTGCTTTGTCCTTCACCGGTCTCTCATGGAAAAAATACTGCCTACACATTCTTCAGGTCTTCTCCTGGGAATCACCTAGTCTGCTGTGCATGATGGCACAGTATTCAAGAAATGGCTGCAGCTTAAAGAGGGCAGGAAATTATTTCTAACTGGAAGCTGTTTGTAAAGTTCTTATTTTCAGAAATGATATGCCTTCCCCTAAATTATCCATAGTTAACTGTACCTGAATAAAAAGTGGTATGAAAAACTGTATTTTATTTTGTTTTGTTTTTATTGGCAGCATTCTGTTACAGTTCTCTTCATGGAACCTGTGATCTGGAGTTTTAACTATGTCACAGTTTGTGCACAGAACTCTGAGCATGGTTCTGATAGGACAATAGCTCATGTTTAGCATTCTGTACACAAACCGTGACATAGTAAGGACTCCAAATTACTAGTTCCATGAAGAGAACTGTAAAAGAATGCTGCCCAAAACAACAAAACAATGTTAAGTACATTTTTTCTTTTCCCTTTTTATTCATGTACAGTTAAAAATGGGTAATTCAAGGGGACGCATATAATTTCTGAAAATAAGTACTTTATAAACAGCTGTCAGTTAGAAATGATTTCCTGTCCCCATTAACAGATGAACCAATCATCATCTCCAAAGGAGCCAAAGTCAGAAAGTTTGTCTGCCTGTTTACTGGGGACTAGCGCCATCCCATGCAGGAACCACAGCCTGGGTCTACTGCCTCTATACCTGTCAACACTATCAGGAGCACATCAGCTTCACCAATGTTAAACCTCAGTAAGCAGCTATCCTCTTCCAAGCTTCCAGCACCTCCGACAGAAACAGTATTTGGATTTCTTGAAGGACTATCCAGATGTCTTTGTTGATACAGAAAACAAATTTGGATGTTTTGATATCCTGGAACACACCATCACAATGCCATTCAGTCAGAAACTAATCCATAAGCATGCCTACAAAACTGAACACAAACAGAAACAAGTCCTAGAGGACATGATCAAGGATGTGCTGAAACAAAACATCACTGAAGAATCTACATGTCCTTGGGGTGCACCATGCCTACTGGTGGTATAGAAAGACAAAGAGTATTGCTTTCTGGTGGACTACAGGAAGTCCAATGCCTGTACAGAGCAGAATGCTCATCCCTTATCCACAACAGAGAATGCCTTAGAGAGTCTTGGCATGGCCAGCCCAGCCTACTTTACCACACTGGAGCTTCAAAGTTTTACCAGGTCTCCATTGATCCAGCTTCTTGTCCATGCACAGCATGGAGCTATCACATGGGACTTTTCCAGTTCAAACTGCCTAGAAAGAGAAACATAGAATTTGTCTGCAGAAAAAGAACTGCTTGGCCCACTTAATGTGCCCAGATGTTCCCCAAATAATCTGTTTCCACAGACCCTAACTGATCTCTAGTGACCCTTCCTCCTCCCTGCCTACTTTTTAATATATCCCTATGATGATCCCACACATGCTTGAAGTTCCCCACTGTTTTTGCCTCCACCACTTCCACTGGCAATCTGTTCCAGGTGTCTACAACCCTTTCAATGAAGAAGTATTTCCTCACATCTCTCTTAAACTCCCCCCCCCAGCTTCATCGCATGGTCCTTGGTCCTGGTGCTCTTACTCATTTGAAAGGGACACCCCTCATGCACCCTGTTCACCCCTGTGAGGCACTTGTATGTCTCTATCATGTACCTCTTGCTCTTCTCTGTTCCAGGGTGTAAATGTTGAGATCCCTTAGTCTCTCCTCATAGGGTTTCTTGGGCAATGCCACTACCATCTTAGTTGCCCTCCTCTGACTGCTTCCACCTTGTCTATGTCCTTTCTGAGGTGAAGCCGCCAAAACTGAACACAGTACTCCAGGTGGGGTTTCACCAAAGAGCAATACACTGGCAACACCACTTCTCTCCTCCTGTTGGATATACCCCCCCCCCATACACCGTAGCATCCCACTAGCCCTACTCACTGTTTTGTCACACTGCCCTGCCACTTTGAGGTAATCAGATATGATAACTCCAAGGTCCCTTTCCTTTTCAGTGACTGTCAGTACCCCCCATCCTAGATTCAAGCTCTTAGGTTGCTATGCCCTAGGTCAGTGGTGGGCAACCCGCATGCTGCATGCGGCCCTCTGGGGTCAACCTGTGGCCCCCTCAGCCATCCACCCCCAAAAACTAACATTTTAATTTACATTCTCATTACATAGATACATAGATGTTAATGGCAGATAAGGGCCTTTGGTCCACCTTGTCTGCCCATTCACACACTTCACTGTGCTATTTCAAGCTTCCTGAGGACCAGGTTGCTCCCTTCCCCCCGACTACTAGGATCCCCCATGCCTATCCCATGCATTCCTAAATCCTGTAATTGTTTCTGCCCCCACCATCTCTTCTGGCAGGCTATTACACCTGTCCACCACCCTCTCTGTGAAGAAGTACTTTCTCACGTTTCCTTTGAACCCATCTCCCTCCAGTTTCATCCCATGCCCCTTAGTCCTAGTGCATCTTTTTTTTACAAAAAATTGTGTTTTCCTGCACCTTGTTTCTCCCTGTGAGGTACTTATATGTCTCAATCATATCTCCTCTCTCCCTCCTCTCTTCCAGAGAGTACATATGTAAGTCCTTCAGCCTTTCCTCATAGGGCTTGTGGTGTAGCCCTTGCACCATCTTGGTTGCCCTCCTCTGAACTGCCTCCACCCTGTCTATGTCTTTACATAGGTAAGGTCTCCAGAACTGGACACTGTACTCGAGGTGTGGCCTCACTAATGTCCTGTACAGTGGAATTATGACCTCCCTTTTCCTGCTGGTGATACCTCTGCCTAGGCATCCCAGCATGCTGTTTGCTTTTCTTGCTCCCTTATCGCACTGACACCCTACCTTGAGGTCATCTCAGATGATAATCCCTAGGTCCCTTTCCTGCTTGGAGCATTCTATATCTCCCTCTCCACACCCCCAGCTGATATGCTACTCCTGGCTTTTTGTGTCCCATGTGCATTATTTTGCATTTTCTTGCATTAAATGTCAACTGCCACTCCCTTTACCAGTCCTTAAACTTTTGCAAATCCCTCCTCATTCTATCCACACCCTCTGGCATGTCCACCCTGTTGCAGAGCTTTGTATCATCAGTAAACAGACACATTCTCCCTTCCAGGTCCTCCATAATATTACTGATAAAGATACTGAAGAAGACTAGTCCCAGCACTGATCCCTGTGGAACTCTACTGGTCACCTTTCCGTCGATGGAGTGACAGCCATTTACCACCACCTTCTGTGTCCTGCTATCCAGCCATTTCCCCACCCACTGCACCACCGTCTTACCCACTCCCATGCTCCCCAGCTTGTTTGAAAGTCTTCTGTGTGGCATAGAAGGCCTCAATTAGCTGACCAGATCTGTGCATCAAAGGCTAATTTTGTTATATTTACTGTATTCCGATTTCATTCCGAATCCTATTGTACCCTTCCCCCTCAGGACACACCTAAAAATGAGCAGCTGCAGCACAGTATGCCTATCCTAAACCAGTCTCAGAAATATATGGTAACAGCATGAGCTAGGAAAAGGATCTTGGCAGATGAACTGTTGGCTTCAATTGCAAACAAGGAGGCTTGAGCTTTCACAGCACCCCAAGTATTTTTTCTCTGAGAATAAAAGAATCAGCTTAGAAAGGATGAGAAGAGGAAGAGTTGACTGAGAGAATAAAAGCAGAGCCTTTTTTTTAATAGAATTATCTAGAAACCAAAGAACTGCTGAACCAAATTGGAGTGCAAGGAGACCTGGGAGATTGTCATCACCAAGAGAGGGGCCGGGGATTGAATTGCTGGCTCTCAGGCTGTAGCTCCGGGACTGTAGATGAAAGCTGGGGTGGTCCAGCTCTACAGTGACAGATTGGAGATCATAAGGGAAGAGGGCTTTATTACATTATTAATGTTATATATAGCTCATTTTTAATTCAAATGTATAATTTTGGCTGTGACTGTGGTAAACGGGGTCTTGCAGCCCTTGGGGGGTGTTTGAGGGCCACACCTGTGGCTCTCTGATTGTCTTAGGTTGCCCACCACTGCCCTAGGTGAATTATTTTGCACTTTTTGGCATTGAACCCCAACTGCCATGATCTTGACCAAGCCTTGACTTTTCCAAGATCCCTGCGCATTCTCTCTACCCGTCCTGGGTGTCCACCATATTGCAAATGTTGGTATCATCTGTGAAAAAGTATACATTCCCTTGTAGTTCTTCTGCAATGTCACTTAGGAAGACATTGAAGGAGATCAGTCCCAGTTCTGATCCCTGGGGCACCACACTGATCACTCTTTTATCATTAGAGCGAAGTGCCATTAACCACCACCTTCGGTCTCCTATCTGTTAACCAGCTTCTAACCCAATTCACCTTGCTGGATCCTGCCCCCTAGGCTGCTCAGTTTCTTTATAAGCCTCCTGTGTGGTACAGTGTTGAAGGCCTTGCTAATGTCTAGATAGTCCACTGCCCTCCTGTGCTCTATTTCTCTGGTCACCTAGTCAAAGAAATCTGTCAGATTTGCTTGGCATGACCCACTCCCATCCGTGCATCCATGCTGCCTTTGATCTTGTAGCCCACTGGATTCAAGATACTCTACCAATCTTTCCTTTAACAGGGTTTTCATTCATTTCCCCACCACTGAAGTAAGACTGACTGGCTTATAGTTGCTAGCTTCCTCCCTGGGGCTGCTCTTATGTAGAGGGACCATGTCAGCTCCTCTCTAGTCCTCTTGAACCATGCCTGTTTCCAGTGAGCTGTTGAACAAAGCTGTCAGTGGTGCAGCTAACACCTCCCTGAGGTCTTTCACTACTTTTGGGTGTATTCCATCCAGCCTCATAGCCTTGCCCACCTTCAGAGCTGCAAGTCCCCTTCAGAACTCTTTCCTCTGAAAATGGACTTGTGTCCATCCCCCCTCATTCCTGCTATTCCTTGGTGGCCTACGCCCACTCCCACTGTGAAGACTGAGCAGAAGTACCTATTCTGGGTGACAACTTTTTCCTGGTCCTCTTCTGCACAGTCTCCCCGTAAGGAAATTAATTAGCATACACGATTTGCATGTGCTTTACTAATGCGCATGCGCTAACATACATATAAATATATATATATATATATATATATATATATATATATATATATATATATATAAACCCTTGTTTGGCGGGCAGAAGCCCACATTTTCTGCAGTTGTTGCAAGTGTGTGTTTCATACAGTAAACTTACCAGCTCACTCCACATTGGTGTCTGCATGATTCTTGCATGGCATCAGAATTGACTGCCTGTAGCCTCCCACCACTCTCAATTTACATGGAAATACATCGGAAAACTGGACAAGATTTAAGCAGCAGTTTGAAATTTTCTCAGTTGCCAGTGGACTCACTGAAAAATCCCAGAAAATCCAGGCTTTGACCTTCTTGCACGTTGCAGTCCCTGATGCATTAGAAGCATTCAGTACTTTTGTTTGGGAAAATGAGGAAGAGAAGGGGCAGCTGAATAAAATCATGGGACAATTTGAGAGGTATTGTAACCCAAGAAAGAATGTGACTTATGAAAGACATTTGTTCAATACGAGGAACCAGAATCTGGGTGAGTCCATTGATTCATATGTAACTGAACTGAGGCTAAAGTGAATTTGGAGATTTATTTATTTATTTATTTATTTAAACAGCAGTTTGGAAAACCTTTGAGCCATAGGCTCATTTACAAAGGTACCTTGTCACAGTAAGACAAACGAAAATACACAGTATAACAGTACAACACAGTATAACAGTAACTTAAGACATAGATACAAACAAGCTGGTACAGGTAGGAGTGATGCAAACAATACCAGAGTTATGTTGTCCTTAGCAGCTTATTAGTAAGCTTTGTCATAAGTATTGAGTACGGCTTTGACTAGTGGCAATTACAGCTTCGGGTGTTAATAAGGTGGTTACGTAAGGAAGGAATTTAGTTGAATCGTTGATCAAAGATAGAATTGTATGCGACATACAGAGTGAGCATGTGAGACACAGACCGTTGAGAAAAGCGGACTTAACATTAGATGATGCCATAGATATGTGCAGGGCTGCTGAACTGAGTGAAATGCAGATAAAACGCTTAAGTGTGAATGCTCAGGATGAAAGCGCAGTGCAAGTAGCAGTTGTCCAGGAAGAAAGAGTCAAAGCACGTGCCAATGTGAGCAAGGGGAGTTATGCACCGCGAGTAAATAAAGTCAAATGTGAAAAGTGTGGCCGTGAGCATGAGATAACTAAATGCCCAGCATATGTACAGTTTTGTAAATTGTGCCACAGGAACAATCACTTTCCTAGGGTATGCCATGTGGGCAAACACAGTGAGATCCATGTTGTTAGAGAAGATGCTCAGGAGAATGAAAGTACTTTCAGAATTGAAACTGTGACTACCTATAAACCTGAGACTGACTGGAAAGTAAATCTGAGTATAAATGGGAAAATGGTGACATTCAAGTTAGACACAGGAGCACAGTGTAATGTGATGCCTTTTCAGATGTATAAGACACTGTCTGGAGAAGCTGTTCGAAGATCATCAGCTAGATTGGTTTCCTATTCCTGGCATAAACTGGATGTAAAAGATAAAGCTAACATGTTTTAAACAAAAGTATTACCTGCTGCCATTTCAACTGGTTAATGCAAACGTGACCCCAGTGTTGGGCCTGTCTACTTGTTTTGAAATGAAGCTTATAAAGAAGTTATTTTCAGTAGATGATGCAAATGGAAGTGCAGGGGAAACCACAGAAGGAATACTGGCTGAATCTGGTGATGTATTTGAGGAAGTGGGATGCTTAGAAGTTAAATACCACCTTAAAATAGGTAAAACAGTCAGCCCTGTGATCCACCCCCTAGAAAAATACCTTTCGCATTACAAGATAACGTGAAGACTGAGCTAGAGAACATGGAAAGATTGGGGATTATTGAGAAGGTGGAGAAACCCACGAGCTGGGTCAACTTGATGGTGGTTATAGAAAAACCAAAGCATGAATTTGTGTAGATCCCAGAGATCTTAATAGAACAATTAAATGGAACATTACCCGGTGAAAACAGCTGAAGAGGTTGCAGCCAAGCTAGCAGGGGCATAGGTATTCACAGTGTTAGATGCTGGGCATGCCTTCTGGCAGATTAAACTGAATGGATCTAGCTCTGATCTAGTGACTTTTAATACACCCTTTGGGAGGTACAAGTTCAAGTGTCTCCCCTTTGGGATTTGCTAAGCACCAGAAGTTTTCCAAAAGAAAATTTCACACATTTGTGAAGGACTCGAGGACACAGAGGTCATTATGGATGGC
Source organism: Neoceratodus forsteri (assembly GCA_016271365.2). Classification (NCBI taxonomy): domain Eukaryota; kingdom Metazoa; phylum Chordata; order Ceratodontiformes; family Ceratodontidae; genus Neoceratodus; species Neoceratodus forsteri. The sequence goes on along the minus strand of CM057449.1, from coordinate 1,822,461,763 downwards.
ATCCTAATATGGGGAGGTAATGTACAAGAGCACAATGAGAGCTTACAGCACATTCTGCAAAGAGCCAGAGATAAGCATTTGTCTCTAAATCTAAAGAAATCCAAAATCAAAATGTCAGAGGTCCAATACATTGGACACAAGTTAAGTAACAATGGGTTGTTGGCAGACCTCGAGAAAATTAAAGCAATTACCCAGATGCCTGTTCCCCAAAATAAGATGGATTTACACAGATCTATGGACATGGTAAACTACCTGGCAAAATTTATTCCAAACCTATCAACTGTAAATAAGCCGTTGAGAGAGTTACTAGGGAAAGAAACAGCATGGCAGAAATGGGCAGACTGGATGGGCCTTGTGGTCCTTATCTGCCGTCAACTTCTATGTTTCTATGCACTGGGAGGAGCGTCACCAACAGACCTTTCAAGAACTGAAAACAGTTGTTACTAACCCTCCCGGTGCTGGCCTGCTATGATCTAAGGAAACCTGCTGAATTATCTGTTGATGCATCCTCGGAAGGGCTGGGTGCCTATCTGCTCCAGGAAGGCAGGCCTGTTGCTTTTGCTTCCAGATCACTTAATAAAGTGAGATAAATTATGCACAAATTGAGAAGGAAATGCTAGCTATTGAGTTTGGTTGTTCAAAGTTCCACCAATATATTTATGGCAGACCCCAGGTAAATGTTGAATCGGACCACAAGCCCCTAGAAAGCCTTTTCAAAAAAGCACTGGCCACATCCACACCGAGAATTCAATGCTTGATGCTATAGCTGTAAAGATATGATTTACGAGTAGAGTACAAAGCAGGTAAAGAACTTCATATAGCAGATGCCCTGAGTAGGGCTGTGGGAGAATATTCTGTGCCAGAAACTGAATTAGACAAATATGAGGTTCACACGGTGGACTATATGCCAATCAGTGATGAAAAACTGAAATTGTTTCAGTAAGAGACGGATAATGATTCAGCACTGGTCAAGTTGAGAGACGCTGTTTTGTATGTGTGGCCCCCTGGATAAAACATCAGTGCACCCCAAGATAAGGCAGAACTGGTAGTTCAGAGATGAAATCTTGATAGAAAATGGACTTTTGTTGAAGGGGGAGAGACTAATAGGCCCCACATCACTGAGATCAGACATGTTAACTAGATTACACAGCAACCACTTGGGCATTGAAAAATGCAAGCACAGGGCCAGAGATCTTTTATTCTAGCCAGGGATGAACAGTCAGATTAGTGACGTGGTGGCCAAGTGTGGCATTTGCCATCAATTCAGGAAAGCACAAGTTAGAGAACCGATGCAGCCACATGAGATACCAGACCTTGGCAAAAGGTTGGGGTGGACCTATTTGAATTTGAAAGGGAAAATGATCTGGCAGTGGTTGATTACTACTCCAAATACAGTGAGATATCCAAGTTGCAAAATACAACAAACAAAACAGTGATTAACCATATTACATTACAATGTGCAAGACATGGTATTCCAGAAATACTTGTAACAGATACCGGCCCACAATTTACCTGCATTGAATTCAGAGACTTTCAATGAAGGTATGTGTTTAAACATGTAACATCTTCACCAAGATACCCCTAGAGTAATGGCATGATAGAATGGGCCATTCAGACGATAAAGAGACTGTTAAAGAAAGCACAAACGGACTGTCAAGACCCTTACTTAGCACTTTTGGAATTGAGAAATACCCCACTGGAGGGGCTAGGATCTTCAACACAGCTGCTTATAGGCCGCAGAACCCAAACTTTAATGCCTACCAGATCTGAGCTACTTAAACCAAATGTATTAGACATAGACATGTAAGCTACATTGCGAAGGGCTCAAGAAAAACAAAAATCTTATTACAATTTGCATGCCCGACCATTCCCAATCTTACAGCCAGGACAGCCTGTTTACCTGCAAACACCTGAGAATACCTGGACCCCCGCAGTTGTGGAATGCCCTACTGAAGAGCCACATTCCTATGTAGTCCAAGCAAATTGGAAATTATATCACAGAAACAGGACAGACCTTTTGTTAACCCCTGAGTCGTGCCACTCCTGTGGCCCACAAAACTCGCACATCCGAGGAGAGAAAGAGGGAAGTAAGCAGGAAGACAGTATGGCAGATGATGGGATCTCCAAGGTGCCTGCAGTGGAGGTCCCTCCACAAGTGATGCCAGTGCAGTTATAAAGTGAGCCTGTTGTGTTGGCCCTGCCCCTGAGTAGTCGGGACCAATTCACTGGCACCAGCTCCAGCCCAAGAATCAGCCGTGTCAGTGGACGGGAGATCCAGAGGCCCACCTGGCATCTTGACTATACAGACTCACAAAAACATTGAGCTACATGGAACTTTAAATATTTTAATTTGGTGGGGAAAGTGCAATAGAGAATGGAGATGTAAGGAAGTTAATTAGCATACACGATTTGCATATGCTTTACTAATGCACATGCTCTAACATATGTATACTGTATATATTCTTTGCAAAAAACTTTGTTAATGTATCAGTTAGGGTTGTTTCCACACTGACAAAAGTCTGGAAATTCAACGTTAGGGTTACCACCCCACCACCCCACCCCCACGCCCCCATCCTCAAAACCCTAACTATGCATTCCCCTACCCCCCACATACACACACATGCAAGCAGGGGAAGGGCCAAAGCAACACAACCAATCAGAGACAACCAGCATCAGGTAACAGAAGTAACATACAACTCTCTAAACGTACTACAAGACACATCCATCATCATGGTCCACCAACTGTATGAGTTCTGCTGCCATGAGAGTGTCTTGGGGGTACAAACGCATGCTGGGCAACCATGGGTGATGGCCCACAGTAAGCATTTTTCTGTTACAAACATCAATAACAAGATTTAAGCAGATGCCTATATTTCAATTGTTAACAAATGATGAAACACACAGTATGTTATCTATTGCTGTCTATATTGGAAATGAGAGTTTGGATAACCCTAGCAACAGTCATTGGATGTTTGCATATTTTATTCTGATAGAGTGAGTCAGTCCTAATAACAAATGGTAATAATAATAAAAGTAATGTTTTGTAGTATAGTTTACAAGTAACATGTGCAAGCAACAGTTGTAACATCCAAAGCTAACCATAACATGCTGCTACTGAGTATTTCCAGGTAACGCAACAGTATAACAACATGTGATGGTGCTAGTTTCATACCTGAGCAGTATCTGAAAAGTACTATATGTGTGTCAGCTCTATCTTTCCTTCTACCACATGCCTATGTAGTAGCAGCGATACCTGCAGCGAGCCAATTTTTGAATTATATGACACATAAAAATCAATATTTAGAAAATTTGTTCAGGCTAAGTTTCATTGTACGAAGAAAATATGTCAGCAATAATGTGTCATCATACTGTGCTGGCAGTATAGAGTCGATCATACTGTATTTGTTTTTTCATTACATAGCGTTATGTGAAATGAGTATAATGTAGTGATTATTGTGCTTACAGATGTGACTGACTCATATAGTGTCTTACAATCTTGCATATGTATGTGCATGTGGGGGTGGGGTGGGGGAATGCGGAGTTAGGGTTTTAAGGATGGGGGGGCATAGGGTTGGGGTGGTAACCCTAACGTTGAATTTCTACACTTTTTTCGCTGTGGAAACAACCCTAACTGACGCATAACAAAGTTTTTTTGCAAAGAATTTCCTTTCTTTTTGAAAAAGTGTAATATAAATAGTAAATGGTATGTGTTGGTGGAAGCTTAGGGCCCAAACAAGCTGCCCATTTCTGCATAATGATATGTGTCTGTGGGAACATGGGCCCTCTAGGCCCTGCGTTCCCACTTAAATATAATTACAGAGCCATACAGCAGCCCTTTAGGGCAAGGAAGCCTTGTAACACAAATTTGCCAATATCTCGGTAACCGTAGCAGCTAGGAAAAAAATGCAAGTATCGTCATAATCGTGACAGCAAGACATTGACATAGACAGAATATGTGTCTAACATAATTTCCAAGATACAGACACTGAAAAGCGCTGTGGGTGCTAACTCTGAGGTCATAATAGTGGCCTACGGACATGAAAATGAGCAATTGGAATACTAATTTCCAAATATCTCAGTAACCGTACAAGGTAGAAAAAAAAATTCAAAATTCATGGTATTAATGGTTTTCCAACCTACTTTTGTACTTAGTCCCCCTAGAGGAGAACTAAGAATTTTTGTGACGAAAAATCCGTATCTCGAACCGTTTTCGAGATACAGACACCAAAAGGTATCACAGATGCCACAATGTTATCCTATGGGAAAATTTCTCAACTTCGGAATGCTGTAACTATGGGTCTGTTCAATATTTTCATACCAAATTACCAAAAGGCACATCTGTGGGACCAGGGCTTGCCACCCTGCCAATTTCATGCCAAAAGCACAATCCACCTTGGCACAATGAAGTGACAAAGAAAACAACACATTACAAAATGTGTTCTTGCAGTGTTATCATGATTGCTTTTATAGTTTTGTGGCACTTCCTATCTCTACAATGGAAATGTTATCGTGCACAGAAAAATGTTGTCGCGATTATTTTTTTTTATCGTGATTGTTTTCGCACCAACAAAAAATGTTGCTGCAATCAGAAAACAGCAAAATGGTGGAAAAAGTTTGAAAAACATATTTCCAGACCAGCTGGTAAAAAACTAATGTCAGGGTCATGTTCCTCAGGGCCTCATTAGGTAAACACAACTGTTGGAGTTTACCAAACAGCATTATTTTTTGAGTTAAAACTTTTTTCTCTCTCGCTAACTGAAAACAAGATGGCGGCAGCACAAAAACAATTTCAGGGAGCTCGACAACAAAAAATGTGATCGCAATAATTTCGCACTGCACATATAAATTTTCCCATAAGCTATAATAGGACATGAAAAAATTTAATAACTTTTGAATGGAGCAATATTTTTTCACCAGTTCTTCAAAAGGTACCAGTTCAATCCAGGCCACATGTAGACAAATAAATTTGAAGCCACTGAAACACATTCTTCAGTCCATTATGTCTTACCGAAAAATGCACAAAAAAGCATGATTTTTCACATTTTGAGTGCCCCACGGTTCCTCAACTGTACATCCAACTGGAATGAAACTGTCCAGATTCAGAGGTCTGTGGCAGGCAGTTGAGCATTCCACATTTCAGACAAGTCAGACAAACCGTTGCAAAGTTATTAAAGTGCAAACTTTGAGGTTTAACATAGGAGTGGCCGTGCAACCCTAATTATACTGGCCCTACCGGGCCAGTATAATATATAAACCCTTACTTGGTGGGCAGAAGCCCGTATTTTCTGCAGTTGTTTCAAGTGTGTGTTTCATACATTAAACTCACTCCACATTGGTGTCTGCATGATTATTACATCCCCCGTCCACCCATCTAATCCTCATTGTCCTTCCCCTTGCTTTCCTCTTCTCATTTATGTACCTGAAGACAGTCTTATTTTCTTAAGTGACCCTTTTGGGTATCCTTTCTTCTGTCTGTACCTTTGCTTTACTCACCGCCTTTCCTGCTTTGTTAAACTTGGCATACCCCCTGTCCTTCCTCTGTGTTTCCCTACACCTACTGAATGCCACGTTTTTCCTTCGCCACCTTGGCCACTTCCTTAGAGAACCATAATGGTCTCTTTTTCCTTATGCTGTTACTCACTTCCTTCATGCAGAGTTTGGACTATGGTGGGCTCAGGAAGGGTTAGGGCGATGGGACAGAGGTACACTCCACCTACAGTTCCACTCCACAACTCTTATATTGCTCTGGCAGGGTGGACTATGGTGGGACAGAGGCATATCCCTTTTACGGTTCCACTCCACAGCTCTTATGCTGCTCTAGCAGGGCAGGACTGTCCCAAGGAGACACCTGTAGTGGAGACCAAGGAGAGTGTGGGGGTCCTCCATGGTGGAGACCTCAGGGTGGGAGGCAGAGGACCCCACAGGAGGAGGAAGCAACTCCTGGTGGGGGAATCTATTGTTAAGGAGGTAGACTTGGGGGCAGGAGGGGAGGGAGGTCAAGTGCCTACCCAGCACCATGGCTTGAAGGGATGAAAGGTGCATCCTAAGGATTGCTGCAGCAGCAGGGCAGGAGGGTGAGTTAGACATCATAGTCCACCTGAGGACAAATGACCTAGCTAGTGATGAGGTCAGAATAGTGCAGAAAGAGTTCAGGGAGTTGGGGAGGGGTGGTAGACAGGTGGCACGCTCTGTAACCTTTTCAGAGGTAATACCTGTCTACAACAAGGGGGAGGAAAGGGTACTCCACACCGTGAGATTCAACACATGGCTGAAGGACTGGTGCAGAGCTGAGGGATTTGGCTTCATTGAGGACTGGGGTCCCACCTGGAAGGTTGCAGTTCTATGTGATAATGGTGACTGCCAAATGGCGAGCCTCGTTATCGTGATGTCAGGGCGGCAAAAACAATTTCACCACCCTGACATCCTCAGCGCATGGAAGAATGGCACCAGGGACTTAGTTTTTTTGCTTTCTGTGAGGGGGCTGCCCTCCCCTACACACTCACCCACACACCCCTACTAAAGGATTCTCAACTCCAGGGGGGTGCATGTGTCGGGGCAAAAGCAAAAATACAAGTTTTGGGGCGGGTGCAACAAAATGCAGTAGCGCCCAGACCCAGACCCGAACCTGTATCCCCCACGCACTGCAAGCAGAGGCCAACCCCTGATGCCATGGTGCAGCCCGCAGCCGACTGCAGCACCACCCCTACATCCCTCTGCCCTCCCAGCCCACGCCACCATGCTCGCCCCCCCCCACACGTGTTTGTACATATAGCAACATCCTGTCGCTGCAGTCACCCACCCCACCACATCCAGTTACCCTACCCCCCATTGCCATTTGGGCTTTTGCCCACAACACATCGCCATTTCAGACGGCGCCTTACTTCAGGCGCCCACCTCACGTGCTACCGAAGGATGCAGGCCTATACAGGAGAGATGATCTGCATCTATCCAGGGGGGACCAGGATCCTCAGTGATAGGTTTAAATGCTTCTTTGGCAAACATTAAAACTAGCCATGGGGGGTGGTGGAAGTAAGCAGGGAGAATCAAACTCCACCCCCCCCACAGGATGAAACAATCAATGGGGAGGACCCCAAGGTAGGGAGATTGCCAAAGATACCTAAAACTGAAATAGGAAAATTGGCAGAGATATGGAGGAATGGGTGGAAAGACAGGAAGGATATATAGAAGAGATAGGAGGTTAGGATGGAAGCTGTTAGGAAGGAAGGTAACAAAACCTGGATGGCCATGTGCATAAATGCCCACAGCCTGGGAACTAAAATCCTGGAACTAGAGGCCTTGTGGCAGAGGCGGACCTGGACATTGTTGCGGTTACCGAGGCATGGTACACTGGGAACCATGATTGGGATGTAGCCATTCCAGGCTATACTCTATTCAGGAAAGACAGGGTGGGAAAAAAGGGAGAAGGAATGGCTATATATGTCAGGAAGGGCATCAAAGCAATTGAGGTACAGGGAACCTAGGAAGGGGCAGAGGCACTGTGGGTCACCCTGGAGACGGGAAATGGCACCGCCGTTCACACTGGCATGGTCTACAGACCTGCAGCACAAGGGCAACAGCTGGACAGGGTACTTATAGAAACCATCCACAAAATGACAATTAAAGAAGAAGTGCTGCTGGTGGGAGACTTCAATATGCAGGATGTCAATTGGAGCTCTCATGCTGCAGCCACAGCCAGGTGCAGAAACTTCCTGGACACCCTTATGGGGGTGGGCCTCAGACAACTTGTGGTAGAGCCCACCCATGAGGAGGCATTATTGGACCTAGTACTCACCAACAGGGACAGAGTTACACATGTATAGGTTGGTAGCCACCTGGGGTCCAGTGATCACCGTACGGTACGGTTCAATGTGAGAACTGTGGAGGAGTCAGACCACACAAAAGCAAAGGTGAATTTCAGGCGGGCTGACTTTGCAAAGTTGGGGGAATAGCTCAAGAGAGCCCTGCAAGGCAGAAGGAGTGGGGGGGGGTGTAGAGGAACAGTGGGAGAAGCTGAAGGGAGCCATAGTGGAGGCAACAAGCCTTTGCGTTAGGCAAATAAGCAAAACAAATAGAAAAAAACACTATGGTTCTCAAAGGAAGTGGCCTGGAAAGTAAAAGCAAACAAATTGGCATTCAGGAAGTACAAGGAAACAAAGAGGGAGGAAAACAGGGAACTGTATCTGGAAAAGCAGAGGGAGGCAGGGAAGTCAGTCAGGAGTGCAAAGGCTCAAATGGAGGAAAAAATGACCCAGGCAATAAGGAAAGGGGACAAGACATTTTTCAGGTACATTGGTAAAAGGAAAAAGATCAGGGGTGGGACTGTGATGCTAAAAAGTGAAGGAGGAGAATGTGATGTGGTGGACCTGGAAAAAGCAGGAATATTTAACAAATATTTTTGTTCAGTATTCACTGAAGAATGGGAAGGGGAGGGTCCACAATTAGGAGATAAAAGCACTGATGGAAGCGGGGGTAGACACCAGGCCATTTACAGAGGAGAGAGCCCTAAAGGAACTCACAAATCTGAAAGTGGACAAGGCAATGGGGCCAGACAGGATACATCCCAGAATATTAAAAGAACTTTGAGAGGTGCTGGCAGCACCACTGACAGCCCTGTTCAACAAACTGCTGGAAACAGGGGTGGTTTCAGAGGATTGGAGGAGGGTAAATGTCACTCTCCACGAAAGTGGGAAAAGGGAGGAGGCTGACAACTAAAGGCCAGTCAGCCTGACCTCGGTGGTGGGGAAATTATTGGAATCACTGCTAAGTGGAAGGCTTGTGTTATATCTAGAATTCAGCAAAGCACAGGATCTGAGCTAGTATGGATTCACTGTGGGAAGGTCTTGTCAAACAAATCTGATAGATTTCTTTGACTGGGTGACCAGGGAAGTAGATAGGGGAGGACAATTGATGTGGTCTACCTGGATTTCAGCAAGGCCTTCAACACAGTCCCACACAGAAGGCTGGTAAGTAAATTGGGCAGCCAGGGAGTGAGCCCCAGTGTGGTAAACTGGGTCAGAAATTGGTTGAAGGATAGAACATAGAGGGTGGTGGTGAATGGAGTTCAAGCCAAAGTGAGGACGGTGACCAGCAGGGTACCACAGGGATCAGTGCTGGGGCCAGTCCTCTTCAATGTCTACATAAGCGACATTGCAGAGGGACTGGAAGGGAAGGTATTCCTATTTGCAGATGATACTAAAATCTGCAACTGGGTTGACACTCAAGAGGGGATGGAGAAAATAAGAAGAGACCTAAGCATGCTTGACGAGTGGCCAAGAGTGTGGCAGCTGAGATTGATAGATACATAGACAGTGTCGGCAGATAAGGGCCTATGGTCCACCTAGTCTGCCCATTTGAGTTTGTAACTTCAGTTTATGTTTTCCTAGAACTCTGTTGCCCCTTACCCCTGACCTACAGAATTCCTTTATGTCTATCCCATGCATTCTTGAAATCCTGTGATTGTTTCAGCCCCCACCACTTCCTCAGGCAGGGTGTTCCACTTGTCCACCACCCGTTCTGTGAAGAAATTCTTCCTCACATTTCCTCTGAATCGTCCTCCCTCCAACTTCATCCCATGCCCTCTAGTCCTGGAATATCTTTTTTGCTTAAAAACAGTGTATTCTTGCACCCTGTTCCTCCCTGTAAGATACTTGTATGTCACTATCATGTCCCCTCTCTCCCTCCTCTCCTCCAGGGAGTACATATTCATTTCCTTCAACCTGTCCTCATAGGACTTGTGATGCAATCCATGTACCATCTTTGTTGCCCTCCTCTGAACCTTCTGTACCCTGTCTATGTCCTTACATAGGTAAGGTCTCCAGAACTGTACACTGTACTCCAGGTGGGGCCTCACTAGTGTCTTGTATAGTGGAATCATGACCTCCTTTTTCCTGCTGGTGATGCCCCTGCCTATGCATCCCAGCTACCTATTTGCTTTACCTGCTGCCTTGTCACACTGTTTCCCTACCTTGAGGTCATCAGAGATGATAACCCCAAGATCCCTTTCCTGCTTGGTGCATGCTATATCCTCACCCCCCAACTGATATATTGTGCAAGGGTTTTGTGCCCCATATGCATTATCTTGCACTTCTTTGCATTGAATTTCAACTGCCAAACCCCTGACCATTCTTCAAGTTTCTGCAGGTCCCTTCTCATTCTGTCTACACCCTCTGGTGTGTCTACTCTGTTACAGAGCTTTGTGTCATCAGCAAACAGTGAAATTCTGCCTTCTAGGTCCTGTGCAATCTCATTGATGAAGATGTTGAATAGGACCGATCCCAGCACTGATCCCTGTGGTACCCCACTGGTCACTCTTCCCTCTGTGGAGTGACAGCCATTTACCACCACCCTCTGTGTCCTGCCGCCCAGCCAGTTACCTACCCACCACACTACTGTCTTGTCCACACCCATATTCCCTAGTTTGTGTAATAGTCTTCTATGTGGCACAGTGTCAAAGGCCTTGCTGAAGTCCAGATAGGCCATGTCCACTGCCTTCCCCTGATCCACCTCCCTAGTCACCCAGTCAAAAAATTCAACGAGGTTAGTCTGACATGACCTCCCCCTGGTGAAACCATACTGCCTTGGATCCTGCAGTCCATTGACAACCAGATGTTCCACCAATCTCTCCTTCAGTAGTGCGTCCATGATCTTCCCACTACCGAGGTGAGGCTGACTGGTCTGTAGTTCCCGACTTCCTCTTTGTTCCCACTTTTGTATAAGGGGACTACATCTGCTGTCCTCCAGTCTTTGGGTACCTCCCCTGTTTCCAGTGATCGGCTAAACAGGATAGCCAGAGGTTCAGCCACCACCTCTCTGAGTTCTTTAAGGATCCTGGGGTGCACCCCATCTGGCCCCATTGCTTTATCAACTCTTATTACTTCCAGTTCCTTCAGGACCCTTTCTCGTGTAAAGGGACTTGTGTCCATTTCTGCACCATTCTCACCCCTTGTGCTCCCTTCAGACCCATTACCCTCCTCTTCCTCAGTAAAGACTGAGCAGAAATACCTGTTCAGTATGTCAGCTTTACTGTTGCCATCCACCACGGGGCCCCCATCCTCCCCTCAGTCTCACTATCCCTCCTTTTGCCTTTCTTTTTTCACTTATGTACCTGTAAAAGGTTTTGTCCCCTCTTCCCACTGATTTTGCAATGCGCTCTTCTGTCTGAGCTTTGGCTTCCCTTACTGACCTCCCTGCCTCCCTTTGCTTCTCCTGGTACTTTTCCCTATCCCCTTCTGCCTGTGTGTGTTTTGTATTGCCTGAATGCAGTCTTTTTGGCTTTCATTTTCTTTGCTACCTCTTTGGAAAACCATAATGGCCTCCTCTTCCTTTTCCTCTTGCTAACCTGCTTAATGCATAATTCTGTTGTTCTAGTAATCCCCGTTTTAAATACTGCCCACTGTTCCTCAACCCCTGATTCCTGCCCCATTCCCCTTAATGCCTCTTTCAAGTATCTCCCCATTTTCCCAAAGTCTGCCCCCCTAAAATCCAGGATACGTGTTTTTGTGTGGTTTGGTTCTGCTCTTTCTGTGATTTCAAACCACAATGATTGGTGGTCACTGTTCCCCAGGTGCTCCACCACTGTTACCCCATCACATTGTCCCTGTTTGTGAGCACAAGGTCCAGTATTGCCTTCTGCCGAGTTGGTTCCATGACCAGTTGCTTGAGGAAGGCACCCTGAAGGGAGTCCAGGATAAATCTGCTCCTAGTTGATGCTGTTGCTGGGATGCTCCAGTCCACGTCTGGAATATTGAAGTCTCCAACCAGTACTACCTCACCGTTGTCTGCCATCCTTTGGATGGCTAGCATCAGCTCCCTATCTGTTTCTTTCTCCTAGGCTGGTGATCTATAGACCACACCTGTGCAGATGGCTGGCTCCATTTTCCTTTCCAGCTTAACCCACAGTATCTCTCCCCCATTTTGTTCCTCCTGTATCTCTGTGGCCCTGATGTTATTTTTCACATACAGTGCCACTCCTCCTCCCTTCCTACCTGCCCGGTCTCTTCTGAATATGTTGTAGCCAGGAATGGCCATCTCCCAGTCATAGTTATCAGTACACCAGGTTTCTGTGATGGCCACAATGTCCAGGTCTGACTGCACCATGACAGCCTCCAGATCTTCCATCTTGTTGCTAAGGCTCCTGGCATTGGCACACATGGCTTTCCATGATTTGACCTCCCTAGACTGTTTAGCTGTTCTACTCCAGCCCCTTCCCTGGTTGTCCTTTATCCCTGGTTCTCCTTGCTGTCTGCCCGTCTGCTGATTTTTGCCCCTTTTCTGCCTATCCACCTCTTGGGTGATAATCTCCATCTTTTGCACACTGCTTTGTTGAGATATCCACTCCTCCGGTTCACTGATTCCACTGCTAGCTGTGGGGGGTGAGCAAGTAGGTACCCCAATTCAATGCATAGAAGTGCAAAATCATGCATTTGGGGCACAGAAACCCAGGGGAGGAGTACATGATGGGAGGAGGTGCTGATGGTCACCAAACAGGAAAGGGACCTGGAGGTAATCATATCTGATGACCTCAAGGTAACCAAACAATGTGAAAAGGCAGTGAGGAAAACTAGTAGTATACTAGGGTGCATATGGAGAGGGATCACCAGCAGAAAAAAGGAGGTGGTGATGCCACTGTATTGATCATTGGTGAGACAGTATCTGGAGTACTGTGTCCAGCTCTGGAGACCGCATCTCCAGAAGGACATAGACAGAGAAGAGGCAGTTCAAAAGAAGGCAACAAAAATGGTGCAGGGACTGCACCAGAAGTCATATGAGGAGAGACTTAATGACCTCAACATGTATTCCCTGGAAGCAAGAGGGTGGGATATGATAGAGACTTTCAAATACCTCAAGGGTATAAAGAAGGTAAAAGAGGGTAGCATCTTCCCCAAAAAAAGATTTTCAAGAACAAGGGGACATGATATGAGGCTATAGGGAGGGAGGTAGATTCAAGGGTAATATGAGGAAATATCTTTTCACAGAAAGGCTGGTGGATGCATAGAACAGTCTTCCCATGGAGGTGGTGGGGTCGAAAATGGTAGGGGAATTCAAGCATGCATGGGGTAGACATAAGGGAACCCTAGCGATAGGAAAGAGAAGGTGTGACGCAAATCAATTTAGGTCTTCAGCATATGCAGTAGGTAGGGAAAATGGGCAGACTAGGTGGACCAAGCAGTCCTTATCTGCCATCAATTTCTCTGTTTCTATGGGTGCTTTAATTATGCCCTAGTCTGTTATGAGCTATTTACCAGGATTCCCTTTTCAAGTATTATAGTGTGGGGAGTGTTTCCCAAGGCTGGTATAGAAGCACTTTGTTGAAACTGGAAGCACGCAACTCAGTAACACTTTATACTGTTTGGATACATTCAAATTATTTTTTTATTTTTATTTTGTTTTCTATTTTTTGTGGTCTGCCCCCCCCCCGAAGGGAGCTCAGCCTCGTCTGCATGCCACCCCCCCATGCCCAGGCTTACCCCTCTGGGCTGGGCCACTGGTCGGGTGCCACCTCCCCATAGTCCCTGGTAACTTTCCCCTGGTTTACACTCCAGGGCAGGGCCACAGGAGCAGGCCCCCCCCAGCGGACTCTATTGGCAGCAGGGATGGTGGCGGAACCAGGCATCATGCTCAGGGGCCATCATTTTTTGTAGTTTGCAGCAGTACCTGGGGGCAATGATGTGCAATGATGTCCCGCATCCGCCCCGCCCCCGCAGGTAACGGCGCCGACACAATGGGTCCCCCAGCCTCTGTCAGAGGTCTGTGGTGTGTCAGACATTCTACCCCTCCCCCAGAAAAGGAGAGCAGTATCTAGGATGCTCAATCCTTCTCCCCCCAGCCGGCTCTCCAATGCCGCAAGTTCATTTCTGAACGTGGGTCATCGGTGTCACAGATGGACGCCCTGCCTCTGTGCCGGCAGGCCAGCCTTACATTGAATTAATTTTTGCAAATTTTATTTCTTCAATATAGTAAATTATATGCATGTAATCAGCCATCTCATATATTCTTCCGTGTTCCCTCTTAGACATTTTATATGTTAACATTTCAAGACAAACGTGTCTCTTCTTCAGAACAGAGTGAGGGCTGTATTTAGGGAAAAAGTGAAAAAATATTATGTCGTTTTGTTCTGAGCTACCCCCACCCCCAACCCTCCCACTCAATACTGGTATTCAGGGCCAGATAATATGGTCAATGCGCAGTCACGATAATAGTCACAATAACACGTCTCCATGCTATAACCTAATTCCAGGACTCAGAGGCCCAGATATCCACAATGCACTGGGCAGTGGTGCAAGCCTGGGTGCAGTGCAACTGGGCTGCGCCGGGGCCAGGACCAAGCGATATTCAACAGTGATGCGCCATGGCGCAGCACCATTGAATATGGCGAGGTTGACGCACAGACCATGCATGGCACAGTGGCACTGCGCCGGCACAAGCCACAGATAAGAAGCACGGGGATGCGCTAGCTCAAGTGCAGTTGCGGCTAGGCGCATCACCCTTGATATTCAGCAGGGGGCATGCAAATGAGACCATAAGAGATGCAAGGTGCAAATGGGGCCATTTGCATGTCATTATGGCCCCATTTGCATGCCTTGCGCAGGGCAGCCTGGTGACTTGCACCTGGCGCCCTGCACAGCATGATGTGTCCAGTGGTCCCCCCTCCCACCCAAGTGCCTGAGTAATGTAAACTGACCATCCCTGGTGGTCTAGCGGAACCCCCCTGCCTCTAGCCATGATCGCGGTAATCCACCGAATAGAATAGCCCTGGTGATCCAGTGGCACCCCCAGCTCACCCACCCACACCGCACCCCTTGCCCACCCTGCCCCTCCATCATCGGTGGGCGGTTACAACCCACCTGCATACCGACCAGCTGCCCGCCGACTGACAGGTACAGTATGGTCTGGAAGCCCATTGGTCCCCAGGGTGGACCAATAGGCTTGCAGGGCATACTGTACTAGACAGTCCCAAATATGTGAATGAAGTTACATCCTTCTAAAAATGAAGTTTTAACTAACAATTTCAACTTCAATTATACCCACATACAAATCCCCATACATCCGAAGTGCCTTGTCCTTTATTGGTTGTTTAAAACTATTTATAAAGTAAGTTTTCCACAAATTGGTTTATTCTGTTCAAACATGATGCACTGCTTGTTTTATTCTAGTATTCGCTTCCCCAAAGTCATTAGCATGTAAAAGGGGGTCCACTGAGGCATTCTACTAAGTGCAGTTCCTGTCTAGGAGTAGTGTGGTTTCTGTGGTGACCAAGTCACGGCACCACATCATTACAGTGATGCAATCATACTGAGACTCTTTCCAGCGTGATAACCCATGGCTCAGCCCATTCTATGCTTGCACATAGAAACATAGAAACATAGACTTTGACGGCAGATAAGGACCGCTTGGCCCATCTGGTCTGCCCATTTCCCTACCTAGAGGATAAGCTGCAGATCCTATTTAACCAACAGCCTATTTCTTCTTACCCCCCACAAAAATTGCCTCATGTCTGTCCCATGCATTCTTGAATTCTCCCACAGTTTTAGACCCCACAACCTCCTCAGAAAGGCTGTTCCATGCGTCCACCACCCTCTCTGTGAAAAAATACTTCCTCACATTGCCCTGAGCCGTCCCCCCTCTATCTTCAAATTGTGTCCCCTTGTTCTTGCACATCTCTTTTTCTGAAAGATGCTACCCTCTTGGACTTTGTTGATTCTACTGAGGTACTTAAACATTTCTATCATGTCCCCTCTCCCTCCTTTCCTCAAGGGTATACATATTAAGCTCCTTTAGTTTCTCCTCATATGGCTTCTCTTGCAGACCCTGCAACATTTTAGTTGCCCTCCTCTGTACTGCTTCCATCCTGTCTATGTCCTTGTGGAGATGGGGTCTCCAGAACTGGACGCAGTACTCCAGATGGGGTCTCACCAACTGTCTGTACAGGGGGATAACAACTTCCTGTTTTCTGTTGGTGATGCCTCTCCCTATACATCCCAATATCCCCCCAGCCCTCCCTAACGCCTTCTCACATTACTTGCCAACCTTGAGGTCATCTGATATGATTATTCCCAGGTCCCTTTCCATTTTTGTTGTTGTTACTACCTCCCCCCACCCATTGTGTAATCTTCCTCTGGGTTTTTGTTTCCCAGGTGCATTACTTCGCACTTCTTTGCATTGAATCCAAGCTGCCATATTTCTGACCATTCCTCCAACCTTGCCAAGTCCCTTCTCATCCTTTCCACGCCTCCTTGTGTATCAACCCTGTTGCAGATCTTTGCGTCATCTGCAAGAGGCATTTTCCTTCAGTCCCTCTGCATGTCACTTACAAAGACATTAAAAGGACTGGACCCAGTACTAAACCCTGCGGTACCCCACTAGTAACCCCTCTTTCTTCAGAGTGGACCCCATTTACAATTACCTTCTGTGTCCTGTTGTTCAGCCAATGTTTTACCCAGGCTACCACCCTAGCACCCACTCCCAGGCTGGTTAATTTGACTACTAATCTTTTGTGTGGGACTGTGTCAAATGCCTTGCTAAAGTCTAGGTAGGCCATGTCCACAGCCCTTCCCTGGTCTACTACTTTGGTCACCCAGTCAAAGAAATCAATTAGATTTGTCTGACATGACCTTCCCGCTGTGAACCCATGCTGCCTTGGGTCCTGTGCCCCACTGGCCTCTAGGTACTCAACAATTCTTTCCTTCAGAAGTGATTCCATCACTTTCCCTACCACAGAGGTCAAACTGACAGGTCTGTAGTTTCCTGCCTCTGTCTTGGTCCCACTTTTGTGAAGGGGAATCACATCAGCCTTCTTCCAGTCCTCAGGTACCACACCATCCTCCCATGATTTGTTAAAAAGGGTAGTCAGTGGTGTCACTAGTTCTCTGCTTAATTCTTTTAGAATTCTGGGGTGAATTCCATCTGGCCCCATTGCTTTGTCCACCTTCAGTTTTAGGAGTTCTTTCAGAACCCTTTCTTCTGTGAAAGGACTGGGATTGACCCCTCTCCAGAGTGCTTCTGTTAATTGGATTAGACACCTCCCCCACTTCCTCTTTTGTGAATACTGAACAGAAGTATTCATTCAGTATCCCTGCTTTTTCACTGTCACTCTCTGCCCACCCACCATCCATTCTGTTCAGGCTCACTATCCTTCCCTTTGTCTTTCTACGCTCCCTGATATACCTATAAAAGGTTTTATCCCCCTTCTTAACCGAGTTGGCTATCTTTTCCTCAGTTTGTGCCTTTGCTATTCTGACTACCCTCCCTGCTTCCTTCTGCCTTAACTGGTACAGCTCTCTGTCCTGCTCCTTCTGTGTTTCCTTACACTTCCTAAATGCTATCTTTTTATCCCTAACCTTCACCGCCACTTCTTTTGAGAACCATAGTGTTTTTCCTTTCATTTTGATTTGTTTATTTGCTTCACACAAAGGCTTGTTGCCTCTGTGATGGCAGTTTTGATATTTCCCCACTGTTGCTCCACCCCTCCTTCTAGCCTGTTTGCTAGTGCTTTTCTAAGGCACTCTCCCATCTTGCCAAAGTCAGCCCTCCTGAAGTCCAGAACCCTCACTTTTGTATGGCTTGACTCTGTAGCTGAGTTTATCATGAACCACACTGTTTGGTGGTCACTTGTTCCCAAATGGCTATCCACTTCTAGATCTGAGATCCTCTCACTGTCCCCATTTGAGAGTATGAGGTCTAAGATTGCTCCCTCATGAGTAGGTTCCAAAACTAGCTGTCTGAGGCATGCCACCTGAAGGGCATCAAGAATGGCCCTTCTTTTGGATGTTGCTGCAGCAAATGTGCTCCAGTTAACATCTGGCATATTAAGGTCCCCGATCAACAGTATCTCCCCTTTCTCTGCCATCCTAAGTATGCCTTCTATCATATCCTTGTCCATTCCTTCCCCCTGACATGGAGGTCTGCAAACAACCCCTGTGCAGATTGTGGTGCCATTTCCAGTCTGTAAGGTAACCCACAGTGCCTCCTCTCCTCCCTGTTTACTGTTTTGTTTAGTTGCTTTTATCCCTTGCCTTACATAGAGAACTACTCCACCCCTCGCCCTCCCTGTCTCTCCTGTAGGTTGTGTACCCTGGTATGTTAACATCCCTGTCATGGTTCTCTGTGTACCATGTTTCTGTGACTGCTACGATATCCAGGCATCCCTCTTCCATCAAGGCCATCAGTTCAGGGAGCTTGTTGCCCAGACTGTGGACGTTGGTACTCATTACCCTCCATTTCTTGATGGCCTTACCCCTTTTTGCCTCATCCTTGTCCTTATTGCGTTTGTCACTTCCTCCATTTACCCCTGCACTTCTCCCTATTGACATCTCTATGTTGGTGTCTACCTCACTAGGGGGCTAGGATTTCCCTGCTCCTTTCCAGTGCCTCCCCACTTGACTAGTTTAAATGCTTGCCAATGAAGTATTTAAACCTATCACCTAGGATCCTGGTTCCCCTCCTGGACAGTAGCAGACCATCACACCAGTATAGGCCTGCATCCCTCCAGGTGGACCCCCAGTCCCCAATGAAGCCAAACCCCTGAGCTCTGCACCAGTTTTTCAACCACTGATTGAATCCCATGGTGTGGAACACCCAAGCCTCACCCGTGCCATAGACAGGCAGCACCTCCGAGAAGGTTACTGTGTGTGCTATTTGTCTAAGGCCCTTCCCCATCTCCACAAACGCTTCTTGCACTGTTCTTGTCCCTTTCTTAGCTAGGTCATTTCTCCCTAGGTGGACAATGACATCCAGCTCCCTCCCCTGTGCAGCTGCTCCTGCAATCCTGAGGATTCACTCCCTGTCCTTCCAAGCCATGGCACCAAGTAGGCACCTTACCTCCCTCTCCCCTTCCTCCCCCAATTCTACCTTCCTAACAATGGAGTCCCCCACCAGGAGTTGTTTCCTTCCCTGTGGGGTCCCATGCCACCCTCCTGTGGGTCTCCTTTGTGGATGTTCCCAGCATCCTCCTTGGTCTCCACTGTGGGTGCCTCCATAGAGGAACCACACTTTTCCAGAACGGCATAGAAATTGTGGAGAGGTAAAACTGGAGGGATGCACCTCTGTTCCACCACCCTCACCCTCCCTGAGCCCACTGTGGTCCAACCGCTCCTCTTTTTTGACAACCTCTGAGGCAACGGCAGTGACCCTGGTGGCCCCTGGGTGGGAGAGAAGGTCCCACAAATCCTGGCCAACTCAGCCTGGAGATGAGCAACCTCCTCCTTCAGCCCGGAGAGGTGCCTGCAGATGGGACAACACTGCATCCTCCAGAACGTCTCCCGGAAGACTGCTGCTCCTCAGCCACTGTACTGCACTGCACCACTCCCATCATGTCTTTTTTCTGGCCCCCTAACTGTTGTTTGGAATACTTACTCTTTCCTCTGTTTATTTATTTATTTTCTCTACCTACTCACTTACTGCCTCTGTGCCCTTTTAGCTCCTGATCTTCCTGTTCTGAGACAAGAAGCAAGCAGCACACTGGTCAGTGTCTATGAATAACAGCAGTCGAGACCACTTATGTTAACTTTTTAATGGCATTTTGAAGCCTAAGACACCTTGTTTAAAGACTAAACACAAGGAAATTAAATATCATCTTCAAGGAGAAGGTAAATCCTTACTTGAAAACTGCAAACATAGAAAGATGTTTTAGTTGATGCTGTGTTAGTAACATAATGTGACTTAAAGACTTTACGCTGTATTATGTTTTAGATTTAGAGGAAAAATGCACTGTAACTCCATTTAGGAGTAGAAGCAGGAAGTCCTTACCTAAATAGATAAAGTCATAAAAAAACATGATGTATTAGTATCTCAAACATTACTTTACAAATACTATTGGAGTATTACATTTTACTTTTCTACAGAATTTATGGAACCCCTTTGCTAAGGCTCAGAAAAATGATAAAAAATAAATATGGTAAAGCACTGAATGATGAGAGTAGGTATGCTTCCCCTGCAAAATAACCAAAAAAGGTTTATATATACTGTATTAGTTCAAAACAACGTAATATTTTTTCAGTTTTTTCCGAAATACAGCCTTCACTCTGTTCTGAAGAAGAGACATGTTTGTATGGAAACGTTAACATTTAAAATATTTTAAGAGGAAGCACAGAAAAATATATGAAATGACTAATTACATGCATATAATGTACTACACTGAAGAAATAAACCTTGGAAAATACATTGGGTGGGATATTCAGACTGCGCCAGGCAGGGGCGCAAGCCTGGGCACAGCGCAACTGGGCTGCACCAGGGCATGGACCATGTGATATTCAATGGTGCTGCGCCATGGCTCAGCACCATTGAATATGGCACTGAGAGCACATACATTGCACCAGTGCAAGTGGCAGAAGGGGAGCAGGGGGATGCGCCAGTGCAAGTGCAGTTGCGCTAGGCGCATCAACCGCGATATTCAGCACTGGGAATGCAAATGAGGTCATTATGCATGCAAGGCACAAATGGGGCCATTCGCATGTCATTATGGCCCCATTTGCATGCGGTGCGCCGATCCCTGGCGACTTGCACCTGGTGCCCTGCCAGGCTGCAGCCGTCGGGGACCGATACCCAGCAGTCCCTTGGTGGACCCTGCTCCTATATGCCCGATCACAGGCATAAGTGAATTACATCCCTGGTGGTCCGGTGGACCACTTTCCAATGCCCGATCGTGGGCATAAGTGATCTAACTCCCTGGTGGTCCAGTGGACCGCTGTCCATTGCCCAATCATGGTGATCCATATTTTAAATCCCTGGTGGTCCAGTGGACTGGTCCTCATCACCCGATCACGGGCATCAGTATATAAACTCCCTGGTGGTCCAGTGGACTGGTCCCTATCACCCGATTGCAGGCATCAGTAAAAAAAAGCCCTGGTGGTCCAGTGGACCGGTCCCCATCACCCAATTGTGGGCATCCGTAAATAAAAGTCCTGGTGGTCCAGTGGAACCTCCCCAGCACCCGATAGCTGGCGGTATCACGAAAGACACCTGGTGGTCCAGTGGTACCTCCCCACCCGCCCACTGGGCCCCTGCCCCAGCACCCCCAGTCAGCGGCGGATGGCAACACCCGCCCGCATGCCAGCGGCTGCCCGCAACTGACGGCATACGTGAGGCTGCACCTGTTGGTCCACTACATGGGCCATCGGCATACAGACCATACTATACTACTAGCCGATATGTGAATGAATGCATTCATTCACATCAGGCATGTAGCAGATGAGTTCTGCACGCCTATTGGCCCATACAGTGGACCAATAGGCGACACCTACTGTATGCTGTCAGTCGGTGAGCGGCCGGGCGGGCAGCATGCTGAGGGTGCTGCCACCTGCAGCTGACTGGGGGTGCTGGGTGGTGGGGGCTTCAGTGGGCAGGTGGGAGTGGAGTACCACTAGTTACCATGGTACCTTCGTGATCTCCACCTGTGATCGGGCGCTGGGGGTCCACTGGACCACCAGGGCTTTTATTTATGGATGCCCACAATCGGGCAATGGGAACCAGTCCACTGGACCACCAGGGCTTTTATTTACTGATGCCCGTGATCGGGCGATGGGGACCGCTCCACAGGACCACCAGGACTTTTATTTACTAATGCCCACGACTGGGTGATGGGGACCGGTCCACTGGACCACCAGGGCTTTTATTTATGGATACCCACGATCGGGCGATGGACAGCGGTCCATTGCACCACCAGGGATGTACTGTTCCCATGCCCATGAATGGGAGAGGGAGTCACAGTGCTCCTTGGGCAGGGGGCATATGGACTGTGTTCTGGGTGGGCAGGTGGCCACCCACAGCTGGTGACTGCCATGTTGCGCACTGCAAAACAGCAGCTCACCTGTGGGTGGCCAGGATTTGTTCCTGGTTTTACCAGGCACAACTCTGCGCGCCAGCGGCACAAGGTGGTGTTGTGCCAGCATCTGCACTGCACATCCTGGGCTGAATATTGGAATGTGCTGCATATGCATGTGCACGCCCTCTACACTTGCGCCACATACATTACCAATGCACCCCGGCACATCGGGAGTTGCGCAGCGCAACTTGCCCCTTTGAATATCGCGCTGGGGCACATTGGTGGGCTGTGCATGGTGCAACCCTTTTGAATATCCCAGCCATTGAGTGTAATCAAACAGTATACAGTGTTACTGGGTTGAGTACTTCCAATTTCAACACATTTCATTAATTATACCCTACCTTATTTTTCTCCCTGTGCCTCTACCTCCCGCCCCCAAAGTGGCAGCTCCTGAGGCAGTCTCCCATTTCTTTAAAGCCCCAGACCCTCGTCCTCATGTGATTTGCCTCTGTTCTTGTCTTTATGTTAAACCACAGTGTAAGGTGATAACTGGTACCCAGAGCACTGCCCACTGTGACGTCTGCGATGCTGGCCCTGTTTATAAGCACCAGGTCCAGCACTGGCCCTGTCCCTAGTGGGTTCTTTGACTAGCTGCCTGAGAAAGGCCCCTTGTAGGGAGTCATGGATGGCCCTGCTCCTTGCCAAAGCTGCTGTTGGAAGGTTCCACTCAATGTCTGGCAGATTGAAGTCACCAAGTAGCAGCTCCTCCCCCTAACTTACCATTCTAATGTTGGCTTGCTCAAGTGCTTTATCTAGCTTGTCTCCCAGTGCTGGAGGTCTGTACACTACCCCAGTACAGATAATGGCCCCAGAGCCTGTCTCCAAGATTATCTACAGGACCTCCAGTCCTTCTTTATCTCTGGGTGCCCCTGTAACTCTGTGGCCTTGATTCCTTCCCTCACATATAATATAACCCCTCCTCCCTGCCCTGTCTCTCCTGAACAGAGAGTAGCCCAGTGGTGGTGCTCAGTACACCACAACTTCATTACGGCCACTAAATCCATTTTAGCTTCCACCATGATGGCTTCCAGGTCTGGAATTTTGTTACCCAGACTATGCATTAGCACACACGACCCTCCACACCTTACTTCCCACCATTCCTGCTTTCCCTGCTCTCCCTCCTTCCTGCCTGTATTGTGCTATGAATTTCCCCTGACCCATGTCTTCCCTTTTAACCTTCACCATTCCCCTGTCACCTTCAATGCTTTACCCTTGCTTACCTGATTTATATCCCTTTTTCCTCTGTCTTGTCTCCACCACTACCTTCTTGCACCCATGGCTTGCTTAGGGGAGTTTACTCCACTCAGGCTGTCCTTCCCTGATGCTCCATCATCTGAAGGGCAATTTTTACATACTAAGATGCCAGTAGAGTAGGCCTAATGGTCTATCAAGTCTGCTATAAAAAAAAAAGCACCCAGCCAGGACACTGTTGCTGCCCTCCCCACCTTCCCAGTAAATCCACCCCCCAACTCCATCCCCCATCGGGGTTATACCTCCAGAACTGACATTACTCAGTTTAACCTTCCCCTTATACCTGTCCCAGACCCTCTTGAATAGAAACATAGAAACACAGAAGTTGACATCAGATAAGGACCACAAGGCCCATCCAGTCTGCCCATTTTTTCTACCTTATGAATATGCCATAGGCCTGTACTCTGTCAATGGCCTATCTATTCATGCTCATCTGTATTGCCCCCTTATGCCTATCCCATGCCTGTTTGAAACCCTGAACTGTATTCACATCCACCACTTCATGAGGTAGGCTCTTCCATGCATCCACCACCCTTACTGTGAAAAAGAACTTCCTCATATTACCCCTTAATCAACCTCCCTCTAACCTCATGCTGTGCCCTCTTGTTCTGCTA
Source organism: Neoceratodus forsteri (assembly GCA_016271365.2). Classification (NCBI taxonomy): domain Eukaryota; kingdom Metazoa; phylum Chordata; order Ceratodontiformes; family Ceratodontidae; genus Neoceratodus; species Neoceratodus forsteri. The sequence goes on along the minus strand of CM057449.1, from coordinate 1,822,438,081 downwards.
TTTTTCTTATACTGAAACATGTTAGTCTCTTTCACCTTGCTAATGCTCTTAAGATGTTTGAATGTTTCAATCATATCATCTCTCTCCCCACTTTGCACTATGGTATACATATTGAGCTCCGTTAATCTGTCCTCGTATGTTTTCTGATGCAGTCCCTGCACTATTTTGGTTGACCTTCTCTGGACTGCCTCCATTTTGTTAATATCCTTGTGCAGGTGTGGCCTCCAGTACTGCACACAGTACTCCAGATGGGGTCTAACCAGTGTCTTGTAAAGAGGGATTATTACCTCCCTCTTATGACTTGCGATACCCCTACTAATCCACCCCAACATCCCTCTAGCCCTACCTACTGCTTTAGTGGTCTGCTTGAATGATTTCAGGTCATCGGTGATGATGATGCCCAAGTCTCTTTCTTCCCTTGTGATTGCCAGCAACTCCCCTCCCAGCCTATAGGTGGCTTCAGAGTTTCTCTTCCCTATGTGCATGATCTTGCACTTCTTTGCTTTAAACCCCAGTTTCCACTCTTCTGACCATTTTGCCAGTTTATCCAGATCTCTTCTCATTCTGCCCACCCCATCTGAATCGTCTGCTCTGTTGCAGATCTTGGTGTCATCTGCAAACAGACAAACCTTACCCTCCAGTCCATCTGCAATGTCACTGATGAAGATATTGAAGAAGACTGGCCCCAGGACTGATCCCTGAGGTACCCCACTTATGACCTGCATCTCTTCTGACTGTATGCTATTTACCACCACTCTCTGTTTTCTGCCCATCAACCAGTTTACCACCCAGTTGACCAACTTCTGACCTGCCCTGAGCCTACCCAGCTTATTAATCAATCTTCTACGTGGAACAGTATCGAAAGCTTTGCTGAAGTCAAGGTAGGCGACATCAACTGCACCCCCCCTTGGTTCTCCACTCTGGTTACCCAGTCAAAGAAATCTATGAGATTAGTTTGGCAGAACCTTCCTGTTGTAAACCCATGCTGTCTTGGATCCTGTGCTCCTATGGATTCCAGGTGTTGCACTATCCTTTCCTTAAGGAGTGCCTCCATAATCTTGCCCACTGCTGAGGTAAGACTGACTGGTCTGTAGTTCCCTGCCTCCTCCCTGCTACCACTGTTGTGGAGCGGGATCACATGAGCCCTTTTTCAGTCTTCTGGGACCTCTTCTGTGCTCAGAGACTCACTAAACAGTTCTGATAATGGCTCTGCTAGTTCCACCCTTAGCTCCTTTAGTACCCTGGGATGTATGCCATCAGGTCCTATTACCTTGTCCAGCCTGAGCTTAGCGAACTCTTGTAGGATCCTTTCTTTTGTGAAGGGACTTGTGCACACCTCCCTCCCCCCTGTGTCCATGGTGCTGAGCTGTGGGCCCTGCCCTACCTTCTCCTCAGTAAATACTGAGTAGAAATATCTGTTTAGGATATATGCTTTTCCTTGGTCCTCCTCCACACATTCCCCCTTGCCCCCTTTGATCTCTGCAATACCCCCTCTGGACTTTTTCCTTTCATTAATGTATCTATAGAAAGTCTTGTCCCCTTCTTTTACTGTTCGTGCTAGTGTTTCCTAAGTTTGGGCCGTTGTCTGCCTTACTGCCTTCCCTGCTTCCCTTAAGGAAGTTTGGTATGCCTCCCTATCTTCATCCCTCTGCGTTCCCTTATATTTCCTGAATGCCAGCCTTTTAGCTCTGACCTTTTCTGCTACTGTTTTTGAGAACCAAAGTGGTTTCCTCCTTCTTTTGCCCTTGCTTTTCTCACTAACACAATGGGATGTTGCTTCAAGTATTGCATCCTTAATGCTTGCCCACTTTACCTGTACCCCCTCACCTGTATTTCTTCTTGCCAGGGCTATCTTAACTCTGTTGGCCGTCTTTTCAAAATCAGCTCCCCTGAAGTCCCATATTTTTGCCTTGGAATGGGATGATTTAGTTCTAGTGGCCAAATTGAACCATACCATGTGATGGGCACTGGCTCCCAAGTGACCTTATACCTGGAGATCTGTGTCAGTACTAGATCTAGGATAGCCCTGTCTCTTGTGGGTTGTTGTACCAGTTGTTTGAGACCCTCCCCCTGCACGGAATCCACTATGTGTCTAGTTCTAGTGTTTGTTCCTGCTGGTATTGACCAATCTGTATCTGGCATGTTGAAGTCTTCCATTATCAGAACCTCCCCTATGGCTGTCATGTTTTGTATATCTTCTAACAATAATGTGTCTATGTCTTCCCCCTGGTCTGGAGGCCTGTACACAACCCCAGTTTGTATGGCTGTCCCATTTCCTGTTTCCAGGGTGACCCACAGTTCTTCTGGCTCCTTATTTGTATTCTGAATTTCTGTAGCTTTGATGTTTTCATTGACATAAAGGGCCACTCCCCCACCACCTCACCCCCCCCTTTTTGCACCTCGGTCTCTTCTGAACAGTACATAGCCGGGTATTGAAGTCTCCCAAGTTTGGTTACTGGTGAACCATGTCTCACTAATGGCTACTGTGTCCAGTTTAGCCTCTATCATTGTTGCCTGCAGGTCTGGGATCTTGTTTCCCAGAATGCGGGCATTTGCGTATATGATTTTCCATTGGCCAGATTTTATTGTGTTAGTTGTTGGGCGAGGTCAGGCAGTTCCTCTGCATGTCATATGGGGAAGCCGGATCTTTTTCCTTACCTGGTGATGCAAATGAACTACAAACATGTTGAACTCCTGTTTGATCACTAGTTGAGGGGGGAGGGGTGTTCTTCCCGTTCAATGTATCGGGTGCTGCACCCCTCTCCCCATTTGCTAGTTTAAATATTCTGCAAAAACATCAAACTTCTGCCCCAATGCACTGACTCCCTCCAAATTTAAACAACTTTCACTCCCAAAACTGTTGCCAGTTACCTACCAATTTGTGCCCTTTTTCCTGGCACCAGCCCTTGAGCCACATGTTTAGCTCCCCTGTCTCCCCTTCTCTGACTTTCTGTCCATCTGCCCCCCCTCTCCCAGACTGGCAGGATCTCAGAGAAGGAGATGCCAGATGAAATGGATGACAGTTTGTCTCCCAGCCTGGTCAGGTGTTCCTTGGTCTCCACAACTGACTGGCTGGTAAGATCAATAGTCCCTATGTGTACCAGAACATCGATGTTTTCTCCTGCTTCCTGCACAATTTTAGCAATGCAGTCAGTGTCTCTCCACACTGATGTACCTGGGAGACATCTGACCTTACCCCCGGCTAGAGATAGGTATCAACTCCCCGAATCATGGAGTCTCCTATGATCAGAAGTGTTTTGGATTTCTTTTTTACTTTTTTGTTTTGGTCCCTGTTTTGGGCAAGTTTTGTTGCACTAGCTCCTGTGCTGCAGTGTTCTGCGCTGCAGTGTCCTCTGCCCCTTTGTTTAATTTCAAAGATAGAGGCAGATACCTGTTTGTAGGTTTTATATGGTTTGTGGTGGTGATATGTTGGAGAGCACTGAGTGATGGGGCACCCGATTTGCCCCTCCTAACCACCTGCCAACTTCCTGGACCAACTACCCTCTGTGGTTGAGGTGCTTCAGCTGGATGTTGGGGAAATGGCAGACAGGTCTTATAGTTCCACCTGAATATGCAATTTGAGGTGAGCAATCTCTGCCCATGCTGCCTGGAGCTGAACCCTTAGATCTCCAGTGGTCCAGCATGTAGGACATCATCCTAAATCCTGTATAACTGCCCTTTTGAAAAGTGTCCCATAGTACCTGCAGTTAATAATGTCCATTCCAGTTAAGTTGCCGGGTTTATAACCTGGTTCGAGTAATAAGAAGAAGGAAAATGAAGGCAAAAGTTTGATTCTTTGTTTTGTTTGTTTGTTTTTGTATAACTTGTTATAACAAGTTAAATTACTTCTGCCCCTGTAAGTGAGGTCACTGTGTGGATACCCCTCTGATCCTCTCCTTCCTGCTTTGCTACAGGAAATGTTACAACTGTGCTACCCTATAAAAGGAGTGTAGGATGGGGTGGTTGGAGATGGGGTGGGTGGCTGGGCTCTTCCCCTGCCAAAAAAGAAGAACCACAGACGAAAGAAACAAGGAGGTAAGAGCAGAAACAATCAACCAACAACAAATGCAGAAGTCCTAAAGCTTAGCCTAATGATAAATAAAACTGTAAAACCTACAAAGCACCACCTATAATAATTTCACAGAAGACATACTCTGCAAAAAACACTTTGCTACAGAGAAAAATAAAGCAACAACAGAAGATATACCTTGCAAAAAACAATTTGAATCAGAGAAGATTACAGCAGTAATCTGTAAGCACAAAACAGTAACAAACCTGTAGGCACACCCTGTAATAATGCAGCAGAAAGTATACCCTGCAACAGCAATTTGAATCAGAGAACAATAAAGCAGTAAAATGTTAGCAAAAGACAGTAACAAACCCTGTGAGCACAAAAGAAAATAGTATCACACAGTAAATCTGCCTAGTCAAAAGAAACCTTAAACTTTTTCCTTGCTCTGATAATGTGCCTTGCTCTGTCCTTACAAGCAAACCTAGAAGAAAAGAGCTCAGGTGAAGCTAGGTGCCTTTGCCAGCAAACCTAGTCTTCCGTCTCAAAAACACCAACTAACCTGAACTTTTAACTCTTCCTTCTGTTAGAAGTTACTAAAACTTTGTTAGCTCCCCCCCCCCCCCAACCAGTTACACACCTAATCCCTTGGAAGAGCTGTGGGAGGAAAGCAATTAGCTCCTTCAGTGTGAGAAGGAGACTGCAACACCGTTGAGACCAAACCAAAAACCTTTCAGCAAAAAAATAAAATAAAATTGTAGGAAACAGTAATTTTGCTTAGCCTAATGATAGATAACAAAGTTACAAAAATGTAAGCATCACCTGTAACAATTTCACAGAAGATATATCCTGCAAAAAACACTTTGCTACAGAGAAAAATAAAGCAATAATAGAAGACATACCTTGCAAAAAAACAGTTTGAATCAGAGATTACAGCAGTAATCTGTAAAACAAAACAGTAACAAACCTGTAGGCACATCCTGCAATAAGGCAGCAGAAAGTATACCCTACACCAGCAATTTGAATCAGAGAACAATAAAGCAGTAAAATGTTAGTAAAAGACAGTAGCAAACCCTGTGAGCACAAAAGAAAATAGTAACACAAAGTAAATCTGGCTAGCTAAAAGAAGTCTTAAGCTTTTCCCTTGCTCAAATAATGTTCCTTGCTCTGTCCTTACAAGCAAACCTAGAAGAAAAGAGTTCAGGTGAAGCTAGGTGCCTTTGCCAGCAAACCTAGTTTTCCCTCCACTATATAAACAGCCATGAGTTCCACAGGCAGTGTGTTCCAAGGGTCCACCACCCTATCAGTAAAGAAGCATCTCCTTGTCTACCCCTGAGCCTCCCACCAAGAAGCCTCATGGAGTGTCCCCTGGTGGCTTCCTTCCTCCCTCAGCTGGAACATCCTATTTAGGCTGACCCTATTTACTCCCTTTAGATATTTAAAGACCTCAATCATATCCCCTCTGTACCTCCTCTCCTCCAGGGAGTACAAGTTGAGCTCCTCAAGTCTCTCCTCATAGGATCTTTTCCCCCCAGACCCTGCATCATCCTAGCCACCCTCCTCTGGACCCTCTTCAGAAGTGCAATGTCATTTTTCAAGTACGGATGCCAAAACTACATGCAGTACTCTAGGTGCAGTCTAACCAGGCAGTTATACAGAGGGAGAAGCACCTCCTGTCTCCTTGAGGTTATCCCCCTGGCAATGCACCTGAACGTTTTATTTGCTTTCACTGCAGCCTTCCTACACTGCTCCGAGTTGTTCATTTTGGTATCCACAACCACCCCAAGATCCTTTTCCCCTCCCGAAACCTGCAGTTTCTCCCCATCCAAAAAGTACTCATGAGCTGGGTTTCTATAACCCAAGTGGATAACACTGCATTCTCTGGCATTAAAACTCAGTTTCCAGATGCATGACCACCTCTCCAGGGTCTTCAGGTCCCCCTGTAGGGCTTCTACCCTCCTCCTCCCCATCCACCACCACCCCCAGCTTCATGTCATCGGCAAGAAGGCTCATCTCACTCCTAATACCATCCCTGATGTCCAAGATGTAAGCATTAAACAGGAGTGGACTCAGCACCAACCCTTGTGGGACCCCACTAATGACCCTCCTAATAGATGATACCTCCCCCTTGACCACTACCTTCTGAAACCTCCCAGTTAGCCAGTTTCGTATCCATCTAACCATCCTTTCCCCCACCTCCCTTGGTTTACTGCCTCCCCTCCAGATAGTGTAAATGCTCATCCAAGAAGCATTTAAACATCCTACCAAGAATTGCTGTCCCCTTCCTGGATGAATGCAGGATGTCTCCTTTATAGAGGCCCATATTCTTCCAGGCTAGCCCCCAGTCCACAATGTAGCCAAAGTCCTCCTCTTTGCACCATGCTTTTAACCAGTTGTTAAATGGCCAGGTGTGGAATACCTTTGCCTCTCTAACACATCAGCAAAAGCCACTGTGCATGACACCTGCTTGAGGCCCCTCCCCAACTTTCTAAAATTACCCTGCACTATTTTTATCTTGTGCCAGATCATTTGTCTCCAGATGAACAACGATGTGTAGCTCCCTTCCATCTCCTGCTGCCTATCATTCCTCTGGATACATTCTCCATTTCTCCAAGCTGAATCACTACTTAATCAATCAATCAATCAATCAAGTCTTTTGTTTAACCAGTCGTTCATCGTTGAGCAGAAGCTCATTTGCAAGATGGACCTGGGTGGAGCATGAACAATTGTATATACAGGTCAACACAGGTATTTACAAGGCAATACAGAAAATACTCTTTACAGAGGAAGAAAAAGAAGTTCATATGTACATAGAATTATACAGATATTGTACAGATTACACGGTATTTACATACATAGAGGTGTCTATAGGAAGATACAGCAGGTTATCTAAGGTTGCAGAAGGAAGTATCGGAAGGAAAAAAAAATATATATACATCAGGTAGAGGTGAAGGTAGGGGGAAGGGAGGGAGGTAGGGGAAGAAAGGCTAGGAGGGCACGGTGCACAGAAAGGAGTTGGTAAAACGGGATGTAGAGAAGGTGGATGGAGAAAAGGAGTTTGTGTAAGCCCCGGGATTGAATGCTATAAAGTACGGGGCATGGTAGGATGTCACAACCCAGGGTAGTGAGCTCCTATCCGAGGTTGGGAAAGGAAGAATAAGGGGATGGACGGGCCTAGTGTTGATAAGACAGGGGGATAAGAGAAAGAGAACAATTAGGCTGGTGAGGAGCAAGCTGGGGGATCAGTACTAAAAATTGGGTCTAGGCATGGCTATATACCAGTGCAGACACCGGTACTGGGTCTGAGTGGGTGAAGCAGTTACATACTTCTCTAATTGTACGGAAATAAAGCGTCTTGAAGGCATTTATACCGATTAGAGTGCTTAATTTGAGGGTTTTTTGTAGATCGTTCCATAAGGTAGGTAGCACGAAGCTTATGGCTGCCCTGCTGAAGCGGGATTTTGCTTTGGGTACTTTAAGTGTAATAGCTGAGTAACTTCTTAACGTGTATTTCCCAATTATACTCAGGGGAAGACAGCAAGAGATATAGTAAGGCAGCTTATTAGAGATGGCTCTATAGGTCCAGAGAGCAGCGTTTCTGTAACTACTCAGGCTCAACACTTCCCTATCCATTACTCCCTCACTCCCAAGTCCACATAGAAACATAGAATTTGTTGGCAGAAAAGGACTGTTAGGTCCACGCAGTCTGCCCAGTTGTTTCCTGGCTATTTTGTCTCCGCAGACCCTAACTGGTCTCTTGCAGCCATCCCCTGCCTTTTTATTTACCAGTACTCCCGTATGCCTATCCCATGATGTTTGAAACAACCCACTGTTTTTGCCCCTACTACCTCTGGTGACAGGCTGTCCCAGGCATCCACCACTTTTCCAAGTGAAGTAGAAGTTCCTCATATCCTTCCTAAACTCCCCCTTCTAACTCTGTTGCATGCCCTCTTGTTCTGTTGTACTTTCTCATTTGAAGCAGGCTTCCCACCAGAACCCTGTTCATCCCCGTGAGTTACTTGTAGGTCTGTACCATGTCCCCCCTCTCCTTTCTCTGCTCAGGCTGTACATGCTGAGATCCCTCAGTCTCTCCTCATTTGGTTTCACATGCAACCCATGTACCACTTTAATTGTCCTCCTCTGGATGGCCACTACCCTGTCTATGTCTTTTCTGAGATGTGGCCTCCAGAAGTGCACAAAATAGGGATCAAGTGATGCAGCAGGCCTGAGAAGACGCTTTCCCGTTCTCTCCTGCCCACCGCCGTTAACTTTATATATTTTTATTGAGCTTACTAACATCAAGAGCCTGATTTAAGCTATAATCTGGTGGGGGATACTTACAAGTATGTAGCTGGTGAGTTCAGTGAAGAATGGAAGCCGAAAAGAAGAAGCCTTCGCCTAAACACACACCCTAGGTTACCCCAGAGAAGGTCCCTAAGAAACCGTGGGCTGGAACTACAGGCTCAGTGCAGGCAACAGCACCTCCAAGCTCAGATCAGGAGCCGTTAACCCTCGTCGGATTCCTGGCTGAATTTAGGCCATTCAAAGAAGAGCTAAGAAACCTCACTTCTGAATTGAAATCCCTCTCTCAAGCTATCGAGGATATAGCATTGATAACTTTGTATGTCGAGACTCGACTCATTTCTTTAGAAAGGAAGGTAGACAAGAAGAATCCTGAGGTGGCCATGCTTTGGCAAAAAATTACCAAGATGGAACAAAAGCTCGAAGACCTTGAGGGTCATAGCCGCAGAAACAACGCGGTCATTATTGGTCTACCTGAGAAGGAAGAAGGGCAAGACACGGTTCTGTTTGTGCAGAAGTTCATCGAGAGAATTATTGGACACTCTCCCTATGGCCCCCATTACATTATAGAGAGGGCCCACAGAGCTTTGCGTTCTAAGCCTCCGATGGGGACCTCTCCCAGACTGTTAATTTTTTGTTTCCTTAATTTTTAGGAGAAACAGCATTTTTTTCTTAAACTGAAGGCCATATAAGAGCTACAGTGGGAAGGAACGAGAATCAGAGTTACCCAGGATTTGCCGCTCTCTGTTAGGCAACGCAGAGCTGCCTTCCACCCGGTAGTGAAGAAGCTCCTGGCGGCTGGTCTTAAATTCAGAATGCGGTATCCCTTGAAATCACAGGTTCAGATATCTGGACAATGGCACTCATATGAGGACTCTGACTCTGCAACGGATGGACTAAGAAAAGCTATGCCTGATCTCTTTAAAGACTCCTAAATATCATAGGGGTTATTAGAGGGGACTGTTTTGCTAGTCTGAGATGTAACAGAATTCATGGAAATGTCTAGTGTTTTATTTTCTAGTCTATTACTATCTGTTTCCAACTGTTTCTCTAGTTGGGGTTAAAAAACGAAAAGTTGCAATATCCTTAAACTTTTTGATTAACCAGGTACATTTTAGATCTTCTGGGGGAAGGGTAAGGAGAACAGTGGAGACATCCCTGGCTAAAGTTATGGGAAGACAATGTCCGTGTATGCATAGGGCTTCTTTTTGGAGACCGTGAAGGTCTTTAGGGAGTATTGGGGGCATTTCTGTGCTGGGCTGCCCGTCGCGGTGATTTGGGTTGCAGGGACGAGGTCTCAGGATAGGGCGGCGTTTGCACTCTGTTTTTGATTAGTGTGGGTCCAATTCTGTTCCTCCCCTTTCTCTCTGTAGTTGGGATATGGGAATTCCTCGTCAGTTTAACAGCCCTGGTGATGAGAGTTCGGGTGACCGGCTTACGGGTGGCTTGCAGGGGCTTATTAGCAAGGTACAGAAGACCTTTTAGGTTATTGCTTGTGCAACCCACGAAGGGATGCAGGGATCATTTATGGAGCGGTTGGTTTCCATGCAGTTGCGACTGGCAACCACTAGAGGGGAGTATTTCTCTGGACTACGTGCAGCCTTCACAGTAGTGAAGAAGCAGCAAGGCAGAATGGGTGGCAATCGGGATATAGGCTGGGTTCAATGGCATGATTACTGTTCTGGGACGGAGCCGGGGCTCGGCTCATTTGGATGTTTCTAATCTTGTTTTTTCAGGGGGAACTCCCTGAATCTGGGCTTTTGCCTATTTTGGTAAATATTGTCTTTTCTCTTTCCTTTTTCACTCTCATTTCCTTCTTTGTTGATTAAAGGAAGGAGACCAACTCTTGTTTGGATCTGGGGGTGGTGACTTTACCCCCTTCTTGTGCATTAGTCTCGAGGAGAGGCATCGGATGGGAGACATCCTGCCTCATGTTATTCTGTATCAGGGGTGATACCCATTCTTGTAAGGACTTTGGATTAAGGAATGATTTTCGAGATCTGCTAATTTTACTATTCTGGCTTTAATAGTGGTTCTCACACTTAGTTTTGGTGTTTGTGGGTCCCATAAGCGTGTTGAACTTGCTTTATTTTTCAATTTTGTCATGGATGGTTACTATGCTGAGTTTGTGCACGTGGGTGGGCGGAGGATGGGAGCGGCTGTTTTGGAGGAGTGCTGTTAGCGATGCATAGGAGATTTGGGTGGGATGGGAGGCGGGGGATCGATGGGTATGGTATTTGGGGTTTGTGTTTTGGTTGGATTGTTTGGGGGATGTTTTCAGTAGGGTGGAGGGGAGAGGTTTGGGAGCTGGAGAGGTATTTTTTGGGGGGATACAGTCCATTATAGGTTGGTTGAGGTCTCTTCTTAAGGTAGTCTGTGACTTTAGCTACTGCATTTATACATCGTATTTGTACAATGGCTAAGGGGCGTTGTTTTTCAACTTGGAATGTTAAAGGGACCCATAAAAAAACTAAGCAATATAAGATATTGATGCACTTAGATATTTTAGGTGCTAATATTGTTTTTATACAGGAATCTCATTTGCTTGACTCGGAAGCCATTCAGATGAGACGGATGCAGATTGGACAGGTCTTCTCAGCCCAAGGAACTTCAAACAGCTGTGGGGTCTTAATTCTCATTAACAGAGGCATTCCCTTTCAGGTTACCCAGGAAATTAATGACCCCCAGGGTAGATTTGTTCTGGTTACGGGCACTTTGTTTTCAGTAGATTTTGTATTAGGAAGCATCTATGGCCCTAACAAAGATGACCCTCTATTCTTTACGAGTCTACTTAATAATATTCTCTCCTTGTTGCCTTCCACCATAATTTTAGGGGGGGATAGGAACCTAGTGGTGGACTCAAGTAAAGACCGCACTGGCTCCCTCTCGATTCCCCTCTCCCTGGCACAGCGTGCATTACATGAGCTAATAGACAGATTGGGCCTTTGTGATATTTGGAGGGTTCTACACCCTGCGAACAGGGAATACACTTTCATGTCCCCTGGTCACAGGTCTTTTTCCCGTATTGACTATTTACTGGTGTCTCAGGCCTTTTACCAGTGGTGACAAGTTCTACTATCCAGTCAGGTCCACCCTCTGACCACTCTGTGGTGCTCTGTAAGCTGGTCCTTACTTCTTTGCCTAAGCGGCAAACTAGGTGGAAATTGAATGGCCAACTGCTTAAGGATTCAAAGTATAGAAACCAAATCAAGGAGCACATCACACAATTTTTTGATTTGAATGCTACACAGGACACTAGGCCAGATGAGTTATGGTGTGCCTTCAAGGAATATCTCCAGGGCACCCTAATTGGGATGGCAGTGATGAGGAAAAGGGGACGGGAGGCAAGGCTGAGGGAGGTGTTATCTCGGATAAGAACTTTAGAGACTAACCTACAATCAAACCCATCCAACGACTCTGAACAAGAGCTGGCAAAATTGAGGGACTCCTATATAGCTATGCTCAATGAGAAAGCAGAGTTTGCTATCTTATGTACTAAAGCCTCCTACATAGAACACGGGGAAAAAACGGGCAAGCTACTGGCCCAGAGAATTAAACAATTGGAGTGCACTCGGTTCATTCCCCCGATCCACTCCAAATTTGACGGAACTCTCAAATCTAATCCTCAGGAGATTGTTTCGGAGTTCATCAGTTATTCCGAACATTTATATGGCAAAATGCCTAACCCCCCCCCAGCCCTTACTCTCTCCTCTTACCTGGCGGAGGCCCATCTACCTTGTCTCTCAGAGTCCCAGGGTAGGACGTTAATAGCTCCTATTACGAGTCGTAAAATCTTGAGGCGATAAAGGCCTACCTCAGACAAGTCACCTGGACTAGATAGTTTTTCAGCAAATTTCTTTAAGTGTTTTAAGGAGCAAATTACTCCCCATCTTCTTTCTATCTTTCACTATATATTATCAGGTGTGCAAATCGACTCCTCTCTATTTGAGGCTCTCATTGTGCTCCTTCCAAAACCGGGGAAAGATTTAGAATGGGTTGAGAGTTACAGACCCATATTATTGTTGAACCAAGACATAAAAATTCTAACAAAGATCTTGGTGGATAGACTCAGCTTGGTTCTTCCCAATTTAATTGGTTCACATCAAGTGGGTTTTATGAAAGGCAGATTTTCCGCAGACCATCTCCGCACTCTCTCGCATGTCCTCTCAGTGTCCAGGGATGCTCCCTTTCCAGTGGCACTGGTCTCTCTGGACGCCAAGAAGGCCTTTGACAGAGTCAATTGGAGTTTTTTACTTCAAACACTAAATTTCTTTGGATTTCCTCAACAATTTCAATCTTGGATAAAGGCCTTATATCAGCAACTGATGGCTAAGATTTCACAGAATGGGGTGTTCTCCAGGACCTTCATCTTGCATTCCGGAACCAGGCAGGGTTGTCCCCTTTCTCCTTTACTTTTCAATCTCTACCTGGAGCCGTTAATCCGTAAATTAATTTCATGTTCGAAGATCCAGGAGATTACCATTCTCGGTACTGAGCTTAAAGTTGCTGCATATGCGGATGACCTGCTTTTGCACCTTTCTTATCCAGAGACTTCTAGTCCCGTCATGTTGGATATAATTGAGCATTTCAGCAAACTATCCAATTACAAATTAAACATAGGGAAGTCGGTTGTGTTTCCCCTAAATCACAAAGTTTTTAAGAATGACATTACTTCCCTGGGTCTGGCCTGGTCTAAAGACTCATTGCGGTATTTGGGCATTGTGCTAACTAGGGACCTGCAGAGTACCTTTAAATACAACCTGGAGGCTATACTGTCCACAGTGGCTTTAGATCTGACTAGATGGTCGACTCTGCCTATCTCTTTTTGGGGAAGAGTCAGCCTGGTCAAGATGAATGTTCTCCCGTGTCTCTTATACCCCTTCCAGCTACTTGACATTTGTTTGCCAAGTCGCTGGTTTAAAAAGGCCCAGAGCTTGACTGGTGATTTTATCTGGTCTAAAAAGAAACCTAGATTAGCTTTTTACAAGCTTGTGGCGCCCAAGTCTAAGGGCGGTTCATGACTTCCACACATGTCTATGTACAACTGGGCCTGTTGTGCGGCCAAATACCTAAGGTGGATGGTCTCCAATTCCTTGGGTTATTTGCCTGCATGGCTCAAAATAGAGAGGGAATTGATCCACTCGGTTAATTTAGCCCCTTCCGCTTTATTATTCCTCAATACACACACCGGTACCTAAGGAGTTAAAAGCACCACAATCGGAATTTCTACGAGGATTCATTCACAGTTGTGCAGATTTCTAAAATATAAAAATTGGTTAGATGTGGAGCAGTCGGTTTGGAACTCTCCTGCTTTTAAAATAGATAACAAAGTGCTATCCCCCAGATGGTTACCTAGTTTAGGCGATGGGAGGGTTCACTTATTTCTTAAGGAGGATGGCACCTGGTTATCAGCTGAGGATATCGTGGTGAAATTCAGGCTCAAGGAAAGTGACTATTTCAAGGTACATCAGCTTAGACACCTCCTCACTAAAAAATTTGGGGAGGGTACCCCTATATCTTATGATTTCGCTTTCCTCATTGAACTAGTCCCTTTGGTTAATTCCCCCCAGAGTATCTCCAAATTGTACAATATTTTGTATGATTGGCGGTTCCCTGTGCCGTTTGGCCCTACAGAGTTTTGGTCTGCGCTTTTCCCACACTGGGATAGGGACTGGACGACTATATGGAATACCTGCCATCATTTTGTTACACAAAACAGGCTACGGTTGATGCAATTTCGTATTCTCCATAATCTCTACTACTATCCCCAGAAACTGGCTAAATGGGAAATTACTTCCTCTAATGTTTGTACTAGGTGTGCTCAAGCAGAAGGTTCTCTACTCCACATTTTCTGGGAATGTGCTAAGATATCACCCCTTTGGGAGACTATAAGGGACAAAACCGACCCACTCCTTAGGCTGAGAGACTTGTTCATCCCAGAGGTTTGTATTTTTGGGGATTATTTGCAGATTTCTGTTAATAAGCGTAAGTTTCATATTGCTTTAATTTCCATGTCTGTTAAAAAAACTGATACTTAAATATTGGAGGAGTTCTGAGGTTATCTCTTATTCTGAATGACTAAATGAGCTATTATTTAATCTCCGAGCGGAGAAGACTATTTCGAGTATCAATAACAATAATTCCAAATATGAACGGATCTGGGCCTCACTTCATACATTATATACTATCTAATTTTTAATATTTAATCTCTATGATGTCATGGACTGTCAAGCTTTTGAGACTGTGTGAGGAGTTTGGTGGGGTGTCAGGGGGGAGGGGGACGGGGCCAATCAATCTGTTTTGTCTCAAGTTTTACACCATGGATGTTTTGACCCTGTCCATTATAGATTGTGAAACTTTCAATAAACTTTAAATTATTGTAACCCCTAGATGGCGCTATCCCAGGGGCTACTACCCCTGCCTGATTTGCCACTAACAGGTTGAGGGGCCTGGATCCAATGGCGGGTGCCTCCACCCAGAGGTCAGGGTTTGCAATAGTTAAACTAACTTGGTCACAGCCCTCTGGGACACTGCAACCCCCCTTTCTTCCCATTAGTGGCCCACACAATATATCAGAATTACCTTTCATCAGTATACACTACCCCAGGTCTGGTTCCGGCACTGGGACCTCCTGTGAAATGAGATACAGTGCAACAATCACAGTACAGTACTTTAACATAGACAAATACCTCAGGCAGTATAACTTTGCTGAAACAAGCAGCTCTGATTTATTGGGGGATATAACAGGACAGGGAAATCAGGTTAATTAGCTTATCACTCTAATAATCTACCTATGGCTCTGTGCACAGGCCTATCCCTATCAGTCTACTGTCCCTGGGTACCCAAGCCCTAGTGGCTAGTCCAAACCGTGGCAGCTGGTAGGGGCCCTTTCACACAGAGAAAAGGAGAATTAAACAGTCAGCAGTACAGTAATTCCATTTGGATTTAATGTGGCAACTCAACAGGAGCAACCTGAATTAGTACTCACGACCTCCAAATAAGATAGGGTCCTTCAATGTCATGGCGGGCTCACTTGAGGTACACAAACCTCTTCACACATCCATATAAAAAGTACTATACCAGGCAGGCTGCATCTGTATCCCGATCGCAATTACTGCACACAATACCGGGAGAACACACAGCAGATTCAGTTCCTGACAGACCGAGTGCAATTTTCAGCAATTCTTCCAGTCTTCTACAGGGTGAGCCTGGTTTCTACTCTTCAGAGATCCTTTGATTTCTTTTCAAGGACGGATTCAGTCCTAACAAGCTGTTACACAAGCTGCAGACCGGAACTCTGGGCCTTACACACGTTTTTGGACTAAAACTGCACACTGAAAAAGCACAGGCTCCTTCCTTCTTCACTGCCAAAGCTCAACTGAACTCCAACTGACCAAACCGGCACTTCCTTTGAGTTCCTCCCAGTTCTTGACTGGATTGGCTGTCACCACACAGACTGCTGCTGTTGGTCCAAAAAGGCACTGAAGTCTAAACTACATCTCCCAGAGTCACTGCCCATACATCCTCTCTTGTGGCTGGCTCAGATTATGAGTCCAAGTTCTGATTCGTCCAAGGCATCATTTTAGAGCTAGCTTACCCCACACTGATTGGTCCAGTTCAGCAGTTCAAAACTAGAATGGGAACTAGCAGACACAGTTCTGACTGCAAAGAAAGCAGGTTAGACAAACTGTAATTTCATTATTACTCTAAATAATTTCTGGCAAACAGTTACATCTTTCAGATAGGTTCCCTTTGCACTCCTAGTGACTGCAAAATGAAGTGAATTGGCAGCAGCTCGAGTGGTACTCAGAGAAGCACACAGTCCCCATACAAACTAATTATGTCTGCAAGCAGACAGCTCTTAAAGAGACAGTACCAGAGGCTCTAAAACACTCACTGATAAATGGCTTAAATGCCAAACACCATTCAGGCTTGGAGCATTCAAGCAAGCTCCTGAAGTCTTTTGGGAACCCCCATTTGCAGGGGTTACACCCTTCCTGGCCTGGGAAAGCTTGACGTCCAGCGTCAAGCAAGTACCATAAGTTTCAACTGCAACCATATACATTTGCATTAGGCTCCACATGTAATCATCAGTCAATATATCATTTTACCAAGAACACATTTCTGAAACATTGATACGTCACTCTTTACACAGTATTACATACACATTAATACCATAACTCAAGTTATTACCTCTTGTACATGAAACCTGAAGAGGGGCCCTTCCTATCAGTTACCTTGGGGCTGGATGGGGCAAGGGCACCATACTTAGAGGGCAACACAAGTAACTTGGAGTTAGCACTGATGCTCAGTTTGGGCAATGAGCTCGGGGACACATACACTCCTTTATGGACAACATTGAGAGGCAAGTCCACAGGCCTCCCAAGTGAATCATAACTGAGGTGCACCACAGGCTTTACAGCTCGACCAGTCTTTCTAGGGGAACTGTTATAGTCTCTGCACTCTGAGCCTCATTTTCAGCATTGTCCTCACTTGTCAGGGAGTCTCCATGGGGGTAGAGGCTAGAGACCTGGGGCACTTTCAGCTCCAGGAGTTACAGTTTCTGAGTCCACAACATTTGGCTCGCAGGAGAGCTTCTCGGACACTGGCAGGGACTGTCAGGGCACTCAAAATACTCTTCTTGTTCGATGTATCACCAGTCTGCCCCAATCTATCATTTTCCTCCTGAAAGCTCAAACAGTTCAACCATGCACAATGATTCCATTTCATCTGATCTGATGCTTTGCACTTCACTTTCTGGGAGCATTGGCTCCAGGGATGAAGCTGGGGGCTTAGACAGTCCAGAAGGCCCAGCTTTGTCTCCAGTTGACTAGGGATTGCCCGAAACAATTGACTCAGTTCGTAAGAAGGATAGTATTCAAAGTCACTCTCACTTTCTTCCGATATGGACTGACAGTCATGCTCAACTGGGACTTGTGGAGGGGAACACTTTAACTTTGCTTCTGTAGGTGCAGACTTTCTTGATCTTTTCTTAGCAGCAGCTCTAGTCACTGGTCCAGAGGGGCATCTTCAGGGGCTCAGACTCAATTAAGATTTGTCCAATGGGCAGTAAATGATTTCTATGCATTGTTTTTACATCTTTTGAATTATTCTCAGGCCTTACTTTGTACACTGGCAGATCATCTAGTTTGCCCACTACAATGTGAGGGAGATGGTGCCATCTGTCAGCAATCTTGTGCTTGCCATGCAGTCCCAGATTTCTTAGCAATACCCGATCTCCCTCCTGGAGTTCCTGTGCTTTCACCTTTTATCATACCTTTCTTTGTTGGCCAGATTTTTTTAGCAGCCATGGTTTGAGCCAGTTAGTACGCATGAGTTAGCTGGGCCTTTAACTTTGCACATACTGTAAATAGTTGTCAGCTTGAACCCCATCAGGAGAGACCCCAAAACACACATCTACTGGTAGTCGAGCTTCTCTTCCAAACATCAGCAGTAGGGGGGAGAATCCAGTGGCATCACTTTTGGTGCAGTTATAAGCATGTACCAGGGTGCTAATTTGTTAGCTCCATCTGAGCTTGTCCTTTGGGTGCAGGGTGCCTAGCATATCTAGCAAGTGCGGTTGAAACGTTCAGGCTGTGGGTCCCCCTGGGGTGGTAAGGAGTGGTTCTGGACTTTCGCCTCCCCACAGAGAAAGCATCTCTTTGATCAGACGACTCTCAAAGTCTCTCCCTTGATCAGAATGGATTCTTTGTGGAGCCCCATAGTGAACAAAAAGTTTTCTACAAGTACTTTGGCTACAGTGGATGCTTTCTGGTCTTTGGTGGGAAAGCTTGGGCATATCTCGTGAAATGGTCAGTGACCACCAGCACATTACTGATATTTCTTTGATCTGACTCCAAACTTAGAAAATCAATACAGACCAGCTCCATGGGTGCACTGGTGGTTATGTTAACAAGGGGCAGCCCTCTGGGCAAAGCTTTCCTCTGTAAGCAGCTATCACAAGTTCGAATGTGTTGCTCCACATCAGCCCCCATCTTAGGCCAATAGAATCTGGATCTCACCAAGTCAAGTGTTCTGTCTATACCAAGGTGCCTCATGTGGTTGTGCAAGGACCTCAATACTGAGTCTCGAAAGGCAGTGGGCAGCACTAGTTGTTGTTTGTCTACTTGTCCCCCTCTGTCTACTGTTTCTCTGTATAACAGTTTATTGATCAGTTTCAACTTAGGACCTTCTTTGTATAACAGTGCAGTTCTCAAATCAGTGGAGCGTAATTTGGACACATCTTTTCCTGCATAGAGGGCTTCTAAAGCTGCTTTGATCATGGGATCGCAGGATTGAGCCGCCGAATACTGTCATTGTCCAGCTGAGGCAGTGCACCAATGTCTATTGCAGAAAAGTGGCAATAAGCAGCAGGTATGCAATTCTCAGAGGCTCCCAAGCAATCCACCATGCAGTCCACTGCGTCCGTGGACATTTGTTCCTCCCTGTCAAACTTCCGGCAGAGTGCCGAATGTCAGGTTCTGCCAGTCGGACCCAATCATTCTGGGGAACAGGCCTCCGGGAGAGCATCAGCATCTATGTGGTTCAGACCTGCTCGGTATTCGAGAGCATAGTCATATGTAGATAATGCAGAAAGCCACCTATGGCCAGTGGCATCCAACTTAGCTGAGGTCTGCACATAGGTCAAAGGATTATTGTCAGTTTTTACTAGTATTTTAGCCCCATACAAGTACTCATGGAATTGGTCAACAATAGCCCACTTCAAAGCTAGGAACTCTAACTTATGTACAGGATAGTTCTTTTCGGATGGGGTCAGGCTTCTACTGGCAAAGGCCACTGGTCTCAGGCCATTCTCGTGCTCTTGGTACAACACAGCCCCAACCCTTGCAAGCTAGCATCAGTGTGCAGGATGTAAGGTTTTCTTGGATCGGCATAGGCCAGCACTGGAGCATGGGTAGTTGATATATGATCTCATGAAAAGCAGTCTCACAATCAGGAGTCCAGCGGGCCCCAAATACTTCACTCGGATGAAAATACACTCTTTCAGTCTTGAGGGATGCTGACTTTTGGTATTTTGTGGGTTGGGGATACCTTGAGTAAGGTTAAGTAAAGGCGGATCACTCTTGAATAGTCCTTGATAGGCGCCGATAATAACCACAGAATCCCAGGAATCTTTTGCAGTTCTTTTAGATTTTGGGCTGTGGCCAGGTGGTCAAGGCCTCAACTTTGAGTTGGTCTCTATTCCCTCGGTGGATACTATGTGTCCCACATACTTTACTGATGTTTGAAAAAATTGACACTTATCAATGGACAGTTTAAGGCCAAAGTCCTCCAGTCGGTCCAATACCTTAAATAATCTGCTCTCATGTTCCTCCAGTGAGCTGCCAAACACAATAACATCATCTAGGTATACCAGGCACTCTAGTAAGTTCATGTCCCCACTGCACGCTCCATCAATCGTTGAAAGTGGCTGGGGCACCTGAAATCCCTTGAGGCATCCTCATGAATTCATAGAAGCCAAGGGACAGATAAAGGCTGTCTTTTCACGGTCCTCTGGGGCCATCGGGATCTGATAGTACCCATCGGAGATCCAGCACAGAGAACCACTTGCTCCCGTTTAGGCAGTCCAAAGCATCCTGAATGCGGGGCATTGTGTACTGATCAGGGATAGTCCGCCGTTTAAGGTGCGATAATCACACACATCCTTACTGTTCCATTCTTTTTTCCTCACTACCACAATGGGGAAGCATAAGGGCTTCTGGATTCTTGTATTACACCAGCAGCTAACATCTCTTGCAGATGCCGTCTCCACATCATCTATGTCAGCAGGTGCCAGGCGTCGAGACCTCTCACGAAATGGTCTTTCGTCATGCAGCGGATATTGTGCTCAGCTCCTTGCACGCATCCTACATCCCATTCCTTTAAAGAAAACACCTGGTCTCTGGGCAAGCTTCTCACTGATCTTCACTTTCCATTCAGCTGGCAGCGGGAGTCCAAATCAAACAAGTCAGGCGTTACTCTGTCATTCTTCCTTGAACTCTTGCTGCTGGGTAGCACTGCAGTGTCTGCACAATGCACATTAGCCAGGATGCAACCTCTGTTTACTCGAATGTCTCTTTCAGACACATTATGAACTTGGACCATTACCCTTCTGGCATAAGCATGGGCTCTAGCAGGCAAAATACTAGGCTTGACCAGCAGTCCCTCTGGCAATTTTCCATCGCCTGGTGCATCCAACATTAATATTTTATTCTTAACATCCTTTCTGATACGGACCTCCCCTGTAAGGTACACTGGGCATTTGGCGCCAGGATCAGAGACTCAGGATCCTTCTTCCATACAATTCAACCGGTTCCTCTGGTTCTGTTTTTCAGCATCTCTCTGTGCCTCATAGGCCTTCTTAATTAAAGCCGAACTCTTAAAGCTCTACTAGTCTTTGACCCCTGTTTTCATAACACAACTGTGCCAGCCTTCCGAACATATGAGCATTTGTTCCAATCAACAAAGGGACACCATCATACAGTCCAGTGGGGGACACACTAAGGCTAGGGTCTCTACTTGTTCGGCCACTCCAGCCACGGAGGTGGGGAAAGACAGCCAAATCGGATATACCCGAATAGGGGTAGGCCTTCTCACTTAACCCCATACATGCAGTCCTTCTAATGGTTGTAAGGGTATGTCTGACAAATGCTTCTGATACCAATCTTGGAACATAATTGTCACTTGGGAGCCACTGTCTAATATAGCTCTTGTAGACACTCCGTTCACCTTTACAGTGGTCTCCATGGAGGACCCACTATTCTGGACCAGTCTGGAGAGGCGGTAGTGGGGGCCTGGGCAACTGACCTTGCCACAAAAGGACGTGAATTAGCATTTTTGGTGCCCTCACTGGGATCATGTCGTGCACCTCTTAACCACTGATTTCTTCTCCGAAGCTCTCCTTGTAGCCTATATGCAACTTTGTCAGTGTCTTTTGGGGACTGGCATTCCCTTTTCATGTGCCCATCTTTCCCACAATTATAGCAAAACATACTTTCTGGAGTTTGAGCTGGCCGAGGCGCCACACTGGGAGCCAGGGCGGGGGTATTACTAACTGGAAACCTTGGTGCCATCTCTGTCTGCGGCGTGATAAGCATTTGGAGACATCTCGTCAGTTTCTCCACTTCCATGGTCAAGGAATCGAGTTCAGAGCTGTTATCAGCAGGAGATACATGGGTGGGTACCCCCACCCCATAGCAGATGCAGTCGGATATAGGTCAGGGCCGTACTTGCAGGCGTGGCCTTCATAAAGGACTGTTTTGAATTCGGATCTCTCTCCAACAGTTCGCCCCATTGTGACATATCTTTTCCTTGTCAGAGCACTCATTGACTGCCAACCTCTGCCCCTGAACTTCACTTGATGGGTCACCCTCAGTCACTCGGGTCGTAGCCGCAGCTATTGGTGCAGGTCCTCCCGAGGTCGTCTTTTTCTCAACTCCTCGAATTTCTCTCATTAACTCATCATAGAGGGTGGGGATTCCAGTCGATCTGCCAGGTGTAACTGAAGCAACAGCAGTTCTGAGAAGGGGCAGACTTAAGGATCCTGTCCAGCCTGGTTCGGTCCAGTTCAATCGCTGGCAAACTACCTTTTCTGAGGCATTCTTGCAACAATTTTTCCAGCCGAGATACATACACAGACAAACTCCCTTGGTACTGTTGTGCATCTCTTACTCTCCACCATAGGTCCTCATCAGAATCTGGGCTCCCATACACATTCTCCAAGGCCTCAAGATGGCCTGTGCAGTCGCTTCAGGGTTACTGGCCCGTTTAGCACGGATGGTAGCCAGGGCAGGACCTCGAGGCTCTCACTAACCCTCTTTCGCCACCTTCCGAGCATTGCCATTCTAGCACTTGGGGGCAACATAGTCTATCCAGGTCTCCCAGTCATCCTCCCCTTGGGGGTGGGAGGGTGCCAGAGAAGATCCTCAACCTTCGTGAGAGTCGTGACTAATGGCAGGTGCAGAAATAGAGTCTGCATTGGTTCAGCCACCATTACGGGCACTGGAGCAGGAGAGGGTGTTGGGGAGGAACACCCCCAGGTGGAAAGAATAGTTTCTTCAAGTCCTCCACAGTTTTCCCTCTCCCAGCAAACCATTCAGCAAATTTCTCCTCAAAAGTTTCAGATAGTGGTGGGGCTGATTCCCCCAGGTCTTTACTGTCCTAGTTATCCTCTCCAAGCAGTGAGGGCTCCCTCTGGGGTAATGGTCTGTGGCACTTTGGAGCTATCTATGGGATCCTTAAACTCTACTAGGGCCAGGAAAGTGTGGGTGAGCAGATTAGCATGCCGACCCACCACCACAGGGTTTTGTAAACCTTCCACCTTGGAAAGTACTCCTGCACAGTGTCCGTATTGATACCCAGGGGATGTCCAGGATAAGCATAGCATTTTGGGGGTCGATCTCCTCCCCAGTACACCACTCCACCAGCCGGTGCACAGCCACTTCTGTCGGGGTACCCATTTTTTTCTTAACAGTGGTTCGTAAATATGGCCACTAGAGGACACACAATCCCAGCGGTGAGCCTCCAAGATGTAACCCCTAGATGGCGCTATCCCAGGGGCTACTACCCCTGCCTGATTTGCCACTAACAGGTTGAGGGGCCTGGATCCAATGGCGGGTGCCTCCACCCAGAGGTCAGGGTTTGCAATAGTTAAACTAACTTGGTCACAGCCCTCTGGGACACTGCAACCCCCTTTCTTCCCACTAGTGGCCCACAATATATCAAATTACCTTCACAGTATACACTTACCCCCAGGTCTGGTTCCGGCACTGGGACCTCCTGTGAAATGAGATACAGTGCAACAATCACAGTACAGTACTTTAACATAGACAAATACCTCAGGCAGTATAACTTTGCTGAAACAAGCAGCTCTGATTTATTTAGGGGATATAACAAGGACAGGGGGAAATCAGGTTAATTAGCTTATCACTCTAATAATCTACCTATGGCTCTGTGCACAGGCCTATCCCTATCAGTTACTGTCCCTGGGTACCCAAGCCCTAGTGGCTAGTCCAAACCGTGGCAGCTGGTAGGGGCCCTTTCACACAGAGAAAAGGAGAATTAAACAGTCAGCAGTACAGTAATTCCATTTGGATTTAATGTGGCAATTCAACGAGGAGCAACCCTGAATTAGTACTCACGACCTCCAAATAAGATAGGGTCCTTCAATGTCAGCAGGGCTCACTTGAGGTACACAAACCTCTTCACACATCCATATAAAAGAAAGTACTATACCAGGCAGGCTGCATCTGTATCCCGATCGCAATTACTGCACAATACCGGGAGAACACACAGCAGATTCAGTTCCTGACAGACCGAGTGCAATTTTCAGCAATTCTTCCAGTCTTCTACAGGGTGAGCCTGGTTTCTACTCTTCAGAGATCCTTTGATTCTTTTCAGGATGATTCAGTCCTAACAAGCTGTTACACAAGCTGCAGACGGAACTCTGGGCCTTACACGTTTTTGACTAAAACTGCACACTGAAAAGCACAGGGCTCCTTCCTTCTTCACTGCCAAAGCTCAACTGAACTCCAACTGACTAAACTGGCACTTCCTTTGAGTTCCTCCCAGTTCTTGACTGGATTGGCTGTCACTCACAATAGACTGCTGCTGTTGGTCCAAAAGGCACTGAAGTCTAAACTACATCTCCCAGAGTCACTGCCCATACAATCCTCTTGTGGCTGGCTCAGATTATGAGTCCAAGTTCTGATTCGTCCAAGGCATCATTTTAGAGCTAGCTTACCCACACTGATTGGTCCAGTTCAGCAGTTCAAAACTAGAATGGGGAACTAGCAGACACAGTTCTGACTGCAAAGAAAGCAGGTTAGACAAACTGTAATTTCATTATTACTCTAAATAATTTCTGGCAAACAGTTACATCTTTCAGATAGGTTCCCTTTGCACTCCTAGTGACTGCAAAATGAAGTGAATTGGCAGCAGCTCGAGTGGTACTCAGAAAGCACACAGTCCCCATACAAACTAATTATGTCTGCAAGCAGACAGCTCTTAAAGAGACAGTACCAGAGGCTCTAAAAACACTCACTGATAAATGGCTTAAATGCCAAACACCATTCAGGCTTGGAGCATTCAAGCAAGCTCCTGGAAGTCTTTTGGGAACCCCCATTTGCAGGGGGGTTACATTATAAAAAAAGAAGTGCACAAAATATTCCAAAGGTGGTCTCCCCAATGATCTATACAGTTGTGATATCACCTCACTCCTTCTGCTTGTGATACCTATACACCCCCACATCCCACTGGCCCTGCCCACTGTCTTATCACATTGCCCTCTAACTTTAAGGTTACAATGCTCCCAGATCCAAATAACAATTTCCCTGTAACAAGCCCTCATTTTTCCCCATATTTTCCCTATAGCGGCAGAATCAAATCCCTGTATAAATCCCTGTAGATTTTTCCATATGCCACTGGTTCCTTATTTATGACTTTGCTCCTTATTTAATGTCTGCAGTCTTTTATCAGGAAAAGAGCTCTGATTTGCTGTTAGGTATTAATATTATATGTCAAGATGGCCTTGGAATCACCGGCCCGGTGGCACTGAGGGTTGAGGCGCTGGACGCCACAGCTTGCGCCACACCATCACCCTGGGTTCAGAAATGAGCCCGGACCACAGGGGTCAGCAGTGGAGAGAGAGAGAGGATCAAGCATCCAATGAACTCCTATCCTCTCTCGGGGTGGGATCCAGAGGTAGCCCGGTGCAGCAGCAGCCCCTGGTGGAGACCGGTGGTGCTGCTATGCATTCAGGCTCACAAGAAGCAAGGGTAGACATTGGGTAGCTGCCTTCCGAATGTGGGTTGGAGCACCCTCATCATGGACTGGGAGGAATTGCATGTCCCACATTGGGGGATGTAACATTAGCCAGGAAAATGGAAAAACACAGATCGGAGGGATAGGTGACAGCACCTATCCTCCATGCCCGGTGCCAGATCCGACTCGGCTGGGCCTTATAGCTCCTCCACCTGGGCCCAGCCCACTGCCAGAGTCTGCCTTCCTAAGGAGCCCAAGATGGAGTCGGGCTACCCTCCCCGGGTGGCTTAAACCGGGGGGTGCTGGCAGTGGGGGGGGGGAGAGAGGGCAACAGACCACAGAGGATCTCAGGCGGGCAGGCATAAAGGATAGGATGCCTGAGGGAGTTCCCCCAATCCATGACCGGAGGGAAAAAGAGTTGACAAAAAAAAAAAAAAGATGGCCTTGGAATGATTTGGATTTACATGGTATCCATAAGGCATAATGGGGGAAGATATGAAATAACAAAACATCACACTCATTATTTCATGAACTATACTCAAAATTAGTAATCACAAGTTGGCCAATCTTTCAAAAGAGAATAGTAATGCCTGTAAACAAATGTATTGCAAATAAATTAGAGACATTTCCATATACATAGATAGACAGATAGATAGATAGATAGATAGATAGATAGATAGATAGATAGATAGATAGATAGATAGATAGATAGATACACACACACCGATGCTATTTTTTGCATCTTTCATTTGTTAGTTTTTACACAAATTCTCACAAACTTTTTTCTGACCACCTAATGGAATCTTGAATGAGTTACATAAATGTTACTATTTTCTTCAAGGCCCTGACCCAGCAATGCAGTAAATGCGCACTCAGTACCTCATATTATAAAATGACAACAAACATTCTTTTGTTTCCAGTTGTTCGATCAGGACCTTTTACAAATGGTATAGTTATTTATGCAGTGGAGTGACTAATAAATGAGTGTGATAAATCCTGTTACTTTCACCGGAGTGTGATAAATGTAAGAAATGACATTTAGCACACCCTCTCAAACCCACGCAAAACACACGCAAACCTGTACAAAATGCGCAAACCCATGTAAATGGTAATGTTTGCAACAATAAGGGCCCCCATTGTATAAATTGGATACATGATGTGCACTCGTGTGATATGGAAAATATTTTCACTCCTGCAGTGACCTCTGGATAGTCACGAATGGCAATATTCAGAGGTCACTCAAAAGGAGTGAAAATATTTTCCATATCACACGAGTGCCCATCATGTATCCCCAATATACCAGTATCTTGCAAGTTCCCCAGGAAGATCTCTAACATTTCAGGAATAATATCAAGCCTACACAAAACCTCCAAAAATATAAACATAATAAAAACAATAATTTTCCTCCTAATAAATGACATGATCTCTTTCATTTTCAAAAATAGCACTTTATATCACTGTTGTGGGAGAATAAAGCAAGTTAACACATACCCTAGCTACATTATTCTCAGACCTCAAATTTATTTATAGAAATTATACAAGATTACATTACTAGTAAATTAAACATTACTGTTCAGACCTTCTTACTGTATAGACTGCTTATTCCAACCACAAACAATACATTTATGTTCCACAGCCTAAAGTTGGGCTGCCCAAAACACAAGAAAAACTCAACTGTTGTCCCCTACAAATTTCTTTCACAGTTGTTTTGACTACCTTTTTTTTATAACTCCATATGGGGAACATAGGGTTTCAGATAATTATACAGATTGTGCTCAAAATACCCCCAGCCCCAAGGACCTTGCTAGAATGTTTCACTCTCATGGCTTTCAGCAGTTAATTCATTAGATGAGGTCTCCTTGCCGGGAGTTTGAGTGCTTATCCCCGCCCCCCACACACACACACACACACACACACACACACACACTTACTATACTGCAGTGAAAAACAATTTAGCAAGCCATTTATACCACTGAAGCAGCACAAACAGGTTGCCTACAAGGTCAAATTTCAGTTAAGGGAAATCAAGAGAATAGTTGACTAGACTAATAAGTCAAAAGTTTACATTTTAAAATGCATGATAGTTGGCCAAAATATCCTAATTAAGTCACAGATCTTCAAAAAACTCTCACTTAAAAAAGAGCTAGTTAGTGTAATGAACCTGTGTTAAGTAAGTATGCTGACTGGAATATGTATAGCTGCTTTTTTTCCCTGAACTGTGAACCATTAAGCTTTATAACAGTTTTGCCAGGTGCCCTGTGAGAGACCTCTATACTTGACAGGCTCTTATCTGTTATCTTTGGAAAGCAGGTGCAGCCCTTGCTGAGAAATAAATTGATGCATTTGGAGGGAAGTTACACCATTCAGCCTGAGACGTTTTATCTAATAACCTTTGGGCAGCATTTCCCCGTATATATCAATAGTTTTCTTTCCTGTATCCTGTTTTCAACCCATAAATCCTGTAAAATACAGAAATCCCCGTAGATCTGGGAGCACTGAGGTTATCACATATTACAACCCCAAGGTCCCTTTCCTGTTTAGTTACTAAGAGTACCCCACCCCAATTTTTATACTCAATATTCTGGGTTTCTATGCCCCAGGTGCATGATTTTGCACTTTTTGGCATTGAACCCTAGTTGTCATACCATTGACCACTCCTCAAGTTTTCTAAGATTTGTACTCATTTTCTCCACCCCTTCTTAAGTATCCACCCTAATACAGATCTCAGGTCTATTCCCCTAACAATAGAGTACCCCACCAGCAGCTGCTTCCTCCTTGACTAGGGGCCTCTTCCGTCCTCCTTTGGTCCCCCTTTCTGAGTTCCCCCACGTCCTCAGTTCCCACAATGACAGGTGCCTCACTCAGCTGCCCTATCCCTGCAGCATGGCAAAGAATTTCTGCAGTGGTATAGGCTGAAAAGGGTGTACCCTTCCCACCACCCCACCATCCCAAAGCCCACCAAGGTCCATCCACTCTGCCTCTGCCTAGACAACCTTGAGGGGAGGAGAGAGAAACTTGGTGGCCCCTGGGTGGTAGGCAAAAGGTCCTCCATACCTTTCCCATTCAGCCCAGAGGCCAGGAACTACTGCCAGCAACCCAAAGAGGTGAGTACATATAGGGCAGCACCTCAGTTCCCAGAAGGTGTCCTGAAAGACTGTGACCTGACAAAAACTGCACTGCACTTCACTGCTCTGATGATCTTTCCTTGCTTAACTTAGCGTCTGTTAAAGCTCTGCTGTACCCTCCTACCTCTTTCATACTCCCTTGTACTCCTACTTCTCCCTTTTGGTTCCCTAAAACTATTTTGTTACCCTACCCTAGATAGGGCATCTCCTGCTCTCCCTTTTGCAACCCTCCTACTTGTTCCTACCTTTTTCAGAAAGACAGCTATCTCATACACACTTGTGCTATGGCTACAAACTGCAGTTATCTGCTCCATAGCTGGTTATCAATGTATGCAGTTAGCAAATTATATGTTACCTTCTACCTTAATCTAGTGCCCCACCTGCTGAGTTCTCTACAGCCTGTGAACACCCTGCAGATGGACAGATGTTTGCCTGTGGGACTTCAGAACAGTCCAGCCACATTCCAGCAGGTTATGGATGCAGTACTACGTGGACTGCCATTGAAATCTTCCCTAGTCTACTTGGATGATGTAATTGTCTTTAGTTGAACTCTTCCGTAGCACCTCTAAAACTTCAAAGAAGCCAACCTCAAGCTCCACTCAGAAAAGTGTTGCTTTGCACAGCCTCAGATTCATTACCTGGGACACACTGTTAGTTCACAAGGCATTGCTCCAGACCAAGACAAGCTCTCAGCAGTCAAAGACTATCCAGAACCTAACAACCTCAAAAACCTCAGAGTTTTCCTATGCTTGTCTGCATATTACACAAGACATGAGATGATACTATTGATAAGCAAAAGGACATCCCAGAAGCCCTATTTAATCTTTATTAATTGTGTCTTTTTTGTTTAGAAACTCTGTTTCTTACTGTTAAGATAGCTACAAGTTGTAATACAATGAGGTAACAGCAGGTGGCTCACGTAAAAAAAAACAAAAAAAACACTTGCACGTTAGCAGAGCATGCCGATATGAGCATACGTTGCCATCCCAACCCCACCCCTCATCACACACACAGTTACTGTGTGAGAAAGCAAGTACATTTGTCATCAATACATGCTACAGTAGATTTTTTCCTTTTTATTTTCACTACGGTAGGCACATGTTATAAATGATGAATTTGGCTAAGTTACTTCTGAGACCGCTGTCTGCAGCCATTTTCCTTGCATTGTATGCAGGGGTAGATATATTTCTGTGTGCATCAGTCCACTGTTTTTTATTCTTTCTATTCTTCTTGTAACTGTCAAATGAAACTAGCACAAAGACCCTTTAACTAGTTGCTGTGTAGAGCTGGCCCGGTGGCATAGAGGGCTAAGGCACTGGTACCTTACCTCGACCCACACCAGCAATCCGGGTTTGGGAATGAGCCTGGGGCATCTGAGGTTGGCACGGGGGGAGGGCGGAACTGGATTGAGCTGTAGACAGGCAAGGTCTCCTCTCTGGGGAGGAAGCATGGCATCCCTCGACTGATGGGTAACCCCCAGTGGAGGCTGGAGGAAGGTCGGACCAGAGGAGGCCTAGGCAGTAGGCCAGGGGTTGGGGGAAGGAGGCCGTGACCAGGGCTGTTCAGGGCATGTGTGCCTCCACGCACATGAGTTCTGACTCCTGGGGCCTCTGGGAGACAAAATCAGAGGAAAAATGCCGGTCAGCAGGGTGAAGACTGACCCCCCATAGGCACCACTCCCAGGCTGGGCAGGTAAGAGCTGGGAACAGGGTTGGGGGGGTCGGTCAGATGGTGGCCGACCAGCAGAGGAGAAAAAATTGTGACATGATAAAAAAAATAACTAGTTGCTATATGACATTGTTAGCTGTGGCTGAGATTGTTGGTTCCCATGCCTGGGACTGTTGCTTATATTGTTTGATTCATTGTTTTGTTTCTTTTATAGGTGAATGTGGACGTTTTATTAAACATGGTGATTGTATCAGGGAGAGAAGACATATATGGTGCCTAATTCATTAACCAAGTTTCCAACTAAAACTATGTTGATGGCAGCCGAGTTGTGAGTGAAGTGCTAAAAAACATGTTAGGGAACGTGGAATGTGAGCAGGGATTCTTAGAAATGGCTGCTGCACATGAAGACCTCTGTGCTGTATAAGAGATCTTCACATGCAACAGCTTCTCCCACTAACTCTAACAGAAAGAAAAAAAAGACATGATTTATGCTCTCTATTCACGCCTCTTTCCTTTCTGGAGGTCATATGGGAATCCACAGAACTCTCAAGAAGACAAGGCTCCACTTCTTCTAGCCTCACATGAATAAGGACATTGTCCAATTTGCCAAATCCTGCCAGCCCTGCTCCCAGAGAAAACCTCCTGCCAAACCAATAAAGGCACACCTCATTCCAATGCCTGTAGCCACAGAACCATATCAGTGAGTCAGTACTGACAGTTTTGAAACGTTACCGACATGCTGTGACTCTGTCAACAAATACATTCTTACTTTTGTGGACTATCTTACAAAATAACTGCAGCTAATTCCACTGAAGGACATCAAAGCTGCTACCATAGCAAATGCCTTGCTTAACTCAATTATTTGCTGCCACAGTAACTCATAACTGCATTCAGACAGAGGCACTATCTCTCCACTATAGTTCAAGAGAAGTGTAAAATCCTTGACATTAAAAAGACTCACAAGAGCTATCACCCAAAATGCAATGGACAAAGTGAAAGAATGATGTCTACCATACTCAACATACTCTCCAACTACCTGCATGAAACTCACGACACTTGGGGCTGCTGTGTTCCTTTTGTTCAGTTTGCCTACAACACAAGTCCTTGTGTTGACAGTTCAGAGTGCATGTCATTCTTCTTGGTCTATGGACTCTATTCAAGAACTCCACAGGACATGGATCTCTTCCTGCTAGGGGTTCCCAAATCAGTATCCTCATTCATCATCCCTGTGCTGGAACAACTTGAACTTGCCAGATGTATTGCAGTAACTACTCTGGGACAGAGAAAACCTGCCATGCAGAAAATGTCAGTAGTCAAGTCACGAGCCAGCATTTTCTGTGGGGGACACTGTCTACTTGTACCTACCTGTCTTAGTTTCAGGCATCACAAAGAAATTGCTCTGTCATTGGACAGGTCCATTCTACATTGTGGAAAAGCTTTCTCCAGTTCCTGTCCACCTGTGATACAAGTCAGATGGAAAGTTTGTGCTTAAACAAAGTCCATATCAGTGTCCTGAAGCACAGGTACCTGAGCAACACCGTCCCGGATGATCCTAGTCCTCCCAGCAATGAAGCTGCTTTTCAGCCTGCCATTCTTTCAGAATCAGAACTTCGTCCATATAATCTGCAACCAGTACCTTCAAATGTTCCTAATATTAACTCTCGCCAGCCAGATAGTTGCACCTGACCTTCACTCAGAGGAACTTTCTAACACTTCTCAGCCCTCTTCTTCTCAAGACTGTCTTGTGCACACCCGTGTGTACCAGATTAAGATGATTCTTTGAAAGAGGTTTGTAAATGGATCCAGGACTTATAAAGTGAAATGGTGTGACTGTGACAGTTTGCAGAATTCTTGGGTTGCTTTTGAAGACCTTACTCCTTCTTGTGAGGAACTAGTTCAGGCAGCTCATAACTCTATTCCTACTGACCAGAAAAGTTGCGAAAGTCTTGAACCTTTATACAACTGGACTCAGTGTTTCTTTAAACAAATGTTTCTATTGCCAATGGTATTCCTTGCTGACTGTGCAAAAAATTGTTCTTCTGCAGTAAATAACCTAATGTACCTGTTTCTATGCAGGTTTTTTATGGTTTTGTTTTTTTTGCTAAATGGTACTGCATAAACTGCATTCACTTTTTTCTTTAGAGGAATGTGTTCTTCAAAATAACAGTTCCAGGTTTTGTTTTTACGTTTTGCAACAGTTTCACATAAGTTTGCATATCTTAGATCTGGGTAATCCCCAGCTGCTATCCCTTCCCCTCTCTTTTCTTCTCCCTTGCCTGCACCGTGGCATTTGTCCCTCTGATCAAGCTTCATATAGCTAGGGTGTTCCCCTCCCTGGTCCTACTCTAACTGGTTACCATTGTAGTCCAGATTCTTTCCCATCCCCCTTCCCCAGCAGTGGAGTAGTCCAATGGTCAGATTGTGCCATGCAATGCTTTTGATATTTGTATAATGTTTTAATGTTATATTATAGTTTGTTCGAGAGGTACTCATTTTCATGACCCCAGAGGTAATGTGAAATACAATTAAGCATGGGGCTTAATGTTAGCTGCCACCCCTTTATGTGCACTCAGAGCACTCAGGTTGTTACAACTGTTGCACTGCCCAGCAGTGCCTTATTATTCCAGGTACTCTGAGAAACTCCACAGTCTGAGGCATAGCGTCATGGTGTGATGAAGCTCCTGTGTTGAATAGACGCTTTTCTACTTTTCTTTTCTGTGCCCATCTACATTATTCACCCAGTTCAACAAGAAGACATCCACCAGTATAGTGAGAGATGGGCATGGCAGATCTAAGGAGATGGTAAGGATCCTGGTGGCAGACCAACACCAAAATGCCACACTAACAATCTGGTTTTAAAACCAGCAGAGTAATGGACTGAGACATGTTTCCACTTTATCCCATTCTGTGGCATCCTTGCATAAATGAGTAGTGTTTAGGGGCAACTTATTTGTAAGTACTGTACTCACTAGTAAATTGTCTTTGAGATTTGACCCCAATCAATCAGTGTGCAGTTGGGGATCATTGACTCACGCTGTTAAAATTTCTTGAATGAGCCAACTAAAGAGTACAGTTCAGAACACTACTTTAGTCTATGTTTTTATTGTGTTGCTTGCACGCATGTGCAAGAAACACAGTGCGTCAGCTTCCTTCAAATGTGAGTTGTGGAGGCGTGGCAGTGTTGTGCCAAATGGCAGCAGTCCATTCTGGGGCTAGTCTCTGCCGCGACGAATACAGGAGCATGCTGTTGATGATGACAGTTAATGAGCATGCCACTATGCTCAAAGAGACAGGCCACTGCAATCAGGGAGTGCCCCGTCACTACGCAATCAGCAGTTTTGGCTGTGGGGCATCCCTGACTGCAGCAGCCAATTACAAGCTGCATTGTGTGGTGTCCCCATGGCGACACCTTCTCCATTGGCCTCTCACAGTCCCCACGAAACCAACAGAAAGCCGCCGCACCCCCCCCCCACTGTTCAGTATGCCTTTCTGGTGAAACATTTCAATAAATAAATTAAATAAAAGCCAATGGGGGGGTGCCCAATCCCGCTGTTGGCATGATCCCCTCCCCAGTTCATTTGCCGATGGGGTAGCCCAATCCCTGTTTGCATGATGCACCCCCATTTGTTGTGTGTGCCGAGGGGTGCCAATCCCCTCTGCTCATCGCCCCCAGCACACTGTATGGCGGAAGGGTACCCAATCCCCGTCGGCTCCACTCCCCCTTCCCCAACAAACATCCAAGTGGCACACTGGGAGTCCATTCCTAGCATGCCAATAGTCCCAGTGTCCTTTTTTTATTTTTATTTCCTGTAAAAATAAAGAAAATGGTCTCACGCTGTCTGTAGTAACCCCCCAATCTGTGTCCACCCTCTGCGCACCCCATATTTACCTCTGGAGCCTGGCACGATGGCCTTCGGTGGACCAGGAACACATCTGCACTCTTCAAAGCCGACCGCGAACTGAAGAAATGCTGGTAAGCTGTATAATGGCTTAAATAGGGTTTTTTTCAACTTAAGTGGCTATCTCGGCCATTTTTAGGAATTTTTTCACCAAATTTTCAACATGGGGTTCTTGGATCCCACCTCATGAACCAGTCACTGTCATTTTGTTATTTAGTCGAAAGGTGATTTCGTGGTCACTGCATGGAACCACCTTTTGGGACTGATTAATGAAATGACAGTGTCTAATTCATGGTGAGCCCCAAAAACCCTATGTTGAAAATTTCAGTAATTCCAAATACTGTTTCACTGAACGTCGTTGCACAGTTCTTACACACTCGTAACTTCAAGAATTTGTAATATTTTCTCTCCAGATTTTCAACATTGCCATTTTACCACACCTCCTTATGAACAGTACAGCTATAATTTTTCACATCTTGCCCAAAATGTGTTTTCGCACATGTAGCGCACAATGGCACGATCGGTGTGTGAAATCAATGTTCAGAACAAATTAAGAAAATGACAATGACACTGTTCCTGAGCAGAGATCTTAAAATGCCTATGTTGATAATCTGGTGTAAAAAATCCCAAAAATAATTATGGTTGTGCATTGCGCAGTTTCTACGGACGCTCGTGACTTCACCAGTTTTTTTATATTTTTAATCCAGATTTTCAACATTACCATTTTTTTACACCTCCTCAAACAGTACAGCTGTCATTTTTCACATCCTGTTCAAAATGTGCTTTCGCACCTGTGGCATCAAATGGCGCAGTCACTGTACAAAATCACCTTTCGGCTAATGAACTGATAGTGTCTCTGTTCATGTGGTTGGTCACAAAAAGCCCATGTTGATACCTTGGAGTAAAAATGCCAAGAAACGCTCAGGGCATTAGGGTTTCCGACCATAACGCCGTACCCTGTAGGGACGTTCAGGCATCAGGGGTGTAACTTGGGATTGTCGACATTAATGCCTACGCCATTCCACCCCCACACCCACTCCGCAGCTAGTGACAGGCATCTAGGTGCTCCTTGGACTCTTTGGCCCCAGAGTTCACCCCATTCTCCTATACTGCACCCATTTCAGCATATTTCCTTATGGAATGAGGTGAGTGTAAGGCCCGAACACCCCAGAGTACACCTCGACACTTGTAAGTGTCTGCAGGGTAACGTGAGGTGAAATGACGTGACCGTTATGGGCGACGACCCAAAGACACCCCCCAATGCCTGTCCATCTCTGCAGGGTAGGGATGGAGTTGGCATCAGTTCAGTACTTCACTGCCATTCATATACTGCAGCTGTCTAACTCCTACACTTCCACTGCTAACGCCAACAAGCATCATTCGGCATTGACAGATGCTTGTTTTTCAGTATATTTCTTACAGTCAGTTTGCCCAGGGTAGCCAAACTGAGATGCAACACCTCAGTTTCAGTGAAGTTCTGCTCCTACCCAATTTTCCAGCTGGGAGAAATGAAGCACAGAGGGGCCAAGCAACTTGCTGAAGTTCACATACTGTGTTAGTAATTGGTGTGGTATCCTAATTCAAGACGTTATGTTTTACAGCTCAGTGCTCCAAAGAGAAAATGCTGCTTATAAGAGACGTGTAAGAATAGTAGTATAGAATCTGTCCTATTACCTGGAATAAAGTTAGACTGTACTGTGACTAGCTCAGCAAAACAGGTGGTAACTAGCTCCAGCTTATCTGCACATAGATGTTGCAATAAACCTAGCCTGTTTGGCCCTGTACACATTAGATTTTTTAAACCATTTTAAGCAAATTAAAATGGTTTAAGAAGCAATAACATGGTTTGTGGCCAAATTACAGCATGATTTAAACCATTTTTAAAAACCATGCTAAAACCCTGCTAGGTACCTAGTCTTTAACCTGGTTTTAAAAACGGTTTAAGTTAAACATGGTTTGACTTACTAGTGTGGACGCATTGCTTGGTGTTAGGCTTCTAGTTGTGATAAGAACAATATTGGAATTGCTTGGGCTGCTAGGATACCCAGCCATCTGTGGCATAGCACAGTTGTAGGCACAGTATGGTTCACAACCCCAAAAAACACCCAGTGTGGACAGAAGTGGGGTTGAAGAACCATGTTTAAACAAAGTTTCATCACAATGTGGATGCTCTAACACAGTAAGACTTAAACCAGTTTATAAAATGATTTTCAGCCTGCTTTCACAAGTGTGTACAGGACCTTAGACTTAATGTTTGCACCAATATTTTATAGACCAACCTTTGCTCTTATTTGGTCAGTACGCTGTGTATGCATCATACTGTGCTGGCTGTATAATCTAGTGGTAAGAGTAATGAACTGTGAATGAACTTAGTACATCCAGCAGACCAGGCTTGTTTCCCACAACCTCCACCTGCATACTGTGTGACTCTGAGCAAGTCACCTAGCCAGCCCAAAGCTCCTGGGATGGCCCTGAAAACAGGCACTTGTGTCTAGTGGGCCTTACCTGGTTACCAAAGAATGAATGAATACAGTATGTGGTGTATGCTGAAACATACTGTAAATGCAAAGATTTTTTCCACAATAGCAGTTTGCTTGTCAAATTCCAAACATATTTATGGGGTACACCTATGCTGTAAACGCAACTGACTCCCAACTCAAATCTCAACCACAGTACTTCTAGAAGAGGGCAGTGCTGCTGCTGTGAGAGTTCCACTTTCCATTTTAGAAGCCTCTGCTCAGCAGAGTCGACCAGATGGCTTAAAGGAGCCCCACAGGGATTTTACCCTGGTGCTGCCCAAATCATTTACCTAGACTACACTGGGGATAAAAATAAAATGGGTTTTAGTAAACCAGGGGAACCCGGGGGTTACATCTATGCCTGCTATCAGTCAGGGCACCAGCCAGCCCTTCCATGTTCCTGGTCAAAAATTACAAATAAATAAATAAAAATGTGGTATTACAGTACCTGTACTCACTAAAGTTGCCTACAGTGATCAACCTCCTGATCTTCCAATTTGGCATCATGGATCAGCAAATCTACCCCCCATTCTCAGACATTCTGAGTCACAGACAGTTCAGGAGAAGCCAAAAGGACCAAGAACCTCACCACCACCACCACCACCACCAGACTTGCAAGCTTCTTTCTAATTGATGCATTTTTATCCATTTGTATGCCAGTAGAGTCATCACTCTGGATAACCATTGCCTTGGAGGGGGGAATAGCTCAGCCATCCAGTGTAGCACTACTGTGCTCTTGGCTACTGCTAGAGCAAAGTTATCCATTTTCCCAGCATTGAAATGGGTATGACTTCATATGGAGTTCCAAGTAAGGCCATGGATAGAGTAGGGTCAGATTCAACACTGAGCCAGACTAATAGCATGCTCTGAATTCATGACCAGTAGGAGTTAAGCCTAGGGCAATTCCATATAGTACCAACATCTCGAGCAAGTATCTCCTTCTTCTGAATAGATTTAGTGAAGTTGAGAGGGGGCATAGTACAGTAGGCTCTGTGGAAGACCATGTCATTTGTATACTTATGATGAGTACTATAGATGGTTGAGTAGGCCACTTCATACATCTCTCACTGATCAGCTGCATTCAATAGGATACCTAACTCCTGTTTGTAACACCCCAGGAGTGAGGGAATATCTGGGCTCTCCAGGGCCTCCCAGTATATGGTAGACTCAGCAGACTGTAAAGGTATTGTACTTCTCTTTTCCTGGTCCCCCTGGACTGAAGCTGTGGAGACCCAGCTACAGGAGACAGCAGCATTCTGTCTTTGCTGCTGATGGGTATACAGCTGATCCTGGTTTCAACCACGCACCACAGGACTAAGATTGAGTCTACCAGACATGACAAAGGAGGAGAAAGAAGCTGGGTGTGCACCAAAGAACTGCGGATGGAAAATTTATTACATTAAAACAGCATGGCAATACACAGAGCTAACACCCCTAGTAGCAACCCAGTAAGTGAGTTTTCCTCAGGGGGTAGAGTCAACCAATGCCCCCAAGGCTTACACACCACAACAGTGCATATTATTAAGCCCAATTAATTTACATTCACTGGGGGCATCAGGAAAAAAACATGCAAAGGTAGTAAAACAAAGTGATTAATTGCAAGTGCAAGTGAAACAATATAAAAACACTTAATACAAATACTAAAGCCTTAGCCCCAATTCACTAGATAGACTAATACATTGGGGTTTTTTTTGACAACTCTTTTTCCCTTCGATCACAGATCAGGGGAACTCTCTCAGGCATCCTTCTACTGTGGCCACCCGCCTGAGAACCGCTACAGTCTGTAACCCTCTCTCCCCCCCACTGCCAGCACCCCCGGTTTTACCCACCCGGGGAGGGTAGCCCAACTCCTACCTGGGCTCCTTGAAAGGCAGACGCTGGCAAGCAGTGGGGCCGGAGGTGGAGGAGATATGAGGCTCAGCCGAGACAGATCCGGCGCTGGGCGTGAAGAGAATGTGCCATCGCCTATCCCACTGGTCCGGGTTTTTCCCATACTCTAGTTTGGATACCCCAGAGCTCAGATGTGCAGTGATGTCCAGCTCAGCTGGTGCATGCTCCCGTGCAACACCGAAGGACGTCTGCCACAACTCCAACCCCTGCAGATTGCAACCGCGCACTGTAGTTTCTCCAGCCTCCACCAGAGGTCACCAGCGCATCGGTTGATGAAATCCCCCCTCCCCGGGGAAGGAGAGTGGTCCTTAGGACGTTCAATCCTTCTCCCTCCCTCCCGACCCCTGATGGCCCGTGCTCGTTCCTGAACCCGGGTCGCTGGCGTGGCGCAAGGTGTGATGACCAGTGCCTCAACCCTCAGTGCCACCGAGCCGGGGACTAATACATTGTTATCATTCCAAGCAAATAAATATTTATACATAACAAATATCCTTATGTACAAACAGTCCATATCAACTACAGCAAGGGACAAAGGTAAACAATTTGCACTTCACGTGGTCATATTTTAATATAGAGCAGCTCGGGGAGATCTATGATAACAAGCAGATGTCTATCCAACTACGACTACTGTTAAATGGAATCTGTGGTTTCTTTCTTCATTTTGTGGTAAAACTCAATAAAATATGTTTTTAAGAAGTCAATATTGGCCTTTTGTCAGCTGTTCCCACATTAAAGAAAGACCTTATGTCATGACTCGTGGCCTCTTTTGTTGGTCTTTACTTTTACTTCTGCATACATTAAGATAATAAAAATATTGATTTAGTATTTTATTGTACCACAGGCTGGATCCCCTGAGATTATAGGAAATTAAGCAATAAATTTGAGACGGCAAACAACACTTCATTATTTTCTGTGGCCTGAAGAGATACGCCAATATTGTAAGCAATAAAGCAATTCCTGATGACAGATGCTGCCTTTCTTAGTTTCTGGGACCAGAAGAAATGATACCCTGACACTACAGGCAATACAGCAATTTCTGATGGCAAACCCTGCCTCTATTAGTTTCTGAAGCCAGAAGAAATGCTACTCCAAGACTGTTGGCAATAAAACAGTTAGTGACAGCAAACTCTGCTGTTGTTTATTTTCTGGGGCTTGAAGAAATACCCTGAGACACTAGGCAATAAAACAATTAGTTATGACAAACCCTACTGTTAGTTATCTTCTGGGGTGAGAAAAAAAATACCCTGAGACAGTAAGCAATAGTGACAGCAAACTGTGCTGTTGTGTGTTTTCTGGGGTGAGAAAACAAAATACCGTGAGATCATAGGTAATAGTGACAGCAGACCCTGCTGTTATTTTTTTTTGGGGGGGGGGCTAGAAGAAATACCCTGAGGCTGTAGGTAATAAAACACTTATGACAAACCCTGCTGTTATTTATTTTCTAGGGTGAGGAAAAAAACCTGAGGCTGTAGGCAGTAGTGATACCAAATCCTGCTGTGTTTTTTTATTTTTTTATTTTCTGGAGCTAGAAGAAATACCCTGTAGACAATAAAGCAATTAGTGATGGCAAACTCTGCCTTTATTATTCTCTGGGCATATATCCTGAGAGGCGAGTCTGTAGGCATTAAAACAATTAGTGACAGCAAACCCTGTCTGCATTGTTATTTTCTGGTCTCAAATATTGTGGTCGAAGACCTGTTGCTGCTGCTGCAGTTCTCTTCCTCTCTCCCCTCTCTCAGCAATTTTTTTTTATTTATTTTTATCTTTCACATGTCATGATATTTAAGCAAACACTCCCGGCAGCTCTTGGACCTGCTGCACTGTCTCTCACCCTTTAGTCTCAACGTGTGATGTCTCTCTTTTTTTTTTTTTTTGCTACATTCTCAGCTTTCATTCTTTGTTTTATTTAATTATAGCAGCCAAATACACAGCCACTCTGATGACCCCACCTGAAGATTGCCTCAGGGCTCAGGGTAGCAGGTCTGCCTGCTACGCCTTCAGCACTGTCTCTCCTCTCCTCCCCTTACTCGCTCTCATTTTTCTTTTAAATGTTTCTTTTTTAGTTTGCTATGCTTTTTTCATAAAACAAATGTTTTTTATTTACGTAGTAAAGCTTCTGCTGCTGCAATACTTTTGGGAGTTGGTCCACGACCAGTTAGATGGGGTAGACAGCATCAGACATGTGGAGAAGAGATGGGAGGCCATTAAGGAGGCCATTTCCAAGGCATCCAAATTAGCATGAGAATGGTAACCAATGCTTTGTTCACACAACCTACCCTATTTGCGATTCTGTTGTGGTGCAAGCTGCTCTGTTCAAGCTGCAGTGATGCAACTCCCATTCACACCACAGCCCCCTACCTCTGTGTAACTAATCTTCCAGTGTTTTGGCCAATTTTATCTGGGGTGGTGGGGAGGAGAGAGAGCCACGTGTTGTCCAGCAAGATCAAGGTCCCTTTAAGTAAGCTCATTTTCTCTTGTTTTTTGTTTAACAATTTATTTACCCAGAATAGCCCAGTACAGATGCATCATCTCAATACAGTGGGTTCCTGCTTCTACCCATTTTTACAGCTGGGTACGGATCACTGAAAGGTTAAACTTTCCCATGGTTACAAAATCTTTGTCTCTCCAGCAAGGTCTGAACCTGTTAGCTCAGTTCTCAAACCCTTGCTCTAACCACTATTTATTCATCATTTTAACAGTGTCAGCTAACAGCCTGAGTTGCTTGACAGCAATGGGGAAA
Source organism: Neoceratodus forsteri (assembly GCA_016271365.2). Lineage (NCBI taxonomy): Eukaryota > Metazoa > Chordata > Ceratodontiformes > Ceratodontidae > Neoceratodus > Neoceratodus forsteri. The sequence continues at coordinate 1,822,397,168 of CM057449.1, read as the reverse complement.
TCACATCCTCTGCCCAACGCTGCAACTGTTGTAAGTGGTGCCAGCTGTTCACACAGCCGAGGACAATGCCAAAATCAGAATGTGATCCCAGGGAAAGAGGGATCGCAGTCACAATGCAATGCAATGCAAAACAGTTGCATTCACACATGCACAGTGGCAACAATCTGGCTTCTGTGCATCACCTACATCAGCGCAGAACTGGCTATGTGATCAGCCCTCAAAAGAAACAGGTACAAGAGACCAATATAGTTCTTGGAAAGGATCAGAGAAGCAGTGAGTGCAAAAAAAGGGCCTTCACCAGGTACAAGAAAATGTAGGGGGAAGAAGAATGGAAAGAATACCAACTGAGAACTGGGGAAGCAAAGAGGGTGGTTAGGCAAGCAAAAGCAGACACTGAGCTGCATACTGCAGAGGGAGTCATGGGTGGGAAAAAGCTGTTCTTCAGGTATATTAGAGAAAAAAGAAAGAAAGGAGCGTGACTTGTTAGGCTATGTGGGGGGAGGTAGGGTAAGAGAGGAGGACGTGAAAAAGGCAGCCATCCTTAATGATTACTTTTGCTCTGTCTTCACATGGGAAGACAGCAGGCCATTGCCAGAGAGTAGCATCAAAGTGGCCATAAAGAGGGTCCCAGAGATGAGGAAGCTGGTATTTACCAGCAAAAGGCTCTGGAAAGGGCTAGCAGTCCAAAAGATAGGAAAGTCCCTGGGGCCAATGGGTTGCATCCAAGGATACGCAAGGATCTTGCAGCGCAACTGGCTGAACCCCCTGGTAGGGCTATTCAAAAGGTTATTACAGATGGGAATAGTTTTGAAAGACCAAATGGTAGTGGACATAGTTCTGCTCCATAAAGGGGGACAAGGAGCAAGCAGGGAACTACAGACCTGTCTGTCTTGCCTCTGTTGTGGGTAAACTGTGGAAGTCACTGGTCAAAGAGAACCTCATGGACTACCTGGAGAGCAATGGTCTCCAGCAATAGTAAACAGCATAGGTTCATGGCATGGAAGTCTTGTCAGACAAACCTGATAGTTTTCTTTGACTGGGTGATGAGGGTACTGGCTAGGGGCCACATAGTGGATTCACATTACTCCAACTTCAAAAAGGCTTTCAACTTGGTATCTCACAGAAGACTGCTGAAGAAGATAGAGGATCTGGGTGCAGCATGAGACATAGTAAAATGGGTAAGAAACTGGTTGAAGGAGAGACAACAGAGGGTTGAGATCAATAGTGTCAAATCAGAAGAGAGGGATGCAATGAGTGGGGTGCCACGGGGATCCATCCTGGATTCTGTCCTCTTTAGTATGTTCACCAGGTCCTCTTCAACATGTTTATCAATGACACTGGAGAAGGAATCAGGGGCATGTTGCATCTCTTTGCAGATGACACTAAGCTCTGTGGGAGGGTAGCTAGTGATGAGGGCATTAGGGAGATGCAAAGTGACCTACAAAGACTAGAGAGGCAGTCTAAGGTTTGGCAGTTGAAATTCAACATCAAAAATTGCAAGATGAGGCACGTAGGGAACAAGAACTCCAGGACATGAGTATTGGCTTTGAGGGTTAAAACTGAACACTACAGCTGAGGAAAGTGACCTATGAGTCATCTTTAGTGGCTCTCTTAAATAACTGAGGCAGTGCAATGAGGCCTATAGTAAGGCAAATAGGATACTGGGATGTATCAGAAGGGGTAATGACAGCAGAAGAAAAGAGGTATTACTACCGCTTTATAGATCATTGGTGAGGCTGCACCTGGAATACTGTGCCCAGTTCTGGAGACCTCACCTCAGGAAAAATATGGACAGACTAAAGACAGTCAAGAAAGTGTGACCAGGATGATTCAGGGCCAGCAGGACAAATCTTATGAGGACTATCTCAAGGCACTGAACATGTACTCGTTGGAGACCAGATGAAAGAGGGGGTGATATGATAGAGATCTTCTAGTTCCGAAAAGGAATACACAAGGTGAATTGCAAGGAACTATTTAGCATGAGTAACAGTTCAAGGAAATGGAGGCATGAGTGGAAACTGATGGAAAGGAGGTTCAAGAGGGACATGAGAAAGTTTTATTTTACAGAACGGGTTGTGAAACCATGGAACTGTCTACTAACCAAGGTGGTGGGTGCCAAGACCATAAATAGTTTCAAGCATGGCTGGGACAAAGTGAAGGGTATAGTGGTTACTCAGGGTGGTAGTAGTACAGAGGGGAACAGGGGATTGGATAGTGAGGGCTAGTACCCTGTACGGACAACAGGTCTTGGGGTTTAATAAGTAACTATGACAGACTGGATGGACCATCGGTCTTTTTCTGCTGCTCTTGTCTATATTTCTATGTTCTATGTTTAGTGCAAAGAAGGATTTGTTTTTTTGTCTCCTCCAAGATTCTCCTCCATCTGTCTCTCACTGGTGCTCACTCTGCTGAGTCAATTGTCTGACAATCTCTTTGATTGTTTAGTCAGCCCCCTGCTCCAGTCACTGACAATCTCTGTGATTGTTTAGTCAGCCCCCTGCTCCAGTCACTGACAATCTCTGTGATTGTTTAGTCAGCCCCCTGCTCCAGTCACTGACAATCTCTGTGATTGTTTAGTCAGCCCCCTGCTCCAGTCACTGCAGTGGCATGCCTCACCCCCACCACCACCTTGTTTGTCACATGACTGGACTGGTGACCAAGTCCCTACCTGTCCCTTCCAACCCTTTCCTAACTGTATTGCCATGGCCCCCCATCTGCCTGCTCAAGCCTAGAATGAGTGCTGAGAGGCCCTATATGACTTGCACCGAATCCACTGCTGCCAGGTAACCAGGTGCCACCAGGGGTCAAGGGTTATGGTTGCGTCGGTTCTTGGCATTGCAGGAGATGGAGTCTGCCAGTCTGGGCAGCCATCACAGCCAGTGGGATCGGGGGGCTGGTCTCACAGACACATGCACAGAACTTGGAGGGCCTAGCGAGCAGAAAAGGAGTGGAAGGAGGATGGAGTCTCGATGGCTGCTGGTAAGGTTCATCCTGGCTGACTGTGAGTGAGCAAGAGTGCAAGCAGCACTGTGGCTCCCTCTTGCTCACTCACATCGTGCATGGACACACTGACTGTACAGTGACACTAACCAGCTGCAGTCTGTCATACACAAAAAAAGGGAAATTCAGAGAGGGTACTAGCCTGAACTAGGTGGACCAACACCCCCATTTTTAGGGCTTTAGATGCCCCTGCTGCAGGAGTTGCTGTAGTGCCAGATGGCCAACATCTTCCACCCAGCTGCAGTACCCTGCAGAGTGACAGCTGCTATGGCTCGACCTGCCTCCCAACATGGCAACTCAAGTTCACTCTTGAACCCAAGTCACCTGTATGGCAGCACAACATGCTTCTGCTCGGCCATCAGGGTTGCCAGAGGGCATAGATTTTGCAGGGTATGGGTAGCCAACAAGGATAAAGGATCTTGCCAGTGGCCCATCCTCACAGATGGGATTCACCAGTTAGGAGCTGAGGCTTCACAACTGCAGTAGAAGCTGCAAACAAGGATAATGGAATGTCTAGGAGTTCCAGCTCAAGCAGTAAGATGAGCTGCACTGTGTGAGAAGAACCAGGAAATGCTACCAGAGACTCATGAGGGCTTGGCAGGCTGAAACTCGTACGTGCACATGCAGCATTTGAAAAAGAAGCAGACCCAATCTGAGGCTAAGAAGGAGAATGGTTAAAGTGTTCAGAGTTGGTAGGTGTGCCTAGAAGGACAGTTTCCTATGTGCAGGGCCCCATGTTCGCTGTGGCAAAGTGTAGCCACATTCCGCAGCAGGAACCCATGCTTGCCACAGCCAAATTATGACCAATTATGCAGCAGTTCTGTAGTAATTCTCTGATGTCTTTGTGTTGGAGGAAGACTCAGGACTCCTATATCAGTAATCACAATATCTTTATTTTTACAGCGTTGAAAAATGACATCTATCACCAGCAAAAGCTAACATTTTGTGGTCATGTGGCCACTTCCTCGAGGCCTGCAGTGATCAATTTTTGCTTACATTTTTTGGTTTTGAACTTCCAAAAAACAGATAAAAGACCAAAGCCAACTGTCAGCTTTAGAATGGCACCATATCTAAAAGATAAGTTGGTGCAGAATCACTATCAAGGCCCACAGAAACAAACATTAGTTGGCTCCCACCCATGAAACCAGGCTTCAGGCTGTGTAAAAAATTTAATGTGTGCAAATTTAGAACACCAGGAGAATTTTTTTAACCAGTCACAAAAAAAGGTTTTCAGAGGTTCACAGTCAAAAAATGGAGTATGATTTAAAAGGGGTCTCGACGCCACATCAGCAACAAACATTCGACCCGACAGTACAACTTGCAGTTGACATAAATCCATTAGATAAAATCTTTGTTCTTTTCAGGGGGCTTTGCTTTGCCCCCTAAGCCCCTCATGCGGGGGGCACTGCCCCTGCACTGCCCTATAATTAGTGATTATCAACTCTGACTTAGAGTTGATTCAGGGAGGAGTGCAAGACCCAAAGACAGCAGTGCCGAGCAGTGCCGGAGCTAGAGGGAGGCCTGGGGGGGTGGTTGCCCCTCCTGGCTGCCCCAGTGTGAGTAGTGGTGTCCCACCATGATCTTTATTCACTGTTTAGTTCCCTTTGTGGAGCCCACAATTGACTGAATGCCCCCCTAGCTCCCAAACCTGGCTCCGCCACTGGTGCCGGGGTCCCACAGGTACATTACAGTGGCAATATCGACTTGACGCTGTAATGTCCTTTGATGTCGAAATGTTGCTGTTCAGTCAGCATACCATTTAAAAGCAATCACCTCAAACTGGATATGGAGCCGCCATAAGTATTAAGGAGATTTTCAAGCATCATAAGAGGCACAAAGAAGTCCGATGCAGACAGAAATCATGTGGCATTCCAAAAGGAGATATCCTAAAAGAAACTTAAGTTAAACTAAGAATCAATCACAATTCCTATTTATACACTCCATCTTGATGTTAACTTCAGCAAAGTTAAACTTTGGATTTGTGATATTGTGAGAAGTCAGATATGGTTTATTACTTGTTGAAATATTTGTACTCATGGTGTGGGTTTGGAGTTTGAAGTCCTAGTACATAGCAGCATAGAAAAAAATACACTGTATCTTTAAAAATGTACAACATGTTTTAGTCACCATGGGGCATATCTATGGTATTTAAGGTTGCTAAGGCAACCCATAGGCCACTCCTTGAAGAAAGCCTAGTGGGGGAAGCACCTGGGTTCTGTTGCCGCCACAATCATTTTTTGACTGTGCTTGTGGGATTTAAACTGCTACGATTTTTTTCTCTGTCAATATACTGGCTGAGATACAATATATACTTGAACAATATGAACTGAATGAATTGATGCAATTTGTAGAAGATATATATCTATTGCATGGAATGCACTTAAAAATAGTGCAATATTCTATGCGTGGCCATCACTACAAGCTATTTGAAACCATGTATTGAAGCAATTAGCCCTATTTAAGAGCACTTTCATAACAGAGAAATGTAGTAGTTGTAGTAGTAGCAAAATATTTTATTCATTATCGTATGAATCAAATATTTAGTTGAGCAAAGCTCATTTTCAATGGTTCCCCCACTGCAGTTCAACAGGGATCCTGTTGACTGCCTCTGCAGCGACAGCACAATGGTGACAGTTGGCATTGTGTCGTCAAGTACACAATGTTTTTTTTTGTGGGAGGCTCTGCAACCCACACCCCCGGTCTCTAAAATAATCATTTCAAGGTTGGAGTTGTTTCGGGAAGGGGGCACAAGTCCTGGTAAAGCCGTGTCGCTGTCCTGCGCCACCATTACAGCAAACTGCCAATTTTGTCATCGTAATGGTCTTCGTGATGTTAGTTTCGTGGAAATGTCAGCATACAATTTTCAGTGAGGTCTGGTACATTGCACATGATACAGCAGAGAAATGTAAAATAACATGTTTAGAAGCGTACATAGAAAAATAAGGAAATAAAAAAACAAATGCAACAATGTTGTCATTTAAATGCTTAATTTTTTACTTGACTAACTCCCACTAAATGCGACTTATTACATAGGTGTTCTCGGAAGACACACAGGCAAGGCAATGTAAAGTAGTTCTAGTAGCATGATTTGGATTGGAGGTAGGGCATTGGGGAATTGAAGGACAGTCTGTTTTATCCTCCCAGGGCTCTCTCTTGCCTGGCCAATGCCAGTTTACAGCAACAATACTTCTGTAGGTTCATTTTCCTGACTGCACATTTGCTTGATGATCAGTACCGCCAGTTTGCAAAGCAATGTTGCTCCAGTGACTCCCCCCCACCCACCAACTTGTTTGAAACCTAATGGCATCCATTTGTACTGCGACTTCACTCCAGTGGTTCTCACCTGCACACCCACTTCAACAAAAGTGGTGCCATTTGTATCATTACCACTTTCACTTCCCCTTCTCTCCCACTCTGTAAGGATTTACCACGAGGCTAGAGAGCAGCTGGATTGTTTTACATTACACACAGGTCCACTAAGCCTCCCAGCTGGTATCTTTGCAATAATTACAAGTAGCTTTCTCATTCCAGGGCTGCACAATTGGCTAACACCGCCAACTTTTTTAATGGCTGCAGTGGGCGTAGCCCTGCAGACTTGTTGTTATCACCATAGAAAAAGGGAGCTTACCAGATTCTGAATGGACTTGTTAAAATTGGAAGTGAACAGTAATCACTTCATGTCCACCACATTACTTTGTCGGCCAGCGGAACACAGCACAGTCCACCATGTCCAAGATGGAAACTGGAGCCGAGTGCACATGTGCACTGAACTCTGGTGGCACAGTCTGCCATGTCCAAGATGGAAACTGGAGCCCAGTGCGCATGTGCACTGAACTCTAGCAGCCATCTTGTACATGGCAGACAGTGCCGTGTTCTGCCTTGACCTTGGCTGTAGTTGTACCAGCTCTGGCCAGAGTTTATTTTATGAAGCAGACATCCTAAGGATTCCTTGTTGTTTGTAGAATACAATAATGGCCAACAGCTTTAAGGCTGAGTGCCAGTAGTTTGAAAACAGGTTGCCTACTGACCACTTCAGTGCAACTGAATATCTCAGGGGGGATGTATAAAGGAACTGCAAGCAAACTCATACTAATGCCATTTTAATTTTGCTCATTATCATTTTAGAATTATTTTGGGGGTTTTAATTGGTGGCAGCTACTGTACTACAGATGCTGTTGCTGTGGCAAAAGCTTGTTTTCATGACAGGACCATGTTTCTGTGGAGGCTGCTGCAAGGGTAGAATCATAGTAAACACATGGTCCTGCCTATGCAGGGGTATTTTCCAAACAACAGAGACTGAAGCTGTGCAGGCCTATGCCTGAGAAACTCTGCTCCTGCCAGTGCTCAGATTACAGTGTGAGAGAGGAGGCTGACTGTGAGAGTGACTACTGGTAAATACCAGAAACTTTGTCAGGGAAGTATGAACATGGAGCAGAAGAGGAGGGAAGGTAGAAGTCTCCACATGGGGTGAAGACCAGCAACACTAAGGCACTGCCATCACACCTCACTTCTAAAAGCCCCTCGCGCTGCAGTGACCTCTGTCCAACAGTATCCAGAGCAGCAGTGATGCAGCATCTACATCCAGTGAGATCTGTATCCACCAGCTGAGGCCTTTCAGGATCTGTGAGGTCTACAAAGCCCATGAGTCAAGGTGTTGGCTCTGCAACACCTTTTGTTAGATAGGAGCATTACAGCAATGGAAGCCCCAGCATAGGACTGTGTGTTATGGGAGATAACCTGGGCAAAATGCCAGCATTATAACAACACTTTAACTGTCAGGCACCATAACTGTGCATGCTGACTTCTTTCATCTCCCAAACATTGTCAGTGCATGTGTCTGCCACTGTGTGTACCCAAGTCTAAAACATGAAAAGGGTGCACATGCAACTGGTGCAAGTAAAAGACGTGGCTGCATCAGGATTTATTTAGAAAAGTACAGAGCCATCACACAAAAGCCCAAACTGATCCCCAGTGTTTTGACTTCCTCGAAGACTTTGTCCATGGTATCCAGTAACTTTCAAAAGGAGCCTATGAGGGATATTGGAGGAATAATCCCTGGCGTAACTGCTTAGTTAAAGATATTATCTGACAGACGGGGGTGGAGGGATTGTGCTGATAGCATAACTGTTGCTCTTTACTAATGTGCTTAACCCTTCCTTTCTATGGCAAGATCCTTTGTCCCTGCCTTCTACAATAAATATTTATCCTCTGTTTGCATTATAAATGTTATTTTTTTGTGCTTGGTTAATGTTATTACATTATGGTATGGGCTTGTGTAGGACTATCAAATATTCGGTTGCCTGGGATGGAGAGTATCATTTCCGAATGCCAGCTAGTATGTCACAGGGCTTTCCCCAGGTGGAGGCACTGTGTCACCAAGTAAGTTGCCCAGTCATAGCACCTGTATTCAAGCCCAGGGCCCAGGCCTCACTCAGTCATTAGAGAATGAAGCCACATGCCCTGCGAAACTGGAAAAGGATGGCTTATGTAACCCCCCCTACAAATGGGGGTTCCCAAAAAGACTTCCTTGAGCTTACCTAAATGCTTACTGCCAGGCTGGTGTCCTGTGTTTTAGCAGTTTAAATGTGATTACCAGACCCTGTATAGCCTCTGTGTACTGTCTCTTTTTGATTGCAGCCTAAGTAATCTGAGAGGGAGCTCTGTTGAAAGATGTAACTATTTGCTGAAAATCATTTAGAGTGATAATGATAATGTAGTTTGTCTAACCTGCTTTCTTTGTAGCAAAGACTGTTTTGTTTTGTCTCCACTATCTTAGTCCTGGACTGCATATTGGACCAATCAGTTCTGGTGGGGCCTAAAATGTAGCCGGCCTACAGGAGCTGTTTGAAGTCAAAATCTGTAGGAATTGTAGTTTTGAACTTTTTGCACCATTTTTTGCAACTGAAGGGGGAGTTCTTGCTTTGATAAATAGCCAGATCAGCCAACCAAACCTTCTGGATCTTGGGGAAGTCCAGAGCTGCTTGCAATTTTCAGTTAGTTCTGAGCTGAGAAGTGAAATGAGAAGAGTTCCAGTGTATTTTGGGCAGCAATCCTGAGTGGATTCATATGGGAAAACTGTGAAAGGGCTGAGCTTTTGGCTTGCATGTCTGCTGCTGCTCCTGAGAGGGAGAGAAGAGAATTATTTTGGACTAAATCCAAGTTTGTGTGACTAAAGTAAGCTACTGAAGTGGGCCAGGCTCAAACTGAAGAAGACCGAAGATTTTGCTGAATGCAATCTGCATGTCAGGAGTTCCAGCTCCCCCTAAGCTCCCGGTGTGTGCAGAGACTTTGCGATTGTGACTGGGGAGCGCTTTGCCTGGTACAGTAGAATTCCCATACATGTAAATGTGCTATGAGCTGCTAGTGGGTTGTGAGTTAGTTCCCCACTGTGTGAACTGTGTTCTGCTTGCCGGAAGCTGTATCCAGCCCAAAACGGACTGCATCTGAATTTGTCTCCATGCGGCCTGGGTCTTGCCAGACTGGCCCAGCCAGACTACCAACTGCACAGAGAAGCCATCGACAAGAGACCTGCCTGGGGATCAGCCCCCTGCTCCACTCCTGAACAGGAATGACGCCTCTGGGACTTGTGTGGGCTCTGCTTCTCCTGGCATTCCAGATCAACCACCTGCAGTCTCAATTTTCGTCTAGCCTGTGTCCAGTCTTGGGCATCGTGAGTAAATACTAGGGTAACTCCCTACAACAACAGCTTAATCTGAGTGTGTCATCTGATTGTCTTGTTGTTTCATTTCCTTTATGAACTGAGCCCTCTGGCTCTGGATTACAAATATTGTGTACTGTGCATGTTGTGATTTCCATCACAGGGCCCCAACCAGCTGCAACCCTGGGCAACAGTCCTGGCTAGCCCATCTCTTCTCCACCTAGGTACCCAGCGGTGTGACTGTGTGGGGGGACTCAAAGCGCATGCATAACTGCTTGATTGATATAACCTTTAAGCTAATTAACCTGATTTTGCCCCTTCCTTGTTCAAGTCCTGTGAATAAATCAGATCTAACTTTTTCTGCATGTAATCTGACTGTGGGTCCAGTTTGTGTTCAAAGTACTGTACTGTTGCTAATTGCTGTGCATAACCTTGTTTTACAGGGGGTCCACAGAGTCGAGCCAGAAGAACCAGCCCTGGTGGTAAGTACAGTGTGGGTACTTGTGTGGTGTACCAGGAGTATTGTGAAAATGATTATTGTACAGTGTTCAGGCCACTAGAGGGGAAAGAGGGGGGTTACAGTGTCCCAGAGGGCTGTGCCCAGGTTAGCTTGACCACTACCAACCCTGACCTCCGGGTGGAGGCACCCGTTTCAGAACTCAGACCCCTTTACCTGCTACTAGCCAAGCAGGCAGGGGTAGTAGTCCTTGGGATAGCGCCATCTAGGGGTTACACTTGTATGTTCCTATGCTCTTCTTACAGATGAGGCCCATATTCACAAAAATTACCTCCAGTGCTAGCACCACTTTCCTTTGTGCATACTAATCCAATTTAGCAATCTCTTGTGTTGCTCAATGGTGCATTGCCAAATTGGGTTAGTAAAGGCAAATAAACCAGTGCTAATGCTGGAGGAAATGTTTTGTGAATGTTTGGTAATGTGTTGTCAAAGTTGTCTCCTATCTGAACTGTGTACATCCAGGAAATGTGACCTAGCCTGCCTTCATGAGAATGAAAATGCATCTGTAATGTAGTTGGTTTGGGGCATCCCCATTCTTTATTTTATTTCTGTTGTTGCTCCCTGCTCACAGGCTCTCCTTCTGGACACAAATATCCACACTGCTGGCTTCCTTAGGTTTGTCCCATGAGGTAGGGATCCCCCCCAACACCTTTCTGTATAGCTGTGACACAGTTGGGGAGGGAGATGGGACAGGATCCAGTGGCTGCCTGCAGGTGGGAAGGGGACAGCATGTTCTTGCATCAGTGGGATATGGGCGACCATTTCTGCCATGCTGCCACACTGCTCAGCAGGAGGAAATTGTACCCTTCTTTGGATTCACCCTCCTCCCTGTTGAGAGTCTGCAGGCTCTTGATTACCTTGAGGGGCTGCCAACAATCACACAGTCAGTCAGGACATCAGTGGCACCAGTGCCCAGCCTCCCCTAGGTGTCACTGGAAAAGCAGTACTGTGTACCCACCCCACAACAGGGGGAGAATGTTCTGATGAGTGCTCCGAGCCCAGCCAACCTGCCTCTGCTCTTGATGTCCTAAGATTGGGGCAGGAACCCATGGTGCCAGTGTGTCAGAGTTTTCTCCCACCACTCAGCATCATGGAGAAAGCCACAGGGATCCCCATTCTGAGTACAGTCAGTGTCTGAGATGTCTGTACCAGAAATATTGTACTTACCTGAGATGGATGGCTTCTGACAGTGCTTGAAAGGAGACCACTGATCCACTGGAGGTCATGTCCATGACCAATTTTATGAACTGTGATTGCCTATCATACACTTCCAGTATATGCCCCCCCAGTTGTATGGAAGACATTGAAGAGGAGAAGGTGAAACTTTAGCATTCTCCACGTCACACCAGTCAGATGCCATTTCTGCTGCCATGAACCAGTTTTGGAGGAAAGCGAGTTGAGCCAACCTGTAGCACAGCAGTAAACTGGGTAGCTCCAAACCTCCCTGATAATATGGCAGATGTAGCAGGTACCTGTGCATTCTTGATCCCTTGCCACCTACAAGACAGGAAACATTGATGATTGTGTCTTTTTGAAACAACCAACTACAGGGGACAGGAACTGGGATTGGTTGACCAAGTAAGGAGCAGTAGACTCCTAGAGCGAGTTAGGCATAGGTAGGTGGATTAAAGAAGGAAAAATAAGAAACACCCTTTCTAGGGTAGGGTACCAAATACAATGCAACAAGCAAAGGGAGAAACAGGAATTCAATGGGCATAAAAAAGAGGCAGTAAGGTACAGAGAGGTTTTGACAAGCACTTAGGTAAAGGAAGAAAAGACCATGCGAGGGATGAAGCACAATTGGTGTGGAACTGCAGTCTTTTGGGACACCTTCTGGAAACTGAGATGCTGTTCCATTTGTATTCACCTCTCTGGGTTGAGGGCAGAAGTTGCTGTACTCTGGGCCAAACTGGCAAGGGTGCATGAAACCACCTGCCCTCCCAGGGGCCACCAAGTCTGCCGCCGCTAACCAGAGCATGCCTCGGCAAAGGCAGAGCACTTGGACCTTGGTGGGCTCCAGGAGGGTGGGGAGGCAGTAAAAGTACACACTCCTCAACCTGTACTACTGCAAAATTCCTTCACTGTACTGGTGGGACATGGCAGCCAGGAGGAGGAGGCACTTAAAGCAGTGAGAGTGGAGGAAGTGGGGGTCTTCAGAAGGGGAGTCCCCAAGGGGAATGGAAGAGGCCCCCAACTAAGGAGGAAGTAGCTGCTGGTAAATGACTTTATTTTTAGGGGGCTAAACTTTGGAGAAGGGGGTGGAACAGATAGGGAGGTGGTGTACAGGGGGAGAAAGGGAGAGAGAGATGAAGTGTCTGAGCGATGCTTCAGCTTGAAGGGATGAAGAGTGGATCCAGAAGATCACTATGGAAACAGGAGATGAGAGGGAGCTAGATGTCATTGTCCACCTGGGGATAAATGACCTGGCAAGAGATAGGGTAGGGCTAGTGTAGGGAAATATTCAGGGTGCTGGAAAGGAGCCTCAAGCAAGTAGCACACACAGTGGATTCGGCAAAAGTGTTACCTGTATATGACTGGAGAGAGAATAGGATGCTCTGTACTGGAGCTTTTAACAATTGGCTGAAGCATGGTGCATAGAGGAAGGTTTTGGCTACATAGGAGACTAGTGGCCAACCTGAGAGGATATGGGCCTCTATGGGAGAGACATGCCTGCATCTTTCCAGGAGGGAGCCCACAGTCCTTAGTGGGAGGTTTAAATGCTACTTTGATGAGCACTTAAACTAGCCGGGGTTGGGGGGTACTGTAAAGCAAAGGGAAGCAACATCTTAAATAAGTTTCACTCAATGGTCTAATCCTTAATAAAATGAAATGAAATGAAACAATTGCCCCCCCAGAGGATGAAGCAGTAGAGAGGGAGAGCCCATGGGGAATAAGCTCCGGCAGGGCAGAGGCGCAAGAAGACAGAAGTGGAGATAAGGCAGAGAAAAAGGGGGGTATAAATCAGGAAAACAAGAAAGGAGTAAAGAAGACAGGTAACGGAGAAGGTAGCAAGGGAAGAAGAGGTCAGTGGGAGCTTCAGGGAACAGCACAAACAGGAGAGGGGAGGAAGGGAAATAGGCAGGGTAGAGCCATGTGCATCAGTGCAAGGAGTCTGGGAAATAAAATTCCAGATCTGAAGGCCATTATGGCAAAAGGTTAGCCTGGATTTGGTGTCCATAATGGAGCTGTGGTGCACTGACAGTCACGACTAGGAAAGAAGGAGGAAACCACTTTGGTTCTCAAAAACAGTAGCAGAAAAGGTCAGAGCCAAAAGTCTGGCCTTCAGGAAATATAAGGGAATGCAGTGGGATGAAGATAGAGAGGCATACCAAACTTTCCTAAGGGAAGCAGGGAAGGCAGCAAAGCAGGCAAAGGCCCAAGCTGAGGAAACTCTAGCACAAACAGTAAAAGAAGGTGACAAGACTTTCTATAGATAGATTATTGAAAGGAGAAAGTCCAGAGGGGGTATTGCTAAGATCAAAGGGGATAAGGGGGAGTGTGTGGAGGAGGATCAAGGAAAACCATCTATCCTAAATAAATACTTCTGCTCCATATTTACTGATGAGAAGGTAGGGTAGGGTCCACAGCTCAGCACCATGGAGGGGGAAGGGAGGTGTGCACAAGTCCCTTCACAAAAGAAAGGGTCCTACAAGAGCTTGCTAAGCTCAGGGTGGACAAGGCAATGGGACCTGATGGCATACATCCCAGGGTACTAAAGTAGCTAAGGGGGGAACTAGCAGAGCCATTATCAGAACTGTTTAGTGAGTCTCTGACCACAGGAGAGGTCCCAGAAGACTGGAGAAGGGCTCATGTGATCCCGCTCCACAAGAGTGGTAGCTGGGAGGAGACGGAACTACAAACCAGTCAGTCTTACCTCAGTAGTGGGCAAGATTATGGAGGCACTCCTTAAGGAAAGGATAATGCAACAATTGGAATCCACAGGAGCACAAGATCCAAGACAGCATGGGTTTACAACAGGAAGCTCCTGTCAAACTAATCTCATAGCTTTCTTTGGCTGGGTAAACAGAGTGGGGGACCAAGAGGGCGTAGTTGATGTCATCTCCCTTGACTTCAGCAAAGCTTTCAATACTGTTCCACACAGTAGATTGATTAATTGATGTAAGGGAAGGGATAAAAGCAACTGAACAAAAGAGTATACAGGGAGGAGAGGAGGCACTGTGGGTCACCTTAGAGACTGGAAATGGCACCACAATCCACACAGGGGTTGTATACAGACCCCCATGTCAAGGGGAGGGAATGGACAAGGATATGATAGAAGGCATTCTTAAGAAGGCAGAGAAAGGGGAGATACTGCTGATGGGAGACATGACCTATGTTCCCCCTAAGGTGTGCACACGTGCGCCCGCACAGCAGTCAGAAATAACCCGCACACAGCTTCAGTAGTATCACACAAAGCAGCTGATGGGGATCCTCATGTTCATGAAGTAGTGACTATAGTCACTCATATTTTAGACTCAGACAGCAGGACATGAAAGTGAATGAGAAAGAAACATTGTATGCCCACCTCTGAGGCCACAGCCCATTAACTTTAACAAGCCAGCAATTAACAAGCCAGACATCTCGCTCTTGCTCCACTTATTGAACAATGGAACTGATCTGCAAAATTCCAACCAATCGGCTTTGTAGTTACAGCAATGTTTTCAGCTTGACACCTCTTTATAGTAAGACAGTACTTGATAATGAACAGTATTCCCTGCTGTTCACAGAAATTGCATGTTTTATTTGTTTGGTAGATTCCCCCCAACAAAGCAATGCGAGAGATTCTCTGATATAGGGTGTATATTATATTATTTCAGTTTTAAAGTTGCACATCTTCAGTGTAATCTGCCTCCTCCCCAAGCAGCATCTCACATACAAAATGTGTTTATAATGGATTTAAAGCCTCACCGTTGAAAGCGTGTTCATTTTTTTTCAGTACAAGAAAATGGGAAAACTATAGTTTTTTTTACAATAAAAGCATCAAAGCAACCTACTGTTTGTTTGTGTCATTTTTTTATGTATTTGTTGGGGGCCAGGATGGGTATAACCTTCTCAATTAGCAGGCTGAGACATTAACTGTACATATGTCTAGAGAGATGAGATTACGCTTCTCTTTAAAACAGGGTATCGTAATATATACACATTTGAGATTCAATGAATCAGTGCTTGTAAAAGGTTGCCCATGTTGGCTACATGGGGATAGTAATTCTAAAATGGACAACAAGAAATAGCAGCACAAAAAATGTCCTTTTCATTTAATTTCATAAATTCAGATTGCACTTAGTATGGATCCGGAATGGAAGAGAAATACACCTCCTAAATGTATCTCCTCTCTCACCTCACACTGACTAACTCACTACATTGCAAAAACACATTTTAAAACCCCCACTGAGCTTGACAATAGCCAGCATAGTCATTGTAAACCATACCTAGGGTAAATGACATCACATACAATTATGCATGCATCCATCAAAGATCCCATTGCTAAGTATTGCTTTAAGAAGGTGTCCAACCCTGAATACCACATTGCCATAACAGTATTAAATGATGTACTTTGGGAGTTGGCAGAGTTGTCTAAGGTATTTCAGAAAGTGGTCTAACAACAGTTGAAGCTGTACAGATTGCTAGGGCAAAAATAAAGAAAGATCAGAAGCCAGTACCTGGGTGAAACTGTCTATTGGAGCCAACCAGTAAAACTGCTTTTGGCTAATTGCACAGCTGAAGTAAGCACCATACCTCTCAAGTGTCCCTGATTTTCAGGGACGTCCCTGATTTTGCCTCAAAATTTTACTCTGTCCCTCCTAAAATTTGTATTTTTGTGGCTAAACAGCGGGGACTGTAAGCACAAAACAATGTCAAGTATTAAATTTACAGACTTGTTCTTCTTTAGAAAATGTATTTTGCACTAAGCCCCATATTCTACCAGCTTTCTGGGTGGATATCTCTAATTTTAAAGATGTGTCCCTGATTTTGGTCCTTTGTCCCTGATTTTTTTAAGCCTTGTCCCTGATTTATGAGGCAGGGGGTTGAGAGGTGTGGTAAGAACAACAGCAATTTTGCAATTCATTGGCCTGTTATGTGACCATCTGGACAGCTGATTTCCTGCAGGTGATCTTTCTGACTGATCTGCCTTTGATTTTGCAGCAATGCCACATTGCAGCTCTGAGTTTGGCTTATCAAATATTGAGAGACTGTACAGCAAATATCAGGACTATTTATTTTCTGCAGCGGACCAGGCAGAAATTGTTAGCCAGTACAATGACTTCAGATTTATAGTTGCTGAAAAAATAAAGAGAGGATCATTAAAATCCTTTACTGACATGATCCACTTTGCTTTGACTAACGTACAGTACAGCATGGTGGCTAAACTTATTGATGTATGTGCTACATTCCAAGCTAAACATGAAGCTATCATGTATAGAGGTTCCTACACAGTCTTATCCTTCCCCAGAAGAGATTCTCCATAAGGAGGTGCAGAGTGAGAAGGCTACAATAGCACAGAGAAAAATCTTGGGAGTGATAGAGGATCATGTACTGAAGCAAAGAGAAGTATGACTGAGTAGGACCATAACTATCTTTGGGTGGAAGGCTTCATTCAAGGATTCTCATAGGAAAGTTAGGGAAGATTTGTTGCTGCTCTTGGAAAGAGCATTAGGATTTTGTATATCCAGAAACATGGAGGAGTCCATAAAGTTATATGGAGATCCTGAGCCCACAACACAGATTGATATTACATTTAAAAATCATCATACAGCTAGCAGCTTGCTTTCTCTGGCCAGCAAGCTGGATTGTTTGGGAATACATTTAGTTAACACGTTAGACTTGGGTGAAGTCTTTTCATGGTTTAAACTGACTAAGGATAGTCCAGAATCAATCTTAGAGGCAGATAACCCCCTGATTGACTTTGGAAACCTAATTGACCCTAATACCTACTCGCCGCTGAGTTATTGATTCAGCCTGACAAATGCAGCCTGTAGATAATATCAAACAAATGAACTCCGAATGCCAGCTGGATTTGGATAAGGGAGCTGGGGATCGAGATGTGGATGCCCTTTCTATACTTTCGTGGAATATTGAGGGCATCCATCTTAAAACAATTGACCATGAAGTAGTGAGATTTCTGGATAATTTTGATGATATTGGACTGCAAGAAACATGGTGTACAGAAAATGTAACTCCCAAACTGGCTGGATATTCTGTCTTTACTCTGCCAGCAACTAAAGATAAAAGTTTAGACTGTTTAAAGGGGGTATTTCATTTTTTTATCAAAACTTTGCTAAATTTTCAGATCACTAACATTTCTACCAAGTTAGAGGGTATTTTGGCTCTAATGATCAGCAAGGGACAAGAGAAGATCATTCTCTGCAATATATACTTCCCCCTCATAACAGAGCTACTGATCCCACTGACCTTTTCATACAGGATCCGAAAATGGCACTTGACGAATTGTTAGATAAGAGTATACCTTGTCCTATAATTATTTTGGGAGACTTCAATGCCAGAATTGCTTCTTGTTTCTTGGAGGATGTATATTCAGATATGATCCATGCAATATCTATAATTAATCCAAATATCTCATATACTAGGACTGCTCAGGATCTAAAATCTAACCTTAGAGGTAGGGAATTGCTAGTGGGCATGGCCAGTAGAAATTTCTGTATTTTAATGGCAGAACTCAGGTCAATCTAGTCTGATCCTTAACATGTAGAGGACCTACTGGCTCTTCAACCTCTGATCAGGTCTGGACCAGTTTGGAAGCAGTAAAGCTGATCCAAACGCTAGAGGTCATGGACAGACTGGAATCAGCACACTGTGCTATTGTAATTAACATCAAGTGCCCTTTTGGAACTTTAGGGAGGGAGGCACAACAGGAAGAGAGTCTGGAAGTCATAAACAAGAGAAGGATTGGATGGGAGCCAATTCATCAAGCTAGTTTCAAAGAAATTCTTAGTACAGGAGTCTTAGGTGATATTCATGAGTTGGTCCCGGACAAGAGTAAGGCCTTTAATATTTTGGAGAATTGGGAAACTATTCATTCTTTGCTTGGACCTAGATGTAAAACAACATACCATCTTAGGTCCCATTATAGAAAGTCTTAGTTTAATTCGGTATGTCTACAAGCAAAGAAAGAGTTTGGAGGAAAACTAAGACAGCATAAGAAGAAAAGAAATAAGTCTGCAGCAGATTTTAAATTGCTAAAGACTGAAAGAGAAAAATATAGGAAAATTCTAGAACAGGAGGGACATAAACATACTCAGGGACTTTGGGAAAAAACTGAGGCAGGCTGTTTTGGATAGGGATGGAAGACAATTTTGGAATACTGTTGCCCAGGGATATAACAGATATGCCTACAGGATTGAAGTCTATATTACACCTGAAGTTTGGGCATCTCATTTCTCCAAGCTCTATTATTCTCACGAAGAGCAGGAGACACCTGATGCTTTCAAAATACAGGAAGATGACATTTTTCCAAGACCCATCTTGATCACAGAGGACGAAATCCGGATGGCACTGATTGGCCTTAAGGCAAATAAAGCACCAGGGCCGGATGGGGTCCTAGGTGATCTGTATAAGGTTTTTACCAACTGATGGATTCCTTTTCTTCTTTTCCTGTTTTATGGCCTCATTCAGGGGTAATTCTTACCCTGCCAGTTGGGCAGGTAGTGTTATCTTCCCAATTTTTAAAAAAGAGGATCCGAATGACTCAAGGATGTATAGGCCTATTAGTTTGATAGATGTTTCACAGAAGATTTTCTCTAGGATAATTCTGGGCAGATTGCTGTCATGGGTCAAGGAAAAGTCAGTAGTGAATGAGGCACCGAATGGTTTCTGGAAGGACTGTTCTACAGTACAACACTATTATGTGCTTCAGCACCTGATCTGGAAGCATACTAAAGTGAGAAAAACAGATTATATTGCTGTTTTGTGGACTTCTCCTCCGCCTTGGACAGCATTAGTAGAAAAATCCTTTGGGCTGCATTATGGGATCTGAAGATGGAGGCCTCACTTCTTGATTTTATCAATAGACTCTATGAAAATATGTGGGCAAGAGTCCAGTATAATCAATATGGTCATCTAACTGATAGATTTGAGACAAATGTGGGGGGGCAGACAGGGGTGTATTTTGGCCCCCACTCTAGTGAACATCTACATTAATACAGTCTTGGATCAGCTAGGTAACCCAGATTTTCATACTCCAAAAATTAATGATCAAAGGATTGAATGCTTAGCATATGCAGATGATTTAGTCTTGCTCTCTACTTCAGTTCTAGATCTTAAAAGAAAATTGGCTCACTTTGAATCTCTCTGTTCTCAAAGGAAACTAAAAGTTAATCTCGGCAAGAGCAACATTGTAGTTTTTGGCTCTCAAACCAAGAATACGGTAGGCTTTAGGCTAAACGGTAACCATATAGACACTGTTAAGTGTTATGACTATTTAGGTGCCAGTTTTGCCTATAGCCTATCTTGGACCAAACATTTGGAGGCTATTCAATTTAAAATGGGATCTTCTGTAAATGCCCTAAAAATATTTAACAGCAAGATGGGCAAGTCATCAGTGAGTGGGGTATTAAGAGTTGTTAATGCCAAAATAAGAACGAGCATGTTATGTGCCTCTGAAATTTGGGGTTATACTAAGATTTGAGAATTAGAAATAATTCTGAATAAACTCTATAGATACATCTTAATATTTTTAAATGGAACTCCAGGCTGTATTCTTGCCTTGGAGGTAGGACAACGTTCCTTGAATTTTCTTATCTGTGAACGACAGATTCTCTTTCTGTTGAAACTTTTTCTTTTGCCCCAACAAAGATATCCCAGAATGTGTGTAGTGGAAGCCATCAAATTGGACAGCATGGGATATGTACATCCCTTTATTCAACTTATTAAGGAAACAATAATGCCAGCCAAATTGGGCCACCTGCTATATAAAATTTAGACAAGACCATTTGAGGAGATTAGGCAGGATGTCAAATTGAGGCTTATTGACTTATGACATAAATTCTTTCTATGTTCAACTCTCCAAGCTTAAGCTATATGGATTTTATAAAAAAGTAAAGATTTCATGGGGATATGAGCCATATCTCTCTTTTTTAACCTGTCCTAAACTAAGAAGAATCTATACAAGATTCGGAACTGAAAACTATAATGCTCAATGCATTAATTTCAGACAAAAGAGAGGGGGTACATTTTCCATATTGTAAATGTGGAGTGGGGACTATACATGATCTCAAACATGTGGTACTCTTGTGTCCTAGGTACAAATCAACTAGGAAAAAACTGCTGGGGGGATCTTGGCCTCCCCCTGGAGGATCTTTTGGAACATTTGTTTACTATGAAAGAGAAGAACATGGAAGAGATCTTTGCAAGATTTTTTATCTCAGCTCATTTGTAAAGTTTATTAGGGGGACTTGAAGTCCTGTGGAGGTTTTTTATGTGAAAAGGTACTCTGTTAAATTGAATTGCACTGTAAAGATATTTAAGTTCCTTGTCAATTTATTTATTGTCTATTTATATTTACTATGTATTTTGTCCTGATTTTAGTGTATTGTAACTGCTTTATGCTGAAGAATAAATTGTACTACTACTACTACATTCCAAGCTTCTAGTGCTGACCACGAAAGAGGCTTCAGCTTCATGAACTGCATTAAAAGCAAACAAAGAAACCGCTTGGAAGAAATCCATTTAGATATGCTGATGCGAACAAAATTGTTTTTAACATCTGGTGGAAAAATGGATCTTAATAAAATATAAGTCCACTGGAAGAATGGGAAAGACAGGAGAGAAAAACAGTAAATGTTGATTTCTTAGCAATGCATCATCAGCAGCATCCCTGTTAGATGCATGCAAGACTCTTTAAAATGTACATAGTTTACACATGTTTCCAGTTCATACTGTTATGGCGCACAACGCACATCCAAGCTTCAGTGTCAGAATGTATATTTATACTTTGCATTGAGTATTTAAGTGTTTGGTTATATTTTCTACTGTTTACTGGCAATAAAATACATCACTTGTTTGGGCCACCCAATTTGCACACATGAATCAATTTTTTGCACAAAGTGCCGCACACACATATCAGTCGCCCATCCACAGAGACTAAATATTAGAGGGAGCATTGGACAGGACTATGCCAAATGTTAACTGGAGCACATTTGTTGCAGCCACATCCAAGAGCAGGGCCATTCTTGATGCCCTACAGGTGGCATGCCTCAGACAGCTAGTTTTGGAACCCACTCATGAGGGAGCAATCTTAGACCTCATACTCGCAAATGGGGACAGTGAGAGGATCTCAGATCTAGAAGTGGGTAACCATCTGAGAACAAGTGACCACCAAACAGCGTGGTTCATGATAAACTCAGCTACAGAGTCAAGCCATACAAAAGTGAGGGTACTGGACTTCAGGAGGGCTGACTTTGGAAAGATGGGAGAGTGCCTTAGAAAAGCACTAGCAAACAGGCTAGAAGGAGGGGTGGAGCAACAATGGGGAAACATTGAAACTGCCATTGCAGAGGCAACAAGCCTTTGTGTGAAGCAAATAAACAAATCAAAGCAAAATAAAAAGCCACTATGGTTCTCAAAAGAGGTGGCAGGGAAGGTCAGAAGAAAGAAACAGCATTCAGGAAGTATAAGGAAACACAGAAGGAGCAGGACAGAGAACTGTACTAGTTAAGGCAGAAGGAAGCAGGGAGGGAAGTCAGAATAGCAAAGGCCCAAACTGAGGAAAAGATAGCTAACTCGGTTAAGAAGGGGGATAAAACCTTTTACAGATATATCAGGGAGTGTAGAAAGACAAAGGGAGGGATAGTGAGGCTGAATAGAATGGACAGTGGGTGGGCAGAGAGGGACAGTGAAAAAGCAGGGATACTGAATGAATATTTCTGCTCAGTATTCACAAAAGAGGAGGAGGAGAGGTGCCTAATCCAATTAACAGAAGCACCCTGGATAGGGGGGGTCAATCCCATTCCTTTCACAGAAGAAAGGTTTAAGAAAGAACTCCTAAGACTGAAGGTGGACAAAGCAATGGGGCCAGATGGAGTTCACCCCAAAATTCTAAAATAATTAAGGGGAGAACTAGTGAAACCACTGGCTACCTTTTTTAACAAATCATGGGAGGATGGTGTGGTACCTGAGGATTGGTGGAAGGCAGATATGATTCCCCTTCACAAAAGTGGGACCAAGACAGAGCAAGAAACTACAGACCTGTCAGTTTGACCTCTGTGGTAGGGAAAGTGATGGAATCACTTCTGAAGGAAAGAATTGTTGAGTACCTATAGGCCAGTGGGGCACAGGACCCAAAGCAGCATGAGTTCACAGTGGGAAGGTCATGTCAGACAAATCTAATTGATTTCTTTGACTGGGTGACAAAAGTAGTAGACCAGGGAGGAGCTGTGGACATGGCCTACCTAGATTTTAGCAAGGCATTTGACACAGTCCCAAACAAAATATTAATAGCCAAATTAACAAGCCTGGGAGTGGGTCCCAGGGTGGTAGCCTGGGTAAAACATTGGCTGGACAACAGGACACAGAAGGTAATTGTAAAGGGGGTCCACTCTGAAGAAAGAGGGGTTACTAGAGGGATACCACAGGGTTCAGTCCTGTTTAATGTCTTTATAAGTGACATTGCAGAACTCTGGAAGGAAAAGTATGCCTCTTTGCAGATGACACAAAGATCTGCAACAGGGTTGATACACAAGGAGGTGTGGAAAGGATGAGAAGGGACTTGGCAAGGTTGGAGGAATGGTCAGAAGTATGGCAGCTTGGATTCAATGCAAAGAAGTGCAAAATAATGCACCTGGGAAACAAAAACCCAGGGGAAGATTACACAATGGGGGAGGGGAGGTAGTAACAACAACAAAAATGGAAAGGGACCTGGGGGTAATCATATCAGATGACCTTAAGGTTAGCAAGCAATGTAAGAAGGCAGTAGGCAGGCTGAGGGGATACTGGAATGTATAGGGAGAGGCATCACCAGCAGAAAACAGGACGTTGTTATCTCTCTGTACAGACAGTTGGTGAGACCCCATCTGAAGTACTGCATCCAGTTCTGGAGACCCCATCTCCGCAAGGACATAGACAGGATAGAGGCAGACCAGAGGAGGGCAACTAAAATGGTGCAGGATCTGCAAGAGAAGCCATACGAGGAGAGACTAAAGGAGCTTAATATGAATACCCTTGAGGAAAGGAGGGAGAGGGGGGACATGATAGAAATGTTTAAGTACCTCAGTGGAATCAACAAAGTCCAAGAGGGTAGCATCTTTCAGAAAAAGAGATGATGCAAGAACAAGGGGACACAATTTGAAGATGGGGGCAGTTCAGGGGCAATGTGAGGAAGTATTTTTTCACAGAGAGGGTAGGGATGCATGGAACAGCCTTCCTGAGGAGGTTGTGGGATCTAAAACTGTGGCAGAATTCAAGAATGCATGGGACAGACATAAGGCAATTTTTGTGGGGGGGTAGGAAGAAATAGGCTGTTGGTTAACTAGGATCTGCAGCTTATCCTGTAGGTAGGGAAATGGGCAGACTAGATGGGCAAGCGGTCCTTATCTGCCATCAAAGTCTATGTTTCTATGTTTCTAAGCTGGGTAGGCTCAGGGTGGGTCAGAAGTTGGTCAACTGGGTTGCAAACTGGTTGCCGGGCAGAAAACAGAGAGTGGTGGTAAATGGTATACAGTCAGCAGAGATGCAAGTCACAAGTGGGATACCTCAGGGATCAGTCCTGGGGCCAGTCCTCTTCAATATCTTCATCAGTGACATTGCAGATGGACTGGAGGGTAAAGTTTGTCTGTTTGCAGATGACACCAAGATCTGCAAAAGAGTAGATGATCCAGATGGGGTGGGTAGAATGAGAAGAGATCTGGATAAACTGGCGAAATGGTCAGAAGAGTGGCAACTGGGGTTTAACTCAAAGAAGTGCAAGATCATGCACAAAGGGAAGAAAAACCCTGAAGCCACTTATAGGTTGGGAGGGGAGTTGCTGGCAATCACAAGGATCGGAAGAAAGAGACTTGGGCATCATCATCACAGATGATCTGAAATCATCAAAGCAAACCACTAAAGCAGTAGGTAAGGCTAGAGGAATGTTGGGGTGTATAAATAAGGGTATTGCAAGTCATAAGAGGTGGGTAATAATCCCTCTTTACAAGACACTGGTTAGGCCCCACCTGGAGTACTGCGTGCAGTACTGGAGGCCGCACCTGCACAAGGACATTAACAAAATGGAGGCAGTCCAGGGAAGGGCAACCAAAATGGTGCAGGGACTGCATCAGAAAACATATGAGGACAGATTAAAGGAAGCTCAATATGTATAACCTAGAGCAAACGAGGGAGAGAGGTGATATGATCGAAACATTCAAACATCATAAGGGCATTAACAAGGTGAAAGAGTCTAACATGTTTCAATATAAGAAAAACAGCAGGGCAACAGGACACAGCATGAGATTAGAGGGAGGTCGATTAAGGGGTAATGTGAGGAAGTTCTTTTTCACAGAAAGGGTGGTGGTTGCATGGAACAGCCTACCTCAGGAAGTGGTGGATATGAATACAGTGCAGGGCTTTACACAAGCATGGCATAGGCATAAGGGAGCAATACAGATGAGTATGAATAGATAGGCCATTGACAGAGCAAAGGCCGATGGCACATTCATAAGGTAGAAAAAATGGGCAGACTGGATGGGCCTTACGGTCCTTATCTGCAGACAACTTTTATGTTTCTATGGGACATGACCATACCGGGATACTCTCTGTTCAAAAGGGACAGGGAGGGGAAGAGGAGCTGTACTTTATGTCAGGGAGGGAATCAAGGCCATGGAAGTACAGGGGCACCCAAAGAAAGAAAAACAAAAGGCTGGAGGTGCTACGGGTCATCCTGAAGACAAGTACTGGGGCCGCAAGCCATGCAGGGGTTGTATACAGACCTCCAACACAGGGATAGGAGGCACTTGGGGAAGCCATCATTAGGATGACAAGTAAGGGGGAGGTGCTGCTAGTTGGGGAATTTCAGTCTACCAGATGTGGATTGGAGCCTTCCAACCACAGCTTCAGAAAGAAAAACAAAGCACCAGTGGAGCAGCATCCTGAAGCGAGTGAGCGGGTGCTTGCAAAAAATATGAACTGACAGAAGACACAGATGGCAGCACTCAGGAAACAACGTGAACAATTAGCAACAGCTACAATGCAAATGCAAATAAAATGAATGAAACAAAACAGATGATAGTGAGCAGCTAAACGCACGAGTCCTCGGCACTAACCCCAGCACTTCGGGTCTTCGTGTGACCTTTCATCAGGGGATGTGGCCAGAGGTGCACAGGCTTTCATTTTCTTCAGTGAAGTTAAAGTGATACACAAAATACTTGAACATTACTCAGTGTACTCCTAGCACGATGATAAGGCACAACACTTTAGTGAAATATTAAGAACCATAAACACTGGCCGGCCCGGTGGCACTGAGGGTTGTGGCACTGGTTACCACACCTCACGCCATGCCAGCAACCCGGGTTCATTCACAAGCTCGGGGCACTGGGGTTCAGCTGGGTGGGGGCTGACTGAGCTGCCGGCAGGCAGCTCTCCTCCTTGGGAAGAGCTCAAGGGTCTCCTCCGTGCTTGGTCACCTCCTGGTGGAGGCTGGGGGGCAGAGTCACACCAAGGAGCTCTGGCGCTAGGCCGAGGGGAGGGTGGAAGGGGCCGTCACTGGAGCCACAGTGCGCATGCGCATCTGTGTTTTGGGGCCTCGGGGTTAAAGGGAGTAAATGGGGAAATACAGGGGTTTCAGTAGGATGATGCCTCCAGACCGGCTCCGGAAGATCCACTGGGACATGCAAGGCATCTATAAGATCCCTAAACACCCCCGGAGACCAGTAAGGGTGGCCAACATGGGCAGCAGCCCACCCTGGAGGATAAAAGCAATATGGAAAAAAAAACATAAACACTGAATTCCCTATAACCATTAAAAGTGAAATCATTTTTACATTCAGTTGTTACCAGGTGTATTCTTTAGCCATCCATACAAAAATTAGAAGCACAGGCTGAAAGGGAATAAAAAAAAAATATATGAGTGGGGGCCGGGGTCCACAAGACACAACATCAGCTCAAACTATATATACATTTCCACATATTATTGCTCAAGATTACTTTTAAAAGCAAAAATTACAAAGAAGATAGGGCTTAGAGTCTGATAACCAAAATTAGGATCAGATTAAAGTATAAACAACACCAATGGTGTCAACTAGGAAAAGACAATATAGAGAATACTGGATGAGCAACTATGCACAACCAGTGTGTTCTGCCACAGAGGGGTTCTGATTCCCTCTGACCTCGAGAACAAAGCTCGAGAGGTCCATGGGAATCAGAACCCCGTGGTGACAGAACACACAGGTTGTGCATAAAGTTGCTCATCCTGTTTTTTTATAGTGTATAGTAGTACTGTGTGAAATGTATGCATTGTGTTTTTATTTTCTCTTTTTCAGAATGAAACTGACTTGTGAAGTCTCTAGAGGTTCTAGAATACTGTCACCACAGAATTAAATAGAGGAAAGCAACAATGTGCCGGCATTCCAAGTGGTTCTGCTGTAGTAGTGACATCACTACTGCAGTAGAATAACATAATGACATCACTACTGCAGCAGAACAAGTATATTCCAGGCATGGAATTCCATGCATAACAGCATTCCACTATACACTATGGGCTGGATATTCAAACTGCACCATTCTGTGGCGCAAGCCCTTGCGCTGCTCAAAAAGTTGCGCAGGGGTGTGGCCGGGGCGATATTCATTCATTCACATATCTGGACTGCCTTGTATGGTATGGGCTGCATGTCCATTGGCCTTGCTCTGAACCAATGGGTGCAGCCCTACCAAGCAGTCAGTCGGCGAAGCGGCGGGCGGCGGCGGGTGGTGCTGCCACCCACCGGCTGACCGGGGGAGCGGGTGGGGGCTCCATGGGTGGGTGGGATGAGGGCCAGTAGATCATCAGGAAAATTGGACCGGGGGTTTGACTCTAATGCCTGCGATCGAGCCATGGTCCACTGGACCACCAGGGATATTGGTCTTTGGGGGGTTGAACTCCGTTCTGCCCGACATTGGGCTGGAAGGCGGGTTGCTCAGTTATGGTCTGCCCGCAATCGGGCTATGGGGGTACTATTATGCCTGTGATCAGGCTACAGGGGGTTACTATTATGCCGACGATCGGGCTGCAGGGTGGCACAGGGAAGAAGTGGAGGGCCACCCACAGGTGGCAGCTGCAGTGTTGCACCCTGCAATGCGGCAGCTCACCTGTGGGTGGCCCTCGACTTTTCCTTTTTTTCTCAGAGTTGTGCAGGCACAGGTTGGGGTTGCGCCTCATAACTCTGCCAGCCCCTGAATATCGGGCTTGTAGTTATGCATGGTTCCTCCCTCCGTTGAGCATGCCTTCATTAGTAGGCGCTGTTGCTCAGCATGACTTGGGGGGCGCAACTGCCACCTGCTGAATATTGCAGTATGGCGCAATTTTGGACTTGTGCAGGCACAACCCTATTACGCATGGTGCAACCCTTTTGAATATCCAGCCCTAGATATAAAAAGCTTGAACAGAAAATAATGTGCTATGGATAACATGCTTATAAAACTGGAAAGATATTCAAACAGTCATTTAAGCCATAGTAAAGGAAGGCTTTTAAAATGTAAATCCATTTTATTTCACATTTTGAGAGCTTGCCTAGTCTGTCACCCACTTTAGGGAAAGTCAGGAAGATGGTAGGGGAAGGGGAGGGGAGGGGGAAAATAGAGGTCTACAAGACACGATAACTGTGTATCCACATCTAAACATTTTTATTCCAAATTATTTTTGGAAGCAAAAATTACAAAGGAGATGGAACTTAGAATCTGCTAACCAAAATTAGGATCAGATTCAGGTGTAAACAACACCACTGATGTCAAGTGGGAAAAACAGTATATAGGAAACAGAGACAGAAAAAATCAGCCATAGATAAAATGCTTATAAAAACTGAATGATATCCTAACAGTCATTTAAGCCATGCGGAATGAGGGCTTTTAAAATGTATATCCATTTTGCTTCACATTTGGAGAGATTGACTAGTCTGTCACCCTTCTTGGATTAGCTCTAATGTGCTCAATGCATATAAATTCAAAATCAGCAGGGTTTTTATCATGAACCTCAGCAAAATTTACCCCAATCAGTGTATTGGGTTCTGATCTATTAATCACCTGAATGTGCTCTTGCATCCTTTCCTTTAAACTATGCTTGGTTCTACCCACATAGCTCATGGGGCAAGCACATTTCACTACGTATAATACATAGCAAGTTGAACAATTAATAAATACAGTGATGTTAACTTTTTTCTGCATGCCGGATGGGAGAAAGCATCACCCTGAATGCATAAACGGCATACATTATAGCAGCTGCACCGAAAACAGTCTAATGGTTTCGGTGGCATCCATGTCGGTCTAACATTAGTGGGTTCTCTCTCATAGTAACTATGTGTGAGCACATCTCTCAAATTTCTCCCCCTTCTATAGGTGATTCTGGGCTTTTCACCCACTGTTGCACCCAGTAATGGATCCCCTTAAGAACATGTCAATGCTTAATGACAATATCAGATACCGTATGTGCCACTTTGTTAAACTCCGTCACAAACGTGACTGGTTGTAGGGCATCTCTGCTCTTTCATTTTGGAACTAACCATTCCTTTCTTTCCAAATTCTTAGCTCTCTCAAATGCCCGATTCACATTTTACATTTCAGAGTAACCCCTTTGTAAACTCATTCTTTAAGTTCATTGCCCTGTTTTTCAAAATCACCAACATTCGATCAGTTTCTCCTAATTCTAACAAACTGTCCATAGCGTACTCCCCATATAACATGCTGAGGATGGGCGCTCCCTGCATGAAGCAGTGTGTTCCCTGAGGTTGGTTTCCTACAGATGGTTGAAATCACTCCTTGACCATCTATCCCTTCAAGGGTGAGATCTAAAAAGTTGTACGTGTCAAATCCACAGAGCAAGTAAATTTCAGGCCAAAGTCACTGTTATTCAAAAATTCAACAAAATTAGAGGCAAAAGCCACATCCCCTCTCCAAACCATCAACAAATCATCTATAAACCTGCCCCAGAAAACAATCTGAGGCAGGAATGGATTCCTGTTCCCCTCAAACACCCTGGTCTCGTCCCACCACACAATGAATAAATTCACGTATGAAGGCACCATTGTAGTACTCATGGTGGTACCTCTCGTCTGAATGTAATACTTTCTATCAAAAATAAAATAATTACTTTTTAGCATCAATTCAATAGCTTCTAAAATAAAACCCTGTAGGAAGCCAGTTGCCTTTCTATTGTTATTTAATAACTTTAAATCTTTGACTCCTTACAAGGGTCTTTTCTCAGGAAGCTAGTCAAGGAACCCAGTGTGAAGGGGCAGTGCTGGAACTGGTGTTTGCAAACTGGGACAGCACTGCAGATGTCATACTGGGCAGCCCTTATGTACCAGTGATCACCATACAATGTGGCTTAACATTAAGACGGAACAGGGGCAAATCACACAAGGACATGGGCCGTGGTCTTTAGGAGGGCAGATTTTAAAGAAATGGGAGACTACCTCACAAACTGCTTCATGGGGAGGGATTGCCAGGGACAGGTAGAAGCACAGTGGTGAAAAATAAGGGAGGGCATAATTAAAGCAACCAACCTCTGTGTGATGGATGTGAGTAAAAGTAGAAGGAAAATGAGACTGTGATGGTTCCCTATGGAAGTAGCCACTGTGGTGAGGGGAAAAAGAGTAGCATTCAGAAAGTATAATGCAGCCCAGAGGGAAGAAGACAGGCAGGTACACCAAGTAAAACAAAATGAAGCAGGAAAGGCAGTGAGGGGAGCAAAGGCACAGGCACAGCAAAAGATAACCAAAGGGGTAGCTAAAGGGGATAATACTTTCTTTGGGTACATAAGTAAGAAG
Organism: Neoceratodus forsteri; assembly: GCA_016271365.2. Taxonomy (NCBI): domain Eukaryota; kingdom Metazoa; phylum Chordata; order Ceratodontiformes; family Ceratodontidae; genus Neoceratodus; species Neoceratodus forsteri. The sequence goes on along the minus strand of CM057449.1, from coordinate 1,822,367,053 downwards.
AGTAAAGCAAAGGGAGGTACAGTGAGGATAAGGAGAATGGCAAAGAAGAATGAGCAGAAGAGGATCAAGAAAAAGCAGATATCCTGAACAGGTACTTTTGCTCAGTCTTCACAGTGGAGGAGGGGGGATGAACCACCAAGAAGCAGCAGAAACAAGGGGAAGGGGAGGAGGACACAAGTCTGTTTTCAGAGGAAAGAGTCCTGAAGGTTATGGGACTGGACAGGATACACCCAAGGGTACAAGGAACTCAGGAAGGTGCTAGCTACCCCAACAATCACCTTATTCAACAGCTCACTGGAAACATACATGGTACCAGAGGACTGAAAAAGAGGAGATATGGTCCCTCTCTATAAGAGCCGCAGTACGGAGAAGGTGAGGTCAGAGTTCCCCAGGGGTCCATCCTCGGGCAGCTACTATTCTCTCTATTTGTCAGCAACCTGCCTAAATCTCTTAGCTTCTGTGAAGCCCTTCTGTATGCGGATGACACGGTCTTTTACACCAGTGCTGCTGACATCAACAACAAATTCAACCTGGATTTTGTCACTGTCCAATCATGGATATCGCGCAACAAGCTCCTTCTCAATGTGAAAAAAACAGTCATCATGCTCTTTCACTCAGCGCCCAGACTCAGAGCCTGCCCTTCTACATGTACTATAAGGGGTCTGGAGGCTCCTCTCTTGACACGGTGGACTCTTTCAAGTATCTGGGCATCACTCTCGATCCATCTCTTGACTTCAGCCTTCATATTTCAACTGTATACAAATCTGTCCACATTAAGCTTGTCAGGGTTGGGGAAAAGATGGCCAGATAGGTGGAAAACTTTCTGAAGGACAGAACCGAGAGGATGGGTGTGGGGGGGGAGAGTTATCTGGCACAAGACAGGTAACCAGTGGAGTCCCGCAGGGCTCAGTGCTAGGACCAGTGTTGTTCAATGTCTTCATCAATGACATTGGAGATGGTATTAAGGGCAAAATGTGCCTATTCGTGGATGACACCAAGCTCTGTGAGAGAGTGGACACAGCTGAAGGGATACAGGACCTACAAGAAGATCTGAAAAAGCTAGGGAGGTGGTCCAGGATCTGGCAGCTTGGCTTTGATGCCAAGAAATGCAAAGTTATGCATATTGGAGTCAAGAATCCCAGGACAGAGTACTATCAGGGTGGAGTTCGAGTATCTGCATCAGAGGAGGAGAAGGACCTGGGAGTGATGATCACTGTCACAAACTCGCTCAGTTGGTCAGCCCTCTACTCCCAAAGTGCCAACTTCTGAGTGTATGATTTGTGTACAGTGAACAGACAAGGTAACCCTCTTGTCTGTTTTGTGGGTTCAAGTCACCTTAGTCTCAAGCTCTGGAAGGATTCAAACTGATAACCTCTTGTTAGCGCACCCAATTATCAGACGCAGATAATTCTGTCTTCAGGGGGCCAGATATCTTTGCCTATGTGCACCCAACCAGGTCTTTCAAATGAACCCTTAGAACTCTATGCAAGACTTTTAGAGAACTCTATCCATTTCCCAGTTTGGTATACAATAAGCCCATACACAGTATACTTATGACCTTTAAAAGCTCCACTTAAAATAAAAAGAAATGTCAAGGCACTCCAGCAGTTTCGTTTGTGAAAAAATATCTTTACTTTAAAAATATCAAAACAGAACAATAATTACAGAACAAATATATATCCCAACACATACAGCCTTAAAACAAACAGGTAAAAAAGTACAGTTCCTACAATTTATAACTTCAGACTAATCTTGTCTAATGCTTACTTTCTTTCAGTGCTTTGAGGGTCTCTCTTCTCTCAGTCAGAAATTGTTTTGTGTGTGTCTCTAAGGCTTGCTCAGTTGGATAAAAGAATTCTGAGCCAGCCTCCTCTCAGAGATCATTAAACTCTGTCTTGGTGTATTAAAAGTTATATGTTACCACACAGGATGCCCCAACAAGATTTAAAAAAATGATAAGTGACATACTCAATTTCCTCTCCTCAGGGTAACTGGTCAGAACTGGTTTGTGCTCTGGATCTTGGAATCTACACCTCAGGTCTCTCTGATGTAATGCAATGGTTCCCCGGGAAATGTATATTGAACCTTCCAAATCCGTCTGGGTCCTCCCTGGCTCAGACATCAGACCTCTTCAATGTCCATTCTGGCCTCTCTCTGACACCCTTCCCCACAAGTTCTCTCTGGCAACTATGCAAGTCAAAGGATCTTCCCTGAGGGAATTATGAATGGCTAATCTTATTTCCTGGGATGAAGGTAAATTGACAAGATAATTGCCCCCCAGATCTCTGCAGTTTAAAATACCTCCTGTCATTTGAACTTATCCCTGGGGGGTTTTGATGTGTCAGTTCTAGTAAAACAGTAGTTTCCTCAAACTGACCTTCCCATCACATATTTTATATGTAATAAAAAAAATTAATACAACACTTGAGCACCCAGAGCTGGCTGTCTACGTCACAATCACTAGTGACCTGAAGCACTCCACTCAGTGCAAGAAAGCAGCAGCAAAGGCAAACAAGATGCTGGGATGCATATCTAGGGGGGTCAGTAGTAGGAGAGAGGAGGTTATACTGCCCTTGTACTGGTCACTGGTAAGGCCGCATCTAGAATATGGAGTTCAGTACTGGTGCTCACACCTCAAAAAGGACATTAACCTGCTGGAGAAGGTCCAGAGGAGGGCTACAAAGATGATAGCTGGTCAGCAGGGTAAGGCATACAAGGAGAGGTTGAGGGCACTGAACATGAACTCCCTGGAAGACAGGAGAGAGGGGGGGGCATGATTGGGACCTTCAAGTACTTAAAAGGGATATGTAAGGTTGATAAGAAGAGTCTCTTTAAGCTGAGTGGCAACCATAACATGAGGGGGCACAGTCTTAAGCTGGAGGGTGGGAGGTTTAGGAGGAAGGTCAGGAAGCACTTCTTCACAGAGAGAGTGGTAGACACTTGAAATGTGCTGCCAGAAGAGGTAATCTCATTGAAGACAGTGGGCAACTTTAAGAGAGGCTGGGACAGGTATAGGGGGAGTGTAAGGGTCATGGGTAGGGGGGATGGGAGGAGTTGGGAGAGGGGGAAGGGACAGTCAATCAATCAATCAATCAATCACTTTATTTAAACAGTAGCTCAAGCTGTGGACCCTGCAACATGAGCAGACTTGATAGACCAAATGGCCTTCTTCTGTTGGCTTCTTCATATGTATGTATCACATATGAGACTCACCACAACCTTACCTCCACTGTGAGACTCGCCATCGCTCAGGGTGTACTAAGGCCTGGCCTCACATTTAGCCTCTTATTGTACATGGATGCAAATAAAGCTGTTCTAAGCAAATGGGAGACCTGTTATAACAGCATCTGTCATTTTGCTCTACTATGCCAAGGCACATCCACTGCTGTGTGCTCTATGCTGACATTGGCTGGCTCTCCCCTCCCTCGTACCAGACATATGCTGCTGTTTGCGCAATAGACAAAATAATCAGAGAAGGCCTTCCTGAGTCTATCGCTTGCTGGTTCAAACCTTCCTTACCGACCAACTCCCTGCGCATGATGAACAACTGTCTACTGGATATCCCCAAATGCAACACTAGGCTAGGCGAGTATGCCTTTGCGATATCTGGACCAAAACTCTGGAGCTCTCTCCCTAAGGAACTGAAACACGTGCAGTCCCACCATGTCTTTAAAAATGTCCTCAAAAGCCACATACAAATCAAGGACAAATGCTCTTGCCCCTAAACTATATGGAGTACTGACTTGGTTCTTGTCTCTCTGCAAGGCCCCACTAGCACTTTTGGGACTCCCCTATCCCAGCTCACTGCTCATAGAACCAAGCTGCTGGCCACTTACCCTTGATTCTCTTATTAGTCCTCTGTGTAATTCTTTCCCCCTCTCTGTTTCATGGTGCCCTCTGTACTTAGATGTTTTTTTCCCTTACAGTGCTGATTGCCTGATGAATTCTTTGTACTCTCTGTGTATATTCATTGTATACCATGTGTTTATTGTGTACCCCACTGTTTTCTGTGCTGTATGCTGTCTGGAACTCCCGTTATAATATGCTGGTTTTGCCTGTAACTCTCCTGGGTCGTGCCTAAAAATAGACAATGTTGTTGTTTAGTGCACTTACCCGGTCAACAAAAACTAAATAAATAAATAGACTTGTCAGTCTCATATCAGTGGTGGGGAAATTAATGGAAAGCCTGTTAAAGGAAAGGTTGGCAGAGTATCTTGAATGTAATAGGCTACAAGACCAAAGGCAGCATGGATTCACGGTGGGGAGAGGTCATGGCAGATGAATCTGATTTCTTCAATTGGGTGATCATGACCAGGGAAATAGATCAGGGGAGGGCAGTGGATGTGGCCTCTCTGGACTACAGCAAATCCTTCAACACTGTGTCATATAGGAGACTGATAAAGAAATTGAACACCCTGTGGGTGGGATCCAGAGTGGTGAACTGGGTAAGAAACTGGTTAAGGGACAGGCAGCAGAGGGTGGTGGTTAATAGCATTCACTCTAATGAGGGAAGAGTGACCAACTGGGTGCCACAGGCCTCAGTAGTGGGACCAGTCCTCTTCAATGTCTTCATAAGTGACATCGCTCACTGGTGAGACCCCACCTCACTTATTATGTCCAGTTCTGGAGGCTGCACCTCAGGAAGGACATCGACTGGGTGGAGGCAGTCCAGACTCTGAGACTGCCTTTGAGCCTGTGTGTCGGCCAAAAGCTGAGGGACAGGGGGAGGCAGCCTTGGTGGATTCTGGATGCTGGAAATTTCCAATTGTAAACTCTGCTCTGCAATCGTAGTGTAAGACAGACACCAAAAGGAAGTGGTTTGGGGTGTGTAGTTTTGTGCAGAGAGGAACAAACTACAACTTGGAAAGGAGCCTGTGATTTTTGCTGGGGCACTTAGTGGTCCAGAATACTGGAGTGTATGTTCTATTTTAGGTAGCCAGGGTGCAATTTTAACAGTTAAACAGGCAGTTTGGTGCTGTGTGTGACTGTGACCCCTGCTTGCACTTCCGGGTCACGGCACATATAGCTGCAAGCAGAAGCAAGTGTCAGCAGACTCTGAGACTGCCTTTGAGCCTGTGTGTTGCCAAAAGCCGAGGGACAGGGGGAGGCAGCCTTGGTGGATGCTGGATGCTGGAAACTGCCAATTGTAAACTCTGTTCTGTGATCATAGTGTAAGACAAACCTCAACAGGAAGTGGTTTGAAGAGTGTAGTTCCAAGCAGAGAGGAACGAACTACAACTCGGGAAGAAGCCTGTGATTTTAGCTGGGGCACTTAGTGGGCTAGAATACTGGAGCGTATGCTCTATTTTAGGAAGCCAGGGTACAATTTTAACAGTTAAACAGGCAGTTTGGTGCCGTGTGTGACCGTGACCCCTGCTTGTACTTCCAGGTCACGGCACATATAGCTGCAAGCAGGAGGGAGCGTCAGCAGTCTCTGAGACTGCTTTTCAGCCTGTGTGTTGGCCAAAAGCCAAGGAACAGGGGGAGGCAGCCTTGGTGGATGCTGGATGCTGGCAATTGTCAATTGTAAACTCTACTCTGTGATCATAGTGTAAGACAGACCCCAACAGGAAATGGTTTGGGGTGTGTAGTTCTGTGCAGAGAGGAACGAACTACAACTCGGAAAGGAGCCTGTGATTTTAGCTGGGGCACTTAGTGGTCTAGAATACTGGAGCGTATACTCTATTTTAGGTAGCCAGGGTGCAATTTTAACAGTTAAACAGGCAGTTTGGTGCTGTTTGTGGCCGCGACTCCCGCTTGCACTTCTGGGTTGCGGCACATATAGTTACAAGCAGGAGCGAGCATCCTAAGCTCGAGTGCATGGCCTCACACGTGAAGACGCATGATAAGACCCAGCATCTCAGAACGTCTTTATGCATGTTCACGTGGGGACTGCGGGCTGCAAGGAGTGGAGGGCCGGGATATACAAAATAATACAAGAAGAACGTAAAGAGATTAAACAATAAGTGAAACATTGCAGTGGATTCAGGAGCTGATTTGGGTAAGTGCTAATCGAAATCATTGCACACATTGAGGGTCCTATTGTGGCCCTGAAGTTTGGGGAACTGGGGGTTAAATGCCAGGACTGTAAGAAATTTAGCACGGGGGAAATTACGGGCCTAACAGCCTACATATGTCAGCAATGTAGGGAAATAAAAAACTTGAAAGTTAAAATTGTGGGTCTGGAGCTACAGTTAAAATACTATAAACTACCAGAAGGTTTAACTGAATGTTTAGACAGGAGCAAGCCAAACAATGTGGGGGCACACAAAAGAAACAGAAACAGCTCAGAAGCTGACAGTGATTGGGAGTTACAACCCAGTTCAAGAACCATAAAGAAAAGGAGGAGGGCCATGACCTTTCAATTGTCAGTTAATAATACACATGAGCTTTTATCAGAGCTTGCTGAAAATGAGGATGCCCAATTAGAAGTTGTCCAAACAGCACAGCAGTGTAACCCCAGCTCTGTGGGGGCTAATATGGGGGGGGGGCAAGAAGAATGTAGTATAGCAGCAGACTCAGGGGGTAATTTTGTAGAAGGGTTGCCAGATCATGGTAACAATCAGGAACCCACGTCCCCAAATGACTGTCAGACCAGTATGGTAGCTAACCAAAGGGAAAATCCAGCAGAGGGGACACTGGAGTATGGCAATGCCCAATAAGTAAACCTTGTAGATAAATGCCAGACCACTGATATGGAAGTGGGAGAGCACTTAGACAGGAGTAGGGTTCATGTTATTGGTGACTTTATTGTCAGGTATATGAACGCCTATACAACGAAAGGCTTGAAAGACACTGTGACAAGTTCCTATCTGCTGGGTGTAACCTTGTCTGACATAGATACTATGATCCCAAAAAGGGTTAAAAAAGGGTCTGATGCCCTCTTAATTATAATCCATGCTGGCATAAACGATCTCTACAGAACCAGGAAGGACCAGACGTACCTGCAGTTTATGAGCACAGAAAAAACAATCCAGAAAATAAATGGGAAGGTGTTTTTTTCCGAGATCTTACCAATCCCAAAGGCAGAAAGTGGGATAAATCAGAAATTAAAAAGGGTAAATAATTGGATGAGGAGGTGATGTTTTATGAACAACATTGAGTGCATTAAGTCCTAGGAGGTGTTTGATTTAAATACACTTTATTTCGGTCAAGATGGATGACATCTTAGTAGGAGAGGTTGTAAGGAGTTAGGGATGGCCTTCAGAAAATATATACAGTAGATGCCCATTTAAACTGAACTCTGGGGGGGGGTCAAACAGGCAGGTGCAAACAGGTCGAGTGAGAAAATCAAGTCAGCCAAGTGGCACTAGTGCTATCAAGAGGAAGGGAATAAAATTATTACTTCTTAATGCTAGAAGTGTTAAACCAAAGATAGATGAACTTATGTTCATCATGCAGAGATAACATATATATCTGTGGGTTGACAGAGACCTGGCTTAGGGAGGATGACTGGTTGGATGAAATTGATGGATATGATTTTTTTCATGAACCCAGAGCAGGAAAAAAGGGTGGGGGAGTGGGGGTTTATATCGCTTCCTACTTAAAGGCAAAAATGATCGACTTAAAGAACATAGAGTGGAACCAGGTTGGACAATTATGGCTCTCATTTTGGACTGGGGTAAAAAATATTAGGCTGGGGGTATGTTATGGATCACCCAGCTTGAGTGAATAGGAAAACAAATATTTTCTGGACCTATTTGATAGTGGAAGGTTAACAGATAATACTATCGTAATGGCTGACTTTAATTTCCCCTAGATATGTTAGGAGTCCCTGCTTGGGGAAGAGAATACAGAGGAAAGATTCTTGGAAATATGAAGCAAACTGTTTAACTCAGGTTGTGAACGAGAACACAAGAAATCATAATCTCTTGGATTTAAAACTGTGTAATATGGAAGGGGTAATAAGAGATGTTAATGTGATTGAACCATTGGGAAGCAGTGGCCATAATATAGTTAGGGCACTCCTAGTGGAGGACTCCCAAAGTATCCTGGGGAAATCAACCATTAGGAATTTTGACAAAGCTGATTGCACTAAGATCAATCAGATAACATGAACATACAATTGGGATGAGCTGGACAGGAAATCTCTAGCTCAAACCTGGGAACAAATTAATGACTTTCTATAGTTACGTACACACAACTAGGTTCCACTTACAAAAAAAATAACAGGAAAGGTAGAGTGTCTAATTGGTTGTCCTATACACTTCGTAGGTTATTAAATAAGAAAAATAAGGCCTACAAGAAATACAAGAGAAAGCCAACCCCTGGAAGACTGGCTACCTGTAGGTCCCTGGTAAAAAGATGTAAAACTGGCATTCGAAGAGGGAAGGCTATGGCAGAATTAGACCTGGCAACAAAAAAGGGAAATAATGGAAAAGAATTCTGTAATTATATAGGAAGTTTAAGGAAACATCAATATCAGATTACTACCCTAAAGGACGGGGAAAAACAAGTCGATGATGAGCAGGGCATGGCAAACATGTTTGGTAAATACTTCAGGAGTGTATATCTTCAGGATGGTAGTGGTTACTCCACTGGAGTGGCCACTTCAGAGCTGGTAAAAGAGATTCTAACCATAACAGCTGAACAGATTAAGGATAAATTAAAGAAGTTAAAAAAACATAAATCGGGGGACCAGATGGTTATCATCCTGCTTTTCTGGTAGAATTAGCTGAAGAAATATCAATCTCATTAGCAGCTCTCTTTAATAAATCTTTGAGAGAGGGTGTGGTCTTGGAAGACTGGAAGGTGGCTCACATAACACCGATATTTAACTCCGGGGATAGGACAAAGGTTGAGAATTATCGCCCAATAAGCATAACATCTGTTATGGGCAAGGTGATGGAAAGCTTTATAAATAAACTATTGGAGAACTGTCTGAGTGCTCTGCATCACGTGGATGTTTCACAACATGGTTTTGCGGGGGGAGGGGGATCATGCACCACTAACTTACTGCATTTCTTTCAACCAATGAGCCTAGCACTGAATACTGGTTTGCCAGTTGATGTTGTGTATCTGGATTATAGGAAGGCCTTCAATTCAGTCTCACACAATATTTTGCTCAGGACCCTCCAACAATTAGGGATTGAATATTACATTATCAAATGGGTAGCAACATGGTTACAAAATAGATTCCAGCAGGTCCAAGTTAGGGGCTACCTGTCTGCAAAGGCAGAGGTTACTAGTGGGGTCCCCAAGGGGTCTGTGCTGGGGCCAAGGCTATTCAATGTCTTAATTTCTAGTATGCAAGTAGCTGAGCGAGTCTGGATCTGCAGGTATGCAGATGACTCAAAAAGTGGGGCAATAGTAAACAATGAAGTGGCTATAAAGAAATTTCAAGAGCAGTTATGCCATTTGGAAGACTGGGCGGCAGAACATAAACTAGAGTTTAATATTGAAAAGTGTAAAGTCATGCACTTCGGGCAGAATAATGTCAGAATACAATACAAATTGAATAAGCAGGTATTTGCGGTTACTGATAGTGAGAATGACTTGGGGGTAGTCATCTCAAACAAATTAAGCTTTGACAAACACAGTATGGTTTGTGTCAATCGGGCTAACAGGATTGTGGGTAACCTGCTACATAACATCAGTAATAGGAAGAAAGGGTCCTTGTGCCCCTGTATGGATCCCTGGTGAGACCTGTTTTAGAATATGGAGTGCCCTTCAGCTCAGTACAAAGTATAGGTGGGAGCAAAAGGTTGCAGCAAGTACAACGAAGGTTCACCAAGAGAGTAGGGTTGGTAAACAAGGAGAAGTACAGCACTAGGCTGGAGCACTTGGGTCTATACTCAATGACATACAGGTAAATAAGGGGAGGGACCATTGCTATGTTTATAGGTCACTGAGGGATGGTACGCTAAGTGAGGCTGCAGGGTTAAATTGGAAAGAAGGTCTTAGAATGGGTACAAGGGTTCATAATAAGCAGCTGAAAGGTGATAGGTACAAGACCAACAAGAGAGGAAAGTGGTTTAATCAGAGGGTGGTAAATGTCTGGAATGCGCACCCAGTAGAAGTGGTGGGAGCCAGTAGTATAGCAGCATTCAAACACCGACTGGATAAGTACATGGGAGATAAAAAATGGGAGTCTGATCACTAAATAGTGGCAGGCCCTTTACATGGCTCTCGCAGCATATGGGCCTGAACCAATCCTATGAACCTATGAACCAAAATAGTGCAAGGGTTTCACTAAAAGCCATATGAGAAGAGACTGAGGGAACTCAACATGTGCACCCTGGAAGAGAGGACAGTAAGGGGGGACATGATAGAGACCTAAAAGTACCTCAAGGGGGTGAACAGAGTGCAGGAGGGGAGTCTCTTTCAAAGGCAGAAGAGTACCAGTACCAGACAGCATGCAATGAAGCTGGAGGGGAGAAGTTAAAGAGAGATGTGAGGAAGTACTGCTTCACTGAAAGAGTGGTAGAAACCTGGAATAGACTGCCAGCTGAAGCGATGGAGACAAAAACAGTGGGGGGTTTCAAGCATGCATGGGATGGACATAAGGGAATACAGTGCACTCCACCAAAGATGGACACGGCTAATTTGGACAATCGGGTTACACGGACAAAAAGTACTAATCCAAACCAAAGCCATTTAAATCTATGCTAATTGTACCGTTTACCACGGACCTTACAGACCGGCGAATGCGGACAGTTCAGAAGACAATTAGGTGCTACATTCCATAGCCAAAAATGCCAGATTAGGTGTTAATTGACGTAGCATTAACTGACCTTGGTTTTGGCAGCAGCTTTTCACCTTCCTGTTGTGTGTGTGTGTGTGTGTGTGTGTGTGTGTGTGTGTGTGTGTGTGTGTGAAAATATTTGTGATGTGTTCCTCACTAAGTCCTTTGCTGCTTCCTGGGTGATTTGCCTTAGCTTTTTGCACTCCAGTGGTCCCCTTCTGTTGCAAATCGCAGAAGCTATGGGGAACAGAACAACACTTCAGGGTGTACACTGCATTAAGAGAGGAGTGAAAAAAGGTTTTAACCACAGTCCCCCCCCCGCTGACAAACACTAATGAAGCACACTGTGTACTGTACTGTTTTAACTATCACCCCTCCCGAAGAAGCACACAGAACAGAAAAGATTGAACAAAAATGAAAAGCCAGTACAGCACTGCAAACAATAATGTTCCCACATTCATAATGTTCACACCGTAGCCATCACATACAATGCTGTACTATGAATATGAATACATCCCCGCAGATTGTCCTACAACACCACCTACCGGCAACTATGGACATCGCGAAACACGGACAAAATTGCAATACACCAATGTGTCCGCATTAAGCGGCTTACACTGTATTAGTGAATGGGCAGGGAGGAGGGAGGGTTGTCAGAGACCAGTTAGGGTCTGTGGAGGCAGACAAGACAGAAACCATCTGGGCAGATTGGTGAGCCAAGTGTCATAGACATAGCCGGGGGGGGGGTTCCTGGGTGCATGGAACCTCCCTTCAACTGCATCGAACCCCCCCTTGCCAAAATTCCAAAACTGCAATTGTAAACCCTCCACCTGCTTGCCAAAACTGCCCCAGCCTCTGGCTTGCCAAAATCTGATCCTTCAATTTTACTCACAGCAGCCACCAGGTCAGTGCTGGAAAATGATCAATTTAAAGTGCCGCTAGTGAGACAGGAGGCAGGTGTTGGCTTATGAATATGCAGCAATGAGCCCTGCCTCTCGTCAGAGACAGACAAGGAGCCTCGGATCAATGGGTCCAGTGTTGGTCAGATGACTGTAAAAGTGGTGGCCACGTGGTTGTTCTGAACAGTGCGGCTGGGCTCTTTGCTTCTTCAGGGTGGCTGCTTACTAATATTAAATTAAATTCAAAACCCAATTTCCAATGATCATCTGTCCCTCCTCCCTGAACAGCTAGGTCTGAATGGTGGTCATCATGGCTGGGAGCAGACTAAAAATAAAAAGCTCAGTGGCTGGTGTCACAAACCCACTCAGCAGGTCAGCCCTCTACTCCCAAAGTGCCAACCTCTGAGCACAGTCTTGTTAACAGTTAACAGAAACAGGGTAACCCTCCTGTCTGTTTTGTGGGTTCATTCAACCTTTGGTCTCAAGTCTTGGAGGGATTCAAACCGTGAACCTCCTGTTTGTGTACCCAATGTACAGGCTCAGATAATTCTGTCTTCAGGGGGCCAGATATCTTTGCCTACGGGCACCTAACCAGGTGTGCAGAAATGAACCCTTAAAAACTGTAACAAAAGACCTCAGATTTCTCTTACCTTTCCAGTTTGGTATCACCATTCAAGCTTATGTACAGTGTCTGCTTGAACCATATATACTCCACTTGTAAAAGACAAGAAATCAAAGACAGACCAAGTAGGCTCTAAAAATAGAGTTTTACTAAAATAGATAAAAGATGTGTGAGACATAAAATACAGAACTATATATCACAAAACATACAAATCTTTTAAAAGAACAAGGTTTTAACAGTGCATTTCCTACTACAGTACTTAGATTTGTCTCTCTCTCTCTCTCTAAATACCTGCTTAAAGTACTCAAAGATATATCTTTGTCAGAGTGTAGATAAAAGTGTATCCTCTGAAGGAAAACAGAATATTGTTTAAAAGCTGGCTTTGCCCACCTTTTTGCATGAGGTCACCTAGCACCTCCCTGTCAGAATATATAAAAAAATATATATCTATACAAAAACAGGATTTTTTTTTCCAGAAGGTAAATTAGTATTCTGTGATCTCAGCACAACTCATTTTCTTTTTCCAAATGACATTTCTTTGATCTATTGATCAGCTTCCCCTTTTCCAGGACATCAAAGCATCTTTTATGACTTCGCACTAAAACGTCATAACCTGCTCTTCTTCCTCTAAGCGTTATAAAAGTTTATGATCTATCTTTGCAGTTAGGTATCTTCTAGCCTGTAATTAGCTCTTGGCCTTCCAGGTAACACCTTGTACCCAAAACCTGTGTGTGTGTGTGTGTGTGTGTGTGTGTGTGTGTGTGTGTGTGTGTGTGTGTGATCTCACATGCTGTCTCAGCATTTTTTATGAGAGACAGTCCATAACCCATTTTTATATTACAAAAAATCATACAGCACTCAGAACTGGCTGTCCACATCACAATCCTCCCCACCTAGACTGAATTTGGGGTCTGTATCCCCTGCATGGGATGAGCTTCCCAAACCAGTTCACTCCTCAAAGAGACGAGACAGGCCATCTGAGTTCTGGTTTTTGGCTCCAGCCCTATGTATGATTGTCAGATCATACTCTTGCAAAGCAAGACTCCATCTCAGCAATCTACCATTGCTTTTCCCCATCTGCATTAGCCAAACCAAGGGGTTGTGGTCAGTCTGCACCACAAAATGCTGCCTATATAAGTATGGCTCTAATTTCTTTAGGGCCTGCACTATGGCAAGACACTCCTTTTCCTCCGTGAAGTATGCCTGCTCCCTGGGAAGTAACTTTTTACTCAGGTAGGCTAGTGGGTGATCCCTCCCTTGGCTGGATGTCTGGCTCAGTACTGCCCCAATACCCATGTCTGAGGCATCAGTCTGAACTATAAAGGGCCTGCTATAGTCAGGACTTGTCAAAACAGGAGCTGTCTCTCAGGTTGGGTTCCAGGTAATTTTCTTTGGCATCTTTTTCTTTGTCAGGTCAGATAGGGGTGCAGCCAGGGCACTGTAATTAGGTACAAATGTTCTATAGTACCCTGCTGTCCCAAGAAAACTCCTGACCTGCTTCTGTGTTTCTGGTCTTGGCCATGCCTGGATTACCTCTATCTTCATTTGGTTAGGACGGAGCTGTCCTCGGCCTACCACATGCCTGAGGTATGCCACTTCTCCCACGGCAACCTGGCACTTCTTGGCTTTGACAGTGAGCCCAGCCCTCTGTAACCTGCCCAGCACTTTCCTATGGTGGGAAAGGTGTTCCTCCCAGCTAGCACTAAAGATGGCAATGTCATCCAGGTATGCCACGGCATACTCCTCAGCACCATTTAAAACCTGGTTCACCAACCTTTGGAAAGTGGCCAGGGCATTCTTCATTCTGAAAGGCATTACTTTAAATTCAAATAAGCCTATTGGAGTGATGAAGGCTGACCTCTCCCTAGCTCTTTCTGTGAACTCTACCTGCCAAAACCCCTTGGTCAGATCAATCATCGTAAGGTAGGTCGCCCCCCCAACTTGTCCAGAAGTTCGTCCATCCAGGGAATTGGCTGGGCATCTGACTTTGTGACTGCATTCAGTCCATGATAGTCCACAGAGAAACGAGTAGAGCCATCTGGCTTGGGTACAAGGACTATGGGTGAGGCCCAGGGACTGTGGGATCTCTGGATTACCCCTAAATCCAGCATCTCCTCCACTTCCCTCCTAATGTCCTTCTGGACAGCCTCTGTCACCCGATATACTGTCCACCATATGGGCGTCTGTGTCACTGTCTCCACATTGTGTGTTGATAAGGGGGTTAGTCCAGGCTTGGCACTAAACAATGGGGCAAAGTCTGCTAAAAGCTCACTTACTTTCTGGATCTGGTCCAGGGCCAGCTAGGGAGACAATTTAACTGCCTCCACAGAGGACTCCTGCTTACTTTCTTCCACAGGTCCAGAAGGGGATCTCCTTCGTCCGTCCCCTCCCCAGGACTACACACTGCAAACATCGTGTCAGCCCTATTAGCATATGGCTTCATCATGTTGACATGGTACATCCTTTCTGTCTGTCTCCTGTCAGGTAACTCTATAATGTAGTTCACATCATTTACCTTCCTAACCACTTTGTACGGTCCTGCCCACTCCATCTGCAGCTTGTCTTTCTGGACTGGAATAAGGACCATGACTTCCTGACCCACCATGTGCGAGCGAGCTCTGGCTCTGCGGTCATACCACACTTTTTGTTTCTGTTGGGAAGCTGCTAGGTTGCTCTGGGTTGTCCCCATAAGCTCCTTCAACCTTTCCCTAAACCTAAGGACATAATCCACAATGGGAGTTCTCTGGGTGGCATGCTTGCCTTCCCAGTCTTCCCGGATCAAGTCTAGGGGCCCACGTACCCAGCGTCCATATAAGAGTTCGAAGGGGGACAATCCTGTCAACTCGTGGGGCACCTCCCTGTATGCAAACAACAGGTGGGGAAGGTATTTCTCCCAGTTCCTCCCATGCTGTTCGGCAAACACCCAGAACATTGACTTCAGGGTACCATTGAATCATTCCACAAGTCCATTGGCTTGTGGGTGATACTGTGTCGTGCATCTCTGCACCACCCCACACTTCTCCCAAAAACATTTCATCAGGTCCGACATGAAGGAACCCCCTCAATCGGTGATAACCTCCTGTGGAAACCCAACATGGGAGAAAATCCCAAGTAAGGTATCTGCCACTTTGTCCTCAGTGAGGATAGGGCAACTGCCTCTGGGTACCGGGTGGCATAATCCACCACAGTCAGGATGAATCTCTTCCCTGAGGAGCTGGGGGTATTTAAAGGCCCCACAATATCCATTCCCACCCTTGGGAATGGCTCCTCCACTATGGGCAATGGAATCAGGGCGGCTTGAGTTTTCTTGCCTGCCATCCCTACTTCTTGGCACCGGTGACATGACCTGCAATACTCCTTCACCTGCTGGGTGAAGATAGGTCAGTAGAAATTCTGGGCCAACCGCTGCATTGTGCGCGTGATTCCCAGATGACCAGACAAGGGAATATCATGTGCAATCTTGAGCAACTGCTCACGATACCCCTGGAGAATGACAAGCTGCCTGCCTAGCATCCCTCCCTCTGTTTGTACTGCCTGAGTATACATAAGTCCATTTTCCTAATAAACCTTATGTCTGCCATCACTTCCCTGTGTGCCATCCGAGTCTGCCCAAGCCCTCAGCTTCCCTAAACTAGGGTCACTTCTCTGAGCAGCTGTAAACCCCTCACACATTCCCAAGGCATGGGACAGGTTCCCTTCAGTCACTAAACTAGGGTCCCTAGCAGTAGCATCAGGGCACTCAGGATCACTGTCAATCCCAACCCTCTGACAAGGAGTCACCAATCCCTCTTGGAAGTAACCCTCTGTAGCTGTGTGGTTACTTGCTACTGGGGAAATTTCTACCCCCTTTTCATTAATTTCCACATCTGTAGACGCAGGCTGGGAACTAGCCTCTCAGTGGTTTCCACAATGGCTTCTGTGGGGTTCAGGGAACTACAATTATCCCTTGCCACTTGGCTATGGGTAACTGCACATACCATCCCCTGCTGGAGATTGTTGCCCAGGATCACATCCACTGCTAATGTTTTGGCTACAGCCACCTGTTGCACAGTTCCCCCTGTTTCACCCCAGTCTAAGAGAACACTAGCGAGGGGTAATGTTTTCTCCCCACCCTCAAAGTCCTGTACAGTGACGTATTTATTGGGTACAAGCTGACCAGGCTGTACCAGATACCCCTTTACCAAGGTCAGGAATGCCCCTGTGTCCCTTAACCCCTGCGTCTGTACACCATTCACCATGACTGGGTGCATGTGTTCCCTCGTGTTCACTGGCGTGCTTCAAGGGACACACAAACAACCCACTTCTTTTCTAGCACCCTGTTGTGTATTATGGCTCACCTTTTTGGGACACTGTCTGGCAATATGCCCATTTTCTTTACACAACCAACATTCAGTTCTTCTGTCAGAGAAATCTTTTCTCTGAAACCTGGGGCTAACTGGTTTCGGTGGAGGCAGTGAGGGTTTTAGCTGCCCTGAAGGTGCATTTTTCCCTTTCTGTGCTGCCACACCAGCCCCATTCACTCTCAGAGCAGGTCTGCTCTTGGCATAGCGGTCCGAGAGTTCAGCAGCCTCTTGCACTGTTTTGGGATCTCAGTCCTCCAGCCAGGTTTTTAACTCTGCTGGAGATGCCCAATAAAACTGTTCTAACAAAATTACGTTTTCAATTTTATCAACAGAGTTTGCCTCATTTCCTTCCCACCAATATTTTAAAAACTGATGCTGTTTCATGGCTAGCTCCTCGTAGCTCATGTCAGGGCTTCTCCTGAGTTCATGGAATTTAGCTCTGTATGATTCAGCAGTTAATTCAAATTTCTTTAACAGTGCAGCTTTAAGTTTGCTGTAATCATCACTGTCCTCATTGTCCATTTGACCCAAAGCATCCCAAGCTTTCCTGGTAAGTAGCAGGGATAGCTGGAAGCTCCAGGACTCTCTAGGAATTTTAGCCTGACTATAAACTTTTTCAAAATAATTTAAAAAGGCATCCATGTCCTGCCCCTCTTTAAATTAAGCTATTAATTTGGAATTCAATTAGTAACCCAGTCCTGCAGTCCCAGTTAAACCCAAGCCACTTACCTGCTCTGGTGCCGCTGGTTGGAGTCGTAGCTTCGCCAGTTCATGTTGCCTCTGGCACTTCTGCTCCTCATGGTCTGTGTCTCAGCATTCTTACTCTGCCTCATGGTGTTCTTGCTCTCTCTTCTCCTCTGCAGCTCACTGGCACGCACGCTACTCACAGTCTGCCTCTCGCTGTTCCCGCTGTCTCTCCTCCTGGAACTCCAGCTCCATCCTGCACAACTCAATTTGCAGCCTGAGTACTTCTGGATCCAGGATACTGGTGACCTTCCCCTGCTTCTGAGGCCCTTTGCTGACAGTGGCCCTATTGCCCTCCTCATCGAATCTGGACACTGCACTGGCCGCTAGCCCTGCCATACTCGAGGTTTGGTCCTTTTCAGTCACGGTCTATGACTCAGTGCTCTGGGTATCTGCTACCATCAGGACATCCACTAGGTTCTGTTTGCTGGCTTTCACCTCGAACGGGACTCCTCTGTCCCCGCACAACTGCCTTAAGTAGCCTACAGTGTGCCTGCTGTAGTTGGAAGCCATCTTTCCTAACTACTGCTACTCTGACTTGCACTTTAGGAAAAAAATAAAGTGGGTAGGAATTTGACTGTATGCAAAGTGATATAATTCTGTCTCCTTTTTAAAAAAAAAATTACTGCCTTTTTCTGTCATTGCAAGTGAGCTGACGGTCTCAAGCTGACACACTGAACAATAAAAGCTTGTAATACCAAAATTATATCCACACCACTGCCAACCAATCTGTCACAAACCTACTCAGTAGGTCAGCCCTCTACTCCCAAAGTGCCAACCTCTGAGCACAGTCTTGTGAACAGTTAACAGAAACAGGGTAACCCTCCTGTCTGTTTTGTGGGTTCATTCAACCTTTGGTCTCAAGTCTTGGAGGGATTCAAACTGTGAACCTCTTGTTAGCGTACCCAATGTATAGGCTCAGATAATTCTGTCTTCGGAGGGCCAGATATCTTTGCCTACAGGCACCTAACCAGGTGTACAGAAATAAACCCTTAAAAACTATACTAAAAGACCTCAGATTTCTCTTACCTTTCCAGTTTGGTATCACCATTCAAGCTTATGTACAGTGTCTGCTTGAACCATATATCCTCCACTTGTAAAAGACAAGAAATCAAAGACAGACCAAGTAGGCTCTAAAAATAGAGTTTTACTAAAATAGCTAAAAAATAAGTAAGACATAAAATACAGAACTATATATCACAAAGCATACAAATCTTTTAAAAGAACAAGGTTGTAACAGTGCAATTCCTACTACAGTACTTAGATGTGTCTCTCTCTCTAAATACCTGCTTAAAGTGCTCAAAGATGTTTCTTTGTCAGAGTGTAGATAAAAGTGTGTCCTCTGAAGGAAAACAGAATATTGCTTAAAAGCTGGCTTTGCCCACCTCTTTGCATGAGGTCACCTAGTGCCTCCCTGTCAGAATATATATAAAAAAATATATCTATACAAAAACAGGATTTTTTTTCCAGAAGGTAAATTAACATTCTGTGATCTCAGCACAACTCATTTTCTTTTTTCAAATGACATTTCTTTGATCTGTTGATCAGCTTCCTCTTTTCCAGGACATCAAAGCATCTTTTATGACTTCGCACTAAAACGTCATAACCTGCTCTTCTTTCTCTAAGCGTTATAAAAGTTTATGATCTATCTTGGCAGTCAGGTATCTTCTAGCCTGTAATTAGCACTGGCCTTCCAGGTAACACCTTGTATCTAAAACGTGTGTGTGTGTGTGTGTGTGTGTGTGTGTGTGTGATCTCACATGCTGTCTCAGCATTTCTCATGAGAGACAGTCCATAACCCATTTTCATATTACAAAAAATCATACAGCACTCGGAACTGGCTGTCCACATCACAGCTGGCAGTATAGCCTAGAGGTTAGAGGAATGAGGTGTGAACAAGCTTGGTACATCCAGCAGACCAGACCTGAGTTTGATTCTCACAACCTCTAATTGCATACTGTGTGAATCTGAGCAAGTTACTTAACTGCCCAGTGCTCCCAGGTCGCCCCTGAAAACAGCCACTTGTGCCTAGTGGGCCTTACCAGGTTACCAAAGACAAAAAAAAACCTGTTAGACCCTCTCCCCACCACACTATAGTCTGGTGGGGCTGCAGCAGCATTTGCCTGGTTTAAACTGCAAGCAGTACAACTTTAGTCAGTGGCAAAAGGTAGAAAGGAAATGCCACAGTCAGGAGATAAAGGAGCGTACAGTATGTCAGTTCTTCCTCTATTCTTAAGGGATGTTCTTGCACATAGAGGTCTTCTACAGAGAAGACCTTGTGCCTGCCTTACACAGAGGAATAGGACAGATCTACAGAAGAGAAAGATGGAAATATAAAAAGGGAGAAAAGAATCCTGCATTCAAGTCAAACTCAGGAGGGATGAGACTGACAGCTTGAACTGTTTAACTGCATCAGAATTCAAGTTGTCAGTCTCATCTCTACCAAGTCCCAGGTCACAGTTATTGCCTAAAAATGCATGAAACTTCACCATTTAACTCCTAAATTTTCAAATGTTTCCAAGGAAGCATGCGACCGGACCCCTTAGAAATATTTAGAACCCCCCTCTCATCAAATCCTGGCTACGCCCCTGAGTGGTCCTTTTCTGCCAACAAATTCTATGTTTTATGTTCTATTGCAGAAGAACTGGAAGGTATGCCCTTTTTGCAGTTGACATCAAACTCTGTAATAGGCTGGACACTCAGGAGGGAATGCATAGGAACCTTGGGAAACTCGAGGAGTGGTCAAGAACATGGCACTTGGGGTTCAATGCCAAACAGTGCAAAATCATGCACCTAGGACATAGGAACCAAGAAGTTGAGTATAGGATAGGGGTAGTGACAGTCACTAAGCATGAAAGGGACCTAAGAGTTATCATATCTGATGACCTCTAAGTGGTAGGGCAGTGTGACAAAGTAGTGGGTAGGGGCAGTGGAATGCTGGATTACATAGGGAGCAGTATCTCCAGCAGGAGGAGGGAGGTGGTATTATCACTGTACGGCCTGCTTGTGAGACTCCACCTGCAGTACTGTGTCCAGTTCTGGAGGCCACATCTCAGAAAGGACATAAACAGAGTGGATGCAGTCCAAAGGAGGGCAACTAAAATAGTGCAGTGGTTGCATCAAACGCCCTATGAAGAGAAACTGAGGAATCTCAACTTGAACACCCTAGAAGACAGGAGAGGAGAGTGACAGGAGACATGATGGAGACCTATAAGTACCTCAAGGGGGTGAAGAGGATCAGACAATCATCAATCAAAATGTATTTGTCAACACAATTCCAATACACCAAAGCACTTTACATCCTAAAAGTTAAGATTGATACAGACATCAATAGAATTAAAAACATAGTCAGCATAAACTTAATATATATAGAACCAAAAGATGGTACAGCCAGGCTTAACCTCATCAGAAAATGCCTGGCAGAACAAGTATGTTTTTAGTTCAGTCTTAAAACTGTCAGTGGTCAGGCACTCTCTAATCTGATGAGGTAGAGCATTCCACAGGGTCAGGGCTGTAAAAGTGCTCATCCCAGAAGTCTTAACCAGACCCTGGGAACCTCTAGCAACCCCTCGATGGCTGAGCAGAGTGGGCAGAGGGGGCGGTAGGGACGCAGAAGATCTTGCAAGTAGCCAGGTCCCTGTCCATGTAGGGCCTTGTAGGTCAGTAGCCCAACCTTGAGGGTGATCCACCAATGTTCCAGCAGCCAGTGCAGACCATGGAGCACAGGAGTGATATGACAAGATCTTGATAAACCAGTCAGCAACCTGGCTGCCAAATTCTACACTAGCTGCAATCAACAGATATCAACCCCTGGTATCCCTAGGTATAGGGCATTGCAGTAATCAAGACGCAAGGTTACAAAGGCATGAACCAGAGTTGGAAAATTGCCAAGCAGAACCAGGGCCTTGATCCGAGCGATGCTCCTCAAATGGTTAAATTAGATCTTTACAACTGCTGACACTTGAGATTTTAATGTCAGGCCACTGTCGAACACAACGTACAGATTTTGCACCTGATTTGAGGTAAGCAGCTGGTCACCTCTGAGCCAAAGCCCAGATGGTTGACCCACTTGCAATCCCATGCCTTGGCAACCTGGCTCTACTACCAACACCTCGGTCTTGTCAGAGTTCAACTTCAGCCAACTGGCACTCATCCAATCCTGAATCTCGGAGGGGCAGTTGTTAAAGACCGATACCGCCCCACCCTGCCCAGGAATAAAGGACACCTAAAACTGAGTGTCATCTGCATAGCAGCGAAAACTCAGCCCATACTGCCTTATAATGTCCCCCAAAGGCATCATATATACTGCGAACAACATGGGGGATACGATCAAGCCCTGCAGAGCTCCACATGACAAGGGGAGAGGAGCTGAGGAATAAATCCCCAACAATACCCTCTGCATCCTGCCAGTGAGGAACGATCTAAACCAACTGAGGACTGTGTCAGACAGTCTGCAGAAGACCCAAAGGCACTCCAGCAACACCCCATGGTCCACAGTGTCAAATGCCACAGAGAGATCGAGGCGAAGTAAGATAGAATAGCTCCCTCGATCCCTCGCTATCAGGAGATCATTCAATACCCGAACAAGAACAGTGTCGGTACTATGCCTCTTCCTGAAATGGACTGGAGAGGATCACAGACATCATCCATTGTCAAATGGTCATCCAATCATGCCACCACCACCTTCTCAATAACCTTGTAACATTGCCCACTAAAGGCAGGTTAGAGACAAGACTGTAGTTTGCTAGGCAGTCCAAATCTAGAGAAGATTCTTAAAGGGGAACTGTCATCAACAGGATTTCTTAATGTCTGAAAGCCCATAAAAAGCTAATTTGATTGAGCCATTGTGTTGATCTGTGAGTCTTTGCAGTCCAGAGTTATTCATATGTAAATCATTCTCTAATTAAGGGCTGGTGGCAGCCATATACTTTGGGCTCCTGACAGGAAAAGATATCACCGAGGGTCTAGGTCCTCCTTTGACTGTATTTAATCCAACAGGTTAAATAGGAAATTGACTGTTTTATTAAGTGTGTTTTAAGGTGTTATTACAACACTTTCTACATCTGTAATAATTGTTTTGTATGTGCATTGAAACTAGTGATTTATCACATTTACATTTCAAACTGTTAGTAAAAATAATCCATCTTCAGGATTGTTTTAACCTCTAGAATATACAGTACTGCCAGTTGAATGTCAGTACAGATTTCTGGAGCTGCCACAGTACCACCTTCTGTCTTTTTCTGTTCCCTCTCTTACAGCCTTTTCTATTACAATTTTGTGTGTGAACTCGGGTCTACTAAATGCAAATGTGGCTACATACCTACTGGCCTGGCATCATTGCCTCCCTGTGCTCCCACAATACACCTGGGAACAAGCTGTAGCTCAGTATGCTTTTCCTGGACAAAGACAGTAAAAACAATCTGAGTATGTGTTATGATTCTGAAAATATGCTCTTTCTATCCAGATTTGACTTGAAAAGAAAAAATAGGACACAATTACTATAGATGGGTAACTTTGTTATAACATGCATAATCTGAAATGCATTATTAAAAGGGTATTTTATTTCTTTTCATGAAGTTAAAAGTATGACAGTTTCTTACTGAAATACGTTGGGTGGAATGGGATATTGTAATTACACTTTCTACATTTATAATATTTGTTTTGTATGTGCAGTGAAACTAGTGAGTTATCACCTTTACATTTCAAACTGTTAGTAAAAATAAGAGAAAGGGAAAATTGTTTAACCAGGAAAAGCACACTAAGCTGAAGCTTGTTTCCAGATGCAGCCTGGGCACATAAGGAAGTTAAGTGACTTGCTCAGAGTCACACAGTATGCAAGTGGGGCTGTGGGATTCAAACCCAGGTCTCCAGGTTTGTAGCTCACTGCCCTTAACCACTGTGATATACTGCTTCTTAATAATCCAATAGAATTCTGGCATTGTTACAGTCGAAAATCCCATTCCATTCAAAGTATTTCAGTAAGAAACTGTTATACGCTTAACTTCATCAAAAGAAGTAAAATACTCTTTAATTAATGGTGATCATTTTCTACGTACAGATAAAGACACTTTTATCTCCAGTTACAACCTCCCAGTTAATATCTGTGGTCACAACCAGGAGGTTGTAATCATCACCTGTCAATCAAGCGTCACCACAGAAAGCTAACTGGCACGTGGTTTCACTGTGGGCGGGCTGAACATCTTGCCCAACATGGCGGCTCCCCTACCGTCAAGCTTTGCCACACACTGTTAAGACAAGTACGATTTTAAATATTTTTAAATATCCATCTAGTTGATCCTGCCTTGAAAATGAAAAAAAAAATAATCTGGTTGATCCTGCCGCTCATACCCTTCAAGCGCATCTTACATTATGCAGCAATGCTGACGGACCACAACTTTCCAGAATGTCATTACCACTGTAATGTAAAAAAAAAGAGAAAAAAAACAAAAGAGGGAGACAGGTAGTGTGCATGTGTACGTGTCTGTCTCTATCTCTGACAGAAGTGCTGCACTAACTGAACTGTGCTGAAAAGGAAAAAATATCACCATTAATTAAATAAAATAATGTGTGTGAGTGTGTGTGTGTGTGTGTGTGTGTGTGTAAAACCAGAATTTTACACACACGCCCGGTGTGTGATGATTTTCTAAACCCCTCTGGGTTTATGTTGCATCCCACACCTTGGATGTGTGTACAATTCAGGTAACACCCAACCATATATTATTCTATATTTTAATAATGCATTTCTGGTTATGCATGTTTTAGCAATGATGTCCATCTATGTGTTTTTGCAATTAATACACAAGCAATTGTGTCCTATTATTTTCCTTTTCAAGTCAAATCTGGATAGAAAGAGTATAATATTTTCAGAATCTTAACACATCCTCAAAACCTATTCTGCTTGATGAACGAAGCTTGTTCACAGCTGTACTGCCAGCAGATAATGAAAAGTTACACATTTCAAGGCTGGCCCAGGATGCCAGGTCAGTAGGTATGTAGCCACATTTGCATCTTGCAGACCTGAGTTCACACCTGAAATTGTAGGAGGAAAGGCTGCAAGAGAGAGAGAGAGAGAGAGAGAGAGAGCGGAAAAAGACAGAAGTTGGTGCTGTGGCAGTCCCAGAAATCTGTACTGATATGAATACAGCCAGGGTTTAGAAATCCTGATAAGGGGCCCCAATACCTGTTGGCACCACAGAGCCAGCCTTGAGATGTGTATTTATTTTTTTTTGTAAATATAGCTTTTATTAAGCATTTTTCCATTTACAACTGGGTACAAGCAGTCACAAATTCATCAATAAAGGGTCACTTTATATGTACTGGGGTATAGGACGTAGATAGTTATGGCACAGAGTTCATAGACAAAAACATGCAGAAGCAGGCTAGCAATACAATATTACAGGAAGCAGCACATTATACATGAGCATTCAGGCTTCTGATTCTAAATGTTCCCTATCCTGAGTCCCCTCACATCCACCCACCCTCCCAAGGAGCCCCCCCATCTCGGCCCTGCCATGCGGTTTGATTCTTCAGGGAACAAAGGTTGGATCTGTAGACATAATGTATAAATTCCATCTATTCCACCTCACTGGGCAGAGTTCTGATCTATCATTCAGAAAAAAGGTGATTTTTTCATTTCTGTATATGCAATTCACAATATCCCTCCAATCTGAGGCAGAGGACACCACAGAGAAAGGAAGCAGCTCCTGGTGGGGGGCTCAGTTATTAGGGGGATAGAACTGGGAGGGAGCAGGGAAAACTGAAGTAAGGTGCCTGCTTGGTGCTATGGCTTGGAGGGACAGGAAGCGCATCCTTAGGATCAGGAGAACAGTTGCACGTGAGTCTGAGCTGGACGTCATTGTCCACCTAGGGACAAATGACTTGGCTCATCATGAGATTAGAGCAGTGCAGAAGGACTTTATAGAGTTGAGGAGGGGTCTAAGACAAGTAGCACACACAGTATCCTTCTCAGAGGTGCTTCCTGTCAATGGCATGGGTGAGGCGAGGGTACTTTGCACCATGCAGTTTAACGAGCGGTTGAAAAAATGGTGTGGAGCACAGGGGTTTGGCTTCATTGGGGACAGGGGTTCCACCTGGAGGGATGCCAGCCTATACTGGCAGGATGGTCTGAATCTGTCTAGGAAGGGAACAAGTCTTTTGGGCAATCGGTTTAAATGCTTCATTGGCAAGCTTTTAAACTAGTCAAGGGGGGAGACACTGATAAGCAGCAGGAAAATCCCAGCCTCCCCCTACAAAACAGGGTACTAAATGAGAAAAAGACCAAGGTAGAAAGGTCAGTGGGGGATACTGCTACAGAAGGTAAAGCCATCAAAAAAATGGAGAGCAATGAGTACCAATGCCCGTAGTCTGGGTAACAAGCTTCCTGAATTAGTGGCCTTGATGGAGGAGGGACATCTGGATATCGTGGCAGTCACAGAAACATGGTATACAGAACCATGGCTGGGACGTAAACATACCAGGATACACTATCTACAGGAGGGACAGGGAGGGTAAAAGAAGAGGAGGAGAAGTAACTCTCTACATAAAGGAAAGGAATCAAAGCAACAGAATAAACAGGGAGGAGAAGAAGCACTGTGGGTCAATTTGGAGACAGGCAATGGCACCACAATCTGCACAGGGGTTGTATACAGACCCCACTCTCAGGGGGAGGAAATGGACAAGGAAATTATAGAAAGTATACTTAGAATGGCAGAAAAAGGGGAGATATTGCTGATGGGTGATCTGAATATGCCAGATGTTAACTGGAGTGCAGCTGCAGCAGCCACTTCTAAGAGTGAGGTTATTCTAGATGCCCTACAGGGGGCATGCCTTAGACAACTAGTATTGGAACCCACTTGAGAGGGAGCAATCTTAGACCTGGTTCTCTCAAATGGAGATGGAGAGAGGATCACGGTAGAAGTGGGTAGCCATCGGAACTAGCGACCATCGAACAGTATGGTTCTACAATAAACACAGCAATAGAGTCAAGCTATACAAAGGCAAAAGTACTGGACTTCAGGAGGGCTGACTTTGCCAAAATGGGTGAGTGCCTAAGGAATGCACTAGCAAATAGGCAGGAAGGAGGGGTGGAAGAACAATGGGGAATAATAAAAACTGCCATCACAGAGGTAACAAGCCTTTGTGTGAAGCAAATAAACAAAATAAAACGATGTAAGAAATCACTATGGTTCTCAAAGGAGGCGGCAGTGAAGGTTCAAGAGAAAAAGAAAGCATTCAGAAAGTACAAGGAATCACAGAAGGAGCAGGACAAAGAATTGTATCAGTTAAAGCAACAGGAAGCTGGGAAGGCAGTCAGAACAGCAAAGGCCCGAACCGAGGAAAAGATAGCCAACTCAGTCAAGACCTTTTTTAGGTATATCAGGGAGTGAAGGAAGACCAAGGGAGGGATAGTGAGGCTTAATAAAGGGAAGGGGGTGGGCAGAGGGTGATTGTGAAAAGTCAGATATACTAAACAAATATTTTTGCTCAGTATTTACAAATGAACAGGGGGAGGTACCTAAAACAAACAATAGAAATACTCTGGATACAGAAGTTGATACCAGCCCATTTACAGAAGAAAGGGTTCTGAAAGAACTCTTAAAACTGAAGGTGGACAAAGCAATGGGGCCTGATGGGATTCATCCCAGAATTCTAAAAGAACTAAGGGTAGAATTAGTGACACCACTGACTACCCTCTTCAACAAATCATGGGAGTATGGGGTGGTACCTGAGGACTGGAGGAGGGCAGATGTGATTCCCCTTCACAAAAGTGGGAGCAGGGCAGAAGCAGGAAACTACAGACCTGTTAGTTTAACCACAGCGATAGGGAAAATGATGGAATCACTTCTGAAGGAAAGAACTGACAAGTACCTAAAGGCCAGAGGGGCACAGGACCCAAGGCAGCATGGATTCACAGCGGGAAGGTCATGCCAGATGAATCTAATAGATTTCTTTGACTGGGTGACCAAAGCAGTAGATCAGGAAGGGGCTGTGGACATGGCCTACCTAGACTTTAGCAAGGCATTTGACACAGTACCACACAAAAGATTAATATACAAGTTAGACAACCTGGGAGTGGGTCCCAAGATGATAGCCTGGGTAAAGAATTGGCTGGCGAATAGGACACAGAGGGTAATAGTAAATGGAGTCCACTCTGAAGAAAGGGGGGTTACTAGTGGGCTATTGCAGGGTTCAGTATTAGGACCGGTCCTCTTCAATGTCTTTATAAGTGACACTGCAGAGGGACTGGAAGGAAAAGTATGTCGCTTGCAGATGACACAAAGATCTGCAACAGAGGTGATGCACAAGGTGGGGTGGAAAGGATGACAAGGGACTTGGCAAGGTTAGAGGAATGGTTAAATGTATGGCAGCTTAGATTCAATGCTAAGAAGTGCAACGAATGCACCTGGGAAACAAAAACCCAGGGAAGAGTACACAATGGGGGGTGAGATACTAACAACAACAAAAATGGAAAGGGACCTGGGGGTAGTCATATCAGATGACTTAAAAATGGGCAAGCAATGTGAGAGGGCAGTAAGGAGGGCTGGAGGGATACTGGGATGCACAGGGAGAGGCATCACCAGTAGAAAACAGGAAGTTGTTATCCCTCTGTACAGACAGCTGGTGAGACCCCATCTGGAGTACTGCATGCAGTTCTGGAGACCCAATCTCTGCCAGGACATAGACAGGATGGAAGCTGTCCAGAGGAGGGCAACTAAAATGGTTCAGGGTCTGCACCGGAAGACATATGAAGAGAGACTAAAGGAGCTTAATATGTATAGCCTCGAGGAAAGGAGGGAGAGGGGGGTGATGATAGAAACTTTCAAGTACCTCAAGGGAATCAACAAAGTCCAAGAGGGTAGCATCTTTCAAAAAAAGAGGTGTGCAAGAACAAGGGGGCACAATTTGAAGATGGGGGGCGGCTCAGAGGTAATTTAAGGAAGTATTTTTTCACAGAGAGGGTTGTGGATGCATGGAATGGCCTTCCAGAGGAGGTTGTGGAGTCAAAAACAGTGGTTGAATTCAAACATGCATGGGACAGTCAGAAGGCAATTCTAGGGGGGGGGTAGAAAGAAGTAGGCTGCTGGTTAACTAGGATCTGCAGCTTATCCATTAGATAGGGAAATGGGCAGACTGGGTGGGCCAAGCGGTCCTTATCTGCCATCAAACTCTATGTTTCTATGTTGTAGGAATTGGGGCCATGAGCCAGCGCCGTGTTATGGCCTTCTTGGCCGCCAGAAGGACAACTCCCAAGAGGCAACAAGTGTGAGGGGATTTGAAGTCCGGGGGAAATGTATGCAGAATGAAAAATTCCCTGGAAAGAGCGATAGGCCAGCCAAACAGGATCCCCAACTCTCGCTCCAGGGAAGTCAGGAAAGGTTTTAACCCAGGGGACAGCCAAAATACGAGAGTGATGCGCTGCAGGGTCACCACACTGGCACCAACAGTGAGCAGATCCAGTGGTGAGATAATGGGAAGTAATGGCCGGTGTGCGGAAATACCTGATAAGGAGTTGCCAGGAGAAGAGACACCAGGTGTGGGAAAATGTGAGCTTAGACATGGCAAGACAGCTGATTTCCCATTGTTTGGGCATGATATTTGCTCCCAGCTCCTCATTCCATTTGTCATGAGTCCTCCCTGTATAGTTCCCCATCGAGCCTGACAGGGCCTTGTATATCATAGAAATTGCATGTGGCAGCCCAGTGGAGAATAGGAGACCCTGGAGGAGTGTAATCAGAGGGGGGTATCCATCAGGGTCGCTGGTGAAAACGGGCAGTTTTTGCTCGTCCTGCTTACAAGTACAAAAAATGAAAATGAAATGAAAATGAAAGGGTGATGGGCCGGGGTGGAAAGGGAATGAAAATAGTGCCTCAGTTGGAGATACCTAAAGAAATCTGCTTGATGGAGTTCATGGGAGTGGAGCATCTCCTGAAATGTCTTGAAGATGGGACCATTCAGAAACTGGAAGAGAAAGGAGAGACCCAAGCGGCCCCACCTATGATATGTATGATCCAACAGGGCAGGGAGTAAGTTCTCCAGCAGATAAATCGGGCAGAGTAGCATCAGGAATGGAGAAAGAGAAAGTTGCCTGTGAATCACATTCCAGGTATTGACCTGGTGCTGAATCCAGGGACTGTGGGGGGGCTTGGCCCAAATGGGAAGTAGTCTGGTGTAGAGTAGCTCTAATCAGCTCGTCATAGGGGAATAGCCCCTCTTCTGTCTCCCTCCATAATGTGGGGGAGGCCCTCATGTATCTAGCAACAATGAAGGATAGGTGGGAGGCTCAGTTATAAAGTCGCAGGTTGGGGAGGACAAGGCCGCCCTGTTTTGTGGGAAGAGAGAGAGTGGTGAACTTCACTCTTGGGTGCTTACCAGACCAGATAAATTCAAGCAGAGATGTGTTCCAAGTACAGAATAATTTGGTAGGTAAGTGCAGTAGTACATTCTGAAAAAGGTAGAGGGCCCTAGGTAATACCACCATCCGGACGACCTCTATTCTCTGGTATAAGTTCAAGGGAAGGACAATCCACCTGGCCAGGTCCTGCCGAAGCTGGGTGTAAAAGGGGTCATAATTATTTTGCATTGCATTCTGTGCATTATGGGATAGATAGATGCCCAAGTACTTCAGTCTATCAAGATCCCACTGAAATGGGTAGTCCTGCAGGAGGGTCGGAGGGGTGTAGTGAAACACTAGGGCTTCAGTTTTAGAGCTTGTATCCTGAACATGTGCCAAAAGTTTCAAGGATGTGATACACTGCTGGGATAGACTGGGATGGGTCTGAGAGGAAGAGTAGGACGTTGTCCGCATACAACGTGATGCAATGTTCCATCCCCCCCAGCCAGATACCAGATATTTGGGGAAAGAGTCTTATTGCCTGGGCCAATGATTCCATGAAGATGGCAAAGAGTCCAGGGGAGAGGGGGCAGCCCTGTCTAGTCCCTCTAAAGAGGGGGAGGTAACTAGAGTGATGTCCCGAGACCTTGACACAGGCCTGTGGGGATGCATATAATGCCTTAATTATGACGATAAAGGGGAAGGGAAATTCATCCTCACCATGGTGGAGAAAAGAAAAGGCTAGGAGACCCTCTCAAAAGCCTTTTCAGCATCTAGGCTGAGAAGGACAGAAGGAGCGTTTTAGTTCTGCATTTCATGGATCAGGTGGAGAGCCCTTCGGGTATTGTTTGTTGTGGATCTGGAACTCACAAAGCCCGTCTGGTAGAGATTGATCAGGGAGCGGAGGACTGAGTCAAGACAATGGGCCAGAATGGACATAAGATATTTGTAGTCCATGCTGAGGACTGAAATCGGTCTGTATGAGCTGCATGATAAGGGATCCTTACCCTGTTAGGGGATAAGGGAGACCGCAGCATATAACTAACTTGTGGGGGGGGGGGCTGGAATTCCCCTGCATGACCTTATTGTATACCCACAGAAGGAGTGGTCTGACTGTTGGGGCAGCGAATTTGAAAAACTCCACCCCACAGCCATCAGGGCCCAGGGCCTTCATGGTTTTGGATCTGGAAAAGGCTGCAGCCAGTTCCACCGGGGTGATGGGGGGTCATCAAAGTTTGCTGTTGGTCCTCACTCAGACCCGGGAGATGTAGAGTAGACAGGAAGGTGTCAATAACAGTTGGGAAGACCATCTGTTCTGAGGGGTATATAGGGTCTTATAATAGTCACTGAATGCCTGCGTAATGTTATTGAGCTTTGTATGAAGGATTCATGTGGCAGGGTCTTTTATGGCAGCTATGATTGAGAATTTACAATGCCTACATAAACATAGGCTAACAGGCGAGAGGCTCATGGCCCAATTTCCCTGTATCTCTGCCTCAAAAAGTGAGTGCTATTTCTGTTTGCTGGGTACAGAGGGCATCCAAGTCCAACCGAACCTGTGCAGGCTGGGTGGCCACAGAGTGGTCCCCCTGTTGGTGAGCAGACTGCAGGAAATGTAAAGTCTGTTCTAGATGTATGCGCCTCTCCTTTTGGATCCTCGGAAAGGGTGGCTGGATGCTGAATTAAGTGTCCCCCTCAGGGCTACCTTCAGGGTATCCCATATAATGGAAGGGGAGATTTCTGAGTCAGTGTTGTCCTCCAAGATCTCCTCGAGTTTGTCACTCAGAAACTCCCTAAAGGCTTCCGGTTTTGAGCACCTCTTAATGGCAGCCTAACTAGCGAGCTCCTAGACCGACCAGAACTAATCCATGAGCATCATACCTAACAAGCTCCCATCCTGTCTTCCAGACAAGGTATACCTTCTTACTTAATGGCAGCAAAGCAGCGTTTTAAAGAAAATCTGCTGAACGGTGGTAACAATGGGCTTAAAAATACAATAGAAGAACCGCAACCAACAGCGGCCTGCAGAGACAGAGACAGCAGAGGGGGCATCCAAACCTCAAACCTAACAGCAGAGGAAGCAGACTGCACAATCACCTCGCATCAGTTATGCCATACTCTTAAACAAATGTCAGAAATTCTGCAGCGTCTGGAAGCTAAGGTTTCTGACCACCGGAAAGAAATCGAAGACCTGGAATGAAGAACAGGCTCCCTCGAGACTACACTTACTGATAATACCCAAACTATTGACATACATAATTACACCCTCCTGGAGTTAAATCAGCATACTGTGCTCCTCAAGCAGCGACTGGGAGAGATGGAGAACCATAATCGTTGGAATAATGTTAGGATACATGGCCTACCTCAAGGCACCGAATCAGGCAATGTGCTCTCTTTCATGGATTCCTTCCTCCACAAGATTCTTAATCTCCCTAAAGACAAAGCCCTGGATATCATCCTTGCGCATCGGTCCTTTATCCCATGACCTAGGGACCCAAATGCTAGGCCACGATCAGTCGTCCTTGCCTTCCTTGACTATAGGGTCAAGGAAGAATTCTTCCATTAGCCTGGTCCAAGAAAACCATCTATTTTGGTGATACCAGACTGTACTTCGACCACAACTTTACTCCCCAGCTTTTATTCAAAAGGAGACAAGTATTAGCAATCATTAAGCAACTCCAACAAAAAGAACAGAGGGCATTCATAGAATATCCTGCTCGACTTAAAATACGCACTGAAAAAGGTCCACTGCGTTTCCAGGAGTTGAAGGATGCCGCAGAATTTCTGACTCAACATGGGATCTCCCTTGCAGAGTTGCCCAAGATCTTGGATGGGCTGCAGCAGGTCCGTGGGAGAGCCTGGAGTACGCCTGGTCCAAAAAGACAAGAAGTTCATTTCCTCACGAACATTTCCAGCCTGAGGGACACAGTTAGGACTCAGAAATGCTCTCGTCACGGAGAACTTAGATGATTGACTCAAACTGAACAAGCTACTACACCAGATCACCTGGTGACAGGGAGAGAAACAGGACCTATACCCTGAATGGACATTGCCAGAACCGCAAGTAACCTTGACATTGAAGGAAAACCTTCAAACTACAAAATGTGTAGTTCTATTTATCTCGGAGAGAGCGTGTACACCTTGATAACAAATAGACCCTAATTTTCTACAAGCTATGTTACTGTACCAGGATTACAACGTATTTGTACTTAGAAAGACGGCCTTTGTTTTTCGAAATTTATTAAATGCTGAGTGGATACGGGGTGCAGGGGCAATGGAAGGGTGCCAGTCGGCATTAGGGGACTGAGCGTTGGGAGGTGAGTGTGTGACTGATCGGGGGAGGTTAGGCTGGGGACCATATGTGGCAACACAATAAACACAATCAAAGTCTGATCGTTGAGCAGGGGAGCTGAACTGCCCATCATTTCGTCCATATACTAAATACATGGAGTTTCACCTTTGACCCCATTATTCATATTGATTGCAAACAGGGCACGGTGGCTCTGGGCTTGCTCCATTGGTCTCTGTAGTGGGGACTAGATGGGGGGGGGTATAGAAGGCCACAACAGTTCGCTGGCTTGTAATGAGGATCGGCTCTAATCTACAATCGGGGTTCCCCCCGTAGGAGATCCTCTGCTTTAAAATACATAGCCTGCTCAGCTTGCTTGTAATCACTGAGGCTGAATTATTTGGACTGGTCCCTGGTCTCCCTCTATCTCCCCTGGTCGTTCGACTTCCCGATGTTATGCGGTCACTATACCCTACGTGCTCGTGGATTGGTACTCCCCAAGACCCCGAGGAGGGGGGTTTCCCCCTTTCACTGGTTTGTTTTCTGTTTCAGAAGGGTCCTACAGGTAGTACACTCTCAGTGAGCATACACAGCTGCCTTACTTTAAAATAAAAGAGGGAAGTAAGCACTCATTACCACTATTATAGCCACTACAGGCAAATATCAACTTACTCTCTAGATTTGGCAAGGGGCTAATTAGATTACACCTAGAAGCTCTTGGAGGGGGTCTCTCAGTGGAGAGACACAAAAACCCCTCTAAGCTTGCCTCACGTAACTTCAGAAGTGGGCAAGATAAGAGACCTTGAAATCAAGGACTCAAATTTGGAAGTGCACTTTTGCTTTTTGATTTTATTCTTTATTACTAGAGGTCATGTTGACCAAATTTGATGTATGTTTCGACAGTAGAATTATCCAATTTAGCTTTGCTTGTTTTAATTGTTTCAAGTTTACATGACAGGAAATAGCTATTCTTCTAGGTGCATTGAGAGAGGGGGAAATGGGGGTTGGGGGTTCTGGGGGAGGTGGAGGAATCCCCAATAAAAAGTGGATTTTTGCAATACTTAGCCAGGAGAATGGATAAATGGGGAACTGTGGCATGCTTATATAATGTGAAGGGACTCACCAACCCTAATGGAATAAGATTATAAGGCAGGCTAAGAAAGCTTCTGTGGATTTCTTGCTTTTGCAAGAAACACATCTATCAACGCAGGAGCATAATAAATTGTTAAAGCTGGGATTCAGGGATTTGGCTGCTGCCTCCTATAAAAGAGGCAGAAGAAGGGGTACAATGGTCCTCGTCCCCCCAAGGACACAATTCGAAAAACTAGATTTGAAAGCTGACAAAGACAGATGCTTTTCTATGCTTAAAGGGATGTTTCAGGGCAAAATTATAACCCTGGTACTGGTTTATTTCCCGCCAGGGGCCCCATACCCAGAGTACCATGCTTTTCTGACCACCCTCCTGGAGTGGGCTGAGAGACAACTGATATGTGGTGGGGACTTGAATCTTGTACTAAACCCCCATTTGGATTCCTCTACCTCTGTCCTTAGAAGACCACACCATACAGCTAAGCAGGTAGTTCGATTACTCTCTGAATTAGGCCTAGTAGACGTCTGGAATAATCAACATGGGAGACAGAGAGATTATACTTTCTTTTCAGTTTCACATAACATGTACTCCTGGTTAGATTATTTCCTAGTCCCAAAAGATGAAGTACACCAGGTCTATGACTCCTGGATAGGAGAATTTCTCTTCTCGGATCATGCCCCCCTATATGTGAGAGTGGATATGGGGGAAATTAAACGTACCACTTTTTGGCATTTGAATGTCTCCCTTCTAAAAGATAGGGAGACACAGACATTATTAACAGAGACATATAATAATTTTTTGATTGACAACCCGGGACAGGCCACCTCCCAGTCTATTTTGTGGGATACAGCCAACGCTATACTAAGGGGGAAGCTGATGCAAATAGCCTCCCATAAAAAGAGAGCTAAGGAGGCCCGAAAAATGGAACTAACTAAATATGTGCAGGAACTAGAGGGACAACAAAAACAGAAACCAGATAGAGACCAGGCCAGACAGCTCCTGAAATATAAACGGAAGCTCTCGGGTATATTAGATTATCCAGTGGAGCAAAAGCTTCTCTCTCTACGTCAAAGATATTTTGAAGGGGGTCCACGGTCTTTACATTTATTGCCCAGCAGACTCCAAGCTCAGAGGGCTCGGGCCACAATTACACAGGTTTGGCACTCCCAGAGGGGTCAAATGGTCCAAGAGGTACATATAGTTTCAGAGGCCTTTAGCAAATATTACACGGCATTATGTAGGGAGGAGACAACTCCAGACAAAGAACTGGCACGGGCTTACTTAGGAAAATTAAAGCTTCCTGAGCTTTCCTTAGAACAGGGGGAATCTCTTTTGGCCCCTATATCGAAGGAGGAGGAGGTGAAGACAGAGATTGGATGGTTGAAGGTAGGTAAGTGCCCCGGCTCTGATGGTTTCCCCTCGGAATTCTATAAGTGTATGGGGAGACAGATTCTGCCTCTGCTTCTCCAGACATTTTCTGTGGTGATGGGGGGAGAGGAGGCCACCCTGCCCTCCTGGTCCAGGACTGTTATCTCTGTGGTGCCCAAGCCGGGGAAGGATCCTGCTAGATGTTCATCTTACCACTCTATCTCCCTATTGAACACAGACTATAAGATCCTGATGACAATTTGAGCGAGACATCTTAAGACATATCTTCCTTCCCTAATCCACATAGACCAAACGGGGTTCATTCCAGGTAGACAAGCTCAGGACAATTTGCGTCACACAATACACATAATTGACCGCATAAATAGAGAGAAACTTCCTTCCTTGGTAATGAGTCTGGACGCCGAAAAGGCATTTGATAGGGTCTCTTGGTCCTTTTTGAGGTCTGTCCTTTCTCAGTTTGGGTTCCGGCAGCAGTTTATTGTGGCCCTTTTCAGAATGTATGAGGCCCCAAGGGCATATGTAAGGACAAATGGCCATATATCAGAGGCATTTCAGGTAAAGCATGGTACTAGACAAGGCTGCCCACTGTCTCCTTTGTTATTCACCCTTTACATAGAACCTCTAGCACAAAGAATAAAACAACATACGGGGTGTGGGGTGTCTGCTTGGGAGGATCAACACATAAATTAGCATTATATGCAGACGATGTTCTGTTATATCTTACAGACCCTGAGACCTCTCTCCCCGTAGTAATGTCCTTAATCCAGGAATTTTCTAATCTGGCGTGTTATAAATTGAATACAGGAAAGACTGAGATACTTAGCTTTAACTATGAGCCCGATAGTGCTCTTCATAGTAAATACCCCATGCAGTGGGATCTCGAGACCCTAAAATATTTGGGGGTCAGGATCTCATTGGATAATGTTCATCTCTGAGAATTTAACTATCCCCCGGTAATAAAGCAATTAAAAAATGACATACAACGATGGTCTGTGCTCCCTCTGTCTTTAAATTCCAGCATCCAGGTGATTAAGATGAATGCCCTTTCACATCTATTGTACCTGTTCCAATGTGTACCTTGTATTGTGATCCAACGTGACTTTGAGTTGTAGCAGGATATACTTCTCTCTTTCTTCTGGGAAAATAAGAGACCTAGAGTTCGTAAGAAACTGCTGTATCTCCCAAAGCATGAGGTGGGGTTGGCTTTCCCGAATTTACAAGGTTACTGGGTGGCTGCTCAGATGCGTATGGCCCTTCTGTGGAGCGACCCAGGGTATGATGCCCATTGGAAGAGGACAGATGTGGAGATGCGGGTTGACCCCTCAGTCAAGGTGTCCCTTTTCATAGAAGGATGCTCTAGAGACTTACAACAATGTGCCGGCATGACAGCAGTCTAGGAGAGTTGGAGGCAAGGCATTAGCAGAGGAGAAACACAAAGACAACTTTGGCAATATAAGTGGTGGGCCTATGACCCACTTTTTCAACCTGTTAAACTGGACAAGTGGTTCCAACGAAAAGCCAAAAGTGGATTTTATGCACCATACCAGATGTTAAATGGAGACACTATTCTGTCCTTTGAGGTACTTCAATAGGGTATGGTCTGCATTCTTCAGATCGACTATGATACCTCTAACTCAGAGACACAGCTCCAGAAGCTCTCACTAACAAAGGAAATACACACAATTAAATTTCCTTTTCACACTTTCTGGAGGCCTGGTGGGGAGTGTCATGCCATACCCCACCTATATACAAATTAGATTTCAGACATGGAGGTTAACTCTCTCCATATTAAACACAAATGGGAGTTAGACCTGCAGATCACTATCACAGATCGGCAGTGGCCTTTGATATGGAGAAACACGTGGACCACAGCCGAGTCTTTGATTTGGAAGGACTTCTGTTGGAAACTTAAAAGTTAGATACTTTCTGGTACCAGCCCAGACGGCTCATTTTACAACAGGAACATTTGCAGGGTGTTGGCGGGGATGTGGGGAGCAGAGAGCCACACCCGCCCATATATTTTGGACTTGCTCAGTCCTATCGTTGTTCTGGGTAGAAGTCCAGTTGCACCTTACCCAACTTTTTATGATACATACAAAGCTAGGTCCTGAACATATGATTTGGGGTTTATTTCCAGAGGAGTTGAAGAGTAAAGATGAGAGATACCTATGGGCCATACTTGTAGAAGCTACCCTTAAATCAATTACTAGGAAATGGCTCCAGGCTCCCCGGATAGGAAAGATTGGATAGATGTCATAGAAAACATATACCTTATGGAAAAATTTACTTTTAGTATTAGACAGCAAACACAGCTTTACCAAAACAGATGGACTCGATAATTATTGTATGAGGCCTTGTCCCCAGAGGCTTGGTGACGATGGGCATTTCCCCCTGGCCTTGGATTCTCATGCCCCTGATGCTCTCTTTTGACCCCATAGGTACTTTTAGAAAAGAATAGAGGATAACCTAATTCCACACTATTCTGTACTTTGGTGGTATTGGGAATCCGCTTTAGGTAACAATATCACTGATTTAAGGTACTTCCTGGCATGAATGTGTTAATGATGTTGTATTTTTAAATACTACAGTGTTTATAAGAACTGGTTTGTAATACAGTAGAATTACTGAGTTTTAGCAGTAACACATTCTGCCATGCTTAGGGGGAATTATAGAAGTGAAATGTAAGTTGTATGGTCATTAAATACTATGTTAACTTATAATCCAATATAACATAACAATAATAAAAGAAGTAAAAAAAAAAAAAAAAGAAACTCCCTAAAAGATTCATTCTTGAGCTGGATTGGGTTAAAATGCCAAAAGGTATTACATCTCTCTATCCCCAGGTCCCATGAAATAAGTAAAGGCGCATGGTCAGAGTGAGCAATATCCCCAATTGAAGCATCTACCACTGCTCCCAGGCTCTCATTCTGAGTATAGCAGTGGTCAATGCGGATATAAGTACCATTTACTGCCGAGTAATAAGTATATCCTCTGCCCCTGGGGTGAAGGGATCACCATACGTCCAGCCAGCCCACCTCCTGTACAAAACGCTTAAAAAATCTGTGATGGGCTGGTTGTTTACCCCTGGAGAGGCTCATGGAATCCAAACTAGGGCTTGGGGCTATATTAAAATCTCCTGTCAGGATCAACATCCCTTTGGCTAATTCCACTATCTTGTTAAGGAGGTGTCGGATGGTCAGGACACTAGCACATGGGGGGAGGTATATATTAGCCAGGGTCACCTCCCGGTCCTGTAACAGCCCCTGTACAATGACCAGATGGCCCTGTGGGTCAACCCACTCCATTGTAGACTGAAAGGGTGTGTGACTGGGAATCAATATGGTGACCCCTCCCGAATGCGAAAGAGAAGACCTGGGTGAAACCCTGCCAACCAGTTTCTTATGTTCATCCGCTGACAAGTGAGTCTCCTGAAAATATATACAATCTCAGCCTGGCTCTTATTTAACAACTAAATTATCCTAGAGCATTTTATAGGGCTGCTCAATCCATTAACACTCAAAGAGTAAAGTTTTACGTGCTTACTAGCCCTATTTAAGCCTGCAAAAAAACAAGAGGTATGTATGTGATTTAAATATCATAACATCCTGACCCGAATTTCCAGACCTAGAATAGTGACTGCTTGTAGGTAAGTGAGAGAACAAACCCTCCAACGTGAACCCTAGATGGGGAGTATCTAACATAGGAATTGTAAACAGTGGGGAAAGAACGACTGAACAAGCATTTGCCAGTAAGAGTAAGAGGAAAACAGTAACTATGCAGGCGTTTGCCAACTGGGCAGAGCCTGTCGAACTGGGGGTGGCTTCCATGGGGGCTAGGTGCTGAGGACACCTGGCGACCGAGCTGTGCCAAGTTGGCCTGTCCCTACCAGAGGTCACTAGACGTAAACATCCAGAAAAAGGGGGGGGATATAGTCGTGCCTTGGCTCCTCCAAGGCGTTGGGATTTAAACAGGTTTAATTATTTCAAACTCACTTTCAAGGTTTGCATAAGTGGCCATAACAGTGGCTACCAGGGATTATTTGCCAGGTGCTGAGCCTCAGTGGGCTCATGGGCCCTGGGGGAGTCCCAAGGGGAAGGAACCAGCCCCGTGACCCACCCCATGGGTGATACACACAGCCCAAAAAGCCTCAGGAACAGAGGAAATGTACTTCCAGGAAAATCGATGGGGACGGAGGCCAAAATCTGGACCTCGGGGCATCCACCTTGGAACCCAGAGGTGGGCCGGGGCATCCAGTGCTGAGGTGCCTGAACTGATTTGTGCACCCCCTAGGGCCACAGGACCGGGACCCCCATGGGGCATGTCCCTGACTTGTAGGGCCGCTCGGCCATGGCCCAATGTCCTAGAGGCAGGAAAAGCGAGATTAGTGGCCACTAGGGCCTTCCTTGACCTGGGAGCTTCAATAAATGGAAGGTGCCACTGACCTGTCCCAGGCCCAGTCACCAAGGCCACCGGGGCCTAGCAATGAGCCAGTCCCACCCTCCCCCAAGTGGCAGTGCCTATCCCACCACCCAGACCTTGACCCCCCCAAACATCCAGAAATCCCAGCGTCATACGGTCTGCCATCCACCCTGTCCATGCCCACGTTATCCGAGGGCCAAGGGGGACGAATAGAGGTAAGGCCCTCTGACCCTCAGACTGGCTTACATGGTGTGCATGAGAAGGAGGAGGGGGGAAATCCAGGGAGGAGGCAGGGAACCAGGCTACCGCGAGCACAAGGCAACTCAGAGGGGGGGCTAAGTAAGAACTGGCTCACCTGTAGGGAGGCAAAGATGAGTAGGTTAGGAAGTGTCCCTCCATTTGTCAGGCTGATGTGCTGCTAGTCTTGAGGGCGAGTTCATTGATTGCTTCTTCAGGCCTGCCATGATTTCCAGTAGGAAGACCAGAACCAAGGAATAATCGTGAAAATGAGTTGCAGAGGTAACCACCTGTGTAAGGCCCAAGAAACTCATTAGTTGAAGGAATTCTTGTCAAAATTGCACGAGTTTATCATCAACCCAGGCACTGAAATCCCCTAGAATTATCCATCTGGGGGATTCCATCACCTGGTCGATGATGAAGTTTGTGACTTCCTACAGGAATTCCTTCCCATCACCAGGTGGATGGTAGATGAGAAGGATTCTGCAAGGATGCAGAAGGGGAGTCTCTTTCAAATGAGAAAGAGCAACAGGACCAGAGGGCATGTGATGAAGCTGGAAGTAGGGTTTAAGAGAGATGTGAGGAAGTACTGCTTCACTGAAAGAGTGGTGGACACCCAGGACAGACTGCCAACAGAAGTGGTGAAGGCAAAAACAGTAGATGGCTTCAAGCATGCATGGGATTGATATGGGGGAATATCATGAAATTGGCAGGAAGGAGGGAGGGTCGCCAGAAACCTGCTAGGGTCTGTGGAGACAGACTAGGCAGGGACCATCTGGGCAGACTGAGTGGGCCAAGCGATCCTTTTCTGCTGACAAATTCTATGTTTCTGAAGAGAAGCCTAGAGAGGATATTCATTTTAAGTATGTTCGTATGTAATAAGTGTTCAGTCTGCCCATTAGAGAGAGAAGGATAATTTTTCTGTGGGATGGAAACATCTGTTTTGTGACCAATATCAGACACAGAATCTGTTATTGTGGTCAGAACTAGACACATTGTAAACCACACAGATAGGTCGACCTTGCAGATAACTCCAGTCCCCTTTCTTAAAGGCCAATTTTTAGCATCAAAAGCTAGGCTTTTACATGAGTAATACAGTACATTGTATAGAAACACAGAAACATAAAATCAGTTGGCAGATAAGGACCATCCTGCCCACCTAGTCTGCCCAATTCCCTACTCAGTGCGACAGTCCAGATCCTATTTGATCTGCGGCTCACCATCTCTGCCCATCTCCAGGGTACCCTTATGTCTATCCCATGTACTCTTGAACCCCAAAATTGTTTTTGCCCCCACTACCTCTGCTACCTCTGCTGGAAGGCTGTTCCATGGCTCCACCACCCTTTCTGTGGAAAAGTACTTCCTAACATTACCCCTGAGCATTCCTCCCTCCAGCCTCTTATCTTGTTCCCTTGTTCTTGTGCAATGTTTTCTCTGAAATATGCTTCCCTCCTGTACCCTGTTTATACCGCTATTGTACTTGAATGTCTCTGTCATATCCCACCTCTCCCTTCTCTCCTCCAGTGACTAGATATTAAGGTCCCAGAGACTTTCCTCGTAAGGCTTCTGGTGCAGTCCATGTATCATTTTTGTTGCCCTTCTTTGGACTGCCTCTAGTCTGTCTATGCCCTTCTGGAGATGTGGTCTCCAGAACTGGTCACAGTACTCTACATATGGTCTCACCAGTGATGTGTACAGCAGCGTTACCACCTCTTTCTTTCTGCTGATTATGCCTCGCCCTATGCACCCCAGCATTCTGTCTGCTCTCCCCACAGACTTTTTGCAGTGTTTGGTCACCTTCAGGCCATCAGATATGAAAACCCCCAGCTCTTTCCTGACTTGTGGTGGCCAGAACTTCCCCACCCATCCTGTACTCCTTCCTTGGATTTCTGTGACCCAGGTGCATGATCTTGCACTTTTTGGCATTGAAACTCAACTGCCATGCATCTGACTACTCTTCTAATAATCTTAGATCCTTTCTCATTTTTTCCACCCCCACCGGTGTGTCAACTCTGTTGCAGATCTTGGTGTCATCTGCCAAAAGGCATACGTTTCCCTCCAGCCGTTCTGCAATGTCGCTAACGAAGACATTGAATAGGACTGACCCCAGCATATGTGGGACGGTGTCAAAGGCCTTGCTGAAATCTAGGTAGACCACATCCACTGCCCCTCCCTGATGTACCACCCTGGTCATCCAGTCAAAGAAATCTATTAGATTTGTCTAACAGGACCTTTCTGCTGTGAATCCATGTTGCCTTGGATCCTGTGCCCTGCTATACTCCAGAAACTTCATAATCCTCTCCTTAACTAAGGACTCCATTAGCTTCCCCACCGGCATTAGGGTTGCCAACATTGGATTTAAAAAATAACGGACAGACCCCTGCCCCTTGCCCTACCCCTTGCCCCGCCCTAGCCCCACTCCCTAGCCCCTTCCCCCCCGCCACATCCATAATGCTTGGGCCTGTCAAACATGAGGGGACTACCAAACCACCCTGACAATGCTTTGATACCTTATTTTTTATTTAGCACCTGATTTGATTAAGGGATTACAGGTAGGTTTCAGGCTCAGCTGTAAGTTAACTTGTGCTATACTGACACCCCCCCCCCCCCGTGTCATCTGTTCTGTTCTGTACTCTGAAGTACTCCCAGTTCCAGTATTTAATAAAGTTATTTATTTTCTTTTTTGTTACTTTCTTTCTCACTCTCCTGGTCGGCACTCCTTCTAGCCTGATCCCCCAGCCCCGTCCCCCACTCACAGCCTACCTTCCACTGTCCTCCATGGCTTACCCCCCATGGCAGGGCAGTGGAGATCACTCAACCAGCTGGAATGGATCCGGTGCAGAGGTTACCGCTATTTGCGGGAGCGGGGCCTGTAGAGATTGGCTGTCATTGTGCCGTGCCCAGGACTCTTTTCCACTTTTCTCCCCTTAGGAGAGGAGGTGTGCAATGACACCCAAGGGAGACAGCACACACGTGTCTGCACATGCTCCTCCCAGTGTCTGCCTCCACTCCTCCCCTTCTCTGAGCATCAGTGTGCCATCCCCCAGCCACCGCTAGGGGCCAGTCGACACCGACTGCTGGTGGCCCCCCTTCCCCGGAGGAGAGCAGTCCCTCGGACACTCAATCCTTCTCCTCCTCTGCCGACCCCCGACGGGCCATGCTCGTCCCCAAATACAGGTCGCTGGCGTAGCGTGAGGTAAGGCGACCAGCACCTTAGCCCTCAGCGCCACCGGGCCGGCTCAATAAAGTAATTTCTAAATTTATTTATGTGACTTAGTTTGACTTAGCCAGTCTTTAGTGCACCGACATATATGCAGCAGCAGTGTTTTTCCTGCATCCTCGCCGCCGCTGTGCTGCCATTTAATTTATTAACACTGTTTTTCTATTGCATGCAGTTTAAAAAAAAATGTATGTATTTATCAATGTCCTCCTCCACTCCTACCCCCCAGGACTTAATCCCGATTTCCTCCTCCTCCTGACCTCAACTGTTCAGTGCTGCTAAAATCATGGACTGGGTCTGAAGTTGTTGATGGACAAACTCAGGGACCTGGGAGGCAGCAAAATGCTAATGGCATTGAGGGTGGTTTAGGTTGTTGTTCCTCACAATTTTAGATCTCCAGTGGACACAGTAACAGTCCTCCAGCTTCAGCAGTGCTCCTCTGATGTCCTAGTGATGACCAACAACCTCAGCTCTCTCCTACTGGCTCCCGGCTCCGCTCATCTCCTGGTCTTGGTCCGACAACTCCTCGTCTCGATCGGGTGAGCAGAGCACACATCCAGCAGGCCTTGGCTTAAACACAGGCCCATGCCTGCCCCAAACACAACCCGGTCCCGTCCTGAGTCCCGACCCACAAAGAGAAGCAGAAACAACAGCCAGACCCGCTGCCTCCTAATTTCGGCTGTTCATGACCCGCTCCCAGTCCAGACCACTGTCCACTGCACCAGCTCATCAAATTTCCCTTGCGCACAGAAGACAGGACACAGCACAAGCTCCAAGCAGCTCGAGTAGTCACGGCAGCAGTCTCCTGCTCTCCCCGTCAACATCAGGCGGCTGTCTGGAGTTGCGCATACCATGTGCACAAAGCTGCACAGCAGCTAGGGATCATGGGAGACTGAATCTTTTGGGGAAATTGGGGGGGGGGCCCACCAAAAAAATATGGGACAATAGGTGTCCCGTATGAAATTTAAATGGGACATGGGAAAATGTTCAAAAATGCAGGGCATCCCATAATATATGGGACTGTTGGCAACCCTGTGGGCCACCACTGAGGTCAGGCTTGCAGACCTGTGACCACCTGTCTCCTCTCTACTTCTACTCTTGTGGAGGGGGACCACATCTGCCCTCCTCCAGTCCTCAGGTATCTCCCCATCTCCAGTGATGAGTTGAAAAGGGCAGTATGTCCCCGAGTTCCTTTAATACTCCTGGATGCATCCCATCTGGCCTCATTGCTTTATCTGTTTTTATTCCCCCTCCCCCC
Organism: Neoceratodus forsteri; assembly: GCA_016271365.2. Lineage (NCBI taxonomy): Eukaryota > Metazoa > Chordata > Ceratodontiformes > Ceratodontidae > Neoceratodus > Neoceratodus forsteri. Next base: position 1,822,322,528 of record CM057449.1, on the reverse strand, counting down.
CTCGAGTTCCTCTAGGACTCTTTCCACCATGAATGGACTGGTGTCAGCCTCTCTCCCCTGAATACCTCTCTTAATGAATCTTGGTCCCTCACCCTCTACTTTCCTGGTGAATACTGAGCAAAAGTATTTGTTCAGTATCTCAGCCTTTTCTAGGTCATCCTCCACCCTTCCTACTCCTTCCTTCTTCAACCTAATAATCCCACTTCTGGTCTTTTTCCTCTCGCTAATGTACCTGAAGAAGGTCTTGTCTCTGGATGATACCTTCCTCTGTCTGTGCCATAGCCCTCCTGACAGCTTTCCCTGAGTCTCTCTGTTTCTCCAGATATTTTTCTCTGTCCTCGTCCTTCTGTGTCTCCTTGTATCTCCTGAAGGCCTTTCTTTTTTCTCTTACTTTCTCGGCCACTACATTCAAGAGCCATAGTGGACGCTACTTTCTTTCACTCTTGCAATGCATTTTGACGCAGGGACTCGTTACTACTGCTATGGCTCTTTTGAGGCTAGACCACTGTTTCTCCACATCCCCCCTCCCATACCTTCCACTGCAAGGGCTCTTCTAAGATGACTACCCATCTCCTTAAAATTGGCCTGCCTTAAATCTATGACCTTTGCCCTTGCATGGTCCCCTATACCACTGTGGTTACACCAAACCATACTGTCCTGTGGTCGCTGGAGCCAAGGGGACTGTCCACTTCAACATCTGTGATCCTGTAAATACAATCCTTCATCTCTCCAGGTGAGATCCCAGTCCCCAGTGAAGCCACACTCCTCCTCGCCACACCAGTTCTTTAGCCATGTGTTGAATTCCATGGTGCAGATGTCTCTACCCTCCCCTTTGCCATGGACAGGTAGAACCTCCAAGAAGGTAACAGAGTGTGCTACTTGCCCAAGACTCTTCCCCAGCTCTCTAAACTCCTCCTGCACTTTTCCTATGTTTATCCCCTCTCATGCCAGGTCATTAATTCCCATGTGGATAATGATGTCCAGCTCCCCCCTCCTTGCCACCACCTTAGCAATCCTTAGGATCCACCTGTCCTCCCCACAATCCATGCCTCCAGGTAGGCACTTTACCTTCCTCTCCCCATTGCTGCCTACCTGTAGATCAATCCCTCTAATGATGGAGTCCCTAAACAGGACTGGATTCCTCCTCCTGTGTGTTCTCCTTGCAGATGCCCTTGGGGTTCTGTCATGGATGACCCACTCATCCCCCTCGGTGACCATTCAGGAGATGCTGGGTGATCTTCCTTCTCTGCCAAGATGGCGTATGAGTTTTGAAGTGGTACTGGTTGAGGGATGTGACTTCGTCCCACCTCCCTCACCTTTCCTGAGCCAACTGTAGTCCATCAGTCCCTCCTTCCTGGCATCCTCTGAGGGAGTGGTGGTGGATATGGTGGTCCCTGTGTTGTAGGGAAGGCTATCTGTATCCTTGCCAACTCTGCTCAGAGTCCTGCAACTTCTGCCCTCTACACAAAGAGATGCCTGCAGATAGGGCAGCACTGCAGTGTCCGGAATGTCTTCCTGAACACTGTTGCCCCACAACCACTGCATTGCACGATGTCCATCATCTTCCTTAGCCTATCCTAGGCCTAGTTTCTGTAGGTTGTCTGGTACCAGTTTCTCATTAATGAAGCCAATCTGGTCCCTATAGATTAGCAAGGGCAAGACCTTTTCCAGCCACATCATTGTGGCCTTTAGCAAAACAGAATGTGCACATTAGTATGCAACAGTAGCTGATAGTGTCCACATGCTCTGGGAGATTTACCATCTTTAGGCAATAAGGAGATTAGGGTTATTTTGAGCTCCATATATCCCACCTAAAGGTTAGTCTCTCTCAGGACATAGTCTTTAAAGGATCACTTAAGGATTTCAGAGAACACGTGTAAAACTCAGGTGGGAAGCCTTCAGGCCCAGGGATCCACCCCCACCCACCTGCAACACACAGACAAAAGAAGTATGTTCTAGATCCAAGAACTCAGCCTTCAATGTCTGTATGTCCTGACCAGATAGCCTTTGTATGGAGGGGGCCAAAAGAAAGTCAACAGACACTTTCACTGAAGGAAGGGGTATGGTCCTCAGCATAGAAATTTCTTGTTCAAAGACACAAAAATATTATCAATACCCAAGGGATCTGAAATAAGAACTGCCTGCAGAAGGGTCCTCAGAGATTGCTGCTTCATGGGGTACCATGACAAGACCCTACCAGAGCTAAGTATTTTGCCACAAGTGTGAAAGACAGCCCTATGCCTTTGTGGTAGTCAGGGCCTTACACAGAGCTTTCTTTGTAAGAAGCTATTCCAAGAGAAGTGGACTCAAGGCTTTGCATGGGCCCCATTTAATGTTATCAGTTTTGATTCAGAGCCTTTGGGCTTCGCTATTAGTTTGCATTTCTGGTACAAAGAGTGAGCAATAATCCAGCCATGCAAATAGACTTTCATAGTTGTCCAGAGAACCCACGAAGATTCAACTCTGCCAGCATTAATTTAAACAATGTCTGAAATTCATTCCTTCATCCCATTGCAGAAAGCAGAGCATCTATTAAAGAGCCATTGATGCTTTCAGTGCAACTTTACCAAAACATATTATTTAGACACAGCCTAGTTTGTATTTCACTTTAGTTCTGTATCCCACCTCCCCATTATTTATTACTAAGGTCACCTGCATAAAAACTGGATTTTTGCTCCTGAAGAGTTCAGGTACTCCTGTTGACATCTCCCAACCTGAGGTCATTTTGCACTGCTTGTGACATCACAGTTAGTCCCATGGCAACAGACTGTGATGTCACAACAGAGGATTGTGACTTGAAGTAGGGAGTCAGCTGCAGAGGTAGATGAACCCTAGGAGATAAAGATCATGTATTCTTGCAAATGTTCTTAGTAATAAATACTGGGGAGGAGGAATTTTTGGAATATATACAGTAGGGTTGTCAGAACCCTTTGAAGTTCTGGGTTCTAGTTCTAGTCTAGAACTTTTGAAAAAGTTCTAGGGTTCTGATCTTTTTTAGAACTTTTTAGAACTCGAACCCTATTTTTAATTGTGCTGCCAGTAATGAAGATAGTAATGAAATACATGTAAAGGAAAAACTGTTTAATATAAGGGGGAGAGAAATGATCATGTGTGCCAGTGATAGGAATACAACTAGGTTTATCTATGGTTTCTTCTGTTTGCTAAAGCCAGCAACTTAATACCTAACAGGCCCACCCACCCACCCATATGTTAAAAGTTTTCCTGCTGCAGCTGCATCATAGTTTCTTAGTGAAAGAAAGGGGCACATTAGCCATTTATGTACTCAGTTACATATACTCATCGTCATGAATTATTAGAAAAAATAACTGATATTACCTAATTTTAGCTATTTGCTGCTTTGTGTTTTAAATGAGTAAATCAAAAGTTGCTATGTTTAAAATAAAGCTTTTATAACAAAGTCTAGCCAAGGTACTGCAGCCGCAGCACATGGAACTGTTGCAAAACATATTATGTCATAACGTAGTCAGTCAAGACATTTGAATAAAAAAAATATGCCAGTCATTGTTGCTGGCAAAAAATGCATGCAATTTTCTAAGATAATGCATACATATACCAACATTCTTGTTAGCAAATTGAAGTAATACATGCAACTTTCTAAGATGATGCATTTTCCAGCTGATAAGTCAATAAAATCTGTATTTCAGTCACAAAATTAAAAAAAGTGGTTTCCTCACCACATACTAACTTAAGGAACATTTAGTGTAGCTGCAGCAGTTGGCATGTGATGTTTAAGGGACAGTGTCTGTCAACCCCATTATGTATCAAATTATCACTACTTGTAAAGCAAAAACACTTCATTATAGGTCACATTCTGTGAAAACTGCTGATGCAGATTTTCTTTTATTCTGATTCCTTTATTCTTTTTTTTAAAGAGGACAGGACACTTGTGCTAGGTGGCAGCAGTTTGCAATGCATTTAATAAGAAAAAAATGTATGTATATATATATATATATATATATATATATATATATATATATTATATCTATAGTAGGTTTCACAGTGGGCAATCGGTGTAGCCCTCCCATACCATCGGTCTGTCATCATCTTTTCCCTCCATCCCCAGCCGATCATGAATCTGTAAACAAAAAGACTAAAACAACACCCATCTTTCACCCCAGCACCCATTCCACTTTTCTTCCACCACCCTCATCTATGCAGTAACACCCATACCACCCTTACACCCATGTGTTAAAACCAACCCACAACCCTCACCCCCCTCAAGCACATATTCCACCCTCCTCCCTCACCCAAATGTTTAAACTACCCCCACACTTAGTCATGAGCTACCATTCATGTCACCCTTCTCCGTCCTTCACCCATGTTAAAACCCACTCCCCCAGCCATCACCCATGTACTAACAACTATGCCATGTTTTTCCCTCCTGCATCCATGTTAAAACCAACCCCCAACCCTCACCCATGCACTAGCATCCATGCCATCTTTCTCCCTCTTGCATCCATGTTAAACCAACCTCCAGCCCTTTCCCACCCTCCAGCACCCATTCTACCTCCTCCCCCTCTCAAATCCTAAAGATACCACATGCTTACTCAAGAAAATGAAACTTTGCCTCCAAATGAGCCATACTTAACTGTTCCTTAATAAACAACACTTATGTGAAAAACTGTCTTTTCAATTGCTTTCTTCTTATGGACAACATTCTGTACAGTCCTCTTCATGGAACCAGTAATTTGAGAGTTGTTGTTATTATGCCATGGTCTGTGTACAACAGAATGTTAAACACACGCTATTGTGGTATGAGACCTATGCTTACAGAATATATGCTCAACCATGACATAGGTAACACTCCAGATGACTCTGTTTCCCAGAAGAAACTTGTAACAGGATTCTGCCTACAGAAACATAACAATACAAAATACAGTTTTTCCCATAATTTTTTATTCAGCAAGATAAGTTACTTATGGATCATTTTGGTTTATGGCTAACATTTCTGTAATTGAAAAATTAATAAACAGCTACCAATTAGAACTCATTGTTTTGTCCACTTTAAAATTGAAAAATAGACTGCCCCTGGTCCCAGCCCATACTGATGCACCACAAAGTCAGAGAAGGTAAATCCAAAAATCTATGTTTGCACTTTAACTATAAATAATATGATACAGAAATGATTGACATGACAGTGTTCCTTTTATGCCAAATTTGGGCCTGTTCCCACTGATGTTAAAATTGCCCTGTATATAAAACTTGTTGACTTTAGACCCTAGCTACAAAGCAGTTTGCCATGAAATGGTGAAAGTTTTGTGGGGTATATAGTCCAAGGTAGTAGATCGAGAAAGGAGGGAGACAACCAACCAAAGTCATCACAGTCTGTAAAAGTTTCCTTTTTGGTGCAGAGAGACTCTGTCCCACACAGTATTTACCAGCCACCACCATCTGAGTTGTCATCACCATTAACATCCACAACATCAATCACTTCAGGATCAGTTTGTATACTCTTGTAGGGATATGAAAATCTTGACTTATTAACTTTAATAAAAGTTAACGTGTGTACATTTTCTGGCAGCAACCTATTTCTGGTGTCTGTCACAATATTGCCAGCTGTGTTAAACATGCATTCTGAAGAGACACTTGTTGCAAGACAACCAAGATATTTGCAGGCTTCATCATACAGCTCTGTCCAAATTGACTTTTTTGGTCTCCAGTATTCAAAAGGGCATGCATCAATAGGAATAGGTAGTTCTTGCAGGTAACTGTCTACCATGATGGACAGAGACTGCTCAGAAGAGGAATCAGCATAAGCTGGTATGGCAGCAATTTGGGAAAGATTTTGCCACAGATTTAGCTTGCTACTAAGGGTTGAAGAAGTGGCAGTTGTGGTACAACTACTGTTAATGTTTGGTGACTTTTCCAGTTCTGTATCCCTTTGTGAAGATGAACCTGCATGTTGCGGTGATGACAACCTGAGGGTACTGTGCATGTCTGTGTTTGACTCCTGTGAAGGCTGCAGCTCATCTAGCAACAGACATTTGTACTGCTCTATATCACCTGTTTTTGGAAGATGTATAGCCTTGAACCTGGGATCTAAGAGAGTTGCAAGGATGTAGTTTTTGATTTCATCATTGCAGCTAATTTGTCATTGGTTTTGAAGCGCTCGCTCATTCTCTTTACGAGATTCCCATGGATAGAGGTGACATGTTGTTTGAGTTTCAGATCTGTCTTTTTTTATTTGTAGATTTAGAACACTAAGATGAAGTGAAATCAGCATTATGAGTGGGATAACCTGACTCACAGATGCACCTTCAGAAGACATGTCCCTAGTGGCTGTCTCAAAAGGAGCTAGGATGCAGCACACTGTCTCCATTAATTTCCACTGCAGCACAGACAACATAATGCCATCTCCAATAATGTAACTGGAGCAACACTCATGGACAGCTTGCTTTTGCTCCAAGAGGTGCTGCAGCATATAAAGCATTGAGTTCCAATGAGTGGAAACATTTTGAATCAGCTTTTGCTGGGGCGGCTTGTGTTTTTTTGCAGTTCAGACAATGTCTGTATAGCCTTGGTTGAATGTGAAAAGTGAGTCACAGTTTTTTGGAAACAGCAATCATACCATCCACTTGTGTTTCATTGCTAAGAAATCCCATGAGAATTAAATGTAAGCAATATGCAAAGCAAGAAGCATGCATAAATCCTCCATCCTGTACTGTTTCAAGATGTTGGCTCCATTGTCACTTACTATGAAGCCACATTTTAGACCGTGAGAATGAACCCATTCGTCAAGGAGGTCATTTAGTTCCTGCAAAATGTTTGCAGCTGTATGACTTTGCCCAAACTTCTTTATGTGCAGCAGCGCCATCTTTTGGGGTGTCTGTTTTTGAAGAACCACAAGAAAATGTGACCCAATGAGCGGTAAGGGACATGTAATCTATGTTTTGAGTGCTGGTCCACATATCTGTTGTGATGTGAATAACCCCACCCTCTGCAGTTTTAAGTGCAAGCATCACTGTCACTTTTAAAGCCTGATAAATGTTTGGTATTTCAACATAGGAAAAGTACCTTTGATGAGGAACATTGTAACAAGGCTCTGCTAGTTTCAAGAGCTCCCTAAAATCTTCATGATCTACCAAAGAGTATGGGAGAAGGGCTCCAGCTAACAGTTCACCAATTCTGTGATTAAGGTGAAGGGTCTTTGGATGATTTTTAGTAAAGGTATTCTTCCTTTCAAATGCCTGAGACAGTGTTAGCTGTTTACAACATGTACCTGCTGGTTTATTATACACCGTGCTTTGATGGGAAGATGGACACTGGGATGGTGGACTAGGACTTATACATTCAGTGCCATCACTGGATGTGCAACTGGTACTAATGGTGCTGGCATTGGTGGTAACAGTGATCCTAGGGCTGGCAGTGGTTCTGTCCGCATCAAGTTCAGACAATTCAGTATCCATTTCAGATTCCTGACCCTTCTCACGTGCAGTCTGGAAGATGGAGGACATGGGTTTTGGATGATCAAGCAAAACTGAATGCTTTTTCAGATGGTGTTTAAGAGCTGTAGTGCAAAGGCATGACACAACTTTACCACGACTTACACTCTGTTTCTCTGTTTACACAGGGAACAAATTGCTCTGCATGGATCAGTTTTACTGACAGAGAAATAATTCCACACCTCAGATGTGACAGATTTTGTCTGAGTGCTAGGAACATAGCTAAAGACTGTTTGTGTCTTTTCACCTGTCCTAACAGAACCCAGGACATGCTCTTTGGTGCTAGAAGAGTGGGCAGAAGACTCTGATGGATTTTCATTGCTGGCCGACACAGAAGTGGTGGATTCAATGGATATGTCCTTTTCATTGCCAACAGTGTTGGATGTAATTGCAAGTGCACTACCTGATTCACTGTCAGCAGACTTGCTCATTTCACTTTGTTGAGGAAGTAATGATACGTCGCAAGACACAACAGTGTCAGACTGAGACAAAGAGCTACTGTCTGAGTCTGAGTCAGAGAGGGACTCACTGTCACTTGCATTATTACTGCTAGTCACAGGGATTTTAACGGCATGAATGGCATACCTTATGGTGCCTCTCCATGTGACCCCAGCAGCTGCACAGGTTTTCTTATAATGTCCCCTTTACCACTTCACTGTTGCTCTTGCAGTTTGTTGAATTTTTATCACATGAAACATTTTGGTTATTTCTGCTAGCACCAGGATTACCACTACCACCAACACCTGCTCCAACACCAGCACCAGATGCTGCATCTATGTTGGTGTCAGCCATAACAGTACCAGTATACTGCAGTGAACACACCCACACCCACACAATTCCTGTGTAAGAAAGCAATGTGATCTGTGATCGCTAGCTACAACTCCAAAATTTTATTTTGGTTGTGTGACACTGTGATGCAGTGGACTGAAAGTAATTGCAGAATATGACGGTTTGCAACTAAAGGATCCCAGGTTCAAGGCTTACAGAATGATTGGGCTGCTGGGCATAGGCATACACATAGCTGTCAAGGGGCGCACAGCAGCAGGGTGATGGGCTGACCACAAGAGATGGAGTTACACACACAAACCAAGGAAAGAGATTTTTCTGTCTCTCCTCCCAACGGGGAAATATATTTTTAGGCTTCTGTCATGTATTTAAGGATAATGCCACCACACAACTGGCCACTGGGCTTCACACAGTAACACACACTGAGTAAGGTACAGTGCAGTCAAGGGGCACACAGCAGCAGGGTGATAGGCTGACCACAAGAGACGGAGTTACACACACAAACCGAGGAGAGAGATTTTTCTGTCTCTCCTCCCAATGGGGAAATACATATTTGTTTAGGCTTCTGTCGTGTATTTAAGGTTAATGCCACCACACAACTGGCCACTGGGCTTCACACGGTAACACACACTGGGTAAGGTACAGTGCAGTCAAGGGGCGCACTGCAGCAGGGTGATGGACTGACCACAAGAGACGGAGTTACACAACAAACTGAGGAAAGAGATTTTTCTGTCTCTCCTCCCAACAGGGAAATTTATTTTTTTTAGGCTTATGTCATGTATTTAAGGATAATGCCAGAAAGTTTAGTGAACCCCCCAGCACCATCCTAGTTGAGACACCCTGTCTTCCAGACAACGTTTGGGTGGGACTGGGACCAAATTATTTTTTCCTTTTTTGTGGGCTTAAAATAAAACATCAAGTTTTCACACAAAATCTCTTTTTTCCCTCTCAGGAAAAATCCTTCTTTTCTTCACCCCTCTGCCAACCAGGAGATCTCCCTCCTCCCAAGAGAGCTATGAGTCACACATAATTCAGCAAGCAACCAGAGGTATGTTTGTTTCGTGCAATGCAGATTGAGCACTCACACACAGGCAGTCTCCAGGCAACAGTCTGCTGCAAGTTAATTATTCTTTCTGATCTGAAGTAAACAGTCCTCTGTCCTCTCCCGTTCTCAGCTCCTTTCCCACCCTAGTTTCTCTTTCTTTCCTCAGTTCTCAATCCCGAGTCCTCCTGAGTCCCGAGTACTGCCTCCTTCCTTTTCCCCACCAGCCCATTAACTTTTTTTTAATTTTCAGGAACTGGCCGGCTTGGCTGCATGCACAATAGGTTTAATAAGTTCACAGTACAAGTTTGAACTGAGAGCACAGGCTGCAGCTCCTTCTCCGCTACAAAACTGAATGCAAATGGAGCCACAGCTGCCCAGATGATTTCACCCGTTATCACACTTGATCCCTCGATTCGCGAGACTGACTCAAGTCGCTCTACCACCACCACCTGACTGCATAGCAGATGGTCAGGTGGTATCATACCTCCGAGTTTATATGTGATTCAACCCTTTTGCAAACCCTGTAGTGTTCGAGTTCTAAATTAGAACTTGAACACCAGGGTTCAAGGAGGGTTCGAATCTTTCTCGAACAAGTTCTGATAACACTAATATACAGAATGGAGGCTGAATTGCACCTAATTGTTATGTTTTTCAAAGTTATTTTTAAGGAGTCAGCAGCTCTTTAAGGCGGTATTGAACTTTGAGTTTATCATGTTGGGGCCTCCCAAGGAAAGAAGCATGTGAAAGACAGAATAATCGGAGGTGGGGATAGCTTTTTATTACATAGTTGACCTCTGTTACTCACAGACTACACATGTGTTCCTTGTCATCATGCATGTGCAGTTGCCTGTCTTCCTTTTGCTTCCTGCTCTGCATACCTCCTTTCTGTATGTACTGTACTTGAAGTGGCAGTGCGAGATGAGCTCTTGTTCACAAGTAGTAGAGTCTTGGAGATACAAATTAAAACTCCTTTTTTAGAGCTATCTACTAAGAGGGGCCTGTGTAAGGCTAATTACAAGCCAGTGTAAGGGCTAGAAAACCATATCTGAAACCCTTTTCAGGGTAGACAGTTAAGGCAGAAAGAGGGGAGACTGTGTTGAGAGATTAGGGACTGGATTTTGAAAGGGTGGTGCAGGACTTGTGTCAAGCGCTGTGTCACGCCACTTCGTTCCCACAGCTACGTCATTCCTGTCTGCCACAGCTGCACCTGATTTTCCAGTCTCCGGTACAGTTGCAACAGGTTTTGTGCTTTACTGCAGCTTGTGTCAAATCTTGGGCACAAGCTCCGTGGAAATGGTCCTTGCTATTGATGCAAGCTAGACCACAAAAGGATGGTCTAGCATGCATCAGTCACCGCAAAGGATAGAAAATCCCTTCGAATTACTGCAAGCCTCGCACGGCCATTTGAAAATCTGGACCAATGACAGAAACTTAGAGGGCTGAGACTGCCTCTTAAAACCCCCTGTCAGGGCAAAAAGGACTCCAGTGACAGGAGATGAGGAGGCTGGTTAAAAGTCCTTTTCAGGATTACTAAGTAGGGGTAGACTTCTAGTGTCTGGGTTATACACAGGAGCAGAGGAGGCTGATCACATTGGCAGGGTAGAGCAGAAGGGAGTTAATGATGGGCCCTTTGTCAGAAGGACTACTCCTTAGCAGGAGGGTGAAGAAAATTAAAAGCCCTTATCAGGGCAGTGAAATGTGGGCACACTTGTTGTCTTTTTTAGGGCCATGTTACAGCTTGTGCGTAATGTTTAGAAGCACTTTTTAGGGCACCTTACAATGGCAGCATCAGTTATTAAGCCTTTTTCAGGGCACTCTATCGGCCAGGGGGAAGACTAGTTATTATAAGCCCATATTCAAAAAAACAGACGTGTAAAATTAGTAAAAATCAACAGGACAGGTACTAATTCTGTGGGACAGTCAAAATGAATATTGCACCTGTCCATCTGGCAGCCATCCACAAAAAATATGCCTAGCTCTAAATCTATGTTAATCAGTAGAAAGTACACTGCAAAAGCTGCAGTCTGAGCGGGTGGATAAAAATCGACACTTCCTTTGAAACACGGACTGTTATATGACATTATGCTTTCATAAACTGGCATTCTCGTGCATGCAACTGTAACAAACCTCTGTTACCTCAGACAGTTAATAGCGATTAATGGTGATGAGTCATCTTCACGAGTTAAGATTTCTTCTGGAAGAGCTGTGTCAGTTTGTTCAAAACCCACACTGTGATTAAGTACTTCTAAGCTCTGGTGATTGTTTAGCTAAGCATTTTACTAAAGTGATATGCATGGCTGATCCTAAATCTGTAAGTAGTCCTGATTTAGGATTTTACTAATGCATTGACAGTTTTTTTATCTGAGCACAAAAAGTATGACTTTTTTTTCAGTTCTCTTTTTCAGCTCTCTGGCTGGTGTGGGGATGTACCCCATATCAACCCTGGCCCCCCCAAGTTGCCTCACATGCACGTATCCCCCCCCATCTGAGAGGAATGTGACTTACCCCTCACAGCGGGGTTCCTCAAATGGAAGGACCTACATAATCCTTCGGTCTCGGCTAAAACTTAGGCTGTGGTGTTGTTTTGCTGTGTGGGCATCTCAGAGTTCCCCAGCTTCAGTATGCTGCCTTGCCACAGGGATTTTCTTTGTAGGTTCCCCTCCAAGCCTCAGATATGCAATGATGTCTGAGGCACACCATGCACACTCCCATGTACAGCCATGCCAACATTCACCAAGCCCCAGACCCGCATGCACAGAAGGTGTCTAGCTCACTGACTCCCAGCCAGCGTTAGGTGTCAGATTTTCACCGACATCCTTACCCCACAAACCTCAGAGGACAGCAGTTTGACAGATGCTGATACTCCTCCCCCGGCTGACCCTCTGATGATCTGGGCTTGTTCCCAAACCCGGGTCGGTGGCACTACACGAGGTAGTGCTACCACTTGTGCCAGCAGGCCGGCCCTAAGTATGACTTATTTATCAATTATTTTAGGTATGGGTTTACATTTTCTTTTCACATAATATACCATCAGGAGCTGAAATTATCAGTAACTGGAGAACCTTTTACTCCTTAAGCGAACATTTGTCAATGCTGAATGTTTGCTTACTTGTGTTTACTGTGCAGGTGTTTGGCATTGATAGTGCAGAGGTGATAAGTAAAAAATGAATACAAGATATAGTAGTGAAATTGCCATGATTGGGAAATGAACAGGTTCAGTGGACCCCCCTCTCCCAGGATCCACCCTCAGAACACGCTGACTGTTGTGCACCCCATCATTAGGGTGCCAGACTCACAAATTTTCAATCACGTTTCATACGGTTGGGAGGCTGTGCCCTCCACACCCCCCACTTACTTAGGATTCTAATTCTGGGGGGCAGGACTTCGGGAAGGGGGGGACAAGTCATGGGTTTGGCTCCCTAATGACGGGCTCACAATGGCCGGCGCTCCGAGGGTGTGCAGTGCCTCTCCCAGTCGCCTATGCTGTTACATTCGGACATATTCCCTGGTGTCTAGTAGATGCTCAGATCGCTCATGCTGTTACAGTCAGACATGTTACCTGGTGTCTAGTGGACCCCTTACCCTCAACCAATCGTCATATCCCAACCCGACCCACCCACTCCAGTCCCGTCGCCCCACAACCTGGACACTGATTTGGCAGGGGCAGGGAAGACATGGACTAGCACAGACCTCTGCTCACCTCTGGCTGGCCATCATCTGATGTTCACTAAGTGATCGTGAGTATCTTCTGCTCGTGATCATCACTCGGTGAATGTCAGATGGTGTCTGGTCAAGGAGGTGAGCAGAGGGCTGTACCAGTTGCAATTTTCCCTGCCCACGTCTGATTGCTCCCTGGGGTGAGGGGTGCAGGTACAGGGACCAGAGCAGGCAGATTGGGTGGGGATATGGTGATCGATCAGGACTGGGATCCACTAGGCACCAGGGAATATATCAGAGGTTAACAGTATGGGCAATCTGGGTGGTGGATCCAGTAGACACCAGGGAACATGGCAGTATGGAATGGCATTGGTGCTCAGGGCTGTGCAAGCATGCTAATGAGCACATTATGGGCATGCTAATGGCCCCTTAACACCTTGCATATCCAGTGGGCTGAATATGGCCCACAAGAACCCTGGCACTATCCCATTCGGGCAGCACTATCTCCAGTGGGCTTTCCTGTAGTTCATATTCGACCATGGGATATGTCAGCGCAGGGAATGGCCACTTTACACTGTGCAAGCCTGCCCATATTCAGATAGTTAGTGCACTCCAGACGGAGTGTGCTATCTATCTGAATATCATGCTAGCCACGTGCCAACTGCCATGCAACACAAATGTTCAGCTCTGAATATGGGGGCACAGTCTTTTGCCCTCGCATTTTGTACACAATGGACTCTTAATCTGTCCTTAACTCCCAACATTTTGTCTTTACCACCACATGATTTCAGACTCTACGCTCTGACTCCCTTCCTTAGCTGAGCTCTACTTGACATTGCCTGTTCAGATACTGCTTCTCAAGTTTTCTTTTGCCATGCCTCCCACTGCTGCTTGCAGCTGTCCTAACTCATCAAGTCTCTGGCTCTCTTAGAAATATGAGGGCTGGCTAGCCCAATGGCATGGAGGGCTGAAGCATCATGCCTTACCTCCTGCCATGCCAGCGACCCATGTTTGCAGTGCGAGCGGGTTGCCGGGGGTCGGCCGGAGAGGGAGAGGATTGAGTGTCCAGAGGACAGCTCTCCTCTCCTCTCCCGGGGAAGGGTGGGACTGGAGATTGGCACTTGCCTGGCCCCTAGTGGTAGCTGGAGGATAGCACACCAACTCCACAAGAAGGGGGGCAGAGACAAAGCAGTCGCCCGGCGTGCCGCATGCAGAAGTGCGCATGACTCAGCCATTGGCATCATTGCATGCTGAGTCCCACACTCGAGGGTCAGGAGAAACTGGAGGCAGAAAACACCGTGGACCGGCAGGATGAACCCGGCCCTCTGCAGGCACCGCACCTGGCCAGCTGGCACCTCAAGCCAGAGGTGAGTACCAGTGGATGCCAGGGTGATGGGGCTTCGGGGGCCGGAGGAAGGAGGTTGGTCCTACAACATGGAGATAAACAAATTAACAGAAAAAAAAAGAAATATGAGGGCAGTACGGTCCCACTGACTGATTATCTCCTACAGAACACATTAGACTAGTACACAATTATGTTGCATTTTTTTTTTCAATAAACTGCAACCTGGGTCACAGACAGTGAAAAATTCATACTCGCACCCTCTTGGCGGGCCCGACCTGATGACCCAAAAGATATGCACAGTGTCCCACGTTAGCCCCCTGCCCATCTGTGTTGCTTTTATATTTACTTTTTTACTTACTTGATAAAAAATAAAAATATATGTATCCTCAGCAGCTCCTGAAACCTGTTGCAATTTCAAGTGGCCGAACTTACCAAATCAAGCAGACTTTCACTTTGATCCCTTTCCCTGCTGACCTTGGCCAGACGGTGGGTAGCTGGAGCTTTTTGCTCTGGCCTCTCTGCACATGACTGCTGTGTGCTGGATGATGGTTCCTGACTCTTACAACCCCCCAGTACAAGCTGAGGACTGGGCCAGCTGACCTTACCCCCACCTCCTCATGCAGTCTTTTTATCTCCACACTCAGGAGCAGGGAATGGGCAGGAGTAGAAGTGGGAGCAGTGATAGGGAAACGGAGGGATAAACGGAACAGGAAAGTTGTTCCCCTGGCCAGAGCCACATTGATCCTTGGCCTCCCAGCCCCAGGAACTCTGCAAGAGGGGCTGAGGAGTGCAACAGATGCACATGCAATGTGGGGGGAGATGACAGAGAGACCGTGGCAACAAAACTGGGAAGTTGTTCCTGCAGCCAGTGTCACACTGATCCTTGTTCTCCTGGCCCCATAAACCCTGCAAGTAGGACCAGAGGAGTGCAACAGATACACACGAGATGGGGGGGGACTCGTCAACAAATGGAACTGGAAAGTTGTTCCTGCACCTAGCACCACATTGATCCTTGCTCTCCTCTCTGCAACAGCCACACATGCAATGGCACAGAAGGAGAAACAGAGACTCCATGACAGATGGAAACAGAAAGCTGTTTCTGTAGCCAGCGCTACATTAATCCTTGCTCTCCCATCCGCAACAACTACACATGCGATGTGGGGAGGAGACACAGAGACTCCATGACAAATGAAACCGAGTTGTTCCTGCAGCCAACGCTGCATTGATCCTTGCTCTCCCAGCCCCATGAATTCTGCAAATGTGGCCGGGGAGTGCAACAGCCACAGACATGATGGGGAGACAGAAAGATTCCATGACTGGGCATGGAAGCAGACTGATAATGATACCACTCAGTTGGTTGCTGGGCAGCGTAATGTAGATGAAATAAGGCAGCTGCTGTCTGACTGAAATGGCTGGCTCCTTTCAACTACGTAAAGTTTCTGCCCCGCAAGCACTTACCAGTGCCACAATCACCCTGGCTGCACACTGGTCTGTCACTGCCAAGCTCTTTGCAGCTTGAGCTGCATTGGACCCAACAATGACCCACCTATAGAAGCCATTTTTGTAACAAAAAGTTTGCTCCACACTGCACATGCAAGCAAACATACAAATCCCCCTGAACTCACTGAAGCTCAATCTCTGACAGTTTGAGTGACTCCTAGATTTATACAGTGGAAGTTACCAAACAGCACATTAAACCTTCCCGTAACATGTCTTACTGCAGGGTGCAGATGAAACTGACAGATTTATGGAAAAGATCACCTGGCTTCAACAGCTACTAAATTGCAAGAACGTCTATGCCCCATAGTTAATCAACTCTCCCAAGCTGGCTGCTTGAGTGGCGAAGTAGGACTGTCAGACAAAGTTAGTAAAATAAAATATGCACAAATGGGGTCCATATTCAAACAGTTAGCACCACTTTAACTGTGTCTGTACACCTGACAGTCTGTTTGCACACACGATGCGATATTACCATGGCGCTATTCTGGTAACACCTGAGCCCTAAAGACAAGCAGGCAGATATGCAAACAAAGGAGACCGGCATGCATACAGAGCGCACTAGTATATTCAGATGGTTTAGGAAGTGATAACAGGCAGCCTGAGCAGCGCTAGATAACCTTCCAAAAGCCTAAACCTTGAACTGGGACAATGAAGTCATTTGCTGAGGGACGTTCAAATATGGCAACTTAGTGCAGTAGCACAAATAATCTTGGAACACCCTAACTTACTTTATTCCCACACAGCCTATTGGGTCAAAATGGGCATATGTCTCTACATTGCCTGTAGGGAGTTGTACTTTGTGCCAAGTACATCTGTTAGTGCCTTCCTTTGTACTGCGCTCTGGAGAGGGTATATTCAAACAAGTTTTGGACATGCACACTATTCTTAAAGTTTGCTTGAACACAGCAAACTTTAGGCCTTCTGCTCAGGAAAGGGACAGTGTGTGGAGGAAAGTTCCACTTTCGAATATTGGGCTCCCATAGCTCTCACTGATACCCACTCAGCTGTGTGCAAATCCTTGTTTGCTGCCTATGAGTTGCAAACCCAGTGCTGTTCCCAAGTAGTGCATGTGTATTGCAATAGACAAAAAAAAAGCAGCACTCAGTTTTAAAATGTTTGTTTTTTTATTTGTTTTAGCAGGAAGTGGACTGGATGATGATGATCCATTGTCAGCAATGCCTGAATAACCAAGACAAACAGTAAAACACATACTGTCAATATTCAGAACAATCAGTACAACAGCACAAGTTCAAAAACATTTATAATCAGAACTCATCTTCAAATATTGAAAAATTCCCTAGTTGAAAAAATACAGTTCTTTCTTGTAGTAAATCAATATCTCTGGGCAGATAATTAGGCACCCTAGGTCCACAGGAAGAGAAGCCTTGTTCATTCTTTCAGTTCTTTTCATAGCTTGTTGGAAATTATTTGGAAAAGATTATCTCAAATTTTTAATCGTTGGTAAACTTTCAAAACATTCAGCCACATTATGTGGTTGATTAGTTATCTTTCAAGGCACTGAAAGAGACAGGTATCAACTGAATTGTTTGTAAGTGCGAGGACACTGAGCTCATTTTACAAAACACAGTGATGACATATAAAAGGAGCAGTAAGGGCAAAGCATCAGAGGTTACTGAATGATAGTCTAAATCTTTTTTGAGCTATAATCAGCTGTATTGTAAGGCAAAAGACTTCAGTACTCCAGGGCTAGGAGAAGAGCCTGTTGTAAAATCAATTGCCGAGCTTTTCCTGTGAAAAAGTTTGATATAAAAAAAATGTTTTTGTAACCCCCTTGTCACCCAGGGTTACTAGAATCCCACTTAGATCTAGTGGCAAGCAGGGAAAGGCAGCTTGTGAGACACCAGTTAAATGGGTTTCACACTGTCTCACTCTGTCCTCAGTCTCAGTTGAGCTGGAGGGATGACATCATATAGAATTCTCGCAGCAGCAGCATAAGCCACAGTGGAATGTTGCAGCTGGGAGTTAGGTTAGAATGTTGGGGTTTTTGAAGTCATTCTGTAGTAGTGTTGAGCAGTCTGTAGTGGAGGGAGGAGGTGCTCTGCAGTTGGCAGCCTCTCATAGCCCCAGCTCTGTTCAGAGCTACCACAGAAGTGGGTGTGTGTTCTCACCCTAGAGAAGGACACAGAAGAATACTTGCTGAAGTGGTTGAGACCGTTTCACACTGGGTTTCAGTGCCCCATCCCTGAGAGGGATGGGGGGAACCAGACCAGCTCTTCAGGGGCAATCCTCTCGCCCTGCTGGAGGAAGAAAAGCTGCCTGATGAGAAGATTTGTGCTGAGGCACCAAAAGTATGTTTTTTTCCTGTGAGAGAAGATCTGGGCCCCCTGCGAACCATGGTGAGTCTGCTCTGCCAGACAGCTTATGTTTTCACCGAGACTATAGTGTAAAGTATCTGCTACTGTGGGTCAGGAAAGGACAGCCAAGTACAGTACTTTGAAGTTATGTGTATAGCCTGAAATGCATCTAAGCAGTGGGGGTCTACAGGGATGGACATAGCCACTTAGAGAATGTTGCAAGTCAGGACACCAGTTACCAAAGACAGTTGATTGTTAAATGTGATATACATTTTGAGATAGCATTCTACAAGCAGAGAGTTTCAAAGGAAAGGTGTTGACTCCAAATGAATGGCTGGGTATGGATTTGGGGACAAGAGGTGGGAGACCCTCCCATCTGGAATAACCAGATTTACCTCTACGGATTCACTTTGGGCACCTATAGCTTTCTCCAAGGCACTCGGCCAGAGTCTGCAGAAAGTACTCAGATGTGGAATTAAGGATGTGTGTTATTCCCTTTAGAGTAAGGAAGTGCTCATGGGCGGTTGAGGGAGCCACCAACATAAATGTCTATGCCATATGGAAAAGCGTACCAGAGCTGGCCGAGGGCCATGCCAGGGAATCCAAGATAGAGAGAGTACCAGTTTGGGCTGAGAGCCCAGTGTGTTCAGAACCTGAGGGTAAAAGTTGTTGTGATGATGAAGAAGATGTGTTCTGACCTCTATAGTTCTGCATAACTAGTTAGTGTAGCCCCATGAGGGTCCATCTTGCTTTGTATTCATGTGTGTAAGTGAATAAAAGCCCCACTTTAGAATCCCACTCCTGGTTTGGACATTCTCAGTTCTTGCTTCCTGTGTCCGGAATTACTTCGGTGCCCCTGTCCAGAAGTGCAAACCTAGCCCTGATGCCAAGCGAATGTTTTCCTCCCGAACCTAGGCTAACCAGGTAATGGGTTACAAAAATGGAGGCACTGGGTGCTAAATAACATCAAAAACCCAACCCGGACCCTGGTTACACTTTGATTTGTTTGCATTTTGCTTAGTCCAAAACCATAGAGAAATTTTATTTCGCAACATCTTTACCTATTATAGACCATGGGGGGGGGGGGGCGCTCCAGATCAATCAGAGTGTTCCTTTCCCTACTGCATGAAATACTTTAATTCTGCAAACAGTGTTTCACACACAGATGACCCGCATTAGTGAAGCCAGCTATATAACAAAGTAACACCCACTACCCCCCTTCAGCCAGCAAACAGTAGCTCTTTTTGCTTAGTTTGAGCTTTAAAAGAGGACATTTTAAATTTAGTTGGGAAAGTGGTACCCACTTGACAAAACTGCTACCCTCTTTACAAAATTCTAGATCCACTCTTGGTGCTCTGGAAATGGGCAGGTGTGGGGGAGGGGTTTTAATTGTTAAAATATTATTGATCGTCCTCAATCAACAATATACTTGTATGTATGTACCCCTGACAGTACTCCAAGGAGTGTAAGGGTGGATTCTTAAGTTCACTTATTTCATGTCTTAAGAATACTCGTGCGATCATTATTACATTCCACCTCACAGTGTCATCAGGAGATATATAAATATACAGGCTAGCACAGCTGAGATGCAACGTCTTTTGTTACATAAGGTCCTGTGAGGGCTAGCCCAGAGGCATGGAGGCCTGAGGCACTGCACACCTCACCTGCCACCGCGCTGCCGACCTGGGTTTGGAAACAGACCAGGGTCGCTCAGGAGCTGGCGGGTGGAAGGAGGATGGAGCATCCACTGACAACTCTCCTTCAGGGAAAGTAGACACACTAGTCACTGCTCAGCAGCCATGTAATGGAGGCTGGGTGGAGCAGCAGCAATGGTCTCCTGATTGCCTGGGGGCAGGTGCTGTGTGCATGTATCATCTCTGCAGTGCATGGAACATCTCTGCAGTGCATGGAACATCTCTGCAGTGCATGCCATGCCATGCCATGCTTGCCAGCCTCAGAATGGGGGAAATGGGAAGAAAAGTAATGTGTCTAGGTTATCATGTATGATGGAGGTCCGGAGCCCTCGGACTCTTCCCCATGTTGATCCATGTTGGTGTAACAGCAGAAGGAGTGGCAGTTAGGATGCTAACAGTATTAAGGGATACAAAAAATGTTTGATGGTACTTACTGCACTACGGAATGTCAACAGCCAGATCATCCCCCTTCAGCATACTAGAATTAAAACCACTTATGAGATCTCTCAGGCTACTAGGTTTTGGACTAAAGGGCCTTCCTTTTGGTCCATAGGCTTGGATAGGTGAGATGGTGTGGGGATTATGTTCAATGATGGTAAGTTGCGGGTAACTAAACTCACTGAAATCCAACCAGGAAGGGCCTTGACACTGGATGTTAACCTTGGTCCTGAGAGGTTACGTGTAATTGTTACTTACGCATCTCAAACTAAAGCCCTGAGGACTGAAGTGTTCTCTGTTGTACATCCTTTTCTACATACAGCTAGAATTGTCATCTGGGGTGGTGACTTTAATTGCAAACTCACCTTATCTGATAGAGGCTTAAAAAGTACTGAACTATTTAGTGATACAAATAGTTTGAATAATGCCTTTACCACTGCAAAACTTAAAAATGCCTATAGGGCTCAGCATGGTACTGGTGGGAACATATTTTATAAAAGGGCTCTCTCCACAAGGATTGACTACACATTTGCCACTAAAGCTATACATGTACAGTCAGCTGGCACAACTGCCTACAAATTTACAGATCATAAAATGGTCAGTTGTTCATTACAGTGAGGAAAGGCCCTGATTCATGGGAAAGGCCTATGGCACCTTAACAACTGTAGATCAGAGGACCCGGCCCTGTGTAGGTAGTGAGATCAACTCTGGACAGCCAGCCTTTTATCTATTCAATGTTTTTATGATACTGTTGACACATGGTAGGAGGATAGTAAAGAGGATATTATACAGCTTTTTCAAACTTACTCAGGGACAGAAGCACAGGACAATTATTTGCAATACTTGACACTTCATTCTCTGTTACATAAACTTATTTCTAGGATGGAAACAGAGAAACTGAACTATAGTGCCCAAATTAGTAATGTTAAAACACAAATGCAAAAATTACAATATAACACGGCTCAGTTCCTATACCAGGAGATGCGTTTTGGGATACAAAACAAGAAGCGAACCTATGATCCTTATAGATATTGTAGCTCTAGGACAGAGAAAAGATCTCTGCAGGGTTTATACAATGCTAATGGGGAAATTGTGACTACCAGGAATGAGTTATTAACTGTTATAAATCAATATGTGGCTTCTGCTTTTAGTATGGCTCCGGAGAATCCTGCCATTCAGGACTTCCTAGCAGATTTGGATACTCCAACCCTGCCGGAAAGTGACATTATGGCTCTGACAACATCTATAACTAGGGAAGAAGTACAAAATACTATTAAATTGTTAAAAAACAACACAGCCCCAGAGCATGATGGCCTTAGCGCAAAATGTTATAAAAAATACCAAGATCATTTAGTCCCTGTTTTAACGGAACTTTACAACTAATATTGTTTGGATGTAGGACATCTCCTTGATACTCAGTTGATGGCTCTCTTGACATTTATATATAAACGTGGTGATAGAGCAGAGATAAAAAAATTGGAGACCACTCGGTTTTCTAAACACTGAGTATGAAATCCTTGCTAAAACTTTTGCTAGCATTTGTGGGCAGTTGCTCAATATTTGATTAGTTCCCAGCAAATATGCTCCATTAAGTCTCGGAGCATACAGGATGCTCTATTGTGGCTCAGGGAACTTTTCCTGAGGGAAAATCAAAACCTGATTTCTGGCTATCTCCTGAGTATAGACCAGAAGAAATCATTTGACAAATTGTTACATGCTTACCTGTTTGATGTCTTAAAAACTTATATTCTGGAGAAATGTATCTTTATATTGCCAAGCTACATTAAGGCCTTATGTTAATGGATGGCTTGGCCAGACTCATATATTTCAAAAAGGTGTTTGGCAGGGGTGCCCATTGAGCCCCTTGCTTTATATCTTTAGCATTGACCCCTTACTTCAGAAGATCCAGTCTAATGCACATATTGCACAGATTTCTGTAGGACCACTTTCGGTCCCAGTGAAAATTTTAGCATATACCAAGGGTGTCATTCTGACATTTAACTTTGCTCTTGAAGGTCAGCCTATATGTCAAATATTGAAGAGTTATACAACTGTCTCTGGTTCCCTTATTAAGTTTGGTAAGAGTAAAGGGTGTCGGATTGGAGAACCAGTTTCTCCACCTTTGCAGTGTATTGCAGATATTCTGATTCTGGACCAGGATATTTAATTATTGAGTGTTATCTTTGGGAAAACAGATATGGCAGAAAAAAAACTGGGATTCATGTCTTCAGATTGCACAATCCAAGGTTAACACTTGGAAAACTAAGAGCATTTCTAAGTTGAAAAGACCTTAATCCTCCTGATCTGTTTATTTATTAGTTATGTTTTTCCATTACCTCATGCTATGGACACTAAACTTTTTTTTTTTTTAACTTTATTTTTAATTTCCATCACACATATGAGCACTATGTATGTAATCGCATACATATCACAACATTGGACAGAGGTTACACGATGACTGTACAGGCACGATAAATCAGGTTATTAATGTAACATATCTTATGGATATCCCAGACATGTGCCCTCCAACCGCAGTACAAAACAGGAGTAAATATAAAAGGGTACTAAGATCGTAGGATCTCATACTCTCACCACAGATTTTTTAACACATATCATTATGCAGAACTCTCACCCCACTTGCAGGTAGCAGGTATGGTGGGGGGGCAAATCAATACAGTTGGACCCTAGATTTTAAGTAAACAGATTGTCTGGGCTCGGTTAAGTTATAATTTAACCCTACACCCATAGGCTTCCATAAGAAGGCCGTGTAGGGGCAAAAATGTTTAATATAGAATTTTATACAGTCCACAAACTGAGCAGCATGCATTAGCACACCATCCTTTTTTTTTTTTTGGTGAACTATTTTTATGCTCCTACCTGATCTCTTGGGTTCCCATGCTCAGCTCCACGGCTCCACCGCCCACCTGAACCACTCCTCCCAAACACTGCATCGGTATCAGGATTCTGGGCTCTCATACCCCCAAGGAGAGGCCCCAGAATCCCCAGGGGGAGAGTTGGAAGTTGTGGCCGACATTGGACGTGTGGCCGGGGCTCCTGATGGTCGCCGTCGTCTCACCCAGTGATAGGGGATATTCCTTGGCTTTCGCCCCTATTGGCTGGGAGGTGCAATACACTCCAATGTGCTGCGTGCTCGAGGAGTGCCTCCAAGCCAATCCCCATACTTCTGGCTCCCGACTGCTGTGAACCTCCAGAACCATCACAGGACACTAGACTGCAGGCGCTGAAAACCCCCCTCCCCAGGGAGGGAGAGCTGTCCTCTGGACGCTCAATCCCTGCCCATCCCTACTGACCCCCGCTGGCCTGGGCTCGTTCCTGAACCTGGGTCACCGGCATGGTGTGAGATGTGGCATTCAGCACCTCATCCCTCACTGCCACCGGGCCAGTCATTAGCACACCATCTTAAGTACTGTCCAAATGTATAGACATTCTAAGTAGCAGGTGAGGAATGAGAAAACAAAATGGTTTCAAACATAAGTCAGCAGACAAACAGCAATTACAACACCCATCCTAACCACTTAGATTATTATAAATGAAGCACTCAACAGGTACTACCAAATGTAAGTCCAAGGAAAACATCTTCCGTGGGTAACACAGGGAAACCATAGACCCACCACAATCACTCTGGCTCCACATCAGAGTCTTGGTCCAAGGTCTTGGATTCTATGTGGGAAAACAATGTCTCTGTGAAGTTAGATGCCGCCTTGGGGTCGGTGAATATGTGGGGTTTCTGCTGATGCATAATATGTAGTCACACTGGGAAAAGCATGTGGGCCTTCACCCCTTTGCCTGAAGTGCTTTCTTTATCTCCTGAAGTTTCTTCTTTCTGTCCTGTGTCTATGACGAAAGATCTGGAAAGAAGCCCAAGTGGTTCCTCTCCCAGACAATACCCCCCTTTCTCCTGGCCTTCTGTAATAGCGGTATTCTGGCCTCGGATGTGGATAGGGTCATGATCACCATCAATGGCCGGGAGGAAGAGTTCCCCCGACCTTCTGTATTCAGGGGAATTGAAAAGGCTTGCATGATGGAGATTCTCATATCTCTGTTTAAAAGATGCAAGCCCTCAAAGATCAGCCAATCTAGTGTAGGCAAAAGCTCTGTGTGGCAAGTGAGGTGAGGAGGGAATCCCACAATTCGAACGTTCATCTGCCAAAGGCCATTCTCTGACGTCTCCACTTTGGAATGGAGGAAACTGACATCCCTGATCATGCCTGTGGTGATTTCTGATTGCTGCTCTGATGAGGTGGTAAGGCTGGTAATCGCTGAGGAGTCATCTGAAATCTTCTGTTCAAGATGTGTGAACCTTTTTTCCATCACTGCCAATCTTTTATTTGTCTTGTCGCCGGTCTCCTGCAGTTTAGTTAGAAGCGGGAGGAGTTGTGCCAATTCTGGCAAAAAAACAGAAGCTGGGCCTCCAGGTTTATCTGAAGCACTAGTCCCTTGGCCGCTGAAGTAGGAATCGAGCCCTGAAGAGGTGCAGTAAGGTTGTTTTTTCGGGCTCATTTTGTGCTAGGATGGTTCCGATTTGCTGTCAACCTCAAGAAAGTTTGTAGAAATTTCAAAAAATGTTAGTTTTATTTATTAAAGATCATCGTAAACTGGAGCTCAAATGTAAAACGTCTACCCTGTTGAGTGCTCCACAGCACCCCCCCAGGACACTAGACTTTTGAGTTTGTTTTTTCAGGCCTTTTGGAGCTGCTGCCTGAACCCCCATAAAAGGGAGATAACGTATAAACCAAGGAAGGAGGGTGGAGAGGCTATAATTAACCCTATTGCCTTTTATTATAGCATTTTTATAACTTCCAATAATAGTATGGCTTTAAAGCCAAATGGGAAAATTTGGACCGCTGGGGTCTAAGAGTGGCTACAGCCATATCTGATGGACTGGTGCTGTGAAGCTCTTAAGGTCATCAGAAAACCTGGGTATCAGCCTGATTATATTGTAGATACCTTTCTTAAAATTAAAACAAGGAAATTGGGAATAAATAAAATTCTCACAGTAAGTAGGAAACAGCTGTACACAGAAATAATGGAGACCCATTTCAAGATTACTTTGGAGATCCCCCATTGTGCGGCTCAAGACCAGTCCAAAGTGTTATGCTATTTACACAATAGCAGGCTGCCTCCTTTTGTTTGGGATGTATAGTGGCTGAGTATATATGGGAAATTGGGAGTATGAAATTACCACAGACACAAGCCACTGTCAGAGAGGTATTGTCCCCGAGAAAGCTTTGCCCTAGCATTGGAAACCCAGGATCATCTTTTCTTTATTTACTATTCTATACAGGCCTTTTGGGGTTATCTTGCTAGACAGTGGAACAAACCTTTGTTTTCAAGGATGACACATGCTGAATTCATTTTGGGACTTTTTGATAATACATGGAGAAAGTACAATAAAAATACTTTGCAAGTTGTGGGGGCGATTTTGCAATATTATATCTGGCACTCTCACTGTGCTTGGGTATTACAGCAGAAACACAATGGATATGTGGAAATTGTTACTAATGTACAGCTTGAACTATGTAAGATACATGCCTTGGAAGAACAGTGTCCTTTACTTCAGCAATTGAGGCAGTTGTGGAGAAATTGCCCTTTCATATATTAATGTTTTAGTTTTAGTGCTTCATTTCCAGTAAGGCTATATACCTGTTTTGGTATGTGCTGTCTAGCTATTGTTTAGTTACCGGACCACATTGTACTTAATTTATGACTCATTTATTTTTGTATTATTTTTATTTTTTCATTTGTTTCCATGGTGATACTGTAACTGTGATTGTTGATTTCCTTTGTATGTCTTGTTTTGTTTTGTTTTCTTGTTGCAATAAAAATTCCTCTATTCTTCCTGAGGAGGGAGCCACCCATCAAAGATGGCAGACACTGAGGAAATGGAAGCGGATGAAGAAGCAGCAACTAGGTCGGAGATTCGATCCTCTGCAAGTACTACTACGGACATGGTTGTGAATCTCAAAATACCTGCAGAAAATTAGGTTTCTGCCAGTGATACTGAAAAAGTATTGCCAGGATTACAGAATACAGATAGTGCCCATTTGTTGGTACTACGGCATGTGGAGAACCAACCCAGCACCTCGAATGAGGTAGATATTCATGAAAGGCAGAGCATGGTATTGTTACCATTACTGCAGGCTGAAGAAGAAAAGCTGGCCTTGGTGAAAGCAAAATGGGACTTGAAATCAACAGAACACCTACCTTCTGCCCAGATAGCTGCCAAGATGTTCCACTTTGCTTCGGCTCCTCTTTTGCCGACGGATGTTGAAAAGTCAGTGAAGAAAACACTAGGATTAAAGAAATCTGTACAGCCAACCACACACAGCTCTAACACAGAGAAGAATATTGCCTGGTCACCAGAATGAGCCCTTTCTGCTATGGGATGGATTCAATCATTGGAAGGAGGGAGAGTTTCAGATGACACAGACCCAGCACTACAATGGTATCAACAGGCGGCTGCAACTGCACCAGATGCAGACTGCTGCTTGCTGGATTCAATGAATGCTCAACTGAATATCGATGTGGAAAGAACTGAAACGCAAACTGTGCTGAGTACTGTGAACCATGCAACTGACTTAGGTGAGCTTGCATTGTCAAACATATGCATTGATAATACAGACTCACAATCTGTTGATATGGGCACTGATAAAGAATGGCTATTACTATCACATCAGAAGCAAACTGGGGCTACAACACAAATGATGGGATAAGGGAATTTGTCAGTGGGGGGGACAGAACGACCCACCAGCAGCATCTACCCTATTTAAGCCCTCTGATGCCACTAACCCACAGAATGCAGACAGTCATACACAGGATAGGCATATTCCAGCTCCAGATAATTCCAGCCAGGCCACAGACAGTCCCCCTAAGCCCAGAGCATACTCAGATTTTTTTTTTTAGAGCTACTGGGGAGCCAGCGCCCTGGAGAAACGCAGTCTAGATTATCTATAAAGGAGGATTGGAGACTCCTACTGATAAGGTGTATGTGGCTCATACACTCTTAAAAACTTGATGAAATATTTTGCTTCAGAGATATATGCTCTGATTCATACAGGGGACTCTAACTATGATGTCAGCTTCAAGCAGATCCATAATGTGGATAGATTTTGGAAGTAATATAATTGGTTAAAGAACAGCACCTTATGGCGTCCTTTTGTGGTAATTCCGCTAACTAAACTCTCCCTTTGGACTATTACAGTTATGTTCTGTAACAAAAGCATTCACACTCCTGCTATTTTGCACTGGCTTCAGCAACGATGTGAGGTGTTGGATAGACCAAAACCAATCATTGATGCTGATCATTTGTGGACTGGGGGCTGGAAAATGCAAGTAAAGCTGTTACAAACTGATCAGGGGGTTATGCATCTTCCCAGTAGGTTTTTGCTGGGGAGAGAAAAAGGCATGCTTTTTTATGCAGGGCAGCCAAAGTCATGTTTTAAATGCAGGTCGCCTGCACATTTGAGTAATGAGTGTGATAGCACCAGGTGTGCCCACTGTATGGGGTATGGCCATGTTACTGCAAACTGTACTAAAACATTTAGATGCAACTTATGTGAATGATAGGGCCACCCCTTTTCCAAATGCCCCAGGCCTCCCATAATTGAGCTACTGGCATGTCCCAGGAAGACATAGTTACCAGAGCACAACAACAAGGTGTGGCTCAGCATCTGAGCATCATATGGTGGATGTGCATGCACAGCATCAGACTCAGTCATATGGTCAGGACCCCCCCCAGGGTACGCCTCCCCAGGGACCCTCGGCTTAGAAGGTCCCTTCCCAAGAAAGCATGGATACTGATAATCCCCCAGTGGCAGACCCGGTAACTGAGGATGGCTCAGAGGCTCTGTTAATTGATGTATTGAGGATTCCTCTACTGATCTAGTACCTCCCTCCCAGTCCCTGATTTTGGCTAGTGGCACTTCAGCAATGCCTCCCCCCCCCACAGATGATTTTGAGGTGGTAGTTCCTAATGGAAGGAGGAAGAGACCTAGATCAGGGACTATGCCTACCTCTAGGAGGAAAAAAAATGAGCTGTCGCTTCATAACAAGTTTGGAGTACTGGGGCACAGGAAGGAGTGGGAAGACAATGAAGAGGAGGAAGAGTTTTCAGAAATTTCCTCGGTTTCCTCCTCTCAGAGAGATGTCATGTTTCCTCAGATCTGGAGGATCAAGGGTCAGAATCCTCAGCCTCTAAGAATACTAGAGTGACTAGATCAGTGACAAAACAGGGACATATTATTTGATAAGGCCCCTTTACAACATACCCCATGGATACTTGAACAGCACTCACTCTAAATGTTAATAGTATCGAAAGTCATAGAAAAAGATTAGCTACATTTACCACATAACTGGACAGTGTGGCACACCTGATTTTTTTTACTGGACACTAGATTAAAAACTCAGTACGAAACCTCCCAGGTCACATGGTTGTGGACTAAAGGCCTGGCCTTCTGGTCTATCAGACCAAAGTGAAGTGACAGGGTAGGAATACTTTTAGCAGGTACTAAATTCAATGTATTGATGTTGTCCCTGGCAGAGCCATGATTTTGGATATGACCTACAGGGCCACCAGGTTCCGTGTGATTGTGGTTTATGCCCCCCAGACTAAAGCTGCACATGTGGAATTATTTCATGATATTCAGCCATATCTCCACACATCCAGGATCATTTTGTGGGGTGGGGGTTTCAATTGTGATATTGAAAAAGCAGATTGGGGTTTAAGGACAGACAAAATGTTTTGTGATTCCAACTCCTTAATGACTGTGGTTCACAGGCATCATTGCTGGATGCATACCGTAGCATACATAATACAGGAGGGTTTACATTTAGTAAGGGTTTCTTGAGGACCGAGATAGACTTTTTTTGTGTTTCTATTCTTAAGGTGCTTCAGGCTGATCTAACAATAACTGAAATGTCAGATCATAAGCTCTTGACAATTACTGCACAATGGGGACACCTTCCACCTCCAGGAAAAGGGACATGGAGACTGAACACCCAAATTCTGTTAGAACCAGAATTACAACAGATATGAGAATTACACTGGGAAGCCAGGCTATTAGTTTGTTGTTTTCATGATGGTATTTCACAATGGTGGGAAGACAGTAAAGACAGCACATGAGAACGTTTTCAAAAATATTCAGACAAAAATGCTACAACACAGTATATGAAATATTTACACTTGAGGAACACGTTACAGACAGCAGTATCTCAATCTGAATTATATCACCAGGATAATAAAACTCTGACAGAAAATTTAACACAAGAAATGAGGACCCTACAGTATGACAGTGGCAAATCCTTACAACAGGAAATACAATTTGGTACTCATACTACTAAGCAGACTTTTGACCCCTTTAAAGACTGCCAAAAACAAGTGGATTGCAGGCAAATAGAGAGTTTACAAACTACGCAAGGGCAACAGGTTTCTTCAAAAATGGATATTTTACAGGAAGTGAATAGTTATGTCCACAGAACATTTGGAGTTGCAGAAGGGATAGAACCAGATCCATCCTACTTTATCAGGTCAGGTATTCCGAAGTTACCTGATGTAGTTAAATACACTTTGCAGAGCCCCATTACTGTGCAAGAGGTGGAAGTTAGTATTGACATGTTGCATAAGAATACAATACCAGGCCAAGATGGCTTAAGGACAGAACTCTACCAAACCTTTAAGGAAAACTTGGTAACTCCTCTGGCAGAGGTCTATAATCACTGCCTTGCAGCTGGTACTTTGTCTAGCACAACGTCACAGGGAAAATTGATATTTATTTATAAAAGGGAGACAAAACAGATTTGCGAAATTGGAGACCACTAACATTGCTTAACACAGATTAGATATTGACCAAACTTCTGACCTAGGGGTTAGTTGAGGCAGCTGAAGTTCTCATTAGCCCAATGCAAATGTGCGCATTGCAGTCAAGAAAGATACAGGATAACCTGATACTATTAAGATAACTTTTTACAAGGGGCAATCAAATGAAGGCTCATGGCTTTCTCCTTAGTATTGATCAGGAAAAAGCATTCCACAAATTATCCTACATTTATTTATTTTCAGTATTAAGGGCCTATGGCATTCCGAGCACTTTTGTGGACAAGATCAAACCCCTGTACAGAACAGCAGATATCACCTCTTTGATTAATGGATGGCTGGGATGTTCAAGCAGACTCAGGAGAGGAGTATAACAGGGATGTACACTGAGCCTCTTGCTATATATCTTTGGATTAGAACCCTTGCTGAGAAGTATTGAAGAGAACCCTTTAATAACAGGTATCCTGATAATGCCAGGTAGTCCCACTTTAAAAATTATGGCTTACGCTGATGCTCTTGTGGTTCTTTTAGACAATGAGGACTTCAGGAGAGAGAGATGAAAAGATCCATAGATGAATATGCTTAGTTTTCAGCTTCCAGTATTAATTATGAGAAAAGTGTTGAATATCCCATAGGACACATCACATGATCCTCTCTGTGATATAACTTCTTTTACAGTGGACACGTCTAATGTAAAAAAATTGGGGATCACATTTGGTCGACAGAATATGGCAGAATTTAACTGGAAAAGTAGAGCAGAAGCAAAAGTGAATTTATGGAAAGGAAAAAAAGATTTCTAAGTTAAAACAAGTACATTTGTAAAAAATTTATTGCTACCAATATTTATATATGTAAGTTATACCCCCCCCCCAGCTTAGAGACAAAACTCTATAGTGTCTTCTTTCAGGCATTGTGGGGATGCTGGCTGAATCCGGTGAAGAGACAGATTACTTATAAATTGAAGAAACAGGAAGGGCTGGGGATGATTAACCCTGTGGGATTTTTTTATTGTCTTTTTTTGTTCACCAATATTGGGCCTCTTTGCAAAAACTTGATTAGTGTATGGGTACAGGCAATTTCGGAATGGATGCAACCCGTTATCACTGATTGGGAAAACAATAAGTTCAGGAACATAAAGAAGCCCTTCTTTTTACCTGATTATATAATCCATACATTTACAAAAATTAAGAAATGGAAAATAGGGTATGTCTTTATGCAAACATGAATAAGAAAACAATTATATCAGGAGATTTTGAGAACAAATTTTGATAATTTGTTGGACCTTCCTTCTTGCCCCCCTGAGGAACAAGTGAAGGTTGTGCAATAGCTTAATTGTACTAGAGCCCCTGAATATGTGCGGGATGTGTTATGGTTGAGTGTGCATGGCAAATTAGGGGTTAGGAATGCACTTAAGTACAAGCAATTAGCAGAACGTTACTGTATACAACAGGGTTGTGAAACACTCTTAGAGGCTCAGGAACATTTATTTCTCCACTGCCCGTATGTTGTTAATTTTTGGAAAAGCACCTCTAGGTATTTGACAGATGCTAACTTTAATAGTATTACATATTCTGAACTGGTGTTAGGACTCTATACAACTAAATGGCATAAGTACCATCAAGGGACACTGCAGCTACTAGGAATACTAACAATGTACTACTTACGGCAAGTCTGATGTGCAAGGTTTTTGCAGCAAAAGCATGTATTTTATCAGGAAATTTCGGCAAAACATTGGGAGAGTATTGTTGCAAGTTTATCATCAGGATTGTGATAGACACAAAGTGCAATTATTATGGAAAAATTATCAACCTTTTTTATTTAAGAATAGTTAAGGTTTAATAACACAAGTGGGATTACACTTTTTTTGTGGGGAGGTATGTAGATACTTTTGTTTGGATACACAAGGAAAGTTTGTGTTATGCTGGGTTTGTGGACTTCTGTGATACTATATATTGTCTTACTTAATGTTTTAATGTATATGTATTCTTCTTCCAATAAAAATTCCCTTCTCTTATCGAGAAGTGCCATGGGATCTTTAACGTCCACCTGAACACTCATCAGAACAGGCAGACGGGACCTCAGTTTAACATCTCATCCTACAGATTTAGGGTGTTGCATTGACATAACACAATATTTGAGCATACACATGCTCGTGTAGTCTCCAGTACATAACTGTCATCACAGCCCTTATCTTCATTAACCAAACCAGCACATAAACAGACTGACTGATGTAAACGGACAAAAAAAGCTTCCCCGGGATGAGGCTGAAAATAGGTAGAATTGTCTAGTCTTCCTTTCCTGGTCAACAGCAACACACATACATATACATATAAATATAAAAACAAAATGATCTGTTGGAATTTATAGTTTATTTTAGAGTCCAGGCTAACTGTCAAAGTGAGTTCTTATGCTAGCACTCTGGTGAGGGTCATCACATACTGAAGTCTGTTAAACATGTGAGAGCTCAAATCGCCATGTCTGCTTGCCTGCAGTAACATGCAACAGTCTGAAGTGCTGTGCACCAAGAAGGCAAAGGCAGGAACGGCCATATTAAAAATACACAGTGAGTCATACAGACCTACAGTAATCCCAATTCACAAAATATCCAGAATGACTACAAAAATATAGAATACAATTAGTTTAACTTTTTAAAGTCACAAAAGTCTTACTCAGCAAAAGCCCAGACTCCAAATAAATGGTGGATGAGTTCAGTTCCCTTCCAATGAGTCTTATCCCTCTGCTCCTGCAGCCAGTTCATTTTCCACCCACCGAACCTATTCATCTCCCTCTTTTGAGACACTGAAGAGCTAGTGATGTCCATTCCACACTACAGTAGTCTGAGTTTTGCCAGCAAAAGAAGCTGGTGTTGTAGTTTCAGTTGACATAGCTGTCTCCTAATCCCATTGAAAACTTTCTGTCATTGGTGAGTGCTATAGGAGAGGTCAGGGAAGAGTTGTAGTATATCATCTCCATATTTCAATGTTCGGCACCTTCTTGCTATCAAGAGGGCTCTGTTCCTGTCACTGCCATGAAGGTGCAGGGCACGGAGGGGTCTGCTGCTGCTCATCAGGGTGTCACACAGAAAGCTTTCTCCATAGACAATGGGGGAATCATCCTCCAACAGTCCCAGAATAGCAGGTAATAAGGCTCTGGAAAATATTAGGCAATCCTCTCCTTCTGCTGTTTGTGAAAGTCCTACTATACTCAATATTTTCTCCCTTGCCTAGATTTCAACAATCTCCAGGCACTGTCGAAGTAGGGAATTCTCCTTCAGCAGTTTGGTTGTTATGTAAGCCGATTTAATGAAAGAAGTCTGCTGTCTCTGAACTGACCGTTCACACACATCCATGCATGTCTCCAAGGCTGTGACCTGGGGAGCTGGTCCATGAAACTCAAACTTACGAGCCACATCTTGGACCATTTTCACCAGCTGATGCAAGGTCATTTGTATTGTGGATAGGGTTGCTTCCCCCATTGGTGGTTCAGCTGACTGCTGCCTCTCCCTGCTGTCCAGACCTCCCCTCATGCTGCTGATCTTTAGGAGCACAAAAGTCCACTGCAGCTGCAGTGGCTCCATGAGGCTTGCCTATTCATTGAGACTGTACTAACTGACTAAATACTAAGCAAACTGTGCTGGTTTGGTAACAGAAAAGAAAACATTTCTCACCTTAGTAATGTTGTTTCTTCTAATGGAGTCTTCCTGTATTCTGACATATGCAGTTAGGTCCTGCCTTTCAACTGCCCCAGAGAAAAAAGAGTTAAACTTTCCATGGCCAGCATGGAATGTTCACCACGAGCTCAGTTGAAGCCCCTGTCTGTTGTTGTTTAAACTGCAACCGTCAGATCTTTACAAGCAATACTCACTAGAAGTTGTGTGTGGAAACTGTAAAATTCTTACTAGCCAACTGGCAAATATATCTATATAAAAGGGTTTTTGGTTTCAAAAGAAAGACTCAAGCCAGGAAACCCAAAAACAAAATGCATCCAAAAACACAACCCCTCCTCCAAACCAAAAGAGGGTGAAAAAAGGACACCCCTAGGGTGCCAACACTGCTCCTGCCCAACCACATCCCAAAATTTAGGTTCTGAGAGGAGAGGCGGGGGGGGGCAGAATACAGCAAGACTCCATTAGAAGAAACAACATTACTAAGGTGAGTAATTTTTTCTTCAAACAATATGAAGTCTTGCTGTATTCTGACATATGCACACTACCAAGCAGTACCTCCATGGAGGAGGGACAGAACCTACTTTGGAAACAGACTCTGAAGTACTGCTATGCCAAACCGAGCATCACTCCTAGCCTGGATATCCAGAGAGTAATGCCTGGTGACAGTATGGACTGTTTTCCAGGTGGCTGCTTGACAAATTTCTAATAGAGGAATATCACTGGCAGCAGCCAGGGAAGCAGCTGTGCCTCTAGTGGAATGAGCCTTCAGGCCTGAGGGTGGCGTTCTACCCAGTTTTTCAGAGCAGAATTGTATATAAGAAACAATCCACCTGGCAATAGATCTCTCTTAGTGGCAGGTTTGCCCTTACCAATTTCTCCATACATAAGGAACAACTGGACGGATTTAAACTTGTGACCCTTGGTATGCTCTATGTAGTAGCTAAGGGCTCTTTTAACATCCAAGCTGTGTAGCCTCCTCTCTCCAGAGGAGGAATGGTCAGTGAAGAAAACAGGGAGAGATATAGACTGGTTGAGGTGGAAATCTGAAACCACT
This sequence comes from Neoceratodus forsteri, assembly GCA_016271365.2. Taxonomy (NCBI): domain Eukaryota; kingdom Metazoa; phylum Chordata; order Ceratodontiformes; family Ceratodontidae; genus Neoceratodus; species Neoceratodus forsteri. The sequence continues at coordinate 1,822,287,732 of CM057449.1, read as the reverse complement.
TTAGGTAAGAACTTTCTGTTAGTTCTAAAGACCACTTTATCTCTATAGAAAGAAATGAAATCAGATTCTACTGACAGGGCTTGCAATTCACTGATACGCCTAGCAGAAGTAATGGCTACCAAAAACACAGTTTTCCAAGTCAAGTACTTAAGCTCTGCTGAGGACAAGGCTCAAAGGGAGGGTTGCATAAGCTGAGCAATGCAAACATTAAGGTCCCAAGCAGGAGCAGGATCCCTAAAGGGGGGATTGGTGTAAAGCAATCCCTTGAAAAACTTACAAAATACAGGATTGGAAGATAGAGAGGAAGGCTTGCCTACTGACAAGAAAGCAGAAACAGCTGCCAAGTGTACCTTAAGGGTAGCTGGTCTGAGGCCTAGGCGATTAAGATGGACCATATAGTCCAGAACCGTAGGCAATTAGAAACATAGAAACATAGACTTTGACGGCAGATAAGGACCACTTGGCCCATCTAGTCTGCCCATTTCCCTACCTACAGGATAGGCCGCAGATCCTAGTTAACCAACAGCCTATTTCTTCCTACCCCCACAAGAATTGCCTTATGTCTGTCCCATGCATTCTTGAATTCTCCCACAGTTTTAGACCCCACAACCTCCTCAGGAAGGCTGTTCCATGCATCCACTACCCTCTCTGTGAAATAATACTTCCTCATGTTGCCCCTGAACCGCCCTCCTTCTATCTTTAAATTGTGTCCCCTTGTTCTTGCAAGTCTCTTTTTCTGAAAGATGCTACTCTCTTGGACTTTGTTGATTCCACTAAGGTACTTAAAAGTTTCTATCATGTCCCCCTCTCCCTTCTTTCCTCAAGGGTACACATATTAAGCTTCTTTAGGCTCTCCTCATATGGCTTCTCTTGCAGACCCTGCACCATTTTAGTTGCCCTCCTCTGGACTACCTCTATCCTGTCTATGTCCTTGCAGAGATGAGGTCTCCAGAACTGGACATAGTACTCCAGATGGGGTCTCACCAATTGTCTGTACAGAGGGATAACAACTTCCTGTTTTCTGCTGCTGATGCCTCTCCCTATACATCCCAGTATACCCCCAGCCCTCCCTACTGCCTTCTCACAATGCTTGCTAACTTTAAGGTCATCTGATATGATTACACCCAGGTCCCTTTCCTTTTTGTTGTTGTTACTACCTCCCACCCATTGTGTATTCTTCCCTGGGTTCTTGTTTCCCAGGTGCATTATTTTGCACTTCTTGCATTGAATCCTAGCTGCCATACTTCTGACCATTCCTCCAACCTTGCCAAGTCCCTTTTCATCCTTTCCATGCCTCTTTGTGTATCAACCCTGTTGCAGATCTTGTGTCATCTGCAAAGGCATATTTCTTTTCCTTCCAGTCCCTCTGCAATGTCACTGATGAAGACATTAAAAGGACTGGACCCAATACTGAACCCTGCAGTACCCACTAGTAACCCCTCTTTTCTAGAGTGGACTCCATTTACAATTACCTTCTGTGTCCTGTTGTGCAGCCAGTGTTTTACCCAGGCTACCACCCTGGGACCCACTCCCAGGCTGGTTAATTTGACTATTAATCTTTTGTGTGGGACTGTGTCAAATGCCTTGCTAAAGTCTAGGTAGGCCATGTCCACAGCCCTTCCCTGGTCTACTACTTTGGTCACCCAGTCAAAGAAATCTATTAGATTCATCTGACATGACCTTCCCGCTGTGAACCCATGCTGCCTTGGGTCCTTTGCTCCACTGGCCTCTAGGTACTCAACTATTCTTTCCTTCAGAAGTGATTCCATTACTTTCCCTACCACAGAGGTCAGACTGACAGGTCTGTAGTTTCCTGCCTCTGTCTTGGTCCTACTTTTGTGAAAGGGAATCACATCCGCCTTCCTCCAGTCCTCGGTACCACACCATCCTCCCATGATTTATTAAAAAGAGTAGCCAGTGGTTTCACTAGTTTCTCCTTAATTCTTTTTAGAATTCTGGGGTGAATTCCATCAGGACCCATTGCTTTGTCCACCTCTCAGTTTTAGGAGTTCTTGCAGAGCCCTTTCTTCTGTGAAAGGACTGGATGACTCTCCTATCAAGAGTGCTTCTGTTAATTGGATTAGGCACTTCCCTCCTCTTTTGGGAATACTGAGCAGAATATATTCATTCAGTATCCCTGCTTTTCACTGTCCCCTCTGCCCACCCACCGTTCATTCTATTCAGCCTCACTTATCCTCCTTGTGTTCTTTCTACGCATGATGTACCTAAAAGGTTTTATCCCCTTCTTACCTGAGTTGCTATCTTTTCCTCAGTTTGGGCCTTTGCTATTCTGACTTCCTCCCTGCTTCCTTTTGCCTTAACTGTTACTCTCTGTCCTGCTCCTTCTGTGTTTCCTTATACTTCCGGAATGATATCTTTTCTTCCTGACTTTCAGCCACCTTTTTGAGAACCATAGTGGCTTTTCTTTCATTTTATTTGTTTATTTGCTTCACACAGAGGCTTGTTGCCTCTGTGATGGCAGTTTGATGATTCCCCATTGTTGCTCCACACCTCCTTCTAGCCTGTTTGCTAGTGCTTTTCTGAGGCACTCTCCCATCTTGCCAAAGTCAGCCCTCCTAAAGTCCAGTACCCTCACTTTTGTGGCTTGGCTCTGTAGCTGAGTTTAACGTGAACCACACTGTTTGATGGTCACTTGTCCCCAGATGGCAACCCACTTCTAGATCTGAGATCCTCTCACTGCCCCGTTTGAGAGTACGAGGTCTAAGATTGCTCCCTCACGAGTGGGTTCTGAAACTAGCTGTCTAATGCCTGCCACCTGTAGGGCATCAAGAATGGCCCTGCTCTTGGATGTGGCTGCAGCAAATGTGCTCCAGTTAACATCTGGCATATTCAGGTCTCCCATCAACAGTATCTCCCCTTTCTCTGCCATTCTAAGAATGCCTTCTATCATATCCTTGCCCATTCCTTCCCCTGACATGGGGGCCTGTACACAACCATTGTGCGGATTGTGGTGCCCTTTCCCGTCTCCAAAGTGACCCACAGTGCCTCCTCTCCTCCCTGTTTACTCCTTTGTTCAGTTGCTTTTATCCCTTCCTTTACATAGAGAGCTACTCCTCCCCCTCTTCTCCCCTGCCTGTCTCTCCTGTAGGTTATGTACCCTGGTATGTTAACATCCCAGTCACGTTCTCTGTGTACCATGTTTCTGTGACCGCTACGATATCCAGGCATCCCTCTTCCATCAAAGCCACCAGCTCAGGGAGCTTGTTGCCCAGACTACGGGCATTGGTACTCATTACCCTCCATTTCCTGATGGTCTTACTCCCTTTTGCCCCATCCCTGTCCTTCTTGCCTTTGTCACTTTCTCCATTTACCCCTGCCCTTCTCCCTATCGACACCTCTATGTTGGTGTTTGCGGCACTTACTACCGTGATTATTTGGGCGGGCTAGGATTTCCCTGCTCCTTTACAGTGCCTCCCCCCTTGGCTAGTTTAAAAGCTTGCCAATGAAACATTTAAACCTATCACCGAGGATCCTGGTTTCCCTCCTGGACAGATGCAGCCCATCCTGCCAGTATAGGCTTGCATCACTCCAGGTGGACCCCCAGTCCCCAATGAAGCCAAATCCCTGGGCTCCACACCAGTTTTTCAACCACTGATTGAATCCCATGGTGCGGAACACCCTAGCTTCTCCTATGCCATAGATGGGCAGCACCTCCGAGAAGGTTACCATGCATGCTACTTGACTAAGGCCCCTCCCCAATTCCACAAACTCTTCCTGCACTTCTCTAATCCCTTTCTTAGCCAGGTCATTTGTCCCTAGGTGGACAATGACATCCAGCTCCCTCCCCTGTGCAGCTGCTCCGGCAATCCTGAGGATTCGCTCCCTGTCCCTCCAAGCCATGGTGCCAGGCAGGCACCTTACCTCCCTCTCCCCTTCCTCCCCCAGTTCTACCTTCCTAACAATGGAGTCCCCCACCAGGAGTTGTTTCCTTCCCCTGCAGGATCCTGTGCCACCCTCCTGTGGGTCTCCTTTGTGGAGGTTCCCAGCATCCTCCTTGGTCTCCACTGCGGGTGCCTCCATAGAGGAATCACACTTTGTCAGAATGGCATAGGAATTGTAGAGAGGTACAACTGGAGGGATGAGCCTCTGTTCCACCACCCTCACCCTCCCTGAGCCCACTGTGGTCCAACCACTCCTCTTTCTTGGCAACCTCTGAGGTAACGGTAGTGGCACTGGTGGTCCCTGGATGGAAGAGGAGGTCCCACAAATCCTGGCTAACTCAGCCTGGAGATGAGCAACCTCCTCCTCAGCCCAGAGAGGTGCCTGCAGATGGGACAACACCGCATCCTCCAGAACGTCTCCCGGAAGACTGCTGCTCCACAGCCACTGCACTGCACCACTCCAATCATGTATTATTTCTGGCCCCTTAACTGTTTGCAATCCTTACTCTTTCCTCTGTTTTTTTTCTCTCTCCTTACTTTCTGCCTGTGTGCCCTTTAAGCTCCTGATTGTCCTGTTCTGAGACAAGAATATCCTAGATTCCTCAGTAGACCACTTACTTGCTCAGAGGCAGACCTCCAGCAGCTAGAGGGGGCCGGAGCGCTACTCTTGCCCTTCTAGGATGGTGGGTCTTTGGTGGTTCTGTGATCACTCACTTCCTGCTCCCAAACAGGAAGTTTCTGTTGTCAGTCAAATCCTGTGCCTATAAAAATAGAACAAGCTTTGGGTGGAGGGGAGGGAAGGAGGACAATATAGTCCCAGCAGAGAAGTCCAGTCACACAGCAGTCCTTTCTCCTGGTGTCTTCTGCCAAGCTATTAGCAGAATCTTTCTAAGGCAGTCTTTAAATGTAGCTTCCTTCTAGCTAAGCCACTCCCCCTACTTACTAGATCTTTCTACAAGTAATTTAAACCTCACAGCAGTTAAGTCCTTTCAATCACCTGAGATTTACGCCTAGATAACTGTTCAGATCCCCATTCAGTTCAGTTAACCCAGACAAACACACACTTTTTTTTGTTTTGTATGTTAGTTTTTTTTTACCCTAAATTAAAGGTCCAAGTACAAAAGTTCTTCTACTTTAGTCCCAGCAGAGAAGTCCAGTCACACAGCAGTCCTTTCTCCTGGTGTCTTCTGCCAGCAGAGTCTGGAGAAATATTCTTCTTAGAACACCAAATGCTGAATCTTTTCCATTTGGAGTTGTAAGTCTTTCTGGTGGAAGGCTTTCGAGAAGCCTTAAGGATATCCAGAACCCCTTGGGAAAGATGCAGATCTGCAAACTCTAACTCTTCAAGAGCCATGCCTTGAGATTGAGAGACTGAAGATTCGGGTACCAAATCCTCCCCTGAGAGGATGTCAACAGGTTGTAATTCCTGGGAAGAGACAGGGGAAGGTGGACTGATAAGGACAGCAACCGGGGGTACCAGGGCTGTCTGGCCCATTCTGGAGCAATCAGAATCACTTTGCATGGTTGTGACCTTATCTTGACTAACACTTTGAACAGGAGAGGGAAGGGGGGAAAAGCATACAGAAATTTCCCTTCCCAGTTCAGAATCAGAGCATCCAGGGGGACTGAGCCCAAGACTGGGGGTTTGCAACAAATGAGAGGAAGTTGGTGATTGGGGCTGCAAAAAGATCTATCTCTGGTGTGCCCCATCTCGAGAAAATCACTTTCAAAACTAGAGGATCTATGGCCCATTCATGATGGCCCTGGGATATTCTGTTCAGTGCATCTGCTACGACATTTTCCTTCCCTGGGAGGTGAACTGCTATCAGAGAGGTTTGCAGGGAATAGGCCAGGGACCACAACTTAATTGCTTCTGTGCGCAAGGCCGTAGACCAAGTGCCTCCTTGCTTGTTGATGTACCACATGGTGGTGGTGTTGTCTGTTCTGACCTGAACCACCTTGTTCTGTACAGATTTGGAAAAAGCTTGCAGTGCCAGAAACACTGCTCTGAGTTCCAAGAGATTGATGTGAATCAGAGATTCCTGAGGTGACCACAGTCCTTGGGTGGTAAGATCCCCCAAATGGGCTCCCCAGCCCAGCAAGGAAGCATCTGTGGTGAGTATCACTGAATGAGACTGAGTGACAAATGGAACCCCTTGTCTCAAATTGTCCTGATGCTGCCACCATTGCAAGGCTTGGATTAGGGTGCGAGTCACTGGGACTAGTTTGGTAAAGGAATCCTTTCTTTGGGACCAGAAGACTCTTAAGTGGAACTGAATGTCCCTCATCTGGAATCTTGCCCCTTGGACCACTGCTGTGGAAGCTGCCATGTGGCCCAGTAGCTGAAGGAAATGCCTTGCTGGTCGAGACACCTGAAGGGTTAATGAAGAGGCCAGTTCCATAAGGGTCCTTGCCCTTTACAGGGGAAGGAAGGCTCTTGCCTTTACTGTATCCAGTTCTGCACCTATGAAGGTGAGAAGCTGTACTGGTTCGAGAACTGACTTTGGAAGGTTGAGAAGGAATCCTAAGGAAGTGAGCACTTGCTGGGTCACTTGCAGATGTGACTTGACTTGGTCTGGAGACTGACCTACTACGAGCCAGTCGTCCAAGTATGGGAAGATGGAGATCTTTTGTCTTCTTAGGAAGGCAACAACTACTGCCAGGCACTTTGTGAAAACCCTTGGGGCTGATGTTAGGCCAAAGGGCATTGCTCTGAATTGATAGTGGCCTGAGGGCATCTCGAACCTGAGGTACTTTCTGTGGGAGCACCTGATGGGAATGTGAAAGTAGGCATCTTTGAGGTCCAGGGAGACTAACCAGTCCCCTGGCCTTAAAGAGGGAAGGATAATTCCCAGAGTCACCATTTTGAACTTTGGCTTTAAAAGGTGTTTGTTCAGATATCTTAGGTCCAGGATGGGCTGCCATTCTCCTGTCTTTTTGGGGGTTAGGAAGTACCTGGAGTACAATCCTTTGCCCTTGTGTAGGGTGGGAACCCTCTGTATAGCTCTGAGAGCTAGGAGAGAAGAAACCTCTGCCTCTAGGGCAAGGGTCTCTGAGAGATTTTCAGGTGGAAAGGATCTGGTTCTCATCTTGGAAAATGTTTTGAAGCTGAGAACCAGTCCCTGGCTTACTACCTCCAGGACCCACTTGTCTGATGTAAGAGACTTCGAGTCCTGGACAAAGTAAGCCAGCCTGCCCCCTACTGGTATGGGAGAATCGACCCAGGCAGACCCATCAGAGTATCTGCTTGGCAGGGGCTTTAGACTGAGGGGTGGATGCAGGCCTGCTCATCCCCCATCTGCCTCTCCCTCTAAAGAACCCCCTCTGTGAAAAAGAAGAGGAGGCCTGGGCTTGGTAAAGAGGCCTTTGGAAAGGCCTGCCCCTGCCCCTGGACTGCTGCCTTTGAGGAGTTGCTTGCCTTTCTTTGGCCTGAGCACTCCTGTACGTGGTCCTGTACTCATCCATCTTTTTCATGTAGTTCTCTCTCTGCTCCCCAAACAGAGAATTACCAATTACGGGAAAATCAATGGCCTTAGCCTGGGTATCCTGTGAGAGGCTAGTACATCTGAGCCAAGCCATCCTCCGAAGAGCCACAGATGTAGCCATGACTCTTGATGAAACATAATTGGAGTCCACAGCAGCATGAAACTGTACTTTAGATGCCTCAGTCCCATCTGCAGCCACCTGCTCCAGCTCCTTGGCAAGCTAGTCAGGGGCCTGTTTAGCCAGAGCCAGCACAGTGTCCCACCTGGACTTCTGGTATCTAGCTGTAGAGGCCATATAGTTAGCCTGCCTGAGTCCCAAAGATGCTGCCATGTATTGTTTCTTTGCCATGGTATCAATCTTCCTGGAGTCCTTGTCTGGGGGGGTGTGATGCCAAGGGAATATTTGCCTTATCACAGGCAGCAGCCTGCACTACCCCAACATGGATGCATTTCTGGAAAAGGAACTCCATATCTGAGCCTGAGAGAGTGTACCTCTTGTCCATTTGTCTGTTCACAGGCGGTATAGAATTAGGAGACTTAAGAATTTTATGTGTCTGTTTCCCAAAGAATTTGTGGAGGGGAATAGACAGTCTCCTGGACTCTGGGATGTCCATCATCTCAACATAATCTGGCTCCTCCTGATCCTCTACTGCTTCCTTCACAGGGAACTGGAGGGTCTCAGCCACTTTTTTGTAAAACATATAGTGAGAAGGGGACTCAGAAAGCCTAGGAGGAGAAACACCTGAAGGTCTGTCTGGGGAGATGTCCGAGTCAATAGGCACATCCAGACTTTCATAATCACCATAATCATCCTCATACTCTCCCTCCTCCTCCTCTGGTTCATAAAATTCTCCCAAAGTATAATCCGGAACCAGGGGAACCGACCGAACCGAGCCCCTGCCAGATGGTGCCGGTTCGGTCGGAACCGAACTAAGCGACTGCACTATCCTTATCGCCTTGGCTATCTCATCGGCGGTCGGAGTATGAATTTCTTGGGGTCCAAACCAGACAATTTATCTTTTCTCTTTCTTTTCACCCGAACAGACTCCTCAGAATCAGCTCTCCTTTTGCCCAAAGTAGTATCGGCCTGGTCAGAGGACACTCCTTCTGGTTCGGTCAGAACCGAACCGGGCTGGCCATCCGGGTCAGCGGACTTCTCGGCCTCCCTTTCCCTCAGTCTACCTAATCTCTTTTCCAGGGTAGATTAGGGAAAATTCTTGCACATTTGGCAGTCTGAATCGAGGTGGTCAAACCCCAGACAATAAACACAGGTGGTGTGGAATCAGCTTTGGCAAAGACTTCCCCACACACACTGCAGTGTTGAAACCCAGTGGGCCCGTTTTTTTTCTTGGGTTTCTCAGACATGGCCAATCCTATCCAAAACTTACCCTTTTTTCAGCAATCTGCCAGGCAAGACTCCCCTATCGGTTCCTGACCGTGTCACGGGTCTTGGAAAAAAACGTAATAAAATCCATTTTTTTTAGAACCGATACGGACTGGTTACCACACTCTAAATCAAGCACAAACTTTTTACCTCAAACTGATCAGTTCAGCCGGACCGATCCACAATTTACAAGTTCCACACAGAAACAAAACAAAAAACCTATCTAGTACTCACGGTACCACAGACAGAGACTTGAACCGACTAAGCGGTAACAGCAAGTCGGTAGAAGCCGACCGAAAAACCGACACTTCAACTGACTTTTTGAACCGAGCAGCAGGAGAAATTTCCGGAGCGACTGTTCAGTGAGGTGGAGTAAAGAATCTGATGGTTGCAGTTTAAACAACAGCAGCCAGGGGCTTCAACCGAGCTCGTGATGAACATTCCATGCTGGCCATGGAAAGTTTAACTCTTTGTTCTCCAGGGCAGTTGAAAGGCAGGACCTAACTGCATATGTCAGAATACAGCAAGACTTCATGTTGTTTGAATTATATTTTTAAAGTTTTATTTCAATAGCTCCCAGGAGCTTGAGATTCAAGATGCTTCCTCACTCACTGCTCAGCAGCTCCCCCCAACTGTTGACAAATTTAAAGTGATGAACCTGTTATTCTCAACTTTTGTAATCTTCCACTCAAAGGAAAGTACATTTGCATAAGAACTTATCATAACAGTAGATCAAGGGGATCTCTTGCAGCAGGCTATCACTGGTAGGACTAAGCCACAAGGCGCTAGGACCACATGGAAACCTTCTAGCTAGCAGTCTACCAGAGGGGGCTGTCCACTTCTGATGTCAGTGCCTGATGTCAGCCTACCCTATAAAGGCAAGTGGCCCTGACACCCTCCTCAGTTCTCCCACTGGAGACCATAAGCAGGGTGCCGGAAGGGGAGAACTGAGAAGGACTCTGAGGTATCTCAACAGCATAGAAAAAATAAAAGCAGAAGGCTTGCCCCTATGGAAAGTGAGAGACACAGAAGAGGGGGAAGGAAGGAGGGAAAGTGGGGCCTGCTGCAAGAGATCCTCTCGAAGATCTACTGTTACAGTAAGTTCTTACATATCTGTACTATCTTACTTCGAGGGTATCTCTCGCAGCAGGCCATCACTGGTAGGACTGAGTCCCAAGCGGTTCTGGCACTTCACACTGACAGTCCGGGCAGTAAGCAAAGGAAACAACTGCCTATGAAATGAGGTCATGGAGAACAGCTAAGCTGAAGTTAGCCCTATGCCTAGAGGCAATGTCCAGACTATAATGCTTGGTAAAAGTGTGGCCAGTACTCCAGGTGGAAGCAGCAAAAATGTCAGCAGCTGACACATTACAGAAGCAAGCCACTGACGTGGCCATACCTCTTGTAGAATGGTCTTGTGCACCTCTCAGAAGTTCTTTGCTGAACATCTGGTAACAACAGACAATGCAATCGGCTAACCATTTAGACAAACACTATGAGTACACTGGGGTGCCCTGTTTCCCAGGAGCAAACAAAATGAACAACTGATCGGACTTCTAGAAGTCCCAGATCTGGTGTGTATAGCACCTCAGGATTCTATGCACATCCAAGGTGTGGAGCACCTCCTCTCCTTGATTGGAATGCTCCGGATAATAAACAGGCAAGTGGATGGACTGATTCAAAGTAAACTTCTACACCATGTTAGGAAGAAACTTAGGATTTGTATGTGAAAAACCAAATAAGGCTCCTTACACATGAGGGCCTGAAGCTCAGAAATCCTTCAAGCAGAAGTAATGGCAACTAAAAAGAATGCTTTCTATGACAGAAAACGTAGCTCGCAAGACGCGAACAGTTCAAAGGGAGGCAGAGTAAGCTTATCAACGCAAAATTAAGGTCTCAAGGTGGAACAGGGGCCCTGATCGGGGATTTCAAATGCAGGATGCCCCACAAGAATGTGAGTTGGGCCACTGAGTGCCCATCCACAGGTACTGTACATGATATGCAGAGATGGCAGAGAGATGTACCTTAATAGAGAAGTAGCATAATCATGAGTCTGAGATGGACAGGAGATACTCCAAAACCTTATCCACTGGACAGGTTAAGGGATCCAAATGGTGCGATGCAGCGCAAAGAGCAAAGCACTTCCATTTCATAGAATAAGTGGCCCTGGTGGAGGGCTTCCTGTCTGCCACCAAGACATCTGCTACTCTGGGGGAAACCCCAAGTCTGGTGATGGCTATGTCCTCAGGAGCCATGCATGGAGAAGGAGAGACTTGAGGTCTAGATGGATATGGGTGCCCTGTTCCTGGGAGAGTAAGCCTGAGAACAGGGGCAGGGACAGTGGAAGTTCCACTACCAGTTGTTGCAGCAAAGGGAACCAGATTTGTTGAGGCCAAAAGGGCTCAATGAGGATCAGCGTAGCCCCCTCTAAATCTGGAGTTTGATCAGAACTTGCTGAAGGAGTGGAAAGGGAAAGAAGGCATACAGAAATCTCTCTGTCCAGGAGAGGGACAATGTGTCTCACCCAAAAACTCCAGGTCCTGGATCTAGCAAGCAGAAAAGTGGAAGTTTTATATTGTGTGGGGACACAAATAGATCCAACTCAGGCCAACCCCATCTGTCGAAGAGGTCTTCTACCACAGAGGTCAGAAGTTCCCACTCGGCTCTGGACCACGAGCGACTTAGGCTGTCCATCAGGATATTTTGGTCACCAGGAACATGGACAGCTAAGAGTTCTGGGCCATGCTTGATGGCCCAATACCAGACTCTCATTGCTTCCCTGCACAGGGGATAGGAATGAGTCCCCCCTGCTTTCGTATGTAATAAACTATACGCATGTTGTCCATCTGAATCAAAAGTAGACCTGGGGAGAGCTGAGTCTGGACGGCCTTCAGGGCATACAAAACTGCTTGCATCTCCAGGACATTTATGTAGAGATCCCACTCTATCTTGGACCATGTCCCTTAAGTTTGGTGGGTCCTCATGTGGGCTCCCAACCGAGACCTAAGGCATCCATTGTAAGGACCTGCTGAGGGAGAGGTATGCGAAAAGGAATTCCCCGAAACAGGTTGCTGGGCTCTAGCCACCACAACAGCACTTTCTGGACTGGATCCAGTACCAACATTGGTTGATCTAGGGTGTCCATGCATTGGTTCCTCTGGACCCATAGCATCCATTTAGGGATTTGTATATGCATACTGGCCTGGAGAACCATGGCAATGGCTGTGGCAATGTGGCTCAAAATCCTCAGAAAGACCCTGACCGGAACAAGACGGCTGGAGTAAAGAGAATGGGCCTGTTCATAGGACTCACAGGATGGTTGACTGGTCAATTAGTGTAAGCCATATCAGACCAGCATCTGTTTACACTATGAACTGAAAGCAGCTGTTACCATAGTATGTATCGTTTGCAGTCTCGAAAAGTTGCATATTACTACAGGATATGACATGCTAACCCTTAACTAGTTATGATTATGTTTGTGATTTAAATTTGTGTTCTGTGAATTTCTGCTGGGAAAATATGGCAGCAGCAGCAGCCAGGCCACCATGGGATATGGGATTTTGTTTTTGAAAGAAAAAAAAAGTGCTAGTCTGGTTGTTACCTCTGGGTTGTAAAAGCTAGCTTCCTGAGACTATAATTAGGCCAGTTTATAACACATTGTAAACTATCCATTTACTTTGAAATCCAGAAAACAGGATGCCTTTTATGACATATTAGGAAGAAACAACTTCTAAATGATACTTGTTATATTCCACTCAGCTATGTGAAATAGCTCATCAGAAAGTTGGCTCTGAACATCAAAGGGGGAATGCTGATGAGGAAAGAGACTGTTATAATTTAATATTGCTGTCTTTGCAGATTTCAAGCAAGCAGTAAAATGATACCTTTTGGGTGTACTTGGTCATGTTACAAATTAATTACAGGACTAACAGTGACCTCATGTACTGTGACATCACAAGGAGGTTGGGTGATCAACTTGCAATATTGCCAAGCTGTCTAAGGGGACTGTGGCTCACTCTTAATCCAACTTTGAAAGAGAACACTCACTTGTGTTCTGGACTTGAAGGCACTTCTGTCAACAAGAGGTAATACTCAACTGAAAACTGAGTTAGAACTAGAAATTCAGTTACAAGACATTTTGTTTTTGCAATTTTCATTTCTTTTGACTGTAAGCATTAATGTATGTATGTTCTGTGTTTTGTATTTATTTACCATTTTTAATTTTAGTAAACTTTTGTTTTGGTTTCCTTAATTCTGCCCGAGTCTTTCTCATTTTGAATGTGATTACTGGGACAGTCATTGAGAGGTCTGACAGAACTGTTAAGGGCTTATAGCATGCTGCCATTTTGCAACAAGGTAAGAAAATACCTAGGTCTCAGTTGAGTCAAAAGAGGGATTGTGAACCAGGTTGGGTGCCCACTGGGTTAAGTATTGTATTGCATTTCCCTGAAGAGGGTGTGATATTTGACCCTGTTAATTGGGCGTGCTAGCGAAAAGGGCTCATATTTGACCTCAGGACTCAAGATTGGTAGGTGATTCAGACCCAAAACAGACAGGAGGGTTACCCTGTTTGTTTCCTGTTCACATACTGCACTTTGAGGTTTGGCACTGTGGGAGCAGAGGGCCTGACCTTTGGAGTATGTTTGTGACAGATCTGGTGGCAGTGGTGGTATTTAAAAGTATTTGGTAACACGAGCATTAACAGTCCAGTGTGTCAGATTGATGACTGTAACAGCTCACATGCAAAATAAGGCAGTGATTTAAAAAAATAAAGAACTATATCATTGTGGTTACAGTCTAGTTCCCTACCTGTTTTATTATTTTTGGGGTGTAAGCTAGTATAGCCATAGATTAGGGAAGATGATGGCTTCCAACTACAGTGAGTACACTGTAAACTACCTGAGGCAGTTGTGCCAGGAGAGAGGAGTCTGATGTGAGGGCCAAAACAAGCAGCACCTCATGGAGGCTCTTGTGGCAGCTGATGCTCAAGACCGCGAGTCACAGTCGGTGACCAGGAAGGACCAAACCTTGGGCGTGGAGGGGCCAGGGTCCATCGCAGTGTCCAGACCCGGGGAGGAGGACAGCAGGATCAGTGTAAGCCGAGAGTCACCACAACAGGGGAAGGTCACCACCATGCTAGAGCCAGAAGGGATCAGGCTGCAGATAGAGTTGCAGAGAATGAAGCTGGAGTTTAAACAGAGGAATTGGGAGATGGAGAGAGAGAAGTGAGAACAGTGACAGGCTGAGTGAGAGGAAAGAGAGCGACAACTTCAGAGAGAGGCCAAGCAAGAACAGCAAGAGCGCCAGAGGAAACTTGAACTGAAGAAGCTACAACTCCAAAGACCAGTACCAAAGCAGGTAAGTGGCATGGATGTACCTGGAACTTCAGGACTTGGTTACAAATTTAATTCTAAATCAATAGCTGAATTTAAAGAGGGGGAAAATATGGATGCATTTTTAAATTCATTTGAAAAAGTATGCATTTAGGCAAAAATTTCCAGAGAGTCCTGGAGCTTCCAGCTATCCCCGCTGCTTACTGGGAAAGCACATGATGAATAGGGTCAAATGGACAGTCAGGACAGTAATGATTATGACAAACTTAAAGCTGCTTTGTTAAAAAAAGTATGATTTGACAGCAGAAGCATACAGAGTTAAATTCCGTAAGCTCAGGAGAAGCCCTGATATGAGCTATGAGGAGCTAGCCACTAAACAGCATCAGTTTTTAAAATATTGGTGGGAAGGGATACAAGCAGACTCTGCAGAGAAAATTGAGAATGTTGTACTTTTAGAACAGTTATTTTGGGCTTGCCCAGCAGAGCTGAAAACCTGACTAGAGGACGGAGATCCAAAAACAGTGCAGGAGGCTGCCGAGCTCTCAGACCGCTATACCAGGAGCAGTCCTGCTCTGAGAGGGAGTGGGATGAGCGTGGCAGCACAGAAAGGGAAAAGCGTGCCTTCAGGGCAGCAAAAAACCCTCACTTCCTCCACCAAAAGCAAGCAGCCCCAGGTTACAAAGAAAAGATTTGCCTGAGAAAAGAAATGAATGTTGGGTTTGCAAACAACCCAGACATCTTGCAAGGCAGTGTCCTAAAAAGGCAGAGTGCACAAAGTGGCGCTGAGAAAGAAGTGTTTTTTTTTGTGTATCCCTGAAAGCATGCCAGTAAACATGATGGAGCACATACACCCAGTTACTGTGAATGGGATGCAGACCCATGGGTTAAGGGACATGGGGGTGTCGCTGACTTTGGTAAAAGGGGATTTGGTTGAGTCTGAACAGCTTATACCCAATCAGTTTGTTACTGTATGGGGATTCACTGGGGAGGAGAAAATGCTGCCACTTGCTAGTGTTCTCCTGGACTGGGGTGAGACAGGAGAGACTGTGCAAAAAGTTGCAGTGGCAGACAATCTTGCCTGGATGTAATTATTGGGAACAATATCCAAAAGGGGGATGGAGTGTGCAGTTACCCACAGTCAAGCAGCAAAGGTAAATTGTAGTTCCCTGGACCCCATAGAAGCCCCTGTGGAAAACACTGGGAGGCTGGTTCCCCAGCCTGTGTCTCCTGATATGGAGAATAGTAAAAGGGGGTAGAAATTCCCCAGGTAGCATTTAATAGAACAGCTACACAAGGTTACTCTGAGGAAGGAGGGGTAGCCAATGGTCAGAGGCTTAGGGATGGCAGTGACCCTGAATGCCCTGATACTAGAGCTAGGGACCCTAGTTTAGAAACTGGAGGGGACCTGTCCCATGCCTTGGAAATGTGTAAAGATTTTGCAGCGGCCCAGAAAAATGACCCTAGTTTAGAGAGGCTGAGAGCTTGGACAGACTCTGATGGAGCACTGGGTGGTGACAGGAAACATAGTTTACTGGGAGAATGGACTGCTGTATACGCAGGATGTAAACACAGAGGGAGGGGTGATGGGCAGGCAGCTTGTCATTCCCCAGGTGTACCATAAGTGGTTGCTCAAGATTGCTCATGATATTTTCATATCTGGCCATCTGGGAATTGCATGCACTACACAGCGATTGGCCCAGAATTTCTATTGGCACAACTTCACTCAGCAGGTGAAGGAATATTGCAGGTCTTGTCACCGGTGCCAAGAAATAGGGAAGGCGGGTAGGAAAACCCAAGTCACCCTATTTCCCTTGCCCATACTGGAGGAGCCATTCCAGAGGGTAGGAATGGATATTGTGGTGCCTTTGAATACCCCCAGCTCCTCCGGGAATGGGTTTATCCTAACAGTGGTGGATTATGCCACCCGGTACCCAGAGACAGTTGCGCTATCCTCACTGAGGTCAGATAGAGTGGCAGATGCCTTGCTAGGGATTTTCTCCCATGTTGGGTTCCCTCAGGAGGTTATCACCAATCGAGAGGGTTCCTTCATGTCGGGCTTGATGAAATGTTTATGGGAGAAGTGTGGGGTGTTGCAGAGATGCACGACACCCTATCACACGCAAGCCAATGGGCTTGTGGAAAGATTCAATGGTACCCTTAAATCGATGCTCCAAGCATTTGCTGAACAGCATAAGAGGAAATGGGAGAAGTACCTTCCCCACCTGTTGTTCACATACAAGGAGGTGCACCAAGAGTCAACAGGGTTTTTCCTCTTTGAGCTGTTATATGGACGCAGGGTACGTGGGCCCCTAGACTTGATCTGGAAGTACTGGGAAGGCAAGCACACCACCCAGGGAACTCCCATAGTGGATTATGTCCTTAAGTTTAGGGAAAAGCTGAAGGAGTTTATGGGAGCAGTCCAGAGCAACCTGGCAGCTGCCCAACAAAAACAAAAGGTATGGTACGATCGCAGAGCCAGAGCTCGCTCATACACTGTGGGTCAGGAGGTCATGGTCCTAATCCCAGTCTGGAAAGATAAGCTGCAGGCCAAGTGGGCAGGACCATACAAAGTAGTCAGACAGGTGAATGACATAAATTACATTATAGAACTGCCTGACAGGAGACATACCCAAAGAATGTACCATGTCAACATGATGAAGCCATATGCAAATAGGGATAACATGGTCTTTGCAGTGTGTAGTCCTGGGGAGGGGACAGATGAAGAGGACCCCTTCTAGACTTGCTGGAAGAAAGCAAGCAGAAGTCCTCTGTGGAGGCAATTAAAATGTCACCCCAGTTGACCCTGGGCCAGATCCAGGAAGTAAGGGAGGTTTTAGTATACTTTGCCCCCTTGTTTAGCACCAAGCCTGAACTAACCCTCTTAGTGACACATGATGTGGGGATGGGGACACAAACGCCCATACAGCGAACAGCATATTGGGTGTCAGAGGCTGTCTAAAAGGACATTAGGAGGGAGGTGGAGGAAATGCTGAATTTAGAGGTAATCCAGAAATCCCAGAGCCCCTGGGCCTCACCCTTAGTTCTTGTTCCCAAGCCAGATGGCTCTACTCATTTTTATGTGGACTATCGTGGACTCAACACAGTCATGAAGTCAGACACCCACCCAATGCCATGGATGGATAAACTACTGGACAAGTTGGGAGGGGCGACATACCTTACTACTGTTGACCTGATGAAAGGGTATTGGCAGGTAGAGTTAACTGCCAGAGCTAGGGAGAGGTCGGCCTTCATCACTCCGATAGGGTTATTTGAGTTTAAAGTAATGCCTTTTGGAATGAAGAATATCTCTGCCACCTTCTAAAGATCGGTGAACCAGGTGTTAAATGGTGCCGAAGAGTACGCCATGGCATACCTGGACGACACTGCCATCTTTAGTGCCAGCTGGGTGGAATACCTGTCCCACCTTAGGGAAGTGCTGGGCAGGATACAGAGGTCCGGGCTCACTGTAAAAGCTGAAAAGTGTCAGGTGGCCATGACCAAGGTGGCATACCTCTGGCATGTGGTAGGCCAGGGACAGCTCCATCTTAATCAAGCAAACATTGAGACAATTGAGGCATGGCCCAGACCTGAAACACATAAGCAGGTTCTAAGTTTTCTAGGGACCGCAGGGTACTTTGGAAAATTTGTATCAAACTACAGTGCCCTAGACACTCTCCTATCTGGTCTGTTAAAGAAAAGAATGCCTAAGAAGGTTATCTGGGAACCAGCCTGTGAGCAAACCTTTACATGGCTAAAGGAGGCACTGTGCAGTGCTCCTATATTAGCCCATCCAGACTCTAGTAAACTCTTTGTAGTCCAGACTGATGCCTCAGATGTGGGTATTGGGGCAGTACTTAGTCAAACATCTAACCAAGGGAAAGAGCACCCAATAGTGTACCTCAGTAAGAAGTTTCTTCCCAGGGAGAAGGCTTATTCTACAGTGGAGAAAGAATGTCTTGCAATGGTGTGGACACTAAAAAAGTTAGAGCAATACCTACTGTATATGGCGGCACTTCGACGTACAAACAGATCACAACCCCCTGGTTTGGCTGGCACAAATGGGTAAAACAAATGGTAGGCTTTTAAGATGCAGCCTTGCCTTGCTGGGGTACGACATGAGCGTTACTCACAGGGCAGGGGCAGCAAACACAAATGCAGACAGGTTATCATGTCAGTTACAGCCATGAACTGAAATTGGGGAACTCATCCCATGCCTAGGAACAGATTCCCCCAAGTGAGTCTAGGAGGGAGAAGTGTGACATGTTAACCCTTTACTAGTTATGATTATATTTGTGATATAAATATATGTTCTGTGAATTTCTGCTGGGGAAATATGGCAGCAGCAGCCAGGCCACCATAGGATATGAGATTTTGTTTTTGGAAAAAAAAAAATGTGCTAGCCTGGTTGTTAAATCTGGGTTGTAAAAGCTAGCTTCCTGGGACTATAATTAGGCCAGGTTATAAAACATTGTAAACCATCCATTTACTTTGAAATCCAGAAACCAGGATGCCTTTTATGACATATTAGGAAGAAAAAACTTCTAAATGATACTTGTTATATTCCACGTAGCTATGTGAAATAGCTCATCAGGAAGTTGGCTCTGAAGAACAAAGGGGGAATGCTGATGAGGAAAGAATAATTTAATATTGCTATCTTTGCAGATTTCAAGCAAGCAGTAAAATGATACCCTTTGGGTATACTTGGTCATGTTACAAATTAATTACAGGACTAACAGTGACCTCATGTGCTGTGACATTACAAGGAGGTTGGGAGATTAACTTTCAATATTGCCAAGCTGTCTGATGGGACTGTGGCTCACTCTTAATCCAACTTTGAAAGAGAACACATACTTGTGTTCTGGACTTGAGGGCACTTCTGTCAAGAATAGGTAATACCCAACTGAAAACTGAGTTAGAACTAGAAATTCAGTTACAAAGTGTTTTGTTTTTGTAATTTCCATTTCTTTTGACTGTAAGCATTAACGTATATATGTTCTGTGTTTTGTATTTATTTACCATTTTTCATTTTAGTAAACTTTTTTTTTGGTTTCCTTAATTCTGCCTGAGTCTTCCTCATTTTGAATGTGAATGCTGGGACAGTCACTGGGAGGTCTGACAGAACTGTTAAGGGCTTATAGTGTGTCACCACTTTGCAACAAGATAAGAAAACACCTAGGTCTCAAATGAGTCAAAAGAGGGATTGTGAACCAGGTTGGGTGCCCGCTGGGTTAAGTACTGCACTGCACTTCCCCAAAGAAGGTGCGATATTTGACCCTGTTAACTGGGCATGCTAGCGAAAAGGGTTCATATTTGACCTCAGGACTTGAGATTGGTAAGTGTTTCAGACCCAAAACAGACAGGAGGGTTACCTTGTTTGTCTCCTGTTCACATATTGCACTTTGAGGTTTGACACTGTGGGAGCAGAGGGCCTGACCTGCAGAGTGCGTTTGTGGCACAGGATACCACCTCTGGTGCTCTGCTCTGTCTGGGGGTAAGAAGGACTTCCCCTGGGTGGTATCCAGTACTGCCCCCTTGTACAGGAGGTGCTGGCAAAGGGTCAAGAAAGGCTTTGGTAAGTTGATCATAATGCCCAAAGCTTGGAACAGGCTGCACTTGTAAAAAGGGGTTGAAGTAGATGGTCCCTGGACACGGCCATTAGCAGCCAATCATCCAGGTAGGGAAACACTTAAACCCTTGCTGTCTCAAGACAGCTGCTACCACTGTCAGGCATTTGGTGAAGACCCTGGGGGCTGAGGGCAAACCAAAGGACAGAGCTCTGAACTAGTATTACATTCCCAGGAAGTGAGACGGAGGAAGCATCGGTGGGAGACAAAGACCTTGATATGCAGGTAGGCATTCTGCATATCCAGGGAACAAAGCCAGTCTCCCTGATGTAGCAGCGGCAGTAAATCCTGAAGGGTGACAATTCTGAACAGTGTGTACTCTATGAACAGGTTGAACTGATTTAGGTCCCGGATGAGCCAAATGTCTCCAAACTGCTTGGGGACCAGGAAGAAGCGAGAGTAGAACGCCCTTCCCTGCTGATGCCATGGGACTGGCTCTATGGGCTTTTTTCGAAATAAGGCCTGAATTTCCTCCCAGATGAGAGGGGTATGACCGAGAGGACACGAAGAATTGCCCAGAGGGTTTTCAAGAGGCCACTGTACGAATCTGAGAGTGTGGCCATGCTCAGTGAGCTGCAGCACCCAGCTGTCTGTGGTGATCTCCCTCCACCTGTCCAGGTGCAGGAAGAAGCAACCCCCGATGACCACCTCTTGTAGAATGACTGGAGAGGGATCTGGCAAGGAGTCAGGAGGTGGAAGCAGCCACTGCTGGGGCTGCTACTGTACCTCCAGCACTGCGGGAGGTAGTGGAGGAAGGAGCGAGGACAGCTGCCCCGGCCTTGCGCTTGCCCTGGGATTTGGAAGGGGGATGGGCTTGTCTGCAGTAGGAGTGACAAAAAGGAGCCCACTGACCCAACTTCAGCTGGGTATGGTACATAGAATGGATGGATTTGAGAGCCCATCCAGAGGTCTGAAGTTCAGAGGTGATATCCTGGACATCTCCCCCCAAAAGTTTAAAACTCCTGATGGGTGCGTCCATTATGTTAGATTGAATATCTTGCATGAAACCAGAGACCTGAAGCCAAGAGTGATGCCTCATACAGATGCCGATGGCCACTGCCCAACCTGAGGCATCTACTGCATCACAGGCAGTACTTAAAAAGTGGGTACCGATGTCAGAGCCCATTTTGAGGGCCTGTAGGGTCTGCTGCTTGGAGGGGTCACCCTGCATGGCTATGACAGCCTCCCTAGCCTGGACCCATACCAGGTTCTGGTATTGTACCATATGGGCCAAATAACTGACGGCCCAAATGGCCTGAGTGGTGGAGGTGAAGGCAGGCTTGCTCATCTGGTCCAACTGGCAAAACTCCCTGTCTGGGGTAAGGGAGCTTAGGCGCTTCAGTCTCTTGGTGTGGTCATGAGCCACATTGATAATAACTGAATCGGCCTTGGGCTGTTTGCCAAAGTACGGCTTGCCAGCCATGGTGTGGTAAAGCCAGTCAGCCTTTTTATACACTGCCAGGACCTTATGGGTGCGGTTCCAAGCAGCCCTGGTAATGTCCTCATAGGGGTCAATAATCGGGGGTACCACCAGAGGAGACGCATCAGGCTGACATAGGTAGATGGCCAGGCTACGCCATTGTGGATCCTGTTCTTCTGTCACTCACCTCATCGTGGCCATAAACATGGGGTCATCCAAGGGGGACTTGGGAATGTTGTTTGGTGCCTCTTCCCCTTCAGAGGATTCTGTGCCCAAGTAGAAAGACTCACTGCTGAAGCTGTGGGCAGCATCGTCTGCATCATCGTCCCTACTATTCTCGGGCTGATGATCGTCTGAGCATCCAGTTGACCCAGCTTCAGGCCTATCCCCAGGTGTGCGAGAAGATTACCTAAGTATTTGACCTTTACCCCAATATCAAATTTTTCAACTCAAAGGGGATGTTTATACTCCAGATTTTCTTGATCTCCTTGTGAATATGAAACCAAAACATAGAAATCTATTGGCAGGCCCAGAATATATGATAATGTGAACCAACCTCTTCACACCCTCTCCAACATAAGCTTGTGTTGCCTACTTTGAAGTGTTGTGTGATTGTTGGGGTAGGGAAAAACCTGATCACACACTTCCACCTATACTCTCTTCAACTCAGGGATGCTGTGACCTTCCAGCCTTTATCCCACAGCCACTTCCATTCTTCTTTACTTATGTTTGACTCCATTACCACCTCCCAGAGAAGTTTTAAGAGAAATTTGGCATTTGGGGAAACTGTTTAGTATTGTTACTGCTGCCTTGATTTTTATTTTTGGATTTAAAGTGTTTACATTGTATACACCCTTTGGTTTATTGAAAAGCGCTGTAAAAATAAATTTAGATTTGATTTGATTTGATTTTTATTTTGTTTAAGGGGCTAAGAAGAAGGAAGCAGTTCATTTTAGGGAAGTGACTGTTGATTTTTACTGATTTTAATGCTGTGGTCATTGTTTCTTTTGCAGCTTATTTTTGCTTTCAGTTGGTACCAGCTTGCGTTCTGGTTTCATTTGGAAAGTTACCTGTTTGGGGGATTTTGTAGGTGCAGCTGAGTGTTTCTGTGGGGGGGTGCTGGTGTGGCAGATTGTCTCTGGTGGTCAAGAGGGAATACTCAGTTTCAGTTCAGCGCAGAACCTGCTCATTGCTGGTTTTAGTTCTTTCATACTTCTTATTCACTTGGGAAACAGTTCTGCCTATCTTGTGTTTTTTTTTTAAGCCATTAACTTTCTAGGGCAGGAACTGTGTCTTGTCTAGCCCTGTAGCTTGGGGAGGGGTGCTAATTGTCTGGCCTGGCTCCTCAGCAGAGCCACTGCTGTCACCTGGAGGTGGGGCTGAGTCAGAGTGGTGTACTGTAGCTGCTTACCTGTTGGATTCTCATTAGGGGCTAGAAAAGGAATAAAAAATTACTCACCTTAGTAATGTTGTTTCTTCTAATGGAGTCTTGCTGTATTCTGACAAATCGCAGTGTGTCCCAACCTTCGAACTGCCCCGGAGATGAAAGAGTTAACTTTCCATGCCAGGCATGGGACGCTGAGCTCGAGCTTGGTTGAGACTCTGTCTGTTGCTGTTTGAACTCAAACCGTCAGATCTTTTCGAGCTAAACTCACTGAGAGTCCTGTGTGAAGCTGTAAACCTACACTAGCCAACTGGCTACTAAATATAATAAACAGATTTTTGGTCCCAAAACAAAGACTCAAGTCAGAAAACCCAAAAATGAAATAAACACAACACCCACTCACCCAAAGAAAAGAGGTGATAATAAAAAGATGGGGCACCTCCTGAGTGCCCACCTGCTACTACCCACCCACATCCAAAACAAAGGTCCTGAGAGGGGAAGGCAGGGGGGAGGTCAGAATACAGCAAGACTCCATTAGAAGAAACGACATTACTAAGGTGAGTAATTTTTTCTTCAAACAACATGAAGTCTTGCTGTATTCTGACAAATTGCAGACTACCAAGCAGTACCTCCATGGAGGAGGGACAGAACCTAACTAGGAAATAGGCTCTGAAGCACAGCTGTGCCAAATTGAGTATCACTCCTAGCTTGGGTATCCAGGGAGTAATGCTTGGTAAAAGTGTGAATTGTTTTCCAGGTAGCTGCTTGACATATCTCTAAGATAGGAATATCCCTGGTAGCAGCCAGAGAAGCAGCTGTACCTCTGGTAGAGTGAGCCCTCAGGCCTGAGGGTGGAATCCTACCTAGTTTTTCATAGCAAAATTGAATGCAAGAGACAATCCACCTGGCAATGGATCTTTTAGTGGCAATTTTCCTTTACCAACCTCACCATAAGTGAGGAACAGTTGGAGGAGTCAAACCTGTGACCATTGTACGTTCTATGTAGTAGCTAAGGGCTCTTTTCACATCAAACTGTGCAACCTCCTCTCACCAGAGGAGGAATGGTCAGTGAAGAACACAGGAAGAGACATAGATTGGTTAAGGTGGAAGTCTGAAACCACCTTAGGTAAAACTTCCTGTTAGTCCTGAGGACCACCTTTATCTCTATGGAAGAGATAAAATCAGGCTCCACTGACAGGGCTTGTAACCGCTTATGCGCCTGGCAGAAGTGATAGCCACCAAGAACACAGTTTTCAAGTCAAGTACTTAAGCTCTGCTGAGGACAAAGGCTCAAAAGGGGTTGCATAAGCTGAGCAATGCAAACATTAAGGTCCCAAGCAGGGCAGGGTCCCTGAATGGCGGATTGGTATGAAGCAGTCCTTGAAAAACTTGGAGAATACAGGGTGAGCTGAAAGAGAAGAAGGCTTACCTGCTGAAAGAAAAGCAGAGACAGCTGCCAGATGCACCCTTAGTGTAGCTGGTCTGAGTCCCAAGCTATTCAGATGAACCATATAGTCAAGGACTGTGGGCAGGTCAGCAGACTCTGGGGAAATATGCTTCCCAGAGCACCATATGGATAATCTTTTCCATTTGGAATTATAAGTAGTTCTGGTGGAAGGCTTTCTAGAAGCCTTTAGAATATCCATAACACCTTGAGAGAGGTGTAAATCAGCAAACTCTAACTCTTCAAGAGCCAGGCCTTGAGATTGAGAGATTTGAGATTCGGGTACCAAACCCTCCCCTGAGCACACGTTAACAGGTTGTAATTCCTGGGAAGAGACACGGGAAAGTGGACTGCTAAGGACAACAGGAGAGGGTACCAGGGCTGTCTGGCCCAGTCTGGAGCAATCAGAATCACCTTGCAGGGTTGAGACCTGATTTTGACTAGCACCTTGAACAGGAGAGGGAAAGGAGGAAAAGCATACAGGAACTTCCCTTCCCAATTGAGAACCAGGGCATCCAGGGGGACTGAGCCCAACACTGGGGGCCTGCAGCAAAAAAGGGGAAGTTGATGATTGTCTGGGGCTGCAAAAAGATCTATCTGTGGGGTGCCCAATCTGGAGAAGATCACCTCCAAAACCAGAGGATCCAGTGACCATTCGTGATGGCCCCGAGATATCCTGCTGAGAGCATCTGCCAGGACATTGTCCTTGCCTGGGAGGTGTACTGCTGTAAGGGAGGTGTTCAGGGAATAGGCCAGAGACCACAACGTCATTGCTTCTGTGAACAAGGCCGTAGACTGAGTGCCCCCTTGCTTGTTGATATACCACATTGTGGTGGTATTGTCTGTCCTGATCTGAACAACTTTGTTCTAAACAGACTTGGAAAAAGCTTGAAGTGCTAGAAACACTGCTCTGAGTTCCAACAGATTGATGTAAGGCAGAGATTCCCGAGGGGACCACAACCCTTGGGTGATCAGGTCTCCCAAGTGGGCCCCCCACCCCAAGAGGGAGGCATCTGTAGTAAGGATTAAAGAGTGAGACTGAGTGACAAAAGGAACTCCCTGTCTTAGATTGTCCTGATCCTGCCACCACTGCAAAGCCTGGATCAGGGTTCGAGTCACTGGTATCAGTTTGGTCAGAGGGTCCTTTTTCTGAGACCAAAAGGCTCTCAAGTGGAACTGAATGGCCCTCATCTGAAATCTTGCTCCTTGCACCACTGCTGTAGAAGCAGCCATGTGCCCCAGGAGCTGTAGAAAATGCCTTGTTGGTCGAGACACCTGTAGGGTGAATGAAGAGGCCAGTGTGATAAGGGTCTTTGCCTGTCCAGGGGAAGGAAGGCTCTTGACTTTTCTGTATCTAGCTCTACGCCTATGAAGGTGAGGAGCTGAACAGACTCTAGAACTGACTTTGAAAGATTCAGATGGAAACCTAGAGAGGTGAGCAGTTGCTGAGTTATCTGTAGGTGTAACTTGACTTGGTCTGGGGACTGGCCTACTATGAGCCAGTCATCCAGGTATGGGAAGATGGCAATCCTTTGCCTTCTTAGGGAAGCAACTACTACTGCCAGGCATTTTGTGAACACCCTTGGAGCAGAGGTTAGGCCGAAGGGCATTGCTCTGAATTGGTAATGGCCTGAGGGCAGCTCGAACCTGAGGTATTTTGATGGAAGCTTCTGATGAGAATATGGAAATAGGCATCATTGAGGTCCAGGGAGACTAGCCAGTCCCCTGGCCTTAGAGAGGGTAGAATTATTCCCAGAGTCACCATTTTGAACTTTGGCTTTAAAAGGTGCTTGTTTAAATATCTGAGATCCAGGATGGGCCGCCATTCTCCTGTCTTTTTGGGGGTGAGGAAGTACCTGGAGTACAATCCTTTCCCTTGGTGTAGGGGTGGAACCCTTTCTACAGCTCTGAGAGCCAAGATGGAAGAGACCTCTGCCTCTAGGGCAAGTGCCTCTGAAGGATTTGCAGGTGGAAAGGATCTGGTTCTCATCTTTGGAAATTTTTTGAAGCTGAGAACCAGTCCCTGGCTTACTACTTCCAGGACCCATTTGTCTGATGTTAAAGACTTCCAGTCCTGGACAAGGTAAGCCAGCCTGCCCCCTACAGGTGGTGGAGAATCGGCCCTGGCAAACCCATCAGGGTGTCTGTTTGGCAGAGGGTTTAGGCTTGAGGGGTGGAAGCAGGTCTGCTTGTACCCCTTCTGCCTCTCCCTCTAAAGAACCCCCTCTGAGCATAGGCAGAAGAGGAGGCCTGGGTTTGGTAGAAAGGCCTATGAAAAGGCCTGCCCCTGCCCCTGGGATGCTGCCTCTGAGGAGTGGCTTGACTTTCCTTGGCCTGTGCTCTCCTATAGGTGGTCCTGTATTCATCCATTTTCTTCATGTAGTTCTCTGTTTGCTCCCCAAACAGAGAATTACCCACAACAGGAAAATCCATGGGTGGGATATTCAAAAGGGTTGCGTCATGCGCAATAGGGTTGCGCCTGCGCAAGTCCGAAATTGCACCATTCTGCGATATTCAGCAGGAGGCAGTTGCGCCACTGAAAACATGCTGAGCAACAGCGCAATACTAATGAATGCATGCTGAACTGGAGGGGGAGGAACCATGCATAAACTGCACAGTCCAATATTCAGCCGGGCTGTGCAGAGTTGTACAGGCGCAACCCCCAACCTGCGCCTGCACAACTTTGAGCCCAAAAAAAAAGGAGTAAGTCGAGGGCCACCCACAGGTGAGCTGCCGCACTGCAGGGCACAACACAGCAGCTGCCACCTGTGGCTGGCCTCAACCTCTCCCTGTACCCCCCTGCAGCCGATCACGGGCAAAGTATAAAATCCCCCCACCCCTGACATGGCCCGATCGGGCAAAGCTAATAAACCCCACCCCACCAGCCTGATGCTTGGGCAGCAAAGTGTCCCCCAAACATATCCCTGGTGGTCCAGTGGACCCGCTAAGCCCGATCATGGGCTGTAGAAGTGTAAAACAACCCCCCAGAACATATCCCTGGTGGTCAGTGGACACGCTAAGCCCGATCGCGGGCTGTAGAAGTGTAAAACAACCCCCAGAATATATCCCTGGTGGTCCAGTGGACCGCTAAGCCCGATCGCAGGCTGCATTATATGGTGACCCCCCAAGACCATATCCTGGTGATCTGAGTGTCCCCACCCACCCACTCATGAAGCCCCACCACCTCCCCCGCAGCTGGCAGGCGGCAGCATCCCACCCGCCTGCCTCATTCATTCACATATCTGGACTACCTTGTACAGTATGGGCTGCACGCCCATTGGCTCTTGCTCTGCACCAATGGGTGTGCAGCCCTACCCCGGCAGTCAGTCGTCGGGCGGCCGGGCGGCAGGCCGGGTGGGATGCTGCCGCCCACCCGGCTGTCGGAGGGAGGGTGGTGGGTGGGGTGGGGACACAGATCACCAGGGATATGGTCTTGGGGTCGCCACATAATGCAGCCCGCGATCGGGCTTAGCGTCCACTGGACCACCAGGGATATGTTCTGGGGGGTTGTTTTACACTTCTACAGCCCGTGATCGGCTTAACGGTCCACTGACCACCGGGGATATGTTCTGGGGGGGTTGTTTTACACTTCTACAGCCCGCGATCGGGCTTAGCGGTCCACTGGACCACCAGGGATATGTTCTGGGGGGGTTGTTTTACACTTCTACAGTCCGCGATCGGGCTAAGCAGTTCACTGGACCACCAGGGATATGCTCTGGGGAGGACACTTTTCTGCCCGCGATCGGGCCAGTCGGGGAGTGGGGGGATTTCTTACACGTTTGCCCACGATTGGGCTGCAGGGGGCGTCGGTCCCCGATGGCTGTTGCCTGGCAGGCGCCAGGTGCAAGTCCTCGGGATCAGCGCACCTGCATGTAATGGCATGCAAATGGCTCCCCCTGTGCCTTGCATGAATTATGGCCCCATTTGCATGTCACCTTTTGAATATCGGAAATTTGCGCATGGCGCAATGGTACTTGCGCCACCCCAACTTGAATGCTCCACTCTGACCACTTGCGGTGGCGCAAGTTCCACTGCGCCATGCGCGGTAGCTGCCTGTGGCGGGGTGATATTCAAGGTTGCTCAATAGCACAACTCCTTTGAATATAGCCCAACGGCCACACCCCTGCGCAACTATTTTGTGCAGCGCAAGGGCTTGCGCCACAAAATAGCGCAGTTTGAATATCCGGCCCCATGGCCTTAGTCTGTGTATCCTGAGACAGGCTAGTACATCTGAGCCAAGCCATCCTACGAAGGGCCACAGATGTAGCCATGACTCTAGATGAAACATCATTGGAGTCCACTGCAGCATGGAATTGCACCTTGGATGCCTCAATACCATCAGCAGCCACCTGCTCCAGCTCCTTGGCAAGCTGGCCAGGGACCTGTTTAGCTAAAGCCATGACAGTGTTCAATCTAGATTTCTGATATCTAGCTGTATAGGCCATATAATTGGCCTGCCTGAGTCCCAAGGATGCTGCCATGTACTGTTTCTTTGCCATGGCATCAATCCTCCTGGAGTCCTTATCTGGGGGGTGTGAAGCCAAGGGTATATTAGCCTTATCACAGGCTGCAGCCTGCACTACCCCAACATGGCTGCATTGCTGTGTAAGGAACTCTGTATCTGAGCCTGACAGAGTATACCTCTTGTCCATTCTTTTATCCACAGGAGGTATAGAATTAGGAGTCTTTAAAATCTTAAATGTCTGTTTCCCAAAAGACTTGTGTAAGGGAATAGACAGCCTTCTGGACTCTGGGATATCCAACATTTCCACATAGTCAGGCTCCTCCTGGTCATCCATGGCTTCTTCCATAGGAAGCTGAAGGGTTTCGGCCACTTTCTTGTAAAACATGAAATGTGAGGGGACTCAGAAAGCCTAGGGGGAGACACTCCTGAAGGTCTGTCTGGGATGTCCGGGTCAATGGGCACATCCAGACTTTCATAACCACATTCACTTTCCTCATACTCTCCTTCCTCCTCCTCCGGTTCATAATATTCTTCCAAATCATAATCCGGAACCGGTGGAACCGGCCGAACCGGCGCCTTCCTGATGGCGCGGTTCGATTAGAGCTCAAGGATAGCGACTGAACAATTTTATCACTTTGGCTATTTCATCAGCGGTTGGAGAGAAACTTTTGGATCCACACCAGCTGATTTATCCTCTTGTTCTCTTAACGGAACCGACTCCTCAGAATCGGTTCTCTTTTACCCGAAGTTTCGCCCTGGTCAGAGGGCACTCCTTCTGGTTCGGTTTGAACCGACCGGGTTGGCTCATCCGGGTCAGCGGACTTTTTGGCCTCCCTTTCCCTGACCTACCAACTCTCTTTTCTAGGGTAGCTGCAGAAAATTTTACAAATCTGGCAGTCTGAATCGAGGTAGTCAAACCCCAGACAATAAACACAGGTGGTGTGGGGTCAGCCTTAACAGACTTCCACACACACTACAGTGTTGAAACCCAGTGGGCGGTTTTTCTTTTGGGTTTCTCAGACATGGTGCCAGTCCTAACAAAACTTACCCTTTTAATGGCAATCCACCAGGCAAGACACTCTTATCGGTTTCTGACCGTGTTACGGGTCGTGGAAAAAGACGTAGTAAAATCCGTTTTTTTTAGAACCGATAAGAACCGGTAACCACACTCTACAAGTAGAAATAAGGATTTTTAAACAACCTGATCGGTTCAAACCAAACCGATGAAACGTTTACAAGTTCCACACAGAATAGAAAATCAATATAAACCTATCTAGTACTCACAAATACCACAGACAGAGACTGAACTGACAGGTTGCGGTTTAAATTCGGTTGAAAACCGAGAAAAACGGACTTTAACTGACAAATTGAACCGAGCAAAGGAGAAATCTCCGGAGCAACTGTTCAGTGAGGTGCAGTAAAGAATCTGACGGTTTGAGTTCAAACAGCAACAGACAGAGTCTCAACCGAGCTCAAGCTCAGCGTTCCATGCCTGGCATGGAAAGTTAACTCTTTCATCTCCGGGGCAGTTCGAAGGTTGGGACTCACTGCGATTTGTCAGAATACAGCAAGACCTCATGTTGTTTGAAGGAAGCAGTTCATTTCAGGGAAGTGACTGCTGATTTTTGCTGATTTTATTGCTGTTGTTATTGTTTCTTTTGCAGCTTATCATTGCTTTCAGTTGGTACCAGCTTGCGTTCTGGATTCATTTGGAAAGCTACCTGTTGGGGGGATTTTGTAGGTACAGCTGAGTGTTTCTGTGGGGGTTTGCTGGTGTGGCTGATTGTCTCTGCTGGTCAGGAGGGGCCCATCCCCCCACCCCTAGTGCATCACTTCCTTTATACTATTAATCTGTGACATCATACGGTACCAGCTGACTGCATATACACACTGTTAACCATCTTATTTCAGTACACAACATAGGCACACACCACACCCTGAAATAAATCTACATTCCTTGATACATTATACCACTGGGCACTGGACATGGTGTATAAGAAAAGAGCAGCAGAGGGTACAGGGCAATAAGGGACAGTTAGGTCAAGGATAGAAGAAGGAAAATGATGGGTGTGGTGCTTTGCAGTGGATGTGGGGTAACAGTGTTCAGAAAGACCTTCTGGACACTGTGGTGCTGCCCTATCTGCAGGCACCTCTCTGTGTTGAGAGAAGTAGCTGAACTCCGAGTAGAGTTAGCGAGGTTACAGGCAACCTTTCCCCCCATACAGAGACCACCATGTCCACCACCGCTCCCTCAGAGGTTGCCAAGAAGAAGGGAAGGATGGACTACAGTGGGCTCAGGGAGGATGCAGGAGGCAACATGGAAGCACATCCCCCAGCCGGTGGCACTTCACAACTCATATGCCATCCTGGCAAAGCATAAAGATTATATAGCATCTTCGGAAGTGAACACCATGGGGGTTGAGAGGGTCATCCAGGATGGAACCCCAAGGGCAGATGCAAGGAGAACACACAGGAGGAGGAAGCAAATCCTGGCTGGGGACTCCACTGTCCGGGGGATTGAGCTGGGGTCAGGTAGTAATGGTGAGAGGGAGGTAATCTGCCTACCTGGAGGCACAGTTCAGAAGAAGGGCAAGTGAATCCTTAGGACTGCAAAGGTGGTAGCAAGGAGGGAGGAGCTGGATGTCATTATTCACTTGGGGACTAATCACCTGGCTAGAGAGGGGGTAGATATAGGAAGAGTACAGGAAGAGTTCAGGGAGCTGGGGAGGAGACTTGGGCAAGTAGCACACTATGTCACCTTCTCAGAGGTGCTACCTGTCCACGGCAAGGGGGAAGGGAGGGATATCTGCATCACTGAATTCAACAAATGGCTGAAGAAATGGTGCGAAGAGGTAAAGTATGGCTTCCTTGGGGACTGGAGCCTCACCTGGAGGGATGAAGGACTATATTCTCCAGATGCCCTGCATCTATCCAGGGGAGGCAACAGTATCCTGTCTGAGAAGTTTAAGTGCACCCTTAGTGATCATTTAAACTTGCCAAGGGGGGAGGCATAGATAGTCAAGGGGATTATCATAGCCCCCCCACCCCCACCCCCACAGGACATGACTGAAAGCAGTGAGGACCCGTTAACTAGCATAATATCTAACCATAAAACTACCATGGTTACAATGGGGGAGAGAACAGAAGGTACATCACTAATGCAGTACAGGGCAAAGACCAATAATCAAGGAACATTAAGGGGGTACACAGAGTGGAAGGTCATGTGCACAAATACAGAACAAAATCCCAGACCTAACGGCACTGATGGCAGACACAAACCCGAACATTGTGGCTATTATGGAGACATGATATGCAGGGAACCATGACTGGGATGCAGCCATACCAGGGTATACACTTTTTAGAAAGGACAGGGAGTGGAAGGGGGAGGAGGGGTTGCTATGTATGTAAAGGAAGGGATTAAAGCTATGGAGGTTCAGCGATCCAGGGAAGAAGCAGAGGCATTGTGGGTCACTCTGGAGTTGGGGAACAAAACAACCATCCGTGCTAGAGTAGTTTACAGGCCTCCTGTGCAGGGGGAGGATATAGATCTAGTATTAGGGGAAACCATCCATAATATGGCAGCCAAAGGGAAGTACTACCAATAGATGACTTCAACATGCGGGATGCAGACTGGAATTCCCAGACTGCAAGTACATCAAGGAGCAGCGACCTCATGTCTGCCATGTATGGGGCAAACCTAAGGCAGCTGGTGGTTGAGCCCACCAGGAAGGGGGCTGTACTGGACTTATCACTGACAAATGGGAACAGAATCATGGATGTTGAGGTGGGCAGTCCCCTTGGTACCAGTGACCACAGAACTGTGTGGTTTAGAGTCAATACGTTGTCGGAAGAAAGCCATTCAAAGATTAAGATCCTAGATTTCCAGAAGACCAACTTCATGGAGATGGGGGAATAGCTCAAAACTGCCCTGGCAGCAGAAGATACAGAGGAAGGGGTAGAAGAACAGTGGCTTAGGTTCAAGAGATCCATAGCAGGAGTGAGAAGTCAATGTGTCAGACTGCTTAGCAAAAGCAAAAGAAAGAAGCAGCCACTGTGATTCTCTAACTCCGTAGCTGAGAAAGTGCAAGAAAAAGTAAGACATTCAGGAAATAAAAAGAGACACAGAAAGAAGAAGACAGACTGAAATATCAGGGAAGCTGAGAAAGCTGTCAGGGGGGCTAAGGCAAAAACGAAGGAAGGAATAGCACAGGCTATTAAGAAGGGGGACGAGACCTTCTTCCATTATATTAGTGAGAGGAAGACCAGAAATGGTATTGTTAGGCTAAAGAAGAGAGAGGGTGGGTGGGTGGAGTATGACCTTGAAAAATCTGAGACACTGAACAAATATTTTTGCTCAGTATTAACCAAAGAAGAAGCAGGAGAGGGGCCAGGACTCACGAGGAAAGATGCATGGGGGAAGAGGTGGACACCAGTCCATTTATGGTGGATAGAGTCTTGCAGGAACTAGGAAAAGTAAAGACAGACAAGGCAATGGGGCCAGACAAGATTCACCCTAGAGTGAAGGAACTCAGGGAAGTCCTAGCAGGTCTGCTGACAACCCTCTTCAACCAATCACTAGGGAGGGGAGAGGTACCTGGGGACTGGAGGAGGGCAGAGGTGGTCCCCCTGCACAAGACTGGAAGTGGGGAGGAGGCAGGCAATTACAGACCTGTAAGCATGACCTCAGTGGTGGGGAAGCTGATGGAGTCCCTGCTTAAGGAGCGGGTAGTGAAGTTCCTGGAGTCAAGTGGTGCAAAAGACCCAAAGTAGCATGGATTCACTGAGGGTAGGTCTTGTCAGACTAATCTTATCAATTTCTTTGACTGGGTGACCAGGATAGTACATCAGGGATGGGCAGTGGATGTGGTCTACCTGGATTTCAATAAGGCCTTCAACACCGTTCCTCATAGAAAGTTGCTTAACAAATTGGGGAATCTGGGCATGGGCTCTAAAGTGATAAAATGGGTTGGAAACTGGCTAAAAGGCAGGTCCCAGAGGGTGGTAGTAAATGGCATAAAATCAGAAGGGGGGGAGGTGACCAGCGGGGTTCCACAGGGATTGGTGCTGGGTCTAGTTCTATTCAATGTCTTCATAAGTGACATTGCAGAGGGACTGGAGGGGAAAGTATGCCTGTTTGCAGATGACACCAAGATCTGTAACAGTCAACACACAGGAGGGGCTACATAAAATGAGAAATGACCTAAGACTACTTGAGGCATGGTCAAGGGTTTGGCAGTTGGGTTTCAATGCTAAGAAGTGCAAGACAATACACCTGGGACACAGAAACCCAAGAAAGGAATACAGGATGGCGGGGGCAGGCTCTAGCCACCACAAGTCAGGAGAGAGACCTGGGAGTTATCATATCCAATAACCTGAAGTCAGCCGAACAATACAAAAAAGCAGTGGGGAAGGCAAACAAAATGCTGGGGTGCATAGGAAGGGGCATAACCACCAGGAGAAGTGAAGTGGTGATGCCACTGTATAGATCACTGATGAAGCCTCATCTGGAATACTGTGTCCAATTCTGGAGAATGCATCTTAGGAAGGACATAGACAGAATGGAAGCAGTCCAGAGAAGAGCAACAAAAATGATACATGAACTGCACCACAAGCCTTATGAGGAAAGACTCAAGGAACTTAACATCTATTCACTGGAAGTGAGAAGGGAGAAAGGGGATATGATAGAGAATTTCAAATACCTTAGAGCAATAAACAAGGTATAGGAGGGGAGCATATTTCAGAGAAGAAAGTGCACAAGGACAAGGAGACATAACATGAGGCTGGAGGGAGGGAGGCTTAGGGGTGATGCTAGGAAGTATTTTTTCACAGAGAGGGTGGTGGATCTGTGGAACAACCTACCAGTGGAGGTGGTGGAAATGAAAACAGTACGAGGATTCAAAAGTGCATGAGATAAGCATAAAGGCACCCCGCTGTACAGCAGAGTGGGGAAAGTCAGTCCAAATAAGAGTAGGGATTGCCAAACTAAGTAGGGAAATGGACAGACTAGGTGGGCTGTATGGTCATTATCTGCTGACAGATTCTATGAAATTCAGTCCCTAATAATGTATCACGTGCTCGGGAAACTGTTCCACTTTTCCCTTCCAGCATGGTCACCCACTATAAGAAGTTCTCTAGAGAAGTGTGTCTATGTTAGGCAGCAGGTTCTGTGATTCAGTATAGTGCCTCACTTACAATTATCTAAAGAAGTCTGTCTGCTGGAGGCTAAATTTTTCCTAGCCTTTCCTAAAGGGGACCACTGAATTGTTCTGTACCATTAATTTATATCTTGCTAGGGCAAACTTGTTCCAGTTCCGATTCCCTGGGTCCATTTGGGGGGGGTGGAAATCTGGGTCCAATTATTATGAAGAGGGGCCCTACTTCATTTGGAGTGTGTGCATGAGTGATCTTTCTAGCCTGGACCAGGACTCTAAGTGTATGTTTTGTCTAAGGGATGGATATGTCCTTCCAAACTTTGAGGGAGAGGGTTATATGTGGCAGGGCAAAAAGTGGAATGGAACGAGACTGCTGAACTTAAATTTCAAGCCAGCCCATGTAATTTCTTTGTTTCATCCAGGATACTATGGGGGGCCAATTGTGCGGCCAAATGATATAGTTAGAGATCAGACAAGGCCATAACCTCTGTTTCCCTTGGAGCGGTCAACACTTAACTTTGTGTCTACGTTTGGCCCAAGCAAATATCATGATGAATTTATTAACTGCTTTCCAGTATTACACAGGGATGCTAATTGGGAGGGCTTGAAAGAAGAGGAATCTATTCAAGATGTTCATTTTTATTGTTGCAATACAGCCTCCCAGTGTTAGGAGTAATAATTCCCATGTGCATGTATCTGCTCTTATTTCCCCTAGCAGTTTCTCATAATTCAACTTAAATAGGAAGGAAAGGGGTGAATCGCAGGTATCACACTACATTATTTTCCACCCATCTAAATGGGAAATTTACTAGAAATTCTGGGGAGCAGATCCACTCAACTTAACCACCTCTAATTTATCAAAATTAATTTTATATGCTGAGACTTCTTCATAGAACTCCTGTCCTTCTGTCAGGGCAGGAAACGATGTCTCTGGGGAAATGATGAAGAAAAGGGAGTCATCTGCGGAAAACAAGATTTTATGGGTTTTATCAACTAGTCATAAAGACAAGCAGCTACCCAAACATTGATATGGGATGAAAAAAACAACCCTGGTAGTAGGATGACTTAAAAAGATTTTTATTTAACAGAATAAAAGCGGCACTATCCCGTCCCACGAGCCAAACGTTTTTGAGCTCACTCGCGCTTTATCAAGGCCTCTGGGTTGGTCTTTTCATCCCATATCAGTATCTGGGTAGCTGCCTGTCTTTATGACTTGTTGCTGAGCCTTTTGTGTTGGGTTGACTCCGAATGTGGCTCTTCTGAGCCTGGGGAAGCGTACAGGAATTTAATACAGTCACAAAAATCTCTGGCCCATACCCATCTCTTCCAGGGTTCTATGAAGGAATCTCCACTCCACCAAGCCAAATGCCTTCTTGACACACATAAATATGGCTAACAATAGTTCAGGGGATTTCCACTGCCAGGAGATCAGATTCAATAGTTGCCTGATATTATCTTGTATTAATCTTCCATTAATGAAGCCTGTCTAGTCTGGGTGGACTACATTCCTATACAGCCCTGAGTAGGCTAAGATAGGGGTGAATATTGTAATGGACATTTAATAAGGGTCTGTATGAGCTGCATAAGGTGGGCTCTTTTCCTGATTTAGGGAGTACTGAGATTTGGGCATATTGCCAGGATGGGGGGCTATCTGTCCTTCCTGCACCACCCTAAACACTTAGCACAGATGGGGAAGCAATTCCTCCTTAAATGTTTTGTAAAACTATGTGGCTATCCCATCTGGACTTGGAGCCTTTCAAGCCTTTAATCTCCCTAGGGCAGCCTGCATTTCTTTCATCAGTATTGGTGCTTCTAATAGGTCAGCTGCATCATGCCCTAGTTTTTTTACC
Source organism: Neoceratodus forsteri (assembly GCA_016271365.2). Classification (NCBI taxonomy): domain Eukaryota; kingdom Metazoa; phylum Chordata; order Ceratodontiformes; family Ceratodontidae; genus Neoceratodus; species Neoceratodus forsteri. Next base: position 1,822,251,289 of record CM057449.1, on the reverse strand, counting down.
TTAACCTTTTCAAAGAAATTATCTAGATTCTCTTGGTAATTAGTAATTTTATCTTGTAAGTATAGCTTTTTATAAAAGTCGAAAAACTCCTGAGCTATGTTATCGGGGTTCATTTCTTTTTTTTTTTTTTGCTATTTACTATGCTTTCTGTTGCTGTCATCATCCCCAGGGCTTACCTGTTATGGAGATACAGATCCCAGGCTTACCCCCTATTGGGTGGGGCTGTCAGTTGGCCCATGGACCTGAAAGTCGGGACTCCAGCAGGCATCCCAACCAGAGGAGCCCACTGGATTGCCCCCCAAGGTGGAGGCCATGGAACCAGGATGTGCCAGTGAAGACAAGCCACTCCACCATACCTCTCAACCTCTTGCCTCATGAATCAGGGACAAGGCTTAAAAAAATCAGGGACAAAGACCCCAAATCAGGGACACATCTTAAAATCTGGTACTATTCACTCAGAAAGCTGACAGAATAAAGGGATTTGTATTAAGATGCATTTTCTGAAGAATAACAAGTCTGTTACTTTAATGTTTGACATTATTTTGTGCTTTTAATCCCCACTGTTCTGTCAAAAGAACACAAATTTTACGAGGGACAGAGGAAAAATCTGAGGCAAAATCAGGGACGTACCTGAAAATCAGGGACAGTTGAGAGGTATGTACTCCACTGCCGAGCAGGACCATGGAGAATGGGCAGACATGGAACATGGAGCATCACGGAGGGAGGTGGCACTTTTTTTTGAGAGATATTGATCCCTGGGGTAAGACGTGCAATGCATACACCATCTGCCCCTCCCCCCAGTTGATGGTGCTGGCCGTGGCGGTACCCTCAGCCCCTTCCAGGAGTCTGTAATGCACCAGACACTCTCTCCCCACCCCTGGAAAAGAAGAGCCGTCCCCAGGATATGAAAATTACATACCTACCGTAATTCTTGATCTTCTTGGACGAGTCTCCACCACTCATTCACACTAGTGGGATCTGCGCCGGAGGCACTAGGACCCATCGAGAGCAAACTTTTTGCTGGAGGTTGGCAGCGAAAGATGGCGCTTGCTGAGGCATGGCGCCGCGAGCGATGGCTCGCGCGGTAATGACTATCTCGGCGACGACCCTCCAACCGCCTCAGTACCTTTTTTACCAAGGAGGTGCAGCGCAACTAACGTAAAGAGTAAACCTAACCTTAAAAAACGGACATAAGATAGTCCAGATGACCCGTGTAAGAAGGGTCAGCAAAGAAGTCTTCACGGCCTAAAGATTTGAGGGAGTGAAGACCAACACAGCGGTGAGCTCGGGGGATGGAGGGTGGGCGTGTGAATGAGTGGTGGAAACTCATCCAAGAAGATCAAAATTACGGTAGATACGTAATTTTCATATCTTCCTGGACATAAGTCTCCACCACTCATTCACACAGTAGGAGTACCAAGCTGATAATCCCCAAAAGGCGGCAGGGGAGCCAGAGCTCACACGTCTAGGACAGGAGTCCATTAAGGATAGTTCTGCCGAAGGCGGAATGACGCCTGGCATGAACATCCAGTGCATAATGCTTTACGAAGGTATGCACTGATCTCCAGGTGGTGGCATTGCAGATATCTGCAATTGGAACATTGCGAATTTCCGCTAGGGATGCCGCAACCGCCCTAGTAGAGTGAGCGTACACTCTACCTTCTAATTTAACCTGTGCCATGGAATAGCAATGTCGAAGACATGCCACTAACCATGATGAGATGCATCTGATAGCGACAGGCTGACCCAGCGGGTCTCGCTGAAGGAAACAAACAATTGCTGAGTCTTGCGAAAATTCTTGGTTCTATCTAAGTAGAACCTCAAGGCTCTCTTAACATCCAAGGAATGAAGAGACCGTTCTCCTTCATTTTGGAAGTTCGCGAAGTAAGAGGGAAGCACCAGAGGTTGGTTTAGATGGAATTCTGACACAACCTTGGGAAGAAATTTAGGATGAGTACGAAGAACTACTTTGTCCCTATGGAACACAGTATACGGAGGGTCCGTAACCAGGGCATGTATCTCAGAGACCCTGCGGGCTGAGGTAATGGCCACTAGGAAGGCTGTCTTCCAGGTAAGAAATTTTAGCTCACAGGTAGCTAGGGGTTCGAAAGGCTTCCGAGTGAGCATGTCTAGCACAAGGTTAATGTCCCAGGCTGCGACCGGACGTCTAACAGGGGGTCTGGTATGCAGAATTCCCTTAAGAAATCTCTTCACCATAGGTAACTGAGCCAGAGACAAGGAAGAAACCGGCTCATGGTACGCTGAAATGGCACTAAGGTGAACTTTAACCGTGGAGTACTGGAGACCTGAGTTTGATAGGTCCAAAAGGTACTCTAGAACCTTGTCTGGAGGGACAGGAAGGGATTCCAAGATGACTCACACACCAGAGAAAAAACGTTTCCACTTAGAAGCGTAAGTTTTTCGGGTAGCTGGCTTCCGAGCAGCCAGAAGGATGCCTGAGACTCTACGAGAGACGTTGAACCGATTCACTTCTACCTCTTCAGGAGCCAAGCATGAAGGTGAAGTGACCTCAGGTTGGGATGGACCAACGAACCCTGAGTCAAAAGATTGATTTGCAAGGGAAGTGGTCTCGGAGGGCTGCCGACATACTGTTGAGTAGAAACCATAGTTGCCGAGGCCAGGAGGAGCAATGAGAATCATCTTGGTCCCCTGAGACTCGAATTTGAGGAGTACTCTCTGAATTAGAGAAGCGGTGGAAAGGCGTAAAGAAAGCGTTTTGTCCACCGCAGCCTGAAAGCATCCTGACAGAAAATGCCAGGCCCTGGATTTCTGGAGCAGAAGAGAGGCAGTTTTGCGTTGAGTGGGGATGCAAAAAGGTCCAGGTCTGGAGTCCCCCACTCTTCGAACAGTGACCGAGCTACGGCTGGATCGAGAGACCACTCGTGAGGGTCTGCTTCCGTTCTGCTGAGGTGATCTGCTAAGTCGTTTTGTACACCTGGCAGATATACCGGCTTGAATTAGAGACTTGTGCTCCAAGCACCACTCCCACACTCTCATTGCTTCCCTGTAAAGGGGATAAGAATGAGCACCGCCTTGCTTGTTGATGTAATACATCACAGCTTTGTTGTCCGTTTGAAGGAGAATGTTCTTGTGACAAAGAACATCCTTCAACGCTCGGATTGCATAGAGGACCGCTCTCATCTCCAGGACATTTATGTGGAGCTGAGTTTCGAGCTGAGTCCATACACCTTGAGTGTGGAGAGAGCGACAGTGAGCTCCCCATCCCATTAGCGATTCGTCTGTGGTGAAGGAGATCTGATGATTCAGAGGAGCAAAGGGGAATCCTTCCAGGAGATTGCTGTCTTGAGACCACCAGGTGAGAGACCTTCGTAGGGGCTCCGTCACCTTGATGGGATAAGACTGGGGGTGAGAGGTCGGTGACCACTGAGCGGAGAGCATCCATTGGGTGGTCCTCATGTGTAACCGAGCTAGGGGTACAGTGAACACTGAGGACGCCATGAGACCCAACATACGTTGCATCGAGAGAGCTGTGACCGATCGGTTCTCCCCGATGTAACGGGCCATCTGAAGGATGTCGAGTCTTCTGTCCTCTGGAAGGAAAGCCTTCACGGAAGAGGTGTCCAGAAGAGTCCCTATGAAAAGGAGCCTCTGGGAGGGCTGCAGTTGTGACTTCTTCAGATTCAGCAGAACTCCCATGGACGTAAGAAGGCGAGAGGCCGTTTGAACAGCTTCCAGAGTCCCTTGGCTGGAAGGGCTTGCTAGGAGCCAATCGTCCAGGTAGGGAAACACTCGGAGTCCGAGCTTCCTGAGATGCGCTGCGAGAACTGCACAACACTTTGTAAAAACTCGCGGCGCCAAGGATAGCCCAAAAGGCAGGACTCTGAACTGATAATGCTTACCCAGAGCTACAAACCTCAGGAATTTGCGATGGGTCGGGTGGATGGGGATATGCTGGTAAGCATCCTGCATATCCAGGGAGGCCAGCCAGTCGTGCTGATGCAGCAAAGGTAACAGGGTACCTAGGGAAATCATTTTGAATTTCTCCTTGGGGAGGAATTTGTTTAACTTTCTGAGGTCTAGAATGGGGCGCATCCCCCCAGATTTCTTTGGAACCAGAAAGTAATGGGAGTAGAACCCTGTGTTTCGCTGATGCGGGGGCACCAGTTCTATTGCCCTGTTGTTTAGAAGGCCCTGGATCTCGGGCGGTGAGGAGGCCTGACTGAGAGGTTGACAACCTGGGTTGTCGTTTGGGAGGACAATTTGGGGGGGTTTCCAAGAAATTGAGAGAATAACCCTCGTGAATTATCCAAAGGACCCATTTGTCCGAGGTTATGGACTTCCACTGGTTGTAGAAGTACATCAGACGACCTCCCACTGGAGGAGAAAGTTCCACCTCGGGCAGTGTGGATGGAACTTGGGCGGCAATTATAGGTAGCGCTGGGGCTTTAGGCCCTCGCGCTCTGCTGCGTCTTCTTTTGAGGTTGGGCAGGTTGGCTTTTATGGAAGCTTCCTCTGCCTCTGCCTCTGCCTCGAAAGGACTGACGACTATGAAACTGACGTTACCACATGCCCCGAGAGGGGTAGGCGGAGGTCTAGCCAACTTAATGGCCGACCTAGTCTTCTGAGTGGCCTCTAGGGCTTGCTCTACCTGAGGACCGAAAAGATACGAGCCATCAAAGGGCAACGCCATTACCTGCTGCTGAGCATCATTCGAAGCCGAAGCACGCAGCCAGGAATGGCGTCAGGTACAATACCTGCTGCTGAACGAGAAGCAGTGTCGAAAGCGCCCATGGCAGCTTTGACCTGTTGGTTATTGGACTCAATACTCTGATAACGGTTAGAAGAAGCTCTGACTTGGAGTCGGAATCTGGAAGAGCTTCAACCATTCGTTTCATAGAGTGCCACAGGATATACTCATACTGAGAAAAATAGCCTTGATAGCTGGCAATACGCATACTTAAAGTGGAGGCAGCAAAGACTCTCTTACCTAATGTATCAATTTTACGAGACTCTTTGTTAATAGGTCGAGCTGTAGTAGCTTGAGGAAGAACGACCTTGTCATTCTCTGCCAGGACTACAATAGGATCCGCAAAGGCTTGGGATGCCAAAATGGGACGATCCTTGGGAGCTGAATATTTCTTATCAATGGATTTAGCCACCGAGGGAATAAGAGCAGGATTATTCCATACCATTTGAGACAGCGTCTCGAAGGAAGGTTGAATCGGAGGAGTCAAATCCGTAGGGATCTCCGAAGCATGAAGATACTGGAGTCTTAATATTTTCCCAGGATCGATGTCTGTAGTCTGGAGAGAAAGAGTGGATCTCAGGTTCTTCAACAGAGACTTAAAGGATAGGTCCTCGACCACAGGCTCTGTAGCAGTGAAAGATCCCGTTTCCTCCACTTCATCACCCAACCGAAGGTCTGGGTCGGGCTCAACATCATCTCCTGATAGTCCAGGAAGGACTGTTTGGACAGGAAAGGAGTGAAAAATAGGAGAGGAGGAAAGAGCAGATAGAAAGGGAGAGTCCCCGAGGGTCCCTGGTGCTGAGGAGGCGAAGGGTGAGCAGGCGCGCAGGCGCCGGCGCCCGAGAAGCACGTGGCACACAGCGGCACTGCGCGCCCCAGCGGTGCCGCAAAGTCACCTGGCGCTGCAGGCGGCGCCATGAGACATGCCGGCACCGTGGGCCGGCGCCGCAGACCAAGCGCACCAGCAGACGGCGCCACAAGGCCCCGTGGCGCCAAAATAGCCGACAAGCAGCGACCCCGCGGAGGCGCCGAGGACACCCTGGAACCTGGAAGGCAAGAGAGGAAAAAACAGGAGATAAGGGCATCGGTGTGGCCCTGCACCGCAGCCATGTGAGGGGGAAACACACGGCGAGTCGCTGGCATCGAAGGAGGCGCCGGTGACTAGGAAGGTCCAACCGCCCTACCTGATCACCCGACGAGCCCGAAGGCTCCGGGGCAACCGAGCCAGGCAGAAGAACTGACCTCCGAGCCCATCGCTCCACAAGAGCGGCCCACTGATGAAACTGCTCATCTGGAGCCCTACCTATAGGCGGGGTGGGGCTCCGATGTCGAAGACGGCGGAAACTGGAAGTTGGCAACTCCGAAGGAGGAGACCGGCAACTAGCGACGATAACCGACCTTCGACGCAGGAGATTACTCAGAGGGCGCACCGAGTGATGCCTTCTTTTGACCCAGGGTCAAGAAGAGTCGAGGCTAAGCAGCCGAATGCGACCGCTTATTTTATGCCGGCGGGGAACCGCCCATCCCCTGGGCATCGGACTGACCGCTGTCGGAACCCCACTGAGGAGAAGGGGCTGGCCGGACGACTGACTGAGACAGCTTTCATGTAAGTCTCCCTACCGTCACCTGACCTGCTCATGGTCGACTCCGTCCAGTAGGCCGAGACTTCTTTACTATAAGTTAAATTTTAAAATATAACAGAAATATAATGAAATAGAATAAAATTAAGCGATACTACTATCGAGATAATATTACAAAAAAATAAACTGAAAACTATGCGCTAGTTTGAAGTTTGACTCCCGACAGGCGAGCGACGTTGTTCACTGAAGCGCACTCGACGGCGGGAAAAAAGGAACTGAGGCGGTTGGAGGGTCGTCGCCGAGATAGTCATTACCGCGCAGCCACCGCCACAGCGCCATGCCCGCGGCGCCATCTCTCGCACCGACCCTCCAGCAAAAAGTTTGCTCCCGATGGGTCCTAGTGCCTCCGGCGCAGATCCCACTAGTGTGAATGAGTGGTGGAGACTTATGTCCAGGAAGATGCTCAATTCTTCTCCCCTGGTCGGACTGCCAACTCCCGAGTCCATCTTCGAACCCAGGATGTCGGCACAAGCGGATACCTTGCTGCTGCACCAGCAGGCTGGCCAGGTTCATTTCATAATGCTGGGTGGAAGCTTTTCTCTTAACACATAATACTAATCTGCTGGCTGCTTCTTTGCATAGCTGTCAGGTTAGAATTCTATCTGCCCTGTTGTCTGCCTCATAATACCTCTGACAGGAGTACCTCAGGACCCCTTCAATTTTCTTATCCAATAGCTTATTTAGTTTTTTCTTGCCATCTTCCAGGCATGCTTTGATTCCTCATTCAATACACTGTTGTGTTCTGCTTTGAGGTTGAAAAGTTTGGCCTCAAGATCTAGCTGTTCTTTTTGCCTCATTTTTTTAAAACTAAGCAAAACTGATATTTGGTTCTACGTTATCACAGCTCTGAAGCCATCCCACCACATTGCTGCTGGAGTCTCCCCTGGTGGGTTAGTTGCTCTGTACTCTTGCAAGCATTGTTCGACTAGTTCTTTGTATTCTTGAATATTTAATCGGGATGCATTCAGTCTCCAGCTCGAGGTTTTGTTTCTTTGGGTCAAAATGAGGTCCTTCACTACTGTTGCATGATCTGAAAAGGTTATGGGCTTTATTACACTGTGTTCAATAAAGACTAACCACTCTGTAAAAATTAGGAGGAGGTCAGTTTGAGAATAGGCTTGGTGTGGTGCTGACCAACATGTATAATCCCGACCGTAAGGGTTCAAATGCCACCATACATCCACCAGGCCTAGCTAGTTTGACACTCTTTTCAGACCTAACGAGGCATGTCTGTGTGGATCTGATGGAATGTATTAAAGTCCCTCCCCTCATGAATATTTCACCAGGATTGGGGGCTGCCATTATTATCACTCTTTGTTTTTTACCTCGGCATTATCTTTGTGCATATTTGGGACATATATGTTTAGCACCATACAAGTGATGTTTTTATATTTTCCCTTCAAGATGCTGAACCTCCCTTCTGGATCTTGTATGCACCCGTCTACCTCCGGGGCAGTCCCTATGCAATAAGATTGTTACCCCTCTCCTGTGCATGTGTGCCTGGTATATGGAATGATATACCGCAGCTACTCAGAAGCTCTTCAATTTTGCACTCTCTTTTGGAGATAAGTGTGTCTCTTGTAAAAAGGCAATTTCAGTTCTGAATTTCTTGATCTCATTCAAAACTTTAATTGTTTTTATAGGGCTGTTTAAGCCCCCGACATTCTACATCAGTATTCTTCCAGACTCAGTGTTACCTCTCTCTCTATATATAAATAAACCATTTTTGGTAATAATACACGCTTGGGGATTGCTCTAGGGAAGATGGTCTCTATTCTTCAGAACCATACAGGTTTACACTATTACCTTATGTGTCACCAACATTAATCATAAATCAAACAACCAAATTAGAATCACTCTGATAGGAGCTAATTGCTTCAAATGGTTAACAAGTCACCCTGCCTGTCAGTTTTGGTTTGACCAGCAGGGTGGAGTTTTGTCTGAGGAAGCCCTGCACAAGATACGTGCTTTTGAGCGGTCACCAATGCTTTCTCCGCCATTGCAGCTCAGCTTGGGTACCTTGCACCAGCTATGTGGTGACAGTACGTTCAGTGAGTATAGGACAAAACATACATGTGTCCCTCCCTCCCTAGTGAGTGGTGCTGGACAGCAAAACAGGTCCCTGGCCCACACCCTCACCTTTTATATAACTAATGGTCTGTCGAACTCCCCCCCTCCAACTCCTCTAACCAAGCATATGCCTGAAGGAGTTAGATATCACGGAGAACCCCAGCTCTAGTTGTAAGTGACCCAGAGTGCAGGGTTGGCCACATCAAGAGGAGTATCATTAGGCTGTCCAGCTCTGGTCCTCTTCTCCCCGCCCCCCAACAGCTGGAGCCCTTACATAACCCTGCAAGGACACTGAACTGCATGCTGTGATTTTCAAGTGGCAACTATGCAGCTCCTTGGCTGCAACCTTCTCTACAACTTCTGTGGGCCTCCTAGGTGTAAATCTAGTTTGCAGCCACCAACCAGGCCACAGAAAAAGCTGCTCTTACCACAAGAGCGCAGAACCAGTTGCTGTCGCCATTTTGCCCTGACTCATGACCACCTTGGTATGCAACACATCTGATTAATAATCACAAACATAAAGCCACTAACTTCACTTTTCCTCCTTTTTTATGGCTGTGGGTGGAGCCTACAGCCATCTTGCTGTCTGTAGCCGGAAACATGGAGTATCGTGGAACACCTTTTGGGAGTTTTCAGTGTATCCTTCCACATCTACAAATCACTATGCCAATTGAAATAAAATACTCCCTTCTTTCTGTTTAGAATGTTGGAGACATAACTCCAAGCTGTTTATCAGATGGCCATTAGGAAACTGAAACAGCTTGTTAAATATTGGTTGTCTATTAAACTGGAGATTTGTTTACCCCTTCAAAATGCAACAACTTGCACATTTAAATACTTAGCATTTAAACATTTTCTTGCTGCTAGCTTCAGTTGGGCAGATATTGTCTTTTAAGAAAAAGTTATACCTCATAAATGTCAACCTTTTCCAACATCGAATCTAAAAAAATTTACACACTTTTTTTAACCTCTTAAGACACTATCTGATAAATAATGTCTCAGACAAATGCCAGGTGCTCTGTAAAGTATCCAGGATAAATACACAGCAATCAGCAGGCATTTTTACTATGTTTTTTTGGGAAAAAAATATATTGAGCTACAGCAAACACATACACACACAGACTGTACACACCATCCTCATGGCCACAATATTCAAAATAAATACTACAATGTAATATGTAATAAAACAATAAAGAAACTGTTTGCTTATGTCAGCGAACACAGTGAAGTTCAGTTTACAGTAGATTTCCTTTAAACATTTCTTATCCTATATTTTGTATCCTGGATAGCGCAGGGGAGATGCTACATCTCATTGTCATAGGGATCTTCATTTACACATTTGCACTGTATTTACTCAAGATGTCCCAGATTAGATACAATACCTTGTTTTCAGTGGGGTCATAAATTTACCATTTTTTATAAATGTATTTATTCAGGGTAGCCTAGTCCAGATGTAAAATATTGTTTTCAGTGTGTTCTGATTTTACTCAATGCAGCATAATACTGTGTAGATGTAGAGCCCCACTGAAATAAGATGCCATGTCTTCTGTGAACTATCCAGGCTAAATGTATAGCAGTCAGCAGGCGTATTCTAGGAAAACACATTGTAAAAATTTGTAAAAGGAAGACCACATTGAAACTATCTCTCAGCAGATCTGCACTGTGCAAATTTATTGGAACTAATGGTTAAAAGCACCCCAAAAGCTCTCTACGGCCATTTTGGCTCTGGCCAGAGTTTGTCTGGGGGGAGGCTGCTGTGGCTTTTTCTGTCTATGGCACTCTGCTAAAGATCTGAGATGAGCCCAAGAAACTGGATAGGCACCACCAGTCATGTGCTCCCCCACTGAACACTCTGGATTCCCTGCTGACTCTTTGCTCTGTTGGATTCTGGTCCTCTGCCCACCCACCCCCAGGAAATGTCATGATCTCACTATGATTGGTCAACTTGCCCTGGCCGAAGCCCTCACACCATGGGCCAGACCAAATGTAGAAGTTACTTAGTAGGGGGAGACACAAGACCACGGCCCCAAAACATTGCCTCAATAACCTAGGGCGTGGACTGGGACCTGCCAAATGTGAAACTCACCATCATGCAGCAAAGACTTGGTAGGACCTAACCCCACTATGGAATTATGCTAACTTTAAAGTCTTCTTAACATGCTCACAACTTAGTAATGAACTGAATAACATTAATCACATGAGTAGTGTGCAGTGCTTCTAAAAGGATGTCAGTCCCAATTTCACAGGGCCCATCTGGTAAGTATAAAACAGCCATGTCTTCAAGGATTGTAGTTGGGCTGGTTTTAGGTAGAGCTATGTGATCGCTCTTGGTGTCTGGATCCCTCAAGTGTGGAGAAAAGGCTTGCTTTTGGTTTTTTCCAACATGAACAGAAGGCTTTCTTTCAGGTGGGCTGAGTCACTTGAAAGCGTTGTTGCAGAATCAGGATGAGCGAACAGGTCTACAGGCACACCAAGCGTTTTCAGGAATGGCTTGGCTTCAGCCAGCATTCTGAAACATTGCAGGCTATCTGATAGAAATATTTTAAATTGAGCTGGTGCCAGGAGATGCATTTTAATGTTACTGAATGACACATGATTTCTTATGACAAGTAGGGTTTTCCACTTTTGAAATGTCAGTGGGGTAAAGTCATGGTCAACGAACAGTCTATGGTCATCGAATAGGATCTCTTTTTTATCCCAAGCAAGATTTAGTATCTTTGTTTTGATTCTGTAGTCAAAGAATTTTAATACCAGTGATTGCAGCTTAGCTTTGGGGTCAGAAGGTTTATTAGCCAGAGATCTGTAAGCATGCACTATATTGAGTGGCTTGTCTAGTGGGAGACTCAACAGTTCTCTCAGCAGTAATTCTAAAAATTCCTCTATCCTGCCTGTTTCAGTCCCCACTGGTAAGCCATATATTCAGAGGTTGCCCGGGTGGCAGTGGAGCTCAAGATCATCTGCCTTCTCTGTTAGCTCTTGCTCTCACCTTTGCAGTAGTCTGATAGCTGAGTAATGCTGTTCAGTGGTTTCAGAGGCCTCCATTAAGCTGGCCTCAAGTTCCGTGGTGTGCTGTGTCACCTCCACTGCATCCCTAACTGTTTCTCTAACAGCTTTCTCCAGTCTGTCAATGTTCAAGCTGAACTTTTTCAGTTCATAGAATAGCCTTTTCAAGGTTATTGAGAATTTTTTGTCCCCTTCTTCAACGCTGGGATCACTAATATGGCCTGATGCTATAGATGCAGAGCAACTTGTGTTGCACGCCCTGGTTTCTGGGGCATCCATGGCTTGTGTTAGTTTGAGGCAGTCAAATATTGCGTCCTTTGGCTTTAATTTGTCTGGCATACCTCCCATTTATGCTTGTCATGCCTTTTTAGCATCTCTGGAAGCAGATTCATGGTTGATCAAAACAGATTTAGACACCCAGGGTTTGGAGCCGATATAGTTCACATCTGCACAGGTGCCAGGTGGGACTGGAAGTCAATTTACAGCATTCTTATAACTCATAATATGCAAATCAAATACATTCATGAAAACACTGCCATAAAAACTGGGGGACTATTACATCTGCATTATGACAGGGATTAACGATCAAGATAGTACTTCATTCTCCCAAAAAGTGGGGGGAGGTCTCACCCAAATATATTCGCTGCCCAAGGGATGAAACTGGTCAGGTACCTTCTTAATTCCCCTTTTTTGTCTCTAATTTCCCCTTGTTTCAAGTTCCAAGTTCTATAACTACATTTTTTCATTTAGCCAAACAATCCCTGCAACTTACTACCCGATCTATAAAAAGATCCAGAAAACCATTGACATAGCACTTCTCTTTTTTTTTTTTTTACATTTTTAGTGCTTTTTCCCCCAATTTTTCACCCTGCCCCTGCTCGGGCATGCACATGCATGTGTGGAAGCACATGCATGCTGCATTCTGAGATGCCCTCCCAGCTTGCCGTCCCCTCCCATCCACACCACCACCGGACCTCTACCCGGTAGCAGTGGAGCTACGGGGGATGTGACAACCACCCCTGGAGAGAAGAGCTGCCATTAGGTGGCTCAATCCCGCTCTGTCCCCCCCCTTGCCAGCACCCTGGTGACCCGAGATCATTCCCGAACCTGGGTCACTGGTGTAGCGCGAGGTAAGGCATAGCACCTCAGCCCTCAGCACCACTGGGCCTGCCTTCTCTTCTATCTTCAAGCATCTCTAACACCAAAGTCCTTCTCCTCATTGTATAAGAATCTTCATTCACATTTATCCTAGATGGTCTTCTTTGTAGTGACTCTCTCATTTCACTTTCTGCTTTGTTAGCCCCGAAGGCCACACTGGGCATGCATATTCTGCCTGAAAATAGGCAGGATTTGTCTAGTGCACTTACCCGGTCAACAAAAGCTAAATAAATAAATAAATAAATATTCCATGCTTTGCCAAATCAAAGTTTTGTACACCAACAGAAGCTCCTACTGTGTCAGTCCTGCCTGTTTCAATACTGACAGAAAATATATAATTTGTTTGCTAGTCTTTCTACAAATCTCTTCTATGTGAAGAGCCCATTTTAAGTTGTCTGCCATAGTTACACTCAGGAGTTTGGTATTAGACATTATATCCACCTCTTCATTATTCATATAAAATTTTGGGTTCTCCACTTCTCTTCTAAAATTTACTAACATAATCAGCAGTTATTTTTACTATTAATCCTTATTATATTACCCTATGCCCACTTCTCCGTGTACTCTAGGTTCTCTATTCTGTAGAAGGAACATACCCACTTAACCAAGGCAGACTGTACCTCCAGCTCAGTTTCTTGACCACTAAATGATGATTTATGACACTGAATGCTTTACTGAAATCAATAAGTGCCACCTCTGTAACCTAACCATTTTCTGCTGCCACATGCACATCACGAAGAAGTTTAATCAGTACATGGACTGAAGAACAATTTTTGATATTACTATATTTAATCAGATTTATCTTCCCATGAATATATTTCCAAATCCACTCAAAAACATATTGCTCAGCTATCTGAATGAAATTTGTGGACGATTCAAGGACTGGTGTAGTAATAGAAAATAGGGAGGATAGTGAAAGATTGCGAAGAGCTTTAACTGCACTGGAAGTGTGGGCTCATAGCACTAAGCTGCAGTTCAATATAGATAAGTGCGTGGTTATGCATTTTGGTAAACAAAGAGCATGGCAGAGTACAAACTAATGGATAAAAGTTTGAGGGTGGTAACTGAGAAACGGGACTTGGGCATAATGGTTACAAATGATTTATCCTTCAAAAATCATTGCCATGTAATATCCAAAAGAGCCAATGGAATACTAACTAGAATAACTAGACCTATATCAAGTAGAGAAGGGAAAGTGGTGTTGCTGTTGTACAGAGCACTTGTTAGGCTCCATCTGGAATATTGTACCCAATTCTGGACACCAAGCACAAAGGGTGAGACTAGGGTACTAGAGGTGGTGCAGAGAAAGGCCACTAGGATGATCAGGGAAACAAAAGGACTCGAATATGAGGAGAGGCTGGAAAAATTAGGTATGTTTACTCTTGAATGCAAGAGATTGCGGGGTGATATGTGTTTATTATTTAAGGCCTTCACTAATCACAATATGTGATAAATATTTGGTCTAGAGATAAAAAAACACATCCCATATCTTACAAATAAGAGGAGAAGTGTGCCAATCTTGAAAAAGGGGGGTTTTAGTATAACCAGAGGGCAGTTGCAGAATGGAATTCCCTTCCTGATGAGGTGGTTCGATGTGAGAGCATGACTGATTTTATGAGGAAATTTGACAATTACTGTGCCAACAATAATAAAAGAGGGTACTTTTAATAGAAAAGGCGAGCACAATGGACTTTTGTCTACTTTGCTCTGGATTTACCTGTGATACCAATGATATCTATTCCACAAGTGAAAGGTCTCAAATTATTATCTATCTTTTCTGCCTTACCCTTTTTTGGGAGGGAAACTACCTCTGCCCTTTTCCAGTCCCTTGGTAACTGACCCTCTTGTATTCTCAAATTTAGCAAAGCTGCTAACGCTGGGGATGGCTCTTCTGCCCCTCCCCCCCTTAATTAACCACCCAGGTATACAGTCACATCCTTTGGCTTATTCATATTAATCCTTTCATGTCTCCTAGCACTGATTGACTTGTGACCAGATATTCTTGAGGAACATATAAACCCTCAAAAGAAGGAAAGAAGGAACTTCCCAAAGTGTCCATCTGTCCAGTTAAACTACAGAAATATTCACTGATGTTTCATACACAGTGAACATATTTCATCTTTAACATTGCTCACACCAAAATTTTCCACCCTAGTGTCTCCTTTCTCCCCCCCAAAAATTTCTTAACTCCCCCCACAATTTACTACTATCTGTAGTCAAGAGATCCTGTATTTTATCCTTATAAAACTTCCTTCTCAAATTTGTATTAGCTATATTCACCATATTCCTATAAAAGCTATACAATTTCCCATCCATTGCAGCCGTCTTGCAAGCACAGTGGAAAGGGAGCTCACTGGATACCGACTGGGCTTTTACATAGTGGAGGTGAACGGCAATCACTGTGTGTTCACTGCACTATTTAGTCCATTGGTAGAACACGGCACTGTCTGCCATGTTCAAGATGGCTGCCAGAGTTTTCTGCGCTCGTGCAATTACTTGCACATGTGCACTGAACTCCAGCAGCATAGTCCACCGTGTCCAAGATGGCCACCAGAGTTCAGTGTGCATGCATGAAGTCATCATGCATGCGCAGAAAACTTCGGTGGCCATCTTGAACACAGCGGATAATATCGTGTTAACTTGATTTCTTAGCCATCTGTTTTGCCTTCACCCATTTATTAAACTGGGTGTGATCCTTGGTTTATCACTGTGCACATTTGTTATCAAATTTTACCTACCGTAATAACATTTTATAATCCTCCCTGCCCACATTTTCCCAGACTTCTTAAGCTGTCCCTTACAAAAATTGAGCATTTCAAAATGTCTTATTCTTTTTAAGCTGCTTCACTGCTTTCACTTTATTTCGTACTGTGATTTCCTGGGTATACACTTGTCTTTTAGTGAGTTTAAAGGAAGGCAAAGTTGTAAGGATCACATTATGGTTTGACTGACTTATACGGCCCAGTATTAGCAGTCTCCGATACCAATCCTACAAATTAGTTAGAAAAAAATCTAAGATATTGGTTCCCTGGGCGGGTTCCTCCACATGTTGTTTCAATTTATGTGATGACCTAAATGAATCCACTGGCAATCTATTAAAATCTCCCATTAGGACAATCCCCAATATTGGCTGTTTTGTTTTTACCCTATCTAGAGCAAATTTTAAATTGCTGCACATTGTCTTATTATCATTTCCCGGTTGGTGATAAATTATCCCAACGATTAATGGGTTTACACCTCATGGGACTCTCTCCAACTCTAATCTTGCCCACAACACTTCCAGCTCATTGTGCTCCCTTCCATTTAACTTTCAAGTCTTTTATCACATAATATACTTCCCCCTTTTTCTACCTTTCTTTTCTATTCTCTCTCTATTCCCACTCCTGCTCTGTGGTTAGTCCTTTCCCTCAGGGTCCCCCAAGGTGTCTTGGCTTAACCGAGCTCTGGTCCCTTTCAGCCACTTACCGCTATGCTGCCATGGTCACAGAGCCCGCTAGGCAGGGAAGGAAGGGAGAATCCCTCCCTACCTGAACAATCCTTGGCAGGTCATCGACTGAGGGTTCCAGGTCAGCCACATTGGTTCAGCAGGGATCATCGTCAGGCCGGCTGCAGGGTTTTCTCCTCATGTTCTCCCCAGTCCTATGGACACATGCACATACTGGAGAGTCAAGGTGCACACGGACGCAGATGCGTGCTGCAGCCCTGGATCCTAGCAGGCATCCCTCCCTCCCACAGCACCCTCAGTTGCACTGCCACCTGTTGTCACTCAGGTGGCAGTATTGCAGTGAGAGTGGCAACCCTCCCATCCCGGAGGAGGAAAGTGTCCCCTGGGATGCATAATTCTCCTCCCCCCTTGTCGGCTCCCCCCACAACCTGAGCTCATTCCAAAACTCGGGTCACCAGCGTCACAAGCAGTAGCACTACCACTACACCAATGAACCAGACCCCTCTTTCTATCTTAAGCACTCCTCATAACATTGATCCCCTCTAAAGCTACTTATCTGTTGTATTTTCTGCGCACCAAGTTGCCATCAGTCCAATTACTCCCAGTGAGTTTTGGTTCACAGTAGTAGCTAATTCATCCATTTTTATTATCATTGATCTCATCTTAGTAATAAAAAACACTGGTAGGACATATTTCTTAGGCCGCTTTTACATTACACTGAGCTGGAGTGTTGCCGACTTGAATCGGCTTGCTCTATTCTGCTCACACCGCCACCCTTTTCTTTTACACACTGCAGCTGTGCAGTGTTCCCGATGACCTTCATGTGTTTTGGGGGCATTTCCAGTGGAGGGGTTCGAGAACAGAGCCAAGACCACTGCAGGCGAACAGCATTTTACACACTGCAAAAAAAATGCCTGCACTGGTGCACTCCACTCCGCTGCACTCCAACAAACCAGGGAACACATTTTGCTGCTATGGAATGCCTTGCAATGTTCCAGTATCTCTTTACACTGCTGGATCTGCATCAGTGCAACTGATCCACCTTAATCAAATTATTAACATTCACCCCTCTGTCTCCTTTGTTCATTTTAATCCTTCTCTCCTCTATACTTCTTTATACCCTTGCAATACTGTTACTCATCTGAGTTCCTTTACCAGAACCTCCAGTCCCTCTGTGTATATAATTTTTGTTTTTTTAAAATCCCCAAACTACTTAGCATGGTTTTATTCCCATAGTAACATATTTCAGAACCTTATTTCCCATCTCATCGTGCATTTGTTTCAGCAATTTCATTGAATAAACTAACATTTTCCTGTTAAAAAAAGGTCATTCTAAAGCAGAATAAAAACACTTAAGTCCATAAAAAACATAGTCCCAGATACCGTTAAGCAGCTCCAACTCAGGTTAAAACACCAAAAATAAAAATTTCAGATGCTCATATCCATCAGTTAATTTAATGCATCATTTGTCCAAGACAGGTGGAATGTTACAAGTATAAAAAAAAGTTATATAACCACTCGTCTAAAGCAGGTAAAGGCAGAACAGAACAGATGCAAAAGTTGCCCAAGACAAAGTGTAAAAAAGTTATTTATCCAATCCAGATGACAGATGTTCTAGTCCCTGTGTTGTTTTATTACATCCTTTGGCCATCACAACCCGAAATTTATTGCATCATTTGTCCCAGACTGGTCACATTTTAACAGACCAAATGTAAAGCTGTTGCTTATCCACAACAAATATCAGGTGTACTGGCCCTTATACTGTTTAATTACCTTGCTTGACTGTGACAAAACTGTTACATAGACATTGGCCAGGCAAGCCAAGCAGAGGTCAAATGCTATCCAGGTTATTTAAAGGCCATAAAAGAAACAATAAAATGGCCAGTCAAAGAGGTAAGGAATTTACATCCAATGAACAGGGGTTCAGCAACAGTGGAACTTCTCTTGCCTTAATAATGGACCCCAAAAGAGAAGCAATGAAATCACCAGGCAAAAAAAAAAAGGGGGAGGTAAATCCATTAAATGAGGACAGGACCAGATAAAGGCAACCGGGGGCCACAGGCCCAAGAGAACTCTCACTGTGACCATGCCCCTTTGCTGTTAAGACTCTCACAGACTGTAAGGCATCCTGGGAATCCACTTATGTACAAAACATACCTCGTGTTAGGATACAGTTTGTATGTAAAGAGCTAAAGGCAACAGTATACAAATCGAAATTCCTATCCTTTGGTTCCCCTCTCTCAAAATCATATTAGCGACAGTGCAACATCATTCGCGTCTCTCTCTCTTACCCCCAAGGGGCCGATTTTCAACCCTCCTGGACTGGCGCAGAGGCGTCGAACCCCACTCTGCGGTGAACTCTGGGTGTGCCAGGGACCCTGTGCTGGATTTTAGTAGAAATGGAGTCCTGGCGTAAAAGTCCTCGACTGTGCCGTAAGCCATTCCATGCATCGCACAGATTGTGCATGGGAGGGGTTTGGCAGAGGCTGCTGCAAGTGGGCAGTGACTGCCTAGCTCATGGGACAGCTTCTGCACCAGACACATGCAGGTGGAGTCAGTGGCAGCAGACATGGACTGCCATACTGTAGTGGGGCACCAGTCCCATGGCAATGAGGCATCATAGTGGGACACGTAGGTGGCACACAACCATACCTAGACACTTAGCTGGAGTGGTCACCTCATCCCCAGGACCCTGGCACCTGGCTCCTGTACCCCTCAACGGTCATGTACCCTTTGACACACTACAGCTATGTATCCTGGTGTAGGCAGCCCTGTACTGCTGTGCCTAGACATCACACCGGCACCAGGGCGTCCCAGGCAGCTGACCGGGAGATCATGGGGCATGCATGGGCATGGGCAGCCAACCACGGCAGGTAGGCATGTGATGCCTGCCCACCCAGCACATCAGTCGGATTGGCACATGGGCCGTTAGACCAGCTCTGGGCTGGTCTAACCTCTGGCAAGTTTGCAGCCAGAAGGGGGGCTTTGGGAGTCCCAAAAAGTGGGGATACTGCAGCTCTGCCCTGGTGCAATCCACCTTTTATTTTTGTTTACTGAAATGTTTCACCAGGAAGGCACACTGAACAACAAGTTGCTCTTCTCCGGGTGCGACCTGGGGGGAGGGTACAATTGGATGAAGAATTAGACATACAGTTTAACATTTAACATATCTGAGAAATTAAACATTCAATTACATTTGTAACAAGACCAGTTAACAAAATATCATAAATAATCATACAGTTACATTTGTGACATAACATACAATTAAATATAGCATACCTGTGGAATATGAATTTAATTACAAGTGGCATATCTGAGGAACGTAGTACAGAAATTTAATGTAGTCTTGGAGACAACTCCTTGCAGGTCTGGATCACGGTTAAGAGACAGATTATTTAGAAATTATTGAATGAATGAGGTCCAGTGGGAGGACATCAAGGAGGGTAGAGGGGTAGACAGGAGAATCAGCTGGGGGAAGGAGAGGATAAAGATGGGGGGAAACATTACTGGAGAAAAGTGAGCAAAAAAAGAAACAGTTGTGAAGGGCAAGTTAACACAGGGCTAGAGCAATCTGGGAGCACCTTAGGCAGAACAAAAAATGCAAATTATTAGCTCAAGTGAACTAATTTCTTTGATTAAGTGCAGGGAGGTAGGGGGTGAGAGAGAGGTGGGGTAAGGGATAGGGAAAGAAAGAAAGGACAAGTCATACCTGGAACTGGCCCCCTCAGAGTGCGGAGATTGCTGCCAGTGGCAGAATGAGGTGAGGACTTAGAATAAGAGGCAGGAGTAGGCAAGGACAAGTTGGGTAGAGATAGTAGAAGGGATGGTAAAGGGAAGGAGGAGGAGGGGTGAGAGAAACTTGCCTAAGACTAGGCCTCTTGAGGATGCTGAGAACCCTGCCAGGGAGCAGAGTCAGATGAGGACGAGTTAGGTAGAAAGCATGGAGGGGAAAGGGGAGGGAAGGAAGAGTCATTTCCCAGTGCTGGACCCTTCCAGGATGCTGAAAACCCTGCCAGGGGGCAGAACTAGGTGAGGACAAGTTGGGAATAGAGAAAAGAAAGAATAAATGTAAAGGAGGGAAGTGGAGGAAAAGAAGAAGCTTGCCTAAGACTATGCCACTCCAGGATGCAGTGAACCCTGCCAGGTGCAGAATCAAGTGAGGACTAGTTGGGTAGAAAGGATATAGAGGGGGGGAGTGAAGGAAGAGTAATTGCCCAGTGCTGGGCCCCTCCAGGATGCAGAGAACCCTGCCGGGGGTAGAATTAGGTGAGGCCAAGTTGGGCAGAGGGAATAGGGGGATAGAAGAGGAAAGGAAAAAGAAGGAGGGAGGGAGGGAGGAAGAAACTTCCACCACGGCATCCCCATCTTGGGCACAGGGCGGCACAGGGCCAGTTCACAGCAAGGGCTCCCAATTTTGATGCAGCCTGCATTTTAAAATTGGGAATGCCACAAGTTTTGCCATAAGATGCCCCTTGCGTCAATTCTGTTTGATGCAGGCAACTTGTTTCATTATTGGAGCTTTGAAAATTGAGCCCCAAGTGTCGAATGCTATTTGATTTCAGTCTGATAATCTACAGTGCACCCTTGATTATCTAACAGTTTTCATACAAGCAAAATTGGATGGATAATCAAGGGTGTGGGATAATAAGGGGCAATAGAACAGCTAACATTATATACAAACCTCATTTGGCAGATAATCAAGGGATCACTGTATGTGCAAGGCTACTCTCAGCATACATGATTGCCACCTCTCTAATGTTACTTAAAAGAGTAGTACGCCCTCCTATCTTGTAAATGTTATATGTTTCCTTGTCAACAGACAATTTGTGTCATGTAGCTGTTAGCGCTATACGTGATTGCTTTAGTTTATTTTCATGGTTCATACTAGTTCCTGTAACTGTCCTGAGAACTTCCATTTTCTGGTTGTTGAAATCTCACTGTGCCTAAGAGCTGCATTAGCATATGAGAACATGATGTATCAGCATCCTTTAGACTCTACAGTATGCTTGTTTGCTTACTTAGAATTCAGCAAAACAAATTGCAGCATGGTGTGAAATACATTTACCTTCAATTAGCTTTGCAGACTGTCTTAGTTGTAAGGTAGGAATTTTTTCCTTTAAATTGCATTCAGTCTGTGTATTTCCAGAGAGTTTTTTCAAGTTATCTCTCGGCGTACTTTCAGCATAGAGGTAGATGGTGTAAATGGGTGCTGTGGCATCTTGTTTTTAAATGCTAATACAGCTCTCAGGGACAATGAGATTTCAACAATAGAAAATGGGTCGGGCAGTATAGCCTAAAGGTTAGAGTAATGAGCTGTGAATGAGCTTGGTACATCCAACAGCCCTGGGTTTGATTCCCACATCTTCCACTTGCATATTGTGTGACTCTGAGCAAGTCACTTAACCTCCCAGGTCACCCTTAAAAACATGCACTTGTGCCTGATGGGCCTTACCCAGTTACCAAAGACTAAAATAAAATAAAAATGGAGATCCCCAAACTAGTTATAAGGGCTGGTAAGAACAGTGAAAATAAAGCAATCTTGAAGAGGAAGCAAATAACATTTACAAGTGTAACCCCCCTTGCAAATGGGGGTTCCCAAAAAGGCCAGCCTGGGCTTACCTTAGCCTTTTACTTCTGTTCTCCTCCTGCTGTCTCCCGGGTTTCTCCCGATTTGGCCACCAATTTTTTGTGGCCCCCCCAGGTCTTGTTTTCCCTTCACAGTGCCCCAGCCAGCAGCCCGACTGAAATCCAGCCCCTCGGGGCATAAGAACGCCATTCGCAAGTGGCCGTGTTAAAAGCGCTGCCTCCAGGGCAACAGAAATCACACTGTGTGCAGCCCATGTTAAAAGTGCTGCCCCCAGGACAGCGGGACTCATGATAGCATGATTCTTGCCCTCAATTGATCCGCCTGTTTTGCAGTCACCTTGGGGACTGTGCCGTGGTTCCCGGGATCCCCTTCCACCTAATTGGGATCCAGTGACCATGGACAGCCTGTTGGTGGGCCGTTCAGATGGAAATTTGAAGACTCTGACCAGGGTTCAGGGCAAATATGCCTGAGCAGGGCCCCGGTCATCTGTATAACTAATAACTGTGTGCCTGGCTGTCTCCAGGGTAGCTATGTTTGGCTTTTGCTGAAAATGAAAGAAATTAAGTGTTTTGAACATTGTAAACTATTGCTGCATAAGGGGGGGGTTGACTGTACATGTGGGGTAAAGTGTCTAAGTTTGAAATAAATGCTTTTCCCTGGATTAACCAGCATTTTGGGACTCTGTGTGTCAGCCTGTCAGCTGCTGCAGGGGGAGTTCTACTATGTGCAGTAGCGACAGGGAAACCAAAGGAGCCACATTCTTCATCTGTGCAGCGACTGAAAGTACAGCCTCTGAGCTGCAGAACTGTGGGGCAATGGGGCAAATAATTATTTCCTTCTGGCTGCACCAGAACATTATTCAGGACTATATCTAACCTGCTATAAGGGACAATGGGATAAGCAGCCATTGCAAGCAGCCACAGCCAATTGGGAGCCAGGAATTAAAAAAACAGATCTTGTGGGACATTCACTACACCTCATGGGTAACCACTCAAGTGCTCATGGGGACTTACAGGGACATCATTTTAGGTGCCAATTCACTCATCCAACTGTGCCTTGAGTGTTCTGATTGACAGGTCCCTTAGCCAGTTAGAGACCTGTCACCCCATCTCTGCTGCCAATCAGGAGTCGAACTAGGAGTCCTATAAGAGACGGTGTCTGCCAGTTTTTCTTTAGATCTACCAGAGTGAGAGAAGGACAGCAGGCTTCAGCCTGCTGGGAGCCCCCCACAGGGGTGGGGGCTCAGACCCCTGCCATGCCACCAGGCCTGGGCCACTTAGTTATGCCCCTCCAGTCATCAGGGGGCAGTTGTTATTTTTTAGTTAAAGTTAACCAGTTAAAGTAAATTTAGTCTTGCAACAGCTAGTCTGGAGGTTGCCAGAAATGTCCTCCAGAGGTTAGCCCTCCCATGTCGAGGAAAGATGTGGAACAAAAAGCCATCTACCATGCCTCAGCGGTGAGAGAGCTGAAGAGTCTTCAGGAAGCCTTCGATTGTGGATGAGACCCGTGGAGGACCTGAGTGAGTATCCTCGTACCCCCCCGGGTGCGAGTGAGAAGCTGTACCAGTAATCTTGGGGGCCTCAAGCCCTGCTCACAGATATGTTCTGTCGATTCTGAAACTGTTGAACTTATCAGTCTGGGCTACTAACCCCATCAGAGACTGTCTAGTGAAAGATAATATGGATGCATCTTGTCTGTGGCCCAAATGGATAAAATCGCAGGGGCAGCAAGATGCCTGGCTAGTGAATCATATAAATGTGTTGTAAGTTGTCGCAGCTATGGGTTAGAGTCCTGCCTCTGTGGAGCTGTTTGCCAAGCCGCGTTTGCCACTTCATGGGACAGGAAACCCTAGAGCATACTGTGTCTGTTATTCTGAAGATAATATTACTGTTGTCTTACCCAGATGTCGTCTAAGAGCGCTTGCCATAAGTGTAACATGTCTAGACGTACTGGATAGAACTTTGCCAATGAGTGCTGTTGTTGTTATCTAAATGTACTAGATGTGACTTCATGTAACTACATATAGGATGTTTGGAAAAAGTGTCGCTTCTCCGTATATTGGATGGATGCCTTTTTTGGTGTATAAATGTGCTGGATGTGGCCATGTTTCAATTGAATGTGGGATGCTTGACAAAAGTATCACCTACCAAGTATTCTGGATTGAGACTTTCAAAATATTGTGCTGAATGTTCAGGATGTTAAATCCAAGTAGCTTGTCCTGGAATGTTCGGAAGTCTGCAAAGTGCAGGGCAATCCCTGTCATTCAGTAATGTGCAGGGTAAACCCTGGCTCGTTGTGTCCAGCAGGGTCAATTCCTGCTAATTCTGCTAGAATTGCAGGGCAATCCCTACCTTTGTTGTAAATAGTAATCTGTAGCTTTGCAAGAATCTGTTTCCAAGTTGCCCCTCCCTCAAATCAATAGCTGTCCAACTCGACCAGCTGCAACGTCCACCAGGCCTGCAACACCTAGGACTGTGGTATCTGGTTATCCAGTATGGTATGAGACTGCGGGGTTTCTAGTGTATCTGGGTACTGGTACCAGTGTGGGTAATAATTATAATTATTTATGTGCCATCTGATTTGTCAGCAGCTACATAGCCAGGGCTCTGGGTATCATAAGTCGTATGGTAAAATGTGATTTACTTCTGTCTATTAGTATGTAGCCACCCAGCTGGAGGGTTCACCAGCAAAACCTAAACCAACCTTGTACATTTTATAAATAGAGATCTGCATAACTTCTACTCCTACAGTTTCCCCTTCCTAACTCCTATACCCCCTAAATAAATCTCATTATTGTTGTTGAAATATTTGGTGTGAGCATATTATTGGAGAGAGCCTTTAAATATAAAATGTTGAAACGTGGGGAAATGTTTGTTGGGTCATGTCTGGGGAAGGTTAATGGTTACCGTGGGTGGTGTAGCAGCTCAGGGGGCTATACCTATTACCAGCTCACCCACATAAAGCACCCTGAGTGGAGACACTGCGCAAAGGTTTAAGGATGTGGTTATCAGTTAGCGAACCCAAACCTCTCAGTCTATGTCCAGGGTAGTAGACCGGGGTGTAACACTGGGGATAGAAGCACCCAGGGGTTACACAAGATATATTTATTTATTTGAAGTTTCAGATTGCAACCTTTAAGCCTATTGGCTCTTTTTCAAAGGTTCCAAGTAAAAAAACTGAACAAGACAAAATACATGGAATACATAGGGTTACAGATAACACTGATCGACTGTTACAGAGTCACCATTTGGTAATGACACAAACATAAAACCAAAAATATAAAGTAAAGGGACATACAAGTAGTTGCAGTTGCAAAGTGCTGATTGGGTAGGAGCAACACTGAGTTGTTGTGGTACATCGATTTGTCAGGAAAGAGAAGTGCAGTAAAGTTTAAGAGGTAAGAGATGGTTGACAAGGGGTATGGGGTGGTAGATTATGAGCAGCCAGAGGAGGCACTGTCACATTTGCAGCAGTGGAGAACCACAGGGTATGGAGGTGGGTCATGGGGTGGGGAGAAAGGAGGGGAGGGAGGCTTGATGAGGGGAGAAAATTTCAGCACAGTGGGGGGAGGCAAGACAGGCTGTGATGGAGATAGGTTAAGACTTAGGGACCACAGAAACAGTCGTAATTGTTTTCAAGGGTGAGACAGGACCGAAGAGCCACCTTGACGGGTCCCAGCTTATTGATTTGAAGGAGGGGTGCTGGAAGGTCATTTAGCCACTTGGGACTACGGAATGCTAGCAATCTTTGAGCAAAATTAGTACATTTGTGTGGCACCTGCAAAACTCCCTTAGCCATGCTTCTCATGTTCTTGGTGGATAAGGCAGGTTTAAAGAGGTTTTTTGGTAGAGTCAGGTACTAGGCCAAGGAGCATTTTTTTTCCCTAGCAGGCAGGCCTGGAATTTTAGACGTTGTTGTAGAGTGAGCCATCCAGTTTCCTTGTACAGTAAGCACGTATGGGTCAGTTAATCCACCCGAGAGCCAGTCTACAGGCCTTGTTTAACAGGGTCTTGATCCTCTTCAAAGCAGTATCCGTACCTGCTCCATAGATTAAAAGACCACAATCAATACTGGAAAGTACAGAGCTGCAGGTGACTATTTTCAAGGCATAAGAAGTCATGGCTTGTCTGTGTCGGTACAGTACTCCTAGTTTGATGTTTGCAGCCTTGATGACATGCTCGATGTGAGAGGTGAAGGCGAGGGGTTCACCAATATGTATTCTCAGATATTTAAAGGCGGTTACCTGTTCTATGGCCTCGTCTTTGTTGCTGTTGCTAATCAGTGGCACGTGTTTTTTTCTTCTTGTGGGGTAGAGTGACTAACATGTCCTTAGTTTTTTATAGTTTAACAGAAGCCTATTCCTATGCCTATGCCCAACCACAGCACTTCTACTACCACCCTACCACCTCCCGGGCACTGCCCCCCTTGCCCCCGTGCCCTATCCTTCCCACTTCTCACCCTATCCTATATGCACTGCCCCTGCAGCCCTCCGTCTCCTTATGTCTCCACTCCCTGTTCTGTTTTTCATTTTGACGCAGGCATACATTGTACAACGCCTCAGCATACCTTACCCAGTGCTTTATGTTTGGAATTTTTGTACCTTCTATGTATATTGTCCCCAGTCTTTGTACCTTGCTGTCTTGTGTAACTGACGTGGAACCTTTTAATGAGCATCCACTCACAGGTGTTATCCAAGATCTCAATAAATAAAATATTCTGCTTGAACCACATTTCCAGCAGTTGGAAGCCATGAGGGTGTAGTGTTCCTTTAACTTACTGCAAGTGCAGTCCTACTTCGTGATACAGCCCCACCCACAACACCACGTAGCAAAGGGGCTTCAGTGTTATAGATAGGCTTACAATGGTTGGGGTTAGCAGTGGCCTTCAGATACTATTTGTTTACTTTGCAGGCAATTGTACATGGGGGGTAATATAAGTATATAGCTCCATGAAAGGTGCAATTGCCTGCAACGTAAACAAACATGCTCTAAAGACCACTGCTGCCTCTGACAGTACTGTAAGCCTGTCTACAGCACTGCAATCTCTTTGCTACTTTGTGACATTAAAATGTGGTTTTGTAGGTGGTGTTAAAGATCGGTATTAGCCATACTGTTTGTGGATTGCAATATAGTACTGTTGGGGGACTTAAAAAATGTTGTCCCTTTTTTTCTTTTTTCATAACTATGATGATCATATTTTTGTGACACTCATCACCCCAGCCCAATCTCAACCAGGAGTTCCCTACTAATTTTTCTTGAATTGAGAATCGCATTTAACAATGATAATCCACTTCCAGTCAAGGAGTATCAAATTAATTAATACATTAGGCAGTAGAGCTTAGTGGCTAGAGCCCCAAGCTGAGAACATGGAAAGCATGTGGACTCCAAACCACTTGGATTTCCGAACCACAACCTGTACTTGCATACTATGTGAGCCAGGGCCAGGGCAAGTCACATAACATCCCTGTGCTAATGAGAGGCATCTGGAACTTGGAGCAGGCTCTCCAATAGGCAGGCTCTCAGATCCTTCTGATACGATAGGGGCCCCCTCAAATGCACAAGATGAGGCAAGTAGTGGACAGACTACTGCGGGGGCCCCATTTAAGATTCACAGCAGTCACTCTCCCTATCAAGAACACCAGTCGGGGGGGGGGCAGGGATCTTTATAGCCTCTTTTCCTCACATGGCATACCAGTGTGGTGGGAAAAAAAAAGCAAATGAAATGAGCTTGTTTCCACCTTAAAGATCAGCCTGGCTGGGCCCCCTGAAGCTAGCAATACGTAGCACCTAATAAGGGAGGTGAGAGTCATGCCAAAGTTCAGCCCCTGCCTTGCTCAGATAACTCAGTGGCTGAGTCCTTTACAAAATAAATGCAGCTCAAGCAGAAAGAAAAGGGTACATAGTAAATATATTTTGGGAATTGCTGGGGGCCCCCCTGGCAGACAGGGGCCCTAGGCCAGGGCTTATGTTCCTATGCTTTAATCAGACCCTAAAGGAGGATTCAGTCGCTGGAGAGCTTCCCTCCCACTTAGATGCTGCTGCTGGGGAAAAATCTTTCCCTTAAAGGGACACTGTCCGCCCTTTACTTATGTTTTTGGGCGGTACTCAGAAACGTGCCTTGACTGCCTGCAGCAGTCTGTCTTGCTGCTTATTAAAGATAGCAGCAATGTAATCTACATGACAATTACAACTTTTTTGAATTTTACTCAACAAAACACAGGTGGTCTGAACCTACTGTCCACGTGCCCGATCCCAAAGCTCTGTCTTATTTGTAAATGGCACTGAAGTGCCAGAAGGCTCATTCAGGCACTATTCTACCTGAGTTCAGCTAAATACACTTTCTAGTGGTAGAAAGAAAGCTGAACTCAGGAAAGTGTCTATTTCTTTGAAATGCAGTTAAATCACAGTCTGAAAGTTGAGCTATGATAGGAGTGTGATTTAATTGCTTTTTAGTGCTTGTTTCAAAGAAAAAAACACTTTGCCAAGTTCAGCTTTTCTACCACTAGAAAGTGTATTTAGCTGAACTCAGGTAAGAGAGTGCTGAACAACCCTTCCAGTGTTTCAGTACCATTTACAAATGTGACTGCGTTTTGGGATCAGCATGCAGACAGTAGGTTCTGAGTGCCTGGGTTTCACTTGTGAATAAAATTCAAAAAAGCAATAATTTCTATGCAGACTACATTGCTGCTATCTCTAATATGCAGCAAGATGGACTGCTGCAGGCAGTCAAGGTACATTTCTGAGTACCACCCAAAAACATTAGTAAGGGTGGACAGTGTCCCTTAATAATGAGAAACTGCAGAAAGAGAGAGCTGGTGTTTGTGGAGTCAGTGAGCTGGTGCTGCTGTAGGGGTTGGCTGACCACATTAACACAACAGGCAAGCAAGCAAGGTATGGCGCACTCAAACAGAAGAAAGGCAAACCGGCTAGGCTTGCTAGTGACCAGATAAATGTATTGTGGCTAAAACAGGCAGTGCAAGTAGAATCCAAGACATCAAGGTGCCCCAGCACTTTGCCATGTAAGGCTTCATCAGAGAGCAGGCTACTGAGCTTACAGAGTTGATTAAAAAGGCCACAGGCTCTGACCTCAATCTATAATGTGATGGTGACGTTTACAAGCTATTTAAAAATCATAGCCATGGTGACCATGCTCTGAATCCCCCTGCACAATAAATAAATGTAAAAACAACAAGTGAAAGTGCAGTGCAGATTTATAAACAGAACATACAGGTATATCATCATAAGAAATAAGAAAAAAAAACTTGATTGGCCACACACAGTATAGTATATAGTATATTTAGTGCAAATTTTTTGCAACTTACAAATATTTAAGTGGGTGTGCCAGTCTTGATACAAATCCACAAACTCAAAGAAGATATGTTGCCAGTGCATCAACTAAGAGATTTGAGAAGAGCAAAGTTAAGGTAGACTGTCACGGCCACAAAAGCTTGTAAAGGCAATCACCCCTATAAATTTCTCATGCAACCTGCTTTGCCTGTTGTGTGAATGGGGACAGCCAACACCTGAGGCAGCACCGGAACACTCACTCCATGAGTGCCAGCTCTGTCTCTCTCTTTCTGCAGT
The DNA here is from genome assembly GCA_016271365.2 of Neoceratodus forsteri. Classification (NCBI taxonomy): domain Eukaryota; kingdom Metazoa; phylum Chordata; order Ceratodontiformes; family Ceratodontidae; genus Neoceratodus; species Neoceratodus forsteri. The sequence continues at coordinate 1,822,222,074 of CM057449.1, read as the reverse complement.
TTCGCAGTGGTAAGGCAAATTATATTTATATAGTACCCTACCAAGGGGCTCAGAGTGCTGTACAATACATAGTAAAATGACCAAGTTGGAATAAAAACACCCCCAAGAATAAAATCAAATATTTGCAAACAAAACTGAAGGCTTTCTCAAATAGAAATGTTTTTAAAGAGGCTTTAAATGCCTTAACTGTGCTGGCTGCATGAATGTAGGGTGTAGGCGAGTTCTACAATGATGGTGCAGCTGTACCTAATGCTCTATCACCAGAGCTCTTAAGGCAAGAGGAGGGTACAACAAGCAAGCCAGTTTTGGCGGATCATAAAGGGTGGATAGGGCAATATGGAAGCAGGAGCTCTTTACGATAGTCACGTCCTGAAACACATAGGGCCTTGTAAATTAACAAGCATATCTTGAAAGTGATGTGTGAACTCACAGGCAGCCAGTGCAGAGTGTGTAGAACACGAGTGACATGATCCCTCATTGAGGTACCTATTAACATCCTTGCCATAGGATTCTGCACTAGCTGCAGTTGATGCATCAATCCTCCAGACAGCCATAGGTACAGAACCGTACAGTAATCAAGTCTGCTGGTGACAAAGGCATGGATGACTGTAGCCAGGTCAGCAGGCATCAGGAACGGACAGATCCTGATGATATTCTGGAGATGGAAAAACATGGATCTAATGACTGATGACACCTGTTGTTCAAGGGTAAGTTGGTCGTCAAGAAAAATGCCAAGATCCTTAACCACACTGTCCACCAACAAAGGCCACCCATCAACTGGGTACAACTGGGGCGCAAGACAGGTACAACTGGGTATCAGCATAGTAGTGAAACCCCAGATTGTACCACCTAATGATCCTCCAAGTGGCAGCATGTACACGGAGAACAACAGGTGGGCCAAAATGGAGCCCTGCAGAACACCACAAGGCAGTGCGAAAAGTCCAGAGGAAAGATTCCCAAGGACTATGCGCTGCGATCTTCCGGATAAATATGAGCTAAACCAGTGCGAAACTGCACTGGTAGTGCCCACATAGTTCCAAGGATGATCCAATAGCACCCCGTGATCCATCATGTCAAACGCTGAGGCTAGGTCCAAGAACACCAAGATGGTAGCGTGCCCTCAGTCCCTCGCCATGAAGAGATCAAGTGCCACCCTGGCCAAAGCCATCTCAGTGCTGTACTGGGGCTGAAAACCCAACTGGAGAGGTTCATAGATGGACAAACTCACCAAATACTCAACTATCTGATCAACCACCACCTTCTCAATAACCTTCCCTAAAAAGGGAAGATTAGAGCTAGGCCTATAGTTCGAGAGAATGTCAGGGTCTAATGTTGACTTTTTAAGGAGGGGGTTTCACCACAGCCTCTTTCAAGGTCATAGGAAAGACACTCTCACTTAAGGACCCACTTACGATCTCCACGAACACTGGGCCCAGGAAATCCAAGCAGCTGATAACAAACCACATTGGACCAGGGTCTAGGGCACAGTTGTTGGGACGCATGCTGGTAAGTACACAGAGGACCTCAACTGCCAAAACCATCCGAAACTCACTCCAACACGGCAAACGATCTTTACCAGCAGGCCGATCACCTCCAGCAAAAGCTGGACCAGAGGAGGCAATACACACCCTGCTAGAGGACATCTTGTCAGCAAATAAATGCCCAGACTGCTTGCATTTACACAAAAGTGTGGAGCCATACAGCAGCCCCATAGCACTGAAAAGGAACTTTCATAACACTTATTTGGCAATATCTCAGTAACTGTAGCAACTATGAAAAAAATTCCACTGCAGCTGTAATCATGACTTTGAAACCTCCACACAGGCTTAGGACACCTAAAGGTGGACTAAGCTACGGGTAGCAAAAAATCAATTTCTCAATTGTTTTCGAGATACGGGCGCTGCAATGTTAGCCTATGGGAAATTTCTCTACCTTGGAGCGCTGTAACTTTGTAACTGTTTTAAATTTTTTTACCAAACCACCAAAGGCACATCTATGGGGCCGGGGCTTTCCGCCCTGCAAATTTCAGCCAAAAATCCCTAACCATTTAGGTGCAGTGGTGTGACAAAGAAATTGTATTTTTTGGTGCAGTAGTGTTACAAATTGTAACAGTACAGATGCGACAGTGTTAAGATTTGTGAAAGTGTCGCAAATGTACTGTCATGATTTGCAACACTATGGGGGACACAATTTAAAAACAAAGGTATTTCTAGGTTTCCTAGAAAAAAACTGATGGCACCACTGTGTTCCTCGTACCCCGTTTAGGTAAAGACAACTGTCAGTGTTACCTAGGGGCAGTAGAATTTGAATTATAGATGTTTTTCTTCACCACTAACTGAAACAAGATGGCATTAGCACGACACTACTGAGTGGATTTGCAACAGTAAAATGTGCTTTTGCGACAGTATCGGGTGCTTTCAAGAGGCACATATATTTTTTCCCATTGATTTCACTGTTAAACTTTAAAATTTGAATAACATTTGAATGGCTTAATATTTTTTCACCAAATCTTTAAAAGGCACATCAGTGACTCAGGCTGCATCTTCCCTGAAAATTTCAGACCAGACTGACAAATTGTTTGGGCTGTAGCCCCAAGCAAAGAAGCACACACAAATCCTGTTTTTGCATGTTTTGTGGTGCTCCACAGCTCTGCAACCACTTATCGGACCATAACGCAACTTGCCAGATCCAGAGATCTATGATGCCCCACCACACATGCAAAATGTCAGGCAAATCTGTTGTACAGTGGCAAAGTTATTAAAGTGTAAAATTTTGGGTTTAACATAGAAGTGGCTGGGCAACCCTAACTATAGCTGCACTACCATGCAGCTGTAATATGTGTGTGTGTATATATATATATATATATATATATATACACACACACACATATATACACACACACACACACACACACACAATAGGGGTGTGTTGCATTTGTTGACAATAAAATCATGTATTCTCACCCCAGTGAGATAAATGGTTGATGACATAGCTACAGTGAAAATATTTACATTTTACACATACTGTAGCTAATCAGCCAATATTCTCACTCCAGCAGCATATCCCCAATGCAAGTTAGAACTTCTTTTAAGTGTGAAAGTGAAATGTTTGAGGTACCTAATTAAGCAGCTGGTCTGCATTCTTCATTCTTTGCTTGCAGTTTCACAAATGCCAGAAGCCTGCAGCAGTGCAGTCCTCACTGCACCAAATGGCACACACCTTAAACAGTACATTTCTGTACTACAAGCTGCTGAATGGTCATGCAATCTCTCTCACACTTGACCCAACCTGTAAACCTGTTGGGTCCCGTTTATGATCTCTGCGATAAAAAAACATAAAGAACATCTGTCTATAGACTCCGACTCTGACTAACATACCAGTGAATTGCACAGCACACATATTTCCACACCGAAGCCTTCAGTTCTTAATTTCATTTCTTCACATGTTACAGCAATCTAAACATGAACTCTTTAAACTGGTATTACTTACATGATATACACTCTGAAACTGTATAATTCTTGCTGTCGGTCTCCGTAAAAAATAAACAAAAGTACCTTGCACAATCGAAACTGCTCCCTTACCTGTAGTTCCCAAGGAGCTTCACACAGAGAATCTAAAACAAATAACATATAAGTCAACCACAAATGAAAAAGTTACGCGCAGCAGCATACAACAAAAATTAAACACTACACATAACAAAATATAGGGAAAAAGGAAAATCACACACAGTATCTACAGGAAACCTCCCTGACATGTTCCGCCTATCAAAACACATCATCCAAACATGGATCACACTCACACACTCATCAGCCTATTACCACTCACTCACACAGACAACGATCAGTCGCACAACATATACATACCCCATTCATACCCATTCACTCACAATAGCAACAGAACGACATAAGATAAAACAAAACAAATTAAAGCTTCCACACCTATTGTATAAATTGCACACATGATGTGCAGATCGTGGGATATGGCAAAAATTCTCACTCCTGCATCGTGAGGCATGGATATCTCACTCGTGCCTCACTCTGCAGGAGTGAGAATATTCCATATCCCTCCTGCCATCATATATCATATATCATATATATGTATATATATATATATATATATATGTATATAGCATGCAACAGGTGTTTAGAGATAAACTGTGTGATAAATCCATTTATCTGAGTCACTGTGTGTATAAATTTATTTATACACACAGTGACTATGTGTAAAGGTCGTGCAAAGTCCTATCTATTACACTGCGCAAATCACGCGAATTCCATGCAAAGTCCGCACTAAATCATGCAAAGTCCGCACGATCGCGCTAATGGCCAATATCTCAGTTTTCATGAAAATGGATATAACCCCCCCCCCAAAAAAAGCCTGTTGCATAAGTGGAGGTTGACTGTGTGATAACTCATTTATGTGATACAGTTGCCAGTGACCTCTTGTAACCATCACTCGTGGCTTCACCACTCGTAAAGTTACTTGAGATCACTAGCAACTGTAGCAGATAAATGAGTTATCACACAGTCAACCCCCTGCATATCCCATATATATGTGTATATATATCTTAGACACGCCATCAAAATGTATGTACATTTTAGACATGCCATTCTCTAGTAACCGACTGGACTTCTTCTCCTGCAATCTATGCTATCTCGTGCCACCCGCTAGTACCTCGCGCCAACCTCTCACCTGATTCCCTCATGCCAACTTCATTCCACTGCAAGCAACCAATGAAATAGGATGCAAACGTGTTGCAATGCAAATTGCACGGTAACCGAGGCAAAAAAGACTCTCAATTTTAAAAGCACTCATTTCGTGGTTTGAGAAAAACAATAAAAATGGCTAGTCTCAACAACAGATTTGAGTTAGAAATGGAAGAAATTCTAATTCAAATAGAAAACAATACAGAGCCTTTAATCAAGCCTGAGGAAACAGACAAAAGGCCAAACAGCTCAACCTGACCATGAACAGCAACCGACATCCAGCCCTCTCACCACTGTTGACACTAACCTAATAGATGAGTACATTCTGAGTGCGAGAAACATAAACACCTCATGGAAAACAGAAGCAGACATCCACATACTACCATACACTACCTAACTGAACAATTTAGCATGGACAAACCGCTTTGTGAGATACAGCCTACAGAACTCGATGAGCTACTCTGCCACTACTTTTGCCACTGCCACAAGAAACAGCAACCCTTACGAACCCTTCACACTGTGCTCTACGCTCCAGAGCATAGAAAGACACCTTAAACTGAAAATGCATCCAGAGTTCCTGTCCACATCACTCATCTTCCAAAAGACAAGATAAATCCCTCAATTCCGACAGAAAAACATGAATGAAGATGGCAAAGGGGTCAGACCCAGAATAGTCCACAAACTAATAGATTCCATCATAGACAAACTGTATGCAACAAAACAACTTGGCCTTCACAACTTGCAGTCATTGTTAAATGCAATGTGGATGGTAGTGAGCCTCTGTTTTGGAGTGCAAGTACTGAGACCAGAAACACAAAACGAGGTGACACAGATTTGAAGACAGATGTGAACAATCAACAATATTCAGAATTTAACAAAGAATGTCAAACCAAAACCAGGGGTAGTGCAATCCCAATGACACCCTAAAACTGAAGCCCAGGGCGTACCAGACACACAGTGCAGCATGATGCACCATATCCAGTCCAGAAAACAACAACAAACAAAGCCAATCTCATGCCAGACATTACAAAATACCAGGGGCCATCCAATGGATAAGACAATGATAGCTGAAGCAATCTTGCGTATGGATAAGGGGGTACGAAGATACATGCAGGCTTCTTATAAAAGAAGCAGAATAAAACATAAGAATGGCTACCCCCTGCAAGATTTTGGTAGACAATAACAAGATATAAACAGGAATTCCAAACATGGTAGAACCTCAGCATCAATGCTGATATAGCCCCCTTCCAAACAGTAAATGGTTTTGAACATGCTAAGTACTCTCACCCTCCCCTCTGCAAGAACAACAGTTTAAATGCCCATTTGAAAGAAGAGCTATAAGCAATCCACAAAATTGAAAGCTAGCAAAATGATTCATGTAGTAAAACAAGCCATAATAACATTTAGGAATATTTTTTTAATTTTTAATTTTATTTAAACAGCAGTTTGGAAAACCTTTGAGCCATAGGCTCATTTACAAAGGTACCTTGTCACAGTAAGACAAACGAAAATACACAGTATAACAGTACAACACATAAGTATAACAGTAACGTAAGACATAGATACAAACAAGCTAGTACAGGTAGGATTGATGCAAACAATACCAGAGTTATGTTGTCCTTAGCAGCTTAGTAATAAGCTTTGTCATAAGTATTGAGTACGGCTTTGACTAGTGGCAATTACAGCATCGGGGTGTTAATAAGGTGGTTATGTAATGAAGTTTTGAAGCACGATATAGTTGGAGCTTCGGAGATGGAGGGGGGCAGTGTGTTGAACCAGGAGGGGGCCCTAAAGCTGAAGGCTCTTTGGCCGTGAGAGGTCCTAGCTCTAGGGATAACAAGAGAGGTTTTCCCAGAGGTCCGAGTATGAACTAGTGGGACAGAGCGGCGTATGGTGGTGGTCAATCCTGGTGGGGATAGCCCAAGGAGGGTCTTTTTTTGTAAGGGTACAGGTCAGATATTTGAGGCGCTCGTCAAGATCAAGTACCAGCGCTTTAGCGTACAGTAGACAGGTGTGTGTCAGCCTAGGTGCTCCAGTAATTAACCTGCAGGCCTTATTCAGAGTAGTGCGAATTTTATGGAGTGCGGTCTGATCAGCAGCACCATACACCGGCAGTCCATAGTCCACTAGGGACAGGATAGAGGAGGTGACTGCGAGTCGAAGAGCCTCCGGGGGGAGGCAGTGTTTATACGGTGTAAGATGCCCAATCGGATATTAGTGGCAGTGGCTAGGGCAGCGATGTGTTCATGGAAGGAGAGGAGGGTCAAAATGGATCCCTAGGTATTTATAGGAGCAAACTTGTTCGAGTGGGAAAGAGGACCCAGAGTGAATGAGGAGTTTGAAGTTGCAGGACTTGTTTGGGGATGAGTGAAGAACATGGTTTTGTTTTTTAAGATTTATCACCAATCTATGTTCCTTGAACCAGCCCTTGGCTTCAGTGAAGGACTTCTGTAGCGAGTCCTGGAGGGCAATAGGGTTACGACTTGAGGCAAAGATGACTGCATCATCAGCGTACAATAGAATGTTCCCGAGCAAAGCGTGGAAGGGGTGTTAAGGTAAAGAGAATAGTAAGGGGCCCAGAATGGAGCCCTGGGGAACCAGAAAGATGGGACAGATGTCTGAGTAGGTCCCATTAATTTTACACGCTGTGGCGGTCAGATAGATGACTGGTGCACCAGGAGATAGGCCCAGCAGCAAAACCAGAGAGGCTAAGGGCATCAAGAAGGAGGGGTGGGAGACAGTGTCGAGAAGCTGGAGAGGTCAATGAAGACAGCACCAGCCAGAGAACCAGTGTCTAAGGAGGAGTGGAGAAAGTTGGAGAACTCTAGGAGGGCTGTGTTGGTACTGTGGCCCACTCGGAAGCCATGCTGCTCAGGACAAGGACATTGTAGGTGGAGAGGTAGTCAGAGATTTGAGAGACCACCACTTTTTCCAAGGCCTTGGAGAGAGGAGAGAGAATGGAGATCGGTCGATAGTTTCCAGCCACAGTCCTATCACCACCTTTAAAGACAGGGGTGACAGTGGCAACTTTCCAGGCAGTTGGAACCTTCCCCAGGCAAAGAGAGTGGTTGATGAGGCATGTGATCGGGGTAAGGACTGTGTCTAAGACCAGCCGTAGGATACACGGATCCAGGGTGTCACTGCCTGTACTATTACTCTTGAGGGCAGTGACAAGGTGCGCCCAAGTTCTTGGGCAGAAACACGAGGAGGAGAAAATAAGGCGAGAAATTTACGGCAGGTGCTGGGGAGAGGGTCAAAAATTTGTAGGGAGGATAGGGCTAAGGTCAGTGAATGAGGTGTTGGGGTGGTTGGCTATGAGGGCTGGGTCTGAGGAGATCACACCATTAATGTTGATCTAGGTGGGTGGAGGTGTGCAGTCCATTTAACTGTTTAATGTTATCCCAGAAGGTTCTGGGGTTCCCCATGAGGCCATGAGTGAGGACCGATAGTGCTCAGACTTGGCCTTTCTGATAACCTGAGTGCACTTGTTTGGGCGGCAGCATATAACACGCCTGTCATTGGGCGGCCAGTCTCAATGGCACGGTGCCATAGGTTGTCCTATGTTTGAGCTGGTAGATCAAAGCTGGGGTTACCAGGGGCATTCTGCCTTTTAGAACGTCGGGTCAACATTGGGGCAAAGATATCACAGGCATTATTAAAAGTTTGGGTAAAGAAGGAGAGAGCTGTGTCGATGTCAGGAGTTGCCTGTATAGGAGACCAGTCAATTTGGGACAGAAGTTCCTTAAGTTTTATCAGTCCACCAGGTATTAGACGCCGCCGGCATGTGGACTGTGCTATGGGTTTGGGGACTGAGGATGACCAGTGGAACAGAATGGGGGAGTGATCACTGAGAGAGTCTGGGAGGACTTGTACATTGGGGATCCGATTAGGGCGGTTGGTGAGTACCACATCAAGCAGGGTACTGGAGCCTCTCTTGGGGTTAGTCCTGGTAGGGTGGGTAACTAGTTGCGTTAGGTCTATTGCAGAAAAGGAGTCTCGGGTAGAGGAGGAGGAGGGGCTGAGCCAGTTGACATTTAAGTCACCCACCAGAATTTGATCAGCGGAAGGAGGTAGAGAGGTAAGGTATTCTGTAAGAGAGGCAATGGCCTGCGTTTGGTCCCTGGGGGGCACGTATGCAGTAGTCAGATAAAGGGGTCCCTTTAAAGGGTCAGTGGCTAGTTTCAGCGTAAGCGCTGAGGACATATCAGAGGAGATTAATAAACATGAATCAGTGCCATAATGTCAGTGAAAACAGCCCCCAGAAAAACACAGAACATCAGAAACTTAGCCTTTAGACACAAGGTAAAACACAGTACCAAGTACCGCTTATCAGGTTAAGCAAAAGAGTTAAAGTATCTTCTGAGTTGGAAGACACACGGTCTTCTGTGGATCATGAGCTGCTGCAAATTCTTTCTTAATAAGAGCCATGCATTTCCTGGCTTCGCAGGGACGGTGTACTGAAAGGTATGGCCACCACAGAAAATTTGAAGTCTCGCTGGCATCAGTAATGAGTGGACGACCCCCAGGCTCCATAGTTTCACCTGAACACCATCAATTTCTTCTAACAGGCTCTGGTAACAAAGGATAAGTCAGGAAACAAATGTAGAGTCTTTCCTTCACAATTTAAGGAGTCAAGAGTCCCGAGCTACTTTTAATAAAATGTCCCACATCATGACCCCATCTGTAACAAGCAATACAGTCCTTGAAAGATCTTGCTGAGCTTCCACCAAATGAGGAGTAATATGGTACACCTTAATAAAATACTCTGCACTACTTTGCTCTAATCGAACTGCTCCAAGCAGCCATGACATTAGAAATTGTGAAAGCTTAGGACCCTCCTGCTCCTCCGAAAGGCCGGCAACAATGCGAACATTAGAGGCTCACTGTGCATTTTCTAAGGCTGCCAGCCAACAGCGCAGCTGAGTATTCTCCTGGACCAACTTTGCCGAAGTGGCAAGAGCCTTTGTCACTTGTTCTTCTGCAGCAATTGCAGATTTGGTAGCCACTTCTGTCTTAAGGTCCTGTTCCCCCATTCCCTGCAAAATCATGGCGACTTTACTATCGATCGTCTGCATAGACAGTTGCAGCGATCTCCAAGGCAGCTCCGTGTCTGATGGTGATGGCAGAGTAGCTGCAGCCTGCGAGGTCTTCAGTAGCTGCGACTTAGGTCCTCCTGTAGCTCCCTTTGCTGTCGGCCATTATATATAAGTTATATCCTCCGATGCAGCTTGATGAGAGGAGACTGAATTTAGCTGGTAAAACACACAAAAACAGAATTGCACACTGAATTTTAAAGTAAAAACTGTGACCAAAGTGAAGAGTTGTAGAAAGCAGGTCTATTCAGCAGGCATGCTCCACAGCGCCGCCAATGCACCATATCCACCTACAAACTATACAAAAGACAGTGACCAGACAAAGCACTACATCCAGATACCCCCTTTTTCCTGCCCATAAACACAAATGTCAAACTGAACTAACCCACTCCATAGTATAAAAACCAACCAGTGGGAATAAACAAACTGGGCTCAATGGTAAAAACAATGATAGCCAGATCTGGCTATACACTGAAAAACGACTGACCAACCACTCTGTTAGAAAACACATAATAATGGGGCCAGTCCACCAGTGCAGTAGAGCTCCCACTCATGGCGCTGATGACCCAGGTTCGGGGATGAGCCCGGGCCATTGGAGAGTTGGTGGGGGGAGGTAGGATCGAGCGTCCCACAGGATGCTTTCTTCCTCCAGGGAGGGAGGGTGGTGTGACCTCCTGCATTACCATCACCTGGGTGACCACGGGTGGCGGTGTAGGGGTTCAGCAATTGGCAAGGAGGAACCCTCAGACTGCATGTGCAGAGTGGCCATGCCAGCTCTGCCTGCACACCAGTCCCACTACATGCTCCTAGAGGGGTGGGCAGGCCAAAAAAAATTGGAAAATGAGGTGCAGGACAGGGAAGATGAAGCCTCAGCCTGCCCACCATGTCCAGTGCCGAAACCAAGCCACCTTCTGCTAGGGGATACCTCCAGTCTTCACCTCCACCGTGGGTGGCCTGATTGGAAGAAATGCTATGCAGCTGAAGGTGCACCCAGCCCTGGGGGGTAGATGAGCAGGGCAGCACAGAGGTGTGTCATGGATGGGCTGCCAGTCCTGACTAGATAGGTGGCAGGTTCTTGGCCGAACAGTATACGGGCAAGCTGGCTGGGATGGAAGAAGGTCCCTGCCTGGCCTGAAGCAAAGGAAAAAATTTTAAAAAAAAGAAGAAAAAACATAATATGAAAACTCTCTGACTGCAGTGTAGCACTCACGAAGATCATCCAGGTGTCAAGACATAAACAACTACAGTCCTTGAATGACTACTCAAAAATAAGTGAGGAAAAGCAACGCAAAATCTCAAACATCCTAAGCTGCCAACCCATGCCATCTACCTCTCAACACATGAACAATACCAACAACTACACCAGCATCCCAGAAAACTAGAGTGCCGTCAATGGAGCCTGCTTCAGCAAGCCAACTATAAATGCAAACAAAATCTCTTACAACATACAGAAGTTCAAGGTAAGACTAAAGTGTGACCCATTCATAAAATATACAACAGTTGTATAAAAGTAAAGCTGTTAAATAAATAAAATATATGGAATGTCACCCAAGACATAACAAAACTGACCGCCCCCCGGCTTCCACAAAATAGAAAAAAAAACACCACTTGCTATTTCATTCTATTCCTTATGTCTTCCAACAGGAAACCGCTACAAGTCCTTTAAAAGAAAGTGACCACAAGTCATCGACTCCAACACTGATTCAAACTAGTAAACTTAAATAACTACCTAATAAACTAGAACAATGTAAGCAGCAGTCAACATCTGACCTTCTAATGACAGCTACAGAAATTGTTAGGAGATTCACCCCCAGGAACCGAAAACACATTATCCATCCCCATTTAAAAAAAAAAAATAAAAATAAAGAAAAAAAACAAAAACACCATAACATCCACTTACAATCCGTATGTTGCCCAAATCCCTACAGACCACAAAGTTATCTATACTGGAATACTAATAATGTACTGCAAACTGTTATGTGTACACAGAAAAGGCACCAAAAAACGTAGGCTTCAGAGCACCGGCAGCAAAGAATATTAATATGTACAGCAGCAAGCATTGCACTGTATACAACCATCACTTTCAGCATTCCTTTCTCATTTCACCACAGAAATTACAACAGGACCCAAGGAATGTAAGAGAACCTGTAAAAAAAAAAGCATCATGAAGCTAGACATTGTGGGGCCCCATATTCAAAAGTCCCAGGCTGCATCGTGCAAGTGCCTGCACCATGCAACTGAGATGTGCCTGCACAAAAGAATGGAATATTTAGAAGATGCGCCATGAAATGCGATTGTACATGCCCAGCTGAACATCCTGAACATACACGATCATGCAGTGAGAGATGCACGGCTCGGCAGGTGACCGGAGCCTTATATGGAGCATGGGGAAATGTGCGACAGGCGCCCATTCATGCACGGTGCGCAAAATTGCAATATTCAACTGGGATATGCAAATGGCCTTATTGCACATTCTGAGCCTATTCCCCTCATGCGCAGCTCATTACTGGAATGTATGCAGGCTATCTGCATATCCCGGGAATGCTCAGTTCCAGCTGTGCAGGGCTGCCCTACCATCCCCACAAAGGTGAACAGGAGGTACTGCAGCCTAGCAGGCAGGTGTGATGGAATGCTTGTGTGTGGGTGGGTGGGTGGACTGCACTGTAAGGCATAAATTAGTGCTGGAGACTTGATTAACGGCTTTTGCTAATCAAAGTAAAAAATGATTAGCAACTAGCTGAAGCTGATTAACAATTACCAGAAATTTATATTTTTGCTCAAAACCACAGAAAATGTACTTATCTTGCTCTATATTTGTAAAATACACACTGTACACAAGTTTCTGAGACTGATACTGTTTTATTTAGCCATTTCCAGAGAAATTACAGCAACTGTGCAGCAGCACATAAATTTTAAGAGCCGAGAGACAGGATGTCTGCCAAAGCAGACCGTGACATTCGTGAAAGCGTGATCGTGAGTCGTGACAAATTAAACATAAAGTAAATGAATCCCTGTCCTGGCATAAACACCAGGGTGTATCGTGGCTGACCACAAAGTAATCAACAAGGACTGGGTCGATCTAAGTATGCTACTTTTCTCCACCAGGCATGTAGCCAGTAATTCTGGCCTGTTTTTGGTGTGGGGGGAACCTGGGGGTGGCCCACCATCCTGAACTACCAAATCACCAGGATGTCTTGGTTTAGCATTAAAAAACATGTCTACAGCCCTGTCTGGGTTGAATTCAGCTGGAAGAGGGCCCTGCTTTTTAATGCAAATCAATGTTTCTACAGTATCCTCTGCCAGACTTGCTCTCCAGTCAGTTTTTACCTTGTTCATTCTTGAAAAACACCTTTCTACTATTGCATTAGACACAGGAAATACTCTCAACACATTGACAAGCTTTAACAGATTTGGATAAGAATTCTGGAAATCACATGCCAGCTTTGACCAGATAGCAGAGGCAGAAAGACTGATGAAATTGGTTTGAGCAAAAATCTTAAACTCTTGCCATTCTGCAAGTAGCAGAGTGCTGTCACAGTCAGGCTGCAAAAGTGCTGAAAAGTGGTCCGCTACTGCAGTAATGTCACTGTTACCATACAGCTCCAGTTCCTTTCTGTCTGCTGGCCAAACTCTGGTATCTAACACTTCTGCAAGGTTATAGATATTACTTTCATCTGTCAAACTGAACCTTTCTTCACAACAGTTCTCAATGTTTGTCATGTATTTTTTAGTTTGCTGTTTAAAAGTTTTAACAACTTGGACACTAAAATGTGTTAATTTCACACCCTTGTATGTAACTTGAGCACATGCTCCTGAAAGAACAACAGGCCCATTTTTTAAGAGAATGTCAAGTTCACTGCCACTTATGGGACCACTCTGCTTAGCATGGTCAAGAGTGTTTCTCAAAGTTTTAACAGAACTAAGTAGCTCTGGCATTTCAGCACTTCTTTCTGAAGTGCTAGTGAGAACCTGGCAAGTGGCTGAATCAGCTGTTCAAAATACAAAAGGTGTGCCACCATTTGGACTTTAGTCATAATTTGCAACCCTACCTTGGCTTTGCCCTGGTCATGAGTTGGGTCTGCAGCCATAGATTCTAAATGGGCACAAACTACGGGGAATGATTTGGTAACAGCATAGGTGATAAGAAGTTTATGCTACACCCAATGTGTGCCATGGGCCTTTTGGGGCTTTTCAACTGACATCGCCATGGCCTGGACAAGCGACCATAACTCTCTGAGTCTCTTAGGACTTTTATGATAGAGATAAAACAGTTGGGTCAGAAAGTTTGAAACATCATTGAAATTGGTGTTACCCAAAGCGTCTTTTATGGCCAGTTCTAATCTGTGTGAGAAACAATGAACACCAACTATCAATCAATCAATCAAAATCTTTATTTTGCCAGGTGGAACATCACTGAGACAAGCTCATTTACAAGAGGGACCTGGGACAAAACAATTGCCAACAGGGTTAAGGCATAACACGTTGAGTGAACGTACATAACAATTACATAGTGATAATAACAACATAATAACGTATAACTATCACACGTAACAAGATCAGCCCCATCAGCCCCAAACCCAACCATGTTTTCCAGCATGGAACTAACTGCTGTATGTCTTCCCTTAAAAGAGCAGCAAGACACCGTCTCACACCCATGTTGACAGATTCCCCATCAGCCCCAAACCCAACCATGTTTTTATATTAAGGCCACACTCTGTAAAAATGTCTAAAAGGAGATTTTTCAATCCTGACTTGTGCCATCAGATACAGCTTTCATTTGCAAAAAGTTAGTCTCTACGTGACCACTGAAGGTATTTACATAAATTACGTAAACCAGTTCCTTTTCAGTTACACCACTATCAGTACTACCGTCTATAAGCACTGAAAAATAATTTGTATTTTTGACAGTTGCCAGCAGGTTTTCTTGTAGATTCTTGCCAGTACACATTGTGAGTTCTTTCCCACTAACAGCGTTAATGTATTTATTGCCCAAATGAACTCCATGGCACTTCTCTTGTTCTGCTACTGTATTGCTTCAAACATTTTAATAGGGATGTTCTCTTTGGCCATCATATACAGGATCTCCATCAGCCTGCCTAGAATCATTCTATGCTGTTCCTCTGCATTACTGAAAGGTCTCCCTGCAAACAAATTAAAATTGTTTTAGATCTGGGTCCAAATCCCTAACCCCCCTCGCTATTTTAAACTTACCAATTGTGGTATGGCGATATATATCGAGTAGTGACCTTGTTCTACCAAATTTCAAAATGTTAACAGCTTTCTTGTGCTGATCTGTCAGAAAATGTTTCCAGATGGTGTCAAGTTTTAGCTGGGGTCTTGTAATCCCTGCAATTAATGCCTCACTGAAGTTCCTCAACCCACGTAGCTCATCTCTGTACTCACAGCATAATGTGCAGCTAACACACACTGCAAAGTCTCCCTCACTTTACATCTGTAGCCAATTTTTTTCTGGATTTACTCATTTTACTCCAGCCATGTTGCAGACTGCAGTTATTAAAAAGTTTGAAGTTAGCAAACCAAGGGTGCTGTGTCTGGGTGTGAACTAACACATTGCAGTGGCTTAGTATTAAAGATTAGAAAATGGGCTTCTTACTTGCTGCAATCTGATTGGTCAGTACCCTCAAGATAGGGGTACATTAAGTTTCAATAGATGACCAGCAAGTAAGAAGTACCAGCCTATACTGCCCCTTAACCACTCTAGTATCCTAGTACTCACCTCGGCTCCTAATTGGCCAAAATACTTAATTTCCATTTCAAATTAACGCCATTTTTTTCACTCGCTTAGCGAGACATCCTGCCCCTACCCTCCCCAATTCAGTGCCACCTGCCACATGAACCAGACCTGGCCACATCCAGAAAGTATCACAATTAAAAAAAAATTTTTAATCAAAAACTCAAGCTGTCCCGTCTCCACATCACCGCAGTGATCCTGTGAGTAATTCAAAACACAGCGCGCCACTACATAAAGCTGCCTCTTCCATGCCAACAAACGCTTCCATTTAAAATAAAAAAAATCTAACATTCAGGAACTCATCGCACTGCTGACTCTCTGCCTACTGCGTCTTCTTAGCTTCCTCGGTCCTGGTCGGTATCGCAACGCACCAGCAAACCCCGACACAAACTGCACCAACCCCCACGGACTCTCAAGCTTCTCTTACTCCCGATATCGCAACAACGTAGACTCCGTCACAAACTGCACACCACCCACGGAATCTGCAATAGGGACAAAAATCCATACTGGAGGAGGAACTACTTTACTAAAAATGACTACCAAACTTTAGTTAAACAATTTTTTTTTTTTTTAATGAAACTTTTTCTTTTGCAGTGCCCATTTCTAAAGCACTTAATAATGCCCTCAGGGTGGCGGTGATGGCAATGCCGGACCGGCCAAGGGCTATAAGGCCCTCTGCCTGCGGCGTCGGGCCTCATTACGCCCCTGGCCGGTCCGGTATTGCCCAATACCTCCCACCCTGTCGGGCATTATTGCTTACATAATGGGCAGCTCAGCAGATTTGCTTGTGACCCCCAGCTCCCCCCCCCCGGCTGTGG
Source organism: Neoceratodus forsteri (assembly GCA_016271365.2). Lineage (NCBI taxonomy): Eukaryota > Metazoa > Chordata > Ceratodontiformes > Ceratodontidae > Neoceratodus > Neoceratodus forsteri. The sequence continues at coordinate 1,822,205,705 of CM057449.1, read as the reverse complement.
GCTGCCAATAAACTGAATGACATCCACAGTGAATACACTGCAATATAGCAGCAAAGTTCTTTCCAGCGTGGATCAAGCAACAGCAGGGGCACAGTATTTACTTAAATTTTTACACTGTGGGCTGCCAATAAACTTAAGACATGACACAGTCCACAGTAAAACACCGCAATAAAGCAGGGCACAGTTCTCTTTTTCCAGCATGGATCAACAATTAATACAGCAGGGCACACACACAAAATCTCTGCAAATTAAGCAGGGCACAAGTGCATCAAGTTAAAAAGTCTCTGCAAACTAAGCAGGGCACAACACCTTTAAATGTCCTTTCCCATGACTACTGGGCACATTGTTGTAAGTTTTTTTTTTTAATTCTGTTTATCCGCCCCTCTCTCCCCAAGCTCCGCATCCTCAGGGCACCTCACGGAACCACCCAGCGTCACCTACACCTTCACCCTTCTGGCTAAGCCAGTGGAGCCGTGGTTTTCCCCCTGGGCGGGGCCGAGGTGGGGCAGCTACACCCAGACATTCTAGATTTCGTCGGGAGCTGGAAGGGAGGTCAGTGTGAGGCCATGAGGGGTAGTTCCTTGGTGCTCTGTCTCCCCAGAGCCTGGAGAGCTTTTTTCTGTTTTTCCTGCAAGGGAGAGGCATGCCCAGGTGTCATGGTATCACCGCCAACGTCACCTCTCCTGTCCCCTTACTGCGTGCTGGTACTTGCTGTGCCTCCGGCTTCCACCAGAGGTCAGTCAAGCACCGAGTCTGGATCCCCCACCCTCCCGGGAAAGAAGAGCTGTCCTCCGGATGCTCCATCCTCTCCCTCCCCTGCCGACCCCCGATGGCCCAGGCTCATTCCCAAACTTGTTGTAAGGTTTTAGTAATGTCATTCTTATCTCTGCAAGCAGGGCACACTTGTTAAAAATCATGTCCTTCCCAACTGAACACACTTGTTGTTGTTTTTAGTTATTGTCTTTCCCCTCTGCAGTTTGCTACAGCATGTCCTTTCCCACAGTGGTCTGCTTGTTTTTTAGTTCTTGTCATTCCCATCTCTGCAAAGCAGAGCAACGTTAAACTTTTAAAATAAAATATATTTTCCAATCACTGCAAAAACTATAGGGCACACCACCTAGTTATGTTTCACATCTCTGCGAGGCAGAGCACAGATTTACTTTTAAATGTCTTTCCCATCACTGCAAAAACTACTGCTTAGCAGGGCACAACTGTCGTTTAGTTCTTTTCTTTTCCCATCTCTACAAAGCAGGGCACAATTGCTTTTAAATGTCTTCCAATCACTGCAAAAACTACATGGTACAACACTTAGTTATGTTTCACATCTCTGCAAGGCAGGGCACAGATTTACTTTCAAATGTCTTTCCCATCACTGCAAAAACTACTGCTTAGCAGGGTACAACCATGGTTTGTTCTTGTCTTTTCCCATCTATGCAAAGCAGGGCACAATTACATTTAAATGTCTTTTTCAATCACTGCAAAAACTACAGGACACAACACTTAGTTACGTTTCACATCTCTGCAAGGCAGAAGTTTCACATCTCTGCAAGGCAGGGCACAGATTTACTTTTAAATGTCTTTCCCATCTCTGCAAAGCAGGGTACATACTTACGTCTTTTTTCCATGACTGCAAAAACTACCACAGAGGGCACAACTTGTTTGTGGTTAATGTCTTTCCCTTCTCTACAAAGCAGGGCATATTACTGTCTTTTTGTTTCCCATCACTGCAAAAACTGCAGGGCACAACACTTTTTTGTGGTTTAGTATGTCTTTCCCATCTCAGTGCAAAGCAGGGCACATTAGTTTTTAAATGTCTTTTCCCATCACTGCAAAAACTACTGCAGGGCACAACGACAATTTTTGTGGTTTAGTTATGTCTTTCCCATCATCTCTAGCAGGGCACAAATTACTTTTAAATGACTTTCCCATCACTGCAAAAACTGCAGGGCACGACGACTTGTTTGTGGTTTACTTATGTCTTTTCTGATCTCTGCAAAAACTGCAGGGCACAACACTTAAATGTCTTTTTCCCAACTGCATAACTTGTTCACTGACTCAGGTCCCCCAATCATCTGCAGCAGTTCACCCCCAACCCCCAGTTGCAGGCCAGAATCCATGATGTGCCCACCAGTGCCCAGCTGTCTCCCCATAGTTGTGCCACTGTCTTAGTCCGTGCCTTCCTGTAGTTCACTCCTCCTCCAGGTTCCCCGACAATAAAATGAAAAGTTTTTACTTTCTGGAGATTGCCGATTGTGGTCTGCTGCTGCTCCAGTTGGTCCGGCGCCGAAGCTGCATCAGGCTGCAATGTCTGTCTGGTCCCGGTCAGGTCCCCTCTTGCTCAGCCTCCTCAGCTCCTCGCTGTCCTGTGGTTCCTCTCATGTGGCCCATGACCCGGAGATGCTCCTCCCTGCAAAACAAAAAAACAACATTAAATACTGGATGCCACCAATGAAAAAAAAAATAAGACAGTAAATGGAAAAAAGGAACCTGGAACTTACCTTTTTTTCTCTGGTTGGAACTTCTGGATCTGTTTGCTGGGGTGATAGGCTCCAAGAGCATGCTCTCATGTTTCTCCTACACATACATTGGGTGGGGGGCAGGAGCAGCTGGCCAATCAGGAGAGACAAGGGCAGGGCGTGGGGAGGAGGAGGAAAAAAATAAAACAGCAAAACCAAAACATTTAAAGAAACATGGCCAAAAAGGCCCAAAAGGGCATTTTTAAAGGATCGAGGGCCAGTTGGCAGTGATTAGCAATGACTGCTAATCATTGCCATATTTGACTCTTGTTTCCTGATTCTTGGGTCTCAAATTGCGATGCAAACCCACTTATTTTATGCTTTGCATTTGTCTGGGTAAAGTGCTATTACCAACAGCCATGTACAGGTTTAGACAGTGGCCCACCTGGACAAGCAACAGGGGAGGGCAGAGGGTGACACAGTCTGATCGGTATACCACATGCATGTGATACACCAGCTCCATATGCAGCATACAGTCACCTGTAGTACCCCACACACACCCCCGTATGAGAGGAACATGGTGATAACTGCAAGAAATAACAGTGTGCAGAGGGTGACCATGTACCCGAGTGGGTGGGTCCCACCTGTGTGTACCTATGGTGTACCACCGTGGGTGTGCATCACAGGTCAGTCCCTGGCCTCTGCCAGGCTGCCACATGTACCACCAGGCTACCTGGGCACCGTTGCCCCAGTTGTCACCCTGGGAACATGCCACCATCGGGTGGCATCCTGCAGGCCACATAGGTGCAAGCTATGGCCCCTGGTACATGTGCTGCAGTGTGGCCATCTGCTCCACTGGTGTGCTAGGTGGGCACCTGACAGCACTAGCATGTGGCAGTTGGGTGTCTACATCCCAAGTGCAGTGTAGGGGATGGCTGTCTGGGTGGTGCCCGTGGTGTGCTGGCACCTGTGGCTTTGGGTACTTCCGTCCTGGTATGACTGCTGTGTATGGGTGCCTGGAGCATGCCCTGGTACACCTCCAAGGGCTGTCTCAGGATGGCCAGTCTGCAGTTCTGCAGCCTTCCTGCGGGTGGGTGGGTGGCCAATTTAGGCCATCCTTTTGTCTGCCTATCTTTGTTCAGCACATTTCTGGGATGTGTGGCAGGTGTACTGCACATTTTGGCTAACTATATGGATGCATGGCATATTCATGTACCTGCCCCCCTTTTTTGTGCCATACACATTATTTCTGCAAGATCGCGCATTCGGAAATGCGCAATGCATCACTCCCTTTCGAATATCCTACTACCGTGCAATTTCTGGTATGCGCCGCACATCTCCTTTGAAAATGTGGGCCTTTATACTTTCATGAGATTTCTACAGTTCGTATCTTGTTGTTTAAAATGTTTACTTCACATCTTAGTATATAGTTTATCCCTCTTCTCTTGTTATCCTATCCATCCAAAGTCTACCTCTCAACAAAATCTATTACATCCATCTTTTCTTGCATCCCTTTCTTCTGTCCTGTAAAAAAAAAAATACTCTCTGCTTCTCAAAATCTAACTATACTAACAAAATTAGCATTTTTCCGATTCTTCCACATCTTTCCTGTAAAATAGAACCTTTTCCTCTACTCACAAACTCCTTCAGCATTTCTTCAGATGTTCCTCCTATAGAAATAAAATATCTACCTTGCGCTATGCCAGCAAACCAGGTTTGGGAACGACCTCGGGTCATCAGGGTGCCAGCATGGGGGTAGGGATGGAGTGGGATCGAGCTGCCTAACAGCAGTTCTCCTCTCCTGGGGTGGCTGTTGCTCCCCTGTAGTTCCGCTGCCACTGGGTGGAGAACCGGTCGTGGCATAGGTGGGAGGGGGCAGCAAGCCGGAAGGGCATCTCTGATCGTGGCATGTGCATGCCTCCACACACACACACACACACACACACACACACACACACGTGTGCCCGAGAAGGGGCAGGGTGAAAAATCAGGGGGAAAAGCATTAAAAATGTAAATTAAAAAAAAAGAAAGAAATTAAATATCTAATCATTTACTGTCTATTCACTGTTCCTTACTAACTAAAATGTTCAATAAAAATGAGATGTTTACATCAAACGTGCACTTTCCAAAGGCAAAAATAATTTACCTGCCTGACAACCTGTAGCATAAATAAAGTTTTTTTTGCACTTTCTTACCTTGTCCATGATGTCTTGTCCATAGGTAATGGAAAAGGTAATCCAAACACAAGCATAAAATAAAAAAGGCCCTGAAATTAAAAAAATAACCTAAAATAAAAAACATGCAACCAAGGCAAGTGACTCTTCATGCCGTTATCCACAAGAAACAAAAACGCCAACAACTGGAGCAAACTGAAGATGCTGACTGAAGACAGGAATGCTTCCTGAAGATCAGCTCTCCATCCCGGCCAGTGTTGAAACACCATCCCGGTACAGCTCCATCTACCACCTGACTGCAACTGTGACAAAGATCCAAAGTCATGAATCTCCTCTGAAGATGCCGACTCCTTGAAAGAAAATGCCTAGCTGCTCCTCCAAAGACTGGAGCATGACACTCCCACAACAGATCCAGTCTCCACTGAAGAAGACATCCTCCACCTGGTGCTGATGTTCTCCTCCACTCCCTGACAGTAGCTCTCCTGAGGCTGACTCCATCTACGTCATCTCCCTAGTCCTCAAACTCCAAAGTAGGCTGTACTCATCGCAAACTAACCACCAATGCATGTGGACACTTTCCTCTTTAACACCTCTAGGCCAACAGACTCACAAACTGTAACATCAAAGTAAGTCTCGCTTACTGACGTACATGAGACACACCAGTCAATCACAGCTCATGCAACAGACAATCACAGCTCACACAACAACCACTGAATCAGAAACCAGCACCCACACCATCAGCCAATCAAAAACCACACATTGTACCCTATTCACAAGAAATACTACAAAATACTTGGAGGAAAAAAGCTGATTAAAAAAAAATACACAACTTTAAATCATTATAAAAAAGACAAGAAAAAAAAATTAACATTCAAAAAAGCCAAGCCTACTGCATAAATCAAACATATGTGGCTGGCTGTTGAATAACTAATTTATCTGAATGAGTCGAGAGTGATCTCAGGGAACATCACTTGTGGATCTGCTACACTCCGCTGCTCATGAGGTTACCCAAGGTTACTCTCGGCTCATTCAAATAAACTGGTTATTCAACAGCCAGCCATCACATATCCCTTGTGTGTGTGTGTGTGTGTGTGTGTGTGTATAGGGGATACATAATGGGCGACTGTGGAATATGGAAAATATTTCCATGAATGGAGGGTGAACTGTGATAATATCACAAGTGGCTAAGCCACTCGTGATATTATCACAGTTCGCCCTGCACGAGTGGAAATAGTTGCCATATTTCACTTGTCGCACATCATGTGTGCAATTTATACAATAGGGCCCTGTTTTAGTATGTAGTGTATTTTAAATTTGTGCTTCTCTATGAGTTGTTGTTTTACGTTTTCTTTTTCTGCCGAGGTAGTGCTGCACGTTGTTTGATTCTAGCAAGGTTATTTGTGCTGTGTGTTAGGTTGTGAATGGGGAGGTTGTGGTATTTTATTCATTGTTTAAATTAATGGAGACTTTTTGATTGGTTGGTGATGCTTGTTGTGTGTTCTGCGTCCTTTATGATTGGTGTGCTGTTGTTTATGGGTGGGATTTTGTTCAGGGACAGCGCTCCTGGTCGGATTCGAATGGTCAGTGGTTTTATTTTTCGGATTCAGATTTTAATGGGGCTGATAAAAGTACTCTTTTTTTGCATTTTGGGTTTTAAGAAAGTGTTTTGCTGAACTGGGTGGATTTTGACTGGGTTTTACAGTTTTGTTTTGGTTTGTTGCTAGTCTGTGACAGGGATTGAAATTCAGTTCGGGATGGCTTTTGACGATAAGTCACAGAATAATTTTACGTTGGCGAGTTAACTTTTTCTTTTATTGTCTGCTGTGTGTTGGGCTCTTACTGGGAGACCATTATTTATTTATTTAGCTTTTGTTGACCGGGTAAGTGCACTAGACAAATCCTGCCTATTTTCAGGCACGACCCGGGGGAGGGGGATACAGATGAATGCCAACTGACCTTGAACCAGACTAAGCTGTTGGTGGTATTTTTAGTGAATGAGGGAAATTTGGCCAGGACACCAGGGAAATTCCCCTACTCTTTTCGATAAGTGCCATGGGATCTTTAACATCCACCTGAACTACCACCAATCCAGGCAGATGGGACCTCGGTTTAACGTCTCATCCGAAAGACGGCACCTCAGAAGTGCAGCACCCCTCTCATGCTGCATTACAGTGTCAGTACTGGGATATTAACCCAAGTGCCAGATGTGGGAACTGAACCCACAGCCCTCTGATCTCCCGGCCTCAGAGGCGAGTGTGCTACCTACTGAGCCACTGACACTGCACTTCATTATCGATGAAGTGTGCACTCTGAGGTAGATGAGCTTCCATGGGTCGCACTTGTAGTTTCCGAGCAGCTCCTGTTATATGAGCAGAGATAGAGAACGATGTGTAGGTATAGATGAGATTTTTAGTCAGGATTGTTTTTTACAGCGTTTATGTGTAGACAGTGAGGGTTTGTGTGGGTGATCTGATGTTTTGGGCACTTGGCATTTTTTGGTATATTAATCTTCTGGGTGTTTTGAAAAGTAGTCCATTCAGGAAGGTGCTACTGCTGAGGTAACCATTTTTGGAATAACAGCTACTGACGTAGACACTGTTGAATATCAGCAGCTGACGTAGACACTGTGGAATTTCTGTTAAGATATTCCACAGTGTGTGCGTCAACTCTATATTCAATAAGTAGTGATAATTATTTATTCAGAGTTTATTCCTGCCCTATTTTGTGTGTGTGTGTGTGTATATATATATATATATATATATACATATATATATATATATATATATTCTATGTATATGCCTTCACAAAAGTGGGAACAGGAGGAGGCAGGAAATTACAGACCTGTCAGCCTGACTTGGTAGCAGGCAAAGTAATGGAAACACTACTGAAGGAAAGGATAGTGGAATACCTTGTAACCAGTGGATTACAGGATCCAAGGCAACATGGTTTTATGGGGGTCTTGCTAGACAAACCTGATCGAGTTCTTCAACTGGGTGACCAGGGAAGTGGTTCAGAGAGGAACGGTAGATGTGGCCTACCTGGATTTCAGTAAAGCCTTTGACATCATTCCACATGGAAGACTGGTGAAGAAGCTGGCCTGTCTGGGAGTGGGTCAAAAAGTTATAAACTGGGTAAGAAGTTGGTTAAGCTACAGGTGTCAGAGGGTGGTAGTAAATGGTGTTGACTCTGGAGAAGGCAAAGTGATCAGCAGGGTTCCTCAGGGCTCAGTACTAGGTCCAGTTCTCTTTAATGTCTTTATTAGCGACATTGCAGAAGGGCTAGAAGGGAAAGTATGCATGTTCGCGGATGACACAAAAATCTGCAACAAAGTAGACACATGGAGGGTGGGGGGGAATGAGGGATGATTTGAAAAAGTTGGAAGAATGGTCAAGGGCTTGGCAGCTAGGTTTCAATGTAAAAAAGTGCAAAATCATGCAACTGGAGCACAGAAACCCAGGGGCTGTGTACCAATTGGGAGGGGAAGTACTGCCAACCACCAACCAGGAAAGGGACCTAGGGGTAATCATTGCTGATGACCTGAAGGTAGCCAAGTGGTGTGATAAGGCAGTGGGGAAGGCTAGCAAGATGTTTGGGTGCATAGGGAGGGGTATCACCAGTAGGAAGAAGGAGGTAATATTACCCCTGTACAGATCACTGGTAAGACCCCACCTTGAGTACTGTGTCCAGTACTGGAGGCCTCACTGCTAGAAGAATATTGATAAGGTGGAGGCGGTACATAAGAGGACTACCTAAATGGTGCAGGGCCTGCATCAAAAGCCCTATGAGGAGAGACTCAAGGAACTGAATATATACTCTCTGGAGGAGAGGAGGGGAATGAGGGATATGACAGAAACATTCAAATGCTTAACAGATATTAATAAGATACAGGAAGGTAGCATTTTCCATAGAAAAAGACACTCGAGGACAAGAGGTCATGCTAAGACATTGGAGGGGAGGAGGGAATGTAAGGAAATACTTCTTCAAGGAAAGGGTGGTGGACACCTGGAACAGCCTGCCAGCAGAGGTGGGGGTGCCAAAATGGTGACGGGATTCAAGCATGCATGGGACAGGTACAGACCTCCAATGCAGAGTGAAAAATGGACATGCAGATGCTGCGAGCAGTTCAAAGGATGGCATTAAAGGGGGAGATTCTGCTGGTGGGTGACCTTAACCTACCAGATATAGACTGGGACATCCCAGCAGCTAGGTCGTCCAAGAGTAGGGAGATCCTTGAGTACCTCCAGGGAGCCTTCCTGCAGCAGCCTGGTAAGAAAGCCCTCTGGGGGGGTAATATACTTGACGTAGTCCTCACCAATGGGGATAGTGTGGAGGAAGCAGGGTTGGGGGTCAGCCTAGGAGCAAGCAACTATAACACAGTGGGTTTCAGGATTAGAGCAGGGTATAAAGTGAGTCAAACCATCACAAAGGTCCTAGACTTCAGGCAGGCAGATTTTCCCAAAATGAGGGAGGTAGTCTGGAATGAAATGGAAAGGATGGAGGGGATGGGACGGTTGAAGAACTATGGAATAGGATCGGAGGGGATACTAAAGGCCACAAAGAACTGTATTAGAAAGGTGGGAAGAGCAGAAAAGAGGAGGAACCACTTTGGTTCAACAGAGAAGTTGGGGGGGATGGGGAGAAAGGGCATTTAGAATATAAGAGAACGCAGGGTAAGGAGGACAGGGAATTTACAAGGAGAAGCTGAGGGTGGCGGGGCAGAAGATTAGCAAAGTGAAAGCAGAAACAGAGGACAGAATTGCTAGGCAGGCCAAAGGAGGTGATAAGACTTTCTTTCGGTACATAGGGGAAAAAAGGAAAGCCAGGCATGGGATAGATAAAATAAGGGGGGAGTGCAAATGGCAGGGGACTTCAAGAAGGCGGAGGTGCTAAACAGATACTTTGGCTCAGTCTTCATGGTAGAGGGAGAAGGCAGGGGACCAGACCTAGAAGGGAAGGGGGGGGCATTGGGGTGGATCCTAGCCCAATCAGTCAGGACAGGATCAGGGAAAAATTGGGTAAGTTGAGGATAGACAAGGCTATGGGTCCACATGTCCTGCATCCTAGGGTGCTCCAGGAGAAGCTGGTGGCACCCCTAGTGAGGTTATTTAACTTGTCTTTAGATACAGGGAAGGTTCCAGAGGACTGGAAGAGGACAGACATGGTGTCACTTCATAAAAGTGGCAGCAGGGAGGAGGCTGCCAATTATCACCTGGTCAGCCTCGCATCAGTGGTGGGTAAGGTGATGGAGGTGATCTTGAAGGAAAGGGTGGTTAGTTACCTGGGGGATAGTGGGCTGCAGGACATCCATCAGCATGGCTTCATACGGGGGAGGTCATGTCAGATGAACCTGATCGAGTTCTTTGATGGGGTGACGAGGGTAGTTGATTGGGGGAGCAGTGGACGTGGCCTATCTGGACTTCGGGAAGGCCTTCGGCATTGTGCCCCACAGAAGGCTGGTAAATAAACTGGAGAGCTTGGGGTGGGACAGAAAATAACAAGGTGAGTGGAGAACTGGCTGACAGATAGAAGTCAGAGGGTGGTGGTAAATGGGGTGCACTCAGGGGAGGTGGGGGTGATGAGTGTGGTCCACCAGAAAGTTGGTGCTGGGGCCCATCCTGTTCAATAAATTCAGTGACATAGTGGAGGGACTGCAGAGGAAGGTTTGCAACAGAGTGGATACACCAGAAGGAGTGGAGGCTATGAGAGAGGATCTAAGGTTGCTGGATGGGTGGTTGGAAACATGGCAACGAAAATTCAACGCCAGGAAATGCACAGTGATGCACACAGGGAGAAATAATCTATGTGCAAAATATACACTGGCAGGGGAGGTAATAAGGTCATCTGAGCAGGAAAAGGACCTAGGAATCGTGATCACAGACAACCTTAAGGTAGGGACCCAATGCAGTAAGGCAGTGGGCAAAGTGAAAAGAATGCTGGCATGCATAGGGAGAGGGATAACTAGTAGAAGACGGGAGGTGCTAATGCCACTCTACAGTTCCATGGTGAGGCCTCAACTGAAGTACGGGGTTCAGTTCTGGAGCCCTCACCTAGGCAAAGAAATAGATGCCATAGAAAGAGTACAGAGAAGGGACTCAAAGATGGTGCATGGGCTAATGAGAAGCCATACAAAGAGAGGCTGAGGGTATTGGTTTTGTACCCACTGAAGACCAGAAGGAAGAGGGGGGATATGACAGAAACATTTAGATATGTGAAGGGGATCAATAAAGTGTGGGGGGGGGGACTCATTCTACAGATTTCAGGTAGACGTTAGCTATCAGTCATAGTGCGTTTTCATGTATATTTTCCCATTTTTTTCTGTATTCTGTGACCAAATTAGTGTTTTCTTTTTTCAGTTGTAACTGTACAATTATTATTTAAGTATTTTAGTAAAAACATTTGTTTTTCTAAAGAAAATCTGCTTGAGTGAGATTTCTATAATTACGTGTGGATTGTGGGGCAGTATTAATAATCTGTGACAAACTGTTATTGCTAAGGGGTTGTGACCATCAGCAACCAAATTAAAAAAGGGGTCTGTAAGGGACCTGGAAGGATAGGGAGAATACCTGAGTCTGCAGAGATTTTGAACCAGGCTATTGCATGTCTTGTAGGGAGAAGGCCAAATCGGGTTTTATGCTGCTGCCCCCCGAAGAAAGTCTGACGCCTGGGTCTTCCCCTTCTGTGTAACAGCCAAGGAGGAGTTCATATCTGGCTACAAGACTCGAGACTGGTATTGTGCCCTTATCCAGAGTTTAGAGGGACGCCCTGGGTACTTGTGGCAGAGATGCAGTCATGACCTTGGCAAGCAGTCTAAAAGGACACGAGGAGGGTAGCCCTGCCCCCCCGTCATGGATTGCACTTAGGCATGGGCACTATGAGCTCAGTGGACCTAACCCCCAGGAGTGGGTTCATGATAGATCTGGAGGCTGTGTTGGGATCCGAGAAATCTGGTTGCACAGTGTTGCGATTAGAGACATATTGATAGCACAGGCATAACAGTTGGATTCGAGCCCAGTGTATGAGATCGATAAACTGAACACAATCCACACACAATCAAGGCAGAGATTTGGAAAAAAATAATTTGGTTACAGTATAAAATTCCCTACCTGTTTTCTTTTTTTGGGGGGGTGTAACCTAGCATAGTAATAGTTAGAGAAGAAGATGGCTTCCAACTATAATGAATGCACTGCAGACCACCTAAGGCAGTTATATCAGGAGAGGGGGGTCCAGTATGAGGGACAAACCAAAAAGTACCTCGTGGAAGCTCTCATGGAAGCTGATGAGTTAGCAGCTGTCCAGCACCTCGAGTCCCAGCCAGTGACTGCAAAGGACCAGAGCCTGGGCGTGGGGGTGCCAGGGTCCATCACAGAGTCTAGTCCCAGGGAGGCAGACAGCATGACCAGAAGGAACCCAGAGCCACAGCAGCAGGGGAAGGTCATCACAGGACTTGAGCAGGAAGGGATCAGGCTGCAGCTGAAGTTGAGGAAACTAGAGCTGGCATTCAAGCAGAGGAAGTTCGATATGGAGTTGCAGGAAAAGCAGCGGAAGTGAGAGGCCAAGGAAAGAGAAAGACAGCTTCAGAGAAAGGCCAAGGAAAGAGAAAAACAGTGGCACAGGGAGTGTGAACTGGAAAAGCTACGACTCCAATGATCAGTACCAAAGGAGGTAAATAGTATGGGTGAAGCTGAAACTCCAGGGCTGGGGTATAAGTTAAATTCAAAATTAATAGCTGAATTTAAAGAGGAGAAGGATACGGATGCATTTTTGAATTCATTTGAAAAGGTCTGTATTGAGGCAAAAATACCCAGGGAGTCCTAGAGCTTCTAGCTATCCCCACTACTTACTGGGAAAGGGCATGAGGCGCTAAGCCAAATGGACAATCAGCACAGTAGCGATTATGAGAAACTTAAAACTGCTTTACTTAAAAAGCATGAACTAACTCCTGAAGCATACAGGGTTAAGTTCTGTAAGTTCTGGAAAAGCCCTGACATGAGCTATGAGGAACTGGCCACCAAGCAATGTCAATTTTTGAAATGTTGGTGGGAGGGAATAGAAGCAAATTCTATGTGAAAAATTGAGGAGGTTATGTTGCTAGAGCAGTTCTTTTGGACTTGCCCAGCAGAGACAAAAACCTGGTTAGAGGACGAGAACCCAAAACAGCGCAGCAGGCTGCTGAGCTCTCAGATCGTTATGCCAGGGAGCAGACCTACTCTGAAAAGAAGTGGAGTGGGTGTGGCAGTGCAGAAAGGGAAAAGCACACCTTCAGGGCAGCTAAAACCCTCACTGCCTCCACAGAAAGGGGGATGCCCCAAGTTACAAAAAAGGGATTTATTAGATAAAAGAAATGATAACTGTTGGTTTTGTAAACAGCCAGGGATTCTTGCTAGAAAGATCCCTAAAAAGGCACAGGGTGGACAATGTGGTGCTCGAACAGAGTTGGGTGCACTGTGTATCCCTGAAAGCATGCCTATAAACATGATAGGCACATACACCCGGTAACTGTAAATGGGGTGCAGACCTATGGGCTAAGGGACACAGGGGGGCCTCTTACCTTAGTAAAAGGGGATGTGGTTGGGTCTAAACAGCTTATACCTAATCAGTTTGTAATGGTGAGGGGATTCACTGTGGAGAAAACTCTGCCACTAGCTAGTGTTCTCCTGGACTGGGGTGAGACAGGAGAGACGGTGTAAAAGGTGGCAGTGGCAGACAACCTCGCCCTGGATATGATTATAGGGAACAATCTCCAGAAGGGGGGTGGTGTGTGCGGGTACCTGCAGTCAGATGGCAAAGGCTGATGGTAGTTCCCTGGACCCCATAGAAATCCCTGTGGAAAACAATGGGAGGCTGGTTCCCCAACCTGTGTCTCCTGAAGTGGAGCGTAGTGAAAGGGAGGTAGGACTTCCCCAAGTAACAGTTCACAAAACAGCTACAGAAGGTTACTCTGAGAAGGGAGGGGTAACCAATGGTCAGAAGGTTAGGGATGGCAGTGACATTGAATGCCCTGACACTAGAGCTATGGACCCCAGTTCAGGAAATGAAGTGGACATGTCCCACGCCTTGGGAAAGTGTGAAGAATTTGCAGCTGCTCAGAGAACTGATCCTAGTTTGGAGAGGTTGAGGGCTTGTGCAGAATCTGACGGGACACAGGGAGGTGACATGACACACAGAGTATTTGGGGACAATGGACTGTTATACACACAGGACATAAGGACTGAGGGAGGGGTGATGGGCAGGCAGCTTGTCGTTCCCCAGGGGTACCATGAGATGTTGCTCAAGATCGTTCATGATATCCCCATGTCCCAGACATCTGGGAATCGCACACACCACGAAGTGACCGGCCCAGAATTTCTTCTTGCCCAACTTCACCCAGCAGGTGAAGGAATATTGCAGGTCTTGTCACTGGTGCCAACAAATAGGGAAGGCAAGTACAGTCCAATCCCATTTATCCTAACTGCCTGGGGAACATCTGATTGGTTCGGATAAATGGGAGTTCGGAAAATCGAGAGTGACTATGTACTGTATCGTATATGCAAAGCTGCTTCACTATAAAGCATCTGTGCACCATTGCTGTGCTCTGCTACTGAACTGATTACTAAATCAGACTGCAGTGCTCTAGTTTAAATAGCAGAAAAGACTTTTAAAAATCATTATTTCTTCGAATTGTACAGTACTGTACTTGCAATGCTCGAGTCAACATAGGCACAGTAATCACCCACAGTCACAGTTCCTGTCCCAAACGCAGAACTCTATCGGACGAACAGAACAGATATCATTCCATCTAAATTTGCGCTACAGAACTGTGTCATTATAAACAGGGCTCACTAAGGTTCAACGTGTTCTGTACCTGCATGCTGTAATGTTCTACCTGTCGGTGTGTTAGCCAGCTGGTTCACCCATGAAGTAAGCAGGAAGCTTTTTCATTTCTGAATTCAGTAATGCCGATGGATACAAAGAACGTGTGGGGAGGAGGTGGCAGTGTGTTCCCTATAGCTGTCCAACTGCAACTCCAGGTTCCCCTGTAAAAGCTGGCTGGCAAAGGTGACTAACACCAAAACTACCATACAAAACTGCTGTACTGTAATTAACTGTTAAAAGCTGTTGATCGTCCCATTGTGATTATAGGTAGCTGCACTCAACCTTGTTAACAGCTGATGACAGAGCCTGCAATCACAATGGAAAATGATCAACAGCTTTAACAATGGTTAATTAAGGTGAAAATACTGCTATGACTATCAATGAAACCACTGGGGGACAGGCAGTCAGTTCGTTAGATAGGGAGGTTTGGTTTATAGGGGGTCGGATAAACGGGGTTGGACTGTAGTAAAACCAAAGCCACCCTAATTCCCTTGCCCATTGTGGAGGAGCCATTCCAGAGGATAAGAATGAATATTATGGGACCTCTGAGTACCCCAAGCTCCTCCGGGAAGAGGTGTATCCTGACAGTGGTAGATTATGCCACCCGATACCTAGAGGTGGTTGCCCTCTTCTCACTTAGGCTAGACAAAGTGGCAGATGCCTTGCTAGGGATTTTCTCCCATTTTGGGTTTCCTCAGGAGGTTACCACTGATCAAGGGGGTACCTTCATGTCAGATCTGATGAAGTGTTTGTGGGAGAAGTGTGGGGTGGTGCAGAGATGCATGACACCTTATCACCCACAAGCCAATGGGCTAGTGTAAAGGTTTAATGGTACCCTAAAATTGATGCTCCAAGCGTTTGCTGAACAGTATGGGAGGGACAGGGAAAAATATCTTCCCCACCTGTTGTTCACATACTGGGAGGTGCCCCACGAGTTGACAGGGTTCACCCCTTTGAACTCTTATATGGACGTAGAGTGCGTGGGCCCCTAGACTTGATCCGGGAAGACTAGGAAGGCAAGCACGCCACCCAGGGAATTCCCATAGTGGAGTATGTCCTGTAAGGTTTAGGGAAAAGCTGAAGGTGCTTATGGGAGCAGCCCAGAGCAACCTGTCAGCCACCCAGCAGAAGCAAAAGGTCCGGTATGACCACAAAGCCAGAGCTCGATTGTACAGTGTAGGTCAGGAAATCACGGTTCTAATCCTGGTCCAGAAGGACAAGTTGCAGGCTGAGTGGGCGGGACCATACAAGGTAGTCCAACAGGTAAATGACGCCAACTATATTGTAGAACTGCCTGACAGGAGACTTATCCATAGAATGCACCATGTCAACATGATGAAGTCATATGCAAATAGGGCTGACATGGTATTTGCAGTGTGTAGTCCTGGGGAGGGGATGAATGAAGAAGATCCCCTACTGGATTTGCTAGAGGAAAGCAAGCGGGAGTCCTCTGTAGAGGCAATCAAACTGCCACCACAGTTGACACTGGAACAGTCCCAGGAAGTGAGGGAGGTTTTAGCAAGCTTTGCCCGTTTGTTTATGGCCAAACCGAGATGTACCCCTTAGCGACACATGATGCAGATACCGGAATGCAAGCACACATCCGATGGACAGCCTACTGGGTGTCTGAAGCCATCCTATAGGATATTAGGAGGGAGGTGGAGGAAATGCTGGATTTAGGGGCAATCCAGAAATCTCACAGCTCCTGGGCCTCACCCATAGTCCTCGTTCCCAAGTCGGATGGCTCTACTAGTTTTTGTTTGGACTATAGTGGACTCAGTGCAGTCATGAAGTTTTTTTTTTTATCAATATATTTTTATTGTTTTACAAGTATGCATATAGTTACAGTTACAAATACAAATGATCTAATAAATATAATAGAATAAGATACATGTATATGTTATTATTCACATATTGTTAAATACAACAAGTAACTAATGTATACCTAATATCGTGAACCAGTGACAATAAACTAGGAAAGTCGGAATTGTTTTAAAATATCACTTATTAGTTAAGAATAAGTTAGAGAGGAGAAGAACAAAAAAGGATAGGTATAAAGAGAAAAGAAGAATGAGAAGTGAGAATGAGAAGGGTGTAATCTGATTTCTTTGTATAAATGTAATACTTAATTTCTACTAAGATTGGAATTTCAGGGGTCCAAAAACCCACAGTAAGGTTTATTTTATATATATATATATATATATATATATATATATATATATATATATATATAAATATATGTTTATTCTGTCCCAAACAGCACCTTGCACAGAGTATTCCATTTCTTGGTAAATCTGGCTGATTGGTCTCTTAAGGTTAATGCCAGTTTCTCTGTTCTCAGAATTTCTATCAAACTATTTTTCCACTCTTGAACTGTTGGAACCGTGTCTTCTAGCCAATGTTTCAATAGAGCATGTCTCACTTATACTCCTAATAGCAATAGTTTTTGCAGTTGTTCATATGACCAAAATATATCTCTACTAAAATGTCCTAGGATGCAAGTGTGTGCCTGAATATGTCCTGAGATCATAGGATGACCTTCAAATAAGTTTGTTACTGCCGCCCATAAAGTTTTAACTAGTGGACAGTCCCAGAACATATGCGTTAAGGTGCCCTGTCCCTCCCCACATTTGTGGCAGGTTGGGGTAGTAGCTAGTCTCATTTTAAATCTTTGATACGGAGTGTAATATAGATTATGTATAGTTTTAAATTGGATCAATCTTAAGTCCACTGAACCAAATACTTGGAATGGAAGGGCCCATATCCTATCCCAGTCCCACTCTTCTGTAGGCGTTTCTAGTGTGTGGGACCACCATCTTATTGTTTCTGTAGCCGAGCTCCTTATTAGATCTACTAATAGTCCATATATGAAAGATATGGAAGGCGTCATCTTGAGACATCCTGAGAATGTTCTGGTATTGTCATTTAAAGGAGCAGAAATGTCTATCTGGTTTCGTACTGTGTTTGTAACATTCAAATGGAATACATTTTCAGATATGGAACAGTCAAATTTATTTACTAAATCTTCATATGTTAGAATAGTGTCATTACATAAAATATCCCTCACTGTAATTCCTTTTTGTTTCCGAACTTCATTCTGAAACGGGGTGCCATTACGTGTAAAATTTGGATTTCCCCAGATAGGTTGAGTTCTGACTTGATTTAGGTCTAGTTTTAGAAGATTACTGAGCTGCCTCAGTTGCCTGAGTGAGTCTAAAATAATCTTGTTCTTCCAGGATGTCTGAGGTTTTGCATATATTAAGGTACTGAAAGGTAACCCCTGTTCCTCTACCATCTCTTTCTCTATATCCACCCATTCGGGGGTGTATGTTTGTGTGAATTCCACGTGTTTCCATTTCACCAGTTGAGCTATCCTTCCTTGCAGCTAAGTAGTATAAATAAAAATCGGGAGCCTTAAGACCTCCATTAATTTTGGTTCTACACAACCTGGTATATGACATTCTGTCTTTTATGTGCCCAAATGAATTGTGCTACTAAAAAAGAGATGGATTGTATCCATTTCTTGGTCAAACAACATGGAATCATCATGAATACATATAATAAATGGGGCAATAGATTAATTTTAACAGATTCCAGCCTTTCCCATAGACCTAAGGGCAATTTATTCCATTTAGAGAGATCCTCGACAACCTTCAGTATAGTAAGATTAGAATTTTTAGTTACTGTCTTGTGTATAGTATTATAAATATTAAGTCCTAAGTATTCTATATAATTAGTTGCCCAAGACAGTCCTTAAGAAAGGATTGTCCCTTTCTGACAGAATCTATTGTGAGGGAGAAAAATTGGTCTTATTAGCGTTTAATTTATACCCTGAAAGTTCTCCAAATGATTTAATAGTTTGTAAAATAGCCAGTATAGATTGGGATGGTTTAGAGATCATAAGTAATATATCATCTGCATATGCTGCAATTAGATGTTCTTTTTGGCCTACCTGAATGCCTTGGATTTCTTTTACTGCTAGGAATTTTCTTATTAATGGATCTAGTGTAAGATTAAATAAAAGTGGTGATAGTGGGCATCCTTGCCTTGTTCCCCTTGATATTTCAAAGTAAGGTGAGATCATTCCATTAGTTACCACAGCAGAGCTAGAGTTTTGGTAAAGTGAACGCACCCATTTAATGAAAGTCTCAGGAAAGCCATATAACTTGACAGCGCTAAAAATGTGTTCCCAAGAGATGCAGTCAAAGGCTTTCTCTGCATCCAGAGAACGCAAACCACTAGAAATTAGTTTTGATAGCTGCCAGTATTACATGAAATAATTTCCTCATATTGTCTGCTAAGAATCTTCCTCTCATAAATCCAGCCTGTTGTTTGGATATAAGAAAGTGTATAACTGTCTCTAGCCTGTTAGAAATAATCTTTGCTAGTATCTTTATATCTGAATTTATTAATGAGATTGGCCAATAACTGACACATTCTAAGAAATCTTTCCCCGTTTGTAAATGAGTGTTATAAGTCCTTTAGTCATTTTTCTGGATATATGACCTGTCTCAAATGCCTCATTGAAAACCTCTATGAGTATTGGAGCAAGTTTATTTAAGCAATTTATCCCTCCAGGGTGTGGGTATACTGGAGGATTTACCACGGCTGGTGTGGTTCGGTCACGAGGTGCAGCTGAGTGGCTGAACCACCAGATCTTAAACCCTCCAGTATACCCACACCAAAGAGATAAACTGCTAATATACAATGGTCTGCTTTTAAGAGATGGAAAAAAATAAGGTTGTTTTTTTTTGGGGGGGGGATTTTAAGTTATGTATATTTATTAGTGTGGCTAAAAAAATAGTGCTGTCTGGTAGTGTGTTCAGCAGGGTCACACACTCACGCTCTGGTTCTGTTGCCAGTGCTTTCCGTATTAGCGTGAGATGCTCAATGAGTGTTTTGTTAACATCCATAACTAAAAAAAAAAGTGATTTCAGCGTGATCCACTCCTGCTCTGGTTGTGTCCTTTCAGTAGTAATGTGAGGTGCTCGGGAAGTGCTTTGTGCTCATTTATGCAGTGGTAATGCTACGGGGACTGTTCTGAAAGGCGAGTCTGGTAAATGTAGTTTTGGCAAAGAGTTGAAAAAGGTTAAGTTTGGGCCGAACTGGTAATGTGAGTGAGCTACTTCACTTTCGATGTAGCAGGGGGTCCTGAGTTTTCGTTTAGCGGTGATGCAAGATGGCGATATTTTCGATGAGTTTTTTGGGGTCATATTGATTTTTGTTAAGAGGCTGACTGGCACCTTTTCCAGTGGGTACACTGGAATATTTACCACTCTGGCAAAGGTGCCAGTCAGCCAATGAGAATGCAGGATTTGGTTCTTTCAATTTACCCCATTGCATAATACTAAATTTACTGTAGAAGTTTTGTGAATATCCATCCGGACCAGGGGCTTTGTTCTTTTTGGATTGCTTAATAGCCAATATTACCACTTCAACTGTTATATGAGCCACGAGTCCAGATTTGGACACTTCTGGCACAAATGGGATCAGAGTATCAGAACAAAATGGCTGTAATGTGCTGTTTTTAGCAGTATCCTCCTTTGCATAAAGCGTCTTATAAAAATCATGAAATTCCTTATTAATCTTTTTATGTCCTGACACAAGAAGTCCATCCCCCTTATATCTAACTGTTGTTATGTTTGTAGATCCACTGTTCTGATGTGGTCTGATAGCTAATATCTTTGCAGCTTTGGGTCCTGCACTAATATAGTTTATTTTTGATTTCCTAATAGCAAATATTGCTTCACCCTTGATGGATTCCTTGATGACCATTCCTGCCATATGCTTTCATTATTATTGGTTAGTAATTTCACTTCTATCTTTTTAATTTTATCCAAAGTCTGTTTTTGTTTAGCTAGGTTTTGCTTCTTAAGGGTAGATGCTTCACTTATTAAGAGACCTGTTAAACAGCATTTTGTACAGTCCCAATTAGTACTCCAAGAGGTATCAAGCGAATTATAAAAATTCCCTCAAAATCTTTTATTGCTTACCTTGTCTTTTCTAGTAAGATTGTGTTATCTAGTAGAAAGTTATTAAATTTCCATCTGCATGTTCTGCTCGAGTTGCTAGATGTCTTAAAAAACATCGATACTGGACAATGATCTGAGATAACTAAACTTTCTATTTTTACTAGTAGGATTCTAGTTAGGAAATCTTTTGGTATATAGATTTGATCTATCCTTGAGCCTGACTGGTTACACTGTGACCAGTATGTAAATTATTTTATGTTTGGATTTAAAACCCTTCATGAATCAATAAGTTGCTTATAAGTCACTCGAGGCATATGTACTATCTTTGGCAACTGGTAAGACAAGTTTAGAGCCGCTACTTCTACCCAATCAGTATTCCGCCTTTTTTGCGGATATATTTAGATTTGTAGAGCGCTCCCCCATTAGTCCTGCCTCGGCTAGTTTAAAGTAAAAACAGCATCAGAGTGTCGAATTAGTGTGTTCCACTAGATATAGCACTTGTGCCTTGTCCCAAGAACCACTGCACAGTCAGTGACAAGATTCATTTTGCAATGCTAATAAGCATCTAAGTACAGAGTATGAGTGATTACATAGTTCAGGGCAAAAGAATGGAAAAGAGCAGATCCCATCCCTTATCAAGTAGCTATCTTATATAGGTAGAATATACTCAGCAGTCCAAACAAGTCTCTTAGTTAAAAATAAGCTCCTAATCAACCCAGAGTGAGTTAATGAATCAAACTGTTGCTTGACAAAAAAGCATTCAACATAGCTAAGTGCTCATTACACCAGTAAATCCTGAGTAATTTCTACTCTGGAAATTAGTATTGAAAGTCAAAGTTTTTGAAGATGGTAGGACAATCTAATTTCAACCAAGTTCTTGCAGCAATAATCCCGCTGTATTCTGTGACACCTTCTGGAGCCCAGATCTTTAATAGAGCGGGAGAAAAATAAACTGTACTTCTGCCCTGCAAGTCTTTTTTGAATCAGAAGGAAAGCATCTCATTTCTGGATGGTTTCAGATGCCAAGTCATTAAAGATTTTGATTTTGCAGCCTTCAAATATCATGCTGGCTTTGTCTCTTATCATTCTTTGTACATGAACCTTTTGCTGAAAGTTTAAGAATTTAAGCACAAAAGATCAGTGTCGCTCTACAGGATTAGGATTAGGCTTCAAAGATCTATGTGCTCTTTCAATTACATAAAATGCAGTGTCACTAGGTGGCCCAGCAATGTTGAGAAGTGGTTTGTTTGCAAATGCAATAGTATGTGTACCCTCCAAACCATCTTTCAGATCGTAAATTCTAATGTTAATTCTCCTATTCCTATTTTCTAAATCTTTCAGTTTATTTTCCAATTTAACAGTTTTCTGACTGTCACCGATCCTCTCCTTCTGCTCCTTGCCTACAATATCTTCTAATCTGCTGGTTCTGGCCTCAACATCATTAATTCATATTGTGTGTGCTGATATTTCTTGCTTAACATCTCTCAGATCTACATACATTTCATTTAATGTTAATTTCATACTGGATATTTCAGACGTCAAATGATCAAAGTGAACTACTGTTAAGGGAGAGGAAGAGGCTAGTTTTTTTGCTGTACTGCTGCCCTGGTCATCTGAACCACTGAAACATAGAAACACAGAAACATAGAATTTGACAGCAGATAAGGACCGCTTGGCCCACCCAGTCTGCCCATTTCTCTACCTACAGGATAAGCTGCAGATCCTAGTTAACCAGCAGCCTACTTCTTCCTACCCCAACCCCCCAGAACTGCCTTATGACTATCCCATGCATGCTTGAATTCCACCACGGATTTTGACTCCACAACCTCCTTCGGAATGCTGTTCCATGCATCCACAACCCACTCTGTGAAAAATACTTCCTTAAATTACCTCTAGAGCCGCCCCTCTATCTTCAAATTGTGCCCTCTTGTTCTTGCACACCTCTTTTTTTGAAAGATGCTACCCTCTTGGACTTTGTTGATTCCCTTGAGGTACTTGAAAGTTTCTATCATGTCCCCCTCTCCCTCCTTTCCTCGAGGCTATACATATTAAGCTCCTTAAGTCTCTCTTCACATGTCTTCCGGTGCAGACCCTGCACCATTTTAGTTGCCCTCCTCTGGACAGCTTCCATCCTGTCTATGTCTTTGCGGAGATTGGGTCTCCAGAACTGCACACAGTACTCCAGATGGGGTCTCACCAGCTGTCTGTACAGAGGGATAATAACTTCCTGTTTTCTACGGGTGATGCCTCTCCCTATGCATCCCAGTATCCCCCCAGCCCTCCTTGCTGCCCTTTCACATTGCTTGCCCACCTTTAGGTCATCTGATATGGCTACCCCCAGGTCCCTCTCCATTTTTGTTGTTGTTAGTATCTCACCCCCCATTGTGTACTCTTCCCCTGGGTTTTTGTTTCCCAGGTGCATTATCTTGCACTTCTTAGCATTGACTCTAAGCTGCCATACATTTGACCATTTCTCTAACCTTGCCAAGTCCTGTCAGAGAGCGGTAAAGAGTGTTTCATAGGATTAATTTCAGCCTGCATTTTAATTAAATTTTCAGCAATTTCTGGGGCTATAGTGTATTGATCCATTTTGATTTTGTTAAAAGGATACTTGTACGCTTTGGTAAATGTTGTAGCTTGAGCTAGTTGTTATTCAAGAAGTAGCAATCACCTCGATGCCCGTACAGTTTTCTATCTTGCATTACAGGTGGATCTGTACTCTCGGTTGATGCTTTAAACTGCTACCCATATATGAGAAAAAATAATATTAAGTTGAGAGTTAAAATGAGTAAATTCTTGATCAGAATGGTTGTGAAGGCGATCGGTATCGTATTTGAACAACAAAATTTATTACTGACTGCACTAAATAAAAAAATAAATTACGGTATTAGTTAGGAGCGGAGGGCCGCAGAGGAGCTCACAACTGGAGGTCCACACATACCACCGCCATTCGATCGAATTGCAGTCATGAAGTCTAACGCCCACCCAATGCCATGGATGGATGAACTACTGGAAAAGTTGGGAGGGGTGACATACCTTACCACCATTGACTTGACAAAAGGGTACTGGCAGGTGGAGTTTATTTATTTTTATTTATTTCAATTGTTCGGAGAATAACCTTTGAGCAAAATGCTCTTTTTCAAAGGTCCCACGTCAAATAAGGTACATGACAAAACAACAGGAAGTAACAATGACAATAGTCTCTGTTCACAATCATGAAGTTACATTGGAATGACATCAGTAGTTCATTTACACAGGTAGTAAATATTCGGGTACAGGGGAGAACCATTTATAATAAAGATTCATAGCAAGGGGATAAAGTTGCAACGGAACCAAAAATATAAAACACTTGCAAATAAAGTACAACCAGGGGGGCACTAGAAGAACTGGGGAGATTCAGGGCAATGGTGAAGCAGCCCAGTAACAGGCTTTGTCAAGGTTTTAAGGGAAGGAAATAAAGAGGAGTTAGGGCTAGGGAGTGAGGGAACACAGAATGAGGACTGGGCCAAGAAGGCAGAGAGATTTCAAGTATAAGACCCTAGAGGACCACTATAATAAGTAAGTGCATGGAACTGGCAGCAGGAGACAGTTAAAGTAAGTGCTAAGACAGGGAGGAAGAGGAGGAGAGAAGAAGGCTATAGGCCAACCCCACCATCCACAAAACAGGAGGCCAATGGTGCCAGGGCAGGACTGTCAGGTTACCTGCCTACACAGGCACCAATGCCAGTGAGGTGAAGCTTTAGTTCGATTTAAAAGAAGGAAGGCTGTTAATGTTAATTATGTGAGCAGGGATCTCATTGAGCCAGAGGGGGCCCTACATGCAAAGGACCTTTGGCCAAGAGAAGTTTTCCAGAATGGGACCGCTAATGAGCCCAGAGTTGACCCCTAGTTCGAATAGGAAGAGTGACTTGCATGTACAGTAGCATGTGTTGGAGGCAAGGAGGAGCTTTACCAAGTAGTATTTTCTTGCCCAGGAGGCATGTCTGATATTTTTTTCCGTTACTGAGATTAAGCCAGTTTGTTTGTTCATAGAGTGTAAAGGAGAGCGTTAGGTTGTCAGCCACAAAGAGAGTCTACAGGCCTTAATAAGGGCTGTTATTACACCTTGAGTGCTGTTTCTAAGGCTGACCCATAAACTACCAAGCCATAGTCAGTTATTGACAGGATAGAGCTAGAAACCGTAAAACAGAGGGTGGTGGGTGTAAGATATTGTTTATGCTGGTACAGGATGCCAAGTTTGATATTTACTGCTTTTACGACCAGATCTACAGTATGTGCTGAGCATAGGAAAGGGTGTCATCAATGATGACCCCAAGGTACTTGAAGTTGTGTACCTGTTCTAAAGGGCTGGCCTTGTTGTTAATTATTGTCAGGACTGGGTAGGTTTTCTTATTCTGGGGGCTCGAGATCAGCATTGTTTTAGTTTTCTTATAGTTAAGAAGCAGTTTCTGTGAACTGAACCATTCCTCCAAGTAGTGGAAGCTGGACTGCAACTCCTTCCGTAGCTGATCAGGCTGCGAGCTGCTGCTAAGAATGACCGCATCGTCAGCATACAGAATTATTTTGCTCTCACAAGCCTCAAGGAATCTATTTAGAAACAAACTGAAGAGAAGAGGTCCCAAGATGGACCCCTGAGGGACTCCAAGCCCAATATCCTTGGCTGTGGAAATCACAATCCCAATTTTGACACTCTGAGACCTGTGGGAGAGGTAATCCTTAAACCACAGTACAGCCTCTGTGGAAATTCCCATGTACTGCAGTTGTTTTAGTAGTAAGGGATGGTTGATGGTGTCAAACACCTTGGTGAGATCTATAAATATGGATCCCTTTAGTTTGCCACCATCCAAGGCCTTATACACATAGTCAGAGAATTTGACTAGCACAGAAGCAGTGCTGTGGCTCTTATGAAAGCCGTGCTGCTGCAGGCACTGAAGATCATATTTCTGAAGATACTCAGAAACCTGATCAGCCATGATTCTCTCAAGCACTTTCTAGAGGGGGAGAGAATTGAGATTGGCCGATAATTAGCCATACAGGTGCAATCCCCACTTTTTAGAAAGGGGTCATAAGTGCTAACTTCCAAGCAGCTGGGAACTTTGCCAGAGTGAGTACTTTGTTAAATATCATGGTAATAGGGACAAGAATCTCTTTTGCTACTACCACTAGCTTCATGTCGATGTTGTCACTACCAAGCCTAGTTTTCCCAAGAACCTTCCATACATAGTTTCTGGCCTCCTTAACCATCACATGCCTGAAGTAAAAGTTAGGGTGGCTGGTGTTGCAACTAGAGGTAGACTGGATTGGTTTGGTGTGATTAAGGAAGCCAGGAGGGAGAACTGCACTAAGATCAGTGAATGCTGAATTAATTGATTCAGAAATTGTGTGTGGATCCAGCGTAGGGGTGCCACTGACATGGAGCATTATAGGTTGCTTCCTATCGTCCTTTCCCAAGAGATCCTTGATATTTTCCCAAAATCTTTTTCCATTCCCCCAGCTACTATCAAGCTATTCTTTATAGTATTTCGCTTTGGCCTGCCTGCCGAGGTACATACACTTATTTCTAGTAGCGCTGTACTTCTGGTAGTCAGCAGGGTTCCTAGCCACGCTCCACAGATTATCTTGTGCCTTAAACTAGTCCAGAAGGTCCTAAGTGATCCACCCATTAGCGGATCCTCTGATTTTCCTTTTCCTCATGGGGGTGAAAATATCACAGATCCCACTTAATTTGTCAGTGAAAAATTTCAAAGCCTGATCAATATCCTGGAGTCACTTAAAGGGGACCAGTCAACTTCTGGTAAGGCGGATTTGAAGGCATGGGTATAGCCCCTCTTAATAACACGGCTATGAACAGTGATGGGGGAACCTTTTCCTCTTTATTCACCCATAAACACATGACTGGTGACTGATCACTTAGGCAGTCCAGAAGCACTGATATATTTTTAATCCTGGAAGGACAGTTGCAGAGGATCCAGTCAAGTAATGCGCCTTTGCCAGACTTACGGGTCAATCTAGTATATCTGGCTATCTTCTCCGTCAGATAGACACTAACAACATGGTCTTTTGATGTGATGGATTCCTTACTGAACCAATCATTAGTGAAGTTACCAGTAATGATGATTTCAGAGTTCCTCTTGATCTTTGAGATCTCTGCCAGGACAGTGCCAAGTCCCAGCTTTGCTTTACCAGGTGTCAGATAGACAGAGGTGATTGTGAGAGACTGTTATGTCTCCCGATGAGGAGATCAGCTGCTAGCAACTCAGAATCACCAGTGATGCCAGAGATAGGCAGCACATTCCCCTTGATAGTTTCCCTTACATAAATTAGGCAGCCACCACCTCTTTTCCCTGTATGATCAAGCATACAGGTGTCATAACCCTGCATGGCAATGGAATTATCATTGGTTTTAGAGGTAAGCCATGTCTCCGTAAGGCATATGATGTCAGGTTGGTGTTGCCTGGTCCATGCTTGGAACAGGCTATTTTAGGAAGCAGGCTGCAGATGTTCATAGCAGCAATTTTTAATCCACAGCTCCTAGTTTAAACCTGCATCCTGGGAGTGAAAGGTCCAGGGTTGAGATGTACATTCCCAGAGAGTAAAAGCAGCAAAAGAAACAGGATTCTTGGAGCAGGTACGAGTACCCATTTAAACCAAGCCCTTTTTCTGATGATATTATAAATTTTAGGGTGCTGGCTAGGGCTGACTGTGGCAGAAGTTAGTTGGGCCAGCACTAGGATGCTGCTACTGATGGGGAACATGACTATGGGGCCTGGAGGGGTGATGGCAGAACATCCATTTGATCAGCAAGCAATCCTAGTGCCATTCCAGTCGACAACTTGCCGGGGTGGAGGGTTGCAGCGCTAAGTTCAGTGAGAGGTGATGTGGTAGGGAGGAAACACTGACCCACTATAGGGGTGCATGCTAGCAGAAATAACACAGTAATGATGGGAGTGCTATCCATTGTGGCTCCAATGAGCTTGGAATACAGGAAAGAGGTTGCAATTAGAGGACAAGTTGAGAAGGATAAAAAAGAAAGCAATAAGAAGGATTAAAAAAGCCCAGGAACGAGCAGAACGTGAAATGCCAGGGATAGTATAAGATAAGAACTCAAGGGTAGCGTAGCAGGGATGTGTAGACTTTAGAAGAAGATAAGTGATCGGCAACCTCTAGTGGGGGAAGTTATAACATGCTAATGGGAAACTCGGAGATATACAGTATATATCCATATATATATATATATATATATATATATAGATAAAAAACTACAATGACACACCTCCAATGTCATGTGCTACCACTCCCTATATACTTGAGGCTAACTAAGGGTGGGAGGCTATTGGGGGGGATGGACGGGGAGCAGCCATGTAGCAGCTGTGGGGAAAACCCTCCCGCTGAGGCAAGCTGCGGTAAAGGATTACTGGTAACTTTAGCCCCCTCACAGAATCAGATTTAGCCCCACTTCAGCAAGCTGCATGCAGGCTCTGAAAAACAGCTGTAGCATCCAGGTTAATTAAGTTCATAAGAATTCCCCAGGAAAGTTAAGCAGTGCTCAAGTGCAGGTAATTAAATTTACAGTAGGGCAGGTGGCAAAATTGGCAAACAGATTAATTAAATTCAGAACTATCCAATTACTAAAATAAGTCAGCTAGGCTCACAAGGTAGAAGTACAATTAAGGAGCCCAGTTAGTTAAGAAAACAAGAGCCGACAGGGCTGTTTGCAAAATATGGCACCAGATTCAAATCCAGAGACAAAAGAAAGAAGCGTGGTCACAGTGACATCCTTGGCATACCTTTGTTGAATCGGACAGACTGGGGGAGCAGCTCCATGGGCAGTCCTGCCATTACAAAACTGGAAGAGAAGAGGGAGAAGAGTTAACTGCCAGAGCTAGGGAGAGGTCGGCCTTCATCTCTCCAATAGGATTATTTGAGTTCAGGGTAATGCCCTTTGGAATGAAGAATACCCCTGCCACCTTTCAAAGGTTGGTCAACCAGGTGTTACATGGTACTGAAGAGTACAAAGTAGCATATCTGGATGATATTGCCATCTTCAGTACCAGTTGGAAGGAACACCTGTCCCACCTGAAGGGAGTGTTGGGCAGGATATAGAGGGCAGGGCTCACTGTCAAGGCTGAAAAGTGCCAGGTGGCCATGATGGAGGTGGCATACCCAGGACATGTGGTAAGGTGGGGGGCAACTTTGTCCCAATTAAGCAAAGATTGAGGTGATAGAGGCATGGCCCAGGCCTGAGTGGGAGCCAGCCTGTGAACAAGCCTTCGCACGGCTAAAGAAAGCACTGTGCAGTGCCCCTGTGACGGCCAGTCCAGATTACGGTATGCCATTTGTAGTACAGACAGATACCGCAGATGTGGGGACTGACGCAGTCTTCAGTCAGACCTCTAATAAGGGAAAAGATCACCCAATAGTGTATCTTAGCAAAAAGTTACTTCCCCGGGAGCAGGCATATTCCACAGTTGAAAAGGAATGCCTTGCGCTGGTATGGACCCTGAAGAAATCAGAGCCATACCTCTATGGGGGGGCACTTCGAGGTACAGACCGATCATAACCCCCCTGGTGTGGCTAACTCAGATGGGTAAAACAAATGGTCATCTCTTAAGGTGGAGTATTGCCCTACAGGCCTATGATATGACCATTACCCACAGGCAGCATCAGTCAATGCCAAAGCAGATGGGTCATCTCGTCAGTTAGAACAGTAGCTGAATTTGTGAAAACCTTACCGTGCATTAGGTGGCATGTTCCCACAAATTCAGTCTAGGAGGAAGGGATGTGGCAAACTACCCAACTGCCAGTCCTTATTTGTAGATATAATAGTTGTGTGTGTGTGTGTGTGTGTGTGTGTGTGTATATATATATATATATATATATATATATACACACACACACACCTATATGATATATATATATATATATACATATGTATTTTATGCAAAAACTGCAATAATGCATCATTTAGGGTTAAAACAAAAAGTTGGGAAATGAAAAATCTTAAGGGATGCCCCCCCTCACCCGCCAATCATCCCCAGATTAACAGATGATGGGGTGTGTTATTAGGGGTTGTGAAACCTAAATGTCACCCCATTACATGTGCGATCGTATGGAGAAGGGATATCGAAAAAGAATGGGGTGGCATTTAGGCCTCACAACCCCAATGACACACTCCATCTGTCAATCTGGGGATGACTGGCAGGTGCGGGAGGGGCAACCCTAAAGATTTTTCATTTCCCTTTTTTTGTTTTAACCCTAAATGATGCATTAATGCAGTTTTTTGCATAGAAGTTCCTTACTTTTTGAGAAAGAATACAAAACTAAGTACTTGCGCAAGTTGGTGGGAGCACAGGCCCTTCAGGCCCTGTGCTCCTACCAACCTGCGGAAGTTG
Organism: Neoceratodus forsteri; assembly: GCA_016271365.2. Lineage (NCBI taxonomy): Eukaryota > Metazoa > Chordata > Ceratodontiformes > Ceratodontidae > Neoceratodus > Neoceratodus forsteri. The sequence continues at coordinate 1,822,175,859 of CM057449.1, read as the reverse complement.
ATGGGAGCGCGGGCCCAACCAACTTATGGAACTTGGTGGAAGTACAGGCCGTTTCAGCCCTGCATTCCAACCAACTTGTAAACATATGTGTACCATCAACACCCTCCAAATTTCAATGTAAAACACCAAACCGTGTCCGAGATATAACATGCAAAAGTTTGAAATTTTCATTCATCAGAGATGCAGAATTCCACACCTGCTAACATTTAACAGGCACAATGACTGAAAACTACATCCATGACACTAAGGCTGGGTACCCTATCAATTTCTAGCCACCAGCACAATGCAAAACACTGTCCAGAACATGTAAATTGCGTCACGCAATAGCTCCCCAAAAAATATTTTCTCTGACACTAAAACACTGTAATTCACATCTACAGGACTTGCTGAGAACACCCTCCAAATTTCAAGTAAAAAGACCAAGCCATTTCCGAGATATAACATGTTATAATTTGAGATTTTCATTCGTCGGAGTTGCACAATTCTGCACCTGTTGACATTTTACAGACACAACGACTGAAAAGTGCATCCATGACACTAAGGCTAGGTACCCTATCAATTTCAAGCCACCACGACAATGCAAAACACTGTCCGCAAAGCGTAAAGTGCGCCACGCAATATCTCCACAGAAAATAAATTGTCTGACACGTAAACATGGTAATTGGCATTCTACAGGGCATGCTGTAAACACTCTCCAAATTTCAAGTAAAAAGACCAAACCGTTTCCGAGATATATAATGTTAAAGATTAGTAAAATTTGCCTATCTAATGCATTATAAAATCTGGCCATCTTGTCCCCATCTCATGATCAAAAATCGCGATCAAAGAATCTCACGATCAAAGAATTTGCAGGCTCATGATCAAAGAATTTGAAGGCTCACGATCAAAGAATAAAAAGTGCTGAAAATCAACATTTTGAGACAAATGCTGCGAACCACCACCATGGTTCGACAGAACGAAGCCCCCTGAGCAGAACCCACCCTCATTTGTCTTCCTAGGCCACCCCTGAGTTGAGAAAATGGCATTTTTCAAACGGCCATCTCATCCTTGTTCACGATGCAAGATCGCGATCAAAGAATCTCACGATCAAAGAATTTGCAGGCTCACGATCAAAGAAATTGCACGCTCGCGATCAAAGAATAAAAATGGTGAAACGCGAATTTTTGGATGATTTAGATGAAACCATTGCCATGCTTCGATAGAACGGAGCCCCCTGATCAAAACCCACCCTCATTTGTCTTCCTAGGCCACCCCTGAGCTGAGAAAATTTTATTTTTAGGTCATGATGCAAGATCGCGATCAAAAAAATCTCACGATCAAAGAATTTGCAAGCTCGCGAACAAAGATCATTAGCGAGCTGCGATCAAAGAATTTAAAAGCTTATAACTCTATTTTTTGACCATTTTGGATGAAACCAAAGGCATGGCTCGATAGATCGGATCCCCTAGAGTAAAACCTATCCAGGTTTTACTTCAGGAGTGACCCCTGAGCTGAGATATTTGTGTTTCTACGATCGGAAATCTAAAAACAAGATGGCAGACCTCACGATCAAAGAATTCTCAGGGACAAAGATTCTTGAACCGTGAGGCTGCGAATTCTTTGACCACCAGGTGGGATGAGATGGCCAGAACCCCATACTTTGTTCGCAAAACATACATATAAATGTTCCCATTGACTTATAATGGAAACTTAAAAGTGGCATAACTTTTGAATGTCTTAATATTTTTTCACCAAACAAAAAACGGCACGTTCGGCCACTAAAGCTCTCTCAAACAAGACATCTCGCAGAGCAGTACACCACACAATGGCCGTGCAGGGCCACATACAACATCCCAAAAGCTGCCTCCAAAAATGAATAATTTTGCATTTTTCAGCATTTTGGTGCGCAAAGACCGTAAGTCTGACTGAAACGAAATTTGGCAGATTAAGAGATCTACCATGCCCCACCGTGCATATCAAATTTCAGGCAAATCTGTTGAACGGGTCCAAAGTTATTAACACACAAAATTTTTACTTTAATATAGAAGTGATATCTCAACCCTAAATATAGTGGCACGGTTGCGTCACTATAATATATTTGATGTAATTCTGTGTATATGCACATGCCACAAGAAATGTCAGTGTAAATACAAAGGCACCTAGACAGAGCGAGAGACTGGATCTCTGTTAAAAGGGGTGTGACCTTACTTTGACCTGAAGGCCAGCTTGCTTTCCGGGAAACCGATAAGTTATTGTCAAAGGTTTGGGGATAGCTGATCAAGGGTATTCCCCTAAGTTAACTAATCAAGGGGAAACAGAGATAATAAAATCAGCTTGTATAGTCATAAATCTTACAGGATCTTCCTGGGAACTAATTGAAGGAAGCCAGTTCAAAAGCCCAGGATGTTTAGCCAGGATATGAGCAGCAAATGACCATTCTGACAGGATATTGTGAATTTTATCTTACAGGTGCCAGCTGTCTACAGGGAACTTCAGAAGGCTTAAACTCTGAATATCATATCCATGTTAATTATATGTCTCAGAATTTTAATATTCTTGGGATTTTGGAAACAACAGAACAGTGACATCTCCTGGCGAAACAGAGTAGTTGCTCTGTGGATTAAACCAGTTCTTCAGACCTGGGAATAACTGATGACACTGCAAATTACAGAAGGTATTCAAAGCCCCAGCTCAGGGCATCTGGACTCACTTTTCATTTGGACTTCCCCTGACACACAAGGAACAAAACTGCTGCCAAGACCGAAACTGAACTTTCAATTATTCTTCTGGACTTCCAAGCTTCTACAAATTTCAGGTAGACTTCAGCTATCAGTCATAGTGCGTTTTCATGTATATTTTCCCATTTGTTTCTGTATTGTGACCAAATTATCATTTTTTTTAGTTGTAACTGTATGATTATTAACTATTTTAGTAAAAATATTTATTTTTCTAAAAAAAATCTGCCTGAGTGAGATTTCTATAATTGTGTGTGAATTGTGGGACAGTATTAACAATCTGTGAAAAACTGTTATTGCTAAGGGGTTGTCACCATCAGCAACCAAATCAAAAAAGGATCTGGAAGGCTAGGGAGAATACCTAAGTCTGCAGGGATTTTGAACCAGGCTATTGCATGTCCTGTAGGGAGAAGGCCAAATCAGGTTTTATGCTGCTACCCCAAAGTCTGCGAGTGTGAGCCTGGGTCTTCCCCTTTATGTAATATCAGAGATTCATGTTGGCTACAAGACTCAGGACAGTATTGTACCCTTATCCAGAGTTTAGAGGGATGCCCTGGGTCCTCGTGGCAGAGGTGCAGTCATGACTTCGGTGAACAGTCTAAAAAGACACGAGGAGGGTAGCCCTGTTCCCCCCATCACGGACTGCACTTAGGGGTGGGCACTGTGAGCTCAGTGGGCCTGACCCCCAGGAGTGGGTTTGTGATAATCTAGACCTAGGCACTTAAACAAAGCTCATGGAAAATCTATCTTTGCCAGGAGCTGAAAACAATTTACACAGTTTTTAAGGTCTGTGGGTCCTGTTCTTTTTTTTACTAGGTCTATCAGGCATGTCCAATTCTGAAAGACCTATAACTTGAAATTATTTGGTTCCCAGTCACAAACACTGTTAAAACATAAATATTTTTTTGTCAAGATTGTGAAAGAACTGCTTTGATGCATGTTAAAGTAAAAGAGGTTTCAAAATGTAGTGGAAATGCAGTTTGGCTCCCTTCATGTGGGAACCATGTCTTTTAATGAGTAAAACCCCTCTTACTATTACTTAAAACCAAGCGGTTTAAAAGTTTCTAAGCAAACACGGGTGGTCCTTTTCAGATGGGAACCACATTACAATGTCGCTTTCCCTGGTTCCTAGGAACCGATCAGGAACTGAAGAAACTGCAAAACAGAAAATAGTAAATAAAAATTAGCCTGACACAAAGTATCGATAAAACTAACTAGAACTCGAAAACAACAAAGTATATATCAAAGAAATGAAACTGTTGACCAGAAAACTGGAGTTTACTTCAGGGCAATTGCTCTCTTCAGGCAGAGAAACAAATCTGATGTTGGAACACTAGGGAAGCATGACTGCAGTGCAGAGTTTGCCAGTACCTGTGGCAACACAGCCAAAATAAATCAAAGTGCCACCGAACAGAATGTTTCAAAACAATTTGGCTGCCATGTTATTTTCTTAGCGAGCCACTTGTTCAGTCACAAAAACAACAAGAAACAAAAAGCACGTTAAACTTCAAAAGTGTTTGTAAATTCCCTCTTGTTCTCCCTCCCAACCCACTTGCTGTCACGCCTGATGCACATAGCTTACTTGAGCCAACTGCGGTATCTCACTGTCTCTCCCAACTTGCAGACATTGAGACTGCCAGCAGTTTTTTAAGCATCACTATCACACATTATAAGTCTAATTAATTAATCGCGAGCCTAACAAGGCTCCTGATTGGCTACTGGATCAGTCATTAATGTCTTAGAAACTAAAGATCCAGCTGCCAGCTGAAGTTGTAAGACACGCATGGCTCACGCCACTCTACTTTAAAACTGACTTGCAGTAAAAATAAATGGGAAAAAAGAAAGCTGTTATTGCAATTAGGCTTATAATCGCAATGACAACATTGAAGCCAGTCATTTCCGTGGATTAATGACTGGCTGGAGGTATCCCCCAACCAGCTGTTAATCCTACGGAAATTACTGGCTTCGCGATCGTTATTGCCTAATGATTGCATGCTGCTGGCAAAACAAAAGCGTGGTCTTGCTGGCAGATTAGCGTAGTGACCGGGTGGGTTTCTCAAACACGCCACGGCACAGTGCCCCAGTGCACCGGAAAACAACATAGTGCCCCGGAAAACGTGGGAAATAAAGGGACTATTTGCTATAAAATTACACTTTTAAAAAATATTTTAGCAGTAGTAATTTTATTTATAAGGCACCATACATGAATAGACAGGCAGAGTAAGAATATAATAAATATATAGATAAAAGGGAGGATAATAAGGGGATATGTGATGCTGCAGCATCTAATAGCGATTTTATCAATACAAGGGGCAATCAAGCTTGGAGGTTATCATGGGTGGCTCGAAAGCGGAGCCACCGTGTTACCCCGCGCCACTTGCTGGCGAGTGTTGATATAAACCGCCATCAGATGCTGCAGCATCACGTATTCTATTTTATATTATAGGGGTTGACTTCATTGTGTCTTTGGTTGTGTATTTCTGTGGTTATTTTGCTAGTTTTCTGCTGTGTTTGGGGGTTTCATTTGTGCTTCTGTGTTGCTGCGCTACAAGTTCGTACTTTAATTTGTGCTTTAGTGCAGCTGAAACATTACCGGCAGCATTACTACCGAATGTAGTTTGGCATTGATGTTATCAGTGATGTGTAGACAGGGCTGATAGCAGCACCTACGTAATGACAGTGCTGATAACCTGCAGTTTTTGTTGCCTGTCTACACATCATTAGAAGGAATCTGTTTAGTGGTACTGATAGCTGTTTTTATCAAATGAGTTATCAGTCAGCCCCTATAATATAAAACTACATAAACTACTCACATACAAATCCGATTGACATTTTAAAGTAACACAGCAGCTGTATCATGAGAAGAATCTAATTCTACAATTTTTAAAGCAATATCACAGTTTCTCAGTTTATGCCCATTTCATAAGTGCAATAACACACTCTGGGGTTAGTCTGCGATAAATGCATGGGGTGGGGGAAGAGACAGTAAGGCACTCTGCCATCATTGTGTGTTGTTGCTTATGAAAACTCAGACTTTAAAGGAGAACTGCACTGAACTTGTACCTGATTTTTGCCAATACACTAAGGTGTTTTTAACTACTGGTTCAAATTCTGTTACTGTTCAGTCTATACTAACCTTCTAGTAACTTCACTGAGTGTTTCTGTTTTACAGTTTGGTGGTAAGTACCATTTTAGAACTGTATGATGCAGTTATGTCCCAAATCGCCTCGGAGTTCTGTAGTAGAACATGGTTGCATTCAGTGCGTTTATATGCAGTTTTTCTAACCGGCAAACTGAGAATTCTTTGGGTGTTTTCCGTCCTATCTTGGTAACAAAGCCTGTATATAAACGCACAAAAATTGCTGGAAAACCACTGTTAGTCAGTGAATGCGTTGTCTGGATAAACTATTCCAGTAACACTGGGTTTGCCGGCTAACGGTGTGCATATAAACTTGATTGTGCCAACAACAGCAGAGTAGAACAGGGACATAAACCACACCATACAGTCCTAAATGGTTCCTGTCAGTAGAGTATAAATCAGAAACACCCACCGCCACCAGGATAACTAAAAGGCCCTTAAACCTACAGCACAGAATCTGAATCGGTATTTTCAAGCATTTGTCAATGCTGAATGTTGTCGCGCTGGCATTGGCTTTGGTAGTGCAGTGCAGAAACACATTTTGGGCAGGATGTGAAAAATGACAGCTGTACTGTCCATAAGGAGGTGTATAAAAATGGCAGTGTTGAAAATGTGGCATATAAACCATATGGAAATTCTTGAAGTTTAAAGAGTAGTGGAAATGCGCAATGCACGCTTGTAACACAGTCATTTTATGGACTTTCGGCACCAAATTTTCAACACAGGCATTTTAGCACCTCTGCTCATGTACATTGTCACTGTCATTTCCTTAAACTGTCCCCAAAAGTGATTTTGCACAGCGATCGAGCTATTCTGTGCCGGACGTGAAAACACATTTTGGGCAGGATATGTAAAATGACAGTTGTATTGTTCATCAAGAGGTGGGGAAAAATGCCAATGGTAAAAATCCAGAGTGAAAATATTACAAACGCACATTACGAGCGTGCATGCAAACTGCGCAACGCATGCTCGTAGCACAGTCACTTTATGGAGTATTGTCACCAAATTTTTGACATAGGCATTTTAGGACCTCTGCTCATGAACAGTGTCACTGTCATTTTCGTAATCTGCCCTGAACATTGATCTCCCACAGTGACCGCACTGTTGTGCGCAAGAAGTGCGGAAACACATTTTGGCCAGGATGTGAAAAATGACAGCTGTACTGTTCACAAGGAGGTGTAGGAAAATTACAATGTTGAAACTCTGGCATGAATATATTGCGAATTCACAAAGTTATGAGCGTGCATAGCAACTGTGCAACGCACGCTCATAAAACAGCCATTTTGATGGAGTGTCGTCGCCAAATTTTCAACATAGGCATTTTAGGACCTCTGCTCATGAACAGTGTCACTGTCATTTACGTAATCTGCCCTGAACACTGATTTCCCACAGCGACCATGTGATTGTGCGCCGGAAGTGCAGAAACACATTTCGGCCAGGATGTGAAAAATGACAGCTGTACTGTTCACAAGGAGGTGTAGAAAAATGACAAGGTTGAAAATCTGGAGTGAAAATACTGTGAATTTGCAAAGTTACGAGCGTGTGTAGCAACTGCGCAAGGCACGCTCGTAAAACAGCCATTTTTTTATTCTTTCCACATTTGCAACATAGGCTTTTTCAGAGACCACCTCATGAACACTACCACTGTCCTTGTGTTAATCGGTCCCGAAAGGTGATTCTGCGCAGTGACTGCAAAATCACCTTTTGGGACTGAGTAACGTCATAACAATGCCAGAATTCATAAGGAGGGGGTCCCAAAAACCCCATGTTGAAAATTTGTGCAAAATTCCAAAAACGCCAAGATATGCATCAAAGTTGAAAAAACCCTATTTATTTCATTATACAGCTTACCGGCATTTCCTCAGTTCATGAGTACGGCTTTGAAGAGTGCAGGCGATGTTCCTGGTCCACCGAAGATCGCCATGCCTGGAGCTAAGGGCGGGGGTGAGGGGCTGTGGGGAGGCAGGTGCGCAGTGGGTGGGTGCGGGTGGTGGGGGTAGGAAGACTACGAGGGACTGTTTTCTGTCTACAGGTGTTATAAAAAACATCGCGGACGATTTTCTTTTTACAGGTGTTTTTTGGGGGATATAGTAGCCGACGGGGACTGGGCACCCCCGGTCGGACACAGGAGTGGGGACACTAGCTGAGGGGATTGGGCACCCCTCAGCACAGAAGAAGGGGGACATCATGCTGACGGGAGTGGGCCCCTGTTGGCACACTGAAGGGAAAATGGATGCCGTAAGGTTTGGGCACCCCGTCGGCAAACACACCAGTGGGAGGGCACATGAGCCGAGGGGGAATGGGCACCTCGACAACAAAAAGAAGGGTTACACATCATGCCGGCAGGAAGTGGGCTCCCCGTTGGCACACACATGAGGGGCAGGGTAAGCCAACCAGGGGATTGGGCACCCCCGAAGTCGGCAGTTTAGCGGCCATGGGGAATGAGGGACGCACCTATTGATGCGTGTAGAGTTCCCAAATGTCCTCTTTTATGAGGACATGTCCTCTTTTCCAGCTGCCAAATATTCTTCCTGTACCTTCTTTATCCTATTGTATTATTATTATTTTTATAATTTTTTGGCCCTCTCCGACTCCTACCCAGGACCTCCTCTTTGTAAATCAGCTGTGAAACTGGTAGAGACTTTAAGCCTATTTACTCCGGGTCTGGCACAAGGGCTCATCGGGGGAGGGACCAAGTGTCCTCTTTTTGGCATCCCAAAATCTGGCACCCCACCGTGCCCTGCATTCGCCCAACAGCGACCTCGCCTCGAAATCTCCACTACCGCAAGATGTTGGCTGCGTAAGCGCGCCAACATGAAAAAAACAGCTTCTACTACAAAATGTCTTACGGATTCAGTGCAGTCCTCCTTCAAAACAGAAATTCATATAACAAGCTTTAGAAGTAAACTTTGCGCAGACCAATTCAGTAGTTCCTATAGTGCTCCGAGCCTGTATTTGTGCTTGATTATATTCCCCACTTTTTGAGGGCAGAGGGTCAGTATCTCGCACATTTTTTTAATGTTGGTAAGTACCACATTTAAGAAACAATTGAGTTTCACAGTGCCCATATCGTGCTCTGTTTCCGCGGCACTACAGCTACACGATCTCCATGGTAACAGCAGAGTAACCTCATCTCACGTGACTGTTGCCACTGTTAACCCGGAAGTTGCCGGTGAGGTTGCAAGCGCGATCAGGAACTGGAAAAAGCGTTGGCAGCCGAGAGATTTGCGATCTTGCAGGGAGCTGCGCGCCGGAACCTCGGTCGGGCCGTTTAAAGTGGCAGAGCGTCGTGGTGGTGGGTGTATTCGATGTTTGCGTGGCGGTTCCACTCCCCTGGGCAGTGAATGGGGAATTACCAGCTGCAATACCCACAGGCTCTAGAGTGTCTTCGGAAGAGGGATTACCTGCCAGCGAATTGAAAACGGCGAAGACTTGCTGCAGCGTTTGGTTGAAAAGGTAACTTCTACTGGTCCGTTTCCTTGAGGCATCTAACGTTCCCCGCCTCCTTTTTTTTGACAACCAGACCGGGAACGAGGGCCTGCCATTCATGGGCTCTTCACTGAAACCTATCTGGCCAAGTAACCTAACCGGGGGGTCCTATTAAAACTAGATGGTTTAACAGATCGACAGTGCAGTGTATTTAGCTAGAAAGTTGCAAAAGACACAGCAATAAGCAGCAACAGAGAACCTGAAAATAAGCACTTAGCTGTTTCGTGTGCTTACCCGGTTATCAGAAGCAAATGATACACTGTTTACACGCACGCCCACGTCTAGTCTATTGCATCCGTAACAAAATCACTGTACACCCACATAAAGCACATTTGAAATCTACGGCATTTAATCAGTGATGGCATTGCTGGGTCCTGAGGGAGAGGATGGAAAACACTGTGTGATGCGGTTCGCATGATGGGCTGGTTAGGTAGTCGCCTTCTTTGCCAAGTGGACCCTCACCCTCCGTGCGGTAAGGATCAGAAACGCTGCTGACGAGTTCGACCCAGTTGACAGGAAGTTGGAAGCTATACTTTCGAACAGAATTATAGGGCTGCCTCTATTTTTCTGTAATCAGACAAATCCTATTTCAAGGGCTCGCCTGGGTTGTGGTAGGTCGGGTTCAGTCTGGGACCTCCACCTTTATGTACAGGATTTGAAATGCTGGGTATAGTACCTGAATAGAAAAGGTCACCCAGCTCCCCTGGCAGCCTCCATCCTTTGTGATGTCACTGCCGACTCTCCTAAGTTGGCACATTGGCTCAGTGTCTTACTGTAAACTCTGGCTAAGTCCCTGGCCAACTGACCTGTCTTTGGAGAGGTGTGTGTGCGTGCGCCTGTGCCACCATTGTTGATGAATGTCTGCTCCCCCCTTGACAGATGCTGCTTGGTTTGCCATCTGTTCTCGCTGTGCTGTTAAACTACAAGAATTCATTGAAGGAATAAGCTTCGGTTTTTGAGATGAGGTTTTATATAGAAAGCATTTTTTTTTAAAGTTCATTTTCATACAAATTCTAGGTGTCTGCAGCTTTGTAATTGCTTATCATTGGTGAGTTCTGACGTGGAAACTCAATGATTGGAAGGCTGTAAACTGCAAATTCCTGCATCACTGCAGCCTCTGGCACCAGCAATGAAAGCAGACTGTCACCGGAACAGGTACAGGTAGATGGCAGTTTGGGGGGGGTAGTAGAATAAATAAAACACACCCTAAATGTGCAGTTAAGGCTGTAAAGGCATTGAGGAGTCCTGGTGACACATAAACCACAAGTACAAGTGCCATTACAGCCTTATTATACACATTTGGGTGTACTTTATTTTTAAAGTATAGGACAAGTTACTTGTCTTTACGTGGGGCTATACCACAAATTCATAGCCCTCCACTAGAGCAGTAATCTGAAAATTCATGAGAAGGTTTTCAACATTACAACCAAATCAATATGTGCAACCCTTTTCTGATATGAATTTTTCGAGATGTAAGCATAGGAACACAAACTTGAAGGCAACTGCCTGTACCACCCCGCAGCGCACAGTCCCTGAGTGAGGGATTGACAGATGTTTATGGACACTCCTGATGTCGGTGGCAACCTTTCTGCTCGCCAAAAAAGGCATGCTCAGAGCAGGAGCTGTTGCTCCCTCCCCTAGGGTCTGACACTTTTCCTTCACATCATGCTCTGTACCCTACTGGCTGGGAGTGGGGGAGTCTAGATCAGGGCTCGATTCTGGGTCTCCCACATGCCGATGCTCCACCTGCTTGTGCCACCTTGATCCTGGGTCTCCTACACGGCGAAGTGATGCAACACCTTCTGGCGCCACAGAGCCAGTCCATCAACAGTATTTTAAATTAAAAAGAAGAAAATCTGCTTCATGCTTTTATTTATCACTATATGGAAGTTGTAGCAATATGATGTATTAATGAATCAACTTAATGTAGTTTTAGCTAAATCCAGGCTGTCATTTAACAACAACAACAACAACAACAACAACAACAACAACAACAAAAAGGTTCATAGCCCTAACGGTTAGTCCATTTAAAATAAATTATGCTTTGAAAGATCTAATTGAACCATTGGGGCTAAAAACTTTTTTTCCTCGTACAAAAATGAAAGCTTTGAGTCATTTCACTATAACTAGATCATATAAATACAGTTTTCATATGTTGATATTTTGTTATTAGGAAATGTGTATATCGATACATATTTTTCACTTTTCAAATGTAGTATCAATATATGTATCTTACATTGAGAGCGAAAAATATGGCCATTTCCGTGTACATTAATTAATATTCTCACTCCAGGAGTCCTTTAGCATCTGTAACTTTTTTCCACTTAGCTGGCTAGGTGCAACTGCCCTGGAGGGTGTGCCTTTAAGAGATATTTAAATGACCATAGGGGGTTTGAGAAGTTGAATGCTGTCAGAATTTTTTTCTCTGTTGGACTGAGCTGTATTGCCTCTGAGGTGTCTCCCAACTTTCCTTGTTGACAGCCTCCTGGTGCTTATCTGGGTAAAGTGTTAGTCATAAATTATTTCCTTTAGTGTGCTGAATGTAAGTTTTATTTTTAGAGTGACGGCGCTATTTTGACATTATTTTTACCGCAACTATTTAGTTTAAAGCCTAATTTTATCGCAGGTGCTTATTTTTGACAGTTTACTTCATTTTTCGGGCAAATTCTTGTGGGAGCCGTCGAATTAGGGACAGTTGCCTTGTTTTTTTTACCTCAGACCTTGTGAGGTTTACCGCATGGCACCTGCAGTAGATTTCAAATTTAAACAGTGCCTGGGGGTTTTCTCTCTAGATTGGCAATTACAAGGAACCCTTTTTTGTGTGTTACTGGACCTTGGTATCATCTGTCAGGACTGTCCGTAAGGGTCCAGCAGCCACCTGTACGCAGTCGAGTATTACTAGGTTTCTGTTAAGACTGGCACTGGTATAGATCCCAGTTTTACAACCAAAAAAGCAAAAGCACTAGTATTAGACAGAGTTTATTCACTGGGGCAGGACTGGCTGGTGGCATTTTCACAGAAGCTTGCACTCAGTTCGTAGGTCCAGAACTGGTTTGCTTTGCTTAAATTGGCAAACATAGCAGACAAACCTTTGATTATTATGGCTGAGGATAAATCAAAGGCTTCTGACGAGGGGCCATTCAAAAGTACTAATACCAAAAGCAGAGGTGCAGAGGAACCCTCCAGATCCCAGCCAAAAAATAAAGCTTCCAAAGATGAAGTTCCTCACAAATTGAAACATTGTAAGAGTGACGAAAAAAGGAAACTTGATCAAGCCTCTGATGAAGTGGCTAAAAAGAAACTCTGTCAAGACAGATATGCTCCTGTTGCTCCTGGGAGAGCCAATAGCAAGACAACAGGCAGCTTAAAGCATACAGAAAAAAAACAAAACACTTACAAACTGCTCAGGTTCTTCTGTCAGTGCAAGATATGGAAAAAGCATGGCAACTGTTTCAGACCCTTCAAAAGATGGGTCCTCGATTTACTGGGGCTGTCAAGCACTCTTCCACAGTTCTATCTTCTGTAGACTGTGACGTTGGTGGAGATGATCAATTTTATGATGTCCCTGACTTGGATTTTGAGGGCCTTGAGCCCCAGGAGTCCCCGGACCCTCACCTTGAGGATCCCTCCTCTATGTTTACATTTATACAAAATATGCTGGATGCCCTGGACCGCCCTACACAGGATCCCAACCAGGATGTCGATGAAGACGAAGATTATAGGGAGATGAAGGGTCTTTCATCCTCAAAGACCCTGGTTGTCCCTATCTATAATGCATTTAGGAAAAATACCATAACGGTGCAACACCCTACTTCAGTATCGGGGGTTGATAAGCGGCTTGAGAGAAAATATGAATTGTCTAAAAATGGTACTGAGTTCTTGTCTGCGCACCCTAGTCACGAAAGTGTAGTACAGCAGGCAGCTTGTGAGAAAGCTGGAGTCTCTTTGTTGTCCTTTCCCCCTGACCAGGATTCCTAGAAAATTGACTTTATAGCAAAGAAAATATATGCCACAGCTTCCCTGCTTCTCAGGCTTTCTTCATAGATGGCATTCACAGCCAAATATCAGATAGTCCTTTGGAAATCTGTCCAGGCTATGTCCCGCAGCAGATCAGATTCTATGGTGCAGGAGCTGGTGGATACATCAAAAACTGCCCTGGAAGCTACTGTGTACCAATTCCACATGGCAGATGACAACAGTGATGCAGCCTCTAGGGCAATGGCCCGTGCCATCTCCCTGAGATGCTTTGCCTGGCTTAGAACAACCAGTCTGACCACAGACACTTGGAACAAGGCCATGGATTTTCCCTGTGATCAAAATATGTTGTTTGATTACAGAATCACTGACTTCATGAAAAAAGTCGATTAAGTACAAGGCCTTCTGGCAGAGCCACTCATCCAAGCCTAAACCCACCACCCCTCAGAGATCCCATCCCAGGGGCAGCAGGGACAGAAGATTTTATTCCAGGCCTTTCAATCCCTATCCCCAATCTGACTTTAGCCAGTACAGGAGGTCTTTCAGAGGCTCGGGCAGAAGGGGCCAAAGAAGAGCCACCTCTATCCAGCCATCTGCCTCTCGGTCTAAGTCCTGATGTGAGTGTCCAAGTCACCTCCCTGTTTCTGGTTGGAGGCAGACTCTCTCACTATCTTCAGCACTGGTCCCTCACCACGTTGGACAAGTTGGTGCTGGAGATAGTGGAGTAGGGTCTGTCATTACAGTTCAAGCAGCTGCCAGACCTCAAGTGTACCCAGGTGTCAAGACCTCTGTCCCCAAAACAGATACCGGTGTTGGAAATGGAGGTACAAAACCTTCTGGCTTTACGAGCAGTGGAGAGGGTCCCCTCCCACGAGAAGGGCAAGGGCCTCTACTCCTGGTATTTTCTGACACAAAAGAAAACTGGGGAGTAGCGACCTATCTTAGATCTCAAATATTTAAACAAACATCTGGAAAAAAAAAAAAAAATTCAAAATGGTCATTCTGTCACTGGTCATACAGTCCTTACAGCAGAGAGACTGGCTAGCCTCCCTTGACTTAAAGGACGCCTTCTTCCACATACCCATAAGGGGATATCACAGGAAGTTTCTCAGGTTCAGACTTCCTTCGGGTCACGATCAGTTTGCTGCAGTGCCCTTCGGTCTGTCCTCAGCCCCAAGAGTCTTTACCAAGTGTCTCGCAGTGGTAGCAGCACATCTCAGGAGACTGGGTGTCGCTCTGTACCCCTATCTGGTTGACTGGCTCATAGTAGCAAAGTCACCTTGCCAGGTCAAGGAATCTCTTTCCCTCACAGAATGCACTCTGAAGTCTCTGGGTTTCCTGGTAAATCTAAAGAAATCTCACCCGGAACCCACCCACCTACCAGCCAACCTTCATAGGGGCCCAGCTGGACACTCAGAAGGGATATGCTTTCCTCCCACAGGAAATAATTCAGAGTTTCCTTTCAGTGGCAGATTCTTTTGTCCAGGGACAGCCAAGACCAGCCAAACATTTCCCCAAACTTCTGGGACATATGGCCTCAATGACTGCAGTAGTCCCAGCGGTCAGGTACAGGATGGGACTCCTGCAAGCCTACTTCAGAGCTCGCTGGTCTCGGAGAAGCAACACATTTTCGGAGTTGAGACCTGTGTCGGAGTAGTTCATCCAAAACTTGCTGTGGTGGAAGAACCCTGCAAATTTGCAGGCAGAGGTTCCCTTTCAAGCTCCTCTTCCCACAAAGATGATCACCATGGATGCCTCCCTTTTGGGCTGGGGCGCTCATTTAGATAGTGTCTCAGTAAGCGGCAACTGGACTCCTGAAGAGTCACAGTTGCACATAAATCTTTTGGAACTCAGAGCAGTCTTACTAGCACTCAAAGCCTTTGCTCCCAGTATAGAAGGGCAGGCGGTCCAAATTTGAATGGACAACTCCACTGCAATGTTCTACATAAACAAGCAGGGTGGTACCAGATCAGGAATACTCTGTTTGGAAGCTCTGAACTCTAGCATTCTCCTTGGGAGTCAGCCTCTCAGCTGTTCACCTCCCAGGCAAACTCAGTACTCTGGCGGATGCTCTAAGCCGCATCAGTCAAGATCAGAGTGAATGGACACTGAACAAGCAAGTACTAGCCACAGTGTTCAGGCGGTGGGGCACACTAGATGTGGATCTGTTTGCCTCTCCTCTCAATTTTCAGCTTCCTCAGTACTGTTGCAGGCCCCCAGTTCTGGGAACGCTTCCTCTGGATGCCCTGATCCCGGACTGGTCAGGGAGGTTTCTATACGCATTTCCTCCCTTTCCCGCCGATATTCAGGGTTTTTCTGAAACTCGTACAGCAGCCTGTGTCGGTGATCCTAGTGGCTCCGGACTGGCCCTGGCAAGCCTGGTATCCTCTCCTTCTATGTGTCCTGCAACAGGCCCATTCGCCTGCCTCTGACTCGCTCCCTGATGGCCCTTCCTCAGAAGGGAGTGCAGTACCCAGACATACACTCTCTTCATCTCAAGGCCTGGTTCTTGAGGAGTTAGAGTTTCCATCCTCACAGTACTCTGAACTGATCCTTAAGATACTGCGGATGGCTAAAAAAACTAACACTAAGAAGACATATGCAGCCAAATGGAAAAGGTTTTCCATCTAGTGCAAGAGTGAAAAGGTCGAACCCCTATCGGCTTCAGACCCTCAGCTGCTAGACTATCTGGTACACCTACAGGCGTCACGTTTGAAACCATCTTCACTCAAACTACATCTGGTGGCATTTTCAGCCTACCTTTTGATGGGAAAGAAAAAATCAGTTTATTTCCCACATTTTTAAACAGTTTTTCAAAGGCCTCTTGCACCTCCAACCAGGGAGCCTGTTCCTCCTTGGAGTCTGAACCTTTGCATAGATGGGCTCATGAATCCACGTTTCGAGCCTATGTCCACGGCCCACATCAAGTTTGTAACTTGGAAGACCGTCTTCCTGGTAGCCATTATGTCTGCCAGGAGGATTTCAGAACTACAGGCCCTGTACACTGAGCCAAATTACACATTCTCTCACAATAACAAAAGTTGAGCTCAGGACTAAATAGGAAATTTCTGCCAAAGGTGGGTTCAGAGTTTCACTTGAACCAGTCCATTACTCTGCCTGCCTTCTTTACTGAGCCATCCACTCCTGGCGAGCAAAAGCTCCACAGCTTGGATGTCAGAAGAGCCGTCTTTCACTACCTAGAGCATACTAGACAGTCCAGAGGCTGTTCCACTCAGTTGTTCCTCACCTACGGGGATGTAGGCAGAGGAAGACCAGCTACCAAGAGAACTACAGTATTTCTCGGTGGTTGATCTCTTGCATTAGATTCTGCTGTGAGAAAGCTGGTCAACAACCTCCAGTGGGACTCTGGGCCCATTCCACCAGGAGCACTCCAGCCTTGCTTGCAGCAGCAAGGGACATTCCCCTACTGGATGTTTGCGAAGCAGCTACCTGGAAATCTGTGCGCACCTTTGTGAAACTCTTCAGTTTGGATGTGCAGACCAGATCTGATGCCAAATTTGGCAGGGTGGTTCTGCAGAGCCTCTTTCCTAAGTAGGTTCTCTGCCCACCTCCCACTTGATACTGCTGGGTAGTCTGCAAAAAAGTTACTGATGCTAAAAGACTCCTGGGGCAAGAAGAAAAAATTACTCATTGCAGTAATCTTCTTTCTTCCAAGGGGTCCTTTATCATCAGTATTCTCCCATCCTTCCTCCCTGGTTCACCTGTCAGAGAAGGGCTCTTATGCCACTTTTAACCAAATCTGAAGTTTCTTATTGATGAGTTTTTAGCTCGTGTTGCTGTTGTTTCTGTTTCCACTTTTGTGGACATTTGCATGTTTTTTGAATCCTGTTGATTCTTTTTTGGGGCATTTGCCCTAGTTTTTCCTTGAAAAAATTCTGAAGCATTTAACAGCTTTCACGCAGCTCACACCCCCTCCTGTCTTTTGATTGGCTTGGCGCGCTTATTTAAATATCTCAGCAGGCACACTTTCAGGCTGCTGCAACTTAGTCAGCTAAGTGCAAAACGTTACTGATGCTAAAGGACCCTTGAAGAAAGAAGATTACTGCAGTGAGTAATTTTTTCTATTGACTTATAACATTGCAACAACTTTTATGTGTCTGTGTGTGTGTGTGTGTGTGTATATGTGTATATGTGTATATATATATATATATATATATATATATATATATATATATATATAAAAAAAAAGAGCCTGTTTAAACACGTTTTGAAATGTTTTTTTTTTTTTTTTTGAATATTGGTAATACTCCTAATATATAATTAGGAATTGTGTAGTTTGCAGCCTACTACTGTAGGTATTCCTCATACGCCTTTCGTTGCATAGTAACCATTTTACTCTCCCTTCCAGTAACCCCTAGACATGCGTGTCAGAGGATAACAATTGTATAGGATGAAGATTACACACAATTGTGTTGCTTGAAGTTTACCTATTTGAGGGTTTACTGTAGAAAAAGCAGATGAGCAGATCTTGTGACCGTTCCAAAGAGACTGTTGTCTAACCAGGATGCTCTGCCTGTTTGTTCAGACTGCTGACGGTCTAATGAACTGTACTGGGTTATCAGAAATGAACAAAAACTACTCCTTGAAAGTCCTTTGGGTTATGATCTGCCAAGCTGCTTCACTGACTTCAGATTGGAGTGCCACAGTTTGGCCTCAGGTGGGGGCTAGGTAACAGTGGCTTGTGTCACATACTGTAGGTCTGCTGTACTGAGCCTGTTTAAAAGCCACCTACTGTAGCGTGGACTGTAGAGTTTTGATTGAGAAAACCGGTATGCTGCAGTATTTAATTTTGTTACTTTCACTAGAGATGGTTCTTCACAGTTTGTGACAGTGCAAAGAGTATTTGATGTTTATTTGACAGTTGTGTGGCTTAGTGGCTAGAGCACAGGCTTGGGAACCAAAAGATTCCAGTTCAAATCTCACCAGAGTTCCTTTCCTCACTGTGCGACTTTGAACAGATCTCTTGATCTTGCTGTGCTTCATCCCTCCCAGCTGTACAATTGGGTGGAAGGAAGATCACACTGTAAGGGGCATTAAATAAGCTGCAAAAACCATTGGCAGTTTTATGCGTGAAATTGCTAAAAATGCTAGCCAACTGTGAAAATGCATAGCATGTTGTTGCACAGATTGATTAGCAAAGTTAAAAATAAAATGCATTTTTATTCCGGTATTCTTCTGTGTCGTGAACTTACTCAGAAAAGATGATTAGCAGTCTACTGCTGTGCACCTCTGGAAATGGTTAGCAGTATCCCTCATTGCAAGTAGTGTTTTGCTATGCTGTATTAGCTGTTTAATACGTTGCGCAAAATGAGATATTGCATCTCAGTCGGGCTGTTTTGAGTCAAAACCTCCTAAACAAACGGAGTGAAATAAACAGAACTTTTTGTTGTGATTCTTCAGGTATTTTTGAGTCAAGAATGATCATCCTTTTATCTTGGTGGCCACGATAATTTTTAGGACTGGGAAGTATTGTGCCTTACTTTGTAATCTCCTGGGTCATACATGAAAATAGGCTCTATAATTGTTTACTGTGCTTACCTGCTCAATAAAAATGAAATGCATAGCCAGAGCCAGCCTGCCGGCGCAGCGATTGGATTTCCTGCGACACCGGCGGACCGGGTTCGAGGCGGGACTCAGGTCTTGGAGGGCCGTCCGGGGGGAGAAGGATCTAGCATCCCATGACTGCTCCCCTTCTCCGGGGCGAGGGTGCAGGATGCCGCTGGTGCATGGGGAACCCCAGGTGGAGGCCAGGAGTGCCACAAGCATACGGCACCACAAGGTAACTAGGGGGTGGGACTGACGCTGGCGTCATTGCACAGTCCCGCCCTCCCCAGAGGGAGAAAAACCTAGCCAGCCTCCTCTCTTCCTATAGGACACCCTCTCCTCAGCTGCAGTCGGCTCCCCAGGCCGACTCCCGCCCTATCCTGTTGTTCGTGGCACTTTAAGGGGTGGGTGCCATGTCTCCGCCCTGGGGGGTAATCCAGGGGGTCACGAGAGAATGGCTTATATGGGGATGCCGCAGCCGAGGGGTCCGTGACCGGGCAGATGGCCGGCAGAGAGAGAGAGAGAGAGAGAGAGAGGCGTGGCGCAAAAAGAGTAAATAGGAGGGGGGAAAAAATACATAGCCAGCCCACTGACGCAGAGGCATGGCTGCCGTCTGCAACGCTCACGACCCAGGTTCGGGAACGGATCCAGGAGTTGGAGGGCCTGCCAGGGGGAGTAGGATAGAGCATCCGCTGGACTACTCTTCTACTCTGGGGGGAGGTAAGGGTGAGTGTCTGATGCACTACAGACTCCTAGCAGAGGCCAGGGGTATCACAGCGGTCGGCGCCAGCACGTATGGGAGATGCGGGTTGTCATTGCACGTCCGCCCCGAGGGAATCACCGCACAAAATACCACCCCGCTAATGAGCCGGCTCTGGCATCGTCCCCTCTGGCCACCTAAGTCCGCTGCTGGTGGCCCCACTTGGGGGGGGGCAAGCCCTGAGTATGAGGGGGAAGGTTGCCAGAGCCTAGCGAGCCCATTTGCATGGGGCTAGGGGATGCTGGCACAAAATAATAATAAAAAAACACAACGAAATACATAAATGATCAGCTTCTTAGGGTTGGTAGTGTTTTACTGTGGTACTGTATTATAAAATGGGTAGGCTAAACCAGTCAATTGGAGCCCAAGCTCTCCATGCATAAAATCTCTTCCATGCATGGGTAAAAAAAAAAAAAAAAAGCTGGCAGTAAAAAGGCCAAGATTTTGGTGCCATAGAATGCTGGCATTTTTACTGGCAGCCATCTTTTCTTTACCCAATGCGAGAGAAAAACAGAGCTTGCTAACTTCTTGCACGCGTGCTCCCTGTCTCTCTCACGCTGGGATAATGTTATATGAATGCAGGCTTGAATTTACTCTGTCTGGTCTCAATGGTGCACTGCTGATGTTCTGTCTCTGTTTTCTTTGTGAGTATTTAATTTCTGTCATGGAAATGCACATGTGCTTCTCGTTAGTTACCCAGGAGGGTTGATGCCCATGCGTGTGTGTACTCGCTGTTTCAGGAATCATGCTGCCTCTGCTGCTGCTCCGCTTAGTGGTTGCTCACCGCTTCCGTCCCGCTAATTTAAACCTCTTGCTTGATTCTCTGTCTCCCTTCAGTACGTCAGTCATTCCTACTAGGCAGAGTCGTTTGTTGGTTACTGTTAATATTTTTGTTTCTGCTGGGGCTTATCCGGCAGTAATTAGTCGTTGTGGACGCAGGGCACATGCAGCATTGGAGGAGTACGAGAAATCAAACCAACCTGAGCTGTCAGCTGGTGGAATGAGCCACCAATAGGCATGGTGAGCGTCCGGTGCCTGCTCCCACCATTGCTATTGTGCTGCCTGTGGAGGAAAAAAAAAAAAAATTAAAAAGCCGATGCCCCATGCCGCCACTTCTCAATCCCCCGGTCCTGCTGTGATGATGTGCTGCATTCAGACGGGACCTCCGCTATCACAGTTCCCTGTGTGAGTGTGTACTGTTTTACTAAACTACTATATGTAAATGAGCCCATCAATATAAAACAATATAGGCGGAAGGACTATTTTATCATAGATTAGCAGACTAAAATGATTTTTCTACATACAAGCATGGTTTTTTTTTTTAACTGTACAAAGTAAAAAAAAAAAAAAAAACTAATTTTATAAGCGCAATAAGACACTCCAGGGTGTGCATAGAACATATTTTACCTCACGCCAGTAGCTAAAGGCACTCGGCCAGGGACCTCGTGCCTTATTACGCCCCTGGCCATGTGGTAAAATATGTTCCATGCACACCCTGCCATGTCTTGTTGCTTACCCGATGCCCCCACAGACCTTTCTTGGGCCGCTTCCCAACTTTAATGCATGTCACAGCTCCACTGCAACCACTGGCTTGTCTATGCCTGATACTGCCATGGAGCCTGAGAGGCTGTCCCAGTTCTGCATAGTGCGGTGACCTTCCTTTTAGCATTTTGCCAGAATATAACAGCTTTTCTGGCTGATCAGTGAGTGGCTCCTGGCACTGTCTCCTGTACTGTGCTCAACTGATGATGATTCTGGCCCTACCGCTACTGCTTCCCTACTGTTGGCATTTGCTGCCACGGCTGCTAGCATCACATGGATGGAGTTGACCAGGTTTTTGGCACGTGTACCAAAAAATACTTTAAATGTGCTGGGTGGGAAACAATACCTTAAATTCTGAAAGAGGAGTAAATCAAGCATAAATGGGAAAAAGAATACTCTTTTAATCCCCTTTTCTGGTCCTTTGATTTACCTGTCCACTGTACATTTCAAATACTGCATAACTCTGCTGCAGTCTTTATAAAAAGAGCTTCTCACTTAGATGTTTGGTCACAACATTCAATGCCATCATATTTATTTATTTAAAAGGACATACTGTGCTAATAATGGCATATTTTCAATTGCGTTTTGAGGGAGAAGGTAAAGTGAGATAGGTTTGGGGGGGGAGAAAAAAATACAAGTATTAATAGTATTACAAAACAGAGATGATAATACAATATATTACAGGAGCATAATCATACCATTGCAAGGCAAAGCAGTACAACCGGTACCTGTAATAGGTAAAAACTGGAGCTTTCATAAATAGAGGGGAACTATTCATATAGGTATGGGGGGATGACAAAATGGCCAGGACAGTATAAGTGGGAGGGAAGTCAAGAGGTAGAGAGTCATGGACAGTTGTAGGTAGGAGAAGAAAAGTTTAGAAGAAAAAGCAGTAGGGGCAGAGTGAATTGACAGGGGAAGGGTGGCCTAGAGTGTAGGAAAACGATATGAGAAGGCAGTTTGACCAATGGTAAATTTCCTAGATGGAATACAGAGGGAATGGGAAACACTGCTGCGAAGAGGGTAAGAGGAAGGAGTGGGATGTATTTCAGACAGCATAATTCATCTTTGGGTTACATTTCAACCATTGTCTACATTCATTCTCGATGTAGCAGCACATGACCACTGCTTGTCCATTCTATCTGTCTCAGAAGCCTAGCCGACAAGTATGGGGTGGGGATCTCATGACTGATACCCTTAACATTCTTCAGAATGTTCTTTTCATGATTTAATCTCATTGGCATAGTTCTGGTTTTTGCACACTTCACAGTGGCAGTTCATTTGTGGGTCAGGTGTTGCTTCCCCAGGCTGCATGATTGTGGCCTTCAGTGTTTTGAGAGATGGTCAGGACTTTCTGCATCAGAAATCCTCTGTGCTCTTTTGAATGCTTATTGCAGAGAATAGCCGTAGAGAAGTGTTCCCCATTCAGAGGGCCTGTTTGTCTCTTAAATGTGAGTATTAATTGTGTGGAAAAATTTGCATAGGCATTATGACCATATTAGGCTCCGAGATGCGTTTCACTCTGTTCACCCTTTTACTTCTCCTTTATTTTATATAATACATTAGGATGTTTTTTTTTTTTTTTTTAGTTCAAAGTTTTGATTGCATTTGCGATCATGTCTGGGTATTACATTTTCTTGTCCTTGTTCTTTTTTGTAGAGCTTGTGCTGGGACCCTAGCCGACTCAATCAGTGATCACTCTCTAATCTACTGCACCTCGCATGCTACCAGCAAATCATCCTCCCCTCCAAAACTTATCACCTTCTGAAACCTAGCTAACTTTTACCAAGAAAAATTCTTACATGATCTCACTCGGATTGACTGGTCTCCCATCCACACTTCTAATAATGCCCCGATGGCGTTAGACCATTTCATGGCCTGTTTTCATGTATTTCAGGACACCCATGCTCTGTGTCACCTGTAGGATCCACGGATCCCAGACTAAATGGCTCACAAAAGACCTACTCACACTGATTAGGGACAGGGACAAAACGTGGCGACGTTTCAAATACACTGGGCTCCTGACAGATTATAATAACTACCGAGCCCAGAGAAATATATGCAAAAGGCAAATTCGCCTAGCCAAAAGCTTCTTTTGCAAAGATTTGCTAACTAAAGCAGCGGGAGACTCTAAAAAATTCTGGGCAACGATAAAAACCTTCCTTGGAGCAAATCAAACAGCCCATACTAATGATATGCTGATAAACGGCATACACTGCAATAACCCAGTTACTATAGCAAACTCATTTAACCTCCACTTCTCTGACCTTACCAGCTAGCAGGCCTCTTTCCCCAGTGCACACACCTCTTCCCCCAACGCTGATGAACAACCTCTACCTAAGCATCCCCCTTTCAGGTTCCGGTGTATTACAAGAACCGAAGTACTGAGACTACTCCTCTCAGCCCCAGACAACACCAGCACAGGGTCAGATGGGCTGGAACCCAAGCTTCTAAAAATCACACCTGTTATAGCTCTCTCCTTATCCAAAATCTTCAACCTATCTCTATGTCAGGGGTACAGTCCCCAACATCTGGAAAAATAGCAAGGTCACTCCCATTCCTAAAAAGGAGATCCAAAACTAATCACGAACTACCGTCTTATAGCAATCCCCTCTCTCCTCAGCAAAATCCTGGAAAAACTAGTAGCCACCCAAACCCTAGACTACCTGCAAAAGTATAATCTTCTGTCTAGCTCCCAACATGGGTTCTGAAAGGGACACAGTACTTCCACTGCCCTCCTCAAACTTACAAACGACATCTTTGCTGCTATGGACTCCGGCCTCCTGACAGGTGCTGTCTTCATTGACCTAACGAAAGCATTTGACCTGGTTAACCACACCCTACTTCTTACCAAACTCTGTACTCTAGGATTCTCTACTGATGTAGTGGCCTGGTTGGAAAGCTACCTGTCTGAAAGAATGCAGTCTGTAGTGTTCAACTCGGTTACATCGGCCCTTTCATCAATTCATGTTGGAGTGCCCTAAGGCTCCATACTTGGTTCTTTGCTTTTCTCTATCTCTATAAATGACATCTCAGGGCTCGCTTCCACCTATTCAACTTTGCTTTATGCAGACGACCTAGTGATCTATCACAGCGCCAAGAAACATAATTGACCTCAACTTACTTCTTACCTCAGATTTCTCAACTATTCAGTCTTGGTTAACAGAGAACAAACTCGTTCTTAATACTAGTAAGACACACTCAATGCTCTTTGGATCACCAGCCAGACTTAAAATAAACCCAGATGCCCTAAAAATCCCTTGTGCTGATGGATCCTCACTGATTAGCACTAAATCCATCAAATATTTGAGCATCACCCTGGATGAATCCCTTGATTTTTGACCTCCACATAACTAACACCTGTGAATCTGTTAACGCTAAATTAGGAGGTGCCTATCGCACTAGCTATGCCCTTACCCTGTCTGCAAGACTAGCTGTGGCTCAAGGGTTTCTGCTCCCAGCCGTGGCATATGGATCAGTCACATACCTATCTGCCTCCAAATCCTCCCTCCACAAGTGGGACACCACTTACAACAATATCTGCCGTTATGCCTCTGCATCCCCACATTACAAACACCATTGCCAGCTTTATTCTGACCTAAATTGGCCTAGCCCCTCTTCCCATCGACTCCAGTCCCTTGGGTCACTAATTGATAACACGGTCAGATCTGGCATCCCATCATCACTTGCCTGTCTGCTCCTCACAACCCCTCTCCCTATGGGCTCCGATCTGCTAACCTGGCCTTTCACATTCCCAGATGTAAACTAGCATAGTGCAGGCTTTTTGCACATCTGAGCCCCAAAATACTGGAACTCGCTACCTCCAACTGTTCACGGAGCCTACCCATGCTAGGTTTTAAACACGCCACCGGAAGCATCTGCACACAACTAGCCCATGCACCTGCTTCAGTCCATATAGACCACTCTCTTCTCCCCACCCTGCCTCTCTATATGACGTTTCTCTCATGTTCTGTTTCTCTCACCACTCACTTATGTCCCCCTCCCCCTCCACTCTCTCCTCTCCTCTCCTCTCCCTTACGTCACATCCACAGATTTTAGCAGTTATTGTACCTTGCTGTGTGAAACCTTTATTTGCAATGCCTGTTTTATTTTCTGTTTTGACAACAATTTATATATTTTGACCTAAATGTTATTCCTGTTTTGCCTTATACTGGAATGTTGTCTCTACCTTTCCAGTAAGACTTACTATCTGAGTCAATTGTTTAGTGTTATGTTGCTTTCTATACCTATCTCATGTGCTGCGTCACATGTATGTTATATTGTCTCTCTCCCGGGTCATGCCTGAAAATAGGCATTTCTATGCCTAGTGCACTCACCCGGTTACCAAAAGCAAATAAATAAATATTTAACTCTAAAAATTGATTAGCGTTTTGCTCATAAAAGTTCTAAAACATTGTGAAAATGCATAGCACTTGCCTCACGGTGTTTAACAAACATAACTCTTCTAGAAAACCTATATAAATGCTTTCTGTACAGTTAGTATTGTCTCAAGGAAAAAAGTGCTAATCAATTATTTAAAACCCTGGAGTAATGGTGTTTGGATGCAGCCGCCTCCCTTTACCTTTTCTGTAGTGTAGAGGTCTCCTGTAAAATGTGGTGGTCTGTCCTTCAGTTTGTTGGTGGCATGGCAGTAGTTTGCATGGTGCTTGTGAATGGTGTGGTTTCTAGAGTCTGCAGTTGAGAGTGGCATGTGAGTGGTGTGATTTTTACGGATGGGGAGATGCTTTCCTTCTCTGTGGAGGCAGATTGAGTGCTGCCTCTGTAGCAGTGACAAGTGGGCGATTACTGGTAGAGCTGCAGGTCGGAGCACCTTGGAGTTGGAGAGATGTTTGTCAGTGCTCCGTGGCAGCATGGTTTGTGTGAAGGCTTGTGCGCAGTGTGCCAGCTCCTTCTGGGAAGGACATGAAAAACAGAAAAAATGACCCTGCACTGCTGCCTGAGGCACTACGTCTGTCTGGGGTACATCCCCTTCCCTGACCTCGCTGGGGGATAAACCAAAGCTATGTGGAGGACAAGTGAGTGCTGGTGTGTGAAGTGCAGGGGTCAGGTGTGTTCTTGGAACTCCTGAGGGAGTCAAATGCCAGCAATAGGATGGGTGGGATGTGTTATATAACCAAAGAAAAAAAAAAGTGAACTAAGTGTGAAGAGACGCCTAACTGTAAGAGTCTTTTGCTGTCTGATGTTTATATATGTATAGAAATATGTTCATCTACAGA
The DNA here is from genome assembly GCA_016271365.2 of Neoceratodus forsteri. Taxonomy (NCBI): domain Eukaryota; kingdom Metazoa; phylum Chordata; order Ceratodontiformes; family Ceratodontidae; genus Neoceratodus; species Neoceratodus forsteri. Next base: position 1,822,149,438 of record CM057449.1, on the reverse strand, counting down.
TTCACATAATAGTAGGCCGTGTGTGTGTGTGTGTGTATTCACCCTCATAACTCAGATGCCTTTCTAACTATTTCGCACTTGTGGTTGCTCTCTGCTCTTTTTTTTTATTTTGTTTGTTTACTGTACTTTAGTCTTCCCTCATGCCAGCTGGCCCCCTTTGGTCCTGCCCACTCATCCAGCTCCCTCACCTGCCTTCCCTGAGACTTACCTGTATCTCCTTCAGACAGCCTGGTTTACCCCCCAGGGTGGAGCCATCAGGAGGAGGGTTCTTACCTCCAGTGGAGACTCGGTCAAGGTTCTGGTGGAGAGGAGAGCCTCGTTGGCAATGGAGGGCCTGTGGTGGGGGTAGATGTTGTCTTGCAGCACCTGCTGGTGTTTTCCTGTTTTCCAGTGGGGTGCCGAGAGATCTCCTAAGCTGTGTGAGCACACATGGTGCCTGTGTCACACCGTGCCGGCATCCCCCCCCCCCCCCGATTTGAAGCTCCACTAGTACTGCCACGTGTGGTCGCCCAGCTGGCAGTAGCAGAGTGGAGGATGACAACCCTCCCTCCCTCCCTCCCTGAGGTGGAGAGCGTCCTTGGGATGCTCCGCTCACCTCCCCCTGGTGACTCAGGCTTGTTCCTGAACCCTGGCCGTCTGTGTCACGAGTGGTAGAATTACTGTTGCACCAGCTGGCCGGCCCCCTCTGCTCTGCCTGTTGCAGTGGGCTTCTCTTTCTTTACTGTATTTGAAGTTTCTCAATCAGGATAACCCCATGAGATGCAGCAGCAGGTTTTCCAGAGGGTCCCAGGGAGGACCGCATAAGGCAGCAAGCAGTACTTCTTCACACAGCAGAAAGCTGTTACAGACCGTATACAAATCTGAACTAGAAACACAATGTAAAAACAAATAAGATATACAACATAACAGATTAATTACAGGATGACATAGGTGGAATAACGATAGTATGGAAACAGAAAATGTCGGCAGAAAAGGACTAGTGACCCATGGAGTCTGCTGTCACCTGCCTATCTAATGGACTAAGCCCCTGTCAGTCCGCCTGACGTGGAGGGAGGGTTAGCAGCAGGCAAGTCCAGTAGAGTTCACTCTTTTTGTGTGTTGTAACCGTTGGAGCGGCTCTTGGTGTGAGCTTGACGTCCCACCTTCTTGATGTTATCACCCTCTGTCACTAGGTCGGTATGGTCTTGTGCAGGTGTAGAGGACCAGGCAGGTGAGAGCAGTTGCTGTGAGGTGGAGGGTGGGTTAGCAGCAGGCAAGTCCAGTGTAGTTCACTCTGTGTGCCATTTTTGGGGTTCTTCAGTTATTTTTGAATCATGTCATTTATCGCAATGGTCCAGATAATTTTAGAACTGGGAAGTATTTGCTACTGGCTTCCTCAGCCTGGTAGTATTTTCATTTAAATGGTAGTAATGTCATGCACAAATCAGTCTTGGACCTCCCAATTTTGAACCAAATCTCAGCCCCACTGCAACCATGGCCTCTCGATGCCTGATACTGCCATGGAGCCGAGATACTGCTCTACTTCTTGGCATATCAGGCCCTAAGGTCTCTGAACTGCTGGCTATCCAGGGAAGGGTCTAAGGAACCCATGCACTTAGCAGCATACTGAGATTTGTGAAGTAGGCACTATAGCAATTAACAGTATCTGAAAGGGAGGTAAAAAGATCCCTAGAATAGTTCTTGATCTGGTTAGTTTGCTCTTGATGATCCTTCTCAAGCAGGGTTTCTAACCCCCAAGCCTGAATTTATTGGAAAGATGCTTGTTATTCTCCTAGTAGTTGTGATAGAAGTTAGCCTTGGCTTTTGCTGCTGCCGATTTACTTCGGTTCAGGGCACGTCTATACTGTATGCTATTGCTGATGGATCAGGTTTTCTGAACTGTCCCAGGCAGCATCCTTGTGTGAGAACAATTCAGTAATCTCATTTGCGATCCAGAGGTAGTGGCAGTACTTGACCTTGTACATTCTGATTGGAGCGTGCTCATTGCAGACTTTAAAGAATTCAGTGCAAGGCTTGCATTAGCAAAGTAAACTAGGGTTACCACCTTTTAAGAAGCCCAAAGTAGGACATTTCCTCTTGAAACGTGATTTTTCGCAGTACAAGACATAACCTTGACCAATACAGCAGACTTGTTTTCTCAAAATAATCAGAATTGAACTAGGTGTTGTAGTTTTTAACTTGTTTATGTGGTTTCTTACCCTTAAAATGGTTTTTTAATTAAGGCATTATAGTTTTCTACAACATCTAGTGGAAGATAGAAAGTATTTATTCTACTATAAGAAATCAGGACGTGGTATTTTTCATGTTTTGTCGCAGGGCACAGCTGCCCGAATCAGGACTGTCCTACGAAAATCAGGACAGGTGGTAACCTTAAGGTAAATGGGGGATCAGTTTGACTCTCTGCTTCAAATGTGGGTGGGGGGGCATCTAGAAAATCTGGTGGTCAGAAATACGCTGGATTGTCTGTACTATATTACCTGACACTTTTCTGCTAATGATAGTTGCAGGTCTTTCAATATACGGGGTTAGTGCTGAAGTACTACTTTACGTGCTTCAAAACCTCAAATTACATTTGGGGACTTCAGACGGGGCTTTATTACAAGCCCTGCACCAACAAAAAAAGTTCCACACTTCCACTATGGTATAGATCAGGTGATTCAATCCTGTTTTTATGGCCGACAGGTCTGCATACAGTAGAAGGCCTCCAGGTTGAAATGCCTGTATGATCAAACAGTAATCCGTTTGATGGAGGATATTTATCATCAAATGTTCCTGCTGTGGAAGATGATGGCATGGTTGCTAAAACAGTCTGCAGGTATGCCAGCGGCTCCAACTCTGAGAGTTTACCAAGAATCTAATCTAGGAGGGCTGAGATTACTGGAAGCATGTTCGAACAGTGTTTCACATTCATGATTTTAGTGCGGTGGGCCACCACCCTATATTTTTACCACCACTCTATATTTTTGGCTATTTTCCTACTATGCTTTTATATAATACTCTAGAAATGTCTTTTACTGCCTCCCTTTATTGTAGAACTACCCTAATTTGATACCAGTGCTCCATACCTGAAATGCACTTACGCATATTCTGCTTTCAGGTCTAACCTACATAGAAACATAGACATTGACAGTAGATAAGGACTGCTAGGTCCATCCAGTCTGCCCATTTTCCCTGCCTACTGTAAAAGCCGCAGACCCTACTTGATCTCTGGGTTCACCTCCTCGTTCCTATTGCTAGGGTTCTCCTATGCCTGTCCCATGCATGTTTGAATTCCCCCACTATGTTTGCCCCCACCACCTCTGCTGGGAGTCTACTCCATGCAGCCACCACCCTTTCCATGAAGAAATATTTCCTCATGCTACCCCTTAGTCTACTCCCCTTCCAACCTCATGTCATGCCCCCTCATTCCTGGACATCTCCTTTAATGAAATATGCAACCCTCCAGTTCCCTGTTTATGCCTTTTAGACTTTTTTGTAGGTTTCTATCATATCTCCCCTGTTTCTTCTCTTCTCCAGGGTATACATATCGAGGTCTCCCAGTCTCTCATCCTATGACTTTTGGTGTAGGCCCTGCACCATCTTTGTTGCCCGTTTTTGAACTGCCCCCACCCTGTCTATGGCTGCATTTATGGAGATGCAGCCTGCAGAACTGGACACAGCATTCCAAATGAGGCCTCACCAATTATCTGCACAATGGCATCACCACCTCCTTTCTTCTGCTGGTGATACCGCTCACTGTGCACCCCAGCATCCCATAGGCTCTCCCCACAGCCTTGTTACATTGTTTGGCCACCTTTAGGTCATCTGATATGATTACCCCCAAATCCCTTCCCTGGTTGGTGACCATCAGTATCCCCCCATCATGTAGTCCTCCACTGGGTTTTTGCGCCCCAAATGCATGATTTTGCACTTTTTCACATTGATTCTCAGCTGCCACACTCTAGATCATTACTCCAGTTTACTTAGGTCCCTCTTTTTTTCCACCCCTCCCGTTGTGTCCACCCTGTTGCAGATCTTAGTGTCATCCACAAAGAGGCACACCTTCCCTTCTAGCCCCTCTGCAGTGTCACTTATGAAGACACTAAACAGGACTGGCCCCAGGAGTGATCCATGTGGCACCACGCTGGTCACCCTCCTTTCCTCAGATTGAGCCCCATTTACCACAACCTTCTGTCTTCTATCACTCAACCAGTTCCTAACCCAGCTTACTACCTTGTGACCCACTCCCAGGCTGCCCAGTTTGTTCACCAGTCTTCTGTGTGGAACGAAATTGAAGGTCTTATTGAAATCCAGTTAGGCCACATCCGCCACTCCCCCTGATCCACGCCCCTAGTCACCCAAAGAAATCAATAAGATTTAACATGCTAACATACTAAAAGCCAGCAGAATAGGCCAAAGGGTCTCTCAGTGTCTGCTCGAAAGCCAGCAGCCTAGTGGCTGCTCGCCTTACCACCCCCCCATCTCTGAAGAGGTTCCCTTCTGATTTCAATTTCCCCTTGAACTTGTCCCACCCCTTCTTGAAGCCCTCCACTGTGCCCTTCTCCAACAGCCTCCTGGGCAGCGCATTCCATGGCTCCACCACACTCTCAGTGAAAAAATGCCCCTTACGCTCCCCCCCTATAATTTCCCCTCCAATTTCCACCATGGTCCCTGGTTATTCCCCATTTTAGCCCAAACAGCTTCTTGTTTCCACTCCTGTTTTATTCCCTTTACATACTTGAAAACCTCTATCGTATCTCCCCTATTCCTCCTCTCCTCCAGTGAGTAAAGCCCAAGCTCTTCCAATCTCTCTTCATAAGTCCTCCCCTCCATGTCCTGAATCATCCTGGTCGTTCTCCTCTGAACCCTCTCCAGCAGCGCTATGTCCTTCTTCAGATGGGGTCTCCAGAACTGTACACAGTACTTGAGCTGCGGCCTGACCATATCATTATATAGAGGGAGGATCACTTCCCTCCTTCTGGACGTAATTCCCCTGGCTGTGCAGCCCAGTATCCTGTTTGCTTTGGCTGCAATTCTTTTACAGTTTTCAGAGTTATTCATTTTGACGTCTACCACCGCCCCTAAATCCCTTTCACCCAATGTGGCTTGCAGTGTTACCCCCGGGAGTAAACAAGGCCCGGATTATTGACTTCCAAATGAAGTACCTTACATTTCCCAGCATTAAATTTTAGTCCCTATCTCTTTGAGCACCCCTCCAGAATATCCAGGTCCCCCTGGACTGACTCCCTCGCTTCCTCATAATCCACCAGGGCTCCCAATTTTGAATCATCTGAAAAGAGACTCAACCTGTTTCTAACCCCCTCCCAATATCCAAGACGTAGGCATTGAGCAAGACTGGACCCAAACCTGAACCCTGAGGGACCCCACTGATTACCTTCCTGGGGGAGGAGAGTATACCACCCACCATAACCCTCTGTAAACGCCCCGAAAGCCAATTTTCAACCCAAAAAAGCTGCTTACCTCCCACCCCCATCTCCCCCATTTTTGCTATCAGTCCATTATGGGGCACTGAATTAAACACCTTGCTGAAATCTAGGTATATGACATCCACGGGCCTATGTCTATCCAAGGCCCCCGTCACCCAGTCATAAAACTCCACGAGGTTGGACTGACACGATCTCCCCGGGACAAAGCCATACTGTTTATCATCCTGGTGTCCTAACCTTTCCAACTGTCTTCCAAGCTTCTCCTTAATAAAGCCCTCCATTACTTTGCCTACCACAGACGTCAGACTGACAGGTCTATAATTCCCCATCTCCTCCCTAGACCCCCCCTTTATGTATAGGCACTACATAAGCCACCCTCCAGTCCTGTGGCACCCATCCCGTCTGCAGAGAGATGTTAAAGAGTGCAGCTGTCAGCTTCTCCGCCAGTTCCTTAATTACCCTTGGATGTAGTCTATCCGGCCCCGGCGCCTTATTGGATTTTAGCTTCCTAAGGGCCCCCTCACCCTATCCACTATGATTTCCCCCCAATCCACTCCTCATGTAACTTTCCTACTCCTTCTGGATCTAGCCCAGCCTGTACCCTAGCCTCTTGCCATCCACTGATCTCAAACTGAGACAGACCTCTCACTTTTGCTGTTTCCTCTTCCCTCCCATCAGGATGTAGGGATCCCTTGTTACCCTCTGTAAAAATTGAGGCAGAGTACTCATTTAGCACCTCTGCCTGTTCCCCTGCTTCCTGAGCCCATTCTCCCCACACACACAATCTTAATCATATTGATCTGTGTCCTCTCTTTTCTCTTCTCTCTTATGTATCTATAGAATCCCTTCCCCTCCTTCTGGATATCCCTAGCCAGATTTTTCTCCATCCCTGCCTTGGCGCCCTTACCACTCTGGTGACCTTCCTGCCCAAAAATGCATACTGCCCTCGATCCTTATGCCCCTTAGAATGTTTCAAACATGCATAGGCAGACTTTTTATCCCCTACCCGTCATGCACTTCCCTGGTCCACCAACATGTTTTTACTGGTTCCACCATGCTTACGCCTTACTTTAGTACCGATCCTAGTAGCCTCTTGTACCCCTTCTTTAATGATCTCCCACAATCTTCCAGCATCCATGTCCGGCCTAATCATGTCCAACTTCTCCCTTAGAATCCTACCTATACTCACGAAATCCGCTCCCCTGAAGTCAATCACTACTGTGTGAGTGTGGTTTTCTTCTCCTAGATACAGCAGGAACCAAGCCGTGGTGTGGTCACCACCCGTCAATGGACTGCACACCTCTAGGCCCCTTATTTGTTCACTGTCCGCTAGGACAATGTCCAGTATCCGCCCCTCTCTAGTAGGTTCCCCCAACTGTTGTACCAGGAAGACATCCTGAAAGACATCCATCCGTCTCTGTTCCCTGCTTACAGAGGATGTTATGGTGTCCCAATCTGCCCCTGACATATTAAGATCACCCATGACCACCACCCTGCCCCTTCCAAGGTCATAGTGACCCTTGATGTTCTCAACCAGTTTATCCTCCAAAGCCTCCTCTATGGCAGGGGGCCTATATACCACTCCTATCTTTAATTTCTTCCTTCCCCTCGAATGCAGGGTTACCCAATTCGCCTCCACACCCCCTCCAGCCTCTTCCACTCCACTAACCACTATTCTGTCAATCAGTGCAACCCCCCCCTTCCCACTCCCCTGTCCTTCCTGAATATCTTGTATCCCTCTAAGTTAAGATCCCAGTTTTTACACTGAGTAGCCCATGTCTCTGTAACTGCTGCCACGTCCGCTGATCGCTCAGCCAACATAGCCTGAAGCTTGGGCATTTTATTGCTCATACTCCTGGCATTGATTAGGACTGTCCTCCACCCCGACTTCTCCTCTCTCTCCAGTCCCCTACACAGTCCCCTTTCTGCCTAGGATTCCTTGAATATGCAACATAGTCCTTCCCACTCCTCTCATGTCCTAGACCTGAACCCTCAAACAGCCCCCCTGGGGTCTTTTTATTATTTGACCCCCTTTACAAGTTTAAACCCCACCTCTCGCCTATGAATACAGCAAGTTTTAATTTCAAGATCTCCTTCCCCTCCAAGTTGAGATGTAACCTATCCCTGACATAAAGCCTCTTATCCTCCCAAGTATCCCCCAATCCCCCACCAACCCATATCCTTCTGCCTTTCGCCAATCTCTAAGCCACTGATTTACCCCTCTAAGTTTTAGTTTGAGTTCCCCGGTTGCCTGTGGTACCGGAAAAATCTCAGAGAAAGAAATTTTGCTTCCTATAGAGTGACAAACCCCTGGCCAGTTCCCGGAATCAAGAATTTGTTTGACATATCCTTCCCGCTGTGAATCCATGCTGTCTCGGATCCTGTGCTCTGCTGGATTCAAGTTTTCTGCAGTTAGCATCAGCCTTCAAATGCCCTCCTTAATCCCAGTACACTCACTCCCTGATTCTTGCGTATCCAGATTATCTAGCTGCAGTCTAGGCTCTAGTGAGTTATCGCTATGTTTCTTTATACAGTTCTGCAAAGGCTATATTTGATCCTAGCTTTGTTTGCTACGGCTGTGCTAGATCCCCAGTTGTTTAGTGCTCGCCAGATCCTGTTAAAGTTGCTCCTACTTCCTGTTGTCCTGTGTTATCATATATTTCTGTTGTCATACCCCAATGTACTGTTAGAGTGTGCCAACTGTGCATTCCAGATTCTTTGTATTGCAAGTTTCGTATTAGCCCTCTAAATGTATGGTATGTTCCTCAGAACTCTTCTATAGTTTCACACGTTAGCATTCTGATACACTACTTGTTTTTCAGGAGCTCTGTATTGTATTCTGTGCGTCAGCACTTGGTTGCACTGTATGTTCTTGCTACTCACGTCATGTTGCCTTTTTGTTATTGTATGTGCCATCTTTGTGGCCGGGGTCGTGCCTGAAAACAGTCCCTGGGATCAGTCTACCTACCCGGTCAACAAATAAAATAAATAAAATGTATAGGAGGCGCAAGGAATGATGTATGTATGGCCGCGATCACCATAACTACCTCCCTGTATTTCTAGGCAACGATGAACTGTTGAACCTTGTGGGAAGTGTAATGATTATGGAGAGGCATGTATTGGAGAGGGCATAATTTGTATTTGGATGAGTCTTTGCCCAGTTAGTTGTAGCTGATGTTACTTAAGCTGAATGTCTTGAAGTTTCCTTGCGAACAGTAGAACCACTTGCAGCGATGTAGCATCGGGAGTCATGTGCCCCCTTCAGAAGTCTATAGAACCTGCAGGTATGAACTTACACGAGTTAAGGTGGACTTTCTTGAAGAGAAACTGCACATTAGCAGACATGACGACTGCTGCATCTTGAAACCATAAGATTGTCCACAGTATAGTGGGCTGCTGCACCTCTGCTGTTACTCCAGTCTTGCTTGTACGCAGAGTAACCTTGTATCAGAGTATGGGGAATTGGTTATCATGATACTAAGCCATATTTCTAAGAGTGCAGTCATACTGGGGATATGGACAGTGATCCAGTCGTTATCTCATCAGCGGAAATTCAGATCATCCCACTAGTTTGCAATAGTTGATGGTAATAGTTGGTATTGTTGCTGCTGTTGCTAATTTATTTATGTCACAGGTTAATTAATGAATGTACAAGAAAAAGTACTTGAAAAAGGAAGCTAATTTTACCAGTTGAGATGACACAAACATCTGATGTTAAAGCCACTGGCATTCAAATTTTGCCATAAAGCTATGTCTGTTCTAGTCATTGATTGCCTTTAAAGCTTTGGGTCCTGACTAGTCAGGTAATTCTTTGAGTTGTGTGGCATTCACAGAGTTTCAACCTTTCCAGAGGTTGAAATGTTTTAGCATTGGACAACTATGCAATGAAAACCAGGACTGGGATGTAGCCATACCAGGTTATACTCTATTCAGAAGAGACAGGGTAGGTTAAAAAAAAAAAGGGGGGAGGGGAGTGGCTCTTTATATGAGGGAAAACATAAAAGCTACGGAAATACAGGGGGAGCGGGGTACTGTGGGTCACCCTGGATACATGGAAGGGTTCCGCTATTCGCATAAGAGTGATCTACAGACCTCCAACACGGGGGAGAGGTGGATAAGGATATGTTGAAAACAATTCAAAGGATGACAAGAAAGGGGGAGGTTTTGCTCGTGGGGGACTTCAGTCTACTGGGTGTGGATTGGAGCCTCCCGGCTGCAGCAGCGGTTAGAAGTAGGGACATCCTGGACTCCCTATAGGGGGCATTCCTCAGTCAACTAGTTAAGGAACCCACTTGTGGGGGGGATGCTGGATCTAGTACTAAAAAATGAGGACAGTGCTGCTGTCATCACGGTGGGTAGCTACCTGGGGACCAATGATTATTGTATTGTGTAGGTTCAATATAAGAACTGGGTCAGAATCGAGCTTCACTAAGACGAGGATGCTGGACTTCAGGAGGGCTGATTTTATGAAAATGGGAGAATGCCTCAGGGATGCCCTAGCAGGGATAGGGAAACTGGATGGAGTTGAGGAACAGTGGGCAAAATTGAAGGAGGGCACTGAGAAGATAACAAACCTCTGTCAGGCAGGTTAACAAGGGCAAGAGAAAAAGGAGACCACTATAGATCCCTACAGAAGTAGAGGAGAAAGTAAGGGCAAAAAAGCTGGCATTTAGAAGGTACAAGACGACATAGAAGGAGGAGGATAGGGGGAGATAGCAGGAAAAACAAGGGAGGCATGGAAAGCAGTTTGGAGCGCAAAGGTGCAAACGGAGGAAAATACTGCCAAGTCAGTAAAAAAGGGGATTAAACATTCTTTAGGTATATAAGCGAAAAAAGGAAACTCAAAGGAGGAATAGTAAGGCTAAAAGGAGAAGGAGGGGGTTTGTGTGGAAAAGGAACAACAAAAGCAGACGTATTGAACAAATACTTTTTGTTCTGTATTTATGGAGGAAGGGGTAGGTGACCGGCCTCAGGTAAGAGGCAAGGGCATTAAAGGGAGGGAGGTGGACACTAGTCCTTTTACAGAGGAGAGAGTCTTGAAGGAACTAGCACAGCTAAAAGTGGACGACAATGGGGCCTGACAAGGTACACCCTAGGATACTGAGGTAGCTCAAGGAGGTGTTGGCTGCACCTCTGACAGCCCTTTTGAGCCTATTACTAGTTAAGGGGAAGTTCTGGGGGACTGGAGGAGGGCAGATGTGGTCCCACTTCACAGAAGTGGTAATAGGGAGGAGGCAGGAAATTACAGACCTATCAGCTTGACTTCAGTGGTGGTGGTGGTGGGTAAAGTAATCAAATCACTACTGAAGGAATGGATTGAGGAATACCTTGTGACCAATGGATTGCAGAATCTGAGGCAGGATGGTTTCACAGGGGAAGATCTTGCCAGACAAACCTGATTTAGTTATTTGACTGGGTGTCCAGGGAAGTGGATCAGGGCAGAGCGGTGGATGTAGCCTACCTGGATTTCAGTAAGACTGTCAATACCATTCCACACAGAAGACTGGTGAGCAAGCTGGGCACCCGGGAAAGTGATGCTCAGCTGCACTGGATCCACTGATTGCACTGGTGGGTCCAAAAGTAATAAAATAGGCAAGAAGTTGGATAAGTAGTAGGAATCGGAGGGTGGTGGTAAATGGTATTCACTCTGGAGAAGGCATGCTGCCCAGTGGGGTGCCCCAGGTGTGAGTACTAGGCCTGGTCCTCTTTATTGTCTTTATCAGTGACATTGCAGAAGAACTGGAGGAGAAAATATGCCTGTTTGTGTATGACACAAAAATCTGCAACAGTGGACCACACGGGGTGGGAGGGGGAGATGAGGAATGATCTGAAATGACTGGAAGACTGATCAGGGATTTAGCAACTGGGTTTCAGTGCAAAAAGTGTGAAATCATGCACTTAGGGCACATAAACCCAGGGGCAACGTATCTGTTGGGTGGGGAGGTGTTGGCAGCCATCAAACAGGAAAGGGACCTGGGGGTAATCATTTCTGATGACCTGAAGGTAGCAAAGCAGTGTAATGAGGCAGTTGGGAAAGCTAGCAGGATGCTTGGGTGCCTAGGGAGTGGTCTTACCAGCAGAAAGAGGGAGGTAGTGTTACCCCTGTATAGATCAATAGTGAAGCCACACCTCAGACTGTGCCCAGTTCTGGAGGCCTCATCTCTGGAAGGACATAGATGAGGTGGCTGTGGTACAGAAGAGGGCAACCAAAATAGTGCATGGCCTGCATCAAAAGCCCTACAAGGAAAGGCTCAGCAAATTGAATATGTGCTCTCTAGAGGAAAAGAGGGAAAGGGGGGACATGACAGAAACATTCAAATACCTCACAGGTATAAATAAGGTACAGGAAGGTAGCATTTTACATAGAAAAAGTTGCTCGAGGACGAGGGGTCATGCTACGAAGCCGGAGGGGGGGAGACTCAGACAAGATGTGAGGAAATACTTCTTCACGAAAAGGGTGGTGGATGCCTAGAACAGTCTCCCAGTGGAGGTGGTGGGAGCTAAAACAGTGGCAGAATTCAAGCATGCAAGGGATAGACACAAGAAAGACACATTAGAAATAAGGCAAGGGTGGGAAAGACTGGAGATTGAGTAAGGCCTGCTGTGGCACAGTAGGTAGAGAAAATAGGACAGACTGGGTGGGCCAAGAGGTCCTTATCTGCCAGCAACAGGGGCCTTGTTTAACTTTTTCCTTTTTTTTTTCCCTTATGTAGTTTACCTTGCCGCCACAGACTTGACAGGGGCTGTGACCCCTACCTCGGAGGGGTACATCCTCTAGCCCACGATCGCCCCGTCTGTCCATCCTCTGGAGTTCCCCTGTGGATTCAACCTCTGTGGAAGGGCCAGGATGAGGAGTGCCGGCATGCTCTCCCCGGTATGTCAGATCTGGTGTTGGGTGGACTTATGATCAGGCCATCGTGGGTCCTGTCGAGTCTCAGAATTTTCCGCCATTTTTTCCCGCACTCACACCCATGCAGTGGGTGGGGCGGCTGTCTCCACCTCCGCAGCCAGTTGCCCTGGATGTGGGCCAACCCCTCTCTGTGGCTGTGCACCTGTGCTGACCCCCGGCCACCGCTGGGTTTCGGTTGACAGCACACAGCTCAACTCCCCCCACCCCAAGGAAGGAGAGCAGTTCTCCAGACGCTCTATCCTTCCTCACCCCGGCAGCCCCCGAATGACCCGAATCTGTTCCCAAACTTGGGTCGCTGGTGTGGCACGAATGTTTAACTTTTTCTTGTACTGGGCCACCCGGGAAAGTGATTCCCAGCTGCACTGGCCTCCACTGGTTGCACTAGCCTCAAGTTTACATTAAAATTGAAAATTTAAAGAAAATTAGCTGGCCCGGTTGAGCTGAAGGTTGAGGTGCTGGACGCCACATCTCATGCAAGTGTTAAGACCCACTTCCATTCACTCCAACTTTTTGCCGGCCTCGGTGACTGGGAGGGTTCTTAAATAACTGTGCTGCTGAGACAGAGTGAAACATACCTACTGTGTCCTGAAGTCGGACAACATCTGTCGTCACGATCACAGGATCCCCTGCCTCTTCTACTGCAGACACACACTTTCACATGATGGTTCCCTCTCGATTACCTCCTAAACAGCAGGAGCAGCAATTTCAGACGGGGGGAGGGGGGCAGAAGGCATTGCCCTAATTGATCTGCACCAACCGCAGGACTCCTTGGGGGCCAAGGAACAGTTAATTTGTTGTGGCTCCGTGGGGTAAGCAAAAAATAAATAAATTGGAAAAAACTGCATATATGATATCCAGAAAAAGCCCTTAAAGGACCATTTCCCAATTATGGCTAGATTTCAGTATCCAAACCAGGAAAGCTGGGGGACAAATGCACTGACTTGAGACAGTTTGCACTATGCCCCGGGCCAGTAAAATAATGAAAGATTGATCCCTGCAACAACTTCTATATTTCTGTGTTTCTGTCTAATACAAATCGGTGTACTGGTCTGGTTCGATATTTAAAAATAAGTCATTTGACCTTATTGTAATTAGACAAGCTATTAATCCCTGCTGTGCCATGGACTTCTGTACACATCATTAATTCCAATACATTTCATATCTACTGGCAGCTTAAGGGTTAAATAAGACTTCAGTCTGCAGTTTTATATCGGTCTTCAGTCTCAGACTTTGTTGGTGTCAGTGGCCAGTGACAAAGGTTCCTCAGCATTCTCCACTGGATTAGTAACTGTTCAATTCTTGTTGTCCAGGACAACAAATAGTTGATGCTGAGTCCACCCAGAGCTAGTGGACTTTCTGAGCACTGCTTCCTCCTTTTCCCAGCGCAGGACATGAGGGACAGTGAAAAGCTCCAGTGTCCTAATGTATTATTTTTTTTATTTTTTTTACATAATTTATTTAGGTCTTGTTGCATTTTATTTTGGAGAGCTGTTATTTCTCTCTCCTAAATCTGGTCTCTGGGCTCATCACTTCTGGGAGGTCCTTCCTTGTACCACGTGACAGGCAGGAAACAAATTGACTTATGCAGGGAGACTGCATCCTCCCACTGACTTCCTCCAGCCAACAGTTTATTTCCTGCTTGTCAAGAGGTAGGATCTCTGCAGGGGCTCTGTCACTGGAGTGCCAGAGCTGAAGACTACAGACTGTGGGTTGGCTCTATTTTTCTTTTCTCGAGAGGCTCACCCGGCAATCTACCGCTCAGTGTGCAGGGGAGCCCAGTCTCAGCCCTGCATGCTGTACAGACGGGCTTCACCCCGCTGCCTTCCTGCGCTTGAAGGAGCTCCTGTGGTTTCCCATCTAGCTAATTCTCAGGGACTCGGGGGGGCCAGAGCCAGGAGGTAATTGAATTTGGGCCCTAGTTTCCATCACAGAGCTCCTCAGAGTGTTCAAGAGCCCTGTGAAAAAGCTGCACTTCTGTCCTCTCATCGATGGCCCCTACAGTTCAGGCCATTGACGCTCCTCGTCGATGAGCTGCCTGGAACCATTGGGCATGTCGATGGTCACTTGGAAATCATTGATGCAATCCCGTTCCACGTAATAGGCCACGTGACGAACCAGCTAGTCAGTGGAATTTATTAGTGGCGAGTGGGAAAGGGGGCAGGGCAATGCACAGCGCTTCGACGAGCATATCCTGGCCTCTGCTCATCGATGGATTATTCAAGACACTCAGACCTTCAGTATTCCTGGCTCCAAGCTTTTCTTTTCCCCATCCTCCTCCTCAAGGGGACTGTGAAAAAGGCTCTCGGGGCTGTCTATCATCTGGGCCTGTAACGGAGCAAAATTCCTGGCCCACAGCATGTCCTCAGCTAAATCGGACAAGCCCTCAAGGGGCAGAAAGTGCCACAAATGCAGATCCTCCATGCTGGCAACCTTTGCGGGACCACTCTGCATAAAATGCAATCGTGCCACAGCTGCAAGCTTTGAGGAGATCGAGGAGGCATCCGCCTCCAATTCACAGGACCAGCAAAGCCAGTCCATGGGCCCTGGGCAATCCTTCACCTCATAGGTGCGCCATCACTCAGCCAGAGATCTAGCTCCAGACCTCATTGAAAAGCTAAACAGGGCTTTTGCCCTCAACCCTTCTTACTTAGACATCCTGCTGCAGTCTCCAGAGAGCAGGACTAGCAGGAAGGCCACCCAAAACCATACCCCCTCCCCATCCTCAGATGAGGAAAGTCCCCACTTCTCGTGACATGACAGGAGGAGGAAGCGGGCCAGATCCAGGAGCAGATCCAGAGATGCCCACAAGGAGAAATGCTGACAGGACAGATCCTCCTCAGTGTCCAGTTTCTCATCCCCAGAAGAGGGGGAAATCCTGAACTGTGACTCAGACTCCTCACCATCCAGAAATTTCAATTTGGACGACCTAGATTTTTTTTTTTTTATCACACAGGTGGCGGATGCCGGCCCGATGGCGCTGAGGGTTGAGGCGATGGACGCCACACATCACGCCATGCTGGCAACCAGAGTTCGGGAGCGAGCTCGGGTGCAGGAGATTGGCAGGGCAGGGAGAGAATTCAGCATCTGATGGACTGCTCTCCTCTCCCAGGGGGGATGGCAACAGGGATATCCTGCGTCCCAGCGACCCCAGTGGAGATCGGGGGCACTGCAGGATGTGGAGCAAAAGATGGGGGGAGCATGGCAGACGCCGGCAGGGTTGCTATGCGCCTTAGTATCGTTGCACACCACATTCGGGGGGGGGAGCGCACCAAGAACAAGGAAACGCCCAACTCTGCAGGGTAGATAATGGCACCTGACCCCCCCCATGCCCACTGCCAGATCTCACCCGCCCGACCTTCCAGTTCCTCCATTCGGCCCTCACCTGCAGTTTGGCCAGTCTGCAAGTGCGCCCAAAGAGGAAGGGCAGCCCCACTCCAGAGGGGTTAAGCCAGGGGTACTGGCTGTAAGGGGGGGAGAGTAAACTCAGGACGGGGGGGGACCTCAGGCAGGTAGGATCAGGCCAGGATACCTGAGAGAGGCCCTGCAGGCCGCGACCGGAGGGAAAAAGAAGTAGGGAAAGAAAAAAGGAAAATACCTGTGGCGGATGAGATCTATCTGGGTCCATCCTCCCCAGAGCCTAAGCACCCAACTGGTGGAGAGCACAGGGCTTTGGCTTCATTGGGGACTGGGGGTCCACCTGGAGAGATAAAGGTCTATACTGGCATGATGGTCTGCATCTGTCCACGAAGGGAATCAAGCTCCTAGGTAACAGATTTTAATTGCTTCCTTGGCAAGCTTTTAAACTACCCAAGGGGGGGGGGCACTGATAAAAGGCAGGAAATTTCAAGCCTCCTCCCACAAAACTATGGCAGGTAGTAAGGTAAACACTGAGGTACAGAGCTCAGCACAGGGCAGGACAGGGGTAAATGGAAAATTAGACAAGGGCAATAAGAGTGGGGGGGGGGGATAAAGCCAACATTAAATGGAGGGCAGTGAGTACCAATGCCCGTAGTCTGGGAAACAAGCTTCCTGAGCTAGTTGCCCTGATGGAAGATGAACAGTTGGATATTGTGGCAGTCACAGAAACGTGGTACGCTGAGAACCATGACTGGGATGTCAACATACCAGGGTACACAATCTACAGAAGGGACAGGGACGGTAAAAGAGAAGGTGGAGTAGCTCTATACATAAGGGAAGGGATCAAAGCTGCAGAACTAAAAAGTAAAGGGGGAGGACAAGAGGCACTCTGGGTCACCTTGGAGACAGGGAATGGCATCACAATCTGCACAGGGGTTGTATATAGACCCCCATCTCAAGGGGAGGAAATGGACAACAAAATGATAGAAAACATTCCCAAAATGGCTGAAAAGGGGGACATACTGTTGATGGGGGACCTGAATATGCCAGATGTTAACTGGATAACATGTACTGTAGCCACATCCCAGAGCAGGGTCATTCTCGATGCTCTGCAGGGGGCAGGCCTTAGACAGCTAGTGTTGGAACCCACTCGGGAGGGTGCAATACTAGACCTGGTACTCTCAAATGGAGAGAGGATCACAAATTTAGAAGTCAGTAGACATCTGGGAACAAGCGATCACTGCACAGTGTGCTTCACAATGAGCACAACCATGGAGATAAGCCATACAGAAACAAGGATACTGGACTTTAGAAGGGCTGACTTTGGCAAAATGGGTGAATACCTGAAGAATGCACTAACAAATGACCAAAAAGGAGAGGTGGAAGAACAATGGAGTAAAATCAAAGCTGCCATCATAGAGGCAACAAGCCTTTGTGTGAAACAAATAAAACAAAGCGGAGTAAAAAAACACTATGGTTCTCAAAATAGGTGGCAGGGAAGGTTAAGGAGAAAAAGGCTGCATTCAAAAAGTATAAGGAATCACAGAAGGAGCACAACAGGGAACTATCAATTAAAGCAGAAACAAGTGGGGAAGGCAGTCAGACTAGCAAAGGCCCAAACTGAGGAAAAAATAGAACTCAGTTAAGAAGGGGGATAAAACCTTTTATAGGTACATTAGGGAGCATGGAAAGGTTGGGGGGGGGATAGTGAAGATTAATAAAGGAGAGGGGAGGTGGGCAGAGGGAGACAGTGAAAAGGCAGATATACTGAATGAATACTTTTGCTCAGTATTCACAAAAGAAGGTGAGGAGTTACCTAAACCAGACAATAGAAGCACTCTGGGTAGGGGGGGTTGACACCAGTCCATTCACAGAAGAAAGGGTCCTGAAAGAACCCCTAAAACTCAAGGTGGACAAAGCAATGGGGCCTGACGGGATTCACCCCAGAATCCTAAAAGAACTAAGGGAGGACCTAGTGACACCACTGACCACGCTTTTTAACAAATCATGGCAGGATGGGGTGGTACCTGAGGACTGGAGGGGGGCAGATGTGATTCCCCTACACAAAAGTGGGAGCAAGGCAGAAGCAGGAAACTACAGACCTGTAAGTTTGACCTCGGTGGCAGGGAAAATGATGGAATCACTTCTGAAAGAAAGAATTGTTGAGTACCTAAAGGCCAGCAGAGCACAGGACCCAAAGCAGCATGGATTTACAGCAGGAAGGTCATGTCAGATGAATCTAATTGATTTCTTTGACTGGGTGACCAAAGTAATAGACCAGGGAGGGACTGTGGATATGGCCTACCTAGACTTTAGCAAGGCATTTGACACAGTCCCACACAAAAGATTAATAATTAAGTTAGCCAGCCTGGGAGTGGGTCCCAGGGTGATAGCCTGGGTAGCAAACTGGCTGCACAACAGGACACAGAAGGTAACAGTGAATGGAACACATTCCGAAAAAAGGGGAGTTACTAGTGGAGTACCTCAGGGCTCAGTACTGGGTCCAGTCCTCTTTAATATCTTTATAGGTGACATTGCAGAGGGTCTGGAGGGAAATGTATGCCTGTTTGCAGATGACACACAGATCTGTAACAGAGTTGATACACAAGAGGGGGTAGAAAAGATGAGAAGGGACTTAGCAAGGTTGGAGGAATGGTCAGATATACGGCAACTTAGATTCAATGCAAAGAAGTGCAAAGTAATGCACCTGGGAGACATAAACCAAGGAGAAGAGTACACAACAGCAGAGGAGGTACTAACAACAACAGAAATGGAAAGGGACCTGGGGGTAGTCATATCAGATGACCTAAAGATGGGTAAGCAATGTGAAAAGTCGGTTAAGAGAGCCAGGGGGATACTGGGATGCATAGGAAGGGGCATCACAAGTAGAAAAAGGGAAGTGGCTATCCCTCTATACAGACAGTTGGTGAGACCTCATCTGGAGTACTGTGTGCAGTTTTGGAGACCTCATCTACACAAGGACATAGACAGGATGGAAGCAGTCCAGAGGAGGGCAACTAAAATGGTGCAGGGTCTGCAGCAGAAACCATATGAAGAGAGACTGAGAGAGTTTAATATGTATACTCTAGATGAAAGGAGGGACGGGGGGGACATGATAGAAACGTTCAAGTACCTCAAGGGAATCAACAAAGTCCAGGAGGGCAGCATCTTTCAGAAAAAGAGATGTGTAAGAACAAGGGGGCACAATTTAAAGATAGAGGGGGGACGGCTCAGGGGTAATGTGAGGAAATATTTTTTCACGGAGAGAGTGGTGGATACATGGAACAGCCTTCCTGAGGAGGTCGTTGGGTCTAAAACAGTGGGAGAATTCAAACATGCATGGGACAGACACAAGGCAATTATACAAGGCAGGAAGTAGGCTGTTGGTTAACTAGAATCTGCAGCTTATCCAGTAGGTAGGGAAATGGGCAGACTGGTTGGGCCAAGTGGTCCTTATCTGCCGTCAAAGTCTATGTTTCTATGTTTCACCCAAAGCCAGTTTTCAGACTTGCTTCAGCCTCAAAACCAGTGACAACATTTCCTATATGTCCGGCCATAGAGGACCTATTAAAAGAAGAATGGCAGGGGCCTGAGCATACCTACCCCGTCCCCCGCCACCTCACTAAGCTACTAAAAATTCGATGATAAGCTCACGGAGAGATGGCTAGACTGTCCCAGAATAGACCCATTAATCTCCAGCCTTACCAAAAAAACAGTTATTTACGCAGAGGGTGAAGCCTCCCTGAGGGATCTAGTGGATAGGAAGGTGGACACATCCCTAAAGAAGGCATTCCAGTCCACTTCAACCTCTCTCAAGGCAGCTACGGCCAACCTGTTTTCAGCACGAGTTGCACTTTCATGAGCCACTGACCTGGCATTCCAGCTAGCTGATGAGCCAGAAAATAACAAATCCACTCTTCAGCATTTTCAACTAATAGGTTAGCTTCTTCCTACTCAGCTGACGTATTGGAAGAGGCAGTCAGATGTGCAGCAAGAGCTGTGTTTTACACCACAGTTCGTCACAACTTGTGGCTGCGGGCATGGCAGGCGGACACCTCCTTGAAGATGCACCTGTTGAACACCCCTTACGAAGGAGGCCTCCTTTTCAGATCAGCTCTAAAGGAGGCGGTCAAAGAATTGGGGGAAACAGCAAAAGTCCGAATGCCACAATCCCGGGGCAGGAAGAGGTCCTGGGCGTTTGGGCCCGGGCAGAATTTTTGAGCCCAAAATTATTCCAGGGGGCAGAATAAAACATTTTCAGGTAGTCAAACTTTGTTTTTCTCCTGCAGTCAGTGTGGCTTCCAAGACGCCTGTGGGGACACCAGAAAATCACAGTGAGGATTCACGGACCCAGCCTCGTGTAAGTGACAGACTTTCCAGCTTTTTCAAAGAATGGGTCCACACCACCACGGACAATTGGGTGCTAGATACAGTACGTGAGGGTTACTTCATCGAGTTCAAATCCAGACCCTCACTGCCCCATGTGATGCCCTCACCCATCTCAAACAATCAGGAAAAAAGAGTAGTGACTCTGCAAGCAATCATAGATCTTCTACAGGCACGAGCGATCGAACAAGTTCCAATTCCAGAAAGGAACAGAGGCATGTACTCTCTCTTCTTCATGGTCTCAAAACACTCTGGTAGTTTCTGGCCTGTGTTAGACCTCAAATTTCTGAACAGATTTGTTCATCACAGGATATTCAAGATGGAAACCCTTTCCTCCATCATCTGGGAAATCCTTCAGGGGGATTTTTTAGCCTCAATAGATTTACAAGATGCTTATTAGCTTATCCCCATCTGAAGAGCACACAGACAATTCCTCAGATTCAAGGTGGAGGAACCTCACTTCATGATGCTTCCCTTCAGCCTGGCCACAGCTCCCAGGGTCTTCTCCAAAGTCCATTTGACAATGATCGCTCGCCTCAGACTACAAGGGATCTAGCTCTTCCCATACCTGGATGACATCCTAATCAAAGCCCTGCAGTATGATCAAGCAGCCCAGGCAGTGACAGAGGTCATCCAGTGTCTCTCCTCTCTAGGGTTCATAGTCAACCAGAAGAAGAGCTCCCTACGACTGTCACAGACCCTGAATCATCTAGGGGTGGATTTCAGAACAATCCAAAACAAGGTTTTTCCCACGGAACCAAAGTTCAGGGACCTGAGGACCCTCATCAGAAAATTCTAATCGTCCTAATCCCTGCCGGCCTGCACCTTCATGCAACTCATAGGGACAATGTTCTCCCTGGCAAACTCAGTTTCCTGGGCACTAGTTCACATGCGTCCTCTTCAGTTGAGCCTCCTCCATCAGTGGTCCCAGTCAAGGGACAAAATGGGCCAGCAGATATAGATTTCATACTGGTAGTGGGAAAGATCATGGAAGCACTACTGAAGGAGAGATTGGTGGAACATCTGGTTCTCAATGGACTACAGGACCCAAGGCAGCATGGTTTCACCAGGGGGAGGTCATGTCAGACCAACCTCATTGAATTTTTTGACTGGGTGACTAGGGAGGTGGATCAGGGGAGGGCAGTGGACATGGCCTATCTGTGGACTTCAGCAAGGCCTTTGACACTGTGCCACATAGAAGACTATTACACAAACTGGGGAATATGGGTGTGGGCAGGACAGTAGTGTGGTGGGTAGGTAACTGGCTGGGTGGCAGGACACAGAGGGTGGTGGTAAATGGCTGTCACTCCACAGAGGAAGAGTGACTAGTGGGGTACCACAGGGATCAGTGCTGGGACCGGTCCTATTCAACATCTTCATCAGTGACATTGCACAGGATATAGAAGGCAGAATTTCACTGTTCGCTGATGACACAAAGCTCTGTAACAGAGTAGACACACCAGAGGGTGTAGACAGAATGAGAAGGACCTGCAGAAACTTGAAGAATGGTCAAGGGTTTGGCAGTTGAAATTCAATGCAAAGAAGTGCAAGATAATGCATATGGGGCACAAAAACCCTGGCACAATATATCAGTTGGGGGGTGAGGATATAGCATGCACCAAGCAGGAAAGGGATCTTGGGGTTGTCATCTCTGACCTCAAGGTAGGGAAACAGTGTGACAAGGCATCAGGTAAAGCAAATAGGATGCTGGGATGTATAGGCAGGGGCATCACCAGCAGGAAAAGGGAGGTCATAATTCCGCTATACAAGACACTAGTGAGGCCCCACCTGGAGTACAGTGTACAGTTCTGGAGACCATACCTACGTAAGGACATAGACAGGGTAGAGAAGGTTCAGAGAGGGCAACAAAGATGGTGCATGGGTTGCATCACAAGTCCTATGAAGACAGGTTGAAGGAACTGAACATGTACTCCCTGGAGGAGAGGAGGAGAGAGGGATATGATAGAGACATACAAGTATCTTACAGGGAGGAACAGGGTGCAGGAAAACACTATTTTTAAGCGAAAAGATGTTTCAGGACTAGAGGCATGGGATGAAGTTGGAGGGAGGGACGATTCAGAGGAAACATGAGAAAGAATTTCTTCACAAAACGGGTGGTGGACAAGTGGAACACCCTGCCAGAGGAAGTGGTGGGGGCTGAAACAATCATGGGATTTAAGAATGCATGGGATAGACATAAAGGAATTCTAGAGGTCAGGGGTAAGGGGAAATAGACTTCTAGGAAAACAAACTGAACTTACAAGCTCAAATGGGCAGACTAGATGGGCCATAGGCCCTTATCTGCCGACACTGTCTATGTATCTATGTATCTATGGTGGATGCAGCGATCCAACATCATGAGGGGTCTCAAATTGGGGCATGCCCACCAGATGAGAGTCACTACTGAGGCCAGTCTTTGGGGCTGGGGAACACACATGGATCAGCTCTTGGCACAGGGCAAGTGGTTGCTGGTGGAGTCATGCTACAGCATCAGTGTTCTGGAGATGGGGGCAGTCTGCCTGGCACTTCAACAGTTCAAGGCACAGCTCTCCAACTGGGATGTTCTCATACTCACGGACAATCAAACAACAATGGCCTACATCAAACACCAGGGAGGCACAAAGAGCTCTCACATGTTACAAGAAACTCTGCTACTCTTTCAGTGGGTGGAACGCAACCTGGGAAGCCCGATGGCTGTGTATATCCCAGGCCAGGAGAACGTCACAGCAGATTGGCTAAGTAGAAAGGACATTCTGCCAGGTGAATGGGAACTGAAGGACAGTGCCTTCCACCCCCTCATTGCACGGTGGGACTGTCTGCAGGTAGATCTTTTCGCCTGCCACCAAAATTGCAAAGTTCGCAGTTCTGCGCTCTTATCAAGGATGAACTGGTCATGGCATAGGACACTTTCTCCCTAAACTGGGGTCAGTACAATCTCCTGTACGCGTTTCCACCAATTCCAATAATATCAAGGGTCCTACACAAGATTGCCCAGGATCAAGCGGAGATAATTCTAGTCTGTCCACACTGGCCCTGCCGGCAGTGGTTCCCTTGATTTAGTCCAAATGTCGCTACAACCTCCTCTAATATTTCAGGCAAGCCCAGACCTGCTACATCAGGGACCTGCACCCCTGTCTATGCAATCTGTTCCTCTCAGCTTGGAGATTGAGCAGGAAACTCTCAAGGAGTTAGGTTATACTCCGCCTGTCATCGAAATGATGATCCACTCTAGACGTCCCTCGTCCTCCAAGGTCTATTGCAGAGACTGGAGAAAATTCCTCTTCTGGTTACAGTCCATCTCTCTACCAGACAACACAGTGTCTCTACCCACTACCCTCCAATTCCTACAGAAAGGTTTCAACAAGGTCCTCCAACCGGCTACTTTAAGAGTCCAAGTCTCAGCTTTGGGGGCGCTCCTGATGGCAGATTCAGGGGAGTCCTTAGGGGCTCTCCCTCACGTTAGATGATTCCTGAGAGCAGTGACATTGAAACGCCTTCCAGTAAAGCCCATCGTCCCACCTTGGAGACTCAACCTGGTCCTCGGAGCCCTCACTAAGGCTCCTTTTGACCCCCTGAAGGAATCATCTCTATTCTACCTCACGATGAAGGTCATTTTTCTTTCAGCAATCACCTCAGCCCACTGCATCAGTGAGATAGGAGCCTTGTCCTCCAAAGAGCCATATACTGTGTTTCATCAGGACTCCGTGGTCCTGCGAACTGATCCCTCCTTTTTGCCAAAGGTGATGTCTCCTTTTCACTGCAACCAAGTCTTGAATCTTCCCTCTTTCTGTCCTCTCCCTAAGAACGAGAAGGAGCGAGAATTTCACATGCTTGATCCAAGGAGAGCACTCAAGATTTACATCAAGAGATCTGATTCAATATGCAAGACTTCAAGTCTGTTCATCCTTACTTTTGGGGCAGAATATGGGTAAAAAATCATCAAAAGACTCTGTTGCAAGATGGATTAGTTCCACCATCTTCATGGCTTACCAGAAGGCGGAGAAAGACCTGCTGGGCCCAGTGAGGGGCCCACTCAACTAGAGCAATGGCTATGTCCTGGGCAGACTTCAGAGAAGTCTCTCCGGCGGATTTATGTAGAGTGGCCACTTGGTCATCTGTCCATACCTTTGCGAAATTTCTACAAGTTGGATGTGTCCGCCTCTGTGGAGGCGTCCTTTGGCCGTAGAGTCCTCCAGGCAGTGGTGGAACCACAAAGGACTACTGACATTCTTCCTACCCGGGAAGCACGGGGATGTATTGCTTTAGTATATCCCAGTAGTGATGAGCCCGGAGACCAGCGTTAGGAGAAAGAAATAGAAATGTAAATACCTGTAAATTTTCTTTCTCCGACTGCTGGTCTCCGGGCTTCTTCCCTCCCAGAATGTTGGAAGTCGGCCATCTGGCTACAAGTCAGATTAACCTTTCTTCTTTTTGTTCCCAAGTTATGTAGTACCACAGGGGACAATTGCTTTACGAAGTACTGGTGGCTGGATGAAGTCAGTGGGAGGATGTAGTCTCCCTGCAGAAGTCGGTTTGTTTCCTGCCTGTCACGTGGTACCAGGAAGGACCTTGCCTGGTAGTGATGAGCCCGGAGGCCAGCAGTCGGAGAAAGAAAATTTACAGGTATTTAAATTTCTGTTTATTCAGGTGAGGTCTCACTAATCATGGGTGCAGTCATCGGGGTGGATGAGGGGGACGAGTTCCCCTCAATTTTAGAAGCCAGCCATCACATCCCCCTCAACATTTAAGCTTCAGTTCCCTCCTCACCTGCAGCTACTGTGGCAGAAACTGGCAGCAGAGTGTGCCAGCAGACATACACGGTGTATGTGAATGTGTACCAAATTTCTAACTGAGGTGCAGCAAAGAAGCATGTAGTGGCTGCCATTTCCCCTGCTTTCCTTGGCTGTAATGTGAATTCTGACCTGAAGTACTGCTCTGTGTCATTGTAGCTTACGTTAATCCAGTGTTTCTTGTGGTGGTTGTGACTGAGAAGGGGGCGGGATCGGGCAGAGCGGAGAGGAACAAGGTTGCCAAAAATTCAAGATGTGATTGGTTAAGTAGTCAAGGAAGTGTATCCGCGCACTTTTTGAACCTACCTCTTACACCACAAAAGTACTCTATGGCGTATGTTTTGGTTTTGACTCTGTATCCTTGATTTTAATAAAAAATGACAACTTCGCAGAAGCAGATCACTGGTGGGAAGATTTTTTGGGACTGGGTGGAGCAGCGCTGGAAGGAGGTGAGTGAGACCCTACTTTGTGGGCACCAGTACAGGACAACTCTGGATTGTGAGCAGTCAAATGAAGGAGCAACTGCATTACATAGAATAATTCTAAGCAGAACAGTTGAAAAGGAATAGGAGGTCTGTAGTGTGCCTGTCATTGGAGGAGCCTGCTATTTTGAATCCTTGGATATTTGGCAATTTTGGCAGATTAAGGTAAGGTAGAGGCTAATTTACTAGTCTGGTTGAGGTCTGACTGGGGTTTGTTGTAGTTAGTGTGGTGACATTTAAGTGGTGTGGAGATTTTTGCAGTGAGTGTTTGAAAAGTCAGCCAAGGGGGTAAATCTGCCAGTTGTTATGTGGTGATCACATGGCACGGCAGGGGTACGTATTTTTCATATACATATGTAGCTATGGATCCCAAGTCCCCACCCCTGAGAATGCTGGCATGAAGGGCCGTGGCCCAGGCATGGAGCCGTGCTGAGAACACGGCTCCAGCCAAGTGCCTAACAGCATGCTCCCCTCCCCACGCCACTTCCCTAGTGAGGCGGTGCCTGGAATCCACCCCCAGGAGAGGAGAGCTGCCGTTAGGTACTCAATCCAACTCCAACCCCCCCAGCCTCCCCCCAAGCCGACTCCTGACAACCCAGACCTGTTCCTGAACCCGGGTTGCTGGTGAAGTGTGAGGTGTGGCATCCAGTGCCTCAACCAAGAGAAAAGTATCTTGAAGCTGGGAGCCTTGGCTGAGCCACAGAGATGCCAGTGGTCTGACTGACTGAGTTTGTCAGCTCTTAAGACTGGGCCCATGGTCGGAGAAATGTGGGTGGACAGAGTTTACCCTGCCTGGTTATTGTAGAGTTGAAGCAAGAGACTGGTTGGGAATTATGAGACCCTGCGGTAGAGTGTTGCACCTGTGAATGCTG
This sequence comes from Neoceratodus forsteri, assembly GCA_016271365.2. NCBI lineage: Eukaryota > Metazoa > Chordata > Ceratodontiformes > Ceratodontidae > Neoceratodus > Neoceratodus forsteri. Next base: position 1,822,123,215 of record CM057449.1, on the reverse strand, counting down.
ATATGCAAGAAAATAAAGTATATAAGGTATGCCAGCCTTGCTTAAGGGGTCGGGGATTGAATCCTAATACATTGTGCAGTGCAGTGCAGTTGCAGCAGTTTTGCAAGGAAAAACTAACAGTACTAGGTGTACATACTGTGACCCCGGACACTCTGTTAGCAGTGCATTATGCCAAAATCCAAATGGCTTGGCAGTATGTTTTTTTTTGTAAAACTGAATTATTTCTACCTCTGTAACAAAGCATGGGGAGTGAGAGAAGAATGAGTTGCTGTCAGCACCTTTCCCAGTCATTTTGACTTTCATGCATAAATTACCCTTCTTGCACTGATTTTGGAATTTTATTTCATTATTGCCCTCTGCAGTTATTTTTGCATTCTGAGCTGCTAAAAACTGCAGGGTGGACCAGAGCTTCTATAGCAAGGCTGGTGTTGCTGTGGACCCAGGGCTGTACTGTTTTCATTACTATATGACAGAGGAGTGACTCACACTGCAGTACAGTGAAGTTGCAGCAGTTTTGCAAGGGAAAGCTAAGGTGTACATACTGTGGTCCTTCTTCACCAAGACACCCTGTTAGCAGTGCATTATGCCAAAATCCATATACCTTGTCAGCATGTTTTTAACTGACTTACTCCTGCCTCTGTAACAAAGCTTGGGGAGTGAGAGAAGATCGAGTTGCTGTCAGCCGAGACAGCTAACTGTCAGTTTATGCATTGTTGTGATAAGTTTCTATACTTTTGATCATTTGGAAGCAGTAATGCCTCTTTACCCATGCCATACTGATGCCTTCCATGTCCTTCTGTAGTAAAGCACCTAGCAGTCACTCCGATCGAAAATGCCTTATTACTCCTCCGTCCTGCGCCTCTTCGACATCAACATGGCACCTCGGAACGCTGAAGAGTAATTCTGATACCATATTACCACCGGTCCGTACATTCATGGAATCCCAGTTTCACTTTTCAAACAAGAATTTCTCTGGAAATGGCCCTCAGTTTTTAAAGCCACCTCTACAGTTCATATAGGACACATAGCACATCGAAACACAATGTTTGATTTACATGGTACCAAAATTAAAATCTCGATCTGCGATATAAAATATTGCGTTTACAAAACAAAAAAGATGCTGGCCCAGTGGTGTGGAGGGCTGAAGCACTGGGTGCCTTACCTCCTACCACACCTGCGACCTGGGTTTGGCTACAGATGCAGGTCGCTTGGGAACTGGCTGGATGAGGGAGGATTGAGTGTTCATAGGACTACTCTCCTCCCTCGGGGGTGGGGGGGTTGCCATGGCTCGATGTTGACTGCTACCTGGAGGTATTTGGGTGGCATGTACACGTCCATTGTCAGTTCAGTCAGCGGCTGGCCGTGGTGGTGTGTGAAGGTCTGAGCCAGTCGCCCGGCTCCGGTTGGGGGTCCTCCGTCCTGACTGGGTGGGGGTTGGGGGTGCCACTGCATTATGGCAATACTTGGGACTGTTCTGTTATTTGAGACATCGGGGATTGGGCATGGGAGGGGGAACCTACACTATGGAAATGGGTTTGGTGTGGGATTGTATTTGATTGGGGATTGGGCACGGGAGGAGGGACTCTACACCATGGAAACTGGTTTGGGGTGGGATTGTATTTTGATCGGGGTTTAGGCATGAGGAGGAGTCCACTATACTACAAAAAGGGCTTGGGGCATGTTTTTAATGTGATTGGGGATGGGAGAGGTGTACTAGTATGCCACGAAAAGGGATCAGGGCATATTGTTATTTCGATTGGGGTCGGGCATGGTTGGGAGGGACCCTGCACTATGGAGACTGTGGGATTTCAATTAATGTAATGTGATTGGGAAGATCTGGGATCGGGTATGGGTGGGGGTACCAGTAGACTGCTGGGGCTGGCAGGCTGCTGTGTACCTGTCTGCACGTCCACAGCCTGCCTGTGGGTAGCTGGCCGATTTAGGCAACCTTTTTTCACCCTATCTTTGCGCGGCACAGAGCCCTTGCGGTGCTCATTCCCACTGAATATGCTGATGCGTGACATATTCATGGGAACGTCCCCTCTTTATGGGATGCATACATTATTATTGGGCCATGGCCCATCCGAATTTGAGCAGCCCATCTCTCCCCCCCCCCCCCTTTTGAATATCGTGCTTTGGCGCATTTGTGGGATGTGTGGCCCATCTCCGTTTTCTGTCGAGATGCGCCATGCATCTCCTTTGAAAATGGGGGCTCTTGTTGTTTCCATGTCTTTCTAAGTTGGAAATAGCCAGTAGTCATAGGCAGGATGCTAAATCTGGTAAATATGTAAGCAGTAACCCACAGCAGGGTATGGGGTTATGGGGAGCACCACCTCACAAGTGAGTATTTCCTTGGAATTCAGTGATGGCTGTTAACCCTTGAACAGGGGTTGTTCCCTGCAAGTCTAAGTGCTTGTTTGTTAATTCCTACCCCCCTTTTTAAAGAAAGATTTATTTTACATGTTTGTGCACTGTACCGGGAATTTCTAGGAGATTAAGGCCTGGTGTAGTAGCCAATCAGCACGCTGTCCTCCTGATTATGTAATTAAACATAAGTTGCAATTGATAAATTGCAGAGATGCACAATCTCATTTTCAGTAGGGGTTCTGTTTTTGCCAAATTTTACTAATGGGAGGATATGGACACTGTTAAAACATTGAAATAAATTGATAGAAACATTCCTTACACACTAAACATATGCTTAGACATAGTATTCTTTAAGATGAGCACGTGATACACATGCTGCCCCTTTGCTCTGAATTTTGAAGGCTAGTGCTGTGCATTCTAACGCTGAGAGGTCGAGAGATATGTGAAGTACAATGAGGAGAAAAGAGTTGCCCATGGTCACAAACTAGGTCCGTGATTGAGGGTGGATTCCAATCTGTGAGCTGTTGCTTCTCAGTTCATTGAACCTGCAAGAAAGATGCTAGATAGCTGTGCATACGGTGGCCATTGTGAAGAGGGTCCTTCGTCTCCGGGACAGAGATGCCACAGTATGTTATTTTGGTTGCACAGAAACTGCAGGGTTAAACATCACAATACTGGTAGCTCATGTTTGTTTGTTTTTTTGTACAAGAATTTTGTTTTCACAGTTTCTTTTAGCCAGTATAATCTTACTGAAGTGCAGCATCACATTCACCGCGATGTCATGTTTCTACCCTGTTGTGTGACTGAGAGGACTGTAGCACAGGGTCTTTAATGGACTTGTTTGGGGGCTGACAGGGTTTGAGCCTGGTAGCTCACAGTTCAGTCATGTTTGTAATCAATAGGCTACACAGCCTCCTTCACCCAGCCTGTCTCCGGTGTTCACCACGGTATATTAGCATTATTTCCAGTCCTCCTGTGAGGAGGGATAATGGAATGGTACTGAGATAACATTGTGAGCCCAGAAATGGGGCTTATGGGGGGTACGAACAATGTTTGGTATCACTATAACCATCAGTAAACATCCAGTGATACAGTCGGGGTGAGAAATAGTGTTTACATATTGTGCAGTGTCTTTCTGGGGACGACATCCTGAGCAATCACCCATGTAACTCATTTGTCATGCTACGACGCACTTCTGAAATGTATGTGTCATCGTACCTTTGCAGATATGTGTGCGGTCTCTTTCTCTTTCCTGTCAGTGGCTCCCTTAATTTTGTCAAATGTATATGGGGCCTCCTGAGTAATGGTAATCCTGATTCCTCCAGGATAAGTCATTTTACTCCCTTTATGTATATTATTTTTTCTCCCCCCCCCCCCAACTGCTGATAATCTTGACTTCATGAATACCCTCCTTGTCACTGACTTCACTCCTTTAGTAAATTTCCTGCTTCCTAAGAAGTGTCCTAGATTCCGGAGGTCCTTCAACCAAAAGTTCTTACTGTGCCACATATAAGCTGTAACCTGGTTCAGAGGTCCTTTGTGAAGCAGCCTTTCCTGCAATCTTCAGGTCTGTGTCTCACCCTGAGTTTAGATTGTTACCTAGTGACTACTTGCTTGGTTGTTCAACTTGCATTTGCTAATGCACGTGTACGATTTACTCAATGTGCCTACAGTACACCGATTGCCATCTTGTTAATATGCTGCTTCTGCCTTTTGGCTCAGGTTGTGCCTGAAAAAAGGGCCTTGGCCCGGTTCACTTGCTTGTTAAATGAATGAATAATGGCTGCAAGGAGTGCAGGTGGCATTCTCCTGGGAGATCCAGCCAGGTCCCACTCCTTGCTCGTCAGTATGCTGGAGAGCTATTTAGCTCCGCCCTCCCTTGCTGGTGAGGGAGCACATCGCGTAGGTGACACACCTGTCTGCTGCCAACTCCAGTAAGCAAGAAACTTGCAAGCTGTTGTTCCCAAACTTGGGCCTCCCTGTGGGCCAGCATCATCTTACTCGTTCTGTCTGAAGGTAGTTGCCTCTAATAAACAAGAAAATCTCTATGACACAGGAACACACGGGTATTGGTTAAAGTGAGAATTATGCAAGTCGAATAGGAGGGGTAAGTGGATCACCCAGAGAATGGTGTCCATACGGGATGAGCTCACTGAAGCCATAATAGCGAGTAACAGCTTGAACATTTTTAAAAGGGCAGGATGTTAGACCAGTTCTATAATGCAAACCAGGCTATTACTCTTGAAAATGGCAAGTCAGAAATGGGCAAATTGCCTCCAAGACTTGTGTGATTTCCTATAATATAGGTGGTCGGCCAACTGTACGATAATTGCAGTTACTATGCACCTTATGTATTGATGTTTTCTTGCAGTGTTACTCCCTATTTCCCCTTCCTCCAGGACACATGTGAAAGTCAGCTGTTACCAGCTAAGTACAGTGGGCCAGATTCAAAAAAGGCAACGCAGGACGCAAGGCAAATTGCGTCGGAAAAACTGGTGCAAGTAGCACTTGTGTCTTGCATTATGTCATGTTGAGATTCAAGAAGACAGCTTGCGACATGCTGCAGGCTGCCTGCGCCTGTGCCAGAACCCCCCCTTGCGACTTGGCTTAAGGGGGTTTATGGCAGCATTTTCACCCTGTTCAGGTAGTGTGGCCCGCTAAGTCCCCAGATCAGGATACAGAGACAACCACCGGTGGACATCTGACAATGACCATTTACACCAGCTAAAAGCTGGCGTAAGTGGTCTTTGCCATCTACTGGGGGTTGCCACTGTGCCACCATCGGAGCACCAGCGAGCCCTTCTGGACGACAGCCCCCCAACAGCCTCAGTCCACAGGTATGGCACCCACTGTGCCTAGCTGGCTGTCTGGCATACCCCCATATGCCAAGACCCCCCAACATGTCCGAGGCCCCAAATGCCACTGCCTCCTTTACATGCCCTGGAACATGATCCCCCCTCCAGGCACGCCAATATAGTCCTGGTGGTCCAGTGCCCCCACCCGGCAATGCCAGCCACCCACACACACCCCCAGAGGAGTCGGTGACTGGCTTGGCCCACCTCTCACCACCATGGCCGCCCGAATGAGCTGTGCCAGATGATATACAGTAATAATATGTCTCCGTGAATGACAGCCGCTGTCATTCGTGGAACGCAAATTATTACTGCACGCGATCTTGGCACTGCTCAGTCGGCGTCTGGCTGCAGTGGTGAGAGGTGGGCAGTGCTAGTCCTAGTGGGGGTATTGGTTGGGGGCTCGCACTGATGAGTGGGGGGCATGTGTGCCTGACCTTGCCCTGGATTGGGGGGCATGCAGGGATGCCGGCGCATCTGTCTTCTACCTTGCGGCATTTGTGGTTGTTGCGCCATCTGTGTGACCTATACCGCAAGTCGCGGGGCGCAGACCCCTGGACCCTGCTCCAATGCTGAATTGGGTGCAGAGTCCAGGGTGCAGGGATGGTCAGCGCAAGCTGCCATTGTCGCAGCTTGCGGCCGACCTTTGTGAATCTGGCCCAGTATGTCTTTCCTGGTAAAACTTTAGAAATAAAAAAAAATAAACAAACTGCCCATGATTTGTAGCAACAGTATTCTGTGCTGCTGTCTTAGCGTTACCCTAATGAGAAGTCCTGCACACTCTCAGAGAGAGCAAAATGTGCAGCAGGTGGACTCCTTACAGAACAGGTCCACCAGCTGGCCGTGATTTGAAGCAGCATTATTCTGTGCTGTCATCATAGCATAGACCTACTGTAGTACGTTATGCACACTCGCGGAGAGCAAGAGATATGGAGGCTATCCCCTTTCAGTACAGCGACACCAATATAATACAGTCATGCACGCTTAGTGAAAGGTAGTCTACACACATGCACACACTGCGGAGTCCCCCACGCTGCACAAGTGTGGGTGTGTTTGCTGAGCATCACTGGCATGAGTCATACATCCTTCTTGCCTGTTGTGTAGCTGCTCTTTCCCTTTTTTTCTTTGTCTCTCTGTCACTCTCTTGCTCTCTGACTCTCTCTCTCTCTGCCTTCATTTCTTCTCCCCCCACTATTTCCCCTAGAGGTGCATATGTAGCAGCGCTGGGGACCAGGGCTCTGCTTTTAACCTGCTTGGAAGTATAGGGTTTCAAAGGAACTTTAGGGGAAATGATACTTGGCTTACCGCAGCCACTCATAAAGTAACCATAGTTACTACAGACGGAAACTTTCACCCTCACAAACACATTTGCAGCTGGAGAAGTTATTAACTCTGTAAAGGGACACTTGATGATGAATTTGATATCATGCACTGAGAAGGTCTACTGAGATCTAGAGGAAAACGCAGACACATAGGGGATTTACAGTAGGCTGACTCAAATCTGCCGTTTAGCCGGCCTTTTGCTTAGTGGTAGTACTACCACTTGTGACACCGGGGACCCAGGTTAGGGAATGGGGGCCGGACAGGGTAGAGGGGGACTAGGATTGAGCGTCTCAGAGGATGTGCTCCGTCCTGGGAAGGGAGGGTCCTGTCTTCTGCTACCATGCTGTGCTCCCTAGTTGCAGGGAGCATAGGGGATGATGAGACTAGGGCGGGAAGAGCAGCTGGCTGCGGATGACATCACCCATGTGTGTGTGTGTGTGTGTGTGTGTGTGTGTGTGTGTGTGTGCGCGCGTGTGCATTGGTGTAGCCCTTGCACGCGTGGCTACGGTGGGACAGAAAAAAGAGAAAAGTCTGAGCCCTGCACCCAACCACAAAGGGCTTCTCAGGGCTCTCGGTGACACAGGTGCCCGTGTCCTTTATGCACATTTTGTGCTTTAGGATGCTCAGATTTTTTTCATAAAAGTCCCCAAGACGCTCATTTACAAGGTGCCGGGAGTCCATCCACTTCTGTATACTGAACCCTGCCCCCGCGCTCGCACATTTCATGATGTAAGAATCTGGAGAGTGCGGATGCATGCTCCATTGGTTTCTATGGGGCCGTGTTTTTTAGCTAGGATTTTTTAATGCTTTAGAGGGCTAACTCAAACAAACAGGCCACCGCTTCACCAACAATGCCCTCAACTAACATTGTTCATTAAGCAGTGGCCTTAATTTGTTTGAACTGTCCCTCTAAAACGTTAAAAATTGCAGTTAAAAAACAAACAAATAATAATGATGGAGGGTGCCCTCACACTCCGCAGATTCTTACATCACAAAATGTGCAAATGGGGTTGGGGGGTATGGCTTGCATTCATTTCAGTGGAGAACCCCAAAAATTTCATAGGGACTCGCACCTTTTAGCTGTGGACACCTTTTTTTTTTTTGTCTTGAAAAGTCCCAGACCCCCAAGCAAAAAATCCTACCGATAACCCTGGCTCCTGGCACTACCGCATCCCCCTGCCTTGCCAAGAGGTTGTCTTTTGACATAATCAGCCACTCGTTCCTGCCTGGGGGCAAGCTGCTGCTCAGTGGAGGATGGCACCCCAGCAGTCTGGGTAAGAACGGGTTTAATGGTTAGCCTTGGGGGACTGAAGGGAATTTGGGGGCAGCGTGAGAGTGGGCAGAAAAAAAGATAAATAAAAAAATAAAGTAGTAATATATCTTCACATCTGAGGAGGCAGAACCATCACTCACAAGAGGCAGTGCCATGAGTGAGTGGTAAAAGTCCTGCCCATTCACAAGTGAAGGTAGACTGCATATTTTGAGTTTGGCCATTGCATATTCGGTTGTTACAGCATCATTTTACTGGTTACAGCTTTTTTTTTTTGTGTGTGTGTGAAATCTATTTTAGGCACTCTTCTACTGCTGGGGTACTTACCCCTATCGGCCAGATACGCAGGTGCTCAGTTAGTCTCATCGCCAGCCTCCACCTCGACTAGTGAAGCGGGAAGGACTGTAGCTTGCCTTCTACAAAGGGGCCCTCCCCGGCAAGGGGCGAACCAGGAGCGGAGACTGCATCACCCTGGAGCCCCCGCTACGACTGTTGGGTTTTGTTTGGCACGGGACCGGTCGTCTGTTGGTGGCTTCAAGCTGCTGCAGAGAGGGAGTTTCTGTGTCCCCCACAGCCAGGCAGATGTGCAATGATCGCCCCGCACGATGCTTCCATGCAAACTCACAGGACGTCTGCCACTCCCAGTCCCCAGTTGTAGGCTTGCTGATCACTGCTTCCCCCAGTCTCCACTGGGGGCCGCCAGTGCAGCGAGTGAAGCCCCAACCCCTCCCAGGAGAGGAGAGGAGAGCAGTCCTCCAGATGCTCAATCCTCCCCTCCCCTACCAACCCCCGATGACCCAAATCCGTTCCTGAACCCAGGTTGCCGGCACGGCGTCCAGCACCTCAACCCTCAGCACCACCAGGCCGACTAGTTACAGCTTTTAAATCTGCTGTTTGTATGAAGCTTTAACTGTTTCTGTTTGATTTCAGCTGCTGATTTTAGTGCTGTACGTGGCTATTGTAATATCAACACTGTGAAAGCTGCTCACCGGTTGGTTCAGTTCTTTTGTGATGTACGTCCAAATGGGTCAAGATATCATTTGTGATATTTAATCTCTTCTTTTTTTTTTTTTTGTATTTGTTTTACTGTCATTGTGTATTACAAATGACATTTGCATGAAAACAGAACCTTTGTCTGTTGGAATTCATGTGCTCTTACACCTCCACTTGTGAGACTAATGCACAGTAGTTACATAGTGCATGATCTACAGAAGCTTCTGAAGCCCTACCCAGCTCTGTAAGGGTGCATAGACAGGCCACCCTTTGCACATATGGTGGCCTCTGTACAGCCCCATCAGCAGGTACACCCACCGTGGAGGGTGCCATAGCCTGATCCTTGCCTCTGTAATAAGGGTCAGGGGCTACCAGCAAGAAGTGATTGACCAATGCAGCCATCCACAGCACTGAATACATCCTGTGGTGACCTCCGGGGGGTAGACTTTGGTAGAAGGAACCCAGCCGTAAGTCTTAGGTGCCCCCAGGACTGTACCACCTACGGCACTTCTACCCCCAGTGAACCATCGCTGCATAAAGTACTAACCCTTCCTGGTAGACACGGGGGTGGGGTGAGGGCTGGCAGTTGTTGCCTTTGTGTTTTTTATTTAATTTATTTAAACTGTGAGCCCCCAAAGGGGATATTGCAGTCCTTGAAGGACTGCTATATCTCACAATCCCTTGCTCTGTGTGTAGCAGGTGAACCTCTCTGCCACCAACTGAGGCATCCTAGTGTTCGACCCTGCCCTGCTTCCCTGGATGTCTCCAGTTCCTGCAAGTTTCTCCATACACACGTATCGAGGCGGCCAAGTACTCAATGTGCAGAATCTGTTTGGGATGCAGAGTATTTGGTGCTGTCTGTGCATAAATTGTTCTTATGCTGGTGCCGCTGTGGTTCAGGCCTTCAGTATTTTGATGATGGAAGAGACTTAGGTCTCTCTTTTGTATGTCTTTTGTACTGCCTTTGAAACCCACTCCCAAGTATGGACAGGCTGGATGCTTCCCAACTTACATTGTATTACATTTATTTCTTTAGCAGCATATTGTGTTGTCATGAGCAAAAGGACTGTGGCCCAATGTTTTACAACCCAGTTCCAAATTGTGCAAGTTCCCCCCCCCAACCCGGCTCTGTTTGTTTTCCAAACCATAGCACCCTTCAATGCATTCAGCAACAGTAAAGTGGGGGGGAAGAGCCTGGCATTTCAAATGCGCATTATGATGATGCAGTAGCTGCTCATCCTTGGGATGGGACGTGCCGATGAAAATTGCAGCCAAACCAGCTGCAGGTGTTTAAAGATTGCTGGGCCCCTAGTTACCCCTCCCCGCAACTGCCAGGGAGACTTGAGGTCCCACAGGAATCTGTTCACGGCTTGAAGCAGTGAGTCTCTGGAGAGACAGGTAATACTAAATGACACAGGAGCTATAACTTTATTACTATGCTTGTGTGCTTGTAACAGGAGGAGGTATTTACTTGGAGTGTATCCTCATATTTCTCTGTCACCTCTTGTTATACAGAGAGGACTGTGGGACACTGGTGGTGTCCTCTGCTCTGCCACATTTCTACCTACTCCTTATATCGGGATACCTTGCAGAATATCACTTCAATGACGTGCAAAGGTTGTTTTAGGCTTCTGTGACTGAGCAAAGCCTTGTTTTAATAACTTTTGTTTGGAACTGGAGTAGCACCACTCTGGAAGCAGGACGCTACCTGACTTCCAGTTCTAGCGCTACTTGAGGTGCCCCATAGCGAGCAGGGCGTGCGCAGAGACTCGAGTGTTTGCACGTGTCTGTTGTGTCCACTGTGGATGACGGGTCACTGGTAGGTAATCTTGGCTAAGTCAATACTTGGGCATAGGAAATCTTATTGTCTGTATTCATGGACATCAGGGAGAGCATTGTAACCTTAAGCACAGGGGAAGTGGCAATGGATTGTATCTTCTACGACAGCTACCGTCTTGGGTCAGGTACAGGATCTGAAGGCCTGAAGTACTTGTAATGTATAGAGAATGATTAAATAAAAAAAAAATGAATTAGAAAATGTTATATGGAAATTGCAACAAATAATGGAGCAAATGAAAACCAAAATACAACTACCCTGTTTATATTTATTTGTTTACGAGTTTTACCAGGAGGGCATACTGAGCAACATATGCTCGATTCCAGATGCGTCCTGGGGGCTAGAGCCCAATACAAAACAAAGTAACACACACTATCAGATTGAGACATTACAGCAGCGAGAGGTATGGCTAAACTGCCTTACCGACAACGACAGACTAGCCGCAAGTGGACAGTTAGAAATACCGCAGGGGAAATAGAGAGAATTTACATGAATTACACCTAGAAACGTCCTTAACATAGAGCATTAGGTACAATGGAGTTAGATGTATTTTGAAGAGGTACAACTAGAAACAAGTGCAGCTGGAGGAGAAATGCGTGCGGAGTAGCTGGTTGCGGTGAGTAGGAATTGATGAGTTTCTTATGGGGGGTGGTAGGGCATTCCAGATCTGGGGAATCCGGTAGGAAAAAGCGGCCTGACCTTTAGTTGTGTGCATGAAGGGGACGTGGAGAATCTTTTGGTCTGTGTATCTTAGGACGTAGGCCGGGGGAGGTTGTTGGGCTAGGGAGGATGCCAGGTAAGGTGGGAGGGAGTGGGACCAGAATTTTGCAGCGAACCTGGCGCAGTGTATTTGTCTGCAATCTTGGAGGGATGGCAGGGCTAAGGCGCTGTAGAGTGAGCAGTGGTGGGTGGATTGAGGGCAGCTGAGGATGAAACGGCAGAAAGAGTGGAATAGGGTGTCGAGGCTGGCCAAAGTAGATGAGGGAGTGATGGAATACACTATGTCACTGTAGTCGAGGATAGGTAGTATCATTTTTTGGACTATGGCCTGCCTTGTAGGAGCGGGGAGGCAGCTTTTGTATCGGTATAAAGCGCCAAGTTTGGGGAGGAGCCTCTTGTGCAGGGAGTCGATATGAATGGCAAAATCAAGGTGCTGGTCAAGCCAGACTCCAAGGTATCTAAAGCTGGAGTAGTTGTCCAGAGGGTTCCCTTCTGAGGTTGTGAAAGGGGGGCAGGGGGCTTGCTGGGAGAGTCTTTGATGGGAGCTAAAAGTTAATGACACAGTTTTCTTGGAGTTTAGAAATAGCTGGTTTGACCGGAACCATTCCTGGATGGCATTGAAGTCCTCCTGCAGGAGGGCAGCCACGTTGCTTGTAGTTGGGCCGGAAGCATACAGGACAGTATCGTCCGCATACATCTGGATGGAGGAGTGGCGGCAAGCTGATGGGGGGTCGTTTAAAAATATTGAGAAAAGCAAAGGGCCCAGGACTGACCCTTGGGGGATGCCGGTGGATACGGGCAGTGGGTCTGAGATATGTGAGGTGATTTTTTTACCGATTGGACTCTGCCTATTAGATAGTCATGGAACCAGGCATTTGCAGATAAAGAGAGCCCGGCGACAGTGAGTTTTTCGAGGAGCAGGAAGTGGGAGACAGTGTCAAAAGCCTTGGCTAGGTCAATAAATATCGCAGTGGTGATGTGTCCGTTGTCCATGATGGACAGAATGTCGCCAGTGACTCGTAGAAGGGAGGAGGTGGTGGTAGAATGAGATTTGCGAAAACCAGATTGAACGGGGGTGAAAAATGAGGCGGTGTCCAGGTGTGGGGCGAGTTGGGAGAGGACGAGGCGTTCCTGTAGTTTGGCCAGGATTGGCAGTAGGGAGATGGGGCGATAGTTGGCTGGGGAGGTTGGGTCCCCCCCTTTAGGGAGGGGTATGATGGTGGCCAATTTCCAAGCTGTGGGTAACTTGCCCAGAGTAAATGAGAGGTTAAAAAGTGCAGTAAGAGGGGCTGCAATGGCTGGGGCAGATATGAAAAGCATTTTGGCGTCCAGGGATGTGGGACATTTGCCCTTGTTGGGGTTTAGGGCTCGTAGGGATCGAAGGACTTCAGCTTGGGTTACAGGCCGGAAGGAGAACTGTGGGATTGTAGGGTGAGCACTGGAGACCTGGGGAGGGGCAGTAGGGGTCGGGCCCGGGAGGGACGATAGGAGCACGGTGGCACAGCTGGCGAAGTGAGTGTTGAAAGCCTCGGCCACCCTGCAGTGGTCAGTGATGAGGGTGTTTTTGTACCGATAAGGTCGGGTAGGGGTTGGGTGGGTGGGTGGGGGGCAAGGATTTTAGTGATTTCCAGAAGTCTGTGGGGTCATTTGTGTTTGCACTCAATGCCGATAAGAAATAACTCTTCTTTGCCTGGCGAATGATGTGTGTACATGAATTACGAAGGGCTCGATAGTTAAGGAGGGAGACCAGGGAGCCCTGTTTCTTATGGGCTTTCCAAGCATGGTCCCTAGAGTGACAGGACCTAATTATGTCAGCTGTGATCCATCTAGGGATACTATAACCAAAGGCCCTACTAATCCTACTGATGATTCTCTCTAGAGGTAGAGAGGATGACAGTGAGGATGAACAGGAGTGGAGCCCAGTAATAAATAAAACCAAAAAGAAAAAGGGACGTAGATGCATGGAGTTTGATATTCCTCTCCAAAATTCATTTGCCCCATTAATAACCACTGAGGAAATCCCTGAGCAGGTCCCAGTTCAGGCAGGTTCCACTATAGAGGACACTAATAAGCCAAATGAAGTACCAGGTCCAAAGGCACCCACTAAATCAGTGCTCAGCAAAACCCCGGTGGTGACTACTTCCCAGGTGCATGATAGTGATTCTAATAAAGAAGCTTCCCCAATCGCAAGCCCACCAAACAGGACCCTAGACACTAATAAAACAGTTATTGCTAACACGGATACCAGTAATAATAGGAAATCAAGTGCCCAAGTAAGAATTGAGAAGCCACAGGATGACGTACAGGAAATAGAAACTGAGCATCCAGATAGTCCCAATTTACAAAACTTGGAAAGGCAGGTTATAGTGTTAGGTGACTCTGTTATCAAATATATAGATGGTATATTGTGCAAAGAAGATATGCAGAACAGTACATGCTCTAGTTTTAGAGGAGCCTGGATAAGGGACAGGGAGAGAGTGGTTCCCAATATCCTAAAAAACGCTGGAACTAACCCACAGGGAGAGAGTGGTTCCTGTTATTTAAAAAAATGCTGGAACTAACCCACTAGTTATAGTACACATAGGAACGAATATCATCAAGAAATTTACCACCGATTATATCAAAAACCGCTTTATATCACTAGTGGATACCCTTAATAAATCAGGCTGTGAGATCTCTCTCTGAGATCCTGCCAGTTCCACGGGCAAATGCATATTGCACTCAAAAAATCAAAACAATAATAAATGATTGGTTGAGGAAGTGGTGCCTCAAAAAGAAAGTAAAGTGTATTATGCACTGGAAAAATTTCTGCATGATCACTTGTTGTTCTGCTAGGATGGACTTCATTTAAGTAAAAAAGGCAGCCACACCTTGGGCAAGAGTTTTGTTACTGAAATATCCAGATGTTTAAACTGATAAGGAGGGGGCAAACGGGGGCAGATATGGAGCATATAGTGCAACAAAGGAATGATTTAAAATTCCTAATGGGAAATGCCCAGGGAACTGAGCTTACTGGACTGTTGCACCAGCAGAATATTGATATAGCAGCCATTTCAGAGACATGGTGGGTCAGTACCTCTACCTGACACAATGCTATCCCAGGTTATAAAATGTTCCCGAAAAACAGGTAAATATATAAAAAAAAAAAAGGGGGTCTGTTTATACGTAAGGGATATGCTCAAATCATACAAGGTCACTGTCACTTCAGATATCAACCAAGATATCGAAGGATGTTGTATCCAGATTGATCACAGGAATATAAAGAAATTAACAATTACAGATAAACGGACCATCCTCTGCAGAAACAGAATATGATCAAAACTTATTAAAAATCATTAGAGAACTATCACAAAAAACTGGCTTAGTATTACTTGGGGACTTTAATTTACCAGGAATTAACAGGAGTAACTTGACTGCCACAACCAAAACAGAATCATTATACTTGGACACTTTTCTTGCACTGGGCTGGTTTGGAACAAATGGTTAATGAGCCCACTAGGAAACATAATATCTTAGTTCTAGTTCTTACTAATATCCCCCTAGACATTTCAGAATCAATAATATCAGACCCCATAGGGACTAGTGACCACAATGTGGTCCTATTTAATATTAATAAAGAGGTGAAAACAGTCAAAAATATTACTTATACAACTATACAAAAGGTGATTATCAGAAAATCAATAATGCTGTACAAACCTATGAATGGGAAGTGACGATGGCTGATCTATCTACTAATGACGGCTGGAACCTATTTAAAGAAATAGTGCATGAACTAGAATCTAACGATATTCCCCTTAAAAAAAACAAACAAAAAAAAAAAAAAACAAGAAATCAAAAGGCCAAGTTACCTGTGTGGTTGACCCAAAAGATTCTAAAACAGATCAGAAAGGAAGAAAAGGCTTTTAGGGAATTAAAGAATGCAAACACTGTGGAGAACCTTCTTGTGTATAAATCGGAATTAAAGGAAACTAAAACCCTAATAAAAAATGAAAAAAGGAAAATTGAGTTTAAATCAGCAGTCTTGAAGGGGAATACAAAGGCATTTTATGCCTATATAAATTATAATAAAAATAAAGATAATTCTAATGCTCCTAAAGATTACAATGGAATTGAGACAGGGTCTAGAAAAGATATTGCAAATGCTTTCAACTGCTATTTTGGGTCAGTATTCTCACTAAAAGTCCAAAATATACATTCTGACTTTAATCCGTATGGAAGTCCCCTACCAAGAACTCAAACGTGATGAAATACAAAAAGTCATATTAACACTTAAAAATAATACTACTCCAGGTCCGGATGAGATAAACGCAGCTTTTATCAGACATACATTACAATACATAATCACCCCTTTGGTAATCATTTTCAATAAATCCTACAGAAATGGACACGTGCTGGATGATTGGCGTAATGCCATAATGGTGCCGATACATAAAAAGGACATCGGAAAACGTGGAGAACTACCGCCCCATAAGCCTAACCTCCACTGCATGCAAAATCATGGAGACGGTTCTAAAAAATAGGATTGAGACCGAAATACAGGCAAAAGGACTAAACAATAATGCCCAACATAGCTTCTGTAGTGGACGATCATGTGTCACAAACCTTATAACACTCTATGAGGATGTTGTTGCAAGTTTTGACAGAAATATAACAGTGGACATTATTATCTTGACTTCCGGAAAGCTTTTGATTTAGTAAACCATTACTTACTAGTCTGTAAAATGACCACCCTTGACTTCAACCAGTATACAGTAACTTGGATGGTATCATGGCTTAAATAACGTATGCTGAGAGTTAGAATAACTGATGCCACCTCCGGTGACATTAATGTAACTAGTGGGGTCCCACGGGGTCCGTCTTGGGACTCATACTTTTTGGTATCTATATAAGTAATTTACAGGTGAGAGTATTCAATAGAGTTAGTAAATTCGTGATGACACCAAAATCTTCTCTGAAGTGGATACTGATGAAAAAATGTACATATTAAAATAGGATCTATCAAATGTGGAAGCATGGGCAATTAATAATAAGATGACATTTAACATAAATACATGTTCAGTAATTCATCTGGGATTAAAAAATTCCTTTATAAACTACTCACTATGTGGAAAAAAAATGTAAAAACAGAAAAAGATCTAGGGATTATAGTCACTAACCAGTTAACTAGTGGAGACCAGTGCAGGAAGGTGGCACAAATGGCTAACAACGGTAACAACACTGTATTTTCAATAAAAAGGTCATTTATAACTAGAAACGAGATTTGCATTATCCCTCTTTATAATTCCTATGTACGTCCACATACTCATTATGCTGTCTCCGTTTGGGCCCCATATCTCGGCAGAGATAAAAAAACTTATTGAAAGTATGCAATGGAGAACAACTAAACTGATTCTGCATGTCAAAAATTTGTCATATGAGGAAAGCTTAAAGAGGCTAGGCCTGTATGACCTGCAAGCGAGAAGGAATAGAGGTGACATACTGATGATGTTTAGTATACTAAAAGATCAAGATTTAATGAAGGCATGTAACATTGTGATGGCAGAGAAGCCTAAACATCTAAGGTGTCATAACAAGCAACTACGTATACTCAAAGCCAGTAGTAACAAATGCAAGTTCTTTTTCACAGTGAGAGCTGCCTCACTTTAGAATGCACTACCACAATATATTTTAGAGATGGCGTCTGTGAGTGAGTTTAAAGAGAAACTGGATAGACTATTGTTAGGGATTGAATAATTCATGCTCCTCTCGTGTGGGTAAGGTGGTCACGATAGGCTCATTGCCTTCTTCCACCTTTAAATTAGAGAGTAATACCGAATAAAACTAGACTAGGTATATTCTAAATTAATACTGTTACAGGTTTGATAGGTAGTGAAAAATAGAGTGTGTTGTGGTATGCATGGGTCAGACAATACAGGCCCCATTCCAGTGTGACATTTGTTGAATTTTGTGGTTGGGGCCCAAGAAGGCCTGTACTACTCCTGACCTACAGCCTCATGGAGACCAGGGCTAGCACAGTTGTTGAGCTCTGATTATGGTTTTTATAAAATCCCCCATAGGGATCGGTGGTACTGTGGTTCATTTTCTACAGTATTCATGTAATATGGGCCAGTTTTGTATGAGCATTGCTGGATAAGCTCCTTAGAATGCTGGTGCCATGACTGGGAGCTTCTTCCCTGAGTAATACATGGCAAATATTACGTATCTCAGATGGGTGGCATTTTGTTTATAAGGCACTGTGAGCTGCATTTGCACTCACTTTTCTGCAGCGTTGTGTTAGTGCTGCTGAACCTGGTGGACCCCCACCCCCAGCAAAATTCTTTTAGGAACACGGAGTTGCTGTGGTAGTGGGGAACCAAAGTGTTGCAACAGTTTTCTGGCTTATTGTAAATGTTTCCAGCTGTGTGCAGAATTTACTGTAGAAGGTTTTGTGAAAGGGTAAGCAATGAGGCATAACAGAGTTTGTGATTATGGGTAAGTAATCACACACCTCTTGGGTGTGTTGTTAGGCACGAGGCGCTTGCACCGAGTGCCTTTAAACACGAGCGAGAAGAGAGAGAGAGAGAGAGAGGTGTAATCATTGACTATAATCACACATCCCTGGAGTGCTTTATTGCACTTATGTGTAGAAAAAAAATTGTTAACTTGGTAAAATGAGGAACAAGTACTAATATTGCTTGCAGAAACAGTAAAATTGATTGTAATTGTGTTTTATATGTAAAGGGTATCCCTTGATGGCAGTGACTCTAAAACGGCGACTGTCATATTAGCAACGCAAATTGGGAAAAAACAAAAATGGTGCATGTACATTTAAATGTTCAGTCACAATAGCAAAAAAATACTGAATGCCTAACGGACTGCTCCTCCATCCTACTTTTAGCGTTAAAATAGCGACTTTCTGAATTTGGAAAAAAACAGGTCGAAGCCTGAGAGACATTGCTCCTTTATTTATTTCACACTGAGAATTTGTCATTAGCAACCTTCTGGGCAGACTAGGTGAGATCGCTGCTTTACTGTTTATTTATTGAAATGTTTCATCAGGAAGGCACACTGAGCAAAAAGATGCACGTCTCACTGTGCGACCTTGGGAAGGGGGGGTTACAGAGGAGAGCAACTGTATACATTTGTACAAGGAAACGAAATTACACAAATGAAATTACATGACAGTACATAAGTATAACACCACGGAAACATGAAGTAGGAGCAATATAGGAAACATTGCAGCAAGGAGTTATCCACATTGTTACATAGAGTGAGAGAGAAACTGTACAAAGAATTATAATGACAGAGGGTGTAAAATGTATCTACATACATGTCAGCTACTATCTATGGTAGCACGGAAGACAGAGAGTCAAGGCTAGAAGTGCAGTAGTGCTGTAAGAGAGTACAGGAAATTAAGGCCGGAACTGAAAATTATATGCGAGTCCACGCGCAGGTATTCGGTGGTTGTTCTGGACCCGTACTGTGCTACAATCGATCTGATCCTCTGATTTTGATTTTTGTACTTCCTTTTCTTTCCCGCAATTCCAGCATTTTCTGCTCCAGATAAAATCTGGGTAAGCGTTGGCTCTGTCAGCTGCTGCTCTTCCCGCAGGCACTCGATTAGTTTCCAGACTCTAGGGTGGCATGCACTGAGCCTGGAATTAAAACCTCTGTGCCAGCCTTCTACTGCATCATTCGTCCTAGCAAGGCCATCATGTGTTCCACCATAGCAATTCCACAGTTCAGCTGGGAATTTGGGTCTTCTGCGTCCAGACCTACCACGTGGTCTACCTAGCCAGGTAACCTCATAGTAATCCAGCAATGGCTGCAGTAGCTGTTCATTATCCACATAAAAAATCCATGTCCTTCATTTCTTCGAACTTGCTAATAACATCCTCTGGAGGAACAAAAGCCAATGAAACCAGCATTCTTAAGTTTAGTGCAAACTCTGGGTCCGCACAGTATTGCTTCTCGACATCTGGTCATTTCTGGATCTTACGCCAGACCGATTGGGCAAAATGAAAAAAGCACTCTCTTAACTGTATTTCAGGGAACACAGTTAAAAATGCAGTACTGGCTGCCTTTTTCAAAATCTATTATGGCATTGGATGGAGTACTAACCACCAGTTTTTTTTTATTTCTTCAAATACCCTCACGTATTCATTTGTTGTACGAGAGCACATTAAAACATATGCTGTGGGTATTACAGCACCAGACCGCACTGCATGAATAGTGTACAGTTGATCAAACAAAGCAGGACATGACTTGACTGTCCCATCTAACTTTTAATCACTATTTTCTCCCAGCAGGCGCAAATTACTATCAGTTGTAAAGATTAATATCTTGTCTTGTTCGGGGCCGCTGTCATACCTAAAAAAGCATTCCTCTGTATAGTGAATTCATGCGGTAATACAAGGGCTTCAACAGAGGATGGTGTTGCAGGGCACCCCCTTTCCTGCTGCCTCATGCGCTGCACTGTGCACTCAATAAGGCTAATTCCAGGTAGCCTACCACTGACTGCATCTGGGGCATTGGCCATACATCCTACTACAACCTGCGATGTGGTGTCTGCTGTACTCCGGGCACGAGACCTTTTGCCAGCCATAACCTGGCGAGCACCAACATCGCCAGCATCAGCAACATGATTGTGCTCACTAATTGATGAAACAAGTTTCCCTGGAAGTATGCAATCGAGCTAGACATTTGTGCTTGTGGTATTCTGCACGGCGCCAATTAACTTCGTCACCTCTTTCTTTATCCTTACGAAATAAGAAACCGGAAAACAACACCAGTGGCTTACTTTTCTGGCTGGTAACGTATTGGAAAGACATGCTGCAGTTTAGTTTAGATTCAGGTATCCGAAAATTATCCGACAATGCAGAAGTAACTCGGGCTGTTTATCAAGAGTCTGACCAATTGTGGAGCATGGGGGTGATTAGGTAACCATGATTGGCAGAATGTGTATAGTATGTGCATTGAACATGCATCAGTGGGAAAAGCAAAATTTTTCAACACATTAGAGCAAAGATCGCACAGTTTATTACTTTCGAGCTAAGATAACTAAAGACCACTAAAGGAGACATGGATAATTGAAGCGCAACAATGGTAAGCATGATCTTATATGTCAGTCTTCACCATTCATCATCTTTGGGTATGTGGAGGTCATGACCCCACGGGAGCTCTTTATTTATTTATTTATTTATTTATTTTTGGTACATGGAGCCAACGCACCTTCGGAGCCGCCCTAGAGGAAGATGCATTGCGTGGCGCTCGCGGGTTGGCCGTTAGGTGTTGTCGACTCTGCCTGCCTGCCACTTCTTCGTCTCCTGCTGTCGAGGTCACCTCATGGGAAGCTCCAGAAAACTTCAAGGCCTACCGACTACGCAGTAAAAAAGTTTTCGACTCTGTCGATCATTCTTTCTGTGCCGCAGTCCGTCGGCTTCTTTCCCTGCCGGTTCTAGTTGCCTTACTCGATGTCGCTTGGTAAGACCTTTCCAATTATTTTGTTTGTGACGTCGAGTCTGTTTTTGGTGTTTTTTTCCTCATAGGTCATGTCTTGGTCGGGGAGTAAGAAGACTTCGAAGACGGGACAGCCCCCCTGTGCGACGGTGCCCTTGCGGCCATAAATATTCCATCACCGACCAGCACGACTGTTGCCTTACGTGTCTTGGCCTGCTTCATGACATGGATTCGTGCGACGCCTGTTTCTCAATGGACCGCCGGGTCATCAAACAACGTGTGTGGAAAGTGGGATGAGCTCCGCCGACTTTCGGAGGTCGGGTGCGCACTCGGGCCAAGCCACGTACTCTCGGCCTTTCCTCCGGGTCCCTTCCCGGTTCTGTATGGACTGAGGAGGAGAGAGCCTTGGCTTCTAGTAGCCTGGCCATCGCTGAGGCTCCTTCTGAGGTGCAAGAGGCCCAGTTCGCTCCTTTTGGGGACGGTGGTGGCGTCGCTATGGCAATCGCGCCGAGGTGGCTCCCCAGTGTTGGACCACAGCCCACTCAGGCCGGGTCAGTGCAAATCCTCAACACCATTGTTTGGCACTGTTCGCAGCGCTGTGGGCCCTGACAGGGCTGTTGTCGGTGCCAGTTCGTCACACGGCACCATGGCTGCTGTCGGCGCTGATACTGCTAGCACCATAGGAGGCTCTACGGCACTGTCCTTTCTTCTTCTTACCTCGGCGCCGAGGTTGAGCATGGCGCTGTGTCCAGCTCTGGGCTTGGCGCCATGGAGCTTCAGAATCCGCTATCGGCGCCGTCATTGGTGCCACCTTGGTGTTGTTCACAGCACCGTGGAGCCGGGGGGGGGTGCCGTCGGAGCGGTCGTCGACGCTGTCCCTGCCCTCGGCGCCATTCGTGGAGCCATGGGGCTGGATGGCGCCGTGACAGGTTCCGACTCCGAGGCTGCTGTTCGGGCCGGAGCCGTATCCTCCTCGGACACCATTCGCGGTGCTGCGGGGGGCACTGGCACTGACTCGGGCGCGGTCTCCATTTCTGGCACCCCGTTTGGCAAGGATGGCAGTGGGCGCCCTCCTACGGTCTGGCACAGGACCTCAGTCTCTACCTGTTCGGAGGCAGAGGCAGAGTCAGACTCTGAGTCAGGCGAACAGTCTGACTCCTTGGAGTTGGCTACTGGTGTGGGCAGCCCTGTAGTGTCCTCGACAAACTGGAGTCCGCCCCCTTCTGAGGTAAGGTCAGTGGCTGCCAAGACTGGGGTCAGCGGTGCTGACCAGCAGGCAGTGGTGCAGGCCACCATTGCTCTGCAGCCCGGCCTCGGTGGGTGCACTGACCCTTCAGCAGTGGTACCCCCTCGTGTGGTGTACCTGGATCGCCCAACTTTGGGGCCGATCAGAGCACCCACGGGAGGGAAGGGTACTGTGTCTTGGGTGGCTCCTTTGGGTGCTGACCAGGGCTGTTGGCTACCTAGGCTGGCCCTCTCGAGGAGGAGGGCTATCTTGGATTCTGAGGGGTCGAGGGGCATGGGGTCTGCGTGGCGACCTTTTTCTGGAGCCCATCCAGGCTCTGGGGGAAGCCACAGTGCAAGTCTCCGCTCTTCCTCCTCGCTGTCTTTTCGAGAACTCCATTCTTTTGAGGTAGGGGATCATCCTTCTGGACCTATATGGCCTCGGTCACCTCACGGGGTGGATTCTTCCAGGCGCAGCCAAGGCAGTACCGAAATGGTTGTTCAGCTGTCGGCTGTGGAGTCTTCTGGAGTACCTTCTTCAGGTGCTCCTGGTCCTCTCCCTAGCCCAGGCGGAGGTCAGCTGACTTCTCGACTCTGTCCCCATCCCTCTGCCACATTTTCCTGCGCTCCCAGGCATCCTTGGTCCTTGCGGGCCTCTCTCCTGGGAGCAGTTCAGGGCTGTGGCTGTTCGGTTCCCTGCTTACGTCGGGGCAGTGGACAGACAGGTTTTTCAGCCTCCCCCCGAGCAGCCACCCTCTGAACAGTTGGCTTCCTCCAACTCTTCATCACCCTCTTCTGGGGGAGAGGAGCCTTCTGTCCACATCTCTCCAGTCGCTGATCTCGTAGAGTATCAGCATTTCCTCGTGAGGATGTTGGAGGACTTGCACCTCACCTCTACCACTTTGAGCAATTGAGAGCACTCTGCACACCTTTTTGGGTGACTTCAGTGAGGACACCCTTGTGGTGCCCCCCTGGCCTGCTCCCTTTAGGGAGGCGTCATTGCGTTCCTGGCAGAGACCTTTTTCCGGAGTTCCTGCCCCCAGGGATCTCTGCCAGAGGTATTGCGCACCCCCAGAGTCTCCAGGTTCTATGCCTCAGCCTCAGTCAGGACTGACGCACCTGGATACTCCTGATGGGCTTCGTGCCCTTCACCGTGACTGGCCCCCAGACCAAGATTCCTTGGACTTTGATTTCTGGGGGAGGAGGACTTTCTACTCGGCATGGTTGCTGCTTTCTATTTCAGCACATCAGGCCCACTATGCAGCCTATGACAGATTCTTGTGGTCCAGGCTAGGTCAGCTCCTAGCCTCGTTGCCTGACACGGAGCAAACCAGACAAGCCATTGCACTCTCTGCGCGTGGCCTGGCGCTAGCAAGGCACCAAGCTAGGGCATCCTATGATGCCAACGAGGTAGCTACCAGGGTCGTAGGGACAGCGATCTGCTCTAGGCGGACGGCATGGCTGTCTCTTTCCCAGTTGTCACCCTTGGCCCGGTATAGGGTGATTAACTCCACTCACCAGAGAACCTATCTCTTCTCCCGTAGAGCGAGACGGCGTTTGTCGGGGCAACTTCCTTTCCCCCTGCGGGTGATCCCCGTCTCACTCTCACCACTCTTAGGCCTCTCCAGACCCTGAAGGTTCTCCCTCTTAGTGTGTCACCCTCTGAGAGCTAAGAGACTCTGTCCCTTAGGGTTTAAAAGAAATCCCCCTTTGGTGTCGCGCATGCACGGAATCCCGGATTCACTTTTCAAGTATCAAGCAGATAAAAAGTAGTCCTTGGTTTTTAAAATGAATTAGATTGCTGAAGTCAGTGCAGGCAATTGCATCTACCCTGGATGTTCTTTTATAGCCCTCCCAAATCAACTACCGTTTCCATGCACGAGTCTACGTCATTCTCGGGCTTCTCAATGTCGGTGGCGTGCAGGAGGGAGTGGACCATGGTGTTTCAGTTGGGACGACAGACTGTCATTTTGTAAAGAAATTTCAAATAAAAAAGGCATGCTGTGGATTCTGCATGCAATCAGAGCAAACTGTGAGCTAAGTTCTGTATTACTTGCACAGAATTACGAGGTCACTGAAACGGCTGCAAAAGCTGACAGTGTCCCTTTAAGCTAGTAGCTAGGCTAGCTAAAGCTAATTATGCAATTAAATTACTTTCTCTCATTGGTTTTGTTTTAGGCAGCCCCCAGCTAGCCAAGAGCTCAGCCAACCAAAAGTTTGTGACATAGATGACATGAGTCGGTCAGGAGTCTGACTCACTCCATCCCGGGGACCACTCTAGTGGAGGTGTCAGGCGAACAGACAGAGACAGGAAGTGGACCTGGACTGGAGTACATCAAGCAAAGACAGACAAGATAGCAATTACACTAAGTGTGCGAGCTCCACTGAATTGCCAGTGCTGAGTAGGAGATAGTCATCACAGTCGCAGCAGGAGGACAGGGAGGAGTACGCTGACAGAGTACAGAAGCAACAGCAGCAGATATCAGAGTTGGAGAGAATTTAGATTAGCGAGTGGAGTCCGGACATGGCGTGTGTTGGCGTCAAATTAATCTACACTGTAGCTTTGCTGTGCAGCAGTAACTTTGTGTTGCACAATCAGATGGGGTGGTACAACTGGGAAGGAAAATTGAAGGAACACACCGACTAGTGCCAATTTCTTATCACTGAAACTGAAAAACACTGACCGAGTGTAATGCAAAATTGCAATTTGAAAATGGCACTGGCATGGCAATTGTATTTGTAAAAACCATAAAAAAAAGTTAACCTGAAAAAGTTCTCAGTGTGTATTTCTATCTGACTGACCTTTACAGTTTTGTGCCTCTGACTGACTGACAGGACTGTTACTACAGACTGTACAATGAACATGAACAACCATGAATCGAGAGAGCACAAGCACAACAAGTAACAGTAATGTAAATTAAATGAATGATTGAATCACTGTGGTCTGTCACCAACCTCACCAGTGAGGTGATGAGTCTGCACAGTGACGACCATCAGTTACCCATAAAGATCAGAAGGAATAATAGTTACTTGATCGTTACAAACATTACATCCCGGGTGTTGTGTTACACAGTGTTAGCAGATTTTGGTGCTGGGCCTGGGTGCTGCTGCTGATCCCTCCCTCCCTATTCCCAATGCCCAAGCCCAGTCATTAGCAGACATGGTTTTGTTGTTGATGAGTCTGGGAGGGATGTCGCTCGCTCTGAAACCAGAAACTGCATTATTTTCTCTTTCTGTTCCAGAAGAAACAGCACAGGAGAGGGCAATGGACAACAATAGTGCATTTGTGGCTTTTTGTGCAAGCGGTGTGCTGCACTTAGTGCACAGTCAGTGCGCAGTGATGCAGTTGCACTGTTTTGTGCGCCTGTCCTGTCCCCGCCATTTACCGTTAAGCAAGCAGTTATCATCACTATGTCAGTGTGTGTGTGTGGTGGTTTGCTCACATGGCCTCTGTGTGCCTTGTGTGGCACAGTGTGACACACAAATTTAGTTGATGACTAAAAAAATGTGTCCTGTTACTGAACATTGAAAGTGCAAGGAAGGAAAGCAAAAGACTGACTTATGTTTACTTGAAGATTCTCAAAAGTCCACTCATGGATTGGACAGGAAAACCTAAACCTTACCAAATGTATAGCACTGCAGCAGACGTCACATCCACAAAACTTTGAATGAAGACTGCTTGTGTCAGCTAAGCTCATACTGATGCTGTAGCTTTGCCTGCCTGCTGATAACCCTGGCTGCTGCTGCTGAGCTGAGAGAGAGAGAGAGAGAAATGGTTTAAGAGAAAACCAAGCAACAAGTAACAGTAACTTACATTAGTCAGATAGGCAAATGTCTGATGATGATCATGACGCTGACAGTCAGACACAATATGAGATGGAATGAGAGTGGGATAGCCCAGCCGACACTTTGGCCCAATTGTCTGGGGCCTGCTGTAGGAGGAATTGGGAATGGGATGACCATGAATGATCCACCCACCCCGTATTTGCATTGCATAACCATAACGACTGCTTACTGCATCTGGTGTGCAAGCACCACCAAGCATGAGCCTCGGCAGTAGTGTACTAGCGAGTTAGTACATACTGCAGCAGCATAGACAGTGCTGTGCCTGTAGCTGTTGCAGGTTTGTGAACACTTGGAAGTGCAAGTGCAGGCGCTGCGTGACCTGCCCACTTAGCCAGCTGCCCCCCAAGCCCACTGCCAGCCACCCAGACCCAGTGCCCAGTAAGGCAACAACAAAATGCCCATTGCCCACCTACCTCGCATTGCCCCAAACCATATAGACAGATTATGAAATGGATAGAAAGAATGCCGAATTCTGATTGGCTGCGAGCTGCTTTCAGCTGGGCTGTTGTCACAGCACTACGGCCCAGCTGAAAGTATTATGTTAAAAAATGCATTAAATTTACTAAAAATTACCCATTTCATGATCGCAGTAAGGCACTCCAGGGGGTGTGTTATGGTGGGCTAACAGCCTCGTGCTTCAACCCACCCCAAGGTGCGCCGTTATCCAGCCATAACACAGCCCCTGTCATGCCTTATTGCTCAAATAACCACATCAAGGAACATGATGCATTGCACCCTCACCCGTGGTTGGTTCCCCCTACTTAGTTCAAACAAGACAGATAGCCGTCGGTGCGACTGCGATGGTGGTGTCTGCCCAGCCTGGCCTGCCCTACCAAATCATTATCACATAAGATTCATTCATTCCAATTTCTACAACAGTGTCAAAAAAAGGTTCAGTGCTTAATTAACAAGCAGTCAGAACAAGAAGTTCAAGAATGGAACGTGTGCAACTCAAGTCTGGTAATGGTAAACCTGTATTACACGACATGACAACACGTTTAGTATGGTTGTGTGGTCTGGTCTGGTCATCGGTCAGAGTCAGGATAAGTTCCTGTGGAGGAAGACAAGCATGTTAACCTTCTCTAGAGATAGTCTTGAATGGAGTGGTATGAGAATTTGACCACTGGAGCCAAAAAGTCTCTCCAATGGTATACTTGTTGCAAGGATACATAGGTATTTTCTTGTTGAGTTTGACAACAATGGCAGATCTTCCTGGACTAAAAGTCTCCACTACTCATTCACACTAATGGGACTACGCCGGAGGCGCTGGGACCCCACGGGAGCCAAAAATCTTCAGGAGGGCTGGCGCCGGGATAGGACCGCGCATTCGCGGTGCTGCAAGATTAGCTCATGCCATATAGGCTATCTCAGCATCAACCCTACAGCCGCCTTGGTTCCTTTTCTCCCACCGTTGAGTGTGCTTCAATGACGATGTTGCTCGCCTGGCGGGAGTCAAGTCTTCGTCTATACGACAGCAGCTATAGCCGTTCAGTATTAGTTTAACTTACCATTTTTAGTGTTCTTTTCTTATTTGAAAAGAAAAAAAAAAAAAAAAAGGATGATGAAGGGGGATAAAACCTTTTTATAGGTACATAAGGGAGCAAAGAAAGACCAAGGGAGGGATAGTGAGGCTTAATAAAGGGAAGGGAGGGCAGGCAGAGGGTGACAGTGAAAAAGCAGGGGTACTGAACAAATACTTCTTCTCAGTATTCACAAAAGAAGAGGAGGGGGAGGTACCTAAATCAAAGAATAGAAGCACTCTGGATAGGGTGGTCGATACCAGTCTATTCACAGAAGAAAGGGTTTTGAAAGAAAACTGAAGGTGGACAAAGCAATGGGGTCTGATGGAATTTACCCAAGAATTCTAAAAGAACTAAGGGTAGAACTAGTGACACCACTGAATACCCTTTTTAAAAATCATAGGAGCATGGTGTGATACCCGAGGACTGGAGGAGGGTAGACGTGATTCCCCTTCACAAAAGTGTGAGCAAGACAGAGGCAGGAAACTACAGACCTGTTAGTTTGACCTCAGTGATAGGGAACATGATGGAATCACTTTTGAAAGAAAGAACTGTTGAGTTCCTAGAGGCCAGTGGGGCACAGGACCCAAGGCAGCATGGAGTCACAGCAGGAAGGTCGCGTCAGACGAATCTAATAGATTTCTTTGACTCTGTGACCAAAGTAGTAGGCCGGGGACGGGCTGTGGACGTGGCCTACCAAGACTTTAGCAAGGCATTTGACACAGTCCCACACAAAAGATAAATATACAAGTTAACCAGCCTTGGAGTGGGTCCCAGGGCGGTAGCCAGGGTAAAATATTGGCTGGACAACAGGATGCAGAGGGTAATAGTAAACGGAGTCCACTCTGAAGGGGGGGGGGTTACTAGTGGGGTACCACAGCATTCAGTACTGGGACCAGTCCTCTTTAATGTCTTTTTAAGTGATATTGAAGATGGACTGGAAGGAAAAGTATGTCCCTTTGCAGACAACACAAAGATCTGCAACAGGGCCGATACAGAAGCTGGGGTGGAAAGGATGTGAAGGGACTTGGCAAGGTTGGAGGAATGGTCAAATGTATGGCAGCTTAGATTCCATGCAGAGAAGTGCAAAATAATGCATCTGGGAAACAAAAACCCAGGGGAAGAGTACACAGTGCGGGGTGAGATGCTAACAACAACAAAAATGGAAAGGGACCTGAGGGTAGTCATATCAGATTACCTTAAGGTGGGCAAGCAATGTGAGAAGGCAGTAAGGAGGGCTACTGGGATGCATAGGGAGAAGCATCACCAGTAGAAAACAGGAAGTTGTTATCCCTCTGTACAGACAGTCGGTGAGACCCCATCTGGAGTATTGCGTGCAGCTCTGGAGACCCCATCTCCGCAAGGTCATAGACAGGATGGAGGTTGTCCAGAGGAGGGCAGCTAAAATGGTGCAGGGTCTACACCAGAAGACATACGAAGCGAGATTAAAGGAGTTTATTATGTATACCGAGGAGAGAAGGGGAGGGGGGACATGATAGAAACTTTCAAGTACCTCAAGGAAATCAACAAAGTCCAAGAGGTAGCATCTTTCAGAAAAGAGATGTGCAAGAACAAGGGGCACAATTTGAAGATAGAGGGGGGACGGCTCAGAGGTAATGTGAGGAAGTATTTTTTCATGGAGAGGGTTGTGGATACATGGAACAGCCTTCCTGAGGAGGTAGTGGAGTCAAAAACAGTGGGGGAATTTTAAGAATGCATGGGACTGACATAAGGCAATTCTAGTGGGGGTAGGAGAAAGTAGGCTGTTGGTTAACTAGGATCTGCAGCTCAGCCATTAGTTAGGGAAATGAGCAGACTAGGTGGGCCAAGCGGTCCTTATCTGCCATCAAATTCTATGTTTCTATGAAGAAGAAGGATAATAATAATAATAATAATATTATTAATATTCAAGTTCTAGGGACATGGATATGTTGTTCATCCACACTTTCTGGCAGGTATCCGTGCCGCTTTAAATCTTGCCGGAAGGTCTTCAAGCTGGCTCCTCCCACCCACCTGGGTGATAAAACTCTCGGCTCCACCCCATGACGCCAGGTCTTCCTTACCGCTTGGAAGCTCAGGTTCCCTCCTTAACGCTCTGCGTATAAGACTGGTTCCTAATTCTTCGGTTTACCCGAAATTAAGTTTGAGGTTTTCAAGACTTCGGTCAAATATTTTCCTTGCGGCTGCGATGGACAAATCGACTCCCGGTTTCCGGAGGTGCCCATGCGGGCAGAAGATATCTGGGCGGATCCGCACTCCATGTCGTCTACTGCTTGAAGCGCGAAGTCGACCCATGAGCCTGCAGTCTGTGCTCTTCCTTCTCGGCCTGCGTCCTGGAGGACCGCGCTGCCCGTTTACAACTTGGGCGCCCCAAGAAAAGTTACCCGCCGGTGAAGTCTAAGGAGGCCTGTTTGGCGGTGTCCGCGGCGGCTGGCTCGTCGGAACAGCTTGAGCAGATGATCGCCCTCAAGGAGGAGGCGGCGCAGGTCGCATCTTCGTCTTCCTCGGCCGCGGCCTTTATCCCGCTGTCTTTGGGATCCTCCTATTAAGCTTCTTTTAAGGAGCTCTGTCAGTCCCTTTCCACCAAGGGAGAGGGGCCATCAGGACTTTCCTCTCGGTCCAAGAAGAAGGACTCTAAAGGTAAGTCCCTTTGTCGACGCTCTTGGGAGTGGGAGAGGTCCCCCTCCCCGGGTAGTCGACCCTCGACTTCGGTCGATCCTTTGGCTTCGACCACTGGCCTCCACGGCGTCCCCGTCCAGGTCAGTTGGCGAGACACCTAGCGCATGATCGAGATTGTTCTCAACCCGTCGGACGGGTTGTCGACGCTAGTGAAACCGACATCCCTCACTCCCGGTTCCCCGGCGGAGATCGAGGTATGAAGGACTTGCCTGTGCCTCCGGTTCCGAGTCCACGTCACCACGGCCGAGCCGAGGAGGCGGTCTCCCCGCCCTGCCCCAGAACCCTCCTGGAAACACTGAGGGTTCTCGGTCTCGGTCTCGGACATCTTCATGGTCCAGCCGATCCCGCCCGGCGCCGTGATCACCGATACCATAGTAAGCGGCGCCCGCTCATCTCGTCTTCCTCCTCGGACAGGAGAGGCTTCGACGCAAGTTGCATTAGCGCACTGAGGACCTCATGTGGCAACAGCTCTTTCTGTCCGGGAGCAAGCCGGCGGCGTCACCTTCCCTGGCCATCAAGTGGCTGTCACGGGGCGGCAGGCAGCCAACCCCTAGCTCTTGAGGCACCTGCCCTTGGGCCTGTTGTTCGGAGCAAACCGCTGCCCCACCGATTCTGGTGGAACCTCCGCCTCCACAGCCGAAATTTGGGACCCCGACCAAGAATTCTCAGTCGGGCCAGGGCCTGCCCCATAGGCTGTCTGTCACCCTCACTGCCGACCGTCCTCGGCAGGTGGAGCGTGGCTCAGGCCCAAGGCAGCTCTTTGCGGACTCGTCCGAGTCCGGCGACGATTCCTCCCTGTTCTCCAGGCAGGTCGACCTGGAGTCCTCTGGAGGTCAGTCGCTGGACGATAGCCCATCGTCCTTCATGGGTTTGCTTAGGCTCATCTCGGAGTCCACTGGGATGCAGCTGAAGCCCATATCCAAGCGGGCCAAGTATCCCCTAATGGAGATATTGGACCGAGGGGATTCACCCAAAGAGACCTTTCCGGTGGCCGAGGCCATTGTCGGCCCGGTTTTGGAGCTCTGGCAGCATCCTGCTTCCTGCCCTGCGCCTTTGGCCAGGATGGCGAGGAAGTACGTGGTCCCTACCGGATCCCTGTCCGGTTTTTCAGAACACCCCTCAGCCGAGGGGTTGGTTACCGACAGCGTCTTCCGGCGTGCAGGCGCCAGGGATGTGGACAAAGCTCTCCTACAAGGAGTCCAAGAAATTGACCTCGCTGGGCATAAAGTGTACGCTTCGTCCTCCCTTGGCCTTCGTCAGGCCAGCTCGGCCATGCTGATGGCACACTTCTCTCAAGCCCTGTTGGGCTCCCTGGATGAGGTAGTCCTTCATCTCCCGGCTGACCTGCAGACCACAGTCAAGCAGGTGTGGGACCAGGGCAGGGCAGTGGCCAAGCAGCAACTTCAGACTGCTCTGGACATTGGCGACTCATGTGCCAGGTCAGTCGCGGCCGCAGTGGCCATGCGCCGTTGGGCATGGCTGGGGATATCCACCTTCAGAGCGGATACCCAGCACAAGTTGGCGGATGTCCCCTTCTTGGGGACCGACCTCTCCGGCCCTGGAGTGGAGGGTCACCTCAGAGGATCGAAAAGTCAATGCCACTCTGGACTCGGTCTCCTCCGCCCAGAGGGACAAGGGCCGCAGACCGCAACCCAAGCCCTTTCTTCCGTCTGCGCGCACGGCACGTCTGGCCCAGCAGCATCAGGGCCAGCAGGCTCGCACTTGGCATCCCAAAGCCAAGCCTACGGCTTCCTCTTCCAGGAAGCAGGGAGGCAAAGGCCCAGGAGGTCCCTCGGCCGGTCCCTCCTCCAAGCCTGTCCAGTGAAGGGTTGAGGGGTGTCTCCCCCAACCTCATCACTCCACTCTGGGTTCCCCCGTGGAAGCACTCTACCCTTCCTCTCGCCTGGTCCGCTATCACCACCGGACCGGTGGGTGCTGGAAAGTGGTAGCAAAAAACCTGCCTCTGGAGTTCGAGCAGGCCCTGCCCTTCGACCGTCGCCCCAGGCGCCTCAGAAGTCCGCAGCCTGGTTGTTGGCTGCCGAGCCGACATCGCTCTGCTCCTCGAGAAAGAGGTGATCAGAGAGTGGCGGACCCTCCCTCAGACCCGGGTTTGTGTCCAGGTACTTCCTGGTCCCAAAACAGACGGGGGCTGGCGCCCCATTCTCGCACCTGCCCGACCTGAGCAGGTTCCTAAGGTCTCGGACCTTCAGGATGGTCACTCTGGCTCAGATAATACCATCCCTGGAGCAGAGGCATGTGGTTCTGTTCTCTGGACCTACAGGGCCAGCGTTCTTTCCATCCCTATCCATCCGTCTCACCAGAGATTCCTTTGCTTCGGCGGAGGGATCCCTTCTGAGATTCGAGCCATGCCTTTCTCCTGCTGCTAGGTGTTCGCAAATGCATAGCAGTGGTGACAGCATTCCCTCTTGGCGCCGAGGGTCAGGGTGTACCCTTACCTGGGCGATTGGCTGATAGCAGCCCTCCAGACGGAGGTGGAGCAGTCCAGAATCTGGCCCTCCAGGTTTGCTCTCAGATCGGCCTTCTCATCAATGAGGCCAAGTCGGAACTCGGGCGAAGCAGGTGATACATTTCATCGGGCAGAGCTCGACTCTCTTCGAGCCAGAGCCACGACTCCCGGACAGGGCCGAGGTTCTTTCCTCCTTTGCCCAGTCATTTCAGGTTGGGCAATCGGCGCCCTGCCGGGACTTCCTGCCTCCCTGGGTCTTATGGCGCCTAGCACCAGCGTGGTCGTTGGGCCCGCTGGCACATGCGCCCCTTCGGGGGATTGGCCAGCCAATGGTCACAGCGCCTGCAACACATTGGACCAGCTAGGTGACGGTGACCCAGGGGATGTGAACGCTCTCCAGTGGTGGACCGCTTCAGTCCATTTGCAGGAGGGCATCCCGTTTATCCACCCGAGCCAATGGTCTTTCAATGGGCGATGCATCTCTGATGGGTTGGGGTGCCCATCTGAGGAGCACAGGCGCCGCGGCCTCTGGTCCCCTCAGGAGTCCCGATGCCATATCAACCTGCTGGAGCTTGGTGGTTCATCTAGCCCTCACTGCCTTTGCTCCATTTCTACGGGGTCAAGTGGTTCAGGTCCAGATGGACAATACCACGACCATGTACTACCTAAACCGCCAGGGCGGGGCGCTCCATGCCTCTGTGCAAGGAAGCTCTCCGCATTTGGTCACTCGTGCGCAGCCTGGAGGCGGATCTCCTAGCTATCCATGTGGCAGGAGCCTCCAACACTCTGGCCGATGCCCTAAGCCGGATAGGGGCTGTGTCCCATGAGTGGTCTCTCCTGGAGGTAGTACAAGATCTGTTCTCCCACTGGGGCACACCTCAGGTGGACCTGTTTGCCTCCAGGGAGAATCACGAAAGCTGAGGCTGTTTCATGCCCGCCCCCTCAGCAGGGTTCGCTGCAGGGGGATGCCTTCTCGAGGCCGTGGACCCCGGGCCTCTTCTACGCCTTTCCCCCATTTCCCTTGATCTACAAGGTGCTTCTCAGGGCGAGGAGGGACAAGGCGCAGGTGATTCTGGTAGCCCCAGACTGGCCCCGCCAATGCTGGTATCCAGATCTCCTTAGCCTCAGCTCCAGGCTCCTGAGGCAGCTTCCAGCTCACCCGGACCTGTTATCAGTCAATCAGGGGAAGGTGTTCCATCCGGACGTTCAATCCCTGCACCTGACGGCCTGGTTCCTGAGCGGCTAGAGTTCCAGGCCTTGGGTCTTTCTGACGAGGTCCTCAATGTTGTTGAGGCGTCCCGTAAGGAGTCGACCAGAAAATGCTATGCCTTCAAATAGAAGAGATTCTCCATTTGGTGTCAGGGCAAGGGCCTGGACCCTTCCTCCTGTTCCTTGGCAAGCATCTTGGACTGCCTATGGTCCCTTTCTCAGCAAGGGTTTAGGTCGACCACCCTAAAGGTGCATCTGGCAGCCATCTCTGCTTACCGGGCGCGGACCGGGAAGCAGTCGGTGGCGCAGGAGAAGGTGGTCGGGCGCTTTTTCAAAGGCCTGGATCACATATCCCCTCCGGTGCGTGAACCTCCACCTCCGTGGGATCTGCTGCTGATATTGGCAAAGCTCATGGGCAAGCCATTCGAACCAATGCACAGGTGTGACATCTCTCACCTGTCGTGGAAGACCGCCTTCTTGGTGGCTATCACGTCAGCCAGAAGGATGGGAGAGCTCCAGGCGCTTTCCATAGAGTCTCCTTACCTGGTCTTCCACAGGGACAAGGTTGTCCTGCGCCCCCACCCGAAATTCCTTCCGAAGGTGGTGTCGGAGTTTCACCTTAACCAGGTGTTGACTCTGCGGTGTTCTACCCCAATCACACCTCGGAGGCGAACAATAGGCTCCATACTCTGGACCCTAGAAGGGCGCTCGCTTACTATAAGGAGCGCACGGCTGAAGTTCGGGGAGAGGTTCGCCAGCTGTTTGTCACCTACACTGAAGCCGCACCTGGCAGACCTGCAGCCAAGAGGAAGATAAGCAGGTGGGTCACCTCCTGCATAGAGCTCTACTATAGGTTGGCGGGCATGGAGCCTCCCAGAGGGATAAGAGCTCATTCTACCCGCCATACCGCTGCATTGGTAGCTGCTTCCAGGGATGTCCCTATCCAGGATATCTGCAGGGCTGCTACCTGGAAGTCAGCACATACCTTTATAACCCACTACCACATCGACCTCGAGTCACGCCGGGATGCTGGTTTTGGGGCCTTGGTTCTCCAGTCTCTATTTCCTAACTAGGGGGTGTGCGCCTTGCCTCCCTCCTCCCGGAGAACTGCTAGGAGTCTGCCAGAAAGTGTGGATGAGCAACATATCCATGTCCTAGAAGCCTAGGTTACTCACCTGCAACAGGAGTTCTAGGAATGGTATATGTTCATCCACGACCACCGACCTCCCGGCTTCAGCGCACAACCTGA
Source organism: Neoceratodus forsteri (assembly GCA_016271365.2). Lineage (NCBI taxonomy): Eukaryota > Metazoa > Chordata > Ceratodontiformes > Ceratodontidae > Neoceratodus > Neoceratodus forsteri. The sequence goes on along the minus strand of CM057449.1, from coordinate 1,822,088,221 downwards.
GGTTCCAGCGGCCAGATCTGGCATCATGGGGCGGAGCCAAGAGTTTTATCACCCGGGTGGGTGGAAGGAGCCAGCTTGAAGACCTTCCGGCAAGATTTAAAGCGGCAAGGATACCTGCCAGAAAGTGTGGATGAACAACATATACCATTCCTAGAACTCCTGTTACAGGTGGGTAACCTGTATTTCTTAGCCTGCCATCAATGGAGTCGACCTTAGATGATAGTGATGACAGTAAGGAGACTTCGTTTGAAAGCTGTGATGGCAGTGGGGCTGTGTCCAGTCTGCTGCCCCTGCGGAGGGGGTCCGACCATGGAAAGTCTGGTGCTTGGGGAGGACAGTCCACCGGAAGCACAAAAGTAGCAGTTCCGGGACCCAGCTCCGCTTGACCTCAAGCTCTTCTTCCTTCTGTTGGTAGTAGAAGAATCTATACTGCTTGAGGTTGCCCTATGGTACATCTGTGTGGGGGATCGTCTGTGGTGGAGAGCGGTATGCCTGAATGGACTCCAGTGAGGTTCCTGTCTGGCTCCACTCTAAATGGCCGCAGTCTTCAATACTGGATCCCGTCTCTATCCTCGGGTGGGGTTCTGGTGAGCAGTTTCACCTCTGGGCTGCACTTTTAGAGAAGGGGGTACGGCGTCTGCCCAGTTGTCCTGGCCAGGTTCCAGGGCCTCGTAGCTGCTGGGCTGCGGCCGGGTCTTTTGGGCCAGGATGTGCACGGTGCCCTCTCTGGTGCCAACACCATCGACGCTGACTCCTCATGCCTACCCCCCTGTCCTTTCCTGCAGGGGCTGGCATGGGTACTGCTTTCCTTCTCACCCTTTCTTCAGGTCTAAGTCCAGCAGCGGTTCTGGTGCTGTGTTTGATGCCAGTGCCAGGTGTGGTGCTGGTGCCGGCGCTGTCTGGTGCCATGTGGTGCTGGCACCATGGATGGTGCCGGGTCTGGCGCCATATGTGGTGCTGGTGCCGTGGACGGCGCTGAACTCTTTGCCAATTCAGGTGTTGGCGTCTTCCATGTTCCTGGTCTAGACCTGCCTTTTGGAGCTTATTCTGGGGTAGAAGTGGATCTGGATGAGTCCCTTCCCTATCCTGTTTTGTTGAAGACGCAGCGGATGACTCATTTTATGGGCTGGAATGGAAACCTTCTATATCAGTATGATGGAAGATCTTCTTTCCAGTTCTTTTTTCTCAGGGATATGGGTCCACCATAACATTTCAGTCTTCATCTGTGGACAAAAGCAGACTTCTACATCTTGAGTTCCTACATTCCTCAGTACGAGTACACCCTGTGGAACACACTCAATGCAATGGTTGAGAGCCTCCCGGAATCTAATGCTCCATTGCTAGGGACTGATAGCCCAATAATCGGCTAAAAGCTTTTATGGACGCCTATGACTCTGCCTCTAGGGCAGCTGCTGCTGTCAGCAGGTGGTTAATGTCCCCTTGACAGTGCTTTTCTGTTTGGCCCTCAGGTTGAGTTCTGGGGGCCACTCAGAACAATACGACTGCCATTTAAACAGGCGGCTCCTGTTGCCTCTCAGAGGAACGGGACCTTCAACATTCTTGTAGCAGGCAGTCCTTTCAAGGTAAAGGCCTAGGTGCCTTTATCAGGAACCAACCCAGTAGATGGCACAGGGTCCCAAAGCGCCCTGTACCAATCTCTGTGGATCCAGCCCAGGTCCCACCTCAGCTGTCTAAGGGGGACACCTCTTGGCGGTAGGAAGGGCATCTAATTCGGTTTTACAGCCAGTGGAAGTCCATTACAGTGGACATATGGGTCATCAGGATTGTCCGAGAAGGATACTCTCCCAATTTCGCAGATTTCCCCAGACCTTCCACACAGATGGCAGCCCAGTCTGTCTGCCTCTCAAGTCACACTCTCCTGCTTCTGAGATACAGGGCCTCCGCAGGAACTGGTTAGTAGAAGTCGTTCCACAGCGGAATGGAGCACAGGTTCTATTTCCATTGCTTCTGGTTCCAAGATAACAGGCAGCATGCACCATTTGTCGACCTTGGAAGGTTAAACAAGTACCTGTTCAGGGAGGAGTTCACTAAAACCTCTGTGTTCAAGTCTTCATTTCCTGGACATTTGGCTCCTAGCTAGCCCATCTGGGCAAGAGACTCAGGAGGTAGTTGCCACAGGTTATCAGTTCTCTCCAGGGGGTTTTCTGATTCAGGGACAGTGCCAGTTTCATCTTCCCAGTGGTCCCACTTCTTAGGAGCCCTCCTGGATACCTCCAGGGCGTTGGTTTTCATTCCAGGGGATGAGAGAAATGACATCTTCAGATGGCTCGTTACATCATGGAAAAAACTCTGTTCGGGCCCCTTTCAGCCGAGCAAATGCTGGGATTCAGGGCGTCCCATGCAGCAAGCAGTGGTCTCCGACCATGCATCCGCAATCCTCTGTACAAAATGACAGCCTCTGACAAAACCTCTCGTGGGGAGCTCACTGTCAAGACCTCCACACTAAGGTATGGAGCCAGGAGGAAGCTCATCTTTTCATAAATTTCTTAGAGATGTGAGCTACCTGGTAAACAGAGTTCTGAAGGATGCCCCCTGCCACCAAGTGATTCTACTTTGGATGGATGACAGAGCTATGATGTATTACATCAGCAAGCAGGATACGGCGCCCTCCTACCCTCTCTGCAGGAAGGCCGTGAGGTTGTGAGAGTGGTACCTCTAGCACGATGCGTCATTTCAGATTTTGTGCATGCTCCTTTTTGCATCCCTTCACATTGCAAAACTACCTATATCCTGCTTCAGAAATCCAGGCCCTGGTTTTCCTGTCAGGATGTATTCACTGCAGTAGACAGGAGCTCCCTGTACACCATCTGTGTCCAGATGTAGTAATGCTAAATAGTGAGAGATGTCATTTTTGACTTTGACATCTAGTTTGATGTCCTCATCATTACACCCCTCTAATGACAACAATTTGTAATCTTCTTTAGTAAGTCTGTTAATCCTTTCTGTTTTACCACCACTTGTGCTGTTGCTGTAGAAGGTAGACTTGGGTTTTGATGCTGCTGACTGGATATGGATTTGGATATTGGTCCTCCTGTGGCAGATGATGAAGCTGAACTTGCCCTCTTCCTTCCCTTTCCCTGTGCTGTTGGTGGCAGCAGTCATCATGGAGTAGGTGATGTCCTCATTTCCTATTCTGAATCACAATACAAACCAGGATCTTCTTCACTGTAAAACTGCTGCTTCTCCTCCTCATCAGCTTCACTCACAGAATGAATTGATGATGAATGCTCCTCAGTGACACTGCCACTGACGCTGATGCTGTCAGCAGTAGCAGTTGGTACATTTGTGGGTCGCGGGACTGGCGCCAAAGGAACAAAATGCCTCCTTGCAGACGACACAAAGATCTGCAACAGGGTTGATACACAAGGAGACATGGAAAGGATGAGAAGGGACTTGGCAAGGTTGGAGGAATGGTCAGAAGTATGGCAGCTAGGATTCAATGCAAAGAAGTGCAAAATAATGCACCTGGGAAACAAGAACCCAGGGGAAGATTACACAATGTGGGGGGAGGTAGAAACAACAACAAAAAAGGAAAGGGACCTGGGGTAATCATATCAGATGACCTTAAGGTTGGCAAGCAATGTGAGAAGGCAGTAGGAGGGCTGGGGGGATACTGGGATGCATAGGGAGAGGCATCAGCAGCAGAAAACAGGAAGTTGTTATCCCTCTCTACAGACAGTTGGTGAGACCCCATCTGCAGTACTGCATCCAGTTCTGGAGACCCCATCTCCGCAAGGACATATACAGGATAGAGGCAGTCCAGAGGAGGACAACTAAAATGGTGCAGGGTCTGCAAGAGAAGCCATATGAGAAGAGACTAAATGAGCTAAATATGTATACCCTTGAGGAAAGAAGGGAGAGGGAGGATATGATAGAAACTTTTAAGTACCTCAGTGGAATCAACAAAGTCCAAGAGGGTAGCATCTTTCAGAAAAAGGGACGTGCAAGAACAAGGGGACACAATTTAAAGATGGGGGGGGCGGTTCAGGGGCAATGTGAGGAAGTATTTTTTCACAGAGAGGGTAGGGGATGCATGGAACAGCCTTCCTGAGGAGGTTGTGGGGTCTAAAACTGGGGGAAAATTCAAGAATGCATGGGACAGACATGAGGCAGTTCTTGTGGGGGTAGGAAGAAATAGGCTGTTGGTTAACTAGGATCTGCGGCCTATCCTGTAGGTAGGGAAATGGGCAGACTAGATGGGCCAAGCGGTCCTTATCTGCCATCAAAGTCTATGTTTCTATGCTTCAGAATACAGCAAGACTTCATGTTTGAAGAAAACATTACTCATCTTAGTAATTGTGTTTCTTCTAATGGAGTTTGGCTGTATTCTGACCTCCCTCCCTGCCTTCCCTCTCAGAACCTGTTTTTTGGGAAGTGGACTGGTAGGCACAGTGTTGCACCTCAGGGGTATGCTTGGCACCCCAAGGGGAGTGGATTATTTAATGTTTTGGTTATTACTTTGGTTCACTACCTAGTTTTTGTTTTGGATTTCTCGACTTGAGTCTTTTGGGGATTAAAATTATTTGGTTGCCTTTTGTTTAGTGATTTTACAATTTCCACATAGTGGGATAGTTAGTTAGTGTTAGCTCATAAGAATCTGATGGTTACACTTCAAAGTGCAGCAGACAGAGGTTTGAACCGAGCTCAAGCTCATCATTCTATGCTCTGGCATAGAGTTGACTCTTTCCTCTCTGGAGCAGTTCAAGTGCTGAGGCTAACTGCATAATGTCAGAATATAGCAAGACTCCATTAGAAGAAACATAATTACTAAGGTGAGTAATTTTTTTTTTTTTTTCAGTATTCAGTCCCTCAGAACTAGTACACCTCTCCCTTTTTCATGATTTAGCCCTGTCTCCTTCTCATTTTCCTGGTTCTCTCCTTGAACTGTTACCTCAACTTGCATTTTCCTGATACCCCCTGCCACACTCCCCTCCTCCCTGGCCTCTTTCTCTATCCTGTCTCCACCTGCACTATGCCCCTTATCTGATCTTCCTGCCACTCCTCCATTGCACTCCCTGCTTCAGCCCCATTATTTTCATCCTCACTTACCCCTCGCTTCACTTTGTTCGCCATTGCTTCCATCCCCCCCACCAATCCTCCTAGCCATTTCCCCCTTCACATTCCCCATCATAGGCCTGCCTCCTCCATGCGCCATCCTGCTTCCTTCTGGGTTGTCAGTACTCCCTTTCCCTCCTTCCCCATCCACGAGTTCCTCTCCCTCCTGGATGGGGGTGGGGGGGAGCGGAGCAAGAGAGGCACAGGAGGACACAGACAGGAGTCAGGGCGTGAGGCCGAGGACAGAGCATTTTTTTTCTACAGAGGACCATGGGTGTAGCAGTTGTGATGGCTGCCAGGTCAGGGGGGTATATACAGCAGGATAGGAGGACCCCACCAGTCAGTCTCTAGCACTCTCACTATGACTGTGACACTAACGTTGCATGCAGTGTCATGTTAATTTAGGCTCAACATGACAGTGAGTGCTAGAGAAACTGGTGGGGTCTCGTCTCCTATCCTTTTTCCATTCCTATACCACCCCAGCGGCTGCAGCCGCTAAACCTGTGGTTTGCTGTAGAAACTAAGAATGACTGTCACTGTTCTCCCTGTCCTTCATCCTGACTCCTTCTGTCTGTGTCCTTCTGCCCCTCTCTTGCTCCCCCACCCACCCAGACCATCCATGATCCCCTCATCCCACCATGATTCATCCATGATCTGCTTATCCATTTCTACTCCGAGGCCGACTCTGATCCTATCAAATCCCAGTTCCCAATCCTGAATACCCAGCCGGCAGTGCTGCGCAGTCTGAACCCAACCCAGTGGCACACCGCGCGCATCCACCCGTCCATGACACACCCGATTCCTACTCCCTCTCCCCCCGGGCGGTGGGTGTGGGGCGGGCATGGGCACTGGGCAGCATGGAGCAGTGGCCCCCAGGCAGGCCTCATCCAAGATAGGCTGCCCACAACCACCACAACTTTTAATGGTAAAAGAAGACAGTAGAGTTAGTAAGATGAGACAGTACCATACCACTATCGCTTCATCTCCACTCCTCCACACATGTAAAAAATCGGAGAAAGTCTTTTTTTTTTGACTATTCTGTTCTGACTGCGACTGATGAAGTAAGTTCAAAGAACCAACCTGAGCTTCACTGTATTGAAGTGGGCGATACTCTCGTAGGTGGGTAAACAAACTGCAAGTGTTCTTTCCATGAGCTCTACTTTTGTTTTGCATGTGTGTCCGATAGACTTCCCATCCTCATGCATGATATCTTTACTATGTTTTTTGTAACTACAATAGGCCCACATTGTGGATTTTATTCTTTTTCTTGGTGGGAAAAGGTCACATGAGTTTTCCTCCTCATCCACTTTCTCATTCTCAGACTCTTTTGTAGTAGTAGTCTGAGTCTCACAGACAGGAGATGGAGGAGGAGGAGGAGGGGGGGGGGATCTGACTCTGCAGAGCCTGGTCAGGGCTCTGACTCTGACTTCTACTCTGTCTCTGATTCTGGCTTCCCTGGTGCTGCAGCTCTTCCAGTAACAGTACCAACTCCACATCTTCAATGTTTCAAGTTCGACTCCGTACAATTACAGTATAACAAGGTACTAACTTACTCCAATCACATAAGAAATATTAAAATTTTTAGCTCGTGAAACTGAAACAGAACAGTGACGAGACAATCAGATCAGATGAGAACTACTTAAATTGACTGACTTAAATAACCACTGCCAGCTCTGCTGCCACGTTAGCCAGCCTGAGCCACACACAGACCCACCCTGACCTCACCCAGTCAGGCCCATGTATGGGGCCATGAATAGATTAGCCCACCACCCGACCACCGCTCCCAGCAGTGGCTGAGCACCTGACCTGACCATGATCGCACAAACCCAAGGCCACAGACGCAGTGGTCCACTGTGGCCAATGGCCATTATGGCTGGCTGACTCCCCTGGGTGACCACTAGCTGCCGTTGGGTTGGCATGGGAGGATGCAGGCAATGGCATGGATGGCAATCAAATCATGGCTGGCACAAACACAACAAACATGCAGTTACACTGGCACGACTGCAGCAAGCAAAGCAATCCATCATGACACTTGGTCTAACTCTTGATGCAATGCATTCATGATTGCTCTAATGCTCTGACTTGCTGCCCTGCCTGCCTGCCATTTTTCACATTAAATACAGTGTTACTGGCCTGGGTCTGGTTAGGATAAATTTGCCAAAATTGCCATATCATGACACAGGCCCATCCACAACTCCGGGTCGATCACAGACACACCACTATGCCACGCACCAAGCAGGAGGAGGCGAGGAGGACACTACAAGGACACACACACATTCTGATGGTTCAACGAGGCAAGCACGCCTCCCCCCACACCCCTCAAAAATCCATGTTCCACCAACCAAGTTCCACCAAAATATCTGCTTATGTTGGCTGAGGCTCTGTCTTGGCTGCTTGCCTTCTGCCTCCTCCACAGTCCTTACTCCTTGATCCTTTGCCAGTTTTGCCAAATTATAAACAACATGGCTGCCTGGTCTGGTAGAGGGCAGAGGCCGGTGGGATGCTCTACAATGAGTGAAGAGGTCTATCAAACGACATGCCACTGCCTGGATTAAACTGAGGCTGGGGGAATGGATATCGTACCACAAAACAAAGGATTATGAAAATAAGTAAGCCCAGCCCATGATTGAAACAAAGATCCAGTTTTCAGGTAATTTCCCCTAGCAAAAAAAGCAGAGAGAACTTCAGTGCTAAACAGTAACATACATGAAAACAAGGTTAAGGTTATGTAACTTGTCCCTATTAAAAATAACAGTTTGTACACGTACAGCTTTCAGTTAGAGAGGTGGTCTGGTGGTCCCTTAACTCATTCCCCTCGTTGATAGAGCATAGGTTAGTTTTTGTTTTCTTTATGGAGTTTACGTAACCGTAGAATTGTTGCATGTTCTTTTTTCTCTCTTTTGGCTGTGGCAGCCAGTTTTACCTCCATTCTTTGCTTATTTTTTCTTATCATCTGCTTACATTTATCTTGTGTTATTTTATAATTACTCTATACCTGAGGGTCTCCAATACTTTTATGTATATTGTAAAGTCTGTTTCTTTTTTAACAATTTGAGTGTGGTTTTTGTTAGCCATTTTGGTTCCCCCCCTTTTGTTGTAGAATTTTAACTTTCTGGGCCTTTCTGGGCCTTTGGAGATCTTCGGTCTCAGCTCCGGGCAGCATGGGCAGAGATTGCACGCCTCAAATTTCATATTGAAGAGGAAATACATTATAAGAACCACCCGCCATTTCCCCAGCATCCAACAGAAAAACCTCGACCGCAGAGGGTAGTTGGTCCAGGAGGTTGGCAGGTGGTTAGGAGGAGCAAATCAGGTGCCCCATCACTCTCTGCTCTCCAACACATTACCTCCAAAACCATATAAGCGCTACAAACAGGTATCTGCCTCTATCTCTGAAATCAAATAAAGAGGCAGAAGACACTGCAGAGCAGGACACTGCGACACAGGAGCTAGCACAACAATACTCACCCAAATCAGGAACCAAAACTAAACAAGCACAAAGGAAATCCAAAAAACTTCTGATCATAGGAGACTCCATGATTCGGGAGTTGATACCATCTCCAGCCAGGGGTGATGGTCAGATGTCTCCCAGGTACATCAGCATGGAGAGACACTGACCGCATTGCTAAAATTGTTCACAAAGCAGGAGAAAACATTGATGTCCTAGTACACATAGGGACTAATGATCTAGCCAGCCGGTCAGTTGTGGAGACCAAGGAACACCTGACTAAGCTGGGTGACAAACTATCATCTATTTCGTCCGGCATCTCCTTCTCTGAGATCCTGCCAGTCTGGGAGAAGGGAACAGATGGACGGAAGGTCAGAGAAGGAGAGATAGGGGAGCTAAACCGTGGCTCAAGGACTGGTGCCAGGAAAAAGGACACAGATTTGTAGGGAACTGGCAACAGTTCTGGGAGCGAAAGTTCTTTAAATTTGATGGACTGCATCTGACTAAAGAGGGAGTCAGTGCATTGGGGCAGAAGTTTGACGTCTTTGCAGAATATTTAAACTAGCAAATGGGGAAGGGGTGCAGCACCCCCGTCCGAATGGGAAGAACACCTCCCCCTCAGCTAGTGGTCAAACAGGAATTCAGCGTGTTTGCCATTCATTTGCATCACCAGGTAAGAAAAAGGTTTGTCTCCCCATAAGATGCACAGGGTAATGCCAAACTTCACCCAACAACTAACACACCAAAATCTGGCCAATGGAAAATCATGTACACAAATGCTCACAGCCTGGGAAATAAGATCCCAGACCTGCAGGCAATAATGTCAGAGGCTAAACTGGACATAGTAGCAATTAGTGAGGCGTGGTTTACCAGTAACCACACATGGAGACTTCAGTACCTGGCTATGTATTGTTCAGAAGAGACCGAGGTGCAAAAGGGGGAGTGGCCCTGTATGTTAATGAAAATATCAAAGCTACAGAAATTCAGAATACACATAAGGAGCCAGAAGAACTGTGGGTCACCCTGGAAACAGGAAATGGGACAGCCATAAGAACTGGGGTTGTCTACAGGCCCCAGACCAGAGGGAGGACATAGACACATTACTGTTAGAAGATATACAAAACATGACAGCTAAAGGGAGGTTCTGATAATGGAGACTTCAACATGCCAGATATAGATTGGTCAATACCAGCAGGAACATCTGCCAGAACTAGACTCATAGTGGATTCCCTGCAGGGGAGGGCCTCAAACAACTGGTACAGCAACCCACAAGAGACAGGGCTATCCTAGATCTAGTACTGACTAACAAAGAAGGGATCACAGATCTCCAGGTAGAAGGTCACCTGGGGTCCAGTGACCATCACATGGTATGGTTCAATTTGGCTACTACATCTAAATCATCCCATTCCAAGGCAAAATATGGGACTTCAGAGGAGCTGACTTTGATAAGATGGCCAACAGAGTTAAGCTAGCCCTGGCAAAAAGAAACACAGGTGAGGAGGTACAGGCAAAGTGGGCAAGCATTAGGATACAATACTTGAAGCAACATCCCATTGTGTTAGACAGAAAAGGAAGTGCAAAAGAAGAAGGAAACCACTTTGGTTCTCAAATACAGTAGCAGAAAAGGTCAGAGCCAAAGGCTGGCCTTCAGAAAATATAAGGAACACAGCGGGATGAAGATAGGGAGGCATACCAAACTGCCCTAAGGGAAGCAGGTAAGGCAGTAAGGCAGGCAAAGTCCCAAACTGAGGAAACACTAGCACGAACAGTAAAAGAAGGTGACAAGACTTTCTATAGATACATTAGTGAAAGGAGAAAGTCCAGAGGGGTATTGCTAAGCTTAATGGAGAAAAGGGAGCATGTGAGGAGGAGGACCCTGTAAAGGCATCTATCCTAAATAGATACTTTGCTCAGTATTTACTGAAGAAAGGTAGAGGGCAGGGCCCACAGCTCAAGCATCATGGACACAGGGGGAGGAGGTGAGCACTACTCCCTTCACAAAAGAAAGGGTCCTACAAGAGCTTGCTAAGCTCCAGGGTGGATAAGGCAATGGGACCTGATGGCATACATCCCAGGGTACTTAAGGAGCTAAAGGAGGAACTAGCAGAGCCATTAGCAGAATTGTTTAGTGAGTCTCTGAGCACAGGAGAGGTCCCAGAAGACTGGAGAAGGGTATGTGATCCCGCTCCACAAGAGTGGTAGCAGGGAGGGAGGCGGGAACTACAGACCAGTCAGTCTTACCTCAGTAGTGGGCAAGATTATGGAGGCACTCCTTAAGGAAAGGATAGTGCAACACCTGGAATCCATAGGGGCACAGGATCCAAGACAGCATGGGTTTACAAAAGGAAGGTCCTGTCAAACTAATCTCATAGATTTCTTTGACTGGGTAACCAGAGTGGTGGACCAAGGGGGAGCAGTTGATGTCGCCTACCTTGACTTCAGCAAAGCTTTTGACACTGTTCCACATAGAAGATTGATAAATAAGCTAGGTAGGCTCGGGGTGGGTCAGAAGTTGGTCAACTGGGTGGCAAACTGGTTGACTGGCAGAAAACAGAGAGTGGTGGTAAATGGTATACAGTCAGAAGAGATGCAAGTCACAAGTGGGGTACCTCAGGGATCAGTCCTGGGGCCAGTCCTATTCAACATCTTCATTAGTGACCTCGCAGATGGACTAGAGGGTAAGGCTTGTCTGTTTGCAGATGACACCAAGATCTGCAACAGAGTAGATGATCCAGATGGGGTGGGCAGAATGAGAAGAGATCTGGATAAACTAGCAAAATGGTCAGAAGAGTGGCAACTGGGATTTAATGCAAAGAAGTGCAAAATCATGCACATAGGGAAGAGAAACCCTGAAGCCACTTATAGGCTGGGAGGGGAGTTGCTAGCAGTCACAAAGGGAGAAAGAGACTTGGGCATCATCATCACTGATGACCTAAAATCATCCAAGCAGACCTCTAAAGCAGTAGGTAAGGCTAGGGGGTGTTAGGGTGTATTAGTAGGGGTATCAAGTCGTAAGAGGGAGGTAATAATCCCTCTGTACAAGACATTGGTTAGGCCCCATCTGGAGTACTGCGTGCATATGGAGGCCACACCTTCACAAGGACATTAACCAAATTGAGGCAGTCCAGAGAAGGGCAACCAAAATGGTGCAGGGACTGCATCAGAAGACATATGAGGACAGATTAACGGAGCTCAATATGTATGCTACCTTGAGCAAAGGAGGGAGAGAGGTGATATGATCGAGACATTTAAACACCTTAAGGGCATAAACAAGGTGAAAGAGTCTAACATGTTTAAATATAAGAAAAATTGCAGGACAAGAGGACACAGCATGAGATTAGAGGAGGCGATTAGGGGAATGTGAGGAAATTCTTTTCACAGAAAGGGTGGTGATGCATGGAATAGCTTACCACAAGAAGTGGTGGCTATGAATACAGTGCAGGGCTTCAAACAGGCATGGGATAGGCATAAGGGAGCAATACAAATGACTATGAATAGATAGGTCACTGACAGAGCAAAGGCCGATGGCACATTTATAAGGTAGAAAAAGAAATGGGCAGACTGGATGGGCCTTGCGGTCCTTATCTGCCGTCAACTTCTATGTTTCTATGTTTCTATGTTTCTATGTAACTTTCTAATACGTTTGTCACATACAGTATACTAAAGATTTCCTGTTTATAAATATTCCCCATTTCCTCCACTGTTTTGTTTTTTAGTTTGCTGTTCCAGCGTATTGCCTCCAGGTCCTCCAGAATGTTTTTGCCATCAACAGTATTCAGGTTATAAATTTCCCTGCATCCTTTACTTATAGGGATATGTTATCCAAATGTGAAGATAACCCCGTTATGGTCACTTTGTCCTAGTGGGGGAGTAGTTTGACAGGATGTGACATTTATTTCTTTAGTTGTCATCACTGAATCAAGTATCTTGTTATCCCCTAGTTGGAGTGTTGACATTTTGGGTTATGTTCATTTCTTGGCCAAGTTCTAAAAACTCCAGACTCGGTGGGTTACCTGCCTCTTGTGTCTCCCAATTCATGTCTCCATAGTTTAGGTCACCCACAAACAGTACTTTCCCCAGTTCACAGGCTTTATCTCTTGATTTATTAATTTAGATAACTCCACCGGGGCCCCTGGGGGCCTGTAACATGCTTCTACAATAATGTGTGTATTTATTCCGATTTCTACCCTGATCCAAATTGATTCAGGTCATTCTTTCCCTTGTTTAACTTTTTCTGATATGTCAGTAGATTTGAGGGAACTTGATATATATGCTGCCCCCCCACCTCTTTTGTTTTCCCTGCCTAAATAGTAAAGTTCATAACCTGGAATATTCTGTCCCCATACATTTTTAATCAGTCCACCAAGTTTCCGTAATAAAGGCCATTGTGATTTTTGTTCCGTTACATAATTCTGCTTCTAGTTCTTCTCTTTTATTATTTAGACTTCTGGAGTACTGTAGGAAGGTTTCCTCTTTTGTGAGGCCTTCTTGGCTTTTTTTTTTTTTTTTTTATGTTTTGTTATTGAAATATATCTGAATAAAACGGGTAATGTTCAGCAGTAACATTACATCTCAGTATACACATTAGGGTAACCCACATACAAATAAAAGGACTGGTAGATAAAACAGGAAAAATGTTAAGTAACCAGCTTTTGTGGAAACAAGTAACTACAAAATAAAATAATCAGAATAGGGCCCAAAATCTTAATAGGTAGACCTGACAAACTTTGACATGATGAAATAAAATCAAGAAAATAAAATTACAAGACGGTCGGGTATTTTAAAGCTCCTAATTCATACAGCAACATAGTTAGAACTTGAGAGATGGCACAGGGCCTTAATGAAGTATGCGCATATCTTATATAAATGTTTTAAAGCCTGGCAGCGAATAAAGGAGCAATCCTACTCCTCTAACATCAATGAACTTACACATTGTGTTGGTAAAGGTCCCAGCGAGTCCAACTGTTAGCGAATTGGAAGGCTCTATCCCGTAGGCCAAATTATATTCTTTCAGAGTTCTGTATATGTTGGATAATCGCCTTCCATTCATCCACCGTGGGTGGGTCTTTCTGCAACCAGTGATTAGTAATCGATTTGTAGGCTGCCCACAAATATAAGGCCACCTTACCATACAAACTTCTGGGGGGGTAAGCCCAGTAGTAGGTGTAGAGGAGTAAATTGATCAGAGACACCAAAAAGGGAGGACATATATTGACAAACCTCTCGCTAAAAGGCAGTCAGGCCTGGGCAAAGGAGAAAGATGTGCACGAGTGGTGACTGTTGCACCACAGTGTCTCCAACACATGACAGGTGTGCCTGGAAACCTCTTGGCCAGCAGGGAAGGGGCTAGAAAAAAATGAGCCCCAACTTTCCAAGTAAGCTCCCTTCACAGAGGTGACGATGTAGTAGACCAAGTACATGCCAGGTCTTGAGCCAGATATCCTCCCGCAAACCCACTTGTAAGTCCAATTCCCATTTTGACTTCAAACTGTCTGTAATATGAGATTGCAGTTGGATCAAGGCTCTATGTAAAAGTGATATAGCCCTTTCCCCTGCAGTGGAAGTCCATTTTGCACTAAAGGGAAGGATTTCTCCAGAGGTTTGACATTGAGGGCTCACCATCCAAGACTGGGTAGTAATATAGTCTCTAATTTGGTAAAAATGGATTCTGTCTTTCTCTTGCATGTTCAAAAGGGTAACTGCATCCTGGTGGAGAATCTGCCATGGCTCAACGAAGCCTCTTATGCCTGAATTTTGAACCGGGGTCATGGCGGGAAGGTTGAAAGGATGGGTTGTCAAGAAACCAGGCATATCTCCAGAATAACTGCCTAAAGGTTTTATTGTGTGTTCCACATCTCCATCCCTCCAAAATCACCATGGTTTATCTGGAAAGAAGGGGCTGAATATTTTTAAGTTGAGACATGTTGAAAAGGAGTGCCAGAAGTGGGATGGGGAGGGGTCTGGAGAGATCAGTTATCGTCCAGTGGGCAGAGTAGGAAAAATTGCCCCAAAGGAGGGCTAATCTCATCTGGGCAGCTGCCCAGTAAAAAGGTAGGTATGGTAGGGCCAGGCCTCACAATTTTTTGGGAAGGATTAAAAGTTATTGCCTAACACATAGCTTTTTGTTTTGCCAGATAAAGGAGCAAAGAAGTTTTGTCCAGCTCAAAAGCTCCTTAATATAAATCATACAGGGCACACACTGAAAGTAATATAACAGTCTAGGTAAGGCGCTCATTTTAAGAGCCTGGACTCTGGTGTATAGGGAGAGAGGGAGAAGGTTCCATCGTCGTATATCATGCTTGATGTGGGAAATAAGCGAGGTATAGTTTAGCTTGAATAGTTGGGACAGGTCAGTTGGTATTTTAATTATAAGGTATTTCAGAGGGTAAATCCCATTTCATAGGAAATGTTTGGCAAATGTAAGGGGTGGCCATATAGAAAAAAGTAAGGACCTCAGTTTTCTGAGTGTTAAGAGAGTATCCGAAAAGACAGGAGAAGGTAGATAGTTTTTGAAATAATGCAGAGAGAGAGCTCACAGGTTTTTTCAAAGAAACCAGGACATCATCAACAAAGAGTGCTAGTTTGTGCTCAGTGCGTGCAAGGGTAGATGCCTGAGATGTCTGGGGAAAGTCGTATGAGTTGCGTCAATGGCTCAATATAGAAAGCAAATAATAAGGGAGAAAGTGGACAACCCTGAAGGGTGCCCCTTTGCAAAGGAAAACTATCTGAGATATGTCCATTGGATCTAATAAAGTCTCAGGGGGCTTTTCATGGAACTTATAGTGTCTACAAAAGTAGAGGGGAAATTGAAGTCAGCAAGGACCCCCCCGCAGGAAAGACCATGACACTCTATCATATGCCTTTTCGACAGCTAGACTTAACAACGTAGCTGAGTGGCCAGATTTCAGAATTTGATCAATCAAATAAATACTTCTCCGTATGTTGTCTTGGGCTTATCGGCCGGATATAAAGCCACATTGATCTTGATGGACTAACAGGGGGCCAGATGTTTCAGACGGCGCGCCAGAATGGCTGCCAGTATTTTATCATCTGTATTTAAAACTGAGATGGGACGATAAGAGGAGCACTGGGTGGGGTCCTTGGCCTTCTTGGCTTGAGGGGTGTCAGAGGACTGTGGCTGCCCCTCCAGCCTTCTTAGCCCAGTATTAGAAAACTCAGTGGGTATGGAGTCAGGACCACCCAAAGTGCTGTCGGTGGATCTAGGACTCCTTAAGAGTTCTTGCAGTCTTCCTCATGTTGCCAATCAAGGACCCATTCTAGGAGGAGAGGTGCTTTCCTCTATGGACAGTATCAGATCCTAAGGAGAGTGACTTGCTCAAATTTGCCTTTCTGGGGAAGTCAGTCTGAGCAGAAAGTGACAGCCCCTTCTTGCAGTCCTCCAAGGTCTCTTGTTCCTTGTTTGGCGGGGGGGGACCTCTATCCAAAGGGGAAGGCAGAGATCACGATCTTCCCCTACAGGATAGCGTTAACTAAGGAGATTTCATTCTCACCTAAGGGTGGCACACGTAGTTGTACACTGCAAGAATCTCCTCCTCATCCTCTTCGAAATGGTCATCCTTCTGACTGAGCTCTTGTGCCCCAGGACCTTCTTGTGGTTTACCACATAGCGGCCGTCTTCTCAGTCATGCTCCTCTCGGACCAAATGAGTAGCTGCCTCGCTGACTAAAGCCATGAGTCATTTGGCAGCAATAGCAGGGCCCTCATCAGTGGCGGTGAGGAGAGAAATGATATGCAGGGATTCATGTATTTCACAGCGAAACTGAGCCATCTAGAGGGAAGTTGTTCTCCAGGGGAAAATTGCCCTGGAGTTACAGGGAAAATGTCAAACTGATCTGCAAGTACTGGATATGCACCACAACACTTGAGCACTAACGAACTGATGGTTGCATGAACATTACTGTTCTCCAGTCAGCAGTAAAGAGGAGGATGATATTTAGCACCTCTGCTTTCATAGGCACCTGAAGGTCTATGGGAGGGCAGAGGACTCTGGTAGTTTTAGGCAGTAGTCCATGTTAGTAAGGGTCAAATGGCTAAGTTTGGTGCTGTGTGTAACTTTTTTGCTGCTGGTCACAGTAAAGAGGAGTGTACTGCCTGTAATTCAAGCCTCTGTGTGTTCATATAAAATTTAAGTCAGCTTTACACTCTACCCACAGTTCCTTGCTAAGTAGCTCAGCATATGAGAAGTTATACTGTTATAACACTACTGAAATAGGAGTTGGCTGATTTAGTTACAAAAAGAGACTACTTTACATAGGGCTGTCACGATATACTGGTGTGATGGTATACCGCGGTTTGAAACTGCAGGTATTGATACTGTGACTTTTTTCCAAACTGTGGTAATCGCGAGTCATGGTATACCGTGATATATTCAGACTTCATGTTTCCTGGCAGTGTGAAGGGGTGCACTTGGGGAGTGTACCCTTGGAAAAAACATTTTTTTTGTTATTCTGTGTGATAGTTGGTGAACATAGAAGGAACTCAGCCAGTCCCCCTCCACCATTTTTAAGTGGGCATGCTCCAGTGTGGACTGCATGCGGGCTTCATGTGCAGAGAACTGTGAAGAGACAAGATCCTTCCAGATGGAGCAGCGAGGACTCTGAGAGAGTTGTGACCAGAAGGAGAGCAAAGCGTGGGTTTACTTAAATAAAATATTAAGTAATTTATTTAGGCCCACCACACTGAGGCAGTTTGGACCCTTGGCCCTGACCCAGAACATGGTTCAGTAATTGTCTCCACTCTCCAGGCCAGAGCACTGCAGCAGAGATTGAGGGAGACAGAGTACGACCCTGGCCGGCTGGTGGTGAGTTGACTCAAGAGAGATGGAGGAGGACTTATGTAGGGGAGAGGAGGATACTTGCTCGTACCCAGGCCAGTTCTTGTTCTTTTTTTTTTTTTCAAAATGTGGGATAGTGTGTGTGGGTTATGTTTTAACAGGTGGGTGGGACCGTGGCACTCAGGATCGGGATGGGAGGGAGTCAGTGGATGAGGGGATGGGAATGGATTATGACGGATGGATCCTTGGTTGGAAACCTGGCCTGAAGTTGAATTTGTGAAATAAATGTGAGGGGATGGGCCGTGGATTATGATGGATGGGATGATGGACCCTTGGTGGGAATTTAAAACCTTGCCTGAAGTTAAATTTTACTGTCCCAAAGGCGGCAGGCTTGGCAGCTGCCCTTAAGATCTACTGACCACCGACCTTTATAATTTGAAAACTGTATCATTTTATTTGAAATACTAGGGAACATCTAAAACGTGTTTCATGTATGTTACTGTTAAGCAATCAGCAGCACTGCAACCCTCTGCTTTATTACTAGGGGACATTACCTGAATTCTGAAAACAGGAGAATCTTTGAGAAGACGCACTGACTGGCACATGGCAGATGGCACTGCAGGGAGTCAGGGATGGAGGGGATTGGGAAGGGGAGTGATTATGGACGGATGGATCCTTGCTGGGAAACTTGGCCTGAAATTGGAATTGTGTGTAATGTGTTTTTCTGAAGTCTTCCCATAGGCAGCCGCAGCAGGCTGGCAAGCTGCCCTTAATGTAGCTATCCCATTAATGCTGATATTTAAAAAATCACTTGAAAGTGGCAAAGTACCATGGGATTGGCCGACGGCGAATGTGTTGCCCAGCCACAAGGAGGGTGATAGAGCAGATTATACGAACTATAGACCCATAAGCCTGACCTCGGTGCTGGGGAAAATTGATGGAATCTATAATAAAGGATATAATAGACACCCATTTTATATACACTGACCAGGGGGACAAAGAGCAGAACGGTTTGTGGCAGGCAGGTCATGTGTGACCAATGTACTGTGTTTCTATGAGAAAATCTCAGCAGCTTTAGACAGGGGAGAGGCTGTGGATTGCATCAATGTGGACATTGCAAAGGCCTTTGATAAGGTTCCTCACCTACAAGTTATGCACGGCCTAAAGGATATAAAAGTGGACCACAGAGTGGTCTGCTGGACTGAAGACTGGCTAGTTGATAGATCACAGAGGGTGTGTATAAATGGGTATTATTCAGGCAAAATAGTAGTTACAAATGGGGTCCCCAAGGGATCAGTCCTGGGCCCTGTGCATTTTAAAATTGTTATATCCGGAATGAGAAAAGGGGGGGACAGCTGGCTAAGCAACTACGCAGATGATACTAAGTTAGCTGGGCTGGCGCAGATGCAGAGGGGGTTAACAGCCTATAGGCTAACCTAAACAACATCTATAATTGGGGGAACAACAATGGGCATGAGTTTTAGTATAGATAAATGTTACGTAATTCATTTGGGTAAGCACAGTGACAAAAATAACTACTATATAAATGGATCAACTCTGTGCAAATCTGAGGAAGAAAAAGACCTGGGTATTCTGATAGATCACAAACTTACATACCACTCATGCTAATAAATCATAAAAGCTTAACATGTGCTGTGGAATATAAAGAAAAACTTTAGGAGCCGGAGTCAAGAGGTGATTATGCCTCTGTATAGGGCAAACGTCAGGCCAGTACTGGACCATAGGGCCCCAGTGTTGGGACCCATCACTAAAGGAGGAGTAGCTAGCTTTGAAAAGGTACAAAGACAAGCCACCAAAATGATACATCATAATAAAAATACGCTGTACGAACGGCACTTGAAGGATTTACAGCTTATGTCACTGGAGACAAGGAGGGTCAGAGGAGACCTGTTATTGTGTTTTGATATAATGCAGGATAGTTACATATTAAATGAATTAAATCTTCAATTCAGAAATAATGAAAAGGGTACCGGGGTCATCCACTTCTGCTACGACACATAAGATACAGCACAAATAAGAGAAAGGCTTTCTTTGCTCAGTGGGTGGTGGCTCCCTGGAACAAGTTACCAGAGGAAATAATCTGTTTAAAAGGAAAAAAAAAAAAGACCCACTTAAAAAACCAACTGGATAATTATATACTAGGAAGAGGTATATTAGCTTATTAAGGGTGAATGGATAGGAGCGATAATGGACCACGGATGGCCTTCTTTGCTCCTAAAACTCCTTGTATGACTCCTCATGTTCTCTTACAGGCCCACACCCAGTAATAAATTGGGGGAGGTGGGGGTGAGCTTGTATTGGACATCTCAAACTCTTCCGCCTGAGAGTCAGATGGAGACTATGACTGATCCCTCCCTGGAGCATGGCATAATGAAAGCAAGCCCTTCAAGGTCCATAGAGGCATTTAGTTGAAAACCCTACTTTACAGACCACAGGGTCTCTATTTGAGCCCGATGCCCCAGGTACTGAGAAGTGCAGTCTTCTATTCTGGTAGTGGTTATACCTTTATAACATCTCATATGAGAATTGCATAGCAAGCAATGACAGTAGAACATGTAGTAGTTTTATATTTCCTTATGGAGAGGTGCAGTCTCTTATATTAGTAGTGGTCACAGCAATGTCAAATCTAAGATGTTGATTTATAAAGTGAGGCATTGTGTTGGTGACATCATAGCGTATTGGTGACAATATTTCCTTACTGTTTCTGTAATGAGTACAACCATATAATAGCCTGTATGCTGATTTTCATAGTGAGGCATTGTGGGTACAGTAAAACGCTGATTTTGTGTCTCCCTACTCAGTATAGTACTTTGCACTTGGTACAGCATTATAGTGATATTTTAATGGTCTTCTAAGGTGCAGAGGCTGGCACCTTGAAAGAAGTGCAGGCGTGTAATTACAGACACATAATTACGTAGCTGCACTGGTGGTTTAGCCAATCATAGCAGTTGCTTTTTCTCACACGTTTATTAAAAAAATAAATAAATAACCAACACCTTCAGTGACTGGCAGACGCTGCCACTAGGTATGGTGCACCACTGCAAGTGTGAGCACGCCAGAACACCCATCTGTCTGGCACAGCAGTCCCCGTCAGCCAAAATGACTCCTGACAACTGGTCAATGTCAGTACATGTTATAGGTGAAACCAAGCAGCAGGTTTGGGAAAGCCTAAGGGGATGAAGGTCCTCTTTTCATACAAATTATAGCCACTGTAATTATGACTGAGAGAAGCATAACTACAGGAACTGCAACTGGAATTGTATTGAACTATGGTTTCACGGTGTCATGTGGTTTACTAACACAGTCCTCGGGAATGTTTTTATGCAGTGTTATCTTAGCAAGCATGAAGTATTACTTTTTCAGTGTAAAAGAATTCCGAATCAGGGGTCTGTTGTTACTGCCAAGGAGTTTTGCAGAAATTGTACCGCTTTTTTCTCTCCGTTGAGTTTTTAGCATTTCAAAAACTCAAGTAAGCATTGATCCACGATAAAGGTGGGCTCTACTAGGAATTAATGTCCAGTCTTTTGGGGAGGGAGGGTGGGGGCATGAGGCCCAGGCAGAGTGTCTCCAACCACCAGCCGGGCATTAATTCCCTAGTAGAGCCCGACTTCGGAGTGGATTAATGCACTTGTAACATGGCAAGCACTTACAAAAATTAATAGTCTAGTGATTTGAAAATAATAACACAGAGACAGATGTGCAGCATCTGAATTCTTTTACTGTGATTTCTGTGTGTTAACATTAAAGAGGAACTTTCATGATGGTCCAAAAAGTTATAGTTTAGTCATTATATTCGGTACTGGACCTGAAAAGGTGTGTGCATTTGTTATTTTTGGCCAGGGTTTACTCTGCCTTTCATAATTTGGATTTGTTTTTGAGCCCTGCTGCACTTGCCTTTGCTGCTCATTTACAGGGCACTAGTAATTTAACTTGTTATAACAAGTTAAACAAAGCACAATTAAACCATTACTTGCATTTTTTTTCCTTCTAATTACTCTGACTAGGTTACAAACCCAGCAACTTATTTGGAATGGATTTCATTAACTGCAGGTACTGTGGAACAATTTTCAGAAGGACAGTCTTACAGGATTTAGGACACTGTCTACATGCTGAGCCTTGGAGATCTTAGGTCTCAGCTCCGGGCAGCATGGGCAGAGATTGCACGCCTCAAATTTCATATTGAAGAGGAAATACATTATAGGAACCACCCGCCATTTCCCCAGCATCCAACAGAAAACCTCGACCGCAGAGGGTAGTTGGTCCAGGAGGTTGGCAGGTGGTTAGGAGGAGCAAATCAGGTGCCCCATCACTCTCTCCTCTCCAACACATTACCTCCAAAACCATATAAACACTACAAACAGGTATCTGCCTCTATCTCTGAAATCAAATAAAGAGGCAGAAGACACTGCAGAGCAGGACACTGAGCACAGGAGCTAAGCACAACAAAACTCACCCAAATCAGGAACCAAAACTAAACAAGCACAAAGGAAATCCAAAAAACTTCTGATCATAGGAGACTCCATGATTCGGGGAGTTGATACCCATCTCCAGCCAGGGGTGATGGTCAGATGTCTCCCAGGTACATCAGCATGGAGAGACACTGACCGCATTGCTAAAATTGTTCACAAAGCAGGAGAAAACATTGATGTCCTAGTACACATAGGGACTAATGATCTCGCCAACCGGTCAGTTGTGGAGACCAAGGAACACCTGACTAGGCTGGGTGACAAACTATCATCTATTTCGTCTGGCATCTCCTTCTCTGAGATCCTGCCAGTCTGGGAGAAGGGAGCAGATGGACGGAAGGTCAGAGAAGCGGAGATAGGGAGCTAAACACGTGGCTCAAGGACTGGTGCCAGGAAAAGGACACGATTTGTAGGAACTGGCAACAGTTCTGGGAGGCGAATTCTTTAAATTTGATGGACTGCATCTGACTAAAGAGGAGTCAGTGCATTGGGGCAGAAGTTTGGCGTCTTTGCAGAATATTTAAACTAGCAAATGGGGAGAGGGTGCTGCACCCCATACGTCGAATGGGAAGAACACCTCCCCCTCAGCTAGTGGTCAAACAGGAATTCAGCGTGTTTGCCATTCATTTGCATCACCAGGTAAGAAAAAAGGTTTGTCTCCCATACGATGCACAGGGGTAATGCCAAACTTCACCCAACAACTAACACACCAAAATCTGGCCAATGGAAAATCATGTACACAAATGCTCACAGCCTGGGAAATAAGATCCCAGACCTGCAGGCAATAATGTCAGAGGCTAAACTGGACATAGTAGCAATTAGTGAGACGTGGTTTACCAGTAACCACACTTGGGAGACTTCAGTACCTGGCTATGTATTGTTCAGAAGAGACCGAGGTGCAAAGGGGAGGTGGCCCTGTATGTTAATGAAAATATCAAAGCTACAGAAATTCAGAATACACATAAGGAGCCAGAAGAACTTGGGTCACCCTGGAAACAGGAAATGGGACAGCCATAAGAACTGGGGTTGTCTACAGGCCCCCAGACCAGAGGGAGGACATAGACACATTACTGTTAGAAGATATACAAAACATGACAGCTAAAGGGAGGTTCTGATAATGGGAGACTTCAACATGCCAGATACAGATTGGTCAATACCAGCAGGAACATCTGCCAGAACTAGACTCATAGTGGATTCCCTGCAGGGAGGGCCTCAAACAACTGGTACAGCAACCCACAAGAGACAGGGCTATCCTAGATCTAGTACTGACTAACAAAGAAGGGATCACAGATCTCCAGGTAGAAGGTCACCTGGGGTCCAGTGACCATCACATGGTATGGTTCAATTTGGCTACTACATCTAAATCATCCCATTCCAAGGCAAAAATATGGGACTTCAGAGGAGCTGACTTTGATAAGATGGCCAACAGAGTTAAGCTAGCCCTGGCAAAAAGAAACACAGGTGAGGAGGTACAGGCAAAGTGGGCAAGCATTAAGGATACAATACTTGAAGCAACATCCCATTGTGTTAGACAGAAAGCGAAGTGCAAAGAAGACGAAACCACTTTGGTTCTCAAATACAGTAAGCAGAAAAGGTCAGAGCCAAAAGGCTGGCCTTCAGAAAATATAAGGGAACACAGCGGGATGAAGATAGGGAGGCATACCAAACTGCCCTAAGGGAAGCAGGTAAGGCAGTAAGGCAGGCAAAGTCCCAAACTGAGGAAACACTAGCACGAACAGTAAAAGAAGGTGACAAGACTTTCTATAGATACATCAGTGAAAGGAGAAAGTCCAGAGGGGGTATTGCTAAGCTTAATGGAGAAAAGGGAGCATGTGAGGAGGAGGACCCTGTAAAGGCATCTATCCTAAATAGATACTTTTGCTCAGTGTTTACTGGAAGAGAAGGTAGGCAGGGCCCACAGCTCAGCATCATGGACACAGGGGGGAGGGAGGTGAGCACTACTCCCTTCACAAAAGAAAGGGTCCTACAAGAGCTTGCTAAGCTCAGGGTGGATAAGGCAATGGGACCTGATGGCATACATCCCAGGGTACTTAAGGAGCTAAAGGAGGAACTAGCAGAGCCATTAGCAGAATTGTTTAGTGAGTCTCTGAGCACAGGAGAGGTCCCAGAAGACTGGAGAAGGGCTCATGTGATCCCACTCCACAAGAGTGGTAGCAGGGAGGAGGCGGGGAACTACAGACCGGTCAGTCTTACCTCAGTAGTGGGCAAGATTATGGAGGCACTCCTTAAGGAAAGGATAGTGCAACACCTGGAATCCATAGGGGCACAGGATCCAAGACAGCATGGGTTTACAAAAGGAAGGTCCTGTCAAACTAATCTCATAGATTTCTTTGACTGGGTAACCAGAGTGGTGGACCAAGGGGGAGCAGTTGATGTCGCCTACCTTGACTTCAGCAAAGCTTTTGACACTGTTCCACATAGAAGATTGATAAATAAGCTAGGTAGGCTGGGTGGGTCAGAAGTTGGTCAACTGGGTGGCAAACTGGTTGACTGGCAGAAAACAGAGAGTGGTAGTAAATGGTATACAGTCAGAAGAGATGCAAGTCACAAGTGGGTACCTGAGGATCAGTCCTAAGGCCAGTCCTATTCAACATCTTCATTAGTGACCTCAAGATGGACTAGAGGGTAAGGCTTGTCTCTTTGCAGATGACACCAAGACCTGCAACAGAGTAGATGATCCAGATGGTGTGGGCAGAATGAGAAGAGATCTGGATAAACTAGCAGAATGGTCAGAAGAGTGGCAACTGGGATTTAATGCAAAGAAGTGCAAAATCATGCACATAGGGAAGAGAAACCCTGAAGCCACTTATAGGCTGGGAGGGGAGTTGCTAGCAGTCACAAAGGAAGAAAGAGACTTGGGCATCATCATCACTGATGACCTAAAATCATCCAAGCAGACCTCTAAAGCAGTAGGTAAGGCTAGGGGGGTGTTAGGGTGTATTAGTAGGGGTATCACAAGTCGTAAGAGGGAGGTAATAATCCTCTGTACAAGACATTGGTTAGGCCCCATCTGGAGTACTGCGTGAAGTATTGAGGCCACACCTTCACAAGGACATTAACCAAATTGAGGCAGTCCAGAGAAGGGCAACCAAAATGGTGCAGGGACTGCATCAGAAGACATATGAGGACAGATTAACGGAGCTCAATATGTATACCCTTGAGCAAAGGAGGGAGAGGTGATATGATCGAGACATTTAAACACCTTAAGGGCATAAACAAGGTGAAAGAGTCTAACATGTTTAAATATAAGAAAAATAGCAGGACAAGAGGACACAGCATGAGATTAGAGGAGGCCGATTAAGGGGAATGGAGGAAATTCTTTTTCACAGAAAGGGTGGTAGATGCATGGAATGGCTTACCACAAGAAGTGGTGGCTATGAATACAGTGCAGGGCTTCAAACAGGCATGGGATAGGCATAAGGGAGCAATACAAATGACTATGAATAGATAGGTCACTGACAGAGCAAAGGCCGATGGCACATTTATAAGGTAGAAAAAGAAATGGGCAGACTGGATGGGCCTTACGGTCCTTATCTGCCGTCAACTTCTATGTTTCTATGTTTCTATGTTTCTATGTTCAGCAGCGAGGCTGTTACCTCCTGATGATATCACTGTAGGGTAGAGGAGTGACTTACACTGCAGTACCATGCAGTTGCAACAATGTTGCAAGGGAAACCTACCAGTATTCAGTGTACATACTGTACATCCTCTTCCCCAAGACACCCTGTTAGCAATGCATTATGGCAAAATCCAAATGCTTTGTCAGTATGTTTTTTTTTTTTTTTGTGTGTGTGAGAAATTGATTCTGCCCTACGATGATGTTGCAGTACAGTCCTGGGCCCACAGCAACACAGGCTTGCTATAGAAGCTCTAGTACACCCTGCGGTTTTTAGCCGCTCAGAGGCCAAAAACTAACTGCAGCGGACAGTAATAAAATACAGGTCCAGAATCAGTGCAAGAAGGGGTAATTTATGCATGAAAGTCAAAAGGACTGGGGAAGTTCCTCTTTCTATTGTGACTGTCACTTACTTTTAATATTGCCAGATGTCTGGATTTATTCAGTCACTGCATTTTGTTTCAATTCACGATATCATTCCTTCATTACATTCACATTCGCTTTGCTATGCGACTCGAAAAACAGTCGTTGCACCATGTCAAAACGGGTGCATTGCATTATGGGATTCTTTATTTGGATATTCAGGCCTGCAAACAGAGCTACGTTCCTGTACCAATCATGTGTAAAATACTGCAGTTAGCGACAAGAGATAGAGAACTGCGCTACTACGAAGAGGTATTTTAACAATGACAGTATTATGTATTTATTGCTACCACTCATGTTTCCAGTTTCTCAGCTCTCAGCACTCGGGCGATTGTCGCAGTACCGGCAATATTAACGATCAGGTGGGAATGAGCTGTACTTCCTTTTACACTCCCCTTATGGCGATTTTAATGTGGTAGGAAACAATACTACATTATGAAGTGGGCATTACTAGGGAATTAATTCCTGCTTTATTTTGTACCACGTGTGCTGTTTCCACCTGTCTTTTTACTGTATTTTGGTGTTCTATTTCTTGCCATGTTACAAAGCTTCTTTCTGTCCTGACCACTCGGAGCTATAAGCCCCCATGACAGCACATCCAAAGACATTTTTTGCCTGCTGGTTCAGTTTCTTTTACTTTATTGTTTTGTTTGGGAGGGGTTGGCAGTTTCTAATTGCATCTTAAGCTGTAGCAAAATACTGTAGCTTGTATTCTGTTTCAGGTCATCATAGGTTTTCCAACTCAGATAGTAAGCTTTGCCTGTAATTTATATTCCTGTACTTACTTGTTTTTAAAGGGAGGGAGATGTGTGTGTTTTCACATGATTAACACTCTTCGGATCTTTAGCACTGATCCCCTCTGTGATGCAGCCAGTCTCTGCTGCTGGCTTAGGGGCAGGGAATGGGACTGTAGCTGAACCCACATCTCCCTCATTTAGAAGACATTTGGGAGGCAATGCGATCTTGTGGTTAGAGCACTAAACTGTAAGAAAATCATTAAGTTTAGACAGGCGGAATTTATTTGTACACTTGAAATTTGAGAAAATGAGCTGGCCCGTAGAGATGGCAGCATTACATATTAATGGATTCTCAGAGAAAATTTAATGACTTAAACTTTCTCATATATTCTAGAGGTCTCTGAGTTGTTTAAAACTTACTGTATATAGGAAATTACTTGTTATGTATTTACCCTTTCTTATTTAGCACTGTCCAGCCCTAGTCGTCTGTCTCATCCTGTTAGTCCTCTACATGAATGAGCTCTGTGGCTAGGGCTTATAGAGATCAGTTATATTTTTTTAAATTGAATAATTATAGGTGAGATCAAATTATAATTGGTAGGCAGGCTTGCAGTGTTTACTCCTTATTTGTAACTTTTAGAATTGATTCTTACCGCCTCCCCTTTTTTGTTTCATATTTTTATTGAGATTTTTGCATAAATATACATGCAAAATGACAATTCAGGACACCACAGAAATACATGACTTCTCAAAATACTGTAAAAGTAAGAAAACAGAAAAAAGGATGTAAGCACAAGGGCTTAAAATGGCTGAAGATGCCTCTGCAGAGCTGAGGGCTCTACATATAGTTATGCAATACCTGTCAGTATATTTCTTACCAGCTATCAGTGATATTTTTTCCCCCCTGCTGACCTACAGTGAAAATATCGAACTATTCTCACTGTAGATCCCCAAGAGCAAAAATATTTTCACTGTAGGTCAGGATTCACTGGAGCAGGCCGCACGAGCAGCAGAATTATTTTTCTGTCACTCAGCTGCTGTCTCGCTCCCCAGCTCCCGGTCCAACACTTCCAGTTAAGCTTCTCAGTCAAAATAACAAATTTACAACTGTTTCTTGCTGTTTTCATTTATAAGCAAAACATTGTTTCCCCTGAAATAACTGTACAATAACAATTCTCACACCTGTAGCACACCAACCTCCTTCCGTGTCACTCAATGGTGATCTCAGTTCCCCTCTCACTGTCTCACTGGGGCATATCCCATATAAATATATATATATATATATATGTTTACTGTCCATCTGTTCATACTAAAGAAAAGTAGCGTGAACAAACAGTTCTAGATTTACAGTGCAGCTGGCTGTATTACACAACTACTAGAATCTCGTAATAAACTGAAAACAAAATTAACTTAGAAGTAAATTACAAATGACCATATGAAACACAGTTGACCATTGACTGATTACGTGACGGTAACTTAAACTCCCTTGGTGTTACAGTATTCGCAGGTTCCCTACAAAGATAAGTTACTCTATTCTTGAGAGGTTGAAGGTGGCCTAACCTCTGGAACTCCACAGCAGTGGAGTTTTTGCCAATCAAGTAAGGGTCCCTGGGGTGACTCTGGGATATACTAGATCATGCCCTGTCCCGTCCAGTAGGGCTACCTCCTTCACCAGAAGGGCATGTAGATATATCCTCCAACTTCTAAGAAAGAGCTCTTCTAGGGACATGGATACAGTGCACTTATCCACACTTTGGCTGTCTTCCTTTCTCTTTAAGTTCAGCCAGAACATCTTCAAGCTAAGCTCCTTCCACCCACCCGAGTGGTGTCCTCCTAGGCTCCACCCCATGATGTCAGATCTACCTTTCTGCTGGAGGAGTCAGGTCTCCTCCTTCGCAGCTCTTGCACATGGTGTAGGCCCAAATTCTGTTTCCTTCTTCAGGCGATTTTCTGCAGGTTTGTTCGCAAATCTGTGTCTCAGCACGGAACACGACAACCAGAAATCAAGTCCTGGGTTCAAGTGGTGCACCACTTGCAGCCAAAAGATGTTGCACACCGACCCCCACACCTTGTGCATGTATTGTCTGGGGGTTCAGCATGACCCTCAAGCTTACAGCCTCAGTCAGTCCCTACAACCCTCGACCCTCAAAGACCATTGTGCCCACCTTTTATTAGGCCGCCCGGATGAACAGAGTCCGGTCCAAGGACACCTGCAGGGCCATTCTGCAGCAACAGGCTCATCGTAGCAGCTTGCCACGCTTGAAGAGGCGGTAGCCCAGGCTGCAGCAGACTCTCTTGTGGCTCCTGCATTGCTCCCGATGGGTGCCAGCGTCTGGGCTTTGTTGCAGGCATTTTTTGGGACTTATGCCAGTCCCTTCCTACCCTCATGGAGGGTCCTTGTGGGGATAAATGTTTGAAATCCTCAGAGTCCAAGAGGCTGTGTTGCAGGTTGTGGGACAGGGAGCGGGCTCGCTTCTCCTGCTCCTGCAGTTCTATGTCTGGCTCGATGGCTGTCTAGCCGTCAGCTTTGGCTGACCCTTCAGGAGTTCCTGTTCAGGCCGCTAGCTCCACAGTGTCACCTTTGGGCTTGCTGGATGAGATCTTTCTCGATCCAGTTGTCCCATTACCAGAGGAGGTTGAGGACGACTCGCTCTCCAGGACTCGTCCTTCCGGCCCTTTCTCATTAGGGTTTGGACAAATGGGCCATTACTGCCATCTCCCCCGAGAGATCAGCCCCTCTGGGGTTCTGTGGCAGGAACCGATCAGCATCGAGTACACGGACCATTCCCCCATGTCTCCTCACTGGCAACACGTTCGTCATTGGTCGAGGTCCAAGTCGAGGACTCAATCCCGTTCGAGGTCAGGGTCTTGGGACTCTGACCATTCCCACTCTCAGCCATTGACAAGGAAGCACTGTTGACACTCCTCATTCTCTGACAGTGAGTGGCTCTGCTACAAGTTATGGCAGCGTTACGAGAAGTTCCTGTGGCAGCAATGGGTCCTTGGCCATGGTCGATCTGCACATCAGTTCTCGGCGCTCCCCTGGTCTTCTCTTGCACAGCCTGTCCCGGTCCTAGCCCAACCGGCCGAGCCAATGCTGGCTTCCCCACCTATCATGGTGGAGCCCCCTGACCTGCTTCTGGTCTCCCCTGGAGGCTGTCCGTTTAAGATCACCCACTTGGACGAGTCACGGGTGGTCCACAGGGAGCCTCGGCCAAAGGCAGTGTTTGAAGAGTCCTCTGATTCCGAGCGGTCTAACATGCATTCTGCTTGGACTCTGTACTTCAGCCACGAATCAAACAAGGAGCTTACCACTGAGCATGGATCAGTCTTCTTTGGGGCCTTGCTGTGTCTCATCCGGAGTCTATTGGGATTCCCCTGGAACCCGTCCAGAAGTGGGCCAAATACCCCCTCATGGAGATCCTTGACAAGATAACTCCTGGGGGTTGCCTTTCCCATGGTGGAAGCCATTCTGGGTCCTGCCTTAGAGCTTTGGCAGCATCTAGCTTTTTGCATGGCACCCTCCGCCTGTATGGTCCACAAGTACACAGTCTTGATCTGGTCCCTTGCTGGGTTTTCTGACCATCCCTTGGCTGAGGGACTGGTGGCCGTCTCTGCCTTCCACTGGATGGGCAACATCAGGGATGTTGACAGGCCTCCCGACAAGGAGTCCAAAAGCTGGACCATGCAGCTAAAAAAGTTTATGCTGCTTCCTCCCTCTGTCTCTGGCAGGCGAGCTCAGCTCTCATGATGGCCAACTTTAGCCATGCCATCATAGGGTTCTGGACCTTGTCATCCCCTGTCTTCCAATGGACTTACGGTTCACAGTCAAGATGGTCCAGGACCAGGGGTGTTTGGTTGCCAAGCGCCAGCTTCAGATGACTTTGGACATTGGCTACTCCTGTGCTCAGTCGGTGGCCATGGTGGTTGCTGTGCAATGTAGGGCTTGGTTGAGGATTTCCACCTTTACGGTGGGATACCCAACATAAGCTGGTGGACCTTCCCTTCTTGGGTACTGACCTGTTTGGGAATGGGGTGGATGATCACCTCACCAGGATTGAGAAGTCCATTGCCACCCTGGACTCCATCACATCCTCTCAGAAAGATCTTAAGGGCCCGAAGCTGAAAAAGAAGTCCTTTCGATTTCGGCCCTTTCCACCCCAACAGCTGCTGCATCCCCTGTCAAGGCAATCCCAGGCCTGGCTGCCTAAGCCCAAGCCTGCCACCTCCGGTTCCAAAATGCCCAGAGGTCAGGGCGGTGGTGCTGCTTCAGCAGCTGGCTCCAGAGCGTCTGCCAAGCCTTCTTAGTGATAGGTTGGGGGTTCCGACCCCTGCCTCGGTTTCCCATGGGGGACAGCTTTGCCATTTCTGGCATGCCTGGTCCATCATTACTATGGACAAATAGATGTTAGATGTGGTGGACTGGGGTCTGCCTCTCCTGCCGTACCAAGCCCATGCCTCACGAGAGTCTGTTGTGTCCCCAGACATGCTGTCTGCCCTCAGGGAGGACATCGCTCAGCTCCTAGAGAAAGGAGCTGTGTCCTGTGTCCTGTGTCCTGGACACCATGGCCAGTCAGGGCATTGTGTCCAGGTGGGGACATGGCATCCTGCACCAACATGGTCCAGTGGGCCAACTGGCTGATGCACCCCCTGCAATGGGAACTGGCCCACCAGTGATCTCAGCACCTAGGTCACTTGGACCAGCTGGTTATGGTGACACAGTTGATGTGGGATGCCATGTAGTGGTGGCTTATCCCAGAACACCTGCAGGAAGGAGTCCCATTCGTCCACCCAGAACAGACTGTCGCTGTGATGACCGAGGCATCTCTGTTGGTATGGGGAGCACACTTGGGGACCACAGAGCCCACAGGCTCTGGACCCCCAAGGATTCCCAGTACCTTATCAGCCTGCTGTAGCTCTGTGTAGTGCATCTTGCTCTGACGGCATTTTCTCCATCTGAGGTCAAGTTGTACAGGTCCAGATGGACAACACCACACCATGTACTACCTCAGCAGGCAGGGTGGAACGTATTCCCTCCGGTTTTGCTGGAGGTCCTCCACACCTGGACCCGTGTGCACAGCTTAGGTGCCAATCTTGTGATGATTCATGTGGCCGGAGCCTCCAGCCAACTGGCGTATGCCCTCAGCCAAGTGGGCGAGGCATCTCATGAGTGGTCTCTTCACTAGGAGGTAGTGGATCACCTGTCCTACCAGTGGGGTACTCCCCTGGCCTAATTTGTTCACCTCCTGAGAGAACGCAAAGCTGAGGCTATTCTGTGCCCACCCCCCACAGTGCGGAACACTGATGTTGGATGCCTTTATGAAGCCTAGGACCCTGGGCTTCCTGTACACCTTCCTTCCCTTCCCCCTGATCCACAAGGTGTTGATCAAGGTGAGAAGGGACAAGGCGTGGATGATCCTGGTAGCCCTGAACTGGCTGCACCAGTTCTGGTACCCAGATTTCCTCATCCTCAGCAGCAGGCCTCCATGGTACTTGCCTCTGCACCCGGACCTACTCTTTTGCCACCAGGGGAAGGTCTTGCACCCGGGCTTTCAATCCCTGCATCTGACAACCTCGTTCCTGAGCAGCTGAGTTCCAGAGTTTGGTTCTCTCTGACGAGGTTTTTCATGCCATAGCAGCCTCTCAGAAGGAGTCGATTCGCCAGTACTGTGCCTTCAGATGGAAACACTTTTCCATTTATTTATTTAGCTTTTGTTTACCGGGTAAGTACACTAGACAAGTAGTATGCCTATTTTCAGGAAGGACCCGGGAGAGCACAAAACATACAGTATACATACATGGCAACATTGGAGAAACAGCATGATACAGTAAAAAACAGCTATAACAACGCTTGTATAAGGGCAGAGATACTGCCACACATAGTACAAATTGTTACAGGACATAGATAGACATTAGAATCACTGAATACATATTTTGGTGCTAGGGCAGGGAGCTAGACCCCCTGTTCTGCCCTGAGGCTAGCATTCTGGACTACCTGTGGTCCCTCTCTCGGGCATGAGGTTTACGACAGTCAAGGTGCACCTGGCAGCCATCTCTGCATACCGGGCACAGGCTGGTATGCCAACAGTTGCACAAGAAAAGGTGGTTGGGCACATCTTTAAGGGCCTTGACCACCTGTTCCTGCTGGTGCGTGAACCACCACCACCTTGGGACTTGTTGATGTTACTGGCAGTACACATGGGCAATCCATTCGAACCAGTGCACAGGTGTGACATCTCTCACCTGTCATGGAAGACTGCCTTTTTGGTGGCTATCACCTCCGCCAGAAAGATCAGTGAGCTCCAGGTGCTTTCAGTGGAGTCTCCTTACTTGGTTTTCCAGAGGGACTAGGTTGTCCACCACCCCAACCTGAAGTTCCTTCTGAAGGTCGTTTCGGGGTTTCACCTTAACCAAGTGATTTAACCTCCCAGTGTACTTCACCAATCCAAACTTGGAGGCTGAGCACAGGCTCCACATGTTGTACCTGAGGTTCGCTTATTACACGGAGTGCACGGCTGGAGTTCAGGGAAAGGTTCGCCAGCTCTTTGTCACCTATACTGCCACACCTGGCAGACCGGCCGCTAAGCAGGCAATTGGCAGGTGGATTGTCTTCTTCATTGACCTGTGCTGTAGGTTGGCTGGTAGGAAGCCTGTTAGGCTAAGGGCTCATTTCACCTGACATACTGCTGCCTCGGTGGCTGCTTCCAGGGATGTCCCTATCCAGAAGATCTGCAGGGCTGCTACCTGGAAGTCGGCATAAACCTTCATCTCCCATTACCACATTGACCTTGAGTCATGCCAGGATGCTGGTTTTGGGGCCTCAGTTCTCCACTCCCTGTTTCCTAAGTAGGGATGTGCATCTTGCCACCTCCTCCTGGAGAACTGCTAGGAGTCTGCCAAAGTGTGGATAAGTGCACCATATCCACGTCCCTAGAAATGAGGGTTACTCACATGTAACCATAGTTCTGGGAGTGGTATATGGTGTACATCCACATGACCCACCCGACCTCCCCTGGCAAGTGGCACACAGATCTCAGCTTACAGTGCGCAAGGTCTGATGTCATGGGGCAGAGACGAGGAGGATACCACCTGGGTGGGTGGGAGGAGCTTATCTTGAAGACATTCCGGCTGAACTTAAAGGGAAATGAAGACTGCCGAAGTGTGGATATGCACCGTATGCCACTTGTAGAACTGTACTTACAGATGAGTAACCCTCATTTCCCTATCGGACCCCTTCTCTCCGCCGGCTGCCTTCCTCACTGCACTGCCTGCTGATCACCAGACTGAAGCTTCATCCTTGACACGGGTGCCTCTGCTGCTTCAAGCACCTGGGCGGACCCCTTCTGTCCGTCGGCTGCCTTCCTCGCTGCACTGCCTGCTGATCACCAGACTGAAGGTACGCTGCAGAAACTGGACTGTCCAGAACCATCGACTCTGCCTGCTGACGGGCTGCTGCAGTTCTTTAATTCTTTGCTATTGCTGTTTCCTCTCTGGACCTTAAGCTAATGTTATATTCTGATTGTGGTACTTGTTAATTCTCCCAAATTGTCTTGTAAATCTAACTAGCGCAAACCTAAGCCTGTTTACAGCAATTTTGCACTCAAGGGTAGTTTGAAGTGCAAGTTCATTTAGGCTGTAGGTTTGTAGATTGTAAGATATTACAGCTCTCTTTGTTTTAAGGTCCAGTGGTAAACTACCCTGGACCAGAGATTAAGTTTAAAGTTATACAGTTTTTTCTGTTTAGACCAGATTCCATTTGGGTCACAGTTGTAAGCTTTGCCCTGCAAATAATTCAGTTTCTCTTTCACTTTCTGTCCTTCTGTCTCCTTGCTGCTTGAATTTTTACCCCCACCCTCCAGCCTTGATTAAATACTCTCCTTCCCCCCTCGGCACCATCCCTAGCAATGTTCATCCTCCCCTCTCTCTAATATTGCAACTCCTCTTAAAGATACAGAGTGCAGCTATTAGGCCTAACACTTTGGTGACCCAGGGTGGTACCATCCCAGTGGGAAAACTGTATCGGAGCAAGCATGGGACTCACTGAGCTCCCATCAAAGCTAGTCCTGCGCCAGCTACTCATGGGCGCACTATAGCCACTGTGAGCCTTACTGTCTCCTGGATCCCCTGGATCTATGGGGCAGCTGACCCCCTAAAAATAGCTCCATGGTGTACATATGTCCAACCAGTGGAGTCGGATTTTACCTTCTCAAACATTATAGCAGAGGGCTCTCCCCTGACCGTGGTCCTTGGTGGTCTGAAACTAGGATACCTTCGGAGACCCTCTCATAAGGTCAGGCTTTATGACCGGAGGTCACAGAACGAGGAGCCACCCCCCTTTAAGGCATCTACTCTGGCTCCTGCTGATGGCACTTGCGCTAGCAGGGGACATTGAACTAAACCCAGGACTGCCACCCCAGTCCATACCTACATGGGTGGGCTGGCCAGTGGTTAAAGGGCTGAAGGTGGCCCATCTAAATGTCAGAAGCCTGCTCCCAAACCTAATGGAACTTCGTGTCTGGGTAACTCTGCACAGTCCTGACATTCTTGGAATTACAGAAACCTGGCTAAAGCCTTCCACCCCCAGCTCAGCATGTGCCTTTCCTGGTTACGACCTTATCCACCGAGATCGTCCGGGAAGTAAGAGAGGTGGTGGCATTCTGGTCTACTACAGGAACCATCTAAACCTGTCCACCCTCCCTGATCAACGGACCATGCAGTCCCCCTGTAAGGCTCTGCACACGGTACTGTTACTAGGGATGGCAAAAAAGATTCACATTGTATTTGCATACAGTCCTCCAAAAGGAGGCGTAGAGAGACTGACTGGTCTCCTTGGTGCAGTTGGTGCTGCAACACGGCAGAATGAGCTAATCATTCTGGGTGACCTCAACCTAAATTGGTTGGGTGGCAATACCAAGGCCTCTGAACCCTCACTTACCAGTCTTT
The DNA here is from genome assembly GCA_016271365.2 of Neoceratodus forsteri. Taxonomy (NCBI): domain Eukaryota; kingdom Metazoa; phylum Chordata; order Ceratodontiformes; family Ceratodontidae; genus Neoceratodus; species Neoceratodus forsteri. Next base: position 1,822,052,676 of record CM057449.1, on the reverse strand, counting down.
CTCTGACTCAACTTGTCAAGGATCCTACCAGATGCCCTACTAGTGGTGGTAAGGGCTCACTCCTGGACTGGATCCTGACAGATAGACCAGATAGGATCAGCTCGTCGGGTATCCTACTGGACTCTATCTCTGATCACTCCCCGGTGTACTGTGTCTGGAGGGTACCACATCAAAAAAAATCCCCATAAAATTATCCAGATCAGAGACTACTCCAAGTTTGATCTGTCCTCCTTTCAAAATGACATCAAGTACACAGATTGGGGGGCAGTTTGGAATGCTAAGGACCCCGCATCCGCTGTCGGTCACTTTCTTTGCTCTCTAAGGGCCTTGCAGGAGAAACATGCCCCCCTCATCAGACGGAGGGTGAGGGAAATGGCTACTAAATGGCTTCATGGTAGCCTCCTGGCACTCCTCAACACTAGAGATAAGTGCTGGGCCAAGTTCAGGGCCACGGCTGACCAAGCCATCTTTCTGAGATATAGACAACTCAGACATGAATGCAAAAAGAACATTAGGATTGCCAAGAGTGAATTTTGCAAATCTGCTTTATTGAACTCGGCTAGGGATCCTAGAAGGTTCTGGAGGAACATTAAACAAGTTGTAAGTGGTACACAGAGCACTGAGTCCACTGACATGATAATCGATGGTTCGAGCTGTAACAACTCGGAAACCATCGCCAACTCCTTCAACCATTATTTTGCGTATCTGTCGGAGTACACCTCGTCGCTCCCAAATGATGATGGTGTCAGTGGCAATCAGCCCACTGCACCATCTTCACTCCGCCCGCCTTTTCTGTTCAGGGCAGTGGTAGTTCAAGAGGTGCAGAAACTGCTAGCGGGACTCTCCCCCTACTCAAGTGCCGGACAAGATGGCTTAGAACCCAAGCTCCTCAGTCTTGGTGCCCCCTGGCTGGCACCTCTGGTGGCACACATTTTCAATCTGTCTCTGGCAACTGGAATTATCCCAGACATATGGAAGGTTGCCAGGGTAGTCCCAATCCTTAAACAAGGGAACCCTAAGCTGATATAGAACTATCGCCCTATATCTATCCTGTCGGCGCCTAGAAAACTACTGGAGAAAGTTGTGGCAGGGCAACTCTCAGAGTACTTACAGGCTCATGACATAATGACTCCTGTACAGCATGGATTCAGGAAGGGGCATGATACCTCATCAGCCCTAGTTACTTTTACATCATGGATCAGGGAGGCCATGGACCAGGGTAAACTCTCGGGGGCCCTCTTCATTGACCTCTCGAAGGCGTTTGACCTGGTCGACCATGCCATGCTGTCGACTCAGCTTAGAGCAATTGGTCTTTCCACTACTGCTCTTAGCTGGTTCGACAACTACCTATATGGTAGAATGCAGCGGGTCAAATTTGGCAAAGAGCTTTTGAGTCCCATCCCAGTAATGGTAGGGGTTCCCCCAAGGCTCCGTCCTTGGACCAGTGCTCTTCTCCATTTTTATAAATAACCTCCCCGAAACCACAGCCCACTGTAAACCAATTCTCTATGCAGACGATCTGGTTATTCTGTCTCACTTCAATGAGGTGGTGGTCATCAATCAACAACTGAGTGAAGACCTTATAAACATTCAGGCATGGATCCTGAATCACAAGCTTGTCCTTAACCTAAAAAAACCCCAGGCCATGCTCTTTGGGTCCCGGGCAGAGATTAAGGCCGCCCTTGTGCAGTTCTGTGTATCCGGCAAGGGAGATGTCCCGATCCCTATCACGGACAACTTCAAATACCTGGAAGTAATGCTGAACCTACAGCTCGACCTTGGCCTTCATATTCAGAGGATATGTAAAACAGTCAGCTGTAAACTGGGTCTGGCCTACAGGGCAAAAAACAACCTCATACCAGCCGCGCGTGCTGCCCTTGCGAGAGGATGCTTCTCCCCTCTTTGTGTTATGGGGTCCTGCTGTTTGCTAGCACCACTAAGGCCCATCTCTCCAGGTGGTGAACGGCTTATAACAATATCTGTCTCTTCGCCCTATCAGCCCCCCAGCTCACTCATCACTGTGAGCTCTACAACAAGCTACACTGGCTCTTGCCTACAAAGTACATTGACTTTGTCCTTGGTTGCTTCACTGGTAAGGTCCTCAACACGGGTACCCCTCCAGGGGTGGCAAGCTTGCTGGCCCAAACTGCCCCCTCGTCATATCACCTTAGGTCTCAGGGGTCTGCCACACTCAAGGTACCTGTGACTAGGACCAAGATGGGTGAAAGGGACTTTGCAGCATGTGCTAAACTTTGGAATACCTTCCCAACCCAGGTCCGTGCTGCCTCTCAGGGCAGCCTCGCTCTTCCTGTGGAGCCATCTTAAAGTGCATCGGCCTGCGGATGTCAAAAACCCCCATGACATATGTTTAGCACTTGCACCCATACAAAACTGCTGGCCCTTAAATGTAGTATTTCTGTACTGCCCAAACTTGATGCAAGATGTGTAATCTTACCTGTAGTCTCTTGATGTAACCTGTTCCTAATCATGGGATGTGTAATCTTACCTTGTAGTCTCATGGTGTGTAACCTGTTCCTAATTATGTGATGTGTAATCTTACCTTGTAGTCTCATGATGTGTGACCTGTTCTTAATTATGTACCATGTTGTCCCAAGTGTGTAAGTATGTAATTTCCTGTACTCTCCCGGGTCGTACCTGAAAATAGGCAAATTGCTTGTCTAGTGTGCTTGTCTAGTTAACAAAAGCTAAATAAATAAGTGTAAAGCATATGTTAGTTTTTCAGGCCAAGGTGTTTATCACTGAGGTCCTCCACTGCCCCATGGTGGGCTTGACATGAGAGACCCATGTATTCTGCATGCACTGGCATGCTAACACTGATAGAACCCTAATTGCCCTTGGATATGGTTCCCATCTCTCCTTGTCCATGTCCTCCATTCCATAGAGCAGAGAGACTGGTGTGTCTGCTACAGTTCTAGTGGATTTCTGGGATGACCCCTGTGTAACATGTGACCAGAATAGTTTCAGCTCCGACATTCCCAGAAACAGAGTATATATGTGCCCAGCATACTGTTGCACCTGCCACATGTAGGGGATGTTGTGGGACTGAATGTATGTTCTGCACTCTGTGGACAAGAGAGCCTGTGTATCAATTTAAGCTGTGACTCTTTGAAGCCCCATTTGTGATTTCCATACCATGCCACAGTTTTCTAGTTCATTCTAGTGCAGAGAGAATGAACTCGCACAGACATACTATTAATATTTTTATTTATTTATTTATTTATTAAATTCTCGGATTACAAATACCTTTGAGCAGAAACTGCTCGTTTACAAAGGTTCCACGTCAAAGGATGAGGGTCAACATACATACAGAGGTAGTAAAAGAATGCACAATAAACAACCAAAACAACTAAAAGAAAAAATAAAGATACTCAGTTATAACATACTTTGAGATAATATTCATAAAACGAGTAGCTTGAGTAGGCAGCTGGCTGCAGTAACAATAAGAAAGAGGCACCACAGGCAGTTAGTATTGCAGGCATGCGCCTGAGAGGAAGTTGGCAGGCTAATGGGCCACTGTCTGATGGTAGTGGAAAATGTCTTGTACCAGTGGAGATGTGAAGCAGGAAAGGAGTCACAAGGAAGGCCCAGTGCCAGAGGGAATGAGATTGGGAAAGGGCGGCTGTGAGACATGAGTGAGCTGGGAGGTGTTTAGAGAGATCTCTGTTCAGAGAAGCAGTCACGCTGAGTGGTAGAGGTGAGGTAAAGTTTGAGATTCCTTTTGAAGGGTCCAAGTGTAGTAGAGGAAAGTGATTCTTTATTGAGGGAATTGAACCATTGAGCAGCACTATAGATAAAGGATCGCTGACCTATGGAAGCGACATCTAGGGAACCTGAAAGGTTAGAGATTGGGCACCACGTGTTTGTTGAGTTCCGCTGTAGGTAGTGGAGGTGAGCTAAGACCAGGTGGTATGAGACCAAGAGAATCTTTTGGTAAGTAAGCAGGTCTGGTATTGTATTCTGCTGTTTAGGGTAGCCAGCTGGCCTGTGCATAGAGGTCACAGGTGTGAGTTAGTTGGGCTGCACCTGTCAGTAGTCTACAGGCTTTGTTGAGAGCAACTGAGATCCTGCGGAGGGCACTTGTTGGGGCAGAGCCATAGATGGCAAGGCCGTAGTCAATGATAGAGGTGACAGAGCTGTAGATGGCTAGTTTAAGGGCATCCGCAGGCATACAGTGCTTGTGTTTGTGTATTAGTCCAATCCGTATATTGGCGGTCTTGGCAACAGTGTCAATATGCCGAGTGTAGGAGAGAGTACTATCCAGGGTAATACCAAGGTACTTGAACTCCTTGACATGTTCGTGGTGCCCAGCGTGGTTCTTGATGGTGAGGGACAGAGAGTTGTGCCTGCTCTGTCGGTTACAGAAGGACATGGCTTTAGTCTTGCTGTGGTTCAGGACAAGTTTATGAGAACTGAACCAGTCTTCATGCGGCTGAAGCTCGAGCTGCAGCTAGGATTCAAGGACTGTAATGTCATGGTGGCTGGAAAACAGGACTGCATCGCTCATGATAGTAATATTTTTGGTGGCAGGCACTGGGGAGATTGTTGATGAAGAGGGAGAAGAGTAGAGGGCCCAGAATAGACCCCTGGGGACTCGGAGTGGACCGTTTCTCATCCGAAGAGATCCCTGCAATCCTTACACGTTGGATCCGATTATCAAGGTAGCTGGTGAACCATGGAAGGGCATCGCTGGAGATCCCAATGGAGGACAGTTGCTTGAGCAGTAGGGGTGGTTAACTGTGTCGAATGCCTTGGTAAGGTCTATAAATACTACCTCCACAATTCCCTTCATCCAGTGGCATGGATGAAGGTTGTAAATTCCAGTAGTGCAGTGGTGGTGCTGTGCCCTTTTCTGAAGCCATGCTGCTCTGGGCACTGTACATTGTACTTATCCAGGAATTCAGCTAGTTGGTCCGACACTATTCGCTCCAGCGCTTTGGACAGTGGGGGGAGGAGTGAGATAGATCTGTAATTGGTGTGCAGTGTCCTATCTCCGCTTTTGTGAACCGGTATGACAGTGGCTTTCTTCCAGAGAGAGGGGAAATGGCCCAAACTAAGCGAGAGATTAAAGATCTTTGTAAGTGGTTCTAAGATTTCATCGAGGACTTGTGCCAGCAGTTTTCAGGTCAAGGGAGTCACCACTGTACGCTTGTTTGCCGATGGCCTTTTGAATGTATTTTCTAGCTACTTGTGGTGGGACCTCCTTAAAAAACTTTGGGGTTGTAATGCTCTAGTTGGGGGTAACTTGGGAGGAGCTGGAGGGAGGTCATCGAAAAATTTGGTGGAAGGACACTGTCCAGGTTTGTAAATGCATTATTAAAAGTGCTGGTGATGATACCTAGGTCAAGTGTAGGAGTGCCATGAAGGTTGAGCATAGTAGGTGGTGCTTTAGGATCCTTGCCTGTGAGTTCTTTCATGTTGTTCCAGAATTTGTTTCCCTGGCCCCAAGAGTTGGTCAGAGCCTCTTTGCAATAGCTGCGTTTAGCATTCCGTATTCTTCGAGTGCAATAATTTCTGGCTGCTTTGTATAATTGTATGTCTACTTGCGTCGGAGTTGCACGAGCACAATGCCAGAGGTGGTCTCTGTGCTTGAGCAGAGTTAAAAGGTCAGTAGTAACCCAGGGGTTGGTCTGTCCTTTGACCTTCATCTTTTTCATTGGTGCATAGATGTCACAGGCTTCGTTGAAACGTTTGATAAATAGGTCCAGAGCTTTGTTGGTGCCATTGAGGGAGTCAAGCACTGCCCAGTTCAGCCTGGTTAGATGGGATTTTAACAGCTGGAGGTGCCCTTGTTTGATAACCCCATACATGTGATATGTACAACTTGCTTATGAGGGAGATTTGGGTGAAATTAGGAGGGAGACTGCCCTGCCAACTTGCTTAAGAGGGAGATTTGGGTCAAATTAGGAGGGAGATTGGCCTGCTGGTAGGGAGCTGCTGTAACGTCATGAGTTTGTCCTTAAATGATGTCAAAAAAATAAGAAAAAAGTCATTACAAAAATTTAATGCATTTCATTTTGTCAAATATAAGCACTAAAAAGAATAAACAACTAGTTATATAACATTATCAGATACATTGTTCATCACTAATTAAATTTTTATGTGTCTTTATCTGCCACAAAAACAAATATTTTGGACAGAATTTTACTTAAGCAGGAGATTTTGTTTACTAGGAGGGAGGGAGGGAGATCAGTCAAAAAAACAGGAGTCTTCTGCGTAAAGAGGGAGATATCACATGTATGTAACCCTGGCATAGATAAGCTTGGGAGGGGGCTTGTGGTATTTGTTTGACCAGGAACAGATGACAGGCGAGTGGTCACTTATTGTATCCGGGAGTACAGAAACATTGGAGATGCGTTCAGGGTGGTTAGATAGAATCCAGTCTAGAAGCGTAAAGGAGCCTGTCTTATAGTTACACCTAGTGGGGGCATTGACCAGTTGAGTGAGGTGATGCTCCGCGGCTGCATCCTTATAGGTAGCGGCCTCAGCGGAGAGCCAGTTAATGTTAAAATCACCCATGATTATGGTTTCAGAATTATGTTGCTGGACCCTTAGATATTCCATGATGCTATGGAAGCCAGCAGCCTGGTCTCTTGGGAGTAGGTAAACCGAGATGACAGTGAGTTCCTTGTTATGTGCACCAAGGAGGATTTTGATTGTGAGGACCTGAGAGGAGTTGCTCAGGCTGGGGGATGGGATGATGTGACCCATAAGGGTATCCTTAAGATAGATGGCGCAGCCCCCGCCCTGTTTAGCAATCCTGTCTTGCCTGAAAATGCAGTAGCCAGGGATAGAGACTGAGGTGTCAGGGATTTTAGGGTTTAGCCATGTTTCCACAACTGAGAGGACATCAGGGTTGTGCTGTAGGATCCATGTTTGGAGGGAGTCAAGTTTGTTGAGGATGCTGCAGGCATTGATGGATGCCATGGTGAGTGTCCCTGTCCTTCTGCTTGGTGCCACTGCTGGCTGCCCAGGTGCTCCTGGGTTGGGGTGAACATTTCCTGAGAGCAGAAGCAGCATAAGGAGAATTTGTAGGAGAAAGGATTTCAGCATCTTGTAGATACCTGGTGGTTAAGTCATAAGCCAAAAGAAATTATCAACAGCTGAGGTCCAGAGTCACAGAATGTGTTAGAATTCCTGCAGGTGATGAACAGTACTGTGCCTGTGCATATGCAGGATGTGAAATCCTTTTGTCTGCATGCTTCTTTGTCATTCAAAGAGGTTGTTGAAAAGCCAACATACAGATCATGGAGCAGGTCAGACGAAAATGTGGATTCAAGCAGACCTAGAGTCACCGAGTTTGTCAGACTTAATTGCTTGACTTATGTTTTGCTTGGGATAGCTTCCAAAAAGTTGATTTTTAAATGAAAAATGCAGATACCTGGTTGTGATGTTTTGCAGAAATCCAGTTCAGGAGACTTTCACGGATGTAGTGAGCAAGAATGGTGTAGTTACTCCAAGCAGAAAATCATGTAAATCCACAAAAACTAAGCTACAGACACAGACAAGCAGCCACTACAAAATACCTCCAGCAAACACAGAATAATAAATAATAAATTATATAAAGATGACTGACAAACCAGTGGGACAACACTTCAGTCAGTCTGATCACTCCATCTCAGATATGTCGGTAATGGTGTTAAAAGGACAGTTAAAAAATACTCAGCAGAGACTGACTTTTGAGATAAAGATTATTTTACTTCTCAGTATAGTAGCAGATGGCATGAACATTGATTTGGGTTTTATGACACATTATCCTACTTAGATTTTCACAGACCTTTACTTCATAGGATGGACATTTAACAAGACTTCAGATCAGTCATGGTTATCAACATGTTGGTTTCTCACCAAATAAACGTGTGTGGGGGGAGCTAGGGGATGTTGGGTTGTCTTGTGTGGGGGCTGTGTGTGTGTTTTGAGAGTAGGAGGATGGTGTGGTGTTTTGTGGGAAGGGGTTGTTTGGTTGTGGGGGAAGGGGTGGGGTTGGGGTTATATTGAGGTAGGTGTATATTCAGGTACATGTCTTAATTATGCTACAGTGTGTTAGGACTTCTGGTTCACATACATAGTGAATTTATATTTCTTTCTACTACTGTAGTTATCTTTTCCCCGGGGGGAGGGGAGGGTTGTATTCCATTGGGTTTTTATTCAGATTCTTAAGATTGTTACTTACATAGAGTATTCTGATTATATACTGATACATTATTGAACTCTTAACATTTTAAGATGCATGAACTCATTTCCTAGGGGGTCTTTAAGAGATTTTCTTTTTTTTTTTTGGCACTAATACTGACATTTGATATTATTTTGTAAAAATATGGTTACAGCAAGCCGGCCCAGTGGCGTGGAGGGCCGAGGCAACAATGCCTTACCTCCTACCATGCCAGTGACCTATGTTCATGGTATGAGCGGGTCATCGGGGGCCGCGGCCGGGGTGGGAGAGGATTGAGCTTCTGGAGGACAGCTCTCCTGTCCCGGGGAGGGTGGGGAACAGAGTCCAGCGATTGCCTGACACCTAGCGGAGGCTAGGTGTTGGCACGCCTGGCACTCTACAGTGAGGCACGAAGGCAGAGTAGCCGGCGGGTGTGCTGCATGTGGATGCGTGCATGGCACGCCCACCGTCTGCACTGCATGCTTTGCCGCTGACTGGGAAAAAAACCCTAAAATGGTGGCCCTGGTTGAGCGGCTTGATGGCCGTCCGGAACGTGCCACCTCCAGAGGGCATCACCAATACTGGATCCGTTCCTGGTGGGGAGTTTGAGGGGCTTCCCGCCATACGGGGTAAGCCGTGGGTAGCTTGGTGACGGCCCGAAGTGCGGAGGATGATGCGGGGGACAGATGGTGGCCGGAGAAATAAGGATGCCAGGTAAGAGGAACCAACTGGGGGGCCAGGGGGAGAAATTGCCAACAAATATATATGGTTACAGCACTGTAGGTCTTAATCAGGGCTCCAGATAAGGGGAGTACTGACCTATTTTACTCACCTCATTTTAGGAAATACTCTTCAGAAAATGTTATTAATGAGTGCCAATACTCACCCAACGTTTGTAAATGCTCCAAACTCCATGGAATAGTGCTTCGTAACATAGCTGATAATTCAAAAGGAGCATTTTTTACAGATTTACAGCACTCGTACCCATCCCAATTTTGTTTAACTCGCTATATTTTAAAACTGGTGAATAAATTACTCCTACCTGCCGACATTATCTGCAGCATTAGTCTTAATGTTTATGGAGTTTAACTGGTTCAGAGTATAGTTTAGAAAATGTCCCCAGACAGAATGTATTATAGAATGTAAGAATGTATTCATATAACACACTCATTCGTTCATCTTTCAGTTACTGGGACTGTATGCTTGATTGCTCATGTTATCTACTTCTGCTGACAACTGACCTGGGAAGTTTGCTCAGCAATAGCAGACTAGCAGAATCTGGTTCCTTCAATTTAAATCAGATTTTTTTAGAATAGGTATTTTAAACCAATGAGAATTCTTTCTGGGTTCTTTATTGTATGGTCTGAGTGTTAATATAATTTATAACATGGGTCACATGAAGGTGAGCTGCTGATTGGTCCAACACCATCAGGTGACAGTGGATTAAAATTTAATCCACAGTTAGGTGACCCAGATTGCTTCCAGCAAACCAAGTATTGTGCTTATCCCAATAAAAGCATATCCCTGCCCACACCACTTCCTGGAGTATATGAGTAGAGTCTTGTTTATTTAAATTGTAATGACCAAAATACTTTAATAGTTTTTATTTTTAGTGTTTAGAAGACAGGAAAGCAAAGTAACACAGCCTCTTTCCTAAAGTAATCCATAAATGTAGGAACATGTTTGTTTTACTTGCTTTTTACCATGTATGAAAGTACATTACTTCCATGAGTTGCAAGCACTGCATAATTGGTATGTGAGCTATTGTTTAGAAGTTTATTTCTCAGGGAATGAAAGAGCTATTTTGCATAACCCATATTATTTACATACCCATGATGCAGCGCTTGCAAGTTATGTAAGTAATGCGTTCTCATACATGGTAAAAAGCAAGTAAAATGGGTGTTATAACATGTTTTACTGATTACTTTAGGAAAGGAGCTGTTACTTTGCTCTCCTGTGTTTTGAACACTAAAATGAAGTATTAAAGTATTTCCATCAGTACAGTATAAATAAGCAACACTCTGTTCATATACTCCAGGAAGCAAGTGATTATATCTGAAAGTGTTGCATAGTTATTCTACTCTTGATTAAAAATAGAACAAATGTATCACAGAATTATACAGTCCACAGCAAGCTTGCCATTGCACAGTAGTATTTTCCCAGTGTTGTGTTTCATTTGGTTTACATGTGAGAATTAGCACTAATGTGTCTGCAGTGCTTTTGTACTTTACAGAAATGTCTAACTTAACCATAAAGTGTTTACCCTCAATCTACATGTGGAACTGTTTTTTTCAGATGGAAGGATACACAACAAAACTGTCTTTTCCAGCCTTGAAATAACCCTTTCTGAGCATTATTTGTGTCCTTCATGCAACTCATGTTATAAGCGCAATAACCCACTCCAGGATGTGGGTTTATAGGCATTTCATCCACGCCTGGGGTGCTGTGAGGCCGTGTCTCACAATGCACCCCAGACGTGGATTAAATGCCTGTAACCCTACACCCTGTCGTGGGTTAATGCTAATGTGATTCTCTAAGCAACTGCCATAAATCTCCGAGGAAGGACTTGGTTGAGCCGAAAGCTTAGGCACAGTTTTATTTTTGTACACCTATGTTGGTCCAATAAAAGGTATCAAATCATTTGCTTCGGGATCTGTTCTTACAAGAACCAATACGGCAACTAAACGAATTCTCTGTGTTTTCCTCAAATAGTGATCTCACCTGACCATTCATCTATACCACAATATACCATGCTCAGAATCTCATCTCTGCTGTTCTGGTAGCATATTGTTCTCTGGATGTGACCAAGGTTCCCAATTACCCATTTCCCCCCAGTCCCATTTTCACTTTTTCCTAAGCGCTGCAAATGATTTTGATAATATACTGTGGTATATTTTACACAAATATGATACTCAATTTAATACTGTGACATCCCTACTGGTAGCATTGTCAGTAAGTTAAACCTCAGTTTTTGCACCTTAATAATGCTGCCGTCCCTGGAAAGAATAGTATTATTTGGCATGTGCATAGTTAGTGCTAGAATCTTTGGATCCTGTATATTTGGTAATGTTCAGTTCAGCAGTTTAAAAATTCTAGAAGATTCACCTCCATAAAATATGTTTCTAAGGACGTGGATACAGTGCACTTATCCACACTCAGGCAGTCTTCCTTTCCTTTTAAATCTGCCAGAACATCTTAAAGCTAAGCTGCCCCCCCCCCCCCACAGGTGGTATACTTCTTGGCTCCACCCTGTGGCGTCAGATCTTCCTTTCTGCTGGAGAAGTCAGATCTCCTCCTTTGCAGCTCCGTGTTTGATATAGGCCTATTCTAAGTGAACCATTGGCAAACTTGTTTCTTCAGTCTTTTGGTGTATACTACTTCTCGGATTCTGCTTCGTTGCTAGTCATTGCTATGGAATGAGAGAAAGCCAGGTTGGGTCCAGGATTCAAGCGTTGCATTCATTACAACCAGAAGATGTCGAGGACAGACCTGCACATGTCTTACATTTACTGCCTTGGGGCAGAGCATGATGTTGCTACTTGCAGCCTATGTAAAATCCTTGTGCCGTCATCTCTCGGACTGCTACACACGTCTTCTTCTCTGCCAACTAAATGGGACGCTCTGGTTTGCTCTAAGGATGCTCACAAGATGACCTCGGTGACGGCGGGCTTGGCGGCCCAGCTTTCAGCACTGGAAGAGGCAGTGGCTCAAGCTGCAGTGGTATCTTCATCAGCCTTGGCGCTAGTCCCAGCCAGGGCCAGCATTGGGGTGTCATTCATTGGGATGTTCTGGGACATCTGTAAGTCCCTCCAGAGGGCCCTTACCACCACAGCAGCAAGAAAAAGGCAAAGAAATCCCATTGTCAGTCATGGGATCGTGAACGAGCATGCTGTTCCCGCTGCAGCGATTCCTTTGACTGCTCGACGTTCATCGAGCACTCTGCTTTGGCCGAGCCTATGTTGGTCAAGGACCAGGCCGCTAGCTCCATGCTATTCCTGTTGGGCTTGTTGGCCGTGACACAGGCTGACCAGATGGTGGAGATTTTTCTCTCCCAGCTTGATCCGTTGTCTGAAGGGGCTGAGGACGACTCGCTCTCTTGGACTACGATCTTTCAACTGTCTCTCAGTAGGGCCAGGAGAAGCCAGTTCGCTGTCTCTTCTGAAGAGCTGCCTCCTTCTGGGGTCCAGCAGCAGGAGGCAGTTTGTTTGAGCTACATGGCCCCTCCACCTGCCTCTCTTCGCCGTTGTCGATCCAGTTGTCATTGGAGATCCTGGTCTCGGTTGAAATCACGGTTGAGGGATTCCTTGCACTCCCAATCGTCTGCGAGGCAACACCACAAGCTCTTCTCTTCCTCATCTGATGAGAGGCTCCATCGCAGGTTGCATCAGCGCTATGAGAAGTTAATGTGGCAACACTGGGCCGTGACTGGGCAGGGTAGGGTCCTACCCTCGCAATCCCCGGTTGCCTCTGGTTCAGCCCATTCTGGTCCTGCTGAGACAAGTGTCACTGACACTCGTTTATTCCCTGATCAGGGTGTAATTGCCACTGTGGTAGCTGTTGCAGGGAGCCCTTACCAAAGACTCCCATCCATCTACCGGCTTGACAGGCCAGTTGTCCGTTGAGATTACCCACTCGGATGAGTCATGTGTGGTACACAGTGAGAAGCCTCCCGAAGGACATCTTTGAGGAGTCTTTTTTTGACACCTTTGGGTCCTCCATGCAGTCCTCAGGGACCCCTGACTTCGACCATGACTCGATTGATGAGCTGACCACTGACCATGGGCTGGTGTCTTTTGGGGCTATGCTCAGATTGATCTCTGAGTCCACGGAGATCCCAGTAGAACCAGTTCAGAAGAACGCTAAATATCCCCTCACTGAAATTCTGGAAAGGGACAAATCCCTGGGGCTCGCCTTCCCTGTGGTCACGGCCAGCCTGGGACCAACTCTGGAGTATTGACAGCATCCAGCCTCCTGTGCGGTGCTTTCAGTCCATATGGTCTGCAAGTATGTGGTCCCTATGGGCTCCTTGTCCGGTTTCTCGGACCACCCCTCGGCCGAAGGATTAGTGGCTGACTCCATTTTCCGGAAAATCAGTAGTGTTGGTGATATGGACAGGCCCCCTGACAAGGAGTCTAGAAAAACAGTCATGAACATTTTTCTGGGACCAAGACAAACAAAAATTTCAAAAATTGTTGCTAAACATTTTAAGTCTCATACACACAAAATATTTAAAGGTGAGAAACATGAAAAACTGCTGAACACAACCCAAAAAAAATCCCCTACTACTTTAGGTTATTTAATCATGAAAGTTTAACATCAGTTGTCATGTTGGCTGAGCCACCTCCGGCCAGCTCGTACACATCAGGCAGCTTCCGCTGCAGGGGTGTGCTAATTGGGGCTTAGTTGGTAGCCCTCATTAGCATACCCACATGGCAGAATCCGCCTGGTGTGCACAAGATGGCCATGGGCGGCTCACGCAACATGACAGTCGACCCTGGACTTCCATGATTAATTAACCTATTATACAGGTAAAGAAAAAAATTACTCTCATGCTAAAAGCCCTACTTTCGGCTGCCATTTGGGTAGTAGCCTTTGTTTTCCCTTAAAGGAAAACTACACCCTCATATCTTGTAAATTTTGTTTTTCATGTCAACATACAACCCTTTTCCTGTAGCTGTTAGGGATGTATGTGATTATGATGTTCATACTAGTCCCTATAATTTTCCTGGGGGTCTCCATTTTCTGGTTGTTGAAATCTCTTTGTCCCTTAGAGCTGCATTAGTATATGAGGACATGATGTGTCAGCAGCCTTTAGAATCCATAGTATGTCTGTCTGCTTAATTAGATTTCAACAAAACAAGTTGTAGCAAGGTGTGAAATACCACATTAACATTCAGGTAGCTTTACAAACTGTCTGAGTTGTAATACAGAGCTTTCCCTGTAAACTGCTTTCAATCTGTGTGTTTCCAGAGGTTTTCTCAGGATATTTGTACTTTCAGTATACTGTAAATATACGTGGTATAAATGGATGATGCGACATCATGTTCTCGTATGTGAATGCAGCTCTCATTTACAGTGAAATAACCCCTAGGATAGTTACAGGGGCCTGGCATGGACAGTGAAAATAAACTAAAGCAAGCACGTATATCCCAATATAAGAAAGAGGCCTTGGGGTTATAATATCAGATAATCTGAAAGTAGCTGACCAATGTTGTAAGGCTGCTGGGAAAGCTAATAAAATGCTGGTTTGTATTAACAGGGGCATTACAGGCAGGAAAAGGGAGATATTGATGCCACTGTATAAGACAATGGGGAGACCACATTTTGAGTACAGTGTCCACTTTTGGAGACCTCATTTAAAAAAAAGATATTAATAGTTTGGAGAGGGTTCAGAGAAGAGCTACAAAAAGGGTTCAGAGAATGAAAGATAAGTCATATGAATCAAGACTGAAGGAATTAAATTTGTACCCACTGGAGATTAGAAGGGAGAGAGAGGATATGATTGAGACATATAAGTACATTAAAGGGATAAACAGAGTTAGGGAGGGCAGTGTATTCAAAAGAAAACTTGAAATTAAAACAAGGGGTCATAGCTTGAGACTGGAGGGAGGCAGATTCAGAGGTGATGTGAGGAAGTGTTTCTTCAGGGAGAGGGTGGTGGAGCCATGGAATAGTCTACCTGGGGAGGTGGTGAGTATGGAAACTGTAGATGGTTACAAGAGGGCCTGGGACCAGTATAAAGGTTTGGTGGATGTAAAGCAGAATCTATCTCTGATTTAAGGGAAAGGATAAAGGGAGGGGGGATATGGGCAGACTGGATAGACCAAGATGGTCTTTTTCTGCCATCACAGTACTATGAAGCTATATCCCCATCAGCTACTGGAAAAGAGTTTTCTGTTGACAAGGAAACAAATAAATTTACAAGATATGAGGGTGTAGTTTTCCTTTAAGCTTTCTGAACCTTAACCCTCATGACCTGCTGCCAAGCTACAGGTCTGGGGCCATGCCCCCACTGGTTCCTGATAGGTGGCTCATTTGATGTAAAACAGTATGAAAAGAAGCAGAGTTGTTGGTCATGCTCCCAGACCGGATGTGTAGGTTGGTTGTAGGATTGGAGGAGCAGGTCTGTGGTGTATGGTCCCAAACCTGTGGGCCCAACGTAAAGCAGCAGACCTATGAGACAGCCCCAGACCTGTAACTTGAAGCAGCAGACCTCAGACCTGTGGGGCAAAGCCCTGAATCTGTAATTTTGAAGCAGCAGACCTGTGGGGCACAGCCTTGAACCTATAACTTGGAAGCAGCAGACCTGTGGGGCACAGTCCTGAACCTGTAACTTGAAGCAGCAGACCTCAGACCTGTGGGGCACAGCCCTGAATCTGTAATTTGAAGCAGCAGACCTGTGGGACACAGCCCTGAATCTGTAATTTGAAGCAGCAGACCTGTGGGACACAGCCCTGAACCAGTAACTTGAAGCAGCAGACCTATGGGCACATCCCTGAACCAGTAACTTGAAGCAGCAGACCTGTGGGGCACAGCCCTGAACCTGTAACTTGAAGCAGCAGACCTGTGGGGGCACAGCCCTGAACCTGTAATTTGAAGCAGCAGACCTATGGGGCACAGTCCTGAACCTGTAGCATGAAGCAGCAGACCTCAGACCTGTGGGGCACAGCCCTGAATCTGTAATTTGAAGCAGCAGACCTGTGGGGGCACAGCCCTGAACCTGTAATTTGAAGCAGCAGACCTATGGGGCACAGTCCTGAACCTGTAACATGAAGCAGCAGCCCTCAGACCTGTGGGGCACAGCCCTGAATCTGTAATTTGAAGCAGCAGACCTGTGGGGCACAGTCCTGAACCTGTAACATGAAGAAGCAGACCTCAGACTTGTGGGGCACAGCCCTAAATCTGTAATTTGAAGCAGCAGACCTATGGGGCACAGTCCTGAACCTGTAACATGAAGCAGCAGCCCTCAGACCTGTGGGGCACAGCCCTGAATCTGTAATTTGAAGCAGCAGACCTGTGGGGCACAGTCCTGAACCTGTAACATGAAGAAGCAGACCTCAGACTTGTGGGGCACAGCCCTAAATCTGTAATTTGAAGCAGCAGACCTATGGAGCACAGCCCTGAACCAGTAACTTGAAGCAACACACCTGTGGAGCACAGTCACGAACATGTAATTTGAAGCAGCAGACCTGTGGGGCACAGTCATGAATCTGTAACTTGAAGCAGCAGACCTGTGGGGGCACAACCCTGAACCTGTAACCTGAAGTAGAAGACCTGTGGGGCACAGCCATGAACCTGTAACTTGAAGCAGCACACCTGTGGGGCACAGTCCCAAACCTGTAACTTGAAACAGTAGACGTTCGGGGTACAGCCCTGTGGGGCATAGTCTTGAGCCTGTAACTTGAAGCAGCAGACCTGTGGGGCACAGTCCTGAAACCGTAACTTGAAGCAGTAGACCTGTGGGGCACAGTCCTGAACCTGTAACATGAAGCAGCAGACCTGTGGGGCATAATCGCGGAACCATAACTTGAAGCAGTAGACCTGTGGGGCACAGTCCTGAACCTGTAACTTGAAGCAGGAGACCTGTGGGGCACAGTCCCAAACCTGTAACTTGAAGCAGCAAACCCATTGGGACACAGTCACGAACCTGTAACTTGAAGCATCAGATCTGTTTGGCACAGTCCTGGACCTGTAATTTGAAGCAGCAGTCCTGTTGCAGGTTTTTAAATAGCTGGTATCGCATCGCAGTTTGCGATGCAAACCAGCTGGTTGTGCAAGTCAAATTGAGGATAGATCGCAAAAAAATGCGATCCATTTTTCTGTTTTCCCCCCCAAACTGTTTCAATGTGCAGTCCTGTATAGTGTCTGCCGGAACTTGAGGAAACGGTCTGCAAGCGCATAGCTCAATTGAGGATGCTCGGGTTCTGGATATTAAAAGTCAGGAGTGCAGTGGGGTTTTAGTCGGAGAAGGCATTCAGTGGATTTTGGTAATAGACGGCAGTCAGATGAGATGGGAGGGACAGTGACTGGACAGGTGAGCAAGTCGGTGAGCGGGCATGGAAACTGACCACCAGAGCCATCAGCATGAGCCACTAGACAGACCACCAGGTATGTGAAATTCGAATATTATCAGTACCTCAGTAATTTAATCCCTGACTGCATGAGATTGTGACCCTGATAAAAATCGGTTCCTGCTGCACCTGTCCTCCCCTGGTCGGTGAAGCCCCGCTCCTCCAAGACAAGACACCCAAAAGCAAGAGCCCCTCCTCCTTGAGACATCCAACCTGCTAGCACCACCATCGGTCTGTGGGGCCCCTTTCAGTTTTGTGTCAGGCATTCCTCTCAGCTGTCCTCGATTATTGGGGGATGTCCCTCATTTTACCCCTCAAAATTGATCTCTCCCTGATGAAAAAGATGCAGCCCACATGTGCTGCAAATTCAGCATTTAAACCAATAATTCTGCTAAATCAAAAATAAACTTTGCACCAATCTAAGTAAACACAGTGGATTCCATAGTGTTATCTTGTATCTGCATGTTGGTGTGTCCTTCTGTGATGGTCACTGTCCCTAATTTTGAGTGTCTGTGTCCCTCATTTCAGTGCCTAAAGGCTGAGACGTATGGTAAGGGGAGGGTTATGGCAGGTGACTGAGACCTTTAGTTTTTGGCAAAGGGGGCATGGCTGGGGAGGCTGAGATGGGAAAGGGAACATTGTTTAACCAGGAGTAGCACACTAAGCTCAAGCTTGTTTCCAGATGTGACCTGGGAGCACAAGGAAGTTAAGTGACTTACTCAGGATCACACAGTATTCACCAAGGCGGCTGTGGGATTCAAACCCATGTCTTCAGATCTACAGCTCAGAGCCTTAACCCACTGCTCTGTACTGCCTCCTAGGCCCCGTTCGCACTACAGCATGGTTGTGCAAAATGTTTTTAAAAGTGGATTAGCACTTATCGTGCTGTAGCGTTCATACTGCAACCTCCTTCCTGTGATCCGCATAAGGCAATGCATTTTACAGCGTTCACACTGCGGCAGAGATCCGTGCCCACTATGAACCGAATTCAGCAGCATGGAAAAGCTGCTTACCATGATGCTTTTCGCGCTTGCTTGAAGTGCATTAGAAGGATACGAGCTGACTCGTTTGCACTCTAGGTAAATCGCTTTACTTTTAAAACTGATTTCTAGAAGCGTGCTCAAGGCCGGGTCTCATCAGGGTTTGAGCACGCTTCCAAAATTCCGATCTAAAAGCGGGTTATGTGCGAATGCGATCCAGGCCAGCATGCATTTGAAACGGTTCAAGCGCTAAGAACCGTTTCAAATGCCCCAGTGCGAACGGGGCTCTAGGTAGGTGGGTGGGGGTTTTGGTAGGCTATTCTTGCAATGGGGACATGGGTGGAGGGTGGTTAGGCACTGACATGGGTGAGAGGAGGATTTCATTACTCTCAAAGGGGACCAGGGCGGGGAAGGGTGTGGTACTGAGGTGTGTGTGTGTGTGTGTGTGTGTGTGTGTGTGTGTGTGTGTGTGTTGGGGTACTGAAACAGATGAAGCAAGGACAACATTGATTTTAATGAAAAATTTGATTTTAGGTTACAATGTTTAAAAAAAAAAAAAAAAAAAATGCACACACACATCGCATTTTTAATTTTGCTAATCAAATTGAGGTATGTGCTATTCATTTTCACAGTTAATTAGCAGTTTGTGATAATCAGGTTTCCGAGCTTATTTAAAACCCTGCATTGGGACTGTCCCGAATCTGTAACTTGAAGCAGCAGACCTGTGAGGCACAGTCCCGAACCTGTAATTTGAAGCAGCAGACCCACTGGGGCACAGTCCCGAACCTGTAACTTGAAGCAGCAGACCTGTGGGGCACAGCCCCGAACCTGGAATTTGAAGAAGCAGACCTGTCTGGTACGGTTTTGGAGCTGTAGCTTGAACCTGTGGCATATGGATGACCTGTGGGGCATGGCTCCAGACTTGCAGCTCTTGTCACCAGCTAAAATAATACTTTTATCCTGTAATTTTTACCCCCACTCCTTTTGTCTGTCTATATTTTAGAGCAGTCCGACAACTCTAGCATGTTTTTTCCTGCTTACTGTCCCTGTTTAAAATGCATGTTTATTTATACAGCCGTGTAGCTTCTTCGGTGAAGGGCAGTATTCTAGGAAGATTAAAGGGGATGCCAGTTTGTGGTTTTGGAAGAAGTTTTGTGGTTTTTGAAGAGGTTTAAACCATTACTCTTCCAGCATGCTGTTGCTCTGCTATTTTCATTGCCACCATTCCATGAGTTCTGTTTTCATCTGTTCTTTGCACAGTTCTTTCAAGTCATTGCTTTGCCTGTATCCCCAGTGTGTGCTTTTCTGTCTCCTCCTCCGCTTGCCTTTGTTTGGACATCTGCTGTCAGTCATACCTTTTGCATTCTGTGGGTCTCTAAGGGGAAGTGATGTGGCAGAATATTCCAACCACTGAGTCATTTCTTGTTCTGTCACATTGCCTGGGTTCTCTTCCTTCTGGTTAGGGAGTGGTTTCATGCTTACTGTGTAGCAGGATGCAGCTTGCTAAGCCCGAACTAGAATTTATCCATAATGCATTTGCTGTGTGCTTACTTCATTTGAGGAAGGTGCATAAAAAGTGTACTTTTTCTGTGGTTAGACAAACTATGCCAGGATGTTCTTCAAGGTCTTAAAACTAGCGCCGCTATCTGTTAGACACTCTTGTCACTTCCAAGTGTTGGTTTGTGCTGAAAGACTGGTGCATCAAAGCTCACTTTATGTAGGATTTATTCCACAATGACAATCTGCCAGTAATTCCTAATTTTGTCCTTTCCAGTTTACCAGGAGAAAAACTAAAAAGATTGTGGGCATTTGTTTTGCGACTCTTAGGTTCAGTGTATCCTGTCCTCTTCTCTGTTCTTTTTCGTTTACTCTAGTTCGCCTGATTGTACCTCCTGACTTCTCGCTTCTTCATTCTGCAGGTCTTCTCCTGCCTGCTGGCCTCACAGCGTTGAACTCCACAAAGTGCTGCTTGTCTGAGTGCACCCCATTGGACAGGTACTGTTCACAACACATCCAAAGACACCGAGGAAAGGAGGTGAAAAGAGGTGTAATGAACACCCCTGCTGAGATGGTGGTACAGCCCAAAGCTGTCGATCAGCATAGAACCTTAGGGTGAATTTTGAGATTGCTGAGAAAAGGAGGCATCTCCGTTAGACTGCCTTAGGCATTACCTAAGTTTGCAGCCTAATTAACCTATATCATAGCTTAAAACATGTGTAGGGAAATTTCCTGGCCTCTGATTGGCTGATCCCCTTGTCCAGGGTTACATTTATGTGCCAGTAGAGACGTGGAAGTAAAAAAAAAAAGTGTCAGCCTGCCCTGCCTCAGTACTAAAGTGGTATCACTGTCCCAGTTTGGATTTCAGAATTTAGTTGCTGCCATTTTTTTTTTTTCTGCTTGCTGAGCGAGAGGAGTGAGCGAGTCAGCCCTCTGTCCCAGCTAAACTGTATAGTCAGTAAAACAGTAGTCATATAATTTGTTTAGCGAAAAAAAAACCCTCCTCCTTTTATTTATGTTTGCAGAGTTTGTGACAGACTTCAGACCTGCCATCCATTCACGGCTGCTTCACTACACTGAAACGGATGCCAGCGGCACTGTTCTCATCAAGATGCTGAGTTACTCTCAACAGTACTTCTAGACATGTGTTTGTCAGTGCCAATCCAGCCGCAAATTTTGAAAAGTGCTAAAAAACAGTCCGATATTCAAACTGCACTTCCACTCGGGGCTTGGAACCATTGTATTGTTTTTTTTGGGGGGGGGGGTCAGCGGAGGTGATGGGGATGGAGAGCACTCCACCTACAACCTTCAAACAGTAACA
This sequence comes from Neoceratodus forsteri, assembly GCA_016271365.2. Taxonomy (NCBI): domain Eukaryota; kingdom Metazoa; phylum Chordata; order Ceratodontiformes; family Ceratodontidae; genus Neoceratodus; species Neoceratodus forsteri. Next base: position 1,822,031,637 of record CM057449.1, on the reverse strand, counting down.
TGTGAAACAGCACCCTCCACTTCTCCTTCAGCAATGCAGGGAGCACTTTTCAGAAAAGACTTTTTTAAATTAATTTTTTATCTATGTTTCACTTTTTGAATATTTTAAAAAATTTTCTTCAAAAAACCCATTTGCTCAGTAATATACCCTCCAGAGTGGGTGGTATGGGCTATACGGGACCTTCCAAAGGCTGTAAGGCCCCCTGCTTGTGGTGTCTGGCCTTATTATATCCGTTGGCATCCAATATAGCCCAATATCGCCCACCCTGTCTGGTATTATTGCTAGCTTATTAACACGTGAGCGAGCAAAAGTAAAAGCACAAAAGGAAAAAAAAGGCAGTGTGCCTATTTTCTGGAGTAATGAGCTCCCTTATGGGTTGGTGGTGTAGCCCCAAGGCTGTCAGTCAAGCATAGAACCCTGGAGTCTTGAGGAGTCCAAAGGCAATTGCTACTCAGTTACCTTTGTCCACGCAGGCCCTTCTTAGTTGAGCGGTGGCCTTGATTTGTATACATTGGGCATTTAGAATATTGAAAACCGTGATTTAAAAACAATTGCCATGGAAGTCAATGGAGCCCACCCCCACGCTGTCCCGACTGTTGCATAACAAAACATGAGAGCATGGGTGTGTGCCTCCAAACAGGAAAGTGGAAGGGTTGGGCTTTCGGCTCCAAGGAGCCAAGATACAATTCCTTCCACCCCTAAAGCCAACTGATTACAACATTTTAATGCAGCCTACAACTCAGAGGGGCCTAAGGATGATTCTGTGACTTGGGGTGTGTGTGTGTGTGTGTGTGTGTGTGTGTGTGTGTGTGTGAAAGAGAATGACAGTTGCTTTAAAACGAAAACTTGATTTACAGTTCACTTCTAACATAAAAGCAGATGTTACTACTCAGACCTCCATCAATAATCTTTGCAAAGTCTGTTTTTTTTTTTACATTTTATTTCATTTCTGTCGTCCTACAACGGCTTGCATCAGGGCGTCTTCAGCCAAATCCTGGCGTCCACCAGCAGACGCTGACCTGGCCAGGGCTTACCCCGGTGGGGTGGCGGGAATCGAACTCCCCACTGAGGACCGGATTAGGTGGCCAGCGCCGCGGCTAGCCGTATGGAGCTCTGGCGAGGCGCCTTCCGCCATCCTTCACGGCAGTAACTTTTTCTCCTGTTCTCCCAAGAGTCGAGACCGTACTGTGATGTCAGTGGAGTGGAGCACGCACGCGTCCGCACGCACTCCCTCCAGACGTCTGGACCAACTCCTCCCTTACTTGTGGTGCGGTGCCCTGTCCTCCAGCCTCCGCTGGGGGGCGAGCAAGCGCCGACCACCTAGAACCCCCCTCCCCCTCCCCAGAGAAGGAGAGCAGTCCATCGGACGCTCAATCCTTCTCCTCCTCTGCCGACCCCCGATGGCCTGTGCTCGTTCCCGAACACGGGTCGCTGGGGTAGTGTGAGGTAAGGCACCAGTGCCTCAGCCCTCAGCGCCACCAGGTCGGGCAAAGTCCGTTATCTTGATGATGATCACAAGATACTAAATGGCATGGTTTTAAAGGTTTCCTGGTCCCAGTGACAAGTCTACATTAAGCCTGTGAACATTTACTTTTGTCATTTTCAAGCCCCATCATCTTTCAGTAAATGTAGTGTATGAATTGTTTAATGCATATTGAAACAAAATACAAAGCATTAAAACGTGAGCGCAGATCAGAAGCATGCAAAACCAAAACTGTTACACTGCCCTGTCCTGCAAAAAGATTCTGTCCTCATCATCTTAACTACACATTCAGACATATTGTAACAAAAACAGGTTGTTGTAGAAAAACCTGTACATAGATACTTTTCAGTTGGATCCCACTGAACGTTAGCAACCAAAGCATTCAGGAATTTACTGGAGCCCACTGCAGCTTCACAGTGGGTGACTTGAGTCAGCGTCATTTGATGGCAGGGCTGCCTTACTCTGATCAGAGTGAAAGGGTGCTTTGGCAGTCACTGATATGTTGAGAGATCCAGCCTCAGCTGTAACACTTAAGACCTTTGCCTCTCGAGGTTGCAGGGTTTTCCTGAGTCCTGTGTACCTTCAAAATATGTCCCTTTGGTCTAAACTATGGACTCTGTACCAGTGTTCCAGATCTTGCCTGCACTGTAACCAGTAAGAGTCCTCTCTCATAAAAAAGGAAGGGGTCTTATTCCTGCATAATCTACAAGAAGTGTTTTCCCATTGTTTAACTGTTCATAAACACATTACCAGAGTGTTCAAGCAACAAAATGTTACACATCATCACTTACACATGTTACCTAATTGTTATTGCTAAAAAAACTAAATCCATGCTGTTTGGATCTAAACCCTTCCTATCTAAGGTCACCAAGGCTGGGTCTGCCCTCTTAGTAGTCTTACCAGACAACACTGTACTTGAAAATGTACTAACTTTCAAATATCTGGTAGTTATCCTGGACCCGTCCCTCTCCTTTTCTGATCATATCTCCTCTGTTATCCACCGTATTGACCAGGAACTTGGTGCGGCCTAGTGGATAAAGTCACTTCTGACCAGGGAAGCCTGTTTAGCCATTGCCCAAGGCAACCTGCTCCCCTTAATTGACTACTGCTCCCTTATTTACTCACACACATCCTCAGCCTTGCGTGCGAGCCTCTGCTTCACGTACAACATATGTCATTTCACTCTCCTGGCACCATATTCCACTCACCACTGCCACCTCTACCAGACTCTTGGCAGGCTCCCACTACACTGCAGATTTGATTATGGGCTTGGCTGCTTCCTGGACAGCACCATCAGGCAAGGTGAAGCCTCCCGTTACATGTCTCTCCTCAAGACAAGAACTTCCTCGAGGTGTCTGTTGGCATCCTCAGTACCCCAAAGATATCCTGAAAGACTCCTCGGTTATGGGTAGCAGAGCATTATCTGTAGCTGCTCCCACCCTGTGGAACAGAATCTCCACGCTCATCCACTCTCTGGACTCCCATGCCACTTTCAAGACACATCTCAAATCCTGGCTGCTTGATGAGGCCACATGCCATTGCTAGCTTGGATAACCCCCATGCACACATACACCTTTCTGACTTTTCCCTCTTGGGCTGCTTGGCCTCTCCTGCACTCTCCCATTTCTTTGGACTCCTTTCTTACATCCCTCACTACCTGCTTCTCGGGCTCTCCCACTTGGTTATTGTCTTGTATGTTGTTTTTTCCTTTTTACATCATGCATTAATTTGCACTTATCCTTTGTAAATAATTGTATAATAATTGTTGCTTATCATTATGTACTGATTGTAGTTTTTAGCCTCTCTTTCATTTTCTTTCCTATGTTACCTTGTGCACCAATGATGTCTGTCTAGCCACATGGCTTGTACTCACTGTATTACTTGTCACTACCTCTGTAGCTGCTGTCTGTGTGGCCCGGGTCGTGCCTGAAAATGGTCCCCTGGGTCAGTGCACTTACTCTGTTACCAAAGACTTAAATAAATTAACAAAAATACACTGATGTACTTCAAACAAAGCAGTTAGCACTTCTGAAATGCAAATAAATATTTTAAACGCACCTTGCTTACAGCAGTACTAATAATCTCCAAAACATTTTAAATTCTTTTCTGTCTGTTGTATCTCTACTGGTTTTCCTCGGCTCTTGCAGTTGACACTTCCTCTGCTAACATCTTTCTTCCCAGAATCTGATTGGTGGAGGTACTCGGTCCTGTCATGAGTGTTCTGGTCTCTGCTAAATCTCTTATGGTTTCCATTTCTTGGGATCAACAAATTGTGTATTTATCTCCTTGATACCTCCCCAGTCTGCCTTTGTGGTTTATCCTAAATTCAGTAAATTCATACATCAGATTTACACATGTCGGCTGGCTCGTTGGTGCAGCGGTAGTTCTATTGCTTGTGATGCTGATGACCTGGGTTCGGGAATGAGCGTGAGTCATCAGGGGCTGGCTGGGAGGCTGAAGATTGAGTGTCCCGGAGGACTCTCCTCAAGTGGGTGGGTCTCCTTAATCGCTGCAGTACTGCCACTTGGGTGACCACAGGTGGCAGTGCAGCAGAGGGCATTGTGGGAGGGACTGGTGCAGGATGAGGATCCTGCACGGCACATACGCCCTGCATGCACGTGCGCCTAGGACCTCCCCTGAGGATCAGCGTTAGTGCAGATGTGGAGAAGCCAGAAAAATGCCGTACCACCGGGAAGACAACTGATCCCATTGGACCAAAGGTGGAGGACTGGTCCAGAGCCCCAAGCAGGGCTGCCTGATGAGGACTACATAGACAGAGGGAAACTCCTGCTGCTGCCTGCCCGGGGAGGGCACTGATATGAGCAACATGGAGGTAGGCCACTGCATGGGGGGACAGGGTTCAGCTAAGCTGGGCACTTAAGGGTTCCTGAGGGAATCTAGTGTGGTAGAGAGCAGGGTGCATAAATACAGAACATATAACCCAAAAAAAACTTTACAAATGTCAAAATAGGCATTTTCCACATGCAAATATTCATGGCACTGACAAGATTACACTTGGTTCAAACAAATACGTTCACATACAAATATCAGTTACCATGCCTCGGAGATCAAAATCACATCGCCTTTACAGCTTCATAGGCATTTCTGTTAAGCTTGAAAGCAGAATACAAAAATCATGTCACACCAGTAAACTGACGCTTCCATCTCATCCATATGGCTTTGCACCCATCTCTGCTCTGTCCATTAAACTGTTCAGGCCATACTTGGAGGTTATGTCCCCCCCATTCTGTTCTCCTAAACACAGCGTCATACTGCGGCACTTAAATGGAATTTACAGTGCCTTAATCTGTTTTGCTTCTTGCCACTCTCAGTCCAGCCACCCCTTCAACTTTACCATAGCTGATCCCCCCAACTTTACCTGTATGTCATGCATGGTAACCAGCTAACCAAACACATGTTTGATCAGCAGGTAGATACTTTTTAAAATATGTTTACCCTCTTTCACTAACTAAGCATAACAATTTCGCTGATAAAACCTGCAAGAAAACATGAGGGAATTGGCCAGTACTTGTTAACTGACTGGTAGCTCAGTGACCTGGCTCTGAACCTCAATTTGATTCTTTTTCATAATGCCCAAAACTGCTATTTAATTGTGAGTCTAACCAGAGGCTTCTGCCTCATGTACCAAAGCTGCAGAACGCTTCACCCTAACTGCTAGATGCTGAGACCTGCTGATCCCTCAGGTGATCAGTATGTCTTCACCTGGTGATGTCAATTGTGATGCTATTCTCTGTCATCTTTGAGGAAATCAGGGAGATAGTCACATTGGTGAGATCTGTAAAAATGTAAATTTGTTTTGTAGCTCTGTGCCTATTCCGAGAAACAGAAAATCAGTTAACTGATTTGATTAGGGTTTCATCATGTTCAAAGCCAGTTATGCAGAAAAAACTAATCAGTTTAGCCTGGGCAGAAATCCGGGAGAGTGGCACATCACTGTAAAGTCTTCAGACTCTTGGATCTGTCTGTTGTGAAAAGCAGGAGTCCTGTTGTCATGTTAAAAACCTAGAGATCCTATATATATATAAACTAGACGGGACATCACGTAGAGTACTAGGCCCTTTCATGCTGCCATATACAAATGGTCTACTGTAGGTGCATTTATACTATTACAAGTAGAAACGGCTGCACACTTCAAACACAGGAACCAATTCCACTGATAGGAGATGATAAAACATACAGTAGCATTTATTGGACTTGGTTAAAACCAGCAGCAACTCCCCACACACATACGTCAACATTTCATGTCGTTCTGATGCTTTTTCAAGATGTGACATAAGCAAAATGGGACACCAGTGTATTGTCTGCCTGATGAGAAATGCAAATGATATGTTAATTAAATTTAAAAAGGCAGACGCTATGAAAGCATACAGTAAATCCGTGTTCTAGGCTTGAATTAGTGTCGGAGACTTGATTAGCAGCCTTCGCTAATCAAAGTAAAAAATGATTAGCATTTACCAAAAATTGATATTTTTGCTCAAAACCCCATAAAATGTACTTATCTTGCTCTATATTGATAAAATACAAATTTATACAAGTTTCTGAGACTGATATTGGTTTTATTTAGCCATTTCCAGAGAAATACAGCAATTGTCCAGCAGCACACATAGATTTTAAGAGCCGAGATAGGTTGTCTGCCAAAGCAGACCGTGAATTCGTGATCGTGAGTCGTGACAAATTAAACATAATGAACCCCTGCCCCAGCATAAAAACTCCACCTGCGACTGTGACTGACCACACAGTTTCCAGCAAGGATTGGGGGAAATCTATTTGCTACTCTTCTCCGCCAGGCATGTTAGCCAGTAATTCTGGCTTGTTTTGGGGGGGAGGGACCTGGGGGTGGTCCACCATCCGCAGCTGCCAAATCACTAGGACGTCTTGGTTTAGCACTAAAAAATATGTCTATGGCTCTGTCTGGGTTGAATTCATCTGGGGGGGGGCCCTGCTTTTAAATGCGAATCAGTGTTTCTACAGTATCCTCTTCCAGACTTGCTCTCCAGTCAGTTTTTACCTTGTTCATAGTTGAAAAACACCTTTCTACTATTGCATTAGACACAGGAAATAACTTTTTTTTTTATTTATTTTTATTTGAATCTCGGATTACAAATACCGTTGAGCTTGAGGCAGCTCATTTACAAAGGTTCCACGTCAAAGGAAAGGGTTACAACAAGATAGGGAGGTATAGATAACATTCATGGTATCAACGGAGCACAGCAAGTCAGCTGGTAAATAAGTGGGAACATTGCTACACACTCAAGATTACAAGCAAGCATAGAAAACCATAAGGTACATTTGAAGCAACATTGCTAATCAGAGGGGAAGGGGAAGAGTAAGGAGGGGGTAGGGGAGATGAGAGGGCAGAGTCCAGATAGAGAAGATCACATCTATCATCGACTCTTCCCTCTCCCCTTTTTCTACCCCCATATCTGTCCCTTCCACATTCCTTTGACCCTGATTCCAGCTCTAAATTCTCCATACCGTATCACTATATATCTTTTTATATTAGGTTTTATTTGTGTTCGGTGCACCTGATACGTATATTTCTTTATTTTTATGAAAAATTGTGTCTTACCCAAAACTAGCTGTATCTTCTGTTCCAAACATATACTACTGTCAATGCTACCTGCTGATACTTTGTATATACTGTATTATTGTATCTCGCTTTATTTGTATTATTACTATTTTCTTGTGTGTTGCATCCCATGTATATTGTCCCTTGTTCCTTGTTAACAAAACCCAGGTCCACCTCGAAAATGAGCTTGCTCAACGGTGATCGCCTGGTTAAATAAAGACTTTGATTGATTGATTGATCGATTGAGAAGAACAAGAAAATATGGCAGCCAGAGGCCTTGTCGTAGGGTGAGAGGGAGGGAAGAGGAGGCTAAGGTGGGAGAAGGGGTAAAAGAGGGGAAAAGGAGGGTGGATGAAGGGAAAGAAGATAAGGAAGAGTGGGGACCAGAGGGCCTGGACAGGTCCAGGAAGACGGAGGGTCAGTGGGACAAGAGCAAGGAGGGGGCGAGGTAAGGGAGGAGGTGGCAGGAGGAAAGGGGAAACTGTTCTGTCAGGAGAGGTGAAACAAAACAGGAAGCCAAGTAAGAGCCTCAGAGAGTGAAAAAAGTGGTATAAGGGTGTCTGCAGAAGTGGGAAACACATTGACAAGCGTCAACAGATTTGGATAAGAATTTTGGAACTCACATGCCAGCTTTGACCAGATAGCAGAGGCAGACATATTATTGATGAAATTGATTTGAGCAAACATCTTAAACTCTTGCCATTCTGCAAGCACTTGATGGCTGTCACACTCGAGCTGCAAAAGTGCTGAAAAGTGGTCAGCTACTTCAGTGATGTTACTGTTACCATACAGCTCCAGTTCCTTTCGGTCTGTTGGCCAAAGTCTGGTATCTAACACTTTTGCACAGTCATAGATACTACTTTCACCATTCAATCCGAACCTTTGTTCACAACAGTTCTCAATATTTGTAATGTATTTCTTACATTGCTGTTTAAAAGTTTTAATAGATTGAGCACTTAGATGTGTTAATTTTACACCCTTGTAAGTGATTTCAGGACATGCTCCTGAAAGAACGTCCGACCAATTTTTTAAGAGAATGTCAAGTTCACTGCCACCTATTGGGCCGCTCTGCTTAGCATGGTCAAGAGTGTTTCTTAAAGTTTCAACAGAGCTAAGTAGCTCTGGCATTTCAGCAACTTTTTTTGAAGTGCCACTGAGAACCTGGCAAGTGGCGGAAGCAACTATTCAAAATACAAAAGGTGTGCAGCCATTTGGAATTTAGTCAAAATTTGCAGCACTCCCTTGGCTTTAGCCTGATCATGAGTTGGGTCTGTGGCCATAGATTCTAAATAGGCAGTGATTACGGGGAATGATTTGTTAACAGGCTGGGTGGCAAGAAGTTTATGCTGCACCCAACGAGTGCCATGGTCCTTCTTGGGCTTTTCAGCTGACATCTCCATGGTCTGGGCAAGGCACCACAACTCTTTAAGTCACTTAAGACTTTTCTGCTAGAGATAAAACAGCTGGATCAGAAAGTTTGAAACTTCATTGAAATGGGTATTATCCGAAGCATCTTTCATGGCCAGTTCTAATCTGTGTGAGAAACAATGAACAGCAACCAACCACTGTAGGTCTTCCTTAAAAGTGCAGCAAGACCCCGTCTTACAGCCATGTTGACAGCTGCCCCATCAGCCCCAAACCCAATCATTTTTTTTTTTAACGTTAAGGCCACTCTCTGCAAGAATGTCTAAGAGGAGATTTTTGAGTCCCCTCACTTGTGCCATCTGATACTGATTTAATTCGTAAAAATTTAAGGTGCTTTTACACATAGGTTTCTGTAACGGAATGACTGTTACGGAAACAGTATTCCGTTACATCCCTTGTGTGTAAAGTGCATCTGTTTCGTTCCCTAGGTGAACGTTCGTCCAAACTGCAATCTCTGCTTTTAGCGGTTTGCACCGATGTGTTCCGTTTCGTCTGGCTGTGTAAAACAGCCATTCCGGTAGCAATGCAGAAACAACCATTACAGAGCAGCAAACTCTGGGGGAGCCGAAACAAATGGAGGCGGGGGTTGCTGGAATACTTGCAGGGTATAGAAAGGAACCAGAACACAACAGAGTACAGCGGCGCCACACAGGTAACGCTGATTCCGTTTTAAAAACCTGTGTGTAAAAGCTCCTTTAGTCTCCACGTGACCATTGCTGGGATTAACATAAATTATGTAAACCAGTTCCTTTTCAATTACACCACTATCAGTACTACCATCCATAAGAACTGAAAAATAATTAGCATTTTTTACAGTTGCCAGCAGGTTTTTGTCTAGGTTCTTGCCAATACACAGTCAGTTCTTTTCCACTAACAGCATTAATGTTTTTATTGCCCAGATGAACTCCATGGCGCTTCTGTTGTTTTGCTAACGCTTCAAACTTTTTAATAGGGATGTCCTCTTTGCCCATCGTATACAGGATCTCCATCAGCCTGCCTAGAACCATTCTATGCTATACCTCTGCATTACCGAAAGCTCTCCCTGCAAACAAACTAAAATTATTTAGCTCTGGATCCAACCCCGATTACTTTAAACTTACCAAATGTGGTATGGCGATATATTTCGAGTGGTGACCATGTTTTACCAAATTTAAAAATGTTAAGAGCTTTGTTGTGCTGTACTGTCTGAAGATGTTTCCCGATGGTGTCAGCTTTTAGCTGGGGGCCTGTTATCCCTGCAATTAACGCCTCACTGAAGTTCCTCAACCCATGTAGCTTGTCTTTATACTGACAGCACAATGTGCAACTAACACACACTGCACAGTCTCCCTCACTGCTTATCGGTAGCCAGTTTTTGTCTGGATAACATTTTTTGCACCATCCTTCTGCAGTTGCTAATTTTACTCCACCAGCCATGTTGGACTGCAGTCATTAAAAAGTTTGAAATTAGCAAAACAAGAGTCTGTCAAGCTGTGCACTTAAAATTAACACATCAAGTTACTGTAATGTGGCTCTCTGTACTGGAAAAAAAAAAAAGATAATGGCAACTGCAGATTTGCATGTGACCCCTTGAGCCCCCCTTCCCCCAAGTTAAATTGTTTACTTGTCCCCATCTCTGCCGTAGGCAGGGCACACACTTAAATTTTCAGAGCTGTGAACAGAACACTTCCCCGAAGTTCACTGCTGCAGCAAAGCTCTAGCTGGCAGCAGTGCTAGTGTCTTAATTTGTAATGTCCCCTCGGGTCCGATGGGCAGGGCACACGAGAGTTGCAACTTCCCCAGTGCAACAGAACAAACAGGTGTATTTTTGTTTTTGTCTCCTTCATCTCTGCCAAAGCAGGGCACCGATACCATTTTTTTTACAGCTTTGTTTCCTCTCCCCTGAGAACTCTGGAAAAACCAGGGCACAATTCTTATCACTGCTGCAAAAAAGGGCTGGCTGGGCACAAAATAAAGCAGGCAGGGCAGGCATGACCACTCATTGTCCCCTTCATCTTTGCCAAAAGCAGAGTACATTACTCAAATGTCACAGAAGTTTTTCTTTTGTTTCCTCCCCTTCATAGAACTCTCTGGAGTAAACCAGGGCACAATTCTTAGTCTGTTCTGTTCCCAAAATGTTCTGCTACTTGCAAGTCAATACAGTTTGTTTGCTTAACACCCTCTTCCCCAAAATCAAGATCATTGCTGCAGTAAGGAGGGCTGGGCACATTTTAAAGCTGGGCATGACTGTTTAACCACTGTTATCCCTTCATCTCTGCCAAAGGCAGGGCACATTTAGTCACACAAGCTACTTTTTCCTTTTTGTTTCATCTCCCCTCAGAACTCTGGAAAAACCAGGGCACAATTCTTATTTGTTTTCTGTTCCCAAACAGTTTACAAGAGCACAGTAAAGTTTGATATTTTTCCCCATCAGATCAGTCACTGGCATTCGATTGGGCTGGGCACAAAATAAAGACTTTACACCACTCTGTTCATCTCTGCCAAGCAGGGTAATAGTTCACATTTACTTTCTTGCTGTTTCCTCTCCATTTTGCCTACAGTTCAGGCCTATCCCATGAGGTGCCCACCTTGCCCTGACTGCCCCCCCCCCCCAGTCATGCCACTGACCTGCCACGTGCCCTCCCATAGAGTTCACTCCTCCAGACTCCCCGGACAATACATTGAAAAGTTTGTACTTATTTTTTTTTTGTAGAGACTCCCCTGATTGTCTGCTCAGCTACGCGCTGCTCCTCTGCGAGTTGCTCGGCTGAATGTGCATCAAGCTGCCTGCTCGCCCACCATAATGCTTTGCGTGGCTGTCTTCTGGTCCCGGTCCTCTCTCGCGCCATCTCTGCCTCCTTGGCTCCCGTGTTCCTCAGTGCGGCTCCTCCCTGCAAGCACAGAAAGAAATTCATTACCGGACACCACCAGCGAGCTAAAAAAATACAATAAAAAGAAAAAAGACAAAAAAAAAAACCAGGAATTTACGTTGCTTACATTTTGCTCCGGCTGGAGCTTCTGGTCCTGCTTGCTCTTCTCCTGGGGTCACGCTGGAAGAGGACGCTGTAACATTTCTCCCGCGCAGAGGCTGGGTGAGGGGGGGATTGCTGGCCAGTCAGGAGGAGCGTGGGGGAGGAGGATGGAAAAAAACAGAGACAGTTTTTAAAGGACCCAGGGCCAGTTCAGAATGATTAGCAATGACTGCTAATCATTCCAAAACTTGACTCACTTTTCTCTGATCTTGGGTCGCAAATTGCGATGCGAACCTGCGTATTTTATGCCTTGATGTTACATATAGTTGCCTATCTAGAAATAGCATATTGAATGTTAGTGTGTGTCAAATGCATCATGCTAAATTACTTAGTTTACATATATAAAACATTCACAACACAGATAAATATTAAGCTAATAAGAAATACAGTAATGAACATCTACAGTATACCTACAACAGAAATATATATCCCCATAAATATAACTATCAAAACCTTGGCAAAAGGACAGCAAATTGTGGTTTAGGGTTTATACTAGGACTGCCCAGAGCATTGTCTTCTGCATCAGCTCCGGCCACTTTGACCGGACTGTTGCTGACTTCTGCTTACACGCTGTAACACTGCAGCGTTCCTGGTGCCTTTACTGTTTTTTTTTTTTTTTTTGGTCAACTTTCTTTTTTACTCCCCTCGCTGATCCCTGGACTGTCTCTGGAGGGGCATCTGGTCCAGCAATTCCTGCCCCACCTGAAGCCCCATCCTTACCTTACTGGTGGGTTTGACTCCACTCCGCATGCTTCTGGTCTCCTGGCTCCCTAGATCTAAGCCCCTTGGGGTGGGACCGCCAATGCCTCCTGGCAACCTTTCTGAAATCCAACTGGTCGACCAGACGGCAGAAGGAGCACTGGAGGCAGGATGCAGGACCCGGCATTGGGCGTGGTGGTCGGCCACTCAACCCATCTTCAGCTACCAGGGATCAGGGCATTTTCCTCGTTCTGTCCCTCCCTGATTTGGCTTGGACATGCAGTGCACCTGGTGTGTGCGTGCACACTTCCGCACACTCACGCCGGGTCGCTGCTGCATCCATTCCCCCTTTAGAGGATCCACAGGCTTGTTGTGCCCCCATTCACCACCAGGAGTCACCTGAAGCCCAGGATCTGGACACCCTTCCCTCCCAGGATAGGAGAGCAGTCCTCAGGATGCTCAATCCTGTCCTCCCCTGCCGACCCCCGACAACCCGAGCTCGTTCCAGAACCCGGGTTGCCGGCATAGCTCAAGGTGGTTTCCTGCATTTTGACTGCATTTCCAGCTGGATGAGAAGGGAGGTGTGCAGTGGAGGGAGGGGCATTGGAGAGCTGAGCCTGTATCAGTGCGAGTGGTGCTGGCAGTTTAGACAGCAGATCAAAATGAGCACACCATTGAGCGTCCTCAAGAAAGGAGGGATCGGTCTGAGCCACAACAGATTCCTCCAGTGCAGTGCATGTTGCGTTTTACATGTCTGTGGAGGCACCAATGTAATTGCTTTGCACCGCTCAGAATGGTGCAGACTTGGTCATGAATACAGCCTTTATGACCATGGGGATAATATGCAAATGAGTGGAGGAGTCGCGTAATAACCCCTGTAATTTTTACGTACAATACAATCTCTGTGGTTAAAAGACTGTTGTGCTCCTTCAAACCTGATATTCAATAGAGGTCATTCCTCAGGGTGGCACTAAAACAATTGTCCCATTTCCCAGGTTGCCTATGAATGGTGGTAGGAGAGGTAAGGCTGTTTTGAAACCTTACTAAGAAATTTTCTACACTGTAACCATCACACTGCTTTCTCCTGGACAGGTTTTTGCTTCATCTATATCTAGCCTCAGCCATTCTTTACTCCATTTTAAATTGATCACCTTGCCAGAGGTAATGCATCCCTCCCTAGTAGGAATTAAAACAGATAAGGCTCCTCTTAAAACATATACTGAAGCAGCCACTGACCAACAGCAGTAGAGTTGCCAACATTACAATACTAGTAACAATATAGCTTTTTTTTGTTTTGTTTTATTTACAGTTTTTCTCCTACTGTCTCCCTGGCTGATCCTCCTTCCCACCAATCCTCCCAGCCCCGTCAACCTGGCTTCTCCTAGGGCTTACCTCTCCCTGAGTCGCCCAAGGCTTGCCCTTTGTGGCAGGGTGGTGGGAGTCCCTCAGCTTGCTGAAGTCTGGATCCAGATCGGGAGGAGCCTGAGTCACCGGCTGTAGGGCCTGCAGTGGCCAACTGTCATCCTGCCAGCCAGGGTGTTTTCCAGTCTTCGGTCCTCCATGTACTGCCGCTCTATCCCTCCCTATGGGGGCACCGGTGTTTGGGACTACGTCCCCTATGTGAGTGTGCAGTGGCACGCTTACGCGATACATAGCCCAGTAGGTCCCTCCCTCCCCATGTCCTGCACACTCTACCACCCACACATCTGTAGGAAGCAGTGCTGCAGCGTGATGCGGCACCCCCCCCGTCCCAGGAGAAGAACATCCTATGGGACACTTAATTGTCCTCCCCTTCAGCCAGCCCAAGGTTTTAAATAATTGATTAGCAGTTTTTTTCTTGGGACGATACTAACTGTACAGAAAGTATTTATATAGATTTTCTAGAAGTGCTGTGTTTTGTTAAACACAGTGAGGCAAGAGCTATTAATTTTCACAAAGTTTTAGCACTTTTAAGAGCAAAACGCTAATCAATTTTTAGAGTTAAATAAAACCCTGCAGCCCCTGATGGTCTAGGTTTATTCCTGAACCCAGGCTACTGGTGTCACGAGCGGTAGCTCTACCGCGGCACCAGTGGGTCAACAACAATACAGCTTCTTAACAGGCACAGTAAAGTAGCATCACAAATGACATCAGCAGTCTAGAGGCATGCTGACTCAGCATCCAGCAAGCAACCTTGGAGAAATGGACCACACCAAAAAGGCACTAAAAAGTACAAAACTGTTGATTTTTGTTACAGAATCTGGAACACGCACAGTTTTTATAGCAATGTTTATTGAATGGTGCTGCCAGTTTGAGTTTTGAAAACCGCAGCACATGATCTTTAAAGGGCATGTGCTTGTCACAAATGCATTCTGGGGGTCAGGCCCCCCTGCTCCCACAGTACCCAACCTCGAAGTGCAACATGTGAACAGGAGACAAACAGGGTAACCCACCTGTCTGTTTTGGGTCCAGTCGCTACCAGTCTTGAGTCCTGGGGTCAAATATGAACCGTTTTACGCTAGCACGCCCAGGTAACAGGTCCAAATATCATACCCTCCTTGGGAATGCAGTGCAGTACTTAACCCAGCAGGCACATCGCCTGGTTCACAATCCCCCCATCTGACTCAATTGAGACCTTGGTATTTTTCTTACCTTGGTGCATATGGTAACACACTGTAAGCGCTTAACAGTTCTGTCAGAATGATCAACACTGTCCCAGCATTCAGACTCAAAATGAGAAAAAGGCTCAGGCAGGATTTCAAGGAAAACCAAGTTTACTAGAATTAAAAATAGTAAATAAAATACAAAACACAGAACATGTACAGTAACTGTAATGGTACAGTCATAAAAAGAAAAGGACATGGATAAACAAACCGCCTTCTTACTGAGTAACTGATCCTATCCCAGTTTCAGTTAGTAAATAGTGGTGCTGAAATTACCTATCTTTGGTAGAAGTGCTTCTTAAAGGGGTACTGTCAGCTTTGCCCCATTGTTTTGGCCAAAAGTGAATAGTGTGCCTGTTGGCGCACACAGCTATCACGTATGTACTGCAGAATGTCCCTATATATGCAAAACAGAATTTTTTTTTTTTTTTACTATTTTTATAGATTTTGCAGAAGTAGCTTTCCATTCGGGTCCACATTAAGTCCTTCGCAAACCGGAAGCACATCCAGACCGGGGCCGCGTGTCTGCCATGAGTGTGGCCCTGAAGTACGATTTTTTCATACTCAGCATGCAGCTGCATATTGCCCGGGTCACTTGCGCTATTCTAAAATGCTCCATCTATGAGCAACTGTAAACCGAGCACTGGGAATACTGTAATTTATTTTTGGACATCACAGCCGAAATCCCACGCATGCACACCAGAGGCATGACCAAAGATCCCACGCATGCGCAAGAGCGTGCTGTTAGTGCGCATGTGCGGTATTTTGGCTGTGATGTACAAAAATGAATTATAGTACTCCCATTGCTCGGTTTGCAGTCACTCATAGATGGAGCATTTAGAAAATCGCAAGTTGATTCCGTAATACATAGCTGCATGTTGAGTATGAAAATCAGCACCGCCTGGTGTGCTTCCCTTGCGGAGGACTTAATGTGGACCCGAATGGAAAGCTACTTCTGCAAAATATATAAAAATGGTAACAAAACATTATGTTTTGCATATATAGGGATGTTCTGCAGTACATATGTGACAGCTGTATGGTAACAGGCACGCTGTTCACTTTTGGCCAAAAATGAAGGGGCAAAGCTGACGGTGTCCCTTTAAGAGTCCAGAAGTAAATGAGTACCTTGAAAGTCCAAACAAAAGTATACCAAATCTTGCAAAGTTGGAACAAGAGTGTGTTCTTTCAGGAGTCCAGAAGTAGAAAGCACAATGTTCCCTCAGCCTTGACAGTATTAGTGAGGGGGAAAAAGGGTCCCACCCAGCTTGTGAGGTCACAGCTCTGTGGTGATGCTGGCTGTGAGGTCACTGTCGTTCCTGCATACCAAATTAGTCACATTCATCTGCATATTGCTAAGCATCCTACTTAAAAAAAATATATATATATATTTATATATATAAATATATATATACTTATTATTTATTTTTTTTAAATTAGTGAGCCTGCTTTATGGCTGGTCAGAATTACCCCTTTGATCTTCAGAGGAACATTCCTGAAAGCTATTTCTCTTAGTGGTGAGAAGTTTCACAGGTAAGTGTCAGAACTGGCTTACCTTCTGATGTCGTAAAAAAAAATGCAGTCCGTTATGACCAGTTTCCTGGATTCACAGTAAGTGTTGGTTTTACAACTTCTACAACCTGGTTTTATTATAGTCCCAGGAAGTCGGCTTTTACAAACTAGCTATGACAACAAGCAAGGCCAGCACTTTTTTTTCTTTTAAAAATCTAATATCCCATGAAGCTGTTCTGCTTGGCCTGTGTTTCTGAGCAGAAGTCTAAACATAGACTTACATCACAAATATTATACAAATAATAACAAGCAGATGGCTGTCCATCACAGTGCTTAGTAAGGATGTATATCTTAAAGAATTTGGGGGGCCTTTAGGTGTCTAAGTAATCATTTTGTTTGTTTTTGTTTCTTTACTTTAACTTTTCATAATTTTATTTTTATTTTGTTAATGTCTAATAAAAAGAATCCATGGAATACTTGTGTTATGAAGTCAGGAAATCTTTACTTGCAAGGCTGGTATTGTATTTCAGTGTGAAACTGTAATTCAGTTTTTTTATTTATTGAAAAGTTTCACCAGGAAAGATTTTCAGTTGTTCATAGAGGAATAAAGCTTTCTACCACTAAAATATATAGAGAATAATGGATAGGTAAGTGTGCGTTATGTTTTTTTTTCACACACCCAAGGTGTGTGATGACCCATAAACCTCAAAAGCAAAAACTCAAGAGGTTTATGTGGTCATCACATAACGAGGGTGTGTAATAAAAATCCATAACATGAAACTTACTTATCCTTTATTTTTTATAATTGCTGGTGTGGAGGTTTAGACTGTATTTCTAGCAGCTTGAAAGAAAAATAATTTTTTTAGCTAGATTGCAGTTTTATTTTTGAAGAAATTAAACTGTACATGAATAAAACACAGCTGAAAATTCTGCAGTTGAAATACTTTTTGGGAAACAATGGAATGCAACAGTTTTAAAGTCTTTTCTTTGGGGATGTCCTATCAACCTGATTTCAGGTTATTATTACCTTTGGAGCATACTAACTTGAAATCCGGTTGATATGCATTTTTAACAAAATGGTAATCTGGTTGCTATTTATGGTCACCAGTAATTATTATAATTTAATAGAAATATATGATTTTTTTTCCTTAACTTATGATCTTTTGGTATGATTTTAGTAGGTTATATTTTCTTCCTACCAGATATTACTTGGGAAGAAGAAAAGAGAAGCCAAATACTGTTCTACAAAAATTGTAAAATCGTTCAGATGGGCCACAATTGTGGAAACATCTAAAAGGCACGGTTTGCTGCTGAAAGAATGACCCATTTTTAAAAAAGGAAAACTCTTTAGTTTCTCACTGAAATACATTGGGCTGCTAAGTAGTTTGCAGTTTCTGACATCACAATACCAGAATTCTATTGAATTCTTTTTCACTAGCAATGTGAATAGCAAAGGTCAACCCCCATTTGTTTCACTGCACAAACAAATATTTTATTATAAAGTAGAAGGTCATTACTTGCACATCAGAACACAAATAAAATAGTTATTTATCTATTAGATGTGGACACATGCTCTTTAGTTATCTGCTTCACTAACCCTGTTTAGTGCGAGCCATTATATCCCCTTGTGCTATGTCCTACAGAAATGAACGCTTAAAGCAAGTGAGAAGCATAATCCCAGGCGTTTCTGAGAACAGAACCTTGAAATGTGGAGTCTACAGTGACCAATAAGACTCATTCAGTAGTTCCTCTTAACTTTCAGGTGAGAGTTGATGCCTAGACACGTTGTTCGACTTGCCACTTTTCCAAACACAAAGGAAACTTAAATGTCAAGGAAGCTGTAACATTCTGGTGAGTACTGTTTTACTTTCAGGTCTTAATATCATTTACAGTCAAGATACGATACCTGACAAAATCAGTGATACTGCTGTGCCAACTGACCTGGTTAAATACCCACAGCTTGAAACATAAACACCACCTTTTATGCATTTTAGCAGGGATAATTACAACTCTGCTATATTCTTCCAGTTTCCAGAGTGCTGCATTAATGAATTTAAGGAGCACTTTTCATGTCATTTTAACAATGTCTTCTACTTAAATGGATGGGCTCTGTTACCTGCCTGGGAGCTCTGCCAGGATACTGCCATCGTTTTTATTCCCTATGCCTTTGGAAGGGAAGGGCTTACGATGCATCCCTGAAGGGCTAGCCATATGATCTCTTCCTCTTCCTATAATGCCAGTCATGCACCATAGAAGTGTATGGGGCATATTTTTACCTGCTTTTTTGTAGACATTGAAATATGCTTGTTGTATAAATCAAGGCCAGTGTTCTGCTAACAACTAACTGTACCTTTCAGAAAGTAAAGATTCCAACCAGGACTGGATTATAGAGTACACAGTGTTTCCCTTGTGACGGTTTATTCTGTATTGTCATGTCTTTGCTGCATGATATTCATTATATCGCAGCCACTTTCAGTCTGTACAAATATATTTAGAGTTATGATTATATAGTATTGGATCCTTGTTTGTCTGTGTAATGTATGCGTAGTTGTTTTGTGCATAGTAACGTAAAGGTCCATTTCCCAGTGCCCTACACCTCACTTTGGGAAAGCCCCTGATTAGCAGTGTCGCAAACGGACTGAATTTTTTGTCACTGTGTCGTAGCAGGTTTTATATAGTTGATCCGGTTGTTCCTGATGGCTTTTTTACTGGCATTTTGTATTAACGCAGCAGTACATGAATGTGGTGAAACTTTTGACCTATACTTTTGTATGCTGTTTTACATCGCCCCACATCTCCTGGCATGTATGATACCCTTATTTCTCCAATTTTGAGTCTGCTTTAATGCTTTTTCCACCTCTGAAATACTAAAGGGAGCGCTCCTTTTATTATGGCATGTACCAGGTTTTCATCAATATTCGCTGCTGTTTTGGACACCCACTGTTCCATAAGGTGAGGGAGCACTGCCTGCTGCAGAGTAGATCATTTTAGTCACAACCGAAGTGATTTTAAACAACTGATGTACAAAAACAGCGAGGAAGACTGATGAAAACCTGGTCCAAGACATATTAAAAGGAGCACTCCTTTTATTATTTCAGATGTGAAAAAAGTACTAAAGCGGACTCAAATTGTGGAAGGGGTATCATACAAGTTGGGAGAGAAGGGGCAATCCAAAACAGAATAAAAAAGTAGAGGTAAACATTTTCATCACATTCATGCACTGCTGCCTTAAGCACCACTAGCAGTGCACCCCAACAGTAGACAGCTAGTCAATACTTGGTCTTGGTGTAGCGCCAGAACCAGTAGTACATCATAAACCAGTGCTGTGAATGGCTCCAGATCCATAGGAATATACTGTACACCCGGCTTTGATGGCAGTCTCGGGACAGCCGTGGGAGGTTGTGGGATGTGCTGCTAGTGGCACTCAGTACAGAATGCTGTTGAGAAGGATGGCGGGATAAGCCAAATAAACTATAAAATAAAAAAATAAACTTACAAAGCCACAAAGGTAAAAAATTCATTCTTTTTATGAAACTGCTAATTGGGGCTGCCCCACACTGAGGTGTGGGGCGTTGGACAATGAACATTTCCCTTTAACAAAAAGTAAAAAACAAAACAAAAAAAGCTGTAACTGTACCAGTGATCCTCTGGTCTGGGTGCATATCACTCATATTGTAAATAATTTCTGTTGACCACAAATAAATTACAGTAAGTCTGATAGTATTTCTTCTTTTGGCCCCCCTACCCAATTACGACTCAGTTATGCCCCTAAATTCTGATTGGGAAGGAAATGTGTTTCTTAAGGTTTTTTTTTTTTGCCTGATTTGTTTGAAGAAGAAGAAGAAGAAGCAGCAGAAGAATCGGCATTTATGTAGTGCTTTTCATACACATTGTATCCCAAAGTGCTATACAAGCAATGCTAGACCATTAGTGCATTTGATGGTATTTTTACCTCTGCTTCAAACAAGAATTGAATTCAGGACATAACAGTTGCTGTGTGACTGGAGGCGTTTCACTGAAGTCTAAAGTCCTAGGGTTGTAGAGAGCGAGAGCTTCATCTACATTGATAACATTCATCTATGGTTAGATATCCTTTATCTTTGCAGTGTATGATTGCTGTAACATGCAAAGGTGGTCACATCCTGCCAGTGTGCTTTTTTTGCCACCACCACAGATGTATGTAGTTTGTTTTTCGGTTAAGCGTTTCTATAAGGAGTTCCCTGTTACAGGAGTAACCCGGGCACATGAGTGCTATACAGCAGTAAGTAAACAGACATTCCAAGACAAGAATGCAAACGATGAGCTAGAAAAACAACCAACCAAAAAAAAAACCTTACACAGGTATAATAGGACAAATTATTCTGTCATCATTTGGTTACAAGAGTCTTTTCCCTCCTTCCTAGATCCTCTTCTCCTGCTAATTCCTCTGGAGCTTCCTCCCCATCTCAGCTGAACTGCAATTGTACTAGGGAGCAGCTGTAGTCAACATTGAAGAGCTGGAGGGTGTCAGGCTTTCTATGGCATCTAGGGTGTTGGTTGGCTGTTCCTTTCTTGTGGTGGATTGGGTTTTCCCCTTCATTTTGCTTTTGCACTTCCCTAACATCTCCCTTTGGGCACTCATGGTGCTGTCCTGTAGGTGGGGAAGGGGGGGTGGCAGATTCTGTGGAGTCCCCTACCATGTCAGTGCTGCCCTTACTTCTGTCACAGGAGGTGCTGGTAGAGCTGGTCACTGTTCCCCCCCCCCCCAAGGGTCAGCATACAGTGCCTTGGCATCATGCCCCATACCCCACCAATGGAAGGTGGGGGAGTTGAGCTTTGGACACAAACCCAGTTCACCCATTGGGCGGTGCAGTGCACCACCAACTGGCTGCATTGGCCCAGAAAGTACTTAAAGTAGTTTTTTTTTTCAGTCGGCCCAGTGGTGCTGAGGGTTGAGGCGCTGGACGCTACACCTCACGCTATGCCGGTGACCCGGGTTCGGGAACAACCTCAGGTCATCGGGGTGCTGGCTTGGGGGTGGGGTGGGAGGAGTGGGATTGAGCGTGCCGTCAGGCTGCTCTCCTCTCTCAGGGCTGGTGGGGGTGGGGTGTCGACCCTCTCGTAGTCCTGTCCCCACCAGGTGGAGGTCCAGTGGGGTAATATAGGCGGGCAGTGCGGGTGGGAGGAAGGGGCTGAGCTGTCTTCTGGTGTGCCTTGCCTCTACGCATATGTATAGCCATGGGGGGGGGGTAGAGGAGAAAAAAACATACAAATCTTAAAAAAACAAACAAACAAACAAAAAAAAAAAAGTAGTTTTTTTCATACAGCTTTTTGCTCTCAAACTGTTGATCTTCTCTTTCTGTTGGGTCCTAGTCTGGCCATCTCCTAGCCCAGTCCCTTGCTTCCCTTGCTATTGACTTGTTGCCCTTGAACCATTGGCTTCTCCTACTGTTGGGTCCTGCACCGACAATCTTCTAGCCCTGCTAGCTGCTCCCCTTGATGTTGAAGCTAGCAGGGACCCCCACAGGTTCAGGCTTGAGAGTGCCAGCAACTGTTACATTGCTAGTTTGAAGTACATAGGGTTTTCTTGTATTTTGCCTGCTTCCCCAGGTCCCGTTTACCTACATGGCACCAGGCAGTGCCCCAACAGGCCACGAAGATATGCATTATCCCACTATGGAAAAGCAGGCCCCATGGCCCCTCATAGGAGTCTCTGTGCCAGCGAATCCTAGCACCAACTCTTTCAGGCTGGCAGCCTGGCCAGCTCCTGAGTCTGCTCTGGAACCCAGATTACCAGCATAGAAGTGCAGCTGCTGCTGGGCCGTTGGCCTGCCCTGCTTCAGTAGTTTTTAATAAGTGATCTGTTTAAGCCTGAAGTATTTAAAGAGTACTAGTTTGTCGCCTGGAAACGTAAAGGTCCCTTACCTTCCAAGGATTAACCTGGTTCTGTTTGCAGGGTTCTGTTTTGTCCCACAGTGATGTGGTGGTTGTTGCCCCAGTGGCCCAGCAGCAGCACGTTGCACTGCTGTGCAGGGACCCAGGTTTGGGACGAATCTTAGTCATCCGGTTGGGAGGCAGGCCAGAATCAAGTAGTTGCCATGCAGGAGCATGCCTTAGCCAGGGTGGGTTGATGGCGAACTCTGGTACTGCAGAGACCCCTGCGATTGGTCAGGATTTGCATCTGCTTCAGGGGGTGTGCTGTGTGCATGCGAGACCAACACAGGCTGTGCTTACATCGGGAGAGGCCTCCTCGCACTGAATCCTGTTCCACACAGTGGAATGCCTGGTGGGGAGAGGGGAGAGCCATCTCCCTGGAGCCCCTGCCACAGGATGCAACTCCGTGGGAGTAAGCCGTCGGGTGGTAGGAGCCAGGTGGGTACCAGGGAGGCAGGCCTGAATGGGGTATATTCCAGGGACCAGGGTATATCTCTGACCAGACATATGTGGGCAACAGAAAAAATCTATGGAAAGGAAAAAAAAAAAGTAGGGATCATAGTTTTGCTCCAAAGAGCTGACAGCCCAGTCCCTTCCACTTAAGATATAATTTTGTATGTTGGTTAAAAAAAGATATATGAATATAAGTATATGTTTCTGTATCATTCCATGTTGTCACTGGACTGGTCATTTACTGCTGGATAATAATAATAATACATGTAATACGTGCTTCCCTGCTAGGGGACAGCTGTAATATCATCATGGAACCTGTGGCTGCACCCAGTTCCTTGTCTACTGCTGAGAA
Source organism: Neoceratodus forsteri (assembly GCA_016271365.2). Lineage (NCBI taxonomy): Eukaryota > Metazoa > Chordata > Ceratodontiformes > Ceratodontidae > Neoceratodus > Neoceratodus forsteri. The sequence goes on along the minus strand of CM057449.1, from coordinate 1,822,008,560 downwards.
TGTTCAGTCTTTTTTTTAACATATTTTTTCCCTCTGCATGCGTGGTTGGGACCTACTTCCAGCTCTGCCAAGCCCTGATGCCCACTCATTGAAATTTGTCTTACCTGTCCAGTCTCCAAGGCCCACCTGTGTCAAACTGCTGTGCTGCCCCCCTGATTTGCCCCCCAGAGCCGGGTGCGCCTTCAGCCACTTAGGCATTTCTTCTCCATTGTCCATCTGGCCACCTGCAGTGGAGATGAAGACCTGGAGGATCACCTGGAAGGCAGTGGAAGCAGTCCAGCACTGAGCGTGGTGGGTAAACAGAGGCGCCATCTGCCCAATCCAGCCTAATTTTCTTGTTAGTCCTGCTCTTCCCCCTAGAGTGAGCTGCATCATTGAGTGATGGCACGCTTACACATCCACCTGATCTGACACTTGCTCGAGCGTCCCCTTCCAGGCGCTATCCTCTGCACCACCACCTGTGGCCAACCAGGTAGCAGTAGAGCAGCGGATCAGCGAGTTCGTCCTCCCCAGAGGAGGAGAGTGTCCACTGGGATGCTGGATCCTCCTCCCCCAGTTGGACCTCTGAAGGCCCTGGCTCGTTCCTGAATCCGGGTTGTCAACGTTGCGAGCAGTAGTACTACCAAAGCGCCAGTGGGCCAGGCCCAAGAATATTTAGTTTTAAGTGTGTTGGCTTTAGGGGTGGCAGCATTGCTAAAATTCATTTGACTGAAAACTTTCTTAGAAACCTTTTTTGTTTTTGTCTATGGTAGCAAATCAAAGCAGAGAATCCCATTTGTTTCAAACCCCAGGAAATCTTACTGTATTCTGACAAATGCAGTATGGTCTCACCATAGGACTGCCCCGAATATAGTAAGATTCCTTTGGAAGAAAAAATATTACTATGGTAAGTAATGTTTTCTTTTTACAGGCAGAATTTTGAAATTTAAAGGTGCTTCTTTGCTTAACTGGATTCTGCTTTAGCCCCAAATTCCTGTTGGAGGCTGGGTGTGTTACCATTTTTTTTTTTTTTTTTTGCCTGAATTCTACTCCAGGATATAAGTGAAGTGATAATGGTTTCACTAGTGTGGTCTGCCTTTAGTTTTGTGCCTAGTTAAGCCTTTTTACAATTTCTTTTCTTTAGGACAGGGGTCCCTCCCTCCCTCCCTCTGCATCGTCTGCTTTTTTTTCTTTTTGCATATGCATTTTGTGGTGGGGTTCCTTCGTCCCTGAGAGTTGTTTGGTACTTCTCTGGGGTGTTGTGACCAGGGCTCCAGATAAGATTTTTTGGGATGAATACCTGTACTCCTCATTTTGAAAGTGAGGTGAGTAAAACGAAATTTAGATGTGTACAAATATCTTGCTAGAGTGGACTAAGGAGTACATTTATTTAAAAAAAAAAAAAAATGTTTTTTTTTCTAGATAAGAATTTCAGGTGCCAACAATGCTCCAAATAATGTTGGCAGGTAGGAATTTACTCACCAGTTTTAAAACATAGTAAAACAAACGTGGGATGTGCACAAGTGTTGTAAATCTGGCAAAAAAAACTGTTCCTTTTGAATCACCAGTTATGTTATGAAGCACTGTTCTTTGGCATGTGGAGTATTTACAAATGTTGGGTGAGTGCTGGTACTCAATAAAAAAAATTTCTGAAGAGTATTTCCTCAAATGAGGTGAGTAAAATAGGCCGGTACACACCTTATCTGGAGCCCTGGTTGTGACGTTTTTGAAGTTTAAAGTGCTTTTTTGCCTGTTTTAACTTTCCAGTTGTTGCTGCATTATTGACATAATTGCAACTTTTTTCCCCCATATTTATTTTTTTCCCCAGCTGGTAGCTCATCATTGCAGGGATACACCCTGTTCACAGGTATATACCATTTTCAGGCTGAACCTGGTTGTCATTCAGATGGCTGCCAAATTTTTAGCGCTTGGTTTGTTCCTCCCACCTCCCCTGCTGGGAATGTATTCCTGTATCGGCCTTGCACAGCCTCACTTTCCCTGTACGGCAGGAGCAAATTTCCTGGCCCAGCCGCAGGAGTCACTGTGGTGTTGGAATCTACCGCCAACCCTCCCTGACCAAGATGCAGTGCTGAGTAGCAGATGTTTGAGCCATGGCCGGCTTCCTGATGTGACTTCCTGGTCTCTCTTCCAAACCTGTGTCGTCTGTATGGCAGTGTGGTGCGCGCTGCTGTTGGGCCACCAGGGTGACCAGTAGCAGTATTTTTCACTGATTTGCATCATAATGGTACGTTTTGATGCAACTGCATAGAATCTTTCATGCAAGTGTGGAAGAATTGCCATACAGTAAGTTCAGAGAAATTTGTCGCAAGTGGAGAAAATTGACACAAGTGTGCATAACTGATGCAAGTGCGTAAATAGTGGTGCAGATGCATAGATAGTGACAGAGATGCCCAAATAATAATGTTTAAATTAAAGGTCACATCCAGTAGCATATACCGCTTCATCACTAACCTTCCAAGATGAACTCATCACTGTACATTATACGAGGCTGCTGGATGCCTATCCCTGGATGACAGGTGGAATTTAAGAATGGGGTGTTCTGCTTCACAAAGGTGTAATTGAACATCTTCTGCAACCAGTCTCCTCCTTATTTATTTTATTTATTGGAATACAATCGGAATTACATTTCACAGAGCTGTTAACAGTCAAGGTACAAGATCTCAAAAGCAGAATAGTCTTTAAAACTCCATGTTCTGTCCGTTCCATACAAGCAAGACCAGTGCTAATTATTCGGCACTCAGTCCCTAGACTGCTTGTGGCACAGGTAAGGCTTATTTCTTATTTGGCAGTGGTAAAAGAGTAGCAGGATGTAGAAAAGTGTTCTTTTACACCTGACTCACAGCAAACCTCGGTTGGGGGGGGGCGGGGTCAGAACAGACGTGTAGTATCAGGGCATTCATCACAGAACTTGGTCAGTAAGTATGCTGTTCCAGATCTGAATGCATCTCCAGACCTGATCCTGGCAAGGTACCATCCTTCAGACAGATGGCCTGGAAGGCCCCCAGGATAATGTTATACTGGCACTCAGGATCCAGAGGACCCTAAGGATTCCGGAGAGAAAGAGGAAAGTAACTGAGTAGAGGATTATCAGCCTTCCCCAGCCGTATCTCTATTTAAGTCAAAGCATATTTCCTTCCTGGTCGAGGAGACTTTTAGGATTCGGCAGCTTCTGGAGATGCAGTCTACCTGGATGCTGAATGTTAATCCTGTCTTGTCCTCTCCAGGGAAAGCTACCAAGTGCGCTCTTGAATTAGAACATTTTGACCAGCTAGTTAAAGATGAGTGGGAGAGTGTGGACATGAAAAAGCAGTTTACCAAGGCACGAGCAAAATGCTGTTTGTTCCTTGATGTGTTGGTTAGTTAAAAAAATAATAAAATGGGAGGCTCATCTGCTTATGGATTCGGCCATTTCTTCTGTGGTCCAAGATACAGTTCTTTCAGTAAAAGGCACAGTAATTCTCTCCGACCATAATGGCCTTAAAGAGCAACTCTCTACTATAATAAAAAGCTTAAAACCACTAGATTTAAATAAACTATGTTACAGTATTTATTTGTTTAACTTTTCCCTGCTGTTCGTCTACTAAATATTGTAGGTAATGCAGCACTTACCTCACTAAGTCTTTCAAAATGTATCTGACTGTCCTCTGCTAACCACACAGTTGTTGTTTGTGACATCTCGGTCTGTTGTCATGGTGAGCACTACGATGTCTTAAACAAAAGCACTGTGAGGTTAACAGGGGCGAGAAAATGTTTTTTTATAAAGACATTTAGATAGACTACCAAGATGTGCTATAAACCTTGGAGGGAGGAACACTGAAAATGAAAATAAATGTGTTCACTAGTAAATTGCAATAGCCGAAACATCTTATTTAAAGTACATGCTGAAATGGAGAGTTGCTCTTTAATGATACGAGTTTGGAAGCAGCTTGCAAGTAGGCATCCTCTACATCAGGTTTTGGTTTGTGACTAGCATCAGCTTCAGCATCGTTACCACGAGCACTGTGCGACTGGTCACCTGAAGACGCAGACGAGGTACAGGTGGCTTTTACAGTCAAAGACCATTTAGTGCATATGGCAGCTTTTTTTAGCCATGGAGCTTTTTCTGTCCTTGGATGGTGCGGGCAGGCTCTCAGCCCTGTCCCCACTCCCTCTCACCTGGCGCTGCACAGCACTGAGCCGCCTGGCCCAAATCCCCCATGGATTTCCCCCTGTGGCGGGGCCGAGAAGGGAAGGGCTGTCCTCTCCACACCTGATGACATTCATCCAGATGGGTCGGCGGTCGGCCCACAGAGCGGAGTGGAGGTAGGGGGCAGGGCTTCATATAGCCTGTGCCATCTATTTTCTACTTTTCTCCCCAAAGTCCCCTGCCATGGCAGCATGTAGGCACATACATGGAGGTACATGCACCTATGGAACCATTGTCCTTCCATTCCTGTTGCTCATAGCTGCCGGCGCTACCCCAGGCCTCCACCTGGGGGCAGCCAAGGGCTGTGAGGGTAAACCACTCCTCCCCGGAGAGGAGAGGAGAGCTGTCCTCTGGAGCATGCATTTTTTCCTGGAAAGTGTTATTTTTAGTTGCTAATACTTCTTCTTGAAGGATTTCAGAGTTGCAGACTCTCGTGTGAGCAGCCTTATTTGATTTTTCACAAAGACTGGGTGTCTGTGCATGCTAACTCTAAGGTCCCCCCCCCCAACTTTTTTTTCCTCTGGTCACGGTACTTGCAGGGGTATCTCTCTGGCGGGGGTGGATTTCTCAGGTGTTGCCTCTGCCGTGTCCCTTCTTCCTGACTGAGGAATCCGGTGCTGGCCCCACCCCCCCGCGGGAGGAACGGAGCCACAGAGAGTCAAGTTGGGATCAGGACCGGCACTGGGTGTGTGGGCTTCTACCATGAGAGTCCCCCGTCGTCGCCTCCCAAAGCTCCAGGGTTTTCCTCTCTTGCTTGGTTGTGTTTCCCCCTGAGGTGTGGACGTGCAGTGATGTCCGCCCCAAGGGCATACCCTCAGCAGGCATCCGCCGTCACCTCACCCGTGTAAGTACAGACTACTGCGTTGCTCCCGGTCTCCATTAGTGGCTGCTGCAGAGCGGTACATCCCCAATCCCCACCCTGGAGAGGAAAGCAGTCCTCCAGATGCTGAATCCTCTCCTTATTTATTGAAATGTTTCACTAGGAAGGCACGCTGAGCAACAAGTTGCTCGTCTCCTGGTGCAACTCCCCCTGCTGACCTCCGATGGCCCACGTCCGTTCCCGAACCCAAGTTGTCGGCGTGGCGTGAGATGTGGCATCCAGTGCCCCCACCCTCCGTGCCACCAGGCCGGCACTAACCCTAAGTTTTTGCCGAAGGTGGTGTCTGAGTTTACTTTGAATCAGACCATCCAGGTACCTGTTTATTGTCCGGAGCATGCCAGTCCAGGGGAAGCACTGCTCTATACTTTAGATGTACGTAGAATACTTAGATATTACATTCATCGCATAGAGGACTGCAGGAAGTCCTCACAGCTGTTTGTTTTGTTCACCACTGGGAAAGGGGGCATACCAGTCTCTAAACAGTACTTATCCAAATGGTTGACCAACTGTATTATTTTCTGTTATAGGAAATACGGTAAGGAACTTCCTGGGACTGTCAAGGGCCACTCAACCAGAGGTGTGGCCACTTCCGTTGCCTGTTTCAGAGGGGTCTCTGCAGCTGAGATTTGTGCTGCGGCAACTTGGAGTACTGTACACACTTCCACCTGGTGCTATAGCCTGGACATTGCCTTGAGAAGGAGGGCAAATTTTGGTCTAGCTGTGTTGCAAGGTTTCCTTTCATAGACTGTTGCCTCTCAACCGCCCAGCCTCTTTCTTTCTGCAGTACTGCTTGGGACTCATTCCTAAGCTATGACCTGCTGCAAGAGATATCTTCGAAGAACATAGAACAGTTGTACAAGAACTTACTATAACAGTAGATCTTTGAGAGAATCTCCTGCAGCAGGTCATGCCGTCTCACCCACCTTTCCCCTCACTTTTGAATTCCTCCTTTCCTGTCCTCTCTTTTCCAGGACGGTAAACTTTCTGCATTCCTTTTTCAGGTGGATTTCTCTGGCTCTCCCTTGGTTCTCTTGGGAGCTCATCCTCAGTGGCTGGTCCCTGGCAGGGAACTGAGGAGGGCGTGGGGCTGTCTGTGGTTTTATAGACAGGACATCGGCATGATGACATCGTTGTGGGCAGCCCCAGGAAGACTACTAGCAAAAATATTTCAGTGTGGTCCTGGTGCTTGGTGGCTATAATTTCTAATGTGTGATCTGCTGGAAGAGATTCTCTTGGAAGATCTCTACTCTTCTGGTAAGTTCTTACCTAACTGTTCATTCTGCCCTCTGGCTCTCCAGGATGCTTTCTTCCACATCCCGATCCATTCATCCCACCAGTGGTTCCTTCGGTTCTGTTCAGAAGGGGTGCTGTACCAGTTCAACACCATGCTGTTTGGCCTCTCCTCGGACCCCAGGGCCTTCACCAAGTGCATAGCAGTGGTGGCAGCGTTCCTGCGGCGCCGAGGAGTCCAGTGTACCCTTACCTGGATGAATGACTGATCGCTGGTTCCAGCAGGGAGGGGGTGGAGCGGTCCAGGAATCTGGCCTTTTACACCTGTTTAGCCTTGGTCCCTGTGGTCAGTCAGGCCAAGTCAGAACGTAGCTCTTCACAGGTCATCCACTTCATCAGGGCAGAGCTGTACTCCTTTCAGGTGAAGGTCCGACTCCCAGTGGACAGGGTGGAGGATCTTACTTCCTTTGTCTGATCATTTTGGTTTGGTCATCGCACCCTGCCCGGGACTTTCTGTGGTTGCTGGGGTACCTGGCATCCTGCACCAGCGTGGTCCGGCAGGCCTACGGCTGGATGCGCCCCATGCAGTGGGAGCTGGCCGTCAGTGGTCACAGCTCCTTGGTCTCCTTGACCAGCTGGTCACGCTGATGCAGTCGATGTGGGATGCCATCCAGAGGTAGCTTGTCCCAGAACCTCTGCAGGAAGGAGACCCGTTGGTCCACCCAGAGCCAACAGTCAGTCTCATGACTGACACCTCTCTGATGGAATGGGGAACTCACCTGGGGGACCAGCAGAACCCACAGGCTTTTGATTCCCCATGAGTCCCGATGTCACATCAGCCTGCTGGAACTCCGTACAGTATATCTAGCTCTGACGGCCTTCACTCCAGTTGTGTGGGGTCAGATTGTTCGGGTCCAGACAGATGATTCGATGACTATGTACTACCTCAGCAAGCAGGGTGGGACGTATTCCCTTCCGTTGTGCCGGGAAGCTCTCCACACCTGGTCTCTCATACGCCATCTGGTCACCAATCTTCTGGTGATGCATGTGGCCGGTGCCTCCAACTAGCTAGCAGACCCTTCAGCCGAGTGGGTGAGATGTCTCACAAGTGGTCTTTTCACCAGGAGGTAGTTGATCACTCGTTCTCCCAGTGGGGCACTCCCCTGGTCAACCTGTTTGCCTCCTGGGAGAATGGGAAGCTGAGGTTGTTTTGTGCCGGCCCCCCTCGGTGCAGGACAGTGCTGGGGGATACCTTCACAAGGACCTGGGCCTCGTGTATGCCTACCTCTCTTTCCGCTGATTCACAGGGTGTTCACCAAGGTGCGGAGGGACAAGGCATGGACGATCCGGGTGGCTCCGGAGTGGCTGCACCAGTTCTGGTACCCCAATCTCCTCAGCTTCAGCTGCAGGCCTCCTTGGCGATTGCCTCTTCACCAGGACCTGCTTTCTTGCTCTTGGGGGAAGGTCCTCCACCCGGACCTTCAGTCCTTGCACCTAATAGACTGGTACCTAAGCGGCTAGAGTTCCATGCTTTGGGGCTCTCCGATGAGGTTCTTCATGTCATTGAGGCCTCTCGGAAGGAGTCGATTTGCCAGTGCTACGCCTTCAAGTGGAAGAGATTTTCCATTTGGCATCAGGTCAAGGATCTAGACCTCCTGTCCTGTCCCGTGGTGAACATCTTGGATTACTTGTGGTCCCTCTCACAGTTATGTCTGAGGTCAACAACCCTTGAGGTGCACCTGGCAGCCATCTTGGCATACCAGGCGTGGGCTGGTATGCTGACTGTGGTGCAGGAGAAGGTGGCCAGGCGCATTTTTTAGGGCCTCGACCACTTGTCACCGCTGGTGTGTGAGCCACCACCACATTTGGACTTGTTGCTGGTACTGGCAGTGCTCATGGGGCAAGTCATTCGAACCCAGGCACAGGTGTCACATCTCCCACCTGTCATGGAAGACTACCTTCTTGGTGGCCATCACCTCCTCCACAAGGATCAGCGAGCTTCAGGTTCTCTTGGTGGAGTTTCTTTTCTTCCGAAGATTCTTTCAGAGTTTCACCTTAACCAGGTGATTAAGTACTTTACCAAACCCAACCTCGGAGGCCAAGCACAGTCTCCATTCTCTGGACCTGAGGTGAGCGCTCGCTTACTATTAGGAGCACACGGCTAGAGTTTGGAGAGCAGTTCTCCAGTTCTTCATCACTTATGCTGAAGCCACACTTGGCAGACCGGCAGGTAAGTGGATGATTGGCAGGTTGATAGTCTCCTACATTAACCTCTGCTATAGGTTGACTGGTAGGGAGCCTCCCTCTGGGCTTAGGGCTCATTTTACTAGACATACTGCTGCTTCGATGGCTGCTTCCAGTGATGTCCCTATCCAGGAACTCTACAGGGTTGCTACCTGGAAGTCTACACACACCTTCATCTACTATTACCACACTGATGTTGAGTCATGCAGGGATGCTGGTTTTGGGGCTACGATTCTCCAATCTCTTTCCCAAGTAGGGGTGTGTGTCTTGCCCCCTCCTCCCAGTGAATTGCTAGGAATCTACCGGAAGTGCACCATATCCATGTCCCTAGAGATGAAGGTTACTCGCCTGTAACTGTAGTCGAAGGAGTGGTATATGATGCACATCCACACAACCCACCTGACCTCCACCAGCAAGTGACACATGGCTTCTTGCTTCCAGCGTGCAAGGTCTGACATCATGGGACAGTCCCAAGGAGGATACCACCTGAGTGGGTGGGAGAAGCTAGCCTGAATACCTTCCTGCAAGTTTTGAAGGGGAAGGAAGTACTGCCAGAAGTGTGGATGTGCACCATATATCACTCCTAGAACTACAGTTACAGGTGAGTAACCTTCATTTACTCACCTGTAACCATAGTTCTAGGAGTGGTCTGTGGTTCACATCCACACAACCCAGCTGACCTCCCCTGGAAAATGGCATACAGATCTCTGCTTCCAGCGTGCAAGATCGGACATTGTGGGGCAGAGCTGTGGGATACACCACCCGAGTGCTGGGAGGTGCTTGGCTTGAAGTCTGTCCGGCAAGAACCGCTCTTAAAGGGAGACTGCCTTGAGTGTGGATGTGAACCATATACCATTCCTAGAACTACAGTTGCAGGTGAGTAACCAGTTTTTCTTTGCCAAGCTCTAACGCTCAGCAAACTTTTAATATTGGCATCAGATATTGGGGTTGGGGAGGGAGTTTGACGTGGCCACAACTCCCGTGGAAATTTTAATTCCCTTTGAAGATATGAATACCAGCGATGTGGAGCTGCTGTCTCAAACTTGAAGTTTCATTAGTTTTGAGGCACTTTCTCTCATAAATGTTTTGGGAGAGCCCGCCATAGAGGTGGTTACTGTGCATGAGGATGTACTGGCCCATCTTTGTCCATAGGTTCTGGTCTGACCACTATATAGGTTTTGCGATAGATGGGCTCCAACCACTTCGAGCATCAAGTACTAGAGCTAATTTTGCAGTGCTCTGTTGGTTTTCTTCTCTGCCCTCCAGAGAGTACTTTTTCCAGTCCCCAGTCTCTACAAATCCCAGGAAATGTCAGGCAGTAGATCAAATGTTACCTCCTTGGCTCAGCATAGGAGCAGTGATTCTAGTTCCTTTCAAAGAAACATGACAGGGGTTTTACTCAATTTATGTCATACAGTAGTTCCCAAAAGTCAGGTGGATACCATCCAATTCTGGATCTCTCCAATCTGAACCAGTTTGTGATAGCTGTCTTATTCAAGATGGGAGTCTCTGAGGTCAGTCATTGTGGCAGTTCAGCCAGATGAGTTTCTAGCCTCAACAGACCTACTAGATGCTTACACATTGCAACAGAATTTTCTCTGGTTTGGCAGCCAGGATCAATGCTTTTAAGTATCGGGCTCCTCTCCCATTTGGGTTAGACTCCATCCAAAGAGTATTTGTATAAGTCTTAATAGTTGTGGTGTGTCTCTCTCTTGCTGGGAGGCACTCCATGTTTATCCTTACCTTGGATGACCTCTAGATACAAAGCAGATTTAGAATGGTTGGGGCTCTGTTCAGTCCATAGGACTTTACAGATTCTGGAGGAACATAGTTGGATAGTGAACCAAGAGAAAAGCTCCCTCCAGCCATCTGTCTCCAGAGCACCTGGGAGCATGCTTCTGGACAGATCATGCAAAAGTGTTTCTCTCACAGAGCAGAATGAACAATTTCAAAGAGCATATTGTATCAATTAAAGCAGAAAGAAGTAGGAAAGGCAGTCAGAATGGCAAAGGCACAAACCGAGGAAAAAATAGTCAACTCGGTCAAAAAGGGGGATAAAACCTTTTATAGGTACATTAGGGAGCATAGAAAGGTTAAGGGAGGGATAGTGAAGATTAATAAAGGAGAGGGGAGGTGGCCAGAGGGAGACAGTGAAAAGGCAGAGATACTGAATGAATACTTTTGCTCAGTATTCACAAAAGAAAATGAGGAGCAGTTGCCTAAACCAGACAATAGAAGCACTCTGGGTAGGGGGGTTGATATCAGTCCATTCACAGAAGAAAGAGTCCTGAAAGAACTCCTAAAACTCAAGGTGGACAAAGCAATGGGGCCTGATGGGGTTCACCCCAGAATCCTAAAAGAAGTAAGAGGGGACCTAGTGACACCACTGACCACACTTTTTAACAAATCATGGCAGGATGGGGTGGTACCTGAGGACTGGAGGAGGGCAGATGTGATTCCCCTTTACAAAAGTGGGAGCAAGGCAGAAGCAGGAAACTACAGACCGGTAAGTTTGACTTCAGTGGTAGGGAAAATGATGGAATCACTTCTGAAAGAAAGAATTGTTGAGCACCTAGAGGTCAGCGGGGCACAAGACCCAAAGCAACATGGATTTACAGCAGGAAGGTCATGTCAGACTAATCTAATTGATTTCTTTGACTGGGTGATCAAAGTATAGACCAGGGAGGGGCTGTGGATATGGCCTACCTAGACTTTAGCAAGGCATTTGACACAGTCCGCACAAAGATTAATAATCAAGTTAGCCAGCCTGGGAGTGGGTCCCAGGGTGGTAGCCTGGTAGCGAACTGGCTGCACAACAGGACACAGAAGGTAATAGTGAATGGAACACATTCCAAGAAAGGGGGTTACTAGTGGAGTACCTCAGGGCTCAGTACTGGGTCCAATCCTCTTTAACATCTTTATAAGTGACATTGCAGAGGGTCTGGAGGAAAGGTATGCCTCTTTGCAGATGACACAAGATCTGTAACAGAGTTGATACACAAGAGGGGTAGAAAAGATGAGAAGGGACTTGGCAAGGTTGGAGGAATGGTCAGACATGGCAACTTAGATTCAATGCAAAGAAGTGCAAAGTAATGCACCTGGAAACAAAAACCCAGGAGAAGAGTACACAATAGCAGGGGAGGTACTAACAACAACAAAAATGGAAAGGGACCTGGGAGTAGTCATATCAGATGACCTAAAGGTGGGTAAGCAATGTGAGAAGTCAGTAAGGAGAGCCAGGGGATACTGGGATGCATAGGAAGGCATCACAAGTAGAAAAGGGAAGTGATTATCCCTCTATACAGACAGTTGGTGAGACCCCATCTGTAGTACTGTGTGCAGTTTTGAGACCTCATCTACGCAAGGACATAGACAGGATGGAAGCAGTCCAGAGGAGGGCAACTAAAATGGTGCAGGGTCTACATCAGAAACCATATGAAGAGAGACTGAGAGAGCTTAATATGTATACCCTTGATGAAAGGAGGGAAGGGGGGACATGATAGAAACGTTCAAGTACCTCAAGGGAATCAACAAAGTCCAGGAGGGTAGCATCTTTCAGAAAAAGAGATGTGTAAGAACAAGGGGGCACAGTTTAAAGATAGAGGGGGGACGGCTCAGGGGTAATGTGAGGAAATTCTTTTTCACGGAGAGAGTGGTGGATACATGGAACAGCCTTCCTGAGGAGGTCATTGGGTCTAAAACAGTGGGGGAATTCAAACATGCTTGGGACAGACACAAAGCAATTATAGTGCGGGGTTGCAGGAAGCAGGCTGTTGGTTAACTAGAATCTGCAGCTTATCCAGTAGGTAGGGAAATGGGCAGACTGGGTGGGCCAAGTGGTCCTTTTCTGCCATCAAAGTCTATGTTTCTATGTTTCTATATTCGCCTGTTCACTGTGTACAAGAGCGTGTCAGCCCACAAGTGTCTCTAGATTTTAGATTTGATGATGCCTACCATAAGATGGTTCCTTGGGCTAGATTTCACATGAAACCTCATTAGGTCTTCCTCCTAGCTCACTAGTCACCAACTTCAGGACAGTACCAAGCTCTGATTGGGCTTCTGAGGTCACTACTGTGCCAGTCATTTAATGGTGAGAGAACGCTTAGAACCTCTCTCCATCAGAGCAGCTCAGTTTGACCACTGATGCGAGCCTGACTGGTTCGGGTGTGGTACTAGGCCAGATTCGAATCCAGGGGGAATGGTCACTGGAGGAGCATAATCTCTAAATTAAAGTCCTGGAGTCCAAAGCTGTCTTTCTGGCATATAGGCTTTTCAAGGACAGAGTACTTCAGAAATCACTGAAGGTTTATTCTGGCAACACAGTAACAGCTGCTTGCATAAACAAGCAAGGAAGCACGAGAAGCGAGAGTCATAGGATTCATAGGACAGATACGAGCAAATCGAGCTACAAGAGCCCTTAAATTGCTCACCATTTCAGCAATGAATGTATCCATAAGTACAAGTATTATCCCAAAAACTGTCCAGATGTGCCTAGAAACTGACAATTGTTTCTCAGAGCACCACTGAGTCAGGTAAGGAGTTCCACAGTGATAGCACCCTCTGAGTGAACCACCTTCCCCTTTTGGTTGTTCTGTATATATTCTCTTGCTGTTACCCACTGTTCCTTCTTCTATCATAGTGACTTTCTTTAGCTCGCAGCCCCAAGCAGTCCCTCAATTCTCTATCTTGAAAAGCCGTGAACACAAAACACACTCCCCTTGGCAGTCTCCTTCTCTACAGACTGTACATATCAGGCTCACCAAATCGCTCTTCATAGCCTCTTGCCTTCATTCCACTGACCATCCTTGTAGCCCTTCTCTGCACACCCTCTGTAAGTCTGATATCGCTCTTATATTGTGGTGCGCCAAATTGCCCACAGTACTCTGGTCTTACAGTGCACTGTATAATGAAATGATTGCTTCCTTCTTTCTGTTACTTATGTTTCTGCCTGTACAGTGTAGAATCCTGTACCCTTTCCTGTCCACTTCTTTGCTATGTTTTTCAAAATTCGGCTCATTTGTAACTATTATTGTACGGTCCCATTCCTCCTCAGTTGCCTTTTTTTTTTTAAACTCTATTATTTTTAGCAGACACATAAAGGCAGATACAATTAAACATCGAGAAGTGTTTCATATGTTCTACAACTTTGTAATAACTATACATGGTGTCTAAAAGGTTAATTACTCATACTTTTTAGCTCAATTCTAATGCCTAGCCTAAGTTGAGGGATAAGGACATGGTTGTTATGGTAGGGTTATAACAGTTCTATTCCCCCCAAAACCTAAATTATTTATACTATCTGTAAGCTTTCTCCAGTATTTCTGAGGGGTAGTTGTGACTGGGCTGTCCGGCCAGTCCACTGCAGGTGTTGTGCTAAAGAGGCATAGTTGGCTGTTTCAGGTGTCTTTAATGTACCTTCCCAATCCAGTTTTAGGGCACCAGATCCAGCTTGGGCATGAGCTATGGAAAGAAACCAAGGAGTCCATCTATTCATTATAACTGGGGTATTGTTCTGCAGCCTAGCTGTCAAACTTTCCATTTTATATATCTCATGTATGGTATTTTCCCAGTCTGAATTGCTAGGAAGGTTAGGCCGGAGCCAAAGTTGAGTTATAACTTTTTTAGCCGCCCCTGGCAGTATGTTGAGTAAGTTTGCTGGGGACTCCTGAGCTGCCTTAGGTTGGTAAAAGCAGGGCCAGTTCTGGGATTAGGGCTCCCAAGTTAGGGAACAGCTCTGTTAATTGTTTAACCACCCCCTCCCAGAAGGGGGAGAGGACAGGGCAAAACAAAAAAACATGTGAATGTGTGGCTACCTGTGGCTACATGTGTGGCCAGCATGACGAATCCCCAGCAGTGGAATATTTAGCTGTGATTTGTGGGGTCCTCAGTTGCTCTTCACTGTTGACCATAGAACTGATATGATGCTTTTGTGTTGTTGATTCCAAGGTACATGATAGTGCACTTATTTATGTTGAATTGTAGCTTAGTATTGATAGACCATTTCTCTAATCCTGCCAGATTTAACCTCGTAGCTTTGATATCTTCCATACTGTCCACAATTACACTTATTTTAGTATCTCATTGAACTTGCTCATCCTCTAAGTGCATTGCATAGATTAATGTATAAATTGAACAGATGTGGTCCCAGCACTGACCCCTGTGGCACACTGCTCATCATGTATCTTTGTTCTGAGACATGTCTCTTACTGGTAACCCTCTGGGTCCTATACGTTAACCAGGATCTTATTCGGTTAACCAGGTTGTTGTTTATCTGTTTTGGCTATTCCCTCTACCAGTTCGTTATGTGACACAATATCAAAGGCCTTGCTATAATCCAAACAGACCAGGTCCACGGGTAGCCCTTCATCTAGGGCCTTACTAACGAAATAGCTGGCTTAAAAAAAAAGTGAGATTGGTCTGACATGATCTGCCCTTTCTAAATCCATGTTTGGTGTCATCTAACAACTTTAATGTAGCACTAAGCTTCTTCTTCACAAAGGTTTCTATACTTTGCCAGTAATAGTGGTCAGATTTACTGGCCTATAGTTACGATAGTCCCCTTTCGAGCCTTTCTTTTATGTAGGAATCCCATGTGTTTCCCTCCAAGTCTTTACCACTCGTCACAGTGCGTGAGAAATTATTATACAGTTTAAAGCTGTTTTACCCCCACCAAATCCCAATGCATCTCAGTTTCAAAACAATAGCAAAGAAAGGCAATACTTATTTTAAATAATTCTGCCGTACTGGGCATAGCAGAATGGCCCTTTCTGTTGGCTACTGAAATAATAAACATTAAGGATCTTTAAACACATAATAATATACATTCATTTGGTATAAATACTGATTTGCAACCCCAATTTTCTTAGGGTCACCACATAACATTCTTTTTCTTTTCTTATGCCAGAAGGCATAATTCACTTCATACCAGTTGCAACTGTACCTTACCTTCCAAGGTGTTTTTACATTTTTCTACTTGGGAGGACTCAATGGATGAAATAGTAATAAGTAAAGGTATAAGGAATAGCAGGAAAAATAAAGAAGATTGGATAGTACTACACTAGGTGGCCTACCTCGGGTAGTAGAACAGAATACAAGTATAGCATTAGAGGTACTGTTGTGCAACAGAAGTTTGTTTAAGTTAGAAGAAAAGGAGATAGAAAAGGTGTCCAACAGTTCAGCACACAAGGGTGTAGCCTATCTCTGCCACACACCTCCCTCCTTAAGAACAAACCAGTTTCCTACAATACTGGTTTGACAACCTCCTCTCCTTCTAAATATTCTACTATGTTAGTAGAGTGGGGGGGGGGTTGGAGCTTTCTCCCACCCACTATGAAAGCTCCACCCCAGGGTCTCTTTATACAAAACAAATACAAGGATGACAAGACGTCATCATACAGGTATACATCCTTCTTAAAACATACCCTGGGGCTTCAATATGTTGGCTACTAGTATGTGTTACAAAAGGATTCTCATCATGTGCATTTTAAACATCATCATTCATAGCTCCATGTCGAGACAGAACGTCTACATTTTTGTGAGAGGTACCCGATTGATGTTTTACCTCAAAAGTGTATGGTTGTAAAGCCAAATACCACTTCATTATGCGGCTATTCTTATCTTTCATTGAGTGAATCCAACATAGGGGATTGTGGTCTGTTATCAAAGTAAACTTAGCACTTCACAAATAGAATTTTAAAGCCTCTATGGCCCATTTGGCTGCCAAAGCCTCTTTATCTACTGTAGAGTACTTTTGTTCCCTATTGTGCAATTTTTGTGAAATGTACAATATTGGGTGTTCTTCCCCATCAGATGTTTGACTTAAGACGGCCCCTATTCCTGTCTCTGAGGTATTGGTATGTACATCAAAGGGTAGTTCAAAATTTGGGCTGTTTAGCACAGGAGAACACCACAATGTAACCTTTATTGCTTGAAAGGCTTCTTCACACTTCGTGTCCCATTGGACTTAATTGCTACATCTTTTTTGTGTCACATACATTAAGGGAGTAGCAGTGGATGAAAAGTTAGGAATAAAGCGCCGGTAGTATCTGGCAAGTCCTAAAAACTACCTCACATGCTTCTTTGTAAGGGGGATGGGACATTTTGCCACTGCCTCTAGTTTATTGATTTCCAGCTTAACTTGCCCGTTAGGAAGCCTAAATAGCGTGTTTCATTCATGGCTACTGCACATTTCTGTGGATTTATGATTAGTCCTGCTGTTTTTATTGACCTGACCACTTCTGCCAGATGTTTCATGTGTGTTCCCCAGTCCGGACTGTACACCACCATATCATCCAGGTACCTTGAACAATATCTTGCATGTGGTGCCAGTATACAGTCCATGAAGCGTTGAAATATAGCTGGGGCCCCATGTAGGCCGAATGGCATGATCACAAATTTGAATAACCCCACCAGGGTACTAAAGACAATTTTCTGTCTGACTTGCTGGTCTGGTGGTATCTGCCAGTAACCTTTGGTCAGATCCAACATTGTAATGTACCCAGCATTCCCTGTGTGATCGCTGATGTTGTCTGTACAGGGCATGGGTATGCGTCAAACTGGGATACATTGTTCAGTCTCAGAAAGTCTAAACAGAGGCAAATCCCTTCCTCTTTTTTATAGGACTGCAACAGTTGGTGACCCCCAGGCACCTGTAGATGGTCTTATAGTCCCCAACTGTTTTAACTTCTCCATCTCCTTTTTAACCTCCACCCTTACTCTTTAGGATAGTCTATAAGGCTTCTGCCTAACAGGTGTAGCTTCAGTGCGAATATAATGTTTTACCCCTATGGCTCTTCCAGGGGTACTAGTAAATGTAGTAGGGAAAGAGTCGATCAGACTCTCTACATCTCTTCTCTGTGCATCAGTAAGGTTAGTATTTATTTTTATATCTTTGCTTCCTTCAGACTTTTCTAGCCTTCCATAAGCCACATCTAATTCAGACTCTCTCGGGCATTACCATCGTGCCCAGATCTACAACTGAATCCTTTTCTGGCTTGTCATGCCATCTTTTTAATAAGTTGGTGTGATATATTTTCCTGCCTGTCCTTTAGTCTGAGGTTTCTATTTCAAATGTTACAGGTCCTACCTGGTGTACTACTGGGTAGTGTCCTTGCCATTTCATTAAGAGTTTCTGCTGGGAGGAGGATAACAACAATAGGACTTTCTCCCCGGGGACAAAGGTTTTATTCACTACCTTCACATTGTAGTACTGTTTTTGTTGTTTCTGGACCTCTGCACAGTTTTGGTGGGCTGTAGTGGTATATTTTATTAATCTCCTGCATAACTGCCCCATACACTCAACAATGCTACTGTGTTTCATGTCAGTCCCTTCCCAACATTCTTTTACAATGTCTAATGGCCCTCTTGGATTTCGGCCATACAACATCGAAAAAGGGAAGTAACTTGTAGAGGCCTGTGATACCTCCCTGTATGCAGATAATAAAAATGGCAAAAATGTGTCCCAGTTCCTGCCCTCTTAGTGTACAAATTTACAAAGCATCCTCTTTAAGGTTTGGTTAAACCAATCTGGTAACCCATCAATCTGCGGGTGATAGGGGGATATTTGTAAGGCTACAATCCCTAACAATTTATACAGTTCCTTTAGTAGGGAAGCATTAAAATTCATACCCCTATCTGTGACGACTTGTTTAGGGATATCCAGGTGACTGAATACTTTCCCTAACTCCTCTGCAATTCTGGGGGTTGTAATAGTGCGTATTGGTGTTGCCTCTGGGTACTTTTTTTATTTTATTTTTATTTATTTTATTGAACTCTAGGATTACATTACCTTTGAGCAAGAACAGTTCTTTTACAAAGGTTTCACGTCATTATGGAGCATAACAAACATACAGAGGTCAATACAGTTACATGGTATCCAATAACACAGAGGAGGCAGAAGTATAACTATAACAATGATTCATAAGGAGAGACTACTTATGACTGAGAACTATGCAGAGTTCTAAGGTAAACTATTTGGAAGAGCACAGGTAGTATGAGGACAGTATGGTGTAGACCCAGGAAGAGGAGGCAGGCTGGATGGCCATTGTCGCTGTGGGAGGAGGAGGGAAAGAGAAGTGTTAAGGTTGGTAGTGGAAAGTGGACAAGGGCCAGAGAAGTGCCAGTTTGGGGGAGAGAAGTGGGGTGAAGGAGGAAGGGATGGGAAAGGCGAACGGGGGGACTGCAGTAGCAATTAGTTAGTTGTGGAAGAACATTGTGAACCAACTGGAGTGCATAGGGAGGTGGTCTCCTTAGGAGAAACAGTCATAGCTACTGGTAGAGGTGAGGTGCTGCCGAAGCAGCCGTTTGAAAGAGCCAAATTTGGGAGTTGTTAGGATTTCTCTGTTGAGTCCATTATACTAGTGAGGTGCCCTGTAGGCGAATGACCTCTGTTCCATGGAGGTCAGACATCTGGAGACCTGGAAGGTTTGATAGCTAGAACTTTGGGTATGCCGGGAGCTACAGTGGGCACTTAAGAGCTTTTCGACACTTGGCGTGAGACCAAGGAGCACCTTTTTGGTTAACAGGCAGGTCTGATATTGGATCCTGCTAAGGAGTTACAGGTCACAGGTGTGAGTTAGACTGGCAGCACCTGTAAGAAGTCTACAGGCTTTGTTGAGAGCCACAGTTATTCTACGCAGGGCAGTAGGGAAAGCAAAGACGTATATGGCCAGGCCGTAGTCGATGATGAAGGTGACAGAGCTATGAATTGCCAGTCTAAGGGCATCCACAGTCATGCTGTGCTTATGTCTGTGCAGTAAGCTGATCCGAATATTAACAGTCTTTGCAACATTATCAATGTGCTGTGAATAGGAGAGGAAGCTGTCCAACGTGATGCTAAGATATTTAAACTGCATGACCCGTTCAAGCGGGATACCAGAGCAGTTCCAGATGGTGAGGGACTGGGATTTGTGCTTGCTGTGTGCGCTCTGCTGAATAACATAAGTTATGCTTAGTTTTGCTGTAGTTCAGGACCAGTTTGTGGGAGCTGAACCACTCTTTAATGCACTGAAAGTCAAGCTCAGGGAGTTTAGTGTCATGGTGACTGGTGTAGATGAGAGGGTCATATGAATAGAGCAGTATTTTCTGGTGGCAGGCGTTAGGAAGGTTATTCAAGAAAAGACTAAAAAGTAGAGGTCCCAGGATGGAGCCCTGTGGTACGCTGGAGAGGACAGACTTCGTTCTGAAGTGACATTGGCAGTCCTTACTTGCTGGACCCGGCCCAGATAACTTTCGAACCAGAGTAGTGCATAATTGGAGAGCCCAACAGAGGACAGCTGTCTGAGTAGGAGCAGGTGGTTGATGTTATCGGAAGCTTTTGTTAGGTCAGTGAAAGCTGCACCCACACAGTTTCCCTGATCCAGTGAAGTGTGAATGAAACCTGTAAATTCCAGTAGGGCAGTGATGGTGCTGTGCCCTGTTCTAAATCCATGCTGTTGTGGGCATTGGATTTTGTATTTTTCCAGAAATTCATCTAGCTGGTCTGACACAATGCATTCCAATGCTTTGGATAAAGGAGGGAGGATGGAGATTGGCCTGTACTTGGTGTGCAGTGCTCTATCTCCACTTTTGTGAACAGGTGTTATAAGCGCCTGTTTCCAAGGTAAGGGGAACTGTGCCAACCTTGGCGAAAGGTTCAAGATCTTTGTAATAGGTATGAGGATTTCTTCTAGGATGAACACAACCAATGAGGGAATCACTGCTGAGTCTAGGTTTACAGATGGCCTTGCGAATGTAGGTTCTGGCCAGATACAGTGGAACCTCTTTGAAGTAGAACTGCGGGATGGGGTGGCCCAAGGATGCTGTGTCTTGGAGAGTACTAGTGGGAGTGTCAAAGAAATCAGGTGGAAGGACATTGCCCAGATCCGAAAATGTGTTGTTGAAGGTATTAGTCATAGTGCCAAGGTCTGGTGTCTGTGTTCCATTGATGATGAGCATAATGGGTGGCAGCTTGGGATCTTTCCCAGTGAGATCTTTCAAGTTACTCCCAATTTTTTTTACCATCAGTCCAGGAGTTAGAGTGTGTTTTATTAAAATATTTGCTGTTTGCATTTCGAATAGCTCGCATGCATTAATTTCTGGCAGTTTTGTATTTTTGTACATCCACTTGCTTAAATGTGGCTTTTGCACAGTGCCAGAGGTGATCCCTTAGTTTATTATTTATTTAAACAGCAGTTTGGAAAACCTTTGAGCCATAGGCTCATTTACAAAGGTACCTTGTCACAGTAAGACAAACCAAAATACACAGTATAGCAGTACAACACATAAGTATAACAGTAAAATTAAGACATAGATACAAACAAGCTGGTACAGGTAGGATGGATGCAAACAATACCAGAGTTATATGTCGCCTTAGCAGCTTAGTAATAAGCTTTGTCATAAGTATTGAGTAAGGCTTTGACTAGTGGCAGTTACAGCATTAAAAGTTAATAAGGTGGTTACGTAAGGAAGTTTTGAAGCACGATATAGTTGGAGCTCGGAGATGGAGGGGCAGTGTTGAACCAGGAGGGAACCTAAAGCTGAAGGCTCTTTGGCCGTGAGAGGTCCTAGCTCTAGGGATAACAAGAGAGTTTTCCCAGAGGTCCAGTATGAACTAGTGGGACAGAGCGCGATGGTGGTGGTCAATCCTGGTGGGGAAAGCCCAAGGAGGGTCTTTTGTAAGGATACAGGTAAGATATTTGAGGCGCCAGTCGAGATCAAGTACCAGCGCTTTAGCATAAAGTGGACAGGTGTGTCATCCTAGGTGCTCCAGTAATTAACCTGCAGGCCTTATTCAGAGTAGTGCAATTTTATGGAGTGCGGTTCGATCAGCAGCACCATACACCGGCAGTCCATAGTCCACTTGGGACAGGATAGAGGAGGTGATCATGAGTCAAGAGCCTCCGGGAGGCAGTGTTTATACCGATGTAAGATGCCCAATCGGATATTAGTGGCAGTGGCTAGGGCAGCGATGTGTCCATGGAAGGAGAGGGAGGGGTCAAAATGGATCCCTAGGTATTTATAGGAGCAAACTTGTTCGAGTGGGAATGAGGACCCAGAGTGAATGAGGAGTTTGAAGTTGCAGGACTTGTTTTGGGGATGAGTGAAGAACATGGTTTTGGTTTTTTTAAGATTTATCACCAATCTGTGTTCCTTGAACCAGCCCTCGGCTTCAGTGAAGGACTTCTGCAGCGAGTCCTGGAGGGCAGTAGGGTTACGACTTGAGGCAAAGATGACTGCATCATCAGCGTACAATAGAATGTTCCCCAGCAAGAGCGTGGAAGGGTGTTAAGGTAAAGGAGAATAGTAAGGGGCCCAGAATGGAGCCCTGGGAACCCCAGAAAGATGGGACAGATGTCTGAGTAGGTCCCATCATTTTTACACGCCAGAGCGGTCAGACAGATAACTGGTGCACCAGGAGATAGGCCCACAGCAAAACCAGAGAGACTAAGGGCATCAAGAAGGAGGGGTGGGAGACAGTGTCGAAGCTTTCGAGAGGTCAATGAAGACAGCACCAGCCAGAGAACCAGTGTCTAAGGAGGAGGAGAAAGTTGGAGAACTCTAGGAGGGCTGTGTTGGTACTGTGGCCCGCCGAAGCCATGCTGCTCAGGACAAAGGACATTGTAGGTGGAGAGGTAGTCAGAGATTTGAGAGGCTACCACTTTTCCAAGGCCTTGGAGAGAGAGAGAGAATGGAGATCGGTCGATAGTTTCCGCCACAGTCCTATCACCACCTTTAAAGATAGGGGTGACAGTGGCGACTTTCCAGGCAGTTGGAACCTTCCCAGGCAAAGAGAGTGGTTGATGAGGCATGTGATCGGGTAGGACTGTGTCTAAGACCAGCCGTGGGATACACGGATCCAGGGTGTCACTGCCTGTACTATTACTCTTGAGGGCAGTGATAAGGTGCGCCTAAGTTCTGGGCAGAAACACGGTGGAGGAGAAAAATAGGCAGAAAGATTTACGGCAGGTGCTGGGGAGGAGGGTCAAAAATTTGTAGGAGGATAGGCTAAGGTCAGTGAATGAGGTGTTGAGGTGGTTGGCTATGAGGGCTGGGTCTGAGGAGATCACACCATTAATGTTGATCTGGGTGGGTGGGGGGGAGTGTGCACTCCCATTTAACTGTTTAATGTTATCCCAGAAGGTTCTGGGATTCCCCCATGAGGCAGTGAGTGAGGACCGATAGTGCTCAGACTTGGCCTTTCTGATGGCCCTAGTGCACTTGTGTCGGGTGGCAGCATATAACCGCCTGTCATTGGGCCGGCCAGTCTCAATGGCACGGTGCCATAGGTTGTCCCTATGTTTGAGCTGGTGGATCAAAGCTGGGGTAACCCAGGGGGCATTCTTCCTTTTAGAACGCAGCGGTCAACACTGGGGCAAAGATATCACAGGCATTATTAAAAGTTTGGGTAAAGAAGAGGAGAGCTGTGTCGATGTCAGGAGTTGCCTGTATAGGAGACCAGTCATTTTGGGACAGAAGTTCTTAAGTTTTATCAGTCCACCAGGTATTAGACGCCCGGCATGTGGACTGTGCTATGGGTTTGGGGACTGAGGTTGACCAGTGGAATAGAATGGGGAGTGATCGCTGAGAGAGTCTGGGAGGACTTGTACATTGGGGATCCGATTAGGGCGGTTGGTGAGTACCACATCAAGCAGGGTACTGGAGCCTCTTGGGGTTAGTCCTGGTAGGGTGGGTAACTAGTTGCGTAGGTCTATTGCAGAAAAGGAGTCTCGGTAGAGGAGGAGGAGGGGCTGAGCCAGTTGACATTTAAGTCACCCACCAGAATTTGATCAGCGGAAGGAGGTAGAGAGGTAAGGTATTCTGTAAGAGAGGCAATGGCCTCATGCTTGGTCCCTGGGGGGACGATACAGTAGTCAGATAAAGGGGTCCCTTAAAGGGTCAGGGGTTAGTTTCAGCGCCTGGGGCCTTGAGTCACTGGAGGCAGGGCTGGGCACGAGGGAGAGATTCCTGACATAAATAGGCAGCCGCCGCCTGCCTCCCAACACGGTCGGACTGGAAAAGGGTGAAACCAGGAAGGGAGACTAGGGAGTCAGGGGAGGATTTTGACAGCCAAGTCTCAACCAGGGTGATGACATCAGGGTTAATTGATGTGGCCAGGCATTGTAGTGAGTCAGACTTTTTTAGGAGGCTACAGATATTCATGGAGACCATGCATAGGCCTGTGGTGCGAGTTGGGGAGCTCCTGGGAACCGGGCCAGGGTTTGGATGAATGTTCCCTGACAGGAGTAGTAGCATGACTAACACCCTGGCTGGGAGATGGTGAGAGGTTTTCCTACGATTGACATGAGAGGGAGGGGAGGGGAGGCTAAGGGAGCAGGGGGTGGGCAGGGAGGTACAGGAGGGGAAAGCAAGAATAAGAAGACACCCAGATGTGCCTGAGGTGAAGAGAAAGCTAGGGGAGGGCAGGGGGACGGGACACACAGAGGTCCCAAGGGGCAGGAGAGGAGGTTCAGGAGAAGGGAGGGAGGGAGGGTGCCAGGGCACTTGTGGACTAGCAGATGGGTAAGTGGGTAAATGCACTGCTAGTGGGGATAGGCACAGGCAGAGCATGAGGCAGGGCCAATACGCGTGGTGAGCAAGATCCCAGGGAAGTAGTGCTGTTCAGGCAGGTAGGAGAAGTCAGTGAGGGAGCATAGGTCCCTCTAGTGGCCAGCAGGTATAACCTGCAAATGGGAAAGTGGGGAGATAGGTTCTGGGCAACAGGACGGATATCACCAGATGTGATGTCACGGGTGGATCCTCAAATTGACAGTCGCTGGCTAGCACCCCTCTGCAGGCGTCCAGACTAAGAGAAAAGAGGCTCTCTTTACCTCGAAAGTTATCAGGCTGGAGATTTGGCTTCCTCAGCTACTCAGGTGAGCTGCTTGTGCTTCAGTTGCTTGATTGTCCCGAGTGCCTAGCTTGGGGAGAGCTGCCTATGTTGTGGAGAAAACAAAGCCTCTCATTACTATGCAGCGGGAGAATATGTTGTGACTTACACAAAGGAGCTCCACTCTAAGCAAACAGGGCTATTCCAAAATGAGGTGACACTAGGACCCAGCTAACCTAATGCCTTCAGTAACAAGCACAATTAGCTCAATACCACCATATTAAACAAGTCTGATCTATATTAGCTGATTGGTATATCTGGCTTTAAGATGAAGTCAGCAATTAGCTCCAAATACCACCATATTAAACAAGTCTGATCTATATTAGCTGCTTGGTATATCTGGCTTTAAGATGAAATCAGCAAGGCAACTCTAGAAAAGCCAGTGAGTCCCTAGCTTTACACTTCAGCAATTAGTAGCACAAAGAGAATCAAATAACAAGCCCACCCAGTGGTGAACAGGAACAAAGTTCATAAAATATAAGTGTTCATCAGGTAGCACCCCTCTGCAGGCGTCCAGACGAAGAGAAGAGGCTCTCTTTACCTCGAAAGTTATCAGGCTGGGGATTTGGCTTCCTCAGCTACTCAGGTGAGCTGCTTGTGCTTCAGTTGCTTGATTGTCCCGAGTGCCTAGCTTGGGGGAGCTGCCTCGAAAGTTATCAGGCTGGAGATTTGGCTTCCTTAGCTACTCAGGTGAGCTACTTGTGCTTCAGTTGCTTGATTGTCCCGAGTGCCTAGCTTGGGGGGGAGCTGCCTCGAAAGTTATCAGGCTGGAGATTTGGCTTCCTCAGCTACTCAGGTGAGCTGCTTGTGCTTCAGTTGCTTGATTGTCCCGAGTGCCTAGCTTGGGGGGGGGGGGGAAGCTGCCTCGAAAGTTATCAGGCTGGAGATTTAGTTTCAGACGAGTAATGAGCTCAGGTGGTATCCATGGTTTGGAGTTCCCTTTAACCTTCTTTCTCACAGGTGCGTAGGTATTAAGGGCCGTAGTAAACTGTTTGATGAAAAGATCCAGCGCTAGGCTAATGTAATTGATTGAATCAAGTGGGGTCCCAGTCCAGTCTGCGAAGATGTGATTTGAGTGGTTCAAGGTGCCCCCGATTTAACACCCTGGTATACATTAACTTAGGAGGAGGTTTGTTGAACTTATTTAACCAAACACAGATAACCGACGAGTGGTCACTTATGGTGTCGGGGAGCACAGCTACCTTAGAGATACGTTCCAGGCGATTAGACAGTATCCAGTCAAGTAAGGTATTTGAACCTGTCTTTTAGTTACATCTGGTGGGGGGTGGAGACAAGCTGAGTGAGGTGCTGTGCCGTGACAGCATCCTTATAAGATTTGTTTATTAAATTTTGGTGACTGGGTAGGCCCACTGAGCCCCGAAGGTCCCTTTTTCAGGGGTGACCCGGGATAACAATACGTTATAAGAATGAACAAGGACATAAGAAACATTTGAGGCATTATGAGTTACATCATGAGGTGGTTACAGTAAAGAAAAATAGTGGATACAGGCATGGTTACAGGCATGGTAAAAGAAAAGCACTGGATACAGGCATGGCTTACAGGCACGGTAAAAGAAAAGCAGTGGATGCAGGCATGGGTACAGGCATGGAGCAGGCATCAGGCGAAAGCCAGTTTATGTTAAAATCTCCCAGAATTATTGTTTCCGAGTTATTATACAGGCCCCTTAGATATTCCATAATGTTATTGAAGCCAGTAGCCTGATCCTTTGGGGGTAAGTACACAGAAGCTATGGTAAGCACCTTGTTATGAGCTCCAAGGAGAACTTTGATGGCAAGGACCTATGATGGGGACCCGGGGTTAGGCATAGGTATGGCGTGACCCATAGAAGTGTCCGAGACAGATGGCACATCCACCGCCCCGTTTTGCAGTCCTGTCCTGCCTAAAGATAGTATATCCTAGGATAGCGACTGCAGTGTCGGGTATCTTTGGGTTTAGCCACGTTTCGACAACAGAAGGGATATCAGGGTTATGCTGCTGTACCCAGGTTTGGAGGTTATCTAGCTTGCTGAGGAGGCTACAGACATTGATTGATGCCAACATAAGGGACTCAGCCTTCCTGCGCCCAGGGTGTGGATGGCCCAGCTGTTCCGGGGTTAGGGTGGACATTGTCAGATAGCAGAAGAAGCATTAGCAGAAGACTCTGGAAGTACGTTTTGAGCATGTTGTAGAATAGTTAGTTAGTTAGTCGTCTTTTCATTTTAAAGGTACTTTTGTGTAGCCGCATTGTGAGGCAGAGTGGTATTGCCGGTGAGGGATAGCTCTTGATAGGGCTGGGAGGTTGTATCCTTAGAAGGTAGACTAGGAGCCAGCTTGGAGTGCAGTGATCCAAAGTACTATAGTCAGGTATTCCAGTGGCCATGCCTTGAACATAGTGTATGTTACTAAGTAGTGGTTCCATGTCATAATAGCGATCGAGAAACCGCGATCGCTATTATGGTGAGAGTACATTTCCAAAAAATAATTTAGGTGATGCACACTGGCAGCGCACAGAAAAGCCGCCCAAGACCCAGCAGGTCTCATTTTTAATGCGGGGGCGCAGACCCCCTCCCCCACTTATGGATTCTCAACTCCAGGGAGGTGCCTGTCGGGGGTGTGAAAAACTTGACTATATGCATGCTGCTAGGTGGAAAAAAACAAAACAAAAACGCACCATGCCGGACCAGAACCTGGTACCGCACGCCTCCCAGCCGGCCACCCTCCCCATGATGCCAATGATCCAGCTCGGCAGCTGCTCGCCACAACCCTTCCCACATGCCATCCCTCCCCTGCATCGCCCCCCCCACCTGGCAGATGTGCACACATGTGTATATGCACAAATTCCTGTCATGGTTTTCATCGACCGCAGTATTCGGTCGCCCTCCTCACTAGGTAGCCGTGATCACAATCCCTGAGATTGACTCGCCATTTTTCCAGGTGCTCAATCTCTGTCACTGTGGTCATGGACTACCCTAAGTAGTGTGTACTGGCAGGGAGGTGTTTAGTGGCATAATCCACTATAACCAAAATAAATTGGTTTCCCTTTGAACTCTTTATCAATGGGCCTACAATTTCCATTCTGATTCGTTCAAATGGGTTCGATACCAATGGTAGGAGCATGAGGGGCACCATATATTTCTTTCTCACCTATGCCACCTGCTGGCACTCTGGACAGGCTTGACAATAGCTGGCCACCTGATTTATGTAGCCCTGGCCAATAGAATCTTAACAGTATACGTTTTAGGGTAGGTCATGTCCCATAAACAGAATTGGATCTCTCTATTTCTTGGGCATCAGTAGCTGGTCAACACCCCCTCTCCTGTGTTGGGATTGGTACACACCCTATATAAGATCTCATTTCTTAATACAATCATAGGGGCCCCTTTTTCACATCTTGACCAACCTGTAAATAAAAAGGTTTCAAGGTTTCATCACATTTCTGTTCCATTGCCATATTCACATTAGTAAATACAGATTGTAATTGTTTACCAGGTAGTCCATAAACATTTTGTTTCCATTGTTTTTGTTTCTTCCTCCTCTGTGTCAGGGTACTTTTATCCTTACCAGGAACCTCTAAAATGTCATTTTCAAAAGGAAAAGTATCCCCCAACTACTGTTCTGTTTTCGTTTAAGCCCTAGTAGTCACAGCTGTGACTACCCCTTGTTCAGACATTAATGATGGACAATCTGGAAAGTCATGTCCCAGTACCATGGGTACGGGTAGATTAGGTACTATTCCTGCAGTGACCATCTGTTCTTGACCATTAACATCCACCATAATAGTAGCAGTAGGGCATTAGTGTGTGTCACCATGTACACAAACAGTTCTCATATCGGGTCCCTCTGATTGTCTAATACACTACTAGTTCTGGTCAAATTAGTGTATTTTTACTAACAGTGTCCACTAGGCCAAACACATTCTGGTCATTGATAGTAATATCCTGTAAGAAATAACCCTCAGTCAATAAGGACAGATGTGAGGCATTATCTCTAGGGCCTGGTACAGAACCGAGCTGTGTGTCCTTTACCCTGACAGTTCCTGCAAATATCTGGGTTAAAAGGTCTCGCTCCGGGAGCGCTGTGGAGCCCGAGCTGAGTAGACATGATGCACCTCAGCTCCTCAGAAATAGAACTTTACAACTAAAAATATATACTTTCCAGGCATGTAATTCGGTAAAATTTATAAAGTCAGCAAGAGCAAGGACTGGAGACTAAAATGGGAAAGACTCTCAGAAATTTGACATTGGGAGAGACAAGAAAGGAAGTGATGAAAGGACTGCCAGCAGGCCCGAGTACTCTGTCGACGCACAGTGGAGCTGCCGAAGGGGAAGAAGGTGAGGAAACGCTTCAGTCCCTCGATTTGGAAAATACAGCAGCTTTTGGCTTCCTCAACCACTACAAACAACAAACTGGATACAATGGTAGAATTGCCACAGTTGAAAAAACAGTGGATTTCTTGCAGGGAGAGGTGGAGGATATGAAACGTCACTCCACAATATGTCAGAGCACAATCCTACAACATGCTAAAGAACAACAGTAGATTGGAGGTATTGAATAATCAAATGAAAAGGCAAAATTTGAGATTAGTGGGACTCCCGGAGGGATCAGAAGGAGATTTGGCATGCCTCTTTGTCAAGGACTGGCTCTCTGAGCAATTTTGTGCACATCTCATGGAGGAGGATGTTTCTATTATAAAGGCTTACTGCTTGCCACATCGCTCCAAACCTCTGGTGGAACTTCCAAGGGTGCTTATGGTGGTACTTGACAGTATGGGTACCAGGGACAGACTTCTGAATTTGGCAAATTGATATAGGCGCCTCAACATGGAAAGTGCTATATTCATGTATTCCCAGAGATCTCTTACGTGACTCATCTGCATTGCAAGAGATTTGATGGCGTGCGAACAACACTCAGTGAACTGAACATCCCGCATACAATCCAATTCCCTACTAAATTAAGGATTATATTTGAAAGCAAGGTTTATGTTTTTAGAGATCCAGTGGATGTGGGGAAATAGATGGCAAAGATAGTGGCCGCCAGAACGGACATGAGGAGTGCTGCGACTGAGGAAGGGGACACTGAATTAGACACTTGAAACTTTGCTCCTTAATTTTTCACTGTCTCAAGGGGCTTCTCCCCTATATGTAACTCTAAAATAGTGAACTTCAATTTATATGGTTAAAGGTTTATTTCATTGCCTTAATAAATCTGGCAAATAATTTACTTATATATAGTTTAAGACTGAAAATCACTAACATGTTTGTGGGGTAAGTAAGCCATCTTATTTGTTGTTGAGCTGGATGGTTGAATTGAAGGGGCTCAACTGTAACCAACTAGCCTGATATTTTGTGGTTAAATCAGAGAGCTTGTATTCCCTAGCTTTTCCCAACTCCACTGTTAGACGCACTGATATCAGTTCTTAGCTTTTGTTTTAATAACTTATAAATAAGGATATTGTCACTACTCTTGTAGTTAATGTTTGTGTTTGGTAATTGCATTGCCTGGTTACTTAGATATGAGTAGATGTATCATGTTTGTATCAACCATTTGTAAATGAATAATATGTAGTGAATTGCATGGCACCATTAGCCCCTTGGGACACTGGATTTATTAGCCTCACATATAGAAATATTTTTATAGTTATCATTGCCATGAGCTCTTGGGTATTTAAAGCACAACATTTATAAAAGATTCAGTAGCAGTATTTAGACAATTTGTTAGCCCCGCCAATGAGGGATGAAGTAAGGGATACTACCTCCTGTATCATATGAAGGTTCTTTTCTACCTCTATGTATTAATACTGGCTGTTCCTTACATGGGAAATTTGAAATCTATGCAATTTATTTTAAAACGAATAAAATGCAGATTAAAAAAAAAAAAGAAAGGTCTCGCTCCTTGATTTGGTCTTTCCTCATTACATCGTGGGTATTCAACAGGAGCTCTAGGAACAGCAGGTGACTGTTGTCTGGGGGGCAGGTGCAGTGGGGTCTGTTCTGTAACCTTTTCTCAAGGGTTGTCTAGCTGCTAGGAAGTCCTCAGCTAGTGTTAAATCTAATTCCACTGTCTCCGGGTTATGCTCTCTTACCCACATTTGGACTTCATGGGGTAAGATTTATTTATTTATTTAGCTTTTGTTGACCGGGTAAGTGCACTAGACAAATCCTGCCTATTTTCAGGCATGACCCGGGGGAGGGGGATACAGATGAATGCCAACTGACCTTGAACCAGATTAAGCTGTTGGTGGTATTTTTAGTGAATGAGGGAAATTTGGCCAGGACACCGGGGAAATTCCCCTACTCTTTTCGATAAGTGCCATGGGATCTTTAACATCCACCTGAACTACCACCAATCCAGGCAGAGGGGACCTCGGTTTAACGTCTCATCCGAAAGACGGCACCTCAGAAGTGCAGCACCCCTCTCATGCTGCACTACAGTGTCAGTACTGGGATATTAACCCAAGTGCCAGATGTGGGAACTGAACCCACAGCCCTCTGATCTCCCGGCCTCAGAGGCGAGTGTGCTACCTACTGAGCCACTGACACTGCTAATTTGGAGGTACTGTTCTACAACCAGGATAGCAACAATGTCAATCACAGTTTTTCCCTCAAGCGGCAACCATTTTAGGCAAAGTTCCCTAAGCCTGGTAAAAGTTTTCTAGGTACATAGTTTTGGTAGTGTTTCAGAGACCGAAACCTCTGCCTGTAAGTTATTGAGTTGATATCATACTTTTTCAAAATTTCTTTCTTAACCCTCTCATAGTCCTGGGCATGTCTGCTGTCCATATTACTGTAGGCGAGTTGGGCCTTCCCAGTAAGGTATGGAGCCAGACGTACCACCCACTGCCTTTGGTCCCACCCACAAGCTCGAGCTACCCTTTTAAACGTAGTCAAGTACGCCTCAGTGTCATGTGTGGGGGTCATTTTAGTCAGTTTTATATCTTTTGGGTTATTACTTGCATTTCCTGCCCCCTGTGGTCCTTGCCCAATCACCTGTAGAGCTCGCAAGGTGTCCGCCCATCTCTGGTCCTGATGTCTTCTCTCTGCCTCTCTCTCTCTCTCTCCCAGTTATCTCATTCCCGTTGCCTCTCCATCTCTTTCTGCTTCACCGCCAACCATCTCAACAAGCAGTTGATGTCCTCTGATGGTGGATCTTCAAAAGTCGTGTCCTCATCCTTGTCATCTCCGATTCCTGCGCCCATCGTGGTCTTCTTCGTCCCTCCGAACTCCAGTCCAGGCAGAAGTACTTCTCCAGGCCTCAACCTCTGGGCTCTGGTATGTACTCCCGGAATGTCTTCCTCTTCTTCAGATCCTTGGCATCCACGGACTCCAGTTTGTGTGCCATCCTGTCTTTTGGCCCCTAGGTCTGGACACCAGGGCTGGTGTCTAGTACTGGTCTCCCCCTTGTTTCTCTGGGCAACTGGTACCAAATCCCACTTCTAACACCACTTGCCACAGCGTATGGGAAACAATTATTATACAGCTTAAAGCTGTTTTACCCCCACCAAATCCCAAATGCATCTCAGTTTCAAAACAATAGCAAAGAAAGGCAATACATATTTTAAATAATTCCGCAGTACTGGGCATAGCAAAATAGCCCCTTCTATTGACTACAGAAATAATAAACATTAAGGATTTTAAACACATAATAATATACATTAATTTGGTATAAATACTGATTTGCAATCCCAATTTTCTTAGGGCCACCACATAACATTATTTTCCTTTCCTTATGCTGGAAGGCATAATTCACTTCATACCAGTTGCAACTGTTACCATACACCTTCCGAGATGTTTTTACATTTTTCTACTTAGGAGGACTCAATGGATGAAATAGTAATAAGTAAAGGTATAAGGAATAGCAGTAGTAGAACAGAATACAAGTATAGCATTGGGGGTACCGTTGAGCAACAGAAGTTTAAGTTAGAAGAAAAGGAGATAGAAAAGATGTCCAACAATCCAGCACACAAGGGTGTAGCCCATCTCTGCCACACCACTCTTCCAGTATTTAATGATTTTTCAAATAAATATTTGAAGGGTTTTATTAGTTCCAGTGCAGTTCCTTGATCATCCTTCAGTGCATGGCATCAGGTCCTTGGGTTTTATTTGCTTTCAGGATAAGCAACAGCCTTTCAAGTTTATTTTTATCTGTTTCGATTCTGCTGTCTGTAACGCAGCCATTGAGATGATGCTGACAAAATCATAGTCACTTCTTCACTAAGCAGAAGACGATCCACAGTCCATCTGGTGGGACAGTTGAACTCTTGCAGACTGCCTCAACTGCCAGAGGGTATATTTGGGAGAATGTTCTTTGAAACAAGAGTTATTTCAAAGTCTTTGTCACAGATTCAGCTATCCAGAGATGGACCTTTTTGCCTCCCAAAGCAACATTTAGGTGGTGAGAGTTTACAATCAATCCACTGGCCCAGCATTTGCCAAGACTGTCCGGTGTTTGCTTTCACAGGGATGTTTTCCCAGTGCTTTGAAAGAGGTGCTGGTGAAGCCCCTCTTGAAAAAACATCTCTGTACCCTGACATTTTGGCGAACTACAGACCTATTTCTAACCTTCCCATCTTGGGCAAGGTTATCGAGAAAATTGTGGTGTCTCAGTTAGAGGCCCACCTTGCTGCTTTCAACATTTTTGAGCCCCTTCAGTCTGGTTTTAGGTCAAGGCACAGTACCGAAACAGCGCTAGTGTGGGTGTACAATGACCTCCTCAGGGCAAGAGATAGAGGAGAGTAGTCTATTCTTGTTCTTTTCAATATGTCGTCAGCATTTGACACTGTGGACCATGGCGTGTCGCTTGATCGCCTTAGAGGGCTCTGTGGGCACACCGGAACTGTCATCAATTGGTTTGAGTCCTTTCTTACTGGCAGGACACATAGGGTTGTGTTGGGAAGGTTTTTCTCTCACCTGAGGCCCCTGCCATGTGGAGTCCCCCAGAGTTTGAGCCTCTCACCTATGTTGTTTGCAGTGTACATACTGCCCCTGGGTGAGATCATTCAACATTACAGCGTGGTTTTCCACTGCTATGCAGATGACACCCTGCTGTATATGTCTTTTGCGCCCAATACCGACAGCGCCTTAGAGGTACTAAATGCATGCTTGGCCGAGATCCAAGACTGGCTGCTTTCCTGCTGGCTAAGGCTCAACCTGGACAAATGGAGATACTGGAGATTGAGCCTGGTCGTCAGCAAGAGGTGGAAGCCATTGGGGTTAGTACCGCTTTGGTGCTGGACTCGACCCTACTGGTGGCTACCACAGGGGTAAAAATTCTGGGTGTTATTTTTAATGACGAATTGACATTCGAGGCTCAAGTGTCATCCATTGTCCGGAGTGCTTTTTATCCCTTGAGGAATATCTCCAAGATTAAAGCCCTTATCCTGCCAGACAACCTGCCCCCACTAATACATGCATTTGTGACATCTAGACTTGACTACTGTAATGCTCTCTATCGCAGGGTTAGTGGAGGAGTCCTGCGTCGCCTGCAGCTAAGGCAGAATGTGGCAGCCAGGTTACTAACTGGCCTTCTGAGGTCATGTTGTGTGACCTGCACTGGCTGCCAGTGAAGTGGAGAATCTCCTTCAAGATGGGTCATCTCACTTATAAAGTCCTATACGGTCTGGGTGCAAGTTACCTGACTGGTCTCCTAACTCCATACCATCCACATTGCTTCCTCTGCTCTGCCAAGAATGGCCTCCTAGCAGTTCCTAGGGCTTGGCTAAAAACATCCAGTGACCGCACTTTTATGGCAGCCGTGCCAGTCCTGTGGAATTCACTTCCTAGGTCCTTGAGGGAGGCCTCCTCGCTGGAGCCCTTTAAGCGGGGCCTGAAAGCACATCTCTTTAAAGAAGCTTTTGGGATCTGTCCTATACCGGTGGATGAATGGGAGGCAGTATAGCGCAGTGGTCCAAGGCTCTGAGCTGCAAATCTGGTGACATCCAGCAGACCAGACCTGGGTTTGAATCCCACAGCTTCCACTTGCATACTGTGTGACCCTGAGCAAGTCACTTAACCTCCTTGTGCTTCCAGGTCGCTCCTGTGAAAAAGCTTTCAGCTTAGTGTGCTATACCTGGTTAAACAACTAAATAAAAAAAAAATAAATCTAACTGATCTTCTACTCTATTGCTACTGTCATTGTTTAGTTTTGATTTGTGAAATCTTGTTATTGTATTGGTATTTTTGTATATTGTATAGCACCCTGAGCCTCGGGGATAGGGCGCTTCATAAATAAAATGTTTCCAGATTATTTGATTACCAAATTAAATATATTGGTGTTACTCCCTAAAATGCATCCATAGAGAGGAAAGTAGGCTTATAGTTACTTTGTTCCTGCTCTTTGGAACTGTTTACCAGTTAATTTTCACAGTTTAACTGCAAAGCTGCTAACCAAGACCGAGATTAACAAGTGGTTTATTGAGAATTTGCCTGTAATAAGCATATGTGGTGGTAAAGTGACTTGAATGTTGTGTGTGGTTTTGTGTGTGTGTGTGTGATCGATCACATTTATATTAAAATCTAAATGTAACTGTTTTTTAAATAGAGAAAAATATATGGGGTGGTGTGTGTACACAGATTGTCAGGATGCTACATAAGCCCGAGGCTGAGCCCAAGGGTTTATAAAAGTATCCCATAATGAGGGTGTGTGTAAATCGAGTTTTACACATTATCTTTATATTTTATTTTTATAATTGCTGGAGCATGCTCACCTTAGCAATTACAAAAATAAAATAAGCTAACAGATTGGTGTTCAGGAAGCCGCCGACCAGTCTGGATTCTGCACAGTCCACGGTGTTCCTAGTTACACTGCTGCACTTGTTGGAGGCAAAAGGAAGTGGATATTTTGATTAAAAATGTATAGAAAAATACATTTTTGTTTAAAGATAAACTTACCGCTGAGCGGCGGTTGCAGCGTCCTTCCGGGCTTCGAGAGGCAGGGACAGTCTGTGGCATAGACTCTGCTGTGATCACATGCTGATGGGGAAACACGGCGTGGGTTTAACTTTTATTTTGCTTCTGTTTTTGTGGGTCAGTTAAGAAAGAGAGTTTTTTTTTTTTTTTTAAATAAAAAAAGTAAATTACTGCCGATAATAAGGGACCATGAAGTGTGCTGCGATATGGGATTGCTTCAGGGAACGTGAACGTCAGAGACCGGTGACTGACACAGGGCTGTTCCAAGGGAAACCTGGCACGTGTTTGCCATTATAATGGCAAATTATAACCGGGTTTCCCTATGGGAAAAAGCGCTACCCAGTAATTATATATTATTTATAGAAACAAAACTCTTATATTTAATTCAAGTTGCAAAGGACACTGTTGAAAATGAGCTTTGTTCAATGCTTTCATCCTAATAAATGAAATATAAACGTTGCTGATGTTGGTGCATTTTTTTTTAGCTGTCCTTTTCTGCTGAAAATTTCTACTGTATGTTTCTATGGAGACAGATTAGTCAGGGAACATCTGGGCAGAATGGGTGGGCCAAACGGTCCTTTTCTGCCAACAACTTCTGTGTTACTGTGTTTTTATGTTTTACTTTCTCTCCCCCACTGCTTTTCACAGGCTACCTTTAGCTCCTCCTTCCACCATCCCAGTGCCTGCCTTCCTGCATTCCACTCAGGGTGTTCTCATGCCATCCGGTCCCTTTATTCAACCTTTGTTGACACTTTGACCTGGCTGTGCAATAACCTGTGACTTGTACCTTGCAGCTGGCTCCTTGGACAGCCCGGCCACACCAAAGAGACAATCTAGTTTGATTGGTGGAAGCCATGTGAAGGAGTTGGTGAAACAAGAGTAGAGCCTTTGGTGCTCAAGTGGTTCTGCTGGGAGCAAGACATCTTGTAGAGATATCCCAACTTGCAGCCCAGTAGGGTCGTTGGTGGAGCAAGTTGAATACTGTCTCTTTTTTTTTTTTACTCGTAATCAGTACCTTCTCGTCATGTGCCAAATTGTGTGTGTGTGTGTGGGGGGGCAATATTAGGCTGTGTCCATAGGGCCTCCTAATCCTTTTTGCAGACCTCCTCTTTCCCTGGGCCAGAATGGGGCAACCATGCAGAGGAGGTAGCAGCCTGCCCTCCCTCCTTGAGCCATGAAGTGTCAAGGTCTGATGCACACCCTTCGTCAGTTGGTTGTTTCCCAACGATCTAAGCCTATGAGAGGGAACCCAGGTCGCCAGCTCAGCAACCTGTATGGCAGTTGCCGCTTTACCTAGCTGGCTAATATTAATGGCTTTTGTCATAATCGGTAGAATATAAATTAAACGTTTCTCTCTTAACTGAACAGTCATAACATCCCAACCCTAAAATCAGCAGGCAAATCTCCCAAGAAAAGTTTTTTCCTACCTTACCTAATGCACATGGCATAAAACAAGAAAACAATTTTCTACCATCTTGGACTTTTGTTGGCATCATAAAGTGGTCTTTGAAATTATTGAGTAGCTATGCTTGTCTACAGCTACCGTACTTTGTATTTTTGTGCACTTCTGTTGAAATATGCTGTGTGATAACTTTACTGCTGTTTGTGCTATGTATTCATTAATCCACGCTGAAGGTGGCATCTAATGGGGAGTTAATGCACATGGTTGGGGCGTTGTGGCCTTGCAGGCAGAGGCAACGGCGGACAACAGCCCCACCATCCATTATCAATTTAGTAGATGTCGCTTCAGCGATTAATGCCCTTTGTAACACGGACATACCACTGGTGGTCTAGGCTACGCAGTGTGCTACTTGACTCACAGCAAAGACAACGCACTTGGATAAATTCCTGTGATCTTTCATCTTACTTTCAGATCTCCTGCCACTGCTCTGTTACATACAGATGTCGTTGAAAACTGTTTTGTTACACAGGCGTACAGTTACTAGCTTGATGATCGCAACACATGCCCTGTCCTTTGGAATGACACACGTTTCCTACGGCGTGCCTGGAGACTGAGATCGGTTGCTTGACACCTGTCCGTAAATGGCTGCTCTCTCATTTGCATAAGTGTCTTCGTCATTACCGCGGGGATGTGTTTCCGTGCTTGTCCCGCCTCCGCAGTAGCACCCCACCTACCTCTCCGTGTTACTCCTGATCTCTGTTGCAGTGTCTGTGGCTGCCGGTCGCTCCATAATTAAAATTGATGGTCCCGTAGATGCGGCTAAACTGCACTGCCATCTCCTTGCTCACTACCTCTACGTGCCTGTGTCTGTCTTCCTATGTCCCTCGTCTCTACCTGTCCCCCCTCCCTGCCTCTGCTACTATCTCGCTCCTACCTGATTGTGTGGCTCTTTGTGTCCCTGGTGTGGGGCTCACACACACCGCTATTTCACTTCTGCTGGCTACTTTTGGCACTGCAAGAGCAACACTGCATTATCGTCTCATAATGCCGTGTTGCTCCTACACCGCGTGATGCCGTCACTCCTATCGCCGTCTCCGCTTCTGCGGCTTTGAATAGTGCTGTGTTACAAACTGTATTTGTAACTGCTGTTCAGTATTTCTGTACTGTACTTGTGTGTCATTTTGTACTTATCCTGTACTGCATTTTTGTACTTTGTACTTTTATTAATCCTTGTGCCCAGGGCTCCAGATGAGATTTGTTGTTATGAGTACTGTACTCCTCATTTTGAAAGTGAGGTGAGTAAAACCAAATTCAGATGTGTACAAATGTCTGGACAGAGTGGAGTGAGGAGTGCTTTTTTTTTTTTTTTCTGGATAAGAATTGATCAAGTGCCAGCAGTGCTCCAGATAATGTTGGCAGTAATTTACTCACCAGTTTCAAAATATAGTGCGTAAAACAGAACTAGGATGCATACAAATGTAGTAAATCTGCAAAAACTGCTCCTTTTAAATCACCAGTTATGTAATGATGCACTATTATTTGGAGTGTGGAGTATTTATAAATGTTGGTCGAGTATTAGTACTCCTCAAAAAAAATTTTCTGAAGAGTATTTCCTAAAATGAGGTGAGTAAAATAGGTCGGTACTCCCCTTATCTGGAGCCCTGCTTGTGCCATCTTCATGGTTTGGGTCACGTCTGAAAGTGGTCCGTTGGATCAGCGTGCCTACCCAGTAAACAAATACATAAATGAATAAAGCACTTGCTTTTCCTCCTGAATTTAAAATTTTGCACACAGTGACATTGGGTGGAATGACTGTTAATGAAGACTCGTTCAGGACCCAGCTCATTACATTTCATGATTTGCAAATGGTGTATAAACCAAAAAAAAATCTATGCAGCTTTAACCCATCAGCATACATCTAAGATGGCCAAACCTTTTTCTGTTTTCCATACAAGTTTTTATCTTCCAGAGCACTGGCAGGCGGCTTTGGCTCTCCTGACGGAGGGACTTTCTCTCTGGTCCCGCCGCTCCCGTACTTTGCTGATCCCCGGAAGTTCCCCCACGGATTGCAGCCTGCTGCGGGGCCAGGAAGGAGGTGGCTGGCTTCTTCCCCCTCCCGGAGACCCAATCAAGAATCCGGGGACGGCTCCCAGGAGCAGCGGTCCATGATTGAGCCTGTTAGGCTCGTTTTCCTCCATCCCCCCCCCACACTGATATAAGGACGTCAGATCATGCCTCCTGACCCGTACTGCCCTCCAGCCGCCGCCAGAGGGCAGTCAATGAGCAGAACAAGTCTCTCCCCGAGAGAGGAGGGCAGTCCTCCAGACACTTGATCCTCTCTCCCCCCTGCCTACTCCCCGCGGCCTGGGCTCATTCCCGAACCTGGGTCACCGGCATGGCGCGAGGTGTAGCGACCAGCACCTCAACCTCCAGCGCTGCTGGGCTGGTCAACCTTTTTCTATTGTAAATGGTTTAAAAAGCTACTGACGCCTCGAAGAAGCCAGCAAAAGAAGGCCATTTGGTTTATCAAGTCTGCTCATGTTGCTGGGTCCACAGCTTGAGCTACTGTCCCTGCCCCCTCTCTTCACTCCTCCCATCCTCTCTACCCATGACTTTTACCCTCCCCTTATACCTGTGCCAGCCTCTCTTAAAGTTGCCCAAGATTACCGGACCTCTTCTGGCAGTGCATTCCAAGTGTCTACCACCCTCTCTGTGAAGAAGTGCTTCCTGACCTCCCTCCTAAACCTCCCACCCTCCAGCTTAAGACTGTGCCCTCTCATGTTATGGTTGCCACTCGGCTTAAAGTGACTCTCCTTATCAACCTTGTTTATCCCTTTGAAGTACCTGAAGGTTTCAATCATGTCCTCCCCTCTCTCTCTCTCTCTCTCCTGTCTTCCAGGTGGTACATGTTCAGTGCCCTCAACCTCTCCTCATATGCCCTACCCTGCTGACCAGCTATCATTTTTGTAGCCCTCCTCTGGACCTTCTCCAGTGGGTTAATGTCCTTTTTGAGGTGTAGGCACCAGTACTGAACTCCATACTCTAGATGCGGCCTTACCAGTGACCTGTACAAGGGCAGTATAACCTCCTCTCTCCTACTACTGATCCCCCTAGATATGCATCCCAGCATCTTGTTTGCCTTTGCTGCTGCTTTCTTGCACTGCGTGGAGTGCTTCAGGTCACTAGTGATCATCACTCCCAGGTCCTTCTCTTCCTCTGATGTAGATACTCTGATTCCACCCAGGTAGTGCTCTGTCCTAGGATTCTTGGCTCCAATATGCATAACTTTGCATTTCTTGGCATTGAAGCCACACTGCCAGATCCTGGATCACCTTCCTAGCTTTTCTAGATCTTCCTGTAGGTCCTGTATCCCCTTCAGCTTTGTCCACTCTCCCACAGAGCTTGGTGTCATCCGCGAATAGGTAAATTTTGCCCTTAATGCCATCTCCAGTGTCATTGATGAAGACATTGAACAACACCGGCCCTAGCACTGAGCCTTGCGGGGTCCCACTGGTTACCTGTCTTGTGCCAGATAACTCTTCCCCCCACAACCACCCTCTGGGTTCTGTCCTTCAGCCAGTTTTCCTCCATCTGGCCATCTTTTCCCCAACCCCGAGATCCACCAACTTCCTGATCAACGTTTTGTGGGGCACAGAGTCAAAGGCCTTGCTGAAATCAAGATTGAGGATGTCTACCGCTTGGCCCTTGTCTACTGTCTTAATGACACAGTCAAAGAAGTAGATCAGATTTGTTTGACATGATCTCCTCCCCATGAACTCATGCTACCTTTCATCCTGGAGACCATGCTACTCTAGATATTCCACCAACCTTTCCTTTAGTATGGTCTCCATGAGCTTGCCCACAATGGAGGTCAGCCTGACTGGTCTGTAATTCCCCTAGGTCAGCCTTGGGACCGATTTTGTGGAGCGGCACTACATGTGCTGTTCTCCAATCCTGTGGTACTACGCCTGTCTCTAGTGAACTATTAAATAGGTCTGCCAATGGCCCTGCTAGCTCCTCAGCCAGTTCCTTTAGAACCCTTGGATGTACTCCGTCTGGGCCTAGTGATTTGTCCATCTTCAATGCCAGCAGCCCCTCCCTCATGCTGTCCTTCTCTATCACTACATCTGTGTTCTCCTCTTTTCCCTCCTGAAGGCACTGGTCTGTCCTTATCCCTGATGAAGACGGAACAGAAGTATTCATTTAGTATCTCTGCTTTTCCCCCATTATCCTCCACCCCTTTCTTAAGCCTAACAATACCTTCCTTCTTGTCCCTTTTCTCACTTATATAGCGAAAGAAAGTCTTCTCCCCCTTCTTAATTCCTTCAGTTATCTGCAGCTCCTTCTGTGGCCTTTGCTTGTCTGACTTTCTTACTTGCCTCACTAGCCAACCTTAGGTAATTTTCCCTATCCACCTCTCTTTTGGTCTTCCTGAATTTTCTATAGGCTAACCTCTTTTCCCTTACTGTCTCGGCAACCCCAGAACTGAACCAGCTGGGCACTGTGGCCCTTGTGTTCTTACCCCTGAGCCTAACGCACTCATCTGTGGCAACCATTATTCCTTCCTTAACGATGGACCACCTTTGGTCCGCCCCCATATCTGCTGTGATGCCCACCAGATGACTCCTTAGCACTTCGCCCATTTTCCTGAAGTCAGCCCTCCTGAAATCCAAGATTTTGGTCTTAGTCGGGATGCTTTCCCTGCCCATATCCAACTGGAACTACACTGTGCAGTGGTCACTTCCTACCAGTGGCTCCCTGACCATTATTTCCTGTACATGCTCCCCATTTGTGAGCACCAGATCAAGAATTGCCTCAGCTCTTGTTGGTTCATTGACGCCCTGACTCAGGAACCCACTCTGCAGTCCTTCCAGGATCACCCAGCTCCTAGCCACATTAAGAAAACTTTGAAAAACCTAATAATTAGGTAAAATTCCGCTTGCATTCCATATATATTCTATAGTTCTCCTCCCAATTTTTTTATTTCTGAAGAAGTTTGCATGAATACATGCTCTTTATCCCATAGTGTTACTTTATAGTTCATCTGCCTCTATAGCTTTCTCCCAACTTCAAGTCATAATTCTCTGTGGTGACATCACAGTCTGTTGCCATGGGAGTAACTGTGATGCTACAAGCAAAGTATTATGACCAGCTAGGGAGAAAGCAACAGGACTAGATTAACTCTTCAGGAGCAAAAATCATGTTTTCTTGCAAATGACCTCAGTAATAACGCACCTTTTTATGCTCACCTGGGTTCTCCATTTGCCAAATGCTTTATGTCAGTCACTTCGCTCAAATTTTGAGCGTTGCTTGTGTTTCAGTGTTCTTAAATCTTAAATCTGTTATATAACATGTTACTGCTGTGATGTGTGTCAACTGCTACGACTTATTTATTGTACTCTCACTGTATATCCTATTATACCATGTAATCCCAGGTCGCCCCTGAAAAAGGGACCTCTGGGGCTCAGTGGGCCTACCCGGTCACCAAAATTTAATAAATAAATAAAAATAAATAAATAGGTAATGGGGAGGGGGGGATATAAAACTAATGTGAAAAACAAGCCTAACAGTGTCTAAATATTATGTTTTGTTAAAGTTCTTCTGAAGGTGTCAGCTGCTCTTTAATTAAATGCCATTCCTCTATTTATTCAACCATACTGTGAGATAAGTTTTTTTTTTTTTGATTTGTTGGCAAAGTTTATACTCTTTCTACAACAAAGATGTTCTGTGTTCCTGAACCAACAACTGTATTCAATAGGTTATTCCAGAAGCCCTCTATTCTTCGTGTGAAGAAACATTTTAGGCTAAAAGAAAAAGTGATTATTATGGAACACACAGAAGCAGTACTATTGATAGGCATAGTTGTAGCAATGACAGTGTATTAATGATGTCCTACGGATTTCCGTATATCTGCCCTCCGTTGTTGCCACAATGATAGAACTTTCCTGAGAGTGCTAGGCATACTGTAAATCAGTGGATGATGCAAAGGGAATAGTGCAGAAACTATCAAAAGCTTAAGCTGAAATAAAACCGCCATATGCAGGTGGTAACGGAAGGAAATGTCGTAAAACAGGGCTGGAGATTTAGTGAGAAAGACTGGCATTAGGCCTTTGAGAGACAGTCTAGTGTCTCCTCATCCCATATCTGGCAGAGTACATGTGGAAGCAGCTGATTAGATACTTCCGCACACCTGTGATCACTGCCTGCTTTTGCTTCAACCGGGGATGCTAACTGTTGGAGGGGATGCTGGAAATTGAGAACCACACACATCCACATCATGTGAGGTTGCCCCTTGATGCAGCCCTTCCTGAGGTAGGTGGAATCTGAGATGAGGGAAGTGCTAGGTAT
Organism: Neoceratodus forsteri; assembly: GCA_016271365.2. NCBI lineage: Eukaryota > Metazoa > Chordata > Ceratodontiformes > Ceratodontidae > Neoceratodus > Neoceratodus forsteri. The sequence goes on along the minus strand of CM057449.1, from coordinate 1,821,965,500 downwards.
GAGATGACACTTGCAGGCACTCTCTATCTGCTTTTTAAGTACCCCCAGGTTGCAAAGATAAGCATGTTAGATATCTGTTTGGGGTCCTGGTAACGGATTGTAAGAAATCGCTAACTAGGAACTGGCTAAGCCCTGATTTACCATCTGTAGTTAAATGAAGCACACTAGTCAACTTAGTGTATAAAATGGAACGATATGCTTCCATACAAGCTGGGTTTCATGGATATTGTACCTAATGAGTAAGGATTCAAATTTTATCACTTAAGCAACAAGTACTACTATAGTGGTCCACCTGAGGAGGGACGTTGAATTGAAGGCACCCACTCCTGTGCCCTGCCCTCTTCTGGCCATATCGGCCCCCATCTAATTCACTCCACAGAGAGTAGCACGCCTTCCCCATGAGGCTGTCGGGAACCTGGAGAGCTGTATATTTTTCTGTGAAGCTGTCAGACCATCTAAACATCATAATTAGGTATGATAGACAACCTGCAGTTGTATTTTATTGTCTAAACTGATTATGTTGTATGTTACAACAGTTGGGGGGCAACTAGAGGGCATGGGTGGAAGCTGTAGGGGGGAGATTCAGGGGAGAAAGTAGGGGGTGCTGCTTAACTGAGAGGGTGGTGGAGCCATGGAATGCGCTGCCCAGGGGGCTGCTGGAGGCAGATATGGTGGAGGGGTTCAAGAGGGGGTGGGACAGGTACAGGGGGAAGGGTTCTGGAAGCAAAACCCAGTGCAGCGAGAATATCTGGAACTGGGAAGGGAGAAACCAGAGAGGGCGAAAGGGGGCAGCAAGGTCAGCTCCCAGAGTGGGGGCTGACCAAAAGAGCAGACACGAAAGACCGTAAGGCCTATTCTGCTGACATTTTAGTATGTTAGTATGTTATTGTTCTGTCAAGATAAGACAAAAGCAACATATATAACTATGCAGAAAAAAAAGTTATGAGTTGTGAACTAGATTTTAGTCTTCGTGTAGACAAAAGAACCTGATGACCTTATGGATGTATGAGGGACCTGTTGGTAGGTGGCATTCAGCTGTAGAGAATGGTCACACCTATGGTTGTGCTTTATACAGCCAGTCTGTATTACACAGGGTTCACCAAATGGTTGAAGCGAGTTAAACAGAAGTGAGATGCAATTACAGTGTTATCTCAGTAGTGTTTATAATTGTTTGCCTTTATGCCACATCTGGCTGTGAAATTTCAATGAAATATTTACAAAAAAACAAAACAAAATAACTTCAAGGAAAGAATTTTTTTTTAATTGATAGTTCGGCCACTATTTTGTCTTAAGCCATTAATTAATAGAAGCTATTTTATTTATTTATTTACTGGGTAGGTGCACTGATCCCAATGACTGTTTTCAGGCATGACCCAAGGCCATAGAGATGGTACAGTAAGTGGTACATACAGCACAAGAATACATAAAGAGAAAGGTTACGTAGGTTATGATGAGTACAGTTGACATTGGTAATTACAAGAAATACAAGCGGTCTAAACAGGATACAATAGGTACAGACATACACTGGCTACAGTGCTACAATAGATACAGTCCATACAAAGGTGTAAGTGTGATAAAATAAAACAAGTGGTACAGGCAGGCCATTTAACGAGCTCATCAAGGAGCAGGGGGCATAAGGTGAGATATGGAGTGGGGGAAAGGACGGTCACCCAAGAGGTCGTCTCGCTGAGCAGTTGCATTTGGCCTCATCTAATAATCAAGCTTTGAAGTGAGTCTTAAAGGAGGAGTGGGAGTGAAGGGAACAGAGGGAGGCTGGCAGATTGTTCCACAGCTTGGGAGCAGTAATGGACAGTGCATTGCACCCAGGCAAGTGGAGGTCCAAGGAACTTCCAGCAGCAGTACGGTGGATTGTTGGAGGCAGTGTGTAGCAGTCTTAGGTTTGACCAGGGAGGAGTAGGGGGGGTAGGTTACTGCTTCTGAGAGCACTGTCACTGATGCGCATGAGGGTGTAATTATATGTGGCTTGCAGGGGGAGCCAGCCCAGGGACTGGTACAGGGTGCAGTGGTGCGTGGAGTAAGGAACCATAAGTGCAAACCTGCAGATGTTACTGTAGGCAGTGTTGAGCCTAGTGAGTAGAAGTGAGGAGGTATGGGAGTATATGGGGGCACAGTAGTCGAGTAGAAGGAGCAGGTTGCCTTGAGCAATGGTGAGTCGTGTTTTGGGAGTCAGGCAGTGCTTGAGACAGAAACCAGCCCCCAGTTTCTTTGTTAGTGCACTGGATAGTTAAGTTTGTGTGTGTATCAAAAGTTAAGGAGAGGTCAAGGGTGACAGGTAGGTACGTCCTGCAAAAGGGGGGGGGGGACAGTTAGGGTGGAGTTCACTCTGGATAGTTTTAACAGATTGGGTTTGGATCCCAGGAGCATAGTTTTTGTTTTGCTCGCATTTAGTAGGAACCTATTGGTTAGGAACCAATTGTGCACAGCCCCAAAGTTCTGGGTGAGGATAGAAGAGTCTAGCCGGGGTCTTGTCAATGAGGAATAGCTGTTTTAAACAATCTGAAGAAATTAAAAATACACTGCTGTTTAATTTAAGGGTGTTTAAATGTATTTTTGCTAAAACAAACAAAAAAAATGTGTTTTTGGTTTTTTTTTGCCAACTAACAGACACTGCTGATTTAAATAGAATAAAAAAAATAAGATGGTCATTAATAATTAAACCATAGAGGCAGATTGGTAAGCTAAACTAACAAGTAAACAAGTAAATAATGCAACAAACAGAATCTAGCTGAGGGACTAGTAGGAAACTTACAGCTCAGTGAAGAACAGTTGAAGGAGCTTACAAGTTGGGAGTGAATACAGCGAAAAAGACCTTTACTATAATATCTTAATGCACGGACCTACTGTTCTAGTGGGCTGTTTCCCACCCCCTGCTGTCCTATCATTCAAACCCTTACTTGACCCTCTTTTGGACTGTGTGTCCCCTCACCCTGTTCTAACCGTGCTTAATTAAGCCTGTTTTTTTTTTTTTAATTTTCTATATTTTCCTCCCCTGCTGCCAGTCGCCCGGTACCTCAGCTCGGTCACGGACCATGACTTCCACCTCCACAACGGCCACGACCCTCCGATACCCCCTGGCTTATCCCCCAAGGCGGGGTTGTGGCACTAGACTCCCCAGTGCCGCAGACAACGGGATAGGTCGGAGGGCCATCCTGGAGTCTAATTGAAGCTGTGGCGGGCTTCATCTAGAATGGCCGGCAGCTGCTCTTTTTCCTGATTTTTTTGGAGGGTGGGGACATGCAGTGTTGTCCTGCGTTCACCCCACTCCCTGGACGTTCTTGGCGCGGTCGCTTGCAGCCCCTCGGCCTCTGCCAGAGATCCATCGGCGCGGTCCTCACCCCGAGAAGGAGGCAGTCCTCGGGATTGGTCCATCCCCCACGGCTAGCTCTCCAGCGTCCCGGGTTCGTTCCCGAACCTTGGTCTCCAGCGTCGCAAGCAGAAATCCTACCACTGTGCTGATGAGCCGGCTTTAATTAAGCCTGTTAAAGAGCCACCGATGCCTCAAGAAGAACTTTGAAAAACATAGTATCTGGACACAAAGCAGCTTTAAATTTCTCATTCACTTTGCATTTTCTATCCCCATTATTTGCTACTGAGGTCATATGCAGGAAAACTGGCTTTTTTTCCTTGAGGATTCATCTGCTTCTTCCCAACCTGGCATCATAATATTCTGCTTGTGACATCACAGTTATTTCCATGGCAACAGACTGTGATGTCACAACAGAGCATTATAATTTCAAGTAGGGAATATGCTATAGAGGCAGATGAACTCTAAGGGATAAACATCTTGTTTTTGCTAGAATTTCTTCAGTAGTAAATAATGAAAGAGGAGAAATCTATAAAAATATATAGAAGATACATGAAATAACAGCTGAACTGTGTCTGAATAAAGTATTCCCTAAAGTGTCGGCTGCTCTTTAAGGGTTGCTGCCCCCACTACTTCTGCCGGTAGTCTGTTCTATGGATCCATCACTCTCTGTGTAAAGTAGAGCTTCCTTGAATTTTTTTAACTTTACCCCCCAGCTGCCCCACTCATAACCCCTAGTGACTACATCCTTATTTCTTACAAGTATGTTCCCACTGTTAAGCCTTTTCATAAAATGGGTAAGAAAATCACTTAGACTTCATTGGCCAAAACTAGTCAGCTGACTGTGCAATAATACAGCACAATGCAGGGTCATCCTGGCATTTAGCTACTTTGCATATCATTACACTGTCACAGAATGTTGACAAAATATCTGGCAGCTATTTTTTTTGCCCTTGCTAAAATGGTCCTACATAGCACAACACCATGACAGTGTAAAACGTCGGTTCTTTTCCACACACCTCCACCCCATTAAGTCTGAAATGGCTATAAAATGTAAGAATAAGCCATGGTTTTATTTGCATTCTACCAGCTTTTACTTTGTTTCATAGTGTTGGCAATAATCAACGCGGCCCCTCCACCCCCTCCCCGCCATCCACAGACTCTGTTCTGTTTTGTGCTGGCAAATGTAACAGTACATCTTACTTCGAGATGGCTCTTGCAGTAGGTAATTACTTGAAGAACTGTGCCCCCTGGCATCAGGACCACACAGAAACTTTTGCTAGCAGTGTCTGACTGGGGACCGCCCACCCGATGTCACATGATGGACGTCAGCGAGACCCTATATGGTGGGCGGTGTCCACGTCTGCCCTCCAGTTCTTTCCTGCCATTGACCTGTGCACATCGGACCTTCTGAAGCTCGTCACAGCAGTTTGATCGCCCAAATTCAGATGAGTATCCGTTTTTTCTCCTATTGCTTAATTTTCCTAATGTTTGCGTATGTCGTCCACCTCATCGACAGAATCGCATAAAAACAAGTGCGATTCCTGTGGCGTCCAACTACCGCATAAGGACCAGCATACTCTCTGCCTCTTCTGCTTGGGCCCAGATCTCATAACATTGAGGAGTGTGAGGCCTGCACCCAGTTCATCCAGGCTACATGGAAAAGGCACCAGCAGTCCCTCCAAGCTCATCTTCTAAAACTCAAAATGGCTTCAATGGAAAAGGAGCTAAAGAAGCTGAAAAGCGCCTCCTCCTCTCTCTGACTGATGCCCACAAGAAGAAGAAGACGGACAAAGAAAAACACTAGGACTGGGAGCAGTCCCCCCCGCGAAGCTGCCCCCCTGGGCTCTTTGGCAGAGGAGCGGCCCTCTTCCTCTGGGAAGATGAGCGCCGCAGCCAAGCCTGCACTTCTGCCAAAAGAGCAGGCTTTGGCCACTCCGCCACCACTGGTTACGGTGACAGCGGGTGCCTCGGATTCGGCCTAGGCTGCCACCACACTTAGGCCCATCACAACCTCGGTCTCTAAGTCGGCAGGCACAGCCGGTAAGCCGCTTGTCAGACCCTCCAAGTGCCCGGCTGGGGTTGGTAAGTCAGGGGTTGGTGTCTCCAACTCCTTCGCGACCCAGGTCACTAAGTCGGTCATCGTATTCTCCGACGATTGTATGACCATTTCACGTCTGTCGGACAGTTTCGGAGGCTCTGATGATGCACAGCCGGATGTCAGCTCTGTTCCGGCTGGAGGGCAAAGATCGCCATGGGGTTCCCTTCATGGCGAGCCCCAGTCTCCTCCTCCTCTTCCATCGGAAATTTCTCAGCTGTCCCCAGACCCGCAGGTCCTTGCGGGAGGAGACCTTTCGTCAGGTATACCAGATGACGGAACTTGAAGGAATAACAGTAGCTCCAGGGTGCCAGATCCTGCTCCTCCATGCCCATTGGGCCCTTTACTCCCCCCCCGTCGAGGCCACCATCGGGCCACCCTCTGTCAGGGGCCCCCATTAGGTTTTCCACCTTCAGGATCGCCTTTGGGACTTTTGCCTTTGGGCCCTTCACTGGGATACCCCTTGTCAGGGCCCCCGGCAGGCCTTCCTTCAGACTATCCTCCTTCAGGGCTGCTGTCTGGCTACTCTCCGTCAGGGCCACCATCATACTACCCTCCGTTAGGGCCGCCGTCAGGCTACCCTCTGTCTGGGGCACCATCAGGTTTTCAGCTTTCGGGCTACCCTCTGTCTGGCCCAATGCCGGACCGCTTTTCGATGGGATATTACTACTCAGGATATCCTAGGTTTCAGTCACCTCTTTATGCTCACCATTATGCTGCTCTTAGCTTCTCGACACATGGAACACACGCCATGGGATCAGGATTCCATACCCGTCACCCTCCACCACCTCCCACTCCACCTCCTCCTGCTCAACCACAGGTGGATTTCTGGGAGATTTCGTCTCAGACCACCATGATTCCAATCAGTCTCAGAACTGGACAGCAGGCATCTGCGACCTTTGGAAGTAGGTCATCCAGACCATACCCCTAGGGCGCCCTTTCCGGTCACCCCTTGAGCCTCGATGTCAGGCCTGATGACAGGCCGTACACAGGCCCTGGCATCAGACATGGCTCCAAGAGAGAAGGAGTTTGCTCTTCCAGACAAGGAGCCTGCAGATTCTGATGATTCTGATTCAGATTCTGGGTCATCCTCAGAGGGTTCAGGATTCGAGACCCCCTCCTCCTGAGGAGCTGGTCCCTAGAGAGTCTCCCAAGTCCCCCTGGAGGATCCCTCCTTTGTAGACCTCCTGAGGCAAATGGCAGAGGCACAAGGCTGGAAGTCTGATGGTCAAGACCCAAAATGTCTGAGGTTGGCTGAGCATCTAGATTTTCCAGAAATGAGTCCGGTACTCACACCCCCATGGATGGAACCATACGAGAATTTATCTTTGACCATCTGGCAGAGACCATCCTCTATCCTGGCTATGGCCAAGAAGGCCAATCGGGTTTACAGGACACCAGAAGACAAGACCACCTCAGCATACATCCAAAGGCTGACTAGGTGGTCATAACTGTGCCCATGACAGGTCTGCTAATCCTAAGCACTTGAGTACCTTTCCTCCTGACAAGGAATCCAGACAGCTGGACCAGTTCAGGAGAAAGTTTTATTCCTCTTCCACACTAGCTGTTCGTGCTCTTAATTATGTGGTGCACATGCTAGTGTACCAAAAATCTCTCTGTTATACCAGCTCGAGCCCATGGTCGAGGCCCTCCTGGACTCGGAATCTAAGACCACCTTGGCGAATACCCTCAGATTTGCTAAGATGGTAGGACACCTTTCATTAAGGGCCACCTACGATGCGGTGGATTCCTCTGCTAGGGGCACGGCCACGGCAGTAAGCCTTTATAGAGTCTCTTGGCAAAGAGTAAAAGGTCTAGCTCCTGATGTCCAGTTGGCTATTCAGGACGCCCCTTTCCGATGCTCTGTCCTGTTTGGCGGAAATGTCCAGGACATTAAGAGCATGCAAGATACAGGCACTGCCCTTCAGTCAGTACATACTATGCATCACCCGAAACCTCAGCTGAAATGTCCCTTTCATCAGCAAAACAGATGCCAGACAAATCACAACAGGCACCTAGGCGTCAGTTCAAACGCAGGGCTTCCAATACAGCTGCCAGCCCTCCAGCCAAAACTCAGACAGCTTCAGAGGTGGTCCTCCCTAATCCCCCCCCCCTTCCACTCCTGACTTGTTGACCCGCCTCCCTCCTCCCCATCTATCGGAGGAACAGGTGGGTGGAAGGTTTGCAAGGCACCTGGGAGACTAGGAGTCCATCACAACTGATGCCTGGGTACTTCAGTTAATAAAGCTTGGTCACACTCTCGAATTTCGCGCAAACCTCACCAAACAATCCTCTATTTTTTTCCCCATTATCCAAGGGTGCACATTTCCCAGTTAAGGGAGAAAATCATGGCTCTTTGAAAGGAAGCAATAGAACCAGTGCCAACAAATCAGATCGGGAAGGGATTCTACTCCCACTTCTCTCTGGTTCCAAAAAAGACGGGGGATCTGTGCCCAATTTTAGACCTCAGTACCTTAAACCTCTTCATATAATACAAGAGGTTTCGGATGCTGGTGCTGCAAAGTCTGCTGCTTCTCCTGTCCAAAGGACAATGGCTGTGTACCCTGGACATGCAGGATACATACCTGCACATCCCAGTATTCCTCACCGCAGATTCCTCAGGTTTTCTTTCCAAGGAGAGCATTACCAGTTCAAAGCCCTCCCCTTTGGCCTGTCCTCCACACTGTGAGTTTTTACCAAGTGTCTCACAATGGTGACAGGAGCCCTGAGGAGTTGGGGGCACGACATCTTCCCTTACCTTAGCGATTCGCTCCTTGCAGGATCATCGAGGGAGGGATTGGAGGCTTCTCTGTCAGCTACTCTGCACCTTTTTGAGTGACTGGGTATTACTGTCAACTACCCCAAATCTCAGCTCACTCCTTCCCAGCGCCTGCAATTTATGGGGCAGTTCTGGACACGGTCCAGAGTATGGCATTCCTCCCCCTGGACAGGGTAGAGACTCTGGAGAGGCAAGCCAAGTTGGTAACCTCCATCTGACACATTTCGGCCAGGGTGGTTCTTCACCTTCTTGGCCTCATGGCAGTGCCTATTCCCACGGTTCCCTTGGCCAGACTGCACATGCGTATCTCACAGTAGACTCTCAGGACTCAATGGGATCAGAGGGCAGATGAGTTAGACAGCTGTGTCCTAGTGTCTGGCCCAGTGTAGAAAGATCTGCAGTGGTGACAGAACTCCGACAACCTGACACGAGGAGGTCCTTTCCAGCCCCTCCTAACTCCCAAATCCTGACCGTGGATATGTCAGGAACGAGATGGGGTGCCCATCTTGGAAATCACAGGACCCGGGGCCTGTGGTCACCTGTGGAACTACACTTGCACATAAATGTGCTAGAAATGAGAGCAGTTCTGTACGCTCTTCAGGCTTTTCAGCACATGCTTCAGCAGGATACACTGTTCATCCAATAGGACGTGAGCGCAGTGTGGTACATCAGTAAACAGGGGGTACCCGCTCGTATCCTCTTTGCAGAAATATGATGCAGGTCTGGAATTGGGCGGTTCTGCACAAGGTTCACCTTCTGGCAGTTCACATTCCAGGTGTGCAGAATGTTCTCACAGACCATCTCAGCCGCACCAGGGTAAGAGTGCATGAGTGGGAGCTAAAGCAAAAGGTTGTAGACCACATCTTTGATCTGTGGGTTATCCGGAAATGGATCTGTTTGCAGCCCCATCGAACGCAAAACTTCCCAAGTTTTGCTTACTCTATACTGTGCATGGTGCTTTCTAGCAAAATGCTTTGTCGCTTTGTTGGACAGCGAGGTTTCTTTATGCATTCCCTCCCATTCCAGTTTTACAGAGAGTGCTAATCAAGCTTCAAATAGGAGCACGAATGATTCTGACTTCATTTTCACCTCAACCAGTTTGGTTTGTGCTGCTTCAACAGCTGGCAGCGGAACCTCCGGTTCCTCTACCACTTTCTTACGATCTCCTGACCCAGGAGGGGGGCACGCTGGTCCATCTGGGGCTGAAATCCCTTCATCTTCATGCGTGGCTCCTCAAGATATAGTTGCTTACAGATTTGGGGTTTCTCCTAGGGTAGCTCAGATTTTGGTAGAGGCCAGAAAGCCTTCTACCAGAACTATGTATTCCATGAAGTGGAAGTGTTTTTCCATTTGGGCCACCTCGAAGAGTTGGGATCCTTTTTCGAGTCCCGTTCCTCAGGTCATGGATTATCTTCTTCGTCTATCAGACCTGGGCTTGAGCTATTTGTCACTGAAGGTGAATCTAGTGGCCATTTCTGCCTACCATGTTTTGTTGGAGGGCAAAACTCTGGCTCAGTTGGAGGTTTCAAAAACCTTTCTAACAGGAATTCTGCATCTGAAACCCCCAGTGCGCAACCCTGCTCCACCGTGGGACCTTAATTTTCTTTTAGAGAAATTGACCTTGCCTCCTTTCGAACTGGCAAGTACATGTGAGATGCACCTTTTGTCCTGGAAAGCACTGTTTTTGTGGTTGCAGTTACTTTGGCTCAAAGGCCAGGATATTCAAAGGGGTTGCCCTTGGCGCAACCCCGCATTGCGCCTCAGCGGGATATTCAAAAGGCTGACAGGCGCAGCACAAGTCCTGATGCGTAGAGGCACAAAGTAATCCTATGCAGCGCAGATGCAGGGGACGTGCCCATGCATATGCGGCACAACCCGATATTCAGCCTGGGATGTATGGCGCATATGCTGGTGCAACCCCTACATGCGCCGCGCACTGGTGCTCAAAGATGAGCTGAAAAAAACAGGCTCAAATGCTGGCCATCCACAGGTGGGCGGCTATAGTGCAATGCGCAACACAACACTCCTCAGCCTCTGGCCACCCGCCCAGCAGGAACACCGTCCACAAGCTCCCTGACCCCCAGGTAGTCTAGTGGCCCCCCTCCCCCATACGCTCGATTGCAGGCTGTTGTACAAAATACCGATTGACCTGGTGGTCTAGCGGTAACCCCCGTGCGCCCGATTGCGGGCTGTTGTGGAAATAAAAAGTACCTGGTGGTCTAGTGGTAGCACCCCCGTCACCTTGCGATCGCGGGCTGTAGTAAATATCCAAGGTGGTCTAACAGTAACCCCTCGTCCGATGGGTGGCTGTAGTATTCGTGAACATCCCTGGTGGTCTAGCAGTACCCCGTACGCCCGATTGCGGGCTGTAGTAATTAGTAATTATCCTGGTGGTCTAGCGGTAACCCCGCCCCGTACACCTGATGTGGGCTGTTGTGAAAATGTATAATTACCTGGTGGTCAGTGGTACCCCATCCCACCCACAGAAGTCCCCGGCACCCAGCACGCCCCTACCCGTCGTCGGTGGCGGCAGCACCCGCCCGCATTTCACTCGGCCGCCGGCACGATAGAGTGTACAGTATAATCTGTATGCTCATTGGTCCACAGTGGATAGTGGGCTTGCAGACTATATTCAGATTGTTATAGGATCAGAAATGTGAATGAACATGTTCATTCACATTTCTGATCCTTGTAGCACTGTATGGTCTGTAGTCGATTGGTCCACGCTAGGACCAGCAGGCATACAGATCATACTGTACGCTGTTATGTGGCTGGGTGGAATGCGGTAGGTGCCGCCACCGCCGATGATGGGGGCACTGGGTGGCCGGGGACCCTGTGGGAGGGGGGTACCACTGGACCACCAGGTAATTCTACATTTCTACAACGGCCCGCGATCGGGCATACGGGGTGGGGGGTTACTACTACACCACCAGGGATAATTACTAAATACTACAGCCCGCGATCGGGAGGTTACCACTAGACCACCAGGGATGTTCACTAATTACTACAGCCCGCGATCAGGCGTTGGGGAGGTTACCGCTAGACTACCAGGTACTTTTTATTTTCACAACAGCCTGCGATCAGGCGTATGGGGGGACCGCTAGACCACCAGGGATACTTTTCTATTCACAGATGCCCGCGATTGGGCGTACGGCGGGGGGCTGCAATAGCCCACCAGGATTCTGACCTCCGACGGGGGCAGCCTGGCAGGGCGCCAGGTGCAGTTCACGGGGAGCCAGCGCATCGCATGCAAATGGGGCCATAATGACATGCAAATTGCCCCATTTGCGCCTTGCATAACTTATGGCCTCATTTTCATGCCCCCAGCTGAATACCGCAGGTGATGCGCCTAGTGCAACTGCACTTGCGCTGGCGCATCCCTGTCCTCCCTTTCTGCGTCTTGCGCTGACGCAGTGCCACTGCACCATGTGCAGTGTGTGCGCCCTCCATGCCATATTCAGCGGTGCTGAGCCATGGCGCATCACCGTTGAATATCGCCTGGTCCTGGCCCCGGCACAGCCCAGTTGCGCTGTGCCCAGGCTTGCGCCACTGCCCAGCGCAGTCTGAATATCTGGCCCAAAGAATTTACGAGCTTTAGGCCCTGATGTGTAAGGAGCCTTATTTGATTGTTCACAGAGACTGCGTGGCCATGTGTACTAATCCTAAGTTTCTTCCAAAAGTTCTTTAGAGACTATCTTGAATTAGTCTCTTCAGTTGCTGGTGTATTACCCTAAACATACTAATCAGGGTGAGGCCATTCTACATATGTTAGACGTTCACAGAATTTTACCTTATTACACTAGCAGAACAAAAGATGTTTGAAAGATGGATCAGCCTTTTGTTTCCTTTGCACCAAAGAGAGAAGGTGCGGCAGTTTCCAAACAATGCCTTTCCAAATGGTTGGCTAACTGTATTGGATTTTGTTACCAGAAGTAGTGTCCTTCTGGGGCAGGTTAAAGGACATTCTGCCAGGGGAATGGCTGCCTCGACAGCCTGTTTCAGAAATGTATCTGCCGCAGAAATTTGTGCGGCTGCAACTTGGTGTTCCATCCACACTTTAACAAAACACTACAGTTTGGACATTGCCTCTAGGCGCACAGCTGGCTCCGGACTGGCGGTCCTCCAGGGACTCCTGTCCTAAGTATTTGGCTACCTACTAGCTTTTCAGTTCCAGCCTCCCATGTTTTCCTGTCCCTTGGACTCTTACTGCTTGGGACTCAGTCCTACAAGTAATTACCTACTGTAAGAGCCTTCTCGAAGTAAGATCGTACAGTTATGTAAGAACTTACCGTAACAGTAGATCTTCGAGAGAAGCTATTGCAGTAGGTAACCTTTTTCCAACCCTCCTTCCCCCCTTTTTTTAGTCTGTAGCTCTTTTTCCATGAGCCTTTCTTGGCTTCAGGAGCCTCTTTCCCATTCTAATGTCACACCTCTTGGAAGTCTCCGGCGGGTGAACTGGAGGGCAGACTTGGGGACCGCACACTTTATAAGGTCATGCTGACGTCGGTCACGTGATGTCAGGTGGGTGGTCCCCCATCAGATACTGCTAGCAAAAGATTCTGTGTAGTCCTGATGCCAGGGGTGCAGTCCTACAAGTAATTACCTACTGCAGTAACCTATCTCGAAGATCTACTGTTATGGTACGTTCTTACGTAAATGTACGTTTCACTTCTGTACTGTACCTTTATATGCTTCCATCATTTAGACATGCCTCCTCCTTGAATCGCAGCCATTAGTATCCATCTATAATAGTATGTAAGCCACACCGAAAAAGTGCTGATTATTGTGCGGGAGCGGGTTGTCTTTGGATCCAGTGACCAGAACTTTGTACAGTCCTAGGCAGAGCAATTGCAATTCTTGACACCGTTGCTTGTTCTGACTCCTTTGTTTTCACTTTTTGTGCTTTCAGTTTTCGTCCCCAATAGTCAGTTACCTGCATCAGTTGGAGAAGTCAGCTCCCGGCCAAACATTCACTGCAATCACTCTGTTTTCCTTAAAATATGTTAACAAATAAACAGCCTAAACACATTTAAAAAATAACATCCGTTTTCTTTTTTTGGGGTGGGGGGGTCAGTAGCCACACAGTTTATCAAAACTAAAACTACAGCTATGGTAGCCTTATTGGCCCAGATTAATAAAAGCAAAGCAATAAATACAAGTAAGATCCAGTAGGTGGAAGAACTACTGTATGTTACCACACATTGAGACACTTTGTTTTTTTAATATATAATACTCTTTATTTTATTTTAGGTTTTTTTTAACAAATTTAGAAGTAATCCCATTTCATAAGTGCATAGTAGGACACTCCGGGGTGAGCATTGTGCTGAAATAATTGCACTTTCAGTGGCCAAATGCACTCAGCCTGCAGCCTCTTGCTTCACTGTGCCCCTGGGTATGCAGTTATCTCAGCACAGTGCACACCCTGTCATGTCTTATTGCTTACTTATACACTTAATAAACTTATATGTTTCAGTCAAGTTCCCCCGCTCCTCTCTGGTCTCTAGCGAATACTGTACATGTTTAGGTTCTCCAGCCATTTCTCATAGGGTCTACCCTCCTGGCCCTGGGTCATCTTGGTGACCCTATACTGTACAGACTAATCTATCAATAGCCTTCTTCAGATGAGGGTTCCAGAACTGGGCACATTACTCCAGATGAGTCCTCACTAGGGCTGTGTATAGTGGCAAAATCACTTTGCTTCTCCTACTGTCAAACCCACATCCACATCCACAATCCACAAAGGAATCTCTTTATGAGTTCCGGGCCTTGCCCTTCACATCCACAGTGCCTTGCTGTATACTTTAAGGGAGTCACTAATTATGAACCCTAAATCTCTCTCACTACCGATGTATTCACCAGTCTGTTTAGTGCATTTTATCACTACTCTCTGCTGCCTTTCCCTTAATCAGTTACCATCCTGCCTTACTCCTAAGGCTCCCCCGCTCCACTCCTAAGTTCTTCAGTAGCCTCCTCCTATGTGGTACTGAATGGAAGGTCTTACTGAAGTCGAAGCAAAGCAAATCTACTGCCTGCCGCTTGTCCATTGCCTTGGTGACCCAGTCGAAAAACATTATCAGGTTGATCTGACATGACCTCCCTGACACACCATGCTGTTTTTCATCCTGAAGTCCTTTTTCCTCTAGATAGGCCACCAAACTCTCCTTCACTATGGCCTCCATTTGCTTACCTACAAAGGAGGCAAGGCTGACAAGCTTGTAGTTGCACAGAATTCCTCTAGGGTGGGTTGCTCATGTATGAAATCTGTATATGAGGGTCTGAAGGTAGTGTATAACCAGGCCCTGCATTCTTTATTTGTAGGGAGTGTTTGATTTCTGTTGTGGGTGATTATTGGAAAGTAGTTAAAAATGTCAGTAACCAGTCCATACAGGCCTTGGCAATGGAGCGGCTCTCCCATGTATTGAAAGGCACGGGGGAGCACTTTTATCGTACATGGGAGCCCTTTCTCTCCTCTCCTCTCCTCTCCTCTCTGTCACCAGGTGAGCACCAGATTCTAAATAATGGATGGTTTTGATGGTTTGGGGGTGGAGGGGGAGAGAGTAGATGCCGGGAGGGACCTTTGGATGAAACCTGGTCTAGGAGACCCCTACGTGGCTAAGATATTTGGCTAAGATGTTATACTTATTTGTCTGGGCACTTGAAAATATAGACCGTTAAGTTACATTAAATGTCAGTTTTACTGATAGATGACACAATCTTACCATTTTGCTTTCTTTAGTGAAATGGACCCTTGTACATAGTTTGATAAATTTATTTTTGCGTATGATGTATGTTGTTGTATCATGCAAAACCTTTAGTAAAAGATTATGCAAAAAAAAAAAAAGACAACTTGACACCTTTTTGGGGGAGGGAACTGGTTCCTGAGACTTGTAATTCCCTAGTCTTTCGGACTGTGGCCATTAAATAAGGGTGTTACCCATTGTGATGTCCCTATGGGCCGTAATACTTCCCATAACCCAGAGCAGTGTCCTTCCAGCACAATTTCTCATAACTGCTAGCCATGTGTTCTTAGTGTGTCACATAGAAACATAGACTTTGACGGCAGATAAGGACCACTTGACCCACTCAGTCTGCCCATTTCCCTACCTACTGGATAAGCTGCAGATTCTGGTTAACCAACAGCCTACTTCCTGCAACCCCCCACTATAATTGCCTTGTGTCTGTCCCATGCATGTTTGAATTCCCCCACTGTTTTAGACCCAACAACCTCCTCAGGAAGGCTGTTCCATGTATCCACCACTCTCTCCGTGAAAAAAATTTCCTCACGTTACCCCTGAGCGTCCCCACTCTATCTTTAAATTGTGCCCCTTGTTCTTACACATCTCTTTTCTGAAGGATGCTACCCTCCTGGACTTTGTTGATTCCCTTGAGGTACTTGAACGCTTCTATCATGTCCCCTGTCCCTCCTTTCATCAAGAGTATACATATTAAGCCTCTCAGTCTCTCTTCATATGGTTTCTGCTGCAGACCCTGCACCATTTTAGTTGCCCTCCTCTGGACTGCTTCCATCCTGTCTATGTCCTTGTGTAGATGAGGTCTCCAAAACTGCACACAGTACTCCAGATGGGGTCTCACCAACTGTCTGTATAGAGGGATAACCACTTCTCTTTTTCTGCTTGTGATGCCCCTTCCTATGCATCCCAGTATCCCCCTGGCTCTCCTCACCGACTTTTCACATTGCTTACCGACCTTTAGGTCATCTAATATGACTACCCCCAGGTCCCTTTCCATTTTTGTTGTTGTTAGTACCTCCCCTGCTATTGTGTACTCTTCTCCTGGGTTTTTGCTTCCCAGGTGCATTACTTTGCACTTCTTTGCATTGAATATAAGTTGTCATATGTCTGACCATTCCTCCAACCTTCCAAGTCCTTCTCATCTTTTCTACCCCTCCTCGTATCAACTCTGTTACAGATCTTTGTGTCATCTGCAAAGAGGCATACCTTTCCCTCCAGACCCTCTGCAATGTCACCTATGAAGATGTTAAAGAGGACTGGACCCAGTGCTGAGCCCTGAGGTACTCCACTAGTAACCCCCCTTTCTTCGGAATGTGTTCCATTCACTATTACCTTCTGTGTCCTGTTGTGCAGCCAGTTTGCTACCCAGGCTACCACCCTGGGACCCACTCCCAGGCTGGCTAACTTGATTTATTAATCTTTTGTGCAGGACTGTGTCAAATGCCTTGCTAAAGTCTAGGTAGGCCATATCCATAGCCCTCCCTCATCTATTACTTTGGTCACCCAGTCAAAGAAATCAATTAGATTTGTCTGACATGACCTTCCTGCTGTAAATCCATGCTGCTTTGGGTCCTGTGCCCCGCTGGCCTCTAGGTACTGAACAATTCTTTCTTTCAGAAATGATTCCATCATTTTCCCTATCACTGAGGTTAAACTAACAGGTCTGTAGTTTCCTGCTTCTGCCTTGCTCCCACTTTTGTGAAGGGGAATCACATCCGCCCTCCTCCAGTCCTCAGGTACCGCCCCAGTGTCAATGTTAGTGTGAGTGATTTTGGTCGCTTTGTACTGATGCTTAAGGCATAAATCCAGGTGAGTTCTTCACAGATATCGTACACAATTTTCACACAGGGTGGAGATTGGTTTTTGTCTGACCTAACTCACTGCAAATCAAGCTGACCAGTGAAGGCCAAATGTCTGGAAACCTACAAGTGCTAGGTTATTTTGTTAGCTCTTTTTTATGGTATCTTCCAGCCTTTCCTATATTAGTTGGGGAAGCTGATCGTGATCAGCCAGACATTCTGTTTCCTGGAAGTCTCTGTCTCCGCCTGACTAAACTGCATCTCTGCTTCTGAAACTTGGATGCCAAGTGAGTTTAGCAAAATTAAAATACCTGTAAATTGTCTTTGACTTCTGAATACTAGGCTTGTTCTCCGAAGACAGTGTTCCTTGCACTCGGGCCACCCCTGGCAACTGGTAAAAATATATTTACACAAGAAATGCAGCTCTAGGTTAATTGAATACAGAACTACCACTTTTAAAACCTTGCAGCTGAAGAAGATGGCCACAGATTCAACACTTTCCAAGTTGTAGAATTTAGTAAAAGTATGCAGAGAAAGTGGCCAGCCTGAAGGCTTCCTTAAGCTCTGCCCAAGAAGTGGCCACTGCATGAATTGAGTGGGTTTTTACTACTCTGGAAGTTCCACGACAGCATTCCAGTAACCGTGAAGTATGCAGGACTGTATCCACCTTGCAGTAGTGTCATTGAATCCTGTCTTGACTTGACTTTGACCAGTAGACTGTATAATAGGAACGATCTGAGAATTTCCTGACTGCGTTCTCTGAATATTTTAGATCCTGTCTGATGTACAGCGTACAGTGATGTACACTGTGTGTAGTAAGCACTCTTTGTTGGTTGTTTTGGAGTCTAGAGCAGAAGGGCAGTAGAACCACTTCTTCTTAGCAATGTAACAGTGAGGTAACTTTGGGCAAAACAAAACAGGCAAGTGGTGAGTACCACTGGATCTTGATGAAGCGCCATATATATTAAGCGGCCCGCAGCGGCACTAAGCAGCTACCGCAGTAGCGCCGGCAACCTGGGTTTGGTAGCGAGCCAGGCTTGTCGGAGGGGCCAACGGGGGAGAAGGGATTGAGCGCCTCACAGGCCGCCTCCTCGCTGCAATACCGCCATCACTGGGTTACTACAGGTGGTGGTGGTGCAGAGGGAGGCGGAACACTAGGAGGATCAGGTGTTGGCTATGTGGGATTCGGAGCAGAGGTGCGTCTCTGCGCCCCTCCGATCCTCCGACTCATTAGTCCTCCCCAAGTGCTGAAGCCTGCAGGGGGTGGGGACCAGAAAAAATGAGGCATAAAATAAGCGGGTTCACATCACAATTTGTGACCCAGGAATCTGGAAACGCGAGTCAATTTCCAGCTTGATTAGCAATGGTTGCTAATCATAGTTCTGGCCGCCCCCCGTATTTTTTTTTTTTTTTTTTACTTTCCCTGGTGTCTAGTGGCTCCCCAACCCTCCACTTGCCAGCCCTTTGTTTCCCTGGTAACATCTAGTGCCCCTCCTCCACTGATTGCCATCCCCCGTAATGAGTTTTATCCCTGGTGTCTAGTGGCACCCCCCACCATCCCATCACTTTCTGTTTTTGTCCCTTATTTTTTTTTTTTATTTAAACCTGCAAAAAAAAAAGGCCCATCGCCGATCATGCCCGTACCCCCACCTGACCACCCACTGTGCACCCACCTTCCCACACCCTCCTCGACATCCCCACAGACTGTCACTCACCTGAACAGGTTCCAGGTTTGAGATCCTCACTCCTGATCGAAGACACGTCTTGCTGCTGGAACTGGCGACTGCAGTATGAGAAGTAAGGTAAATGCAGTCCTATGTCATCAGTTGGGGGTTTCAACTTTGGTGCATAACTTGGTCATTTTTTGTGATATTGACCCCATATTTTCAGCATAGCCTTTTGGGGACCCTACCTCATGAACAATATAACTGTCATTAAGCAACTCCTGCCCAAAAGGTGATTTATGAGTCGCTTGGCAAATTCACCTTTCGGGGCAGGATTTGTGTAATGATCAGTATATTCTTGAGGTGGGATCATAAGAAGCTATGTTGAAAATTTGGGGTCAAATATGAAAAATGGCAAAGTTACGACCATTTGTCACAATTTCGCTACGCTCCCTCATAACTTTGGAATTTTTAAATATTTTGACTCCAGATTTTCAACATAGCCTTCTTCTTAACCCACCTCATGTATGTCACAGCTGTCATTTTTCAAATCCTGGCCAAAATGTGTTTCTAGGGACATGGATATGTTGTTCATCCACACTTATTGGCAGGTTCCTTGCCGCTTTAAATCTTGCCGGAAGGTCTTCAAGCTGGCTCCTCCCACCCACCCGGGTGGTAAAACTCTCAGCTCTATCCCATGACGTCAGATCTTCCTTACCGCTTGGAAGCTCAGGTTCCCTCCTTAACGCTCTGCGATTAAGACTGGTTCCTAATTCTTTGAAGTTGAAATCAAAAGTTTTTGCTAAAAGACTTGGTCTTCTTCTCCTCGCGGCTGCGATGGACAATCGACTCCGGTTTCCGGAGGTGCCCTGCGGGCAGAAGATGTCTGGGCGGATCCGCTCCACGTGCGTCTACTGCCTGGGCCTTGAGCACGACCCGCAGGCCTGCGACTTGTGCTCTTCTTTATCGGCCTACGTCCTTGAAGACCGTGCTGCCCAATTACAACTGGGGCGCCCCGAGAAGAGAATTCCACTGGTGAAATCTAAAGAGGCCCGGTTGGCGGTGTCAGCGGTGGCAGGCTCGGCGGATCAGCTCGAGCAGATGATCGCCCTCGAAGAGGAGGCGGCGCGGGCCACTTCTACCTCAGCTGCGGCATTTGTCCCGCTCTCTCTCGGTGCCTCGTACTCTGCTTCTTTTAAGGAGCTTTGTCTGACCCTCTCGACGAAAGGTGAGGGTCCAACTTCTTCGGGACCTTTTTCCAGGTCTAAAAAGAGCAAAAGTAAGTCTCTCCGTCGATGCTCTTGGGGTGGGAAGATTCCCCCTCCCTTGTCGACAGTCGACTTGATTCGACCCTCAGCTTCGGCCACTGGCTTCCACGGTGTCCCGTCAGGTCAGTTGACCAGACTCCCGAGCCAGCGGTCGAGATTTTTCTCGACCCGTTGAAACGAGTTGTCGGCTGGAGAAGCTGAGAATCCCCTCCCCGGTTCCCCGGTGAGAGTTGAGGATCCGTCGGCTCGTCTGTGCCTCTGGTTCCGGAGCCTTGATGCGATCGTCCGAGCCGAGGAGTGCGGTTCCGACACTTCTCCTCGCCTTCCTCGTCTAGTCGAGACTCTCGGTCTCGGTCTCCGGACATCCAGCGGTCCGACCGATCCTGCGCCATGGGCGGTCGGCACCGCGAAAGCGGCGCCGCCGCTCTTCCTCGACGAGGGAGGCGGTGCAAGTTGCGTCGCGAGTCACGAGGAACTCATGTGGCAACAGCTCCTTTTGACCGGGAATAAGCCGACTCAGTCGTCTTCCCCGGCCATTAAGTGGCTGTCACCGGAGCGGCCGAAACAACCCCTCGTTGTAGCCGAGGAGCCTGTTCCCAGGCCAGTTGTTCGGCCAATACCAGCTGCCCCACCGATTCTGGTGGAACCTCCGCCTCCACAGCCATTAGTTGGGGCTCCGACCAAAAATTCTCGGTCGGCCTTGGGTTTGCCCCATAGGCTGTCTGTCACCCTCACTCCCGATAAACCTCGGCAGGTGGAGGGTGGCTCGAGCCGAGCAGCTCTTTGAGGACTCTTCTGAGTCGATGATGGTTCCTCCCTCTTCTCAAGCGCATGGACTTGGAGTCCTCGGGAGGCAGTCAGTGGAGCGATACTTTCGTCCTTCTTAGGGTTGCTTGACTCATCTCGGGAATTACAGGATGAAGCTCGAACCCGTTTCTAAACGGGCCAGGTATCCCCTCACGGAGATTCTGGACCGAGGGGATTCTCCTACGGAGGCCTTTCCGGTGGCCGAAGCCATAGTGGGTCCAGCCTTGGAACTTTGGCAGCGTCCTGCTTCCTGCCCTGCGCCTTCGGCCAGGATGGCCAGGAAGTATGCGGTCCCTACCGGTTCCCTGTCCGGTTTTTCGGAACACCCCTCGGCTGAGGGGTTGGTTACCGACAGCGTTTTCCAGCGTGCCGGGGACGCCAGGGATGTAGACAAACCTCCCGACAAGGAATCCAAGAAATTGGATTATGCTGGGTGAAAAGTCTATGCTGCGTCCTCTCTTGGCCTTCGTCAGGCCAGTTTGGCCGTCCTCATGGCACATTTTTCTCACGCCCTGTTGGGCTCCCTGGATGAGGTTGTCCCTCATCTTCCTGCGGATCTGCAGACTACGGTCAGGCAGGTGCGGGACCAGGAGCAGGCGGTGGCAAAACAGCAGCTCCAGACTACGTTGGAACATTGGGGACTCATGTGCCAGGTCTGTGGCGGCCGCAGTGGCCATGCGTCGTTGGGCTTGGCTGAGGATATCCACCTTTACCTTGGATACCCAGCACAAGCTGGCGGATGTTCCCTTTTTGGGGACTGACCTCTTCGGCCCTGGGGTGGAAGGTCACCTGCAGAGGATCGAGAAGTCCAATGCTACCTTGGACTCGGTCTCTTCCGCTCAGAAGGACAAAGGCCGTAAGCCACTGCCTAAGCCCTTTCGTCCTTCTGCGCCTGCGGCGCGCCCAGCCCAGCAACGTCAGGGCCAGCAGGCTCGATCTTGGCATCCCAAACCCAAGCCGTGTGCTTCTTCTAACAGGAAGCAGGGAGGAAAAGGCCCAGGTGGTCCCTCGGCCGGTCCTTCCTCCAAGCCTGCCCAGTGACGGGCTGAGGGGTGTCTCCCCCATCCCTGTCACCTCACCCCTGGTTCCCCCCGTGGGAGGACGGCTCAGACACTTCCTTTCCGCCTGGTCCGCTGTTACCACGGACAGGTGGGTACTGGAGGTGGTGGGAAAGCGTCGCACCTCGGGGGCCTCGGGGTCCGCAGCCTCACTGGCGGCTCGCCGAGCCGACCGCTCCTCCTCCTCCAGAAAGGAGGTGATCACGGAGGTAGAGGACCCCCCTTCAGACCCGGGGTTCGTGTCCAGGTATTTCCTGGTTCCGAAACGGATGGGGGGCTGGCGCCCCATTCTCGACCTACACGACCTGAACAAGTTCCTAAGGTCTCGAACCTTCAGGATGGTCACTCTGGCACAGATAATACCATCTCTGGAACACGGTGTGTGGTTCTGCTCTCTGGACCTACAGGACGCGTTCTTTCACGTCCCTATCCGTCCGTCACATCGGAGATTCCTCCGCTTTCGAGCGGAGGGATCCCTCTTCGAGTTCCGAGCCATGCCCTTCGGCTTATCTCCAGCTCCCAGGGTCTTCACCAAATGCATGGCAGTGGTGACAGCATTCCTGTGGCGCCGAGGGCCGGGTGTGCCTTACCTGGACGATTGGCTGATAGCAGCCCCTCCAGACAGGAGGTGGGAGCGGTCCAGAGATCTGGCCCTCAGGTTTGCTCTCAAGTTGGCCTTCTCATCAACGAGGCCAAGTCGGAACTCGAGCCGAAGCAGGTGATCCTGTTCATCGGGACAGAGCTCGACTCTCTTCGAGCCAGAGCACGACTCCCGGTGGACAGGGCCGAGGTTCTTACCTCCTTTGCCCAGTCATTTCTGGTTGGGCAATTGCGCCCTGCCCGGGACTTCCTGTGCCTCCTGGGTCTCATGGCAGCCTGTACCAGCGTGGTCCGTTGGGCTCGCTGGCACATGCGACCCCTTCAGTGGGGACTGGCCAGCCAGTGGTCACAACGCTGTGATCCTTTGGACCAGCTAGTGATAGTGACCCAGGAGATGTGGAACGCTCTCCAGTGGTGGACCGTTCCATTCCATTTGCAGGAGGGCATCCCGTTTGTCCGCCCGAGCCGGCCGGTCTCTCTCTGTCGACTGATGCCTCTCTGATGGGTTGGGGTGCCCATCTGGGGGAACACCGAGTGCACGGCCTCTGGTCCCCGCGGGAGTCCCGATGCCACATCAACCTGCTGGAGCTCCGAGCGGTCCGCCTAGCTCTCACCGCCTTTGCTCCGTTTCTCCGGGGTCAAGTGGTCCGAGTCCAGACGGACAATACCACGACCATGTACTACCTAAACCGCCAGGGCGGGACGCGCTCCCTGCTTCTATGCAAGGAAGCTCTCCGCATTTGGTCAGTCGTGCGCAGCCTGGAGGCAGATCTCCTAGCCATTCATGTGGCAGGAGTCTCCAACACCCTGGCCGATGCCCTGAGCCGGATAGGGGCTGCATCTCACGAGTGGTCTCTCCTGCCGGAGGTAGTACAAGATCTGTTCTCCCACTGGGGCACACCTCAGGTGGACCTGTTTGCCTCCAGGGAGAACTTCGAGCTGAGGCTGTTTCATGCCGCCCCCTCAGCAGGGGCTCGCTGCAGAGGGATGCCTTCTGAGGCTGTGACCCCAGGCCTCTTCTTCGCCTTTCCCCATTTCCCTTGATTCACAAGGTGCTTCTCAAGGCGAGGAGGACAAGGCGCAGAGTGATTCTGATAGCCCCAGACTAGCCCGCCAGTTCTGGTACCCAGATCTCCTCAGCCTCAGCTCCAGGCTCCCGAGGCAGCTTCCAGCTCGCCGGACCTGCTCTCAGTCAATCAGGGGAAGGTGTTCCATCCGGACCTTCAATCCCTGCACCTGATGGCCTGGTTCCTGGCGGCTAGAGTTCCAGGCCTTGGGTCTTTCCGACGAGGTCCTCAATGTTGTTGAGGCGTCCCGTAGAGTCGACCAGAAATGCTACGCCTTTAAATGGGCGATTCTCCATTTGGTGTCAGGGCAAGGGCTTGGACCCTTCCTCCTGTTCTGTGGCAAGCATTTTGGACTATTTATGGTCCCTTTCTAGTCAAGGGCTTAGGTCGACGACCCTAAAGGTGCACCTGGCAGCCATCTCTGCTTACCGGGCGCGGTCCGGGGAGCAGTCAGTGGCGCAGGATAAGGTGGTCGGGCGCTTTTTCAAAGGCCTTGATCACATTTCCCCTCCGGTGCGAGAACCTCCATCTCCGTGGGATTTACTGCTGGTACTGGCAAAGCTCATGGGCAAGCCATTCGAACCAATGCACAGGTGTGATCTCTCACCTGTCATGGAAGACTGCCTTCTTGGTGGCTATCACGTCAGCCAGAAGGATGGGAGAGCTCCAGGCGCTTTGCATCGAGTCTCCTTACCTGGTCTTCCACAGGGACAAGGTTGTCCTGCACCCCCACCCGAAATTCCTTCCGAAGGTGGTGTCGGAGTTTCACCTTAACCAGGTGCTGACTCTGCCGGTGTTCTACCCCAATCACACCTCGGAGGCCGAATACAGGCTCCATACTTTGGACCCTAGAAGGGCGCTCTCTTATTATAAGGAGCGCACGGCTGAAATTCGGGGAGAGGTTCGCCAGCTGTTTGTCACCTACGCTGAAGCCGCACCTGGCAGACCTGCAGCCAAGCAGACGATAGGCAGGTGGGTCACCTCCTGCATAGATCGCTGCTATAAGTTGGCGGGCATGGAGCCTCCCAGAGGGATAAGAGCTCATTCTACCCGTCATACTGCTGCATCGGTGGCTGCTTCCAGGGACGTCCCTATCCAGGAAATCTGCAGGGCTGCTACCTGGAAGTCAGCACACACCTTTATTACCCATTACCACATCGACCTTGAGTCACGCCGGGATGCTGGTTTTGGGGCCTCGGTTCTCCAGTCTTTATTTCCTAAGTAGGGGGTGTGCGCCTTGCCTCCCTCCCTCCTCCCGGAGAACTACTAGGAGTCTGCCAATAAGTGTGGATGAACAACATATCCATGTCCCTAGAAATACAGGTTACTCACCTGTAACAGGAGTTCTAGGAATGGTATATGTTGTTCATCCACACGACCCACCCGACCTCCCCGGCTTCGACGCACAACCTGAGCTTCCAGCGGGCCAGATCTGGCGTCATGGGGCGGAGCCGAGAGTTTTACCACCCAGGTGGGTGGGAGGAGCCAGCTTGAAGACCTTCCGGCAAGATTTAAAGCGGCAAGGAACCTGCCAATAAGTGTGGATGAACAACATATACCATTCCTAGAACTCCTGTTACAGGTGAGTAACCTGTATTTTAGTACCTGTGGCGTGGAATTGTATTGCTGTTGCGCAGAATTACAATTTGCCGGGGATTGGAAAACTTTCTGCACCAGGTACAAGAGGTAGAGTAATAAGAAAGGCTATGCAGACAATTTGGTCAAAATGGCAAATTCAGTTTCAAAACTATATACTATGGGCCGGATATTCAAAAGGGTTGCGCCATGTGCAATAGGGTTGCGCATGCGCAAGTCTGAAATTGCGCCATTCTGCGATATTCAGCAGGAGGCAGTTGCACCACTGAAAACAGGCTGAGCAACAGCGCAATGCAAATGAATGCATGCAGAACTGGAGGGGGAGGAACCATGCATAAACTGCACAGCCCGATATTCAGCCGGGCTGTGCAGAGTTGTGCAGGCACAACCCACAACTTGCGCCTGCACAACTTTGAGCCAAAAAAAAGAGGCCTAAGTCGGGGCCACCCACAGGTGAGCTGCTGCATTGCAGGGCGCAACACAGCAGCTGCCACCTGTGGCTGGCCCTCAACCCACCCTGTGCCCCCCTGCAGCCCGATCGCGGGCAAAGAGGTAATCTCCACCACCACCCCGCTGGCCGGTCCGGGCATAGCGTAAATCCCCCACCAGCCCGATTGTGGGCAGCAAAGTGTCTCCCCAACATATCCCTGGTGGTCCAGTGGACCGTAAATCCCGATCGCGGGATTGTGTATTAACAACCCCACCTCCGATTATATCCCTGGTGGTCCAGTGAACGAACATCCCGATCGGCGGGATGGGTGTCAAACAACCCCCAAAAAACATCCCTGGTGCCTAGTAGTCCCCACCCCACCCACCCAAAGCCTCCCCACCCTCCCAGCGGCGGCGGCAGCAGCATCCACCCGCCTGCCGCCCGTCGCCCGCCTGACTGACTGCTCGGTGGGGCTGCACTCCCCATTGGTGCAGAGCAGAGCCAATGGGCGTGCAGCCCATACTGTACAAAGACAGTCCAGTTTGTGAATGAATGAATGTATTCATTCACAAATCTGGACTGTCTTTATGTATAAGGCTGCCGCCCATGACTGCTCTGCACCAATGGGCGGTAGCTCTACCGGCGGGCAGTCAGCGGGCGGCGGGGTGGCAGGCGGGTGGGATGCTGCCGCTGGGGAGGGGGGGGAAGCTTCGCGGGTGGGTGGGGTGGGGGACACTAGGCACCAGGGATGTTTTTGGGGTGGGGGTTGTTTGACACTCCATCCCATGATCGGGATGTTCGGTCCACTGACCACCAGGGATATAATCGAGGGGGGGTGGGGTTGTTAATACACAATCCCGTGATCAGGGATTTACGTCCACTGGACCACCAGGATACGCTCGGGGAAGCATATTGCTGCCCGCGATCGGGCTGGTGGGGGATTAAACTATGCCCGCGATCGGGCCAGTGGGGGTGGTGGGGATTATACACTGTTTCGCCTGTGATCGGGCTGCAGGAGCATCAGTCCCGGCGGCTGCTGCCTGGCAGGGTGCCAGGCGCAAGTCCTCGGGGATTGGCGCACCTGCATGCTAATGGCATGCAAATGGGGCCATAATCAGATGCAAATGCCCCCGCGCCTTGCATGAATTATGGCCCCATTTGCATGTCACCTTTTGAATATGGGGATTTTGCGCATGGCGCAATGGTACTTGCGCCACCGCAAGTTGAATGCTCCACTCTGACCACTTTCGGTGGCGCAAGTTCCACTGCGCCATGCACAGTGGCTGTGACCAGGGGGTGATATTCAAAGGAGTTGCTCAAGGGCGCAACTCCTTTGAATATCGCTCTGGACACACCCCTGTGCAACTATTTTGTGCAGCGCAACGGCTTGCGCCACAAAATAGCGCAGTTTGAATATCCAGCCCTATATATAATGTCTGTTTTATCAATATATACAATAAGTAATAATTACATGGTTTAAAGTAAAAAAAAATAAAAAAATACCAATTTTATAAAACTGCTAATCAAAATCAGCTGATTGCTAATCATTTTTCATTTTGATTAACAAAGGCCGTTAGTCAGCTCTCCGACATTAATTTATGCCATGAAAAAGGAAAAAAAAAAGCCCTACACCAGCTCCTGGTGATGGGACTTGGTGCTGACGACCAGAGTATTGGAGGAGCTCCGGTGCTGTGTCTGCCTCATTTGAGGTAAGGGGGGTGGGTTTAGGGGGAATCCTCCTCCCCTCACCCGGGATGTAATCCGGCGAGTTAAAGGGTTCGTGGGGTGGATGCAGGGAGAGGAGCAATATCCTCTACATCCTGGTTGGCAAGGCACATTGAGGACCCAGATGATAGGAGTCTACATGGTGTCGGAGAGGGCCTAAACAAATAGTAAAAATAAAAAGAAACAAACACCATATATTCTTCTTTGACCAAGAAGACCCCCAGTTTACTTACCTGTCTTACGAACATACGAAAATTGCAAGCAGAAAAAGGCCTTAGTGGTCTATCAAGTCTACTCAAGTGTGCAGCTCAGTCTGTTTTACTGGAGCTGGTGATCCTCCCCACTTCCCCCATCCCTTTCCTCCTTCCCATTGCCACTCTCATTTTTACCCTGTCCCACCCTCCCTTTAAAACTTCCCACTGTTTTCAATGATACCATCTACTCAGGCAGTTCTTTCCACTTTGACACCACCCCTTCCGTGAAAAAGAGCCTCCTCATTTCCTTTTTAAATCTACCCCCCAAGTTTCAGACTGTGACCCCTAGTGGTCCCTTCCCTTTTTAAGTTGAAGATACCCTCCACTCCAACCCTGTTTATACCCTTTAGGTATTTGAAGGTTTCTATCATGTCCCCCCCACCTTTCCGTTCTGTTTTCCAAGGAATACATATTGAGCTTCCTTCACCTCTCATCATATGGTTTGTCCCCTATGCCCTGGATCATCTTGGTCACCCTATGCTGGACACCCTCCAGTAGTTTGATGTCCTTCTTCAAATAAAGGCACTAGAACTGCACACAATACTTGAAGTGTGGTCTAACAATGTCCCGTACAAGGGCAAAATGACTTTCTCCCTACTGGGGGAGATTCCCCTGGAGATGCATCCCAGTATTTGCTTTGGCTGCTGCTTTACAACACTGTGCAGAGTGTTTCATGTCACCCCTGACTATCACGTGTAGATCCTGTTCCTCCTTTGAGCTGGACACCTGTACACCCCCCAGCCAGTAGCTGGCCCCTGGATTCCTAGCTGCCAGGTGCATGACCTTGCACTTCTTGTTGAGGTAATGGCAACCAGACGAACAACTTTTAGTGTGAGCAGTTAAGAGTGGAATGTCTGAGAATGGCTAACAGGGTGACTTGTTGAGCCTAAAGAGAACCAGGTTAAGGCTCCAAGGAGACAGGCTAGGTCATACCTCTCAACTGTCTCACATTACGAGGAACAGTTCCTCATTTTACTTCTCAAAAGCTCTCTGTTCCACATTGTGAGGACTTGTTCCACATTCAGTATTAACATTTTAAAGCAAAATCTATAGTAAATGGTGCAAAAATATATTATTCAATTAATAATAGACTTTCTGAACATAAATGCAAACATTTTAACAGTTTTCTGAGCTTCCTAGGTAAAGATTTGATTGTGTTCCACATTTTGCCCATTTGTTCCACATTTTGAGAGGCAATGTTCCACATTTGGGGGACAAAAGGTTGAGAGGTATGGGCTAGGTTTTATTACAGGTCTCTGCAGTAAGATGCCCTGAGGAAGCAAGGACCAGTAGGATATGTTCCAAAGGTTTTTCCTGACTGCCGGGAAAATAGTTTCTTAGGCTGACACCAGAACTTTGACAGTACTGTGGAGCAGAACTGGTCAAACAATGTGAGGTATGTGGTGGTCTCTGAACCAGAAAGGGAATTGGTGGCATATCCTGTAATAGAAATTAGATGAAGGCCGCCCCGGTGGTGCTGAGGGTTGAGGCGCTGGACGCCACACCTTGCATCACGCCAGCAACCCGGGTTCAGGAACGAGCATGGGTCGTCGGGGGTCGGCAGGGGAGGAGAAGGATAGAGTGTCTGTAGGACTGCTCTCCTTCTCTGGGGAGGGTGGGATGTCCTCGGTGCCCTAGTGGCCTCTAGTGGTGGCTGGGGCAGCGGAAGGTCACAGACAGACTTGGGGGTTGTGTTACAGCAGACACTGGGAAGGAGTGCGTGCGCTAGCGTGCGCGCTCCTGTCCCTTGGCATCATTGCACGCTGCAGACGTCATGGGGAAGAACACGGAAAATATGGGCACCAGTCGCGGTGGCATGATGGTTGTCCCTGGAGGAACTAGCTTTAAGTGCCGGTGCGCTGTAACTGGATCCTGGTCTGGTGTGAGGCTTGAGAGGTCTCCACCTCCCGCCACGGGGAGCAAGCGGGGTGTGCCGCTGATCCCGAATGTGGAGCCAGGGAGTCTTCGGAATGGTGGCCGGACATAATCCTCCGAGGGGATGCCTGGATGTAGAGGTAAGCAGACTGGTGGCCAGGAAGGAAAAAGTACTAAAAAAAAAAAAAAAAAAGAAATTAGATGAAGAAAGCCATCTTGCTGCGATCTTCAGCTCTGTTACGTTCAGGGAGTGTCCCATGCCCCTTAGGATATCCTCATCAAGATCTAAGCTGAGGATGGAGCAAAACTGGGATAACTTCTCGGTGCTATAAATGACAAACAAGTCTGTGTCTGGGTGGCCCCGTTGCTCTGTGAACATCTCAAAGGTGTCATGTAGCTCCCATTCATCTACCGAATATTCTTCTGACTGAGCAGGTCTGCCTATACGTTGCTCTGGTCAGGAATACTTGCCACTTAGAGATTGCTGAGGTGTTTTTCATGCAGTCCAGGAAAGGTCTGTTCTAGGGACATGGATATATTGTTCATCCACACTTATTGGCAGGTTCCTTGCCGCTTTAAATCTTGCCAGAAGGTCTTCAAGCTGGCTCCTCCCACCCACCCGGGTGGTGAAACTCTCTGCTCTGCCCCATGACGCCAGATCTTCCTTACCGCTTAGAAGCTCAGGTTCCCTCTTTAGCACTCTGCGTTTAGACTGGATCCTAACTCTTGAGTTGAGTCGAAACTAGTTTTGAAGTTTTCTAAACTTGGTCTTACATCATTCCTCATGACTCGATGGACAATCGATTCCCGGCTTTCGGAGGTGCCCTTGCGGGCAGAAAATGTCCAGGACGAATCCGCACTCCATGTGCGTCTACTGCCTAGGCCTAGACCACGACCTGCAGGCCTGCGAGTTGTGCCGCTCCTTTCGGCCACCGTCCTGGAGGACCGCGCTGCCCGATTGAAGCTCAGGCGCCCTGAGAAGCGTTACCGGCCGGTAAAATCAAAAGAGGCTCGTTGGGCGGTGTCCGCGGTGGCTGGCTCGGCTGAGCAGCTCGAGCAGATGATGCCCCTCTAGGAGGAGGCGGCCCAGGCCGCATCTTCCTCCTCCTCGGCGGCGGCATTTATCCTGCTCTCTCTGAGTTCCTCGTACTTAGCTTCATTCAAGGAGCTTTGTCAGTCCCTTTCCACAAAGGGAGAAGTGCCTTCGGGACATTCTTCTCGGCCTAAGAAGGAGGAGTTGAAGGGTAAGTCCCACCATCGGTGTTCGTGGGAGCAGGAGAGGTCTCCTTCCCCGGACAGCCGACCGTCGACTTCGGTCGAGATTTAAGCTCAGGCAGCTATTTCGCGGTGTCCCCGTCAGGCCAGCCTGCTGAGACTCCCATCGACGCAGTCGAGATTTTTCTCAATCCGTCGGACGGGCTGTCGACTGGTGAAGCCGACATCCCACCGTCACCGGTTTACCCGGTGGAGACCGAGGATCTGCCTGCGCCTTCGGGGCCGCAGTCCCCGGATAAAGTGCCCAAGCTGAGGGAAGAGCGAGGGTCCCTGCCCCTTCCCAGACCCGCCCTTGGTCCCCCTGAGGGTCTCTGTCTCGGACTTCATCTCGGTCAAGCCGTTCCCGCCGACATCTGCGGTCTCGGTACTGAAGTAAGCGGCGACACCGTTCCGCCTCGTCCTCTTCCTCGGATGAGGAGAGGATTCAACGTAAATTATGTCGACGGTACGAGGAGCTCATGTGGCAGCAGTTACTATTGTCCGGGACTAAACCGACTCCGGTTCAGCCCGCTGCCATCAAGTGGTTGTCGCCCGAACAACCGAAGCAACCACTCGCCCCAGTCGAGATGCCTGTTCCAGGGCTGGTTGTTTGGCCGAAACCGGCTGCTCCACCGATTGTGGTGGAACCTCGGCCTCCACAACCGAAGTCTGGGGCACCGACCAAGGATTCTCGGTCGGGTCACGGCCTGTCCCACAGGTTGTCGGTCACCCTCACTCCCGACCGTCCTCAGCAGGTGGAGGATGGCTCAGGGCCGAGGCAGCTCTTCGCAGACTCTTCGGAATCTGATGTCGATTCCTCCCTGTTCTCCAGGCAGGTCGACCTGGAGTCCTCTGGGGGCCAGTCATTGGACGATTGCCCATCGTCCTTCTTGGGTCTGCTTTGACTCATCTTGGAGTCCACCGGGATGCAGCTCGAGCCCATGTCCAAACGGGCCAAGTATCCCCTGACGGAGATAGTGGACCGAGGGGATTCCCCCACAGAGGCCCTTCTGGTGGCTGAGGCCGTTGTCGGCCGAGCCTTGGAGCTTTGGCAACGGCCTGCTTCCTGTCCTGTGCCCTTGGCCAGGAAGTATGCGGTCCCTACTGGCTCTTTGCCAGGTTTCTTGGAGCACCCCTCTGCCGAGGGGTTAGTCACCGACAGCGTCTTCCGGCGTTCCGGAAAAGCTCGGGACGTGGATAAGCCCCCCGACAATGAGTCAAAAAAGCTGGACTTTGACGGTCGCAAGGTGTACGCTGCGTCCTCCCTCGGCCTCCGACAGGCCAGCTCGGCCGTACTGATGGCACACTTCTCCCATGCCCTCATGGGCTCCCTGGATGAGGTTGTCCCTCATCTCCCGGCCGACCTGCAGACCACGGTCCATCAGGTCCGGGACCAGCGTAGGGCGGTGGCGAAGCAGCAGCTTCAGACTGCTCTGGACATAGGTGATTCCTGTGCCAGGTTAGTAGCGGCCACGGTGGCAATGCGTCGCAGGGCGTGGCTGTGGATATCCACCTTCACGGCGGATACCCAGCACAAGTTGGCGGACGTCCCCTTCTTGGGGATTGACCTCTTTGGCCCTGGAGTGGGGGGGACACCTCCAGCGGATTGAAAAGTCCAATGCCACTCTGGACTCGGTCACCTCCGCCCAGAGGGACAAAGGCCGCCGTCAACAACAGCATAAATCCTTTCATCCTTCGGCCCCTGCAGCTTGAACGGCCCAACAGCACCAGCAATAGGGCCAGCAGGCTTGCGCTTGGCGTCCCAAACCCAAGCCCGCGGCTTCCTCCAACAGGAAGACAGGAGGTCCCTCAGCCGGTTCCTCTTCCAAGCCTGCCCAGTGACGGCTTGAGGGGTGCCTCCCCCAACCTCATCACTCCCCCCTGGGCTCCCCCTGTGGGGGGACGGCTCCGCCACTTCCTTTCCACCTGGTCCGCTATCACCACGGACCGCTGGGTGTTGGAGGTGATAGGAAAGGGCCTGCCTCTGGAGTTCGAGCAGGCCTCACCCTTTCGAGCTGTCGCCCCTCGGGGGGGCCACGGGGTCCGCCGCCTCGCTATCGGCCCGCCGAGCCGATATTGCCCTGCTCCTCGAAAAAGAGGTGATCAGGAAGGTGGCGGATCCTCCTCCAGACCCAGGGTTTGTGTCCAGGTATTTCCTGGTCCCAAAACGGATGGGGGGCTGGCACCCCATCCTCGACCTGCACGACCTGAACAGGTTCCTAAGGTCTTGGACCTTCAGGATAGTCACTCTGGCTCAGATAATCCCATCCTTGGAACGAGGCATGTGGTTCTGTTCCCTGGACCTCCAGGATGCGTTCTTTCACGTCCCGATCCATCTGTCTCATCAGAGATTCCTCCGCTTCAGAGCGGAGGGATCCCTTTACGAGTTACGGGCCATGCCCTTCGGCCTCTCTCTGGCTCCCAGGGTCTTCCCCAAATGCATGGCAGTGGTGACAGCATTCCTGCGGCGCCGAAAGGTCGGGGTGTACCCCTACCTGGATGACTGGCTGTTTGCAGCCCCCACCAGAACCGAGGTGGAGCAGTTCAGAGATCTGGCCCTCCAGGTTTGCTCTCAGATTGGCCTCCTCATTAACGAGGCCAAGTCGGAACTCGTGCCGAAGCAGGTGATACTCTTCATCGGGGCAGAGTTGGACTCTCTTCGAGCCAGAGCTCAGCTCCCGGCGGACAGGGCCGAGGTTCTTTCCTCCTTTGCCCAATCATTTCTGGTTGGGCAAGCGCGCCCTGCCCGGGACATCCTGTGCCTCCTAGGCCTTATGGCGGCCTGCACCAGCGTGGTTCATTGGGCCCGTTGGTGCATGCGTCCCCTTCAGTGGGGACTGGCCAGCCAGTGGTCACAATGCTGCGATCCGTTGGACCAGCCCGTGACAGTGACCCAGGAGATTTGGAATGCTCTACAGTGGTGGACCGTTGCGGCACATCTGCAGGAGGGCATCCCGTTCGTCCGCCCCGAGCCCACGGTCTCTCTATGACCGATGCATCTCTGATGGGTTGGGTTGCCCATCTGGGGGAGCACAGAGCGCATGGCCTCTGGTCCCCTCGGGAGTCCCGATGCCATATCAACCTGCTGGAGCTCCGAGCAGTCCGCCTAGCTCTCACCGCCTTCGCTCCGTTTCTACGGGGTCAAGTGGTTCAGGTCCAGACGGACAGTACCATGACCATGTACTATCTGAACCGCCAGGGCGGGACGCACTCCATGCTGTTATGCAAGGAAGCTCTCCGCATATGGTCCCTCGTGCGCAGCCTGGAGGCGGATCTCCTAGCCATTCACGTGGCAGGAGCCTCCAACACACTGGCCGATGCCCTAAGCCGGATAGGGGCTGCGTCTCGAGTGGTCTCTCTGACGGAGGTAGTACAGATCTCTTCTCCCACTGGGGCACGCCTCAGGTGGACCTGTTTGCCTCCAGGGAGACTGCGAAGCTGAGACTGTTCCATGCACGCCCCCCTCAGCAGGGCTCGCTGCAGGGGGATGCCTTCTCGAGGCCGTGGACCCTGGGCCTCTTCTACGCCTTTCCCCCATTTCCCTTGATCTCAAGGTGAGGAGGGACAAGGCGCAGGTCATTCTGGTAGCCCCAGACAGTTCTGGTATCCAGATCTCCTCAGTCTCAGCTCCAGGCTCCCGAGGCAGCTTCTAACCAGCCCAGACCTGACCACAGTCAACAAGGGGAAGGTAATCCATCCGGACCTTCGATCCCTGCACCCGATGGCCTGGTTCCTGAGTGGCTAGAGTTCCAGGCCTTGGGTCTTTCCGACGAGGTCCTCAACGTTGTCGACCAGAAAATGCTACGCCTTCAAATGGAAAAGATTCTCCATTTGGTGTCAGGGCAAGGGCTTGGACCCTTCCTCCTGTTCCTTGGCAAGCATTCTGGACTACCTGTGGTCCCTTTCTCAGCAAGGGCTTTGGTCGATGACCCTTAAGGTGCACCTGGAAGCCATCTCTGCTTACCGGGTGCGGGCCGGGAAGCTGTCGGTGGCGCAGGAGAAGGTGGTCGGGCGCTTTTTCAAAGGCCTTGATCACACATCCCTTCCGGTGTGAGAACCTCCACCTTCATGGGATCTACTGCTGGTATTGGCTAAGCTCATGGGCAGGCCATTCGAACCGATGCACAGGCGTCATATCTCCCACCTGTTGTGGAAGACTGCCTTCTTGGTGGCTATCACGTCAACCAGAAGGACGGGAGAGCTCCAGGCGCTTCCTTTGAGTCTCCCTATCTGGTCTTCCACAGGGACATGGTTGTCCTGCGCCCCACCCGAAGTTCCTTCCGAAGGTGGTGTCGGAGCTTCACCCTAACCAGGTGTTGACTCTGCTGGTGTTCTACCCCAGTCACACCTCGGAGGCAGAATGTAGGCTCCATACTGGACCCTAGTTGGCTTCGCTTTCCTAAGGAGGCGTCACGGCTGAAGTTCAGGAGAGTTCGCCAGCTGTTGTCACCTACACTGAAGCCGCACCTGGCAGACCTGCAGCCAAGCGGACGATGAGCGGGTGGGTCACCTCCTGCATAGATCTCTGCTATAGGTTGGTGGGCATGGAGCCTCCCAGAGGGATAAGAGCTCATTTTACCTGCCATAATGCTGCATCGGTGGCTGCTTCCAGGGATGTCCTTATCCAGGATATCTGCAGGGCTGCTACCTGGAAGTCGGCACATACCTTAATTACCCACTACCACATCGACCTTGGGTCACGCTGGGATGCTGGTTTTGGGGCCTCGGTTCTCTAGTCTTTATTTCCCAAGTAAGTATCGGGGATGTGCGCCTTGCCTCCCTCCTCCCAGAGAACTGCTAGGAGTCTGCCAGACAGTGTGGATGAACAACATATCCATGTCCCTAGAAATACAGGTTACTCACCTGTAACAGGAGTTCTGGGAATGGTATATGTTGTTCATCCACACGACCCACCCGACCTCCCCGGCTTCGATGCACAACCTGGCTTCCAGCGGGCTAGATCTGGCATCATGGGGCGGAGCCGAGAGTTTTACTACCCGGGTGGGTGGGAGGAGCCAACTTGAAGACCTTCCGGCAAGATTTAAAGCGGCAAGGAACCTGCCAATAAGTGTGGATGAACAACATATACCATTCCTAGAACTCCTGTTACAGGTGAGTAACCTGTATTTTGAGCATCCTGTGGCTTTGGGTGCCACCTTCACAGTGGCTGTGGCCCATTGTGGTTCAGTTGTCCTTCATTACCAGGATGATCTGGTGAAGTAGTGTTGTCCTGAACACCTGGAGTGTCATTTGGACTGCTTTTTATTTTTAGCTCATTGATGCTGATGGGAGACATCAGCAGTGACCACGTGCCCTGGGCTGAAAGTTTATCTAGATGAGCCCTTCCCAGTCCATGGAGACTGGTGTCCTGCTGTATACCAGACAGAGGGACTCTTCGGTCTCAGTTGGTGACCCCTCATAATGCTTATCAAATTGTGTCACCAGCAGAGGCTGTCTCGTTAATGTAGATTTGTTGCCTGCTGTTATATGTGACCAGAGTACGGGGAACACTGCCTCGGGAGAACAGTCCTGTTGTCCAGAGTAGGAGAGAGTGAAGGTTTATTTGCTTGTTGATAGCTGAAACCACAGTTTTAGTGCAGATATCTCACTCAAAACCATCTGCAACATATCATGGGCAACTATGTCACCCACTGTTATTTTGAAGGATTTCAGGCAGGATGCCAAATTCCTATACCTTAGGAGTCTTAGGGCAGGCACTTTTGTCTTCGGACACCTACAGTTCCTTGGTGCCTACCCTCTTGGGCACGTAAGGTATTCGTGAATGCTCAGTTTTTCCCCATTTCCATTTTGGCGGGGGGTGGGGGCAGCTGGAGGCGTGCTTGTGCGGAAGCACCCAGCTGAACACAAGACCCCAGTGTCAATGATCAGCTGACAAGGGGGAGAGAGGCACAGTGACGAACGTCTGTGCGAGTGTGACAATCGGATTCCCTCCTCCAACTCTGCAATACGCAGGCACCTGATGGAGATCCCTTACAGCATGTGAGAGAGACAGAAGGGGCCAGGTGTCAGATTGCAGATGGATGGACATATGGTGAGTGTTCTTTTCTTTAACTTCTCCCACTCCAATTCCCTTTCTGTCAGACAGTGTAGTCTCCGTTTTACGTGCCACACTCGCCTGATTACTTTGAGAGGCAGGTTGTGGTGCGTTCATAGTGTGCTAGATCATTGGTTTGGAGTGGAGCATTTGGAAAGCAATATTTTTCTTAAAAACTCAAAAGCTCTTTTTTAAGAGCTTCTTTTTGTCCCCCCCCCAAAAAAATGTCTGTGTGTGAGTGGGAGGCAGTGAGCGTGAGTAGAAACATAGGTGCAGGGCCACCAGCCCTCAGTGTAGAGGACTAAGGGAGCTAAGAAAAGCAACAAAAACTCTTCTAAGAGCTAGTTTGAATGCACAGTACTGGTTCTTTAGCTGTAAAACCTACTCTGTGCATGTGCTGATGGATACTAGAACTACAGGTTGCATTAGAGCAGGGGTTCTCCAATGGTGAGGCCAGCCTCCTTGGGGAGGCCCCAACCTGTTCCAGGGGAGGCTCAAGCAATCCTTGAAAAAGAATTATATTTCAATTTTGAACTTTATAGATTTTGTGTGAAGGGATAAGGCAAACTGAAAGAGGATAACAGTAGGTGAATTTATGTATTTATTCACAAGTCTGTCACTAGGGAAGGTACTGTACACTGAGCCATTGCTTATTTCAGGTATACCCAGGGAAGGGTAGTGAGAGAATACAATTCAAAATGTAATTGCAAAACACTTAAGCAATACAAAATGAATAAAAGTGCAAACGAATTAAGAACAATAAACTAACAATGCGAGGAACAATTGATCAATTCGACTGGCAGCAGAACTGTCCAAATACAAGGGTTAACCATACAGGTACTAGGAATAAGAGCAGGAGGAGGAGCAAAATGATCCCTGAGAAGTTGCTTAAGAGCAGGGTGAGAGGGGGAGAGACAGAGGTCGGCAGGAAGGTTATTCCAGTTAGAGGGGAAACGGAAAAAGCAGTCTGACTCATGAAGATATGGCAGTAAGAGGTAACAATGGTTTGAGAGTCAAAATATAGGAGCAAGTAGGTTGTCCTGTTTGGGGGAGGCGCTACAATAAGTTTAATAACATGAGAGCCAGCTATGAAAGAGGTTTCAGTTTATTCCAGGTGTACTGTGAAAAGTAGACTATTTCTATGGGGAAGTCCAAAAATATTTCAGTATTTTGGGGGAGGCTCAAGATCTTTTCCATAGCTTAGGGGAGGCTCACTATGACAAGGTTTGAGAACTGTTGCTTAGAGTAATATGTTGTCTAGCTATAATAATGTGCCTCCCAAGCCTCTGTTGATTGGCTGCAGCAGAGGAATCACTCATCTGGATAGCTGGAATCTAGATAAAAAAGCTCTTTTAAGACCTAATTTGATTACAGGCAGGTTCCTTTGCTTTAAAAAAATATTGTGTGCTGCTCTTTTATTATCATGTTATGTAACACAACTGTGGCAACACGTTTATTTTATTTATTTATTAATTTTGTTACCCAGGTGGGCCCACTGAGACAGGAGTTCTTTTTCAGGGGCGACCTGGAATTAATGTCATAGCAATCAGACATTACATAGTCAAGATACATGAGTAAAGGTGAAATTCATATTGCAAAACGTGGAATACCAGTCAGGGCTCCAGATAAGCTGTGTACCAGCCTATTTTACTCACCTCATTTTAGGAAATACTCTTTAGAAATTGTTTTAATGAGTACCAGTACTCATCCAGCATTTGTAAATATGCCACGCCAAAGAATAGTGCTTCATAACATTAACTGGTGATTCAAAAGGAACAGTTCTAGGGACATGGATATGTTGTTCATCCACACTGTCTGGCAGGTTTCTTGCTGCTTTAATTCTTGCCGGAAGGTCTTCAAGCTGGCTCCTCCCACCCACACGGGAGGTAAAACCCTCAGCTCCGCCCCATGATGCCAGATCTTCCTTACTGCTTGAAAGCTCAGGTTCCCTCCTTAGCGCTCTGCGTTTTAGGCCTGGATCCTAACTCTTTCGGTTTACCGAAAATTGTTTTAAAATTTACAAGACTTCAGTCTTCTTCTTCTCTCGCGGCTCGATGGACAAATTCACCCCGCTTCCAGCCCTGCGCCCTTGCAGGCAGAAGATGGTCGGACCGATCCGCACTCCACGCATGCTTACTGCTGGTCTTGCTTCACGATCCACAGACCTGCGATCTGTGCAAGTCCTTCTCGCTTCAGTTCTAGAGGATCAAGGCTGCCAGACTGCAACTTGGGCTGCCCCGAGTAGCGGCACCGCTGAAGTCAGGAGGAGACCTGGCTGGGTGGTGTCTGCTGCTGCGGGCTCAGCGGAGCAGTTGGAGCAGTTGATCGCCCTCGAGGAGGAGGCGGCCCAGGCCGCTTCATCTTCCTCCTCCCGCTGTCCTTGGACTCCTCCTATACTGCTTCCTTCAAGGAGCTTTGCCAGTCCCTCTCCACTAAAGGAGAAGGGCCATCGAGACATTTCAGTCGGTCTAAGAAAAAAGAGCCAAAAGGTAAGTCCCACTGTCAATGTTCGTGGGAATGGGCGAGATCCCTTCACGGACCGTCAGCTCGACGGTCGAGGTTCGCGGCTAAGGCGCTTGACTTCCACGGTGTCCCGTCAGGTCAGCCGGCTGAGACATCCGTCGATGCGATCGAGATTTTTCTCGACCCGTTAAACGGTATGTCGACTGGAGAAGTTGACAACCCTTCTTCACCGATGCCCCCGGTGGTAACCGAGGACTTACCCGTGCCTCCTGTGCCGAAGTTCCCGGGGAAGAGCGGGTTTCCCCTGCCTCCTCTTTGACCCACCCTCGGCGACCCCGAAGGTCTTGGTCCTCTTCCAAGTCGAGTAGATCCCACCTACGCCTACAGTCTTGGTCTCAACACCATGGAAAGCGGCACCGCCTCTCGTCCTCTTCAGAGGATAGGCTCTGACGTAAGTTACGTCTCGGCACTACGAGGACACGATGTGGCAGCAACTTTTAT
Source organism: Neoceratodus forsteri (assembly GCA_016271365.2). NCBI lineage: Eukaryota > Metazoa > Chordata > Ceratodontiformes > Ceratodontidae > Neoceratodus > Neoceratodus forsteri. The sequence goes on along the minus strand of CM057449.1, from coordinate 1,821,926,130 downwards.
TGACCGGTAACAAGCTGACTCAGTTGCCTTCTCCAGCAATTAAGTAGCTGTCACCGGAGCGACCAAAGCAACCCCTCGTCGTCATGAAGGAGCCGACCCCGGCGCCGGTTGTTCAGCCGAAACTGGCTGCTCCGCCCATTGTGGTGGAACCACCGCCGCCTCAGCCGAAGACTGGGGCCCCGACCAAGGATTCTCAGTCGGGTCAGAGCTTGCCCCACAGGTTGTCGGTCACCCTCACTCCCGATCGACCTCGGCAGGTGGAGGATGGCTCAGGCACTCGGCAGCTGTTTGCAGACTACACAGAGTCTGACGACGACTCCTCCCTGTACTCCAGGCCCATTGACCTGGAATCCACGGGGGGTCAGTCAGTGGACGAGAGCCCATCCTTGTTCCTGGGTTTTCTTCGACTCATCTCAGAGTCTACTGGGATGCAGCTCGAACCCTTCCAGAGACGGGCCAGGTATCCCCTCACGGAGATACTGAACCGAGAAGATTCTCCTACGGAGGCCTTCCCGGTGGCCGAAGTCATTGTTGGCCTGGCCTTGGAGTTGTGGCAGCTCCCTGCTTCTTGTCCTGCGCCTTCTGCCAGGATGGCCCGCAATTACGCAGTCCCCACTGGTTCACTCTCCGGTTTCTCAGAGCACCCCTCTGCGGAGGGGCTGGTGACCGATCGTGTTTTCTGGCGTTCTGGAAATGCTAGGGATGTGGACAAATCACCCGATAAAGAATCCAAGAAGCTGGATTACTTGGGGCGGAAGGTTTACGCTGCTTTCTTCCTAGGCCTTCGGCAGGCTAGCTTGGGTGTACTGATGGCACATTTCTCACATGTCCTTATGGGTTCCCTGGATGAGGTGATTCCCCATTTCCCGGCTGACCTTCAGACGGTCAAGCAGGTTCGGGATCAGGGAAGGGCGGTGGCTAAACAGCAGCTCCAAACTTCTTTGGACATCGGTGACTCTTGTGCTTTGTCAGTAGCAGCCGCAGTAGCTATGCGCCGCAGAGCATGGCTGCGGATCTCCACCTTCACGGTGGACACCCAGCACAAGCTGCCAGACGTTCCCTTCCTGGGCACCGACTTGTTCGGGCCGGGGTGGAAGGCCATCTCCAGAGGATTGAGAAGTCCAGTGCCACCTTGGACTCGGTCACGTTTGCCCAGAAGGACAAAGGCCACCAGCAGCAGCATAAGCCCTTTCGCCCCTCTGCTCCTGCGGCACATCTGGCCCAGCAGCACCAGCAACAGGGCCAGCAGGCTCACACTTGGCGCCCTAAGGCCAAGTCTGCTGCTTCCTCCAATAGGAAACCGGGAGGGAAATGTCCAGGAGGCCCTTCGGCCATTCCTTCCTCCAAGTCTGCCCAGTGACGGGTTGAGGGGTGTTGCCCCCAGCATCATCACTTCTCCCCGGGTTCCCCCGTGGGGGGATGGCTCCACCACTTCCTTTCTGCCTGGTCCGCTATCACCACAGACTGCTAGGTGCTAGAAGTGGTCGGCAGGGGTCTGCCTCTGGAGTTCGAGCAGCCCCCTCCCTATCGAGCCATCGCCCCACGGGGGGCAACGAGCTCTGCAGCCTCTCTGTCAGCTTGTCAAGCCGACATTGCCCTATTTCTCCAAAAGGAGGTGATCAGGGAGGTGGTGGACCCTCCTTCAGACCCAGGGTTTGTGTCCAGGTACTTCCTGTTCCCAAAACGGATGGGGGGCTGGCGCCCCATTCTCGATCTGCACGACCTAAACAAGTTCCTAAGGCTGCACACCTTCAGGATGGTTACTCTGGCACAGATCATTCCATCCTTTTAACTAGGCATGTGGTTCTGCTCACTGGATCTCCAGCACGTGTTCTTTCATGTCCCAATACGTTCGTCTCATCAGCGATTCATCCGCTTCAGAGCAGAGGGATCTCTTTACGAGTTCCAGGCCATGCCCCTCGGCCTTTCTCCAGCTCCCAGGGTCTTCACCAAATGCATGGCAGTGGGGACCGCATTCCTGCGGCGCCGAGGGGTCCTGGTGTACCCTCACCTGGACGACTGGCTGATTGCAGCCCCCTCCAGGTTGGAGGTGGCGCAGTCTAGGGATCTGGCCCTCCAGGTCTGCTCTCAGATTGGCCTCCTCATCAACGAGGCCAAATCGGAACTCGTTCAATCGCAGGTGATTCAGTTAATCGGGGCAGAGCTCAACTCTCTTTGAGCCAGAGCTCGGCTCCTGGTGGACAGGGCCGAGGTCCTTTCCTCCTATGCCCAATCATTTCTGGTTTGGCGCTTGCACCCTGCCCCGGACTTCCTGCACCTTGTGGGCCTCATAGTGGTCTGCACCAGTGTGGTGCATTGGGCCCGCTGGCATATGCGCCCTCTGCAATGGGGGTTGGCCAGCCAGTGGTCACAGTGCTCCGGTCCTCTGGACCAGCTGTGACCCCGAAGATGTGGGACAGCCTGCAGTGGTGGCTCATCCCAGCTCATGTGCAGGAGGGTATCCCGTTTGTCCGCCCCGAGCCGACGGTCACTCTTACAACCGACGCCTCTCTGATGGGTTGGGGTGCCCATCTGGGGGAATTCCAGGCCCACGGCTTCTGGTCCCCTCAGGAGTCTCGATGCCACATCAACCTGCTGGAGCTTCGAGTGGTTCGGCTAGCCCTCACTACCTTCACTCCGTTTGTACGGGGTCAGGTGGTTTAGGTTCAGACGGACAACACCACGACCATGTACTACCTCAACCGTCAGGGCGGGACGCACTCCTGGCTTCTGTGCAAGGAGGCTCTTCGCATCTGGTCTCTTGTGATCAGCCTGGAGGCAGATCTCCTAGCCATCCATGTGGCAGGAGCCTACAACAGTCTGGCCGATGCCCTCAGCCGGATAGGTGCTGCATCTCACGAGTGGTCATTCCTGCTGGAGGTAGTACAAGAACTGTTCTCCCATTGGGGCACCCCTCAGGTGGATCTGTTCAGCTACAGGGAGAACGCGAAACTGAGACTGTTTCATGCCCACCCCCCCTCAGCAGGGCTCGCTGCACGGGGATGCCTTTTTGAGACCGTGGACCCAGGGCCTCTTCTGCATCTTCCCTCCATTTCCCTTGATCCACAAGGTGCTTCTCAAGGTGAAGAGGGACAAGGCGCTGGTGATTCTGGTAGCCCCAGACTGGCCTCGCCAGTTTTGGTACCCGGATCTCCTCAGTCTCAGCTCCAGGCTCCCCAGGCGGCTTCCAGCCCGTCCGGACCTGATCTCAGTTGACAAGGGGAAGGTTTTCCATCCGGACCTTCAATCCCTGCACTTGATGACCTGGTTCCTGAGTGGCTAGAGTTCCAGGCCTTGGGTCTTTCCGAAGAGGTCCTCAATGTCATTGAGACGTCCCGTAAGGAGTCGACCAGAAAATGCTACGCCTTCAAATGGAAGAGATTCTCCATTTGGTGTCAGGACAAGGGGTTGGATCACTCTTCCTGTCCCTTGGCTAGTATTTTAGACTACCTGTGGTCCCTTTCTCAGTTAGGGCTTTGGCCTACGACCCTCAAGGTGTACCTGGCAGCCATCTCTGCATACCGGGCGCGGGCCGGCAAGCAGTCTGTAGAGCAGGAGAAGGTGGCCGGGTGCTTTTTCAAAGGCCTTGATCGTATATTCCCTCCGGTGCGAGAACCTCCACCTCCGTGGGATCTACTGCTGGTATTGGCTAAGCTCATGGGCAAGCCATTTGAACCAATGCACAGGTGTGATGTCTCCCACCTGTTGTGGAAGACCACCTTCTTGGTGGCTATAACGTCAGCCAGAAGGATGGGGGGGGCTCCATGCACTTTCCATCAAGTCTCCTTATCTGGTCTTCCACAGGGACAAAGTTGTCCTTCGCCCCCACCCGAAATTCCTTCTGAAGTTGGTGTTGGAGTTTCACCTTAACCAGGTGTTGACTCTGCCGGTGTTCTACCCCAGTCACACCTCAGAGGCCGAATATAGGCTCCATACTTTGGACCCTAGAAGGGCGCTCGCTTATTATAAGGAGCGGACGGCTGAAGTTCAGGGAGAGGTTCGCCAGCTGTTTGTCACTTACGCTGAAGCCACACCTGGCAGACCTGCAGCTAAGCAGACAATAAGCAGGTGGGTCACCTCCTGCATAGATTTCTGCTATAGGTTGGTGGGCATGGAGCCTCCCAAAGGGATAAGAGCTCATTCTACCCGCCATACCATTGCTTTGGTGGCTGCTTCTAGGGACGTCCCTATCCAGGAAATCTGCAGGGCTGCTACCTAGATGTCAGCACACACCTTTATTTCCCATTACCACATTGACCTTGAGTCACGCCGGGATGCTGGTTTTGGGACCTCGGTTCTCCAGTCCTTATTTCCCAAGTAGGGGGTGCGTGCCTTGCCTCCCTCCTCCCAGAGATCTACTAGGAGTCTGCCAGACGGTGTGGATTGAACAACACATCCACGTCCCTAGAAATACAGGTTACTCACCTGTAACAGGAGTTCTAGGAGTGGTATATGTTGTTCATCCACATGACCTACCTGACCTCCCAGCTTCGGCTGTAGCCCAGCCCAGTGGGCTAGATCTGGCGTCATGGGGTGGAGCCGAGGGTTTTACCACCCGGGTGGGTGGGAGGAGCCAGCTTGAAGACCTTCCGGCAAGAATTAAAGCGGCAAGGGACCTGCCAGACAGTGTGGATGAACAACATATACCACTCGTAGAACTCCTGTTACAGGTGAGTAACCTGTATTTTTTTTGCCAGATTTACAGCACTTGTATGCATCGCACTTTTGTTTTACTCACTATGTTTTAAAACTGGTGAGTAAATTCCTACCTGCTAACATTATTTGGAGCATTGTTGGCATCTGAAATTCTTATCTAGAAAAAAATACTACATTTTTTTAATTAATGTACTCCTCAGTGAACTCTAGCAAGACATTTGTACACATCTGAATATGTTTTACTCACCTCACTTTCTCACTTTCAGAATGAGGAGTACAGGTACTCATCCCAAAAAATCTGATCTAGAGCCCTGATACCAGTACATGACAGTAGAAATAATAACGCTCTTTGATTACACAAGAGAGGGCAGACTGATCAGAATTGGATATCAGCATAAACCAGGCTGAGCAAACAGGCAGTTATGGTAATCCAAGTAAGAGTCACCAGTTATAGGAGCAAAGGCTGCACTCCAGCAGGACAACTTTGAGCCCTTTCTTAAATCCACCAAGTGAAGAACAGTCCTGTAGAGTAGAAGGAAGGGACTTCCAGAGGTGAGGTGCTGAGGTTGCAGAAGACCTCTTTCCTGCACAGGATGTAATTCTAGGTACCTTTGATAGGGTATTGATGGAGGAACGCAGGACTCTCCTTGAGGATGTAATTGTCAGGCTGTCACATAGACTGGGGAAGGGGAAGGACCCTTGACAAGCTTAGAGACCAGGCATAGGAGAAGGTACTCTTAAGTGACCACCCAAGGAGGGCCAATTCAGTAAATGCAGTACATCACAATGGTGCTCCCAGGGTGGGGCTGCGGAAGTAAAATGTCCAGTTTTGTTATAGAAAATTCTAAGCTTGTTGAACTCAGAGCATATCCGGGATTGTAAGATGGGAATGCCATATTGCAGGAGGGGGGAGAAAGGTGCTGTTTGCAGTGACTAGTTGTGAGTCCCTAATTAGGAGATTGCCAAGGCGGTATAGCAGGTTAATTTTTTGGTTGAAGGTGTATAATTTGTTGGGCATGTATTTTCACTACTTACGTAACTAGGCATGTACATTTTCAGTTCTTATTAGAATTTTTTTTTTCTATAAAGCTTCTTACCTGTTGGGGTTCAAGTGGACAGGCTCTCAGCATTGTCCCCACTCCCCTTGGCCATCGCACACCTCTCTGGTCCCCACAGACAAGTGACCCCCACTGGTCCCCCCCCCACCATGGCAGGGTTGGGGGGGAGGCCATCTTCCCGTGGTATTTAATACAGATGTAGCTGGGGGACCGGCTGGTGGCAGTAGGCGAGAGGGAGCGGGATGGCTTCATGAAGCCCTGCCTGTCTCCCTTTTTCCATTTTTCTCCCCTGTGCCCCTGCTCTCGGATGTGCTGGCATACACGTGGAGCCACACACTACAGTTTGTGACAGCCCCTCCCTTCGTGCCATCCCATCCACAGCTGCACTGCTGTCAGGCCTCCACCTGGTGGCAACTTAAGGCTGAGCTGAGAAGCCACACCACCCCATAAAGGAGAGTAGTCTGTTGGATGCTCAATCCTTTGCCACCCTGGTCGACCCCCGGCAACCTGATCTTGTTCCCTGACTTGGGTCGCTGGTGTGGCAGGAGTAAGGCACACAGTGCCTCAGCCCTCCACACCACTGGGCCAACTTTTTAAGAATTTCATAACCTGCCTTCAAGTAACTTTCTGGAACTGATTTTCAGTCAACTATTGGACAGGCTTTTATTTCTCAGTTTCACCCCAAACTAGATAATGATCAGGGCCCCTTGTGCACTGCGGCAGTGTGGGGCTACATTCTGCAGCAGGAATCCATGCTTGCCTTGGCCAGACTGTGAACAGTTACGCAGCAATTCTGTGGCAGTTCTCTGATAGGCTTTAAATTCTGTGGCAACTCAAATGAGTCCCCAAATAAAGTCTAGCTGGCCTGAAAGGATGCACAGTAAAAGTCAGCCTATGCAGTTCAGCAGATGCACGTGCAATGCAATGCAATGCAAAGCAGTTCTGGCATCATGATGTGGACTAGCGGTAAGGCATGGGGGAATTGAAGGGGTATTGATTTTTTACTGCATTCTGTTTTATCCTCCCATGATTCCTTCCCTCATGTCCAGTACTGGTTCACAGTAGCAGTGCTCCTCGGGATTCCTCTCCATGCCTGCCCATTTGTTTGATGACAAGTAGTGCCAGTTTGCAAAGCAGTGCTGTTCCAGTGGCTTCCTACCTCCCACCCACCCATATGCTTGAAGCCTAGCGGTGTCAGTTCATGCTTTTAACACCGCTCCAGTGGTTCCCTGCTGCCTACCGACTTCAGAAAAAGCGGTGCCATTTGCCTCATTTCTGCTTCCACATTTCCTTCTTTCCCACCCTGTAAGGATTTCCCAGGAGGCTGTAGAGCTGCTGGACCATTTTACATTAGACACAGGTTCACCAAACCTCCCATTTGGTGTTTTGCAATAATTGCTAGTATTTTTTTTTCATTCTGCAATTAAGTAATTGGCCAATAGAGCCACCTTATTTTTTTATGAAACGGACTTCCTGAGGTTTCACCAGTGTTTGCAGAATGTAATATTGGCCATCAGCTTTAGGGCTGCGTGCCAGTGGTTTGGAAAGGGGTTGCACCACTGACCTCTGCAGTGCAGTTTCTCCTCCCCAGGTGGGAGGGATGTGTAATGGATCTGCCGGCAAACTCACACTAATGCAATTTTAAGCTTGTTCGCAGTCATTTTAAAATTACAATTGGCGGTTTTCGTTTTTTTCTCCCCCCCTCCTCCCAGTCAGCCCTCCTTTCTTAGGAGCAGTCCAGCCCTGTCACTCTGACATCCCCTGGGACTTATCTGCTGGCTGTCTTCACTCCGGGCTTTCCACCCCTGGCAGGGTCGGCGGGGTTCTCCAAACCCTGCCGCAGAACGATCTAGTTCGGGCCGGGATGCCCAGCTGGTTGGGCGCAGGGCCTGCGGGCACTCCTCATCATCCTGCCGCTGGACATTTTCTGCTTTCTCATCCCTCGTGAGGTGTGGCATGCAGTGACTTCATGGTGCAAGCCACGCACTCCCGCACGCTGTGCACTGATGTCTGCCATGCCTCCTGGCCCAGGCTGCCCTTCCGCCTAGAGACTAGGCAAGCATCGGGCTGTGCCCACCCTCTCCCCTGGATGAGGAGCTCGATCCCCCTCCCTGTGACGGCCCTCTCACACCTTAGATTCGCTTCTGAACCCGGGTCATCAACATTGCAAGTGGTAGCACTACTGCTGTGCCAACAGGCAGTTGGTGGTTTTCATTGGTGGCAATCATCTTTACTGTATCAGACATGCTGTTGCTGCACCAGAGGCAGGACCATGTTTCTGTGGTGGTTGCCACAACCGCAGAATCACAGTAGACACGGGGTTCTGGTTAGAAATGAAGATGGGACTTTCCTTCATCCTCTGCTGTGTTTAAATAATGGAGAAAATCTAATGAGCTCCCCCACTGAGGTAGTGGTACAGCCCAAAGGCTGTCAATCAGCGTACAACCCTGGGGACAAGAGGGTTCTGCAAACAGCAGTTACTGGCTCACTACTGTCCACGCAGTACCTGTGTACACCTACAGTATGCAACTACCCCTACAGTATGTGATTACGTCTGTGTGTCTCCAAAATAAAACCAACTCTTTCCATAACCAGGAAACTCTCTGATACCTACTTGACGCATCACATGATAAAGACAAAAAAATGAAAATATACCTCATTTGAAGAGATGCTGGAAGTAATCATGTGGAACAAATTTCTCATCATGTTCCTTACCAGGCCACTTATCCTCCGACATCGCTGGCTCTCTGCCAACAAAACTTACAACAGAGATATTTAAATATAAAGCAATAATTGACTGTGACTGCAGAGAACAGGTAAAGCACTAAACTGGAACAGTGAAGCACCAAGCTATACTTAAAAACTGTAATCTGCCAATCTGGTGATCTGCAAAGTCCAGTATAATATAGAGATGTCCAGATTGCAAAAAAAATATGTTTGCTGAAATCCAGATTCCATAGATGTATCTGACAATACTCTACAACAGGAGCCAGAGGTTCCCAGGAGATCCCACTGACAACGCTAGATCTAGAACAGTCTGTGAGGAATTTATACATATGGGTTCTAAACGCAGTACCCATCACAAAACTGGGTGGGGAGAATATTGTCCCATATATAACCTGTTAGGGACACCATGTATAAATTCTCCATTGACCACGTTGATGCTAACAGAAAAGGAAATTAGGGTAAGTGTGAAGGAATTTCTTCTTTCTTTTGTTATGAAACAGACTTCCTGAGGTTTCACCAGTCTTTGCAGAATGTAATAATGGCCAACAGCATTAGGGCTGAGTGCCAGTGGTTTGGAGAGGGGTTGCACCACTGACCGCAGCAGTGAAACTGAACCTCCCCAAGGTAGGGACGTGTAATGAATCTGCTGGCAAACTCACACTAATGCCATCTTAGGCTTGTTCACAATCATTTTAGAATTATAGTTGGTGGTTTTCATTGGTGGCAATCATCTTTACTGCATCAGACATGCTGTTGCTGCACCAGAGGCAAGTCCATATTTCTGTGGTGATTGCCACAACTGCAGAATCACTGTAAACACTGGGCTCTGGTTAGGAATGAAGAGGGGACTTTCCTTTATCCTCTTCTATGTTTAAATAATGGAGAAAATATTTCTCATATAAGGATTCTGATGAAATTCTAGACGGGTTAGGGATCAAAAAGCTAAGGCAGTTATATTGCTGTATTCCTTAGTCAAATTATGTCCATAGGAACAGCTCCATAATTAGTTTACCAGTCAAATGGACACAGAATCAGTTTTCCACCAAGACTGATCCAGAGTCCGTTTACTAGCCAAACTAATACAGAATCAGTTTTCCAGCCAGACTGACCGAGAATCTGTTTACTAGCTAGATTGACCCGTAATCAGTTTTTGTCAGTGATATTTCAAAACGCATGCTTATAATAGCAGCCATCGTAGCACAGTGGTTAAAGGAGAACTGATTTGAAAGCAGGTAAGTAACAGTGTGATATAAACAGGTTTATATCATGGGTTGGCAAAAACGAGCAACTCTGTTGGTGCAGTCAGTCTGCGTGGCCGTAGATTAAATCCCCTGTTTAATCCACAGCTCCAAGGAGTGACTAGTGTAAAATGCCGTTGGCACTCGTTCCCTCCTTGAAAGAGCAAAAGTGAAAGGCAGCCATTTAAAAATCGTGAAGTGAGAGACAGGCAGGTGGAGGCTGTCCCGAAATAGTGTGTTTAGCAACTGTCCGTTTCAAGTGGCACTGTATTATCATGTCTCGGCAGCAACCCCCGTAAGTAAAACTGGGATACGGACAAGTGCAGCGCACTGTGCTTCAAAGGTCACTATCCTGTGGCGAGCTGCCCCCCCCCCAAAAAAATGATGTAGTAGCAGACATTGAGACAATAAATGAGCTAACCTCCCGAATATAACACTGCCAGAGAGAGTAAAACCCTTACTTAGTTCAGTGTTCTGCCTCTGATGGTATGAGAGAGGGAGACCGTGCTGTGGGGGTGAGAAACTGAGATGCAGCCAAAGTTCTGAAACCATTGGGTTGGAATCGGTGGTGAAAGGGACATTTTTTTTGTTGTAACTATCTATGAGCGTCCCCTATGTTACAGAGGTGCTACAGTTGAAGAGACAGGGACACAGAGTGGCAGAGAGAAAGAAAGAGAGAGAGAGCACTGTGGGAGGAGAGACAGACAGCAAGCGAGGAGCTGCAAAAGTCATTGGGAAATGCACCTGACCAAGTATTTAATGGACAACAAATGTCAGAAAGCATTTCAGGAGTGTATTTCTGACATTTGTATGTTCATAAAATACCTGACATATACATTACTTCGGTGGACTACTTTTCAAGTTGGCAGTATACAGTCACTTTTTCACTACTGGAATAGGGGAAAACCTTTCTGTATTTTTTTTTGGTTTTAGACATAACCCATGTTATAAGCACAGTAACCCACTTCAGGGTGTGGGGTTATAGGCATTTAATCCACGCCTCTGGTGCTTTGAGGACACTCGGCCTACAGCCTCGTACCTCACGACGCACCCTAGGCGTGGATTAAATGCCTATAACTCCATACCCTGCCGTGTGTTATTGCTAACAGAAATCACGATCTGCCTGCTGCCGACTCATGACAAGTGTGGATTTTTTTTTTTAATGGATTGGAGAATGCTGAGGGGCTCATGTTGATAACACTTACTTTGGATTCTGATTACATCAGCAGTGACGTGCATTTTGTTGCAGTCGGCAAGCTGATCATTGACGATAAGTGAGTTACATATTAGGACTGTGTTTTATTTAATAAATGTCAAACTAAGCCTGAAGTCTCATCCTTTGCTGTCTCTAAAGGCATAGTATGTTCTGTCAGCAAGTTTTTGTATACATTGCATGCAGTGTCATGCAAATTACAATTATGGTAAAATAAACTTGTCTTTCTCACATAGCACATCGCTAAGCGATGAATGGCAGAATTGGCAGTTGCTCCTCTCCGTTCAGATTATGTTCACTCTGCATTAGCAATGTTTAATATAATACTTTTAGATGTAGAATCAAATGTTATACTTTTTTGTGTTGCCGTATGACTGCTGTGCCTGGATGTTATCAGATAGCTGCATTGCTATTACTGTAATAAAAGCAGGAAAGTGACGGTTTCTGAGCACACAGCAACAGAAATACAAGCACATTGGGATCTCTCTACCTTTTGATTTAGAAATGAAAATTGTGTGTCTTTTTTAGGTTGTTCGTATTGTATTTAGAAGTGTATTTGAATATTAATAGCGTTCACAATCCTGATAGCTGGTTTTCAAATTCTGTAAGGTAGTCTGTACAATGTGGGGAAAGTGGGGGGGGGGGGAGTAGAGACTGTTGAGTGTTGAGTGCATAGGACCGTACTAAGTACTGGAAAAATATAGAAACAAAATCTTTTTATGTTCATGTTATCCGCAGTGAAAGAATACTGTAGAAATGTAGTTAATGTCGTAGTATAAAATAGAAATCTACATTGTTTTGAATACATATCCAAATCAAGAGATCATGAAACATTTTACATAGCATTACTATATGCTAAATGAAACCAAACAAAAAAGTAATAATGAAATTGAAAGTCATGCCTCTTTCACTGCAGATACCATGTGAACATAAAAAGATTTCTTTTTTGTCTTTTTCTGATATTTAGTACATTTATCTAGGTGCAGTCAACATTCAACTGTGTCGACCCCCCCCCCAAAAAAATTGTACAGACTTCCTTACAGAATCTAAAACAAACTAGCTATCATAATTTTTTGAATGCTATTAATATTCAAATGCATTTCTAAGTATAAATATAAACGAAATATGTATTTAAATATATGAACAACAACCTAAAAAGAGACACAGTTTCCATGTATATTTCTGCTGTAGCGTACTTAAGAAACTCTCTCCTTCCTGCTTTCTCTACAGCGGTAGTAGTGCAGCTGCCTGATAAAATCCAGGCACAGTCCTGCATGAATACAAAAAAAAAGCACAACATTTGATTACACATCTAAGGTTTCCTCTAAAGGCATTATATTAAACATTACTAATGCAAAGTGGCTCCCAGCTCCACAGTGGTGTGAACTAACTATAAAAAGAGCAGAAAACTGAAAAAAGGCATTAGTTCTCTTCCCTTTCATTGTCGTGCTGTTTTTTTCCCCGCAGCCAGTCTATAATATTCCCTGGTGTCTGTTTCTAATTATTTTTGTAGCATTTAAATTTGAATGCCTCCCTTCCCCCTTAGAACCGATGATTGCCGCCCTGCACTTTCACTTGCAGCTCAGGAAAGCTGCTTTACTGCTCCCTTAGCTGATCATGAGCACACACGTTCACTTATATAGCATATATAGCATATGGACTTCTATTGTGTATACCTCTTGTATTATATATTTTTTCTTTGTTGTTCTACATTTTATATCTCCTGTCTATGTAATTGCGAACTGTATGTGTATGTGCCTCAGGACCTCCTTGTGAATGAGCTTGCTCAACGGAGACTTTCCTGCAATAAACTTGAACTGAAACTTGAACTGAACTTACTGTACTGAGCCCCCACGCAGGAGAGCTTCTGATCACAGTTGATCTCATGAGTTTTGTTTTTCTGGTTTCTGACTTTAGCATAACACTGCACAGCATGAAAGAGCATGTATCTAAGCTTATATGTAGGTCGGAGCGGAGAGCCTGAAAAAATTGTAAATCAAGCGGGTATTTGATCACACTTGCTGAGAGAACATACTCTGCATCTAAAGACAGCAAAGAAAGAGACTGCAGGCATGTTTGACATTTATTAATTAAAACGCAATCCTAATATGTAACTCATTTATTGTAAATGATCAGCTTGCTGATTGCAACAAAACGCATGTCAGATGACATAGTTAGAATCCAAAATGAATGTTGTCAGAGTGAGCCCCTCAGCATTCTGCAATCCATAAAAACAAAACTCCATACTGGTCATGAGTTGGCAGCCAACAGTTTGTGATTTTTACCTATTAATGTCACATTGTTACTTGCCTGCATTCATAGATGTTCTCCTTTAAAGTATGCGGCTGCGAACCTGGAGATCTAGAATTTGTGTCTTACCAAAATGATAACAAATTTGAAATTATCTTCCTTGAGAATATCTCTTTCATCAGGCCACACCTTTGGAACTATACCCATGTCAGCATTAGGACCACACAGAAATTTTTGCAAATAGTCAGCCAAGGGCTGCCCAAAATGACATCACGTTTTGGTGTCTGCATAAACTTGGCATCCCCCTCCTCTCATCAGTTCTTTTCCTGACGTCTGTCTGACTGGTCAGACCCACCATTAAAAGTCTGAACATATGAAATTTCTCAGCAGATAAAAGCCTAGAGGTCTATCAAGTCTGCTCGAATGCACAGCTAGCACCCCTTATTCTGCAGCTTCCCCTCCATTGTCCCTCCCCCTTGCCTATCCCAGCCCCTTTTGAAGCAGTCCACTGTTCTACTGGATACCACTTCTGCCGGTAACACATTCCACCCAACTACCACCCTCTCTGTAAAAAAGTGTCTCATCTTCATCCTGAGCCTTCCTTCCTCCCTCCCTCCCTCCAGTCTCATATCATGGCCCCAGGCGTCCCTCCCCTCCCATACTTTGAACAGCCCCGCTGTACCTATCTTGTTTATTCTTTTCATGTCTCCCTTGTCCCTCCTCTCCTCTTCCAGGGAGTACATGTTCAGTGCCCTCAATCTTTCCTCATATGCCCTACCCTGCTGACCTGCTATCATCTTTGTAGCCCTCCTCTGGACCTTCTCCAGCAGGTTAATGTCCTTTTTGAGGTGTGGGCACCAGTACTGAACTCCATACTCTGGATGCGGCCTTACCAGTGACCTGTACAAGGGCAGTATAACCTCCTCTCTCCTACTACTGATCCCCCTAGATATGCATCCCAGCATCTTGTTTGCCTTTACTACTGCTTTCTTGCACTGCGTGGAGTGCTTCAGGTCACTAGTGATCATCACTCCCAGGTCCTTCTCCTCCTCTGATGCAGATACTCTGACTCCACCCATGTAGTACTCTGTCCTGGGATTCTTCTCTCCAAAGGAGGCAGTATAGCGCAGTGGTCCAAGGCTCTGAGCTGCAAATCTGGTGACATCCAGCAGACCAGGCCTGGGTTTGAATCCCACAGCTTCCACTTGCATACTGTGTGGTCCTGAGCAAGTCAGCTAACCTCCTTGTGCTCCGAGGTTGCTCCTGTAAAAAAGCTACCAGCTTAATGTGCTATACCTGGCTAAACAACAATAAAAAAAAAAAAATATGCATAACTTTACATTTCTTGGCATTGAAGCCAAGCTACCAGATCCTGGACCACGTCCCCAGCTTTTTTCAGATCTTCCTGTAGGTCCTGTATTCCTTCAGGTGTGTCCACTCTTCCACAGAACTCAGTGTCATCTGCGAATAGGCACATTTTGCCCTTAATGCCATCTCCAATGTCATTGATGAAGACATTGAACAACACCGTCACCAGCACCGAATTCTGCGGTACCCCACTGGTTACCTCTCTAGTGCCAGATAACTCTCCCTCCACAACCACCCTCTGGGTTCTATCCCTCAGCCAGTTTACCAGCCATCTGGCCATCTTTTCCCCAACCCCAAGATCCACCAACTTCCCAGTCAACCTTTTGTGGGGCACAGAATCAAAGGCCTTGCTGAAATCAAGATAGAGGATGTCTACTGCTTGGCCCCTGTCTACTGTCTTAGTGACACAGTCAAAGAAGTCAATCAGATTTGTTTGACACGATCTCCCCCATGAACCCATGCTGCCTCGCATCCTGAAGACCATGCTCCACTAGATATTCCACCAACCTTTCTTTAGTATGGTCTCCATGAGCTTGCCTACAATGGAGGTCAGACTGACTGGTCTGTAATTCCCTGGGTCATCCTTTGGACCCCTTTTGTGGAGGGGCACTGTATGTGGTGTTCTCCAGTCCTGCGATACCACTCCTGACTCTAGTGAACTATTAAATAGGTCTGCCAGTGGCCCTGCCAGCTCCTCAGCCAGTTCCTTTAGTACCCTTGGATGTACTCTCTCCGGGCCTGGTGATTTGTCCACCTTCAGTGCCAGCAGCCCCTCCCTCACTCTATCCTCCTCTATCTCTACATCTGTGTCCCCTCCTCTTTTCCCTCCTGAAGGCACTGGTCCATCCTTCTCCCTGGTGAAGACGGAACAGCTGTATTCATTTAGTATCTCTGCTTTCCCCATTATCCTCCACCCACTCCACCCCTTTCTTAAGCCTAATAATCCCCTTCCTTCTTGTCCCTTTTCTCACTTATATATTGAAAGAAAGTCTTCTTCCCCTTCTTAATTCCTTCGGCTATCTGCAGCTCCTTCTGTGCCTTTGCTCTCCGGACTTCCTTACTTGACTCACTAGCCAACCTAAAAGGTATTCGATCATTTGCTTCTGGATCCGTAGCCAACCTTAAGTAATTTTCCCTATCCACCTCTCTATTGGTCGTCCTAAATTTTCTATAGGCCAGCCTCTTTCCCTTACTGCCTGGGCAACCGCAGAACTGAACCAGCTGGGCACTTTGGCCCTTGTGTTCTTCCCCCTGAGCCTAACGCACTCATCTGTGGCAACCAGTATTCCTTCCTTAATGATGGACCACCTTTGGTTCACCCCCATATGTGCTCTGATGCCCGCCAGATGGCTCCTTAAGAACGTCTCCCATTTTCCTGAAGTCCACCCTCCTGAAATCCAAGATTTTGGTCTTAGTTGGGATGCTTTCCCTGCCCATATCCAACTGGAACCACACTGTGCAACAGTCACTTCCACCCAGTGGCTCCCTGACTATTATTTCCTGTACATGCTCCCCATTTGTGAGCACCAGATCAAGAATTGCTTCAGCTCTTGTTGGTTCAGTGATGCCCTGAATCAGGAATCCACTCTGCAGTCCTTCCAGGATCACCTGACTCCTAGCACATGTTGTGGATGGTATGCTCTAGTCAACCTTGGGCAGGTTGAAGTCCCCTAACAATTACCACCTCTCCTTTCCCTGCAGCTTCCAGTATTCGTGAGTTCAGTTCCCTGTCCCTCTCCTCAGCCTGACTTTTTGGTCTGTAAACCACCCCCAACCTCACCTTTCTCCCTCTATTGGACCTTAACTGAACCCATAATTCCTCCACCTCCACTTGCTCCGACTCCTCCCTCATGCAAATTATTCCATCCCTGATATAAACTGCCACCCCTCCTCCATTCCCTACGGAGGGGATATGGCAAATGCTTTTCTGTGGTAACACCTTGCCTCTGTAGGTAGGGAGTCTCCATGCATCCATATGTAGACTGGCTGAGTAGGAGCTGAGTGAGGTCTTGGGACCTCAGCATGGATACTTTCACAAACAGGGGTTCCTCTTGAATCTAGAAAAGTTCATTCTAAACCCAACTCATGACATAATGTGCATGGGGCCAATCTAGATTCAGCCTAGACCAAAACTCTTCTTTCCCTAGATCAAACCTTGGAGCTGATGGTCTTCACAGGGTCCTTTCAGGTTGATCAGATGTGTATGACCAGGGAGTTCTCTCAGTTTCTGGGTCTAGTGGTTTCAGCCTACCTTGCAGTTCATTGGTCACTGCTCCATACGAGACCTTGTCAGTGGTACCTCACAGAACAGTGGGTTCAGAAGAGGGACAGGGACTTGAACTAGCACATGCCAATGGTAGCAAAAAACACATTCTCATGTTGCTGATCATAGGGCTGTTTCACCACTGAAATCTTCCCTCTTGGGCTTCCGTAGAGGCAGGAAATTGGCTTTTGATACAGGAGCACAGGCCTCCCCCACCCCGATGGATTGTACCAGTCTTCTTCCTGCCTCCACAGAGACAGGCAGCAGAGGATACAGGCTGTCACAAGGTGAAAGCAGCACAGATTTCTTTTTTTTGTTTTGTTTTTATTTTCTTTTTGTTCTTCATTCCATTGATTAGCACTACAGAAAGCAGCTGTACTGTCAAGGAGCCATCCCGCATGAATCTGCCAGCACAATCTACTAGAGAGCAGTACATCCTGCTGGCCTGTGGTCAGATCCAGCTGTGTTGCCTCGATCTGGATCTCCACTCCAAGTAGGAAATATCATCTGGCTCAAAGGGTTTACAGGCAGAGAGACAGTGAAATCATCAGTAATGAGGACATCATGACTGGCCCTGAGAGAAGACTGAGAAACAAGAGTTTACACAGACCAAGGGTCGCATCACTGGTACAGAGCATAGCACACAGAAAGATAACTGCAGAGTTTGCAAGTGTCAGTAGCAGTTGACCACAGAGTGGAACTGAGAGGGAGGCACAGCTTTGTAACTGTGAGTACTGGGGAACCTGGGGGTGGGACACCGAGGTCGGATCCCATCGGTTTGCGAGTGAAAGACCCTACTTCTAGCAGCTGAAAAGCTGCATACTGCACTGTTTGTTGTTTTACTGGCACTAAAGCCAACCACGTGAATCCCTAGTGCAATAGCTAAAGCTATAGGCAGGAAAGCTTTTGATTTAGTTCATCACGAAACACTTTTGCTTAGATTGCAGAATTTAGGAATACATCATAATTCAGTGCAGTGGTTTAGATCTTATCTACTTAATCGAAAACAAAGGGTGATCTGTGGGGCCGCTGTCTCAGATTTATTGGCCTTAAATCGTGGTGTACCTCAGGGGTCAATTTTGGGCCCCATGTTATTTAACATTTACATTAATGATCTTCCTGATCACGTAAAGGGTACTGATGTTAGACTTTATGTGATGACATAGTGTTGGTTGCATCTGCTAAGGATCCTGGGGAACTGAGGCAGCGGCTTCAGACAGCTTTATCTAATATTGAAACTTGGATAAGAAATCTGGTCTTTTGATAAGTACTAGGAAGACTCAGAGTATGATCTTTTCTGTAGGATCTAATATTAATAAAGATTCAATTGATTTGGATATTAGTTTTTGGATGGGACAAGGAACAAGGGTTAATACTTATAAATATCTGGGAGTTCTGGTTGATTATCGTTTTCCTTTCAGAGCATATTTTGTTACAAATAAAAAAGTCAATCAAAGACTGGGGGCACTAAGAAGAGTGTCAGGATGTTTGACTAGGGATGTTAAGATTAAATTGGTAAAACAATTGTTGTTACCTGTTTTAGAGTACGGCTTACCATTATATAAATATTCGTATAAAATTTTTTTACATAAATTGGATCAAACTTATTATAGAATGGGAAATTTGACTCTAAATAATGGGCCTCGACTTCATCATTGTGTAGTTTATCAGGAACTTGGTTGGTTGCACCCAATAGCTCGAAGAGAATACATATGGCTTATTATATGTCATGGTTTAATACATTTAAAAATGCATCCTTTACGAAACTTGATATGTCAGAACTTAGATTCTAAATATTCAGATTCATTTAGGAGGTCTACTAAAAAATTGCCAGTGATACAAATTATGAATCGTATGGGGGAAATGGTGTTACAAAATAGCTTAGCAAGGACATGGAACAAGTTACCTTACCAAATGATTGTAATCTCTGACCAGTATATTTTTAAATTGGAATTGTATAATTATTTAAATGTTTGTTGCAGTTGTTTTTAGGTAATTGTGATTTTGTATTTAATTTACATTGTTTTGTTTTTTGTAAATTCTATAGGTATTTGTTGTAAATGGGGATTTTTTCCCCAATCAGATTAACCTGTATAAAAATAAATTTTAAACAAACAAACAACAAACTTAGCGTTTCTCTGAGACTCCAGCCAATTACGGGTGGCAAGTTGGGGGCTGTCAGTGTAGAATTATTTTTCTCTTAAAACTGGACAAACTGTGTGGGCCATGAAGTCTGAGGCATGTTCACGACTATATAAGATGAAAGGATCGGTCTTCTTGCATCTGTAGGAGCTAGTAACTCTGCCTCCAATGCAGTCTTTAAGACTGTGTGTGCTGCAAAATTAATTAGGCTGCAGTAACTGCAGAGCAGAAGTCAGGGGGACGTGCAGATGGGGCACATACCGACAGAAATGCAACTTTGGGTCAGCCCCATACAGTGGGCGGTGCAGTCTGATACCCCCAGCATGTGGATCAGACTGGATGGAGCCTCAGGGCTGTGGTGCCGTTTTGTTGGGAAGACCTGTGTTCGGCCCCCATTGCTGGAGACAAAACAGCCTGCATGCTACAAATTGATTGATTTTTTTTTTGTTTGTTTTTGTTTAACTTTTTTTATTGTAATTGAAATTTTCAAAAAAAAACAACAGAGCAGCAATTCATCAGCATTACAGAGTCACCAAAATGTCAGCAAACTATGTACAATCGTCCAGAAAAATAAAAAAACATACATAATCAAGGCACCATTCATAGCATAAAATACTTAGTGAGTGAATTATTCTTAAATTGATTGACTGATAAAACTGTATTTTTATACTGGAATTTCATTTGTTGGAACGCAAGTCCCATTTTCAACAAAGTCCTGTGTTACAGTGTGAACATTCAATACAAAAAATTAAAAAAAAAACAGCAATCCAATGCAAATATGAATAACAATTAATTATTTAAAACAAATGCAGGTCAATTTCAGGTATTCCTGTAACTTATTCTGAAAACTGGGCAAACTGTCAATAGTCTTTAATTTGTGAGGTAAATTATTCCAATAATAGGCAACGCTGTTCTGTAAAATTATATTGCCAGTCCTATTGTATGAGCTAGTCATAGGAATTCTCTGATTAAAGGATCTGGTGGTGTGAAATCTTAGATCTCTATTACTTTCACTTATCATATAGTTAAGTAAACAATGTCTTGATTTTCCTTTGAGTATTTGATAACAGTATGTTCCCCAAATGTAAGCTCTTTTTTCATTTAGATTTAACCAATTTAATTTACTATATAGATCACAACGGTGAGCCCCATGCCCACTAACCGTTATAAGTTTACTCATTTTATAATAAGCTTGATTTACTTTGCTTAATGATGTTTTTGTAGAATGCGTGTACAGCATTGATCCATATTCCAAAACTGGAACCAATAACCGACCAACCACTTTCTCCCTTGATTCTAAAGACTGGCTACCTGCCACTCTTCTTAACGCTCCTAATCTTTGGTTCACTTTTTTAACTTGTAGGAGAGCATGTCCATTATAAGTTAGGCCAGGGTCTACTTGTACATCTAAATATTTATAACTAAAGACGTTTTCAATCTGTATATTTTCACCTACTTTGATTTGTAGTTTTGGTGCTCCTTTCTTAATACTTCCCCCTTTAAAAATCATGCATTGTGTCTTTTTTTTGTATTTAAAAGTAAACCTGAACTATCCAGTCATGTTTCCATTTGGTATACATCCTCCTGCAGTTTGTAACACAGTTGTTCAAAATTATCTGCTGATGCTACCAGCACTGTGTCATCTGCATACATTCTAATATCACAATGCTTTATAAGTCATGGAAGGTTATTCACATATACATTGAACATAAGGGGACCTAAAATTGATCCTTGTGGAACCCCTCGAAAAAACTGTCCTTGCTCTGAAGCGATTTCCCCTATAATTACATGTTGTCCCTGATCTGTCAAATACGATTTCATCTACTTAAGAGGACCCTCCTGAATGCCAATTTCACATAATCTCTCTAATAGAATTCTGTGTTGAACAAGGTCAAACGCCTTGCTGAGGTCCACCAGCACTGCCCCTGTGTTTTTACCTTGGTTCAAAGATGATGCTACCAGGTTGTTAAAGTCCAACAGGGTGGCATTCGTGGACCTACTCTTCCAGAACCCATATTGGTAGTTTAACAGCTGATTTCTATCAAGATACTGGTTCAATTGTAAATGTACAAACTTCTCCAATATTTTTGATAGTATTAATAGTAAGGCTATCGGCCTGTAATTGGAGGTAACTGTACTGTCTCCCCCTTTGAAAATAGGTATAATTTTACCCAGTTTCCAAACCACTGGAACTGTTGAGCATTGTAAACTCCAGTTGAAAAGGTATGTTATAACAGGAGCAATAACCTCAGCACCGAACTTTTGAAATGTATCTTCTATTTCATCCAGTCCTCCTGATTTTGAAGTATTTAGTTGATTTAATTCCTTTTCAACTTCCTTTACTAGTATTGTTCTGAATCCAAAACTGGGCTTCGGTTGTCCTTTATAATTCATTTTTTAAATTTTTTTATTCAGTTTACTTTATTAACACTACTACGTTACATGAAGATTGTGGCCTGACCAGGCCAGTACATGAAAGTCAGCAGTTAGTTATCATGAACATTTGTCTGATAAGGCGGTAACAGTAGAGGTTGACAATCTCAACAAGAGTCTATTATCATATTAGACATCAAATTCCTATTACCCAATGCCCCACAGATCCCTAAACCCCCGTCCCCATCAGCATTTACTTATAGACAGAAGCCACTGGAATTTCTTATAGCTAGGACTCAGGAGATGCCTCAGATAAAAGAAATAAACCTTTACAACCTAAGGAAGTTGCGCTTTCCAGGTGACTAAAACCACATCTAAAAGTCCGCATTTAGCACTGTAAGATTGTACTCTGTTATTCATTTTTGCTATATGCAGTTCCAACTGTAATGCTAACATAATCTCCTTATACCATTCGATCACAGAAGGTGTTTTAACATCTCTGCAGTATCTAAGGATAACCGCTTTAGCAGCAGCAGATATAATGGCCATATACGCCTTCCTCTGCTTACTCATATCTCTGGGAAAGTTATTTAACAAACAGATTTCCGGTGTGAAAAAAGGTTCTAGACCAATTATAGATTGTAGCGAAACTCAAATTGCATTCCAAAATGGGTAAATCTTGGGGCATGCCCATATTCTGTGATATAGGTCCCCATCTCCAACCTTACATCTGCCACAATTGGGTGATACTAATTTACCCATCCTATATAATTTAGCAGGAGTGTAGTGCAGGTTGTGTATGATATTGAATTGTTGTAATTTGTATCTGTCCTGCCTTATATATTTATGATTATTTTCCCAGATTTGTTCCCATACTCTTTTGTCTGCCCCATCTCTAGTCTCTGCCTCCAGTAAAGGCAAACATTAGAGGGCATTACTTTGTCTATCCTCTGTAATTCGTGTTATAATTTGTAAACAGAGTGTCGCTGGTCTGCTATCTTAAGCAGCGAGGCCAGCTCAATCCTGTTTTCACCCCATACTTTCATTTTTCGCAGATGGGCTTTTATTGAGTCACCAATTTGCCAAAATTTATAAATATTCCCCCTTAAGCCTGGAATCCAAGAGCAAGCTTGCTCGTACGACAATAACTTCCCCTGAGGGGCTAGGTTGCCCCAGACTTAGCCCACCTAATGGTTCCCAAAATGTAAGAGGGATCGGGATTTATTGAATTTGGAAATGTATGTTGTACGTCAAGGGTTGCTCCGGTGAATTTTGCCAGTTCACCTTTAGGAACTTCTGTGCCTGATGCAGGGCTTTTATTGACCATCCAATGGGCGTATTTTTAAGTGATTTAGGGAGGAGTCTGAGAGTAATATAAGGGATTGAATTTAAAGTTAGTGAGTAATTGAAGACCAAATCTCTCTCGATATAGACCCAGGGAGGCACATAATGATTGGGGTCGGCCGATTCCAAAGAACTAATTTGCTGATATGTGTTGCTATGTAATACTTGAAGAAAGAAGGGAGTGCTAGGCCCCCTAGCTTCTTTGGACCTGTGAGTTTCATGTATGATCTTCTGACAGTTTTTCCCTTCCATATAAAATCATTAAATAATGTTTGTAAGGTGCCAAACCACGTTTTTCGGTAAGTAAGGCCCCAACATGTTTAAGGGGTAAAAAATCCTTGGCAATATATTCATTTTCACTTTTCTATTCTAGCCCAAAGTGACAGCGGTAATAAACTCCATCTGGCCAAGTCTTGCTTAATTATTTTAACTTGGTTATTGAGGTTTTCCTTAATTATTGTAGTTATCTCCCTCGTAATTTTGATTCCAAGATATATTAATACTTTTGGTTCCCTGCTAAACCCCAATTCCTTGGCCACAACCAAGAGACATCTAGAATTTAGTGGAAGAAACTTTGTCTTTGAAATATTTCATTTATAATTCGAGACTTTGGAAAAATCTGCAATTTCTTGCAAAATTACTGGTATACAAGTATCTGGATCCTCCATGTGCAGAAGCAGGTCATCTGCATAAGCTGATACTAAATACCTCCTGTTACCTATTTGCAATCCCCTAATCTCCTGAGCTGCAATTAGTCTACAAATCAGGGGTTCCAGATATAGGTTGAACAGGAGTGGGGAGAGTGGACAACCTTGCCTTGTGCCACAGGAGAGAGGAAAAGGATCCAACAGTGTTCCGTTACACCACACCCGTGCCTTGGGAGAGCTATATAATAAACGGATCCAGTTTAGAAAGTCGTCTGGTAGGCCAAACCTGGACAAAACAGCAAATAGAAAATCCCAGGAGACCTGGTCGAACGCTTTTTCCGTATCTAGTGCTAACAGGGCTGCTGAGGTCTGTGTGTTTCGTGCATGTACAGTTAAGTGATGGAGTTTGCGTATATGGTCACTAGATGCTCTACTATTCATGAAGCCAACCTGCACATCACTTACCATCTTACTCATTAACGGGCTAAGTCGGTTGGCTAGAACCTTTGTGAGTATCTTAATATCCACGTTCAACAATGATGTCGGACGGTAATTACCAGGGAAGACAGGGTCTTGCCCCGGCTTGGGGATAAGAGTTATAAGGGCCTCCAGAAAACTTTCTTTATAATTCATTTTTATATTTTTTTCAATTTCACTTATAGAAATTTCGGCTGTCCTTTCTGTTGGTTTTGTAATTTTTAAATCTGGGAAATCTAAGAAATATGCATTAAATTGATTTACTACCACTTTCTGATCTTTTATTATTTTTCCTCCTTCCTTTAAATTGATTGTGTAGGTTTAATAGGATTTTTTTTAAGTCTGAGATACAGCTGCAGAATTTTTTTGGGTCTTGTGCCTTATTTAACTTTATTAAATGATACTGGGTTTTTGCTTTTTTAATATCTCTCTTACATTTTTTTTCCAGTTTTTATACTTTTCCCAGGTCTCTGTGTCTTTATTTTTCTAGGACCGTGGATATGTTGTTCATCCACACTTGCTGGCATGTCCCCTTTCCCTTTAAGGATCGCTGGAAGTCTTCAAGCTGGCTCCTCCCACCCACCCGGATGGTATTACCCTCGGCTCTGCTCTATGACGCCAGATCTTCCTTTCCGCTGGAAGATTCAGGTAACCTCCTTCGTGCTTCTGCATTTTGTCGGCCCTGGCTTCTAAACATTCGGTTCTTCCGAAACTTCATCTAGTTCGCATTAGCGACTGTGGCTCTTCTGCTTCGATTGTGGAAGACAAGTCTTCCCCTGGATTTCGCTGGTGTCCGTGCGGCCAGAAAATGTTGCACACGATCCTCCGCCGTGTCGCATGTATACTGCCAGGTGTAAGCCGCGGCACCTCTAAGTCTGACTTCTGCCTTGCATTTCACCCTAATGTCCTTGTGACTGTCTTACATGCCTGAAGTTGGGAAGGCGGGAAAAACGGAACCCTCCGGTGAAATCAAAGGAGGCTCGGTGGGCAGTTTCTGCGGCTGCGGGATCCAGCAAGCAACTGGAACGTATGCAAACCTTTGAGGAGGAAGCGGCTCGGGCTGCAGAATCTTCCTCTCGGAGCATCTTCGTTTCGCTCAACCTGGGCTCTACCTTCTCGAGTTTCTTCCAAGAGTTGTGCCAGTCTCTCCCTACTAAGGGGAGGGGTCCTACAGGCACACACTCGTCTCGATTCCATAAGCTGAAAAATGCTCCGGGATTGTCTTCGTCTCAGTGAAGACGTTCTTGGGATCAGGAGAGATTCTTGTCCCAGGAACTGGCAGTCTCGACTTCGGTCAAAATTGCCTCTTTAGCCACTGGCTTCTTGGCCTTGCCATCTGGCCAGTCATCCGAACTGTCGATCGACGAGGTCGAAATTTTCATTGACCTGATCAACCCATTGTCGACAACTCTCTTGATCAGATTCCAGTCCTTTCTTTCCCTGACGAGGAGACCCAGCCCGCTGGGAATCCCGTTGAGGATGTGGTCCCTGACCCTGAGAAATCACCAGTCCTGCCTGTGTCTCCTGAGCAACTGAATTGGCCCATCCAATCACAGTCGAGGTCGAGGACCACCTCGACCAAGAGGCTGAGGAAGAGCCACAAGCACTCTAAAAAGAGGCGACGCCATCGGTTGTCCTCGTCCTCCTTGGGTGAAGAAAGGCTCCGATGGAAACTCCGGCACTACGAGGACCTCATGTGGCAACAGCTAATTTTGTCTGGGCACAAGTCTACCCCAGCTTCCACCCCAGCCATTACCTGGCTTTCACCTCCCAGGCTGAAGCTGACTCCTTTGGAGCTGATTAAGTCGGTTCCCCCACCCACAGAGCCAGCGAAACCTCCGGTTCAGCCTATATCGGTTTCTCCACCGATTGTGGTGGAACCGCTGCCCAAACAACCTGTGGGAGGGGCTCCTTCCAAGGGAGATAGACCAGACACCAGACTTCCCCGGTGTCTTTCGGTCACTGTCACCCCGGACCGCCCTTGGGTCGAAGGTGACCTCGGCGGTCGACTATTGTATCTGGATTTCTCGGATTCGGATGAGACTGGCCTACATTCTCATCCTGTGGATGATGAATCAGCTTGTGGACTAGAGACAGAGGGTGGTCCTTCATCTTTTCAAGACCTTCTTCACCTCATCTCTGAGTCTACAGGGATGTCCCTGGAACCTATCCAAAAAAAGGCAGAGTACCCTCTTATGGACATTCTCCAGAGATGTGATACCCCGACAGAGGCCTTTCCTTTGGCCGAGGCCATAGTTGGCCCGGCTCTAGAACTTCGGCAGCGCCATGCCTCCTGTCTAGCTCTGTCTAGCTGCATGGCCGAGAAGTATGCGGTGCCCATGGGGTCCCTTGCAGGGTTCACAGAGCACCCTTCTGCCGAGAACCTAGTGACCGCCTCTGTGTTCAGGCATACTGGCAGTTTTGCCGACACTGACCGACTTCCCGAAAAGGAGTCCAAAAATTTGGATAATATGGCTCGAAAAGTCTATGCAGCCTCATCTTTAGGCCTTCATCAGGCAAGTTCGGCCGTCATCATAGCACACTTCTCCCATGCCCTCTTGGGGTCTTTGGACAAAGTCCTCCCACACCTCCCCGCAGACATGCAGACCATGGTCAAGCAGGTCCGGGATCAGTGCCGAGCTGTTGCCAAACAGCAGCTTCAGACAGCCCTGGACATTGGGGATTTTTGTGCCTGCTCGATGGTAGCCACAGTTGCCTCTTGTCGCAGGGCTTGGCAGAGATCCTCCTCTTTCCTGGCAGATACTCGGCACAAACTAGCTGATGTGCCTTTCCTGGGCACCAACCTTTTCGGCCTAGGTGTGGCTGGTCACCTTCAGCATATTGAGCAGGCCAGTGCCACTTGGGATGCTACTTCTGCTAAAGGTTCTTCCAGCAAGAAGCAGCAGAAGAAGAAGCCTTTTCGTCACTCTTCCTCTGCGGCTCAGCAACCCTCCTTTCAAGGAGGGCAGCAACAACAGCAGCAGCAGGCTCAAACTTGGCGCCCCTCGCCCAAGCCCAGGCCCTCCCAGGTCCATAAAGGAGGCCGAGGTTCAGGTCCAGGATCCTCCTCCTACAAGCCTGCTCAGTGACGGGGCGGGAGCAGCCACCCCTTCTCCCATCGCGGCACCTCTGGGTCCTCCCGTGGGGGGCCAACTCCGCCACTTCCTTTCCGCCTGGTCCGTTATCACCATGGACAGGTGGGTTTTGGAGGTGGTCGGTCAGGAACTGCCTCTGGAATTCGAGCTGTATCTTCCAAGTCGTTCTCGCCCTCGGGAGGAAAGAGTATCCATCCATACTCAGTCGGCTGCCCGATACGACATCGCTCAGCTCCTCCTCAAGGAGGCAGTAGCTTCGGTGGCAGATTCTCCAGCAGACCCAGGCTTTGTCTCCTAGTACTTTCTGGTGCCCAAGCGGACAAGGGGCTGGTGCACAATCCAGATCTGCACGACCTGAATTAGTATGTCAGGTCACGCACCTTTCGGATGGTCAGTCTGTCCCAGATCATACCATCCTTGGAGCGAAACATGTAGTTCTGTTCACTGGATCTGCATGATACGTTCTTTCATGTCCCAATCCATCCGTCTCATTGGCGGTTCCAGAGCTGAAGGGACCCTATATGAGTTCTGAGCCATGCTGTTTGGCCTGTCATCGCAGTGGTGGCAGCCTATCTCAGGCGTCGAGGGGTCAGAATTTATCCCTGCCTCGACAATTGACACTTAGCAGGTCCCACCCAGCAGGAGGTGGAGAGGTCCAGGGACTTGGCCCTCCAGACCTGCTCCCAACTCCACCTCCTGATCAACGAGGCTAAGTCAGAATTCGTGCCTTCCCAGGTGATGTACTTCATCGGGGCAGAGCTCGACTCTCGTCAAGCCAGAGCTTGACTCCCGTCGGACAGGGCAGAGGTTCTCTCCTCCTTTGCCCAATCATTTCTGGTTGGGCAATTGCGCCCTGCCCGGGACTTTCTGTGCCTTCTGGGTTACATGGTGGCATGCACCTCCATGGTCCGTTGGGCCCGGTGGCACATGCACCCTCTCCAGTGGGAGCTGGCTGCCCAGTGGACTCAGTGCCATGATCATTTCGACCAGCTGATAGCTGTAACCCAGAAGATGTGTGACACTCTCCAATGGTGGACCACCCCAGACTGGTTGCAAGAAGGGATCCTGTTTGTCCGCCCCAAGCTGACGGCTATCCTCTTGACTGATGCCTCTCTCATGGGCTGGGGAACCCACATGGTGGACAAAAGGGCCCACGGGTTCTGGATCCCTGAGGAATCCCAATACTGCATCAACCTGTTGGAGCTCAGAACAGTCAGACTGGCACTGTCAGCTTGCGCTCCTCAGCTCCGGGGTCAAGTGGTTCAAGTCCAGATGGACAATACCATGACCATGTACTGCCTCAGCAAACAGGGCGGCATGCATTCCTGTCTGCTTTGCAGGGAGGTGCTCTGCATCTAGACCCTCGTCAGCCGTCTGGAGGCAGATCTCCTAGCCATTCATGTGACAGGAGCCTCAAACCATCTGTCGGATGCTCTCAGCTGCTTGGGCGAGACATGTCATGAGTGGTCTCTTCATCCAGAGATAGCTTACAGCCTGTTCTCCCTCTGGGGAAAACCGATGGTGGACCTGTTTGCCTCCAGGGGCAACACCAAGCTGAGGCTGTTTCATGCCCGCCCCCTCAGCAGGGCTTGCTGCAGGGGGATGCCTTCTCGAGGCCATGGAACCCAGACCTCTTCTGTGCCTTCCCTCCATTTCCCTTGATCCACAAGGTGCTCCTCAAGGTGAGGAGGGACAAGGCGAAGGTGATCCTGGTAGCCCCAGACTGTCCGCGCCAGTTCTGGTATCCAGATCTCCTAAGCTTCAGCTGCAGGCCCCCAGAGCGGCTTCCAGCATGCCCGGACCTGATCTCTCTCAATCAGGGGAAGGTATACCATCTGGACCTTCAATCCATGCACCTCACAGCCTGGTACCCGAGCAGCTAGAGTTCCAGGCTTTGGGTCTTTCCGAGGATGTCTGCACCGTGGTGGAGGCAACCAGAAAGGAATCGACCAGGAAATGTTATGCCTTCAAATGGAAAAAATTTTCCATTTGGTGTCAGGGCAAGGGTCTGGACCCTCTTTCCTGTCCGGTGGCTAACATTCTCGACTACCTTTGGTACTTGTACAAAGGGGGTCTTCGGTCGTCGACCCTTAGGGTGCACCTGGCAGCCATCTCTACTTCCTGGGCTTGGGCCAGTTGGCCGACGTTGACACAGGAAACAGTGGTCGGGCGCTTTTTCAAAGGCTTAGATCACATATCCCCTCCAGTGCGTGAACCTCCACCTTCGTGGGATCTACTGCTGATACTGGCAAAGCTGATAGGTAAGCCATTCAAACCAATGCACAAGTGTGCATTGTCACACTTGTCGTGGAAGACTGTCTTCCTGGTGGCTGTCACATCTGCCAGAAGGACAGGGGAGCTCCAGGCACTTTTGGTGGACTCCCCTTATCTGGTCTTCCACAGGGACAAGGTTGTCCTACGCCCCCACCCAAAATTCCTTCTGAAGGTGGTGTCTGAGTTGCACCTTAACCAGGTGTTAAGTCTGCCAGTATACTACCCTAATTGCACCTTGGAGGCCAAGTAGAGGCTCCATACTTTGGACCTGAGACAAGCGCTCTCATGTTTTAAGGAGAGGACGGTGGAAATTCAGGGAGAGGTTCGCCAACTGTTTGTCACCTACGCTGAAGCCGCTTCTGATAGACCTGCAGCCAAATTGACTATTGCAAGGTGGATTACATCTTCCATAGGTCTTTGCTACAAGTTGGCTGGCATGGAGCCTCCCAGAGGGATAACAGCTCATTCTGCCTGCCATACCGCTGCATCGGTGGCTGCTTCCAGGGACATCCCTATCCAGGAAATCTGTCTAGCTGCTACCTGAAAGTCAGCAGACAGCTTCATTAACCATTACCACATTGACCTTGAGTCACGCCAGGATGCTGGTTTTGGGGCCTCAGTTCTCCAATATCTATTTCCCAAGTGAGTATTTTGTGGGGGTACACCTTGCCTCCCTCCTCCTGGAGAACTGCTAGGAGTCTGCTAATAAGTGTGGATGAACAACATATCCACGATCCTAAAAAAACAGGTTACTCACCTGTAACAGTAGTTTTAGGAGTGGTATATGTTGTTCATCCACACGGACCCACCTGACCTCCCTGGCTGCAGTTGCATAAACCTGGCTTCCAGTGGGCTAAGATCTGGTGTTATGGGGCGGAGCCAAGGGTTATACCACCCAGGTGGGTGTGAGGAGCCAGCTTGAAGACTTCCGGCGATCCTTAAAGGGAAAGGGGACATGCCAATAAGTGTGGATGAACAACATATACCATTCCTAGAACTACTGTTATAGGTGAGTAACCTGTTTTCCCGTGCTTCCCCCCCCCCCACACCCTGTCTCTTATCGTTATCTTTTTTTCAATTTTTCAGTTACCCAGAGCAATTCTCTCTTCTTGTCTTTTTTATTTTAGGGGCATATTGTTGTATTAATAGTAGCAAAGACTCATTAAATTCTTGTACTGCTAATTCAGTATCTGGTATAAGAAAAACTATTTCCCAATTAATGTTTTTTAAACTAGTTTTAAAATGTGCCTCATTAAATCCTGTGTAATCCCTCATCCAGTAAGATCTTACATTTGTTTTTGGTGTGGTATTTAAATCAGTTAAACAGGTTATTGGATTATGACCATTCATATTTAATGGTAATACCCTTTGATTTAATATCCCTATACCCTGTGAGACAAAGATTAAATCCAAAATGGAACCTAAGGTTCCATTATTCATAGTTCTTGTTGGGTTCTTTATCATTTGTTCTACACCTAATATTGCAAAACTCTTCCTTAATTTTGCCCCTTTTGATTATAACCAGTTAGTATTAAAATATCCTGTTACTGGTACAGCAAAATCTCCAATTTTGTCCAATATAACATCTGCCAAAGAATCAAAACTCTTAATTTTTGTTTTTGAGGGTGCATAAATAACCCCTACCATTAACCTCATTGAACAGGTGTTAATCATCAAACAATCGAATCCCTCGTGATTAACTGCCACTACAGTCTGATAAGGACCTATACTGTCTTCACTATTAAGCAAACCCCTCCTTTCTCTCTTTCCTCTGTCCTTTCTAATTACACTATAATCCATTCCCCACAGCATCATGGAGTCATATTTCAGAGAGTGCAATAATGTCATATTTAACTTCTGTTGTCCAAACCCTCTATTCATCTGTTTTACTAACCAGGCTCCTAACATTTTCATGCTCCACAGACTTGCCTTTACTTCTGTTTGGTCCTGGATTTTGTTCAGTGTCACCACTTTGTAATAATAAGACTACACAAAATAAATCCCCTGCCTAAAGCTAGGTTTACATACTGTGTGTATTGGAATCAATTGTTCTGTTGTGTGCTTCGTAATATTTGAAAAGTGATTTCTTCGTTTTACCGGGTAGTTTTATTCCAAGTAGTCTGACATTCCTGTGACCATCTTTCCTACAGCTTGTCTTTCCTTAGAAGCATCCTGTAATTCCCATTTACTCATTACCCAAATGCTCCATATCATCCATCCTGCTAACAATATTCTGATTTATTGCCCCATCTTAAAACCTGAGGCCTCTTAGGATCACAACAGTTTACAAGAGCCCCGAGTGGTGCTCGCATCCATGGCGGCGCAAAACTTTGAACAGAAGTACCCCCGCCCCTTCAGTATACAACCAATCAGTTCTTTCACTGGAGCTTTTACAGGTGTCAGGTGCAGTCCATTTTTAAAGTGATGTAGGTGCAGATTTGTATGCAAATGGAATGAAAACAGCAAACGGTTCTATGGCTTTAGATGTTATCACCCTCCCGACTATGGCTTGAAGCAGCTGTCATAAAATGTCATACTTCCTTGCCTTGCTACAGGACAGACTGTAAGGAACATGAGGTTCAGGGCACGGTTCCAGTGGGAGCAGAGGTAACGTGATCTAGTGATTAATAAACCCCATGCTGGAGACCCAGGTTCAAACCTCATCAGTAATGGTAATGCAGTTTAACTTCTGTGAGTGAATACACTGAACAGTCCAATTAGCAGTCATCGAGTAACAGGAAAGAACTGTTGAAAAGCCGGGCGGGGTGGGCATGATATGCGAGTCCAGTAACTATCCAGACCTCCTCCTCCTTCTAAGGTATCCCCTCTGATTCTTCTTTTTCCACAGGAAACAGCCCCAGTAGTGTCATTCTGGCCTCCCAGGCGACGTTTTCCAAACTTTAAACCACTTTAGTGGCTCACCTCTATACTGTCTCAGTCATATCAGTCTCCTTCCTCAAATATGCTGACTAGAGCGGCATGCTAATGGCCGCAAAAAAACACATTTTTGGCTGAGGTTTTGCAAATATTTTTTACATTTGTTGCCCTTTACTGAAACAAATGTTTAGTCCCGCAATAATGTGCTATCCAGTGCGTGTGCTCCCTGGACACGTGATGTAGGAAAAACAAAACAAAAAAAGACAATTAAACCAACAAAGATGGTAGAGCAGAAAATAAACCTAGAACCAGTCCTGTGGGCCAGAGGGGACATAAGAGACCAGGCTGTA
Organism: Neoceratodus forsteri; assembly: GCA_016271365.2. NCBI lineage: Eukaryota > Metazoa > Chordata > Ceratodontiformes > Ceratodontidae > Neoceratodus > Neoceratodus forsteri. Next base: position 1,821,893,778 of record CM057449.1, on the reverse strand, counting down.
CGTCAAAAATGTCTGATACACATCCATAAATCCAGGTGCTTCTTGTGTTCAGCTACAACCAAAAACAGCAAGAAGGAGCACGTGGCCACTCTGGTTGCTGGAAAAATGATGAACAGTTTATTTAAACAAACAAAATATTGTGCATGTAGCACTCTGTGCTTATGGCACTAAACATGCCCAATTAATACCCCGGCACTTTGAGGTAAACTACCTCTTCATCAGCCCCCTGATGAAGAGGTTGGTTGCCTCAAAGCACTGGGGTATTAACCAGTATTTCTAACGCTTCAAGCACAGAATGTTACATGCACAGTAGTTTTTGTTTAAATGAACTACTTATTGCTTCCAGCAAACCAGAGTGGCCGTGTGTTCCTTCTTACTATTTTTGGACATAGGAGATCAACAGTGCTGCCTTCCTAGGTAAAACACTCTGTAATAATATGTCATAGTTTCCTGCATGACAAATTGGAGTAATTATCATTGGATTACACTACTTTCTGCAGTATCTTGCAAGATTTAACTGGCTGAAACTGTGATACTACGTTTTCATCATCGCAGGTGCCACTGCACAAATACATGGGGAGATAAAATAGGGTTGACTTCATTGAGTTATTCAGAAGTAATGGACGGACAAACACCAGGGACCCAGTATTCAAAGCTTTGCCTGGGGGCCAAATTTGCAGTGCCTGGCGTGTAGAATTAGCCCACACCCAATAGCATGCAATATTCAAAGGAATAGCCCATGGGCAAAACCTTCTGAATATAGCAGGCAAACGAAGGCGGGCAAACAAGACAGAGAATACAGTGCAGAAATAGCCTGGTAAAGACGACAGCACTGAATATAGCAACGGGGCAGTGCAAACTGCAACAGCAGCCCAGTGCACACAGAGGTGGAGTACAGCAAAGTTGAACTACGGGGCCAATGTGTGTGCAAGCAAAGAAGTGTTGCACAACTGCAAACAACATTGCAGGCTAACTAATGCAGAACCATGCTATGGTCCTGACAGGTTTGCGTGGGGCAAACTCATTTGCCTGGTACTAATACGTTTACTGAGAGCAAACACATTAGCCCGGTGCTAAATTTTTCTGTATTCAAAAGTGATATGCAAATTAACCTATTTAGGCAATCTGAGGGCAAACAGCCAGATTAGCATGTCATTATAGCCTGATTTGCATGCATTACCATGAAGTTTGCCCGGCGCTATTTCAGGGTGCACACAGCTCCACCTGTATGTCTGACTGGAACTACAGGTCAGAAGCTGCAGGCTGACTATTCATACAGCTTCACCTCTATGTCAGACCGGATCAACAGGTCGGTAGCTGCAGGCTACGTTTGTACACAGCAGCAGAGACTATTGTGCCCCCGGGGACTAGCACCACATGCATGTGTGGTGGTGCTGCATGCCAGAGACCTCTTGTCACTGCTACAGTACGTAACAGACGCTATGGTGCCATAGTGGCCGGTGTTGTCCTCCCTGTATATAAAATGTTCTGGAGCCCAGCCCCATTTGAAACTTTGGAACCAAGATTTTTCTGCTCACACAGGACGTGTGTGTGTGTGTGTGTGTGTGTGTGTGGTCCTGAATGTCCAAGAATTTAGTAATTTGGAGTTGCGTTGCTGTGGTAGGGCCAGGAAGAATCTTTCACATGTGGACCTGAAAATTGAACGCAACATGCAAAGTGTTCCAAAGCAGAAACACATGGGCAAACATGAGTTTCAGATGTGTAACATTTTACAGTGCAGAAGCCCCAAAACGTTTAGTGTGACTGTGAGGCAGCCTGTTCTGGTGCAGCACAAGTTGAGCATGTTGGTTCGGCGTCCTGAATTATGCATTGCACAGTATGCTTACCTGCAGTAACAAAATACTAACACAGTATCAGGTGTTCGCTTCCTAACCTGCTTGGGTTGCTCTTATTTTCACATTGTCAGTAACATCTGTGACCAGACATCCTGTTAAAAATGTAATTTCCTGTTCAGCGTTTTTGTCTATATTTAACTGATTTGTATACTTATCCAGGTAATGGCGAGATTAGCAGTTTTCATGCAGAATGTGAGCCTCACTTCTACCTTTACGCGTGCATAAAGTATGTAGGAGGAAATGTACAGATGCGCTATACTGGAGAGTCTGACATTGGCTGTTGTAGACATGAATGGATGAATGAGAGGATTGAAGTAAATAGAATATTTATCTTTTTTTTTTTTTTTTTACTGTGGGTACACCCATGTGAGAGCACATGATTTCATGTGATTTAGCATCCGTCTCTTAATCTGCCTTGCTTCCATCTTGCATGCCAGTTTAATGGAATTTGTTCCCTGGAACAGAACAAGCAGATTGTTAGTGCTTTAAACCTCCTTGCATAAGAATAAAGCTCCTTTACTACAAGCGGGTCTGTGGAATGAATGGGAACCAATGACTGTGCCATCTTAAGAATTAGGTAATCTAAGACTACAGTAAGTGCTTAAAAGCTGTTCTTGCTGAATTTCCTCCGTCATAAATGCACAAACTAGATTTTGTATTCTTTCATGGATGTATCTGTGTTTCTGTTTTTCATGAACATGTGCAGTGCAAAAAACGCACATTTCTGACAGTGGCAGCTGTAAAACTATGTCCACTGTTTGGGTATGCAGCAGGCAGCAGAACCTTGTCTGAGAGGACTGTTTTTGTTCATACTTCGTTCACCTCACTGGTTGCATTGGATTCTGGCTGCTTCAGTAACTTACATGTGAAGGATATCATATTTTTGATGTTGGTGTGTCAGTCTTGGCCTCTCATTCAGGTCATGGAATACCCTGAATTTGTTGTCGACAGTGAGATATTTTTTAATATTTCTTGTTTAATGACAGAATGGTAGATGAAAAGGCAAGCAATTATCTTACCAACAGATCTGGCAGTTTACAGGTTTGTTGGAGTCAGGAAAGGTCCAGGACAAGACTGCAAATACTGTTATGTCTGTTTTAATGTGACGTGAAAAGTTAGCTAGCTATAACAACATTCTCCCTGTCTGCAGTGAAATCTGTAGTTAGTAGAAAAAAAGAGTAGTGCTTAATGGAATATATTTTTAAAGAAAACACTACCATTTGAAGTTGGGATTGTTGGAAATGAGTTTAAGATCTTATACTGTTTTTTATTCTCAAAACTGAGTTAGATTCAAGGCATTTTGAGAATTATGTCAACTTTCTGAGATTTCGCTGAGTATATAGCTATTTTCTTATATTAGAAAATAAATATAATCCTTGCCATATTTTGTAGTTTATGTATTGGGAAAAAGAATGCAAACTGGCAAATAAATGCCTTTATTTTCAGTCATGACGCACCTAGAGTGTAAATAAATAATTTATTTGCACTCCAGGCACGTTGCCAGCATTCATTTCCACTGTAGCCGTGTCATCAAGAACACCGAGAGCGGGATGAGGCTAACGTAAAGCTAGTGCATAGATGGGCCTAGTTTGGAATGTCCGTTTTTATGTACACCATCTTTCCCTTAGTCTCACACACATAATTATGCCCCACCAACCATTTGAATCCTGCCATGCTTAAAACATAGAAAAATACGTTATTTAAACTTAAAAACAGCTCTGCTTTTTGTCACTGTAAAAACTTCAGTTGCTGCGAAGTTGCGAATCCGATCATCTCTCGTCATTCAAAGGGAGTGGGGTTTTTTGGTCCATTTTTTGGTTTTTGTCCATTGCATAAACGAAATATGGCCTGGGCAGTGTGGAAAAAAAATTGTTTTATTTTCACACTTCCCAGGCCATATCCCCTATATCAAGTATTGGAGGCCAAAAGCTCTGCATGGCATAGTTAATGGAATGTAAGAAATTTAGCTTATAACAGCATGGTAGCTAGGGATGTTGCCTGCTGCCAGTAGTCATAGAGACCCTGTTTTTTGGTGTTTATGTTGAGTTGGTTAGCACAGACCCAATGCTGGACATTACCAGCTTTCTCTAGATCTGTTCAGCATACTCAACGAATAAATAGCCGGGGCATCGGAGACTGGATCATCTGCGTACGTAAGAAAATTTGAAGAGCCCTAGGCTTTGGGAGGGTCATCCAGAAAATCCAGAGCAGGATAGGGCCCCATAGCTTGAGAAACGCCTGTGGGGAATGTTAATATCTTATCTATGTCAATCTTCACCATTCATCACCTTTGGGTACTTGGCCGGAGGTCATGACCTTGCGGGACTTTTTTTTTTGGATGATGAGTCGACATACCAATGGCGCCGCCCGAGTGACGCAGTGTAGGCCCATCGAGGTTGGCGTTGGGTGTTGTCGACTCCGCCCTTCCACCAGTTCTTCGTCTCCCGCCATCGAGGTCACCTCATGGGAAGCTTGTGAAGAAAATCTCCCTGAAAGGCCTACCTTTTGAAGCCTTCATGTCACAGTTTTGACTCCGTGTCGACTCCATTCATCAACTCTGTGTCGAAGTCCATCAGCTGCGAGTATCCTGCCGGTTCTGTTCGCCCTACTCAATGTCGCCTGGTAAGACTGTTCCTTATTTTATTTTGCGACATTGGGTTTTGTTTGGTGTTCTTTTTCCGTAGGTCATGTCTTGGTCAGGGGTCAAGAAAACTTTGAAGACGGTACAGCCCCCCTATGCATCAGTGCCCATGCAACCATAAGTACTCCGTCACCGAGCAGCATGACTGTTGCCTCGCGTGTCTTGGCCCGCTACATGACATGGATTTGTGCGATGCCTGCTTCTCCATGTACCGCCGTGTCATCGAGCAACGCGTGTGGAAAGTGGGATGAGCTCTGCCGACTTTCGGGCGATAGGCACACACCCGGGCCAAGCCGCATTCTCTCGGCCTTTCCTCCAGGTCCTCTCCTGGTTTTATATGGACCGAGGAGGAGGGGGCCTCTGCCTCTCATAGCCTAGCTGTGGCAGAGGCCTTTTCCGCGGTGTAGGAGGCCCAGTCTGTCCCTCCTGGGGGACAGGTGGGAGGCACCGCCTTGATAATTGAAGGGTCCCCCGGTGTCATACACGTGGCTCGGAAGGCCTGGGTCAGCACCATCTTGGGCCTTGGTGCCATTCGTGGCACTGTGGGCCCTGATGGCGCCACCATTAGCACTGGTCTGTCGCTTGGTGCCGTTGCTGCGGTCGGCACCATTCGTGGTGCAGATGGTGCTAGCAGCGCCAAGGGAGGCTTTACGGTGCCGTCCCTAACTGTCCCTTACCCTGGCGCTGTGTCCAGTTCTGGAGTCGCTCATGGCTCTGAGCATGGGGCCGATAGCATGGTCAGGGCTGTCATCAGCGCCATCTCTTTCTCTGCGTCTCTTGTGGCGCCGTGGGGTGGGTCGGCGCCGTGGGGGCCTCTGACCTCTGCATCGTTGGCAGCACAGAGAGCGCAGTCGGGGCCGTTGTTGGCACCGTCTCTGGTCTCGGCACCGCTTGCGGTGCTGTGGGCCGAGATGGCGCCGTGACAGGCTTTGGCTCTGAGGCTGCTGCCATTGTTGGAGCCGTGTCCTCTTCTGTTACATTTGCGGTGCCGTTGGGGACGTTGGCACCGACTCTGATGTAGTCTCGGTTTCTGGTGTCCTTTTCAGTCGGGATGGTAGCGGGCATCCACGCACTGTTTGGCACCGAACTTCGGTCTCCACCTCTTCGGAGGAGGAGTCGGACTCTGAGTCAGACAGGCAGTCTGACTCCTTGGAGTTGGCTGCTCATATGGACACTTTGGTAGTGTCCTCCACAGACCAGGGCCAGCCCCCTCCTCTGGGGAGTGGGCAGTGACTCCCGGGACCAGGGTCAGGTGTGCTGACCAGCAGACAGTGTTGCAGGCCTCCATTGCTCTGCAGCCTGGTCTCGGAGGGTTCTCTGATCCCTCAGTGGTGGTACCCTCTCAGGTGGTTTGCCTGGATCTCCCAACTTTGGGGCCAGTCGGACCACCCCACATGAGGGGAAGGTGCTGCTCCCTGGATAGCTCCTTTGGGGGCCGATCAGGGCTGCCAGCTACCTAGGCTGGCTCTCTCGAGGAGGAGGGCACTCTCAGATTCCGAGGGGTCGACAGGTGTGGGGTCCATGCGGCGGCCTTTTTCAGGAGCCCACCCGGGCTTTGGGAGAAGCTGTAGCACAGGTCTCCGCCTTTCCTATTCGGTTTCCTCAAGAGGGTCCCGTTCTTTGGAGGTAGGGGACCGTCCTTCTGGATCTACATGGCCCTGGTCACCTCACGGGGGGATTCTTCAGGGCGCAGCCTAGGCAGTTCCAGTTTGGTTGATCAGCTGCCGGCTGTGGAGTTTTCTGGAGCTCCTTCTTTCCCTAGGGCTCCTGGTGCGCTCCCTAGCCCTGGCGGAGGTCAGCCATTTTCTGTTGTCGGCTCTGCCCCCACTTCTCTGCCACATTCTCCTGCGCTCCCGGGTATTCTTGGTCCTAACGGTCCTCTCTCCTGGGGGCAGTTCAGAGCAGTGGCTGCTCAATTTCCCACTTACGTCAGGGCTATGGACAGACAGGTTTTTCAACCTCCCCCTGAGCAGTCAGCTGCTGAACTTCAGAGGTCCTCTAACTCCTCATCTCCCTCTTCTGGGGGAGAGGAGCTGTCTGTCCACATCTCTCGAGCTGCTGATCTCGCTGAGTATCAGCGATTCCTCGTGAGGATGTTGGAGAACCTGTGCATCTCTCCACCCACTCAACACAATCTGGAGCACCTGACGCGCATCTTTCTGGGCGATTTCAGTGCAGACACCCTTGTGGTGCCCCCCGGCCTCCTCCCTTTCGGGAGCCGTCGTTGCACTCCTGGCAGAGACCCTTTTCCGGAGTCCCAGCCCCTAGGGATCTCTGCCAGCAGCATTATGCCCCCCCCCCCCCAGTCTCTAGGTTCCATGCCTCATCCTAGCTCAGGATTGACACATTTGGATACTCCTGATGGGCTTCACGCCCTGCACCATGACCGGCCCCCAGATCATGATTCCTTGGTTTTTGACTTCTGGGGGAGGAGGACATTCTACTCTGCATGGTTGCTGCTTTCTGTTGCAGCACATCAGGCTCACTATGCATCCTATGACAGGTTGTTGTGGTCCAGGCTAGGTCAACTTCTAGCTTTGATGCCTGACACAGAGGAAACCAGACAAGCCATTGCACTCGCTGCACGTGGCCTGGAGCTAGCAAGGCACCAAGCAAGAGAATCTTATGACGCCATTGAGGTAGCTACCAGGGTCGTAGGGACAGCAGTCTGCATTAGGTGAATGGCATGGCTGCGTCTCTCCCGGTTGTCACCCTTGGCCCGGCGTAGGGTGATTAACTCCGCTCACCAGGGAACCTATCTTTTCTCCCGTAGGGTGAGACGGCGTCTATCTGGGCTGCTTCCGACCCCCTCTGGGGGGTCTCCATCTCACTCTCCCCACTCTTGGGCCTCTCCAGACCCATGAAGATTCTCCCTCTTAGTGTGTCACCCACTGAGAGTTAAGGGACTCAGCCACTTAGGGTTAAAAGCCCCCTTCAGAGGGGCTCGGCACTCACCCAAAGGTGATGAATGGTGAAGATTGACACAGATGAGATATGGAAATTACATACTTACTGTAATTCTGATCTTTCTGTGTATCTTCACCATTCATCACAATCCCACCCTCCATCCCCCTGGGGCCTCAGTCTCTGGGTCCCCTCCCTCTTTGTGCCCCCCTCTGGCCCCCCCTCCTTTCTGTTAGTCAGGAGTGGGGTAAACTGGGGCACATAGGGGATCATTTTCTTTAGAGGCAGAGTGGTCAGGATGTGGGGGGCACTCCTTCTTCAGTGCTTCGGCTCCACTCCTGTGGGGTGGGAGTTGGCAGTTGCCCTCCTTTCTTTCCTTCTTCCCTTCTCCCTGTCAGTCTTTTGATTTCCTTGTCCTTTGAACATTACCTCAATTAATTTAAGAAACTAGGTTTCTTACACCAGAATCTCCTTTTGAGAGGGGGGAGATATCCCTGTATCCTGTCTTTTCTTCCAGAATAGCCGATTCTGCTTTTTGGGGAGTCGTTGCCAGTGATTCTGTGCCTTGAGTTCTGGCTGTTAGCTTCTTGGCTACTCCTTCGCAGTTCCTGTACAAGCTGGAGACAGGTCAAGGTTACAGGGTATGTTTCTCCTGTTTTTCCATCCTTAACCCACCCTCCCGCCTCCTTTCTACTTCCAGAGATTGGGGCTCCTACCCAGTCCCCTTAGTCTTCAAGCTTGTTCTGTCCACTCAGTCGTTTATTTCTCCTTTTAGTTTATATATCTTTTCCTTTGTCTGTCCCTTGGACTTCCTTGTCCCACCTTCCCACCCCTTTTTCTCACCTCTACGGCGACTCATAACTGGCGGAAGGGCAGAGTCAACAACACCTAATGGCCAACCCTCGAGCACCTGGCCTCGAGGGCGGCGCCGATGGTGCGTTGGCTCCACCCCTCTAAAAAAAAGTCCCACAGGGTCATGACCTCTGGCCAAGTACCCAAAGGTGATGAATGGTGAAGATGCACAGTAAGACCAGAATTACGGTAGGTACGTGATTTCCATTTTTTGCAGCTACTAGCCCTGTTGGATAGTGGCTGCAAAGCTCAATTTTAATCCCTGTTTGTTTGCTGAAAAGTCACATCAGCAGAGTTTTTATTTATTTATTTATTTATTTTGCCACACACACACACACACACACACACACACACACACACACACACACACACACACACTATTGACAGTGCTGGCCTTGCATCTTCAGTCCAAATAAAGTGTACATCTGGTAATCAAAAACCTTTAAAAAGATGTAAATAAACTGCAAAAAAACTATTCTAAACAAGAGTTAGGGTTGCTACATGGTGTCAGGAAAACTGAGAAATGTGATGTGTTTAAATCATAGGCTGACTTAGAGGGGGGGCTAAGGGTGCTATAGCTCCTCTATCATGAAGCTCCTCTATTAGTAACACACCATGCTGCATTCTTAATCGACATGCACTGATGTCTCCATGAAAGCTGCCTGAGCCATACGGGTCTCATCTGTCCTCCAGTGTCCTGATAGTGCAGTAAACAACCACCCCCACTGCATTACATAGTTGGCCCCGAAAAGCAAGTCTCCAGCACAGATTTCTTACTAACTTTCATCCTGCACCATGTGGTCTGGTCCCAGCACTGTGGCAGCAGCAGGTCTTGCCTTGGTGAGCCTGAGCATTCGTTGTCCACTTTTGCAGGCTTGGTGCAGCTCCTTTATTCGTGCATGAAGGGGGGGGACAGCTGCAGCAAAGCGGAGTGGACCTTAACAATACAGATCTCAGCCATGTCACTTGGTGTGCACTGCTACTGATTTGCTGTTGCAGCCAGTAGTGGATGTGGCTAGCAAGGGGCGCATTCTTTAAATGTCTGGGCTACCGAAACAAGAGTGAGCTGTAATTCATTCACTCAGAAGATTAATGTTGGTGCAAGAGAGGAGCGAGTGTACTACTGAGGTGCAGACAGAGAGAGTGGAGCCTACAAGTGAAGAGCAGAGTCCGGGGTTTCATGTGGCAGCAGTCCAGTAACACGGGGTCGGTGTGGCCTTGGTAAATCAGCACAAGGAGTTGGAGTGAGGTTCAGGTCATTTTCCGGTAGCTGAAGCAAACTGTAGCTGAGAGCTCTGCTCTTTAGGAGTTATGGGGTCAGTGTGTGTTGTCTAGTGAGAAAGAGTTTGGCGGCCAGGTGACTGGAGACCGTACTTAACTAGGGGCACATAGACTTCAGCCTACTGAAAATGGATCAAGTCTTTATTTAATCAGGTACTTGCTTTAAAAAGAAAGACTTTCACAGTCTCAAACTATGGTGGGTGGGAGGCAGCTGCTGGGATAGGACAGGACATTAGTGTTCCATCAGACTGGGTGCATAATAAATGTAGTACTAGTGTTATTAATTTCTAGTATGGGGAGCTTAAATTCATGACATTAAAATTCAGGTCACTGCTAGTTTTGTCCTATATGGCAAATTGATTTTGGTGCAGATTTGCAGGAGAGGGAGTTGGACAGTAGTGCCCTCCTGTAGCATGCTAGGAATGGTACAAAGCTAATGCTGGGGCAAGTCTGGTCTCAGTGACAGCATGAATCAGGAGAGGCAGAAACTGGTACATGAGACCTTTGAACTGAGGTAAAAACTTCAGCATGTGCTGTATGTCTAATCTGTGTGGTCTTTTCAGTCATGGTTGTACAGTGTGAATGAGCACAGAGGGAATTAATAGACATGGCGACTTTGAAGGTGTTCTGCTGTATATTTTGGCATGTGCAGGAGTTTCTGCATGCTTGGAGAGCAACATCAGCAACAGAAGTCATAAGACCTTGTTTGGCACATTGACACAAGCAGTTACAAAACCAGAAAAAAAATAATAGAATCAAATATTTAGTTGATGTAGTTCTATATGTTGAATGGGGGGAAGGGGGTGCACGTTGTAATGTACCCAAGCAAGTGCTGTTGCTAAAAAATAAACAAAACAAAACAAAAAAAAAAGCATTTTATATTTGTTTAAAAACTGTGTTCTGCTGTCTGCTTACTGACTTCTTGGGCCTGTCATAAAATTGAGATGCTTCATACCTTGGGGTTATCCCAGTAAAGAACATTTAAAAACAATAAAAACTATTTTATTTATTTAAAAAATTATTTTCTTTGGACTCGGTTGCTCTATAGAATAAAATCTGTTTTGCAAAAATAGCAAACTTGAAATGATATTTTCAGAACTAGATAGCAAAGTGACTTTGTTCCCATATTTCTATAGTTATTGTATTTATTTTTTTACTGAGTTAAGGTTGGGGGATACGTTAATCTGTACTGCAGGACAAACTGGGATGGGTTGACTTTATGGTAATGTCATAACATGCATGAGTGAGTGACATTTATGAACTTGTTTACTTGGATTGTCATGTAATTTGTCTGCAATTTGTCTTTATCACAAGTCTCTTTCAACTTGTCTCATTTTTATGTATTTCGGATGTGCTGCTGCCCAGCTGCAGTCCTTTAGTATTTTCTTTTATTTTTGGGGTGGGAGGGTATTTTGGGCAACATACTGTTATGTGGACTGTGGGGACTCTGGGAAAGGTGCTAGGATACAACTCAGAAAGCAAGGGAAGGGAGGAAATGGGTAGAAATTGCATTAGAAATACCCTCCAAAATGCACCAAAATGTTAAAAAATCTCAGGAGGCCTAGGTGGCCCACCACACCTCCGGCCTGTTATTAATTTTTTTATGACTTGTGCTCCCCCATCTACTGGACTCCTGGATCTGCCCCTGGTTTAAATTACACTATTTAAGAACTGCTGTAACCTGAAATGTAGCACAGTTTATGTCAAACATGGAAATTTACCCCAGTCCCAAAAACTTTTGAAACCAATTACCAAAGGAAGGGTTATACATGCTGTTTAATGCAAAGGTTTTAAACCACAGGGACACCACATCATACAGTTACCACAAACGTTGTCATATATTTTTACTCTAATGTGTCATTTCCTTGCTTTTGAGATGGTTTATTCATACCACTCGAGGGATGAATAAACAGGAGAGAATAAAAGGTGTTGTAACATGGCACTGAAGTGAGTGTGGAAATGGGGATGTGCGATTGGTTGAAGTTGATCACGTGGGGGAAGTCGGAGCGGAGATTAATCCAGCATAACTGTCATGTCCAAAAGTGAAGTACCAGGACCATCTGGACAGATGGGTAAGCAGCACCGGGGAGAGGGAAAAATGAACTGTGAGAGGGACGTCATTCTTGGGCATGGAGCGAGCGATAAGCTAGGTAGTGTCGGAAACGGGAAGCGGAGAAATATAAGCCGGGCACTATAGGAATAGATAGGAGATGGTGAAAGAGAAATACCATGCGGAGAAATGGTACACGGTTCTCACTGACAGGAGGTATCAGGCTGGAACAGTGGGTCGAGTTGAAGTTCGGAGGTGCAGCAAGTGTAGGCAGCGACAGAAAACAAGAAGCGAAGGAAAGAGCAACGAAAGAAACAGCGATGAGTGGAAATGTAGGGAAAGAACAGAGCACGAGTAGATTGTCAAAGAGAGAGGAGACGACTGAAAAGGCATATATGGAATCTAGCAGGATGGAGATTGAGGACAGAGATGTAGATAGAACGGAAGGAGAGTGGAGTGTGCAGAGGACAAATGAGACAGGACGAGAGAAAGAGACAGAAATGAAGCGGTATAGGAGCAGTGAGATAGTGACAAGAAATAGAGGAGAGATGGAGAGAGACAGACAGACAGACGGGGAGCAGGAGACCTTAGTATTTGTGCTCAACAGAACTGGATGAGCTGGAACGGAGCAAGGTCGAGAGAAACGCACACAAAAGTACATCTTGGGTATGTAATGTGTTCTCGGACTGGTTGCAAGAGAACAGTATGTCCATAGGTATAGCAACGGTACCTGTTGCAGCCCTGGCAGATATATTGAGAGAATTTAATGGGAGTGTAAGAGCAGAGGGGGGAGAGGAGTATAGCATCAGCTCTTTAATGGGAATAAGAGCCGGCCTGAATCGGTACATTAAAAGTGTAGAGGTCAGACGAAATATTAATATAATGACCGATACGGAGTTCAGAACCGCCAATAATGTTTTCCTAGCAGTGCTCAGAAAATATCGGAGAGCTGGAAAAGATGTAGCTGCACACTATCCAACTATTACCATAGAGGGCATACATAAAATCAGAGAGTGTGAGAAGCTAAATCCACAGACAGCCTGTGGACTTGTGAGGCATCTCTGGTTCGAAATCCAACTCGGCTTAGTGAGGAGAGGCCAAGAGGGACTGAGGCAACTGACCCAGAACTCCTTTGTTCTGGAGAGAGATGGAAGTGGGACAGAGTATCTAGCGCTAGGGTTTAACGAGGCAACCAAAAATCACAGCTCTGTCACTGAGACTAATAAACAAAGTCTAAGAGGAGTGCTGTGTGCTCAAAGCGAAAGTGCTCTGTGCCCAGTGGCGCCCTACAAGGAGTATGTGAGTAGATGTCCGGCAGGAGCACCGACATTCTATCTTCACCCACTGCGAGTACCACAGGATGAGCTCGAGAAGCGAGAAGTGTGGTGCTCTAGGCAGTCAATAGGCAGGAATTACTTAGGAGACATGATGTCTCAGATATCAAAAGATGCCCAGCTGACAAAGAGCTACACGAACCACAGCGTGCGGAGTACTGCAGTGCAGATGTTGACAGAGGCTGGTCTTGCATAGAGAGAAATTATGTCCGTGATGGGGCACAGTTGCAAGACCAGCCTCCGGAATTACTGGGCTCCGACTGTGAACGACAGGAAGAAGTGGTCACAGATCCTATCGGCAACCGATGAGGGGACTTGCAGGAGCAGGGAAATGACATCTACAATGCCACATAGCACACCAAGTCTGCCATATGAAAGAGGTGAAGAGAGCCTGAAAAGACAGAGAACTGTCACAGAAGGAGCTGCAGTGTCTGGGAGAGCACGAACAGATATCGACAACAGCCAGAGAGGAAGCACTGCTGACGCAGATGATAATGGGGAGGATGCTGCGGAGGAAACAGGGGAGCTGCTGAGAGCTCCAAATGAGTGGCACGGATATAAGGCGTCAGCGTTTCAGTGCCATACATTCACCGTGCATGGTACGGTGAATTTCAGTTGCGTATCAGGAGCACCGGAAACAGAGGCAAGAAATGACATGACAGCGGAAGCACAAAGACACGAGAAGCAGTAGCACCAGATCAGGCAGGACACGGAGCGCCCGACATCGGAGCTATCTCACAGCAGCATTAAGAAGTGAGCGACGGAGGATGCAAATTCATTATGGAAGTCCAGAGCGCGGCGAGAAAGGACTCCACCACAGACCTCCAACAAGTGGTATGACATGAATACCCGCCTAGAACGCAAAATAAAGTCAGTCTAGCATGTGAAGCGCACTGTTCTGTTGATATAGCAGTAGACAATGTTTTCACCCCATCACCATATAAAAGCTGTTCTGTAACAGGTTTTGGAAGTGCAGTAGAAACCTTATCAAAACATGCCGAGTCGCTGTGTTATGTTGTTCTAACGATGTCAAATAGATTCCTGGCAACTGTATACTCGCGTGACCCATGTTACAAGCGCATTAAGCCACTCCGAAGGTGGCATCTAATGCTATTAATGCATGGTTGGGCTGTTGTATGTCCTCGGCCTGCGGCCTCGGGTCACAACCCTCCCAACCATGCATTAATCCAGCATTAGATGCCACCTTCGTCGTGGCTTAATGCTTACTTGTTGAAGAAAATGATTTCCCTCCAGGGCGAATACCATATTCTAGTAACTAGAGTCTACTAGTGCTGTCATATAATTCCGCAGTCTTCTCAGCCCTGGGTCGTTGCCCCTGAAACAGAACTTAGAATAACGAAATGCACAAGCAGTAAAATAAATCTTTGGTTTACTCTGAGGAGCCATTGTATACTAAGGTTCTAGAAGAGGAGGTAAAGAAGGGGTTATCTGACTCACTAGGAAACACTCTAGAAGAAACATCATTACTATGGTGAGCAATTGTTTCTTTTAGCAACAAGAGTTTACTAGTGATGTTGTACAGTTCTTTAGACTCCAAGCAGTACTTTGAGAGGCAGGGTATAGAACCTATTTAGGAAAAGGGTTCTGAACCAATGAAGTAGTAAACCTTGCATCCCTTCTAGTCAGCCAATAAGCAAGCGATAATGCCCAACAGGGTGGGTGGTGTTGCGCAATACCGGACTGCCCAGGGGCGTAATGAGGCCCGACGCCACAGGCAGAGGACCTTATAGCCCTTGGAAGGTCCGGTATTGCCCATACCGCCCACCCTGGAGGGCATTATTGCGCTTAGAAAATTGGCGCTGTGTCAATTTTATGTTGGATTAAAAAACTTATAAAAAAATAGTTGACAAATGTATTAATTATAATGTTGAAATGTTTGTGTGATAAAGTAGTCCCTGTCTTTGTGCTGTTGCATGTTTCCGGATTTGTTGTCCTCCCCCCAACACACACACACAGGGATTCTCTCGTTCTTAACCCCAAACACCACTCTACAGATGAAAAGACTGAGTTTTTCCTGTGATACTGTGAAAAAAAAAAAAAAACTGCCAGACTGTACCTGCACAGGGTCTTAGAGGAGAAGTACAGCAGTAGTTTGCGATCTGTACAGTGATTTACGGTGCCTCCCGTCATTTGTCGCTCGTTGTATTGTGAAATGGATGTCATGATTCAGGTGTCAGATGAGGAACACAACTGCATGTTACGAAGTTGAAATTACAGAATAAATAGATTTCTCGATCGGTTACTTCACGGCAGTTTGCACGTTCCAGTGATGTCACACCCTGAAGTAAACAAGAAACAGAAGAAAGGTACCGGATAGAGAAATTCTTTTTTTTTTTGGGGGGGGTGGGGAGTATGGTGTTTGCTTTGAGCATTATAGGCAGTGCTGAGAGGTTCATCAGCAGGGATATGTACAAGTATTTCGGGAGCTGTGTAGGCAGTTTCATTTCAGGAGCGAGTGGCGCATTCGGGGCTCTTATCTCACTAAGTGACAGAATAAAATGGGGATTTAAAATGAAATCGGGTAGTTTTGTCCAATAGGGAAGCAAGCTGGCAACAAGGATAAGGTGTGTGGGTGAATGGTCACTGGGGCCGGTGCTTTTTATTTCCTGGGCATCTATTGAAAGTTAATGTACCCCCCAGCAAGGGTACTAGCCAATCAGATGCCAGGAAATAAAAAGCCCATTTTCTAATGTGCTGTAAAGGTGTGTACTGAGGTCCAAGTAGCTGCTTTACAGACCTCCTAAAGGAGTATACCCCTCAGAGCTGCCACCGTGGCAGATGTAGCTGTAGTAACTGGTGGAGTGAAACGTGCACAATTGAAGGAGTTATTTTAGCCGGTGATATTTGCAACCTGTAAAATAAAGAGACTATTAGTGCTGCAGTCATGACTGAGGAACTGGTTTAGAAAATGTTTTTTTAAAAGTTTTAAACTCGATGACCAGGGTGTACAGGGTCTTAGAATACTAATACTTATATTTAGATGTAGCTACAGTGATGTACAGTAAATACAGTACATAGAGTCACAGTAGTGACTCCCAGCCCAGTTAGAAAAATGTACTGGGGGCACTACCTCAGTTACTACAGAGTACCAGACTTATTGGGAACTAGAAGGTACAGCCAAGACGATTCTAGATGCTGACCCTTTACTCTTTGTGTTTCTGTAAAAATGGGGCTGGCAGTATAATCTAGACGTTGGGGTCAGGAACTGTGAATGAGCTTGGTACATCCCCAGCAGACCTGGGATTGATTCCCACAACCTCCACTTGCATACTGTGTGACTGAGCAAGTCATTTAACCTCCCCAGTGCTCCCAGGCTGCCCCTGAAAACAGGCACTTGTGCCTAGTGGGCTTTACCTAATTATCAAAGAATAATACAAAAAAATCTAGTTATCTCAATAGTCTGATATTTTCACAGATATATGCACTGTAGTGTTGGATATGAACAGAGAAATGCACATTTCTTTTATTCTGTAAAATATTTTCATAAAAAACAAACAATACAACATAGTATCAACATAGCATCATATACATTCATACTCTGTATTATTGGTCCCCACAGCTTTTCCATTTAATAAAATACAGCTGAATGCCAGATGAATGTAGGGGCCTTTCACATTACTGATACCAAACACTAGACATAACAAACAAACACCAAATACCCGACATCTAATACCCGACACACACACAGACAACAAAAACAAGAAAACAGCCAAAATATAATTACAACACTACCTATCTTTCTAAGCACAGTGCCAGATTCTGCACAGTATAAACTTATCTACCGTGACACAAGGCTTTTCATTACAAAGATGTGAAAGTGCAGTTGAGAGCGGCCATGCCCAGAACGGAGAGAGAAAAGGACTTCATTAGTAATCCTCATTAATAAACTTAACAGATTCATTAAGTACATATAAAATAGACAATGAAAGTATCATTGTAGTCTCACCCTAGACTGCTCTGCTACCCCCCTAACCTAACCAAATCCCTGTCTGTTTTAGTGGAGAGAGTGAATCTAAATACCTACCCCATTGGAGTTCAAACTTATCAGACCAACCCCTGAAGTCATAAGTCAAGTGTTTCAGTTACAGCATATTAGGAAATGCACATTTCTAACAATACGAGTCCAATAGTGATGCCTTACAAAACACTACATCATCTCCACTCTGAGATGTTGACTTGGAGATTTGGATGATGCTGTGGAATCAGAATTTCAGGCAAATGTTGCGGTGTGGTGATGCTTTCTCTAGTGTTCTAACGTCAGATTTGTTTTCTGCGCTGAAGAGGGCACTCGCCTTGGAGTCCTGTCCAAGTCCATTGACTAAATCTTTATTTTAGTTTTAGAAAAAAATCCTATAGCTTTTTCTGTTTAATTTTCAATAATTGTGTTGGAGAGATTATTTTCCCTATCTTGTGTATTTTAGCAGTAATCTCTTGTTTTCAGTAGTTACTCGGAACTGGAGAATAGTCTAATTTTGCGGTTCCTGCTTTAACGTGGTAACATGTATTTTCTCTAAAAACGAAAATAACCACTTGTTTTATCATTTTTATCTATCACTTTATGAATTTGTAATCGAAGGACCTGACAATAACTTTTTGGCTCTACTCAGTCGATTGGTATGACTGAAAAGCCAGAGTAAAGGACAGGGCCGACAGGATTTAAGAATTGCAGATCCTGTCACAAGATCTTGGTGAAGCCAGATCACCATGATCTGTGTTTTAATTATTTGGGGCCTGACCACGACTATTTAAATTGTGATTTGCATAAACGTTTTCCCCTAAAACTCAAAAGAAAAGGATAAAACTCAGAGATCCAGTCTGCAGATGAGTCACCTAACAGCTCTCCTAAAAGAACAAGCATTTGTCAATGCTGAATGTTTGCTTGCTGGCATTGGCATTGGTAGTGTAGGAGTTAAAGAGATGCATAATAGGAATGGCAGTGAAATATTGAACTGAAGCCAACACCACCACCACCACCCTGCAGAGACTGACAGGTATTGGGGTGTGCCTTTGGGTCATTGGCCATAATGCCCATGCCATTTCACCACACCCTACCCTGCTCACATCGACAAGTGTCACTGTGTGCCTTGGGGTCTTTGGGCCTTATGCTCACCCCCATTCCATAAGGAAATACAGTGAGATGGGTGCAGTATAGGAGAATGGGGTGAACTTTGGGGCTGAAGAGTCCAAGGCGCACCTCGATGCCTGTCACTGGCTGCAGGGTGTGGGTTGGGGTGGAATGGCATGAGCATTACAGATGACAATCCCAAGTCACAGCCTTGATGCCTGTCAGTCTCTTCATGGTGGGGCGTTATGGTTGGAAACCCTAACACCCGGACGTTCATTGGTATTTCCTCCAAATTTTCTACATGGGTTTTTGTGACCCTACCTCATGAACAGTGGCAATATCAGTTCGTTAGCTGCTAGCTGATTTTGCACAATGACTACGCCATTTGGCACCACAGGTGCAAAACACATTTCGAACAGGATGTGAAAAATGACAGCTGTACTGTTCATGGGGAGGTGTAAAAAATAGCAATGTTGAAAATCTGGAGTGAAAATATAAAAAAAAAAAAAACTGGAAGTCACGAGCGTGTGTAGAAACTGCGCAACGCACACCTGTAATGTAATTAGTTTGGGGATTTTTTACAGCAGATTGTCAACACAGGCATTTTGGGACCTATGCTCATGAACAGTGTGACTATGATTTTCTTAATCTGTCCTGAACACTGATTTCCCACAGCGACCGAGGCATTTCTGCACTGGAAGTGCGAAAACACATTTTGTCCAGGGTGTGAAAAATGACAGCTATACTGTTCATAAGGAGGTATGGAAAAATGCCAGTGTTGAAAATCTGGATTGAGAATATTACAAATTCGTGAACTTTCGAGAGTGCATGGAAACTGCACAATGCACGCTCGTAACACAGTAATTTTATGGACTTTTGTCACCAAATGTTCAACATAGCCATTTTAAGACCTCTGTTCATGAACAGTGTCACTGTGATTTTCTTAATCTGTCCCAAACATTGATTTCATACACCGACTGCACCATTGTGCGCTACATGCGTGAAAACACATTTTGGGCAAGATGTGAAAAATGACAGCTGTACTGCTCATATGGAGGTATGGTAAAATGGCAATATTGAAAATCTGGAGTAAAAATTCTCGAAGTTATGAGCGTTCATAGGAACTGCGCAATGCACGCTTGTAAAACAGTCAATTTTGAGAATTTATCAAATTCAACATAGGGTTTTAGGCCACCCATGAACTGTGACACTGTTGTTTCGCTATTTTGTCCTGAAAGGTGGTGACCGGAAACGCTTTTTCGGGACCGAACAAAATGACAGTGGCTGAGTTCATGAGGTGTGGTCCCAAGAACCCCATGTTGAAAATTTGATGAAAGAATTCCAAAATGGCCAAGGTATGCACCAAAGTTGGGGGGGGGGGGGGAAACATTTATGTCATTATACAGTTTACCGACTTTTCTTCAGTTTGCAGTCGACTTTGAAGAGTGCAGACGTGTTCCCGGTCCACTGAAGATTGTCGTGCTGGCCTCCAGAGGTAAGTATGGGGTGTGGGGAGGTGAGGTATGCAGAAGGTGGGCACGAGTTGGGGGAGGGGGCAAGAGAGTCAACGAGGCACAGTTTTCTTTTGTTCTAGGTGTTTTTTATATATATATATATATATATAAAGATGATGTGGGACTTCTAAGGACATGGACATGTTGTTCATCCACACTGTCTGGCAGGTTCCTTGCCGCTTTAAACCTTGCCGGAAGGTCTTCAAGCTGGCTCCTCCCACCCACCCTGGTGGTAAAACTCTTGGCTTCGCCCCATGATGCCAGATCTTCCTTACCGCTTGGAAGCTCAGGTTCCCTCCTTAACGCTCTGCATATAGACTGGATCCTAATTCTTCGGTTCGCCCGAAACTAATTCTTAAATTTTCAAGACTTCGGTCTAATTACTCCCTCGCGGCTACGATGGACAAATCGACTCCTGGATTTTGGCGGTGCCCATGTGGGCAGAAAATGTCCAGGACGGATCCGCACTCCACGTGCATCTACTGCCTCGGCCTAGATCATGACCCGCAGGCCTGTGAGTTATGCCGTTCATTTTCGGCCAACATCCTGGAAGACCACGTTGCCTGGTTACAGATTGGGCGCCCCGAGAAGCACTACCCACCAGTGAAGTCCAAGGAGGCCTGTTGGGTGGTGTCCGGCAGCTGGCTCGGCTGAGCAACTCGAGCAGATGATGGCCCTCGAGGAGGAGGTGGCCCAGGCCGCATCTTCATCTTCCTCGGTCGCGGCATTTATCCCGCTCTCTCTGGGATCCTCCTACCCAGCTTCTTTTAAGGAGCTTTGCCAATTCCTTTCCATGAAGTGAGAGGGGCCATCAGGACACTCTTCTCGGTCCAAAAAGAAGGACTCGAAAGGTAAGTCCCACCGTCAGCGTTCATGGGAGCGGGAGAGGCCCCCTTCCCCGGACAGTCGACACTCGACTTCGGTTGAGGTTGCGACTAAGGCCACTGGCTTCATGGTGTCCCTGTCAGGTCAGCCAGCTGAGACACCTGTTGACGCGGTCGAGATTTTTCTCGACCCATCGGACGGGCTATCGACTGGTGAAGCCGACAACCCTTCTTCACCGGTTCCCCCAGTGGAGACCGAGGACTTGCCTGCACCTCCCATGCCGGAGTCCCCGGTCAAGGCTCCCGAGCCGAGGGAAGAGCGGGTATCCTCTGCCCCTTCCCAGACCCGTCCTCAGAAACACCAAGGGTCTCGGTCTCGGACCTCGTCTTGGTCCAGCCGATCCTGCCGACATCGGCGGTCTCTGTCTCGGCACTGAAGTAGCAGGCGGCGCCTACCATCTCGCCTTCCTCTCAGAAGAGGAGAGGCTTCGAAGCAAATTAAGGCTAACGCTTACGAGGACCTAATATGGAAGCAGTTACTTCTGTCTAGGAACCAGCCGTCGCTTCTTCCCGCCATCAAGGGTTGCCACCCGAACGGCCGAAACAACCCCTCACGATAGTCGAGATGCCCAAGCCTGGGCCAGTTGTTCAGCCAAAGCCAGATGCCCCACCGATTGTGGTGGAACCTCTGCTTCCACAACCGAAATCAGGGGCACTGACCAAGGGCTCTCGGTCGGGTCAGGGTCTGCCCCACAGGTTGTCGGTCACCCTCACTCCCGACCGTCCTCTGCAGGTGGAGGGTGGCTCAGGCCCCAGGCAGCTCTTCACAGACTCCTCGGAGTCTGACGACGACGACTCTTCCCTGTTTTCCAGGCCCCTTGACCTGGAGTCCTCTGGGGGGGGCAGTCGATGGACAATAGCCCATTGTCTTTTATGGGTTTGCTTCGGCTCATCTCGGAGTCCACCAGGATGCAGCTCGAGCCCGTATCCAGACGGGCTAAGTATCCCCTGACGAAGATACTGGACCGAGGGGCTTCGCCCACGGAGGCCTTTCCAGTGGCTGAAGCCATTGTTGGCCCAGCCTTGGAGCTTTGGCAGCAGCCGGCTTCCTGTCCTGCACCTTTGGCCAGGATGGCCAGGAAGTATGCAGTCCCTACTGGCTCTTTGTCCGGTTTTTCACAGCACCACTCTGCGGAGGGGTTGGTCACCGATTGCGTTTTCCGGCATTCTGGGAACGCTAGGGATGTGGATAAGCCCCACGACAAGGAGTCCAAAAAGCTGGACTATGCCGGGCGCAAGGTGTACGCTGCGTCCTCCCGTGGCCTCCACCAGGCCAGCTCAGCCGTGCTGATGGCACACTTCTCCCACGCCCTCATGGGCTCCCTGGATGAGGTGATCCCTCACCTCCCGGCTGACCTGCAGACCACGGTCAAGCAGGTGTGGGATCAGGGAAGGGCGGTGGCAAAGCAGCAGATCCAAACGGCTCTGGACATTGGAGACTCCTGTGCCAGATTAGTTGCGGCCGTTGGGCCCGTTGGTACATGCGTCCCCTTCAGTGGGGGTTGGCCAGCCAATGGTCACAGCACTCCGATCCCTTGGATCAGCTAGTGACAGTGACCCAGGGGATGTGGAATGCCCTCCAGTGGTGGACCGTTTCAGCACATCTGCAGGAGGGCATCACGTTCGTTCGCCCCGAGCCAACGGTCTCTCTATCGACTGATGCCTGTCTGATGGGTTGGGGTGCCCATCTGGGGAGCACAGAGCGCACGGCCTCTGGTCCCCTCGGGAGTCCTGATATCACATCAACCTGCTGGAGCTTCGAGCAGTTCGTCTAACCCTCACCGCCTTTGCTCCATTTGTACGAGGTCAAGTGGTCCAGGTTCAGATGGACAATACCACGACCATGTACTACCTAAATTGCCAGGGCGGGACGCACTCCATGCCTCTGTGCAGGGAAGCTCTCCACATTTGGTCACTCGTGAACAGCCTGGAGGCGGATCTCCTTGCCATCCATGTGGCAGGAGCCTCCAACATTCTGGCCGATGCCCTCAGCCGGATAGGGGCTGCATCCCACAAGTGGTCTGTCCTGCTGGAGGTAATACAAGATCTGTTCCCCCGCTGGGGCATGCCTCAGGTGGACCTGTTTGCCTCCAGCGAGAATGCGAAGCTGAGACTGTTTCATGCCCGCCCCCCTCAGCAGGGCTCGTGCAGGGGGATGCCTTCTTGAGGCCGTGGACCCCGGGCCTCTTCTGCGCCTTTCCCCCATTTCCCTTGATCCACAAGGTGCTTCTCAAGGCGAGGAGGGACAAAGCACAGATGATTCTGGTAGCCCCAGACTGGCCCCGCCAGTTCTGGTATCCAGATCTCCTCAGTCTCGGCTCCAGGTTCCCGAGGCAGCTTCCAGCCCACCCGGACCTGATCTCAGTCAATCAGTCAGGGGAAGGTATTCCATCCGGACCTTCAATCTCTGCACCTGACGGCCTGGTTCCTGAGCGGCTAGAGTTCCAGGCCTTGGGTCTTTCCGACGAGGTCCTCAACGTTGTTGAGACATCCAGTAAGGAGTCGACCAGGAAATGCTATGCCTTCAAATGGAAGAGATTCTCCATTTGGTGTCAGGGCAAGGGCCTGGACCCTTCCTCCTGTTCCTTGGCAAGCATTCTGAACTACCTGTGGTCCCTTTCTCAGCAAGGGCTTTGGTCGACGACCCTTAAGGTGCACCTGGCAGCCATCTCTGCTTACCGGATGCGGACCGGGAAGCAGTTGGTGGCACAGGAAGGTGGTCAGGTGCTTTTTCAAAGGCCTTGATCACATATCCCCTCCGGTGCGAGAACCTCCACCTCTGTGGGATCTACTGCTGGTATTGGCTAAGCTCATGGGCAAGCCATTCAAACCGATGCACAGGTGTGACATCTCTCACCTGTCGTGGAAGGCCACCTTCTTGGTGGCTATCTTGTCAGCCAGAAGGGTGGGAGAGCTCCAGGTGCTTTCCATCAAGTCTCCTTATCTGGTCTTCCACAAGGACAAGGTTGTCCTGCACTCCAACCCGAAATTCCTTCCGAAGGTGATGTTGGAGTTTCACCTTAACCAGGTGTTGACTCTGCCGGTGTTCTACCCCAATCACACCTCGGAGGCCGAATATAGGCTCCATACTTTGGACCCTAGAAGGGCGCTCGCTTACTATAAGGAGCGGACGGCTGAAGTTCGGGGAGAGGTTCGCCAGCTGTTTGTCACCTACGCTGAAGCCGCACCTGGCTGACCTGCAGCCAAGTGGACGATAGGCAGGTGGGTCACCTCCTGCATAGATCTCTGCTATAGGTTGGCGGGCATGGAGCCTCCCAGAGGGATAAGAGCTCATTCTACCCGCCATACCGCTGCATCGGTGGCTGCTTCCATGGGTGTCCCTATCCAGGAAATCTGCAGGGCTGCTACCTGGAAGTCCGCACACACCTTCATCACCCACTACCACATCGACCTTGAGTCACGTCGGGATGCTGGTTTTGGGGCCTCGGTTCTCCAGTCTTTATTTCCTAAGCAGGGGGTGTGCGCCTTGCCTCTGTCCTCCCGAGGAACTGCTAGGAGTCTGCCAGACAGTGTGGATGAACAACATATCCATGTCCCTAGAAATACAGGTTACTCACCTGTAACAGGAATTCTAGGAATGGTATATGTTGTTCATCCTATCCTACAACCTCCCCAGCTTGACGCACAACCTGGCTTCCAGCAGGCTAGATCTGGCGCATGCGGCGGAGCCGAGTTTTACCACCCAGGTGGGTGGGTGGAGGAGCCAGCTTGAAGACCTTCCGCAAGATTTAAAGCAGCAAGGAACCTGCCAGACAGTGTGGATGAACAACATACCATTCCTAGAACTCCTGTTACAGATGAGTAACCTGTATTTTTGGCACTCGGGGGCTGGGCTCCTAGTGTGGCACCTGGAAGTTTGTTGGGGGGCAGTGGATCTGACGGGGGATCGGGCACCCCCGTCAGTCATACAGTGTGCGGGGGTGGAGGGGAACGCATGAGCATGCTGCGGTGGGCTCCCAGCATGCCACCTAGGTGTTCGTGGGAGAAGGGGACTGGATCCAACGGAGATCAGAAACGAACTATGACAGTTCAGATGCAGTGCTGACATGTAGGCAGTTTGCATACTGCCGACTGCAGTATGCAGATTGCTTACACATTACCACTGCTGATTGTAGTGGTGGTTTTCTCAGAAGTGTACAGCACTGCATCTGAACGGCTGTCATAGACAGCTCGGACATTCATTGGTGCACTGTGACTGCGCCTGCAGAAAGGAGCAGGGCATTGGAAGTGGGGGTGGCACACCTACGAAAACTCTTACGGTGGCACTATGTTTCTTGCACATGCATGTAAGCAAACATAAAAAAGCTATGGATGTTCTGCTGCCATCAACTCCGGCCATGAAAACACAAAAAGAAAAGCATCTGACTGCACCCGCTGCCCCTCAGAAAGGGACCAGGAACCAGAAGTGCAATAGATGCCCTCAGCAGAGGACATTATAAAAATGTGTCAACTCTTTCAGACTTTTCAGGCCATGGGAAACCTTGCTGTATTCTGCCCCCAGGCATTCTTTGGAACTCTGTTGAGATCAACAACTCAGTTGAGTTAGACGTGTCTCTGAAAAGCTCCAGCTTATTGTACAAATAAACACTTTTTCAATATTTGTTCAACTCCGCATTAATTTTTTGATAGCACATCAGGGGTGGTAGGAGCAAAATCAGTGATGAGATTCAAAAAATGCGTGGGACATTCACATGGGAATACTTGAAATAGGGAAAGGGAGTAAGCAGATCAACTAGACCAATAGCGTAAGTAAATATAGGACAAATGGGCAGGCTGGATGGGCCAGGTGGTCCTTATCTGCCGACAATTTCTATGTATGTATAATTATACAATGGCAAGAAGGAATCTCTGGCTCTCATTGGTCAGTGTGGCACTGGACCCATGGTGTTATCCTGGCATAACACCACGGATCTAGTACCATCAAAGAAAAGACAGCATCAAATGTTTATAAAAAAAAAAAAACAGTGCGAACCCAGAAGGAAACCTAAAGTGAAAGCTGCATTCCAGAATGGCTTCACAACATGCCCGCCGTCACAGAACAAATAAAACCACAGGACAGAAGCCAGCCCAAATAATACCCACTAACAAGCCTCCAACAATAAAGGGAACCCAGAAATCTACCTATTTTCATTAAGAAGAAAAAACAGATTCATGGAGTGAGCCCGCCCAGTGAGCGAGAGAGAGCGAGCAAATACGTCTTGATTGTAACTGTCACAGCATGGCTCTCACTCACTCGCTTGCTCTGGAAGTAACTTTCTTTAGTTCCATACTTAAAAAGTCACCTCCCAGCATAATACCTACCCATAACCATCTCACATGTAAGCAAAAACCCAAAGGTTCATTTTCTCATTTAAAAAAAAAAAAAAAACGAAGCGCGAACGTGCAGAGCAAGCAATCGCATCTTCAGACTGTCACGGCGCGGCTCTGCTCTCTGTTCCTGAAATTACTTTTTTACTTTTGTTTTTTTTAAACAACAAGGCCACCACATAAAACAACTGAAAACCATCTGAAATGTCTCTGTACCTCGGTATTTCAGCTTCTCTTCTCAGCACCGAGTGGTCCGCCGTAAGGGGTGGGGGCAATGTAATTCAGCCTGAATATCAGCTTAGAGAATCACACACAGAAAAACATATCAAAAGCCACAAATTGTGTAATGAACATCGAGTGAATACTGGAACAAGTCTACTTTACGGCAGTGGCAGCACTAGCAAAGATTGCCATCTGTACTGCAGCAGACCCTCCCCGAATACAGAGCAGCTCCACCTATTGGCTGAAATAAGAAATCTGCACTATTTTTTAAATAAGTAATCCTATCCGTTGCAAAATAACAAAAAGATCTACTTTTAAAGTATTTTTCTATCTTTTTGTTTCTTTCTTTTACAAATGAGCCATTGTATAATAGGAATAATGCACTTCAGGGTGTGTGTCATGCTGGGATAACGCCACTCCTGGGGTATTGGACGCACTCGGCTTGAGGTCTTGTGCCCAACCACCCGAGGCGTGGTGTTATCCCAGCACGACACACACCCTGTTGTGCATTATTCCTTTATTATCCAGAGGAAGCAGGAATTTGAATACAAGGCAGTTCCTTTGAACAGAAATATCTAAGAAGCAACCCAAGTGCCCTGGGGGCAGTTTTGGTGGGGGATTTATGTCATTATCATCTTGAGTTTTAATCTTCACAGAAATGCTGTAATTTTGTATAAATCCTGACGGGAACTACATTTCAGAGTGTTACTGTGTTTTTAGTTATATTTCCAGCAGGGTGGGAATATGAGGCAGTTTAGAGTTGTAACAGTAAATCTGCAGAAAACTGAGCTATTTAGACAGAATATGTTGTACAAGACGGAATGCACTGCTTTTAGCTTTAAATTTTATAATCAACAGTTTAATATTGTATTTCACTTTCAGTTCAGCTTTCCCATAGTGGTTTTGAAGTGCAGTTGAAATAGTGAATTTATTACTTACGTGACCCTTGCACTTTTTATGATTCTCTCTGTATCAATTAATCAATCAATCAAACTTTATTTAACCAGGCAGTTACATCATTGAGCAAGCTCATTTTCAAGATGGTCCTGGACACAGAGGACACTTTTGCTTACAGTAGACAACACTTCCTACAAAAGTAGACATTAGTACAAGCAATTACAATATACAAACTCAGTACTTGGACGAATCAGACATGTAAAGCAAGTGCACATATAGGCATTTAAAGTGCAGTGTATATAGGTTGTAGCTTATAGAGTACAAGTGAGGAGAGGGAGGAGGGACATAGAGAAGGGCAGTGGGAAGAAAGGGTATCAGACACATAGGAGCGTAATAGAATGAGCCCCCCGGCAAAGCTGATTGATGAGAGGGGGAGGTGGGGGAGTATAGCCTAGAAGTTATAGTAATGAGCTGTGAATGAACTTGATACATCCAGCAGACAGGAGTTTGATTCCCACAACCTCCACTTGCATACTGTGTGATTCTGAGCAAGTCACCACTTAACTACCTCAGTGCTCCCAGTTCACCCCTGAAAACAGCACTTGTACCTAGAGGGCCTTACCCGGTTAAGATCGTGCCTGTATATTAGGGTTAAGTAAGCACTTCTATTGTAAACCCAGATTTTTGAACCTTACTAACTTTGCCCCCATTCAAACTGATTTACATAAAATTTGGAAAGCACAGCCTTTGTGCCAGGATCTCTTGTTCCTGCAAATTTGATGGAGATCAGTTCAGTGGGGGCAAAGTTAGAGGTGCGAAAAGACCTAAAACTCACACTTTTTTAAAATTTTAAGATGCCTTTTCACCATCCAATAACTAAAAAAATAGGAGGCTTTGAAACCTGAAACTTTCAGGTTTGATAGAACTTAGTCCAAGGTATGTACATTTGTGATTTTTAGGTCCAGCTGTTAAGTAATTTTTTAAAATATTAAATTAAAATGTTCCCTTTCTGAGCATGTGCAGTTCAAAAAAATCAACAATCTCACTTCAAGGGGGCTCTTGAAGCAGGTTACACCGTTAGGGCTGAAGTAGGCAGGTGCCAGGACCTCACGGAAAACTTCTAGCTAGCAGTATACAGCAGGGGACTACCCCCTGGCTTCGTCCCAGCCCCGACGTCCACCTGTGGTATAAAAGGGGTGGTCCCCAAGCCCCACCTTAGTTCTTTTCCCGCCGTCGACCCATGCAAATCGGACCTTAACAGACACCTTCTGCTATGGTTGACCGCCATTTTCTTCGTGTTACTCACGCTTTATTATTTTCCTTTTTCTCACAATCTTTACAGCTTTTTGTCCATCCTCTTCTGTGTAGCGGCGGCGAACGAAGTGTGCTTGTGGAAAGCAGCTTCCCCACAAGGATGGCCATTCATCGTGTCGGCTTTGCCTGGGCCCGGACCACGACACTGAGGTCTGCCAGGACTGCCAGGGTTCTAACCAGTGTACCCGGTTTCACCACCAGAAGACCCTGGAAGCATTCTTTCTGCAGCAAAAACTTTCAGCAATAGAAAAGGAGCTCCACAAAAGTACCTCCTCTTTTCCAGCCTCCAGGGCATCCACTTCTTCATCAGCCAAGGAGAAGAAGTCTTCAGGAAAGCACAAACACTGGGAGAAGCACAGGGACAAGCCTTGGTCAGCTTCCTGCTCTACATCCCCATGCAAGTCGGGCGCCGAACATGGGTCTTCCTCCTGCGAGAGGTTGGCCCCTTCCACTCTGGCAGCTCTCTGTCCCTCCAGGCTTCCAGTGGTCAAACCATCCGCTTTTCTTACTGTCTCAGGTGGTGGTTCTTTGGGGCTCGGGATTTCATCCCTAGCCTCTCAGCCCCTGAAGCTCATGCCCATTCACCAGGCAGGTCCTCTGCCAGTTGGCTCAGCTGGGTCCTCCTTGGGTGGTGGGTCTTTGCCCGTCACCCACCCGGTCATGGCGTCTGCTAAGTCAGTTCCGACGTCCAGGACTGACGCCTCCAATTGATGTCAGGGGCATGCACTCACCTCCGCTGCAAGAGTGACACCTCTGCCCCATTTGGGAGCTAGCTCCCCGGGACAGGCTTCCCTTTCTAGGCCGACACCAGCTGCATCACCAGATTGACACCGGATACTCAGACGGTGCCTCAGCCATCCTCTCTCAACTCTCCACAGTCGCTGGCTAGCCCTGTCATCACACAACCAACACCTGTGGGACAGACGCCTAGCCTTTCTACTCCAATTCCTTTCCCCAGGGACTGACGCCAGCTATCCCCTCTCCAGTGGATAAGATGCCAGGGTTACCCCAGCCTAAGGAACTGAGGCAGGAGCCCTCTCAGCCTACCTCACAGATGCAGATTTCCCCGGCCATGCGTCAGAACCCGCCCACAAACCTTAATTCATTGCCTCCACAGGAGCTCTCTGAAGTTGCACCACTTGTCTCCTGTATACTGTTAATAGTAAATCCTGGGCCTTTCTAAGCAAAATCAAGCTATAGTCAGCATGCCACAAACAAATCCTAATAGCTCAAGACACAAAGTACGAGTGGCAAAGTTATTCAGCACAAAATTATCTTTCCAGTGGTGGAATGCAAAGAATATGTAGTTTGGTTTTTTTTTTTCTTTGCTGGTTGAAACAGCAAAAAAAATTTTTTTCACTAAAACAGGCAACATAAGTCATACATACCATACCATAAACAAATATGAATAACTCCTAAAGTATACATGGTATACACAGAATATCAGTGGCAAAGTTGTTTAGCACAAAATTATCTTTCCAGCGGTCCTGTGCAGTCAAATATATATTATATTCTGTTACATTATATATTCAAATATATAAGTGATGTCTCCAGACGTTGCCACGGCACACAGGAAGTCAGTAGCTGACTTCTGCAGGCGACCTCAGGACACACCAGTGTATTTTACTGATGACTACAGGCGTCTGCTAGGAGACAAGGAGTTACTGCCCTTTTTGTGGCCTGGTGGTCGTACTTCAAGGATAAGGAGTCCCTGATGGAGCCCTCAACTCCAGCTCAGAGGGACCCTCCTTCCAATCCAACTAATTAGCTGGTTTCCCCTAGGAAGGCCCTGATGCCACCTCCGAAGGAGCGTACTCCACAACCAGATGGAGCTGGCACCGTTCGCCCGAGGACCCAACGACGCAGGCGTCGTTGCTCTCCTTCTCCCTCTCTGTACTTAGGCAAGTCAGAGGGATATTCTTTCTCCTCTTCTTATGATGATTCCAGGGACTCCAACCTACTGTCAGAACCAGAGGAGCCCAAGGACACCCTGCAGTCTTCTTCAGATGACCCAACTTTTATGGATGTGATGAGGCACATCTAGGCCCTTATGGGTTGGGACATGAAGGAACTGGATCCTGAGCGATGTCGGCTAGCCATCTTCCTCTGTAAAAAGGAGTCTTTACCCTTGGTCGTCCCGCCCCTTATTGACTCCTTCAAGGATGTCAATAGGGCTGCTTGGAAACATCCCTCTACTACACTAGTGACGTCCAAGAAGGCAGATCGCCTGTATAATGCCCTGAGGGATGAACCTTTCTATGGGGAACATCCAGAGGTTGACTCTGTCATTATTAATGCGGCCCATGACCGTTCTAAGCTGTGCACCTTAGCACTCAGCCCCCCCTCCCCCCTGAGAAGGACTCCAGGCAGATCGACATTTTTGGTAAGAAGGTCCATTCCTCAGCCATCTGCGCTATTCATTCCCTAAACCTCCTAGCCCATGTGGTTCAAAATCAGAATGCCCTGTGGGAGAAGGCTTTCGAGGTGGCACAGGCTCAGCCTGATATTCCTGGAAAGGCTGAACTGTTGCACCTTCTGAAGTCTGGTTCGGAAGTGGGGACTCGCGTTCTTCAAGCCTCTTATGACTCTGCAGACTCCGCAGTTATGGCTGTGGCCACGGGAGTTTGCCCTCATTGCTACACCTGGCTTAGAGTCTCTGGTTTTGCTCTGAATGTCCAGTCTAGGATCCTGGATGCCCCTTTCAGAAGCCCCGTTTTGTTTGGTAAGGATTTTCAAAATGTGTAAGCACTCGTCTCCAAGAGTCGGCAAGGCCATACATTCTGTTGACTCATTGTACCAATCTCAGCTGAAATCGTCCCAGTGGTAGTCCTTTCATCGCACCTCCAATATGCAACCCAGAGGCCAACAGTCCAGAAGTGCCTTTAAAGGAAGGCAGTTTCCCTAGCCATATGAGGGTCTGCCCCTAGAGCTCCCAGAACCTCCCAGGCCGCGTTGCCTGTCCCTGGCTCTTCTGCCTGACTCCTTACCTGACCCCCTTCCCCCAGCTGAATCTCGAGGGGAAGCGGTGTGGGTCATTTCTTTCTCTACGGAGAGGGGTGGTGCAGAATAACCTTGGATCAGTGGGTTCTGCAGTTAGTGGAACAGGGACACACTTTAGAATTTTTAGATATGCCCCCCCCTACAGTCCTCCAGTCCCCTCCCTTACCCTCAGACCCATCTCGTCTTTATCCAGGAAGAGATCCAAGTGCTCCTGCGACAGGCCATAGAACCCGTCCCACCAGCACAGCGAGGGAAGGGTTCTACTCACATTTCTTTCTGATCCCAAAGAAAACTGAAGACCTGCGTCCCATCCTGGACCTCAGCCACCTGAACCAGTTCATAGAATACAAGCGGTTCAGGATGGTCATCCTTCCCGGACTTCTCCCCTTACTCCATCAGGGGGATTGGCTCCATTCTCTGGACATACAGGATGCTTACCTTCACATCCTGGTGTTTCTACCCCACAAGAAGTTCTTTCACTTCCGCTTCCAAGGAAACTACTACCAGTTTCGAGCTCTGCCGTTTGGCCTGTCCTCGGCCCATCGAGTTTTTACAAAATGCCTTGCAGTAGTGGCAGCGGCCTTAAGGAGGGAAGGTTATTATGTCTTCCCTTACCAGACAACTGGCTTCTGACAGCTCACACCAAAGCGTGGTTGCTCAGAACCATGGAGGCCACTTTCTCTCTGTTTCAGGATCTAGGATAACTCTCAACCTCCCCAAATCCTCCCCTTGACCAAGCCAAAGACTTTTTTTTTTAATATCATATCTTTATTGAGTTTTTTTTTTTTTTTAAACAAGTGAACAAGAGACAGGATGCACGCACATTTCAACACTTGACATTAGACATTGAGAGGTATAAGCAAAGCTGAAGACTTCAATACACTGGGCCAATCTTGGACACCGCCCAAGGCAAAGCTTTTCTTCCCCTGGACAGGGCAGACTGTCTTCAGGCACAGGCTCAATTAGTCTCCTAGTCTCGCCAAGTTCCAGCCAGAGCATTTCTCAGGCTACTGGGACGCATGGCAGTGGGCACTGCAACAGTGCCCCTGGCTCACCTCCACATGAGGGTGGCCCAGTGGAACCTTCAGGTCCAGTGGGATCAACGCAAAGATGATTTGGAACAACCAGTGTCTGTCTCCAACTCAGTGCGACAGTCCTTGATGTGATGGTTGGACCTCGTCAATTCCTCCAAGGGGGTTCACTTTTGGTCAGAGTCACCTCGACAGATCCTAACCACGGACTTGTCAGGACAGGGTTGGGGTGCCCACCTGGCAGACCACCAGACTCAAGAGTCTTGGTCCCCTCTGAAGCAGCATCTCCAAATCAGTGTTCTGGAGATGTGGGTGATCCTATATGCTCTAAGGGCCATTCAGACTAACCTAATCCCGGTCCGCTCTTGATCCAGACGGACAACATGTCAGTGGTCTCTTACATAAACAAGCAAGGGGATACCCATTCTTTTCCCCCCTCTGCAGGGAGGTCATGAGAGTTTGATACTGGGCCATGAGCATCACCTGGACCTGACTGCTGTGCATGTTCCAGGCATTCTGAACACCTTGCCCGACAGCCTAAGCTGTTACCGGTCCAAGGCACACAAGTGGGAACTTCTTCCCCCAGTGGTTGAAAATCTCTTCTACAGGTGGGGCCACCCTGAGTTGTACCTCTTCACGTCCCCATCCAATGCAAAACTGCCCAGTTTCTGCTGGCTAGCTCCAGGGCTTGTTGTTTTCTGGTAACGTGTTGTCCTCTCCCCCTCCTTTCCATTACTGCAGAGGGGGCAGAGATGATTCTAATAGCCTTTTACTGGCCATGTCAGATATGGTTTCCACTCCTCCAGCAATTAGTAGTGGAACTTCTGAGTCCCCTGCCACTGTGCTATGATCTCCTCTCCCAGGAACAGGACACTCTGGTCTACCCCGACCTCAAGTCCGCAGCACCTTTGTGCATGGCTCCTGCAGACTTCGCAGTTGCCCAGTTTGGGTTATGTCCCTGGGTGGCAGATGTTCTAGTGGCTACCAGGAAGCCTTCCACTAGAGCCAGTTATGCTATGATGTGGAAGCAGTTCTGCATATGGGCCACCGCTTGTCACCTAGATCGCTTTACTTGACTGGAGAATCTCATTCTTGAGTACCTCCTTTCCCTGTCTGATTCAGGCTTGAGTTACTCCTTGATTAAGGTGCATTGATCCAATATCTCTACATACCATGCACCCATAGCAGGCAAGACTCTTCAAGTTTAGTTCAAGTTCAAGTTTATGGCAGGAAAACTCCATTGAGCAAGCTCATTCACAAGGAGGTCCTGTGACATAAACACTTAAAGTACAAACACAGATAGGTAATAACAGTATATACATGAAATGCACGTTACATGATACAGGCTGGATATACATACAACGGTACCACATAGGGTGACTGCAGGTGGTAAACATTGATATGAGACAGGGAAGCGACTTACAGGTTGCATACTGATAAATGAAACATGATGACTGGTGTGTGCAATACATATACAGTATTTTGGCAGCTAGAACAAACAGTCTACAACTGATATGGGGGGGAGGAGTGATTTGATAGAGTAGCAGTGGAGCGTAAGCAAAGATAAAGCCAGGAGTAGAAGGGGAAGGGAAAGCAGTTAATGTGACAAATCAATTATACCTTACCAGTGGATAAATATGGCACACATGGGGAAGGAAGAGTCTTAATGACAATTACAGGTGTCTTTTATTTTGGCTGAACCTAGCGATTTGTAGAAGTTTATTGAAACTGTGCTAGTTAGTTTCAGTACGGTTTGTAATTGGTTCCAAATGGAGGGAAGGGCATATGCAATAGCACGTTTACCAGAGGAAGTCCGTGTCCTTGGTATGTCAAGCATAATAAAGTCAGATTTTCTTAACGAGTATGCACTATGTGAGATACTAATAAGGGAAGAGAGATAGCTTGGCAATTTCTGCAGGAGCAGTTTAAGAGTCCATAGCCCAGCATGGAGCAGGCGTCTAGTAGTAAGGATGCCCAACCAACAGCTGCATATAAGTCACAGTGGTGCGAGCGGTAAGGGAGTTGGTAATGAACCGTAATGCACGGTGATAAAGGATGTCCAGTTTACTTAGATTTGCAAGAGTGGTGGAGGAATAGATTACACGCCATAGTCAGTAGGGGAAGAAAAGTGGCCTGTACAAGCTTGTTTCGAGTTTCAATGTGGAAAAGGCCTATTTCTGTAGAAGAAACCTAACCTTGCTTTTAACCTTCTAGAGACATCTTCACGTGGTCACTGAAAGATAATTTATTGTCGATCCAGATACCTAGATATTTAAATTTGGTTACAACTTCCAGAGGCTCGTTTAGCGTGGTGACAATGAAGTCTTGGGCAAGGGTATTGGGGGCCTGAGACAGCACTGCAGAGAATATCATCGTTTTAGTCTTCTTAGCATTGAGCGAAGCTTTGTCTTTATTAGATTATGCTCAAGTTGTCGCGAAGTCCGCTTGAAGCACTCCCTTGACTTCAGATAACGATGAGCCAGAAGTATATAACACAGTATCATCTACAAAAAGTGCAGATTGGACGTAGATATGTTAGCATCTAAGTCATTAATGTACAGAAAACAAGATAGGGCCTAAGATGGATCCTTGGGACTCCTCTTGCAACTGGCAAGGCAGCAGAAAAAGCCTTCGCCTTTACTTTTGGAATCTTCCAGTTAGGGTAGCTAGAGAACCACTGGGTGGTATGGTATGTGGTACCCAACTTTGCAAGGCAATTGACTAATAGTTTGTGATCAGCAGTATCAAAAGCTTTTCTGAGGTCCAAAAGACTGCACCAGTTACCTTCTTAGCATCTATAGCAGAGATCCAATCATTGGTTACTTTTTGCTAGTGCAGTGATTGTGCTATGATTAGCCCGGAAGCCAGATTGAGCTGGGTTAATGAGAGAGAGGTTTCAAGTGAGATTTTAACTGAATATGGATCAGTTTTGAGAACTTTAGAAAGGATAGGCAATATGGAGATAGGCCCATAGTTGTTTACATCGCATGGGTCCCCAGATTTAAATAGAGGGAGGATATGTGCTGATTTCCAGCAGGATGGCACAGTAGCAGATGTAATGGAGATTGAAGATGTGGAGAATTGGGGCAGTGAGATGGGCGTAGCCTGACCTTAGGAAAAAGGGTTCCAAGCCATCGTCCCCTGCGCTTTTTATGGTGTCTAAGTTAAGAAGAGAATCTTCTACTTCTTTATAAGTTATCTCGTGCAGTTGGAAGGGGCTGGGTGCAGGACTAGATGTGGCGGAGGGTATGCTGGCTCACCGCAGCACCAGCATAAGGTGACGAGTCAAAAGCTAATCCAGCTGTGGCAAAGTGGGAGTTAAGTTCCTCCAGGATTAGGGACTTGTTTTCCCAATCTTGCCACTTGCAACTGTCTTTGTTGGGACAGAGGGGCCATGGTCCGTCCTTCTATAGCTTTGATAGTCTTCCATATTTTATGAGGTTACCTTTAGCTTGTTCGAGAGTAGAAATATAATAGTTAGCTTTAGCAGAGCGAAGTTTTTTCACACAGTTATTCTGGCTGTTCTAAAGGCCTGCCAATCCGAAGATTCTTTTGAATGTCTAGCTTTAGCCCAGAGCTTATCTCGAGCTATAAGGGCTGCCTTGAGATCCGAGGTGAACCAGGGGTTGGAATTGTTCCGCACTTACTTTGATGAGAGGGCATGCTTATTTATTATTGTAGTGAGTTTGTCATTAAGGATGCAAGCTGCCTTGTTGACATCTTTGGCTAGGTAAAGATCTTGCCATCTGATCATGCTCAGGTCAGATAGGAAGTTTACTGCACTGAATTTGCGAAAGGATCTTTTTGTTATAAAGATGGGTTGTGGCCGGGCCTTAATTTGAGATCTTATGCAAGCAACAATTCCACGATCGCTCATGTCGTTGTGAAACACTGCCAAATGAGATATTTTGTGTGAATGGGTGGTTAGTACCACATCTAGAATGGAACTGTTGGCAGTATTTAGAGTGTTGTTCCTAGTAGGTTCACTGACTAATTGCCCAAGACCTAGCTCGTCACAAAGGGATTTGAGGCCGTGTGATTTAGGTGACAGCCAGTCCATATTTAGATCTCCTAGAAATATTGTTTCAGTTTTGCATCACGAACATGGATTTCAAAAGATTAAGGACTTCATCACCACCAGACGGGGTCTATAGCCACCTAGGATAGTGATACATTCCGAGGAGGGAGATGAAGGCTCAGCAAACTAACTCAAATTCCTTGGCTAGAGATTTGCAACTAATATTGGTGACCAAGTACTTAGATTTGGCTTAGATAACCACACCCCGCTTCTAGACTCTCTATCTGCTCTAAATAAATTGTAGCCCTTCAGTGATATTTGTTGATCAGTGTTGTCTTTTTAACCACGACTCAGTAATTATGATAAGGTCTGGGTTAACGGTGCAGCCCAGGCTTCTGCAGCTATACAAGTTTTAGGCAGGCTTAAAATGTTGACCATCATCATTTTGAGACCTGTGGCCTCAAGCAAAATCGATAGGCGAGGTAGTTGTGGGGGGCAGGTTGAGCTCCACATTTCCTGAGCAGAGAAGAAGCAGAAGTATAACTTTCTTTAAGGAGCTTATAAGAATGGAGACTGCTTTTTTATTTCTTCGCGGCAACCCATATCGTGCTGTGCAAGAGGCGGCATCACTGTAATGACAGTTGATTGTGATCAATGTAAGTGCTTTGGTAGACATAGGTGAGGACAGTAGCAAGGGGGTGTAGGCTAACCGGGGGGAATAGGCTAAAAGGGGAGAGGAGAATGACATAGTGTCTGCACGATAGACTGTTATAACATTAGGTATTGATAAGGTACATTGGAGAACTGAATTGCATTGAGGTACTTGGATTGCACTGTATTGCTGAAAACTCTGCACCTTAGGAGCAATAAAACACAATAGGAGAGCCATGGTCCCCGATTGAGTGGTCTCGTGATTTGTATTAGTGCAATATTTTCTAGGCAAGAAATTTGCCCACCTAGGTACTCACTTAAAACCTAGATGAGAAAATATAGCAGAAAGGGGAACAAGGAGAGCAGGAGCAGCTTAGTTAGTGGCCATCCACCCTTCAGACTCAAGTCCCCTTGTAGCAGAACCGGGAAAGAAGTAGAATGATAATGCAGGCCATATTGCCCGCGAATGAATACAGTGATTTATGTAGAAGACCGAGAATCCCTCTAGGGGCAGGTCTGTATAACCTGCTAATGGAAAACTA
Source organism: Neoceratodus forsteri (assembly GCA_016271365.2). Lineage (NCBI taxonomy): Eukaryota > Metazoa > Chordata > Ceratodontiformes > Ceratodontidae > Neoceratodus > Neoceratodus forsteri. Next base: position 1,821,856,373 of record CM057449.1, on the reverse strand, counting down.
GCCAAAAAAAAAAAAGGTAGTTAGATTTATCGGCACCAAGGCAGAGTGCTTGGATGGGGGCGCTGCAGAAAGAGCAGTCAGACAGAAGAGGTGTAAGCACTTTAAAACAGTAGTAGAAATTACAATCCAGCTAATACAGTTGAAAAACTCCTAATAACACAGTTGAAATGTGCTTAGTTCTATCAAAAATCTAACAAAGTGCCAGGTGTCTATAGCAGGGGAAAACTCCTGCCAATCAGAGTGGGTTTGCTGGAAGCACCTCAGTTCCGATTGGCTGCGCTTGTCCTGCATTTCTCTTGCCCAGCTAGATCTCTCCTCACCTTTTATGGATCATACTGCATCCAAAACCTCGCATCCGGGACCCTGTTTCTCCTGGGAACTTTTGTTCATTTTAGAAAAGCTTACTTTGCCTCCCTTTGAGCCTGCTGCGAGCTGTGCTTTCTATCCCGGAAAACGTTATTTTTTGTTGCTATTACTTCTGCTCGAAGAATTTCTGAGTTTCAGGCTCTGATGTGCAAAGAGCCTTATTTAGTTTTCCACAAGAACAGGGTATCCTTGAGAACCAGTCTTAAGTTTCTTCCTAAGGTGGTGTCTGAGTTTACTCTGAATCAGGACATCTACCTGCCTGTGTATTATCCAGAGTATTGAATCAAGGGGAGGCCCAGCTGCATACTCTGGATGTCCACTGGGTGCTTCACTATTATTTGAATCGCACCTGAGCCCTTAGAAAAACTGATCAGTTATTTGTTTCATTGGCCCTGAGGAAAGAAGGGGCTCTTGTTTCAAAACAATGTTTGTCCAGATGGTTAGTTAATTGCATTGTTTATTGTTACCGCAAATATGACAAGCCTTTACCAGGACCGGTTAAAGTCCATTCTACCAGGGGCATGGCTGCTTAGTTTGCCTCCTTTAGAAATGTGTCCATTGCTGATATTTGTGCAGCGGTCACTTGGAGTTCTGTCCACACTTTCATCCGACATTACAGTCTGGACATTGCATCTAGGCGCAGGGCAGGTTTTAGATTAGCAGTCCTGCAGGGCTTGCTCTCTTGAGAGCCTTACACTGACTTTTGCCTCCTCCCAGCTGACCGGGGTCAGTCTTTCAAACAACATGAAGTCTTGCTGTATTCTGACTATTGCAGTTAGGTCCTTCCTTTCAACTGCCCCAGAGAACAAAGGGTTAACTTTTCTATACCTTGCATAGAACGTTCATCATGAGCTCGGTTGAAGCCTCTGTCTGTTGTTGTTCAAACTGCAACCGTCAGATTCTTTACTCCGTCTCACTGAACATTTGCTCTGGAGATTTCTCCTGCTGCTTGGTTCAAAAGTCTGTTGAAGTGTCGGTTTTCGGTTGGTTTCTAACGAATTGTTGTTTCCGCATAGTCTGTTCAAATCTCTGTCTGTGGTACCGTGAGTACTAGATAGGTTTTTGTTCTGTTTTCGGTGTGGAACTTGTAAACTGTGGATCGGTTCGGCTGAACCGATCATTTTGAGGTAAAACTTGTGCTTTACTTTAGTGTGTGGTTATTGGTCCGTATCGGTTCTAAAAAATAAAAGGGGTTTTAAGTACGTTTTTTTCCAAGACCCGTGACACGGTCAGGAACCGATAGGGGAGTCTTGCCTCGTGGATTGCTGAAAAAAGGTTAAGTTTTGGTTAGGTTGACCATGTCTGAGAACCCCCCCCCCCAAAAAAAAAGTGCCCACTGGGTTTCAACACTGCAGTGTGTGTGGGGAGGTCTTTGCTAAGGCTGATCCCCACACCACCTGTGTTTGTCTGAGGTTTGACCACCTCGATTCAGACTGCCAAATTTGCAAGAATTTTCCCAAATCTACCCTGGAAAAGAGATTAGGTAGACTGAGGGAAAGGGAGGCTGAGAAGTCCGCTGACCCGGATGGCCAGCCTGGTTCGGTTCCGACCGAACCAGAAGGAGTGCCCTCTGACCAGGGCATACTTCTTTGGGCAAAAGGAGAGCCAGTTCCGAGGAATCGGTTCCGACAAAAAGAAAAAGAAAAGACAAATCGACCGGTTGGGACCAAGAATCTCATACTCCGACCGCTGTTGAGATAGCCAAAGCATTTAGGATTATGGAATCACTTCGATCGGTTCCGACCAAACCAGCACCATCTGGTAGGGGCTCGGTTCGGTTTGTTCCCCCGGTACCGGATTATACCTTGGAAGAATTTTATGAACTGGAGTTTGAGGAGGAGGGAGAGTATGAGGATGATTATGGTGATGGTGGAAGTCTGGATGTGCCTATTGACCCAGACATCTCCCCAGACAGACCTTCAGGTGTTTCTCCTCCTAGGCTTTCTGAGTCCCTTCACACTACATGTTCTACAGAAAGGTGACTGATACCCTCCAGCTTCCTGTGGAGGAGGCAGTAGAGGATCAGGAAGAGTCTGATTATGTTGAGATGATGGACATCCCAGAGTCCAGGAGACTTTCTATTCCCCTTCACAAATCTTTTGGGAAACAGATACAAAAAATTCTTAAATCTCCTAATTCTGTACCTCCTGTGGACAGAAGAATGGACAAGAGGTACACTCTCTCAGGCTCAGACATGGAGTTCCTTTTTCAGCAATGCAGCCATGTTGGGGTTGTACAGGCTGCTGCCTGTGATAAGGCAAACATTCCCTTGGAATCACACCCCCCAGACAAGGACTCCAGGAAGATTGATGCCATGGCAAAGAAACAATACATGGCAGCATCTTTGGGACTCAGGCAGGCTAATTATATGGCCTATGCGGCCAGGTACCAGCAGTCCAGGTGGGACACTGTACTGGCACTGGCTAAACAGGCTCCCACTCAGCTTGCCAAGAAGCTGGAGCAGGTGGCTGCAGATGGGATTGAGGCATCGAAAGTACAGTTTCATGCTGCTGTGGACTCCAATGATGTGTCATTAAGAGTCATGGCTACATCTATGGCTCTTCAGAGAATGGCTTGGCTCAGCTGTACTAGCCTCTCACAGGATACCCAGGCTAAGGCCATGGATTTTCCTGAAGTTGGTAATTCTCTGTTTGGGGAGCAGACAGAGAATTACATGAAGAAAATGGATGAATACAGGACCACTTACAGGGGTGCTCAGGCCAAAGAAAGGCAAGCAACTCCTCAGAGGCAGCAGTCCAGGGGCAGGGCAGGCCTTTCCAAAGGCCTTTTTACCAAGCCCAGGCCTCTTCTTTTTCATTTTCACAGAGGGGGTTCTTTAGAGGGAGAGGCAGAAGGGGGATGAGCAGGCCTGCATCCACCCCTCAGCTTAAAGCCCCTGCCAAACAGACACCCTGATGGGTCAGCCCGTGTTGATTCTCCTATACAAGTAGGGGGCAGGCTGGCTTACTTTGTCCAGCACTGGATGTCTCTTAAATCAGACAAGTGGGTCCTGGAAGTAGTAAGCCAGGGACTGGTTCTCAGCTTCAAAAAATTTCCCAAGATGAGAGCCAGATCTTTTCCACCTGCAAATCTCTGAGACCCTTGCCCTAGAGGCAGAGGTTTCTTCTCTCCTAGCTCTCAGAGCTAGAGAGAGAGTTCCCACCCTACACAGGGGCAAAGGATTGTACTCCAGGTACTTCCTAACCCCCAAAAAGACAGGAGTGTGGTGACCCATCCTGGACCTAAGATATCTGAACAAACATCTTTTAAAGCCAAAGTTCAAAATGGTAACTCTGGGTATTATCCTTTGCTCTCTAAGGCCAGAAGACTGGCTAGCCTCCCTGGACCTCAAAGATGCCTACTTTCATATTCCCATCAGGTGCTCCCACAGAAAGTACCTCAGGTTCGAGTTGCCCTCAGGCCACTATCAGTTCAGAGCAATACCCTTTAACCTAACATCAGCCCCAAGGGTCTTCACAAAGTTCCTGGCAGTAGTTGTTGCCTTCCTAAGAAGACAAAAGATTTCCATTTTCCCATACTTGGACGAGTGGCTCATAGTAGGTCATTCTCTAGACCAAGTCAAGTCACATCTGCAAGTGACCTAGCAAGTGCTAATTTCTTTAGGATTCCTTCTCAATCTACGAAAGTCAGTTCTCAAACCAGTGCAGCTCCTCACCTTCATAGGTGCAGAACTGGATACGGTAAAGGCAAGAGCCTTCCTTCCCCTGGAAAGGGCAAGGACCCTTATGGAACTGGCCTCTTCATTCAGCCTTCAGGTGTCTTGACCAGCAAGGCATTTCCTTCAGCTACTGGGCCACATGGCAGCTTCCACAGCAGTGGTCCAGGGGGCAAGATTCCAAATGAGGGACATTTAATTCCACTTAAGAGCTTTTTAGGTCACAAAGAAAGGATTCCCTAACCAAACTAATTGCAGTGACTTGAACCCTGATCCAAGCCTTGCAATGGTGGCAAGATCAGGACAGTTTGAGACAAGGGGTTCCATTTGTCACTCAGTCTCATTCAGTGATCCTCACCACAGATGCTTCCCTGCTGAGCTGGGAAGCCCATTTGGGGGACCTTACCACCCAGGGACTGTGGTCACCTCAGGAATCTCTGCTTCACATCAATCTCTAGGAACTCAGAGCAGTGTTTCTGGCACTGCAAGCTTTTTCCAAATCTGTACAGAACAAGGTGGTTCAGGTCAGAACAGACACCACCACCACCATGTGGTACATCAACAAGCAAGGAGGCATTCTGTCTATGGCCTTGTGCACAGAAGCAATGAAGTTGTGGTCCCTGGCCTATTCCCTGCAAACCTTTCTGATAGCAGTTCACCTCCCAGGGAAGGACAGTGTCCTAGCAGATGCACTGAGCAGGATATCCCAGGGCCATCTCAAATGGGCCCTAGATCCTCTGGTGTTGAAAGTGATTTTCTCGAGATGGGGCACTCCAGAGATGGATCTTTTTGCAGCCCCAGACAATCACCAACTTCCTCTCTTTTGTTGCAGACCCCCAGTCTTGGGCTTAGTCCCCCTGAATGCTCTGATTCAGAACTGGGAAGGGAAATTTCTGTATGCTTTTCCCCCCTTCCCTCTCCTATTCAGGGTGTTAGATAAGATCACAACCATGCAGAGTGATTATGATTGCTCCAGACTGGGCCAGACAGCCTTGGTATCCCTTGTTGCTGTCCCTAACAGTCCATCTTCCCCCTGTCTCTTCCCAGGAATTACAACCTGTTAACATCCTCTCAGGGGAGGATTCGGTACCCGAATCTTCAGTCTCTCAATCTCAAGGCTTGGCTCTTGAAGAGCTAGAGTTTTCAGATCTGCATCTTTCTCAAGGGATTCTGGATATCCTTAAGACTTCTCGAAAGCCTTCCACCAGAAAGACTTACAACTCCAAATGGAAAAAAAATCAGCATTTGGTGTTCTAAGAAGAATATTTCTCCAGACTCTGCTGAATTGCTTACGATTCTGGATTATATGGTCCATCTTAATGGCCTAGGTCTCCGACTAGCTACCCTCAAGGTACACTTGGCAGCTGTTTCTGCTTTTCTGTCTGTAGCCAAGTCTTCCTCTCTGTCATCCCATCGTGTATTCTGTAAGTTTTTCAAGGGATTGCTTCACACCAATTCCCTCTTTAGGGATCTTGCTCCTGCTTGGGACCTTAATGTTTGCATTGTTTAGCTTATGCAACCCCCCCTTTGAGCCTTTGTCCTCTGCAAAGCTTAAGTACTTGACTTGGAAAACTGTGTTTTTGGTGGCCATTACCTCTGCCAGGCATATCAGTGAATTGCAAGCCCTGTCAGTGGAACCTGATTTCATCTCTTTCCATAGAGATAAAGTGGTCCTAAGAACTAACAGAAAGTTTTTGCCTAAAGTGGTTTCAGATTTCCACCCCTCAACCAGTCTGTGTCTCTCCCTGTTTTCTTCACTGACCATTCCTCCTCTGGAGAGAGGAGGCTACACAGTTCAGATGTTAAAAGGGCCCTGAGCTACTACATAGAGCGCGCCGAGGGTTACAGGTTTGAATCCCTCCAGTTGTTCCTCACATATGGAGAAGCTGGTAAGGGCAAACCTGCCACTAAGCGATCTGTTGCCAGGTGGATTGTCTCTTGTATACAATTCTGCTATGAGAAACTGGGTAGAATTCCACCCTCAGGCCTGAGGGGCTCATTCCACTAGAGGTACAGCTGCTTCCCTGGCTGCTGCCAGGGGATATTCCTCTCTTAGAGATTTGTCAAGCAGCCACCTGGAAAACAGTCCATACATTCACCAAGCATTACTCTCTGGATATCCAGGCTAGGAGTGATGCTTGGTTTGGCACAGCAGTACTTCAGAGCCTGTTTCCAAAGTAGGTTCTGTCCCTCCTCCATGGAGGTACTGCTTGGTAGTCTGCATATGTCAGAATACAGCAAGACTTCATGTTGTTTGAAGAAACAATTACTCACCTTAGTAATGTTGTTTCTTCTAATGGAGTCTTGCTGTATTCTGACTTCGCCTTCCCTCTCAGAACCTAGTTTTGGGATGTGGGTGGGCAGGAGCAGTGTTGGCACCCTAGGGGTGTCCCTTTTTTACCCTCTTTTATTTTGGGTGAGTGATTGTGTTTTGGGATATGTTTTGTGTTTTGGGTTTCCTGACTTGAGTCTTCTTTTTGAAACCAGAAAACCCTTTTATAGAGATGTAGTTGCCAGTTGGCTAGTTTTGAGTTTTACGGTTTCCACACAGAACTTCTAGTGAGTATTGTTTGTAAAGATCTGACGGTTGGAGTTTAAACAACAGCAGACAGGGGCTTCAACCGAACTCGTGGTGAACATTCCATGCTGGCCATGGAAAGTTGAACTCTTTGTTCTCCGGGGCAGTTGAAAGGCAGGACCTAACTGCATATGTCAGAATACAGCAAGACTCCATTAGAAAAAAACAACATTACTAAAGTGAGTAATTGTTTCTTCCCGTCTCTGACCAGGGCATATCTGCCCGCTGGATCCACTATGCTTCTCAGTTTGTCGACCTGCAGTCCACAGGGGAAACCAGATCGATGCTCCCCGTGCCTTTGAGGAGAAGATGGCTGACACCCAAATACTCCCCGTGAAATCAGCAGCTTTCTGGGCTTCTGAAGTGGAAAAGTGAGACTCCTGCAGGAGTATTACTTGCCCTTTCATCTTCCATACCTCTGCCATAACTTTTTCACTTTTTAGGATAGACTTGAGGCCTTTAATATTCCAGGTCACACACCTCATGTCATCCCCCATGTGTGTCTATGGTCAAAACACTTCCAGTGACAGTAGCAGTATAATATTGCACATCTAGAACCATTTCCCCCCCAAAAATATTAGTAACCAGCCCAAACAGTTCCCTGTGTAGTGCGCGAGGGGTGACTGTTAGGCACCGTAGACTCCTCCTCCATCCCAGTTCTGTTTCAGAAAGCTTCCCGTAGGAGCAGTCTCTGACCCCTGTCACCTCCCCTATTTGGGGGTCTTTATACATACCCATAAAGGACAACCAACCAATCAGTTTTAACCAGGCTATGATACAAATACTGAGTCCATAGGCTTTACACTGCATAAGAAGTAAATGAACAGAATATATACTAGCCCTGTCCCATGGTGCAAGCTGGTGGGGCATTGCTCCACCATGTAGGAGACCCTGGATCAAGTTTCAGTCCTGCCTCCCCTGCTCTGGGCACTGTTTCCTTGGTTTAAAAAAACGTGAAGAAACAGCTGCTTAAAGTTTTGCACTCTCGGATGGCCCTAAAATGACCGTGACATCACAGTACGATGATGTCATCAAAGTGAAGCAGCTACAACTGTAATACCCAACCGTCAAATACACAAGCTGAGTTTATCTATTAATGGTGAGTCAGCCAAAACTGGTTATTTATGGTGAGTCAGCCAAAACAAACAGTGATTGCTAAGTACGCCAAAGACACGATGGGGTGTGTGCTAGACACTTCTAGCGCACGGCCAGGGACGTAGTGAGGCATGAGGCTGCAGGCCAAGTGCCTTCAGCTCCTGGTCATGTCCTAGAAGTGTCTAGTGCACACCCCCGGAGTGTCTTATTGTGCTTATGAAATGGGCACCTTAGGTATTTATGTGTGAAAAAATCAAAATTCAAAGGACTAAGTTGAAAAAATGTATACATTTGTTCTTGATTTGAAATAAAATAGTTCCTCCGCCTGCATCAGTTACTGTAGTTTTCTTTTTGCATTGAGGAATTTTGTCCTAACCTGCCATCCGTAGTTGCAGGTTTACTGAACTAGTTACTATGACACTACTTCTTCGCCCCAACCCCCAACACATTTTGAAGTCCGGTGTTTGAAGATGGCAATGAATATGCCTGTTGTTTTTAAAATTATTTATTTTAAATTATGTTTATATTTGTGTAGTACGCTGTGTGCATGGGTGAGGAGATGCCGCCGTTGTGTGTAGCGGTGGGGGAGGAGATGTGGAACTACAGAAGCAGCAGTGTTGGTGCAGCACTTCTTGAGTGATTGAGAAAGATGATCTGAACCTGCAAGTAGGTAAAACCAAGTTAGTGGGTGGGAACAAGGCAGCGGCAAGGAGGTTGTACAAAGAGAGTTGGTGAGGTATGGTGGTTTTCTCAGCGGCTTCAGTCCACGACTCTGTTTGTGTCAATTCAGCCTGAAAACGTACTTCTTGTTGCAGACTTTCTTTGCTGTGGGGGAGGGTGTGTGTGTGTGTGTGTGTGTGTGTGTGTGTGTGTGTGTGTGTAACTGAACTTCATTGAGGGTCAGGACATTTTATGGTTTGTCTTTCTGCAATGGCGGTTAATTATGGCGGCGGTTGGCAGTGCAACGCTACGTGGGCACTGATATGGTGCCAGTTTTGGATGAGGCTTACCAGGACTAGTTGCTAGCCATGCGCTAGACAGTTTCAGCACATGGCTAATGACCAGTCAGGTTTCTAGAAAAACTAAGCCCATTTCATAAAAAAGATACAGTGTGCTATTGGAAAGCTGTAGCAGAAAAGATGTAAAATATCCCATTTACTTTCAATTGGTTTAAAAAAAAAACTGTAGGAGTTGTGGATTGCGATTTTTTTAACTTGTAAATTGCTTTCACTTTGTTGGTTTTTCGACAGATTTTCTGGTTTTCAGATTTCCCAAGATTCATGATACAAATGTGTGTAGTGACGTTATGACTGCTATGCAGCTCTTGGCAAGAATCAAGATTTAAACAGTGGTCTGAAAATGGAGACACAGAGCATTGTTACAGTGGACTACTGCTTGTAGCAGAAAAATGAACGGAAACAAAAGTTGATATTCCCAACAGATATAGAAATAGAGCTGACTTGTGACAAGAAAATTGCTTTTAATAAGCTGCCTGATCTTGGCTTCAGGTACTGTCTATATTCTGTAATTGAAAGAATTGCATCAAAACTCACCTGTACTTATCCTTTTCAGACTAATTCCTTTAGTTTTAGGTCTTGTTATATTATCAGTTTCAGTTTATATCTTCTATTTAGTTTAGCTCCTGTTTGCTTTTTTTTTCCGCTGAAACTGTGGTTAGGATAATGCAGATTACTCTGGAATTATTTTACAAATGATTCACCGTTCTGTCTCTCTCTCTCTCTCTCTCTCTCTCTCTCTTTGCAGCTCTGACATGAGCAGCATCAGTAACACATTGGCACGTGAATTTCTGAACGATGTGCACCAGCTTTGCAATGCTGTGGCCCAGAGGGCAGAGGCCAGGGAGGAGGAGGAAGAGGAGAGTCACATGTCGGCACTCGGAGAGTACCTGGTCCAGGGTCGAGGGTTTCTGCTACTTAGTACACTGGACTCCATTATTGACCAGGTAACAAAGCGGAGTGATAATCTGTTTGTAACTTGCTGTATGGTCGGGTTCCACAGAATGTGGGCATTCTGTTATGTAGACTGGCAGATCAGGAAATCTCAAGACATCAAATCTAGTTTTGCAGCAGATACTGACAGAGCAAAGTACCAAATAAGTACCGAAAGCTTGGGTAGTGAAATGTGCATGTTATTGATGTTGACTCCACTTTGTAGTCTACCTGAGTGTCACAATCCAATCTTTGATGTCTTTGTTTGGAAAAAGCATAGTGAGTTGCTCTAAAAATAGATTTGACAAACTCAGCTTATCTATTACGTTTTGGAAAAAAGTTAATAGTCAGTGTGTTACTGAGCTAAAAGAGTAACTACCTATTAACTAAGAGCTTTGATCCATCAATCTATTGATGCTGCTACCACGGAGGAAAGGTTTTAAGACAGTAAAAACGAGTTTTGCACTGTAAATGGAGACCATATTTCTGTAGCCATTAAAAGCTAGAAAGTGATACTGCCTTTCCTTGGCACTCATTTTATGAAATAACGTGATCTGATTTTTGACATAGATAAATTCATTCTTTAGCGTGTTGCAGCCTGTCATACTTGATGTAATTAAGCTAACAATTTAAAGAAAACTTCCTGCACAGTTCTATTAAGCAAGAGCTTCAGCAAGGATTAATGGGGATCCTCGTTCTGCTGCTTAAGCCTCATTGATTTAATTAGCCTGTCTGGAAGGACTTGAGCATTTTTTGCATACACAGCTCAGTTGTAATTTAGCTGAAAGCTCTGGGAAGTATGATCTTTGCCTTTAGTGGACTGAAAATGAGCACTGCAGGGGAACTGTAGTTTAAAACTGCATCTGTGTACAGGCATAAACATGTCTTGCACTGACCCGATCATTATCTCTTTGGTAGAAAGTATTGCGTGTGACCCTCTTTGCTAGAAACATGAAAACACAGGCAAATTGGAAACGGATAAGCACCTCCATTTTGGTAGCTGCCCAAATCACTAATGACTATTACCTTTCTGTGACTGCACAGACTGTAATCCGATTTCCTCTGTGGTGCTTTGATTGTTTTTTTTGTTTTTCTCTAACATAATCCACATGCATTTATATAAAATTAAGATCAAGATATGTTCCACTTAAGTGGTTTGTGCTGAATGGATTCTGTTTGCTGCCATTAAACAGAATCTGGGGTATGTTAAACCTTTGATTAAAGGTCATTTTGGTTTATATGACATGTCACATATCGGTCTGGGTGTCTGGTAAATTGCTATCCCACCTACCAAGAGACCAAAAACCTGAAGTGTCATGGGCTGCCTTAGTATCCAGACTGGCTTAGTAGTTGCCCTACTCTTCTGACCTTTTCTGTGAGGGTCTGTGATTTCTCAGTAGCCCTGGTAGAAATATTTAGCAACTGCTTTCTTTTTTAGGGTTTTGGGGGCAGGGGCCTTTTGGGCTCTGATAGTCTTGCTCGCTGGTCAGCCTCAATCCTGACAGCAGCAAGCTATCCTCACTGAGCTGCTCTTCTCATTGGCCTGTTTTATCAAAGAAACTCTATAGGGACAGTAAGGCCCAGGGGTGCAAGCTTCCATCACAGCACCATAGGCAGCATAACTTCATTTCCTTCTGGCTTATGAGAGATAACACTAAGGGAGCCATACCTGTAAGTATAAAATGGCAAGACATTGTGCTCCAGGAGTGCGACAAACAAGGCAGAATGTGTATGCCTGTTCTGACTCAGAACGACTGTGCTATAAATGCAGTACGACATTCCAGGTTGTGCATTAAGCTGTATTATCAAATGGGTAAATGGAATCCAGGAATCATGGGCCCCATACACAGTTGGAGTGGCGGGTGATGGTATTCGTGGGGGTGGGGGCATTGAGTTCCCCACAGAACCACCCAGCAAAACTGCTATACACAAATGGGTGCCACTGTCTGCCTGTGTCAGTGGTGTTGCACAACAATACAGACTGCAGTTCCACAGGTTACTGGTCGCATACAGGTTCTGCACCTAGTAGCATGCTGGAACTGGAGCTGCTGCGGGCCAGGGTTGGATCATGGCATTGCCCAAGTGCACGGTGTATGCCATGGCCAGTGCCCTGGGCACATGGTGCTGCTGCCAGTGTCCCTCTGCCACATGCCTTAAGGCCTGTTTTGGGGTCTGATGGGCTCTGATTTATGTTGTCCCTCACCAGTCTTCATTGTTGGTCCAGTGGCCCAGATTTTTATTTATTTCAAAAGTTTTGCTAGGAAAGGTATACTGAGTTGGTAGCAGCTAGTTTCCAGATTTGTCCTGGAGGGAGGGGGAAAGGGAGAGGATGGTGCAATTACATAAATAGAATGCACAGAAAATACAATACTATGTAACAAAAAAAAAAAAATACTACAAATGAGCAATTCACTGGCAGTGCCTCTGACCAAAGAAATGTACAATACAGTCAAAGTGCAGAAGAAGAACACTTTACTGTGTGCAGCAATGCAGTACTTAGGTTGGAGGTGATGACTGAAACTGGGGAGGAGGAGAGGGGGCTGAAATAATGACAGTGCAGGGTGTAGAGTGGAAGACAAGTCCATGGCCCAGTGTTAGGGCAACTGCAACAATGAGCAGTGAAATCACAGAAGAGAGATTTTTGAACTCCATGTCCCTGTGGTTTACTGGTATCTGGTGGATTCCCCCTCCCCAGCCCTGTTCCTGACTGCACATTGCCAAACTCTTCCCCCCCCACTGGAACAAATGTAGCATCGCAGTTCTTCAGATGGGGTCACTGCACTTTACTAGCAGGGGGTGTGAGTGCTGGGAAGCCACTCTGCATGACATAGCGCCTCTCTGCATGTAGGCACCCTCATTGCCGAGGTCTCCCCGCCTCATTCCCTGTGCTAGCACACTGACCTGTGCGCTAACACAGGAAAGTACTTGGGACCCCTTTGTGTATAGCACACAAGACAGAGCTGTACTGCAAAGTGGTCCTTGCAGCCACTTTGTGACCTATGACAGCATCTGTGTGTAGGGCCACTGATTGGCTAACAAAGATTCCAAGTCAATCGGAAGGTGAAAATTAACTTAGTTAAAATTTCCACAATTTAATAGCAATACTACACTCCAGGGGGTCTGTTATCATTTGGGCTAGTGTCATTTCTTGGGTGGTGGAACACAGTTTGCCTGTGGCCTTATGCTCCACAATACCACAGTTGTGGTGTCATCCCATGATATTACATACCTTTTTATGTATTACTGCTTAATTCACTGCAGTTCCAGGGTAGTTGAAGTCACTTGGCCTGTCGTCTTGTGCCTCACAATGCACATGAGCTGTGCAGCGAATACAGAATAATTTATTGCAAGTGGTGTATTATGAGTTTTTTTTATACATCTAAGTTGTTTAAGGCCCATAAACCTTGAGAGTGAAGGTATGTGAAAAAAAAATTAAGTCCCTTCCTGTAGTTTACTTTTTTAAATTACTGGTCCGTGATAACATAAATTAAAAAAATGAACATATTCACTTCTAGTGAATTAATTGCCTTGTATAGTTAAGAGTAGATTGAGGAGGAAAATAACAAGGGACCAAGGAGATAAAAGCTATTAAAGTAAATCTTTTAAATTGGTGAAAAAAAAAAAAAATACTGGTTTGAGAAGTGTGTTTGGTTAGCTTGAATTTTCAAAAAAAAATGTTTAAATGCAAAAATGTCATAATACACAATGATGATACTGTGTATAGTCACTTGTGTCAAAATACACAAGTGATAGTGTATATATAGTGTTTGTGTATTATCATTTCTGAATTACAGAATTTGAAGGTGTTCAAAATCAGGGTATTAAATATATTGACTAGTAATTATGTAGAGAATAATGGATAGATCACAGGGTATTACCAGTGAGTAATACCATCGAGAGGTTCTGGGCACGTAGGAACCTCGAGAGCGCAGCTCAAGAGGTTCCAGTGTTAAGAACCTCGAGATGGTATCTCACCGGTAATACCCTGTGAGTTATCTATTATTTTTTTTAATATTTGGATGCGACTATTTTTTTCCTGCTTTCACAAACAAGTGTCCAAGTCTTAGGCGACTGCCATACTTTCTGTGAGACTTCGCTGTACCTCTGTGTTCCTGCCGCCCCACCGTTCACACACACACACATCCACGGTACCGGAAAGTTTTGTCTCACTCCTACCTTTTGGTTTCTTTGGGGGGGGCACAGGATCAGACCACTAAATCCTCGGTGTGGTACGAATTAAAAAACACCCCAAAAACTGAGGAATCAGTACAGACAGTTTACGCTCTCGCTAAGCGAGAGATCGACGCCATGTTTTTAAAACTGTTTTGGACGCCTACAGAGAGAAACCATCCAATCATGAGCCACGCTGTAAATATTCACTCTTGATTGATGTTTGGCAGCTTTACCATTTTTTTGACTTGTGCGCTTGCGCTCTTGAGCTGCACTGATAATACTATCGTTCAGGTCCCGAACTATACTATTACGGGACCTGAGCAATAGTATTGTCACTCTCGAAGTGTGGTATTATCACTTTGGGAGTGATAGCATTACCGGAAAAAAATTGTATGCTTTACTATACTATTAAATTGATGATCCATATATTAAATATAAAATAATACAGGAGGTAATGTGTTTAACGAGAATTTTATACACACACACTCACGGAGTTGGATGCCACATAGGCATCCAACACAGAGGGTGAGTGTAAAATTCGAGTTTTCTGGGACATGGATATGATGATCTTTCTTCTAGAGGGCTCTTGCAGTAGGTAATCACCTTGAGGACTGAGTGCCCCCTGGCGTCAGAACCACATGGAAACTTGTGCCAGCAGTATCTGATGGGGGATCGCACACCCATCACATGCCGAACGTCACTGTGCCCCTATATAGGGAGCGGTCCCCATGCCTGCCTTTGTTCTTTCCTGACATCAACCTGATCAGTCAGACCCCGCAGAGATCATACGCCACAGTTCAGCCACTATCTCGGATGAGTATCCATTTACTTTCTTTCAAAATCAGTATTTTGTTTTATTTTGTGCACGTCATTGTCATCTAACGTTGAGCACAAGAACAAGTGTGCTTCATGCGGCACGCAACTACTACACAAGGATTTGCACTCCCTCTGCATCTTCTGCCTAGGCCGGGACCACAAGATTGAGGACTGTGAGGCCTGTGCCAGTTTCAACCCGGCCACACGGAAGTGTCACCAGCAGGCACTCTAGGCTCATCTCTTGAAGCAACGAATGGTCACAATGGAGAAAGAGCTAAAACATCGCATAGTGCTTCCACCTCGCCCACCGAATCTAGGCACGAGAAGAAGGAGAAACATCGGGACCAGCAGCGTTCCCCCTCTTACCAGAGACCGCCAGAGGGGCCCCTTGGATGAAAGGAGGTCTTCTTCCTCCGGGAAGTCGGCCACCACAGCCCAGCCTGTCCCGCCTATGGAGCAGTCCTCGGGCTCCCTGCTGGTTCTGTTGGCTGTGGGAACCTCGGATGAGGCCTCATCCACACTTAGACCCATCTTCATGGGAGGGGGGCTCTGCTGTGCAAAGTAGAGCCATTAAGTTGCTCCTCGGACCCTCCGAGCACCCGGCTCAGGCTGTTGCGTCCCACTCCAGGGACTCTGGAGCCCGCCTGGCTTCAACTGATAAGTCTGGTGTCGGTGAGTCCAGTGTTCGCATGGCATGGCCGATAAGTCTGATGTTGGATCTGCTGATGTCCGCCCGACTGACCTGGCGTTGGGGGCCGGCAACCGACCCAATTCCCAGCTGCTGACTCTCTCCCAGCTTCCCCTGTAGGGTTCTCCTCACCGGGCCTCCCTCTCGCCACGGGACATGGCTCCCCCACCTTCCCCCATTAACAGAGGGATGGGAGATGAGGGGCTTCCACCAGGTGGCTTCTCCCCAGGCTCACCTTTGGATTTGGGGTTAGGAGCTGGTGATAACCCAGACGGTTCTCAGCTTCCTCCTCCGCCGTCAGGGGCTTCTCCGGCATGCCCCCCCGCCGGATTTGACCTTCCCAGGGCCTTTGGAGTTTAACATTCTGTAGGGTCCCCTGTTGGGGCCTATGGTGCCACCGTCATGTCTTCTGTCAGGCTTGCCTCTGTCAGGCCCCCTGTCTGCCCCTCTATCAGGGTATTCTCCGTTGAGCCTCCTGTCTGATTGCCCTCCATCAGGGTTCCCGCCGTTGGGTTATCAGACGCCTCAGGCTCCAGCATATAATCCACCTGGTTACCCCCTGTTAGGGTTTCATGTGCCAGGGTATGCTTCTGCCTACCCTGCAGTGAGATACCAGTCGACACACTATCACATGCTGGGTTTCCTGATACCAGGGTTTGCCACTGGATATCCCCTAGCTTATCATCCTCCTCTGCCTCCTCAGCCTCACTCTCCAGTCGACTTTTGACCCATCCTGCAGTCCTGGTGGTTAGAGACCAAGGCACAGCTCGTGTCAGAGCTGGGCAGTCATCAGCCTCCCTGGGAGCTCCCTAGGAGCCCTGACACGCAACCAGCAAGGCAGGTTCTGGCTTCTCTATCTGTGCCGACACTGGTCCCATCGAAGGATCTGACGTCAAACCGGCCTCTGGATAAGCCAGTGCCGGGAACACGGGATTCGACCCACCCTGATTCAAGGTCTTTGGCCTCAGATCAAGATTCCAACTCAGAGCCGGCCCGGTGGCGCTAAGGGTTGAGGCGCTGGACGCTACACCTGGTGCTCGCGGCGGCCAGGTTTGGGAGCAGGCCTGGGCCGTCGGGAGTGCGGGAGTGGAGAAGGATCGAGCATCCGTAGACTGCTCTCCTTCTCCGGGTGAGAAGGAAAGCCTCGATATCCTGCCGGCTCTTGCGGTGGCTGGGGGCTATGGCAGGTCAGGGGCTGAACTTGAGGGATGTGCTGTGGCAGGCGTTGGGGAGGCGCCGCGGTAGCGCACGCGCTCCGGTCCATTGGCGTCATTGCACGCCACGGACGTATGGGAGGAAACAGAGGAAAATCCTTGCGGGCTACATGATGGCTGGACGAGCAGCCCCCCGCCGGCTTCTGCCTGGATGCTCCCCTGCACTGGGAAAACCCCCTTGGATCCCGTGGTGGTGGTTGCGTGCCCACCACGGCAAACAGATCGTTGTGCAGGTTGGAAGGTATGGGGTTGAGCTTGGGATGGGGGGCGGACTGGGGGATGTTGGTCAGGCCGGATTGGGGGAACCATCGGTAACACCCCCCCAGCTGCATAGGAGACAAAAAAATATATAAAAAAAAAAAAAAAAAGATTGTAACTCAGATTCTTCCTCGTCAGCAGGGTTGGGCTTTGTAACCGCTCCTATAGAGGAGCCCCAGCCTAAGGAATCCCCTAAATCGCTCCCAGGGGATCCTTCTTTCGCAGATCTCCTCCACAAAATCGCTGAAGTCTACGACTGTAAATCGGATGACCAGGATCCCAAAAGGCAGCGCCTTGTGGAGCACCTGGTCATGCAGGTATGGTCCTGGTCCTTACCCCGCCCTGGCTGGAGCCACATGAGGACCTGGCATCAACCATTTGGATGATGTCCTCCTCTATTCCAGCGGTAGCCAAGAAGGCGGACCACACCTATTGCACTGCAGAGGGGAAGGACCACCTCAGTGGGCACCCCAAGGCCAATTCGGTCATCATTGCGGCTGCTCATGGCTGGTCCTCCAAGCCCCGACACATGAGCACCTCTCCTCCTGATAGAGTCCCGGCAGCTAGATCAGTTTGGTAGGAAGTTTTGCTCCTCCTCCACACTGGCTGTGAGGGCTTTAAACTTATGTAGGTCATGTGCTGGTCTACCAAAAGTCCTTGTTTGTCCAGTTGGAGCCGGCCATTGAAGCCCTCCTGGACTTGGATTCGAAATCCACGTTAGTGGATTCGATCCGTTCTGCTAAGGTGGCCTGCAGACATTCACTCAGAGCTACCTATGACGCTGTTGACTCGTCAGCATGGGGAGCAGCCATGGCAGTCGGCCTCCAACGCTTCTCATGGCTGAGTGTGTCGGGTTTGGCCCAGGATGTGCAGACTGCCATCCAGGACGCCTCATTCAGGGGATCTGTCCTGTTCGGGGGCGACGCGCAGGATATTATTACCACCTTGCAGGACAAAGGCACCCGCAGGACAGAGGCAAGGCCCTTCAGTCGGTACAAACCATGTACCGATGTAAATTTCTGGTGAAGAAGCCTTTTCCCTGCCAAGGGAAAAGACAGCCGAAACAACAGCAGACGGCCTGATGTCATACCAAACGTTGGACACAGTCAGCCTCAGCTGCTCCCCTAGCTAAGTCTCAGAGAGCTTCAGGTGCAGCTCTTCCCAACCCCCCCGCCTTGCATAACTCACTATCCGCCCTCTCCCCTTAGGATCTTTCAGGGGAGCAGGTGGGCAGAAGATTTGCTTATCTGCCAGGGTGGCAGGCAGTGACAACAGACTCTTGGGTCCTTCAGCTCATAGAGCAGGGCCACACTCTAGAGTTTCTGGCAAAACCTCCAGACAGGCCTCTGGCTCAGTCACACTACCTGAAGACGCACATCCCTCTTCTCCGAGAGGAAATTCAGGCTCTATTACAAAAGGAAGCAATAGAACTGTTCCCGTGCAACAGGAAGGAAAGGGGTACTACTCCCACTTCTTCTTCATCCCCAAAAAGACTGGATATCTGCGTCCCATTCTGAACCTCAGTGCTCTAAACCTATACATAGAGAACAAAAGGTATTGGATGCCCACCGTCCTTGGTCTGCTGCCCCTCCTGCAAAGGGTCCGTGGCTCTGTGCTCTGGATATGCAGGATGCCTACCTGCACATTCCTATATTCTGGGCCCATTGTCGCTACCTTCGGTTCTCCTTTCAGAGGAAAAATGACCTATTAAAGACTCTACCCTTTGGCCTATCTGCATCACCTCATGTTTTCACGAAGTGCCTGGCGGTACAGGGTTTTATTTAACTCTAAAAATTGATTAGCATTTTGCTCATAAAAGTGATAAATCTTTGTGAAAATGCATAGCTCTTACCTCACTGTTTAACAAACACAGCACTTGCAGAAAATCTATATAAATACTTTCTGTACAGTTAGTATAGTTCCAAGAAAAAAACTGCTAATCAATTATTTAAAACCCTGCGGTAGTGGTGGAGGCCCTGAGGCATCAGGGCCACTGTGTGTTTCTTTACCTTGACAACTGGCTTCTGTCAGCCCCGTCGAGGGAACAGTTGGAACTCTCCCCCTCTGCAACCCTGGACCTTTTCCGTTAAGTTGGGATCACTGTAAATTTTCGGAAGTGCCAACTTGTCTCTTCCCAGCACCTGCAGTTATTGGGACACTGTTGGACATGGTTCAGGGTATGGCTTTCCTTTCTCGGGACAGAGTAGAAACCTTGCAGAAACAGGCTCGTATGGTGACCTCCAGCATGAAGATTTTGGCCTGGTTGATTCTGTGACTGTTGGGCTTGATGTCAGCGGCCATCCCCACCATGCCTTTAGCCAAGCTCCACATGTGTATTTCACAGTGGATGATCATAGCACAGTGGGACCAGAGATCGGATGACCTGGACCAAATGGTTATTGTCTCCAATTCCTTGCAGAGGGCATTCTTGTGGTGGCAGGATCTTTCCAATCTCACCAAGGGGGTCCTTTTTCAGTCCCCTGCTCTCACCCAGACTCTGACTACAGATGCATCAGTGATGGGTTGGAGCGCACATTTGGGAGACCACAAAACCCAAGGCAGGTGGTCCCACGTGGAGCTATCTCTACACATCAGTGTGTTAGAGATGAGGGCAGTGCTGTATGCTCTCCAGGCTTTTCAGCATCTGCTTCTCCAGGGTACGCTGTTAGTCCAGTTGGACAACATGTGCATGGTCTGGTATCTCAAGAAGCAAGGAGGCACCCGCTCATGTCCCCTATGCAGGGAGGCGATGCGGGTGTGGAATTGGGCTGTTCTGCATCGAATTCACCTCAGAGTCGTCCACGTTCCGGGCATGCAAAACATCCTAGCGGACAGTCTCAGCCACACCAGAGTGAGATCCCATGAGTGGGAGCTCAAGCAAGGGGTGGTCAACCACATCTTTGACTTGTGGGGTCGGCTGGATCTGGATCTAGTCTTAAAGGGAAAGGAACACTGCCTGAAGTACGGATAGAAAGTACAGTTAGGTAAGAACTTACCATAACAGAGGATCTTCGAGAGAGGCTTTTGCAGTAGGTAACCTTTTTCCACTCCCTCCGTCCCCCAAATATATTTGGTTTTATTGCTCTTTCTTTATGAGCTCATTCTGAGCTCCAGGAGCCTCTGTTTCCTTTTCTCCTGTCGCTTCTCCTCGGAGGTCTCCGTCGGGAGAACTGGAAAGCAGGCATGGGGATTGCCCACTATAAAGGGTCACGCTGACATCCATCATGTGACATCGGGTGGGCTTTCCCCCTGTCAGATACTGCTGGCTAACGTTTCCGTGTGGTCCTGATGCTGGAGGTGCTCAATCCTCAAGGTGATTACCTACTGCAAGAGCCCCTCTCGAAGATCTGCTGTTATGGTAAGTTCTTACACAACTGTACTTTCTATCCATACTTCAGGCAGTGTTCCTTTCCCCTTTAAGACTCCATCAGAATGTCTTCAAGCTGGCTTCTCCCACCCACCCAGGTGGTAACTCCCCTAGCACCGCCCCGTGACGTCAGATCTTCCTTTCCGCTGGAAGTAGAAGGTTGCCTCCTTATCGCTCTTGTGCTAAGTAGGCCCTTTGCTTACAAAAACTTCGAGTAATTAAAAAACTTTGTCTTCAGCTCCTTCTTTCATCCAGTATGGGCGACACGAAGTCAGCGCTGGGATTTAAGAATTGTGTGTGCGGCAGAAAATGTCTCGGACAGATCCACACACCATGTGCGTCTACTGCATGGGCTACAAGCATGATCCCTAGACTTGCGGCCTGTGCTGCACACTTCACCTGTCCACCTTAGAGAATCTGCACGCCCACCTTCTGTTGGGTCATCCAGATGATTGGGATCCTCCTGTTAAGTCCAAAGATGCCCATTGAGTGACCTCTGCAGCTGCGGGGTCCGCCGCACAACTTGCGGCTTTTGAGGAAGCTGTGGCCCAGGCTGCAGCTCAAGCTTCCTCAGCCGTAGCCTTTTTGCCACTCTCCTTGAGCACCTCCTTCATGGGGATGTTGAGAGATTTGTGCAAGACCCTTCCTACCCATGGGCTGGGTCCCTCAGGAACCAAATCTAAAAAAGAGACCAAGAAACGATCTCGTCGACGATCTTGGGATCGTGCGCACTCTTGTGCCTCTGATTCCTGCGCTTCTCTGGAGATTCTGACTTTGGTAGATTCCTTGGCCCAGGCTGTCGGCTCCATGGTCTTCCCATCGGGCCAGTTGGTCAAGATGCATATCGATCTTCCGGCCAAGATTTTTCTAGAGCCTGACCCGCTGTCTCCAGAAGAGGCCGATACCTCCTTATCTAGGACTCCGGTCCTACCACTTACCTCTCAAGGAGGGATGGACCAGTCCACTGCTATGCCAGCTCTCGCCCAGGATCTTCCGGACCTGGAGGAGGCTTGGCTTTCGCTGGCCCCCTCTGAGACCAGCCGTTGGTGGCTCCAATGGTTGTGGTTGCTGTCCCGATCCCGTAGTCCCGAGTCGAGCAGCCCATGTCAGCATCGATGCTCGCCCTCCCGACATTCAGGAAGGCGGCACTACCACAGTAGCTTGTTCTTCTCTGGAGAGGCTCCGGTGGAAGCTTCGTTGACTCACTGAGGATTTGATGTGGCGGCAGCTCATGTTCACTGGGGAGAAAAGCATGTGCCAGCCTCGACCCTGACCATTACATGACTTTCGCCACAGAGGTCGCAGCCATCTCCGCCTCGGCAGGAGCTGACCCGTCAGGTTCCAGCTCAGCCTCTCCATTGATTCTGGTGGAGCCACCACCAAAATTGCCAAAGTCTGGCCCTCCAACTAAGGAGGTCCATCCGGCATCGGGTCTTCTCCATTGGCAGTCAGTCACCGTTGCCCCTGACGGACCCTGTAGAGTCAGGAGGGACCTTGGCGGTCAACCTTTTATTTAATGATTCCTCTGAATCGGAGGGTTCCTCCTTGCACTTCCATCCGGTGGACATGGAGTCAGCCAAGGATTTGTCTGGATCAAAGCCTTACTTCCTTTATAGAGCTTCTCTGCCTCATCTTGGAGTCCATGGGTCTCCAGATGTATCCCGTTCAGAAGCAGGCTCTGTACTCTCGCACCGAGATCCTTGACCGGGACGACTTCCCCGGGAAGCCTTCCTGGTCTCAGAGGCCATTCTTGGCCCTGCATTTTGAGCTGTGCCAGCACCGGTCTCTTGCCCTGCGCCATCGGCTCAGAAGGCCTGCAAGTATGCGGTTCCTATCGATTCCCTTTTGGGTTTCACACAGCACCCCTCAGCTGAGGGTCTGGTGGCCTACTCTGTGTTCTGGCGCATGGGCAATGTGGGTGATGTTGATGAGCCTCCTGACAAGAGGTCCAAAAAACTGGACCACATGGCCAAAAAGGTCTGTGCTGCCTCTTCGCTCTGCCTTCGGCAAGCAAGTTCGGCCCATTTAATGGCCCACTTTTCACATGCTCTTCTGGGCACACTTGATGAGGTGCTTCCTCATCTCCCAGCAAACCTACAGAACAGTCAAGCAGGACCGGGATCAAGGTTGAGCGGTGGCTAAAGCAACCGCTCCAGACTGCCATGGACATCAGTGACTCTTGCGCTACATCTGTGGTTTCTTCGGTGGCCATGCACCGCAGGGCCTAATTGCGGATCGCAACCTTTGGGTAGATACCCAGCACAAGCTGGCAGATGTCCCCTTCCTGTGTACTCACGTGTTTGGGCCCGGGCTCGAGGGTCACTTCATCCGCATTGAAAAGTCCATTGCCACCTTGTACTTGGTGACTTACGCCTAAAGGGATCCCAAGGGCTCCAAACAGCAATAGAAGAAGCCCTTTCAACCTGTCTCTGCCCCTGCGGCCAAACTGGCCCACCCTCAGGCTGGACAGCAGACTAAAGCATGGCGACTGTGACCAAAGTCTCGGCCACAGTCGTCCGTAAGCCAGGAGACTGAGGTCCCAGTGGTCCCTCAACCGGTTCCTCCTTTGCCTCCAGGCGTGCCCAGTGATGGGATGAAAGGTGCCTCCCTCATGCCCATCCTGTCTTCCCTGGGTCCTCCTGTAGGGGGTCCAGCTCCACCACTTCCTTTCTGCCTGGTCCCTGTCACCACAGACAGGTGGTTCCTCAAAACAGTCGGTCAGGGTCTGCTTCTGGAATTCGAGGCTTACCTGCCCTGCTAAGTCATGCCCCATGGAGGATATAGTATCTGTCGACGTCTTGTCGACCCTTTGGGACGACATCAGCCAGCTTCTCCACAAGGAGGTCATGGCCCCTGTCTTGGACCCTGCAGCACATCCAGGGTTTGTCTCCGGGTACTTCCTGGTGCCAAAACGGATGGGGGGGGGGGCACTTGCACTCCTTCTTAGATCTGCATGACCTGAACAAGTTTCCCAGGCCATGCATCTTCAGGATGGTCACTCTGTCTCAGATTATACCATCTTTCAAGCAGAACATGTGGTTCTGCTCTCTGGATCTTCAGGACACATTCTTTCACGTCCCAATCGGCCCGTCCCACCTCCGGTTCCTCTGGTTCTGGGCAGAGGGGACCTTTTACAAGTTCTAGGCCATGCCATTTTGCCTATCCTTGGCTTCCAGGGTCTTCACCAAATGCATAGCAGTAGTGGCAGCTTAGCAGAGCGCCAAGGAGTCTGGGTTATACTCCTACCTGGATGACTGGCTAATTGCAGGTTCCTCCAGGCAGGAGGTAGAGAGGTCCAGAAATCTGGCCCCCCAGTTCTGCATCTCTCTTGACCTCCTGGTCAACAAGGCCAAGTCAGAACTGTTGCCCTCACAGGTGAGTCACTTCATCGGGGTGGAGCTTGACTCTTGCAGATCCAGGGCTCTACTCCCATGACAGGGCAGAGGCTCTCTCCTCCTTTGCCTGATCATTTTAAGTTGTGGAGTTGTGCCCTGCTTGGGACTTCCTGCGCCTTCTGGGATACATGGCGGCTTGCACCAGCATGGTCTGTTGGGCTTGCTGGAGAGTGCGCTCTCTGCAATGGGAGCTGACCCGCCAATGGTCTCAGCGCAAGGGTCAGTTTAACCAGACGGTCACTGTGACCCAGCTGATGTGTGACAACCTTAAGTGGTGGTTAGTTCTGAAACATCTGCAGGAAGGTATCCCATTTGTCTACCCAGAGCCAGTGGTCATCCTGATGACCAATGCCTCCCTAATGGGTAGGGGTGCCCACTTGGGGGAACACAGAGTCCATGGTCTCTGGACCCCCGAAGAGTCCCGGTGCCACATCAAACTGCTGGAGCTCCAGGTAGTTTGGCTGGCACTGACTGCTTTTACTCCACACATCCGGGGTCAGGTGGTTCAGGTCCAGACAGACAACACCACGACCATGTACTGCCTGAACAAACAGGGCGGGATGCACTTTCTTCCTCTGTGCAGGGACGCTTTCTGCGTTTGGACCCTCGTGTGCAGCCTGGAGTCCATTCTCTCTGTGAATGAGATTTAATTGCACATCTGATTGCATCTGTTTGTCATTTTTGTTTGTACTTTATTTGTCTCTGTTGTAAAGAAACTCAATAAAGAGATTATTCAAAAAAAAAAAATATCGCCGTTTAGCCATGGTCCGATCGGGATGAAGCACGGGCCATGGCCAAGTGACTAAAGAAACATTTCCAGATTTTTTTTTTTAAATTAAGTGATTCCAGGATTGAAAAAGTCCTCTATTGAGAGACGAGTTTGTTTTAATTTTAAAATGTACTTACCGCTGAGAGCTAGAGGTGGCGAAGTGTTCAGCGGTGAGGGAGGGAACAGCAGCGGCAAATGCATGCGTAGAACAAGGAAAACCTGGTGCTTGTTGCCATTATAAACATTCCTTTATAGCAGCAAATTACAAACCAGGTTTTCCCTAGGCAAAAAATGCTCACTCATTATTATGTAGAGAGTAATATAGGGGGTGGTTTGTGTTATAGGAATTTAATACAGACCCACGGTGTGTGATGCTACATAAACCCCAAGAGCGAAGATCGAGGGGTTTATAACAGCATCACACACTGAGGGGTTGTATTAAATTCGAGCTGCACTCCATCCTATAATTATTTTTTTATAATTTCTGCTGAGCAGTTTTTTCCCACCAGAGTACAAAGTTGTGCCACTTTATCACAGCACAGCATCAAGGGACAGTTGTATGTTACTACACTTAAAGAGGAAATAATGAAATGCAGAAATCTATAAATCAGACGTTTAATGAGGCATACCTTTTCTGCAAATAGTAGGAGGCTACAAGGTAGGGATGGAAACATGAATGAACTGCAAAGTCAGCAACAGAGCAGAAATCTGCTTGTAAAGAACTACTAAACTGCACAGTGTAAAGGAGAGTGGTGCTAGTATTTAGATTATGTAGATCGAAGCCTCAAAAATGCATCAGGAGCTCCAAAACAGTTACACATTTATTCATCTTTTCTGGTTTTCTTCCTTTGCAGTCACAAGATCTGCTTGCCATAGAGATTACAGTGCTGTCTTTTGCATGTAACGTTCTACCATTTCTGCAGAAAAGATATTTGTCATAACATTTTTGTAAAAGTTAAATCTTTATCTGAAGTTAGACAGGTCACTGGTTTTGTGAGGACTTTCGTTTTTGTGTTGAGTGAGACACTAAGGCCCTGTCCACACTGCAGCCCGAAAATCCTTCTGTGACGTTACCGAGGGTGTAAACCGCATCAGTAATGGCGTGCGTTTACACTGGCAACGTTAAAGGAGGCGTTGCCAGAACCGCTGTGGAAACCACATATGCGGTGGTTTCCACAACGGTTAAGTTCAGTTCCGCTTCTGGTACTGCTACTGGCGGTAGTGTGGACCGTCGGTAACGTCCCGTAGGGCACACAAAGCGCAGCGCAAGCCGCATTGTGGGATCGAGTGCTGTAACGGTCAAATTCGATCCCGATGTGTGATCGGGCGGTGCCGGTCCTGTAACGGACATCTACCGAAGTTGTGGACGCACTGCACCGCTTCCACGGGTTTAACGTGATTGCATCCGCTACCGGGCGCAAGCGGTGTAGTGTGGACGGGGCCTATGTGTGAAGGTTCTCACAGCCGCAGTTCGAATGACTAGAGCCAGCAGCTGCGAGGCTGTGAGAATGGCTCTCACACTCAGAGTGTTAAAGGGAACAAATGTTTGCCATAATAACCAGCTGGTTATTACAGCAAATAACTGAGTGAGCCCATAGAAAGTAATGGACATTAGTGGTGTTCACTATTTTTTTTTTCTTTTAACACCCTCTCGGTGTGTGATACTTCTATAAACCATTCACGCTTCAGTCTCATAGTTTATGTAGTATCACACACCTTGGGGTGTAAAACAAAATTCATAACACATCGATGTCCAAACGCTATTCTCTGTGTAAGTACTGGTTTGACAAAAGAAATGTTATATTAAGCTCTGGATAGCGGCTTGCAAGGCAGAGCTCCAAAATACATTTTTGTGATATAACAAACATGTATTACGGAGTTTGACAGCGACTGGTTCTAGGTTAGTATCAATCTTAACCAGTAATTCTAGGGATATGGATATGGTGCACTATGCACACTTCTGACAGTACTTTCTTTCGCTTTAAAACTTCCCGGAAGGTCTTCAAGCCAGCTCCTCCCACCCACCTGGGTGGTATCCTCCTCAGCATCACCCCATGACATCAGATCTTCCTTTCCACTAGAAGCATCAGGTTCCCTCCTTTGCAGCTCTGCCTTTGGTGTAGGCCTAACTTTACCAGTCTTTGATCCATTGAAATTACTGAGCTTTTGGGTTATCTTACCCTTTTTTGATCCTTCGTGGATTGTGACAAACCCAAATCAGGTCCTGGGTTTAAGTGTGGCTTGTTTGCAAAATAATGCTGCAAACAAATCCACATGCCTTATGAGCCTATTGCTGGGAGGTCCAGCATGGTCTGCAGGCTTGCGATCTGCGCTGGACCCTTCAGCATTCCACACCAGAGGATCACTATGCCTGCCTCCACCTAGGCCACCCCTACCAACGGGATTCGCCTGTTTGGTCTAAGGATGCTTGCAAAGCAGTTTCTGTGGTGGCCAGTTCAACTGCAAATCTTGACCCCTTCAAGGAAGCTGTGGCCCAAGCTTCTTCGCGCTCTGCCTTGAGTCCAGTGGGCTTGGGTGCCTCATTTACAGGGGCGTTCATGGACTTGTGCGAGTTCCTACCTACTCTCGTGGAGGGCACTTTCTGAGGGTCTAAATCTTTTTGGGCCTCTAAACCTAAGAGGTTCCATTGCAGGTTGTGGGTTTGGGAGCATGCTTGCTCCACCCATTCATGCTATTCTGCTTCTGGCTCAACAACCATCAAGCCGTTGGCTTTGGCCGACACTTCTGCTGTTCAAGTCCAGGCTGCTGGCCCCATGGTATCCCCGTCGGGCTTGCCGGCTGAGATGCGGGTCAATCATCCAGCCGAGATGTTTCTCGACTCAGTCGATCTGTTGTCGGAAGACAGTTGGGATGATTTCCTTTTGAAGGCTCTGGTCCTTATGGTACTCTTGCAAGATGGGTTGGATAAGCTGGTTGATTCGGTTGTCTCCCCTCGGGAGACTGACCCCTTGGGGGGGGTTCCTCAGCATACTGTGCCTTCCCCCGTGTCTCCTCTCCAAGGACCTGTCCATCATCAGTTGAGGTCTCAGTTGACATCCCGATCGGCTCTCGGTTGAAATCTCGGGACTCTCGACGTTCCCACTGTTGACCTTCGGCCAAGAGGTGCTGTCGACGCTCCTCTTCCACTTCTTCCTTGTCTTCTGACAAGGAATGGCTCCACTATAAATTGCTGTGCCAATATGAGGCAGCATTGAATTCTTTGCCATGGCTGTGCACCACAGCAGACCCCTGTACTCCCCTGGGTGCCTTTGCCGTGACCTGTGCTGGTTCTTCCGGGCGAGCAGATGCCAGCCTCCCCACCCATTTGGGGGAAGCCCCCCATCTTGGCAGCTCTTGCACGGGACCCCATCCAAGGCTGCATACCCCATGTCTGGGCTTCCTGGCTGGGTCTCGGTGCAGATCTCACACTCTGATGAGCTGCAGAGTTCCCCAAGGGAGCCGTGGTCACGGACGGTGTTTGAAAAGTCCTTGAACTTGGAGGACTCCTCCGTGCACTCCCTTCGGACCTTGGGCTTTGACTGGGAGTCTTGAGAGGAGCTGTCTGTGGAGCAAGTGCTGGCTTCCTTTGGGACTCTTCTCCGATTGATCTCAGACTCTATGGGGATCCCACTGGAACCAGTATAGAAGTGAGCTAAGTACCTCTTGACAGAGATTCTGGACAGGGATGACTCCCCTGGGATTGCCTTCCATGTAGCGGAGGCCATTCTTGGTCCTGTTCTGGAGCTGTGGCAGTTCCCTGCCTCCTGTGTGGTGTTGTTGACCCGTATGGTCTGCAAGTATGCAGTCCCCACTGGGTCTCTGCCCGGGTTCACTGAGCATCCTTCTGCTGAAGGTTTGGTCACCAACTCTGTGTTCCGATGCATGGTGAACGTTGGGGATGTTGACAGGTCCCCAGACACGGAGTCAAAAAAGTTAGACTGTGCATCGAAGAAGGTCTGCGCCGCTTCGTCCCTGTGCCTTCAGCAGGCCAGTTTGGTTGTCATAATGGATAACTTTTCCCATGCCCTCTTGGGCACTTTGGACCAGGTAATTCCCTGTCTTCCTGCAGATTTGCAGCTTGTGTTTAAGATGGTGCAGGACCAGGGACACGCTGTGGCCAAGCAACAACTCCAGATGGCCCTGGACATCGGTGATTCCTGTGCCAGGTCTGTGGCTGCAGTGGTGGCCCTGCGGTGCTGAGCGTGGCTGAGGATCTTGACCTTTATGGCTGATGCCCAGCATAAGTTGGCAGACATCCCCTTCTTGGGTACCTATCTCTTTGGGCCAGGTGTCGATGGTCATCTCACTCACATTGAGAAGTCCAGTGCCACCCTGGACACCGTCACTTCCTCATAGAAGGACGTTAAGGGCTAGAAACAATGAAAGAAACCCTTTCAATTTTGACCTAGTGGGGGGGGGGTAGGAGGAAGTAAGCTGTTGGTTAACTAGGATCTGCAGGTTATCTGTTAGCTAGGAAAATGGGCAGATTGGGTGGGCCAAGCGGTCCTTATCTGCCGTCACATTCTATGTTTCTATGACCTACTCGGTGCCTTCATCCAGACCACCACAGCCCCAGGTGGGGTCACATCAGGCTTGGCAGCCCAAACCTAAGCCAGCCTCTTCTGGTCCCAAGAAATCTAGAGTCCAGGTGGCCGGGACCCCCTCAGCAGCCAGCTCTGGAGCCGCCAAGCCTGCCCAGTGATGTGTCCAGGGGTGTCATTCTGCTGCCCATCCTGTCCTGCCCAGGATCTCCTTTGGGGGGCCAGCTCTGCTATTTCATGCATGCCTGGTCTGTCATCACATTAGACAGCTGGGTGCCTAAAGTAAAGTGATGGGTCATGGGTTGTCTCTTGAATTCGATGCTCTCCTGCCCAGCCGAGCCCGTGGCCCCAGGAAGACATGGTGTCTGTGCACTTGTCCGCTCTTCAGGAGGACATCGGACAGCTTCTTCAAAATGAAGTCATGGCTCATGTCCGAGACTCCACAGCAGGTTCGAGGTTTGTCTCCAGATATTTTCTGGTTCCAAAATGGATGGGGGGCTTGGCGCACCATGCAGGATCTTCACAACTTTAATCAGTATTTATGGCCGCACAAATTCTGGATGGTCACTCTGAATCAGATCATTCCATCCTTACAGCGGGACATGTGGTTCTCCTCTCTGAATCTCCAGGACACCTTCTTCCACAATCTAATCCATCCATCCCACTGGTGGTTTCTGCAGTTCCATTCAGAAGGGATAGTTTGAGTTCCAGGTCATGCCGTTTGGCCTTTCCTTGGGCTCCAGGATCTTCACCAATTGCATAGCAGTGTGACCCAGAGCAAATCACTTTACTTCCTTGTGCTCCCAGGTTGCACCTGGAAACAAGCTTCGGCTTAGTGTGCCTTTCCTGGTTAAACAACTCCCCCCCCCCCACTTGGTGGCAGCATTCCTGCAGCACCGAGGAGTCTGGGTGTACCCTTTCCTGGATGACTGGCTGATCTCTAGTTCCTTCAGGGAAGAGGTGGCATGGTCCAGGGATCTGGCTCTTCAGACCTGCTCTGCCTTGGACCTTCTGGTCAACCCGGCCAAGTCGGAACTCAGCCCCTTTCAGTTCTTCCACTTCATTGGGGCAGAGCGCAACTCCCTGTCGGGCCAAGTTTGACTCCAAGCAGACAGTGTGAAGGATCTTGCCTCCTTGGCCCGATCTTTTCGGGTTGGGCAAACATGCCCTGCCCGAGACTTCCTGCAGTTGCTGCGTACATGGCGTCCTGCACCAGCATGATCTGGTAGGCTTGCTGGGGGTGCACCCCCTGCAGTGGGATCTGTCCCATCAGTGATCACAGCGCCTCGGTCACCTCAGCCAGCCGGTCATGGTGATGCAGCCGATGTGAGATGCCAGCCAATAGTAACTTGTCCCAGAACACCTGCAGGAAGGAGTTCCGTTCGTCCACCCAGAGCCAGTGGTCACTCTCATGACCAGTGCCTGTCTAATGGGATGGGGGGCCCAACTGGAGGACCACGGGGCCCCATGGGCTCTGGATCTCCAAGGAGCTCCGATGTTGCATCAATCTGTTAGAGCTCCATGCAGTGTGTTTAGCTTTGATGGTCTTCACTCCAGTTGTACAGGGTCAGGTCTTTCAGGTCCAGATGGACAACACAGTGACCGTGTACTATTCAGCAAGCAGGGTGGGACACATTCTTTCCCATTGTGCTGGGAAGCTCTCTGCACCTGGTCCCTCATACGCTGTCTGGACACATCTTCTGGCGATCCATGTGGCTAGTGCCTCCGTCCAGCTGGTGGACACCCTCAGCTGCATGGGTGAGGCATCACATGAGTGGTTTCTTCACCAGGAGGTAGTCGATCGCCTGTTCTCCCAATTGGGCAGTCCCCTGGTTGACCTGTTTGCCTTCAGGGAGAACACGAAGCTGAGGCTGTTTTGTGCCTGCCCCCCTCCATGCGGGACACTGCTGAGGAATGCCTTTGTGAGGCCCTAGACCCTGTGCCTTATGTCTGCATTCCCTCCCATTCCCCCGATCCACAGGGTGTTGCTCAAGGTTCAGAGGCATCAGGCACAGATGATCCTGATTGCTGTGGACTGGCTGCGCCATTTTTAGTACACCAATCTCCTCTGCCTCAGCAGCAGTCATCCATAGCGATTGCCTCTCCTCCCAGACCTGCTCTCTTGCTCTCAGGGGTGGGTCCTACACTTGGACCTTCAGTCCCTGCACCTGTCAGCCTGTTTCCTAAGCTACTATAGTTTTAGACTTTGGTTCTCTCTGACGAGGTCCTCCAAGTCATTGAGGCCTCCCAGAAGGTGTTCACTCACTAGTGCTACACCTCAAGTGGAAGAAATTCTCCATTTAGTGTCATGGCAAGGAACTAGACCCCCGTCCTGCCTAGTGGTGAGCATCTTGTATTAGTTGTAGTCCCTCTCTCAGTCTGTCCTGAGGTCGACAACCCTCAAGGTACACCTGGCAGCCATCCCTGCATTCGGGGTATGGCCTGGCTTGTCAGTGGTGGCGCAGAAAAAGGTGGTTGGGTGCTTTTTCAAGGGCCTCGATCATTTGTCCCTGCCGGTGCATGAACCACCACCACCTCCTTGGGACTTGTTGCTGCTTCTGGCTATGCTCATGGGCAAGGCATTTGAACCCATGTACAGGTGTCATATTTCCCACCTGGTGTGGAAGACTGCCTTCTTGGTGGCTTTCACCTCCGCCAGAAGGATCGGTGAGCTCCAAGCGCTCTTGATGGATTCTCCTTATTTGATTTTCCACAAGGACGAGGTTGTTCTGTGCCCCAACCCAAACTTCCTTCCGAAGGTTGTTTTGGAGTTTTACCTTAACCAGGTGATAAACCTCTCAGTGTACTTCGCCAGTCCAGCCTCAGAGGCTGAGCACAGACTGCATTCTTTGGACCAGAGAAGAGCGCTCACTTACTATAAGGAGCGCACTGCTGGAGTTCAGGGAGAGGTTCTCCAGCTCTTCGTCACCTACGCTGAAGCAGCACCAGGCAGACCGGCAGCTAAGCAGACGATTGTCAGGTGGATAGTCTCCTGCATCGACTCTGTTACAGGTTGGTTGGTAGGGAGCCTCCCAAACCGCTGCCTTAGTGGCTGCTTCCAGGGATGTCCCTATCCAGGAAATCTCCAGGGCTCGTACCTAGAAGTCAGCACACATCTTTGTTTCCAATTACCACAACAACCCTGAGTCATGTTGGTATGCTGGTTTTGGGGCCTTGGTTCTCCAGTCTCTTTTTCCCAAGTAGGGGTATGTGTCTTGGCCGCGCCTCTCTGAGAACTGCTAGAAGTCTGCCAGAAGTGTGGATAAGTGCACCATATCCACATCTCTAGGAATGAGGGCTACCTGTCGCCATAGTTCTAGGAATGGTATATGGTGCACATCCACACAACCCAACCTCCCCGACAAGTGGCACATGGATCCTTGCTTCCAGCATGCAAGATTTGATGTCATGGGGCGGTGTCAAGGAGGATACCATCCGAGTGAGTGGGAGGAGCCAGCTTGAAGACCTTCTGGCAAGTTTTAAAGTGAAAGGAAGTACTGCCTGAAGTGTGGATGTGCGCCATAGACCACTTCTAGGAGTACAGTTACAGGTGAGTAACCCTCATAAGGGGTAGAATTTATTTATTTTTTTTTGAAATTACTGTTTCTAGGGGCATGGATATGTTCATCCACACTCATTGGCAGGTATCCTTGCCGCTTTAAATCTTGCCGGAAGGTCTTCAAGCTTGCTCCTCCCACCCACCCGGGTGGTATAACTCTCGGCTCCGCCCCATGACGCCAGATCTTCCTTACCGCTTGGAAGCTCAGGTTCCCTCCTTAACGCTCTGCGTTTGAGACTGGTTCCTATTTCTCCGTTTGCGGATTTAAAATAAATTTTGCGAAAAAGACTTCAGTCTTCTATCCCTCGCGGCTGCGATGGACAAATCGACTCCCGGATTTCGGAGATGTCCATGCGGGCAGAAGATGTCTCGGACGGATCCACACTCCACGTGTGTCTACTGCTAGGCCTTGAGCACCGCCGGAGGCTTGCGACCTGTGCTCATCTTTCTCGACCCTCGTCCTCGAAACCGTGCTGCCCGATTGCAACTGGGCCGTCCGAGCGTTCCCTCCGGTGAAGTCCAAGGAGGCCGGTTGGCAGTTTCAGCGGCCGGCCGGGCTCGGCGGATCAGCTCGAGCGGATGATCGCCCTCGAAGAGGGAGGCGGTAGCAGGCAAGTATCTTCTCGGCAGCGGCATTTATCCGCTCTCTCTGGGTTCTTCCTACACGGCGGCTTCTTTTAAGAGCTTTGTCTGTCTCCCTCTCCACTAAGGAGAAGGGCCTACGTCTGCTGGACCTTATTCTCGGTCCAAAAGAAGGACAGGGGTAAGTCCCTCCGTCAGCGCTCTTGGAGCGGGAAGGTCCCCTCTCGAGTCGTCGATCGTCGGCCGATCGACCGCTCGGCTCGACCACATGGCCTCACGGTGTCCCGTCCAGGTCAGTTGACGAGACTCCCACCGGCCAGTCGAGATTTTCTGACCCGTTGGGCGGGCTGTCGCCTTTAGCAGCGAGATTCCCCTCTCCCGGTTCCCCGGGAGGTAGTGGATCCGTGGGCTCGCCTGTGCCTCTGGTTCGGAGCCTCGGATGGACCATCGAGCCGAAGGAGTGCGGTTCTGGCGACACCTCCCGCACCCGACCTCGGAAATTCCGGGACTCGGTCTCGGTCTCCGGACCTCTTCGCGGTCCAGCCGATCCCACCGTCACTGGCGGTCTCGGTCTCGACGCAGGTAAGGCGGCGTGCTTCGCTCAAATCCTCGTCTCCTCCTCGGACGGGGGGCTTCGAGCGTAAATTGCGTCGACCGTGCAGAGGACCTTATGTTGCAACAGCTCCTCCTGGCCGGAGTAAGGCCCGACCCGTGCCTTCCGGCCATTAAGTGCTGTCACCGGGCGGCCGACACACCCCTCGACTTATCGGAGCCTATACAGGCGGTTGTTCGGCCAAACCAGCTGCTCACCGATTCCGGTGGAACCTCCGCCTCCACAGCCACCAATTGGGGCTCCGACCAAGGATTCTCGGTCGGCTAAGGGTCTACCCCATTGGCTGTCAGTTACCCTCACTCCCGACCGACCTCGGCAGGTGAAGGGTGGCTCAGGCCAGAGGCAGCTCTTTGAGGACTCTTCGGTCCGAAGATGATTCCTCCTTTTTCTCCAGCGACTGGACTTGGAGTCTTCAGGGAGGAGTCAGTCAATGGGCGATAGCCCGTCGTCCTTCCTAGGACTACTTGGCTCATCTCGGAGTCCACGGGATGGAGCTGAACTACGTTCCACGGGCCAGGTATCCCTCACGGAGATTCTGGACCGGGGATTCTCCAGGGCCTTTCCGGTGGCGAGGCCATAGTGGGTCCGGCACTGGAGCTTTAGCAGCGCCCTGCTTCCTGCCCTCGCCTTCGGCCAGGATGGCAGGAAGTATCCGGTCCCTACCGGTTCCTTGTCTGGTTTTCGAGACACCCCTCTGCTGAGGGTTGGATTACCGACAGCGTTTCAGGCGCCCGGCAACGCCAGGGATGTGGACAAACCTCCTGACAAGGAGTCAAGAATTGGACTATGTCGGGCGAAAAGTCTACACTCGTCCTCTCTCGGCCTTCGTCAGGCCAGTTCGGCCGTCCTCATGGCACATTTTCTCATGCCTGTTGGGCTCCCTGGATGAGGTCATCCCTCATCTTCCCGCCGATCTGCAGACTACGGTTAAGCAGAGTGCGGGACCAGGAGCAGGGCAGT
Organism: Neoceratodus forsteri; assembly: GCA_016271365.2. Lineage (NCBI taxonomy): Eukaryota > Metazoa > Chordata > Ceratodontiformes > Ceratodontidae > Neoceratodus > Neoceratodus forsteri. The sequence goes on along the minus strand of CM057449.1, from coordinate 1,821,821,774 downwards.
GGCAAACAAGCAGCTCAGACTGCTTTGGATATGAGGGACTCATGTGCCAGATCGGTGGGCGGCGCGAGTGGCTGTCGTCGGCGGGCTTGGCTGAGGATATCCACCTTGACCGGATACCCAGCACAAGTTGGCGGATGTTCCCTTTTTGGGGACTGACCTCTTCGGCCCTGGGGTGGAAGGTCACCTGCAGAGGATCGAGAAGTCCAATGCTACCTTGGACTCGGTCTCTTCCGCTCAGAAGGACAAAGGCCGCAAACCACAGCCTAAGCCCTTTCGTCCTTCTGTGCCCCCGGCGCGCCCGGCCCAGCAACGTCAGGGCCAGCAGGCTCGGCCTTGGCATCCCAAACCCAAGCCGCCGGCTTCCTCTAACAGGAGGCAGGGAGGAAAAGGCCCAGGAGGTCCCTCGGCCGGTCCCTCCTCCAAGCCTGCCCAGTGACGGGCTGAGGGGTGTCGCCCCCATTCCCGTCACCTTACCCCTGGGTCCCCCCGTGGGGGGACGGCTCCGGCACTTCCGTTCCGCCTGGTCCGCTGTTACCACGGACAGGTGGGTCTTGGAGGTGGTGGGAAGAGGCCTGCCTCTGGAATTCGAGCAGGCACCACCCTTCAGAGCCGTCGCCCCTCGGGGGGCTTCGGGATCCCCAGCCTCACTGGCGGCTCGTCGAGCCGACATCGCTCTCCTCCTCCAGAAGGAGGTGATAAGAGAGGCGGCGGACCCTCCTTCAGACCCAGGGTTTGTGTCCAGGTACTTCCTGGTTCCGAAACGGACGGGGGGCTGGCGCCCCATTCTCGACCTACGACCTAAACAAGTTCCTAAGGTCTCGAACCTTCAGGATGATCACTCTGGCTCAGATAATACCATCCTTGGAGCCGCGACATGTGGTTCTGCTCTGGACTTGCAGGGCGTGTTTTCACGTCCCTATCCGTCCGTCTCACCAGAGATTCCTTCGCTTCCGGCGGAAGGATCCCTTTCGAGTTCAAGCCATGCCCTTGGCTTGTCTCCAGCTCCCAGGGTCTTCACCAAATGCATGGCAGTGGTGACAGCATTCCCTCTTGGCGCCGAGGTCGGGTGTACCCTTACCTGGGCGACTGGCTGATAGCAGCTCCCTCAGGAAGGAGGCGGGTGGTCAGAGATCTGGCCCTCCAGGTCTGCTCTCAACTGGGCCTCCTTATCAGCGAGGCCAGAGTCAGACTCGAGCGAAGCAGGTGATTCTATTCATCGGGCGCAGCTTCGACTCTCTTGAGCCAGGCCGCGGCTCCCGGCGGACAGGGCGGGGTTCTTTCCTCCTTTGCCCGATCATTTCTGGTTGGGCAATTGCCCCTGCCGGGACTTCCTCGCCTCCTGGGTCTCATGGCGGCCTGCACCAGCGTGGTCCGTTGGGCCGCTGGAACATCACGTCCCCTTCAATAGGGACTGGCCAGCCAGTGGTCTGGCAGCTGCGATCCTTTGGACCAGCTTGTGCGGTGACACAGGGGATGTGGGCGCTCTCCAGTGGTGGACCGTTCAGATCATTTGCAGGGAGGGCATCCCGTTACGTCCGCCCCGAGCCGGCGGTCTCTCTGTCGACCGATCCTCTCTGATGGGTTGGGGTGCCCATCTGGGGAACACGGGCTCATGGCCTCTGGTCCCCACAGGAGTCCGATGCCACATCAACCTGCTGGAGCTCCAGGCGGTCCGCCTAGCTCTCACCGCCTTTGCTCCGTTCCTCCGGGGTCAAGTGGTCCGAGTCCAGGACGGACAATACCACGACCATGTTCTATCTAAACCGCCAGGCGGGGCCGCGCTCCATGCTTCTATGCAAGGAAGCTCTCCGCATTTGGTCACTTCGTCGCGCAGCCTGGGCGGATCTCCTAGCCATTCATGTGGCAGGGCCTCCAACACCCTGGCCGATGCCTGAGCCGGATAGGGGCTGCATCCCACAGTGGTCTCTCCTACCGGAGGTAGTACAGCATCTGTTCTCCCATTGGGGCACACCTCAGGTGGACCTGTTTGCCTCCAGGGAGAACGCGAAGCTGAGACTGTTCCATGCCCGCCCCCCTCAGCAGGGCTCGCTGCAGGGGGATGCCTTCTCGAGGCAGTGGACCCCGGGCCTCTTACGCCTTTCCCCCATTTCCCTTGATCCACAAGGTGCTTCTCAAGGCGAGGAGGGACAAGGCGCAGGTGATTCTGATAGCCCCAGACTGGCCTCGCCAGTTCTGGTACCAGATCTCCTCAGTCTCAGCTCCAGGACTCCCGGCAGCTTCCAGCTCGCCCGGACCTGCTCTCAGTCAATCAGGGAAGGTGTTCCATCTGGACCTTCAATCCCTGCACCTGGCGGCCTGGTTCCTGGCGGCTAGAGTTCCAGGCCTTGGGTCTTTCCGGCGAGGTCCTCAATGTAGTTGGGCGTCCCGTGAAGTCGACCAGAAAATGCTATGCCTTCAAATGGAAAGGTTTTCCATTTGGTGTCAGGAGCAAGGGCTTGGACCCTTCTTCCTGTTCCTTGGCAAGCATCTTGGACTATTTATGGTCCCTTTCTAATCAAGGGCTTAGGTCGAGCGACCCTAAGGTTGCACCTGGCAGCCATCTCTGCTTACGAGGCGCGGGCCGGAAGCAGTCGATTAGCACTCAGGAGGGAAGGTGGTCTGGCGGCTTTTCAAAGGCCTTGATCACATTTCCCCTCCAGTCTGGGAACCCCACCTCCGTGGGATCTACTGCTGGTACTGGCAAAGCTCATGGGCAAGCCATTCGAACCTATGCACAGGTGTGCTCTCTCTCACCTGTCGTGGAAGACCGCCTTCTTGGTGGCTATCACGTCAGCCAGAAGGATGGGGAGAGCTCCAGGCGCTTTCCATTGAGTCTCCTTACCTGGTCTTCCACAGGGACAAGGTTGTCCCTGCGCCCCACCCGAAATTCCTTCGAGGTGGTGTCAGCAGTTTCACCTTAACCAGGTGTTGACTCTGCCGGTGTTCTACCCCAATCACACCTCGGAGGCCGAATATAGGCTCCATACTTTGGACCCTAGAAGGCGCTCGCCTATTACAAAGCGGGCTGAAATTTGGGAGAGGTTCGCCCAGCTGTTTGTCACCTCGCTGAAGCCGCATCTGGCAGACCTGCAGCCAAGCGGACGATAAGCAGGTGGGTCACTTCCTGCATAGATCTCTGCTATAAGTTGGGCGGGCATGGAGCCTCCCAGAGGGATAAGAGCTCATTCTACCCGCCATACTGCTGCAGGTGGCTGCTTCCAGGGCGTCCCTATCCAGGAAATCTGCAGGGCTGCTACCTGAAGTCAGCAAACACCTTCATTACCCATTACCACATCGACCTTGAGTCACGCCGGGATGCTGGTTTGGGGCCTCAGTTCTCAGTCTCTCTTTCCCAAGTAAGTATTGGGGGTGTGCGTCTTGCCTCCCTCCTCCCGGAGAACTGCTAGGAGTCTGCCAATAAGTGTGGATGAACAACATATCCATGTCCCTAGAAATACAGGTTACTCACCTGTAACAGGAGTTCTAGGAATGGTATATGTTGTTCATCCACACGACCCACCCGACCTCCCCGGCTTCGACGCACAACCTGAGCTTCCAGCGGGCCAGATCTGGCGTCATGGGGCGGAGCCGAGAGTTATACCACCTGGGTGGGTGGGAGGAGCAAGCTTGAAGACCTTCCGGCAAGATTTAAAGCGGCAAGGATACCTGCCAATGAGTGTGGATGAACAACATATACCATTCCTAGAACTCCTGTTACAGGTGAGTAACCTGTATTTATTTGCCTTCCTGCCTGCCATCCCCAACCCTTCAGGAGCCTCAAGGTAGACATCCCTCTACCTTCCACCCTGCCCGTATGACACCCCCCCCCCAGAACCCTATGGAGCTTCAGTTTACCCCCCGAGCAGGGATGGGGAAGAGCCCCCTTACCCCATCAGTCAACTTTCGTCGGTCCAGGGGTCATCGGGCAGGCAAAGGCACATCGAGGGCACGTCTCCGGAGGCCCCATCTTCCCGGCGATGGCAGGCATTTTCCACTTTTTCTCCCACCCCCTACAGCGTAGGACCCCTGATGTCAAGGCGCAGAGCGCTGACATCACGCTGTATATTGGCAGCCTTCCCCCTAACATTAGGGGCTTGCAGTACTTCGAGCCTCCGCTCGGAGTCAGACAAGTGTTCGGGCTATAGCCTTAACCCTCCCCGGAGTAGGCGAGCTGTTGTGGGACGCTCAAGCCTAACTCCCCCCGGCCGACCCACCGGCGACCCGAGTCCGCTCCCATCGGGGTAGAATTTAAGGAAAAACCGGGGTATTCTTGGCAGAATACCAGATTCAGAATTTTGGTATTTAGCCTGGAAATTTGGTATTCCACCCAATTTCCATAGATTTTTATATTTTTAAAGCTAGAATATTTGAAATACTCCAAAACTCTTTATGAAAACACCAAAAATAAACACATTTCACAAAAGGAAAGAGTTGAATGACTTAGTGTTTGTTCATTTGTACCTTCTCAGTCTTTTTTTATTTTGTCAGAGTTCTTTAATTATTTGGCGGGGGAAGGCTGACTGGGTCACAGGCCAGAGTGCTACGGTTTGCACCAATAGAGTTCCCTTTACAGTGGGGGCAGCGATCATTTCAGCAGAGTTTTACTGCTTTATGAAATGGATCAGTGCACCAGTAATTCATACACACAATCTTTACTAGAGATGGGACAGACATTCTGCCCATCATGATGTGTAACCCCTAGGCGGCACTATTTCTAGGGTTACTACCCCTGCCTGTACTTTTAACAACAGGTTGAGGGGCCTGGGTTCAATATTTTGGTGCCTCCACCCAGAGTAAAGTATATGGGGGTATCTACCTAACCTGGTATAGCCCTCTGGGAAGCTACATCCACCCACAAGCCCACCTAGTGACCAAGGACCTTTGAAATAAACACAGCCCCTTTTAGCAGTCAACACACAGTTGGCAATAAACATTTACAATATGCACACACCCCCTCTGCACTTACCACCAGGGTCTGGTCCTCAGCGAATCCCGTGGAACCCCCTGTAAAGCAGCATTCAGTACAGGCATGCACTTTTAAATGCATTTCCCCCTAACACATCAACCTCAATCCAAATAATGAGATTTTCGTGAGGCAATGTAACAGTGAAACAAACAATCTATTTATTAAGGGGAATTTGAACAAGGAAGGGGCAGATTTAGATGAATGATTGCTATACTGGATTTAAACCAGGGCACATTTGCATGCATGCGTTTAGTCCCACTGTACAGTTTTGCAGCTACTGGTGGCTAGCCTGATCATTGTCCAGGGTTCCAGCTGTTGTTGGGGCCCTTGGTGGAAAGAAAGACAGTTAAACATGGAATGACAAAGACTTTGGCTGTTTGTATCCTTGGCTGGTTTGCCCAGTCCTGTGGAACCCTGTAGTACGCTGATGAAATCAGACAGAACCACAAAATGATTTAAAGAAATGTTGCAGGGAGCTACCCTGAGTTTACTCACAACACCAGTTAGTAGTAGATGGCCTGGCGATATGGAGACCTGCTGCAGAATACTGGAGAGCATGGGGAAGCTGAGCCTGCACAACTCACCTCTGCTTCATGGCCTTTCCCTCCAGGTGGTCACAGCCTGCGATTTCTTTCTGGGCAGGGGCTGGATCCCCAAGCTGGTCTCTTGCCGAGAAGACAGTAACTGTTGCAAGGACCGTCAGCTTGGCCCAGGTTTGGCATGAGCCCAAGACTGGATAAACACTTCTGGCAAAGTTCAGTTTTTTTGCTGGTGAAAGCCTCCTGCTGGCAGACAGTTTGGCAGCTGTTAAAGATGGTCTCCTTTCTGGCAATCAGGAGTCCCTGAACAGTAGGCCTTGACCCACAATAAACATTCAGCACATTTAATAAAAACAGCATTCATGGCCCGGTGGCATAGAGGACTGAGGCACTGGCGCCTTACCTTGAACCACGTCGGCGACCCGGGTTCGGGAACGGACTCGGGATGCTGGGGGCTGGCAGGGAAGGAGAGGATCAAGCGTCCGTTGAACTGCTCTCCTCTCCTGGGGTGGGTAGTGGGCCGACGCCACGCTGCAGTGGCCTCTGGTGGAGACCAGGATCACTGCAGACGCACGCAGGAGGGAGAAGCATCAGAAAAGCAGAAATACCGCTCCACGTACAGCTGGATGATGGCTGCCCGGCTCTCTGATGCCATTCATGTCCCTGACAAGTTCTCCATCCCAGCAGCACCCTAGAGCCAAGTGTAGCATTGGCCTGCCCTCCCGGGGCTGGCGCATTCCCCCTTGCAGGAGGGGGACTCATCTGTCGAATGGGTACCCTGGGTTACCCTGGGGGTGGTTGCCATATGGGAATGGAGACTCTGAGGGCAGATGGATCAGAGGAGGCCTTGGCAAGCCTGAAGGAGGTGCTGATGTGGCAGCATATAGGAGATAAAAGAAATAATACAAAAAAAAGAAAATAGCATTCACTTCTCTACCACTCGATTCGGTTTTAGGCTGGTTCACAATTACAGTCGATTCACTGAGCAAACCTCTTAGTCTGTAGAAACAGTTCTTGGGCCGAGTGCTCCATAGAAGCTCCTCTCAGTCCAATAGCTTGAACTGCACTCTTCAGAGTCTCTGGGCTAACTGCCACAGCTTAAAGATTAGTTTTGGATTAGTCCGTTTTACTGCTAACAGGCAGTTCAATGCTGGAAATAATAGCAGGGAGGCAAGTCAGGCCTCTCCCTGCCAATTCTCCTCAGCTCCTTTCTGGGAGCTGCCTCTCGATGGCTCGAACTGCTCACTCTCTCCACTCTCCAAGCAACTGAACACTTTTTTTCTAACAGTTCTTGAACTAGTCTGGATTTCTAGCAATCCGATTGGTTAGAGGAGCTGTCAATCACAGATCTTGTGTGTGTCAGTCTTCACCATTCATCACTGTTGGGGAGTGAGCTGAAGGATCAGGACCTTGCGGGAGCTTTTTTTTTTTTTTTGCAATGGGAGGAGTTGACGTCGGGGCAGCGCTGCCCTCGAGGCCGACTTACTATGTGACGCTTGTGGGTTGGCCAGTAACCGTCGTTGACCCTTCCTCAACCCCAGTTCTGCTTCTCCCACCGTTGAGTGAGCACGACCTCGCATGTGAGCACCATTGTTCTGCTGCTCCGTTCCTCGGTGTTGACTGGTAAGATATTTCCTTTTTATTTCTCCGTTGACGCCAAGTGCTGATTTTAGTTTTAATTTTTCTGTCCAGTCATGTCTGGTTCAGGGGACAAGAAAAAATCTTCTAGGGCGGGTCGGCCTCCGATGCGTTGGTGTTCCTGCGGCCGACTGTGCTCCGTCGTGGATCAGCATGACCGTTGCCTTATGTTGCCTTACCTGCTTGGGAACAAACCACGACATGGACTTATGCAACGCCTGTTTCTCAATGGATCGCCGTGTGTTGGAATTGCGCGCGTTGAAGGTCGGACGTGCGCCACTGACTTTTGAGGGACAGGCGTGTACCCGGGTCACCAAAAGTAGGGTTCTTGAGCCTTCCTCCGGGTCCCCTCCCAGGCCTATGTGGCTCGCGGAGGAGGGGGTTTCTGCCAGTTCTAGCCTTGCCGCGGCAGGAACCCTTTCCATGGTGCTGGAGGCCTGGCCCCATCCAGGCAGTCACCTCCTCGGAGGCGAGGGCTCCCCCGGCGTCATGGTCTGAGGCCTCTGGGCCCTGGCCGGCACTACCCTTGGTGCCGTCCACCAGTGCTGCCCCTGATTCAGTGCCAGGGATCGGGGTGGCGCTGCGGGTGACTCGGGGCTGGCCTCTGGCGCCATCTCTGACTCCGGCATCATTCGCAGTGCCGGGGATGGGGCAGCGCTGTGGGCAGTGCGAGGCCACTTTGTGGTGCCACTTGCGCTACTGCGGCTGAGAGGGATTGGGGAGTGATCTGGGTTCGAGCCTCCTCTGGGGAGGATGATTCTGAGGCTGACCTAGACTGGCTCCTAGATTCTCCAGAATCCACCGATTCTTCTTCCCCCAATGCAGCGGCTCTGGTTCAGCCCCCTTCCAAGGAGTGGATGACTTCAGACAGTTCTGGGGTTGGTGGCACCGACCAGTCCTCTGGTGCCCTTGGGGGTACCACAGGGCAGCCTGGAGTTGGTGATCCGTCTTTCACCTTGGGAGGTGTGCCCCTCTGGTGGTATTTCTTGCTAGCCCTACTTTTGGGCCAGCTGGCGTGCCTCAGATAGGGGAGGGCACTCCACCTCTGGCTGTCTATCAGGAGTCAGCTGCGGGGTGTCAGTTGCCTCAGCTGGTAGCGAGGAAGAGGACTCTCTCGGAGTCTGAAGGGTTGAGGGGGTTAGATTCAGGGCAGCACCCTTTCCTGGGAACCTGCAGGGGTTCAGGAAGGAGTTGCAGCAGTGGTCTGACCTTCTCCCCCGAGGTCTCCTCAGGAGGGACCTCATTTACAGAGGTTAGGGGCCACCCTTCTAGGCTAATGCGGCCCAATCGCTTTGCGGGGGGGAGGGCTCAGCTCTGGCCACTCCAGCTCGGTTGAGCGGCTTTCTTCAGCTGGAACCACCAGACCTCCTCCTCCTTTGAGGTTTCTCGGCGGGTCCTCTAACCTGGGCAGAGGCCATGTCCTTCATTGTAGGTGCCTGGGCCCCTTTGCCAACCCCTCCCTCTCTCCCAGGTCACTCTGGTTCTATGGGGCCCCTCACCTGGGAGCAGTTCAGGTCCATGGCTGCACTGTTTCCTGCTTATAACCAACCCATGGACCAGGAGGTGTTTCACCACTCCCCAGTGCAGCTGGAACCTGACTCTCTGGACTTGTCGGCTCCGTCGTCTTCTTCCTCCTCCTCTGAGGGAGAGTACTCTTCTGTCCACCTTTCCCCAGCTACTGATCTTTCTGGCTATCAGCGCTTCCTGTCGGGGTTGCTCGATGAGTTGCATATTTTCTCCCTTGGTGAACGCAATCCTGACCGATTGGCACTCTCCTTTTTAGGCGAGTTCAGCGCGGCCAACCTGATGGTTCCCGCCTGACCTAATCCCTTTTAGGAGGTGTCATACCGGGACTGGCGACGTTCCTCAACCCAAGCACCAGCCACGAGGGACCTCTGCCAGAGGTATTATGCACCCCTTGGGTCTCCAGAAGCCTTTCCTCACCCCCTTTGGGCATGTCTCTCCTGGACACACCCACCGGCATAGAAGCCTAAGGCATGACCGACCCCCAAAATTTTACTCAGCTGAGTTTGATTTTTGGGGGAGGAGAGCCTTCTTGTCGGCATGCCTCCTTTTGTGTATTTCAGCTTATCAGGCCCACCATGCTGCCTAAAACAGGCACTTGTGGTCTCTGCTAGGTCAGATTCTAGCTTCCTTGCCTGATTCAGAGGCAACCAGACAGGCCATTGCCCTCTCTGCACAGGGTCTGGAGCTAGCAAAGCACTAAGAAAGGGCATCTTATGAATCCAACAAGGTGGCTTCCAGGTTGGCGGGGACAACAATCTGCATCAGGCGGACGGCGTGGCTTCATCTCTCCCGGTTGTCACTCCTGGCCTGGTGAAGGGTGACTGCCCTCTCTTTCCAGGGAACCCATCTCTTTTCCCATAGGGTGAGGTGAGAGCTTCAGGGATGCCTTCCCTCTCCTTGCTAGGAGAACCTCACCTCACCCAGACCAGCCTCAGGCCTAGCCAGGCCTGCTAGGTTCCCTCCTCTGGTGTGTCCGCCACTGGAGACTGAGGGACTTTGTCCCTTCGGGAGATTCTGGGCTCCCTACGGGGGACTCAGCACTCATCCAACAAGTGATGAATGGTGAAGATTGCCACAGACAAGATCTGAAAATTATGTACCTACCGTGATTCCTGATTTTTCTGTGTATCTTCACCATTCATCACTGAATCTTGCCCACCTTCCCTCTCAGGTCTCAGTCTCTGGGTGATTCTCCTCCTCCCTGTTTGTCTCCCATTTGTACCTTGGTCCATTTCCAGTACCTCCTGCCCCCTCCCCTCTTGGGGTCATTTTTTTTTTTTCCTCCAGGTGGACAGATGGGGAGGGTCCCCACTGTTGGGAGTCTCCAGGGCCCCCTCTCAGCCCAGGTAGTCCTGGGGTTTTTCCTGCTTCCTCTAGTGCCTCTCAGGGGAGTCTGGTTGGGAGGGAGTTCTGGTGATTCCCTCAGTTGTCCCTCCATTATGGTTACTTTCCTCTCCTTGTTCAAGGAGAATATATTATTATACCTCTCCAGTTCCTCCTCTGGCGGTGACTCCCCTCGATAACTAAATCTCAGTCCCATGGGGTTGTTCTCCAGGGATGTTTAGGGTGGTTTTTCCACTTCAGTCCCTCTGGCAGGAAGAGGAAACACCAGCCCATCCTTAACCCTCTGGATACTCTTCTGCTCCAAAGCCTTGAATCCATCCTCCGGCTTATCTGGTTCGACCTGGGGCTTAACTCCTCTGGAGCAGTCCAGGTCAGTACATTGGGGGGCACTGTCTCCTCTTTCTCCCTCCCTTTCTCTCTCCTCCTATCCCTCCCTCTTTCACACCTCCTTTCTCACCCAGAGATTGGGGCCCTCCTGTCCCAATCCCTTAGGCTTCCTCCTTTTCTGTCCTCTCTTCGTCTTATTCCTCCTTTTAGTTTTACATCCTTTCCTTTTGCTGTCCCTCGGGCTCCCGTGCCCCACCCTCCTTATTTCTCTGTCTCTCTCTCCGGCGTGCAGAACTGGGGTTAAGGAGGGGTCGACGATGGTTACTGGCCAGCCCACGAGCACCACGTAATACGTTGGCCTCGAGTGGTGCCGTCTCAACGTTGACGCCTCCCATTGCAAAAAAATTAAAAAGCTCCCACGGGGGTCCTGATCCTCCGCCTCACTACCTAACAGTGATGAATGGTGAAGATACACAGAAAGATCAGGAATTACAGTAGATACATCATTTCCATTTCTGGTGCTCCCATTTGTCAGTTTAGGTGCCAACCTGTAAAACTACAAGAACTACAGCTTTTCCCACAAGGCACCTGAACTAAGGACTCCTCTAGGTCCTCTGTGTCCCAGTTGGTCCAAATCCCTGGAAGTCCCTGACCAAACATGGTGGCTCTGATTCGGATGCATAAGCAGCAAGAAGGCAGGTTAGAACTAGCACTCTAATTTAAATACAACAGATTAGAAGTAAATATTTACAGTAGTAGCTACAGCTCCCTCTGCTTTACTATCGACCACAGAGTGGAGCAGATTAGGACAGTGTCTGGCCAGTCGTGAGATTTGAAGCACTCTGACCCAGCCCAGACCATTTACTGCATACACACTGGCTATATAGCCTTAAAGGGATAGTTGTGGAGGCACATCATAGCATTGTCACGCAGATCAACAGAATTTACCAAATAACCATGGATTTATTGTCTCTGCAGGACGTCTTCCTGGCAGTAGGCATTGCTAGAGCCCAAGGAGACACTTAAGATAAGCCCCAAATTGGTAAGGGGGGCTACGTGAGTCAGAACAAACTATCCTCTGGACAGATCTTTCACATTGCGTGTGACTCAGCTGGCAGCCATGGCCTAGTGACCAGCAGGGATCCAGATATCAAGTACTGGTTGCAACCCCCCCTCCCAAAATCCTGCCCTTCAGATAAATAGCAAACACCCTCCCCCATCGACACTGCAGCAACTGAGGGAGCGACCTGGGTGCTGACAAGGACACTGAGCATCCCCAGCGACATCATTAGGACCATGGACAACCAACCGCAAACAGGGGGACACAACCAAAATTCTCGGGTTCAGCGCACAGGGGTTCTGAAACATCCAGCAAGCCATGGCATTGGAGGACAACAACGAGTGAGGCAGACTGCAGGCGCTATCTATAGCAGCCATGAGAGAGCCATCAGGCACAGTGGAAGGAGCCAGAATGAGTGGGGCAATCCTCATCACCTCCAAGTATTGGTGCTGACTTGTGCAGACGGTCTGTCATGCCATGTATGCTCAAATTCCACTCTCAGCTGCGAGGTTCACTGCGCCATTTCCTTCCTGCTGTGCTGTTCTGGCCTTTCATTTTTCTGGACCATGTTGACCTAAAAACACTTACAGGTAGCTGCAGAAATCAAGCAATCGCTGTCCTTTGCCTAACCTCTCCGATGGACCTCTTACTCTCTCTCAACCGCAGCTACCTCCCGTTAACAGGCACACAAACACTAGCTTTAATCACACATGTGCTACCTCTGACTCAGCACTACATTTTCAATGCTGTTTTGCCTAACCTCTACTGATGGACCTCTCTCTCTCTCTCTCTCTGTCAGACACAGCTACTGTCCCATTACAGGCTCACAAAGGCTAGCTTCACACACATGCTTCCACTGACTTGACTCTACATTTTCATTTATAGCTGCTGGCACAAGTTTAACAGCCACATACTGCAGCAAGACTCCAAGTGCTGAGGGGCAAGTGACTGTGTGAGAGCTGGGACTTAGGGCTGAGAGGCAAGTGACTGCGTGAGAGTCAGGACTGTAGGGCTGATAGCCTTGTAACTCCTATCTGTCTAGCTCATCAACATGGGGCAAAGCCTGTTACAAAATAAAACTATATATTGTACCTTTTTTCCCTTACAAAACTGGACCACTCCAACCACGTCCTTCGGGTCTTGCTGCATTGTGCCGTCTCCTCTCGATTTACTGCTCTCCAACATTATTCCTCAATGAGAAGCTGCCACCAAAATAAGAAACATGCCAGCCAGCTAGCTAGGGTGGGAGGGGAGTTCCCTTGTTGTTGACTAATTGGAAACTGACTGGCATCTAAAAAAAAAAAAAAAATCTGGTCTGAACTCTGCACTAACACAGGTTACATAACTGCATTTACAGAACCAGGAGCACTGTTTTCTATGACAAGTGTATGTATTTTAACTTAAGAACAGAGCCACCACACGGTCTGGAGCTGGTACTACTGCATGCTCCTAACGAGAAAAAAACTGGTACTTCAAGCAGGATACCAGGGCTCGAATTTTGGTATTCGGCATAAAATTTGGTACCCAAAATGTACTGGAATACCACTAAATTCGAGCCCTGCTTCTTTATTTAAGCAATAAGGCATGACAAGGTGTGTGTTATCTGGTAACAACGTCACTCCTGGGGTGGGCTGAAGCATGAGGTGAAGCCGCGTGCTTTCACCACCACAGGAGTGACATTATTACACAATAACACACACCTTGGAGTGCCTTATTGCAATTATACAATGGCTCGATGTTCTACAAAATAAAAAATGTAAAATGTTTTTAGTAGATTTTTGTGTTTCTGAAGAGAAAAAGGCGACAAAAATGCAATGGTCCAAGAGGTCTTATAAATCCATACAGTGAGGTTATTGTGTAATAACATCACTGCCTCAGGCACCCACTGACCAATCAGAATACAGGAAATTTCCTTGCCATTGTATAATTTAGCTTAACGTGCACCCTGTTGTGTTTTGTTGGTTACTTGTTGCATTAAAAAATATACTAAAGACTGTATCATTGTCTCTAATACTGTGGAGAGAACCACACTTGCTCTGTAATTTGAATCATGTCTGACAAAACAAGATGCCCCCCAAAGTTTAGCTTCTTTGGATTGTTGGAGAGGCAAAAGAGAAACATATTGTCAACATCAACGCACACGCCAATGTCAATAACATCACCGCATGCTCCGAGTCCTGGTCTTAAAGCGCTAGTGAGCACTTTACAGCTTGGCAGCATCTCTGACAGTTGTGAATGTGCTGTCCTGGCTAGAGCTTAGCCAAATGAGGTGTCAGCAGTGACTGCCATCTTTGTGGAACATTTTAAATTGCAAACACCACATTTAAACAATATCTATGACACACATTATTAAGTGCTAAGTGTCTTGGAACACCACAGATTATATTTACCATAAAACTTGCACTTGCATTATAACAAAGTGTCAGCAGACTGTCTTTTCTTAAAGAGATATTTACATTGGTTTGGTACAACAAGAGCAGTGCTCAGAGACCTATTCTATTATAAATCATGACATCATTCTTAGCCAGTTAGGACTGTTTATTTCAAAACATTCCAGGTACCTTATAACCATTATAGCTCAACGGAGCACTCCTGGCCAGTCGGGGTGCTCCTTAACTCTCCGAGTAAGACACTGTTATGCTGTGAAGAGTGTCTCATGCATAACTTCCCTGGAAACAGGTACGTTTGAGGCAGGCTTTTTAACATTTTAATATATTATTAACAAGTCTTGATCAGTAATATATTAATACTGCTGCCGAGGCCATTCTTGCGGTTGTGGGAGTGGTCTCGCATCCCAGTATCAGAACCGCTTACCTTTGCTTCACAGTTCTCCTACCCCAAAATATGCATGGGACCACTTTTGCAGCTGTGGGAGTGGTCTCAGCGGCAGTATTAACATATATAAGAAGTATCGCATGCATGTAGTTCTAAAATTCTGAAGGTCTAAGTTCATTTGGCACAGTTCATTTCCCACATTGGAGATTCTCTAATATTCTGCAAAATGAAACACTTCGATTTTAAATTCAGACTCCATTTTTTTAAACAAAGCCTTTAACATTAAATTATATGTAATTAAATTAAAATTGAAAGTCTAACTCTTTAATTGGATTCATAAATTTAGGGGGGATGTGAGGAAATACTCTTTCATTGAAAGGGTTGTGGACCCCTGGAACAGCCTGCCACAAGATGTAGAAGGGGCAAAAACTTGGTGGGGAGGTTCAAAACATGCATGGAATAGGCATAGGTGAATACTTGTGAATAAAAAGGACGAGGGGAGGGTCGTCGAAGACCAGTTAGGGTCCAGTGGGACAGAATATTCGGGTTGGGGGGTGGGGAGACTGTGCAGACCGGGTAGGCCAAGCGGTCTTTTTCTACACTCAAATTCTGTGTTACTATGTTTGTATCTGATAGTGATCACAACTGTATTACAGCTCATCTGTGTCTGGATGAGTCATATCAAATTTGTTTTAATACGACACTCTCAAGTCTGTGATGCATTCATTTCACTTAATGTTCAATAATAGTATCAGCATTTCCCAGACTCCCAGAGCCATCTACTTTGGTCTAATGGCTAATAAAAACTGGGAGTCAGTTCAGACCTCTAGAACCTGTATTTGAAATCACAACATTCTCACCGCTGTGATCCTGCCGATTAGTCTGCTAGGGCTGTCTGTATAGTGTTGTGCTGGAAAATGAACACACTATCTATATTAGAAGTGGGTGGTAGTGTAGAGTACCGGGTATGCATAGGACCTATGCTATTAGCTTAGAGCTCACGTTACGCTATTTTGTACAGTCACCCATTCCTCTACTTTTTATTAGTTTATTTGGGTTGTGGTTCTCCCCCACACCACCCTGTAACCCCCCCCCCAAAAAAAAAGGTGGGTGTCGCCCCACAACTTAAACTGACAACTAAGTATGGTACGTGACCATAGCAGTGCTGTATTCAGGAAGCTTTTATGGCAAGCGTCCTAGGTATACCCGGTATTCTACACTATCGCCTAGAAGTGGCACCATCATAAAATGTAAGCCTTTACACAATAACTGTATTACATTTATTGTGCCAAGTAGTATGTCTGGCCTGGGATATAGCAACAACTGCTGCCTGTTTCATGCACCGTACCTCTCATCTCCAGATTTGCTGACTGCTATAGTAACATGTATTGTTGACATTTGATTCCAGTAATCAGTGGGCTACCCCTTTCCAAAAATGCTGGATCTACCCCTGATGGTTTACAGGTAGGTTGTGCCTGATACTGAGTTAGTGTACAAGCTGAACTGATCCAGGATTAGTTTACCAATTGAACTGTTCTGGGATCAGCATACTAACAGAACTTTTCTGGAATCAACTTGGCTACTGAACTGATCCGGGATCAGCTTTCCAACAGAACCAGGATCAAGTAGTTTGTATCAAGAATGCGTTCTGACCACAACCTTGCAAAACAGCAGCCAGCAAAGCCAACTGGTTAGAGCATAGGTTACTGAACCGAAAGATCTGGGTTTGATTCCTGATTTCCCTTAAGATCTTAGAGGATATCTCCCACCAGTTAACCACACCTGTGGAACATAGACGCCACTGGCATCACACTTATCCAGAAACTTTTGCCTAGAAGGCTGCCCACGATGGCATGCATCTTTGACACCTATATATCATGGGCAGCCCCAAGCATCCTCAGATCTTCTTTGAGAATATCACTTGCAACAGGTTACACATGTAGGGATATCCCGCTGTTGACGTCAGATCCACATGGAAGATTTTCACCAGCAGTTTACCTGGGGACCTCCTATGCTGATATCATGTGGTGTGCTACATCCTATGTAAGTGTGGGTGGTCCCTGATCCTCTTCATTTCTTTTCCTGTCATCGACCTGCATGCTTTGACTCATGAAAGAGCCTTGTCGCAGTCAACCTGATATTTCTCACCCTAGTTCGAGTTGCTTTGGCTGGTGGGTCACCTTCAGAGTGCTATGTCCTTCGATAGCCATCTATGTCTTCATTGGATGCACTTTTTAGACACTGTTCCTGCAGACAGAAGATCGCTGTAGAAGATCTCCATGACATCTGTGTATGCGACTTGGAGCCTGCTCACGACACCTGCAGGGTGCACTGTATAAGAGAATCCACAAGGCTACCCATCATCAACGATTCCAAACACTAAGGGAACATCTAATGGAACAGAAGATAGCTGTGCTAGAGCGGGTATGTAAGTGCCAACATTACTGCGCTTTCTTTATTTGTCTGCCATTGACTTTCTGACTGATGGAATTCCTTTCTTGGACTTAGTTGCTATGATGCTGGCACTGCTTCCTGTTTTACTGTTACTGACTGTTGCTTCAAACAACATGAAGTCTTGCTATATTATGACAATTGCAGTTTGTCCCAGCCTTAGAACTGCTCCGGAGGTGAAAGAGTTAACTTCCATGCCAGGCATGGAACTTGGAGCGCGAGCTTGGTTAGAAAAGCTCTGTCTGTATTATTTCAAACTGAAACTGTCAGATTCTTTACTCCGCCTCACTGAACAGTCGCTCCGGAGATTCCTCCTACTGCTCGGTTAATTTCTCGGTTTAAAAGTGTTTTTCTCGGTTAAATTCAACCGTGATTATATTTATTTTAACTGCAAACCGATCGGTTCAAGCTCTGTCTGTGGTATTGTAAGTAATAGACAGGTTTTACTTTCTGTGTGGAACTTGTAAATGTGTTATTGGTTCGGTTTGAACCGATCAGGTTGTTTTAAAACATTGTTCTAAAATCATTTGAAGTTATTTAGAGTGCGGTTCCCGGTTCTTATCGGTTCTAAAAAAACGGATTTCATTACGGTTTTTTCCACGATCCGTGACACGGTTGGGAACCGATAAGGGTGTCTTGCCTGGCATTTGCCGGAAAAGGGCAAGTTTTTGGTTAGGCCGGCATTATGTCTGAGAAACCCAAAGAAAACTGGGCCCATTGGTTTCAACATTGTAGTGTCTGTGGGAAGCCTTGCCAAGGCTGACCCACACACCACATGTGTTTATTGTCTGGGGTTTGACCACCTCAATGCAGACTGCCAGATTTGCAAGAATTTCCTGCAGCTACCCTGGATAAGAGAGTTGGTAGGCTCAGGGAACGAGAGGCCAAAAAGTCCGCTGACCCAGATGGCCAGCCCGGTTCGGTGCCAACCGAACCGGAGGAAGTGCCCTCTGACCAGGGCGAGACTTCCTCGGGCAAACGAAAAGCTGACTCAGAGGAGCCAGTTCCAGCAAAGAGAACTAGAAAATCAGCAGGTGTGGAGTCAAAAATTCCTTCTCCAACTGCTGCAGAGATAGCCAAAGGGATCCAAATTGTCCAGTCGCTTTCCCCGGTTCCGTCTGAATCGCCACTATCTGGTAAAAGGTCGGTTCGGCCAGTTCCACCGGTTCAAGAATACTGATGTAGAGGAGTTTTATGAACCGGAGGAGGGGGAGGATGATTATGAACAGTGTGAATGTGATTTTGAAAGTCTGGATGTGCCCATTGAACCGGACATCTCCCCAGACAGACCTTTAGGAGAGTCTCCCCCTAGGCTTTCTGAGTCCCCTTCTCATTTTCTGTTTTATAAAAAGTTGTTGAACCCTCCAGCTCCCTTTGGAGGAAGCTGTGGATGAGCAAGAGGAGCCTGACTTTGTAGAGATGATGGATATCCCAGAGTCCAGGAGATTGTCTATTCCTTTACATAAATCTTTTAGGAAACAAACAATAAAAATTTTAAAAGCTCCTAATTCTGTGCCCCCTGGGGATAAAAAGATGGACAGGAGGTACACTTTGTCAGGTCCTGATACAGAGTTTCTTTCACAACAATGCAGCCATGTTGGGGTAGTGCAGGCTGCAGTCTGTAATAAGGCAAATATTCCCTTGGCTTCACATCCTCCTGACAAGGATTCCAGGAAGATTGATGCCATGGCTAAAAAACAATACATGGCAGCGTCCTTGGGACTCAGACAGGCAAATTATATGGCCTATGTTGCAAGATACCAGAAATCCAGATGGGATACTGTCATGGCTTTAGCCAAACGGGCCCCTGGCCAGCTTGCCAAGGAGCTGGAACAGGTGGCTGCTGATGGTATTGAGGCATCCAAGGTGCAATTCCATGCTGCAGTGGACTCTAATGATGTATCTTCAAGAGTCATGGCTACGTCTGTGGCTTTTCGCAGAATGGCTTGGCTCAGGTGTACTAGCCTGTCACAGGATACCCAGGCTAAGGCCATGGATTTTCCTGTTGTGGGTAACTCTCTGTTTGGGGAGCAGACAGAGAATTACATGAAGAAAATGGATGAGTATAGGACTACTTATAGGAGTGCACAGGCCAAGGAAAGGCAGGCCACTCTCCTCAGAGACAGCTTTCCAGGGGCAGGCCCTTTCACAGGCCTTTTTACCAAGCCCAGGCCTCCTCTTCAGCCTATGCCCAGAGGGGGTTCTTCAGAGGGAGAGGCAGACAGGGTACGAGCAGGCCTGCTCCCACCCCTCAGCCTAAAGTCCCTGTCAAGCAGGCACCCTGATGGAAGGGCCAGGGCCGATTCTCCATTACCTGTAGGGGGTAGGCTGGCTTACTTCGTCCAGGACTGGGAGTCTTTAACATCAGACAAGTGGGTCCTGGAAGTAGTAAGCCAGGGACTGGTTCTCAGCTTCAAAAAAATTTCCAAAGATGAGAACCTGATCCTTTCCACCTGCAAATCCATCAGAGGCTCTTGCTCTGGAAACAGAAGTCTCAACCCTCCTGGCTCTCAGAGCTGTAGAAAGGGTTCCTCCCCTACACCAGGGCAAAGGACTGTACTCCAGGTACTTCCTTACCCCAAAAAAGACAGGAGAACGGCGGCCCATCCTGGACCTAAGATATCTGAACAAGCACCTTTTAAAACCAAAATTCAAAATGGTGACTCTGGGAATTATTTTACCCTCTCTAAGGCCAGGGGACTGGCTAGCGTCCCTGGACCTCAAGGATGCCTACTTCCATGTTCTCATCAGAAGCTCCCACCGAAAGTACCTCAGATTCGAACTGCCCTCAGGCCATTATCAGTTCAGAGCAATGCCCTTCGGCCTCACCTCTGCCCCAAGGGTATTCACAAAATGCCTGCCAGTAGCAGTTGCTCATTTAAGAAGGCAAAAGATTGCCATCTTTCCTTACCTGGACGACTGGCTCATAGTGGGCCAGTCTCCAGACCAAGTCAGATTACACCTTCAGGTTACCCAGCAACTGCTTACATCTCTAGGTTTCCTTCTCAGTCTCCCAAAGTCAGTTCTAGAGCCTGTTCAGCTACTCACCTTCATAGGCGCAGAACTGGACGCAAAGCAGGCCGAAGCCTTCCTTCCTCTAGAAAGAGCAAAGACCCTGGTGGCTCTGGCCTCCTCCTTTACTCTGCAGGTCTCGCGACCAACAAGGCACTTTCTGCAGCTCCTAGGGCACATGGCTGCCTCCACAGCAGTAGTGCAGGGAGCAAGATTTCAGATGAGGGACATTCAGTTCCGTTTGAGAGCCTTCTGGTCTCAAAGGAGAGATCCTCTAACCAAATTGATCCCAGTAACTCGAACCCTGATCCAGGCCCTACAGTGGTGGCAGGATCAGAGCAATCTGAGACAGGGTTCCTTTCATCCCTCAGTCTCACTCCTTGACCCTTACTACAGATGCGTCCCTTTTGGGATGGGGAGCTCACATGGGCGACCTCTCCACCCAGGGATTGTGGTCCCCTCAGGAATCTCTGCTCCACATCAATCTGTTGGAACTCAGAGCTGTTTTTCTAGCACTTCAGGTTTTTTCTGCATCTGTTCAGAACAAAGTGGTACAGGTCAGAACAGACAACACCACTACAATGTGGTACATCAACAAGCAAGGGGGCACTCGGTCTTCGGCCTTGTGCACCGAGGCAATGAAGTTGTGGTCTCTGGCTTATTCCCTGAACACCTCCCTCATGGCAGTCCACCTCCCAGGCAAGGACAATGTCCTGGCAGATGTCTCAGCAGGATTTCCCAGGGCCATCACAAATGGTCTCTGGATCCTCTAGTACTGGAGGTAGTATTTGCCAGGTGGGGCACCCCTCAGATAGATCTTTTTGCAGCCCCAGACAATCACCAACTTCCGCTATTTTGCTGCAGACCCCCAGTGTTGGGCTCAGTCCCTCTGGATGCCTTCCTTCTCAACTGGGAAGGGAAGTTTCTCTATGCCTTCCCCCTTCCCTCTCTTGTTCAAAGTGCTAGTCAAAATCAGATCTCAACCTTGCAAGATGATTCTGATTGCTCCAGATGGGCCAGACAGCCCTGGTATCCACTCCTTCTGTCCTTAGCAGTCCACCTTCCCCTGTGTCTTCCCAGGAATCACAATCTGTTAACCTGTGCCCAGGGGAGAGTTTGGTACCCGAATCTCAAATCCCTCAACCTCAAGGCCTGGCTCTTGAAGAGTTACAGTTTGCTGACCTACACCTTTCTCAAGGTGTACTCGATATCTTGAAAGCTTCTGGAAGCCTTCCACCAGAGGCTACTTATAATTCTAAATGGAAAAGGTTTTCCATATGGTGCTCTGGAAAGCATATTTCCCAGAATCTGCTGATTTGCCCACAGTCCTGGATTATATGGTCCACTTAAATACTTTGGGGCTGAGGCCAGCTACCCTGAAAGTGCATTTGGCAGCTGTCTGTGCTTTTATATCAGCAGGAAAGCCCTCTTCTCTTTCTGCTCACCCTGTATTCTCCAAGTTTTTCAAGGGATTGCTTCACACCAACCCTCCATTCAGGGACCCTGCTCCCGCCTGGGATCTTAATGTTTGCATTGCTCAGCTTATGCAACCCCCCTTTGAGCCTTTGTCTTCAGCAGAGCTTAAGTACCGACTTGGAAAACTGTGTTTCTAGTAGCCATCACTTCTGCCAGGACGATAAGTGAATTACAAGCTTTGTCAGTGGAGCCTGATTTTATCTCCTTTCACAGAGATAAGGTGGTCCTCAGGACTAACAGGAAGTTCTTGCCTAAGGTGGTTTCAGATTTCCACCTTAATCAATCTATATCTCTTCCAGTGTTCTTCACTGACCATTCCTCCTCTGGCGAGAGGAGGCTGCACAGCTTAGATGTGAAGAGAGCCCTTAGTTACTACATAGAGCGTACCAAGGGTCACAGGTTTGACTCCCTCCAACTGTTCCTCACTTATGGTGAGGTTGGTAAAGGGAAACCTGCCACTAAAAGATCTTTTGCCAGGTGGATTGTCTCTTGTATCCAATTTTGTTATCAAAAACTGGGTAAGGTTCCCCCTTCAGGCCTGAGGGCTCACTCTACCAGAGGTACAGCCGCATCCCTGGCTGCAGCCAGGGGCATCCCTATCATAGAGATATGTCAAGCAGCTACCTGGAAAACAGTTCACACTTTTACCAAGCATTACTTCCTGGACATCCAGGCTCGGAGTGATGCTCTGTTTGGCACAGCTGTGCTTCAGAGCCTATTTCCTAAGTAGGTTCTGTCCCTCCTCCATGGAGGTACTGCTGTGTAGTCTGCATATGTCATAATATAGCAAGACTTCATGTTGTTTGAAGAAAAAATTACTCACCTTAGTAATGTTGTTTCTTCTAATGGAGTCTTGCTATATTATGACCTTCCCCTCTGCCTGCCCCTCTCAGAACCTCTGCTTTTGGGATGTGGGTGGGCAGTGCAGTGTTGGCACTTAGTAGATGCCCACCTTGTTTTTCACCCCTCTTTTTGGGGTGTTTGGGTGTTGTGTTTTTATTTTTTGGATCCCCTGACTTGAGTCTTTGTTTTGGAACCAAAAAATGTGTTAATATTTTAGTAGCCAGTTGGCTAGTGTAGGTTTACAGCTTCCACAGAGAATCTTAGTGAGTTTTGCTCGTAAAGATCTGACAGTTTAAGTTTGAAGAACAGACAGAGTTCTCAACCGAGCTCATGCTCAAGATTCCATGCCTGGCATGGAAAGTTAACTCTTTCACTTCCGGAGCAGTTCGAAGGTTGGGTCAAACTGCATATGTCATAATATAGCAAGACTCCATTAGAAGAAACAACATTACTAAGGTGAGTAATTTTTTCTTCTGGGACACGTCAGTTGGTTCCTGGCTTCTTGCCTGACACCCCCGTTCTTTGGGGCTTGTGTATCCCTTCGGCCCCATTCATGCTTTCATTGACTTGCCGATGGTCATGCTGTGGGGTTGGGGTTCACAGTTTTTGGTGCTCGACTGGTCATTGTCTGGCTTAGAAACATAGAATTTGACGGCAGATAAGGACCGCTTGGCCCACCTAGTCTGCCCATTTCCCTACCTAACGGATTAGCTGCATATCCTGGTTAACCAACAGCCTACTTCCTCCTACCCCCACTAGAATTGCCTTATGTCTCTCCCATACATTCTTAAATTCCCCCACTGTTTTTGACTCTATGGCCTCCTCAGGAAGGCTGTTCCATGCATCTACAACCCTCTCTGTGAAGAAATACTTCCTCACATTACGTCAGAGCCATTCACCCTCCATCTTCAAATTGTGCCCCCTTGTTCTTTCTTTCTTTCTTTATTTATTTGTACATCAGTTTACAACCTTTGAGCGAGAGGCTCATTTTCAAAGGTACCTCGTCACAAAGAGGACAAATACATTACAACATTTTTGTTGCATCATTGTGGTTACAACGTTGGTAGTCACATGCTGTTATTTCTTAGTTGCAATATTGAGGTTACAGGTTTGGTTAACACAGGCTGGTATAGTTATTTAGTTACAGCATAAACATACAATGGTATGAACATACATGCAGTAGAGTGCAGAGACAGAAGGAGGTGATAATTCATAGGGCTATGGGACGTGGTTGGTAGTAGGTTGGGTTCGGAGCCACTCAGAGAGCTTTGTCAGAGCATTGTGAGCTAGAACACCTTAGGGACAGTCACAGCTACGTGTCCCCCTTGCACATCTCTTTTTATGAAAGATACTACCCTCTTGGACTTTGTTGATTCCCTTGGGGTACTTGAAAGTTTCTGTCATGTCCCCCCTCTCCTTTCCTCGAGGCTATACATCTTTAGTTCCTTTAGTCTTTCTTCATATGTCTTCTGATGCAGACCCTGCATCATTTTGGTTGCCCTCCTCTGGACAGCCTCCACCCTGTCTGTCTTTGCGGAGATGGGGTCTCCAGAACTGTACACAGTACTCCAGATGTGGTCTTACCAACTGTCTGTACAGAGGGCCAACAACTTCCTGTTTTCTACTGGTGATGCCTCTCCCTGTGCATCCCAGTATCCCCCCAGCCCTCCTTACTGCCTTCTCACATTGCTGGCCTAACTTTAGGTCATCTGATATGACTACCCCCAGGTCCCTTTCCCTTTTTGTTGTTGTCAGTATCTCACCCACCACTGTGTACTCTTCCTCTGGGTTTTTGTTTCCCAGGTGCATTACCTTGCACTTATTTGCATTGAATCTAAGCTGCATTACATTTGACCATTCCTCCAACCTTGCCAAGTCCCTTTTCATCCTTTCCATCCCACCTTGTGTATCAACCCTGTTGCAGATCTTTGTGTCATCTGTTTTGCTTCATTGCTGTCACGTTTTGTCTGCAGCCCTCTGCTTGTCTATGGCTGTTTCCACATAGTTTGTTGTCAGCTTTGTCATCGACTGTGGGTTTTGCTGTCTCTCCCACCCTTCAGGTCAATGTGATTGGCTTCTCGTCTTGGACTGGTCCCCATGATCGTGGGGCCTATGGTTCTCTTGGGCCCTGTTTTGTGGCAGTGCCTCACCGACTGTGTTTTGGGTGACATTTCCCTGGCGCTCATCTTCACCTGGCTCTGCCTTAGTGGCATTTTTGCCTTTGATGTTGGGTTTTCTTTTCTTTCTTCTTTTTTTTTTGTTACTGTGCTTTTTACCTCCTTCCCTGGTAAATGGGCCTGCATTGGCTGACCTCTGCCCCCATCACCATCACTGTTGATGTTGTGGTTTGTTTACAGGTTCTAGCTCTGTCGACTTCCCTTTTTCTGGGCAGTCGCTGTACACATACACAAGTCTTGTGTGTGTCCCATCGGTGCTTTTGCACTATTGTCTGATGTTTGGTTCTGGGCTTCTTGCTCCCATGCTCCAGCTTGTGCTGTGTTTGTGTCGCCCTATTGTGGCTCCCATCTTCTTTGGCCTATGGGACATTGGCCTGCAGGAGGGTTGGGTAGTATGCCTTTGTGATGCCCCCCCCTCCCCGTTTGGGGTACTACTTGAAATTGTTCCATAGATGTGGCTTACCAAAGGGAGATAGCCCCGAAGAAGATAGTACAGTTACTCATCAGTTACTGTAGATCTTTGAGGGAACCTCCTCCAGTGAGGCACAGTGCACCCTTCTGCCTTCCCCATTAGTCTGGGGTGGTACAGTGAGGGTGGTTCTGGTGTTATCGTTTTGTCCTGCTTACCCTATACTGGGTTTTTCTTTTCTGGTCATTGCTCCCTTTTAGTGCTTCAGTATACTAGTCTTTGCCGTTCTTCGATCTTGCACTTTTTTTTGTCTCTGGTGGACAGGCAGCACTAAGGAGGTTTGGAGCCACCCATGAATATATAGGTGCCAATGATGCATGTCATTGTGGTGTGCCTGTTAAGCAGATTTTTTTGGATAGGTTTGACGCCGGTAGCACCTGTGTTCCATAGGCGTGATTTATTGGAGGAGATTCCTTTTAAGATCTGCAGTTACTGGTAAGATAACTGTTCTTCCCCATTAACCTCAACTTTCACTGTAGGTGGATTCATGGCAGCACAGTGTCAGAATAATGAATGAATTCATTTTATTGTTCGACCGTTCGGGTCATTACTATACAATTAGACAAAACAAAACATATACAATATACGATACCATAGCTGAACATTGCCAGTCTACAAATTGCAATAAAAGTAAGTATTACAATAAAATAATACATACATCAAACACAGCAATAAATTAAAAATATATACAGTCCTAATGAATTTCAATGATTTTCCTTTACCTTTTCGATAGCTTATTTACAAACAATAAATTTTATTTCATCATAACCGCATATAATATCTTAAATCCAGTTCAGTTTTCCATTATACATGTTGATCATTTATCCTGAAGGTACTAATACCTTTCCCTGTGAGATTTCCAATAGCAACTGCATACGATCAACATGATTATAGTTATAATTGGCCGTTATTTATAATGAATCCCTGTTTGTTCAATACTTCATTGAAATGTCTAAGTTTCCTCAGTACCAGCTTATTTATCATTTAGTAGTCAAATAGTTAATCTATATTAAAAATTTCTATACGAACTGGAAGCTTAACACTTGCATCTCTGCTTTCCATCCAGCTTCTACATTTGTCGGTTCTGGTTTGGTTTAAACTCTATAGCAGGATCCTCAAATTATTTTTCTATACTGCTCTATTATAAAATGGCAGTGTTTATCAAATATTATAAATACTTCAAACACATGTAAAATAAAGCCTAAAAATAATATACAGTCATAAAGAATTAAGGAGACATGGGCTGCTTACATATGCTAGCAATTATAACCACTATGTTGCAACTCATAGCCGCCAATGCAAAACTATTCATGAATTTTCTTACAAAGCCCAGATCCTTGAAAACCCAGCCAGTTGCTACAAATTTACAAACTCCTTATGAGCCACAAAAATGTATCAGAGACAGCAATTTGAAGTGTACAACTTTGAAAGATGTAAGCTGTTTTATGTAAACCAGCACTTGGAGGAATCAATCCACAGATCCGTGTCCACCTGTGAAGAAACAATTTTATGGGGACAGACTCTTAGACTATACTAAATCAGATACTACAACCCTGTCAACTAAATCATGAGATTCAAACTGAATTCAAGCTGAATTCAGAAATAGAAAATTTAATTCAGGTTTCTTTGACTCAAGTGCTTATCTGAGAATTCAGAAGCCACTTAATTCAGTTCCCTGTGGTCCAAAGTATTTTCCGAGAACAGTTAGCCCTGAAAGTATAGAAACCAGGGACTCTAAGACAAACCAAACTGATAACACGGATCATAATTGTTCTTATAGGTATACAAGTTCCCTTGTTAATTTTAATGCACTGCTAGTCTTCTGTTATGGCCAGTTGGGAAGCTTTCAAGTTTAAATGTTTTCCTACACAGAATTTGGCGAAGCCATAATTTCCCTTTTATGTAGAACAATACTAGGGCTGTGTTTTAAAGGTTTCTAGGGCTAATATATTGCTTCATTGAACAAGCTGAAAATTAAATTGGCATCCATGACAGGGGAAAACTGAACGAGTACCTTTTCACAGAATTTTACCCCACAGTCAGTTTCCACTACTCACCAAATGGCATCCTTGTGAAAAAAAAAGCTAAACAGAACTACCAGACTAAGCTAATTTCTCCTGTTCTAGGAGTCCATCGTGTCAGCCGACTTTTGTTGTGGATTCCTTTTGCATTCTAGATTTGCTGGTGTTGCTGCCTCCTTGAGGCCTTTGTAAGCTGACATCATTAAATTTCTCAGGTCTAAGATCCTCCTGAGTAGTCTGTAGCACATCGGAGAAAAAGGAGAATAACACTCCACTGAGCATAGTAAATTCAGTACAATACATCTGGCATGACACTAAAATACCAGTCCCTTAGGCAATGGTAATGCACCTTTTTCAGTATAAAGGGGCCTTTCTGCACATATAGTGCTGCTGCTATCCTCCTCATCCCTGCAAATGATATCCTGGTTCACAGCAGATAGTTGGCAAATTCTGTCTCCAGCAGCCCTGTCAGACTGGACTCCCCATCTCGCTGAGAACCACAGCTCAGGAGACCGAAAGCTACCCTATTACCAATCCACAGGTGTAAAGGTGTTGGTTTAGGCTGATCAACAAACAGTATCTGTTCCAAGCAGACCACGACTATTTGTCCACAAGCTAATAAAAATTCACTGCTGCACATTAACTAAGATGGCATAAGTTTAATTCAAAAAATTTTAAAGCACTAAAAGTAAGAGCGTTTTTAGTAAAACAAACAAAAAAAATAATAATTTACTGATACTCCGACAAACACTAAGTGGCAGGGAGCGGAGTGGCACCGTGGCCATCTTGCTGCTCTGCCCCCACCCAACAAATCTAGGTCCAGTGTTAGAATAGTAACTCTACACTAATGGGAGTTGATGACCTTCTTGAGCACTTCCCCTTCCTTTTCAACCCCCAGTCAGGGCACACCTGTGCTGGGGGTACTGTTTTGAGGTGAGGTGTTGGTCCTCCATTGAGGACCTTAGGGGAAGGGGGTGGATGGTCGGTCAGGCTAGGGCCCAAGTGTTGAATCAACTTTTGTAACTATTTTTGTAATAATGATGAAGGTCAGTAAATATGGCTGTCACTTGCAATATTAAGAAATATCTTCCATTGGTTGGGGTAATCACCCCTTGACAATCGAGCATATTCTCCTGGGCTGTTACAGTGCCATGCCAGAACTGTTGCAAGAGTGGGCAATCCCAAAAAATGTGTGTTGTGGTTGCCAGAGACTGACCACAGCCTCTTCAGCATGTAGCCATGCTCGGATCTGTGAATTTGACCACTATATTTGGGGACCTAAAATATCAAGAGCGGCATTTCTATGAGAACGCCCTCCAATATGTGGATGTAGTAATTCGGTATGCGTGGGTAGCATATTTTGTCCATGTGTTGATGTTATGTGAAACTTGGAGTTCTCTATTCCATTTTTGTAGGGTAGTCATGGTAGTGTCTCTGGGTATCTCTTGTAACACTTCATAGATCTGGCCAATAATGTGGTTCTGTGTATTACCTTTTATATATGTGATTATTAATTGGGGGAGGCAGATTTTGATAGTCCCTGGGTTGGTCTCCAATATAGGAACGTACTTGTAGGTAACAAAAGTGATATGTATTACGGAGATGGTAAGCTGATATTAAGAAACCAAAGGGGATAGTCCCCTGGGAGTCAAGAAATTGAAAAATAAAGTGAAGCCTTAGTTTTGCCCAGCTCTTAGTAGCCCCGTTATGGTAATTTGGTCTCTTGTCCGTACTGTATGCTAACGCTCACAGGTGAGACGTGTGGCTTGGAGAGATAGATCGATTGCAGATCTCCAGCCAGTACTTTAGTGTAATGGCTGTGTATTTGTAAATCTTAGGGGGAGGCAGGAGGGAGGATTACCAAACAAATAAGGATCGTAGTTGTGTAGATTGTTCAGCACCAACTCAGTCTTCTTCCAGTAGGGGTTGAGAGGGAGCCATCCATACACAAGGATGGTGCATAAGTTGGTTGAAAGAATGTAGTTTGTGAGGTTTGGAAGATTCACCCCTCTCCTTTCCCTTGGAAGTTGCGGTATTGATAATTGAATTTGGGGCGATTTCCCTTCCCATATGAACCGTGAGATTAATTTGTTCCATTCCCTGAAGTACAGCTTATCTGGCATAAGCGGTAGGGTTTGAAGATAATATAGAATTTGTGGTAGAATGTTCTGATGGATGGTGTCTATACGTTGGAAAAACCCGAGATAGAGCTGTGACCATTGAGATAGGTCTTTCTTAATTTGTTGTGTTAATGGTTCGAACTTTAAAGAGGGAATTTGGCCATCAGTTTTGCTAGAGAGGCACAAGGTCATAGTGGTCTGAATCACAATTTGTGGTCATTTTTTCCTATAAACTTAACATTTTCCTACCTTTTTTGGAAGATTTTTCGCAGTTTTACATTGCTGATGTCATCGGGCCAAAAACGTTCCAGTGCGCATGCACGTGCCATGTGATGTCAACTCCAAAACAGTAGTGCTTTCATTTCTCAATGGAGGGTACCTATTCTTGTGGGGATCATGACTCTGGTACTGCTGTGAGTGACAGGAGCATGCCAGAGTCGTCCCTTGCCCCTGTGACTGGCACTTTTGAGGAGGAAAACGAACTATCTGAGGATAGTGTCTTTCAAACAGAACCAATATTTGAAGATCCGTACTATTTGGACCCAGTGGTTAGCAATGCATCCAGCGACTCTGACGCTGCACCAAATGACAGTGACACAGTCCAAACGCCCAGAACTACCAACACCGACTGAGTGTCACTATCGATTGCACAGCAGCGGCAAAGAGCAGCATATTTTATTGGTCCCAATGTTCTTATGCGTAAAAAAACACATGATTGTTTGCACTAAACAACCCCCCCCCCCGGCAGAGAGACGGAGACAGTAATGAACGTTTTTCAGTATATGTACTGCTGATTAATACAAATTTTGTCCGATTCTGACATTGTGTGATGTCTGTATGGCCATGTCATTATCATCATTAGTGGTTTTGTTTCGTCAGCGATTCACCTCTGCCCCACATGACAGATATATTGTTGAAAGTCCCCTGGGTAGTACTGTTGGCTAGTGTTTGACAGGACTGAGGCCGTGGTAGTGGTAAAGGGGTTGTACAGGCTGCAATGATCTCTGACATGATATTGGTATCTATCTAGAAATGCATGCTTGTTTTCACTGACTCCGCTCCCCCCAACAGTAGACATAGGGAGGTAGTAATGAATGAATCCTGCAATACCTATTGCAGTACATGTGCTGTATTGGAAATTTTGCTGGACTGTGCCATTTTGCAATAACAGTAAGCCTACATGATCATCATTGTCATTGGTTCCCTGTGGTCACTGCTGCATCTACTGACCCTGACAGTGCCCCACATTACATTATTATGGTACAAATGGCCCGAACTAGCACTGTTTGTTGGTGACAGACAGTGACGAGTGTACTGCAGTGGTATAGGGTGGCGCATTTTACTGGTCTCCCTCAAGAAAAAGATATGCAGATACGTAACAAAATGCGTGTTTGCTCTGTGGCCACCCCCACTACAACCAAATTGGCAGACATACGGAGAAAGTGCTGAAGCAATGTCACAGTATGTATCTTGGCAGATGTTCAGTACAGAATCTCTGTCACATTCCATCATGATACCGTTTCTGTCATAGCTGTCACTGTTGTGTAGTAGTGGTGGCACAATTCACCTTGACATGAACTCTGACGTGTCCCTTGCCCATAGCACATAAGAACAGTGAAAGCAAATAATGTCATGAAGTCTTGGTATTGCCTGTGAGGGATACCATTGTTTCAGCACAGATTGGGGAGACATATAGAACTTGTCATCGGCTTTTTCGCTGCAGCCCAGCTCCAAATGCATGCTTATTGCACATCAGAAGTTGCTGCCATGGGTAGGGTATCATGTGCTGCCTGCACACTTATCCATTACATCACTTTGATACTGCTAGTAGCTCATGTCTCATGACACTAGTGACAGTGGCAATTTTGTGAGCCCGAGTGTTTGGGGCGGACTTTAGTCAATAAGGGGCTTCACCATGGATATAACTACTGAATAAAGATGTCGGCGTGCCAACACAATTCACTCTGTGGCTGCCAAGATGTGTGATTACGCACCCAGAGCCCCCTGTGTAGCTTTGCCTCTGGATTGCATGAGGGTTATTTTGTAGTGTGATATCTTTATTTTTGACTGTGAGACATAGGACACCATTGGCATTACCACAGCTCAACTGAGGTGTGAATAAGAATGGTGGTTGTGGGCACCATAAAGTAGGTTGTGTGGTATGGAAATGTGGCACACTGTCAAGTACACCATGTGAGGCACAGGTATCGTCCTGTCTTCACTATTACCTTTATGTGCTTTTCTGTGTCTTAGTGTGGTATATTTGGGTTTTGGGGTGCTAGTTCCGTCAAGTCAACTGCTGACCTTCTGCAACCAGGCAAGGCACTCCAATGTGCATGTTGCTTCTGTGTGTCATCTTGGCTTACTGTGAGCTTCATAGAGTGGTCTGTGATGAACTCACTCAGCCTCCCTGTGTTTAGGATTGACACCTGTTCCGAGGGTGCCACTTATTTTGCTGTTTCTGGCTGTCTATTGTCCCTAGTCTTGTCTTCACACCCCCCCGCCAAACACCAAATTGCCACATACTGAGCAGCCTTCATTTGTACTACTAAATGAATTACTTTGTGATTATCACAGTATGTACTTGTCAACATACCATGTTGGTATGCCACAATCCCATTAATCATCCTCTCATCCTCTCACCGCACAACCAAATTTGTCTATATATTGTCATTGTGCTGTGCTACTGTGAATTTTTTTGTTTTGGGGGTGTGGGACACACACAACAGTGAAATACAGAGCTTGATATGATAGCCCTGTGTATGTTGATGGCTGTCCCCTCATTTGGACCCTAAGACACACACACTCCATAGTCAAGTGCTGCTTGTCCTAAATCCCTAAAGTCCAGTAACTGGAACACCTTGTAAACAGCCCACTTATATTCCCAATGGTGACATTGTGTCAGTGGAAGGCATTATAAATAGAAATGTTTACCTACCCACACTACTGTAGTTATTACTATGCCATGGTGTTACTATTGGTGGAATACTGGCACACACCAGCAAACCTACATTTGCATCATGTCAGGTTACACTACTGGGCCACGGATAAGGCCTCCTGCCTCGCAGCACCATCGTATTAGGATGTAGCCAATTCATATTATGAAATGGGCATCAGAATTTAGGCACTCTGATTGGTCCATACCTGTGTGATATTCCTTCTTACGCACAGGAAAGAGGACCAGCAGTGCCTTGTGGGCACTGATTCTGGTAAAGATACCAGTTAGAATGTTGGCAAATTGAAAATTAGCCATCTTGTTGTCACCAACTGCGAGTGAAATACCAGGCTGTATTTTCAATCTGTCAACATATCTGCAAATATTCAGATGCCCATTTCATAAATGTTTATGCTCGTGTTTATGCTAACTGCATGATTTAAAAAAAATACAAGCTGCCACCAGCCTGCCCAGACACATTAACTATGAACCGCCGAGCAGCTGTCTCCCAACCCGCTGCCTGCTCACTCGCGTCCGCATCAGCGTGACGGCGTGTTCTCCCTAGCGCTGTCTGGTGCCATAAGGTAGAGGAATGTAAAAAAAAAAAAAAAAGTAAATATGGCAGAATTTCTTCCTGTACTCACTGTACCTCTCAACCGCTGAGCAGCTGTCTCCCAACCCGCCGCCCTCTCACTCCTGCATCATCATAACGGCTTACAAAAACGGTGTGTTCTCTCTAGCGCTGCCTGGTACCATAAGATACAGATATTTTGAAAAAGGACAGCATAATTTCTTGTTGCAGACTTTCTAAAGTCAATGAAGTAGGCGTGCTGCTAGTTGGAGGTGGGGGGCTGCCATGACAACTACAGAGAAAAAAAATACAAGTACTAGCAGGTCAGAGGTCCTCAACTTAAAGAAACAAACAGGTGGAGGAACAATTTTGTTAAAAAGTAACACAGATATTTAAGCTTTTCACTACGAAATATTGTTCATTTTACTTATGACATGCATCTGTATTTTAGATAACCATTTCATAAGCGCAATAAGACACTCCAGGGTATGCGTTAGACACTTTAACACATGGCTAGGAGGCTGGATGCACTCAGCCGGTGGCCTCGTGCCTCACTACGCCTCCTAGCCGTGTATTAAAGTGTCTAACGCACACTCTGTCGTGTCTTATTGCATACTTAGCAATATCTTACCTCCTGTGTGCCTGTTACGTTTATGTAGTATCTTTCCACCTTGTTTCAGTTATGTTGGATATTTTACTACTAAGTACTAGCTATGGTGCAGCACATCATTATTACTGTATGCCTCATCAAAGAACATGACCCTTTCTCCCCTAAAGTGTTATGTCATATGTGAACATGCTGGTCCGCAAAACACTGTATGACTGACACATACTGTATGTGGTTAGGGGTCCACTGTTATGAATATTCAGGTGTGTTTGTTGGTGGCACCAATCGTTGCTAGGGAAAGTGAGGGAAAATATTATATATATGTGACACAGCCTTATGTTAGGGGATAACGTAGTGAGAGGACTGCACAAAACTTCAACTAACTGTAGCAGGGAAACAGACTATACCTAGCCTCCCTAGCTAACCACCAGTAGCATTTCTATCAAAGCCAGTTGACAGGCAGTAGTACAAAGAGCACAGTCT
Organism: Neoceratodus forsteri; assembly: GCA_016271365.2. Lineage (NCBI taxonomy): Eukaryota > Metazoa > Chordata > Ceratodontiformes > Ceratodontidae > Neoceratodus > Neoceratodus forsteri. Next base: position 1,821,788,433 of record CM057449.1, on the reverse strand, counting down.
GGGAATCCCTGTTACACACAGCAGCAAGATTTCAATATTATATGTATTTCCCCCCACCAAACAGTACAAAAAAACAAAAAAAGGTCCACAGAAAACAAATTCCACAGCCAAGGCAGTGCTTCTTAATGGATTATAGCAAGCCCCAAAGCACTTCGTATACACTGACAGCAATGCAGCTGCATGAAACAGCAGCAGCAAAGATCACGATCTGATGTGACGCTTCAAGATCTTGATCTACCCACGATCTCCACTTCAGTGCCAAATCACTTAAGAAACCCTAATTTTGAATGTTTAATTTTTATACTGAATGATACTGCCACAAAGATCTATTACACAGTACGCCTCACAGTGGAAATTCCCGCTCCAGCTCAAACACACTATGATTGGTGTGTTCTGGAACTAATGTCACTTTCGGTTTATCAGGCTGTGCAGCACATCTGCGGGGCTTCAGGAACGGAGCAGAAAATAAAAGTAAAATTCTTGATATGGCAATAACATTTTTCAAAAAGAACTTTGCGATTTCACAGTGGTGGACCTCTGCAGCCTAACAGTAAGTGAAAGTCTGTGTACTGATATCACGGGATTCCCTCTTTAACAGCTCGAGGTGGGCTAGGTTCTTGGTGATTTTGATTCCTAGGTGTTTTAATGCCACCTTGTGCCATTTGAACGGGAATGCCCTCTTGAGCGTAGCCGATGGTGAGAAATTGTATAGTAGGACTTCTGTTTTAGTTAGGTTAACTTTATAACCGGACATCTGTTCAAATGAACAAAAGGTGTCCCACACTGTGGTGACAGAAATTTCCGGGGAGGTAACGATAAGAAGAAGGTCGTCGGCGAATAATGAAAGTTTGTATTCCCTGCCTCCTAAAGGTATACCAGTTATCATAGAGGTCTGGCGAGTGTGGGTGGCTAGGGGCTCTAAATATAGTGCAAATAGAAGGGGGGGACATTGGATAACCTTGCTTGGTTCCGTGACATAACGGAAAGGGCTAGACAGGGATCCATTAAGTTGAACTTAGGCTTTAGAGGAAGTGTATATATTTTGTAAAGAGGATATAGAGAGTTCTGAGAATCCCATAGCTGATAGGGTGGCCCACAGAATGTTCCAGGCCACCCTGTCGAAAGCCTTTTCAACGTCAAGGCTTAATAAAGCCAATGGGATCTTGCGGGAAGAGGTGTAATCTAATAATAAAAGGATGCACCTCACACTGTCGTTAGCTTGCTGGTTCCGGATAAAACCTACTTGGTCTGGGTCAATTATTGTAGGAAGAAGAATTTCTATTCTATGGACCAAGATGGACACGTATAATTTATAATCATAATTTAATAGGGAAATTGGTCTATAGGATGCAGCATGGCGGAGGTCTTTATTTGTTTTGGGAATACCAGATATTACTGCATATTGCCATGAGGGTGGTGGGGGGTCACTTTATTGGGTGGCGTGGTAGGATCCAAATCAGTTTAGACTTGAATTTTTTAAAAATTCGGCTGGATAGCCATCCAATCCTGGCACTTTTCTAGAACTAGCTTCTTGGAGGGTACTCTGTAATTCTGCTACTGATATGGATACCTCGAATTGCAAGGCAGCTGTATCATCTAATTTAGGCAGAGGAAGAGAGTGGAGGCAGTTATGTAACTGTTGTGAGGGAGCTGCTGGGTCTGCAGCATAGAGTTCTTTATAAAAGCAGGCTAAGATGGAGCAGATCACTGATGGTTGTGTGGCGAGTCAACTCATGTCATTCTCATACATGTGTGTGATATAGGCTTTTGTCTTATGGATTCGGAGTTTCTTTGCCAGGTTAAGTGTTCCTCTCAAGCACCCCTCATACTGGTAGTGTTTAAGATAAAGTAGAGCTTGTTCCACCCTGCCATCTAAGATTTTTTGAATTTCCTGCTTCACCTTCTGTATTTGTAAGGTAAGGGACCCATCTCCTTATAGAGGAAATGTTTGTAATGTTTCAAGTTCGAGTTGATGCTCATTTGGCGTTTGTCTCTGTCTTTGTTTTTATGGGAGCAATACGCAATAATTTCTTCTCGGAGGACAATTTTAACTGTGTCCCATAGTACTGCGGGCGAAATAGTGGGGGACGGAATTTTCCTCCAAAATTTGAGGAATTTTCTACTGTGTAAGTCTGATAAATTCCGAGTCCTTAAGTAAGGAAAGGTTGAATCACCAGGGGGGCTGAGAAGAAGGTTTGTCTAGTTTTATTTTGGCTTTGACAGGGGCATAATTAGACAGGAGTATGGGGCCGCAGCTGATATTGTGGATCATATCTAGTTGTTCGGCTATGGTGAAGAGATAGTCTAACTGAGCCAAGGAGCCAGTTCAGGATGCAGTAAAAGTATAGACCAGAGAGGAAGGAAAGAAATGTCTCCAAAGGTCCACGAAGCCTAAGTGAGGTAGAGCTGTTTGAAGGTATTTTTGTAGGTGGGATGCTCTATGGAGAACAGGACCCGTCGTATCCACCGCCGGAGAGATTGTAGTATTAAGGTCACCGCCGAAGATGAGTTGCCCCTGTAGCATGGGTAGTAACTTATTAAAGAACCGTTGTGCAAGGGTTTTATCAGATCCCAGGGGAAAACGGACATTTGCCAGAGTTATCTGTGTGTTGTACAAGTTACCGACGGCTATAACAAAACATCCTTTGGGGTCAGCATATTGCTCCAGAACGTGAAAAGGTGTTTTTTGCAGGATCAGGATTGCCATTCCCCAGCAGCGACCTGATTTATGAGAGGTGGCAAATACTGTGGGGAAGCCCCTAGTTTAAAATTTATCATGTTCAGTCTGTGGAAGGTGTGTTTCTTGTGGGAACACCAGATCAGGCTTAAATGTTGTAATAATCAGGTTCTTCTAATAGGGTTATGGATGCCATTTATGTTCCAGGACAAGATATGCGAAAGGTTAGTCACGGGTATCATCTTGTAAGAGGGTTGTATGCATAAGGAAACGTGTCCCCACTTCCCAGCTGGGAACTGGAGAAAAGAGCTTGGAAAGGAATAGAGATACCTTAGGTAGAGAGAAAGATAAGGACAGAGTGAGAGAGAGCATAAGGAAACATGTCTGAACAATGGGATTTAAGTAGCACAACATTATACAAATGTGCACCAACTGGGTGCAAATAAAAAACACAGTAACCATCGTAACAAAGTAGAACACTAAATATATCTAAAGAGAACCAGGGAAAATGGGAAAATGTGCTACCAAGGTTGGGAGAGTGTCAAATTCTCCTATTAAGGGACCGATGGAAGGTCCCGGGGGGAATAGTCCCAGCAAAAGCTAGGGGCCCTCGTAGCAGTGAAGTACTGCTATGTAAAGAAAAAAAACACTGTGGTTCTCAAAAGAGGTGGTGGGGAAGGTTAGGGAGAAAAATATAGCATTTAGGAAGTATAAGGAAACACAGAAGGAGCAGGACAGAGAACTGTACCAGTTAAGGCAGAAGGTAGCAGGGAGGGAAGTCAGAATAACGAAGGCCCAAACTGAGGAAAAGATAGCCAACTCGGTTAAGAAGGGGGATAAAACCTTTTATAGGTACATCAGGGCGCGTAGAAAGACAAACTGAGGGATAGTGAGGCTGAATAGAAAGGACGATGGGTGGGCAGAGAGGGACAGTGAAAAAGCAGGGATACTGAACGAATACTTCTGCTCAGTATTCACAAAAGAGGAGGAGGGGGAGGTGCCTAATCCAATTAACAGAAGCACTCTGGATAGGGAGGTCGATCCAAGTCCTTCCACAGAAGAAAGGGTTCTGAAAGAACTCCTAAAACTGAAGGTGGACAAAGCAATGAGGCCTGATGGAATTCACCCCAGAATTCTAAATGAATTAAGGGGAGAACTAGTGACACCGCTGACTACCATTTTTAACAAATCATGGGAGGATGGTGTGGTACCTGAGGACTGGAGGAAGGCGGATGTGATTCCCCTTCACAAAAATGGGAGCAAGACAGAGGCAGGAAACTACAGACCTGTCAATTTGACTTCTGTGGTAGGGAAAGTGATGGAATCACTTCTGAAGGAAAGAATTGTTAAGTACCTAGAGGAAAGTCTGGCACAGGACCCAATGCAGCATGGGTTCACAGTGGGAAGGTCATGTCAGACGAATCTAATTGATTTCTTTGACTGGGTAATCAAAGTAGTAGCCCAGGAAGGGGCTGTGGATATGGCCTACCTAGACTTTAGCAAAGCATTTGACACAGTCCCACACAAAAGATTAATAATCAAATTAACCAGCCTGGGAGTGGGTCCCAGGGTGGTAGCCTGGGTAAAACATTGCCTGGACAACAGGACACAGAAGTTAATTGTAAATGGAGTCCATTCTGAAGAAAGAGGGGTTACTAGTGGGGTACCACAGGGTTTAGTGCTGGGTCCAGTTCTTTTTAATGTCCTTATAAGTGACATTACAGAGGGACTGGAAGGAAAAGTATGCCTCTTTGCAGATGATACAAAGATCTGCAATAGGACTGATACACAAGGAGGTGTGGAAAGGATGAGAATGGACTTGGGAAGGTTGGAGGAATGGTCAGAAATATGGCAGCTTGGGGGGGTGCTAGAGAGCCATGTTTGTACTGGAAGCACCTTCTCAACGTACTGCACATCGTGTTGCCAAACAAAAGTAATAAATTAAATTTCAACTCAGCTATTAGAAAATAACTTGCATCACTCGATAGTCTATACGACGGAGAATCTGCAGATATTAAAAAGTATGGGTAGGCAAAAAGCTACTGCGGCAGGATTGCATCAAAAAATGACGACTCAACCCACGCAGATCCCACCCACATGGTGGGCCTGACCAAGCAGCGGGCTCCAGTGGAGCTAACAAGGTGCCACCCTGGGATACAGTTCTGACCGCAGTGAGAAAAATGGACCAGAAGCTGAAGAAAGTCTTGGACCGCTTGGGAGCACGAGATCTAAAAATCGAAGCAACAACAAAAATAGTGAAAGAGGCGGATGATCGTTCGCAGAGCATACAGGCTGCCTTTACAAAATTAACAGCAGAGCTTAACCACTTACGGGCCCGAATGGAAACCATGGAAAACTCTGCGAGGGCAATGAACACAAGGCTGGTGGGGGTTCCAGAGTGCACTGAGGGACAGGACCTGTTAGGTTTCTTAAAGAACTGGCTGCAACATAGTCTACCTCCTGAGTTACAATTTGATGGTGACTCCCTGGTTCAGGCCTTTGGCATAAACTTCAGACGAGCATAGGCTGACAGAGACATCAAATGCACCATTGTGTTAATCACTACAGGTCCCACAATCTGAGATCAGATTTTGCAGTGGGCAAGAGCTAATTACCCTGTTACCATTGAGGACCAGGAATTAAAAGTATTCCTGGACTGGTCATACGCAACTCGTACAAGGCGCAAGTTATTTGATCCCCTACGGAAGCAGCTCCGCGCCCTCGGTGTTACTCACTCTCTCCTGGCCCCAGCCCAGTTGCGGCTAACGTACGGGGGTAAGACTTTCCAGTATAGTGATACGGCAGAGGCAAGAAAGAAAGTCGACTCTATAGCAACGGAATTTAGACAGGGACCTGCTGTGCCTCACAGACTGCCCTCAGACTCGGAGAATGAAAAAGACTGATGGGAGAGGGTAAAATCTATCACTGTCTTTATTTTTTCCTTGTTGCCCCTCTCTTCATGCACTCTACTTGAGCTGAACGGCTTTGTGAGTTCGAGACTTCGTTGCCTGAGCCTTAAAATCCTTAAACTATGATCTCTTGATTCATGAGGGATCTCCTTTACTTTTAGGCTGGTCTTGATCTCAAATTGACTTAGCGGTTCCTTCAACAAACGCTAAATCTGAAACTAAACTGACGAGTAGTGGTCCCCAATTTAACTTAGTGCTCACCGAACGACATGTTGCCTTTTCTTTTATATAAATTAAGTGTGGGATATTTTACGAGTGTCATAGTTGGGAGAGCGGGGCTGAAATGCAAGCAAATAAATAGTGTGCTATGTTAAATATAGTTGTGGTTGTTGGGGGGGATTGGTGGGCGAGGTGTGCAGTGATTATGAGAAGGTTTACTATTCCTGTAATCGGACGTTTTAAGTGGGGATAATGATCCATGTGATCATGGTTTACATTTCCTAATCGATTCTTATGTTGCTTTCTTTACCCCACGGGCTCTAATGTGGCTAGCCATACTAAATATATGTTTGGAATGATGTTTAAATTTTAAACTAAGGATGGTACCCCATATGTTGTATCAAATAACAGAAGATAAAATATCCTGACGCTAACATGTGTATGTAATGCATCACTAGATGGAGCCAGTGTAACCCTTGCCCCTCTGACTGTATTGCTTTTTATATGTGTATTGCAAAATGAATAAACATAAAGTTCAAAAAAAAAAAAAAAAGTATGGTAGCTTGGATTCAATGCAAAGAAGTGCAAAATAATGCACCTGGGAAACAAAAACCCTGGGGAAGATTACACAATTGAGGGGGGGGGGGTAGTAACAACAACAAAAATAGAAAGGGACCTGGGGGTAATCATCTCAGATGACCTTAAGGTTAGCAAGCAATGTGAGAAGGCAGTAGGGAGGGCTGGGAGGATACTGGGATGTATAGGGAGAGGCATCGCCTGCAGAAAACAGGAAGTTGTTGTTCTCCTTTACAGACAGATGGTGAGACCCCATCTGGAGTACTGCGTCCAGTTCTGGAGACCCCATCTCCACAAGGACATAGACAGGATGGAGGCAGTCCAGAGGAGGACAACTAAAATGGTGCAGGGTCTGCAAGAGAAGCCATATGAGGAGAGACTAAAGGAGCTTAATATGTATACCCTTGAGGAAAGGGAGAGGGGGGACATGATAAAAACGTTAAAGTACCTCAGTGGAATCAACAAAGTCCAAGAGGGTAGCATCTTTTAGAAAAAGAGATGTACAAGAAAAAGGGACACAATTTGAAGATAGAGGGGAGACGGCTCAGGGGCAATGTGAGGAAGTATTTTTTTCACAGAGAGGGTGGTGGATGCATGGAACAGCCTTCCTGAGGAGGTTGTGGGGTCTAAAACTGTGGGAGAATTCAAGAATGCATGGGACAGACTTAAGGCAATTCTTGTGGGGGGTAGGAAGAAATGGGCTGTTGGTTAACTAGGATCTGCAGCTTATCCTGTAAGTAGGGAAATGGGCAGACTTGGTTGGCCAAGCGGTCCTTACCTGCCATCAAAGTCTACTTTTCTATGCAGGAAGGTAAGGTAGCAGGGGCTGCTCCTCTCCTTAACCTTGTTGAGAAACTGGACTACGGTGGAAGGACACAGTGAGCTTGGCCACCCAGGGTCCTAGGACCTTTGTATTAAATGCATCCAGATCTTACTTCGAGAGGGCTCTTGCAGTAGGTAATTACATATAGGACCGAAGCCGGAAGGCATCAGGACCCCACAGAACAATTTCTAGCTAGCAGTCTCTGGCGGGGGACCGCTCCCACGTCAGGTGACCAGTGTCAGGCGACATCGGTACAAAGGGTCAGTCCCCCACGCCCGCCTTCCAGTTCTTTCCTACCATTTGCTTTCGACAGCGCCTCGCGGTTAAGTTCCACTGCTCGTCAGTCTGTTGCCGGTAGTTATATCGTCGTTTTTTTCTGATTTTTTCAAAGATATTTGTCAGGATTCCTTTACCTGCCGTGTATGTCGTCCCCTACCACGTCCGAGCACAAAAACAAGTGTGACTCGTGCGGCGCCCAACTCCCGCGCAAGGACGGCCATTCTCATTGTTGTATCTGCCTAGGCCCCGACCACCTGGTGGATTCCTGTCAGCACTGCCTGAAGTTCAACGCAGCTAGACTCAGAAGAAGGCAGCAGTCCCTGGAGGCCCACATCCTAAAGAAGAAGATGTCCTCCATGGAAAAGGAGCTAAAAAAGCTCTGGCAGGCTTCCACCTCCCCAGAGGGCCTTAAAAAGAAGAAGAAAGAGAAGCAACAGGACCAAGACTCCCCATCCACGGCTGCAGCGACTTTGGGGTCTCCACCCTTCAGGTAACGTCCCCTCCGAGGGACCGTTCCCCGACGGCTGCCTTGGTGGTGTCCGAGACGACGTCGGTCCCCCCGTCTGGTTTGCGCTCGAACCAGTCGGGAGCCTCCGGGACAAGGAGGCATCTGCTCCCGGTAAGGCCGCTGCTATACGGCCTTCTGGTTTGAGCCTCTCCGGTAAGTCGGGCGTCGGCTCCTCTGACGTCTGCCTGGAGCCTGCTGCTAAGTCGCTCGACCCTTCGGGGCAGCGCATGGCCACCAAGCCCACCATCAAGGTCACCTCCCCTGTACGGCCTCCTTCGGGCGCTGGGTCTGATCAGTCGGATGTCTGCTCCTCCGACGCCCGCCCGGATCCCGCCGGTCAGACGCCCGCCGGCCCGTCTGGTGGTCGCTCGGCAGTGGAGCCTACGCCGGATCCCTTGGATTTCTGCTGCGCTGCTGGCTCCCCGCAGCCTTCGCCGCTGCTGTCCGAGGGCTCTGTGTCTCTCCAGCTGGACCCGGGGGATCCCACCGGCCCTCCCCTGGATGCTGCTTGGGACTCTTCGGCACCTCCGCCAGGCCTCCCTCCTGTAGGACCAGATGGCCTGACGTCGGACCATCAGACGTCGGCCCTGTCGCTGGCCGACATCCCCTTACTGGACGTCACCCCGATGCTGGACCCGATGTCCACCGGGCCACCTGCTCCTGGCCCGCCTGCAGGGCCTCTTCCAGGGCCTTCTACCCTGGTAGAGCCCCTGGTGCCGGATCTTACGCCGTTTTATCCAACGCCGTCTTATCCGGCTCTGCAGTATCCGGCACCGCAGCACCTGATGCCGCAGTATCTGACGCCGTGTACCCGGTGCCTCAGTACCCGACGCCGGGCTTCCCACTGTCGGGCTATGGATACTCGCCCAACGGATACCCCCAGTATCGGTACCCCCTCCCCCTCCTCCACCGCCCCCAGGAGCCGCTTGTGGATCTGAGGAGACTCTGGCTTTGGTGGGCTGAGGCCAAGGCTCAGCTTACCAGGGAGGTGGAGAGCCACCTCCTGGCGGACGGTCCCGACTCCGCTGAGGCGAGAGACCCTCCCCAACCCCAGAGACACTGCTGCGGGTCTGAGGCTGGGGTGGCACTTGCCTCCTAGGGGCATGTCTTCCCCGAGTGTGGAGGGGTCTTAGTCTTCTTCTTCTTCGGACTCATCGGAGGACTCCGATGACAGCTCCAATCCGGATGAGCCTCGCACTCCTGACAAGCCCAGGCCCAGGACTCCTCCGAAGTCCCCTCCGGAGGATCCCTTGTTTACGGAGTTGCTAAGAAAAATCCAGGCTCTTCATCAGTGGAAATCTCTGGAGCCAGATCCACAGAGGCAGAAGCTAGCTGCCCATTTGGATTTGCCCAAGGTCGCTCCTACGTTAGTTCCACTCTAGATTGAGCCTTACGCCGACCTCGTTTCCACTATCTGTAAACAACCATCAGCCTTGGCCCTCTTCCCAGAAGACGATAGGCTTTATCAGGCTCCTGAGGGGGTTGACTTTCTCACGTCACACCCCAAGGCTGATTCAGTCGTGATCAGCGCCGCTCACGGCCGCTCGGCTAACCCGAAACACCTGAGCTCGTCCCCACCCAACAAGGAGTCCCGCCTTCTGGACCAGTATGGCAAGAAGGTGTATGCTTCTTCCACTCTGGGCATCAGAGCCTTGAACTATGTGGCTCACATGGGGGGTTACCAGAAGGCTATCCTTAGCGAGGTGAAAGCCAAGTTGGACTCCCTTCCTCAGTCACAGACTAAACAGGAAGTGGCAGACCTGGTCCGCTCAGCACGTTCGGCCAGTAGGCACATGCTTCGCGCTACCTATGATGCGATGGACACTTCTGGACAAAGCTCGGCATTCGCTGTGAGTCTGCGGGGACATGCCTTGCTTCGGGTGTCAGGTTTAGCCTTGGAACTGCAATCCGCCATCCAGGAGGCGCCCTTCCGAGGTTCGATGTTGTTCAGTGGTGATGTCAAGGACATCATTACCGAACTGCGAGAGAAGGGCACTGCTCTCAAGGAGGTTGACTCCATGTACAGAGTCCCTCAAGCGCAGCGTCGTTCCTTTCGCTGTCATGCACAGCCTAAGGCGAAACCACAAGGAAAGCGGGCCAACAAACACCGGGCCCCTCCAGCTACGAACCCCCCCCCCAAACGGGCTGCGTGAGCTCCAGCCTCGGTGCTGCCCCACACCTCCTGACTCCCTCCCTCTCCCACAGCTTCTGGTTGATCCAGAGGAACTGGTAAGCGGGAGATTCTCCTTACATCTACCGGGTTGAGAGAGGATCACTTCTGACACTTGGGTGCTCCAGCTCATAGCAGAGGGCCACACTATAGAGTTTCTTCCGAAACCTCCCAGGTTGTCTTACTCCCCAGAGCATCTTCTCAGGGTTCAGGAAGAAATTTCCTCCCTTCTGTTGACGGAGGCAATAGAACCAGTCCCTCTCCCTCTTTGGGGGATGAACTTCTACTCCCATTTCTTCCTGGTCTCCAAGAAGACAGGAGACATGAGGCACATTATAGACCTCAGTTCTCTGAATTTGTTCGTGGAGTATAAAAGGTTAAGGATGCTCTCCCTGCAGAGTGTCCTGCCCCTCCTTTGGCTGGGACAGTGGCTGTGTGCTCTGGACATGCAGGACGCGTACCTGCATATCCTTATCCACCCTTCCCACTGCAAATACCTCTGCTTTGCTTTTCAGGGGGACCACTACCAGTTCAAGGTCCTCCCATTTGGTCTTTCCTCGGCCCCTCGAGTATTCACCAAATGCCTGTCGGTGGTGGCAGCCCACCTGCATACTCAGGGAGTTCAGGTTTTCCCATACCTGGACGATTGACTCCTGGTGACCACGTCCAGGGAGGAACTCCTGCTTTCCCTTTGTCTCTCCAGGCAGGTTTTTACCAGCCTGGGTACTACCATCAACCAGACAGAATCCCATTTGATCCCATCGCCTCCAGTTTACCGGGGCAATTCTGGACACAGCCACAGGTATGGCCTTTCTGCCTCCAGACCAGGTGGCCACCCTCCAGGCTCAGGCAAGCAGTTTTTCCTCCCACAGGCGGGTTCCCATCAGGTCGGTCCTTCGCCTCCTGGGGCTCATGGCGGCTGCAATTCCAACAGTTCAGCGTGTGCGGCTCCATATGAGAATCTCTCAGTGGACTCTTCGGTCTTAGTGGGATCAATTGGTAGGCGACCTGGACCAAGAGGTTCTGATCTCAACCCCGATGCTCCGGGATTTGCACTGGTGGTTGGTTCAGGAGAACCTTTGTCAGGAAGTTCCCTTCTGTGTTTTGGCCCCCTCCCAAACGCTGACAACAGACATCTCGGGCGAGGGCTGGGGAGCCCATTTGGGATCCCAGCGGACCCAGGGCTCTTGGTCCAAACTCGAGCAGATGCTTCACATCAACGTGCTCGCGCTCAGAGTAGTGTTGTACGCTCTTCAAGCACTGCACCCTTTTCTGCTTCCCAGTCATCTGGCAGTCCAAACTGACAACATGAGTGCCGTCTGGCATCTCAACAAACGGGGGGACCCGTTCCTTCCCTCTTTGTCGGGAAGCGATGCGGGTCTAGGAATATGCGACCCTCCACAACCTTCATCTCACGGCAGTCCACGTCCGGGGGGTAGAGAATTTGTTGGCAGATCACTTGAGCCGATCCTCGGCACAACGTCACAAGTGGGAATTGGATCAGGAAATAGCAGACGACATCTTCTTACATTGGGGAACCCCTCAGGTCGACCTGTTCGCGTCCCCTCTAAACGCAAAACTGCCCACCTTTTGCTCGCTTGCTCCAGGGCATGGGCGACTCTGGAGAGATGCTCCGTCTCTCGACTGGAAGGGCATATTCGTCTATGCTTTTCCCCCAGTTCCATTGATTCTGAGGATCTTGCACAAACTCAGCTCAGAGGGGGCTCGTATGATTCTCATCACTCCCTTCTGCCCCAGGCAAGTTTGGTTCTCTCTTCTGCAACAGTACTCAGAGGAACCTCCGATTCCTCTGTCACGTTCACGACTATTGTTGACCCAGGATCGGATGTAGCACAAGCCCATTTTGGGGTTTCCCCACAAGTGGCAGAGATCTTGGTGGAGGCCAGGAAGCCTTCCACTCGTTCCACTTATGCCATGAAATGGAAACGGTTCTCCATTTGGGCTTCGTCCAAAGACCTAGACCCCTTCTCCTGTCCTGGCGGGCGGCTACTGGACTACATGCGTTATCTCTTCAACCTGGGTCTCAGTCATTCCTCTTTGAAAGTTCACATGGCAGCTCTGGCCGCCTATCATGTTCCCTTTGGGGACAGAACTTTTGCTCAGCTGGAGGTTGCGAAGACCTTCCTACGAGAGATTCTCCATCTGAGACCCCCGATTCGGGTTCCTGCCCCCCCTTGGGATTTGAATTTCATCCCCGAGAAGCTTACGCTGCCTCCCTTTGAGCCGGCAGCCTCAGCAGAACTTAAGTTCCTTTCGTGGAAGACTCTCTTCCAAGTGGCCATTACTTCCGCTCAAAGAATTTCCAAGCTTCAGGCCTTGATGTGCAAAATTCCATATTTGATTTTCCAGAAGGAACGTGTGGCTCTGCGCACCAATCCTAAGTTTCTCCCTAAGGTGGTAGTGGAATCTACGTTGAACCAGTCCATTGAACTGCCTGCGTTTTTCACACAGCACTCTAATCATGGGGAGTATTTTTTACATACTCTGGATGTTCACAGGATTCTGAGATACTACACCAACAGGACGAAGAATCTCAGAAAGACTGACCAACTACTTGTTTCTTTCGCCAGCAAAAGAGAGGGCAATGCTGTTTCCAAACAATGTTTGTCCAAATGGTTGGCTCATTGCATCACATTCTGCTATGACAAGTATCACAAGACCTTGCCAGGTCAAGTCAGGGGTCACTCAGCCAGGGGTGTCGCGGCCTCTGCTGCTTGTTTCAAGAATGTGTCAGCGGCTGACATCTGTGCAGCTGCAACTTGGACTTCTGTCCATACCTTTATGAAACACGACAGTTTGGACATTGCCTCTCACTGTAGAGCCAGCTTCAGGTTGGCTGTTCTACAAGGACTTCTTTCTTAAAGTCCTTCTCAGCCAGAGGATCTCTGTATGAGTAGTTTCCTCCTCCCGTGTGCTTCTCTTTATTCCAGACTGCTTGGGACTCAATCCTATATGTAATTACCTACTGCAAGAGCTCTCTTGAAGTAAGATAGTACAGTTACGTAAGAACTTATCATAACAGTAGATCTTGGAGAGAGGTTCTTGCAGTAGGTAATACCTTCCCGCACTCCATCCCCCTTAGCTTTTCCAGCTCCTTTTCCAGGAAGGAAATATCTGCTTCTCTCTCTTCTCAGCCTTTTGTCCTTTGGCGGGAAAGAACTGGAAGGCAGGCGTGGGGGACCACCCCTTTATACCGAAGTAGCCTGACGCCGGTCATCTGACGTGGGGGCGGTCCCCTGCCAAAGACTGCTAGCTAGAAATTTTTCCGTGGGGTCCTGCCGCCTGCCGGCTTCAGTCCTATATGTAATTACCTACTGCAAGAGCCTCTCTTGAAGATCTACTGTTACGATAAGTTCTTACGTAACTGTACTTTATAGAATTAGGGACCAACATCCTGCTAAAGATCCATATTTGTAACATGGTGGCTAAGTGTGTATTTATGCCCCTCCCCCCAAAGGGGGAGCGGGTAAGATTTTCCCCAGTGCAGCTGTGTGGGATGACAAGTCATAGGGCTTCTGTACAGTATTCTGTAAGTTTGGGGACTAGATTTGGAGGGTTTGCTCCGGGGGGTGTGGAGGGGGGCGCAGAAGCATGAATTTCATGGCTCCATGTACAAGGCTTATTAAGTGAGGTGAGGTCTCCACATCACCAAATTATCCTGTACGGGAGGCAGTAACACAAAAGTCACACTAAGTGGGCTTCCAGTCAGTCAGTATAAGTAACTGAGGGTATACTGCAGCAGGTCAAGTCCACAGTCTTTGAGTCCGAGGGGGCAGACGGTAAGGGACCTTACATCCCAGTCTAAATAGAGGCAGGTATATAGAATCTAAGTAAGATCTGGTTATGGAGCAGCACTGGGAAGAGAAATCGCTTTACAGTACGCATTTCTTTTCTTTATTTCTTCCTCTTTCCCCTCCTCCTTTTTGGTAAATGCCTTATGTGAGGTGTTATTTAAGGTTAAGGTCCCTTGTAGAATAGAGTTGTTTCTTGAATAGGAGGTCCCTAGAGCTGCCTCCCCTGCCCCTACCTGGTACAAAAGTGTGGCTGAGTGGTGGTTTAGCCTGAAGGAGTATAAACTCGCTCCAGCGGCACATTTCCTTTACATCAGAGGGCAGAAAAAATCCACATGAAAGCCATTAGAGTGTATTCCTTGAGCAAAACATGCAGCCTTGGAGTTAGTGGCTGCCTTTGAAAGTTGTTTTATGCTTCTGCACTAAAAAAACTCCATCTATCAATTATACTTGTCAGAGTATGTCATGGGGAGCCCTTTGAAAAGTGGAAAGGGATTCTATTTTTTTGTTTTTGGTATCGTAACCTCCTCACATGATAAAGCTACGCATTATGACTCAGGTAGAAATGTAGGGTAAATTTTTAGGTCTCTGCTCTTGATAACAGTTGAATCCTGCGATATGCAAAAAAAGTAAACAGGTAAAATGGCAGGAATGAAGAGAGACAAATCTAGCCAAGCCGGGACCGTGCTCCCCACTGTAGAAGTGAGTACAGCAGACACACCCCGCGGGAGGATATGACCAGAGATTAATTAAGGTAATGCATCCCACATCAACCCTGAGACATGCTGGCTGGCGGTTGTAGGTCATAAAAAATCCTCCTGGGGTCATGTATAAATCGGAGCAGGAGGGGGGAGAACACAAGTCCCCACTTCACTACACTCGACCCCCTTGAAGAGAGGACTGTCAGTTCTATGACCCGGTTTTTGGTGAAAGCTGGTCTTGTGTTAAAAAGAAAAAGCAGATTTACTATGGTGTAGAATATGCCTATTGCCATTTAACATTTCTTTCGGAGGCAGACAATGATCAGACAATTCTACTCCTGATAACTGTGTGTAACTTAAATACATAGGGGAGAGCAAAGCTCATGAACTCCTGGGCAAAGCTTCCCTGTGGAACAGTTACAGTTTTTTTCTTAAATATTAAGCTTCATAACCGATCATATTCAGACCATGAGGGGTAAATGGCTAGTGTGCGCAGGATCACAGTTGTGCCAAGTAAGATTGGACTTCTTGCTGGTATGGGAGAATATGACATTGATACCCCAAAAATGATTTAGCCCAGAGTTCGATGGGATGCCACTGAGCAGGACTTCCTGCGAGGCTTGTGTGGGGGATACTGACTGATGGATAAGGTCCAGGACAGCTGTCATGGGAATTATTTACGGCATGCACCGAAGAGCTTGTGAAGCCGATTACTGGAGAGATAGGGGTTATTGTACAAGCAGGGGGGGAACCCATGGCTCCACAGTTAACCACTTTCTCAAAGAAGAAGCTGTGCTATGGCGGTCTGTGTTTCAGCTGATGGCACTCTGCTTACCACTTTACACATAGACGTTGCCGAATGATACATGCCAAGTTTTGAAAATGGGGATTGAACTAAAATGGGGAGCATATTTTATTTCAGCTGCACATTGCATTTGACACAATTGACAGAGCCTGAATAGAAATGAGCGAAGCTCCTCTGTTAATGCACCTCTCATAAGGAGGGAATATTCTGTAATGTTCACGGCTAAAGGGGAAGCTTCTCTTCAGCCGCTTTACGGCCTTAAAATTCCTTTCTTTGTCTCGCTGGGGGAGGAGTATTTTAATACAATAGGTAGGAACATACCTGATCAGTGGATCTCACCCCAGATCCCCAAGGGGGAAGACGCTCTGCCAGATTAACAATTCAAGTGGATCCCATACAGATCCACATAACTCAGTTCATTACCTGCATGGCAAGGGGGAGGGTTAATGAAGGGGAAGGGTGGAAGGAAGGGGCAGCTGCAGAATAAGGGGTGCTAGCTGCACATTCGAGCAGACTTGATAGACCTCTATGCCTTTATCTGCTGGCAAATTTCGTATGTTCGTATGGCGATCATTTGTAACTGCCAAGTTCGCCAACTAGATGATGTCACCAGTTCAGGGTGGAGGTACTCTTCTGAAAGATGGAAGGAGCTGACGCACTTCAGCCATCGTGTTTAGGCCTTGTCGGCATTGCTCAGTGCTCTGGGCTCCGGCAGACCACATGAAGTTATGGAGAGCAGAAAGGTCAGTGGATTTATTGGTATGTTGTGGAAGTGGGATCTTCAGTCCTCAAGCAGACATTTCCTTAGCAGCTTCTTCAGGCGTGGCGATCCCCTTTGGACCATCAGGAAACGTGATGACCAGCCTGGCCGGGTAGGGGGTTTGAAATTTCAGCTGCTGGGCTTGAAGGACCTTAAGGATTGGTGAGTAGGCTCAGCATTTCACCGAAATTGCCGGTGAATCGTCATTATTGAAATATAGCCTCCTGTTTTTGTATTGAACAACCTGAATTCTCCATGCCCTTAACAGAATATCTTTTGTAGCGTAGCTGAGGAATTTAATTATCATTGACCGAGGGCGGTCAGTTGCGGCCTTGGGCTTTGGGTGCAGGGCGCTGTGGGCTCTTTCAGTATTCAGGGGGGATTTGGGGTTGAGCTGTAAAAGATCCCTTAGGAGGTCCTCCATGAAAACACCCATATCCCAACCCTTTGCATCCTCCGGGATGCCATGGATCCGTAGATTATTGCGACGTGACCTATTTTCAAAGTCTTTACATTTTTCTTTAAGCACCTCGCTTTCCTGCAGTGCACGCACCATTTTGCGTTCTAGCCGATCTGTACGTGTATCTGTGGCCCCAATCTGCGTTTCTAGATCTAGTACTTTGGATTCAATTTTGGCAAGGTCGGTTTTCAATTCTTCACGGGTGACTCTAACTTTGGTCCTGAAATCCTTTAATTCAGCTAGAATTGCCGCATTTGAGGGTTGCGTTGCTGCCTGCCGGGCATCTGCTACCATAACTGAGCCTTGTGGAGTAGTGGGTGGAAGATGAACAACGGAGGTATCGGAGAGATCTGTCGCAGCTGTAAGTTTCTTACGTTTGCCCATCTACAGTTGAAAGCTTTAGGTGGTTTCTGCAGTTAGATTAAAAGTTCGAAAATAGTGATTGGGAAGCTTTTGGAAGGAGGTCTGGGTCCAGAGCTCAAACCTCGTGTCTCATTCCAACCATAACCGGAACCAGAAGTCCTGTTTTAGTTTATGTATTAATTATGCTGCGGGTGGCATGAGGGAGGAGGGTTGGAGTGGGGTGCTAGTGAACTGGAAGGAAAGAGGTTCTATGGACATGTGGTGTGGGCAAGTAAAGAGAGACTGATGGGTGCTAGTGGTGGGGGGGGGGTAAGTGAAACTACTTATTTTGTAGTTTTTAGGCAAGAAATGGAGAGTGGAGGCTACTATCATCACCCTACCTATTCTGTGGTCAAAGTGGGATGTGTAGTTAATTTATTTGAAAATTAGTAACCGGGAAAAGCGCATTGAGCTGGGGCTAGTTACAGACACAGAGAGATATCAATTCTCTGCTGACATATATAACTAAACATGATGCAGTAGCTGAAAACTACAATTGATAAATGTGGCATATACATTTGGAACAGTAAACCACCAAGAATACAATTTTCTGCTCTCTGCATGCCCAAAGAACTCGGTGGCTTGGGTATCCCACATCTTCAGACATACGTGGAAGCGGTTCATATTCAGGTGGTGCTGTACTGGCTGAAGGTCTTCCCCACCCAAGAGCGGGTTGGTTTGGAAAGTGCCACCTTTACTACAGTTTCATCAGAGGAGGCTATCTTTCTTCTGGGGACACTGAGAACTTGGTACTAGTGTTACATCCCCATATGTACTGGTTATCCTTCAGAGGTGGCACAATAAACTTTGGCAATACGGATCAGAGGGAAAGTTTCTTTGGCTGTTACTCCTACATCTCCATCCAGATTTTATACCAGCTCAACAAGATGCTGGATATAAACAGTGGCATAGGATGGGTCTCTGGTACCCCTTTTTTTGTGTTGGCAAAGCCATGGGGTAGTTACTTTTCAGAATCTTCACACCTCATTGGGATTTCCCCCACCGACCAATTTAGATATTTTCAGTAGTGAGTTTCCCTACCTACTACAGACATCTCAATTCTTTTTGCTTCCTACGGAATCCTTGGGAAGTACTTTGGGAAATCTCCTCATTACCAAGTTATTCCAATTCCTCCAAACCGATGCCCCCCATCCCCAACACAAATGCAGGCATTGGATTGCTGGAATAAGGAGCTGGCAAACCCCATTGCTCTGGAGCAATGGTGGATTAGCATCCTTACACATACAGTCACTAACTCCATGACATGGGGGAAATATATTTGGAAATGTCTTATTAAAGTCTTCTTGTCACCAGTCCAAATCCACCATGGCTCTGCTCTTACACCTGTCTGTTGGTGGGAGTGCAGTGAACCGTGCGCAACACATTATCATATAATGTGGGCTTGTCTGGCATTGCTTCCTTTTCGACAAGACCTGGAAGGAGCCCTTTGCTCTGTATATTCTCTCCTGGCTTGCAGCTTACTGACCTGTTATTTTCTTATGGACCTATTTGAGAAAAAGTTAGGGCAAAAAAATATCTTCTGGGTATACTCTTGATGTCAGCTAAAAAATGTATTATTTAAAAGATGGTTAACAAAAGACCCTCCCCCCACCTTATTGAAGAGGCATCAGGTAGTAAGGAGCATCTATGATTTAGAACTGCTTACTTTCTCCCTTTGACAAGACAACAGCTGGATAAGGGTACAAACTGCTGGGCACGATGGGCGAATTATATGCTAGAAGTAAATCCTCATTTTGTTCAATAGTGAGCGAGTTTTGCAAGGTGGCTAGATGAAGACATATAATATCGCCAGGTAAATGCCAGGCACTGGTGCATACTTATGAATAATTACCAATGAGGCCAACTTATAGTCAAAAGAAACATATCTGTAATGTTGACTATTTAATTTCTTCTTGTTTTTTTTATGACCCTCTACTGAGCTTGTCATAAGTGTTCTACTGTTTCAACAGTTTATATTGTTTAACACTAAAACTCAATAAAATTTGATTATTAAAAAAGGTAAATGCAGCATGACCCCCCTATAAGGGGTGATAAGTAAGTAGATACACTCATATGGTAAAGCACAATCAGTTAAGAAATAACAAGTAAGGGAGCAAACTAGGGTTGCATTGAGAGAAAAGTGAGCAGATCAGGTGACAGCAAGCTGAGGACAGGAGCAAGTGGGAGCAAAGTAAGACTACAGAAGAGGTTTGAAAGGACGCTTTCAGTACCCCCTATACTGGTTTTGCTTGTTAACAGAGGTTTTGCAAGTAACTAGTTACATTACATTTCAAATGCCTAGTTGTTAAATTTATTCAGTGTTTTTCTCAGAAATACCTTTTAGTCGTTCTGACCTTATGTGTGCGGTCCACTCCTTCCTGTGCATCTCCGACAGAGCTAAGGTACTGAATCATGCTGAACTCATGCATGAATTAGTTTGGCGAGTTTTGAGGAGCATAAAGTACATACCTGGCTGTATTATATAAAGTGTGCCGATTTTGTTAGTACTGGTCGTTTTATAAACCGAGGGTTATTTCTTACAGAAATCACTGTTAGAATAGTGAAACTGGGACTCGGCACATGCACATCAGCATCGCCACTGATGCGTGTTGAGTCCCGGTTTCATTGTTCTTGAAAGCTATCTGACCCTTCTTAGCAACTCTGAAAATAACAGACTCTCGGATTTTCTGAACTCTGTTGTCCTTTTTAGGTAAGGCCTGGCTGCTCTCTGCAAATCCAACTTATGTAGTTCATTCTCTTTCTGATTTGCCAGCTTGGGAGAGGACGGTAGACATATTTCCTGATTTACATGAAAGGCTGTAGGGATCTTGGGCACAAAGGATGAAATTGTCCTCAATACCACCTTTTCCTTATGTATGATAAGGTAGGGCTCTTTGTGGGACAGTGCCTGAAGTTCGCCAGTCCTTCTGGCTGCTTTCAGGACAGAATGTCCAAAGGCACTGATGAAAGAGGTACTGAAGGTGCCCTGTACATAGCATTCAGCACCAGGTTCAGGTCCCATGGGGGTACCAGAGAGCAAAACAATGGTCTGCTTCAGCCGACTACCCTAAGAAAATGAATAACATCCAAGTTGGTTCCCAGGGATGAGCCCATGGAAAGTCCCCAGGGCTGCCCCGAGCACAGGCACCTGCCCTCACCGGCTGCTTAATGTGAGATCTTTGTCTGCCTCTGCCTGCAAGACATCCAATATCTGCAGAACAGTAGCTTTAGAAGGTCTGATACCCCTCTGTCTGGCCCAACCAGAGAGGATATTCCACACACTGTTGTAAGCTGCTGATGTAGAAATCTTTGCTGAGGCCAGTGAGGAATCCACCACTTTTTTGGAGCAACCGTACTATAACAGTCAGCGTGGCTCAGTTGGTAGCACATCTGCTTCTGGACCAGAAGGTCGTGGGTTCTTGTTCCACACCGGGATTGGACTTGCACCTAAAAATCACTGGCATCCGAGTGCAGTATTGGGGGGTGCTGTACTGCTGGGGTGTGCCGTCCTTCAGATGAGACGTTAAACCGAAGTCCCTTCTGCCCATCCTGGTGTTGTCCTGGTGGGTGTCCAGGTGGAAGTAAAAGAACCCAGGGCACTCTTCGCAAAGAGTAGGGAACATTCCCGGTGTCCTGGCCTACATTCCCCTTCCCATAAACTGGTTCATGCAATTATCCAGGCTGTGTGTGGGTGATGATGTATTCAGTCACTTCACTACCAGTCTAGCATCGTTTGTAAAGCGCTTTGGGATGTATGAAAAGCGCTATATAAATACTGATTCTTCTTCTTCTTCTCCTTCTCCTCTTAGGCTCCAGACTGCCAGCTGCATCGCATATGGATCTGGATGCAGAATGGGACCTTGGAAGAGAATGTCCTCTCGAAGTGGAAGTTGAAATGGGGCCTGCTGAGCTAGATTCACAAGGTTTGAGAAACACGGCCTTCTTGGCCACTCTGGGGCTATCAGAAGGAAGCTTCCTCTTAACTGCCTTATCTTGAGAATTACCTTGGGAAGTAGCAGTAGCAGAGGGAACAAGTAAGCTCTGGAAAATATCCCATGCCTGGGACAACGCATCTGCCGCCTCTACCCAAGGACACTGGTACCAGCTGAAGAACCTTGGGAGCTGAGCATCTTCCTTTGATGTGAAATCAATCTGAGGACAACCCATTCTTCTGCACAGAAGTTCGAACCCCTCAGAGTTCAATGTCCATTCCCCTGGATGTACTGTCTCGATTCATCCAGTCGGCCTGCATATTCAGTTCCCCTGCTAGATGAAGTGCCAAGAGGGTCAGAAGGTTTTTCTCTGCCCACAGCAGTAGCTTGGTTGCATGTGCTAACATTCCCTGGCTTCTTGTGCCTCCTTGATTGTTTATATATGTCATGGAGACGGGATTGTCAGACCTTACCTTCACAGCCCAGGACTGCACCTCATTGTGAAAATGAAGAAGGGCAAGAAACACTCTCCTCATCTGCAACACATTTATCTGAAGCTGCTGCTCCTGGATGGTCCAGGACCGCATCTCAGCCCGATAGGCTGGCATGAGTCATCGTTGGTCAAAATCTGTTCTGTTGGGACTTCCGAGAGAGATCCCTTGTTGAGGTTCTTCCACCAAGCTGGCAACTACAGAACCAACTGAGGTATCAAAATCAGAGCTTTGTAGTCTTCGGAGGCCAGGGACCAGGCCTCCAGCATCCTGTTCTGGAGAGGCTGCATTTGCAATGGAACTCACTGCACTAGCTCTGTAATTGCATTCATCAGATCTAGAATCTGGAGAAGCCTGTGAGCGGACACCAATGACTGGCTTCTTAGCCACTGAACCTCTCACTTCAGGGTCTCCTTTCTGGATGAATAAAGAAACACTTTCCCCTCATCCATCTGTAACACCGCCCCAAGTGTTCCAACCTCTCAGACAGGATCAGGGAGCTGTTCTCCTGATTGATGACTCAGTCATATGTCTCAAGCACCTACAAGGTCCTTGACACCAACCTTTCCACCATCCAAGCAGTTGGTGCTCGAATGAACAAGTCATTCAGGAAGGGATATATGTGATGTCCCTTCTGTCTCAGTTGCATTACTAGCACAGTCAGGTTCTCTGAAAGCACCCTGGGCACTGTTGCAAGGCTGAAGAGAAGTGCTCTGTACTGTAAATGCTGTCTCTGAATCCCAAACCTCAGAAACATCTGGTGTGACTTGTGAATTGAGATGTGAAGATGGACATCCTTCAGATCTGCTGATGCTAAATAAGCCCCTGTTTGGATAGCCTGCATGATTGACTGCAAGGATTCCATCTTGAAGGTTGTGTGGCTGACAAACTTCTTTAAATGCTTCAGGTCTAGAAGTGATTGGAAACCTCCTGACCTCTTGGGAACCACAAAATAAACTGAAGAGAATCCCAGGCCCTCTGAGCTGGGGGGACTGGGAAAAATTGCCTCGATCTGTATCACATGATCTAAGGTCTGAGTCACTGCCTGCCTTTTCACTGTATTTTGAGATACAGATGATTGCAAGAAGTAATAGCTCGTGGGTACTGTGGCAAATTCTACGATGTAGCCCATAACCAGAATTTCCAGTTACCATGCATCTGAAGTTGGATGGGCCCAGTGCTGGTAGAAATTCTGCAGGTTTTCACCAAGTGAAGGGGGGACAGAGATGGGCCTGCATACCTTCGTTGTGAGTTGCCTTCTCTTCTTCCCACACCTCCATACATCTGCAGGCGAAGGATCCTTTCTAGGGACATGGATATGTTGTTCATCCACACTTATTGGCAGGTATCCTTGCCGCTTTAAATCTTGCCGGAAGGTCTTCAAGCTTGCTCCTCCCACCCACCCGGGTGGTATAACTCTCGGCTCCGCCCCATGACGCCAGATCTTCCTTACCGCTTGGAAGCTCAGGTTCCCTCCTTAGCAGCTCTGCGTTTGAGACTGGTTCCTATTTCTCCGTTTGCGGATTTAAAAATAAATTTTGCAAAAAAGACTTTGATCTTCTATCCCTACATGACTGCGATGGACAAATCGACTCCCGGTTCGGAGATGCCCATCGCGGGTGAAAGATGTCTCAGACGGATCCACACTCACGTGTGTCTACTGCTTAGGCCTTGAGCACGACCCGCGGGCTTGCGACCTGTGCTCATCTTTCTCGGCCTCGTCCTCGAACCCGTGCTGCCCGATTGCAACTGGGCGTCCGAAGTGTTTCCTCGGTGAAGTCAAGGAGGCCCGGTTGGCGGTGTCCGCGGCCAGACTCGTGAGGATCAGCTCGGCGGATGCGCCCTCGAAGAGGGCGGCGCGGGCAGTATCTTCCTCGCCGCGGCATTTATCCGCCTCTCTGGGTTCTTCCTACGGCTTCTTTTAAGGAGCTTTGTCTGTCCCTCTCCACTAAAGGAGAAGGGCCTGCGTCTGCTGGACCTTATTCTCGGTCAAAAGAGGACAGGGGTAAGTCCCTCATCGGCGCTCTTGGGAGCGGGAAAGGTCCCTCTCCCGGGCGTCGGCCCGGTGAGCCATTTCGGCTTGAGCCCACTGGCCTCCACGGTGTCCCGTCAGGTCAGTTGACCGAGACTCCACCCGAAGTCAGATTTTTCTCGACCCATTGACGAGGCTGTCGCCTTTAGCAGCCGAGATTCCTCTCCCGGTTCCCGGGGAGGAGTTGAGGATCCGTGGGCTCGTCTGTGCCTCCGGTTCCGGAGCCCTCGGATGGACCATCCGGGCGAAGGAGTGCGGTTCCAGCCGACACCTCCCGCACCGACCTCGGAAATTCCGGGACTCGGTCTCGGACCTCTTGCGATCAGCCGATCCCACCGTCATAAGGCGGTCTCGGTCTTAGCACGTGATGGCCCGGCGTCGCCCTCGTCCTCCTCGGATGAGGGAGGCTTCGGTAATGAAATGCGTCGACGATGCGAGGACCTTATGTTGCAACAGCTCTCCTGACCCGGTCGCTTCGACCCGTGCCTTCGGCCATTAAGTGGCTGTCACGGGCGGCCGACACAACCCCTCGACTTATCCGAGGCCTATACCCAGGCGGTTGTTCGGCCAAAACCAGCTGCTCCACCGATTCCGGTGGAACCTCCGCCTCCACAGCCACCAATTGGGGCTCCGACCAAGGATTCTCGGTCGGCTAAGGGTCTACCCCATCGACTGTCAGTTACCCTCACTCCCGACCGACCTCGGCAGGTGGAAGGGTGGCTCAGGCCAGAGGCAGCTCTTGAGGACTCTTCCGAGTCCGAAGATGATTCCTCCTTTTCTCCAGCGACTGGACTTGGAGTCTTCAGGAGGTCAGTCAATGGGCGATAGCCCGTCGTCCTTCCTAGGACTGCTTGGCTCATCTCGGAGTCCACGGATGGAGCTCGAACCCATTTCAAAGCAGGCCAGGTATCCCCTCACGGAGATTCTGGACCGAGGGATCTCCGGCGGAGGCCTTTCCGGTGGCGAGGCCATAGTGGGTCGGCACTGGAGCTTTGGCGCCCTGCTTCCTGCCCTCGCCTTGGCCAGGATGGCCAGGAAGTATCACGGTCCCTACGGTTCCTTGTCGGTTTTGGAACACCCTCTGCGGAGGGTTGGTTACCGACAGCGTTTTCAGCTGGCGTAGCGCCAAGGATGTGGACAAACCTCCTGACAGAATCCAAGAAATTGGACTATGTCGGGCTAAAGTCTACGCTGCGCCCTCTCTCGGCTCTTCAGGCCAGTTCGGGCCGCCCTCATGGCACATTTTTCTCATGCCCTGTTGGGCTCCCTGGATGAGATCATCCTCATCTTCCGCCGACCTGCAGACTACGGTTAAAGCAGGTGCGGGACCAGGGCAGGGCAGTGGCCAAACAGCAGCTCCAGACTGCTTTGGATATAGGGACTCATGTGCCAGATCGGTGGCGACACGCAGTGGCTATCGTCGGCGGGCTTGGCTGAGGATATCCACCTTTACTTCGGATACCCAGCACAAGTTGGCGGATGTTCCCTGTTTGGGGACTGACCTCTTCGGCCCTGGGGTGGAAGGTCACCTGCAGAGGATCGAGAAGTCCAATGCTACCTTGGACTCGGTCTCTTCCGCTCAGAAGGACAAAGGCCGCAAACCACAGCCTAAGCCCTTTCGTCCTTCTGTGCCCCCGGCCCGCCCAGCAACGTCAGGGCCAGCAGGCTCGGCCTTGGCATCCCAAACCCAAGCCGCCGGCTTCCTCTAACAGGAGCAGGGAGGAAAAGGCCCAGGAGGTCCCTCGGCCGGTCCCTCCTCCCAAGCCTGCCCAGTGGCCGGGCTGGGGTGTCGCCCCCATTCCCGTCACCTTTCCCTAGGTCCCCGATGAGAGGACAGCTCAGCACTTCCGTTCCGCCTGGTCCGCTGTTTCCACGGACAGGTGGGTCTTGGAGGTGGTGGGAAGGCCTGCCTCTGGAATTGAGCAGGCACCACCCTTCAGGCACGTACGCCCCTCGGGAGCTGGGATCCCAGCCTCACTGGCGGCTCATCGAGCCGACAGCTCTCCTCCTCCAGAAGGAGGTGATAAGAAGGTGGTGGACCCTCCTTCAGACCCAGGGTTTGTGTCCAGGTACTTCCTGGTTCCGAAACGGACGGGGGGCTGGCGCCCCATTCTCGACCTACGCGACCTAAACAAGTTCCTAAGGTCTCGAACCTTCAGGATGGTCACTCTGGCTCAGATAATACCATCCTTGGAACGCGGCGTGTGGTTCTGCTCTCTGGACTTGCAGGGCCCGTTTTTCCGTCTATCCGTCCGTCTCACCAGGATTCCTTAGCTTCCGGCGGAAGGATCCCTCTTCGAGTTCCAAGCCATGCCCTTCGGCTTGTCTCCAGCTCCCAGGGTCTTCACCAAATGCATGGCAGTGGTGACCGCATTCCTGCGGCGCCGAGGGGTCCGGGTGTACCCTTACCTGGACGACTGGCTGATAGCAGCTCCCTCCAGGAAGGAGGCAGAGTGGTCCAGAGATCTGGCCTCCAGGTCTGCTCTCAACTGGGCCTCCTTATCAACGAGGCCAAGTCGGAACTCGAGCCGAAGCAGGTGATTCTATTCATCGGGGCGCAGCTCGACTCTCTTCGAGCCAGAGCGCGGCTCCCGGCGGACAGGGCGAGGTTCTTTCCTCCTTTGCCCGATCATTTCTGGCTGGGCAATGCGCCCTGCCGGGACTTCCTCGCCTCCTGGGTCTCATGGCGGCCTGCACGCGTGGTCGTTGGGCCCGCTGGAACATCGTCCCCTTCAGTGGGGACTGGCCAGCCAGTGGTCTGCAGCTGCGATCCTTTGGACCAGCTTGTGTCGGTGACACAGGGGATGTGGAGCAGCTCTCCAGTGGTGGACCGTTCCAGATCATTTGCAGGAGGGCATCCCGTTAAATCCGCCCTGAGCCGACGGTCTCTCTATCGACCGATGCCTCTCTGATGGGTTGGGGTGCCCATCTGGTGGAACACCGGGCTCATGGCCTCTGGTCCCCGCGGGAGTCCCGATGCCACATCAACCTGCTGGAGCTCGGCGGTCCGCCTAGCTCTCACCGCCTTTGCTCCGTTCCTCCGGGGTCAAGTGGTCTGAGTCCAGACGGACAATACCACGACCATGTACTATCTAAACCGCCAGGGCGGGACGCGCTCCATGCTTCTATGCAAGGAAGCTCTCCGCATTTGGTCACTCGTGCGCAGCCTGGAGGCGGATCTCCTAGCCATTCACGTGGCAGGAGCCTCCAACACCCTGGCGATGCCCTGAGGCGGATAGGGGCTGCATCCCACAGTGGTCTCTCCTGCCGGAGGTAGTACAGCATCTGTTCTCCCATTGGGGCACACCTCAGGTGGACCTGTTTGCCTCCAGGGAGAACGCGAAGCTGAGTCTGTTCCATGCCCGCCCCCCTCAGCAGGGCTCGCTGCAGGGGGATGCCTTCTCGAGGCAGTGGACCCCGGGCCTCTTTTACGCCTTTCCCCCAATTCCCTTGATCCACAAGGTGCTTCTCAAGGCGAGGAGGGACAAGGCGCAGGTGATTCTGATAGCCCCAGACTGGCCTCGCCAGTTCTGGTACCCAGATCTCCTCAGTCTCAGCTCCAGGACTCATGCGGCAGCTTCCAGCTCGCCGGGACCTGCTCTCAGTCAATCAGGGAAGGTGTTCCATCCGGACCTTCAATCCCTGCACCTGACAGCCTGGTTCCTGGCTAGAGTTCAGGCCTTGGGTCTTTCGACAAGGTCCTCAATGTAGTTGAGGCGTCCCGTGAGTCGACCAGAAAAATGCTATGCCTTCAAATGGAAAAGGTTTTCCATTTGGTGTCAGAGGCACAGGGCTTGGACCCTTCCTCCTGTTCCTTGGCAAGCATCTTGGACTATTTATGGTCCCTTTCTAGTCAGGGCTTAGGTCGTGACCCTAGGTGCACCTGGCAGCCATCTCTGCTTACCGGGCGGGCGGGAAGCAGTTAGGTAGCGCAGGAGAAGGTGGTCTGGCGCTTTTTCAAGGCCTTGATCACATTTCCCTCCAGTCTGGGAACCCCACCTCCGTGGGATCTACTGCTGGTACTGAGAAAGCTCATGGGCAAGCCATTCGAACCTATGCACAGGTGTGCTCTCTCTCACCTGTCGTGGAAGACCGCCTTCTTGGTGGCTATCCGTCAGCCAGAAGGATGGGAGAGCTCCGGGCGCTTTCCATGAGTCTCCCTTACCTGGTCTTCCACAGGGACAAGGTTCTGCGCTTCCCCACCGAAATTCCTTCCGAAGGTGGTGTCGGAGTTTCACCTTAACCAGGTGTTGACTCTGCGGTGTTCTACCCCAATCACACCTCGGAGGCCGAATATAGGCTCCATACTCTGACCTTAGAAGGGCCTCGCTTATTATAAGGAGCACGGCTGAAATTCGGGAGAGGTTCGCCAGCTGTTTGTCACCTACGCTGAAGCCAAGATCTGCAGACCTGCAGCCAAGCGGACGATAAGCAGGTGGGTAACCTCCTGCATAGATCTCTGCTATAAGTTGGCGGGCATGGAGCCTCCCAGAGGATAAGAGCTCATTCTACCCCATACTGCTGCTATGTGTGGCTGCTTCCAGGGCGTCCCTATCCAGGAAATCTGCAGGGCTGCTACCTGGAAGTCAGCAAACACCTTCATTACCCATTACCACATCGACCTTGAGTCACTCAGGATGTTGGTTTTGGGGCCTCCCGGTTCCTCAGTCTCTCTTTCCCAAGTAAGTATTGGGGTGTCGTCTTGCCTCCCTCCTCCAGGAGAACTGCTAGGAGTCTGCCAATAAGTGTGGATGAACAACATATCCATGTCCCTAGAAATACAGGTTACTCACCTGTAACAGGATTCTAGGAATGGTATATATTGTTCATCCTGACTCTCAAACTTTCTCCACTCGACGCACAACCTGAGCTTCCAGCGGCCAGATCTGGCGCATGGGGCGGAGCCGAGAGTTATACCACCCGGGTGGGTGGGAGGAGCAAGCTTGAAGACCTTCCGGCAAGATTTAAAGCGGCAAGGATACCTGCCAATAAGTGTGGATGAACAACATATACCATTCCTAGAACTCCTGTTACAGGTGAGTAACCTGTATTTATTGCTCTTGCATTCTGAATAGGCTCCACTATTTCTCTGATTTCTGAAAAGTCAAAAACTGCCTCTGGATTGCTGCTGCTGAGCAAACCCCCTCCCTCTTGACATTCAGTTTGCCTTCCATTGTTGCCTGGACACCGGAAGTTGCCCCTTCTTATCCTGGATGTCCTCTAGGATGTCTTGCAGGCCAGGCCAGAATAATAACCTTCCTTCAAAGGAACTGCTTTGACTTGGACGCCTGGTTCATGACCCAGTGCCGGAGCCAGACACCATGCATAGCTGCCACAGTATTATAAACAAAGCGTGCTGACATCCGTAAATTGTCCACTGTTCCATCCCTCAGAAAGGCAGAGGCCATGGACAGAAGTTGCAAAATGTTTGTCGCTTCTGACTCTGGAGGGACATAGCTACCCAAAGCAGTGACCCAGCCATGAGTTTAATGCTCTGGACATAATAAAGATGCTTATGAAGTGTAAAAAATAGGGAAATTCTTGGAAGAGGCACTAGCTGGAATAGGGAGGAATTTAGGGGTGGAGGAACAGTGGGCAGTATTCAAATCAGGGATAGCGAGAGCAACAAAATTATGTGTGAAACAGGTTAGCAAGGGGAAAAGGAAGAGGAGACCATTATGGTAGTCCAAGGGGGTAGCTGAGAAAGTGAAAGCCCCAAAAAATCACATTTAAACAGTACAAATAATAGGCAGAAGGGGACAGGGAGAGGTACCAGGAGAAACAACGGGAGGTAGGGAGGGCAGTAAGAGAAGCCAAAGCACAAACAGAGGAACGCTTTGCAAAATCAGTGGTCAGAGGGGGGAAAAAACCTTTTACAGGTACGTCCGTGAAAAAAGGAAGGCAAAGGGGGGATAGTGAGGTTGAAAGGGGAGGACGGGAGTAGAGTGGAGGATGACAACTGCAAAGCAGACATACTGAACAGATACTTCTGCTCAGTCTTTACAGAGGAGGGGGAAGGTGTTGGGAGGAAGGGCACAGAAATGGATGCAAGTCTTTTTCCACAGGAAAGGGTCTTTAAGGAACGGGAAGGAAGGAAGGAATGAGTCAATAAAGCTATGGGGCCAGATGGGGGTACACCCCAGGGTGCTGAGGGAGCTAAGAGAGGTGGTGGCTGAACCTTTGGCAACCGTGTTCTGCCGCTCACTGGAAACAGGAGAGGTACCCAAAGACTGGAGGACAGCTGACATACTCCCCTTATACAGAAGAGGGAACAAAGAGGAGGCAGGAGACCACGGACCAGTCAACCTGACCTCAGTATTAGGGAAGATCATGGAAACACTACTGAAGAAAAGAGCAGTGGAACACCTGGTTGCCAGCGGTCTACAGGAACCAAGGCAACATGGTTTTACTGGAGGGAGGTCATGTCAGACTAACCTCATAGAATTCTTCAACTGGGTGACAAGAGAGGTGGATTTGGGGGTGGAGCAGTAGATGTGGCCTACCTGGACTTCAGCAAGGCCTTCGACACTGTGCCCCACAGAAGGCTGTTATACAAGCTGGGGAACATGGAAGTGGGTAGGACGGTGGTTCAGTGGGTGTGGAACTGGCTGGATAACAGGACACAGAGGGTGGTTGTAAATGGTTGTCACTCTGCAGAGGGAATGGTGACCAGTGGGGTGCCACAGGGATCAGTTCTGGGTACAGTCCTCTTCAACATCTTTATTAGCAACATTACAGATGACCTAGAGGAGAGAATTTGCCTGTTCACTGATGACACAAAACTCTGCAACAGGGTAGACACTCCAAAGGGTGTGGATATAATGAGGAGAGCTCTACAGAAGCTTGAGGACTGGTCAAGGGAGTGGCAGTTGAGATTTAATGCAGAATAATGCACATGGGGCACAGCATATCAGCTTGGGGGAGGTTATAGAATGCTCCACGCAGGAGGGGAACCAAGGGGTTATCATCTCTGCTGACCTCAAGGTGGGGAGTCAGTTCGACAAAGCAGCAGGAAAAGCAAACAGGATGCTGGAATGCATAGGCAGGGTATCACCAGCAGAAAAAGGGAGGTCACGATTCCACTATACAAGACATTAGTGAGGCCACACCTCAAGTACAGTGTCCAGTTCTGGAGACCTTACCTACGTAAGGACATAGACAGAGTTGCAGTTCAGAGGAGGGCAACCAAGAAGGTGTAGGGGTTACATCACAAAACCTATGAGGACAGTCTGAAGGACTTAAATATGTACTCCCTGGAAGAGAGGAGGCGAGGGGGGGGTATGACTGAGACATATAAATACCTCACGGGGAGGAACAAGGTGCAGAAAAACACAATTTTTCATACAAAAAGATGCTCCAGGACTAGGGAACATTGGATGAAACTAGAAGGAGAAAGGGTCAGAGGGAGTGTGTGGAAGTACTTCTTTGCAGAGAGGGTGGTGGACAAATGGAACATCTTGCCAGAGGAGGCAGTGGGGCAGAAACAATTTCAGGATTCAAAACTGCATGGGATAGGCATAAGGGGATTCTGGTAGTCGGGAGACAACCTAGTTCTAAGGAAGCTTGAACAAGCATAGTACATGCACAAATGGGCAGACTAGGTAGGCCATAGGCTCTTATCGTCCATCAGCATCTATGTACTCTATTTGAGGCAAAAGCCCTTCTGCATGAGGTGTTGTCCTGCTTATCATGGGTATCAGGGCTGTCGAACCTTCAATACATACGGTTGTGTGCTTAACAAAATTATGCACGGCCTTATCTGCCAAAGGAAGAACTTCCCACTTCTTGGAGCTCTCCTCCAGGATTGGATAAGATCTCGCCCTCTGCTTAGGTAGCTGCTTGCGCTTATACATCCTGGCAAATCCTTATTCCGTAATCTGTTTGTAGAGTACAAAGTTTGGGAAACACTTTGGTGCATAGGAAGAGATGGACAGAATGGGATTCACATCCAGGGACTTCATGACTTGCACTTCCTTCAGCTGCAGTGTCCGACAAACTTCCATTGTAAGATATGATAGAGACTTTACATCAAACAGGGGAGGGATCAAAATCTTTTTCTTGGCTCTGTCCACTCCCCGTCCTCCTCTTTAGAGGGATCCTCTTTCTTATTTCATAGTGTTGTCGAGTCAGGATTTTCCCCATGTCCCCCTATATGCTCATCTTGACACTCCATGTTGTCAGGGTCGAGGGCCACCTGCAAATCTGGGTGAGTAGAATCGCTCTGCTCTGGTGCACCTGGACATGCCTGTAAGGACCCCCCTGACCTGAGTGGCCCTTGTTGGGTTTGGGTGTGTTGGTGAGGATGTCCTGTGGAACATCAGAACTCAGCAGCTCATTTAAGAGCAGAAGAACAGATCTGCACAACTCAGCCTTACCACTGTCAGTCAGTATTCCAGGCGCAGCACCCCCAGCATGGGGGTTCGGCTGGGGGTGACTGAAATAGACATCTTAGATTGCATTACACAATGAGAGCAATAAGACCCTTAAGGTGGTGGGGGGGGGGGCTCATCATCATCCTGCAGATCTTGCATCTCTTAACCATGACAGGTCTCCGATAAGCCATGGTGCCACACTGTAATAGCCAGTATCCCAAAAAAGGCAATAGATACAAACATAGAATCTGTCGGCAGATAAGGACTACACAGCCCACCTAGTCTGCCCATTTTCCTACTTGGTTTAACAATCTTTAATCTTATCTGGACTGCCTTTCCCCCACTCTGCTGTACAGCAGGGTGCCTTTATGCTTATCCCATGCACTTTTGACTCCCCATGCTGTTTTTGCTTCCACCACCTCCTCTTGTAGGCTGTTCCACAGATCCACCACCCTCTCTGTGGAAAAATACTTCTTAGCATTCCCCCTAATACTCCCTCCCTCCAGCCTCATGCTATGTCCCCTTGTCCTTCTGCACTTTCTTTTCTGAAATATGCTTCCTTCCTGTACACTGTTTATTTCTCTAAGGTATTTGAAAGTCTCTGTCATATTCCCTCTCTCTCCCTTCTCACTTGCAGTCAATAGATGTTAAGTTCCTTGAGTCTTTCCTCATAAGGCTTGTGGTGCAGTCCATCTATCATGTTTGTTGCTCTTCTCTGGACTGCTTCCATTCTGTCTGTGTCCTACCTGAGATGCGGGCTCCAGAATTTGACACAGTATTCCAGATGAGGCCTCACCAGTGACCTATACAGTGGCATCACCACTTCACTTCTGCTGGTTATGCCCCTTCCTATGCAGGGTTTTAAATAAATGATTAGCAGTTTTTTTCAGGGGACGATACTAACTGTACAGAAAGCATTTATATAGGTTTTCTGGAAGTGTTATGTTTAACACGGTGAGGCAAGTACTGTGCATTTTCACAATGTTTTAGCACTTTAATGAGCAAAACGCTAATCAATTTTTAGACTTAAATAAAACCCTGCAGTGCACCCCAGCATTCTGTTTGCTTTCCCCACTGCCTTTTCACATTGTTTGGACGACTTTAGGTCATCGGATATGATAACCTCCAGATCTCTCTCCTGATTTGCGGTGGCTAGAACCTGCCCCCCATCCTGTATTCCTCTCTTGGGTGTCTGTGTCCCAGGTGCATTATCTTGCACGTCTTACCGTTGAAACCCAACTGCCAAACCCTTGACCATTCCTCAAATAGTCTTAGGTCGTTTCTCATTTTATCTAGCCCCTCCTGTGTGTCGACTCTGTTTCAGATCTTGGTGTCATCTACGAATAGGCATACTTTCCCTTCCAGTCCCTCTGCAATGTCGCTTATGAAGACACCGAATAGGACTGGACCCAGCACCGATCCCTGTGGCACCCCAGTGGTCACCTCCCCCTTTTCGGATTTTATGCCATTTACTACCACCCTCTGGGTCCTGCCTTTTAGCCACTTTCCAACCCATTTTACCACTTTAGAGCCCACACCCAGATTCCCCAGTCTTTTGAAGCAACCTTCTATGCGGAACGGTGTTGAAGACCTTGCTGAAGTCCGGGTAGGCCACATCCACTGCCCCTCCATGATCCACCACCCTGGTCACCCAGTCAAAGAAATTGATAAGATTAGTCTGACAGGACTTTTCCCTCAGTGAATCCATGCTGCTTTAGGTCTTTTGCACCACTTGACTCCAGGAACTTCACTATCCTCTCCTTAAGCAGGGACTCCATCAGCTTCCCCACCACTGAGGTCAGGTTTACAGATCTGTAATTGCCTGCCTCCTCCTTACTTTCACTCTTGTGCGAGGAGACCACCTCTGCCCTCCTCCAGTCCCCAGGTACCTCCCCCCCGTCTCTAGTGATTGGTTGAAGAGGGTTGTCAGCGGACCTGCTAACATGCAGTTAAAAGATACTTGCTTTCCCAGGGAGCTGGGAGGACTGGCAATGCCAGACTTACGAACCTACTATCTAGCATGTCAAATGCAGGCGGTATGCACGTGGGTAACTAGACAGGAGACCTCAGGGTGGTATGCCATTGAGGACCAGGACTGCGCTGACACTCTTTTGTTTTCACTAGCTTTGACAGACTCTAGGAACTCTATTCCCACCATAACTCGTCACCCCTGGACTCAACATACCCTGAGAGTGCTGTGGCGGGTCAGAGGTACCCTGGCCTCCATGACAAATCTTGCTTTCCAATTCTTGGAGGGAGGTACCTGCGTGTCTTTTCAACAAATAAAAACTAAATACAATTTGCAAGAAGCTGATTTCCACAGGTACCTCCAAGTGCAGCACTTTATCAAAGCAGCCTATCACGTGATCCTCATTACTCGACTCCTTACTCCATGGGAGGAGTTTATCCAAACCACCTCAGAGGTAAAAATCAGAAATATTTCCCATCTGTATTGTCTTCTAAAACTGGTGGAGACCAAACCACTAGAAAAAATTAAAATTGCGTGAGAGAAAGAGATTCCGGGTCAGATATTTTGGGGAGATTGACTCCGCAGGTTAAAGGTAGGATGGCGGGTTACCTCCTTCCGACCTGGAGAGAATTTTATTGGAGGGTCCTGGTCCGTTTCTTCTGGACACCAACAGTGACCAAGCACTTCAACATCACTAACAGCAGACTGCTGGAGGGCTTGTGGAGCTGTGGGAACTCATTGGCATATTCTGTGGGGATGCCCAGAACTTGCCCAATTCTGGTTGAAAGTAAGATTAGCTGCTAAACAGATTTTTGCAGTAAACATACTTAATGATTTCATAGAATGTGTGGTGGGCTTCCCCACAGTGGTGAGCCTTCCTTTGTCCATAAGAAAGTTGGCATTAATTTTATCCGCAGCGGATCTGAAATGTATTACAATGCATTGGTTAAAGAAGGAACCCCCAGCCATGCAGGATTGGTAGACAGAGTCAATAACATCCTAGACCTAGAGTCCATAACAGCCAGGCTACACCTCCGAGAGGAATCATTCAGAGCTATCTGGAACCCATGGATAGCATGGGAGGCCAGCTGGGAAGACCCTGACACTGATTAGGCTGATGGCCCTCCAGAATTTAACTAATGTAACTGCAGGGAAGGGAGGATTATCCCCTCCTCTTGCTTGGTAAAATTTGTTTAAATCTGGAAAATTCCAGTTACTCCCATTTGCAGACTACATGCTTCTATAATTTCTTCTTTCCTATTTCTATTGTGCCCCGGCTTTGTTATCAAGTAATAATTTTGTTAGCATATAATAGTTTAAATACAAAACAAATTTAATATTTCTCTTTCCCTTGTTCTTCAAAAAACTATGTACAATTAATTAACCATTGGAAGTGCCTCTACAGTGCATAAGTTCATGTTTTTGTAATTATTTGATGAATGTTTCTCCAAAACGTTTTCTATAGAAATGTATTTTGTTATACATAAATGGGTATTCAACAGTAAGATGAAGTAGTCTGGAAGAACTTGGACATTATTTTAACTACATCAAAATTCCATCTTTGTAAGGTTTTTGTTTAAAGGACTTTCACACTGATGTGTTAAAGTCCACCTGTATTGCAAATAATGAGATGACTGTCTTGTCTGTTGAATGATCTAAATTGTTTTCTAAATTGTAACTTTACCTTTTGAATAAATCGGAGTATAAAAAAAAAAAAAGATGCTTGCTGTAATTTATACGCATGCTGTGAGCGAAGCACTTGTGTTCTGATGTTGTCTTAAAGTTGCAACAACGAACAGGGGGAAATGCTACTGTTTACAGCTGTTGTATTCTATCCCCCTCAAGTGGAGCACTGTAAATATAAAACTTTTCCTAGCCTGGAAGTGCCTGAATGGTATGCGCTTCCTTATCTGAGTGCTGCTGACAGAGTACCAACTCACTGTGTGCTTGAGCAAAACATTCACCCTGTGCCGCTCCAGGGATGTCACCTCTCTGCTGTGGTCGCACCAGATGAAAGAAAACAGCAGCCTCGGTAACAGGTGTGCTCCGCCCCAGCTACTATGCTAGGTGAGCAAGGATGAGCTTGCATGGACACGTGCTAGTGTTAACAGCATCACGCCGATGCACTCGACATCAGGAGGGAGCACGCCCAGCTGTGGGCCGCTACGAGTGCCTAAGGAAGAAAGAGGGCACGAGGAAGAGTCACAAACTGAAGGGCCTCAAACTGAAATGCCTTTTAAAATAAATAATTGAGACGTGAATACATGCTGGTAAGTTGCCAGCAACGGTGGGTGAACCATGGCTCGGGACAGGGAACTGACTTGCTGATGAGCACTTTCTTAAGGGAGATCAGGACTGCTTTACTTAAGGGAGATTAGAGAAAAATTGCACAGTTTAGCCCTGAATTGGTTTCTCCCAAATGGCCACAGTTTAGCCGTGAAGCTTGTTTCTCCCAAATAGCCCCTACTGCAGGCGAGCACATGAAGACCAACAGCACAGAGGACACTACACTGCTCAGCCTTGTACAAAAGAACAATATTCCACTCTGCTTAAATCCCAGGTAGAGGAGGGAGAGGGAGGAAGGGGCCATTGCCAACAGAATGCTAGGAGAAAAAAGAAAGAAGAAAGGATTAGTAAGAGACCCACAAGCTAGCTGACTTACTGTGCCCCTTCCCCACGTAAGTCCGATCCCTTACCTGAAGCACCAGGCTATGGTTGGAGACCTTGTTGACACCCCAAGTATTGTACAGTGGCAGGTGGACCCCAGTTCATGTACAGAAGGCACTGAAGTGAGATTAATGTGGCAGATTTGTCACTTTGAAAGCCACAGCTTAACAGACACAATTTCTAAATTTGAGGGTACTCACCATCACCAAGTAGCCCCAGCCTGCCTCACAATTGCACAGTCCTGTCAGAAAAATAAATTAACTGTAGACAGATGCTTCTGAGAGAGTTCTACCTATGCTGTCCTATCCCTCTAGTGGTACAGCAAAGACTGAGGAATTGGTGATCTCAGAATGCTCATGTGCCCAAGGTTCTATGCTGATTGATAGCTTTGGGCTGTACCACTACCCCATTAGGAGTGTTCATTATTGGTATGCATTAACTTACCATTGACAGCATGGAGCGATACAGAAGCAGCCACTCATCATTCATTTGTACTCTGCAGTCTTCATACTAAAGGTTTGGTGCCTTTCAGTACCTAGGATACTTTGATTAAACATTTTGCCCCATACTCGGTGTCCTCAGGAGGGATGAGTCCTGCCTTACACTCCCAGTTTGGTGTGAGAGCATTCTCAAACTGATCCTCCCACTGTCTATGCTGACTGGGTCTGTGGCGGTGCTCCAAATCTACCCAAGCCAGACTGGATCCTATCTTTCACTCCTTTTGCCACTTTGTTACTGGGTCTCCTCCTCTTACCCATCATTGCTCCCTTTACCAATTCTCTCCCTTCCAACTCTGTCTTCTTGGTACCTCTCCCATGATGCCTCCTTTCTTTCTAAATTCCGTTTTGTGTCCCTCACCTCCTGCCTCTCTGAAATGCCTTATCCCTCTGTGTCCTCTGCTTATTTCCTGTGCACGACTGAAACTCCACCCAAACAGTCGCAGCACAGCCTCCACCCTCAACAGTCATAGTACTGACCCCTCACCTGACAGTCACAGCTTTGACCTCCACCCCCGAGAGTCGCAGCACTGATCCCCTACCCCTGACAGTCGCAGCACTGAATACCACCCCTGACAGTCGGAGCACTGAGCACCACCCCTGACAGTCGCAGTGCTGACCCCCACCCCGACAGTGACAGCACTGACCCCTAAGAGTCACAGCACTGACCCCCCCGACGGTCACAGTACTGATCCCCACCCTCAACGGTCACAGCACTGACCTACACCCCCCCAGCAGTCACAGAACTGACCCTCCCACCCTCAATGTGGACATTGACTCCACCCAACAGTCACAGCACAGCCTTCACCCCCAACAGTCACAGCACTGCCCCATCTTCATCAATCACAGAAATGACCCCAACCCTCAGAAGTCACAGCACTGAGCCCCCACTACCAACAGTCACAGCATTGACCTCCAACCCCAGTCTAGACACTGCCCCTCACCCAACAGTCACATCACTGACCCCTGTCCTAACAGAGTACTTCCCCCATTCCTAACAGTCACAGCACTAATTCCCCACCCCTGAGAGTCACACCAGTGATCCTAGCACCCCCAGCAGTGACAGCACTCACCCCCAACTTCAGCAGTAACAGCATTGAACCCCAACCCTGACAGTCACAGCACTGCCTCGGCAAAGAGTGTTGAGTGGGCTTTATGGAAGATAAACTGGAAGGGAGAGAGAGAAAAGAGGAGGAATCAAGAAAGTTGGAGAGCTGGAAGAAAACTAGCTTTTGGTGTAGTTTGCCAGGGAGTGTAGAAGGAGAGATAGGATAGTAATTCTCAGGGGTGCAGGTGTTATCTCTTTTATGAAGCGGGGGGACCTTTAGCCAGCTTTCTGCAGTTGGGAACAGAAGTTGAAAGTAAGTGTAGTGAACAAGCTCTGTAGACTTTCTTAAGATGGTTCAATGAGTGATTCGGTCATGCAGAGTACACTGGTAGAGTGATATCAGGTTTTGCAAATTTGCAACCTGATCAGCAGAAATTTCCTTTAGAATCCTCCCCCTCACCTCCCCTGGATAAACATACCCATGGTGCTTTGCACACAGGTTTAGAATGAGTGCATGTGGCTTTCAATGTTTTACAGAAAACAAACGGTCTAAATATTTTCAGTTTCCATAATTTATGTTGGCTATATAGTGCTCTTATTCCAAACTGCTTCTCTGTTGTGCTGCCTGCACTCTGCTATGGTATGGCTCAACTATAATGAGTGCCTCATAGGAGGCAGTATAGTGTTGTGGTTTAAGGCTGTGAGCTGCAAATCCGGAGACCTGGGTTTCAGTCCCACAGCCCCACTTGTGTACTGTGTGACCCTGTGCAAGTCACTTAACTTCCTTGTGCTCCTAGGTCGCACCTGAAAACGAGCTTCGGCTTAGCGTGCCTTTTCTGATTAAACAATTTCCCCTTTCATACAGTGGTCTGTAGTGCACTGTCTTTATGTTGATGAAATGATTGCAGTTTATGTGTATAGTTTTCCTTGGTCTTCTAGGGGACTGGCAGTATTTAAGAAAGCAGTTTGTATTAGGTGTCTCTTTGACATTTTATAATCCAGGAAAAGGGCATGAAGAACATTCGGGAAAATAGAAAGGCAAAGTGAGAAAGTAAAGGGCCACAGCTACACAGCCTGGAAAGCAGACTATTTTCTATACTGATTCCTCCCCAGATTTGCATTCCTAAGATACTTTGTACCGGGATTCAGAATTAATGCTTATGGTTTGGAAAGATTTACAAAAAACAAACAGTTTGGAACTTGTTTGGCTTCTTGTATTGTTTTTGCGGGCTACGTAATACTTCATTTCAAACTTGCGTTTCTGGTATTGTGTGTCTGACTGTAATGGCCAACTTTTATAATGAGCAGTTGAGTACTTGTGTTTTTTTTTTTTTTTGGTTAAGGTGTCACTGTATTGCATGCACAACTTTCTTGAGCAGTTTACTTTATATGGCCGGGTGCTGGGCTGCTGTATGCATGACTTGATATTTTCTGTGGTTCTACAACCCACGACACGGAGTGCAGAAAATAGAACTGAGAATATTCAGGAAACCAGAAAGGTGAAGTGAGTTGAAAAGCCACAAGACACAGCTGAAGGTTATGAATACAAATTGTGCAGCTTGGTCAGCAGAGAATGTTATATGTAGGTCGCCCTGAGATTTGCCTCCCCATGATTCTTTGCACTAGGATTAAGAATCCATGCATATGGTTTGGAAAGGTTTGCAAAAATAGATTATTTGGAAATTACCTTTATTATTTATGCGGACTACAAATTGCTCTTATTCCACACTGCATCTCTGTTGTGCTGCTGAATCTGTGGTATGAGTAATGGGTAACTCGTGTAGTAGTCCATAGTGGACTGGGCCTTGTTGAAGGAGTACCTGAACTGGGTGCAATGTTGCTTTGGTTCCCTAAGGGGCATGCAGCGATGAAACCAGAAATGGACTCGGGAAATACTTTAACCTGATTGACTGATTGCATTCTAATACCAGACTTTTGTGTCCCAACACTGTCCTCCTAAGAAAAAGGAAAGAAAGACCTGGTGCCTCTGCTCTTTCTGTTACTAACTGATCTAAGTGGTAGAACTGTTATACAAAATAAAGTATTTATAAAAAAAAAAGGTACTGCGTCAGTATGTGGGATGAAAACAAAATAAAAGTTATTATTAAATGCACGCTGAAAATAGAGTAAAGATCGACCTTTTAACCATAGTAGGTCTTCAGGAATTATCTTTAAAGAGAAAAGAAGTGAAGTTAGTGAAGCGGTAAGGTGAAACAAGGGGTATTGTATATTATATATTGTGTGTGTGTGTGTGTGTGTGTGTGTGTGAAGATAGGGGCTCGAACTAGGCGAACAAATGATAATAGACAAGGTAAGAACAGGAGCTAAAAAACAGTTGATAATGGGATGTATGGTTGGCATCTACATACTGTTGCCTTCCTTCTTTCAGCCAATTTTAAATATAACCAAATGGACTAGATCACCATAAAATGGATGCAAATTCATAGGTAATGAGTTCAATAGATACAGTACACTAACCATAAATTTGTTACTGCCTTTCATACATTTTGTTTATGGAACCATAAATTCCATGTTATCCTAGGAATGTAAACCTTGCTTAATTGGTCTCATGAACAAACTCTTGGTAATGTAACTTGGAACTGTTGTATACAGTGACGTAAAAACTTTAAAACATGAGCATTTCTTCTTACTCAAAGTGATGACCAACTTACAGTAACATGTTATGCAGTACATACCTATGAGTATCTTATGGGGGACCATCACAAATATTGCTGTACGACTGTACATGAATTCTAGTCTACCAAGATAGGTGGTGACTGCAGATAACCATAGATGATGTCATCTTGGTCAAGAAGGGGCATCATGGATTAACACCATGTTTATGACTCAAATTCTTGCCTCATAGGACAACACATGGTGTACCCTGTGCAGCACCCTAGGTTTAGGGGCCAGTCTTGTTAGATATTAAATATTCTAAAAACAAAACGAGGTGCTGCATGAGCATGTGGGCTGAAAGCTAAACAAAATGGTAATATTAAATGCACGCTGAAGACAGAAAATACAGTTAAAAACTGACGTTTCAACCTTAGGTCTTCAGGAAATATCTAAAAGAGAAAAAAGCAAAGTTAGTGTAGAGGGGAGGTAAAATAAGGGATACACTGTATATGTGGGGAAAGAAAAAAGGGGTAGGCTGTGGGAGAAGAAATGATAAATGGCAAGATAAAGAGAGAATCTGGAGAACAAAAAGGTGATGATGGGAATGACAAGGCATAAAGCAGTCAATGAGCTAGAGAAGTTCCCAGGTGGGGACAAATTAACAGGGCCTAGTAAGAAGGCTGACAGGTGACAAATGTGGGGGAAGGAGACGGAGATATCTGGTGAAAATGGATGTGTATTTTAAATGATAGACATTATCTACTAACATCCTTCAGCCACCTCTTGTTTTCTCTAAAGTCAGTTTGTATCTGTACACATCCATTTTCACCAGATGTCTCCATCTCTGTCTCCTTCCCCCACATTTGTCACCTGTCAGCCTTCTTATGAGGCCCTGTTAATTTTTCGCCACCTGGGGACTTCTCTAGCTCATTCACTGTTTTTTGCCTTGTCACTCCCAGCATCACCTTTTTGTTTTCCGGATTCTCTCTTTCTCTTGCCATTTATCACTTCTTCTCCCAGAGCCTCCCCCTTCTTTCTTTCCCCACATATATATGTCCCTTATTTTACCTCTCCCTACACTAACTTTGCTTTTTTCTTTTTTAGATATTTCTTGAAGAGGACCTAAGGTCGAAACGTCGATTTTAACTCTATTTTCTATTTTCAGCATGCGTTTTATATCACCATGAAATACTGTATGTACTTTCCAGCTCATTTGTGAGTCAAGCCAGACTCCAAGATATTTGTACCTATCCCCATATCCACTGCAGCAGAGTGTAGTGACTTAATGGACAACACCTTTTTCTTTGCTCTAGCTCTGTTGGTTGATTTAGACACCATAACGTGAGTTTTTTTAAAGAATTTAACAGTAATTTATTCCAAAGTAAACCTGAATTTTATCAACTTTAACCTGAAAAGTGTTCTGGACCACGCTGCTGCTTTTGCTAATATGATAAATAACTGTATTGTCTGCATATAGATGCACATTCATGTCCTGTATATTTTCATCAATATTATTAATAAATAGTGAGAACAGGAATGGACCCAGAACTGAACCCTGGGAGACCACATTTACTACTGCCTTAATATCCGATCTTGTTCCATGGTTGTCTGCCTGTAGTCATTTACATAACTTGCAAGCCACCCATTGGCGATAACCTGGGACGTCAAACTGGACAGCCTCCAGTAGTAGGGTGTGGTTGATCATGTTCAAGGCTGTGAAGAGGTCAATGAAAGGAGCGCTAATCACACAACACCAATTAATTGCCACCTGGATGTCATTTGCTATTTTTTGGATTGCTACTATTGTGTTATTCTGGGCTCTAAAGCCGGACTGCTTTTTGGCCAGTATATCATTCTTATCTAGGTAGAAAGTCATTTGACTGACCACCAACAGCTCCAGGACCATTGACATAACAGGCAACAGAGAAATGGGCCTGTAATTTGAGAATAAGTTCATAGTACCCCCTTTAAAAACAAGTGTGACTTTGTCTGTTTTCCACTGATTAGAGAAGGTTCCAGAACTAACAGAAACATTATATAAATAGGTTAGTGATCTACAGATAGCGGGTGCACCTTATTTTAATAATCTGCACCTGAAATCTTCCAGTCCATTAGCCATTCGTGTATTAAGAGTTAAAAGTTATTTTTGAACCTCATCAATGCCAAATTCCCTTAGTGAAAAAGAACAGTTGGGGGGGGGGGATTTATATAACTGTTCTTCTCTTTTACTTCAGTTGATTGAGGGGAGTCCTGAAAACATTTCCCTGTGGCTAAAAGGCCTTTTTTAAAAGCATTGCTAATCAACCAACTGTAGGATTACTCTGTCATCAGTGCCAACCCGTTGGCACAGCGGTTGGATTTCCATTTCCGACGCCAGCAACCCGGGTTCGGGAATGAGCGCGGGATCTGGAGTGCCGGCCGGGAGGAGGAGGCTTGAGTGTCCCAGGGAAAGCTCGCCTTCTCCGGTGGGGGGGAGGGGGAACCAGGGCTTGGTGCTTATCTGACCCCGGGTGGAGACCCAGGATGCAGCAAGCCCAAGCCACTAGCAAGGGGGTGGCAAGATGGACATTGACGCCCAGTGCCTTGTCGTCAGGGTGCACATCACGCCCAGAAAGCTGGAAAATCAGGCGCAGCACTCCCATGTAGACGGAGCACCAGGCCCTCTCGCCAGTGCCCCTACCTGTCCTGGAAACGGCATCCCGATGAAACCAGAAGACTTCGGGATGTAAGAGCCCCCATCTCGTACCCGCCTGGGGGGCAAGCCACGGCTACATGGGGGATGGACTGCTCCGGGCTCTAGGTAAGAGGGTAGGGACTAGAAGGCCGTAGGTGTCTCCTGAAGGGAGTGGAGTGCTGCGGGTAGGGGTGAGCATAAATAGAAAGTTAAAAAAAAAAAAATACTCTGTCATCAGTGTTAAATTGGGAGGGCAATTTACTTGTATGAGTTCCAGTTAAAGTCCTAAAAACTTTTTAGAAATTCCTTGGTGGTAGGTCGTCTGCCGTTTCCAGTTTATTTTTAAATGAAAACTATATGCAAAGATTATAAAAACAGCAGTTGTGCATTGGGTTTTTGTTTCTCTGATGGTCCCTGGCTTTTTGTTCCATGTGTCTGTGGCAAGGTTTTTTTGTTTGTTTGTTTTACTTTTCCCTGCCAGTTTTTGGCCATAGGGCAAACCATGCAGGCTTCTTTTATTGCCTTTGATCTGTTGGAATTTTCCCAGAATGTCTCTGGGAATGATGTCAGATAGACCTAAAACAGTCAAAGGTGTATTGGCTTTATTATCAACCAGAGACAGCATTTCACAAAGAAAATTGTCACTCATCCACCATAACAAC
Source organism: Neoceratodus forsteri (assembly GCA_016271365.2). NCBI lineage: Eukaryota > Metazoa > Chordata > Ceratodontiformes > Ceratodontidae > Neoceratodus > Neoceratodus forsteri. The sequence continues at coordinate 1,821,744,372 of CM057449.1, read as the reverse complement.
AGTTGCCACTTAGAGAAATTTGTCTTCAGCTGGTGAGGGAGAGCAAACACTTTTTCAAAAGATTAACTTTCACAAGCAGTTGCAGTTAAATGCTGTGACTAGATTTATAACTAGGCTCCTGGGCTCTTAGTTCTAGTGCCGCTTCTAATTGGCATCATTCCCTGAGGCATTCTGGGAAAATTCCAACAGAACACAGAAAAGCAGAAGTTGACGACAGATAAGGACTGCAAGGCCCATCCAGTCTGTCCACTACTTTTTCTACCTTATGAATGTGCCATCGGCCTTTGCTCTGTCAATGGCCCATCTATTCATAATCATCTGTATTGTTCCTTATGCCTATCCCATGCTTATTTGAAGCCCTACACTGTATTCATATCCACCACTTCCTGAGGTAGGCCGTTCATGCATCCACCACCCTTTCTGTGAAAAAGAACTTCCTCACATTACCCCTTAATCAGCCTCCCTCTAATCTCATGCTGTGTCCTCTCGTCCTGCTAGTTTTCTTATATTGAAACATGTTAGACTCGTTCACCTTGTTAATGCCCTTAAGGTATTAGAAATGCTTTGATCATATCAACTCTCTCTCTCCTTTGCTCTAGGGTATACATATTGAGCTCTGTTAATTTGTCCTCATGTGTTTTCTGATGCAGTCCCTGCACCATTTTAGTTGCCCTTCTCTAGACTGCCTCAATTTGGTTAATGTCCTTGTGAAGGTGTGGCCTCCAGTACTGCACGCAGTACTCCAGATGGGGCCTAACCAGTGTCTTGTAACGAGGAATTATTACCTCCCTCTTCCGACTTGTGACACCCCTACTAATACACCCCAACATCCCCCTAGCCTTACCTGCTGCTTTAGTGGTCTGCTTGGATGTTTTCAGGGTATCGGTGATGATGATGCCCAAGTCTCTTTCTTCCCTTGTGACTGCCAGCAACTCCCCTCCCAGCCTGTAGGTGGCTTCATGGTTTCTTTTCTCTATGTGCATGATCTTGCACTTCTTTGCGTTAAACCCTAGTTGCCACTCGTTTTGACCATTTTGCTAGTTTATCCAGATCTCTTTGCATTCTGCTCACCCCATCTGGGTCATCCACTCTGTTGCAGATCTTGGTGTCATCTGACACAAACCTTACCCTCCAGTCCATCTGCAGTGTCACTGATGAAGATATTGAAGAGGGCTGGTCCCAGGACTGATCCCTGAGGTACCCCACTTGTGACTTGCATCTCTTCTGACTGTATACCGTTTACCACCACTTTTTGTTTTCTGCCCGTCAACCAGTTTGCCACCCAGTTGACCAACTTCTGACCCAACCCAAGCCTACACAGCTTATTTATCAATCTTCTTTGTGGAACAGTATCGAAAGCTTTGCTGAAGTCAAGGTAGGTGACATCAGCTGCTCCTCCTTGGTCCACCACTCTGGTTACCCAGTCAAAGAAATCTATGAGATTAGTTTGACAGGACCTTCCTTTTGTAAACCCATGCTGTCTTGGATCCTGTGCTCCTATGGATTCCAGGTGTTGCACTATCCTTTTCTTTAGGAGTGCCTTCATACTGTTTCCCACTACTGAGGTAAGACTGACTGGTCTGTAGTTCCTTGCCTCCTCCCTGCTACCACTATTGTGGAGCAGGATCACATGAGCCCTTCTCCATTCTTCCAGATCAAATGAAAATAAAAGAAGCCTGCATGGCTACCCCAAGGGTTATAAAAGTGGCAGGGAAAAGTAAAAAAACAAAACAAAAAAAAAGAAACCTTGCCACAGACACAGTGAACAGAACGCTATGGACCAACACTGAAATAAAAACCCAGTGCGCAACATATGTTTTTATTATTTGTGCATGTAGTTTTCCTTTTAAAGTACTGATTTTTAGGCCAAATAACTCCTTAAAATACTTGTTCTCATCGCTGTTAAATCATTCCATGCAACAATATCACTTTTCATGTTTGCTTAGCCTTTTTCGTGTTACTTGTCCTGCTGTTTTTGCATTTCAAAGAGTTCTGCATTATACAGTACCATGGCAAATTGATATGCCTAGCCTTCTGAAATATTACGGAGGTGTACTTGTTACAGACTTCAAATTCACTAAGGAAAAATTTGCAGGCATTATCAGCTGTTGGAATTAGCTCCAACTTATCCCGGACTGCATTTTCTAAAGACTCCATACACGAAGGATTATCAAACTTCTTAAAATTAAACTGGCCTGGTGGTATGGAGGACTGAGGAGTCCTATGCCTTACCTCCTGCCACGCTGGCAGCCTGTGTTCGAGAATGAGCATGGGTTAGCGGGGGTCAGCAGATTGAGAGAGGATCAAGCATACCAGGGACAGCCCTCTTCTCTTGGGGAGGTTGGCCATGCAGTTTTGGCCCATGACTGCCACTGGGTGAAGGCCTAGCGGTAGTGCAGGCACAAAGAACTAGAAGGGAGGGAACTACAGTGATGCAGGATGAGCACACCTTCATACACACGTACTGGCCCCATAACTCCAGGGAGGGATGCAGAGACGTGGGAATTACGAGAGCCTGGACTTCATGAAGCCTGCCCGTGTCCCGGTGGTCTGCCCTGCCGCTCTGGTCCTGGAGCCGAAACTGGATATGCCTACTTGGGGGGGGGGTGGTACTCTTCCCTCCTCTCCCTCTCACCCCGCTGCATGGGAAAGTCTAGAAGGGTGTGAGGTTCTGTACCTGGAGAGAGGTAGAAACAACCGCCGGGCACACGGACAGGGCTGATAGCCACCCAGGTCTGCTGAGGAGGATGAAAACCTTTGAGGAGGGGGGGGATGTTCTACAGTAGTAGAACATTTAACTGCCTTTCAGCCTTGGGTCTTTTCATGGCACAAAAAAAATGCCCTGATGGTTTGAAAAAACAAACCACCATGACAGTAGACTGTGCATACCAGTTTGCTGTATTTACAAAAATCGGACCTAGAATAGTCATCTTTTCAACTCAGCTGCAGACATGTACGCTCCTAATCGTAAGAAAATGATAAAAGGGAAGTGCAAGGACTGGATTACCCCCCCCCCCCCAAATCCTTGGCATAGTGCAGGAACGTGATCTCTGGCTCTGAGCAAAGGCATCAGGGACAGTCGGGAATGTCCAAAACTATAAGGTCACTAGAAATAGGTCCACATGGGCAATACAGCAAGCCAAGGTATCCCATCACAGAAATCGGCAGTCCCAGTGTCTGGAAAAAAAGTAAAAAAAAAAAAAAGTCTGGGCTTCCATCAAGGACTTCCTAGGGATGAGTGACAGGACCTCCCTGACCGTTCTCCATCACAATGACAAAGTGGCCATAGCCAATATTTTCAACAAGGCCTTTACAGACTACAGCACAGTCCTACCACCCAAACCAGCTGCTCGCGGGGGCCAAACACCGACCTCTGAACCCTTGCCCCACCATCTGAGCACCAGCCCAAAATCCTACTTCCAGCAGGTGACCACTAGGGAGACCTCTGAATATCTCACAAGAGTGCTGGGCAAAACAAGGAAAGGAGGGGACAGGATTGATATGAAGCTTATCTCACTCGCTCTTCCTGAAGTGGTCATACTGATCAACAAGCTTTTTAATGTGTCACTTAGGATGTCAGCCTTCCCATCTACCTGGAAAACTGTACTGGTCACTCCTGTACTAAAAGAAGGGTACAGTTTGCTGGTGTCCAACTACAGGCCCAACTCCATCCTATCTTCTCTCTCTCTCCAAAGCGCTGGAAAAAAATCATTGCAGATCAGCTCACTGCCCTCCTACATAAATATAACCTCCTCAGTTAGCAACAACACTGATTCCACAAGTGGCATAGTACCAACTCAGCCCTCATTGAGTTCACTGGCTATGTTCATGAGGCACTCGACCGGGGATAATTAGTTGGGGCAGTCTTTATTGACTTATCCAAGGCATTTGACCTTGTGGATCACCAGCTGCTGCTCCATAGGCTAACCTGCCTTGGGTGGTTCTCCAGCTACCTGTCTGGTCGCTTACAACATAGGTAAAGATTAATGGAGCCATCTCCGAGGTCAGAAAAGTCACGGTAGGGGTCCCACAAGGGTCCATACTGGGCCCACTCCTGTTTAGCCTCTTTGTGAACAGACTCCCAGCTGCATACCACTCGGCCAGAGTTCTGCTCTACGCAGAAGACAGTTTTATTCCTTCAAGGCTCCTGCCAAGACACACTGACCAGGAACCTGCAGCACAACTTTGACCTACTACAGGAATGGTTTAACACCAGTCTCCTAGTACTCAATAGCAGGAAGACAAAGACAGTGCTCTTTGCTGGCCACCAGAAGAGAAGATCCACCACACGTTTCGTGATCGAACACAATCCGTACTACCCCCCGAGCAGGTCCACTCATTCTGTTACCTGGAGGTTACTATCAATTAGGTACTTTACTTTGATAAACGTATAAGTAATATCACTGCGGCTGCGGGCAGGAAACTGGGGCCACTATATAGACTTAGCTTCTGCCTCACCCCTGAAGCTAGGCTTCAGGCGGTCAATGACACAGTCCTGCATATCTTGGATTATGGAAACGTAGTGTATGGTTCAGCCACGGATACCAGCCTTCATAAAGTCCACTTGACCCTCAACAAAGCCTGCAGATTCATCCTGAATGCTGATCACCTTACACGTATTTGTGAGCTCTACACAAGGACAAAATGGCTCCCACTCCAGGACAGAATAAAGCTCTAGACCTGCCTACTAGGGAAGAAGGTTCTCCTAGGGCTTGCACCTGCCTCTCTGCAGGCATTATTCAGACCTGCCCCAGGTAAGCATGTCCCAAGAAGTGTCACCAGACATGCCTTAGTTGTACTCTTTAGGAGAACAGCTCTGGGGAAGCGTGCCTTCGCGGTAAGGGCACCCACCTGGTTAAATGAGCTCCCCAATTCTATCACCAGTCTACAACGCCTAGGGCACTTCAAATCCGAACTCCAGGAGACCATCTCTCCACCAGTCCACTGCCTGTGTCAAACTTAACCTCATCTGTATACCAGCATACCACTTAATTGCTTCCCTGCTTAACCGGGTGCACCTTCTCCTCCTTTGACCCCCCCACCACTTCCTCCCCTACCCCACCCAGCCACCTGCCCCTCTCCTGTCCAATACACCCACTCTACCCCTTGCCCAAATTCCCTCCCTCCCCATTCCCCTCCACCCACCCCCTACTGCCCTTGCCCAGGCTGAACTCCCTCTCCCCTCCTCCTTTTCCCATCCACCTGTACTTGCCCCAACCTCAACTTGTGTTTCTGCACTTAACTTCTCAGCTTGTTGCACTTTATGCCCCACTACTGTGAAAGTGACAATGCCTCCAGCAGCTTCATGTATTCTGACATGTAAAATTTGTAATTTGTTTTTGCTGCCCTATCCTATGTAAAGTCTGTTAGTTCATGTTACTACTTTGTCAAAACAGTTCTGCAACAAAATGTATCTTTCTAAACTGTTGAGGATCCTTTGTAAATGAGCTCTTAGCTCAAAGGTAGTAATTCCGATTTCTCAATAAATAAAATAAAAATAAAATATAATAAAAATAGTAGAATAAGGGGAATTTAGAATATTAATTCTAACCCCAGGAATTCTTCAACATGCTTAAGTCTTGTAGTCATCCTCCTGTGTTGAACTGCCCTGGAGAAAATGGAACTTATGCAAATGATGGAACACTCATTGGCTTGTGCCACCATTCAGACTGCTGCCCTTACCAACTGCTGCGTTCTAGAATGCTCGGATTTCATTCTCTACCTGCCTTGTCAAGACGCCTCAGAGACCTTCACCTCAGAAGTTGAATTTTGTTGATTTTTCCAGTAAAAACAAGTAATATCTTCCTTTTATTTCATCTACTGCATTTATCATCTTTTGTATAGTTAGCGTTAGTTTAGTTTGTATTTTTTAGTTCAGTTTTGTGGTTCCTCTTCGGTTGTGAAAGAACATTAGGGAACCGCTGCTTATTTAAGTTTTATTTACTTTTTACTTTTTATTTTTTACCTCATAATTTGGTTTGGATTCCTAATGTTACTCTTTTGGACATTTCTTTAACTATTTAGCAGTTTCTTCCCATTTGGAACCGATCACTAGAAACCTTGAGTGGTTTTGGGAACCGACACTGGTGATTCTTTGCGATCAGGATCCAGCTAAGCAATTAAAAAAAAAAAGTTTCTGTTGTAGGTTTTTTGAAGGATGTCAGAAAAACCAAAGAAGAAAACCGGCCCTACTGGTTTTAAAAACTGTACTAAGTGCAGCAAAGTGTTTGCAAAATCTAACAAAACATGATTTATGCTAGTTCCGTTTGGGTGATCCCCATTTCACTTCAGAGTGTGACATTTGTAAAACCTTTCCCCCTAAAACTATCGAGAAAAGATTGGAGCGGTTCAAAAAGAGAATGGCTTCTCCATCGGTTCCAGGAGATCAAGGCATTGACCAATCCAGCCTCCCTCTTCTACAAAAAAAGATAAAAGCCAAGAAAAAGGAACTGACACCTACAAAAAAATGGAGAGCCAACAAAAGCAAAAGGAACTGGGGAACCAACGGACAAACCAGCGCCGTCTTAGAAAAGACATAAGCTAAAGTATACAGAACCTCCTACTGCAAAACCAAAGGATACTTCTGTTCCTCAAGCGCAGATGCCTACAGCAGAGGCAGTTGCCTAGGCACTGTAGGTTCTTCAAGCCCTGTAGACAGCAACAAACCAGGGACTTTTACTGGTTCCAGTCCAAACAGTTCTGGTTACTCCTGCAGTTCTGTCATTGGTTCTGCAACCGACAGTTGTCCTGGTTTTGGTTTTGGTTCCTCTGACACAGGATCCTGACTATGATCCCTATGATGAGGATGATGAGCCTGGGGTGTCACCAGACCATGAGTTTGATTCTCCTCCTCGGTTGCCTGAAGACTACTCATCACACTTTACATTTGTAAAGCAAATGGTAGAGGCACTTGGGCATAACTACTAATAAGACAGTAGAGGACAAGGAGGAGGAGGAGGTGGAATTCTTGGAAATGATGGGCTTAGCACCCACTAAAAGGCTGTTATTGCCTATAAATAAGTCTCTGAAAAAACAGGTAATAAAGATTTTAGAGACTCCTAATGCAGTCCCCCCTGTAGATAAGAAGTCAGATAAGAAATGCCAACTTGAGAGGTCAGGTGCTGAATTTTTATTCTCACACCCTGACTATCAGTAGGTGGTACAAAGTGCAGCATGTGACAGGGCCAGGGTGCCCATATCTTCACATCTTCCAGATAAAGATTTGAGAAAGATTGACAGCATGGCCAAATAGGGCTATCTTGCAACTTCTGTATCTATAAGACAGGCCAATTGTATGGCATATGCGGCCCAGTACCAAAAGTCTCTGTGGCAGTCAGTCTTAGCAACGGTGGATGAGGTCCCTGCAGAGGTAGCAGCAGCCCTGTCTGAAACAGCAAGGTGTGGCTTGGAAGCCACCAAATACCATTACCACATGGCAGTAGATGCCAGTGACACTGCTGCCAGGTGGATGGCTCTCACAGTGGCCTTAAGATTTGCTTGGCTGAGTCAGGGCGACTAATTTGTCCCAAGATACACAAGCAAAGGCCATGGATTTCCTGGATTTCCCCTGTGAAAACAACTCACTATTTTGGGAAGAGACAAATGCTTAAATAAAAAAGTGGGTAAGTACAAAGCCACCTATAAAAATAACACAGCCAAAGAGAAGCCTTCAACCTCGTACAGACCATATGGAAGGGGAGGCAGAGGTAGGTCAGCGTATGGCAGACCTTTCTTCCAGGCCCAGGCCACCTCACAGTACCCTCAGCAAGGCTACTTTGGGGGCAGGGGCAGAAAGGGTTCCAGGTGTGGAAGCTAAGCCAGCCAAGCTAAGTCACAACCCAAAGAAAATCACTGACTTGGTTGCCAGGGCTGCCTCCCCACCTCAAGTTGGGGGCAGGACGGCTCACTATTTTTAGGCCTGGACAGACATCACCACAGACAAGTGGGTCCTGCAACTAGTAAGTCATGGCCAGTCCCTCAGTTTAAGATCCTTTCCAAAATTAAGGTCAAGGTATCAACCAGCTTTCCCCTCAGAAAGAAAACTTCTGGAGGCAGAAGTGGCAAACCTTCTGAAATCAAGAGCAATAGAGCCTGTCCCTTTGCACCAAAGGGGAAAGGGGTTCTATTTAAGGTACTTCCTGACCTTAAAGAGAAATAGGGAGTGGCGACCCATTCTAGACCTAAGAGCTCTGAACAAGCAACTGGCAAACACAAAATTCAGGATTGTAACTCTAGCCATGATTCTGCCCACACTCCAAAGGGGAGATTGGTTGGCATCTCTAGATTTAAAGGATGTTTATTTTTACATCCCATAAGGGAATCTCACAGAAAGTACCTACAATTCAGAATGCCTTCAGGTCATTTTCAGTTCTCAGCTCTGCCATTCGACCTCATCTCGGTTCCAAGGGCATTCATAAAGTGCCTAGCAGTGGTGGTGGCATACCTAAGAAGGCAGGGCATCGCAGTATTTTCCTAACTGGATGACTGGCTAGTGGTGGGAAAAGCACCACAGCAGGTAAAGGATGCTCTAAAGTGCACCCAGGGCCTGTTGGAGCCCCTAGGGTTTCTGATCAACACCAAAAAGTCAGTCCTTCAGCCAGTTCAGGTACTGAACTTCATAGGTGCAGAGCTGGATACCCTAAACGGAAGAGCCTTTCTCCTTCAGGAAAGGGTGGACAGTATCCTTCAGATAGCCAGTACTTTCAGGCTAAATGTCCCAAGGTCGACAAGGCAATTCCTTCAGCTGCTGGGGCACATGACTGCAGCCACAGGCACTGTGTCAGTGACAAGGTTCCAAATGAGGGATATTCAGTTCCATCTCAGGGTACACTGCTGTCAAAGACACTCTCTCTCTCTCTCTCTCTCTCAAAGCTGATACTAGTAATAAAAACACTACTGCAGGCCTTGCAGTGGTGGCAGGAAAGAGACAACCTCAGGGAAGGCATCCCATTCCAGAAGGAGTCCCCTTTCTGGTTCTTACCACAGATGCTTCCCTCCTGGGTTGGGGAGCACATCTAAGGGAACACACTGTGCATGACATTTGGTCCACAGCAGACTCATTCCAGCACATAAATCTGCTGGAGTTCAGAGCAGTACTCTTGGCACTAAATGCTTTTGCTGCCCTAGAGCAGGGAAAGGTGATACAGGTCAGAGCAGATAATACCATCATCATGTATTACATCAACAAACAGGGAGGGACAAGGTCCAGTCCCCTGTACACAGAAGCAATGAGGGTGTGGAGTCTGGCTTACTCCCTGCAGGTTTCCCTGGTACCCATTCACTTGCTGGGAAATGACAACACCCTAGCAAACGCTCTTAGCAGAATCAACCAAAACCATCACGAATGGTCCCTAAACAGACAGGTGCTGGAGTTGTATTCAGGAGATGGGGCACACCAGAGATGCCCAAATTCTGCTGCAGGCCACCAGCAAAGGGGTCAGTGCCTCTGGATTCCCTGGTGTTGGATTGGTCAAGGAGGAAACTGTACGCCTTTCCTCCATTCCCATTGATTCTCAGGGTCCTGATGAAGCTCAGGTCCCAGCCAGCCTCTATGGTTCTGATAGCACCAGACTGGGCCAGGCAGCCATTGTACTCACTGCTGTTCTCCCTGTCAGTAGCCCCACCCATACACCTCCCTCAGAGGCACAGGTCTCCTAACATCCTCACAGGGGAGGATCCTGCACTCGAACCTCAGGTCCAGCAAGCTCAAGGCTTGGCTGTTGAGGACCTAGAGTATGCTGTCTTGCATCTCTCTGAGACTGTTGTGTTTTTTTTTTTTGTTTTGTTTATTCTATTTTTCCACCCCCCTGTGCTCGTTGGTCCCCATTCCTTCAGGCTCCACAAGTTCCCTTTTAGCCCCACTGTCCTTACCCAGCGCTCCTCTAGTTCCTCGTATGGCAGCCGATCCTTGGGATATCCCGGCGTATCCCTTCGCTGGGTGGGTCCCCCTCGTCCGAGGGGGAAGGCACCGAGGGGAGAGGGATGGTCCCCGCACATACTTCTAGAGCCCGGGGATGCTGCCGAGGAGAAGGAGGCCCTGGGAAGGCACTGAAGGCACTCGGGGAAACAGAGCAGTCATCTGGCGGCTAGCGAGCAATGTTTTTCCTGGTTTCTTGAGGTGCGTGATGTCCATACGTCAAGACAAGAGCTGATGTCTGCAACGCTCCACCCATCAATGACCCCGACGTGTTGCCCTTCCCCTGGCCTCCAGCAGCGGTCGCCCAATACCGGGTCGCAGTCCTCCCTCCCTCCCTGGAGACAATGAGCAGTCATGGGACGCTCAAGTTGTCTTCCCCCCAGCAGGCCCTCCAGCGACCCGAGCTCATTCTCAAACCCGGTTCACCGGCGTCGCAAGTGGAAGTCCAACCGCTGCACCGGTGGGCTGGCCCCTGAGACTGTTTTTAATGTTTTAGGGGGTCTAGAAAGCCCTCTACCAAGAAAACTTATGCTTCCAAATGAAAGGTGTTTTCCTTATGGTGGTCTAATAAAGACATAGTACCTCTACAGGTGGGATTGCCAGCCTTGCTGGACTACCTCGTCCATCTTCATTCCCTGGGCTTACAGCCTGCCACTCTCAAGTTTCACCTGGCTTCAGTCTCAGCTTTCATTTCTGCTGGCAAAGGTGTTTCCATGGCATCCAACCCCCTTTTTAAAGTGGTTTAGTCACATTCTGCAAATGCCTGTTTCACATAGTATGCCATTGCCACCAATACTGCTGAAGTTTGTTTTGTAAAAAAAAATCTGTCGTAGTCATTTTTTTGTATGTTTTTGTTTCTACTGACACTCCAGTTTTCTGTGTGTGACTGCACCCCTAGAATGATGTCATACAAGGGAACAGTCAATGTTTTACAAATAGCAACAAGGAATTCTATGTAAATTATAAAGTTGATTTATATGTTCGTTACTCAGAGGTGCAGTCCCTTATTTTGATACTGGGGACTGCAGCATATCACGTAATATGTAGACATATGACCTAGTTCTGGAGAAACTTGAAGAAGCTAAGTATGTGCGTACATGGACAGACTAGGTGGGCCATAGGCCCTTATCTGCTGTCAACATTTATGTACACGTGTGTGTGTGTGTGTGTGTGTGTATGTATATGTGTATATATATATATATATATTTTTATATATATATATATATATATATATATATATATACACATATAACAAGGCATTGTGGGTACAGTACATAACTGATTTTTCTTTCTCTCTTATCAAAGTGCAGTCTCCTATGTTCGTAGTGTGTTCAGCAGTACAGGTTGTAGACAAGTTTCTGGAAAACTGTTTTTGTGATGCAGATAGGCCAGGAAGATAATTTGCCAGTCTGTAAAGATGTTGTTTAATTTTTACGGCCTGCTGGTGAAGTGACAGGTCTGAGGTGGCAGCTCCTGTCAGAATGTGGGAGCATGATGCTACTTTTCTGTGTGTATGTTATTGGGCCTGAATGACTATAAGTAGTTCAGGAGTGTAATTATGGGTCAGGCTACTTTTCTTTTTTTTTGGTGTCCAGCTTCTGGTATGAGTCAAAAATTGTGAAAGAAAAAGGATGTCTGCAATACCAAGACTGACCAACAGAGGTGTCTGTTTCAACATAGTGCTTAAAAACTTTGTTTCACTATGCACGGTTGGGGGTTGCAGCACTGAGAAAAAAAGCGGCAGGGTTATGCAAATAAAGCAGAGCACTGAAATAAAAGGCTTTTTTTCATGGAAAACAGCACTTTTTGGCAGTTTGAATGGTTGGAGATTGATTCAAAACTCCTACAGGTTACTACTACCATTTGCTATGGCAAACCTGACAAAATTGCTTTAAGAAGTTTTTTAAGGGATTGGCCCACTTAAACCCACCTCGTTGGGATCCGGTGCCAGCATGGGACCTCAATGTCTGTATTGCCAAACTCATGGAACCTCCATTTGAGCCCTTGGCTATAGCATATCTGAAATTTGTGACTTGGAAAGCGGTCTTCCTGGTTTCCATCACTTCAGCCAGGCGGATCAGTGAACTACAGGCCCGGTGTACAAAGCAGAATTATATCTCCTTCCACAGAGATAAGGTGGTCCTTAGGACTACCAGAAAGTTCCTGCCAAAGGTAGTCTCTGACTTTCTCCTGAACCAGTCAGTCACTTTGCCAATTTTCTTTACTGAGCATTCTAGCTCGGGAGCGCAGGCTGCATAGCCTGGATGTTAAGAGAGCTCTCAACTACTAATATTGACCATACGAAGGCCCACAGACAGGACAGGCAGCAGCTGTTCCTGACTTATGGGGATGTGGAAAAAGGAAAACTAGCCACAAAAAGGACTGTTTCACACTGGATAGTGCAGTGTATCCAGTTGTGTTACAGTAAAGCTGGTAAGGAGCCCCCAGTGGGCCTGAGGGCCCATTCCACAAGGGGTATTGCTGCCACAATTGCAGCAACTAGAGACATTCCCCTGTTGGAAATCTGCAAAGCAGCTATATGGAGAACAGTACATACTTTTACTAAGCACTACTGCTAGGATAGTCAGTCCAGGAGCAATGCCAGGTTTGGCACAGCAGTGCCTCAGAACCTATTTCCTAAGTAGGTTTTGTTCCCGCCTTCAAAGATACTGCTTTGTAGTCTGCAAGAGTTAAGCATATTGAAGAATTCCTGTGGTTAGAAGAAAAAATTACTCACCTTAGTAATCTTCTTTCTTCCAAGGTATTCTTCAATATACTTAACTCTCCTTCCCTACCTCCTCTTCCAGAGCCATGGGCCTCTGCGCAACAACTGGTTATCTGTTTTAAAAGGGGGTTATGTCCTACTGTGTTACAAGTTTTGATCCCAGATGGATGTTGTTTCCTTCCCACTCTTGGTCCCATCTGACTGTTAAGAGACATGTTATGTGGGGACTTTTCAGTTCAGTTCAGCTTTATTGCTTGGTGAATACACCATTACAATATACTGAAAACATTACAATTTCTAATAAATCATTACATATTTAAAAACACACCATACAAAATATATAAAAAGAGTTAAAGTGCTTAATTATTTTATTTTTTTTTTTATAAAGAGAAAAAAATAGAATGCAGAAAAGGAAAAATACTTAACAGGTTTTTCCTGTCTAACCTATGTTTTTTCCTAACAGCTATAAAGCTGCTAGTTATAACACTTTTTCAATTTCCATCCCCAAATTAATTCTCAGAGGCAGGGAGATGTTTTTCTTTGTACTTCATCACTTGATAAAAAAAATTTTGAAGCCATCTTAGCCTCCTTTAATGTATGGGGATGTAAAAGTATGACTAGAGGATCATATTTTGCATTTACATATTTAATGAGAAAATCATTTAACAAATTAAACCGCAAGGTTTTATATAAAGGACATTGTACAGTAATATGATAAAGATTTTCTTCAAAGCCCCTGTTACAATTACAGAATTCCAGACCTGAATTGGGTAAAGTTATTCTATTGAAAAATACATATTTAGAACAAATAATTCCCATCCTTGCCCAGGTAGTCATTTTCCTATCTAACGGGGTCAAAGGAAGAATTAAATAATTCTCTAAAAGTGATCAATCTTATTTTGTGCTAGCCAGCTAGCCTGGCATTGGACTCACTACATATTTAAAAACACACCATACAAAATATATAAAAAGAGTTAAAGTGTTTAATCATTTTTTTTTTTTATAAAGAGAAAAAAATAAAATGCAGAAGAAGATCCATTTGTTTTTCTTGAGCAGACCTGAGTATTCTCTTTTTAATAGATTCTTTAAATAAGGGAGATATTGTAATTGATATCTCTCAGTCTACCCAGAGATGAAACATAGCGACTCTTCCCAGGATACTCTGAATATTTTTGACCCAGAATGACCTAAAGTCTTGATTATGCCAAGCAATCTTTTCTTTCAGGCACAGTAAAGGCAAACAATTGGCCTGCTGATTAATAATTTTTAACCAATAACCCACGGAATGTATATCAATTATTGTGGCGATGGGAACTCTACCCAATTCAGCCCTAACTATGACATTGGATGTAGCTAATGGGACCTGTAGTAAAGATTTATAATAAAAAGAAAGTGGAGTTTCCAACCTTAACGGAACATTATTGTTCCAAACCTCTGCTCCATATGTGAGAATTGGATTGATCTTTGCTTCACCAGCAACTAGTGCTGGTAAGACCGAGTGGCCTGCATATTTCATTCTAAAGCATAACAAAGCTTTAGCAATCAATCTTGCCTTTATCACTTGTTTCCTCCAATGCTCTATCCAGTTTCCATTTGATGCAAACTTCACCCCCAGATATGTATAAGAATTTACCCCCTCTATAGGTTCATTATTTAAATAAAACCTTGATTTAATTCTTTGTCCCTGATGTGTGTGGGGACTTTATTTAAAAAGTATAGTGTTATTAGGATAGCTTAGTTAGGGGGTCTTTTCTTGCAGGCTCCTATGAATCTGAGCATTATAGAATGCAGCAGTTGGTTAGAGCAGCAGTTTGGTGTCACGAGCCAATGAGCATTCCATCATTTGCATAAGTTCCATTTTCTCCAGGGCAGTTCAACACAGGAGTCTGACTACAAGAGTTAAGCATATTGAAGAATACCTTGGAAGAAACAAGATTGCTAAGGTGAGTAATTTTTTCTTCTAGTCCAGTCAGAGATCAGTTGTGTCATAAGTATTGAACCTGGAAGGCCACTTCTCTTAAGGGAGCAAAAAAGAAGGTAAATTGGAGGACTATGTCTCTGTGGCACCAGAATATAGCACTCAGAAAGCAAGTGTCTGTAGTGTTCCAGATAAGATGAGCACTGGCCTATTTTACTCATCAATTTTTAGAAATAGATAAGTACCAATACTTATCCCAACCCTTAGAAATGCTCCATAAATACTTAAAAAATAGTTGTTTTTCTAAGTTTAAAGCACTTTTAGCCATCAAAATTATATTTTACTCACCTGATGTCAAAAATGGTGAGTGCATTACTGTTGAATACCAACGTTTTCTGGAGCACTGGTGTCAGTGGGCTTAGTAGGTAGCATGCGTGCCTCTGTGGCCGGTAGATCAGAAGGTTGTGAGTTATAGCCCCACACCAGGCACTTAGGATAATAGCAATAACTGACACTGTAGTGCAGTATGAGGGTGGGGGTTGCAGCACTGGTGATGTGCTGTCCTTCATATGAGATGTAAAACCGAGGTCCCTTCTGCCCATCTCTCATCACTCTCCAGGTGGAAGTAAAAGATCCCATGGCATTTATCGTAGAAGAACAAGGGAGATCTTCCAGGAATCAATCTTCATTATTCAGTCACACTAATGAGTCTTAGCCAGAGATGCTAGGCTGCCACGGGAGCAGAGTTTTTTTGTAACTTGGAGGGTGACGACATTGGTGATGGTGCCACCCACGAGGCTGACATACTGACAACGTCCACGTGAGCTGACCAGTAACTGACACCGACCCCTTCCCTTCCTCAGTTCAGTTTCTCCTGCTATAGAGTGCACACTGTGGGAGTAACTGAAGTTAAACTGCATCAGCACCAGTTTTTCCCTGTTTGCTGCCACTATCTTGTTTCTTTTGACGCCAAACATGACTCAGTGCTGAATTCAGTACCGGTTTAATTTTTGTCTCCGTTTTTTGTAAGTTCGGCACCCCATTCCCTTGTGAAGAAAAAAAAAGCTGGTCCGTGCAACCCGGAAACAAGCTATCATAGTTCAGCGTGCCTTTCCTGGTAAAAAAAAGTACAGATACATAATTAAATAAAAAATGCTTTTTATTAGTAAATAAAAAATACATTTTATTAGTAATTTTATGAAACCATCTATACCAGCTGACATTTCAAGGCTCTGGGACCATGGTGGCCCTGCTGTAATCAATATAAACATTTAGTATAAACTGTGAGTTAAAACAAACTAAACCAAGATACCGATACAGACTTTGTGCCTGCCACCATTTTGACACAAGTGTTCCCTTCTTTGTTGCATGGTTCTAACAAGTTGACATTTTGTGTGTATTACAGCTTGTCATTCTTAGCAGTAACAAAGCAGATATGTAGAGGGCCGCATCCGCTTTAATTATTATGTGCATAAAGAATCACTTATAAAATAACATTTACTATTTGCCGTATTGGTCATTTGCAAGAACAGATCCAGAAGCAAATGATTTGATACCTTTTAATGGACCAAAATAGATGTAACAACAAGAACAAAGTGCTCTAGCTTTCGGACCAACCAGTCCTTCTTCAGAAGCCTAATGGCAGTTGTTTAGAAAAAAAAATACTTTTAACAGCTAGATCATGCAGAAAAAACAGAAATAATCCCCATTGGTTTAAAATGCTCATTTAAAAAAATACAGATGATGATGTCAGAGAAGTTTAACAGTACCATATTACCTTCAGCCAGAAGGGTCCCCGGGTCAAAGATGCTTGGTGCAAAACACATACAAAGAATCTCACTGCATGTACATTTAATTGACATAAGATAACACTGCTGGAGCAGATGACTCTTAAATCAAGCTATGAGTGTCACAGTGTGTGTAAGGATGCGATTACTGAAAAGCAACCCCCACCCAGATTAAAGACATACCAAGATTGTCTTAGGACTCCAAGAAGTTTCAATGCATGCATTATAGACAATAAATTACCGGTAAAGATGCCTTAAAAACATCAGTGCACACTGTATGATGTGTAAAATTTAGCTGGATCCATCTCCCAGCTGTACTCTCCAGCTAGATATCATGCCCCATAAACTTCAAAAACCTCTAGTGTAGTGACAGGGCTTTATAAATGATAATTTAAATATAAATTGACTGTATTTATATATGACAGTATCCAGGACATTACGCATGTTTTGCATGTAGTTTCTGGTTATAAGGATTTACCACCTGATACCATTTTAGTGACAATGGATGTGACATCCCTCTACACAAATATTCCACACACAGATGGCATTACAGCATGCCTTAAATACATAAAGTGCAGAGTGCTGGGAAAGGAGGTGCAGGATATGTGGGCAAGGACTCGCTGTAGCTGCTGCATGCCCCACCATGAGCTGCACTCACTGGCCATTGCGGGACAGTTAGCCTCCCCCTGCCATGCTGCCCTAGCCCTCCAGTCATACAGAGGGGGCTGGGGCAGCCATTGGGGCACTTGCCCATAATAAATTTAATTCCAGGATGCCTGGTGTCTGACAGTTCCCTGCTTTGTGCAGAGTAGGTCTCCACTCTGATGTCAGGATGGGCATCTGATAGAAAGCCCGTCTGTGTTTACAGGTCTCTGCCCCCCCTCTCCCCCCCCCCCCCACACACACACCAATGCACCTGGGGACAGGGCTGTGGACAGGCAGCCTGTGGGGGGAAAATGGTAGTGAATGTAATGCCCTCTGTTGACCAGGTACATGCCTATCACACATACCCAGACAGCATTGGTGACTAATTGCCATAATGATTAATGGAAATGTGGCCTTTTGCACATTTGCTTTATTAGTTAATGTAAAGAATGAAAAGCTTTAATATGTACAATTATGTGAAGTTGTTAGACGCATTCAACTAAGAGGGGAACCATTTCTCCAGCATAAAAGTCCCTTTGAATAATAAGTGCATGGTCGCAAAACCAGGACAGATTGTTAACCACTTTGCCCAGTGGGCAAAGTTTTGAATAGCTGGCCCCAGAAGTTGCATGTTCATATAATAAAGGATTGTGTGTGTGTGTTTGGGGGCCGGGGGGGGGAGTGTCTCAGAATGGTGATTAAAATAGATGCTACTTCTGAAAGTTACAAAGTCCGAAGCCAGTTGTTCATGATCGGTACTTTTTCTTGATGGGTAATGATGTAATGGCTAGTGCGGACATTGTCCACCTGTGTGTGTATGTGCATCCGTGTGTGTCACAGTAGACGTGCGCTGGCCCCCTATAACTCAAATGGTGGCAGGCTGAGGTGGTGAACAAGAGGGGCAGTACTGGTTGCTGTCTCCAGGAGGTAGCAGATGGCAATTTCCGCCAGTCATGGTGAGTGGGATGCCACCGGGGGTTGGGGTTCAGGGTGGTGAGTGGGTGGGACAGGGAGGAGGTGTGAGTTGGCGATGGTGCAGGGGTGGTGGGGGCCACTAGACTAGCAGTTGAGTAGGGTTATCATGGCAATGACAGCTTAGACCTGTGATTGGGGGTGGGTTGACAACTAAACAACTAGGATAATGGGGTTGATACAGTTTTGACAGTTTGGAGCTGTGATTGGGGGTGGGGGACGATAGACTACCAGTGTAATAGGGTTTATATTGTTTGGAGAGGAGACCTGTGAATGGCGGGGGGGAAGGAACACCACTCTGCAAGTGCCTCAGTGCAGTTGTGTGTGGTGGCATTATGCAGCAATACTTTTTTTTTATTCTACCTTTATGCTCCCCTGTCACCAGCCACCTGGCCACAGACCACAGGCTTCCACCCCCCACAACGGCCGCAACTCTTCGATACTCCCTGGATTACCCCCCATGGTTGGGTTGTGGCACCGGGCCCAGCGTCGCAGACAATAGGATAGGTCATCTAGGGTGGCTGGCAGCTGCTCTTTTCCTGGTTTTCTGGGGGGTGGGGCGTGCAATGACGTCCTGCGTCTGCCCCACCCCTGGACATACTGGGCCCTGGCCTCCGCTGGACGGCCGAGCTGGACAGCCCCCACCGCCCTGTCTCTCGAGTAGCGAAAGCAGTCTCGGATGCTCCATCCTTCTCCCCCAGCTGGCCCTCCAGTGACCTGGGTCCGTTCAACTTGGGTCACCAGCATCGCAAGTGGAAATCCAACTGTTGTGCTGATGGGCCGGCATTATGCAGCAATGCTAACGAACAGAAAATGGCATGCAGTTGGCCCCTTTGCACCTTACATGCCATATCTGCTTATTAGCATGCTGACAGCTGAAAATGGGTCCCGTAAGGATAAAGGGGCTATTCCGTTTGGGATACAGTCTCCCTTTGCTGCTGGGAGCCATTTTTCTGCAGGGGACTATGGTGGTGCAGGGTATAGTCACTGTGCTTTACACTCCCACAGCTCCCATATTCAGACAGGCAGCGCACACTGGTCGGATCTGCTGCCTGTCTGAATATGTCCCTTAGACCAGCCATGCGCTTCCAAACAACATGAAGTCTTGCTGTATTCTGACAATTTGCAGTTAGCTCCAGCTCTTGAATTGCCCCAGAGAGTGAAGGGTTAAATTCTATGCCAGGCATAGAACGTTGGGCTCGAGCTCGGTTGAAAACTCTTGTCTGTGTCCTTTTGAAACCAAACCGTGAGATTCTTTACTCCGCCTCACTGAACAGTCGCTCCGGAGATTTCTCCTTCTGCTCGGTTCTATCGCGGTTAAAGTTTTGGTTTTAGTCCGATTTTCGTTCTGTTTTTCGGTTTGAGACTCTATTTGTGGTACCGTAAGTACTTAGATTGGTGGCTGTTGTGTGGAAATTGTAAAATTTTTCTGATTGGAAGTTAGTTTGTGGTTACCGGTCCGTATCGGTTTTAAAAAAAACGTAATTTTAGAGGTTTTTTCCATCACCAGTGACACGGTGAGAAACCGATAGGGGAGTCTTGCCTGGCGGTTGCCATATAAAGGGTCAGTTTGTTAGGTTGGCCATGTCTGAGAAACCGAAGAAAAAAAACAGGCCCACTGGGTTTCAACACTGCAGTGTTTGTGGGGAGGTCTTTGCTAAGGCCAATCCCCACACCACCTGTGTTTACTGTCTGGGGTTTGACCACCTCGATTCAGACTGCCAAATTTGTAAGAATTTCCCTAAGTCTATGCTGGAGAAAAGGTTAGGTAGACTTACGGATAAGAAGGCCGAGAATTCCGCTGACCCGGAAGGCCAGCCCGGTTCGGTTCCTACCGAACCAGAAGGAGTGCCCTCTGACCAGGGCGACACTTCTTCGGGCAAGAGGAGAGCCAATCTTGAGGGATCGGTTCCTACAAAAAGAAAACGAAAGGATAAATCGGCCGGTTTGGATCCAGAGCTGCATGTTCCGACCGCCGAAGAAGTAGCCAAAGCGATTCGGATTGTGGAATCGCTTTGTCCGGTTCTGACCGATCCGGCGCCTTCTGGCAGGGGTTCGGTTTGGTCGGTTTCCCCAGTTCAGGATTATTCCCCTGAAGATTTTTACGAGCCGGAGTTTGATGAGGAGGGGGATTTTGAAGAGGATGATTACGACGGTGAAAGTCTGGATGTGCCTATGGAACCAGACATCTTCCCAGACAGACCTTCTGGTGTTCCCCTCCTAGGCTTTCTGAGTCCCCTCTCCACTTTCTGTTCTACAGAAAAGTGGCTCAAACCCTCCAGCATCCTATTGAGTAGGCTGTGGAGGATCAAGAGGAGCCTGACTACATAGAGAGATGGACATCCCAGAGTCTAAGAGACTGTCTGTTCCCCTTCATAGGTCCTTTGGGAAACAGACACAAAAAAATCTTAGGTCTCCCAACTCTGTACCTTCTGTTGACAAGAGAATGGACAAGAGGTGCACCTTGTCAGGCTCGGATATGGAATTTCTTTACCAAAAATGCAGCCATGTTGGGGTAGTGCAGGCTGCTGCCTGTGACAAGGCAAACATCACCTTGGTTTCACACCCCTCAGACAAAGATTCCAGGAAGATAGATGCCATGGCAAAGAAACAGTACTTGGCATCATCTTTGGGACTCAGGCAAGCTAATTATATGGCCTATACAGCAAGGTACCAGAAGTCCAGGTGGGACACTGTACTGGCACTGGCTAAACAGGCTTCCCCCCAGCTAGCCAAGGAGCTGGAGGGGGTGGCTGCTGATGGGATTGAGGCATCAAAGGTGCAATTTCATGCTGCTGTGGACTCCAATGATGTGTCAACAAGAGTCATGGCTAGATCTGTGGCTCTTCTGAGAATGGCTTGGCTCAGATGTACTAGCCTTTCGCAGGACACCCAGGCTAAGGCCATGGATTTCCCTGTAGTGGGTAATTTTCTGTTTGGGAAGCAGAGAATTACATAAAGAAAATGGATGAGTAAAGGACCACTTATAGGAGTGCCCAGGCCAAGGAGAGGCAGGCAACTCCACAGAGGCAGCAAGGCAGGGGCAGGCCTTTTCACAGGAGAAGGAAAAGAATAATAATTTATATAGCGCTTTTCTTTTTTTTTTTTTAACTTTATGTTTATTATATATAGCTTTTCATACACAGTATCCCAAAGCGCTTTACAAGCAATGCTAGACTGGTAGTGAAGTGACTGAATGTGTGGTGGCGGCCATATCGCACATCATCACCCACACACACAGCCTGGATAATTGCATGAACTGGTTTATGGGAGGGAATGTTGGCCAGCACACGGGAATGCTCCCTGCTCTTTGCGAAGAGTGCCCTGGGTTTTACTTCCACCTGGACACCCACCAGGACAACACCAGGATGGGCAGAAGGGACCTCGGTTTAACATCTCATCCGAAGGACGGCACACCCCAGCAGTACAGCACCCCCAATACTGCACTCGGATGCCAGCGATTTTTAGGTGCAAGTCCAATCTCGGTGTGGGACGAGAACCCACGACCTTCTGGTCCAGAGGCAGATGTGCTGCCAACTGAGCCATGCTGACACAGGCCTTTCCACCAGGCGCAGGCCTCCTCTTCCTTTTCTCAGAGGGGGTTCTTCAGAGGGAGAGGCAGAAGGGATGAGCAGGGCTGCATCCACCCCTCAGCTTAAGGCTCCTGCCAAGCAGGCACCCTGATGTGTCAGCCCAGGTCGATTCCCCCATTCCAGTAGGAGGCAGGCTGGCTTACTTTGTCCAGGACTGGATGTCTGTTGTCTCAGACAAGTGGGTCCTGGAGGTTGTAAGCCAGGAGCTGGTTCTCAGTTTCAAAAGTTTTCCGAAACTGAGACCCAGATCCTTTCCACCTGCAAATACTTCAGAAACCCTTGCTGTAGAGGCAGGGATATTGTCTCTACTGGCTTTAAAGGCCATAGAGAGAGTTCCTGCTCCATACAGGGGCAAAGGTCTGGACTGTACTCCAGGTACTTCCTTACCCCAGAAAAGACAGGGGAGTGGTGACCCATCCTAGATATAAGATACCTAAACAAGCACCTAATAAAGCCAAAATTCAAAATGGTAACTTGGAACAATTCCTCCCTCTCTGAGGCCAGGAGACAGGCTAGCCTCCCTGGACCTCAAGGATGCCTATTTTCACATCCCATCAGGTGTTCCCACAGAAAGTACCTCAGGTTTGAATTTCTATCAGGCCATTATCGGTTCAGAGCAATGCACTTTGGTCTAACCTCAGCTCCAAGGGTGTTTACAAAGTGCCTCGCAGTAGTGGTGGCCCTTTTAAGAAGGAAAAGGATTTCTATTTTTCCATATCTGGACGATTGGCTTCTGTTGGGCCAGTCTCCAGACTAAGTCAAGTCAGATCTGCAGGTCACGCAGCAAGTTCTCACTTCCCTGGGGTTCCTTCTCAATCTTCCCAAGTCAGTTCTCGAACCAGTACAGCTCCTCACTTTTATAGGAGCAGAGCTGGACACCGTCAAGGCAAGAGCCTTCCTTCCTTCCTTTGGAAAGGGCAAACGCCATCTCTCAGCTGGCCTCTTCCTTTCTCCCTCTGGTTTCTCGACAAGCAAGGCATTTTCTGCAGCTTCTGGGCCACATGGCAGCTTCCACAGCAGTGGTCCAAGGGGCCAGGTTTCAGATGAGGGACATTCAGTTCCATGTGAGAACCTTTTGGTCCCAAAGGAAAGATCCTCTTACCAAGCTAGTTCCTGTTACTCAGACCTTAATGCAGGCCCTTCAGTGGTGGCAAGACCTGGACAATCTGAGGCAAGGTGTTCCATTTGTCCCTCAGACTCACTCTGTTGTTCTTACCACGGATGCTTCCCTTTTGGGGTGGGGAGCCCATCTGGGGGCTCTTACGGCCCAGGGACTGTGGTCCCTTCAGGAATCCCTTCTTCACATCAACTTTCTGGAGCTCAGGGCAGTACTTCTTGCCCTACAAGCTTTATCTCAGTCAATGCAGAACAAGGTGGTTCAGGTCAGGACGGACAACACTACCACCATGTGGTATATCAACAAGTAGGGAGGCACTCAGTCCACGGCCTTATGCACGGAGGCCATGAAAGTACGGTCCCTGGCTTATTCCCTGCAGACTTCTCTAGTTACGGTCCACCTCTCCCAGGAAAGGACAATGTGATAGCCGATGCTTTGAGCAGGGTTTCCCTGGGCCATCACGAACGGTTTCTGGATCCTTTGATGTTGAAGGTGATCTTCTCAAGGTGGGGCATTCCAGAGATAGATCTCTTTGCAGTCCCAGACAATCACCAACTTCCTCTGTTTTGTTGCAGACCCCCAGTCTTGGGTTCAGTCCCTCTGGATGCTCTGATTTTGAACTGGGAAGGGAAGTTTCTTTATGCCTTCCCTCCTTTTCCTCTATTGTTCAAGGTTCTAGTCAAGGTAAGGTCACAACCATGCAAAGTGATTCTGATTGCTCCAGACTGGGCCAGGCAGCCTTGGTACCCCAAGTTGCTGTCCTTGGCAGTCCATCTTCCCCTGTCTCTTCCCAGGAATTACAATCTTCTAACATCCTCTCAAGGGAGGATTTGTTACCCCAATCTCCAGTCACTCATTCTCAAGGCATGGCTCTTGAAGACTTAGAGTATGCAGACTTACATCTGTTCCAAGCGGTTCTGGATATCCTCAAAGCTTCTCGAAAGCCTGCCACAAGAAAAACCTACAACTCCAAATGGAAAAGGTTCAGTATTTGGTGTTCCAAGAAGCACATTTCCTCAGACACTGCTGAGTTGTCTACAGTTCTGGATTACGTAGTTTACCTTAATAGCCTATGCCTCAAACCAGCTACTCTCAAAGTTCATTTGTCAGCTATTTCTGCTTTCCTGTCAGTGGGGAAATCTTCCTCTCTGTCATCTCACCCTGTGTTCTGTAAAATTTTCAAGGGATTGCTTCATACCAATCACCCTTTTAGGGATCCTGCTTCTGCCTGGGATTTGAATATTTCTGTTGCTCAGCTGATGCAACCCCCCTTCGAGCCTATGTCCTCAGCAGAGCTCAAGTACTTGACTTGGAAAACTGTGTTTTTGGTTGCTGTTACTTCTGCCAGACGTATCAGTGAACTGCAAGCCCTTTCAGTGGAGCCTGACTTCATTTCTTTACATAGGGATAACGTGGTCCTTAGAGCCAATAGAAGGTTCCTACCTAAAGTAGTTTCTGATTTCCACTTAAACCAATCTATGTCTCTTCCTGTGTTCTTCACTGATCACACCTCATCAGGGGAACAGAGGCTACACAGTTTAGATGTTAAAAGGGCCCTTAGTTACTACATAGAACGTACAAAGGGTCACAGGTTTGACTTCCTCCAGTTGTTCCTTGCTTATGGGGAAGTAGGGTAAGGGAAAACCTACCACCAAGAGAGCCATTGCTAGGTGGATTGTGTCCTGCATTCAGTTCTGCTATGAAAAACTACACCCTCAGGCCTGAGGGCTCATTCCACTAAAGGTACAGCTGCATCTCTGGCTGCAGCTAGGGATATCCCCTTGTTAGAAATCTGTCAAGCAGCCACTTGGAAAACAGTTCATACCTTCACCAAGCATTACTCTCTGGATATCCAGGCTAGGAGTGATGCTAGGTTTGGCACAGCAGTACTTCAGAGCCTATTCCCAAAGTAGGTTCTGTCCCTCCTCCTTGGAGGTACTGCTTGGTAGTCTGCAAATTGTCAGAATACAGCAAGACTTCATGTTGTTTGAAGAAAAAAATTACTCACCTAATTGTGTTTCTTCTAATGGAGTCTTGCTGTATTCTGACCTCCCTCCCTGCCTCCCCTCTCAGAACCTGTTTTGGGAAGTGGGTGGGCAGGTGCAGTGTTGCACCCCGGGGGTGTCTTTAGTCCACTGCTGTTGTGTTGGGTGCTTTGGATTTGTTTAATTAAGAGTTTTTAGTTCTTATTACCTGGCTTTGGTTCTTTGGGTTTCATGACTTGAGTCTTTTAGGGAATCCAAAGTCTTTGTTGCCAGTTGGCTACTAGGAGTTTTTACAATTTCCACATTTTATAGTCAGTGAGTTTTAGCTCGTAAGAATCTGATGGTTTGGTTTCAAAAGAACACAAACAGAGTTTTCAACTGAGCTCGAGCCCAACGTTCTATGCCGGGCATAGAATTTAACCCTTCACTCTCCGGAGCAGTTCAAGAGCTGGAGCTAACTGCAAATTGTCAGAATACAGCAAGACTCCATTAGAAGAAACACAGTTACTTAGGTGAGTAATTTTTTCATCTCACACACACCGCTAGTGGGTGTGTGGGGCTAACGGCAAGCTCTGAAAATAGGGTCCCTACTGTTAAAAGCATAGTAGCCATCGATTTTGTGAAACTGAAAGAAAAACACTCTTTAATGAAATGACCCTGCCACCTGACAGATAAACCCCCAAGGAGAGGTTTCACTTAAAAAATAATTTTTCATGTGCTCCACTGCTGTGAGATGCGTCTCCTGTAACATGGCGACTTGCACCCCCCTGTCTTTGCAAAGCCGTGAGGAGACTTGTACTTTTCACTGGGGTCACTATCCCTCACACATTCCAAGAACATACGGTTAAATCTTGTCGGTTAGCCATTAAGCAAATATAATGTTGTCATAGTTCTCCCCACTTGTAGTACGAGGCATGTTACCTCGATCCTGATATTGCGAGTGGGTGCCCCTTCCAGTTCCCCTTGTGTCTCCTGTGCACCTAAAACACCGTAGTCTTGTGAATGCGAGCATGTGTGCAAAAACATTTAAACAGTAGAACAATAAAAACAATCCAACAGACTTGAATACATTCAGCCAGACCCCCCCAACATTCCCTGCCCTCCCCCATATCCCTCAACAGCCATGGCTTGCCATGCCTGCCCCTTACTCCTCATTGTGGGGTCCCAATGCCCCATCCCAATTCACCAATTAGACACTAGCTGCCAAATATCCTTGAGTGCCAATAAAGTCCCCATAATCGTCCATGCCCCACCCTCTGCCCCCCAGAGTATGCAGTTCATTCACTCACCAATTCCCATCTCCCGCCTGTAACATCCACAGAGGTTGCCCCCGAGGTGGGATACTCAAGAGACGTGCATGCCTCCTGATCAGGAACGAAGTTCCGTGTTCTGCCTCCACCGAGTGCAAGGCCACTTGTGGGGCGCTGTGGGGCCTGTCTATATCATTGGACCCAGCTCCGGAAGATGTGCCACTGCAGGTACCACTCTGAATGCGGGGAGAACTCCTCCTGTGCATCAACAGCCACACACTGGTATGTACGCTATCCCTTCCACCTCAGGCCAAGACCCAGAAACAGGGCCGCTTTCCCATCTGAACTCCCGTGTGCCGAACTGTGAACAGGCCATATTCTCAAGGTAGCCACCCCCATGTAGCCAAACAGGCCTCCCCACGAGTAATATCCCCTCTGGGAGCAGAGATATGCCACCCCCAGCTCCCCTCAGATACCCCAATTATAATGAGCCCCCATAATCTACCCTCTGAGTAACTAATAGTTAATAACAATATAGTCATGAAAGTCATACTGTAAGCCATATGAAATAATGTTCAGTATTCATTGTTCCAGAGGCCCTGGAGGGCCATACCTGGGGATCCTGCACCTCCTATCACGGGAGCGCAGGAAAAGGGTATGAAAGTCCAACACGAGAAAACATACCTCAGAAGTGATTCCATTCGCTTCTAAACAAACAACAAAAACAGAACTTCATTTTGTTTCCCCCAGATAACCCCAGTGTTATTGCCAGACCATAGGGCCATCGCACTGTTAGTGTCTCAGAAATCACCCATTCTTCTTGCGTAGCTCTTCCACAAACTTCGTTGCCTTATCTTCTTCCCAAGAGGAGTAGATCGCTCCCTCATGTTTAACTTTTAGGGTTGCTGGGTATATCAAATAGTTCTCAACCTTGATAGCTCGAAGTGTAGCCATAGATTCATTAAACATTTTTCTCTTTTTCAGGAGACTTGCCGAGTAATCCTGGGATAGAAAGAGCCAGTGGCCCTCGATCGTCAACTGGCCCTTCTCCCGGTATGCACGGAGCACCGCCTCACGATCCTAAAAGTGGTGGAACTGCATAATGATTTGGCGAGGCAGTTGCCCTGCGGGTGGCATGGGCATGACTGTCCTATGTGCATGCTCCAGTTTTAATCTCCCATGCTTGATCTCGAGGTCCAGCAGCTTTGGTAACGATTCTGCACAGAAATCTAAGGTGCTCCCTCCTTCGGTCCCCTCTGGCAGACCTCAGAGATGGAGATGAAGTCTTCGATGGTAGTTTTCCTGATAATCCGCCGCCTCCTTCATGTCCTCCAACCCCTTTGGTAAGGCTAGTATCTGCCCCGGGACCCCTTGCAGCTTATCCTCCATTCTCGAGATTCACTCCTCAGCCTCAGTCAGTCGTGTCGCCTTTGCAGCCTGCTGTGTCAGCACCTCCTGTGATCTATCATTGATTCTTGTCTCCAACTTGCACAGCCGCAGCTCCAAGGCCACAAGGACCTGGCCTGTCAGCTGCTGCCCCAAGGTGTTCACCTCCGTGGCTGATAGAGAAACTGCATGATGGCTCTCGACCTGCGCACAGGCCGCACTTTTCTTGGAGGCTTTTCCGGCTGTTCTTTGACTTTTTCCCACTCCCAACGTCAGGTACTCATCCATGCTTAGGCGCTGCTCGGTCTTACAACAAAATAAACCATGAGCATTTGCGAATTAGCAATTTATAAACTTTAAATTACTCCGGCTAGGAGGAGCGAGGTATGGACACGTCTTGTCTTGTCAAGTACTCATTAGCACCCCCAAAAATAAATTTTTAATTACCTTTCAGTAGCTTTAGTTGAGCTCATAAAATCCCCGATATGTGAACAATGGTTGCAGTATGTGACACCATTTCGAGTATCGGTGTGACTCGGCGCAGCTCACTAGTACCCCTTTGTTTCAAGTAGGCCTTCCTGAGATACACTGATACTGGAAATGGCACTGAGCAGCAGGGCCACTGTTTACATACCGGGGGGGGGGGGTCGCAACCTAAAATAAAGCTGCTGATAGGAAATAGAAAATGTGTCTTTTCAAGTAAAAACCCCTTTATCCAGCAGGTGTTGGGATTATTTCTTTAAGGAGTGTTTCCTTTAAAGCAGCAGTATTTGTTAGTTGGCAGAAATGTCATCATACAGTTTGTCAGCAAAAATACATGTCTGGCGTCCTAAGATTTATGCTTGGTGTGTTTTTAGTTTTCTAAGATATTGTTAAAAGAGCTTTTACAGCTAATTCTGTAATTAATGACTTGTGTCAGACATTAAGAGGTGGCCACCACTCACCATTTTTTTATTTTACATTTTGTTGGTTTTTCCCGTTTTTGCCCGTCCCTGTCTGCACGCGTCTGGGGCGCTGACATACGCGTGTCAAGGCACACACACACCTGGCACTGTGGAGCATCCCACTCTACTAGCCACCCCCTTTCTTTGCCTATGCCACCACCGGGCCGTCACCGATGATGGGACTAGGAGAGGGGCAGCGCCCACCCCAGGAGAGGAGAGAGCTGCCGATAGGTGGCTCAATCCTGTTCCAGCCCCCGCCGGGCTCCCCAAAGACCCGAGGTTGTTCTCAAACTCTGTCGCTGACGTGACACGAGGTAAGGCCAGATGCCTCAACCCTCTGCGCCACTGGGCTGACTACCACTCGCCAGTTTTAAAAATCTCTTCCACTGAGGTTACCTGTTGAATGTTCATGCTGGATTCATACTGTAGATGTATTAGGATGGTACTACCACATGTTTCTGATGGTATACAGCACAACACTGTGCCAGGATAATTTTTTCATAGTGGGCATGGCACACAAACATAACAGAGAAACTGTTGGCAGATAAAGACCTCTTGGCCCACCTAGTCTGCCCATATTTTCCTTACCTGTGTTGATACCAGCGACCCTCCTCAGAAGTGGGAAGTTTCAAAAGCTTTAAAATGCTGTATCTTGGTTCAGGAGTGAAAGAAACAAAAAGAAAAATGTGTATCTTGGTATTCTTGCCAGACGAACATTATTGCAGTTACAAAAGCAAAAACCCTATATGGCTACTAACAAATACTACTGAAGATATAGTATTTATTTATTAATTAAGAACTAGAATAACTTTTTAAGAGAAGAACTTTACTCACGAGTCCCAGCTGATAGTAGTTGTAGTAATACAATAACAAAAACTATCTGTGAGCAGATAATACAATCAAGGACATAACATTGCAGTTGCAATTCCTTTATCTTCTTTAGATGGAATAGCTTATTATTATTATGTATTTATTTTTTTTATTTATTTTACAATTTTTGGCCGAGAAAGGTACACTAAGCTGAGGCTTGTTTCCAGGGGCGTCCTGGGAGCACAGGGAAGTTAAGTGACTTGCTCAGGGTCATGCAGTATGCATGTGGAGGCTGTGAGATTCAAACCGAGTTCTCCAGGTTTGTAGCTCTCTGCTCTTAACCACTATGCTATTCTGTAATGGACTTGCATAAATGCATGGCAGTTGCAGTAGTCACCAGTCATGGTTATGTGCTTTGAAAAGACCTCCTGTATTACAGATTTCTGATTTGGGGTGGGAAATTCTGTAGTAATGGCTTAGTAGAAGTAAATATGTTTCCTATCAGCTTCGTTGCTTAGAACATTTGGTAATCGGTTGTTTTTTTTTTTAAATACAGTTACTGCCCGATAGCCGTTTCCAGAATAGTCCTAAAATAACTGATAATGATAATTTTGTGATGTCCAAAATAATGTGTACTGAAAGGGATCTTTGGAAAATAACTACATAGATACATAGACAGTGTCGGCAGATAAGGGCCTGTAGCCCACCCAGTCTGCCCATTTGAGCTTATAAGTTCAGTTTATGTTTTCCTAGAAGTCTGTTGCCCCTTACCCCTGACCTCCAGAATTCCTTTATGTCTATCCCATGCATTCTTAAATCCCGTGATTGTTTCAGTCCCCACCACTTCCTCTGGCAAGGTGTTCCACTTGTCCACCACCCGTTCTGTGAATAAATTCTTCCTCATGTTTCCCTCTGAATCTCCTCCCTCCAACTTCATCCCATGCCCTCTAGCCCTGGAACATCTTTTTCGCTTAAAAATAGTGTATTCCTGCACCCTGTTCCTCCCTGTAAGATACTTGTATGTCTCTATCATATCCCCTCTCTCCCTCCTCTGCTCCAGGGAGTACATGTTCAGTTCCTTCAGCCTGTCCTCATAGGACCTGTGATGCAAACCATGCACCATCTTTGTTGCCCTCCTCTGAACCTTCTCTATCCTGTCTATGTCCTTACATAAGTAAGGTCTCCAGAACTGTACACTGTACTCCAGGTGGGGCCTCACTAGTGTTTTGTATAGTGGAATTATGACCTCCCTTTTCCTGCTGGTGATGCCCCTGCCTATACATCCCAGCATCCTATTTGCTTTACCTGCTGCCTTGTCGCACTGTTTCCCTACCTTGAGGTCATCAGAGATGATAACCCCAACTACACAGTGTTTAGTGCCAGGCCTGCTTTAGGTGATTTGTGCAAATATCTAGCTAGGTCTATAGCCTAGTAAATCTAGTTAACTGGGCCTTTTGCCATTTGAGCAAACTCCTTATTCAGCAGTTCTGTACTTGGAGAGTAAAATCCCAAATTTGTGAACACAAAGCATTACATAGACATATTGGGTATGATTTCAGAAGGGATTTTAGTTTTGAAAAAACATGATGCTTTGTGTTTTGATCTTTGTCAAACTTACGTTTTGGGGCAGAATTGATAACAGTGTTTTGTAAAACAGCATTCAGAGTACATCAGTGCCTGTTTTCCCACAGCAGTCGGTAATAACTCTGAAGTGCACACAGCTCTGGTTGCATGCGCTACATGCAGCATTTGCTTTCCAGTTGGGCCCAGCACAGGGTGTTTACTTTTAATTTTCACTTAATGGCTCTGTTCTCTCTCTGATGAGGAATCCTTGTAACATGAAAGGTTTGGAAAGCGTTTATATTAGTGGAAGCAATGGCAGAGAAGTGTTAAATACCAGTGGTTCTTTCTGATTGGCCATTGCTCCTGCGGCATGGCATTTGATTAAGTTCATGTTATACTGCTGTCTTTAGCTTGACAGGTTGTGGGTGTTTTTTGTTTCTTCCAGTGCAGTCTATTAACACAGGAGGAAGGAGAAATTGACTTCATCTGGTGGATTTTAACAAAACTGCCGGATTTGATTTAATCTGTGAAAATGAAGTAATGTTGATGGTGTCAGTAGCACATGAGATTACTAAAGATGCCAAGCTCAAGATATATTTCTCTTCTTCAAACAGGAGCTGACCTGTCGAGAAGAGCTACTTACACTTCTCTTATCGCTCTTGCCTCTTGTTTGGAAGATTCGTGTGCAAGCTGAGAAAGCTGCAGGTATGTCTTTTTAAATAGTATTATGATATATACATGATAAACATATGTGATATATGTACTAAACATATGAATACCCTGTGAATGAATGTAGTGAAATTAAATGATTGTTCAGTCGAAAGTTAATGACATCGAGCTCCTATACATTTTTAAGCTCCTTGTAATCACTGCCAGTCCTTCACAAGAATCAGTCAAGATATAGCTGTTAATCACAATCCTTTTCACTTTTTAAACGTTTTGAATTAATAACAGGTTGTGTCACATCTGTGTTCATTACAGTAATTTAGAAAGGTATAATTCTTTACTCTGACTCAGAATCTGTAAAGTCATAATTAGATTTACTCAACACAGGCGCTAAAGTCGAGTTACTGCATGTAAAAAACAAAGTAGGGAATGTAATTTCTGCAGAAGGTGTTTCGTAGTTTGTAACAATAGGCTTTTTAGTTCCATGCATTATGGTAGTAGCTTTTGAAAGCTACATTCAACATGCCTGCAACTGTCATAGTTATGAACAGTATGAGGAGCAATTCGTGCAATAACGTGGATGAAAAAAATATCTGAAAATGTGACACTCATGATTTCAGGTCAGAGGGCAGACGTGAGGATAAGAGATGAGTGGCACAGCAAAACTTGCTGTGACTTTGCAAACGCTTTGCCCCAGCACTGGAGGCTGTTTATTTATAACATCCTTAGAATTCCCGAGTTGAAACTGTAAGCCATTTTCTCTCTGTAAGCTATTTGTCAATTATTGGTTCCCTTTACGCAGTTACGGTCCCATTATGTTATTTTTCAGCTTTATTGGCCTTTAAGTTAACTTAAAGCAGCAGTGCATAATAGCGGTGAACATTTTGGCCCATACTTTTAATTCTGTTTCAGAGTGCCCCTTTTCTCCTGACTTGCATGATACCCTTTTTTCCCCTATTGAGACTCTGCTTTACCCCTTTTTTGGTACAGTTGAAATAATAAAAGGAGAGCTCCTTTTGATATGGCTCAGACAAAGTTTCCATCCGTATTCTCTGTGTTTGAATGCATGTTGGTTAAGATCCCTTTTCTGGCATGTGGCAGACACTGCTTTCTAACCTTATGGGAGAACAGGTGTACAAAACCAGCAGAGAATGCTGATGAAACCTTGATCTGAGCCATAGTAAAATGAGTGCTCCTTTTATTATTTGAAAAGTAAAAAAAAAGTGCAAAAGCAGACTCAAAATATGACAGGAAGGGCATCGTATAAGTCAGGAAGTAAGAGAAAATCTAAAATAGAATAAAAAGTAAAGGTCAAAATTTTCACTGCTGCCATGCACTGTTGCTTTAATAGGTGTTTATTTTCTTTATTTATTCTTATTAGTTTCATATGAAAACATTACAAACATTTGGCTACAACTGGCACTTCATAGAAATTAATACAGCAGGATTCTTGTATTACAATACCTAAAAATGCACTCCCAGGACTACTTACGGACTTAATGGTATGAGGGCTGCATAATTAAATATTTAAGCAATAAACCACGACAGGGTGTTGGTGATGCTGGTTTTACCCAGGCCTGGCGTGGTTCGGTCACGAGACCGCAGGCCGAGTGACTAAACCTAGCCAGGCGTGGGTAAAACCAGCATCACCAACACCCTGTCGTGGTTTATTGCAATTATACATTGTGTCCCTTAATTCTTTGTTCAAAAAAATGAATAGAAAAATAATTGTTGTATTTTTTATAGCTTTGTACTGAATTTGTTCTTACGCTACAGAAAATAGTGCAGTGTATTTTGTTTAAAAAAAAAAAAAAAAGTGTAGGTTGGTGGAGCCATGGTCCTATTACAAAGCCTGTATCATTAAAACATCCTACAATAACAAAAACGTTGATTTAGTTTCATTCTGTGTTGTAGTGTTATAATCTGCAAATTTCTTCTTTTTCCCAGTGCATTAAAATTGTTTATCTGCTTTCTCTGAGCATCTCATCTCAGTAAGCTGAATCTGTACAAGATGGTAGGATGGCGAGAAAACACCCGTCCTTATGGACTGCAGTCGGAACTGGCTGCCGTGAGTAATAGGCCAATGTTAGTGAAGCACACACGGTTAGTACAGTTGGTAAATCAGAGACAAGATTGGGTCAGAGTTGTGGTGTACCTGCTGCTGGTCTTCAGGGAGGGTTTCAGAAGTTTGGGAGATACAGCGGTGGTGTCAGAACGGTGCAGGTGGCGGGAATTCAGCCTATTCATGTCGCTCTTTCCATCGGCAGTCAGGATCCCTGCTCTGTAGTGTTACCTGTGGGCATACAGCACTCCGTTTTTTTGTTGTTCTGGTTGGAGAAATAGAGGCTGAATTGGTGTCAGAACGGTGCCGGTGGCTCAGCAATGTTTAGCAAGGAAAACAACATGGTGGCTCGGAATGATTTGTAATTTTTTTTTCTCCAGTTACCGAGATGCGGCTGGCTGGCACCTTTTGCGTTGGTAATGTTGAATTTTACAACTCTGTAAAGGTGCCAGTCAACCAATCAGATCTATTGATTTTGAAGCCTATTGTATAATTATATTTACACACCAGTGGTTAAGTGCCAGTTTAGAACTACATGATGTAGTTTTATGTCACTTTCAACCTCACAGATGCATTGTGACAACAATGTACTTACTGTAAGATCTTAACAAGGACATAAACACTGTATAGTTCTAAAATGGTCTCCTCCACACGTGTATAAATCTAAAAACAGCCACAGCATTTAAAAAAGGCCAGCAAAGATCCTTCCTGTAACATTCATTCAAGTTGCAAATAACATATGTAAAACAACAATGCATACATGTTATAGACTTTGCAAAATCACATATTGTGAAACAATACCTTCAAACAACATGAAGTCTTGCTATATTATAGACATTAGCAGTTTGATCCAGCTCTAGAACTGCCCCGGAGTGAAATGGTTAAAACCATTCCAAAATAGAATTTTGGCACGAGAGCAGCTCTATCTGTGTCATTTCAAACTTGAACTGTCAGATTCTTTACTCCGCCTCAGTGAACAGTCGCTCCGGAGATTTCTCCTTCTGCTCGGTTCATTTCTCGGTTTAAAAGTGTTTTCTCGGTTGGATTTAACGAGAATAGTTTTATTTAACCACAAAACGTTGGTTCAAGCTCTATCTGTGGTAACCGTAAGTAAATGAAGGTTTTGTCTGTGTGGAACTTATGAAGTTATCGGTTCGGTTTTGAACCGATCAGTGGAGTTAAAACTCATTTAAAACTAAAAGTTACTATTTTAGAGTCGCGGTTCCCGGTTCTTATCGGTTCCTAAAAAACGGATTTATTACGTTTTCCAATACCCGTGACACTGTTAGGAACGATAAGGGTGTCTTACCTGGCACTGCCATTAAAGGGGCAGTTTTTTTTGTTAGGCTGGCATTATGTCTGAGAAACCCAAAAGAAAAACTGGGCTCACTGGGTTTCAACACTGTGATGGTTGTGGGAAGTCTTTGCCAAGGCTGACCCACACACCACATGTGTTTATTGTCTGGGGTTTGACCACCTCCAGTCAGACTGCCAGGTATGTAAGAATTTCCCTGCAGCCACCCTGGAAAAAGATTGGGCAGGCTCAGGAGCGAGAGGCCAAAAGTCCGCTGACCCGGATGGCCAGCCGGTTCGGTGCCAACCCGAACTAGAGGGAATGCCCTCTGACCAGGGCCAGACTTCCTCGGGCAAAAGAAAAGCTGGTTCTGAGGAACCAAGTCCAGTAAAGAAAACAAGAAAATCAGCAGGTCTGGAGTCCAAAATTCCTTTTCCAACTGCTGCAGAGATAACAAAAGCCATACAAATTGTCCAATCACTGTCTCAGGGTCCGTCCGAACCACCACTATCTGGTAAAAGGTCGGTTCGTCCGGTCCCAGTGGTTCAGGATTATGATATTGAGGAATTTGATGAACCAGAGGAGGAGGAGGATTATGAACAGTATGAATGTGGCTGGGAAGGTCTGGGTGTGCCCATTGAACGGACATCTCCCAGACAGACCTTTAGAATCTCCCCTATGCTGTCTGAGTCCCCATCTCATTTTATGTTTTATAAAAGTTGCTGAAACTCTCCAGCTTCCTTTAGAAGAGGCTGTGGATGAGCAAGATGAGCCTGATTTTGTAGAAATGATGGATATTCCAGAGTCTAGGAGATTGTCTATTCCTTTACATAAGTCTTTTAGGAAACAAACAATAAAAATTTTAAAAGCTCCTAATTCTGTGCCTCCTGTAGATAAAAAGATGGACAGAAGGTATATATTGTCAGGCCCTGATACAGAATTCCTTTCTCAGCAATGCAGTCATGTCGGGGTAGTTCAGGCTGCTGCCTGTGATAAAGCTAATATTCCCTTGGCTTCACATCCCCCTGACAAGGATTCCAGGAAGATTGATGCCGTGGCAAAAAAAACAGTATATGGCAGCCTCTCTGGGACTCAGGCAAGCAAATTATATGGCTTATGTAGCTAGGTATCAGAAATCTAGATGGGATACTGTTATGCAATTGGCCAAGCAGGCCCATGGCCAGCTAGCTAGTGAACTAGAACAGGTGGCTGCTGATGGCATTGAAGCCTCTAAGGTTCAGTTTCATGCTGCTGTGGATGTTAATGATGTTTCCTCTAGGGTCATGGCCACATCTGTAGCTTTTCATTAGGTTGGCATGGCTCAGGTGTACTAGTTTGTCACAGGATACCCAGACTAAGGCTATGGATTTTCCTGTGGTGGGAAATTCTCTGTTTGGAAACAGACAGAGAATTACATGAAGAAGATGGATGAATATAGGACTACTTACAAGAGTGCCCAGGCTAAGGAGGCGGCAAGCCACTCCTCAAAGGCATGCCCCAGGGGTAGGGTGAGGCCTTTGCAGGCCTCTACCAGACTCAGGCCTCCTCTGCCTTTGCTCAGAGGGGCTTCTTCAGAGCAGGGCAGGCGAGGGTGGGCAGACCTGCTCCCACCCTCCAGCCTAAAGCTCCTGCAAAACAGGCACCCTGATGGGGTGCCCAGGGCAGTCTCCTGTACCAGTGGGAGGCAGGCTGGCTTACTTCAGTCAGGGTGGAGCTTCTTTAACCTCAGACAAGTGGGTTCTGGAAGTAGTAAGCCAGGGTCTGGTCCTCAGCTTCAAAAGTTTCCCAAGTTGAGAAGCAGACTTTTCTACCTGCAAGTGCTTCAGAGACCCTCGCTCTGGAAACAGAGGTCTCATCCTGTTAGCTCTCAGAGCAGTAGAAAGGGTTCCTCCTGCATCAGGGCAGGGTCTGTATTCAGATACTTCCTTACCCCAAAAAGACAGGAGAATGGCGGCCCATTTTAGATCTCAGATATCTGAACAAGCATCTTTAAAACCAAAGTTCAAAATGGTAACTCTGGCAATGATTTTACCTTCCCTAAGGCCAGGGACTGGCTAGCCTCCTGGACCTCAAGGATGCCTATTTCCATGTCCTAATCAGAAGATCCCATCGAAGTACCTCAGATTGAACTGCCCTCAGGTCATTACCAGTTCAGAGCAATGCCCTTGGCCTTACCTCTGCTCCAAGGGTATTCACAAAGTGTCTAGCAGTGGCAGTGGCCCATAAGGAGGCAGAGGATTGCTGTTTTCCCTATCTAGATGACTGGCTCATTGTAGGCCAGTCCCCAGAACAGAGTAAAATCTCACCTGGGTCACCCAGCAGCTTCTCACCTCCCTGGGTTTTCTGCTAAACCTACCAAAGTCGGTTCTGGAACCAGTCCAGGTACTCACACCTTTATAGGGGCAGAATTGGACACAAAGCTAGCCAGAGCCTTTCTTCCCCAGAAAGGGTAAGGAATTTAGTGGCTCTGGCCTCTTCCTTCACTCTGCAGGTCTCTTGACCAGCAAGACACTTTCTGCAGCTCCTGGGGCACATGGCTGCATCCACAGCTGTTGTGCAGGAGCCAGATTTCAGATGAGAGACATTCAGTTTCACTTGAGAACCTTTTGGTCTCAGAGAAGAGACCCCCTTTCAAGTTGGTCCCAGTGACTCGAACCTTGATCCTAGCTCTCCAGTGGTGGCAGGATCAGAGCAATTTAAGAGCAGGGTCCCTTCATTTCCCCTTCTCACGACTTGACTCTCACTACAGATGCTTCCCTTCTGGGTTGGGGAGCCCACATGGGCGACCTTTCCACTCAGGAGTTTGGTCCCCAGGAATCTCTGCTCCACATCAATTTGCTGGAACTCAGAGCTGTCTTTTAGCTCTTCAAGCTTTTTCTGCATCTGTCCACGACAAGGTGATACAAGTCAGAACAGACAACACCACAACAATGTGGCATCAACAAACAGGGGCACGGTCTTGACCTTGTGCACCGAGGCAATGAAGTTGTGGTCTCTGGCCTATTCCCTGAACACTTCCTCATAGCAGTTCATCTTCCAGGAAGGACAATGTCCTAACGGATGCCCTCAGCAGGATTTCCCAGGGCCATCACAGATGGTCCCTGGATCCTCGAAATACTGGGGATAGTTTTTGCCAGGTGGGGCATCCTCAGATAGATCTTTTGCAGCCCCAGACAATCACAAACTTCCTCTGTTCTGTTGCAGGCCTCCAGTGCTGGGCTCAGTTCCCCTGGATGCCCTTCTTCTGGATTGGGAGGGGAAGTTCCTCTATGCTTTCCCCCCCTTTCCTCTCCTATTCAAAGTACTAGTCAAAATCAGATCTCAGCCTTGCAGGGTGATTCTGATTGCCCCGGATTGGGCCAGGCAGCCCTGGTACCCACTCCTTCTGTCTCTGACAGTCCATCTTCCCCTGTGCCTCCCCAGGAATCACAATCTGTTGACTTGTGCCCAGGGAAGGGTTTGGTATCCGGACCTTAAATCCCTCAACCTCAAGGCCTGGCTCTTGAGTTAGAGTTTGCTGATTTACACCTCTCTCAGGGTGTTCTTGAGATCCTGAGAGGCTTCAGAAGCCTTCCACTAGAGCTACTTATAGTTCTAAATGGAAAAGGTTTTCCATTTGGTGTGCTGGAAAAATATTTCCCCAGAATCTGCTGAATTGCCCATTTTGTTAGATTACATGGTACATCTTAATTCCTTAGGTCTCAGACCAGCTACCCTGAGAGTTCATTTGCAGCTGTGTCTGCTTTTTGTCAACAGGAAAGTCAACCCTCTTTCCTCTCATCCTGTGTTTTCCAAGTTTTTTAAGGGATTACTCCATACTAATCCTCCCTTTAGGGAACCGGCCCCTGCTTGGGACCTTAATGTTTGCATTGCCCAGTTAATGCAACCCCTTCGAACCTCTGTCTTCTGCAGAGCTTAAGTACCTAACTTGGAAAACTGTTTTCTAGTAGCTATCACTTCTGCCAGACCATAAGTGGTGCAAGCCTTGTCAGTGGAGACTGACTTTATTTCTTTCCACAGGGATAAGGTAGTCCTTAGGACTAATAGGAAGTTTTTGCCTAAGGTGGTTTCAGATTTCCATCTTAATCAATCTATCTCCCTTCCAGTATTTTTCACTGATCCTCCTCTTCGGTGAGAGGAGGTTGCACAGCCTGGATGTTAAGAGAGCTCTTAGTTATTATATAGAGCGTACCAAAGGTCACAGGTTCGAATCCCTCCAACTTTTCCTTACCTATGGTGAAGTTGGGAAAGGCAAACCTGCCACTGAGAGATCAATAGCCAGGTGGATTGTCCCTTATATCCAGTTTTGTTATCAGAAAGTGGGCAGAGCCCCCCCCCCCGCCACTGGTTTGAGGGCTCATTCTACCAGGGGTACAGCTGCGTCTGTAGCTGCTGCCAGAGATATCCCTTTATTAGAGATTTGCCAGGCTGCTACTTGGAAAATGGTACACACTTTTACCAAGCATTACTCCCTGGATGTCCAGGCCAGGAGAGATGCTCGGTTTGGCACAGCTGTTCTTCAGATCCTGTTCCCTAAGTAGGTTCTGCCCCTCCTCCATGGAGGTACTGCTGTGTATTCTGCTAATGTTTATAATATAGCAAGACTTCATGTTGTTTGAAAAAAAATTACTCACCTTAGTAATGTTGTTTTTCTAATGGAGTCTTGCTATATTATAGACCTCCCAACCTGCCCCTCTCAGAACCTCTACTTGGTGGGGTGCGGGCAACTTAGTGTGGGCACTACTTATGTCCTGTTAGCATTTTGTCCCCTTTGGGACTTTGGGGCTTTGGGGTGTGTATGTAAGCGTGTGTGTTTTATTATACTTATGTTCCATTTTCATATTATTAGAATGGTGTTAGTATTTCTGGTCCCCTGACTTGAGTCTTGGGTGTTGGGACCATCAATGGTTGTTATTATTTAGGTAGCCATTTGGCTAGTGTAGGTTACAGCTTCCACACAGACCTTAGTGAGTTTGGCTCGTAAAGATCTGACAGTTCAAGTTTGAAATGACACAGATAGAGCTGCTCTCGTGCCAAAATTCTATTTTGGAATGGTTTTAACCATTTCACTCCGGGGCAGTTCTAGAGCTGGATCAAACTGCTAATGTCTATAATATAGCAAGACTCCATTAGAAGAAACAACATTACTAAGGTGAGTAATTTTTTCATCTTGCCTTTCAGCAAACCAGTATTTGGAAAACTGCATCCATAGATACAGTCTTGCCGTTTAAATGCAGTCTAAGTGGTCCTCTGGATAATTTCCTAGTCTTTCATTTGTGGAGATGTGGTCAAAAACCAGTGGTTCAGTCAATTAGTGAAATAAGTTTAGTAGCATCAGTTCTGATCTTTCCGTGGACGAGCACAAGAGTGAGTGTGTGAGTGTATGTGTGTGTGTGTGTGTGTGTATGCACCATAATTCCCTACCATTGTTACAAAACACAGTAATAATTGTCACTCCTTCCACAGTCTGTTAAAAGGGGTGAAATTCACCTACCTTTTGGAGGTGTGAGGTGTCCTTTTGAGTAGCAAATTATTGGAAAGCTGAGAGGCCATGTTAAGTATGCACTTGAAATTCTGTGTCATTTTTGTTTAAATCTTTGCAGATCTAGCCGTATTAGGCATGCAAGTAGAAAATCCAGAGATCAAGCATTTTAAATCTAGGTTAAGCCACTCACTGGTTTAAATAATGGAAGGTCAGATATCAGTAGTAATCTTATAAAGCTTTATATGTGCTGAATGTTGAAGACGACAATGGTGCATATTACATTACGTTCGCAGTCTTGATGTCATGGTTTGTTGTAAACTCCTAGAGACTAGTACAGATACTGATATAGCAGTGTTAGCAGGCTGAATCAGGAATGTTATGATACGGATACCATTGATCCAAGGATGCATCTGGGAACAAGCTATTTCAGCTTAGTATGTCTTTCACGGTAAATATTTTGAAATAAATAGAAGACCTGGACTTCTGTGACCTGTTGTAAAAATGATAACAGATGGTGGGGAGTTCATAAGGGTGTGTTATAATAGCTAGTTAGATGTGTTTGCACCAGATATTAGAAGCTGTGGATTGTTATTATGCATGGGTATGACTTCACAAATCCCCGTTATACAGAGTGATGTCATACCTAAGTATAATGTGATTTGTGGCATGTTGAAAAATGTGCCTGCTGGCACTTTAATTTTTTCTTGCCTGCCACCTTCTTCAGCGTATTGTCAGTGGCTCAGCAGATTGCACACTTAATTCAGGGGCCGGAAGATTGGAAGGTTGTGGGTTGTAGCCTTTGCCGGAACTTGGGGTAAAACTCAATACTGGCACTGCAATGCAGCAGGAGGGGATGTTGCACTCCTGAGGTGCCGTCTTTCGAATGAGATGTTAACCCGAGGTCTCATCTGCCTATTGTGGTGGTTGTTCAGGTGGACATTAAAGATCCCAAGGCATTGTTTTAAAAGAGTAGTGGAAT
Organism: Neoceratodus forsteri; assembly: GCA_016271365.2. Classification (NCBI taxonomy): domain Eukaryota; kingdom Metazoa; phylum Chordata; order Ceratodontiformes; family Ceratodontidae; genus Neoceratodus; species Neoceratodus forsteri. Next base: position 1,821,703,275 of record CM057449.1, on the reverse strand, counting down.
CTCCCCAGTGTCCTGACCAAATTTCTTCTCTTCACTAAAAATACCTCCAGCAGCTTAATTTTGTTCAGTTTCAGTTGGTTTCCATCTGCATCTCTTCCCCCCGATGAGCTGAAAATGATCAGGATGGCCTAGCCCTCATTTCCTGGTTAAAAAAAAAAACAAAACGAACTCACTACTATTTCTTTATTAAAGCTTTTCACCGGGAAAGACATACTTTGTTTATATATTAGCTCATTTCCAGATGCGTCCTAGGGGAATGGAAAGAGGGAGAGATACAGGCATGACATAGTATATACAGTATAATACAGCGTGGCAGGAGCTTTGCTAGCACATTAGCAGTAACATACAAGATTTACAGTCACATGCAGGTAAGATACAGTGGAGTAACTTAGTCTAGGGATAGGTTGAAAGTGGGTAGATAAGTGATGAGGTAGGAAGGGCAGGAGAAAGGAAGGGTTAAGGAGAGAAGAGTAAAGTAAAACATTGGGTCAGGGCATTGGGGCAGTTGCATGAGGCAGGGTGGTGTGGGTGCGGAGTAGAGAGGTTAATGAGTGTCTAGTGGAAGCAGAGCAGTAGCTAACTAAATAATATTTGAGATGAAATCCCCCACCCTGTTGTGGATCCAGACCCATTGTGGTCCCACAGTTCTCCTTTAATGTTTTTAATTATTTTTTTTTAACCAGGATTGCCAACACCAGTTTGCATAGAACTCCTTTACAGAAGTGTCTTTTTTAAATTTTTACTTAGGCAGTGTACCAAACATCTAGCCCTAAAAGAAAGCCATCTACAACAATTCAGTGCTGGCTGTTCAGATAATATCTGGCAACTTATATAACCATTGGATCCAGTTTAGACAAGTCTACCATGTTGTAAATTAAGTCTAGAAAGTCCAGCAAAGACAGAATCTTATATTTCTGCCCATGAGATATCCATGAGGACCTGAGCTTAAGGTAGCTCAGCCTGTGTTAACACTTTTTCAATTAGCACACTGATGTGAAGTGCATAAGAGAACAAAATGTCCTACATTAAATAATTTAGTAACAGTGATGTGAATTTTGCTGCCTAGAGTAGAACTGACCTTAGCTTCTTGCAACTTAACATCTGTTACAAACAACACAGCATGCTTTTTTAAAGGGACACTGACTGATACACCTTAAGTTGTGTGAATCCTGTTCTGAAACTCTAGCGATGACACTGTACATGTCCAGTGTCATGGCTTGAATTTCAGAACAGGATTTACAAAGCTTAGGGTGCTCATTTTAAACAAAGAAATACTTTATTGAGTTCAGCTTGCGTTCTACTATCACAGGCAGTGTTTAACTGAGCTTGGATGCTACAGACCGAACTCATGCATGGACGAGCCTATCAGAATTTCGGCACTTGGGCATGGTGTCTGCAAATATGGGCAACCCAGCGGGGTTACAGTTTTTGGAACAAAATTGATAGCTACAGCTCTAAATAGTAAGTAACAGGTGGACAGTGTCCCTTTAAGTTTCTAGTAGCAAAATAAAAATTAATGTTCTGGGCACTCCAAGCTATGTCTGAGTAATTAAAACTGTCCTACTCTGAGTTGAGTTGATTCTTTGTTCTGGACAGCCATTAGCCCGTGCTGTACGGACACTATGATTGACAGCATACTCCAGAATAATAGTGTTCAGTATCGCTTATTCGTTACATCCCATCTCAATGTAAAATATTTCAGTGAGTGGAGCACGAAGAGTTGGCTTGCGCCACCAGCTGGTCCTGCAGTGTCCACATTCCAGCGTGGGTAGCTTTAAGGGTGTGCTCCATGCTCTGAGCACGTTTACCTACATTAGGAGCACATTTTTCAAATCGACATTTAGTGCTGTTGTGCTCCTACAACGTACTAGGAGCGTGGGCCCTTTTACATTATTGCACATGATACTGGAACTGTACTACATATCGCAGAATAACGTGCCCTTCCTTATTTTGTTTTAGATTTTCTCAGCCCATCCATACACCTGATCATCGTATCTTCTAGTCTGTTTTTTTTCCCCCCCAGAAGTAGGTGATGTTTGTGGTGTGTGCATGTGCAGGGTGGCCAGGGCCATATATTTTTGACCCAGCTCCCTGGAAAGAGCAGAATTCTGCTGTGTTGGAAGATGAAGGTGTAGGTACTGCCAGAGTAGCAGGTTTGGGAATGTGCCAAGGGTGAGAGCGGACTCTGAGACAGGCACTGCACACCTAGTGCCAGTGAAAGTTGAAGGTTTCAGTGGTGGTTAAGGCAAGAGTCTGGCATTGTGGGATAGAATTTTTTATTTTTTAAGTTATTAAAAAAAAGTCATAAGGTGGGACGTTCTGGGGTTTGCTTAAAGAGGGCAGTTTGTGTGGCAGAACAACTTTTTAGTTTGAATCGTGTCGGTTGTGTGGGAAGACACACACATACACACACACACACACACTCTCCCTCTCTCTCTCTGAAGGAGATATACTGTACAAAATAAATTCTTGACAACTGCTGCTACTGTAATAGGAGACGGGAGATCGTCATCTGGAGGTGAGGAAAAGGTATCGATATCCATATAATAATTCTTTGATGGAGTGGGGAAGGGGCGGTGTTTAGCAGTGACATAGTGCAGGTGAACTAACCTGGCATTGCCCTCTCTTTTTCAGACTTGGGTGAGGGGAACAAAGCAGTAGGTTTGGTGGGCCTCCGCCACATCCAACAGGTGCATTGGGTTTCAGTAGTTGGCCATCGCTGGATCCTGTACGGAAACACTGCTATAGTCGACCACTTTTATAGATATTTCTCTCCTTAGTTCATCATCACTTTTTATAAGTGATTCTCACCCAAGGGATACTCCAATATGCCTAACTCTTCTGCAGTATGCCATTAAGGTAGATCTGCTCGGAGGTGGAACGTTATGCAAATGATGGAATCATTAGCATGAGCCACTTTTCAAATGCTGCCACCTATCAACTGCCTACATTCTAACCCTTCAGATTTCTTTGTCCGCCTGTCAGGACAAGATGCTCAGAGGTTTGCTCCTACTTATCTCGTCAGGGAAGACTAAAGCAACCACTTATACTTAAGTATTCTGTGTTTATTTTTATTTGCTGCCATTTATCTTTGTTAAACTTTTTAACTGTTAGTTTACAGTTTATTTTTACTCGGTGTCTCACGGTTCGGGATAACCGCTGAGGAACCGAGGTTTCTTTAGATAGTTTTCGAAATTTCCCTTTACTTACGTTTTAATTTTTTTTTTTTTTAATAAAATTTAAGTTTTTTAAACTTTTATTGTAACCGATAACCTCGGTTACCAAACCGATACCCTCGGTTCCGGGTTCCGATCGGTTCTCCCGATCGGATTCTGAACCGACTGCAACTGACAGAACAGTTGTTAAATTTAAAATGTAAATACTTTTTTCTGTCGGTTCTTTAGTGGTTGCTGTTTTTCTAGCACTATGTCAGAAAAACCCAAGAAAAGAACTGGAGAACCCGGTTGTAAGAATTGTACAGAGTGTGGTGAGGTTTTTGCTAAGGCAGACAAACACTCTGTGTTTTCTGCCCTGATTTTGATCACCTCAAAACAAACTGTGAGATCTGTCAGTCTTTCCCTGAGGAAACGCTTGAAAAACATCTGGAAAGATTGAACAAGAGATTTAAGGGTCGCTCTGGCTGTGACCAGCTGAAACCCTCAGGATCTGTGGGTGAAACCACAGTTCCAGCTTCTGTTACCCCTGATCTGGGTAAGAAAAGATCTAATGAACTGGCTAGCTCTTTGGTTCCAGCAAAGAAGCTGAAAAAATAAACAGGCACACTGAACCCCCTCCTGAAAAGGGGATTTCTGGAGTGCCTGCAGCTGTGCCTTCCCCTATGGAGATTGCACAAGCTATTAAAATCATGCAAACATTGCAGGGTCTGCTGCCTGTGGTTCCATAGTCCCCAGGCCAGACTACTGTATCCCCCAATCCACCCTCTCTTCCAGAGCAGCATGGAGAGGAGGAAGAAGAAGAAGGTGAGCCTATAGAGCCTGAGGTCTTCCCTGAGCAGGAGTTTGGCTCTCCTCCCAGGACTATAGAAGATTATTCTTCTAATTTTTCCTTTGTCAGGAAAATTGCTGATGCCTTGGATATCCCTACCTCTGAAGCTGTAGAGGATGAGAAGGAGGAGGCTGAGTATCTAGAGATGATGGGGTTAACTTCTACTAACAAGCTGTTAATCCTCATAAACAAATTTTTTAAAAGAGATGCTTTAAAATTCCTCCAGGCTCCTGGGTCTGTCCCTCCTTTAGACAAAAGGTTGGATAAAAAGTACCAGCTTGACAGGACAGGTGCTGGATTTTTGTTTTCACACCCTGACCACCAGGGAGTATTGCAAGATGCAGCTTGTGACAAAACAAAAGTCCCTCTGGCTTCCCACCCTCCAGAGAAGGACTCTCGTAAAATAGACAGTATGGCCAAGAAAGGTTACTTGTCAGCCTCTCTGGCCATCAGGCAGGCAGACTATCAAGCCTATGCAGCCCAGTACCAGAAGACTCTCTGGCAGTCTGAAACGGCTAGGTTTGGTTTGAAGGTTGCCAAATACCAATTTCAAATGGCGGCAGACACCAATGAGACTGCTGCTAGGTGGATGGCTAACACCATTGTACAGAGAAGGTTTGCCTGGTTAAGAGCCACAAACCTTACACAGGATACCCAGAATAAAGCTCTGGATTTTCCTATGGAGGGTACCTCCCTGTTTGGCAGCCATACAGAGTCCTATATGAAGAAGATGGACAAATATAAGGCCCACCTTCCGGAGTAACTCTGCAAAAGAGAAGTACTCCACCTCTTCTAGACCCTTTAATAGGGGAGGCAGGGGCAAACAATTTCATACCAGGCCATTTTATCAGGCCATGGCAGTCCCTCAGGCACCCCAGTATCCTCAGCATGGGTACTTTAGGGGGTAGGGACAGGAGAGGTGTCAGGCGTGGTACCCAGCCTCAGCCCCAGTCCAAGCAGGACTCCTGACTTCCTAGATCAGGCTGCCTTTCCTCTTCCAATAGGGGGCGGACTGACCCATTATTTCCAGAACTGGAAAAATATCACCACAGACAAGTGGGTTCTGGAAATAGTGGGTCAGGGACTGTCCTTAAGTTTCAAGTCCTTCCTCTTCCGAAAAAACAGAGTTTTCAAACCAGCTTCTCTCGTAGAGAGAAAACTGTTGGAAAAAGAGGTCAAGCACTTACTGTCATTGAAGGCAATGGAACTAGTGCCTCCACAGCAAAGGGAGAAAGGATCATATTCAAGATATTTCCTTACACCAAAGAAAAATGGAGAGTTGAGGCCTATGTTGGACCTAAGGGTCCTCAACAGGTTTCTGACAAAACCAAAATTCTGAATGGTAACATTATATCTGATTCAGCCAGCACTCCAAAAGGAAGATTGGCTGGCATAATTGGACTTGAAAGATGCCTATTTCCACATCCCCATAAGGGAGTCACAGAAAGTACCTCAGGTTCAGACTCCCTTCAGGTCATTATCAATTCTCAGCTCTACCTTTCAGTCTCACTTCAGCCCCAAGGGTGTTCACAAAGTGTCTGGCTGTGGTAGTGGCACACTTGCGAAGACAAGGTGTCTCAGTATTCCCTTATCTATACGACTAGCTGGTGGTGGGAAAGTCACCACAGCAGTTAAAAGAGCATCTTCAGCTCACTCAGCAACTTCTGGAGTCTCTGGGGTTTCTTTTAAATCTAAAGAAATCAGTTCTTTTTTCTTCACAAATTCTGCAGTTTATAGGAGCAGACTTGAATGCCAAAGTGGGCAGGGCCTTTTTACCCGGGGCAGGGTAAAAAGCATTCTGCAGCTGGTAGGTTCCTTCAAACTAAATGTTCTGAGACCTGTAAGGCAATTCCTTCAACTTCTGGGGCACATGGCAGCTGCCACAGGCACAGTCCTGGGCTCCAGGTTTCAGATGAGGGACATCCAGTTTCACTTAAGAGTGCACTGGTGCCAAAGAAAGGATTCTGTCTCAAAACTCGTCCCTGTAACAAAAACTTTCATCCAGGCCCTCCAGTGGTGGAAGGAGGAAGCCAACCTCAGAGAAGGGGTTCCCTTCCAAAGAGAGCCTCCATCATTGGTTCTCACAGCAGATGCATCCCTACCAGGATGGGGAGCTCATCTGGTAGAGCACACTACCCAGGGCACTTGGTCAAGTGCAGAGACTCTTCTACATATTGCCCTGTTAGAGCTCAGGGTAGTGTTTCTGCCAATGCAAGCTTCCGCACCACTGATACTAGGAAAGGTAGTGCAAGTCAGAATAGACAACACTACCTACCACCATGTATTACATAAACAAGCAAAGGGGAACAAGGTCAAATTTTCTCTGCACAGAAGCAATGCGAATCTGGACCTTGGTGTACTCTCTGGGATCCTCTCTGCAGGCTGTTCACCTGCCAGGCAAGGACAATGTCCTGACAGATGCTCTAAGCCGAATCAGGCAGGCCCATCATGAATGGTCACTGAACAAACAGGTGGTGCAGACTCTATTCAGGAGGGGGGTACTCCAGAGATTAATCTTTTTGCCTCACATCAAAGTCACAACCTACCACAGAACTGTTGCAGGCCTCCAGCAGTGGGATCAATCCCCCTGGATGCTCTTGTTCTGGATTGGTCAGGGAAATTCCTGTATGCATTTCTATTTCCCCTGCTGTACAGGGTACTACTGAAAATCGGGCTTCAACCAGCCACAATGATTTTGATAGCTCCAGACTGGCCAGACAGCCATGGTATCCCCTACTGTTATCCATGTCAGTGGACAAACCTATACACCTTCCCAGGAGACACAATCTTCTGACCTCCAGTCAAGGGAGGCTCCTATACCTGAACCTCAAGTCTCTCGGGCTCAAAGCTTGGCTCTTGAGGACTTAGAATATGCAAGTTTGCACCTCTCTGAAGGGGTCATAGATGTGTTAAGGGGTATAGGAAACCCTCTACTAAGAAAACCTATGCTGCAAAGTGGAAAAGGTTCTTCTGGTGTTTCAGCAGAAGTATAGCGCCAGCACAGGCAGGAGTGCCACTTGTTTTGGGCTATTTGGTTTATCTGCATTCTCTGGGTTTGCAGCCTTCTACTTTAAAGATCCATTTGGCTTTAGTCTCTGCCTATACCTCAGCAGGTAAACCTGATTCTTTGTATCAAATCCCATTTTTAAAAGAATCTTCTAAGGCCGCCTATCCCATATGTACCCACTGGTCAGGGAACCGGTTCCAGCCTGGGATCTTAACATCTGTATTGCTCAACTTATGGGTCCTCCTTTTGAGCCCATGTTTTCAGCACCTCTGAAGTATGACACATGGATAACAGTGTTTTTAGTTGCCTTCACTTCAGCTAGAAGGATCGGTGAACTTCAGGCCTTATGCACTGAGAAAGACTACATATCTTTCACAGGGATAAAGTGGTCCTCCAGACTAATAGAAGTTCCTTCCCAAGGTGGTCTCAGACTTTCATTTGAACCAGTCTGTCACTCTGCCAGTGTTTTCATGGAGCATTCCTCTTCTGGTGAGTGTAGGCTGCATAGCCTGGATGTTGAGAGCTTCGAGCTACTACATGACAGCCACTAAGCCCCATAGGCAGGACAGAACACAGCTCTTCCTCACTTATGGGGATGTGAGAAAGGGAAATCCAGCATCTAAGAGGTCCATTTCTCGCTGGATTGTTCAATGTATCCAGTTTTGTTACTCAAAGGTGGGCAAAGAGGCCCCAGCAGGGTTCAGAGCCCATTCCACAAGAGGTACAGCTGCCACATTGGCAGCTGCCAAGGATGTTCCCTTGGTGGATATCTATAAAGCAGCTACCTGGCGTACAGTACATACATTTGTCAAGCCGTCCCCCCTTCTCCCCCCCCAGCTGCTGGAGGTCTGACTCTAAGCAAGTAAGGAGACTACTGAGAAATATAGGAACTTCTTGTCTCAGAACAGGAAGATCCCGAGCTTAAAGGGCACAGAGGCAGTAAGTAGGTAGGGAGAAAAAAAAAAAAAACAGAGGAAAGAGTAAATATTTTAAACAGTTAAGGGGCCAGAAATAAGACACGATGGGAGTGGTGCAGTGCAGTGGTGTGGAGCAGCAGTCTTCTGGGAGACGTTCTGGAGGATGCGGTGTTGTCCCATCTGCAGGCACCTCTCTGGGTTGAGAGAGGAGGTTGCTCATCTCCAGGCTGAGTTGGCCAGGATTTGGGAGACCTCCTTTCCCACCTAGGGACCACCAGGGCCACTGCTGTTGCCTTAGAGGTTGCCAAGAAAGTGGAGCGGTTGGACCACAGTGGGCTCAGGGAGGGTGAGGGTGGTGGAACAGAGGTGCATCCCTCCAGTTGTACCTCTCCACAATTCATATGCCGTCTGGCAAAGTGTGGTTCCTCTATGGAGTCACCCGCAGTGGAGACCAAGGAAGATGCTGGGAACCTCCACAAAGGAGATCCACAGGAAGGTGGCATGGGACCCCACAGGGGAAGAAAACATCTCCTTGTGGGGGACTCCATTGTTAGGAGAGTAGAACTGGGGGAGGAAGGGGAGAGGGAGGAAAGGTGCCTGCCTGGAACCGTGGCTTGGAGGGAGCGAATCCTCAGGATCGCTGGGGAGCTGCACGGGGGAGGGAGCTGGATGTCATTGTCCACCTAGGGACAAATGACCTGGCTGAAAAAAGGATCAGAGCAGTGCAGGAAGAGTTTGTGGAGTTGGAGAGGGACCTTAGACAAGTAGCATGCACGGTAACCTTCTCGGAGGTGCTGCCTGTCTATGGCATGGATGAGGCTAGGGTGCTCCACACTATGGGATTCAATCAGTGGTTGAAAACTGGTGCAGAGCTCAGGATTTGGCTTCATCGGGGACTGGGGGTCCACCTAGAGTGATGCAGGTCTATACTGGCGTGATGGTCTGCATCTGTCCAGGAGGGGAATCAGAATCGTAGGTGATAGGTTTAAATGCTTTTTTGGCAAGCATTTGAACTAGCCAAGGTGGGAGGCACTGGAAAGGAGCTAGGGAAATCCTAGCCCCTCAAAAAAATCAGAGTAGTAAGTGAGGTAAACACCAAGATAGAGATGTTGTTAGGGAGAAGGGCAGGGGTAAATAGAGAAAATGGCAAAGGCAGTAAGGACAGGGATGAGGCAAAAGGGGGTGCGGCCATCAAGAAATGGAGGGTAATGAGTACCAGTGCCCATAGTCTGGGCAACAAGCTCCCAGAACTTGTGGCCTTGATGGAAGAGGGATGCCTGGATATTGTAGCAGTCACAGAAACATGGTACACAGAGAACCATGACTGGGATGTTAACATACCAGGGTACACAACCTACAGGAGAGACGGGGAGGGTAGAAAAGTGGGAGGAGTAGCTTTCTATGTAAGGGAAAGGATAAAAGGAACGGAACAAAAAAATAAACAGGAAGGAGAGGAGGCACTGTGGGTCACCTTAGAGACTGGAAATGGCACCACAGTCCGCACAGGGGTTGTATACAGACCCCCATCTCAGGGAGAGGGAATGGACAAGGATATGATAGAAGGCATCCTTAGGATGGCAGAGAAAGGGGAGATGCTGTTGATGGGGGACCTGAATATGCCAGATGTTAACTGGAGCACCTTTGTTGCAGCTGCATCCAAGAGCAGGGCCATTCTTGATGCCCTATGGGTGGCATACTTCAGACAGCTAGTTTTGGAACCCACTCGTGAGGGAGCAATCTTAGACCTCATACTCTCAAATGGGGACAGTGAGAGGATCCGAGATCTAGAAGTGGGTAGCCAGTCTGGGAACAAGTGACCACCAAACTGTGGTTCACGATAAACTCGGCTACAGAGTCAAGCCACACAAAAGTGAGGGTACTGAACTTCAGGAGAGCTGACTTTGGCAAGATGGGAAAGTGCCTTAGAAAAGCACTAGCAAACAGGCTAGAAGGAGGGGTGGAGCAACAATGGAGAAACATCAAAACTTCCATCACAGAGGCAAACAAGCCTTTGTGTGAAGCAAGTAAATCAAAATGAAAGAAAAAGCCACCATGGTTCTCAAAAGAGGTGGCTGGGAAGGTTAGAGAGAAGAATATAGCAGTTAGGAAGTATAAGGAAACACAGAAGGAGCAGGACAGAGAACAGGAGGGAAGTCAGAATAGCAAAGGCCCAAACTGAGGAAAAGATAGCCAACTTGGTTAAGAAGGGGGATAAAACCTTTTATAGGTGCATCAGGGAGCGTAGAAAGTCAAAGGGAGGGATAGTGAGGCTGAATAGAAAGGACGGTGGGTGGGCAGAGAGGGACAGTGAAAAAGCAGGGATACTGAATGAAGGGGTTTGGCAGTTGAAATTCAGTGCAAAGAAGTGCAAGATAATGCATATGGGGCACAAAAACCCTGGCACAATATATCAGTTGGGGGGTGAGGATATAGCATGCACCAAGCAGGAAAGGGATCTTGGGGTTATCATCTCTGATGACCTCAAGAGTAGAAACAGTGTGACAAGGCAGCAGGTAAAGCAAATAGGATGCTGGGATGTATAGGCAGGGGCATCACCAGCAGAAAAAGGGAGGTCATAATTCCACTATACAAGACACTAGTGAGGCACCACCTGGAGTACAGTGTACAGTTCTGGAGACCATACCTACGTAAGGACATAGACAGGGTAGAGAAGGTTCAGAGGAGAGCAACAAAGATGGTGCATGGATTGCATCACAAGTCCTATGAAGACAGGTTGAAGGAACTGAACATGTACTCCTGGAGGAGAGGAGGAGAGGGGATATGATAGAGACATACAAGTATCTTACAGGGAGGAACAGGGTGCCGGAATACACTATTTTTAAGCGAAAAAAGATGTTCCAGGACTAGAGGGCATGGGATGAAGTTGGAGGGAGGACGATTCAGAGGAAACATGAGGAAGAATTTCTTCACAGAATGGGTGGTGGACAAGTGGAACACCCTGCCAGAGGAAGTGGTGGGGGCTGAAACAATCACGGGATTTAAGAATGCATGGGATAGACAAAAAGGAATTCTGGAGGTCAGGGGTAAGGGGCAACAGACTTCTAGGAAAACATAAACTGAACTTACAAGCTCAAATGGGCAGACTGGGTGGGCCATAGGCCCTTATCTGCCGACACTGTCTATGTATCTATGTAGTTCTGCTCAGTATTCACAAAAGAGGAGGAGGGGGAGGTGCTGAAAACAATTAACAGAAGCATTCTGCATAGGGGAGTCAATCCCAGTCCTTTCACAGAAGAAAGGGTTCTGAAAGAACTCCTAAAATTAAAGGTGGACAAAGCAATGGGGCCAGATGGAATTCACCCCAGAATTCTAAAAGAATTAAGTGGAGAATTAGTGACACCACTGACTACCCTTTTTAACAAATCATGGGAGGATGGTGTGGTACCTGAGGACTTGAGGAAGGCGGATGTAATTCCCCTTCACAAAAGTGGGAGCAAGACAGAGGCAGGAAACTACAGACCTATCAGTTTGACCTCTGTGACAGGGAAGGTGATGGAATCACTTCTGAAGGAAAGAATTGTTGAATACGTAGAGGAAAGTGGGGCACATGACCTAAGGCAGCATGAGTTCACAGCGGGAAGATCGTGTCAGACGAATCTAATTGATTTCTTTGACTGGGTGACCAAAGTATTAGACCAGGGAGGGGCTGTGAACATGGTCTACCTAGACTTTAGCAAGGCATTTGACACTGTCGCACACAAAAGATTACTAATCAAATTAACCAGCCTGGGAGTGGATCCCAGGGTGGTAGCCTGGGTAAAACATAGACTGGACAACAGGACACAGAAGGTAATTGTAAATAGAGTCCACTCTGAAGAAAGAGGGGTTACTAGTGGGTTACCGCAGGGTTCAGTACTGGGTCCAGTCCTTTTTAATGTCTTTATAAGTGATATTGCAGAGGGACTGGAAGGAAAAGTATGCCTCTTTGCAGATGATACAAAGATCTACAACAGGGTTGATCCACAAGGAGGTATGGAAAGGATGAGAAGGCACTTGGCAAGGTTGGAGGAATGCTCAGAAGTATGGCAGCTTGGATTCAATGCAAAGTAGTGCAAAATAATGCACATGGGAAACAAAAACCCAGGGGAAGATTACACAGTGGGGGGTGAGTAGTAACAACAACAAAATGGAAAGGGACCCTGGGGGTAATCATATCAGATGACCTTAAGGTTAGAAAGCAATGTGAGAAGGCAGTACTGAGGGATGGAGGGATACTTTGATGTCTAGGTAGAGGCATCACCAGCAGAAAACAGGAAGTTGTTATCCTTCTGTACAGACAGTTGGTGAGACCCCATCTGGAGTATTGCGTCCAGTTCTGGAGACCCCATCTCCACAAGGACATAGACAGGACGGAGGCAGTCCAGAGGAGGGCAACTAAAATGGTGCAGGGTCTGCAAGAGAAGCCATATGAGGAGAGACTAAAGGATCTTAATATGTGTACCCTTGAGGAAAGGAGGGAGAGAGGGGATATGATAGAAACTTCTAAGTACCTCAGTGGAATCAACAAAGTCCAGGAGGGTAGCATCTTTCAGAAAAAGAGATGTGCAAGAACAAGGGGACACAATTTGAAGATAGAGGGGGGATGGCTCGGGGAGATGTGAGGAAGTGTTTTTTCACAGAGAGGGTTGTGGATGCATGGAACAGCCTTCCTGAGGAGGTTGTGGGGTCTAAAACTATGGAAGAATTCAAGAATGCATGGGACAGATGTAAGGCAATTCTTGTGGGGGGGTAGGAAGAAATAGGCAGTTGGTTAACTAGGATCTGCAGCTTATCCTGTAGGTAGGGAAATGGGCAGACTAGGTGGGCCAAGCGGTCCTTATCTGCCATCAAAGTTTATGTTTCTGTGTAAGCATTACTGCTTGGATATGCAGGCTAGGGCTGATGCCAGGTTTGGTACAGCTGTCCTGCAGAGCCTATTTCCAAAATCGGTTCTTCCCGCTTCCAAAGGGTACTGCTTCTTAGTCTGCAGAAGAGTTAGGAATATTGGAGTATTCCTGGGGTGAGAAGAAAAAGTTACTTACCATAGTAACCTTGTTTCTCCCAGGGGCTACTTCAATATTTGTAACTCTCCTACCCTGTCTACCCTATAGAACCAGTGGCCTCTGCATTCCATACTGCATTTTGGTTATGTATGCTACATTCTGCTTTGTGTTAGAAGTTTGTTCTCTGGTTTCTTCTTCTCTTCAGTTGATTCTGACATAGGGGATTGAATGTTTGTTTAATATATAAATAATATTAATATATTTGTTCCTCCAGTTGGAGGTTGGGTGTGGGAATTTTATTTTTAATTCTTTATATATTGAAACTTTGGGCCCTGTCCTTCCAGGTGTCCATGAAATCTGAAGGGTTAGAATGTATGCAGTTGATATGTGGCAGCATTTTAAAAGTGGCTCATGCTAATGATTCCATCATTTCCATAACATTTTATCTTCGGGCAAATCTATCTTTTTTTTTTTTTTTTTTTAAATCTTCTTTTTATTATTCAGATTTTAACTTATGTACATATAGGTCATCAGTATTCAATTTTACATAGTATCTTTACATCTGGTAAGTTAATGCATACAGTTTTGGAGGTCATCTAATTCATCAACAGTAAATACAGTACTTGTTTCAGTTACTTTCCTGCTCCCATAGGGGTAGTTATCTAGCTATGTCTAATTTTGTCTTAAAAGACCGCAGGTTAATTATTTTAGTCTTAGCAGTAGGTCAAACATGCCAAATATCAGGACATCGAACTGTTTACTTTGCTGCTATCCCTTCTAGTCAAGACTCGCAGTCTCATATCTCCAGACCTGTTAGTCGCCAGGGCCTCACTCATTTGGGGAAGGGGGGCAGGGTGACCAGACCAGAGATCCAGTGAAAGCAGGATTCTGACTACAAGATCTGAACCTCCACTTCAGAGGAACTCTCAGACTGTCCAAACTACGGCACAAAGGCGGGGTCTCTTAGCATGTGATATAGCAGCCAATTAGTCCATCTGACTGAAAAAAGCTCTACACGTTCATTTAGGTTATGTGTCATTTTTTCCATGTTATAAATTTGCCTGGTAATTTCCCACCATTCCTGAATGGTTGGGGCGTTTGTTGTTAGCCATTGCCTAGTGACTGCCTTTTTGGCTGCAGTGATGAGCAGTGTGAGAAGGTACCTGGTATTTGGTCCCTTAAATGGCTTTGGTACAATGAGGAACAAATACAACTCTGGAGTCAGCCGGAGCTGTGGGTCTAAGAGTTCCTGTAACTGCACCTCAGGTTGTTTTAGGTAGCTATAAAGCACCAGGCAAGTCCACATAATATGAGTCAGGTTCGCCTCCTGTTCACCACATTTTCTCCAGCAAACCGCTGACTTGCCTGACGAGTAGTGTTTGGAGACCTTAGGAGATCTAAAATAACGTATTAGGGCTTTCCAGGCAAACTCTCGCCAATGGTGTGAACTGGTAACTTTAGAAGCATAGCGGCATGCCATTTTCCAGTCTGAAGTGGATAAATGGACACCTGACTCCAATTGCCATTGTGTGCGGATGTTTTCAGTGAGGGCGTCACCATGTGAGTTCAAAGCTTGATGGTATAGGGAGATCATGTGTTCCTGCTTCCCCTTTTAATTCAGTGTAATTTGGCATTGGATTAGTGGTGGGTAGTTTTCTGGATTTCGGAGGGGGAGAGGCAGATCTTCCAGGTAATGTCGAAGTTGTAAATATCGGTAAAAGTCTCTGTGTGGTAAATGAAACTTCACCTGGATTTCCGAATACGCCCATATTTTCCCTTGTGTCATTATTTGTGTTAGATATCTCAACCCCAGTGTGTCCCATGCACCAAACCCAGAGTCCAATGCGTTAGGAGGAAAATCTGGCAATACCTGAATTGGGCACACTAGTGGCAAATAGGCTAGTAAGTCGTGCGCCTTTTTTAGAGCGTTCCAATTTCGGAATTGGTCCGCTAGCCAAAGACTAGTAACTAGGCAGGGCGTATCCACCATCCCCTGCCGGTACAGCGCCCGAAAGTATGTTGCGTCATTCATGAGTGCCTTCTCAATTTCTATCCAGTGTGGGTGGGAAGTGTTATTTTGTCTGGCCATCACGTGTACCATGGTTATTGCCTGTTGCTAGATCTTTAAGTCTGGAAGTGCGAGGCCTCCATCTGCGTGTGGGAGAAATAATATCTTAAGTCGCACCCGGGCTCTACGCCCAGCCCAAACAAAATTCCGTATTAGGCGGTTAATTTCTCTGAAGATCTTTGGGGACAACGATAGGGGAACATTTTGGAAGAGATACAGTGCTCTAGGAAGAGTAATCATTCTGATTAGTTCTATTCACCTCACAAGGCTCAGAGGCATTACGGACCATGCCTGCAAGTCTTGCTTTAATTGTGCAACGAAGGGGGCATAGTTATATCTGTAATAGTTCAACTGATCCCGTGGTATATATATGCCCAGGTATTTTAATTTTTCCAGGTTCCATCTGCCCGGCAAGAGCTCCAAACCTTTTTGTGTGGGGGCATAATTAAAAGTGAGTATTTCAGTTTTAGTCAGGTTTAACCTGAAACCCTGCTATAGTCATCTAGAATTTGGCGTGTTGCTGTTATAGATTGTTTGGGGTTTTGGAGATATAGAAGGATATCATCCACGTATAAGGCAACCCGATGCTCCGTACCCCCAAAGAGAACTCCCTGTATTTGGGGCAAATTTTGGATTTGTTGTGCTAAGGGTTCTATAACCGCTGCGAACAGTAACGGGGATAGTGGACAGCCCTGACGCGTACCTGTTCCAAGTTGAAAATACTCAGAATGATGCCCATTTACTCTGACATTTGCCCGGGGGGGGGAGGTTGAATATATATTTTGTAGAACTTGAATAAAACATCGGGGGAAGCCAAACTTGTCCATAACAGAATATAAAAAGGGCCAAGTAACTCTGTCAAAGGCTTTTTCTGCGTCAAGACTAATTAGTACTGCTAGGGTCTTTGTGTCATTCATCTGGTCCACGAGATAGAGGGACCATCTGATATTATCCGTGGTAGTGGGAGCTCTTACAAAGTCCATCTGGTCTTTGTGTATTAGGGCAGGGAGGACTTGATCCATACAGTGGGCCAGTATACTCGTGAAGAGCTTATAATCTTGATTTAATACCGAGATCGGTCGGTATGATGCGCACTCTTGTGGGTTTTTCCCTGGTTTAGGGATCACCGATATAGTTGCATAGGACCATGACTCCGGTGGGGGATTGCCCTATAAAGCAGAGTTAAAGACCCGGTGGAGGGTAGGGAGGATCTGAGCCCTTCCTGTTTTGTAAAACTCCACCTCATACCCATCAGGTCCTGGTGCTGTCTGAGATTTGGAGTTGGTTATGGCCTGGGCTATCTCGGCTATTGCTATTGGCTTTATGAGGGAGTTTCTTCCTTCTTCCGTAAGGGTCAGTAAGTCAAGTATTCCAATGTATGACTTCAGGTTATCTGCAGAAGGGGTAGACACTGGGGTATACAGATTCCTATAGTACGCTAAAAAGGCATCAGCTATGTTGTGCGTCTTAGAGAGGGGGTGGCTCCCAACTGGGTGCTTTATGGTCATTATTGTTGCCCCTTTCCTCTGTTCGGATTTGATATGCAAGCATTCGTGTAGCCCGAGGCCCAACCTCGTAATATCTCTGTTTTAGAAATGCAAGAGCTATTTCGGTTTGTTGTAATATGAGTTTATCTAGTGCTTGTTTGGTTTGTTGTATCTGGGGAAGGAGGGATTCATCGCCTTGTTGATGTGCCTGCTGTAAAAAGTGGAGTGTATCTTCAAGTTTAGCGCTATGTTTTCCGCGTTGTCTCTTTTTTTGTGCTGCATACTTGATAATGTGTCCCCTCAGTACCGCTTTAATTGTGTCCCAGTGCACCGAGGGGGTAGTGTCAGGGGCCGGGTTATCAGCCTCAATCTCAGTTATCTTGTCTGAGATAAATTTCTGGAATTCTTTGGACCGTAAATAGTAGGGGTTTAACCTCCAGTGAGTGTTTCTAGGTTGGATTTCCAGATCCCACTGAGTGATCACAGGTGCATGGTCTGAGATGGAGATGTCTCCTAATTGCACATCGCTTATTGAAAATAATTTTTCAACTTAAGTGTACGCGTAATCTATTCGGGAATATGTTTGGTGTACCGGCGAGTATGGGCAAATCTATCTTAATGGCATACTGCAGAAGAGTTATGACTATTGGAGTGTCCCCTGGGAGAAACGAGGTTACTGTGGTAAGTAACTTTTTCTTCCCAATGTGTATGTTGACTAAAGAGTTGTCAAAGCTCTTCAGGTATTACGAATGCAGTGAGAAGATATATTCGGTTGATTCACACAATGTCTACATGGGCTGCCTCAACATGGCCTGTAATGTGTAGGTCTGCCAGATTTGCTATAAATTCAATACCACTATCCAGTGATGCCGAAAGAACGCCTTTGAGACCCACCTATTTAAACTGCAGGTAGCCAGAATGGAGAAAAGAGCTCCATTGCTTCACTGGTCCGCTGCTTGGGCTCCTACTTCTCGAAGTCCCGGGAGAAGATTTCATGACAACACAAGCAGTGGGAGCAGGAATGTAGGAAAAAACCTCCCCAGTTTGCTCATGGCCGCCCCTCCATTCCAGCATGACTACTTCTGCACCGCTGACCACACTAGCGGCGATGCCACCAGCCACCCATACTGTTGACCCTTCCAGGTCAGGACAGGCTGCGAGCACCACAGCTTAGTATGGCTGGAATGTTGCTGTTGACATCGGTGTTAGTGCCCCCCACCGACATCACCTGACTTTCCTGCCAACCACGCAGGTGCTGACATCCAGGCAGTGCTTTTATCCTTCTCAGACATGTTAAAACGCCTGCTGCCTCCTCCTCCTGTAACAGGAGATGTGTCAACGTGGCAGCTTCGGCTGACCCCAGGCTGATCGACCTGCCAGGTTGATGTGCCAGTTCCCATCTCGAGCATCAACGACTTCAACTGCCTCCTCCTTGAGGCCTACTGAATGTGTCGATGAGGATCAGGAGTACAACCCTGACCTCATTATGCAGGAGGAGGAAGCGAATTTGGAAATCTCCTGTGAGAGGTCCAGTTCCCGTATATCTACTGGGAGCGAGGACTCATTAGTGTGTACACTAAGGTCTCTTCTTGAAGATCCACTATTGATCTCAATGATGCAGCAACTCTAGACTGCCCCGAGGTTTGACTCAGAAAGAACAGGACATCACCAAGAGAAATTTTGTGGCGTTCTTGGAATTGCCTGATTCCCCACCCATCATTATTCATCCTGTCCTACCTGCCTTGGAAGATGCTACACTTGTTGCCTAGCATAGGCCTAACATGATGCCTGCCATACCCAGGAAGGCAGATAAAATGTATCAGGCCCCCTCAGGCAAGCCCTTTTTTGCAGGCCAACCTGAGGCTGATTTGGTGGTCATAAATGCTACCCATGACAGAGCTAAGGTACCAAAACACCTTAATTCCTTCCCTCCTGGCAAAGAGTCCAGGAGGCTAGATGTTTTGGGAAAGATAACTTTTTCTTCTGCCACTTTGATCCTGAGAATTGCAAATTAGCAGGCCCATATGGTTAAACAATAAAACTCCATCTGGAGGAAGGCCAAGTCAGTGGCCCAAGCCCTCTCAGAGGGCACTATTAAGCAGGAACTCTTATAGAAACATAGAATTTGATGGCAGATAAGGACCGCTTGGCCCACCCAGTCTGCCCATTTCCCTACCTAATGGATAAGCTGCAGATCCTAGTTAACCAGCAGCCTACTTCTTCCTACACCCACCCCCTAGAATTGCCTTATGACTGTCCCATGCATGCTTGAATTCCACCACTGTTTTTGACTCCACAACCTCCTCCTCGGGCCGCTCCATGCATCCACAACCCTCTCTGTGAAAAATACTCCTTAAATTACCTCTGAGCCGCCCCATCTTCAAATTGGCCCCTTGTTCTTGCACACCTCTTTTTTGAAAGATGCTACCCTCTTGGACTTTTGTTGATTCCTGAGGTACTTGAAAGTTTCTATCATGTCCCCTCTCCCTCCTTTCCTCGAGGCTATACATATTAAGCTCCTTAAGTCTCTCTTCATATGTCTTCCGGTGCAGACCCTTCACCATTTTAGTTGCCCTCCTCTGGACAGCTTCCATCCTGTCTATGTCTTTGTGGAGATTGGGTCTCCAGAACTGCATGCAGTACTACAGATGGGGTCTCACCAGCTGTCTGTACAGAGGATAATAACTTCCTGTTTTCTACTGGTGATGCCTCTCCTGTGCATCCCAGTATCCCCCAGCCCTCCTTGCTGCCCTCTCACATTGCTTGTCCACCTTTAGGTCATCTGATATGACTACCCCAGGTCCCTTTCCATTTTTGTTGTTGTTAGTATCTCACCCCCATTGTGTGCTCTTCCCTGGGTTTTGTTTCCTGGTGCATTACCTTGCACTTCCTAGCATTGAATCTAAGCTGCCATACATTTGACCGTTCCTCTAACCTTGCCAAGTCCCTTCTCATCCTTTCCACCCCACCTTGTGCATCAACTCTGTTGCAGATCTTTGTGTCATCTGCAAAGAGACATACCTTTCCTTCCAGTCCCTCTGCAATGTCACCTATAAAGACACTGAAGAGGACCGGTCCTAATACCGAACCCTGCGGTACCCCACTAGTAACCCCCCTTTCCTCAGAGTGGACTCCATTTACCATTACCCTCTGTGTCCTATTCTCCAGCCAATTCTTTACCCAGGCTGTCATCTTGGGACCCACTCCCAGGCTGGCTAACTTGTATATTAATCTTTTGTGTGGGACTGTGTCAAATGCCTTACTAAAGTCTAGGTAGGCCATGTCCACAGACCCTCCCTGATCTACTACTTTGGTCACTCAGTCAAAGAAATCTATCAGATTTGTCTGGCATGACCTTCCCGCTGTGAATCCATGCTGCCTTGGGTCCTGTGCCCCTCTGGCCTCTAGATACTCGACAGTTCTTTCCTTCAGAGTGATTCCATCATTTTCCTACCACTGAGGTTAAACTAACAGGTCTATAGTTTCCTGCTTCTGCCTTGCTCCCACTTTTCTGAAGGAATCACATCTGCCCTCCTCCAGTCCTCGGGTACCACCCCATCCTCCTATGATTTGTTAAAGAGTGTAGTCAGTGGTGTCACTAGTTCTACCCTTAGTTCTTTTAGAATTCTGGGATGAATCCCATCAGGCCCCATTGCTTTGTCCACCTTCAGTTTTAAGAGTTCTTTCAGAACCCTTTCTTCTGTAAATGGGCTGGTGTCAACTTCTGTATCCAGAGTGTTTCTACTGTTTGTTTTTAGGCACCTTCCCCTCTTCCTTTGTAAATACAGAGCAAAAATATTTGTTTAGTATCTCTGCCTTTTCACAGTCACCCTCTGCCCACCCTCCTTCCCCTTTATTAAGTCTCACTATCCCTCCCTTGGTCTTCCTTCGCTCCCTGATGTACCTATAAAAGGTTTTATCCCCCTTCTTAACTGAGTTGGCTATCTTTTCCTCGGTTTGGTCCTTTCCTGTTCTGACTGCCTTCCCAGCTTCCTTTTGCTTTAACTGATACAGTTCTCTGTCCTGCTCCTTCTGTGATTCCTTGTACTTCCTGAATGCTTTCTTTTTCTCTTGAACCTTCACTGCCACTTCCTTTGAGAACCATAGTGGTTTCTTACATCGTTTCGTTTTGTTTATTTGCTTCACACAAAGGCTTGTTACCTCTGTGATGGCAGTTTTATTATTCCCCATTGTTCTTCCACCTCCTTCCTGCCCATTTGCTAGTGTATTCCTTAGGCACTCACTCATTTTGGCAAAGTCAGCCCTCCTAAAGTCCAGTACTTTTGCCTTTGTGTGGCTTGACTCTATTGCTGTGTTTATTGTGAACCATACTGTTCGATGGTTGCTAGTTCCCAGATGGCTACCCACTTCTACATCTGTGATCCTCTCCCCTGGCCCTGTCACAGGGAGTGAACCTGCGAGGGATCTACTAGGAGGGGCTGGTGCGGGATGCTGGGGCCAGAGAGGTAAGCCCCTCTGAGGGAGGAGCTGGAGCCACCTGCCAGCCCAACAGGATAAATCATCTGTTCAACAGCTGGGGTTGTCCAGAGCTGGACCTTTTTGCGTCCCCTCACAATGCAAAACTGATGCTGTTTTTCTTGCTTGTTTCAGGGCCTGGAGTTTTCTGGCAAGATGCGTTGTCCCACCATTGGAAGGGGAGTTTCCTCTATGCCATCCCTCCCTTCTCTCTAATTCAGATGGTGCTAATTAAGCTCCAGTTGGAGGGGGCAACTCTGATACTCCTTTCTCCCCTCTGGCCTCATCAGATCTGTTTCCCCTTATTGTATCAGTTGGCAGTGGAACCACCATTATCTCTGCCATTATGCTGGGGCTTATTGTCACAGGAACAGGAAACCCTGGTCCATCTGGACTTCAAGTCACTCCACCTTCATGCACGGCTCCTGAAGGCATAGCCACTGCCCAGTTTTGATTTTTATTTATTTACAATTTATCCTGTTGGGCTGGCAGGTGGCTCCAGCTCCTCCCTCAGAGGGGCTTACCTCTCTGGCCCCAGCATCACGCACCAGCCCTTCCTAGTAGATCCCTCACAGGTTCACTCCCTGTGACAAATAAGGAGGTTCACACATTACAGCCTGAAGCCCTGAAATTCTTTGAGCAGAAGTAACAGCAACTAAAAAAAAAAAAAAAAAAAACGCTTTCCAAGAAAGGAAGCAAAGGCCACAAGTCACGGCCAGCTCAAACGGAGCCAAAGTAAGCTTCTCCAAAACAAAACTAAAGTCCCAAGCTGGGATTGGATTGCTGTTACTTCTGCTCAAAGAATTTCAGGGCTTCAGGCTGTAATGTGTGAACCTCCTTATTTGATTTTTCACAAAAACAGGGTGTCTTTATGTACCAGTCCTAGGTTTCTTCCAAAGTTGGTGTTTGAGTTTAGTTTAAATCAAATCATCCACTTGCCAGTTTATTTTCTAGAGCAATTAAACTGTCCACTTGCCAGTTTATTTTCTGGAGCATGCCAGTCCAGGGGGAAGCATTGCTCCGTACTTTAGATGTACATAGAATACTTAAGTACTGTATACACTGGTACACTGCATGAAGGACTGCAGGAAGTCCTCACAGCTTTTTGTTTCCTTTGCCCCTGGGAAAGAGGGAGTGCCCATTTCTAAACAGTGCTGTCCAAATGATTGGCCAACTGTATTACTTTTTGTTATAGGAAGTACGGCAAAGAACTTCCTTGTGTTGTTTGTAGTCATTCCACTAGAGGCATAGCCATTTCTTTTGCCTTTTTTTTTTTTTTTTTTTATTAGTTTATACTCCTTCTCTTCGGCCCTCTCAATCTTGGGGGGTGGGAGCCCCAGCCCCATCCCCATCCCCATCACTCTGGCATCCACCAGCTGGCGCAATACTCCAGGGATTTCCCTCCCTGGCGGGGTCGGCAGAGGGGGCCCTTCCCCCACCAAAACCGGATCCGTTTGTGCTGTGGCTAGCCAGGTGTGGGGCCTGCGAGCTCCCCCTTGTCATCCTCTGGGAGCTTGCTTTTTCTCTGTTTTTTTCCCTCTTGTGAGAGAGAGAGCGGTGTTCAGTGACGTCAGCGACTGAGCCCACGCATGCTCCCGTGCACGGACCAGTCAAGCGTCTGCCTCCCCCTGTGTTGCAACTCCATGCCGTCGAGACCCAGCCTCCGCTAGGGGTCAGGCGAGCACTGGCTGCTATATTCCCCCCTCCCCAGAGATGGACAGCAGTCCATAGGACGCTCAATCCATCTCCTCCCAGCAGACTCACAGCAAAATGTGCTCGTTCCTGAACACGGGTCGCCGGCGTGGTGTGAGGTGTGGCACTCAACGCCTCAACCCTCAGCACCACTGGGCCAGCTCCTTTTGCCTGTTTTAAAAATGTATTGGCTGCAGAGATCCATGCAGCTGCCACCTGGGGTACTGTCCATACCTTCACTAAACACTGCAGTCTGGATATTACTTCTTGAAAAAGGGCAGGTTTTGGCCTAGCTGTGTGTCAAGGCCTTTTTTCTTAAGCCTGTTGGCTCCAGCCACCCAGACTGTTCACTATTAGTACTGCTTGGTACTCGTTCCATAGGTGTGGCATTATGAGAGACATATTCTCGAAGAAGCTAAAACAGTTACATACTTACCATTGCAATAGTGCTTCGACAGAATGTCTTTCTTCAGCCCGTGCTGTCCCACCCTCCATCCCCCTAAGATTTAGAGCTCTATAACTCCAGTCTGTTTCTCCAGGACAGTTTACCTGCTGTTTCCAGCCTCGCCTGGTAGGTGAAACCACATGTTCTCTCCTGGCTCCCTAGAGGGAGGTCCTCTGAGCATGATCTCTGGCATCGAACTGAGGAGGGAAGGGGCCGCCCACGTTTATATGGGAAGTGCTGATGTAGAACGGCATCATGTGCGGCCCCTAGCGATCTGCTTACAAACATTTTCCATGTGATCCTGGTATCTGGCGGCTATAGTTCCATAAGTGTGGCCTGATGAGCGATTCTCTCGAAGATCTACTATTACGGTAATTATGTAACTGTTCTTTCCTGCTAGGACTCACTAATCGATGCCAAAGTTACTGTTGCAGTTTGAGTTGTGTATGTACCAACGTATTCCCAACCTCTTGGGAAAAAAATTAGCTAGGTAATATAATGTACCTAAGCCACTTGCCAATAACTAAAAAAATGGTCTGGTTCTCCTTTAATGGAAAACAGCTGGTGTCTTGCAAAGCCATAGTCTTCTCAGTGCAATGGTGGCACTTGCGTGTGTGACGACAGTGACCCGGGTTCAGGAACGAGCATGGGTTGTCAAAGGCTAGCCAGAAAGAGAAGGACTGAGCATCCCACAGTATGTCCTGCTTTCAGGAGGGCGGGTTCCGTCCACTGCAGCAATACTGCTACCTGAGTGACCACAGGTGGCAGTGTGGCTGGAGGGCTGAGGGTTGGCAGGGACTCTGCTGATGTCGGGGTGCCACCATGTGTATATCCCCTGCGGAGTCTTGATGGCATATAGGGAACAACAAAATGGAAAAACCACAACATGGGCCGAAACACTCCGTTATATCTGAGGCTGAGCCCTGCTGGCTCAGAGAGGACCTACCTGACGAAGCAGAGTGAGTTCAGGGGGGTACACCCCCAGTCATGCCTTGGAGGGGTTACCGAGGCAGAATGGAGGAGGGTGTCAGTCAGATAGGTGATGGCTGGATGTACCATGGGATCTGGAGGATGTCCATGGTCGGTGGAATGGGGCGTGAGAAACCAAGATTAATAATTAAAAAAGCATATAATAAAAGTAACAGTGATTCAAATGTATTTTTAACCACATTTATTCAAAATGCCAGTAGCAGTAAGTTAAGCAATTTATGTAAAAGGCTATTTGTTGAGATGAAATAAGCATCATAAGAGGTGGGGCAAAATTTTTTTTTTAATTTAGATTTTTGTTGACCGGGTAAGTGCACTAGACAAATCCTGCCTATTTTCAGGCACGACCAAGGGGAGGGGGATACAGATGAATGCCAACTGACCTTGAACCAGATTAAGCTGTTGGTGATATTTTTTTTTTTTAGTGAATGGGGGAAATTTGGCCAGGACACCGGGGAAATTCCCCTACTCTTTGGCAGGGGTGCTGTAGAGAGTCAGCGCGCTTTGCAACTCAGGTGGCCACTGAGAGCAGCGGAGGTCGGACAGCTGCTTGTCCGCTCCTCACTCCTTCTTGCGGGGACAGTGGTATGGCTGGGATGCACCCGAGTGGTGGCCAGCACATCATACTGGAATCCCTGCAGCAGGCAATCCTGTCCCACGTTGCGGAAGACATCAGGAGTTTGCATTGTGGAAAAGCCCTGTACTCTGGGCGGAGCCTGCAATACCTATCAAGATAGCGTGCGATGGTAATGTGGAGGTATGTGAAGACCAGGCCTTGTCGCAGGGTGCTGACGCTATGCAAGCATTACTGGAAAGAAAACGTCAGATTTTGGAGGAAGCGATGGAGGAGTTCAATAAAATACAATTACAGGCTGAAGATGACTGGAAAAGAAGACTGCCTGTTACGGATTCCTTCTCGGGCCTACCAGGTACTGTTTCTAAAGTGTTGAGAGGTCCGGTAATGTCTGATTTAGGGAATGAAGGAACCCTGCCCCAGGATTCTAACCCCACAGTTGTTGAGTCCTGGTCCCCACAACAAGCCCTTCGGGGGCGGGCTGGATACAAACTGAGTAGGGAGACTGGATAGCTGACCCAGTAATTCCTCTTCCTGGAGCGACCAAGGATGGTGGGGGTAAGGCTGAAACAAGTACTGTGGCTGGTGCATCTATCTATGTGCCTGATTGTTTTGAAATTTCCCCTGCTGACTCTTTAAATACTCCATTAGATCAGGCCCATCCACGGGTTGTTACCTCTACACAGAACCTACCGGCTGATATTTCCTTGTCTCCTAAACTTACGATGTCACAGCCTGAGGTTCCTGAGATGTTTTGTAAAGCGAGCGACTTGAGCTCCGATTTAAATGCAGTACAGGACCAGCCTGGCCTTACTGAACCTCCTGCTACGTTTGCTAGCCTTTTAAAAAAAAAAAAACTGTCATTCTGGCTAAACGCAGGAATGCAGTGCGTTTAAGATTTCTGGGTCCCATGGATGTTATGCTGGATCATTTTTATATAGGAAAAGTTTTGATTAAACAACTGCTGTTTTTTTTGCCTTATATATACCCCAGGTGACAATACATATGACATCAGCTTTGGCACTCCAGATTTGCTTAATAAATTCTGGATGAAATATGCAGTTTTGAAAACAAATCTGGCCAGGTCCTATTTTCAAGCTATCCCTCTCACAAAACAGTCATTTACAGTAATAACTGTGCTTTTTCGAAATGAGGGAGTGAATGTTGAAGATATCACGTATTGGTTGGAAAGGAAATGTACTATTCAGGGGAATCCCGAACCTATATTGGACGATGAGGGGTTTTGGAATGGAGGGTGGAGATATAAGGTTAACGTACAACAGATGGATGAGGAATTACAGCATTTACCCAGTTGTTTTTGTTTGGGACGTGATAAGGGGTTTATTTTTTACCCAGGACAACCCAGACATTGTTATAAGTGTGGTTCTCCTAGACATTAAATGTGCTCAATGTGGGGAATTGGGTCATGTTTTTTGTGACTGTCATCATCATAGTAAATGTTTTCTTTGTGAGGAAGCACATTCATTTGTTGATTGCCCTTGGGCTGCTCAAAATAAATCTGGAGACTATAATATTCACGATTTTTATATGAATATAGCAGTTAAAGTAGTATTGAGGCAGAGCCCTAGAAATGTTCAAATACCCATTCTGGTTGCTCGAGAATCTACTCTAATTCAAAAAGACCCTATGGCCCAGTTGGTTTCTGATACTCCTGCACCTGTTCCAGCGACAGTGGAACCTGTTTCCCAGGTGGTTGCTTCTGGTGCCGCTCCGGTCTCAGTGCCTCCACCCTTTCCGCCTGAGGAGGCCTTTACTCTGGTATCTACCAGAAGATGTAGCCTTCGATCTAGAAACACAAAAATGGTTGTTCTTGACCCTCCTACGACACCTGTCCATAATTCCTTCTATGTACTACAGGATGATGCAGGTACTGAGTCTAATTCAGCCTCTGTACATTCATCACAACATGATGGTACATCTGATGTGGATCAAAACTTGCCACATGCAGATTCGGTTAAAAAGAAAAAGAATAGACTGGGAATGAGGAAAGAGAGTAGGAAGAAATAATAATATTTTTTTGCTGATAGTTTGGGATACAACTTAGAATTTGGCATATTTTATATTTCTTTCAGATGTTAGAGATCTATAAAATTTCAGTGGCCTCCTTGAATGTGAATAGTATACATTCCAATAGAAAACGTTTGTTGATTCTTTCCCTTTTGGAAAAAATGGACTATGTTGTCGTATTTTTGCAAGATACCAGACTGCATTCTAAAGTTGAAGTTGATTTAGCAACTGCTGGCTGGAGATGGCATGTCACTCACTGGTCGGTAGGTGATGATCTCTGTAGTGGAGCGGGCATTGCCCTTAATAATCCCACAGCACATGTAATACAATTAGTTGATATTTTTCCTGGTCGAGTTCTGCTGTTGGATGTAGTGATTAGTGGCCTACAGTGTCGCTTTATAAATATATATGCATCTCAGACTAAATTTGCGCGAGTTGAGATTTTTTCGATTAATTCAACCGTATTTATTTACATCTAAGTATGTATTCTTGGGAGGCGATTTTAATTGTAGTAGATATAAGACGGATAGAGGACTTTGTACTACTAAGATGTATTGTGATGTCACTTGCCTTAATGATTTAGTAGTTCAGACAGGTCTTAGTGATGTTATGGCCCTTAATGGGAACCCTGCAAAAACATGTTTTCATGGTATTAAAGCTACATGCATAGATTTTTGGTTTCTTTCTGACTCTTTACGGGTTATAAAGACTAAAACTCTGCCAGTTGCCTCATCTGACCATGTAATTATAGAAGCTACGGTTGCAAGCCATATGCCTTTGCATCGAGGACCAGGGTATTGGAGACTGAATTTGACTTTGTTTATTTATTTTATTTATTTAGCTTTTGTTGACCGGGTAAGTGCACTAGACAAATCCTGCCTATTTTCAGGCACGACCCGGGGGAGGGGGATACAGATGAATGCCAGCTGACCTTGAATCAGATTAAGCTGTTGGTGGTATTTTTAGTGAATGAGGGAAATTTGGCCAGGACACCGGAGAAATTCCCCTACTCTTTTCGATAAGTGCTATAGGATCTTTAACATCCACCTGAACTACCACCAATACAGGCAGATGGGACCTCGGTTTAACGTCTCATCCGAAAGACGGCACCTCAGAAATGCAGCACCCCTCTCATGCTGCATTACAGTGTCAGTACTGGGATATTAAGCCAAGTGCCAGATGTGGGAACTGAACCCACAGCCCTCTGATCTCCCGGCCTCAGAGGCGAGTGTGCTACCTACTGAGCCACTGACACTGATTTTGTTACTTCTCCCTACAATAGAAGAAGGCTTTATAGCTCTATTACAGGCCAGAAAATCTGTTGTGTCTCTTTATGATACATATCGGGAATGGTGGTTAGATACAAAAACTGACATCAAACGTTTTTTCCAAAATATTGGCAGACTCCATGGTAAATATAAAACTGACACATATTTAAATTGTAGAAAGCAATTCTTGGACTTGCATTTTCATACGGCTAATGGTGATGTTTCAGTTCTTCCCATGCTACACAAAATTAGGGATCAAATGAATAAATTACAATATGATCGTTCCAAATCTTTGTACAATGAATGCCAACTTGGGACTCAGGGTACTAAAGCCTTTCTGAATTAATTTCAATTTAGCGCTGCCTAAAGACCCCAGAGATATTATGCATATTGTTGACTTGCATGTCCAAACCCTTTTTGGTATCACTGAACCTTCGCTTCACACACATAAAACTTGGTTGGGACAGTGTAATTTGCCCCAACTGTCGGATTCTGGGACATCCATGTTGGTAGCACACATTACATCAGTAGAGGTCTCTGCTGCTCTTTCACAAACAAGGACACTCACAGCTCCGGGAAATGATGGTATCCCTTATGAAATATATAAAATAGTTTTTCAGTACCTATTGAAAGAATGTACTGAAGTTCTGAATGAAATATTAATGACGAGAGTATTGCCTGAAAGTATGAATGAGGGTCTGGTAGTTTTCATGTACAAGAAAGGAGACAGAGGGGATTTGACAAACTGGAGACCCATAACTTTACTAAACACTGATTTCAAGTTGTTTACCAAAATATTAAATAATAGATCATTAAGTCAAGCACATTCCCTGTTACACTCCGCACAGACCTGTTCTATTCCTAATAGGAATGTTACAGATAGTTTAATACTCTTGCGTGAAATTTTTCACAGAGGAGCTACAGGAGAACTTACAGCCCTGATTATAAGCCTGGACCAGGCGAAAGCTTTTGAAAATGTGAGACACAGGTATTTGTGGGATTGTTTGGCCGGGTATGGAATACCTCATACTTTTATTGAGTGGATTCAGACCTGTTACGCCAAAGCTACTGCACAAGCATACTGTAGTGGCTGGTTAGGTACCACATGTCCCATATTGCGGGGAGTTAATCAGGGATGTCCAATTAGTGCACTTTTGTATTTATTTACAATAGATCCATTGATTAGGTGTGTTTACGGTCATACTGCCACACGGGGACTCTTTTTATCAAGTACTGATCCTGAGGTTAAATGTATAGCATATGCAGATGATTTGTGTTTTTTGATTGGAGATTTATCTTCTGCACTTTGTCTAAAAAAAATTTTTGCAGGGTTTTTTGTTATTTACCGGACGGAGCAAACATTAACTATGATAAATGTAATTGTACCACTTAGGGTAGAGGATATTCAATTTACACAGGTTATAGGCATACCAGTGATTAAGGATACATGCAAAATTTTGGGCCTTTTGTTCGGGGCAGGAGACTTCGCATATTTAAATTGGAAATATAAATTGCAAGAAGTACAAAATAAAGTAAATCTATGGAATACATGGAGGCTGTCTAAATTGAAACGGATTCAAATGGTTAAAACCTTTTTACTGCCCGTATTTTTATATGTGAGCACAGTTTTTAGTTTCCCTTCGACCCTGGAGACACAAATATATAGTTGTTTCTTTTCTTGCATCTGGGGTAGTAGATTGAACCCCATAAAGAGATGTGTGTTATTTTAGGAAAAAAAGTATGGTGGTTTAAAAATGCTACATCCTATAGTTTTCTTTTTTACTGTTTCTTTACACAAATCTGAAACCGTTATTTACAGATAGAGACACTCAATGGAAACCGTGGCCTCTGGATACTATGGGTGAATTTTGTTTATTATGGCCTGAACATGAGATAATCCCAAGGCAATGGTCTATAACCTATCTCCCACAGTCACTTAGATCATGCTTTGGAAAAATTAAACTGTGGGGTATTTCAAGGCAGCACCCCACTATTCTACATCTTAGTAGGAAGGAATTATATGCCCATATATTACAAAAATATTTTAAAGATACTGCAACATTTGATTCCTACGTGTCACAAACTAAACTTTCGATTGGCAATATGTTAACCTCTTCCCGGACACCACCCCACATGTGGGATGTACTGTGGTTATCCTTATATGGTAAATTAAATGTTCGCGCTAATTTGAAGCATAGGCTGATTACTGACTGTTATTGCCTTAGGGATGCTTGTTCCGAAACAACTGAAACCATGGAACATTTGTTTTTGGAATGTCCCTTTATATTAGACTTTTGTAAATCTTGTAAAACTCAAATGGCCTACCTTTCCATTATTTCCCTTATCTTTAGAAATATTGTGTATAGGTATTCTGCTGTCAATCTCGATTAAATATGATAAAGTGATGCTGTGGTTGATTTTGCTCTAAGTTTTATATTTGGCATGTGAGGTGTCGATTTACCATTCAACAGCAATCTTTTACACAGGACGAGCTGTTTTGTATGGTTGCTAATTCCTTTTTTCGGTTGAAAATACAAGACTATGACAATATTTCTCTATCCATCTGTAAATCTAGAGGGGACTCCATAGATTGGATATAACATCTATTGTACTACCTTGGTCTGACCTACTGGAATATTGTATTGTATTTCTTGTTTAGTTCTATTTCATTATGCTCTATAAAAAATTTTGTGATTCCAGACTTCACTGAATGTTACGTAATGAGGGGAAGTGAGTATTCTCTTTGTACTTATCATATGTTTTAGTTCTGTATTTGATCCAATTCTAGTGATGAACTGATGTGCTTTTCCATGTAATTTATCCATCTAAATTATGATTTCTGTTTTGCTTTTATACTTATTCTCAGGTTCCTTTCAATGTATTTAAAATTTAATTTCAGACTTTCTTAGTTTTTTTTTTTTCCTGATGTGATGTAATATTTTTTTATTATTTTTTTTTGTTCCTGTTTGTTTTGTTGTTTGACATATTACTGATTGGTTTGTATGTTTTTTCTGTTGATATGAATAAAAATTCCCCTACTGTTTTCGAGAAGTGCCATGGGATCTTTAACACCCACCTGAACTTCCACCAATCCAGGCAGATGGGACCTCGGTTTAACGTCTCATCCGAAAGACGGCACCTCAGAAGTGCAGCACCCCTCATGCTACACTACAGTGTCAGTACTGGGATATTAACCCAAGTGCCAGATATGGGAACTGAACCCATAGCCCTCTGATCTCCCGGCCTCAGAGTCGAGTGTGCTACCTACTGAGCCACTGATACACACATGTTTTGAATTAGTGTCTAGGGTAAACTGAGAATAGCCACAGTAGCCCACATTTAAAACTTTGTCTTGTCCTGCATGGTTGTTGGGGGGGGTTGTCTTGCGTGTGGCCTTAGCTGGGTGATAATTGGAGGAGGAACTAGGCCATCATTCCTGAGTGAAGCCTGTTTTTGGCTTTTGTTAGGAGAGTTAGTATAAACAAAGAAATCCTCATGAACTGAAGTGAGTCATGTATTTGTATTTATTTGATTTACCAGGAGAAAAAGCTCCATTAAGCGGTGCTCATTTACAAGGAAGTCCTGGGTAAGGACATGCAAAAAAATACCAAAACACAACACAAATACAGATCATATTGTAAAGTGCAGCGGTGGTGAGAGACATGCCACTTAAAGCTTCTGTAGGTTTAGCATGTGTTCACATGTAGGAGGTAGTGGTGGTTTTGTTGCTGGCGATGTGGTGCAACCATCCTCTAGAAGGTTTTCTGGGAGGTTGATGGATGCCCAGGTTGCAGGAAGCTCATGGTCTTAAGGTCTAGAGATAGCTTCCATAAGGGCTGATGTGCAGCACCTTGGACGCATCTCAGGATGAGGTCCACTAGAAAAGCAGTCCCATTATCTCACCTGAATGGCATCTCATGGGTGGGTGGGTGGACTGCAGTGGGAAAGACACTAGGGGGAGGAGGAATGGTACATGCACAAGGGATCCCAGGAGGTAGAAACCTTGAACCAATTCACTATACTGGTGGAATTGATTCCGGATGACTGTGTTGGCGAGGACACGGAAGTCGATACCATCGTGGGAATGGCTTCATCCAGCACAGATGTGCCAGAGGGGTGCTGGTCAAGAGGAGCAAGGAGGAACAAGAAGAGCTTCCTTATCATAGGAGACTCCATAGCTAGATGGATTGGGGGGGGGGGGCTGGTTTGCAACTCTAAACGGAAGGAGATATCAGTTCTGTGTCTTTCAGGTGTGACCCCAGAAAAGGTTATTTCCCAATTGGAGAGCTTGACCAGAGCAGGGCGTACAAAACCAGGTGTTGTGATACACTTGGGTAGCAACGACCTGGCAAGGAGCAGTGCAAAAGAGGTCTAAGGTGACTTCAGGGCTTTGGGCAGTAAGATGAGGATAGCTGAAAATACAATAGCCTTCTCAGAGGTGCTGCTGGTACCATGTGAAGGAAAGAGCAGAAAGGATGAAATCATAGAGTTCACCATATAAATAAAAGATTGGTGTGATAAGGAGGTGTTCCACTACTCAGGGGACTGGGGATGATTTAGTGCAACTAGCTGGCTGTTTGCAAAGTATGGCCTGCATCTGAGCAGAGGGGGAACCGAGGTGTTGGGGCAGAATCTAGATCTTACAAGTAGCCAGTTAAAACTAGGTAGAGGGGAGGGCAGTGTTACAGTACAAGGCAGTACACAGATACACAGAGGGATCCAGGATGGCAGCACCCCAGGTCACAGTGGACAGGAGAAGAGGGGGAGTCTGGCAGGGATAAGTGAAGAACTGTGATGGTCATGCTCACTCGAAAGCCTGTTGCACAAAGCTCCACTGTCATTTTTGTGCGACTGGACGAAGGGAATGGCTTTAAGAGACTTTCCTCTCTGGTATGTTTCCTGTATGCCACCTTATTTGCGCACCCTCTGGGATGTGATTCACCTGTGTTAAGGGTAACTGATGCTGTTCCATGACTGCTCTCTGAATGTACCATACTTGTTTGGGAGATGTGTCTTCAGAGTGCTGTTGTCATTGCCTTTACTGTGGAATTCAGTCTACAAACACAAGATATTATAGAGAAATAATTTCCCTTTACTGACTGTTTACAGAGATTTTTACAGTACACACATGATGCTTGCAGAAGCACACTCCGGATTTAGCTATGTTGTCTCAAAGCTTCGCCACGGTACATATCCCCTAGCCATAACCACAGAGTCATCACGCTTGTTAGTAACCATATAGTGTTTTTCAGCAGTAATATCCGTCTGGCAAAAATATCAAGATAAACATTTTTCTTTATGTTTTCTTTCATTCCTGAACCAAGATGCAGCATTTTGTTTTTAAAAGTTCCCACTCCTGTGCCATGCCCACCATGAAAAACGGTCTTGTGCTGTTTGCTATCAGAAACTGTGGTAGTTGGGGCAGAGCTACTCTGCTCATTCACTGCTAGAAAACACGAAAAAAAAGGTAATTTTTAATGTTTGAGAGTAGTAAATAGCAACTTCCCTTAGCTTCACCCTTGACACGGGTGCCTCTGTTGCTGCAAGCAGCCGGGCGGGCCTCTTCTGTCCGCCAGCTGCCTTCCTCCCTTTACTGCCACCGATCACCAGACCGAAGCTTCAGCCTTGACACAGGTGCCTCTGCTGCTGCAAGCAGCCAGGTGGGACTCTTCTGTCTGCCAGCAGCTTTCCTCACTGTACTGCCCGCCGATCACCAGACCGAAGCTTCACCCTTGACACAGGTGCCTCTACTGCTGCAAACAGCCGGGCGGGCCTCTTCTGTCCGCCGGCAGCTTTCCTCGCCGTACTGCCCGCCGATCACCAGACTGAAGCTTCAGCCTTGACACAGGTGCCTCTACTGCTACAAACAGCCGGGCGGGCCTTTTCTGTCCGCCGGCAGCTTTCCTCGCTGTACTCCCCGCTGATCACCAGACCGAAGCTTCACCCTTGACGTGGGTGCCTCAGCTGCTGCAAGCAGCTGGGCGGGCCTCTTCTGTCTGCTGGCTGCCTTCCCCGCTGTACTGCCCGCCGATCACCAGACCGAAGATGCACTGCTGAAACTTGACTGGCCAGAACCATCGACTCTGCCTGCTGACAGGCTGCTGCAGTTCTTTAATTCTTTGCTACTCCGTCTCCTTCTGGACTTTACGCTAATGTTACATACTGGTTGTGGTACTGGTTAAGCCTCTCCAAATTGTCCTGTGAATACTAATTTAAACATGAACCTAAGCCAGTTTACAGCAATTTTGCACTCCAAGGGTAGTTTGAAGTGCAAGTTCTTCTAGGCTGCAGGTTTGTAGATGTTAAAGTATTACAGTTCTCTTTGTTTTAAGGTCCAGTGGTAATCTACCCTGGATCAGAAACTAAGTTTAAAGTGATACAGTTTTTTCTGTTTAGACTAGATTTCATTTGGGTCACAGTTGTAAGCTTTGCCCTGCAAATAATCCAATTTCTGCTTCACTTTCTCTCCTACTGTCTCCTTCCTGCATGAATTTTTACGCCCCCCCCCCCAAAGCCTTTATTAAATACTCTCCTTCCCCCCTTGGCACCACCCTTAGGCAATCTCCACCCTTCCTTCTCCCTAATATTGCAACTCCACTTAAAGATACAGAGTGCAGCTATTAGGCCTAACACTTGTCCTGTCTTCCCCTTAAAGACATCTTCCTTTTTAGGTCACTGCCAAACTGTAAGGGTACACAGCAGCCTATAAGGCCAGGACACCCTCCTAGCTCCATCACATCTTAATCTCTTTTACTTTCCTCCCCCTCCCAAGACCTGTCTTGCTGTGCCACCACCCTTTTCCAGTTTTGGACATGGCAACCAGACTAATGCTAATTCTTATACTCCTGCCCACTCTCTGTTTGCAACCGCTGAATGACCCTAAATCAGCTGACCCTCTTATCACGGAGCGCCTCTATGGCAACATCTGCAGCACTATAACGTCTGTGCATAGTTGTGGCCCACGTGCCAACTGCAAGCCTAACAACACACCCTGGCCTACCTGTCCCAGAACGCATCTAGCTCGGCCAGGGCTTCCTCCTCCCACAGTCCTGCCTAAACTGGCCATTCTCTCTGATAAGCATGCAGCTTGAATGAATCCACAAAGACAGTACAAAGCTAACCGTAAACACTTTAAAAGTTACTTGGTCAGACTGGTACTCCTGTTACTACTGCTTTCAGACAAGATCCACCCTAATCCCGAACCCCCTCTATATCAGCGGTTGAGTGCGCCGAAACCAGACACCTTAACCTTTGCGTCACTGAACATCCGCAGCCTGATAGCAAAATTTGACAACCTTCAAGCCTAGGTAGCCCTACATAATCCAGACATACTGTCTGTGGTAGAGACATGGCTCACTCCCAAGATCCGTGATGGAACCATCAGTCTGCCGGGCTATTCGATCTTTAGGCAAGATCGTAAACCTAAAAGAGGTGGTGGCTGTTCAATCTACCTTAAGGACAGCCTTCAGGGCATAGTCCTGAATTTTCCCTGCCTAGGGTCGTTCACCCAGGCCCTTGCCATTAAGGTTCTTCTTTTGGCCCACCACAAAACTGTCACAGTTCTATCTGTCTACATCCCCCAAAGAACTCGGCCCAAGGTCTCTATGCCATCCTAGACTGTCTTGGAAGCCTAACTCTGAGGTCATACTCTTAGGTGATTTCAATATTAATTGGCTTGCCCCTGAAGCTAACCAATTCAAGGATGCAATTCAGGCTATCCACTTTATCCAGCTCATTGAAACACCCACTAGGACCAACTACTGGATGTGCACTAGTACTTTGATTGACTTGGTGCTCACCAACCGACCCGAGTATGCCTCTTTTTTTTTTTTTTGTATTATCTTTTTTCACCTTCGCTCACTGGGACCAGCTCCTCCTTCAGGCCACCTAGTACCACCAGTGACCCGCCCCTCGCAACTCCCCCAGAGCTGCCTACCTCATATTGCAGCCTCCCTTTGGGTTAGCCCGGTGTATCCCTTGCCGGGGGGGGGGGTCCCCCTCCTTTGAGATGGAAGGCGTCAGCTGGCCATTTCCAGCACTATTTCTCTCTTGCCCGGGCACTGCTGAGGCGGACATTATTGTGCCGGCAGTGCTTGAGGGTATCGTCTGGGTCGGCCACCGTCATCTGGCCGATCCGAATGCAGTTTCCACTTTTCTGGTGTTCCCGCATCGACATCCCTCTGCAGTTCTCCTGGTCTCCACCGGGGGCCGCTGCAGAGCAGCATGCTCCTCTAACCCACCCCAGGAGAGGAGAGCAGCCCAATGGACGCTCAGTCCTCTCCTTTCCCTGCCGACCCCCGGCATCCCTGGTTCGTTTCCAAACCTGGGATGCCGGCACAGTTTGAGTAAGGTGCCAGCGTCTCAGCCCTCTACTCCACCGGGCCAGCTCTGAGCATGCCTCTAATGCCTCCGCCCTCCTGGATGACATCAGTGACCACTCCCCTGTCATGTTCAGTTGGGCTAATAGTTTCTCCAGACCGCCTCCTAGAACAATCACCAGCAGGGTTCCTCAAACCTGGTCATGCTGACTGCTTCAAAATGGATCTCCTCAATGCTGACTGGTCCTCGGTTTTTGAGACTTCCGACGTTGACGATGCGCTCGACTGTTTCATCCTCCTCTTCAGTACAATCTGTGACACCCATGCTCCCATAAAAACGCGGAAGATCAAAGGTTACTTTAACCCCTGGATGAGCCCTGATAGCCTTGAACAAATGAAAAATAGAGACCACTTCTGGCATGTAGCTTGGGCCACTGGCAAGCAGTCTAATATCCTGAACTACAGACGTGCGAGGAACAGCTGTACCAGGACCATCCGATTAGCCAAAAATGTATACTATAAAGATGCCCTAACCAAGAACTGGAATGAGGTGCACAAATTCTGGGCTAACCTAAATGAGGTCACCGGGTGAGAACCCAAAACGGCCCCTACCATGTTCTGCGTTGATGGCGCCCCAATCCTTGACCCAAAAATCTATCGCCAACACCTTTAACAATGCCTTCACCGACTTGCAGCATGTTCTCCCCACCGACTTCTTCTCCCCCACCGTCCCTGCTGCACCCATGCAATCTCCATCACATTCCCCCTTTCACTTCAAGACTATTACCTTTGGAGAATCCAGGAAATATCTGCGCAAAGTGCTTGGGAAGGGGAGATTCAGTGGGGATAACCTCGACCTGAATCTAATCTCACTCTCGCTCGAAGAAATCCTGTCCTCTCTCACCCATATCCTTAACCTCTCGCTCCGTCTCGCAGTATTCCCTCAAAAAAGGAAAGCTGCAGTAGTCACCCCCTGTGTACAAGAGTGAGGATCGTGCCCTCCTCGGGAACTAGAGACCCATCTCTATACTACCACCACTCTCGATGACCCTTGAACGAATCATTGCCGACCAACTCGTCATTTATCTGGACAAGCACATGCTCCTTTGTGTAGTGCAACATGGCTTTAGGGCTGGGCATAGCACCTCTACAGCCCTTCTGGAATACACAGGCTTCATCCACAAATCCCTCGATCTTGGCCAGCTAGTCGGGGCTATCTGTATTGACCTAACAAAGGCCTTTGACACGGTCAACCATGCCCTTCTAGTTGACCAACTCACTGCCATAGGCCTTGCCCTGAGGCGGCTGCATGGTTCCGCAGCTACCTACACTGCCGTTCACAGCAAGTCAGGATATATACTTTTCTCTCTGACAACAAGCCTGTGTGCTCAGGCATTCCATAGGGGTCAGTACTGGGCCCTCTCCTCTTTAGCCTATTTCTGAATTGCCTTCCCCTAGCTAGTCAATGCTGTATCCTCTTCTACACGGATGATGCGGTTATCTTTTCTAATGGCTCTGACCCCACTGCTCTAGAACAACAGCTACAATGTGACTTCACCAGCGTTGTCGTGGTTCAAAAATCATAATTGATAATGAACTACAAAAAAACAAAAACCATGTTGTTCACCAGCCTTAAGAACAAGCACAAAAACTACCCACTATCAATATGTGATAGGGGTGGTGTTCCCTCTTGAACGTGTTCATCACTTCAGATATCTCGGAATCACTCTTGACAGCTTGCTCTCCTATGCCCTCCACATACACATCACAGCTAAAGCAATCAACAAACGCTTAGGGCTACTTTATTGCCATAGGCAGAGCCTGACCCTTGAAGCCCTCAGCATAGCAGTCAGGGCTCGAAATAACCGTCTGTTCACCTGTCCGAGACAGACAGTTTTCAGAGAGGACATGCATTTTGTTCCCATTGCCTGTCCCTGGGACAGGCAGTAAGCTTTACTGTAAGAAATGAGCACTAGGACCCTGGAGCACATTAGCAGTCAGCTTGCCTCACGCCATCTGTGAGAATGCGTGGTAACGGAAGCACCACGTCAAGTGTCACATTGTGCATACCATCCCTGTCCAACACGACCTCACCTGATCTATTCCAGTTCTGCACTTAGTTTGCATTTTGGTGGACAAATCTGCAGCTGCATTTGTAAATCTCGTCATCGTGCATACACAGTAGCCAGTTCTTGCTTGCCTCCGCTGTGTTCGTCTTTGAAACTGTCAGTCCGCAGAAAGGCAACAACAGGAGGTGAGCATGAAGAGAACATACTTTTCTTTCACCAGTGGGCTTGGGGAGCAGTTATTTAAAAACCTTTTCGGGGCTAACCAATAGCAGCATGAAAACGCAGAAGAAAATCAAAAAAGCCCCTATCTGGGCTAAGGAGTATGCGCCACGAGCAGGAATGGCGCCGAGCTGCAGGTACACTCGTCCATGAACAAGTTTGTCATTTAATGTTGTGTATCACTAAAATATTACAGTGCCTACCTTGTATAACACTGATCGAGTAGAAGTAATTCTCATAGAAAAATGAACACCCTAACACATTTAATTTTATCTATGAAAGCTGAAGTCGGGATTCCGGGCATGTGCATTAGTGTCAGCTCTAATGTGGATGCCTGGAATCCCGGCTTCAGCTTTCATAAATAAAATTAAATGTGGTCGGGTGCTAGTTTTTCCAGAAGAATTACTTCCACTTGATCAGTGTTACACTAGGTAGGGGCTGCAATATTTTACTGATACAGGACACTAAATGACAAACTCGTTCCTGAACGAGTGTACCCGCAGCTTGGTGCCATTCCTGCTCGTGGGCACATGCTGCATGGATTTTAATCAGACCACTCTTAATACAGATTAGGAAGAATAATGCATATTATTAATGTAATTTGAAAATGTAATGCCACCACTGCTTTGAATACTGACAATGCTTCCTCTAGGTGTATTGAGTGCTGACACCACAACATTAGCGTCGTAAGTGGACAGTGTCCCTTGATAGAATCGATGAAAAGGAAAAGCAAATTAAAAACAAAATTCAGGGTTGTCAACGCAGCAACTAGCAGCAGACAAGATGTACAGAAATTTAATTTAAACAAAAGGTCAATATAAAAGCCTTTGTCAAGGCTAAAATGGAAGGGCAGACTGACAAAAGAGGGGAAGGAATTAAAAGACCATTTCTGGGCTGATTGAGCAAACGGGGGTGGAGGGGTCTCAGACAGCACTTAAGGTAGCAGTGTGCAGGTCAGAATGGGTGGGGGTGGGGGGATCAGTTAAAACACTGAGGGCACTGGTCTGTGTACTCCGAGGGTGCTAGTTACAATCACTGGTATAGGGCACAAATCTGTCCAGTCAGTAGATGCCAGTTACTTAGCCCTCTTTAAGGCACATGGTTCCATTCCAGCAGGCACCAGTTTGAAAGCCTTATTCAGAAACATGTATTTAAAATTACTTAAAAATTTGCAGGACAGGTACTTTCTCTGTGGGACAGGTAAAATTTGCATACCACCTGTCCCTTGGACAGCCATCCTGAAAAAATTATTTCTAGCCCTGATAGCGGTCCACAGTTTAGTGTGTTCCCTAGTGGACTACGGACTGCTGATATATGGCTCTGCCACAGATACTGCTCTCCGACGTATAAAAACTGCCCTTAACAATGCCTGCAGGCTCACCTTAGGGGCACACCGACTAACCCACACCTGCGAACTCTATGCAAAGGCTCATTGGCTAACGCTCTTTGGTTGCTTAAAATATCAGTCCTGTCTCCTGGCCAAAAAGATCTGCCTTAGCTCCCGACTGGGGTCCAACAACTTCTAGTTCCCAGCACTAATCCCAAGCCCACCTGAAATTCGGAACTGCAGTCCTTCCTGACTCCAAAATGTCGGACATCTCACAGACAAAGGTCCTTTGCCTGTCGGGCACTGTTGTGGTTCTGCTCCCTCCATGAGAACATTATTAGCCTGCCCACTCTGTGGACCTTCAAAAGGAACCTAAAGAACCATTTAATACAGGAATCTCAATGTGTCTGCCATCGCTAGCACCTAGCAAAGGCATCTTCTACCATCTGCCCTTCTGCCAAACAGATCTCTCTCTCGGATACCCTGCACTTGGGTCTCAACCCCCTACTCCATCTCTCCAGCACTTCTATGCGCTAACCCCCTCATGTTGCTGACAACTAAGAGGTTCCCTGTTGGGCACAATTATTTAGTCTGTTCCTGTATGTATCTGAATGTGTTACTTATTCCAGTTTAAGTTTTCGCTGTATTTTTTGCGTTCCTTTGCTTAAAGACCAAATGTACCTAAATGTTCTCATTCTAATTCCGTTGCCTTGTTTGTCTCAGTCCTCTGTATAATCGCCTACTTGTTCTAAATGTACTAATGTGGAACCTATGTAAAGAGCTCTGAGCTCACATGGTTAATCTGAGATCAGAAATAAATAAAACTTCTGACACCCAGGAGATCTCTCCTACAGCCTGAGATGAAGTATTGTCCAGTAGTATACTTTAGGCAAAGGTTACTCGTATGCAGTATTTACAGAGCCATGGTACAGTGTACAGTTTACTTTGCAGTTTTAATTTCATTTTCCCTAAGCACAGGCTTTGTAGAAAGGATCTGTGGAAAACGTCTGGTATTTAGAGATTGTTAGACTTGTAATTAAGCCATTTACTAATTAAGAGTGCTATCTTAATGTATTCATGCCCCCTAGCAATGATGGCATTTAGCTCTGTGTTTATGGATTTTTTTTGAGTACAAAGTTTGTTATGTACAGCCCACCAGTTTTGTAATAACATTAGGGTTTGCGATTGCTTACCTACTATGATAATGATGTACTGTGCTTCACTGGTTGTATAATCCCTCCGAGGATTAATTTCCTGTCTGTTTCAGCTAAAACTGAATAAACTAAAATAAAAAAGAAGAAACCTGTCATGGCACCATCCTAATACATCTACAGTAAAAATCTAGTGTGTACATTCAACAGGTAGCCTCAGCAGAAGAGATTTGTAAAAATTGCAGGTGGTGGCCATCTTTAATAATGTGAGTCATTAATTGCGAAATTAATTGTAAAAAGCAGTTTTAACAATATCTGAGAAAACTAAAAATACACTGAGCATGAATCTTGCAATGCTAAAAAAATGAAATTTTTTGCCAGCTAACAAATACTGCTTCCTTAATAACCTGCAGAACTAAGAGTTTAATAGCCTAAAATAATTCAAGGGTGGCAACACTGTGGTAAATTGTATCCTGAACCTGGCACATTAGTACATTTTTGGTACCTTCTTGGCTCTTCTGCGTGCTTTTTTTAATGGACAGACTTTTACCTTTTTTTTTTCCCCCCAAGTTTGGAGTACCTTTCATGAACTACGTGTACCTGCTTAATTTCAGCCTCTCAATTTCTGAGACCCTGTATGTACTGGCAGTCCATTTTTAAAACCGTTTTTAAAAACAGTTTTAAACTCACCGTGGAAGTCGGCTCACATTTGTTTGTATTTCTTCAGACCTGTGCTTAAACATGGTCACACTGCACCCACGCTTTAGCCCTGTAACAGTTTAAGAAGCCCAGTGCCAGCACAGTCTGCAGCATGGATCAGTGCTGCTTCAGGCAAAACACTGACTGGTCTCCTGTCCACACTTCCAGGTAACCCATGTTAGGTTTGAAACCATGTTTAAAACCGGTTTTAAGACTAGGTCCCTTGCAGGGTTTAAACACGGTTTCAAACCATGTTCAGTGCAGACACGAACCGTGTTCGGGCTTGTTAAATATTTTAAGGGGACTTAAAATGTTTTAACAAACCCAGTGTATACAGGGCCTGAAATGTCCAGTATATTAGCATTCAGAGTTTTTACTTTATATAATAGGATTACAAGGTAGCTTTTCAAATTTCAAATGTGGAGTGAAATTCAATGCTGATTCGTGTAAGATCCTTCAATTGGCCTAAAACATTCTGGTCTGAGGTACCAGTTTTGTTTTTTTTTTGTTAACTTTCTGTTTATGTCCCTTCCCACTCTAGCCTACTCCATTTGTGGTCTCTACCTTTAGCCCCATCACCCATGCTCTCCAGAACTTACTATCTTACCTATAAGTATGGTTCCTTGGCATTCTTTTTTTTTGGAGGCACTGATCCTTACTGAGTTCAGTCCTGCCCACCGTCCCCTCATGAAACTATTAGCAAGACTCAGCTTACTCCCCCGCCCCCATTGGAGCCACGGGAGCAGGACCCCGCAGCAGACATTGTTGGCAGTGGAGATGGTGACAGAGCAGGGCATCATGCCCAGGGGCTGGATTTTTCCTGAATGCTGGACCCTTGGGATCGGTGATCTGCAATGAAGTTCAGCATCCACCTCACCCCCTAAGGTGACGGCGCCAGCCACGGTGGTACCCCCAGCCTCTGCCAGGGGTTCGTAAAGTGCTAGTCACTCTTCTTCCTCCCCCTGGAGAAGGAGAGCGGTCCCTGGGATGCGTGATTCCCCCCCACCCGCCTGCCCTCTGACTCCCGAGTCTGTCACCAAACCCAGGATGTCCCTTAGCTTTCTCCTGGTGGGACTGTCGGGGGTGGAGCAAGCCCCCTGGAATGTATTTTAGACCAACATAAGAAGGGAGCCATGTTTGGTAGAGTGGGACCTGTATGATGGGGCGACATCATCCTGCAGCGGCTGGGGCTTGTATTTTTTCTCCTGTTTCTGCCCTCAACCCAGAATGACGCTGAACTATGGACAGAATAGCACTGACACTCATGCTACGCATGCTGCTGCTGCTGGATTGCATTTTCCTTCCCACACAGATTCTGCAACTGCACAGCTATCTGTGGTTACTATTGCAGCAGGAAAGAGTACCCCCCAACCCCCACAGGAGGAGGAGAGCATCCATTGGGATGGTCGAGCTACCCCCTCTGGCCAGTCCCCCATAAACCAGGTTCATTCCCAGACCCTGGTCCCTGGCATCGTGCGCAATAGAACTGCTGCATGGTGGGGGTACTTTTTTTTTTTTTTCATTTTTTGTTAATGGAAACCAACTAGTTGCAATGAATCATTTAAAAAGACCTGTCACAGGAATGTGCAGCGGCAGTAGATATGGAAAAATTGAATTTGGGCAGGAGCAAAAGGGGCATAAGATATTGTGAATGTGATGTGAGTCTACCCCATTACAGGGCACTGGTAAGACTGAACTTGGAGTATGGTGTGCAGGTCTGCTCACCACCATATGAAAAGGATATTGCAGCAGCTTTGAGAGGGTGCAGCAACAATTGAAATAATTAAGACTATGGAGGACATTTAGACAGGCTTGGTATGTTTTTCAATGGAAAAGTAAGGCTAAGAAGCGATTATTTCATTTTTAAAAATGTTAATGGGATTAGACAGGTTGGGTCATGTCAGTTTCTTTCAGATTGTTCAGGGCA
This sequence comes from Neoceratodus forsteri, assembly GCA_016271365.2. Classification (NCBI taxonomy): domain Eukaryota; kingdom Metazoa; phylum Chordata; order Ceratodontiformes; family Ceratodontidae; genus Neoceratodus; species Neoceratodus forsteri. The sequence goes on along the minus strand of CM057449.1, from coordinate 1,821,659,608 downwards.
TACTGTATGCTTGAGCAGGGGGTGATGTGACGTAACCCTATGAAACAAGCTCTCGAACGAAGCGGCACATGTGAGTGGGTGCATGTCAATCTTTTAAACTCATGCTGGATCTGTTCCTCATAGAAAATAACATAGAAACATAGACTTTGTCGGCAGATAAGGACCGCTTGGCCCACTTAGTCTGCCCATTTCCCTACCTGCTGGATAAGCTGCAGATCCTAGTTAACTAACAGCTTATTTCTTCCTACCCCCAACAAAAAATGCCTTATGTTTGTCCCATGCATTCTTGAATTCTCCCACAGTTTTAGACCCCACAACCTCCTCTGGAAGGCGGTTCCATGCGTCCACCACCCTCTCTGTGAAAAAATACTTCCTCACATTGCCACTGAGCCGTCCCCCTTCTATCTTCAAATTGTGTCCCCTTGTTCTTGCACATCTCTTTTTCTGAAAGATGATATCCTCCTAGACACTGAGGTACTTAAAAGTTTCAATCATGTCCCCCCTCTTTCTCCTTTCCTCAAGGGTATACATATTAAGCTCCTTTAGTCTCTCCTCGTATGGCTTCTCTTGTGGACCCTGCTCTCCTCTGGACTGCCTCTATCCTTTCTATGTCCTTGGGGAGATGGGGTCTCCAGAACTGTACGCAGTACTCCAGATGGGTTCTCACCAACTGTCTGTACAGAGGGATAACAACTTCCTGTTTTCTGCAGATGATGCCTCTCCCCTATACATTCCAGTAGCCCTCCAGCTCTCCCTATTGCCTTCTCACATTGCTTGCTAACCTTAAGGTCATCTGATATGATTATCCCCAGGTCCCTTTCCATTTTTGTTGTTGTTACTACCTCCCCCCTCATTGTGTACTCTTCCCCTGGGTTTTTGTTTCCCAGGTGCATTATTTTGCACTTCTTTGCATTGAATCCAAGCTGCCACACTTCTGACCATTCCTCCAACCTTGCCAAATCTCTTCTCATCCTTTCCACCCCCCCTTGTGTATCAATGCTGTTGCAGATCTTTGTGTCATCTGCAAAGAGACATACTTTTCCTTCCAGTCCGTCTGCAGTGTCACTTATAAAGACATTAAAAAGGAGTGAACCCAGTACTGATCCCTGCGGTACTCCACTAGTAACCCCTTTCTTCAGCGTGGACTCCATTTACAATTACCTTTTGTGTCCTGTTGTCCAGCCAATATTTTACTCAGGCTGCCACCCTGGGACCCACTCCCAGGCTGGCTAATTTGTTTATTAATCTTTTGTGTGGGAATGTGTCAGATGCCTTGCTGAAGTCTAGGTAAGCCATGTCCACAGCCCCTCTCTGGTCTACTACTTTGGTCACCCAGTCAAAGAAATCGATTAGATTCATCTGACATGACCTTCCCACTGTGAATCCATGCTGCCTTGGGTCATGTGCCCCACTGGCCTCTAGGCACTCAACAACTCTTTCCTTCAGAAGTGATTCCATCATTTTCCCTACCAGAGAGCTTTTATTTATTTATTTATTTATTTATTTATTTATTTATCTATTTATTTATTTATCTGAACAATCGGATTAACAACCTTTGAGCCAGAGGCTCGTTTGCAAAGGTACCTTGTCACATAGAGGACAACAGTGTTACATATTTACAGCATAAAAAACAATGAAAGACATAGAGTTACACAGTTGTGATCATACAGTTGAGATCAAACTGACAGGTTTCTAGTTTTCTGCCTCTATCTTGCTCCCACTTTTGTGAAGGAGAATCACATCCGCCCTCTGTCACAAACCCACTCAGCAGGTCAGCCTTCTGCTCCCAAAGTGCCAACCTCCGAGCGCAGTCTTGTGAACAGTTTAACAGAACAAGATAGCCCTCTTTTCTGTTTTGTGAGTTCGGTTCAACCTTTGGTCTCCAGTCTTGGAGGGATTCAAACTGTGAACCTCTTGTTAGCATACCCAATGCACAGGTTCAGATAATTATGTCTTCAGGGGGCCAGATATCTTTGCCTATGGGTACCTAACCGGGTATACAGAGATGAATCCTTTAAAACTTTAATAAAGACCTCAAATTTAAAACACTTCTCTTTCCAGTTTATCACTATTCAAGCTTATGCCTAGTGTCTGCTATAACCATATACACTTTTCTTACAAATGAAAGAAATTCAAAGACAGACCAGTATGCTCTAAAAAAGAGTTTTACTAAAATAGATAAACATATGTAAAACACAAAATACAGAATTATTATATCACAAGACATACAAATTTTTTAAAAGAACAAGGTTTAAACATAGAAGTTGACGGCAGATAAGGACAGCAAGACCCATCCAGCCTGCCCATTTATTTTTCTACCTTATAAATGTGCCACTGGCCTTTGCTCTGTCTGTGGCCTATCTATTCATACTCATCAATATTGCTCCCTTACTTTATGTCTATCCCATGCCCGTTTAAAGCCCTGCACTGTATTCTTAGCCACCACTTCCTGAGGTAGGCTGTTCCATGCATCCACCACCCTTTCTGTGAAAAAGAATGTCCTCACATTCCTCCTTAATTGGCCTCCCTCTATTCTCATGCTGTGTCCTCTTGTCCTGCTATTTTTCTAATATTTAAACATGTTAGACTCTTTCACCTTGTTAATGCCCTTAAGGTATTTGAATGTTTCGATCATATCACCACTCTCCCTCCTTTGCTCAAGGGTATACGTATTGAACTCTGTTAATCTATCCTTATATGTCTTCTAATGCAGTCTCTGCACCATTTTGGTTGCCCTTCTCTGGACTGCCTCAATTTGGTTAATGTCCTTGTGAAGGTGTAGCCTCCAGTACTGCACGAAGTACTCCAGATGGGGCCTAACCAGTGTCTTGTAAAGAGGGATTATTACCTCCCTCTTATGACTTGCGATACCCCTACTAATACCCCTAACATCCCCTAGACTTACCTACTGCTTTAAAGTCTGCTTGGATGATTTCAGGTCATCGGTGATGATGATGCCCAAGTCTCTTTCTTCCTTTGTGACTGCCAGCAACTCCCCTCCCAGCCTATAGGTGGCTTCAGGGTTTCTCTTCCCTATGTGCATGATCTTACACTTTTTTGCATTAAATCCCAGTTGCCACTCTTCTGACCATTTTGCTAGTTTATCCAGATCTCTTCTCATTCTGCCCACCCCATCTGGATCATCTACACTGTTGCAGATCTTGGTGTCATCTGCAAATAGACTAGCCTTACCCTTTAATCCATCTGCAATGTCACTAATAATGATATTGAAGAGGACTGATCCCTGAGGTACCCCACTTGTGACCTGCATCTCTTCTGACTGTATACCATTTACCACCACTCTCTGTTTCCTGCCCGTCAACCAGTTTACCACCCAGTTGACCAACTTCTGACCAACCCCGAGCTTACCCAGCTCATTTATCAATCTTCTATGTGGAACAATGTCGAAAGCTTTGCTGAAGTCAAGGTAGGTGACATCAACTGCTCCCCCTTGGTCCACCATTCTGGTTACCCAGTCAAAGAAATCTATGAGATTAGTTTGACAGGTACTTCCTTTTGTAAACCCATGCTGTCTTGGATCCTGTGCCCCTATGGATTCCAAGTGTTGCACTATCCTTTCCTTAAACGGTGCAAATTCCTACAACAATATTTAGATTTATCTCTTCTTTCTAAATACCTGTTTAAAGTGCTCACAGATGTTTCTTTGTCAGAGTCTAGATAGGTTTCACACCATCCTCCCATGATTTGTTAAGAAGGGTAGTCACTGGTGTCACTAGTTCTCCCCTTAATTCTTTTAAGAATTCTGAGGTGAATCCCGTCAGGCCCCATTGCTTTGTCCACCTTCAGTTTTAAGAGTTCTTTGAGAACTCTTTCTTCTGTGAAAGGACTGTGATCGACCCCCCCCCATCCAGAGTGCTTCTGTTAATCGGATTGGATATCTCCCCTTCCTCCTCTTTTGTGAATACTGAGCAGAAGTATTCGTTCAGTATCCCTGCTTTTTCACTGTCCCTCTCTGCCCACCCACCGTCCAGTCTTTTCAGCCTCACTATCCCTCCCTTTGCCTTTCTATGCCCCCTAATGTACCTATCAAAGGTTTTATCCCCCTACTTAACTGAGTTGGCTATCTTTTCCTCAGTTTGGGCCTTTGCTATCCTGACTGCCTTCCCTGCTACCTTCTGCCTTAACTGGTACAGTTCTCTGTCCTGCTCCTTCTGTGTTTCCTTATACTTCCTAATTGCTGTCTTTTTCTCCCTAACCTTCCCCGCCACTTCTTTTGAGAACCATAGTGGCTTTTTCTTTCATTTTGATTTGTTTATTTACTTCATACAAAGGCGTGTTGCCTCTGTGATGGCAGTTTTGATGTTTCCCCGTTGTTCCATTACCCCTCCTCCTTGCCTGTTTGCTAGTGCTTTTCTAAGGCACTCTCCCATTTTGACAAAGTCATCCCTCCTGAAGTCCAGTACCCTCACTTTTGTATGGCTTTACTCTGCAGCTGAGTTTGTCATGAACCACACTGTTTGGTGGTCACTTGTTTCCAGATGGCTACCCACTTCTAGATCTGAGATCCTCTCACTGTCCCCATTTGAGAGTATGAGGTCTAAGATTGCTCCCTCCTGAATGGGTTCCAACACTAGCTGTCTGAGGCATGCCCCATGTAGGGCATAGAGAATGACCCTGCTCTTGGATGTAGCTGCAGCAAAGGTGCTCCAATTAACATCAGGCATATTCAGGTCCCCCATCAACAATGTCTCCCCTGTTCTGCCATCCTAAGGATGCCTTCTATCATATCCTTGTCTATTCCCTCCCCCTGAGATGGGGATTTGTATACAACCCCTGTGCAGATTGTGGTGCCATTTCCAGTCTCTAACATTTCTGGGTACTTCATTTAATTCCGTGGTGTAATGGTGTAGTGGTGCATGGGGCAGACTTGACAGCTTGTAGCAGAACCAACCCGTGAAGAGGCTATACTGGATTTGGTTCTGACCAATGGGGACAGGATCACAGATATGGAGGTGAGCAGTCACCGTGGTACCAGCAATCACAGGACATTGTGGTTTAAGGTAACCACAGTGGAGGAGGCAAACCATACAAGTATATAGATCCTAGATTTCTGGAAGACTAACTTTAAGGAGATGGGCAGAAATCTCAAAAGAGCCCTAGTAGCGGAAGGTATGGGGGAGATGTGGAAAAACAGTGGTCTAGACTCAAGCAAGTCATAACAGAAGTAACAGATCACTGTGTCAAAATGCATAGCAAGAGTAAAAGAAAGAAAAGGCCATTATGGTTCTCGAAGGTAGTGACAGAGAAAGTAAGGAAAAAGAAAAGAGACTTCAGAAGATGCAAGGAAACACAAAAGGATGAGGACAAAGAACAGTATCTGGAGAAGCAGAGGGAATCTGGGAAAATAATTAGAAAGGCTAAAGCACAGACAGAGGAAGGTATATCCCTGGCTGCGAAGAAAGGCGACAAGACCTTCAGATACATTATCGAGAGGAAAAAGACCAGAAATGGGATCTTTAGGCTGAAGAAGGAAGGAGGAGAAAGGGTGGAGAATGACCTAGAAAAGGCTGAGATACCTAACAAGTACTTTTGTTCAGTATTCACCAGGGAAGGGGAGGGTGAGGGACCAAGACTCAGTAAGAGAGGTATTTGGGGAGGGAGGTTGACACTAGCCCATTCACGGTGGAAAGAGTCCTAGAAGAACTCGGAAAATAAAAGTAGATAAGGCAGTGGGGCTAGATGGGATCCACCCCAGAGTACTAGAGAAACTCAGGGAAATGCTAGCGGAACCACTGGCTGCCCTTTTCAGTGTATCACTAGAGACGGGGGAGGTACCTGAGGACTAGAGGAGGGCAGATGTGGTCTCTCTCCATAAGAGTGGAAGCAGAGAGGAGGCAGGCAATTACAGGCGTGTAAGCCTCACCTCAGTAGTGTGGGGAAACTAATGGAGTCCTTACTTAAGGAGGATTGTGAAGTTTCTGGAGTATAGCGGGGCACAGGATCCAAGGCAGCATGGATTCTCAGGAGGAAGGTCCTGTCAAACGAATCAAGATTTCTTTGACTGGGTAACTAGAATGGTAGATCGGGAAGGGGTGGTGGATGTAGCCTACCTGAATTTCAGCAAGGCCTTTGACACCATCCAGCACAGGAGATAGCTAAATAAATTGGGGAGCCTGGGAGTGGGTCCTATGGTGGTAAAGTGGGTTGGGAACTGGCTAAGGGACAGGACTCAGAGGGTGGCGTTAAATGGCATGAAATCTGAAGAGAGGGAGGTGACCAGCGGGGTGCCACAGGGGTCTGTGCTGGGGCCTGTCCTATTTAATGTCTTTATTAGCGACATTGCAGAGCGTCTGGAGGGAAAGGTGTGCCTCTTCGCAGACAACACCAAGATATGCAGTAGAGTGGACACACAGGAGGGGGTGGAAAAAATGAGAAAGGACCTATTTATTTATTGAAAATATTGGAATTGCAAACCTTTGAGTCAGAGACTTGTTTACAAAGGCTCCACATCAAAAGATAACAAGTGAATACAGTGCAAGTTTGCATGGTTATAACATTGCAAGAAAAACAATTAAACAGAGCAAGACACAGAGAAAGTTCTAATGTGGAGGCAAATTATACGAGGCAGTACAAATAGAATGCAAGTTGAACACAATAGATAGCATAAAGTACTGGCCAGTGAAGAACACAGAGAGGAGGAGAACAGGTCAAAGAAGTCACAGGTAGGGGGAGAGGCAGTCCAGGGGACCTTGTCACTCAGTAAGGAAGGAGGTAGCTATCTACTGGGGAAGGGGAGGGACCAGGGGGACCTAGATATAGGATATTTGGGAGGGGAGGAGATGGAAGGAAAATGTAGTGGGTAGAGCAGAGGAGAGGGAGTAGAGGGAGAGCAGGGAAGCCATAGAAGGAGGAAGGAACCAGGGGAGAGAAAGGAAGGGTGGCAAGTGAGTAGGTAGAGGAGGGATAAAGTCAGGGGGAAGTCAAGAGAGGAAAAAAGGGGGGTGTATACTGCGAAAGGGGTGGCTGTGCTAGGAACAGTCACAGCCGTTACGAGACGGTAGGTGTTGCCGTAGTTTAATTTTAAACAGGCTAATTTTATTTTCAGAGAAAACCTCAGGAGGTAGACTGTTTAACCAGACGGGAGCTCTGTACATGCAAGCATGCTGTCCATGGGCTGTTCTACAAAATGGGATAAGGAAGGAGACTTTAGTGGTGCTTCTGGTAGCCCGGGGAACAGGGGTGACGGTAAGGAGTTGCTAGGCAGTGGGCATTGAAGGACTAAGGGTGAGCTTGTGTGCTTCAGACAGGTATGGTATTGAAGTCTCCCAGAAACATTCAGCTAGTTTGCTTGTTGATGGAGGTTGTAAGTATGGGGGAGCCTGTGACCATTCACAACAAGGCAGCACGCTTTATTTAGGCTGACCTTAACCCTGTTTAGCAAGGTGTCATTTGCACTGCCATAGATTACTATTCCGTAAGTTACAATGGAAAGGACCGAGCTGGCAATGACAAGCTTGAGGGCATCAGTGGTGAAACAAGACTTGTGCCTGTAAAGTGGTCCAATTCTAGTATTTACAGCTTTGCAGACCTGATTGATGTGCTCTGGATGGAGAGGGAGGGGGGTCAAGGGTGATGCCGAGGTACTTAAAGTTTATGACTTGCTCTAGAGGCTGGCAGTGGTTGTTGAGAATAGAGAGAGGCACATCCTTAAACCTATTAGAGGAGTGGTCGTGTGTCTGGCAGTTAAGTTTCAATGCTAAAAACTGCAAAATCATGCACCTGGGTCACAGGAATCCAAGGGAGGAGTACAGGATGGGTGGTGAAATTCTGGCCACCACAAGTTAGGAGAGAGACCTGGGGGTTATCATATCTGACGATTTGAAGGTGATCAGACAATGTGAACAGGCAGTGGGGAGAGGAAACAGAATGTTTGGGGGGCATAGGGAGGGGCATAACAAGCAGGAGGAAAGAGGTGGTGATGCCACTGTACAGATCACTGGTAAGGCCTCAGCTGGAGCACTGTGTCGGAAGATAGTACATGGGCTGCACCAGAAGCCCTACGAGGAAAGACTTAAGGACCTTAATATCTATTCACTAGAGGAAGGAAGGGAGATATGATAAAGACTTTCAAGTACCTTAGGGGAATAAACAGAATACAGGTGGAAAGCATACCTCAGAGAAAACTCTGCACAAGAACAAGAGGGCATGATATAAAGCTGAAGGGTGAAATGCTCAGGGGTAATGTTAAGAAGTACTTTTTCACTGAAAGGGTGGTGGAGCTGTGGAACAACCTTCCAGCAGAAGTAATGGGTGTGAAAACAATATGGGGGTTCAAGAGTGCATGGTATAGACATAAGGGTACCCTTTAGATGTGCAGAGCGGGAGAGCCGCAGATCAAATAGGATCTGGGCTGCAGCAGTAAGTAGGGAAATGGTCAGACTAGGTGGGCCATATGGTCCTTATCTGCCGACAGATTCATTGTTTCTATGTAAAGAGGGTTCCTATATGTTTCCAAATTGTTTTATGTCAAGAAGTTCCAATAAGGGACTCACTCAATGCACATAATGGATCTTCAAAACATTTTTATTTTCATTAGCCACGTAACAGCAGCTCAGTGATGATGTTTGTGGCTAAGAATGTCTCTTTGTCACCACCAGCACAGCGTTCTCATTTTTATCAAACAAGTGGCATAAACTTTAGGTTTCTTGCTTCTTAATTCAAGTATATAAGGAAATCTTAGGAGGTCCGTCTTTATACATTTACAGTGTTGCATGGCTGAGCACTACTTCCTGCATTTCAGATGCATTTTCTGCTTTGCCTCATGCCATAGCGCTGATAACAAGTGATATGCAGCCCAACCATCTCCCTAAGCTGGCAGGTCTCCATTAGGATTTACTTATATGCTTGAATTGAGAAGCAAGAATCCTAGAGTTTATGCAACTTATTTGATAAAAATAAGGATACTGTGATTGCTGGGACAAATTATACTGTGATTGCCGGGACAAAGTGGTGCTTACGGCCCCAGAACGTTAACTAGTTGTTCTTTGGCTGGTGAAACGAAACATTTTGGAAAATCCATTGTGTACATGGAGTGAGCCCTATGCTGGAACTTTTTATCTGTGACTGAGTCAATCTGGGCATCCCTAACACCTCAAGTAATTGTGTCTCGCCTTTTTTTTTTTTTTTTTTTTTTAACTAAACAAGTAGGGAATCCTGGAAGCACCCCTCGTTGCTTGTCAATGTTTTTTTTATGTAAAATTGAACATTGTGGCTGCTTGACTACAGCAGGAGATGAAGATGATGGAACCATGGTCTTTTTTTTTCTAGTCTGTTCTGTGTTCCCATGTAACTAGACTCTTGGTTATGCAGTTGTTTAGGGAATAGAACAGAGTTGAAGTTAGTATGCCAAACAATAAAACGTCTGTTCTGTTTTTCAGATTTTAACCTACCTGCATTAAGAGATGTCTTCTTGACCAAAGATATTAAGCTGTTTACACCTAAGTCTACTCAGGAAAATCCAGACTTAGAGGAAGGCTCCTACTCAGCTACTCATTCTTCTTCAAAACGGACCTTCTGCAGCTGGAATGCTAGACGTCCACAGAAGAATTCTCAGCGTTATTCTGTACGAAATGCAAAAAAAGCTCAGCTGTCCACTTCAGATTCTGATGCCAACTCTGAAGACAGGACTACTATGATTAGACATAGAAGGTCTCGGATGTTGCAGCCCTTTATAAATTTCCATCCACGAGTAGACTATCTACCCAACAGGGGCAATCGCCTTGCAACAGATACAGTGAAAGACCCTCATTTAGACACGATGAGCCTAGAAAATAGAAGCCATTCTTTTCCTGGACATGTATTAGATTCAGAGATGCTTACTGATCCTGCTGCAGTATCAATCGCAAATAAAATGGAGAACACTTCATTTGACCTCTGTCATGTCTTGTTATCATTATTAGAAAAAGTATGCAAGTTTGATATGACTGTGAACCAGAATCCTGCACTAACTGCAAGTGTGGTGCCTACCTTAACTGAATTTCTATCCGTGTTTGGAGACTGTTGTAATGGGAGTGGCTCTGTGGAGAGTGAGGAGGTTGCTGCTGGCTGGAAAGAGGAGCCCATAGCTTTGGTACAGAGGATGCTTCTGCGAACTGTGCTTCATCTTATGTTTGTGGACATCAACAACAGAGAGGCTATACCAGACACATTAAGGAAGAATTTCACCGATTTGCTGAGAGCAACTTTGAAGATCAGGAACTGCTTGGAAAAACAAACTGACCCATTTGCTCCAAGACCAAAGAAGACACTGCAGGAAATACAGGAAGAGTTTTGTTTCTCCAGGTATCGTCAGAGAGCATTTCTGTTGCCAGAGTTGCTTGAGGGTGTTTTACAGGTCTTGATTAGTTGTCTTCAGACTGCCGCCTCTAATCCTTTCTTCTTCAGCCAAGCAATGGATCTCATTCATGAGTTCATACAACTCAACGGATTTGAATTGTTTGAAACCACAGTGTTGCAGATGGAGTGGCTGGTTACAAGCGATGAGCGAGCCTCCAGTGAGGCATCAGAGCATGTGAAAACTCTGATCAACAGTGTAATGAAAATAATCAACACAGTAAAAAAGATTAAATCTGAACAGCTTCATCAGTCCGTATGTACAAGAAAGAGGCACAGGCGATGTGAATATTCTCACTTCATGCACCATCACAGAGATCTTTCAGGCCTTCCCGTTTCCGCATTCAAAAATCAGACTTCCAAAAACCCCTTTGAGGAAACCGTGGATGGAGAGCTGCGCTACCCTGAGCGCTGTTGCTGTGTTGCAGTATGTGCTCACCAGTGTTTACGCTTGTTGCAGTTTATCTCTCTGAACAATACCTGTACTCAGATCTTATCAGGCATACATGCAGTGGGGATCTGCTGCTGCATGGACCCCAGGTCAGTGATTGCCCCATTGCTTCATGCCTTCAAATTACCAGCATTTAAAAGTTTTCAACAGAATATCTTGAATGTTCTCAATAAACTTATTCTGTATCAGCTCGGGGGAGGAGAAGTTTCTGAGAACGTGAAACAAGCAACCTGCAATATATGTACATTCGATAGTAACCAGCTACTAGATTTAGAGGAGACCTTGCAAGGAAATAGCACTGATGGTCCAGTGTCAGCTGTTTCTACTTCTTACAGATCAGAAGGAATTTTGCCTAGCGGTGGATCAGAGGATATGCTGTGGAAGTGGGATGCCTTGGAGACCTACCAAGACCTTGTCTTCAGTGATGACAAACAGCAGAGCCTGCTGGTTGCAAGTCACATTTGCCAGTTAATTCAGAAAGGCAATGCTGTGGTTCAGTGGCAGCTGTACATTCACACCTTTAACCCTGTGTTTCAGAGGGGGGTGGAGCTGGCTCACCATGCCCAACAGCTAGGGGTGTCAACAGCTTGCAGCAGTGTATGCAGCTACCACAGCGGATGTTTGTCTCCAGACGTACTGCTGGTTTATCTACAGATACTGCCATCACTATTCAGATCCAGGTTTGTAAACATTGTCTTTTATGTCTCCAAGTAACTGTATTACTGTTTCACATTAATAACTTAATTTTACCAAGTTAAAATGAATGAACCACAAAATATAAATGGTTGCTGCCCTGCCACTGAGTTCAGTTTGCGGTCACCTGCATGTCAGCAGTTTTGTTAAAGAGCACCTTTCATAGAGCATTTTACATGAATGCATAAATTCACATTTGTTGCATCATTTTAACCGGTGTAGTTTTCATTGCTGTGCAGTTGTTCTAGCTTGCATAATGAATTATTGAAAAAACGCATTTTATGTTGTCAGCACAATGTAAAAAGAGAGTGTGTGTGAGCCATGCTGCTACCCCTGTGATGTCATAATAGGGAGTCTGTCTGATTGGACCACGTGCATTTCAGTGGCTTCCTGGTACTGCAGCAATATGTTCTAGTAGGAGCACAGTTCCCGATGCTCTTGAGGGCAGATTATCTGCTTTGTTTTTATCCACTTCAAACTCTGAGGAGAGTGAGTCTGTTGGCTCATATTTAGAGGCTTTTGGTGCTCTTCCCTATCAGTTTGTGCCCCAAGTGAAGCGAGGTGTGGCTGTGATGGCTGGAGATGCTGACGAGTCTGTGGCTTCAAAATGTGCAGTGGGCGGAAGACTGGAGGACAATCTGCGGGCATGGTACACCGATTTTCTGTTTTATTCTTCACTTCACTAGCAGTATAACAAATGTAGTGTGAGCCATGTGTCCCTCTGTATTTCTGTCACTTCATTGTCTTACACAGGAGACATGTACAGACACACGATAGCCCTACTAGCATTTCTCTGGTCACCTGCATAAGTATGCCAAATGTTTTCATAAGTGTTGTTACCGTGTACATGGCTGAAAGGACATCTATCTCAGAAGTACCTGTAGCCAGTAAGTTTGGAATATATATTATTGCAAACATTGCCTTTGCCTGTGCTGCTATTTCAGACAGAGAAAAGATAAAGTACAATTGATATGTGTACTGAGGGGTGGGTGCAGGAATTGGCACGGACAGAAGACAGAACACAGTCACTATGCAGATAGCTAGAAAATGTGAATTCCTTTCTTGTAAAAATATATTCCAGTGCTTCACAAACCGGATCGCTAGCAGCATTAATGAATAAACAAGCTTTGTGTGTGCCGAGATGCATGAAATGATGTTTAGTGCGAGTGTGTGAGGGGCTGGGGGTGGTTGAGGATTCACAGGTTGTATGCACAAATGTGAGGGCACGTTTATATTTGATTTATAGTCCTCAGTAGTAAATCCTGCATACATTTCGCGTTTTTTTTTTAAATAAATCCTCGGATGAGCGACTCACAACCTCCTCACCTGCATACCCAATGGCTGCATCAGTGTGAAACTGCAGTTGTAGAGATTGCGTCTTTGATCACTTCTCCAAAATCAAGTTTTCAGTACTTACTGTTGTTTCTGTCTACCTTCAAACACAAAGAAACAACAGTAAATACTGAAAAATGTATTTGGGAGAACTGATAGAAGACGCGAACTCTACAACCGAAGCTTCACACTGATACAGACATTTGGTATGCAGGCGGGGGTTCCCTCATTCAAGGATTTAGACACCAAATTATGGAAAATACACACAAACCACACAAGAAAAATTGTTTGTAAAAGCAAGGTTTATTAAATGGGCACAACTGTGTTTTTAAAATTCATTCTTTCAGTCAGCAGCAGGGCATCAAAGTTCTGACTAAGACTGTTCTGGCTGTACACATGTACAGTAGATCTCCCCATTATGACATCACACGAGCAGTGCTGCAGAATGCAGACTCACAGAAACCCTTCAGCCAGTCAGCCAGCTCAGTGCAGTTCAGAAAAACTTGCTCAGATCAACAAAACGAGCCTCCAGTTTCAACAGTTATGCAGTGCTCAATATGTTTGGGACACAGACACAGCTCATGGAGATCATGATAGGTCCTCTTTAAAGCTGGTGAATTACCATTTGTGCCATACTCAATTGTACAGGAATTAAACTGGGCAGGAAATCACAGGAACTCTGTTTTACCTCCTCTTGACACCTTTCTCCACTGAATTAGAGTGTTACACCTCTTAAGTATGGCAGTTCCACCTCCTACAAATGTAGAGATTATAGTTCCACCTCTAAAACATTTCCAGTTTAACCACTGCCGTTGCATTAATTCCATCCCTCTTGAAAATACATGATTGAAATAAGTAGTCACGTCACTGAATATGGTGAAATTAAGTTACAGCCATAAGTTTAATACCATAAATATTTTATTCAACAGTGCCACATAAATACATCCGCAAACAGTACATTCATATATTGTGGTAGTACATATAAGTAGGTATTTTATTACATGAATCCCATTATAGTGATGGTTAGGGCTTATTGTGCGTGGGAAGCGGCCCTTCAAAAATGTTGTGCACGTTCTAAGTTGTACACATTCTAAAAATGTGGTTGTGCATGTTCCAAATCAATTTCAGCCTTGTCCCTGCTCACCTTGTCTCCCATCACACTGTAGTGCTTCACCCAAAAATGAAAGTAAAAGTCGAGGTACCCGCAGTGTATTAAAAACCAAAAAATTACAAATTTTACTCATTCAGAACCATATACTGTAAAAAGGAAACTATTAGCGACCATACATGACTTGCCCTGTGTTTCTGTTTTGGGGTTGAGATGACATTTAGCACTCGAGGCCCATATCCTGTTATCAACACTTCAGTAGAAATACAGGCTTGGTGTGTATGGTCACCCATGCATTATTCTTTATATTGAATGTAGTCCCATTTTAGCAGTTTCAAGAAAAACTCTTTTTCTAACCCCAGTAATGCTCAGTATATTCATAACTTTATGCAGTAAGCCTGAGGGGTTGGACTGCCCGTGGAGATGGAACACATGCAAATGATGGAACACTTTGCACTTGAGCATCTTTCAGACACTGCCTCTACTAACTGCCTGTGTACTAACCTCTTCAGATTTTTCTCTCCGCCTGAAAAGTCTGGTTGCTTGGAGTGCCATTCGTCCACTTTCTCCTGCATGAAGAAAACAACAAATACTGACCTTAAGTATATTTTGTTTTCATTTACTGCCTGTACTAGTTGTTTTGTATAGTTAATCTTATTTACGTTTAAATTTATTGTTTTTCTCGGTTCCGGATAACCGGGGGGAACCGGGATAGTTTTAGTTGAAATCGGAGTTCTCTGACTAAAGAACCTCCTTATTTACACTTTAAAAAGTTAAGTTTACTTATTTTTTGTAACAGATAATCTCGGTTACTGAACCACTAACCCGGTTCCATATTTTGTAAACGGTCCGGTTCCATTGGTTCCTCTTTTGGTTCCAGAACCGATTTTTATATATATATATATATATATACACACACACACATACATACATACATACATATACAGTGTGTGTATGTGTATATATATATATATATATATATATAAAGGAGGTTTTTTCCTTAACGGTTGTTTTTTTGAATTATGTCGGAAAACCCCAAAAAGAAAACCGGTGAACCCGGTTTCAAAAACTGTACTCAATGTGGAGAGGTGTTTGCAAAAGCAGACAGACACACACTTTGTGTAGTTTGTCAGGGCTCTGATAATTTAAAAGAGGAATGTGATGTATGTAAGACATTCCCTGAGAAGAGCATTGAGAAACGCCTTGAAAGGCTTAAAAAGAAAATCCCAAGGGGTCCCTCTGGTTCAGACCAGCCGATACCCCAAGATATTGTGGCTGAACCCACATCTTTGTCTGTTCCTGCCCCTGAGATGGGCACAAAGGGAACAAAAAGAGTTACTGAACTGGCTGACTTCCCGGTTTCTGCTAAAAGAAGCAAAAAACAAGCACACAGAACCCTCACCTGCTAAACCGGGGACTTTTGTGACTGCTTTGCTAGTACCTACGGCCCAAGAGATTGCTCAGGCCTTTAAAATAATTCAGTCTGTACAGGCAATAGTTCCTCCTCAACAGCCTCCTCCCCCCCCCAGTCCCCAGGTTGGCAGTAATGTGTATCCTCTCCCTCAAGAAGGAGTGGATACTTTTGGTGATGATGATGATTATGGTGAGGAGGTGGGACCAGTGGAACCAGAAGTGTCCCCTGAACAGGACTTTGGCTCTCCTTCAAGGGTGTCTGAGGATTTTTCATCCCATTTTACCTTTGTCAGGAGGATGGCAGATGCACTGGACATCACCACCACTGAACAAATTGAAAATAAGGAGGAGGTGGAGTACCTAGAGATGATGGGGTTAACACCCACAAAGGTTCTCCTCCTCCCTGTCTATAAATTCTTTAAAAAAAGATGCATTAAAGATTTTACGGGCACCAAATTCCACTCCTCCCATAGACAGGAGGATGGACAAAAAGTACCAGCTGGAAAAGGAGGGAGCTGATTTTCTCCTCACTCACCCCGACCACCAGGGGGTCATACAGCAAGCTGCCTGTGACAGGGCTAGGGTCCCTCTGTCCTCACATCCTCCGGACAAGGACTCTATAAAAATCGAAAGTATGGTCAAAAATGGGTACCTGTTTGCCTCTCTGGCTATGTGTCAGGCTGCCTTCCAGGCATACGCTGCCCAGTATCAAAAATCCCTGTGGCAGTCAGTCCTGGCCATGTCTTAGAAAGCTCCCTCGCCCTTGTTAGATGACCTGGCTGAAACTGCCAGGTTTGGGTTAGAGGCAGCTAAGTACCAATTCTAGATGGCTGCTGACACTAATGACACTGCAGCCAGATGGATGGCAAATACGGTGGCACAGAGGAGGTTTTGCTTGGCTCAGAGCTACAAACCTCACTCAGGATACACAATCAAAGGCTTTGGATTTTCCCCTAGAGGGAAATTCCCTCTTTGGGGAGTCCACTGTGGCATACATGAAGAAGGTGGATGAAGATGAGGTCACTTACAGAAGCAACTCTGCCAAAGAGAGAGCTTCTCCATCCACCAGGCCTTATGGAAGGGGAGGCCAGGGCAAGTCCTTTTACACCAGGCCCTTCTTCCAATGAGTGGCCTTATCCCAGTACCAGCAGTATCCACAGCAGGGATACTCCAGGGGCTGGGGCAGAAGGGGCTCGAGGCGAGGATCCCATCCTCTGCCTCAGTCACAGACCAAACAGACCCCCTGAAGCACAGGCCGCCTCCTCCCCTACCTGTTGGAGGCAGATTGCCCCACTTCCTCCAGGCTTAGCTGAACATCAGCACAGACAAGTGGGTTCTGGAGGTGGTGGGTCAGCGTCTGTCTCTGGAATTCAAGTCCTTTCCTCAACAAAAGTCCAGAGTTTTCATTTCTCCCTCCGTAGCAGAAAAGATGCTCTTGGAGGCAGAGGTTCGAAACCTGCTACAGTTCAGAGCAGTGGAACCAGTTCCAAAATCTCTGAGGGGGAAGGGCTTCTATTCCAGATACTTCCTAACCACAAAGAAAAGTGGGGAGTGGCGGCCTATATTGGATCTAAGTGCTCTAAACAAGCTCCTGAAAAAAACAAAGTTCAAAATGGTAACATTGGCTCCGATTCTGCCAGCACTTCAAAAAGGAGACTGGCTGGCATCACTGGACTTGAAAGATGCCTAATTCCACATCCCCATAAAGGAGTCTTACCGAAAATACCTCAGATTCAGACTCCCTTCAGGTGACTACCAGTTTTCAACCCTGCCTTTTGGCCTTTCTTCGGCCCCAAGGGTGTTCACAAAGTGCCTGGCAGCTGTAGTGGCACATCTTTGCAGACAGTAGATATCTGTTTTTCCTTACCTGGACGACTGGTTGGTTGTGGGAAAATCTCTCCTGCAAGTGCAGCAAGATTTGAAGGTCACACAGGACTTCCTGGAGTCTTTAGGATCTCTGCTCAATTACAAAAAGTCAGTCTTCACTCCTGCACAGGTATTGCAGTTCATAGGAGCAGAAATCAATACCTTACAAGCCGGAGCATATCTGCCTCTGGAGAGGGTGAAGAGCATTCAGTTAATAGCAAGCTCTTTCAGGCTGCACAACCTAAAAACTGCAAGACATTTTCTCCAGCTACTGGGCCACATGGCTGCTTCCACAGGCACAGTGCTGGAGTCCAGATTCCAAATGAGACACATCCAATTCCACCTCAGGTCTCACTGGTGTCAGAGAAAAGATCCCTTTTCAAAGCTTATTCCAGTAACAAGGGCACTGCTACAGGCCCTCCTGTGATGGAAGGAGGAATCCAATTTAAGGCAAGGACTTCCTTTTCAGAAAGAGAATCCTTCAGTGGTTCTCACAACAGATGCATCCCTTTTGGGCTGGGTTGCCCATATAGGGGAACACACAACCCAGGGAACTTAGTCAGCCATAGAGTCCCTTCAGCACATAAACCTACTGGAACTCAGAGCAGTTTTGCTAGCTCTAAAAACTTTTTTGTCCCTAGTTCAGGGCAGGGTGGTACAGATCAGAACAGACAATACCACCACAATGTATTACATAAACAAGGAGGGAGGCACACAGTCAGGCCTTCTCTGCACAGAAGCCATAAAGATTTGGACTCTGGGCAGCCCGCTCGCCAGCGTTGATTTCACAAGTACGCGGGCGCAATCCGGGTCGGGAACGGACTCGGGTCGCTGGAGGGTCGGCCGGGGAGAAGGATTGAGCAGTCCTAGGGACTGCTCTCCTTCTCCGGGAGGATGGAGATGTCCGAGCTCGGATGACCCTGGTGGAGGCCAGAGAGTCGCAGCTACCCGGCACAAGAAGCCGCACTGGAGGCGGGGCAGGACTCCAGCGTCATTGCACGACCCTCTCCCAGAAAAGGAAAAAAGAATTAGCCGCCAGCCGCCGCTAATGAAGCCTACCACGGCTTTGATTTGCTCCCCAGGCCGGCCCTCCGACTAAGTTACACGTCTGCGGCATGCGAGGGGAGTGCCGCAGCCCCGCCGTGGGGGGGAAGCCACGGGGCATCGGAGGGCCCGAGGCCGTTGTGGGGAACAGAAGCCAGTGGTCCGTGACCAGGCGGAAAAGGACACCAGGCGGCAGGCAGGCTAGGGGGATATAAAGATCAAAATAGAAAAAAAAAAGATTTGGACTCTGACCTACTCATTGGGAGTATCTCTGCAGGTAGTTCATTTGCCAGGGAAGAACAATACCCTGGCAGATGCATTGAGTTGAATAAATCAGGCCCATCACGAATGGACCCTAAACAGACAGGTGGGACAAGTTATTTTCAGAAGATGGTGCACTCCAGAGATAGACTTGTTCGCATTCTACCAGAACCACCATCTGCCACAGTATTGTTGTAGACCACCAGATCAGGGAACACTTACTCTGGATGCTGTGAGTCTGGATTGGTCAGGAAGGTTCCTTTATGCTTTCCCTCTGATCTACAGAGTACTGGTCAAGCACAGATCCCATGCAACATCACTGATCTTGATAGCTCCAGACTGGCCAAGGCAGTCATGGTACTCTGTTCTGCTTTCAATGTCTGTTGTGAACCCAATACATCTCCCCTGGAGGCACAACCTACTGACCTCCAACCAGGGAACTCTTTTGTACCCGAATCTCAAGTCCCTCAGTCTCAAAGCTTGGCTCTTGAGGACTTAGAATATGCTAATTTAAAACTTTCTGAACCTGTCTTAAATATTCTAAGAGGTTACAGAAAACCTTCTACAACAAAAATCTATTCTTCCAAATGGAAGAGATTTTCTATGTGGTGTTTGGGCAAGACTCTGGTACCAGCCCAGGCTGGATTGCCAGTGGTATTGGATTATCTCACCCATTTACATTCTCTGGGTCTACAGCCCAGTTCTTTAAAGGTTCACCTTGCAGCAGTGTCTGCTTACCTTTCTGCTGGGAAAAAAGTAACATTAGTTCTAGGGACATGGATATGTTGTTCATCCACACTTATTGGCAGGTTCCTTGCCGCTTTAAATCTTGCCGGAAGGTCTTCAAGCTAGCTCCTCCCACCCGCCCGGGTGGTAAAACTCTCGGCTCCGCCCCATGACGCCAGATCTTCCTTACCGCTTGGAAGCTCAGGTTCCCTCCTTAACGCTCTGCGATTAAGTTTTGGGCCTAAAATCCTTCGGTTTAAAAAAATTTTATAACTTTACCTTCTCGGTCTTCTTCCTTCGCAGCTGCGATGGACAAATCGACTCCCGGATTTCGGAGATGTCCCTGTGGGCAGAAGATGTCTCGGACGGACCCGCACTCCACGTGCGTTTATTGCCTTGGCCAGGAGCACGACCCGCAGGCTTGCGACCTGTGTTCCTCCTCCTCGGTCTCGTCCCGAGGACCGCGCTGCCCGTTACATCTAGGAGTCGAAAGAAGATTTCCTCGGTCAAATCCAAAGGCCCGACTGTCGTTTCAGCAGCTCGCAGGATCATGAACAACTAGAGAGGTTGAGTCGCCCTCGAGACAGGCGGCCCAGGCATGACTTCCTCTTCTGCTGCCTTCGTTCCTCTATCGCTCGGGACCTCATATTCAGCTTCCTTTAAGGAGCTTTGCTTGACCCCTCAACAAAAGGCGAGGTCCTACTTCTTGAGTCTGTTTCATTGGCCGAAGAAGTCTAAGGGTAAGTCTCATCGTCGACGCTCTTGGGAGCGGGAAAGATCCCCCTCCCCTTGTCGATAATCGACTTCGGTCGATTTTGGCTTCGGCCACTGGCTTCACGGTGCCCCCGTCAGGCCAGGTGACTGAGACTCCTGCCGACGTGGTCGAGATTTTTCTCGACCCGTTAGACGGGTTGTTGGCTGGAGAAGCCGAGAATCCCTCCTCCCCGGTTCCCCCGGTGAGGACTGAGGATATCGTCGGCTCATCCGCACCTGTGACTCAGGAGCCGTCGGTTATGTCGACCGAACCGAGGGGATTGCCGATCCTCGGCTCCCTGCCTCACCGACCTCGGCCTAGCCGAGATTCTCGGTCTCGGACATCTTCGTGGTCCAGCCGCTCCGTCGACATAAACGGTCTTGGTCTCGGCACCTTGACAGCGGCGCCGCCGTTTCCTCTTCTTCTTCTTCCTTGGACGAGGAGGGAGGCTCGCATAAGCTGCGCGAAAATCGAGGACCTCATGTGCAACAAATTTTTCTGGCCAATAAGCCGGCTCAGGCCTCTTCCGGCCATTAAGTGGTTGCCACGGATCGGAATATTAGTCGAGGAGCCTGTTCCCAGGCCAGTTGTCCGACCTATTCCAGCTGCCCCACCAATTGTGGTGGAACCGCCTCCACCTCAGCCGACAGCTGGGGCACCGTGAAAAAGTCGCGGTTGGCCCAGGGCCTTCCCGTAGGCTGTCGGTCACTCTCACGCCTGACAAGCCTCGACAAGTGGAGGGTGGTTCAGGCTCAGGCAGCTATTCGACAACTCACCGGTCGGATGACTCCTCCCTGTTCTCAGGCGGTTTGACTTGGAGTCCTCTGGGGGCAGTCAGTGGGCGATAGCGCCGTCCTTCCTGGGACTTCTTAGGCTCCTCTCAGAATCCACTGGGATGAAGCTTGAACCCGTATCCAAGCGGGCCAGATATCCCTCACCGAGATTCTGGACCGAGGGATTCTCCCACGGAGGCCTTTCCAGTGGCGAAGCCATTGTCGGGCGCCCTGGAACTTTGGCAGCGTCGGCTTCCTGTCTGCGCCTTGGCCAGGATGGCCAGGAAGTATGCAGTCCCTACTGGCTCTCTGTCGGGTTTCTGAACACCCCTCGGCTGAAGGGCTGGTCACGGACAGTGTTTTCCGGCGTGCCGGTAATGCCAGGGCGTGGACAAACCGCCTGACAAAGAGTCCAGAACTTGGACTACTCCGGGCGAGGAAGTGTATGCTGCCTCTTCTCTACCGACGCCGTCAGGCCAGTTCGGCCGTCCTCATGGCACATTTCTCCCATGCCCTGTTGGGTTCCCTGGATGAGGTTGTCCCTCATCTTCCCGCCGACCTGCAGACTACGGTCAAGCAGGTGCGGGATCAGGGCAGGGCAGTAGCCAAGCAGCAGCTCCAGACTGCTCTGGATATAGGAGACTCATGTGCCCGGTCAGTGGCGGCCGCTGTGGCCATGCGTCGGCGGGCGTGGCTGCGTATATCCACCTTTACCGCGGATACCCAGCACAAGCTTGCGGACGTTCCTTTCCTGGGAACAGACCTTTTCGGCCCTGGAGTGGAAGGCCATCTCCAGAGGATCGAAAAATCCAATGCCACCCTGGATTCGGTCTGCGTCTCGTGCAGAGGACAAGGGTCATAGCCCCAGCCTAAGCCCTTTCGTCCCTCTACTCCCGCCGCACGTTCACCCGACAACAGCGTCAGGGCCAGCAGGCTGACCTTAGTATTCCAAGCCCAAGCCATCAGCTTCCTCTAATAGGAAGCAAGGAGGAAAAGGCCCTGGTGGTCCCCAGGCGGTCCTTCCTCAAGCCTGCTAAGTGACGGGCTGAGGGTGTCACCCCATCCCGTCACCTCGTCCCTAGTTCCCCGTGAGAGGCAGCTCCGACACTTCCTTTCCGCCTGGTCGCTGTTACCACGAACAGGTGGGTTTTGGAGTGGTGGGAAGAGGCCTGCCTCTCAATTCGAGCAGGCTCCACCCTTCAGAGCCATCTCCCGAGAGCTTTAGGGTCCCCAGAATCTCTACAGGCTCGTCGAAGCCGACATAGCCCTCCTTCTTCAGAAGGGGTGATAAAGAGATGAGGACCCTCCATCAGAACAGGGTTCGTGTCCAGGTACTTCCTGGTCCCGAAGCGGATGGGGGCTGGCGCCCATCTTGAACTCTACGACCTGAACAAGTTCCTGAGGTCTCGAACCTTCAGAATGGTCACTCTGGCTCAGATAATACCATCTCTGGAACACGGCATGTGCTTCTGTTCTCTGGACTTCCAGGGCCAGCGTTCTTTCACGTCCCTATCCGTCCGTCTCATCAGAGATTCCTCCGCTTCAGGCGGAGGATCCTCAGTTCAGGCCATGCCCTTGAGCCTTTCTTCAGCTCCCAGGGTCTTCACCAAATGCATTGCAGCGGTGACAGCTTTCCCTCTTGGCCCGAGGGTCGGGTGTACCCTTACCTGGGCGATTGGCTGATAGCAGCCCCTCCAGGTTGGAGGTGGGCGGTCCAGAAATCTGGCCCTCGGGTTTGCTCTCAGCTGGGCCTCCTGGTCCATGAGGCCAAGTCAGACTCGAGCTGAAGCAGGTGATATCCTTCATCAGGCAGAGCTCGACTCTCTTGAGCCAAACACGGCTCCGGCGGACAGGGCGAGGTTCTTTCCTCCTTCGCCCAATCATTTCTGGTTGGGCAATTGCTCCTGCCGGGACTTCCTGCGACTTCTGGGTCTTATGGCGGCCTGTACCGGTGTAGTCCGTTGGGCACGCTGGCACATGCGCCCCCTCCAGTGGGGTCTGGCAGCCCAGTGGTCACAGCGTTGCGATCCTCTGGACCAGCGCGTGTGGGCGACCAGGAGATGTGGAACGCTCTCCAGTGGTGGACCGTTCCGTCCCATCTGCTGGAGGGTATCCCGTTTGTCCGCCCCGAGCCGACGGTCTCTCTAACGACCGACGCCTCTTTGATGGGTTGGGGTGCCCATCTGGGGGAACACCGAGCACCCGACCTCTGGTCCCCGTGGAGTCGATGCCATATCAACCTGCTGGAGCTCCGTGCCGGTCCGTCTAGCTCTCACTGCCTTTGCTCCGTTTCTCCGGGGTCAAGTGGTCCGGGTCAGGCGGACAATACCACGACTATGTACTATCTAAACCGACAGGGCGAGACGCTCCATGCTTCTATGCAAGGAAGCTCTCGCATTTGGTCACTAGTGCGCAGTCTGGAGGCGGATCTCCTGGCCATCCATGTGGCAGGAGCCTCCAATACCCTGAGCCGGATAGGGGCTGCATCGCACGAGTGGTCTCTCCTGACGGAGATAGTACAGGACCTGTTCTCCCATTGGGGCACACCTCTGGTGGATCTGTTTGCCTCCAGGGAGAACGCGAAGCTGAGTCTGTTTCATGCCCGCCCCCCTCAGCAGGGTTCGCTGCAGGGGGATGCCTTCTCGAGGCAGTGGACCCCGGGCCTCTTTTACGCCTTTCCCCATTCCCCTGATTCACAGGGTCCTGCTGAAAGCGAGGAGGGACAAGGCGCAGGTGATTCTGATAGCCCCAGACTGGCCTCGCCAGTTCTGGTACCCAGATCTCCTCAGTCTCAGCTCCAGGACTCCGCAGCAGCTTCCAGCTCGCCCGGACCTGCTCTCAGTCAATCAGGGGAAGGTGTTCCATCCGGACCTTCAATCCCTGCACCTGACGGCCTGGTTCCTGAGCGGCTAGAGTTCCAGGCCTTGGGTCTTTCCGACGAGGTCCTCAACGTCGTTGAGGCGTCCCGTAAGGAGTCGACCAGAAAATGCTATGCCTTCAAATGGAAGAGGTTCTCCATTTGGTGTCGGAAAAAGGTTGGACCCTTTCTCGTGTCCTGTGGCAAGCATTTTGGACTATCTATGGTCCCTATCTAGTCAAGGGCTTAGGTCGGCGACCCTTAAGATGCACCTGGCAGCCATTTCTGCTTACGGTGCGGGCGGTCAGCAGTCAGTGGCGCGGGAAAAGTGGTCGGGCGCTTTTCAAAGGCCTTGATCACATTTCCTCCAGTCGGGAACCCCACCTCCGTGGGATTTACTGCTGGTACTGGCAAAGCTCATGGGCAAGCCATTCGAACCAATGCACAGGTGTGGTCTCCCCGACCTGTCGTGGAAGACCGCCTTCTTGGTGGCTATCACGTCAGCCAGAAGGATGGGAGAACTCCAGGCGCTTAGCATCGAGTCTCCTTACCTGGTCTTCCACAGGGACAAAGTTGTCCTACGCCCCCACCCGAAATTCCTTCCTAAGGTGGTGTCGGAGTTTCACCTTAATCAGGTGTTGACTCTGCCGGTGTTCTACCCCAATCACACCTCGGAGGCGATATAGGCTCCATACTCTGGACCCTAGAAGGCGCTCGCTTATTATAAGGGCGCCACGGCTGAGTCGGGGAGGAAGGTTAGCCAGCTTGTTTTTACCTACGCTGAAGCCGCACCTGGCAGACCTGCAGCCAAGCGGACGATAGGCAGATGGGTCCCCTCCTGCATAAATCTCTGCTATGAGTTGGCGGGCATGGAGCCTCCCAGAGGATAAGAGCTCATTCTACCCGCCATACTGCTGCATCGGTGGCTGCTTCCAGGGATGTCCCTATCCAGGAAATCTGCAGGGCTGCTACCTGGAAGTCAGCACACACCTTTATTACCCATTACCACATCGACCTTGAGTCACATCGGGATGCTGGTTTTGGGGCCTCGGTTCTCAATCTCTGTTCCCCAAGTAAGTATGTAGAGGTGTCGCCTTGCCTCCCTCCTCCCGGAGAACTGCTAGGAGTCTGCCAATAAGTGTGGATGAACAACATATCCATGTCCCTAAAATACAGGTTACTCACCTGTAACAGGAGTTCTAGGAATGGTATATGTTGTTCATCCCTACCAACCGACCTCCCGGCTTGACGCACAACCTGAGCTTCAGTGGGCCAGATCTGGCGTCATGGGGCGGGCAGAGTTTACCACCGGGTGGGTGGGAGGAGCTAACTTGAAGACCTTCCGACAAGATTTAAAGCGGCAAGGAACCTGCCAATAAGTGTGGATGAACAACATATACCATTCCTAGAACTCCTGTTACAGGTGAGTAACCTGTATTTTTGTGCTATACAGAAAATAAAACCTAGTAGCTGCCTGCCTACCTACTTTGGTGGAGGGGTGTGTGTGTGTGTCTGTGGCACTGTGACCTGCACTGAGAGGGTAGAGGAACTTGGGAAACAACTGTGGACTTATTAGAAATAAACTACACAAACTAAAGGGGAAAAACATTGTTTGTGCTACATTAAAAAAAAAACAAAAAAAAACCCACTTTGGTGTGTGTGTGTGTGTCTGTCAGTCTGTGAAACCTAACCTGCCCTGAGAGGGAGGGAAGGGGTAGAACTTTGGTAACAACTGCAGCAGAGTACAAGTACTTGGCTGCCACTACCTACTCTGTTCTGCCCAGGCCCTCGTAGTGCTGTGTACATAAGCACAACAGCTTAAGGTAAAAAAAATTACACAACACACACAAAAATAACATCAAATAAAATGTTATTGTGTACAGCAATATGTTTCAGTATTTGATCCGGATCAAGCTATCAACCAGTGGCTACTATCTGGTCCTGGCACATGCGACATTCATGGTCATGCTAGTTCAACTATTAGTTCTACTGATGCTGATTCACATGAAAATGTCCCCGAGGCTGTCACTACTAGTGTTGATGATGATGACGACTCTGAATATGACGATGCTGTGCCCAGCTGGAGAAAGTTCAGGCTTCCTACTGTAATTTTTCCTGATGCTGTAGTGTCTTGCTGCATGATCTCACTGACTCTGCTGCTGGCACCACCTGCTAATTCTGGCACAATCCTCTCCATCCTGACAAAAAAAACATACTATTCTCCTCAATGTCTGTTAAAACACTAAATAACTGATACTACAATAAATCCATTTAGGTTTTCTGTATTTTTATACTTTCCACTAAAAATAGGCCATTTTATAGCTGGACTACCAAGTCAAGCACTAGAACAACTACTTTTTGACAAGCCACTTGTCCGTGGACAAGTACCTGATTTTAAAATTTGTCAAGCCCTGTCTCAAGGACCTCAATCTTTATATCCAGTACAAAAGAATTTGCATGGTCACGCTGCCAGGCCTGCTGCCCCTACTCAAAGAGGGCGATTGGCCATGTTCTCTGGATATGCCGGATGCTTATTTGCACATCTCAGTTTGTCCTCCACATAGGTGGTTTCTCTGTTGTTTTTTTTTTTTTCAAGGCGAACACTACCAATTCAAGGTATTGCCCTTTGGCTTATCCTCTGTGCCTCGGGTCTTTACAAAATGCTTAGTAGCAGTAGTTGCTGCCCTCCGGAGAAAAGGCCTGTACGTCTTCTCCTACCCAGTGTGTATATATGTTCCTTGGAACCGCTACCATAATTTCCTGTACATCCTCTGGTGCCCTCCATCCCACCCAGCCCTCCTCCCCCTTCCTTCCATTTGGTGCCATTTGTTAAGCATGAACCTAAGTGCAAGCAACAGTAAACATGAGGTGCAAATGTCCACCCACCATTCTGATAGCTTTTCCTGTCACCTGTTAGACAGGTATGGGGGCCTTGGAGAAAGGCTGCCCACTTGACAGTGCATATGTAGCTGCATGAAACAAAAGCTGCTGAGAGCTACTGCAGTGGGGAGCATTCCAGGAAAGCTGCACCTGCCCTTCTGGTGTTCACCTTGCTGACTGGCAATGAATTAATTTTGG
The DNA here is from genome assembly GCA_016271365.2 of Neoceratodus forsteri. Classification (NCBI taxonomy): domain Eukaryota; kingdom Metazoa; phylum Chordata; order Ceratodontiformes; family Ceratodontidae; genus Neoceratodus; species Neoceratodus forsteri. The sequence continues at coordinate 1,821,632,899 of CM057449.1, read as the reverse complement.
CCCCCCAGCACTCGCCCTCCCTGCCGGATAGCAGATGGTGGAGGTTGCAGGGTGGTGTGGGAGGGGATGAAGGTTCCATTGACTTCCCCAGTCCCTCTCTAAGTGGTAGTGAGGCTGGTCCTAGTAGAAAAGATACTGTTCATGAAATACACCTAGTAATTGTGTTCTGCTAAAGCCAGGGTTCTTATTGTTGGGGGGTGGGGGTGGCGTGTGCTTTCTACTGTCAGCTAGCTGCATCTCTCCAGCACATTGGGACTGAATACTGAGCAGTGGATTGTGCCTGTTATGAGGGGAGTCATAGGATGCATGGTAGCTAATGCAGTAATTCTGTATGTTTGAGCATTGTATCGGCAGAGCCTCCAAGGCCTCCCAGTCATCTTCTACTGTCCTCTAAGATCCTGCTGGCTGAGAGCTTATAAGACCTCCTCCCATATCCTCCAGTGAGGTTTGTGAGAAACTGGGATGCCAAGTATTAGCAGTTGAGGACCCCTGGTAAACCAATCAGGGAGGGGGGAACCATAGGGTGGTTAGTGCTACCACCATGGGGGGGGGGGGCCCCTCTGAGCCCTAGTGAAGGGAGGTGTGTGCCCCACTCCATAACTCCACCCCAGTCCCGGTATTAAGACTATTGAGTCATCCAACAGACAATAACATTTGTAAAAGCTATCTCTTAGGAACCTGTAAGGTAGCTGGCTGGCCAAAGTCTTAAGTGGGTCCAGCCCTGCAAAGGAAAGAGGGTTAATACTGTGAACACATGCAAGGATATGAAGGATGCCAGGTATTATCAATTGAGGGAACGGTGCACAGATCGGTGGGGGCACCATAGGGGGTTAATGCTAACACCAGGGCCCCATTAAGCCCTCATGAAGGGGGATGCATGACCCACCCCGTAAACTGACCTGATGTCAGTAGTAAGTCCACCAGGACATTCAGTATAAACAACAACATTCGAAAGAACTACTTCATTGAGCTACCTCATAGGAATCTGGAGAGTAGTATCTGGCTGATTTGCCAGGTGGCTGCAATATGTAAAAGTCTTAAGTGAATCTAACCCTGCAAAGTATAAAGGGTATTACTGTAGATAAATATAAGGATATGTGGGGGACTTGTCCCTTTAAATACTTTGGAGTCTTAATTGTCCCCTCTCCCCGATAAGATTTACAGCAGATCTCGTCACCATCTGTCCGGGGGGATATATAGGATAGTGCATGAGTACCAATTAACAACAGGGCTGTTCTTTCACTGAGTTGGTACTATGATGACAGATTACCTTGAGAGCGCAGCTCGAGAGGTAATCAGTTGTCATAGTACCAACGACGTGAAAGAACAGCCCTGCCGTTAAATGGTACGCATGTACTGTTCTGTATATATAGGAATGTCGTTGCCTCAAAAAAAAAAAAAAATAACCATCATCTTCCTTTTTAAAATAAGACTGTCAGATTGCTGCTCAATGACACCATGTGTGACGTCCGCACTGCTCGTTCTGCTGTCCTGCGGACGTCACTTTTTAGTTCTGCTGCACTACGGACATCACTAGTGCAGCAGAACAACATTTTGAGAGCACTAGATTTCAGTGAACAACGACGTTCCACTATACACTGTAAAACACTCCTGACGTGGAAGCTGATTGCAGTGTTCAGTTCAGCTTCTCAGGCAGGGGTCTCAAGATGCTGCTGTGCTGGCATTGCAGCTGCATCAGCCTGGGGTTCCTTGGCACAGGACAACTTGTCTAATGGTAGGCCTGTTGCAGTCGCCATGAGGCTGACCACTTTGGTCAGGCTGGAATATCAGGCGGGGGGTGGGGCAGCGGTCCCTGTTGTGGAGGAGCTGGAGAGCAGGCGACTGGGGGCAGTTAAAGCAGGGGTGCAGAGTGGTTGGATCCCAACAGTGGTAAGTATGTATTGGAGGATGGGGTCTCTCTGCCACTACTGCAGCTTCTGCTCCAAGCATGGGTAGAATACTCAGACTGACAAGATGTTTCCGCTTTAAGTTTGCAGTTTCACCTTTTCTTTGGTGCAGGCTGCCAAAGGTCAGAGTCCAGTGGTGCATGGATTAGGCTCCCATAGAGATAATAATGTGAATCCTCTTGTTTCCCTGGCTGAGGCAGTGTCCATTGGTTGAGCCTGAAACTCCCTTCTTCCTTGTATGCCATGGGAGTACAGCTTGGACCAGTTAGTTTTGGGCCTGTGCTTTGAGAGTTGTGCCTGTGCTGCATCTAGTGTGTCAGTCTGGTTAGAAATGCTGTTGTTGCTTATTCTAAGAGTGTCTGGGTATCTCAGGCTATACAGCATACCATGCTGCATGAGGGCCCTCCTCACAGATGTTTAGGCCTTCCTCTGTGCAGACAAATGTTGAGAAAAGTTGGGGAATATCCGTAAGGTGTGCTCTGTCCAGACCAGAGAGTCTTTCTTTCCTGCCAACTCCATTATTTTTTCTTTCTCTGAATAAGGAAGGAAATAGGCCAAGACTAGGTGGTAATGTTCTCCTGGCTTGGGGCTAGAGGCCAGTGTGCACAGTGAGCCTCCATATTGTCTAGGCACGGCACGCCCAACACGGGCTGAAATAAGAATTCGGCAGCCAGGTGTCATAAATAGCTCCAGGGTATCAGAATTTTTCCAATCACACAGGAGCTACTTAAGCCAACAAAGGAGAGGACTTCTAGACAGCACCATTTTTTCCTGTCTGTTTTTTTTTTTTTTTGACCGGATTAAATTACCTCGGACACATAGGAAATGAAAAGTGACTAACTTTAACTCACTCAGACAAGATTAGGCTTTACACCCACATGGGGCAGGGACACTTGGTTAACTGCTATGTGTCAAATTAAGTGATAAAAAAATTGTCCCAGCACACACACACACACACACACACACAAAAACATGCACACTCATTTTCTTTTTCTTCTAACTTGTTTCTCTTTCAGCACAGCTCTTCATACTGAGAACTGTGGACAAAGCAAAAGACATACTCCTAAACAGTTGCCACTTGTGCTGACATATTGACTGTATGCTACCTTTTAACAACTAGAGTTAATTAAAAATCTGCAAATATCTCTGATTTATGCTGTTTTGCATAAACTAAACATGCTGAAATGCTTCAATACTTTCTGAGCATACACAGGTCTGTATAGCACACAGTGCATCCTCCCTCCTCAAAACTGCTCTGATTGTGCCTCTAATAAGAAGCACCCAATTCAAAAGACATTAGGAGGGGGGCATTTAGCCTGGCGTGGGGTACTGTGGAACTGTACTGGAGCAGGTGCAGCAGCTTGTTTTCTATGCTAGCCCAAAATACTTGCACCAGTACATGATCCCACCAAAACAGGGATCGCAATTAACCACAACAGAGTGACCTACAACATTCCGCATGTCATTTACATGACCTGATCTGCACTGCTTGCAACGGTGCAGATCAGGTCATGTAAATGGGCCTTTTGATTCAGAGGCCACATGACACAGATTCTTCCCTACTCTCCGTATTCACTGAGGGCACCGATTTCAGCTGGGAGATCTCCAGTTAGCTATGGCCCCTTTTACATGGAGCCCAACTTGCATCGTAGCTGCTCCATGATGCTGGCTCCACTCCCTCTGCGCCACTACCTCCCGGTTGTACACTGCAGAGGTGTACACCGATATCTAGGCACTTCCAGCTGTTCCTGTTTTTCCTGCTGGCTGAGAGCGCAAGGCTTCCATGGTGGTGGTGTGCGTGTGTGTGTGTGTGTCTGTGTGTTGGGGGCACCATTCATATTTGGTACCCGAGTTCAGCAAGTAGTTAGTTTTCATAAATGAGGGCTAGAAAGAACTTTAAAGGCTGTCCAAAAGTGGAGTTGTGGTACTGGGGGTGCGCTTATGTATACTCATATCACCATGAATATGCATAAGTGCACTATCACGGCTCCACGTTTGGAGCACTTTTAAGCTCTTCATAGCCCTCGTTTATGAAAACTAACTACTTCCCTGAGTTCAGCTGTCCTTCTTCTAGCTGTTCCCCTATTTAGCCGAACTCAGGTCTAACACTCGGCAACAAGCAAAATCCTGGCATCGATGTGGGTGCTGTTACCAGTTTACATAGCCCCACTGAACAACTCAAAACAGTAAAACGAAACGGTGAACCCAGAAAAACAGGGAGCACCGGGACAGCAAGCGCTCGCCTCTTATGTGGTGTGGCTTACTTATACACAGCAACACAGGTAACGTTTCAGGCGCTGTGCACCGCTTGATGCGGTGAAGAGCCCTCCATGTAAAAGGCCCATGTGTCATCTCACGCTGCTGCACTCCTGAGCTCACTCCTCTCCCAAGTATATACACACAGGCAACTCTAGTCTCGCTCTCTCTCCAGCCTTGACACAGCATGCATGGCTGGAAATGCCTCTGTCCTGCTGTATTTTGAAGCAGCAAGTGCTAATTTCTGTAGTTACAAAGGAAACGGGTGCACACTGGAAAATGGGCTGTCTGAAGGAGCTAAACAAAGTTTAACAACAAAAAAGAAAAAAGCCCAAGCCTATATCTAGGTCAATATGGCCTTGTCCCAAACAGTTGATCTCCCACGTGGCACTCGCTGCCCCCTTTTCCTGCTATTGGGTTTCCCAGTATATGGAACGCTTGGAAGCAGCTTTAAGGCAAAACCCATTTATCAAGGGGGTTACAGTGGGCCACCAAGATTATAATGTTTCTCTATTCGCGGATGGCGTCCTACTTACAATATTGTCCCCAGAGGCCTCAGTTCTGGCAGTGTAGGACAAATTAAAGCAGTTTGAGGAGATGGCGGAATTTAAATTGAATATCACTAAAACTGAAGTTCTCGCTCTTAACTTTAAACCGTCAGCAGATCTTAAACAGAACTATCCTCTGAGGTGGTCCCAAACACTTCTAGGCATTTGGCTTCCCAGATATATCAGTAACATAGACCTTGTTAACTATGAGCCCATAACTGTATCAATACAGGAGGATTTGGCAAGGTGGGGCAGGCTCCCTCTTTCCGTCCCTCAGAGAATAGATGTCATGAGAATAAATGTACTCATCCAGTTATTCTTATCTGTTTCAGAATGTCCTGGTGTTTCTGACAAGGTCCTACCTGGTCTCATGGTCAAGGATGATGTCTAACTTTATCTGGCGTCCTTGTGTTCACCTATCATTGCTTCAGCTTTCATCAGCAAGAGGAAGGGGTCAACTTACCTAATTTGGAAATGTACGCTAGGGCTGCCATGCTTCATATTATATTTTTATGGCTGCTGCCATCGTATAACCCCGCCATGGAAAATCTTTGAATCTACCTTTAATGATTTGCATGATAAAGACCCTATTCTCTTTGTCCCTTGAGAGAAGGAGCCTGCACTGGTAAACTTTTCTAAATTTACAGGAAATAGCCAGAGAATATGGTATTATCTGAAAAATCATAACAAATTTGAAAATATCTTTTACTATTTTAAATTACTTTCTGTAGAGGGCAACTTCCTACTGGCTCAGATGGACATTACTTTCACTCGCTGGAGACACCAGGGCCTGCAGTTTCATTTCCAGTTCCTTGATAAAACTGGAATGATCCCTTTTGAATTGCTCCAACAAACTTATGACTTAAAGGGAAACATCCAGCAATAATCGGGTCATGCCTGTGTGTAATGCATGGCCCGATTAGCTGTTTTACAAAATGTATGCATTTCTTAATTGTACCTGTCCTGAAATATTTGTCCCGGTGGAGTACCGAGACCAGGTACAGACTGGCACTTGGCTGCCAGTCTATATCTGGTCTCAGTATACTACCGGGACATGTAGTTTAGAAACCGGAGTTGTTAATAGCTCCATTTACATAGAATGACTATGGGTTTGCCCCTGGCTGCTCCTAGTATGAAACGTCATATGGAGATAGCCATGGGTGGTTGTGGGCACGCCACGTGGGTCCAATGTGCTGGCAACACAGAGGCGGACTCAACCAGATGCGAGACAAATATATCAGGACAGGTACGATTAAAAAATGCATACATTTTGTGAAACAGCTAATCGGGCCATGCCTTACACCCAAGCATGGTCTGATTATTGCTGGTCATTTCCCTTTAACAGGCAAAACTGGAACAAGGAACTGGACCTGACTGTTACATATGAGACTTGGTTGAAGTTTGTTCACCCTTCGGTTAAAATTACCCTGTTCAATATGTGGAGGGAATTTGCATGGAAGCGCCGTTATTTTTTCCGTACTCCGGCACTCTTAGTTAAATTCCTACCTCCTCCTTATGATGCGTGCTGGAGGGGTTGCGGAAGAAATCCAGCTGACCATAGTCATGTGTTTTGGTTCTGTCCACTGTTATCGGAGTTTTGGCAGTCACTCCAAAGGGAGATAGAAGAATGCTTAGGGGAACACATTAAGTTAATGGCTAGTTTGGTTCTCTTCTCAATTCTTCCATACAATCGTCCATCCTAGCGCAAGTCCTTACTTCTGTTATATCTATTGGCAGCCAAAAAGGCCATCAGCCGTAGATGGATGTCGTCTAACCTTCCAAATGTTTTGGAATGGCGACAGGTAGTTTTAGATATTTACAACATGGAATGCCTCACGACGATACTACGTGATAAATTGTCCCATTTCACTCATAGATGGCAAAAATGGGTCTGGTGTCTGGCCCAGGTGGACCTGGACTTTGTCCCATGAGGGTATATGAAGGAGGGGGAGATATGGGTGCCCACTGCCATGGGGGGGGCTTGGAGGAGAGGATGGAGAGAAGTGTTCTGGTGGAACTTGGTCTGCCTATTCGCCAAATGTTAACTTCAAGATTTATTGTGTGGCAGTGTCTCACATTCATCAGCTGGATGGTAAAGAACTGTTCTCACCCCAGGAATTCTTTAGCATCTGTTGACAGATGCAGTATGCCAGCTGGGTTCAGCTGCCCCGGAGAGGAGGAGTCAGTGCAAATGAGGAAGGCGTTGGCCAATCAGGATGGAAATAGAGTGCTGCCTGCAGTCAGCCTGAGTGACCTCAGAACTTTTTCTTCGCTGAACTGGCAAGACTGCCCTGGAGCTCTTCTCTTCAGAGATCTTCCTGTGCCATTTTCTTCCTTTTTGAGTGCTGCTTTCAAAGTATTTTGTATATTTTTCTCATTTTATCTAATTTTACCTCATCTGCGCTGGGTTCTGCTCAGTCGCGTTTTTTTTTCCATATTTTGCCCGCTTTGGCAGTTTTTCTGAGGTAAAAGTTGCCCGAGTGTGTGATAAATGGTGTAGTTTTATTTAAATTGTTAGTTTTTTCTGTGTTTTTAACCGCTTTAGCGTTAAAATCATTGAATTGGTTTTTTGCGCTCTTGTGCTAATTTCCGTTGCACACTCGTGTGAATTTCTGGAACCCCCTTTTTCTTTATCTTATCTAAGTTTTAGTATATTTGAAGGGTAATCCCCTCATTTTCTGGGACAACACCTTTTGTTTGACTGTGCGGTGGGCTTCTGTTGGCAAGAGGTGTGGAGGTGGTTTTTGTTCTTTTCCACTGTTGAGGGAAAAAAAATCTTTTTACCTCTAGTAAGGTTAATTTTGATTTGGTTAGCTTTGGACCATCCCTTTATCATGGCCTCTCAGTCTACCTCCTCCTCCTCTAAAAGCACTAAGGAGGGTACCTCAAGTCAACACAGAATTAATGACAAGTCCTCTAGGGACTCCAGTGAAATTAAGTCTGGTAGAAGTAAAAATTCTAGCCAAGCCTCTAAAAGAACTATGGAGCAGGTTTCTGATCCTGCCCCTACTAAGAAGTCTAAGAAAGATAATAACACTACTGTGCCTCCTCCTGAAAAGGCATTCGGAGACAACAGTAGCTGATAAAAATGTGCCCTCTGCAGATGATTTAGCCAAAGCTTGGCATTTCTATCAGACTTTACAATCCATGGGCAATAGTTACTCGGCTCCTGCTAGACTGAGTGATCCTCTCCTTGAGGACCCCTATGCATGGGGTTTTTATTCTGAAGAGGGAGAGGATCATGGTAATGAATCGCCTCATGGGGACCCTCTTAATCCTGACTGCCACACTGGGGCTTGTGTTAATGATGATACTGATACAAATAAAGAAGTCTCTTCTTTTTTTACATTTTTAAAACCGATGGTGGACACCCTGGACCTGCCTCTCCAGGATGACACCGATCAGAGGATGGAAGACGACCACGTGGCGATGATGGGCATTTCTCCTCCTAAGAGGCTCATCCTCCCTATCCACAACACTTTGAAGAGAAGTACTTTCAAGGTTCTGGAAACCCCCTCAACTTCTACCGGGGTGGACAGAAGGATTGAGAAGAAATGCCAGCTCGGTAAGTCTACTGCTGATTTTCTTTATACACATCCAAATCACAGAAGGGTAGTTCAGGCATCGGTCTGTGACAAAGCTAATGTGTCACTATCTGCGCTCCCACCAGAAAAAGACTCTAGAAAAATAGATCTTATGGGTAAGAAATCTTATGCTACCGCTCTCTCTCTCTCTCTTGCTGCGCGTGTCTTCTTTCATGGCATACACAACCAGATATCAGAGGGCTCTATTAAAAACTATATTGGCCATAGTGCAACATTTGGGGGACACTATGCTCAGAGATGTTTCCGAAACTGTTAAGCGAGCCGTGGAAGCCACAAAGTACCAGTTTCACATAGCTGTAGATAATAATGACACAGCCTCAAGGGTCATGGCTCAGGCTATTTCCCTCAGACGTTTTGCTTGGTTGAGAACTACTAGTCTTACCCCGGATGTCTAAACCCAGGCATTAGATTCTCCCTCTGAGAATAACTCTTTCTTTGGGGATTATACTGAAGTCTATATGAAAAGAATGGACGAGTTCAAACACACGTACAAGAGTAATTCAGCGAAAGAAAAGCCCCCTCCCTCTCAGAGAGCTCACCATAGAGGGGGTAGTGGCAGGGGTTATTTCCATAGGACATTCTTCCCCATGCCATATAACATGGATTTCTCTCAGATGAGAGTTTTTTTCAGGGGTAGGGGTAGGAGGGGCCAAAGAAGAGCTAACCCCACTCCTGTTACTTCTGCTCAGTCTAGACAGCAGTCTTCCTGACTCCTTGCTGGTCGCCTCCCCTCTCCCTGTGGGGGGCAGGCTCTCACACTACCTCCATTGTTGGCTTCAGGCCACTTCAGACAAGTGGGTTCTGGAGGTAGTGGAGCAGGGCCTATCGCTTCAGTTCGAAAAATTTCTCCTTCTCCACAGGCCCTTGCAACCAACACCTTCCTCCCCTGCAGAATGATTGCTGCTGGAGGTAGAGGTCAAGAATCTCATTAGGGCCAAAGCCATAGAACAAGTGCCACTTTCCCAATGGGGAAAAGGTCTTTATTCCAGATATTTCCTGACCTTAAAGAAAATGGAGGAATGGCGACCTATTCTGGACCTAAGGTACCTGAACAAGCATCTGACGAAACCAAAGTTCAGAATGATAAACTTGACTCTGGTCATCCGCTCACTAAAGCAAGGGGACTGGCTAGTCTCCCTGGATCTGAAGGACACCTATTTTCATATATCAATAAGGCAATCCCACAGAAAGTTCCTCGGATTCTGTCTGCCCTCTGGTCATTATCAGTTTGCAGCCATGCCTTTCTTGCACACTTCAGCTCCCAGAGTATTCACCAAGTGCCTGGCAGCGATAGCAGCTCATCTCAGAAGACAGGGAATTTCAGTCGCTCCCTACCTAGACAATTGGCTGATTGTGGCCAACTCGTCCCAGTCTGTTTCAGAGACCCTAATTTGGACAAGGCGTACCCTAGAGTCCCTGGGCTTCCTTATCAACGAACAAAGGCCGCATTTTCAGCCTGCCCAAATTCTACAGTTCATACGGGCAGAACTCAGCACCCTGCAGGGGAAAGGCCTTCCTCCCCTCAGACAGGGTCGACCTTTTCCTTTCTCTGCTAAATTCATTCAGTCCAGGCCAACCAAGACCAGCCAGACATTTCCTCAAACTTCTTGGTCATATGGCCTCAATGACCGCGTTAGTGCCAGGGATTCCAGATGAGGGACATTCAGTTTTACCTCAGGTCTCATTGGTCCCAAAGAAGAGATCCCTTTACAAAGCTTGTTCCAGTCACAGAGATGTTTCTTCGATCCCTGGACCGGTGGAAAGACGCAGACAATCTCAGGGTCAGGGTATATTTTTTAACTTACCAACCTTCCCAAATTTTGACTAGCGATGCTTCTGTCCTAGGATGGGGTGCCCATCTGGGGGACTTGTCCATAAGTGGGACTTGGACACCAAGGGAGTCTTCCCTTCACATCAATATTCTGGTACTCGGAGCTGTGCTCCTCGCCATCAAGGCCTTCATTTCTCAGCTCAGGGGTCAGTCTGTGCAAGTAAGGACAGACAACACGACGGCCATGTTCTACATCAACAAACAGGGAGGGACTCGATCAACCAAACTCTGTACGGAAGCCTTGAGGATTTGGTCCCTTTCCTATTCTCTGGACATGTCTCTGCCTGCCATCCATCTCCCGGGCAAGGACAACACTTTGGTGGATGCCCTAAGCCGCATCAGTCAGGGCCACCACGAGTGGACCCTCAACAAGCAAGTCCTTCACACAGTGTTCAGGAGATGGGGTGTCCCGGATCTGGATTTGTTCATATCCGGTCTGAACCATCAGTTACCCTTGTACTGTTGCAGGCCCCCAATTCTGGGGACTATTCCTGTGGCTATGTTGACCCTAGATTGGACGGGGAGGTTTCTTTATGCATTCCCTCCCTTTCCTCTTCTGTACAGAGTACTTCTCAAGTTAACGGAACAACTGGCCACCATGATCTTGGTGGCTCCCAATTGGGCGAGACAGCCATGGTATTCTCTGCTCCTCTCCCTGTCAGTCAAGAAACCCATCAGACTCCCTTTGTGCCTCAGCCTTCTGACTCTTCCTCAGACCGGAGTGGTGTTCCCCAACATCCAGTCTCTTCATCTCAAAGCCTGGTATTTGAGGAGTTAGAATTCCTAGAGTCTTTATATTCAGAGCAAGTACTGAATATTTTACGGATGGCTAAAAAATCCAGCATGAGGAAAACTTACACATCCAAGTAGAGACGTTTTTCTTTCTGGTGCAGGGAGAAGGGCATAGATCCTTTACAGGCCTCTTTTCCTTCCTTATTGGATTATTTGGTTCATCTTCCCTAAGAGTTCACTTAGCGGCCATTTCGGCCTTCCTTTCTGCAGGTAAAGAGAAATCGCTTATTTCTCTACCCATTTTCAAGAAGTTTTTCAAGGGACTTCTGCACCTTTACCTCCCTGTAAGGGAACCTGTTCCCCCATGGGACCTTAACCTCTGTATAGCCAAGCTTATGGATCCTCCTTTTGAACCTATGGCTACGGCTGACTTGAAATTCATTACCTGGAAGACTATCTTCCTAGTGGCCATTACCTCTGTCAGACTGATTTCAGAGTTGCAGGCCCTTTGTACAGATCCTAACTAAATCATTTCCCATAAGGACAAGGTTGTACTGAGGACGAATAAGAAGTTCCTTCCCAAGGTGGTCTCGGAGTTCCACCTTAATCAGTCTCTCTCTGCCGGTGCTGTTCTCAGATAAGTCCTCCCCAGGTGAGCACAAACTGCACAGCCTGGACGTGAAGAGAGCCCTTTCTTTCTGCTTGGACCGAACCAAGCAGTTTAGAGATGGTCAGTCCCAGCTTTTTCTCACCTTTGGTGATGTGGGCAGGGGAAAACCGGCGACCAAGAGAACCATATCCCATTGAATCGTTTCTTGTATTCAGTTCTGTTACAACAAGGCAGGCAGATAGCCCCCTCTTGGGCTCAGAGCTCACTCTACCAGAGGAACAGCTGCTTCAGTGGCAGATTCCAGGGATATCCCATTGCTGGAAGTGTGTAGAGCAGCTACTTGGAAATTGGTCCACACTTTCACCAGACGTTATTGGTTGGATGTGCAGTCCTGATCGGATGCGAAGTTCGGCGGGGCGGTGCTACAGAGCCTTTTTTCCTAAATAGGTTTCTGTGCCCTCCTCCTAACTGCACTGCTTTGAAGTCTGCATCTGTCAATAGATGCAAAAGAATTCCTGGGGTGAGAAAAAACAATTACTCCCCAAAGTAATATTACTTCTTCCAGGGGATTCTTTAGCATTATTGACACTCCTGCCCTTCCTGCCCTGGAAACCTTATCTAAAGGCTCTGTTAGGGGATTTAGCCAAACTTGCTAACTGTTATTGATCTGGGTGATAAAAAGTTTTTCACAATAGTGGATTAGAATAGATAGTTTGTGTGTTGTTGACAGTTTTTTCCCCTGTTGGGCACAGTTTTTGCTCTTTTTCAGCTTCGAAATTTGTTCTGAGGTCCCTCAGGCTGACTGCAGGCAGCACTCTACTCTATCAATCAGTCAAAATGTATTTTTAAAGCGCTTTTCAACAAACCAAAGCACTTAACAATATAAAAACAAATCAAATAAAGTATAAAATAACAGGCAGCAATCACAGAACTCAAACAGTATCCACAAATGCTCTTTCAAATAAATATGTTTTTAATACAGATTGAAAAGTCTCGGTGGACAGGCACTCTCTAATTCAGTGAGGTAGAGAGTTCCACAGGGTCGGGGCTATGAAAGAAAAAGCTCTAGCTGCTGAAGTCTGCAAACGGACCCTGGCAACCTCTAGCAATCCCTCGTCGGCGGATCGGAGGGGGCAGGAGAGGCAGTAGGGCCTGATTGGCCAATGCCTTCCTCATTTGCATTGACTCCTCCTCTCTGGGGCAGCTGAGCCCAGCTGGCATACTGCATCTGTCAATAATGCTAAAGAATCCCCTGGAAGAAGTAATATTACTTCGGTGAGTAATTGTTTCTTCTTAGCTGTTGGGCCTATCCCTACGTCCATATCTGACTTTCCAAGTTTTGTTGCTGTATGTTAAACACAGACTGTTTCATATATGATGTACATTCTATGATGATTATAAATGATGCTTCCTTCAATAAAGACTAAAATAAAAAAAACCAAAAAACTTTTGATTCTCCTGCTCGGAGATGAACTTTTGCCTTTCTGATGCTTTGTTTGAGTGAACCACGGCTACCATTGCTGTGTGCCTTCTTAGCACTCAAAAGAGACAATCCAGCCCAGCCAACCTCAGTATAAAGAGAAAAAACAAGCCTATCAGGGAGTAGCTCCTTACCAATGAAAGACAATATCAGAACAGAGCAATTGGTAATAAGGAAGCCCACTCACCCAATTAGTCATACAAATAATTTATTTTCGTTGTATGAAGTATTTAGTTCAGTATCGTTTTTCTTGAAGCTTTAAATAAATACAGTGTCATCAAACGTTTCGGACCTTTTCCTTCATCAGTGAAAATACACTGCTACTATGAAAAGCCACAAAATAAATAAAATGTAAATTAATTTCTTGAAATTTCCTTTATAAGTACCAGCTAATCACAATGAACAAAATGTCCCATACCATTAAAACTCCATCACTACATCGAACTCTATATGTTGAAATCAGTTAATTTTTCATATTCTTGTTAGAATAAAATAATAACCTTATAAGCCACCACAAACTTCCATATGACAGTAGTTATTGATGATAGAGAAGTGATCCAACTAAAGATTACCCACTACAGTTTTTTTTCCAGATTATTCACACTTTTAAGTTTCTGGTGCCCAGGCTTCAGTTTATAAGTAAATTGTCTTTAAAGAAGCAAACATACTTAATAAAACTTGCAGTCTAATCAGTTGCCTTCTTAGCACTGACTGAAACTGACAAGCTGACTTGACATCGCTAACGATGGCAGCCATGGCTCACGGACTGTGTGCTATGCAGTTCTGATCTGTTGTGCAGTAGTAATGATGTCACTAGTGTAGCACAACAGCATCATGACATTGCTACTGCAGCACATCAGGTGAAGTCTAGTAATAGAATTTCATGTACAACAACATATGAACATATGAAGAAGCCAGCAGCAGAAGACTGTTTGGTCTATCTAGTCTGCTCGTATGGCAGGGTCCACAGCTTGAGCTACTGTCCCTGCCCCTTCCCCCACTCTTCCCATCCGCCCTACCCATGATCTTTATCATGCCTCTATGCCTGTCCCAGCCTGCCTTGAAGCTGCCCACTGTCTTCAGTGAGACCACCTGTTCTGGCAGTGCATTCCAAGTGTCCACCACCCTCTCTGTGAAGAAGTACTTCCTGACTTTCCTCCTAAACCCCCCCCCCAGCTTAAGACTGTGCCCCCTCGTGTTATGGTTGCTATTCAACTTAAAGAAACCCTCCTTATCCATCTTATTTATCCCTTGCAAGTACTTGAAGGTCCCAATCATGTTCTCTCTCTTCTCTTTACTCCAGGAAGTACATGTTCAGTGCCCTCAACCTCTTCTCGTATGCCTTACCCTGCTGACCCACTATCATCTTTTTAGCCCTCCTCTGGACCTTCTCCAGCAGGTTAATACTAACATGCTAAACACCAGCAGAATAGGCCTAATGGTCTGTCGTCTGCTCGGTAGCCAGCCAGCCACCTAGTTGGTGCTCACCTTCTCGTCCCCCCAGCCCCGGAAAGGGTCTTCTTTGGCTTCAGTATCCCCTTGTACTAGTCCCACCCCTTCTTGAAGCCCTCCACTGTGCCCTCCTCCACCAGCCTCCCAGGCAGTGCATTCCACAGCTCCACCACCCTCTCAGTGAAATAATGTTTCCTACGTTCCCCCTCCAGCTTCCACTCATGCCTCCGGTTGTCCCCCCTTTAGCCTGAACAGTTCCTTGGTTCCATTCTCGGTTATTCCTTTTATGTACTTGAATACCCCTATCATGTCTCCCCTGTCCCTCCTTTCCTCCAGTGTGTACAGCCCAAGCTCTTCCAGTCTCTCCTCATAGGGCCTCCCCTCTATGCTCTAAATCATCCTGGTAGCTCTCCTCTGGACCCTCTCCAGCAGTGCTATGTCCTTCCTTAGATGAGGTCTCCAGAACTGTACACAGTATTCGAGTTGCGGCCTGACCAAGGCATTATATAGAGGGAGGATCACCTCCCTCCTCCTGGACATAATTCCACTGGCTATGCAGCCCAGTATCCTGTTTGCTTTGGCTGCGGTTCTTCTACAATTTTCAAAGTTATTCATTTTGACGTCTACCATCACCCCAGATCCCACTCACCCAATGTGGCTTGCAGTGTGACCCCGCCCAAGGGTGTATACATGGCCCGGGTTTCTGACCCCCAGATGAAGTACCTTACATTTCCCGGCATTAAATTTCAATCCCCACCTTGTTGACCACCCCTCTAGGGTATCCAGGTCCCCCTGGACTGTCTCTCTCGCTTCTTCCCTATCCACCAGTGCTCCCAGTTTGAAGTCGTCCGCAAAGAGACTCAGCCTACTCCTAACCCCCCTCCCTATATCCCAGACATGGGCATTGAACAGGAGTGGCCCCAGTACTGAACCTTGGGGGACCCCACTGATTACCTTCCGGGGGGGGGGTGCCTATTCCACCGACCATTACCCTCTGTATTCACCCGGAAAGCCAATTTTCCACCCACTTGAGCACCTGTCCTCCCACCCCATCTCCCCCAGCTTTGCTATCAGCCCATTATGGGATACCGAATCAAACGCCTTGCTGAAATCCAGGTACGGGATGTCCACCGGCCTATGTCTGTCCAGGGCCCCCGTCACCCAGTCATAGAACTCTATGAGGTTGGACTGACACAATCTCCCCAGGATGAAGCCATACTGTTTAACATCCTGGTGCCCTAACCTTTTCAGCTGCCTATCAAGCCTCTCCTTGATAAAGCCCTCCATTACTTTGCCTACCACAGAAGTTAGTCTGACAAGCCTATAGTTCCCCATCTCTTCCCTGGACCCCCCTCCCCCTTTGTGGATAGGCACTACATGATCCACCCTCCAGTGTTTGGGTACCCATCCTGTAGGCAGAGAGGTGTTAGAGTGCAGCCAGTGGAGCTGCCAGCTCCTCCGCCAGTTCCTTCATAACCCTCAGATGTAGCCCGTCCGGCCCCGGTGCCTTATCAGTTTTTAGCTTCCGAAGGGCCTCCCTCACCCTATCCACTGTGATTCCCCTCCCCCCTCCCAAAAAAAGCTAAAAGACAACCACAGCGCAAAAGCACCAAGGCAAGGGTTACCTCAAAGGTTATTGGCAATAAACCCAAGTTTCAAAGAAATACAAAATCACACATACCCACACTGGCTTTATTGCCAGTGCCCTTTGGGGTAACCCTTGCCTCAGTGCTTTTGCACTGTGGTTCTTTATCTTTTTTTTTAACTTTCTATTTTTGTTCACCTCCCTCAACCCGGAGCTACGCTTCTTCGGGAGACACCTAGGTACCACCCCACGACTGCCTCACCTGAATCCTCAGGTGTTCCCCCATGGATATACCCCCCAGGTGGTATGGGATGGGACCCCAACGCCCCAATAACTTTCAATGTCTCGTTGGGTCCCCCAGTGGTCGGACAGGCAGCCGTAATGAGGACCGGTACTGGAGTTCCATCTGAGTCGTGCTCCGGCGGTGTTTTTCCTCCATTCTGAGGAAGTGGCCAGTGCCCTGATGTCAGGCGTTATGGCGACATCCATCCTCCCAACCCTCTTTGCATTCTCCTGTGCCCTTTCGCCTTACATCCATGAAGGCCATTCAAGCACCCAGTGTGTCTCTCCCTTCCGGAAGAGGAGAGCTGTCATCGGACACTGAATCCTCTCCCTTCCCTGCTGACCCTCGACGGCCCGGGCTCGTTCCCGAACCAGGGTCGCCGGCGTGACACGATGTGTAGCGTTCAGCACCTCAGTGCCACCGGGCCAGCTTGATTCTTTATCTTTTAGTTTGTTCTTTGGGGGGCTCACCATGACCCAAACCCATAAGACCAGAATAAGGCTAGTTCATTTCCCCTGGGGTGTGATATAAACTAGGCACACTGATGAGTCCTGGGTAGGATAAAACATGTATCCGTGTCTTCTGTTTGCACCCTTTGCAGATTGTGTGAGAGGCCCTTTGGCACCATGCATTCCTGCTTAAAGCTGAACTGGCCTAGCATGCCATAGTGGTTTGCATATACATCCCATGATGCTTTGCATTATGGGGGTATGTGTTATTTTGTATATCTTTGAAACTTTGTTTTATTGCCAGTGCCCTTTGGAGTAAGCCTTGCTTTTGCACTGTGGTTCTTTGTCTTTTAGCTTGTTTTTTATCCTGGGCTCACCTTGACCCAAACCAGCAAGACCAACATAGGGCCAGTTCATTTTCCCTGGGGTGTGATACAAATGAGACACACTGATGAGTCCCGAGTAGGACGAAACATGTGTCTGTGTCTTCTGTTTGCACCCTTTGCAGATTGTGTGGGAGGCTCTTGAGCACCATGCATTCCTGCTTAAAGCTGAACAGGCCTGAAATTTCATGGTGATTTGCATATACATCCCATGATTAGAGACCACTGTTTTTCTTAAATAAGAAATATCAAGAAATTAAGGTATAAAAAGAAATAACAAGGAATTCAGCATATAAAACGAATAAAATTAAAGGAAAAAACACATGAATAAAGTGAAACAAACTGTTTTTTTGGTGGGTAAAATCTAAATAAATGCTTGCAGCAGCAGTTGTTTAGGCTCCGTTGTTACCATAGAGAAGGTCCACAGGGAAGCAACAGTAGAATTGTTTCAGTCACAAAACCTTGGAAAAACCATAGCATAGTGCTGCTTAATACAATGTAGTATACTAGGAATGCGATTTCTAGTGTGTATAAGGTCATTTTGAGGTAGTTTATGAATGTAAATGTGATAACAAGAAATGCAATTAATTTTCTAAGAATATTTTGAATTAAATAGGTCTGCCAGTGGCTCTGCCAGTTCTCTTAGTACCCTTGGATATACTGTGTCCGGGTCTGGTGATTTGTCCACCTTCAATCCTAGCAGCCCCTTCCTTACTCTAGCCTCGTTTATCACTACATCTGTGTTCCCTTCCCCCTGCTCCTCTTCTTCCTCCTGAAGACACTGGTCCGTCCTTCTCCCTAGTGAAGACTGAACAGAAGTATTCACTTAGTGTCTCTGCTTTTCCCCCTTATCCTCCACCCACTCCTCCCTTTTCTTAAGCCTAACAATCCCATCCTTCTTGTCCCTTTTCTCACTATATAGCGAAAGAAGGCCTTCTGCCCCTTCTTAATTCCTTCTGCTACTTGCAGCTCCTTCTGTGCCTTAGCTTGCCGGACTTCCTTACTTGCCTCACTAGCCAACCTTAGATAATTTCCCCTATCCACCTCTCTCTTGGTCTTCCTGAATTTTCTATAGGCTAACCTCTTTTCCCGTATTGCCTCGGCGACCCCAGAACTGAACCAGCTGGGTGCTTTGGCCCCTGTGTTCTTCCCCCTGAGCCTAACAACATTCTCTGTTATTGAATTTGTTCAGTAAGCTGTCTACTGGTGGTATGTACTACAATAATTGAATGCCAGTTTATGGATATATTAAAAAATTGGTCATAGACTATCCTCTCCAGGGCTTTGGAGAGGGGGAAGAATTGATATGGGCCTGTAGTTGGTAGGGTTAGTTCTGTCCTCGTTTTTGAAGATTGGCATTACCACAGCTGCTTTCCAGAGTTGTGGGAACTTGCCTGTAATAAGTGAGAGGTTCAAGATCTTAGTTAGGGGGAGAGTAGTACATCTAGGGTGATCTCAATAATCAATAATCTTGTGGTCAAGCGAGTCACCACTGGTTCTAGTTTTCCTAAGAACTGTTGACAGATATTTTCTAGCATCGGCTGTGGTGAGAGTCCTTGGATAGAAGGGTGGATTTGAGGTTGCTGATGGGGCTATGTTGTTGCCTAGATTGGAAATGTCCATAGGTTGAAGAAAGTCCAGAGGAAGCACTCCACCTAGGTCTGCCTTGTTGAAAGCATCTGCGATCCTTTTCGGATCCTGGGTAGTTACTCCATTGATACTGAATAGTGAGGGGGTTGTTTTTCTTGCCTTGCCTGTTAGGGATTTGATGTTTTCCCAGAAACTGTGGCTATTACCCCAGGAGTAATGTGTAGTTTGTTCTTAAAATGGGATCTCTTGGCCTGGCGAATAGCGCTGGTGCACTTGTTTTGGGCTGTTCTATAATTTTGGAGGTCGACCAGTGACCCTGTGCTCTTAGCTATGTACTACAGGTGATCCCTGGACCTCATAAGATCAATGAGCTGTGGGGTGATCCATGTCTTACTGGCCCCTTTTATCTTTCGCGTTTTTAAGAGGGCAAATATATTATAGGCCTTATTAAAAATATCAGTAAAGCATTTAATGCAGTATCCACATCTGTGGCAGCATAGACCCCTGCCCAGTTTTGCATATGAAGGTAAACTAAGAGGTAGGCAAGCTGTCCTTGTTTTAGCACTCTCAAAGTTATGGTTCTGGACAGGGTTCTAGGTGCCTTGTTAGTTCAGGTACATAACACGGGTGAGTGATCACTGATCGTGCCAGCTAGCACAGTGGTATTAGAGATTCTTTACAGCTGATTAGTTAGGATCCAGTCTACAGTATAAGCGTGCTGGTCCCATTACAATAGTTCATGCGTGTGGGGGACTGAACAAGTTAGCCCAAGTCCATAGCTGCGATTGTGTCCCTATATGGTGCCACTTCAGGGGATAACCAATTTATATTGAAGTCCCCTAGCATTAGAACTTCCGAGTTATTGCGTAGCTCAGATAGATAGTCATGGGCAAGTCTAAAGCCAGAGGCTTATCCTTAGGGGGAATATACACTGATACGAGGGTGAGCCACTTGCCATGGACGCCCAGTTCCAGCTGGATGGCAAGCAGTTGTGAGCATCCTTCTGTTGTTGGCATAGGGAGTGCTCTGCCTTGGAGGGTGTCCTGAACGTAGATGACACAGCCCCCCCCACATTTCCAGCTGGATTGCCAGGTCGGAGATCCTTGGTGTGAGCCAGGTTTCAACAACTGATAATATATCAGGCTTATGTTGGCTTATGTTATACCTGTAGGGTATCAGATTTAGCCAAGAGGCTACAGATGTTGATAGCTGAAATAGTTAATACCCCTGCTCTGTTTATTGATGTTGATATGTTAGCTCCTGTGCCAAGTCCTGGGTTTGGATGTACATTGTCTGAGAGCAGTAGGAGCAGCCAGGCTAGTCTTATGGCTTGCAGTTTTAGGGTTTTTAAGGCCTGGGATCTGTTGTAGGTGTAGGTGTTATGCGTGTTCTCTTTTGTAGTGATTATGAGCATATTCTGCAGAACCGGGGGATAGGGTAGTTCTACTTGCTGGGGTGTACTCTCCATGGAGGAATTCTGTGGGTGATTTCAGTGCAGCAGGTTCCTAATTTAGGAGAGTACATGTAGTCAGAGTCCATGATTGTGGGGGGTTTATCAGGTTGCTGTTCTTCAGTATTGCTGGTGTAGGACGATTGGGGGTGGTGGTGGAGGTGGTGATAGCAAGAGTGTGAGGAGTAGGCAATGTCTAGAATTGTTAGCAGCATTTTAGGTGGCACACCTAGCATGAGTTGAGTTTTAAGTTAATCACCTAGAATTCCAGTTGGGAGTTACCAGGAGTAATTTCACGCATGTGATAGCAGGATTGCTTGGGTGGTGCTTTTGCTGGCACTGGCTCCTTTAAGAGCAGGCATGTACCAGCATGAGCAGCAGGAGATAAGGGTGGAGCTCTGGGCGAGGAAGAGGATTTGAAGAGTAGCGAGGGTGGGGGAGGGGTGAAAAACTCGAGTAAAGAGCAGATCCAACTCGAGTAAAGCGCAGGTCCTAATTTAAAATTCGCTTCCAAAGCACCAGGCGCTTCTGCAGTTCTGAGATGCAGGTTCAGCTACAGCCTGGGCTGCCGTGTCCGTGGTACACCAACAGGAGAGAAGCTAGTCGCTGAGTAGTCTGCCAATTAGGATAGCCAGCAAGGAAAGCGTTGAAAGTTGAAACAAATTAGATGCTTCGTGGGATCATACCTGTGGTAGCTGGCTTTGGGGAGTGGTGAGTGGGCAGCGGGCATCAGCAGGCGCCACACCGCTGTGGAAGGCTGTTAACTCCCGATCAGGGAGCGTTATACTGTGGAGGAGAGAAGAAAAAAATAATTGATTTAAGAGGCGGCAGAGTCGGGGGCGGGGAGACCCTGAAAACAGAAGAACTAAAGCGATGCAGGGGTGCCGCTTAATCGGCAGGGCAATTAAATTAAAGAGGAGTGGGTTTCACACTAGAAGGCAAGGGGAGAAAGCGAGCAGGCAGTCAGAGACTGGGCTGAATGGCACTGAGTTGGGGGGAGGGGGGATAGGAGGGCCGACTGGGAATATTTAGAAGATAGAGCCTGCAAAGGTAGTGCAGGAAGAAAGAACAGATGGGAAAATTGGGAGGGCGAGTGAGTGAGAGTTAAGGTACAGGTGCCAGTGAGCAGAATAATATGAGTGCTCAGCAGCAGAAAGCTAAGGGGAAGTGAGAGAGGATATCATGCCAGCAGCAGTTGGTGTGGAAGCACCAGAGTTTAAACAATCACTTTACAGCTACACAGTGTAGGACTGTACTTCTGCGGATACAAGCAATTCTGTCTACCTCCACTTGGCACTCCAATGATATTACAATTCCCTTTTAACTATAATTCAAAGCCTCTTATTAATTCTTTTTAAACTTAAGATAGAACTCCTAGGACCCCACACTTAGCAGTTCACTTGAGGAGAGATTAACTAACACAGTTTAACAGTGTAAAAAAAAAATAGTCCCAAAACTCGAGTAAAGAGCAGATCCTAATTTAAAATTCGCTCCCAAATGCTGTGATGTCACAATGCAATTTCCAATATGAAGATAATCCTTAATGACAAATAGTGCATATCTCAGTGAGCTTAAAAACCTGCAACTATCCAAACTAAGAAATTACAAAAGTTGTACATTCCTGCATTTCAGACTGGAGCATTTCAACACAGAAACTGCAGTCCTATGAAAAATCATTATAAATGACACCTATCTATAAATCTGGTAGGTACTGCTTCTGAAAGACAGAAACACTTTGCCACCGCCCTTCTCTTGAGCTGTCCTGTGATCGCCCTCATAGTGAGTTTCCGGAAAATACTGGGGATCTACAGGATCAGCACCTCCAGGAACCTGGTTATGATAGTAGAGGAAAGAGAGATAAAATTTCAAGGCTCCAGGTATATGTCCCTCTAAGAGAAATGAGAAAAAGACAACAATTATTTACAGTCATTTCTAATGTCAAAATTATATAGATCATTCTCACAAACAAAGTCAGATCTGGCAGATGTCAATGAGCATCATACAAGTAAAGCAAAACAATATACCCAAACCCGTAGGGGAGAGCAGTTACAATATCAGTTTAAGTATTAGTTAAGAAAGGTTTTAAGTCCCAGCTTTCATTCAGACCCCCAGGAAAAAATTCCCACATCTCAGCAACAGATTTAGTCTGATCTTCTTCGGGGGTATCTCAGTCATCAGGTTACACCGTAGGAATGTCACCATCGATGAAGGAGAATCCACACAGAAGATTTTCAGCAGTACAGCTGGGGCCGCCCACGCCATTGACATCGGCCAATGGCACCAGCCCTATATACTGTAGAAGTAGGTGGCCCCGCTCCCTCCTCAGTTCTTTCCCACCGTCGACTTGCAAGCACAGTCTCTGTAGACGAGCCGTTGCAGTTCATGCCTTTTTTGTCCTGCAACCTATTTTTCATCCAACCCTTACCTAAATCTCTTTTAGAGACTTATTTTCTTTTTTCCTTTATGTCGAGAGTTAAACCTTCTACATCACTCTTCTGTCACTGCGGAAAGAAGATTGCCTCCAATGAAGAGCACTCCATGTATGTCTGCTGTCTTGGGCCTGACCATGACACCTCAGATTGTGAGCTCTGCCAGCAGTTTTATCAAACCACTCTTACGCGACGCAGGAAGGCTCTAAAAATCTTCATGGAATAACAGGTAGCCATCTCCAAGTTGGGTTCCTCCAGGGCACTGGTGGCCCAGTTGCCCTCCGGTTCCAAGAGCTCCAAGGCCTCTCAGGTCAAAGATAAGTCCTCCGGGAAAAGTCATAGAAAAGACTGGGATCATGACTGCACCCCCCCCCCACACCAGGTGGCCATCCTTTTCCCTGTCAGCTTCGCCTTCGAGGGGCTTCTTGTTGTCGGCAGCCGCCGCACTGAAGAGACCAGTTGTCCAGGTCTCTGTTCACTCCAGGCCCATACCGACAGCTCCTCTGCTCGACACCCAAGGCGTTCGGCTGTCGATCTCCGGGTCGTCTGCCCCTACTCTGTCGATGACAGGCTCATCGTCAATGAGTACCCCTTTGAGGCCTGCTCCTCCTTCTCCAAAGGCTCTGGGCTTGTTGGGTCAGCCAGCTGGGTCGTCAGTCACTGTCCCGCCAGCCGCTTCTCCATTGCCGGCGTTGGACTTGAACGAGGTTCTTGTCCGTTTTTCTAATGTGCTGGTCCAGCAGATTGCGGCCATTACCAGGCCATCGTCACCAGCTCCTTCGACGCCGGCATTGTCAGCACCTGTTCACCGTAGGGAACCTACCCGAGGGCCGTCAGCAGCACATACATTGGCAGATCCTGAGGAAGATGTCGACGTTGAGGAGGAGTACCACCCTGACCTCATTCTTTCAGAGGAGATGAAGGAGGACCAGTACCTCATTTCAGACAAGTCCACTACCTCTTCAGTCAGTGAAGACTCTGTTAGGCATACCCCCAGGTCCCCACCTGAGGATGCTACCTTCTTCAACATCATGATGCAGCCGTCTTCCACTGTGGAGTTTCAAACAAAGGAGAAGGATGCCACCAGAAAGGATCTGGTGGACTACCTGGAGATCCCAGAATCTCCCCCTAAGATTGTTCCTGCTATGCTTCCGGCACTCAAAAATGCTATCACGGCAGCCTGGTACAGACTAGACATGGGGCCGCCAATGCCCCATAGGGCTGACAAGCTCTACAGTTCCCCTCAGGGCCTTCCTCCCTTTGCTGCCCAGGCTGAAATTGACTCACTAGTCATTAAGGCAGCACACGACAGGTCTAAGGTGCCCACAACTGGACCCACCTCAGCTTGACTCTTTGCTGGACCCCCCCTGCTCAGGTGCAAGCCCAGGAGGTGGTGGTAGGAGGTTGGTTCTCCCTGTGTCTGAATCAGTGGAGAAACATAACTTCAGATGCATGGATCCTGCAGATCATAGAGTGCGGGCATACCCTGAAGCTCATCCAGCAGCCTCCGGACACCCCCCCCCCCACCACCACCATCCTCAAATTCCCCCCAGCTCACCTACCTGTTCTTTGGGAGGAGGTTCAGTATCTTCTTCGCAAGCAGGCAATTGAATTGGTGCCAAAGCCGCAGAGAAATCAGGGATAGTAATGATGTTTCTTCTAGAGGGTGTAATTTTGAATCACAGAAGACCTCCCTACATGTATTTATAGAACAAGAATACAGTAAAATGCTTTATTCAAGTTACATACGAACATACGAATGTGCCAGCAGAAACAGACCACCTGGTCTATCTAAGTCTGCTCGAATGTTTGCAGCTAGCACCCCTAGTTTGCAGCTGCCCCACCCCTCCTCTTTGTCATCCCACTGCCACTCCCCCCACATCTCCCATGCTCACTCTCCTCTGTTGCCTGTCCCATGCCCTTTTAAAGCTGTTCACAGATTCACATGATACCATCCATTCTGGTAGTGCGTTCCATTTTGCTACCACCCTCTCTGTGAAATAGTGTCTCCTCATTTCCCTCCTAAATCTCTCCCCCCCTGTTCTTAACCCATGCCCCCTGGTGTCCCTCCCCCTTCTTAGCTTAAAGACCCCATCTGCTCCATCCTTGTTGATCCCCCTCAGATACATGAATGTCTCTATCATGTCCCCCCTGTTCTTTCTGTCCTCCAGGGTGTACATATTCAGGTATCCCAGCCTGCTCTCATAGTCTGTCCTCTCCATTCCACATATCATCTTTGCTGCCCTTCTCTGCACCCCCTCCAGTAGCCTGATATCACACTTTAGGTATGGCCTCCAAAACTGCACACAGTACTCTTAAGTTCGGCCTTATCAGCGACCTGTAGAGGGGCAAGATCACTTCTCTTTGCCTGGACGAAAAGCCCTTCGCTATACACCCCAGCATTTTTTTTTTGTTTAGTGAGACATGACAGTACATAAAATCTCATACATTTCAATTACATCAGACTGGGATTTATCAATCTGCTGCCCTTTACAAAATAATTACAGACAAAACTCATACAGAATATATTTTAGGTAAAACACTGAAGCCACAGGAGACAGGGACAGGAGAGAAAGGGTTATTCATAGAGATGAGGGGGATGAGGAAAGTGGCTGACCAGGAAAGAGGAAGACATTGGGTGTAAAGCATAACACAATGATCTCGGTTTGTCTCCTGATGAGCGGTATATCTTGTGGTAACAACTTCGGCCCCGTTAAAGTCAGAAACCTCCATGGTCACCTTGATCTCACCTCTCACCCCCTGGGCAGTCCCAACCGTGGCCACCACTATTCCGGTACACCAATACCTGTAGCAGCAGGCCCTACATTAGGGGATGAACTCAGGGTAATGTGCTAATTGATACATCACCCATTTCCTTCACCGTAGTTCAAAGGCTTCTTTTTTATCTTGGAGGCTAGCCGAGAGGCGCTCAAGGGAATATGTTTCCCGGACAATACTCACCCATAACAATTTGGTAGGGATTCTTCAGGACAGTCACAGTCGGGTAATGGCTTTATGGGCAGCCGCCACCAGCAGGGTAGTCCGCTTGCGTGTAATAGGGTCCACTTTCAACTGTTCTGGTAGGGAGAATGTCAGTAAAAACATAGGGTCATCCAGGACTGCCCGCTCGTAAATCTCCTTTAGTTCCCCAATCACTGCCCTCCAGTAATCCTGCAGGAGGGGACATGACCGCAGTACATGGGTTTGTCCTGCATAAGGAGTCCCACAACCCCTCCAACAGATTCCAGTGGGATCCCCATGAAATTTGGAGGTCACTAAAGGCATCCTAAAGTAGCGGGTTCTAAGTTTCCATATGTAATCTCTCCAGTATGGAGATTGAACCACCCTGGTGGCTGGACCTGCCGATTCCCCCGCCAGCACTGGAAATATCTGGGTACAGTTCCTTGGCCTAGATTAATCGCAAGTGTTCTGTGGAGTCATTTAATCGTTCATTAAATGCTTTGTAAAACATACTAACTTCATGAGAAGACTGCATCTCCATAGTATAGTGTATCAATAATTGGACCATGGTGGGTGTTTTTTTTTGCTAGGTCTGCTAGTTTGGTTCTTATGCTTTGAAAGGTAGGATCTCAGCTGCATATACCCATGAAATTCAGTACCCCGGAGGTCATATGACCCCCGCAGGATTGTGAACGGAATCAACCCCGTGGGTCCTACCACTTGGTGGACATACCGTAATACCTTGGCCCACCAGACCTAAGCCCTACCTCCTGATTCATTAGGAGGGAAGGATTTGTCAGTGGCTATTGCTCTCATGTAAAGCAATTCTTGTTGAGTAAAATAGCGAGTCAGCATCCATAACCAAATTCTCAGAGGTCCTCTCGTATATGGGGAGTACAGACCAGAGGGTTGGCAAAAATGGACCCTGAGAGGCTTCCCAAGCTGTTATATACTACCTCGATTTGCTTCCAGTATGCACTGTATTGTGATTTAAGCCACCCAGTTAGGACACAAAGTTGTGCAGCCTTGAAATAGCTCTGAAAGCAGGGAAGATTACAACCTCCCCTCTCCCTTGAAAGTTGCAGGACTGTATATCTTACCCGAGGAGGCTTTCCAGCCCAGATAAATCTGGAAATTAATGTATCGCAGGCCGTAAAATAAAAATTGTTTGGGGGATGATGTAAGTTCTGTAAGAAAAAGCACCCCAGCATTTTGTTCACTTTTGCAGCTGCTCTCCTGCACTGAGCAGTGTTGTTCATGGTCCCTGTTATCATTACTCATAGGTCCTACTCCTCCTCAGTGATCCCCAGCTTAAACTCCCCCCCCCCCCAGCCAGTATTCTCTCCTTGGGTTCTTTGCCCAGCAGTGCATAACCTTACACTTCTTTTCAGTGAACCCCGGCAGCCACCTCTCTAACCACTCCTCTAGCTTGCTTAGGTCACACTGCAGCTGTTTCCATCCCGCTCCTCCATCCACCACTGCTCCGATTTTGGTGTTGTCAGCGAACAGACTTACCTTGCTCACCACCCCATGTGCAATGTCTGATATGAAGAGCCCAAATAATACTGGCCCCATCACAGAGCCCTGTGACACCCCACTCGTCACTGGCCTTGAAGTTGTGAGCTCCCCTCCCACCACCACCCGTTGCAGCCTCCCACTCAGCCAGCTTGTAATCCAGTTCGTCATTTTTGCCCCTACCCCTACAGTTAGATCAATTGTTTTAAAGTGATCTTGCATGAACATTTTACATATCAGACTTCACAATTTTTGTTTTGTCATATTGTGATTTCATTTTTATTGCATTGATATTTCCTAATACATAGCAAAGTTAGCTGAATAGTCACTGCTTTTCTGCTCTTAAGCTGTAAATTTGATGTTGGAGGGTCAGGTGCAGCATGGCCACACTGCAGATTTTGAATTTAAACATTCTAAATTTCTGTGGTTGGGGCAACACTTCAGGGCTGAGATGTTGCAAACTGTGTGACGCATAGTCACACCCTGTAGAAGAAACATCATTACTGTGGTGAGTAATTGTGTAGCTCACAGTGAAGACCTGCTCTTAGATTGTGTGTGTGTGTGGTCATCGTCACATGGTTGCTTTGTGAGTGGATCAGTGGCTCTCTGTAGTAATTTGGTGTGAGGATCTTCGACTTCCTGTAGAAATAGTTGGAGGTCCAACACATTTTTTGAGGGTCCCATTGCTGCGGTGTCCATCCCCCCCCATACCACATAACTGTCCTACAGACATCCCCCATTTTTGTCCTATATCCATCCCACATGGCAGAGATGTAGCCCAACAGAGAAAGTGCTGTAAGGTTAGATATAAAGCAGGATTGCATAATATTCTAAGATGCTGAATTAAAACTATAGTTTGCACAAATAAAAGTACTGCATTCCACAATGTTCTGTGCTTGCATCTCCATGTTTGAGATTATTCTCACATCATGAATGCCAGTGTCCCACCTAGTCCCACATTTTGACTAGGTATTAGCTTCCCATTAAAACAGTAGGACCCATCCAGTCCATCTGAGCTGTCCCTCCTCCACCCAGTCCTTCAGCACCCCTTTTCTTTTTTTAAAACTCAGTTTTATTGTAAGACCAAAGCTTCTCATGTCTCATTACACATATTGATATGTATAGTTGAGTACATTTTTTACATATTCATCAAAAAATCTTTCCATCCATTGTTCTGTGTTACTTATTGAAATCCGTAACATTTCTATCTGCCACTAACTCTAAGCAATATAATTAGCCAATGCCTAAGAAAGTCAAGTTGCCCTGGTTGTCATAGAAATCAGTCTTGAAGGTTTTCCAGCATTGCTCTTGTAGGTCTGAGAGGCTAGTGATGCTAGCCATTCTGCAGTTAAAGTGTTTGTAACAAACTATGTTTTGGCTTAAGTTTTAATAAACTATTGTAGTGTAATTCTAAGCACCAACGGGTGTCGCAGGTAAATAGGCCGTGACTCAACATGAGTCTTGGCCTTTTGTGAAGCTTATACTTAAGGAGACCGTGTTGCATGTATGTCCTTACCCCTAATAGGGTACCTTGATGTATGTATGGGAATGCTGGGGGGATAGGTGACTTTAAGACCTCCCAGGCTGTCCCGTTTCATTTGCTTACCCTGGCATGTTTGGGTGATCAGTAGCCCACAGGGTTGCCCACTTTCCCATTATTCTTTGTTTTTCTATTGTTAGCCTAATTATAGCTATCAGTTCCTCCATCCTTCTGATTCTGTCTATCCTGAGTTTCCACGACTCAAGGGAATGGGGGGAGGCTTTTAACCAGTTGGCCGTGGTTTCTTTTTGGGCAGCTAAACATAGTATCCTAAACAGGTTTTGTTGTTTGGTGTTACCCACCCTTGGGATGTCCACCCCCAGGATCATTATGTTGAAGGTCAGTGGAATCTGTAACCCCCAGAGCCTGCTTAAGGTCTGTCCAATCCCCTTCCAAAAACTGGAGACCCTAGGACAAGACCAAATAATGTCAGTGTGTGTACCTACCTGCCCACATCCTCTCCAACACTGGTCTGTGGAACCCCCAGCAAAATGTTTCGTTATTGTTGGGAGTATGAAAGAAGTGAGTCAGACATTTCCAGTGGAATTCTCTCCAACCCAGGGATGAGGTTGTTCTCCATCCCCTTTCCCAAACTGATTTCCACTGGGCCATTGAGATTGGGTCACCTACCTCCTCTTCCCATTTAAGTCTCAGGGCCTCAAATTGTGAGCATCCTTTCCCTAGGAGAGTTTTGTATTCTCCAGATATTACCTTTCCTCTACCCACCAGGCGCACTGACCAGTACAGGAAGGATTCTAACCCAGTAAGATCTCTCTTAATGTTAGGAATCAGGACGTTTTCCAGAAGATAGAGCCTGACTTGCAGATATCTGTGGAAGTCTACTTGATCAAGGGCGTATTTGCCCTGAAGTCCAGAGAAGGAGACCAGACTATCTCCTTGCAGCAAGTTTTGAAAGAGTATCAGAGATACGGCATTCCACCTCCGGAATCTAGTATCCAGTCTGGGAGGGGTAAAACTTGGGTCTCCCAAGATTGATGTCAACTGTCCAATTCCTTCTGGTGTGTATGTGAGTTTTCTTGCTACCACTAGTATCCTTAGTGTGTGTCTGGTCCAGGGATTTCTCAGGCATCTCCACAGTTCTGTTGTAATGGAGGCGTGTGGAAGAGAGGCCAATGTAATCATTTGCATGTGGTGTGCCTCAATTTCCCTCCATCATCTTTCCCTCCATCATAGAAACATAGACGTTGTCGGCAAATGGGGACCATATGATCCATTAAGTCTGCCCTTGTTTTCCAGCCCCCATCCCGTATCTCCACTTTGTTTCACCCAAGTGACAGTGGGCACCAGCTGTGCCGCTATGTAATAAAGCTTGAGGTTGGGAAGCCCACCTCATATCTTAGGCTTCATTAGGAGCTTGTAATAACTGGCAAGGAATTTTTTTCTATGGGCAGAAAAGGTTGATATTCGCCGTAACAACCAGCTGGTTGTTACGACAGACATGCACTCAGGTTAAATAGAGTGCAGCGCGAGCCCCACAGCTGCTGTTCTCTCACCCGCTTGAACAACCACCACCGCCGAGAAGAAAACACTTTCCCCAGGACCTCCTGACATAAATTTGCTTACCTTGAACCACTCCTGTCAGCAGGCAACCCCATCACACTTTGTCTTGTCAAAAAAAAAAAAAAAAAAATGTCCGACGTAAAAAAAAGACACCTGTACTCTGGTGGGAAAAAATTCCTTGCCAGTTTATTATACAAAATAAAAGATTGGGGAGTGTGTGAATGGGAATTTATTGTACACGCTTGGGGTGGGATGCTTTCATAAACCCCTCGGGCTTTGCCCAGCATCCCACCCCTCGGGTGTGCATTAAATTCTCATATCACTCAACTCCACCATCCATTATTCTCTATATAACTTATGTGTTTCCTGCTTTTCTGCCAGACGAAAGTGGAGAGGGCCGTGTTAACTAATTTAAAAAAAAGCCTCAGGTATGTTTATTTGGGGCGGGGGCTTGATATAAAAGTAGGAACCTGGGGAGGATGTTCATCTTGATGGACTCTGTGGGGCCATCCAGGGAAAGTGGGAGTAAGTCCCATTAGCACTCCTTTTCTAAACTATTTCCATGTCCCATGTAACACTTATCCTCGTCTTCCAACTCAGACTCTTTAAATACTGTAATCCACTTCCACACCTATCTGAGCCCCACAACCCTCCTCCACCAGACCTTAAAACACCCCTTTTAAACCTTCACTTTTTTAAATTAAGTATATGCATGGTGCCACATAGCATGCCGATAGTTATCTTCTTTCTGTTACCACTGGGCTGAAATGTCAGCAGTCTTGCTCTGTAGCGTAGAGTACCTCAGGGCAAGATAATCTCCATTTGGGCCTGGCGGTTAGAGGAAGAGGATTTGGATCGGCATACTGTGCGGGACCATATAAGTAATTACAAAAATACCTACATGTTGAAAGATCCATTTAAGAACTGGGTGGAGAGCGTGGTGGGGCTTAGATGGGTTTGGGGGGGGGGGGGCGGTTACAATATTTAGGAGGAGGCCTGACTGCAGGAAGGGCAGAGGAGGGAGAGAGTCCTAGCCTGAGTGAGTGAGCATCTTGGGATGCACATCAGGTACATGTGCACATGCTGAACAGCTCACTGAGCAGAAAGGACAGAGGCACACACATCCCTGAGAGCCCGGGGACCAACTGTTGCACTCTGCATTCTCCACGTGTGCCTGGGGGTGTAGTGAAACCGCTTTTGTGCTTGCAGAGTGCTACTTTTCTACCTGTTGAATTATACCTCCTCTACCTGCCACTCACTATTTAGCAAGTAGTACTGTATCTTCAGTTTTCCCTTGTGATTACAAGTGGTTCCTGTGTATTGCCCTTGGTGCTTTAAAGCTGCAGTGCAGCGACATTGAGCAAACATTTGACCATACCTTTTTTTCACATTAAAAGATTCAAGGCTTCTACTTTTATTTTTAAGTGTTTTATAGATGTTTAAATTTAGTTTTTTTTCTCATAAAAAAAGAGGGCCGCCACATTTGGCTTAGAAATACCATTGTAGTCCTGGTAAGGATTAGGATCATGAAAATAAAACAAGGCTGATGGTGCTCAGCATAGGAGGTACATAGAAAAGTACATTTGATGGGTATGCTAATATTTCTATTAACTGTAGCTGAAACTAGCTTTCTGTAAAAACATTTTTCATTGCACTGCTGCTTTAACAGTGTTTTATTATCATCATTAAATTGAAACCAGTGGTTTGTCCTGATTTTAGACTATTGTCCCTTTGTAGTGTCATTTATCAATATTCAAGGATTGCAAAATAGATAGTGCCTATTTCTGTCCTCAGTGTCAGGATCGTGATTAAAATAAAACACTGCTGTGCACAGAAGTACATTACAGCTATACTGTACCAACGCATGATGGGTCGGGGTAGTAGACCACTTTTTTTTCTTCTTCTTCTGAAACTTAAGTAGAGCAAAAAGTAAGGGAGCCTACTAGGCATTGAACAACATACTGTACCAGTCTCTCTCTCTCTCTCTCTCTCTCTCTCTCTCGTTCTCGTTTTTTTCCCCCTTACTTGATGGATCAGGCTCCTGCCTTACAATCTAACTCTTTGGGCCTCTCAGTGTTTTTGATGTCATTAAATGTTTATCACTGTCACTTTTGTCACAATGGCAAACATTTGCATTGTGGTCTGGAGGAAGTATTTGAAGAAAGTTTTTTTTTTTTAATTGTAAAAGTAACACTTAGATTGCAGCCTTTTTATACAAGTGTGGTTATGCATAATCTTATCATTGAGTGAGGCAGGTGCACGCAGGCAGGAGGGAGTTGTCTAATGTTTTGTTTTAAAAACGTAAAACGTTTTATCCTAAAAATATCCTTACTGCTTTTTATAATCATGGTAAGGTACTCTGGAATGTGTGGTGGTAGCGGCAAGATGCTGCCACTAGCCAAATAACATTCTGCTAAAATGTTTTAATTCCATTCTTCAAGTAGCCAAAGCACTACTCCAATTCACACTCTGCAGATAAGTATTAAATGATTTTTTATAAGGTTTATTTATATATTTATGTATGTATGTATTTGATAACGGGGTGAATACACTGGTCCCAGGGACTGTTTTGGGGCATGACCTGGGCTATATTGATGGCACATAGAAGTACAAGTTTGAACAAGGTATACAATAGCAGTCTTAGTAAGCTTGTACATGGAATCAGAGATAAATACAGTGCTGGCTAAGGGTTTTTGTCATTTGGCTTATAAGTTCAGGTGATGGTCAGCTAAGATGCCATAGGGTTTTAAACTTCCAACTTACACGCTGGGTTACTGTTCAGTAATCTTACTCTCCAACAGAAACCTTACTTGACACTAGATAATGTAATTTGCTTGGTGCTGATGGTGGTGGTGGGGGTATGATTATCTGACAGTTATCTGCTCCTGTCGTGCCTTACCGCTTACTTGTAGTTTTGTTTCTTTTGAGGTTACACTTTTTTTACTGATTTTTAAGGTAGAGTAATAAAATAAATACAGGACTTAAAAGTGCAGAACAATGGTATTAAAATACTGATACTTACTGACTACGTTATATTAAACTGTCGGTTCTACTTTTGCATCTTGTTGGAACACTGCATAGTGCTGCTGTTGTATCAATGAACGTTGCTACTGTTTCAGATTCTTTTATCTGTTTTCTTTTCTGCAGGATAATAAGAGAGATGTTTCTAAGCTGTAATGGATTAAATCAAATAACAGAACTGACTTATTTAGACTCCATTAGAGCATGTGCACTCAGAGTATTTGAAACCTTGATCCTCTGCCTTGGGGAACAGCAGAATGACTCCATAACACAAGAGCAGGAGAAAATGCAGGTCGAACACAAGGACTTCAATTTATATATGAATGACTCGCGTGACAAGTACACCTCAGTAGGCAAATTAGAACCTCCTCAGAGCCTAAGTAAGTTTTATGCGGGACTTAAAGAAGCCTACCCAAAGAAGAAAAAGTCCATCAACTTAGATGTCCACGTTAATGTGATAAATCTGTTCCTCTGTGTTGCTTTTTTATGTGTAAGTAAAGAAGCAGACTCTGACCGGGACTCTGCCAATGATTCTGAAGATACCTCAGGCTATGACAGCACAGCTAGTGAGCCTCTGGGTCACATGCCACCTTGTTTGTCACCAGAGAGCGTCATCTTGCCTTCAGCTGAACAGATCAAGAGGGTAGTAGACATCTGGTCAATGTGTCGCTCAGTCTATTTATCCAGCACGGTTTTCCAGAAGCAATTTTATAAACTTGGGGGGTTAGAACTATGTCATAGGCTAATGATGATGATCATTCAGAAACTCTCTGAAAGTAAACAAATATATAAAAAAGAAGAAGACAAGACCTTGTCTGTAAGTGAAAAGAACAAGTTGTTGGATGGAGGGTCTTCAAATAGTGCCCCAAAACAGGACCCTGACTCGGAATTGGGTCGGAAATCTGTGAAATCAGAGGCTGACCCTTCTAATCAAAGCACAGCCAGAGTGACTCAGATAAGTGATCACCATGACCTATGTTTAGAAAAAAACCTGATCCTGAACAGTAATGATGTGCTTGAAGAAGAAAGAACACCTAAGAAGCTGGAGGAGGAATGGCCATTTCAGAGCATTCGTCTATTAGAAGCTCTTCTTGTGATTTGTCTTAATAGTGCAGTTACTGGTCAACAGAAAACAGAAATGGACATTTCTTACCAGGTATTTCCAGTACTTTGTGTTTATAAATGATCAAATCTTCACTTGCAGTGAGTGTGCCTATTCTGGCCAACAGGATGATGATAGAGTGTCACAGTGGATGTTCTTCTTTGGGGGGGAGGGGTTGAGATGGACATATTTCCTACTGCATCCCTGCTAACTGGGTGACCACAGAAAGTAGTACACCTCACAACAGCAGTGGTTGGGTCAGACTGCATTTGTGTTTTATCAAGTTACCTTGATGTATGCTCATGGCACTGCATCCCAATGAGTGGGGTTTCATGAGGAATGAGGAACATGGGATGGGGTGATTGTAGGGTGAATACCACCTGCGTCCCTTCTTTCCAGTTGGGTGACCAGAGCTCCTGGCATTTCCTTCCTTTACCGTTAAAATGTGATGGGACCGCTCTCAATGGTGCTGAAGGAGAGGCTCCACCAGAGGTTCGGTAATGGCGGGATGAGTAGTGGCAGTGTCGGGGCCAGAATTTGCATAAGAAATATCTGTGACCTCCCAGTAAAGAAGCAGCACAAAAATATAAGGACAACCCCCCCGCTCCCCTCCCAAGTTTGGAATGATGTAAATCTAATAATTAGTATTTCAAGTGAATGTACCCTAAGGGACTCA
This sequence comes from Neoceratodus forsteri, assembly GCA_016271365.2. Taxonomy (NCBI): domain Eukaryota; kingdom Metazoa; phylum Chordata; order Ceratodontiformes; family Ceratodontidae; genus Neoceratodus; species Neoceratodus forsteri. The sequence continues at coordinate 1,821,597,973 of CM057449.1, read as the reverse complement.
GAATAGTATTCTTGCATTATTCGGGTAATAACAGAGGAAGATGCATTTTCTTTGAGAACCAACTTGACTAGTAACAGAACAGATTACATACTACCTTGTCATGTGCCATATATTGTTTTGTTAAGAAATTTGATGAACCCAAAGGGTGCTTCAAATGGCAGTGTGTATGGTGGGGTTGGGGTGGGGAGGGTTATCAGGCTACCGTCTTTGAGGTTTCGGTAGCCACAAACTGACAGGCTACAGTGATTGCTACCCACCAATATAACACTTTTGTTTGACTGGCCACTGACTGGAACTTAAATAACAATCGGTATCAAATTCTTTATGCAGGGTGCAATGCATCATTTGTGTTTTTAATTCTTCTTCTTCTTATCTAGATTTTGTCTGTGGATGAAATACTGTCCGAAATATGTGACCAGCTCTCTCGAACTGGGGTAGTTGATTCAGATATAGCAAGACCATTATTTGATTCTTTGCTTCGTGTTGCTGTGACAGGAGGCTGTGTGGATTATGATTCTTCTGAGGAAAACACAGAAAAGGTAATTGATGGAAATATAATACACTATTTTCTCCAGTTTTTTTAATGTAACATTTTTCATACTTATCACAAAATGCTTTGCACTGAGTGTGTAACAGATAAACAACAGCAAAGATTACTAAATTCAAAATCTGTTCCTGAGATAATATTCCAGTCAGTACACAGTGTTGGGTTAAGTTACTTTTTCTATTACTTTTGGAAACTTGTTCTAGAAAGCTCTGTGCAGTCCCTAGCAAGGATGGAGAAGTACTAGAAAAAGTAATGCACCTTACAGTTACAATTACTTATGTCTTTTTATACAGAAATAATACGTAACTGGAATTGATTACATTTCTTTGAAAGTAACTAGTAACTAACGTATTACTTTCAAAATAAATGTTATCTGTTACAGTTTTTTTATTATTTTTGTATTGTTTTCGTATGAAAAGTAAGTAACTGTAACTGTCAGATGTATTACTATTTCTACTACTTCTCTGTATTTGCTAATGACTGCACAGAGCTTCCTGGATCAAGTTTCTAAAAAAAAACAGAACGTAGTAGAAAAAGTAACTTCTAGGGACATGGATATGTTGTTCATCCACACTATCTGGCAGGTTCCTTGCCGCTTTAAATCTTGCCGGAAGGTCTTCAAGCTGGCTCCTCCCACCCACCCGGGTGGTAAAACTCGGCTCCGCCCATGGCGCCAGATCTTCCTTACGCTTGGAAGCTCAGGTTCTCTCCTTAACGCTCTGCGATTAAAATTGGTTACTAACTCTTCAAACTTTAGGAAACTTCGTTTCAATTTACCAAAACTGCCGGTCTTCTTCTCCTCGCAGCTGCGATGGATAAATCGACTCCGGTTTGGAGATGCCCTTGCGGGCAGAAAACATCTCGGACAGACCCGCACTCCACGTGCGTCTACTGCCTGGGCCTCGAGCACGAACCGCAGGCTTGCGACCTGTGCTCTTCCTTTTCGGTCTATGTCCGCGAGGATCGTGCTGCCCGTTTGCACTTGGGGCGTCCCGAGAAGAGATTCCCTCCGGTCAAGTCGAAGGAGGCCCGATTGGTGGTGTCCGCGGCTGCGGGCTCTGCGGAACAGCTCGAGCAGATGATCACCCTCGAAGGCGAGCAAGCGCTCCATCTTGACCGCGGCATTAGTCCGCTCTCTCTGGCGCCTCATACCGGCTTCTTTTAAGGAGCTTTGCCTGACCCTCTCGACTAAGGCGGGGTCCAACCTCTTCTGGACCGTTTTCTCGGTCAAAAAGTAAGGTAAGTCCCATCGTCGGCGCTCTTGGGGCAGGAAAGATCTCCCTCCTGGTGCGACAGTGGACCTCGGGGTAAACCCTTCAGCTTCGGCCACTGGCTTCACGGTGTCCCGTCAGGCCAGTTGACCGAGACACCCGGCAATGCGGTCGGAATTTTTCTCAACCCGTTAGACGGGTTGTTGGCTGGTGAAGCTGATATTCCCCTCTCCCCAGTTCCCCCGGCGAGAGTTGAGGATCCCGTCGGCTCAACTGTGCCTCCGGTTCCGGAGCCGTCGGTGGAATCATCCGAGCGAAGGAGTACGATCCTCGGTACCCGCGCGCCGACCTCGGCCTAGCCGAGATTCCCGGTCTCGGTCTCTGACCTCCTCGCAGTCCAGCCAGTCCCGCCATCATAGGCGGTCTCGGTCTCGTCACCACGGTAAGCGGCGCCGCAGCTCTTCCTCTTCTTCCTCCTCCTCGGATGAGGGGAGGCTTCGACGCAAGCTGCGTTGGAAATATGAAGAGCTTATGTGGCAACAGCTTCTGTTGGCCGGGAATAAGCCGACCCAGTCGTCTTCACCGGCCATTAAGTGGCTGTCACCGGAGCGGCCGAAACAACCCCTCGCGGTGGTCGAGGAGCCTGTTCCCAGGCCGGTTGTTCGGCCTATTACTGCTTCCCCACCGATTTTGGTGGAACCACCGCCTCCTCAGCCGTTAGTTGGGGCTCCGACCAAGTTCTCGGTCGGCTCAGGGGCTGCCCGTGGGCTGTCGGTCCTCTCACTCCCGATAAACCTCGGCAGGTGGAGGGTGTCTCAGGCTCGAGGCAGCTCTTGAAGACTCGTCGGGGTCTGAAGATGACTCCTCCTTGTTCTCCAAGGGATGGACTTGGAGTCCTCAGGGGCAGTCAGTGGATGATAGCCCTGCTCCTTTCTTGGCCTACCCGACTCATCTCGAGTCCACGGGATGAAGCTCGAACCCGTTCCTAGCGGGCCAGATATCCCTCACGGAATTCTGGACCGAGGGATTCTCCGGCCGGAGGCCTTTCCGGTGGCCGAAGCCATTGTTGGTCCGGCCTTGGAACTATGGCAGCGTCCTGCCTCCTGCCCTGCGCTTTCGGCCAGAATGGCTAGGAAGTACGCGGTCTCTACCGGTTCCCTGTCCGGTTTCTCGGAACACCCCTCTGCCGAGGGGCTGGTTATCGACAGCGTTTTCCGGTGTGCCGGGAACGCCAGGGACGTGGACAAACCACCTGACAAGGAGTCCAAGAAATTGGATTATGCCGGGTGGAAAGTCTATGCTGCATCATCTCTCGGCCTTCGTCAGGCCAGTTCGGCCGTCCTGATGGCACACTTCTCCCATGCCCTGTTGGGCTCCTGGATGAAGTCGTTCCCCATCTTCCGCGGACCTGCAGACCACGGTCAAGCAGGTGCGGGATCAGAGCAGAGCAGTGGCAAGCAGCAGCTCAGACTGCTCTCGACATCGGAGACTCTTGTGCTAGATCAGTGGCGACCGCGGTGGCCATGCGCCCGGCTGAGCTTGGCTGAGGATATCCACCTTCACCTCGGATACCCAGCACAAGTTGGCGGATGTTCCTTTTGGGGACTGACCTCTTGACCCTGGGTGGAAGGTCACCTCAGAGGATCGAAAGTCCAATGCCACCTTGGACTCGGTCTCTTCAGCGCCAGAAGGACAAGGCCGTAGCCTCAGCCTAAGTCATTTCGCCCCTTCTGTGCCCAGCGGCTCCAGCCCAACAGCGTCAGGGCTAGCAGGCTCAGAGCATGTACCCCAAACCCAAGCCGTCGGCTTCCTCAGTAGAAGCAAGAGGAGAAAGGCCCAGGAGGTCCCTCGGCGGCCTCCTCCAAGCCTGCTCAGTGACGGGCTGAGGATGTCGCCCCATCCCGTCTCCTCACCCCTGGTTCCCCCGTGAAAGCGGCTCCAGCCACTTCCTTTCCACCTGGTCCGCTGTTACCACGGACAGGTGGGTCTTGGAGGTGGTGGGAAGAGGCCTGCCTCTAAGTTGAGCAGGCACCGCCCACAGAAGCCGTCGCCCTCGAGGGAGCCGTCCCCAGCCTCACTGGCGGCTCGTCGAGCCGACATCGATCTCCTCCTCCAGAAGGAGGTGATAAGAGAGGTGGAGGACCCTCCCTTAGACCTGGGGTTTGTGTCCAGGTATTTCCTGGTCCCGAAACGGACGGGGGGCTGGCGCCCCATTCTCGACCTTCACGACCTAAACAAGTTCCTAAGGTCTCAAACCTTCAGAATGGTCACTCTGGCTCAGATAATACCATCTCTGGAACACGGCGTGTGGTTTTGCTCTCTGGACTTCCGGGATGCGTTTTCCGTCCCTATCCGTCCGTCTCACGGAGGTTCCTCTGCTTCAGCGGAGGATCCCTATTGAGTTCAAGCCATGCCCTTGACTTTCTCTAGCTCCCAGGGTCTTCACCAAATGCATGGCAATGGTGACAGCATTCCTACGGTGCCGAGGGTCAGTGTACCCTTACCTGGACGACTGGCTGATAGCAGCCCCTCAGGCAGGAGGTGGAGGCGGTCAGAGATCTGGCCCTCCAGGTTTGCTCTCAGGTCGGCCTCCTTATCAGAGGCCAAATCGAACTCGAGCGAAGCAGGTGATACTGTTCATCGGGGCAGAGCTCGACTCTCTACGAGCCAGAGCACGGCTCCCGGCGGACAGGGCCGAGGTTCTTACCTCCTTTGCCCAATCATTTCTGGTTGGGCAATTGAGCCCTGCCCAGGACTTCCTGTGCCTCCTGGGTCTCATGGCGGCCTGTACCAGCGTAGTCCGTTGGGCACGTTGGCACATGCGCCCCCTTCAGTGGGGGCTGGCCAGCCAGTGGTCACAATGCTGCGATCCCTTGGACCAGCTTGTGATGACTACCCAGGAGATGTGGAATGCTCTCCAGTGGTGGACCGTTCCATCTCATCTGCAGGAGGGCATCCCGTTTGTCTGCCCCGAGCCGACGGTCTCTCTATCGACCGACGCCTCTTTGATGGGTTGGGGTGCCCATCTGGGGGAACACCGAGTGCACGGCCTCTGGTCCCCGCGGGAGTCCCGATGCCACATCAACCTGCTGGAGCTCCAGTGGTCCGCCTAGCTCTCACCGCCTTTGCTCCGTTTCTCCGGGGTCAAGTGGTCGAGTCCAGATGGACAATACCATGACCATGTACTACCTAAACCGCCAGGGCGGGCGTGCTCCATGCTTCTATGCAGGAAGCTCTCCGCATCTGGTCACTTATGCGCAGCCTGAGGCGGATCTCCTAGCCATTCATGTGGCAGGGCCTCCAACACCCTGGCCGATGCCCTGGGCGGATAGGGGCTGCATCGCCCGCAGTGGTCTCTCCTGCGGAGGTAGTACAAGATCTGTTCTCCCTCTGGGGCACACCTCTGGTGGATCTGTTTGCCTCCAGGGAGGCAGAAGCTGAGGCTGTTCATGCCGCCCCCTCAGCAGGGCTCGCTCAGGGGATGCCTTCTCGAGGCCGTGGATCGCGGCCTCTTTACGCCTTCCCCTTTCCCTGATTCACAGGGTCCTGCTCAAGCGAGGAGGAGGACAAGGCGCAGGTGATTCTGATAGCCCCAGACTGGCCCGCCAATTCTGGTACCAGATCTCCTCAGCCTCAGCTCCAGGCTCCCGAGGCAGCTTCCAGATCGCCCGGACCTGCTCTCAGTCAGTCAGGGGAAGGTGTTCCATCTGGACCTTCAATCCCTGCACCTGACGGCCTGGTTCCTGAGCGGCTAGAGTTCCAGGCTTTGAGTCTTTCCGACGAGGTCCTCAACGTCGTTGAAGCGTCCCGTAAGGAGTTGACCAGAAAATGCTACGCCTTCAAACGGAAGAGATTTTCCATTTGGTGTCGGGGTAAGGGCTTGGACCCTTCCTCTTGTTCTGTGGCCAGCATTTTGGACTATCTATGGTCCCTATCTAGTCAAGGGCTTAGGTCGACGACCCTAAAGGTGCACCTGGCAGCCGTCTCTGCTTACCGGGCGTGGGCTGGTGAGCAGTCAGTGGCGCAGGAGAAGGTGGTCGGGCGCTTCTTCAAGGCCTTGATCACATTTCCCCTCCAGTGCGGGAACCCCCACCTCCGTGGGATTTACTGCTGGTACTGGCAAAGCTCATGGGCAAGCCATTCGAACCAATGCACAGGTGTGGTCTCCCCCACCTGTCGTGGAAGACCGCCTTCTTGGTGGCTATCACGTCAGCCAGAAGGATGGGAGAACTCCAGGCGCTTAGCATCGAGTCTCCTTACCTGGTCTTCCACAGGGACAAGGTTGTCCTACGCCCCCACCCGAAATTCCTTCCGAAGGTGGTGTCGGAGTTTCACCTTAATCAGGTGTTGACTCTGCCGGTGTTCTACCCCAATCACACCTCGGAGGCCGAATATAGGCTCCATACTTTGGACCCTAGAAGGGCGCCGCCTATTACAAGGGCTGACGGCTGGGATTCGGGGAGAGGTTCAGCCAGCTGTTTGTCACCCACGCTGAAGCGCGACCTGGCAGACCTGCAGCCAGCGGACGATAAGCAGATGGGTCACCTCCTGCATAGATCTCTGCTATGAGTTGGCGGGCATGGAGCCTCCCAGAGGGATAAGGCTCATTCTACCTGCCATACTGCTGCATCGGTGGCTGCTGGGGCGTCCCTATCCAGGAAATCTGCAGGGCTGCTACCTGAAGTCAGCAAACACCTTCATTACCCACTACCACATCGACCTTGAGTCACGCGGGATGCTGGTTTTGGGGCCTCGGTTCTCAGTCCTTTTCCCAGGTAAGTATAAGGGGTGTGCGCCTTGCCTCCTCCTCCGGAGAACTGCTAGGAGTCTGCCAGATAGTGTGGATGAACAACATATCCATGTCCCTAGAAATACAGGTTACTCACCTGTAACAGGAGTTCTAGGAATGGTATATGTTGTTCATCCACCACGACCCACCGACCTCGGCAACGCACAACCTGAGCTTCCAGCGGGCCAGATCTGGCGTCATGGGGCAGAGCCGAGAGTTTTACCACCCGGGTGGGTGGGAGGAGCCAGCTTGAAGACCTTCCGGCAAGATTTAAAGCGGCAAGGAACCTGCCAGATAGTGTGGATGAACAACATATACCATTCCTAGAACTCCTGTTACAGGTGAGTAACCTGTATTTACCCAACACTGTCAGTACACAGACGGGATATGGTATAGACATCTAAGTTAGCATAGCAAGATATAGGATAAATCCCGGCAGTTGTAGGCTGTGGGAAGAACATGAGTTTTAAGTAATGATTTAAACAGGTTAAGGGACTTGCTAGTTAAAATTTCTGGAGAAGACCATTTCGTGACGGTAAGTGCAAAGCAGGAAAAAGCTCGACCACTGACTTACGGATTAGGAGCAGGGATGGAGAGGTGGGGGGCATTTGAGCACTTAAGGAAGACTGGTTCAGCACGGTAAGCAGGAGCCTGGCAGTGGAGGGATTTGCATGTTGGAAGAGCAGTCTTCTAGTAAGTGAACTGTGGGACAGGAAGTCAGTGCAAGTCATGAAGGATCTGTAACAAGGGTGTATGCCCAGAAGTTATGGAAGAGAGCAATCGCTTGCTACGTTTGGGCAGGTAAGTACCTCAGACTTAGATAAAAAAAAAACTACAACTCTTCTGAAGAGAATGGGAGACCTTTCTCTGCTGGATTTATAGATCTATTATCAGACGGTGTGGCAGCAGACAGTATTTTTATGGCACACTTCACAGCCACAGGTACTGCACATTGGATGAGGATGGAACGAACCCTGTTGCAGGGTGGGTGATTTAGAAAGTTTGCGGTTTCGACCTTCGGGAAACAAGCATCAGATGGACATGGGCATGCCTGGGTGTGACAGGGTAGTGAACTGGGTGGCTTCACGAGGCATCCCTGGGTGTGACAGGGTAGTGAACTGGGTGGCTTCACGGGGAACACTCTGGGCACTAGTTTAAAGTAAACTCCCCATAACAGAAAAATAAATCTCCTTTTCCCTTTGTTCACTCTTCCACTTTATTGGGATCAGGTATTACTTGTTAACACTCCCCTCCCTCTGAGTGATAGCCAACAAGTGAAGCATGTGATGCAATGAGGTCTTAAATGGCAAACTTTAAAGCGAGAGGGGTTTGGTACAGATCCCCTCCTAGGCCCTGTCAAAACCTGTGTTGCAGGGTTATGAAGGGGTTTATGGGTGAAAGGAGCATTAGGGATGTGCACTCCATCACACTGGGTCATCCAAACAGTTAACTTCAGTTCAGAAGGTAGGGAGGTATAAACCTGTTCTATGGCCTGTAGTTGATAATGTGGGCTGCCGTCCACCATGGTTGGATGATGGGTTTAAATGGTGGGTTTGAATGGGTTTGAGTTTAGAAGCTCATGTCCCATATTTATCAGTCATTGCAGGAAACCCTAGGGGAGTCAACTGGTTACAGCAAAGAGAAGGTGAAGTGGAGTCAGGCCTGGTGATTGGTGAGCAGGAGTGGGGAGGAACATGGGAGGTGCAGCATATGGTGACATCCTCTCATTTATGGTGGGTGTACATGTGAAAACCTCTGATCTGGGGTTTTTTGGACCCTGGTCATTGTTACCAGTCAACTTTGAATTGTTGGCGACAGTGCGGGGCAAGTTGTGTGCACCATGAGCACACTGTGTGGTCCTGTCCTATCATTCAGCCTTTTCTCCAGCAGATTGAGAAGGAGACTGGAGAAGTACTCACACTTCTGGTTCAATTAACGGCTCGTTTGCATATTCTGTTAATTTCTCAACAGTTTGTTGAGACAAGAATGTCAGATATCTTTTAAGGATCATGACTGAGTTTTCTTTGAAATGTATAATTAGGCTCTTGGTCACTAACACTTTGCCAAGCATAGGTATGTGGTGGGCAATAATGAATCATAATTACCGAAGAGAAAAATCACATTTTCTGTGAATGATGGGTTGCCAAAGTTTCAGTCTAGATGTCTCTCCTGGGTCAGTTTTATTTTGGGGGAGGGAGCCCGATTTTGTTCCATGAGGTAATGGGTCTGAGTTCTGATGGCATTATAGGGAACGGATGAAAGATAGAAATGTAGAATATGTTGGCAGAAAAGGACTGATAGGCCCATCCAGTCTGCCCTTTATTTCCCTGCCTATTACCACACCCTGGTGTGACAGGGTTGAAGAAGGGTCAGTATCAGATTTGTCCTGTGGCACCTAAGGAACTGGCCACTCTGAAGGCGCACACTCCCCACGCTATCTCCTTGCCTTCACTTGCTGCTTGTATGTTTTCTTTTCCTCCTTGCTTCTCTGTTGTTAACCCTTGCTGTGCCGCAGACTGATATATCGGTCCAGAATTCCTATACTTTCCAATTCTGTCGGCAGCCTAAGGGTTATATACTGTATATATTATATCTAAACTGCAAAAAACTACAATAATGCATCAATTAGGGTTAAAGCGACAAAAGTAGAGAAATGTGCTGTTAGGGTTTCCAACCCTAACACCCCACCCTGCATATACGAAGAGGGATGGTGGGTGGCATTGGCATCTTCATCCCTAACACTCACCCCATTCCATTAGAAAATAAGCTGAGCAGGCACAGCATAGGAGAATGGTGTGAGCATTAGGGATGAAGATGCCAATGCCACCCCTCCCCCCATCCGTCTTTGTCTGTGCAGAGTGGGGGTGGGGTGTTAGGGTTGAAAACCCTAATGGCACATTTCCCTACTTTTGTCACTTCAACCCTAACTGATAGAGTAATGTAGTTTTTTGCAATTTATTTCCTTACGTTTTGAGATAATATAATACTGTATAACACTTTAAATTCACTTCCCTTACATTTAGCGATCCAAGCACACCAGACATATTCACTCCATCTTATTTTCACTAGTGGAACACTAGTGCTGCTGTTGTATAGTGCTCCACCTAATATTCACAGTCTTTTTATTTTCACGCTAATTTGAAACCAGCGAATATAGTGAAAATAAAGAGACTAAGGTTCATACTAAGGTTTGAAGAACGAGCCAGTAGGCCGAGGCCCATAGTGCTCTTATGCTAGGCCAAAGAGTAATATGATAAGTCATACCCTGACATAATTAGCATGTCGAGACGATGTTTAAAAATCTCTTTAGTATTACTTGTTACTACTTCGGATAGAAGTCTATTCAAAGGTCCAATAGTTCTCACAGAAAAGAAAAACTTACGATTATTATGTTTAAAAGATTTACCATTTAACTGGAGGAAATGACCTCTGGTATTAAGTATTGATGACTTAAAGGAAAATCCTAGCTCAGTCATGATATAGGGGTCATGAACAATGTCATGTAGGAGAAGAAGGTCACCTCTGAGGCGTCTGATGGTAAGAGGCATAAGTTTTAGTGTATCTAACCTAGATTCATAAGAAGAGGATTCGAGACCAGATATTTTTTTTAGTACATTTTCGCTGAACCCTTTCGAGAGAATAACTATCTGATTTTTTAAAAGGACACCATAACTGTGATGCACATTCAAGATGGGGACGGACATAGGACCTGAACAGGGGTAACAACACCTCCTGGTCTCGAGATCTGATATTGCATAAAATAGACCAAATAACTTTATTAGATGTACTAATCACTGGATGCATATGCTTGGAATATGTTAAATCATCTGAAATAGTTATACTCAAATTCTTCTCATCAATAGTGGCACACAATGTTAAACCATCCAAAATATATTGGAAGTTTAAATTATTGGATCCCAAATGCATTACTTTACATTTACATGTTCAGGGGCAATGTGAGGAAGTATTATTTCACACAGAGAGGGTAGTGGATGCATGGAACAGCCTTCCTGAGGAGGTTGTTGGGTCTAAAACTGTGGGAGAATTCAAGAATGCATGGGACAGACATAAGGCAGTTCTTGTGGGGGGTAGGAAGAAATAGGCTGTTGGTTAACTAGGATCTGTGGCCTATCCTGTAGGTAGGGAAATGGGCAGACTAGATGGGCCAAGCGGTCCTTATCTGCCGTCAAAGTCTATGTTTCTATGTTTTGTGGAGTTTAACTTCATGCCCCATTTGTTAATCCAAGTGGTGACAATATCAGGATCATGCTGAATTCAAGATATTTGGTCTAGATTAAAACATGATCCTCCGATTTTCACATCATCTGCATATTTTATTGTAAGAGAAAGACAGGAATTTGTTAAGTCAGATATGAAGGCCTGAAAAAGACAGCAGCCGAGAACCGAACCCTGTGGGACACCGCTTAGAACTTTACCAGAATTAGAAATTGCCCCATTAATCATCACCCTTTGAGTTCTATTAGAAAGCCAATTATAAATCCATGTAATTATATGACTATTAATACTAAGACCTGTAAGTTTTTGGATTAGAGCCCAATGTGGCATAGTGTCCCAAAGCTTTACTGAAATCAGTAAAGACAATGTCACACGCTATCCGGTTATCCAGACAGGAGCTAAAGTGTTCATAAAAGCAAAGCAAAACTGTCAAACAGCTTCTACCCTTATTGAAGCTGTGTTGTTGTAAATCAGATGCATCAATAATAGGGGCAATAATATCCTTGAGGAGACTTTCCAACACCTTTCATATAGACGAGGTCAAACTAATCGGCCGATAGTTTTCCCATAGATGTTTCGATCCCTTCTTATGTATCGGAACCACAAAAGCCTCTTTCCATTCACTAGGAATATAATTATACCTTAAAAAAAGATCAAATAAAAGTTTAAGTGGAAAGGCAATATGGTCAGACAATAAGTAAAGTAAATGCCCTGCAATATTGTCTGGGCCTGAACAAAATTTACCTTTCAGTGTGTGTAATTTTTTAAGAATTGACTCCACTGAGAATGTAATAAAAGGACCTGATGATGTAATCATATGCTGAGGTAACTGAACTTCTGATACAGAGAAAACTTTGCAAAATTCAATGTTAAATGCATCAGCCATGGTTTTAGGCTCATAAATAAGTATGTTATCTGAGGTAAGAGGCCCCACCATACTTGGACTTTTCCTGAGGGAATTTATATAAGAGTAGAATTGTTTAGAATTTGACTTACTAGCTGTTGTTGCCAATTTCAGTTCCCATCTAGATTTAGCCCTTCGGATAACTAATTTACACTTCCTACTTGATTTCAAATAGGACTCCCAATTGGAAGTTGTCCTAATTTTAAGGTAGTTGCGATGTTTTTTTATTTTTTATATTAATTAACCATTTGATGTTTTTATTCATCCATCTAGGAATCCGTTTACCATTAGAATTCTTAATTTTAGAGGGAATATAAGTGTCACGAAGAGTAGTAATAAGTGACTTGAAAAAAACCCAACTGTGATATGAGGACTGATAACCAAAAAAGGATAACCAGTCAATCTTGGCAAGGTATTGATTGATGCTGTGAAGATCAGCTTTAACATACAGGTATATAATTGAGGAATTAGTATTAAAAACTGTATGACTCTGTAAGGTAAATAGAATTGAATTGTGATCACTGCTGCCAATTGGAGGCGAAATAAGCACATCCCTAACATCTAAAACAGTATTACTCAGGACAAGATCCAATATATTATTACCTCTGGTAGCAAAAGTAATCCATTGTTTCAAGTCCAATTCCAAACAAGTGGACAGAAATTTCTTGTTAATGCAGCTAGAGGCTGTAAAAGACTGCCAATTTATATCGGGAAGATTAAAGTCCCCTGTAATTATAACATTACCCATTTGAGTAGCTATTTCAAATTCGGAAAAAATGGTGTCCGTGATTAAATTAGATGAATTAGGGGGAAGATAGCATGTCCCGAGGATAATTAAATCCTGTATTGATAGAAAAAGTTTAATCCAAAGACTCTCAATCGGAAGATTACGAGTTTTTATAGAACTAGAAATATTAACCGAGTTAATTTTATTATTAATAAATGATGCAACACCTCCACCCTTCCTATCATTACGATTCAAATAATAAGAGATATAACTAGGGAGACAGTGAATATAAGCTGTTATACAATAGTATCTTTGTTTTACTGTGGGAGTGCAGGGTCTTTGGACCCTGTGCTCCCATCCCTTCATAGATGCACATATGTATCTAGCTGTGGAAGCATCTTTAGAGATGGACCCTGCGCTCCTATTTCTCCATAGATGCATATATGTATCAAGTTGTAGAAATGCAGGTACCTCCAGCCCCTGCGCTTCCACGCACAAAGTTACGAGAAGGCGTAGCGAAATTGCAAGAAATAGTCATAACTGTGCAATCTTAAATAAATTTCACCACAAATGTTCAACATAACCTTTACCACCTGCTCAATCGCAAAGCCATTCTGCGTCACAGGTATGCACAGTTAATTTCAGATATTTATCTGTATGGGACACTGACCCACTGAGTATAAAAAGTGGGGTCAAATGGAAAAAAAAAATAATGGGTCATATTGTTCACCTGAGCCCAGATTCATAAAAGATCAATTTAAAACCTCAATAACATTAAGCATGTTATCCCCAAGGTAGACGAGACGGTGGGTCAAAATTAAAAACTGTGTGTCAATTGTCCTAATCCCCCACACAAAAATGAACCCTGGGTGTGAAACCACATTTTGGCCAGGATTTGAAAAATGACAGATGTGGCATTCATGACGTGGGGCACTAAGAAGACTGTATTGAAAATACGGGTTGAAAATATTGCAAATTTGCGAAGCTATGAGTGTGCGTCACGAGATTGCAACGAATGCCCATAATTAACACAGCCATTTTGGGAAATTTTGACCCCAGATTTTCAACATGCCCTTTTTGTGACCCCACCTCCTGAACAGTATACTTTCATTTCGTTATTTGGTCCCGAAAGGTGATTTCATCCAGCGCTTGCGCCATTCCGCGCCATTGGTGCGAAAACATATTTCAAGCAGGATGTGAAAAATGACAGCGGTACTGTTCATGAAGTGGTATAAAAAAATGGCTATGTTGAAAATTTGGAGTTAAAATATTAAAAATGACCAAAGTTATATGCGTGCATAGCAAAATTTCAATGGCTGTGTGTAACATTGGCATTTTTTGGTATTTGTACACCAAATTTTCAACATGGGCTTTTTGGGACTTCACCTCATGAACACTGGCACTGTTGTTTACGTTACTTGGTCCCAGTTGGTGATTCAGCGCAGTGACCACAAATCACCTTTAGGAGCAGTAGCGAAAATGACTGAGCCAGATCATGAGGTGAGTCCCAAAAGCCCAGTTGAAAATTTGGTGCAATATACTAAAACATGGCTGAGATATCAACATAAGTTCAAATGCCATTGACAGCCATTATAGGCACTTACCTTGATTCTTCAGTTCTTGGTTCGACTTTGTAGAGTGCAGACATATCCGGTCCACAGAAAATGATGGCGTGACCTCCAGTGCTAAGTATAGGGCAAGGGGGTGGAGTGGGGTGGTGGGTTGTTCAGTGGGAGGGTCGGGATGGGGGAGGGGCAGGGGAGACGACAAGGGACCGTTTTCTTTTTTCACAGGAGAGAAAAAAAAAAGACGTCAGGGGACTGTTTTCATTTTTTTACAGGTGATATATATCAGTGGGACACTTGGGGTGGGCTCCCCAGTGTCCAACAACAGTTTGAGGGGGTAATACATAACTGCAGACACTGGGAGTGTGCTACCCAGTGTTCCACACGGGCGCTATTGCCAACATAAGGATTGGGCACCCCGCTGTCGGCAAGCTGTAAGGGAAGTGGAAGAGTGAAACTATGGGAGGGAGTGGGAGGAGGGTCTGTTTTATTTTATGTGGGGAAATGGAGGGTGGAGAGTGGGACAGCACACACAGGGAGAGAGGGGGAGGGAGTCTGTTGTATTTTACATGGGGGACTGGGAACGGAGGGTGCAGGGTGGGACAGCTTACAGAGGAAGGGAGTCTATTTTATTTTATATAGGGGACCGGGAATGGAGGGTGGGACAACAGAGCTTTAATTACGTTATATTAATATTCCTTGGCCCCCTACCCCTTAGAAAGCAGTAAAAGAGGAAAAACAGTCTTTCATTAGCGAACACCAAGAGGTGTTTACCTAAACGGGGGCGACGAATCGGATTCTGGGGTCTGTTTGCCCCAAAAATGAGCATGGGATGTTGTTCTGATTAGCGCCATGGCCACAAAATCAGGGGACATGGAGTTCTGGACTCGGGAGTCAGCTGGGAGGGGGGCTACAAAATGCAACACAGTAGTTTTATTGGTTACGCTTTACTTTGTGGGCGGGCCGAGAGATTTGAAAACATGGCAGAGCTAGAGAGGGTGCTTGTTTCTTGTTTAATAAACATGTTCTTTTATCATGTTCTTCTGTTGCTTGACCTTCTGTACCCCAGACGCCCTACCATAAAGTCTTGCTGATTTCCGGATCTGGGGAGCAGGTCTTGAGGGGATGGCTATTACTGTTCGAACAGTAAAGTTTGAGCAGTAAATGGCCATTTACCATTCGAACAGCCTGTCCTGCAACTATCACAAAAATTGTTATAATTCAAAAATGGTGTAACCCCTAGGTGGCGCTATCCCAAGGCTACTACCCCTGCCTGCTTGACTAGTTGCAGGTTAAGGGGCCTGGGTACTGAAACAGGTGCCTCCACCCAGAGGACACGGTTGTTAGCAACAAGACTAATCTGGGTACAGCCCTCCGAAACACTAACCCCCCCCCCTTCCCCTCTAGTGGCCTACACAATATGCAACAAACACTTTACAATAGCCTCTATTCAGCATACAAATCCCCACACAGTTTGCATTTACCACCAGGGCTGGTTCCACCAGTTCGACCCTGGGGACCCCCAGTAAAACAAGGTTAGGCACAGCAAATAACTGTACAGTGCTTTTGGTACAAACTGGAACCACAGTCAGATTAAATGCAAAAAGAGATCTGATTTATTCAGGGGAATTGAACAAGGAAGGGGCGTAATCAGGTTGATTGATTCTAAAACTGATCTAGTCAGGCAATTATGCATGCACTTTTAGTACATGCACAGTCACACGCTCTGGGTACCCATTTGGAAGTAAGGTGGGGAAGCCTGGAACATTGCACGGGGTAGGCCGGCATCGCAGCTGGTTGGGGCCCTGTATTGAAAAGAAAAGGCATGCACAACCACACGCGATTTGTAAGCCAGAGCCAGGAGGCTCAGTTCGTGAAGATTAGGCAAAACAATTAAATCAAATGACACACTTTGATTGAGCTGTTGTTGCAGGGAGCTACCCTTGTGTTTACTCATGCTGCCCAGTACAGGACACAGGATGGACAAAATGGAGACTGCAGGGTGACTTGCTGGTTTGCCAGGAGAAGCAGGGCCCACATGAGTCACCGTGGTGTCATTTCTGTTCATGATGTTGAGCAGGGGGCTGATCTACAGGCAGGTCTCTCATCGATGGTCTTCTGTGTGGCGTGAGTAGCTGGCTGGGCCAAAGTGTGGAGGCCCAGACCAATTGGAGATGAATGCGGATTCAGTCTGGTAGGTGCTGGATGCAGCTTCTAGCAAGCAAGGCTCAGTTAAACAGTGGGGAACCAAATCTTGACCCACTAGCAGGTTACTGCACATTTATAGTAAAGCAGTCACCATACCACCAAGTGGATAGCAGTCTGGTCGCAATATCAGTGTGTCTGAGCAAAACCGGGAGTTCTATGATGAATCAATCTCCTGATGGGCTGATCGCTTACAGCAAATCTTCGGTCTTCTTCAGGTTCGAGTCTGGTCACAGTTCAGTGGCTTTGTCACACTCCAGTTCAGATACAGTCCGATTACTAAGCCTTTCAAAGGATTACCTCTTGAGTGACAGCAGGCAGACATGCCGAACTCAGCCTTCCCACCATTCTCCCGCTCGAGCCATGCAGAAGCAGCTGCTCGACTGTCTCGTACTGTTTACTCTCTCAACTCCTTAGACACACTGACTCACTGCAGCAGGCAGCTTGTGAATTTCCCTTCGGTCCAAAAGGTTCAATTCGTTGATTCATCTGTCTGTCAAAAGCAAGAACTTCCCCTCCAGGTGCATTTCAACGCCAACATCTCAAAACTACAATTCCTACAGAAATTCACTCCCACAAGACCCCTGGGACAGACTCCATTTTAGGGTCCACAAAGGTACTGATTGGCCCATTCTGGCAGTCCAGGACCAAGATTGTGGTGATAAACAGAACTGTTCATGTTGCAAAGATGGCAGGTTAGACAAACTACAATATCATTACTATGCTACTAGATAATCAGCACTTAAGTACAGCTTCTAATAGAGCGCCGTCTGTGCAAATAGCGATGGCAGAACGGAGTGCCTATCTGGCAGCCCGGGCAGGGCTCGAGCATAGAAACACTCAGCCCCCTCCCAGATTAAATAAGCACCACGTTATAGGCAGCTCTTAAAGAGACAGAGCTCTTAAAGAGACAGCTCTTAAAGAGACGGAGGCATTAAGGCACTCTCATACAACACTTTTAAAATGCTAAGACACAGGATACCAGTCTGGCAGTGGGCATTTAGGCAAGCTTAAGGAAGACTTTAGGGAACCCCCATTTGTAGGGGGGTTACAATGGTAATATATTTTTTCACCAAACCCTCTAAAGGCACACCCCTCCATCATTCCTAAAATTGTCAAAGAAAAATTTCATTCTGTGTGGGCAGTAGATGAGGGCAAAAAAATCCCATGTTATCCTATTGGGGGTGGGGGTGGGGAGTTCATGTTTGGCTTTTTGACCTCTTCGTATCTCAAAAACCATAACAGCTGCCATCATGAAACTTTCCACATCTTGCAACATTTTTTTTTTTTGTCAGTTTTCTTTATGCTCCTTCACTGTCTACACAGACTCTCTCCAGGGGTTGCTCAACTTCAGACATGGTCCCGCGTGCCTGAAGTATTCCATCTCTGCCACCAGTGGCTGCCTCTCCTCCACTACCCTACCCGCCCCCCGCCTCTGAGTCCTCTGAGGTGGGACTGTCTATTTCTTCTGGTGCTCTATCTATAATCTAATAGAGTGACCAAGCAGGGAAGAGAGCCAGAGGGCTTGGATAGAAGGACCCGGCACTAGGCGTGGTTGGCTGCCCCACAAACCTCCTTCGCCTATCACAGGGCCATTTTATTTGTTCCACCGCCTCGTGTGGATGTGCTATGGCGTCGGTGCACAGAGGGAGTGAGCCCTCCTGCAGATGCCTGCTGACACCAGACCCCATTGGCTGTCCCTGCCCAAGGTGTCTCGCTCCCCCGCTGCTGCCAGGAGCCGCCATGCGAGTGGGGAAATCCCCAGAGCCCACCTCAGGAGAAGAGAGAGAGCAGTCCTCCAGATGCTCAGTCTTCTCCTTCCCCTGATGACCCCTGACGACCTAGGCTGCTTCCTGAACCCAGGTCGCTGGTGTGGCGCGAGGTGTGGCGTCCAGTGCCTCAAGCCTCAGCGTCACCGGACCGGCTGATATAGGCAACATGACAGCACATACCAATTTTGGGGCAATTTCGTTTAAAAAATGCCAAAGTTATTACGGGGCAAAAATTGAGATTTAACATTGAAAGGCTGTACCAACCCTAACTATAGCAGCATTATCGTGCCCCTATAATATGAATCTTTTATATAACTGGGTTCCCTTAGTTTGTAAATGTATATGGTTTTATTGTTAAAATCATTGCGAAAAGCTATTTGAAACTCAAGGGGTTAGCCTTGAGATGCAGTTTGACCTCCACAAGTTCATTTGCATAGTTGTTGAACGTAGATCAGTTCTACGACACAGTGTTCTGTTTTGTTGCACCGGCAGGAAAGAAATTGACAATGTTCTGATATATTTTTGTGAGAAACAGGAGACGAATCTTCTTTTTAATTTTTATATTCTTTGTTCATGCCCCCTTTCTCTCACTGCAGCTATCCACTCCTTCTGGTCTCCCCAAGGCACTCACCTGGGCTCCACTGACTCCCAAGCCTCCTCTCATTGCCGTACTCCTTGCTGCCTAGGTTTGCCCCTCCCACCGGCGGGGACATCCCCCATTTCTCTCCCCCCCCCACTTGCTTTAAGTCTGCGTCAGATGGTCAGTCGAGATCGCCTGGCGTTGGTCATCACTGTCCAGTTGCGCCATGGGCCATCATCTGGTTAGCTGCGGCTTTTTCCTGGTTTTCTTCCCATTGCCTGTGAGGAGCCGGCACGCTAGGAGGACCATGGGGCGCCTGGGCATGTATGGCTCATGCGCTTTAGAAGTTGGCCGGCATCCACCTTTCCCATGTTGCGCCATCCCCGCTGCACCTCCACCCGTGGTCACCCAGGTGGCGGTATTGTAGTGGGGGGTGGCGATCCCTCCCCCTGGATGGAGAGAAGCATCTCCTAGGGTGCTCCATCTACATCCCCCTACTGGTCTGCCAACTACCCTGGTCCGCTCCTGAACCCTGGTCGCCGGCGCTACAAGTGGTAGCGCTACTGATGTGCTAACGGGCATGCTAGGAGATGTATCTTAACGTGCTCAGGATACTGAAGTTAATTGCCAGAGACATTATATATAAAGAGAGCAATCTTTTGTTACAGAGAGAGAGAGATTTAGATTGAGATATCCTCAGAGAAAGGATTTTGTTTTGTTTGAACTTTGTGTGTAAGACCTAACCAACACAGTTTTATTTTTTAGTTTATTGTTATTGATAATAAAATGCTACTTGTGAATTTTATGACTTCTCCTAGTTTGCTTATGTTTCTTGGTCTGTGACTTGACAATAGTTGGCGTGAACAGTGGAATTTATGCCATGTGTACTCTTAAGGCAGGAGGGTGCTAGACGTGGTACCAGGGAAGCATAGAAGAAGAATCTGGACCCTGAAACGGTAAGCCTGGGAGTGATTAACAGAAGATTGCTAGCCAAACTAGGAGCAAAAACAAAAGTCCAGAGGGAGACGGTGTAGCTGGTACCAGTGATGGAAGAACAGCGGGCCGGGACAGAAACTGAAAGCATGTCAGACTTCTTCAAATGGTGGGGTATACAACAAAGAGAGACTGAGACTGGTCATGGAACCAACTCGACAGAAGGCAATACTGGACCTTGTGCTCACAAACAGGGACAGTGTGGCGGGGGTAACAGTGGGGGAGCACCTGGGAAACAGTGACCACCAGTCATTGTGGTTTGAAATCACAGAAAGCGCAGAACCAAACCACACAAAAACACGTATCCTGGATTTTAGGGGGGCAGACTTTGGGAAAATGGGGAGATACTTGAAAGAGGCATTAAGGGGAATGGGACAGGAATCAGGGGTTGAGGAACAGTGGGCAGTATTTAAAATGGGGATTACAAGAACAAGAGAATTATGCATTAAGCAAGTTAGCAAGAGGAAAAGGAAGAGGAGACAGGCAGAAGGGGATAGGGAGAAGTACCAGGAGAAGCAAAGGGAGGCAGGGAGGTCAGTAAGGGAAGCCAAAGCTCAGACAGAAGGACACATTGCAAAATCAGTGGGTAGAGGGGACAAAACCTTTTACAGGTACATAAGTGAAAAAAGAAAGTCAAAGGGAGGGATAGTGAGACTGAAGGGGGAGGATGGGGGCCGTGTGGAGGATGACAACAGTAAAGCTGACGTATTGAACAGGTATTTCTGCTCAGTCTTTACTGAGGAAGAGGAGGTAATGGTCTGAAGGAGCACAAGGTGAGAATGGTGCAGAAATGGACACAAGTCCCTTTACGAGAAAAGAGTCCTGAAGGAACTGGAAGTAATAAGAGTTGATAAAGCAATGGGGCCAGATGGGGTGCACCCAGGGTCCTTAAGAACTAAGAGAGTGGTGGCTGAACCTCTGGCTATCCTGTTTAGCCGATCACTGGAAACAGTGGAGGTACCCAAAGACTGGAGGACAGCAGATGTAGTCCCCTTATACAAAAGCGGGAACAAAGAGGAAGCAGGGAACTACAGACCAGTCAGCCTCACCTCGGTAGTGGGGAAGATCATGGAAGCACTACTGAAGGAGAGATTGGTGGAACATATGGTTGTCAATGGACTACAGGACCCAAGGCAGCATGGTTTCACCACGGGGAGGTCAAGTCAGACCAACATCATTGAATTTTTTGACTGGGTGACTAGAGAGCTGGATCAGGGGAGGGCAGTGGACATGGCCTGTCTGGACTTCAGCAAGGCCTTTGACTCTGTGCCACATAGAAGACTATTACACAAACTGGGGAATATGGGTGTGGGCAGGACAGTAGTGTGGTGGGTAGTTAACTGGCTGGGTGGCAGGACGCAGAGGGTGGTGATAAATGGCTGTCACTCCACAGAGGGAAGAGTGACAAGTGGGGTACCACAGGGATCAGTGCTGGGACCGGTCCTATTCAACATCTTTATCAGTGACATTGCACAGGACCTAGAAGGCAGAATTTCACTGTTCGCTGATGACACAAAGCTCTGTAACAGAGTAGACACACCAGAGGTGTAGACAGAATGAGAAGGGACCTGCAGAAACTTGAAGAATGGTCAGGGGTTGGCAGTTGAAATTCAATGCAAAGAGTGCAAGATAAAGCATATGGGGCACAAAAACCTGGCACAATATATCAGTTAGGGGGTGAGGATATAGCATGCACCGAGCAGGAAAGGGATCTTGGGGTTATCATCTCTGATGACCTCAAGGTAGGAAACAGTGTGACAAGGCAGCAGGTAAAGCAAATAGGATGCTGGGATGTATGAGGCAGGGGCATCACGAGCAGGAAAAGGGAGGTCATAATTCCGCTATACATGACACTAGTGAGGCTCCACCTGGAGTACAGTGTACAGTTCTGGAGACCATACCTCGTAGGACATAGACAGGGTAGAGAAGGTTCAGAGGAGGGCAACAAAGATGGTGCATGGATTGCATCACAAGTCCTATGAAGACAGGTTGAAGGAACTGAACATGTACTCCCTGGAGGAGAGAGGGGGATATGATAGAGACATACAAGTATCTCACAGGGAGGAACAGGGTGCAGGAAAACACTATTTTTAAGTGAAAAGATGTTCCAGGACTAGAGGGATGGGATGAAGTTGGAGGAGGGACGATTCAAAGGAAACATGAGGAAGAATTTCTTCACAGAGCGGGTGGTGGACAAGTGGAACACCCTGCCAGAGGAAGTGGTGGGGGCTGAAACAATCACGGGATTTAAGGATGCATGGGATAGACATAAAGGAATTCTGGAGGTCAGGGGTAAGGGGCAACAGACTTCTAGGAAAACATAAACTGAACTTACAAGCTCAAATGGGCAGACTGGGTGGGCCATAGGCCCTTATCTGCCGACACTGTCTATGTATCTATGAGAAGCAGAGCAAAGAAGAGATGCAGTGACAGGAGCAGCAGAGCAAAGAAGAGCTGCAGCGACAGGAGCAGCAGAGAAAAAAAAAGATGCAATGATGGCTGGATGCCTTGCATGCTATCAAAGTTGGGGGATCTGGTACAGGTCCAGCAGATCAACAAAACACAAAAAACTTAAAAACATTAAATTTACGAAGTTGTGCCCCTCGAATGATATCGAAGCATACCTGACAACTTTAAAAAGGGTTGCCAGTGCCTAGCAGTGGTCAAAACAGTGAGCAATCAGGCTGGTACATAATCTGACAGGTAAAGCTCAATTTGCCTACATCAGTATGGACACTGCACAGTCAGAAAACTGTGACCTCATGAAAAGAGAAGTCCTTAAAAGATATGACATTTCAGGAGAGATCTGCAGGCAAAGATTCTAGTCCCTGAAGTACAACTCAGTTGGCAGTCCTCGAGAATCCTTCACCCGACTGAGAGAACTCCTCATTAAATGGCTCCAACCAGAGGGCAAAACAGCCTTACAGATCATTGACATATTTGCAGTGGATCAATTCATCAACATCCTTTCCATAGACGTGCAGCTTTGGGTAAAGAACACTGACCGAAAGGGGAGGCTGTTTTTTGCTGAGGACTATCAGATGGCCAGACAGACACCGCAGCGGCGAAGTAACAGCCACGAAGTGGCAAGATGCTCTTTTTCCCAATTAAACTCCAGGTCAGATAAGAACTATAGTGGGGGGTAACAAATCTACACCCAGAGACTTTATTTGTTATAACTGTAATACGCCAGGCCATGTTTCAAGAAACTGCCATGAAAGCTGGCCCGCCAGTGCAGTGGTTGGATTTCTACTTAGGACGCCAACAACCAGGTTCGGGAATGGACCCGGGAGTCAGAGGGCTGGCTGGGCTGGGGGAAGGATTGAATGTCCTGTGGACTACTCTTCTTCTCCATAGGGAGTGGGGGAAAGAGTATCTGGTGCTTTCTGGACCCCTGGCAGAGGTTAGGGGTACCATTGCGGCTAGCACCATCACCATAGGGGGACAGGGAGGATGCTGGATGTCATTGCACGTCCCCTCCCCCAAGATCTAGCAAGCATCCAAAAATGCTGGCTCCCCGGCATGACACCCTGCCCTGCTGCCGTCTCCACTGCCTTCCATCGTCCACCGGGCACTCCTGTGTCCCCGACCGAAGAGAATGGCAGGCTCTACAGTATCCATTGGAGGAGCCCTCGGTGCTTGCCCAGGTAAGCCTGGGCATGGGGGGACGACTGGCGGGGCAGGTCTGACTGCTGAACAGAGGATGGGGGGGCTCCGGAGGGGGGAAGGGAACTGCTATAAAAATAAGGACAGTAACGCTGGAGCAGATTTGGCCTTAGTAAATTGGGGCAAGTATTTAACAAGTGTCAAGGTGGGGATCAGAATGTGATGGTATTTCTAGGATCGTGGATATGTTGTTCATCCACACTCTTTGGCATGTCCCCTTCCACTTTAAATCTGCCGGAAGTCTTCAGGCTTGCTCCTCCCACCCACCCGGGTGGTATATACCTTGGCTCCGCCCCTTGATGCCAGAGCTTCCTTTCCGCTGGAAGATTCAGGTTACCTGCCTTGTGCACCCGCATTTTGTAGGCCCCAGCTCTAAAACCTTTGGTTATTCTGAAAATTCATTTTGTTTGCATTAGCGATTGTGAATTTGTTTCTTCGATTATGGAAGACAAGTCTTCCCTCAGATTTCGTTGGTGCCCAAGCGGCCAGAAGATGTCTCGCACCAGTCCCCACACCATGTGCGTATATTGTCTTGGTGTCGACCATGACACCTTGAAATGCGATTTGTGTCTCGCTTTCCATCCTAACATCCTCAACGACTGTCTTGCATGCCTGAAGTTGGGGACGCTGGAGAAATGGAACCTTCTGGTGAAATCCAAGGAGCCTCCAGAAACTACTCATAGCTTCTTCGTTCCGCTCAACCTGGGCTCCACCTTCTTGGGTTCCTTCCGAGAGTTGTGCAGGTCTCTCCCGACCAAGGGAGAGGGTCCTGCAGGCATGCACTCCTCTTGATCCCGTAAGCGGGAGAAGGATCCGGGATCATTTACGTCTCGATGGAGACTCTCTTGGGAGTGGGAGAGATCTCGGTCCTAGGAACATGCGGTCTTGACTTCGGTCGAGATTGCTTCTTCGGCCACTGGCTTTTCAGCTTTGCTGTCTGGTCAGTCGACCAACGATGTTGAAATCACATTGATCTGACTGATCCTTTATTGCCGACTCCGGTCGATGATTCCCTCAATCGAACACCTATTTTGACTTTCACCAACGAGGAGACCCAGCCTGCTGGGACTTCCATTGAGGAAGTGGTCCCTGACGCCGGGAAATCACCGGCCCCACCAGTGTCTCCTGAGCGACTGAATCGACCTGTCCAATCTCGATCAAGGTCTCAGACCCCCTCGACTGAAAGGCAGAGGAAATGCCACAAATGCTCTAAAAAGAGGCAACGCCATTGGTCGTCCTCATCCTCCTCGGATGAGGAGAGGCTCGGGCAGAAACTCTGTCGGTGCTGCGAGGACCTCATGTGGCAACAGCTGATTTTTACCAGGCACAAGCCGACTCCGGCTTCCACCCCGGCCATTACTTGGCTTTCACCTCCTAAGCTGAAGCCGACTCCTTTGGAGCCATTCAAGTCGGTTCCCCCTCCCGCGGAGCCAGTGAAACTTCCAGCTTGGCCTAAAATGGTCTCTCCACCGATCGTCGTGGACCCACCGCCCAAGCAGCCTGTGGGATGGGTTCCTTCCAAGGAAGATAAGCTAGACACCGGGCTTCCCCGGCGTTTGTTGGTCACTGTCACCCCAGGCCGCCCTTAGCGGGTTGAAGGTGACCTGGGTGGTCAACCGTTGTATCCGGATTCCTCGGATTCAGATGTCACCGGCCTGCATTCTCATCCTGGGGATGATGAATCAGCCATTGGATTAGAGACGGAGGAAGGTCCCTCGTCTTTTCAGGGCATTCTTTGCCTCTTCTGTGAGTCCACAGGGATGCCCCTGGAGCCAATCCAGAAAAAGATGGAGTACCCTCACACGGACATCCTCAAGAGAGGGGTTACCCCGATGGAGGCCTTTCCTGTGGCCTAGGCCATTGTTGGCCCAGCCTTAGAACTCTGGCAGCGCCCTGCCTCTTGTCCGGCTCCATCTGCTTGCATGGCCTACAAGTATGCGATGCCCATGGGGTCCCTTGCGGAGTTCACAGAGCACCCTTCGGCCGAGAGCCTGGTGACTGCCTCTGTGTTCAGGCGTACTGGCAGTTCTGCCGATACTGACCGACCTCCTGATAGAGTCCAAGCTTTTGAACCATTCAGTCAGGAAGGTCTGTGCAGCTTCTTCCTTGGGCCTTCATCAGGCAAGTTCGGCCGTCGTCATGGCACACTTCTCCCACACTCTTCTAGAGTCTTTGGATGAAGTCCTCCCACATCTCCCCACGGACATGCAGACCACTGTCAAGCAGGTTTGGGATCAGGGCCGAGCTCTAGCCAAACAGCAGCTTCAGACAGCCTTGGACATTGGGGATTCTTCTTCCCGTTCGATGGCAGCTGCAGTTGCCTCTCGTCACAGGGCTTCCCCAAGGCTCTCCTCCTTCCCAGCGGATACTCAGCACAAACTAGCTGACGTGCCCTTCCTAGGGACAAACCTGTTCAGCCCAGGAGTGGTTGATCACCTTCAGCACATTGAGCAGTCCAGTGCCATCTTGGATGCTACTTCTGCCAAGGGTTCTTCGGGCAAGAACCAGCAGAAGAAAAAGAAGAAGCCTTTTTGTCATTCTTCCCCTGCGACTCAGCAGTCCTCTTTTCAAGGGGGACAGCAGCATCAACAACAGCAGTAGGCTCAAGCTTGGCACCCCTGGCCCAAGCCCGGGCCCTCCCAGGCACGTAAAGGAGGCAGAGGTTCCGGTCCTGGATCCTTCTCCTCCAAACCTGCTCATTGATGGGGCGGGGCTGCCAACCCCTCTCCCATCACCACAGCTCTGGGTCCTCCCGTGGGGGTCCGGCTCCACCACTTCCTTTTTGCCTGGTCTACTGTCACCTCGGACAGGTGGGTTCTTGAAGTGGTTGGTCAGGGACTGCCTCTGGAATTTGAACAGTACCCTCCAAGCCAAGCCCGCGCCCCTTGGGAGGAAAGAGTATCTGCTCAGACTCAGTTGGCTCTCCGAGATGACATCGCTCTGCTCCTCCTCAAGGAGGCTGTAGCTCCAGTGGTGGATTCTCCAGCAGACCTAGGCTTTGTCTCCAGGTACTTCCTGGTGCCCAAGCGGATGGGGGACTGGTGCCTCATTCTAGATCTGCATGACCTGAATTAATATCTCCAGTCTCACACCTTTCTGGTGGTCACTCTGTCCCAGATCATACCATCCTTGGAGCGAAACATGTGGTTCTGTTCACTGGATCTGCAGGACATGTTCTTTCACGTCCCAATCTGTCCGTCCCATCAGCGGTTCCTCTGCTTCAGGGTTGAAGGAACCCTGTACGAGTTCCGAGCCATGCCGTTCGGCCTGTCATAGGCCCCACGGGTCTTCACCAAATACATTGCAGTGGTGGCAGCCCATCTCAGGCATCGGGGGGGCAGGATTTATCCTTACCTCGACGATTGGCTCCTAGCAGGTTCCATCCAGAAGGAGGTGGAGAGGTCCAGGGACCTGGCCCTCCTGACCTGCTCCCATCTTGGCCTCCTGATCTACGAGGCCAAGTCAGAACTCATGCCTTCTCAGGTGATGGACTTCTTCGGGGCAGAGCGCGACTGTTGTCAAGCCAGAGCTCACCTTCTGGTGGACAGAGCGGAGGTTCTCTCCTCCTTTGCCCAGTCATTTCTGGTTGGGCAATTGCGCCCTGCCCAGGACATTCTGCGCCTTCTGGGTTACATGGCAGTGTGCACCTCAGTGGGCCTTTGGGCCGGTTTGCACATGCGCTCCCTCCAATGGGAGCTGACCACCCAGTGGACTCAGTGCCATGGTAATTTTGACCAGCAGATCACTGTAGCCCAGAAGATGTGGGACGCTCTCCAGTGGTGGACTGCCCCAGACCGGTTGCAGGAAGGGATCCCGTTTGTCTGCCCCTAGCCGATGGTCGTCCTTACGACTGATGCCTCTCTCATGGGCTGGGGAGCCCACATGGGGGACAGAAGGGCCCACAGGCTCTGGACCCCGAGGAGTCCCAATGCCACATCAACCTGTTGGAGCTCACAGCAGTCAGACTGGCACGTCAGCTTACGCTCCTCAGCTCCGGGGTCAAGTGGTTCAAGTCCAGATGGACAATACCACGACCATGTACTATCTGAACAAACAGGGCGGCACGCACTCCTGTCTGCTGTGCAGGGAGGTGCTCCGCATCTGGACCCTCATGAGCCAATTAGAGGCAGATCTCCTAGCCATCCGTGTGGCAGGAGCCTCAAACCAGCTAGCGGATGCTCTCAGCCACTTAGGCCAGATATCCCACGAGTAGTCTCTCCATCCGGAGATAGCTTACAGCCTGTTCTCTCACTGGGGCAAACCAGTGGTGGACCTGTATGCCTCCAGGGACAATGCACCAAGCTGAGACCGTTCAATGCCTGCCCCCCTCAGCAGGGCTCGCTGCAGGGGGATGCCTTCTTGAGGCCGTAGACCCCAGGCCTCCTCTACGCCTTCCCTCCATTTCCCTTGATCCACAAGATGAGGAGGGACAAAGCGAAGGTGATCCTGATAACCCCAGACTCGCCGCGCCAGTTCTGGTATCCAGATCTCCTCAGCCTCAGCTGTAGGCCCCCAGAGTGGCTTCCAGCATGCCCGGACCTGATATCTCTTAATCAGGGCAAGGTCAGTCGGGGAAGGTATTCCATCCGGACCTTCAATCCCTGCACCTCACAGCTTGGTACCTGAGCGGCTAGAGTTCCAGGCTTTGGGTCTTTCCAACGATGTGTACACTGTGGTGGAGGCATTCAGAAAGGAATCGACCAGGAAATGTTACACCTTCAAATGGAAAAGGTTTTCCATTTGGTGTCAGGGCAAGGGCCTGGTCCCTTTGTCCTGTCCAGTGGCTAACATTCTTGACTACCTTTGTTCTCTTTCCAAAGGGGGTCTACAGTCATTGACCCTTAGGGTGCACCTGGCAGCCATCTCTGCTTACCGGACTCGGCTGGTCAGCCAACGCTGGTGCAGGAGACCGTGGTCGGGCACATTTTTAAAGGCCTGGATCACATATCCCTTCTGGTGCGTGAACCTCCACCTCCGTGGGATCTTTTGTTGGTACTGGCAAAGCTAATGGGCAAGCCATTCGAACCAATGCACAAGTGTGCCTTTTTACAGTTGTCGTGGAAGATGGCCTTCCTGGTGGCTATCACGTCTGCCAGAAGGACAGGGGAGCTCCAGGCGCTTTCGGTGGACTTCCTTTATCTGGTCTTCCACAGAGACAAGGTTGTCCTATGTCCCACCCGAAATTCCTTCTGAAGGTTGTGTCAGAGTTTCACCTTAACCAAGTGTTAACTCTGCTGGTTTACTACCCCAGCTACACCTCGGACGCCGAGTACAGGCTCCATACTTTGGACCTGAGATGTGCTCGCTTCTATTATAAGGAGAGGATGGCGTAAATTCGGGGAAAGGTTCGCCAGCTGTTTGTCACCTACGCTGAAGCCGCTTCTGGCAGACCTGCAGCAAAGCGTACTATTGCAAGATGGATTACATCATGCATAGGTGTGTGTTACGAGTTGGCGGGCAAGGAGCCTCCCAGAGGGATAAGAACTTATGCTACCTTCCATACCGCTGCATCGGTGGCTGCTTCCTGGGACATCCCTATCCAGGAAATCTGTCAGGCTGCTACCTAGAAGTCGGCAAACACTTTCATCATCCACTACCACATCGACCTTGAGTCATGCTGGGATGCTGGTTTTGGGGCCTCAGTTCTCCAATCTCTGTTCCCTAAGTAGGGGGTGTGCGCCTTGCCTCCCTCCTCCCAGAGAACTGCTAGGAGTCTGCCAAAGAGTGTGGATGAACAACATATCCATGATCCTAGAAAAACAAGTTCTAGGGACATGGATATGTTGTTCATCCACATTGTCTGGCAGGTTCCTTGCCGCTTTAAATCTTGCCAGAAGGTCTTCAAGCTGGCTCCTCCCACCCACCCGGGTGGTAAGACTCTCGGCTTCGCCCCATGATGCCAGATCTTCCTTACCGCTTGGAAGCTCAGGTTCCCTTCTTAACGCTCTGCATATAGACTGGATCCTAATTCTTCGGTTCACCCAAAACTAATTCTTAAGTTTTCAAGACTTCAGTCTAATTACTCCCTTGCGGTTGCGATGGACAAATCGACTCCCGGATTTCGGCAGTGCCCATGTGGGCAGAAAATGTCCAGATGGATCCGCACTCCGCGTCGTCTACTGCCTCGGCCTAGATCATGACCCGCGAGGCCTGCAGGTTATGCTGTTCGTTTCTTAGCGTCCGGAAGACGCGCTGCCTGGTTACAGCTTAGGTGCCCGGAAGCGCTACCCACCCGATAAAGTCAAGGAGGCTCATTGGGCAGTGTCCTCGGCGGCTGGCTTGGCTGAGCAACTTGAGCAGATGATCACCCTCAAGGAGGAGGTGGCCCAGGCCGCATCTTTATCTTCCTCGGTTGCGGCATTTATCCTGCTCTCTCTGGGATCCTCCTACACAGCTTCTTTTAAGGAGCTTTGCCAATCCCTTTCCATGAAGGGAAAGGGGCCATCGGGACACTCTTCTTGGTCCAAAAAGAAGGACTCGAAAGTCCCACTGTCGGTGTCTGTGGGAGCGGGAGAGGTCACCTTCCCCGGACAGTCAACACTCGACTTCGGTCGAGGTTGCGGCTAAGGCCGCTGGCTTCACGGTGTCCCCTTCAGGTCAGCCAGCCGAGACACCCGTTGACGCGGTCGAGATTTTTCTCGATCCGTCGGACGGGCTGTCGACTGGTGAAGCCGACAACCCTTCTTCACGGTTCCCCGGTGGAGACTGAGACTTCCTGTGCCTCCCATGCGGGTCCCGGTCAAGGCTCCCGAGCGAGGGAAGGCGGGTGTCCCTGCCCTTCCCAAACCACCTCGGAAACACTGAGGTCTCAGTCTCAGACCTCGTCTTGGTCCAGCCGATCCGGCCGACATCGGTGGTCTCGGCACCAAAGTAAGCAGCAGCACCACTCGTCCTCGTCTTCCTGCTCGGAAGAGGAGAGACTTTGGTGCAAATTACGTCGACACTATGAGTACCTAATGTGGCAGCAGTTACTTCTGTCCAGGAACAAGCGGACGCTGTCGCCTTCCCCGGCCATCAAGTGGCTGTCACTAGAAACGGCGAAACAACCTCGCGGTGGTCGAGGTGCCCAAGCCTCGGCCGGTTGTTCTGACCAACTGCCACCGATTGGTGGAACCTCCGCCTCCACACACCGAAATCGGGAGCGCCAACCAAGGGCTCTTGGTCGAGTCAGGGTCTGCCCCACAGATTGTCGGTCACCCTCACTCCCGACAGTCCTCAGCAGGTGGAGGGTGGCTCAGGCCCCAGGCAGCTGTTTGCGGACTCCTCTGAGTCCGACGACGACTCCTCCCTGTTTTTCAGGCCCCTTGACCTGGAATCCTCCGGGGGTGGGGCAGTCGATGGATGAGTGCCCATCGTCTTTTATGGGTTTGCTTCGGCTCATCTAGAGTCAACCGGGATGCAGCTTCGTGCCCGTATCAAAGCGGGCCGTATCTAGCGGAGATACTGGACCGAGGGATTAAGCCCACGGAGAGCCTTCGGTGACTGGAATCATTGTTAGCCAGCCTGGAGCTTTGGCAGCGGCTGGCTTCCTGTCCTGCGCCTTTGGCCAGGATGGCCAGGCAGTATGTCGTCCCTACCGGCTCTTCGTCCGGTTTTTCGGAGCACCCCTCTGTGGAGGGGTTGGTCACCGATAGTGTTTTCCGGCGTTCCGGGAATGCTAGGGTTGTGGATAAGCCCCCTGACAAGGAGTCCAAAAAGCTGGACTATGCCGGGCGCAAAGTGTACTCTGCGTCCTCCCTTGGCCTCCGCCTGGCCAGCTCGGCCATGCTGGTGGCACACTTCTCCCACGCCGTCATGGGCTCCCTGGATGACGTGACCTGCAGACCACGGTCAAGCAGGTGCGGGATCAGGGAAGGGTGGTGGCAAAGCAGCAGCTCGAAATGGCTCTGGACATTGGAGACTCCTGTGCCAGATCAGTTGTGGCCTCAGTGGCCATGCACCGTGGCGCATGGCTGAGGATATCCACCTTCATGGCGGATACCCAGCATAAACTGGCAGATGTCCCCTTCCTGGGGACTGACCTCTTCGGCCCTGGAGTGGAAGGACACCTCCAGCGGATTGAAAAGTCCAATGCTACCCTGGACTCGGTCACCTCTGCCCAGAAGGACAAGGGCCATCGTCAACAACATAAGTCTTTTCACCCTTGTACGCCTGCGGCACGTCCGGCCCAACAGCACCAACATCAGGGCCAGCAGGCTCACGCTTGGCATCCCAAAGCCATACCTGTGGCTTCCTCTAATAGGAAGCAGGGAGGAAAAGGCCCAGGAGGTCCCTTGGCCAGTCCCTCCTCCAAGCCTGCCCAGTGACGGGTTGAGGAGTGTCGCCCCCAAGCCTCGTCACTCCCCCATGGGTTCCCCCCGTGGGGGAACGAGACTGCCACTTCCTTTCCACCTGTTCCGCTGTTATCACAGACCGCTGGGTGTTGGAGGTAGTAGGAAAGGGCCTGCCCTGGAGCTCGAGCAGGCCCTGCCCTTCCAGCCGTCGCCCCTCGGGGGGGGGGGGGGGGGGGGGGCGCTACGCAGAACCGACATCGTCCTGCTCTTCGAAAAAGAGGTGATCAGGAAGGTGGCGGATACTCCATCAGACCCGGGGTTTGTGTCCAGGTACTTTCTGGTCCCGAAACGGACGGGGGGCTGACGCCCCATTCTAGACCTACACTACCTGAACAGGTTCCTAAGGTCTTGAACCTTCAGGATGGTCACTCTGGCTCAGATCATTCTATCCTTGGAACGAGGCATGTGGTTCTGTTCTCTGGACCTCCAGGATGTGTTCTTTCATGTCCCAATCCATCCGTCCCACCAGAGATTCCTCCACTTCAGGGCAGAGGGATCCCTCTGCGAGTTCCGGGCCATGCCCTTCAGCCTTTCCCTAGCTCCCAGGGTCTTCACCAAATGTATGGCAGTGGTGACAGCATTCCTGTGGTGCCGAAGGGTCCGGGTGTACCCCTGCCTGGACGATTGGCTGATTGCAGCCTCATGCAGAATGGAGTTGGAGCAGTCCAGAGATCTGGCCCTCCGGGTTTGCTCTCAGGTTGGCCTCCTCATCAACGAGGCCAAGTTGGAACTTGTGCCGAAGCAGGTGATACTCTTCATCGGGGCAGAACTCAACTCTCTACGAGCCAGAGCATGGCTCCTGGTGAACAGGGCCAAGGTTCTTTCCTCCTTTGCCCAATCATTTCAGGTTGGGCAATTGCGCCCTGCCCGGGACTTCCTGTGCCTCCTGGGCCTCATGGCCTGCACCAGCGTGGTCCATTGGGCCTGTTGGTACATGCGTCCCCTTTAATGGGGGCTGGCCAACCAGTGGTCACAGCACTCCAATCCCTTGGATCAGCTAGTGAGAGTGACCCAGGGGATGTGGAACGCCCTCCAGTGGTGGGCTGTTCTAGCACATCTACAGGAGGGCATCCCGTTCGTCCGCCCCAAGCCGACGGTCTCTTTATCGACCGATGCCTCTCTGATGAGTTAAGGTGCCCATCTGGGGGAGCACAGAGCGCATGGCCTCTGGTCCCCTCGGGAGTCCCGATGTCACATCAACCTGCTGGAGCTTTGAGCGATTCATCTAGCCCTCACCGCCTTCGCTCCGTTTCTACGGGGTCAAGTGGTCCAGGTCCAGACGGACAATACCATGACCATATACTACCTAAACCGCCAGGGCAGGATGCGCTCCATGTCTCTGTGCAGGGAAGCTTTCTGCATTTGGTCACTTGTACGCAGCCTGGAGGTGGATCTCCTTGCCATCCATGTGGCAGGAGCCTCCAACATTCTGGCCGATGCCCTTAGCCGGATAGGGGCTGCGTCCCACGAGTGATCTGTCCTGCAGGAGGTAGTGCAAGATCTGTTCTCCCACTGGGGCGTGCCTCAGGTGGACCTGTTTGCCTCCAGGGAGAATGCGAAGCTGAGACTGTTTCATGCCTGCCCCTCTCAGCAGGGCTCGCTGCAGGGGGATGCCTTCTCTAGGCCGTGGACCCCGGGCCTCTTCTACGCCTTTCTTCCATTTCCCTTGATCCACAAGGTGCTTCTCAAGCTGAGGAGGGACAAGGCGCAGGTGATTCTGGTAGCCCCAGACTGGCTCCGTCAGTTCTGCTATCCAGATCTCCTCAGTCTTAGCTCCAGGCTCCCGAGGCGGCTTCCAGCCCGCCCGGACCTGATCTCAGTCAATCAGGGGAAGGTACTCCATCCGGACCTTCAATCCCTGCACCTGATGCCCTGGTTCCTGAGCGGCTAGAGTTCCAGGCCTTGGGTCTTTCTGACGAGGTCTTCGACGTTGTTGAGGCGTCCCGTAAGGAGTCGACCAGGAAATGCTATGCCTTCAATTGGAAGAGATTCTCCATTTTGGTGTCAGGGCAAAGGCCTGGACCCTTCCTCCTGTTCCTTGGCAAGCACTATGGACTACCTATGGTC
The DNA here is from genome assembly GCA_016271365.2 of Neoceratodus forsteri. NCBI lineage: Eukaryota > Metazoa > Chordata > Ceratodontiformes > Ceratodontidae > Neoceratodus > Neoceratodus forsteri. The sequence continues at coordinate 1,821,564,378 of CM057449.1, read as the reverse complement.
CCTTTCTCCTCAAGGGCTTCAGTCGATGACCCTTAAGGTGCACCTGGCAGTCATCTCTGCTTAATGGGCGCGGGCAGGGAAGCAGTTGGTGGCACAGGAGAAGGTGGTCAGGCGATTTTTCAAAGGCCTTGATCACATATCCCCTCCGGTGCGAGAACGTCCACCTCTGTGGGATCTACTGCTGGTATTGGCTAAGCTCATGGGCAAGCCATTCGAACCGATGCACAAGTGTGACATCTCTCACCTGTCATAGAGGACCGCCTTCTTGGTGGCTATCATGTCAGCCAGAAGGATGGGAGAGCTCCAGGCACTTTCCATCGAGTCTCCTTATCTGGTCTTCCACAGGGACAAGGTTGTCCTGCTCCCCCACCCGAAATTCCTTCAGAAGGTGGTGTCGGAGTTTCACCTTAACCAGGTGTTGACTCTGCCGGTGTTCTACCCCAATCACACCTGGAGGTCGAATATAGGCTCCATACTTGGACCCTAGAAGAGCTCACTTATTACAAGGCGGACAGCTGAAGTTCGGGAGAGGTTTGCCAGCTGTTTGTCACCTACGCTGAAGCCGCATCTGGCAGACCTGCAGTCAAGCCAGGCGATAGGCAGGTGGGTCACCTCCTGCATAGATCTCTGCTATGGATTTGATGAACTGGGCCTCCCAGAGGATAAGAGCTCATTCTACCCGTCCATACCGACTGCATCGGTGGCTGCTTCCAGGGATGTCCCTATCCAGGAAATCTGCAGGGCTACTACCTGGAAGTCAGCACACACCTTCATCACCCACTACGACATCGACCTTGAGTCATGCCGGGATGCTCGTTTTGGGGCCTCGGTTCTCCAGTCTTTATTTCCTAAGTAGGTTGTGTGCGCCTTGCCTCCCCCTCCCAGAGAACTGCTAGGAGTCTGCCAGACAGTGTGGATGAACAACATATGCATGTCCCTAGAAATGCAGGTTACTTACCTGTAACAGGAGTTCTAGAATTGGTATATGTTGTTCATCCACATGACCCACCTGGCCTCCCCAGCTTCGACGCACAACCTGGCTTCCAGTGGGCTAGATCTGGTGTCATGGGGCGGAGCCGAGAGTTTTACCACCCGGGTGGGTGGGAGGAGCCAGCTTGAAGACCTTCCGGCAAGATTTAAAGCAGCAAGGAACCTGCCAGACAGTATGGATGAACAACATACACCATTCCTAGAACTCCTATTACAGGTGAGTAACCTGTATTTACTCACCTGTAACAGTAGTTCTAGGAGTGGTATATGTTGTTCATCCACACGGACCCACCCGACCTCCCTGGCTGCAGACACACAAAACCTGGCTTCCAGTGGGCTAAGATCTGGCATCATGGGTCGGAGCCAAGGTATACCACCCAGGTGAGTGGGAGGAACCAGCTTGAAGACTTCCGGCAGATTTAAAGTGGAAAGGGACATGCCAAAGAGTGTGGATGAACAACATATACTACTCCAGGAACTACTGTTACAGGTGAGTAACCTGTTTTTACAGATTCAGGAAGGTGACAGACCCTGGTGCATGCTGAAGTTTTGAGAAAAGACTGTGCAAAAAGGACCAGGTACTGGGGTCATGTGCATCTACATGGACACTCGATATTATCCAACCACCCAAGTGACTGAGTATTAATGGGGTGTTGCACCAATTGAAAGTGGAGGTAGTACCAAAGTTACCTGTACCTTTGATTATTGGAAATGACTTTCCAGGATTTGCTGAGTTAATCTCAGAAGGAGCAAAACCTGTAGTTTCAACTGCTGTGACAACAGGATCACTGGCAAAGAAAATCTCAGATGGTGGAGACTCTTTTCCTTTTGGTGACTTTCATGTGGATTTGTTTGAGCCCAACTCCAAGATTGGAAGCCCAGAAAAGAAAGAAGATGCTTGAAAAAAACAGTGGTAACAAAAGACTGCTGGACATAAGAGGTTGATATTTGAAAAGACTGAAACTAAATTGATAACTGATTGTGATTTTGTTTCTGAACAAACTAACAGTATCTCTCCAGAGTTATTTTAAGCAGCTGGGGACGAAACAAAAACAGAATGTACCAATGTTTAAAAAATGTAATGGGCTACTTTACAGAGTTTTGGTTAATCCTCAGTTGAAGGAAACAGAGAGTAATTGGTCATACCAAAGAAGTATAGAACTGAGTTGTTACAGATAGCACATGATAATCATGTGGTTCGTCACTCGGGGAGGGACCGCACCCTTGGCAGATTGTTGTACAGATTTTACTGGCCTGGGATTCATGAGGATGTGGCAACCTATTGCAGTTCTTGTACTGAATGTCAGAAAATGACCCCAGTAACTAAGCAAACTGTGGTCAGAGCCAGCATGGCTGCTAGGGTGCTTTTAAGGAACATTGACCAAGGCAGCCCAGCCTCTTTCAGTTCCCTTTGTTAGTGTTTCACTGTATAATTTAACTCCCTCTGAATTCTGTTCCCTTGTGCACCGTTTAAACTTTTTTTTTATTCTCCCGTTCGAGTCACTGAGTCCCCCTTGAATATTATATTAAGCTTAATAGCTTAACCCTTCCTTCCTTCTTAAAGCTACAGTGGCGTGAAAAAGTATTTGCCCCCTTCCTGATTTTCTCTATTATTGCATATTTGTCACACTGGATGTTTTCAGGTCTTTAGAGAAAATGTAATATTAGATAAAGGGAACCTGAGTGAACAAATAACACTTGTTTTTAATTTTTTAATTTCACCTATTTAATGAAAAAGTTAACCAACCTTAACTGGCACTGTGTGAAAAGTACTCTTACACTTAATAACTGGTTACGCCACATTTAGCTGCAATGACTGCAAGCAAACACTTCCTATAATTCAATATCAGTCTTTCACATCGCTGTGGAGGAATTTTAACTCACTCTTCCTTGCAGAACTGCTTTAATTCAGTAACATTTGGTAGGTTTTCAAGCATGAACTGCTCGCTTTCAGGTCCTGCCACAGCATCTCTATTGGGTTTAAGTCTGGACTTTGACTAGGCACTCAAAACTTTAATTTTACTTCTTTTAGCCATTCTGATGTGGACTTGCTTTTGTGTTTTGTATCAATGTCTTGCTGCATGACCCAACTACGCTTCAGCTTCAGCTGACGGAAGGATGACGGACATTCTCCTTAAGAATTTTCTGGTACAGAGCAGAATTCATGGTTCCTTTAATTTTGGCAAGTCATCCAGGTCCTTAGGCAGCAAAGCATCCCCACACCATCACACTACCACCACCATGTTTGACTGTTGGTATGGTGTTCTTACTGTGGAATGCTGTGTTTGCTTTCTGTGAGACATTATGGGATCCATGTCGTCAAAGTTCCACTTTGGACTCATCTGTCCATAGAACATTTTCCCAAAAGGCTTGTGATCATCCAGGTGCTTCTTGGCAAATGAGGGCGAACATTTATGTTCTTCTTGGTTAGCAGTGGTTTCTGCCTTGCTACTCACATGAAGCCAATTTTTGCCCAGTCTCTTTCTGATTGTGGAGTCATGAACACTGACCTTAGCTGAGGCAAGAGAAGCCTGCAGTTCTTTGGATGTTGTTTTAGGATCCTTTGAGACTTCCTGGATGATTTTACGCTGTGCCTTGGAGTAATTTTGGCAGGCCGCCCACTCCTGGGAAGATTCACTACTGTTCCAAGTGTTCTCCATTTGAGATTATGGCTCTCACTGTGGTTCGATGGAGTCCCAGAGCCTTAGAAATAGCTTTGTAACCTTTCCAGACTGAAAGAGGGCAACAAATTTTTTCTGATCTTTTCAAGAACTTCCTTTGATCATGGCATAATGTGCTGGTTGAATCTTTGTGCTGGCAACGTGACTCTGATGGTAAGGGCCAAAATAAGTGAGGTTTATATTGAGCAGGGCTGGCTGTAATCAAGCCTGGCTGTGTTCAATCAGCTGACTCTAATTATCCTTTTAATTGGGTTGATTTAACTAGGGGCAATTACTTTTCACACAGTGCCAGTTGGTGTTGGTTAACTTTTTTCATTAAATAAATGAAATAAGTAAAAAAAAAAGTGTTATTTGTTCACTCAGGTTCCCTTTATCTAATATTATATTTTGTCTAAAGACCTGAAAACATCCAGTGTGACAAATATGCAATAATAGAGAAAATCAGGAAGGGGGCAAATACTTTTTCACGCCACTGTATGTTGCAGCTAGTTTTAACAGGGCACTGCATTAGTGGCCACTTTATCAGGGACATACTTATGCCTGAGTAGTCAGGTCGCAAGTGAGTGGAATGGCGCTCAAACCCAGGTAAACGTGCACTCAGTCAGTAAGACTATCATGTGGTGAGCATTTTAAAGAGATTACTCACCATGCGATCCATGGCTGGCCATTACAGTCTCTTGCAGTCTGTTCACGATCATACGTACTGTTGTGAGCTGGGTGACTTCCATAATGAGCCAATGGCAAAACCGCAATTGAGAGAAAACTGCCCCCCATTAAACATAATGCATGCAGCATGTGCCAGTGGATGCTCCTTATGGAGTTGAGCATGGCAGGGGGATGGGAAAATCCTTTAAAAGGAAAAAAAAAAGGGGACATACACAATTTGACATGGCTCTGATCCAGATGGTAGAAGGGGGGAGTTAGACTGTCTAATAGCTCTGCGAGTTGTGCATGTGCACAAACAGTTATTAGCAGCTCAGTAAGTTCATTGGACTTTCACAAGGTGAGAAGTAAAAATCCTGCTTCACTTTGATTGGGCCTCAGACCTCATACTTGGAATATTTTTGCCCCTGGGGGGCTGGTGCAACAGCGATTGGATGGGGGTGAGACAGAGACAGGGATGCACCAGAGAAGGGAGGAGAAACAGGGATCAGTCTCTACTTTTTATTTCTCCGGTCACAACTGCGAAAGTGAACCAGAAGTGACGGGCAGCAAGAAAATAGTGCACCTGTGGAGGGAAGGGGCAGTACGGAAATAAAAGAACAACACTGACCACACATGCTTAAACTCTACTATGGAAGGACACAGTGGAGGTACTTGGTCATGTGCTTCCACCGTCCCTTTTCTCTCCTGCTGCCCTGGTGCTCCTATCCTTGATAGACGTGCCTTTTGATAAAATTACAGTGGATGTGGTTGGCCCCTTAGACAAAAGTAAAAAGGGTATTTTATTCATTTTGGTACTATGTTATTATTCTACTTGTTACACAGAGGCAATGCCAGTGTGTACTGTCACCACCCCAAAAGAGGCAGCAGAGCTTGCCAAAATTTTCAACAGGGTGGCTATATCTAAAGAGATTATTACTGATCCGGTAGTAGTTGTGGTGCTGCGTTACTGAAAGAGCTGTACCAACTACTAGGTTATCACTGCCATAAGAACCTCCTATTATCACCCTCTGACAGATGGTCTTGTTGAGCATTTTAATCAAACCCTAAAACACATGTTAAAAAGGTTTGTGAAAGGTGAAGGAAAAGACTGAGACCAATACTTACCTTATCTGCTTATTACTTACAGAGAAGTGCCACAAGCGTCAAGTTTTTCACCCTTTGAGATATTGTATGGTAGACAACCTAGAGGGCCACTAGATGTAATAAAAGAAACATGGGAAGATAACCCCGCTGAAAAAGAATCTGTTACATCTTACATGTGTGCAGTGAGGGAAGAAAGCTGGCAAAATATGTTGAAATTGCCCACAGTAATCCGGAGGAGGCCCCAAAACAGCAGGTGTATTATGACCATAGGGTTAAAGAAAACGTTTTTGAGCCCGGTGAAAAGGCATTGTTCTCACCCCAGGAATACTCCAATATTCCTAACTCTTCTGTAGTATACCTTTAAGGTCAGATCTGCCCTGAGATAGAATGCTATGCTAGTGATGGAATCATTGGCATGAGCCACTTTTCAAATGCTGCCATCCATCAACTGCTTACATTCTAACCCTCAGATTTCTTTCTCCGCCTGTCAAGACCAGATGCCTGGAGATTTCCTCCTCATCAACTAGTCAGAGAAACCTTTATTAATAACAAATACTTGAGTATTTTTTATTTATTTTCATTTGCTGCCTCTTATCAGTGTTATTTTAATAACTGTTAGTTTATTTAGCTGGTTTTGTGTTGTTTTCTCAGTTTCTCATGGTTCAGAATAACCACTGAGGAACCGAGGTACTTTTAGTTAGTTTCGGGGATTTCCCCCGGTTATTTACTAGTTTTTATAAATTGTATGTGCTAAAATCTTTGTTTTTTAGAACCGATACCTTTGGTTCTGAACTGCTAATCCGAGTTCTATTTCCATTGGTTCCCGGTTCTGCTCGGTTGCCCCGATCGGTTACTTAACCAACCGCAACCGATAAATTATTGTTTTTTGAATTTAGAAACCTTTATTGCTTTTCGGTCGCAGTTTTTCTTCATTTTGTCAGAAAAACCTAAAAAGAGAAACGGAGAACCCGGTTTTAAAAACTGTTCTGAGTGTGGTGAAGTTTTTGCCAAGGCATATAAGTACTCCGTTTGTGTTTTCTGCCTTGGTTTTGACCATTTAAAACTAATTGAGACACTTGCAAATCTTTTCCAGAAAAGACTTGGTGGGGGGCATCTGGAGATATTAAATAAGAAATGTAAGGGTCCTCTGGCTCTGACCAACCAAAACCCTCAGGGTCTGTGAGTGACACCACAACTTCTACTGTTTCTACTTGTTACGGTTAAAAAGAGACCCTCTGAACCAGCTAGCTTTCCGGTTCCAGGGAAAAAGTAAAGAAAATAAAGCACACTGAACCCCCTGTGGAAAAGGGGACTTCTGTGGTGCCTGCCACTGTGCCTTCTCCTTCAGAGATTGCACAAGCAATAAAAATAATGTAAACTTTGCAGAGTCTGCTGCCTGTGGTTTCACAGTTCCCATTCCAGAACCTCCTGCATCTTCCAATCCACCCTCCTTTCCTGAGGAGTGTGGTGAGGAGGAAGAAGAAGAAGGTGAGCCTATAAAGCCTGAGGTCTCCCCTGAACAGGAGTTTGGCTCCCCTCGCAGGACTATAGAAGATTATTCTTCTCATTTTCCCTTTATCAGGAAAATTGCTGATGCCTTGGACATCCCTACCTCTGAAGCTGTAGAGGATGAGGAGGAGGCTGAATATCTGGAAATGATGGGGCTGACTCCTACTAAAAAACTGTCACTCCCCATAAATAAGTGTTTTAAAATAGATATTTTAAAACTTCTCCAAGCTCCTGGGTCTGTCCCTCCTTTGAACAAAAGGTTGGATGAAAAGTATCAGCTTGACATAACGGGCTGAATCCTTATTTTCATACCCTGACCACCAATTGGTGGTGCAGGCTGCAGCTTGTGAGAAGGCAAAAGTCCCTCTGGATTCCCACCTTCTAGAGAAAGACTCTCGAAAAATTGAAAGCATGGCCAAGAAAGGTTACCTGTCAGCCTCTCTGGCCATTAGGCAAGCTAACTATCAGGCCTATGCAGCCCAGTACCAGAAGGCTCTCTGGCAGTCTGTCCTGGACAAGGCTGAGAAAGCATCTTCTCCTCTTTCAGCAGACCTAGCTGAAACTGCTAGGTTTGGCCTGGAAGCTGCCAGATACCAGTTCCAGATGGTAGCAGGCAGTAATGAGACTGCTGCAAGGTGGATGGCAAATACCATCGCACAGAGAAGGTTTGCTTGGTTGAGAGCCCCAAACCTCACGCAGGATACCCAGAATAAGACTCTGTATTTTCCTATGGAGGGCAATTCCCTATTTGGCAGCCATACAGAGGCCTATATGAAGAAGGTGGATGAGTATAAAGCCACCTTCCATAGCAGTTCTGCAAAAGAAAGACCCTCCACCTCCTCTAGACCTTTCAGTAGGGGAGGCAGGGGCAGGCAATTTCATTTCAGGCCTTTTTATCAGGCCATGGTACTTTCTCAGGCACCCCAATACCTGCAGCAAGGGTATTTCAGGAGTAGGGGCAGAAAAGGTGCCAGGCGTGGTGCCCAGTCTCAGCCCCAATCTAAGCAGGACTCCTGACTTCATCGATCAGGCTGCCTCTCCTTTGCCAGTAGGGGGCAGGCTGACCCATTTTTCCAGAATTGGAAAACCATCACCCACAGACAAGTGGGTTCTTAAGATAGTGGACCAGGGCTTGTCTTTAAATTTCAAGTCCTCCCCTCTTAAGGAAAATCAGAGTTTCCAAACCAGCTGCCCTCCTGGAAAGCAAAAGGCTGGAAAAAGAGGTCAAACACCTTCTTTCACTAAAAGCAGTGCCTTTGCATCCAAGGGGAAAAGGATTTTACTCAAGGTATTTTCTCACACCAAAGAAAAATGGAGAGCTGCGGCCTGTCTTGGATCTCAGGGTCCTCAACAGGTTCCTAGCAAGACCAAATTTCAGAATGGTGACTTTGTCTCTGATTCTACCAGCACTCCGAAAAGGAGATTGGCTGGCATCATTGGACCTAAAAGATGCCTATTTCCACATTCCCATAAGGGAGTCTCACAGAAAGTATCTCAGGTTCAGACTCCTGTCAGGTCATTATCAGTTATCAGCTCTACCATTCGGTCTCATTTCAGCACCAAGGGTGTTCACAAAGTGTTTGGCTGTGGTAGTGGCTCACCTGCGCAGACAAGGTATCACAGTATTCCTCCATCTAGACGACTGGCTGGTTGTGGGAAATTCACCACAACAGTTAGCAAAACACCTACAGCTCACTCAGCAGCTTTTGCAATCCCTGGGTTTCCTTTTAAATCTAGACAAATCTGTTTTTCTTCCTTCTCAAATTCTGCAGTTCATAGGAGCAGAATTGAATACTATAGTGGGCAGAGCCTTTCTACTCAGAGACAGGGTAAAAAGCATCCTGCAGTTGGCAGGTTCTTTCAGGCTCAATGTCCAAAGGCCTGCAAAGCATTTTCTTCAACTTCTGGGCCACATGGCAGCTGCACCAGGCACAGTGCTAGGCTCCAGGTTTCAGATGAGGGACATCCAGTTTCACTTAAGAGCTCACTGGCGCCAACGAAAGGATTCCATGTCAAAGCTCGTTCCTGTAACAAAAACATTTATCCAGGCTCTTCAGTGGTGGAAAGAGGAAACCACCCTCAGAGAAGGGGTTCCTTTCCAAAAAGAACTTCTATCAATGATTCTCACAAAAGATGCATCCTTCTTGGGCTGGGGGTGGGGCTCATCTAGCAGAGCACACTACCCAGGGCACTTGGTCAAGTGCAGAGACTCTTTTTCACATAAACTTGTTGGAGCTCAGGGCAGTGTTTCTGGCAATTCAAGCTTTCAAGCCACTGATGCAGGGAAAGGTGGTGGAAGTCAGGACAGACAACACTACCACCATGTACTACATAAACAAGCAAGGGGGAACAAGGTCAAGCCTCCTTTGCATGGAGGCCATGAGAATTTGGACCCTAGCTTACTCACTGGGCTCCTCACTACAGGCCATTCATCTGTCAGGCAAAGACAATGCTCTGGCAGATGTCCTGAATCGAATCAGCCATGACCGTCACGAATGCTCCCTGAACAGGTAAGTGGTGCAGACCTTATTCAGGAGGTGGGACATCCCATATCTGCCCGGAAATAGAATGCTATGCTAATGATGGAATCATTGGCATGAGCCACTTTTCAAATGCTGCCACCCTTCAACTGCCTACATTCTAACCCTCAGATTTCGTGGATGCCTGTAAAGACTCTTATCAGAGTCACCACTTGCCATAGTTCTGTTGCAGACCTCCAGTAGTGGGCACGTTTCCTCTAGATGTCCTTATTCTGGATTGGTCAGGGAAATTCCTGTATGCATTTCCTCTGGTATACCGGGTGCTGTTGAAACTCAGGTCTCAGCCAGCGACAGTGATTCTGATAGCCCCAGACTGGGCCAGGCAGCCATGGTACTCCCTATTGCTGTCCATGTCAGTGGACAAACCAGTACACCTTCCCAGGAGGCACAATCTTCTGACCTCCAACCAGGGGAGGCTCCTGTATCCGAACCTCAAGTCACTCAGACTCAAAGCTTGGCACTTGAGGACCTAGAGTATGCTGGTTTACATCTTTCTGAACCAGTTGTGGATGTTTTAAGAGGATACAGGAAATCCTCTACCAAGAAAACCTATGCTGCAAAGTGGAAGAGGTTTTCTGTTTGGTGCTCTAGTAGGAGTATAGTGCCAACCCAGGCAGGTGTGCCGTTGGTACTGGGCTACCTGGTCTACTTACATTCCACAGGTTTACAGCTGTCTACACTGAAGATTCATTTGGCTTTAGTCTTGGTCTGTGAATCTGCAGACAAGTCTGTTTCTTTGGCATCAAACCCCATATTTAAAAGGTTCTTCAAAGGCCTTTCTCATATGTTGGGAGGCACAGATCGGTCTTCATCTAGGACCGAGAGGGGGTTCTTTCCATATTTCTGTTCCCCTCCACCCCTCTAAGGACACTGGCTCGGGTAGATGACATGCTGATGCACGATGCTACCAAGTGTCTGACGGCGTTCTCCCCTCCCTGACTCCAGCGCCATGGGAGCTGCCACCACCCTGAAAGCCGGTGCTCCCACCGACCCTCAGGGATGTCTGGTGCGAGAAGCACCCCTGGAAACCCACCCTGAAGGAGGAGAGCATCTGTTGGGACACTCGATCCTCCTTTCCCCTGCTGGCCCCTGATGACCTGAGTTCGTTCCTGAATTCGGGTCGCTGGTGTGGTGCGAGGTGTGGCATCCAGCGCCTCAACCCTCAGCGCCACTGGGCCAGCTTGGGTGGGGAATTCTGAAGTTAAATTATATATATTTTAAATTGTGGGCCCTGTCTTTACAGGCGTCCGTGAAATCTGAAGGTTAGAATGTAGGCAGTTGATGGGTGGTAGTATTTGGAAAGTGGCTCATGCCAATGGTTCCATCATTAGCATAACATTCTATCTCTGGGCAGATCTGACCTTAAAGGTATACTGCAGAAGAGTTATGGATATTGGAGTATCTCCTGGGAGAAACAAGGTTACTATGGTAAGTAACTTTTTCTTAGTGTTACCCACTACAGAAAACAAACTGTTAATGAAGTGGCAAGAGCCTCATAAAATGGTTAGATGTACTGGTACAGTTAAGTATGATATGGAGACCCTGATGAGAAGAACCCTACCAAGATATGTACCATGCTAACCTCCCGAAGAAAAGGGTTGAAGAAAACATCAAAGGTTGTTTTGCTAGTCTTACCAGAGACGCTGCTAAAGAAGATATGGATATAGCTTATGACCCAGTGGAACAAACTGTAGTGGCTGATGCTGTAAAGGTGAATGTTTCCTTAACCTACAGAACAAACTACAGAAGTTCATCACTTGATAGTCATTTGAAAGTACTTTTACTACACTGTCAGGCCAAGCAAAGGGTGTCAAGCACGTAATACTGACAGAGAATACGTGCCCTATCAGACAAAAGACATACAGATTACCAGGTTTGGTTTACATGATACACCCACTACATTCCAGCAGTACATGGATGTAATTCTAGCCCCTCACACTGGTTATTGTGCTGCTTGCGAACAGTACAGTGAAGTATACACCAGCACTCTCTTCTTCTTACTTGCTGCCTTTTCACACCAGCACCCTCAGGTAACTGCTGATCGCAGCACGCCATTGTTTGCTTTATTATGCTGCTTGCCTGGATGATGTGGTGGTACACAGTCCAGACTGGAAAAGCCACCTGGAGCACCTACGAACAGTTAAACAATCTATCAAAAATGCAAGTGTGACCTTTAATCCTACCAAGTGTGCATTGGGCATGCAGGAAACCAGATTTCTCACCCCAGGAGTCCTTTAGCATTAGTAACAGTAGCAGTAAACTGGCTAAATTGAGCTGCCTCAGAGGTGGGGATTATGGTAATGAGTTATAGGAATTAGCCAATCAGAAGAGAGTTAGTGTGCCGAGTGGAGCTTGTCCAGAGGGCGCCAGAATTTTTTCTCCACCTAACTGAGTAACACTGTCTCTGAGGTGCTCTCTCACTCTTAGCTGAAGAGAATTTCTGCCAAAATTTCTTCTGTCTTTTCTTCATTTTTGTGCTGAGTTTGTATTTTTACATTTTCTGATATTTTCTCTAGTTTTCTTGCCGTTCCCTTCTGTTCCAGGGAACCGCATTTTTCCCTATTTCTGCGGTTCCTCTCGCAGTTCCTGGCTATTTTCTGAGGTATTTATTTTAATGCGTCTAAGTAAAAATGATAGTTTCGTATTTCCTTATATTTTAAAAAGTTAGCGGTTCCCATTTTTTCAGAGGAGCTGCATTTTTGCTAGTTTTTTATAAGTTTTCATCTCTCTAGTTCGCAGTTTTTTACCCTCAGGGAACTGGTCACTACAGCTTTCTTTCCTTATTTGGGAAAAAGGACTGGACCTACAGGATTTCAAAATTGTTTAAAGTGCTACAAAATAGTGGCTAAAGCAGATAGCCATGATTTGTTTTTGCAGTGTTTAGGTCCAGACCATTATTGTGAACTTTGCTCTAAATTTTGTTCAAAAACCATTAAAAAGAGAGTCAAAAGATTAGAAAGTATGGCATCTCAGTCTGCTTCCCCCGCTACAAAAACTATTGAAGAGGGGTCCTCCTCTCAACAAAAACCTAAAGATAAGTCCCCTGTGGACTCTACTGAAAACAAGTCTGATAAAAATAACAACAACAATGGTGACCAGCCAGAAAAAGAGACATGGAGAGCAGGTTACTGACTCGGTGCCTGCAAAAAAGAAATATGAGAGACACTTATCACTGCCTCTCCCATGGAAAGGCAAAGGGAGATGCCAGTGACTAATAAAGAAGAAGAAAAACAGATTTGGAAAAAGATTCGCCCTCTGCCGAAGAAATTGCTAAGGCTTGACACCTTTATCAGGCTGTTGAAAGCATGGGCACCATTTTCAATGCCACTTCTATCCCAGTTAACCCTCACAGTCCTGCCCCTTCTTATGGGCCTTACTACTGTTATGGAGATGACAGTGATAGTGATGATGATGATGAGGCAGAGGGCCAGGCTCTAGAACCTAATGTATCCCCTGACCAGGAGTTTGGTACTTCTCCCAATGGCCAGGAGGATTTCTCCTCACTTTTTATTTTTTTACAACACATGGTGGGCACACTGGACCTTCCAACCCAGGAGACCTCTGAGGAAGATGAAGATTATAGAGAAATGTTGGGTCTTCCCCCTCCCAAAATATTGTTTTGCCTATTTACAATTCTCTTAAAAAGGCTGCAAGGAAATTGCTTCAGAATCCTACCTCTGCTCCTAGAGTAGATAAAAAGATTGACAAAAAGTATCAGCTAGCCAGAACGGATGCTGATTTCCTCCTTGAGCACGCTAGCCATGAAGGGGTAGTATAGACTGCGACTTGTGATAAAGCCAAGGTACAACTTTCTTCACAGCCACCTGAGGAGGAGTCCAGAAGATTGGACTCTGTGGATAAGAAGTCATATACTACAGCCTCGTTGCTCCTTCGCCTGTCTATTACATGGCATATGCTGCCAAATACCAAAAAGCTCTCTGGAACTCAGCCCTAGCCATCCTGCACCAGAACCCAGACAATATGGTGCAGGACAGTACAGTAACAGTGAAGACTGCTTTTGAGGCAACCAGATATCAGTTCCACATGGCTGTGGACAATAATGATACTGCCTCTTGAGCTATGGCCCAGGCCCTGTCTTAGCGATGTTTTGTGTGGCTGAGAACCACAAATCTCTCACAGGACACTCAATCCAAAGCAATGGATTTTCCCAGTGAAAATAATTCTTCGGAGACAAGACAGAAGCTTACATGAAGAAGGTGAAGGAATATAAAACCACCTATCAGAGTAATGCTGCCAACAAGAATGCCTCTGCTTCCCAAAAATCCAAGTACAGGGGGAAACAGAGGCAGAGGCTATTGTCCAAGGGCATTTTACCCCATGCCTATGCCCATGGACTACTCCCAAATGAGAGGCTTTTTCAGGGAAAGAGGCAGGAGAGGACTGAGGAGAGCTGGATCCACTCCTGTCCCTGCCACTAGTCCAAACTCTGACTCGAACAACCAAGTTGCCGCCCTTCCTTCAGTAGGGGGTAGGCTCTCCCATTATCTCCAACATTGGGCTCACATTACCACAGACAAGTGGGTGCTGGAGGAAGTGGGCGAGGGTCTATCATTGCAGTTCAAAGGTTTCCATCCCTTCGGGGTCCCAGAATGTCACAATCCTCAACTTCAACAGAAAAGTTACTGTTAGAGCTGGATGTCAAGGCATTGCTGTCTGCAAAAGTAGTGGAGAAACATAGAAGTTGACGGCAGATAAGGACCGCAAGGCCCATCCAGTCTGCCCATTTCTTTTTCTACCTTATAAATGTGCCATCGGCCTTTGCTTTGTCAGTGGCCTATCTATTCATACTCATTTTTATTGCTCCCTTATGCCTATCCCATGCCTGTTTGAAGCCCTGCACTGTATTCATAGCCACCACTTCTTGAGGTAGGCCATTCCATGCATCCACCACCCTTTCTGTGAAAAGAATTTCCTCACTTTCCCCTTAATCAGCCCCTCTAATCTCATGCTGTGTCCTCTTGTCCTGCTATTTTTCTTATATTTAAACATGTTAGACTCTTTCACCTTGTTAATGCCCTTAAGGTGTTTGAATGCCTCGATCATATCACCTCTCTCCCTCCTTTGCTCAAGGGTATACATATTGAGATCTGTTAATCTGTCCTCATATGTCTTCTGATGCAGTCCCTGCACCATTTTGGTTGCCCTTCTCTGGACTGCCTCAATTTGGTTAATGCCCTTGTGAAGGTGTGGCTTCCAATACTGCATATGGTACTCCAGATGGGGCCTAACCAGTGTCTTGTAAAGAGGGATTATTACCTCCCTCTTACGACTTGTGATACCCCTACTAATACACCCTAACACCCCCCTAGCCTTACCTACTGCTTTGGAGAGGTCTGCTTGGATGATTTCAGGTCATCAGTGATGATGATGCCCAAGTCTCTTTCTTCCTTTGTGACTGCTAGCAACTCCCTCCCAGCTTATAGGTGGCTTCAGGTTTCTCTTCCCTATGTGCATGATCTTGCACTTCTTTGCATTAAATCCCAGTTGCCACTCTTCTGACCATTTTGCTAGTTTATCCAGATCTCTCTCATTCTGCCCACCCATCTGGATCATCTACTCAGTTGCAGATCTTGGTATCATCTGCAAACAGACAAGCCTTATCCTCTAGTCCATCTGCAAGGTCACTAATGAAGATGTTGAAGAGGACTGGCCCCAGGACTGATCCCTAGGTACCCCACTTGTGACTTGCATCTCTTCTGACTGTATACCATTTACATACTCTCTGTTTTCTGCCCGTCCAACAGTTTGCCACCCAATTGACCAACTTCTGACCCCTCCGAGCCTACCCAGCTTATTTATCAATCTTCTATGTGGAACAGTGTCAAAAGCTTTGCTGAAGTCAAGGTAGGTGACATCAACTGCTCCCCCTTGGTCCACCACTCTGGTTACCCAATCAAAGAAATCTATGAGATTAGTTTGACAGGACCTTCCTTTTGTAAACCCATGCTGTCTTGGATACTGTGCCCCTATGGATTCCAGGTGTTGCACTATCCTTTCCTTAAGGAGTGCCTCCATAATCTTGCCCACTACTGAGGTAAGACTGACTGGTCTGTAGTTCCTGCCTCCTCCTGCTACCACTCTTGTGGAGCGGGATCACATAAGCCCTTCTCAGTCTTCTGGGACCCTCCTATGCTCAGAGACTCACTAAACAGTTCTGCTAATGGCTCTGCTAGTTCCACCTTTAGCTCCTTAAATACCCTAGGATGTATGCCCATCAGGTCCCATTGCCTTATCCACTCTGAGCTTAGCAAGCTCTTGTAGGACCCTTTCTTTTGTGAAGGGAGTAGTGCTCACCTCCCTCCCCCCTGTGTCCATGGTGCTGAGCTGTGGGCCCTGCCCTACCTTCTCTTCAGTAAATACTGAGCAAAAGTATCTATTTAGGATAGATGCCTTTACATGGTCAACCTCCTCACATGCTCCCTTTTCTCCATTAAGCTTAGCAATACCCCCTCTGGACTTTCTCCTTTCACTAATGTATCTATAGAAAGTCTTGTCACCTTCTTTTACTGTTCGTGCTAGTGTTTCCTCAGTTTGGGACTTTGCCTGCCTTACTGCCTTCCCTGTTTCCCTTAGGGCAGTTTGGTATGCCTCCCTATCTTCATCCTGCTGTGTTTCCTTATATTTTCTGAAGGCCAGCCTTTTGGCTCTGACCTTTTCTGCTACTGTATTTGAGAACCAAAGTGGTTTCCTTCTTCTTTTGCACTTCCTTTTCTAACACAATGGGATGTTGCTTCAAGTATTGCATCCTTAATGCTTCCCACTTTGCCTGTACCCCCTTACCTGTGTTTCTTTTTGCCAGGGCTAGCTTAACTCTGTTGGCCATCTTATCAAAGTCAGCTCCTCTGAAGTCCCATATTTTTGCCTT
Source organism: Neoceratodus forsteri (assembly GCA_016271365.2). Taxonomy (NCBI): domain Eukaryota; kingdom Metazoa; phylum Chordata; order Ceratodontiformes; family Ceratodontidae; genus Neoceratodus; species Neoceratodus forsteri. Next base: position 1,821,548,023 of record CM057449.1, on the reverse strand, counting down.
GGAATGGGATGATTTAGATGTAGTAGCCAAATTGAACCATACCATGTAATGGTCACTGGACCCCAGGTGACCTTCTACCTGGAGATCTGTGATCCCTTCCCTGTTAGTACTAGATCTAGGATAGCCCAGTCTCTTGTGGGTTGTTGTACCAGTTGTTTGAGGCCCTCCCCCTGCAGGGAATCCACTATGTGTCTAGTTCTGGCAGATGTTCCTGCTGGTATTGACCAATCTGTATCTGGCATGTTGAAGTCTCCCATTATCAGAACCTCCCCTTTAGCTGTAATGTTTTGTATATCCTCTAACAGTAATGTGTCTATGTCCTCCCCTGGTCTGGGGGCCTGTAGACAACCCCAGTTCTTATGGCTGTCCCATTTCCTGTTTCCAGGGTGACCCACAGTTCTTCTGGCTCCTTATGTGTATTCTGAATTTCTGTAGCTTTGATATTTTCATTGACATACAGGGCCACTCCTCCCTCCTTTTTGCACCTCTGTCTCTTCTGAACAATACAGAGCCAGGTACTGAAGTCTCCCAACTGTGGTTACTGGTAAACCACGTCTCACTAATTGCTACTATGTCCAGTTTAGCCTCTGACATTATTGCCTGCAGGTCTGTGATCTTATTTCCCAGGCTGTGAGCATCTGTGTACATGATTTAGTGTGTTAGTTGTTGGGTGAGGTTTGGCATTACCCCTGTGCGTCGTATGGGGAGACAAACCTTTTTTCTTACCTGGTGATGCAAATAAACTGCAAACATGCTGAATTCCTGTTTGACCACTAGCTGAGGGGAGGTGTTCTTCCGATCGACGTATAAATTGTTGCACCCAGAGGTTCCTTTTGCATGAGTGGAGAAAAGGTCTCTACTCCGATACTTCGTTACACTAAAAAAAATGGGGAGTGGCAACCTATCCTCAACCTGAGGTACTTGAACAGGTACTTACTAAAACCAGAATTCAGAATGGTTACTCTCTCAACCGTGATTTACTCTCTGCAACAGGGACATTGACTAGTCTCCCTGGAGCTGAAGGATGCCTACTTTCACATACTAATAAGGCAGTCCCACAGAAAGTTTCTGAGATTCAGACTGCCCTCAAGACACTACCAGTTTGCAGCCATGTCATTTGGCCTAACTTTGGCCCCCAGAGTATTCACCAAGTGCCTAGCAGTGGTGGCAGCTCATCTGAGGAAACACAGCATATCAGTCTTCCCATATTTGGACAACTGCCTACCAGTGGTCAAGACCCCTCATCAAGTCAGAGAGAGACTCAGCTTCACAAGACACACTTTGCACACCCTGGGGTTTCTCATCAATGAAAAGAAGGCCCAGTTGGAACCCACACAGCTCCTAAATTTCATAGGAGCAGAACTCAACAGCCAGCAGACAAGATTCAGAGCTTCCTGTCAGTGGTGAACTCATTTGCCCAAGGCCAGCCAGACATTTCCTAAGGCTTTTAGGAAACATGGCCTCCATGACAGCTGTCGTCCCTGGCGTAAGGCTCCAAATGAGGGACATTCAGTACCACTTGTAAGTGCATTGGTCCCAAAAAAGACATTCCCTGTCGAAACTAGTACCAGTTACCTGGACACTGCTCCAAGCTTTGGACTGATGGAAGGAAACAGACAGCCTCTCGGTAGGGATTCCATTCCAGTTATCATGTCCCACAAAAATTCTTACAACAGATGTCTCCCTTCTCGGTTGGGGAGCTCATCTGGGCAACCACTCCACAAGTGGCACTTGGACTCCCAAAGAATTTGCAAGCCACATCAATCTTCTGGAACTCAGGGCAGTGTATTAGCCTTAAAGGCATTTGCTCCACAACTCAAAGGCCACACAGTGCAGATCAGAACAGACAACGCCACTGCCATGTTCTACATAAACAGGGTGGCACAAGGTCGACTGCTATGCACAGAGTCCATGAAAATTTGGTCCTTGGCCTACTCATTGGACATAAGCCTCTCAGTCATATACCTTCTGTGCAAAGACAACACCCTGGCAGATGCCTTGAGCCGCATCAGCCAAGGCCACAATGAATGGACTCTGAACAGGCAGGTCCTTGCCATAGTATTCAAGAGGTGGGGCACCCCAGAAATAGATCTGTTTGCATCCCGCCTCAACCATCAGCTTCCTGTATATTCCTGCAGGCCCCCAGCACTGGTCACCCTTCCAGCAGATGCTCTAACTCTGAATTGGGCAGGGAAGTTCCTCTACGCCTTCCCTCCTTTCCCTCTGATTCACAGAGTGTTGCTGAAGCTGAGAGACCTGTCAGCAACTATAATCCTAGTAGCCCCGGATTGGTCAAGACAACCTTGATATCCTCTCTTTCTAGCCCTATCTTACAAGAAACCTATTTGATTTCCTCTGAGACACACTCTCCTAAGTGTGAAACGGATAGGGGTAACCTACCCCGATCTGGAATCTCTTCACCTTGAGGAGTTAGAGCTCCCAGATGCCCAGTATTCAGAGCAGGTCCTGAAGATTCTGTGCATGGCCAAAAAAAAACAAGTACTAAGAAAACTTACGCAGCCAAGTGGAAAAGGTTCTCCTTTGGTGTAACAATAGATACATCCTTTAAAGGCTTCATCCCTCAGTCTTTTGAACTATCTGGTACACCTGCAAGCCTCAGGCCTCAAAGCCTCATCCCTGAAGGTGCACTTGGCTGCTATTTCACCACACCTTTCCATGGGAAAGGGCAGGTCAGATATTTCACAGCCTATTTTCAAAAAGTTTTTCAAAGGCCTGCTCCATCTTCAGCCCCCAATATGAGAACCAGTTCTTCCTTGGGACCTCAGTCTCTGCATTGCTAAGCTCATGGAGCCTCCATTCGAGCCCATGGCCATGGCCCATTTGAAGTATGTCACCTGGAAGACAGTTTTCTTAGTAGTCATAACTTCTGCCAGAAGGCTTTCAGAACTTCAGGCACTCTTCACTGAGCCATACTGAATCTTCCCTTATTAGGACAAAGTAGTCCTCGGAACAAACAAAAAATTTCTCCCTAAGGTGGTCTCTGAATTCCACCTTAATTAGTCCATTACCCTTCCTTATTTTTCACTGACAAATCCACTCCAGGGGAGCTCAAGCTTCATAGTTTGGGTGTTAAGAGCACTGTCTTACTACCTGGAGCACACCAAGCAGTTCAGGGACTCTGCTACATAACTCTTTCTCACCTGTGGTGAGGTAGGCAGAAGAAAGCCAGTCACCAAGAGAACTTTTTCCCATTGGATAGTTTCCTGCATTCAGTTTTGTTATGACAAGGCTGGTAGACGGCCTCCTCAAGGCCTTAGGGCCCATTCTACTAGGGGCACTGCTGCCACAGTAGCAACTGCAAGTGATATTCCCTTACTTGATGTCTGCAAACCAGCCATCTGGCAGACTGTACACACATTCACAAAGCATTACTGCCTGGATGTACAGCCTAGATCTGATGCCAAATTTGGCAGGGCGGTCCTGCAGAGCTTCTTCCCTAAGTAGGTTCTGTATCCGCCTCCCAGCTGCACTGCTTTTTAGTCTGCTACTATTACTGATGCTAAAGGACTTCTGGTGTGAGAAGAAAAATTGCTCACTGTAGTAATATTGTTTCTTCCAATGTCTCCTTTAGCATCAGTAACTTCCCACCCTTCCTCCCCTAGTAACCTAACTGAAGAGGACTCCGCTTCCACTAGTTTTGCCAAATTTATTCTAGCTTTTGACTGCATTTAAAGCAAAGTCATGTTTCCTTTTATTATTTTTCTAGTTTTTTGTATTTTATATAGTTTTTAAACCCTGTTAGAACAGTTTTCACATGGGCATGTTCTCATCATAGCTTCAAAAAAGTTTGGTGCCCTCTGGGCAAGCTCCACTCTGCACACCCTCTCTCGCTTCTGATTGGCTAATTCCTATAACTCATTACCATAATCTCCACCTCCGAGGCAGCTCAACCTAACCAGCTTACTGCTGCTGTTACTGATGCTAAAGGACACGTGGAATGAAACAACATTACTACAGTGAGTAATTTTTGCCTTTGGGCTGTATTTTGGGAAATGGAGAAGTAAAGCCTGAGATTTCCAAGATAGCAGCTGTAGTTGAGAGTCCTGTCCCTAAAACAAAGAAACAAGTCAGGTTATTTTTAGGCCTTGCTGGTTACTACTGGAGATTTGCCCAGTTAGCTACTCCGCTCACTGAACTCATGAAAAATCGGTACCCGAATAATGTGAAATGGTCCCCTGAGTATGAAGAAAATTTCAGGCCATCAAGACTGCATTATGTTCAGCCTCTGTTTTGAGAAGTCCAGACCTTTAGAAACAATTTCTATTATAGATAGATGCATCATAGGTAGGCCTAGGTGCAGTCCTGAGTCAGAATGTAGATGGGAAGGAACATTATGGCAGAGAGAAGTACTCAACTATTTAAAAAGAATGACCTGCTGCGAAATGGGCAATGGAGTTCCTAAAGTTTTATTTGCTAGGAGCTGACTTTGTACTTATAACAGGTCACAATCCTCTCTATTGGCTTAACCAAATGAAGGATAAAAATCCAAGAATCACAAGGTGGTGCATGGCACTACAGCCATTTAACTTTGAAGTGGTGCATAAATCCGGAAAAGAGAATGTCAGTGCCGATTTTCTGTCACGATATGATTCAGGAATTGAGAATTCAGAAGGTTGAACAAAAAATATATATGTGCTTAAACTAAACTGTTTGCTGTAAAATGTGGTATGGAAAAGAGATACTGCATATACAGAGAACTGTAAATGTTATAAGGTAATGTTAAAAGTGAAATAAAAGAAGGTTATGAAAACCTGTTTTGTTTTTTTTCAGAGAAGAGAACAACCAGGTTCCCTCTTGCGGGGTGGGGTATGTGACAGGGTTGAATAAGACCCTGTCCAGTTTATGCAGTGAGAGTTAAAAGCAAGTGCATGTTTTTTGTTCTGTCCTTTTCCGTCACTTGTCTATCTTTTGTTTCTCTGATTGCGCAATCACATTTTTCCTGTGGCACCTAAGGAACTGGCCACTCCAAGGCCACCCCCCCCCGCCTATCTCCCTGCCTTCACTTGCTGTTTCTGTCTTTTCTTTTCTTCCCTGATTATCTGTGGTTATATGAATCTTGTGTCAAACTGGGTTCCCTTAATTTGTAAATGTTTATTTTATTTATGTATGTCTCGGAATTACAATACCTTTGAGTCAGAGACTCATTTACAAAAGCTCCATGTCAGAGTGTACAAGTTACAAGTATAGAACAGCGAATAATAAAAATAATAGTGCTTGGAACAATAGTTGCATTAACATCCGCAGTAATATTGAGAATCAAACACAATACAGAGTGAATGCTTGGTACTGTAGTTGAAGTATACATCTGCAGTAACATAGAGAATCTAAATACAATACAGAGTGAATGCTAGATAACAATACTGATACAGAGTGAGGTACGATGGAGGGAGAAAACAAAACGGGAAGAGAAAATTCACAGTAGTAAAATACAACCATAAAATACCTGAAAATAGCAGGTAACAGTCTAGGCAGACAAAGTCATCAGAGACAATTTGGGGGCAGAAACCTGGGGGGGGGTAGGGAAGGGAGGCAAGGTTAAGTGCAATCACAGGAGCTACTTGCTAGGAGGTACTGCCGTAATTTAGATTTAAAGGACCCTAACGTTTGTACAGTCAAAACATCAGCAGGCAAGCTGTTTAGCCATATTGGAGCCTTTTACATAAATACCTGCTGGCACTGGGATGTCCTGCGGAGCGGGACATTAAAGGAGGCTTTTGATGTGCTCCTCATGTTCCTGGAAGTGGCTACAGGTGTGAGGAGCAACTGCAAAGAGGGTGGAGTGAGGCCGAGGGTGATCTTCTTTGCTAGCAGACAGGACTGGTTAGAGAGCCTGCCCTTGAGGTTTAGCCAGTTAGTACGTGAGTAAAGGTCACATGTGTGGGTGAGTCTATGGGCTCCGGTTACTAGGCGACATGCTTCATTGAGAGAAATCTTTATTCTATTGAGGACAGTATCCGTGGCAGAGCCATATATAACTATTCCTTAATTGATGATAGAAAGGATAGAACTAGTTACTACCAGCTGGAGGGCGTCGGGTGTCATGCAGTGCCTGTGCCTGTGCTTGTAGAGTAGCCCAATCCTAATGTTCACCGCCTTGCAGATCAGGTTGACATGCTCATGAAATTATAGGGAGGAGTCGAGGGTAACTCCAAGGTATCTGAAGCTGCTGATTTGTTCCAGCGGCTGGCAGTGGTTATTGAGGATGCTGAGGCACGTCCCCTTGTGCTTGTTTTGGGTGTTAGCAAATACCATAACCTTAGTCTTTTTATAATTTATTATGAGTTTATGATTAGAGAACCAGGATTCAACTTCTGTAAAACATCTTTGAAGGGCACGCTCAAAAGGAAGGGAGTCGGAGTGACTTGAGTAGATAACAGCATCGTCTACATAAAAAAGCAGGTTGCTGGAGCAGGCTAGAGGGAGGGTGTTGAAAAGACTGAAGAGAAGTGGACCAAGAATTGGTTCTTGTGGGACTCCTGAGCAGATGGGGTGGCTGGAGTAGAGGGTATCCCGGATTTTGACATGCTGTGTTCTCCCACCTAGATAGTTAGAGAACCAGGAGGTGGCTTCACGTGAGAGACCAATGACAGGGAGAGCAGCAACATGGAGGCCATGGTTGACCATGTCAAACGCTTTTGTAAGGTCTGTGTACACCGAACCTACGAGGTGACCTCGATTGAGGGCTCTGTGTGCTTAGTCAGTAAATTCAATATATATAGTTATAGTATTAAAATGATTACAAAAAGCTATTTGGAACATGGGGTTAACCTTGAGATGTAGTTTTTGACCTTCACAAGTTCATTTGCAGAGTTCTCAACAGGAGATCAGTTCTGGGATACAGTGTTCTATTTTTGTTGAACCTGTAGGAAAGAAATTTACAAACTTCTGATTTATTTTTGTGAAAACAGGAGATGTATCTTAACGCGCTCAGGGTACAGAAGTCAATTGCCAGGAAAAAACCATAATATACTGTATAAAGAGACTAATCTTTTGTTACAAGGAGAGAGAGGGATTTAGATTTAGCGATACCCTCTGAGAAAGGACTTTGTTTTGCTTAAACTACCTGTAAAAGAGCTATTCTACACAATTTAATTTTTTTTATTTTCATTGATGATAATAAAACACTATTTGTGAATTTAATGACTTCTCCTGGTTTGCCTAGGCTTCCTGACCTGTGCCTCGAAGACACCTGGACCATGTTTGGTCACTGGTGTCTCTCCCTCTTTCCTTTCTTGTAATTACTATGCCCATGTGCCTGTCCCACACATGCTTGAAGCTCCCCACTGTCTCCCCCTCCCCACACACACACACCACATCTGGCAGACTATTCCAGGTGTCCACCACCCTTTCTGAGAAGAAGTATAGAAACACAGAATTTGATGGCAGATAAGGACCGCTTGGCCTACCTAGTCTGCCCATTTTCCTACCTAACAGATAAGCTGCAGATCCTAGTGAACCAACAGCTTACTTCCTCGTACCCCCTCAATTAGGACTGCCTTATGTCTGTCCCATGCATTCTTGAATTGCCCCACTGTTCTTGACTCCACGACCTCCTCAGGGAGGCTGTTCCATGCATCCACAACCCTCTCCATGAAAAAACACTTACTCACATTACCTCGGAGTCGTCCCCCTTCTATCTTCAAATTGTGCTCCCTTGTTCTTGCACATCTCTTTTTCTGAAAGATACTACCCTCTTGGACTTTGTTGATTCCCTTGAGGTACTTGAAAGTTTCTATCATGTCCCCTCTCTCCCTTCTTTCCTCAAGGGTATACATATTAAGCTCCTTTAGTCTTTCTTCGTATGTCTTTTGGTGCAGACCCTGCAGCATTTTGGTTGCCTCCTGTGGACAGCCTCCACTCTGTCTCTGTCTTTACGGAGATGGGGTCTCCAGAACTGCACACAGTACTCCAGATGGCGTCTCACCAACTGTCTGTACAGAGGGATAACAGCTTCCTATTTTCTACTATCGATGCCTCTCCCTATGCATCCCAGTATCCCCCCAGCCTTCCTTACTGCCTTCTCACATTGCTTGCCCACCTTTAGGTCATCTGATATAATTACCCCCCAGGTCCCTTTCCATTTTTGCTGTTGTCACTATCTTACCCCCCATTGTGTACTCTTCCCTTGGGTTTTTGTTTCCCAGGTGCATTACCTTGCACTTCTTTGCATTGATTCTGAGCTGCCATACATTTGACCAATCCTCCAACCTTGCCAAGTCCCTTCTCATCCTTTCCACTCCATGTTGTGTATCAACCCTGTTGCAGATCTTTGTGTCGTCTGCAAAGAGACATACTTTTCCTTCCAGTTCCTCTGCAATGTCACTTATAATGACATTATGCACATTGCGTGCTTGTTAAATGGTTTACTTTTTTCTGAAAATCTGCCAGCATACATTTCATGGCACTTTTGCATTGGACTGTGTGGTACCTACTGTCCAAGCTATAAGTGCTTGTAAATGTGATTTGATTTGAGTACCTGATAAAGCCTGTAAACTGCACCAAATTGTTATGTAGTTTTAGTGTGTGTGTGTGTGTGTGTGTGTGTGTGTATATGCCTGAAAAATTTAATAAACATAGGATTTACAAAACAAAAAAGGGTAAGTGTACAAAATCAATGTAGGTCATTAAGGATGAAGGATCTGTGACAAAAGGATGTGTAGGAGGCCAGCTTAGGTCATGACTGATCTGTAACAAAGGTATGTATAGGAAGCCAGTGTAGGTGCCAGCCTGCTGGCATAGCAGTAGAGCTGCTGCTTGCAGCACCAGTGTCTTGGGTTCAGGAATGAGCCGGGGTTACTGGAGCACCAGCTGAGGGAGGACAGTGGAGCGTCACATGAACACTTGCCTTCCGGGGAGAGAGGGCTCCTGGTCTCTGCTGCAGTACTACCACTTTGGTGACCACAGGTAGCAGTACAGGCTGGAGCTGGTATCAAGGAGGGGGAGCGTCACAGCTCTGAGGTTGTGATGCTGCATCACCTCACCAGCGCTTGGGTACAAGGCAGAAAAGCAGAAAATCCCCAGACTGTTCAGGATGCCATCCGCTGCTTTGCTACAGGTCTTGCGCTGCCGACCGAGGTGCTCAGTCTCTCACTGTCATATCAGCTCTGTCTGGGGGTATGGGGAGGCCGTTGGGAAGCTCTTTCCAAGGGGGGGATCATCTGCGGGGGAACAAGGAGCAAGGAATGTTCTGGAGATGGCTGGTGAAAGGGCTGGGCAAGGGCGGTGGACCAGTGGAGGCCAGTGGGAGCACAGGGGAGAAAAGAATAAAATATTTAACAAACAAACAAACAAACAAACAAAAAAACAAAACAGGAAGCCAATGTAGGTCATGATGGATATATAATGGAGCAGGGGGATTGTAGGAAGCCAGTGTAGGTCATGCTGGATCTATAACAAGAGGATATGTAGGAAGTCGGTGTAGGTCATGAAAGATCTATAACAACGGTGTGTGTATGCAATGTAGGTCATGATGAAGGATCCTCATATGAGTGGGGAGCAGGTGCACAGCCAGTGTAGGTCATGAAGAATATATAACAAGAGGATGTGTGCAACGCCAGTGTAAGTCATGACAGATCTATAACAAGGGTGTGTGTATGGTGCCATCCTGGTGGCACCAGGGGCAGCACATTGTGCTGCCTTGCATGCGACCTGAGGTTGGGAGCGAGCTTGGTTTGCCGTGTCAGGACAGACTGAGTTAGCTGCTGTGTGGTGGCATACCTCAGGGAGGGTTGATGGTGGGTTTTGGTGACCCCTGCTGCCAGGCCAGAGAACTTGCTCTTGCCACAGGAGAGCTGTGCTTATTCGAGTTTGTAAAAAGGCATGGTCCATGCGGCAGTGTAGTTTGAAGGAATCCTAGGAGAAACATCCCACCATACATCTAAATGACAGCAATGCACCTGGACAGGGTATATCACTAATAGTGGTATATCACTGAAGACTGGATGGATGTGCATAAGCACCTCTATAAAAGCAAAACAAGGGTGAGTGTGTACAAAGCTAGCGTAGGTCATGGAGGATATATAACAAGGGAGTGTGTAGGAAGTCAGTGTAGGTCATGAAGGGTATAGAACAAGGGTGTGTGTGTGTGTGGGAAGTCAATGTAGGTCATAAAGGATATATAACAAGGGAATGTGCAGGAAGCCACTGTATGCCATGAAGGGTATTTTTAGGAAGCCAGTGCAGGTCATGAAGGAGCTATAACAAGTGGGCGTGTAGGATGCCAGTGTAGGTCGTGAAAGAGCTTTGCATAACAGGACAGGGAGTGCAAAGCCAGTGCAGGTCATGAAGGATATATATAACAAGGCAGTGTGTAGAAAGCCAGAGTAAGTCATGAAGGATATATAGCAGTTAGATGTGGTGGAAGCCAGTGTATGTCATGAAGGATGTATAGCAATGCGGTGTGTTGGAAGCCATGTAAGTCATACCAAGTAGGATATATAACAAGGGTGTGTGTAGGAAGCCAGCGTAGGTCATGTCATGAAGGATATATGACAAGGAAGTGTGTAGGAAGTCGAGTGTAGGTTATGAAGGATTTGTAACAAGGGGTGGTGTATGAAGCCAGTGTAGGTTGTGAAGGATCTGTAGCAAGTGAATGTGTAGGTAGGTCATGAAGGACCTGTAGGAAGTGAATGTGTAGGAAGCCAGTGTAGGCTGTGAAGGATCTATATATAACAGGGTAGGGGTGCAAAGTCAGTGTAGGTCATGAGAAATATATAATAGGGGAAGGGGTGCAAAGTCAGTGTAGGTCACGAAAGATGTACAACAATGGGATCTGTGGAAAGCCAGTGTAGGTTATGAAGATCTATAACAATGGGATCTGTAGGAAGCCAGTGTAGGTTATGAAGATCTATAACAATGGAATGTGTAGAGCGCCAGTGTAGGTCATGAAGGATATGTAACAATGGGATGTGTAAGACGTCAGTGTTGGTTATGAAGGATCCTTGCAGTTCACACGTATTTGCGCTACCTCAGTTCTGTTTGTTTGTTATATATGCACCTTATTGCTGTATTGCGATTTTTACACTGTTACTCCCTACTCCCCCTCCGCCCAGTACACATCTTGAAATAAGCTTCTACCATCTCTGTATATCTTGCCAACTTTTGATAAATAATGGGACGGGAAGGGTGTACAAAGCCACCGTAGGTTATGACAGATCTATAACAAGAGGATGTGTAGAAAGCCAGTAGGTCACGAATGATGCAAAACAATGTGGAGGGTGTACAAGGCCAGTGTAGGTCATGATGGATCTATAACAAGGTGGCGTATAAGATGCCAGTGCGGTTATGAAGGTTTGGAGTAGTAATGTGATCCCACTTAAATTTCCTTACAGAGAGACAGACTGCAGCCTTTTGTACACACTGGAGTTCACCAATAAGGGATAGGGCAGGCCAGTAAGGAGGGAGCTGCAGTACTCGTATAGAGATGTAACATACTCATGGCAGAGGGTTTGAGGTGAGGGAAATTCAAGATAAGATCTAATGAGGAAATCTATAGGACACGATAGAATGCAGTTTTTTAAGTCCTGTTTATGCCATTAAGGTTTGGTACATTTTGAGTCACAACAAAAGATCCATATACAGTACTTGTAACGAGAGTGTAATTGTAAAGTCATACAGTTTGCATCTTCTCAGTCCTGAGGTGTTGCAACAGAAACAGAATTTCAGAATGTTAAAATTCATCTCTGCAGTGTGGTCACATTTCAGATTACTCCACAACCAAAGAGATGACACCCTGGAGTCCTGTTCCAGTCACTGTGGCTAAGTTTTCTTAGTTTTGACTACCATTTTGTAAAGTTATTACGTTGGACACTCTGCATTAGTTTATCTTGGCTTTATTTTAACATTTTGTTTTTTTACTGGTTCCCTATCAGGTCACGGAACCAGGAGAACTGCGGATCTTATCTGTGTTAATCTTCACCATTCATAACATAACCTTTGGGTAATGTGGCTGGAGATCACGACCCCGCAGGATTTTTTTTTGTTTTGGCCGACGCGCTGCGTGGCGCTTGCGGGTTGGCCGTTAGGCATCGTCGACCCTGCCCTCCCACCAGTTCTTTGTCTCCTGCTGGACAGGTCGCACCTCGTGTGGAGCTGCTGCACTAGAGCCCTAGTTCCTGCTTCGACACCGAAAAGTCTTGACGCTGAAAATCTTTCGATGCTGTCTGTGTATTCCTGCAGGTTCCGTTTTCACCACCACTCAATGCCGCTGTGGTAAGACTGTTCCTTTTCTTTATTTGTCAGCGATGTCAAGTCTTTTGTTTAGCTTGCTTTGCCGTGGACCATATCTCGGGAGAAATCATTAAAGAGCAAGGCCCCTAATGTGCGATGGTGCCGTGCGTCGCTAGTACTGGCCACCCACGTGTACGATCTGCTGTTTCGCATGTCTCTTGACCCGCTTCATGACATGGATTTGTGCGAACACCTGCTTCTCCATGGACTGTCGGTTGGCTGAGCAGCGACGTGGAAAGTTGGATGAGATGCTGACTGCCAAGCCGTGTCTTTCGGCCTTTCCTCTGGGTTCCCTCCCCGGGTTCTATATGGACTGTGGAGGAGGATTCTGCTCTAGTAGCCTCGCCATTGCAGAAGCCCTTCCAGCGAATACAGAGGCCAGTCGGCCCCGGTGGGCGGGCGGGAGGCACCGCGCCTGGCAGATTACCCGCCGAGGTGAAGGCTCCCGCTATGTCGTCTCCTTGGGCTGGGAAGCCTGAGGTTGGCACAATCCTCTATGCCATCCATCGGTGTAGTCTTGGGCTTCAGCGCTATTCACGGCACCGTGGGCCCTGATGGCGCCACTGTCGGCGCCGTTCATGGTGCCGATGGTGCTATCGGCTCTTTGGGAGGTTCTACAGCGCTGTCTTCTACCGATTCTCACCTCGGTGCTGTTCGCGGTGCAGAGGCTGAGCATGTGGCCCGATGTCTAGCTCTGGTGCGCTTGCAGCACTGGCGGGGTTTCAGCAGCACCAGTGGGGAATGGCACCAAGGGAGCTATCGCTGCCGTCCTGACCTTGGCGCTGTGGGCCGGGACGACACCGTGGCAGGGATCGACTTAACTTCTGCTACTGCCCTCGGCGCCGTATCTTCTTCAGGCACCATTCGCAGTGCAGTTGGAGACTTCGGCTCTGGTGCAGACACCCGGACTGGTACCCCCTTTGGTCGGGATTGCAGCGTGCGTCCGCGTACTTTCTGGCATCGGACTTCGGTCTCCACCTTCTTGGAGGTGGAGTCAGAGTCTGATTTGGACACGCTGTCTGACTCTTTGGAGTTGGCTGCCCACATGGACACCCTGCTAGTTTTCTCGACTGACTGGAGCCAGCCCGCCTCTGAGGAGCGGGCAGTTGCCCCCCCCCGTGTCCAGGGTCAGGGGTGCTGACCAGCAGGCAGTGGTGCAGGCCACTATTGCTCTACAGCCTGGCCTTGGAAGGTTGTCTGCTCCCTCAGTGGTGGCACCCCCTCAGGTCGTGTGCTTGGATTGACCAACTTTAGGGCCGATCAGAGCACCTACAGGAGGGGATGGTGCTACTCCCTGGGTAGTCCCTTCGGGGACTGACCAGAGTTGTCAGCTGCCTAGGCTGGTGTTTGCGAGGAGGAGGGCTCTTCAGACACCGAGGGGGCGGGGTTCGACGCGGTGACCCTTTTCTGTGACCCGGGTTCGGGAAGGAGTCGTTTTGCAGACCTCTGCCCTTTCTTCTCAGTCGTCTCGAGAAGGCCCCGTTCTTTGGAGGTAGGGGACCATCCTCTTGGAGTTCCACTGTCCCGGTCACCTCACAGGGGGGATCTTCCGGGCGCAGCTTAGGCAGTTCCAGCATGGTTGATCAGCTGTCGGCTGTTGAGTTTTCCGGAGCTCCCTCTTCCCTTGGGGCTCCAGGTGCGCTCTTTCGCCCGGACAGAGGACAGTCGATTCCTGTTGTCGGCTCTGTCCCCACTCCTCTTTCACCTTCTTCTGCTCTCCCAGGCATTCTTGGCCTTAGCGGACCTCTGTCCTGGGAGCAATTCGGGGCTGTTGCTGCTCATTTCCCTTCATATGTCAGGGCTATGGACAGGCAGGTGTTCCAACAAGCCACTGAATCTCTTGAGGTCCTCCGCTTCCTCATCCTTCTCCTCTTCGGGAGTAGAGGAGCCCTCTGTCCACATATCCCCTGCTGCTGATCTCACGGAGTATCAGCATTTCCTCGTGAGGATGTTGGAGGACCTGCATGTCACCCCACCCACTCAGCACAATCCGGAGCATTTGATGTGTGCCTTCCTAGGCGATTTCAGTGTGTACACCCTTGTGGTGCCCCCCTGGCCTGCTTCCTTCCAGGAGGTGGTGGTGTGTTTCTGGCAAAGACCCTTTTCTGGAGTCCCAGACCTTAGGGATCTGCACCAGAGGTGTTGTGTCCCCCCCCCAACCCCCGAGTCTCCAGGTAGTTTGCCTCATCCTCAGTCAGGACTGACAAAGCTAGACACTCCCGATGGGCTTTGTGCCCTCCGCCGTGACCGGCCCCCAGATGCAGATTCCATGGATTTTGACTTCTGGGGGAGGAGGACTTTCTACTCGGCACGGTTGCTTCTTTCAGTTTCTGCACATCAGGCCCACTGTGCTACCTAAGATAGGTTCCTGTGTTCCAGGCTAGGTCAACTCCTAGCCTCTATGCCTGATTCAGAGGTAGCCAGACAAACCATTGCACTCTCTGCATGTGGCCTGTAGCTAGCAAGGCACCAAGCGAGGGCATCTTACGATGCCAACGAGGTAGCTTCTAGGGTCATAGGGACAGCGATCTGCACTAGGTGGATGGTATGGCTGCGTCTTTCCCGGTTGTCACCCTTGGCCCGGCGTAGGGTGATTTCCTCCGCATACCGGAGAACTCATCTTTTCTCCTGTAGGGTGAGGCAGCGTCTGTCGGGGCAACCTCCTGCCCCCTCCAGGGGTTCCCCGTCTTACTCTCCCCAGTCTCGAGCCTCTCCAGACCTGTGAAGGTTCTCCCTCCCAGGGTGTCGCCCACTGAGAGCTAAGGGACAGTCTTTTAGGGTCTAGGGCCCCCTTCAGGGGGGCTCAGTACTCACCCAAAGGTGATGAATGGTGAAGATTGACACAGATAAGATATGAAAATTATGTACCTACCGTAATTCCTGGTCTTTCTGTGTATCTTCACCATTCATCCTTCCACCTCCATCCCCCTGGGGCCTCAGTCTCTGGGTCCCCCTCCCTCTGTGTGCCCCTCTCCCCCCCTTTCCGATGGTCAGGAGCGGGGTGACCTTGGACGCACAGGGGAATTTTTTTTTTTTTACTCTTGAAAAAAAGGGGAGAGGGAGCGGGGGAGGGGGCACTTCTCTCCTCAGTGCTTCTGCTCCAACCCTTTGGGTTGGGAGTTGGTGGTTGCCCTCTCTTCTTCTCTCTCTCCTCCTCTATCCTACTCTGTTCTCGTCCTTAGGGACTCATCCCTCAAATTAATTTTAGAAACTGTCGTTTCTTACCTCCAAATTTGGTTTCAGAGGGAGTACAGCCCTGTACCCTGTCTTTTCTTCCAGAATAGCTGCTTCTGCTTATATCGGAGTTTATTGCCAGTGATTCTGTGCCTTGAATTCTGGCAGTGCAGCCTTCTGGTATCCCTCCCACCCTCCTGGAGTCTCCAGGTAGTTTGCCTCATCCTCAGTCAGGACTGACAAAGCTAGACACTCCCGATGGGCTTTGCGCCTCCACCATGACAGGCCCCCAGATGCAGATTCCATGGATTTTGACTTCTGGGGGAGGAGGACTTTCTACTCGGCACGGTTGCTTCTTTCAGTTTCTGCACATCAGGCCCACTGTGTTACCTAAGATAGGTTCCTGTGTTCCAGGCTAGGTCAACTCCTAGACTCTATGCCTGATTCAGAGGTAGCCAGACAAACCATTGCACTCTCTGCATGTGGCCTGTAGCTAGCAAGGCACCAAGCGAGGGCATCTTACGATGCCAACAAGGTAGCTTCCAGGGTCGAAGGAACAGCGATCTGTACTAGGTGGATGGCATGGCTGCGTCTTTCCTGGTTGTCACCCTTGGCCCAGCATAGGGTGATTTCCTCCGCATACCGGAGAACTCATATTTTCTCCTGTAGGGTGAGGCGGCGTCTGTCGGGGCAACCTCCTGCCCCCTCCAGGGGTTCCCCGTCTTACTCTCCCCAGTCTCGAGCCTCCCCAGACCTGTGAAGGTTTTCCCTCCCAGTGTGTCACCCACTGAGAGCTAAGGGACAGTCCTTTAGGGTCTAGGGCCCCCTTCAGGGGGGCTCAGTACTCACCCAAAGGTGATGAATAGTGAACATTGACCCAGATAAGATATGAAAATTGTGTACCTACCGTAATTCCTGATTTTTCTGTGTATCTTCACCATTCATCACAATCCAACCCTCGGTCTTCCTCCGTCTGTGTGCCCCTTTCTGATGGTCAGGGCGGGGTGACCTTGGCGCCTGAGGATTTTTACTCCTGAAAAGGGAGAGGGAGCAGGGAAGGGGGCACTTCTGTCCTCAGTGCTTTGGCTCCACCCCTTTGGGGTAGGAGTTGGTGGTTGCCCTCTCTTCTTCTCTCTCTCTCCCCTCCTCTATCCTACTCCATTCTCGTTTTAGGGACTCATCCCTCAAATTAATTTTAGAAACTGTTGTTTCTTACCTCCAAATTTGGTTTCAGGGGGAGTACAGCCCTGTACCCTGTCTTTTCTTCCAGAATAGCCGCTTCTGCTTATATCGGAGTTTATTGCCAGTGGCTCTGTGCCTTGAATTCTGGCAGTGCAGCCTTCTGGCTACTCCTTCACAGTTCCTATACAGTCTGGAGACAGGTCAAAGGTACAGGCTATGTCCTCGCCCTCCCTATTTATAATTCTTCCCTCCCTCCCACTTCCAGAAATTGGGGCCCCTTCCCAGTCCCCTTAGATTTCTAACTCTCCTTCTGTCCTCTCAGTTGTTTATTTCTCCTTTTAGTTTGTATATCTTTTCCTTTATCTGTCCCTTTGACTTCCTTGTCCTCCCTCCCCACCCTCTCTTACTCTATGGCAACTCAGAACTGGTGGGAGGCGGGGTCTGACAACAGCTAACAGCCAACCCGCGGCGCCACTGCGTTCGTTGGCCTCGAGGGAGGTGAGATGGTGCATCGACTCATCCCCCCCCCCCCCAAAAAATGCTCTTGTGGGATTGTGACCTCCAGCCACAGTACCCAAAGGTGATGAAAGGTGAAGATGCACAGAAAGATCTGGAAATACAGTAGGTATGTAATTTTCATTTTTCAACAGTTTCCAGTTCGGGTTTCTCAGTTCCAAATCAAACAAAAATAAATACATTTTGTTTAAATTGGGCTTTATTGTTATAAAGGTCATACTTTGTTCTATAATACAACTTCTAACATGAATTCTCCTTTTGCCTCCTGTAATGAAAATGCATGTGCTTGGCTGGGCTGCTAGCTGTGCCCCCCCCGAGCAATAACTTTACAAAAATGATGTTCTCTTTCTCTGTGTACTCCGTCTTTTTCCTCAGTGTAGGTTGCTGCCTTCTGAGTTTCACACTGTTTGTGGGCCCTTTTGAAGTTTTCCGCTGGTCTGCCCAGCTTTTCAGAAACGGAAGACTTTTTTGACAATTTTTCTCCTTCTGTGTCTTTTTCTCTCTCTGTCTGCTGAAACTGACACATTTGCTTCATTTCCCCCTGCAGTTCATTTTATGTTGCTGCAGTTGGTTAGCGTTATTTTTATCTTTGCACGTGCCTTGGTTCCAAATTTGCCATTTATTTTACTGGAAACTACTTTGTGTTAATTTTTTTTATTTCAAGAGTTTGAATCCTGCAGTAGTGGAAAAAATTTACCCCAGGTATGCACAGATGGACTGCAAACTACAATTACAGTAAAACGATTTTGACACATGATGCAACTCATTCATTGGGGGGGAGGCAGACAGACTATGGCTTTTCACGGAGCCTTTTGTTTCAGTAAAAAAAATCCAAAGGTCTTTTCTGCTGTAAAGCTCTGATCTTCCCTGCCCTTGCCATCTGCTCCAACTCATTCCTCTTTTCAGTAATATTTTTCCTTCGTGATGTCCCTACTGCCTCCTGTAATTGCCTGTGACTGCATAGTGCCCCCCCCCGACTTGCAGCCCCTCCCAGTTGCACTCTTCTGTGACCACAGTATAACCCTGGGTTTTTTTGCTCATTAGTTCTGTTGCTGAATCTGTTTATCAGTTTATGTGCACCTCTGGTCATGGCTATTGTAAGTTTGCTCTGTATTTATATTGCCTTTTTGCACAGCAGTTGTAGCTTGATATTTATTTTATTGTATCTTACTGTCAAAGTTTTACTGTTATTTCTTTCCCCTTCCCCAGGATGCAACTGGAAAAAAAGCTGTTATCAGCTGAATATGTATTTTCTGATGAAAGTTTTGAAATATCAAGTCACTCTCACTCACTCACTCACTCACTCACTCACTCACTCACTCACTCACTCACTCAATAAATAAATAAATAAATAAACAAGTGTCATAAGAAGCAGAGGCAGTCACCATATGGTACATTTTGTCCGTTCTGTACTAGGAAGGCAAATACTAGGTTTGTTTTTTTTCTTCTGTTTTTTTCCTCCCCTGGCTCCGGTTTTTCCATACTTCAGCCGTCCGCCCAGCCCTGTCCCCGACCCGGGCACTCACCTTCTTACCCCACAGTTTACCTTCCATGGCAGGCTGGTGAGGCCCCAACTCAACCACCAGGACCGCTCCAGTATTTGGGTGGTGCCCTCGAAGCGCCTACGGCTGATAGCCCATCATACGCTCAACGGACCGTAATTTCCACTTTTTTCCTTGCGGAGGGGAGTGTGCAGTGCAGACAGTGGCCGCGTGTGTGTCCGTACTCAGCGCACCAGTTGACTGCTCCACCTCTGTGCCCCACTGTACAGGACCTGGCATGACAACACCTAGCCTAAGCTAGGTATGAGGCAAATGCCAGTCTTTGTTCCCATCCTCCCTGAGAGAGAAGAGCTGTCCTCCAGATGCTCAGTCCTTTTCCACCCTGGCTGGCCCCCAATGACACGCTCGCACCGTGAACACAGTCGCCGGCATGGCAGGAGGTAAGGCATCGTTGCCTCAGCCCTCCACGCCACTGGGCCAGCTAATACTAGTTTTTTGGCTTTCAGTCCCCAGACAGTTGGTGGCAGGCTAGGAAAAATCGTATTGCCCGGCAGCCAAGGATAATAGAAACCTCCATCAAGACAGCCTAAATGAGAGTTTGCCCTGCCTGCCGATCAATCAAAATCAAACACTTACTTTTGGCAGTCTGCACGTTCATCAAATTAATGCAGACTGTATAGACTGGCGCATGCATGACAGCTGAAACATTTATTTTTTCAGCACACTTGCCTTGTAAATTGCTCTATCCATCCTCCACCTCTGGCAGCAGGTACTGCATATGTGCAAGTCGCGACTCCTGAATGGGACCTTGCCTGCTTCCTGTGTGTGGCGTTGTGTGTAGCATGTGAGGAGTTAAAGGGGGAGGCAACTAATCCAAGCACAGTAGAGGAGTTTTCAGGCACTCATGAGACTGCTTGGGGGATAAAAGGAGATCAGCGGACTTCCCAGATTCACCCTGATGGGCCAGTTAGCCTTAGAGAATGACAGAAGGGTGCGGGAGTTGGATAACAGAACAATGTTCCCACCCCCTCCCTATACCTAGTGCGTTTTGGCTGGGATCTCTGCAGTGCACCACACTTGCTGTTTTGTCATGGAGGAGACAGGCTGTGGTGCTGAGAGAGTGAGCACAGCAGTGATTTTGTGCATTTACTGTAAAACAGACAAACAAAAAAAATTAAACATTTAGTGAGTGATCCCCAATTTTGATAAAAGCTTTTTAGGGATACAAACATTTTCAAAGAAAGGCTGGGGGTGGGGTGGGGGGGCAATGACTATAACTGGGGCGAGCAGGGTTGTTCGTGACTATGTGAAAAAGACAGAAATGTACGCTGGCCAGCAGCTTGTAAACAACTTCTTTTTTTCTTTCAGAGCCTCTCACAGACTCCCACTCCTATAGAAACTAATCTGCCTATATTTAGTCTAAATAAAAACAGTTCTTTAAGAGCTGTTTGGGAAGGCAGAGGACTTGTGGAAAAAGCCTTAGTGTTGGTGATTATTTATGATAAATAATAAAAATAAATTAAAAAAAAAAAAGGCCCCACTTAGGACTGAGAGCAAATGACCCTGGGTGCCTGTCACTGGGTCTGTAAGAGAGACAGCAGCAGACCAGCAGCTGCTTGTTCCAGGAAAAGGACTCTCATTTTATAGAGCCTCTCAGTCTCAGTCATAGACTACTGGAGAATCAAACTATAGTATCACCAAAATAAAACAGCAGTTCTTGTAAGAGTAGTTAGGGTAGGCAGGGGACTCAGAAAAAAAGACTCGGGCTGGAGGAGTAATTTTATTTAAAACTGCAGCAGGAAATGTGTGCCGGACTTCCTAATTCCAGGTCATGGCTACCCATTGGCAGGTTATTGTCAAAAACTTTTCATAGCCTGGTTGGTTACCAGGAGGACTGTTCATTGGAGCCGAACTGGACTCCCTCCAAGCCAGGGCTCACTTGTCATCAGACTGAGTGGAGGATCTTTCCTCCTTTGCCCTATCATTGCAGGTTGGGCAGTCATGCCTGGCTTAGGATTTCTTTTGATTTCTGGGGTTCATGGCCTTTAGGAGAGCCTTGATCTGTTGAACTTGTGGTGTATATGTGCCTTCAATGGGAGCTGGGGCTCCAGTGGTTCCAGTACCACAACGACTTGAGCTAGCTTATTTGGGTGACCCAGCCGATGGCAGGACCCCATTGAATGGTGGCTGTTTCCCCAGAACCTCTTGGAGGGAGCCATCCTTCAAGCTGATGACAAGACACATCGGTAGTGAGGTGCTTTTCTGCAGGACTGCAGAACTCAGGGGTTCTTTCTGGTCATTGCTCAAAGCATTATTACACAGCGGCCCTCCGGAGCTCTGAGCAGTGTGCATGGCACTGTTGGAGTTTGCTTCACTGATCATGGGTCAGGCCATGCAAGTAAACCCTGACAACATGATCATTGTATTCTTTTTTTTTTTTTTTTTTTAATTTTCATTTTTATTGAGAGAAGCACAGTACATACAAAATATATTGTTACTCGTAATCATTCTAATAAGCATCATTGTATTTGTGTACGTATAAACTATCAGTTGAGTAGAAGAATAACAAGAAAAATTCCTTAATTACAAGCATCGGTCCTTTCCATAAAGGGTTTATAAATTCCTGTCTCCTTTATATGAAAGAAAAAAATATTACACAAGTTTCATAGAAGGTCAATCAGTATTCTGAGATATGATGATAATTACCTCTGAGATTTCCTAGGGTAGGAAAAAATGAAAATGAGTAGTTCCAGTTCCCCATATCCCCCCAGTCTCTCCCCCCCCCAGCATAGATTTGTTTCCCTTGTTCTTACGGAAGAAATTCTGGATCGAGCATAACCATATAATAAGTCCAGCATTGCCATTTTTCCCTAAAAAATGTTTGTTTATTATATATTACTGCTGTTAAACTCTAATTCATAAATCTCCTGGACAGTCTGATGCCACTCAGGAACTGATGGTACATTAGCTGTTTGCCATTTTCGGGTTATTGCTTTTTTTGCTGCAAGAAGAAATCGGGGCAACAGGGTACGGTGCCATGAGGGGGAATGGTCTGGGAATATAGATAATAAGACCATTTCAACTGTAAGTTATATATCGGTGTCAGTGGCTCAGTAGGTAGCACACTCACCTCTGAAGACGGGAGATCAGAGGGCTGTGGGTTCAGTTCCCACATCTGGCACTTGGGTTAATATCCCAGAACTGACACTGTAGTGCAGCATGAGAGGGGTGCTGGAATTCTGAGGTGCCATCTTTCGGATGAGACATTAAACCGAGGTCCCATCTGCCTGGATTGGTGGTAGTTCAGGTGGATGTTAAAGATCCCATGGCACTTACTGAAAAGAGTAGAGGAATTTCCCCGGTGTCCTGGCCAAATTTCCCTCATTCACTAAAGATACCACCAACAGCTTAATGTGGTTGAAGGTCGGTTGGCATTCATCTGTATCACCCTCCCCCGGGTCGTGCCTGAAAATAGTCAGGATTTGTCTAGTGCACTTACCCGGTCAACAGAAAATAAATAAATAAGTTCAGCTGACCTGTCCAGGCAGTCCCCATAGCTCTCCCTCTAAAGTGAGCCAAAATGGCATCAGTTTAGGGCAGAACCAGAAGACACATCCCAAATCTGCCAACCCACAGCTACAAGCCCACCAGCATTGTCCGTATGATGCCAGCAAGTATTTAGTAAGTGTCGCTGGGGAACGAAAGAACCTGAATTGGCATTTCCAAGCAAATTCCCTCCAGATGTGTGATGAAGTTATTTTAATGGTTTTTAAATAATTATTTCATAGAGAGAATGGAATATTAAGTGCCAGATCCTCATTCCAGCTGTCTAGAATCGAGGAAGATGAGTCTCCAAGGGATTGTCTCAGGATTTTATATAATTGGCCTATTAAATGAACCCAGTGGCGATCCTGGAGTGTATCTGTTAAGAGAATCCAGAATGGGGGCGGGGATGTCGGGATTTTAGGCTTACTATCTCATCTTAAAATATAATTTTACGCTTGGGAATAATGAAATAAATCTCTATCTGGGAGATCATATTTCTCCTGTAGGTTGGAAAAAGGAACCTGTTTTTAAGAACTGATAACTATAATTACATCCTAGTCATCTCCAGGACTGAAAGGTTGCATCAGATTTGGCTGGGAAGAAGTTGTCATCCTCTGCCATGAATGTATGTAGGAAAATTGTGTCTTTAAATTCTTTTTTTTTTTTTTTTATATTATGCCAGATTTTCAAGCTTTGAGCCGTATATTTAGTGAAGTTTTTAATACGTGGTGCTCGTTCCCCTCTGGAGAAAGCAAGTTTATCAGTATCATGTAGATCATTAATTATGAGCTCAATCGTCTTCCAGGGTGCTGACAAGGATGGGGTGAGCCACAAGAAAAGGATTTTCGAGAAGGATGCCTTAGCATAAAGCATAAAGTTTGGTAAATTAGCACCCCCTTGAGGTAAAGATTGTTGAAGGAGAGAAAGATGAATTCTAGGCCTCTGCCCCCCCCCCCAAAAAAAAATTAAATTGAAATTATTCCATTCCATGACTTAAAGTAAAATCCAGATGGGAAAGAAGGGATATTTTGGAATAAATAGAGAAGGCGTGGAAGAACACTCATCCGAATGACTTCTATACGTTGGAAGAAAGTAAGAGTCAGCTTTTCCCATTTAGTCAAATAATTTTGGATTAGAGTAGAAAAGGCTCATAATTGACCAATTCCAGGTTCTTGAGATCTCTGGGAATGTAAATACCCAAGTATTTAATTTTAGTGCAAAGCCACTTTAAAGGGAGCATTTGCTTTAGGCTTTGGGATGGAAGAAAATATAATAATAATACTTCAGTTTTAGTTATGTTCAGTTTAAAATTTGCTATTTTCTCATACTCGTGTAGTACTTTCCAAATGGCCAGAATAGACTTCTCCTGGGATAATACCATCAAAAGGACATCATCCTCAAATAAAGAGATCTTATATATGGGCTAACAGTATAGTCTAGAGGTTAGAGGAATGAGGTGTGAACGAGCCTGATACATCCAGCAGACCAGACCTGGGTTTGATTCTCACAGCCTCCACTTGCATACTGTGTGACTCTGAGCTAGTCACTTAACCACCCAGTGCTCCCAGGTCGCCCTTGAAAACAGGCACTTGTGCCTAGTGGGCCTTACCCAGTTACCAAAGAGACAAAAAAAAAAAAAAATAAAAAATATTGATTGGCCCAGCGGGATCCCCTCTATTTGATCAGCCTTTCTAATGGCCATTGCCAAGGGCTTCTTGTAGATTGCAAATAAAAGTGGGGAGAGGGGGCATCCCTGCCTAGTTCCTCGATGTAAGGACATAGGAGGGGTTACAGCTCCATTTATCTGGATATAGGCTTGGGGGCAATTATATATATTTTGAATCCATTTAAAAAGGAATCGGGGAAGGAGAAAGCAACCAGAGTCTCCCTAAGAAAACCCCACGGGACCCTGTCAGATGCCTTTCTGGCATCTAGGCTTAACAAAGCCGCCGGGATTTGTCTAGTATGAATATATTCCAGTAACAACATGGTCCTTCCGATGTTATCAATGGTACTTCTTTGTTTAATAAAACCTGATTGGTTGGGGTGAATAAGAGATGGGAGAATGTGTTCTAACCTTGTGGCCCAAATGGCCATGTAAATTTTGTAATCAACATCTAGAATAGAAATAGGGCGATAGGAGGATATATCTGTGATGTCTTTATCTGGCTTGGGAATGGGACTATCACTGCATAGACCCAGGAGAGGGGTGGGAGGTTTTCTTCTGCTACTGCTCTGAAAGTAGGCAACAATATAGGAAGTAATCCTGCAAATGTTTTATACCACTCTGCTATGAAGCCATCAGGGCCTGGGCATTTTAAAGAGTGAAGGGCGTGTATGTGATCGAGAACTTCATTTGGTCCTATTGATGATCTCAGAGTAGCCCTTTGTTTTTCCGAGATTTTAGGAAGGGAAAGACTGGATAAAAAGTTGGTTGCAGCTTCCGATGTGCATGTTGAGGGAGGATGAGAATCTAGAGCCTGGTAATAGGAAACAAAAGATGATCTTGTTTGATCCTCCTTATGGGAGATTTGCTTGGATATGGGATGTTTCATTTTCAGAATTGTTGCTATCTGCTTTCTAGCTCGAAGCTTACAAACCAGGAGTCCGGTACCCCTGTATCCCTCCTCGTAATTGGCTTGTTTCAGGTATGTTAAAGTTTGCAAGACTCTAAAGTCCATAATTTTTTGTAGGTCTTTTTCGTTTCTCTGATTTTCCTTTGCAGTATGGAGTCGCCCTCCCTGTAAAGGTGATGGTAGGCCTGAAGTTGTTCTTGTAAGGTATTATATGTAGCATCTAGTTTGTGTTTCAGTTTTGTTGAGTATGCAGTTGTTTCTCCTCTAATCACTGCTTTAAGTGTGTCCCATTTTATAGGATTGGAAATATCCGATGTATTATTATCTTGTAATATCTGGGAGATACGTGACTCAGTAGGTAGCACACTCACCTCTGAGGCCGGGAGATCAGAGGGCTGTGGGTTCAGTTCCCAAATCTGGCACTTTGGTTAATATCCCAGTACTGACACTGTAGTGCAGCATGAGGGGGGTGCTGCACTTCTGAGGTGCCGTCTTTCGGATGAGACGTTAAACCGAGGTCCCATCTGCCTGGATTGGTGGTAGTTCAGGTGGATGCTAAAGATCCCATGGCACTTATCGAAAAAGTGTAGGGGAATTTCCCGTGTCCTGGCCAAATTTCTCCCATTCACTAAAAATACCACCAACAGCTTAAAATGGTTCTGTTTCAGTTGCTTACCATCTTTGTCCCCCTCGCTCCCTGAAAAGGGACTTCCAGGCCCAGTGGGCTTACCGGTTCAACAAAATTAAAATAAATAAATAAAATATGGGTACTCATATATTCCAGGTAGTCTTGGTCTTTTAAAATAGAGGGATTCAGTCGCTATAGTTTCTGTTTTTGTGGTTTTCCCAAGTCGATTTTTAAAAGTAAAGCATGGTGGTCTGAAAGAAGGCGTGGTTGCAAGGACAAATCTTGAACTAAGGAGAAGTGCTCGCAGGAGACGAAAAAGTAATCTAGATGAGAATGTTTGGTGACGGCATGAATAAAACGTCAAACCTTGTATTGAAGAGAATAGTTTCCTCCAAATATCCGCAATTCCCAAGCGTGCTAGGGTTCCTTTTAAGTATTTTGCCACTTTAGAAGCTCTGTAAGCCTGGGTGTTTGAGGAGTTGAGCTGTGAAGAGAGGGCTACATTAAAGTCTCCTCCCATTATCAGTTTTCCCTGCAGTAGGTCCAGTACCTTATTTAAAAAAAGTATGCATTACTAGAAGGGTAGATTTTTTGGGGAGGGAGGTAAATGTTTACCAGTGTCACCTGCTGGGAGTAGGCGTGCCTCTCAAGATTACATATCTGCCCTGGGAATCAGTGTGTTCAGCTTGTACATCAAAGGGAGTGGAGGTTGGCACCAGAATGGCTGTGCCCCTTCTGCGGCCACTAGAATGAGAGGAAGCGTACACCATGTATCGACGGCCCCATTTCAGTTTTTGATGTTCTACCTCCGACAAGTGAGTTTCCTGTAATATATAGAAATCAGCAGATTGTTTTCCTAAATATTGCATTAGACAAGCTATTTTTATAGGGTTATGCAGTCCATTGACATTCTGTGAAAATATTTTAACAGGATTTACTGCCATCTTTGACAAGGAACCATTAAATTCTTTCTGAATAAGCAGGGTGGGGTGCACTCCTTTCCACTCTGTCAGGAGGCACGTCAGACCTGGTCCCTGGTATGGAGTTTGCAGGTGGACCCGCTGGCTGTCAACTTTACAGAAGAGGACAGCCAACTGGCAGATGCTCTGAGCCACTTGGGGAAGATGTTGCATGAGTGACCCTTACGCCATTAAGTGGATTCACAACTGTTCCTCCAGTGGGGCACACCTCTAGTGGACAAGTTTGCCTCTTGGGATAAAAGAAAACTGATGCTGTTCTGTTCCTACCCTCCCTTCAGATGGAAACACTGATTAGGATGCCTTCTCTCAGCCTTGGGCCTCAGGCCTTCTGTATGCCTTTCTGCCATTTCCTTTGATCCACAAGGTGCGCAGGGAGACAAGGTTAATCTGATCCTGATAACTGCAGAATGATCACATCACTTCTGGTACAAGGATCTCCTGGGCCTAGCTGTGGACCCCCATGGCAGCTTCTTCTGTGTCCGGAACTGCTGACGAGATATGGTATGATGGCCAGATATGTAGACCTGCAGTCTGTGTGACTTTTCATGAGGCATCCTCCATGTGTTAGAGGCGTCCCAGAAGAGTCAACTTGTAGAACTTATTTTGTCAAGTGGACGAGGTTTTCTGACAGGTGTGCAGTGCAAGCGGCTGATCTCCTCACCTGCTCCGTGGCATGCATCGGGGTTGCAAGCCACGATCTTGATCAAGGATATCTCTGGCAGCAAGCCACACCTATGGAACTATAGCCATCAGGCACTAGGACCACATGGAAACATTTCTAGCTAGCAGTCTACTGGGGCCACCCATGACAATGACGTCAGCTGTGGCCCTGCGCCCTCCTCAGTTTTTTTTCCTGCCATCGAATGTTGAGTCCTGCAGAGACACTGCTGTTTCAGTCGACCACCAAAAACTTTCTTTTCCCTTTTCTCACCCTAGTTACCCTAATCACTTTACTGTAAAGTGATTTCACACTTTTCTTTTATGTCTACAGAGCTTCAAAACCATTTCCATTTCTGTGAATGTGAAAAGAAGATCTCTGATAAGCACGACCACAATGCCTGTGTCCACTGCCTAGGCCTGGACCACGACATGAAGGTCTGCCACAAATTCAACCAGGCTACCAGGCGACGCGCCAGAAGGGCCTCAAAAACTGTCTCCTAGAACAGAAGATAAAGGAGACGAAGAAGGAGCGCCAGGCCAGAAGCTCCCCTGCCTCCCTGGCTCTGTCCAAGGGCTCCCAGTCCTCCAAGACCTGGGACAAATTGGCTGGGAAGCACAAACACTGGGAGAAGGGCAAACTCAGGGACTGCTCCTTCTCAACTTGCTCACAGTCGCCACATAAAGCGCCTGCTGTGGCTGAGTTGTCATCCCCAGTGACAACCTCTACTGCAACTCACACCCTCTCTTCCACATGGTCAACATTTGCAGCCTCCCTGCCTTTCCTTAATGGGTGTGGGGTCTTCGGTTCCTGGTCTTCTCTTGCCCCACTGCGCTCTCAGTCCCTGCTGTTCGGGACCCTTTTTTCCATGGGCTCCCAGCTAGGGAGCTGCGCCGGACCGTTTCTGGCTAGCACTGATCCCATCACCATCAGGGGTTCTCCCTCCCTCGTCAGTGCCCTTGGCCTTTGTTCCAGGCCTTTCCACAGGCTCGACCTTGGCCGGCGTGGTCCATTGCTCTGAGGGCTCCAGTCTCCCCCAGTGATGTCTGCGGCCTTCACTGCGAGCCCTACTGCGATGTCGAAGACACAGTATTCCCAATCGCTCCCTCAGGCTGCTTTGGACAACTGGGTACCCAGTCCTGCCTGTCAACATCTCAGATGACGCCAGGGCCCCAGCCTGCTCCACCAGTGCTGGACCCTCAGTTTCCCCTGCCAATGCTGCAGCCCACCCCAACGATGTTGCACTCCTTCCAGGACTTTATACATTGTCTTGTCCCTCCATCAGGACTGGTGATGCTGTAACCTACTGGGCCTGCCCCTCTGTCGATGCTTTACACAGCACTTCATCTGGTTCGGCCCCGCTCTTCCACACCGTCGTGCCCTCTTTCAGACCCAAGCGATGACAATGAGTATGATCCTAATATCCTCCCATGTGATGAGGATGAAGAGAATAAGGACTGTGAGGATGGAGCCGCCAGTCAACACCCTGAGGCATCCCTCTCCCCGATGACCCATCTTTCATTGCAGTCATGAAGCAGCTACAGGCTGCCATGGGGTTTGATGCAGAGGAGCAGGATATTGTCCAGAGGAACCTTACAGAGTGCCTGGAGTTGCCAGACTTTGCACTGATCATAGTTCCTCCTTTGATGGTGGCCTTTGAGGATGCCATCATGATTGCCTGGTACAGGCCTAATTTGATCCCTGCTATGCCCAGGAATGCCCATAAACCATACCAGGCCCCCTCAGGGAAGCC
The DNA here is from genome assembly GCA_016271365.2 of Neoceratodus forsteri. Lineage (NCBI taxonomy): Eukaryota > Metazoa > Chordata > Ceratodontiformes > Ceratodontidae > Neoceratodus > Neoceratodus forsteri. The sequence goes on along the minus strand of CM057449.1, from coordinate 1,821,519,259 downwards.
CTTTTTTTTTTTACTGAACAACCACAAGCAGATTCTGTGGTTATCAAGGCCATGACAGAACTAAGAGACCTAAACATCTCAGCTCTCTTCCGTTGGACAAGAAATCCAGAAAGCTGGACCTTATGGCAAACAGATATTCTAGGATTGTGGATATGTTGCTCTATCCACACTTTCTGGCAGATCACTTTTCCCTTTAAGGGTTACCAGAACGTCTTCAAGTTGGCTCCTCCCATCCACCCAGATGGTATAACCCTCGGCTCTGCCCCGTGATGCTAGATTTTCCTTTCCACTGGAAGGTTCGGGTTCCCTCCTTAGCGCTCCCATGTGTGATAGGCCCTGGCTCTTGAGTCTTCAGATTTGCTTCCAAAACGTACCTTAAAACTTGTTTGAGTTTTGTCCCTCCTGCTTCTCTCTCTTCCACGATGGAAGAGAAAACCTTTCCTGGGTTTTGCCAGTGCCCCTGCAGGCAGAAGATGTCGCACACTGACCCTCACACCACGTGCATGTACTGCTTGGGACATGACCACGATCCACAGGCTTGCGATCTCTGTCAGTCCTTTCTTCCATCGGTTGTGGAAGATCGTGCTGCCTGACTAGAGCTGGGGTGACTGGAAAAGCGTTACCTGCCAGACAAATCCAAGGACGCCCATTGGGTACGGCTGCGGGGTCCGCCTAGCAGCTTGAACAACTCAAGGCCTTTGAGGAGGAGGCATCTTAGTCCGCAGCTAGTTGACTTTGGCCTTTGTTACGCTCCAACTGGGCTCCACCTATTCTGCCTCCTTCAAAGAGCTGTGCCAGTCTCTCTCTACCAAGGGAGAGGGCCCTACTGGGTCGCATGTTTCACACCCTCGCAAGAAGGAGTCGAAGAAAGAAAAGACAACGTCGACGCTCTAGGGATCGAGAGCGGTCTCGCTCTTAGGAGACTCCAGTTTCGACTTTGGTGGAAACCATGGCCGAGGCTGCTGGTTTCACGGAGCCCCCGTCAAACCAGTCAGCCGAGATGCCTGTAGATGCGGCCGAGAGGTTTCTCGAACCGATCGACAGGTTGTCACCAGATGACGCCGATGGTTCTCTTTTTCGGACTCCAGTGTTTCCGGCGTCTTTGGACAGGTCGACTCAGTCCATTGGGCCGAACCTGCCCACTCGAGACCCTGACCTGGAGGTGCCGCAGGGCTCCCCGGCTCCTTCCGATGTCCTCCATTGGCCCCGCCAGCAGTCGAGGTAGAGGTCTTCCTCCACTGGGTCGGACAGATCTCGCTGTCATCTGTGATCTCGTTCCCGACATCACGGTAAGCGGCATCACTGCTACTCTTCTTCGTCCTCCATGGATGAGGAGAGGCTCCATCGCAAATTGCGTCTGTGCTATGAAGATTTGATGTGGCAGCAGCTGGTCTTGACCAGTACAAAGCCGACCCTGGTTTCTACCCTGGCTATCAAGTGGTTGATAGTAGCCAACGTTGCTGAGTAGCCAACGTTGGCTCCCGCTACCGCCACCTCTTCGGAAGTGCCGGCCCGGCCAAAGCAGGCTTCTCTGCCAATTGTGGTGGAGCCGCCACCCCAGCAGTCAAAGTCCGGGGCCCCAACCAAGGATTCTCGGTCGGCAAAAGGGTTGCCCCATTGGCTGTCAGTCACTTTCACTCCTGACCGCCTAAGGCGGATCGAGGGTGACCCGGGTGGATGCCCGCTTTTTAATGGACTACTTGGCTTCTAGCTGCACTCATGTCCTATTGACGTGGAGTCCTCAGGGGGCCTCTCCATAGATGAGGAACCCACCTCATTCATGGGCATTCTTTGGCTCATCTCTGAGTCCACGGGGATGGAGCTCAAGCTGGTCCAGAAACAGGCTTGATATCCCCTAACAGAGATTCTGGACAAAGGAGACTCTCCTATGGATACCTTCCCTGTGACCGAGGCCATTGTTGACCCAGCCCTGGAACTGTGACAGCATCCTGCATCTTGCCCTGTGCCCTCGGCCCGGATGGCCTGTAAGTACGTGGTCCAACCGGCTCCCCTTTGGGGTTTTCGGAGCATCCCTCGGCTGAGGGTCTGGTGACTGACTGTGTTTCTCAGCACTCGAGCAATACAGGTGACGTGGATAGACCGCCAGACAAAGAGTCCAAGAAATTGGACCATTTGGTGAAAAAAGTCTACACTGCCTCTTCTCTCAGCCTTCGTCAGGCTAGCTTGGCCTTTGGGGTTCCCTGGATGAGGTCATTCTTCACCTCCCGGCAGACCTCCAGACCACAGTCAAGCAGGTCCGGGACCAGGGAAGGGCAGTGGTGAAGCAACAACTCCAGACTGCTCTGGATAGATCGGTGATCTATGTGCGCGCTCGGTAGCGACCGCAGTAGCTATGCGCCATAGGGCTTGGTTGAGGATCACGACCTTTACGGCAGACACTCAGCACAAGCTGCCAGATGTCCCCTTTTTGGGCACCGACCTGTTCGGGCTTGGTGTGGAGGATCACCTCCAGTGCATTGAGAAGTCCAGTGCCACCCTGTACTCTGTGACATGTGTCCAGAGGGACAAGGGCCCCAAGCACTAGAAGTGTACGCCCTTTTGCTCTTCCAGTCCTGCAGCTAAACCAGCCCAGTGATGGCAGGGCCAGCAGGCTCAAACTTGGCGACCGCGGGCCAAGTCAGCGGCCTCATTGGTCAGAAAGCCTGGAGGGAAGGGACCCGGGCGGCGCCTCAGATGGATCCTCATCCTCCAAGCCTGCTCAGTGACGGGATGTCGGGTGCCACCCTCAACCCGTTACACTTCCCCTGGGTCCTCCCGTGGGGGGCCTGCTCCGTCACTTCCTTTCCACATGGTCTGCTATCAGCACAGACAGATGGGTTCAGGAAGTGGTCAGCCAGGGCCTGCCTCTGGAAGTCGAGCCGGTCTCCCCAAGCCGAGCCCATGCCCCACAGGAGGATCTAGTATCCGCTGTCACTCAGTCGGCTTTCCGAGACTACATCGCTCAGCTCCTCCGAAAGGAGGTCGTGCACAGAGTTGCGGAACCTCCTTCAGACCCAGGGTTTGTTTCCAGGTACTTCCTGGTACCAAAACAGATTGGGGGGGGGGGGGCTGGCTCCCCATTCTCGATCTGCACGACCTGAACAGATTCCTCAGGTCTCACACCTTCCAGATGGTAACTCTGGCTCAGATCATACCATCCCTGGAGCAAGGTTTTACTCCCCTGAATCTTCAGGATGCATTCTTTCATGTCACGATCTGTCTGTCCCATCGACAGTTCCTCCGCTTCAGAGCCGAGGGAACCCTCTATGAGTTCCAGGCCATGCCCTTTGGCCTCTCATCGACCCCCAGAGTCTTCACCAAATGCATTGCATTGGTGGCGGCTTCCCTGAGGCAATGAGGGGTCCGGGTCTATCCCTTCTTGGACGACTGGCTCATAGCAGGTCCCTCCAGGCAGGAGGTGGAGCGGTTCAGGGATCTGGCCCTCCAGACTTGCTTCGAGCTTGGCCTCCTGATCAACGAGGTCAAGTCGGAACTTGTGCCCTCGCAGGCGATTCATTTCATTGGGGCAGAGCTCGGCTTCCGGCGGACAGGGTGGAGATTCTCTCCTCCTTTGCCCGATCATTTCTGGTTGGGCAACTGCACCCTGCCCGGGACTTCCTGCGCCTTCTGGGCTACGTGGCGCCCTGCACCAGCGTGGTCCGATGAGCTCGCTGGCATATGCGTTTCCTTCAATGGGAGCTGGTCAGTCAGTAGTCTCAGCACTCAGGTCACATCAACTGGCTGGTCACCATGACTCGGAGGATATGGGACGGCCTCCAGTGGTGGCTCGTCCCAACTCATGTGCAGGAAGGCATCCCATTTGTCCTCCCCAACCGACGATCATCCTGACGACCAACGCCTCACTGATGGGTTGGGGTGCCCCATCTGGGGGTGCACAGAGCCCATGGACTCCGGTCCCCTCAGGAGTCCTGATGTCACATCAACTTGCTGGAGCCCCGTACGGTTCGGCTAGTCCTGACTGTCTTCGCTCCGTTCCTCCGGGGTCAAGTGGTTCAGGTCCAGACGGACAGTACCACAACCATGCAGTATCTCAACAAGCAGGGTGGGAAGCACTCCTTGCCACTGTACAAGGAGGCTTTCTGCACATGGACCCTCGTGCTCAGCCTGGAGGTGGATCTTCTAGCCATCCATGTGGTAGGAGCCTTGAATCAGCTGGCCAATGCTCTCAGCCAGATGGGCGAGACATCTCATGAGTGGTCACTCCATCTGGAGGTAGTGGAACACCTGTTCTCCCACTGGGGCACCCCTCAGGTGGACCTGTTCGCCTCCAGGGAGAATGCGAAGCTGAGGCTGTTTCATGCCCATCCCACTCAGCAGGGCTCGCTGCAGGGGGATACCTTCTCGAGGCCATGGACCCCAGGCCTCTTCTATGCCTTCACTCCACTTCCCTTGATTCATAAGGTGCTCCTTAGGGTCAGGAGGAACAAGGCACAGTGGATCCTGGTAGCCCCAGACTGGCCACGGCAGTTCTGGTACCCAGATCTCCTCAGCCTCAGCTCCAGGCTCCCGAGGCATCTTCCAGCACACCCAGACCTGCTCTCCATCAATCAAGGGAAGGTACTCTATCCGGACCTTCAATCCCTGCACCTGATGGCCTGGTTCCTGAGCGGCTAGAGTTCCAGGCTTTGGGTCGCGCCAATGAGGTCTTCACGGTTGTTGAGGCATCCCGTAAGAAATTGACCAGAAAATGCAGTGCCTTCAAATGGAAGAGATTTTCCATTTGTTGCCAGGGCAAAGGGTTGTACCCCTCGTTCTGTCCAGTGGTTAGCATTTTGGACTGCCTATGGTCCCTCTGCCAGCTGGGACTTCGGTCGATGTCCCTTAGGGTGCACCTAGCAGCCATCTCTGCTTACCGGGCGTGGGCCAGTAAGCAGTCGGTGGTGCAGGAGAAGGTGGTCTGGTGCTTTTTCAAGGGCCTAGATCACATATCCCCTCCGGTGCATGAACCTCCACCTCCGTGGGATTTACTGCTGGTGTTGGCAAAGCTCATGGGCAAGCCATTCGAACTGATGCACAAGTGTGAGATGTCACATTTGTCGTGGAAGACCGCCTTCTTGGTGGCTATCACATCAGCCAGAAGGACAGGGGTGCTTCAGGCTCTCTCAGTGGAGTCTCCTTACCTGGTCTTCCACAGGGACAAGGTTGTCCTGCGCCCAACCCGAAATTCCTTCCAAAGGTGGTGTTGGAGTTTCACCTTAATTAGGTGTTGACTCTGCCAGTGTTCTACACCAATCACACCTTGTAGGCTGAGTACAGGCTCCATACTTTGGACCTGAGATGAGCGCTCACGTACTGCAAAGAGCATACGGCGGAAGTTCGGGGAGAGGTTCGCCAGCTGTTTGTCACCTACGCTGAAGCCGCATCTGGCAGACCTGCAGCCAAGTGGACGATTGGCAGGTGGATCACTTACTGCATTGATCTCTGCTATAGGATGGCGGGTAGGGAGCCTCCCGTTGGTCTAAGGGCTCATTCCTCCCCCTCCATACTGCTGCATCAGTGGCTGCTTCTAGGGACGTCCCTATCCTGGAAATCTGCTGGGCTGCTACTTGAAAGTCAGCACACACCATCATTTCCCCATTACCACATTGACTTCAAGTCACCCCGGGATTCTGGTTTTGGGGCCTCAGTTCTGCAATCTGTGTTCCCTAAGTAGGGGGTGTGCGCCTTACCTCCCTCCTCCCAGAGAACTGCTAGGAGTCTGTCAGAAAGTGTGGATGGCACAACATGTCCACAATCCTAGAAAAACGGGTTACTCTCCTGTAGCAGTAGTTCTAGGAGTGGTATATTTTGTTCATCCCCACAGACCCACTTGACCTCCCCAGCTTCAACGCACACCTCTGCTTCCAGTGGGCCAAGATCTGGCGTCATGGAGCAGAGCCGAGGGTTATACCACCCGGGTGGGTAGGAGGTGCCAGCTTGAAGACATTCCGGCAACCCTTATAGGGAAAGGCAATCTGCCAGAAAGTGTGGATGAGCAACACATACCACTCCTTGAACTACTGTTACAGGTGAGTAACCTGTTTTTTGCCTCTGCCATTCTGTCCATTAGGGTCATGAACTACATAGCCCACATGGTGAAGTATCAGAACACTCTCTGGAGAAAGGCTAAGGCGGTAGCAGAGGCCCTCCCGGGGGATACTCAGAGGCAAGAGCTCCTCATGATCCTTCATTTAGGGGCATATGTAGGCATGCATCTCTTAAGGTCATGAAAAAGCAATGAAAGACCTGCACATCAATTGTCCCAAAGGCACTCCAGTCATAAAAGGTAAATGATCAAAAACCAAAAAAAACTGGGCACACACCAAAGTTGAGTTTCCCTTTTGTACCTTAACTTCAATTATATAATAATGTAAACTGCTTGAGTGCAGAATAAGTATGACGAAACCTAATTGAGAAGGGTATAAAATTGTAGTAGGTACTGGCTGTCTTTACCCCCGATGAAGACCCATGATTTTAGGTCGCTAAGTAAGGGTTGTCAGCGCTGTTTTCTGACATGCTGTGCCTTATGAATATTTAAATATAAAATCGCAGTTTATTTTTCTGAAACTCAACTTTGGTGTGTGCCCAGTTCTTTTTGTTTTTTGATCTCTTAAGGTCAGCCAATGCCTCTGTGAGAGCAGCTGCAGCAGGCATCTGTCTCAGGCAATATTTTTGGCTCGGGATCTATGGGTTTTCCATTGATGTTCAACAGTCCATCCTGAATGCTTCCTTAAAGGCTATAAACTTTTCAGGGCCGATGTACAGGACATTCTTGCTGACCTGCAGGCCTCGAGCAGAACCGTTTAGTCATTCCACTTCCCTTACCACTCCCAGCCAAAAAGTACCCAGAGGGCCCCCTTCCATTGAGCCTACAACAAACCTACGCAGGGCACCAACCCCAGACCAAGCGTCTAGCAGCAACAGCCCTGCCTACTCCTGCCGCTACTGCTGCAAAAAAAACAAAAACAAAAACCAAGGAGGATCTGCAGCCCGGCTGCAGGTACTACCTCAGCATGACTCTTATTAGAGTCCTCCCCAAGATCCTCATGAGGTGGTGATCGACAAGTGGCGGGAGATCTCAACAGATGTACAGGTGTTACAAATCATAGAGCAAGGCCACACTCTAGAACTTCTATAGTGGCCCCTAGAGTCACCCCCAATTCAGTCCCATTACCCTCCAGCTCACCATCCGGTGTTGTGGGGGAAATTCACACTTTGCTACAGAAAATGGCCATAGAACCCATCCCTGAGAACCAGAGAAACAGGGGCTTCTATTCCCACTTCTTCCTAGTACCCAAATCCACAAGGGATTTGAGGCCCATTCTGGATATGAGAGATCTGAACTCCTACATCCAGTACTAAAGGTTCAGGATGGTGACCCTACAGGGCGTGCTACCACTGCTGCTTCAGGGAGACTGGATATGCTCTCTTGACATGCAGGATGCACACCTGCACATCAGGGTGTGTACTCCGGATCGGCAGTACCTCAGGATCTTACTTCGAGAGGAGCTCTTGCAGCAGACTGTAACCATTAGGACTAATGCCACAGGCCTTAGGACCCACTGGAAAAAACTTAGCTAGCAGTACCCAGCAGGGGCTGCCCCAATGTCGGCTCTGCCCTGACATTAGTCATGCTATAAAAGGGGGCAGTCCCTAGCTCCACCTCAGTTCTTTTCCCGCCACAGACCCGCTCACGTTGGGGAAGTCTTAGCGTGTTCTTTAGCAGTTCCAGTAAAATTTTGTGACAAATTTTTATTTTCTCTCTGCTTTCTTGTTTTTTGCAGTGGTTTCTCTTTTCTCTGGTACTTCTGTCGTCGCATGTCATCCCCATCATCGGTCTCCTCCTCTGGTGTCAAGAAGACTACATGTCCCTGTGGCCGCCAAATTCCATCGAAGGACGGCCATGAAGTCTGCGTCTTCTGTCTGGGACCAGACCACGACCTTCATTCCTGCAAGATCTGCAAGGGCTTCACCAGCAGGACTTGCTTCCGGTGCCTGAAGGCCTTAAAAGCCCACCTTTTAGAGAAAAAGATGGATGTCCTGCAGAGCTCTCCTGGGGAAAAGGGCAAGCGCTGGGACAGATCCTGCAAGTCCTATGAGAAGGACCGTAGCTGGTACCACCATCGATCTAAATTGCGCTCTCCCCATAGGAAGGCCTTCTCCTCTGACTCTGGCAGGTCCGACCACTCGAAGCACTCCAGACACGAGGAAAAGTTGAGGCCTGACACCCCCTCCAAGGCACAGACGCCAGCCCCAGTGGGGGCTCCTTCAGACAAATTGGCCAAAGTTAAGGCTACGACGCATCATATTTCTTTGTCCTCGGTGGCTTCTACCAGGGCCTCTACCTCTCGGCATACTCCGGCCCATTGAAAAAGACCTCGGTCATGGCCTTACCCAGGTTGGGTAAGCCGTCAGGCAAGGACCAAGACTCTCAGGCTAAGGCCTCTTCTAGGTCCCGCCCTTCCAAATCAGTTAAATCTGAGCCAGCCCCAGCCAAGACACCGGCTACAGTGTCTAAGGCAGACTGGACTATAGGTGAGCTGGCGCCGGTCAAGGTGCTGTCACCAGCCCTGAAGTCTTCCACTCCAGAGGGCTCTTCTTCGGGTTCTTCCCCAAAGGCCCTACCGGCTTCACCTATTCCGCTGAAGGGGACGGTGACCTCTGTTTTCAACAAGGAGGATTTGCAGGAGCTCTTCTCCTTCTGGTGGAGCCCAGTCAAGAAGGATGAGGCTACCCGGAAGCCTGACCTGACACCGGTTCCTGACCAACCGGACATCCAGGACACTGGGGTTCTCCCTGTCGAGTCGCTGGCCAAAACCCCCGTCGAGTGGCATAAGTCTTCCAAGTCCCGCTCGCGCTCAGTGGCTCGATCCCGTTCTTGTTCCAGGGACCGCCGACTGCACCGTTCACGGCCCTCCAGCTGCCGTCGGTCCAGGCCCAAGAGCAAGTCCCGCAGCCGCCATAGGTCTGCCTGTAGGCGGGCTCGCTCTAGTAGCCGATGCCGGTCCCCCGACAGGTGCCGGTTTCCGCTTCGTCGTCGGTCTGGAAGTACCCGACGCTCAAAGGAGGGTAGTCCTTACAAGCACAGTTCAGACTCTTCACGATCCGGGAGCCGGTTTTCCTCTTCTTCCTTGTCCCTTTCAGGAGTCGGCGGTTCTCCTGAGGATAGGGAACTACCCTGTTCGCCTCCTGATGATCCAACTTTCATGGACATTATGAGGCACATCCAGGCCTCGAACAAATGGGAGACGGAGGACCTGGATTCAGAACGCTGGAAGCTGGCACGTTACCTGAGGTAAAAGGAGCCGAAACCTTTGGTGGTCACGTCCGAAGGCCTTACCAGGATAACTTAGAAGCGTATAGCCACAGTCCCAGCAGTTTCTAAAAAATCAGACAGGCTGTATAGAGTGCCAAGGGATGAGCCCTATCTGCAGAAAACACTCAGGCTGACTCCATGATTATAGTGGCTGCTCATGACAAATCTCGGCAGCCCAAACACCTCAGCTCTCAGCCTCCTGATCAGGAGTCCCACTATTTGGACCAGGTGGGCAGAAAAGGTATACTCTGCATTCAACTGCTCCATATGTTCCCTGAACTTCCTGACGCATATGGTCCAGTACCAGAATGCTATTTGGGAGATGGGACAAGAGCTAGCCAGTGCCTTGCCAGACTCCACACAACAAACTGAGCTCCTGGACATTCTAAAATCAGGCTCAGATGTAAGCACCCATGTTCTGTGTGCCTCATACAAAACTGCAGATACAGCGTCTAGGGCATCAGCGTTAGTTGTCTGCCTAAGGTGCCATGCCTGGCTCAGAGTCTCAGGATTCTCCCAGGATCTGCAGACCGGAAGCAGGGCCCTGCCATTCCATGGTTCCATGCTGTTTGGGTCAGAGACCGAGGGCCTTATCTCTCATCTCCAGGAGTCAGGCAAATCCATCTGGTCCGTCCGACAGATGTATAAGGGGGACCAGAAACATTTTCGAAAGCAGCCTTTTCGTAAGTCCTCAGGCCAGTCCGCCCATGGAAACCAGTCAGCCCAGAGAGGCGGCTTTAAAAGGAAGGCCGGAAACCAGCAGACTGGAGGCACTCCTTTTTGAGGCTGAAAGTCCTCCCAAACCTCTCTGCCAACCCCCAGCTCTTCCCTATGACTCCCTGCTGATCTCCCCATGGAGGCACAAGGGGAGACTGTAGGGGGTCGCTTCTCCCTCCACCTGGATTGTTGGAGCAGAATCACTTTGGACCATTGGGTCCAAGATATTATAAGGAGGGGACATATGCTAGAGTTCACTCAGATCCCTCCAGAAACTCCACCATGGTCCTCAAGGTATCCTCCTTCTTACATGCTTCTCATAGAAGTAGAAATCCAGGCCCTCTTGCAAAAAAGGGCAATAGAGCCAGACCCCCTGCAGCAGCAGGGAAAAGGATATTACTCCCATTTCTTCCTGGTTCCAAAGAAAACTCAGAATCTTCAGCCCATCCTGGACCTCAGCTCCCTAAACGATTATATGGAATACCGAAGGCTCAGGATGGTGACCTTTCCAGGTCTAATTCCTCTGCTGCACCAAGGAGACTGGCTCTGTTCCCTGGACATGCAAGGTGCGTACATACATATTGGGGACTTTTCCTCCTCATAGGAAGTACTTGAGGTTCCACTTCCAAGGGGGACATTACCAGTTTCATGTTCTGCCATTCAGCCTCTCCTCCGCTCCTCGAGTCTTCACCAAGTACCTAGCAGTGGTAGCTGCGGCTCTAAGGTGCAAAGGGCATTATGTCTTCCCTTACCTGGATGATTGGCTTTTGTGGCCCCGTCAAGAATGCACCTCATTCAAGCTCTCGGAGACACTTATACTCTATTCCGAGAGTTGGGGATCACCCTGAACCTGCCAACGTCTTCCCCCGAGCCCAGCCAAAGACTCATCTTTATAGGTGCGGTCCTGCATAAGGTCCAGGGCATGACCTTCCTCCCTCAGGAAAGGGGAGATTGCCTCCGAGAAGTGGCCCGAACAGTCCTCATAACCCCTCAGGTCCAAGCCAGGACCTTCCTCAGACTTCTGGGGCACGTGGCAGCAGCCATTCCTGTAACTCCCTTGACCTGCCTTCACATGAGGATCCCACAGTGGATGCTCAGGGTGCAGTGGGACCAAAGCTCCAACAATCTCGACCATCTGGTCAGGATCTCCGAGCCAGTCAGAAGGACCCTACTTTGGTGGTTGGACCCTCAATCTAGAAAAAGGGGTCTTGTTTCGACAGGTTGCCAAGTCCGGACACTGACAGCAGACACCTCTGACTTAGACTGGGGGTGGGGTGGGGGCTCAACTAGGCAACTGCCAGACTCAGGGCATTTGGTCCCCAGAGGAGCCAACCTCCACATCAATGTTCTGGAAATGCGGACAGTCCTCAACGCCCTATGGGCCTTTCAGGAGGACCTAGTGCTAAGCTCTGTCCTTGTTCAGATGGACAACACAGCTGTTGTTTTCTACATCAGCAAGCAAGGGGGAACACACTCCTACCCCCTGTGCAGGGAGGTGATGAGAGTCTGGTATTGGGTGCTGGAACATCACATCTCTCTGTCTGCCTTTCATGTTCCAGGTGCCCAAAATGCCTTGTCAGACAGCTTAAGCCAGTCTCGGCCGAAGGCGCACAAGTGGGAGCTACTCCAATCAGTAGCAGACCAGCTCTTCAACACTTGGAGTCGTCCAGAGTTGGACCTCTTTGCGTCTCCACAGAATGCTAAACTGCTAATTTTTTGCTCACGAGAACACACGCCTGGTGATCTTATCTGTGTCAGTCTTCACTATTCATCACAGATGGGTACTGGCCGGAGATCAGGACCCCGTGGGAGTTTTTTTAAAGGGATAGGCGGACGGCCGGCTCGAGCGCCCGCCTCGAGGCCGACGTACTCACGTGGCACTCCGAGGTGTCAGCTTGCCAGGCTACCTCGACCGCCTGCCTACCAGTTCTTCGCCTCCCGCCATCGAGGCTGGAAGCTGTTGAAGAAGAAATTAGGCCTGTCAGCCTTTACTGTGACGTTTAAGTCCGTCGGTCTTACTAGTTCTGGGTTCTGCCTCCACTCGACGTCGCCGTAAGATCTTTCCTTTTTATTTGAACGTTTGCGATGTCGAGTCTATTTCTGCTGTTTTCTTCCATAGGTCATGTCTCGGTCGGGGGCGCAAGAAGTTTTCCAAGGCGGGTCGGCCCCTATGCGTCGGTGCCCGTGCGGCCGCAAGTATTCCGTTACCGACCAGCATGACCGGTGTCTCGCGTGTCTTGGCCCGCTTCACGACATGGATTCATGCGATGCCTGCTTCTCCATGGACCGATGTGTCCTTGAACAGCACGCGTTTAAAGTAGGGCAAGCTCCGCCGACTTCCGGGGGGAAGGGTTTGCATTGTCGGGCCAAGCCGCACTCTCTTGGCCTTTCCTCCGGGTCCCCTCCCGGTTCTGTACGGACCGAGGAGGAGGGAGCCTCGGCTACTTGTAGCCTGGCCATTGCCGAGGCTCCTCCTGCGGTGCAGGAGGCCTGTCCCACTTCCTCCCGGGAGCGGGTGGGAGGCGCGCCTACGGCAGTCGCCCCTTTGGGGGTGAAGGCTCCCCCGGTGTCGCTCCCGTGGCTCTGAAGGCCCAGGTCAACGCCGTCGGTCAGTGCTGTAGGGGCCTTCGGCGCTGTTCGCGGCACCGTGGGCCCTGTCGGTGCCGACTCGTCTCTCGGCGCCGTGGGCCCTGTTGGCGCCGTTCGCGGCATTGATGCTGCTCGCGGCGCCGTGGCCCTGGATTCAGCGTCGCCATTCGTCAATGTCTCGCCTCGGTGCCGAGGTTGAGCACGGTGCCGTGGGGCCTTCGGCGTCGTCAGTCGGTGCCATCCTCAGCGCCATTGGTGCTCTCGGTGCCACTTGCGGCGCCGAGGGGCCTAGCAGTGTTGTGTTCGGCGCTGAGTCCGCCCTCGGGGCCGACGGGCGCTGCTTGTCCTCAGTGCCGCCATGTGCCGAGGGGCCTGGCAGTGTCGTCGGCACCAAGGTCGTAGCTGGGGCTGCCGTTGGCGCCGTCTCTGTCTCTGGTACCATCCCTGGTACCGGTGGACTTGATGGTGACGCAGCTGGCCCTGGCTCTGGACCTTTGGCCTGAGCTGTCCTGGCACCTTCTGTCAGCCCCGCTTGTGGGGTTGTAGAGGGCACGGGTGCTGCCTCGGCCACTGCTCTGGCTGCCAGGCCCTTGGCAAGGTTGTCTTCTCCCACCCTCCTACCGTTTGGCTTAGGGCCTCAGACGCTACCTCTTCGGAGTTGGAGTTGGGCTCGGAGTCAGACGGGCAGTCACACCCCTCGGGGTTGTCTGCGGAGGAGAGCGAGTCAGTGGTCTCCACGATGAGTCATAGCCAGCCCCCTTCTGAGGAGCGTCAGGTAGTTCCCGAGGTTAGGGTCAGTGGTGCTGACCAGCAGGCTATGGTGCGTGCCACCATTGCCATGCAACCTGGCCTTGGGGGTTCCTCGACCCCTCGGAGGTGGTACCCTCTCCGGTAGCGTGTCTTGATCGCCCAACTTTGGGGCCCATTGGGAAGCCTACAGGAGGGGAGGGTGCTGTTCCCTGGGTCTCCCCTTCGGGGGCAGCCCAGAGCTGTCAGCTACCTAGGCTGGTCCTCTCGAGGATGAGGACCCTCTCGGACTCTGAGGGGTCGAGGGGTGTGAGGTCTGCGCGTTGGCCTTTCTCTGGGGTCCACCTGGGCCCTGGACGAAGCCGAAGTGCGGACATCCGCCCTTCCCCTTCTGGTTCCTTGAGGGGGTCCCATTCTTTTAAGGCAGGGGACCATCCTTCTGGACCTGTACGGCCCCGGTCGCCTCACTGTGGGGATTCTTCTGGGCGCAGCCTTGGCAGTAGCAACGTGGTTGTACGGCTGTCGGCTGTGGAGTCTTCCAGAACACCCTCCTCGGGTGTCCATGGTCCGCTCCCTAGCCCTGGCAGAGGTCAGCCGACTTCTTCTCTCGGCTCTGCCCCTATCCCTCTGCCACATTCTCCAGCGCTCCCAGGCATTCTTGGTCCTAGTGGCCCTCTCACCTGGGAGCAGTTCAGAGCGGTGGCTGCTTGGTTCCCGGCCTACGTTAGGGCTATGGACAGCCAGGTTTTCCAACCTCCCCCCATGCGGCCACCCTCGGAACATATGGTGACCTCCAGCTCCTCATCCCCCTCTTCTGGAGGAGAGGAACCCTCTGTCCATATCTCTCCGGCCGCTGATCTCTCCGAGTACCAGCATTTCCTCGTGAGGATGATGGAGGAACTTCACCTTTCTCCCCTGTCTGTGAGCAATCCTGAGCATGCGGCGCATGCCTTCCTAGGCGATTTTGGTGGGGCCACCTTTGTGGTGCCGCCCTGGCCTGCTCCCTTTCGGGAGGTGTCCTTGCGTTTCTGGCAGAGGCCCTTCTCCGGAGTTCCTGCCCCTAGGGACCTAAGCCAGAGGTATTGCGCTCCCCCGGAGTCTCCAGGTTCTATGCTTCATCTGCAGTCCGGATTGACGCACCTGGACACCCCTGACGGGCTTCGCGCCCTCCACCATGACCGGCCCCCAGATCAAGACTCCTTGGATTTTGACTTCTGGGGGAGGAGGACCTTCTACTCTGCATGGTTGCTTCTCTCCATTTCCGCTCATCAGGCCCACTATGCAGCCTACAACAGGTTCTTGTGGTCCGTGCTAGGTCAGATCCTAGCTGCTTTGCCTGACTCTGAGCAAACCAGACAAGCCATTGCGCTCTCTGCACGTGGCCTGGAGCTAGCAAGGCACCAAGCAAGGGCATCTTATGACGCCAGTGAGGTAGCTACCAGGGTCATAGGGACAGCGATCTGCACCAGGAGATCGGCGTGGCTTCATCTTTCCCGGTTGTCACCCTTGGCCCGGCGTAGGGTGATTTGCTCCACTCACCGGGGAACCTACCTCTTCTCCCGTAGGCGAGGCGACATTTGTCGGGGCAACTTCCTTCCCTCTCCGGGGGGACCCCGTCACGCTCTCCCCACTCTCGGGCCTCCTCTCCCCTTAGTGTGTCACCCACTGAGGGCTAAGGGACTCTGTCACTTAGGGTGCAATGAATCAACCCCCTTCGGGGGGGGGCTTGGTACTCACCCATCTGTGATGAATGGTGAAGATTGACACAGATAAGTTATGAAAATTACGTACCTACCGTAATTATGATCTTCTGTGTATCTTCACCATTCATCACAATCCCGCCGCCATCCCCTGGGGCCTCGTGTCTCTGGTCCTCCTCCTCTGTGCCTACCCCCTTTGAGCGGGGTAAAGTGGGGCCACACAGAGGGGTATTTTCTCCCTTAAGGGGTACAGCTCGAGGGGCACTCCTTCTCTACTACATATCTCCACCCTGACAGGGTGGGAGTTGGTGGTTGCCCTCCTTCTGTTATCCTTCTGGTCCCATCTAACTGTTTAAAAAAAAAAAAAATCCCCCTTTTTTTCACCAAATATCTTTCCAGAGAGAGTACTAAGTCCCTGTACCCTGTCCTTCTCCAGAATAGCCGACTCTGCTTTTGGGGTATTGCCAGTTATTCTGTGCCTTGAATTCTGGCAGAGAGCTTTGCTACTCCTTGCAGTTCCTATACAGTCTGGTGACGGACAAGGGTCTCGGATCCTTGTTACCTCTCACTCTCTCCTAAATTTTCTCCCTCCCTTCCCTCCCTTCTTCCGTTTCCAGAGATTGGGGCCCCTACCCAATCCCCTTAGTCTTATTTCTTCTATGCTGTCCTTTCAGTCATTATTTCTCCTTTTAGTTCAGTTTTCTCTTCCTTTTTCTGTCCCTTGGACTCTCTTGTCCCACCCTCCATCCCTTCCTCTTACCTCTCCGGCGACTCAGAACTGGTAGGCAGGCGGGGTCGAGGGCAACCTAGCGGCCAACCCTTGAGCAGTGCGGCCGATACGTCGGCCTCGGCGCGCATGATGCGTCGGCTCGCCTATCCCGATAAAAAAAAAAAAAAAAAAGCTCCCGCGGGGTCCTGATCTCCAGCCAGTACCCATCTGTGATGAATGGTGAAGATACACAGAAAGATCATAATTACGGTAGGTACGTAATTTTCATTTTTTGGTCAGACATGTTGTCCCTTTTTTGGGCAGGTAGGTTCCTTTACGCTTTCCCTCCCATCTGTCTGATTCAGAGAGTTCTGTTGAAGGTACAGGCCGAGGGGGCTCGGATGATCCTAATCACCCTGCTGTGGCCACGGCAGATTTGGTTCACATACATCAGTGGTTGTTGTTGGAGCCTCTGATTCCACTGCCAATGTGCTCGCAGTTGCTTTCCCAGGATCAGGACAAGCTGATACATCCAGATCTCAGATCCCTGCACCTTCATGGCTCCTGCAGACATAGTTAAATCAAGGTATGGGATCTCCCAAGAGGTGGCAGACGTCCTCGTTTCAGCGAGGAAGCCCTCTACTCATTCCACTTATGCTATGAAGTGGAAGCGTTTTTGCTTATGGGCTTCGTCTCATCACCTGGACCCCCTTACCTGTCCAGTGAACTCAGCATTACAGTATCTCCTCTCTGTATATCAGCAAGGCTTGAGCTACTTTTCCATTAAGGTGCACATATGGGCCATTTCTGTTTATCACGTCCTCTTCGGCAACAGAACCGTAGCCCAGCTGGATGTGGCCCGCACCTTTTTACGGGGCATTCTACATTTGAGGCCTCCCACTAGCGATCCAGTTCCCCCTGAGATCTCCTTTTTGTTTTAGAGAAGCTTACTTTCCCTCCCTTTGAACTCGCAGCAGAGTGTGAGCTGCATTATCTTTCATGGAAGGTTTCTTTTTTAGTTGCTGTTACTTCAGTTCGAAGGGTTTCCGAGCTTCAGGCCCTGATGTGCAAGGAGTCTTATTTAACTTTTCATAGGGAAAGGGTTTCCTTCGGAACAAATCTCAAGTTCCTACTCAGAGTGGTTTCTGAATTAACCCTCAATCAGTTGGTTCATCTTCCAGTCTATTATTCAACCCCTTCCAACAGGGGAGAAGCTCTCCTACACACTTTGGATGTCCACAGGGTGCCTAGGTACTGCCTCAAATGTACAGCAGCACACTGCAAATCGGAGCAACTTTTTGTGGCCTTTGCGCCTTAACACCTGGGCAAACTGGTGTCTAAACAGACTATATCTCGGTGGCTATTCCATTGCATAGTCTTCTGTTACAAGTACAACAAACCTCTACCAGGAACAGTTAGAGGTCAGTCTACCAGAGGAACTACTACTTTCGTCTCTTTAAAAAATGTCTCTGTCCGAGACATTTGTGCAGCTGCTACTTGGAGTTCAGTACACACTGTCAGGCATTATAGCCTGGACCTTCAGGGACTATTGTCCTGATGTGCTGTCCCCCAACTTTTTTAGGCGATGGCCGTTATTATAGTTCCTGTCATCCTCCTCTCGGGGCTAGTCACCTCCTTAGCGTGGGACTGCTTGGGATTCAGTCCTAATGGTTATAGCCTGCTGCAAGAGCTCCCCCTTGAAGTAAGATAGTACAGTTATGTAAGAACTTACCCTAACAGTAGATCTTTGAGAGGAGCTCTTGCAGCAGGCACTGCTTTCCCACCCTCCTTTCCCCTGGAGAGCTATCAGCATGACTGGGGCAAGCTTCGTTTGGTTCGCTTACGGGGGTCCGTTTGCGGGTCCTCAGTCGGGGAACTGAGGTGGAGCTAAAGACTGTCCCCTTTTATGGCATGACCGACATCGGGGGTGGCTCCTGCTGGGTACTGCTAGCTAATTATCTTCTGGTGGTCCTAAGGCCTGCAGCATTAGTCCTAATTATTATATAGCCTGCTGGCTGCAAGAGCTCCTCTCGAAGATCTACTGTTACGGTAAGTTCTTATGTAACAGTACTTTCTCACCCGAGGAATTCTTTAGCATCTGTTGACAGAAGCAGTATGCCAGCTGGGTTCAGCTGCCCTGGAGAGGAGGAGTCAATGCAAATGAGGAAGGCATTGGCCAATCAGGATACAGTTAGAGTAGAGTGCTGCCTGCAGTCAGCCTGAAGGACCTCAGAACTTTTTCTCCGCTGAACTGGCAACACTGCCCTGGAGCTCTTCTCTTCGGAGATCTTCCTGAGCTATTTTCTTTCTTTTTGAGTGCTGCTTTAAGGTATTTTGTATATTTTCTTCATTTTATCTATTTTTACCGCATCTGTGCGGGCTTCCGCGCAGTTGCTGGTTTTTCATATTTTCCCGCTTTAGCGTTTTTCTGAAGTAAATGTCGCCATGTGTGTGATAAATTGCGTCATTTTATTTAATTTGTTAGTTTTAGTATTTATTGGTGGTTTTAACACTTTCTGGTAAAATCATTGATTTGCTTTTTGCATGTAGCATTTTTCCATTCATTTAGTGCAGAATTCTGGAACCCTTTTTTTCCTCTGTTTAAATTCAAAATAATTACTATTTGAAGGGTAATCCCCTCTCTTTTGGGGTGAGACTCTCTTGTTTGATGTGCAGTGGGCTTTGTTAACAAGAGGTGTGTAGTTGGTTCTGTTTTTACCTCTTTGTGAAAAAAATATATATTTCTCAAAGTTGATTTTGATTTGTTTGAGTCTTGGCCTAACTATTATTATCTGGGCTTTTAGTCTACCTCCCCCTCCTCTAAAAGCGCTGAGGAGGGTACCTCAAGTTAACACAAAAGAAATGACAAGTCCCCTTGGGACTTGTATTATTACAAGTCTGGTTCTGTAGTAGTTGTTTCTCTGTCCAAGCCTTTAATTTGAAAATAGGCAGGGTGTCCTCTTCCCTGCACAAAGACAGAAATTAATCTCCTCTGACGGACTTGGGGAGACATCGGGGTTGATAAAATTATGCCCTCTGCAACTGAATTTCTGAGAGCTTGGCAATTATTCCAGACTTTATTTTTCTGCGCGTTTCTCTGCTCCTTCGGGTCAGAGTATTCGTCTCCTTGTTAATCCTTATACCCAAGGATATTATTGTTATGATTATTATTAGTAATTTAGGAGAGGATTTTCCTGTTTTCCTTCTTGAACTACTCTCGGGGCCCACTAATTCCATTCGGTCACCCTGAGGTTGATTCAGGTTATGGTATAATGAGGCATATATATATATATATATATATGTATGTATGTATATTCATCCGGTGGGCTCCCTGGACTTTCCCTTCCAGGATGACACTGATAAAGAGGTGGAGGACGACGGCTTCATAGATCTGGTGGTTGCTCTCCTCCAACGAAGTTGACAACTGTCTGAAGACTCCTACAGGTAGGTTCTGGAAACCCCTCCTTCTCTTCCGGGGTTGACAGAAGCATTCAGATGAAGTACCAGCTCGGTAAGTGTTCTGCTGTTTTTATCTGTACACTTTTAGATTAAAGAGAGTTAGTGCAAACAGCGGCCTGCTTCTCAGCCTCGTGCCACTGTCTGCTTTCCCTCCAGAGATAGACTCTAGATAATCATATACCATGTGTAAATAATTCTATATAATGCCTTTAACCTTTGTAGCATGCGCTATTATATATTAAGAGTGTTTGATGTATACTATCCTTGCCATAGTGCGGCATCTCTTGAGCACTATTCACAAGGAGGTTTGCTGGAATACCCAAGTGGCATTTAGTAGCACTGTGCTCTCATAGTAAGTCATAATGTTACAGATTCTAGAGCCTTGGCGTAGGTCATTTCCCTCAGGCTTGCCTGTCTGAAAAGTTCCAACCTTTTGGGTTATGCTTTGGTACAAATTTTGGTTGGTCTTTATGTCAAACTGAAGCTGACAGGCACTTATGGATGAGTTTAACTCTCCTAGTACTCAGTTAAATATAAGCGTTCCTTCCCCAGAAGCCTCATTGGGGGACTTCGGGTAGGAATTATTCTCCCCTTTAGCCCTTTTTTCCTACGCCAACACATTAGGAAATTTCCAAATGTGAAGTTTTCCAGGGGTTTAGGCAAGAATGCTCTTTCATTCCTGATAATCTCTTTTTTCTTCAGTTATTTTAATTCTTGGTTCAAGTTTTTACCCCTTCTTTGGTAAAAAAAAAAATTAAAGGGAGATAGATATATGCAGATATTAACATTTAAATATATATACAGTCTATCTATGTGCATGATAAGTAAATGAATATCTAAAGTTTATCTCCAAATGCTGCGTTCTATGTTGTTCTTCAGTAGCATGTCAGCAATGCTAACTAGAGCACCAGAACCTCATGAGGGTCAAGGTCGTAAAAGGATTCCCTCCTGCTTGGGAGTTGGACCTTTTTCCCCAGGCTATTACCTGAATCTTAAAGGAAAATAGGGAACATCAAATCATTATCAATTTTCACAACCTGGGGTCAGGATGCTTCCTTGACTCAGGTCTTGCTTTTGCAAACGTAGGGTATTTTTCTTGTCTCCTTCGATACATTCTATGTTCTCAGTTCCTTAGTACGAGTTTTTTTCTCAGGCAGTTTTATTCCATGCCGTTTAGACTGCCTCCAGAGTGTTCTCAGATGCGGAGTGAAAATCCGACTGTTCTCCAGGTATCTGGGTAGGTTGGCGGGTCTCCCCTAAAGACAGGAAATCTCTGGTTTCCTTTTCAGAGGCTTGGCCGAACCTTAGCCAATTTCCCTTGACTTTGGTTTTCAAGCCCTAAGTCTGACATTTTGTTTCCTACAGTCTCGAGGGTTCTTTGTACCTACTAGAAAAAAGTCCCCTAACTATTTAAATCTCGGCAACTCTTAGGGGGCAATGCTCATCTCTTGTCAGGGGGAAGCTCTTTCCCTGCATGGGGTGCATAATTTTGTCATTGAAGTCCCAGGGGCTAGGCCTCTAGGTTAGATTCCAAATAAGAGAATTTTTTGTGAAGATTGAACCCTATTACAAGCTGGACTGGTGTAAGGAAACAGTGAACTTCACACCTCTCCCCTTCAAATCTTCGGTACAGAGGCTTCCTTCTGGTTGGCGCTTCCCTTCGGGGGGTTCCATCATTGGGTCTTGGTTTCTGAGCGAGTCCTTCTCTCTTCAGTTCCTGAAATCTCAGAGCATTTCGATCAGGCCTGCATATTTTCAGTCCAGAGGCCATTTAGTTGGATATCCCTGCCCTGTATCTCACTAACGAGCATTTGGGACACAGGACTTCCGATCTCTCCACAATAGCTATGAGTTGTTATCTCTAGCTGGCTTATTTGGCGGTGTCTTAGTCATTCATCCATCTGTCAGGCAAGGACAAAACTTTGGCAGGGCCACCACAAGTGGGCCCTTTGGCAGATCCTCTGAGCCACAATACTCAGGACCACCGCAAGTGAGCCCTCAGCACACAAGTCCTAGCCACATCATTCAGGGGAAAGGTCAGGTCCAGATCTGAATTTTCGCCTCCAGCCTGAACCTCCAGTTTTTTCCTTTTTTTCCTGTTGCAGGCCCCAGCTCGGGGTTCCATCCAACAGATTGTCTTATCTCAATACTGGCCTGAGAAGTTTTCTCTTTCCTTATATCCCTTGTTTCCTAAGTACCTCTGTAGTCAAGGTATCAGCCACCACGATCCCGGTGGCTCGGGACAACTTTGGTACTTTATGAAAAATCAGGAGTAGCGTTTTTCTCAGCTCCCCATCTTTTCTTCTCAAGGCCTGGTTCTTGAGAGGCTAGATCTCTTAGAGTCCCTGTATCCAAACAAGGCCTGGAACGTCTATGAAAAAGAAGAGGTTTTAGTATCACGAAAACCTCAGTTTTTCTAGGGGAAGTAGCTTTTCCCCTGGGTACAAGGACAAGAGCCTAGAGATTTTCAATCCTCTTTTCTCTCATGACTGGATTATTTAGTTCATTTCCAGGCATTACAATCTTGGACTTCGAACTAGTTTAGTCTTTGTGACTTGTTTCTTGTAAAAGTATAAAGGTTTTAATTTTTTCTTTGGGAGTACACCTAACGGTTACTCGGATTCTTTTTCCATCAGGCAAGAGAAATCTGTCTTTTCTCAGACCATTTCAAAGAATTCTGCAAAGGGCCATCTTCACTTCCAGACCCTTCTAGGACCGGAGTTTTTTCCCATGGAACACAAACCTCTGTAAGTTCAGTTTCATGGGGTGTCCCTTTGAATGTGTGGAAATTCTGTCCTGAAGCGAGTAACATCGAAGACAATTTGTCTGCTTGTTTTCCTCTGTCAGACGTTTTTCAGAGTTTCAGGTTGTTCTCTTAGGTCTTATCCTCTCAGTGCCTTTATGAACAAATTAGTCTTCTAGATGGATAGAAAATCTTTTTCCCAAGTGTTCTACCATTTCCTTCGTCAATCCCTTTTCTCTGCCTGTACTGCTCTCAGGCAAGTCCTGTATAGGCTATCTCAACCTGCTTGGAAGGGGCATGAATTAGTCCTACCGGTCTACGTCAGCAGTCCTAGCAGTTCAGGTTCTGTCATTATCATATTTTCCTTTCCTGCGTTTTTGCAGAAAAGGAGAAACCAGTGACCAAGAGTATTTTCCCATGGGACTGTTTTCCCGTATTTCGGGTCCTTCTCGTGCCTAGGGCCTACTTACTGGAGACCAGCTGCCTCCTGGGCAGCGTTCAAGGCTATATCCTCACCTGAAGTGTGCAGACCACTTATTTGAAATTTGCTTTTCACATTCAGTAAGATCTTCTTCGATGTGTAGTATGATAGGATGCCAATTTTGGCAGGATGGTACTTCAGAGCCTCTTCTTAAAATAGGTTTCTGTGCCCTCCTCCCAACTACACTGCTTTGAAGTCTGCTTCTTTCAATAGATGCTAAAGAATTCCTGGGGTGAGAAGAAACAATTACTCACCGAAGTAATATTACTTCTTCCAGGGTATTCTTTAGCATTATTGACACTCCCACCCTTCCTCCCCAGGAAACCTTGTCTAAAGGCTATGCTAGGGGATTTAGCCAAATTTGACGACTGTCATTCGTTCATGCGATTTTCAAAAAAAAAATTTTTTTTTCATAATAGTGTGTTAGAATATATAGTGAGTTATTGCTAACAGTTGTTTTGCCCCTAGTGGGCACAGTTTTTGCTCTTTTTCAGCTTCGAAATGCGTTCTGAGGTACTTCAGGCTGACTGCAGGCAGCACTCTTAACTGTATCCTGATTGGCCAATGCCTTCCTCATTTGCATTGACTCCTCCTCTCCGGGGCAGCTGAACCCAGCTGGCATACTGCTTCTGTCAATAATGCTAAAGAATACCCTGGAAGAAGTAATATTACTTCAGTGAGTAATTGTTTCATTCAGTTCCAGGGGGAGCACTATCCATTTCGAGCATTGCCCTTTGGCTTATCCTCAGTGCCACGGGTCTTTACCAAATGCTTAGTGGTGCTAGCTGCAGCTCTCAGGAGGGAGGGCCTATATGTCTTCTCACCATGAATGCCTCTGGGTTAGGCTGGGGAACTCATCTGGAGTTCCGTCAGACTCAAGAGACACGGTCCGCAGTGGAGGCTACCCTCCACATCAATATCCTGGAGATGAGGGCCGTTCTATATGCTCTACAAGCCTCCCAGACCATTCTTTCCCTGGGCCATCTGCTGGTGCAGACAAACAACATCAGTGTAGTCCACTACATCAACAAACAAGGAGGGACCCACTTGTACCCTCTGTGTCAGGAAGCGATGAGGGTCTGGTACTTGGCTGTGGAACATGGTCTAGGACTGCCGGCAGTCCATGTTCCAGACATCCAAAACATCCTGGCAGACAGGCTAAGCAGGTCTCAGTCCAGAATGCTTGAGTGGGAGCTGCTAACCTTGGTAATCAAAGACGTGTTCAACAGGTGGGGTCATCTGGAGTTGGACCTGTTTGCGTCCCCACTCAACGCAAAACTGCCGCATTTCTGCTTGCTCACTCCAGAGCCTGGAGTTTTCTGGCAAGATATGTTGTCCC
Source organism: Neoceratodus forsteri (assembly GCA_016271365.2). NCBI lineage: Eukaryota > Metazoa > Chordata > Ceratodontiformes > Ceratodontidae > Neoceratodus > Neoceratodus forsteri. The sequence goes on along the minus strand of CM057449.1, from coordinate 1,821,495,459 downwards.
TCCCTTGGAAAGGGAGGTTTCTCTATGCCATCCCTCCCTTCCCTCTAATTCATAGAGGTTCTAATCAAGATTCAAAGGGAAGGAGCCACTTTGATTCTTGCGGCTACCTTCTGGCCTCATCAAATCTGATTCCCCTTACTGCAACAGGTGGCAGTGGAACTTCTTCTACCTCTACCCCATGCCCCGGTTTGCTACCACAAGAGCAATGGACTGTAGTCCATCCAGATCTCAAGTGTCTTTGCCTTCATGCAAGGCTCCTGAAGATATAGCCATTTGCAAGGTTTGAAGTTTCTCAGAAGGTGTCTGATGTCCTCGTGGCTGCTAAAAAATCTTCCACCAGGGTCACTTATTCCATGAAGTGGAAGCATTTTGCTCTGTGAGCTGCTTCCCATAATCTGGATCTGTTCACCTGTTCAGTGAATCTGTTTCTGGAGTACCTGCACTCCCCATTTGATGCCGAGTTGCAGTACTCTTCAGTTAAGGTGCACTTGTCAGTCATTTTGTCCATTCATGTACCTTTTGGTGGCCGTACGGTGGTATAGCTGGATATGTCCCATATGTTCTTGAGGGGCAGCCTTCATTTGAAACCACCCATTTGTAATCCAGCCCCACCTTGGGATCTGAAATTTGTATTAGAGAAGCTTACTTTGGCTTTGTTTGAGCGAGCCACGACTGGCAAGCTACGCTTTCTGTCATGGAAAGCATTATTTTTAGGGATGTGGATATGTTGTTCATCCACACTTCTTGGTGTGTGCCTTTCCCCTTTAATTCTTGCCGAAAGGTCTTCAGGCTGGCTCCTTCCACCCACCCAGGTGGTATAACCCTCGGCTCTGCCCCATGACACCAGATCTTCCTTTCCGCTAGAACATACAGGTTGCCTCCTCTCCGCTATTGCATTTTATAGGCCCTGGCTTCAGATTTTTCAAATCTTCTGAAGACTCCGCTCGTTCGAGCAAGTGATTGCAGTTTGTGCTATTCGATCATGTAAGGTAAATCGTCCCCCGGTTTTCACCGGTGCCCGTGCCACCACAAAAAGTTGCGCACTGATCCCCATACCACGTGCATGTACTGCTTGGGTGTTGACCATGACACCCAGGCTTGCGAGATGTCTCGCTTTCCATCCAAACATCCTCGACAATTGTCTCGCATGCCTCAAGTTGGGCAGGCCCAAGAAACTTAATCCTGTGGTGAAATCCAAAGAAGCACAGTGGGTGGTCTCCGTGGCTGTGGGATCCACCGAGCAGTTAGAACAAATGCATTCCTTTGAGGAAGAAGCGACATGGGCCCCAGAGCTTTCCTCTCAGCTGATTTTCATTCCTCTCTACCTGGGCTCGACATTCTCGGATTCCTTTTAGGAGTTGCGCCAATCTCTCGCCACTAAGGGTGAGGGACCTTCGGGCTCACATATCTCCCAGTCCCGTAAAAAGGACAAGGAACCAAGAGATTCTTCATCTCAGTGGAGACATTCTTGGGATCGTGAGCAATCTCAGTCCCAGGAAACTGCAGTCTCGACTTTGGTCGAAATTGCTTCCTCGGCTGCTGGCTTCTCAGCTTTGCCGTTTGGTCAGTCGGATGAGGCCTCGATCGATGATGTGGTTGAGATCACTCTTGATCCTGTTGCTCTGTTGTCACCCGACGAGGCTGACAACTCTTTGACTAGGACCCCAGTCCTGCCTCTTCGTGATGAGGAGACCCAGCCAGCTGGGAATCCCATTGAGGAACCGGTCCCTGATCAGGGGAAATCACCGGCTTCCCCAGTATCTCCCGGGCAGCCGACTTGGCCAGTTTGATCGAGGTCGAGATCTCAGATCCCCCCGACCGACAGGCCAAGGAAAGCGCATAAACGTGCTAAAAAGAGGCAACGCCACCATTCATCCCCATCCTCCTTGGATGGGGAAAGGCTTCGTCGGAAACTCCATCGACGCTACGAGGATTTAATGTGCCAGCAAATGATTCTGTGCAGGCAGAAGCCTGCTTTGGTTTCCACCCCGGCCATTACTTGGCTTTCACCTCCAAGGCTGAAGCCAACTCCACTAGAACTGGTGAAATTGGTTCCCTTGCCCGCGGAGCCGGCTAATCCTGCCCCGGTTCAGCCCAAATCAGTCTCTCCACCGATTGTGGTGGAGCTGCTGCCTAAACAGCCTTTGGGAGCGGCTTCTATGGAAGATGCTTGGATGGTTTCAGGTCTTCTGTGTAGGTTATCAGTCACCATTATGCCTGACCTCCCCAGCCATGTAGAGGGGGACCTTGGTGGCAGATCAATTGATCAGGATTCTTTGGATTTGGACAACACCGACCTCCACTCTCATCCGCTGGTTGATGAGTCCGTTGGTAATCTGTCAACAGAGGAGGGCCCTTTGTCATTTTTGAGGATTCTCTGCCTTTTCTACGAGTCTACGGGGATGCCCCTGGAACCTGTCCAGAAAAGGGCAGAGTACCCTCTTACAGATATTCTTAAAAGAGGGATACCCCCATGGAAGTCTTCCCAGTGGCCGAGGTCATTGTTGGCCCGGCTTTTGAGCTGTGGCAGCACCCTGCCTCCTTCCCAGTGCCATCTGCTCAGATGGCCCGCAAGTATGCAGTGCCCATTGGGTCCCTCTCGGGGTTCACGGAACAACCATCGGTGGAGGGGTTAGGGACTGCTTCTGTTTTCAGAGGCACAGGCAGCTCTGCTGACACTGACAGACCTCCGGACAAGAAATCCAGAAAACTGGACCACTCTGCCAGGAAGACCTGTGCAGCCTCCTTTGTAGGCCTCCATCAGGCAAGCTCGGCCGTCATCATAGCACACTTCTCCCATGCCCTCCTGGGCTCCTTGGATGAAGTTCTCCCACATCTTCCCGCGGACCTTAAGACTACGGTCAAGTAGGTGCAGGAGCAGGGCCGAGCCGTTGCCAAGCAGCAGCTTCAAATGGCCTTGGATCTCGGGAACTCTTGTGCCCATTTGGTGGCAGCCACAGTTACCGTGCGCTGCAGGGCTTGGCTGAGTCTTTCCATCTTTACGGCGGATACCCAGCATAAACTCACTGATGTTCTTTTCCTGGGTACCGATCTCTTCGGCCCAGGTGTGGATGGTCACCGTCAGTGAATCGAGCAGTCCAGTGACACCTTGGACTCAGCTACTTCTGCCCAAAAAGCAGCAGAAGAAGAAGCCTTTTTGGCACCCTGTTCCTGCGGCCAAGCAGCCCTCCTTTCAGGGTGGGCAGCAACAGCAGGCACAGACTTGGCGCCCTTGGCCCAAGCCCGGGCCTCCACTGGCCCACAGACAAGGAGGTTGGGGTTTAGGTGGTTTCCAATCTGGAACCTCTTCCTCCAAGCCTGCCCAGTGACAGGATAGGGGCTGCCACTCCTATCCCCATCACGCCAGCTCTGGGTCTTCCCATGGGGGGGTCGGCTCAGTCATTTCCTTTCTGCCTGGTCCACTGGTACCACAGACAGGTGGGTCTTAGAAGTGGTCGGCCAGGGTCTGCTTCTAGAGTTTGAACAGTACCATCTCAGCCAAGCCCGTGCCCCACAGGAGGAGAGAGTATCAGCCACACTCGGTCGGCTCTGAGAGACGACATAACCCAACTCTTCCTCAAGGAGACAGTGGTTCGAGTGGCAGATCCTCCAGTCAACCCAGGGTTTATTTCCAGGTACTTCCTGGTCCCGAAGTGAACGGGGGCTGATGCCCCATTCTAGATCTACACGACCTGAATCAGTATTTCAGGCCACGCACCTTCAGGATGGTAATTCTGTCCCAGATCATACCATCCCTGGAGCAAAACATGTGGTTCTGCTCAGTGGATCTCCAGGATGTGTTCTTTCACGTTCCAATCTGCTCATCCCACCAGCGGTTCCTCTGCTTCAGAATAGGGGGAACCTATACGCTCCGAACCATGTCATTCGGCCTGTCATCAGCCCCACGGGTCTTCTCCAAATGCATTGTGGTGGTGGCAGCCCATCTCAGGCATCGAGGGGTCAGAGTGTACCCATACCTCAACGATTGACTCTTAGCAGGTTCCACCCAGCAAGAGGTAGTGCGGTCCAGGGGCCTGGCCCTCCAGACCTGCTCTCAACTTGGCCTCCTGATCAATGATGCTAAGTCGGAGTTCATGCCATCTTAGGCGATATGCTTCATTGGGACAGAGCTCAACTCTCGCCGACCCAGAGCATGGCTCCCGGTGGACAGTGCGGAGGTTCTCTCCTTATTTGCCCAATAATTTCTGGTTGGGCATTTGCGCGCTGCCCGGGACTATCTGCGCCTTCTGGGTTACATGGCAGCCTGCACCACCGTGGTCCATTGGGCCCAGTGGCATATGCACCCCTTCAATGGGAGCTGGCCACCCAGAGGACTCGGCGCCTAGATCATTTTGACCAACTGATCACTGTGACCTAGAAGATGTGGGATGCTCTCCAGTGGTGGACCGTCCTAGACCATCTGCAGGAAGGGATCCCGTTTGTCCGCCCCGAGCCGACAGTCGTCCTCATGACCGATGCCGCTCTCACGGACTGGGGAGCCCACATGTTCTGGACCCCCAAGGAATCCCAATACCATATCAACCTGATGGAGCTCAGAGCGGTCAGACTGGTGTTGTCAGCATTCACTCAGCAGCTCCGGGGAAAAGTGGTTCAAGTCCAGACGGACAATACCACGACCGTGTACTACCTCAACAAGCAGGGTGGCACGCAGCACTCCCGGCTGCTGTGCAGGGAAGCGCTCCGCATCTGGACACTCATGAGCTGACTGGAGGTGGATCTCCTAGCCATCCATGTGGCAGGAGCCTCGAATCAACTAGCGGATACCCTCAGCCGCGTAGGCAAGACATCCCATGAGTGGTCTCTCCATCCAGAGGTAGCTCACAGCCTGTTCTCGCACTGGGGCAAACCGATGGGGGACCTGTTTGCCTCAAGGGAAAGCACCAAGCTTAAGCTGTTTCATGCCCCCCCCCCCAGTGAGGATCGCTGCAGGGGGATGCCTTCTCAAGGCCGTGGACCCCAGGCCTCTTCTACGCCTTCCCTCCCTTTCCCTTGATCCACAAGGTGCTTCTCAAGGTGAGGAGGGACTAGGCGCAGGTGATCATGGTAGCCCCAGATTCGCCCTGCCAGTTCTGGTATCCAGGTCTTCTCAGCCTCAGCAACAGTCTCCCAAGGCATCTTCCAGCATCATATGTGTCAATCGGGGACGGTATTCCATCCAGACCGTCAATCCCTGCACCTGGCAGCCTGGTACCTAAGCGGCTAGAGTTCCAGGCTTTGGGTCTCTCTGAGGATGTACTCACAGTAGTGGAAGCATCCAGGAAGGAATCGATCAGAAAGTGCTATGCCTTCAAATGGAAAAGATTTTCCATTTGGTGTCAAGGCAAGGGCCCGGACCCTCTGTCCTGTCCTGTGGCTAGCATTTTAGACTACCTTTGGTCTCTGTCCAAAGGGGGTCTTCGACCCTTAAGGTGCACCTGGCAGCCATCTCTTCTTACTGGGCGTAGGCCAGTCAGCAGTAGATGGCACAGGAGAAGGTGGTCTGGCACTTTTTCAAGGGCCTTGATCACATATCCCCTCCGGTGCGTGAACCTCCACCTCCATGGGATTTACTGCTGGTCTTGGCTAAACTCATGGGCAAGTCATTCGAACCAATGCACAAGTGTGAGCTATCACGCGTGTTGTGGAAGATGGCCTTCTTGGTGGCTATCACGTCAGCCAAAAGGTTTTGGGAGCTCCAGGCACTTTTGGTGGAGTCTCCTTATCTGGTCTTTCACAGGGACAAAGTTGTCCTGTGCCGCCACCCGAAATTCCTCCCGAAGGTGGTGTCAGAGTTTCACCTTAATCAGGTATTGACTCTGCCTGTGTTCTACTCGAACTACACCTCGGATGCCGAGTACAGGCTCCATACCTTGGACCTGAGACGAGCTCTCTCCTATTACAAGGAGAGAATGGCAGAAATTCGGGGAGAGATTCAGCAGCTCTTTGTCACCTGCGCTGAAGCCGCTTCTGGCAGACCTGCAGCAAAGTTGACGATTGGAAGATGGATTACCTCTTGCATTGATCTCTGATATAGGTTGGCGGGTAGGGAGCCTCCCGTAGGCCTAAGGGCGCATTCTACCTGACATACCGCTACGTCGGTGGCTGCTTCTAGGGACATCTCTGTCCAGGAAATCTCCTGGGCTGCTACCTGGAAAACAGCAAACACCTTCATCACCCACTATCACGTCGACCTTGAGCCACGCTGGGGTGCTGGTTTTGGGGCCTCAGTTCTCCAGTCTCTGTTCCCTAAGTAGGGGATTATGTGCCTTGCCTCCCTCCTCCCGGAGAATTGCTAGGAGTCTGCCAAGAAGTGTGGATGAACAACATATCCTCGTCCCTAGAACTGGTTACTCACCTGTAATAGTAGTTCTAGGAGTGGTATATGTTGTTCATCCACACTGATCCACCTGACCTTCCTGGCTGCGACGCACAAACTTGGCTTCCAGCGAGCTAAGATCTGGTGTCATGAGGTGGAGCCGAGGGTTATACCACCCATGTGTGTAGTAGGAGCCATCTTGAAGACCTTACAGCAAGAATTAAAGGGGAAAGGGACATGCCAAGAAGTGTGGATGAACAACATACACCACTCCTAGAACTACTGTTACAGGTGAGTAACCTGATCTTGTCTGTGTCAGTCTTCACCATTCATCACCTTTGAGTAATGGCCAGAGGTCACGACCCTGCGTGAGCTTTTTTTTTTTTTTTTGGGATAGGCGGAGTCGACACCATCGGCGCCACCCTTCAGGCTCTTGGGTTGGCCGTTAGGTGTTGTCGACTCCTCCCTCCCACCAGTTCTTTGTCTCCCGCCGTCCAGATCACCTCATAGGTTGCTCTGCTGTGTGAGAGGCCTGTTGTTGTTCTTGAAGCCTTCGGCTCCGTTACGAAGTCCGTCAGCTCCGTCCTTGAATTCTTCTGCCGGTTCAGTTTCACTCCACTCGACGTCACCTAAGATTAAAGTAAGACTGTTCCTTTCATTATTTTGCAACGTCGGGTCTTGTTTGGTGGTGTTTTTTCCGTAGGTCATGTCTCGGTCGGGGGGGCAAGAAAACAATGAAGACGGGACGGCCCCCTATACGTTGGTGCCAGTGTGGCCGTAAGTACTCCATCACCGACCAACATGGCCATTGCCTCGCATGTCTTGGCCTACTACATGATGTGGATTCGTGCGACGCCTGCTTCTTCATGGACCATCATGTCATCGAACAGCGCACGTGGAAAGCTGGACGAGCTCCGCCACTTTCAGGGATACAGGCTCGCCTGGGCTGCCACGCTCTTCCTCGGCCTTTCCTCTGGGTCTCCTTCCAGTTCTATATGGACCGAGGAGGAGGGGGCTTCTGCTTCTTGTAGCCTCGCGGTTGCAGAAGCCCCTTCTGCGATGCTGGTGGCCCAATCTGTTCCCCCCAGGGGACGGGCAGGAGGCACCGCCTTGGCAATCGCCCCTGTGGGGGTGAAGGCTCCCCCGGTGTTGTACCCTCGGCTTGAAAGGTCTGGGTCGGCGCCGTCCTCGTCACCATCTATCAGCACTGTCTTGGGCCTTGGTGCTGTTTGCGGCGCCGTCATCCGTGCCGGTCCGTCACTTGTTGCTGTTGCTGCCGTTGGCTCCGTTCGCGGCATCGATGGTGCTCACGGCGCCGTGGGAGGATCTACGGCGCTGTCCTTGACTGTCTCTCACCCCGGTGCGTGGTTGAGCATGGCACCGTGTCTAGCTCTGGAGCTGCTTGTGACCCCGAGCGAGGACATGGCGCCTTTGGGATTTCTGATCTCAGCGCCGTTTGTGGCGCTGAGGGTGTGGTCGAAGCCATCGTCTGCGCTGTCTCTGGCCTCGGCACTGTGACAGGCTCCGGCTCCGATGCTTCTGCCATCGTTGGAGCTGTGTCTTCTTCCCTCACTGTTTGCGGTGCGGCTGGGGATGTTGGCACTGACTCTGGTGTAGTCTCTGGGTCTGGTGTCCTTTTCAGTCGGGATGGCAGCGGGCGTCCATGCACTGTTTGGCACAGAACTTCGATCTCCACCTCTTCGGAGGAGGAATCGGACTCAGAGTTAGATAGGCAGTCTGACTGTTTGGAGTTGGCTGCTCACGTGGACACCTTGGTAGTGTCCTCGACAGGCCCGGAACCAGCCTCCCTCTGAGGAGCGGACAGTGACTCCCAGGACCAGGGTCAGGGGTGCTGACCAGCAGGCAGTGGTGCAGGCCACCATTGCTCTGCAGCCTGGACTCTGAGGGTTTTCTGACCCCTCGAGTAGTGGTACCCCCTTGAGTGTTGTGCCTGGATCGCCCAACTTTTGGGCCGATTGGAGTACCCACAGGAAGGCAGGGTGCTGCCCCCTGGATAGCCCCTTCGGGGGCTGACCAGGGTTGCCAGCTGCCTAAGCTGGCTCTTTCGAGGAGGAGAGCATTTTCAGATTCCGGGGGGTCGAGGGGTATGGGTTCCGTGCGGCGACCTTTTTCTGGAACCCACCCGGGCTCTGGGAGAAGTCGTAGTGCGGATCCCCGCACATCCCTTTTGGTTTCCTCAAGAGGGCCCTGTTCTTTGGAGGTGGAGGACCATGCTTTTGGAGTTTCGCAGCCCCGGTCACCTCACTGGGGATTCTTCAGGGTGCAGCCTAGGCAGTTCCAGTTTGGTTGACCAGCTGTCGGCTGTGGAGTTTTCCGGAGCTCCTTCTTCTCTTGGGGCTCCAGGTGCGCTCCCTAGCCCAGGCGGAGGACAGCCAATTCCTGTTGTCGGCTCTGCACCCTCTCCTCTGCCACATTCTCCTGTGCTCCTAGGTATTGTTGGTCCTAGTGGTCCTCTCTCTCCTGGAAGCAGTTCAGGGCGGTGGCTGCTCAATTTCCCACTTATGTCAGGGCTATGGACAGACAGATTTTTCAATCTCCTCCTGTGCAGCCAGCTTCTGAACTCTCGAGGTCCCCTGACTCATCGCCCTCTTCTGGAGGAGAGGAACCATCTGTCCACATCTCCCCAGCTGTTGATCTCGTAGAGTATCAGTGATTCCTTGTGAGGATGTTGGAGGATCTGCACATCACCCACGCAGCACAATCCAGAGCACTCGACGTGCGCCATTCTAGGCGATTTCAGTGCGGACACCCTTGTGGTGCCCCCCGGCCTTCTCCGTCGGGAGGCGTTGTTGCATTTCTGGCAGAGACCTTTTCCGGATTCTCAGCCCCTAGGGATCTCTGCCAGAGGTATTGTGCCCCACCCCCGGAGTCTCCAGGTTCTATGCCTCATCCTCTGTCAGGATTGACACAGTTGGACTCCTGATGGGCTTCACGCCCCTCACCGTGACCAGCCCCAGATCAAGATTTTATGGATTTTGACTTCTAGGGGAGGAGGACGCTCTACTAGGCACGGTTGCTGCCCTCTGTTTCAGCACATCAGGCCCACTATGTTACCTATGATAGGTTCCTGTGGTCCAGGCTAGGTCAGCTTCTAGCCACTATGCCTGACATGGAGGTAACCAGACAAGCCATTGCATTCTCTGCGCGTGGCCTGGAGCTAGCAAGGTACCGAGCGAAGGCATCTTACGTCGCCAACGAGGTAGCTTCCAGGGTCACAGAGACAGTGATCTGCAGTAGGCGGATGGCATGGCTGCGTCTTTCCCGGTTGTCACCCTTGGCCCGGTGTAGGGTGATTTCCTCCCCCTACCAGAGAACCCATCTTTTCTCCCATAGGGTGAGACGGTGTCTGTTGGTGCAACTTCCTGCTCCTTCCGAGGAGTCCCCGTCTCACTCTCCCCAATCCCGGGCCTCTCCAGACCCGTGAAGGTTCTCTCTCTCTTGGTGTGCCACCCAGTGAGAGCTAAGAGACTTAGTCCTTTAGGTTTAGGGCCCCCTTTGGGGGCTTGGCACTCACCCAAAGGTGATGAATGGTGAAGATTGACACAGCTAAGATATGAAAATTATGTAACTACCGTAATTCTGATCTTTCTGTGTATCTTCACCATTCATCACAATCCCACCCTCCATCCCCCTGAGGCCTCAGTCTCTGGGTCCCCCTCCCTCTTTGTGCCCTTTCACTCGTCCCCCTCCTTTCTGTTAGTCAGGAGTGGGGTGACTTGGGGCACATGGGATAACTCTCTCTAGGGGTAGAGTGGTCAGGTTGGGGAGCACTCCTCCTTAAGTGCCTCGGCTGCACCCCTGTGGGTTGGAAGTTGATAGTTGCCCTCTGTTCCCTCTCCCCTTCTCCCCGTCAACTTGCTTTAATTTCCTTGTCCTTCAGACACAGCCTCGATTTAATTTAAGAAACTAGGTTTCTGACACCAAAAATTGAATATCCCTGTATCCTGTCTTTTCTTCCAGAATAGCCAATTCTGCTTACGTTGGAGTTATTGCCAGTGATTGTGTGCCTTGAATTCTGGCAGTTAGTCTTTTGGCTACTCCTTCACAGTTCCTATTCAATCTGGAGACAGGTCAAAGTTCCAGGGTGTGTTCCTTAACCCTCCCTTCCTCCTCCTTATTCTACTTCCAGAGATTGGGGCCCCTAACCAATTCCCTTCATTTTTCAAACTTATTCTGTCCTCTCAGTTGTTTATTTCTCCTTTCAGTTTATATATCTTTTCCTTTGTCTGTCCCTTGACTCCTTGTCCCTCCCTCCCAACCCTTTCTTACTGTAATGGCCGACTCAGAACTGGCGGGAGGGTGAGTCGTACAACACCTTCGTGCCAACCCGAATGCCACGCGGTCACTAGCCTCAAGGGTGGCGCCCATGATTCATCGACTCCGCCATCACATCCAAAAAAGCTGTCAAGGAGTCGTGATACTGCCAGAACCCAAAGGTGATGAATGGTGAAGATACACAGAAAGATCAGAATTACGGTAGATAACGTAATTTTCATTTTCTGGTTGCCATTACTTCTGCTTGAAGGATTCCCGAGCTTCAGGATCTGATGTGTGAGCCTCCTTATTTGAATTTTCACAAAGACAGGGTATGTTTGCTTACCAATCCTAAGTTTCTACCTAAGTTGGTGTCTTGAGTTTACTTTAAATCAATCCATCCACCTGCCAGTTTATTTTGCAGAGTATGCCAATCCAGGGGAAGCATTGTGCCATACTTTAGATGTCCATAAAATTCTCAGGTATTATGTTCATTGTACAAAAGTCCTTGCAGCTGTTTGTTTCTTTTGCCCCGGTAAAGAGGGCATTTCAGTTTCGAAGCAGTGCGTGTCCAAATGGTTGGCCAACTGCATTACCTTTTGTTATAGAAAGTACGGTAAGAAACTTCCTGATGCTGTGCATGGCCACTCAGCTCGAGGTATGGCAACTTCTGTTGCCTGTTTCTGGAATGTTTTAACTGCTGAGAGCTGTGCAGCTGCTACCTAGAGTACTGTCCACACTTTCACTAGACACTACAGTCTGGATAGTGCTTCTAGACCAAGGGCAGGTTTCAGCCTAGCTGTGCTTCAGAGTCTTCTTTCTTAGGCCTGTTGCTTCTAGCTACATAGACTGTTTCTATGTCAGAAGTGTTTGAGACTTGTTCCATAGGTGTGGCTTGCTGCAAGAGATATCCTCGCTGAAGATATTACAGTTACGCAAGAACTTACCGTAACAGGAGAGATTCTCTTGCAGCCAGCCATGCTGACCCTCCCTCCTTCCCCCTTGCTTTCTGGTCTGTATCCTTCTCCAGAATGCTTCACCTTCTGTTTTTAACCCTACAGTGGCATGAATCCTCAGCCTCCTCGGTTCCCCCAGAGGACATCTCTGTGGATGGTCTCTGTGGGGAACTGAGGAGGGTATGGGCCACCTCCATGTGTGTGTGTGTGTGTGTATATATATATATATATGTGTGTGTATATATATATATATATATATATATATATATATATACACACACACACGTGTGTGTGTGTGTATATGTATATATATATATCTCTGAGAAGGGACATCAGCTGACGTCATCGTGGACAACCCCAGTCGACTGCTGGCTCGAAAAGTTTCTGTGTGGTTCTAGTGCCTGACGGCTATAGTTCCATAGATGTGACTTGCTGCAAGAGATTCTCTTGAAGATCTACTGTTACAGTAACTTCTTATGTAACTGCAGTAGTCGCACCTGTACACCATCTTACAGTGCTGGGCACAGGGCGGTATGCAATGTTGGCACAGGAGAAAGTGGTTGGGTGGTTTTTCAGTCCTGGACCACCTGTCCCCTTAGGTGGGAGAGCCTCGGCCACCATGAGACTTACTGCTGATGCTGTCACAGCTGATGATTGTACCATTCCAGCGAATAGACAATTGTGAGTTGTCACACATGTGAAAGAATGCTCTCGTGGTCGCTTTCTCCTCGACCAGACTGGTGAGTGAACTCTAGGCACACACTGTGCCATTTCTGTATCTGATTTTCTGCAAGGCCAAGGTGGTCCTTTGCCCCTACGCGGTATTCCTGCTGAAGGTGGTCTTGAAGTTTCACCTTAACCAGGTGTTAATACTCCTCTGCTTCTTCTGAAGTTGCATGCTTTGGAGACTGGATATTCATTTCACTTTATTGGACGTATGCCAAGCGCTAGTGTACTACAAGAAGCGCATAACAGGGTTAGTGGTGGGGTTTTGCAGCTGTTCCTCACTTATGCTGAAGCCACTTCAGATAGACTGGCAGACAGACAAACAACTAACTGATGGATATCCTCCTGCATCACTCTGTGTTACCTGTTGGCTGAACCAGACATACGACTGCCCCCTTTTGCTGCTGCCAGGTACACTCTGATCAAGGAGATCTGGAGGTCTACTTTCTGGCCCAGTGCGCACACATTCATGTCCCACTACATTATCAATGTTCTCACCTGTCATGATGCTGCATTTGGGGCCTCAGTTCTCCAGCCTTTCTTCACCTAATTGAGGTGAGTGCTTTGCCCCCTCCTCCTAGAGAACTAGTAGGAGTCTTCCAAAGCATGGATAGTAAACTGTATCTAGATAGTTAGAAATTTAAGCATAGATGTACTACTAGTATTCAGGTCACATCCTCACAACCTCCCCTGGCAGGACTTTCTTTGGTTTCCTGCTTCCAGCATATAGATCTAACATCATTTGGAGCGGAGCCTGAGGATGACACCATGGGTGGTGGGAGGAGCTAAGTTTCAAGACATCCAGTGAGGGAACTACACAGAACTGCTCAAGTGTGGATGTGGACTGACGGCTATTATTAGACCTATGATTACGGGTAAGTAACCTCTGATAATTACTGGTGACCCCCTTTATCGTACCATTTTCAGTGCTCTCCAAAACGCCATAATAACCCGAAAATTTGTTATTACAGCATTCTAAAAACTTTCTTTTGCCAGCAGTGTCAATTATTCGTACCGCGCCACCTGACTAGCTCTTAATGTGCATGTGGGCGGTCCGAAGACTTCAGAAAACATGGCGGTGCAATTTCTCCGTTTCCGCGGAGTTGTACTGAACGCCTGCCTGCCCACCTGGACTAACAGCACGCCTGCCACCCTTTCCATCTGTAAGTTTAGTATTTTCAAATAAATTTTAATCTGGTTGATCCTGCTCAAAAGACAGTGACTCCCACCAGGGAACGGACCATGGTAACTTACTGCTCATACTGTCAATTACCGCGGTTACCCAGGCGCTTCTACAGTGGAATCTAAAATAAAGAAATAAATTTAAAAAAATATGTCCGTACTAATGAGAGACACAGAGTTGCTGTATGTGTGTGTGTGTCCTGTCTGTCTCAGACACCAGTGCTCAAAGGACTGAAAGTCTCAAAGAACTCAAGTGTTCAAAGTACAAACTAAAAAAAAACAATAAAAAAAAACTGCCTGCACCAGTAATTATAAAAAATAAAGTCTATGCAACTGTGTGTTATGGATTGTTTTGACACACCCTTGGTGTATGATGACCTCATAAACCTTGGGGTATGTCAAAAAAATCCATTGCAAACAGTTGCATAGCCATTATTCTCTATTTAAGTCTCCTTATAATAGAAGTTATGGATCATTATATATAGGTGTGCATTTATGGGTGCACTAACTGATTGTAGTAAACATATCATTGACCCACAAACTAAAACATTTCTGAAATGGCCTTTTGTTTTCCTTTGTGCTGTCTCTTCTGGAAAAACTGCAGTCAAAAGCAGATAGGGAGGGTAGATATAATGATTTTCATTGTTTACAGGCATGCATGAGCTTAGTCTATAAATCTGTAATTCGCTTTGTTTCAGATACATGAGGGGGAGGAGGCAGAGTCCATGTCCCAGCCTGGAGATACTTCTGAGGAAGCGGAGGAATCGAAGTGCTGCAGTATCAAGCTATTTGCTGATGAAGAAGGATACGATGCAGACAGTGAAAGTAACCCAGAAGATTGCGCAGCCAAAGAGGAAGGTAAAACCACTAACAGTAGGCATATTTAATTATCCTAAATGTATAGGGAGATGTTGACGCTCATAAAAGATTCCAAGAAATTTGTTTAAAGTGAGTCTTAAAGTTAATTTTCATGCTTCCTTAATTTAACTGTAGCTGTCACTGATGGAACAAATTTAGCAATGGGTGGCCCATAACCAGCACAAAACATGGCTTTCATTTGAAGTTCAGTTGTATAGCATGACGGTCCTAGAGCAGTTTATCGCTTTATCGTTGGTTATGAGAAACATTTGTGGGATTTACAGAACAGGAAGATGGAGCAGTATGATCTGTCTGCATTTGCGTCTGATCGAATGTGTTCAGAGTAACCATCCTGTTTGGAAAGAGCTGTGGGCATTTGCAGCAGCTTGTACTAAGTGCTGACTTTCTGTGTGCAGTTGCGTCTGAGCTGTAGATGCTGGTAGACCATTTAATAGGTGGGCTATCAGTACAGCGGTAAGTCTGCTATAAAAATGTTGCTGACTCTGAAAATCCTCCTCACTAATTCTTTAAACTGGCTGAAATCACCTAAAATCTTTCTTTGGAATAATATTTTACTTTGTTCTTGAATTTCACTTCTTTTCTCAATGGACCCAGAGTGTCTCACCAACTAAAGACTGATCTCAAACTTCCCATTTTTAGGGAAGGTTTTAGAAAAAAGTGATGGCCATCCAGCTCGAGACTCATATCCTGTGCCACTTTTGAGCATTTTCAGTCTGGATTTAGATCCGGGCACAGCACGGAGACTGCCCTGGTGAAGACACTGAATGATCTCCTGATAGCAAGAGACAAGGGAGGGCGTACTATTCTTGTTCTCCGGGATCTCTCTGTGGCATTGGACACCGTGGACCATGAGGTATTACTGGACCGACTGCGGAACTGGTGTGGACTAACTGGCAATGTCATCAACTGGTTTAGGTCCTACCTCACAGTTAGAGTGCAGAGGGTGACGATGGGACATCCTCATCTAGCCCATGCCCCCCTATGCTGTGGAGTTCCACAGGGGTCAGTTCTGTCACCTCTGTTTTCACAGTGTACATGCTGTCGTTGGGAGATGTTATCAGGTGGTATGGGCTGGGTTTTCCTTGTTATGCCAATGATACCCACTATATCAGTCATGTGCACCTGGAAACCAGATGTGGCCTCTGTGTTTAACACCTGCCTAAACGAGATCCAGAACTGGATGGCTCAAAACTGGCTGTGACTCAGCCCGAACAAAATGGAGGTACTGGTAGTGGATCCTGGTCATCAGTGAGATGGGGGAGGGTCGGAGAATGATCCTTGTTTGATACTGGGAGGTGTTCCCATGACCCCACTTCTCAGGTCAGGGATCTGGGTGTTGTCCTTGACGATGGCCTGACATTTCATGCCCAGGTGCTGGCCGTCATCCAGAGTGCCTTTTACCATCTCAGGAACATTGCCTGGATCTGGGCCCTGATACCAGCTGATGACCTTACCACACTAGTGCATGCCTTCGTTATGTCTAGGTTGGATTACTGCAATGCTCTGCACCTTGGGCTGTCTGGATGCAATCTCTGCCATCTGAAGCTGGTGCAGAATGCAGCGGCCAGGCTGTTGACTGAGGTTTCGAGATTTGACCATGTCACCCCGGTTCTCCGTGGACTGCACTGACTGCCGATAAGGTGGAGGGTTGCCTTCAAGGTTGGATTACTGACCTATAAAGCCCTGCACAGCTGGGTACCAGACTGTCTGCAAGACCTCTTGGTTCCTCACCACCTGGCTTGTGCTCTCCATTCCTCTAAGGGTTGCCTCCTGGCAGTCTCCAGGGATAGGTTGCGGCAGTCTGGAGTTCGTGCTTTCTCCGTTGCCGCACCAGTCCTGTAAAATTCACTGCCAGTCTATCTGAGGGAGAAACCCTCTGTGAAACCTTTAAAAAAGGGTTAAAAACATTTATTTAGTCAAGCCTATGATTCGGATAATGCATAATGGCTAAAGATTTTGTATTATACTGATCGTCGTGTTTTATGTGACAGATTTTAAATATTGTGTAATACTCTGCAAGGTGTTGTATAAATTTGGATGTGTCACTTTATTGAGGATGTTGTTTTAAGATGTTGTACATGCTCTGAGCCTCCGGGAAGGGGCACCCTATAAATAAAGTTTCTTCTTCTCCTCTTCCTCCTCTTCCTCTCTTTTATCATACTAACATACTATTTGCCAGAAGATTAGGCCTTACAGTCTATCGAGTCTGCTCAACCTCAGATCCCTAGTTGGGTGCCAGGCTCGTGTTCCAGAACCCCTTATCTTGAACCAATATTTTGAGTTCTGAATTTCTAATATAAGCTGTTTGCATACAGGTGTCCATAGTCATTTAAAAAATACTAGAAGATAGTTTTTCCCCTAGCTTTTCTTATGCAATAGTGGTTTATGTTTTTTGGTTTTTTTTTAATCCTAATTTAATTCAAAGCGGGGATGGATATGGGGTGATAGAGGAAACAGAAAGCATTTTTTTTACATTGAGGGTGATCAGCATGTGCAACAGCCTTCCCAGTGAGATAGTGGAAAATGGCACTGTTTGGACTTTCAGAGCTGGACTAGACAGAATCCAGAGCAAAAATTGCATCACGGGTTATACAGCATGAGGGGTAACATTTCGGTAGGTAAGTTTGAATGTATGTCGGTAATTGCATCTGTGTATACCTGCAGCAGGAAGGACTGGCAAAGAGTAGCCTTTCTGCTACCTCAGTTCTATGTCATTATGTAAGTTGAGCACGTAAGTAGGGGAATGTTGTTACCTTACCTAGTTCTATTTTTAATTTTTTTTTTTTTACTTTGCACAGATAATCTAACATTGAATTTTGTTCATACTCCGTTAGTTGAAATGACTAAGTTTGTGATGTCATGGTGGATCTTCAGAGAGGCCTCTATTTGTTCCACCCTGAATTGCACCTAATCAGTCTTTATCTTTGTATTATTTATGGTGCACCTCTCTAAAGTTTCAACCAGAATGTGGTATCATGAGCTGAATAATACATTTCAGCATAACGAAAACAGGCATACAGTAATATATGATTTTGTGTATTTCCAGTTCAAGATTTCACTTTACATTTTTCAAGCAAATATATTCAATAAATCTGTTTTGAAAATTTGCTTAAAAGCCAGTACAGTTGGTGCATTATTCAGTAGGGTTGGAAGGACATTTCACAACTGGGGTGACCACAGCTTGGTCACTTACTGTTGAAAGGCATGACAGAGGCATTGCTAACAACCTTCTGAGCAACCATTTAGAGGGCAACTGAAGCGGAGTAGGACAAGTGACTCCTGATACAAGTCGTCCCAGACCTTGCAAACTATTTAATAAGATCTTGAAATACTAGCCAGCAGTACTATAATATAGTGTATGGTGGAACGCTATTCTAACTCAAAATTCTACCACACTGAAATGCTGTTCATCCACACACAGACAAGAATGAATGGGATGTTGTATTGACCATACATACAAAAACAGCATTCCATTCATTTAGACCAAGAAGCTTGAGCCATGCCTGAAAGCCATCGGGGTGTGTGTTGGGGGACTGCTGTTCATGATACCAGCATTTTACAAGACACCCAAAGGTCAAATGTGCAGGCAGTTAAAGTTCAAGGGGTATGGGCCGGCGGGTTGCAGTTTGTGTTGCGGAAGTGGAGAAATGTATTTATAAAGTTAAATTCTGAAAAACCAAGAAATCTTCCAACTGTCTAGCAAGTAGGTAACTGCAGAAAATGGATCTTTTAATTGCAATTTTAATATTTGGACTGCCACATTTATGATACAAGTTATAAACTGCATTTCTCCTTGTCTTCCATACACTATACAAAAAACTGACTTTGCAGTCTCGCTGAACCAGTGTGAATTCAGCCACTTCAGGGTTTATGATTCCCTCTGACCTCTCGAGCTTTGCTCTCGAGGTCGCATGGAATCATAGACCCCTCTGTGGCTGAACACACTGGTTCGGCACGATTGCTCAGTCAGTATTCTCTATATATTTGTGAGGCTACCACCTGTCAGAAATACAAAAACAGAAGACTACTGCTGAACCATAGATGCTAAGTGCAACAAACCAAAAAAAAAAAAAATGCACAGGAAAAAGACCAAGCGCAGCACTCAACCTTGGAAACTGGAAAGGACGCTTTGACAGGGCTGAATAGGATCCTGTCCCAGTTGTTATGAAGAGTTTGAATGCAGGGATCTGTTCTGTTCTTCCCTTTCCTGTCTCTTGTCTGTCTGGTTGTGCAACCAAATTTTCCTGTGAGACCTAGGATTTGATCACCCCGACAATCTTGCATTTCTTTGCCTCTCATTGTCTCGCAGTCTTCCTTTGCCATTTCTGCCTTTTTCCTCACTTGCATATCACTGGTATAAAAATATATATAAATCATTATGTGGAAATGTAACCAATATTGAGATTGTTTTGTTTAGAAATGATATAGTGTTATTGTTGAAATGTATACAATTATAATTTAAGATGATTTCAAAAAGCTATTGGGAACTCAAGGGGTTAACCTGAGAACAGTTTTTAAGCCCCTTTTCAGAAACTATGGAGAAGGGGCCTCAGTTCTGGGACATTGTGTTCTTGCTGCACCTGCCTAAAACATGCAAGAACATTTTAGAAAAAAACAGGATGCTTGTTAAGGGGTTGGGGTGGTTGCAAAGACTTATAAAAACCGAGCTGCAGTTTCTTGCAAGAGAGAGACACAGACACACACAGAGATTGAAGGAAAACTCAGATGGATCTTCTCTGTTTATTCTGCCTTTGTAAATAGTTATTCTGAACTATTTTATTTTTTTATGTTACTACTAGTACTAATAAATACTTTTTGCGAATTTTACAACTGCTCCTGTTTTTTCCTATGCTTCCTGACCTGTGCCTCGATGATGGACAGGCTTCACACACAAGATCTAATGCAGTCCAGAATTTATTGAAGTTGCAAGTAGAACATATCAAAGGGCAGTTTTAGTGCGTGTAATGGTTGGCTGGCATCCTCACCAAACAGCCCAACATTTTGAACACTTCTGGTGCTTTGTCAAGGGATGAAGGGATGGGGACCTCTTGAGTACAAATATGCTAGCCCTTTTCTATTTTTTTTTTCATTTAAATATTGGTTGTTTTTGTTATTGTTTATTTTACTAGTCCTTGTGACAGGGTGAGACCCTGTCGCAATTGTTAAGCAGAGAGTTAAAAGCAAGGATCTATTTTGTCCTCTCCTAGTCTGCCACTTGTTTTTCTGTTGCTTGTCTGATTATGCAATCAAATTGTCTTTGTGCACCTAGGAATTGGCCACTCCAGTTGTCTCCCAGTTTCCTCGTTATCTCCCTTCCTTCACTTGCTGTTTCTACTCTTTCTCCCCTTGCTTTTGTGGTTAAAAAACACGTATTTGAATCTTTGTGTAAAACTGTGATCCCTTGGTCTGCAACTGCATATAATTATATTGTTGAAATGATTGCAGATAGCTATTTGGGTTTATTAGAAAAGGTATCAGTCTGGAACACAAGCTTGTTTACGGAATTGTCAACAGGAAACCAGCTCTGGGGTATTTTGTTGCACCTGTTAAGTCTAGATGCGCTCGTCAGTCTCCAGGAAGGACAATGACAACGTTTTAATACTTTCTGTGGAAAACAGGAGATACAGGAACAGGATACAGAGTTCAAACTCTCAACTGCCAGGCAAAAGCATCTTATGTAATGAGAGCAGTGTTTTTCCAGGGGGACTCAGGTGGTGGATTTTGTTTGTTAGCTTGTACTGCCTTTATGAAGCACTATCCTGTACAATTTTATTTTTTCTATTTAAAAAAACGCTATTTTGAAGTTTATAACTTCTCCTCATCTGCATATGCTTGCTGACCTATGCCGCTACGACAGTCTTGTAATTTCACACTGTTTCACTGCCCCTCATCAAGGTACCCTGAGCCTCTGGGAAAGGGCACCCTATAAATATACTACTACTTAAAAAAAAAAAAAAAAGAATTATTTTTTATTGAGGCATTGTACCTACAACAATATATACAATAAAAAAAACAGACGGTCTCATACATTTTACCTATTTTAGAACAAAAAGGGCAACAAAGAGAAAAAAATTCAAGTATTGAGTTACATAAACAAATAAGTACCACCTACTAGGTAAGGCATGTGGGTGAAAACACAATGGGACACCCTACTTAGTGGGGAAAGGACTTACAAAGAGAAGTAGGTCTCTTAATGGCACTGACATTCTCCTGGGGCGTTATAGTGATTCAGTGGAAGCCCCTTCCCTGGTAATACCACTAAGGGATTTTCTCTGCAAGAGGTTCAAAAGTGAAGCCCAGACTCGGTAGAATGCAACCAGTGAGCCATGGGCTACGTGCGAAAGGCACTCGCACTCAGCCAGTTTAGAGATGGTGGCCATCCATTCATGTGGGGAGGGAACCGCAGAAGAATGCCATTGTAGGAGCAGCTGCCTTTTGGCTGCCAGAGCCAGCGGGATTACCCATTTGTATTGCCAAATTCGGCACAGCAAGGGTTCCATTTCTGTGATATAGAGAAGAGGGGATGGGGGCACCTTTGCCTGGTGCCTCTGTGGAGATGGAAAGGGTCAGAAGTGTTACCATTCATTAATATACAGGCACTGGGGTATTTATAAATTTATTTAAAAGTGATTTAGCAGGAAAGACATACTGAGTCGCAAAGCTCGTTTCCAGATGAGTTCTTGGGGAGGGCTAAGTACAAACAAGTAGAAGCGCAGTAATAACAATACAACAATATACAGTATGTACAATAATATACATTACCAGAGCAAATAATAATGCAAGTTAAACATCAGAAATACAAAGTACCCAGTACACACAAGAAGGTAATGTCACAAAATAGGAAAAGGGGGGGGGGGGGAGAGTAAATAGAGGAGGGTGAGAAAGATAGTCTGGGGAGTGTGGTGTGTGTGAAAAGGTAAAGTAGTTGTGGAAGTAAAAGTGAGAGGAGAAGAGAACAGATTATGGTGGCTAGGGTGGAGTAATAGAGTGTAGAGGATTAGGAAGGGATAGAAAGGGTGATTGCTGGGGATGGGAGGAAGTGAGAAAGAAGTAAGGGAGTGCGAGGAAGTGGTGGAGGGAAAGGATGTATAAAATAGTTTGACTATGGAGATGAAGCCACTGCCAGTGGCCATTTTCTCCATAATTACATATAGGTAACCCCACTCCACAGAATCAAAAGCCTTCTCAATATAAATATTAAAAAGGAAAGCTGGATCTTTGTCAAGGATATTTCTTTCAGCAGGTCATACATTAGAAACTATAGCTGCCAGGCGTCAGGACCACAGGGACACATTTTTGCAAGCAGTCATTCTAGGGCCACCATCGGGGACGTCACCACATTGATATCCCCCTCTGTAGCTGTGGGTGGCCCCACGCCCTCCTCAGTTCTTTTCCTGATGACTACCATCGCACCTCGGACTCCACGAAGCACCACCGCTTCAATCGACTCACATTTTCTATCACTTTACCTCCCTAAAATGATCCCCCACATTTTGTTTATGCCTGAATTGGACCTCTTCCATCACTCCAGCTGTGGTCAGATCATCTGCCACAAGGATTTATGTGAAGTTGTGTCTGTTGTATGGGCGCTGACCACGACATCCAGGCCTACCAGATCTGCAGCAGCTTCGACCAGGTCACTCTGCAACGTCTTCAAGAGCGGAAATCTTTTCTTATGGAGCAGAAGGTCACTGTCCTGGAGAAGGAGCTTCAAGCCAGGTGCTTCTCCGCTGCCCCAGCCTGGTCCTTGGGATCCCATTCAGCCAAGGCCCAGGACAGGTCAGGGAAGCATTGCCACGGGAGAAGGACCGTTCTCGGTTGCCATGCCCTGCGCCAACCATTTCAGGGTCATCGGCGGCCCCCGCTGCTGCCAACACTCTGTCACCTACAGGGTCAGCCTTGGTAACCATCCTCACTGGAGCTGCTCAGCCCTGTGGCGGTTCATCGTCGACGGGCCTTTCACTTTTCCCGCCTGTGATTCCTGCTACCTTTCCTCACCCTTTCTACCATTGGGGGGGGAGACTTTGGCAATATGGGCAGTTGGCTCCACCAGTGCTGCCCCTCGTTGCTGGGGCTTCCTCCTCTGTCCTGCTGAACACCCTCCTCATCAGGGTCCACAGCCAGGGAGCAGTGCTGGCCTTATGGTGGCCAGTGACAGTCATGTGCAAACAGGCATAAGGCCTCTCCCTTCGACTCCTCTGATTGTCCCGATGATGTTGGGGTTGCAGGGTCCTCAGCTGGTTCCCCAGCCTGCCCCTGTCACATTGCTTCTTCAGCCTTCCCCATCGACACCGGGGCCTCAATAATATCCCTTGTCACCGCCACAAGGCGTTCCACCGTCAACGATCACTATCGACATCCAGGCTCTTTTGTTATCTGTCCTGGACCTTATACAGAAGATCGTTCCTGTCCAGAGTCCATCGCCAGCAGGTCTGGACAGGTGATACTGCACCCAGGTAGTGAGGTGGTACAGGTTCAAACAACATGAAGTCTTGCTGTATTCTGACAAATTGCAGTGAGGTCCAACCTTCGAACTGCCCCGGAGATGAAAGAGTTAACTTTCCATGCCAGGCATGGAACGCTGAGCTCGAGCTCGGTTGAGACTCTGTCTGTTGCTGTTTGAACTCAAACCGTCAGATTCTTTACTCCGCCTCACTAAACAGTCGCTCCGGAGATTTCTCCTTTGCTCGGTTCAGTTTGTTGGTTAAAGTACCATTTTTCTTGGTTTTCGACCGAATTTAAACCGTAACCTATCGGTTCAGTCTCTGTCTGTGGTATTCGTGAGTACTAGATAGGTTTATTTTTGTTATTATTCTGTGTGGAACTTGTAAACGTGTGATCGGTTTGGTTTGAACCGATCAGGTTGTTTTAAAATCTATTTCTGCTTTTAGAGTGTGGTTACCAGTTCTTATCAGTTCTAAAAAACCCGGATTTTATTACTTTTTTTCCACGTCCCGTAACACGGTCAGGAACCGATAAGGGTGTCTTGCCTGGCGGATTGCTGAAAAAAGGGTAAGTTTTTGTTACGACTGGCCATGTCTGAGAAACCCAAAAGAAAAACCGGGCCCACTGGGTTTCAACACTGTAGTGTGTGTGTGGGGAAGTCTTTGCTAAGGCTGATCCCCACACCACCTGTGTTTATTGTCTGGGGTTTGACCACCTCGATTCAGACTGCCAGATTTGTAAAAATTTTTCCTGCAGCTACCCTGGAAAAAGAGTTGGTAGGCTCAGGGAAAGGGAGGCCTAAAAGTCCGCTGACCCGGATGGCCAGCCCGGTTCAGTTCCAACCGAACCAGAAGGAGTGCTCTCTGACCAGGGCGAAACTTCTTCGGGCAAAAGGAGAACCGATTCTGAGGAGTCTGTTCCGGTTAAGAGATCAAGAAGGGATGAATCAGCCGGTGCGGATCCAAAAGTTCTTTCTCCGACCACTGATGAAATAGCCAAAACGATAAAAATTGTTCAGTCGCTATCCCCGGTTCCGACCGAACCGGCACCATTAGGAAGGCGCTCAGTTCGGTCGGTCCCACCGGTTCCGGATTATGATTTAGAGGAATTTTATGAACTGGAGGAGGAGGAAGGAGAGTATGAGGAAAGTGAGTGTGATTATGAAAGTCTGAATGTGCCCATTGACCCGGACATCTCTCCAGACAGACCTTGAGGAGTGTCTCCTCCTAGGCTTTCTGAGTCCCCCTCCCATTTCATGTTTTACAAGAAAGTGGCTGAAACTCTTCGGTTTCCTATGGAAGAAGCTGTGGATGACCAGGAGGAGCCTGACTATGTTGAAATGATGGATATCCCAGAGTCCAGGAGGTTGTCTATACCCCTTCTTAAGTCTTTTGGGAAACAGACAATAAAAATGTTAAAGACTCCTAATTCTATACCTCCTGTGGATAAGAGAATGGACAAGAGGTATACTCTCTCAGGCTCAGATACGGAGTTCCTTGCCCAGCAATGCAGCCATGTTGGGGTAGTGCAGGCTGCAGCCTATTATAAGGCAAATATACCCTTGGCTTCACACCCCCCAGATAAGGACTCCAGGAGGATTGATGCCATGGCAAAGAAACAGTACATGGCAGCATCCTTGGGACTCAGGCAGGCCAATTATATGGCCTATACAGCTAGATATCAGAAATCTAGATGGGACACTGTAATGGCTTTAGCTAAACAGGTCCCTGGCCAGCTTGCCAAGGAGCTGGAGCAGGTAGCTGCTGATGGTATTGAGGCATCCAAGTTGCAGTTCCATGCTGCAGTGGACTCCAGTGATGTTTCATCTAGAGTCATGGCTACATCTGTGGCCCTTCGTAGGATGGCTTGGTTCAGATGTACTAGCCTGTCTCAGGATACCCAGACTAAGGCCATGGATTTTCTTGTTGTGGGTAATTCTCCGTTTGGGGAGCAAACAGAGAACTACATGAAGAAAATGGATGTGTACAGGACCACCTACAGGAGTGCTCAGGCCAAGGAAAGGCAAGCCACTCATCAGAGGCAGCATCCCAGGGGCAGGCCTTTTCATAGGCCTTTATACCAAGTCCAGGCCTCCTCTTCGGCTTATGCTCATAGGGGGTTCTTTAGAGGGAGAGGCAGACTGGCTACAAGCAGGCCTGCTTCCACCCCTCAGCCTAAAGCCCTGCCAAACAGGCATCCTGATGGTTTGCCAGGCCGATTCTCCACCACCTGTAGGGGGCAGGCTGACTTACTTTGTCCAGGACTGGATGTCTTTAACATCAGACAAATGGGTCCTGAAGTAGTGCAGGGACTGTTTCTCAGCTTCCAAAAATTTCCAAAGATGAGAACCAGATCCTTTCCACCTGCAAATCCTTCAGAGGCACTTGCCCTAGAGGCAGAGGTCTCTTCCCTCTTGGCTCTCAGAGTTATAGAAAGGGTTCCACCCCTACACAAATGGAAAGGATTGTACTCCAGGTACTTCCTAACCCCCAGAAAGACAGGAGAATTACGGCCCATCCTGGATCTCAGATATTTAAACAATCACTTTTTAAAGCCAAAGTTCAAAATGGTGACTCTGGGAATAATTCTACCCTCTCTAAGGCCAGGGGACTGGCTAGTCTCCCTGGACCTCAAGGATGCCTACTTCCATATTCTCATCAGAAGCTCCCATCGAAAATACCTCAGGTTCGAGCTGCCCTCAGGCCATTACCAATTCAGAGCAATGCCCTTCGGCCTAACCTCTGCTCCAAGGGTGTTCACAAAATGCCTGGCAGTAGTAGATGCCTTCCTAAGAAGGAAAAGGATTTCCATCTTCCCATACCTGGACGACTGGCTCATAGTAGGCCAGTCCCCAGACCAAGTCAAGTTACACCTACAGATAATTCAGCAACTGCTTACTTCTCTAGGTTTCCTTCTGAATCTTTCAAAGTCGGTTCTAGAGCCTGTACAGTTCCTCACCTTCATAGGTGCAGAGCTAGATACAGTAAAGGCAAGAGCCTTCCTTCCCCTGGACAGGGCAAGGACCCTTATTTCACTGGCCTCTTCATTCACCCTACTGGTGTCTCGACCAGCAAGGCATTTTCTACAGCTCCTGGGGCACATGGCTGCTTCTACAGCAGTGGTGCAGGGAGCAAGATTTCAGATGAGGGACATTCAGTTCCACTTGAGAGCCTTTTGGTCTCAGGAAAAGGATCCTCTGACCAAACTGATCCCAGTGACTCAAACCCTGATCCAGGCATTGCAGTGGTGGCAGGATCAGGACAGTCTAAGACCGGGAGTTCCTTTTGTCACTCAGTCTCACTCTCTAATCCTTACTACAGATGCCTCCCTCTTGGGGTGGGGAGCTCACTTGGGAGACCTGACCACTCAAGGGTTGTGGTCTCCACAGGAATCTCTGCTTCACATCAATCTATTAGAACTCAGAGCAGTGTTTCTAGCACTTCAGGTTTTTTCCAAGTCTGTTCAGAACAAAGTAGTTCAGATCAGGACAGACAATACCACCACAGTGTGGTATATCAACAAGTAAGGGGGCACTCAGTCTACAGCCTTTTGCACAGAAGCAATGAAGTTATGGTCTCTGGTCTGTTCCCTGAAAACCTCTCCTACAGCAGTACACCTCCCAGGCAAGGGCAATGTCCTGGCAGATGCTCTCAGCAGGATATCTCAGGGCCATCACGAATGGTCCCTGGATCCTCTGGTTTTGAAGTTGATCTTCTCCAGATGGGGCACCCCACAGATAGATCTTTTTGCAGCCCCAGACAATTACCAACTTCCCCTCTTTTGCTGCAGGCCCCCAGTGTTGGGCTCAGTCCCCCTGGATGCCCTAGTTCTCAATTGGGAAGGGAAGTTCCTGTATGCCTTTCCCCACTTCCCTCTCTTGTTAAAGGTGTTAGTCAAAATCAGGTCTCAGCCCTGCAAGGTGATTCAGATTGCTCCAGACTGGGGCAGACAGCCCTGGTACCCTCTCCTGTAGTCTTTAGCAGTCTACCTTCCCCTGTTTCTTCCCAGGAATTACAACCTGCTAACCTGTGCTCAGGGGAGGGTTTGGTATCCGAATCTCAAATCTCTCAATCTCAAGGCCTGGCTCTTGAAGAGTTAGAGTTTGCTGATTTACACCTCTCTCAAGGTGTTATGGATATCCTAAAGGCTTCTCGGAAGCCTTCCACCAGAAGCACTTATAACTCCAAATGGAAAAGATTCTCCATATGGTGCTCTGGGAAGCATGTTTCTCCAGAGTCTGCTGGCCTGCCCACAGTCCTTGACTATATGGTTTATCTTAATAGCTTGGGACTCTGACCAGCTACACTAAGAGTGCACCTGGCAGCTTTCTCTGCTTTCCTTTCAGCAGGTAAACCTTCTTCCCTTTCAGCTCATCCTGTATTCTCTAAGTTTTTCAAGGGATTGCTTCATACCAATCCACCATTCAGGGACCCTGCCCCTGTTTGGGACCTTAATGTTTGCATTGCTCAGCTTATGCAACCCCCTTTTGAGCCTTTGTCCTCAGCAGAGCTTAAGTACTTGACTTGGAAAACTGTTTTCTTGGTGGCCATCACTTCTGCCAGGTGCATAAGCGAGTTACAAGCCCTGTCAGTGGAGCCTGATTTTATCTCTTTCCATAGAGATAAGGTGGTCCTCAGGACTAACAGGAAGTTTTTACCTAAGGTGGTTTCAGACTTCCACCTTAACCAGTCTGTGTCTCTTCCTGTTTTCTTCACTGACCATTCCTCCTCTGGTGAGAGGAGGCTGCACAGTTTGGATGTGAAAAGGGCCCTTAGCTACTACCTAGAGCATACCAAGGGTCACAGGTTTGACTCCCTCCAACTGTTCCTCACTTATGGTGAGGTGGGTAAGGGAAAACCTGCCACTAAGAGATCCATTGCCAGGTGGATTGTCTCTTGCATTCAATTTTGCTATGAAAAGCTAGGCAGGACTCCACCCTCAGGCCTGAGGGCCCGCTCTACCAGAGGTACAGCTGCTTCCCTGGCTGCTGCCAGGGATATTCCTATCTTAGAGATGTGTCAAGCAGCTACCTGGAAAACAGTTCACACTTTTACCAAGCATTACTCTCTGGACATCCAGGCTAGGAGTGATGCTCGGTTTGGCACAGCAGTGCTTCAGAGCCTATTTCCTAGGTAGGTTCTGTCCCTCCTCCATGGAGGTACTGCTTGGTAGTCTGCAATTTGTCAGAATACAGCAAGACTTCATGTTGTTTGAACTAAAAATTACTCATCTTAGTAATGTTGTTTCTTCTAATGGAGGCTTGCTGTATTCTGACCTCCCCCGCCTTCCCCTCTCAGAACCTTTGTTTTGGGATGTGGTGGGCAGTAGCAGTGTTGGCACTCAAGTGGTGCCCCACCTTTTATTTATCACCCCCCTTTTCTTTGGGTGAGTGGGTGTTGTGTTTGTTTAATTTTTTCGGTTTCCTGACTTGAGTCTTTGTTTTGGGACCAAAAAATCTGTTTATATATTTAGTAGTCATTTGGCTAGTGTAGGTTTACAGCTTCCAAACAGGACACTCAGTGAGTTTAGCTCGTAAAGATCTGATGGTTTGAGTTCAAACAGCAACAGACAGAGTCTCAACCAAGCTCGAGCTCAGCGTCCCATGCCTGCCATGGAAAGTTAACTCTTTCATCTCCGGGGCAGTTCATCAAAGGTTGGACCTCACTGCAATTTGTCAGAATACAGCAAGACTCCATTAGAAGAAACAACATTACTAAGGTGAGTAATTTTTTCTTATCGATGTACTACCCAATAATTCTGAACAGATCAAAGATCCAACTGCACTCAGGAGCTCAGTGAAGATGAGGTGTATCCTCAAAATGCACAGCAGACCAAGTTCCATGTCTCATAAATGCAGAGTTTATTGGTCTGTTGGCTGCAGCCATTGTCGGTGTCCCCTTGGCAAGGCTGCACATGCGCATCCCCCAGTGGACCTTGAGGGTACAATGGGGCCAGTGGACAGATGATCTGGAGCTGATGGTCCTGGTCTCCTTGCCAGTCAAAAAGGCTCTCCAGTGGTGGATGGAACCCGGTCATGTGCTGTCCGAGGTTCCTTTCTTTTCTCATACCTTCCCCCAATTAGATCCTCACCTCGGATGCTTTCGGGATGGGCTGGGGCGCTCATCTGGGCCCTTTATAGACTCAAGCGATGTGGACTCTGCTCGAGGCTTCGCTGCATATCAGTGTTCTCATGATGTGAGCTGTATTATACAGCCTCCAGGTTTTTCAGTCTCCTGTCCCTGGGCCCGCTGCTAGTGCAAATGGAGAATATCAGTGTGGTGCACTACATCAGCAAGCAAGGGGGCACCTACTCCTATCCCCTTTGCAGAGAGGCAGTGACAGTTTGGTACTGGGCTCTGGAGCACAGCCTAGAACTGTCAGCTGCCCATGTTCCAGGCACTCAGAATGTCCTGGTGACCAATTAAGTTGATTGCAGTCCAGAATGCATGAGTGGGAGCTGCTCACCTCAGTGGTAGAAGACCTGTTCGACAGGTGGGGTCATTCAGAGTTGGACCATTCTGTGTCCCCACTCAATGCAAAACTACCTCTTTTTTGCAGGCTCAATCCAGGGCCTGGTGTTTTCTGACAAGTTGCATTGCCTCTGTCTTGGAAAGAGAGGTTCCTTTATGCCTTCCCTCCCTTTCCTGTTATCTAGAGAGTGCTGATCTAGCGCCAGATGGAGGATGCCACCTTGATTCTGATGGCTCCCTATTGGCCTCGGCAGATTTGGCTTCCACTGTTGCAACAGTTAGCAGTGGAGTCTCCAGTGCCTCTTCGCCTGTGCCTGGGCCTGCTGTCACAGGAACGGGGGACCCTTCTCCGTCTGAACTTCCAGTCTCTTCACCTGCATGCCTGGCTCCTGAAGACGTAGCCATTGCCAGGTTTGGGGTCTTCCCTAAAGTAGCTGATGTCCTGGTGATGGCCTGGGAGCTTTCCACCATGGTGACTCATTCCATGAAGTGGAAGTGCTTTGCTTTGGGGGAGGGCTTCCCACCATCTCGATCCCTTCACGTGTGCGGTGAACCAGATTTTAGCGTACTTGCGGTCCTTGTCAGCTGCTGGCCTGAAGTACTCTTTGCTGAAGGTGCACCTGTCCGCCATTTCAGCCTTCCATGTGCCCATTGAGGGTTGTATGGTAGCACATTTGGACGTGGCCCATACCTGTCTGAGAGGCATCCTGTACTCAAAGCCTCCCATCCGTAACCCAGTCCAGGCCTGGGACTTGAATTTAGTTTTGGAGAAACTTACTTTGGCTCCTTTTGAGCCTGCCACGATTTGTAAGCTACGCTTTCTGGCGTGGAAAGCATTATTTTTAGTTGCTATTACTTCTGCTCATAGGATTTCCAGGCTTCAGGTGCTCATGTGTGAGCAGCCCTATTTGATTTTCCACAAAGACAGGGTGTCTATGCATACCTACCTTAAGTTTTTGCTAAAGGTGGTGTCTGAGTTTACTTTGAATCAGACCATCCACCTACCTGTTTATTATCCGGAGCATGCCAGTCCAGGGGAAGCACTGCTCCATACTTTAGATGTACATAGAATACTCAGATATTATGTTCATCGTACGAAGGGCTACAGGAAGTCCTCACAGCTGTTTATTTCTTCACCCCTGGGAACAAGAGTATACCAGTTTCTAAACAGTTGCATACAGAATGACCAGTGCACTCCAGGACCTAGGCCGTAGGTGCAAAACAGGCAGCTAGCCAAAACTTAGAACAAACACAAAAAAGGTTTTGCACTCCAGTGACTGACTGGCAGCCCCAGCTCTTTGAGCATTAGGTCTTCGTTAGGGGGTGTGTCATGATGGTACCACAGACCCACATTTAAATCTATACCTTAAAGTGCTCCTTACACCATGCTATAAAATATATACACACAACATTTTGTATTTTACAATTTAAAATAAACTGTATGAGGGAGATGCGTATTATCCCTGTTCCACATCCATTACGGGTTTCCAATGTGAGTTTATTAAGCATTTTACTATCAAAATATAATAATGTTGGGGCTGGCCCACTGGCACAGCAGTAGCTCTATCGCTTGCTACACTGATGACCCGGGTTTGATAGTGAGCTCGGGTTGCTGGAGGGCTGGCTGGGGGAGAGAAGGATTGAACACCCGACGGGCTGCTCTCCTTCTCCAGAGAGGGGTGGGTGACTGTCCTCACTGCCATACTGCCACCTGAGTGACCACGAGTTGTGGTGCAGCAGAGGATACAGTATGGCTGGGAGGGGCGGACGTCGACCAAAGACCGGAGTGAAGGCACGTCTCTGTGTGCCTTCATCTCATTGGTCCTCCCCGAGTGCCAACATCCGTACGGGGCAGGGACCAGAACACAGGAAAAACCCCACGTCTGGGTCAAGTGACAGGCTCCTGCACCAGCGACTGAGAGGGGCCGGGGGTGCAGCTCCAGGTGCACGCTCCCCTGAGGTTTCGGAGGGGAACACGGGGACCCCTCTGCCCCACAGGGGAGGTCATCCGAGGATGCCAAGAATACTGGAGCGGGGCACTAATGGAGTGAGTTCCTCCAGTCCTCATGGCACAACCTGTGTGGTGCATTGGGGGACCCCAAGGGAAGGACCAGACTTGGCGATGAAGGGGCATAAACAGAAAGTAAAAAATATACATCTGTAATAATATTATTTGATAATCTGTGAATGGGGCATAAAGGGTTGATACACAGAGGCACTGAAAAAGCAGCACATGACCAACAGACGACCTATATTAAGACGTTACTGTAGTCACAGCATAGTATTCATACTCTTAGTTGTCAGTTACTTTACTTTCAGTAATGAAACTTAATGGTAAGAAAAGACGAAAGGAGGGGGGGAAACAGAAGCTGAATTAGCTGAAATCTGGATGCTGTATACTGAATTACTTCCCTGGTCGGGCTCTGCCGAGGATAAGCCAGAGAGCATGTGTCAGAACTGATAATGGCTGCCTTCCAGCATAAAGTAGAGGTACTGCCTGTGGGACTGTCAGATTTTGATATGAAGGTTAACATCCTTCGTATCCGGAGCACAAGCCAATCTACTTTTTGTAGCAGGGGTATGAGAGCCTGAAGAGACACCATTCAAAACTTTTTGTATTCGATGAATTTGTTCAAGTCTCTGAGGTCCAATACAGGATGCAGGTGTCCTGTTGATTTACTGATCAGAAAGTATCTGGGATAGAACCCCGGTTCCTGTCTTTGGGAGGGAGAGGTTGGATTGCTTTCTTTAAAAGTAGGGACAGTACTTCTCTCCGCAAGGTCAGGTGATCCCAAGGATAATGAGAAGGAGACCAAAGATGCACTGGAGGTTTGGACAGCAACTCCAGGGCATAGCCTTTCTGTACCATTTCCAGGACCCACTTGCCTGTGGTGATTTCCCATCTATTTTGGCAGGGGATGGAAGATCCTTCCCCACACTTGTACCCTCAGAGGCAACAGTGGAGGGGGAGTAAGCGGGGAGTCAGAATGTGCTGGGGCCGTCTGAACCATAACTTTTGATCACCTTGGAATGCCTGCTACCAGTGACAGAGGGACCTGGAGCGAGACTGCATCCTGCTCTATAGTACTATCGACAGTAGTGACACCTGCCGTGGCCTACAGGTCTATGAAATGCACCCGTAGCGCATCCTCCTGTATTTTGTAGGGTCAATGACTTCATAGACCTCAGAATCATTTTGGATGATTGAAGGTCTTTCAGTGCATTATCCACATCTCTCCCAAATAACTTGGAGCCCCTAGAAAGGGCATTCATTATGGCTTGCGGTACATCGTCAGCAGCAAAGCTAGCCACTCTGAGTGAAGAAATATCTTCCCACTCAAATGCCAAAGGCATAAGACACATAATATACTGACCGTAGTAGGTGCTTACCTGCATTAATACCAGGCAATGCGGCTTTAGTAAATTCTGCTTTTCCAGGGCTGTCAGGGAGAGTCTGAATAGTAGTCAAGGCAGACTTCCACAGTCTGTTCCGATACTTAATCATGTAAGCCTGATAATTCTAAGTTCTTAGCTCCAAAGTGGCAGAAGTACGTTTGCCCATACTTTGTCAAAAGTTAGAGTACTCAACGTTCTAGGAGCCTTAGAGCGATCACGAGTGGCTACGTTTATTACAGAATCCTTTTCTGGTTGCACATCATAGTAGTGCGTGACAGATGGAACAGGGCACTGCTTGTCAGCCTTTCTTGGGACAGCTGGCAAAGTACAGGACTTTTGCTTGGCAGCACAGGTAGTATCCTCTAATGCAGATTGTACAGGAAGCACTAAAATAGTAGGGGAAGCTGTAACTTCATAGTTTCATAGTTTTTTTACAAATTCAGGAGGCATAGCCTATTGTTGAATTTGCCATCCAAGGATGGTTTTAATTATCTATATATTCAAATTTTTTATTACCCATGAATTTGTCAAGTGTGCCCTTGAACGTATCCATAGTTTTGCTGTCTACAATTGAGACTGGTAATGTATTCCAAGAATTAACTATTCTCTGAGTGAACCATTGATGTCTTTTCTTAGTTCTACAGTGTACACCTTTTAATTTCCTGTTATGAGATCTTGTATGTGATGTACCTTGTTTCCTTTCAGTACCAAGATTTTCTAGAAGTCCTTGTTCGTTGAAAGCTTTATAGAGCAAACAAAGGTCTCCCCGAGTTGTCTGTATTGTATAGAAAATAGGCCAAGTGATCTCAATCTGTGTCATATGATTTATTAGTCATACCTTGTATTTTTTTAGTCATTCTCCTTTGAACTCCTAATTGTTTTTTACCTCGAATTGTTAAGGGTGCACAGAATGGGGCACAATATTCCAGATGGGATCTCACCAGACTAGTAAACAATGGAAGAATAACCTGAGGTTGTCTGCTTTTGATGTTTTTCCAGATGCAGCCCACGATTCTCTGACATTTCTTCACTTTGAAAGTAATGTTGTTCTCGAAATTTAGCTTATTTATGTTTATCACCAGATCTTTTTCATCTTCTGTCACTTGTATTTTTACTTTATTTAATGTATAGTCATTTTTTAAATTGTTATAGCCCAAGTGCATTACTTTACACTTTTGCTCGTTGAATTTCATTTTGTAATTTCTTGCCCAGGTCTCTAAATTTTCTAATTCAGCTTGCAATAAACTGGTAGATTCAGTAGTATTGACAGTGCAGCCTATGTTGCAGTCATCTGCATATTTGGATATCCAGATATTATCTGCTGTCTGCATTGAAGATATCAAAATGTTAAATAAAACAGGGCCCAGCACAGAGCCCTGGGGGACCCCACTCATAACGTCCACCCATGACGACATGGCACCTTTAACAGATTTTTTCATCTACGATTATGTAACCATGAATCAATCCATTTAATTAGTTTGTATGGGAATTTTAGTATGGTTAAATGTTCGAGCAAAATTCTTTGAGAGACGCGATCAAATGCCTTGGCCAGGTCCAAATAAATTATGTCCACAGGTAGTCCCTTGTCCAATGGCGCACTTACATTTTCAAAGAAATTAAGTTGGTTCGTTAAGCACGACCTTCCCTTTCTAAAACCATGTTGTGTACTATCTTGTAGTTTATTATGGATGATGTGATCTTCCATTCTGCGTAAAATTAATCTTTCAAAGATTTTCCCAATGACAGATGTCAGACTTATAGGCCGATAGACACTACAGATTTTAAATCTGTTTTATAGATGGGAATTACTATAGCTTCTTTCCACGCTAAGATGCATTCTCCTGTTTCGAGGGATAAATTAAATAATTTTCTAAGTGATCCTATAATTTGTGAAGCAATTATTTTTAAGAAATTGGGGTGTATTCCATCTGGTCCAGCTGATAAGGTGACTTTTAAATTTTGTAATTCTTTTAGAATTTCTTTGTCTGTAATGGGTTCGACTGTAACTTGGTTGGGGTTTGTTATTGCATTATTAAAATGTTCCTTATTAGTAAATATATTATGAAAATATTTATTGGATTCTTCTGCTATTTTAGTTTCATTTACTATAATCCCTGAATCTGTTTGTAATGGGCCAATTGTTACTTTAGATCCTCTTAAGGAGCCAATGTAGTTATAGAAGTTTTTCTTGTTATCTAATGTTTCAGTTGCCAAATTAATTTCCATGTTGTTTTTTTTTGCTTTCCCTATTTCCAATTTTAACTTTATTTGTGCATTTTTTGTACTGATGCAATTTTTCTTGTGATGGATGAGTTTTATATTTCTTATAATTTCTTCGTTTTTTGGCAATCAATCTCTTAATTTTATTGTTCCACCATAGGGGGTTTCTATATCCCTTATTGTATTTTTTTCTGTTTGGTACCCATTTATCTAAGCAGTGTATAAGTTTGGAGAATATACAGTTCCAAACTTGATGTACATTAAGGCCCTCATATTCAGAGCTCCAGTCCCATGAACTCAAATATTTTTATTTTAATGTAATTAGCTCTTGTGTAGTCCTTGGTTATGGTGATCCCTTTAGTCTCTGTAACCCTAGTCTGTATGAGGAATAGGATCATATTGTGATCACTATTTCCAAGTGGTTCTAATATTCTGGCATCGTGTACTAAGGTTCCCATGTTAGTACAATATTCAATGATGTTATTGTTTCTTGTACCGTGGTGTATTATTTGCTCTAAGTTTTGATTAATTGTTATATCAAGGAAATCTTTCTCAGTGTTACCCTTCCAGGTGTGTTTTATCCAGTCAATTTTAGGAAAATTGAAATCACCCATTAGTATATAATTTGTTTTTGGATCAAAACTGTTAATCAGTTTTAGGAAGTCAATATTCTGTTCCTTGTTCAAATTTGGAGATCTATAGGCCAAACCAAAACACACTTTTAATGATGGTAAGAGAATCTCTGCCCACATTATTTCACTATCAGTATCCGTCCGGATGTTGGTGTGATTACAGTGAAATGTGTATTCTTCAGAAATATATAGTACAATCCCTCCACCTTGTTTATCTTTCCTGTTTTTAATTATCTTATTAAACCCTGGTATATCGACGTTCCAACTGTCGTCCTGGAACCATGTTTCAGTGACCCCACATATAGAAATGTTTTCTTTATACATTATATATTTCAGTTATTCAGTTTTATATGACAGGCTTCTAGCATTGAGTAACAGTACTTTTATGTCACTTTTATTCATGAGTGGGAGTTGAGTGTTATTGGCTAATGCAGTGGTATTTAAGGGAACTAAAACTGTGTTTCTATGCTTCGGTTGATAAATGTTACCAAGAAACTCACACCTCCCCCCCAGTACTGGTTTAAATGTATGTCAAGAGAACAGGTAAGATGTTGCCCAAGTATATAATTTCCTTTTTTACTTCAATGTAATCCGTCATAACAGAATAGGCCATCATGGAGGTAAACGTCTTCCCAGTGAGATATACAGTGAATATCTGGTTTTAATGTCCAGGATCTTGGCCAGTTATTACATTTATGAATTTTTTGGGTTGATTCGTGGGGTGGGTTTTGGAATAGGCAATACCTCAGAAATCATAACTTCACATCATAAGTTGATCAATGTGTTAACTAAGGTGACCATATCTTTTTCAATTTCCACAAGGGAATCTCTGAACGTATTTTTAGTACCCACATGTATTAGAACAAGGGGATTAGGGCCTAGTCCATGGACCATTGTTTTACACATATATGTTAAATCAGCAATTTTTGCCCCACTAAAAGCTGATAAAGTTCGATGTGATTTGTCAGGATTACAAATGGTCCTGTCTAGTTTTTTGATCATGGAATCCCCTATTATCAGTAGGTTCCTATGGTGTAGCTGAGTGTTATTGTCAGGTTCCATGTTTACAAGAATTCCACTATCACTTATAAGAACTTCATTAAATTCCTTTTACTGGAGTCTTCCTCTTCACCCTCAAACACCATGACATCCTGAATTTGCTTGAACAAAGCCTGAAATGACGGTCTTAAGTAGGAGACCTGGGGTTACAGACCACCGTTTCCTCACTGTAAGTGAAGGTAGAGCTTGAAGGAAAACCCCTCCACACAGGGGTCTTCTTCCACTACTTCATTCTCCAAATCCTCCATATCCAGGAGGTCAGGATTATATTCTTCCTTATTGTCATCCTGAACGACAGTGGGAGCAATCGATAGACCTGGCGACTTTGGCGGTGGTTGTACAGGAGGAACTACAGGCATGCAGCTAATGGGAAATGTCCACCTGTAATCGGGCTACACCTCAGGCTGAGACAGGGCCTGATTAGCATATTTGCATAGTGTTCCTTTATTTTCTTACAGTCTGTTTAGTATTTAGATTCTGATCCTAACAGCATTTTGAAAGAAGCGCTTTTAGTGGCGCACCCACAACTTCCCATGGCTGTCCCAAGAATGACGTATGAGCTGGGAGCAGGCAAGGGAGCATGCAAAGAGGTCTTGTATAGGTGGGGCTATTAAAAGGCGGGGTTATAGGCAGGGCTATTAAAAGCTCTGGTTTGCAGTTCACATGTTCCGGTGCTATACTGAGACCAGGTATAGACTGGCAGTTGCCTGCTAATCTGTACCTGGTCTTGGCAAATCACCAGGATATGTAAGTAGCAAAC
This sequence comes from Neoceratodus forsteri, assembly GCA_016271365.2. Classification (NCBI taxonomy): domain Eukaryota; kingdom Metazoa; phylum Chordata; order Ceratodontiformes; family Ceratodontidae; genus Neoceratodus; species Neoceratodus forsteri. The sequence continues at coordinate 1,821,458,143 of CM057449.1, read as the reverse complement.
CTGATCTTTTAATAGCCCCATAAATGCAGGACCCTCATGCACGCCGCTGTAGCTGCTCCCTGGCTGATGCATCGTTCTCGGGACAGCCATGAGAGGTTGTTGGTGCACCACTAGGGGTGCCTCAGTCAAAATGCTGGCGGTAGGGATGGCAGGATCAACCAGATAAAATCTAAATTCTAGGGATGTGGATATGATATTCTGTCCATACTAACTGGCAGTGCCCTTTCCCTTTAAGATGATGCTAGAAAGTCTTCAAGCTGGCTTCTCCCATCCATCCGGGAGGTAACTCCCTCGACTCTGCCCCATGACACCAGATCTTCCTTTCCACTGGAAGAAGCAGGTTCCCTCCTTACCGCTCCTGTGTTGTGTAGACCCTCGCTCTTAAATCTTCGGATTTACTTCCTAAAACTTAAAACTCTCCCGAGTTTCGTCTTCAGCTTGATCTTCAATTGCGACTGCCATAGACAGTAAGTCCATTCCCAGGTTCCGCTGGTGCCCTTGCAGGCAGAAGATGCTCAGGACCGTCCCACATGCCATGTGCGTCTACTGCCTGAGGGACGACCATGACCCCAAGCCTGCGACCTTTCTCGTCCTTTTCACCCGAACATCCTGGAGGACCATCTCGCCCAACTTAAACTGGTCTGCCCAGCGCCTCAGAACCTGCCGGTCAAATCCAAGGCTACCCATGGGTGGTCTCTGCTGCTGCGGGGTCTACTGAACAGCTTACAGTGTTTGAGGAGGAGGCGGCCCAGGCCTCAGCTCACTCCTCTTTGGCTTCTGCCTTTGTACCGCTCTAGCTGGTCTCGATTTTCACAGAGTCCTTCAAGGAATTGTGTCAGTCCCTGCCGACCCTCAGTCAAGGACCCACTGGGCACAAATCTGAATCCAAAAAAGGGTCCAAAAAAGAAAAAGCAAGGACTTGCCATCATTTGTGGGATTGGGAGCCTCTGATTCCTGCGCTTCTCCGGATTTGATTTTGGTCGAATCCTTGGCCCAGGCTGCCGGCTCCATGATAACCCCGTCGGGCCAGTTGGCTGAGACTCTGATTGAGGTCCCGACTGAGATTTTTCTTGAACTGACCAACCAGTTGTCGACTGAAGAGACCAGCACTTCCTTGCCTAGGACTCCAGTCCTGACTCAGACCATTGGAGGGACGAATCAGTCCACTGACCCGCTGCCTCTGGTCATCGACCAAGACCCGGAGGAGCCTCTGCGCTCGCCGACTCTCTCCGAGCTCTGCTGCTGGCTCCCCTGGCAGTCGAGATCGAGGTCTTCCTCCTGTGGGTCGAGCCTCTCCTGCCAACACCGGCGCTCCTGCTCTCTACACCACGGGAAGCGGCACTGCCGCTACTCTTCATCCTCATCCTCTTCAGGTGAGGAGAGGCTTCGGTGCAAATTGCGTCAACGCTACAAGGACTTGATGTGACAACAGTTGGTGCTGACCAGCGTCAAGCCAGATGCAGCCCCGGCCATTACCTGGCTGTCACCTGAAAGGCTGACGCCACTTCCATCGATGGAGCCGACCAAAATGGTCCTGGCTGAGCCGACCCCAGCATCTCTGCCAATAGTGGTGGAAGCACCATTTAAACAGCCGCCGACCGGCGCTCCGACTAAGGAGTTTCAGCCATCTAAGGGCCTTCCTCATTGGCTGTCTGTCACCATCACCCCTGACCGTCCGCGGAGGGTCAGTGGGGACTCGGGTGGTCGACCACTCTTTAATGACTTCTCGGAATTTGAGGGGTCCTCCATGCACTGCCGTATGGTCGATGTAGAGTCTGTGGGGGATCTCTCAAAGGATGAATCCCCATCTTCCTCCTTGGGGCTTCTCCGCTTGATCTCTGAGTAGATGGGCATGAAAATGGAACCCATCCAGAAGTGGGCTTGTTACCCATTGATCAAGATCCTTGACTGGGGAGACACTCCAGTGGAGACTTTCTCGTTGGCAAAAGTCATTCTTAGCCCTGTCCTGGAGCCACCCGGATAGCCCGCAGATACGCGTTGTCCACCAGTTCCCTCTCGGGATTCACAGAGCACCCCTCAGCCGAGGGATTGGTGGCAGACTTTGTGTTTAGGTGCTCCGACAACAACGGGGATGTCGACAAGCCACCTGACAAGGAGTCCAAGAAGTTGTACCATGCTGCTAGTAAAGTCTATGCTGCCTCTTCGCTTGGTCTCCTCCAGGTGAGCTTGGCTCTCCTCATGGCCCACTTCTGTCATGCCCTGCTGGGCTCTCTCGATGAGGTGCTTCCTCATCTGCCTGTGGACCTTCAGACTATGGTCAAACAGGTCTGGGACCAGGGCGGGGCTGTAGCCAAACGACAGCTCCAGACAGCCATGGACATTGTGGACTCCTGTGCCTGCTCCATGGTAGCCCCAGTGGCCATGCACCGCATGGCTTGGCTGAGGATCTCAACCTTCACGCCAGACACTCAGCACAAGCTGGCAGATGTTCCTTTCCTGAGCACTGACCTATTCAGGCCTGGAGTCAAGGGCCACCTCACCCGTATCAAGAAGTCCAGTGCTACCTTGAACTCTGTGCCATCTGCCCAGAAGGACCCCAAGGCTCCAAGCAGCAGCAGAACAGAAAGCCCTTTTGGTCCACCGCCACTCTTGCAGCCAAATCATCCCAGCCCCAGGCTGGACAGCAGGCTCAGGCCTGGTGACCTGAGCCCAAGTCAGTGGTGTTGTTTGTCCATAAGCCTGGAGGGAGAAGCTCTGGTGGCACCTCAGCCGGGCCCTCCTCCTCCTCTAAGCCTGCCCAATGATGGGATGAGGACTGCCTCCCTCATGCGCATTGTACCTCCCCTGGGTCCCCCTGTGGGGGGCCGGCTCTGCCACTTCCTTTCCACCTGGTTCGCTGTCACCACAGATAGGTGGGTTCTAGAAGTGATGGGTCAGGGTCTGCCTCTGGAATTTGAGCAGTACCCTCCTTGCCAAGCCCATGCCCCACGGGAGGACTTGGTTTCCGCAGACCTGCTGTCGGCTGTCAGAGATGACATAGCCCAGCTTCTCCATAAGGAGGTCATGGTTCCTGTTGCGGATCTTCCAGAGCACCCAGGGTTTGTCTCTGAGTACTTCCTGATGCCAAAGCAGACAGGGGGCTGGTGCCCCATTCTAGAGCTACATGACCTGAACAAGTTCCTCAGGTCGGACGCCTTCAGGATGGTAACTCTGTCTCAGCTCATACCATCTCTACAGAGAAAGAACAGGTTACTCACCTGTAACAGTAGTTCTAGAAATGGTATATGTTGTTCATCCACACTCTCTGGCATGTCCTTTCCCCTTTAAATCTGGCCAGAAAGTCTTCAGGCTGGCTCCTCCCACCCACCCACCCAGGTGGTAAATACTCAGATCCACCCCATGGCGCCAGATTTTAGCCCGGCTGGAAGCAAGGTGGTGTGCCTAAAGCCAGGGAGGTCAGGTGGGTGCATGTGGATGAACAACATATACCACTCCTAAAACTACTGTTACAGGTGAGTAACCTGTTTTTCTAGGAGCATGGATACGTTGTTCATCCAGACTTCTTGGCAGACTCCAAGCAGTTCTCCAGGAGGAGGGAGGCAAGGTGCACACACCCTACTTGGGAAATAGAGATTGGAGAACTGAGGCCCCAAAACCAGCATCCCGGCGTGACTCAAGGTCTGTGTGGTAGTTGGTAATGAAGGTGTTTGCTGACTTCTAGGTAGGAGCCCGGCAGATCTCCTGGGTTGGGATGTCCCTGGAAGCAGCCACCGATGCGGCCGTATGGCGGGTAGAATGAGCTCTTATCCCTTTGGGAGGCTCCTTGCCCACCAGTTCATAGCAGAGACCTATGCATGATGTAATCCATCTAGCAATGGTCCGCGTCGCTGCAGGTCTGCCAGACGCTGCTTCAGCGTAGATGACAAACAGCTGGTGAACCTCTCCCCGAATTTCCGCTGTCCTCTCCTTATAATAGGAGCGAGCATGTCTGAGGTCCAGAGTATGGAGCCTGTACTCGGCGTCCAAGGTGTAGTTAGGGTAGTATACCGGCAGAGTCAACACCTGGTTAAGGTGAAACTCTGACACCACCTTCGGAAGGAATTTTGGATGGGGGCACAGGACAACTTTGTCCCTGTGAAAGACCAGATAAGGGGAGTCCACCGAAAGTGCCTGGAGTTCCCCTGTCCTTCTGGCTGACGTGATAGCCACCAGGAAGGCCGTCTTCCACAACAAGTGTGAGAGCTCACACTTGTGCTTGGGTTTCAATGACTTGCCCATGAACTTTGCCAAAACAGCAAGGGATCCCACGGAGGTGGAGGTTCATGCACCGGAGGAGATATGTGATCCAGGCCTTTGAAAAAGCATCCGACCACTGTCTCCCGTGCCAATGTCGGCTGACCGTCGATGCCCGGTAAGCAGAAATGGCTGCCAGGTGCACCCTAAGGGTCAATGACCGTAGACCCCCTTTGGAGAGAGACCAAAGGTAGTCTAAAATGTTAGCCACAGAGCAGGATAAGGGGTCCAGACTCTTACCCTGACACCAAATGGAAAACCTTTTCCATTTGAAGGCATAACATTTCCTGGTCGATTCCTTACGAGATGCCTCCACTATGGTGTAGACATCTTTGGAAAGACCCAGAGCCTGGAACTCTAGCTGCTCAGGTACCAGGCTGTGAGGTGCAGGGATTGAAAGTCCGGATGGAAGATCTTCCCCTGGTTCAGTGATATCAGGTCCAGGCATGTACAAAGCTGCTCCGGGGCCCTGCAGCTGAGGCTGAGGAGATCTGGATACCAGAACTGGCAGGGCCAATCTGGTGTTACCAGAATCACCTTCGCCTTGTCCCTCCTCACCTTGAGTAGCACTTTGTGGATCAAGAGAAATGGAGGGAAGGCGTAGAGGAGGCCTGGGGTTCATGGCCTCGAGAAGGCATCCCCCTGCAGCGAGCCCTGCTGAGGGGGGCGGGCATGGTACAGTCTCAGCTTGGTGTTCTCCTTGGAGGCAAACAGGTGCACCAACGGTTTTCCCTAATGGGAGAACAGATTGTGAGCTACCTCTGGATGGGGAGACCACTCGTGAGATGTCTGGCCTAAGCGGCTGACAGCATCCGCCAGTTGGTTCAAGACTCCTGCCACATGGAAAGCAAGGAGATCCACCTCCATCCAGTTGACGAGGGTCCAGATTCGGAGCGCCTCCTTGCATAGCAGATGGGAGTGCATACCGCCCTGTATGTTGAGGTAGTACATGGTCGTGGTATTGTCCATCTGGACTTGAACCACTTGACCCTGGAGCTGAGGAGCGAAAGCTGACAGGGCCTGTCTGACTGCTCTGAGCTCCAATGGGTTGATGTGGTATCGGGACTCCTCAGGGGTCCAGAACCCGTGGGCTCTGTTGTCCCCCATTTGGTCTCCCCAGCCCATGAGAGAGGCATCGGTCGTGAGGACGACCGTCGGCTTGGGGCGGACAAACAGGATTCCTTCCTGCAATCGGTCTTTAATGGTCCACCACTGGAGAGCATCCCACATCTTCTGGGTTACATTGATCAGCTGGTCGAAGTGACCATATCTCTGAGTCCACTGGGTGGCCAGCTCCCATTGGAGGGGGCGCATGTGCCACCGGGCCCAATGGACCACCGAGGTGCACGCTGCCATGTAGCCCAGAAGGCGGAGAAAGTCCCGGACAGGGCGCAAGTGCCCAACCAGAAATGATCGGGCAAAGGAGGAGAGAACCTCCGCCCTGTCTGCCGGGAGCCGAGCTCTGCCCCGATAAAGCCCATCACCTGAGATTGCACGAGTTCTGACCTGGCCTCGTGGATCAGGAGGCCTAGTTGGGAGCAGGTTCGGAGGACCAGATCCCTGGACCTCTCCACCTCCTGAAGGGAGAAACCCGCCAGGAGCCAGTCCTCGAGATAGGGGTATATTCGAACTCCTCGATGCCGAATATGGGTTGCCACCACTGCAGTGCACTTGGTGAAGACCTGAGGGGCCAATGACAGGCCGAACACCATGGCTCGGAACTCGTACAGGGTCCCTTTGACCCTGAAGCGGAGGAACTGCTGGTGGGATGGATGGATTGGGATGTAAAAGAACGTGTCCTGTAGATCCAGTGACCAGATCCACATGTTTCACTCCAGAGATGGTATGATCTGGTTCAGAGTTACCATCCGGAAGGTGCGAGACCTGAGATATTGATTCAGGACATGGAGATCTAGGATGGGGTGCCAGTCCGCTGTCCGCTCGTGCACCAGGAAGTACATGGACATGAAGCCTGGGTCTGTAGGAGGATCCGGCACTGGAGCTACTGCCTCCTTGCGGAGGAGCTGAGCAATGTTGTCCCAAAGGGCCAACTGAGTGTGAGCTGAGATCCTTTCCTCCCGAGGGGCGTGGGCTTGGCTGGGAGGGTACTGTTCAAAATTTAGAGGCGGTCCCTGGCCGACCACTTCCAGAACCCACCCGTCCGAAGTGATACCGGACCAGGCGGAAAGAAAGTGATGGAGCCGGCCCCCCACGGGAGGACCCAGAGCTGGCATGACGGGTGTAGGGGTAGCAACTCCTGACCCGTCACTGAGCAGGCTTAGAGGAGGAGGCTCCTTGACCGGCACCTTGGCCTCCTTTATGGGGCTGTTGAGAACCCTGCTTGGGCCTGGGGCACCAAGCTTGAGCCTGCAATTGCTGCTGTTGCTGCTGACCTCATTGATAGGAGGGCTGTCTAACTACAGGGGAAGAGTGCTGAAAGGGCTTCTTCTTGCGCTTCTGCTGGTTCTTCCCTGAAGAACCCTTTGCAGAGGTAGCATCCAAGGTGGCATTGGACTGCTGTATTTGCTGGAGGTGACCTGCCACTCCCGGACCGAAGAGGTCAGTGCCAAGGAAGAACATGTCAGCTAACTTATGCTGAGTATCCTCCGGGAAAGAGGATAACCTCAGCCAGGGCCTGCGGCGAGTGGCCACTGCGGCTGCTAAGGAGTGGCCACAGGAATCTCCAATATCCAGGGCCGTCTGAAGCTGCTGTTTTGCAACAGCATGGCCCTGGTCATGGACCTGCTTCGCCATGGTCTGCATGCCCACTGGGAGATGAGGGAGGACTTCATTTAGTGACCCCAAGAGGGCATGAGAGAAGTGTGCTATAATCACAGCCAAGCTGGCCTGACGAAGGCCCAAGGATGAGGCCGCATAAACCTTCTGGGCAGAATGGTCCATATTCTTGGACTCCTTGTCCGGAGGGCGGTCAGTGTCTTCTGAGCTACCCGTTCGTCTAAACACAGAAGCAGTCACAAGGCTCTCGGCTGAGGGGTGCTCTGTGAAACCTGACAGGGACCCCGTGGGTACTGTATTCTTGTGGGCCACGCAGGCAAACGGAGCTGGGCAGGAGGCAGGGCATTGCCATAGCTCAAGGGCTGGGCCAACAATGGCTTCGGCCACTGGAAAGGCCTCTGTCGGGGTATCCCCATCTTGAGGATATCTGTGAGGGGGCATTCTGCCTTCTTCTGGATAGGCTGCATGGGCATTCCGGTCGATTTGGAAATCAGGCGGAGGATGCCCTGAAAAGAGGAAGGTCCTTCCTCCAAGCCTGCCACTGATGACTCGTCATCCTCCGGATGTGAGTGCAGACCAGTGGCATCCGAGTCCGAAGAGTTGGGATATAAAGGTCTCCCGCCTGTGTCTCCCTCGATACGCCAAGGGCGATCAGGAACAACAGTAATGGACAGATGACGGGGGAGGCCGGTGTCTGTCCGATCCTCTTTTGAGGGAGCCCCTCCCTGAGGCTGCTTAGGTGGTGGTTCCACCAAAATCGGTGGAGAGACCGAAACAAGCCGAGCTGGAATGCATGTCAGCCCTACGGGTGGAGGAACCGAGATCTTTGGTTCCGGAGGGTTCGGCATCGGCCTAAGAGGCTGGGGCCAAGTAATGGGTAGTGTTGCTGGCGGAGCCGGCTTTTGACCGGTCAGAATCAGCTGTTGCCATATGAGATCCTCATAAGGTCGACAGAGCTTCCGTCGAAGTCTCTCGAGGATCGGTGGCGTTCCTGGAGTGCTTGTGACCTTTCTTTGTTTTTTTGACCAAAGGGGTCCTGGTCCTCGATCGAGACCGACGGGGTTGGCTCGTTCGATCGGGAGAAGCCGGAGTCAGGGAGAACCGAGGTTCTGGCACCTTTCCCTCGATCGGGACACCCGAGGGCTGGGTCTTCTCATCGGGGAAGGAAAAGATAGGTGTCTTTTCCAAGGAGTCGGCGACCAGAGTCAGCGACAAAGGCTCGATTGGGTCGAGAGAAATCTTGGCCGGTTCAGCCGTGTCCTCGGCCTTGGTGCCTTGGCCTGACGGAAGGTCTGAGAAGCCAGCGGCTGAGGAAGCGATCTTGACTGAGGTTGAGAGCTCAAGTTCCTGAGAATCGGACCTCTCTCAGTCCCAGGAACATCTTCTTTGGGATGATGAAGACTTGGGGTCCTTGTCCCTTTTCCTAGGGCAGGAGGAGTGCGAGCCCGAGGGCACCTCACCCCTAGTGAGGAGAGACTGGCACAGCTCCTGAAAGGACCCAGTGAAGGTAGAGCCAAGGTTAAAAGACACGAAAAAACTTCGGCTGGCTGAAGCTTGAGCAGATTCCTCTTGGAAAGCTGCCATCTGCTCGAGCTGCTCAGTGGATCCCACGACCGCGGAAACCACTCACCTTTTCTCCTTCGATTTCACCGGTGGATTGTGAGGCTCCGGTCTCCCCAGTTTTAGGTGCGCCTTGCAGTCGTCCAGGACGTTGGGATGGAAGGCCAGACAGATGGTGTAAGAGGTGGTGCATGTACGACACCCAAACAGTAGACACACGAGAGGTGGGGATCAATGCGTGACATTTTCTGTCCACAGGGACACTGGCGAAATCCGGGGGACAACTTGTCCTCCATGTCCGATGCGCTCGGATCGGTATCGTAAGCTCTAATGAGTTTTAGAGAAAGCGATTACGGTGAAAACCGTCTTTGAGAATCCAGGGCCTACGAACTACAGAAGTAGCACGAGGGAACCTGAATCTTTCAGCAGAAAGGAAGATCTGGCATCATGGGGTGGAGCCAAGGTATGTACCACCTGGGTGGGTGGGAGGAGCCAGCTTAAAGACTTTCTGGCCAGAAATTAAAGAGGAAAGGGACATGCCAGAGAGTGTGGATGAACAACATATCCACGCTCCTAGAACATGTGGTTTTGCTCCCTGGATCTTCAGGATGCATTCTTTCGTGTCCCAATCTGTCCATCTCATCGCAGTTTCCTCCACTTTCGAGCAGAGGGAGCTCTCTACAAGTTCCAAGCCAGCCATTCAGCCTCTCCTCGCCCCCAAGGGTCTTCACCAAGTGCATTGCAGTGGTGGCAACTTACTTGAGGCACCGAGGGGTCTCGGTTTACCCTTACCTAGATGACTGGCTGAATGCAGGTCCCTCCAGGCAGGAGGTGGAGTGGTCCAGGGACCTGGCTTTCCAGACCTGTGACTCCCTTGGCCTCCTGGACAATGAGGCCCGGTTGGAACTCGTGGCCTCGCAGGTGATCTACTTCATCAGGTCGGAGCTTGACTCTTGCAGAGTCAGAGCCTGGCTCCTGGCGGACAGGGTGGAGGTTCTCTCCTTCTGTGCCTGATCATTTCGGGTTGGGCAATTGTGCCCTGCCTGGGACTTCCTGCGCTTGCTGGGCTACATGGTGGCCTGCACCAGCATGGAGAATGCTCTCCCTGCAGTAGGAGCTGGCCTGCCAGTGATCTCAGCGCAAGGGTCACTTCAGCCACCTGGTCACTGTAATGCAGCGAATGTGGGATGCCATCCAGTGGCAGTTAGTCTAAGCACATCTGCAGGAAGGGATCCCGTTAGTCCAGTGCTGACAGTCATCCTGACGACCGATGCCTCTCTCATGGGCTGGGGTGACCACCTGGGGGCACACAGAGTCCACGGGCTCTGGAACCCTGAGGAATCCCGATGCCCCATCAACCTGCTAGAGCTCTGGGCAGATCGGCTAGTGATGACTGCATTCGCTCCACACATTTGGGTCAGGTGGTCTGAGTCCAGATGGACAACACCACGACCATGTACTACCTCAACAAACAGGGCGGGACGCACTCCCTTCCCTTGTGCAAGGAAGCTCTCCATGTCTGGACCTTCATGCGCAGTCTGGAGGCGGATCTCCTAGCCATCCATGTGGCAGGAGCCTCCAATCAGCTGGCAGACACCCTCTGCCGGGAATGCTGCAGGGGGATGCCTTCTTGAGGCCCTGGATCCCAGGCCTCTTCTATGCCTTCCCTCCACTTCCCTTGATCCCCAAGGTGCTCCTCAAGGCCAGGAGGGACAACGAACAGGTGATCCTGGTGGCTCCGGACTGGCTCTGCCAATTCTGGTATCCCGATCTCCTAAGCCTCAGCAGCAGGCTCCCGAGGAGTCTTCCCCTACGCCTGGCCCTGCTTTCCATCAGTCCGGGGAAGGTACTCCACCTGGACCTTCAGTCCTTGCACTTGACAGCCTGGTTCCTGAGCAGCTTGAGTTCCAGGCTTTGGGTCTCTCGGAAGCTGTCTTCATCATTGCGGAGGCACCTCAGAAGGAGTTGACCAGGAAGTGCTATGCCTTCAAATGGAAAAAATTCTCCATTTGGTGTCAGGGCAAGGGGTTGGACCCTTTGTCCTGTCCAGTGGCTAGTATTCTTGATTATCTCTGGTCCCTCTCTCAGTTGTGCCTTCGGTCGACGACCCATAAGGTGCACCTGGCAGCCGTCTCTGCTTACCGGGTGTGGGCCAGTCAGCAGTCCATGGCACATAAGAAGGTTGTCTGGTGATTTTTCAAGGGCCTTGACCACATTTTCCCTCTGGTGCGTGAACCACCACCACTGTGGGACTTGTTGCTGGTTTTGGCAAAGCTCACGGGCAAGCCATTCAAATCGATGCTCTCACTTGTCATGGGAGACCACCTTCCTTGTGACTCTCATGTCAGTTAGAAGGGTCTCCCTCCATTGAGCCACATTGTGGAACTGTAAGCCATCGGTGTCAGGACCAGCTGGAAATGTTTTGCTGGCAGGGGCCACAAATGTCGCGGTGCCTTGTCGGTGCCTGTGTAACATAGGCATCTCCAGCATGCCTTAGTTCTTTCACCGTCAACCATTTGTCAGAGCACTGTTGCTGAAGAACGCTTTCAAAACTTTGCAAGTATTCGCTACCACTGCTATTTCTTAAGTTTTGTTATTTTAAACCTTTCTTTTATGCTGCTGCCAATAAACAGGGAACAACTGTTCTGTTATTTTCATTGCAATGACATTAAAATCTACAAAGACCATGACCACTCCATTTGTATTTTTTGCGTAGGCATAGACCATGATGTTAAGGACTGCTCTGTGTGCAGGTCTTTAACCAGGCAACCAGGAGACATCATACGAAGGCTTCAGAGATTCATCCAAAACTGAAAGCTATATAGATAAACAGGCGGCATCTGAGTCAGCGTCACCTTCATCTACTGCATCCATTCCCTGTTTGCCGTCAATGCGCTGTTCCCCGTGGTCAACAGCATCCATCACTGATTTGACTAAAAGAAGGACAAAGTCCACCAAATTGGCAGAAAAACACCGCCACGTGGAGCAATACAGAATAAACAGGCTGTGGCCAAGGCAGTGTTGCTTTCATCTACCGTCTCCATTCCTGGTTTGCTGTTGATGCGCCACTCCTCCATCTCAACGGTATCCATTGCTGATTCGACTTAGAATGACAGGCCCACCAAGCTGGGGGAAAAACGTCACCACATGGAGAAGGAGGAGCAACATAGGGATAAGACATTATTCCAGGTCAGCTGCCTCCATGATATGACCAGGCTCTCTGCGTTTCTGGTGCTCCAGCCCTCTCTCCAGCCAGCTGTGAGCTCTCCTCAGACCACCCGCTGCCTGCCAGCTGGAATACAGGTCAGCTGCCTCCATGACACGACCGGGCTCCTTGTGGCTTGGCGCTTTGGCCCTGTCTCCAGCCGGCTGTGAGCTCTTCTTGGACCACCTACGGCCTGCCAGCTCGAATACAGGTCAGCTGCCTCCATGACACAACCAGGCTCTCTGTGGCTCGGCACTCTGGCCCTGTTTGTAGCCGACTGTGAGCTCTTCTCGGACCACCTGCCAGCTCGAATACAGGTCAGCTGCCTCCACGACACACCTGGGCTCTCCACAGCTTGGTGCTCCGGCCCTGTCTCCAGCCGGCCGTGAGCTCTCCTTGGACCACCCGCCGCCTCGAATAACAGGTTAGCAGCTTCACGACACAACCGTGCTCTCCGCGGCTTGGCGCTCTGACCCTGTCTACAACCGGCCGTGATATCTCCTTGGACCACCCGCCGCCTGCAGTTCGAATACAGGTACAGGTCTGAACCCCTGGAGAAGCTCGGCTTGAAAGCCGTAAATCTGATTGGAGCACTTGGCATTAAGCTGTGCCCCATTGGACAACTGGTGAAACTCTCTCCAACAGACTTTCCACTTGCTCCAGGTGCCTATTTTAAACAAAAAGCTTCTCCGTAGTGTGGCTACCACTGTAATATTTTCTCCCAACCACCATCCCCAGCACTGACCTCTATTAAATGCTCTTCCCTACAACTTGTCCCACCCACTAATCCCATCCTCTTGCTGCTGCTGCCATTTAGTGGCAGACCACCTATTAAAAGTACAGTCACAATTTCTGTGCCCACCTACTTTCAACTGTTTGCGATTCCTTCCCTTTTTAAACTCCTACTGTCACCTGTTTGCCATTTCTTCCCATTGTAAACACCAGATACTCAAGAGTGCAAGGATACGCAAGGTGGGGTGGAAAGGATGAAAAGGGTCTTGGTAAGGCTGGAGGAATGGTCAAATGTATAGCAGCTTAGATTCAATGCAAAGAAGTGCAAAGTAATGCACCTGGGAAACAAAAACCCAGGGCAAAGAGTACACAATGAGGGGTGAGATACTGACAACAACCAACATGGAAAGGGACCTGGGGGTAGTCATATCAGATGACCCGAAGTTGGGCCAGCAATGTGAGAAGGCAGTAAGGAGGGCTGAAGGGATACTGGGATGCATGGGGAGAGGCATCACCAGTAGAAAACAGGAAGTTGTTGGCCCTCTGTGCAGACAGTTGGTAAGACCACATCTGGAGTACTGTGTACAGTTCTGGAGACCCCATCTCCGCAAAGACATAGACAGTGTGGAGACTGTCCAGGGAGGGCAACCAAAATGGTGCAGGATCTGCATCAGAAGACATGTGAAGAAAGACTAAAAGAGCTTAAGATTTATAGCCTCGAGGAAATGAGGGAGAGGGGGGACATGATAGAAACTTTCAAATACCTCAAGGGAATCAGCGAAGTTCAAGAGGGTAGCATCTTTCAGAAAGAGATGTGCAAGAACAAGAGGGCACAATTTGAAGATAGACGGGGGAACGGCTCAGCGGTAAAGTGAGGAAGCATTTCTTCACAGAGAAGGTTGTAGATGCATGGAACTGCCTTCCTGAGGAGGTCATAGAGTCAAAAACAGTGGGGGAATTCAAGAATGCATGGGACAGGTGTAAGGCAATTCTAGTGGGGGGGTAGGAGGAAGTAGGCTGTTAGTTAACTAGGATCTGCAGCCTATCCGTTAGGTAGGGAAATGGGCAGACTAGGTGGGCCAAGTAGTCCTTATCTGCCATCAAATTCTATGTTTCTGTGTTACTTAGGAAGGCTTCTATACTTTACATAGTGACAGCTGCTGGTTTATCCAGCGTGAAGGAGTGTGCTTGACATCGATATCACATTCTGTCCAGGGTAAACTGCTGGGTGATCTAGACCGAAAGTATGCAGGTAGGTCCCCTGCCCCACCCATAAAATGGCAACCAGTGTGATCTACCTCCCTGCACTGAGAGGCCTCCCTATCCAGCTTCTCATCCTCCTGGTGTTCATCCTGACAGCCACACTACCGTGGGACCCACTCTCAGCTGTTACTACACGGTCATACAAAATGGAAAGCTGGCACAGTAGGAAACTAGCAGCAGAGTGCCTCCTCCCACCTGCCCTCCTGCAACAACCCTTCTGGTCCCCAGTTACCATAGGGTTCTCTCTCCCAACGATTTGGCTATTTTCTGATCTCCACCTTACCCTTAGAACTCCTGGTCTTAACAGCCACACCCAGGAAGCGCTGTTGTCAAAAGGAAAACTTTACTTCCCAAAAATATGCAGGAAACTCATCCTAATCCTCCTGTTGATGTCTGGAAACATCCATCCGAGCCCAGGCCCCCTGGCTACACATACCCGCAGATCCATGCCCAATGGGCCGCTAAAGATTGTGGCTATGAACATCGTCAGCCTCCTAGCCAAGCTGACACAGTCTGAGACTTGGATGGCACAAACACAGCCAGACATCGTTGCGCTAACTGGGACCTCTCTCTCTTTGCCTACACCTGACTTCGCAGTATCAGTACCCGGATACAACCTGCACAAGCTGGATTGTTATGAGAAAAGGGATGGCGGATGTTTAATATATGCCCGCAGCCACCTGCAATGCCACAGAGTCCAACTCTTGGTCACCAGCAATGACTGTGAATGCCTAGCAGTCAAAATCCTGATAGACAAGTGGTGTAAAGGCCTGATTGTAATGGCGGTCTGCATCCTGCTAGGACGGCAACAAGCAGGCCTTGAAGCCTTTGCTAACCTTTACTCCCAAGCAAGCCAAAATAAAAAAAACTATCGTACTGGGTGATTTCAACTCAAACTGGCTTGCCAGCTCCAGCGCCAGACACAGGTAATTGCTTTCAGGTCTCTACCTGACACAGATGGTCAAGAGCTGTACCCAAACAAACTACCGAACAGGCTCCAGTACTCTGATTGACTGGGTGTTGCCGACACACCCGGAGCGACTGAAGGATGACACCCTCAGCAGCCACTCACCTATCCAGTGTGAGTGGTCGATTAAACAGGCCAAATCTGCCCCAAGAATTGTGAGGAACAGAGTTATTAAAAAAAAAAAAGCTTGATGGCCGACTTTAGAAAACACCTCAAAGCAATAGACTGGAGCTTCCTTGACTCGTGCTCCTCTATAGACACAGCCCTACAGCTCTTCCTCAGCCACTTCAATACAGCACCCTATTGTAAAAAGTTGATTAAGGAGGTTAGCATGGGCTGGGTCACCCCTCAACTTCTAAGTATGATGAGACAACGGGACCTGCTCTGGAACAGAGTTATGGCAACTGGGTCTGCAGCATATGTCCAATCCTGCAAGACGGCCTGCAACAGGTGCACCTGGGCAATCTGACAGGCCAAGGCATCCTACCACAGGAACCGACAATCACAATACTGGGGTGACGGGAAGAAATTCTGGGCTTCAATAAAAAAAAAAAACTTAGCAGAACAGGTGACAGATATCTCTCTCCCCCCCCCCCCGCTCCATGCTTCACCACCTTGATGTGGTCATACTTGATGATGACACTATGGCCAATGTCTTCAACAGGTCTTCACAGACAGCGCAGCCCCCCCAAAGCTGGTTACATATCCTGAGGGAATCAAGCCACAGACCACCAGTCCTCCCACCCGAATGCCAGGACCTGCCCAGTCTTCTACTTTAGACGGGTCTCCATCAGTGAAACAGGAAAATACTTAGCAAGAGTCCTGTACAAAACAAGGATGGGAGGCAATGGGATTGACATGAAACTGATCTCCATCGCCCTACTTGAGGTCATAGGACCTATCACCAAACTTATCAGTCTGTCCCTACGCCTATCCGCTTTCCCTTCCATCTCAAAAACCGCTGTAGTCACACCCAGTGCACAAGTGGGGTGACCAGTCACTGGTAACCAACTATAGACCCATTTCAATCTTATCTTCGCTATCTAAAGCTTTGGAAAGAGTCATTGCTGATCAGCTTATGGAACATCTATATAAATGCAACCTCCTAGCTCCCCCCCTCCCTCCCCCCAACAGCATGGCTTCTGCAAGCAGCATAGCACTAACACCACACTAATCGGCTTCTCTGGATATGTGCATGACACACTTGAGCAAGGCAACTTGGTCGGGGCAATCTTCATCTACCTGACCAAGGCCTTCGACCTCGTGGATCACCAGCTGCTGCTGCATGGGCTATGTGGCCTAGGGCTGTCTCCCATCATGGTCAAATGGTTTTCCAGCTACTTAACTGGACGGTCACAGAAAGTAAAGATCAATGGTTCCATCTCCGACTCCTGCAAGGTAACAGTAGGGGTCTATACTGGGCCCACTCCTGTTCAGCCTCTTTGTCAACAGTCTCCCTTATGCATGCCCCGCGGCTGAGATCCTGCTATGTGCAGATGACACGGTTGTATTCTCTCGCAACTCCCTGTCAAGAGGCCCTCTATAGGAATTTGCAGTACAACTTCAGTTTACTACAGGAATGGCTCAAAGATAGTCTGCTGGTGCTCAGTAGCAAAAAGACCAAGACTATGCTCTTTGCCGGATGTCAAAAGAGGAGATCTGTTACACCCCTCTCAATCACCTGCAACTCTCACTCCACCCTGGAACAGGTGACTTCGTTCCAATATCTTGGCGTAACCTTTGATGAGTCCATATCGTTCGATGATCACATTCGCAGTATTACCGCCACTGCCAACAGGAAGCTTGGAGCCCTGTATAAGCTCTGGTACTGCCTCACACCTGAGGCTAGGGCCCAGACAGTTATAGATACTATCTTGCCTATCCTGGACTACGGCAGTGTAGTATATAGTGCTGCCTCTGACTCTAGCCTGGTCAGAGTTCAAACGACTCTCAATAAAGCTGCTAGATTTGTGCTTGGTGCCGATCACCTATCACATACGTGTGATCCATACCTTAGGACGCATTGGCTCCCAATTATGAATCACACTAAACTCCATGCCTGCATGCTGGGGAAGAAGGCCCTTCTTGGCCTTGCACCCCCCCTCCCTCCAAGCCTTATTGTGCCCTACACCCTCAGAGCACACCACTTGAAGTGTCACTAAGCAAGCACTAGCAGTGCCATACAGATGGACTGCGCTAGGGAGGCGAGCCTTTGCAGTGAGGGTTCCTATATGGACAAATGAGCTCCCGCTTGCCACCACAGGTCTCTCACGCCTCGGCCCCTTCAAGTCTGAATGCAGAAAAGTGTCCTTCCCCCTCCCCCCCAGTCACTGCTTCTGCCACTCTTAACCATGCTGCGTCGATCCACAATGCGCCTTGGCAGTGATAGAGCTCCTACCTTCCTACCAAGTATCATTCTCCCTTCCTTCCCCCACCTACCCAATCTGAGCTACCCCAATTCCACTTCTGTTATCCTATCTGATTCCACCTCCACCACCCTCCCAATTTCTTCCCCTTACCTACCTATTTGCCACTTCCCCACTACGTCTGCTTCTACACTCCTAGTCGATGCTGCTCGGTGCTCACTTAGGTATTGACAGTGCTGTTTTGAAGTTGCTTTAGAGCCCTCTATCGAGGACATACTTGGACTATTGCACTTACATTAGTTAGTATTCTGTGCACATGCTGTGTTTTATGTGTTACTGTATTTTAGAAACATAGAAACATTGAATTTGATGGCAGATAAGGACTGCTTGGTCCACCTAGTCTGCCCATTTCCCTACCTAATTGATAAGCTGCAGATCCTAGTTAACCAACAACCTACTTCCTCCTACCCCCCACTAGAATTGCCTTATGTCTATCCCATGCTTTCTTGAATTCCCCACTGCTTTTGACTCCACGACCTCCTCAGGAAGGCTGTTCCATGCATCCACAACCCTCTCCATGAAAAAAATACTTCCTCACATTATCTTTGAGCCATCCCCCCTCTATCTTCAAATTGTGCCCCTCTTATTCTTCCACATCTCTTTTTCTGAAAGATGCTACCCTCTTGGACTTTGTTGATTCCCTTGAGGTACTTGAAGGTTTCTATCATGTCCCCCCTCTCCCTCCTTTCCTCAAGGGTATACATAGTAAACTCCTTTAGTCTCTCTTCGTATGTCTTCTGGTGCAGACCCTGCACCATTTTGGTTGCCCTTCTCTGGATAGCCTCCACCCTGTCTATGTCTTGCGGAGATGGGGTCTCTAGAACTGCACGCAATGTATTATATAATATTTTGCCTATCTTGTCCTCACTACTGATTTACTCTATGCTCTTGGATTATGTGTTGCCTTGGCTAGTTTACCCTTTACAACTGTTTATTCCTTGCTGTAACTTGGACAAGGCTTTTGTTTCCCTCCCTTGTTTTGATGTGGATCCTTTGTAAAAGAGCTTTTAGCTCAAAGGTTGTAATTCAGATTGTTGAATAAATAAATAAGACCGCTTCCCCAGACCATTCACGGTGTCCTCTAAAAAGGGGTAAGTCATCTGAAAAAGACGGGCCCCAGAGCAAGGCCTCGGGTCCATCTGTTCTCCCCTCCCGAACTTCTCTCAGACACCAAAGTCAAGTTCTGGTGCCAGCTTGCCTCCCCCTCTGGTGGATTCGCAGCCCATACTGCTTTCAAGAGCAGTCCCATCGACAGTTCAGCTATCTTCTACCCCTTTGGGACCGGTCGATGCCCAGCTCTTATATCAAATGATGTCAGAGCTGTTTCAACACATTATGCTGCTGCAGCTGTTGTCCCTGCCTTTGTAGTCACCATCAGCGATACATTTGTTGACTGTATCATTGACACAGTTCAGGCCCACACCATAGTGCTGGCCCTGATCAGCCTCTGTCGACACTGCATCTGTTGATGGTGCCTCCTTCATTGTCTTCCCATCTCGTCAGCCCGCTCCTATTGACGGCCGATGTTGACGATGAGATGAAATACATGAATGATGACGTGGGAGTGATTGATGTGGTAGGCTGAAGCTCCATACTTTCTTCCTGCTCTGAGGAGAGAGTGAAAAACACTCCCACGTCATTCCCTGAGGATTTCTGCTTTCAGGTTTTCCTTGGGGTAGTCCAGGCTAAACTGGGTTTTGATACAGAGGAGGAGGAGGATTCCTCCAAAAAACACCTTTATGAGTTCCTGAAAGTGTCTGCCTCTTCTACTGTCATAATCCCTCCAATACACTTGACATTAGAGGATACTAATTTGCTGCCTGGCATAGATCTGCTCAGTTGCTTGCAGTTCCTAGTAAGGCAGATGAAAAATATCCTATCCCTATGGCTAACCCTTACGATTCATCTCAGCCTGAAACAGCTCAGTAGTCATAATGGCTGCTCATGCTAGACGAAAGGCACCCAAGCACATTAGTTTTCTTCCTCTTGATAAAGAGTCTTGGATACTGGATGTGATAGGCAAGAAGACATTTGCTTCTGCTTCTCTAGGCCTAAGGATTGCAAACTAGCAGGCATATGTAATAAAGTGTCAGAACTGCCTGTGGAAGACAATGTCCTCCCTGGCCGATTAAATGCTGGATGTCCCTGAAAAATTACTGGCCCAACAGACCATTGCCAGTGGTCAAGATGCAGGAAAGCACCTGCTCAGGTCCGCATATGATGCCTGGGATGCTGCTGCTGGAGCTGCAGCTTCTGGGATTCATCTCTGCCGCCACTCTTGGCTAAGAGTGGTGGGCTTTGTCTCTGCTGTTTAGTGATACATACTTAATGCCCCATTCAGAGGAAAAAAACTGTTGGATCTGATGTAGAGAATGATCTGTGGGATCTACAGTCATCAAAGATGACACTGATATCCCCTGCACATGCTAAACCCTGAACCTTGAGGTAGGGGCAGAGGTTGTTTTTGTTGGCCATATGCACATCCAGGCTGTGGCTGTTCCAGAGGTCTGGGACGCAGTTCCTAAAGACCTTAGCCCTCCGTTTCCCAGTCCAAAAACTAGCTTCCCAATGCCCATGCCTGACTTGCAAATGGTCAGACCATTACCAGCCTTCCCCCCATCCCATGTCGCCCCCAGCGCTTACTGACTCTCCCTCCTCCCCTGCCCAGCCTCACTGCCTCGGGGAAGTTTTGCTGGGAGGCTGAATCTCTCTCTCCTTGCAAAAGTGGAAGGAAATCACGAAGCATGCTTGAGTCCTAGAGGTAGTTCAGCTATGTCATGCCCTAGAGTTCTTTTCTGTTCCTCCAGGGACCCCTCCTTTGACTGACACCCTCTGGGACATTTTGCCTCCCTGCTGGAGGAGGTTTAAACCATAGAAACATAGAAACATAGAATTTGACGGCAGATAAGGACCGCTTGGCCCACCTAGTCCGCCCATTTTAATATTTTTTTTAGATTTTTAGATAAGCTGCAGATCCTAATTAACCAACAGCTTACTTCCTCCAACACCCCCCCCCCCACTAGGACTGCCTTATGTCTGTCCCATGCATTCTTGAATTCCTCCACTGTTCTTGACTCCACGACCTCCTCAGGGAGGCTGTTTCATGCATCCACAACCCTCTCTGTGAAAAGTACTTCCTCACATTACCTCTGAGCCGTTCCCCCTCTATCTTCAAATTGTGCCCCCTTGTTCTTGCACATCTCTTTTTCTGAAAGATGCCACACTCTTGGACTTTGTTGATTCCCTTGAGGTACTTGAAAGTTTCTATCATGCCTCCTCTCTCCCTCCTTTCCTCAATGGTATACATATTGAGCTCCTTTAGTCTTTCTTCGTATGTCTTCTGGTGCAGACCCTGCACCATTTTGGTTGCCCTCCTCTGGACAGCCTCCACTCTGTCTATGTCTTTGCGGAGATGGGGTCTCCAGAACTGCACACAGTACTCCGGATGGGGTCTCACCAACTGTCTGTACAGAGGGATAACAACTTCCTGTTTTCTACTATTGATGCCTCTCCCTATGCATCCCAATATCCCCCCAGCCTTCCTTACTGCCTTCTCACATTGCTTGCCCACCTTTAGATCATCTGATATAATTACCCCCAGGTCCCTTTCCATTTTTACTGTTGTCAGTATCTCACCCCCCCATTGTGTACTCTTCCTCTGGGTTTTTGTTTCCCAGGTGCATTACCTTGCACTTCTTTGCATTGAATCTGAGCTGCCATACATTTGACCATTCCTCCAACCTTGCCAAGTCCCTTCTCATCCCTTCTACTCCATCTGGTGTATCAACCCTGTTGCAGATCTTTGTGTCATCTGCAAAGAGACATACTTTTCCTTCCAGTTCCTCTGCAATGTCACTTACAAAAACATTAAAAAGGACCGGTCCCAGTACTGAACCCTGTGGTACCCCGCTAGTAACAGTCCTTTCTTCGCTGTGGACTCCATTTACTACTACCCTTTGCGTCCTGATGTCTAGCCAATTTTTTATCCAGGCTACCACCTTGGGACCCACTCCAAGGCTGGCTAACTTGTGTATTACTCTTTTGTGTGGGACTGTATTGAATGCCTTGCTAAAAATCTAGGTAAGCCATGTCCACAGCCCCTCCCTGGTCTACTACTTTGGTCACCCAGTCAAAGAAATCTATTAGACTCATCTGACATGACCTTCCCATCGTGAATCCATGCTGCCTTGGGTCTTGTGCCCCACTGGCCTCTAGGTACTCAACAATTCTTTCCTTTAGAAGTGATTCCATCATTTTACCTACCACTGAGGTCAGACTAACTGGTCTTTAGTTTCCTGCTTCTGTCCTGCTCCCACTTTTGTGAAGAGGAATCACATCCGCCCTCCTCCAGTCCTCAGGTACCACCCCATCCTCCCATGATTTGTTAAGGAGAGTAGTCAGCGGTGTCATTAGTTCTACCCTTAGTTCTTTTAGAATTCTTGGGTGAATCCCATCAGGCCCCATTGCTTTGTCCACCTTTAATTTTAGTAGTTCTTTCAGAACCCTTTCTTCTGTAAATGGACTGGTATCGACCCTCGTCTTCAGAGTGTTTCTCTTGTTTGGTTTAGGTACCTCCCCCTTCTCTTTCTTTGTGAATACTGAGCAGAAATATTTGTTCAGTATCCCTGCTTTTTCATTGTCACCCTCTACCCACACTCCCTCCCCTTTATTAAGCCTCAGTATCCCTCCTTTGGTCTTTCTTCGCTCCCTAATGTACCTATAAAAGGTCTTATCCCCCTTCTTAACAGAGTTAGCTCTCCTTTCCTCGGTTTGGGCCTTTGCTATTCTGATTACCTTCCCAGCCTCTTTCTGCTTTAACTGATAAAGTTCTCTGTCCTTCTCCTTCTGTGTTTCCTTATATTTCCTGAATGCTATCCTTTTCTCCTTAACCTTCCCTGCCACCTCCTTTGAGAACCATAGTGGTTTTTTCCTTCATTGTGTTTTGTTGATTAGCTTTACACAAAGGCTTGTTGCCTCTGTGATGGCTGTTTTGATTACTCTCCATTGTTCCTCCACCCCTCCTTCTTGCCTGTTTGCTAGTGCTTTTCTGAGGCACACTCTCATTTTCCCAAAGTCAGCCCTCCTAAAGTCCAGTACTCTTGCTTTTGTATGGCTTGATTGTATGGCTGTGTTTATCGTGAAACACACTGTTTGGTGGTCGCTTGTTCCCAGATGGCTACCCACTTTTAAATCTGAGATTCTTTTTCCGTCCCCATTTGAGAGTACCAGGTCTAAGATTGCTCCATCCCGAGTGGGTTCCAGTACTAGCTGTCTGAAGCATGCCCCCTGTAGGGCATCAAGAATGACCCTGCTCTTGGATGTGCCTGCAGCAAAGGTGCTCCAGTTAACATCTGGCATATTCAGGTCCCCCATCAACAATGTCTCCCCTTTTTCTGCCATTCAACGGATGCCTTCTATTATGTCCTTGTCCATTCCCTCCCCCTGAGATGGGGGTCTGTATACAACCCCCATGCAGACTGTGGTGCCATTTCCTGTCTCCAGGGTGACTCAGAGTGTCTCATCTGCTCTCTGTTTACTCGTTAGTTCTGTTGCTTTGATCCCTTCCTTTACATAAAGAGCTACTCCTCCTCCTCTTTTACCCTCCCTGTCCCTCCTGTAGATTGTGTATCCTGGTATGTTGACATCCCAGTCATGGTTCTCTGTGTACCATGTTTCTGTGACTGCCACAATATCCAGGCAACCCTCTTCCATCAAGGCCACTAGTTCAGAGAGCTTGTTACACAGACTACGGACATTGGTACTCATCACCCTCCACTTTTTGATGACCTTACCCCTTTTAGCCCCACTCCTGTCCTTACTGTCTTTGCCTTTTTTTACATTTACTTCTGGCCTGCTCCCTAATGACTTCTCTACCTTGATGTTTACCTCACAAATTACTGTTGTTTGTGGGGGGAGGCTGAGATTTCACTGCTCCTTTTCAGTGCCTCCCCCCTTGGCTAGTTTAAATGCTTGCCAATGAAGCATTTAAACCTGTCACCTAGGATCCTGGTTCCCCCCCTGGACAGATGCAGACCATCGCGCCAGTATGATCCCATTCCTAGCCAGATCATTTGTCCCTAGGTGGACAATGACATCCAGCTCCTCCTCCTTGCAGCTGCTCCCACGATCCTGAGGATTCGCTTCCTGTCCCTCCAAGCCGTGGCGCCAGGTAGGCACTACCTCCTCTCCCCTTCCTCCCCATTTCTACCCCCAATGATTGAGTCCCCACCAGGAGTTGTTTCCCCTGTGGGGTCTCATGCCACCCTCCTGTGGGTCTCCTTTGTGAAGGTTCCCAGCATCCTCCTTGGTCTCCACTGCAGGTGCCTCCATAGAGGAACCACTATCCACCAGAAGAGCGATGAATTGTGGAGAGGTACAGCTGGAGGGATGCAACTCTGTTCCACCACCCTGTCCTCCCTGAGCCCACCCTGGTCCAGCCTCCTCTTTCTTGGCAAACTCTGAGGTAGTGGCATTGGCCCTGGTGGCTCCTGGGTGGGGAGGTTTCACAAATCCTAGCCAGGTCAGCCTGAAGACGGGCAACCTCCTCCCTCAGACCAAAGAGGTGCCTGCAACTAGGGCAGCATCGCAGCCTCCAGAATGCCTCCCGGAACACTGCTGCCCCACAGCCATTGCACTGCACCACTTCTATCATGTCTTATTTTGTGTCCTCTCTCCTGTTTCTCTGTATGCTTACTCTCTCCTCTCCTTACAACTCTCACCCTTCCTGTTGTGGGACAGTAACTTCCTATATTCTTCAGTAGCCTCCCTCTTCCTTGCTCAGTGTCAGACCACCAGCAGCTGGGGGGGAGAGTGAGCTACTTTTTTCCTTTAGGGTTGACAAAACCAATGTTTCTCTATGATCTTTCCCTTCCTACTGCCAAACAGGAAGTTCTAGGGACATGCATATGTTGTTCATCCACACTTATTGGCAGGTTCCTTGCCGCTTTAAATCTTGCCGGAAGGTCTTCAAGCTGGCTCCTCCCACCCACCCGGGTGGTAAAACTCTGGGCTCCGCCCCATGACGCCAGATCTTTCTTACCGCTTGGAAGCTCAGGTTCCCTCCTTAACGTGCTGTGTTTAAGACTGGTTCCTAATTCTTTGAAAGTTCGAAATCAAAAAGTTTTTTGCTAAAAAGACTTCGGTCTTCTTCTCCTCGTGGCTGCGATGGACAAATCGACTCCTGGTTTTTGAGGTGCCCTTGGCGGGCAGAAGATGTCTGGACGGATCCGACTCCACGCAAGGGCCGACTGCTCGGCCTTGAGCACGCACTGCGAGGCCTCGCGACTTGTGCTCTTCCTTTTCGCCCATCGCCTGAAGACCGTGTTGCCCGATACAACTGGGGCGCCCTTGAGAAAGAATTCCACCGTGAATCTAAAGAGACCCTGACATGGTGTCTCGTCGCTGGTCCGGGCGGATCAGCTCGAGCAGATGATCGCCCTCAAGAGGAGGTGGCGCGGCTGTTTCACCTCGGCTGCGTATTTGTCCCGCCTCTCAGTGCCTCGTACTCGGCTTCTTTTAAGGAGCTTTGTCTGACCCTCGACCAAAGGTGAGGGTCCAACTCTTGGACCTTTTCCAGGTCCAAAAGAGCAAAGTAAGTCTCTCGTCGACGCTCTTGGGAGCGGGAAAGATCCCCTCCCTTGTCGAGCAGTCGACTTGGTCCGACCCTCGGCTCGGCCACTGGCTCACGGTGACCCGTCGGTCAGTTGACCGAGACTCCCGTCCGACGCGGGTTGAGATTTTTCTCGACCCGTTAGACGGGTTGTTGGCTGGAGAAGCTGAGAATCCCCTCTCCCCGGTTCCCCCGGTGGGAGTTGAGGATCCCGTCGGCTCGTCTGTGCCTCCGGTTCCGGAGCCCTCGGTGGAATCGTCCGAGCCGAGGGGAGTGCCGATTTCCCATTCTTCTCTCGCCTTCCGGCCTAGTCGAGACTCTTAGTCTCGATCTCGGACATCTCATGGTCAACCGATCCCGCCGCCATAGGCGGTCTCGGTCTTGGCTTCGCGGCAAGTGGCGCCGCCGCTCTTCCTCTTCTCCGGACGAGGGAGGCTTGGCGCAGGATGCGTCCGGAGGTACGAGGAACTTATGTGGCAACAGCTCCTTTTGACTCGGGAATAAGCCGACTCCAGTCGCCTTCCCGGCCATTAAGTGGGTTGTCACCGAGCAGCCGAAACAACCCCTCGTTGTAGTCGAGGGCCTGTTCTCAGGCGGGTTGTTCGCTCATTCCAGCTGCCCCACCGATTCTGGTGGAACCTCCGCCTCCACAGCCATTAGTTGGGGCTCCGACCAAAAATTCTCGGTCGGCCTTGGGTTTGCCCCATAGGCTGTCTGTCACCCTCACTCCCGATAATCCTCGGCAGGTGGAGGGTGGCTCAGGCCCAAAGCAGCTCTTTGAGGACTCTTCTGAGTCCGATGATGGTTCCTCCCTCTTCTCCAAGCGCATGGACTTGGAGTCCTCGGGAGGGCAGTCAATGGACGATAGCCCTTCGCGCTCCTTGAGGTTGCTTCAACTCATCTCGGAGTCCACGGGATGAAGCTCGAACCTGCTTTAAACAGGCCAGGTATCTCACGGAGATTCTGGACCCAGGGATTCTCCCATGGAGGCCTTCCGGTGGCGAAGCCATAGTGGGTCCGACCTGGAACTTTGGTAGGCGCCCTGCTTCCTGCCCTGCGCCTTCGGCCAGGTTATGGCCAGGAAGTATCGGTCCCTACCGTTCCCTCGTCTGTTTTCAGAACACCCTCGGCCGAGGGGTTGGTTAACAACAGCGCTTGCCTCGCTGCCAGGAACGCCAGGATGTGGACAACCTTCGACAAGGGAATCCAAGAAATTGATTATGCCGGGCGGAAAGTCTATGCTGCGCCCTCTGCCTTCGCCAGGCCAGTTCGCCGTCCCTCATGGCGATTTTTCTCGGCCCTGTTGGGCTCCCTGGATGAGGTTGTCTCATCTTCCGCAGATCTGCAGACTACGGTCAGGCAGGTGCGGGACCAGGGCAGTGGCCAAACAGCAGCTCCAGACTGCGTTAGACATCGGGGACTCATGTGCCAGGTCTGTGGCGGCCGCAGTGGCCATGCGTCGTCGGGCTTGGCTGAGGATATCCACCTTTACCTCGGATACCCAGCACAAGTTGGCGGATGTTCCCTTTTTGGGGACTGACCTCTTCGGCCCTGGGGTGGAAGGTCACCTGCAGAGGATCGAGAAGTCCAATGCTACCTTGGACTCTGTCTCTTCCTCTCAGAAGGACAAAGGCCGCAAGCCACAGCCTAAGCCCTTTCGTCCTTCTGCGCCCGTGCGCCCGGCCCAGCAACGTCAGGGCCAGCAGGCTCGACCTTGGCATCCCAAACCCAAGCCGTCGGCTTCCTCCAACAGGAAGCAGGGAGGTAAAGGCCCAGGAGGTCCCTCGGCCGGTCCCTCCTCCAAGCCTGCCCAGTGACGGGCTGAGGGGTGTCGCCCCCATCCCTGTCACCTCACCCCTGGTTCCCCCCGTGGGGGGACGGCTCAGACACTTCCTTTCCGCCTGGTCCGCTGTTACCACGGACAGGTGGGTACTGGAGGTGGTGGGAAAAGGCCTACCTCTGGAATTCGAGCAGGCCCCGCCCTTCAGAGCCGTCGCACCCGGGGCCTCGGGGTCCGCAGCCTCACTGGCGGCTCGCCGAGCCGACATCGCTCTCCTCCTCCAAAAGGAGGTGATCACAGAGGTGGAGGACCCCCCTTCAGACCCGGGGTTCGTGTCCAGGTATTTCCTGGTTCCGAAACGGACGGGGGGCTGGCGCCCCATTCTCGACCTACACGACCTGAACAAGTTCCTAAGGTCTCGAACCTTCAGGATGGTCACTCTGGCGCAGATAATACCATCTCTGGAACACGGCGTGTGGTTCTGCTCTCTGGACCTACAGGACGCGTTCTTTCACGTCCCTATCCGTCCGTCACATCGGAGATTCCTCCGCTTTCGAGCGGAGGGATCCCTCTTGAGTTCCGAGCCATGCCCTTCGGCTTATCTCCAGCTCCCAGGGTCTTCACCAAATGCATGGCAGTGGTGACAGCATTCTCGTGCGCTGGGGGTCCGGGTGTACCCTTACCTGGACGATTGGCTGATAGCAGCCTCCTCCAGACGGGAGGTGGAGCGGTCCAGAGATCTGGCTCTCCAGGTTTGCTCTCAGGTTGGCCTTCTCATCAACGAGGCCAAGTCAGAACTTGAGCCGAAGCAGGTGACCCTGTTCATCGGGGCAGAGCTCGACTCTCTTCGAGCCAGAGCACGGCTCCCGGCGGACAGGGCCGAGGTTCTTACCTCCTTTGCCCAATTATTTCTGGTTGGGCAATCGCGCCCTGCCCGGGACTTCCTGTGCCTTCTGGGTCTCATGGCGGCCTGTACCAGCGTGGTCCGTTGGGCGCGCTGGCACATGCGCCCCCTTCAGTGGGGACTGGCCAGCCAGTGGTCACAACGCTGCGATCCTTTGGACCAGCTAGTGATAGTGACCCAGGAGTTGTGAAACGCTCTCCGGTGGTGGACCGTTCCATTCCATCTGCAGGAGGGCATCCCGTTTGTCCGCCCGAGCCGGCGGTCTCTATCGACCGATGCCTCTCTGATGGGTTGGGTGCCCATCTGGGGAACACGGTGCCACGGCCTCTGGTCCCAGGGAGTCCCGATGCCACATCAACCTGCTGGAGCTCGGCGGTCCGCCTAGCTCTCACCGCTTTGCTCCGTTTCTCCGGGGTCAAGTGGTCCGGAGTCCAGACGGACAATACCACGACCATGTACTCACCTGAACCGCCAGGGCGGGACGCCCATGCTTCTATGCAAGGAAGCTCTCCCATTTGGTCACTTGCGCGCAGCCTGGAGGCGGATCTCCTAGCCATTCATGTGGCAGGAGCCTCCAACACCTGGCCGATGCCCTGAGCCGGACAGGGGCTGCATCTCACGAGTGGTCTCTCCTGCCGGAGGTAGTACAAGATCTGTTCTCCCACTGGGGCACACCTCAGGTGGACCTGTTTGCCTCCAGGGAGAATGCGAAGCTGAGGCTGTTTCATGCCCGCCCCCCTCAGCAGGGCTCGCTGCAGGGGGATGCCTTCTTGAGGCTGTGGACCCCGGGCCTCTTCTACGCCTTTCCCCCATTTCCCTTGATTCACAAGGTGCTTCTCAAAGCAAGGAGGGACAAGGCGCTGGTGATCCTGATAGCCCCAGACTGGCCCGCCAGTTCTGGTACCCAGATCTCCTCAGCCTCAGCTCCAGGCTCCCGAGGCAGCTTCCAGCTCGCCCGGACCTGCTCTCAGTCAATCAGGGGAAGGTGTTCCATCCGGACCTTCAATCCCTGCACCTGACGGCCTGGTTCCTGAGTGGCTAGAGTTCCAGGCCTTGGGTCTTTCCGACGAGGTCCTCAATGTTGTTGAGGCGTCCCGTAAGGAGTCGACCAGAAAATGCTACGCCTTCAAATGGAAGAGATTCTCCATTTGGTGTCAGGGCAAGGGCTTGGACCCTTCCTCCTGTTCTGTGGCAAGCATTTTGGACTATTTATGGTCCCTTTCTAGTCAAGGGCTTAGGTCGGCGACCTAAAGGTGCACCTGGCAGCCATCTCTGCTTACCGGGTGCGGGCCGGGGAGCAGTCGGTGGCGCAGGAAAAGGTGGTCGGGCGCTTTTTCAAAGGCCTTGATCACATTTCCCCTGTGCGAGAACCTCCACCTCCATGGGATTTACTGCTGGTACTGGCAAAGCTCATGGGCAAGCCATTCGAACCAATGCACAGGTGTGATCTTTCTCACCTGTCGTGGAAGACCGCCTTCTTGGTGGCTATCACGTCAGCCAGAAGGATGGGAGAGCTCCAGGCGCTTTGCATCGAGTCTCCTTACCTGGTCTTCCACAGGGACAAGGTTGTCCTGCGCCCCCACCCGAAATTCCTTCCGAAGGTGGTGTCGGAGTTTCACCTTAACCAGGTGCTGACTCTGCCGGTGTTCTACCCCAATCACACCTCGGAGGCCAAATATAGGCTCCATACTCTGGACCCTAGAAGGGCGCTCGCTTATTATAAGGAGCGCACGGCTGAAATTCGGGGAGAGGTTCGCCAGCTGTTTGTCACCTACGCTGAAGCCGCACCTGGCAGACCTGCAGCCAAGCGGACGATAGGCAGGTGGGTCACCTCCTTCATAGATTGCTGCTGTAAGTTGGCGGGCATGGAGCCTCCCAGAGGGATAAGAGCTCATTCTACCCGTCATACTGCTGCATCGGTGGCTGCTTCCAGGGACGTCCCTATCCAGGAAATCTGCAGGGCTGCTACCTGGAAGTCAGCACACACCTTTATTACCCATTACCACATCGACCTTGAGTCACGCCGGGATGCTGGTTTTGGGGCCTCTGTTCTCAGTCCTTATTTCCCAAGTAAGTATTGGGGTGTGGCCTTTCCTCCTCCTCCCGGAGAACTGCTAGGAGTCTGCCAATAAGTGTGGATGAACAACATATCCATGTCCCTAGAAATACAGGTTACTCAACTGTAACAGGAGTTCTAGGAATGGTATATATTGTTCATCCCACATTTCCGACCTCGGCCCGCACACACAGCCTGAGCTTCCAGCGGGCAGATCTGGCGTCATGGGGGGCTGGAGCCGAGAGTTTTACCACCCGGGTGGGTGGGAGGAGCCAGCTTGAAGACCTTCCGGCAAGATTTAAAGCGGCAAGGAACCTGCCAATAAGTGTGGATGAACAACATATACCATTCCTAGAACTCGTGTTACAGGTGAGTAACCTGTATTTCCTGTTGATAGTCAAATCCAGTGGCTATAAAAGTAGAACTGGCTTAGAGTGAGTGGGTGGAGGCAATTAGTAAGAAAAAAGGCTAGCAACAGGAAGTTGTAATTTGAGTCACCTGCTTTTATAGTGTCTAGGCCACACCCCCAATTAAGCTCTCTCTCCTCCTACTGGTTTAGCAAAGTAAACTGATACAGAACCCTTCTCAGCACAGAACACACACTGACTTTCTTACTTTTCTTTCTTTTTTTTTTAAACCCTAAATAAGGCCCCTTCTACTTCTAATAAAGTATCTGTTTGCTTAAACTCAACAGACACCGACTCCTGCTAAGATATAAGTGTTAAATTAATAAGAAAATGTAGCTTATTTTAGTTAGCTGCTTTCTGCTCTACAAGCAAGGCTAGCAACCAACCATCCTTTGTAAGGGGGCTGTAGAGCCCAGTCTGGTTTCGGAACAGAACCTGGGCTATTATTCCTGGTATTTCCTCATACCAAAATGGACTGGGGATTTAAGGTCCCTACTAGACCTTTTAGGTCTGAATCTGTTCATCAAATATAAAAAGTTCTGAACGGTCTCTCTGCAGTCCCTCCTCCCTCTCCTATTGAAGGGGGATTGGATGGTTTCTCTGGATATGAAGGACGCATACCTTCATGGGAAAATCCGCAAGTCTCATCGCAAGTACCTGAATCTCATGCTCCAGGGCTTGCACTATCGGTTTCATGTCTTGCCCTTTGGTTTTTGTTCAGCATTGTGTGACTTTACCAAAGTTTTTGCCGCAGTGGTGGGGCTGCCCTACACTGAGAGGGCCTGTATGTCTTCCCGTATATGGACGACTGGCTTCTGAAGACCCTGTCATGGGAGGCAGTTGTACATACACCGTTTCGAACCAGACAGCTGTTTGACCAGTTAGGTATCCTGGTCAAGCAAGCAGAAGTCAGTCTTCACACTGTGCCAATGCCTGCAATACACGAGGGCCATCTTGGTCATGGGGCTGGGTTGGACATTTCTGCCTGCAGAGAATGCTGTGGCACTGGTAACCCAGGGACAACTGGTTTTGGCCAGATGCCTGCTAATTGGCCTAATGGCTGCAGCCATATTGACTGCCCCTCTGTCATGACTGCACATGAGGATCTCACAGTGGTTCCTCCGGGTTCTGTGGGCTCAGCATCCCGATAAGCTAGAGTGTCTCATAACCGTGACTCCTCCACTGCATTGCTCCCGACTCTGGTGATTAGATCGTCCCAACCTAGAGATAGGGTTCCCTTTCTCTGTCATTCACTGCTCCTGGTGATGACGATGGCCGCTTTTGGTTTGGGATGGGGTGCCCCTCTGGGCCTCTTCAGAACTTAGGGCCAGTGGACTCCATTGCATTCGGTTCTGCAGTGCAATACTCTGGACAGGAGGGATGATCTGTGTGGTCTACAGGCCTTTGTCATCCTCCTTCCAGGGTATCAGCTGCTGATCCATGCAGACAATATTTCAGTGATGTACTTTACTGACCGACAAGGCAGAGTCCACTTGTATCTTCTTTGCAGAGAGGCAATGTGAGTTTGGCAGTGGACAACAGAACGCAATATGTTTCTGTCCACAGAATTCCTCCCTGGTACTCTGAATGCCTTGATAGATTGCCTTAGTCAGTCCTGGGCACTCTGCTGCAAGTGGGAGCTCTTAGACTCTGTCATGGATGACCTCTTTGTAAAATGAGGTTGCCCAGACATAGACCTGTTTAT
Source organism: Neoceratodus forsteri (assembly GCA_016271365.2). Lineage (NCBI taxonomy): Eukaryota > Metazoa > Chordata > Ceratodontiformes > Ceratodontidae > Neoceratodus > Neoceratodus forsteri. The sequence goes on along the minus strand of CM057449.1, from coordinate 1,821,426,539 downwards.
GTCTCTGTACAACACGAGGTGCTGCATTTCTGCTTGCTCGCGCCAGGACCTGGAGTTTTCAGGCAAGACCCGTTATCCCTCCGTTGGAAAGGGAGGTTCATGTACGCTGTTCCCCTGTTCCTTCTTATACAGAGAATCCTGGTCAAGCTGAGGGCTGAACGCTGAGCAGCCCACCCTGATTCTGCTAGCCCTCTACTTGCCCAGACAAATTTTAGCTCCCTGTGCTTCAGCAATTGGTGTGGAACTCAGTGTCTTGCTTCGTCTGCGAGCAGGACTTCTACCACCGGAGCAGGGTGCTGTGGCGCATCCAGTCTGCAGTCACAGAACCTCCATGCCTGGCTCATGAGGATGTAAAGCTGTCCCACCTTGAGGTTTCCCCAGCAGTTGCTGCTGTTCTGTTGGCAACTAGAAAGCTGCCTGTGCCATACACCTACTCACAAAAATGGAAACAATTTACAGTCTGGCATGCTGCTCATGCTCTGCATCCCTTTGTGTGTCCAGTTAATCTAGTACTTGACTGCTTCTTGTCTCCTAAGGACTTGAGCCTTAGATATTCCTCTTTAAAGGTTGACTTGGCCGTGATGTTGATCTTTCATGCTCTCACGGATACCAGGACTGTAGCCCAACTTGAGTTTTTTTTTTTTTTTATACTTTCTTTTTACGCCCCCTTCTCACCCCGGTACTTCCTCACCTTCGGGAGTCTCCTACGGCCTTGTGTGTCCCTGCTCATCTGTCAGCATCGGGTGCAGTCATCCCCCCATGCTGCCTTGGTTTGACCCCCAGGCAGGTACGAGGCGGGGCCCTCCTTTCCACCGCCCCGAGCGACTGAGTTTCGTTGGGGATCCATCATCCATGCCGGCAGGGGCCTTGGGATCGGGGCTTGAAACTCCATCTACAGGGAGCACCGGACAGTATTTTCCCCTATCCGCCCATCTCCATAGGATGTCTGCACTTAGAGAGCCTAGAGCCATGCACGCCACAGCTGCTAACGCCCGCCCCGGCAGATGTCCTCCTCCTGCCTCATGCAGTCCTTGCTGCACCACCACCTGTGGTCACCCAGGTGGCGGTATTGCAGCGGGTGCCGCATCCCACCCCACCCGGAGGGGGAGAGCAGCCTCTGGGCGCTCGATCCTCCTCCCCCCGGCTGGCCCTCCAGTTCCCCGACTCTGTTCCTGAACCCGGGTCGCTGGCGCCGCGAGTGGTAACCCTACCGCTGCGCCGCTGGCCGGCCCAGCTTGAGGTTTTTCATAGGTGTACTACTTTTGCACCTTCTGGTCTGCAATCCAGTTCCAATGTGGGATATTAATCTGGCCCTGGAGACCCTTACTGTGTCTCACTTCAAGCCTGCTACTACTTGTGAGCTGCGCTTCTTCTCTTTGAAGACACTGTTCCTGGTGGCCCTGACATCTGCTGCACACATTTCTGATTGCAGGCTCTGGTTACAGATCCTCCTTTTCTTATTTTTTCACAAGGATAGGGTTACACTACGTACTAATCTTAATTTTTTGACCGAAGTTCATGTCTGATAGAACACTAAATCAGACCATTAATCTTACTGTTTTTTTTCTCTTTTCCCACAGATAGTGGGGACCATCATGTACATACATTTCACATCTGCAGGAAGCTGTCTTGGTACCTAGATCATACTGAGGATGATAGGAAATCCTCACAACTATTTGTTGCTTTTGCCCCCCCCCCCCAATAGTGGGTGCCCACATTTCTAAGCAGGGCCAATCCAAATGATTGGCCAGCTATATTACTTTCTGTTATCGGAAGCAACTTACCGGTTCTGTCTGTGCTCACTCCACCCATGGGGTATCTACCTCAGTGGAGTGATTACAAAGTGTGTTTGCTGCTGACATATGTGCGGCTGCCACTTGGAGTACTGTTCTTACATTTACAAAAAATTACAGTCTGGACATTTTCTATCTTCTCTCGTCGTAGATGTGTTGGTTTTAGCCTTACTGTTTTGCAAGGCCTCCTTCCTCAGGGAGCTTAGATCCTGCCTACCTCCTTCAGTACTTGGTACTGCTTGGGAAACATTCCATGATGTGGCTGAATGGGGAGGAAGACATTCTCAAAGAAGACAGAATAGTTTATCATACCAGTAGATTAGAATCTCCTCCATTGAGCCACAACTCGTGCCTCGTCCTTCTTTTTCGGGTGATGGGTGGCTGTCCTGCCTGTTCATGCATGCTGGTTCTCCTCCAATGCCTTATTTGGCATCTTTACTCAGGTTTCCATATCCTCTCCTGTGTACCTGCTTTGGTCATGGTCGCTTCGGTCCCTGCTGGTTTGATGATCCTCCGAGGTTGTCTCCAGCAGGGAACTGAGGCATGCTGGGGATGCCGACATTATACAGGCACTGACAAGGTGTGTTAATGTGGGTGCCCCCCCTCCCCCCAGCAAAACATTTGTGGGTGATCCAGACGCCGACAACTTACAGTTCCATAATATGGCTTAATGGAGGGGATTCTCTCAAGGCTCTGCTGTTGCGTTAAGTAACTATTATTTCTCCCTGCTAGCTGGGGCAGGGTGAAACATTCTGAGAGAAGTCTTAGGATGCATCCTTTCCAGACTCTTCAGTCTTTTTCATTCTGTCATCAGTGCAGTGCTCCCAGATTGGGCAAAGCATTTTCCTGTAGAGTACCCTGCCCTCATTTTCCCTGTAAAACTGGGGTGAAATTTCTGTACATTTTCCTGTATACTGAAACCAATTTATGTTCGCAATTTGCTTCATTATGGTGGTCAGTAAAATCACTACAACAAATGTTAAGGCTGTTTTAAGTGTTCCTGTTTATATTACAATTGAAAAATCAACAAAACCATGTCTCATAATTATGCTATAACTACCAGATCTCATACACATCACACCGTAAGAAAAACAATGGTGAGGGAAATACTGACAAAGAAGAGACTGCTTCAGAAACATTGTCAATAAACAGTGGAATAAATATATCAGGCATGTATACCAATAAAACTCCCTTAGTCTCTCTTCATATGACTTCTGATGAAGACCCTGCCAAGTGCAGGGGTCCCCAGCTCTTTGCAGTGGACCACGGCAGCAGGATAAATGTGGAATAATCAGAGTATTTTCTTGGCTTGCATTTTTTCCTGTGCAAGTGGTCAAAATTTACCATCTCAATTACAATTGTGGGCTAGTGCAACCATCTGCGGGCTAGTGCAGTTGTGAATCAACTTGTCTTGCTGGCTAGTGTGCAAAAGGAAAGTTAAGGCTGACCCTTGAATAAATTCCTCCCAGCCTCAAAACTTATCTGGACCCCTGGCTGGGTGCTGAATTCTAGTTTTACGTAGTCTTTCTTACTTAGTTGAGAAGAGTACAGTACTACCTAAGAACAGAACCGGAACCAGTAAATATTCCAGCCGCCAAAGATCTTTCAGCCACCTGCAGCAATGAAGAAATCAGAATGGCTAGATCTCAAAGAAGTGAAAGAACTGCAGCGAGCCTTCAACAGCAACATCATGAACAAAAACTACAGAAGTTGTTAAAAAAAAACAAAAAAAAAAAAACAACATGCTGTCAGCCATGCATTCTGTTCTGTACCAAATGAGAAAAAAATTCAATTTAGCAAATGTTCATTGCCTAAACAGCCATTGGAAAATCTGCTTGACTGAATATCCTCAGAATATTAAGTCTGTAAGTGAGGGACACCGAACAGGCAAACAAAAATATTAATGAGTTCTTCAAATGTCCAAGCCAGCAGAAATTATTTGAATTTATAGTAGTGGTAAGGGAGACTTTTGGGAGCCAGACAGAGACCAGTGGGAAGGGGAGAAAACATGCCTGATCCTACAACAGAATAGTACGCTTCAGTTCACTTCTTATGTCTAAATATTAATAAGTTCAGCAAATGCAAATCAGTTAGCCAGCATAGAAAGGATTTGAATTTACAGTAGTGGTAACCAAGGAAACATTTAGGATCCAGTCTTTCAGACACTACAGGGGACAGAAGGGGAGAAAAGCATGCCTGGTCCTGCTAAACAACAAAATACTACACTTGTCAGGAGAGAGCAGTTATATTTTGATAAATACTGAGTTTAAGCTGTAAAACATTATTATACAGGCACTGCCTGGTTAAGGGATACGGTGAACATACTAGTTCTACTCAGACATTATCCGGGATGTCTGCAGAGATAATATTCTGTTCTTTTATCTCCCAGATTTGATCATCATATTCAGGTTCCCCCTTTACTTTTTATACAGTTGCCCTAGTACAAAACAAAATCTCATGCTAGTATAACTCCTCGTTTTTTTACCTTTAAACGGATTTGATTCACAGGTGCAGAGAGACTGACTGAGTGAGATTCGGGGAGTAGTACTGCCAGGGCACAGTTGCTTGGCTTATCTGCTGCTGGTACGAGTGCTTGCTCACTCTGCTTGCTGTGTATTTTTCTTTTAGAATCTAGCAGCAGTACAGGGCACAGTCTGCTTTCTTTTCTCGACCTCGGCTGACAATGAGAGAGAGAGAGATGCGACAGGGTTCTTAGCTCCCCACCGCGGTCGGTCCCCATGATGATTCCGCAGGTTGAAAAACCTCTGGCGCTCCACCATAACTCAGATGCTGAAAAAAACACTCCACTCAGTCACACTGGCTCCAGGCTGCTGAATTAAGTCTCCTCCAGGAAAGCTGCAAAATAAATCTGAATCCAAATGGTGATCTTGACCGGTGGTGACCGACTCATCTCCAAAAATATTCAAAATGCCCGCGGTTACCTGCACAAAGTAAGCTGAATTTATGCAGAGAGGCTCAGTCTCAGTTAGTCTATCAGGGCACTCCCAACACATGATCAGCCCTCAGCAGCCATCCGGGCATGCGCGATCATAGTGTGATAGGAAGGAGCACCAATAAAAATATTCCTTTCACTCCCGCCGAGAGTCTCGGCGGTCATCTTACTGTTCTCCCATACTGCCAGTAACAATCCCCATGGTTTTATTAAAAATTAGATTTCCTTCCTGTAGCCCGTTTTGCAACTTAAAAACCCATAAAATACGGGAATTCCCATAGATGTGGGAGCACTGTCAGTGGTAGACAGCTTCCTGCCCTGCAGGTAAACTGTTCTCCTCAGCAAGTGATTTTTTATCCCTTTTTTCTGCATCTAATTAGCTTTCAGTGCTACTCTGAACTTGATCTTCAAGCAACTGTAACGCAGAAGGATTTTTTATCATTTGACTGCATCTTGCAGGGGCTCAGTCTACAGAAGGGAAACTTCGGGCAGCAGTGCCTTGTATGGCTGCTATAGCCCAGACTTTATTTGGTGCCATGCAGGGCTGATTTTCCACAATATGAGGTAGGATTTAGGGTTTTGTGGGGTTAAGGAGCGTTTGTATTATTAAAGGAGACTTGCTCTGTGGTACACAAACAGTCGGGGGTTCCTGCGCTCTTGTCTACGCATGCGCACTACAGATACCATCCTGGGAGACTCAGTTTGCACTTTAGCCAGTGGTAGCCATCTCTATACAATTTGTGCATGCACAGATACTGCTGTAGTATAGTCCGTGCATGTGCATTGGGGCACAGTGACCATATTGGAAATGCTTTTGAGCATGACATTACTCCTGCAGTTCTTAAATGCACAGATTTGGTGATTTGGGGGCAAAACCACTTATGGACATCACAAAAATACCCTGCTGGTCAAATGCTGGCCATATTTTCACTATTTCATACTCCACCATGGAGTCCTCAATTGTCACTTCCAGTTGCCTTTAAAGGCTCTGAATTGTGACCAGCATATTTCTACTTACCCAGAAGATTGTATGTTTGGACAAATGTAAGGTTATTTATAATTTTTCTGACCCTCATCATAGACTGCAAAAGTGCCGCACCAAAGGAAGCCAGCTCTAAGGCTCCCAAGTGGAAAAACTGACAGAGAAGGCTCTAGTCCAATGTGGCTGTCTACTACTGTCTATCCTGTGTCAGACAAGTCTCCAGTCCACGAAGTCCAGCTCCTATTGTCCAGCCTACAACAAGACTTCTGCCTCTAACTAGAGTGAATCCCAAGGGATGGCGGCATGATAAAGCACCCCAGACCCATTCCTGTTTTTTCAGACCTCATGTGGAGAGAAATACCAGACAAAGCTCCGGACCCCATTGGCTGACTTTTGTTGTCCTCTCTATGACAAGTCTTCATCTTCTAAACACAGCCAAACCCAGTGCTCCCCCCAGGCTGCCTCTGGGACTGAGGAGCTGAAATATGCTTCCCAGCCATATCTTAGGCCTTATTGTCCACTGTACGTGGTGTATTCTGGCAGCAACATGAGGGAAGCAAGCTGTAAGGCTCCAGACCCTAAAATATGTCAGGCTAGTCTTCTGTCCTCTTTGGCTGGCTCCTACTTCCCATCTCATGATAAAGTGTCCTCCTGTGGACAAGAGGTCCTGTACTCATCAGGCTCCTCCACAGGCTTGACTGAGCATTGAAACCCTTCAGAGAGGATCTAAGTCCTCATCCACAGAGCCCCACCCCATTATTCCTCTATGGCAGCACCAAGAGGATTCACAAAGTGACTTGTCTCGTGTGGGTGACTTATGAGAGTGACTTCCTGACTAAGAAGCTCTTTAAAGAGGAATTTCCCCAGTCCTTTTGACTTTCATGCATAAACTACCCCTTCTTGCATTGATTCTGGAATTGTATTTCATTACTGTCCACTGCATTTAGTTTTTGCACTCTGAGCTGCTAAAAACTGCAGGGTGTACCAGAGCTTCTATAGCAAACCTGGTGTTGCTGTGGTCATAGGGTTGTACTGCAGACATCACTGTAGGGCAGAGTCAATTTCACAAAAAAAAAAAAAAAAAAACATACTGAAAAGGCATTTGGATTTTGGCTTAATGCATTGCTAATAAGGTGTCTTGGGGAAGAGGAAACGCAGTATGTACACTGAATACTTGTAGGCTTCCCTTGCAACATTGTTGCAACTGCATAGTACTGCACAGTGTGAGTCACTCCTCTACCCTACAGTGATGTCATCAGGAGGTAGCAGCCCAGCAGGTGAACAGCAAAGGCAAGTGCAGCAGGGCTCACAAATCCAAATTATGGAAGGGTGAGTAAACCCTGGCTAAAAATAACAAATGCACACACCTTTTCAGGTCTAGTACTGCATATAATTTACTATAAGCTGTAACTTTTTGGTCCATCATGAAAGTTCCTCTTTAAGACAGTGGAGTTGTTCACTGAGGCCATGGATGTCTACCACTCAGAATAAATAAATACATAAATTTATAAATAAATTAAGAAAGCAGGATCGTCCGTGTGCACCATCTGGCAGTTGCAGCATATAGCCAGGCTCTAAAGCTCCAAACTGCAAATTTTTCCAGGGTAGATTCCAGACGCCTCCCCCCCCCAGTCCAGCTCCTACAGCCCCTCTAGTGCTCTAGCTTCCCCTCTCTGTCTCTCGAGGCTCAAAGCTTATCCCACCTCTCCTCAAGTCTGATGCACGTGAAGCCTGTCCTTTTGAGAGTCCAGGGGTGAGTGCTGTGCTTGTCTTTCAGAAACCTTGCATTAGCATTTTGCACCAGCTCAAGCCTGTAAGTGAGCTACATGGATTGGCCAAGTTACAGGGGAACACAAGAAAAACACACACACAGAGGGAATGGATGCTGCGAGAAAAGCAAAAGCTGCAGTTTCAGAAACAAATTCAGAATACCCATTTCTGGAGGTAAGAAGAGCTGGCGAGCATAACTGGTAAGCAGTATAACCAAGGAGTGTAGGATTATGTTGTACAGATGATAGCAACTTTTCTGGACCACAAGCAACATCTGTTTTTTTTTTCCAAGTATCAAACAGTGCTCAAGAATTACACCCACGTTGTACATCATCTTCACAGTATCCAGTACAGAGCACCACCACCACACATCTCCACGTGCTTTGCCTGACCCACCAGCAGTGCCTCATTTTTGCTAGGATTAAGCCTGAGTAGTTGTTTTGCATCCTGGTTAAAATCTCAACCAGAGAATCCCTGGTCACAAGGACTGGACTGTAGCAGTCATTATTAGGAAAGGGAAAGTATAGCCAGGTGTTATTCGCATGGGAATAATAACCCAGACCATACTTCCTGCTGTTCTCTCCCAGGGGTAACCTGCTGTATACACAGTGAACAACACTGCAGACAACATATAGCCTGAAAGAACTTTGTTGAGGAGACCAGACTGATGAAGAAGAATATGTGCTGAACACCACACACCGGAACTGATTCTCTAGCTACCTAGTCCATTTTAAAATTGCACCAGATAAACCTGCAAAGCTGTTCGGGTGCTCCAAAAATATATTGTCTGTACCCACGGAGCTTGTCAGGTGCTCCAGAAGCGCACAGTGATGAAGTTTATCAAAGTCACTGCTAGAGCTGCACTAGCATGGATAGGTGACCTCTGTCCATCTCTAGGAGTGGATCAGTCACTATCTTTACTTACCAGAGCAATGACTGAGCCATGCCTCAATCTAAACCCATGCTGAAATGTGGTACAAAGGAGTTCAGTAACTCCAGATGCCTGCTGCTGCTGCACATCCACCATCTGTACTGTTTCTCCACTGTGCTATTCATGCCATGTGTGGCATTCTGTCTTCTTTCCATCCAGCATACCTTCATATTCTCTCTTTTCAGTTCTGCATTCTAATTGTTACTCAGTTTGTGAAGTTAATACATAAAATGTAACATTTCTCAAGGGCTGTAACGATTCAGTGCACTGCTTTCAGAGACACAACTCTTGTAGTTTGCAGTATTGCAGTTGACTGTAGTAGTTATAGCACAGAGCGTCAAACATGAAAATGCAGGTTTGAATCCCAGCAACATCACTCCTTGACTGTCACTTTGAGCAAGTCACTTAACCTTTCTGCTCTTTATCTTCTCCCCCCAGTTTTTTTTCTAAATCTCCTGTAATCTCCCTGTGTGTGATTAATGACCTCTGGGGCTGTTCAGGGCTTGCAGAGCACTTTGGGATACAGTATGTAAGAAATGTGCTTCTATGAAACTGAATTTCTACCCTTCCCTTCCTCTCCCTTTCCTTTAAGATGCACGTTTCACAATCCCACTGGAAGTCCTGACCATCTGTAATGTACACAGTGTCGACTGGCACTGGATAATTTAGCAGTCAGTGCATGTGGCTGTGCTGGTATACTGTATCACCTAAAATGAGCTGCAGTGCCCCTTATCAGGTTTCTAATATACAAGGGTTTATTTTTAGGCTTTTTAAAGAGTAGAGTAAAATACAGGATTTTTCTGGTTGCATATTCCATACAAATGCTGATGATGCCCTTTGTATAGTGGTGATGAGCACTTTTAGATCTTTGTAAAGTTGATAGTCTTGTCTTAAGGAACTAGCAGACTAGCTTTGTTTTGTTGATGTATGTATTTATTGCTGATGGCTACTGATTTAAGGTAACTATAACGGTTCTTAGGCAAACCTCCATAGCAAAAAAAAAATACAAAAAAATCACTTTTCCTAAATTACTTGGCCTGTTTCACCTGTTACCCATGTCTGTACTGGGACTCGCAAAACAAAGGCGGAGTCATTCAGTTTGCGTTTTTTTTGTTTTTTTTTTGCAGAAGTGAATGTAAATGCACAAATGAACCCTTGTTATAGTATCCCCCCATGGCAGTCCTTTGGCAAGGCAAATTTTATTTGTGAAGCGTCCTTTCCTGTAGGCTCAGGGAGCTGTACACGTAATAACAAAATAATAAAACAATGGCAAAAAGTATAAAATAACATCATGATACATGAATAACACGTATTTTCATGATTAACTGGGAAATGCCTGAATAAATAAGTATGTTTTCAGAGAGGCTCTGAAGGCCTCTACTGTGCGGGCAGAGTGTACATTCCCAGCAAATGTATTCCAGAGCATGGGAGCTGCCACACTACTAGCCCTGTCCTGACAGGAAGGTGGGACAGTGAGCAAGCATGCACCAGACGAGCAGAGGGGTTGGGTTGGGAGGTAAGGAACCAGGAGATCTTCTCTTGTCAGTCTTCACCATTCATTACTGCTGGGTGTAAGCCGGAGGCACACACCTGTACAGGAGCTTTTTTTTGTGGTGAGGAGGGGGGTCTGTGCCGATGGCGCCTCCTATGAGGCCGATGCATTGCGTGGCACACGAGGGTTGGCCGTTAGGTGCCGCGGACTCCTTCTCCACCCCAGTTCTGTTTCTGCTGCTGTCGAGGTCTCACCTGCTGCACGAGTTCCAGTGCTTGCAGCGTCATTGGGCCTGTTCCATATTTTGACGCCGTTTGTTGCTTCTCCATCCTGGTTCTGATCCACCCGACGTCATTGGGTACTGATAAGACTGTTCCTTTTATTACTATTGCTAATGGCACTGGGTCTTTTCCTGTTCATTTTTGGATTATTTTCGTGTGATGTCTGGTTTGGGGGCTAAGAGAAAATCCAAAGTGGGCCGTGCCCCCATGCGTCGGTGCCCCTGTGGCCAGCATTTTTCTGTGATGGACCAACTTGACATTTGTCTGTGATGCCTGGGTCCTGACTACGATATGGATAACTGTGATGCCTGTTTCTCCATGGACAGCCACATTCTGGAAATCCATGCATTTAAAGTTGGCAGGGCCCTGCCAAATTATGGAGGATGGCGTCATTCTAGGACTGCCATGGCAAGATCTCTTGACCCTGCCTCTTGGTCCACTTCCAGGTCTCTGTGGCCCAGTGAGGAGGGAACCTCCTCGTATTCTAGCCTTGCCGTCGAGGAGGTTTCTTCCATGGTGTCGGAGGAGCAGCTCGGTTCCCTGCGGAGCCAGGTTGAGAGCACTGCCACGGCAGTCACCTCCACAGAGGTGCAGGCTCCCTCAGTATTGCGGCCCATGGCTGCTGGGCCCGGCACTGGAGGACCGTCAGTGGCGCCTGTCGGCACCACTTTGGATCCTGGCTCCATTCGCGGTCCGGTGACCAAGGCTGCGCCATGGGTGGTGCTGTGGCCCACGATGGCACCATTTGTGGTGCAGCTGGTAAGGGAACTCCTGGGGTTGCTAGTCTGGCAGTATGCGTGGTCTCCTACTCTTCGGAGAAGGATGACTCGCTGGTCGACCTGTACTGATGCCCTGACTCCTCGGAGTGTGGGAGTCCTCTTGGATGTGGCACCAGGCGGCCCAGTGTTCACCTCCCGGACTCCCCAGAGCCTGTTGTCCCTGCAGTTCCCCATGCCGATGCCAGTGTTGGGGGCACTGTGGTGGATAGCAGTCTTGGGAGGCCTGATGTGGTGGTCTCGGCTGCAGGGGCTGCGGCGGCTGCCATTTCTGGTGCTGCCATGGCCTCCTTGGTGGGGACAGGGCCCCCTTCTTCTGTAGTCTTCCTCGGGGGGGGGGTGCAGGATTAATTGACCCCTCGGCACTGGGTTCGAGGAAGAGGGTGGCCTCAGAGTCCAAGGAGTTGAGAGGCTGAGGTGAGGTGAGGTTAGGTGCGGAGGTCTTCGTCCACTACCCTGCGGGGAGTGGGGAGGAGCCAAAGCGCTGAGCCCCACTTCTTCTCCTCTGATACTTCAGGGGCGCTCTTAGTGGGCAGTGCTGAAGGTTGCCCTTCTGGACCCATGCAACCTTGGTTGCACCACAGGGGAGATTCCCCCCTCAGGGCTCAGCCAGGATTTGTTTCAACATTTGCAGCGCTCGCTGACTGGATTGATCCCCGGGTCCCCCCGCATGGGAGGAGCTGCTGTGGGGTCTCAGAGCCCTGACACTATGAGGTGCCCTTCCCCAATTCTCCTGCAGTCATCCCCCCCCCCCCGGGCCATGTGGGTCCTATGGGACCTTTAACCTGGGAGATGTACAGGGACACTGCATCGGCCTTCCGTAAGTTTGTTTGAGCCATGGAGGAGCAGATCTTTCACCTGTCTCCCCTGCCGCAGGAGGACTCCGTACACCCGAGCTCCTCTACGTCTTCAACATCCTCATCTGAGGAAGAGGAACATTCTATTCACCTTTCCTCCGATGCTGATTTCTCCGAAAATCAGCAGTTACTCTCGAGGCTAGTTCAGGAGCTCCACATCTCCCATGTGGTATGATGCAATACCGAGCGGAAGCCACGCTTGTTTCTGAGCGAATTCAGTGCTAACCACCTAATGGTGCCTTCCTGCCCTGTCCCCTTCCAGGAAGCGTCTGTATTCACCTGGCAGTCACCAGCCACCTCATCCCCAGCCGTAATGGACTGCAGGAGGAGGTATTGAGCTCCCCAGGAGTCTCTTGTTTCTCTTCCTCACCCTCCCTCGGGGCTGACAGCTTTAGACACTCCTTCCGGGCTTCAACACCTGGCACACGACTGACCACCGGATCCAATTTCCTCTGAGTTCAACCGTTCGGGAAGAAGAGTTTTCTCATCAGCTTGTGTGTTGCTCTGCATCAGCTCACATCAGGCTCACCACGCTGCTTACAACAGGCACCGGTGGTCGATGTCGGTGCAGGTTTTAGCATCCTTGCCTGATTCGGAGGAGTCTAGGCAAACCATTGCCCTCTCTGCACAGGGTCTGGATCTTGCAAGGAACCAAGCAAGGGCATCATACGACACCAACGAGGTAGCCTCCAGACTGGCAGGGACAGCGATCTGCATCAGGCAGATGGAATGGCTTCACCTGTCTTGATTGTCACCCATTGCCCAGCTTTGGGTGATTTCCTCCGCTTTCTGGAGGACCCATCTTTTTCCCCCACAAGATGAGGAGGAATCTTCAGGGGCTCCTTCTGTCCCCCCGGCCACGGGGGACACCTCAGCCTGACCAGCCTTAGGCCGTATTGACCTAGTATGGCAGAAGAAGAGTCTCTCTCTCTCTCTCTCTACCCCCAGTATCTTCCCTGCAGGAGGCTGAGGGAATCTTTCCCTCAGGGCAGTGCCAGGTCCCCTCCGGGGAGCTTGGTACTCACCCAGCAGTAATGAATGGTGAAGTTTGACAACGGAAGATGTTGGGCTTCAGCTCTTGGGCATCACCTCCACCCCGCTCGTCCTCCCCCTTCGAGGCTAATTGAGGGTAGAGTCCCCCTGGTACCTCAGGGCCCTCTGTTTCCTTCTCCAAAAAAAAGTCACAGAGCACCCATTCTAGGAGAGTGGCTAGTAGGATCTTCGCCCTGGCCTCGGAGGAAACTCCCTGGGATTCTCAACGGGGTGCACTTTAGTATCCTCCTTAACCTGACACAGATATTCCATTTTGTTTTTCCCTCTTCTTGAAGTGGGGACTGCATTGGTGCATCTTGTGGGAGAACTCGTAGAGTTTTTCCTCCCCTTTTCTCTTTCTCATTTTTCCCTCTACCTTAGATGTCATTCTGGACAGAGTCCTCTCTTATTTAAGGCCCCCCCGACTATGATGTCAGGGGTCAGTCTGTGGAGGGCAATATTCCAGGACTTTCATCTCAAATGTGGGTTTGGGGTTGGGGGGCTGACCCCGCCATGTTTATATTCTCCAAGACAATTTCAAACTCTCTTGCTCTGGACCTCCGTCCATTGGTCCCTGAAGTTGACAGGATCCTTGCACCTGTGTCTTCATACCTTTCAGGTTTTTGAGGCTAAATAAACCAATGGTCTTCCAGCTCTGCATGGCTGAGGGCCCCCCTTATTCCCCTACGTATGCTATATCTTTCTCTCTCTCTCTTCTCTTTCTCTCCTTCTTTCCCCCTCTTTTCCTGTGCTGCCTCCCAAGGGTTGGGACCCTATGACCTCTTAGGATAAAAAGTCCAATCCTTCTGTCCTCTGGTCAGTTTCTTCCTTTTTTAGTTTATATCCTTTCCTTCTTCTGTCCCTCAGCTCTCTTGCCTCACCTTGGTTTTCTCTATCCCCCTTTGTTTCATCCTCTCTGGCAGAACAGAACTGAGGTGGAGGAGGAGTTTGCGGTGCCTAACGGCCAACCATCTTGTGCCATGCAATGTGTCCGCCTTGTGATTGGTGCCATCGGCACAGTTACTCCAGCCCCAGAAAAGAAAAAAAAATAATCCCATACAGGTGCGTGCCACCGGCTTACACCCAGCAATAATGAATGGTGAAGATACAAGAGAAGATCAAGAATTATGGTAGGTACGTAATTTTCATATCTTTTTAGGTGTCATGTCCCAAACCGTGTAGAGCCTTGAAAGTCATCTAACATATATTAAAGATGATGCACCTGTGGACTTGCAGCCAGTGTAGTGCACTCAGCACCAGCGTGATATGGCCCCTTCAAGAAGTTCCTACAGTTAACTGGGGCTGCAGCATTCTGGACCAGCTGCAGGCATCACATCAAACCTCCAGATAACCTTAAATGTAAAGCATGTCAGTAGTCAAGCCTAGAGGAGATGAAAGGAAGAATGATTGTCACCAGGTCAGATAACGCTAGATGCAGTTTAATCCTAACAGTGTTACAAAGATGGTAAAAGCCAGACTGGACCACTGCTGACACCTGCTTTTCTAGTGTCAGCTTGCAGTCCAAAATGACCTGCAAGATTCTTTACCTCATCTACATCTCTGAGTGATTGGCCACCCAGTGAAGGAAGTGTGGCCAAAAGGCCCGTCATCTCTGAACCCCACCGACCCGGCTTGCTTGATCATCATAACCTTCATTCTTCCCTGGATTAAGACATAAACAGTTTGAGGCCATTCAGGCATTGATTTCAGCAAGACATCGACCCAGCACTGAGATAGCTTGAACCCGCCAGGAGTACAAGACTGGTATAGCTGAGTATCTTCTACATAGCAGTGAAACTCAACACTGTACCATCTGATGATCTCACCCAACAACAGCATGTACACAGAAAACAACATGTGGGCAAGGGTCATGCCTTGAGGACACAGCAGGAGAACGCAGAAGCTCCAGAGATGTATTTGCCTAATGCCAACAACAGTAGACCAGCCCAGTGTCGCTGAGGATTGATGTGCTGGATGCCACACCTCACGCTACGCTGGCCACCCGGGTTCAGGAACGACCTCTGGTCGTCTGGGTGCCGACGTAGGGGGGTGTGAGGAGCAGGACTGAGTGAGCTGCTAGGCTGCTCTCCTCTTATGGGGGTGGGTTGTCGACCCTCCCGTAGTCCCGTCCCCACTGGGTGGAAGTCTGGTGGGGCAACGTAGGTGGGCAGGGCGGCAGTACAGGTGGGTAGAAGGGGCTGAGCTGACTTCTGGCGTGCACCTCCACATACATGTACGGCCGTGTGCCGGGGGCTCCAGAAGTGGGGGGGGGGGGGAAACGTGAGAAGACCTATGAAAAACCCAGAAAAGCTATGTAAAGAAAAAAAAAAAAGTCAACAGATCCAAGAGAACCAAGATGTAACATAGTCCTCGATCCCGCACCATGAGGGGATCATGGGTTGCTCTGAGGAGCCCAGTCTCTTTGCTCTGATGAGGCTGAAAACCCGATTGGAGAAGTTCATAGATGTTATATTGCTCTAGATAATCAACAAGCCGCACCACTGCCACTGTCTCAATAACTTTCCCCAAAACAGGAAGATTCAAGACGGGCATATAATTCACCAGAGTGTCAGGGTCCAAGGTCAGTCTTTTCAGAAGGGGTCTAACTACTGCCTTTTTCAGGGCAGACAGAAAGACACTTTCCCTCAAGCTACACCTAACAATCTCAGTGGTAACTGGACTCAGGGATTCCTGACAGCCCCCAAGCAGCCTGGTAGGCCCCAGCTCCAGAATACTGCAAGTGGGGCACAAACAGAAATAACCTGGAGAAACCCTTCCTCAACAACTGACCGGAACTTACTCCAGGTGGGCAGATCTACACCTCTCATAGGCTGACCATCACCAGCCCATGGCAGACCACTTGAGGAACTACAGACTGGATTGAGGACACCTTGTCGGGGAAAAATTTGCCAAACTCCTTGCACTTTTCTATTGAAAAAGTTCAAATGGATTGCAGACAGGGAGGATGTATCAACCTTTTTACAGTGCCAAAGAGCTGAGCTGACCACTTTTTCCCTGTACTATCATCCTTGATAGGAATGCTGTGTTTTTCAGGGCGATTCCCCGTTGACTCACCATTGTGAATCTTCAACACAGAACCTGTCCCCTCAGACTGAGACCTTCTCTAAGAACACTCCAACTTGGCAGGCCCACCGGTACAGTGGAAAGATTTACCACTGTGACGTGGGGGACCCGGATTCAGGAATGGACTCTGGATGCCCAAGGGCTGGCCAGGGCAGGGGGGAATCTTCACCTCCTTGGGGGAGAGGATTGAGTGACTCCGGTCCAGTGCTCCCAGGTGGCCATAGGACGCGCCGCAACTGGAGCAGCTGTGAGCATCGCTCCACGGGGGGCGGGGGCGATGGGGATGTCAAACGATGATGCAGTTGAGTCGTGGCGTCCATCTTGACACGCCCCACCACAAACAGAAGAAAAACCTCTGGCATGCCAATGAATGCTCCCTCCCATTGTGGGTCAGATGGTCCCCTAGTGCATCTGTGATGGAGATTTGTCGGGGCTATTGGGGGGCTCCGGTGACTTTGCCTTGGGGATGATCAAGGGGGCACTACATACAGGGGAGAGCCCCGTGACTGAAGGTGAAGCCACCAAAAGATAAAGAATATTAAGTTAAAAAAAAACACTCCAACTCCACCCCTTAGTCTTCATTTGACACAGCTGATGTGTGTGTCGGAATGTCGATGGACAAAGGTGGTAGGGTGCTAAGGAGTCTAAGGCAGCTGTGAGAACTTTATTATAGTGCTCCACGGCATTCTGAGCTCTCTGTGCACAAGCAAGCATCCTACCTGAGATGTCCAGTTTCTTCTGGAGTTTGCAAGGTTCCAAATTCTATTTTGAATGATACTGGGTCATCTCACGGTGGGGGGTATTTGACAGGGGACCCTATAGAGGATCGACATCGCATGATGATCTGACCAGGAAACTGGATCAACCCTGACCACACTAATGTGAATTCACAATGAAGAAATCTGGTCCAGAGTGTGACCCTGTTGATGTACACAGGAGTCAGCAGCCTATGTTAATCTTGGTGAAAGCATCAACTGTAGGAGCTGCTGACCAAAGTGTGAGGATTCGTCATCGAGCTAACCATTGAAGTCCCCCAGCACCAAATGTCTTGGAGCTGTTAACACCTGCTCGACCATAAAATCCACCAACTTCTGCATAAAATTACTTCCACACCCTGGAAGTCGGTATATGACAATGATCTTGCCATTAACACCTGGGGCACATAGAACTGCCACATATTCAAAGAACCTGAAAGTTCCCATGGGATATGCAGTGTGTCCCAAAGTGGATTTAAAACAAGTGGCCCTTTCCCCCATGATCCTGCCTTTGGCAGTGCACCACTGCATACCCTGAACAGACAGATGCCTCCAGAACTGTATCAGAGTTATCCCCCAACCAAGTTTCCGTGATGTAAACAAGGTCAGCTGAGAAATCCATAATGAAATCTTGCATCACAGCAGTTTTATTTCTCAGTGATCTTGAGCTGCAAAGAACATTCTGAAAGGGTGGAGCAGAGCTGGCTATACAGACTACTACCTGCTCAATGAGTTTGAGTGGAGCCCTGGTGAGGATAACCAGACAGGGAGGCCCTTGATCCTGATTCCAAACGCCTCCTGGTTTTCACCAACGCAGTCCCCCCCCCCCAACCAAATCATCATGCCCAGATCTCCACTGTTGGTATTTCCATGCCTCCCAAGAATCCTCAGTCCCCTGCAGTGGCTGAGAATCTCTGCCAAGAGGACTGATGGAGTTCTGCAATAGGGATGGAGCTGTCATAGGTGGTCACCGGAATAGATGAGCCTATCCACTTCTATGCCTTGGCACATACTACGCCTCCAGTAATAATCTTAAAACCCCAAATAAACAACCCCCGACCCCAATAAAAATAAAACAAATGCAGCTGGCCCAGTGGCACGGAGGGCTGAGGCATTAATGCCTTACTGGCTGCCACACTGGCACCCGGGGTCAGGAATGGACCCAGGTTGTTCGGCCCAGGGGTAGGAGGATTGAGCGTCCTATGGGCTGCTCTCCTCCTTCGAGGAAGGGTGGGTTTTTGCCTCCACTGTGACAACGTCGCCTGGGTGGCCATAGGCAGTGTTCTAACAGCAGGGGCATGGCATGGGAAGGTGGGTGTCATGGGTCTGCGATGCACGCATCTGCATGCATCCCTGTCGGCCTAGCCTGCTGAGGTACCTACGGGGAGGAATGAAAAATGGCGGAAAATGTCGAAGTCGAATGGGAAGGAGCTGCGTTTCCTTGCAGGCCCCGCATTGTCTACTGGTCCGCCTGCTGCAATATCCCATACCCAGCTCCTCCTGGGATTAGCAGGGGTCCGGGGGGGGGTGCCCTGACTCAGGGAAGGGGGCAGTCTGTGGGGCACTGTGCAGCAGGATGATAAATCCCAGAGATGACGGGTGATAGGCTGGGGGTAAGTGGTTGGCTGATGGGGGGCTGGCTGAGGCTTGAGGAGCAAAAAGCATTTTAAATTAAAAAAATAAAACAAACCCAACAAAATACTACAGATTAAAACAAGACCACCCTCCCAAAATAAATTATAACACACCCTGAACTCACTCAGTCAATATGATTTACACAACTCTGCCATTTAAGCATCCCCTGAAAAGTATTCAGGTGAGACGTGGCCAGTGACCCTGCCTCCATTTTAGTCCTGGGGTAACAAGAGAAACATGGTGTAATAAGTAATAAAAAGTGAGCATTAAACCTGCAGTGCAATGAAATTGGGCAAATAATTTGACCCTACCTTTTTTCAGTATGAAAGATTCCAGGCATCTTCCAGTTTAAGTTGGTGTTACAATTTTCTAATTCCAATAAAATTTGAGTATTTTATAAATGTTTTAGTTGAGTTTTTTCTCAAGAAAAAAAGATGGCCGCCACATTTTGTATAGAAGTAGTCTTGCAGACTTGGCAAGGGTTAGGATTGAAAAAAATTAAAAAGTTTACGGTGTGCAACATGGGAAGTATTTAGACAAATACATTTGACAGATATGCTAACATGCTTCTTAACTGCAGCTGAAACTAGCTTTTTTGGAAAAACCTATTTCGTTGCACTGCTGCTTTAAGTTGTAAGCTCTGGTCAGAGCCAAAGTGACTGCTAATGTATTAACCTGATAAAGAATATAGAATTAATGTGTGGCTTGGATTGTAATTTTATTGTTCTAGCATGTATTTTAATATCGTAGTTCAAAATTTAGAAAATGCATAGCTTTGTTTCTCATGTGCAACGTTTGAGCTAGCAAGGGTTACAGTTGCAAAAGTGTGCAATTTCATTTGCTCTGTGCAAAGTGACTGTAGTGCCAAAGAGGCAACAGGTTAATCCCAAGATATGGGAAGCGTCTGTGACCACCATGTCGTGTTTAGAGCAGTGTTTTAAATTGTACATTTTAAAAAAATTTACTTATTAATAAATTTGCAGATCTTGCTTTAGGGGGGTCCTTGCAGCAGGCAACACCAGTAGATTTGAAGCTGCCAGGTACTAGGACCACATAGAAAACTTCTAACTAGCAGTCTATAATGAGGTACCACCCCTCCCAACGTCAACACGCTGACATTCGCCTATCCTATAAAAGGGGCAGTCCCCCAGCCCTACCTCAGTTCTTTTCTCGCCATCGACCCATGCACGTCAGACCTCCACGGACACCTGCTTCAGTCGAATGCCATTTTGCTCGCATTTACCCGCGCTTTATTTCTTTTCTTTCTTTACAGTAGTAACATTGATTTTCCGTGTTTTCTTCGTCTCGTTTGTTGTCTTCTCCAGTCTCATCTTCCAATCAGCTGACGAAGTGAGCCTGCAGCAAGCAGATACCCACCAAAGACGATCACTCTTCCTGCCTGCTCTGCTTAGGCCCCAACCATGACACCGAGGCCTGCCAGCAGTGCCAGGACGTCAACCAGTCCGCACGGAGATGCCGCTTGAAGACCCTTGAAAGCTACCTACTCAAGCAGAAATTGGCCACAATGGAGAAGGAGCTTCAGGCGAAAAACTCTTCTACTACCCTAGCTCAGTCTTATGGGAGATCTTCTTCTTCCCAGAAGAACAAGAAGTCGAGTGGAAAGCATAAGCACCGGGAAAAGCACCTGGACCATCCTTGGTCAGCCTCTCACTCAGGTCACTGCACAGAGCGGCTTCCGCCTCTGGGTCTTCCTCCCGCAGGAGGTTGGCCCCTCCTTCTTCGGCAGTCCTCATTCCCTCCAGGCTGCCAGTGGTGCAACCGCCTGGCCTCATTTCCATTTCAGGCGGCGGTTCTTCAGGGCAACAGATTTTGTCCCCTGACGCTCAGGCCCTTGGCTCCCGTGGGTCCTCAGCTAGGGGGATCTACTGGGGTTGGAACCTCCGGTTGTGGGTCTTCGTCCATCACTCCCCACCCCTTGGTCAAGGTGTTGCCTTCATCAGTCCCTGACTTCGGGGCCGGTGCTAGCCCTTCCAGGCATCTCCCAGAACAAGCACTCGCCTCTTCTTTCACACAGGCGATGCCTCTGCGTTGAGGTAACTCTCCTCCGCAGGCATCTATATCACCTCTGGGGCCAACGTTGGTTGCTTCGCCTAACACCAGCCTTCGCCTCTTATGCTAGCGCCGGCTATGCGGCCACCTCCACCGACGCCTCCTCAACTGTCATCGCCTCAGCTAACGCATGCTGGCCATCCTTGGGATCCCCAGCCAGTGCCTGGTGAACCTGTGCCAGGGTACCCTACGCCGGCTCCTCCACCGACGTACCCACACCCTCCTCCTCAGTATCCTTACACGCCCTATAGTCTTCCACCTCCGGTGGATTATAATGCTTTATTTACTGCTTGGTGGACCTTTATGCAGAACAAAGACACACTTAGGTGGCCCTCTTCTCCTTGTCCTCCTTGGGATCTCCCTCCTCAGGATTCGGACCAGGCAGTCCATAGCAACCCCTGCACCACAGGGTCTTCTGGGGGACACACAGGGAGCTCTGATCAGCATATGGACGATTATCTCCCTCAGACGCAGGTCCCTGATAGTGACCATTCAGGGGACAACTCTTCCTCTTCCTCCTCAGAGTCATCTGTAGACTCCAGGTCCTCCTCTGATGGTCAAGAACCTCCTAAGGAGACCCCTAAGTCTCCCCCTAATGATCCCTCTTTTCTTGATGTGATGTGTCATATTCAGTCTCTCATGAGGTGGGAGACAGGGGAGCTTGACCCAGAGCACTGTCATCTGGCTATTTACCTCTGAAGAAGGAGCCCCTCTCTTTGGTGGTGCCTTCTCTAATTGATTCTTATGATGATGTCACTAAGGCAATGTGGAACCACCCCATATCCACCCCCAGCCTTGGCCAAGAAGGCGGATTGTCTTTATCATGTGCCGGTGGGCAAACCTTTCTTTGGTGAACACCCCACGACGGACTCTGTAGTCATGAACACAGTCCATGACCGCACCAAGAAGCCCAAGCATCTCAGCACCCACCCTGCAGACAAGGAATCTCTCCAGCTGGACCACTTAGGCAAGTAGGTTTATTCAAACAACATGAAGTCTTGCTATATTATGACAATTGCAGTTTGTCCCACCATTAGAACTGCTCCGAAGGTGAAAGAATTAACTCCCATTCTAAGAATGGAACTTGG
Organism: Neoceratodus forsteri; assembly: GCA_016271365.2. Classification (NCBI taxonomy): domain Eukaryota; kingdom Metazoa; phylum Chordata; order Ceratodontiformes; family Ceratodontidae; genus Neoceratodus; species Neoceratodus forsteri. The sequence continues at coordinate 1,821,405,040 of CM057449.1, read as the reverse complement.
AGCTCGAGCTCGGTTAGAGAAGCTCTGTCTGGGTTATTTCAAACCCAAACTGTCAGATTCTTTACTCCGCCTCACTGAACAGTCGCTCCGGAGATTTCTCCTACTGCTCGGTTCATTTCCGGTTTAAACAGTGTTTTCTCGGTTCAAATCAACCGAGAATATTATTATTTTAACCGCAAAACCGATCGGTTCAAGCTCTGTCTGTGGTATCGTAAGTAATTACAGTTTATTTTCTGTGTGGAACTTGTAAATGTTATCCGTTCGGTTTTGAACCGATCAGCTTGTTTTAAAACTTGAAATTTAAGGTTTTAGAGTGCGGTTCCCAGTTCTTATCGGTTCTAAAAAAACAGGATTTCATTACGGTTTTTTCCAAGACCCGTGACACGGTTAGGAACCGATAAGGGTGTCTTGCCTGGCACTACCGTTTAAAAGGGCAAGTTTTTGGTTAGGCTGGCATTATGTCTGAGAAACCCAAAAGAAAAACCGGGCCCACTGGGTTTCAACACTGTGATGTCTGTGGGGAAGTCTTTGCAAAGGCTGACCCACACACACATGTATATTGTCTGGGGTTTGACCACCTCAATTCAGACTGCCAGATTTGTAAAAATTTCCTGCAGCCACCCTGGATAAGAGAGTTGGCAGGCTCAGGGCGAGAGGCCAAAAGTCCGCTGACCTGGATGGCCAGCCCGGTTCGGTGCCAACCCGAACCTGAAGAGTGCCCTCTGACCAGGGCGAGACTTCCTGGGGCAAGCAAAGCTGGCTCAGAGGGGCTAGTTCCAGTAAAGAAAACAAGAAAATCAGCAGGTGTGGAGCCCAAAATTCCTTCTCCAACTGCTGCAGAGATAGCAAGAGCTATTCAGATTGTCCAGTCACTTTCTCCGGTTCCGTCCGAACCTCCACTGTCTGGTAAAGGTCGGTTGGTCGGTTCCACGGTTCAGGAATATGATGTTGAAGAGTTTTATGAACCAGAGGAGGGAGGATGATTATGAACAGTATAGATGTGACTTGGAGGGTCTGGGTGTGCCCATTGAACCGGACATCTCCCCAGACAGACCTTTTGAATCTCCCCCTTCACTTTCTGAGTCCCCTTCTCACTTTATGTTTTATAAAAAAGTTGCTGAAACCCTCTAGCTCCCATTGGAGGAAGCTGTGGATGAGCAAGAGGAACCTGATTTTGTAGAAATGATGGATATTCCAGAGTCTAGGAGATTGTCTATTCCCTTGCATAAATCATTTAGGAAACAAACAATAAAAATTTTAAAACTCCTAATTCTGTGCCTCCTGTGGACAAAAGATGGACAGGAGGTACACTCTGTCAGAGTCCTGATACAGAATTCCTTTCACAGCAATGCAGTCACGTTAGGGGTGTCAGGCTGCAGCCTGTGATAAAGCTAATATTCCTTGGCTTCACATCCTCCTGACAAGGATTCCAGGAAGATTGATGCCATGGCTAAAAAACAATACATGGCAGCGTCCTTGGGACTCAGGCAAGCAAATTACATGGCTTATGTAGCAAGGTATCAAAAATCTAGATGGGACACTGTCATGGCTTTGGCCAAACAGGCCTCTGGCCAGCTTGCTAATGAGCTGGAACAGGTGGCTGCTGATGGCATTGAGGCATCTAAGGTGCAGTTTCTTGCTGCTATAGGTTTTAATGATGTATCCTCTAGAGTCATGGCTACGTCTGTAGCTTTTCGTAGGTTGGCCTGGCTCAGGTGTACTAGCTTGTCACAGGATACCCAGACTAAGGCTATGGATTTTCCTGTGGTTGGAAATTCTCTGTTTGGGGAGCAGACAGAGAATTATATGAAGAAAATGGATGAACATAGGACTACCTATAAGAGTGCTCAGGCTAAGGAGCGGCAAGTCACTCCTCAGAGGCAGGCCCCCAGGGGTAGAGGTAGGCCTTTTAACCAAACCCAGGCCTCCTCTGCTTATGCTCAGAGGGGGTTCTTTAGAGGGAGAGGCAGACGGGGTGTGGGCAGGCCTGCTCCCACCCCTCAGCCTAAAGCACCTGCCAAACAGACACCCTGATGGGGTGCCCAGGGCCGATTCTCCTTTACCTGTAGGGGGCAGGTTGGCTTACTTCGTTCAGAACTGGGTGTCTCTAACTTCAGACAAGTGGGTCCTGGAAGTAGTAAGCCAGGGTCTGGTTCTCAGCTTCAAAAAGTTCCCAAAGATGAGAATCAGATCTTTCCCACCTGCAAACTCTTTAGAGACCTTTACTTTAGAAACAGAAGTCTCAACCCTCCTGGCTCTCAGAGCTGTAGAGGGTTTCTCCTACACCAGGGCAAGGGTCTGTACTCCAGATATTTCCTTACCCCAAAAAGACAGGAGAATGGTGGCCCATTTTAGACCTGAGATATCTGAACAAACACCTTTTTGAAATGAAAGTTCAGAATGGTAACTCTGGCAATGATTTTACCTCTCTCTAAGGCCAGGGACTGGCTAGCCTCCTGGACCTCAAGGATGCCTATTTTCACGTCCTAATCAGAAGCTCCCACGAAAGTACCTCAGATTCAACTGCCCTCAGGTCACTACCAGTTCAGAGCAGTGCCCTTGACCTCACCTCTGCCCCAAGGGTATTCACAAAATGTCTGGTAGTAGCAGTTGCTCATTTAAGAAGGCAAAGGATTGCTGTCTTTCCCTATCTGGACGACTGGCTCATTGTAGGCCAGTCCCCAGAACAGGTAAAATCTCACCTGCAAGTTACCCAGCAGCTGCTCACCTCCCTGGGCTTCTTGCTCAATCTTCCAAAGTCAGTTCTGGAACCAGTTCAGGTGCTCACCTTCATAGGCGCAGAATTGGACACAAAGCAGGCCAGAGCTTTCCTACCCTTAGAGAGGGTAAGGAACTTGGTGGCTCTGGCCTCCTCCTTCACTCTGCAGGTCTCTCGACCAGCAAGACACTTTTTGCAACTCCTGGGACACATGGCTGCGTCCACAGCTGTAGTGCAAGGAGCAAAATTTCAGATGAGGGACATTCAGTTTCACTTGAGAGCCTTTTGGTCTCAGAGAAGAGACCTTCTTTCCAAGTTGGTCCCAGTGACCCGAACCCTGATCCAGGCCCTCCAGTGGTGGCAGGATCAGAGCAATTTAAGACTGGGGTTCCCCTTCATTCCTCTGTCTCACTCCTTGACCCTCACTACGGATGCTTCCCTCCTGGGGTGGGGAGCCCACATGGCGACCTCTCCACTCAGGGAGTGTGGTCCCCTCAGGAATCTCTGCTCCACATCAATTTGCTGGAACTCAGAGCTGTCTTTTTAGCACTTCAAGTGTTTTCTGCGTCTGTTCAGAACAAAGTGGTACAAATCAGAACAGACAACACCACAACAATGTGGTACATCAACAAACAGGGGGGCACTCGGTCTTCAGCCCTGTGCACCGAGGCAATGAAGTTGTGGTCTCTGGCCTATTCCCTGGACACTTCCCTCATAGCAGTTCACCTTCCAGGAAAGGACAATGTCCTAGCAGATGCTCTCAGCAGGATTTCCCAGGGCCATCACGAATGGTCTCTGGATCCTCAAGTACTGGGGATAGTTTTTGCCAGATGGGGCACTCCTCAGATAGATCTTTTTGCAGCCCCAGACAATCACCAACTTCCACTGTTCTGGTGCAGGCCCCCAGTGTTGGGCTCAGTCCCCCTGGATGCCTTTCTCCTAGATTGGGAAGGGAAGTTTCTTTATGCCTTTCCCCTTCCCTCTCCTATTCAAGGTGCTAGTCAAAATCAGATCCCAGCCTTGCAGGGTGATTCTGATTGCCCCAGATTGGGCCAGGCAGCCCTGGTACCCACTCCTTCTGTCCCTAGCAGTCCATCTTCCCCTGTGTCTCCCCAAGAATCACAACCTGTTAACCTGTGCCAGGGAGAGTTTGGTATCCGACCTCAAGTCCTCAACCTCAAGGCCTGGCTCTTGAGGAGTTAGAATTGCTGACCTACACCTTTCTCAGGGTGTTCTTGAAATCCTAAAGGCTTCTAGGAAGCCTTCCACTAGGGATACTTATAATTCTAAGTGGAAAAGGTTTTCCATTTGGTGTTCTGGAAACATATTTCCCGGAATCTGCTGATTTGCCCATTGTTTTGGACTATATGGTCCATCTTAATTCTTTGGGCCTGAGACCAGCTACCCTGAAAGTACATTTGGCAGCTGTCTCTGCTTTTGTGTCAGCAGGAAAGCCCTCCTCTCTTTCCGCTCACCCTGTATTTTCCAAGTTTTTTAAAGGATTACTTCATACTAATCCACCTTTTAGGGATCGGCCCCTGCCTGGACTTAATGTTTGCATTGCCCAGTTAATGCAACCCCCTTTGAACCTCTGTCTTCTGCAGAGCTTAAGTACTAACTTGGAAAACTGTTTTCCTAGTGGCTATCACTTGCCAGGCGATAAGTGAGTTGCAAGCCTTGTCAGTAGAAACTGACTTTATTTCTTTCCACAGGGATAAGGTAGTCCTCAGGACTAACAGGAAGTTTTGCCTAAGGTGGTTTCAGATTTCATCTTAATCAATCTATCTCCCTTCCAGTGTTTTTCACTGAACATTCCTCCTCTGGCTAGAGAGGAGATTGCACAGTTTAGATGTTAAGAGGGCCTTAGTTACTTATATAGAACGTCCACTAGGGGCACAGGTTCGAATCCTCCAACTTTTTCTCACTTATGGTGAGGTCGGAAAAGGAGACCTGCCACTAAGAGATCAATGGCCAGGTGGATTGTCTCTTGTATCCAATTTTGTTATCAGAAACTGGGAAAGTTCCCCTCTGGCCTGAGGGCTCATTCTACCAGAGGTACAGCGCTGCTCTAGCTGCTGCCAGAGACATCCCTGTCTTAGAGATATGTCAAGCAGCTACCTGGAAAACGGTAGACACTTTCACCAAGCATTACCCCGGATGTCCAGGCCAGGAGAGATGCTCGGCTCTGGCACAGCTGTGCTTCAGAGCCTATTCCCAAGTAGGTTCTGTCCCTCCTCCATGGAGGTACTGCTGTGTAGTCTGCAATTGTCATAATATAGCAAGACTTCATGTTGTTTGATGAAAAATTACTCACCTTAGTAATGTTGTTTCTTCTAATGGAGTCTTGCTATATTATGACCTCCCCTAGCCTGCCCCTCTCAGAACTTCTACTTGGGTATGGGTGAGTAGCCTGTGTATGCCTAGTTATGCCTATTATATGTTTTCCACCCTTCTTGGGGTTTTGGGGTGTGGTGTTTTAATTTTATCTTATATTATTGCTTATATTATACTATTACTTCTGGTCCCCTGACTTGAGTCTTTGTGTTGGGACCAGGAATATGTTTAATAGTCAGGTAGCCAGTTGGCTAGTGTAGGTTACAGCTTCCACTCAGACCTTAGTGAGTTTTGCTTGTAAAGATCTGACAGTTTGGGTTTGAAATAACCCAGACAGAGCTTCTCTAACCGAGCTCGCGCTCCAAGTTCCATTCTTAGAATGGGAGTTAACTCTTTCACCTCCGGAGCAGTTCTAATGGTGGGACAAACTGCAATTGTCATAATATAGCAAGACTCCATTAGAAGAAACAACATTACTAAGGTGAGTAATTTTTTTCTTCCTCTTCCACGCTGGCTGTTCTGGCCCTTGACTATCTGGCCCATATGGTACAGTACCAGAAAGCCCTCTGGGATCAGGTGTTGGATCTGGTTCAAACCCTTCTTGAGGATTCCACTAAAACTCAGTTGGTCTAACTCTTAAAATCCGGGTTGCACATGGACAACCATGTACTGAGGGCGGCATATGACACTGTAGATGCCTCCAGGCGTGGGGTGGCAGCGGGGATCTGCATTTGTCGCCATTCATGGCTCAGGGTGTCTGGTTTTGCACCTGATGTTCAGGCCAGAATAATGAATGCCCCTTTTCAGGGCTGTCTTTTTGGGAGGAGATACCCAGGATATCAACTCCTGCCTTCAAGAATTGGGCAAGGCCCTGAGGTCAGCACATTCCATGTACCAGTCCCAACCGTGGTCTTTCCAGCTTCAATCCTTTAGTCGGTCATCTCGCCAGCTTTCCAAGAGCCAGCAGTCGAAAGGACCTTTTAAGCACAAGCCAGACACCCCACCAGCCAGAGCAGTTGCCCCTCGGGTCCCCGGAGCGCCAACAGCTGCTTTACCCACCCCCAGATCCATTGCCTGAGCCCCCACCCCTCCAGTAGAGGCCTTGGAGGAGGCAGTCGGGGGTCGGTTCTCAGTCTGCCTGGACAGGTGGTGTTCTGTGACCTCAGATCAGTGGGTGCTGCAGATCACATCAAATGGGGTCACACCCTTGAGTTTCTGGAGCTCCCTCTGGAAAGCCCTCCCTTACCTTGCCATTAAGCTCAGGCCCACATCTCCCTCATTTGGGTTGAGATTCAGGCTCTTGTACACAAAAAGGCTATAGAGCCTGTGCCCCCAGCTCAAAGAGGAAAGGGATTCTACTCCCATTTCTTCCTCGTCCTCAAGAAAACGGGGGACCTGAGGCTGATCCTGGACTTAAGCTGCCTGAACCTCTACATAGAGTACAAGTGCTTCAGGATGGTTACTTTCTAAGAGCTGTTGCCCCTCTTTCATCAGGGAGACTGACTCTGTTCATTGGATATGCAGGATGCCTATCTCCATATCCAGGTTTTCCCTGTCCACCGCCGCCTCCTCCGCTTCTGCTTCCGGGGAGACCATTTTCACTTCCAAGCCCTCCCTTTTGGCCTTTCATCGGCACCTCTGCTTTTTACCAAGTGCCTAGCAGTGGTAGCTGTGGCTTTGTGGAGACGAGGCTTTTATGTGATCCCTTACCTGGACGATTGGCTGCTGACAGCAGCCTCCAGAGATCTTTTGCTGCAGACCCTGGAAGGCACCTTTTGGCTCTTCCAGGTCCTAGGGATCACAATCAACTTACTGAAGTCTTGTCTCTCTCTGAGTCAATGCCTTCAGTATATAGGAGCGGTCCTTGACTCATCCCAGGACAGAGCCTTCCTGCTGGTGGACAGACCAGAGTGCTTGAAAGCGCAGGCCTGGCTAGTATCCTTAAGTCCTCAGGTACCAGCCAGAGCATTCCTTCATTTGTTGGGACACATGGTAGTGGCTATAGCCATGGTTCCTCTAGCCCATCTGCATATGAGGGTTCCCCACTGGGCTGTTCAGGTCTAGTGGGACCAACGCACCGATGATCTGGATCAGTCGGTGCTGGTTTCTGACCTGGTGAGGAGAACCTTAGAGTGGTGGCAGAACTCTGCCAGTCTCCTGAGAAGGGTTCCCCTCTGTGCTGTGTCCCCACAGTAGATTCTCACTACAGATGCCTTGAGCCTGGGCTGGAGTGCTGACTTTGCTGACCGTCAGACCCAGGGGATTTGGTCCGAGTTGGAGTAGCATCTCCATGTCAGTGTACTGGAGATGCTGGCAGTTCTCTGCAAGCCTTCGAGATCAACATTTGGGCAGTCCTCTGCAAGTCTTCCAGATCCACATTCTTCCCAGCCTGCTATTGATACAGACAGACAACATGTCTGTAGTATACTACATCAGCGAAGGGGGGGGCACTCATTCTTACCCCCTTTGTCAGGAGGCCATGAGAGAGAGAGAGAGAGAGAGCATGACCTGGAACTCTCAGCCATTCGTGTTCCAGGCATCCAAAACACCCTGGCTGACAGTCTAAGCCAGTCCAAATGGAGGATGCACAAGTGGGAACTCCTGTCCATGGTGTCCAGAGTTAGACCTTTTTGTGTCCCCACTCAACGCAAAACTGCCACTTCTAGGAGCATGGATATGTTGTTCATCCACACTGTCTGGCATTGTCCCTTTCCCCTTTAAATCTTGCTGGAAGTCTTCAAGCTGGCTCCTCCCACCCACCCAGGTAGTATATACCTCGGCTTCGCCCCGTGACACCAGATCTTCCTTTCCGCTGGAAGATGCAGGTTCCCTCGTGCTACTTTTCAGGTATCGTAGGCCGTGGAGTCTCATCGACGATTTTCACTGCATTTACTCTCTCTAAAACTCATTAGTTTACGACTTGGATCCGAATGCTTTGGATATGGACGACGAGTCGTCCCCGGGGTTTCGCCGGTATCCTTGTGGACAGAAAATGTCTCGCACCGATCCCCACCTCTCATGCGTTTATTGCCTAGGTGCTGTGCATTATACCTCGGCTTGCACCATCTGTTTGGCCTTTCATCCCACCGTCCTGGAGGACCACAAGGCACGCCTTAAGATGAGGAGACCGGAGCTCAGCAATCACTCAGTGAAATCAAGGAGGCCAGGTAGGTACCACGTCCATGGATCCGCCCGAACAGCTCGAACAGATGGCGGCTTTCGAGGAGGAAGCTGCTCAAGCTTCAGCCAAATGAAGTTTTTTCGTCCCACTCAACCTGTGCTCCACCTTTACGGGATCCTTTCGGGAGTTGTGCCAGTCTCTCCCTACCAAGGGTGAGGCGCCTTCAGGCTCGCACTCCTCCCTCTCCAAGAAAAAGGACAAGGACCCCAAATCATCTTCTTCTAGTCGAAGAAGATGTTCCTGGGACCCGGAGCGGTCCGATACTCAGGATCAGACGGTCTCGGCCTCGGTCGAGATCGCTTCCTCGGCTGCCGACTTCTCGGACCTTCCGTCAGGCCAAGGCTCTGAAGCCGAGGATACGGCTGAACCGGCCAAGATTTCTCTAGACCCGATCATTGTCGCCGATGCCTGTTGATGACTCTTTGGAGAGGACTCCCATCCTCTCCTTCCCCAATGAGGAGACCCGTCCTTCGGGCATCCCGATTGAGGGACAAGAGCTGGTTCCTCAGTTTTCGCCAGATCCGGTTTCTCCCGATCGAGAGAGTCGACGCCGTCGGTCTCGATCGAGGAGTAGGACCCCATTGGTTGAAAAGCCGAAAAAGGGTCATAAACATTCCCGGAAGAGGCGCCGCCACCGTTCCTCATCCTTCTCGGACAAGGAGAGACTTAGTCAGAAGCTCCGTCGACGTTATGAGGACCTCATGTGGCAGCAGCTACTTTTGACTGGTCAAAAGCCATCCACTCCAGCTGTACCGGCCATTACTTGGCCCCAGCCTCTTCGGCCACCGCCGACTCCTTCAGTACCGAGGACTCCGGTTCTCCCTCCGCTGGGACCGGCACGCGTTTCTGGTCGGCCTGTTCTGGTCTCCCCACCAATTTTGGTGGAACCACCGCCTAAACAGCCTCAGGGAGGGGCTCCCTCTATGGAGGATCGGACAACTACGGGCTTGCCCCATAGGCTGTCCATAACTGTTACTCCTGATCGCCCTAGTCGCATTGAAGGGGACATAGGTGGGAGACCCCTGTATCCTGACTCCTCGGACTCTGATACTACTGGCCTTCACTCACACCCCGATGATGAGTTGTCAGTGACAGGCCTGGAGGAAGGTCCTTCTTCCTTCCAGGGCATCCTTCGACTCATTGCTGAGTCCACGGGTGTAACCATATAATGTACCTATGTCATCATCCACTGCCTCCAAACTGCCTAACTGCTCATGTGCACACAGTGGGTCAACTTGACCTAGGAGAAACAATGAGTTTCACTCGCACCATAGCAACATAGCAACATACCACACCACAAGCCTACATGTCCTTATATGGGTCTAGCAGAAACCAATGTGTAGAATGCAATACCCAGGAATGCCCAAACATGTCTAGACAAGTTCTGCCTAGATGCTAATAACAAAATGATTTTATTGGTACATGGGTGATTTTATGCTGGGGGAGATGATATGTGTGTGTGTGTATGTTATGTATGTATATGTATATATATATATATATATATATATGCTTGCTTGCTTTTCCTAGGAGAAGAGAAAATGTAACATCAATGGCTGTATAGCACCATGCTGAAGTAAACGTATCTTTTACTCTTCCGACTGCGTCTGTGTCATCTATATTGTAATGTACAACTAGGTCCCGAGGTAATACGTAGCCTGGAGGACCCCCAGCAATAATTCCTCTGCTACAACGGGTATGCCATTGCAGCCTATACAAAAGAAGGTGGAATATCCTCTCACGGATATTCTTAAGAGGGGGGATACCCCGACAGAGGCCATACCAGTGGCCAAAGCCATCGTTGGCCCGGCCCTTGAGTTTTGGCAGTGCCCTGCCTCTTGCCCGGCTCCATCTGCCCGTATGGCTCACAAGTACGCGGTACCCATGGGGTCCTTGGCAGGCTTCACTGAGCATCCCTCGGCCGAGAGCTGTATGACTGCCTCAGTGTTTCGGCACACGGGCAGCTCTGCGGATACTGACCGCCCTCCAGACAAGGAGTCTAAAAACATGGACCACTCTGCCCGGAAAGTCTATGCGGCATCATCCCTGGGCCTTTGTCAAGCCAGCTCGGCAGTGATTATGGCACACTTCTCTCATGCCCTACTGGGGTCACTTGATGAAGTCCTCCCTCATCTCCCAGCAGACATGCAGACCACGGTCAAGCAGGTCTGTGACCAGGGCCATGCTGTTACTAAACAGCAGCTCCAGATGGCTCTGGACATTGGAGATTCTTGTGCCCGTTCACTAGCTGCCGCAGTGGCCACTCGCCGCAGGGCCTAGCTGAGGTTATCCTCCTTTCCAGCGGATACTCGGCACAAGCTAGCTGACATGCCCTTCCTTGGCACCGACCTTTTCGGTCCGGGAGTAGCAGGTCATCTCCAGTGCATTGAGCAGTCTAATGCCACCTTAGATGTCACCTCTGCTAAGTGTTCTTCAGGCAAGAACCAGCAGAAGCACAAGAATAAGTCCTTTCGACACTCTTCCCCTGCGGTTAGACAGCCCTCCTTCCAGGGAGGTCAGCAGCAACAGCAGGCTCAAGCTTGGTGCCCTAGGCCCAAGCAGGGTCCCCAACAGCCCCGCAAAGGAGGCCAAGGTGCTGGTCCAGGAGCCTCCTCCTCCTACAAGCCTGCACGGTGATGGGTCAGGGGTGGCCTCCCCTACACCTGTCAAGCCAGTTCTGGGTCCTCCCTTGGGGGGCCGACTCCGCCACTTTCTTTCCACCTGGTCCGCTATCACTTCGGACAGGTGGATTCTGGAAGTGGTCAGTCAGGGACTGCCTCTAGAGTTCGAGCAGTACCCCTCCCCAGCCGAGCCCGTGCCCCACGGGAGGAAAGGATCTCAGTTGGCGCTCAGTCGGCCCTTCGGGTCAACACTGCTCAGCTCCTCTGCAAAGAGGTGGTAGCCCCAGTGCCGGATCCTCCTACAGACCCAGGCTTTGTGTCCAGGTACTTCCTGGTGCCCAAGCGGACGGGGGGGGGGGTGGTTGGCGCCCCATCCTAGATCTCCACGACCTGAATCAATATCTCAGGTCTCTCACCTTCTGGATGGTAACTCTGAAGCAGATCATACCATCTCTGGAGCAAAACATGTGGTTCTGTTCACTTGATCTACAGGACGCGTTCTTTCATGTCCCAATCCATCTGTCCCACTAGCAGTTCCTCTGCTTCAGGGTCGAAGAGACCCTGTATGAGTTCCGAGCCATGCTGTTCGGCCTGTCATCGGCCCCATGGGTCTTCACCAAATGCATTGCAGTGGTGGCAGCCCATCTATGACGTCAAGGGGTTTGTATATACCCCTGCCTCGACGATTGGCTCCTGGCGGTTCCTCCCTGCAGGAGGTGGAGAGGTCCAGGGACCTGACCCTCCAAACCTGTTCCCATCTAGGCCTCCTGATCAACGAGGCCAAGTCTCAGAACTCATGCTCTCTCAGGTGATGGGCTTTATCGGGGGAGAGCTCGACTCTCGTCAAGCCAGAGCTCGGCTTCCGGTGGACAGGGTGGGGGTTCTTTCCTCCTTTGCCCAGTAATTTTTGGTTGGGCACTTGCGCCCTGCCCGGGACTTTCTGCGCCTTCTGGGTTACATGGCAGCATGCACCTCAGTGGTCCATTGGGCCAGATTGCAGATGCGCCCCCTCCAGTGGGAGCTGGCCGCTCAGTGGTCTCAGCGTCAGGGTCTTTTCGACCAGCTGGTCACTGTCACCCAGAGGATGTGGGACGCTCTCCAATGGTGGATCATCCCGAGTCATCTGCAGGAAGGGATCCTGTTTGTCCGCCCCGAGCCGACGGTCATCCTCATGACCGATGCCTTTCTCATGGGCTGGGGAGCCCACAGAACCCATGGGTTCTGGACCCTCGAGGAGTCCCGTTGCCACATCAACCTGTTGGAGCTCAGAGCAGTCAGACTGGCACTGTCAGCTTTCGCTCCTCAGCTCCGGGGTCAAGTGGTTCAAGTCCAGACGGACAATACCACGACCATGTACTACCTCAACAAACAGGGTGGCACCCACTCCTGTCTGCTATGCAAGGAGGCGCTCTGGATCTGGACCTTTGTCAGCTGGTTGGAGGCAGATCTCCTTGCCATCCATGTGGCAGGGGTCTCGAACCAACTGGCGGATGCTCTCAGCCGCATAGGCCAGACATCCCACGAGTGGTCTCTCCATCCAGAGGTAGCTTACAGTCTGTTCTCCCATTGGGGTAAACCGTTGGTGGACCTGTTTGCCTCCAGGGAGAACACCAAGCTGAGGTTGTACCATGCCCGCCCACCTCAGCAGGGCTCGCTGCAGGGGGATGCCTTCTGGAGGCCGTGGACCCCAGGCCTCTTTTACACCTTCCCTCCATTTCCCTTGATCGACAAGGTGTTACTCAAGGTGATGCGGGACAAGGCCAAGGTGATCCTGGTAGCCCCAGATTGGCCGCTCCAGTTCTGGTATCCAGATCTCCTCAGTCTCAGCTGCAGGGCCCTGGAGCAGCTTTGTACACTCCCGGACCTGATATAATTGAACCAGGGGAAGGTATTCCACTCGGACCTTCAATCCCTGCACCTCACAGCCTGGTACCTGAGCAGCTAGAGTTCCAGGCTCTGGGTCTTTCCGAGAATGTCTACACTGTGGTGGAGGCATCTCGAAAGGAATCGACCAGGAAATGTTATGCCTTCAAATGGAAAAGGTTTTTCATTTGGTGTCAGGGAAAGAGTCTGAACCCCTTATCCTGCTCTGTGGCTAACATTCTAGACTATCTTTGGTCTCTCTTCAAAGGGGGTCTTCAGTCATCGACCCTTAGGGTGCACCTGGCAGCCATCGCTGCTTACCGGGCGTGGGCCGGACAGCTGACATTGGAACAGGAGACAGTGATCGGGTGCTTTTTCAAAGGCCTGGATCACATATCCCCTCCGGTGCATGAACCTCCACCTCCGTGGGATCTCTTGCTGGTTTTGGCAAAGCTCATGGGCAAGCCATTCGAACCCATGCACAAGTGTGAGCTCTCACACTTGTGGAAGACGGCCTTCCTGGTGGCTATCACGTCAGCCAGAAGGACAGGGGAGCTCCAGGCGCTCTTGGTGTACTCCCCTTATCTGGTCTTTCACAGGGACAAAGTTGTCCTGCGCCCCCACCTGAAATTCCTTCCGAAGGTGGTGTCAGAGTTTCACCTTAACCAGGTGTTGACTCTGCCAGTATATTACTCTAATTACACCTCGGATGCCGAGTACAGACTCTACACTCTGGACCTCAGACGCGCTCTCTCCTATTATAAGGAGAGGATGGCAGAAATTCGGGGAGAGGTTCGCCAGCTGTTTGTCACCTACGCTGAAGCCACTTCTGGCAGACCTGCAGCCAAGCGGACTATTGCAAGATGGATCACATCATGCATAGGTCTGTGTTATGAGTTGGCGGGCAAGGAGCCTCCCAGAGGGTTAAGAGTTCATTCTACCCGCCATACTGCTGCATCAGTGGCTGCTTCCAGGGACATCCCTATCCAGGAAATCTGTCAGACTGCTACTTGGAAGTTAACAAACACCTTCATTTCCGACTACCACATCGACCTTGAGTCATGCCGAGATGCTGGTTTTGGGGCCTCGGTTCTTCAGTCTCTGTTTCCTAAGTAGGGGGTGTGCACCTTGCCTCCCTCCTCCTGGAGAACTGCTAGGAGTCAGCCAGACAGTGTGGATGAACAACATATCCACGCTCCTAGAAAAACAGTTTACTCACCTGTAACAGTAGTTCTAGGAGTGGTATATGTTGTTCATCCACATGCACCCACCCGACCTCCCCGGCTTTAGGCGCACCACCTTGCTTCCAGCGGACTAAGATCTGGTGTCACGGGGCGGAGCCGAGGTATATACCACCAAAGTGGGTGGGAGGAGCCAGCTTGAAGATTACCGGCAAGATTTAAAGGGGAAAGGGACAATGCCAGACAGTGTGGATGAACAACATATACCACTCCTGGAACTGCTGTTACAGGTGAGTAACCTATTTTTTTTCTGCTCACTCGATCCAGGGCCAGGAGGTTTCTGGCGTGACACATTGTCCCTCTCCTGGAAAGGGAGGTTCCTGTACACCTTCCATCTCCTGCAGAGGGTTTTCCTCAAGCTTCAGTCAGATGGGGCAGAGACAGTTCTCATAGCTTCCTACTGACCTCATCAGATTTGGTTCCCCCTGCTACAACAACTGACAGTGGAACCTCCAGTACCCTTGCCCCTGTGCACCGGCTTGCCCTCCCAGGAACAAGGCACTCTGGTCCATCCAGACCTCAAGTTGCTGCATCTCCTTGCATGGCTCTTGCACACTTAGCAATCTCCCGATTTGGGGTTTCTTCCAGGGTTGCTGATGTCCTGGTGGCTGCCAGGAAACCTTCCATGAGAGCCACCTATGCCATGAAGTGGAAGTGCTTCTCTCTATGGGCCACCGCTCACCACCTGGATCCCTTCACCTGCCCAGTAAATCTGATTTTGGAGTACCTCCTCTCCCTTTCAGACTCAGGTCTGGGCTACTCCTCGCTTAAGGTGCACTTTTCCGCCATCTCTGCATATCATGCACCTATTGAGGGCAAGGCTGATGTCCAGCTTAAAGTCTTCTGTACATTCTTCTGGGATATCCTAGATACATACATAGATACATAGACAGTGTCAGCAGATAAGGGCCTATGGCCCACCCAGTCTGCCCATTTGAGCTTGTAAGTTCAGTTTGTTTTCCTAGAAGTCTGTTGCCCCTTACCCCTGACCTCTAGAATTCCTTTATGTCTATCCCATGCATTCTTAAATCCCATGATTGTTTCAGCCCCCACCACTTCCTCTGGCAGGGTGTTCCACTTGTCCACCACCTGCTCTGTGAAGAAATTCTTCTCATGTTTCCTCTGAATCGCCCCTCCTCCAACTTCATCCCATGCCCTCTAGTCCTGGAACATCTTTTCGCTAAAAATAGTGTTTTCCTGCACCCTGTTCCTCCCTGTAAGATGCTTGTATGTCTCTATCATATCCCCTCTCTCCCTCCTCTCCTCCAGGGAGTACATGTTCAGTTCCTTCAACCTGTCTTCATAGGACTTGTGATGCAATCCATGCACCATCTTTGTTGCCCTCCTCTGAACCTTCTCTACCCTGTCTATGTCCTTACGTAGGTATGGTCTCCAGAACTGTACACTGTACTCCAGGTGGGGCCTCACTAGTGTCTTGTATAGCGGAATTATGACCTCCCTTTTCCTGCTGGTGATGCCCCTGCCTATACATCCCAGCATCCTATTTGCTTTACCTGCTGCCTTGTCACACTGTTTCCTCATCTTGAGGTCATCAGAGATGACAACCCCAAGATCCCTTTCCTGCTTGGTGCATGCTATATCCTCACCCCCAACTGATATATTGTGCCAGGGTTTTTGTGCCCCAATGCATTATCTTGCACTTCTTTGCATTGAATTTCAACTGCCAAACCCTTGACCATTCTTCAAGTTTCTGCAGGTCGCTTCTCATTCTGTCTACACCCTCTGGTGTGTCTACTCTGTTACAGAGCTTTGTGTCATCAGCGAACAGTGAAATTCTGCCTTCTAGATCCCAGAATGTCACTGATGAAAATGTTGAATAGGACCGGTCCCAGCGCTGATCCCTGTGGTACCCCACTGGTCACTCTTCCTCTGTGGAGGACAGCCATTTACCACCACCTCTGTGTCCTGCCACCCAGCCAGTTACCTACCCACCACACTACTGTCCTGCCCACACCCATATTCCCCAGTTTGTGTAATAGTCTTCTATGTGGCACAGTGTCAAAGGCCTTGCTGAAGTCCAGATAGGCCATGTCCACTGCCCTCCTGATCCACCTCCCTAGTCACCCAGTCAAAAAATTAAATGAGGTTGGTCTGACATGACCTCCCCCTGGTGAAACCATGCTGCCTTGGGTCTTGTAGTCCATTGAGAACCAGATGTTCCACCAATCTCTCTCTTCAGTAGTGCTTCCATGATCTTCCCCACTACCGAGGTGAGGCTGACTGGTCTGTAGTTCCCAGCTTCCTCTTGTTCCCACTTTGTATAAGGGGATTACATCTGCTGTCCTCCAGTCTTTGGGTACCTCCCTGTTTCCAGTGATCGGCTAAACAGGATAGCCAGAGTTCAGCCACCACCTCTTAGTTCTTTAAGGACCCTGGGTGCACCCGTCTGGCCCCATTGCTTTATCAACTCTTATTACTTCCAGTTCCTTCAGGACCCTTTCTCGTGTAAAGGGACTTGTGTCCATTTCTGCACCATTCTCACCCCTTGTACTCCCTTCAGACCCATTACCCCCTCTTCCTCAGTAAAGACTGAGCAGAAATACCTGTTCAATATGTCAGCTTTACTGTTGTCATCCTCCATGCGGCTCCCATCCTCCCCTTCAGTCTCATACTATCCTCCTTTGTCTTTCTTTTTCACTTATGTACCTGTAAAAGGTTTTGTCCCCTCTACCCACTGATTTTGCAATGTGTTCTTCTGTCTGAGCTTTGACTTCCCTTACTGACCTCCCTGCCTCCCTTTGCTTCTCCCTATCCCCTTCTGCCTGTGTCTTTTTGTATTGCCTGAATGCAATCTTTTTGGTTTTCACTTTCTTTGCTACCTCTTTGGAAAACCATAATGGTCTCCTCTTCCTTTTCCTCTTGCTAACCTGCTTAATGCATAATTCTGTTGTTCTTGTAATCCCCATTTTAAATACTGCCCACTGTTCCTCAACCCCTGATTCCTGTCCCATTCCCCTTAATGCCTCTTTCAAGTATCTCCCCATTTTCCCAAAGTCTTCCCCCCTAAAATCCAGGATATGTGTTTTTGTGTGGTTTGGTTCTGCTCTTTCTGTGATTTCAAACACAATGACTGGTGGTCACTGTTACCCAGGTGCTCCCCACTGTTACCCCCATCACACTGTCCCTGTTTGTGAGCACAAGGTCCAGTATTGCCTTCTGCTGAGTTGGTTCCATGACCAGTTGGTTGAGAAGGCACCCTGAAGGAGTCCAGGATAAATCTGCTCCTAGTTGATGCTGCTGCTGGGATGCTCCAGTCCACATCTGGAATATTGAAGTCTCCAACCAGTACTACCTCACCCTTGTCTGCCATCCTTTGGATGGCTAGCATCAGCTCCCTATCTGTTTCTTCCTCCTGGGCTGGTGGTCTATAGACCACACCTGTGCGGATGGCTGTCCCCATTTTCCTTTCAAAAATCCTGCACTTGAAACCTCCCATTCAGGACCCTGTCTCTCCATGGGATCTTCTTTTCATGTTGCAAAAGCTCACTCTGCCTCCCTTGGAGCTGAACATGAGTTTTGAGCTACGCTTTCTGTTTCACAAAGACGGGGTGTGTCTGCGCACAAATCCTAAGTTTTTGCCTAAGGTGATTTCTGAGTTTACATTAAACCAGTCCATTCACCTACCGGTTTATTTCCGAGTATTCTAATCAGGGGAGCCCTTACTGCATACTCTGGGTGTTCATAGGGTGCTCCGTTATTAAACAAATTGCACCCAACCGGTTAGAAAGACTGATAAGTTGTTTGTTTCATTTACCTCTAAGAGAGAAGGGGCATCTGTTTCAAAACAGCATTTGTCGAAATGGTTGGCAAGTTGCATTGTTTGCTGTTACCATATGTACAACAAGCCCTTGCCTGGGGTGGTTAAGGGCTACTCCACCAGAGGTATGGCTGCCTTTACCACCTGTTTCAGGAATGTATCTGCTGCGGACTTCTATACAGCTGCCACTTGGAGCCCTTTTCACACCTTTATCCGACGCTACAGTTTGGACCTTGCTTCCAGGCGCAGGGCCAATTTCAGACTAACTGTGCTTCAGGGCCTTCTTTCATAAGCACTCTTCTGTTGCCTTCTGCCTCCTACCAGCTGATTTTCAGTCAGCTGTGCTACTGCTTGGGATTCAGTCCTAATAGTGTTGCCTGCTGCAAGAGCCTCATTGAAGTAAGATAGTACAGTTACAGAAGAACTTACCATAAAAGTAGATCTTTGAGAGGAGCTCTTGCAGCAGGAACTGCTTTCCTTCCCCCCTTCCCCCTGATTGCTACTTCTTCGCATTTATTCTGCTCCTCCTTGGCTCTTAGGAACTGTCCCAGTTCTCCAGTTTTGCTTTCTGCACCGGGGTTTCCAGCGGGGGAACTCGGGTAGGTCTGGGAGACTGCCCCTTTTATAGGATAGACAGACGTCAGCATGCAGATGTTGGTGAGGGCGGTCCCCCGTGATGCACTGCTAGGTAGAAGATACCGTATGGTCCTGGCGCCTGGTGGCTTCAGTCTTACTGGTATTGCCTGCTGTAAGAGCTCCTCTCGAAGATCTACTGTTATGATAAGTTCTTCTGTAACTACTTTTTAAAAGTGCACAGTGTTTTTATAGAAAATTACACAATTTGACCATATAGTGTTTCTTGAAGGGGAGGGCTTTTCCCATAATTCCTGGCTGTGATTGGACTGAGCATGCTTCAGTCTTGCGTAGAGAACATGCTTCACGATAGCTAAACCTGATCTGAATTTAATCTTAATTAATCTTGGAAAAAACATACCTAAGTTTTTTTTGTTTTTTTCCCCTTGCAAAACAGGTCAGATATAGATCTATTATAGATAGTTTGCTGTTAGTTTTCCAGTGGCTTTACTTCAGAGGTGTAATTTATTAATCTTTTTTCATATTGATTTAGCATCAGTAGTTTGGAAGGAGGAAATTTTTTTTTCTCAGTCTTATTATGTAGCCGTAGTGTAGTGTAGTGGTGTTTATTCGGTTGTGTTACATGTGGCAGCGTGTTGCTCATGCAGTGTAATAGTTCACAATAGTTGGTCAACAGTGGGCCAGTTAGCTGTAGCGGAATGTAAACAAGCACATGATTTAACTAGGAGTAGTAGGTTTTATTCAGGAATTTCTCCTCCATTTATTTATTTATTTAGTTCTTGGGACAAGGATATGTTGTTCAATCCACACTTAATGGCAGGTTCCTTGTCACTTTAAATCTTGCCGGAAGGTCTTCAAGCTGGCTCCTTCCACCCACCCGGGTGGTAAAACTCTCGGCTCTGCCCCATGACACCAGATCTTCATTACCGCTTGGAAGCTCAGGTTCCCTCCTTTGCGCTCTGCGTTTTAGGCCTGGATCCAAACTCTTCGGTTAACCCGAAACTAATTTTAAAATTTACAAGACTTCGGTCTTTATCTCCCTCACGGCTGTGATGGATGAATAGACTCCCGGATTTCGTCGGTGCCCCTGTGGTCAGAAGATGTCCGGGACCGATTTGCACGCCACGTGCATTTACTGCCTGGGGCTTGAACACGATTCGCAGGCCTGCGACTTGTGCAAGTCCTTTTCGGCCATGGTCCTAGAGGATCACGCTTTCAGATTGCAACTTGGGCGCCCCGAGAAATGTTATCCTCCAGTCAAGTCGAAGGAGGCCCGTTGGGCGGTGTCCACGGCTGCGGGCTCAGCTGAACAGCTCGAGCAGATAATCGCCCTCGAGGAGGAAGCAACCCAGGCCGCAGCATCATCTTCATCGGTCATGGCATTTATACCACTCTCCTTGGGCTCCTCCTACACAGCTTCGTTCAAGGAGCTTTGTCAATCCCTTTCCTCTTGGTCCAAAAAGAAGGACTCTAAGGGTAAGTTCCACCATCAACGTTTGTGGGAGCAGGAGAGGTCCCTTTCCCCGGACAGTCAACACTCTACTTCGGTCGAGGTTGCAGCTAAGGCCGCTGGCTTCATGGTGACCCCATCAGGTCAGCTGGCCAAGACACCCATCAGTGCAGTCAAGATTTTTCTCGACCCATCGGACGGGCTGTTGACTGGAGAAGCCGACAACCCTTCTTCACCAGTTCCCCCGGTGGAAACCGAGGACTTGCCTGTGTCTCCTGTGCCGGAGTCCTCGGTTAAGGTCCCTGAACCGAGGAAGGAGCGGGTTTCCTCTGCCCCCTCTCAGACCCCGGAAGCACTGAAGGTCTTGGTCTCTGACCTTTTCCAGGTCCAGCCGATCCTGCCGACATCAGCAGTCTCAGTCTTGGCACCGTGGAGGCGGCAGCGCCACTCATCCTCGTCATCATCCTCTTCGGAGGATAGGCTCTGGCGCAAATTGCGTCTGTGCTACAAGGATCTAATGTGGCAGCAGCTCCTTTTGACCGGGAATAAGCTGACTCTGTCGCCTTACCTGGCCATTAAGTGGCTGTCACCGGAGCGTCCGAAACAACCCCTCGTTCTAGTAGAGGAGCTGAACCTGGCACCAGTTGTTCGGCTGAAACCGGCTGCACCACCCATTGTGGTGGAACCCCTGCCTCCACAACCTAAAACTGGGGCCCGGACCCAGGATTCTCGGTCGGGTCAGGACTTGCCCCATCAGTTTTCGGTCACCCTCACTCCCGATCGACCTCAGCAGGTGGAGGGTGGCTCAGGCGCTCGGCAGCTGTTTGCAGACTCCTCGGAGTCTGACGACGACTCCTTGTTCTCCAGGCCGCTTGACCTGAAGTCCACCGGGGGTCAGTCGGTGGACGAGAGCCCATCCTCGTTTCATGGAATGCTTCAACTCATCTCAGAGTCCACTGGGATGAAGCTCGAACCCGTTTCAAAATGGGCCAAGTATCCTCTCACGGAGATACTGGACCGAGGGGATTCCCCCACGGAGGCCTTCCTGGTGGCTGAAGCCATTGTTGGCCCAGCCCTGGAGCTGTGGCAGCGCCCAGCTTCTTGTCCAGCACCTTCGGCCAGGATGACTCGAAAGTATGCTGCTCCCACTGGTTCACTCTCCAGTTTCTCAGAGCACCCCTCCGTGGAGGGGCTAGTGACCGAAAGCGTTTTCCGGCATTCTGAGAACGCCCGGGATATGGACAAGCCACCCAATAAGGAGTCCAAGAAACTGGACTACTCCGGGTGGAAAGTCTATGATGCTTCCCCTCTAGGCCTTCATCAGGCCAGCTCGGCCATTCTGATGGCACACTTTTCATACGCCCTTTTGGGCTTCCTGGATGAGGTGATTCTTCATCTCCCGGCTGACCTTCAGACAATGGTCAAGCAGGTGCGGGATCAGGGAAGGGTGGTGGCCAAACAGCAGCTCCAGACCTCCCTGGACATCACTGACTCATGTGCCCGGTCAGTAGCGGCCGCAGTGGCCATGCGCCGCAGAGCTTGGCTGCAGATCTCCACCTTTACGGTAGATGCCCAGCACAAGCTGGCAGACGTTCCCTTCTTGGGTACCGACTTGTTCGGTCCCGGAGTGGAGGGTCATCTGCAAAGGATCGATAAGTCCAACGCTACCTTGGACTCGGTCATGTCTGCCCAGAAGGAGAAAGGCTGCCAGCAGCAGCATAAGCCCTTTCGGCCTTCAGCCCCTGCGGCACGTCCGGCCCAGCAACACTAGCATCAAGGCCAGCAGGCTCGCACTTGGCACCCCAAAGCCAAGTCTGCTGCTTCCTCCAGCAGGAAGCTGGGAGGGATAGGTCCAGGAGGCCCCTCGGCTGGTCCTTCCTCCAAGCCTGCCCAGTGATGGGTTGAGGGGTGTCGCCCCCAACCTCATCACTTCTCCCTGGGTTCCCCCCCCCATAGGGGGACGGCTCCGCCACATCCTTTCCACCTGGTCCGATAGCACCACGGACCGCTGAGTGCTGGAAGTGGTAGGAAAGTGTCTGCCTCTAGAATTCGAGCAGTCCCCACCCTATCGAGCCATTGCCCCACGGGGGGCTACGGGGTCCGCAGCCTCTCTGTAGGCTCGCCGAGCCGACATTGCCCTGCTCCTCCAGAAGGAGGTGATCAGGGAGGTGGCGGATCCTCCATCAGACCCAGGGTTTGTGTCCAGGTACTTCCTGGTCCCAAAACGGACGGGGGGCGTGCTTTGGCGCCCCATTCTAGACCTACATGACCTGAACAAGTTCCTAAGGTCTCGAACCTTCAGGATGGTCACTCTGGCTCAGATCATTCCATCCTTGGAACGAGGCGTGTGGTTCTGTTCTCTGGACCTCCAGGACGCGTTCTTTCACGTCCCAATAATCCGTCCGTTCCACCAGCGATTCCTCCACTTCAGAGCGGAGAGATCCCTTTACGAGTTCCGGGCCGTGCCCTTCGTCCTCTCTCCAGCTCCCAGGGTCTTCACCAAATGCATGGCAGTGGTAACAGCATTCCTGTGGCGCTGAAGGGTCCAGGGGTACCCTTACCTGGACGACTGGCTGATTGCAGCCTCCTCCAAGCTGGAGGTGGAGCGGTCCAGGAATCTGGCCCTCCAGGTCTTCTCTCAGATTGGCCTCCTCATCAACGAGACCAAATCGGAACTCGTGCCAATGTAGGTGATTCAGTTCATCGGGGCAGAGCTCGACTCTCTTCGAGCCAGAGCACGGCTTCCGGCAGACAGGGCCGAGGTTCTTTCCGCCTTTGCTCAGTCATTTCTGGTTGGGCAATTGCGCCCTGCCCGGGACTTCCTGTGCCTCCTGGGCCTCGTGGCGGCCTGTACCAGCATGGTCTGTTGGGCCCGCTGGCACATACGCCCCTTCAATAGGGGCTGGCCCGCCAATGGTCACAGCGCTCCGGTCCTCTGGACCAGCCAGTGATAGTGACCCAGGAGATGTGGAACACTCTCCAGTGGTGGCTCGTTCCAGCTCATCTGCAGGAGGGTATCCCGTTTGTCCGCCTAGTGCCGACGGTCACTCTAATGACCGACGCGCCTCTGATGGGTGGGGGTGCCCATCTGGGGGAGCTCAGAGCGCGCGGCCTCTGGTCCCCTCAGGAGTCTCGATGTCACATCAACCTGCTGGAGCTTTGAGCAGTCTGAGTAGCCCTCACCGCCTTCGCTTCATTTGCACGGGGTCAAGTGGTCCATGTCCAGACGGACAACACCACGACCATGTACTACCTAAACCGCCAGGGTGGTACGCGCTCCTTGCCTCTGTGCAAGGAAGCTCTCCACACTTGGTCTCTTGTGAGCAGACTGGAGGTGGATCTTCTAGCCATCCATGTGGCAGGAGTCTCCAACACTCTGGCCGATGCCCTAAGCCAGATAGTTGCTGCATCTCACAAGTGGTCTCTCCTGCCAGAGGTAGTACAAGATCTGTTCTCCCACTGGGACACACCTCAGGTGGACCTGTTTGCCTCCAGCGAGAATGCGAAGCTGAGGCTGTTTCATGCCCTCCCCTCTCGGCAGGGCTCGCTGCAGGGGGATGCCTTCTCGAGGCCGTAGACCCCGGGTCTCTTCTACGCCTTCCCCCATTTCCCTTGAACCACAAGGTGCTTCTCAAGGCGAGGAGGGACAAGGCGCAGGTGATTCTGGTAGCCCCAGACTGGCCCTGCCAGTTCTGGTATCCAGATCTCCTCAGCCTCAGCTCTAGGCTCCTGAGGCGGCTTCCAGCCCGCCCGGACCTGATCTCAGTCAACAAGGGGAAGGTACTCCACCCGGACCTTCAATCCCTTCACCTGACGGCCTGGTTCCTGAGCGACAAGAGTTCCAGGCCTTGGGTCTTTCCGACGAGGTCCTCAACGTTGTTGAGGCATCCCGTAAGGAGTCGACCAGAAAATGCTGTGCCTTCAAATGGAAGAGATTCTCCATTTGGTGTCAGGATAAGGGGTTGGACCCTTCCTCCTATTCCTTGGCCAGCATTCTGGACTACCTGTGGTCCCTTTCTCAGCTAGGGCTTCGGTTGATGACCCTTAAGGTGCACCTGGCAGCTATCTCTGCTTACCGGGCGTGGGCCAGGAAGCAGTTGGTGGCACAGGAGAAGGTGGTCAAGCGCTTTTTCAAAGGCCTTGATCACATATCACCTCCAGTGCGAGAACATCCACCTCCATGGGATCTACTGCTGATATTGGCTAAGCTCATGGGTAAGCCATTTGAACCGATGCACAGGTGTGATATTTCTCACCTGTCGTGGAAGACCGCCTTCTTGGTGGCTATCACGTCAGCCAGAAGGATGGGAGAGCTCCAGGCACTTTCCATCGAGTCTCCTTATCTGGTCTTCCATAGGGACAAGGTTGTCCTGCGCCCCCACCTGAAATTCCTTCTGAAGGTGGTGTCGGAGTTTCACCATAACCAGGTGTTGACCCTGCCAGTGTTCTACCCCAATCACACCTCGGAGGCCTAATATAGACTCCATACTTTGTACCCTAGAAGAGCACTGTCTTATTACAAGGAGCAGATGGCTAGTTCAGGGAGAGGTTCGCCAGCTGTTTGTCACCTACGCTGAAGCCGCACCTGGCAGACTTGCAGCCAAGCGGACGATAGGCAGGTGGGTCACCTCCTGCATAGATCTCTGCTACAGGGTGGTGGGCATGGAGCCTCCCAAAGGGATAAGAGCTCATTCTACCCGCCATACTGCTGCTTCGGTGGCTGCTTCTTGGGACATCCCTATCCAGGAAACCTGCAGGGCTGTTACCTGGAAGTCAGCACACACCTTCATTACCCACTACCACATCAACTTTGAGTCACACCAGGATGCTGGTTTTGGGACCTCAGTTCTCCAGTCCTTATTTCCCAAGTAGGGGGTGTGCACCTTGCCTCCCTCCTCCCGGAGAACTGCTAGGAGTCTGCTAATAAGTGTGGATTGAACAACATATCCATGTCCCTAGGAAAACAGGTTACTCGCCTGTAACAGGAGTTCTAGGAATGGTATATGTTGTTCATCCACACAACCCACCCGACCTCCCCGGTTTCATCGCAGAACCTGGCTTCCAGCGGGCTAGATCTGGCATCATGGGTGGGAGGAGCCACCTTGAAGACCTTCCGGCAAGATTTAAAGCGGCAAGCAACCTGCCAGTAAGTGTGGATGAACAACATATACCATTCCTAGAACTCCTGTTACAGGTGAGTAACCTGTATTTTTTTGTTTACCGGGTAAGGTGCACTAGCCAAAAGACTATTTTCAGGCACGAACTGGGAAGGTACAGAGACAAAAACATCCAGTAGATACATATCTGTACAAAATGCAACTGATATACAAATGTTTGAAACATATACAGTGGTAAAAATAAGGCAAAAAGATAATACAGTATTTGTTACACGTAAGATACAGTAAACCAGTCATTTAAGACGTAGCTGAGCAGTATGTCAACAGGTGAGGAATAAAGTGCTGTGAAAGCAGGTAGTGGCCAGGCAGAGATTGGTGATAGAAAGGAGGAGTGAGGAAGAGTCAAAAAACGGAGGGGATAGATATGGTGGGGTAAGGGTAGTAGCCAAGCCTAGTACGGAGATGAGGGAGCTAGCGAGAGAAAATGGAGAGAGGAGGCAGTAGGTTGGGGGGGAAGATGAGGTAAGTGAAGGTAATTCAAAACTGATTTAGATGGTGGAAGAAGAGGAAGGTTGAGCAATTTAGTTGAGAAAGCCCAGAACAGAGGTATTCTGATAGAAGGAAGAGAAGAAATGGAATGAGGATGGTACAAGAAAGTAGGAAGAATAAGATTGAGAGAAATGCTCCTGGTTGGAGTGGGCCTCGGTCACCAGGGGAACAATAATAGAGAGGGGTGGGTTTAAGAGTATTGGGATATGGTGGTTTGAAGCAGGAGCATGCACAGGAGGAGAAGAGATGGTGGTGTAGTTCTCTCTTAAAGGAGATGTGGGATGCATTTTGACGTAGGGTTAAGGGGAGTGTGTTCCAGAAAAGCGGCGCATGACAGGCGAAGGCAGAAACACCTTTCGATACACGATGTCTTGGGATGAGAACAGGGACATGGTCTGCAGAGCGCAAAGCATAATTGGATTTGTGGTAAAGAAAGAGACTGGCCAGAGGTTTAGGTGATTGGGATCTGAAGATGCTGTCAGTGATGAAACCAAGTGCATAAGACCTTAATTCTTGAGGAGGGAGCCATCCCAGATCTGAGTAGAGGAGATAGTGATGCTTCAGATGGGGGCAGCAAGATGCTAAGCGACAAATATTATTGTAAGTAATATCCCACTTTCGTATGTTTGAGTTGCAGGCATAAACATACGTGGCAACCCCATAAGTGAGCGAGGGTAGTAGTATCCCACGGGCAATGGCCAGCCTTGCCTGGTGGGGTGAGCACAAAGCAAGTACAGTAGGCAATACCAAGTTTGGAGTTTACCTGCTTATAGGTAGCTTGAATGTGCAGGTTGAAACTCAAGGATGGGTCTAGAGTGACCCCTAGATATTTGAAGGAGTTTGACAGATGTGCCTTCAGGGGAGGAGGCACTGAAGAGTGATTGAGCATGTCTGAGTTTGAGACTAGAACCAAATAACATTGCTTGGGTCTTTGATTTATTTTGAATAAGTCTGTGATTTGGAAGCCACTGGTGGATAAGCTGAAAGTCACAAGAGAGTCGGGAGTTTGTCATCAGTACTCTTGGAACTGGTATACAGTACAGTGTCATCCACGTATAGTAGAGAGGAAGATGAAAGGAGGTTTGAGGTAATGCCATTTATAAAGATTGAGAAAGCAGAGGACCTAAGATAGACCCTTGGGGATCCCCAATATTGATGGTAACCATGTCAAAGAGGGTAGAGTTAAATTTCACATATTGGGACCTATCAGTCAGATAGCTTTTAAACCAATTCACAACGTTTGACGAGAAACCTAGAGAGTCTAGGGTGGCGGTGAGGATGGCATGGTCAACAAGATCGAATGCCTTGGTCATGACAGTAAAAATGGCCCCGGTGAGCGAGCCAGAGTCCATAGCCACTAGAGTGTCGGACATAAGTTTAAGCAAAGCGCCCTCGCACTCCTCGCTCCCTCCTGGGGCCTAATCGCCGCGTGGAAGACCTGCTGCAGCCCAGAAGCCGCATTCCCCCCCAGCTCACTGCCGACCGCGGCAGCATCGGGATCACTCCTCGCTCCCTCCTGGGGCCTAATCACCGCGTGGAAGACCTGCTACAGCCCAGAGGTAAAAGCTAACTGTACTCTCCTACTGGAACTTTGGTGTGGGGTGCTAGCCCGCCCCAAGTCCCCACTTTTCCATTTGCAGGTTATACCTGCTAGCCACTAGGGGCCACTGTGTTTCTCTGCTGTTAAACATCCTTGTCCTGTTAGCACCTTGCTCTATCCCCGCATCTCTTCTATCCACCTGTCCCACTCTCTCCCCTCCTATCCAAATACCCTATCTCTCCCTTCTTCTACCACTAGGCCCCCACTATCTTCACCCACTGTCTCCCTCCCTACCCTGTAGCCCGTGGGCACCTGTTACCCCTTTCCCCACAATAGCCTACAGCTATCTTTGGCCACTAGGAGTCGCTATTTAGCACCCCAGTTTCGTGCCCTCACACTGCTGGTGGTCTGCGTCTGGACCGTGGATCACAGCCTCCACCCTGGGCCGTCTTTTATTACCTCAGGTGAGCCTTAATCCTGGTACCTTGTACACCAGAGGCGGGGGCTCTACCACTGTACCAAAGTGGCACCAACGCTTACTGGTAGGCCTTTCACCCTCTTCTGTCCTTTTCTTTACTGCTGCCTGCAGACCCACCTAGAAAATGCCTGCCCACCTCCTATTGTCGTGCCTCTCGCTCCTCCTCTTCCTGAGGCCTCCATCCAACCCAGTTGTCTCTATGGCACCGCAGTTTCTCCAATCTGGTGTCCCCACTTGCACTCCTGCCCTACCATCCCCCTGTGCCCCTGAGTTGCCTGCTTCCTTCTCTGCTGTCACTTTGCACTCTAACTTATCGTACCCACCCAGTAGTCCCCACCCAGCTTCCCCCCCATGCGCCTACTGGCAGCTTATTGTTCTAGCCTGCCCAGCTTGTACCTCCCTGCTTACCCCTTGTGTCCTGAAGCTCTCCTACTCCTCCTATACTGCCCGACGCAAACACGCTTTCCACTGCCCTCTGTCCAGGGCTGTACTTATCCTCCTACTCCTGTCTGGGAATATACATCCCAACCCAGGCCTGGCCCACAATAGTTTATCGACTGGATCTCCTGGGCTTCTTGTTGCGTCTATGAATATCTGTAGCCTCCTGAAGAAATTTGACACACTCCAATGTTGGGTCACAGTCCATAAACCTGACATTGTCTCTCTAGTTGAAACCTGGCTATCAGACTCTACCCCTGACTCCCTTGTCTCGCTCCCTGGCTATTCCCTTTATCGAGAGGACCATGTTGGTAGATGGGGTGGGGCTGTGCTATCTATATCAAAGATTCACTTACAGGACTAGCCCTCCCAGCCCCTGTCCTTGACTTCAGGGCTCAGGCCCTAGCCCTAAAACTGACCCCTGATCCCTCTAGAGGCCCCCTCTTTCTAACCACCGCCTACATACCTCTAAAAAAATCAAGCTCAGACCCTGGTCCCGCTAATTGAGTATCTAACCTCTCTACCCCACTCCTCTGATCAAACCTTTCTGGGAGATCTAAATATCAACTGGCTTAGCCCTACATCCTCTGCTACCTGTGACTCCTTTGCATCTACTGACCTAACACAACTTGTTGCCCAACCAACGAGAGTGAATCCCAGAATGGGATCAAGCACTCTTCTTGATGTGGTCCTCACTAACCGGCCTAGCCAAATTTGCAATATACAAGTCCTTCCTGATGGAATTCGTGACCACTCCCCTATGCTTTTCCGTTGGTCAACCTCCTTACCCAAGTCCACAGCACAGCCCACCCTACGGCGGCAGTTACGACCAGGTGGGCTGAAAGGTCTTAAGCAATTCCTTGCCCAAATTGACTGGTCTCCCATAGAGACCGCCCTCAGCATTGATACGGCCCTAACCTTTTTCACCTTAATGTTTAACAAAGCCTGTGACATTTTCGCACCACTAACCATACTCCGTTCCAAAGTACGGCATGATCCCTGGGTTACACCTCCCCTGCTCCAACTTCTTAAGCACATGGATAACCTGTGGCACCTAGCCACGGAAACTGGCCATCCTGCAGACAGGCAGGCTTATGCAGCTGCCCGAAACAAATGTACCTGGGCCATACGCAAGACTAAGGCTGATCACTATCAGGCCTCACTCACCTCGTCCTGGGGGAATGCCAGAACCTTCTGGGACAACATCAAACAACTAAATCGGGATTCACGTACTCCACCACCCTCCCAAATCAACATTGAGGGCTCCATCTCTACTGACCCTACCCTCATTGCCAGCTGTCTCAATAAATCCTTCACTGACCGTAGCCCTGTCCTCCCTAGCAACTTCTTTGACCCCCCCATACCTGACCCTATTCTCACATGCCCCTGGTTCCACTTACACCAGGTTACTGTCAATGAAGTCAGACCGTATCTGACCAAGGCCTTAAAGAGCAATACCACTGGCAGTGACTCCTTGGACCCCAGTCTCCTTCGCCAGGTACTGGACCTGGCTATTGCTCCTATCACCAGCCTCTTTAATAAATCTCTCTGCCTGGGCAGTTTCCCTCTGCCTGGAAAATCACCACTGTCACACCTATACATAAGGGTGGTGATAGGTCCCTTTCTGGTAATTATTGTCCTATCTCCATCCTCTCACCACTCTCAAAAGCCTTAGAAAAAGTAGTATCCACCCACATCTCCAAGTATCTAACCAAATACAGCATCCTCTGCCCTGAACAGCACGGCTTCCGTGCTGGACACAGTACCAACACCGCCCTCATTGAGTTTTCTAACTTTCTTCATTCCTCTCTGGACTCTGGCTCTCTAGCGGGCGCAGTAGTCATTGACTTGTCGAAAGCTTTCGACACTGTTTCTCATCTCCTCCTGCTGGATGCACTCAGCCACACAGGCTTTGCTGCCGGGCCTGTCTCCTGGTGCTCCAGCTATCTGTTTGCCCGGTCCCAGTGTGTTAAAATTAATGGGACACTCTGTAACACCTGTCCTATCCGCTCTGGTGTTCCCCAGGGCTCCATTCTTGGGTCCTTGCTCTCTTCCCTATAGCTCAACTCCCTGCCAGGTGCTTGTGCTGGTAAACTCCTGCTTTATGCAGACGACGCTGTTATCTTCGCCTCCGACTGTAACCCTATCACCTTCCAGGATTCCCTGCAATGATCTTATAATGACACGGATGCCTGGTTCAAAGAGCATAGACTTGTAATCAATCTTAAAAAACCAAAAACTATGCTCTTTGCCCACCCCCAAAAACAAAGCTAGTAATTTTCCGCTTCAGGTCTTCGCCAGCTCCAAGTTCCCACTCGAGCAAGTCCACACATACAAGTACCTTGGGATAGCTTTCGACCCTGCCCTCACATTCCATGCCCACATCTCTGCCCTAGCCTCAGCCACCAATATTTGGTTGGGTATCCTTTACTGCCACAAAAATTGTCTCCCCCCGATGCCCTCCGACTCGCAGTCATGTCCACTATACTGTCCCTAGTAGATTATGGTTTACCAGTCTATGGGGCTGCTGACCAGACTTCGCTAAACAAAATCCGCCTCACCTTAAATAAGGCCTGTAGGCTAATCACTGGGGCTCCCAGACTTACGTATACTTGCCATCTATATGCCCAGGCAAATCTGCTCGATCTTGATGACCGTCTTGGGTATCAAACCTGCTTCCTAACAAAAAAAACTCTCCTTGGGCTATCCCCACCCGGTTTGACTGCCTTTATCCACCAAGCAAACTCACTAGTACAAACTCGATCCTCCTGCAAAACCACGCTGTTAGTACCTAGGGCAAGGACCTCACAAGGACAAAGCGCCTACCACTGTCGTGCCCCATCCTGGTATAACACCCTCCCCATCAGTATCTCTGACGCCTCAACGATCTCTCGTTTCAAAACCTCCCTCCGTAATAACCTATTCACTACACGCAACTGTGGCTGCTTCTAAGTTTTACTCCTGCTCAATCGCGCTGACAAAGCTCCCCGACTGGCTGCACCCAACCTACTACCTCCTCTATATTTGGTTCCCCTTTACCTCTCCGCTTGACTCTACTAAGTTTATTACTGTATAGACCTTCCTCTGTTTTGCCTGATGTACAAATTATTCTAAACCTACTTGAACTATGCTAATCCTGTAACCTTGAAAATTGTAACTATTTTATGTCCTCATGTTCTTCCAAATCTTGTACACTGTTATTTTGTAAAAGTTTGTTATTACTGTTTTGTCCTCTCTGTGATGAGGTACCTTTGTAAATGAGCCTCTGGCTCAAAGGTTGTAAACTGATGTTTAAATAAATAAAATAAAAAAAAAAAACTATGATCCTTGCGGAAACCATGTTGAGCGTCTGTTAAGAGGTCATATTTCCGAAGAAAGTCTCTGGTTTGGATAGCGACTAGTTTCTCTAAAATTTTGCTGACAGTAGACAGGATGGCAGTGGGTCTGTAGTTGGTAGGGTGAAGCGGATCACCTTTTTTGAGCACAGGAGTAACTCTGGCTGACTTCCATATCTCAGGAACAGAGCTATGACACAGAGAGAGAGTGTAGATGAAAGCCAGGGGACCAGCTATGAGTGAGGCAGCTCATTTTAGGAGCTTAGGTTCAAACAACATGAAGTCTTGCTATATTATAGACATTAGCAGTTTGATCCAGCTCTAGAACTGCCCTGGAGTGAAATGGTTAAAACCATTCCAAAATAGAATTTTGGCACGAGAGCAGCTCTATCTGTGTCATTTCAAACTTGAACTGTCAGATTCTTTACTCCGCCTCAGTGAACAGTCGCTCGGAGATTTCTCCTTCTGCCGGTTCATTTCTCGGTTTAAAGTGTGTTTTCTCGGCTTGGATTTAACCGAGAATAGTTTTATTTTAACCGCAAAACCGTTCGGTTCAAGCTCTATCTGTGGTAAACGTAAGTAAATGAAGGTTTTGTCTGTGTGGAACTTCAGGTTATCGGTTCGTTTTGAACCGATCAGTGGGTTTAAAACTTATTTAAAACTAAAAGTTACTATTTTAGAGTGCGGTTCCGGTTCTTATCGGTTCTAAAAAAGGATTTATTACGGTTTTTCCAATACCGTGACCGTGTTAGAGACCAGATAAGGATTCTTGCCTGGCACTGCCGTTAAAGGGCAAAGTTTTTGGTTAGGCTGGCATTATGTCGAGAAACCCAAAGAAAAACGGCCCATTGGTTTTCAACACTGTGATGTTTGTGGGGAAGTCTTGCCAAGGCTGACCCACACACCACATGTGTTTATTGTCTGGGGTTTGACCACCTCCAGTCAGACTGCCAGGTATGTAAGACTTCCTGCAGCCACCCTGAAAAAGATTGGGCAGGCTCAGGGAACGAGAGAGCCAAAAGTCCGCTGACCGGATGGCCAGCCCGTTCGGTGCCAACCGAACCAGAGGGAGTGCCCTCTGACCAGGGGCAGACTTCCTCGGCAAAGAAAAGCTGGTTCTGAGGAACCAATTCCAGTAAAGAAGACAAGAAAATCAGCAGGTCTGGAGTCCAAATTCTTCTCCAACTGCTGCAGAGATAGCAAAGCCATACAAATTGTCCAGTCACTGTCTCAGGGTCCGTCCGAATCACCACTGTCTGGTAAAAGGTCAGGTCGTCCGTCCCCAATGGTTCAGGATTATGATATTGAGGAATTTTATGAACCAGAGGGGAGGAGGATTATGAACAGTATGAATGTGGCTGGAAGGTCTGGTGTGCCATTGAACTGGACATCTCCCCAGACAAACCTTTAGAATCTCCCCTATGCTGTCTGAGTCCCCATCTCATTTTATGTTTTATAAAAGTTGCTGAAACCTCCAGCTTCCTTTAGAAGAGGCTGTGGATGAGCAAGAGGAGCCTGATTTTGTAGAAATGATGGATATTCCAGAGTCTAGGAGATTGTCTATTCCTTTACATAAGTCTTTTAGAAACAAACAATTAAAATTTTAAAAGCTCCTAATTCTGTGCCTCCTGTAGATAAAAAGATGGACAGAAGGTATACATTGTCAGGCCCTGATACAGAATTCCTTTCTCAGCAATGCAGTCATGTTAGGGTAGTTCAGGCTGCTGCCTGTGATAAAGCTAATATTCCTTGGCTCACATCCTCCTGACAAGGATTCCAGGAAGATTGATGCCAAGGCAAAAACAGTATATGGCAGCCTCTCTGGGACTCAGGCAAGCAAATTATATGGCTTATGTAGCTAAGTATCAGAAATCTAGATGGGATACTGTTATGCATTGGCCAAGAGGCCCATGGCCAGCTGGCTAGTGAACTAGAACAGGTGGCTGCTGATGGCATTGAGCCTCTAAGGTTCAGTTTCATGCTGTGGATGTTAATGATGTTTCCTCTAGGGTCATGGCCACATCTGTAGCTTTCAGAGGTTGGCCTGGCTCAGGTGTATTAGTTTGTCACAGGATACCCAGACTAAGGCTATGGATTTTCCTGTGGTGGGAAATTCTCTGTTTGGAGAGCAGACAGAAATTACATGAAGAAGATGGATGAATATAGGACTACTTACAAGAGATGCCCAGGCTAAGGAGGCGGCAAGCCACTCCTCAAGGCATGCCCCAGGGGGAGGGTAGAGCCTTTTCACAGGCCTTCTACCAGACTCAGGCCTCCTCTGCCTATGCTCAGAGGGGCTTCTTCAGAGGCAGGGGCAGACGAGGGTGGGCAGACCTGCTCCCCACCCCCAGCCTAAAGCTCCTTGCAAACAGGCACCTGATGGGGTGCCCAGGGCCGATTCTCCTGTACCAGTGGGGGCAGGCTGGCTACTTCAGTCAGAATTGGGCTTCTTTAACCTCAGACAAGTGGGTTCTGAAGTAGTAAGCCAGGGTCTGGTTCTCAGCTTCAGAAAGTTTCCCAAGTTGAGAAGCAGACTTTTTCTACCTGCAAGTCTTCAGAGACCTCGCTCTGGAAACAGAGGTCTCATCCCTGTTAGCTCTCAGAGCAGTAGAAAGGGTTCCTCCTGCATCAGGGCAGGGTCTGTATTCCAGATACTTCTTACCCCAAAAAGACAGGAGAATGGCGCCCATTTTAGATCTCAGATATCTGAACAAGCATCTTTTGAAACCAAAGTTCAAAATGGTAACTCTGGCAATGATTTTACCTTCCCTAAGGCCAGGGACTGGCTAGCCTCCCTGGACCTCAAGGATGCCTATTTCCATGTCCTAATCAGAAGATCCCATCGAAAGTACCTCAGATTCTAACTGCCTCAGGTCATTACCAGTTCAGAGCAATGCCCTCTGGCTTACCTCTGCTCCAAGGGTATTCACAAAGTGTCTAGCAGTGGCAGTGGCCCACTTAAGGAGGCAGAGGATTGCTGTTTTTCCTTATCTAGACGACTGGCTCATTGTAGGCCAGTCCCCAGACAGGTAAAATCTCACCTGCAGGTCACCCAGCAGCTTCTCACCTCCCTGGGTTTTCTGCTAAACGTACCAAAGTCGGTTCTGGAACCAGTCCAGGTACTCACCTTTATAGGGGCAGAATTGGACAAAGCTAGCCAGAGCCTTTCTTCCCCAGAAAGGGTAAGGAATTTAGTGGCTCTGGCCTCTTCCTTCACTCTGCAGGTCTCTCGACCAGCAAGACACTTTCTGCAGCTCCTGGGGCACATGGCTGCATCCACAGCTGTTGTGCAGGGAGCCAGATTTCAGATGAGAGACATTCAGTTTCACTTGAGAACCTTTTGGTCTCAGAGAAGAGACCCCTTTCCAAGTTGGTCCCAGTGATCAACCTTGATCCTAGCTCTCCAGTGGTGGCAGGATCAGAGCAATTTAAGAGCGGGGTCCCTTCATTTCCCCTTCTCACGACTTGACTCTCACTACAGATGCTTCCCTTCTGGGTTGGGAGCCCACATGGGCGACCTTTCCACTCAGGGAGTTGGTCCCCCGGAATCTCTGCTCCACATCAATTTGCTGGAACTCAGAGCTGTCTTTTAGCTCTTCAGCTTTTCTGCATCTGTCCACGACAAGGTGATACAAGTCAGAACAGACAACACCACAACAATGTGGTACATCAACAAAGGGGGGCACTCGGTCTTCGGCCTTGTGCACCGAGGCAATGAAGTTGTGGTCTCTGGCCTATTCCCTGAACACTTCCCTCATAGCAGTTCATCTTCCAGGGAAGGACAATGTCCTAGCGGATGCCCTCAGCAGGATTTCCCAGGGTCATCACGAATGGTCCCTGGATCCTCAAGTGCTGGGGATAGTTTTGCCAGGTGGGCATCCCTCAGATAGATCTTTTGCAGCCCCAGACAATCACAAACTTCCTCTGTTCTGTTGCAGGCCTCCAGTGCTGGGCTCAGTTCCCTGGATGCCCTTCTTCTGGATTGGGAGGAAGTTCCTCATGCTTTCCCCTTTCCTCTCCTATTCAAAGTACTAGTCAAAATCAGATCTCAGCCTTGCAGGGTGATTCTGATTGCCCCGGATTGGGCCAGGCAGCCCTGGTACCACTCCTTCTGTCTCTGACAGTCCATCTTCCCCTGTGCCTCCCAGGAATCACAATCTGTTGACTTGTGCCCAGGGAAGGGTTTGGTATCCGGACCTCAAATCCCTCAACCTCAAGGCCTGGCTCTTGAGGAGTTAGAGTTTGCTGATTTATACCTCTCTAAAGGTGTTCTTGAGATCCTAAAGGCTTCCAGAAAGCCTTCCACTAGGGCTACTTATAGTTCTAAATGGAAAAGGTTTTCCATTTGGCGTGCTGGGAAAAATATTTCCCCAGAATCTGCCGAATTGCCCATTTTGTTAGATTACATGGTACATCTTAATTCCTTGGGTCTCAGACCAGCTACCCTGAGAGTTCATTTGGCAGCTGTGTCTGCTTTTGTGTCAGCAGGAAAGTCATCCCTCTTTCCTCTCATCCTGTGTTTTCCAAGTTTTTAAGGGATTACTCCATACTAATCCTCCTTTCGGGAACCGGCCCTGCTTGGGACCTTAATGTTTGCATTGCCCAGTTAATGCAACCTTTTTGAACCTCTGTCTTCTGCAGAGCTTAAGTACCTAACTTGAAAACTGTTTTCTAGTGGCTATCACTTCTGCCAGACGATAAGTGAATTGCAAGCCTTGTCAGTGGAGACTGACTTTATTTCTTTCCACAGGGATAAGGTAGTCTTTAGGACTAATAGGAAGTTTTTGCCTAAGGTGGTTTCAGATTTCCATCTTAATCAGTCTATCTCCTTCCAGTATTTTTCACTGATCACTCCTCTTCGGGTGAGAGGAGGTTGCACAGCCTGGATGTTAAGAGAGCTCTTAGTTATTATATAGAGCTGCACAAAGGTCACAGGTTCAATCCTCCAACTTTTCCTTACCTATGGTGAAGTTGGGAAAGGCAACCCTGCCACTAAGAGATCAATAGCCAGGTGGATTGTCTCTTGTATCCAATTTTGTTATCAGAGTGGGCAGAGCCCCCGGTTTGAGGGCTCATTCTACCAGGGGTACAGCTGCGTCTCTAGCTGCTGCCAGAGATATTCCTTTATTAGAGAAATGCCAGGCTGCTACTTGGAAAACGGTACACACTTTGACCAAGCATTACTCCCTGTATGTTCAGGCCAGGAGAGATGCTCGGTTTGGCACAGCTTTTCTTCAGAGCCTATTCCCCAAGTAGGTTCTGCCCCTCCTCCATGGAGGTACTGCTGTGTATTCTGTAATGTCTATATATAGCAAGACTTCATGTTGTTTGAAGAAAAATACTCACCTTAGTAATGTTGTTTCTTCTAATGGAGTCTTGCTCTATTATAGACCTCCCCCAACCCGCCTCCTCTAGAACCTCTACTTGGTGGGGTGCGGGCAGCTAGTGTGTGGACACTATGTCCTGTTAGCATTTTGTCCCCTTTGGGACTTTGGGGTGTGTATTGTATGCGTGTGTGTTTTATTATACTTATGTTCCATTTTCATATTATTAGAATGGTGTTAGTATTTCTGGTCCCCTGACTTGAGTCTTGGGTGTTGGGACCATCAATGGTTGTTATTATTTAGGTAGCCATTTGGCTAGTGTAGGTTACAGCTTCCACACAGACCTTAGTGAGTTTGGCTCAAAGATCTGACAGTTCAAGTTTGAAATGACACAGATAGAGCTGCTCTCGTGCCAAAATTCTATTTTGGAATGGTTTTAACCATTTCACTCCGGGGCAGTTCTAGAGCTGGATCAAACTGCTAATGTCTATAATATAGCAAGACTCTATTAGAAGAAACAACACTACTAAGGTGAGTAATTTTTTCTTCCAGGTTATCTGACCCCACATCTGCATACTCTGAGATGTTTTGCAGAAGTCCAAGAACCTCATAACTACAGACAGATTTGAAGTGAAAAGTGTGCCCTGTGGATTTAGCTTGTATGACAGGGTTTGACGGGTAGGGAAAGTGGAGGTGTATTGAGTAAGGTAAGCAAATTGTTTGTTAAAGAAGTTTGCAGTGGTAAGGGGATTGTTACAGTGGTTGCCTTTTAGGGACATATTATTCGAAGTAGCGGACTGGTTCGAGCGTAGGAAGAACTTTATATGGGACCAGAATTTTTTCGGGTCCTCCTGGGAATCAGTTAGTAGTTCCTTACAGTAGGATTTTTTTTCCCTGATTTCTCTTTTGCAGGCACTTCTCAGTGTTATGTAGGTGTGAAAATCCTTTGGGAGGTCCGATTTCTTGTAGCAAAGCCAGCTTTTGTCTCTGTCATAATTTGGATAGGAGGTCAAATTTCAGCTGTCGGGTCTG
Organism: Neoceratodus forsteri; assembly: GCA_016271365.2. NCBI lineage: Eukaryota > Metazoa > Chordata > Ceratodontiformes > Ceratodontidae > Neoceratodus > Neoceratodus forsteri. The sequence continues at coordinate 1,821,367,449 of CM057449.1, read as the reverse complement.
CCTATTTCTTATTCGCCTAGTCACAAGATGGCTGTGTTTTTCTTGTAAGTATAGGAATCTGGTCAAGAAGATGTCTAGAGCAGACTGAGCATCAGATGAGCTATATAGGGAGGACCAGTCGGAGCTAGCGACGTCCAACAGAAAGGCCTGAGGGTCAAAATTTGCATAATTACGGAAGGTAATATACCGGGGCTTCAAGATTTCAGGTCTGCCTTTCCCCCAGATACAGAAAATGGGTGAGTGGTCAGTTATGGCATCAGGCAGGATCCCAGAATCAACTATGTTCTCAGGGCAATTAGTCAGAATCCAGTCCAGCAGTGTGCTGGCATTAGATTGAGGAGCAGTTCTGGTGGGTAAGGAGATAAGCTGATGTAGGTTGTAGCTTTGCAGTTTAGTCAGGGTGGTCCCTTGTGAGGCTTCGAGCCAGTTTATATTAATGTCACCTAATTGGAGAACTTAACTATTTCCTGAGTGGGAAGCGGTCTGGTCAAGTAACTCATCCAGTCCTTTTTTGCCATGGGTAGGGGGATTGTAGGCACAGACAATATGCAGCTTCTTAGTGCCTAGGAAAAGGAGGACATGAAGAGCCTCACAGTGGTCAAGGGGTGACGATTTAACAATAGAGAGCTGGAGGTGGGACTTGAAATATATAGTTGTGCCTCCCCTCCCCTTTTTTGGGGCTGGTCTGTCATTTCTTAGGAGTTTATAAGATGGTAGGGAGCACGGTGAGTCGGGGTGGATGGTTTCAGCCAAGTTTCAGTGAGGCATATAATATCCGGCTTGTGGAGTGCGGCCCAAGATTCAAGTTCAGCAAAATGCCGCACAAGGCTCCTAATATTGTGGTGTGTAATAAGCAGACCTTTAGTGCATGGACTAGGAGGAACTGCAGGAGTTTGAGGCCCTGGGTTGGGTTGTGTGCTCCCCGAGAGGAGAATAGCCAGTAACAGGAGGTACCAGAGCTTGCGATGTAGAAAAAATGGTAGGACACAAGCTCGAAAGGAGCTGCATTTGTGAGTGTGGGCAACCAAGTGGAGCCACGTCTTGCTAGAAAGTAATGATGTGGTATCACAACGGAATGCAGGATCAACTAGGAGATTTGAAAATGTGAAGTCATATTTTTGATAGTGAGGGGGAGTGGATTCAGCATGAGGGACATGAGTAATTGACAGGTATAGCAAAGGCAGAGTGCCTAAGAGGAGGAGGAGGAGTAGGCGATTGTAATTCATATTTCGGGCTGTGGGAACTAGTAGTCCAAAGATATGGAGAGGACAAGAACTAGGAGATTTTGTGGGGAGAGAGCAGCGGAGACTGAAACCTTTCAATGGTTAGTGGGTCAGATTCAAGAGTGGATTCCTGCAAGGGCTGAGGGACAAAGCAGCAAGCCGAAAAGGGAAAATTGAGACTTACAGGCAGTTGGGGTTAATAAATTGAAATGTAGCCAAAAGAAAAAGTAGCCCAAGGGTTAGGAAGACAGGGAGATCAGAGATAAGTCACCTGGAGGGGCTGACGGGAAAATCTACAAAGAGAGAAAAGGGGAAAAATAGGTAAGTTGGAAGGCTTAATGGGATATTGACAGTCTAAATGATGTACAGCAGTGGCTGAGTCAGGTAGCAGTGAGTCACACTAAGTGAAAAATCAGTATTTGTAGAATTACGTTTAGATTAGGGAGGTTGGCTGGTACATAATGAAATAAAAACGGAGGCAAAAAGGTGCTGGAGGTTTAATAGTTAGAAATGGGATATATGGGGTAGGTCAAATGAGAGGGAGTGAAGGACACAAGCACAAGGTAGAGCACCTACGAATTGGTCAAGGGAGGTGCCACGAGGAGGCGGGCGGAGGAGGAGAGAGAGAGAGAGAGAGAGAGCGCAAGTAGGGTGAGAGAGCGAGAGGTGGGCGGTGACAAGTGGAGTATTTAATAGGAGGCTTGGGAGGGGGTGGTGGGGGAGGGACAAAAAATTACTCCCTGAGCCTGCAAGCCGAAATTAGGCAAGGAGAAAATCAGTCCAGAGAGACCGGCTAGCAGGCACCCCTATCAGAAACCTTTAGCTGTACCCGCAGACCAGTCAGGAGTCACCAGCTATAAAGGCACACCAATCTGGAGGTGCTGCCATTGACACCAAGAGAAAGCAATTTCAGCGGCTGTATCTAGTGTAGGGGTCTGGAGATTGGGACCAGGAGGGCGGCCAGGAGCCAGCGATTCCTGCGGTGATGGCAGCGGTCAGGAATGCAGCCGTGGAGGTGCCGCCAAGTCTGGAGGTGCCACCCGAGGTGCGGTTCAGCCTGAGGGGAAAAGAGAGATCAGTGAGATATAAATAGGGAGACGAAAACAAAAGACGGCCAGAGCGGACGGGACACTGGCAGTAGACCGTCAACGGGGGTTGGGGCATGAGGTAAAGACAAAAGATAGTAATTAACAGGTAGTAGTAAGATAGGGAGGGGTTTCAGGAGGGACTGAGGAGGTAGTGAGTGCCAGTTAGTTTAGATTAAAACTTAGGTAAGGGGGATGGGCTGGAGTCCAAAAATGCAGGTTCAAAAAATACACAGCAGTAAGGGACATAGATCAGAGGGAGTAGTGTGAAAGATAAGGATAAGAAGTAGGAGCAGGCAGAGTGAAATGGAAAAGCAAAATAATCAGCAGGTAGGCAGTGATTAGGCTCAAATATGCCGTAATGGTCTACAATGACTCTTCCAAGTGAGAAACAGTAAAAAAATTATAGTACAGATCTCAAAAATAACTTAAGATAACAGTACTAGAGGAGCAGGCAATCACAGTAGCATATCATTACATTAGGATCAACAAAACAAAAAGAAATGACTCCATGAGCCTGCAAGCCGATATTAGGCAAGGAGAAAGTCAGTCCAGAGAGACCGGCTAGCAGTCGCCTCTATCAGAAACCTTTAGCTGTACCCGCAGACCAATCAGGAGTCACCAGCTAAAAAGGCACACCAATCGGGAGACGCCGCCATCAGCACCAAGAGAAAGCAATTTCAGCGGCTGTATCTAGTGTAGGGGTCCGGAGATCGGGACCAGGAAGGCGGCCAGGAGCCAGTAATTCCAGCGGTGATGGCAGCGGTCAGGAATGCAGCCGTGGAGGTGCTGCAGAGTGTGGAGGCGCCGTTTGGGGCGCGGTTCAGCCTAGTGTAGGGGTCCGGAAATCGGGACCAGGAGGGCGGCCAGGAGCCATCGATTCCAGTGGTGATGGTGGCGGTCAGGAATGCAGCTGTGGAGGTGCCACCGAGTCTGGAGGCGCTGTTAGGCCACACCTTTGGAACTATAAGCCATCGGTGATAAGACCACATGGAAACTTTTGCTACGCTGGGGGCTGCCCACAATAACGTGCTATGTCTACATGTATATAAACGTGGGCAGCCCCATCACTCCTCAGTTCGTTTCCTGCCGTCAATCATCCTCGTCAGACCTGCTGATGGAAATGCCATCAACCTAGCTATTGCCGTTTATTCTTTTATTTTGCTTAGTGTTTTATTTTGTCTGAATGCCTCCGTAGTCAAAACAGCCTTTATTTTGGTATTGTAAGTGCAGAGATAAAATTTGCACAGAAGACACACATGTGGTCTTTCTGTGCTGTCTGGACCTGTTTCACGGTGTGAGGACTTCGGAGATTTGCCAGAGCTTCAACTAGACTACAAAGTGACACTGTGAGAAAGCTCTAGAAAATGTCCTTCTTCTCAAGACATTGAAAGTCATGGAGAAGGAACAGGGCTGAAAGTCTGTGTCTTTCTCACCATTGGCAGAACAGCAGCCATTGATGTCATTGTGGGTCTCCTTGTTGTCTGACCATTAGCACAGACAGAGATAAGGACAAATCTGCTTCACGGAGAGGTCCTAGTCACTGTTGAAGAAAGGTAAGTCGATGAGACAACAAGGTCAGGGCTTGGCTTAGGTAATGGCATACCTGCTATGGACGGTGGGACAGCATTGTTATCAGGCCAAGGCCTGTTGATGCAGGTAGCCCTGGCCCCTTTACAGGGCGCTGTCAGCACTCAGGCGGTGCTAGCATCGTTTTCAGAAATGATATGACTCATTCTGCCTGGCTTACCAGTGCAGGCAGTTATTCTACTGATGAGGCCTCCTGGTACTCAGCCGTTGTTGACTGATTCCACCAGCATGCTGCAGATTCCTCCCTCTCAGCTGCTGCTGGCATCACCGGTTCATTCTGTGGCTCTTATCCTCGATCATGCTGATGATGCCGAAGTGGAATATAATCCTGACTTCATGGATTTAGAGGAGGAATACAAGGGAGAAAAACTTCTAGCACTTAGGGTTGTCACGGTATGAAATTTTGACAGTGTGATACTGCGGTTATCGTGATACCACGGTATAATGCATTCCAATGGGAAAACCTAAAATATTCAAAAATAATGCAATTTTAACCAAATTCTACATGTAAAAGTAGTTAAAAATACTAGTAAATGACACATTATGAATTTAATGAGAAAATAAAGATAATGAGTCAAGTATGTGCAAGAGACATATATTTTTTATTGACGAAGTCAGATTCCTCCTGACCTGATGATGAGCATGGAGCTTCGAGCATTACAGGTAGATGTATATAAAAAAAAATGTCATTGCATTGCAGTCTGAAATGTGAGTGACAAACAGTTTTAAGTGTTTTATTGTACTCTTAGCTTACAGCACAAAATGCTACCAATACCAAAAGTTCAAAAATAGCACAGTGAGTACGAGTAGTAAGTTGTTTGATTTACATTTTTGTTACGTTAAATTGTCAGTAACTTAAAGATGAGAGTTGATGAATACGAAAGGAATGTCCAGTCACTCCACTCCTGGTGGTGGTGCAGACTAAAGTTGCAGATGCAGACAGAGTTGCACTTCACTGAAGTAGTGTGCTGCTAGCTTTAGAAGCAGGCACAGCAAGAGCACTACTTAGAATCAGAACAGTTCTGATTGGAAAATCAAGGCTCACTGTCTGACTGTGAATAGGCTGAGTGTCCCTCCTCCATCCTCACCTCACAGCCTGGGGCTCCCTCCAAGACCCAGTCCCCTCAAGTTAAGTTAGTAAAAGTAATAGTAAGTAGTGCAAATAAATTTGGAGAGATTTGTGTTCTTCATATTTAGAAGAAGAAGAAGAAGAATCAGCATTTATATAACACTTTTCGTACATCCCAAAGCGCTTTACAAGCAATGCTAGACTAGTAGTGAAGTGACTGAATGTGTGGTGGCAGCTATATCGCACATCATCACCCGCACACAGCCTGGATAATTGCATGAACCGGTTTATGGGAAAGGGAATATTGGCCAGGACACTGGTAATGTTCCTTACTCTTTGCGAAGAGTGCCCTGGGTTCTTTTACTTCCACCTGGACACCCACCAGGACAACACCAGGATGGGCAGAAGGGACTTCGGTTTAACGTCTCATCCGAAGGACTGCACACCCCAGCAGTACAGCACCCCCAATACTCCACTCGGATGCCAGCTATTTTTAGGTGCAAGTCCAATCCCGATGTGGGACGAGAACCCACGACCTTCTGGTCCAGAGGCGGATGTGCTACCAACTGAGCCACGCTGACACCTTTACTTTCTCTTCTGAAGGAAAGAATTGTTGAGTACCTAGAGACCAGTGGGGCACAGGACCCAAGGCAGCATGGGTTCACAGCTGGAAGGTCATGTCAGACAAATCTAATCGATTTCTTTGATTGGGTGACCAAAACAGTAGACCAGGGAGGGGTTGTTGACATGGCCTACCTAGACTTTAGTGTAACCCCTAGGTGGCACTGTCCCAAGGGCTACTACCCCTGCCTGCTTGGCTAGTAGCAGGTTATTTATTTATTTATTAAGTTCTCAGATTGCAAATACCTTTGAGCAGAAACTGCTCGTTTACAAAGGTTCCATGTCAAAGGATGAGGGTCAACGTACATACAGAGGTAGTAAAAGAATGCACAATAAACAACCAAAACAGCTAAAAGAAAAAATAAAGATACTCAGTTATAACATACTTTGAGATAATATTCATATAATGAGCAGCTTGAGTAGGCAGCTGGCTGCGGTAACAATAAGAGATAAAGGGCACCATAGAAACATAGACTTTGACGGCAGATAAGGACCACTTGGCCCACCCAGTCTGCCCATTTCCCTACCTACTGGATAAACTGTAGATTCTAGTTAACCAACAGCCTATTTCCTGCAACCCCCCACTATAATTGCCTTATGTCTGTCCCATGCATGTTTGAATTCCTCCACTGTTTTAGACCCCACAACCTCTCCAGGAAGGCGGTTCCATGCGTCCACCACTCTCTCCGTGAAAAAAGAATTTCCTCACATTACCCCTGAGCCGTCCCCCCTCTAACTTTAAATTGTGCCCCCTTGTTCTTACACATCTCTTTTTCTGAAAGATGCTACCCTCCTGGACTTTGTTGATTCCCTTGAGGTACTTAAAAGTTTCTATCATGTCCCCCTGTCCCTCCTTTCATCAAGGGTATACATATTAAGCTCTCTCAGTTTCTCTTCATATGGTTTCTGATGTAGACCCTGCACCATTTTAGTTGCCCTCCTCTGGACTGCTTCCATCCTGTCTATGTCCTTGCGTAGATGAGGTCTCCAAACTGCACGCAGTACTCCAGATGGGGTCTCACCAACTGTCTGTATAGAGGGATAACCACTTCCCTTTTTCTACTTGTGATGCCCCTCCCTATGCATCCCAGTATCCCCCTGGCTTTCTCTACTTACTTCTCACATTGCATACCCACCTTTAGGTCATCTGATGACTACACCCAGATCCCTTTCCATTATTGTTGTTGTTGTTGTTAGTACCTCCCCTGCTATTGTGTACTCTTCTCCTGGATTTTTATTTCCCAGGTGCATTACTTTGCACTTCTTTGCATTGAATCTAAGTTGCCATATGTCTGACCATTCCTCCAACCTTGTCAAGTCCCTTCTCATCCTTTTAACCCCCCCTTGTATATCAACTCTGTTACAGATCTTTGTGTCATCCGCAAAGAGGCATACCTTTCCTTCCAGACCCTCTGCAATGTCACCTATAAAGATATTATAGAGGACTGGACCCAGTACTGAGCCCTGAGGCACTCCACTAGTAACCCCCCTTTCTTCAGAATGTGTTCCATTCACTATTACCTTCTGTGTCCTGTTGCGCAGCCAGTTTTCTACCCAGGCTACCACCCTGGGACCCACTCCCAGGCTGGCTAACTTGATTATTGATCTTTTATGCGAGACTGTGTCAAATGCCTTGCTAAAGTCTAGGTAGGCCATATCCACAGCCCCTCCCTGGTTCATTACTTGGTCACCCAGTCAAAGAAATTGATTAGATTTGTCTGACATGACCTTCCTGCTGTGAATCCATGCTGCTTTGGGTCCAGTGCCCCGCTGGCCTCTAGGTACTCAACAATTCTTTCTTTCAGAAGTGATTCCATCATTTTCCCCACCACTGAGGTCAAACTAACAGGTCTGTAGTTTCCTGCTTCTGCCTTGCTCCCACTTTTGTGAAGGGGAATCACATTTGCCCTCCTCCAGTCCTCAGGTACCACCCCATCTTCCCATGATTTGTTAAAAAGTGTGGTTAATGGCGTCACTAAGTCCTCCCTTAGCTCTGTTAGGATTCTAGGGTGAATCCCGTCAGGCCCCATTGCTTTGTCCACCTTGAGTTTTAGAAGTTCTTTCAGTACTCTTTCTTCTTTAAATGGACTGGTATCAACCCCACTATCCAGAGTGCTTCTACTGTTTGGTTTAGGTAACTCCTCCTCTTCTTCTTTGTGAATACTGAGCAAAAGTATTCATTCATTATCTCTGCCTTTTCACTGTCTCCCTCTGCCCACCTCCCTTTCCTTTTTAATCTTCCCATCCTCCTTAACCTTTCTATGTTCCCTAATGTACCTATAAAAGGTTTTATCCCCTTCTTAACTGAGTTGGCTATCCTTTCCTTGGTTTGGGCCTTTGCTTTTCTGACTGCCTTCCCACTTCTTTCTACTTTAATTGACAAGTTCCTGTCGTGCTCTGTCTGTGATTCCTTATACTTTTGAATACAGCCTTTTCTCTAACCTTCCTGACACTTCTTTTGAGAGCCATAGTGGTTTTTATTCCGCTTTGTTTTCTTTATTTGTTTCTCACAAAGGCTTGTTGCTCCATGATGGCAGTTTTGATTTTCTCCATTGTTCTTCCACCCTCCTTTCTGGCCATTTGCTAATGCATTCCTCAGGTATTCACCCATTTTGCCAAAGTCGGCCCTTCTAAAGTCCAGTATCCTTGTATTTGTATGGCTTGTCTCCATGGTTGTGTTTATTGTGAAGCACACTGTGCAGTGGTCGCTTGTTCCCAGGTGTCTACTGACTTCTAAGTTTGTGATCCTCTCTCCATTTGAGAGTACCAGGTCTAATATTGCTCCCTCCTGAGTGGGTTCCACCACTAGCTGTCTAAGGCATGCTCCCTATAGGGCATCGAGAATGACCCTGCTCTTGGATGTGGCTGCAGTCCATGTTGCCCAGTTAACATCTGGCATATTCAGGTCCCCCATCAACAGTATCTCCCCTTTTTCAGCCATTTTGAGAATGCCCTCTATCATTTTCTTGTCCATTTCCTCCCCTTGAGACGGGGGTCTGTATACAACCCCTGTGCGGATTGTGATGCCATTCCCTGTCTCCAATGTGACCCAGAGTTCCTCTTGTCCTCCCCCTTTACCTTTTAGTTCTGTTACTTTGATCCCTTCCCTTATGTAGAGAGCTACTCCACCTCCTCTTTTACCCTCCCTGTCCCTTCTGTAGATTGTGTACCCTGGTATGTTGATATCCCAGTCATGGTTCTCCGTGTACCATGTTTCTGTGACTGCCACAATATCCAAGTGTTCCACTTCCATCAGGGCTACTAGCTCTGTAAGCTTGTTTCCAAGACTACGGGCATTGGTACTCATTGCCCTCCATTTAATGTTGGCTTTATCCTTTTTTACCCCATCCCTGCTCTTATTGCCCTTGTCCATTTTTCCATTTACTTCTGTCCTGCCCTCTGTCAAGCTCTGTACCTCAGTGTTTACCCTACTACCTGCCATGCTTTGCGGGGGGAGGCTTGAACTTTCCTGTTTCCTATCAGCACCTCCCCTTGGCTAGTTTAAAAGCTTGCCAAGGAAGCCTTTAAACCTGTCACCTAGGAGCATGTTTCCCTTCCTGGACAGATGCAGACCATCATGCCAGTATAGACCTTCATCTCTCCAGGTGGACCCCCAGTCCCCAGTGAAGCTAAAGCCCTGTGCTCTGCACCAGTTTTGCAACCATTCATTAAACCGCATGGTGTGCAGTACCTAGCCTCACCCTGCCATGGACTGGCAGCACCTCTGAGAAGGTTACGTGCTTGCTACCTGTCTGAGGCCCTCCCCAACTCCACAGATTCATCCTGCACTGCACTGATCTCATGCCTAGCCTACGCATTTGTCCCGAGGTGGACAATGATATCTAGTTTCCTCTCCTGTGATGCTGCTTCTGAAATCCTGAGGATTCGCTCTGTCCCTCCAAGCCATGGCACCAGGCAGGCAGCTCACTTCCCTCTCCTCTCCCTTCCCCAGGTCTACACCCCAACAATTGAGTCCCTATCAGAAGCTGTTTCTTTCCCTTGTGTTGTCCCTTGCCACTCTTTTGTGGGTCTCCTTGTGGATGTCCCCAGCATTCTTCTTGGTCTCCAATGAGGTGTCTTCATAGAGGAACCTTGATTTGCCAGACCGACATATGATTTGTGTAGAGGTGCAACTCGGGGCTACGCCTGTCTCCACCACCTCACCTCCCAGAACCTACTGTGGTCCATCTGCTGTTCACACATGGCAACCTCTGAGGCAGTGGTTGTGGAACTGGTGCTCTTTGGGTGGGGGAGTCCTCCTTAGTCCTTGCCAGTTCAACCTGAAGGTGGGCAACCTCCTCCCTCAGAGCTGACAGTTGCCTGCAAATAGGGCAGCAACGCAGGTTCCAGAATGTTTCCTGGAAAATTGCTGCTCCACAGCCAGTGCATTGCACCACTCCCCACATGTCCCTCTTCCTTATAATATACAATTTTTTTTTATTTTTTTTTTGGTGTGTGTATACTTACGCTTTATGCACTGTGCTGGGTAATTAAGAATATGACAGTTCTGCTCCAAGACCTGTTGAGGAGTGATGTCAGAACCTTGGCTATGAAATGCCACGCCTGGGTGGATGGGGTGAGGGAAGGGTGGGTGGGTAGGCCACAACCACTGGTGACTGTTAGAAACAATCAATTACACCACTGCTCCACCACCCTGGTGAGTACTGCCCTTTATAGTAAGTCAACCAACACAACAATGTACTAGACCACTGCTCCTACACAAACCACTCTACTGAGTCCTGGGATAAAAACAAACTCACTGTTCAGCCAGCAGGACACTTCCAAAATATTGCACAAATATCCTTCCAAATCCTATGTGTCTAGCACAGAAATCAAGCAACTTCAGTTGTATTACAACCCCTCTAGTTATAAAATTACTACACTTTAATGGAATCCTGCAATTCTTAATGCCAATAAGAAAATAATGAAACGTTCTGTAGAAAGTGTAGCTTACCTTCCTAGTCCCCTACAATATTATGTTTTACCAAGTTACCAGTTCCTCAAATGCGTTCTAGTTTGTTCTCTGCAGTATAGCCAATTTCTCAGCTTCCAAAAGGAACAGGCAGGTCCTCTGACTCTAGGCAGTTAGTAGTGCAGGCGTGCAACCAGGTAATTGTTTTACTAGCCCAAACACAAGTGCAAATTGACCAGGGCTAGTGCAGCTAACTCTCTACTTGCCTGTCTTGACTAGTGCAGATTTTCATGGCTGTTATTGAAGTAAAAAAAGTCTCTACTTTAGCATTCTCTAATCCTCATGCTAATCTCTCTCAATGTTCCAGATAGCCAGGTGTGATTAACAGCTCATTAAGAGCTGCAGTTATCTGGCAGTTCAAGAGGGGGATCCCACAAAAGACTAAATGTGAGTCATTATCACTCCACTGTTAAGACTTTTAGCTAGTGTCCAGGGTGTGATCAAGGGTAGAGTGCTGTTAAGTCACTAGGTTCCAGTTTTCTGAATGTGTCTATGTCTAGCAATTTGTACAATATTATTAAGACCAGTGCCCCTTTTTTCTCTACACTTTGAGTGTTTGTATCCAACATTTCAGTGACAAAATGCGAAGAGGTATACAGGATTGGCCCTGCAGGTGGTCGATTTTATTCCAGCTTCACCATAACTTCTCTCTCCCCTCCAAATCTCTTAACTCTGTTCTTTCCCTGGACACCACTGCAGACCAGACTCTGAAGTGACCATCCGTAGATCCATAGCTGCCATTACTGACAAGTGTAGGGGGTCCCCAGCTCTTCTAAATGGACCATGCCAATCACCATCCATACAGTCCCACCCTTATCCCACTCAGCATGTCCTTTCAGCCTAAAAACAAAGCTCTGGATCATGTATGTACAAAACTAAACCTTGATAAAATACATCATTTGAAACCTTGAAATATGCATTCCTGGGATGTATAGATCATCCTATACAGAAATAGAAATAGGAGTGTTATGCCTGTGTACTGTTTCCCCTGGGCTGATGAAAGGACAATGTTAAAGAAAAATCTGTTATTGTTGGGGCAGAGCATATTAAAATCAATGCTTTTACAAATAAAAATGTCATAGTTTCCTATTTTCCAAGCCCCTTAGGTTTGTCTAGCCCCAACCCCAAAGAAATCTTAGATGCACTCCTGGCTTACTTGAGACTGTACAAAAACTTTCAAAAGTGTAGGTCTCCAGTTGACTGTAGAATGGGGACCGAGAGTGTCTTTCTCTGCCTGACTCTGTTCATTGTCCTGTGGGTGGTGGTGATAGTGTGGTGAGGTGCATGATGATGTCAGCTATTGTGTGCGCAGAGCTAGGACTGCTTGATTGAACATTTGCTGTTGTGATATCCTCTCTCTGTTTGGTGTTGGGGGGCAGAAGGAGGAAGAGAGGAGGCTGTGGTACAAAACAATTGTGGGGGGGCTCACTGTCTGTGATAGCATTGCAGTCTTTTTTTATCTGCTGGGGAGCTGGAAGCAATGTGGGAGCAGGATAAATGTGCAATAATCAGAGTATTTCTTGGCTTCGTTTGCATTGTTTCCTGTCTAAGTGATCAAAATTTACCATTATAATTAAGGGCTAGTGCAACCATCTGCAGGCTAGTGCAATTCTGAATCAACTTGCCCTGCTGGGTAGTACAAAAGAAGGTTAAGGTTGACCCCTGAGGTTAAGGGGGCCTGAGTTCTGAAACAGGTGCCTCCACCCGGAGGTCAGGGTTGGTAGTGGTCAAGCTAACCTGGGCACAGCCCTCCGGGACACTGTAAACCCCCCCCCTTCCCCTCTAGTGGCCTAAACACTGTACAGTAATCACTTTCACAATACCCCTGGTACGCCACGCAAGTACCCACACTGTTTGCACTTACCACACTGAATCTGAGACGCCAGCATCCAGATTTTCAAAGAAATGGAAATCTGCTCATAGGTGGCAAAAACACATGCTCATGGGGGGCTTCCATTGCGTACCTGCAAGTTTTACCGCTTGTGCGGTATTTTTGAATGTGGAGCTGTTGTGCAGCTGGCTTCATGATTTACTGCAGCTTGCGGCTGTTTTCTGTGCGTAGCTGCATGGAAATGCAACGTCTGTTATTACCAGGTGTGACATCTTCCACAGCTGCGCTTGCCATCCGTGTGCACCATGGGCTGAAGGTAGTATGTCGCCAGTGTGGCGATATTGTCTCTGCAGCGGTGGGTTGCATCACTGGACGTAGTCCCTGTGCTGTCTCAGGCTCTGTGAAAATCGGGCCCAGAGAGTCACACCAGTCACCCAACTTGTTAAGTCACTGAACCTTCCCAGTTCTCCGGGTCGCCACTGAAAACAGGCATTGTGCCTAGCAGGCCTTACCCTGTTACCAAAGAATTAAAAACAAACAAAAAGTCTTCTGAAGTTTGTCCCTATCCTCAAGGAAGTCCCCCTCCAGTTTTTTTGCAAAAATTGTATACCTATACTTTTTTAATTCTATTTCAGAGTGTCCTTTTTCTCCTGCTTTGTACATGCCTCTTTTCCCCGTTTTGAGGTTGCTTTAGAATAATTTTTTGGATTTGAAATAGTTACTCTGCTGTTTCTGAGCACCCTTTGTTCCAAAAGTTTAGTGAACAGTGTCTTCAGTATAGTAGTCCACATTATTTTCAGTGTCAGTGGCTCAGTAGGTAGCACACTCGCCTCTGAGGCCGGGAGATCAGAGGGCTGTGGGTTCAGTTCCCACATCTGGCACTTGGGTTAATATCTCAATACTGACACTGTAGTGCAGCATGAGAGGAGTGCTGCACTTCTGAGGTGCTGTCTTTCGTATGAGATGTTAAATTGAGGTCCCATCTATCTGGATTGGTGGTAGTTCAGGTGGATGTTAAAGATCCCATGGCACTTGTCGAAAAAGAGTAGGGGAATTTCCCTGGTGTCCTGGCCAAATTTCCCTCATTCACTAAAAATACCACAAACAGCTTAATCTGGTTCAAGGTCAGTTGGCATTCATCTGTATCCCCCTCCCCCGGGTCGTGCCTGAAAATAGGCAGGATTTGTCTAGTGCACTTATCCGGTCAACAAAAACTAAATAAATAAATAAATTTTCAAGAAAAGTGATCTTTCAGGTTGGGTGTTTAAATATAGCTGAGAATACTGTCATTGTGGTTCAGTTGATAGCACAACTGCCTCTGGGCCAGAAGATTGTGGGTTCTAGTCCCTCACCAGGATTGGGCTTTCAGTATACCATAAACGCTAGCCCCTGAGTGCAATACTAATGGGATGCTGTACTGCCATGGTGTGCTATCCTTCAGATAATTTGTTTTTTGTTGACCGGATAAGGTGCACTAGCCATAGCAATGACTTTTTCAGGCACGACCTCGGAGGTTACAGAACAAAACATTGGAAGCAGTGACGGTACAGTAATTACAGTACATAATTAGACAATTTTTGAGGAGCAAAAGATACAGTACAAGCATGAGAAATACGCAAAAGGTAGGGTAAAATACAATACAGTTTCAAAATAGGAATATTGGAAGGCAACATAGTAAGTAAGTTCATAAGAGCAACAAGCCAGAACATTAAGGGTGGGTTGAATACAGTGGTGACTGTACACACTATAATAGTCGTATAATAGTCATACAGGATAGATATAGGAGAGCTAGGAGTTGACTAGGAGTAGGGATGCCAGATAAAGGAGGATAGGATGGAATAGAGAATTGAGGAAAGGTAGGAGGAGTGGACCAAAAGTGAATGAAGGTAGGACAATCAAATACCAGGAAGAAAAGTGCAGAACATATTAATTGGGGCCAGTTCTGAGAGATGGTTATGGACGGCAGTGTTATGAGAGGGATAGGGGCTAGGGAGGTTCAAAACAGGAGCAAGAACAGGAATCAGCGAGATGATCACGTAGCAATTTTTTGAAGGAGACATGGGATAAGGCTAAGCATGTGGTTAGCAGGAGGGAGTTCCAGTATGGAGGGGCATGACAGGAAAAAGCGCTTGCACCTTTGGAGGAGTTATGTCTGGGGATGTGGACAGGGGCATTGTCTGCCCAGCGTAGACCATAGCTAGATGTCTGATTTCGAAATATGCCTGCCAGGGGCTCGGGTATTTGTGTTCTGATGATATTATCAATGACAGAGCCATACGCATAAGATCTAGATTCAAGAGGAGAAAGCCGTAACAGCTCTGAGTTAAGAAGGCAGTGGTGTTTCATCAAATGAGAGGATGACGCATAGCGACAGATTTTGTTGTAGGTAACGTCCCACTTCCAAAAACCTGTTTTACCCTCCGAAGTATAAGATGCAACCCCATAAGTGAGCGACGGCAGGAATATGCCACATGCTATGGCAAGCCTAGCAGAGGGGGTGAGCACATAGCGGGAACGGTAGGCAATACCAAGTTTCTCGTTTACCAATTTGCAGGTCTGCTGAATATGAAGATCAAAATTAAGAGACAGATCAAGGGTGATACCTAGATATTTGAAAGAGTGTACCACCTCGACAGATGAGCCATCAGCAGTGGAGACGTTGAACTTGGGCTGAGCATGTTTGAGTTTAGCACTGGAACCAAATAGCATGGCTTGGGTCTTAGAAACATTTAAGACAAGTTTATGGCTGAATAGCCACTGTTGAATTTTTTGAAAGTCCTGGGAGAGTCGTTGGTTGATGTCAACAATGTTTTTAGCACTGCAGTACAGAACAATATCATCAGCATATAGCAAGGAGGCAGTCTGATGGAAGTTAGAGGTGATATTGTTGATAAAAATAGCGAGAAGCAAGGAACCAAGGATAGACCTTTGTGGCACGCCAGTGTTTATGGTAGCTGTGTCCAACAGAGTGGAGTTGTATTTAACTAATTGAGACCCATCCAATAAGTAGCTGTCAAACCACGTAACAACATTCAGTGAAAAGCCTAGAGATCTTAGAGTAGCTAAGATGATGGGGTGGTCAACAAGGTCAAATGCTTTTGGTCATGTTGATAAAAATTGCCCCAGTAAGAAAACCTGCATCCATGGCCTCTAGGGTATCGGACGTGAATTTGAGCACGGCAATGGTGATACTATGACCTTTGCGGAAGCCATGCTGTGCAGTAGTAAGAAGGTTATTTTTCTGAAGAAAGTCAGTGGTTTGAGTAGCTATGAGTTTCTCAAGAATTTTGCTGAGAATGGACAAGATAGCTATGGGCCTATAATTAGCTGGATTTTTATGGTGACCCTTTTTGAAGACCGTGGTGATCCTAGCTATCTTCCAGATGTCTGGAACATGGCTTTGGCATAAGGAGAGGATGAAAATCTTGGCTAAAGGCACGGCAATATAAGAGGCAGTGAGTTTTAGGAGCTTAGATTCAAGATTGTCTGATCCAGACTCGGAGATGTTGTTTAGCAGTCTTCCTCATGGTTAGAGACAGACTTGAAATGGAAATTAGGCCCAGAGACATCAGGTAGGATGGATATTACTTCGAGATACAGCTCTTGCAGCAGGTTACACCATTAGGACTGAAGCCGTCAGGTGCCAGGACCCCATGGAAATTTTCTAGCTAGCAGTCTTCAGTGGGTACCGCCTCCGATGTCGGTTCCGCCCCTGACGCCAGGCGTAGTACATAAGGAGGCGGTCCCCCCATAATCCTCAGTTCTTTTCCCGCTGTCGGCATCGCAAGCATCGGCCTCTCGGTCACTTTCTAGCGTATGCACTACTCAGGAATCTCGACGCTCTCCTTCTTTCTTCTGAACTTGGATTCATCTGATGTCCTCTCCAAACACCTCTCTGGAAGGTCCCCATCGAAGTGTGCCTGGCAAACAGATCCCCTCAAGGATCCTCACTCAGCCTGTGTGCATTGTCTAGGCCCAGAACACGATACCAAGGCCTGCTCCTTCTGCCAGGGCTTCGACAGTCGCACCAGGATCCGCCGCCAGAAGGCCCTTCAAGCGTTTCTCTTGGAGGAGAAACTCAAGGCTATGGATAGGGAACCTTCCTCCAGGGGGGAGTTGTCAGGGAAGACCCATAAGCACCGGGAGAAGAAAAGGCCCAGGTCCCCGTCGAGGGCCTCGGACTCCTGCAGCTCCAGCTCGAGGTCTGACCACTCTCCCTCCAGAGCTCAATCTCAGCCTCCCCCGGTTCAAGTCAGAGCCTCCAGCGGCTCCCCCTCTTTGCAGTCTATTAGGACTTCCAGGCCATTGGCTTCATCCACCCCTTCTAAGGCCTCATCCAAGTCTGGGGAGCGCCACAAGTCTTCCTTCCGCCGTCGGGACTCCGACACCAGGTCGGTGTCCCAGCCTCCGCGTGGGTCAGACCCGGTCCCGCATAAGACTAAAGAACTGATGTCCCTGAAACGGACATCGGACCCGACGTTGGCCCACCCAACGTCGGCCAAGCATCACAGGCACTCCCAGGAGCCGACTACAGTCAGACACCCGTCACCGGCCAGGCATTCGCCTCCCAGGGCGTCGGCCAGGGGACCGACGTCAGCTACTCCAGAGGGGAGGACCGCACCACCGTCGCCTACCGACGTCGGTCGGATGGTATCTTCAGAGGAGGACACCACTCAGTCCGAGGACCAGGCGGGCGACTCCAGAACCATCGAGCTCCCACGGGAACCCTCCCCAGAGCGGGACACCCCCGGGGACCTGATGCCTGACCCCGGAGACAGGCACCCGGCCTGTCGTCGGGCCTGAATTTGACGAGGTGAAGGAGCTCTTCACCTTCTGGTGGGACACCATCAGGAAGGATGTGGTCGCCACACACCCTCCTCCTACTTCGGCTCCGCCTCCACCTACTCCTTCAACGCCTACGCCCTCTCTTCCATCCAAGGGGTCCGTAGGATGGTCACCGACTCCCAAGGAGCCAGCAACTCCTCCTAGGGGTAGATCCTCAGATAGGAGAAGACCTCCATCAAGATCCGCTTCAGGGTCACCCAGCCCTAAGAGACCCAGAAGACGCTGGTACACCTCATCCACGGAGGATTCTAGATCTGACACCTCGGCACTCCAGATCTCCTTCTCCCATCAGCATTCCCTCCCCAGACCCACACGACCTTCCCAGGTCTCCTCCGGATGACCCCTCATTCGCTGAAATCATGAGACACATTCAGGAGAATATGGGGTGGGATGCTGAAGAACTGGACCCCGAGAGACAGCGCCTTGCCCGTTACCTTCGGCAGAAAGATCCAAAGCCTGTGGTAGTACCACCCTTGGTAGACACCTTCGCGGACGTCACCAGGGCTGCGTGGAAGCGTCCGCATTCGACTCCGGCAGTGCTGAAGAAGGCTGACCACCTATATAAGGCCCTGAGGGAGGACCAGTATCTGGCGAACCATCCTCTGGCCGATTTCCTGGTCATCACGGCCTCATATGACCGGTCTCAGAGACCTCAGCACTTGAGCACACAGCCACCGGACCCGGAATCCAAGCAGTTGGATGTCCTGAGTAGGCGCACGTACGCGGCCGTGACCTGCGCCATCAGGTCCCTAAATTACCTCACCCACATGGTTCAATTCCAGAACGCATTGTGGGAACAGGGACAGGACCTGGTTGAGAAAATGCCCAATGGTGGTCAAAAGGAGGAGCTTTTGAATCTCCTCCGCACGGGTTCGGATGTGGGGACCCAGGTGCTCAGAGCCGCATATGATTCTGCGGACTCTTCGGGCCAGAGCTGCAGCCTCAGGTGTGTGTCTCCAGAGACACTCTTGGCTCCGCATCTCCAGTTTTACCCCAGACATCCAGAAGAATATCATGGACGTTCCTTACAATGGAGAAGTCCTTTTTGGTGAAGCTTCGGAGAAGGTGATCACCAAACTTCAGGATGCAGGGAAGGCAGTTAGATCTGTCCAGGCCATGTACAGATCTCGACCTAGTTCCTTTCGTAGGAACCAGAGTCGCTTTCGTGGCCGGACACAAAGGCAACAACTGCGTTCCGGTCAACAGCAGAGGGGCTCCTTTTCCCGGAAAGCCCAGGCCAAGTCATCACCAGGTAGAGGCCACTGAGTCGCAAAGTCGGCCCAACCTGCGGAATCTAACGCTGCCACAGAATGACTCCTTCCTGGCCCCCGCCCCTCCTCAGGATCAACGGGAAATGAAGGTCGGGGGGTCGCATCGCACGTCACCTGCTAGGGTGGCGGTCGATCACCACCGACAAGTGGGTGCTGCAATTGGTCAAAAAAGGCCACTATATAGAATTCGTAGGCAACCCACCTACAAGACCTCCCCTGTTCTCCTGCTACTTGGGTCAGCATGCCCTGCTTATACAGCAGGAAGTGCTCGCGCTTCTAGAGAAAGAAGCCTTAGAGCACGTTCTAGAGAACCAGAGAGGTTTAGGCTATTTTTCACACTTCTTCCAGGTTCCAAAGAAAACAGGGGACCTCCATCCAATTCTGGACCTCAGTGACCTCAGTCTGTCGGTCGTCTACAAATGCTTCCGCATGGTGACCCTTCTGGGCCTAATCCCCATGCTGAAATGGGACACCTTTCTGGCATCACTGGACATGCAGGACGCCTACCTGCATATCCCAATTGCTCAAGTGCACAGTAGGTTCCTGCACTTCGAGTTTCAGAGCCATCATTATCAGTTTTGAGCGCTTCCTTTCTGGCTGTCATCGGCACCTTGCGTCTTCACGAAGTGCATGGCGGTCGTAGCGGCGTCTCTGAGGAAACAAGGCCCACTACGTGTTCCCGTACCTGGACGACTGACTTCTCATGGCTCCCTCCAAGGAAGCACTGATGACGGCCATTCATCGTACCCAGGCCCTGTTTCAGTCACTGGGTAGTCTCATCAACTATGAGAAGTCACTCCTGGTACCGTCCCAGAAACCTGCAGTTTATAGGAGCAGTTCTGGACACCGTCAGAGGGAAAGCTTTTCTTCCCGCGGACAGAGTAGAACACATCAGATCCTTCATCAGGGACCTGTCGGTGAAGAAGACCGTCCCGGCCAGATTGTTCCTTCGCCTGCTCGGACACATGGCTGCGGCCATTGCAACAGTCCCGATGGCAAGGCTCCACATGCAGGTAACTCAGTGGATGCTAAGGGTGCAATGGGACCAAAGGCAAGACCATCTGCAGCAGCCAATTCAAATCACGAATGCCGTGATTCGGGATTGTCAATGGTGGCTAGATCCGGGAAACCTCTCTGCGGGGGTTTCCTTTGTAGCGCCGTCTCTGACTGTGACTCTCTTCACGGATGCCTCAGGGCTCGGGTGGGGAGCACACCTAGACGGGGTGAGGTCTCAGGGCACATGGACAGCCCAAGAATCTCATCTCCACATCAACATTTTGGAGATGAGGGCGGTTCTTTACGCCTGCAAGCCTTCCAGTCGGAGATTCCACCGGTACTCTTCTGTTGCAAACAGACAATACTGGTGATGTATTACCTCAACAACGAGGCACTCACTCCTACCCACTTTGCAGGGAGGCCATGAGAGTGTGGGAGTAGTGCAGCACGGCGCAAACCTAATTACAGTACACGTCCCCAGAGTGGACAATACCCTCACAGACAGCCTGAATCACTCTCAGGCCAGAGTCCACGAGTGGGAACTTCTACAGGAGGTGGCAGAGGATCTGTTTCACAGATGGGGCACTCCAGAGTTGGATCTTTTCGCGTCCCCATCCAACGCAAAACTGCCCAATTTTTGCTTGCTAGATCCAGGGCCTGGTGTTTTCTGGTGAGACTCGTTGTCCCTCTCCTGGGCGGGCAGATTCCTCTATGCCTTCCCTCCTTTCCCGTTGATTCAGAGAGTCCTCTTAAAACTTCGGAGGGAGCAGGCAACGCTCATTTTGATAGTGCCTTTCTGGCCCAGACAAATTTGGTTCCCGCTTCTGCATCAGCTATCTCGGGAACCTCCACTTCCTTTGCCAATCAGCTCCCATCTGCTGTCTCAGGAGGAGGGCTCATTAGTCCATCCGGACTTGCGTTCTCTGAACCTGCATGCTTGGCTCCTAGAGACATAGCCATGTTGCGACACGGGGTCTCGCAAGATGTGGCAGATGTACTCTCTGCCGCCAGAAAACCGGCAACCCATGCAACGTACGCCATGAAATGGCGTAGATTTTGCTTGTGGGCTCAAGCGCGTGGTTTCTCGCCCTTAGATTGTCCCAAAAAGCTGGTTCTGGATTACCTGCTTTCTCTTTTTCTGTCTGGACTGGCTTACTCCTCGATCAAGGTGCACCTTTGTGCAATTTCGCCTTACCGTGGCCTAATTGGACACTACTCGTGCCTTTTTAAGGGGAGTTCTCCACCTTAGGCCACCTATCAAGCATCCGATCCCTCCTTCGGACTTGCCCTTTGTCCTGGAGCAGCTTACGCTGCCACCTTTTGAACCAGCTGTGGATTGCGAGCTACGTTTTCTGTCATGGAAAATGTTGTTTTTAGTTGCAGTTACTTCGGCAAGAAGGATTTCCGAATTGCTTGCATTGACGTGCAAAGAACCTTATTTAGTTTTCCATCAGGATAGGGTATCCCTGAGGACAAACCCAAAGTTTCTACCTAAGGTGGTTTCAGCTCTCACCCTTAATCAGGATATCGACTTACCAGTGTATTTTCCTAAGTATACCAACCGAGGAGAAGCCCTTCTTCACACCCTTGATGTACACAGGTGCCTCAGGTATTATCTGACTAGAACCAAACAGTTTCGAAAGTCGGATCAACTGTTTGTCTCCTTTGCTGTTAGGATGGAAGGAGCTCCTGTTTCTAAACAGTCTCTCTCGAGGTGGCTCATCCAGTGTATCTCTTTCTGTTATGATAGGTGCAATAAACCCTTACCAGGCATGGTTAAGGGTCATTCCACGAGAGGAGTGGCCACTTCCTTTGCGGCGCTAAGGAATGTCTCCACCTCAGCTATTTGCGCTGCAGCCAGTTGGAGCTCGGTGCATACCTTTATTAGGCATTATAACCTGGACATTGCATCGAGGAGAAGAGCAGGTTTCGGCCTAGCCGTCCTTCAGGGACTTCTATCTTAGGCTCGAGTAGGGTTGTGATCCCTACCTTTCCACCTCCCTGTGGCATAAGATTGCCGCTATTGCTTGGGAATCAGTTCTAATGGTGTAACCTGCTGCAAGAGCTGTATCTCGAAGTAAGATAGTACAGTTACGTAAGAACTTACTGTAACAGTAGATCTCCGAGAACAGCTCTTGCAGCAGGTACCTTCCCGCCCACCATTCCCGCTTTTGTTGTGGAGGTAGGTAGTAGCCAAACATCCATCTTTAGAGGTGGGAAGTTCTTTTTTAGTCTTGGCCATCTGGTGGCGGATCCTCGGTCTCCTTCTGATGTCACCCACGCCAGGAGTCTCAGGCGGGAGAACTGAGGATTATGGGGACCGCCTTATGTACTACGCCTGAATGTCGGGGCGGACCGACGCGGAGGCGTCCCGCTGAAGACTGCTAGCTAGAAAATTTCCGTGGGGTCCTGGCGCCTGACGGCTTCAGTCCTAATGGTGTTACGTGCTGCAAGAGCTGTTTTCGAAGATCTACTGTTACAGTAAGTTCTTACTTAACTGTACTTTACGTTAGATTGTGCAGAGAAGGGAGAGGTGTAATTGGTGAGGTTCGAAAATTGAGTATTGAAAAAGTTAGCAATGGTTCTAGGATTATTACAATGGATACCATTTAGACACATGTCATTAGGGGTGAGGGCTAGATTTGAGCCAAGGAAGCATTTTATATAAGACCAGAATTTTTTGGACTCCCTATAGGATTTAGTTAATAGATCCTTGCAGTAAGCACTTTTGGCCTTTTTGATTTCCCTCTTACAGGAATTGCGTAGGGCTCTATAGAAATTTAGGTCAGCAGATTGTCCCATGCTTTTATACTGAAGCCAGCTTTTTGTCTCTCTGGCATAGTTTGGAGAGAAGGTCTGATTTTAGCCATCGGGTAGGTCTGTTTTTTACCCGTCGGGTTACAAGAGGGCAGTGTTTGTCCTGAATCGCAATGAAGTGAGTCAGGAAGAGATTTAGAGCGGACTGGGTGTCACTAGATATAAAAAGTGGGGTTCAGTGTGTATAGTAGCAATGTCCAGTAGGAAAGACTGTGAGTCGAGGTGTGCATAGTTTCGGAAAGTAATGAAACGAGGCTTCGTTGAGGGAGGCCTACCCTTACCCCATATACAAAAGGTGGGGGAATGATCTGTGATGGCATCAGCTAGAATGCAAGAGGAGATAATGTTTTCCTGGTGGTTGGCCATTACCCAGTCCAGCAGAGTGCTGGAGTTAGAATGTTGGGCAGTTCTAGTGGGATCACTAATCATCTGGTGCAAGTTGAAACTTTGAAGCCTAGTCAGTAATGTGGGTTGGGAGTTACCCAACCAATTTAGATTGAGATCCCCAAGTACAAGAACCTCATGTCTCCCTGAGAGAAGAGAGGTCTGCTCAAGCAGCTCATCAAGACCTTTTAGTCTGCTAGAAGGGGGGGTTGTAGGCACACACAATATGTAGTTTTTTGGAGCCGAGTGAGAAGGACATGTAGCGCTTCACAGTGGGTTAGGGGAGACGAGCAGATGGCAGAGAGATGGAGGTGGTCTTTAAATTAGACTGCAGTACCACCCCCCCCCACCCCTTTTGGGAGCAGGTCTGTCAAGTCTCAAAAGATTGTATGATGGAAGGGAGCATAGAGAGTCCGGGGTGGAAGATTTGAGCCAGGTTTCGGTAATGCAGATGATATCAGGCTTGTAGAGAGCGGTCCAGGATTCCGGCTCAGCAAAGTTGTGTACAAGGCTCCTGATATTATGGTGCACCACAATAAGACCTTTGGCATTAGCAAGGGGACTAGGTATTATTTTAGCTGGTCCAGGTTTGGAATGAACATCTCCTGAGAGCAATAGGGCCAGTAGGAAGAGATACCGGAGTTTGCATCACAGGAAGGGACAAAAGGCATGAGTGTACAGGGGCTGTTTTATAGGGCATAGGCAACCATATGGATCCAGGACCTATTTAATAGTAGTGGAGTGGGGTCACATCGGAGAGTAGGCAACCAGAGAAGGTTCGAGTATGAGTAGTCATAGGGCAGATAATTAGGGATGGACAAGGGGGCTCGGGGAGAAGTGGACAAGGATAGGTGGAGCAAGGCCAAAGAGGGCACAAGAAAAAGCAGTAACGTGAGGTTTCATTTTTGGCAGATCTGGGTACTGGTTCGTTCTACTGGTGAAAGCAGGAGACACTAGGAGGGTAGGCATGAGAGAGCAAAACTGAGGGTGGAGCAGACCTATTAGACTATAATAGTAGAGGTAGTCTAGTTAATAAAGCTTATTAGGTTGGATGTTATACAGTGCTATAACCTGAGCCAGAGACTGAGAAGTGGGACCAGTGAAAAATTATGGGAAGTAGGACTGTACAGAGTAAGTAAACAGAGGGCAACCCCAAGAGGGCTGACTGAGGTAAGCAGTAGTTATAGAAAACAGATGCACAGAGAAATACGAAGAGGACACAGTAAGTCTTTCATAGGGAAAGGGGTGAGCGGGAGGGGAGGCAGTGAGCCAATAGGATAGGAGATCGCAGAGGACGGTGGCACAATTAGTGTATTTAAAGGAGGCCTGGGGGGGGCAGGAGAAAAACTAAGGGGGCTTTGCAAGGCACAGTTAGGTAAAAGTCAATGTTAAGTCAATGTAGAAAGGCGCTCCAATCGGCTGTGGCTGTGGGAGCGGGTAGACCAATCAGAGTCAACCTGCAGAAACGCCGTGCCAGTCGGAGGAAAGTTCAGTTGGCGACACTAGCTGGGGTAGGGATCTGACTCTTTGGACCAGGAGAGCGGCTGTAGGCTTGATGGGTGGGTCAGCCGACGGCCGTGGGAAGCGCCAAGGATCCTCAGACAATTGAAAGCGACACAGGTGTGTGTCCCTGGGGTAGGATCTGACCCTCTGGACCAGGAGGGCGGCTGTAGGCTTGATGGGTGCGTCAGGCGGCAGCCTTGGAAGTGGCCAAGTGATCCATTGCACAGATTCAGAAATAGCGCCACACAGGTGCGTGTCCCTTGGGGATGTTAAACCAAGGTCCTGTCTGCCTTTTCTGGTGGTTGTTCAGTTGAACATCAAAGATCCTGTGGCACTTCTGAGAAAGAGTAGGGGCTTGCCTCAGTGTCCTGGCCAGATCTCCGCCATTCACTGAAATACCACCAACAGCTTGATCTGATTCAGTTTCAGTTGGTCTGCATCTGTAATACCCCCCCTTTTTTTAAACTCAGCTTTTATTATACTTATAAAATACATGTATGACAGTTCGTAATTGTACTTCACATCTGTAAATTAATACATGACTTAAAAGGATGTTAAGCACTTTATACACTTGTAAATGCTAGAACTTTTATCATATCCCCTTTTTTTTCCTTCTTTCTTTTCAAAAATTCTATTTATCTAGGCCTAGGTGCAACTTAGACATACAATAAAAAGGAATTGTAAGAAATTAAAATTACATCCCTGTGGCTTCCTCTCTTGACTAAAGTGTTGTTTACAGTTTGACTCTGGAAGGTTTATTGTACAGTGTTTTCCCCTCTATTGTACTGAGTTTATCTTAGTCAGAATATGACTGGAAAATTTATAACATAGGCTGAGGACCTAACCAACCTGGTCCATTCGCCTGGGCCTTACCAACTCGGACCCTGGTTGTACTGTGCCCCAACTCACCCCAGAACTGCCACCTCCCACTGCATCCTATGCCAGCTGCCCTTCTCCACACCCAGCAACCAGAGCTCCTCTCCCCATGTATATATTTTCCCCTATATAGTTACTCCTCTTCCTGTCTACCAATTAGCCACTCTTCCCAACTCCTCCATCTTGCTACATGGTTTTCCCAGCTCAGTCTGAGTTTTGCTGTAATTGATTCCATCAGGACTATCTTCTTCATCCTGTGGACCCATTCACCCATCTTGTGGGGGGTCGAATAACAGCCATTTTCCAGTAATACATTTTAGTGCTACTACTACCATTATTTATTTATTTAGTTTTTGTTAACCGGGTAGGTGCACTAGCCAGCAGTGTGACTATTTTCAGGCACGACTCGGGAGAGTACATAACAACATGAAAAATAGGTACAGAACATATCCTGCAATGAGAAACAAACGTTACATGTCAGGGAAGACAAGTCCTTATACACAGCATGTATGGAGATTTGAGCATGAAAACAGCAGTATAATTAACAGGTACCGAGTAGGAGTTACACCCTATGGAGGAAGCACACAACATAGTCGTTTAACAAGCATTGATAACGAATAGGTTACAGGAAAAGTATAAACATAGAATAGAGCAGTAAACAGGAGATCTAGGTGGTAATTAAACAGTAGAGGTTAGAATATAAGTGATGGTAGAGGGAGCAGCCAAGGCAAGGAGACATGCTATATACCCGAGCCCGAAGATTAGTAGGGTTATGGATAAGTACTTTGGGTACTGACACAAGGGACAGGAGATAGGGGGCCTGACAGGAAGGAATTAGGGAGAATCAAAACAAATACAATGGTCAGCTTGCATAAGATAGTGACGGAGTATAGTTGTGAAGTTAAGGTGGGTCCCTGTCTGTCTGACCTCCAGGGGGAGAGCGTTCCAGAACTTAGGAGACATGTGTCCAAAGGCACCTGTACCTTTAGAGGTAAGACATCTGGGGACTTTCAGTAGGGATTTTTCAGCTGATCTCAGTTCATGAGGGGAGGCGAGAGGAAGGAGCATCTCCACCAGTATAGTTGGGGTTTTCAGCCTGATTATAGAATCAACGAGAGAGCCCAGGTAGTATTGTCTAGAAGCCATAGGGGAGAGCCAGCCCAGGTCATCATAAAGTTGACACCGGTGCCTAAGTCGAGGGGAAGAGAATGCATAGTGGCATACATTATTGTAAGTGACGTCCCACTTCTGTAGGGAGTTTTTTTGGGCAGCACCGGGGGGGGGGCGCACAGTACTGTAGTTGAGGGTCGGCAACAGAATTCCCCTTGCAATGGTCAGTTTAGCTAATGGTGTTTGCATGTAGCTAGTCTTGTACGCAGCACCCAATTTGTTATTTACTGCCTTGCAGGTAGTTTGAATATGCAGGTTGAGATCCAGGGATTGATCAAGCAGGACCCCAAGATAGTTGAAGGATAAGACAGATTGTAATTGAGATCCACCTGTGTCGAGGACAGTCACTAACCCTTAAGGGACCAGTCCTGAGTTTAGGGACGGAGCCAAACAGCATAGACATTGTCTTCTTTGCGTTTAGAACCAGTTTATGATCATTGAGCCAGTTTTGGATGTTCTTGAAGTCGTGGGAGAGGGCGGTGTTAAGGTCATCAGCTTTGTTTTTGCTGGTATAGATGACCAGGTCATCAGCATACAGGAGAGATGAGCAGTTTCTAAGGGCACAAGGAATATTGTTAATAAAGAGTGAGAATAGGAGTTGTCCCAAAATGGATCCTTGAGGTACACCAACACTTATAGCTGCAGAGTCTGATATAGCTGAGTCAAATTTCACCATCTGATACCTGTTGGATAGGTAGCTATTAAACCATGTTACAATGGAGTAGAGAAACCCAGGTTTGTGAGGCCCAATAGAAGCAAAGGATGGTCTATCAGGTCAAAGGCCTTAGATCAATAAAAACAGCTCCTGTAAGTCGCCCTGCATCCATATTTGAGAGAATGTCAGGGGTAAGTTTCAACAAGGCCGTTGATGTGTTATGGTTCTTCCTAAAACCATGTTGAGCATCGGAGAGTAAGTTAAACTTGGATAGATAGTCGAGTGTTTGTGAGGCAGCAGTCTTTTCAAGAAGTTTAGACAAGGCCAAGAGAATGGCAATGGGTCTGTAGTTATTTGTCATTTTTCTCACCCTTTTTAAAAACCGGAGTTACCCAAGCTGTTTTCTAGATTTCAGGGACAGTGCTGCCAGGGAGGGACAGGGTAAATATTTTGGCCAATGGTGAGGCAATATAGTAGGCTGCAAGCTTAAGGAGGCGAGACTGAAGGTGGTCCGACCCAACATGTATTCTCAGACATTGAGTGAAGGAGTTTTAGGACCTCCAGGGCTGTTATAGCTTTGAAATAGAAGGGCAGACTCACCAGATTCCGGAGAGGAGGTGACGGCATCAGACACTTTGATCAAACCCCCAGGGTGGTGCTGATTTGCCAGAGGTTTGAAGGAGAAGGTATATGGAGATAGATCAGAGAACATCCTGTTGAAAGCATTGACAGTTGTATTTGGGTCATTATAGTTTGCCCCATTTAATAACATGTCAGTTGGTGTGTTGTGCTTAGAGGTCCCAAGGAAGGATTTGATATGTGCCCAGAATTTCTTGGGGTCACATGCAGAACTGGTAAGCAGATCCTTGCAGTATTTGCTTTTCGCTGCTCTTGTTTTTTTCCTGCAGATATTTCTATGAGTCCTATAGGTGTGGTAATCAGAAATATGCCCAGATTGTTTAAACTTCTTCCAGAGTTTGTCACTTAAGCCTAGCTCGGCTAGTAGTTCCGTATGAAGTCACCTGGTTTGTTTTCCTCTGACTCTTCTGGTGACCTTAGGTGCACGCCTAGTCTGTATGTCATTGAAATTGGTAAGAAAGATGTTTAGCGCATGTTCGATGTAGTTTGATTCATATATTTCTGACCAGTCGATGGTGGAAATGTCACGAAGGAAGGCACTTTTGTTAAAATTAGCAGGATTTGTGAATGTAATGTAGTGTGGAGGGGGAGATGGGGGAGCTCCAGAGGCCCATATACCGAAAATTGGAGCCTGGTCAGTAATGGCATCGGAGAAGATTCCAGATATGGGTAGATGTTCCAGACGGTTTGTGAGTAACCAGTCTATCAGGGTTCCCATTTGCTCGGGATTTGGAGTCATTGTAGGTTCATTTATTACCTGGTGCAGGTTATAGCTGCTGGCCATTGATATTAGCGAACTATAGGTTGGTCCCAGCTAATTTAGGTTTATGTCACCAAGGATTAAGGTCTCATTATGGTTAGCATTAGACAGAGTTATGTCATGCAGTTCTTGTAAACCAGCGACACCCCCGGGGTGGGGTTGGGGGGGGATTGTATCCACAGATGATATGAAGTTTCTTACACCCAAGTGAGACAGTAACATGTATGGGTTCACATAATAAAGCGAGATCTGGTCGCGGATGACAGTTATGTTAAGATGATCTTTGTAATAGATCGCAACACCACCTCCCCGTTTGGCAGTAGGTCTGTCCCTGCAGATGAGGGAGTAGTTTGCGATGGAGCATGTGGAGTCGGGTATCTTGGGTTTCACCCACGTCTCCATGATACAAAGAACGTCAGGGTCGTAAGCCTTCATCCAAGCCTTGAGGTCATCCTTGTGGCATGTGAGGCTTTGAATATTCATGTGCACAATGAGAAGACCTTTGCTGGCTAGCCTAGTTACGTTGCAGGCTGTGAAGTGGGCAGGTGGCCCAGGATTAGTTTCAATGTCACCTGACCGCAGGATTTTTAGCAAAGGCTAAGAAACAAAGCCTAATACCATAATAAGCTAGAGTGTTTACAGCCTGCCTCCTCCATCTTTTAAGGGCAAGTAGTACATAAAAGTAGTAGCCCTTAGGGAGGGAAGGGAAGGAAATAGCCCTAAGGATATGGGCCACTGGCTAAGGACAAGCTGATTTGAGAAGCAGAAATTTTGGAGATCAACAATCCCGCTCTGGTGGTCACAGGAGATCGAGAGAGAAAAAATGTTGATGTAGAGGAGAGCTAGTGGAATAACCTTTCTTGATTCTGCAGGTTGATGTGTCAGAGAGGGCAGATCCAACACCCATTCCTCCCCTAAGAGAAGGATGAGCACCTGTGTGATAGTGAATACTGCTTTTTGTATCTCCTGCCAGTAAGAAAGGAGCACCGGGCAACTCCAAAAAATGTGCCAGTGGGAGCCCATCCCCACCGTGCATCTCCAGCACCTGTCATCTTTTGAAGATTTAAAGTGTTTAGTTGTCTTCGTGGTATGGAAAAAGCGTGGTCAGGATTTTCCACATGAATTCCCTCCACACCGGAGCTGATGTAACCTTCCATCCCCATTTCAGTCTATGAATCCAATCAGAGTCCGAAATGGTGATGTTAGCCTCCCCCTCCAATTTTTTCTTAATGTTCCCCAGTTGGGTCTTCCCCTGTTCTGATAGCTGATATATGCTGGATATGTATCTAGTGTTTCCCGAAATTATAACCACCCCATAAAGGAAATTTTGCCATCTAGAGTATGGGCGTGCTAGTTTTTGGACGTTATCACCGGAGTTTATGAAGTGCCTCACTTGCTTGTATTGTAGAAATTCCGAGTTTGGCCAGTAGAATTTCTCTCTAGCTCTCTGGAAGGAGATACATCTGTCTCTCTCCAGGAATTGGGAGAATCTAGTAACCCCCGTCATTGCCCATTTGGCATATCCCAAATCTAAAGAAGGTGGAAAAAACTCAGATTCAAAACGAATAAATGATAAGGGACCCAGTCCCCTCAGGTTGTTAAGCCTCTTCCTGACTTGGTGTAATATATCCAGTCCCTGTGCTATCTATATATTTCTAACTTGTTTCCTATATTCAGGGGGGGGACTTCCGTCATTACCAATGAAAAATTTCTTCTTTCCTTCAAGGCAGCGTCTTCTATAACATAGCATTGAGAGGTCTGTTGTTTAGCCTAGGTCATTACCCCTGCCAGTTGGGCAGCCAGGTAATATAAAAATAAATTGGGGAGTCCCAATCCACCCCCACCCCCACCCGCTCCTTGGGCCTCTGGAGGATGGTTCTGGCTATCCTTGTTTTTTTTAAGGTTCCAAACAAAGTTTGACATATCTTTGTCCTCCCCCCTTTTGAATCATATTATTTCTATTTGAAACCCCACATTTTATGGTTGCTTACTTTCTTTAAAATTCATTGATGCTGCTGGTTGTTTCATTTGTTACTGTTCTTAGTAGAACCAAAATGCATGTAATGTTGTAATCATACTTGACCTTGTTTTGCTTTAAATCCTTGATCAACTCTTACTGCATACTACCTTGGCATTATGACACCGCCAAACAGCGCAGCCACTCATCATGCAGTAGTCTGTTCTCCTCCCACTGCAGTGGGAGGCAGTATAGCACAGTGGTTTTAGGCTCTGAGCTACAAATCTGGAGACCAGGGTTTGAATCCCGCAGCCCCTACTTGCATATATTGTGTGACCCTGAGCAAATCATTTAACTTCCCTGTGCTCCCAGGTTGCACCTGTAAAAAAGCTTTCAGCTTAGTGTGTCTCACCTGGTTAAACAATTGGAAAATAAAAAAAAGAAAATGAGTGTGGTTGGACTGTGTGTGTGGGTGTTCCCATGTCCAGGAAAGATGCAGTGGAAGTTGATCAAAGAATGTAAACAAACCGTTTTTTTTTTGTGGTAACACCAGCCTGGTGGGCAGGAGGTTTTTCACTTTTAAAAGGAAAAAAGAAATCAGAATTAAAACTGGCTACATCAGCAATCTTTATAGAATGTAAGCGATCATAAAATGTGTTTTTTAAACTAGGGATAATTTGAGGCCTAAGGTGGTAGACAGTGTCCTTTTCAACTGCCTAAACTAAAATTCCATTTCAGGTACATACAGCATCACTGCTGATATTTGGGCTTGCTGGTATTGATCCAATTCTCTCACTCTTGGCCCCAGTAATTTATTCTCTGTTTTCAGTGTCCTAAGAAACTGAGACTACTCTTCCAATGAATATATTAAGACTGTTTCACTTTAAGGTTCAGCTGTTATGTGAGCCACTAGATCAAAGTGCCTGCTGTAACTTAATATGTAGGGCAGTACAAGGCTTTTTTTTGTAATTGTCTTATTTATTCCTCCTCTCACCCCCTTGGCTCTGGTCTCCTCGGGAACACCAAGGAGTCATCCCCCTGCGGTCTGCTCCTACCTGGTCAGTCCTCTGTCGCCCATGTAGCCTTGGTTTGCCCCCCAGGCGGGGCCGAGGTGGGCCCTAACACCCTGACAATGCAGTAGCATCGGTCGGGTGCCAGGAGGGCGGCTGCAAATTGGGGGCAAGTCTGGTGTCTGGCTCTGCTGAGTCGAGGCATTTTCCGCTGTTCTGGGAGTGGCTAGCGCCCTGACGTCAAGGCATTGATTCAGATGTCTGCCATTCCCGCACTCCTTCTTCTGCTTCTCAGCGCTTGCTGTGTCGCCGGCTTCCGTCAGAGATCAGCCGAGCGCCGAACAGGGACCCCCTGTCCCTTCCTGTGAGAGAAGAACTGTCCTCTGGATGCTCCATCCTCTCCATCCCCTGCTGACCCCCAGCAGCCCGGACTCATTCCCAGACATGGGTCGCTGGCATGGCGCGAGGTGTGGCGTCCAGCACCTCAACCCTCAGCGCCACCGGGCTGGCAGTATAAGGCTTAATTAAAGAGCACCAATTTTGGTGCTTCCAGTAAGTCTCACAAAGCCCCCTTACCTCTGTGGTAATTCTTCAGAAAGGGTTCCAGCATGTTTTATTTGTTGCTGTTTGGGAAGGAAGGGATTGCAAATTGGCCTGAGGAGAGAGCACTAAATGATCCCTTCCACTTCATGGTTTGCTGGCCCCACCCCCGCACTCCAATATTTTTTAGTGTCTGTATAAGGAAGCCTTTGGGTCAGCTTTTTAAAAGGTTTATTTTATTTTTTTTTATTTTTTTTTTAGTAAGACAGTCTTTTGGTAAAAATCAAAGCCGGTGCTTAACTAACAAGACGTTTGATGGTTGAGCACCTTCTTTGAGTTATACCACAAAACTATTTAAAATAGAAAAAGAGTAAAAAGCCAGTCCATAGACTTCCATGGAGCGTGCCTACACTGTCGCTATATAGATGTCACAGAATGCTGGGGTAGGGTGGGGTTGTGGCTGACAAACCAGAAAGTGGAAGGGATTTTTCGGCCATCTCCTTGAGGCTAGTGTATAATCTCTTCCGTTCTGAACAGCAACAAGTTACAAACTGTGGAACCTGCTGGCCCATCTGTTCAGTGGTAGCACTACCAGTCGCAACGCTGGCGAGCCGGGTTCGGAAGTGGGGAGGGGGGGAGGATTGAGCATCCCAGAGGACGTTCTCTGGGGAGGGAGTGCAGCCTGCTACTAGACTGCCACCTGGATGACCACAGCTGGCATTGCACCCTGGAACAGCTCAGCAGGCAAGGAGAAGCCAGCGGATGATACTCGGCATGCTTGCCTGCACATTTGTGTCACTCGCTAGGCTGGCGTTTTAGGGGCAGGGACCAAAATGGAGGAAGAAAAAATGGTAGGCCAGGGGGGCACAGTGATGGACCACACCCTTGGAGGCCCCCACCAGCGACGTGTGAACTTCCCCCAAAATTGGATTTTTGAAGTGACAGTTGGAACCCTGCTGCACTCCGCCGCAGGAGGGCAAGCTGTGGAGGGAGACAAATGTTCTTTGTAATAAGTAAGGGCGACAGTGACAGAAAAGTGTGAAATATAAGCAAGAGTTTGTCTAAATATTATATTTTTCAGACTTGTCCTAGCAACATCAGAGGCTCTTTAAAGCTCTAGTGCACTGCAAGCAAAAATTTGGCATTGACAAATGCTTGTTTAGTTGTATTGCTTACAATTTGCAGCCACTACCTCAGGCCGAATCACACGTCTTCGGGTCCAAGCCACTGCCTGTGCCATGTCTGTTTGTTGCCCGAGCTTCTCCATGATTTTCTGTTTATTGTACGGGTAGACCCAGTCGTTTGACATGACCTACAGCTTTGCTGGCATCAGTAGTTGGTGCTGCACTTTAAATTGCTGAAGTGAAGATTTGACACTATCAAAAGCTTTCCTACGGAGCCTTGTGGAGTAAAGATTTCTGGATACAAGGCAATATCAGCACACTCAAATCAGAGCCCCCTGAAAATGTTTGGCAGCATACAGGGATCTGTCACGATCACGAATACAAGGGCACATTATTAGAAAGGTCAGGGCCCGAGGTAGATGCAGAAACCCTCCGTGGCTTAATTAGATAGGTGTTTTCAAGCCAGTACTGTGGGTTCTGCTCCTCTGCTTACAGAACTTTAGGAGCCATGGTCTGGCAAAACCCACTATATCCTTGCAGTCAAGCCGCTCAGGTAATCCCACTGTTTTCAGTCGGCAGGCATACGACTAGTTTTCCAAACTTTCTAGACATTGTCTTGAAGGGCCATTTTCTTTGATGGCTTTTATTGAAGTGGCTTACGACTTTTGGGCTGTTTGTTCTACTCCATCTGTCCTGGTTTCCAGCATCATGACCCTTGCTGCCATGTAAGTCCATCTAATTTCTTGTCCATCTCCTGAAGTGATCTAATCAGTTGGGTCAGTGTTCTGTTTACCATTGCAAGAAGAGTCACCTATCCAGCCGGAGCATTACTGGGACCTGGTTGTGCCATGTGACTGGGTTGCTTTTCATCTGGACAAGTAGGATTTGGCTTAAAAAAATTGGAAGTCACTGCAGAACCCCTCAGTCTTCCCATGTTGCAATTCCATAGCAAATGTTTAGACACTTTACCGAGTATGGCTTCAAAATAAAACTGTTAGTATATATATATATATATATATATATATATATATATATATATTATTTGTTTTTTGTTTACTTCTCTCTCTCGCAGCTCTCCTCTTCGGAGACACCTACAGCCTTTTCAGCCCTCGCTCACCTACCTGGTGACTGGTGCAGTCCATCCCCCATGGAGCCGTGGTTATACCCCCCAGGCAGGTACGGGGTGGGGGCCCTTACACCCCGATGCATCTATATTTCGTCAGGACGCTGTCTCTGGGCTGGTAGGGGCATTGAAGGTTGGGGCCTGATGCTTCGTCTACTAGGAGGCTGCGCGTTTTTTTCCCATGTTCTTCTCAGCATGCCATGTCCCCAGACATCAGGGCACTGAAGCGCCGATGTGTGGCACGTCACCCCTCTATTAAGCGTCGGGCTTGCTGTACCTCGGGTCTCCACCCGGGGCCAGACAAAGGCCGAGCTCTGGTTCCCCCCTCCCCCCGGAGAGGATGAGCAGTCCCTAGGATGCTCAAGTCCTCCCCCCCCGGCCGGTCCTCCAGCTGCTGGGCTCGTTCCCAAACCCGGATCGCTGGTGTCGCAAGCGGAAATCCAGCCGCTGCGCTGGCGGGCCGGCAGCAGTATATTTTTAACACATAAGCTGATTTCTCTCAGGAGCTCAAGTGAACATGTCTGCTGCAGTTGGTTGTTCAGCACCACCCCCGGGTTTTACATCATGTATTCAAGTACAGTAAAATATGAATCATTTCGAGGATATGAATATAATTTCTGAAATTAAAAATGTTAGAAGCAGCAGCAAATTCACACAGATTTCCTGTCCTTTTTAGGAATTTCTTTGGGAAATCACTTATCTTACTTCGAGAGGGCCCTTGCAGTAGGTAATTACGTGTAGGACTGCACCCCCTGCCGTCAGGACCACACGGAAACTTTTGCTAGCAGCGTCTGATATGGGACCACCCACCTGATGTCACGTGATGGATGTCAGCATGACACTGTGTAGTGGGTGGGCCCCACGCCCGCCTTCCGGTTCTTTCCTGCTGTCAACCTGCACGCCAATCAACTGAAGCTCGTCCCAGCAATTTGAATGCTCTTTCAGATGAGTGTCCGCTTTTTCTTACCAATAATTGTTCCCAATAATCGTGTATGTCGTTCTCTTCTTCCACAGAAGCGCATAAAAAAAAGTGCAGTTCTTGCAGCGTCCAGCAACCACATAAGGACCAGCATGCCCTCTTCTGCTTGGGACCGGATCACAATGTCGAGGAGTGTGAGGCCTGTGCCCAGTTCAACCAGGCCACACGGAAAAGGTGCCAACAGTCACTCTAAGCCCAACTCCTGAAACTAAAAATGGCTTAGATGGAAAAAGAACTAAAGAAGCTTAAAAGCACCTCCTCCTCTCCAACTGACCCTCATAAGAAGAAAAAGAGGGACAAGGAAAAACATCAGGACCGGGAGCAGTCGCTGCTCTCGGGCTCTTCGGCGGAGGCTTGGCCCCCTTCTTCCGGGAAGACAAGCGCCACAGCCAAGCTTGTGCTCCTGCCAAAAGAGCAGGCTTTGGCCACTCCGCCTCCACTGATTATAGTGACAGCGGGTACCATGGATTCATCTGAGGCCACCGCCACACTTAGGCCCTTCACAACCCCAGGCTCTAAGTCGGCAGGCACGTCCAGTAAGCCGCTCATTGGACTCTCTGACGAGTGCCCGGTCGGGGTGAGTAAGTCAGGGGTTGATGTCTCCCGACTCCTGTACAACCCAGGTCGATCAGTCGATTGTCGGACCCTCTGATGATCACACAACCATTTTGCATCTGTCAGAGTCTGACGATATGCAGCTGAATGTTGGCTCCATCCTGGCTGGAGGGCAAGGGTCGCCCTGGGACTCCATTCATGGAGAACCCCCTTCTCCTCCTCCATCGGAGATTCCTCCATAGTCACCAGACCCACAAGTCCTGAAGGAAGACCACCTTTTGTCAGGTATACCTGATGATGGATCACCAAAGGTCTTACCGGTGGTTCCGCTGCCCCTGACAGGGGTGACAGACCCTACTCCTTCTCAGTGCCCCTTACTCACTTCATCAGGACTGCCAGCGGGCCCTCCTCCGTCGGGGCTCCCATCAGGTTTCCCACCTTCGAGGCTGCTTTCGGGACTTTTGCCTTCGGGCCCTTCGCTGGGATTCCTCCCAGCAGGACCACCGTCAGGCTACCCTCTGTCAGGACCGCTGTCTGGCTTTCCCCCACTGGGGACACCGTCAGGATTTCTGCTGTCAGGCTTTCCTACGTCAGCCCCGATGCCGGACCCCTTTTCGATGGGTTATTATTACTCAGGTTATCCTGGTTATCATTCCTGCCTTTATCCTTCCACAAGCTTATTGGGACATGGTACCGGGTCAGGATCAGCCCCCCGTCACCCTCCACCTCCTCCCATTCCACCTCCTCCTGCTCAACCACAGGTGGATTTTAGGGAGATTTTGAAGTCTTGATGGTCTGAGACAAAATCTCAATTGGTCTCAGAGTTGGACAGCAGGCATCCATGACCTTTGGACATGGGCCGCCCAGATCCTACCCCTAGGACTCCCTCTTCAGTCACCCCTCGAGCCTCAACGTCAGGCCAGATGACAGCAAGTCCTGACATCAGAGGTAACTCCCAGGGAGACTGAACTTGCTATTCCTGACAAGATTCTGGAGGATTCTGATGATTCCGAAGTGGATTCCAATTCCTCCTCCGAGGGTTCGGGATTTGAGACAACGCCTCATGAGGAACCAGTCCCTAAGGTGTCTTCCAAATCCCCACCTGAAGATCCCTCCTTTGTGGACCTCCTCAGACAAGTGGCGGAGGCACAAGGATGGAAATCAGATGCTCTTGACCTGAAGTGGCACAGGTTGGCTGAGCATCTAGATTTCCCAGAGATGAGTCCAGGGCTTACACCCCCATGGCTGGAACCACACAAGGATTTATCCTTGACCATTAGCAGAGACCTTCCTTTATCCCGGCCATGGTCAAGAAAGCCAACCGGGTTTACAGGACCCCTGAAGACAAGGACCACCTCAGTGTACACCCAAAGGCTGATTCGGTGATTATCACTGTGGCCCATGATCGGTCCGCAAAGCCAAAGCACCTCCTCTCCTGACAAGGAATCCAGACAAATGAACCAGTTTGGGAGGAAGTTCTATTCTTCTTCTACATGAGACAATCGTACTCTTAACTACATGACGCACATGCTAGTGTACCAGAAATCTTTGTTCCACCAGCTTGAGCCCATAGTTGAGGCCCTTCCGGACTCTGACACAAAAACTACCCTGGTGAATACTCTAGATCTGCCAAGGTGGTGGGACACCATTCTTTACGGGCCACTTATGATGCGGTGGATTCCTGTGCTAGAGGTATGGCTACAGCTATGAGCCTTCTACGATACTCTTGGCTAAGAGTATCAAGTCTAGCCCCTGATGTTCAGTTGGCTATCCAGGATGCCCCTTTTAGAGGCTCTGTCCTGTTTGGCTCAGATGCCCAGGACATTACTACAAGCCTGCAAGATAAGGGCACAGCACTTCAGTTGGTTCATGCTATGCATCACCCGAAAGAACAGCCAAAGAGTCCTTTTCATCAGCAAAACAGACGCCAGACGAAATCTCAACAGGTGCCCAAACGTCAGTTTAAACATAGGGTGCCCAATACGGCCGCTGCCCCACTAGCCAAGACTCAGAGAGCTTCAGGAGTGGTCCTCCCCAACCTCACTCCCATTCCTGACTCTCTGACCGCCTTCCCTCCTCCACGTCCATTGGAGGAGCAGGCAGGCGGAAGGTTCGCAAAGCATCTGGGAGACTGGAAGTCCATCACGACTGACGCCTGGATGCTTCAGTTAATAAAGCTTAGTCACACTCTTGAATTTTAAGAAAAAAACCCAAACAATCCTCTGCGTTTTTCCCAATACCCTAGGGGAGCACATTCCCCATTTAAGGGAGATCATCCGTCTCTTCTTATAGAGCCAGTGCCGCAAACCAGATCGAAGGATTTTACTCCCACTTATTTCTGGTACCCAAAATGACGGGGGATCTACGCTTATTCCAGACCTCAGTACCCTAAACCTCTTCATAGAATACAAGAGGTTCAGGATGCTGATGCTGCAAAGCCTGCTGCCTCTCATTTCCAAAGGACAATGGATTTGTGCCCTGGACATGCAGGATGCGTACTTGCACATTCCAGTATTTCGTCCACACTGCAGATTCTTCAGGTTTTCTTTCCAAGGGGAGCATTACCAGTTCAAAGCTCTCCCTTTTGGCCTGTCCTCTGCACTGTGGGTTTTTACCAAATGCCTAGTGGTCATGGCAGGAGCATAGAAACATAGAAACATAGAAGTTGACGGCAGATAAGGACCGCAAGGCCCATCCAGTCTGCCCATTTCTTTTTCTACCTTATAAATGTGCCATCGGCCTTTGCTCTGTCAGTGACCTATCTATTCATAGTCATTTGTATTGCTCCCTTATGCCTATCCCATGCCTGTTTGAAGCCCTGCACTGTATTCATAGCACCACTTCTTGTGGTAAGCCATTCCATGCATCTACCAATTTTCTGTGAAAAAGAATTTCTCACATTCCCCTTAATCGGCCTCCTCTAATCTCATGCTGTGTCCTCTTGTCCTGCTATTTTTCTTATATTTAAACATGTTAGACTCTTTCACCTTGTTTATGCCCCTTAAGGTGTTTAAATGTCTCGATCATATCACCTCTCCCTCCTTTGCTCAAGGGTATACATATTGAGTCTAATCTGTCCTCATATATCCTTCTGATGCAGTCCCTGCACCATTTTGGTTGCCCTTCTCTGGACTGCCTCAATTTGGTTAATGTCCTTGGAAGGTGTGGCTCCAATACTGCACTTAGTACTCCAGATGGGGCTCTAACCAATGTCTTGTACAGAGGATTATTACCTCCTCTTACGACTTGTGATACCCCTACTAATACACCCTAACACCCCCTAGCCTTACCTACTGCTTTAGAGGTCTGCTTGATGATTTTAGGTCATCAGTGATGATGATGCCCAAGTCTCTTTCTTCCTTGTGACTGCTAGCAACTCCTCCCAGCCTATAAGTGGCTTCAGGTTTCTCTTCCCTATGTGCATGATTTTGCACTTCTTTGCATTAAATCCCAGTTGCCACTCTTCTGACCATTCTGCTAGTTTATCCAGATCTCTTCTCATTCTGCCCACCCCATCTGGATCATCTACTCTGTTGCAGATCTTGGTGTCATCTGCAAACAGACAAGTTCTTACCCTCTAGTCCATCTGCGAGGTCACTAATGAAGATGTTGAATAGGACTGGCCCAGGACTGATCCCTGAGGTACCCCACTTGTGACTTGCATCTTTCTGACTGTATACCATTTACCACCACTCTCTGTTTTCTGCCAGTCAACCAGTTTGCCACCCAGTTGACCAACTTCTGACCCACCCCGAGCCTACCTAGCTTATTTATCAATCTTCTATGTGGAACAGTGTCAGAAGCTTTGCTGAAGTCAAGGTAGGCGACATCAACTGCTCCCCCTTGGTCCACCACTCTGGTTACCCAGTCAAAGAAATCTATGAGATTAGTTTGACAGGACCTTCCTTTTGTAAACCCATGCTGTCTTGGATCCTGTGCCTATGGATTCCAGGTGTTGCACTATCCTTTCCTTAAGGAGTGCCTCCATAATCTTGCCCACTACTGAGGTAAGACTGACCGGTCTGTAGTTCCCCGCCTCCTCCCTGCTACCACTCTTGTGGAGAGGATCACATGAGCCCTTCTCCAGTCTTCTGGGACCTCTCCTGTGCTCAGAGACTCACTAAACAATTCTGCTAATGGCTCTGCTAGTTCCTCCTTTAGCTCCTTAAGTACCCTGGGATGTATGCCATCAGGTCCCATTGCCTTATCCACCCTGAGCTTAGCAGCTCTTGTAGGACCCTTTCTTTTGTGAAGGAGTAGTGCTCACCTCCCTCCCCTGTGTCCATGATGCTGGAGCTGTGGGCCCTGCCTACCTTCTCTTCAGTAAATACTGAGCAAAAGTATCTATTTAGGATAGATGCCTTTACAGGGTCCTCCTCCTCACATGCTCCTTTTCTCCATTAAGCTTAGCACACCCCTCTGGACTTTCTCCTTTCACTAATGTATCTATAGAAAGTCTTGTCACCTTCTTTACTGTTCGTGCTAGTGTTTCCTCAGTTTGGGACTTTGCCTGCCTTACTGCCTTACCTGCTTCCCTTAGGGCAGTTTGGTATGCCTCCCTATCTTCATCCCGCTGTGTTCTTTATATTTTCTGAAGGCCAGCCTTTGGCTCTGACCTTTTCTGCATTGTATTTGAGAACCAAAGTGGTTTCCTTCTTTTGCACTTCCTTTCTGTCTAACACAATGGGATGTTGCTTCAAGTATTGTATCCTTAATGCTTGCCCACTTTGCCTGTACCTCCTCACCTGTGTTTCTTTTGCCAGGGCTAGCTTAACTCTGTTGGCCATCTTATCAAAGTCAGCTCCTCTGAAGTCCCATATTTTTGCCTTGGAATGGGATGATTTAGATGTAGTAGCCAAATTGAACCATACCATGTGATGGTCACTGGCCCCAGGTGACCTTCTACCTGGAGATCTGTGATCCTTCTTTGTTAGTCAGTACTAGATCTAGGATAGCCCTGTCTCTTGTGGGTTGCTGTACCAGTTGTTTGAGGCCCTCCCCCTGCAGGGAATCCACTATGAGTCTAGTTCTGGCAGATGTTCCTGCTGGTATTGACCAATCTGTATCTGGCATGTTGAAGTCTCCCATTATCAGAACCTCCCCTTTAGCTGTCATGTTTGTATATCTTCTAACTGTAATGTGTCTATGTCCTCCCTCTGGTCTGGGGGCCTGTAGACAACCCCAGTTCTTATGGCTGTCCCATTTCCTGTTTCCAGGGTGACCCACAGTTCTTCTGGCTCCTTATGTGTATTCTGAATTTCTGTAGCTTTGATATTTTCATTAACATACAGGGCCACTCCTCCCCCTTGCACCCCGGGTCTCTTTCTGAACAATACATAGCCAGGTACTGAAGTCTCCTAATGTGGTTACTGTAAACCACGCCTCACTAATTGCTACTATGTCCAGTTTAGCCTCTGACATTATTGCCTGCAGGTCTGGGATCTTATTTCCCAGGCTGTGAGCATTTGTGTACATGATTTTCCATTGGCCAGATTTTGGTGTGTTAGTTGTTGGGTGAAGTTTGGCATTACCCCTGTGCATCGTATGGGGAGACAAACCTTTTTTCTTACCTGGTGATGCAAATGAACCTTGAGGAATTAGGGGCACTGCGTCTCCCCTTACCTTGATGATTGGTTTCTTGCAGCTTCATCGAGGGAGGGGTTGGAGGCTTCCATATCAGCTACTCTGCACCTTTTCAAGCGTCTGGTTATTACTGTCAGTTACCCCAAATCCCAGCTTGCTCCTTCCCAGCACCTACAATTTATTGGGGCAGTTCTGGACACAGTACAGGGTATGGCCTTTCTCCCCCTGGACAGGGTAGAGACCCTGGAGAGACAGGCCAAGCTGGTATTCTCCAACCGACACACTTCGGCCAGGGCGGTTCTCTGCCTCCTTGGCCTCATGGCAGCGGCTATCCACACGGTCCCAATGGCCATACTCCACATGCGCATCTCGCAGTAGACTCTCAGGTCCCAATGGGATCAAAGAGCAGACGACTTGGACAGTCATGTCCTAATTTCCAGTCCAATGCAGAAAAATCTGCAGTGGTGGCAGAACTCTGACAACCTGATTTGGGGAGTTCCTTTCCAGGCCTCTCCGATTTGGGCAGTTCCTTTCCAGGCCCCTCCTTACTCCCAAATATGGACCACGGATGCATCAGGAATGGGATAGGGTGCCCATCTGGGACGTCACAGGACCCAGGGCCTGTGGTCACTTGTAGAACTACACTTGCACATAAATGTGCTACAGATGAGAGCAGTTCTATATGCTCTTCAGGCCTTTTAGCACATGCCTCAACAAGATACACTGTTGATCCAATTGGACAGCATGTGTATAGTGTGGTACATCAACAAACGGGGGCACCCGCTCGTATCCTCGTTGCAGGGAAGCGACGTGGGTCTGGAATTAGGCGGTTCTGCACAAGGTTCATCTCTTGGCGGTCCACGTCCCAGGTGTGCAGAACGTTCTCACAGACAGTCTGAGCCACACCAGGGTAAGAGCACACGAGTGGGAGCTAAAACAAGAGGTACTATACCACATCTTCGACCTCTGGGGTCGTCCAGAAGTGGATCTGTTCGCAGCCCCATCAAACGCAAAACTTCCCAGGTTTTGCTCGTTTGATCCTGGGCATGGTGCTTTTTGGGAAGATGCGCTGTCGCTGTGTTGGACAGGGAGATATCTGTATACATTCCCTCCCCTCCCTTCCCAGTATTACAGAGAGTGCTGCTCAAGCTCCAAACAGAAGGAGCACAAATGATTCTGATAGCTCCTTTTTGGCCTTGACAAATTTGGTTACCCCCCGCCCCCACTGCTTTCAGCAGCTGGCAGTGGAACCCAGTTCCTCTACCACTTTCCCACGATCTCCGGACCCAGGAGGGGGGGCACGCTGGTACATCCGGGTCTGAAGTCCCTTCATCTTCACGCGTAGTTCCTCAAGACACAGTCACTTCCAGGTTTGGGGTTTCCACTTGGGTAGCTCAGATTTTGGTAGAGGCCAGAAAGCCTTCTAACAGAACTACCTATGCTGTGAAGTGGAAGCGTTTTTCCATCCGGGCCACCTCGAAGACTTTGGATCCTTTCTGGTGCCCTGCTCCCCAGGTCATGGAGTATCTTCTCCATCTATCTGACCTGGGCTTGAGCTATTCGTAACTGAAGGTGCACCTAGCAGCCATTTCTGCCTACCATGATTTAGTAGGGGGCAAGACTCTGGCTCAGTTAGAGGTCTCAAAAACCTTGTGGGACCTTAATTTTCTTTTAGAAAAGTTTACCTTACCTCATTTCGAACCGGCAAGGACATGTGACGCACGTTTTTTGTCCTGGAAAGCATTCTTATTAGTTGCAGTCACTTCTGCTTGAAGAATTTCTGCGCTTCATGCTCTGATGTTCAAGGAGCCTTATTTGATTTTTCACAGAGACTGGGTGGCTCTGTGCACAAATCCTAAGTTTTTTTCCAAAAGTAGTTTCGGAGACTACCCTGAATCAGTCTCTTCTACTGCAGGTGTATTACACTGAGCATTCTAATCAGGGGGAGGCCTTTCTGCATACGTTAGATGTTGACAGAATTTTGCGTTGTCACACAAACAGGAAAAAAGATGTCCAAAAGACGAATCAGCTTTTTGTTTCTTTCGCACCGAAGAGAGAAGGTGCAGCAGTTTCCAAACAGTGCCTTTCCAAGTGGTTGGCAAACTGCATTAGTTTCTGTTACCAGAAGTATGGTAAAGTCCTTCCCGGGCAGGTGAAAGGACATTCTACCAGGGGAATGGCTGCCTCTACAGCCTGTTTCAGAATAATATCTGCTGCAGAAATCTGCTCGGCTGCTACTTGGAGTTTCATCCACACTTTCATAAAACGCTACTGTTTAGACGTTGCCTCTAGGTGCAGGGCTTGTTTTGGATTGGCAGTCCTCCAGTGACTCCTGTCCTAACTATTTGGCTACCTACTAGCTTTCCGTTCCAGCCTGCCATGTTTTCCTGTCCCTTGGACTCTGATTGCTTGGGACTGAGTCCTACAAGTAATTACCTACTGCAAGAGCCCTCTCGAAGTAAGATAGTACAGTTATGTAAGAACTTTTATTTATTTATTTAGTTTTTGTTGACCAGGTAAGTGCACTACACAGATCCTGCCTATTTTTAGGCATGACCTGGGGGAGGGGGATACAGATGGATGCCAACTGACCTTGAACCAGATGAAACTGTTGGTGGCATTTTCACCATAACAGTAGATCATAGAGAGAGGCTTTTGCAGTAGGTAACCTTTTTTCCCACCCTCCTTCCCCCTTTTTTGTTTGTAGCTCTCCTTCCAGGATCCTTTTTCTTGGATTCAGGAGCCTCTTCCCATTCTCCTGTCATGACTCTTGGAGGTCTCTGGCGGGAGAACTGGAGGGCAGATGTGGGGACCGCCCACTATATAGTGTCAAGCTGACGTCAGTCACGTGACGTCGGATGGGCGGTCCCCCATCAGACACTGCTAGCAAAAGTTTCCGTGTGGTCTTGACACCAGGGGGTGCAGTCTTACAAGTAGCTACCTACTGCAAGAGCCTCTCTTGAAGATCTACTGTTACGGTAAGTTCTTATTTTTTGTTTGCTTTTCTCTGCAGTACTGAAAACTGATAGCAGGTTGCCTTTTCTAAATACTTTGCCTCTATACAACAGCTATGCAACAGCTTAATCTGGTTCAATGTCAGTTGGCATTCATCTGTATCCCCCTCCCCCGGGTCGTGCCTGAAATAGGCAGGATTTGTCTAGTGCACTTACCCGGTCAACAAAAGCTAAATAAATAAATAAATAAATACATATACTACAGGCTATGACTGATGAATACCATGAAAACTAGTGATTTTTTACTCTTAATCTTCCAAGGATCAGTTTTCACCATTAATTCCCACGTATGGGTCTGGGCTGGAGGCACTAGAACCCTACAGGAGCAAAGCTTTGGCCAGGGGGTGGCAACGGCTACAGGTACAGCACCTGTGCATACCCACATTGTGCCTTGCACTAGCCAGTAACCTTTGCCGGCTCCCTCACCAACCTCAGTTCTATTCTGCCTGCCATTGAGAGCACACTGTGGGAGCACTCCTCAGTTCGCCTTGTCACCGCCTAAGTTCTGTAAGTGTGGCACTGTAGTGTTTTTTTTTTTTTTTTATTGGTTTACAGTGGCAGTTTTGATTTATTTGTTTTCCACATGGTGCTGAAAACTGAATCCAAAGGGGCCATGTCGAAGAAGAATGTCTCGAAGTCGCCAATCATGTGTCGCTGTCCCTTTGGCACAAAATGGCTACAGTGGACTGGCATCAGACTTGTGCGCCCTCCCCATGCGTTGAAGTGGTGTTGCCCTATCCTAACCTTTGGAGGCAGGCTTTGTACGCATACATTC
The DNA here is from genome assembly GCA_016271365.2 of Neoceratodus forsteri. NCBI lineage: Eukaryota > Metazoa > Chordata > Ceratodontiformes > Ceratodontidae > Neoceratodus > Neoceratodus forsteri. The sequence continues at coordinate 1,821,322,482 of CM057449.1, read as the reverse complement.
AAGGTAGGGTCCTTAGACCTTTCCCCAGGCCTTTTCCTGGGACATCTGGTTCCATGGAAGTACAGAGCTCTTTACAGCTTCACGGCTGTGAGGTGTCAGAGACTCTGGTGGTACAGTATGGTAGACAGTTGGCACCTTCTGTGAGGCCGACTGAGAACCCTTCACAGTCTGCGTGCCCTGAACATCAGACACTCCTGGTGATGAAGCTGAAACCATAAACTTGGTCTACACCAGGGATTCTCAAATGGTGAGGCCAGCCTCCTTGGGGAGGCCCCAACCTGTTCCAGGGGAGGCTCAAGCAAGTCTGAAAAAGTACTGTATTTAAATTTTGGGTTTTATATATTTTGTATGAAGAGAGGAAGCAAACTGAAAGAGGATAACAACAGTAGATGAATTTTATGTATTTATTTTCTAATGGGTGACAAGGGAAGGTGAATGAGCCAAGGCTCATTCCAGGTGTACCCGGGGAAGGGTAGGGAGTGAATACATTTCAGAAGGTAACTGCAAAACAATCAAGAAATATACACTGAACAACAGTGCAAATAAATATGAACAATAAATTAATAATGAGAGGTGGTAATTGATCAATTTGTAAACTGATGGCAGAACAGCCCAAATACAAGGGTTGAGCAGAGAAGTGCTAAGAGCAATAGCAGAAAGGAGCAAAGTAATCCCCGAGATGTTGCTTAGGAGCAGAGAAGGAGGGGGAGAGACAAAGTATGCAGGAAGGTTATTTCATATAGAGAGGAAACAGAGGAAGTAGTCTGACCCATGAAAGTACTGCAACAAGGGGTAACAATGGTTCAAAAAGGTTGGCCTGTGGCGGGGTTACAATAAGCTGAATAATAATATTTGTTTATTTTATTTGTTATTCAGATAACACCTTTGAGCACAGGAGCTCTTTTTCAAAAGTTCCAAGTCAGTACAAGACAAAGAACTGAATGTGAGCCAAGTGCTCAAAAGGGTTTCAATGTATTCATGGTGTACTGCGCAAAGTACAGTACGTTATTTTTCTTTGGGGAGGCCCAAGATTATTTCAGTTTTTGCGGGAGGCTCAAAATCTTTGCCATGGATTTGGGGAGGCTCACTATGACAAAGTCTGAGAACTATTGGTCTACACTGATGGACACCTTGGCATTGTCCTTTGGTGTCACCCCTTCTGTTGTAATTGTTTGCAGTGACGATGCAGTGGGTGATCCTAAGGATGATGCCGGATCTTTCTCCAACACTGGGCTAGACTTCAAGACTGTTGGTCATGCCGTTGCCAAGTTAGAGACTGTTTTGACCATGGTGTTGCCTGTGACACAGAGGAAAGGGAAGGCTATGGACTTGGTGACAGTGACTGCCACAGTGTCAAACTTGAGCCTGGCTCCGAGCAAGGTGCCAGGGACGATGTCTGCATGTAGGTTAACCCCATCATCCATAACACTAAGGAGGGTAAGGGCACCGAATGCAGTGTCATTGTGGAGATCGAGCGAGTGTTCGAGGACAGTATCAACCATGGTGACGGGGGGAGGCACGTCTATGAGGACATCGACAGATCTAAACATGGTGCTGGAGGTGTCTCTGACTTAGAGTTTGGCAGTGATAGGGAGTTCAGCTTCTCCCGAGAGCCTTTGGAAGACATCGTCACTGGTGAGGACCACGACCACCCCATGGGAACTGTACAGATATGGTCTCCTCATTGGGGCTTCCCACCAAGGGCACCAGTCGGGTCACTACTTGGATGTAGGAGGACACCCTTCAGGGGAATCTTCTAGGTCATCCCCTTGGGCAAAGGTCCCCTTTGCACTTCCACGTCCCAGGCTGAAGTTCCACGAGAACTGTAATCTCAACATCTCCTAGAGTGCTGTTGCCATTTTCTTCACATGATGACCTTGTTATTAGGCCCTATGGGGCTACTAATTTGGGAACAACACCGAGTGTGGGTTGGTGCCTTAGAGGACTGGCACAGGGAATTTGATAGGGCCCAGTACAGGCTCTTCTTGCTCATACTGACCCTGCCCGGAGGCGGTGCCTCATCTCCATTGACGTCCTCAATGCACAAGGAATCATCTATCCACCTTTCTTCTGCTGCTGAGTACTCTTTGTACCAGCAATTCCTGCTGGAGATGCTCCAGGTGCTTGACGTTGAGGCCTATATAAGCCATAATCCCGTAACCCTGCCATTGGGACTCCTCAGGGTTTCCAATATCAACTCTGTGGGCATTTTCCCATTGCACAGAGCAATGGAAGAGATATCCAAGCCCTTATGGAGGCTTCCCCTTTCCAATCCAGCCATCCCGGTAGATCAGCTCATGCAGTATCGTGCACCTACATGGTCAGCAGGTGACATACCTCACCCCACTTCGGAGCTTCAGGTACTGCAGACCCCATCTGGGCCAGAAAGCCTCATGCGTGACTGACTTCCGGATGGAGATTCCAGCCACATGGATGCTTTTGGAAGGAAGGTATTTATCTCAACCTGGCCCCTCATGTATCTCTGCACATCAGGCACATATGATGACGTATTACTGTTGCCTATGGTTGCAGTTGCACAGTCTGCGAACTACACTGAGTGAGACTGTCTGGCAGGCCATCGACCTTTCTATCTGGGGTCTGTAGGCAGCATAGCACTAGTCAGGAACATCATATGGTGCCATTGGGGTGGCCTCCAGAGAGGTTTTAACAGCAGTCTGTGTTTGATGGATGGTGTGGCATCTCCTGTTCTGACTAGTGCCTTTGGCCCAGTCTAAGGTTCTTAACTCACATGTCATGGGGTTAATTTCACCCCTAGGCTCAAGCAGGAACAGTCTGGGAACCCTCCTGCTCCTGTGTCTCGCAAGACCTGTAAGGAGCCCCTGCACTCAGTGTTCTTCTCCACGCAGAGGGCTGAGGGTATCTCTTACCCTCAGAGTGAGTCTGCACCTCGCTAATAAAGGAAAGCCTGGTACTGTGACCCACAAGTGGGACTCAATGGTGAAAATAGATTCCTGAAAGATATAAAAGTTATGTACTTTCCGTAACTGTTGATCTTCCAGAATATCTTCACCGTTGATTACCACACCGGCCCACAAGCCCCTGCTCTAGCAGAACCAGGGCCTCGGGGCAGCTCACCCTGTTTTTCTGACAGTGCATAGATGCTGCTGTATGCCTCTCTCCATTTGCTTCCCTCCCTGTAGAGGGAGTCTGCTTTGCAAAACAAAATGATCTGGGACCTGTTTCAGGGTTCCCATTCCACCTCTCCCCAAAAAGAAATATATAAATATATAATCTAAGGGCCCCTCTACCAGGGCTCCGTGCCAACCCCCCCAAAAAAATAGAAAGGACATGACTAGGTGGCTCCTCTTTTTTTATTTTCCTTTTTTCACTGTCCTCCTTTTTTCTACCCTAGGTATATCTCCTTCTAAGTGAATATACCCCTATTAGTTGCTAAATAGAACCGGGTACTGTCCAGATATAACTCCACTTGACAGTGGCCCTGGCTGTGTATGTTTGCTGAGCACTGGATTGGATAAGCTTGAACTAGCCTTGCCACAGGGTACATCCCTGTCGCTTGCCGGAAAGGCAGGTCAGTTCTTCTCTGGTGGGTTTCTTCTGGCTGTGCCAGCACATTTCTTACTCTTGGTTGGCATGGTTTTTCTCTCTTGCCAGGTTGACTGTCAAGTCCAGCAGGCTCAGGATAATTGGGGAGACATATGCATCTCAACTCCTTAGGGCTGCTTAACCCTGCAATGCCACATGCACCAAGGGTATTTTTGTCACTGCTTCCTTCGTTTGGGGAGGGTGGACATAGTTTATCTGTCCCAGAAAAAAAAAAAAGTTACCCTACTGGTGGCGTTTTAGTTGGTGTTTAGGAGTCATTTTGCAGTTTTTTACTACTTAGCACGCTTGTGCTACCTAAGTTACAAGGGGATCCCATTCTTGTATACTCCTTTTTCACTGAACTGCCAGAGTCCAGTAATTTCAGGGCTGCTGTCTTGGTTCCACTACCATTTTGCTGTCTGGCTAGTGTTGTCTTGAGACTCTGGCTCCATACTCAAAGTACCTCTCTGAGCCACCTTAGTGTGGTCATTCTTCTCTGTTTAGAAATTGGTAGTAGGGTTTTATTTTGTTATTTCTTTACTTTCCTGTATCCTTTTTCCTTATCACTCTGGGCTAGGGAGTTTCTAAAACCCTCTCTTATTTTTTCCCCACTTTGTTTCTCTCTCCTTGAAAACGGAACAGAGGTTGGTGAGGGAGCTGGCAGCTGTTGTTGGCTAGCACGCTACACCACATGGGGGTGCGCAGGCACCATGCCTAGTAGCTGTTGTTGGTTTCTGGCCAAACCTTTGCCCCCGCGGGGTCCTAGTGCCTCTGGCCCAGACCCATAAATGGTAATCAATTGTAAAGATATTTTGGAAGATCGACAGTTACGGTAAGTTTGTAACTTTCATTTTCTGCACCTCTATACTGTGTCCCCCATGGGCTCTGACTTCCTGCAGCCTGTTCCTCCTCCCAAACAGTCTCTCATAAATTCTCATGCTCATCATTGTCTCTATTAGCTGGATTCACCCACTGCACATCCCTGAGTAACTGACTGGCTTACTGTCTAATGAAAAGCTTAGCAGACAGCTTAAACATTCCCCTCATGCATTTATTTTAATCGGTTCCCTGCTATCTACAGAATCCCTCTCCAGGAGCTCAGAATATCTAATCAATACTAAGCAGGTCAGCTATGCGTCAGAAGCAGATCACTTTTATTATCTACAGCTAGTTTACGCGCCAGATAATCTTACACCCACACATTTCATTTTGCACCCCTTGCGCCTAAAAAACATCTGTAATGTTGTTATTTATGTGCATGTTATTTCAGTGTCCTTCTTATCTAACATTTAATCATAATTTGTCCTTTAGTAATTTGTAAAGCATTTTGTGATTTGTTGTGTGAAAAGTATCAAATTAAATAATTTGTACTGTACAAGTTAGTGCCTTAAGTTGAGACGGAGTTCTTTTTTTTTTTTTCCTTTTTTTTTATTTCTTTATCACCCGCCGACTGCCCCCCACCCACCCACAATCACTGCCACTGGACGACATACCGGCCATCACCTCTCACAGATTTAAGGCACCAGCTGGCCCGGTATGGCTGGGAAACCGGCTTCATCCTGCTGGTCGGCTTTTTCTCCTTCGTTTTTATTTTTGTCTCACTATGAGTGCAGAGCCAAGGTGTGCAATGTCGTCAGTGGCCGAGCTGCTCACGCTTCCGTACGCGGCATGCTGGGCATCTAACTCAGCTCTGCCCCCTTGTATGGGACCATTGCACTGGCCTCCAGCCACCGCTAGGGGCCAGTCAAGCAGAGGACTCTGTCCCCACCCCTCCCGGGAGAGGAGAGCTGTCCTCCGGATTCTCGATCCTCTCCCTCCCTGGCCGACCCCTGGTGACCTGCTCGCACCTCGAACACTGGCCGCTGGTGTGGCAGGAGGTAAAGCATGATGCCTCAACCCTCCACGCAACTGGGCCGGCCTCGAGCCTGAGTTCTCATTGTGCTGAATGGCTTTTCCTTAGCGCGCTACCTTTTGTGCCACACTTCGTAACCTGCTCCCAGGGCTTGAAGTTTTGTTTTCCATTTGGCGTTTCAAAATGATTCCTGTCAAAAAATGTAATTGTTGTTTGCATCAGATATCTTTGGAATGTTTTGGGCAGTGAATAGTCCTTAACTTGGCTCAGTCACAAGTAGAAACTGTCTGCAAGGGAAATTACATTTATGCAAACCCTTCAATACACTAAAGTACAGATTTGGTAGACTGTTTCAGGCTAAATACAGCCCCAGTGCGCTCTTGTATATACTGCAAAAATATACTGTTTTGAAAAAGCCAGTATTCAAAATAGATAATGTGCTGCCGGAAATTGGTACCCACTGTCAATGGGCAACTGGTTTGAGAGGTATGTGTACTAAAATTTCAAAGCAGAGGCATAATTCATAGCCCAGACATCATGATGAGGCTAACAATAAAGCGGTGTTTTGTATAAGCAGAAAACAGCAAGAACAAGGAAATTTTTTAGGTGACCGTCCAAAAAAGGCAAAATCAGCTGATTAACTTACATGCACAAGGCCAGATATTCTGCACGTTTATGCATGCAATCTGGGTGTTTGCACACTTTTTAAAACACCCCATTTTTGGTAGACAGTGCCTGCTGGCAATATCTTGTGATATTCTAAGCTTTACAATAGTGATAATATTCTACCCCTTCCCCCAACAAAAAACAGTGGTGTCAAATGTAGTAGCTATACATATATGAGAATGCCTGACCATCAATAGGTTCAAAGTGGAATTGAAAACATATCTTTTTAACTTAGCCTTACCAGAATTTTAAATTTACTGTTATATGTATTGTTTTAATCAGAATTTTGTGTTAATGTGCTATATTTTAAATGTGAAGCGCCTTGGTTTTAGAAAGGCACTATATAAATAAAGATTTGTTTGTTTGCGCACGCTCGCTTCTCTCTCTCTCTCTCTCTCTATATATATATATATATATATATATATATATAGACCTGGAAAAAAATTCAATGTGTTCTGTATCCCCTCCACCCTGCCCACCTTCTCTGCACCCTCACCCCACTACTCACTTACCTATCCAGTGGTCCAGCGCTCTCTCTCTCAAACATCCTTGCTGCTTCCAGGGCAAACTTCGGCTGACTGGTAAGTTTGGTTAATGGGTTTTCAAAGCATTTTCAACTTTTACTCATAACTTCGTCATTTTTTTAAAGGAAAGCTGTCAATATTGCAAACTTTGTGCCCTTAATCCCCCACCCCATTAAGCCTTTTGCAGTGGTCCTACTTACAAAATTTTTCTTTTCTAAGTCTTGCAATCTTAAAACATAGCAGGTGCTGCGTGGTGCCATCTCCTCTTACAGTGCGGCTACACACCCCTCGTTAGTATTTGAAAAGCATACATGCGAACAGTGTGGAGCTGCACTGTAAGAGGAGACAGTGGCATGCAGCATTCACCATGTTGCTGTGGACAGGATTTGAACGTATAGGAAATTTGGATGGATATATCCGTCCACGGCAGAGGAAGGGTTTAAATATCGTGTGACGTAGATCAGAAGGCACTGTGGAATACAGGGCTGGCACTAGCTGATAAGGCTGATGGAGAACTGGCACATGATCTAACTGCCATAGCAAAGTCAGCCCTAGATGCTACTAGATACTACTTCCACATGGCTGTGGATGCTAATAACACTGCTTTGAGGGTTTTAGCTCATGCAGTGTCATTGGGGCAATTTTCCCAGCTAAGGGCAACCATCCTCTCCCAGGACACTGAGACCAAGGCCATGGTTTCCAGTTTGAATGAAATTTACTTTCTGGTGACAAAGCAAGGGCGTACATAGAAAAAAAAGTGGATGAGTACAAAACCACTTGCAAAAACAACCCTCATAAAGAAAAGGCCTCCATTTCCTACAGGCCTTATGGTAAGGGAGGCAGGGGTAGCCGCTGCTTTCCAAGAACCTACCACCCCTATGCCCCTTATGAATACCAACCACAAAGAGGTTACTGCATGGGCAGAGGCAGGAGAGGCTTCACGCAAGCTGTGGCAGCCCCAGCCCCTAAGCCTTAGGAAGAAAAAAACCCTGACAGTTCTGCCCAGGTTGCCCAACAATTGCCAGTGGAGAAGGCTGGCCCACTGCTTCCAGAAACGGGTAAACATTACCACAGACAAGTGGGTCCTGGAGGTGGTGGGCCAGAGGTTGTCCATTCTGTTAAAGAAAATTCCCTGCCGGCCTGGGAGTGCTGAGGATTGAGGCAATGGATGCCACACCTTTCGCCATGCCAGTGACCCGGGGTTGGGAGTGACCTGGGGATTGAGCATCCCAGGGACTGCTTTCCTCTTCTGGGGAGGGTGGAAAGGGACTACCGCGGATGCACTGGCTCCTGGCAACGGTTGGTGGTCGGTGCATGCTGAGGTTAGCTGTGGGGTCGGCATGGGCTGACGTCAGACGTGCCATGCATGGATGCGTGCACAGCAGCATCCTTAGCGTCAGAGCACACCCACGCCATGGGGGACGAATCCATATACAAAGTCTCCGCCAAGACAGTGATGGCAGATCCGCAGGCCATGTCAGTCTGCACTCTAAGTCGGCTCCTGGTGTCCCGCCCGGCCTTCCACGGTGTGCGCGAAGTAAGTACCCACCATGATGTGGCTGGGGTGGGGGGCAGGAGAGCTCTGGCTGTGGCTGGGGCAGGGCCGAGGAGACAGCTAGATGGGGGGAACCGTTGATGCAACCCCCCAAGCTGAGGAGAATAAACAAAATATCTAAAAAAAAAAAAAAATTCCCAGAACTGTAGAAACTTAAAAGTTTCCATCTCACTGTCCCACAGAAAGAATTCTGCTGGAAATGGAAGTAAACAAACTGCTACAAGCAAAAGCAGTGGAAAAGACCCCTGCCTCACAGTTGGACAAGGGCCTGTTTACGAGGTACTTCCTGTCCCACAAGAAAAATGAGGAGCGGTGACCCAGTTTAGACCTCAGATGTCTGAACATGCATCTCAAAAATACCATCCTTACAGTCAGGGCATTAACCAGGGTTAGAGGGGATGTGAGGAAATATTTCTTCACAGAAAGGGTGGTGGATGCCTGGAACAGTGTCCCAGCAGAGGTGGTGAGTACCAAAACAATAACAGGTTTCAAACATGCATGGGATAGACACGGGGAGACCTTAGTAACAGGGCTGGGGGGAGGGGGTTAAGGGCCGAGATCAGTTAGGATCTATGGTAGCACAGTAGGTAGGGACTTCAGGGCAGACGAAGTTGGCCAAAAGGTCCTTTACTGCCGACAGCTTCTGTGTTTCTATGTAGGGTCATTGGATCTGAAAGACTTCTATTTTCACATTCCAGTCAGACCTACTCACAGAAAATATCTCAAGTTCATGTTAGGAAACTGCCAGTATCAGTTTGTGGCCCTTCCCTTTGGCCTCACTTCAGCGCCATTGGTCTCTACAGAGTTTTTAGCAATTGGGTGATGAAAAGTGAGAGCAATAATCTAAATGTGGTCGTACCAAGGACTATAATGGGGCAAAACGTCCCTATGTTTGCTAATAACATTTGTTTTGCTACAACCTAAAAATTCTGGAAGCTTTAATAACAACAGCTGAGCTGTTTGATCTAGAAAGCAGATTTGGTTGAATAACAACCCCAGGTCTCTTGTAAGATGCACTGATGTTATTTCCTAAGTGGATACTACACATTTGTAAGGGTTGAGGTTCATCTTCCGAGATACAGACTAGACCAATGAAATAGTGTGTCAGGATCAGCCTGGGTCTTGGCAGCATTATCCCAATTTTGTGTTCTGCCACCAGTTTTTATGTCATCAGCAAATGTGTTAAATGTGGCCATATAATAATAACACCTTTATTGTAGATCATTAATATATATGTTGAACAGTGCTGGATCCAAGACAGACCGCTGTGGTACCCCACCCGTGACAGGAATGTAATTTGAGACAGTGCTACATACCCTGCCTTTTTGTTTCCTGTCAGCTAACCAGTTGTAAATCCATTTTACCACTCTACTTCGCTGGTCATGCTCCAGCCAAATGCACGTGAAACCATTCTTATACAGCAGTGAGTGGCTTTGGGGGACATATTAACATATATTTGTCCATTATCTAAATACAAAATGGGTTCTTCATAGCAAATGCATGATTGGAATGTTCATTCATTTTCTGATTCCCCCAGTGTTGTAAAAATGGGAGAAGAGATCGGTATTTTTACTGTAAAATTTCTATTGTACCAGCCTATTCTCAGAACCAAGTATTGTAACTTTGTCCATTCATCATTATAAAATGAATAAACATAAAGTTAAAAAAAAAAAGTCTAAGGTGGCTCACTGGCACAGAGTAGCCCTGCTGCTTGCGGCGCTGATGGCCCAGGTTTGGGAGTGAACTCGGGGCATTGGGAGGTCAGTCAGGGAGAGAAGGATTGAGCAACCAGAGGACTGCGCTCCTCCTCTGAGGAAGAAAGGCTGCGATGCTCAGCATTAGTCTGGCCCCTAGTGGAGGCTAGGGGCACAAGAGCCAAGGACCACACATTGGGGAGTGAAGGAGCAGCAGCTGGCTGACGTCCTACGCACAGGAGCATGCGTGAGACAGTCTGAATGGCATTGCATGTCTGCTTCTCTCAGGTGAAAAATGGAGATTAAAATCGATTGGAGGCAGAGCAGGATAGCAGACCAACCCCTCGCTGGCTCCGTACCGGCTACAGGGCCCTCTGGCAGAAACTAGATATATTAATGGCAAGCAGGGGGGACAGCGGACCCTGCCACAGGGGATAGGCTTTGGCGGAAGACCAGGATTGGAAGGTAAGCTCCTGGGATGCCAGGTGGGGGGGTGAGTTACAGGGTAGCCTTCACCGGTCAGGAGGAGAAAGAAATCAGCATAAATTAAAACAAAAAAAACTTCACGGTCAAACTGAGGTCTGTGAAAGTATGTTGGACTCAGTTTTTAACAGCTATTTGCCATAGTTGCATAATCTGAGAAACTCTTTGAAAATAGGGCCTTACATAGACTATACGTTAGTCTCGGCTTTAAACGAGTTCTTTGTATCTGGGCAATTAAAGAGCAACTTGGAATAAATGCAAAATCTGGATTGCTTTTAAAGAGGAAGGATCAAGTCTGAAGCCAGAAGCTGGGTCCCTTCTGCAGCCTGGATATCTCAGTGGTCCAGAAGAGAGCACTATGAAGGGAGAGTTGATGTACCCAGAGATCTGTATGCTGCAGCTCCACCTCCTGTCTGCTGGCAGTCCTAGTCTGTCTGTGACTACCCACTTCTTCCACTGTCTGCTGAGGATTGTCAAGCACAGTGAGAAGAATGCTAGTTTAATCATCCAACAGGTAAGGATATACTGAATGAACAAGTCATGGGGAGATGAAGAGTCATAAATAAGCAGTCTATTAATGTTATTGCTTTTGATTTACATGAGCTGTTGTACAGAACTAGCACTTCGCATTGACTGTACTAGAACCTGTTGCTATGGTATGTTTTGGTGCACATTTTTTCCATGTTTTGAGATGGCTGGAGTTGACAAAAATAGAAGAACAAATTATGCAAATCAGTATTCATTTTATTATTTTTGTCCACTTGACAATGTCATTTGACTATGTAACTGCACGATCCAATTAAAACCCCTAAAAGATATATCTTTTTTTTTTTTTTTTTTTTTACATCTGTGTGATTTAAAATATGGTCGAACAAGCCATTTACTTTTTTTGCTCCAAAATTCTGGAACTCCCTACCTGTTACCCTTAGATACAAACATAGAATTTGATGGCAGATAAGGACCACTTGGCCCACCTAGTCTGCTCATTTCCCTACCTGATGGATAAGCTGCAGATTCTTGTTAACCAACAGCCTACTTCCTCCTACCCCCCACTAGAATTGCCTTATGCCTGTCCCATGCATTCTTGAATTCTCCCACTGTTCTTGACTCCACAACCTCCTCAGGAAGGCTGCTTCATGCATCCACAACCCTCTCTGTGAAAAAATACTTTCTAACATTACCTCTGAGTCATCCCCCCTCTATCTTCAAATTGTGCCCCCTTGTTCTTGCACATCTTTTTCTGAAAGATGCTACCATCTTGGACTTTAATTCCCTTGAGGTACTTGAAAGTTTCTATCATGTCCCCCCTCTCCCTCCTTTCCTCGAGGGTATACATATTAAGCTGCTTTAGTCTCTCTTCATATGACTTCTGGTGCAGACCCTGCACCATTTTGGTTGCCCTTCTCTGAACAATGTCCATTCAGTCTGTGTCTTTGCCTTTGCGGAGATGGGGTCTTCAGAACTGCACGCAGTACTCCAGATGGGGTCTCACCAACTGTCTGTACAGAGGGATAATAACTTCCTGTTTTCTGCTGGTGATGCCTCTCCCTATATATCCCAGTATCCCCCCAGCCCTCCCTACTGCCTTCTCACATTACTTGCCTACCTTAAGTTTGTCTGATATGAGTACCCCCATGTCCCGTTCCATTTTTGTTGTTGTTAGTACCCCCCTCCCCCGCTGTGTACTCTTCCTCTGGGTTTTTGTATCCCAGGTGCATTACCTTGCACTTCTTTGCATTGAATCTAAGCTGCCATACATTTGACCATTCCTCCAACCTTGCCAAGTCCCTTCTCATCCTTTCCACCCCCACCTTGTATATCAACCCTGTTGCAGATCTTTGTGTCATCTGCAAAGAGACATACTTTTCCTTCCAGGTGCTCTCCAATGTCACTTATAAAGACATTAAAGAGGACCGGTCCCAGTACTGAATCCTGCGGTACCCTGCTAGTTATCCTCCTTTCTTCACTGTGAACTCCGTTTACTATTACCCTCTGCATCCTGTTGTCCAGCCATTTTTTTATCCAGGCTACCACCTTGGGACCCACTCCAAGGCTGGCTAACTTGTACATTAATCTTTTGTGTGGGACTATGTCAAATGTCTTGCTAAAATATAGGTAGGCCATGTCCACAGCCTCTCCCTGGCCTACTACTTTGGTCACCCAGTCAAAGAAATCTGTTAGATTCGTCTGACACAACCTTCCCGCTGTGAATCCATGCTGCCTTGTGTCCTGTGCCCCACTGGCCTCTAGGTACTCAGCAATTCTTTCCTTCAGAAGTGATTCCATCATTTTCCCTACCACTGAGGTCAAACTAACTGGTCTGTAGTTTCCTGCCTCTGCCCTGCTCACAGTTTTGTGAAGTGGAATCAGATCTGCCCTCCTCCAGTCCTCAGGAACCACCCCATCCTCCCACGATTTGTTAAGACCTCCATGGGTCAGAGAACTTTCAGGTACCGTGGTCCCAGTTGGCTGTATTCACTTCCCAAGCCAGTCCTCTCGGCTCCTACCCTGGTTCTGTTCAAATCCCTTCTCTGCAGCCACATCTCACAGGACTCAACCTGTGACTGTACCTGACCTACCCCTGACCAAAACTGTGCCATGACAATGCACCCTCTTGGTCCTGCCTCCAGAGTGCATGTCCTTGGCCTCTGTCTGACCTGAGCCTCTGACTAGCTGTCACTTATTGGACTGTGCTGCATGCACTTGGATGTCATAAAATTATCTACAACAACTGCTGTATTGTATGATCTCCTCTGTAGATACTGTACGATGTATTTTGCCTCAGTACTGCATTTGTCTCTGACTGTTGTAAATAACCTGTACCACATTTTGCCTGTTTGTTCTACACTCTGTATCAGTTGTAAGGTGTGATACTTCCCACACCGCTGTCTGCACTATAATGTCTGACACTGTACGCTTTGTATTGTTTTCTATGACGTGGAGCCTTTGTAAAGGAGTCTCTGACTCAAAGGTATTAATTCTGATATGTTTCAATCAATCAATCAATCAATAAATAAATAAATAAATAGAGTAGTCAGTGATGTCACTAGTTCTGCCCTTAGTTCTTTTAGAATTCTGGGGTGAATCCCATCAGGCCCCATTGCTTTGCCCCTCAGTTTCAAGAGTTCTTTCAAAACCCTTTCTTCTGTGAATGGACTGGTATCGACCCCCCCCCCCCCAATCCAGAGTGTTTCACTTGTTTGTTTTAGGTACCTCCCCCTCCTCTTCTGTTGTGAATACTGAGCAGAAATATTTGTTCAGTATCCCTGCCTTTTCACTGTCACCCTCTGCCCACATTTCCTCCCCTTTATTAAGTCTCCGTATCCCTCCCTTGGTCTTTCTGTGCTCCTTAGTGCACCTATAAAAGGTTTTATCCCCCTACGTAACAGAATTGGCTATCTTTTCCTCGGTTTGGGCTTTTGCTATTCTGACTGCCTTCCCTGCCTCCTTCTGCTTTAACTGATAAAGTTCTCTGTCCTGCTGCTTCTGTGTTTCCTTATATTTCCTGAATGCTGTCCTTTTCTCCTTAACTTTCCCTGACAACTCTTTTGAGAACCATAGTGTTTTTTTCCTTCGTTTTGTTTTATTGATTCTCTTCACACAAAGGCTTGTTGCCTCTGTGACGGCTGTTTTGATTATTCCCCAGTGTTCCTCCACCCCTCCTTCTTTCTCGCTTGCTACTGCTTTTTTGAGGCACTTTCTCATTTTCCTAAAGTCAGCCCTCCTAAAGTCCAATACTCTTGCTTTTGTATGGCTTGACTCTATGGCTATGTTTATTGTGAACCACACTGTTTGGTGGTTGCTTGTTCCCAGATGGCTGTCTACTTCTAACTTTGAACTCTGCTCTATCCACTGTGGAGGGGTGGTGTGGGTGACCTGTGCTTGGAGGATCCCTTCCCCCCTCCCACCGTGCTGCGTGAACGCTCCCATCGCTTGTGCGAGTCTGAGGTGCCGGCTTGCGTAACCAAGCTCTGGAGGGCCTCCTCAGCACACTCTACATCCCTGGAATCTCTGCCCTGCTCTTAAATCTGGCGATCATATGCCCCTGCAGGTGTCCGACCAAGACAGTGAAATTTTCTTGCCCCTGCTGTTGCAGGCATCCGACCGAGACAGTGAAGCTCTCAATCCTCACTGACTGAGACCGAGACGTGCTGAGCCTGATAAAGAACTTCTGCCTCCAGGGACTAACTTTTTTTGAATTTTGGCGCCAAGCTCTGAGCTCCCAGGCTCCGTCTGTCATTGGCCCCTTCTGCTGTGACATGCCAGCTCTCTCCGTTCAAAAGGGAGAGCGTGTCCAGAGGCCCTGAACATTGAACTCTGCTCTGTCGACTGTGGAGGGGTGGTGTGGGTGACCTGTAGCAGAGGGTCACCCCGTGCTGCAGGAAACGCTCCCGCCGGCTTGTCTTGGTCTGAGGTGCTGGCTTGCCTAACCCAGCTCCCGACGGGCCTCCTCGGCACACTTACATCCCTGGAATCTCTGCACTGCTCTTAAATCCGGTGATCGTACCTGAAGGTAGCTGCCTTCTCACCCACCCCGTCCCGTCCTCCTCTTAAATGCTTGTATGCCCTTCCCCTTGTGTCTGCAGTATCCTATTAGCTTGATGGGTGTGGTACAGTGGAAAAAAACAAACAAAAAAAAAACAAACTTTTATTCGTTGACTTTGTTTCATGATGTTCTGAACTAACTCATTTGTTTGGGGTGCTTTGAGTAGTGTTACTTATCTCCTCTGGGTGCTGTGAACTACTGAGGGCTACATACCCTCTCCTTCTTTACGGAATATTGCCATATGCGTTTTGCATTCCTTAGGATACACACTGTAATTGCCTTGTGTATTTTGCTCTCTCCAGCCCACTTTCCTAAGGATGCACACTATATACTGTCTTACGTATGCTGCTTTCTCCTGCCCACTTTCCTAAGTTGTTTGTGCAGAGCGATTGATGGACTACCAAATAGAATAGTAGCATTCTCTGGGTCCTGACAAGCATATCCCTATCTGTCTGCAATTTTCTGGGGAGAGTGCTCTGGTATTTATTCCTGAGCTGCTGACTGCCTGTCCAAGTCTAAACGCTTTCACCCACGTCTAACTTGTCCCATCAACTTTACTTATGCACTGGTCACACTGACCAGTCCTCCTCAAGGCCATCCCTTTGGTCCCCTACTGCCATCCTGTTGAGGTGTCACTGGGTACTGCTCAGTTCCACCCTTGGAATGGAGTCTCCTAAGACTACCAGGGATTGTGTCATGCCTTTCTCACTCAGTACTGTCCTTCTCACTGGTCTCCTCTTGGGTCTAGTTCTCTCCCAAGTGGTCCCTGACCCCTCTCAGTTAACGGGGAACAACTGGGACATGTCTGCCCCCTGCGAGGTGTTTGACTTCACCTTATCTAACCTCCTGGCACATAAGCCACTCCTCTGCCTTGATTTCAGATGCCTACTGTATCCCTCTCTGGTGAGGAGACGCCCAGCCCGCAAGCCCACGACCAGAGGTACCACCTCCAGATGGCATCTCCTCTGGCTCTTCCTGGTGATTCTAGCCCTGGCCGGTGACACTGAACTCAATCCTGGTCCTACCTATCAGGCCTCCTCAATACCCGTAGAATGGAGGTTGGGCAAGGGGTTAAAATTTGCTCACCTTAATATTCGCAGTCTGTTGCCCAACCTGGATGAACTCGCCACCTGGGCTGCACACTGTAAGCCTGACATTCTTGGCATTACAGAGACCTGGTTAAAACCCTCGATCCCTGACTCAGTCTGTGTGCTTCCTGGCTTTGAGCTCATAAGACAGGATCGGCCGCGAAACAAGTGGGGTGGAGGCATTCTAATATACTTCCAGAGTCATTTTAAAGTGTCTCTGGTGACGCATCAGCAGTCCTCTCTGTCCCCATGTGAGTTGCTCCACGTTATGCTGCTACGTGGGAATACTAAGAAGCTACATGTTGTATGTACGTACAATCCCCCCAAGGGTGATCTTCCTGGCCTTACCCACCTCCTGGATACTGTCGGTCCCAGTGTCTGAGACAATGAACTTTTAATCCTAGGAGATGTGAACCTGAACTGGGCCAGAGGCAACTCAAAGCAGTTTGAGCCTCTACTTGCAAATCTAGCCCTAACACAGCTTATCCAGGAGCCTACTAGATGGTCTACTAATGGTACCACAAGCTCTCTACTGGACTGGATTCTGTGTAATCATCCCAAGAGGATCAGCTCTGCCGGAACTCTCTCCGACTCCATCTCAGATCACACCCCGGTTTTCTGTGTTTGGAAAATCTCCTTCCCAAAAATTCCCCACAAAATTATTCTCATCAGAAATTTCTCCAGGTTTGACCTGGTGGCATTTCAGGAGGATCTGAGGCTCACTGATTGGTCAGGGGTGTTTAGTGCCCCTGATCCCTCTACTGCTGCCACCCAGTTTCTCAGTACCTTTGGTGCCCTGCAGGACAAGCATGCCCCTATTATTAGGAGGAGGGTAAGGGGGTCCACCACAAAATGGTTACATGGGAGCCTCTTAGCCCTTATCCGGGCTAGAGACAAGTGCTGGGCCCGCTTTAAAAGCACCCTTGATCAGTCCATCTTTCAACAATATAGAAAACTTAGAAATGAGTGCAAAAAAAAAGCCATCAGGGTGGCTAAGAGTGACTTCTGTAAGTCTGCCCTACTTAGCTCTGCCAAAGACCCACATAGGTTCTGGAGGAACATAAAAAACCTTGTTAGTGGCTCCTCTAATTCAGGGCTATCTGACATGATCACTGGTGGTGTCTCTTGCAACAAGCCACTCACGATTGCTAATGCTTTTAATTCCCACTTTTCTGACCTATCAGTGCTCTCCTCACTTTTCCCTGCCGGTGAGAGCACCAGTGGCCCCTCAACCCCTGCCCAGCAGGAGATTCACCCCTTCCATCCATTATTCTATCTCAGGGCTGTGTCTGTCATGGAGATGCAGAGACTTCTCACTGGTCTCTCCCTGCACTCCAGTGCTGGCCTTGATAACCTGGAGCCCAAGCTTCTGAAGCTAGGTGCCCCCCACATTGCCTCTCCAGTGGCACATATCCGCAACCTGTCCCTTGTCACAGGGGTTATTCCTGACATCTGGAAGGTGGCAAAGATTGTTCCTGTACTGAAGCAGGGAAATCCCAAAGTCCTGGATAACTATCGGCCGATTGCCATGCTATTGGCTATTAGTAAGCTCCTTGAGAAAGCTGTGGCTGAACAACTCACAGAGTACATTCAGGCCCATGAGTTGCTGTCCCCAGCACAGCATGGTTTTTGAAAAGGGTATAGCATGTCCACGGCCCTGGTCTCTGTCTCATCTAGTATCAGGGCTGCCATGGACCAGGGCAAACTCTCTGGAGCTATATTCATTGACCTGTCTAAGGCCTTTGACCTTGTAGACCATGCACTGCTCTGCACTCAGATGCGGTCCCTTGGCCTGTTCCCTCCTGCCCTGAAATGGCTAACAAACTACCTTCAGGGCAGAGTACAGCTGACCAAATTCAACAAGGTCCTCTCCGATCCTACTCCGGTGACCTCAAGTGTTCCTCAGGGCTCTGTCTTGGGGCCCCTTCTCTGCTCTCTATTTGTTAACCATCTCCCAGCCACAGTATCAAACTGTAGTGCCACGCTTTATGTGGATGATCTGATTATCCTGGCACACTCCTGGGACATTGCAACTCTCAACCACCAGTTGACTGAAGACTTTAAGAATATTCAGTCCTGGGTAACCAAACACAAGCTGGTCCTCAACCTGAAAAAAACTCAGGCCATGCTGTTTGGGCCATCAGCCAAGATAAAAGCCTCTCTTGCCCCTCTGCGCATCAATGGTGTGGATGGTGCTCCCCTCCTAACTGCAGCTTCCATCAAATACCTTGGGGTGACACTTGACCCCCAACTGGACCTAGGGAGTCACATCCTAAATGTCTGCAGAACTGTAAGCTGTAAAATTGGGTCTGGCCTACAGGGCAAAGAAAAATCTGACATCTGCTGCTCATCTGGCACTTGCCAGAGGTGTGCTGCTTCCCTCGCTCAGTTATGACCTTCACCAATTTGCCCACACCTCCAAGGCTCTCCTTACTTGGTGGCACATGACCTACAGTAATATTTGTCATTTTGCCCTGGCAGCTCCTCGCCTCACCCATCACTGCGAGCTGTATGAAAAACTAGGCTGGCTTTCCCTGGCAAATCACTTGAACTTTGGGCTGGGCTGCTTCATGGGTAAAGTGATCAGAACTGGCACCCTTTCCGGGGCTGGTACGGGTTCTCTCACCTCCTGACCCCTTCTCCTACCCTCTCATGTCTGTGTCCCGGGGTGCTAAAAGTCCTCTTTACCCGAACCCTCATGGGGATAGGGACTTCGCTGCATGTGCTCCCAGGCTCTGGAACTCCCTTCCTGACCATGTTCGCTCCGCTCCCTCCCACCAGAACCTCCAGAAGTCCCTGTGGGAGCATCTGAAGTTGGCCTCAGCGTGTGAGTGTCCCAAGCCTCCTTAACCCAGTGGTCCCTGAGTTGGACTCACACTTGGTTACACGAGATTTACTTGACTACATACTTCGGAACTTATCTGTTTCTGAGGATCTGCTAATGTTCTCATGTTCATTTCTAATGTTCTTATGCACACTATGGCAAACGTCTGTGCCATTGAATGATCTAGACTACTTATTGTTGTACATATGTATATTGAGTAATACTGCTACAGTACACTATTCTATGTTGGACTGTTTCTCGTGACTCAATGTACTCAGCTCTAC
The DNA here is from genome assembly GCA_016271365.2 of Neoceratodus forsteri. Taxonomy (NCBI): domain Eukaryota; kingdom Metazoa; phylum Chordata; order Ceratodontiformes; family Ceratodontidae; genus Neoceratodus; species Neoceratodus forsteri. The sequence continues at coordinate 1,821,303,402 of CM057449.1, read as the reverse complement.
TCACTGTTATGTACTCTGATGTATCTGTATTCCTTGTTGTACTCTCCCCGGGTTGTTTCTGAAAATAGGCATATAACTTGTCTAGTGTACCTACCCGGTCAACAAAAGCTAAATAAATAAATAAAATCTGAGACCCCTTCTCCGTCCCCGTTTGAGCGTACCAGGTCTAAGATTGCTCCCTCCCGAGTGGGTTCCAACACTAGCTGTTTGAGGCATGCCCCTTGTAGGGCATCAAGAACAACCCTGCTCCTGGGTGTGCCTGCAGCAAAGGTGCTCCAGTTAACATCTGGTATTCAGATCCCCCATTAACAATATCTCCCCTTTTTCTGCCATTCAACGGATGCCTTCTATTATTTCCTTGTCCATTCCCTCACCCTGAGATGGGGGTCTGTACACAACTCCCATGCGGATTGTGGTGCCATTTCCTGTCTCCAGGGTGACCCATAGTGAGTCATCTACTTCATGTTTACTCTTTAGTTCTGTTGCTTTAATCCCTTCCCTTACATAGAGAGCTACTCCTCCTCTTTTACCCTCCCTGTCCCTCCTGTAGATTGTGTATCCTGGTATGTTGACACCCAGTCATAGTTCTCTGTGTACCATGTTTCGGTGACTGCCACAATATCCAGGCATCCCTGTTCCATCAAGGCCACTAGTTCAGGGAGCTTGTTATACAGACTATAGGCATTGGTACTCATCACCCTCCATTTTTTGATGGCCTTACCCTTTTTAGCCCCATCCCTGTCCTTACTGCCTTTGCCTTTTTTTGCATTTATTCCTGTCCTGCTCCCAAATGACTACTCTACCTTGGTGTTTACCGCACTAATTGCTGTGTTTATGGGGGGGATGCTGGGTTTTCACTGCTCCTTTTCAGTGCCTCCCCCCTTGGCTAGTTTAAATGCTTGCCAATGAAGCATTTAAACCTGTCACCTAGGATCCTGGTTCCCCCCCCGGACAGATGCAGACCATCGCACTAGTCTAGGTCTGCATCCCTCCAGGTGGTTCCCCAGTGAAGCCAAAACCCTGAGCTCCACACCAGTTTTTCAACCATTGATTGAATCCCATGGTGCAGAGTACCCCACCATCATTCTTGCCATAGACAGGCAGCACCTCTGAGAAGGTTATCGTACGTGCTACTTGTCTAAGCCCCCCCCCCCCAAAACTCTATAAACTCCTCTTGCACTGCTCTGATCCCATTCCAGCCAGGTCATTTGTCTCTAGGTGGACAATGACATCCAGCTCCCTCCCTCGTGCAGCTGCTCCTGATCCTGAGGATTCGCTTCCTGTCCCTCCAAGCCGTGGCACCAGGCAGGCACCTTACCTCCCTCTACCCTTCCTCCCCCACTTCTGCCTCCCCCAATGATTGAGTCCTCACCAGGAGTTGTTTCCTTCCCCTGTGGGGTCTTGTGCCACCCTCCTGTGGGTCTCCTTTGTGGAGGTTCCCAGCATCCTCCTTGGTCTCCACTGTAGATGCCTCCATAGAGGAAATACTCTTCGCAAGAACATCGTATGAACTGTGGAGAGGTACAGCTGGAGGGATGCACCTCTGTTCCACCACCCTGTCCCTCCCTGCGCCCACCTTGGTCCAACCACTCCTCTTTCTTGGCAACCTCTGAGGTAGCGGCGGTGGCCCTGGTGGTCCCTGGGTGGGGACTCTCAATCTCACATACATATAAGTACTAAAAGGAGATAGGAAATGAATTTTGTGACAGATTTGACTATTAAATAAATCATTAATTACACATAATGAATGGCCTTTGTGTGTCCTTTTTTCATAGTATAAATGCTCAAATCTGTGTTTGTATGCCCCTTTCATTTTCTGAACTGCCTATCACTTTGACAGCATCTATTTTTTTTTTTTATTTTTATTTTATCGGAAGTCAGCACGTGTTGAGCTTTGAAATGTTTGTCACTGACTCCCGATACAGCATGCAGTCTGCTGTAACTGTTACAATTTGATAATCCCCCCTCCCTTTTCATCCTCAGCTGATCACATAATAAATACCAGTAAATTAAAATCTCCTGAGAAAAACTGTTTATTTTTTAATTTAAAACGTTTTTGATTTATTCCCCAGTATCCAGTGGTCCCCCACCCACCCTCTTGGTCTTGTGTTGCCTTAATAAAATAACATACTGTTTTCCAGATAAATGCTCAGTGACCAACCTAGCCCTCCTCTCACTTCCGCGGTCAGCCAGCAATTGACTAATTCAGACCGTAAAGCAGAAAACGCGATTTGCATTAGTCAGTCTATGGCCGACTGAGGAGGTGAGAGGAGGGCTGTGTTGGTCACCAAACATTTACTAGCAAAACAGTACAAAAATCATTTGTTACCTCGAGCCACGCCGGCGACCAGAGTTCGGGAGTGGACTCGGGCCGCCGAGGGTCGGCTGGGAGGGAGAAGGATCGAGTGCCCAGCGCCTTGCTCTTCTTCTCTGGGGTGGTAGGTGATGCGCTCTCTGCTGCTATACCGCCGCCTTTTGGGGGAACTCAGGGATGTGGGTGCGGCTGGGGGATGCCACAACGTAAGGGTTGATGCTGGTAGAGGACTGTAGTCGACGTGCGTCTCTGCGCATGCCAGAAGCCTTGCTTTTCATTGCACATGGAGGAAAAATGTCCCTCCACGCCTCCTCGGTGACGACCTCTGACGCTAGCTCACCATCCACCGACAGAACAGGGCAGACCCCGCTGTGCAGCTTACTCCTCGGGGGATGGAAGGAGGTAAGGGGGGATCTCTCCTCACCCACCCGGGGGTTATCCGGGCCATCAAGAGAGTCTCAGTGAGTTGGATGAGGCACTTTAGGGGCAGACCCTGTGAGTAGGTAGGATCAGGGATGCGAAGCACCTTAGAGGCCCGATTGAGTGGAGGTTGGAGGGCAAGTAGAGGCGGAAAAATAAATAGTAAAAAAAAAAAAAAAATTTTTTTGTTGAACCTTGTCTCTTGTGTCCCACCTTATAAAGTCAAGTGCTTACCTCCAGCTCCATAGCACCATCCGCCTCCCCCAAACACCTCTTGTTTGTTACCTGCTGGTGGTCTTCGCTCCCTAGCCCTTTCCTGGACTGAATCGGGGTTGGGGAGCACTGAAAAAGGCTCAGCATCTCAAAGCACCAATTTTGTGATTAACCAACAAGCTGCTTAAAGGGTCCATTCTCTATCTCCCCGGCAAACAGGAGCAGGAACCGCATAATATGCACAGCTGCTGGGCCAGAAAAGCTGCATGTTTTATTGATCCGATGCTCCAGAGACATTCCAGCAGCAGAGCGGGCAGCCTGCACCATCTTTTTGTCTGGCACCTCAATGTGCCCACTAAGTGGCATCCACAGATCTGCAGGCACTCATGGTATTATCCCCTCCACCCCAGGGACTGCACAGTGTGGCCAGGAGGGATCATGCTAGACCAGCACAGCAAACTTTCTGCTGGCACCACTGAGCACCTGCAGCCTTTACTAGTGCTCCTAGGCCCTGGCTCAGTGCAGGAGAGGGCTGGGGGAGTGAAGAGAGTCAGCTGCTCCCAACTGAAAACAAGAAGAGTTCACTGGTGCCTGATGGTACTAAGGAGCTGGAGGTAAGCACCTGTCCTTGGGAGGAGGGACACAAAGAATAGGTTCAACAAATAACTTTCATACTGCTTTGGCAGTAAATGTTCGGTGACTGACATAGCCCTCCTCTCACCTCCTTGGTTGGCCAACGACTAACTGATGCAAACCACACTTTATGCTTTGCAGTTTGAATTAGTCAGTGGTCAACTGAACTTGGTAAGGTTTACGCAAGAGCAAAAGGGTAGGATAGGGAGGAACCCACTGGACACCTTGGAATAAATCAGAGAATGTTTTCAATTAAAAAATAAACAGTTTTTCTCAGGAAATTTTAATTTATTGGTATTTATAATGCGATCAGTCGAGGAAGAAGGGTGGGGGCTTACAAGGGTGATTTTCGATTCTGGCACAACCTTTACATAGATGGAGATTAGCATCAGCCCTTGCTGGATTTTTTTTTTTTAACAGTTACAGCATGCTGCAGGGCCGCAGTAATGGGGGGAAAAGTGGGGAAGTTGTCCGGGGGCCTGGGCTCAGGAGGGGCCCACTTGAGGAACTGACATTACCCCTGGCATTAGCTGGTTTGGGAAACCAGGGCCCATTACAAGTGACTTGTCCAGGGCCCCAAAATTCATAGCTGCAGCCCTAGCATGCTGTATCGGGAGTCAGTGACATGAGCATTTCAAGGCTTGACATGCGCTGACTCCCGATACAAAAAAAAAAAAAAAAAAAAAAAAGATGCTGTCAAACTGATGGGCTGTTCAGAAAATGAAAGGAGCATACGAATATGGATTTGAACATTTATAGCATGAAGAAAGACACACAAGGCCACTGTGTGTAATTAATAACTTATTTAACAGGTAACACGATCACAAGAATCATTTTCTTATCTCCTTTAAGTTTCACTGATAATTGCACTTGTACTGGGTGCCTTGTTTTTTTTTTCTCCCACGCTGCCTGGCATGCTCCCTTCAGCCCTCGTGGTTACCCTAACCCCATCACCCACCGTTTCTGGGACTTGCGTGGAGGGGCGCACTGATTCCTCCACAGATTGACCCCTGTGGTGGGGCTAATGGGGTATCCTGAACCCCCTCCATTGCCACGCTTAGTCCGGTGGTCCCCTGCGACCAGTAGGCACTGTGGGGTCTGTGAGGCTCTGCTGGGAGGCATCCTGCTGCCAACAGTGTTTTCTGCTCTTCTTCTTGGTTCCTCAACCCACAGACGCTCCATGGGACAATGACTGGACGTGTGTACGTCAAGGACGTGCTTGACATACTCTATCAGGGTGTGTCCCCCACCCAGAACTGCTGCTCCCACCTGATCACCACCCATGATCACCTAGGTGGTGGTGTCACAGTGAAGCAGATTGGCCTCCCTCCCCAGAGAAGGACAGCGTCCACTGGGACGCTCAGTCCTCTTCCCCCCCCCCCGCTGCCCCCTGAGCAGCCCAGGCTCATCACCAAACCGGGGTCGCCGGTGTGCAGCAGGTAAGGCATGGTTGCCTCTGTCCTCAGCGCTACTGGGCCTGGATGCCTTGTTTATATCCCTTGCCATTCTGTTACGATTTAATTACTGTTAACTTTCATCAACTTTGACTGCCTTCATTGTGCTTGTCCCCTAGTGTTCTAGTAACTGTTGCTTATACCTTACTTTGATGTACAAATACTAATTGACTTGTTACATTTTTCCTATCTCTGTATTCTTGTCACATGTTGATATGTACTTATTGCCTTCATTTTTGCGCATAACTGTTATGACTCTTTTTGTAATCTCTCAGGTCATGCCTGGAAACAGGCATTGTATTATCTAGTGCACCTACCCAGTAAAAAAAACTGAAGAAATAAATACACTTTATTTTTCAGGGCATTTAACAGCCACTGATTTTTCTTGCTTTTTTATTCTGGGCTCTCATTATACTGCGGACCTCCCCCACCCCCATTGCATTCCTGCCAAATTGCCTTCAACTTACCTAGACTATAATACAACCTTCAATCTGATGTGCAGCATGGGTTTAGGGCTGGTCACAACACAGAGACCGCTCTCGTCAAGTTCACTAATTTCATTGATGAAGCTAATGACAAAGGTGTCTTCACTGACTCGGTCTTTGTGGACCTAACCTTCGACCTAGTCGATCACATGGTCCTCCTCAACACCCTCTCCAGTCTCAGTTTCTCTGGTGATGTGGTCAACTGGATCTCAGGCACCAGAACAACACAGAAAACTTCTAGCTAGCAGTCTGTAGCGGGGGACCGCCCCCTGTCGTCGGCCTACCCCGACATCGGCCAGTGGTATAAAAGGGGTGATCCCCGAGCCCAGCCTCTGTTCTTTTTCTGCCATTGACCCATGCACATCGGTTCCACAGATGCCTTCTGCTCTAGGCAACCGCCATTTTTCGCGATCACCTGCACTTTATTATTTTTTCTAAAAGTAGAATTTTTTTCTGTATTTCCTCTGCATGTCTTCTTCTTTGACCTCGTCAGCAGAACTGAGCTTTCCCAGTGTCCTTGCAGCAAGCAGACCCAACCAAAGATGGCCACACTTCCTGCCTCTTCTGCCTAGGCCCAGACCATGATACAGAGGACTGCAAATGCTGCTTGAAGTTTAGCCAGAAGACCAGGATCTGCTGCCAGAAGGCCCTGAAAAGCTTCTTGCTAGAAAAGAAATTAGCTGTGATGGAGTAACAGATCCGGGGAAAAGGTTCCTTCTCCTCTCTGATTTCAAGGGCCTCTACTTCTTCGTCTTCTGATAGGGAGAAGAAGTTGGATGGAAAGCACAAACACCGGGATAAACACAAGGACAAACCCCAGTCATCCTTACATTCCTGGTCCCCTCTTCAGATGATGACTGGCTCTGGGACATCTTCCCATGGGAGGTCTGATTCGTCTTCCACGGCAGCCCTCTCTTCCTCCAGGCTCCCCGTGGTTAAACCACCCTCTCTCATTCAGATGTCAGGTGGTGGTTCTTTGGGGTCGGGGACTTCTTCCTCTGCCTCCGAGCCCCTGTTGTTCAGGCTCTTGCATCAGACTGCGGGTTCTCAGCCAGGTGGCTCGGCCAGGTCTTCAGGCGGTGGGTCCCTGCCCATTGTCCGCCCGGCCTCAACATTTGCTAAGTCTGATCCTGGCTCCGGTGCTGATGCCTCCCAGCGACGCCAGGGGCATGCGCTTGCCTGTCCTGGGAGAGTGATGCCTCTGACCCATTCAGGAGTTAGATCCCCATGGCAGGTTCTTTCTCAGATGATGCTGGCAGCCTCCCCTGACTGGCATCAGTCAACGCTTGTCTGGTGTATGCGGGCTACCCCGACGTAGAATCTGACGACACACATTCTGTTGTTGCCCAAGCACCCGATGTTGCTGGCTGACCCTAATATTTCCTCTCAGCCGACGCCAGAGGACCCGGCGTCTGGTCTGATGACACTTCCCAGGCTGACACCAGATAACCAGACACCCGCTGGGCTGCCACCGGTCAGCCTAAACCCTCAGGGTCTGACACCTGTGTTACTGCCACCAAAGGGTCTGACGCCGGGGGCCATCTGACGTTCCCTCACCAATGCCAGATAATCCCTCTGTGCCTCAGAATCCTTTGACAGATCTCATGGCTGCTTGACCAGAATGATGGAATGTGGTCAAGGATGACCTGATACCAAATACGCCTCCTATGCCTCCCTCCTAATGAGCCTCTTCATTTGGGGGCAAAGCTTCAGGCTCCTCCTCAGCAGCCTATGCCAACGCCAAAAAAGCATACTGTGCAACCAGATGACACTGGTAGGGGCTGCTCTAAGCATCACAACTGAAAGCACTGTAGCTCGTCCTCAGGCAGGCACCGACGTAGGTCGCATGACTGCAGACACCATTGTTCGTCCTCTCAGTCTTCTTTGGGGAGTCGGACCAGTGTTCCTCTTCCTCCTCCTTGATGTAGTCTGACTCTGGAATGTCCCCCCCCTCTGGCAAACCCAAAGGACTCCCCAGGTCTCCTCCCGATGACCTGACCTTCATGGAGGTCATGTGGTATATCCAGTCCAATATGAGCTGGGATACCAAAGATTTGGACCCAGAGAGACACCATTTGGCTATTTTCCTCCGTCAGAAGGATCCAAAGCCTGTGGTTGTTCCTCCTCTGGTGGATCCATTTAAGGACATCACCAGATCAGCTTGAAAATGCTCGTCTTCCACCCCTGCTGTTTATAGGAAGGCTGATCGCCTCTATAATGCTCCTCGAGATGAGCCCTTCTTTGGAGAGCAACAGATTGCAGACTCCATGATAATTATGGCAGTCCATGATTGGTCCAAGAGGCCCCGGCATCTTAGCACTCAGCCTCCTGACAAAGATTTGAAGCAGGTGGAACAACTTGGCAGAAAAGTCTATGCCTCGGCCACCTGTGCCATTTGCTCCCTGAATTTTTTAGCCAATGGTCCAGTGTCAGAACGCCGTGTGGGAGAAGGCCATGGAACTGGTTTAGACTCAGCAGGATAGTCCTCAGAAAGCTGAGCTGTTACATATTCTGAAATCGGATTCGGACATATGTACTCACATCCCACGTTCCTCCTATGACATGGCAGATTCAGTGGCTAGGGCAGCAGCCACCGGCATCTGCCTTCATTATTCCTGGCTCAGCATCCCGGGTTTTACCCCAGGCTTCCAGGCGAACATTATGGATGCCCCTTTCAAGGGATCAGTCCTTTTCCACGAGAAGTCTGGAAAGGTTGTTACTCGACTTCAGGAATCTGGCAAGGCTGTTGGATCCATACAGACCATGTACAGATCTAACCAAAAACAGACCAGCCATCAGTCATTTCATTGGTCCTCAGGGCAACAACCCCGAGGCCAAAAAAACAGAGGTGCCTTTAAACGTAAGGCCACTTCTCAGGCCTCAAGAGGTTCAGATCCCAGAGCCCTCAAAACCTCCCAGGCCCCTTTGCCTGTCCCTGGTTCCTCAGCCTGACTCCTTACCTGACCCCTCCTTCCCCGGCAGAATATCTGGAGGAGGCAGTGGGGGGTCACTTTTCTCTCTATCTAGAAGGATGGCATGGAATGACCACAGATTAATGGGTTTTTCAGCTGATCGAGAAAGGACATACTCTGGAGTTCACGGCGATGCTCCCGGAGACCCCCACCCATAAACTCCCATTACCCTCCGTCACACGTTTCCCTCATTCAGATGGAGATCGAAGCACTCTTGCTGAAGCAGGCCATAGAGCCCGTTCCTCCAGATTAAAGAGGAAAGGGCTTTTATTTCCACTTTTTTCTAGTTCCAAAGAAATTGGGGTACCTACGGCCTATCCTGGATCTCAGTCACCTGAACAAGTACATAGAATACAAAAGATTCAGGATGGTCACTCTTCCAGGCTTGCTCTCCCTCCTTCATCAAGGGGATTGGCTGTGCTACCTGGATATGCAGGATGCTTACCTCCTGATTTTGGTCTTTCAACACCACAGGAGGTTCCTTCGAGTCCGCTTCTGCGGCAACCACTACTACTTCCGCGCCCTGCCATTCGGCCTGTCCTCAGCTCCATGAGTTTTTACAAAGTGCCTGGCAGTAGTATCTGCGGCCCTTCAGAGGAAAGGTTATTATGTCTTCCCCTGCCTGGACAGTTGGCTCTTGGCAGCCCCCTCCAGGGATCTGCTGATCAGCACTGTTGAAGACACCTCCACCTTGTTTCAAGACCTAGGGATCACCCCCAGTCTCCCAAAGTTCTCTCTGTGGCCCAGCCAAAGATTGCAGTACATCAGGACAGTTCTGCACACTGCTGAAGAAAACGCCTTCCTACCTCTGGACAGGGCGGAACACCTTCAGGATCAGGCTCGACTGGTTTCCTCATTACGACACATTCCAGCCAGGGTATTTTATTTTAGTTATTTATTTAGGTTTTGGAAAGTACCTTTGAGTCAAGGCTCTTTTACAAAGGTTCCACGTCAGTAAAACAGAACAGCAGTGCAAAAACAGGATACACATCTAAGTCCCTAAAACATAAAATAAGGTTACACAGATTACAAAGCAGCCAGTGGCACTGTCAGGGAGAGTATCAAACATAATTCAGTATGGTATGAATACACTTTAGGGAAGAAGCCAGGAACTAGCAGTTGCCAGGGTGGGCACAGGAAATGGGCGGATAGAAGGGCTCAGTTAGCAGAGTCGGGGAAGGGAAATGGGGTGGGGGAGCTGAAGTAGGGGACAGGGGCTGAAATAGACCTAGACAGGAGAGCATTAGAGAGAGTAGAGGGATGCAGTGTGAGTAGGGTAGGGAGGGAGATGGTGTGGGCACAGGGGTTGTGGGTGGTCAGGGAAAGAGACAAAAAAGAAGTCAGGTAGGAAATGGTGTGATGGGGGAAGACAAATGGGAAGTAATAGGTGTAGCTAATAATCTGGGAATTTGGGAAGTAATCACAAGAATCCTGGGCAGTGAGGTAATGGCGCAGATTCTGCTTGAAAGCACCAAGCGAAGTAAGGTTGGCTAATTCTGTTGTCAGCAAGTTGATCCAGCTTGAGGCTCTGTATTTGAAGGAGCATTGGCCTTGAGTGGTCCAACAGCGGGGTACAGAAAAAATTTGAGATTCCGAACTTCTGGTAGAACAGGAGACACAGTAAGGATTTATAGTTTTTTTTTTTTTTTTAATTCAAGTGTTTTATGCTTCCCGAGCACTGGCAGGAGCTTCAGCCCTCCTGAAGAGGGAGACTCTCTCTCTGTCGGGTCCCGCCACACCACACTTGCCTACCCCGGAGATTCCTCCACGGCTTGCCCTCCGTGGCAGGGCCGGGGAGGTGGCACCCCCTTCCCCGGGGACCAAGTCCAGAAGCCGGGGTCGGCCCTCAGCGCGGCAGACCATCATGGAGCCCTGCCAGGCTCCTTTTCCTTCCTGTTTCTCCCACCCCCCTACTGACGTAATTACGTTGGAGCACGCCTCCCGACCCGTATTGCCCTACCCGTATTGCCCTCCAGTCACTACTAGAGGGCAGTCAATGAGCGGGATAATGTGGGACCCTTCCCCCGAGAGAGAGAGCAGTCCTCCAGACACTCAATCCCCCGCTGACCCAGGCTCGTTCCCGAACTCGGGTCGCCTGTGTGGAGTGAGGTGTGGTGTCCAGCGCTTCAACCCTCAGCACCACCAGGCCAGCTAGGATTTAGAGTTTTGAGTACCCCAGGGGGCATAAGACCCAACGAGATCTTCTTAGCTAGGATGCAGGTCTGGTATCTGAGTCTACCAGTTAGTTGGAGTCAGTTAACTTGCTCATAGGTATCACAAGTATGTGAGAGGTGGGGGGGGGCAGCGGTTAGCAGACTACAGGTCTTGTTTAGGGCTAAGGCTAAGCGCCGGAGTGCAGAGTCGGTAGCTGATCCATATATCACTAGTCTGTAGTTAGTTACGGAGATTACTGAGCTCCGGATAGCGGTGTTTGGGGCCGTGAAGCAATCCTTATGCTTATATAGTAATCCTATGTGAGTATTCACAGTTTTAGCAATGTTGTCAATATGTTTGGAGTACGCAAGAGTGCAGTCGAGGGTCACTCCCAGATATTTAAACAGGTAAACTTGCGCCAAAGTTATCCCGACACTTGTAGATAGTTAGTCCTCATTCTTTATGTTTTCTGTGGGTTCCATGAAACATAATTGTTTTAGTTTTATTGTAGTTCAAGATAAGTTTATGCTTTTTGAACCAGGACTCGACTGAAATGAAACTTTTCCTGCAGCTGGGACTGTAACGAGAGAGGATCTCGTACAGAAGAATTCTGTCATGGCAAGATGCAGGAAGATTGTTTAGGAATATGCTAAAGAGCAAGGGACCTAAAATGGATCCTTGCGGGACTCCAGAGCTCACCGGAAGGGAGGTGGAGAGGGTGTCACCAATTCTAACTTGTTGGGTTCGATCACTGAGGTAGCTATGGAACCATTGAGTGGTGTCAGTTGAGAGACCAATGAGAGGTAGTTGTTCGATCAGCAAGGTGTGGTTAATGGTGTTGAACGCCTTTGTCAGATCAGTGTAAGTAGTGCCAACAAGGTGCCCCTGATCACGGGTATAATGTATGTAGGAGGTGAATTAAGGGAGAGCAGTGGCTGTGCTCTGACCTTGTCGAAATCTGTGCTGCTCAGGACATTGTAGTTTGTATTTGTAAAGATAATCATTATGCTGTTTGGCAACTATGTGCTCCAAGGCTTTGGAAAGGGGGGAGAATGGAGATAGGTCTGTAGGTGCTAGTTAGAGTCTTGTCACCACTTTCGTGAATTGGAGTAACCACTGCAGATTTCCATTTTTTCGGGAACTGTGAGATCGTGAGGGACAGGTTTAGAATTTTGGTGGGGGGGGGGGCAGGACTGTCTATAGTGAGTGCGAGGAGTTTCATATCAGGGGAATCCCCACTTGGTCTGGACTTCCCAAGCACTTTGAGAAGATGCTTTCTAGCAAGACTCTTAGAGGTGGTTCTAATGCAGAACGTCGGGTGCCCCAGAGTGGGTTCTGAAGAGTCTGCTGATATGGCATGGGGGGAGGGGTCAAAGAAGGTTGGAGGTAGCACATGACTGAGATCCGTGAAGGTGCCGTTAAACGTGTTAGCCACGGAGACTGGATCCGCAGAGATGGTTCCATTTAGGTTGACCATGGCAGTTGTAACTTTGGGGACATTCCCAATTACTTCAGAGAGGTTGGGCCAGAATTTCTTCCCATCTTTTCATGTACTAGCTAGAGTGCTTCTATAATAGTTTGCTTTCTCATGGCGAGTCATTCTTAAACAGGCAGTCCTTGCAACTTTGTAGGCCTGAGTGCCTGCCTGAGAGCCTGTTAGCTTGGCACGGTGCCAGAGAAGGTCCCAAGTTCTAAATTGCTCAAGTAGGTCAAAAGTTATCCACGGGTTGTTAAACCCCTTAATCTTGTGTTTTCCATAAGGGGAATGGACATTACAGGCAGAGTTGAAACTGTGAATAGAGTAGTCAAGTGCAGTATCCACATCAGGGACCATGTCTGTTGGTGACCAGTCAAGTTCACGGAGGTGAGTTTTAAGGGGTCCTATATGACCAGGAATCAATTTTCTACTATTAATGATTTTTTTTGGGGGGGGTGGCGAATTTGTTGATCCAGGTGCACAGGATAGAGGAATGATCACTGATACATTCTGGGAGAACTTCAGCTTGAGTGATGCGATTAGGTTGTTTAGTAAGTACCCAATCCAGAAGGGTACTGGTCACAGGCCTGTTGTTCACCCGGGTGGGGATGGGACCATTTGCATGAAAAGTTTGCTGCAGTCAAGGCATCCTTATAGTTGTTTGCACTAGGGGAAGACCAATTAACGTTAAAATCTCCAAGCAGGATGATTTCTGAGCTTTGGCCAAGGGAGTCGATACAGTCAAGGTGGGGGTGTAAGCCTTGGCTGGAAAGTTTAGACAGAGGCCACTCTCAGGACTTTATTATGCGCTCCAAGTAATATCTTGATGGAAAGAACCTGGATGTCATTTTCAGGCTGAGGCAAATTTTTATTTATTTTTATTTAGCTTTTGTTAACCGGGTAAGTGCACTAGCCATAAAATTACTATTTTTAGGCACGACCCGGGAGAGTACAGACATGCAGAAACTTAACAGGATAACAATTTATAAGTGCTTTACATACAATGAGTTAAAGAGGATACAATATATCAGAACATACAAAGTAAAGCGCTTTACATACAATGAGTTAAAGTGGATACAACATATCAGAGACATACAGAGTAGACCATTCAGAAGTTCATAGGTGCCTACCTATGCAATGAATAGAGAGGACCTTGGACAATAAATTATCAGGTGACATATCATATGAAAAGAACAAGGTACACGAAAACAAAAACAGGTAATACAAAAGGAAAAAATAACCATTGAGAGCAGGGGGTGTCATTAAGGAAAAGGTCGGTAAGTGAGGAAGAGGGGAGCAAGCCATGAAATTAGATTATTTGAGTGTATGTAAGTGTAAGGGAGATGCCTGCAGTGCAAGATTGTATATGGGCAGGGAAAGGGAGCCGGGACAGGCTGAGGCAGTAAGAGGGTTATATAGAGGTGAGGAAATACTATTGTATGGCCAGAGACATCAGTCATTAGGTAGGGTGAAAGCAGGAACAGGTATCAGCAATCAGCAGATTTGAGCGCAGTTTTCTCTTAAAGCATGTGTGGGAGCTAGAAAGTCTAATGTCAAGGGGAAGGGAATTCCACAGCTGTGGAGCCGCATGCTCAAATGCAACAGTTCATTTATGGCATGGCCCTTTAGAGACTCTTTTAGGTAGAGAACACAGCCTCCACTCTTCTTGGAAAGCCTGTTATGCCTGAAAACAGTATAACCAGGGATTGATATTGCAGAACCTGGAATCTTTGGGGACAACCATGTCTGAACCACTGATATAATGTCTGGATTATGGTATGCTGTCCGTGCGGTTAAGGAGTCAAGTTTACTGAGCAGGCTGCAGATGTTTAAGCTTTCCCTGGAAGCCTTAGGTATTCCTAAGGCTTCTAGGGATCATGGCAGTGGCCATCGCAACTGTCCCCCCTTGCACGCTTGTACATGAGGGTTCCCCAGTGGATCCTCCGAGTCCAATGAGACCAATGCATGGACAAATTGGAGCAGCAGGTGACGGTCTCCACTCTGGTACGCCATACTCTGACTTGGTGGTTGAACCTCTCAAATCTTTCCACTGGGGTTCACTTTCAACAGGATTCTCCTTCTCAGATTCGGACTACGGATGCGTCTGGCCTGGGCTGGGGTGCCCATTTGGCAGACCATCATATCCAGGGAACTTGGTATCCCCAAGAGCAACATCTCCATATCAACATATTGGAGATGTGGATGATACTGTATGCCCTCCAGGCATTCCAGACGAATCTGCTGCCAGGTCCTCTCCTAATTCAGACAGGGAACATGTCAGTGATCTTCTACAAAAAAAGCAAGGGGGGGGGCTCACTCTTACTCCCTCTGCAGGGAGGCCATGAGAGTCTGGTATTGGGCCATCGAGCATCATCTGGAACTCACTACTGTGCATGTCCCAGGCATAAAAAACATCTTGGCTGACAGTTTAAGCTGATCTCATTCCAAGGCTCGTGAATGGGAACTCCTTCAATCAGTGGCCGAAGAGCTGTTTGACAAGTGGGACTGGCCAGAGCTGGACCTCTTTGCATCCTCAGTCAATGCCAAGGGCCTGGTGTTTTCTGGTGAGATGTGTTGTCCCTCTCTTTGACAGGGAGGTTTCTGTATGCCTTCCCTCCCTTTCCATTACTGCAGAGTCCTCCTCAAATTGCAGTTGGAGGGAGCAGGGATGATCCTAGTAGCTCCCTACTGGCCACGTCAGATTTGGTTCCCACTATTTCAGCAGCTGGCAGTGTAACCTCAGATTTCCCTACCCCTGAGCTCAGGCTTGCTTTCCCAGGAGCAGGGCACTTTGGTCCATCCGGACCTTAAGTCGTTGTACATGCACGCATGGCTCCTGCAGACCTAGCAGTTGCTCGATTTGGTGTTTCCCCCAGAGTGGCAGATGTCCTGGTGGCTGTTGGGAAGTCTTCCATCAGGCCACTTATGCAATGAAGTGGAAGCGGTTCTGCATTTGGACTTCCACTTGCCACCTCGATCCATTCACCTGCCCAGTAAATTCTGTTTTGGAGTACCTCCTTTCTCTATCAGACTCTGGACTGAGCTGCTCCTCCATTAAGGTGCATTTATCGGCCATCTCTGTGTATTGTTTATCTGCAGAGGGCAAAACTCTTGTTCAGCTGGATCTTTCCCACAGTTTCTTGTGGGGTATCCTTCACCTCGGACCTCCCATCAGGGACCCTGTTCTCCCATGGGACCTTTTATTTGTTTTGGAAAAACTTACGCTGCCTCCCTTTGAACTGGCCACAAGTTGCGAGCTACACTTTCTGTCATGGAAAGCATTATTTTTAGTTGCCATTACTTCTGCTCGAAGGATTTCTGAGCTTCAGGCTTTGATGTGTAAAGAGCCTTATTTATGTTTCCACAAGGACAGGGTATCCTTGTAGATGAATCCTATGTTCTTGCCTAAAGTGGAATCTGAGTTTACTTTGAATCAGGACATCCACCTACCAGTTTACTACCCAGAGTATTCTAACGGGGGGGGGAGACTGTACTTCATACTCTGGATGTTCACTGGGTGCTTCGTTACTACTTAGATCGCACCCGTGCTGTTCGAAAGTCTGAACAGTTTGTTTCTTTTGCCCCAAGGACTGAAGGGGCTGTTATTTCTAAGCAAACGTTATCTAAATGGTTAAGTCAACTGTATTGTTTATTGCTGCCTCAAATATGATAATCCTTTACTGGGACCGGTTAAAGGCCATTCTACCAGGGACATGGTTGCTTCCTTTGCATCCATTAAAAATGTGTCTGCGGCCGATATCTGCACAGCTGCCACTTGGAGTCCTGTACACACCTTCATCAGGCATTACAGTTTGGACATTGCCTCTCGTCGAAGGACAGGCTTAGGCCTTGCTGTTCTACAAGGACTGTTCTCATGGGCAATTTCAGTAGACGTTGTCCTCCTCCTGGTTGACGAGGGTTAGTCCTTATGGTGTAGCCTGCTGCAAGAGCTCCCCCTCGAAGTGAGATAGTACAGTTGTGTAAGATCTTACCGTAACAGTAGATCTTCGAGAGGAGCTCTTGCGGCAGGCGCTGCTTTCCCTCCCACCTTCCCCCTGGTGACGGTTTCTCCATTGACTGCTTTCATTTCCTCATTCCGGAGGAACTGTCTCAGTTCTCCATTTCTGGGTTTGCTGGGGTCTCCTGCGGGAGAACTGAGGTTGGGCTGAGGGACCACCCCTTTTATACCATTGACTGACGTCGGGGGGGGGGCAACATCAGGGGCAGTCCCCTGCTATAGACTGCTAGCTAGAAGTTTTCTGTGGGGTACTGGTGCCTACTGGCTTCAGTCCTTATGGTGTAGCCTGCTGCAAGAGCTCCTCTCGAAGATCTACTATTATGGTAAGTTCTTACGTAATTGTACTTTCTCAAACTACCTTAGTCACAGATCCCACAGGGGACTGTAATAGAAGGTGTCCTTTCTGACCCATTCCCCATCAGATATGGTGTTCCTCAGGGCTCCATTCTGGGACCCCTCCTCTTCTCCCTCATGGTCAACTCCCTCTCCGAGATATGCTGGCACACAGAAATCATCCTCTACGCAGATGATGCAACACTGTTCTGCAAAGAAAGGGATCCATCTATCCTACATGAAAAACTCCAGCAGGATTTCTACCGGCTCCACTCCTGGTTCTCTTCCAGAGGACTAGTCCTAAACTGTAAAAAAAAAAAAAAAAAAAAAATTTAAAATTCTGTGGTTTTCTCAGGAGTCAGAAAAACTGCTGCCTTTGAATTCACCCTCCAGGATAATGATGGCAACCCTATAGAAAGAGTCGCTGAGTTCAAATACCTTGCCCCTCTCCTAGACTGTCACTTAACCTTCGACCTTCACATTACTCAGGTTATTAAGAAGGCACACCAAAGCCTTGGCATGTTGTACAG
Source organism: Neoceratodus forsteri (assembly GCA_016271365.2). Taxonomy (NCBI): domain Eukaryota; kingdom Metazoa; phylum Chordata; order Ceratodontiformes; family Ceratodontidae; genus Neoceratodus; species Neoceratodus forsteri. The sequence continues at coordinate 1,821,286,399 of CM057449.1, read as the reverse complement.
AAACCTTTTCTAATCTCTGAATCCAAGGCTCTCCTTGCGAGTAGCTTCCTGCTCCCCATCTTTGACTATGGCACATTAATCTACTACCCTGCCGTTTCTCAAAAAAATCTCAGTATGCTAAGGACCACCTATCACAACGTCATCCGGTTCGCCACAGGCCTCCCTAGACTTACCCACCACTGTGACCTTAACCAAACAGCCAACTGCCTACCACTAGAGGACAGGCTGGACAGCAAAATCCTGACCACCTTCCACAAACTCATAATGGGACATTTACCGAACCGTGTTGTCTCCATTTTCCCAAGGTTTGCTCCCATAAGATCCATTAGAAGATCCTCCTCCCTGGCTTTCTCCCTACCATCATACTACTCAAGGTCAGCACACCCTCTCCTGTAAGGGCGTAAAACTACATAAAAGCCTGCTCCCATCCCTAGTGCAATGTCCGTCACTAGCCTCATTCAAGTTAAACTTAAAGGGCCTCCTGCCTAGTACTCAGACCAGAAAATGCTTGAATGTATGATAACGTGCACTTATTCTTCTACATCCTGTAATTATTGTTTTGTATTTTGATTTCTTGTGTTGCCTTTTTTGCTTATTCCTCAATGTTTATTTCTCTGCACGCATTCTGTACAGTTCCTTTATGTAACCTATGTAAACCTTGTATTGCTGTTCGCTGTTCTTTGTACAACTGGACGCTTGTGAAAATGGGCAATTTTTGCTCACATGCCTTTCCTGTGTAAAAAAATAAACTGAAACAGACTGAGATGGGCAAATGGTCTCTGCCATACCCCACTCGTAAAGCAGCCTTTGGGACTGCTGTGTAACAATATCTGCTGAGCCGTTCACATCAGAGGAAGAGCACATCACTTATACACGTCTGCTCTTTGCTGGCCCTTGGGAGTCGTAGATCAATGAGTACTCCTAAATCAGGGTCTTTAACCACCAAATATGTGGAATTTTATTTTTATATTTTTGTTTTATTATGTTTTAGGGAGCAGTGAAAACTATTTTGGGAGGTTTCCAAAATATCCTGAACCAAGCAGCTTCATCTTTGGAAGGTAGGTACTGACTTTACAGCCACAGTTCAAAATTCGATCATTTGCCTGTTTACTTTGATGATTGATTGGTAAGTGATGCAGAGTAAAGCTGTGACCTTGCCATCAGTAATCAACTACTCCCTTTAAACCTTGCCAGAGCTGTACTGTACATTCATATCTTTTTCAGGGGTATCTCAGTCATCAGGTTACACCGTAGAAACCTTCGCCATCAGAGAAGGGCAGTCCACACAGAAGATGTTCAGTATCTCAACTGGGGCCACCCAAGCCGTCGACGTCATCCAACGTCAGCAACCCTATATAAGTGTAGGCGGCCCCACTCCCTCCTCAGTTCTTTCCCACTGTCGACTTGCTTGCACAGTCTCTGCGGAAGCTTCGTCACAGTGTTTGTGCCTTTTTCTCTACTTTTTACCTAAATCTTATTTTAAGAGGTTTCTTTTTGTTTGTTGCAAGCGTTAATCCTTCATCTTCTCTTTTCCATTGCTGCCTCTGCGGAAAGAAGATTGCCTCTGCAGACGAATGCTCCATTTGTGTCTGCTGTCTTGGGCCTGATCACAATATCTCCAACTGTGAGCTCTGCCAGAAGATTAGCCAAACAACCCTCAGGTGATGCAAGAAGGCTCTCAAAAAATTCCTGATTTAACAGCAGGTAGCCAGCTCCGGCCAGGGGTCCTCCAGGGCGCCGGCTGCTCAGTTGCTGACCAGCTCTTTGAGCTCCCAGGCCTCCAAGGCCTGAGACAAGTTCTTGGGGAAAAGTCATAAAAAAGACCGGGATCGCTCCCTCAGGTGGTGATCCCGTTCCCCATCGGCATCACCTTCTTGGGGGGGCTGTTCGTCGGCTGTGGCTGCTCCGATGAAGAGGCCAGCTGTCCAGGTCTCTCCGCCTACTAGACCCATACCGATGGCACCTCCGCCCAACACACAGGGCGCTCAGCCCCTCCGTCATTAACAACAGTCTCTTCATCAATGACCATTCTGTCGAGTCCTGCCCCTTCCGGAATACAGGCTCTTACGGGTTCCCAGGACATAGCCGGAGGATCGTCAGCACTTGTGCAGTCGAATCCCCCACTGTCGACATCCACGATTGACCTGAACGAAGTACTGGTCAAGTTCACGACTGTACTCATTCAGCAGCTGGGCGCCTTGAATAGGCTCACTTTACCGACACCGTCAGCGGCAGCTTTGTCATCGACACCCGTTCATCAACTTCTGGAGACCCCCCCATGGGACTCCAGTGGCGAATACGACACCAGACCCAGACGAAGAGGTCGATGTTGAGGAGTAGTATCACTCTGATCTCATCTTTCCTGATGATATAGAGGATGAGGAGGAAGAGATGCTGATCTCAGACAAGTCCGTCTCCTCTGTCACTGAGGACTCGGTGAAACACACTCCAGGGTCTCCTCCTGAGGATGCCACATTTTTTAATGTGATGAAACAGTTGTCTGCCGCCAAGGGCTTCCAGACTGAGGAAGAGGATGTCACCAGGAAAGACCTGGTGGACTTCCAGGAGATCCCTGAATCTCCTCCTAAGATCATTCTTCCAATGCTTCCAGCCTTGAAGAATGCCACCATGGTAGTCTGGCACAGGCCAGGCATGGGCGGATCTAAGGTGCCTAAACACCTTAGCTCCCTGCCCCCCAGGCAAGGAATATCGTAGGATTGACCTCTGGGGAAAAAAGGGTTTCTAGGGACATGGATATGTTGTTCATCCACACTGTCTGGCAGGTTACTTGCCGCTTTAAATCTTGCCAGAAGGTCTTCAAGCTAGCTCCTCCTATCCACCCGGGTGGTAAAACTCTTGGCTCGCCCCATGACTCCAGATCTTCCTTACCGCTTGGGAGCTCAGGTTCTCTCCTTAACGCTCTGCGTGATAGACTGGATCCTATCTCTTCGGTTCGTCCGAAACTCGTTTTAAAATTCTAAAGACTTCGGTCTTCCTTTTCCCTCACGGCTGCGATGGACAAATCGACTCCCGGTTTTCGGCGGTGCCCTTGTGGGCAGAAGATGTCCAGAATGGATCCGCACTCCATGTGCGTCTACTGCCTCAGCCTAGAACACGACCTGCAGGCCTGCGAGTCTTGCTGTTCGTTCTCGGCCAACGTCTTGGAGGATCGCGCTGCCCGGTTGAAGCTTGGGCGCCCGAGAAGCGCTACCCGCCGATAAAGTCGAAAGAGTCCTGTTGGGCGGTTACCGCGGCGGCTGGCTCGGCTGAGCAGCTCGAGCAGATGATCGCCCTCAAGGAGGAGGCGGCCCAGGCCGCATCTTCCTCCTCCTTGGTCGTGGCATTTATCCCGCTTTCTTTGGGTACCTCGTATTCTGCTTTGTTTAAGGAGCTTTGCCATTCCCTTTCCACGAAGGGAGAGGGGCCATTGGGACATTCCTCTCGGTCTAAAAAGAAGGATCCCAAGGGTAAGTCCCATCGTCGGCGTTCATGGGAGCGGGAGAGGTCCCCTTCCCCGGACAGCCGACTGTCAACATCGGTCAAGGTTGCAGCTAAGGCTGCTGGCTTCACGGCGTCCCCGTCAGGTCAGCCGGCCGAGACAACCGTCGACGCTGTTGAGATTTTTCTCGACCCGTTGGATGGAGTGTCAGCTGGTGAAGCCGACAACCCTTCTTCGCGGTTCCCGCTGGAAATCGGTTGCCTGCGCCCTCAGTACGCAGCAGTCGGTTAAGGTGTCGAGCCGAGGGAAGAGCGGGTGTCCCCCGCTCCCTCCCAGGCCCGCCCTTGGACACACCGAGGATCTCGGTCTCGGACCTCTTCTTGGTCCAGCCGATCCCACCGACATCGGCGGTCTCAGTCTCGGCACCGAGGTCGACGCCGCTTATCCTCGTCTTCCTCCTCGGATGAGGAGAGGCTTTGGCGCAAATTGCGTCGACACTACGAGGAACTGATGTGGCAGCAGTTACTTTTGTCTGGGAGCAAGTTGACACCGGCGCCTTCCCTGGTCATCAAGTGGCTGTCACCCGAACGGCTGAAACAGCCTCTCGCTGCAGTCGAGATGCCCAAGCCTGGGCCGGTTGTTCGGCTGAAACCTGCTGACCCACCGATTGTGGTGGAACCTCCGCCTCCGCAACCGAAATCGGGGGCGCCGACCAAGGGCTCTCGGTCGGGTCAAGGCCTGCCCCACAGGTTGTCGGTCACCCTCACTCACGACTGGTCTTGGCAGGTGGAGGGTGGCTCAGGCCCCTAGGCAGCTCTTCGCGGACTCCTCGGAGTCCTACGATGACTCCTCACTGTTCTCCAGGCCGGTTGACCTGGAGTCCTCCGGGGGCCAGTCGTTGGACGAAAGCCCATCATCCTTCATGGGTTTGCTTCGGCTCATCTCGGAGTCCACTGCGATGCAGCTCGGGCCCGTATCCAAGCGGGCCAAGTATCCCCTGACGGAGATACTGGACCTGGACCGAGGGGATTCACCTACAGAGGCCTTTCCGGTGGCTGAAGCCATTGTTGGCCCAGCCTTGGAGCTTTGGCAGCGGCCTGTTTCCTGCCCTGCGCCTTGACCAGGATGGTCAGGAAGTATCGGTCCCTTACCTCTTATTCGGTCGAACACCCTCTGCCGAGGGTAGGTCACAAGCAGTTTCCAACGTCCAAGAGCGCTAGGGGCGTGGACAAGCCCCGACAAGGAGTCCAAAAAGCTGGACTACGCCGGGCGCAAGGTGTACGCTGCATCCTCCCTTGGCCTCCGCCAGGCCAGCTCAGCCATGCTGAAGGCACATTTCTCCCACGCCCTCATGGGCTCCCTGGATGAGGTGATCCCTCATCTCCCGGCCGACCTCCAGACCACGGTCTGGCAGGTTCGGGACCAGGGTAGGGCGGTGGCGAAGCAGCAGCTCCAAACAGCTCTGGACATAGGGGACTCCTGTGCCAGATCAGTTGCAGCTGTGGTGGCCATGCGCCACAGAGCATGGCTGAGGATATCCACCTTCACAGCGGATACCCAGCACAAGTTGGCGGATGTCCCCTTCCTGAGGACTGACCTCTTCGGCCCTGGAGTGGAAGGTCACCTCCAGCGGATCGAAAAGTCCAATGCCACTCTGGACTCGGTCACCTCTGCCCAGAAGGACAAAGGCCGCCGTCAGCAGCAACACAAGCCCTTTCATCCTTCTGCACCTGCGGCACGTCCGGCCCAACAGCAGCATCAGGGCCAGCAGGCTCGTGCTTGGCATCCCAAACCCAAGCCCGCGGCTTCCTCCAACAGGAAGCAGGGAGGTAAAGGCCCAGGAGCTCCCTCAGCCGGTCCCTCCTCCAAGCCTGCCCAGTGACGGGTTGAGGTGTGTCGCCACCAGCCTCGTCTCTCCCCCTGGGATCCCCCCATGGGGGGACGGCTCCGCCACTTCCTTTCCCCCTGGTCCGCTATCACCACGGACCGCTGGGTATTGGAGGTGGTAGGAAAGGGCCTGCCTCTGGAGTTTGAGCAGACCCCACCCTTTCGAGCCGTCGCCCCTCGGGGGTGCCACGGGGTCCGCAGCCTCGCTGTTGGCCTGCCGAGCCGATATTGCCCTGCTCCTCGAAAAAGAGGTGATCAGAAGGTGGCGGATCCTCCTGCAGACCCGGGGTTTGTGTCCAGGAATTTCCTGGTCCCAAAACGGACGGGGGGCTGGCGCCCCATTCTCGACCTGCACAACCTGAACAGGTTCTTAAGGTCTCGGACCTTCAGGATGGTCACTCTGGCTCAGATAATCCCATCCTTGGAACGAGGCGTGTGGTTCTGTTCCCTGGACCTCCAGGACGCATTGTTTCACGTCCCAATCCGTCCCGTCTCATCAGAGATTCCTCCGCTTCAGAGTGGAGGGATCCCTTTTCGAGTTCCGGGCCATGCCCTTCGGCCTCTCCCTAGCTCCCGGGGTCTTCACCAAATGCATGGCAGTGGTGACAGCATTCCTGTGGTGCCGAAGGGTCCGGGTGTACCCCTACCTGGACGACTGGCTGATTGCAGCCCCCTCCAGAGCGGAGGTGGAGCGGTCCAGAGATCTGGCCCTCCAGGTTTGCTCTCAGATTGATCTCCTTATCAACGAGGCCAAGTCGGAACTCATGCCAAAGCAGGTGATACATTTCATCGGGGCAGAGCTCGACTCTCTTTGAGCCAGAGCACGGCTCCTGGCGGACAGGGCAGAGGTTCTTTTCTCCTTTGCCCAATCATTTCAGGTTGGGCAATCGCGCCCTGCCTGGGACTTCCTGCACCTCCTGGGCCTCATGGCGGCCTGCACCAGCGTGGTCCATTGGGCCCGCTGGTACATGCGTCCCCTTCAGTGGGGACTGGCCAGCCAATGGTCACAGCGCTCGATCCATTGGATCAGCTAGTGACAGTGACCCAGGGGATGTGGAACACTCTCAGTGGTGGACCATTCTGGCACATCTGCAGGAGGGCATCCCGCTTGTCTGCCCGAGCCGACGGTCTCTCTATCGACCGATGCCTCTCTGATGGGTTGGGGTGCCCATCTGGGGAGCACAGAGCACCGGCCTCTGGTTCCTCGGAGTCGATGCCACATCAACCTGCTGGAGCTTGAGCGGTTCATCTAGCCCTCACCGCCTTCGCTCCGTTTCTATGGGGTCAAGTGGTTCAGGTCCAGACGGACAATACCACGACCATGTACTACCTAAACCTCCAGGGCGGGATGCGCTCCATGCCTCTGTGCAGGGAAGCTCTCCGCATTTGGTGTCTCGTGCGCAGCCTGGAGGCGGATCTCCTCGCCATTCACATGGCAGGAGCCTCCAACACCCTGGCCGATGCCTAAGCCGGATAAGGGGCTGCGTCTCACGAGTGGTCTCTCCTGCCGGTAGTACAAGATCTCTTCTCCCACTGAGGCATGCCTCAGGTGGACCTGTTGCCTCCAAGGAGAATCTGAGCTGAGACTGTTTCATGCCCGCCCCTCAGCGGGGCTCGCTGCAGGGGATGCCTTCTCGGGCCATGGACCCGGGCCTCTTCTCGCCTTTCCCCATTTCCTTGATTCACAAGGTGCTTCTCAAAGCGAGGAGGGACAAGGCGAGTGATTCTGGTAGCTCCAGACTGGCCCGTCAGTTCTGGTATCCAGATCTCCTCAGTCTCAGCTCCAGGCTCCCGAGGCGGCTTCCAGCCGCCCCGGACCTGATCTCAGTCAATCAGGAAGGTATTCCATCGGACCTTCAATCCCTGCACCTGACGGCCTGGTTCCTGAGCAGCTAGAGTTCCAGGCCTTGGGTCTCTCCGACAAGGTCCTCCAGCGTCGTTGAGGCGTCCTGTAAGTCGACCAGAAAATGCTCGCCTTCAAATGGAAGAGATTTTCCATTTGGTGTCAGAACAAGGGCCTGGACCCTTCCTCCTGTTCCTTGGCAAGCATTCTGGACTACCTATGGTCCCTTTCTCAGCAAGGGCTTCGGTCAACGACCCTTAAGGTGCACCTGGCAGCCATCTCTGCTTACCGGGCGTGGGCCGGGAAGCAGTCGGTGGAGCAGGAAAAGGTGGTCAGGTGCTTTTTCAAAGGCTTTAATCACATATCCCCTCCGGTGCGAGAACCTCCACCTCCGTGGGATCTACTGCTGGTATTGGCTAAGCTCATGGGCAGGTCATTTGAACCGATGCACAGGTGTGACATCTCTCACCTGTCATGGAAGACCACCTTTTTGGTGGCTATCACGTCAGCCAGAAGGATGAGAGAGCTCCAGGCGCTTTCCATCGAGTCTCCTTATCTGTTCTTCCACAGGGACAAGGTTGTCCTGTGCCCCCACCCGAAATTCCTTCCGAAGGTGGTGTCGGAGTTTCACCTTAACTAGGTGTTGACTCTGCCGGTGTTCTACCCCAATCACACCTTGGAGGCCGAATATAGGCTCCATACTTTGGACCCTAGAAGAGTGCTCGCTTATTATAAGGAACAGACGGCTGAAGTTCGGGGAGATGTTCGCCAGCTGTTTGTCACCTACGCTGAAGCTGCACCTGGCAGACCTGCAGCCAAGCGGACGATAGGCAGGTGGGTCACCACCTGCATAGATCTCTGCTATAGGTTGGCGGACTTGGAGCCTCCCAGAGGGATAAGAGCTCATTCTACCTGCCATACCGCTGCATCGGTAGCTGCTTCCAGGGACGTCCCTATCCAGGAAATCTGCAGGGATGCTACCTGGAAGTCAGTACATACCTTCATCACCCACTACCACATCGACCTTGAGTCACGCTGGGATGCTGGTTTTGGGGCCTCAGTTCTCCAGTCTTTATTCCCTAAGTAGGGAGTGTGCACCTTGCCTCCCTCCTCCTGGAGAACTGCTAGGAGTCTGCCAGACAGTGTGGATGAACAACATATCCATGTCCCTAGAAATACAGGTTACTCACCTGTAACAGGAGTTCTAGGAATGGTATATGTTGTTCATCCACACAACCCACCCGGCTTCAACGCACAACCTGGCTTCCAGCGGGCTAGTTCTGGCGTCATGGGGCGGAGCCGAGAGTTTTACCACCCAGGTGGGTGGGAGGAGCCAGCTTGAAGACCTTCCGGCAAGATTTAAAGCGGCAAGGAACCTGCCAGACAGTGTGGATGAACAACGTATACCATTCCTAGAACTCCTGTTACAGGTGAGTAACCTGTATTTATGTCTCCTCCATCTGAGGATTGCTGCTTATCTGTCACACATGGTTAATTACCAAAATGCCAACTGGAGTAAGGGCAAAGCTGCAGCTCAGGCACGCCCTGATGGCTCACAGAAGCAGGAATTGCTACCAAGGATGTTAGCAAACTCCTCCTCAGAGCTCTGTACTTCATGGCCAATACAGTTGCCAGAGCAACTGCCACTGTCATATGCCTTCGTAGGCACTCCTGGCTTAGTCTCTGGATTTTCAGTCGATGTGCAGCATAAGGTGCTTAATGCACCTTTCAGTGGCACCAAGCTGTTCGGCCCTGGTGTTCAGGACCTCATAAATGATCTACAGGCCTCTGGCACAGCCATTAGATTGGTCCATTCCCTCTACCACACTCAATCAGAGGGCAGAAGGCAGCTTACGTTTCATAAACAAAACAGTAGGCCTGGATCAGCTCCCCATACCCAGGGAAAGCACAGAGCCCTGGCTTCCTTGCCCACCCACTCCAGTGCTGGAGCAGCAGCCAAGCACCCCAGGAGTGAGGGACCAGCCCCTGTGGCTGGCTCCACCTCTGTTTGACTCCTTGCCAGACCCCTGTCCTCTGGTTCAGACCCAGGAGGTTGTGGTCGGAGGTGGGTTCTCCTTCCATTTGAATCAGTGGAGAACCATAACTTCAGATGCATGGATTCTGCAAGTCATAGAAAAGGGTCACACCCTGGAGCTTATACAGCTGCCTCCAGACACCACTCCACCACCCTCCAACCAACCCCCCCCTCCAGCTTACTTGTCTGTCCTCCAGGAGGAAGTGCAGTCTCTTTTGCGCAAACAGGCCATCAAAACAGTGCCCTGACACCAGAGAAACCAGGGGTTTTATACCAGGATCTTTCTGGTCCCCAAAAAGACCAGAGATCCGAGGCCCCATCCTAGATCTGAAGGCGCTCAATCTCTTTGTCCAGTATAAAAAGTTCTGGATAGTAACTTTGCCTGGCCTAATACCCCTCTTCAAGACTGGGAACTGGCTCTGTTCACTGGACATGAAGCATGTTTACTTGCACATCTCGGTCTTTCCTCCTCACAGACGGTTTCTTCGTTTTGCCTTTCAGAATGAGCATTATCAGTTCACTGCTGCCCTTTGACTTATCCTCTGCGCCATGAGTCTTTACCAAGTGTTTGGCAGTGATTGCAGCAGCTCTCAGAAGAGAGGGACTGTGTGTCTTACCTTATCTGGATGATTGGCTTCTCAAGGCCACGTCCAGAGAACAGCTCTTGCTGACTCTGGAGCGTACCCTCCAGCTATTCCACTCCCTGGACATAACTGTCAGTCTACCAAAGTTGGTTCTGGTACCGTTCCAAAGGTTGCAGTATATCGGGGCGGTTCTGGATTCCAAGCAGGGGAAGGCCTTTCTGCCTCCAAACAGGGCGGAGTGCCTCATAGCCCAAGCTCAGGAGGTCACTCAGAGTCAGTACATTCCTGCCAGGGTGTACCTCAGACTGTTGGGATTAATGGCAGCGGCCATTCCCACTGTTCCACTGGCCAGGCTTCATATACGCACCCTTCAGTGGACCCTCAGGTTACAATGGGACCAGCACACGGACGAGTTGGACTAGTCCTGGTCTCCTCTCCAGTACGTAAGGTACTGCAGTGGTGGATGGACCTCTTGAATCTACTTCAAGGTCTTCCTTTCCAGATTTCTTCCCTGCATCAGATCTTAACCACAGATGTTTCGGGTCTAGGCTGGGGAGCACACCTGGGTCCCTTCCAAACCCAGGGCTCCTGGTCCCAATGGGAAGCCACCCTGCATATCAATGTCCTGTTGATGAGAGCAGTGCTCTATGCCATGCAGGCATTTCAGGAGCACCTCGCTCCAGGCCAACTGCTGGTGCAGTCAGACAATTTGAGTGTAGTCTACTACATCAACAAACAGGGTGGGACTCACTCCTACCCCCCCTTTGCAAGGAAACCATGAGAGTGTGGTATTGGGCACGGGAACACAGCCTGAGACTGTCTGCAGTCCATGTTCCAGCCATCCGAAACACGCTGGCGGACAGTCTCAGCAGGACTCAGTCCAGCATGCACAACTGGGCACTTCTCTCATCCGTCGCAGAAGATCTGTTCAACAGATGGGGGGTCATCCAGAGTTGGACCTTTTTGCATCCCCACTCAGTGCAAAACTGCCCAATTTATGCTCGCTAGATCCGGGGCCTGGAGTTTCCTGGCAAGACGTGTTGTCCCTCTCTTGGAGCAGAAGGTTTCTGTATGCATTCCGGCTGTTTCCTCTGACCCAGAGGGTGCTGATAAAGCTGCAAATGATGGGGGCCAGCATGATTCTGGTGGCTCCATTCTGTCCTCGATAGATATGGTTCCCCTTGCTTCAGCATCTGGCAGAGGAACCTCCGGTCCCTTTGCCTCTTTGCAGGAACCTGCTGACCCAGGATCAAGGGACCATGGTCCATCCCAACCTCCGGTCCCTTCATCTGCATGCCTGGCTCCTGAGAGCATAGCCATCGCCAGGTTTTGGGGTTTCTTTAACAGGGTGGTTGATGTCCTAGTGGCTGCATGGAAGCCTTCCACTCATGCCACATATGCTATGGAATCAAAACTGTTTGCCATCTGGGCTGTCAAACACTCTATGGACCCTTTCGTCTGCCCAGTGAATCATATCCTGGAATACCTGATCTTTGTCTGATTTGGGCCTCCAGTATTCTTCACTCAAGGTCCACCTTTCGACTATTTCTGTCTTTCATGAGCCTGTGGGTGACTGCACAATTGCTCAGCTGGATGTCTCCCGTACTTTTCTTTGAGGCATCCTGCACCTGAAACTCCCAGTCCGTTCCCTTGTCCCGACTTGGGACTTAAATTTTATTTTGGAGAAGTTGATCCTGTCTCCTTTTGAGTTGATCGCGACTTGCGATTTGTGCTTTCTGTCTTAGAAAGGGCTCTTTTTAGTTGCAATTACTTCTGCTTGAAGAATTTCAGAGCTTCAGGTCCTCTGGTGTGAGGAGCCTTATTTGATTTTTCACAAAGAGAGTGTCTTTGTGCACAAATCCTAAATTCCAGCCCAAGGTGGTTTCTGAGTTCACACTCAATCAGTCTATCCACCTTCTTCTTTATTTTTCTGAGCTTGCTAATCCAGGGGAAGCACTGCTCAATACATTTCCTGTGCACAGAACTTTGAAATACTATCTGCTTCGGACTAAAGAGTCCAGAAAGTTGAAGCAGCTGTTTGTTTCCTTCTCCCCAGGTAGAGAGGGTGCTTCAGTTTCTAAACAATGTTTATCCAAATGGTTGGCATATTGCTTTGTGTTCTTCTACAACAAGTGTAGCAAGGAATTGCTTGGTGCTGTCAAAGCTCATTCCAGCAGAGGCATGGCTACCTCGGTGGCTTGTTTCAAAGGGGTCTCAGCCAATGTCATTTGTGCAGCTGCCACCTGGAGTACAGTCCACACTTTCAACAAGCATTATAGTCTGGACATTGCCTCAAGAGCCTGTGCAAGATTTGACAGGGTTGTATTGCAAGGATTCCTGTCTCATTGAGATCCAGCCTCGCAAACTATATGTTTACTCTTGTCACTGCTTGGTACTCATTGCTACGGTGTTACCTGATGACTGGAATACCCCTGAAGAAGATAGAACAGTTATGTAAGAACTTACTGAAATAGTAGATCTTCGAAGGGATCTCAGTCATCATTCCCTCCCACCATCCCCCTTCTTGGGGCTTCTGTCTAGGAACTGGCTATCTGGTGTATCCAGTCTTTTTACTTAGAGTGGGGTACCTCTTTTGCTTCTCTGTTCCCAAGGGTGTGAGCCTTGCTTCCTTCATCTCTGAGGAGGGAGTGGGATCGCCTACGCCTATATAGGGTTGCTGATGTCAACAGCGTGAGCGGCACCAGTTGTACTGCTGAAAATCTTTTGTGTGGATTCCTCTTCTCTGATGACGAAGGTTCCTATGGTGTAACCTGATAACTGAGTTCCCCTCGATGATCTACCATTACGATAAGTTCTTACATAACTGTTCTTTGTACTACATTCAATATTGTCTTACTACTGTAATTAATGGTAGCCTTTTATATACACAGTGAAAGATCAAATGTGGGTTTCCAGTCGACTATCCACTTCTTTTGATATCTGCCAAAACTGTACAGCTATCTTGTGGATATTCGTATTTGCTCGGTGGGTGATGCTCATCATTTAGATGTGCATGCTTTCTGTTTGGGAATATCAGGAGGAGGAGGAGGTTAAAGGGACACTGTCAACCCTTTTTCCATTATAGTATTTCTAGTTGACACTCCACATGTTATAAGTGCTACCTTCTTTGAAATTCATGCCGATTGTTTTATCTGCTTCTTTCTTAGTAGAACTGAACTATATATGAATTGTATAATTATGCCCAGCCTTGTATAACCTGTGCAAGCTTGGCCTGGGTTACCTCTGTGATCTCCACATCCCTACAGTCCAGCATGCCCCCTCTCCTTCACCGAGAAATGCCTCCTGGTGGTTCCTAGGGCAAGACTGAGAACCACAGGGGACTGCTCTTTTGAAGTAGTAGGACCTTTACTATGGAATTCTCTGCTGAGGGCTGTGAGGAGACCTCTTTAGTGGAGGCCTTCAAAAATGGTCGTAAAACCTGTTTATATACACAGGCTTACTGAGACTGAATAATTCCTTACTAACATACTAAAATGCCAGCAGAATAGGCCTAACGGTCTTTCGTGTCTGCTCGTTCGGTCAGCCCCCACCCTGGGTGCTGACCTTGCTGTCCCCTTCGCCTTCTCTGGCTTCTCCCTTCCCAGTTCCGGATATTCTTGCTGCATTGGATTTTGCTTCCAGAACCCTTCCCCGTACCTGTCCCACCCCTCTTGAACCCCTCCACTGTCTCTGCCTCCACCAGCCCCTAGGTAGTGCACTCCATGGCTCCATCACCCTCTCAGTGGTAGCACCTCCACCTTTCTCCCTGAATCTTCCCCTCAGCTTCCACCCATGCCTCTAGTGGCCCCTTCCTCCTTCCTTCAGAAGCACCCTGACTGTTCCTCCCTATTTACCCTCTTCATGTACCTGAAGACCTCTATCATGTCCCCCTGGTCCCTTCTCTCTTCCAATGTGTACATATTTAGCTCTTGAGCCTCTCCTCATAGGTCCTGTCCCCAAGCCCCAAATTATTTTGGTTGCCTCCTCTGGACCCTCTCCAGGAGGTTAATGTCCCTCTTTAAGTGTGGCCTCCAAAACTGCAGCAGTACTCAGGTGCGGCCTCACCAAGCAGTTATACAGAGGAGTATCACTTCCCTCCTTCTGGAGGTGATCCCCTAGCGATGCATCCCAGCATCCTGTTGGCCTTGGCTGCTGCCCTCCTACAAGTCTCAGAGTTGTTCATCTTGACATCCACCACCACCCCCAGGTCCCTCTCAGCCATCGAGACTTGTAGCATTCCCCAGGGTGTACACTTGGCCTGGGTTTCTGGTCCCCAGGTGGAGTACCTTGCATTTCCCTGCATTGAACCTCAGCTTCCACTTTCTAGACCATCTTTCCAGAGCCTCCAGGTCCCCCTGTAGGGCCACCCTCCCCTCCTCCCCATCCACCACCGCCCCCAGTTTCGAGTCATCTGCAGAGAGACTCATCTCACTCCTGATTCCTGTCCTTATGTCAGATACGTAGGCGTTGAACAGAAGGGGCCCAAGGACTGATCCCTGTGGGACCCCACTGATGACCCTCCTTGGGGATGAGACTATCCCACCAACTACGACCCTCTGGTTCTGGTCCTTGAGCCAATTGCCTATCCATCTGATCATCTGGTTCCCCATCCCCATTTCTCCCAGCTTATCCAACAGGCCCACGTGAGGTACAGAGTCAAATGCCTTGCTGAAGTCTAGAAAGAGGACATCCACTGGTCTACCCAGGTCCAAGGCACTTGTCACCCAGTCATAGAACTCCACCAGGTTTGTCTGACACGATTTCCCCGGGATGAATCCATGCTGTCTATCGTCCAGGCACCTGACTTATCCAGGTCCCCCAAGCCTCTCCTTGACAATGCCCTCCATCACCTTGCCCACCACGATGTCAGGCTGACAGGTCTGTAGTTCCCTGCCACCTCCCTTGATCCCCCTTGTGGATAGGCACTATATGAGCCACCTTCCAGTCTTGGGGCACCCACCCTGTCCTCAGAGATGGTGAAAAGCTCTGCCAGGGTTTTGCCAGGACATCTGCAAGTTCCTTCCAGCACTCTGGGATGTAGTTATCCGGCCCGGTGCTTTCTGCGTCTTAAGGGAACTGAGGGCTCCCTCACTCTCTCTGTGATTTCCACTTCTGGTACCTCTTCTCCTGCTTAGCCCTCCCCAACCTGCCAGTGATGCCTCCCTCTCTCCCCAGACCTGCCGATCGGTAAGGGTCCCCCCCTCCTCAGTATCTCTGTCTCCTCCCATGTATGATGCAGCACCCCCATTTTCCCTGGTGAAAACTGAGGTGAAGTACTCATTTAGTACCTCAGCCTGCTCCCCCGGGTCTTGTGCCCATCTCTCCCCTGATTTAATCCTGCTAATCTGCCCCTTCACCCTTCGTCTTTCCCCAATGTATCTAAAGAACCCCTTGTTCCCTCTCCTAATTTCCCTGGCCAGGTTCTGCTCCTTCCTTGCCTTAGCCGCCCTCACCACTCTAGTGGCCCTTCTAGCCATCAGCTCGTACTCCACTCGATCCCTTTCATTTCTTGAGCACTTGAATTGCTTATAGGCTGCTTTCTTTCCCGGCACCACCTCCTGGACCTCCCTGGTCCACCAGCAGGGTTTTTGGGCCCTACCGCATTTTCGTCTTACTCTTGCACAGGTGCTGGTAGCATCCTGCACCCCTCTCCTGATGATTTCCCACCTACTATCTGCGTCCATGTCTGACCCAATCCCATCCAAATGCTCCTTAAGGATCCTTCCCATTTCCTTAAAATCCACCCCCCTGAAGTCGGTTACTTCCGTCTTTGTGCAGCCTTCTACCCCTCCTAGGTCCAGGCAGAACCAGACCGTGGCATGGTCACTCCCCGCCAATGGGTCCCTTACCTCCAGGCCCCCAATCTGGTCACTGTCTGCCAGGACCACATCCAGTACCCATGCCTCCCTGGTCGGTTCCCTCACCTGCTGAGTTAGGAATGCGTCTTGAAAGACATCCAACAACCTCTGTTCCTAGTCACAGGGGATGTCATAGTCTCCAGTCTGTTCCTGGCATGTTTAAGTCCCCAACACCACCACCCGTTCCTCTGCCCAGTCTGCAGTGTCTCCTAACATCTGCCACCAGACTGTCCTCCAGCTCCTCCGCCAGGGCAGGGGTCTATACCACTCCCTATTTTCTCTCTTGCCCCCCTTGTTATCAAGGTGACCCAGATCGCCTCCACGGCTCCTCCGCCTCCTCTACTCCCCCTATGCCAATGCAGTTTTTGACTATCATTGCTACCCTCCTCCTTCCCTCCCCTGTCCTTCCTGAACATAGTGTAACCCTCCAGGTTCAGGTCCCAGTCATGTCTTGCAGTGGCCCAAGTCTCAGTGACCGCTGCCACATCCACTGCTTCCTCAGTTAACATCGCCTGGAGCTCAGGCATTTTGTTACAAGCTCCTGGCATTTAGCAAGACTACCTTCCACCCTTTTCCTATAGTTCCATTTCCCCTGCGTGTTCCCATGGGATTCTGTTTTCCCCTGGTCTGCAGTTTGCCAGTTGACCTTTTCCTGCAATCCTCCTGGTCCCCAGGGGGTGGAGACAGAGTCCCTCCTTTATTGGCACCCCCTTGACAGCCTTTTCTCCCATCCCACCCCCCTTCACGAGTTTAAACCCCACTTTTCACCAATGAACCCCTCTATTTTCAACTTAAGGATTCCCTCCCTCCAAATTGAGATGGAGTCTATCTCTAGCATACAGCTCCTTATCCTCCCAGGTCTCCCCCCAATCCCCTATCAACCCATACCCTCTGGCCTCACACCACTCCCTGAGCCACTGGTTTATCTCCCTAATTTTCCTTTTGTGTTCCCCACTAGCCCTTGGCACTGGCAGGATTTCTGAGAAGGAAACTGTGCATCCTATGTCATGACAGACCTGGCGAGCTCCCTGAATCTTGCCTGTATCTCTAGCTCGCTATTTCCCTCAGTGTCATTTGTACCCAGGTGGACCAGTATGTCTGGGGAACCCCCACAATCCTTGCCGCTGATATACCTCGTGCTTAGCCCTGTGCATCGTTAGTCCAGGAAGCATCTGTTCTAACTAGCCAGGCTTCTCCTCCTATCCCATTTGATACCCCTGATCATAGAATCCCCCAGCAGGAGCACTCTGACCACTCCTTTTCCTCCCTCCCCCTTCCATGTCCCTCATCCTTTCTACAGGCCCCTCCACCCAGCTGGCTCCTTGTTCCTCCCCCTATCTGGGTGCCACATGCCACCCCCTCCTTATTTACCATGGCCACCCCCTCCCCTCCAATCCTATGCCTCTCCTCCTCCTGAGTATCCTTCTGTACCTTGCTAATTCCCCCCTCACTGCTCGCAACTGGTCCTTCTCCCCCATCTGCTAAACTAGCCTGGCTCATCCTCCCTCCCTTCCTTCCTGTCACCATTTAGTTCCTCCTTGCTCGTCATGCTCCCCTGGCCTAAACCCTCAGCTCCCTTTACTGAATCCTCCTTGTACTTCTGGTCCTTCTCCTTTACCTTTCCTCCCAACTGGTCCTTCTTGCGCTTTCCTCCCTCTTCCCCCTGCCCCTCCTGCTCTGATTCACTGCTCCCCCCATTCTCCTGCATTCCAGGTCCCCCCCTGTTCTTCCTGCTATCTGGCCCCTGCCTCCTGCCTCCCACTCCCATTCCCTTTCTGTCTCTAACCACCTCTGTCGTGGCTACATCACGCCCCTCATCCTTGAGCAGAAGAAGAGAATTGAAGCGGTTACTGAGTGTAAGGTCTGATCCACCTCCCCGCCTTGCTTCCTTCTGTCCAGCCCTGGCCGTCTGCCTACTTCCCTGAGAATGTTGTCCCTCCGTCCCCCCTTTGTGAGGGTCCCCAGTTACCTGCCTGCTTCCTTGGTAGTGTCCTTTTGGACCCCCTCTGCCAGGGTCCCTATGTGACCCCTGAGTATTCTCCTGCACTCCTTTCTCTATACCCCCACCCCCAGTGCTTGGTGCAACCCTGTGGGAGATTCCCAGCCCCCTTCCCCAACCATACCACCCCCCTTCCCCCAGCTTTCTCCTAATCCCCGCAACCTCCTCACTAAGCTGTGCTAGCTGGTAGCACACTGGGCAACCACCGAACTTCCAAGCCCAGTCCAGTATCATGGCTGCTCCACACCCTGTGCACCCCACCACCCTCCCAAAGATGCCGGCCCTAATGATGTGTGGTTCCATCCCCTTCCAAATAGGTTTCCTTGGGTAAGCCACCAGGTTCCCCCCTAGTCCAAGATACCCCTGCTGCCTAATCAGGTCACCCACTAATCTTAGAGACAGTCCCACTGTACACCAGTAACCCTGTTACTAGGTGCAGTACAACACATTAAACTTATAAGGGAAATGAACAACTCCCTAAGCTCCTCTCTCCCAGCCTTTAAATCCAACCCCCAGTGGCTAGAACTACATGAGCTGCACCAGCAGCCTTTTCCTCCAATTGCAGGGCAGGTGTTCCCCTATAAATTTGCAGACTTCTGGGGAGGGAGGGGTGAGGGAGGGTGGGTCCTGGGCAGACACCTGACTCGAGAGAGAGTGTATCAGCCCTGTGTCTCCCCTCCAAGCCCAGCAGCTAAAGAACCAAGCCCAAGCAAATCCCACCAAATAGGTTTTAAATCAGAAGAAATAGACCTCTACCAGCACAGCCTGTTACACAGTGAAACATCCACAAAAAGAGCCCCACTTACAGCCACCAAATCAGTTTACAAACATCAAGCAGCCCCCAAAACAATACCCTGCTAGCCCCTTAGAAGTAAGAAAGAAAAGAACTAACCTACCAAGTAAAATCCACAAGAACCCTGTGAAAACAACAGCAGCAGCTACTGTCCTGGAACACAACTGATCCTGTCCCCTTCCAGTTCTTTCTGGTACTAAAATGTGAATGCCTCAGATATGTAGCAGTGTAACTTTGTTAAGAGACTCTTTTTATTAGGGGTTGTACTTTGTGTATATTGTACAGCATGTTACAGTCTTATGTTGGTATTTATTATTTTAGTGCTGCTCTCTTTGTTTTATTGTATGGGCACCCTGAGCCTCTGGGGGAGGGTGTCATAAATAAATGAAATCTACTTCTATTACTTTTTTGTGTCCGATTCTTGATCTACTCTTACTGGATATTTCCTGACCCTTAGGAACAGCCACAAACAATGCAGCCGCTCATGGTGCCATAGTCACCTCTCCTCTCACTGCATTATGAGTAGCTAGACTGTGTTGGTGGTGTTCCCAAGTCCAGGCAAGGTGCAGTGGGGGTTGATTAAGGACTGTAAACAAGAACATTTTGGTGTGGTAACACTAGTACGGTGTATAGTCTGTTTTTCACTTTTAAAAAGAAAAAAAATAGAATCCGAATCAAACTACCAGCTGCATCAGCAAACTGCAGAATGTGACCAACCATAATGAGTTTTTTAAAATGGGGACACTTTGAGACATAAGAGGTCTGTCAGTGTCCCTTAAAGCAAGACACATCCCCATCCCAACTTTGTCCTTGTGATCCCCAGCGATAATCGGACAAACACTTCCTTTCATCTTTTCAGTTGTACCAGTAAATGGTCAACCCCACCCCCCGGTGACTCCTGCTTTGCTCAGTATACTTGCTCTAAACTGCACATCACGGAGCTGATAAAACAATGCAGTGTTTAGCATGTTTTTCTACTGAGACATTATGTACACACCATGATGGGTTTTTGATGAGAATACTGTGTCGAATGTTATGTCATCGGTTTAATTGTGAATTTATGGACTGAAAGACTAAAGGTCACGTGTAATTTTTTAAAGGTAATGTCCTTAATACTTGGTTAAGGCTGTTCTTAGTCCCATTATTCAAGTACAGCAAGCTTCAGACTGGTGACATCAGGTACTGTAATCAGACTGAAATGTCAGAGTTGGCAGGTGCACTAGAGAGCCAGAACCAACAAGTTGCACATGGGCTCTGCTTACAACTCACTTAACTTTGATAATAGTAATATGAAAGAGTTGATTTTGCTGAATTTAAATAGAATATTCCTGAGACACAGAGGAGCAAATTGATACCTGTCTCCGGAATGGCATACTGAAGGGTGCAGCCGGAGGAGGACTGAGGCAACCACCTCCACCTACTGAGACCTCAAGCAGCTCCGGAAGTGGGAGGCCTGAGGCCATGAATGCTGAGCCACTATGACACAAAGTACTGAAGGAGGTCAGAGCCATGGACCTAAAGGCTGGAATTGCAGGATGATCGAATGAAGGCTGTGTCCTTTGCTGATACCAGATCCACCTCTACCCAACAACTGTGGCAAAGTTAACAGCAGAGAACACCCAGCTACTCAGCAGACTGGAGGCCCTAGAAGACGAAGCTAGGGCCTCACATATTCGATTGGTGGGCATTCCAGAAGCCATCGAGGGTGACAGCTTGCTGAAATTCATCTCTGAGTGGTTGAAGTCTGTGCTACAGGTCGAAGAAGATTTTGAGAGCAGGTGTCTGTATAAGGCATATCGAATTAACATGACAGGGGTGCAAAGAAGTGTGTCCAGAACAGAGGTTCTAAGGACTGCCAGTGCTGAACTATTAAACAAACTATACCTGGACCTTTCATTTATTACCAGAAATAAGCATAAACAATTTGATGTGGTTAGAAAGAAACTGTCCCCTTGGAATTAACTTGCTTTTGTTCCCAGCAAGATGTCAAATAGTGTATTTATTCATTTATTTAAAAGTTGGTAATCGGGAAAAGCACACTGAGCCGAGGTTCGTTTCCCGGTGCGACCCGGGGATGCAAGCAGTGTAAAAATACAACAAGGGTACATTGTAGGATAAAGAAACTGTAGTTACAAAACAACATAAGAGATCATTTGAACAATTACAAATCACACGCAGTAATTTACAACAAGAGGCAGTGCACAGTGAGACTACACAGGTGACTGTTGCAGTAAGTGCTTTGGAGACCAATGCTAAGGAGTCAGTCATACAAGAGTTTGCCAGGCTAAGAGAGCATAGGGTGAAAACTAGGGAGCTGGGCTGGGGCTGGGGTGGGAGAGTGACATGAGCAGCTTGAGCCAGGGAGTAGTCGAAGAAGGGATTTGAGAGAGGTGAGTGAAGGGGAGTGGTGAGTGTCCTGAGGATGTTGGTTCCATAGAGATGGGAGGCAGCAGGAGAAGGCTGTCTGACCAGCTCCAGTGTGAGGGAGAAGCAGTGAGAGTCTCTGGACCGAAGGGAGTATGTAGAGGGGCTTGTTGGCATAAGAAGGGAAGAGAGGTAGGAAGGGAGAGTTCCAAACCAGTATTTAGCTATGAAAGAAAGGCAGTGCATCCCACGCCTGCGAGACAGAGGCTTGATGGAGAGAGAAGAGTAGAGGAGACAGTGGCGAGTGAGAGGGGGGAGGAGGTGGCAGAGTGACAGAAAGAGTTGAGGAGAGTCTCTAGTTTAGGAAGATGCAGAGGGAGCCATAGACAGTGTCTGCGTAGTCTATAACTGGTAGGATTGTTTTCGTGACAAGAGCCCAGCGGGTAGGTAGGGGGAGGCATTCGCTGTGGCGGTAGAGAATGCTGAGCTTTGGACATAGTTTAGTGTAGATGGCATCAATGTGAGATGAGAAATTGAGGTTGCTGTCCAACCACACCCCGAGGTATTTGAAAGGAGGGACCATGTCAAGGGAGAAGCCATCCAGTGTTACAAATGCAGGGACTGACTGAAGTCTGGACAGCCTCTGCCTGGATCCAAAGAGCATTGAGACTGTTTTTATGGTGTCTCGTTTTAGGTGGTTTACCCTGAACCAATGCTGTATTTCTTCAAAGTCATGCTGAAGGGGTGAAATTATATCAGCAGCAGCAGAGGAACCTGAGGAGTAGATCACAGTGTCGTCTGCGTACATGTGAATTAGGGAGGTTTTGCAGACAGTGGGTAGGTTGTTTATGATGACGGAAAAAAAGAATAGGACCGAGTGTGGAACCCTGGGGGACACCAGCTAGAATGGCAAGTGGGGAGGATAGGGCATTACCTACAAGGACAGATTGCTGTCTGTTATGTAAGTAGGATTTGAACCAGTTCGCAGCAGAAGGAGAGGCTGGATGAAAGGCGTTTTAGGAGCAGAAGGTGGTGTATGGAAGCAAGATGTTCCACTTTTGAGATGCAAAAGATGTGGGTCGCTGGAGACCATCCTGGAGTATGAGAAGAGATAGTAGGAGTCAGCAATATTGGCGGATGCAGAAATCGAAATTGGCACTGTCCCGCTAGCCAAATGCTGGTAGATTTTGTATCAGACTAGTAGGATTTTCCTTTAACTAGCCCTGCTGGCTTGTACTGGAGAAGATATCTCAATATGTACACCAGCTGGCTGAATGGAAAAGCCTATGGGGCTAGTGGATTTTCCCAGTCACTAACATCTGCAGGCTGTTGGCTGCAAAACGTAATTTTGAACCCTGCAGGTGAAGAGGGAGATTGAAAAACTTTGTTGAAGGGACTGGACATGTTTCACATGGGTGAGGTTTAACGAGCAGTATTGCTCACTTTAATTAGGAACTAAGGTACTCATTCTTGTAGTGTTCATTTTCCTTCAGTGGGTTTCTGTATCCCTGTAAGGCATAATGCGTTGATATTCTGAGTGGGTAAGATGTCAGAGACCTTGTGTTGGCATGAGCTCTGAGGTAAGGCACCGTTAGTGATGCACAACATTCTGAAACTGTTCCAGTTACGGTTTGTAAGGTTTAAGTTCTTGCGCTGGATTTTTCTACATGGACATGACTACAGCTGTGCTATGCTGTGGGGAAAAAACTGCTGGGGTAAAAAAGACTTGGGGACTTTTAAGAATTTATCAGACTGCAGCACAAATAAGTTGAGGAATTCCCCTCAAACAGTTAGTGTTATTGAAAGTTCCAAAGATTAGTGCCGGTGACTAAATTAATCACCCGATTTAGTGTTACAGTATATCTTAAATGCTCACAAGAGTCACTAGTGGCAACATTGCATATACCTATGAAATGTACCTAGATACGGTTTAATCGCAACCGTAGGGTTGTGGTAACAGTTGATCTTCCTGGACATAAGTCTCCACCACTCATTCACACTAGTGGGATTGGCACCGGAGGCACTAAGACCCATCGGGAGCAAACTTTTTGCTGGAGGTGGTAGCGAGAAACCAGCGCCGCGAGACACGAGAGATGGGCGGGTCTGGCGCCGTTCGGCCTCGAAGCTCTTCTTGGCCCACAGGTCAAAAAAGAGAAGGCATCACTCGAGGTCGCCCTCTGGTATGTCTGCGCGTCGACGGTCGGTTATCGTTGCTAGTTGCCGGTCTCCTTCTCCGGAGTCGCCAACTTCCGATAATCGTCGTCCTCGACATCGGAGCCCTTCCCCGCCTATAGGTAGGGCTCCAGATGAGCAGTTTCATCAGTGGGCCGCTCTTATGGAGCGATGGGCTCGGAGGTTGGTTCTTCTGCCTGGCTCGGTTACCTCGGGGCCCTCGGGCTCCTCCGGCGATCAGGTAGGGCGGTTGGACCTTCCTAGTCGCGCGGCGCCTTCTTCGGTGCTAGCGACTCCGTGCTTAGGTGTTTCCCCCCCTCACATGGCTGCGGCGCAGGGGGCCTCACCGATGCCCTTATCTCCTGGTTTTTTTCCTTCTCTTGCTTTCCAGGTTCCCGGGGCTTTTCCGGCGCCTTCTGCAGGGTCTGTGGCCTTGTCGGCGCCGTTTTGAAAACCGCCGGAGCTTCTTGTGTAGCAGTAGTCTCTCGGCGCCGATAAGCGGCGCCGCTGTGATCTCAGCGGCGCCCGCCGGTCGATGCCGTTGGATGAGGCGGCGCCGTTAGTGGCGTCGTCTGCGGCGCCGTTGCGGCGTCGTCCGCGGCGCCATTGCGAGTCGGCAGCGGTGCCATCGGCAGCGCCCGTCCATAGCGCCGCCCGAGGCGTTGCGGGGGGACGTGCCTCTTGGCGCCCGTCGCCTCCCTCGGTGCCGTCTTCACCCGTTTGCCGTCTCGGCGCCGGCAGCAGGGACTCTCCTTGTTTTTCTGCCATTTCCTCCTCTCCTAATTTTCACTCCTTTCCTGTCCAAACAGTCCTTTCTGGACCATCAGGAGATGATGTTGAGCCTGACCCAGACCTCGGTTGGGTGATGAAGTGGAGAAACAGGATCTTTCTTTGCTACAGAGCCTGTGGTGAGGACCTGTCCTTTAAGTCTCTGTTGAAGAACCTGGGATCACTCTTTCTCTCCAGACTACAGACATCGATCCTGGGAAGATAATAAGACTCCAGTATCTTCTAGCCGGAGATCCCTCGGTTTGACTCCTCGATTCAGCCTTCCTTGAGCGCTGTCTCAAATGGTATGGAATAACCCTGCTCTTATTCCCTCAGTGGCTAAATCCATTGATAAAGTATTCAGCTCCCAAGGATCGTCCCATTTTGGCATCCCAAGCCTTTGCGGATCCTATTGTAGTCCTGGCAGAGAATGACAAGGTCGTTCTTCCTCAAACTACTATAGCTGACCTATTAACAAGAGTCTCGTAAGATTGATACATTAGGTAAGAGAGTCTTTGCTGCCTCCACTCTAAGTACGTGTTGCCAGTTATCAAGGCTATTTTTCTCAGTATGAGTATATCCTGTGGCACTCTATGAAAAGAATGGTTGAAGCTCTTCCAGATTCGATTCCAAGTCAGAGCTTCTTCTGACCGTTATTAGAGGTATTGAGTCCAATAACCAACAGGCCAAAAGCCGCCATGGGCGCTTTCGACACTTCTCGCTCAGCAGCAGCCGAGATTTGTACTCGGCGCCATTCCTGGCTGCGTGCTTCTGGCTTCACGAATGATGCTCAGCAGCAGGTGATGGCGCTGCCTGATGGCTCCTTTCTTTTGGCCCTCAGGTGGAGCAAGCCTTAGAGGCCACTCAGAAGACTAGATCGGCCATTAAGTTGGCCAGACCTCCGCCTGCCCCTCTCGGGGCATGTGAACAGGCGTCAGTTTCATAGTCGTCAGTCCTTTCGAGGCAGAGGCAGGGAAGCTTCCATAAAGCCAACCTGCCCAACCTCAAAGAGAGGCGGCAAGCGCAGGGACCTAAAGCTCCCAGCGCTACCTTATAGTCGTTGCCCAAGTTCCATCCACTCTGCCCGGTTGGAACTTTCTCCTCCAGTGGGAGGTGCGTCTGATGTACTTCTACAACCAGTGAAGTCCATAACCTCAGACAAATGGGTCCTCGGATAATTGCGAGGTTATTCTCTCAATTTCTTGGAAACCCCGAATTGTCCTCCCATCGACAACCCAGGTTGTCGGCCTCTCAATCAGACCTCCTCACGCGGAGATCCAGGGCCTTCTGAACAACAGGGCAATAGAACTGGTGCCCCGCATCTCGAAACACAGGGTTCTCTCCATTACTTTCTGGTTCCAAAGAAATCTGGGGGATCGCCCCATTCTAGACCTCAGAAAGTTAAACAAATTCCTCCCCAGGAGAAATTCAAGATGATTTCCCTAGGTACCCTGTTACCCTTGCTGCATCAACACGACTGGCTGGCCTCTCTGGATATGCAGGATGCTTCCAGCATATCCCGTCCACCGACCCACCCAAATTCCTCAGGTTTGTAGCTTTGGGTCAGCATTATCAATTCAGAGTCCTGCCCTTTGGGCTATCCTCGGCGCGTGATTTTTACAAAGTGTTGTGCAGTTCTCTGGCGCATCTCAGGAAAGTCCGGACTCCAGTGTTTCCTACCTGGACGATTGGCTTCTAGCAACCCTTCCGGCCAAGGGACTTTGGAAGCCGTGCAAGCGACTTCTCGTCTTCTCCGTCCATGGGAGTTCTGCTGAATTTGAAAAAATCTCAACTGCAACCCTCCCAGAGGCTCCTTTTCATGGGGACCTTCTAGACACCTCTTCAGCGAAGGCTTTCCTTCCAGAGGACAGAAGACTCGACATCCTTCATTATGGCCCGTTACATCAGGGAGAACCAATCGGTTACAGCTCTCTCGATAGCAGCATGTTGAGTCTCATGGCGTCCTCGGTCTTCACTGTCCCTCTGGCCCGACTGCACATGAGAACCACCCAATGGATGCTCTCCACTCAGTGGTCCCCGACCTCTCACCCCCAGTCTTATCCCATCAAGGTGGCGGAGCCCTTGAAGGTCTCTCACCTGGTGGTCTCAAGAAACAATCTCCTGGAAGGATCCCTTTGCTCCCCGGATCATCAGATCTCCATCACCACAGATGCATCGCTAATGGGATGGGAGCTCACTGTCTCTCCCTCCACACTCAAGGTGTATGGACTCAGTTGAAACTCATCTCCACATAAATGTCCTGGAGATGAGGCGGTCCTCTATGCAATCCGAGCTCTGAAGGATGTCCTTTGTCACAAGAACATTCTCCTTCAAGCGGACAACAAAGCAGTGATGTATTACATCAACAAGCAAGGCAGTGCTCATTCTTATCCCCTTTGCAGGAAGCAATGAGGGTGTGGGAGTGGTGCTTGGAGCACAAGTCTCTGATTCAAGCGGTTTATCTGCCAGGTATACAAGCGACCTAGCAGATCACCTCAGCAGCGGAGGCAGACCCTCACAGGTGGTCTCTCGATCCAGCCGTGGCTCGGTCCCTGTTCAAAGAGTGGGGACTCCAGACCTGGACCTTTTGCATCCCCTCAGCATAAAACTGCCTCTCTTCTGCTCCAGAAATCCAGGGCCTGGCATTTTCTGTCAGGATCGCGTTCAGGCTTCGGTGGACAAAGCGCTTTCTTTCACGCCTTTCCACCACTTCCTCTAATCAGAGAGTACTCCTCAAGTTCGAGTCTCAGGGACCAAGATGATTCTCATTGCTCCTTCCTGGCCTCGGCAACTATGGTTTCCTCTACTCAACAGTATGTTGGCAGCCTCTCGAGACCACTTCCTTTAGCAATCAGTCTTTTTGACTCAGGGTTCGTTGGTCCATCCCAACCTGAAATCACTTCACCTTCATGCTTGGCTCCTGAAGAGATAGAAGTGAATCGGTTCAACGTCTCGTAGGGTCTCAGACATCCTTCTGGCTGCTCGGAAGCCAGCCACCTGAACGTCGCTTCCAAATGGAAGCGTTTTCTCTGGTGTACAAAATCCTCTTGGAATCCTTTCCTGTCCTCCTGGTAAGGTTCTGGAGTATCTTTGGACCTATCAAACTTAGGTCTTCAGTACTCCACAGTTAAAGTTCACCTTAATGCCATCTCAGCGTTCCATGAGCGGTTTCTTCCTTAACTCTGGCTCAGTTACCTATGGTGAAGAGATTTCTAAGGGTTCTCCACCAGACCCCTGTTAGCGTCCAGTTGCAGCCTGGGACATTAACCTGGTGCTGGACATGCTCACTTCGAAGCCTTTCGAACCCTTAGCTACCTGTGAGCTAAAATTTCTTACCTGGAAGACTGCCTTCCTGGTGGCCATTACCTCAGCCACGAGGGTCTCTGAGATACCATGCCTGGTTACGGACCCTCCATGTACTGTATTCCATAAGGACAAGGTAGTTCTCCGTACTCATCCTAAATTTCTTCCCAAGGTTGTGTCAGAATTCCATCTGAACCAACCTCTGGTACTCCCGCTTACTTCGCTAATTTCCAAAATGAAGGGGCAGAGCTCTTCATTCCTTGGATGTTAAGAGAGCCTTGCGGTTCTATTTAGATAGAACCAAGGATATTCATAGACTCAGCAACTATTACGTTTCTTTCAGCGACACCGGCTGGGTCAACCTGTCGCTATTAGATGCACCTCTTCATGGTTAGTGGCATGCCTTACGTCATTGCTATTCCATGGCTCAAGTTAAATTAGAAGGTGAGTGTGCGCTCACTCTACTAGAAGCGGTATTGGCATCCCTAGCGGAAGTGCCAATGTTCCAGTGCAGATGATATGTACAACGCCGCCACCTGGGCTCAGTGCATGCTTTAGATTTAGCACTATGCACTGGATGTTCATGTAAGGCGACATTCGCATTCGGCAGAACTATCCTTAATGAGCTATCTTAGGCGGCGTGAGCTCTGGCTCTCCTGCCGCCTTTTGGGGATTATCAGCTTGGTACTCTCCACTAGTGTGAATGAGTGGTGGAGACTTATGTCAGGAAGATAGGAAAGTGCATTACCCTACGTAATTCTTGAACTCTTGGGCGAGTCTCCACTCGTCCTATCCCTCTCATCCCCGAGCTCACGCTGTGTGGTCTTCACTCCCTCAAATCTTTGGGCCGTGAGGACTTCTTTGCTGACCTCTTACGGGTCATACGGACTATCTTATGTCCGTTTTTAATATTGAGTTTACTCTTTCGTTAGTTGCTGCACCTCCTTGGTAAAAGGTACTGAGGCGGTTGGAGGGTCGTCGCGAGATGGTCATTACCCTCGGAGCCGCTGCTGTAGCGCCCGTGTCTCGCGGGCGCCGTCTCGCGCCGACCCTCCAGCAAAGTTTGCTCGATGGGTCTTAGTGCCTCCGGCGCCAATCCCACTAGTGTGAATGAGTGGTGGAGACTCGTCCAGAAGATCAAGAATTACGGTAGAGTGCGTAATTTTCCTTTCTTTTAAAGGTTACCCTGTATCACCATCATGGCTGTTCTGACTGGCATGTGGATTCTATCAAATGTTAACGTACAGTCGTAATTCCCCATCTCTGTGGTGTACGGGGGGGGGGCGGGGGATAACTTTACTGTTTATCATGTCATATATGGAAGATGATTCCTAATGTATTCCTATGCCTTTCATGATGGTGTAGCTGTTTTGGTACTAAGTTGAAAACAATAAAATATAAAGTTAGAAAAAAAATGTCAGGGTTGGCAAAAATGAGTTGTAAATGTTGGGTAAACAACAGAAAACCTTAAATTAAAAAAAAAAAAAGGGAACTGTTTGAGGACCGGAGTACATAGCGGGTGTTTCCCTATTCCTTCCCCAGCTGCCACGGTTTTCTCATCATCCCCTTCCCCTCTCTCAGCCTCCCTCCTAACCATTTGTCCCCACTGAGAAGGTAAGCCACACCCCAACACCGTTCTGCAGAGAGGCCCTCGCAGCTGGAGCAAGCACTAGTCCCAAGACCAACGCACAGCCTCCCTCCTTGTACTCCCCGTTCCACTAGTCACACGTTACTAGGGGATTCTCTGGGGCTGGTGGACAGCTACAAGTATTTGGGGCAATGGATAGATAGCAAATTATCTTTCACCGCTCTCCTTGAGACCCTATGTAAGAAACTTAGTGCTGGATTGGGTTTCTGCTATAGAAATAAACACTGCTTCAGTGCTGACACAAGGAAAAGATTGGTTCAGGCCGCATTTCCCCCAGTCATACAGATGTTGTTCTATCACAAGCTTAGACAAATTGGATGTGCTCTGTCACGGGGCACTCAGATTTATAACCTGCCTAGCCCTCAGTACCCACCACTGTTCTCTGTACGCTTCAGTTGGCTGGCCTTCCTGAAAACAATGACAATATGGACTTATACGGTGTTACAAAATGATCTACCTCCCTTTATCAGGGGGCTGTTCCATAGAAATAACAGTACCTATGCTGTGAGTCGAAATAATTCCATTCTCCTTGATATTCCCAGGTACCTCACACAGTTTGGTAAATCTGCACTCGATTGCCCTCTCCCCACCTAGTGGAACAAATTGCAGTCCACGCTTAAGCGGGAGTTCCTGGTCAGTTGTAATGTGTTCAAAACTCTCCTCGATGACCATTGGAAGTGATGTTTGTACCTGTGGCTAAACCCTGATCCTATGTTTCTTATGTCCCTGCCTTCCTACACCATGCTACTGTATGTTTTTGCATTGTGTACCATGTTCTGTATATGCTATTAGATCTACTCTGTGTATGCTTTTTTTTTATTATTCCTTGTGCATCTTATTTAAAGTTTCCTTGCCTGCAGTTCCTGTAATGTAAGTTCAGGCAGTATTATGGTATCTTTCATAGTAAAATGTTATCATGCATTTGGTTTTTACTTCAGGTGTTCTTTTGAAATTGTTTTTGTATGCCATCCAAACCAGGACCTCCCTGTAAATGAGCAATGCCCAATGAAGTCTTTTCCTGGTAAAATCAATAAATACAAATACTCTCCCACTAGAGCTTGGGTGTGTCACAGCAGTAATACAATCAGAGTTTCTGTCTGCCTGAGTAGGGACACCAGTGTAGAGAATCAGTCCCAAGTCTTTCACTCGTAAGTATGATGTGCTCTCAGTCACACCATTGGGCCAGCAAAGTAAGCCATTTACCATGTCCACATTTATTTATTGAATTTTGTTGACCCGGTAAGCCCACTGGGCCTAGAAGTCCCTTTTTCAGGGGGGACCGGGGGGAGAGGGGATACAGATGGTAAGCAACTGAAATTGAACCCCAGATTAAGCTGTTGGTGGTATTTTTAGTGAATGGGAGGAATTTGGCCAGGACATAGTCACCTTGGAAGCAGCAGTGTGCATGTAACTAGTTTTATTACTGCTTTCAGTGGGATTGCGGAAGTTAACATTAAAACTACTAAGCCTGTATGGTTAGTATCTGGAAAAAGTTCAATGGCACCACAGACATTCCACTTACCCAGTTGTTGTACTTAATGCCCGGGCAGATATTTCCTCTTCCAGTACTAGCCAGAAGGGCTAGTTAAAGGAAATATTAATGGCTTTAGACTAAATCCCTTTGAATTTAAATAGTTGACTGGTGCCAAGTTCGGACCCTAGGACTTCGGCTGGGATACATTGTTGGAGCCTCTGCTGTTCATGCGGCGCTTCTAGTGCTCATTTAGTCACCAAAACAGTGTGGTGGGGCATACATTTCTCATTTCTATAAAAATAGCTTAGACTAGCGAGTCCAAGTCTTGCATCATCTCCACCTATATAATGGTGACCCAGAGCTTAGAGTATTTTTTAAATGAAAAACTCCCTCTCTATGCTGGTGTCACACTGACAGTCTTTACCTAACTGACCTTTAGTTTCCGCTGAAGAGACTGGTTGCACAGACGGTGCTCCTACTATTTGACCGCTAAAGTTACTTGTTTTACCTAATTGTAATAGTTTTGAATTACAGTCATTTGTTTTTGGTTATTTCTGTCATTTCTGTATAATTAGCAGTATTCTTTGTTAAAATCGCTATTTTCTTGGTTCCTCAGGACTGAGAAAATGACCACATTTTATTCTGTTCACTAAGCCAGTGCCAGAGTTTACCAGTAAAATATAGTAAAAAAATTGGTTCCCATTTGTGAGTTTCCAGTTTAAAAAAATATGTGTACTTTTTTCCTGTTTTTTTTGTCCCTTTTATGTGCGGCCTTGTGTTTGAACTGTCATCAGCTCATGGCTGTGGTTGGTTTCTGAGTGCTCTGCCAACATTTAAAGCACTCAGTTTTTACAGTTGAAGTTAAATTTACAAGTCTGCTTGCACTGACTGTGGTTAACATTTAAACTGTCTTTCAAGGACTGAAGTTGGACAGTTTACAGTAGTGCCCTTCCTAGTCTCATGTATGAGACGGGAAAGCCCAAGAAAAAGACTGGGACCACTGGTTTTGAAAGCTGTACACACTGTGGCACCAGTTTGCCTAAGGTAGATAGGCATAAAGAGTGTTACAAGTGTTTAGGCATGGCTCACAATTGGGAAAATTGTGAGCTTTGTAGAGTGTTTTGCCCTAAGCTGCAAAAGAGAAGATGGGCAAAAATAATTTAACTGTCCGCTCCCGTCTCTCTGTCAGACTCCAAAGAGTGTTCCCCTGTAAAGGTTACAAACCCTTTGGAGAAAATGTCAGCTGAATCCACCTCCCCTAAAGATATAGCTGGTAAGGCAGAATCCTCAAGGAAGTATTCAAGAGATTCATTATCCACATGTGATGTTCATTCAGATAAGGATAAGAAAGGCAAAAAATGACATGCTGTCACTCCAATGTCTTCTACCAGCCTGAAGAAAGGAGAAGCACACTGAACCCGAGCCAGAGGAAACAGTCGTGCCTCTTGTCCAGGCCCCTGTTCTATCGGTGGAAGAACTGAAACCAATGTGGGAATTTTTTCAGTGTGAAGCAGCAGGCAGATTGTCTCCCTGTATTGCTCTAACCCTGGCAGAATGTACCCCGGAGGAGGAATATGAGGCGTTCATATCCTCTGATGTAACCGTAGAAGATATTGGTTCCCCAGCCAGAGCTCTGGATGATTTTACATCTTGCGCTGCTTTTCGAAGGGGCATGGCTGAGACCATTTAGTGTGATAGAAAAGGTCAAAATAGTATGAGAATCATTCAGAATTTGGAAAAAAAATGTAAATTGGCCTCTATGTAGATTTTTATATGCTCTTTCATACAAGAGCAGGGCACAAGTGATCCAGCAATGTTTAGGGGTTGCAAATGTTTTTTTATTTATATTAGTCTAGCAGAATATTGCAAAAATCGTTCAGAATGTGGAAAAAAAGCATGAAAGTTGGAACATAAATAGGTTTTTATGTTTGCTGTAAAATAACATGAGGACACACATGATCTGATGATATTAAGGGGATCAAAATACAGTTAATGTTCAGTTACGAGAAAAACACCAAAAATCCACATACGTTTGAGTCATTGGTCTCCAAGTGTTTCCAGATTATTACAAATTACAACAAATAACCTTTTATACTTTACATCACTACTTTAAACCAAGCATGCAGACCCTTGGCTTGAAATTAATCTTGTATCGTTTGGGAAAATGTCCAAATGGGGATCCAGGCTTTCCCACTGTCTAGTTTCCAACCCCTGGATCCCCCTTTGGACAGTCCTTCTGGAGGCTGCTAAATCATGCAACGAGCTGATCAAATGTGGTGGCAGAAAGGCTTGCTGACCACCATGCAAACATTTTCATGCCTCACTCCCGTGTTCTGATCTGTGTGCTTGTGCAGGATCTTGCTACAGAGACAATGATAGTGATAACTAAATATTTTGGTAATTTTTGTAAACAAATATGAGAATTTTAATTCATCCCTTAACTGTAACAGGTATTTAATATTGAAATTTTGTAACCTGATTATGTGCGATCACAGAATGTTATTTGTGTGAAGTACACTTTTGTGAGATAATGACTGTAAACATATCCTGTTTTCATTTCATTACTATGTCAAGAAGTCTGTTTAAAAGTTTATCTTTAATGATATGTCTGTAATACATATTTCTAAAGATAACATAATGAACGCTTGCTTGTCTTTAGATGACAGCACATGTCTACACCACAGTTATCTGTATACTTCAAACTGTACAATAATTCTGAACTTTTTTTCCACACGATACAAGATTAATTTCAAACCAAAGGTCTACATGCTTAGTTTAAAGTAGTGATGTAAAGTATAAAAGGTTATTTGGTATAATTTGTAATAATCTGGAAACATATCTGTGTACCAGTGAGTCAAAATGTATGCATATTTTTGGTGTTTTACACGTAACTACATTGACTCATTATTACCTGTGTTGCCATTTTGTGTCAGGTAGACAATGGATAGTTCGGACTTCATACGAAGCTATTGGAAGTAATGCAATAACTGTATTTTGACTCCCTTAATATCATCAGATCATGTGTGTCCTGCTTTTATTTTACTGAAACCATAAAAACAATTTAGGTTCCAGTCTTCATGCTTTTTTCACATTTTGAACGATTTTTGCAATATTTTGCTAGACTAATCTAAATAAAAACCACATTTGCAACCCCTAAACATTGTTGGGTCATTTGTGTCCTGCTCTTATATGAAAGAGCATACAAAAATCTACCTAGAGGCCAATTTTCATGCTTTTTTCACATTTTCAATGATTTTTGCAATATTCTGCTAGACTAGTACACATCCCCATTGAAGAAACTCAGGAAGATGCTGGTACGGCAGCGTTCCTCGGTGTGCTGGGCCTAACCTCCACCAAGATTAGTATATCCATGCATACACCATTCAAGAAAATGAGTACAGACATTTTGGAGATGCTGTCTTCTGGCATGGCTGTTGACAAAAATGTGGAAAGAAGATATCAGGTCACCAGAACTGGCTCAGAGTATCTTTATTAACACCCAAGTCCAGAGGGACTTATCCAAGCTGCTGCATGTGAGACGGCAGGTTTGTGTTCCTCAGCCTCCTTGATTGTGAGACAGGCTTCCTTTCTGAGCCACAGCGCTTGTTACCGGAAAGTCTTGGAAATGCTGACACTCTGTGATATCTTCCTTCTGAAGACATGCCACAGGCACTGCAGGTAGTAAAAATGTGGATGCTGCTAAGCACTGTCTGTTAATGTCAGTGGGCATTAAAGGACTACTACTACTGCTGTCAAAATCTGCACAAACACATGTTGTGCAGAGTGTTTTGATTTGTGTGTGTAGTCCTGGTATGTTCTTCGTTTGCTATTTGCTAAATTTTCTGAATTTGTCTGTTAGTTTTATGGCCCCTGGGGATCTCCATGTTAGCATTTGTATTGCCCTTCTTTTTTCTACAGTACCTCCTGTCCCATGTGACAGTGATACATCCAGGACCGTATTGTAGATCACTCGAGTACTGGTTTAGCTCAATTTTACAGCAGTAAAGCTGTGGTTTTAAGTAACCTTCCTTATCCAGTGAGCACTAATAAGGACTGTATTGGTATATTTACAGTTGTGCAAACAGCTGGTGAATAATTGAGTGGGCTGGGCTGATCTCTAAGGAAGCAGCTAGAGTCGTCACTAATTATAGTATAAATGACCTAGGATAATTTGTGTGATTTTTGTGATGCATACCCAGAAAACAAAAAGATTGACTTAGAAGAGCTAATTAATTGATGTCAGAACATCAGACTCCTAACAGCAGATTGTGTTGTCTGTACATCCATGGCACCTCCAATCCATTACCTTAGGGTTATGTAAGCCTGATAGGCTGCTTGATGCATATGTGACCTAAGTTTCAGGTTTCGGTCTTCCACCAAACCCCTGCCCCTCCTAGGTGTCTTCAGTTTTTTATGTGCATCGAACAGGCTAGCAGCACCATTGCCAAGCTCCAGTACAGCAACCCCATATAATAAAGGTCATTATTTTCTCCATACAAGGAATTATTGGCACAGACAGTATACAGTTGGCTACTTTACTTAGATTTGGATAGTCACATAGCCTTAAGTATTATAGACTTTCTGAGAATATGCATGTGTCTACCTTAGAAATGTAAAAGAATCTATTTAGAAATGTGAGAGAATACAGCATTAGGCAGCCTGCGTCTGCTTGCATTGCGTTTCTGACAGAAAACGGATACATGAGCACAGGAAAGCACCTGTAGAATCCCAGAGCATTTTTTAAAATGAGCGCCTAACAAGCGTAGGTCCATTGGGTGGAGTCCCTTACGTAGTGACTCCCTTAGGGACAACAAAACAATATTCTGGCCTCTCTGCACTCAGCTATGTGTAGTACACTCCCCTTATGTAGCGGAGTGTACACACATACAAACGGGCACTAGCACTGCTGTGATCTGCTCCCCTCACATAGCGGAGTGGATCCAGCCGCCCTCACACTCAGAAAATTCCTCCCCTTCACCATCTCATCACGAAAGGGGAATTTACAATACAGAGCCTTCTGCTTACAATGGATCTCCACCCCCAACCCCCAATATACTGTATCCACTCAGCCTTACCAACTCCTTATCCAGTGAGAGTTTTTGCAGAGCAGGACTCCACGGGCCGACTCCAAAATGGCCATGCTACCCTCTCCCCCGTCCTCATTGGGCTACAGCTCTCCTTCTTCTCTCCTGCTTGGGACAGCTTAACTGGGCTCCTCTGCACCGTGCCATCTTAGGACCGGAAAGCGAGTTTCTGTGCATGCGTGACTGTCGCGCATGCGCACAACAGATGGAACCGCCATCTTAAGACTGGCATCATGGCTCGCAGTGTAACAGCATGATCAGGGGGACAAAATAACTAAAGGGGCTACATGAAGGAACCCTCAAGCTCTACCCTTAAAGCGGCCATCACGCTAGAGGATAGGATATTATGCATGGGCCAAACTCTTCGGGGTAAAGACACATCTTTCCCAGGCCACACACAGAGCTAAAGATATTAAAAAGTGTACTTCTCCACAAAACTTGTACTGCAACTGTTACAGGGCCCTACAAGACATCAACATATTGCAGGGCGACCCATTGAGAGGCAAATATCAATACATGCCTCAGCAAGCAGTTGGCAAAAGACAACATATTAAGAGTGCTCTGTTACAATGTTTATCTCCATATATATATATATATATATATATATTCAGCATTAGCACTCCACACAACTATAATATTGATTATCTGTCTTACTGATGTCTATAATCAGGGAATGCATGTCGTGCAAGACCCCCATGCTACCCCAACAGAAGGGACTATACTGTCTGCCATGTGAAGGGGAGAACCCCACGGAGGGGACAGATACACAGAACACTACAAGGCAGGACTGGCAGGTCAATCCAGCTACAGTGGCTCTCCAAAGAGCCACCGCGGCAATGATGGAAAGCCAACAGACCTTTGTGCTAAAGGTGCTGGAACGAATGATGTCCCTAAATAATCCCAAACCATCCACCTCTGAAGCCCCCACACACAAGGCACCCAGGCAGGATAGGGCACAGTTGCCACACCATGGACAGACACCACAACACCCTCTCCCCGACGAATCAGAGGAATCTCAGGGGGATGAACTAGATTCGGATGAAAGAGGAGGAGTTAGGCACTCCAATTGATAGCGACCAAGAGCCCATTCCAGACATCATTACCGACGACACACCCACTAAGACGGAAACTCCTTTCATAACCTCAAGGCTATTTCCCATAGACAATATATCAGACCTTATTAAGTGGATACGCACCACACTGGGCTTCAAAATATTCCAACCAACTCCAGAGAGCGACCTGGACCCAATGCTCCAGATGCCTCCCAAGCAAGAGAATTACTTTCCTGTATGCCCAGCCCTCAATGACATAATAATAAAGGAATGGGCATCACCCGACCTGGACCAGACTTCCTGAAAAGAGAGCACTCGACAGAATGTATCCTCTACAGGATGATAAAGTAAATGCATGATGTTCCGCCCCCAAAATAGACCCAAAAATTGCGGAATTAAACAAGAGAATGGTACTACCTGCTGAAGGGACAGTGGCATTACAGGACCCCATGGACAAAAGAATGGAGGAGTTGCTCAAGAAAACTTATGAATTTTCAGGCCAGACAGTGAGAACCTCCACCACAGCCTTCTACACAACCAGAGCACTAATCCGATGGTTACAGGAAATCGAGAAGAAACTAATACCAAACTCTCATGAGGCGGAGCTACTACAGCACTCCTTACAGGCAGCTAAGTACCTGGCAGACATGTCAGTAGACTCCTTGAAAATCAGTACTAAATCAGCGACAATTTCCAGCAGGGCCAGGAGAGCACTGTGGCTAAAGCTGTGGGATGCGGACAATGAATCAAAAGCGAGATTACACAAACTCCCTTTCCAAGGAGAAGGGGTATTCGGGGATGGACTCCAAGAGCTTGTCAGACAAAGGGGACAAGAAAAGGACCAAGACACCGACAGAGACTCCGGCTACCTACCTTCACAGAGGACAAGACCTTACAGACAAAGACCCAGGGAAGACAGACGATACAATCAGTCCTTTCGGGGAAAACGTACCACATACCAAAGAGGCCATGGTCAACAGAGTACCTACCCAAACAAGGGAGCTACATCATACCGGGGCAGAGGGGGCCACACATGGGGAAAATTCGCTACTAACAGAAGTAGGAATAACAGAAAACCAACTCAGTGACTACCACAGACAAAGCACCCACCTGTTACCATGGCTACAGCAGTCTCGACACATACCCCTAGGGGGCAGACTGCAATTTTTCCACAGAATATGGGCAAACACAACCTCGGACAGGTGGGTCAGTGAGGTCATCATGAAGGGATATGCCATTGAATTCCGACAGCTACCTCTGAGAGAATGTTGGATAATTTCCCCAGTAGCAAGATGGAAGTGGTCCACAAGACAGGTACAAGACATACTAGACTCCCTATTAACATCACAAGCCATACAACCTGTACCAAAAGAAGAGACAGGAAGGGTAATTTACTCTGTATTCTTCCTGGTACCAAAGAAGACAGGAGACCTCGGACCAGTCCTTGACCTCAAGGTAGTCAACAAATATGTCACACACAAGACGTTCAAGATGGAAACAATACGCTCCATGCTAAGGGCAATAAGACCCGGCGACTACCTTGCATCCATAGATTTCAAGGATGCCTATCTGCACATCCCCGTGAGATACGTCCACAGAAAATACCTACGATTTCAAATACTGGGACAACACTTCCAGTACAGATCACTACCATTCGGCCTAGCATCTGCACCAAGAGTATTCACCAAGGTGCCAGTATTGATCGCTGCAAAGCTCAGACAGCAGGGAGTATTACCCCATACCTAGACGACTGGCTAATTCGAGCCAGGTCACCACAGGAGGCAAGAAGGGCCACCAACAAAACAATACACACCCTACAAGAGCACGGATGGGTGATAAACAACAAGAAGAGCTGCCTAACACCATCACAATGCATAGAACATCTGGGAGCAGACATAGATACAAAAGAAGGACTCGTACGACCAACACAGACCAGGATACACAATCTCATGGCAGTCACACACAAACTACTCGAGGCGGCAGCACCAACAATAGCCCTATTGTCAACAGTGCTAGGGTGCATGTCATCTTGCATCGACCTAATACCATGGGCACAATGGCACATGCGGTCTCTACAGAACCTCCTATTACAGTACGGTTCACCGTCAGAGGAGAACTTGCACCACACGATAACATTAGACAGCAAGATAAGGACATCACTACTGTGGTGGACACATGAGGAGAACCTGAACAGAGGAACTCCCCTGGAGATAGTACACGAGGTCACAATAGATACAGATGCAAGCTTAAGAGGATGGGGAGTGTCACTGGGACACAAGGTAGTTCAGGGCACTTGGTCCCATCTGGAAAAGAAACTACCAATCAACGTATTGGAAATGCGGGCAGTGCATCACGTATTACTCGCATTCAAGACACAGATTCAGGGGAAAACGATACTAATCAGGTCAGACAACAGAGCTACAGTGGCATACCTATCCAAACAGGGCAGTACCAAGAGCAGAAGGCTACTCCGCAAAATAAAGATTATTATGACATGGGCACAAACTCACCTACAACACCCGACGGCCATACATCTGGCAGGCAAACTGTACACAACAACAGATTGGCTCAGCAGGGAGCAAATACACCAGGGAGAGTGGCAGTTACATCCAACAGTATTCAAAATGATACCAACACAAATGGGGGAAAATGACCATGGATCTACTGGCCACCAACAGGAATAAACAAATGGATAGGTTCTTCTCCAGGTTCCGAGAACCCCAATCCCAGGGCATAGACGCACTATCACTCCATTGGACTCACAACTACTCATATGTGTTCCCACCATTCCCGCTAATAGCACAGGTACTGACAAAGGTGCGGCAGTCACGGAGGATAATAATCCTAGTAGCACCATATTGGCCACGGAGGGCGTGGTTCGCTACCATCATAGCAATGGCAATGGATAGCCTGAGATTACCATGCAGGCCGGACATCCTCATACAGGGACCAATAACACACCCGACTCTAGGCAACCTGTAACTCACGGCCTGGCTCCAGAAAGGGAGAGATTGCTGAGTGCAGGATACCACGCTACAGTTATAGACACTATGATACAATCCGGCAGGGCCACAACAAATTCAGCTTATTCAAGACAGTGGAACATATTCAGAGCATGGTGCGAAGACAGGCAGATATGCCCATTACAAATCTCCATGGCAGACATCCTGCTATTCCTGCAGCAAGGCCTAGACAAAGGGCTAGCACCTTCATCATTAAGGGTACAACTGTCTGCCATCGGGCCGGCAGTAGGTACAATCGAGGGAACGTATCCAGGCTCTCAACCAGACATCAAACGATTCTTAAAGGCGGCAAGCAACATAAGACCACGCATAAGACAAGGCGTTCCATCTTGGGATTTGACTCTGGTACTGAATGCAATTACCAATCCGCCATTCAAACCTCTAAGACACATCACCAATTACTGAGTAGGGCTAAAAGCAGCTTTTTTAGTAGCAACATGCTCAGCACACCGCATCGGAGAATTAACTGCACTCTCATGCAAGGAGCTTTACACAACAGGGCGTAACCCTTCATACGGTACCGTCATTTATTCCAAAAATCGACTCTACCTTCCACAACAGTCAACCAATACAACTACCCACCTTCTACGAGCACCATAAAGACATCCGGGAAAAAACAACTCCACACATTGGATGTCAAAAGAACACTTACAGAATACATTGACAGAACGGCAAACATCCGAAAGACAGAGAGACTATTCATCATCACGTCAGGACACAAGAAAGGAACGGCAGCAAGGCCACAGTAGTGACGTGGTTAAAGAGGACTATTACAGAATCATATAAGTCAAGTAACAAGGTCCCACCAATGGGAATCAAGGCCCACTCTACGAGAGCAATAGCTACATCCTGGGCAGAGTGAAATTCGGCCACGACACAGGAGATTTGCGCTGCGGCTACCTGGTCCACTATACATACTTTCATGAGACACTATAGATTGGACACAGATATGATAAGCAAGAATTCCTTTGGACACAAAGTACTAATGACAGCCACAATGAAGAGCATTTAAGAGACTCATGAACATTGGTACACGAAAAAAACACAGTATCATATCATGCTCTACCCTCCCACATTAGTAGGGCACTGCTTTTGAATCACCCTAAGGTAATGGATCGGAGGTGCCATGGATACACAGACAACACAATGGTAGTTTACTCACCTGGTAAAGGTGATTGTGTTACTGTATATCCA
The DNA here is from genome assembly GCA_016271365.2 of Neoceratodus forsteri. Lineage (NCBI taxonomy): Eukaryota > Metazoa > Chordata > Ceratodontiformes > Ceratodontidae > Neoceratodus > Neoceratodus forsteri. The sequence goes on along the minus strand of CM057449.1, from coordinate 1,821,245,879 downwards.
TGGCACCTCATCCCACCCGAAGGAGCATGATAAAGCAACCAGTAACATTTACAATTAGAGTGGCACATGAAGTACAAAATTACAAAAGAGGAGGCAGTATAGCGCAGTGGTCTAAGGCTCTGAGCTGCAAATCTGGTGACATCCAGCAGACCAGACCTGGGTTTGAATCCCACAGCTTCCACCTGCATACTGTGTGACCCTGAGCAAGTCACTTAACCTCCTTGTGCTCCCAGGTCGCTCCTGTAAAAAAGCTTTCAGCTTAGTGTGCTATACCTGGTTAAACAACTAAATAAATAAAAATGTTTTATGATATACGAAATAAAATAGTTCTTCGAGCAAAAAACATGATTCCGAGACTATGATTACTGTCTGTGCATATACATAACCATTTATTTTACAGCTATGGAAGCATCGAAAACTGAAGACACCTAGGAGGGGAAGGGGCTTGGTGGAAGACCGAAACCTGAAACCTAGGTCACGTGTGCATAAGGCAGCCTATCAGGCGTACATAACCCTAAGGTAATGGATCGGAGGTGCCATGGATATACAGTAACACAGTCACCTTTACCAGGTGCGTAAACTACCACTGCGGCAGTAGCAGTTTTCACTTAGTAAAAGCAGTGGTCCTGGATGCATCGCTGTCACGCGGGACATGAGGCATCACAGGAAAAAGAGCAATAAAAAATGCCAACAAAGAGATCCCCATGGGCTATAAAACTAGTAGGCAGATTGAGAAAAAAACTCCTGATAGAAAACAAAAGGAAGGATACACTAGGACTACAGACACAAATCAAAGCACTCTGCACAGGGTATGTTTTTGCAAATTTTAACTTTAGTACTGCTTTAAAGACACTGCCACAAGGGGTTTAGCTAATATTTTGGCAAGCAGGAGGTATGCCTAGCTTAGAACCACTGGTCTTTCCCTTAATCTGTAAAACAAAGCAGCGGATTTCCCATTTGAGAAAAAAAATCACTGTTTGGAGATCAGACTGCGTTACGTGGACACAGTTGACAAACATAAGACATCTTTCAAAAATCTAGTGGAAAAAAGAAAGGAAAAACAAAGGTTGCAAGAGATCCTATAAAAGGGAGGTATTTTTTTTTTTTTTTTTTTTACCAGAGGCAGTACTCACCTCAACCATACCAGGCTCAAAGAGATTTAAGAAAAGCAAGAGGCTACGGAATTAAGAGGCAAGCTACTAACACTAGCTTTTCTCAGGCAAAAACAAATCCTTGAATTAAGTTTGCCAGTCACCAGGAACCTGTGGAAGGATACCTTTCCTGCCATCTCCTCAACACTGCCAATCTGTACAAACAGACCAGTGGGGCTGGAGAGGATGGGGAAGGGTCTCTCTTTGACATTCCTAAAACAGCCAAAACAGAAAAAGTTGAAAAGTTTCAAACGAAAATCAGAAGAATAGCAACAGTTGCAACTGAGCATTCAAAAATTACTGTCTCAAAGTGCCATAGAAGAAGCACCAATAAAAGAAAAGGGGAATGGATTCTTCACTGGGTAATTTCTGTCAGAGAAAAAAAGTCAGGGGAGTGGCGGGCAATACATGGCCTTAGGTTCATAGATTCATAGGGGTTGTGGACAAAAAATAGGCCCGAGACCCTCTAGTTTTGTCTGCTGGCTGCTCAACATATATGACATCCCATTAAGCTACATACACCTGTCTAGTTTCCTTTTGAATATTTCCAGAGTCTCACTCTGTACAACCTCTCATGGCAGTCTGTTCCATATCTTTACGACTTTCTCTTTGAACCAGTTCTCATTTCATCCTATATAAATTCCTTTTAGCTGGAAACTACTATGCCCCCTCAAATTCAATTCCACCAGCTGGCCGACTGGCACAGTGGTAATGCCACCATCTGTGGCTCTGGCAACCCGTGTTTGGGATAAAGCACAGGACGTCACACGGACACCTGGAGGGGTAGTAGGTAGGATGAGTGTCCCAATGACAGCCTCCCTCGGGCGGGGCTAGGTTTCTAAGCAGTCAGTGACACTCTGTGCAAGCTAGGTGTGCAACAGCTAGGGCCACTCTTTAGTGTGGAGGGGATAACACACATCTGCAGGTCAGGTACGGGAGCGCGCCCGATCTGCACTGACGTCATTACATGTCTGCACTTCCGGGGGAACCATTAAGAAAAATTCCCTCTGGGCTAGTAGCACTGTGATGCCCCCAGGTCTTCGCCCGAATGACGGCCTCGGCTGGGGCCTCTGGTGGGTCATTTGCTGTCCCCCTTCCCCCTGGTGGGAGCCTTGCTACAGGGGGAAAGCTATGAGGCCTCCCCAGACTGGTGCAGCCTGGTGAGGGATGCCTGTTGTGAGGTTTGGGCGCTGAGAGGGGTACATCTCCTGCCGACTCAGGGTGCAGAAAAAGAGTTAAAAAAAAAAAAAAAAGTTTGATTCCACCTTCTTCTGTCTTAACCCGATGCACTGGTAGCCTTATATACCATTATCATGTTTCCTTTGTCTCTCCTCATCTCTAGTGAATATAGCTTGACTTGCTCCAGCCTGTTTTGATAACTGATTCCTGTTATATCCCAAACCAGCCCTGTTGCCCTTCTCTGCACTGCCTCCAGTCCCTTCACATCCATTCTCCTGTATAGGTTCCAGAACTGGACTCCATACTCCAGATGAAGGCTCACCAGTGACCTAAACAGTGGCATCACCACACTCCTATCTCTGCTTGCAAAATTCTTCCATATGTACCCTAATAATCCACTTCTTTCCTTACTACTGTACACTGCCACGTGCATTGCTTCTAAAATTGTTTGACACCAGTACTCCTAGACTTTGTTCATCCGCAGTCTCTTTCAAGGTTATGCAATTCAGTTTATACTCTGCAAATTTGTTTCTGCTTCCAAAATGCAGATGTACAGTTATGTGGGTTGAAGCTCATTTTTGCCTTTGTGTACCCAGTCATTTATTTGGTTAATCTCATTTTGCAGTATTCTTATTCCTTCCTCAGTATCAACTTCACAAGCAGTTTTTGCATCATCAGCAAATTTTGCCATCCATCCCCCCCTTAGTGCATTGCATGTCGCTCACATATACATTAAACAGTGTCGGACCAAACACAGACCCCCATGGGACCCCGCTTGTCCTCTCTTCCCAGTGAGATGAGTACATATTTATTTATTACTCTTTGCCGTCTTCATTCCAGCCAATTAGTTATCCACCTTACCATACTGTTGTTCAGTCCTGTATTTTCTAATTTATTTATTAACTCCATATGTGGTACAGCATTGAATGCCTTGCTAAAATACATAAACACCACAGCCGCTGTCCCTGTCCAACAGCCTGTTAATCGGTTCATAAAAGCCTAGTTGATTGCTCATATATGACCGACCTCTCTTAAAGGGAACTCCCATCTCCCCAGAAGAAAAGCAGTGAGACCTATAGGTCCCAATTTGCGAATTCGCAAACAAAATGTGTTTTTAAACAACTTTCTCACCTGGAATATTCCGTTTTATCTGGTTGATCCTGCGACCCACCCACCTGCAATTACTGGCGACTGCTTCACCCAGAGTCCCTTGCGGCCAGTCCTCTGATGATGCGCCCGAAGGGGTAAGCCGTGGGGGACACCTACTGTATATGCCTCAATGCAAATAGTAACTTTGATTTAGTTTTGCAGTATGTAATTGTGCTTATGGCACCGGTACTGATCAGTTGAAGAAAGTGCTTTTCTCAGTTATCAGTACCGGTGCTGTAAGTGTGATTATGCACTGCATAGGGAGTTTATTGTTACTGTGTGTATTAAGGCATATGGATGTTCACTACAGCTTAGCCTGTTGGTTGCAGCATCAGAGGGCTGGCCACAGGGGACGCTGGGTGAAGTAGTTGCCAGTAATGGTGGGGGTGGGGTGGGTCACAGGATCTCCCAGATAAAAAGAAATATTCCAGGTGAGTAAGTTCTTTAAAAATTACACTTTTCGAATTTGTAAATCGGGACCTACAGTATACAGTAGGTCCCGCTGCTTCTCTTCTGGAAAGATGTGAGTTCCCCTTTAAAGCCATGCTATGTGTTATCCACAATATTTTTATTGTTGAAATACTTTTCTGGTTCTTCCTTTAGGATTTTCTGCTGGATGTTAACCACCACAAAAGTATGGTGTACTGGTCTGTAGTTATTTTTGCACCTCTAGGCCTCTTATTTTTGTGTATAGGGATTACAATCGCTTCCTTCCAGTGTTCTAGTAGTGGTCCTTCCCTTAAGCTTTTATTAAAGATCTCACAAATTGGCCCTGTAAGACAGTGTGCCAAATATTTTCAGAACCTTGGGTGCAGTTTATCTGGCCCTGAGGACTTATTTGTGTTTGGTTCATTAGTTTTCTATGACCTTCTCCCTGCTAATCAAAAAAGTTCTCTTCCAGCATTTTTATTGCGGTCAGTGTGGTGTATCTTAATAATATTTATTTCAGTTTAGGATTAATACCTTTTGAGTCAGGGACTCTTTTTCAAAGTTTCCGAGTCAGTCAAAAGAAGAGATACAGACAACATAACACATAGCACAGCAGTGGATTACAAAATAAGGTTACAGAGGGTTGCACATCGTTTTAAGTTTAACTAATACATAGGAGTCTAGGTTTCACTAGTACATACTGTAGGAGTCAAACATTGTAAATTTCACTAGTACATAGGAGTCTAACGTTGAAAATAACAGCACTAAGAGTGGGCATAGTAGTGTTAGAAACAGGAAAGAGGGGGAGAGGCCAGGGACTGAGTCTCCGCTGGGTAGTACAGGGGGCAAGTGGGGGTGGGGCATGGACGGTTGCCAGAGTGGTAGGCTGAGCTCACCAGTGGTGGCCAGGGGTGAGAATGATGGGGGTGGGAAGCAGCCCAAGGTAGGCACTGTCAGATATTCACGTATGTAGTTGATGGAGTGGGTGATCTGTTTGGGGGGGGGGGGACAGTTTATTTTAGTGTAGACTATGCAAGGTAGGTATTTTGTGGATAGTGGGATTTGTTGAAGAGAGCAGGGTGGGGCACAAGTGCAGGGGGCAGTGGTTGGGTGGTTAGAGCCAAGGGGTGGATGGGATAGCCTAGGGGCCCTGAGCATGGGCTGTATTAATCACTGAACAGAAATACTAATTCAGGTGATTACACATGTCACGTTCATCTCCAATCTCCTTTCCGTTTTCCAACAATGGTCCAACTTTTTTAGATGCTTCCTGTTTTGAATTCACACTGGTAAAAATGATTTGCAGTTATGTTGGCTCTCTTTGCTATTTTATTCTCTTGGGCTCTTTTTGCTGCTCTGATGTTAAACTTGCAGTCTCGTAATGTCTTACATGTTACCCAATCTTCCCTGTAATTTGTTCTAATAGCTTTTTTATATAACCTTCTTTTAGCCCTTGTACATCACCTCACTTTATTATTTGGCCATATTGGAACTTTTCCTTTTTGGTCATATTTGCTAATATCTGGAATATATTGTGATTCCAGTTTGTTAATGTCAGTCTTTAAAATTTCCCACATCTCAGTTGTTCCTGTCCATGTAAATTAATTTTCCCAGTTCCAAACTTTCAGGGCATGCTTGCCGGCCACTCCTTTGGGCGGCCAGTCTACTCAGTCACCGCCCACGGTCCTCCATTCCATAGCCGTCTGCCACCTCCCCATCATGCTGCCCCGGTTGTTCCGCCATATCCCTTCGACGGAGGGGCTCTGTACGCGCGGGAGCAGCTGAGGGGAAGAGACTTCATTGCCCAAAGGTGCCTTTTGCCATCTGGGCTGGGGCAGCAAGGGGTGCAGCATCAGGGGCCGTCCCGGCTATCACGCCATTGGGAGGCTAGGGGTCACCATCATCTGGCAGCGAAGCAGCCATTTTCCTGTTTTCTGGTTCCCCCCTTTGTGGGACACACGCTGCGGCGTCCTGACTGCCCATGCATGCGTTGTGTGGTCACCCAAGTCTGGCCGCCAGGAGCCGCCCAAGGGCGATGTGTTCCTAGCCCTCCCCCCGGGAGGAGAGCATCCGATGGACACTCTGAACCCTCCCTGCCGGCCTCCACTCCTGCCGCCTCGGGCTCAGAAGGCAAACCCGGGTCACCAGCGTACTAGGAGAATCCCTATCGCCTGGCACCATGGAGCCAGCTTGTTTCCTATTTATTTGAAAATGGACCATGTTGTGGTCACTGCTTCCCGGTGGCTGTCTTATCATACGGTTGCATATGTCATTAGATATGTTCAGTGACACCCATTATAAGTGACGTAGTGGAGGAACTGGAAGGAAAGGTCTGTGGTTGTGTGGATGATACCAAGATTTGCAACAGGAGTGGGCACTCTTGGGGGAGGTGGTGAAAATAATGGATAGGGATCTGAAAAAGCTGGAGGGATTGGTCAAGGGTATGGCAGCTGGGTTTTAATCAAAAAAGTGCAAAATAATGCGCTTGGTCCATAGAAACCTACGAGTAGGGTACAAAATGGGCAGAGTGATACTGACAAAGACCATGCAGGAAAGAGACCAAGGGGTAATCATATTGGATGACCTAAAAGTGGCCAGGCAGTGAACAAGGCAGTTGGAAGGGATGCTGGGATGCTTAGAAAGGGGTATCACCAGCAGGAAAAGGGAAGTGGTGTTGCCCATACATAGATCGCTAGTGAGATCTCACCTTGAGTACTGTGTTCAGTTCTGGAGACCACATCTCAGGAAGGACATACATGGAGTAGAGGCAGTCCAAAGGAGGGCTACAAAAATGGTGCAGGGTCTGCATCAAAAGCCTTATGAGGAGAAGCTTGGGGAGCTAACGATGTACTCCCTGGGGGTGAGGAGGGTGGGGGATATGATAGAGATCTTTAAATACCCCATTGGGGTAAATAAAGTTCAGGAGGAGGGTATTCTTCTGAGAAAAGGGTGCTCTAGAACAAGAGGGCATGCTGTGAAACTGGAAGAGGGCAAATTTCAGGAGGGATGTGAGGAAGTACTTCTTCACAGAAGGGGTGGTAGATGCCTGGAGCAGCCTTCCAGCAGACATAGTGTAGGCAAAAACAGTGGTGAGGTTCAAAAAATAAGGGCAGACTGGGTGGGCCTAGTGGCCCTCGTCTGCCATCACATTCTATGTTTCTATGTTAGTTATAACCAGATCCAGCACGTTATCTGGTTTTGTACCCTTAGTAACATGTTGTGATATGTTATTAGCACTCATGGTTGTTATTCTTTTCCAATGGCTGTGTTAGAAGTCATTGTATCCTAATGTATAGTAGGTGGATTGAGATCTCCTACCATGACCACTTCACCCATTTCATACACAGACTCCATATCCTACATCGTTAAACCATCCAGTACTCTAGCTCGACCTGGTCGTCTATAGTAATTTTCACAGTACAAGCTTTTTCCTTTTTCCTCAACCAATTTTTTTTTTTTTTTTTTTAAATTACTATTTATCCCCTCCTTACTGCCTGCTAGCCCTGACCCTTCGGGACATCCAATGAGTCATCCTCCTACCACACACCCACTAGGACTCACCTCTCGCTCCTCCATGGAGCTTCAGTTCTCCGAGTGGGGACGAGGTGAGGTACAACACCCTGTAATCCTTCATCTCATCAGGCTGAGAGGGTGGTCCTGGTGATCGGGGCACATCGGAGGCATGCTCTGGGAAGTCCGTCTCCCCAGAACCAGCAGATGTGTTTCCGCATTTTCTCCCTCCCCCTACAGTATGCAACCCCTGACGTCAAGGCGGCAAGCACCGACGCCCGCACTGTAAAGCAGCCGCCCATTCCCCTGCAGTTGGGGCTTGTAGTACTCCCAGACTCTGCTGGGAGTCAGACAAGTGCTCGGGCTGTGGCCTGAACCTTCCCCGGAGAAGGCGAGCTGTCACTGGATGCTGAAGCTCATTCTCCCTCGGCCGACCCACCACCCGCGAGTCCGCCTCCCGAACTCACAAGCGTGGAGCGAGTCCTCAACCAATTTTTAACCAGATCACTTCTTGCTCATTTCCTGTAGTTTACTTTATTTTCTGCACCACAATGGGCAGACTGGATGGGCCTTGCGGTCCTTATCTGCCGTCAACTTCTATGTTAATGTATGTTTGACGTATACCATTGCACCTCCTCTTATTTTTATCCAATCTATTCCCTCCTAAAAATATGTACACCTGGATTGTAGTAGACCGTACATCTTTGTCTGACTACCATGAATCCATTACAGCACATACATCAGTGCCCTCTGTTTAAAGTAGAGCCTCTAGTTCCCCCATCTTGTTGGACAAACAAGGTGCATTACACACACTCTGCAACTCCAATCATTCTTTCCTGTATCCTTATTGTTATTGCTTCTTTGCCTCATATTCTCAGTCACTGTAGGCTTTCTGTTTTGAATTATATTTACCAGACTGTATCCTCAGTTATTGAGTTCCCTCTCCCCTGCGATGTCAGTTTAAAGCCGTTGCGATGTGTAGGTTAATCCTTTCCGCCATCACCCTTGACCCTTTGTAGTTTAGGTGCAGCCCATCCTTCCTAAAACGTTAATTTGTAGCTTACCCCCGATGGAGAATCAGTCGATACAGGGAGTGAGGATTTAATATTGGCGGTGTGGAGTCTGCGGCACAGGATGGATGTCAAGGTGAACAGTCGCATCGTTTTTTCCAGTGTTGTACCTGGGAGAGGCGTGGTGTACAGTGACATGATGGCATGTATGCTGCACGTCTCGCATGTCTCCCAGCACTGCCTAGCTCTGGCTTTTGGATCCCTGGCCTTCACCAAGGGTCAGTCGAACTCCAGCAGCGCCCCCCCCCCCACCGGAGGAGAACAGTCCATGGGATGCTCAATCCTCCGATGACCTGAGCCCATTACTGAACTCGCGTTGCCGGCATCGCAAGCAGAAGCCTTACTGCTGCGCCGATGGGCTGGCCTTAAAATGATTAAAATTATGACTGGACACCCTTTTCCTTTTAACTTTTCCCCTACCTCTCCAAAATCTTTCTTGATTTCCTTGTCTAGAGGGTTCCCAATATCGTTGACTCCTAGCTACTTGCATTTCTCCAGACCCTTTCAGGAACCCCTCTAGGCACTCTTTTAGGTTTGATACTCTTGTTCCTAGCGGACAAAAAACAGATGTAAGCTCCTTTCTGTCTTTACTTATTATTGAATCTGTATATCGTTACTGAATCTCCCAAAACGACTATATCTGCCTTTTAATTTGGTATGCCCATCATGCTTCCATCACTTATACTTGTCCTTCCTCCTCCTCGATGCTGCCTAATACTCTGTACCTGTTAGATGTGTTGATCAGATGGCAGTGAGCCACTTCCCCCTTTTACATCTGTTCACTCTTGTAACATTTACCCAGACCTCCTCCTTCTCTCTACTTTTTCTTTTTGCTGTTCAGTTAAATATTTTGCCTTCCTCCACGTCTGTTTGCCCACTTGTTTCTTGGCTGCAGTTGTCTTGCAGAGTGATTTTTCCACATACCCTCCAACTCCTTTATTTCATGTAATTTACTAATTCTCTTCTTTAACTCCAGTATCTCCTCATCTAAGCTTTATGTGTATGTGCATCTGTCACATTTAAATGTCTCCTCTTCCATTATGTGTGCGTCATACACAAACATGTTGCATGTTCCACATTTAATTATAATCTTAAGTGTCAGTCTGGCCAATATTCTCCACAGCTTTAGGTTCTGCCATCATGCAATACTCTGTGCTAAGTACTTGCTCTTATTTGCTTTTATGGTGTTCCGAAGACCCTGCCATCCCACATCCTCCCTAGGCGGACACTGGCCTCTGTCCATCTGCCTCCGCTCCGTGCTCGCTGGTGCAGAGCCCTCTTTTAAAGGTCTGAGTGGCCTTTACTGCCTGTGTCACCTCACTGATGTTGCGCTGGTAGGGTGGTCATAAACATCACTACAAAGGGTTAAAATTAAATAAAATTATTGCTATGGAAGCCCAGGTCCTCTACACTGCTCTCAATACTCAAATAAAAGTTTGCTTAAAAATCAAATGCAGCTCCGTCTGTGATCTGTAAAGTCCTCACTACAACCAGTACAAGATTTAAGTCCTCAAGACAAGTGTTAAAATTCATAGGTAAGCATTTCAGGGTGTATAAATTGGTGGCCTTTAATGGTCTGCACAGGAATTCCTCAGACTCTTGGGTTACATGTCAGCAACCACATCAGTCGTTCCGTGGGCAAGACTGCGCATGAAACACACTCAGTGGTACCTAAAAAAGTACTTGTCTCAGCAGACGGCCTCTGACCAGTAGTGGAAAAATGTGGACCATCTGAGAAAGTGAATACTTTTAAGGATCATAGGCAAAAGTCAGTTTCTACCAAAATTCCATTACCCACTGATTGATGGGGAGTCTTAGTATGCATGTTTGTCAGTTTTGCCAATAAAGTTTTCCTATGTGGTGATTTATGTCCTGTTTTGAACTGCCATCCATGTTGCTGCTGACCCGATTTCCGAGAAGAGTAAACTGCTGAATCCCCCAAAATTAATCAGTTCAAAAGATATTTGTGGTTTGCCCAAGCAGTCCATTACAACTGTAACTGTTAAACTGTTGTATTCAGTGTCTCTGTGTACGTATGTGACTTTTTATGCGATCTGTGAGGATTTTTTCAAAACTGTATGTAGTTGCTGTGTCTTCGAGCTTTGAGCCTGACTCGACTGCATTTCTTCCGGACTGCTTATTGCACTTGTCCTGGTTTTTGTGACTATGTATTTGATGTGTAACCTTTGTAAATGAGCACCTGTGCTCGAAGGTAATATCTGAAGCTTTCAGTCAGTCAGTCAAAACCTAAAGTCTGTTTGCCAAAAGAAACTGATCTTCCTGAAGTCTGTGACACTAAACTGAAACTTTACGCAGACGACGCTGTACTTCTCACCAGCAGTTCATCAGTAGTCATCCTCCACTCCGAGCTGCAGGCATCCTTTTGCAAGCTGGAAGACTGGTTCTGTAGCCATAAACTTCTGTTAAACTACAAAAAGACCAAGGTGCTGCTCACAGCCAGCCCGCAGCACAAAAAGAAGCTCCCTTCCCTCACCATCTCCAATAAAATCAGTGAGCCGCTAGAACAAGTTCACTCCTTCAAGTACTGGGGTCACAATTGATGACTCCCTCACCTTCAACCAACACATCGACACAGTGGTAAAGGCAGTGATCACCCAAGCTGGGTGTACTGTATAGGCATAAAAAGTATCTCACTCCAGAGGCCCTCCGTCTCTATCTCCAGCTTCATCCTTTCTACCATCAACTATGGATTGGTGGTCTACGGCGCAGCAAGACACTGCACTAAAAAGGATTCACATTGCCCTCAACAAGGCATGTAGGCTCACAATGTCTGCAGATCGAAATACTCACACCTGCTCCTTATATGAGCAGACCAATTGGCTGCCACTAAAGAACAGGATTATATTCCAAACATGTATCCTTGGAAAAAAGGTGCTAATGGGTGACCCCCCCCATGCATTTCTAGCATCCTAACACCAAGTGCTACCAGCTATACCACCAGAAGCAGGATGGGGGGGGGGCCCTATCAACACCTTTCCGTCGAACTGTGCAGGGACATCGAGTTTTCAGCTATAGGGCCCCCAATGGCTCAATGAAATCCCAGTGCACATTCTAAACTCCCAGTGCATCTCGCAATTCAAAAATGGCCTAAGGCAACACCTTCTTACTAGGACAGTTTGTGACTGCCACTAGGACTCTTAACACCCATAATGCCCACTCACCCACACTCGCCTTCCCCTTCCTTTTACCCCCACTCTTCCCCTTGCCCTATCCCTCTGTCTTCCTCTCCCCCTGTGCCTTTTCCCTCACTGGATCAACCTTAAAACCAACCTACTACCACTAACTCTCAACCTCCTAGACAAAGCCACTTCTTTTAGCTGCCCACTCCCCCCAGTCTCCCTCTCACCTTGACTCCTCCTCGGACTCACACTAGGTGTCACACCTCTTTATCTCCTTCGCTACATACAAACACTGCCCTTTACCCTAGTTGAATACTCTTGACGCTGCACTAACACCATTGGTACTATGAATGGCATTGTAACCTTATTGTATACTAGCTACCTACTATTCGAGTATTCTATATAAACTGTTTGTTATTGTTGTCATTGTCACTGTTTGACGTGGAAACTTTGTAAAAGAGCTCTGAACGCAAAGGTATGATCTGAATCCATAAATAAATAAACTGCATTTGTGATACTTTGGCGCCATCTAGTGGCCACATTTTTATTTCCCCTTTCTTATGGAAATACCAGCTGTCCCATGCATACTGTGTGCTGTGTTACTGCCGTTTCTATGAAAAACTAATGTATATGCATGCACAGGTTTGATCCCCACCACTGTCACAGAATCAACCACTGTGCTGCCAAGAAACTGAACAATTATTGCCCATAAATTAAAATATCATATAAATACATATGAAGTTTCATATTCGACTCAGTAAAGTAATATTACTACAGATACATCAAATGAAAACGACTGACAGTTAACTTATGTCAGTTGTAGGTTCGGCTGGCGCCAGTCATACACGTATTTCAACAACTTTGGCAGCTCTAGAAAAAATTACATACTAGTCATGTATATCAATACAAATGTTGTTACTTGTTTCTTCTTCATCACTGGATACTGTGCCAGAAGAATCGGAGCTGGATGGATGTGGTTGACAAAATGGTTCAAACAAATAGGGGGCAGTTGTAGTTTGAACTGTTATGTGCTCAGATCCCTCGCTGTCATCCGACATCACAAATAAAAAAAAAAATTACTGTATGTAGCAAATAAATTACTTCAAAGAGCCAACTAGTGTAAATGAGCTCCTGTCATGACTAGAAATGTCTGATACTCACAGACAGAGGCTACTCAGATCGCAAATGTCATTCCATGCCACGCTTCTGGAGTGTGGTCATGGCATCACCTTATGCTAATTAGCACCACATATGACGGTACAAGTAAATACATTTTGAATTGCGCTGCCCTGCAGACAGAGCATAAGCGCATCATACAGCTCCTCCAACAGCGAGTAAGAATCCTAATATAGGAAAAAGAAATTTATTTTTCTGAATACAGTCAATGAGAAATTATAAAATTATGTATGGAGTGCATTATGGCTTCCCTGAGAGGCTGTTTATTTTTTATTTATTTTATTTAAATTTTGATGACTGGGTGGGCCCTCTGAGACAGTCAAGTCCCTTTTTCAGGGGCGACCCAGGGAACCAAATGTTTACCTCAGTTTGAAGCCAAATGGCAAAGATGGGTCCATTATATGTTGTCTGTAGATTACTTTTTTTGTCCCATAATACTGTACTTAGGACATCGATAAGAGATCATCGTCCTTCTCTGTTGGCATGGTGAGCTGGGTTCAGTTTATAATGCTAATCTGTGGAAAACCTATATAACGTAACACTGCTAGGATACTGCTGTAAGGTTTAATAATATATATATATATTTTTAATTACTGTATTTTTCTGCCTGGAGCCCTCTCTCTCTCCGGTCCCGCCACTTCCGCTCCCACCGGTTTCCCACCCCCACCCTGAGGTGAGGCCAGGGAGGAGGTTTCCACCCCCCCCCCGAGACCCAATCCAGAAGCCAGAGACGGCACTGGGATGCGGTGGACCATCACAGTGCCTGCCAGGTTCTTTTTTGCCATTTTCTCCCTTTCTGCCACCTCCCCCTCCCCTACTGAAGCAAGGACGTCGGTATGTGCCTCCTGACCTGTACTGCCCTCCAGCCATCACCAGAGAGCAATCAACGAGGGGGATGACAAGTCTCCCTCTCCCTGAGAGGAGAGCAGCCCCCCGGATGCTCGATCCCCCTTCCCCCCAGCCAACTCCTTGCGGCTTGGGCTTGTTCTCGAACCAGGGTCGCCGGCGTGAGGTGTAGCGACCAGTGCCTCAACCTCCAGCGCCACTGGGCCAGTCGAAATTTATATTTTAAAGCCCATCTGCTATGTTTGCTATTAGTTGCTGTGTCAGGTAATGGCTGTCTGAATAAAATTAAAAAAAGTTATCATTATCTGATGTAAAAAATAGCTTTATGCCAATATCAGTCGTATCACATTTTCTCATGATCTATATGCAAAAGTTTTGCACAGTGTTGCTGATAACAGATGCCTCCCTCCGTGGATGGGAAGATCACCTATCGGATCTGTCAGCACAGGCTTACCTGGAACAGAGCAGAATCACAAGCACACATAAACCTGTTATAAGTCGGAGCTGTGTTCCATTTCATAGAGCATTTTCAGGGAATCCCACAGGGTCTGGTCCTTCAGATCAGGACAGACAACACAACAACAGTGTATTACATAAACACATAGGGAGGAGCAAGAGCATAGAAACCGGGCAAGGAAGCGCTACGAATTTGGGATACAACTTACGGTCTGCAGACTCAGATACCTGTGGCTCATGTTGCAGGGAAGAACAATGTCCTTGCAGAGTCGCTCACTAAAACTGAGAGGCAGTAGAGCGTAGTGGTAAAGAGCACTGAACTGCAGATGCTGGCCCAGTGCTGTGGAGGGCTGAGGCGATGGGTGCCTCACCTCCTACCTCGCTGGCGACCCGTGTTCAGAAGCAGATGTGCGTCACTCAGGCTGGCTGGGGAGGGAGAATCGAGTGTCCCTAAGACTGCTCTCCTTCCTCAGGGAGGGGTCGTTGCTGTCGCTTCCTGCTTGACTGCCACTTGGAGGTGTCCAGGTGGAGCACAAGTGAACCACGTGCACAAGGGAAGGGACCCCATGTTCAGGATGCCGGGGGCATATCCACGGAGGCGGAGCATGCACCTCACATCTGTTGCATGCCTTGTGGGTCCAGGGAGAAAATTGGAGGGAAAACACCTGCAGCTGCAGGATGATGACTGATCTTTCACAGGCCGTGCTCCAGCAGTCAGGTAACCCCCCCCCCCCAGTCCTGTGACAGAGGACAGCAGAGCAAGGTAAGCCCCAGAGAAGCCGGGAGATGGGGTTGGGAGGGGTGGAGCAGCCGGGGCCAGCATAGGAGTCTACAACCTCTATAGGAAAAAAAAAAAGCATTGAGCTACAAACCTGGAGAATTGCGTTTGACTCCCACAGTCACCACATGCATACTAAGTGACCATGAGCAAGACACTTAACTTCCCTGTACTCCCAGGACACACTTGGAAACAAGCCTCAGTTTAGTGTGTCTTTTCTGGCCAAAAATTGTAACATAAATAAAAAATAGATACAAATAAATGTATTGAGGAGAATGCGGACTGTATCCCACGTAGGCTCACTGAAGCAATCAATGGCGCAGACAGTGGTCAGATACTGGCGACTTCCAGAAGTGGGCCTGTTTGCCACATGGCAGAACAAAAATCTGCCACTGTTTTGCTGTAGAGCCCCATCTTATGGTACAAACCCTCAGTATGCCCTGAGCTTCCACTGGGGAAGCAACTTTCTGTATGCTGTTCCTCCTTTCTCTTGCTACAGGGAGTACTCCTAAAGGCAAGGACAGAGCAGAAATTATCCTGAAAGCACCAGGCTGGCAAGACAGCCGTGGTACTCCTCCCTCCTGCACTTATCCAGGAGAAACTACCCTCTGCCACTGTGCGGGGATCTGCTAACCCAATCCAAGTGTCAAGTGGCATATCTGAATCTTGCATTTCTTCACTTGAGAGCCTGGTACCTGAAACCATAGAATTCTCAAAGCTAAACCTGTCAGCACAGGTACTAGAAGGTAATCAGAAAGCCTTCCACAAGGAAGACCTACATAGCAAAGTGGAAAGAATGTTCACTTTGGTGTACCAATAAGCAGCAAAATGCCTTACAGGCAGACATCCCACTAATACTAGGCCGTTTAATGTACTTAATATCACTTGGCTTAAAGCCAGCATCGCTAAAAGTGCACTTATCTGCAACTGCAGCATATCAGTCCAATACAAAAAACCTTACTGTCACACACACTGTTCCAAATGTTCTTTAAAGTGTTAAACCATATACAGTAGATCCACCAGTCAGGAGACAGTCCCTGTATGGGATCTAACCTTAAGCCCTGTTTACACGGTCACATTTGCACTGGAGTAACCCGTGCGCTCAGGTTGCTCCCGTACAAATGTGACTGTGTGGACACGTACCCGATCAGGGTAAGCCACTCGCTAAGACGTTCCCAGATTCTCTGGCAAGCTGGGAGCCCCAAGAGGTGCAAGCAGCTTAAGTGGCAGTATAAACTGCCTGCGTTGCAGCAACCCATTCATCGGCCAGCAGATGGCTGGCTCCCCCGATGCATGGCCCCTCACCAGCACTGATTGCAGCAGTGCAGAGGGGGGCCATGTAGACAGACAGGATGCGGGTGGCAAGTGGACGGGACCGCGCTGTTTTCGTATTGTATTTGTAGCGCTACTGCTGCGTAAACACTGCTCAAGTGACCTCAAGGCTGATGTTTCCACCCACTGAATACATGGCCATAGCAGATTTAAACGTTGTCACTTGGGAAACAATATTCCAGGTGGCCATAACCTCTCAAAGAGTGATCAATGAACTCCAGGTACTAAGCATAGAGCCTGAGTGTTTAGTGTTCTACAAAGAAATGGTAACACTAAGAGTAAACATCTCTTTTCTCTCCAAAGTGGTGTCAGAATTCCATTTAAATCAGTCTGTCATTTTGCCTGTTAATTTCAAAAAGCCACAGACAAGTGAAGGTGAAAGGGCATTACATTCTATGGATGTTAAAAGGGCCATCAGATTCTATAAGAGTAGGACTTAGGCAATAAGGGGTGACAACAAGCAGTTGTTTGTCACAGAGCCATCCTGCTAGCAAACAGTGTCAAGATGGATAGTACCCACTATCCAGTACTGTGTTATGTGATTGCAGGAAAAGTGCCACCTGAGGGAATTGGGGCATATTCCACAAGGGAGTAGCAGCCTCTACAGATGGCAGAAGAAATATGTGTCTTGTACCCTTATATAGGACACATGCAAGGTCATACATATCTGGATTATGGGTCCTATTTCTGGTCACTCCACCTGAGAAAGGACATTGCATTGGTAGAGGGTGTCCAGAGAAGGGTAACTAAGCTAGTACCAAAACTAAGGAATATGTGTTACACACGGAAATGCTCAGTAAATTGAAACTGTTCAGTCTGGAGGACAGGCGGAAAAGGGGTGATATATTGTCGTTGTTTAAGATGCTTAATAACTATGAGCTTACAAAAAAATGCAACATAGGCCAAAAAAATAGGACAGAGAACCTTAGGTTCCATAACCAGCAACTTATAATACCTAAGGTAAACACCAATAGACAAGATATTTCATGTACAGTGAGGGCTCTAAAGGCATGGAATTCTTTACCCAAATACTTAATTGAAATAAAAAAATTTGAGAGATTAAAATTCAAACCGGACAAGTGTTTAATGCTTCAGATAGCCTCGAAATGATACGCGGACTGGGAGTGGGAGACAGTCTGGATGGGTCCAGTGCCTCCTTCTGTCATACACACCGAGTAGTGCTGAGTAACATACCCCTGGATGAAATCTGTGGGGCTGAAACCTGGGCTTCTATCCACACTTCTTTACACATTGCAGACTTGCTATCCAGGCCACAGAGGATGCCAGGTTTGGCACTTAAGTGTTGAAGAATCTGTTTCCCAAGTAATCCTAAAACCCTCCAAACCAGGGTACTTGTTAAAATCTGCAAGAGTTGACCTAGCTGTTCTAAGCTATTGTAGAAGGAAAGGATACTCACCGTGATATAGTATCTGCCTTTTTCCTAAATAAATAGAACAGTTAGCACAACTCACCCTTCCCTACCTCCTCTTTTTAGGATTATTATAGCTAGGTTAGAGTAAGTGCTATATGGTCACTCCAGCATGAACTTTACAGTGACCATCTGCCTTTTTCAATTTGTGTTTTAATATTTGCTTAAAATTTTCTTAAAAATGTAATATTTTACAATTTAATTGTAATTGATATATATATATATATATATATATATATATATATATATATAAAAACATGGGTTGCATGAAGGTGAGTTGCTGATTGGTCAAACGCCATCAGGTGACCGTGGATTAAATTTCATTTTTAATCCACAGATCTTATTTCCAGTGGGAGCTCTTGCAGCTGGCTAGCACAATTAGGACTATGCCGCAGGCACTAGGACCCTCCGGAAACTTCTCAGCCAGCAATACCCAGCAGGGACTGCCCCTGATGTCGGCTCAACCCCGGCATCACCTCTGATATAAAAGGGGGCGGACCCAGCTCCACTCCTGTTCTTTTCCCACCACGTCCCGTGCACGTGAAGAGTTCCTGCTAGTCTTGGCTTGCCAACCCAACAAAAAGTTCTCATTTTTCGGATTGTTTGCGTTTTTTCCACCAGTTTTTGACGGTCTACCGATGCATGTCTTCCCTGTTATCGGTCTCCTCAGTGGAGCCCCACATTAATAAGTGCGGTTGCGGACGCCAAATCCCGTCGAAAGACTGTCATCCGCAGTGCGTTTTCTGCCTCGGGCCTGACCACGACACCGCGGCCTGTTCAGCCTGTCAGAAATTCACGAGGCGAACCCAGATCCGCCGTTTGAAGGCATTGAAAGCGTTTCTGCTCAAAAGAAAATGGATTTGCACACCTCTGGGGAGAAGCAGAAGAAAAAGGACAAGACTAAGCGGTCCCGCGAAAAGGACCATAGTCGGTCCTGGCACCGATCCAGGTCTCGGTCTCACTCCCGCTCATGGCGGCCTTCTCCCAAGACAGCCCGTGGATCCAAGGGCTCAGGTGAGCATCCCAAAGAAGATCAGGCTAAGGCTGGGCCTTTGGGGGAGAGGCCAGCGAAGCCCAAGGTCACTCTGCTGAGGGTCACCATGAAGAACTCGGAGGCGCAAGCTTTGGCCCCACCTTCCAAGGCACTGGCACCGCCCGTCAAGAGCGTGCCAGTGGAGTCTAAAGACACTCCAGCAACCCCGGTTGGTTCCCCGTCATCAGTCCCCTTACCAACGCCGGGTGATGGGGCATCGGATCCAGACGCAGCCGGCGAAATGGGCTGCATCCTCTTCCCCTAAGTCCTCCTTCCCTTAGTGCTCAGAAGTGGGCTCTCCTGCGAAAGTTGATGTCCCGGATATTCCATTTCCAGGGAAGGTGGCCTCTCTATTTTTGAAGGACGAGCTCAAGGATCTATTTTCCTTCTGGTGGGGGCAGGTCCAGAAATGGACCCCCCCAAAGCTGGCCTTGTCACCAGTCCCGGACCCTTCGGGTGAACCACAGCCAGGAGGTGCTTCTTCCCCGAGGAAGACCCCCGACAGGCCACCGCCTACTCTTCCTCCTAAGGCTCATTCCCGGACACGGTCCGTTGACCGACGCCGGCGCTCTACCAGATTGGGTAGCCGACACCGGGTCAGGTCTTACACGAGGAGCCGTTCCCGTTCTGCTAGACTGGACCGCTCTGGACGTCTGTCCCCGCTCCGTCATCGGTCTTTGGACCAACGTCGGTCAGTGAGCTACCGACACTCAAGTGGGGCTAGCCATAAGGACAGATCTGGCTACTCGTCACCCAGTAGCCGTTCTCCCTCTTCCTCGTCATCTTCTGCCTCTTCCTTTTCGGGAATTGGGGGGGTTCCCCAGGAGAGAAGGACCAGCCCCGCTCGCCTCCTGATGAGCCCACCTTTATGGACATCATGAGGCACATCCAGGCCTCCAGTGAGTGGGATACGGAGGATCTGGATCCGGAACGCCAACGTTTGGTTAAATACCTGAGGCAAAAGGAGCCCAAGCCCTTGGTGGTTCCGTCTTTAGTGGACATGTTCCAGGACCGCACCAGAGTTACCTGGAAGTGTCTGGCTTCAGTCCCGGCAGTTCCGAAAAAATCGGACAGGCTGTACAGAGTCCCGAAGGATGAACCATTCTTGGCAGAGAATCCTCAGGCGGACTCTTCAGTTATTACAGCTGCTTACGACAAATCTAAGCAGCCTAAACATCTCAGCTCAGAGCCTCCCGACCCGGATCCCCGCTATTTGGACCAGGTGGGCAAGAAGGTGTATTCTGCCTCCACCTGTTCAAATAGGTCCCTGAATTTCCTCATGCACATGGTCCAGTACCAGAATGTGTTATGGGAGCGAGGACAAGAGCTGGTTAATGCCTTGCCAGACTCCGAGAAGAAAACTGAGATCCTGGACGTTCTCAAGTCGGGCTCGGACATAGGCACACATGTGTTGCGTGCCTGGTACGATACTGCAGACATAGCTGCCAGAGCAGCAGCATCAGGTATGTATCTCAGGTGCCATTCCTGGTTGAGGGTCTCAGGCTTACATCAGGATCTGCAGTCCAGAATCCAGGACTTACCGTTCCAGGGTTCCGTGTTGTTTGGGCCAGAGACGGAGTCCTTGATCTCTTGCCTCCAAGAGTCAGACAAATCCATCTGGTCTGTCCTCCAAATGTACCGTGGAGACCAGCGGAGACAGTGAAAGCGGCCATTTGGGAAGCCCTCTGGTGGTCAAGCCCGTGGTAACCAACAGGGCCAGAGAGGAGGCTTTCGGAGGAGAGCTGGCAACCAGCAGCCTGGAGGCGCTCCTCCCCATGGCCCTAAGTCCTCCTAGGCCTCTCTGGCCACCCCGTGCTCCGCCCAGTGACTCTCTTCCGACCCCCTCTCCTCTGCAAGAGGTATCGGGGAGGTGGTAGGGGGTCACTTCTCCCTGTATCTTCAGGGATGGAGCTCCATAACTATGAACAATTGGGTCCTGGATGTTATAAGGAGAGGACACACTTTAGAGTTCACAGAGATTCCTCCAGACACTTCACCAAGGTTCTCCAGATATCCTCCTTCTCATGTTCCTCTCATAGAAGGAGAGATACAGGCTCTCTTGCAAAAAAGGGCGACAGAACCAGTCCCTCTGCGACAGTGGGGAAAAGGGTATTACTCCCACTTCTTTCTGGTTCCAAAGAAGACCCAGGATCTTCGTTCAATTCTGGACCTCAGCTCACCAAATCTTTATATAGAGTACAGAAGGTTTCGGATGGTGACCGTGCCAGGTCTTCTTCCTCTGCTGCACCAAAGGGACTGGCTCTGCTCCCTGGACATGCAAGATGCGTATATGCATATCGGGGTCTTTCCCCCTCACAGGAAGTTCCTGAGGTTCCACTTCCAGGGGGAGCATTATCAGTTCCAAGTTCTTCCATTCGGCCTGTCATCCGCTCCTCAAGTCTTCACGAAGTGCTTGGCAGTGTTGGCTGTGGCTCTAAAGCGTCAGGGACATTATGTCTTCCCTTACCTGGATGATTGGCTGCTAGCGGCTCTGTCAAGGTCTCGCCTGCTTCAAGCTCTCGGAGACACTTGTACACTCTTCCGAGACTTGGGGATCGCCCTGAATCTTCCAAAGTCTTCCCCAGAACCCAGCAAAAGACTCGTCTTTATTGTAGTGGTCCTGGATTCGGTCCAAGGCATGACTTTTCTACTCCCGGAGAGGGGCGATCACCTGCAGGAGATAGCCAGATCGGTTCTGGTAACTCCTCAGGTCTCAGCAAGGACCTTCCTCAGACTTCTGGGGCACATGGCGGCAGCCATTCCAGTTACTCCTCTGGCCCGCCTTCACATGCGAATCCCACAATGGATGCTCAGGGTGCAGTGGGATCAGTGCTCAGATGATTTCGACCACATGGTCAGAATCACAGAGCTGGTAAAGAGAACACTTCATTGGTGGATGGATCCACTCAATCTGGAAAGAGGGGTCTCCTTCCGTCCGGAGCCCCCAAATCAGACTCTTACGATGGATGCCTCGGATTTGGGATGGGGGGGCGAACCTAGGGGTCCACCAAACACAAGGCGTTTGGTCACCCGAGGAGCGCGACCTCCACATCAGTGTCCTGGAGATGCGAGCGATCGTCAGTGCGCTACATGCCTTTCAGGAGGATCTAGTGCCAGGCTCTCTTCTAATCCAGACGGACAATATGGTGGTTGTCTTCTACATCAACAAGCAAGGTGAGCTCATTCTTACCCCCTATGCAGGGAGGCGATGAGAGTCTGGTATTGGGCGCTGGAGCGGCACATCACTCCCTCCGTGGTGCACGTTCTGGGCGTCCTCAACGACCTGGCTGACTGTCTCAGCAGATCTCTGTCCAGGGCACATGAGTGGGAGCTACTGCAATCAGTAGCGGACCAGCTGTTCGACAGATGGGGTCGTCCAGCCCTGGACCTGTTTGCATCACCACGCAACACCAAACTGCCACTTTTCTGCTCGTGAGAGTCCACGCCTGGTGTTTTCTGGCCAGACGCGTTGTCCCTGTGTTGGGCAGGGAGGTTTCTTTACACCTTCCCTCCCTTTCTTCTGGTCCAGAAGGTTCTATTGAAATTGCAAGCCGAGGGGGCACAAATGATTTTGATCGCCCCGCTGTGGCCTTGGCAGATTTGGTTCCCACTACTTCAGCGGCTTTCCATGGAACCTCCTTTTCTGCTGCCAATATGCTCGCAGTTGCTGTCCCAGGATCAGGGATTGCTAGTTCATCCAGATTTCTGGTCCTTAGACCTTCATGCTTGGCTCCTTCATACGTAGCAAAGCACAGGTACGGGGTATCGCCAGAGGTGGCGGAAATTCTTGTGTCGGCGAGGAAGCCCTTCATGCACTCCACTTCCGCTATGAAATGGAAGCGTTTTTGTTTGTGGGCCTCATCTCACCATTTGGATCCCATTTCCTGTCCAGTGAACTCAGCTCTTCAATATCTCCTCTCCTTATGCCAGCAAGGCTTGAGCTACTCCTCCATTAAGGTGCACATGTGGGCCATTTCGGCTTATCACGCCCTTTCAGGTAACAGAACCTGAGCCCAGTTGGACGTGGCACGCACCTTTTTACGGAGGATTCTCCATATGAGACCTCCCATTCGGGATCCTATCCCACCATGGGACCTCCTTTTTGTGTTGGAGAAGCTTACCCTGCCTCCGTTTGAACCTGCAGTGGATTGTGAGCTGCAGTACATGTCCTGGAAGGTTTGTTTTTTGGTTGCCATTACTTCAGCTCGAAGAGTTTCCGAGCTTCAGGCTCTGATGTGTAATGAGCCGTATTTAATCTTCCACAGGGATCGGGTTTCCCTGAGAATGAGCCCTAAGTTTCTTCCAAAAGTGGTATCGGAGTTGACCCTCAACCAGTCAGTTGACCTTCTAGTTTACTTTCCTTCGCCCTCTAACAGAGGGGAGGCTCTCCTTCACACTTTGGACGTTCACAGGATGCTTAGGTATTACCTGAAACCTACGGCTAATCACCTTAAATTGGAGCAACTGTTCGTGGCCTTTGCGCCACAACATTTGGGTAGACTGGTGTCCAAACAGACCATTTCTAAATGGATTGTCCACTGTGTCTCTTTCTGCTATGAAAAGCATAATAAGCCCCTTCCGGGTCCAGTTAGGGGTCACACCACCAGGGGAGTGTCTGCTTCCTTTGCCGCGCTGCGGAACATATCCATTGAGTGCGGTCGTGAGGGCAAGCAGTTCAGCCCTCCCCACAGCCACTGAATTTCCCCCCGCGGAGAACGGAGCACCAGAGCGCCCAGCAGTGTGGTCGTGAGGGCAAACAGTTCAGCCCTCCCCACAGCCACCGAATTTCCCCCCGCGGAGAACGGAGCACTAGAGCGCCCAGCAGTGCGGTCGTGAGGGCAAGCAGTTCAGTCCTCCCACAGCCACCGAATCCCCAGCTGGAGAATGGAGCACCAGAGTGCCCAGCAGTGCGGTTGTGAGGGGCAAGCAGTTCAGCCCTCCCACAGCCACGATTTCCCCGCGCGGAGAACAGAGCACCAGGGTGCCCAGTGCGGTTGTGAGGGCAAGCAGTTCAGCCCTCCCAACAGCCACCGAATTTCCCCCTGCGGAGAACGGAGCACCAGAGTGCCCAGCAGTGCGGTTGTGAGGGCAAGCAGTTCAGCCCTCCCCACAGCCACCGAATCCCCCCCCCCCACAGAGAATGGAGCACCAGAACACCGAGGTAGCGATCCCAGCTTCCAGCTGCTTCAGGGAGCTGCGCCACAGATTTTAAACTTGGTGCCTTTTTCAAATCAGAGACTGACTGTGCCTTTTCGGTTTTGTGTCGTGGAGCAGTGCAGGTAGTTTTTTCACAGCACTCTGCCTCCCAAACCGACATTGAAATTGCACTAGGGGAACAGTACTTTAAGGGGAATAGAGCAGTACTGTAATGTACTTTAATCGGGAACTGAACACTGCTTTAAAAGATCTTTAACCCGGCTAAGCTACTCTGACTGCTTTTAAACCAAGCCTGAATCCATTATTTTTTTCTGTAACCTTACAGCCTGTAATACTGCCTAAATCAATTTAAGCTGCATAATTACAACTTTGTTGCATGTTAAAACAGTGTAGATGTACTAGCTCCTCCTCCCTACCTACCTCTACTTATAGCTGCCTTTTTGTGTTCCTTCCAGCAGTGCGGTCGTGAGGGCAAGCAGTTCAGCCCTCCCCACAGCCACCGAATTTCCCCCCGCGGAGAACGGAGCACCAGAGCGCACAGGTAGCGATTCCAGCTTCCAGCTGCTTCAGGGAGCTCTAGCCCTGCCTGCGCTGTGTGCAGGCTCCCCACCGCCCCCACCACCACCCTTGGTGAGCTCCTCCTTATATAGTGTTGACCTCGTGAGTGCGTAAACCATGTAAATCGATCAGCCCACTTTCCCATTAGCTCCTTATATTATTCAGCCACTAGTAGCCACTGCAGAGCAGCTTTCAAATCTACTACTGAAAAAATTAAAAAATGTAGTATCTCACATTAGCAATTCTTATGCTATGCCTAACCTTATCTTCCCTTCCACCGTCATCCCACCCTGTTCTACCTGGCTCACTGCCACTTCTCTCTTCGGTTACAAAGTCACCCCTCCACTCCTCCTCTGCACTAGCGGACCACAATCGGTACCACCGGCATAATTGGTCCCTGGGGGCCTCTATGCTCCCTCCCTCTTTCCATGCAGAGCTACCAGCTCTATATATCCCCTTCTACTCAGACCCTAAGCCTAACTCGCTAACTTCCAAGTGTCCCCCTCGATGCTGGTCATCACTAAAGACCATGCGTCTAGTAAGGCACACCCTGGCTCTCCTTATCCTTATAGACGGGGATGTAGAACGTAACCCAGGTCCACCAACCACTATAGCTGGCCAACCCCCTACACCAGCTACGCACCTCCCTAGAGGTTTTAAAATAGTCCACCTAAACATATGCTGCATCCTAAACAAAATGGCCGCGCTACAAACCACAGGCCTAGCCCTTCACCCTGATATTGTAATCATTACTGAATCTTGGCTGAAGCCCCATAACCTGGGATGAGGAATTCTTAATACCCGGGTTCTCCTTAATCCGCCAAGACAGGCAGGGCAGAAAGAAGGGTGGCAGCACTGCCATGTATATCTCCTCTAATCTCCAGTTTTCCAAAATCACACCTACAGTACCCATACAATATATAGATTCCCTTCTAATCAAAATCCCCCTACCACACTCTATCACAGTATACATAGCAGGGTCATACTGCCCGCCAGACACACCTCTGGGCAGCATCCTTGACCACCTTGGCAACCTGAGGTCCCTCACGGCAGGCAGCGAACTCCATATCCTTGGAGATTTCAACCAGAACTGGCTAGGCAGCGTAGCCTCTAAAACGCGATGCCAAATAATTGCTCTAAACTTGTCCCAGCATGTCGGGGAACCCACTCGCCTAAATCACAAATCCAATAAACACACACTACTGGATTGGGCCCTTACCACCCACCCTCATCGGCTAGTTAAAGCTGGCCTTCTACCAGACTCCCTTAGTGACCACCATATGATTTATATGGTGCGTAAAATCTTCCGACCCAAGGCCCCTCCACCCCGCACGCTTTACAACAGAGTTTACAAATCCCTTGATCTGACCGCTCTCCTAAACGACCCTCAACAGCATTGACTGGTCTTTCATCCCCAGGGCCACCTCCATGGACGAGGCCCTGAAATTTTTCTCTACCAACTTCCTGGACATCTGGGATCTCCACGCTCCTCTCAGGAGATCCAGAGTAAGAGGAGCCCACTTACCATGGGTCGCTACCTACCTCACGTCTCACCTACGAGCCAGAGACCGAGCCTGGAAATCATTCAAGGCCACAGGTGCTCATATGGCTCAGCAACACTACAGGTCGCTAAGAAATGCCTGCACAAGACTCGTACGTCAGGCCAAATCAAATTACTTTAAAACTGCGTTCAACAATGACTTCGCTCACCCTACTCAATTCTGGAAGTCAATAAAATCCCTTCTTTCCCCACCGGCCCACCCTCCACTCCCACTCTCAACCTAGGAGGAAGAATCGTCATGGATCCTAGCTTGGTTGCCACTGAGTTTAATTCATATTTCTCCACCACTACATCTTCTCTACTCTCTTCCCATCCCCATCCCCCGCACTTTGTTCCCCCTACAGTATCTTCCCCGGCCTCCTTCTCGCTCTGCCCAGTCTCACCTGGCCAGGTGCTAAAAATACTGCAGTCACTCAACCCATCCAAAGGCAAATGCCCATCAGGCCTCGATTCCAAAATGCTCCTGCTCTCAGCACCTGCCATAGCCCACTCTCTAACCTTGCTCTATAACCTGTCTTTTAGACTCGGGGCAGTCCCCACAATATGGAAACAAGCCACAGTCATTCCCCTAGCTAAAGGAGGGGACCTTTCCTCCCCATCCAACTACCGTCCCATATCTCTGCTTCCCATCCTATCCAAAATTCAAGAGCGCGCCTTGTACTATCCTAGCTCCACCACTATCTAGATACTATATCATTTTTCACCCCCTACCAGGCCGGCTTCAGAAAAAACCACTCCACCACCACCTCTTATTTTCACCTCACTAACTCCATCCTTACGGGTATGGACAAAGGGGAAATAACAGCAGCCATATTTATCGACCTGGCTAAAGCCTTTGACACGGTCTCACATCCCCTGCTGCTGGCTAAACTCGCCCAAGCTGGACTGTCTGTGAACGCAAATAACTGGTTCCATTCATATCTGACAGGTAGGTCCCAATCAGTCCGTATTGGCTCGGCTAGATCCACCTCACTCCCTGTCACCAGTGGAGTCCCCCAAGGGTCTGTACTCGGCCCCTCTGCTGTTCTCTATCTTTCTCAATGACCTGCCTGCCCACATACTGCAATCCATATGTACGCAGACAACACGGTGCTGTTTGCCTCTGGCCCATCCACTAATGCAGTGACAGCCTGTCTACAGAAGGACTTTGACTCCATCCAACGTTGGTTCTTCTCAAATCAGCTATGCTTAAACTAAAAAAAAGCAGTCTCCCTCACCTTCGGCTCTCGGGCCAAACTAACCCGCCTTACTGTCTCCCCCCCCCACGTTCTACACTCTGGATAGCTCCCCACTAGAGGCCTGCACTTCGTATAGATATCTCAGTGTCTGGTTAGATCAGTACCTTGACTTTTCTGCACATATAGATGCTCTACACAAAAAACTGCATCCCATGCTGGGAGCTCTCTTCCGGAACAAAAATTGCATACCTCTACCAACCAGACTAGCAATAGTCCAAAAAATGATCCTCCAGATTATCGATTACGGTGATGTTGTCTATTGTGCTGCCCCCCAAACTTCCTTAGCTAGGCTTGATCCCCTCTTCAACTCCTTCTGCCGGTTCTCCTTGGACCGCCCTCCTAATACTCATCACTGTGACCTCTACCAGTCCTTGGACCGCCCTTCTCTACATAACCGGCGACTGCTACACTGTGCCAGAACCACTGCGAAGTTCTGGTCGCAGACACTCCCTTCCTACCTGTCATCCTCCCTAACTGCCCTCCCCCCACCGGCCTACACTCTCAGGAACATAGACTCTAGGCTCCTGCACATTCCACACAGATCCACCCAGACTGGCCAGGCTGCCTTCAGCTTCAGGTTGCCTAAATTATGGAACTCCCTGGCAGCCGATATTAGACACGCCACAAGTACTCCACACCGGAATGCCCTTCTTAAAACGCACTTCTCTACCAACTGCTCCTGTATCTCCCCCATTGAACCCCTCACAATTCCTAACTACCAGCTGTTAACACCAGTCTGGTTACTCCATTTTCGGTAGTTTGTGATGCTGTCAGCACCAAATGTTATTGAAATGTTAATGAAAATGTACCTTCAATATTGCATTATGACTGTCTCATCCATTGTTTTGTACCAAACATATTTATGTGTGTTTTTCTCCTGTACTACTGTACCTTTGTAAACCCTTCCCCCCAGGACCCATCTGGAATCGAGCGGGACTCTGCTCAATATGCCTTCCTGGTAAATCTCTTAAATAAATAAATAAATAAAGTGAATCACTACAGCTTGGACATTGCCTCCAGACACCGGGCAGGCTTCGGCCTGGCAGTCCTTCAGGGACTACTGTCTTGAGCCTGTATGTTCAGCTTCTTCTCCACCTCCCGGGGTTGATTACCTCCTTGGCGAGGGACTGCTTGGGATTCAGTCCTAATTGTGATAGCCTGCTGCAAGAGCTCCCACTTGAAGTAAGATAGTACAGTTACGTAAGAACTTACCATAACAGTAGATCTTCGAGAGGAGCTCTTGCAGCAGGCGTTACTTTTCCACCCTCCTTTCGCCTCTGAGGTGTGTAGATTCCATCTTCATGCTCCGCTCCATTCTCCTGTCACGGCTTGTGCTCGGGACTTGGTGGGGGAACTGGGGTGGAGCTGGGTCCGCCCCCTTTTATACCAGAGCTGACGCCAGGGTGGAGCTGACGTCGGGGGGCAGTCCCTGCTGGGTATTGCTGGCTGAGACGTTTCCAGAGGGTCCTAGTACATGCGGCGTAGTCCTAATTGTGATAGCCTGCTGCAAGAGCTCCTCTCAAAGATCTACTGTTATGGTAAGTTCTTGCGTAACTGTACTTTAGGTGACCCAGACTACTTCTAGCAAACCAAGTATTGTGATTATCCCAATAAAAGCATATCCCTGTCTGCACAGCTTCCTGGAGTATGTGAATAGAGTCTTGTTTATATCGTAATGACCAAAATACATTAATACTTTTTATTTTTAGTGTTCAAAAGACAGGAAAGCAAAGTAACACAGCCCCTTTCCTAAAGTAATCAACGGGTGTTGGAACAAGTTAGAACATCACTTTTACTTGCTTTTTAACATGTATGACAATACATTACTTCCATGAGTTGCAAGCACTGCATCATGGGTATGTGAGCTATTGTTTAGAAGTTTATTTCTCAGGGACTGGCAGAACTATTGTATAACCCATAATATTTACATACCCATGACGCAGTGCTTGCAAGTCATGGAAGTAGTGTATTCTCATACATGATAAAAAGCAAGTAAAACAGATGTAACATGTTTTACTGATTACTTTAGGAAAGGAGCTGTGTTACTTTGTTCTCCTGTATTTTGAGCATTAAAATGAAGTATTAAAGTATTTCCATCACTACAATATAAACACTCTACTCTTATACTTCAGAAAGCAAGTGAATATATTAGAAAAAGTGTTACGTAACTGTTCTGCTAAAATTAAAAATGGAACAAGGCGGCCCATCTACGCATCGGTTGGATTTCCGCGTGCGATGCCAGCGACCTGGGTTTGGGAGCGAGCTCGGGTCGGCTGGAGGATTCATCGAGGAGGCAGCAGCGTCCCTACTGCTTGCTGTCTCCAGGGAGGGAAGGGATTGTGACTCGGTGCCGAAGTGACCAATGGTGGAGGCCGGTGGTAGTGCAGCACGTCGGGGTCATTAGGGGTGGTGCATGACAGACGTCAGCTCTTGCCTTGACGTCCAGACGTCACGCACCTTAAGATAGCCAGGAAAATCGTTCGCTGGCCTCCAGATGATGGCTTTCTGTTCCTAAGGGCCTCCAGTGCCTTCCCGGTGCCTCCTGTTCCCCAGCAGCACTCCCAGGCCCTAGAAAGTGCGCACTGGGGTTACCCCCAACCCGGTGCCTTCCCCCTCGGAGGAGAGGGACCCGCCCGGAGAAGGGATACACCGGGATATCCCAGGGGTCAGCTGCGATCTGGGGGGTCTGAGGAGGACCGGGGAAGGACAGAAGGGGTCAGAGGGAACTTGACAGAGCCCGAAGGAGTGGAGGACCAGCGAGCATGGGGGCGGAAAAATAGATAACACAAAAAAAAAAATGGATCAAATTTCCTACAGAATTGTGCAGTCCACAGAAAGCTTGTCAGTGCACAGTAGTATTTTTCCCGTGGTGCATTTCACTTAGCTTACATGTGAGCATTAGCACTAATTTGTCTACAGTGCTTTTTTTCTTTACAAAAATTTCTTAACCATAAAGTGTTTATCCTCAGTCTACATGTGGAACTATTTTTTTCAGATGGAAGGATACACAATACAAATTGTCTTTTCTAGCCTTGAAATCAGCCTTTCTGAGCATTATGTGTGTTCTTCATGCAACCCATGTTATAAGCGCCTGCAGCCTCATGCCTCACAATGCATCCAGATGTGGATTAAATGCCTGTAACCCCACACCCTTTCGTGGGTTATTGCTAACACACATATGTATTGTTTTTAGCAGTTGCCATTGTTTTTTAAATTAGGTGCTGGCTACAGCCTGGCTCTTCAATAAAACATTATTAGGGGACTTGCGGTGATGTCACCACCTGAAGTAGCTGCACAGTTACAGAGCTCTCCCACACCCCTGACTAGTATCTTTTAATTTTACACAAACTACCCACGGGGCAACTCGACTTTAAAGGCATTCAGTACCAGTGTACAGCGTGGCGACCAGAAATAGACCCAAATCGGGGTCGGGCGGAGGACTTAAGCAGCAAAAACTAAACTTACTCTCCAGGCTTTGGTGCACACTGAAGAGGCCTCAAAGTCTTCGGAATCCTCCTGGGAGAGTGACTCGGAGGAGGAGGAGGTGGAGGACTTCACAGTTAAGTCCCGCCAGATATGCCAGGAGCTGCGGAGCGCTTAACAACACGTTGGATTCGATAAAAGCAGACATAAAAGAAAACAGAAGTAGTATTTCTGAGCAAGGCAAGCAAATGGAAGAAATGAAAAGCCACTTTACCACATATATGGGAACTTCGGATCTACATAATGGCGCGATTATCCAGTTGCACAACCACACACAGCTCCTAATGGGCAAGATGGAGGATTTGGAAAATCAGTCTTGGAGGATTAACTTGAGAATTCGTGGACTTCCAGAAAATACAGAGAGTGGTAAAATGCCGCAGTTCATGGAAAGCCTGATTCGAGAATTGCTGGACATTGAGAAAGATTTCCCCCTCAATATCATTCGTGCTCACAGGGCTCTGTCATCACCTCCCAAAGATCCCAAATCACAGCCGCGCTCTATTATTGTGGCCTTGATCTTGAAAAAAGCATGGGCCAAGAGAGATATCACCTTTGGAGATACCAAATTTTTTGAACCAGATTACGCCCAGATGACGATGGCCAGAAGGAAGCTTTGGTTCCCGATATGAGAGCTCTGACATAGAAAGGTTTTAAGGCAAGAGTGGACTTTCCAGCACTTCTTAGAGTTACTTCAGATGCAGGTACAAAAACATTTGAGACGGTTGACAAGGCAAGGAACTATCTTACCTCCCTGGAGCTTCAGGTAGATGAACTAACACCCCCTTTGGTTATTAAAGAGATTGAAACGAGGCAATGGCAGATGGAGGATGGTGGCCCTAGCGGGACTCGAAGAGCGAAGCTAGTGAACAAATCAGGGAATCTGAACATTTGGAACCGCCTGCAAAATCGGGGTCAGGAACCTGCAGATTAAAGCAAATATGACTTTTCAGTGCAAACCAGGCCTGAAGGCCTTAAGACAGAGTGTAATTACCTGGGTGCCACTGTAGTCAGGGAGTAATTCCAAGCCTGACAATGAACTTCAGATAGTCTGACTTTTTTCTCATACTTTCAGCTAGCCCCCCCCTTTTTCTCTTTTATCCATATTACAGGGTCATTGTTATTTCCTTGCTGATACAGGTTAACAGGCAAGGATAGACCCTGTAATTAGAAACTCAGGATCTACCCACTGGGGCCTCAAGGTAGGTGGGGAAGGTGCTTTCATATTTTTGTTTTAAATGCCTGCTGGTAAGTTTTAGGCAATTCTTGGTTAGGCTTTATATGCCACATGGGAAAATGGGGAAGGGGGGTTCTCTCCCCTCCAACCAAGTTAAGCTCATAGTCGGGGGGGGGGGGGGATCTACATTGGATAGTTGGTAACCACGATGCAGCCAGCACCAAACACATCACGGTGCTTGCAGCCAGGTGGTGGATATACCCTAGCATTGACCACCAGAGTACATTTGCAAATGGTTGGGTACTTCGAGGCGCCTTGGAAGGTACAAAAATGTTCTCACAAGTTTGTTTGACTCCTTACTTGGGGATGTGCTAGGTAATAGCATGTTCAAACAATATGAAGTCTTGCTGTATTCTGACAATAGCAGTGAGTCCCAACCTTCGAACTGCCCCGGAGATGAAAGAGTTAACTTTCCATGCCAGGCATGGAACGCTGAGCTCAAGCTCGGTTGAGACTCTGTCTGTTACTGTTTAAACTCAAACCATCAGATTCTTTACTCCGCCTCACTGAACAGTCGTTCCGGAGATTTCTCCTTCTGCTCAGTTCAATTTATCGGTTAAAGTACCACTTTTCTCGGTTTTCGACTGAATTTAAACCGTAACCTGTCAGTTCAGTCTCTGTCTGTGGTATTTGTGAGTACTAGATAGGTTTATATTAATTTCTATTCTGTGTGGAACTTGTAAATGGTTCATCGGTTCGGTTTGAACCGATCAAGCTGTTAAAAAATCTTTATTTGTACTTTTAGTGTGTGGTTACCGGTTCTTGTCGGTTCTAAAAAAAAAACTGATTTTATTACGTTTTTTTCCACGACCTGGGACATGGTCAGGAACCGATAAGAGGGTCTTGCCTGGCGGATTGCCATTAAAAGGGTAAGTTTAGTTAGGACTGGCACAATGTCTGAGAAACCCAAAAGAAAAACTGGGCCCACTGGGTTTCAACACTGTAGTGTGTGTGGGGAAGTCTTTGCTAAGGCTGACCCCCACACCACCTGTGTTTATTGTCTGGGGTTTGACCACCTCAATGCAGACTGCCAGATTTGTTAAAATGTTCCTGCAGCTACCCTAGAAAAGAGAGTTGGTAGGCTCAGGGAAAGGGAGGCCAAAAAGTCCACTGAACTGGATGGCCAGCCCGGTTCGGTTCAAACTGAACCAGAAGGAGTGCCCTCTGACCAGGGCGAGACTTCGGTCAAAAGGAGAGCCGATTCTCAGGAGTCGGTTCCGGCTAAGAGAACTAGAAAGGAAAAATCAGCTGGTGTGGAGCCAAAACCTTCTTCTCCAACCGCTGAAGAAATAGCCAAAGCTATAAAAATTGTGCAGTCGCTTTCCCCGGTTCCGACCGAACCGGCACCATCAGGGAGGTGCTCGGTTCGGCCGGTTCCACCGGTTCAAGATTATGATTTAGAGGAATATTATGAACCAGAGGAGGAGGAGGAAGAGGAGTATGAGGAAAGTGAATGTGGTTTTGAAAGTCTGGATGTGCCTATTGACCCGGACATCTCCCCAGACAGACCTTCAGGAGTGTCTCCTACTAGGCTTTCTGAGTCCCCCTCCCATTTCATGTTTTATAAAAAAGTGGCTGAAACCCTCCAGCTTCATATGGAGGAAGCTGTGGATGACCAGGAGGAGCCTGACTATGTGGAAATGATGGATATCCCAGAGTCTAGGAGGCTGTCTATTCCCTTACACAAATCTTTTGGGAAACAGACATTTAAGATTTTAAAGACTCCTAACACTATACCTCTTGTGGATAAGAGAATGGACAAGATGTGCACATTGTCAGGCTCAGATACGGAGTTCCTTGCACAACAATGCAGCCATGTTGGGGTAGTGCAGGCTGTAGCCTGTGATAAGGCAAATATTCCCTTGGCTTCACACCCCCCAGACAAGGACTCCAGGAAGATTGATGCCATGGCAAAGAAACAGTACATGGCAGCATCCTTGGGACTCAGACAGGCCAGCTATATGGCCTATACTGCTAGGTATCAGAAATCCAGATGGGACACTGTCATGGCTTTAGCAAAACAGGTCCCTGGCCAGCTGCCAGGAGCTGGAGCATGTGGCTGCTGATGGTATTGAGGCATCAAGATGCAATTCCATGCTGCAGTGGACTCCAATGATGTGTCATCTAGAGTCATGGCTACATCTGTGGCACTTAATAGAATGGCTTGGCTCAGATGTACTAGCCTGTCTGGGATACCCAGACTAAGGCCATGGATTTTCCTGTTGTGGGTAATTCTCTGTTTGGGGAGCAGACAGAGAGTACATGAAAAAATGGACGAATATAGGACTACCTATAGGAGTGCTCAGCCCAGGAAAGGCAGGCCACTCCTCAGAGGCAGCACCCCAGGGGCAGGCCTTTTCATAGGCCTTTCTACCAAGCCCAGGCCTCCTCTTCTGCCTATGCTCAGAGGGGGTTCTTTAGAGGGAGAGGCAGAAGGGGTACAAGCAGACCTGCTTCCACCCCTCAGCCAAAACCCCCTGCCAAACAGGCACCCTGATGGGTTTGCCAGGGCCAATTCTCCACTACCTGTAGGGGGCAGGCTGGCTTACTTTGTCCAGGACTGGGAGTCTCTAACATCAGACAAGTGGGTCCTGGAAGTAGTGAGCCAGGGACTGGTTCTCAGCTTCAAAAAATTTCCAAAGCTGAGAGCCAGATCCTTTCCACTTGCAAATCCCTCAGAGGCACTTGCCCAAGAGGCAGAGGTCTCTTCCCTCCTGGCTCTCAGGGCTGTGGAAAGGGTTCCACCCCTACACCAGGGCAAAGGGTTTTAAAACCAAAATTCAAAATGGTGACTCTGGGAATTATTCTACCCTCTCTAAGGCCAGGGGACTGGCTAGTGTCCCTGGACCTCAAGAATGCCTACTTCCATATTCTCATCAGAAGCTCCCATCGAAAGTACCTCAGGTTTGAGCTGCCCTCAGGCCATTACCAGTTCAGAGCAATGCCCTTCGGTCTAACCTCTGCTCCAAGGGTATTCACAAAATGCCTGGCAGTAGTACTTGCTTCTCTAAGAAGGCAAAGGATTGCCATCTTCCCATACCTGGATGACTGGCTCATAGTAGACCAGTCCCCAGACCAAGTCAAGTTGCACCTACAGATAACTCAGCAACTGCTCACCTCTTTGGGTTTCCTTCTGAATCTTTCAGAGTCCGTTCTAGAGCCTGTTCAGCTCCTCACCTTCATAGGTGCAGAGCTAGACACAGAAAAGGCCAGAGCTTTCCTTTCCCTGGACAGGGCAAGGACCCTTATCTCGCTGGCCTCCTCTTTCACCCTGCAGGTGTCTCGACCAGCAAGGGATTTTCTACAGCTCCTGGGGCACATGGTTGCTTCCACAGCAGTGGTGCAGGGAGCAAGATTTCAGATGAGAGACATTCAGTTCCATTTGAGAGCCTTTTGGTCTCAAAGGAAGGACCCTCTGACCAAATTGATCCCAGTGACTCGAACCCTGATCCAGGCCTTACAGTGGTGGCAGGATCAGAACAATCTAAGGCAGGGAGTTCCCTTTGTCACTCAGTCCCACTCCTTAATCCTTACTACAGATGCCTCCCTCTTGGGGTGGGGGCTCACTTGGGCGACCTGACTACCCAGGGGTTATGGTCCCCTCAGGAATCTCTGCTTCACATCAATCTATTGGAACTCAGAGCTGTATTTCTAGCACTTCAAGCTTTTTCCAAATCTGTTCAGAACAAAGTTATCCAGGTCAGAACAGACAATACCACCACAATGTGGCACATCAACAAGCAAGGAGGCACTCGGTCTACGGCCTTGTGCACAGAAGCAATGAAGTTGTGGTCTCTGGCTTATTCCCTGAACACCTCCCTCTCAGCAGTTCACCTCCCAGGCAAGGACAATGTCCTGGCAGATGCTCTCAGCAGGATATCTCAGGGCCATCACGAATGGTCACTGGATCCCCTGGTCTTGGAGGTGATATTCTCCAGATGGGGCACCCACAGATAGATCTTTTTGCAGCCCCAGACAATCACCAACTTCCCCTTTTTTGCTGCAGGCCCCCAGTGTTGGGCTCAGTCCCCCTGGATGCCTTAGTTCTCAGTTGGGAAGGGAAGTTCCTTTATGCTTTTCCCCCCTTCCCTCTCCTGTTCAAAGTGCTAGTCAAAATCAGGTCTCAACCCTGCAAGGTGATCCTGATTGTTCCAGACTGGGCCAGACAACCCTGGTATCCACTCCTGTTGTCCTTAGCCGTCCATCTTCCCCTGTGTCTTCCCAGGAATTACAACCTGTTAACCTGTGCTCAGGGGAGGGTTTGGTACTCTAATCTCAAATCTCTCAATCTCAAGGCCTGGCTCTTGAAGAGTTAGAGTTTGCTGATTTACACCTCTCCCAAGGTGTAATGGATATTCTGAAGGCTTCTAGGAAACCTTCCACCAGGACTACTTATAATTCCAAGTGGAAAAGATTTTCCATATGGTGCTCTGGAAGGCATATTTCCCCAGAGTCTGCTGATCTGCTCACAGTCCTTGATTATATGGTCCATTTGAATAGCTTGGGGCTTAGACCACCTACACTGAAGGTGCATCTGGCAGCTGTTTCTGCTTTCATTTCAGCAGGTAAGCCTTCTTCCCTTTCAGCTCATCCTGTATTCTCTAAGTTTTTCAAGGGATTGCTTCATACCAATCCACCATTCAGGGACCCTGCCCCCTGTTTGGGGCCTTAATGTTTGCATTGCTCAGCTTATGCAACCCCCTTTTGAACCTTTGTCCTCAGCAGAGATTAAGTACTTGACTTGGAAAACTGTTTTCTTGGTGGCCATCACTTCTACCAGGTGCATAAGCGAGTTACAAGCCCTGTCAGTGGAGCCTGATTTTATCTCTTTCCATAGAGATAAGGTGGTCCTCAGGACTAACAGGAAGTTTTTACCTAAGGTGGTTTCAGACTTCCACCTTAACCAGTCTCTGTCTCTTCCTGTTTTCTTCACTGACCATTCCTCCTCTGGTGAGATGAGGCTGCACAGTTTGGATGTGAAAAGGGCCCTTAGTTACTACATAGAGCATACCAAGGGTCACAGGTTTGACTCCTTCCAACTGTTCCTCACTTATGGTGAGGTGGGTAAGGGAAAACCTGCCACTAAGAGATCCATTGCCAGGTGGATTGTCTCTTGCATTCAATTTTGCTATGAAAAGCTAGGCAGGACTCCACCCTCAGGCCTGAGGGCTCGCTCTACCAGAGGTACAGCTGCTTCCCTGGCTGCTGCCAGGGATATTCCTATCTTAGAGATGTGTCAAGCAGCTAGCTGGAAAACAGTTCACACTTTTACCAAGCATTACTCTCTGGACATCCAGGCTAGGAGTGATGCTTGGTTTGGCACAGCATTGCTTCAGAGCCTATTTCCTAGGTAGGTTCTGTCCCTCCTCCATGGAGGTACTGCTTGGTAGTCTGCAATTTGTCAGAATACAGGAAGACTTCATGTTGTTTGAGTAAAATTACTCACCTTAGTAATGTTGTTTCTTCTAATGGAGGCTTGCTGTATTCTGACCTCCCCCCGCCTTCCCCTCTCAGAACCTTTGTTTTGGGATCTGGGTGGGCAGTAGCAGTGTTGGCACTCAAGTGGTGCCCCACCTTTTATTTATCACCTCCCTTTTCTTTGGGCGAGTGGGTGTTGTGTTTGTTTAATTTTTACGGTTTCCTGACTTGAGTCTTTGTTTTGGGACCAAAAAATCTGTTTATATATTTAGTAGCCATTTGGCTAGTGTAGGTTTACAGCTTCCACACAGGACACTCAGTGAGTTTAGCTCGTACAGCTTCCACACAGGACACTCAGTGAGTTTAGCTCGTAAAGATCTGATGGTTTGAGTTCAAACAGCAACAGACAGAGTCTCAACCAAGCTCGAGCTCAGCGTCCCATGCCTGGCATGGAAAGTTAACTCTTTCAACTCCGGGGCAGTTCGAAGGTTGGGACTCACTGCTATTGTCAGAATACAGCAAGACTCCATTAGAAGAAACAACATTACTAAGGTGAGTAATTTTTTCTTCTGTGTTGATGTTAAGCTGTTACAGTGGTACTTTTGTGTTACCTTATTTTTGCTGTGTGTGAGCTCCTCTCTCACACTCCCACTCAAACAAGAACCCAGGAGCTTAGCTACTGGGCAGGGTCTCCTGGTGCGCTCTTGCGATGGAGGGGTTAAATATCACCACTTATAATGTCTGTGGGCTTAACCACCCGATTAAAAGATCTAGGGTTCTACAGGAATTGGGAAAGTTAAACAGTCAAATAGCCCTCCTGCAGGAGACCCACCTCACTGAATTGGAGCATAGTAAATTATGTCAGAAATCGGTGGGTACGGTCTATTCATCCTCTTATCTGGCACACCCGCACAGGAGGGGCGCCGCCATTTTGATGCACAAATCATGCCCACTGTGGGTGCAGAGCCTTACTACGGACCCTGAAGGAAGAGTTATTAAAGTGTTTGGGTCCTATAGGGACACCCCCTGCTCGATAGCAAGCATCTATGCCCCAAATGGGGACAAGGAGGCCGCTTATTTTTTCAAGCGTACTTTTCCCAGGCTGGTTGATACTGAGGGGAAAATATGTATTTGGCGGGGAGATTTCAACACTATATTGTCAACCTCTTTGGATAAACGGGGTGGGGGTGCATGGTTACCTGGCTTGGGGACTGCTGGCACTACTTTGAATAGGTTGTTGCAAACTTGGGGCCTCATAGATGTCTGGAGGTGGAAACATGGCCAGAAAAGGGACTACTCCCACTACTCCGATAGGCATGGATGCTATACATGAATAGACATGCTGTTCCTGCCAGAGGAGTGGGCCTATACGGTCAATGGGTGCACTATCTCCCCCTGCTCCACCTCAGACCACGCACCAGTGCAGATGTCTTTGACCAAAGTACCCTCAATTAGAAACACCCACTGGCAATTCAATACAGGCCTGCTAAACTGTGGAGATTTTAAAACGTACATCGAGCAGGTGATTGATGACTTTTCAGCCAATAACCCCACAGCACAGTTGTCACATGCGATCAGATGGGACACTCTAAAAGCAGTCCTGAGGGGGTGCCATTATAAGTTTTGCAGCTAGGGAAAAGCAGAAGAAGAATAGTAAAATTAGAGAACTGGAGGGGGAAACAGAAGAACTAGATTTCCAACATAAAATATCTCTGAACCCGGAAATTAAATGACAGCTTAAAGAGACCAGAAAAAAATTGGATACAGTTTTGACTTCATTAATAGAGGGTTCTTATAGAAGGGTACGCCAGACCTGTTTTAAAGGGGGCAACCGGGCGGGGAAAGTTTAGGCAAGCACTCTCCGCTCCCAGCAGGCCAGTAGGCTAGTGCTGAACATTAAAAACACAGAGGATTATCAGATCACCAGCCACCCTGGGAAAATCGCAGAGGCCTTTGCCTCATTTTATCGGCAGCTCTACACCCAGGAGCCCATTGAAGACTTTGATCAGAAGGTTCAGATATTTCTCAGGGGGTGGCATTTAGAGCTTTAATCCACAGGACAGGGATGCACTGGAAACCCAAGTAATCCTAATGGAACTAAAGGAGCAAATACAGACCTTTGGGGGGTTGGGGTCCTCACAGCTGGATGGATTCACGTCAGAGTTCTACAGGGCCTTTGAGGACAGATGCGCTCCATTTCTTTTAAATGTCTTTAGAGAGGTAATGGAGGGTGAGGCTGTCCCCCGAGTCCTGGAGTACGGCGCAAATCATTGTTCTACATAAGGAAGGGAAAAACCCAGTGGAATGCGGGTCATATAGGCCAATTTCATTATTAAACGTAGATCTTAAAATATTTACTGGTCTCCTGGCTAGGAGGCTACAGGGGGTAATCTCTCATGTGATTCATGAAGACCAAACTGGATTTATATCTGGGAGATACATTTTGGACAATCTTAGAAAGCTATTAAATATTATGTCAGCACAAAAATCTCACCCAGAATTTCAAATAGCATTATCCATGGATGCTGAAAAGCATTTGATAGAGTTAATTGGCAATTTCTAAAACAATCCATGGAAATCGTGAATTTTGGCCCTACATTTCTCCAGACCATCTCCCAACTTTATGCTGAACCAGAACCACTAGTTAGAGTTAACAGAATTAGCACTAGCCCCTTTCAGGTCTCCAGGGGCACGAGGCAAGGCTGCCCCATCGCCCTTACTTTTTGCATTGAGCCTCAAACCCCTGGCTGCTAGGATCCGTCAGGAAATCCAGATGAAAGGAATGACAGTGGGAGGTAAAGAATATAAATTATCCTTGTATGCGGATGATTCCCTCTTTTTCTATCCAGCCCTGGGCAATCTTTGTCGTCCCCGGTGGATGTTCTGGGCTCCTTCGGGCTATAAAATTAACTCTCTAAAATCCAGAGCAGTGGTTTTAAACGGGCTCCCACTGGCAGATTCCGAGCAAAGGTTCCCCTTCACATGGGCTCCACACAACCAGATAAGGTACTGGGGTATCCAAGTTATGTCAGACACATCTAAGCTGTTTTCAGCAAACTATGTAAAGTTATGGCAAGTGGTTGAACAAGACATGGCCAGGTGGAGATTACTACCTCTGTTTGTTGGGGGGCGGATAGAAGTCACCAAGATGAATGTATTGCCACGCCTACTGTTTTTGTTACAATGTCTCCCCATCCGTATCCCAAATAGGTTCTGGTCTAAATTGAATAAGGATGTGTCCAGGTTTATCTGGAATCATAAAAAAACATGGATTGCTGGGTCTATTCTTCAGTTACCAAAGGAAGAGAGTGGACTGGGGCTCCCAGATTTATACTCTTATTACCTGGCGGCACAGGCGGCAGGTCTCATGACATGGGCGAAGCATAGGATCACATCATAGTGGTGCGCCGTCGAAGATGCATCCTTAAGAGATAGGCCCTTATTTTCATTAATTCTGTCAGACACTCTGTCGGGCTATAATAAACAGGTTGGGAACAGATGGGTTTCTCATGGTTCATATGTGCTGGGGAGACTCCGAAAGAGGCTTGACACCCCACTGGGACTGGGTCCCCTTTCACTGATTCGGTATACCCCATACTTTTTCCCACCATCTCTAGACCTGGGTTACGCCAGATGGGCAGCTAAAGGGATCACCAGGTTTTCTCAATTCATAGAAACGGGCCACTGCATTTCATTTCAGAGGGCAAAGGAGAAATTTGGTTGGCCAAATTCAGAATTTTTACATTATATACAAGTAAGGCATTTTATAAACTCTCGGGACCATGTCAGGAAGCGTTCCCGCCCATACTCCAGCTGGGAGAACTTTTTGTATGGGGCTGTAACAGTAGCAGACCACACTGGCTGCATCTCCTGCATCTACCAACTGCTGTCTAAAAGGGGAGAATTCCTGTTAGAGAATCTTAAGAGAAAGTGGGAGGTAGAGGCAGCCATTACAGTTACTGACATAGAATGGTCCTACAGGTCAAAATAGGGGCGGAAGGCCACGTCCACTACGATTTGGAGAGAATTTTTGTGGAAAATCTTAATGTGTTTTTTTCCATACTCGTACCATAACTAAGCATTACAATACTACTAAAGATTGCAGCAGTTGGAGACTGTGTGGGGAAGAGGGTAGCCACTGGCACATCTTGTGGAGCTGTCCGGTGCTTACCCCTTCCTGGAGAGAGTTACAAGAAATAGTATATAATATAACCAGAGTTCATATCCCCCTGACCTTTGTGGACTGGGTGCTAGGACTCCCAGCTGTGACGCATCAGACTTCGGAAGTCAGAAAGATACTTTTGACCATGATAGTTGTAGCCCTGAAATGTATCACTGTGAAATGGTTGAAACTGGATCTCCCAAGCAGGTTAGAGTGGATCCATAGGATGAAGGAAGTGGTGTTGATGGAATCAATCACAGCAAAATTAAGTCTGACTTGGGAGAAACATGTGGCGAGATGGAAAGGCTGGGAATCCTGGCTGGGCAGTGAGGTACCCAATCACTAGGGGTAGGATCAGGGTATTTAGGTGGTAGTCGGCAAACACCCCACAATGAGTGGGCAAGACCCTAGGCTTTACAGGACTGAGGTTAAGAATTCAAGAAGCGAGGGGTGGGGGTGGGGGTAGATTAGCATAGCAAAATCCAGGGACCTGGTTGGTAAAACCCAAGCTCTGGAACCTTGGGTTTTGACATTGGAGCTAATTGTTGCTATCATAACCACTCAGCTGTTAGTAGGAGTAACATATGTAACTGCCTCTTTCCAAGAACCAATAGGTGGATCTGTAACCTCAAGGATTAACTCCTTAATGCCAGGTTGTATTGCAAGCATACAGTCTCCAATATATGTGATTAGTGTAGTTTGTATTAGATGGAGTCTGGAACATACTCGGATGTAAAGCCGCATAACAATGCCTGTCTGTTTATGGTAAATGTTTGCTGTGGAGACCTTAGAATGTATGAAATGGAAAAACAAATGTATGAATTGCTCCAATAAAGCTGAGTTAAAAAAACATCTATTCGGGAAAGGCGGTCAGCGTCAGACCAGCACAGAGAGCGTTTTCATTTAAAAACATTCTAGGTTCTGGGGCACCATTCCACAGGTGGTGTTGATGCAAAAGGGGTACTAGCTGCTCTAATCATTTAGAAGAAAGGCATAGTATGACGAGTATCCTTTCCTGATCTTTGTTGCAGACTTTTGACTGATGACAGAAGCTAACCACTGTGCATTTCTCTACCTAGAGTGTCAGGAGGTTCTGGTGAAACTACTAGTAGCTTTAATCAGTTCAAGAACATCTTCAGAAGAAACAGTTCTGCTCCTGAGGATCTTTTTAGAGAAAACGCCACCTACAGTAAGTACTTTAATGTCTTTCTTGTCATCATGTTTCTTCTCCCTCAACACACCCATCTCTCCAGCTGTGGCTTTGAAGGTCTGCTGCTGGCTTAACTGTCCTCACTTGTACTCTTTCCAGCCTATTGCTAATCACCCTCTCATTGCAGGCCTGTTGGGCTCAGTTTCTGATGAAGAAATGTCAGTACTGGGAGACCACTTTAGGCCTCCAGTCTGTTTCAAGGAATGTAGTGCTGGAGCAAAAGGAGGAGCTTAGTGCTGAGTTTTCCCTGAGTCAGCAGTGGGTGATTGTGCAGTGGAGTAGCCAGAAACCGTCTCTAGGATCTAGCACATCCACTCAGACTGCACTAGCGATCATCCATGACCTGACTATGATTGCTGAGCTCAGGACTGTATCTTGATTGCTCCTATGACAGGTGGACCCCTTGCCACTCAGC
The DNA here is from genome assembly GCA_016271365.2 of Neoceratodus forsteri. Classification (NCBI taxonomy): domain Eukaryota; kingdom Metazoa; phylum Chordata; order Ceratodontiformes; family Ceratodontidae; genus Neoceratodus; species Neoceratodus forsteri. The sequence continues at coordinate 1,821,202,765 of CM057449.1, read as the reverse complement.
CATACTATCAGAACAGACCGAATACATACTTTTTACATCAAATCTTGGAGTGGACTGGTGGACCCCTTGCCACCACAGCTGTGGAAGACTTTATATAGAATAAAATTGCAGTCCTCTACTAAATATTGGGAACCATTTCCTGTGGACTGTGTTCTGTCTCCACTGTTGACATTTTTACATTTCGGTAGATGAGGCACTGTTGCGCACTTCTCTTCTGTGGATTCTAGTAGTATGTAGTAATACTGTACAGGGGCTTGTCTTCATGTTGTGGGCCTGACCCCTCACCCTGGCTTGGTTCAGTCTGGGGTATGCTACACAGGCTACGCATTCGGGCTATGAGGGAGGGAGCAAGGCTCTCGTTCCTGCAGCACCGCTTGCAGTGGTGCGCTCAGCAGCACTTAATGACATGGGTGATCATTAGTTGGCAGCTGATGCCTCATCTATATGAGGGGAGCTGGGATGTCTCTGTGAAGCTGGGAAGGTGACGAGGCTTGGGGAGGAAAGGGAACATGAAGGCCTGGTGCATAGTATGATGGTCACCATCTGTTCCCCACCCATGCTAAGCATCTAACACAGTGGATATATCCACCCTCCCAGCCACTGTCTGCTTTAAATACCCATCTGCTCCGGCAGCTGGGAATGTGGGTGCAAAAAAACAAAACAAAAAAAAACAAACATTGGGTCTGTGTTTAAAATAATGAGCTCTGGAATAGTTAAGCACTCCCTGCTGCCCACCATTTACTGTCTTCTAGGACTGACACAGGGCCTATTGTTGCTTAGTTATTAAAACGTTTCTTGTATGAGCTTAATGCATAATACTGAGTACTTGGTAATAATTTTGCATACCTGTCAATGTATGTTCTTAATATTGCTTAACAATTTATGTAATGGTGTCGGTTGTAGATGGCATAGATGTTTTTATTGTTAACATGATTTTCTGGATCTACAGTATATAAATTTGTGTTCTCCATAATATGTAATATGAAGTAATTTGCAGTACTCATACATACAATATTATGTATGGTCTCAGTGCACTTAAGAGTTTTATAACCCCTATATTACATGTATACAGTGATAGTCTTAATACAGGACCTTTTATTGTGTTCTTTTCTTCAGTGGCTTACCCTGTTTTTATAATATTTGGTTTTGCTGGTTTAAAACTTGGATGAGCAGGCCATAATACTGAAAGCTGAAAGTAAATCCCATTACATTGTTTTTGTATTCAAGACCTCTGCTAGATGTTTGAAAACACTAGCCCCTAAGACTTAGCTCCTAGTTTATTTATGCCTGTCACAGCGTGTGGGAATAAACTTCAGACAAGGCAAATTTACAGTTTTAACACACCATGGTGTGATATTTATTTTTCAAAAGTTCGAAAAATAATAAACAAAAAAATTGCAAAGAAAATCACTACTTAACTTCAGTAGTTTCTCACAAAATATAGTCCTGGATCTTAGAGCTCCTAATACCTTTCTCATCTGCATTCGACAGCTTGTCTGCCTCTCTTCTCCCTCTCCTAGGGCTGAGCCCCTCTAGGCTGAACTAAAGTGCACTTAGTGCAAAGGCTTTTATATCTTTTGGTGGGGTCATTTGACTGAGCCCTTACATGCTTGGACATGTTGTTTCAAAACCAGAGGGGGGAGTTGTGTCAGGGGACTTCCTGGTTCAGTTAAAGGTACAGTGTATATATATCCACAGATATTGACTCTCTATATCTCTGATCCACAGTGACTAAGCACTTTTACACATAGAGCTTTATTCAGTAGCAGGTTTATAGTGTAAATTTATGAAAATACCTTAAGGATTTCTTATAACTGTATTAATCATGGAATTATTGTTGTTTTATATGGCTTCTAATAATTTTTTCTTTAAAAAGGTTTTATTAATTGTATTCATTCCTGCTATCTCAAATAGCCTTCATGCTTTTTATGTTGCTTGCACGCGTGTGCAAGAAACATAGTGCAATCATCCGAGTTTTTGGAGGTGTGGCACCCGTCTTCCAATGCAGTCAGTGTGTTTGCAGGCGCGGCCCCAGTTCCCCAATCACTGCTGCCGCTGTCTATGACAGCAGTTGAAAATGCAGTGGTCGTACAGCTGAAAGGGAGAGCTCCGCTTCAGTGAGCAGAGCTCCCCTCTCCACACACACACACACACGCACGCACGCATACTGCATGCTCATGTGCCTTCCACCTTCCCTCCCCACACTGTATGGCCGACGGGGGTGCCCAATCCCCTGTTGGCTCCATGCCCCCCCCAAAGCATCCAGGTGCCATGCTGGGAGCCCACCCCAGCGTGGCAAAATGTTTTATGGCCGACGGGGGTGCCCAATCCCCCGTCGGCTGCACGCCCCCCAAAGCATCCAGGTGCCACGCTGGGAGCCCACCCCAGCATGGCAAAATGTTTTATGGTCGACGGGTGCCCAATCCCCGTCGGCTGCATAGCGCCCCAAAACATCCAGGTGCCATGCTGGAGCCCACCCAGCGTTGCAAAATGATGTTATGGCTGACCAGGGTGCCCAAACCCCGTCGGCTCCAACCCCTCAACAGCCTTCCAGCTGCCACGCTGAGAGCCCCCCAGCGTGGCAAACATCCCTCGTCGTCTTACTAAAATCTGTAAATACAAAAACTGTCCCTCCGACTTCTCCTCCCCTCCCACAACCCGCACCCACCCACTCGCACCCTGCCTCCACACACCCCTCACCCCATACTTACCTCCGGAGCTCGGCGCGACGATCTTCGGTGGACCGGGAACACGTCTGCACTCTTCAAAGCCGACCACAAATTGAGGAAATGCCGGTAAGCTGTATAATGGGATAGATAGGGTTTTTTCAACTTTGATGCATATCTCAGGCATGTTTGGGAATTTTGGGCCCAAATTTTCAACATGGGGTTTTTGGGACCCCTCCTCATAAATTCTTGCACTGTCATGGCATTAATCGGACCCGAAGGGTGATTTCGCAGTCACTGCGTGAAATCACCTTTTGGGACCGATTAACGAAATGACACTGCTAGTGTGCACAAGGTGGGCTCTCAAAAAGTCTATGTTGAAAATTTGGTGAAAAAATTCCTAAAAATGACTGTTTACGAGCTTGCGTTGCACAGTTCCTACGCTCGCTTGTAAGTTCGCAAATTTTCAATATTTTCACTCCAGATTTTCAACATTACCATTTTACCACACCTCCTTTTGAGCAGTACAGCTGTCATTTTTCACATCTCGCCCAAAACTTGTTTCCGCCCATGTAGTGCACAATGGCGCATTCGGTGTGTGCAATCAATGTTTGCGACAGATTAAGAAAATTACAGTGACACTGTTCATGAGCAGAGATCTTAAAATGGCTATGTTGAAAATTTGGTGAAAAAATTCCCTTCAGACGTTCTGCAGTATTACTAATGAAGACATTGAACAGAACTGGCCCCAGGACCAATCCCTGCAGCACCCCACTGGTTGTTCCCTCTCCCTAGACTGCACACCATTTACCACCACTCTCTGCCTCCTGTCTGTTAGCCAGTTTCTAACCCAGCTTACCACCCTTTCCCCCCATGTCCAGCCTACCCAGCTAGTTTATCAGCCTCCTATATGGGATGGTGTCAAAGGCTTTGCTGAAATCAGGGTAAGCATTGTCCACTGCCCCACCCTGATTCACTTCCTTTGTCACCCAGTCAAAGAAATCAACCAGATTTATCTGACATGATGTCCCCACTGTGAATCCATGTTGTCTATGGTCCTGGGCTCCGATGGCATCCAGATGCCCCACTATCCTTTCTTTAAGCAACATCTCCATGATCTTCCCCACTACTGAGGTGAGGCTGAACGGCCTATTGTTCTCTGCCTCCTCCCTGCTGCCGGACTTGTGTAGAGGGACCACATGTGCCCTCCTTCAATTCACTCATGTTGAATGACTCCGTGAACATGGCTGCCAGAGGTACTGCTATCTCCCTTCGCAGTTCTGTTAATATCCTTGGGCATATGCCATCTGGTTCCATCGCTTTGTCCACCTTCAATTTAGTGACCTCCTGCAGAACTCTTTTGCCTTTGAATGGACTATTGTCCACCTCTTCACCCCTTTGGCAACTGCTGTATTGTTGTGGCCCTTTCCCTTCCCACTCTTCTCTGTATACTGAACGGAAAGACACAGTGGATGTCTTGGGAGGAAGGCATGGAACTATCACTTCCAAATACCTAAACAGCACATACAAGCAAGCAATATTCGGCATTGACAAATGTTTGTTTGTACACAAAATGCACTTGTGCACTTTACACAACACCTCTCCGGGTGTTTGGCATCATTCCAGGGACTGGATGGATGGAATTGGAAAAAGAATGAAAAGAGAGAACTAGTAGGAAGTTTAGTAGGGAAAGTAAAGAGCTACGCTAGGTGGCCAACCTAGGGTAGGCAGGAAAAAGAAGAAAGGCAAAGAGAAAAGTGGTAGCTGTTGCTAGGAAGTAAGGAGACAGAAAAGTGGTCCATCAGTCACAGCCGAGGGTGTAGCCTAACTCCGGCAGAATACCCTTATATTCCATTTTAGATCACCGTTTGTCTTCTGTTGTGTAAGATGATCCCCGATCTTGAGTCTTCTTTGTTATTAATGATTATCATCATCACTAAATATGGCTTCTACAAAGTTGTCATCAGTATTTTCAGCTGTATTTGACCAGCCATAGGTTTTTTTATTCTTTTTTCCTCCCCCAGCCATGGCTGCCATCTGCCTCATATGGCAACTGCCGAGCCCCGATGCCTGCCTGTGTCCCCAGAGGGTCCACCTTACCTGCCGTGCAATTTGGCCCCGCCACCCCCACCATGGTATGGCCTTCAGGACTTCAAATTCAGTGGCAAGGGGATCCATTTGTGCTGAGCAGACGAGTGATGTGGGGGCCTGAGCATGCCGAGGTGCCATCTTGCTGGGCTGAAAGGTCTTTTCTGCCATTTTTGTCCGCCTCTGAGACACCGGCTGTTACCATGCACACCGCATGCATGCAGGCTAAAAATGCCCATTCACTCCAAAAAAGTCCTAGCTCAGTTCCATTTCCTGTTCTCAGTGGACTGTGTGCTCCCAGTCTATGCCAGTGCCAGTGTCATAGATTTGTAAAGAGTTAATATCCTATACAATTCCATGTGCAGATTTGGTGCCTCTAGCCCCAGACTTTCACATCACTGCACTTGTTACAAACACCTTGGCTGACCTTCTTTTGATTTATGCATTACTTCTTTCACCCTTATATGAGGGTTAGAGAGTTCCTAAAAAGTCCTATTAGAATCTTATTCCTGGCTGATGCTGATGCTAACCTCCATGGGCCAATGCTGTCTTATATAAAGAGCCATTACATGCTGGAATAATTTACCTGCTACTCTACTCAGTCTGCAGAATACGTTTAAAATGGTGTTAACAAAATACTTTATGGATTTACACTGTGCAAGTGTAATGCTATCTGACTGCTATGTACTCTGCTGAATTGTATTGTTAGCGTGCACGTGTATTGTTATCTGATTACTTTGTACTCAGATATATTGTGTATTTATTCTGTACTCTTGCTTTTGTTTACATCTCTGGGTCACCCTTGAAAATGGACATCTGATGTTTTTGGATCCTACCTGCTAAACACATTTCAAATAAAGAATACACAAATAAATAAAAATCTGCATTCATGGTGCAAGCCTGTGTGTCTTCCCACCCTATGCCGTCTCTGACTGTGTGACTCCACTTGTGTGCTTCAAGGGGATGCTCTTACAGTGGAGATCTTTCATCCTCCTCCCCTACATCCTTTCGGCCGCTTAAACCTCCAACACTTGCTGGGCCTCCAGCATCCTAAGCTCATATTTTCTAAAACAGAGTCTTTGACATGTCGGCAGCAACCCTGCCTCTGTGCCAGTGGTCCTGCCCTTGACTATCCATAGTTTAACATCACTTTTCTTTCAACTAAAATGAATTGGCATGCAGCAGTCACCAGCAACTTGGGTTCTGGGGCAAACGCGAATCATCCGGGGCTACCTGATGGAAGGAGGATTGAGCAACCCAAGGACACCTCTCTTCCTTTGGGGTAGGGGGAATGTGTATCCCGCAGTGTGATCACCACTTATTGGAGGCTGAGGGTGATCGCAGTTGATGCCACCAACAGGGGAGGAATACCACTAGATGCCATCACAGTTGCATGTCCATGTATGTGCATGAATGTCATTTCATGGCTGGTGTCCTTGGGGAGAAAACTGGAGAAAAATGCCCCAGTCCAATAAGATTGATGTCTGAACCCCCCCAAACACCCACGCTTCACCAACATGGCTCTTCATCCATCACAAGTGGGCGTGTATAAATACTTGAGAAGCTATATGATGGGGATGGGGATGGGGATGTGGATTGGGGGGGTGACATCGGGAGAGGGGCAGACCGGGGGGGCAGAATAAAAGTGTGACTGCAAAAATAAATAAATAGGTAAATCAGTGAATGAATGAACTGCAGGGATCAACACTGTATGCTGAAAAGGAAGCACATAAAAATGAACACAAGCTGTTGCTTTGACCTTTAAAAATATTTTAATTTGGGTCTTAAAAGCAAACTGATGCTGTAGTAAACAAAAAGGAAATAACAATGTACATCTCTTTCCTCAAATATACTCTACATTTAGAAACATTGTCATCCCCCAAAATCAGTAATGCATGATCATTATATTAAGCTCCATCACTGACATGATGTAGGATTGTAGAGATCAGTAATTATCTGTCTGCCTCTTGCAGGGAATACTTCTGAAGGGGATCCTAAAGATTGCAGAGGCAAACACAAATGTGGCTCCACTGCAGCACCTCAGCTTCCCTCTAATGCTGAACTCCAGTTCCGGCAGCCTTCCGTCTGCTCAGAAACCCAGTACTGCTGTTAGCAGCAAAACGTCAAGCCTCTTGAGGAGGGCCAGATTTCCGCCCAACAAGAAAGAGATGGACACTGATGGCTTGACTAACCAGCATCTTTCATCCTGGCATGTTGCACCAATCCACTTGCCTCTGGTTGGACAGAACTGCTGGCCGCACATGTCAGAGGGTTTCAGTGCTTCCCTTTGGTTGAAAGTAGAATGGGCCCCTGAATATGAAGGTTTTGCAGAGAAAGGAAAGAAGCCAAAGAGAAACAGATTGTTAGTATGCAGAGACAGCAGTATTGATAGCACTGGTAAGTAATTTCGCTTTCCTATGAGTATTCACCTGAGAAGCAGTATAGACAGCGAGAGCTTTCTTGCTGATAAAGTGACTTGTTCGCCATAAAGAAGTTATTCTTTCAAACTTACCATAATTTTTTTTTCTGTTGGGTCCAGCGTTGTCACTGCGCTATTCACAGTTGCCAGTTATGCCATCCAGCAGGGACACTGACACACTCACAAAGCTGTGATGTCATCATGGAACCAACCAGCTAGTTGCCTTCTTGCCCTGCAGTTGATGACAGATATATCAGACTTTTTAAAGAACTGCAGTCACAATTAAAAAAAAAAAACAAAAAAAACAATATGTTGTGCATAATGTTTTGATTTGTGTGTATAGTCGTAGTGTGTTTTTTCCTTTATTGGCTGTTAGTGTTTTTTTTCAAAATTTAACCACTTGTTTTATGGCCCCTGAGGATCTCCATGCCTGTATGTTTTACTGCCTTTCCCTCTTCACACATTGAGTTCTGTCCCATGTGACAATGATAATTAATTAAGGGTTGGTTTACTGTTCAATTCTGTGATTTTAAGTGCCTCTCTTTATCCAGTAAGCACTATTAAAGGCCATATTTACAGTTTGGTAAACACCTGAGGGATAAATGAGAGGGCTATTCTTTAAGGAAAAAGCTTGAATCTTCACTAATTATGGCACTGATGACCGGGGGTGATTTGTTTGCTTTTCTATGGCTGTGTTTAGCTTGAAAAGAAAATCTTTAAAAACAAAACATTCACTTCACCTGCCTGGACCTCAGCATAACAACTTGAAAACAAAAAAGATTAGATTAGAAGGAGTTGTTTATTTGAGGCCAGAATAATGGGTTTCTAACAGCACAGTGCTGCTGCAGAGTAAACAGTAAGCAGGCACTCACTGATTCAGTGGCCTCTGATGATTCATCACTGTCACATGGGAGAGGAGGCACTGTAGGAAAAGGAAAGGCAATAAAACACACAGATATGGAGATCCCTGGAGGTCATAAAACAAGTAGGCACATTTAGAAAAACTCCTAACAGCAAACAAAAGAAAGACCTTTCTCGGCTGGGGAGAAAAACTTGACTTCTAAAGTAGACATCTCTCTCTACTGGGGATGAGAATTTTAAAAGTATAAAAGTGGGGAGGAAATGCTTACAGTAGTATTAGTGGGTTGCCATAATGGACATTCTCAGCTGGGTCGATCAGAGATTCTTTTTTGGGTGCTAGAGGGATATTAATCGGGAGAGAATGTGAAACATTTTCTTTTAAAAATTGTGATGAGGCCAGTTTTATAATCACAATAAGGCACGTCATAACATGGGATTTAGCACTTCATGTAGTTTTTTACCACACTCCCCTATACCTCATGCCATTTCACGAATCCTAGAACAAACCATGCTCTGTCATGCCTTATTGCTTATTTGAAGATATCTGGAGGGTCTAACACAGTACAAAGAAAGGTACCACAAAATGTTCCTGTCAGGAACAAACTATATTTTTGATTGGTAGCAATATATACGCTCTTACTGGGATTAGAATCCTGGCTGCCTGCTTCATAGGTTGCAACTTAACTTCTACACACCAGGAGCTACATTTCACTTCAGTGTGGCTCTGTGGCTTATGAGATGTATGTTCATTTAGCAAGCAAAGAATCAGTGGTTCAAATCCAGGTTAATGGTAGGGGCACAATATTCTGTCATTTTGGCAAAAGATCATGGTTTGAAAAGTTGCTTGAGTGGTCAGCCATGGTCATGTTGAGATGGAATAGTAAATAACATTGAAAACAAACTTAGTAGATTTATTTATTTATTGGATTTTTTTTAAATAAAGTGGGCTCACTGAGATGAAAAGTTCTTTTTTGGGAGCAACCTGGAATTAATTACATAAAGTGTACAATGAGAAAAGCTAAACAAGTAGAACAGTAAACTTACAAGGAATGAATACCGGGGAGAGAGAAGCAGTTGAGCTGCAACAGTAACAATAGGTACACCAGTGTAAGTGTTATTAGATACAAATAAAGTCTGAAACAGGACAATAAAGAATAATGCATAAATAGAGAAACTATATAGAACCAGGGTAAGATTCCTAGTGAAAGCACGTACATTGTCTGCTCGCAAGTAGATGCCCCTTATGGGATGTTTTAAAAGTCATGAAATTAGGACAGTCTGCCTGTTGGTAGGAAGATTCCCTCCACAGGCTTAGTGCTTTGGAGACAAATGATCTTCGACCAGTGGCAGACAGAGTCCTTGAAACAGACAGGGGGCAGCTGTGAAGAGGAATGGGGGAGCCTTCTCTGGGGTCTGCGTACATGGATTTAAGCAATGTTAGGTGGAGGAGTGTACATTTTTTTGTACACCAGGTGGAGCAAAGGGTATGGAGTTTACCTTCCAGGAGAAGACAGTTTAATGTGGTGAGTACCATGCAGTGATGTTCCCTGCTACTAGCGCCAGTAGCAAAGCAAGATAGATGATACAAGGTCTTTAGCTTGGGGAGTTCTGTGCCATTCGGAGAAGAGAGGCGCTTTGAACAGGAGGACAGGTAGAAGATAAGACTTAAGTCTTTAAAGCAGGCTCAGCTTTTGGTTAAGAAGCTTGGTTATTCATCGATATGAGACCTAAGGGAGAGCTCCTGATTAAGCAGTATACTGAGTTATTTTATTGAGTGCACAGCTTTAATTGGAATAACCTTAGAGGCGCATATTTTCAGTAACTGTTTACTGTCAGAACACAGTTTTTGGGTTCCAGCTAGTATAGATTTGTATTTTTTTGTTGGAATTTAGGATTAGCTTGTTGGACAGAAACCAGTTTTCGAGCAACTGGAAGTCAGCCTTGAGACCAGACTTTATCAGAGCCATGTTTAAATGACACCTGTACATCACCATGTCATTAGCATAAAGGAGTGCTTTAGCACCTCCACAGTTTTCCGGTACTTCATTAATAAATAGAGAACAGCACAGGGCCCAGAATAGAGTTCTGGGGAATGGGGAACTGCATCAGTAACCTCCTATGTGGTGGACAGTCTACCCCCTTCCCCCCATTTAACCATCTGATTACATCTGGACAGTTTCTGAACCACAAACAATATGCACCCTCTTACCAAGATTATTAACTGGTCCCTCATGCTCTCCCAGTTCCAACTCAAGTGGAAGTACGCCCTGGTGACCCCAATACACAACTCTGGGGATAGGAAATTACGTTGTAACTACAGGCCCATGTCCATCCTACCTCCTTTATCCTAAGCTCTTGAAAAAATTATCACAGACCAATTGGTGGAGTGCTTGATGAAATACAACTTGCAATGCCCACAGCAACATGGCTTTCGCAAAGGACATAGCACCACCTCTGCCCTCCTTGAATTTACAGGCCACATTCATCTAGCACTAGACCAAGGACAACTTGCCGGTGCCACCTTTATAGACCTCTCAAAGGCCTTCGATACAGTCAACCATCCATTACTACTGGAACAACTTGGCAACTTAGGGCTCTCCCATGATACTCTACAATGGTTCAGCAGTTATCTCTCCAACCGGTCACAACAAATTAAGGTTGGTGACTCCCTCTCCTCCAAACTACTTGTCCAGGTTGGTGTTCCCCAAGGGTCAATATTGGGACCTCTTCTTTTCAGCATCTTCTTGAACATTCTCCCTTCTGCCTGTGTTGAAAACATTATTCTGTATGCTGATGATGTGATTTTCTCTTTAAGAATCTTTAAGAATTCTGACCCCTCCCTCTTGGAGAAACAACTGCAGGAAAGTTTCACGCAAGTTGAGGCCTGGTTCATCTCACAGAAACTAGTGCTAAATTACAAAAAAACAAAGACTATGCTGTTCCATGACACACATAACAAACATAAACACCAACAGTTGGCAATCAAAAACAGCTCGGGTGTGACCCTGGACCAGACGCAGACTTTCAAATACCTTGGTATAACCCTGGACCCTACTCTGTCCTTCTCCAGCCATATTGATTCAGTTGCGAAATCCGTAAATATCCGTATAGGCCTTCTCTATAAACACAGACACTGCCTGACACCTGACGGCCTTAAGCTAGCAATACACAGCTCTATTGTCCCCATCATTGATTATGGGCTTGTTATCTATGGAGCAGCCACAGCTACAGCACTGCGGCGAATCTTTACAGCGCTGAATAGGGCCTGCAGACTCCTTACTGGTGCTGCCCACCACATGCATACCTGCAACCTCTACGAACAGTCAAACTGGCTACAACTTCAGGGAAGGAGTACTTTCCAAACCTGCCTACTACCAAAAGAGTCATTGATGGGACTCATGCCTCCTGGGGTTCAGTGTCTCTTAAGCCCAGCCAACCACCCCCATTACACAAGAAGGTCTGACAACTATTCTCTGGCTATTCCCCGCTGTTGCACCGCCCATGGCCAGCGGTCTTTTGCAGGTAGAGCCCCTAAGATATTTAACTCCTTGGGCAGTGAACTCACCAACCTATGCACCCTCTGCTCGTTCAAACACAAGCTACGTCAAACGCTTGTGTCCAGAGCCACCTGTGACTATTTCTCCTAACCTCCCAGGTAGTCGCTTCTGTTCTTTGCACCTTTCTACTATCACCACCTCTGCCTGCCACCACCCTTCCCCCTCCCCATATCCACCCCTGCCTCTCTCCCTAGCCCAGGTCCACCACCTTCCTCTCTTTTCCTCCTTCAATTCCCTTCCTCTCTCCCTTTTCTAATCTGCTTACCCCAGCCATTGTTGCACTTGTTCCCTGATCCTTGCCTCCTACCCACCTCTCCTTCTACTTCCTTCCCAGTTACCCCTCTACACCCACTCTCTTTTCCACGTTCCTACGGTACCTGGCACAATTGGCAGCAACTCAGGTTTTCCACTCTACCTTTCCCTTTGACAGTGCCCTTCTGGCAGCTTTAATTCATGTAAATATTATTTGTTGTGACTCATCATTCTTAAATGTATCCCTGATTGTGTTGTTCTGTTTTTATATTTTCTGTAGCTTTTAGATCATGTATACCCTGTACTGAATTTAGTATTAAAACTGCTTGCCTGCTAATCTCACACAAACTGTACTTCTATTCTTTGTGTACTGACATGGAACCTTTGTAAACGAGCCATTGGCTCAAAGGTATTTATCCAAAATTCTAATCAATAAAATAAATACATGTATGGTCCCAGCTTCCCACTGCAACATCAAAACTGAATTAGAAGAGTGCTGTTCAGATACCTTCGGTTACTATCCCTTCAGTCACCTCTCCCTCCACAAGTCAGAAACTGTATTGTCCCAGGCAGCAAATCAATACACCCAGTGATAATAAATGAACAAAATAAAGGAATAAAAATAAGCTGCAAAATGTACGTGTGCTGGACCAAAAAAATCAATATAGATATTACTTCACAGGAAATGAATCCACTTCAAGCACATAAGCAGGCGAGTCAATACAATCAACATTAGATATTGCACATGTCAAAGAATATTGCAATAAATACCCAGTTATTGTTTTAGAAGGGATTCTCAATCCATGTGATGTTTAAAACCACTGGATGTTAATTTAAAAATCCACTGAGATTCTTTTCGTAGCAAGATATGAACTCTGTCACCCCCTCTAGTATTGTAACAAACTGTCTCAATGCCCATATAAGATACTTTATGGCACCCAGTGGAAGGCGTTATTATTACTACTTCTAGCAGCTTATGTTTGTTTATCTCGTATCACTGACATTCTTAACAGACAATCTTCTTCGAGGATATCTCTTTCATCAAGCCACACCTATGGAACTATATAGCTGGCAGGCATTAGGACCACATAGAAACTTTTTGTAAATAGCCCACTAGGGGCCACCCTCGATGATGTCTTACGTCAACATCTCCCATATGAATGTGGTCGGCCCCTTCCCTCCTCAGTTCTTTTCCTGCCATTGACCATACTCGCCAGACCCTCCACGGAGATGCCGCTGATACAGTCGACTGCTATTCAGTGTTTTTCAGTTCTCTCTCCCTAGTTTGCCATCACTTTTTATAAGTGACCGCCTTCATCATGTATGTCATCTGAAGAACCCACAATGCTCTTTAGATAATGCGAATGCGGTGAAAAGATTTACATTGGGGTGACTTGCTCAACGTCTGCGTGTGCTGGCTCTGTGTGGCCTATAACATTAAGGCCCGTGAGATCTGTCTATAGCTCAACACAGCTACCCAGCGATGCTGAAAGAATGGCCTGAAAACTCGCCTTTCAGAACAGCAGGTAGCGAGGATGGAGAAAGAGCTCCAGGAGAAGAGCCGTACCGTGTCGCTGGCCTGCTCCTCTGGCTCCCATTCTTCCAAGTCCCGAGAGAAATCCTCTGAGCAATACAAACGTAAACACTGGGAGCAGGACAGAAATAAAGAAAAATTCTCTCCCATACACTCTCAGTTGCCCTTTCATACTGTGGCGACTGCCTCAGGGACATTGACCACTCTGGCAGTGGCACCACCTGCCACCCAGACCTCTGAATCTACCAGGTTGGGACAGGCTATGAGTACCGCCAGGCCTATTACGGCTGGTGAGGGGCCGTTGATATTGTGGATGACGCCTACCCCGTCGACATCTCAAGGCCCACCTGCAGTGCAAGCAAGAGACAACATGCAGGCAGTGTTCTCATTCTTCACAGACATGCTGCAGCATCTACTGCCTCCTCATCCTGTGGCAGGAGTGGTGTTGGGGCATTCCAGACAAGCCCCAGTGCTGATGCTTATAAGGTTGATGCGCCTAGTACCTTCCAGGGCGTCAACGACCTCTTCTGTCCCCTCCATGAGGCCTACAGAACCCATCGACAAGGCTCAGGAATATAACCCTGACTTCATAATGTAAGAGGAGGAGGGGTAGGCGTATGTGGAGAGCTCTTGTGAGAAGTCCACCTCTACTATTTCCACAGGGAGTGAAGACTGCACTGTGTACACTCCGGGGTCCCCTCCTGAGGACCCTTCATTCATCTCCATGATGCAGCAACTCCAGGCTGCCATGGGGTTTGAAGCTGAGGAGCAAGACATTACAAAAAAGAATTTGGTGGAGTTCTTAGAGCTACCAGATTCTCCACCTGTTATCTTTCCTTCTCTATTGCCTGCCCTAGAAGATGCTACCATGCCTGCCTGGTAGAGGTCAAATATAATTCCTGCCATTCCAAGAAAGGCAGATAAAACGTAGTAGGCCCCCTTGAGAAAGTTCTTTTTTGCAGGCCAACCTGAGGCTGACTCAGTTGTGATAAATGTAGCCCATGATAGTTCTAAAGTGCTTAAGCATCTTAGTTCTCTCCTTCCTGACAGGGAGTCCAGGAGACTAGATGTCTTGGGGAAGAGGACTTTTACTTCTGCCACCCTGGGCCTGAGAATTGCAAACTGTCAGGCCCATATGGTAAAATGTCAGAATACCCTCTGGAGGGAGGCCAAGGCAAGTGGCCTAAGCCCTCCCAGAGGGTACCCCTAACCAGGAGTTGCTAAAGGCCCTCCAGACAGGGGCAGATGTAGGTAAACATCTATTAAGGTCTACCTGCAACATAGAGGATAATGTATGGGTAGCCATACACAACAAGCATGTGTCTACATCGAGTTTTTTATGGCAACCAGGAACCTTGAGAGCAAAGCTTGAGAGGTTCCCTGGTTGTCATAGAACACTTGAGGTGAACACACAGACTTGTTTGTGTATGGTTGTCCATACATTATCTTTTATAGTGTATGGGCATCATCCATGTCTGTCTGTTTCAGAGACGCTGGTTTCTTTCAGTGAATTGGGAGTTGGGGAGGGGCACTTGAGGGTTGGGGCTGACTCAGATTACTGATTCAGTGTGCTGCTGCTTTTTCTGTAAATTCAAGTCTAAAAAGAAAACCGCTTCCAGCTCGATTGGTTAGAGGAAAACAGCTATGTGGCAACATTCTAAGTTGTTGTGCTGCAGTGGTGATATCACTACATCGCTACTGCAGCACAACAACATAATGATGTCACTACTACAGCACAACATAAAGAATAATGAATACCCAACTATTAGTCACAAGCTGGTTAGTTTATCGAGAGGTTGCCATGGCGACCATTTGACCCTCGAGAGCGTAGCTCAAGAGGTTTGGTCGCCATTGGCAACCTTGAGAAGAACTAACCCAGCTAGTTACCGATAGTTGGGTATTCATTGGTTTTTATAGTGTAGGATGCCAACAGCTACTAAAACGAATAATTTACGTGACAATTTGGGAAACCTACTTTGTTTTTTCCTTCACCTTGCCGCTCTCCTTCGCTGTTGTTTTCACTGCAGCAGCCACTTCTTGGTTGTATGACGTGCATGTACTAGTACGTTCGATGTTGTTATGCTGTAGTAGCTACGTAGCTAGTGCAGCATAACAGCAATAATGACGTAGCTACTACAGCATAACAACATTTCAAAAGTGGTGGATTTCTATGAATAACCACGTTCCATCATACAGTATATAAAGGATTATGTATGCGCTCTCGAGGTCATCTGTTACCAAGGAAACCTCTTGATATAAGAATTTCCTTGTTTGTGTATGGCTGCTCATTTATAATGTTTTATAGTGTATGGGCAGTCACATCATAGAAAATCACACGAAAACAGAAAATAGAAATTTTAATTTTTTTTTTTAACTGACGCAGTGTGCTGCAGATGTTTCTGCAAGTTCAAGTTTAAAAAAAAAACAGCAACTTCCAGCTTAACTGGATTGAGGAAGGCAACTATGTGGCAGCATTCCAAGCTGTTATGCTGCAGTAGTGACGTACCTAGTGCAGCATAACAACTGTGATGACATAGCTACTGCAGCATAACAATTCCATTCTAGTTATGGATTTCTATCCATAACAACATTCTACCATACACTATAAGCATATTCCAGGCATGGAATTCCATGCATTACAGGGTTCCACCATACACTGTACTTGTGATGCATCTGCAAAAGCAGCAGCTTTTGCTGTCTGCTTAAGAAGGCACTCTTGGTTGAGGGTGGCAGGATTTGCCTATCATGTGCAGCAATCCATCTTAAATGCCCCATTCAGAGGATGCAGGCTGTTCGAAATGGATGTACAGGATATCCTCTCAAACCTACAGGCCTCAGGCAGGACTTTTGAAATTAGTACACTCTCTCTACCATAAACAACCAAGAAGTAGGCAGAGGTGCCCTTTTGTCCGACCAGCAACAGACACTGTTCAGTGGTCAGACAACAAAGTAAAGCAGAAGAGGATCAGCTTTGCCAGTACCAGGACCCACCCCAGGTGCCCATTCAAAAGCACATAGAGGTAGGAATCTGGCTTCAGCTGCGGGATCTGCATCTGCATATTCATTCTTAGACCCCACCCACCAGTACCTTCGAAGGTGGCAGTAAGGAGTTGCCTTCCCTCCACCTGGGCCAGTGGAGGCAGGTCACATCAGATGCTTTGGTCCTGCAGACAAATAGAACAGGGCCTTGCTCTAGAGCTTCTGGAGTTACCTCCAGACCATCCACTCACTCCTTCAGCCTATCTTCCAGAGCACATACCGGTGCTGCTAGAGGAAGTGCATACTTAATGCAGAAAAGGGCCATAGAACCAGTTCCTTGGCAACAAAGGAACAGGGGGTTCTACTGTCACTACTTCCTAGTCTCTAAATGTACAGTGATCTGAGGCCCATGCTGGTCTTAAAAAATCTGAACCTCTTTATTAAGTACAAGACGTTCAGAATGGTCACTCGACAACGCCTGTTGCCACTACTTCAAGGAGGGGACTGGTTATGTTCCCTAGACATGCAGGATACTTACCTGCATATCAAGATTTGTCTCCCTCACAGGAAGTACCTCAGATTCTTTTTCCAGGGCAAACAATTATAGTTCAGGGTATTGCCCTTTGGCTTATCATCTGCACTATGGGTCTTTACCGAATGCTTAGCAGTCGTGGCAGCATCCAGATGTCTCCCAGGTACATCAGCATGGAGAGACACTGACCGCATTGCTAAAATTGTTCACAAAGCAGGAGAAAACATTGATGTCCTAGTACACATAGGGACTAATGATCTCGCCAGCCGGTCAGTTGTGGAGACCAAGGAACACCTGACTAGGCTGGGTGACAAACTATCATCTATTTCGTCCGGCATCTCCTTCTCTGAGATCCTGCCAGTCTGGGAGAAGGGAGCAGATGGACGGAAGGTCAGAAGAAGGGAGATAGGGGAGCTAAACACGTGGCTCAAGGACTGGTGCCAGAAAAAGGACACAGATTTGTAGGAACTGGCAACAGTTCTGGGAGCGAAAGTTCTTTAAATTTGATGGACTGCATCTGACTAAAGAGAGTCAGTGCATTGGGGCAGAAGTTTAGCGTCTTTGCAGAATATTTAAACTAGCAAATGGGGAGAGGGTGCAGCACCCCATACGTCGAATGGGAAGAACACCCCTCCCCTCAGCTAGTGGTCAAACAGGAATTCAGCGTGTTTGCCGTTCATTTGCATCACCAGGTAAGAAAAAGGTTTGTCTCCCATACGATGCACAGGGTAATGCCAAACTTCACCCAACAACTAACACACCAAAATCTGGCCAATGGAAAATCATGTACACAAATGCTCACAGCCTGGAAATAAGATCCCAGACCTGCAGGCAATAATGTCAGAGGCTAAACTGGACATAGTAGCAATTAGTGAGGCGTGGTTTACCAGTAACCACACTGGGAGACTTCAGTACCTGGCTATGTATTGTTCAGAAGAGACCGAGGTGCAAAAGGGAGGAGTGGCCCTGTATGTTAATGAAAATATCAAAGCTACAGAAATTCAGAATACACATAATGAACCAGAAGAACTGTGGGTCACCCTGAAACAGGAAATGGGACAGCCATAAGAACTGGGGTTGTCTACAGGCCCCAGACCAGAGGGAGGACATAGACACATTACTGTTAGAGGATATACAAAACATGACAGCTAAAGGGGAGGTTCTGATAATGGGAGACTTCAACATGCCAGATACAGATTGGTCAATACCAGCAGGAACATCGGCCAGAACTAGACACATAGTGGATTCCCTGCAGGGGAGGGCCTCAAACAACTGGTACAGCAACCCACAAGAGACAGGGCTATCCTAGATCTAGTACTGACTAACAAGAAGGGATCACAGATCTCCAGGTAGAAGGTCACCTGGGGCCAGTGACCATCACATGGTATGGTTCAATTTGGCTACTACATCTAAATCATCCCATTCCAAGGCAAAAATATGGGACTTCAGAGGCTGACTTTAATAAGATGGCCAACAGAGTTAAGCTAGCCCTGGCAAAAAGAAACACAGGTGAGGAGGTACAGGCAAAGTGGGCAAGCATTAAGGATACAATACTTGAAGCAACATCCCATTGTGTTAGACAGAAAAGAAGTGTAAAGAAGAAGGAAACCACTTTGGTTCTCAAATACAGTAGCAGAAAAGGTCAGAGCCAAAAGGCTGGCCTTCAGAAAATATAAGGAACACAGCGGGATGAAGATAGGGAGGCATACCAAACTGCCCTAAGGGAAGCAGGTAAGGCAGTAAGGCAGGCAAAGTCCCAAACTGAGGAAACACTAGCACGGACAGTAAAAGAAGGTGACAAGACTTTCTATAGATACATTAGTGAAAGGAGAAAGTCCAGAGGGGTATTGCTAAGCTAATGGAGAAAGGGAGCATGAGGAGGAGGACCCTGTAAAGGCATCTATCCTAAATAGATACTTTTGCTCAGTATTTACTGAAGAGAAGGTAGGGCAGGGCCCACAGCTCAGCATCATGGACACAGGGGAGGGAGGTGAGCACTACTCCCTTCACAAAAGAAAGGGTCCTACAAGAGCTTGCTAAGCTCAGGGTGGATAAGGCAATGGGACCTGATGGCATACATCCCAGGGTACCTAAGGAGCTAAAGGAGGAACTAGCAGAGCCTTTAGCAGAATTGTTTAGTGAGTCTCTGAGCACAGGAGAGGTCCCAGAAGACTGGAGAAGGGCTCATGTGATCCCACTCCACAAGAGTGGTAGCAGGAGGAGGCGGGAACTACAGACGGTCAGTCTTACCTCAGTAGTGGGCAAGATTATGGAGGCACTCCTTAAGGAAAGGATAGTGCAACACCTGGAATCCATAGGGGCACAGGATCCAAGACAGCATGGGTTTACAAAGGAAGGTCCTGTCAAACTAATCTCATAGATTTCTTTGACTGGGTAACCAGAGTGGTGGACCAAGGGGAGCAGTTGATGTCGCCTACCTTGACTTCAGCAAAGCTTTTGACACTGTTCCACATAGAAGATTGATAAATAAGCTAGGTAGGCTCGGGGTGGGTCAGAAGTTGGTCAACTGGGTGGCAAACTGGTTGACTGGCAGAAAACAGAGAGTGGTGGTAAATGGTATACAGTCAGAAGAGATGCAAGTCACAAGTGGGTACCTCAGGGATCAGTCCTGGGGCCAGTCCTATTCAACATCTTCATTAGTGACCTGCAGATGGACTAGAGGGTAGGCTTGTCTGTTTGCAGATGACACCAAGATCTGCAACAGAGTAGATGATCCAGGGGTGGGCAGAATGAGAAGAGATCTGGATAAACTAGCAGAATGGTCAGAAGAGTGGCAACTGGGATTTAATGCAAAGAAGTGCAAAATCATGCACATAGGAAGAGAAACCCTGAAGCCACTTATAGGCTGGGAGGAGTTGCTAGCAGTCACAAAGGAAGAAAGAGACTTGGGCATCATCATCACTGATGACCTAAAATCATCCAAGCAGACCTCTAAAGCAGTAGGTAAGGCTAGGGGTGTTAGGGTGTATTAGTAGGGGTATCACAAGTCGTAAGAGGAGGTAATAATCCTCTGTACAAGACATTGGTTAGGCCCCATCTGGAGTACTGCGTGCAGTATTGGAAGCCACACCTTCACAAGGACATTAACCAAATTGAGGCAGTCCAGAGAAGGGCAACCAAAATGGTGCAGGGACTGCATCAGAAGCATATGAGGACAGATTAACGGAGCTCAATATGTATACCCTTGAGCAAAGGAGGAGAGAGGTGATATGATCGAGACATTTAAACACCTTAAGGGCATAAACAAGGTGAAAGAGTCTAACATGTTTAAATATAAGAAAAATAGCAGGACAAGAGGACACAGCATGAGATTAGAGGAGGCCGATTAAGGGATGTGAGGAAATTCTTTTCACAGAAAGGGTGGTAGATGCATGGAATGGCTTACCACAAGAAGTGGTGGCTATGAATACAGTGCAGGGCTTCAAACAGGCATGGGATAGGCATAAGGGAGCAATACAAATGACTATGAATAGATAGGTCACTGACAGAGCAAAGGCCGATGGCACATTTATAAGGTAGAAAAAGAAATGGGCAGACTGGATGGGCCTTGCGGTCCTTATCTGCCGTCAACTTCTATGTTTCTATGTTTCATCCCTCAGGAGGGGAGGACTGTATGTCTTCCCCTATCTGGATGACTGGCTGTACAAGCCTCACTCCAAAGAGCAGCTTTACCAGACCCTAGCATTTACCAGGCAGCTGTTTGATGCCCTAGGGATCACGCTCAAGCTGCCCAAATCAGTCCTGACCCCTTATCAGCACCTGTAGTACTTTGGGGCAGTCTTGGACATCACTCAAGGCTTAGCCTTTCTGCCCCAGGACAGGGTCGAATGCCTGTTTGCACAGGCCCAGATGGTCTACAACAACAGGTATGTCATAGCCAGGACATTCCTGAGACTGTTGGGCCTGATGGCAGCAGCCATTGTTATGGTGCCACTGGCCAAACTGCATATGAGGATTCCCCAGTGGACATTAAGGATCCAATGGAATCAAAGCACCAATGACCTAGAGTATAAGCTCTTAGTAACATCCCATGCCAGAAAGGTGCTTCAGTGGTGGATGGAACCCGGCCATTTGCTTGAAGGGGATTGTTTCCTGATTCCCTCTGCTCAACAGTTTCTTACTCCATATGCCTGAGGGATGGGCTGGGGGGCACATCTGGGATCTCATCAGACTTGGGGAACATGGACGATAGTGGAGAGTGCCCTCCACATAAATATCCTAGAAATGAGGGCTGTTCTGTACAGTCTGCAAACCTTCCAGACTCATCTATCCCCAGAACATGTGCTGGTGCAAATGGGCAACATCAGTGTGGTGCATTACACAAATAAGCAAGGGGGAATTCATTCATCATCTTCGTGGGAGTCTCTTGCAGCAGGTCTTACACTTGGGATGTCCACCAGAGGGTTCTCTTTCAC
Source organism: Neoceratodus forsteri (assembly GCA_016271365.2). NCBI lineage: Eukaryota > Metazoa > Chordata > Ceratodontiformes > Ceratodontidae > Neoceratodus > Neoceratodus forsteri. The sequence goes on along the minus strand of CM057449.1, from coordinate 1,821,181,441 downwards.
AGTAGCTTTTACCAGCAGTGTTGACTGGGTGCCGCCCATGATATCAGGCCATGCATATGTATAAATATGTGGGCAGCCCCTAGTGGCCTCAGTTCTTTTCCCACACTCCCAGCTAGCTTCATGTGCTGCTTTCGCCACAAGTGTGTCAATGCTATCTTCAATGAGGAAAGTTTCCTTTTTTTGTTTTTCCCTATGTCCATTTTGGATTCCCTTTTCCACAAGTGCCATTGTGGAAGAAAAATCTACTGGTTTGATAAATCATTCTGTCTGTGGTCAGTGTCTGGGAGCTGCCCACAACATTCATTCCTGTTCTTAATGCCAGGAATTTAATCAGGCTACCCATCATCGATGACTGCAGGCACTAGAATTGCACATCATGGAGCAGAAGGTGGTTCACCTAGAAAAGGAATTGCAGTCCCTCTCCTCTTCATCTCAGTCCCCATCAGCGAGCTCACAGGCATCCCAGACAAAGCACCATTCCTCATCAAAGCACAAGCCCTGAGACAAAGACAAGGCCTCAAATGACTAAGGACCCTCAACCATCAACGACTTCCACCTCTGGGTGCTCGTCGATGGCTGGAGCCTCTCCCACACCAGTGCAAAAAACACAGGTGGTCTTGGCGGCCTTGTCCTAGAGCTTTCAAGCCTTCCAAAGAGATCAAGAGCCTCCTCCATCGATGAGCACCTTGCTGGTGCTCTCATCGCCACACTTCTCCACGGCTTTGTCGGTCCTGCATACAGAGCTGCCGGCCCCTCCGTCGATGAGCTCTAGAGCCTCATCAATGACCCGTTCCTCTAGCATGGGACTGGGTTCTTCGTGAGTGACCTCTGCCTTCCAGCATTTGTTGATGTCTCCATTTTTTAACCCTTCTAGGCCCTCTCACATGGATTAGGGTTTGACCCCGATGGACTTACTGGCCTTGCCACCACCATTGTGGCCCATTTCCTATCACGGCTTGTCACCCCACACCTTGTTGTTGTTTCTCAGGCTTCAGGTTCTCTGCCCCTTCCACAGTCCACACCCATTCACTCAGTGATGTCCCCCTTTCACATGGGGTTCACAAGGGCTACTCCTCATGCTTCTTCTGCTTTAACGAGGGCCTCCGCCGTCGACATGGCCTCAGTGGTCAAAACGATGTTGGAGGTCATGCAGGCCATGCAACAGCCTCCACCTCCACCCCCCTCATCTCCATCACCCCCTCCTAGAAAGAGGGTTTGCCATGAGCCTTCCTCCTCCTCCCTCCTTCCTGGCCATGGAGGAAGAGGAGTTGGATGTGGATTATGTGGGGGAGGAAGAAGAGGAGGTTTCCGCTGGCACTGATGGGGTTCATACCCCATCTAGCTCCTCTACTGTGTTCTCGATGGGGGAGAATCCCAGGCTCTATACTCCCTGCTGTCCTCCAGATGACCCCAGTTTCTTAGAGATTATAACCCAGTTGAAGCAGTTCATGGAGTTCACCACCACTGAATAGGACCTGCAATGTAGAAACCTGGCTGAATACTTGGACTTACTGGAGGACCCCGCCCCTTTTTTGCCATGGCTCCCCAGGGGTTATTTGGTGGTCATAAATACGGCCCATGATAGGACCAAGCGTCCCAAGCACTTGAGTACTCTGCTTCCTGATAGAGAGTCCAGGAAATTTGACCTGATGGGGAAAAGAGTATATGCCTCATCTACATTGGTCATGCATGTCCTGAACTATATGGGGGCATATGCTCAAGTACCAGAAAACAATATGGGATGCAGTCTCTGATGTAGTTGCCAAACTTCCTCAATCTACAGAGACTGACCAGTTGCTGGCCACACTTAAGACAGGTGCCAGTGTCACACGGCATCTTCTTCGTGCCGGCTATGATGCTGTGCATGCCTCTGCGCATGCCTCAGCAGCTGGTATTTCCCTTCGGGCGCCATGCGTGGCTCCACATCTCCGGTTTTGTTGCTGATGTACAACAATCTATTTTAAATACTCCCTTTAGTGCTCACAAGCTCTTCGGCACAGAAACAGAAGGCATCCTTAATGATTTGCAGACCTCAGGCTGTACTCTCCATATGGTCCACACAACCATGCTCAGCCATCTTCCTCTTAGAGGCGGTCCTTTCAATCCTTTCAGTTTGGTGGGCTGTGGCCAGAAAGGCCCAGCCCACCCCACCCCAAAGCACTGGCCCAGCCTCTTGGCGCCCCCACCAGCCTACTTCAAGGGCAGCAGCCGCCCTGATGTCACTGCCACCGCCCCACTAACTTTTGAATCCTTCACCACCTTCCCCTGCTGTCCTCCACAGGCCTCAGAGGCAATGGACGGCCATATGGAGGCCTGGAAACAGATTGCAATGGACGAATGGGTACAACAAATTATTCTTATGGGCCATATTCCGGAGCTCACAGCCCCTTCCCCATCGCACCCACCTCGACAGCTGTCGTACCCACATGACCGCGTTTCTGTCCTGATGGACGAACTCCATTCATTGATTCAAAAGCAGGCGGTTCAACCTGTGCCTCCAACTGACCTAGGCAAGGGATTTTATTCACATTTCTTTCTGGTCCCTAAGTGCACAGGCGACCTCTATCCTGTCCTGTATCTTCAGGATCTCAACAAGTTCATCCAGTACAAAAGATTTTGCATGATTGATCTACAAACAGTCTTGTCCCTTTTAAACCAGGGAGACTGGTTGTGCGCTCTAGACATGAAAGACGCATACCTTCATATCAGAATACACACGGCACATCGGCAGTACCTCCAGTTTCAACTCCTGGGATACCATTGCCAATTCCGCACCTTGCGCTTCAACCTTTACTCGTCCCCCAGGGTCTTCACAGAGTGTTTGGTGGTAGTAGCCATGGCCCTTCATTGCAGAGAACACTGTATATTTCCATACTTTGACGTCTGGCTCATAAAGGCCTCCTCTCGGGAAGGATTGCTTCACTCTCTCACATGCACCCTATAGCTCTTCCAGGAACTGGGCATAACAGTAAATGTGACCAAGTCCCACATGGAACTGTCTCAACACCTCCAGTACATCGGAGAAGTCTTAGATATTGTACAAGGCAGGGCCTTCCTTCCGGATGGCAGAACTCAAAAGCTCCTCTCCCTCACAAATTGGTGCCTTGTGGCTCCCTACATTACCGCACACCAATTCATGTGGCTTCTGGGCCACCTAGCAGTAGCCATTTCCACTGTGCGGTACGCCCGTTTACACATACGCTCTGTTCAGTGGGCCCTTTGCCACCACTGGCACCAAAAGATGGGGGACTTTGAGGACTCCAGTTCCGTCACCCCAGCCCTCTGGCTGGATCCTACGCACAACAGCCTCAGCGTGCCCTTCCACTCCACCCCCCCGACTCAAACTCTGACAACGGATGCCTCCACCCTGGGTTGGAGCGCCCATCTTGGTTCTCACCAAATTCTGGGCCGTTGGGGACAGGAAGCAGGGTCTCTCCACATCAACATTCTGGAGATGCAGGCCATCCATCTGGCTCTTCCAGCCATTCCTTGTTCCTGGTCCTTTGCTGATTCGATCGGACAACGCGTGCGTAGTGTTCTACATTAACAGGCAAGGAGGTACGAAGTCACAAGCTCTGTGCCACAAGGCCTTGAAGGTATGGCATCAAGCCCTTTCTCTTAACCTTGATCTGGTAGCAGTCCACTTTCCTGGAGCACAGAACATAGTGGTGGATCACCTGAGCTGTCATGCACAGGGCCACAAGTGGACATTGGCCATGGAGGTTCTCCAAGACATTTTTCAACTGTGGGGCACTCCAGACAAAGAACTGTTTCCCTCTCTGGACAGTCACAGGCTACCTCAATATTGCTTGATCATCCTGGACTCAGCCAGCAACTCCATGCTGTCCTGGCACAGGTGCTTCTTAGATGCCTTCCTGCCAGTTCCACTCATTCAACGAGTGTTGCTCAAGCTCCAGATGGAAGGAGCCTCCCTGATTCTGATCACTCCATCCATCCAGACCTGAAGTCACTCCGTCTCCATGCATGGCTCCTAAAGTCATAACCATGGCTAGGTTCGGGGTGGCTTAAAAGGTAGCTGATGTTCAGGTGGCTGCCAGAAAACCTTCCAGAGCCACTTATTCCGTGAAGTGGAAGGGGTTTGCTTTGTGGGCCGCTTCCTATCACCTGGGTCCTTTTACATATCCAATGAATCAGGTTCCAGAGTATTTGTTGTCCTTGTCAGATGCAGGACAGCAGTACTCTTCTATCAAAAGTGCACTTGGCTGCCATTTCAGCTTTCCATGTTCCCATCAATGGTCGTATGGTTGCTCAACTGGAGGTAGCCTATATGTTCTTGAGAGGTATCCTGCATTTGAAGCCTCTTATCTACAATCTAGCCCTGGCCTGAGATCCGAATGTTGTGTTAGAAAAGCTTTACTTTGGCTCCTTTTGAGCCATCTGTGACTTGTGGCCTACACTTTCTTTCTTGGAAGGCGTTATTATAGTTGCTATTACTTGCTCAGAGAATTTCGGAGTTCAGGCTCTAATGTGTGAGCCTCCTTATTTGGTTTTCCATAAAGACAAGATGTCTTTACGTACCAGTTCTAAGTTTCTTCTTAAGGTGGTGTCCGAGTTTACTCTAAATCAGACTATCCACCTGCCAGTTTATTTTCCAGAGCATGCCAATCCAGGGGAAGCATTGCTCCATACTTACATGTACATTGAATACTCAGGTACTATATAAAGTGTACGAAGGACTGCAGGAAGCCCTCACAGGTTTTTGTTTCCTTCGCCCCTGGGAGAGAGGGCATACCGGAAAGAGAGCGTGTCAGTTTCTAAACAGTGTCTATCCAAATGGTTGTATTACCTGTATTACCTTTTGTTTTAGGAGGTACGTTAAGGAACTTCCTGGTGTTGTTCGTGGTCATTCTACTAGAGGCATGGCCACTTCTGTTGCCTGTTTTAAGAATGTGTCAGCTGCAGAGGTATGTGCTGCTGCAACCTGGAGTACTGTCCACACTTTCACTAAACACTACAGTGTGGACATTGCCTCTTGGAAAAGGGCAGGTTTTGGCATAGCCATGCTCTAAGGCCTTCTTTCTTATGCCTGTAGGCTCCAGCCACCCAGACTGTTTTATTGTCAGTAACAGCAGATCTTCGAAAGAATCTCTTTCATCAGGTCATGCCATCCCCCGAGATGTAGAGCTCTACAACTTCTGTATCTTTCTCCAGGATGGTCTACCTGCTGTTTCCAGCCTCATCATATGTTTTCTCCTGGTACCCTAGAAGGAGGTCCTCTGAACATGGTCTCCGGTGGGGAACTGATGGTTGAAGGGGTCACCCACATTTATATGGGAGGTGTCGACTTAAGACGTCATCGTGGGTGTCCCCTAGTGGACTGCTTGCCAAAAGTTTACTTGTGGTCCTAGTGCCTGGTGGCTATAGTTCCACAGGTTTGGCCTGATGAAAGAGATTCTCTTGAAGATCTGCTGTTATGGTGAGTATGTAACTGTTTATTTCTATGGGCATGGATACTATCCACACTATGGCAGTTCCACTGGAATATGCTGATTTGCCGGACATCTTTAAGCTACGGTCCTGGCACTGTCGGAGCGATATATCCCCCGACTCCACCTCAGATCTTTTTCTCCACTGGAAAGAGCAGGTCACCTCCTTCATGGTTCACGCTTAGGATTTTCCATGCCAAAGTCAACTCTTTCTTTGAAGTTCTTCGAGTGCTGCTTAGTTCTTCCTCGATCCCTTTGACTCCCCTTGCATCTGTGATGGAGCAATGGAAGCCAGAGCTTAAGTTTTATGTTTGGTGCTAGCAGAAGATTTATTTATTTATTTATTTTATTTATTAAATTTTGGTGACCGGGTAGGCCCACTGAGCCCCGAAGGTCCCTTTTTCAGGGGTGACCCGGCATAACAATACAAGTTATAAGAATGAACAAGGACATAAGGAACATTTGAGGCATTGTGAGTTACAGCATGAGGTGGTTACAGTAAAGAAAAATAGTGGATACAGGCATGGTAAAAGAAAAGCAGTGGATACAGGCATGGCTTACAGGCACGGTAAAAGAAAAGCAGTGGATGCAGGCATGGGTACAGGCATGGTTATCATCATGACATGTGAGCAATTGGTAGTACTTTGGTAGTAGTTTATTCAGGGGTTACACGTGACCTCCGGCAAGCAGTCTGTATAAGGCAGGTAGTAGGAAGGTTAAGCTAGGAGATGGGAGTTGGAGAGGAGGGGAGTACCTTAGGAGCTTTAAGTGCCATGACAGTGGCATGCGCTTGAGGTCAGCAGATGAGACTTGAGCCTGGTGCTGAAGTTCATGAGTGAGGAGGAGGCCTTGACCTGGGGAGGGAGCTTGTTCCATTGGCAGGCTGCTTAGGAGGAAAAGGATCTTCCGCCAGCGTTTGTCCTTACCCTAGGGACTTCTAATAGCATTCTGTCTGAGGTCCTTAGGTTCCTTGGGTTGTGTTTGAGGGTTATGGTCCCAGCAATGCTTGGTGGAGCGTGGGGTTTGAGAAGCTTGTAGTCCTGGACAAGCAAGGGGTGTTGGAGGCGGGTGACCAATGTGGGCCAATGAAGATTGGCCAAAGTGTCTCAATGGTGACGTCTCGGGTGGTCTAAGGTTGCGAAACGAGCTATTTTATTATATAGGGTTTGCATCCTGGTAATCTCTTGTTTAGCCATGCCCTGTATAATAAGGGCATAAATCTCAGGTTGGGTAGAAGGACGCTGGTAGTTATGGAGAGCCTGGCTTCAGGGATGAGTTGGTCCCTGAGTCGGTACAGGGTGCCAAGTTTCCGATGTAGGGTCCTGGTGACCTGGTCCACGAATTCCTTGTATGTGATATTCTGATCCAACGTGAGGCCTAAGTATTTAAGGGAGGGGACTATGTTAATGGCTTTGCCAGACAGTGAGGTTAAGGAGAGGGATGAGGACCTGTCAAATCCCAGGGATCTTGGCCTGAATAGCATTGCCTTGGTCTTGTCGGCATGTAGTACCATTCTGTTCTTACATAGCCAAGTCTCTAGTGAAGTGAGATTCTTTTTGAGTAGAGGGCCTAGGGCAACCACGTCACGCAGGGGTCGGAAGATGACAGTATCATCAGTGCACTGTACAACCGAGCTCTCCCCACAGTGGGTACGCAGGTCATTGGTAAACAAGAAAAACAGGAGGGGGCCTATAATTGAGCCCTGAGGTACACCCTGGTTTAGGGGTAATGGGTCAGACATGGTCCCTTTCCATGAGACCCTCGGTGCCCTGCCTGATAAGTAGCTCCCAAACCACTTCAGGGCATGATTGTCTAGGCCTATATTTTGCAGCTCATGTAGCGAAAAGTTGTGGTCGACAAGGTCGAACACCTTGGATAAGTCTATAAAGACTGCACCAGTGGGTATCCTTTGTCCATTGCCCTGAGAACTTCATCCGTGAAGTTAATGAGGGCAGTGTCAGTACCATGGTTTGTTCTAAATCCATGTTGGGAGGGCAAGAGCTGATGAGCTTCCAGGTAGTCCCTGAGTTGATTGTAGATGACTCTTTCTTGCACCTTAGCAAGTGAGCAGAGGAGGGAGATGGGTCTGTAGTTGTTGAGTTTTTCCCTGAGCCTCCCTTTGTGAATAGGGACAACATTGGCATGTTTCCATGGGTCAGGGACTGCTCCTTCCCTCAGTGATCGATTGAGGAGCATGGTTATAGACCAGGCTAAGGAGGTAGCTCCTGCCTTGAGTAGCTGAGGGTTGATACTGTCAGGTCCCCCTGACCCTTTCGGTTTCAGGTTCCTTAGGAGGTTTAGTACTTCAGTGCGTTTAGCCAGTCTCAGGTGAAATGGGGGTCTTTCCATGTGAGGTGGTTCATCTGAGGTAGGGGGGAGAGTCTGGGGAGACTGGCAGGTCTTGTAGGTCTCGAGGTCTGAGAAGTGCCTGTTAAAGGCAGCCGATATTTGAGAAGGGTCAGTTGTGAGCTGACCGTTAATCTCCATGGGACAGGACTCGGGCTTTTTGCTACCCTTGATCAGGTCATTGATATGATTCCAGAATTGCTTGGGGTTGCCCAGGCTGGTTTTCTGGAGGTGTGTTAAGTAATCTCTCTTAGCGAGTTTTATGGCTCTCTTGGCTTTGTTGCTCAGGGCTTTGTATTCAGCGAGATCTGCTGGGAGGGAGGAGAGCCTAAACATTTTCCAGGCTTTTTCCTGAGTAGCCATTAGGGCTTTGAGGGAGGGAGAGATCCACTTGTAGCAGCTGCCTTTAGCCCTCATTCTCTTCATTGGAGCAAAGAGGTTGACCGCTGTGGTTAGTTCATCCTGGAAGTATTGCACAGCCTCAATAAGAGTAGGGAGAAGATTTATGGGGTTCCAGTCCAGACTACCTAGGTAGCGATTGTATTGTAGTTCAGAGAACTTGGAGAAGTCACGGGTGGAGAGAATTCTAGGTTGGACCTTGGGTGGTTTGTTGTTCCGTATACAGAAGATTGGGGAATGGTCACTCATAGAGTCTGCCATTGTGCCCGCACTCTGTATATTAGTGGGGTTAGATACCAGAGCCCAGTCAAGGGTGGTATGGTTCCCAGTTTTGTAATTAAGTCTGGTCGGTTCAGAGATGACCTGGGTCAGACCTGCTTCATGGGTAAGTGACTTCGAGGCATGACCAGGGTCCTGGGTCCAGTTAATGTTGAAGTCGCCCAGGATTAGTTGCTCCGTTGTTACCTTGATAGCCGTATCGTTTGTGATGGCTTCAAGGGATCTGAGGGCTGATTTTGGTGGGTGGTAGACACAGCCAATTGTTAGTTGTTTAGCGTGCCCTAGGGTTATCCGGATGTATGTGCTCTCTCCCTCAGCAGTAGGATTAGTCTGCAGGGGTAGAGGTGATACGGAGAGGTCATCCTTAGCATAGATTGGACCCCACCCCCTTTTTTGGTTTCTCTGTCATTGCGGTAGCTATTGTAGCCCACAACCTGAATCTTGTGGTCATGGATGTGGGCTTTTAGCCCGGTTGCAGAGATGGCTAGTAAGTCCGGTTTGTAGAGGTCCAACCAGGCCTGGACTTCGTGTATTTTTGGTCTAAGACTGCATATGTTCATATATGCCATCTTCAGACCCTTGGCGGCCGCCCATTGATGGTCCTGGGGGGATGCTACCAAGGTATTGGGTACGTATGGGCCAGGGTTCGGTTGGATATCACCTGATAGGAGAGTAGCAAGACTAGTAACCTGAGCAGTTTAGTGCTAGGTATTGAGGCGGTGTCTTGATCGTCCTGCTCATATAGTAAAACAGGTCATGTATACACCCTTTTATGATCTCATGCTCTGTTAAGAGACTAGATATACTTGAGGTAGGGTAGCTGCTAAGGAAGTCGTGTGGGGGGATATTATGTAAATTGCCCACTGGTTCTGGGGGGAATGGGTCTATGAGCCTGTCCACCCAGAGTAGGGTCAGTGAGTAGATTATGGCAAGTAGTACACCCCTATTACGGGGAGGGACACTTTGGTTCCTAGCACACCAAGGAGGGCGGAAGGAAGCATATACTAAGTAAGGCATTATTATTGGATGATGTCAGCATAGCGTAGGTAAGAATAGGGTGCTCAGAGTCTATCTGACTTGAGTCTGAAGGGTGGATGGCAGACACTGAGGGCTTCCTGTTTTCAGCTGCAGAGCTGTCGCACAGGCAGTTTTAAGGAAGTTGTCAGCCTGTTCAGTGAAGCTTAGGGGAACCTCAAACTACAACCTCCCCTTGTAGCAACACCGGGAAAGAAGTAGAATGATAATGCAGGCCATATTGCCCATGATTGAGTAAAGTGATTTGTGTAGAAAGACCAAGAATCCCTCTAGTGGCAGGTCTGTATAACCTGTTAATGGAAAACTATTACACCTCCTGGTCTCTGTCGGTGGCTGGCTGGGTGCCGGCCGACTGTGGGGGAGCTGAAGCAGCCCTGTTCAAGGCAGGCAGCTGGAGAGAAGAAAAAAGAGCAGGTCTTAAATAGCATAGAGGTTACGATGGGTTAGATCTGAGCAGTTTAGTAAGACAAAAGGTAGTTAGACTTTTCGGCACCAAGGCAGAGTGCTTGGATGGGGGGGGGGTGCTGCAGGAGGACCACTGAGACAGAAGAGGTGTAAGCACTTTAAAACACTAGTAGAAATTACAATCCAGCTAATACAGTTGAAAAACTTCTATTACACAGTTGAAATGTGCGTAGTTCTATCGAAAATCTATTTGTAAAAAGTGCCAGGTGCTGAAGCAGGGGAAATGTCCTGGCCAATCAGAGTGGGTTTGCTGGAAGCACCTGTGTTCCGATTGGCTGCGCTGTCCTGTACCTTCCAAGGAGCGGCAGGCGGGCGTCCTGTTCTCGGTCGGTGGCTGGCTGGGTGCCGGCCGACCGTGGGGGAGCTGAAGCAGCCCTGTTCAAGGGCAGGCAGCTTCCAAGGAGCTGCAGGCTGGCGTCCTTGTCTCAATCGGTGGCTGGCTGGGTGCAGGCCGACTGTGGGGATGCTGAAGCAGCCCTGTTCAAGGGCAGGCAGCTTCCAAGGAGCTGCAGGCGGGCGTCCTGGTCTCGGTCAGTAGCTGACTGGGTGCCGGCCGACCGTGGGGGAGCTGAAGCAGCCCTGTTCAAGGGCAGGCAGCAGTCTGTCATTGACTCACAATACATGTGTGTGTATTGTTTGGGTGGGCAACACAACATGGGCAGGTGCGGCCTTTGTACGTCCATGCTTCTTGAGTCCCTCATGAGCAGGAAGCTCTGGCTCACACTGGGTCAGCTTTTGGAATGGGACTCAAAGGACTATACTAAGGGCTGCAAGAAGGCCTCAGCTTTGGCTGGAACTACACAGAGTCAGCGGCGCTACACCAAAGCTGGGTGCTGAGTAAAACAACAAAGCCGCAGAATCACAGAAACTTTAACCCAAATCTGTTCACGGCCAACAAAGTATTTATTCAATTATAAATCGAGGGAGTATTCCCAACCAATTGGCGCGTTCCTTTCCCCTGCGTATGAGACACTCTTATTCTGTGAAAAGCATCTCACGCGCAGATGCCCTGGAAACGGGCACATTCTGGGAACACTTTTTTTTTTAAAAATATATTATTGATCTCTCTCGATCAATAATATAGTAATACGTCCCCCGTCGCCACTTATGCTGTAGTAGAGTGGTTTCACTTGCCTTCAGCTTGAGCCAGAACAGCTCAGCATCACTTTGCTGTTCTCGCTCCAGTCAAAGGCATGTGAAAAAACTCTTATACAGCAATGAGTGGCTCCGGGGGACATATTAACATAGAAAATTACAATACGTACGTGCCTCCCTTCTCCATTCCTCGCGCAGTCCAATACTTTCTCACACAAAGATGTAAATCTACAACAAACAATGTAATAAAATTGTGGAGCAAATGTACCGAGGATCAGCTGGTCACATAAACCCCTGCACTTCGAGGGTGTACCCTCTTCGTTGGGGGGCATGGCTGTAGCATGGTAGGAGCTGGCTTAAATAGACACTTTATTATACTGATGGCATGAAAAACCTGAGGCTATAACGTCAGAATGGAACCATGCGTGGTCCCAGCTTCCCACTGCCATATCAAAACTGACTTAGGAGAGTGCTGTTCAAATGCATTCAGTTCTAGGGACATGGATATGTTGTTCATCCACACTGTCAGGCAGGTTCCTTGCCGCTTTAAATCTTGCCGGAAGGTCTTCAAGCTGGCTCCTCCCACCCACCCGGGTGGTAAAACTCTCGGCTCCGCCCCATGACGCCAGATCTTCCTTACCGCTTGGAAGCTCAGGTTCCCTCCTTAACACACTGCGTATAAGACTGGTTCCTAATTCTTCGAATTTTCGAAATTAAAAGGTTTTTGCTAAAAAGACTTCGGTCTTCTCTCCCTCGTGGCTACGATGGACAAATCGACTCCCGGTTTCCGGAGATGCCCTTGCGGGCAGAAGATGTCTCGGACGGATCCACACTCCTCGTGCATCTACTGCTTGGGCCTTGAGCACGACCCGCAGGCCTGCGACCTGTGCTCTTCCTTTTCAGCCTCGATCCTCGAAGACCGTGCTGCCGTTTACAACTGGGCGTCCGGCGATTTCCTCGGTAAAGTCAAAGAGGCCGATCGGTGTCCATGACGGCGGATCGGCGGATCAGCTCGAGCAGAAGATCGCCTCGAAGAGGAGGCGCGCGGGCCGCTTCTACTCGGCTGCGCATTTGTCCTGCTCTCTCTCGGTGCCTCTTATTCAGCTTCTTTTAAGGAGCTTTGTCTGACCCTCTCGACTAAAGGTGAGGGTCCAACTTCTTCTGGACCATTTTCTCGGTCCAAAAAGAGAGACAAGGGTAAGTCTCACCGTCGACGCTCTTGGGAGCGGGAAAGATCCCTCTCCCCGAGTGGTCGGCCGTCGACTTCTCGGATTCGGCCACTGGTCTCACGGTGTCCCCGTCAGGCCAGTTGACCGAGACTCCCATCGATGCGGTCGAGATTTTTCTCGACTCGTTGGACGGGTTGTCGGCTGGAGAAGCTGAGAATCCCCTCTCCCCGGTTCCCCCGGTGGGAGTTGAGGATCCCGTCGGCTCGTCTGTGCCTCGGTTCCGGAGCCTTGGTCGAATCTTACCTGAACGAAGAAGGGGTACAGTTCCGTATTGCTTCCCGCTGCGTCCCGGCTAAGCGAGGTTCTCTGTCTCGAGACGTCTTAGCGGTCCAGCCGATCCTGCCGTCATATGCGGTCTCGGTCTCGGCACCGCGGCAAGCGGCGCCGCCGCTCATCCTCTTCCTCCTCCTCGGACGAGGGGAGGCTTCGGCGCAAGTTGCGTCGAAGATATGAGGAACTCATGTGGCAACAGCTCCTTCTGACCGGGAATAAGCCGACGCCGTCGTCTTCCCCGGCCATTAAATGGCTGTCACCGGAGCGGCCGAAACAACCCTTCGTTTTATCTGAGGAGCCTGTGCCCAGGCCAGTTGTTCGGCCAAAACCAGCTGCCCCACCGATTCCGGTGGAACCTCCGCCTCCACAGCCGTTAGTTGGGGCTCCGACCAAAAATTCTCGGTCGGCTCAGGGACTGCCCCATAGGCTGTCTGTCACCCTCACTCCCGATCGACCTCGGCAGGTGGAGGGTGGCTCAGGCCCGAGGCAGCTCTTTGAGGACTCTTCCGAGTCCGAAGACGATTCTTCCCTTTTCTCCAAGCGAATGGACTTGGAGTCCTCAGGAGGACAGTCGGTGGACGATAGCCCTTTGTCCTTCCTGGGATTGCTTCGGCTCATCTCGGAGTCCACCGGGATGAAGCTGGAACCCATTTCTAAATGGGCCAGGTATCCCCTCATGGAGATTCTGGACCGAGGGGATTCCCCTACGGAGGCCTTTCCGGTGGCCGAGGCCATAGTGGGTCCAGCCTTGGAGCTCTGGCAGCGCCCTGCTTCCTGTCCTGCGGCCAGGATGGCCAGGAAGTATGCGGTCCCTACCGGTTCCCTGTCCGGTTTTTCGGAACACCCCTCGGCTGAGGGGTTGGTTACCGACAGCGTTTTCCGGCGTGCTGGGAACGCTAGGGATGTGGACAAACCTCCCGACAAGGAGTCCAAAAAATTGGACTATGCCGGGTGAAAAGTCTATGCTACGTCCACCCTCAGCCTTCGACAGGCCAGTTCGGCCGTCCTCATGGCACATTTTTCTCATGCCCTGTTGGGCTCCCTGGATGAGGTCTTCCCTCATCTTCCCGCGGATCTGCAGACCACGGTCAGGCAGGTGCGGGACCAGGGCAGGGCAGTGGCCAAACAGCAGCTCCAGACTGCTTTAGACATCGGGGACTCATGTGCCAGGTCTGTGGCGGCTGCAGTGGCTATGCGTCGTCGGGCTTGGCTGAGGATATCCACCTTTACTTCGGATACCCAGCACAAGTTGGCGGATGTTCCCTTTTTGGTTACTGACCTCTTCGGCCCTGGGGTGGAAGGTCACTTGCAGAGGATCGAGAAGTCCAGTGCTACCTTGGACTCTGTCTCTTCCGCTCAGAAGGACAAAGGCCGCAAACCACAGCCTAAGCCCTTTCGTCCTTCTGCGCCCGCGGCGTGTCCGGCCCAGCAACGTCAGGGCCAGCAGGCTCGGGCTTGGCATTCCAAACCCAAGCCCGGGGCTTCCTCCAACAGGAAGCAGGGAGGAAGGCCCAGGAGGCCCTCGGCCGGTCCCTCCTCCAAGCCTGCCCAGTGACGGGCTGAGGGGTGTCGCCCCCAACCCCGTCACCTCACCCCAGGTTCCCCCCGTGGGGGGACGGCTCCGGCACTTCCTTTCCGCCTGGTCCGTTATTACCACGGACAGGTGGGTGCTGGAGGTGGTGGGAAAAGGCCTGCCTCTAGAATTCGAGCAGGCCCCGCCCTTCAGAGCCGTCGCACCTCGGGGGGCCTCGGGGTCCTCAGCCTCACTGTCGGCTCGTCGGGCCGACATCGCTCTCCTCCTCCAAAAGGAGGTGATCAGGGAGGTGGCGGACCCTCCCTCAGACCCGGGGTTTGTGTCCAGGTACTTCCTGGTTCCGAAACGGATGGGGGGCTGGCGCCCCATTCTCGACCTACACGACCTAAACAAGTTCCTAAGGTCTCGAACCTTCAGGATGGTCACTCTGGCTCAGATAATACCATCCCTGGAACACGGCGTGTGGTTCTGCTCTCTGGACCTGCAGGACGCGTTCTTTCACGTCCCTATCCGCCCGTCACATCGGAGATTCCTTCGCTTTCGAGCGGAGGGATCCCTCTTCGAGTTCCGAGCCATGCCCTTCGGACTGTCTCCAGCTCCCAGGGTCTTCACCAAATGCATTGCAGTGGTGACAGCTTTCCTGCGGCGCCGAGGGGTCCGGGTGTACCCTTACCTGGAAGATTGGCTGATAGCAGCCCCCTCCAGACGGGAGGTGGAGCGGTCCAGAGATCTGGCCCTCCAGGTTTGCTCTCAAATCGGCCTTCTCATCAACAAGGCCAAGTCGGAACTCGAGCCGAAGCAGGTGATTCTGTTTATCGGGGCAGAGCTCGACTCTCTTGAGCCAGAGCACGGCTCCCGGCGGACAGGGCCGAGGTTCTTTCCTCCTTTGCCCAATCATTTCTGGTTGGGCAATCGCGCCCTGCCCGGGACTTCCTGCGCCTCCTGGGTCTCATGGCGGCCTATACCAGCGTGGTCCGTTGGGCACGCTGGCACATGCGCCCCCTTCAGTGGGGACTGGCCAGCCAGTGGTCACAACGCTGCGATCCATTGGACCAGCTAGTGATGGTGACCCAGGAGATGTGGAACGCTCTCCGGTGGTGGACCGTTCCATCTCATCTGCAGGAGGGCATCCCGTTTGTCCACCCCGAGCCGACGGTCTCTCTATCGACCGATGCGACTCTGATGGGTTGGGGTGCCCATCTGGGGGAACACCGGGCGCACGGCCTCTGGTCCCCGCAGGAGTCCCGATGCCACATCAACCTGCTGGAGCTCCGAGCGGTCCGCCAAGCTCTCACCACCTTTGCTCCGTTTCTCGGGGTCAAGTGGTCCAGTCCAGACGGACAATACCACGACCATGTACTACCTAAACCGCCCAGGGCGGGCGCTTCCATGCTTCTATGCAAGGAAGCTCTCCGCATTTGGTCACTCGTGTGCAGCCTGGAGGCGGATCTCCTAGCCATTCATGTGGCAGGGCCTCCAACACTGGCCGATGCCCTGAGCGGATAGGGCTGCATCTCACGAGTGGTCTCTCCTGCCGGAGGTAGTACAAGATCTGTTCTCCCACTGGGGCACACCTCAGGTGGACCTGTTTGCCTCCAGGGAGAATGCGAAGCTGAGGCTGTTTCATGCCTGCCCCCCTCAGCAGGGCTCGCTGCAGGGGAATGCCTTCTCGAGGCTGTGGGCCCCGGGCCTCTTCTACACCTTTCCCCCATTTCCCTTGATTCACAAGGTGCTTCTCAAAGCAAGGAGGGACAAGGCGCAGGTGATTCTGATAGCCCCAGACTGGCCCCGCCAGTTCTGGTACCCAGATCTCCTCAGCCTCAGCTCCAGGCTCCCGAGGCAGCTTCCAGCTCGCCTGGACCTGCTCTCAGTCAATCAGGGGAAGGTGTTCCATCTGGACCTTCAATCCCTGCACCTGGCGGCCTGGTTCCTGGCGCTAGAGTTCCAGGCCTTGGGTCTTTCCGACGAGGTCCTCAGTGTTGTTGAGGCGTCCCGTAAGGAGTCGACCAGGAAATGCTATGCCTTCAAATGGAAGAGATTTTCCATTTGGTGTCGGGGCAAGGGCTTGGACCCTTCCTCCTGTCCTTTGGCAAGCATCTTGGACTATTTATGGTCCCTTTCTAGTCAAGGGCTTAGGTCGACGACACTAAAGGTGCACCTGGCAGCCATCTCTGCTTACCGGGCGCGGGCCGGGGAGCAGTCGGTGGCGCAGGAGAAGGTGGTCTGACGCTTTTTCAAAGGCATTGATCACATTTCCCCTCCGGTGCGAGAACCTCCACCTCCGTTGGATTTACTGCTGGTATTTGCAAAGCTCATGGGCAAGCCATTCGAACCAATGCACAGGTGTGAACTCTCTCACCTGTCGTGGAAGACCACCTTCTTGGTGGCTATCACGTCAGCCAGAAGGATGGGAGAACTCCAGGCGCTCTGCATCGAGTCTCCTTACCTGGTCTTCCACAGGGACAAGGTTGTCCTGCGCCCCCACCCGAAATTCCTTCCGAAGGTGGTCGGAGTTTCACCTTAACCAGGTGTTGACTCTGCCGGTGTTCTACCCCAATCCCACCTCGGGAGGCGAATACAGGCTCCATACTTTGGACCTAGAGGCGCTCGCTTATTATAAGGAGGCGCACGGCTGAAATTCGAGAGAGGTTCGCCAGCTGTTTGTCACCCACGCTGAAGCCGCACCTGGCAGACCTGCAGCCATGGACGATAAGCAGGTGGGTCACCGCCGCATAGATCTCTGCTACATGTTGGCGGGCATGGAGCCTCCCAGAGGATAAGAGCTCATTCTACCGCCATACTGCTGCATCGGTGGCTGCTTCCAGGGACGTCCCTATCCAGGAAACTCAGGGCTGCTACCTGGAAGTCAGCACACACCTTCATTACCCATTACCACATCGACCTTGAGTCATGCCGGGATGCTGGTTTGGGGCCTCGGTTCTCCAGTCTTTATTCCTAAGTAGGGGGATGTCATGCGCCTCCCTCCTCCCGGAGAACTGCTAGAAGTCTGCCAGACAGTGTGGATGAACAACATATCCATGTCCCTAGAAATACAGTTACTCACCTGTAACAGGAGTTCTAGGAATGGTATATGTTGTTCATCCTACATTCTCCGACCTCCCGGCTTGACGCACAACCTAGGCTTCCAGCGGGCAGATCTGGCGTCATGGGGTGGAGCCGAGAGTTTTACCACCCGGGTGGGTGGGAGGAGCCAGCTTGAAGACCTACCGGCAAGATTTAAAGCGGCAAGGAACCTACCAATAAGTGTGGATGAACAACATATACCATTCCTAGAACTCCTGTTACAGGTGAGTAACCTGTATTTACTATCCCTTCAGTCACCTCTCCCTCCACAAGTCACAAACTGTATTATTCTAGGCAGCAAATCAATACACCCAGTGATAATAAATGAAAAAATAAAGGAATGAAAATGAGCTGCAAAATGTATGTGTGTGCTGGACCAGAAAAATCAGTTAAGATATCACTTCATAGGAAATGAATCCACTTCAAGCACACAAGCAGACAAGTCAATACAATCAACATTAGATATTGCACATATCAAAGAATATTACAATAAATACTCGGTTATTGTTTTAGAAGGGATTCTCAATCCATATGATCATTAAAACCGTTGGATTTTAAAGTTCTTAATTTAAAAATCAATTGAGATTATTTTCATAGCAAAATATGAACTCTGTCACTTCCTCTATTATTGTAACAAACTGTCTCAGTGCCCATATAAGACACTTTATGGCACCCAGTGGAAGGCAATATTATTACTACTTCTATCGGCTTGTTTTTCTGGTTATCTCATATCACTGACTGCCTTAACTGACATTTCTAGGGGGCATGGATACTTTCCACTCTGAGACAGTTCCACTAGAATATGCTGATTTGCCGGACATCTTTAAGCTAAGCTCCTGCCTCCACCAGGGAGGTAGATCCGCCAACTCTTCCCAGTGATGTCAGATCTTTCTCTTTGCTTGAAAGAACAGGTCACCCCCTTCACGGTTCACACTTAGGATTTTCCACGCCATAGTCAAATCTTTCTTTGAAGTTTTTCGAGTTCTGCTTAGTTCTTCCTCGGTCCCTTCACTCTTGCATCTGTGATGGAGCAACAGAAGCCAGAGTTTAAGTTTTTTGTTTGGTGTCAGCAAAAGATGTCGGTCACTAGCCCACATGACATGTGCATATATTGCCTGGGTGGGCAGTGTTGCCTTTGTATGTCAGTTTTTCCTGAGTCCCACAAGGACAAGAAGCTCTTTCTCTCACTGGGTCAGCCTTTGGAACGGGACCCAAAGGACCACCCTAAGAGCCGCAAGAAGGCCTAGGCTGTGGCCAGGTCTGTCCAGCAGCTTGCGGTCCTTGGGGTGGAAGCAGTGACTACAGTGGGGGGCACTTCTCAGTGCTGTTCCCTGGGGCCAGCGTCAGAGGGTCACTCACTGGAGGCTTCCGGGACATGTGTTTGGCCCTGCCCACTGTGGTTCCAGACACAAGCACCATTGGCAGCAGTCGTGGGAATGGAAGAGATTGAGATCCTCCAGGTCTCTCATCTCACCCAGCTGCTTGACGGTGGTTGAGCGCCCTTCGGTCGAGGCACAGGTCGGTCAGGTCATGGCCTCTTTGACACCGCCGAGCCAGTTAACTTTGACTCTGGTCGAGCAGGCCATGGAGATTTTCCTCGAACCTGTTGACAGTCTATTGGACGAGACTGAGGAGTCGATCTCAGAGTCCCCGGTGCTCCTGGTCTTCACCCAGGAGGACATAGACTGGTCTGTATCCCCAACTGGCTGGCTGCGGGAGCAGCTTCCACTGGCGGTTGAGTCTTCCATGCCTGTATTGGTCACCATAGACTGGTATGTGGTGTACCACAGCCAACTGGAAGGCTCACCTCGACGTCCGGTCTTGGTCTCGGTTGAGGCATTTTTGCTCTCGATCCTGCTTGACCAGGAGGCATTGCCGTTGATGATCTTATCTGTGTCAGTCTTCACCATTCATCACTATTGGGTACAACGCTGGAGCTAGGACCCCACTGGAGACTTTTTTTTCTTTTCTATGGGCAGAGTCGATGCAGGACTGGCGCCACCCTCAGGGCCGAAGTTCTACATGGTGCTCGCGGGTTGGCCATTATCTGTCATCGACTCCACCCTAGCCTCAGTTGTTCTTCTCCAGCCGTCGAGTGTAGACCTCGTGCGGAGACTCTTCAGTCAATTGCGTATGCGGCCTAGTTTTGTTCGCGGCCTTGTGTATCTCGGTTCTGTTTCATCCTGCTCAACGTCGCTTCTGTTGGTAAGACCGTTTCATTATTTATAGGCAATGTCGAGTACTGTTTTTGTTTGTTTGCCGTGTGGTCATGTCTTGTCCCGGGGCAAAAAATCATCGAAGGCGGAGTGGCCACCAATGCATCGGTGCCCCTGTGGCCGCCTTTATTCCGTGACGGACCAGCATGACCGTGGTCTCTCCTGCCTTGGCCCAGCCCATGACATAGACAACTGCGATGCCTGCTTCTTTATGGACCGTCAAGTTCTTGTGATCCGTGTGTTTAAATTCAGATGCGCCGCCAACTTCCGGGGCGGGTTCATAGTCGTGGGTCAAGGCTAGGATTCTCGGCCCTTTCTTCAGGTCCCTCCCAGTCCTATACAGCCCGTGGAGGAGGGACCTCTGCCTCTCTCAGCCTTGCCACAGCGGGGGCTCCTTCCATGGTGCAGGAGGCCCAGGCTGCCTCTCTCGGGGAGCAGATGGGAGGCACCGCTATGGCAGTCGCCTCTTCGGAGGTGAAGGCTCCCTCAGTGTTGTGTTCTGGGCCTTCTGGGCCCAGACCGGCACCATCCTCGGTGTCTGCTGCCAGTGCCGCCCTTGCTTCTGGTACCGTTTGCGGCATTGGAGGCTTGGAGGGTGGCATCGCGGTTGACACTGGTCCGTCCCTCGGTGTTGCTGTTGCTCCTGGTACCATTTGTGGTGCCGGGGATGTCATCGACGTTGGGGGAACTGCTGCTGCAGCTTCTGGACCTGGTTCTGGTGCCGGGACTGGAGTCTGTGCCACCCTTGGCTCACCGCCGGGGTGGAGCACAGTGCTGCGCTCGACTCTGGTGCCGTTCGCGGTGCCAGGAAGGGTGGCAGCATTGGGCATGGTGCCGTGCTTGGCTCCAGTGTTGGGGTTGAAGGTGGGCCAGCTCATGGTCCGCGAACTGGCGGGGATCGAGGGGTGGTCTGGCATCGGGCCTCGGGGCCTACCTCCTCGTCTTAAGACTCTGGGTCTGATCCGGATTGGGTCCTGGAGTCTTCAGAATCCTCCAATCCCTCTGTCTCCAGCACCTCGGCCACCACTCGGCGTCCCTCTGGGGGTCAGTCGTTGCCGGTAGAGTCTGAGGTCAGTGGTACTGACCAGCCAGCAGTGGTCCTCATTGCCACTGCCGTGCAACCTGGGGCCACTGGCACGTCTGCTTCTCCGGCTGGGGCGCACCCATCCCTGGTGTGTTTGGACAGTCCAAGTTTGGGACAGCCCGGGGCACGCCAGGAAGGGGAGGGTACAGTTCTTTACGTGGACTCTTCAGAGTCTGCCCAGAGTTGTCAGCTGCGTAGGCTGGTGGCTGTGAGGACGAGGTCCCTCTCGAATTCTGAAGGGTTGAGGAGTCGGGGTGTGGCACAGCGCACCCTCACCGGAGCCTGGCCGGGTTCTGGGAGGAGCCAGTGCAGACTCTCACTGTTCCCTGGATTGGTCCTCGAAAAGACTCCAACTTCAGAGGTCAGAGGCCGTCCGTCTGGACTCGCACAGTCCCGGTCACCTCATGGGGGGATTTCTTCCCATGGGCACAGTTCTGACCATTCCGATCCGGTTGAATGGCTGTTAGCTGCTGGGACCTTCGGGGTCAGGGGTTTGGCAGTTGAAATTCAATGCAAAGAAGTGCAAGATAATGCATATGGGGCACAAAAACCCTGGCACAATATATCAGTTGGGGGGTGAGGATATAGCATGCACCAAGCAGGAAAGGGATCTTGGGGTTATCATCTCTGATGACCTCAAGGTAGGGAAACAGTGTGACAAGGCAGCAGGTAAAGCAAATAGGATGCTGGGATGTATAGGCAGGGCATTACCAGCAGGAAAAGGAGGTCATAATTCCGCTATACAAGACACTAGTGAGGCCCCACCTGGAGTACAGTGTACAGTTCTGGAGACCATACCTACGTAAGGACATAGACAGGGTAGAGAAGGTTCAGAGGAGGGCAACAAAGATGGTGCATGGATTGCATCACAAGTCCTATGAAGACAGGTTGAAGGAACTGAACATGTACTCCCTGGAGGAGAGGAGGGAGAGGGATATGATGGAGACATACAAGTATCTTACAGGGAGGAACAGGTGCAGGAAAACACTATTTTTAAGCGAAAAAGATGTTCCAGGACTAGAGGGCATGGGATGAAGTTGGAGGGAGAGGATTCAGAGGAAGCGTGAGAAAGAATTTCTTCACAGAACGGGTGGTGGACAAGTGGAACACCCTGCCAGAGGAAGTGGTGGGGGCTGAAACAATCACAGGATTTAAGAATGCATGGGATAGACATAAAGGAATTCTGGAGGTCAGGAGTAAGGTGCAACAGACTTCTAGGAAAACAAACTGAACTTACAAGCTCAAATGGACAGACTGGGTGGGCCATAGGCCCTTATCTGCCGACACTGTCTATGTATCTATGTATCTATGTCTCCCTCCTTGCGAGGAGTTTCCTCTAGGCCCCCCTCCCCTGACAGAGGCCGTTGTCCTGCTGCTAGGAGTTTATACCCCATGCCTCTGCCTCCATCCTTGGCTATCCTAGGCATTCCTGGTCCTAGGGGACCTCTCACCTGGGAACAATTCAGAGGTTCAGCTGCACATTTCCCTACCTACCTCCATGCCCTGGACCAGCAGGTGTTCCACCATGCTTCCGTGCAGCCGGACCCTGAACCTCGGAGCTCGCTTGCATCTTCTTCCACCTCCTCAGAGGGAGAGGAATTATCTGTCCACATCTCCCCAGCATCTGATCTTTCTTCCTATCAGCGCTTCCCCACGAGGATGTTTGACGAACTCCATCTTACCCCGGTCTCGGTCAGCAATCCCAAGCATGTGACGCGCACCTTCTTAAGCTAGTACAGTGCGGCCAACCTGGTGGTTCCCGCCTGGCCTGTTCCCTTCCAGGAAGCATCACATCGGTTTTGGTTACGTTCCTTCCCCACTGTTCCAGCCCCAAGGGACCTACGCCAACAGTATTGCCCTCCCTTCCCCCGTCTCCAGGTTCTCTGCCTCATCCCTCTTGGTGACCTGCCTGGACACCCTCTCTGGGCTTCACCCCCCCCTCCCCCCAGGCTTGGACTCTGCGGACTTCGATTTTTTTGGGAGAAGGATTTTCTGTTCTGCACGGATCCTTCTTTCTATTGCTTCTCATCAGGCCCACTTTGCTTCCTACGATAGGTTCTTGTGGTCCAGGATAGGACAACTCCTAGCCTCAATGCTTGATATGGAGGAAAACAGGCAAGCCATTGCCCTCTCTGCTCAGGGCCTGGAGCTAGCAAGGCACCAAGCAAGGGCATCTTTTGACACCAGTGAGGTAGCCTCCAGAGCTATTGGGACAACAATCTGCATTAGGCGGATGGCATGACTTCGCTTATCCCGGTTGTCACCCCTGGCCCAGCGTAGGGTGATTTCTTCTGCATATTGGAGAACCCACCTCTTCTCCCGCAGGATGAGATGATGACTTTTGGGGCACCTTCCCTCCCCCACTCGGGGCTCCCCATCTCACCCGGACCAGTCTCAGGCCTCCCTAGGCCTGTAAGGGTTCTCTCCTCCAGTGTCTCACCCACTGAAGGCTAAGGGGCTTAGTCCCTTGGGGAAATTTAGGGCCCCCTCCAGGGGGGCTCGGTACTCACCCACTAGTGATGAATAGTGAAGACCAACACAGATAAGATATGAAAATTACATACCTACTGTAACTGTTGATCTTTCTGTGTATCTTCACCGTTCATCACTAAATCCCACCCTCCTTCCCCCTGGGACCTCAGTCTCTGGGCTCCCTACTGTGTGTCTCTCTGTTGTTTTTCTCCTCACTCTCCTCTCCCTTGTGGTTAGGAGGAGGGGGACCCTGGAGACACACAGGGAGGAGTTTTCTCCTGTAGGAGGTATTATTTGGGGTGGTCCTCTCCCCTTCATTGATCTTCTCTCCCCTCACTTCTGTCTGGAGTGAGGTGAGGCCCCCCACCCCCCCCATTTTTCCCTTGGTTTTAATTACCCTAGATTTGGATATCCTTTGGATGTCCTTCCTAGTCTTTAGGTTTTTCCCTTATTTTGGGTGGGGGTGGGGAGAAAGAGAGACACTCCTATTCTTGACCCCCACTGTTAAGGTTGGCCCTTCTCGGGCTAATGCTGCTTAATCAGTTTCAGGCTTTGCCTCCCGGCAGCTCTTAACCTTAATAGTCCAGATTCTGGTCTATCGGTCTTGTTAAAACCCTGAGGTTCAGGATCGCCTCTGGGGGTGTGATCCTCCCCCTCTTTCTTTTCTCCTCCTTTCCAGAGATTGGGGCCTCTTCCCCTTTTCCCCAATTTCCCACATCTAGTTTCTCCTTCCTGTCACCTCTGTCATTTATTTCTCCTTTTAATTTTTATATATCCTTTCCTTTTAGCTATCCCTTGGGCTCTCTTGCCCCACCCCACTTCCCTTTTCTTACACTCTCCGGCGTCTCAGAACTGAGGCAAGGGCGGAGTCGATGACAGATAACAGCCAACCCTGGAGCGCCATGTAGAACGTCTGCCTCGAGGGCGGTGCCGGCCCTACATCGACTCCGTCCATAGGAAAAAAAAGAAGTCTCCCGCAGGGTCCTAGCTTCGGCGCTATACCCACTAGTGATGAATGGTGAAGATGCACAGAAAGATCAAGAATTACGGTTGGTACGTTGTTTTCATTTCCTCAGCCTTCTTGTCATCAGGCGAGGAGAGGCACTGTCGCAAGCTGCACAGGTGCTATGAGGAGCTCCTCTGGCAACAGTGGGCTATCACTGGGCAGGGTAGGGCTCTGCCCACTGGACCTCCTGTTACCTGGTAGCCACCAGTGGTGCCACCACCAGTCCATGCCACCCAGGTGCTCCCTGCAGCTGCTTCCTGTGCCCCTACAGGTGGAGCCACCAACACTGCAGCTGAAGGTGGGCATGCCAACTAAAGAGGCCTGGTCATTGGCCACTGGCTTGCCAGGCTAGTTGTTGGTGCAGTTACCCTGATGGAGGGTACCTGGGTGGTCCTTTGCAAGAAATAATTGAGGGCCATTTTTGAGGAGTTCTCAGTTGACTCTGACCATGACTCCCATGGTTTTCTCTGGGACTCTCTTCCTTGACTGGGGATCTTTCGAGGAGTTCTTTACCGACCATGGCCCAGTGTCTTTTGGAGCATTTCTCTGATGTATTTTGGAGTCCATATGAGTCCTGCTGGAGCCAGTTCAGAAAAGACTAAGTACTTTTTTACCGACATTCTGATCAGGGACGAATCTCCAGGGTTGTCTTTCCCATGGATGAGGCCATTCTGGGACCGACCATGGAGCTTTGGTGGCATCCATCATCCTGTTTGGCACCCTCTGCCCATATGATCCGCAAGTATGTGGTCCCCAGGGCCCCCAGAGGGTCCCTTTTGGGGTTCTCGCACTATCCTTCCGTGGAGCACTTGGTGACCAACTCAGTTTTCCGCAAACTGGGAAACAAGGGAGACATGGATAGGCTGCTGGACAAGGGGTTCCACAAGACTGGGCATGCTGCTAAAAATTGCAGTGTACCTAGGTCTTCCTTAGGCTAGTTATGCCATGGTGATGGCCAGCTTCCTGATGGGAGTCCTTGATTCAGTCCTCCCTCATCTCCTGGCTGAGCAGCAATTGTTGGTGACAGTTATCAGAGACCAGGGTGAATCACTGGCTAAACTCCAGATCCAGATGACCTTGGACATGAACAATTTGTGTGCCCATGCCATTGTGACGGTGGTCTCCATGCATTATAGGGCCTATATGCAACTGTCCACCTCTGTGGTTTACACTCAGCACAAGCTGGCTGATGTCCCTTTCTCGGGCACTGACATCTTTGGTCTGGGGTGAAAGGACATCTCTCTTGTATTGAGAAGTCCAGTGCCACCCTGGATTCTGGGGCATGGTAAAAAAGGACATGAAAAAGAAGCCTAAGAAAGAGGCTTTCCAGTATTGATCCTTTCAGTCTCAGACTCCTCAACAGTAGCACCAGCAGGGGCACTACTAGGTTTGGTGCCCCAAGTCCAAGTCTGGAGGCCAGGGTCCTAAGAAAGGGGGGGAGGAGTGGTGATGCCCCTCAGGCTGCAACTGCCGTTGCCCCTGAAGAAGCTGCCCAGTGACAGATTGAGTGTTGTCATCCCTCCACCCATCCTGTCCCTGTCTGCGCTCCACATAGATGATTGAGTACATAATTTCTTGCCATGTTGGTTCACTGTCAGAGTGGACAAGTGGGTGTTGGATGTAGTGGACAGAGTGTTGCCTCTGGACTTTGAGACTTTCCCATCTTATCACCTCCATATGCCCCAGGAGTCCTGGGTGTCGTAGAACATGCTGTCCGCCCTTCAGGAGGACATAGCTCAGCTCCTTGCAAAAGTAGTGCGTGTCCTAGATGCCCTGGCCAGTCAGGGTTATGTGTTAAGTACTTCTTGGTTCTGATACAGGTGGGGGGATGGTGCCTCATAATAGATCTGCATGATTTGAACCAGTTCATGCAGAAGCACATGTGCAGGATGGTTACACTGTATCAGATCATTCCGTCTCAGGAGCAGGGCAGGTGGTTCTCCCTAGACCTCCAGAATGCATTTTTCCACATCCCATTCCATCTGTTCCACCGCTGGTACCAAGTGAAAAGGGCCCTGTACCAGTTCCAGCTCATGCTCTTTGGCCTCTCCTCGACACCCAGAGTCTTTAACAAGTGCATTGCAGTTGTGGCATCTTACCTGAGGCACCTAGAGATCAGGGTGTATCCCTTCCTGAGTGACTAGCTGCTAGCCAGTCCATCAAGGAAGCTGTTGAGATGTTCAGAGATCTGGCTCTCCAGACCTGCCAAGACTTGAGTCTGCTGGTCAACCCAGACAAGTGAAAATTGGTGCTGTACCCACACAGGTACTCAAGTTAATCAGGGAAGAACTAGACTCCCAGAGGGCCAAGGCCCGCGGCCCTGCTGGCAGGGCACAGAATCTTGCCTCCTTTGCCCGATTGTTTCAGGTTGGGTTCTTGTGCCCTGCCTGGTATTTTCTGAGGCTGCTGGTGTACATGGCATCCTGCACCAGCGTGGTCTGGTTGGCCTGCTGTCGGATGTGCCACCTGCAGTGGGAGTTGGACTGTCATTGGTCCCAGCACCTAGACCACTTCAACCAGCTAGTCACAGTGACCGAGCTGATGTGGGATGTCATCCAGTGGTGGCTGATACCCAAACACCTGGAGTAAGGAATCATGTTTGTCCAGCCTGCACTGTTCGTCATGCTCTTAACAGATGTGTGTCCGATGAGGTGGAGAGCACATCTGGAAGGCCACAGAGCCCATGGGTTCTGGTCACATAGGGAGTCCTGTCACCACATGAACCTCCTGGAGCTCCGTGCAGTGCGCAGAATTTGCTCCTCTAGGCAGGGGTCAGGTCGTGCATGTCCAGACAGACAACTCCATGACCATGTTCTATCTGAACAGGTAGGGTAGAACACACTTCCTGCGCTTGTGTTGGGAGGCCCGCCACACATGGTTCCTCATGCACAGCCTGGGTGCAGATCTCCTGGGGGTCCATGTGGCAGGAGAGAACAGTTAGCTGGCAGATGCTCTCAGCTGGCTTGGAGAGACATCACATGACTGATTCCTGAATCAAGAGGTAGTTAACCCCTGTTCTCCCTCTGGGGGATCTGTTTGCCTCCTGGGAGCACGCCAAACTGAAGCTGTTTTGTGTCTGCACCCCGCCCCACAAATCTGGGATGCTTTTACGAGGCCCTGGACCCCAGGCCTCATGTACATATTTCCTCCATTCCCCTTCATTCACAAAGTGGGGGTCAAAGCCCGAAACAACAAGGTGCAAATGATCCTGATAGCCCCAGACTGGCTGATGCAGTTCTGGTACCTGGAGCTCATCAGTCTCAGCAGCAGACCTCTGTGGCAATGGCCTCTTCACCTGGATCTGCTGACCAGACAATAGGTGAAGGCCTGCACCCAAACCTTCAGTCCCTGCACCTCATGGCCTGGTTCCTGAGTGGCTAGAGCTCCAGGCCTTGGATCTTTCAGAGGATGTGCTCCACATTTAGGAGGCTTCCCGAAAAGAGTCTATGCGCAGATGCTGTGCTTTTAAATAGAAAAGATTTTCCA
This sequence comes from Neoceratodus forsteri, assembly GCA_016271365.2. Classification (NCBI taxonomy): domain Eukaryota; kingdom Metazoa; phylum Chordata; order Ceratodontiformes; family Ceratodontidae; genus Neoceratodus; species Neoceratodus forsteri. Next base: position 1,821,153,991 of record CM057449.1, on the reverse strand, counting down.
TTTGTTGTTGGGGCAAGGAGCTTGCTCCTCTTGCCTGCCGTGTGGCTGGCATCCTGGACTACTTCGGGTCCCTCTATTAGTTGGATCCAAAATGTTGCACTCCACCAAATCACCACACAAAAGGCTGAGATGTACCTTCAATATTGTCTTTAATAACAGACAATCTCTTGGTAGTACAGTATTTGTAATTCACCAAGTGAATAAACCCCAGCGCTTCGCCTATCAATGAAGCTTTCTAAGGGGAAAAGAGTTTAAAACATACGAATCCTTATATACTCCCCATCAGTGACATCATAAAGAAGCGCTCATTTAGAAAAACATAAAAAATAGGTATATTTAAACAATATCTAAGGACAGCACACTTTATGTAGTACTAATTATTCTATATTATAGCAATCTCATTTAACATAGAATTTTATATTTTTATTGCTACATGCTATACAGGTGCATATCTGCCTAATTCGCAATTGTTTTAAACTTAAATCACAAAATTTTATGACGGAGGATGGCTACTATTAGGTTCATAGTGCCTCTGGATACCCAATTTGTTTGTGAATGCTTCGATCGCCCCTTAAATTTTCAAGGCTCTGCCTGGGGATCTGACGGCGCATATCACCATTGGCGTCCTGCTGTTTTCCATTTTGGTAGGCATTACCTGGCTGAGAGATAAAAACAAAAAGCAAATCAATAATTTCACACAATTGAACAGTTACAACATATATCAACTGACTCTTCACTTCATGTTCATTACTTATTAGTTAGATCTTTAGTCTAATGTATAGTACAGTCGAGTTGGGGGGGGGGGTTGTTAATAGATCCTATATTTTAATATCTGTTGCTCTCACATAATACGTCACCAGGGCTTAGATATTTTAAGAAACAAGAAATGCCTCAGGGTTTTGCCTAGTCAATGCCTCTTGATTTGCCTTTTGTTTTTATCTCTCGGCCAGGTAATGCCTTCCAAAACGGAAAGGAGCTCGACTCCGATGGTGATATGCATCGTCAGATTCCCAGGCAGAGTTTTGAAAATTTAAGGGGTGATCGAAGCATTCTCAAACAAATTGGGTATCTGGAGGCACTATGAACTTAGTAGTTCTCTTCCATCATAAAGTTTTGTTTATTTAAGTTTAAAACAATTGCGAATTAGGCAAATGTGCACCTGTATAGCACGAAACAATAAAAATATAAAATTCTATGTTAACATGAGATTGCTATACAATAGAATAATTAGTACTACATAAAGCATACTGTCCTTAGATATTGTTTGAATATACATATTTTTTATGTTTTTCTAAATAGTTACATAGTCACCATCTGTTTGTTCTCTAAATCACATGTACGTGAGTGCTTTTTTATGATGTCACTGATAGGGAATATATAAGGGTTTGTGTGTTTTAAACTCTTGGCCCCCTTAGGAAGCCTCATTGATAGGCAAAGTGCTGGGGTTTATCCACTTGGTGAATTACAAATGCTGTCCTACCAAGAGATTGTCTGTTATTAAAGACAGTATTAAGTGTACATCTCAGCCTTTTTTGTGGTGATTTGGTGGAGTGCCACACTTTGGATCTCTATGTTCATATTGGGTTAGCCGCCCTTGTTTGCTTCCCCTTGGGTAAGCACAGGAGCGCACATTCAGTTGTGGACTGCCTCTCTCAGTTGGGACTGCGCCGGCGACCCTTATGGGGCACCTGGCAGCCATCTCAGCCATTGGGTTTGGGCTAGTAAGCCAGCAGTGGTCCAGGAGAAGGTGATTGGGTGCTTCTTCAAGGGCTTGGACCACCTGTCTCCTCTGGTGTGTGAGCCTCCTTCACCATGGGTCCTGCTGTTGGTGTTGGCTATGCCCGCTGGTAAGCCATTTGCGCCAACTCACAGGTGTGAGATGTCACACTTGTCATGGAAGACAGTCTTCCTGGTGGCCATTACATTAGCCAAAAGGATCAGGGAACTTAAGGTGCTTGCAGTGGAGTCTCCCTGTCTGGTTTTCCACAGGGACAGAGTCATCCTTCCCCTTAGCCCCAAAGTTCCTCCCAAAGGTAGTATCAGAGTTTAACCTTAACCAGGTGATAAACTTGCTGGTCTGCTTTACTAATCCCACTTCAGAGGCAGACCAAAGGATCCATACCCTGGACCTGAGGAGGGCGCTTTCTTATTACAAGGAGTGCACGGCTGCAGTTTGGGAAGAGACTTGCCAGCTCTTTGTAACTTACACTAAAGCCGCAACTGGCAGACCGGCAGAAAAGCAGACGATTGGTAGCTGGATAACATTGTGCATTGACCTCTGCTATAGGCTGGCTGGTAGTGAGCCTCCAGTAGAGCTTAGAGCTCATTCCACCAGACATACGGCTGCTTTGTTGGCTGCTTCCAGGGACGTTCCTGTCCAGGAAATCTGCAGGGCTGCTAGTTGGAAGTCAGCACACAGCTTCATTTCCCACTACTGCATTGACCTTGAGTCATGCTGGGATGCTGGTTTTAGGACCTGAATTCTCCAGTCTCTGTTAGCCAAATAGGTGTACGCACCTTGCCGCCTCCTCCCAGAGAAATGGTAGGAGTCTGGCAGAGTGTGTGGATAGTGAACTTTAGCCAAATAGGTGTGCACACCTTGCCGCCCCCCTCCCAGAGAACTGCTAGGAGTCTGGCAGAGTGTAGGTAGTGAATTACATCCACGCCCCTAGAAAAATATGTTACTGTCTCTTTGAGGATATCTCTTCCCTTAGGCTACACCTTTGTAACTATACCCACTTCAGCGCTAGGACCACATGGAAACTTTTGCTAGCTGGAGGCCTCCCACGATGGTATCATGCATCAGTTCCCATCTCTCCCTGGTTCTTTTCCCACCATCGATCATTCTCGACGGACCTACAGTTGAAATGCTGAACAATTAGCCACTGTAGTTTATTATTTTATATCTAAATAATCACTAACATTTTTTAGTGTTCCTGCTGCCTCTGCATGCCACCAAAATCAATAACATTGTTCCAGTACTATGAGTGCGGAGAAAAGATTTATAAGGACAACACAAATGAAGTGTATGTCTGCTGTTTAGGCCTTTTTCACAACATCAGGACTTGTTTGATTTGCCAGGGCTTCAGTCAAGTGACCACGTGATGCAGAAGAAGGACCATGGAGAAGTTTTTGCCAGAATAGAACTCTAGCGGCCATGGAAAAAGCTCAGGGTCAGAAAGCTACATTGCCAGCCCTATTGACCAACTTGTGGCCATCGAAATCAATAGACTGTGAAAAGAACCAGTCATCATTGGTACACAAGCATAAACATCTGTGAAAAGGACCGGTCATCTCTGGGACAGAAGCATAAATATAAGGATAAAGATAAATCTGCTCCCCGGCAAGGTCTAGGTCACTGTTGTGGCCTACAAGTTCTATACTCACTTCAGCGGTGAAGATGCTAACCACCCTGACCATCGACCAGACACCAAGGTAAGGCTTGAGTCAGGCACTGCTGTACCTACTATGGACACTGCGTTGCCACTGTCGACAGTCCAGACACATCGTCGACTGTAGCGGTCACGGCCCTTGGACAGTGTGCGCCATCAACACACAGCCAGTACTGGCATTATTTTCAGATATGATACCGCACATACTTTCAGGCCTACCTGTGCAGCCTGTACTGTTATTGATGGGTGTTCCTTCATTGCAGGCACCGCCAACATAATTGGCTGGTTCACAGCAGATACCTCCTGAGCAGTGGCTTCCGTCATTGCCAGTGAGGTCGTTTGTTCACATTGCCAACAGGGACGTCGAGGAGGAGGAGGAGGATTATAATCCAGACATCATTATGGAGGAGGATTATGAAGAGGAGAAGCATTGTGGAGAACAATAATATGTGGCACGTTCTAACTCCACTCTTGTAGTGAAGATTCTGTGATGTACATACCCAGATGAGGGATTGCTAGAGGTTCCCAGGGTACGTTTGCAGACATCGGGAGCAAGGGCATTTAGTTTTGTTGCTCTGTCCCTGTGGAATTCTCTACCTCATCGGGTACGAGGTTGCCTAACTGTCCAGAGTTTTAAAACCGCATTAAAAACATATCTTTTTGAGCTGGCATTTGGTAATTGAAGTGTTTCTTATGTGGTTTTATATTTATTGGAATTTGTATAATGTACACAATTTTACTTTATTTGTTTTATTTTGTTGTACAGGCGCCTTGGTTTTGGAAAGCACATTTTTTTATAAATAAAAATTGATAGGTTGATTGATTGAGATCTCCTCCTGAAGACTCTACCTTCCAAACTATGGTGCAGCGAATGCAGTGAGCTTTGCTGTGGAAGAAGAGGATTGCACTAAAAAGAATCTGGTGGATTTCTTGGAGGTACCATTTACTCGCTCCATAATTATTCCTCCAATTTACTCTGCATTGGAGGATGCCACCTTTGCTGCATAGTACAGGTCAAATTCAGTCCCAGCTATACATAGCAAAGCTGCTAGTACCCTGCTTCTACTGCCAAGTCCTGTTATGCTAACCAGTCTGAAACAGACTCAGTGGTTATAATGGCTGCCTATGATGCATCCAGGGCACCTAAACACATGAGCACTCTGCCCCCTGATAAGGAATCCAAGAGACTGGATGTGGTGGGAAAGCACACATATGCCTCTACCAAACTAAGCCTTCGTATTGCAAACTACCAGGCCTGTATGATCAAGTATTGGAAAAGCCTGTGGAAGGCTGCCAAAGCTGCAGCACAGACTCTTCCAGAAGGAAATGCCAAGAATAAGTTAATTAAAAATCTTAATTCTAGGGCTGGGGTTAGCAAACATTTGCTACACTCAACATATGATGTTTCTGATGCATCTGCCAGGGCAGCAGCCACTGGTGCAGTATTTGCATGAGAAGATATTCTTGGTTCAGGGTTGCTGGGTTTGCAACTGATGTGGAGCAAATGGTTTTGAATGCCCACTTCAGAGGCACCAAACTGTTTGGCTGTCATGTAGAAGAGGCTTTAAAAAACTTTCAAGTCTTTAAAATTACATTAAGATCAGTAAAATCCCTGTGTTCCACACCCGGTAGGGGTTGTGGCAAGGAATCCTTTCATCAGCGTGTTGCCAGAGGTGGCTGTCAAACCTGCCATCAATGAAGCTGGGTTAAGGGTGGTGGAGCCTTGCCAGTTCCCCTTCTCCCAGTGACCCATTCCAAAGCATCAAGGTCCAGTGGAGCTGGTGGCTGTCCCCCCACCGGCTCATCATGACTCAAACCAGACTCCCTCCGCACCACTATTGGCTCCAGAGGTGGTTGTAGGAGGACTTTTCTCCCTTCATCTGACACAGTCGAGGGAGATTACCACAGATGAATGGGTCCTGGAGATGACTGCCAATGGGACATGCTGTGGAGCTTTTGGAGACCCCCTCCACCTCATTCCAATTATCGTTTGTCCCTGCTGAATGAAGAGGTACAAAAGAACAAAGGGGACCTGCGCTAAAGTCGAATGGGAAGGAGGGAGGGCAAATGGGTGGATCTGAGCCCATTCACTGTCTATAGGGTCAGGGCAGAGCTAGATGGATTGAGGGTGGACAAGGCAATGGGGCCTGATGGGTTACACCCCAGGGTGATCAGGGAATTGAAGGAGGAGTTGGCCGCACCCTTGACAAGGCTCTTCAACTTGTCCCTGGATACGGGGAGAGTGCTGGAGGACTGGAAGAGGGCAGACATAGTGCCTTTACACAATGAAGTTAGTAAAGAGGTGAAGGGGAGCTACTGACCTGTCAGCCTCACATCAGTGGTGAGGAAGGTAATGGAGGCATTAATCAAGGAGAGGGTGGTGGATTATCTGGAGGAGAGTGGCTTGCAGGACAGCAGACAGCATGGCTTCACGAAGGGGAAGTCTTGCCAGACAGACCTAATTCAGTTCTTTGATTGGGTGACTCAGGTGATTGACTGGGGGAGGGGGTGGATGTGGCCTATCTGGAATTCAGTAAGGCATTTGACACTGTCCCCCATAGGAAGCTGGTGAGCAAGATGGAAAGCCTGGGGTTGGGTGGGAAAATAACAAGCTGGGTGGAGGCCTGGCTGTCAGGAAGAACTCAGAGGGTGGTGCTAAATGGGGTGCATTTCGGGACAGCAAGGGTGAAGAGTGGAGTGTCCCAGGGGTCAGTTTTGGGTCTGCTTCTCTTCAATATCTACATCAGTGATATTGCTGATAGTTTGAGGGGAAGGGTGTGCCTGTTTGCCGATGAACAAAAATATGAAATAGGGTGGACACCCCAGGGGGTGGAAGACAAGAGGGAGGACTTAAAGACACTTGAAAAATGGTCTGGGACATGGCAGCTGAAATTTAATGCCAAGAAGTGCGCTGTGATGCACTTGAGGAGTAGGAACAGAAGAGCAGGGTACACCCTAGGTGGGGAGGAAATTAAAGTAACAGAACAGGAGAGGGATCTGGGGAGCATAGTCTCCTTGAACTTTAAGGCAGGAATCCAGTGTAGCAGGGCGGAGGAAAAGGCAAATGGAATGTTGGCATGCATAGGCAGGGGCATTACTAGCAGAAAGAGGGAGGTAATAATGCCCCTTTACAAAGTCATGGTGAGGCTGCACCTGGAGTATGGAGTTCACTTCTGGAGGCCACATCTCCACAAGGATATAGATGCATTGGAGAGGGTTCAGAGAAGGGCAACCAAGATGGTGCAGGGTATGCAGGGAAAGACATATGAGCAGAGGTGTAAGGAGCGGGACCTGTACACACTGGAGACAAGGGGGGGAAGGGGAGTCATGAGTGAAACTTTTAAATATGTAAAGGGGCTCAATAAAGTGGGAGAAGAGGGTTTACTTAAGAGGAAGGAGGGGGTCAAAACTAGAGGGCACAGCCTCAGACTGCAAGGAAAAAGATACAGGGGCAATGTGAGAGGGCGTTTCTTCACGGAGAGGGTGATGGAACCCTGAAACAGACTGTCAGACAGAGTGGTGAGGGCTGAATTGGTGGAAGAATTCAAGAGGGCAAGGGACAAGCATATGGGCTGAGTATCAGGGAGGGAGGTGTGGGGGGCAGACTAGATGGGCGGTATGGTCCTTTTCTGCTGTCAAGCTTCTTTGATTCTATGATGTATGATTCTATACTTCCGATATTTCCTGGTCCTCACGTGGACAGGAATTCTCAGGACTCTTGGATCTGAGAGATCTAAACTTCTGCATTGAATACAAGAGGTTTAGCATGATCTCACTGCAAGTTTTGATTCTCCTGTTGCAAGCAGGAGACTGGATTTGATGCATACCTTCATATCAAGAACAGACATCACCACAGACAATATCTGGATTTGTACTGGAAGGGGAGCACTGTCAGTTCAGAGTATTTCCCTTTGGCTTGTCTTTTGCACTACAGGTCTTCATCAAATGCTTGGCGGTGGTGGCAGCAGTGCTTTGCAGTGAAGGGTCTGTATGTTTTCCTGTACCTGGACCACTGGCTCTTGAAAGCCAGAGCTAGGAACCAATTCTTGCACACTCCGAAAAGAACAAAACAATTGTTCGAAGACCTGGGGGCTATGGTGAATGTCCCAAAGTCAGTAAATGGCTCCTTGTCAAAGGCTACAGTACATAGGTGTTGTCTTGGACACACAGCAAGGCTACATGTTCCTGCACCAAGACAGGGTAGAACAACTAATTGCTCAAGCGCAAATAGTATACAGCAGTCATCACATCCCAACCAGAACACTTCTTTGTCTCCAGGGACTCATGGCAGCAGCCATTGTTAATGTGCCACTGTCCCGCTTACACACGCAGATACTGTAGTGGACACTGAGAGTGCAGTGGGACCAGTTGACGGATGATACGGACAAGAAGGTGCTCATCACATCCCCCTTACGTAAAACACTGATGTGCTGGACAGACCACCACAACCTCTTAAAGTTATTACATTTCTTTTTTAAAAATTGAAAGATTTTTATTGATTAATACATATGGCATTACATTTAGATAGCACATTTTCATCATTACATAGATCTTGGTCAAATAAATGCATTGTATCTATTACATTCTCTGAGCAACATAGCTCATGTCTTTTAATTAGTATTAATCTGATTAGCTAGCTTTCCAGAAGTCAATATCAGTTGCTGCTAAGGTGTGTTGTACTGGCAGTTGGATGAGCTGGGGGGAACAAGGTGCGGGAGGGGTAGGTAGAGAAAGGGGAAGTCAAAGAACAGAGGGTCAGAGTGCAGGAAAGCAATAGGTGAGAGGAGGGTGGGTGGGGTATATTTTCACTCCAAAGCTTGTTACATAAGTTAAAACATAAGTACCTGTCAATCCAGCGCTGCCCCCTCTTAAGGTACAAAATCAGTATAGTATTCCAATTGATACAAGACCCGCTTGTGCCACCTGATGTCAAAGGCAAGTATGCACAGTTTCAATTTAGCCAAAATCCTTTCCAAGTTATAAACCTTATAAGTCGATTTCCTTCAAGCCTCTGCAGCAGGAGGGGTTGTCGACATCCAAAGTCTGGTTATGGTCTTTTTAGCTATTAGTATTAACAGTGTTATTTTTTTTTTAAAACTTTGTTTTTATTCCGTTGTAAACTGAACATGCCAGTAATCCAATACAATTAATGATATTAGAGCTTTGAGCACCATTACATAATAGTAGTGTTAAGATGCATGTTAGCGTCAGGATTATTAAATCATTATGATGTGTAACAACATATGAGGTACTACCCATACAAATTCAAAAGCTTCAAAGGTAATTTCTATGAAACTGTCCACATGTGTTAGGAAACCAGCCAGGTCATGACTGTGGAATACCTGAAAGTTAGGCAAAATACTAGTCTAATTTAACATGACTTTAAAGAGTCATTATTTCCGCAATACCCACATCATTTGAAAAAGAAAGTGAATAGTATAAGCAACAGCCCCGCTGCACAACTCAGTTAAAACTTGTAACAGTAGGACTAATAAATCAGCTTTATATCGGGTCCTTTGAGAAAAATTAACATAGGCACCTTAGCATGTCATCAACCCAAACCAGTATAAGTAATGAGAAGCCCCCGTCTATTTATCTTCAAATAATTAGTCACGGTTGTTTAAATAAAACACTTACATTATTAGAAGGATGGGCTTCCATAGATCTCTAGTAAAAGAAAAAGGAAGATCAAAATGCCATTTTAGTGGCTACCTCTCCATGCGGTCGGGGCCATGTGGTAAACATGCAGTACCTTGCCCACAAACATAGAACATATTATAAAGGAAACCAGAACTATCTGTCTTTAGTCCAGAACATAATATAGCATTTACATTTACATTCAGTCCTCTTCTTCCGAACCTTCCAATCCCGTTTCATTCGAAGCCTCCTCCTGACGGAACTCTTGAGCAATTCTGTCCACTCTTTTCCTCGCTTCAACCGGATCATTATATTGAAAAGTTTTGTTACTGTATGTTATTTTGAGGCAAGCCAGTGCAAGTAGAGTGTGAACAACTCTGAGTCCCCTAAGTTGCTGGCGGATGGGATCAAACAACTGTCATCTGGACCTGGTAGCATAGGACCAGTCGGGAAACCGTTTCCCTGCATGTTCTTCCAAGGTAATTGGAAAATGCGCGCTGGCCCAGGTTACAATCAAGTCTTTAATCTCAGGACCTGATGTGACAATTAACAAAGTCCGAGGAGTGTCCTGCGAACCCTAAGCTTGACAAAAGTTACTTCTGTAGGCTTAACGAATATCCTCAGGATCAAAGGACAAGTTTTCTGGTAAAATGGAAGAAAGCCAGCTATGTACGTTATAGCCTTGGGTCCTCTCCTTCCATGTCCTTGGGTAATCCCACCAGGCGCAGATTCATGGCGTGTTGAGCATTTTCAAAACTCGCGAAGCGGGCTCTCAAATGTGCTGATTCCATTGTCATTTTACTAAAGGCAGCCTGTGTTCTGATTGAGCGCTTTTCTGCCTCTTTTGTTGTTGCCACAGCTTCATCAGTGTTGACATCCTGCGCTCTCATGCGTTCGAAATTTTTTTCCACCTTTTGGTCCATTGCTCAGACCGCTTGCAAGATCAGCTCCCAAGTCGGCAGCTCTCCCACCCCATTCAAGCTGGAGGGGCCTGCGAGATCAGCTACACTTTTTTGGGCCTGGTGTGGCAGCTGCACCTGTTTCTGTCCCTAGCTGCCCGTCGCTCCCTTTGGTCGTCCCATGGTAAAATGTTATATCTAACTGTTCAGGAAGGCGAGGTCTACCAAACGGTGTTGTTAAATCCAGTAAAGTTTGACTTTGAAGAGGTAGAATGATGGATTTTAACCAAATTGTACTGCTGTGGTGCGTGAACACGTCCTGTCTTGGACTCGGCTTTCTAGCGCCCCCCCCCCAACAGTGTTATTAGTATATACCAAGATTTATCTATCTTAAGTCCCATTGGAGGGCCAGCAGTTAAAACATAGACAGGTGTGAATAATTCAGGGCTCTCAAATATGTTTATCATTTCCGTGAGTACCGCTTGACAGTAGTTTTGCAGGACCCAAACGGGGCCACATTATATGTTCAGCATCCGCCCATTTGTGTCCACATTCCCCCCAGCATCATCCAGGTTATTCCATTTCTAATAACAACACCAACTCAGATTTTTACCTCGGGTGCATCTGGATCCAGGTGGGAGGCATACCTGGACCCTTGTCAAAATCAAGGTTCTTGGACCCACGTGGAAACCAAATTGTGCATAAATGTGCTGGAGATGAAAGCTGTCTTATACAGTCTCCAGGCTTTTCAAGAGCATCTGACTCTGTGTCCTCTGCTAGTACAGACAGACAATGTCAGTGTGGTGCAGTAGATAAATAAACAAGGGGGGGGACTCATTCCTATCCAGTGTGTTGGGAGGCAGTGAGAGTGTGGTTCTGGGCACTGCAACATGGCCTAGAGCTGTCAGACGAGCATCTCTCAGGTGTCTGAAATATCTTATCAGACAGGCTAAGCAGGTCACAGTCCAAGACACACGAATGGGAACTGATGACCTCTTTGCAAGGTGAGTCATCCAGAGTTGGACCTTTCTGCTTCCCCACACAATGCAAAACTACCGTGTTTTTGCTCGCTTACTCCAGAGCCTGGAGTTTTTTTGGTGAGATACGTTGTCCCTCTCTTGGAAAGGGAGATTCTAGGGATGTGGATATGGTGCACTTATCCACACTGTGGCAGTCCTCCTTTCCTCTTTAAATATAGCCGGAACATCTTCAAGCTTAGCTGTTTCCACCCACCTTGGTGTTATCCTCCTCTGCTCTGCACAGTGACGTCAGATCTTCCTTTCCACTGGAAGAGTCAGTCTCCTCCTTCACAGCTCTGTGCCCATGGTGTAGGCCAGTGTTTCTAATTGTTTTTCAAGTGTCTTTGAAGTGCCTTCTCGTCACCTTTGTTTCAATATGGAGCCTGATGAACATTGGTCTGGTCCAGGATTCAAGAGATGAGTTGCCTGCAATCAAAAAAATATCTAGGATAGACCTGCATGCCCCATGAATCTACTGCTTTGGGACAGAGCATGGCCCTCAGGCTTGTAAACTGTGCAAAACTTTGTTGCCTTCCTCACTCAAGGATCGGTATGCCCGCCTCCTTCTAAGTCGGTAGGACGAATGAGGCCCCCCAGTCCACTCTAAAGATGCTCATAAAGTGGTGTCCACAACTGCAGGTTCGGCTTCTCAGCTTGTGGTCCTGGAAGAGGTGGCTGGGCAGGCCATGGTGGTTTACTCTTTACTGCCTTCTCTGCTCCTGGTTGGCACCAGCGCTGGGGCTTCCTTTACGAGCGCCTTTCATGAGATGTGCCGGTCCTTGCAGATCCTTGGGGAGGGCCTTTCCCGGGGTGATGAGTCGAAGAAGACCAAGAAAACCCACCATCGGTCATGGGACCAGGAATGAGCACACTCTTGCATACGGCCTATTAGTCCCTGGACATTTCGTTACGGTGAATTGACAGCGGACAACTGGTCGCAATGCACAGTGGACGGTACTGTATTTGTCGATAATTAACTTCCGTCGACAATACAATAGTCACCTAAGAATGGGCAAAAATTTGGAGTAAAAGCATTAGCACCAGGTAGATTTTGGCATCTGTTACGTGAGGCAGGTGACATGTTCAGAAGTGAATAAGTTATGTTGCAGAAATTAGCAAACTCCTCGGCGGCAGCCATCGGGCCCTGCTTCAGAAAGTATGACTGAAGTGCTGTAGAGTAGGGTACTAACAACAGGCAGGACTGAATACGTGAAGCAATCTTTATTTCATGCAAATTACTATAATGTTTTTAAGTTATCTTGAAATGTCAGTCTGTTTGGGAGGGGGAGTCATGCATGGCTTGACAGGAGTTGCTCCGTGTCTGTGTGAGTGCCGCTTGCCAGAATTCATACACACAGACACAGGACCAGCAGGAAAGTTGCAGAGTGCAGCACTGGAAGGAGGAGGGTAGGCAGAAGGTGGGATGAGCTCAAAGAACTTGGGGGAAAAACAGTCTGGGCAATCTGCAAGCATGCAGCACATCGCATTCCAAAGTCACATCATCAGTACTGCCCGACCTGATCATTCAGGGGAGGAGGATGATGATGTGTGCATAATGTCTAAAAAGATTTTTTTTAAGTGATGGCCAGGTAAACACTGCAATTTATGGATTATTCTTAACTAATACCACAATAGTCAAGCAAGGATGTTTGGTCACGGTTACCATGATTATTTCTGGTGCTTAGCGACCAGCATGAGCTGCAATTTAATATCTGCTGTCAGTTGTCCGCTTCGAGTTCACCGCTACAGAATTGCAGGTGATGAGTTGTCCATGAACCACACGCTCTTCCTGCTGCCTTGACTGCTTGATACCTGTTGAGCTCTCAGACTCAGCTGAGCCTTCCCTGGTCGAGGATCAGGCCTCTAGTTCCACAGTGCCCCTGTTGGTCTTGTTGGCAGAAATCAAGGATGACTCAATCACTAGGACTCCGGTCCTTTCAGCCCTCTCTCTCAGGTAGTGCAAGAGAAACCAGCCAAGCAGACTGCCTCCTCCCAAGAGATACCCCCTTTGGGGGTCCAGTGGAAGGACCCAGTGCATGCCTTGTACATAGCCTCTCCTCCTGCATTCCCTTGCTGTCAATGCCCTGGTCATCGGTCGAAGTCTCTGTCTTGGTCGAGATCACAGTCTCACAACTCTTCCCATTCCTGCGCTCGGCATTCGGCCAGGAAGCCCCATTGACACCCCTTTTCATCCTCAGATGAAAAGAGGTTCCATTGCAAGTTGTGCCAGTGCTATGAGGAGCTGATCTGGCAGCAGTGGGTCCTCAGCCGTGGTAGGCCCATGCCTTAGACTCCAGCACTTCCCTGGTCTTCTCAGGTCCAGCTCACCTCGCTCTTGCTGAGTGATGGGCCGGAATCCTTTGGGGGGACACAGTCCTCAGTGGATGGCTTAGAAGTTACTTTGATGAACATTTGAAGTATCCGAAGGGGACAGCGGAAGAAATCGGGGAGGCAGTAACTGCCCCCCCTTCCCCCCATCAGGCTGAAGTAGAAAGTATGAAGAACCCAAAGGGAATGGAATTCCCCAGGTTGGAAATTAATAAAGGAAGCAGGGTAGTAAAATGGTGGGGAATGGGAAATTAAAAAGAGAGTGGGGAAAAGAGAAGGCTAAAAGGAAAGATGGGGGTAACGACCAGACTGGTAAAATCTGGAAGGTCATGTGTGAATGCCAGAAATCTAGGAAATAAGATTCCAGACCTAGAGGCTGTAAATAATGACAAAGGCTGACCTGGATATTATGGCCATTACTGAGTAATGGTGCTCTGGAAACCATGACTGGGACATGTTCATATCAGGCTATATTCTGATCAGGAGGGACAGTGTGGTAAGGAAAGGAGAGGGTGTGGTGCTTTATGTGAGGAAAGGCAAAAAGTCAGTGAAGATACAGGGAATACAGGGGTGAACAGAGGTATTGTGGGTCACTCTAAAGATGGAGAATAGAGCCTCTGTTTGCACTGACGTGATCTACAGACCTCCAGCACAGGGGGAGGAGTTGGATAAGGTACTGGTGGAAACTATTGCAAGATGGCAGACATGGGGGAGTGCTGCTTGGGGGAGGGGGCTTTAGTCTGCTGGACATAGATTGGAACCTCCCAGCTTCAGCTTCATCTAGAAGCAGGGACATCCTGAACTCCCTGCAGGGAGCATTCCTTAGTCAACTAGTCTGTAAACCCACTCATGATGGGACAGTACTGGACCTGGTATGCACTAACAGGGACAGTGCTGCAGATGACAAGGTAGGATGCCACCTGGGCAACAGCAGTGACCGTACAGTTTGGTTCAGTATAAAGACAGCTGCGGACTTGATCTACACAAGGGTGAGGGTCCTGGCCTTCAGGAGGGCAAATTTTAAAAAGCTGGGCAAATGCTACAGGGATGACCTGGTGGGGAGGATGACCTGGCTGGGGTGGAGGAACGGTGGGCCAAGCTAAAAAGGACCATAGGGAAGGCAGCAAACCTCTGCATCAGGCAAGTGAGCAAAAGCAAAAGGTAAAAGAGACTGCTGTGGTTCCTGAAAGAGGTGGCAGAAAAGGTAAAGGCTAAAAGGGTAGCATTCAAAATGTATAAGGAGTTGCAGAGGGAGGAGGATGAGGAGGTGTACCAGAAGAAACGGAGAGAAGCAGGGAGAGGAGTAAGGCATGCAAAGGCACAAACTAAAGAGAGAATAGCCCAGACAGTGATGAAGGGGGACAAGATATTTTTAGGTATGTTAACGAAAGGAGGAAGACAAGGGGTGGGACCGTAAGATTAAAAAGGGAAGGGGGGACTGTTCAGAGGAGGACCAGGAAAAGTCAGACATCCTGAACAAATTCTTTTTTTCAGTGTTCACAGGGAAAGGAGAAAGGGAGGGGCCACAAAAAAGTAACAGGAACATGGAGGAAGGGATGTGAATACTAGTCCGTTTTTAGAGGAAAGTGTCCTGAAGGGACTCGTTAATCTGAAAGAGGACAAAGCAGTGGGGCCAGATGGGGTGCATCCAAGGGTATTGAGGGAGCACGGGGAGGTACTGGCTGCACCTCTGATAGTTCTGTTTAACAGCTCATTGAAAACAGGAGTAGTTCCAGAAGACTATAAGGGCAGATGTAGTCCCACTTCTGAAAAGTGGCAGCAGGGAAGAGGCTGGCTATCATAGGCCAGTCAGCCTGACTTTGGTGGTGGGAAAGTTAATGGAGTCACTGCTGAAGGAAAGGCTTGTGGAATATCTTGAATTCAATGGGTTACAAGACCTGAGGCACCATGAATTCACAGTGGGGGGGCATGTTAGAAAAATCTGATAGATTTCATTGACTGTGAGACCGAAGAATTAGATCAGGGTGGAGCAGTGGATGTGGCCTGTCTAGATTTCAGTAAGGCTTTTGACACCGTTCCACACAGGAGGCTATTACGCAAGCTGGGTAGCTTAGGAGTGGGTCCAAAGTTGGTAAACTGGGTAAGAAATTGGTTAGGGGATAGGTGATAGAGGGTGGTGGAAAAAGGAGTTCACTGCAAGTAAGGAAGGGTGACCAGTGGTGTGCCTCAGAGATCAGTACTAGGATCAGTTCTCTTTAATGTCTTTATAAGTGACATTGCAGAAGAACTGGAAGGGAAGGTCTTCCTGTTTCCGGATGACACCAAAATTTGCAGTAGGGTGGACACTCCAGGGGAGGGGTGGAAAGGATGATCAGAGACTAGAGAAAACTCGAGGAGTGGTCAAAGGTATGACAGTTGGGTTTCAGTGCGAAAACGTGCGAAGTAATGCACTTGGGGCACAAAAGCCCAGAGGCAGAGTACAAAATGGGAGGAGTGGTACTGATGACCACCAACAGGAAAGAGACTTGGGGGGGATCATATTGAATGACCTAAAGGTGGCCAGGCAGTTGGGAGGGCTAGTGGGATACTGTGGTGCATAGGGAGGGGTATCCCCAGCAAAAAGAGGGAGGAAGTATTGCTTTAGTACAGATCGCTAGTAGTACCCCACTTAGAGTACTGTGTCCAGTTCTGGAAACCACATCTCCAGAAGGACACAAATAGAGTGGAGGCAGTCCAGAGGAGGGCAGTTCAAATGGTGCTTGGTCTGCATCAGAAGCCCTATTAGGAGAGATTTAAGGACCTTAATATGTACACCCTAGAAGGGGATAAATAAGGTACAAGAGGGAAGTATATTTCAAAAAAGAAGGTGCTCGAGGACAAGGGCATATAAGAAGCAGAGGGAGGTAGATTCAGCAGAGTTGTGAGAAAGTACTGCTTCACAGGAAGAGTGATAGATTCCTGTAAGTCTTCCAGCATAGGTGTTGGGAACGAAAACAGTGGTGGAGTTCAAGAATGCATGAGATAGGCATAAGGGAGTCTTAGGGAACGGGAGGTGGGTGAATGGGCCAGAGATCAAGTAGGAACTGCAGTGAGACTGTAGGCAGGAATAAAAATGGGTGGGTGAGTCAAGTGGTATTTAAGTGACAGCAAATTCTGTGTTTCTACATAATGTGGCATGTCATTAATAAATTAAGGGAGAGACTGGGAAGTGGGTGTTGCTAGTGGGAGTGAGCATGGTATCGAAGGCATGATTGGCGCATACCCCCAGTATTTTTACCCCACGTCAGCCCCTGTCCTCGGGTATGTGTTCTGCTGTCTGTTGCATCTCGGAAGGGGGGGGGGTCCCAAGCAGCAGGACCCCAAGGACTGCATCTGCTGCCTGTTACGACTTGTGGAAGGGAATCCTGGGCAGCTGAGCCTTAGTATGGTGCATACTGTACTGAACTAACAGGTGTATAAAAAAGCACTCTGCCTGAAGTCGGGCCTTTAGAGCGACAGAATCAACCCTTGAAGTCTGCATTCAGAACTTGGGGTAAGCAGTACTGTCTGCCTTGCAAGACTTAAACCGTTCTAACATTAAAGTGAAATACATTTTTCACACATGTACTATGGATCCTTGGATAACGTAGTTATGCACTATTGTATCATGACAGTTTTGAGTCATCTAAATACCTCAGTAGAGGAAAGTGTAATTCATAAGTTCATCCAGTCTGCATTATAGTAACACTTATGTTATATGATTGGACAATGCAGCACTGCGTAATTATGTAGAACAACATTGTATCAGATGATGTACTGTATGGAAATCCAAGTAGGTGTGGTAATAACGGAGGTAGACAGATGCATTAATCACTCATAAAGATACAGTATTATCTTGTTCTAAAAACATACATTTAGTTTACTATACACACTCTCTGGCAGTTCTGCTGGAGGCAGCTGAGTCATCAGAATGTCCTCAGACTAAGCTCCTCATACCCCCTGGGTGGTATCCTCTGGCTTGAACCATTGCAGGCTTGATGGCATTACCTGACAAGAAATGCCTGTGGAGGAAGACGTGTTTCTTCCGCCACTCTGATAGGATACTGTTGATTACAAATTTAAGTAAGTTAACAAAGTGGGTGATTCAATGCTTTTTACTGGGCCAGCAAGACATTTTTAGTACACAACTTTCAGGCTTGCAGAGTCCTTGGTCAGGTGATGGCAATTCTACAAAAAGCATTACTTTTGCACTGTGGGTAGCCCTGCCTACTTTCAAGCAGCAGTACATGTTACTGTCAAGGATGTAGGAAGGCATACTCACTGTACATATGTATGTACAGTTTTGCTGAGTGCTTGTCCCAAATCATATACCATTTTGTTAACATTATCATTCTAATCTGTTCTATTTAAAGGGGAACTGTCAGCAACAGGGTTTCTTAATGCCTGAAAGACTATAAACAGCTAATTTGAGTGAGCCATTGTGTTTTTCTGTGAGTCTTTGCAGTCCAGAATTATGCATATACTGTATTTATCAGCCTGTAATTAAGGACTGGGACAGTCGTATGTTTTAAGCTTCCGACTGGAAATTGTCACCGAGGATCTTGGTCATCCATTGACTGTAGGTTAAATAGAAAATGATCTGTTTTATTTAGTGTGTTTTAAGGTGTTATTACAACACTTTCTACATTAATACTTGTTTTGCATGTGCATTGAAATTAGTGAGTTATCACTTTATCATTTCAAACTGTTAGTAAAAATAATCCATCTTTAGTGTTGCTTTAACCTCTAGGCTATACTGCCAGCTGATCATCAAAAACTACACATCTCAAGGCTGGCTCTGTGGTGCCAACAGGTATTGGGGCCCCATATCAGGATTTCTAAAACCTGTCTGTATTCATGTTAGTACAGATTTCTGGGGCTGCCACAGCACCAACTTCTGTCTTTTTCCATTCCCTCTCTTGCAGCCTTTTCTCTTACAATTTTGGGTGTGAACGCAGGTCTACAAGATGCAAATGTGGCTACGTACCTACTGGCCTGGCATCATGGGGCCAGTCTTGAAATGTGAAGTTTTTGATTATCAGATGGCAGATCAGCCTAGAGGTTAAATCAAAGAGCTGTGAACAAGCTTTGTTCATCCAGCAGAATGGGTTTTGAGTCTATCACACTCTACTTGTAAACTGTATGACCAGAGGAAGTCACTTAACATCCCTGTGCTCCCCAAACACACTCTGGAACAAGCTGTAACTGTGTTCCTTTCCTGGACAAAGACAGTAAAAACAATCTGAGCATGTGTTATGATTCTGAACATATTGTGCTCTTTCTGTCCAGGTTGACTTCAAAATAAAAAATAGGACACCATTACTTGTTTATTAATTGCAAAAACGCAGAGATGGACAACACAGTTAAAACATGAATAACCTGAAATGCATTATTGAAAGAGTATTTTACTTCTTTTGATGAAGTTGAAAGTATAACTGTTTCTTACTGAAATACTTTGGATGGAATGGGATTTTCTACCGTAAAGGAAAAAAATCAATCTGGTTGATCCTGCTGCCCATACCCTTCGAGCATGTCTTACACTCCGCAGCTATGCCGGAGAACCGCAACTTTCCAGAATGCCATTCCCACTGTAATGTAAAAGAAGAAGGAAAAAAACAAAGGGAGAGACAGGCTGTGTGTGTGTGTGTGTGTGTGTGTGTGTGTGTGTGTGTGTGGGGGCATCTGTCTCTGACAGAAGTGCTGCACTAACTGAACTGTGTCGAAAGGGAAAAAATTATCACCATTAATTAAATAATATATGTGGGATGTCTTTGTAAACCACTCAGACGTTGCCATTGAGGTTAATGCAGCATCCTGCACCTCCAGTGTGTGTAAAATGTTGGTTTTACACACACATACACACACACACACACACATATTAATCTATATTTTAATAATGCAGTTCAGAGTATGGTTTTTTATTGAACAATATTGTCCATCCATGTGTTTTTGCAGTGTCCTCTTTTTGTCTTTTCAAGTCAAATCTGGATAGAAAGAGCATAATATTTTCAGAATCATAACACATGCTCAGATTGTTTTTACTGTCTTTGTCCAGGAAAGGCACACAGCTACAGCTTGTTTCTAGGTGTGTTTTGGTAGCACAGGGATGTTAAGTGACTTACTTTGGTCACACAATATACAAGTAGAGCATGTTGGAATCAAACCCCATTCTTCTGTTGGATGAATGAAGCTTGTTCACAGCTCTTTGCTTTTTTTTTATACTTTTTATTTATATATTTATACTTTACAGTACAAGATTTACATGTTACCGTTGTTACAAGATACTGGAGGAATACCATAAATTGTTCCAAAATTATACAAAATGGCTTATCAGCTGCTAAATGCCTTAAACTAATAGTATCCTATTAAATTTTATACAGTATGATAAACGGCTTTATAAGCCTTTATTTAAAAGCACCCTTAAATAAATCAGAGTGAGATTTCCCCTCTCAGTTTGCTCCCTTAAGCCTATTCAGTGAACAACGTTTAATAGTTGCTCTAAAAGCAGATCTTCGATAAACAAAGAGGATTTGAGGCCTTCTTATAAATACGATCAGTATCAAGACTACCTTTTTAACTAAATTTGGCACCAAAACCAAAAACCAGTGCCATATTCATACTTAACTGGGTAACAGCAAAGGTTAAATTGTCCGTAGCAGAAAGAAACAAAGAAATATTAGAGAAACTTTAAGTTCAAATCCATATGGACCAAGATTCCAAAGGATACTGTTCAGTTTTAACTATCTTCTGTAGGAAAGTCCCGTAATATCATTTGCGGTGATTTTCAAACCTTCCCCGCGTCAGTCGCCGGGAATTTTAGAAGTACCTGCCACTTGGGTTTAGAACTACCAGACTTAAAAGTTCACTTCTAGGTCTCTTCTTCGCCTTCTGACTCTGATGACATCTCTCCCTCTCGGGCTGCCTTTTTGACCTCAAGCTTTTCAGCCATTTTACCAGCTTCTTTGGGGTCGGTGTAAATATATGTTTTCTGCCTGATGTTTATGTGGAGTCGCGCCGGCATCAACATACTAGTCAGGATCTCCAAATCACGAAATTGCTGTCCCAGTGCATCGAAACCCTTTCTTTTTGTTCTGGCTGCATAAGAGAGGTCCAGAAATAGCAATACCCGAGATCCCTCAATGTGCACATTTCTCTTGGCTCTGGCAGCTTGCAGGATTCAATCGCGGATCACTGAAGAGACTGTAACAGCTAACACCGTACGGTGCTCTGATTTCTGTCCACTGGGTCTCTGTGGTGTAATCCGGTAGGCACGAAGGATTAAGTCCTGAAGGTCTAGCCCATAGGCCTGGTCGAGCCAAGAAATTATATATGAACACAAATCTTCACCCTCAGTGTTTTCAGGGATCCCTAGAACTCTGACGTGCGGGGCCGTAACAGTATTTTCAAGAAGCTCCAGCCTACTTTGCAATAGGGTATGCTCTTTTACACAAGATGTAGCTGTGGCCAACGCTTTATTGGAGGTTCTTTCTGCACTTGTTGCTGTTTCCCCCAGGCCCTGTACCTTATGTTCCATAGCCAGCATTCGTTTGTGGTAGGAGTCCATTTTTTTGTCCATATATTGGACCATTTTAGTAAGGGTAGAAAGAGCGTGCTGGAGTGAGTCGAGTGATGCCAGATGGGAGTGCTCTCTGCTGGGTTCCTCCAATACAGGCTCTGAGGCTGCTGTCGGTGCCTTCGTGGCCCTGCCACGAGGCATGAAAAAGTTAGCTTTGTCAGAGTTTTTCCGTCCCATAATAGCGTATTCCACCACTAGCGATACACAAACCTTCAGTGAATAAAAATTTATAGTTCTGCTTCACCAAATAGGTTGTAACTCTGTTTTCTTTTGGATTTTATATTGTAATCTTAGGGGCTCTCTGAAAGAAGCGTGTTGATGGCTGAGCAGCTAGCCACACCCCCTCCCCAAGCTCTTTGCTTTAACCTCTAGGTTGTACTGCTGGCTGTTTAATCAAAAACTACACATTTCAAGGCTGGCCCCATGATGCCAGGCTAGTAGGTATGTAGCCACATTTGCATCTTGTAAACCTGAGTTCATATCCAAAATTGAAAGAGAAAAGGCTCTAGGAGACGGAATGGAATAAGACAGAAGTTAGTGCTGTGGCAGACCAAGAAATCTGTACTGACATGAACACAGCCAGAGTTTAGAAATCCTGATACAGTATGAGGCCCCAATACCTGTTGGCACCACAGAGCCAGCCTTGAGAATGTCGTTTTTAATGCTCAGCTGACAGTATAGCCTAGAGGTTAAGCAATCCTAAAGATTAATTATTTTTACTAACAGTTTGAAATGCAAGGGTGATAACCCACTAGTTTCAATGCACATACAAAATAATTATTATAAATGTAGAAAGTGTTGAAGTAACACCTTAAAACACACTTAATAAAACAGATGATTTCCTATTTAGCTTACAGTCAATGGAGGACCAAGATCCTCAGTGACATCATTTCCTGCCAGGACCCTAAAACACATTGCTGCCCCAGCCCTTAATTACAGACTGATTTACATATAAATAACTCTGAACTGCAAAGTCTTGCAGATAAACACAGTGGCTCACGTTAGCTTTTTATGGACTTTCCGACATCAAGAAACCCTGCTGATGACAGTTCCCCTTTAAGTTAGTGTAGGCCACTGAGCAGTGCCTCTGTTTAACCTTTTATTGTTTAGGTGATAGATATGTGTACCACCTTTTCAGGGATCGGATGAGTCATCTGACAACAATCTGATTTGTTTGTTATGGGGCAGCATTCAGAAAGGATGTGCACATTTTTTAGTGGGGGGGGGCAGCAGTTGGAGTGTGTGTGTACAAAATGGAAATTTCTGGCTACACCCCCAGTTACTGTGAACATTTTGACCTTTTTTTATTCATTTTAGATTACACATTATCTCCTGACTTGTGTGATGCCCTTTGTTTCCCATGTTCTGTCTGATTTAGCACTTTTTTTAACATTTTACATACAGTTGAAGCCGTTTAATTGGGACACCCTGGTGGTGGCCTGTTTGTCCCGATTACGTGTCATAGAAACATAGAATTTGACGGCAGATAAGGACCACCTGGTTCACTTAGTCTCCCCATTTACCTACCTACTATATAAACTCCAGATCCTACTTGATCTGCAGCCTACCTCCTCCTCCTTCCCACCTCTAGTGTTACCTTCTGCCTATCCCATGCATTCTTGAATTCGCCTACCGTTGTTGCCCCCACAACCTCCTCAGGGAGGCAGTTTCATGCATCCACCACCATTTCTGAGAACAAATACTTCCTCACGTTGCCCCTGAGTCTTACCCCCCTCCAGCCTCATATTGTGACTCCTTGTTCTTGCACATGTTTTCTGAAAGATGCTGCCCTCTTGAACTCTATTGATCCCCTTGAGGTATTTGAATATGTCTATCATATCTCCCCTCTCCCTCCTTTCCTCCAGTGTACACATATTGAGTTCCCTCAATTTTTTCTCGTATGGTTTCTGGTGTAGCCCCTGCATCATTTTTGTTGCTCTTCTCATGACTGCCTCCACCCTGTCAGTGTCCTTTCGGAGGTAAGATTTCCAAAACTGCACGCAGTACTCCGGATAAGGCCTTACCAACTGCCTGTACAGTGGCATCACCACCTCGTTTTCTACTGGTGATACTGCTCCCTGTATACCCCAGCATCCCCCTGGCTTTCCTCACTGCCTTCTCACATGGTTTGGCTACTTTTAGATCATCTGTTATGTCTACCCCAGGTCCCTTGCCAGTTAGGTTGTTGTTAGTCCCCCTCCCCAAATCGTGTATTCCTCCGCTGGGGTTTTGTTCCCCAAGAGCATGATTTTGCACTTCTTGGCATTGAATCTGAGCTGCCACACTCTTGACCACTCTTCCAACTTGGCTAAGTCTCTCCTCATTTGCCCCCGTGTCAACCCTATTGCAGATCTTGGCGTTATCTGCAAAGAGGCATACCTTTCCTTCGTGTCCCTCCGCAATGTCGCTAATAAAGACATGAAAGAGACTGGTCTCAGTACAGAACTCTGTGGCACCCCGCTGGTTACTCCCCTTTCTTCAGATTGAACTCTGTTTATCACCACCCTCTGTGTCCTGTTAGTAAGCCAATTTCTGACCCAGTTTGCCATTTTGTGACCCACTCCTAGACTGCCCAACTTGTTTACTAACCTTTTGTGCGGGAATGTGTCAAACACCTTACTAAAATCTAGGTAGGCCATGTCCACCGCCCCTTCCTGATCTACTACCTTTGTCACCCAGTCAAAAAAATCTATCAGATTTATTTGCCAAGACCTTCCTGTTGTGAATTCATGTTGCCTTGGGTCCAGTGCCCTGCTGGCTTCTAGATATTCCACAGTCCTTTCCTTTAATAGTGATTCCACTGTCCGTTCCATTCAACATTGTCTCAGTGTTCTGTCACATACATTCCATTTTAACTCAGTCCCTGTATTAACAGTACAGTACTGTCTTGGCTTGCTATATTTAAAACACATAATGTAGTACTGTATTTGCCATATTAAAACACATTATGTTTATTTACGGTATAGTTGTGTAATTTTAAAAGCGTATTACCCTACATCTTGCACCCACCCCTCGCCTCATGCAGACATCAGCATCTCTCGTTCACTATGTTGCTTGTGGCATGGCACGTCAGGGTGAGCTTAGCTCTAATGAAAGCTTTTTTTTGTTTATTTTTTTTAGCTGAGGCGGGAGAACATTTTGAATGGTATGAGGAAGTCCTTTCACTGTCTGTCTGTCTCTCTCTCTCTGGCTCGCAAAAAAATTTTTTTTTTGGTTGTAATTTTACTAGACGGAAAGAGATGGGCAAGCGGGGGAGGGAGGGAACCGAGCTGAGGAACTGAGCTGCGGTGAAAAATGAGTTGCGTTACTGAGCAGAGGTGAGGAAATGAGCAGTTCACACCTGCTCATGGCACAGAGACTGAAAGAAAGGATTGGCAGGTGATTATAGTGGCACAGTGGGACAGAAGGAAATGATTAGCAGGCGATTACAAAGGAAAACGTCTGGGCAAGGTCACACTCAACCGATTGTTTAGGTTGCAGGGACATCCTGTTAAAGCAGTTCCTGACGGGACGTCCCAGTAAAGCAGACATCCTGGATATGTGGTTTCTGCTGTAATAAAATGACCACTACTTTTAATATGGCTCAGACCAGGTGAGTACTGTCTGCATCATGCTAGTTCATTTTAGTCACAACGAAAATGATGTTAAACAATGAGTGTTTAAAAATGACAGAGAATACCAATGAAAACCAGTAGTCATATTAAGTGAACACTCCTTTTATAATTTACAATGTAAAATAAATGCAAACGGAGACTCAAAATAGAGAAAAAAGGGTATCATAGAAGACAGGAGATAAGAGGGAATCTAAACCAGAATGAGAAGTGTAGGTCAGCAATTTTATTTTCTTTCATTTTTTTTGGTCAGGAAAAACACACTAAGCCAAGGCTTGCTCCAGGTGCATGCTGGGATCACAGGGAAGTTAATTGACTTGCTTATGTTCACACAGTATGCATGTGGAGGCTGTGGGATTCAAACCCAGTTCTCCAGGTTTGCAGCCCAGTGCTCTTAACCAGTATGCTATACTCTTGTTTCTATCAAAAACATGCAGTGTTGCTTTCAGCAAGTAACACATACACACAAAAAATCTATGTTAAATGATTGGTAGGCTTTTGGAAGTATATTTATTGTCATGTGATGTAGTCCAGAACACACGGGAGTTGGTGGAAATTGGGGGGGCTGTACAATGTGAGAGAGATTTATCTATGTCTATGTTACACAGATATGCTTCATGCACACACGTACTTTACAGTAAGTACAGTGCCTGTATATATAAATGGATGTACATACAGTACATATTGGTGAAACTGTAATAGCAAAACAAATTGTATGTGTAAGAGATATTTTTTGTGTGGTATGCATATGCACCTGTACAAAAAAAAGAAGTTGTTAGTAAAAACTTGTGATCGGTCATAAAACTGAGGTCCTTATTGAGACAGTTATTTGATTGCCCAAGAGTAAATACATTTAAGCTCACAAGTAAATAAGTTCTAGCTAGTGAATTTGATAAGAATCAGTTTTGTAATTAAGCAGGCAAAAAAGAAAAAGATATTTTAGGGACGTGGATATGGTGCATTAGCCACAATTAGGCAGTCTTCTTTTCCCTTTAATTCCAGACGGAATGTCTTCAAACTAAGCTCCTCCCATCCACCTGGGTGATATCCTCCTTAGCTCCGCCCGTGATGTCAGAGCTTCCTTTCCGCTGGAAGAGTTGGGTCTCTTCCTTCGCAGTTCCCTGCACATGGTGTAAGCCAGTTTTCCCATTTTGTCTTTAGGAGATTTCTTTGTGCTATTCAGTGTTTTTTTTTTTTTTTTCACTGTGAAGCAGGGTGAACCCCAAACCAGGCCCAGTTTCAAATGGTGCGTCGCATCATGTAACCAAAAAATGCCTCATGGCAACCCGCATGCCTTGTGCATTTACTACCTTGGGGCACAGCACGAACCTCAGGCCTGTGGGCTGTGTTAAGTCTCTACTTCCTTCCTCACTTGAGGACCGATATACTTGTCTCATCCTAGACCGTCCAGATGAACGGGATCCTACTGCCTGGTCCAGGGACGTCTGCAAAGCTGTTTCGGCGGTGGCAGGTTCTGCCTCCCAGCTTGCCGTGCTCGAAGAGGCAGCGGCCCAGGCTGTGGCAGTCTTGTCCTTGGCTCCCGTGTTGCTGTTGGTGGGTGCCAGTGTCGTGGTTTCGTTCACGGGCTCATTCAGGGACATATGCCATTCTTTGCAGATGGGTCCTTCCGGGGGAACAAGTCCAAGAACTCTAAATGGACCCCCCCATAGGTCGAGGGATAGGGAATGGGCATGCTCTTCCTATTCCTGTAACTCCTTTGATTGCTCGAAGGCTGTCAAGCTCTCAGCTTAGATCAGTCCTCCTAGGGTCCAAGGGTAGGCCACTAGCTCCATTATGTCCCCATCAGGCTTGTTGGCCAAGACGCGGGCTGAACAGCTGGTTGAGATCCTGCTTGACCCATTGTCAGAAGAGGTCAAGGTTGACTTATTCTCTAGGACTCCGGTCCTTTTGGCTCTCTCAAGCCGACCAAGCTGTCTCCTCCCAGGAGCTTAATCTGTTGGGAGTTCTGCGGCAGGACCCTCCTCCCATGTCTCCTTGCCGTTGACACACTCATTGCCAGTCGAAGTCCAGGTTGAGGATCTGGTCTCGATCGCGATCGCAGCCTCGGGAATCTGGGCGCTCCTGCACTCTGCCTTTAACCAGAAAACACCATCAACACTCCTCCTCCTTGTCGTCCTCTGATGACTAGAGGCTCCACCGCAAGTTGCGCTGGCACTACGAGGAGTTAATGTGGCAGCAGTGGGTCTTTGGCTCAGGTTGGCCTATTCCTCAGACCCCGACGTGCCCCTGGTTCCCATTGGTGCGGCCCATTCTGGTCCTGCTCCGTCTGGTTGAGCCTGTGCCAGCTTTCCCACCAATTCTGGTGGAATCTCTGCCTAAGCAGGCCTTGCACATGGCTCTGTCCAAGGCAGCTTGCCCTGCTGCCAGTCTTTCCGGCTGGTTATCCACTCAGACCACCCACTTGGATGAGTTCAGGGTGGTCTATGGGGAAACACCCTAGTAAACCACATACAGATACACTAACCACATGCTACTCAAATGCTGACAAGGTTTGCTGCTGTTGAATCTGGCCAGAATTGTGTACACAAAAAGAACAGCACTCACCACAGCACAAAATACACTTTGAAAAGTTATAAATTTACTAAGACATAATCCAGTTAAGTTGTAACCCTGGCATTTCTATGATGCACTGCCTCTTCATCAGGGGTTTATGGGGAGAGAGGACCAAAGACGGTATTTGAGTAGTCATTGGACTCCGAGGGGTCCTCTATGCACTCCCCCAGGACCCTGGGCTTTGTTCACAAGTCAATCAAAGAGCTCACAACAGACCATGGTCTAGTCTCCTTTGGAGCAAGGCTCTGTCTCACCTCTGAGTCAGTGGAGATTCCTCTGGAGCTGGTTCAGAAGCAGGCCCAATACCCCTTTATGGAAATCCTCGACTGAGATGGTTCCCCAGGGGTTGCTTTCCCAGTGGTGGAGGCCAGTCTGGGTCCCGCTTTGGAGCTTTGGCAGCATCCAGCGTGGTGGCATATGGCTGTATGGTCCGCAAGTATATGGTCCCGACTGGATCTCTCTTCGGGTTCTCAGAGCACCTGTCAGCCGAGGGGTTGATTGTGGATTCTGCCTTTCACAGGATGGGTAATGTCAGGGACATCAACAAGCCTCTCGACAAGGAATCCAGGAAGCTGGAGGGAGGACATAGACACATTACTGTTAGAAGATATACAAAACATGACAGCTAAAGGGGAGGTTCTGATAATGGGAGACTTCAACATGCCAGATACAGATTGGTCAATACCAGCAGGAACATCTGCCAGAACTAGACTCATAGTGGATTCCCTGCAGGGGGAGGGCCTCAAACAACTGGTACAGCAACCCACAAGAGACAGGGCTATCCTAGATCTAGTACTGACTAACAAAGAAGGGATCACAGATCTCCAGGTAGAAGGTCACCTGGGGCAGTGACCATCACATGGTATGGTTCAATTTGGCTACTACATCTAAATCATCCCATTCCAAGGCAAAATATGGGACTTCAGAGGAGCTGACTTTGATAAGATGGCCAACAGAGTTAAGCTAGCCCTGGCAAAAGAAACACAGGTGAGGAGGTACAGGCAAAGTGGGCAAGCATTAAGGATGCAATACTTGAAGCAACATCCCATTGTGTTAGACAGAAAAGGAAGTGCAAAAGAAGAAGGAAACCACTTTGGTTCTCAAATACAGTAGCAGAAAAGGTCAGAGCCAAAAGGCTGGCCTTCAGGAAATATAAGGGAACACAGCGGATGAAGATAGGGAGGCATACCAAACTGCCCTAAGGGAAGCAGGTAAGGCAGTAAGGCAGGCAAAGTCCCAAACTGAGGAAACACTAGCACGAACAGCAAAAGAAGGTGACAAGACTTTCTATAGATACATTAGTGAAAGGAGAAAGTCCAGAGGGGGTATTGCTAAGCTTAATGGAGAAAGGGAGCATGTGAGAGGAGGACCCTGTAAAGGCATCTATCCTAAATAGATACTTTGCTCAGTATTTACTGAAGAGAAGGTAGGGCAGGGCCCACAGCTCAGCATCATGGACACAGGGGGGGAGGTGAGCACTACTCCTTCACAAAAAAAAGGGTCCTACAAAGAGCTTGCTAGCTCAGGGTGGATAAGGCAATGGGACCTGATGGCATACATCCCAGGGTACTTAAGGAGCTAAAGGAGGAACTAGCAGAGCCATTAGCAGAATTGTTTAGTGAGTCTCTGAGCACAGGAGAGGTCCCAGCAGACTGGAGAAGTGCTCATGTGATCCCGCTCCACAAGAGTGGTAGCAGGGAGGAGGCGGGAACTACAGACCGGTCAGTCTTACCTCAGTAGTGGGCAAGATTATGGAGGCACCTTAAGGAAAGGATAGTGCAACACCTGGAATCCATAGGGCACAGGATCCAAGACAGCATGGGTTTACAAAAGGAAGGTCCTGTCAAACTAATCTCATAGATTTCTTTGACTGGGTAACCAGAGTGGTGGACCAAGGGGAGCAGTTGATGTCGCCTACCTTGACTTCAGTAAAGCTTTTGACACTGTTCCACATAGAAGATTGATAAATAAGCTAGGTAGGCTCGTGGGTCAGAAGTTGGTCAACTGGGTGGCAAACTGGTTGACTGGCAGAAAACAGAGAGTGGTGGTAAATGGTATACAGTCAGAAGAGATGCAAGTCACAAGTGGGTACCTCAGGGATCAGTCCTGGGGCCAGTCCTATTCAACATCTTCATTAGTGACCCGCAGATGGACTAGAGGGTAAGGCTTGTCTGTTTGCAGATGACACCAAGATCTGCAACAGAGTAGATGATCCAGATGGGGTGGGCAGAATGAGAAGAGATCTGGATAAACTAGCAAAATGGTCAGAAGAGTGGCAACTGGGATTTAATGCAAAGAAGTGCAAAATCATGCATATAGGGAAGAGAAACCCTGAAGCCACTTATAGGCTGGGAGGGGAGTTGCTAGCAGTAACAAAGGAAGAAAGAGACTTGGGCATCATCATCACTGATGACCTAAAATCATCCAAGCAGACCTCTAACGCAGTAGGTAAGGCTAGGGGGGTGTTAGGGTGTATTAGTAGGGGTATCACAAGTCGTAAGAGGGAGGTAATAATCCCTCTGTACAAGACATTGGTTAGGCCCCATCTGGAGTACTGCATGCAGTATTGGAGGCCACACCTTCACAAGGACATTAACCAAATTGAGGCAGTCCAGAGAAGGGCAACCAAAATGGTGCAGGGACTGCATCAGAAGACATATGAGGACAGTTTAACGGAGCTCAATATGTATACCCTTGAGCAAAGGAGGGAGAGAGGTGATATGATCGAGACATTTAAACACCTTAAGGGCATAAACAAGGTGAAAGAGTCTAACATGTTTAAATATAAGAAAATAGCAGGACAAGAGGACACAGCATGAGATTAGAGGGAGGCCGATTAAGGGGAATGTGAGGAAATTATTTTCACAGAAAGGGTGGTAGATGCATGGAATGGCTTACCACAAGAAGTGGTGGCTATGAATACAGTGCAGGGCTTCAGACAGGCATGGGATAGGCATAAGGGAACAATACAAATGACTATGAATAGATAGGTCACTGACAGAGCAAAGGCCGATGGCACATTTATAAGGTAGAAAAAGAAATGGGAAGACTGGATGGGCCTTGCGGTCCTTATCTGCCATCAACTTCTATGTTTCTATGTTTCTATGGATCATGCAGTGAAGGTTTATGCTGCATCTTTCCTGGGTCTCTGACAGGCAAGCTCCTCCGTGATGATGGCCTGCTTCGGTGAAGCCCTCACGGGTGTCCTGGATCATGTCCTTCCCCACCTTTCTGCGGACTTACAATTAGCAGTCAGAATGGTCTAAGACCAGGATCATGCCCTTACCAAGGGCATGTGGATCTTACTTCGAGAGGGTTCCTGCAGTAGGTCATAACATGTAGGACTGCGTCTTCTGGTGTCAGGACCACATGGCAAACTTTTGCTAGCAATGTCTGGCGGGGGACCGCCCATCCGATGTCATGTGACTGACGTCCGCTTGACTCTATAAGTGGGCGGTCCCTGTGCCCACCTTCCAGTTCTTTCCCGTCATTGACCTGCGCAAGGACCTCGAAGTGAATGTTGCTCCAGTCAGACACCACTTTGATAAGTATTTCTTTATTTTCTTTTGATAATAATTCGTTCTTCTTTAGTTTTATGTCTTTTCCATCCAATCCTCCCAAAACCAAGAAGAAGTGCAAGAAGTGCAGCTGGCAGATCCCTCACAAAGAAAGCCATAAGCTCTGCCTCTTCTGCCTAGGCCCAGCCCACGACATTGAGGCCTGCCCGGATTGCAAGCCCTTCGGTCAGGCCACACGCAAACACAGGCCCATCTTTTGGGTCCAGGATGGCCACCTTAGAGCAAGAGGTGCAGAAGCTGAGGGACTCCACTTCTTCCCCTTCCTTGGAGAATAAAAAGAAGAAAAAAGACAAAGAGAAGCGCCGGGAGTGGAAACACCTGGAGAACAGAGAGTGCCCTCCATCAGTAAGGCTGCGGGGCTGAAACCTGCAGACAAGACCGCTCCTCTGCCACCTCCCCTGGTGATTGCCCAGGCCTCGTTGTCTGGTTCCTCCGGTACCTCCGCTTTTCTTAAGCCCATTAAAATGGGCTCCAAGACAGGATCCTCAACTGATGAGTCGCCCGCTGGGACCTCTAGTGGATGCCTGGTCACCACCGGTAAGCCGGACTCTGGTTCTTCCAGAGTCTGCCCTGTCATCAATAAATCATGTTCTTGCCCAGAGGTAACCTGCCAGACATCAGCTGATAAGCTGGTCGGGGGCTCCTCCCCCCGCCGACCTAGCTCATTCTTCACCAACCGATAAGTCGGACGCAGGGGACTCTGGCATCCGTCTGGTCGAAGCTTGCCCATCGGGGGCTGAAGCCAACACACCCGACGTCCGGCTGAGCTCGCCGACATCCTAAGGCCAGCCCTCCCGTCAAGGTTTCCCCTAACAGGGAGCCTTCCCCTCCACCTTTGATGGTGGAACCTCCTGTGCCCGACCTTCTACCTGGGACGGAGGAGGAAGTGGGTCCCCTGGATGTGGTATTTTCATCACCGTCTCCCAGGGACTTTCCTATCCCATTGGGCCCTCCCTCAGCCCTGATGCCAGGGGTCCCTCCGCCGGACTCCGGGCCTCTGACCTCTGGTGCCCCGTATGACTGCTTGGGCCACCTCCTGTCAGGCCCTCTGAGTCTGACGCCATATTTCATGATGCCTGAAAACCAGACGCCTGGCTTCCCGGTGCCGGCCCTGATGCCTGATATCTTGACGCTGGGATTCCTGACGCCGGATAACTTGCCAGGTCCCTTTGTTCCACCTCCTTTCAGGGCCTCTGGGGACCCCCTTGGACCATCAGGGTATTCCCCATGGTCCGCCCTTAGGCTGTTCACATTACCCGGGCCTGCCGACGCCAGGCTACCCGCCGTCAGGCCCGACATTGACTCCTTTCGCCCACTGCTTTTACCCTGGATATTAGGCACTGGGCTATGGCCTCCCTTATCAGGCTACAGGTTACCCTCCCCATCATTATCCAGGGGTGGGTTACCAGTATTTCCAGCCTCCATCTCAACTTCAATCTCAGCCTCAGGCGGACCGCCAGACCATGTTCCAGACCTGGTGACAGGAGGCCAGATCCGAGTTGGGGGTGGATTTAGACAAGAGACTGCTGGCCCCGGTGGTGACCCCCCCACCCCACGCTACTCGTCTCCTGTGGGTTCATATAGATCAGGCCATTCCACCACAGCGCACATTTCTGGGGGCACTGCTCCAAAGGTCACTCTGACTGAGCCCAAGACCTCTGTCGGGGGGATCCTTGGACTCTGAGGCTGACTCCTCTGACTCGTCCTTCGGAAGCCATAGTGTCCAAGGGTAAGGAGTCTCCCAAGTCCACTCTCGAAGACTCCTTCTTCACCGAGCTCCTCCACATCTTCCAACAAACTAACGGTTGGAATGCGGAGGAGCAAGACCCAAAACGCATGCGCCTAACAGAGCACTTGGACTTAGCGGAGGCATCACTCATCTCGATCCCCCCCATGGACGGAGCCCCAAGGGGATCTTACCTCCACTGTCTGACTGGTACCTTACTTCATCCTGGCCATCCCCAAGAAGGCAGACCAGGCCTACCATTCTCGTCAGAGCACTTTTTATCTGTACTCTCACCCAAAGGCAGACTCCATTGTGATTGTTATGGCTCATGACCATACTGCCAAACCTAAACATATGAGTACGTCCCCTCCTGACAAGGAGTTGAGGCAGTTAGATCAGTTTGGCTGTAAGATCTACTCCTCCTCTGCATGTGCCTTACGTTCCTTAAACTATGTAGCACATATGATTTCATACCAAAAAGCTACCATGGCTCAGCTCGAGGCTAAGCTGCAAACGGTGGAGAACTCCGATCTTAAATTGGGAGCTCACCAAAGCCCTGAGGATGTCTAAGATCTCTGGTAGGCATGCATTGAGGGCTACCTACGACTCTGTAGATGCCATGGCTTGCTCTTTGGCAACAGCAGTCTGCCTCAGGTGCCATGCTTGGCTCCGTGTTTCCAGGCTCTCCCAGGACGTTCAGACAGCCATACAGGATGCCTCCTTCTGAGGATCTGTCGTCTTCGGAGGCAACACCAAGGACTTCATCACAGGCCTCCAGGACAGCAGGCCCTGAGTTCAGTTAAGTCCATGTACAAGGCGGGCTTCAAGCCTGAGCAGCCCTTTTGACGCCAGCAAAAACACCAAGGCAAATGGTCTTTTAACAGGTGTCAAAACAAAAGGAGAGCATCGGGACCTGCTGTTACCTCTTCCCCCTGCCTGCAAGACCCGACGAGCTGCAGGTCATGCCTTCCCCACCCATTCCTCCACCTTCTGACTCCTTCAGCCCTCCTTCACCTCCAAACAGTGTGGAGCCAGTGGGGGGAAGATTTGCCCTCCACCTAGCAGAGTGGCAGGGCATCACTTCGGATTCCTGGGTCATTCAGCTCAAAGGGCACAATATCGAATTTCAGGGGAAAAACTCTAGATTCTCCTCCAAGAGGATCTCATTATCCCTCAGACCACATAACTCTGTTAAGAGAAGAGATCCAGGCTCTACTCTGAAAATCCGCGATAGAGCCAGTTCCCTTGGCACAGAGGGGAAAAGGGTATTACTCCCATTTCTTCCTTGTTCCCAAAAAGACAGGTGATCTCAGACCCATCTTTGACCTCAGCCAGCTGAACCTTTATGTAGAGTACAAATGATTCAGCATGCTGACGCTCCTGGGACTCCTGCCTCTGCTCCAGACAGACCTTTGGCTCTGTGCACTGGATATTTATTTATCATATTTAGTTTTTGTTTACTGGGTAAGTGCACTAGCCATAGCAATGACTATTTTCAGGCGTGACCTGGGAGGGTACAGTACAAACAAAGCAGGCACAGATTACAATACAAATTTTGACATAATTGACAATAGAATACAGAGCAAGGGATGCCACAATAACATGATATGACGATGTATCACGATAATTCCCACTGACGATAACTTATCGTTGTAAAAAAACATTATCGTGGTTATCGTGCAGAATGATATACCGTGATATACAGTGGTAAAGCACCTCAGCTTGCTTTACCAGCAGCACATCCTTTTCCAGGTGCAACCATGATTCCTGATTCACCACCATCCTCCTATCAGATTTTTAGTATTTTTCCTTAAAATAAGAAATGCAGTGCTGGCCATGTGGTGTGGAGTTTTGAGGGCCTGGGCTCCTCACCTGTTGCCATGCTGGTAAACCAGGTTCAGGAAAACATCTGGGTCGCTCGAGGGCTGACTGCATGAAGAAGGACTGAGCATCCACTGAAGGCTGTCCTTTTTCATTCAGATTTTTTTTTTATCCCTCAGGGGAGCCCCTGGCAGAAGCTGCAGCCTCCCCTCATGAGCAGATTCACCACTCCAGCTGCCAGTGTCCCCATATCGCTGGCCCCGGCCAGTCCCTCATGGACTTCCCCCAGCAGTGGGGCCAGGAGAGAGGGGACCAGTACTCCCTGTCTCCCAGAGACCCAATCCAGATCACCAGGGTGACCCCGGCGGACACCGGGAACCATCATTGAACCTACCAGGGTTCCGTTTTTCCTGTTTTCTCCCATCCCCCCTCCCTCCGACGTCATGACATCGACATGTGCCTCCTGACCCGTACTGCCGTCCAGCCATCGCCAGAGGGCAGTCAGCGATCGGGATGACATATTCTCCTTCCCCTGAGTAAGGACAGAAGTCCTCTGGATGCTCAATCCTCTCTCGCCCCTGCTGACGCCCGGCGACCCAAGCTCATTCCTGAACCTGGGTCCCCGGTGTGGCGCAAGGTATAGCATCCAGCGCCACCAGGCTGACAACGGCTCTCCTTTTTTGAGGACAGGGGACAGAGCAAGCCATCGCTTGATCACAATCTAGGGGAGGCTGGATGATGCAGTGGTAATAGCCTTCTGACTGGGTTCAGGGGCCGAGTACATATGTCACATACTTACACTGTCACATGTGTGCCAGCCCATGGGATGGGAAAAAGAAATGGGGGAGTTATGTGCATCAGATGACTTACTTTACATGAAACTGGCAGATAAGGACGGCTTAACCCATCTAGTCTGCCCATTTTCCCTACCTAAAGTGATATTGCAGACCCTACTTGATCTCCGGCTTAGCCCTCCCTTTCCTAACCAAGTTCTCTTATGCCTGTCCTATGAGTTCTTGAATCCTGTTACAGTTTTCACCCCGACCACCTCCACTGGGAGGCTTTTCCAGGTATTTACCACTTTCTGTGAAGACATACTTCCTCACATTTCCCCTGAATCTTCCCCCCTCTAGCATCAGAGCAGGACCCCCTTTTCTTGAGCACCTTTTTTTTCTGAAAAATGCTTCCCTCCTGTACCCTATTTGAAAGTCTGTATCATAGCCCCCCCTTTTCTCCAGGTTTTACATATTGCGGTCCTTTAGCCTCCCCTCATAGGGCTTTTGATGCAGGCCCTGCATCATTTTAGTAGTCCTCCTCTTAACTGCTTCTACTCTGTCCTTCTGGAGATGGAATCTCCAGAACTGGACACGGTACTTTAGGTGAGGTCTCACCAATAATTTATACTGCGGTATCACGACCTCCCTCTTTCTGCTGATGATACCCCTTCCTTTGCACCCTAGCATCCCACTAGCTTTCCCCACTGCCTTATCACACTGTTTGGCCACCTTTGGGTTGTCATATATGATTACCCAGGTTTCTTTCCTGCTTGGTGGTCATCAGTACCACTACCCCCAAAATCTTGTATGCCACCCTGGGCTTCTTTGCCCAAGTGCATGCTTTTGCACTTCTTAGCATAGAATCTAGTTGTCACACTTTTGACCACTCCTCAAGCTTTCTTTGATCTCTGTTTATTTTTCACACACACACACACACACACACACACACACTCTCCTCCCCCAGAGTGTCTACCCTACTGCAGATCTTTGTGTCATCTGCAAAAAGGCATACCTTCCCTTCTAGCCCCTCTGCAATGCTGCTAATAAAAGACATTAAAAAGAGGACCAGTTCCAGTACAGAATCCTTGTGGCACCCCACCAGTCCTACTCTCTTCCTTAGAGTGAGCTCCGTTTACCACCACTCTCTGTCGTCTATCCCCCAACTAATTTTTTACCCAGTTTACTACCTTTGGACCCACTCCCAGGCTGCCCAGCTTGTTTTCGAGTCTCCTGTGTGGAATGGTGTTGGAGGCCTTACTGAAATCTAGGCAGGCTATATCCTAGGTTCCACCCACCCTGATATAACAAAAGCAACAAGGCTTGTGTTACTTGAACACTGACTCCAATTTGTGCAACAAGTCAGATTAAAATCATAAAAATAAGTTTTAAAATGCTACCCCGTAGACCTGCATGGAGCATGCGCATCCCGCACTAGGCATAATGACCTCACAAAACAAGGAAGCGTGGCGATGGCATTGGCGATCAGGAAGTGGAAGGGATTGAGCGGCTAACCCCCTAGAGGGCAAATACAGTCCCTTCCCTTCCTTAGGGGGCCAAAGAAAAAAATGTTCAACTACTATGGAGAAACTCCCAGTCAGGTAAGGGAATCTTCTGATGATTTTGCAGGCAAGGAGAAAAATCCAGGAAAGGTGATCTATAAACAAGCAAGTAAAAATATTTGCTTTTTCACATTTTAAAAGGTATCATACTCTGTGTGTATAACAGATGTATTTATTTCTTTGAATCTAGGATTACAAGTACCTTTGAGCCAGGGCTCTTTTACAAAGGTTCCACGTCAAAGGAGGGTACAATACAGAGTAGATAAGACATTCAGTTACAGTAGGCAACGTAAACATCATAACACTAAATACAAGTATGTGGTTATGGACATACGGGCTAACGAGCGGAGAACAGAACAAGTGGGGGGAACTAACTGAGGGAGCAGCCAGAGGCATTGTCATAATGCAGATAGAAGTGCTGAGACAAAGAAAAAAAGAAGAAAAATGAGACTGAAATAAGAAAGAATAAGAATGGAGGGGTAGAGGACAGCGGACATGCAAGTTGGGGACTAGAGGGGCAGCTAAGAGTGGGGGGGGAGGTAGGTTAAATTGATGTATTGATTGTGTATTTTAATTTTTATGTAAAAAATGCAAGCGATTTTATAGAAACATAGACTGACGACAGATAAGGACCACTTGGCCCACCCAGTCTGCTCAGTTCCCTACCTGCTGGATAAGTTGCAGATCCTAGTTAATCAACAGCATACTTCCTCCTATCCCCTCCACCAGAATTGCCTTATGTCTGTCCCATGCGTTCTTGAATTCCGCCATTATTTTTGACCCCACGACCTCCTCAGGAAGGCTGTTCCATGTGTTCACCACCTTCTCCATATAAATTTCGGAGATTTTGTGAAAAAAATAATTTTTTTTATAAATATTTTACTCTGCGTTACTTTACAACAGACTTCAAAATAATGTGCATAAATGCATAGCACTGCTTGAAAAGAGTCACATGTAAGTTATGTAAAAAATGGAATTTAAACAGTTTTGCTAACATTGCTGCACTAGTGGCAAAATGATCGCAATAACAAGGTTACCGCGATAATTTAATCACGGTTATCGTATCGTCAAAATGTTATTGTCGTGACACCCCCAGAGCAAGTATAGACATAGTAAACAATAGAATACAGAGTAAGTAGGCAATAGATAGCTATAGACAAGGTAGATGAGGTAATAGTGTAAAACGTATACTAGAACAGAGTATACAAGACATTTTGATAACTAAGACTAATAACATATTTGTGAAAAACAATGTAATATATTAGTACTATATTATTTATATAGAATTTATATCAGGTAGTAGGGGAGGGAAAGGGAGATAGAAATACGAGGCCAGAGTAGAGGTTTAGGAAGAGGCAGGCGAGAGGGGAGAAAAAGGGGAAAGTGCTATACAGTACATTTGAAGGGTGCAACAGAAGTGACACGAGAGAAAAGACTATTAAGGAGGTATTACTCACATATGCAGGATGCGTACCTGTACATTCCGGTTTTCTCGGGCCACTGCCACTTCCTGCGGTTTTCCTTCCAAGGGGAGCACTTCCAGTTCAAAGCCCTCACCTTTGGCCTTTCCTCAGCACACAGAGTCTTTACCAAGTGCCTAGCAGTGGTGGCAGCGGCACTTTGTCACCAGGGAATTTATGTGTTACCGTACCTGGACGACTGGCTCATAGCAGCCCCGTCCAGGAGCAGCCTGGAGGATTCCCTGTCCTCCACTCTGGACCTTTTTGCATGACTGGGTATTGCTGTCAGTTACCCCAAGTCGTCTCCGGTCCCATCCCAGTGCCTCCAATTCATTGGGGCGGTACTGGACATGGTCCAGGGCAAGGCCTTCCTCCTGTTGGACAGAGTGGATACTTTGCAGGAGTAGGCCAGGCTGGTAGCCTCCTCCAGCTGTGCCCCAACCAGGGTGTTTTTATGCTTCCTCATCTTGATGGCCACAGCCATTCTGACCATACCTCTGGCCAGGCTGCATAGGAGAGTTACCCAATGGACCGTACGGGTCCAGTGGGATCAGGGTACAGATGACCTGGAGCATCTTATTCTGGTGTCCAGTACGCTCAAGAAGAACCTCTCATGGTGACAGGACCCTCTGAACATGTTTCGGGGGACACCGTTCAGGCCCTCCCGGCCCTTTTGGACCCTCACCACAGACGCATCGGGTCTGGGTTGGGGAGCTCACCTGGGAGACCACCAAACCCAGGGGAAGTGGTCCCAGTTGGAATCCTCGCTCCACATAAACATTCTGGAGATGAGAATGGTCCTGTATGCCCTTCAGGCCTTCCAGTCCCTTCTGACAGCAGGAACACTGTTGGTACAGACCGACAATGTGTCTGTGGTCTGGTACATGAACAAGCAAGGAGGCACTCGATCGTATCCCCTGTGCAGGGAAGCAGTGTGGGTCTGATACTGGGCAGTCTAGCACGGTTCATCTCACACGACCGTGCACGTTCCAGGCGTACAAAATATCCTGGTGGACAGCCTCAGCCATACTGTAGCACTAGCTCACGAATGGGAACTACACCAGAAGTGGCAGAAAATCTGTTCCACCGCTGGGGGCATCCAGAGGTAGATCTGTTCACCTCCCCATTCAACGCAAAACTTCCCTAGCTTTGCTCACTCGTTCAAGGGCCTGGTGTTATCTGGCTAGACGTGTTATCTCTCTGTTGGACAGGGAGATACTTGTACGCCTTCCCTCTCTTTCCCATTCTGCAGAAGGTTCTGCTGAAACTTCAGGCACAGGGGGCACAACTGTTGCTGATCGCCCCCTCTGGCCTAGGCAGATTTGGTTTCCACTCCTACAGCAGTTGGCTGTGGAACCCCCAGTACCTCTGCCTCTTTGGTATGACCTGTTGATGCAGGATCAGGGCAGACTGGTGCATCCGGGCCTCAGGTCCCTACACCTCCATGCATGATTCCTTCAGACATGATCGCAAACCATTTTGGAGTTTCCGACAGGGTCACCCAAGTTTTGGTGGAGGCCAGAAAGCCTTCTTTGGGCAGCCTCAAAAGATCGGGACCCTCTTTCTTGCCTGGTGCCCCAGGTGAATGGAGTACCTCTTGCACCTGTCTGACTCAGGACTCAGTTACTCTTTGTTAAAGGTCCACCTATCTGCTATCGCTGCCTACCACTCCCTGGTAGATGGGAAGACTATTGCTCAGTTGGAGGCATCCAAAACATTTCTGAGAGAGATCCTCCATCTGAAACCCCCTATACGTAACCCCCCCCTGGATTTGAATTTTATTTTGGAAAAGCTTACTTTACCTCCCTTTTGAACAAGCAGTAAGCTGTGAGATGCACTGTCTTGGAAGGTGCTCTTTAGTTGCCATTACTTCTGCTCGAAGGATCTCCGAGCTTCAGGCCCTGGTGTGAGGAGCTTTATCTGATTTTCCACAGAGACCGGGTGGCTCTGCATACAAATCTTAAGTTTCTTCCCAAGGTGGTTTCTGAGTTCACTCTGAATCAAACCGTTGAACTGCCAGTCTATTATCCAGCTTACGCTAAAAGGGGTGAGGCACTCCTGCACACTTTAGATGTGCACAGGATTTTGCGCTACGACATTAACAGGACTAAGGGTGTTCGTAAAGATGACCAACTTTTTGTTTCCTTCGCCCCCAAGATTCTGGTGTTGGCAGTCTCTAAGCAGTGCTTGTCCAAATGGTTGGCTAACTGCATTCATTTCTGTTACCAGAAGTACGGCAAGCCTCTTCTGGGAGAGGTCAAATGTTATTCCACCAGAGGAGTGGCTGCCTCTGCTGCTTTTTTTAGGAATGTGTCCACGGCGGCGATTTGTGCTGCTGCAACTTGGAATTCAGTCCACACCTTCACTAAACATTACAGTCTGGACGTTGCCTCTAGGCGTAGGGCAGGATTTGGCCTAGCCATCCTGCAGGGCCTTCTGTCATAGACCTGCTCTGGTCTTTCTGCAGACCTTCTTCCCTTCCGTGCTTCAGTTTTCCTGATCAGTTTACTGCTTGGGACTCAGTCCTACATGTTATGACCTACTGCAGGAACCCTCTCGAAGTAAGATAGTACAGTTATGTAAGAACTTACTGCAACAGCAGATCTTCGAGAAGGCTCCTGCAGTAGGTCATCTTTTCCCCTCCCTCCTTCCCCCAGTCTTCTGTTTGCTTTTGCAGGCCTGTCTGGATTGGGCTCTAGGGACTATATCCTTTTTTCCCATTGCACTCCCTTGGGTCTCCGGCGGGAGAACTGGAAGGCTGGCGCAAGCACCTCCCACTTATAGGGTCACACTGACATCAGTCATGTGATGTCGGGTGGGCGGTCCCCCGCCAGACATTGCTAGCAAAAGTTTGCCGTGTGGGCCTGATGCCAGAGGACACATTTCTACATGTTATAACCTACTGCAGGAACCTCTCTCGAAAATCTACTGTTACGGTAAATTCTTACATAACTGTACTTTCTGCTCCCTGAACTGCCAGGACACCTTCTTTTACATCCCAGTCCATCCACCCCACTGGCTATACTTTTGGTTCCGCACAGACAGGGTGCATTTCAAGTTCCAGGTCATGCCTTTTTGCCTCTTCTCAGCCCTCAGGGTCTTCACCAAGTGCATCGCAGTGGTGGCAGTATTCCTGCAGCATCAAGGGTTCGAGTATATCTATACCTGGATGACAGGCTGATTGCCAGTTCATCTCAGGAGGAAGTGGAACGATCCAGGGACCTTGCTCGGCCTTGGGTCTTCTCATCAAACTGGCCAAGTCAGAACTCAGTCCCTTGCAGGTCATCCACTTCATCGGGGCAGAGCACGATTCCCTCTGGGCCAGGGCCTGACTCGCAGTGGATTGGGCATTAGATCTTATCTCCTTTGCTCAATCATTTCAGGTTGGGCACTCGTGCCTTACCTGGGACTTCATGCGACTGCTGGGGTGCATGGCGTCCTGCGCCAGCGTGGTCTGGTGGACTCGCTGGTGGATGTGACCCCTGCAGTGGGAGCTGGCCCACCATTGGTCTTAGTGTCTAGGTCACCCGGAGCAGCCAGTCATGGTGACGCTGACAATGTGGGATACCATCCAGTAGTGTCTCATCCTGGAACACCTAGAGGAAGGAGTCTCGTTCGGCCGCCCAGAGCCGACTGTCACTCTGTTGACTGATATGTCTCTGGTGGGATGGGGAGCACACTTGGGGGACCACAGATCCCATGGTCTCTAGACCCCCAAGGAGTCCTGATACCACATCAACCTGCCAGAGCTTCGTGCAGTGCATCTTGCTCTGATGGCATTCACTCCACTCCGTCTGTCTGAGGTCAGGTTGCACAGGTTCAGAAAGACAACACCACGACCATGCACTGGCTTAGCAGGCAGGGCATAATCAATTCCTTCTGGTTATGTTGGGAAGCACTCCGCACCTAGATCCTAGTGCACAGTTTGGGTGCTGATCTGGCAATTCATGTAGCCAGAGCCTCTAGCCAGCTGGCAGATGCTCTCAGCTGAGTGGGTGAGTCATCTCATCAGTGTCCCTTAGTCAGGAGGTCGTGCACCACCTGTTCTCCCAGTGGGACACTCTTCTGGTCAACTTGTTTGCCTCTTGGGAGAACGCCAAGCAGAGGCTGTTCTGTGCCCACCTCCACAGTGCGGGACACTGATGGGGAATGCCTTCATGAAGCCCTGGTCCCCAGGCCTCCGCTACACCTTCCTTCTGATCCAGAGAGTGTTGGTCAAGGTACAGAGGGACAAAGCGCGGATGATCCTGGTATCCCCAGACAGGCTGCGTCAGTTCTGGTATTCAGATCTCCTCAGCCTATGCAACAGGCCTCCGTGGCACTTGCCTCTATGCCCAGATCTGCTCTCTTGTCACAAGGGGAAAGTCTTGCACCCGTACCTTCAGTCCCTGCACCTGACAGCCTGGTTCCCGAGTGGCTAGAGTTCCAGGCTTTGGGTCTCTCTGACGAGGTTCTCGATGTTGTTGAAGCCTCCCAGAAGGAAGCATTTATCCATTTGGTGCCTGAGCAGGGAGCTAGACCCCCTGTCCTGCCCCTTGGCTAGCATCTTGGATTACCTGTGGTCCCCCTCCCAGTTGGGACTGAGGTCAGCGACCCTCAGGGTGCACCTAGCTGCCATCTCTGCATACCGGCTGCGGGCGGGTATGCCAGTGGCGGCACAGGAGAAGGTGGTCGGGAGCTTCTTCAAGGGCCTTGAGCAACTGTCCCTGCCAGTGCTTGAAACACCACCACCTTGGGACTTGTTGCTGATTTTGGCGATGCTCATGGGCAAGCCATTCGAACCGATAAACAGGTGACATCTCTCACCTGTCATGGAAGACCGCCTTCTTGGTGGCTATCACCTCGCCAGAAGGATCAGTGAGCTCCAGGCGCTCTCGGTGGAGTCTCTGTATTTGGTGTTCAACAGGGACAAGGTTGTCCACTGCCCCAACCCGAAGTTCCTCTTGAAGGTTGTGTCGGAGTTTCACCTTAACCAGGTGATCTGTCTCCTGGTGTACTTCTCCAGTCCAGCGTTGGAGGACAGAGGTTGAGCACAGGCTCTACACGTTGGACCTGAGGTGAGTGCTTGCTTATTATATGTCACGCATGGCTGGAGTTCGGGGAAAGGTTCACCAGCTCTTTGTCACCTACGCTGAAGCTGCACCTGGCAGACTGGCAGCTAAGCAGCCGATTGGCAAGTGGATTGTATCCTGCATTGACCTCTGCTATAAGTTGGCTGGTAGGGAGCCTTTTGTGGGGCTTAAGGCTCATTCCAGCAGACATACCACTGCCTCAGTGGCTGCTTCCAGGGATGTCCCTATCTATGATATCTGCAGGGCTGCTACCTGGAAGTCAGCTCATAACTTCACATCGTATTACCACATCAACCTTGAGTCAGGCCGGGATGCTGGTTTTGGGACTTCAGTTCTCCACTCCCTGTTTCCAAAGTAGGGGTGTGCATCTCTGAGAACTGCTTGGAGTCTGCCCAAGTGTGAAAAGTGCACCATATCCACACCCCTGGAAATGAGGGTTCAAACAACATGAAGTCTTGCTGTATTCTGACAATAGCAGTGAGTCCCAACCTTCGAACTGCCCCGGAGGTGAAAGAGTTAACTTTCCATGCCAGGCATGGAACGCTGAGCTCGAGCTTGGTTGAGACTCTGTCTGTTGTTGTTCAAACTCAAACCGTCAGATTCTTTACTCCGCCTCACTTAACAGTCGCTCCGGAGATTTCTCCTTCTGCTCGGTTCAATTTGTCGGTTAAAGTACCGTTTTTCTCGGTTTTTGACTGAATTTAAACCGTAACCTGTCGGTTCAGTCTCTGTCTGTGGTATTTGTGAGTACTAGATAGGTTATATTTTATTGTGTTCTATGTGGAACTTGTAAACGGTTCATCGGTTCGGTTTGAACCGATCAAGTTGTTAAAAAATCTTGAATTGTACTTTTAGAGTGTGATTAACGGTTCTTATCGGTTCTAAAAAAAACGGATTTTATTACGTTTTTTTCCACGACACGTGACACGGTCAGGAACCGATAAGAGGGTCTTGCCTGGCGGATTGCCATTAAAAGGGTAAGTTTGGTTAGACTGGCAAATGTCTGAGAAACCCAAAAGAAAAACCTGGCCCACTGGGTTTCAACACACTGTAGTGTGTGTGGGGAAGTCTTTGTTAAGGCTGACCCCCACACTATCTGTGTTTATTGTCTGGGGTTTGACTACCCTCACGGCAGACTGCCAGATTTGTAAAATTTCCTGCAGCTACCCTGGAAAAGAGAGCTGGTAGGTTTGTGAAAGGGGGCCAAAAAGTCAGCTGAACCGATGTATTAGCCCGGTTCGGTTCAAACCGAACTAGAAGGAGTGCCTCTGACCAGGGCGAGACTTCTTCGGAAAAGGAGAGCCGATTCTGAGGAGTCGGTTCCGCTAAGAGAACTAGAAATGAAAATCAGCTGGTGTGGAGCCAAAACTTTCCTCTCCAACCGCTGAAGAAATAGCTCAAAGCGATCAAAATTGTGCAGTCGCTTCCCGGTTCCGACTGAACTGGCACCATCAGGCAGGCTCGGGTTCAGCCGGGTTCCCACTGGGTTCAAGAGTATGATTTAGAGGAATTTTTATGAACCGGAGGAGGAAGAGGAGTATGAGGAAAGTGAATGTGGTTTTGAAAGTCTGGATGTGCCTATTGACCCGGACATCTCCCC
Source organism: Neoceratodus forsteri (assembly GCA_016271365.2). Lineage (NCBI taxonomy): Eukaryota > Metazoa > Chordata > Ceratodontiformes > Ceratodontidae > Neoceratodus > Neoceratodus forsteri. Next base: position 1,821,109,384 of record CM057449.1, on the reverse strand, counting down.
AGACAGACCTTCAGGAGTGTCTCCTCCTAGGCTTTCTGAGTCCCCCTCCCATTTTATGTTTTATAAAAAAGTGGCTGAAACCCTCCAGCTTCCTATGGAGGAAGCTGTGGATTACCAGGAGGAGCCTGACTATGTAGAGATGGTGGATATCCCAGGGTCTAGGAGGCTGTCTATTCCCTTACACAAATCTTTTGGGAAACAGACATTTAAGATTTTAAAGACTCCTAACAACTTACCTCCTGTGGATAAAAGAATGGACAAGAGGTATACATTGTCAGGCTCAGATACGGAGTTCCTTACACAACAATGCAGCCATGTTGGGGCAGTGCAGGCTGCAGCCTGTGATAAGGCAAATGTTCCCTTGGCTTCACACCCCCCGGACAAGGACTCCAGGAGGATTGATGCCATGGCAAAGAAACAGTACATGGCAGCATCCTTGGGACTCAGACAGGCCAATTATATGGCCTATACTGCTAGGTATCAAAATCCAGATGGGACACTGTCATGGCTTTAGCAAAACAGGTCCCTGGCCAGCTTGCAAGGAGCTGGAGCAGGTGGCTGCTGATGGTATTGAGGCATCCAAGGTGCAGTTCCATGCTGCAGTGGACTCCAATGATGTGTCATCTAGAGTCATGGCTACATCTGTGGCACTTAAGAATGGCTTGCTCAGATGTACTAGCCTGTCACAGGATACCCAGACTAAGGCTATGGATTTTCCTGTTGTGGGTAATTCTCTGTTTGGGGAGCAGACAGAGAATTACATGAAGAAAATGGACGAATATAGGACCACCTATAGGAGTGCACAGGCCAAAGAAAGGCAGGCCACTCCTCAAAGGCAGCATCCCAGGGGCAGGGGCAGGCCTTTCCATAGGCCTTTTTACCAAGCCCAGGCCTCCTCTTCTGCTTATGCCCAGAGGGGGTTCTTTCGAGGGAGAGGCAGACGGGGTACAGGCAAGCCTGCCTCCACCCCTCAACCCAAAGCCCCTGCCAAGCAGGCACCCTGATGGGGTTGCCAGGGCCGATTCTCAACTACCTGTAGGGGGCAGGCTGGCTTACTTTGTCCAGGACTGGGAGTCTCTGACATCAGACAAATGGGTCCTGGAAGTAGTAAGCCAGGGACTGGTTCTCAGCTTCAAAAAGTTTCCAAAGATGAGAACCAGATCCTTTCCACCTGCAAATCCCTCAGAGACACTTGCCCTAGAGGCAGAGGTCTCTTCCCTCCTAGCTCTCAGAGCTGTGGAAAGGGTTCCACCCCTACACCAGGGCAAAGGGTTGTACTCCAGGTACTTCCTTACCCCAAAATAGACAGGAGAATGGCGGCCCATCCTGGATCTCAGATACTTAAACAAGCACCTTTTAAAACCAAAATTCAAAATGGTGACTCTGGGAATTATTCTACCCTCTCTAAGGCCAGGGGACTGGCTACCGTCCCTGGACCTCAAGGATGCCTACTTCCATATTCTCATCAGAAGCTCCCATCGAAAGTACCTCAGGTTCGAGCTGCCCTCAGGTCATTACCAATTCAGAGCAATGCCCTTTGGTCTGACCTCTGCTCCAAGGGTATTCACAAAATGCCTGGCAGTGGTAGTTGCCTCTCTAAGAAGGCAAAGGATGGCCATCTTCCCTTACCTGGATGACTGGCTCATAGTAGGCCAGTCCCCAGACCAAGTCAAGTTACACTTACATATAACTCAGCAACTGTTCACCTCTTTGGGTTTCCTTCTGAATCTTTCAAAGTTAGTTCTAGAGCCTGTCCAGCTCCTCACCTTCATAGGCGCAGAGCTAGACACAGAAAAGGCCAGAACTTTCCTTCCCCTGGACAGGGCAAGGACCCTTGTCTCTCTGGCCTCCTCATTCACCCTGCAGATGTCTCAACCAGCAAGGCATTTTCTACAGCTCCTGTGGCACATGGCTGCTTCCACAGCAGTAGTGCAGGGAGCAAGATTTCAGATGAGGGACATTCAGTTCCATTTGAGAGCCTTCTGGTGTCAAAGGAAGGACCCTCTGACCAAATTGATCCCAGTAACTCGAACCCTGATCCAGGCCCTACAGTGGTGGCAGGATCAGAACAATCTGAGATAAGGGGTTCCCTTTGTCACTCAGTCTGACTCTTTAATCCTTACTACAGATGCCTCCCTCTTGGGGTGGGGGGCTCACATGGGCGACCTGACCACCCAGGGGTTGTGGTCCCCCCAGGAATCTCTGCTTCACATCAATCTATTGGAACTTAGAGCAGTATTTCTAGCACTTCAAGCTTTTTCCAAATCTGTTCAGAACACAGTTATCCAGGTCAGAACAGACAATACCACCACAATGTGGTACATCAACAAGCAAGGAGGCACTCGGTCTACGGCCTTGTGCACAGAAGCAATGAAGTTGTGGTCTCTGGCTTATTCCCTGAACACCTCCCTCACAGCAGTACACCTCTCTGGCAAGGACAATGTCCTGGCAGATGCTCTCAGCAGGATATCCCAGGGCCATCACGAATGGTCACTGGAGCCCCTGGTCTTGGAGGTGATATTTTCCAGATGGGGCACCCCACAGATAGATCTTTTTGCAGCCCCAGACAATCACCAACTTCCCCTTTTTTGCTGCAGGCCCCCAGTGTTGGGCTCAGTCCCCCTGGATGCCTTAGTTCTCAGTTGGGAAGGGAAGTTCCTGTATGCTTTTCCCCCCTTCCCTCTCCTGTTCAAAGTGCTAGTCAAAATCAGATCTCAACCGTGCAAGATGATCCTGATTGCTCCAGACTGGGCCAGACAGCCCTGGTATCCACTCCTACTGTCCTTAGCAGTCCATCTTCCCCTGTGTCTTCCCAGGAATTACAACCTGTTAACCTGTGCTCAGGGGAGGGTTTGGTACCCGAATCTCAAATCTCTCGATCTCAAGGCCTGGCTCTTGAAGAGTTAGAGTTTGCTGATTTACACCTCTCCCAAGGTGTAATGGATATTCTGAAGGCTTCTAGGAAACCTTCCACCAGGGCTACTTATAATTCCAAATGAAAAAGATTTTCCATTTGGTGCTCTGGGAAGCATATTTCCCCAGAGTCTGCTGATCTGCCCACAGTCCTTGATTATATGGTCCATTTAAATAGCTTGGGGCTGAGACCAGCTACACTGAAGGTGCACCTGGCAGCTGTTTCTGCTTTTATTTCAGCAGGTAAGCCCTCTTCTCTTTCAGCTCACCCTGTATTCTCCAAGTTTTTCAAGGGTTTGCTTCACCAACCCTCCATTCAGGGACCCTGCCCTGCTTGGGACCTTAATGTTTGCATTGCTCAGCTTATGCAACCCCTTTGAGCCTTTGTCTTCAGCAGAGCTTAAGCACTTGACTTGGAAAACTGTGTTTCTGGTAGCCAGCACTTCTGCCAGACGAGCAAGTGTATTATGCTTTGTCAGTGGAGCCTGATTTTATCTCCTTTCATAGAGATAAGGTGGTCTCAGAACTAACAGGAAGTTCTTGCCTAAGGTGGTTTCAGATTTCCACCTTAATCAATCTATGTCTCTTCCTGTACTTCACTGACCATTCCTCCTCTGGCGGAGGAGGCTGCACAGTTTAGATGTGAAAAGAGCCCTTAGCTACTACATAGAGCGTATAAGGGTCACAGGTTTGACTCCCCAACTGTTCCTCACTTATGGTGAGGTTGGTAAAGGGAAACCTGCCACTAAAAGATCCATTGCCAGGTGGATTGTCTCTTGTATCCAATTTTGTTATGAAAAACTAGGTAAGGTTCCACCCTCAGGCCTGAGGGCTCACTCTACCAGAGGTACAGCTGCTTCCCTGGCTCCCGCCAGGGACATCCCTATTCTAGAGATATGTCAAGCAGCTAGCTGGAAAACAGTTCACACTTTTACCAAGCATTACTCTCTGGATATCCAGGCTAGGAGTGATGCTCGGTTTGGCACAGCTGTGCTTCAGAGCCTATTCCCTAAGTAGGTTCTGTCCCTCCTCCTTGGAGGTACTGCTTTGTAGTCTGCTGTTGTCAGAATACAGCAAGACTTCATGTTGTTTGAAGAAAAATTATTCACCTTAGTAATGTTGTTTCTTCTAATGGAGTCTTGCTGTATTCTGACCTCCCCTGCCTGCCCCTCTCAGAACCTCTGTTTTGGGATGTGAGTGGGCAGTGCAGTGTTGGCACTCAGTAGGTGCCCACCTTGTTGTTTTCACCTCTTTTCTTGGGGTGACTGGGTGTTGTGTTTTCATTTTTGGGTCTCCTGACTTGAGTCTTTGTTTTGGGACCAAAAAATGTGTTTTATGTTAAGTAGCCAGTTGGCTAGTGTAGGTTTACAGCTTCCGCACAGGACTTTAGTGAGTTTAGCTCGTAAAGATCTGACGGTTTGAGTTTGAACAACAACAGAGAGAGTCTCAACCGAGCTCAAGCTCAGTGTTCCATGCCTGGCATGGAAAGTTAACTCTTTCACCTCCGGGGCAGTTCGAAGGTTGGGACTCACTGCTATTGTCAGAATACAGCAAGACTCCATTAGAAGAAACAATATTACTAAGGTGAGTAATTTTTTCTTGCTCATCTGTAACTCTAGTTTTAGGAGTGGTTTATGGTGCACATCCACCCAACCCACCTGATCCCACCCCCAGCAAGTGGCATACAGATCCCTGCTTCCAGCATGCGAGCTCTGACATCACAGGGTGGAGCCAAGGAGGATATTACCTGGGTGGGTGGGAGGAACTTAGCATGAAGACATTCTGGCTGCAATTAAAGGGAAAAGAAGACTAAGTGTGGATGTGCACTATATACCACTCCTAGGACTACGGTTACAGGTGAGTAACCCTCATGTCTGGCATCAATAGTGTGAGACAGATCTTTTCAACTGATAGGAGTCAGCTGCTCTGGGGCTGAGGGGTAGGGCCGGGGCACTGGTGAGCTGTCACAGCTAAGGGTACCTCTGAGCTGCTGTGAGGTTTCTTCCCTAACAGTGAGGAAATAGTGGGGCACTGCTACAAAGCTGGCAATTTTTGTAGAACCAAGAAACCTCAGGATACTGTTGAACCCTGCAGTTGTTGGCCTTGGGGTGACAGGGAGTTTATGAGAACAACAGTCAGCTGTTGGGGCCCAGTGGGAGGGAGAACTGCCAGGAGTCTTTTCTACTAATAGAATACTGTTGCTGCAGGAATGGGTGGTGGGTCTAGTTAATAGCTGAGCAACTAAGAAAGTTGTTTTCTGGGAACACGTGATGCAGGTGACCGAGCGCTAGCTCCAGTTTCTTGCTCCAGCCACCCGATCAATCTATTTGTTCATTTTCTGAGTATATAATGAAATAAACCTTTTGCAATCTGCTCAGAAGACTTGTACACTGCTGCTCGGTTGTCAGCTTGTAAGATTTCCTTCATGAAGGTCGAAATGCGGAGAGCTTTGCCTAAACGCACTCTGCCAGTGACATTGGAAAAAGGCCCAAAGAAGCCTAGGGCTTCTACTACTGCAGACACGTCATGATCTATCACTTATCCCTCGGATCTGGAACCACTTACCCTGGCTGGCTTCTTGGCAGAATTCAGACTGTTCAAGAATGAACTCCGCTCGCTTACTTCAGAGATCAGATCTATCTCTAATGCGCTAGAGGACATCTCCCGACGAACTTCTGATTCAGAAGCCCGGATCAGCTCGTTAGAAAAATGCTATGATAAACTTGATCCCGAACTAGTGGCTACAAGGCAAAAGATCGCTAAAATGGAATTAAAAATAGAGTATCTGGAGGGCCGCAGCCGCAGGAACAATGCGGTCCTCATTGGGCTTCCGGAGGCTGAAGAGGGGCAAGATGCCATACTGTTCACACAGAAATTTCATAGAGAAAATCATCGGGCCCTCTCCATTTGGCCCTAAATATGTGATAGAGAGGGCACATAGGGCGCTCAGACCAATCCCTCTGGTCGGATCCCATCCAAGACCGCTGATATTTAAATTTTTAAATTATCTGGAGCGACAGCATTTCCTAGCCAAAGTGAAGGAAATACAAGAAGTCCGATGGGAGGGAATCAAGATTCAAGTGGCACAAGATCTCCCTGCCACTGTTTGCCAGCGAAGGACGGCTTTTCAACCTGTTGTGTCCAAACTCATTGCCGCAGGGGTCCATTTCCATATGATATATCCTGCAAGGCTCCAGGTAATAATTAAGGGCACTTGGCACAGCTTTGAAGATCCTGATGCTGCACTTACAGGACTCAAGGATGCACTACCTGATCTCTTTAGGGCCACTTGATTCTACCTGGCGAAGATTTGTCAGTTCCACTAATAATCAAGCAAAGGGCACTGTAATTTGTGTACTGTACACCCAAATGATGCCTACATGCGGTGAATACGCCCTGACGTGGCTAGAATTTTGAACTGTACTCTCTGTACTGTCCGGTTTACTTTCATTCACTAGGACACAGGCGGCCCTCGATCAATAACTTCTCTGGGATTTCCTGGTCTACTGCTGGGTTTAATTATGTTGATACTCATTGAGAAACACAGTATTTGCACCAGCATGTTTTAATGTGTGGTTCCAATTTTGTATACATCCTTGTGTTTCTACTTTTACATTCGGGTGGAGACACTACCCCTACAACAACCCCTAGAGGGCACTCGTCTTATTTTTCCAGGATTTGTTGGTACTTGGTTACTTTGACAGAGATGGGGTTACAAATTACTTTATTGCTTAGAGTCACAGTTTTTGGTAACCCCATATTTAACATTTAAAATGTATACTTTAAAACTTAAATTATAAAATTTAAACTTTTATTTCTAGTTCAAGCCACTATTCTGACAAAGATCAGATTGTAATTTGCTTGATATTAAAAGCTGATCTTCAGATCTGTGGTTTAAAGCATGGAGAGGGGTATCAGTCCTTTTAGTGCTGTTATGCTGAGCAGAAGTAAATATTTTAGTGAATTTATCAGGTTATAAATATTTTTGTTACACAATGCAGCGGTTAATTTTTGAAGAAACCCACAAGATACATGTTAAAATGTGAACCTCCCTGGGCTCAAGGGACTTTATTATTATAATGTGATTAGTACTTTTTTATTCCTCGCTTCCCTGATATAGGGGGTAAGATCTGGCACCAATTAGAAGTGACTGGAGAGAGGGAGCTATAGTGAAGGAGATCTGCGGAACGCAGTCAGCAGTAGTTTGGGGGTTTGGGGGGAGGGTTGATTCGATTAATCAGATTTGAATTTCGCTCTTTTGTTTGGTTTTGGGGGATAGTTGGGGAATTACTTTGGAGTAGGAAATGGAAGGGAGGGAAGGGGCACAACACTGGTTTCTGGAGGGTTATGATACTGGCAATTCCAGAGATTTTGTGTCACTTGGCTAATTCTATGTTTGATATAGTATATAGCTAACAATCTTAGATTTGCTACTTGGAATGTTAAGGGGGGGGGTCAGACAGAAATTGAAACAATATAAAGTGTTGAAGCATTTGTCCTTATTATCAACAGATGTTATATTCTTACAGGAATCTCATCTATTGGATTCCGAAGCCATTCGGATGAGGAGACAAGTGGGTCATGTTTTTTACGCAGAAGGGACACCCAAAAGTTGTGGTGTTATGATACTAATAACCAGAAAGACCCCATTCTCACTTATCCAGATGGTTAAGGACCCACAGGGTACATTTATTTTAATACATGGTACTATATATACAACTGAGATTTTGTTGGGTAGTGTTTATTGGCCAAATGTGGACTCGCCAGGGTTTTTCACACAGCTGGTTAATGCTCTTACTCCTTTTCTCTCATTACCAATAATACTGGGAGGAGACATGAATCTGTTGATTCCCTCGTTGAACCGTTCTGGAAGTTCCCGAAAAGGGCTTTCTCTGGCGCAACGGGCCTTCCGTGAGCTTATTGATCAAACTGGCTTATGCGATGTATGGCATGTACTTAATCCCACGGAGAGAGGCTATACTTTTCATTCACCAGTTCATAACACTGCTTCTCATATTGATTATGTATTTTGATCTCAGACATTAATGTCTGGTGTTTTAGCTTCCTCCATTGAGCCGGTTCCCCCCTCAGACCATTCCTTAGTTGTCTGTCATCTCTCCTTCTCATCTCTTCCTAAAAGAACAGCACGTTGGAAGATTAATAACCAATTGCTGAAAGACCCTGAATTGACCACTGTTCTTCCAGAACATATTGAACAGTTTATTACTGTTAATCTCGATTCCACCTCCAAACCAGACCTAGAACGGTGTGCCTTTAAGTCTTATATTAGAGGGATATTAATTAGTTTGTGCGCTCAAAGAAAAAAGAAAAGGGAGCAAAAATTATCCAGCCTTCTTTCTCAGATTTGAACAATCGAAGCTACTTTGGCACCCTATTCCTCTGACACTCTCAGACAAGAGTTAGCTAAATTAAGAGATGCTTATTTGGAGATTCTGAGAGAAAAAGCGGAATTTGCTATTCTGAGGACAAAAGCATCTTACTTAGATCAGGGTGAAAAAAGCAGGGCGCCTACTAGCACTCAGGATCAAACAGCAGGAGTCGTCCAAATATATTCCGTCCATCCGATCTCAAACAGATGGGTCCCTGAAAACATCCCCATCGGACATAGTTACTGAATTTAGTAAATATTATAGTAACTTATACAGCTCTATGACCAACCCACCCTCAAATCAAATTCCAGATGAGTACCTGACTACATCTAATTTACCCTTTCTTTCTGAAGAACAACAAAGTGCCCTTATAATGCATATTTCCCCAATTGAATTGGCCAAAGTCATTCAAAGTCTTCCCTCTGATAAATCCCCTTGTCTGGATGGATTTTCCGCTAATTTTTATAAGAAATTTCACAAGCAGCTGCTTCCCCTACTACTACCCCTATTCCAGTACATTCTGTCAAGAGCATCTGTTGATCCCACCTTATTTGAAGCCCTAGTCGTTCTATTGCCTAAACCTGATAGAAATCCGGAACTGGTTTCTAGTTACCGACCTATATCACTATTGAATCAGGACATTAACATTTTAACCATATTACTGGCTGACCGTATCAATATTATTTTGCCTCATCTTATTGGTCCAGAACAGGTAGGCTTCATGAAAGGGCGCTCGTCGGCTGACCATCTCCGAACATTGTCGCATGTCCTCTCGGCATCCAGAGATGCTCATTCTCCTGCAGCTCTGGTTTCTCTGGACACCGAGGACGACATGCGACAATGTAAGGCTTTTGACAGAGAGGAGTGAAATTTTTTGTTTTGAACCCTCAATGCCTGTAAGTTCCCCTTACAATTCTAATTTTGGATACAAGCGCTGTACTGTTCTCCAACAGCATGGGTCATGGCCAATGGGGCAGTATCAAGCCTTTTCCCATTATCATCTGGTACCAGACAGGGTTGCCCCCTATCCCCGTTGCTTTTTAATTTATATTTGGAACCCCTTATTCGTCAGTTGACGATGCGTGACAGGATTCAAGGAATAACTATTCAAACAACATGAAGTCTTGCTATATTATGACAGTTGCAGTTTGTCCCAGCCTTAGAACTGCTCCGGAGGTGAAAGAGTTAACTTCCATGCCAGGCATGGAACTTGGAGCACGAGCTCGGTTAGAGAAGCTCTGTCTGTATAATTTCAAACCGAAACTGTCAGATTCTTTACTCCGCCTCACTGAACAGTCGCTCCGGAGATTCCTCCTATTGCTTGGTTCATTTCTCAGTTAAAAAGTGTTTTTTCTCGGTTAATTCTACCGCGATTATATTTATTTTAACCGCAAACCGGTCGGTTCAGGCTCTGTCTGTGGTATTGTAAGTAATAGACAGGTTTTACTTTTCTGTGTGGAACTTGTAAATGTGTTATCGTTTCGGTTTGAACTGATCAGGTTGTTTTAAAACATTATTCAAAAAGCATTTTAAGTCATTTAGAGTGCGGTTCTCGGTTCGTATTGGTTCTAAAAAAAAACGGATTTCATTACGGTTTTTTCCACGACCCGTGACACGGTTGGGAACTGATAAGGGTGTCTTGCCTGGCATTTGCCGGAAAAGGGCAAGTTTTTGGTTAGGCTGGCATTATGTCTGAGAAACCCAAAAGAAAAACTGGGCCCACTGGGTTTCAACACTGTAGTGTCTGTGGGGAAGCCTTTGCCAAGGCTGACCCACACACCACATGTGTTTATTGTCTGGGGTTTGACCACCTCAGTGCAGACTGCCAGATTTGCAAGAATTTCCCTGCAGCTACCCTGGATAAGAGAGTTGGTAGGCTCAGGGAACGAGAGGCCAAAAAGTCCGCTGACCTGGATGGCCAGCCCGGTTCGGTGCCAACCGAACCGGAGGGAGTGCCCTCTGACCAGGGCGAGACTTCCTCGGCAAACGAAAAGCTGACTCAGAGGAGCCAGTTCCAGCAAAGAGAACTAGAAATCAGCAGGTGTGGAGTCAAAAATTCCTTCTCCAACTGCTGCAGAGATAGCCAAAGCGATCCAAATTGTCCAGTCGCTTTCCCCGGTTCCGTCCGAACCGCCACTATCTGGTAAAAGGTCGGTTCGGCCGGTTCCACCAGTTCAAGAATATGATATAGAGGAGTTTTATGAACCGGAGGAGGGGAGGATGATTATGAACAGTGTGAATGTGATTTTGAAAGTCTGGATGTGCCCATTGAACCGGACATCTCCCCAGACAGACCTTTAGAGAGTCTCCCCCTAGGCTTTCTGAGTCCCCTTCTCATTTTCCGTTTTATAAAAAAGTTGCTGAAACCCTCCAGCTCCCTTGCAGGAAGCTGTGGATGAGCAAGAGGAGCCTGACTATGTGGAGATGATGGATATCCCAGAGTCCAGGAGATTGTCTATTCCTTTACATAAATCCTTTAGGAAACAAACAATAAAAATTTTAAAAGTTCCTAATTCTGTGCCTCCTGTGGATAAAAAGATGGACAGGAGGTACACTTTGTCAGGTCCTGACACAGAGTTTCTTTCACAGCAATGCAGCCATGTAGGGGTAGTGCAGGCTGCAGCCTGTGATAAGGCTAATATTCCCCTGGCTTCACATCCTCCTGACAAGGACTCCAGGAAGATTGATGCCATGGCTAAAAAACAATACATGGCAGCGTCCTTGGGACTCAGGCAAATTATATGGCCTATGTTGCAAGATACCAGAAATCCAGATGGGATACTGTCATGGCTTTAGCCAAACAGGCCCCCGGCCAGCTTGCCAAGGAGCTGGAACAGGTGGCTGCTGATGGTATTGAGGCATCTAAGGTGCAATTCCATGCTGCAGTGGATTCTAATCACATATCTTCAAGAGTCATGGCTACATCTGTGGCTTTTCGTAGATTGGCTTGGCTCAGCTGTACTAGTCTGTCACGGGATACCCAGGCTAGGGCCATGGATTTTCCTGTGGTGGGAAATTCTCTGTTTGGGGAGCAGACAGAGAATTATATGAAGAAAATGGATGAATATAGAACCACTTATAGGAGTGCACAGGCCAAGGAAAGGCAAGCCACTCCTCAGAGGCAGCCCAGCAGGGGCAGGCCTTTCACAGGCCTTTTACCAAGCCCAGGCCTCCTCTTCAGCTTATGTTCAGAGGGGTTCTTCAGAGGGGAGAGGCAGACGGGCACGAGCAGGCCTGCTCCCACCCCTCAGCCTAAAGCCCTGCCAAACAGGCACCCTGATGGGATGCCCAGGGCCGATTCTCCATTACCTGTAGGGGGCAGGCTGGCTTACTCGTTCCAGGACTGGGAGTCTTTAACATCAGACAAGTGGGTCCTGGAAGTGGGTTGTGGGACTGGTTCTCAGCTTGAAAAATTTCCAAAGATGAGAATCGGATCTTTCCACCTGCAAATCCACTAGAGACTCTTGCTTTGGAAACAGAAGTCTCAACCTCCTTGCTCTCAGAGCTGTAGAGGGGTTTCTCCCACACCAGGGCAAGGGACTGTACTCCAGGTACTTTCTTACCCCAAAAGACAGGAGAATGGCGGCCCATCCTGGACCTAAGATATCTGAACAAGCACCTTTTAAAACCAAAATTCAAAATGGTGACTCTGGGAATGATTTTACCCTCCCTAAGGCCAGGGGACTGGCTAGCTTCCCTGGACCTCAAGGATGCCTACTTCCATGTTCTTATCAGAAGCTCCCACCGAAAGTACCTCAGATTTGAACTGCCCTCAGGCCAGTATCAGTTCAGAGCAATGCCCTTCAGCCTTACCTCTGCCCCAAGGGTATTCACAAAATGCCTGGCGGTAGCAGTTGCTCACTTAAGAAGGCAAAAGATTGCCATCTTTCCCTACCTAGACGACTGGCTCATTGTGGGTCAGTCTCCAGACCAGATCAAATCACACCTGCAGGTTACCCAGCAGCTGCTTACCTCTCTAGGTTTTCTTCTCAATCTTCCAAAGTCAGTTCTGGAACCTGTCCAGCTACTCACCTTCATAGGCACAGAACTGGACACAAAGCGGCCAGAGCCTTCCTTCCCTAGAAGGGTAAGGACCCTGGTGGCCCTGGCCCCTCCTTCACCCTGCAGGTCTCGACCAGCAAGGCATTTTCTACAGCTCCTAGACATGGCTGCTTCCACAGCTGTAGTGCAAGGAGCAAGATTTCAGATGAGGGACATTCAGTTCCATTTGAGAGCCTTTTGGTCTCAAAGAAGAGATCCCTATCCAAGTTGATCCCAGTAACTCAACCCTGATCCAGGCCCTACAGTGGTGGCAGGATCAGAGCAACCTGAGACAAGGGGTTCCTTTCATCCCTCATTCTCACTCCTTACCTACAGATGGTCCCTTTTTGGGATGGGGAGCTCACATGGGCTACCTCTCCACCCAGGGATTGTGGTCCCCTCAGGAATCTCTGCTCCACATCAATCTGTTGGAACTCAGAGCTGTTTTTCTAGCACTTCAGGTTTTTTCTGCATCTGTTCAGAACAAAGTGGTACAGGTCAGAACAGACAACACCACTACAATGTGGTACATCAACAAACAAGGGGGCACTCGGTCTTCGGCCTTGTGCACCGAGGCAATGAAGTTGTGGTCTCTGGCTTATTCCCTGAACATCTCCCTCATAGCAGTTCACCTCCCAGGCAAGGACAATGTCCTGGCAGATGCTCTCAGCAGGATTTCCCAGGGCCATCACGAATGGTCACTGGATCCCCTAGTACTGGGGTTAGTTTTTGCCAGGTGGGGCACCCCTCAGATAGATCTTTTTGCAGCCCCAGACAATCATCAACTTCCACTTTTTTGTTGCAGGCTCCCAGTGTTGGGCTCAGTCCCCCTGAATGCCTTCCTTCTCAATTGGGAAGGGAAGTTCCTCTGTGCCTTCCCCCCTTCCCTCTCCTGTTCAAGGTGCTAGTCAAAATCAGATCTCAACCCTGCAAGATGATTCTGATTGCTCCAGATTGGGCCAGACAGCCCTGGTACCCACTCCTTCTGTCCTTAGCAGTCCATCTTCCCCTGTGTCTCCCCAGGAACCACAATTTGTTAACCTGTGCCCAGGGGAGAGTTTGGTATCCGAGTCTCAAATCCCTCAACCTCAAGGCCTGGCTCTTGAGGAGTTAGAGTTTGCTGACCTACACCTTTCTCAAGGTGTTCTCGAAATTTTGAAAGCTTCTAGGAAGCCTTCCACCAGGGCTACTTATAACTCTAAATGGAAAAGGTTTTCCATATGGTGCTCTGGGAAGCATATTTCCCCAGAATCTGCTGATTTGCCCACTATCTTGGACTATATGGTCCATCTAAATTCTTTGGGGCTGAGACCAGCTACCCTGAAAGTGCATTTGGCAGCTGTCTCTGCTTTTATTTCAGCAGGGAAGCCCTCTTCTCTTTCTGCTCACCCTGTATTTTCCAAGTTTTTCAAGGGATTGCTTCATACCAATGCACCATTCAGGGACCCTGCCCCTGCCTTGGATCTTAATGTTTGCATTGCTCAGCTGATGCAACCCCCCTTTGAACCTCTGTCTTCGGCAGAGCTTAAGTACTTGACTTGGAAAACTGTGTTTCTAGTAGCTATCACTTCTGCCAGGCGCATAAGTGAGTTACAAGCTTTGTCAGTGGAGACTTACTTTATCTCCTTTCAAAGGGATAAGGTAGTCCTCAGGACTAACAGGAAGTTTTTGCCTAAGGTTTTTTCAGATTTCCACCTTAATCAATCTATTTCTCTTCCAGTGTTCTTCATTGACCACTCCTCCTCTGGCAAGAGGAGGCTACACAGTTTAGATGTTAAGAGGGCCCTTAGTTACTACATGGAGCACACTAAGGGTCACAGGTTTGACTCCCTCCAACTCTTTCTCACTTATGGTGAGGTTGGGAAAGGGAAACCTGCCACTAAGAGATCCATTGCCAGGTGGATTGTCTCTTGCATCCAATTTTGCTATCAAAAACTGGGTAAGGTTCCCCCTTCAGGCCTGAGGGCTCACTCTACCAGAGGTACAGCTGCGTCCCTAGCTGCGGCCAGGGACATCCCTATCTTAGAGATATGTCAAGCAGCTACTTGGAAAACAGTACATACTTTCACTAAGCATTACTCCCTGGACATCCAGGCCAGGAGGGATGCTTGATTTGGCACAGCTGTGCTTCAGAGCCTATTTCCTAAGTAGGTTCTGTCCCTCCTCAATGGAGGTACTGCTGTGTAGTCTGCAATTGTCATAATATAGCAAGACTTCATGTTGTTTGAAGAAAAAATTACTCACCTTAGTAATGTTGTTTCTTCTAATGGAGTCTTGCTATATTATGACCTCCCCCCCAGCCTGCCCCTCTCAGAACCTCTACTCTGGGGTTGGGGTGGGCAGTCCAGTGTTGGCACTTATTGATGCCCATCTTGTGTTTTCCACCCCTTCTTTTTGGGGTGTTTGGGAGTTGTGTTTTATCTTATCTTAATTTCTGGTCCCCTGACTTGAGTCTTGGTTTTGGGACCAGGAAAATGTGTTAATATTTAAGTAGCCAGTTAGCTAGTGTAGGTTTACAGCTTCCACACAGAACCTTAGTGAGTTTTGCTCGTAAAGATCTGACAGTTTCGGTTTGAAATTATACAGACAGAGCTTCTCTAACCGAGCTCGCCCCTCCAAGTTCCATGCCTGGCATGGAAGTTAACTTTTTCACCTCCGGAGCAGTTCTAAGGCTGGGACAAACTGCAGTTGTCATAATATAGTAAGACTCCATTAGAAGAAACAACATTACTAAGGTGAGTAATTTTTTCTTTTGGGTCACGAAAATTAAGGTCTCTGCATATGCGGATTACCTACTTTTACAAATATCCCACCCAACTGCATTAATCCCCCCCATGTTGTCTCATATTGAGAAATACAGCCAGTATCCAATTACAAGTTAAATCTTGATACAGCTGTAGTTTTTCCCCTTAATCATAATGCACTTATAAATTCCATCACTGACCTGGGTCTCTCCTGGAAAAATGATTCATTAAGATATTTGGGTATAGAATTATCAAGGAGCCCAGCACTTACCCAGAAACTGAATCTGGACTCTTTAATGAAAATTATTACTATGGATCTTGATAGATGGTCCAAGCTTCTGATTTTTCTCTGGGGCAAAATCAGTTGAGAGGAATGTTTTCCCTCGACTTTTTTATCCTCTCCATTCACTTAATATCTGATTACCTCTTTCCTGGTTTCGCAACGTTCATGGCCTCATTACCAAATTTATCTGGTCCAACAAACAGCCTAGATTAGCATATTATAAATTAGCTGTCCCCAAGGTTAAAGGGGGTTTACGCCTCCCTCACTTAACCTTCTACTGTTGGGCTAGTCATGCTACCAAATACCTTCAGTGGCTGTCTCCTCTTGATGTATTATCTTTCCGTACCTCACTGGCTCAGAATCGAACTAGCTCTTATACGGACCAGTGGTATAACCCCTACTAATCTCTTACATATTAAAGCTAATGCTCTTCCTCCTAGTTTAAAACTAACCCCCATAGAAATCTCGGTCAAAATTCATGCACAGCTGTGTTCTTTCCTTAAATATAATCATATTCAGCATCTACTGCAACCCATATGGGGTAGTCCTATCCTCAGAATAGACAACAAAATACTCAGAGCCCATTGGTTGCCCCACCTGGGAGAGGTGCACCTTTCCCTTTTTGTGACAGAGGAAGATTCCTGGCTTTCCACCATCGAAATTTTAAATAAATTCAATATCCCTACCAATAATGTCTTCAAAATCTTTCAATTAAGACATTTAATTTTGAAAGTGTTTGGTTTAACTCCTCCACAACCGGCGACCATATTTTTCCTAAATGAATTGCGTTCATTGATAGGTGTCCAACAAGCAGTATCCAAGACTTATGGGATCATGTACAGTTGGGCCTATCTGAGTTGCTTTGCTCCCTCAGCCTACTGGACTATATCATTCCCCACTCTAGATTTAGAGTGGACAACCTTATGGCACAATTGCCATAAATATATTACCAAGGATAGATTGCGCATTACCCAATTTCATATATTACACAATTTATATTATTCTTCTCAAAAGTTATTTAAATTTGGTCTCCTCCCATCTCCTGCCTGTGTTCGCTGCCACCAGGAAGAAGGTTCCCTGTATCACATTTTTTGGACTTGCTCCAAAGTGTCTGTACTTTGGACCAACATTCAACAAAGAGTCGACCCTTTATTGGGGCTGAATACCCTATTTACCACAGAAATCTGTGTACTGGGTGACTATTCTGAGGTATCGGTACTTAATCTCAGATATCATATGGCCCTTATCTCTATGTCTGTCAAAAAAGTAATATTGCACCATTGGAAGGACAGTGAAGACATATCTTATTCCGCATGGTTTTAATGAGGTTCTTGCAAATCTCAGAACAGAGAAAGCAATAGCTAGTCTAAATAATAGGTTAAATAAATATATGAAAATCTGGGACCCCCTGCGTACACTTTATTCTCTTTAATTTCAATGTGCCAGTACCTCTCCAATCCCAAGTCTCACCTGCTTTGTAGTAATTGAGTTGTGAAGGGAGGCAGGTGGATTAAGGAGGGTGGGATGGGGCTGGGGGGAATAGTTCCAACACAGTGTTTAATACCTGATTACTGTATATTCTTTTTACTGGAGCTGTTCTCTATGTTGTCAAAGCTTAATTCCTGAAAATAGGCATAATACTTGTCTAGTGTACTTACCCGGTAAACAAAAGCTAAATAAATAAATAAACATTGAATGAAAAAAAAAAAAAGAATAAAAGTCAGTAAACACTGTTTAGGAGGGTCAAATAATAGTAATGTTGTGCAATCATTGGAAGCTTAAAAACACTTTTTTACTCCTCTGGAAGGTATAAATATGTCCAAATTGACAAGTAGGAAGGGACGGGCCTGATTTGACTAGCGAGGCGTTGGTATCGAGTGAGTTAGATATATTATCATGGAATATAGAAGGGTTGCAATATAAATTAGTAGATAAAGAATTCCAGGATTTTATATATGGTTTGGATATAATTTGCTTCCAGGAGACCTGGTTTATGGGGGGGTTTCCTCCTTTAATACCAGGTTTTTCGGAATTTATGCTTCCAGCAACAAAAGTTAAAAAGACTGGAAGGCCAAAGGCTGGAGTGGCATGTTATGTCAAAACCAGTTTAAATTTTTAAATTACCCAATATAAAGTGGATTTACCTAATTGTCAAATACTAAGATTAGAAAATGCAACTTCTGTTTGGTTGATTGGTAACATTTATGTTTCGTTACACAAAAGTAAGGCTCAAGAGGAGTACTAGAAAGTTGTTAAAGCAACTTTTGAATCTTCATTAGAAGAAAATGAAAATTGTATAGTAATTGCCCTAGGAGACTTTAGTGCAAGATTAGATGCTCTGGGGGAGATAAATTCAGAGCTAAGGGACGGTATAAATATAATAAATGGAAATTTACAGTGGCAGCATTCCTCAAAGGATAATCTATCAATAAAAATGGAAAATATTTGGGCAAGATTCTGGTTGATCTAAATTGTATATTTTTTAATGGTAGAACTGACAGGGATAGACAAGGGGAATATACTTATATTGGCCCAAATGGGTCATTGGTTATTTATTTATTTAGATTTTGATAACTGGGTAAGCCCACTGAGACCAGAGGTCCCTTTTTCAGGGGCTACTTGGGATTGATACATACAGCAGCGACTACATACAGTGCACGATAATGCAGTGGTTAAACTTGAGACATAACATTAGAGAGACAGCAATTACAAGTTGACAATCAAGAAATCACAGTTGCACAATACATAGAATTAACAGGAGTCATTCACGGTAGACACAATTGCTAGATAGGGCAAATAGTAGTACAGTGGTCACAGTTGATTGGGGGGGAAGGGGTTAGCGATTACAGCCACAAAGGCTAAGTTCCAGGAGGTACACTTTAAGGCCCGACTTGAATCCTAGGAGAGAAGGCCTATAGTATGGGGAAACATTGAGGCAGCCAGTAGAATAATAGATCAGGAAATAATTCCCAGACCGGAATCAGCACATTTACCAGTCTCGTCAAAGTGGCAGATAAGAACGGCTAGGGAAAAGACGATTAATAAACAGAATATGTCTGGTTTAGAGGTGATAAATCAAAAAAGAATAAGGTGAGAAAACTCAAGTATCCCTCATTTTCGTATGGTTCTTTATGGAACCCATATGGAGAATTATAGGAGTAAAATAATAAATAACGAGACTGAGACTAACTTATTGTCATTATGGGAAGATATGGTTTTATATCTGAAGCCTTTCTTTTTTGAGACACAGTGTAAAAAAAGGAAAAAAGGTGCGTGGTTTAATTTAAAATGTAAAAAAAGTAAACAAAAAATGAATAACATGATTAGATTATATAAAACGGGAGAAATAACAAATACTATCCTAAATAAAGAAAGGAAGTATTATAAGGAAGTTCTGTTGATAGAAAGACTAAATTATCAAAAAAGCATGTGGGGAAAAGTTAAGACTTTCCATTGTTAATAAAGATATAAAACAATTTTGGACTTTGGTCAGTAAAGGTTATGATAATTATGCCACACAGATTAGAGCAGGAATTACCCCTCAAGTTTGGGAACAGTATTACTTAGGTCTTTATTTTTCTCAAAAAGAAGCTAGTCATTTGCATTGTGGAGAAGAATGAAATGACAAGAGATATCTTCCAAAACCTTTAATGATATCCCCTTCTGAGATAGTGGAATCACTAAATCAGATTACAGCTAATAAAGCCCCTGGGCCTGATCAGATATATAGGCTGATATAAATTGATCATTTAATGAATGGTGGATTACAATTCTTTATGTTCTGTTTAATTATTGTATACAAATGGATCAAATTCCAGAATCATGGAAAGGTAGTATTATTTGCCCAATCTATAAAAAGGAGATATTAATGACCCTGTAATGTACCGTCCTATTAGCTTGATAGATACTTCACAAAAAATATTCACAAGGATTATTTAAAAAAAAATTGCAATACTGGGTTGAGGAGAATAAGCTACTAACAGAACTCCAAAATGGGTTTAGATCAAAAAGATCAACGGTGCACATTGTTTTGTGTTGCAATATCTTATTTGGAAGTATGTGGAGATAAAATGGGTTAAGTTATATTGTTGTTTTGTTGACCTCAAAACTGCATTTGACTCTGTTAGTCGGAAATTATTATGGTCAAGGCTTGAAGAATATAATATTGACCCCTCTTTAATAGATATTCTTATTCGGCTTCATGATGGTACTTGGCTTAAGGTCAAATATAACCAACAAGGTGATTTAACAAATAAAATACACACTAACGGGGTACGCCGGGGTGTCTGTTGGCTCCAATATTATTTAATCTATATATTAATCATATTTTGCAGAGTTTGAATAATCTGGACTTTCACTTACCAAATGTATTTACTGAAAAAATTCCATTGCTGGCCTATGCACACGATGTAGTTCTTATATCTACTTACTTGCTTGCTCTGCAACGCAAGGTTAATAGATTTTCAGAGCTATGTAATGGGGATGGTTTAAAAATAAATTTACAAAAAACAAACTTGGTGGTTTTTGGACACAAAAATAATAGGTTACCATCGTTATTCATTGAGAAAAATAAAACAGAACTTAAGCCATCTTGTGATTATTTAGGTTTGAGATTTTCGTCAAATGTTTTATGGAATTCTCATATTAAATTTATGATTCAAAAATTGAGAACGGCGTTTGGAGTCTTCAGACGATTCAGCAGTAAAATGGGTCATAGCTCAATACTGGGACTCCTAAAAGTTATTAATGTAAAAATAAGGACAAGCATACTGTATGCTATAGTAATATGGTCTCCCCCTGAATTAAAATTTTTAGAAATGATAGTAAATAAGATGTATCGTTTTATATTAAGAGTGCAACAATCGGTGCCAGCAGAAATTTTAAGAAAGGAATTGGGTCAACTTTCTTTGACAACTTTGGCAATTGAATGTCGAACTATCTTTATATTACAGTTTCTTCTCCCGGCACATAGATTACCAAAACTTTGTTTGGACGAACAAATAAAATACCACTCTTTTAATTTTACATCGGCGTAATTAAGACTATAAAAGAAAATATTTTACAATGGGGAATGACAAATATCTTGTATGAAATTTATAGCATCCCCTTTGACAAAATAGTAGAACAAATCAAAATCAGAGTTACAAGCCACTTTATGGCTTTGGATCAAGAAAAGATTAACAAACTAAGACATTTTCGGTGGTTTAAAATATTAAAAACATCACATGGTTTGGAACCTTATTTGACAATTCTAACTGACCCATAGGAGAGGAGAATATTCACTAGATTTAGATTAGAGTTATATTCAGCGAATTGTACATTATATGATCAGAAACGTGAAAGGGTTTGCACATCAGAATGTAATTGCAAGATGGGATGCCAAGATGATCTTAAGCATATAGTATTACATTGTCCTAGATATGAGAAATCTAGGGGAAAATGGTTGGCTCCCATTATTGGCTACCCTTGGTCTCCCCTCTGAACATTTTATTGTATTTTTGTTTAATATAAAAATAGAAACATATTATTGGTGCTTGTACATTTTCTAAAAGGAGTTTATTTATGAGAAGGAAAGGACTGAAATACAGAAAATTTAGTTTATGTCTAACTGGATGTCAAAGTTTGAACATTTGTATGTGATAGATATGTAAAGTTTTACAATAATCATGTATAAAATGGTTTTAAATATGTGTTGTTATTAAAACTTTTGTAAAGACTTTAAGTTGAACAATAAAAATTTACCTACCAGTAAACACAGGCAAAAAAAAAAAAGAAGTTTTCTTCTGTAAGGAGTTATCTTCCTGGGGTGGGATCAGGGGTACTGCTAAACTTCTGGGAGTTTTCTTCTGTACCAGCACTCACAAAATCACAGGACACTGTGGTCAAGCTGGCATTTTAGTGAAGCACCTCAGTCCTGGGAGCATCGAAAAACGACAGGATGCTGCAGTGGTTGGTGGTTTTGGGTGTGACAGCATGTAAAGGCTTGAGTGGGAAACATCCATAACTGAACTTGTAGGAGGTCCTGATGCACCTGTTAAAAAATGTCAGGACTACTGTATATTGTGGGACAGGGACACTCAATCCAGTTGTTATAAAGGGAGCAGCAAGATAGTTTTTATTTGCCGGTGTATTTGCAGTTTGAGCATGCAACAGTGATGCTTCTCTTCACAATCTGAGTATAAAATTTACAGTTGTAGCTGGCCCGGTGACACTGAGGGTTGAGGCGCCAGATGTTACACCTCGCACCATGCCACCGACCTGGGCTTGGGAGCGAGCTCGGGCTGCCGGGGTCATCTGGGGAGGAGAGGATAGAGCGTCCGGAGGACAGCTCTCCTGTCCCGGGGGGGGGGAGGGGCTCTGTGTCCCCTGGCATTAGCAACTCTCAGTGGAGGCTGGGGGTGCTACAGCCAGGGACCCAGCAAGGTAGCCTGTGCTGGATGTCATTGCTCGTCCATGCCCCCGGGGATCATGATCATTTAGAACAAGAGAAACGCCCCGGTGCCTGGGAGGATGATGAGGAGTCTCGGCAGCCCCACGCCCACTGCTGGATTCCACCAACCAGGTCCCTGATATCCTCTGACCTCACTCCGCCTGCAGATTGGATTTCAAGGAGCACCAAAAGGTAGGTGGTTGGTGACCCCACCTTGGGGGGTACAAGCAGGTCTAAAGAGAAGGCTAGCATTCTGGGGGGGGGCCTTGTTCTGGGGGGTCTCAGGCAGGCAGGACAAGCTGCAGGGGGGCTTCATCTGAAGGAGTTCCCAGGGGCTGGTGACCAGAGGAAAGAGAGTCTAAAAAATATGTATTCAGTTGTTTACTTTATTAATCTATAAAATGCGAAAATACTACTAAAATGAATAATTTTGTGCCTTTTGTACCACTGGCACTTTGAGTTATTTTATTCGAAAAATAATGTTTGCAGCCCTGTTAGTCTTGGAAGACTGGATTTGCTGTAGATTGCGATACCTATTATTGGATCAACAAAGAAATTGTACACAGATGTTAAAAGTAAACAAGATGTCGGGGCCATATTGGTCCCTTCATCAAGCGTGTTAACACACTGCGCAGAGGAAGCAGGTTTTATACCAAATGCTGATGTGAAAGAACTAGCATAGGAAAAGGCATGTCGAGATTTGACACCTTAAAACTGTAGTTGTGGCATGGTTAATTGCAGAGGTGCTAGAGGGATCAAATTTAGGAAGATAATTCAAGGGAGAAAAGGTAAAAGTTTAGATGAAAGGGGGGAGGGAGTGAGAGAACATTTTGCAAGGAGCATAAATAAATAGAGCAATATCTACATAAGCTATGGTGCAACTGAATGGGTCAGAGGTCCTCCTAGTGTGTCATGAAACCTGTGTCTTTATTCAATCTGTTTTTTTTTTTAATCTGGTTGCTTTGTGAATGCAAGCTCCCATGTTCTTTCAAACAACATGAAGTCTTGCTATATTATAGACATTAGCAGCAGTTTGATCCAGCTCTAGAACTGCCTCGGAGTGAAATGGTTAAAACCATTCCAAAATAGAATTTTGGCACGAGAGCAGCTCTATCTGTGTCATTTCAAACTTGAACTGTCAGATTCTTTACTCCTACCAGTGAACAGTCGCCCGGAGATTTCTCCTTCTGCTCGGTTCATTTCTGTTTAAAGTGTTTTCTCGGTTGGACTTAACCGAGAATAGTTTTATTTTAACTGCAAACCGCTCGTTCAAGCTCTATCTGTGGTAACCTGTAAGTAAATGAAGGTTTTGTCTGTGTGGAACTGTAGTTATCGGGTTCGGTTTGAACCCGATCAGTGGGTTTAAAACTCATTTAAACTAAAAGTTACTATTTTAGAGTGCGGTTCCCGGTTCTTATCGGTTCTAAAAAACGGATTTATTACGGTTTTTCCAATACCCGTGACATCGTTAGGAACTCGATAAGTGTCCTTGCTGGCACTGCCGTTAAAAGGGCAAGTTTGGTTAGGCTGGCATTATGTCTGAGAAACCAAAAGAAAACCGGCCCACTGGGTTTCAACACTGTGATGTTTGTGGGGAAGTCTTTGCCAAGGCTGACCCACACACCACATGTGTTTATTGTCTGGGGTTTGACCACCTCCAGTCAGACTGCCAGGTATGTAAGAATTTCCTGCAGCCACCCTGGAAAAAGATTGGCAGGCTCAGGAACGAGAGGCTGAAGTCCGTGACCGATGGCCAGCCCGGTTCGGTGCCAACTGAACCAGAGAGGGAGTGCCCTCTGACCAGGGCCAGACTTCCTCGGCAAAGAAAAGCTGGTTCTGAGGAACCAATTCCAGTAAAGAAAACAAGAAAATCAGCAGGTGTGGAGTCCAAAATTCCTTCTCCAACTGCTGCAGAGATAGCAAAAGCCATACAAATTGTCCAGTCACTGTCTCAGGGTCCGTCCGAACCACCACTATCTGGTAAAAGGTCGGTTCGTCTGGTCCCAGTGGTTCAGGATTATGATATTGAGGAATTTTATGAACCAGAGGAGGGGGAGGAGGATTATGAACAGTATGAATGTGGCTGGGAAGGTCTGGGTGTGCCCATTGAACCGGACATCTCCCCAGACAGACCTTTAGAATCTCCCCCTATGCTGTCTGAGTCCCCATCTCATTTTATGTTTTATAAAAGTTGTGAAACCCTCCAGCTCCTTTAGAAGAGGCTGTGGATGAGCAAGAGGAGCCTGATTTTGTAGAAATGATGGATATTCCAGAGTCTAGAGATTGTCTATTCCTTTACATAAGTCTTTTAGGAAACAAACAATTAAAATTTTAAAAGCTCCTAATTCTGTGCCTCCTGTAGATAAAAAGATGGACAGAAGGTATACATTGTCAGGCCCTGATACAGAATTCCTTTCTCAGCAATGCAGTCATGTTAGTAGTTCAGGCTGCTGCCTGTGATAAAGCAATATTCCCTTGGCTTCACATCCTCCTGACAAGGATTCCAGGAAGATTGATGCCATGCAAAAAAAACAGTATATGGTAGCCTCTCTGGGACTCAGGCAAGCAAATTATATGGCTTATGTAGCTAGGTATCAGAAATCTAGATGGGATACTGTTATGCACTGGCCAAGCAGGCCCATGGCCAGCTGGCTAGTGAACTAGAACAGGTGGCTGCTGATGGCATTGAAGCCTCTAAGGTTCAGTTTCATGCAGCTGTGGATGTTAATGATGTTTCCTCTAGGGTCATGGCCACATCTGTAGCTTTTAGTAGGTTGGCCTGGCTCAGGTGTGCTAGTTTGTCACAGGATACCCAGACTAAGGCTATGGATTTTCCTGTGGTGGGAAATTCTCTGTTTGGAGAGCAGACAGAGAATTACATGAAGAAGATGGATGAATATAGGACTACTTACAAGGTGCCCAGGCTAAGGAGCGGCAAGCCACTCCTCAAAGGCATGCCCCAGGGGAGTGGGGTAGGCCTTTCACAGGCCTTTCTACCAGACTCAGGCCTCCTCTGCCTATGCTCAGAGGGGCTTCTTCAGAGGCAGGCAGACGAGGGTGGGCAGACCTGCTCCCACCCCCAGCCTAAAGCTCCTATGAAACAGGCACCCTGATGGGGTGCCCAGGGCCGATTCTCCTGTACCAGTGGGGGGCAGGCTGGCTTACTCAGTCAGGAATTGGGCCCTTTAACCTCAGACAAGTGGGTTCTGGAAGTAGTAAGCCAGGGTCTGGTTCTCAGCTTCAAAAAGTTTCCCAAGTTGAGAAGCAGACTTTTCTACCTGCAAGTGCTTCAGAGCCTCGCTCTGGAAACAGAGGTCTCATCCCTGTTAGCTCAGAGCAGTAGAAAGGGTTCCTCCCTGCATCAGGGCAGGGGTCTGTATTCCAGATACTTCTTACCCCAAAAAGACAGGAGAATGGCGGCCCATTTTAGATCTCAGATATCTGAACAAGCATCTTTTGAAACCAAAGTTCAAAATGGTAACTCTGGCAATGATTTTACCTTCCCTAAGGCCAGGGGACTGGCTAGCCTCCCTGGACCTCAAGGATGCCTATTTCCATGTCCTAATCAGAAGATCCCATCGAAAGTACCTCAGATTCGAACTGCCCTCAGGTCATTACCAGTTCAGAGCAATGCCCTTCGGCTTTACCTCTGCTCCAAGGGTATTCACAAAGTGTCTAGCAGTGGCAGTGGCCCACTTAAGGAGGCAGAGGATTGCTGTTTTTCCTTATCTAGACGACTGGCTCATTGTAGGCCAGTCCCCAGAACAGGTAAAATCTCACCTGCCGGTCACCCAGCAGCTTCTCACCTCCCTTGGTTTTCTGCTAAACCTACCAAAGTCGGTTCTGGAACCAGTCCAGGTACTCACCTTTATAGGGCAGAATTGACACAAAGCTAGCCAGAGCCTTTCTTCCCCAGAAAGGGTAAGAATTTAGTGGCTCTGGCTCCTTCTTCACTCTGCAGGTCTCGACCAGCAAGACACTTTCTGCAGCTCCTGGGCACATGGCTGCATCCACAGCTGTTGTGCAGGGAGCCAGATTTCAGATGAGACATTCAGTTTCACTTGAGAACCTTTTGGTCTCAGAGAAGAGACCCTTCCAAGTTGGTCCCAGTGACTCAACCTTGATCCTAGCTCTCCAGTGGTGGCAGGATCAGAGCAATTTAAGAGCGGGGTCCCTTCATTTCCCTTCTCACGACTTGACTCTCACTACAGATGCTTCCCTTCTGGGTTGGGAGCCCACATTGGCGACCTTTTCCACTCAGGAGTTTGGTCCCCAGGAATCTCTGCTCCACATCAATTTGCTGGAACTCAGAGCTGTCTTTTAGCTCTTCAAGCTTTTTCTGCATCTGTCCACGACAAGGTGATACAAGTCAGAACAGACAACACCACAACAATGTGGTACATCAACAAACAGGGGCACTGGTCTTCGGCCTTGTGCACCGAGGCAATGAAGTTGTGGTCTCTGGCCTATTCCTGAACACTTCCTCATAGCAGTTCATCTTCCAGGGAAGGACAATGTCCTAGCGGATGCCCTCAGCAGGATTTCCCAGGGCCATCTCTAATGGTCCCTGGATCCTCAAGTGCTGGGGATAGTTTTTGCCAGGTGGGGCATCCTCAGATAGATCTTTTGCAGCCCCAGACAATCACAAACTTCCTCTGTTCTGTTGCAGGCCTCCAGTGCTGGGCTCAGTTCCTCTGGATGCCCTTCTTCTGGATTGGGAGGAAGTTCCTCTATGCTTCCCCCTTTCCTCTCTATTCAAAGTACTAGTCAAAATCAGATCTCAGCCTTGCAGGGTGATTCTGATTGCCCGGATTGAGCCAGGCGCCCTGGTACCCACTCCTTCTGTCTCTGACAGTCCATCTTCCCCTGTGCCTCCCAGGAATCACAATCTGTTGACTTGTGCCCAGGAAGGTTTGGTATCCGGACCTCAAATCCCTCAACCTCAAGGCCTGGCTCTTGAGGAGTTAGAGTTGCTGATTTACACTCTCTCAGGGTGTTCTTGAGATCCTAAAGGCTTCCAGAAAGCCTTCCACTAGGGCTACTTGTAGTTCTAAATGGAAAAGGTTTCCATTTGGTATGCTGGGAAAAATATTTCCAGAATCTGCTGAATTGCCCATTTTGTTAGATTACATGGTACATCTTAATTCCTTGGGCCTCAGACCAGCTACCCTGAGAGTTCATTTGGCAGCTGTGTCTGCTTTTGTGTCAGCAGGAAAGTCATCCCTCTTTCCTCTCATCCTGTGTTTTCAAGTTTTTTAGGGATTACTCCATACTAATCCTCCCTTTCGAGGAACCGGCCCCTGCTTGGGACCTTAATGTTTGCATTGCCCAGTTAATGCAACCCCTTTGAACCTCTGTCTTCTGCAGAGCTTAGTACCTAACTTGAAAACTGTTTTCTAGTGGCTACTACTTCTGCCAGACGCATAAGTGAATTGCAAGCCTTTGTCAGTGGAGACTGACTTTTATTTCTTTCCACAGGGATAAGGTAGTCTTAGGACTAATAGGAAGTTTTGCCTAAGGTGGTTTCAGATTTCCATCTTAATCAATCTATCTCCCTTCCAGTATTTTTCACTGATCACTCCTCTTCGGGTGAGAGGAGGTTGCACAGCCTGAATGTTAAGAGAGCTCTTAGTTATTATATAGAGCGTACCAAAGGTCACAGGTTTGAATCCCTCCAACTTTTCCTTACCTATGGTGAAGTTGGGAAAGGCAAACCTGCTACTAAGAGATCAGTAGCCAGATGGATTGTCTCTTGTATCCAATTTTGTTATCAGAAAGTGGGCAGAGCCCCCGGTTTGAGGGCTCATTCTACCAGGGGTACAGCTGCGTCTGTAGCTGCTGCCAGAGATATCCCTTTATTAGAGATTTGCCAGGCTGCTACTTGGAAAGCAGTATACACTTTTACAAGCATTACTCCCTGGATGTCCAGGCCAGGAGAGATGCTCGGTTTGGCACAGCTGTTCTTCAGAGCCTATTCCTCAGTAGTTCTGCCCTCCTCCATGGAGGTACTTGCTGTGTATTCTGCTAATGTTCTATGATATAGCAAGACTTCATGTTGTTTGAAGAAAAATTACTCACCTTAGTAATGTTGTTTCTTCTAATGGAGTCTTGCTATATTAGACCTCCCCCAACCTGCCCTCTCAGAACCTCTACTTGGTGGTGGGCAACTAGTGTGGGCACTACTTATGTCCTGTTAGCATTTTGTCCCTTTGGGACTTTGGGGTGTGTATGTGTATGCGTGTGTGTTTTATTATACTTATGTTCCATTTTCATATTATTAGAATGGTGTTAGTATTTCTGGTCCCCACTTGAGTCTTGGGTGTTGGGACCATCAATGGTTGTTATTATTTAGGTAGCCATTTGGCTAGTGTAGGTTACAGCTTCCACACAGACCTTAGTGAGTTTGGCTCGTAAAGATCTGACAGTTCAAGTTTGAAATGACACAGATAGAGCTGCTCTCGTGCCAAAATTCTATTTTGGAATGGTTTTAACCATTTCACTCCGGGGCAGTTCTAGAGCTGGATCAAACTGCTGCTAATGTCTATAATATAGCAAGACTCCATTAGAAGAAACAACATTACTAAGGTGAGTAATTTTTTCTTCCTGTCTAGTTCTGAAACATCTATATTTGGTTTTCCATTTTTTTAAATTAACTTCATATTTAATGTGTTTGGTTATATGTGGTAGCACTTTTTTTTTATTTGGGTGGGCCCGTGTTCCTCAAGTTCGAGTTTAAACTGTGAAGTCAAGGGCTACCTATGACAGGGACTCTTTGAGACCTAGTATTCAGTAGCAAGGTTAGTGGATTACCTGTTGTACTACCTAACCACTGACATTTATACGAGAACTTTTTTTTTGCCCATATTGCTTTTTATCCCATGGGGCAGCTAGCAGGCATGGCTTCGGCTCTCTCGGTGGGAGTCTCGATTCCACCTATGAGTGCTACTCAATCCGGGCAAGTCCCACATGGAGTTCCTCACGGCAGGGCCAGTGAGGGAGTGCCATCTCCCCCCCCCCCCGGTGAATAATCCAGATTCTCAGGTGGAACCATTAGTTGGAAGTGTGGCCAGAGCTTCATTGAACCTGCTAGCATCCCCTTTTTCATTTTCTCCCTGTCCCATTGCTGTGGCGCGCATGTCAACGTGCACATGTGGAGGCGTGCGCACACTGCAGAGTCCCGCAGCACCCTCACATATATGGCACCCTCAGACCCGCAATACCCTCAGGCCTCCACATGGTGGCAGTCATTCGGCGGAAACATCAAACCACCCTCCCTGGGAAAGGAGAGCAGTCCTCTGGATGCTAGATCTTCTCCCTCCCCAACTGACCCCCGGCAACCTGTGCTTGCACCAAACACGGTCCGCCGGAATGGCAGGAGGTAAGGCGCCAGTGCCCTAGCGGTCCACGCCACTGTGCCGGCTGTTTGTATTAGAACTTTAAGCCCATTGCCTCACATTGCAAATACATTTATTTCACTGCATTTTTTAACTAGTGTGGTTTCTTTTGCAGAGGGAGAGAAGGCTGTGGTTATTGATTACTTTGGCGCATCAACATTTGGTGATAGACTAGTTGAAGATGGATGTCTTCACGTTATCTCGCTGGGATCCAAAGCCATAATGCTGCAGGTCTGGGCTGATCTGAGCATGGGTGCCTTAGTTTTTAGGTACTGCATGATTTTGTCTCTTAATACCAAATGTTAGCATTGGCTGTTGAATGAAAAACAGGTCAACTGCAGTGTTGAAACACTTACAGCTTCTGCTGTTGAAACTGTAAATGAATTGCCTTGTTCTCATGTGACTAAATCCATTTTCAATTTGCATGCATATTGCATCATTTCCCCAGAGTTGTGATAAACAGGACTTACTCACAGGGCAACTTAATACACTGCCAAGTGTCAGTGTTGTTGTTCTGCTGTGTCCGGGTTTGCTTGTTAGAACTGGGAATTGGTTTAATTAAAAAAACATGAATGCTGACTAAACCTGCCTAATTTCGAGTTGTTTTGCGGTGCCTCCCGGTTGGAAACATTTCTTAGTCTTAGCAGTTCCAGAGTTGTTTATTGTTTATTGTGAAATGTTCAGAAAGACCATTGAGTCAGGGACTCATTTACAAAGGTTCCACGTCATACGTCAAGGGACAGTACAAACAGTTGATAAAACAGGGATTGCAGTAAAGGATAATTAAGCAACGAAGGATTACATTATATTTCATAACAAGTGTTACAGGGTAGATCAGGGAGGGGGACTAGGTCAGTATAGAAGAGGAGTCAGTAAAGCACAGCCATATAGTTGCAGAACAAACTGTAACTGGCTGATATTCGGAAGAGGGTTAGGGGAGTAATTCACCGTAACTGGGGAATAGTTATGGGAGTTAGCGGGACAGCAGAGATGCAGGATAGTGTCAGGAGCAGTCACATACGTTAGAGTCTTGGAGGAATTCCCTCAGTCTAGTTTTGAAGGGACCAAGCCTCGTTTCGTTTGCTATTTGGATAGGGAGTGAGTTAGTCAGATTAGGGGCTTGGTAGCTGAAAGTCCTTTGAAGTTGGGAGGTATGAGGGCGGGGAACCCATAGTAGCCGCTTGTTCGAGTTTCGCATGGATCTGGCTGGGTCTGCTGGACGAATAATAGAGGAGAGAGAGAAAAGGGGGGGGGCGAGTCCTAGGAGGATCTTCTTCGTTATTAGGCATGTATGATACCTAATTCTGCTATCTAGGTTTAGCCATTTTGAGTAGTTGTAAAGTGTGCAGGTGTGGGTGAGACGATCACAGCCTAGGATGAGGTGGCAGGCTTTGTTGAGTACGAGGCAGAGACTGTTAAGTGCTGAGTTGGAGGCAGCACAGTATATGGTAATACCATAGTCAAGGAGGGCAAGGATGGAGGAGTTGATGGCAAGCCTTAGGGCTTCCGGGGTAGGGCAATGTTTGTGTCTATACAGCACTCCTAATCTCGAGTTTAGGGCCGAGGCAAGGAGGAGAATGTGTTGTTTATAGTTGAGGGCTGGGTCCAGAGTGATTCCTAGGTATTTAAAGTAGTCAACTACTCAAGGGGGGGTGCGGTTGATAGTGAGAAATGAGGGGCAGTGAGTCTTGCGGGGGTTCTTCGGGTGGGAGAAGATCATGACTTTAGTTTTCTTGTAGTTGATAGTTAGCCGTTGGGTGGAGAACCAGTGTTCAGCTTCGTGGAAGCTATGTTGGAGTGTATGGTGGAGATTAAGTGGGTTGGAGTAGGAGGCGAAAAGAACTGCGTCATCCGCACAGAGGAGCAGGTTACCTGAGAAGGCCGACGGGAGGGAGTTTGGGAATAGGCTGAAAAGTAAGGGGCCAAGAATTGACCCCTGCGGTACTCCAGAGCGGACCCAGAGGCAGGGGGACAGGACCGTGCCTACCTTTACCTGTTGTGTTCTATCTGATAGGTAGCTGGCGAACCAGTTTAAAGTATCATTGGAGAAGCCATTGGAGTCGAGGGTGTTTAGCAGAAGGGCATGGTTGACAGTGTCAAAAGCTTTTGAGAGATCCACGAAGATGGCACCAGTGAGGCGACCTCGATCTAAGGTGGAGTGGACATACGAGGTGAAAGCGAGGGGGGCAGTGGTGGTACTGTGACCCTTATGGAAACCATGTTGTTGGTCGCAGAGAAGTTTGTATTTAGTCAGGTGGTCAGTGATTTGGTCAGCGACGATACGTTCTAAGGCTTTGGGGGGGGAGAATGGATATTGGACGGTAGTTGTTGGTGGAGGTGCGGCCCCCACTCTTAAACATAGGTGTTGTTGGCCAGCTTCCACCAGAGGGAAATTTCGCCACCAAAGGGAGCATTTAGGATAAGAGTGAGAGGGAGGAGGACTTCCTGGAGAAAAGCCGAAGAAGTTTCGGTCCAGGGGCCACTGTGGTTAGTCAGTGGCTAAGGGCTTTGTCTAGGTAGGGTCGGCATCAGCAAGGGATAGGGCCAAGGCGAGCGGGGAGGAACATGGGCCCGGTCATGGAGGATCAAGAAGTTGGGGGATAGGGCTGAGATTTGAAAGCGGAGTTTAGGGCTGAGGCTATGCAGATGGGATCCATGACAATGGCACCACCTATTTCTAGTTGGTGTGGGGGCTGGTTTGGGGATTTGCTGCAGAGTTCCTATATATTGTTCCAGAATTTCCATCCATCTTCCCAGGTGGAGGTTAAGGACGCTTTGTAATAGTCTGCTTTGGCGGTGCGGAGGGACCACATGCATTTGTTATGAGACTCCCTAAAGCGTTGCATGTCAGCTGGCTGTTTGGTTTCATTGGCAATATGCCAAAGGGAGTCACGCTGTTTCATTAGGCCCAGGAGGTGATCAGAGAACCATGGGACCTGGTAGCCTTTGGTCATTTTCTTGGAAAGGGGGGGCAAACTTATTATAGATCCTATTGAAGATGGAGGTAAATAGATCAAGCGCATGATCGGGGTCAGGGGTGTTAACGAGGGGTGTCCAGTCCCAGCATCTAAGGAAGGCCTTAACTTGGGCGAGTTTGCCAGGACCAAGGGTGCGCTGTAAGGTAATTTTGGGGGGATGCTTGGGTGCCCTACAGGACCAAGAGCAGATCACAGGAGAGTGATCGCTTAGAGCATTGGGGAGGACTTGGGTGTTGGTAATTCTGTGCAGGCGGTTTGTGAAGACCAGATCCAGGAGGGTAGATGTCTCTGTGCGGTGATTCATTCTGGTGGGTGAGGTGATAATCTGAGTGAGGTTGAGCGCCAAGGCATCATTGGTATAAGGGACAGCTTTCGTGGACAACCAATTTATGTTGAAGTCACCCATGACTATTTTTCATGTTGGGGTGGAAGAGTCGCAATATAATTCAGTATGGTCTGGAAGGCAGGTTTGTGTTCGTTTGGGGGAAGATAGACAATGGTGAGTAGAAGGGGGGCAGTAGAACTGCCAGTACCTATTTTTAGTGTGCTCTTGATGCTAATTGAGGGGTAGGGAGCAGCTGACCTGACAGCGAGACTTTAAGGTATGCGGCGCAGCCACCACCTCGTTTACCCATTCTGTCAGAGCGATAGAGGATGTAACGGGGGGAGGTTTACAGCAGAGTCTGGTACAGAGGGGGAGAGCCAGGTTTCACTCAGCTGATGATGTCAGGGTGGTGCTGGAGCACACACCCCTGAAAGGAGACCCACTTTTTTTGCAGGCTACAGATGTTGAGTGAGGCACTTCGCAGCCCATTTGAAGTGGTAGTCGTAGGTTGGGGGGCAGTCATCGGTCCAGGGCTGGGGGCAGGGGTTGGGGGAGCGGTAGTGGGAGAGCGACTGGGGGTAGGCTGGGGAGAGCAGGGCTGCAACTAGTCCAGTGCCCATGATGCTGGCTACTGATTGAGAGAGGACGGTAGGGAGTTGTACTGTTATGGTATTTTGGGGGTGAGTAGAGCGGGCAGCGGGTACCTGCCGCCAATCGACAGCTCACTGCTTATGGATAAACAGGTGGAGGGAGGGCTGGAGGGAGAGTGCCAGTCTGTTTGACCAGGCGAGAGGTTCCACTTTGTCTGGGGAGGGAGGGAGGGATAGCAGCATAGAGATAGATATGGCTGTGGACAGTAGCATGTTGGACTGTGAGGGTGCGACGGGGAAGCTAGGGGGGAGAAAAGCTATGGCTTGGGCAGATTGTGAGTGTGATTGAAGGACTTGGTATGACCTCTAGTGGTGAAAGAAAATAACCTGCAGATGGAAGAGTTGGGTGATTGGTTAAAAACGGTGTGGGAGGGCTTTGTTGGGCTATATAATGAAGAGCCCACCAGGGGTGGTGGTGGGGGCAGTGGGGAGCTGACGCTCTGCAGGGCAAGCACACACAGCGATCAACAGCAGGAAAGTGGATGCGTGTACCTTCAGCTGGCACGTTGTGTTCGGGGGGCGGGGGAGGGCGACAGCACAGGACCCTCACAACCTCCAGGATTCTGTAGGAGAAAATGTGGGAGAGAAGAATAGAGGTGAGTTATTTACACGAGGCACGCAGGAAGGAGGAGGGCGGAGGGGGTCAGATAACCGCGATAGGGGAGGGCTATCGCCATTGGTCACACAGAGAGAGAGAGAGGGTACAGAAAACAGGGAAAACTTAATTAGCAGAGTAGTAAAGTTACTTGCAGCCTTAAAACAGCAACCCATTCTAAAGTTCGTTTCTTTGAAAAAGGCTAACTTTGCAATTATATAGGCTATGAGTTGAATTTTTGTTTAAAGAAGTGTCACTTCCCCTAAACTAATGTGCAGCCCAATTAAGAGATCTGCCCCAACAAATACTTTTTCTTTACTTACTCATTATTGTGGTGCCGAATTTATCTGGTTGATTATGTTAACCCTGCCTACCATGCTGCCTGACAGTAACTCCTACTGGCTCCTGTGGCAGTGCCTCTAATTATGCAAAAGGACGGCTTAGACAAAAGGATCATGTATGCGCCTCAGTGTGTCGTTTGTTTTACTTTGTTACGTTACCGCATTTCTTCACCGACACTGTTGGTACCAGTTTCACTCCTCGAACCGCTGCAGCGAAATCTGTACCAGCAATAAAAAAGGCTATACAATAAAAAGTAAGGAAAGAAAAACAATTATTTGTTGGGAGGCAGGGGGGATTTCATAACTAGGACCACTAGGCTCCTGCGCATTAGTTTATTGGAAGTGAGAGTTCCCCTTTGAAAGCTTGGAGTAAAGTTGACATGGCCATGTCATATTGTCATGGTGCCCTTGGCTAAAAATGGCTCTTCACACTTACCCAATGCTGCGACCAGCCTTTTGCAAATGTACCACTGGACTGTTCCCTTCCTGTCACACAGAGTCAGGCCTCTGGACATAGGAACCCCTATGTGCATTAAGAACACGCTCCTGTAGTAGAAGCACTCTCCTTTAACTTTGGTCCGAGCTCCCGGGGGCAGGCCACTGAGTTACTAGTAGAACAAATTACCTGCACCTTTTAAAACCACTGCACAGTCACTACTGGCAGCCCTATGATTACTTCAGTGAGTGAAAAAGAAACTACTGTCCGTATCAGTGGGGCAGTCACATGGTTGCCTCTTCACACCTTCATCAGCCACAACAGGCTTGAAAACTTAAATTTTAGCTTCTGTAGTTTTTGAGCACAAGACAACTCAGCAAGATGTGTTTTCCTTCTAGTGTCTATCCAATATTCTGATGTGTTTTTAACCTTTCTGTTAAATTCATTCTCTAATTTTGTTGCCTTTATAACTACTTTGAATCCATGGCTCCTTAGCAGCTGCTGATCGCTCTTTTCATACTGCCTGAACATTTTGTGATATCAGTAACACCATTCCAGGCTATTCAAATGAACAGCAAAGAATGGCGTTATTGATGTCATTATGCAATGTCTTAGAAATACGAAAGGAAAGAACAGTAACTACTGAGGAGAGTGGATCTCTATGTGGATCTGAGGGCACCCCAAAGTTAGATTATTTATCAAAAATTGGCCAAAGCAAATCAAAATACATACCTGTCATTGAATGGAAGATGGGAGGGCAGTTAAATATGTAAAAAAAAAAAAAAATTCCTGTCTCCTTTAAACCTCTGGTCAGCCTGGCCCTTCAGCAGGTATTTGCAGAAGGAATGTCTTCCCCCTTTCATGAATGATGCAACCATTACAGTGTTACCAAAAAAAGGTAAGGACCCCCCTTTCCTGGTCTATTACTGCCCCAATCTCCCTCATAAATGTGATGTCAAAATCTTTGCAAAGGCAGTAGTCACCATACTAGAGCAAATCCTTCCCTCCCTCCCTGGTCCACACTGCTCAGGTGTGCATCATTAAAGGTAGGCTGAGGTCTGATCACCTCCATTCTTTAACCATCCTGTTTTAGACGTCCTTGGATAACTCCGCCCCAGCCGTGGCTGTTGCTATAGATTTCTAAAAAAGAATTTCACTCTTTGTAGTGGGGCTATCTGCAGCTCGTCCGCAAAGGTAGGGGCACAGGACCCACCTTCCTTGTTTGGACCCGTACCCTATACTCTTCTCTGTCCACCAAAGTCGTTACTAATAGGCCCCCCCTCCAAGAAAGGCACCAGGCATGCCCACTGTCCCCTCTCCTCTTCGTATTGGCCACAGAGCCATTAGCTATTGCTGTTAGACAACATGAGAAACCCAAAAGGGATCAGTATTGGTTCCCAAGACTATAGGACTTTCTTGTATGCTGATGACCTTCTGGTCTTGCTAAAAGACAGGCCCAACTCCATCACCCATCTCTCTCTTCTTTCCTTCAGAAATGTATTGCTGTGTCTGGGCTAAAATTCTATCATAAGTTCATAACAAAACAGGTATTCTTCCATTAAATCAGCTCTGCCCTAGTGCCCGTTATACATATAAAGGCTTGATATGGGCTTTGGATGGTATCACATATCTGGGCATCAGGATTTCGCAAGAGATGCCTGCCATGAACCTAAACCCCTGACTGTCAACCATCAAAGGGGAGAGCGACAGATGGAAACTGCTAAATTCATCACTAGTAGGCAAGAGGACTTTGGTAACGTCATGCTTCTGTGAGCAGTAAGACAGAAGCACTCTGATGGGGTCTGCAGAATAAAACTCTTCAAAGTCACTCAAAACAACTAAAAACTGTTAATAACAACTGCTGGAAGGTTGACAGCAACATGCAGAGATCGAGTCAGGCACCCTCACAATCCCTGAATGGCAACCGATATAATCAGGGAGGCTTAGACAGAGAGCGCAGCCTTCCCTCACACTGACACACCATGCTAGCAAGGAGGCCTCGGCCACAACCTCATAGGCCCTGCAGCAACAGGTGGAGGTTCTGCTAGCAGAACTTTGAAGATTCAGACAAGAAATTAAATCCATGACCGCTGCCTTGAGAACTGATATCGGCAAAATTGGAAAATGCCTGAACACAGTCAACAATCAACTTACTCAGCAGGACACTAGACTACACAGAAAGGGACCTCCTTTAGCCCCATGACTCCTTTCAAGCACTCCAGAACTGCATGGATGATGCTGAGTGCAGTGCGAGGCACAACAGTCTTACGATTTATAATGTCCCCAAAGGTGCTGAAGGTGCAGACATGCTTGCCTTTTTGCCCACAATACTCCACTTGGTGCTCCAACGTCCTCCTGAACTCACCATGGAACTCTAAAGAGCACACTGGGCTTTGGGGCCAAGACTGCCTACAGATGCTGACCCCTCGATCTATTGTCCTATGCTTTTTGCACTACCCAGAGAAGGAGAAAATCCTTCATCTTGCTTGGCAGCAAAAAGTTGTGACATTTCAGAAGACTCAAATTTACCTGGATAATGACTGATCTTACTTTGAGAAACAGCTCTTGCAGCAGGTTACACCATTAGGACTGAAGCCGGCAGGTGCCAGGACCCCATGGAAAAATTCTAGCTAGCAGTATCCAGCATGGGACCGCCACCGACATCGGCCCCTCCCCGACGTCAGGCATCACATAAAAGGGGGCGGTCCCCCAGCATCCCCAGTTCTCTTCCCGCCGTCGACTCGCCAGCATCGACCTCATGGACGCCTGCATCAATGATATGACGCGCAAAATCTTTACAAAACCCATGTCTACTTCTCCAACTCCTTCTCTCGAAGGACACCCCTCAAAGTGCGCCTGCGGCAAGCAGATCCCCTTCGACGACCATCATTCGGCTTGTGTGAGGTGCCTGGGCCCGGAACATGACACTCAGGCCTGCTCCATCTGCCAACAGTTTAATAGCAGGACTAGGATCCACCGCCAAAAGGCCCTTCAGGGGTTCCTTCTTGAAGAGAAACTTCGCAAAATGGAAAAAAGACCTTCCTCCAAAGGGGATTCTTCCCATAAGACCGGAAAGCACCAGTACAAGCACCGGGACTCAGGTAGGTCGGGATCCCCCAGCAGGGCCTCTGAATCCATGGCCAGCTCCAGCTTTACGCGGTCCAACCGTTCTCCTTCCCGGGCCCGCTCCCAACCTCCCACAGTTAAGGTAAGGTCTTCAGGGGGTTCTTCAGCTTCCTTGCACCCGCTTAAGACCCACCGGGCGCCTGACTCTTCTTCCAGGCCTGACTGTTCAGAAAAACATAGAAAGTCTTCCTCTAAATCTAGCGGGGCGTCAGGCCGACACTGGGACACCGACCTCAGGTCCATCTCCCAGCCTCCCAAGGCCCCGGAAAGGAAGACCAAGGATCTGACGCCTCTTAAGCGGACGTCACAGAATAAAAAGGTGCCTGACCTGATGCCCGAAAAATAGACTCCTGACCTGACAGCAGTTGTACCGACGCTGAGTGACACTGGATGTCAGGGGTCCTCAGGAGAGGAGGCTGCCGTGCTGCCGGACGACCAGACAGGTGGGCACGGAGGACGCCAGCTCACCCGGGGAGCCGTTGACGGATCCGGTGGTTCCCCAGGACCCGACCCCAGCGACAGACCCACACCGACACTGGGCCCGTCGTATGGCATGAACATTCAGGAGATGACGGAATTGTTCACCTTCTGGTGGGAGACCTTCAGAAAGGACGTGGTCCCCAGTAAGCCTCTTCCATCTCCACCACCTACACCCCCTCCTCGGGAGGGTGAAGGCTCAAGACCCCCAACCCCTAAGGAGCCAACTCCACCTCTTAGGGGCAGATCTAGAGAGAGAAAAAGACGCCCATCACGGTCTCCCTCTGGGTCTCCGAACCCTAAACGACCCAGGGACAGACGACACCCACCGGGGGATGACTCCAGACCGGATACATCCGATACCTCCAGGTCTCCATCCCCCTATAGTCCCCCATCACCAGACCCACGAGACCAGCCAAGGTCACCACTGGATGATCCCTCTTTCTCCAAAATCATGAGGCACATCCAGGAGAATATGGGATGGGAGACTGAAGACTTGGACCCTGAGAGACAATGCCTTGCCCGCTAGCTTCGATAAAAGGACCCAAAGCCTGGGGTGGTCCCACCTCTAGTGGACACCTTCATGGACGTCACCAAGGCGGCTTGGAAGCGTCGGCACTCGACACCGGCTGTTCCTAAGAAGGCTGACCGCCTCTACAGAGCTCCTATGGAGGACCTGTATCTGGCGCAGCAACCCCTGGCAGACTCACTGGTCATTACAGCGTCTCATGATCGGTCTCAGCGACCGCAACACTTGAGTACCCAGCCTCCGGACCAAGAATCTAAGCAATTAGATTCAATAGTAAGACGCATGTATGCGGCTGCTACATGCTCGATAAGGTCTTTGAATTACCTCACGCACATGGTGCAATTTCAAAACGCCCTCTGGGAGCAGGGCCAAGACCTTTTGAAGGACTTTCCGGATAGCAAAAAGGAGGAGGAGCTGCTCAACCTCCTTCATACTGGGTCAGACATGGGGACCCAGGTTCTCCGAGCCGCTTACGATTCAGCAGACTCGGCTGCCAGAGGAGCAGCAACTGGCGTTTGTCTTCGGAGACACTCTTGGTTGAGAGTCTCCGGTTTCACCCCAGACGTTCAGAAGAATATCCTGGACATCCCTTATAACGAAGCTGTCCTGTTAGGTGAGAAATCCGAGGAGGTCATCACCAAGCTACAGGATGCCAGGAAGGCAGTTCGGACTGTACAGGCCCAAATCTGGTTCCTTTCAGAGGAACCAGAACCGTTTTCGCGGCAGGCAACAATGGCAACAGCCACATTCTGGCCAGCAACCCTGGGGCAATTTTGGTCGCAAAGGTCAAGCCAGATTCCCCACGGGTCAGGGCTCAAAGCGTCCCAAGGCAGCCCAGCCCACGGGACCCAATGCCACCACAGCATGACTCCTTCCCGGCCCTCGCCCCTCCTCTGGATCAAAGGATAAAGGTTGGGGGTCGCATCTCTCATTACCTTCCGGGATGGCAGAGGATCACTTCTGACTGGTGGGTGTTAAAGTTGGTACAGCGAGGATACTCTATAGAGTTCCTAGGCCACCCACCGTCCAAACCTCCCCTGCTCTCACATCACTCGGGTCAGCATGCTCTGCTCATCCAGCAGGAGATCTTGGCCCTTCTGGATAAGGAGGCCATAGAGCACGTTCCACCGGACCAGAAAGGAAAAGGTTATTATTCCTACTACTTCCTGGTCCCAAAGAAAACAGGGGACTTGCGCCCGATCTTAGATCTCAGCGATCTCAACACATTTGTGTTATACAAATGCTTCCACTTGGTGACCCTACCGGGTCACATCCCCATGCTCAAAGAAGACGCATGGCTAGCATCGCTGGACATGTAGGACGGCTACCATCTCCCGATCACTCGGACGCATCAAAGGTTTCTGTGCTTCTAGTTTCTGGGACGCCACTACCAGTTCCGAGCCCTACCGTTCGGATGGTCTTCCGCACCACGGGCGTTTGCGAAGTGCTTGGCAGTCATAGCAGCAACTCTCAGGAGGCAGGGCCACTATATTTTTCCGTACCTAGATGACTGGCTCCTCATGGCATCCTCTCGGGAGGCCCTGATGTCCGGGATTCAGGATACCCTTTGTCTTTTCCAATCATTGGGCATCATCATCAACCAGGAGAAGTCGCACCTTGTCCCGTCTCAGACTCTGCAGTTTTTTGGAGCAGTTCTGGACACCACTCTAGGGAAAGCATTTCCTCCTTCGGACAGGGCGGAACACAATGACGAAGTCAACGGTGCCCGCCAGGACCGTTCTTTGCCTGCTCAGACATATGGCAGCTGCCATTGCGACAGTTTCCCTAGCCCGACTCCATATGCGGGTTACCAGTGGATGTTCTTTGGGACTCAATGGGACCAGAAGCGAGTTGCATTATGCAGCATCCAGTCCGGATCATGAATGCTGTCATCCGAGACTGGCAATGGTGGCTCATCCCAGACCATCTCTCGAAAGGAGTCCCCTTCATGGCACCACCTCCTTTAGTGACACTCTCCACGGATGCCTCGGGATCCGGATGGGAAGCACACTTCAACAGGGTCAGGTCTCAAGGCTCATGGTCGTCTCTAGAGTCCCATCTGCACATAAATATTCTGGAGATGAGAGCCGTCCTCTATGCCCTACAAGCATTCCAGACGGACATTCCACTGGGTACTCTTCTGATTGAAACAGACAGTACTGCAGTGATGTACTATCTCAACAAACAAGCAGGCATTCATTCCTACCCCCTTTGCAGGGAGGCTCAAAGAGTTTGGAATTGGGTACTGCAACACGGCGCAAATATTATTGCAGTGCACGTTCCCGGAGTGGACAACACAATTGTGGGCAGTCTCAGCCGATCACAGGCCAGAGTCCACGAATGGGAACTGCTCCAGGAAGCCACAGAGGATCTGTTTCGCACATGGGGGACACCAGAATTAGACCTTTTCACGTCCCCATCCAACGCAAAACTGCCCAATTTTTGCTCGCTAGAAACATAGACTTTGACGGCAGATAAGGACCGCTTAGCCCATCTAGTCTGCCCATTTCCCTACCTACAGGATAGGCCGCAGATCCTAGCTAACCAACAGCCTATTTCTTCCTACCCCCCACAAGAATTGCCTTATGTCTGTCCCATGCATTCTTGAATTCTCCCACAGTTTTAGACCCCACAACCTCCTCAGGAAGGCTGTTCCATGCATCCACTACCCTCTCTGTGAAATAATACTTCCTCACATTGCCCTGAACACGCCCTCCTTCTATCTTTAAATTGTGTCCCCTTGTTCTTGCAAGTCTCTTTTTCTGAAAGATGCTACCCCCTTGGACTTTGTTAATTCCACTGAGGTACTTAAATGTTTCTATCATGTCCCCCCTCTCCCCCCTCTCCCTTCTTTCCTCAAGGGTATACATATTAAGCTCCTTTAGTCTCTCCTCATACATCTTCTGTTGCAGACCCTGCACCATTTTAGTTGCCCTCCTCTGGACTACCTCTATCCTGTCTATGTCCTTGCGGAGATGGGGTCTCCAGAACTGGACACAGTACTCCAGATGGGGTCTCACCAACTGTCTGTACAGAGGGATAACAACTTCCTGTTTTCTGCTGATGATGCCTCTCCCTATACATCCCAGTATACCCCCAGCCCTCCCTACTGCCTTCTCACATTGCTTGCTAACCTTAAGGTCATCTGGTATGATTACCCCAGGTCCCTTTCCTTTTTTGTTGTTGTTATTACCTCCCCACCCATTGTGTATTCTTCCCTGGGTTCTTGTTTCCCAGGTGCATTATTTTGCACTTCTTTGCATTGAATCCTAGCTGCCATACTTCCGACCATTCCTCCAACCTTGCCAAGTCCCTTTTCATCCTTTCCACGCCTCCTTGTGTATCAACCCTGTTGCAGATCTTTGTGTCATCTGCAAAAAGGCATACTTTTCCTTCCAGTCCCTCTGCAATGTCACTGATGAAGACATTAAAAAGGACTGGACCCAATACTGAACCCTGCGGTACCCCACTAGTAACCCTCTTTCTTCAGAGTGGACTCCATTTACAATTACCTTCTGTGTCCTGTTGTCCAGCCAATGTTTTACCCAGGCTACCACCCTGGGACCCACTCCCAGGCTGGTTAATTTGACTATTAATCTTTTGTGTGGGACTGTGTCAAATGCCTTGCTAAAGTCTAGGTAGGCCATGTCCACAGCCCCTCCCTGGTCTACTACTTTGGTCACCCAGTCAAAGAAATCTATTAGATTCGTCTGACATGACCTTCCCGCTGTGAACCCATGCTGCCTTGGGTCCTGCGCTCCACTGGCCTCTAGGTACTCAACTGTTCTTTCCTTCAGAAGTGACTCCATCACTTTCCCTACCACAGAGATCAGACTGACAGGTCTGTAGTTTCCTGCCTCTGTCTTGGTCCCACTTTTGTGAAGGGGAATCACATCCGCCTTCCTCCAGTCCTCGGGTACCACACCATCCTCCCATGATTTATTAAAAAGAGTAGCCAGTGGTTTCACTAGTTCCTCCCTTAATTCTTTTAGAATTCTGGGGTGAATTCCATCAGGACCCATTGCTTTGTCCACCTTCAGTTTTAGGAGTTCTTGCAGAACCCTTTCTTCTGTGAAAGGACTGGGATCGACCCCCTATCAAGAGTGCTTCTGTTAATTGGATTAGGCACTTCCCCTCCTCTTTTGTGAATACTGAGCAGAAATATTCGTTCAGTATCCCTGCTTTTTCACTGTCCCCCTCTGCCCACCCACCGTTCATTCTATTCAGCCTCACTATCCTCCCTTTGTCTTTCTCGCTCGCTGATGTACCTTAAAAGGTTTTATCCCCCTTCTTAACCGAGTTGGCTATCTTTTCCTCAGTTTGGGCCTTTGCTATTCTGACTTCCCTCCCTGCTTTCTTCTGCCTTAACTGGTACAGCTCTCTGTCCTGCTCCTTCTGTGTTTCCTTATACTTCCGGAATGCTATCTTTTTCTTCCTGACTTTCACAGCCACCTCTTTTGAGAACCATAGTGGCTTTTTCTTTCATTTTGATTTGTTTATTTGCTTCACACAAAGGCTTGTTGCCTCTGTGATGGCAGTTTGTGACTCCCTATTGTTGCTCCACCCCTCCTTCTAGCCTGTTTGCTAGTGCTTTTCTGAGGCACTCTCCCATCTTGCCAAAGTCAGCCCTCTAAAGTCCAGTACCCTCACTTTTGTATGGCTGACTCTGTAGCTGAGTTTAACGGAACCACACTGTTTGATGGTCACTTGTCCCCAGATGGCAACCCACTTCTAGATCTGAGATCTTCTCACTGCCCCCGTTTGAGAGTATGAGGTCTAAGATTGCTCCCTCACGAGTGGGTTCCGAAACTAGCTGTCTAAGGCCTGCGACCTGTAGGGCATCAAGAATGGCCCTGCTCTTGGATGTGGCTGCAGCAAATGTGCTCCAGTTAACATCTGGCATATTCAGGTCTCCCATCAACAGTATCTCCCCTTTCTCTGCCATTCTAAGAATGCCTTCTATCATATCCTTGTCCATTCTCTCCCCCTGACATGGGGGTCTGTACACAACCCCTGTGCGGATTGTGGTGTCCTTTCCAGTCTCCAAGGTGACCCACAGTGCCTCCTCTCCTCCCTGTTTACTCTTTTGTTCAGTTGCTTTTATCCCTTCCTTTACATAGAGAGCTACTCCTCCCCCTCTTCTCCCCTGCCTGTCTCTCCTGTAGGTTATCTACCCTGGTATGTTAACATCCCAGTCATGGTGCTCTGTGTACCATGTTTCTGTGACTGCTACGATATCCAGGCATCCCTCTTCCATCAAGGCCACCAGCTCAGGGAGCTTGTTGCCCAGACTATGGGCATTGGTACTCATTACCCTCCATTTCCTGATGGCCTAGTCCCTTTTGCCCCATCCCTGTCCTTCTTGCCTTTGTCACTTTCTCCATTTACCCCTGCCCTTCTCCCTATCGACACCTCTATGTTGGTGTTTGCTGCACTTACTACCATGATTATTTGGGGGCTGGGATTTCCTGCTCCTTTCAGTGCCTCCCCCTTGGCTAGTTTAAAGCTTGCCAATGAAG
Organism: Neoceratodus forsteri; assembly: GCA_016271365.2. Taxonomy (NCBI): domain Eukaryota; kingdom Metazoa; phylum Chordata; order Ceratodontiformes; family Ceratodontidae; genus Neoceratodus; species Neoceratodus forsteri. Next base: position 1,821,065,213 of record CM057449.1, on the reverse strand, counting down.
CATTTAAACCTATCACCTAGGATCCTGGTTCCCCTCCGGACAGATGCAGCCCATCATGCCAGTATAGGCTTGCATCACTCCAGGTGGACCCCAGTCCCCAATGAAGCCAATCCCTGAGCTCCACACCAGTTTTCAACCACTGATTGAATCCCATGTGCGGAACACCTAGCCTCTCCTATGCCATAGATGGGCAGCACCTCCGAGAAGGTTACCGTACGTGCTACTTGACTAAGGCCCCTCCCCAATTCCACAAACTCTTCCTGCACTTCTCCAATCCCTTTCTTAGCCAGGTCATTTGTCCCTAGATGGACATTGACATCCAGCTCCCCCCCCCCGTGCAGCTGCTCTGGCAATCCTGAGGATTCGTTCCCTGTCCCTCCAAGCCATGGCGCCAGGCAGGCACCTTACCTCCCTCTCCCTTCCTTCCCCAGTTCTACCTTCCTAACAATGGAGTCCCCCATCAGAAGTTGTTTCCTTCCCTGCAGGGTCCCCTGCCACCCTCCTGTGGGTCTCCTTTGTGGAGGTTCCCAACATCCTCCTTGGTCTCCACTGCAGGTGCCTCCTTAGAAAACCACACTTTGCCAGAATGGCATAGGAATTGTGAGAGGTACAACTGGAGGATGCGCCTGTTCCACCACCTCACCTCCCTGAGCCCACTGTGGTCCAACCGCTCCTCTTTCTTGGCAACCTCTGAGGCAATGGCAGTGGCACTGGTGGTCCCTGGATGGAAGAGGTCCCACAAATCCTGGCCAACTCAGCCTGGAGATGAGCAACCTCCTCCCTCAGCCCAGAGAGGTGCCTGCAGATGGGACAACACCGCATCCTCCAGAACGTCTCCCGGAAGACTGCTGCTCCACAGCCACTGCACTGCACCACTCCAATCATGTCTTATTTCTGTCTCCTTAACTGTTTGCAATCCTTACTCTTTCCTCTGTTTTTTTCTCTCTCTCTCCTTACTTTCTGCCTGTGTGCCCTTTAAGCTCCTGATTGTCCTGTTCTGAGACAAGAATATCCTATATTTCTCAGTAGACCACTTACTTGCTCAGAGGCAGACCTCCAGCAGCTAGAGGGGGCCAGAGAGCTACTCTTGCCCTTCTAGGATGGTGGGTCTTTGGTGGTTCTGTGATCACTCACTTCCTGCTCCCAAACAGGAAGTTCCTGTTGTCAGTCAAATCCTGTGCCTATAAAAATAGAACTAGCTTTGGGTGGGGAGGGCAATAGAGTCCCAGCACAGAAGTTCAAGTCACACAGCAGTCCTTTATCCTGGTGTCTTCTGCCAAGCTATTAGCAGAATCTTTCTAAGGCAGTCTTTAAATGTAGCTTCCTTCTAGCTAAGCCACTTCCCCTACTTACTAGATCTTTCTACAAGTAATTTAAACCTCACAGCTATTAAGTCCTTTCAATCACCTGAGATTTACACCTAGATAGCTGTTCAGATACCCATTCAGTTCAGTTAACCCAGACAAACGCACACTTTTTTTTTTGTTAGGTTTTTTATACCCTAAATAAAAGGTCCAAGTACAAAAGTTCTTCTTCTTTAGTCCTAGCAGAGAAGTCCAGTCACACAGCAGTCCTTTCTCCTGGTGTCTTCTGCCAAGCTTTCCAGGGCCTGGTGTTTTCTGGCGAGACGCGTTGTCCCTCTCTTGGACAGGCAGATTCCTCTATGCTTTCCCGCCCTTCCCTTTGATCCAGAGGGTTTTACTGAAGCTCCGACAAGAGCGGGCATCATTGATTCTGGTAGCGCCCTTTTGGCCCAGGCAAATTTGGTTCCCTCTATTACATCAGCTGACCCAGGAACCTTCGGTGCCTCTGCCATTCAGCTCTCAACTTCTGTCCCAGGAGGCAGGCTCCTTAGTCCATCCGGATCTTCGGTCGCTGAACCTGCATGCCTGGCTCCTAAAGACATAGCAGTCCTGAGATATGGGGTCTCTCGGAAAGTTGCGGACATTCTGGCGGCAGCCAGAAAACCCTCCACTCATGCCACTTATTCCATGAAGTGGTGCAGATTTTGCATCTGGGCTCAAGCTCGCAGATTGACCCCATTGGATTGTTCAGCGAGGTCAGTGTTAGACTACCTTCTAACCCTGTCACAGGCAGGCCTTACCCTATTCTTCCATTAAAGGTTCACCTGTCACCATTGTCATGTATCATTCACTCGATAGGTCATAGTGCTCTCTAGCTCAACTAGAGGCTTCACACGCTTTTTTGCGTGGCATCCTTCACCTGCGACCTCCTATCAGAGACCCGGTTCCACCTTGGGATCTCCCCTTTGTTTTAGAGCAGCTTACTCTACCTCCTTTTGAACCAGCCACAGATTGCTAGTTGTGTCTCCTCACTTGGAAGACGCTCCTTTTAGTTGCTGTTACTTCTGCCAGAAGAGTTTCCGAGCTTCATACACTCATGTGCAAGGATCCTTATTTGGTTTTTCACAAGGACAGGGTCTCCTTTAGAAGAAATCCTAAGTTCCTTCCCAAAGTGGTCTCGGCGTTCACACTCAACCAGGATATAGACCTGCCGGTGTATTACCTGAATTATGATAACAGGGGGGAGGCCCTGTTGCACACTCTAGATGCACATAGATGTCTCAGATATTATCTGACCAAAACCAAAGCCCATCGTAAGTTGGACCAGCTCTTTGTTTCCTACACACAGCGGATGCTTGGTGCTCCTGTTTCGAAACAGTCGCTTTCCAGATGGTTGGTCAAGTGCATTATGTTCTGTTATCAGAAGCACAATAAACCCTTACTGGGACCGGTGAAGGGTCATTCTAGAGGTGGCTATACTTCGCTGCGCTCAAAATGTCTCCACTTCAGCCATCTCAGTGTAGCTAATCTTGGAGCACTGTGCACACTTTCATCAGACACTACAGTTTGGACATTGCCTTAGGCAGAGCTGGATTTGGCTTGGCGGTCCTTCACGGACTCTTGTCCTGAAGTCTGAGTCATCTCTCCAACCCTCCTCCCGGTAGCAAATTGTTCCCTTACTGCTTGGGAATCGGTCCTAATGGTGTAACCTGCTGCAAGGGCTGTTTCTCGAAGTAAGATAGTACAGTTACGTCAGAACTTACTGTAACAGTAGATCTTCGAGAACAGCTCTTGCAGCAGGTAGTTTCCCTCCCAGCTTCTCCTCTGGAGGTTGAGTCTTCTAACCTAGTTTTTAGGCTACAGTGTCCTTTGACACCTTTTCTAACCTTCCTTTGGAAGCGGATCCTCGGTCTCCCCTTCAGATGTCACACTTGAGCCAGGAGTCTCCGGCGGGAGAACTGGGGATGCTGGGGGACCGCCCCCTTTTATGTGATGCCTGATGTCGGGGAGGGGCCGACATCGGGGGTGGTTCCCATGCTGGATACTGCTTGCTAGAATTTTTCTGTGGGGTCCTGGCGCCTGCCGGCTTCAGTCCTAATGGTGTAACCTGCTGCAAGAGCTGTTCTCGAAGATCTACTGTTACGGTAAGTTCTTACGTAACTGTACTTTCCACAACTATTATGGCAAAACGCAGGAAATACATCCCCATTATGAGAGGCCTGAAAGCTCAGAATATTCACTTATTCCTCCCAAAATGGTGATTTTCTTTTTTTCGAAGATGAGTCCCAAATCTATGAAACAGCGGAGGCAGCCATGGCTGGACTAGCTAAAAAGAGCATTAGAGTTGACATGCATCTCCCACATGGATCCCCCAAAATCCTTAGCCTCCAAACTGGCACAGAGACTCTGGGCTAAGAGGGGCAAGCAAACTACAAAAGCACAGAGACGCCAGCAGGCTGCAGAAGCCATTAAAGACATTATTGTACATTTGAAAGGCACTACAACAGTTTCTGAGCAACTTCAACCTGACCAGAATACAGTGAACTGATATCCTTAAGTTACAATATATGTCGGATGGGGTGACTGCTCCCCTGTTGGGTTTCCTTATTCCCAGCCCGGTCCCCGTGGTAAGACCCTACTAAAACTGGTATCACGAAATACATCTAGCTTACTGAAACTGAGTTGTGGAATAGTTGTCGCCTGTGCTCTCCCTCCTCTCAGCCTTATACAACACTTAGTATGCATGACAGGTTAGCTTACCTGCCAACTTCTGGCCATAATGGCAAGTAAAGGCTATTTCTGTTTGGAAGGACCCCTCTGGTGGAATTTTGCTGCTCTGGGGATGCCCCCCTCAGATCTTTGCTGCGTGTAAGCCATACTGGAGCGCTCTCATGTCTCCCGTTCATTTTTGCTTATGCCCATGTGTGTTACATACCCTGCTGCATGTGCACCGATCCAGTCCTCCTTGTGATAAATTGTGACGGTACCTGAAACTGCTTCCAGGCAACTCCTGAGATAAGGTAGCATACCGAAGCAAAGTTAGTGCGCTGGGGAGAGACTGACAGCTGACGGGGAGCAGGGAAGCAGCACAGGTACAACATCCTGCTCATCTACCACTCTTCAATGACAATGAAAAGGTTTTGTTTCCTTCTTCCTACACAGCTTTTGGTTCTTGATGGGGTTGGGGTGGGGGGCCTGCACCATGGGTTGCGGGACGCACGCAGACATGAATGGTCCACTGATCCTGAGGTGGCTATCACTCAGATGCCCCACCATAAGACTTTTAATGGACCTGGCTGGTGACCAGCAGAACTTATTAGAGTACAGCACTCTTACCCAACAACTGCCTCAGTACCCGTTTACTGCAGGATCAAAAAGTATGTGTACTATTATGTTATTGTAGTTGGTGAGGGAGTTACCATGCCCCATTCCCTTTCAGACCACTTGGGGGCGGGAGAGGGATTTTCCACTCTTCCTGTTTCTTTCTCCAGATTTTTTGGGGCCCCAGGAGACCTTCAAACTGACAGCCTAGAACTGCATCCAAAGTTTGTGGTGCTCCACCCCACTCCCACCTAGACAGCTATATACCTGATACGGTGCTGACCATAAGGGGCTGCTTCCAACACACAGGACTGCTAGACAGAGGTTAAAACCTCCACCCCCCCACTGTTCTGTAACTCTGGAACACATGCCTGACAAGTGGTGTCCCGGATGACTCACATTTCTAGTGTATTCACTATAGTCCCCCTCTGGATTATGAGATGTCAGCCCATACACTTTCACCCACCTAAGCTGTTATTGGCTGTAGGCCTTTCACACTGAGGTACTCCTTCCAGGCAGGTATTCCTGCCACAGGGCTGCTCCACAGCCCCTGTCTTGGAAGTCTGTATCTACAGGAGTCCCAGTTGGACCCTAACACCTCCTGGCCCCTGCAATTTCTCCTTTTCTGGTGGATCCTGTTCAATCCATAGTTTACGTTCACACTGTGACCCTACAGTTGGTTAGATCTTCTTCGAGGAGATCTGTTTCATCAGACCACACCTATGGAACTTATAGCTGCCAGGCACTAGGACCGCACAGATATTTTTGCAAGCAGTCCACTAGGGGCGGCCTACGATGACGTCTGATGTTGGCTTGCCCATATAAACGTGGGTGGCCCCTTTCCACTTCAGTTCTTTTCCCACTGTTGACCATACATGTCGGGCCGTGCATGGAAATGACGCTGTTCCAGTAATCGCTTTTTCATGTTTTTCTCATCAAAGTTACTAATCACTTTCCTAGTGGTGCTTTTCAGTGGCGTGTATGTCGATTAAGGAGCCATTGAAACTGTTCTGTTATTGTGAATGTGTTGAAAAAATACACTCTGGAGATTCACACATCTGTGTATGTTGTCTTGGCCTGGACCATAACGTACAGACATGCCCGATTTGCAGAGGGTTCAACACAACCACCTGGCAATGCCGAAAAGGCACTTTGGAAAAGCACTTCCTCAAATAGCAGGTAGCCCAAATGGAGAAGAAGCTCCAGCAAAAGAGCTCAGCCACATTGCTGGCCCATTCCTCAGGATCCAAGGCCTCCAAGTCCCGGAAGAAGACTTCTGGGTCATACAAGCACAAACACTGGGAGAGGGAGGGAGAGAGAGAAGGACAAGACCTTCTTAGTTCGCTCCAGGTTGCTCCTCCATACAGGTACGACCTTATAAGCGCCATCAACAGCCTCAGCAGCAGCACTGCTCACTCTCCTTCCAAGTCAGGGCAGGCTATAAGCGCCACCAGGCCTAGTACAGCCGGTGCGTCACCATTGGTGACAGAGGTATTGCCTCCCCTGTCTATCTCTACCGGCATTCCCATTGACCACATGGACGCCGATGTTTAAGCTTTACTCTTCTCCTTTACAGACATACTAAAACGTCTGCTACCTCCTCCTCCTCCTATAACAGGAACCACGTCAATAGGGTCCCTAAGTTAGGCCTCCACTTGATAACTGCTAGGGCTGTGCACCAGCACTCTTTTCGAGCACTGACTACCCCACCAGTGCACTCCATTCATCCCGATGACCAGTCTGACGACGACCTGAAGTATAATCCTGAGTCCTGACCTTATAATGCAGGATGAAAAGGAGGAGGTTTAAGATTTTGTGGAAAGCCCTTATGCAAGGACTATTCCCACTGTGTCCAGAGGTAGTGAAGACTCTGTGGTTTACACCCCCTATCTTTCATAACCATGATGCAGCAATTGCAAGCTGCCATTAGGGTTACCACCTGTCCTGATTTTCGCAGGACAGTCGTGATTTGGGTGGCTGTGTCCTGCAAAAAAAACATGAAACATACTAAATGTCCTGATTTTATAGTAGAGCAAGTATTTTCTAACTTTCCACTAAATGTTGCAGACAACTACAATACCTTAACTAAAACACCTTAAAATGATAAGAAACAATAGAAGCAACTAGGAAACTACTGCACTTAGCCTTAATTCTGATTATATACAGAAAACAAGTCTGTTGCATCGGTCGAGGTTATGTACTGTCCTGCGAAAAATCATGTTTCAGTAAGAAATGTCCCACTTTGGGCTTCTTAAAAGGTGGTAACCCTAGCTGCCATGGGGTTCAATTTGGAGGAACAGGACATCACCAAGAAGAACCTGGTTGAGTTCTTGGAGTTGTCTGATGCCCCTCCAATAATTATTCCACCCTCCTCCCTGCCCTGGAGAATGCCACTCTTGCTGCCTGGCATAGGCCCAACATGGTTCATGCTATACCTAGAAAGGCAAGACAAGATGTACTAGGCTCCCTCAGGCAAACCCTTTTTTGCAGGCTAACCTGAGGCAGATTATATAGTCATAAATGCTGCCAGCGACAGATCCAAGGCACCAAAACATCTTGGCTATCTTCCTCCTGATATGGAGTCAAGGAGGTTAGATGAATTGGGCAAAAGAACCTATGCCTTATCCCTTTTAGGCCTTAGAATTGCAAACTATCAGGCCTATATGGTCAAATACCAAAACACACTCTGGAGGAAAGCTAAAGCAATTTCTCAAGCTCTCCCAGAATGTCACCTAAACAGGAGCTGCTCAAAGCTCTAACAGCTGGGGCTGATGTAGGGAAACACCTGCTGTGTATGGCCTATGGCATCTCTGATGCTTCAGCCAGAGCAGCTGCCTCAGGAATATGCCTTAGGAGATACTCCTGGCTTAGGGTGGCTGGCTTTGTGAATGACGTACAGCAGTCCATTCGCAGTGCCCCCTTTAGAGGATACAAGTTATTTGGTGCAGATGTTCAAGATATGTTCGCTAATCTGCAGGCCTCAGGGAGAACCCTGAAATTAGTACATTCCCTCTGTCATACCCAACCAAGGAGTAGACAGAGGTTTCCTTTTTGTCCGGCCAGTGCTAGACACCATACCACTGCAAGACAGGATAAGGGTAGGGGAGCAGGAGCCCTGCCTCCCCAGGTGCCCACTCAAAAGCCTCAAGAGATGACGGAGTGGCAGAAGCCACCCCAACTGGCTCTGCTTGATTCTTTTTACAACCCTCAACCACCATTTCCTTCAAGGGTGGTTGTTTGGAGGTCGTCTCTTCCTTCACCTGGACCAGTGGAGGAAGGTGACTTCAGATGCCTGGGTCCTGGAAATAGTAGCACAAAGTCATGCTCTGGAACTTCTAGAACTACCTCCAGATCATCCCCCAGTGCCTTCACATTATCCTCCAGATCATAGTCCTTTGTACCTGGAGGAAGTCCAGATTTTGCTTTAGAAAAGGGCAATAGAACCTGTTCCCCTGGAACAAAAGAACACAGGATTCTATTCTTGGTACTTCCTAGTCCCATAATGGACAGGAGATCTGAGACCTATTCTGGATCTCAGGGACCGGAACTTCTTTATCAAGTGCAAAAAGTTCAGAATAATCACACTGCAGGGCATACTCCCATTACTACAGGTAGGAGATTGGAGCTGTTCCCTGGACATGAAGGATGCCTACCGTAATATCAAAATTCGAAAACCTCTCAGGAAATATTTAAGGGTTCCTGTTTCAAGGGGAACACTACCAATTCAGGGTATTTCCCTTAGGCTTATAATCTGCACCACGGGTCTTTGCCAAATGCTTAGCAGTAGTAGCAGTCTGTCGCGGGGAAGGCCTTTATGAATTTTTTCACCTGGATGATTGACTAATTAAAGCTCACTTCAAGGAGCAACTCTTACACACTCTAGCCCACACAAGATACTTGTATGATGCTCTAGGGAATACTGTCAATGTACCAAAATCTGTCTTGACCCCTTGCCAGCATCTACAGTGTATAGGGGCAGTTTTGGACACAGCCAGAGGCTCAGCCTTCCTGCCATTGGACATAGCAAAACGTCTGATTGCACAGGTCCAGATGGTCCACAACAGCAGGTGTGTCACGGCCAGGGCATTCCTGAGGCTCCTGGGCCTGATGGCAACAGCCATTGTCACAGTACCCCTGGCCAGACTACACATGAGAATCCCTCAGTGGACACTAAGATTCCAGTGGGATTCACGCACAGATGATCTAGAACAAAATGTACTAGTAACCTCTCCTGTCCGCGAGGTGCTCCAGTGGTGGATTTTATTTATTTATTTAGTTAGTTTTTGTTGATCGAGAAACGAGGACTAGGCAATTCTGCCTATTTTCAGCCTCTTCCCGGGGAGAGGGGGAAGATACAGATGTCTGGGTAAAGAATTGGCTAGAGAAAAGGACACAGAGAGTAATAGTAAACGGAGTTAATTTTGAAGAAAGGGGGGTTACTAGTGGGGTACCGCAGGGTTCAGTATTAGGACCGGTCCTCTTCAATGTCTTTATAAGTGACATTGCAGAGGGACTGGAAGGAAAAGTATGTCTCTTTGCAGACGACACAAAGATCTGCAACAGGGTTGATACACAAGGTGGGGTGGAAAGGATGAGAAGGGACTTGGCAAGGTTGGAGGAATGGTCAGATGTATGGCAGCTTATATTCAATGCTAAGAAATGCAAGGTAATGCACCTGGGAAAGAAAAACCCAGGGGAAGAGTACACAATGGGGGTGAGATACTAACAGCAACAAAAATGGAAAGGGACCTGGGGGTAGTCATATCAGATGACCTAAAGGTGGGCAAGCAATATGAGAGGGCAGTAAGGAGGGCTAGGGGGATACTGGGATGCATAGGGAAAGGCATCACCAGTAGAAAACAGGAAGTTGTTATCCCTCTGTACTGACAGCTGTGGTGAGACTCATTCTGGAGTACTGCATGCAGTTCTGGAGACCCAATCATCCACAAAGACATAGGCAGGATGGAGGCAGTCCAGAGGAGAGCAACTAAAATGGTGCAGGGTCTGCACTGGAAGACATATGAAGAGAGACTTAAGGAGTTTAATATGTATAGCCTAGAGGAAAGGAGGGAGGGGGGACATGATAGAAACGTTCAAGTACTTCAGGGGAATCAACAAAGTCCAAGAGGGTAGCATCTTTCAGAAAAAGAGGTGTGCAAGAACAAGGGGGCACAATTAGGAGATGGGGGAGGGGGGGCGGCTCAGAGGTAATGTAAGGAAGTATTTTTTTACAGAGAGGGTTGTGGATGCAGGGAACAGCCTTCCGGAGGTGGTTGTGGAGTCAAAAACAGTGGTGGAATTCAAGCATGCATGGGACAGTCATAAGGCAATTCTGTGGGGTGGAGGTAGGAAGAAGTAGGCTGTTGGTTAACTAGGATCTGCAGCTTATCCATTAGGTAGAGAAATGGGTAGACTGGATGGGCCAAGCGGTCCTTATCTGCCGTCAAATTCTATGTTTCTGTGTTTCTATGTCAACTGACATACAGAACCAGATTAAGCTGTTGGTGGTATTTTAGTGAATGGGGGAAATTTGGCCAGGACACCAGGGAGATTCCCCTTCTCTTTTTGAGAAGTGTCATGGGATCTTTAATATCTACCTGAACAACCACCAGAACAGGCAGACAGGACCTCGGTTTAACGTCTCATCCAAAAGACAGATGGAACCCAGCAATCTGCTGAAGGGAGTTCATTTCTTGATCTTCTCCTCTCACCAGATTTTTAACTACAGATGCCTCAGGGATAGGCTGGGAAGCTCACCTGGGGCCCCAATAGACACAGGGTACATGGACCAAAGTGGTGAGCACCGTCCACATAGATGTCCTAGAGATGAGAGCTGTTCTCTATAGCCTACAGGCCATCCAGATCTATCTGTCCTTGTGTCTTCTATTAATATAGATGGACAGTGTCACTGCAGTGCATTACATCAACAAGTAAGGGGAAATTCATTCCTATGTCCTGTGCAGGGAAGCAATGAAAGTCTGATATTGGGCTGTAGAACAAGGTCTAGAACTGTCAGCAGTACCTGTTCTAGGTGCTCAAAATGTCTTGGCAAACAGGCACAGCATGTCACAGTCCAGGATGCACGAGTGGGAGCTGCTGACCTCTGTGGCAGAGGACCTGTTTGATAGATTGGGTCATCCAGAGTTGGACCTTTTGTGTCCCCACACAATGCAAAACTACTGCTTTTTGGCTCGCTCTCTCCAGGGCCTGGAGTTTTCTGGCGAGATGCGTTGTCCTTTTCTCTTGGATGGGGAAGTTCCTGTACACCTTCCTTCTAATTCAGAGGGTGCTAATCAAACTTCACATGGAGGGGGCAGCTCTGATCCTCATTGCTCCCCTATGGCCTCGTCCGATGTGGTTCCCCTTACTGCAACAGTTGGCAGTGGAACTGCCAGTACCCTACCCTTATGCTGTGGCCTACTGTCACAGGAACAAGGAACCCTGGTTGGTATGGCCTCTTACGGCGACACCAGCACAGTGAATATACACACCTGTCGGCAAAATCGACACTTGCCGACAAATCGCTCTGGGTGCCCAAGAACACCTGGATTGCACTGCGATCAATCCAGGAAACAGGGTGTCACAGAGCAGGGCCCCCTACAGCAAGGGTTCAGACAAGCCCCAATAGAAAACCAGGTCGAGACACACAAGATCCGTGGACTGCAACGCGTGACGAAGTTCCTGTCGGGAAAATGCCAGTCGACATAAAGAATGTCGAACCAGCATGATAGAGCCACCCTGGTCCATCTGGACCTTAAGTCCCTTCACTCTCATACACGTCTCCTGAAAACATAGCCATCGCTAGATTTGGGGTTTCCCAAAAGGAGCTTGATGTCTTGGTGGCTGCCAGAAAGCCTTCCACCAGAGCTACTTATTCTATGAGGAGGAAGCGGTTTGCTTTGGGACCACTTCTCATCACTTAGATCCACTTACCTGTCCAGTAAATCAGGTTCTAGAGTATCTGCTGTCCTTGTCAGATGCAGGCCTACTGTACTCTTCTGTCAAAGTGCACTTGGCTGCCATTTCAGCCTTCCATGTGCCTACTGAAGGTCATGTGGTTGCCCAGCTGGAGGTGGACCATGTGTTTTTGAGAGGCATTCTGTGCTTGAAGCCTCCTATCTGTAATCCAGTCCCAGCTTGGGATCTGAATTTTGTTTTGGAAAAGCTTACTTGGGCCCCTTTGAGCCAGCTGCAACTTGTGGTCTACACTTCCTTTCTTGGAAAGTGTAATTTTTATGTTTGCTTGCACGCATGTGCAAGAAACATAGTGCTACCCTACAAGTTTTCGTAGGTGTGCCTCCCCCACTTACAATGCCCTGCTCCCTTTTGCAGGTGTGACTATACCGCGCCAATGAATGTCCAAGCTGTCAGCGACAGCCGTTCAGATGCAGTGGCATACAATTTTGAGGAAAACACCGCCACAAGTGGTAACTTGGAGGCAATTTGCATACTGCCGCCAGCAGTATGCAAATTGCCTGCATGCACACTGCATCTAAAGTGACACAGACAGTCAATCCTCTCGAACACCTACGTAGTACATGCTGGGAGCCCACCCTAGCGTGTTTCATGCACTCCCCACCCGCACACTGTATGGCCAGCGGGGTGCTCAATCCCCTGTCAGCTCCACTGCACCCCAACCAGATTTCAGGTACCATGCTGGAGCCCACCCCAGCATTGCAAAAGTCTGTATGGCAACGGAGGTGCCCAACCCCCATCGGCTCCACTGAACTCCCCCAACAAAAAACACCGACTTCCAGTTGCCATGCTGGGAGCCCACCCAACATGGCAAAATCCAGAGTGACGACGGCGGTGCCTAACCCCCCGTCGGCTCCACTGAACCTCCCCAACACAAAAAATACCGACTTCCAGTTGCCACGCTGGGAGCCCACCCCATTGTGGCAAACGTCCATATGGCCGATGGGGGTGCCCAATCCCCCATCAGCTCCACTGCACCCCCCAAGAAAATAAACTTCCAGATGTCATGCTGGAAGCCTGCCACAGCATGGCAAAGGTCCCGCGTCGTCTTCTGAAATAAAAAAAAAAGACAACTGTAAAAAAAAAAAAAAAGGTCCCTCGTTGACTGTCTTGCCCCCAGCCCGCACTCCCCACCCCCACTCCATCCTTATTACCTCCGGAGCCCAACACGATGATCTTTGGTGGACCGGAATACGTCTGCACTCTTCAAAGCTGACATAAGCTGAAGAAATGCCGGTAAGCTGTATAATGGCATAAATGTTTTTTCTATTTTTGGTGCATATCTCTACTCTGCCATTTTGGGAATTTTCACCAAATTTCAACATAGGTTCTTAGGTCCCACCTCATGAACTCAGTCACTGTCATTTGTTATTCAGTCCTGAAAGGTGATTTCACGGTCACTATGCGCGGAACCACCTTTGGGACTATAATGAAATGACAAGTGTCATAGTCCATGAGGTAGGCTCCCAAAACCTTATGTTGAAAATTTGGTGAAAAATTCCAAAATGATCTGTTTTATTTAACGCATTAAGTAGTTCTTAGTACACGTCAGAACCTCAGAAATTTTTATATTTTTTTATCTAGATTTTCAACATTGCCATTTTATCACACCTCCTTATGAGCAGTACAGCTGTCATTTTTCACATCTCGCCCAAAATGTGTTTTCATGCATGTAGCGCGCAATGGCGTGGTCGGTGCACGAAATCAATGTTCGGGACAGATTAAGAAAATCACAGTGACAGTGTTCATGAGCAGATATCTTAAAATGGCTATGTTGAATATTTGGTGACAAAAGTCCATAAAATGACTGTTACAAGCATGCATTGCGCAGTTTCTACGCACCATAGTAAGTTCACGAATTTGTAATATTTTCAGTCCAGATTTTCAACACTGGCATTTTTCCACACCTCCTTATGAACAGTACAGCTGTCATTTTTCACACCCTGACTGAAATGTGTTTTCACACTTCCAGCGCAGAAATGCATGGTCGCTGTGGGAAATCAGTGTTCTGTACACATTAAGAAAATCACTGTGATACTGTTCATGAGCGGAGGTCCCAAAATGCCTGTGTTGACAATCTGCTGTAAACAATCCCCAAACTAATTACATTACGGGTGTACGTTGCGCAGTTTCTACGCACACTCGTAACTTCACAAGTTTGTTTATATTTTCACTCCAGATTTTCAACATTGCCATTTTTTACACCTCCTCATGAACAGTACAGCTAATTTTTCACATCCTGTTTGAAATGTGTTTTCGCAGCTTTGGTACCAAATGGCGTACTCGCTGTGCAAAATCAGCTTTCGCTAACGAACTGATTTTGCCACTGTTCATGAGGTGGGGGTCACAAAAAGCCCATGTAGAAAAATTGGATTGAAAATACAAATGAACGCCTGGGGCGTTAGGGTTTCCAGCCATACTGTCCCTCCCTGTAGAGACTGCCAGGCATCAGGGGTGTGACTTGGGATTGTCGCCTGTAATGCTCATATCATTCCTCCCCCTTCCCCACCCACACCCTGCAGCCAGTGACAGGCATCGAGGTGTGCCTTAGACTCTTCGGCCCCAAAGTTCACCCCATTCTCCTATACTGCACCCATCTCACCATATTTTCTTATGGAATGGGGTGAGCATAAGGCCCAAAGACCCCAAGGCACACCGTGACACTTGTCAGTGTCTGCAGGGTAGGGTGTGATGAAATGGCGTGGCCATTATGCCTAACGACCCAAAGGCACACCCCCAATGTCTGTCAGTCTCTGCAGGGTGGTGGTGGAGTTGGCTTCAGTTCAATACTTCACTGCCATTCCTATTATGCAGCTCTGTAACTCCTACACTGCCAATGCCAATGCAAGCAAGCAAACATTCGGCATTGACAAATGCTTGTTATTAGTTTCTATTATTTCTGCTTGAAAAATTTCAGAGATTCGGGCTCTAATGTGTGAGTCATCTTATCTGATTTTTCACAAAGACAGGGAGCCTCTGCATACCAACCCTAAGTTTCTACCAAAAGTGGTGTCTGAGTTTACTTTGAATCAAACAGTCCACCTGCCAGTTTATTTTCTTGAGCATGCCAGTCCAGGGGAAGCATTGCTCTATACTCTAGATGTGCATAAAATGCTGAAGTACTATATACACTGTATGAAGAACTGCAGAAGTCCTTTTGTTTCATTCACACCTGGGAAAGAGGGTACTCCTGTTTCTAAACAATGCCTGTCCAAATCGCTGGCTAGCTGTATTACTTTCTGTTACAGGAGGTTGGGTGAAGGTGGCTGGCCCGGTGGCACTGAGGGTTGAGGCGCTGGATGCCACACCTTGTGCCATGCCGGCGACCCGGGTTTGGGAATGGACTCGGGCCACCGGGGGTTGGCAGGGGAGAGGAAGGATTGAGTGTCCCATGACTGCTCTCATTTCTCTAGAGAGGGCTGGGGCACTGCAGTGCACTGTAGCTGCGACTGGTGGAGGCCAGCAGCACTACAGCAGCGAGCAGCAATGGGGGGGAGAGCGCGGCAGGCGTCAGCACATATGTGCTCGGATGCCATTGCACATCCGGCTCTCCAGGGACAAGTAATCGGGAGGAAAATAGTGGGTCAGCAATCTCGGCAGCTGATGGCTGTGCCTCCCCAGTTTCTGAGAAGATCCTGCACACAGAGTGCGTGGCGATGAAGGCTGGCTCTGTGGGGATGCCAGACTAGGCTGGGGGGAAGCAGGTGTTGTCGGCCGGGGATCATGGAGATCTGCTCAGCGGTGAGGAGGATAAAATAGAAATATGATTAAAAAAAAAAAAAGGAAGTACGGTGAAGAACTTTTGTTCGTGGTCATTCCACCAGATGCATGGCCACTTCTGTTGCATGTTTCAAAAATGTGTCTGCTGCATAGATTTGTGCAGCTGCCACCTGGAGTACTGTCCACACTTTCACTAAACACTACAAACTGCATCCCGAAAAAGGGTCGACTTTGGCCAAGTGTGCTTCAAGGCCTTCTTTCTTAGGCTTGTAGGCTCCAGCCACCCAAACTGTTTACCGTCAGTACTGCTTGGTCCTCATTCCATCGGTTTGGCCTAATGAAAGAGATATCATTAAAGAAGATAGAACAGTTATGTACTTACCATAACAGTAGACCTTTGAGATAATCTCTTTCACCAGGCCATGCCGTCCCACCCTCCATCCCCCCTGAGGGTCCTAGGACTCTGTAAGTGCTGTCTCTTTCTCCATAAGGGCCTACCTGCTGCTCTCTGTCTCACCTGGTCGGCAGAGCCTAGGTTCTTTCCTGGTTCCCTACAGAGGGAGGTCCTCCGATCATGATCTCTGGGTGGTGAACTGAGTAGGGAAGGGGCCACCCACGTTTACATGGGAGTGCCACCGTAGGATGTTATTGTGGGTGGCCCTTAGTGGCCTTCTTTACAGTAAGTTTCCATGTCATCTTAGTGACTGGCGGCTCTAAGTTCCATTGGTGTGACTTGATAAAAGAGAGTCTCTTGAAGATCTACTGTTATGGTAACATCCCCCCCGCCCCCAATGGTTCTTGAGTATTTCTGAATGTGTTTTTTTACAATGGCCATCATGGTAGAATTAATGTATTATCCAACATTATGGGGGGGAAGAGGTGGCTGGGGTGACTGGAGGGTGGAACAGTGTCTCCTGTGATTTTGATATAGTAACCCGATGGGTACACCTTAAATTCACCTGTGCTTCTGGAATGTGAATGGGCTTTCCAACCTAGTTAAATGGGCTAAAATATTCTTCTGCATTAAAAAGCTGACACCTGACCTTGTCTAGCTCCAGGAGTTTCATCTAACCCCTGCTGAACGTGCCAAACTCCCTGAATTGGGTCACACAGCAGAATACTCTTTCTCTTATGAGAGTGGACGTCAGTGGGGGGAGGGGGAGTTATCCTCATCCTCTGCCTCTCCTCCTAAAACCATTCATCGAACAGCAGGTGTAGAGAGACCTAGAAGGCCATCTAATCATGGTCCCAGGGTACACTGCGTGGCCAGGAGGTCACACTGGCAAACTTTTACCTCCCTCCAGGGGCCAGTACCCCTGTATTCAGATCGCTAATGGAAAGAACGATCTTCACAAAAAGGACCCTCCTGCTAGCAGGAGATTTTCATATGATGCTACTGCCATGCCTGGACTTCTCAAACCCGAACCCTCATAGACAGCCAGCCTCACATAAACACTTAAAAAAACTGGTTCAGGAGTTAGGGTGGGTAAGTACTGTATATAGTGCATGCTGAATCCCAGGTTGTATAACTACACTCAGTGCTCCTCCATACATTACTTGTATTCCAGGATAGACTACAGCTTTACTCAGGCAGAGAATATGTCTAGGGTCACCCAGTATTCACTGGGTGGCATCTGCCTATCTGACCATGACTCAGTTAACATTTACCTGGACTTTGGTTTGGATAAATGCTCCAGAAATTGGCATCTCAACACGTGCTTCCTGAAATCCTCTGCCTTCCGCACCTCTGTAGGGGAGAAACTCGAGATTTTTGGGGACGACCCTGAAGCTAACACTTCCTACTCTATTAGGTGGGGTGCAGTGAAGGTACTATTGAGGGGTCACCTCATACTATTTACCGCGCACCAGAAAAAGCAAAGGCAGGAGCAAGGGCAGACCCTGAAAGACACCTTTCGTTTCTTACAACAGGTCCACCAGCAGGGGAACCGCTCCCGCACCCTGCAGATTGCAAAAGTCAAGAAAGACTACAAAAAACTTTGCCAGGAACAAACTGAGATTGCCCTCTCCTTCCTGTGGCAGTATTTCTATGAAGTGGGGGCCAGATCTGATTGGCTTTTGGCCTATCAGCTTTGGAAGCAGTGATGTGCTGATATGATTTAAGCCATATTACACTCGACTTCAGGGATCTGGTTAACCAAATACCAGGAAATAGTGAAGGCCTTCTAGCAATATTATTACCTCTACACATCTCCTCAGCAGGAATCACTGGACGACTCCTTGCAATGCCTGCAATTTCCCAACCTTTCCCTGGACCAGGAGAACCAACTTATGACTCCTGTTGCATCAGATTCCCAATTATCCCTCCCTGACTTCAGCCTTTATCACCAAGACTGTGGAAAATGAGGCGGAGGTGTAGCCATCTATGTCTGCCAGAGCCTATCCTACTCCATCTCCTACGTGAATCCATCCCCTCCTCATATGAGCTCCTGCTAATTAAAATCAAGTTCCCCTCTTCCCTCCCCATTTTTGTACCTGTGCTCTATGCCTCTCCAAAACTCTCTCCTTCCTCGCTTGCTGAAAACATCTCGCCCCTCGTCCCCCTAGCATCCTCAGGTGAGCTTATTATTCTAGGTGATTTTAATCTAAACTGGTTTTCTCCCACCTTTAATGCCTTCACAGAAAAGATTGAATCCCTAAACCTCCACCAACTAATAAATGAACCCACCAGGCCCAATCCAGTTTGCCAAAACCACTTTGTCCTAGACTGGGTGCTTTCCTTCCACCCCCATTGCATTGTTCCAGTGGGCACACACTCTGATTCCTTTAGTGACCACAACAAGATATACTGTGTTCGTAATGTATGCATGCCTCACGCCCCTCCAAACTACCGTTGGATCAGGTACTTCAGGACACTGAACAACGAGGCCCTCCTCCACGACCTTTCCTCCTTTGACTTGTCCCTAGTATATTCTGCTCTTGACATTGACTCTGCTCTCTCCCTCTTCTGTGGCTTTCTAAACAAGGCCTGGGACACTCACACCCTGCCCAAAAGGTGCAGAATCAGACGCTCCCACCATCCCTGGATCTCTGCTGATATCATTCAGCTTTGTAAATCTCGTGATCTTGTCTGGGCGAGCTACAAATCCTCCTCCTCAGACCTCCTTCTCTATAGGATGCTCAGAAATGCCTGTACCAAGGCCATATGAACAGCAAAAGCCCTTTATTTTAAAGCGACCCTCCAACAGAATCTCAACTCCCAAACTAAATTATGGCATCCCTTCCACTCCCTCTTTAATCCCCCCTCAAAAGCTCTTCCCTCCTACTCTGATAGATGACTGCTGTCCTGTCTCTGACTCTTCCTCCATTGCCTCATTTCTCAATTCCTTCTTCACTACCTGTGCCCTCCCCTCCAGCCCGGAATATGTCCCTCCAGTCTCTGCTGACTCCTCATTAGAAGGATATAGCTTCACCCCAATATCTGTCCATGAAATCCTCCTTGCCCTTACATTTCTCAATCCTCTCAAATCCAGCCTGGATGGCCTTGACCCCCTCATTCTCCGGATCTCTGCCCCTGTTCTAGCTCTTCCTCTCTTCCATCTGTTGAACCTTTCCTTCTGTTTCAACACTGTTACTCAGACATGGAAAGTTGCCAGGGTGCTACCCCTGCACAAAGGGGGCGATCCCTCTACTTCTGGCAGTTGCAGTCCTGTATCTCTTTTCTACTCCCTGGCCAAACTGCAGGAGTCCCTTGTCTTCTCTAGACTTTCTGACTGTGTTAACTCCTCTGGCTTTCTCTCTCAGTTTGACTGGTTTCAGGAAAAATCACTCCACCGTCATGTCCTTCTTTCGCGTCACTGAGACAATACTAAATGGCATGGACTGTGGCCAAATCACTGCTGCCATATTCATAGACCAAGCTAAAGCTTTCAACTCCGTGTCCTACCCTCTTCTAGTATCCAAATTCCTCTTGGACGGTCTCTCCTCCCATGCAGTAGACTGGTTCAAGTCTTACCTTAATGACCAAACAGAGTTTGTCCAAGTAGGTGATGCCCTACCCCCACCTTCCCATTCAAGCACGTGTCCCTCAGGGCTCTTTTCTGGGTCCAGTTCTTTTTTTCAACTTTCCTAAATGATCTCCCATCTGTCTGTGACTCCTCTTACATAGATATGTATGCTGGTGATACGGTTTTATATACCTTTAGTCCTCAACCACTGATGTGGAGTTCAGGCTACAGCATGACTTCTTGAGTGTGTAACGCTGGATCCAGACTAATCAGCTCCAAGTTAACATCAAAAAAACCATATCCATGACTTTCGCTACCACCCACAAATTAGCCAGACTCTCCTCTCTCCCCTCATTTACTACCCTCGATGGCACCTCCCTCAATGTAGTCCTTTCGTTCAAGTATCTTGGCATCTGGCTGGACAGTCACCTTGACTTCTCTTCTCACATAGACCACATCCACACCAAACTCCGCCCAAAGCTCAGAGATTTGCTCAGAAATAGACTCCCTCTCACTGGTGGTTTGCTGAGAGCTCCTAACTAAAACGATCCTTCCTGTTTTCGATTATGCTGACATGGTGTTCAGGTCTGCCCCTGCCTCATCCCCGTCCAGACTTGACACTCTCTTTAACGCTTTCTGCCGTTTTGCCACCTGTGCTCCACCCAGTATGCACCACTTCTCCCTTCCCTCTCTACACTTACGCTGGCAGCACTATGTCACCACCCTCATTTCAAAATTCTGGTTTGGGTCTCTTCTCTCCTACCTCTCCTCCCTCCTCATCCCCTCATCCGCCTTCTCTTACCAGTTATGCTCCAGAGACCCCCGTACCTTTTCTTTTCCCTGTCCCCATTCAGACTCATGGCAGGCAGCCTTCTCCTACCGAATCCCCTCCCTCTGGAACTCTCTTCCAAGCTCCCTTTGTTTATCTCCTTCCCTAAAACATACCCTTTCCCAGTCCATCCCTTCCTCCTGCTCTTGTCCTTCCTCATACCAGCAACCAGAATGAGGCTGTTGCTCTCCTCTTTCTGCACCTCACTTGACCTTACCCATCTGAATCCAAACTCAACAAGAATCTCCACCTCATCCCCTCACCTCCTTCAGTTTCTCCAATTTATAGGTGGCTTCCCTATGTTTTCTGTTGGCTACAGATGTCTAACTTTATTTTCCCCATTATATCATTGGTATTGTCTCTACCTGTAACATTTATAACTGTATGCCATATTTATATTTTATCCTGTATTGTTTGCTTGCTTCCCTCTTTTCCCTTTCCCCTGGGTCACACCTGGAAACAAGCTTAGGCTCAGTGTGCCTCTCCCAGTTACCAAAATTTTAAGTAAAATAAATAAATAAATAGATGGCCTGGAGGGAATAATCAGACTCTCCAAAACATTGAAGGCCCTGGGACAGGATGGGGTGGAGTTTTATAAACTCACAAGGGAGATCATGGTACCATGCCTGCTGGCCTCCTGAGATTGTGCAGAGTGAGATCCAACCCCCGTCCTACGCAGCGATATCTGTAACCTGGAAACCAGATAAACCCTCTACTCTGCCCCTCATATTGGCCCATCTCAGTGCTTAACAGCGACTATAAGTTCTTTATGTCAGTCCTAGCTAAAACACTGGGTAGTCCGTTGCCATCCCTTACACACAGGGTTTAAATTGGCTTTGTACAATCCCCTACCACCACTGATAACATACTCCACCACATGCAACAGTTGCCTTCCCCCTCCGTCCTCTTAAGCCTAGATGTAGAAAAGGCCTCTGACCAGGTCTCCTGGCCGTTCCTGTATTCGGTGCTGGGGTGGCTGGGATTCCTGGTCCCTTTTACTTAGCTGCTGCAAAGGATTTACCATTTCCCTAAAGCCTTCGTCAAGGTGAGCGGGCATCATTCACCCGATTTTCCCTTACACCAAGGGACCCGACAGGGGTGTCCTATGTCCCCCAGTTGGCCATATACTGTATATCGAGCCTGTGGTGCAAGCCATCAGGGAAGCTACAGATTTCCAGGGGATCATGGTGGAGGAGTGGGACACCATATAGCCTCATACGCAGATGATGTGCTGCATTATTTGAGGGATCCAGAGGAAGCCCTCCCTAAGGTGTTCAAGTTACTGCACCAGTTCAGCAAGGTTTCAGAATGCTGCCTGAACACCTCTAAAACAAAACTTTTAATTCCCCCCCCCAACCTCTCTGAGAGGCGTTCCGCTTCAGCTAAGACCTCCAGAAACTGAAATATCTGGAAATATATATTGCCCACACCCTGGACCCAGCATATTATGATAATTAGTGTTAATTTACCCAGAAAATGACCCAAGACTTTACCCGCTGGGAACCCTGACACTTTTTCTGTCCAGTTGCATCAAGGTAATTGGTACATTAACCCTACCTTGGGCCCTTTACTTCTTTCAGAACCTACCATTAGCCCTACCAATGCCAACATGGAGAACTTGGAACAAGGAGATTTCCAGATTTATCTGGGCAGGGCAGAAGCCCTGTATTAAACTACAGCAACTTTTCTGCACTGAAACTTCTGAGGGCCTTGTATTCCCTTGCCTACAAGCTTACTTCTGGGCTGCACATGTGTGTTTCATTCTGTTCCGCCACCTGGGCAGTACACATGGGACTTGGCTGGACACTGAATGTGTCCTGTTCCCCAGTCACCTAGTCGTACAGGTCATGTACCACTGGTCAGTAAATCCAGAAGTAGTCCAGGCCCTAAATCCATGGCTCCTATTCCAGATAAAAACCTGACACAGTCACACAGAAACTCTGTTTGATCCCCTTCCTCCCACTTTTCTCCCCGATTGCACACCTGGAGGATTTCACTCCACTACACTTGAATCACGGATGTTGTACTTGGGAGTGGTACTCCCTTCAGTACATATACCAGTTTTTCTCAGGTACTGAAATGTTAACTCTCCAAGCCCTTCAAACCCAATACAACTTAAGATGAACAGAGTTCTATGGGTATCTGCACCCTAGACACTGTATCACATCTCTCCCGTTGGGGGCCTGGATGCCAGAGATGCTCCCGACTATTGTAGCCTATAGTAACAATTTTTTTTAAATTGGAGTCCAACCCCACCTAACCTCATAGTTTTACCAGGTGCTTCAGTCAACACAGGGCATTGACTTCATGGGTGTCACCTCGAAATGGAAAGAGGAAACAGGCACACTGATAGACACAGACATTTGGAAACAAGTATGTCAGGCATTGACCAAAGTCACTAGCTCTCATCAGTGGAGGGAGTATGCCTGGAACATCTTAACCAGATTCTTCCAGACCTTGGTATTCACTGCTCACTCCTCTACCTGCTGGAGCATCTGTGGTGAACCCTGGGCCACCCATAGTCATTTAATGTGGACATGCCCCACATTACAGCCATTCTTTCATTCCCTGGAGGCAGAACTCAGAGATATTTGGAAAACCAGTCTCTCTCACTTTGAATTTATGCATGTTTCTGCAGTACCCTAGAGGCCCAAGGCCCCTCACTCTCAATATCTTGTAATTCTGATTACTGCAGCCAAGAAGGTTATAATGAAGCTCTGGCCCTCCCCCACAACCTCAGATGTGACTACCTGGAAAAACCTGGTCGACCAAATTTACCAGATGGAGAAGATCACACATTTACTTAATGACTGAGTAGAAGTGTGCTCCTCTTGCTGGAGCGGTGGGCTTCTCCATTCCATGAGCAAAAACCATGCCTTCGTGCCTTAAACCCTCACAAGAAATCCCACCTGGGACTGATGTTCCACCATAAAATCTATATCACTGAAGGGTTAGTACATCACTGGGATAGCTATAGGGATGCCCTGGGCTGTGTGCCGGCTGTCCCCACGCACACCACACACCTCGGGGTCATTAAATGAGCTGGACTTGATACCAGGCCCCAGAAGACGCCCTCTGCATAGAGACTTGTCTGCTTGTACTTGGTCACCAGACTACACTCTCTTGTGTTGTCTCTAAGCGGGAGATGGGGACCTAGATGTAAAATGCAACAGGTATCCACAGAGCAATAATGCAAAGAAAAGATGTGACCCACAAGGAGATGTATAATACCTTACTTGCAACTACTGTGTGCCATGTTGACCAAGTAAAAGTTCAATAAAAATATATTAACAAAAACAAATCACTAGCAGGCAAAACTGCAGCCATAAAAATGATTGTGCTCCCAGGCTCTTCCATTGCCCCCCCCTTGCAGATCACCCCAGAGTAGTTCTGTAAAATAGATTCTATGGTTGGGGACTTCCTGTGGGAAGGGAAACCCCCAATATATAGCTGTGTGAAGCTTTGTCTGCACTGGAATAAGTGTAGATGGGGTCTCCCATCATCTTTGTGTCTCAGACTTTGAAATGGCTCAACATCCCATTATCACAGACACCAGTGGTTAGGGATGGAGAAGGCCTTGCTTGATACTACAAATCCCTACATGTCCCTAGACTCTGAGCCCCAAAGACTCAGAACAATTCTAGAACATCTCACAATTTCCACCTCAATTCAGGCACTGTAGTGTAACTATCTCTGTCCTCTGTTGCCCTGGTCACGATATGGAGTAATCACAAAATCCAGATGGTGGTATACTGTATGTTGGTCCTCTTGATATGCATAGAAACATAGAAGTTGACTGCAGATAAGGACCGGAAGGCCCATCCAGTCTGCCCATTTCTTTTTCTACCTTATGAATGTGCTATCAGCCTTTACTCTGTCAATAGCCTATCTATTCATACTCATCTGTATTGCTCCCTTATGCCTATCCCATGCCTGTTTGAAGCCCTGCACTGTATTCATATCTACCACTTCCTGAGTTAGGCCATTCCATGCATCCACCACCCTTTCTGTGAAAAAGAACCTCACATTACCCCTTAATCGGACTCCCTCTAATCTCATGCTGTGTCCTCTTGTCCTGCTGTTTTTCTTATATTGAAGCATGTTACACTCTTTCACCTTGTTAATGCCCTTAAGGTGTTTGAATGTTTCGATCATATCACCTCTCCCCCTTTGCTCTAGGGTATACATATTGAGCTCTGTTAATCTGTCCTCATATGTTTTCTGATGCAGTCCATGTACCATTTTGGTTGCCCTTCTCTGGACTGCCTCAATTTGGTTAATGTCCTTGTGAAGGTGTGGCCTCCAGCACTGCCAGTACTCCAGATGGGCCCTAACCAGTGTCTTGTAAAGAGGGATTATTACCTCCCTCTTCTGACTTGTGATACCCCTACTAACACACCCCAACATCCCCCTAGCCATACCTTCTGCTTTAGTGGTCTGTTTGGATGATTTCAGGTCATCTGTGATGATGATGCCCAAGTCTCTTTCTTCCCTTGTGACTGCCAGCAACTCCCCTCCCAGCCTATAGGTGGCTTCAGGGTTTCTCTTCCCTATGTGCATGATCTTTCACTTATTTGCGTTAAACCCCAGTTGCCACTCTTCCAACCATTTTGCTAGTTTATCCAGATCTCCTCTCATTCTGCCCACCCCATCTGGATCATCTACTCTGTTGCAGATCTTGGTGTCATCTGCAAACAGGCAAACCTTACCCTCCAGTCCTTCTGCAGTGTCACTGATGAAGATATTGAAGAGGACTGGTCACCAGGACTGATCCCTGAGGTACCCCACGTGTGACTTGCATCTCTTCTGACTATACCGTTTACCACTACCCTCTGTTTTCTGCCCGTCAACCATAGAAGATTGATTTGGAAGCTGAAGGGCTATAAATTCTAGCATCTGATTTGCTTTGGCTGCTGCTCTCTTGCAGTGTGCTGCGTGTTTCATGTCACTCATGATGACCACACCCAAGTCTTTCTCCTCCACTGACTTGGTGACCTGCACACCCCAAAGCCATCCACAAAGGAGCATGTTTTTACTTTTTCCCCATCAACCGTATCACTGATGAAGATGTTGAATAACACTAGACTGAGCACTGAGCCTTGTGGAACCCCACAAATGACTGGCCTAGCATCCGAGAATTCCTCCTCCCCCTGACCAGCACCTTCTAGTTTCTGTCTTGTAGCCAGTGTTTTACCCACCTAGCCAGTTTTACCCCAATTCCCAAGTCCTTCAGCTTCCTAATCAATATTCTTTGGGGAACAGTGTCAGAGGTCTTGCTGAAATCTAGATATAGTATGCCCACTGCTTGGCCTTTGTCCACTGTCCTTGCTACCCAGTAAAACAAATGAGTTAGGTTGGTCTGACAGGACCACTCTGAAATGAATACTTGCTGCCTGTCGTCATGCAGCACATTTTCATCCAGAAAGTTTATCAGTCTTTCCTTCAGAATAGTCTCCATGAGCTTCCCCACTATCGAGGTCTGACTAATTGGCCGATAATTACCAGGATTGTCCCTCGGCCCACTCTTACATAGCGGCACTACATGTGCTGTTCTCCAGTCAAGGGGTACCACTCCTGTTTCAAGAGAGATGTTAAACAGGTCCGTCAGGGGACCTGTCAGCACGTCCACTAATTCTCTCAGAACCCTTGGGTGTATGCCTTTTCCTCACTCCACTCCACTCCTCCTCCTCCTCCTCCATCATCATCATCAGCCTGCCTATCCTGTCCTTGATAACCCTGTTCTCCCTGATGTACTGGAAGAAGGCCTTCTCTCTCATTTTCACCCCTTCAGCCATCTGCAGTTCCTTCTTGGCCTTGGCCAGTTGTACTACCTTGCTCACTTCCTTTGTTTAATTGCTGTATTCCTCCCTGTCCTCATGCCTCCTGGTGCTGCTGCCTGAGCAACCTCTCTGTCAAACTAGCTGGGCTTCTTGGCTCTGGCATTTTGCTCTTGATTTGGGCACACTCATTGCAGGCTGCCAGAAGCCCTTCCTTGATGCTGGCCTATTTCTTTCCCAATCCCAGAGAGGTGTACTTCCAGAATATCCCCCCTAGTCTGCCCTCTTTAAATCTAGCACCCTTGTCTTCGTTCTTATCCTCTCTTTGCCATGTTCAGGTGAAACCATACTGTGTTGTGGTTGCTTCCTGCCTGTGGTGCTTCACCCTCACCTCCTGGATGTGTGCTCCATTTGTCAGAACCAGCTCTAATGTAGCCCTCTCTGTGATGGGTTCCTGGGCACATTGTGTCAGAAACCCAGTCTGGAATGCTGCCAGCAGTATTTGAGTCCTGGTACAGGCTGTTACAGGGACCTTCCAAACTACCCCAGGTAGAATGAAGTCCCCCGTAATCACTACCTCCTTTTTGCCTGCCATCTCCATAATTTTTGACCCCAGCTCCCTGTCCAACTCTTTCTTCTGGTTCGGTGACCTGTACACAACTCCAATCCATAGTTTACTGCTTTTCGATGACTACACTTGCACTCACAGCAGTTCTGTCTATGCTACTGCCTCCTCCTTTCTAGTGCAGGTGATATCTTCCTTTACATAAAGAGCCACTACCCACCCACCTACCTACCTCCTGTCTCTTCTATATAGCTTGTATCCTGGGATGGATAGATCCCAATTAAGGCCAGGTGTGGCTGACGTTTCTGTCATGACAGCCATGTCCACTTCCCCCTCTGCCATCAGTGAATTCTGCTCAGTCATTTTGTTTCCCAAGGTCCTTGCATTGAGATACATCACCTCACACAATGACTTGAGTGTCCCTACACCCCTGGACTGCTTGGCTTGTCCCTCCTTCCTGTACTTGGTCCCATCCCCCTGCCTCTTCATCCTCTTTTCCTAATTGGGGGGAGGCCTAATGGCCTCTCCTCCCAGTAACAATGGGTATTTTGATCCTTGCTGCCCGCCTCATCAATTTAAATTTAGTTTCCTACTACTATACCTATCGAATTCAACCTTTCGCACCCTCGCTCCCTTCTTGTTGAGGTGCAACCTGTCCAGTGCATAAAGGTCTTTATGCCCTCGGTCACCAATTATTCCCTGTCTCTCCTCTTTACACCTGTCTCTGAGCTAGAGATTGAATTTCTCTATTGTAGTCTTCCTTGCAGTGCTGGCACTTGGTACTGGTAGCATTTCCGAGGAAGCTACTGACCTTCCCACCATCCTGCAGATCTGTGCCACTTCTTTGAACCTGCTCTAGACCACCCTCTCCTCACTGTCAGCCAGATTGTTTGTACATAGGTGAATGGTGAGGTGCGGCTGCCTCCCTTGGCCAATAACCTCAGCTGAGCTTCCAGGAATCAATCTTCCCCATTGATTCACAACAATGGATTTTGAGATTGAGGCATTAGGACCCTGTGGGAGTCGGAACTTTTTAGGAGGGCCAGCGCCAAGGTAGGCGGCATGCATGTGCAGCACCTTGAGACTAGCTTGCGCTGCATGGCTTACCTCTGCACCAGCCCTCAGCCGCCTCAGTTCCTTTTTTCCGGCCATTGAGTGTGCTTCAGTGACAACGTTGCTCACCCGCTGAGAGTCAGAACTTCACTTCTGTATGACAACAGTGTTCAGTTCTTGTCAATTTTAGTGTTTAAAGCTAGTGTTTGTTATTTCTGTATCAGTTTACTGATTTTATTTTAATCTGTCAGTTTCTTTCAGCCCTACCGAGCAACGGTCAGAGGCCATGGATGGCGACGATGGTGGTAGAGAGCCTCTTCTGGGACGCTGCTTTTGCAGCAGGGCCGTGTCTGGTCCACTTCCTTCTGTGGGGGAGGGTTATGATGATGGGCAGTCCTGTGTTCAGGAGGGAGGACAGCCCTCCCATGAACACAAAAAGAAGCAGGCCCATTCCTGATTCCAGTCGGGGACCCAGCACCGTTCAACCTGAAGTTCTTCCTTTTTTCATTGGAAGGGAAATAAATAGTACTGCTTGAGGGCACTCCCTGGTAGGTCTGCTGTGAGGTCCTCGGCATCTCGGGCGGAAGAGAGCGTTCTGATGCGTAAATTATGCGGCTTCTGCTCGTGTAGGCGTTCAGGTCTTAGGCCAGGAGTCCTTCCCTGTCTTCCTGTGGTGACACTGGTGGGCAGGTTCATCACTGGACAGCTTTTATGGAGCAGTGGGTACAGCATCTGACTCGTTTACCCCCTTCTTGCATAACAAGCCCCAGGCCCCTCAGGGCTGGGGGCATCAGAGCCACAGTCAGGACCTTTCAGCCTGGTAGAGCGTTTGGCCGTGACAGTGACCTCCAGGTCTTTGCCAATGATCGTGCTGCCGCTTGTTCCACTGGCTGCACCCCCATTCAGTGTCACTGTTTTGGGACTGGCCTCAGTACCTTTTCCAGTCCTTCTGATGCTGACTGGACCCTCGGCAGCACTGGTGTCAGACCCTTTAGGGCCTGGCCTGGCACTGTGCCAGTGCTGTGCCTGATTCTGCCCCCAGTGCTGAGAGAGCTCTCAGCACCAGCCCAGTCTTTCAGCTCCTCTTTTGCCAGGACCAGGGCTGGTGTCTGCTCCTTCTCTGCCAGTGTCATCTGTGTTGCTGACTCCTAGGACTGGGTTAGAGAACCTTAGGTTCACTCCTTACTCAGATCTCCTCCCTGAAGAGGATCTGGAGGGGCACGAGTCTGACCTGGAACTCATCATTTCTGAGGCCGGCAACGATGACTCGTTTTATAGCCTAGATAATTCAATCCCATGCCCTTCTCCTGCTCCCAAGGAAGACATTTCTTCTCAGACTCTCCTTCACAACATGTATGCAGCTCTTGCTTTTGAGTCTTCTGCCATTTATCCGGGGAAATGTCTCCATCTGGAGTGGCTCAATGTTTCCACCATGCCAGTCAAGTCTCATGCCACCATTCCCCCTACATTTGAGACTCAGACACAGTATGTGGTAGGCCTGCGTCTATCTCCTCTGTCTGTAGGCAGGCAGACTTTAAGTACACTGCCCCCAAGAGCAGACCTATCCTTGATTGCCTGCCTATTGCTGATAAGATTGTCATTTTGATGGACAATGACGAGGCTATTCTACCTCAGGAAGTCACTGCGCATCCCATCAATAAGGAGTCACGCAAGATAGACATGATGGGGAAAAGGGGGTTCGCTGCTGCTACCCTTAGCATTAGGATAGCCAGCTACCAGGGACATTCTCCAAGTAGGAGTATGCCCTTTGGACCTCACTTAAGTCTCTTGTGGAGTCCTTGCCTGAATTGAAGACTAAGCACAAAATTCTTCAGGCTGTCTGTCATGGCATTCACTCTAACATTCCTCAGTTGAAGGCAACTATGGACGCCTTTGACATTGCCTCACATTCTGCTGCTGCTGTGGGAATCTGTATTAGAAGACACTCCTGGCTTCGGGCATCTGGCTTTTCTAAGGATGTCCAGCAATAGGTTATGAATGTTCCTTTTGATGATTCGTATCTTTTTGGTCAACAGGTGTAACAGTCTCTTGAGGCCTCCCAGAAAACCAGGATGGCCATCAAGGCTTCCAGGCCTGCCCCATCCCATCCCAGAGGGGGAAAGGGTGAGGCTTCTACCATAATAAGCAGTTCTTTTGAGGCAAAGGCAAGGGAGCTCAAATCAAGTCTCAGCCTCCCCAGTCACAAAAGCAGCGCGCTGTCAAAGTCACAGGCAAAAAAGTGCCTAGTGCCACTCTCTGAAATCCCATCCCTGGTCTTGCCCCAGCTGCTCGAGGCAGACCTCTCCTCTCCAGTGGGGGCGTCTGACTCAGTTTTACCATCAATGGGGATCCATCACCACAGACAACTGGTTTCTCATGGTCATCCAGGAGGGATACTTGCTTAATTTTTCATAACTCCATCCAGATTATCCACTCAGAAAGCAACCCTTCCTGTCAGCTCGCATATCATATCTTCTTGCAAAGAAGATTGTGGGCCTTTTGAGCAACCGGGCACTGGAGGTAGTGCCGGAGGCGGAGCGCAACACAGGCTTCTACTCCCATTTACTTCCTCGTTCTGAAAAAGTCAGGGGGATGCGCCCCATCCTGGATCTCTGAAATCTGAACAAGTTCTTTTTTTTTTTCATATAGGTTTTTTATGACCCCGGAAGCCCGGCAGGCAGCTCTGGTCCCCCCTCGGAGGACTGAGTCTCTGGCTGCACCCTTCTCGAGCTGACACCCCCTAATTCCCCACTGGTTTTCCCCATGGCAGAGCCAGGGTGAAGGCGCTTCTTTTCCCCACTCGGGCGGAAATCAAGTTGGGGGCAGCCAGGGCACTGGTGTGGCCATTATGGAACCTGCCTGCACCTTTTTCTTTTCTCCCCACCGGGTGTAAGGACACTGGCAGTGTTTCTCCGACCTGTACTGCCTCCAGCCACCAACAGAGAGCAGTCAGTGAGTGGGATGGAAACCTTTCTCCTCCGAGAGAGGAGAGGAAAGCAGTCTCAGGCTCAATCCTCTACGCCTGCTGACTCCCAGCGGCCCGGGCTTCTTCCCGAACCCAGGTCGCCGGGCGTGGTGCAAGGTGTAGCAACCAGTGCCTCAACCTCCAGCGCCACTGGGTCACTTCTGAACAAGTTCATACCTTGAAAGGAGTCCAAAATGATCTCTCTAGGGACCCTGTTATCACTTCTGAAGCTGCAGAACTGGTTGGCTTCCCTGGACATGCAGCATGCCTACCAGCATATCCTGGTCCACCCCTGCCACCACAGGTTTCTCCACTTCATGGCAGAGGGTCAGCATTATCAATTCCGGGTCCTGCCCTTTGGGCTACTATCAGTGCCTTGAGTCTTTGCAGAGTGCTTTACTGTTCTTGCAGCGCACCTTCAAAAACTCAGACTCCCAAGTTCCTCCCTATCTGGATGACTGGTTACTAGCCAGTCCATCCAAACAAGAAACTGAACAAGCAGTGAACACATACTCTTAGTTCCTGCCCTCCATGGGAGTCCTGTTGAATCTATAAAAGTTGCAACTTCAGCCCTCTCAACAGCTCCTCTTCATAGTGGCCCTCATGGACACCACCAAGGCGAGGGTCTTTCTTCCAGAGGCCAGAAGGAAAGTCGTCCTTCAGATGGCTCACTTCATCATGGAGCAAAAGTCTTCATGGGCTCATTACATGCTGCACATGGCCTCCTCCGTCTTCACGGTACCTCTAGCTCTGCTACACATGAGGACAAACCAGGGGATGCTCAGCATGCAGTGGTCCCCATCAGTGCATTCTCGATGTTGCCCCATCAAAGTGATGAAGCCCCTGCTTTGATTGCCTACAAGGTGGACACAAGAGGACAATCTCCTTCAAGGCCTCCCCTTCTCTCAGCCAGGGCCTCAGATAACCCTCACCACAGATACATCTCTTCTGTGAGGGCCACCACACTCTGGCAGTTTGGAGCTCTGCTGAGTCCTGTCTCCACATCAGTATGTTGGAGATGAGAGCAGTTCCCTACACCCTATGGGCGGTGGTGGACTTCATCATCCACAAGGTAGTCCTCCTCCAGACTGACAACAAAAGCTTGTCATGGTCTACATCAGCAAACAAGGGGGAGCACACTCTTATCCTTTCTGCAGAGAGGTGTTGAGAGTGTGGGAATGGTGTCTGAAACAGGATGTTCTGATCAAGGCAGTTTATCTGCCAGGGGCTCATAACACTCTGGCAGATGAGCTGAGCCAAACAGAAGCCGATCCTCACAAGTGGTTGTTGGCATCAGATGTCATGCGGTTTCTTGTCAATGAGTGGGGAGCCCCAGATGTGGACCTTTTTGTATCCCCACTCAGTGCCAAACTGCCTTGATCCTGTGCCAGAAATCTGGAACATAGCGTTTCCTGTCAAGATACATTCAGGCTGCTGTGGACAAATCTCTTTCTGTATGTATGTCCACCCAGCCCTCTAGTTCAAATGGTACTGCTCAAGCTGGAGACATATGGGGCAAGATGATTCTGATTGCTCCATTTTGGCCTTGACAGATATGGTTTTCTCTGCTCAACAGGTTGTCAGTCCTCAGAGAGACCTCCCTCTCCGGACAGACCTACTGACACAGGGGTCCCTGGTCATTCCTAATCTGTACTCCCTTCACCTCCAGGCCTGGCTCCTGAAGAGATAGAAATGAGCAGGTATAAAAGTGTCTCTGAGGGTCTCTGAGATTCTTCTGTCTGCTCATAAGCCCTCCTCCAAGAAAACTTACACAGCCAAAAGGAAACGTTTTTCTGTGTGGTGCTCCAAACCTGTATTGACCCATTCTGATGCCCACCAGACAAGGTTTTGGAGTACTTGTTGGACCTCTCAGATGCAGGCTTGCAATGCTCTACAGTTAAGGTTCATTTGTGCATTGTTTCAGCATACCACGAGCCCGTACAGAACCTCTGTCTAGCTCAACTGCCTCTCTTTAAGAGGATCTTGGAAGAGCATTTTGCACACAAGTCACCCAGTCGGGAAACCTGTAGCCATCCAGATATCAACCTTGTGCTGGACATGCTCATTCATAAGCCTTTTGAATGCTTGGCTACGTGTGACCTGAAATTCCTAACTCGGAAAACTGTGTTTCTTGTGGCCATCACCTCAGCCCAGCGTCTCAGAGATCATGCATTGTTCACAGATCCTCCGTATACAGTTTTTCATAGAGATAAGGTGGTTCTCTGCACACTTGACTAAGAACGACTAAATATACCTGGCATATAAATATATCCTGGCCAAATTTCCCTCTTTCACTAAAAATACCACAAACAGCTTAATCTGGTTCAAGGTCAGTTGGCATTCATCTGTATCCCCCTCCTCCGGGTCGTGCCTGAAAATAGGCAGGATTTGTCTAGTGCACTTACCCGGTCAACAAAAGCTAAATAAATAAATACCACCTCAACTTCTGTATACATGGAGGTTGTATATACCACAATAATGTTGTGTGATACATATATGTTCTTACGAGAATGCTTGGATTGTATACCTTGCGCCTACCACTTCTCCGTACATTTGTTTGTATCTCTTTGCACATTTTGTATTTTGTATCTTCAATCTATGTATTTATAACTGTCTTTGACAACAGCAGGTCCATCTTGTAAATGAGCTTGCTCAGTGATGATCGCTGGGATAAATAAAGATTTGATTTGATTTGATTTGACATCCCAAGTTTTTACCTAGGGTTGTGTCGTAGTTTCAAATAAATCATGCTGTAGTGCTGCCTACATACTTTTCCAGCTTCCAGAATGAAGGGGAACGCACCCCCATTCTCTGGTCATTAAAAAAGCCCTCACATTCTACTTGATAGAACTAATGACTGTCAATAGTCTAAACAGCTCTTTGTTTCCTTTGACACTAATCGGATGGGTCGGCCTAATATAATCACATGCAGTTCTGCATGGATTGTCAGTTGTCTTCATCACTGCTATTCTATGGTGCAGATCAAGCTGGATGGCCAGGTTTGTGCCCAGTCTAGCAGAGTAGTTGCTACGTCCTTGGCAGAGATGCGCTCTGTACCCGATATTTGCAGAGCTGCCACCTGGAGCACAGTACACACCTTTGTCAAGGACTATGCACTGGATGTCCATGCCAGGCAGCATGCCTCCTTTGGCAGGACCATATTAACATGCAAAGAATCCAGCAGAAGAAGGCCATTTAGTCTATCAAGTCTGCTCGTATTGCAGGGTCCACAGCTTGAGCTAATGTCCCTCCCTCCTCCCCACTCCTCCGATCCTCTCTACCCATGATCCTTACCTTCCCCCTATGCCTATCCCAGCCTCCCTTAAAGCTGCCCACTGTCTTCAACGAGATGACCTCTTCCGGCACACATTCCAAGTGTGAGCCACCCTCTTCGTGAAGAAGTACTTCCTGACCTCCTCCCTAAACCTCCCACCCTCCAGCTTAAGACTGTGCCCCCTCATGTTATATTTGCCACTCAGCTTAAAGAGGCTCTCCTTATCAACGTTATTTATTCCTTTCAAGTACTTGAAGACCCCAATCATGTCCCCTCTCTCTCTCCTGTCTTCCAGGGAGTACATGTTCAGTGCCCTTAATCTCTCCTCATTTGTCTTACTCTGCTGACCTGCTATCATCTTTGTAGCCCTCCTCTGGACCTTTTCCAGCAGGATAATGTCCCTTTTGAGGTGTGGGCACCAGTACTGAACCCCATACTCTAGATGCGCCTTACCAGTGACCTGTACAAGGGCAGTATAACCTACTGTCTCCTACTACTGATCCCCCTAGATATGCATCCCAGCATCTTGTTTGCCTTTGCTGCTGCTTTCTTGCACTGTGTGGAGTGCTTCAGCTCACTAGTGATCATCACTCCCAGGTCCATCACCTCCTATGATGCGGATACTCTTGACTCTACCCAGGTAGTACTCTGTCCTGGGATTCTTGGCTCCAGTATGCATAATTTTGCATTTCTTGTCATTGAAGCCAAGCTGCCAGATCTTGGACCACTTCCCCAGCTTTTCCAGATATTTCTGTAGGTCCTGTATCCCTTCAGTTGTGTCCACTCTCCCAGAGAGCTTCTTGTCATCCATGAATAGGCACATTTTGCCCTTAGTGCCATCTCCAGTGTCATTGATGAAGACATTGAACAACACCGGCCTCAGCACTGAGCCCTGCGGAACCCTACTAGTTACCTCTGTAGTGCCCGATAACTCTTCCCCCCCCCCCCAAACCACCCTCTGGGTTCAGTCCCTGAGCCAGTTTTCCACCCATCTGGCCATCTTTTCCCCAACCCAGAGATCCACCAACTTCCTGATCAACCTTTTGTGAGGCACAGAGTCAAAGGCCTTGCTGAAATCAAGACAGAGGATGTCTGTCGCTTGGTTCCTGTCTACTGTCTTAGTGACACAGTCAAAGAAGTCAATCAGATTTGTTTGACACGCTCTCTCCCCATGAACCCATGCTGCCTTGCATCCTGAAGACCATGCTTCTCTAGATATTCCACTACCCTTTCCTTTAATATCTATCCTTAA
The DNA here is from genome assembly GCA_016271365.2 of Neoceratodus forsteri. Lineage (NCBI taxonomy): Eukaryota > Metazoa > Chordata > Ceratodontiformes > Ceratodontidae > Neoceratodus > Neoceratodus forsteri. Next base: position 1,821,030,213 of record CM057449.1, on the reverse strand, counting down.
TGGACTTCTGTCCTGAGTGAGCACTGGCTCCTACCGCCCTGCCTAGGGGACTTTCATCTGAGCTTGGTACTCTAACCCATTGGTGTGAGTGAATGGTGAAGATTGATTTCTGGAAGATATTAAAATTATGTACTCACTGTAATTCTTGATGATCTACAAATATCTTCACCATTGATTCAGACACCCACCCTCCATCTCCCAGGCTTACTCTTTCTCTTTGTTGGTCTTCACCCCCTTGTTCTTGGTTGGGTTGTGTAGACACTGTGTTCCTTGTGGTGGACCCCTTCTTACACTGATCACACAGGCTATCTTATGCCCCTAGATTAAGTGCATTAGTCTTAGGTTACGCTGCATCTCCTTGGCACAAAAAGGTACAGAGGCAGTTGAGGGCCAGTGCCAAGGTAAGCCATGCAGCACAAGCACGCAGCCTACCTTGGCGCCAGCCCTCCTGAAAAGTTCTGGCTCCTGCAGGGTCCTAACCCCTCTAGCTCTGAACCCACTGGTGTGAATCAATGGTGAAGATATTCGTAGAAGATCAAGAATAACGGTGAGTACGTAATTCTTATTTCTTGCCTCACCCTCCATGCAGTCATTCCCGACACACAGTGCACTCTTCTCTGATTCCCATTAGCACTTGTGTCTCTCCATCTCATTCCTTTAACTGTGCAGTCTCCTAGGATCACAACCCTCCCTTTCCCACCTGCTGCCTTAGTTTCCATCACTCTCTCTGCTCTTGCCTGTCCCTGTATTGCTACTTGCTAACCCTTCTTCCCTCCTCTCATCTGCTGCCCAGTCTGGTCACCTACACCCCCTTGCATCATCCCTCCCCCACATTTTCCCATTCTGGCTTCCTCAGTTGGTCCCTTTTCCTGCTTTTCCCCATCTCCTCCATGCCTTGCCTTCTCTACTCGTTCCCTAATCTGTTCCCTGTCCACCTCCCCTTTGTACACCTCCCGTAGCCTTGGTATCTCTCTCCTGTTACTGTTTCTCCCCTCTCCCCTCACCAGTCTTACTCATACCTTCCTTAGTTAGTGGAAGGAAACTATTTCTTAACAGCTCTTCTGGAGGTGCTCCCACCAGCCTCCTTCCATTATTTGCCTTCCCTGTTCCTCTTACTAATGTCCATATCTCTCCCCAAGCTTTTCTATTGGGGAAATGGGACCAAAGGAACTTGTCTTAGCCTGCCTCCATTCCTCCCCACTCAGTCTGAGCTCCATCCCTCAACCCTCTCCCACCAGTCATCCTTCCCCTCTCCACCCACACCCCACTTTAGTTTACCCTTTCCCATAGTGCCCCTAGCTCACTTCTGAGGTGCCATATATCTGCCTTCAGCTGGTCAAGGCTCCTGCAGACCAGACACCCCTCAATCTCCCAGAGATTTACAAGGAAGACTCCTGCCTCTCATCCCCTGCAACACACTACCCTACCTACCTCCCCATCCCATCAGCAACCCCCATCTCCACAATATGCTGTTTACTTCTCCCTTGATAGTGTACCTGTCTTGTCCTTGCCAACTTCTGGCTTGCCCTATGTAGGGTTTTGCTGCTACCACCACAGAAACCTTTGCTGTGATCCTAGTACTTTAACCCAGGTGGGGAATGCTGAAAAGCTGCAGTCCCTGAATCGGTTGTTCACTTAACTGAGTACCCTATCCCAGGTGGGCATGGCTGAGAAGCTGCATTCCCTGCGAGATCAGTACTAGCCACTTAACCTGTGAGGGAATGTCTGAAAAGCTGCAATGCCACAGCTAGGTTGCTCACTGACCCTAGTTAGGGACCAGCTGCATTCCGTATAAAATTATCCTCCACTAACTGCTCTGTAGGTTGACCCCAGGTAGGGATCAGCTACCTCCACCAACCCCTAGGTAGGTTGACCCCAGATAGGGATCATCTACGATCCCGTGACAAGGGCTGTCTGTATCCAAGTGCCCTGGCCTTACCTTGCCCCCACTTGGGCAGCATGGCCTGCAGTCTTTCATGTGGATGCTCTACCGACGCCCCCAGACGGTATGTAGATAGATGCCACACTCCTTCTTCACGGAACTCGTGCTTTGGGGTCGCTCACGCTTCAGGGTCACTTGGAACCCTGGGAAATTTATATTTCCATGTTCAGCCACAATACTGGGAGCCACCAGACTAAAGAGAATTACTTAGCTGCAGATGGATCTCGGTGCTTGATGAACCCTGAAATGCAGCAGCTGCTCAGGCTGGGCTCCTCTACACTCCAGACTGCTTTGATTCTTCTTTTGTTTCACAGACTGCAGCTGTGCTGTTGGCTGGCTGCAGTCACGTGACCAGCGCCCTCCTAAACAATGGTGCCGAGAGTCGGCATCCAGACTACACCTGCCCCTTCCTTCCACCCTGCTTTCCCTCCCTCCTCCTCCTCCTGATTTAGCAAGTAGCCATATTTATAGTTTAGTACAAATCCCCAGTAATTCCATGATCAGCCACAATAACCGAGAGTCACCAAAATAAAGAGAATTACTTAGCTGCAAATAGTGCTCCGTGCCTGATGAACCCTGCAGCTTGCTGGTTGCTCAAGCTGGGCTCACACCTCCAATTTGCTATATTCCCATGACCCCATCTGCCCTGCCCACCAACATATGCTTCTCTACCCTGCACCTGCAGAGTTCCCTGTGGAAGAGCCCCATCCCATTTATCGGGCCTCTTCCCTGGCCCATTACAAGGGTCACTATGTGAGCATGTCATCAGCACTCCCTTCCCTAGAAGAGAAAGTGCTGTCATTGGCAGTGCCTCTTGTCCCAAGTCACCGAACCGTGGCTGCTGTTGTGCTACCATTAGACCATTTGGGAGATGATTAAATAATGTAATTGAAACCAAGATGACCAGTCCATGCAAAAGTAACTTTTATGAAAGTGCACGATTTGTGGGAGAATGAAAAACTTGTTGAATACTATGCCAGATGCATCTTTCATAGAAACACAGAATTTGTCAGCAGGTAAGGACTGTTTGCCCCCTCCCCCACCTGCCCATCTTTCCCTACCTACAATGTCACCGTACACTCTACTTGATCTCCGACTCTTTTTCCCTCACCCCATTTCTATTCATTAAGATCCTCTAATACATATCCATGCATTCTTGAACCCTAACACTTTCAATAGTTGAAGCTACTGGTGTTTTACACTTAATAACTTTACATTATTATATGTTGCTTAAATAAAGGGAAAAGAAAAATATTTAGTAATGGCGTCGGTCCCCAAGTAGCACATGAGCTACTGTAGAGTCATTCTTGCTGGATTATACTGTATATACATTGGTAGTTAGATGTATGCAGCTCAGCTAACTGTTGCTGTGTGCGAGTCTGTGATGTTAACAGTGACCAGTGTGGCTACTCTACACCCACTATTGATAAGCAGTAAAACCTTGGATACAAAACAGAATGAGTGTGAATACTGAAAGACATTAGCATGTGTAAAATGCATCAGTTTTTCCTGTTCCATCTTCAAGGCATGTTTTGAATTTTTTTTGTGATGCATTTTTGCAGAATCTGCATGGATCCAAATGATGAAACAAAAGTTAGCCTGCTAGCACAGGCTGAGTCACAGGAGCACATTCTGACTCCAGGCAGGTGGCAGCACTTAGCAATGACTTACATACAGCAGTCGGAAGGCAAGAAGAATGTCCATGGAAAACTAACACTATGGGTTTCTGGTCAAAGGTATTCTGTATTGTCATGAACGCTTTGTTTCTCATATAGTATTTTACTATTAAAGGCATCAGGGACATTGGTTAACACAGATATTCAGCACCTGTTAAAGCCAGCACACATTTTTTTATCCAAATGGTGGGTATTTTCAGACATTTTAATACCGTGTAACAGAAGATAGCTAGCCAGATGGAGAGAGATAGATGGAAATAGATAGAGGAACGATAGATGGATAGATAGATGTTGAGATAGATAGGTGGATGGATAGATGGATAGAAAGATGGAAAGATAGATATTGAGATAGATAGATGGATGGATAGATGGATAGAAAGATGGAAAGATAGATATTGAGATAGGTAGATGGATGGATAGATAGATAGAAAGATGGAAAGATAGATATTGAGATAGATGGATGGATGGAGGATAGATAGATAGATAGATAGATAGATAGATAGATGGCTAGATAGAGAGATGGATAACTGACATTTTAATGCTGTATAACATAATAGATTGCTGGCAAATGTGTTAAAAAAAGTCAACCAGTTGTGGCTAAAGAATGTCACTGATGGGCTGGTCTGTAGCGTCAGTGGTAGTACATTGTGCTACTAACTAGGAGACCTACTGTATATTTACATCCTGAACTTGGGATTTCCGCAGTAATCTAGAGCGAAGGTTGCATGCGTTGCCTCTGAGTGCACACAGGAGCCTTGTGGTGGTGTTGGAGTAAAAGCTGACAGAGCCTCCCTGGGGTGTCTCTTGTGGTGTGAAAGACTCATGAGCATGGGGTTTTGGCGAGAGGACTGTGAAGTGAAGCTGAGCAGTTCTGGCTGCCTGAACTTCAAGAGAGGGGTCTCCTGTATCATGCGAGACACCCCACAAAGGCACTGTTAGTTTCTTTCTTTATCTTGCCTACCTCCTCAGCTGGGGTGGTCCCTGTGGTCCCCCAATCCAGTTTGCTGGCGGCTCCTGCACTGGGTGCCGAGCCCAAGCAGTCGACTTCCTCCCATCTTCCTCTCTAAGGCCACATCACATATCGTGGAAGACCGAAATGCGGGCCTGAGGGAGCTCCTGGAGCATCCGGTGTAGCGCCACGGCAGACCATCACAAGTGCTGGAGGATTCAGCGTGTTTTTTTCCTTGGCTTCCCCACCCCACCCCACGGTGCAGGCGTGCAGGGACGCCAAGGACAGTGCAGCATGTGCTTCCACACGTCCGACGCCGCCGCCCCTTCCATTGATCCACGAGCAGCACTACCCCCTAGCTGCCGCCAGGAGCCAGCACACCCGCGGAGATCCCTCCCCACTCTCCCCGGAGGAGGAGGAGAGCAGTCCCTGGGGCGCTTAATCCTCCTCCCTCCCGGCTGACCCGATGACCGAATCTGCATCCGATCCGGGTCGCTTCGGTGCATTACAGGTGCGGCTTCAGTGCCTCAGCCCTCAGCGCCGCGCAAGGCTGGCCACAAAGCACTGTTAAGTTATTTTTAGTTATCTGTCCTCTGTACCGACTGGCCTCATCCACCGGTCTCCCTAGCTCCATCACCCGCGGCGTTGGCCCCGGCAGGGTCACTGGGACCACCTTATGCCCCACCGGAACATGATCTGTTCACTCAGATGTCACCCAGGTATCTGGGTGTGGTGCCTCAGAACCGGTGTTATCCTACTGGCCAACATTTTTTCCTGTTTTCTCTTTCCCCGGCATGGAGGATGTAGCGTGCAGTGACATCAGTGGCTGTGCAGCATGCGTTTCCATATGCATCATGCTGGGCATCTGCCCCACCTCTGCTCCTCCCTTGTGTGAGGTCTTAGCATACCGACCCTCCAGCTGCTGCTAGGGGCCAGCTAATGCCGGGCACTAGTCCCGCCCCCTCCTTGGAAAAGAAGGAGAGCAGTTTCTGGGACACCCAGTCCTCCATCTCTCTCTCCTCTCCCCCGCTGACCCTCTGACTCCCAAGCTTGCTTCTGAACTTGGGTTGTTAGTCCGTAAGCAGAAGCGCCTGCCACTGCTCTGGTGGGCTGGCCCTCCCTGTTAATTTATTTAAAGTAACTTGAGTTATCTAGAGTGATTTGTAGTAAGAAATACAAAATCACACATGCCTCCATAATGCAAAGCAGATCCAGCCTAAGTTTTCATGGTGAATTGCATATATATCCCATGATGCTTCGCATTATGGAGGTATGTGTGATTTTAAATTTCTTTGAAAGCTGGCTTTGTTGCCAATGCCCATTTTGGGTAATCCTTGTCTCTGTGCCTTTGTGCTGAATTTCTTTGTCTTTTTAGCTTCTTTTCTTATTTTGGGCCTGCAGTGATCCAAACCTGTAAGACCACATAAGGGCTGGTTCATTTTCCCCTGGGGTGAGATGCAGGTGAAGTACATTAATGAGGCCTGAGGACAGAACATGTATGTGTCTTCTGTTCTTAGCCTTTGCATGTTATGTGAGAGGCCCTTTGGCACCACGTACTCCTGCTTTAAGCAGAAACAACCTACATTTTCATTGTGATTTACATATATATCCCATGAGGCTTTGCCTTATGGGGTTGCGTGTAATTTTCTATTTCTCTGAAATCTAGCTTTGTTGCTAATGCCATTTTTGGGTAACCCTTGTCTCAATGTATCTTCCAAAAATCTATCTTTGCCATTGATTCCCACTTATAGGTCTGGCCCGAGGCACTAGAACCCTGCAGAAGCAAAGTCTTTGGCCAAGGGGACGGCCACGGCTACTGGGCACAGCGCCTGTGCACCCCCCAACGTGGTGCTGTGTGGTAGCTGAAGCCATTGTTGGCCCCCTCACCAACCTCAGTTCTGTTCAGTCAAGTGCACACCTTGGAAGTGTAGTGCCTCAGTTCACCTGGTCGCCGCTTATTTCTACTGCATCACCATTATTTTCTCTTTGTTAGCGGTGCCACGTGTTTATTATTTTATCGCGTTGCGGAAGTCTGACTAGAAAGGGGCCAAGTCATAGAGAAAACTCCCAGCAGCTGCCCATTATGCATTGTTGCCTCTGTGGAAACCGATGGCTGTGACAGACCGGCATCAGTTCTGTGCATCCTGTCTTGGACCAGAGCATGACATGGATGCGTGCAATGACTGCTTTTCAGTGTCCCACCGTACACTTGAGAACCACTTGCTTGAGGTGGGGTCGCCCGATCCCCACCTTCGAAGGCAGGCATTGCATGTGTGTGCACCCAAGACCAAGTCTATAGGCTTTTCCATTGGTCCTCTTTCGAGGACCTCTGGTTCCATGAAGATATGGTGTTCTCCTCGAACTCACCACACTGAGGCATCGGAGAGACTGCTGGATGGGTCTGGTGAAAAGGTGTGGTGGACAGTTGACTCCTGGTCTTTTGACTGATAACCCTCAACAGTCTGCCTGCCCTGTGCAGTGGACATCCCTGGTAGTGAGGCCGCAGCTATACACTTGGTCTACACTGGTGAACACCTCAATGCTGTTTACTGGTGTCACCTGTGTTGTTCTCACCATTCGCAATAACGATACGGTGGTGGCACTGAGGGCAATGTCTTGCCCCCTTCTGACAGTGTTCATGGTGTCAGGAGTGAGGCTATCACCAAGGCTGTTAGCATTCTGTTGCTGGTTCAGGTGTTGTCACTGTCCATGGTGCTGCTAATGACACACTAAGGTAACATCTCTGGACATGGCGATGGAGGTGATGCCGGCAGTGGTGTTCATCCTGAGCCTGGCTTCGAGTGAGGCATTGATGATGATGTAGTCTCTGAGGTTGTCCCCAACTCTAGTGTCACCCATGGCACCAAGGAGGTTGACAGCACAAAACATAATGTTGAAAGTTGAAGCCAAGTGAAGGGTCGAGGACTGTGCCGACCATGACAAGGGGGAGAACCCTATCTCCAAGAATCATTCTGATCCTGAGACAGTGCCGACATTATGTCAGACAACAGCCTTGTGATAGAATTTTCTCCGGTGCCATTGGACGTCACTGTCACCGGTGAGGACTGTGGTCACTGGGTGGGACCTGTACGACTCTGGTCTCCTTACCTTGGGGCTCCCTCCACTGGCACCAATTGTGTTACTCCTAGTTACTGTAGGAAAACACCCATTTGGAAAATCTGCTAGGCCATGCCCTTGGGTGAGGCCTCCTACGTAGTTTTGCAGCCCAGGCCAAGGCTGTCAAGACCAGGAGTCTCAGCCTTCACTAGAAGGGCCTTGCCTCTTCCTCAAGGAAATTCCCTTGTTCATAGGCCCTGGGAGGCCATTAACATGGGAGCAACACCACGCATTTATCTGTACCTTAGATAACTGGCATAGGGTGGTTGACAAGGCCTAGTACAGGTCCTACTCCCCGGCACTGACCATGCCTGGAGGCAGTGTCTCGCCTACATCGACATCTTCTTCAGAGGACAATGAAACATCTGTCCACCTCCCTTCTGTTGCTGTGTATGCCCTGTACCAACATTTCTTGGTGGAGCTGTTCCAGGCGCTGGACCTACATGCTTTTGCAAGCCGCAGTCTGGTAGCGCTGCCATTAGGACTCCTCCAGGTTCCCCATATGGACACTACTGTCATTCCTCCATGGCCTATGGCCTATGAGAAGGCATTCAGGGTGGTGTGGAGGTATCCCATCTTCAACCTAGCCATTTCCTGGGACCTTCTCACATGGTATTGCGTGCCCACATGGTTTGCTGGCAATGTATGGCCACGACGCTTCCCACATGACTGAGTTCCAAAGGTAGATTCTGTGCAGATGGACACTTTTAGGAGGAAGGCTTTTTTCTCGCCACGTGCCCTAATGTCCATCTCTGCTCACAAGGCAATCTAAAACTGTCGCCTATAGTTGCAGCTAAGCACACTCTTTGCTGCATTGTCACAGAGTGAGGAAGTCGGGCAGGGAGGTGGAAACATGTCGATTTCTTGGAATGTCCAGCCCTGCAGCTCTTCATGCACCAGAGATCCTTTTTTTCCCTTTTTCTGCTGGGAAAATGGAGCATAGATTATCGGATTCTTAAGTCAGTCCTCTGTCTGATGCATGAGGTTGTTTTCCAGGAGTCTTATGTAGCTCATTTCTTTTTTAGCACATTTCTGCCATCTCAGTTACAGGGGGATCCCAAATAGGGCAGTACTTAGTTTCTTCTGCCAGACCTACATGCTTAAGGGCTGCTGCCTTAGAGGTCACGACCCATATGCTGTCTGGCTCATGGTAGAAGGCTCTGGTTCCATACCCAACTACCCCTAATGCCACCTAGTGTGCCCCTCTGTCTATCCAGAGTTTAGTAGTTGGGGTCTTATTCGTTATTTATGTTCCTTATATCCTTTCCTTATCTCTTTGTGCTAGGGAATATCTTAGTCCTCTCTTTATTTTCCTCACCTTGTTTCTGTGCTGGGGAACAGAACTGAGGTTGGTGAGGGAGGTGGTTAATGGTTATTGGGTAGTGTGAGGCACCACGTGGGTGTGTTTGTGTGCAGGCACTGTACCCAGTAGCTTTGCTCCTTGCGGGGTCCTAGTGTCTCTGGCCCAGACCGGTAAGTGGTAATCAATGGTGAAGACATTCTGGAAGAGCAACATTAGTTAGTACATAACTTTTATTTCTAGGGTCATGGATATGGTGCACTTATCTGCATTTTGGCGGTCTTCCTTTCCCTTTAAGTTCTGCAGGAACATCTTCAAGCTATGCTCCTCCCACCCACCCAGGTGATATCCTTCTCGGCTGCACCCCATGGTGGCAGATCTTCCTTTCAGCTGGAAGAGTCGGGTCTTCTCCTTCGCATCTCTTGCGTACGGTATAGGCCCATTTTCACAGTTCATTTTTTGGGTGATTTTCCTTCAGAGTTTTTTTTAGAAAGTTTTCCATTTCTGATGGAGCACAATGGGCAGAAGTCCAGTCCTGGTTTAAGTGGTGTACCGCTTGTAACCAAAAGATGTTATGCACCGACCCCCATGCCTACTGCTTGGGGGCTCAGCGCAGTCTACAGGCTTGTGGCCTGTGCCAGTCACTGCGGCCCTTATCCCTCGAGGACTGCTATGCCCACCTTTTGTTAGGCCTCCTGGATAAATTAGATTTCATGGTCTGGTCCAGGGACACCTGCAGGGCTGTTTCTGTGGCAGCGGGCTCGTCATTGCAGTTTGCCGCACTGGAAGGGTGGCAGCCCAGGCATGCAGTGGACTCCACTACCCAGGTCCTTTTCCTCCCCGAGTGGGTCTTGGGCTTTGTTCGGGGGAGCGCTTTCAGGATTTGCTGTCGTCCCTTCCAACCCTCAGGGAAGGCACTTCCCGAGGGACAAAATCTTCGAGGTCCTTGAAAGCCAAGAGGACCTGTCAAAGCTTGTGGACCCAGAAATGGGCTCGCTCCTCCCGCCCTGTGATTCTGCATCTGGCTCAATAGCTGTTGAGCCTTTGGCTTCAGCCAACACTTCTGGAGTCCCTGTTCAGGCTGCTGGCCCCTCCAGTTTTCCCATCAGGCTTGCTGGCCGAGACGTGCGCCAACCAGCCAGACAAGATTTTTCTCAACCCGGTCAACCTGTTGTCCGAGAAAGACAAGGATGACTTGTTCTCTTGGACTCCAGTACTTCTGGCTCTATTCCAAGAGGGGCTGGATAAATCAGCCTACTCAACTGTCTGCCCCCGGGAGATTAGTCCCTCTAGGGCTCTGGTCCTTTATGAGTTCATGGTCCTCTCCCCACGTCTCCTCACCAGCGATGCAATCACTCTCAGTTGAGATCCAGGTCGAGCACTTTATCCCGCTCAAGATCGAGGTCTCTGGAATTTCAGCATTTCCGCTCTTGGCCATCGACCAAGAAGCTCTGTCGACGCTCCTTTTCCTTCTCATCTTTGGACGATGAGAAGCTCTGTAGTAAGTTGCAGTGGCACTTTGATGAGTTGCTGTGGCAACAGTGGATCCTCAGCCACAGTTGAGCCATGCCTCAGCCTCCGGTGTTCCCCTGGTCTTCACCGCTGTGGCCTGTTCCTGTTCCTCTGGCCGAGCTGACTCCGGCCTCCCCTTCTATCCAAGTGGAGCCTCCTCAGCCCTTGTACTGGGCCCCGTCCAAGGCTGCTCGGCCCGCCTCTGGTCTCCCCTGGATGATTGTCTGTTAAGATTACTCATCCAGGTGAGTCTCATTTGATCCACAGGGAACCTGAGTTGACAGCGGTGTTCTAGCAGTCCTCAGACTCAGAGGACTCCTCCATACATTCTACTCGGTCACCAGGCTTCGATCACGAGTCAAACAAAGAGCTCCTCATCGAGTATGGGTTGTTGTCCTTTGGAGCCTTGCTCCACCTCATCTCCGAGTGTATGGGGATTCTGCCGGAGCTGGTTCAGTAGTGGTCCAAATACCCCCTGAGGAGATCCTCAACAGGGATGTCTCCCTGGGGGTTGTCTTCCTGGTAGCAGAAGCTATTCTTGTTCCCACCCTGGAGCTTTGGCAGCATCCAGCTTCCTGCTAGGTGCCTTCACCCCATATGGTCTGTGAGTATGCGGTGCCCACCGGGTCTCTTCCCAGCTTTACCGATCACCCGTCAGTCGAGTGGTTGGTGGTGGATTCGGTTTTCCGCTGGACGGACAATGTCAGGAATGTAGACAAACCTCCTGAAAAGGAATCTAAGAAGCAGGACCATGCGGCTCAAAAAGTTTATGCCACCTCCTCCCTTGGTCTTCGACAGGCGAGCTCTGCTGTGATTGACAGATCTACCAATGCACTCATGGGTTCTATGTGATAATGACGATCGTGGAAAGGTGATCACTGTTAGGGCAAATGTGTATCGGTGAAAATCAGTTTCGCCGATGTACACTCACGGTGCATGACAAAAGGATGCTGGGGACTTGTTTTTTTATTTTTTTGGTTATGCGGGGGGGTGCAAAATCGAACAAAAAAAAAAATGTAAGCCAGGCGTGCAACAAAACGAATGCGCACCCGGAACCGAACCCGGCACCTTCACAACACTAGCCTGCCACCCACCCACCACGTCACAGGGCCAGCTTGGCAACCCACTGCCGTACTATGCCTCACAAACTCTCCTTACCCTTCCGCCCATTACATAGCATGCTCGCTCCCATCCCCCCACGCGCGCGGGTTGTATAGCGACAGGATGTCACTATATTTGCCCCCCTTCCCCCATCCAGTAACCCTGTGAACAGGGGCCACTATTGAGTCGCCCTTTTTCTAAGCGCTGAATAGCGGACGCCCTTATCACAGGATATCACCCTCATGGGAGTCTTGGTCCAGGTTCTTCCCCGCCTTCCTGTGGATTTGCAGTTGGCAGATAAGAACAGGGCTCAGGATAGGGTGAGTACCAACCTATTTTACTCACCTAATTTTAGGAAAAAATCTTAAGAACATTTTTTTATTGAGTACCAATACTCACCCAACTTCTGTAAATGCTTCACACTCCATAGAACAGTGCTTCATAGCATAACTGGTGATTCAAAAGGAATAGTTTTATCCAGATTTACAGCACTCATACGCATCACAATTTTGTTTCAATCACTATTTTTTAAACCTGGTGAGTAAACTACTCCTACTTGCCAACATTATCAGGAGCATTGTTGGCACCTGATCAATTCTTATCTAGGAAAAAAAAAACTACAAACTACTTTGTTCTTAAAAATGTACTCCTCACTCCACTCTGTCCAGACATTTGTTCGCATCTGAATTTGGTTTTACTCACCTCACTTTCAAAATGAGGAGTACAGTACTCATCACAACAAATCTTATCTGGAGCCCTGGTTAAGATGGTTCAGGACCAGGGACATTCAGTTGCCTAGCACCAGCTTCAGATGGCCTTGTACATCGGCGACCTCTGCACCCAGTCAGTGGCTACCACGGTCGCCATGCAGTGTCGAGCTTGGTTGAGAATCTCCATTTTTATTGCAGATACCTAACATAAGCTAGTGGATGTCCCCTTCTTGGTTACCAACCTGTTTGCTCCGGGTGTGGACATCCATCTCACTAGAACTGAGAGATCCAGTGCTACTCTGGATTCTGTTACGTCCTCTCAGAAGGACCCGAAACAGGAAAAGAAGCCCTTTCAGTTTCAGCCGTACCCAGCTCCATAGTCCAAACTGCCACAGCTCCAGTCGGTGCGGTCTCAGGTCTGACAGCCTAATACTGAGCCCGCTGCTTCCAACTCCAATAAACCCAGAGGTCGGGGTAGTGGCTGTCCTCCAGCAGCCGGTGCTGGAGCCTCAGCCAAGCCTGCTCAGTGATGGGTCATGGGGTGTCTCCCTCCCACCCATCCTGCCTCTGTCTTGGGTTCCTGTAGGGGCTCGACTTTGCCATTTCTGGCATGCCTGGTCTGTTATCCTTGATGACGAATTGACAGTTGATGCTCAGGTGTCTTCCGTCACCTGAAATGGTTTTTACCATTTGAGGAATGTTGCCCAGATTAAACCCTTAATCCCACCTGATGACCTGCCCTCACTGCTGCATGCTTTTGTTACATCCAGACTTGATTACTGTAACGCTCTTTACTTCGGGGTCAGTGGGAATAACCTCTGCCGACTGCAGCGGGCCTCACTATATCCGTTTATATAACCTCGGTTTTGCATGAACTGTACTGGCTGCCGGTCAGGTGGAGGATTACCTTCAAGGTGGGCTTACTCACCTATAAGGCCCTATACAAATTGGGTCCTGGTTATCTGTAGGACCTTCTGACACCTGCGTGCCCCGTGTCCTTACTCCACCCTTCCATGGAGGGCTTTCTCATGGTTCCTAGGGTGTGGCTCAAAACATCCAAAGACCACGCCTTTGAGGTCACCAGACCCGTCCTGTGGAACTCACTGCCTCGACCCTTAAGGGAAGCCCCCTCTTTGGAGAGCTTTAAATGAGGACTTAAAGCACATCTGTTCAAGCAAACATTTATTGTTCAGTAGCATTTTAAAGGGGTTTTAGAGTTTCTGATTTATTTATTGTCATTTTATTTTAATTGACTTTGACTTAAATTATTGTAATTATTGACGTATGTTTTAAATGTTGCACCTCTATGTAAAGCATCCAGAGTCTCTGGGATTGGGTGCTAAACAAATAAAGCTTTACTTACTTATCACATCGGAGAAATGGGTGCTTGACATGGTGGGCCAAGGTCTTCCTCTAGACTTCAAGGCTCTCCCGCCGTACTGTACCTGTGCTCCACGGGAGGCCGTGGTGTCTCCTGGCATGCTGTCCGTCCTTCAGGAGGACATCATCCGGCTACTTCAGAAAGGAGCTGTGGCCCATATCCTGGATACCATGGCTGGTCAGGGCTTTGTATCCAGGTATTTCTAAGCCCAGGAATCCCCTAATATTATTACTCTTGCAGTGCTCCCTTAAGCCAGCACTGCCCCAGAGAGAACAGAATGCTATGCTAATCATGGAATGTTTAGCTCGTGCATCTATTTTCAAACTGCCCAGTGTCAACTGCCTACATTCTACCTCAGATTTCTTCTCTCTGCTGCAAAGTTCAGATGCCCTGGAGATCTCTCTCAATCAAGACAGATTCCTGTAGTGCATAGAGCAAACAAAGTATTTTTGTTTTATATTTCATTACTGCCTAGTGTCACTGTTCTTTAGTGTTTTATACCTCATTCGTTTTACATTTAAACTTGTTTATCGGTTCCTTGCGGTTCCTTTGAAGCGAGGGGCAACCGACCTTTTTTTATTTAATCGGAACCTTTTTAGAGGGTTCCAGTTACTTTAGTCTTTAATTTTATTTAATTTTAACCACTTTTGAACTGAAGTTTATCAGTTTTCCTCAGCTGTTTCTTGGTTTTGGATCCAATCGGAACTGATAATTTTTCACTTTATCGGTTCCTGAACCGACCATTATTCTACTGAAACCAACCCCACAAATATTTAAATTTAGTCTGTTTTTTGATTGGTTACTGGTTCCTGTTTTCTATAATGTCAGACAAGCCTAAAAAGAAAATGGGACCCCCTGGATTAAAGAATTGCTTGAAGTGTGCCAAGGCAGACAAGCATGATCTTTGCTTGATCTGCCTTGGGCAACGGCACTTCAGTGAAGACTGTGATATTTGTAAGTCTTTCCCTGTTAAGACAGCGGAAAAATGCAGGGAGAGGCTTAAAAGAAAACTAGAGGAGGGGTCCATGGGCTCTAACCAGTCCATCCCTCTAAGACTGTGGCAGTTCCTTCCAGAGCCTCTAAATCCACCCGATACAGTGAGGGCTCTGGCAAGAGAGGCAATCAACCAGCTGACTCCCCAGTGCCTGCCAAAAAATTTAAGAAAACCAAACACACTGACACCACGGCTGAAACGCCTCAAGGGTTCCCGCAAGTGCCTATTAATGCTCCTTCTCCTGCTGAGTTGACACAGGCTTTAACCTTATTCCAGGTACTTCAGGGTTTATTACCCCCTCAGCAGCCTGTGATTACTACTGCTGAAAAAGCAACTGTTGTTACCCCTCTTTTGCCTACTGCTACAGTGGCATTTGAGGAGGATGACCAAAATGAAGAGGGAATTGAACCTGAGGTGTCACCAGAGCAGGATTTTAGCTCCCCTCCCACACCCTCAGAGGATTTCTCTTCCGGTTTTTCTTTTGTTAAGAAAATGGTAGAGACCCCGGGTCTGCAAACAGCTGAAGAGATCTAGGATGAAAAGGAGGCACAATACATGGAGCTTATGGGGCTAACACCTTCAGAGAGGCTCCTTTTTCCTATCTACAAATTATTTAAGAAGGATGTTTTAGAAATCCTAAAGGCTCCCAATACAGTCACACCCACAGACAAAAAATGTGATGAGAAGTATCAGTTAGAAAGATCTGGTGCCGAGTTTTTTTTTCAGTCAACCAGACCACCAGGGTATTGTACAGCAGGCTGCCTGTGAGAAAGCCAAAACTCCCTTATCCTCTCACCCCCCTGAGAAAGATTCGAGAAAGGTGGACACCATAGCAAAAATGGGGTATGGGTACCTTTCGGTATCCCTGGCAATTCATCAAGCCAGCTACCAGGCCCATGCAGACCTTTATCAAAAAGTTATCTGGCAGTCAGTAGTGGACAGTGCTGAGGCTAACCCCTCTTTAACAGTGTCAGAGCTGCTAGACACAGCAAAATTGGGCTTGGAGGCTTCCAAATATCAATTTCAGATGGCTGCTGACACCAGTGATACAGCTGCAAGGTGGATGGCTGATACCATTGCTCTAAGAAGATTTGCCTGGCTGAAGGCTACCAGCCTCACCCAGGACACCCAAACTAAGGCAATGGACTTTCCTGTCGAAGGCCACTCTCTTTATGGTGCCCAGACTGAGGCAAATATGAAAAAAGTAAACGAATATAAAGCTACTTTTAGGAGCAACCCGACCAGAGACAGGCCCTCTACTTCAACTTTGTCTTATTCTAGGGGAGGCAGCGGCAGGTTCTCTTTAGGAGGCCTTTCTTTCAGGTACATTCTGTTTCCCAGCAGCAGTACCAACCACAGCAGACTGGATTTTACAGAGCTAGAGGTAGAAGGGGTTCTCGGAGAGGATCCCAATCTGCTCAGCCTCACCAGTGAGCAAAACAGAACTCCTGACTTTCCCCTTCAGGCTGCCTCTTCATATCCTGTAGGGGGACAGACTCGACCACTATTTCCAGGAATGGGTAAAAATAACCACAGACAAGTGAGTCCTGGAAATAGTGAGCCAGGGTCTCTCCCTTTGCTTCAAGTCCCTTCCTCCTCCTCCTTCTCCAAGGTTTAAAACATTTTGCAGCAGCTCCCTTCTCAGAAAGAAAACTACTAGAGCAGGAGGTACAGGCCCTACTACTGGCAAAAGCAGTGGAGCCTGTCCCCCACAACCAAAGAGGGCAAGGGGTCTATTCCAGATATTTCCTAACAACAAAAAAGAATGGAGAGTGGCGGCCTATACTAGACCTCAGACTGCTAAACAGGTACCTGGTAAAGCCCAGGTTCAAAATGGTCACAATGGCCATGATTTGCCAACTCTGCAAAAAGGGGACTGGCTAGCCTCCTTGGATCTAAAGGATGCATATTTCCATATTCCCATAAGGGAATCACACAGAAAGTATCTCAGATTCAGATTCCCCTCAGGCCACTACCAGTTCTCAACACTTCCCTTTGGCCTTACCTCTGTACCAAGGGTCTTTATCAAGTGCATAGCAGTTGTAGTGGCACACCTCAGAAGACTGGGTGTCACAATTTTTCCTTATCTGGACACGATTGGCTAATCGTAGGGAAACCCCACCAACAGGTGTCAGACCACCTTCAGGTAACCCAGGATATGCTGCTGTCCCTGCTAGTCCTTCTTAGTACCAAAAAGTCAGTCCTGACCCCTGTGCAGGTTTTGCAGTTCGTAGGTACAGAACTGAATACAGTAGTGGGAAGAGTTTTTTCTCCCTCAGGAGAGGGCAGAAAGCATTCAGCTTCTGGCAGGCTCATTTGTCCATGGCAGGCCAAAGCCAGCAAAACAGTTTCTTCAACCGTTGGGGCACATGACTGCAGCAATAAGCACAGTCATATGTGCCAGGTTTCAGATGAGATATATTCAGTTCAACCTCAGAGCACACTGGTGCCAAAGGTGGGACCCCCTCTCAAAGCTAGTACCAGTCACACAAACGTTACTACAGGCCCTCCAATGGTGGCAGGAACCAGAAAATTTAAGGGAAGGGGTTCCATTTCTGCAGGAGCCTCCCTCTCTGGTTATCACAACCAATGCTTCCCTGCTTGGTTAGGGTGTTCACTTAGGGGATCACACCATCCATGGTACTTGGGAGGGTGCAGACTCACTCCTGCACATAAACCTGCTGGAGTTAAGAGCTGTTTATCTGGCCCTTCAGGGTTTCTCTCATGTCATACGGGGAAAGGTGGTACAAGTCAGAACAGACAATACCACAAAAATGTATTACATCAACAAACAAGGAGGGGCCAGGTCCACTCCTCTGTGTACAGAGGCAATGAAGATATGGAGCCTCGCTTCCTCTCTAAATGCCTCTCTACAGTCAGTTCATCTGCCAGGCAAGGGCAACACCTTGAGCAGGATAAACCAGGCCCATCATGAATGGGCATTGAACAAGCAAGTGGGCTCCTCTTCAGCTTTGGCCTTCATTCAGCAACAACTGGGATCCTCCTGTTTGGATTCCTTCAAGGAGTTGTGCCAGTCTCTCTCTCTCTCTCTCTCTCTCTACCAAGGGAGAGGGCCCTTTGGGGTTGCATGTTTTGCGCTCTCGGAAGAAGGAGTCAGAAAAGGACAATTAGCAACGTCGACGCTCTTGGGACTGGGAGCGGTCCCACTCACAGGAAACCCCTGTTTTGACTTTGCTTGAAGTCAAGGCCGCTGGTTTCATGGTAACTCTGTCAGACCAGTCAGCTGAGATGCCTGTCGACGGGGCCAAGATTTTTCTTCAGCCGATTGGTGGGTTGTCGCCCGAGCTAGCCAACGACACTTTATTTTGGACGCTGGTGCTTCCAGTGCCCTCGAACGGGTCAGCTCAGCCTGCTGGGCAGGACCCATCCCCCAGAGAACCTGACCAAGAGGAGCTGTGGGTTTCCCCGACTCCTTCTGAGGTTCTCCACTGGTCCCGTCGATGGTCAAGGTCTCGGTCTTGTTCCTCGACTTCGACGTTGGACAAGACTCGCCCTCATCGGTGATCTTGCTCCCGATGCCATGGTAAGTGGCAGTGCTGCTCCTCGGGTGAGGAGATGCTCCGGTGCAAGTTGCGTCGGCACTACAAAGACCTAAAGTGGCAGCAGTTGGTCCTGTCTGGAGTCGAAACTATTTCGGTTTCTGCCCAGCCATTCAGTGGCTTTAAGCGGCGTCTGACGTCGGCCACAGCCACTGTCTGAGAGTGCGGTTGAGGCCCCGCGCTCAGTCGAAACTGGCTACTCCACCGATCTGGGTGGAGCCGCCGCCCGAGCAACCGAAGTCCGGTGCTCCGACCAAGGAATCTCGGTCGGCTCAAGGCCTGCCCCATCGGTTGTCAGTCACTCTTACTCCCGACTGCCCAAGGCAAATTGAGAGTGATAAGGGTGGTTGCCTGCTTTATGAGGACTCCTCAGAGTCCAAAGATTCAGCCATGGTCTCCTGTCCTGTCTACGCCAAGTTTCTTGGGGGTCTCTCCGTCGACGAGGGCCCTACCTTGCCGATGGGTATTTGTCAGCTTATTTCCGAGTCCACGGGAATGGAACTTGAGCCTGTGCAGAAATGGGCCAAGTATCCCCTCACAGAGATTCTGAACAAAGGGGATACGCCGATGGAGGCCTTTCTGATGGCTGAGGCCATTGTGGGCCCAGCCTTGGGGCTGTGGCACCATACTGCATCTTGCCCTGCGCCTGCTGTCTGCGTGGCCTGCAAGTATGCAGTCCCTATGGGGTCCCTTTTGGGGTTTTCGGAGCATCCCTCTGCAGTGGGGTTAGTGGTCAACTCCATCTTTCGGCATTCAGGCAACAAAGGGGATGTGGACAGACCCATGGACAAGGAATCCAAACAACTGGACCATTCCGGGAAGAAGGTCTATACAGCCTCCTCCCTTGGCCTTCGTCAGGCCAGTTCAGCCATTATCTTCGCACATTTCTCCTATGCTCTCTTGGGCTCCCTGAACGAGGTGATCCCTTGTCTCCGGGTGGACCTGTAGATCACGGTCAAGTGGGTCCGGGACCAGGGTAGGGCTGTGGCAAAGCAACAACTCTAGATGGCTCTGGACATTGGTGACTCCTGTGACCGTTCAGTAGTGGCTGCAGTGGCCATGCACCATAGGGCGTGGCTGCGCATCTCGACCTTTACAGCTGATACGCGGCACAAGCTGGCAGATGTCCCCTTCTTGGGCACCGACCTGTTCGGGCCTGGTGTGGAAGGCCACCTCCAGTGTATAGAGAAGTTCAATGCCACCTTGGACTCCACCACATCTACCCAGAAGGACACGTGCCCCAAGCATCAGAACCGCAGGCCCTTTCGTTTGTCCACTCCTGCAGCCAGGCTGGCCCAGCTGCAGAGCCAGCATGCTCAATCTTGGTGTCCTCTGGCGAAGTCTGTGGCCTCCTCATTCGGGAAGCCCAGGTGGAAAGGTCCCGGCAGCTACTCTGTCGGACCCTCCTCCAAGATTGCCCAGTGACGGGCTGGGGGGTGCCTTCCTCAATGCCGTCACACCTCCCCTGGGACCTCCTGTTGGAAGCCGGCTCAGCCACTTCCTTTCTGCCTGTTCCGCTATCACCATGGACTGTTGAGTTCTGGAAGTGGTCGGTCGAGGCCTGCCTCTGGAATTTGAGCAGGCCCCTCCATTTTGAGCCTGCACCCCACGGGGGGATGTGGTGTCTGCAGCCTCTGTCGGCTCTCCGAGACAACTTAGCTCAGCGCCTCCTCAAGGAGGTGGTGTGCAGAGTAGTGGATCCACCTTCAGACCCAGGGTTCATTTCCAGGTACTTCCTGGTACTGAAGTGGACGGGGCGCTGGCGCCCCATTCTACATCTGCATGACCTAAACAAGTTCCTCAGGTCCTGCACTTTCCGTATGGTCACTCTGGCTCAGATCATACCATCCCTGGAGCAAGGCATGTGGTTCTGCTCCCTTGATTTTCAGGACACGTTCTTTCACGTCCCGATCCGTCCATCCTATCGATGGTTTCTCCACTTCCAAGCTGAGGGGAACCCTTTTCGAGTTCCAAGCCATGCCGTTCGGCCTGTCTTCAGCCCCCAGGATCTTCATCAAATGCATGGCAGTGGTGGCGGCTTACCTGAGGTGCCGAGGGGTCTGGGTGTGCCGTTACTTGGACGACTGGCTGATAGCAGGTCCCTCCAGGCTGGAGGTGAAGCAGTCCAGGGATCTGGCCCTCCAGACTTGCCTCGACCTTGGCCTCCTGATCAACGAGGCCAAGTCGGAACTCATGCTTTTGCAGATGATTCAGTTCATTGGGGCAGAGCTCAGCTCCTGGCGGACAGGGTGGAGGTTCTCTCCTCCTTTGCCGAATCATTTCTTGTTGGGCAATCGCACCCTGCCTGGGACTTCCTGTATCATCTGGGCTACATGGCGGCCTGCACCAGCGTGGTCCGATGGGTCCGCTGGCATATGCATTCCCTCCAGTGGGAACTGGCCAGCCAGTGGCCTCAGCACTCAGGTCATCTCGATCTGCTGGTCTCTGTGACCCAGAGGATATGGGACACCCTCCAGTGGTGCCTCATTCCATCCCACCTGCAGGAAGGGATCCCATTTTTCAAACAACATGAAGTCTTGCTATATTATGACAATTGCAGTGAGACCCAATCTTCGAACTGCTTCGGAGGTGAAATAGTTAACTTTCCATGCAGGCATGGAACCTTGAGTGTGAGCTCGGTTGGAAACTCTGTCTGTTGTTGCTCAAACACAAACTGTCAGAATCTTTACTCCGCCTCACTGAACAGTCGCTCCGGAGATTTCTTCTTCTGCTCGGTTCATTTTGTCGGTTAAAGTATTATTTTTTTCTTTTTTTTGACCGAAATTAAACTGCAACCGGTCGGTTCAAGCTCTGTCTGTGGTAATGTAAGTAATAGATAGGATTTACATTTTACTTTCTGTGTGGAACTTGTAAACGTATGATCGGTTCGGTTTGAACCGATCAGGTTGTTTTTAAAAACATTACTAGTCCTTTAGAGTGCGGTTCCCAGTTCTTATCGGTTCTAAAAAAAACGGATTTCATTACGGATTTTTCCACGACCCGTGACACGGTTGGGAACCGATAAGAGAGTCTTGCTTAGCGGATTGCTATAAAAGGGCAAGTTTGGTTAGGCTGGCACCATGTCTGAGAAACCCAAAAGAAAAACCGGGCCCACTGGGTTTCAACACTGTAGTGTCTGTGGGGAAGCCTTTGCTAAGGCTGACCCCCACACCACCTGTGTTTATTGTCTGGGGTTTGACCACCTCAATGCAGACTGCCAGATTTGTAAGAATTTCCCTGCTGCCACCATAGAAAAGAGAGTTGGTAGGCTCAGGGAAAGGGAGGCCAAAAAGTCCGTTGACCCGGATGGCCTGCCTGGTTCGGTTCCATCCGAATCGGAGGGAGTGCCCTCTGACCAGGGCGATACTTCCTCGGGTAAACGAAGAGCCGGCTCTGAGGAGCCGGTTCCAGCAAAAAGGACTAGAAAGTCAGCTGGTTTGGAGCCAAAAGTCCTCTCTCCAACCGCTGAGGAAATAGCTAAAGCAATTCCAATTGTACAGTCTCTGTCCCCGGTTCCGACCGAACCGGCACCATCAGGGAGATGCTCAGTTCGGCCGGTTCCACCGGTTCAAGATTATGATTTTAAGGATTTTTATGAACCGGAGGAGGGGGAAGAGGAATATAAGGAGAGTGAGTGTGGCTTTGAAAGTTTTGGATGTGCCCATTGAACCGGTCATCTCGCCAGACAGACCTTTAGGGGTTTCTCCTCCCAGGCTCTCTGAGTCCCCTTCTCATTTCATGTTTTATAAAAAAGTTGCTGAAACTCTCCAGCTCCCTGTTGAGGAAGCTGTTGATGACCAAGAGGAGCCTGATTATGTAGAAATGATGGATATTCCAGAGTCTAGGAGACTGTCTATTCCTTTGCATAAATCTTTTCGGAAGCAGACAGTAAAAGTTTTAAAAACTCCTAATACTATACCTCCTGTGGATAAAAGGATGGACAAGGGTATACTTTATCAGGCTCTGATCGAGTTCCTCTCACAACAATGCAGCCATGTGGGGTAGTGCAGGCTGCAGCCTGTGACAAGCAAATATCCCCTAGCTACACCCGAAAAGGACTCAGGAGGATTGATGCTATGGCAAAGAAACAGTACATGGCAGCATCCTTGGGACTCAGGCAGGCAAATTATATGGCTTATGCTGCTGGGTACCAGAAATCCAGATGTGATACTGTGCTGGCTCTAGCAAAGCGGGTCCCTGACCAACTCCCAGGGAGCTGGAACAGAGGCTATGGATGGTATTGAGGCATCAAGGTGCAATTTCATGCTGCAGTAGACTCTAATGATGTTTCATCAAGAGTCATGGCTACATCTGTGGCATTCGCAGAATAGCTTGGCTCAGATGTACTACCCTGTCACAGGATACCCAGTCTAAGGCCATGGATTTTCCTGTTGTGGGCAATTCTCTGTTTGGGGAGCAGAGAATTACATGAAGAAAATGGATGAATATAGGACCATCTATAGGAGTGCACAGGCTAAGGAAAAGCAGGCCACTCCTCAAAAGCAGCTACCCAAGGGCAGGGGCAGGCCTTTTCATAGTCCTTTTTACCAAGCCCAGGCCTCCTCTTCTGCCTATGCTCAGAGAGAGTTCTTTAGAGGGAGAGGCAGACGGGGTTCAAGCAGGCCTGCTTCCACCCCTCAGCCCAGAGCCCCTGCCAAGCAGGCACCCTGACGGGGTAGCCAGGGCTGATTCTCATATACCAGTAGGGGGCAGTCTGGCTTACTTTGTCCAGGACTGGAAGTCTCTAACGTCAGACGAGTGGGTCCTGGAAATAATAAGCCAGGGACTGGTTCTCAGCTTCAAAAAATTTCCGAAGATGAGAGCCAGGTCTTTTCCACCTGCAACTCCATCAGAGGCACTAGCCCTAGAGGCAGAGGTCTCTACCCTCCTGGCTCTCAGAGCCGTGGAAAGGGTTCCACCCCTACGTCAGGGCAAAGGTTTGTACTCCAGGTACTTCTTACCCCAAAAAAGTCAGGAGAATGGTGGCCCATCCTGGATCTCAGATATTTAAACAAGCACCTTTTAAAACCAAAATTCAAAATGGTGACTCTGGGAATTATTCTACCCTCTCTAAGGCCAGGGGACTGGTTAGCATCCCTGGACCTCAAGGATGCCTACTTCCATATTCTTATCAGAAGCTCCCATCGAAAGTACCTCAGGTTCGAGCTGCCCTCAGGCCATTACCAGTTCAGAGCAATGCCTTTCGGCCTCACCTCTGCTCCAAGGGTATTCACCAAATGACTGGCAGTAGCAGTTGCCTATCTAAGAAGACAAAAGATTGCCATCTTTCCTTACCTGGATGACTGGCTCATAGTAGGCCAGTCCCCAGACCAGGTCAGCTTACATCTTCAGATAACGCAGCAACTGCTTACCTCTCTAGGTTTCCTTCTGAATTTCTCAAAGTCAGTTCTAGAGCCTGTTCAGCTTCTCACCTTTATAGGCGCAGAGCTGAGCACACAGGAAGCCAGGGCCTTCCTTCCCCTGGACAGGACAAAGACCCTAATCTCCCTGGCCTCCTCATTCACCCTGCAGGTCTCTCAACCAGCAAGGCATTTTCTGCAGCTCCTAGGACACATGGCTGCTTCTACAGCAGTAGTGCAAGGAGCAAGATTTCAGATGAGGGACATCCAGTTCCATCTGAGAGCTTTTTGGTCTCAAAGAAAGGATCCTCTTACCAAGTTGATCCCAGTAACTCGAAACCCTGATCCAAGCCTTACAGTGGTGGATGGATCAGAGCAACCTGAGCCAAGGGGTTCCTTTTGTCACTCAATCTCACTCCTTAATCCTTACTACAGATGCATCCCTCTTGGGGTGGGGAGCTCACATGGGCGAACTCACTACCCAGGGACTGTGGTCCCCCCAGGAATCTCTGCTCCACATCAACCTGTTGGAGCTCAGAGCAGTTTTTCTAGCACTTCAAGCCTTCTCCAAATCTGTTCAGACAAAATTGTACAGGTCAGAACTGACAACACCACTACAATGTGGTACATCAACAAGCAAAGGGGCACTCGGTCACGGCCTTGTGCACTAAGCCATGAAATTGTGGTCTCTGGCTTACCTGAACACTTCCCTCACGGCAGTCACCTCCCAGGCAAGGACAATGTCCTGGCAGATGCTCTCAGCAGGATTTCTCAAGGCCATCACGAGTGGTCACTGGATCCACTGGTCCTGGGAGTAATATTTGCCAGATGGGGCACCCCACAGATAGATCTTTTTTGCAGTCCCAGACAATCACCAACTTCCCCTTTTTTGCTGCAGGCCCCCAGTGTTGGGCTCAGTCCCTCTGGATGCCCTAGTCCTCAGTTGGGAAGGGAAGTTTCTCTATGCCTTTCCTCCCTTCCCTCTCCTGTTCAAAGTGCTAGTCAAAATCAGATCCCAATCCTGCACGGTCATTCTGATTGCTCCAGATTGGGCCAGACAACCCTGGTATCCACTCTTGCTGTCCTTAGCAGTCCATCCTCCCCTCTGTCTTCCCAGGAAACACAGTCTGTTAACCTGTGCCCAGGGGAGGGTTTGGTATCCGAACCTCAAATCTCTCAATCTCAAGGCCTGGTTCTTGAAGAGATAGTTTGCTGATCTACACCTTTCTCAGGGTGTCATGGATATATTGAAGGCTTCTAGAAAGCCTTCCACCAGGGCTACTTACAATTCCAAATGGAAAAGTTTTTCCATATGGTGCTCGGAAAAGCATATTTCCCCAGATTCTGCTGATTTACCCACAGTCCTGGACTATATGGTCCATCTAAGCACTTTAGGGCTGAGACCAGCTACCCTGAAGGTTCATTTGGCAGCTGTGTCTGCTTTTATTTCAGCAGGTAAACCCTCTTCTCTTTCAGCTCATCCTGTATTTTCCAAGTTTTTTAAGGGGTTGCTTCATACCAACCCTCCATTCAGGGATCCAGCCCCGGCCTGGGATCTTAATGTTTGCATTGCTCAGCTTATGCAACCCCACTTCGAGCCCTTGTCCTTAGCTGAGCTTAAGTACTTGACTTGGTAGACTGTGTTTCTGGTAGCCATCACCTCTGCCAGATGCATAAGTGAATTACAGGCGTTGTCAGTGGAGCCGGATTTTATCTCCTTTCATAGAGATAAGGTGGTCCTCCGGACTAACAGAAAGTTCCTACCTAAGGTGGTTTCAGATTTCCACCTTAATCAATCTATTTCTCTTCCAGTGTACTTCACTGACCATTCCTCCTCTGGTGAGAGGAGGCTGCACAGCCTAGATGTGAAGAGAGCCCTTAGTTACTACATAGAGCGTACCAAGGGTCACAGGTTTGAATCCCTCCAACTGTTCCTCACTTATGGAGAGGTTGGCAAAGGGAAGCCTGCCACTAAAAGATCCATTGTCAGGTGGATTGTCTCTTGTATCCAATTCTGTTATGAAAAACTGGGAAAAGTTCCTCCCTCAGGCCTGAGGGCTCACTCTACCAGAGGTACAGCTGCTTCTCTGGCTGCTGCTAGGGACATCCCTATTCTAGAGATATGTCAAGCAGCTACTTGGAAAACAGTTCACACTTTCACCAAGCATTACTCCCTGGACATCCAGGCTAGGAGTGATGCTCGGTTTGGCACAGCCGTGCATCAGAGCCTATTCCCTAAGTAGGTTCTGTCCCTACTCCTTGGAGGTACTGCTGTGTAGTCTGCAATTGTCATAATATAGCAAGACTTCATGTTGTTTGAAGAAAAAATTACTCACCTTAGTAATGTTGTTTCTTCTAATGGAGTCTTGCTATATTATGACCTCCTTCCCTGCCTGCCCCTCTCAGAACCTCTTTTTGGGACGTGGGTGGGCAGTGCGGTGTTGGCATTTCATTGATGCCCACTAGGTTGTTTTTCACCCTTCCCTTTTTTGGGGTGAATTAGTGTTGTGTTTTTCATTTTTTGAGTCTCCTGACTTGAATCTTTGTGTTGAGACCAAAAAAGGTGTGTTTATGTTAGTAGCCGGTAGGCTAGTGTAGGTTTACAGCTTCCACACAGAGCCTTAGTGAGTTTTAGCTTGTAAAGATCTGACAGTTTGTGTTTGAGCAGCAACAGACAGAGTTTCCAACTGAGCTCGCGCTCAAGGTTCCATGCCTGCATGGAAAGTTAACCATTTCACCTCTGGAGCAGTTTGAAGATTGGGTCTCACTGCAATTGTCATAATATAGGAAGACTCCATTAGAAGAAACAACATTACTAAGGTGAGTAATCTTTTCGTCCTCCCCGAGCCGACTGTCATCCTGATGACCAACATCTCTCTGATATATTGGGGTGCCAATCTGGGGGAGCACAGAGCCCACGGGCTCTGGTCCCCCCAGGATTCCGGATACCACATCAACCTTCTGGAGCTTCGAGCGGTTCGACTAGCCCTGACCGAATTCACTCCATTTGTTCGGGGTCCAGGTCCAGACAGACAACTCCATGCCCATGTAATATCTCTGCAGGCAGGGTGGGATGCGCTCTTGCCCGTCTGCAAGGAAGCTCTCCGCATTTGGTCCCTTGTGCTCAGCCTGGAGGCAGATCTCCTAGCCATTCACGTGGCAGGAGCCTCGAATCAGCTGGTCGATGTCCTCAGCTGGATGGGCGGGGAGTATCACAAGTGGTCTCTCCACCAGGAGGTAGTACAAGATCTGTTCTCCCATTGGGGCACCCCTCAGGTGGACCTCTTCACCTCAAGGGAGTATGCGAAGCTGAGGCTGTATTATGCCCACCCCGCTCAGCAGGGTTCACTGCAGGGGGATGCCTTCTTGAGGCTGTGGACCCCAGGCCTCTTCTACACCTTCCCTCCCTTCCCCTTCCCTTGATTCACAAAGTGCTCATCAGAGTCAAGAGTGACAGGGTGCAGGTGATCCTGGTAGCCCCAGACTGGCCACGCCAGTTGTGGTATCCAGATCTCCTCAGCCTCAGCTCCAGGCTCCCGAGGCTGGTTCCAGCATGCCCGGACCTGCTCTCCATCAATCAGGGAAAGTACTCCACCTGGACCTTCAATCCCTGCACCTGATGGCTTGGTTACTGAGCAGCTAGAGTTCCAGGCCTTGGGTCTCTCTGACGAGGTACTCAGCGTTTTTGAGGCTTCCTGTAAGGAATGGACCAGAAAACGCTGTGCCTTTAAATGGAAGAGATTCTCCATCTGGTGTCAGTTCAATGGGTTGGACCCATCGTCCTGTCCAGTGGCTAGCATTTTAGATTATCTTTGGTCCCTCTCCCAGAAGGGACTTTGGTCAGCGACCCTAAAGATGCACCTGGCAGCCATCTCTGCTTACCGGGCGCAGGCCGGTCAACAGTCAGTGGCACAGGAGAGGATGGCACTTCTTCAGAGGCCTAGATCACATATCCCCTCTGGTGCATGAACCTCCACCTCTGTGGTATCTAGTGCTGGTTTTGGCAAAGCTCATGGGCAAGCCATTCGAACCGATGCACAAATGTGACATCTCACATTTGTTGTGGAAGATCGCCTTCTTGGTGGCTATCACGTCAACCAGAAGGACTGGGGAGTTACAGGCACTCTCTATTGAGTGTCCTTACCTGGTCTTCCACAGGGACAAAGTTGTCCTGCGCCCCCACCCAAAATTCCTTCCGAAGGTGGTGTCGGAGTTTCACCTTAACCAGGTGATTACTCTGCCAGTGTTCCACCCCAGTCACACCAGGCCAGGCCAAGTATAGGCTCCATACCTTGGACCTGTGCTGGTTTTGTCAAAGCTCATGGGCAAGCCATTCGAACCGATGCACAAATGTGACATCTCACATTTGTTGTGGAAGATCGCCTTCTTGGTGGCTATCACGTCAGCCAGAAGGACTGGGGAGTTACAGGCACTCTCTATCGAGTGTCCTTACCTGGTCTTCCACAGGGACAAAGTTGTCTTGCGCCCCCACCCAAAATTCCTTCCGAAGGTGGTGTCGGAGTTTCACCTTAACCAGGTGATTACTCTGCCAGCGTTCCACCCCAGTCACACCAGGCCAGGCCAAGTATAGGCTCCATACCTTGGACCTGAGATGAATGCTCACCTACTATAAAGAGTGAACGGTGGAAGTTTGGGGAGAGATTCGCCAGCTATTTGTCACCTATGCTGAAGCCACACCTGGCAGACCTGCAGCCAAGTGGACAGTAGCTCAATGGATTACATTTTGCATTGACCTCTGCTATAGGTTGGCGGGTAGGGAGCCTCCCATAGGGCTTAAAGGAAAGTTGCAAGATTCCCTAGATGCCTTTTACACATAGTATGCCATTGCCAGACATGCTTCAGGTGTCGAAGCCGAAATTTGTTTTGCAAATAAATCTGTCATAGTCATTCTTTTTAATGTTTTATCAGCATTTTCTTCTTCAGTTTTCTGGTTGCAGCCACACCCCAAAAATGATGTCATGCCAGGGAGTTGTCAGTGATTTACATACAACAACAAGTAATTCTGGGCAATCTATAATGTTGCCTTAAATGTGCCATACTCAGATGTGCAGTCCTTTTATTTATTTAGCTTTTGTTTATCAGGTAAGCACAGTAGACAGTCAGGTGCCTATTTTCAGGTGTGACCCAGGAGAATTACATGTACAGGCAACAGTACAGAGTCAAAGCAGGCAATCAACGAGGGACAGTCAGGTAAGAGGTTAACCAGTACAGAGTCAAGCATGTTAATCATCAAGGAACAGACAAAGTATAACATCAGCAGCAGAGCAGGTAGGTAGGAATACCCAGTTAATGCACACGGGGTAGGGGGGGAGGCATAGAGTAGGGGTACATGAGTAGCAAGGAGAGAAAGCATTTGCAGTGAATTGTACCAGGTGGGATGGGTTGTGTGAAAAAAATTGATGCTGCTTTAGCCTACTAGGGGACACTTATCCCTAGCAGAGAGTAGCAGAGTAGATCAAGTGCATAAGCAGTAGATGATGGCATAGGCAACAAGCAAGTTAGGCCAGGGAGCTCAGGAGTGCTCAGTGAATTAGCCCTGGAAATATAACACACTGTATACTAATTGGCATTGAGAGTACAGTACATAGCTAATTTGCCTATCTAAAACTAAAAAGTGACCCTCATGTTGCTGGTGATGAGCATTAATATGTAAAAAACTGTAGCAAGGCACTGTGGGTAAAATATGAACCTGTTTTACGATTTCCTTACTCTGCAGTGCTGTCCCATATTATTGTGGTGGTGTCAACAATATAAGCTTTTGTATGTTTATTTTCACAACAATGCATTGTGCATACCATAAATAACTACAAGACTTCTATACTGAGAGATGTTGTCTCCTGTTTCTGCAACGTGCACAGAAATATAACACCTTGTGTACTGATTTACATTGTGAGGCATTGTGGGTACAGTACATAGCTGATTTGCCTATTTAAAACTAAAAAGTGGCACTGTCCGTTTAATAACTTTGTTTCCTTGGCATGATGTCACAGTTGAGGGTAGCAGCACTGAGAAAAAAAAGGGCAGGTTATGCAAATGAAGTAGATCACCAAAATAAAAGGCTTTTTTTCCCAAGGAAAACAGCATTAGTTGGCACTTTGAATGGTAGTAGAGACTGATTCATAGCTCCTACAGGTTACTACTCCCATTTGCTATGGAAACTTGCACCTTTATTTTAAGGCTCAATCCACCCGCCATACTGCTGTGTCGATGGCTGCTTCTAGGGACATCCCTATCCAGGAAATCTGCAGGGCTGCTACCTGGAAGTCAGCACACACCTTCATTTCCCATTACCACATCGTTCGCGAGTCACGCTGGGATGCTGGTTTTAGAGCCTCAGTTCTCCAGTCCCGCTTTCCTAAGTATGGGGTATGCCTCTTGCTGCCCTCCTCCCGGAGAACTGCTAGGAGTCTGCCAAGAAATGTGAATAGAACAACATATCCACGATTCTAGAAGGACAGGTTATTCACCTGTAACGGTAGTTCTAGGAGTGATATATGTTGTTCATCCACACTGACCCACCCGACATCCCCGGCATCGACGCACAAACCTGGCTTCCAGCGGACCAAGATCTGGCGTCATGGGGCGGAGCCGAGGGTTATACCACCTGGCTGGGAGGGAGGAGCCAGCTTGAAGATTTTCCAGCACATCTTAAAGCGGCAAGGTACCTGCCAAGAAGTGTGGATAAGCAACATATACTGTACCACTGCTAGAACTACTGTTACAGGTGAGTAACCTGTTTTTCAGGAGGTGGGGGACCCCAGAAATAGACCTTTTTGCTTCCCACAAAAATCACCACTTACCTCTTCATTTCTGCAGCGCCCCAGTGAAGGGGACTGCTCCAATGGATGCCCTGATTCTGGATTGGACAGACAGGTACCTCTGTGCTTTTCCTCTGATACTCAGGGTGCTCATCAAGCTCAGGTCACAACCAGCTTTGATGATTCTGGTAGCCCCAGATTGGGCAAGACAGCCTTGGTACTCCCTGTTGCTCTCAACGCCTGTGAGCAAACCAATTCACCTCCCTCAGAGGTACAATCTACTGACTTCCTTTCAGGGGAGAGTAATGTACTCCAGTCTCAGGTCTCTCAAGGTCTGGCTCTTGAGGACTTAGAATATGCAGATTGCCAATTCTGTGAAGCAGTTTTAGAAGCCCTTAAGGGTTACAGGAAGCCTTCCAGCAAGAAAACCTATGCCTCAGAATGGAAAAGATTTTCCATTTGGTACAGTGACAAGGGATATAGTCCCAGCCCAGGCTGGGATCACACCCCTTCCTGATTATTTGTCTCACCTGCATTCATTCGGGTTGCAGCACTCAACTCTGAAGGTGCACCTGGCTTCAGTTTTGGCTTACCTTTCAGCTAGAAAGGATACAGTACCTTCCTTGCATCAAACCCTCTATTCTAAAGATTCTTTGAAGGGCTCGCTCTCTCTCTCTCATTTCATAGGTTCATTGGTAATTTCAAGCTAATTAGACTTGCGTCCATAGAGCTTGCCTTTATTTTATGTATTTGAACATTAATCTATCATGTCTTTTATTTACCAAGAAGATACTTGTCTAATCTCGATTTAAAAATATCCATATTAGTACTGGCTACCACTTCTGCTGGTAAAGAGTTCCAGCCAGGAACCACTCTCTGGCTAAACCAATGCTTTCTCGGAAGAGTATGCCATTTTTGAATTGTTAATTGAAACTGATGTCCCCTGGGTTCATATTTTGATTTTTTGGGGGTCAACCCTAGGTCGGCTAATAGAGCATCATCTTGTAAGCACTTAAATAACACAAAATAATCTCCCCTAGTTCTTCTATGCTGCAGAGTAAACAAGTTTATCTCCTTTAACCTTTCAGAGTATGACATGTCTCCTAACCCTTTAATGGATCTAGTAGCCCTTCTCTGAATACGCTCCAAGCTATGAACATCCCCTTTTTTATATGGAGCCCATACCTGAGCACAATATTCCAGGTTGGGTCTCACCAGGGCACTATAGAGGTGCATAATCACTTGCCTATCTCTACTGGCAATATGCCTCAATATGCAATTCAGTATCTGATTATTTTTCTTCACTATTTTATCGCAATGGGAACTAAACTTTAGATCTGAAGTAATTGTAATCCCTAAGTCTCTTTCCTCTGTCGTTTTTCTTAGTTCAGTGGTGTCTATAAGATGAGTTATTTCTCTTTCCTAAATGCATAACAGTAAACTTGTTTCTAATTCTAATTGTTACTTTTGTATAGTATTTAGTGCATCCTGCAGATCATTTGTATTCTTTTGATCATTTACTATGGTTCCAATTCTGCAGTCATCTGCAAATTTCGTTGCCCATATATTTTCGTTTTGTACAGTTAATGAAGTTATATAGATGTTAAAGAGACATGGGCCCAAAACTTTTCCTTGGGGGACTCTGCTAGTCACTGCCTCCCAGCCAGATGTATCTCCTTTAATTACCACTCTCTGTCTTCTCTCCTTCAGCCATGCATCAATCCAATTAACTATATTATTGTTAAAATTATAATCTTTAAGTGTGTTTATTAGTTCCTGGTGTGGGAGTTTATCGAAGGCTTTGGAAAAATCCAGGAAGACAACATCTACACTATTTCTCTCATCCAATGCCTTTCCCACTTTCTCATAGAACACTAACAAATTTGTCTGGCAGGATCTATTTTTCCTATATCCGTGTTGTACTGGATCCTGCATTTTTCTAGTATCTAGAAAATCCATTATATAATATTTTAATATTGACTCCATGATTTTTCCCACAACTGATGTTAGGCTGACTAGCCTGTAATGCTGCATATCAGTTTTTGATCCCTTTTTGAATATAGGCGTCACTAATGCCTCCTTCCACCCTTGTGGAACATGTCCCAAATCTATAGAAGTTTGAAAAATGTAAGTTAGTGGTGAAGCTAATTGTTCTGCCAGTTCATACAATACCCTTGGATGAATCTTATCAGGGCCTTGTGATTTATTTCTATTTGTCATTTTTAGTTTATCAAGTACACTTTTTACTGTAATCTGTATATGTCCCGGTATAGAGTTAAATTTATTTTCTTCCTTATCTGAAGTAGCTGGGTTAAAAACTGAACAAAAGTATTTTTGAGTTTCCGCGGCTTCTTTATATTTTAATATATCCCCTTGTGCATTCTTAAAAGGTCCAATGGTGCTATTACTTTTTTGTTTATTATTTATATATGACTAGAAAGCCTTATAGTTTCCTTTGACTTGTGTTGCAAGTTTGTATTCATATTCCTTTTTGGCCCTTTTAATTTTCCATTTGACTTTTTTAACCATATTTCTATATTTATTTAAAGCCTGTATATTGTTGTGATTTTTAGTATTTTTATACAGTTTATACTTTTTGTTTATTAATTTCTTTATTTTTGGTGATAACCATTTTGGAGCACTCCTTGTATGTTCATATTTTATATATTTGGGTATACCTATTTCTATTGTCAATCTCAGCCTCTTTACAAATAGCTCCCACATATCAGCTATAGAAAGTCCTTCAAATTCCTTTTCCCACTTCCAAGATGCCATAGCTTCCCTCATGATGGTAAAATCCATTTTGTTAAAATTTAGGACTGTAGTCTTACCCTCCCTTATTTCTTTGCCTTTGTTTCCCCCTCACAGGGAACCAGTGCCAGCACGGGACCTTAATATTTGCATGGCCCAGCTAATGCTTCCGCCCTTTGAGCCTATGGTAGCAATCACTTCTGCCAGAAGGATAAGTGAGCTACAGGCCCTCTGTGTGGAAAAGTACTCTGTTTCTAGGGACATGGATATGTTGTTCATCCACACTCATTGGCAGGTATCCTTGCCGCTTTAAATCTTGCCGGAAGGTCTTCAAGCTTGCTCCTCCCACCCACCCGGGTGGTATAACTCTCGGCTCCGCCCCATGACGCCAGATCTTCCTTACCGCTTGGAAGCTCAGGTTCCCTCCTTAACGCTCTGCGTTTGAGACTGGTTCCTATTTCTCCGTTTGCAGTTTAAAAAATAAATTTTGCGAAAAGACTTGATCTTCTATCCCTCGCGGCTGCGATGGACCAATCGACTCGTTTCGGAGATGCCCATGCGGGAGAAGATGTCTCGGACGGATCCACACTCCACGTGTGTCTACTGCTTAGGCCTTGAGCACGACCCGCGGGCTTGCGACCTGTGCTCATCTTTCTCGGCCTCGTCCTCGAAGACCGTGCTGCCCGGTGCAACTGGGCCGTCCGAAGCGTTTCCCTCGGTGAAGTCAAGGAGGCCGGTTGGCGGTGTCGCGGCGGCGGCTTGGCGGATCAGCTCGGCGGATGGTCGCCCTCGAAGAGGAGGCGGCGCGGGCGTATCTTCCTCGGCGCGGCATTTATCCGCTCTCTCTGGGTTCTTCCTACGGCTTCTTTTAAGGAGCTTTGTCTGTCCCTCTCCACTAAGGAGAAGGGCCCTACGTTGCTGGACCTTATTCTCGGTCCAAAAGAGGGACAAGGGTAAGTCCCTCCGTCGGCGCTCTTGGGAGGCGGAAAGGTCCCTCTCCCGGGCCGTCGACCGTCGCTGGTCGACCGCTCGGCTTGACCACTGGCCTCACGGTGTCCCCGTCAGGTCAGTTGACGAGACTCCCACCGATGAAGTCGAGATTTTCTCGACCCATTGGACGAGCTGTCGCCTTTAGCAGCGAATTCCCCTCTCCCGGTTCCCGGGAGGAGTTGAGATCCGTGGGCTCGCCTGTGCCTCTGGTTCCGGAGCCCTCGGATGGACCATCCGAGCCGAAGGGAGTGCCGGTTCCGGCCGACACCTCCCCGCACCGACCTCGGAAATTCCGGGACTCTCGGTCTCGGTCTCGGACCTCTTCGCGGTCCAGCCGATCCCACCGTCATAGGCGGTCTCGGTCTCGGCACCGCGGTGAGCGGCGTCGCCGCTCGTCCTCGTCCTCCTCCTCGGATGAGGGGAGGCTTGGCGTAAGTACGTCGGCGATGCGAGGACCTTATGTTGCAACAACTCCTCCTGGCGGGAGTAAGCCGACCCGTCGCCTTCCCGGCCATTAAGTGACTGTCACGGGCGGCGACACAACCCCTCGACTTATCCGAGGGCCTATACCCAGGCGGTTGTTCGGCCAAAACCAGCTGCTCCACCGATTCGGTGGAACCTCCGCCTCCACAGCCACCAATTGGGGCTCCGACCAAGGATTCTCGGTCGGCTAAGGGTCTACCCATCGGCTGTCAGTTACCCTCACTCCCGACCGACCTCGGCAGGTGAAGGGTGGCTCAGGCCAGAGCAGCTCTTGAGGACTCTTCCGAGTCGAAGATGATTCCTCCTTTTTCTCCAGCGACTGGACTTGGAGTCTTCAGGAGGTCAGTCAATGGGCGATAGCCGTCGTCCTTCCTAGGACTGCTTGGCTCATCTCGAGTCTACGGGATGGAGCTCGAACCCGTTCCAAGCAGACCAGGTATCCCCTCACGGAGATTCTGGACGAGGATTCTCCGGCGGAGGCCTTTCCGGTGGCGAGGCCATAGTGGGTCGGCACTGGAGCTTTGGCAGCGCCCTGCTTCCTGCCCTGCGCCCTTGCCAGGATGGCCAGGAAGTATCACGGTCCCTACGGTTCCTTGTCGGTTTTGAACACCCTCTGCTGAGGGTTGGTTACCGACAGCGTTTTCGCTGCGCGGCAAGCGCCAGGGATGTGGACAAACCTCCTGACAAGGAGTCCAAGAAATGGACTATGTCGGGCGAAAGTCTCGCTGCGTCTCTCTCGGCCTTCGTCAGGCCAGTTCGGCCGTCCTCATGGCACATTTTCTCATGCCCTGTTGGGCTCCTGGATGAGGTCATCCCTCATCTTCCGCCGATCTGCAGACTACGGTTAAGCAGGTGCGGGACCAGGGCAGGGCAGTGGCCAAACAGCAGCTCAGACTGCTTTGGATATAGGGACTCATGTGCCAGATCGGTGGCGGCCGCGAGTGGCTATCGTCGGCGAGCTTGGCTGAGGATATCCACCTTTGCCGGATACCCAGCACAAGTTGGCGGATGTTCCCTTTGGGGACTGACCTCTTGACCCTGGGGTGGAAGGTCACCTGCAGAGGATCGAGAGTCCAATGCCACCTTGGACTCGGTCTCTTCGCTCAGAAGGACAAGGCCGCAAACCACAGCCTAAGCCCTTTGGTCCTTCTGTGCTCTGGCCTCGCCCAGCAACGTCAGGGCCAGCAGGCTCGGCCTTGGCATCCCAAACCCAAGCCGCCGGCTTCCTCTAACAGGAGGCAGGGAGGAAAGGGCCCAGGAGGTCCCTCGGCCGGTCCCTCCTCCAAGCCTGCCCAGTGACGGGCTGAGGGGTGTCGCCCCCATTCCCGTCACCTTACCCCTGGGTCCCCCCGTGGGGGGACGGCTCCGGCACTTCCGTTCCGCCTGGTCCGCTGTTACCACGGACAGGTGGGTCTTGGAGGTGGTGGGAAGAGGCCTGCCTCTGGAATTCGAGCAGGCACCACCCTTCAGAGCCGTCGCCCCTCGGGGGGCTTCGGGATCCCCAGCCTCACTGGCGGCTCGTCGAGCCGACATCGCCTCCTCCTCAGAAGGAGGTGATAGAGGTGGTGGACCCTCCTTCAGACCCAGGGTTTGTGTCCAGGTACTTCCTGGTTCCGAAGCAGACGCAGGATCTAGAACCTTCCAGGATGGTCACTCTGGCTCAGATAATACCATCCTTGGAGCAGGCGTGTGGTTCTGCTCTCTGGACTTGCAGGGCCAGCGTTTTCACGTCCCTATCCGTCCGTCGCACCGAGATTCCTTAGCTTCGCGGGAAGGATCCCTCTTGATTCAAGCCATGCCCTTGACTTGTCTCCAGCTCCAGGGTCTTCACCAAATGCATGGCAGTGGTGACAGCATTCCTCTTGGCGCCGAGGGTCGGGTGTACCCTTACCTGGACGACTGGCTGATAGCAGCTCCCTCCAGGAAGGAGGCAGAGTGGTCAGAGATCTGGCCCTCAGGTCTGCTCTCAACTGGGCCTCCTTATCAATGAGGCCAAGTCGGAACTCGAGCGAAGCAGGTGATTCTTTTCATCGGGCGCAGCTCGACTCTCTTGAGCCAGGCGGCTCCGGCGGACAGGGCTGAGGTTCTTTCCTCCTTTGCCCGATCATTTCTGGTTGGGCAATGCGCCCTGCCGGGACTTCCTCGCCTCCTGGGTCTCAGGCCTGCACAAGCGTGGTCCGTTGGGCCCGCTGGAACATCGTCCCCTTCAGTGGGGACTGGCCAGCCAGTGGTCTGGCGCTGCGATCCTTTGGACCAGCTTGGTCGGTGACACAGGGGATGTGGAGCAGCTCTCCAGTGGTGGACGTTCCAGATCATTTGCAGGAGGGCATCCGTTCGTCCGCCCGAGCCGGCGGTCTCTCTATCGACCGATGCCTCTCTGATGGGTTGGGGTGCCCATCTGGGGAACACCGGGCTCATGGCCTCTGGTCCCAGCGGGAGTCGATGCCACATCAACCTGCTGGAGCTCAGGCGGTCCGCCTAGCTCTCACCGCCTTTGCTCCGTTCCTCCGGGGTCAAGTGGTCCGAGTCAGGCGGACAATACCACGACCATGTACTATCTAACCCGCCAGGGCAGGGCCAGCTCCATGCTTCTATGCAAGGAAGCTCTCCGCATTTGGTCACTCGTGCGCAGCCTGGGCGGATCTCCTAGCCATTCACGTGGCAGGGCCTCCAACACCCTGGCCGATGCCCTGAGCGGATAGGGCTGCATCCACAGTGGTCTCTCCTCCGGAGGTAGTACAGCATCTGTTCTCCCATTGGGGCACACCTCAGGTGGACCTGTTTGCCTCCAGGAGAGCGTGAAGCTGAGTCTGTTCCATGCCCGCCCCCTCAGCAGGGCTTGCTGCAGGGGATGCCTTCTGAGGCAGTGGACCCCGGGCCTCTTTTGCCTTTCCCCATTTCCCTTGATCCACAAGGTGCTTCTCAAGGCGAGGAGGGACAAGGCGCAGGTGATTCTGATAGCCCCAGACTGGCCTCGCCAGTTCTGGTACCAGATCTCCTCAGTCTCAGCTCCAGGACTCCTGGCAGCTTCCAGCTCGCCGGACCTGCTCTCAGTCAATCAGGGAAGGTGTTCCATCGGACCTTCAATCCCTGCACCTAGTGGCCTGGTTCCTGGCGGCTAGAGTTCCAGGCCTTGGGTCTTTCCGACGAGGTCCTCAATGTAGTTGGCGTCCCGTAAGTCGACCAGAAAATGCTATGCCTTCAAATGGAAAAGGTTTTCCATTTGGTGTCAGAAGCAAGGGCTTGGACCCTTCCTCCTGTTCCTTGGCAAGCATCTTGGACTATTTATGGTCCCTTTCTAGTCAAGGGCTTAGGTCGGCGACCCTAAGGGTGCACCTGGCAGCCATCTCTGCTTACCACAGCGGGCGGGAAGCAGTCGATGGCGCAGGAGAAGGTGGTCTGGCGCTTTTCAAGGCCTTGATCACATTCCCCTCAGTCGCGGGAACCCCCACCTCCGTGGGATCTACTGCTGGTACTGGCAAAGCTCATGGGCAAGCCATTCGAACCTATGCACAGGTGTGCTCTCTCTCACCTGTCGTGGAAGACCGCCTTCTTGGTGGCTATCACGTCAGCCAGAAGGATGGGAGAGCTCCAGGCGCTTTCCATCGAGTCTCCTTACCTGGTCTTCCACAGGGACAAGGTTGTCCTGCGCCCCACCGAAATTCCTTCCGAAGGTGGTGGGAGTTTCACCTTAACCAGGTGTTGACTCTGCGGTGTTCTACCCCAATCACACCTCGGAGGCGAATATAGGCTCCATACTCTGGACCCTAGAAGAGGCGCTCGCTTATTATAAGGAGGCGCCACGGCTGAAATCGGGAGAGGTTCGCCAGCTGTTTGTCACCTACGCTGAAGCCGCATCTGGCAGACCTGCAGCCAAGCGGACGATAAGCAGGTGGGTAACCTCCTGCATAGATCTCTGCTATAAGTTGGCGGGCATGGAGCCTCCCAGAGGATAAGAGCTCATTCTACCCGCCATACTGCTGCGAGTGGCTGCTTCCAGGGCGTCCCTATCCAGGAAATCTGCAGGGCTGCTACCTGGAAGTCAGCAAACACCTTCATTACCCATTACCACATCGACCTTGAGTCATGCCGGGATGCTGGTTTTGGGGCCTCGGTTCTCAGTCTCTCTTTCCCAAGTAAGTATTGGGGTGTCGTCTTGCCTCCCTCCTCCCGGAGAACTGCTAGGAGTCTGCCAATGAGTGTGGATGAACAACATATCCATGTCCTAGAAATACAGGTTACTCACCTGTAACAGGAGTTCTAGGAATGGTATATGTTGTTCATCCATTCCCCGACCTCCCCAGCTTCGACTCACAACCTGAGCTTCCAGCGGGCCAGATCTGGCGTCATGGGGCGGAGCCGAGAGTTATACCACCCGGGTGGGTGGGAGGAGCAAGCTTGAAGACCTTCCGGCAAGATTTAAAGCGGCAAGGATACCTGCCAATGAGTGTGGATGAACAACATATACCATTCCTAGAACTCCTGTTACAGGTGAGTAACCTGTATTTCTTTCCACAGGGACAAGGTAGTGTTGAGAACTAATAGGAAGTTCCTCCCCAAGGTGGTTTCTGACTTCCATTTGAACCAGTCTATAACTTTGCCAGTTTTCTTTACTGAACACTCTAGCTCAGGTGAGCGTAGATTGCACAGCTTAGATGTAAAAAGAGCACTGAGTTATTTCATGACTCTTACTAAAGATCATAGGCAGGACAGACAACAACTGCTCCTCACCTATAGGGAAGTAGCTAAAGGTACTTCTGCTTCAAAGAGGACTCTCTCTCAATGGATAGTCCAGTGTATTCAGTTTTGTTACTCAAATGCAGGCAAGGTTCCTCCCTCTGGTATTAGGGCCCACTCTACAAGGGGCACAACTGTCACTGTTGCAGCTGCCTGAGAGGTACCTCTAATGGAAATATGTAAAGCAGCTACCTGGAGGTCAGTCCACACCTTCACTAAACATTACAGCCTGCACACCCAGTCCAGGAGTGATGCCAGATTTGGCACAGCAGTCTTGCAGGGTGTTTTTCCCTAAATAAATTCTGGCCCAACTCCTTGAGGTACTGCTGCATAGTCTGCAAGAGTAATATTAGTGGATTCCTGGGGTTAGAAGAAAAATTACTCACCTGTAGTAATCTTGTTTCTTCCAAAAGGATCCACTAATATTATTACTCCCCACCCTTGCCTCCCCTTTCAGAATAAGTAACAAGAAAAATCCTCTCTACAACTGATAAGATGTATCACTTTCTAGTAATGTCTTAACTTGTAGGTTCTTTTCTAAAGGCATATATGACTTCAGAAAAAAAAGGGGCCATTGGTTTATACTAGTCCTTTGGTTAATGTTATTTGCCCAGTTGGGCATTATTTTTCTATGATTATTTAAATAGTGATTCACATGTTGTTATGGCCTCTTTGTAGGCTTCTAAGAAATCTGAGTTAGAATGCAGGCAGTTGACACTGGGCAGTTTGAAAATAGATGCACAAGCTAAACATTCCATGATTAGCATAGCATTCTGTTCTCTCTGGGGCAATGCTGGCTTAAGGGAGCACTGCAAGAGTAGTAATATTAGTGGATCCCTTTGGAAGAAACAAGATTATTACTGGTAAGTCAATTTTTCTTCTTGGTCCCCAAATGGATGAGGCCCTATACTAGATCTTCACGATCTCAATCAGTTCTTGAGGAAGCGCAAGATCTTATCTGTGTCACTCTTCACCATTCCTCACTCTTGGGTAATGAGCTGGAGGATCAGGACTCCGCGGGAGTTTTTTTTTTTTTGCAAGGGGAGAAGTCGACGTCGGGACGGGGCCACGCGAAAGGACGACATATTACATGATGCTCGGGGGTTGGCCAGTAACCAACGCCAACCCCTCCTCAGCCCCAGTTCTGATTCTCCCACTGTCAAGTGAGCACGACCTTGCATGTGAGTGCCGTTTTGATCTGTGGCCTAGTCCATTGGTTGAGAATGTCCTAGTTCTGCTGCTGCATTCCTTGGCGATCGACTGGTAAAATCTTTCCTTTCATTTTCTCCGTTGATGCCGAGTACTGGTTTTGGTTATTATTTTTTCCATCTGGTCATGTCTGGTTCGGGGGACAAAGAAATCTTCCAGGGAGGATCGGCCTCCAATTCGTTAGTGTCCCTCTTGACCGACTGTACTTCGTCACGGATCAGCATGATCATTGTCTTACCTGCTTGGGACCTAACCACAACATGGATAGACGCGACACCTGTTTCTTCATGGATTGTCGTGTGTTGGAGTTTTGCATGTTAAAAGTCGGACGTACGCCACTGACGTTTGGGGGACAGGCGTGTACCCAGGTCACCAAAAGCAGGGTTTTTGACCCTTCCTTTGGGTCCCCTCCCAGTCCTATATGGCCTGCGGAGCAGGGGGTTTCTGCCTGTTCTAGCCTTGCCTCGGCGGGAACCCCTTCCACAGTGCAGGAGGCCCGGCTTGGCCCCATTGGGGGTCAGGCAGGAGGCACCGTCCAGGCAATCACCTCCTCGGAGGTGAGGGTTCTCCTAGCATCACGGTCTGAGGCCTCTGGGCCTGGGCCGGCACTGTCCTCTGTGCTGCCCGCCAGTACCGCCCCTGATTCGATGCCAGAGATCAGGGTGGCGCCATGGGCCGCATGGGACCGGTTTATGGCGCAATCTCTGACTCTGGCATCGTTCGCGGTGCCGGTATTAGGGGTGGTGCCGTGGGCAGCATCAGGCCAGTTTGTGGTGCTGTGGCTGGGAGGGATCGGGGAGTGGTCTGGGTTCGAGCCT
The DNA here is from genome assembly GCA_016271365.2 of Neoceratodus forsteri. Taxonomy (NCBI): domain Eukaryota; kingdom Metazoa; phylum Chordata; order Ceratodontiformes; family Ceratodontidae; genus Neoceratodus; species Neoceratodus forsteri. The sequence continues at coordinate 1,820,988,844 of CM057449.1, read as the reverse complement.
CCTCTGGGGAGGACGATGCAGAGACTGACCCAGACTGGCTCCCAGGTTCTTCGGAATCCACCGATTCTTCTTCCTTCTCCAGCGTGTCTGCTCCAGTTCAGCCCATTCCAAGGAGCAGATGGCTTCTGCTGATTCTGAGGTTGGTGGCACTGACCAGTCCTTGGGTGTCTCAGTGGCACCACAGGCAGCCTGGGGTTGGTGGTCCGTCTGCCACCTTGGGAGGTATACCCCTTCCTGTGGTAGTTTTTGCTAGCCCTACTTCTGGGCTGACTGGAGCGCCTCAGGTAGGGGAGGGTGCTCCACCTCCAGCTGTCTCCCAGGAGTCAGCTATGGGGTGTCAGTTGCCACAGCTGAGGGAAGAGGGCTCTCTCAAGAGTCCAAAGAGTTGAGGGGGCTGGATTCAGGGCCGTGCCCTTCCCTGAGAACCTGCAGGGGTGCAGCAAGAAGTCACAGTGCTGGTCTGACCTTCTCCCCTGAGGTCTCCACAAGAGGGACCTCATCTATCGAGGTTAGGGGCTGACCTTCTGGGCTCATGCGGCCCCAGCCGCCTTGCGGGGAATTCTCTTTCCGGGCTCAGCTCTGGCTGTTCCAGCTCGGTTGAACGGCCTTATCTGGTGAATCTACCAGGTCTCCTACTCTTTTGAGGTCTCCCAGTGGGTCCCCTAGCCCTGGCAGAGACCATGCCCTTCCCCAAAGGTGCCTGGCCCCTTTGCCTCTGCCAACCCCTGCCTCCCTCCCTCCCTCCCAGGTCACTCCAGTCCTACGGGAACCCTTACTTGGGAGCAGTTTAGGTCTACGGCTGCACTATTCCCTGCTTACTACCAGTCCATGGATCAGGAGGTGTTCCACCACTCCCCACTGCAGCCGGAACCTAACTCTCTGGGCTTGTCAGCTCCCTCGTTTTCCTCCTCTGAGGAAAAGGAGTCCTCTGTCCACCTTTCCCCAGCTGCTCATCTTTCCAGTTATCAGCGCTTCCTGTCGGGGTTGCTGGATGAGCTCCATGTTTCCACCTTAGGCAGCCGCAGTCCTGATCAGTTGGCACATGCCTTTTTAGGTGACTTCAGTGCGGCTAACCTGGTGGTTCCCACCTGGCCTAATCCCTTTAGGTAGGCATCGTACTGGGCCTGGTGACATCTCTCAACCCTAGCACAGGCCCTGAGGGACCTCCGCCAGAGATATTGTGCACCCTTTTGGTCTCCAGGAGCCCTGCCTCACCCCCCTTCGAGCGTGACTCTTCTGGACACACCCTCTGGGCATAGAAGCCCAAGGCGTGACCATCCCCCAGAATCTGACTCAGCTGAGTTTGATTTTTGGGGAGGAGAGCCTTCTCATTGGCCCGCCTCCTACTGTGTATTTCAGCTCATCAGGCCCACCATGCTGCCTACAACAGGCACTTGTGGTCTCTGCTAGGTCAGGTCCTAGCCTCTTTGCCTGACTTGGAGGCAACCAGACAGGCCATTGCCCTCTCCGCACGGGGGCTGGAGCTTGTTAGGCACCAAGCACGGGCATCTTACGATGCCAGCAAGGTGGCTTCCAGGTTGGCGGGGACAGCGATCTGCATCAGATGGACAGCACGGCTTAGTCTCTCCTGGTTGTCACCCCTGGCCCAGCGTAGGGTGACTGCCTCCTCCTTCCGGGGAACCCATCTCTTTTCCCGTAGGTTGAGGCGAGAGCATCAGTGGTGCCTTCCTTCTCCTGCTAGGAGAACCTTGCCTCACCCAGACCAGCCTGAGGCCTAGCCAGGCCTTTTAGGGGTTCCCTCCTCCAGTGTCTCCCCCACTCTAGGCTGAGAGACATTGTCCCTTAGGGAGATTCTTGGCCCCCTTCGGGGGGCTCAGTATTCACCCAGCAGTGATGAATGGCGAAGATTGACACAGATAAGATATGAAAATTACATACCTACCATAATTCCTGATTTTTCTGTGCATCTTCACCATTCGTCACTGAATCCCGCCCACCTTCCCCTTTCAGGCCTCAGTCTCTGGGTGATTCTCCTCCTCCCTGTTTGTCTCTCAGTTTGGACCTTGATCCATCTCCAGCACCTCCTACTCCCTACGGGACGGGGATTCTTCCTGTGGTTTGACAGACAGGGAGGTTTCCCTCAGTTGGGTGTCCCCAGAGCCCCTTCTCAACCCAGGTAGTCCTTGGGTTTACCTGCTTCCTCTAGCCTAGTCTTGAGGAAGTATGGGGGGGGGCACTGGTGACTCCCTCAGTTGTCTCCCCTCCAACCACATTGCGCCACCCCATACGTGGTTTACTTTTCCTCTCCTCGTTCAGGGAGAACTTGGGTCTCTCTTCAGTTCCTCCTCTGGAGGTGACTCCCTCTCTTCAACAACTGAAAGTCAGTCCCTTAGGGTTTCCTCTCCAGGGATGTTTCTAGGTGGTTTTCCACTTCACAGTTTCTAGGCAGGAAGGGGAGACACCAACCCGTCCGTAGCCCTCTGGGTGACTCATCTGCCTCTCTATGGATTTATGCCATTCTGCTGCTCCAGCGTTGGATCCTCCTCTTGCTAATTGTCCGGTCTGGGGCATAACACCCTCCCTTGAGCAGTCCAGGGCCATATCCTCGGGGCTAGTGTCTCCTCTTCCTTCCTGTCTTCCTTCTACCCCTTACCCTTTCACCCTTCCCTTACTCGCCCAGAGAGTGGGGCCCTCTTGTCCCAGTCCTTTAGGCTTCCTTCTTTCTGTCCTTTCTGGCTTAGTCCTCCTTTTAGTTTTGCATCCTTTTCCTTTGCCGTTTCTGGGCTCCCTTGCCCCCCCACCCTTCCTGTTTCTCTGTCTCTCTCTGGAGTGCAGAACTGGGGCTCAGGAGAGATTGGTGTCGGTTACTGGCCAACCCATGAGTGCCACGTAATATGTTGGCCTTGATGGCGGTGCTGTCCTGACGTTGACTCCTCCCCTTGTAAAAAAAAAAAAAAAAAGCTCCCTTGGGGTCCTGGTCCTCTGGCTCATTACTCAGCAGCGATGAACGGTGAAGAGACACAGAAAGATCAGAAATTATGATAGGTATGTTATTTTCAGTTCTGGATGGTCACTCTGAACCAGATCATACCATCCCTGGAGCAGGGCATGTGGTTCTGCTCTCTGGATCTCCAGGGTGCATTCTTCCACATCCCAGTCCATCTGTCCCACTGGCGGTTCCTTCAGTTCCATGCAAAGGGGGAGCCATGAGTTCCAAGTGATGCCGTTCTGCCTCTTCTGAGCCCCCAAGGTCTTTACCAAGTGCATTGCAGTAGTCGTCTCCCAAGGATTTCACCAAGTGCATTGCAGTGGTGGCAGCATTCTTGCTGTGCGGAGGGGTCCGAATGTACCCTTATCTGGATGATTGGCTGATTACGAGTTCATCCCTTGAGGAAGTGGAGCGGTCCAGGGATCTAGCCCTCCAGACTTGCTTGGCTTTGGGCTGGGCCCTGTGTTTTCTATATTCTGTAGTTGCAGCAACTGCCAGAAACAGCATTTTTGGTGCAGTAAATATGGCTGTCACCACTGAACCCCCAAATAAATGGCTAAAATGATTGTGAGCAAGTTTAAAATGGTATTAGTGTGAGTTGTTGGCAGCTCCATTATACATCCATCCCCCCTGGGTTGCAGTAGTCAGTGGGGCCACCCCTTTCCAATCCCCTGGCACTCAGCCCTGAAGCTTATGACCATTATGGCCTTCTAAAACACTGAGGGAACTTCAGGAAGTCTATTTCATGAGAAAGAATGGTGGTTCTATTTACCAGTTACAGAACTGTGGAATGAAAAATATATTGGTAATTATTGCAGACAAAAAATGGGAGGCTTTCTGGACCTTTGTCTAATATAAAATGGTCCAACTACTCTGTAGCCTCACAGTAAATCCTTACAGAGTGGGAGAGGAGAAGAAGATATGGAAGCCTAGTGTCGCTGACACAGATGGCACCACCGGTTTTGAACTGCGTGAGCCGAAGAAAGCAACTAGAGCAGCGTTGCAACACAAACCATCACCATCAGGCTTCAAGCAAATGGGTGGGCGAGTCATTATAGCAGCAGTGTTTTGCAGCAAAGCAATACTGGTCTCCAAGCAACTGGGCAGGCAGGGGTATACTCTGTATCTGCCCTGCTGATGTTGGTTTCTTGCTGTTGCTCTGCTTCGATGCTGTATATGCTTCCTTGTTATTACTGCCTGTACCTTGTTGATTGCTGTTGCCTGACTCTGTATTGTTATTGTTTGTACCACGTAACTCTCCCGGTTCGCACCTGAAAATAGGCACTTGACTGTGTAGCGTGCATACCTGGTTAACAAAGCAACATAAATAAAGGGGAGAAATTCTCTGGAGCATAGCTCTAGTAAACCAACACTGGTCAGGTGGGAGGGAGCCATGGGACAATAAAACAGACTGCAGTAAAATAAAAAAAAATAACCCTTCAAGTCCCCTATGCTCTACATCCAATCCAAATCATGATGCCAGAATTGCTTTGCATTGCCTTGCCTGTGCATCTGCCAAACTGCCCTAGGCTGCCTTTTCCTGAGCATTCTTTCTGAGTAACTTGATTTTAGTTTGGGGCTCATTTGAGTTGCCAGAGAATGTAAAGCCAATCGCAGAATTGCTCATAGCCTGACTGCAGCAAGCATAAGGTCCTGCCGCAGAATGTAGATCCAGTTTGCTGCAGTGAACATGGGGCCCTGGCTTTGGGTCTTCATGTCAAACCAGCCAAGTTGGAACTCTACCTCTCGCAGGTCATCCACTTCATTGGGGCAGAGCTCAACTTCCTTCGGGCCAAGGCATGACTCCCAGCAGATGGGGGATCTTACCTCCTTTGCCCGATCTTTTTAGGTTGGGCACTCTCACCCTGCCCAGGACTTCCTGTGGCTGGTAGCGTACACAGCATTCTGCACCAGCATGGTCCAGTAGGCCCACTGGCGGATGCACATCCTGCAGTGGGAGCTGGCCCACCAGTGGTCTTGGCACCTTGGTAACCTGGACCATCCGGTCACAGTGACGCATCCGATGTGAGATGCCATCCAGTGGTGGCTTATCCCGGAGCACCTGCAGGAGGTGTCCTGTTTGACTGCCCGGAACTGATGGTCACTCTAATGACCGATGCATTTCTGGTGGGATAGGGAGCACACCTGGGGGACCACAGGGCCCACGGGCTCTGGACCCCCAAAGAGTCCCAGTACCACATCACCCTGCTGGAGCCCTGTGCAGTGCATCTTGCTCTGATGGTTTTCACACCATCTGTTTGGGTTCAGGTTGTGCAGGTCCAGACAGACAACACCACGACCATGTACAACCTCAACAGGCAGGGTGGAATGCATTCGCTCTGGTTGTTTCAGGAAGCTCTCCACACCTGGACCCTCTTGCACAGCTTGGGTGCTATTCGTCTGCTGATTCATGCGGCTAGAGCCTCCAGTCAGATGGCAGATGCCCTGAACAGAGTGGGAGAGGTATCTCACGAGTGGTCTCTTCACCAGGAAGTGGTGAATCACCTGTTCTCCCAGCGGGGCACGTCCTTGGTCGACCTGTTCACCTCCTGGGAGAATGTAAAGCTGAGGCTGTTCTGTGCCTATCTTCCACAGTGTGGGACATTGATGGGGGATGCCTTTGCGAGGCACTGGACCCCAGGCCTTCTGTATGCCTTCACTCCTTTTCCCCTGATCCACAAGGTGTTGGTTAGGGTGCGGAGGGACAAGGCACAGATGATCTTGGAAGCCATAGACAGGATGCGCCAGTTCTTTTTCCTAAATCTCCTCAGCGTCAGCAGCAGATCTCTGTGGCACTTGCCTCTGCGCCCAGACCTGCTGTTTTGCAGTCGGTAAGGTTTTGCACCCAGACCTTCAATTCTTGCACCTGGCAGCATAGTTCCTGAGTGGCCAGAGTTCCAGGCTTTGGGTCTTTCCGATGAGGTCCTCCATGTCACAGAGGCCTCTCAGAAGGAGTGGACTTGTTAGTGCTACGCCTTCAAATGGAAGCGCTTTTCCATTTGGTGCCAGGGCAAGGAGTTGGACCACCTGACCTGTTGCTAGCATCCTGGACTACCTGTAGTCCCTCTCCCAGTTCAGGGTGCACCTGGCAGCCATCTCAGCATACCAGGTGCGGGCTGGCATGCCTATGGTGGCGCAGGAGAAGGTGGTTGTGTGCTTCTTCAGAGGCCTTGATCATATGTCCCTGCCGGTGTGTGAATCACCATCACCATGGGACTTGTTGCTGATACTGGCAGTGCTCATGGGCAAGTCATTTGAACTGATGCACAGGTGTGACATTTCTCACCTGTTGTAGAAGACTGCCTTCTTGGCGGCTGTCACCTGCACCAAAAGGATCAGTGAGCTCCAGGCACCCTCAGTGGAGTCTCTCCATACTTGGTTTTTAACAAGGACAAGACTGTTCTCTGCTACAACCTGAAGTTCCTTCTGGTGTTTCACCTTATCAGGTGATTAACCTCCCATTGTACTTCACCAGTCCAACCTCGGAGGCCAAGCACAGGCTCCATACGTTGGACCTGCGGTGAGCACTCGCTTATTACACAGAGTGCACGGCTGGAGTTTGGGGATAGGTTCACCCGCTCTTTGTCACCTACGCTGAAGCTGCAGCTTGCAGACCAGCAGCTAAGCTGACAGTTGGCAGGTGGATTGTCTCCTGCATCGACCTCTGCCATAGGTTTGCTGGTGGGGAGCCTCCCACTGGGCTTAGGGCTCATTCCACCAGACATACCGTAGCCTCGGTGGCTGCTTTCATAGACATTCCTAACCAGGAAGTCTGCAGGGCTGCTACCTGGAAGTCAACACACACCTTTATCTCGCATTACCACATGGACCTTGAGTCATGCTGGGGTGCTGGTTTTGGGGCCTCAGTTCTCCGCACCTTGTGCCCTAAGTAGAGGTGTGCACCTTGCCCCCTACTCTCTGAGAACTGCTAGGAGTCTGCCAAAGTGTGGATAAGTGCACTATATCCATGTCCCTAGAAATGAGTTTGTCACCTGTAACCGTAGTTCTAGGAGTGGTATATAGTGCACATCCACACGACTCACCTAACCTCCCCTGGCAAGTGGCACATGGATCCCTGCTTCCAGCATGCAGGATCTGACGTCACAGGACAGAGCTGCCTGGGTGGGTGGGAGGAGCTTAGTTTGAAGATGTTCCAGCAGAACTTAAAGGGAAAGGAAGACTGCCAAAGTGTGGATGTGCACCATATACCACTCCTAGAGCTATGGTTACATGTGAGTAACCCTCATTTTTCTGCTGAGGCTCTTTGTCTTTTTAGGTTGGTTTATAATAAGTTTTAAGTCAGTTTTTTGATATGTTAAATATGAATCTAGCTGCTCTCCCTCCGGCTTTGAAGTGTAATGCTCCACTTTTAATGGTCCTGGATAAGAGCCACTGTGTGCAGGATAAGAGGAACAGTGGTGCTGTATGCTGATGTGCTGAAATCATGTAAGTGAATTACATGTTGCCAGCTGAGCTATTGCATACTGGTGTTGTGAGGGTGAGTTCCCTGGGAGACAGGGGAAAAGGCAGTACACTCACCCAGTAAAATTCAGCAATAGATTTAAATTTTTACATATAATTAATTTCAGTCCTCCCTAAATCAGTGACATTTCACAGCCTCAGGCTGCTTCATCAGAAATGGTGATGTGAGTAATTTGAAAAAATCCCCTATTGAATGTAATGTGGCGTGTGCTGCCAATGTCTCCTTTTGGCAGCATCTTCTTGATTGAGCAGGTAGCTCCCTAGATAATTATTTTTTGGTCCCCAGGTCTTCCTTGCATCTATCTATACTGTGAAAAAACACAACAGCCCCAGCCATGAATGATGGCCTAGGTCTGTCCTTGGCTGCATGCACCAGCTCTGGCATATACAAGTATGTTCCTTACTAGTAAAGTGGCCCTAGTTTTGTGCTGGTAACTTTTGTGTAGCCTTTGTAGCAATAAACATGTAAGCCAGTTTGGGCTTTAACTTAGAGAGCAAAAGATCGTTAAATACAGGGACATTAAAGGTTGGGTATTTTGGCTTAATTATAGAATTCTGAATGACTTTCTGCGGTGTAATGTGCCCCACAAACTGTAGATGCTGACATTTCTTCTGTTGGACTTGCATGTGTTTTAGGAAATCTGAGGTGGCTTTAGATTACATGCACCCGAGGAAGACCAGTCTGTCGTCTGACAGCAATAAAACATTCTGTATGATTGGCCATTGCTGTACCTCTCAAGGAGAGTCTCTTAGATTGACTGGAAGATGGGATATTGGAAATCTGTTGTTGTTTAATGGTAAGGTCTAAAGAAATCCCCATGACACTTCTGCCATTTGGGAGCTTTTGTCCTTTCAGTGGCATCCATTTGTTTCATTAAAATATTCTGTGCAATTGTCTGTTACTCCTCCACTCTATAAAATCTCTTTACATGTTTCTCTAAGCTATCTTCTTTAATCCTCTGCTGTAGTAGTTTTTTCATGGTGTTATGATCCAGGCTCTTGTTCCCCTATTCAGGTTTCCCACAGGCCACCACCCAGCCTGGACGTTCACTCCCTTGCTCCTTAGTTCCCCTACATTTTGCACACCCTCCCCCCATGGGGCAGGAAGGGAGGGGCCCCAGTTTGGTATGGGAGTGGGCAGTGAATGTAGGACCTAAGTGTGCTTCTGCTGCTGCCATTAGTCTTCCACTGGGTTGCCTTCTCACCTTCTATGATGCTGTGCTTGCACCCCAATGGTGGGCTTGCGCACATGCAAATGGGCTCCTACATGAGAGCAAGCTCCCTGACTCAAAACGCAGAGAGTCACTGCAGTACATGGCACCTACCCTCCTTTGACTGGGATGCACTCACATGGATAGTGCTCGCCCAGTCCGGGCTTCACTGGCGGCCACTGCTGCTTTTATTTTAAAGGGTTTTTCCAAGCTCATGTCCCAAGACTATTGCTTACCTATTCTGGTAGCTTGAGGTCAGTGATAGTCAAGGTACACTAGTTTTAAAAGTGTTGGAAAAGCCTGTAAGTGGTGGGGAAGGGATCGTATTTTGGCCCTGACGGTAGAAGCCATGACCCATCTTAGCAGAGCAGTTGCCTTGATTGAAGTCACTGAAGCCATTAATGTGCATTTGAAAGCAATGAAACATTAATCCCATTGATTTCTGTGGCACACGCTTCTGCGGTGTTCCTGAGGACGTGTCATAATGTGCCCAGGGCTGGGGCAGATCAAAGTTACAGTATAGGCAAGTTGAAGGGATCGGCTGCCCACCTTGTTGGAGCCAAAATACGATCCCTTCCCACCACTTACAGACTTTTCTAGCACTTTTTAAACTAGTGTACTTTAAGTATCGCTGATCTAAGCTACTAGAATATGTAAGGTGTACATGGAACTTAGAAAATATGAGTAGAGTTTTTTTTCCATCTGTGGGGGCACTGCTGCAACACCACTGTGACTCTCCACACTGCAGTGGTTTACCATTCCAAGCTGTGGCTCCAGTGTGGTGGCGTCTCAGCAGCACTGTTTCCTTTGTAGAAAGACCCTGCTGACTTGCAGCTGAGATCCACTATATCCATACACTGCTATCTTGTGTTCTGAGAGACCCTGTCAGCAGATCTTATCTGCGTCAGTCTTCACCATTCATCACCTTTGGGTACTTGGCCGTCTTGACCCCATGGGAGCTTTTTTTTTTTTTTCTGGATGGGTGGAGTCGGCGCACCATTGGCACCACCCTCGAGGTCGATGCACTGCATGGCGTCGCGGGTTGGCCTTTAGGTGTTGTCGACTCTGCCCTCCTGCCAGTTCTTCGTCCTCCGGGTCCCCTCCCAGTTCTATACGGACCGAGGAGAAGGGGGCCCTCTGCTTCTCGTAGCTTAACCGTGGCAGAGGCATCTTCCGTGGTACAGGAGGCCCAGTCTGTCCCCCGGGGCGACAGGCGGGAGGCATCGCCTTGGCAATCGCCCCTTCAGGGGTGAAGGCTCCCCTGGTGTCATACCCGTGGCTCGGAAGGCCTGGGTTAGTGCCGTCCTCGACGCCATCTGTCAGCGCCATCTTGGGCCTTGGTGACATTCACCCTGATGGTGCTGTCGTCAGCGCCGGTCCCTCACTTGGCACCGTTGCTGCTGTTGGTGCCGTTCGCAGCACCGATGGTGCTAGTGGCGCCATGGGAGGCTCTACGGTGCTGTCCCTGACTGTCTCACACCCTGGTGCTGTCCACTGCACCGTGGTTCAGCACGGCGCCATGTCCAGTTCTGGAGCTGCTCGCGGCTCCGAACATGGACACGGCATCATGAGGGTTTCAGAGCTTGGCGCCATCCACGGTGCCAAAAGCACGTTTGGGGCCATCGTCAGTACTGTCTCTGTCCTCGGCGCCGCTCGCGGCACCCTGGGACGGGTTGGCGCCGTGGGGACCTTGGTGCTGAGAGCGCAGTCGGGGCTGTTGGCACCATCTCTGGTCTTGGCACCGCTTGTGGTGCCATGGGCCGAGACGGTGCCATGACAGGCTTTGGCTCCGAGGCTGCTGCCATTGTTGGAGCCATGTTCTCTTCTGGCACCGTTCGCGGTGCTGTTGGGGACATCGGCACCGACTCTGGTGCAGTCTCGGTTCCTTGTGCCCTTTTCAGTTGGGATGGTAGCGGGTGTCTACGCACTGTTTGGCACAGAACTTCGGTCTCCACCTCTTCGGAGGAGGAGTCTGACTCTGAGTCAGACAGGCAGTCTGACTCCTTGAAGTTGGCTGCTCACATGGGCACCTTGTTAGTGTCCTTGACAGACCGGGGCCAGCCCCTCCTCTGGGGAGTGGGCAGTGACTCCCGGGATCAGGGTCAGGGGTGCTGACCAGCAGGCAGTGGTGCAGACCTCCATTGCTCTTCAGCCTGGTCTTGGAGGGTTCTCTGACCCCATCAGTGGTGGTGGTACCCCCTCAGGTGGTGTGCCTGGATCGCCTAACTTTGGGGCTGATCGGAGTACCCACAGGAGGGGAGGGTGCTGCTCCCTGGATAGCTCCTTCGGGGGCCGACCAGGTCTGCCAGCTACCTAGGCTGGCTCTGTCAGGAGGGCACTCTCGGTTCGAGGTTCGAGAGGTATGGGGTACGTGCGGCGGCCTTTTTCCGGAGCCAACCCGGGCTCTGGGAGAAACCGTAGTGCGGATCTCCACCTTTCCCTTTCGATTTCCTCGAGAGGGCCCTGTTCTTTGGAGGTAAGGGACTGTTCTTCTGGATCTACATAGCCCCGGTTACCTCACAGGGGTGATTCTTCAGGGCGGAGCCTAGACAGTTCCAGTTTGGTTGATCAGCTGTCGGCTGTGGAGTTTACCAGAGCTCCTTATTTCCTTAGGGCTCCTGGTGTGCTCCCTAGCCCAGGCGGAGGTCAGCCGATTTCTGTTGTCGACTCTGCCACATTCTCCTGCACTCCCGGGTATTCTTGGTCCTCACGGTCCTCTCTCCTGGGAGCAGTTCAGAGCGGTGGCTGATCAATTTCCTGGTTACGTCAGGGCTATGGACAGACAGGTTTTTCAACCTCCTCCTGAGCAGTCAGTTACTGAACTTCCGAGGTCCTCTAACTCCTCATCCCCCTCTTCTGGGGGAGTGGAGCCGTCTGTTCACATCTCTCCAGCTGCTGATCTCGCTGAGTATCAGCGATTCCTTGTGAGGATGTTGGAGGACCTGTGCATCAGCCTCACCCACTCAACACAATCTGGAGAACTCAACGCGTGCCTTTCTGGGCGATTTCAGTGTGGACACCCTTGTGATGCCCTTCTGGCCTGCTCCCTTTTGCGAGGCATCGTTGTGCTCTTGGCAGAGACCCTTTTCCGGAGTCCCAGCCCCTAGGGATCTCTGCCAGTGGTATTGTGCCCCCCACCGGAGTTTCCAGGTTCCATGCCTCTTCCCCGGTCAGGATTGACATATTTGGATGCTCCCGATGGTCTTCACGCCCCTGCACCATGACTGGCCCCCAGATCAAGATTCCTTGTATTTTGACTTCTGGGGAGGAGGACATTCTACTCTGCACAGTTGCTGCTTTCTATTGCAGCACATCATGCCCACTGTGCATCCTATGGCATGTTCTTGTGGTCCAGGCTAGGTCAACTCCTAGCTTCGGTGCCTGACACGGAGGGAAACCAGACAAGCCATTGCATTCTCTGCACATGGCCTGGCACTAGCAAGGCACCAAGCAAGGGCATTGTATGACGCCAATGAGGTAGCTACCAGGGTCGTAAGGACAGCGATCTACACTAGACGGATGGCATGGCTGCATCTCTCCCGGTTGTCACCCTTGGCCCGGCGTAGGTGATTAACTTCACTCACCAGAGAACCTATCTTTTCTCCTGTGGGGTGAAACGGCATCTGTCGGGGCAACTTCCTACTCCCTCTGGGAGACCCCGTCTCACTCTCCCCACTCTCAGGCCTCTCTAGACCCGTGAAGGTTCTCCCTCTTAGTGTGTCACCCACTGAGAGCTAAGGATTCAGCCCCTTAGGGTTAAAGCCCCCTTCGGGAGGCTTTTCACCCCAAGGTGATGATTTGTGAAGACTCACACACATAAGATATGGAAATTACGTACCTACCATAATTCTGATCTTTCTGTGTATCTTCACCATTCATCACAATCCCACTCTCTATCCCCCTGGGGCCTCAGTCTCTGGTTCCCCCTCCCTCTCTGTGCCCCCTCCTTTCTGTTAGCCAAGAGTGGGGTAAACTGAGGCACATAGGGGGAATAATTTTCTTAGGGGCAGAATGGTCAGGATGGGGGCACTCCTTCAATGCTTCGGCTCCACCCCGTGGGGTGAGGGTTGGCAGTTGCCCTCCTTTCTTTCCTTCTTTCCTTTTCCCCATCAATTCTTTAATTTCCTTGTCCTTTGGACACAACCACAATTAATTTAAGAAACTAGGTTTCTTACACCAAAATCTCCTTTTGAAAGAGGGGAGATATCCCTGTATCCTGTCTTTTCTTCCAGAATAGCTGATTCTGCTTGTGGGAGTTATTGCCAGTGATTCTGTGCCTTGAATTCTGGCAGTTAGCCTCTTTGCTACTCCTTCGCAGTTCCTATACAAACTGGAGACAAGTCAAGGTTACAGGGTATATTTCTCCTGTTTTTCTCCCCCCTCACTCTTATCCTTACTTCTAAAAATCCTTAACCCCCCCTCCCTCCCTCCTGTTCTACTTCCAGAGATTGGGGCCCCTACCCAGTCCCCTTAGTCTTCAAACTTGTTCTGTCCTCTCAGTCATTTATTTCTTCTTTTAGTTTATATGTCCTTTCCTTTGTCTGTCCCTTGGAGTTCCTTGTCCCACTATCCCAACCCTTTTTCTCACCTCTACGGTGACTCAGAACTGGCGGGAGGGTGGAGTCGACACCACCTAACGGCCAACCCGCGAGCACCACACAGTGCGTCACCCTTGAGGGCAGCGCCGATGGTGCATCGACTCAGCCCATCCAAAAAAAAAAAAAACCTCCCGCGGGTCATGACTTCCGGCCAAGTACCCAAAGGTGATGAATGGTGAAGATACACAGAAAGGTCAGAATTACGGTAGGTACGTAATTTCCATTTGTGACCTTTGAACACATTTGTGAATGCTGTAAGTGCAGTGCTCACTTATGTGGAGCTGCCATGACAGCCCCAATTAATGGGTTTTCTGCTGTGTGGTTACAATTCCATTTTAACAGGGTTGGGGAGGATGAGGCTGAGGGTGGGTTCAGGCCGAGGGGTATTCGGAGGACACATTGCAACAGCTAGAAAGAGATTTGAAGTTAAGCGATGTTTGACTCCATAGTAAGTAAAACAGAAAGGAAAAAAAAAAAGGAACTTGGTTTTATATACACTCATTAACACCAGGTTTTATAGTATCATATAATGCGAAGAACCCGGTTGTAAATGCAGTTCATGATGGGGATTATAAACATGTTCAATGTTTTGTTCACTGTATAAATCTGGTAGTTCCGTGATTCCTAATGAGGAAGGCACCACTGTGCAGACGTGTAGATCTGGTCAAAAACGTTTGTGGCCATTTTAGCCATAATGTAAAGGGACAGAAGCTATAACGAAACATTCAGCAGCGAAACAACCTTCCCCTCCACCACCTGAAACATGATGCGGCAGCGTGATGGATACTACATCTACTACATGATGCAACCGCTGCTAGAGCAACATAAAGCTATCCGCTAGTATGCCACTGAGCATGGCATTGGCAGGAGAAAGGTGAACATCAGCTTAAATCAGTGGCACCTGATGGAGACCCTCTGCACTCTGTCGAAGCCCTTTGAGGAGGCCAAGCAGGTGATAAGAACTGATGCAGCTGGTCTAAGCTTGGTACTCCCCCTCATCGCCCTTATAATCCTGCAACTTCTTTGTATGAAAACTCATTATGAGGCAAGGAGGATACCACTGCTGTCAATCTAGGAGACAGGATAAAATCACGTTTTTGGAATGATGCATGAATTTCAAAAATGCACACAGCTGACCACTGCCTCATGGCCACTCTCTTGGATCCTCAGTTCAAAGACACACATAAAACATTCTTTGCTGCACAAGTATGCAGTAAGGATCAGCAGTCCTATAAAGCTTGGCTTATGCATCTGTTCTCTGTACATATGGAACAAAACAAAACTAGGAACAGGAACACAAGTAGAGCAGAAGAATACCACTCATCATCCCTTTGCAGTCACGCTGACTGGCCAGGTGCAGGGAGCAGAAGGAAGATCTCAATGCGTTTCCGCTGCTACTATTGAACGTCACAGGATTCACTAATTTTTGTCTCCAGGTCAACCTGCTGCTGCTGCAGTCCCCAGAACAACAGCCACTGATAAAAAAGAAAAACCACTCTGGGAATAACTGTCTGACTAAAGTTTAATGAAAAAGCATGGCAAATCACTTTCTGACACAGTGGTGCCTAAGATGCCAGCAAACAAAACAGTTCAGGGTGATCTGGATGAGAACATGCCACTCTCAGAAGGGGACAAGCCTCTATTGTACTGGTACCAAAAACAGACCATCTGGCCCTCTTGACACAGGTAACTGTTGAACACCTCAGTTACGCACCTGCAGGTACATGCTCAGAAGGAATTTTCAATGCTTCAGGCAATACTGTTACCAACAGGAGAACATGCCTTTCAACCCAGAATGTGGAGATGCTCACGTTTTTGCCGCTTTTTCCAGAGACCTTTTTGCCTTGTTTTATGAATGATGATGAATCTCCTACACTTACTGCTGGAATAAAGACAGGGGATGATGGGGTGGATGGGGAAGGCTTCTGTGTACATTAGTTGTTTTTTTTTTGAATCAGTAGCCTACACACTCACTGTGGGATGCTGCACTGTTGTCTTCCCTCAGTCTTTTTCAGGTTAGTAATTTGTGAATTCTTGTCTGGGCTACACATGCCGAATAAATAATTTTGGGGCAGTTTTTGCCCGTGAAACTGGTGTGTACAACACTTATCCATGGCATAGGGGAAAGCCTTGTCCATGTGTGGCACTGTCCCGTTGGGCACAGTTTTTGGAACCAGTAGCCCACACTGTGGGATGCTGCACTGTTGTCTTCACACACTTCTTCAGATTCATGTGTTGTAAATGTTTGCCAGGTCTACACAGCCTGAATAAACAATTTTAGGGCAACATTGCCCACGAAACCAGTGTGTACAACACTTATCCATTGTGTAGTGGGAAGCCTTGTCCAGGTATGGCACTGTCTCAGTGGACACACAGTTTTTGGAACCAGGATGTTGCACTGTTGTCTTCACTCTGTCTTCCTCAGATTAATCTTTCGTGAATTTTTGGAAATTAAGCTAATGATGATGATGATAGGAGGAGGAGGAGAACGTCGGGACAAGGTGGAGAGGAAAAAAGTCATTCAAGTGGTAGCTGATGCACCCCTCCAACATCTTCCATTCATCAGTTCTTCAGCCCTTTGACTCCCAAAAACTGGGATGCTGCTCTGTTGGCTTTACTCAGTCTTCTTTAGAGTAATGTTTTGTGAATATGTGGTAGGCCTATACAGGCCGAAAGAGTAATTTGTGGGGCCACACTGCCCATGAAATCAGTGCATACCACACTTATTCACTGCATAATGGGAAGCCATCTCCATGTGTGGCACTGTCTCAATGGGTACACAGTTTTTGGAACCAGTAGCCCACAGTGTGGGATGCTGCACTGTTGTCCTCACTCGGTCTTCTTCGGAGTAATGTTTTGTGAATTTTTGCCAGGTCTGCACAGGCCGAATAAATAATTTGGGGTAATGTTGCCCTTGAAACCATTGTTGTACAATACATCCAAATATCCATGGCATAATAGGAAGCCTTGCCCATGTGTGGTACTGCCCCCGTGGACACACAGTTTTTGGAACCAGTAGCCTATGCTGTGGGGTTCTGTATTGATATTTTGTGGCCATACATATGCCTGTCAGACTGTTTTATTTTGAGCATTGTTAGCCACATAACCTTGTTTACTAACATTGTCCATGTTTGGCACTGACTGGATACAGTTTTTGAAATTATTAGCCCTCATTGTGAGCCACTGCATCATCTTGCTGTTTTGGGTGCTTCATCAGCCTAATGTATTTTGTTATTTCATTTTTATCCCATTTCCAAATGCTTTTTAATGGTAAACCAGTGCAAACTTATCCACCAGTAAGAGAACTTTGGCAAACTTTACCTGGTTCAGCGGTCAGAGTTCGCGTGGTCGAACTTTGGGAGGTTTGCATAGCTCTACTATAAAGCCATCTTTCATGCAAAGTAAGGTGCACAAGGCATCTGATAGGGGAGCCCTGATGCTGGTGATAGCAGGAAACATACAAGATCTTCTGACCAGCCATTATCTTCAAAGTCTGGAAAGAAGAAACATAAAGAGAAACGTACTATGGTTCCTCTGCAAGAGACGAAGCAATCAGTGCAAGAAAAGACTGTTTCCTGTCTGGGGGATGTTTAAAAAATGTGGCAGTTTTTCCATGCCATGCAAGCTATGGGATGCTAGGACACTTCCCCCTCCCTCCAAGGTCCTGTATCCTGAACAGGTACAGGTGGAGGAGGACAAGGAAAATGAAGAACCTACAGAGCCTGAGGTAACACTTGAACAGGACTTTAGTTCCTGTCCCTGGGTAAATGAAGAATCCTCCTCAGAATGAGTCTTCTTAATGGAGTCCCACTGTTGGGTCTGAGGCAGAGGCTCTTGGAGCCTGCAGGAGCAAGTATTTTGACCCGGGGACCAGCAGTGGCCATGGCACCTGTGTGACACCACATGGTGACGTGCACCTGCCAATAACGATTGCTAGGTCCCTTGCCTACCTCAGTTCTGTTTTTTTTGCCACTGTCAGTTGCACACCATTGGAGTGGGTTGTTAACTTCAGTTCCATGACCATTTACCTTTGTCACTGTGTTTTCCTCATTTTTGCTTCTTCCCATGATGCCCCAGTCATTGAAGAAAAAATAGGACAAAAAGGGCCCCTTGTTTTGTTGTCTGTGTAGTAAGAGTATCAGTGCTGATGACCGGTATCAGGTGTTCTTCCCTTTTCTCGGACCAGACCACTACATGGACTCCTGCGATGTCTGCTTCTCCATGAATTTCCACACCCTTGAGGTTAGTGCTTTAAAGTGGGGACGTAATCCCCCTACTTTTAGAAACAGACATCAGTCCAGGAGGTCCCAGGTGAGGATGTTGGGCCCTTCCTGTGGTCCCATCACCAGCCTTCAGAGTCATCAGAAGTATGAGGTTCTCTGACCCCCACTGTGCTGGGGCTGTGTTGGAGGCTTTGGTGGTACTGCTGTGTGGACCACTGGCTCCTTTTGGGTGGCCGGCTGAGAACCTATCGCAGTATGCTCACCCTGAGCAGCAGATGTCCACAGAGATGGGATGTAGGTCTTTGACCTTGTCCACTCTGGTGGACTCATCAACACCGGCTGAAGGTGAACACCTGTGCTATTGTCACCCTTTGTGGTGTCTGTGTGGGGCTTGGCTCCAGTGACTGGGTTGACTCAGCCAGCATTCCTGACCTCAGTGCCGCACATGACACTGGAGAAGGAGATGGTGCCAGGTGTGGCATTGATATTGGGACCGATGTCCGTGTTGATGTTCCAGTCAACACCGAGGAGGATCTTGGTGCCAGGGAAGAGGTTGTTTCATGCCAACTTGGAGTCTGACATTGTCCCTGTTTCGGAGTTTTCTCCTGGCCCCATTTCGGATGTTGACACTGATTGTGGTTCAGGCCTCGCAGAGTGGTCTGCTCCACAACAGAAATTCCCCTCTCATTTGGAGGCCTTTTACTAGGGTCACCTTTCAGCCAACTCCTCTTCCATAGGAGTGCCAGTAATGGGAGTGAGTCTCTGCCCAGTCCTCCCCTAGGATGAGGTTGTCACCGGAGCCTCAAGGCCCATCCTGAGGTCTGGACTTTGCAGGTCAATGGCCTGCGCCACACCCTGTTAGAGAGAGGCCTTGGCAGTATGTGGATAGGCTACCCACATATTTCTGCTCTCCTGGGTCTCTCACATGGGAGCAACACTGTGCTTGGATTGGTACCATTGAGTCATGGTCCAGGGAATCTGATAGGGTCCAATTCAGGATTGTGGCTCCAATATCTAAGCCATCTGTGGCATGTGCCTCATCTCCTTTGACGTCCTCCTCCAAGGACAACTGCTGTGTACATTCTGTACCAAAGATTCGCAGGGGAGATGCTGCAGGTGTCAGACCTACAGGCCCACGCTTGCTGCATTCAGGTTGCCTTGCTGTTGGGATTCCTTGGAGTACCGAACACCAACACATGTGTTGTACCTCTATGGCCCAGAGTCCTGGAGAAGGCATGAAGGCTTTGTGGAGGCATCCCTATTCCACCACTCCCACCCCCAAGGACCTTCTAATTCGGTATCACACACCCACTGGGTCGGGAGGAACAATACCTCATCCTTCTTCAGGTGCTGCAAACTCAGACTGGGCAGCAGTGCCCCAGACGTGATTGTCCTCCCAGTCAAGACTCAGCAGGGTTCAATGCCCTGGGTAGAAAGGTTTTCACTTTGGCACTTTCCATCATGTGTATTTTGGTACATCAGGCCCACATTGCCTCCTTCAGATACCACCTGTGGCTGTGAATGCACACTTTGCTTGCTGCAGTGCCTGAAAGTGCATATGGCAGGCCATAGATGTCTCTATTAAAGGCCTGCAAGTAGCATGGCACCAGATGAGGGTATCTTTACGATCACAATGAAATGGCCTACAGGCTAGCTGGATTAGTTGTAACCATCAGTTCACATCCACACTACCCATCCAGCCTCTAAAGCTAGAGGGCATAGCTTAAGATTGGAGGGCGGAAGATACAGAGGCAATGTAAGGGAGCGATTCTTCACAGAGAGGGTGGTGGAGACCTAGAACAAACTACCAGAAGAGGTGGTGGGGGCTGAAATGGTGGAGGGCTTCAAAAGGGCATGGGACAGACATATGAGGTTGGTAAGTGGGGGGAAGGGGAGGGCTTGTGGAAAAGGAGATGAGTGGGGGGAGGGTCAGACTCGATGGGCTGTTGGGGGTCCTTTTCTGCCGTCAGATTTCTGTGATTCTGTGACTCTAGCCTGGCAAGACGTGCTCAGATTCTTGCTTCCAGCATGCAGGATCTGACCGCAATGGGAAGCTCCATAGGACAACACCACAGTTGGTGGGAGGAGCAAAGCTTGAAAGACCTCCATTGATTGTGCTATGCTCAGTGGAACTGCTTAAGAGTGAATGTGAATTGAATACTGTTAGCAGAGCTGTGGTTCTAGGGATGAGGATACAATTCACTATCCACAGTCTTATCAGTTCCATTGGAACAGGCTTTCTATTGGATGTCTGTGAGCTAAGCTTCTCCCACCACCCAGGCAGTATATCCCCTGACTCTGCCCCATGACGTCAGCTCTTTCTTTCCACTTGAAGAACATTCCCCCTCCTTAGCAGCTCCTGCTTTGGTCATTGCACTTTTGGTGATACTTGCTTTTCGAAGTAAATCTTTACTTCCCTCAACGGATCATGGAGCCATGGAAATTGGGATTCTAATTCTGCATTCAGTGCCACCAGAAGATGTCAGTCACCAATCCACATTGTACTTACATGTACTGCCTGGGCAGGCAGCATGATATGGCCAGTTGCAGTTTGTGCCTATCTGTGCTTCCAGAATCCTTCGAGAATTGGAAGCACTGACTTACTCTTGGCTGGCCTTCAGAAGGGGATCCGAAGAACCTGTCCAAAGGCTGCTAGTAGGCCTCTGCAGCTGCCGCATCTGCTGCTAGGCTCATATTCATTGAAGAGGAAGTGGCTGCCACTGTGGTGGGCACCTCCTTGGCTTCGGCGCATCTCCCAGCTAGGTCTAGTGTTGGAAGGTCTTTAATGGAAGGCTTACACAAAATGTGCATGACCCTCCAGACCTTGGGGAAAGTCCTGGCCACTGCAGCAAGAAAAAGAAACAGAAACACCATTGGCACTGGTCATGGGAACCGTTGGGCTTGTCAAGATCTTCCTCGAGCCTGTCGGCCATTTTTCGGATGAGAGTGATGACTTGATATCTCAGACCCTGGTTTCTTCTGGTCCTCACTCAGGAGGACATGGCCTGGTCGACATCCCCAGCCAGGTCACTTCAGGAATGGCCTTCACCAGTGGTCGAACCCCTGAAGCTTCTTCTGCTCAATGTAGCAAGGCATGTTGACTACCACGACCAGCTGGAGGGTTCTTCTCAACATTGACAGGTCAACGGTTGAGGTGCAGGTTGAAGTCTCACTCGAGACAATGCCATTCTTGAACCCACTTGACCAAGAGGCATTGACCCTGACACTTCTCAATATCCTCATGGGAGGAGAGGCACTGGTGGAAGATGCACCGGTGCTAAGAGGAGCTCCTCTGGCAACAGTGGTCCATCATGGGGCAGGGTAGGGCTTTGCCCTCTGGACCTTCGGTCAGCTGGCAGTTGCCAGTCATGCCTTTACTAGTCCACGCTTTGCAGGTGCTTCTCTCAACTGCTTCTTCATGCCTGAGAGTGGAGCCACTGCCACTGTAGCAGAAGGTTGGTGCCCTGACCAAGCAGGCCTGCTTGGCCACCAGCTTGTCAGGTCGGTTGTCAGTAGAGAACACCCAGTCTGAGGAATCTCGGATGTTCCACAGCAAGAAATAGTTGAGGGTCATTTTTGAGGAGTCCTCGGGTGACTCCAGTCAGTTGTCCATCGTATACTCCGGGACTTGCATCTTCCACCTGGGATTGGTCAAGGAGTTGACCACCGACCATGGGCCAGTGTCACCGAGGGCTTTTTCTGGGCTCATGTTGGAGTCTATGAATGCCCCTCTGGAGCCGGTTCAAATGGGGTTAAGTAACCCTTTGCGGACATTTTGGATAGGGACGAATCCCTGGGGGTTGCTGTTCCCATGACTGAAGCCATATTGGGATTGGCCTTGGAGCTTTAGCAGTGTCCAGCATCCTGCATGGCATCTTGTACCTGTATGGGCCGCAAGTATTCAGATCCCACTGGGTCCCTTTTGGGTTTCTTAGACTACCCTTCAGCTGAAGGACTGGTCCCTGACTTGGCATTCGAGAAATCCAGGGGCTAGGGGACATGGACAAGCCTCTTGCCAAGGAGTTCAAAAAGAGTGATCACACTACTAAAAAGGTGTACACTGCTGCGTCCTTGGGACTCTTATCAGGTGTGTTACTCTGTCATGATGACCAGCTTTGGGCACTCCTTGTTGGGCGTCCTTGAAGAGATCCTCCCTAACCTGCCTGCTGACCAACAGTTACCCATGAAGTTTTCCCGGGACCAAGGTCAATCGCTGGTCAAGCACCATCTCCAGAAGGCCTTGGATGTGGGCGATTCCTGTGCCCATGCCACAGTAGTGGCCACCTCCATGCGTCGCAGGGCCTGGCTGCACCTGTCCACCTTTACGGCAGATACTCCGTGCAAGCTGGTCAGTGTCCCTATTCTGTGCATCTACTTTCTTGGCCCTGGGGTGGAAGGACATCTTATTTGTATAGAAAAGTCTAATGCCACTCTTGACTTTGTGGCTTTGTCCTAGAAGGTTCAAAACAAAGTTACAGAGTGTGGGTCCCCTTCTCATGTGTAGGGCTGGGTAGGTCAGGCGCTGGTCAGTGAAAATCAAGGTCCAGAAAAAATGAGTTACCAGTCACTCCAAAAGAGTCCTACTTTGAATGTTTACTTTATTGTAATCAAAGTAACATTCCAGTCCTCATGATACCCAGCGTTTCGCCAGTTGGCTTCATCAGGGAAGAGGATCTGGGAATCAGAGGAGCTTTTTTTAAAAACATTACAATTTCATTTTACAAGCTGTCATATCATAAAATGAAATGTTATTAATAACCCATAATTATTTAGTTTTAGTGACTGTAGAGGTCCTATAGTAACCGCTGGTCCTCTCTTTTGCTGACATTATTTCAGTAATCATTTCCTTTAGAATACTCGGAAAGAAAATAAAATCGAAAAGTGTATCAGATTTAGATACATAATTGTTGTTCTGTGAGGACACCAGTAGATGGCGCATCTGTGTCATGGCTTACCACAAGAAACAATGAGACATTCACATTACACGCTGGTATTCCACATATCACATACTAAATAAAAACATTTAAATTTTTCGTATTCATTTCTGATTACTCTCATAATAGCGTCTCAGTTTTTCAAAATCATGCTGCTATAGGCTCTTTTACAGTCGGACATCTTATGACAAAAACATGTATTATCCTCCACTCTACCATATTTGTATCAACTTCAGAAAAGGCTAGTAAAACTGTTTATAACACCCACCTATGTGGATAGTTGTGAGTGTCACGTAGCAAGTTGTCTCCTGTACTTCACTAACTGTGAGTTAAGTATTCCTACAATAGATTAAGAGAGGGTCAGCCTGTACGGTTTAAATCCCTTCTCTAGGATGCTTTTTTCTACTATATGCCAGTAAAAAGAATAGCATCACAATGTTAGTGCTCACTTAATCAGTGTCTTTGGAGGACATTAGCAAGTCCGCAAGACAACAATTTACAACACCCACCTAAGTTGGTAGCTGTGAGTGTCCTGTAACACTAGGGCCTGTTTTCATAACTCACAACAACCTAATCTCATCAATATTTTAAACACTGCTTTTTCTCAAAAATAAGCACTTGAAGAATGATATACACATGATGAGCTGTCGACCATACAAGTTTCAGACTTAACTTCCAGCAGAGTTTCTTGTTTTTGATGTGCAAAGTTTTCTGTTCTTTTCTGCATTTGTGATTAGTAAGACTCACAGAATTGTGGCTGTATGCAATGCAAACAACCTAATTTTATTTTATTTGACTAAGGCTCATGAAACCACGAGTCCTATCTCACAAAAGTGGATTCCGAGTCTCAAAAAGTGATGCACTTCAGTTTTGCAACAATTCAGTTATGAAAAATTAGTGAAACATTAACTGTACATGTGTGAAAAGGGCATTTTAATTTTTAAATAACATAAATCTACAAATTTCTCGGGAAAGTCTGCTATTAAAAAGTCACCCTTGGGCCAAACTCTTAACTCAACTGAAAGTTTTATGTTTCAACTCGCAGCCATTTTTGCGCTGTCAGTAAGCAAAACAAGATTGTCTTTATTAATACTCATCTGTATGCGGTTACACCTCTACATGTGAACTTGCATGACTACTTGTGTGTCAGAGTAGGCAGGTGTCTGTGTATGCGCAGAACAGTCATCTGTAGGGAGAAAAAAAAGCAGTCCTTATTGGCACTTGCCAACTGTTTTTGTCTGTTTGGTAGCTAACGGGAACAGGAAATTAGTGCTACATGGCATGAGTTAATAATGTTCCTGTTCACAGCCATGAAATTCATAACTTCAGATGATCCATATTTAACTGTACCTAAATAAGCACAGATATGAAAAAACTATGCTTTTAATTGTTTTCTTTTTATGGACAGCATTCTGCATGGTTCTCTTCATGGAACCAGTAATTTGGAGTTTTTACTATGTCACGGTTTGTGTACAGAATGCTAAGCATTAGCTATCGGCCAGTATGAACCATGCTTAGAGTTCTAGGCACAAACTGTGACGTAGTTAAAACTCCAGATCACAGATTGTATAAAGAGAACTGATAGAATGCTGCCCATAAAAACAAAATTTAAAATACAGTTTTTCACATCACTTTTAATTCAGGTACAGTTAACTATGGATCATTTATGGGAATGAGTATACTTTTTGGCAACAAGAACTTTATAAACAGCTGCTAGTTAGAAATGATTTCCTGTCAGCGCCGGCCCGGTGGCACAGAGGGCTGAGGCACTGGACGTCTCACCTGTGACCCGGGTTTGGGAGGGAGCCTGGGGTGTCAGAGGTTGGCACGGGGGAGGGGTGCGGGCGGAGTTGGATGAAGTGGCCATCTAGGCAGCTCTCCTCTCTGGAGAGGTGGGAAGGCATCCCTCGCTCATGGCTATGGACCATTACCAGGGCTGTAAGGTGCATGCGTGCCTCCACATGCATGTGTCCTTCTCCTGGAGTCCTCAGGTAACTGGGGAGAAAACGGAAAAAGACAGCCAGCGGCAGAATGGAGACTGACTCTCCTCAGGCACCGCCCAGGACTGGCATATGTAAGGCCTCGTAATCTGGGGACGGAGCTGGGTAGTTGGCTGATGGGGGCCGATGGTGCAAAAAGGAGAAATATGGATGTGATTTAAAAAAAAAAAATTTAACTGTCCCTGGGCCGCCAAATGGTACTTTTTACTTGCCAGATTTGCAGTTTTTCCAGTTTAATTGTGATCAGTTTTGGCATGTTATACAGTGCGACATTGCTGCTTGTCACAGTGATGCAATCTGTTTTAATCTGTGCGGCAAAAGCAGAATGTAATTGCTACCTGCTGTTACTGCTTACATCGTCATCACTGGAACTGTACTTGAGTTTGATATGAAGTCACTGTAATGTTTAACACCAGAGGCAGTGTGAGAATTCATTTTGTTGTATGAGGAACAATTGTGTTTTTTTATTTGTCATTGTGCAGGATCAAGGATTGGTCCCGAAGAGGCCTTTTACCTCTGTGTCTGTGGGCCTGATTATACCTCTGTAATGCCCTGTAAATATGGCAAACCAAAGCCAAACTACTCCAAGTACATCGATAAAGCCATTCTGTACTGTGAAAGCATTAAAGAATTACTTATGAAAAACAAGGAGGTAGATCTTGGGCCTTTAGTTGTAAGTATTATAATGTTTATATTTCTAGTAGAACATTGTGGGGCCATGACTGTTTTAGGGATAGTTTACATATGTGTAACTGTTCTGTTCTCTTTTTTTTTTTTTCTATATATTGCAGTTTTTAAAAATTGCAATAAATTTACCGGTGAATGGGTGAGGGTGAGACTACATCACCATTCATGCATAGATGTTACAGTACAGTATTCCTCAGCACCTGCCCTGCTATGTTACATCACTGAGGAGGATTTAGTAAACATATTATTATAACAGTAGTTTGCCAGAAATCTATGCGACTGCATGTGGCTAAGACACTGTTATATCAGGTAGTTTCAACAATCATACTCCTGCTGCTTTCAGTGGCTTGTTGTCCAGGAACACAGAGTAAACTGTGAACCCACATTTTAGTACCTTGAATCTAGATACACCACATCTTCAGGAGGCAAAATGTATAACTTTCATTCAGAGGTAAAATCTGGTACGTAATGCAGGTGAAATTAGTTACTAATGCCTCATCACAAGGCCCTTTTACCTGATCTGCTCTGCGCCACTGTGAGCAGTGCTGAGCAGGTGGAACACTGCCTTTTTTTGTTGTGTAAAGACGAGCCACACCATATCAGGGGGGAGCCTTCACACTCCTGGTATACCCTGCTTTCCTAGGTTCGTTGTTGCGTTTTTCTCCTTTCTGCTCTGCATCTTGCTGCTGTGCAATCAAAGCACAGCGCTCACATTGATTCAGCCCTACAAGCAAGTCGTGGGCCCTTGGCCGGCCAGAAAGATAGCAAAAACACCAGAAGAGCCATGGGACTGCTGCAAGGCTGCTGTGTATATAAATAAAAAGCAGTAGCACAGATGGAGCTGTGTGAGCTGTCGGAAACCGCATCGCTATGAGTAGGGCTCTCTGTAAAAGGGCCTATAGTTACTCTTTGCACTGATCTGAGCAAATAATGCTGTTAGCGAGTCGAATCAATATTTGTGCTGAACTTTAGCAAATAACATATTAAACATTTCAATCAATCAATGTTTATTTGAAGGCAAATTGAGAGCAGGAGCTCTGTTTTACAATTGCATCAGGTGCAGAAAGAATAGCAGTGTTAAACACTCATTAATACACATAGTTACATCACATAAATTACAGACGTTAAGTACCACATGAGTAGCAGACGTTGAGTCTCAGTTTTGGAAAGTGCTCAGAGTTGAGTAGAATTCAACCATAGCAGTCACACTAGCATTTAACAATTACAAATTAGTTTTAATTAACTGATAGATCTGGGGACGCTAAGAAGATATGTACATAATTCATTCTGAACTTGATGCTGGAAGAGCAAGTATGTCTCCCCTACACGAGCAGGAAAAAGTGCCTGAAGGGTAAGGGGGAATCCAGTAGAAGAATGCATCAAGAGAGATCGGCACCATATTGGTGGGTATGAGCCTGCATACGTACCCCTTTTTATGAATGGGTCCCCCATCCCCTCAACAACCTCTCTCTCGCTGTAAGAAAACGCTTGCCCCGTCGGCCACCTGGAAAATGGCGAGTTGTATCAAATATGTCCAGGAAATAGAGGCAGAACACAGAGTTCGGTTCCAAGATTAAAAGGCTGTCTACGCCGAAGTCAAATGTCTCTTACCTCAGATTCTTCCTCAGAATTTCTCTACTCCACTATGGCTGCGCATTATTTATGCATCGTATCTGTCAGCTTCCTTGCATCAGTAGCTTAGAAAAGAGAAAGCTCTTACCCCCATTCCTCCATGTTCAGTCTAACTGAAAGGAGGAGGTAGTGGTTGACTTCCAGCTCTTGTAGGACCAAGCGTGTACCCCATCAAATTCATGCCTCCTTTGGTGGGTGCTGTAACTAAAATCCAGGAAGATCCAAATTGTGGTACTACCCTGGGAAATGCCTTTTGATTGTTTGACTGCTAGTAGAATGAGGTTCTGCTCCTCATTGCTCCCCACAACTGCCAGTAGAGTTCAGGGTTGTCTTCAATGAGTTACGCTTAATGAGGATTCACTCAGTAAGCTTTTTTGATATCAATGTCTACAGGAATAAATACACTTTGTAGCCACGTTTTCGCAAACAATCTGGTGTCCTCATCATCCCCTGACTCATGCAGCCCCAAAATGCATATATTTGATACTTGGGAAGTTCTGTGTTTACGACCTCGCTTGAAGTTTCCTTCACCAGGCCTCTGCAAATCCCAAGCACCTTTTCTACTGTAAATCCTACTGCCTTCTCTTCTGTCTGGGTCCCCTCAGCTTTCTGTTCCAGCAGCACTTTTTTGAAGTTGAAATCCTGACCTTTCCTGTTGAGAGTTTGAATTGCTTTGAGTAGAGTGGCTACAGTTGGCTCTCCTGGTTTAGGAGTAACCTCCAGTCAGCTTATTTATTTATTTATTTATTTCAATTTTGGTAACTGGGTAGGCCCGCTGAGACCAATAATAGTCCCTTTTTCAGTGGCGACCTGGGGTTAATTACAACAATGGTAAAACAGGATATACTGTTACATTAAGTTCAACAACATACAGTAGATTATACTTCATACAAGGAGACAGTCATTAGGCATACAGAGTAATACAGGGGACTGTTATCAGTTCTTTGTCGTACACGTTAGGTGAGATCAGTAAACATAATCATACATCAGACAAGCAACAGGAATGAAGTGTGAAGTTCAGCGATTACAAGTGCATTGGTTTAATCCCTGCAAGTACATTTTAAGTCCCTTTTTAAACCTCCCAAGGGATTCACATTCCTGGAATTTGGGTGAAAGCGAGTTCCATATGGGAGGAATGAGGGATGAGAAGGCCCAGGACCCTTGGGAGGACAGTGTCCGGGGAACCTTGAGAAGCTGTCTGTTTGATGACCTTAGAGTCTTATTATTAGTTTTAGGTTGAAGTAACTCAGCCAGGCTAGGTGGAGCAGATGTCAATCTGAGTTTGTAGGCTAGGCATAGAGATGAGTAGCGTAGTCTACCTTCCAGGGTGGGCCATTTTAGGGCTTGCAGGATCTGGCAGTGGTGTTCTCTTTGGGGCGCCCCATAGCAAATTTTCCGATCTGGTGGTAAAGTGTCTTAAATTTTTTTATCTCAGTACTTTTAGCGGAGAGAAGTACAGGGGAGCCGTACAGCAGTTTGGGTAGCAAGGTACCATGGACAATCTTAGCTCGTGACTCCAGGGTAAGATAAGGGCCGAGTCGATACAGGAGACCTATCCTTTGGTTCAGTGTTTTAGAGAGGTGATCTATGTGAGCCTTGAAGTTGAGTTCCTGGTCAATGGTGAGCCCTAGGTATGATAGTGAATCTACCACCACCTTTTCCCCAGACGAGAGGGTGAGGTTGAGTGTATCTGATCTGTTGTGTGGCATATTTTTGGGCCCGAACAGCATCCCTTTGGTTTTTTTGCAGTTCAATAGAAGTTTATTTGTGGACAACCAAACTTCCAGTGATGTTAGGTCTTTGCATAGCAGTCGGCTGAGTTCGTTCGGATCCTCCACTGATCTATAGATAACAATGTCATCTGCATAGAGAATGATTTCAGGGCCTTTGCAGAAAGTAGGCAAGTTATTAATAAATAGGGAGAATAGCAGTGGTCCTAGGATAAATCCCTGAGGAACTACATTTTATATCAATTTTGTCAGATTTGGCACCCTGCCATTTAACTAATTGGGACCTGTCCTGGAGATAATTCCTAAACCATTGTATTACTAGAGAGTCGAGACCGATTTGTGCCAGTTTTGCCAGGAGTACTTGGTGATTTACCAGATCAAATGCTTTGGTGAGATCGATAAAGATTGCAGTCCTTTGTCAAGGGCAGAGAATATATCAGTGGTAAGGTTAAGCAGGGCAGTGTCAGTACCATGATTCTTTCTGAAGCTGTGTTGGGCCTTGGAGAAGATATTGTGTCTCTCCATGTAATCCATGACCTGGGAGTACACCACTCTCTCCAGTACTTTGCTTAGTGTCGGGAGTAGGGATATTGGATGATAGTTTTCAACAGAGTCTCTGGCACCCCCTTTGTGTATAGGGGTAACTAGAGCCACTTTCCAGAGGGAGGAAGGGAACCTTTCCCTCCGTGAGCGATCGGTTGATCAGCCACGAGATTGGGGTTGCAATGACTGGGGCCGCAATATTGATTAGTTTGGGTTCCAGCCCGTCATAGCCTGCTGTACTGTAGGTTTTAATACCCTGTAAAATGTTCTGGACTTCTAGACTGGAGACTAATTTGAAATGAAAATCAGGAATGTTGTGGCCACTTTTTGGGGGGATTTGTGGTGAGGTTGGACCTGTGCAGGGGGACTTGGGGGTATTTATTTCAGTAAAGAATTTATTAAATGCCTGCGCTGCCTCGAGTGAGGTTGAGTAGTGAGTACTATTTGCTATGATGTCGCCCCCTTCAGGTTCGTTATTCCCCTTGATAAGGGCGTTTATCTGAGACCAGAATTTTTGGGATTTGATAGGTTTATTTCTTGGGTATGTCTAAGGTGATTCCTTTTGGCTTTCTTTAACTCAGCTTTACATCTATTTCTGAGTTCCCTATATTTTTGCCGGTCGGTGA
Source organism: Neoceratodus forsteri (assembly GCA_016271365.2). Taxonomy (NCBI): domain Eukaryota; kingdom Metazoa; phylum Chordata; order Ceratodontiformes; family Ceratodontidae; genus Neoceratodus; species Neoceratodus forsteri. The sequence goes on along the minus strand of CM057449.1, from coordinate 1,820,959,228 downwards.
TTTGGTCTGTGGTTTTATATGTACTCCATGCCCTATCTCTGTAACTCATGAGTTTCCTTAGATCCCGAGTGAGCCACCTGGCTTCTAAACCTTTAACTCTGATCTTTTTCAGAGGGGCATGTTTGTTAGCGGCAGATAAGAAATTATTGTTGAAGAAATCTAAGGCGGTTTCCAGGTTAGGGGCTAGTTTTATCTACAGCCAGTTAACGTCTGTGAGTGTTCTGAGAAAGGAACTAGTATCAAAGTTAGAATAATTTCTGGTCAGGAAGATACGGGTTGGGGGGACAGGGAAGCTATTCTTCCATATCCCAAAGGTGGGGGAGTGATCACTCAGGGAGTCTGCGAAGGTGCCAACCATTTTGAATCTGTCTGGGTTTGTGGCCAGGATCCAGTCCAGAGTGGTATGTTTACCAGTTTTTGTATTGAGTCTAGTTGGTTCCTGAATTAATTGGGTTAGTTGCACGTCTTGCAGTGAGTTTTTTTATTATGTCCCTGATTTGGGTCCCCCAATGAATATTGAAGTCTCCCAGAATTAGCTTTTCAACCCTGGGTAGGGTGAGGATGATGTTTACTAGAGTTTTCAGGGATTCATTTGCCGATTTGGGAGGATTATAAACGGCTCCAATTAGTAGTGGTTTGATACCGCCTAGTAGTAGTTTTATAAATATGGCTTCACAGCCTGAGAGCGTAGGGATTGTTACTGGAGTGAGTGTGGCATTGAGGATGGACTTAACATAGATCAAGACCCCTCCACCTTTCTTTTTTGGCCTATCATTTCTAAAGGACTGATATCCAAGTAAACCAACTTCATGGTCACTTATATGGTGTTTGAGCCATGTTTCAGTGATAGCTATGACATCAGGTGCATAGAGGCTTGCCCAGGCCTGCAGCTCGTGTATCTTGGATCTAAGACTGTTGATATTTATATGTGTCGGCTTCCGCCCTTTATGATTATTCCATGTATGAGTATTGGCAGTGGTGACCTGGATATTGTTTACTGTTGGGCCAGGGTTTTCCTCCACGTCCCCTGCTAGCAGTAGTAATAGCAGATAGTGCAAGCTGGGAAGAGCTTGGGGCTTTGCTGGGAGCTTTTTGCAATGTAGGGCATTGATATAGGCCGTAAGTTTATATAGGTTACCGTGTCTCAGAAGACCTAGGAGATGTAATGAGGGATAGCGGAGTGAAACCACAGGGGTTGTCAGGGGCTTCCTTGTGCTAGACCAGTGTCTACCTTGCCCCTGGTTTTGGCTTAAGTGGTCAAAGACTGGGTCGGAGCAGAGGACTAACAGGATATATAGTGCCACGGATATCAGTCCCTGCATCATCGTGCAATTAATGAGACTAGCTAAGTTTAGGGCTGACTGAAACAGATGTACTCAAGAGGGGTAGCAGAAAAGAACTATAGATCTACGTGCACTGGATCTTGGATTTATATGTGTAGGCTAGAAACAATCAAGGAGGATCAACCCCTTTTTATTTTAAATTGCTAGTCAGGCTTTAGAGTAAGATCAATAAGGAAGTGGTTCCCTGCTTCCCCAAAGACTGATCTGGCAGTATTTAGAAATATGAGCTGTCTCTTAGCTGGTGTGTTTGGTTTGTTACAGCTTTGGGATCAACTAGGGAGTAGAAATCCTGTGCGTGAGTGACGGGGGGACCTCTAGTGGCGAATGAGGATAACCTGCTAATGGTAAGATTAGTTAAAAAAAAAAAAAAAAGCGAAGGACAATACGTTAGGTGAGGCACGTGATCTCCCTCGCTCTATAAATCAGAGAGCCAAACTAAGGGTGGTGGTGGGGGTTGGATACGTAGGGAGCACGTGATCTCCTGCTCTATAAATCAGAGAGCCGACCAAGGGTGGTGGTGGGGGCGGTGGGGAGCTGCTGCGGAGCGGCAGCGGGGTTTTAACTGCTGCAGCGTAGCGAGAGAGACGCTCGCTTGCCTCGTACCTCGAGCAGCAGCCGGGGGGACGATCTTGATCACAGCTCGGGGAAGGCTTCCTTGTAGCCCTCTCGACCCGCGGTCCTGCAGCTGTGGAGAGAGGAGAGGACAGAGATTACTTTTAAATAGGGGACTTGGGTGCTAGGGGGGAGGTGTTGGGGGTGAGAGAACAACGGGAAAACAGCCGAGATTTCTCCACTTGGGGTTCTCTACGTCTGCAGATCCCTCGGTTTCCCACTATTTTATGCAGTTCACTAACATAAACATCAAAACAGCTTAGCAGTTTGGGCCTGTGTCTTCTGCTGCACTGGCTGGGCTTGCTGTTTTTAGAGCTTGCTATTGTCTTTCTTTCCCTTTAGAGCTTCACCGAGGCAGGAGGGGAGTGCAGGGGTTATGCTTAACTTTTTTTCTTTTTTTGCACTGGTCCACCTGGGAAAGCGATGCCCCAGCTGCACTGCCTTCTTAGAAATTGCACTAGCCCCAACATAAAATTCACAAATTAATTGAAAGAAGGACACGGTGACAAAATTTAGATGTTTAACAGTAGTTTTTACTGTTAGATAGTTTTTCTGAGTTATTTGTTTCCATCAGAACCAGTTTAGTACTCAGTACAATTACAGACTACCAGGTGGGTGGCAATGAGTGGGCCCCTGGCCTTAAAGCTGCTGTGTAAGTTTGTTTAACAACTGTAATACCCAACTGGTGTAAAATAAATTTTTATGCAACAAAGTTCCTGCATCAGCCTGCTCTGGAAGTCCTAACCCTCTGTCACATCCTGGTATCTGCAGGAGTACCTCCGCTCCACCAATACCCCTCCCCGCCCAAGAAGGTATTCTGCCTATAATTCATCTTGGCATTAAACAAAGAATATCTCAAAATCTAATCTTACTGGCTGATATCTGCCATTGTTCGATCTCATTTTTGCTATCCCCACAAGCCCTCTTTGATGTCAGGGAAGCTGGCAGTGCTTGGGGGAGGGGGCACCAGCAGTTAGCAGCTCCTGCCCCTACCTCCACCCCCAGCAGAGGAGCCTTGGGCTCAGTCACCAGTTCCTGCACCAGCAGGCCAAAAAATCCCAGCATCACCCAGCTGAGCAAGCACCCATCACCTGCACACATGCAACCAGCATGAAACTGCTCCCTAAATCATTCTGGCTCCCGTCTTGGCTGCACCACACACTAAGTGGGCCTTCAGCACTCCTCCCTCGTACCTCAGCTGAAACTCCTTGGTAACAAATGGGCAGCATGGTTACATAGCAGTGCATCTTCCTGGACTAAGTCTCCATCACTCATTCATTCACACTAGTGGGATAGCGCCAGAGGTGCTAGGACCAAGCGGGAGCCTAAAATTTTCAGAAGGGTTGGCGCCGAGACAGGACCATGCATGCGCGGCACCGCGAGACTAGCTTGTGCCTGTGCAGGCTATCTCGTCATCAACCCTCCAACCGCCTCAGTTCCTTTTCTCCCGCTGTCGAGTGCACTTGGATGTTGACGTTGCTCATCTGCCGGGGTCTAAGTTTTCATCTATACGACAGCAGCTTTTAGCGTTTAATATTTTTAGTAGTATTTTCTTATTTTACGACCAAGAAAAGAAGATTATGAAGAAGAAGAAAAAGAAATTTTCTGCCATCAACGGAGTCGTCCTTAGATGGTAGCAGTGCCGGTAGGAGGACTTCATTTGAAAGTTTTTATGGTAGAGGGGCTGTGTCCGGACAGCCGCCCTTAATTGATTGGGGGGGGGGGCGACTTCAGACAGTCCACCAAAGCACAAATCTAGCTGTTCCAGGTTGCCAGTTGGTACGTCTGCACGAGGATTTTTGGGAGGGGCGATGGGCCTGAACTGACTTTGGTGGGTTCCCCTTGGCCCTGCTCCTAACGGCTGCATTCTCAGCTCCGAACTCCATCTCTGTCCTCATTGGAGCTCCGGTGGGCAGTTTCACCTCTGGGCTGGGAGTTTGACTTTTCCAGTTCTCCTGGCTCTGTTCCTGATTTCCAGGCCTCGGAGCCATTGGACCGGTGCCGGGTCGATTGGATCACGATGGGCGAGGTGCCCTCTTGGTGCCTTTGCCATCGTGTTGACCCCTCGTGCCTACCCCCCTCTTCCTTTTCCATGCAGGGGCCGGCACGGGCATCACCTTTTTCCTTCTTCCCTTCTTTTCAGGATATCAATTGGCATTTTCCTTCAGCGCCGTGGTTTGGCGCTGTGGCTCAGTGCCTTGGTCGCCGCCATTCCCTGGAGCCATGGCTCGGTGCCTTGGTCGGTGCCATGCCTCAGTGCCTTGGGTGGTACCATTGCTCTGTGTGGCACCATGGGTGCTGTTGTTGCTGCCGTTGGTTGTCGGCGGCGCCAGTGGTGCCGCAGGGGTGGCTAGGTGGTGCCAAGCACCCGCGGTTGGCACCGTACAACCGTGGGTGGTGCTATGCACCCGCGGATGCCATGGGTGGTGCCAGGAGCACCCATGGGTGGCACCGCATGCCCATGGGTACCACTGGTACTCTCGGGTGCCATGGATGCCACTGGTGCCCTCGGGTGCCATTCTTGCTATGGGTGTCATGGGTACCATGGTACCATGGGTGTCATGGGTGCCATTGCTGCATGGGTGCCAGGGGTGCCTGCGAGTACTGCCGCAGGTGCCCTTGGGTATTGCCCAGGTTGGCATAGGCACCGCTTGGTGCCCTCCTGTGCTACGAGTGATGCTGGTGCCACGGGGGTGCTAGTGGGTGCTGTCTTGCAGAACTAGTGATACTTTATTTTTTTTTTCCCCTTTTCGGACTTCTTCTCCACAGAACTTGTGGCGGGATGTTTTCCTCAGAATGAAGTCCTGTTCTGCAGATTATTTTCCGCACATCTTAGTGAGTGGCGGTCCATGTGGGATCTTGTGTCATCCAGCGGTTTTCTACTGATGGAACTCTGCTGTACTGCTCTGCCTGCGAAACCTCTCATTCCGCTCATCACTTTCTGGGCTCCTTACGTGGTACCAGGCTCCTCAACATCCTTCCTGATGGCGGAGTCTCTAGTGGCTCTGACCTAGACCTCCCTTAGAGGTCCTTCTGGGGTAGAATTGCATCTAGATGGTTCTTTCCCAGTCCTTCTGGTCAGTAATACAGCGGACGACTCATTTTATATACTGAAGGGCATGTCCTCTCTGTCATCAGAGTCCGTGATGGAAGATCTTTTCAGTAGTTCCTCAGTAATGAGGTCCACTATAGTATTTCAGACTGCGTCTGTGGACCATACGCTTCTGCGTCTAGAGTTTTTCAGTCGTCAAGACAGTTACACTCTGTGGAACATTCTAATTTAATGGTTGGGAGCTGCTCAGGCTCGTCCACCCCTTTGAAAGGGGTATATGGCCCCCTTGTGATATTGCCCCTTCGGTGGCTTCTTTGGCACAGGTGGTTAACATCTCTCCAGCTGTGATTATTAGTCCGGTCATAATTTCAATATGGACGCTCAGGCTTCTTCTGCACTCAGATGGAAAACATCTTCGTTATTTTGTATCAAGACAATCCTTCCGAAATAGCAGCCTGAAAGCCTTGTTAGGCTTGGACTATTAAAAAAAAAAAGAAAATTTTTTTATCACAGCACAGGGCCTAGATGAAATTACCTGATACTCCCCTTTTTGGATCTAGTCAGGTTCCGCCTCAGCCCCTGAGACGCTCGTCTCCAGAGTATGGTAAAGAGTACCTGACTTCTTCTTCCCCTGGGGGGAGTCTGATCCAGCGGTGGTATGGGTAATCTCTTTCTCCAAAAGAGATTTCTCTCATTCAGAGACATTTCCTAGACCTAGGCGACTGCCCAGTCTGTTATTTACCCTTTCTTTTTATCAGGCTTTCTTCTTGAGCAGAGCCTCGCAGCAACAGAAGCAACTCTCCACCAAGTTTGAACTTGGGTTCCTACTTTCTTGCTTGCTTTAACATAACAGGCGATATACTCTTTCTTGACCGAAGGTCAAGTGGGTCTTTTTTCTGAGGTAGCTTCTGTAAGTATTCACACCTTCAGTTCCGGTGCACTCGTTCCATGCCAGTCGCTCACGAAGCTATCCTCTCCAAGTGCGTGATGGAGTTATGATGTTTGTTTTTCAGCAAACAAACTAGAATCCTTTCCTACCCCTTCAGGGAGGCTAGAGTGAGTAGTGCCTCACTGCATTGACTTACTGCTGCTTCCAGTCACTTTCAACGAATGGGTTAGCTCTAAGTTGGTCCTGCTGTGCCTCTCCTTGACACACATCTGCCTCTATTTGCCTTAGAAATCCAGCCCGTTTTTTTCTGTCGGAATGTTTTTTTCCGCAGTGGACATGTCCTCCTGTACACTTTTCCTTTCTTCCCTGAGTTCAGAGACTGCTACTACAGTTGTACACACAGGGGCAGGATGGTTCCTTTTTGGAATATGCAGTGGATAGGATCTGGTTCTACTAGACCACCTCAAGAAGCTTCCAAGTCGTGCTTGGCCTTCCATCAGGAGAGTTCCAGTGACTAAGTGGAGACTATTCTCCTCGACGGGCTAACCCCATCTGGACCCCCTTTGCTCACCAAGTAAGGGGATCAAGTGCTCCTGGACCTGTTGTTCACAGGTCAGCCATACTTGATAGTGGGGGTTTCCATCTGCACTTTCCGGTCTACCCTGAACCAGTAGACTTTACCTCCGATTCTTTCAGTTCCTGAGGTCCCTTTACATTACATTAGTACTTGTCATTGATGCTATTACTTTTGGTCCTAGACCAAATTGTGAGGCCAGGTTCTTGCCACTCTCCTAGAATGGTTGTGGCTTCCTGGCAGACTTTTATTTTGTGCCCATTGCAGTCGTCTGCAAAGTGGTGAGTTACAACTCGAGCGCTTATCTTGGAAGCACTATGTTCTAGATGCTCTTTACAAGACAGCTCTTTTTATTAGCAGGACAGTCCTTGGCTGTCCTTTCTGAATGAACCCTATCTCCTACCACCCTACTCGGGGTTGTTGGTTTAGTTTGGTACTCTCCCACTAGTGTGAATGAGTGATGGAGACTTAGTCCAGGAAGATATGGAAATTACGTACTTACCATAATTATTGATCTTCTTGGACAGTCTCCATCACTCTCATTCACACGCCCACCCACCATCCCCTGGGTTCACTCATTTTCTTTCTTGGTCTTCATGGTTCTATGGTTTAGACTGTGATGACATTGTTCTTTGACCTTTCTTGCAAAGGCTATCTGGGCCCTCTCAGGCCCAGAAACTCAGGATGAGTTATTCTCATTAGTTATGATGCACCTCCTCGGTTGAAAAGGTACTGAGGCGGTTGGAGGGTTGATGCTGAGATAGCCTGCACAGGCGCAAGCTAGTCTAGCATGCGTGGTCCTGTCTTGGTGCTGACCCTTCTGAAAATTTTAGGCTCCCGCTTGGTCCTAGCGCCTCTGGCGCTATCCTACTAGTGTGAATGAGTGATGGAAACTGTCCAAGAAGATCAATAATTACGGTAAGTACGTCATTTCCATTTTTGCAGTCCTAGCGATTCCCTCCTTCCCTCACCCTCCCTCTGTTGGCACTCTCCCACCTCCCAATAGTCACTCAGTAATAAATTAATCACTGGATGCCCCGACCAGCACCAAGCAGCACATGAATGCTGTTCCTCAGCTTCCCGCCTCTCCCCCCGCCCAAGCTGCAGCACACATCGGCAAGCAGAATGAATTTACCTTCTCGACAAATCAGGCCCCATCAATACACCACTGCTCAGACTGCCATGACTCCCCACAAAAAAAAACCTGGTTCTTGCAAATTGATTTTTGATGACGCTTAGCTTTGAACGGACGGGGGGGGGTCCGTTGTGCTTCTGACACTTAGTGCTATCATAATTGTAAACTGATATCCCGAATCCTAAGGTGTTTAGTCAGGGTGTATTTCCCTCAACTTTGATTGTGACTTGATGTATATAAACGCAGCAAGTCTCACAATCAAAGATGAGGGATGAGACGTTAAACCGCGGTTCCATCTGCCTGTTCTGGTTGTAGTTCAGGTGGATGTTAAAGATCCCGTGACACTTCTCAAAAAGAGCCGGGGAATTTCCCTGGTCCAATGGCAAAATTTCCCCTATTCACGAAAAATACCACCAACAGCTTCATCTGGTTCAAGGTCAGTTGGCATTCATCTGTATTCCCTTCCCCTGGGTCGTGCCTGAAAATAGGCAGGATTTGTCTAGTGCATTTACCCAGCCAACAAAAACTAAATAAATAAGAGGAATTCACGTCTAACTAAACACCTTATGAATTGGGATACCAGTTTAAAATTAGGACAGTACTAAGTGTCAGAACTACGATGGCCCCATGCTCCCCACCCCAAAGCTGAGCTTCATCAAAAATCAATTTGCAGGACCCTGTACAGGCATTACTGTGCCCCACACGAATCTCCAGGCGACCAGTAGCCCTGACAACACATTGTGGTCGGAAGCCCTTCCCATTTTAAACTCCTGCTAGTAGCCAACTTGATCTTTTTTATTGGCTTACTGTGTTTTGGGGAAATCGGGCAGCATGCACTCTGTCCTGGTGGGTCAGCAGCAGTCACTTGCATACTTGATCGCACCTTCACTAGTGTCTGCAGGCATGTGGCAAAGGCATATGTGGAGATCAGCAGCTCACAAGGTGGAAGTGGGCTGCAAACAGGCGTCAAAAGTTTCTCCAGTCAGAGGGCCTCCCATGGCAGTTGCTAGGCTGCTAAAAAGCATATTTGGACGGGAAAAAAAAGGAACCACTTTTTTTTCTTTTAGGGGCATTTTTCTTAAAGGGCCAGGTTTATAAAAATGGACTAGATTGCACTAACCAAGTCAGGAAAGTTGGGGGACATTGCACTGGCCTGAATCAATTTGTACTATGCCCCAGGCCAGTAATATAATGTAAAGATCGATCCCTGGAGTATAGAGTGAGTCCATAGGCTGAAGTCTGGACAGACTCAATTGACAAAAGTTCAGTTTTTAGGAGTTTTAAAATATCTCCAGTCAGAGCTCATTCAGTGCACATCTGGTGTGCTCAGCAGTCAGGCCACACCTCTTCTTTTCTCTTCTTATATAAATCTTTGTTAAAATACAACATACTGTACTATGTGGAATGGTTCAATGCCTATTTGTACTGATTTGTATGAAATGTTTCTGGAGGCTCTGTTCTGTGTTACTTTACGTGGTTTCAGCTCTTTGTAAGCAAGTTATTTTGTTTGTGGTGGTAGGTACCTGTAATAGCTTACTTTCCAAGAACTCCCTTCCTGCGATTGGGAAGCCATATATTACTACCAAACTGTAATTATTATTTGTATTTATAAAATGGGGTATGTCTAATTCTGCCGCCTTAATGTTCAGGACCCCGTCACATGGCACTGCGTTACCATAGCTCATACCCAACTCAGATGACATCATAGGGGCACACATTATTGGAGACCACTGCCTGTCAAGTTCAAAAAGATAATGTGAAAATCACAAAATCCAGCAATATAAACAGTAAATCACACAAGTAAAATAAATGCATGACCAAAAATACTTCTACTGCAGCACTATTTAACAGTCATGTTGCAAGCCAAAAGCATTAAAGATATACTGATTGAAAAAACAGACACATCTCACCCCAAATGCAGTTTTAAACTCTGACTATCCAAGACTGCTAAACTAAAAATCCTTACAACCAAGCTCCTGCGCTGCACCCTGCTGCTCCTCTTATTTTCCTGCAACATGCACTCGAACCCTGGCCCCAGCAGACCCATGCACACCTGTGCATCTGGCAAAGGGGGCCTAAAACTAAGACTTAGTGATTTTACTGCCTTTTATAAGGTGTTGGTTGTCATTGTTATGTGTCTGTGTATAAACCATATGCGTGTTTTCATGCATTGTATGTTTAAACTGGATGTCTGTGCAAATGGGTTTTTAGCCCACAGATTTTTCAGTATAAAATAAAATTAAAAATGAAAAAAAAAAAAACCTGGCCTCCATGAATATCTGTAGTCTCCTCCCCAAATTTGACCAACTCCAAACATGGGTCTGCACCCAAAATCCGGATGTGCTCTCAGTATCTGAAATGTGGCTCTCCCCCAAAATTCCTGACTCAGCCGTTAACATTAATGGTTACTCCCACTTTAGGCAAGAGAGGTGGTGGCTGTCTTTTATACCTAAGGGACAACCTCCGGAGCCATGCGCTTGATTCAAAAACCTCCTGCCTTGAAGCACAGATCATAGCCATTAGAATACTCCTTGGTAGCCATAACAAATCACTAACCATGCTCACGGTATATATACCCCCAAGGAATCAGACCCTAGGCTTCAGCAAGGTTATCAGCTTTGTAAAAGACCTCTGCAGCACTTGGGAGGTAGTAATCCTAGGTGACCTTAACATCAACAATCCCGGGACACAGCCCCCTACAGAGACTCATTAGCCAATATCCACCTCCCCCAAATTGTTGACATCCCCACCAGGATTAATTACCATATTGGCAAAGAAGCTCTAATCGATTGGATCATTACTAAAGCATGATAGGATCACGGATGTTATAGTCCACCCTGACTCTCTTAGTGACCACTCCCCAGTCACCTGCTTATGGTCCAAAAAAGCCGCCAAATCTACCCCTAACACTACCATGAATAGGATCCTAAAAAAAGGGCAGTTGGGCTTGTTCAAAGCCCATGTAACACAACTTGATTGGTCCCGCTTTGACTCGCATCAAGATGTCGATCAGGTGCTAGACCTCTTTATTGATGCCTTTAATGCGGTCTGTGACATATATTTTTTTTATATATTTATAGTATTTCGGATTACAAATACATTTGAGCTAGACGCTCATTTACAAAGATTCCACGTCAGATTATAAAAGAATATATGAGGCAGTTACACAAGGTTAATGCACATTGAGAAGGGAACATATTTTTTGGCTTAGCAAGTTTTTTTTGTTTTTTTTTATTAGTATATATTCCTACTCCTCGGCCCTCTCAATCTGGGGGGGGAGTCCCAGCGCCATACACCTGGCGTCCACCAGCCGCACAGTACTCAGGGATTTCTCGTGGGTCGGCAGAGGGGCCCTTCCCCCACCGAAACCGGATCTGTTTGCACCGTGGCTAGCTAGGTGTAGGGCCTGCGAGCTTCCCCTCATCATCCTCCGGGAGCTTGCCTTTTCTCTGTTTTTCTCCCTCTTGCGAGAGAGCGGTGTGCAATGACGCCAGCAACTGAGTCCGCACACGCTCCCATGCGCGAACCAGTCAAGCGTCTGCCGGCCCCTGCCCCCTGTGATGCAGCTCCTTGCTGTCGAGCCCCAGCCTCCGCTAGGGGTCAGGCGAGCATCGGCTGCTGTACTCCCTCCTCCCCAGAGATGGAGAACAGTCCATAGGACACTCAATCCATCTCCTCCCAGCTGACCCACAGCAACCCGTGCTCGTTCCCGAACACGGGTCGTCAGCGTGGTGCGAGGTGTGGCGCTCAATGCCTCAACCCTCAGCGCCACCGGGCCGGTTGGCTTAGCAAGTTGACAGTATACAGAGTTGCATACAGTGGTGATACAGGTTTATATAAATAGTAGCATTAAGTTACAGTTTGTGTGTTCCAGTGCATAGGTCCAATGAGAGGAGATAAGTAATTGTCTATACTAAGGCAGCCAAATGGCATTGTCAGCAGTGGGGTGTGGTTGGGGGGAGACAGGGGGATGGGGGGAGAATGGTGGGTGGTAGTAGGGGGAGTAGGAGGCGGGAGGGGGGACGAGTGCTTCGCATTCAAGCAGGTCATGAGCTAAGTGCAGCAGCGTGAACGGGCTACGCATGGAATCTGTTTATTGGGGGCAGTTGCAGCCACAGAGAGCAGTGAGATGCATTCATATTTTCCGCTAAGCACCCAACCGCTTCTAGATCTCATGAGCAATAAAGGCCAAGTATGACACAAAGTGAAGGCCATAGGCAATCTGGTTGACTGTCAGAAGTACAGGGCTGCTTGGAATAACTGTACCATGAGATCCGACTTGCCAAAGCACAGTATTACAGAGACTCACTTAGTAAAATATGGGGAGATGGGGAAACAGTTCTGGAATAACCTGTAAGAACTAACAGGAAAGAACAATAAAGCCTCCCCCTCCATGCTACTAATAGATGGTAGCATTACTCAGGACCCAAAAACCATAGCGGACGCTTTCAACACCACCTTCTCAGACCTTAGCTCCGTCCTTCCGCCGGACTTCTTTGATGAAAAAGGTTGCACCCCAGAAGGTACACCATCTAATCCCAAAGCCCACCCAACCAGAACCTCCCCCCCTTTAATTTTAAACAAATCTCCCCTACCGAAACCAAAGAATACCTACTGTGCACCCTTGGAAAAACCAGACGTAGTAATGACTTCTTAGACTTAAAACTACTTGCACTATCCCTAGACAAAGTTTTACCTGTACTCACAAAAATACTAAGCCTATCCCTCCCTCAAGCCCAATTTCTTAAGAGATGGAAATCCAGTGTGGTAATACCAGTGCACAAAAGTGGTGACCATGCACTGCACTCAAATTATAGGCCAATATCCATACTGCCCCCACTGTCCAAGGCCCTTGAGCGAATCGTCTGGGACCAGTTGATTGACTGTATGAATAAATACAACATCCAGTGCCCCCAGCAGCATGGGTTTCAAAAGGCCTACAGCACCACTACTGCTCTTGTGGAATGCACAGACTACATACATGAGGCACTTGACACCGCCCAGATAGTTGGTCAATATCTGTCGACCTACTGTAACAAAAGCATTCGACATCGTCAACCACAGTGCTTTGTTTACTACATTACTGGCACTTGGCCTATCCGCTGAGATGACTGGCTGGTTCAGGAGCTACTTATCTGATAGAAGTCAACAAGTAAAAATAAACAGTACCCTATCTGACAGCAGGAGTGTGAACATTGGAGTCCCACAAGGCTCCTTTTTGGGACCCCTCCTATTTAGCCTTTTCCTCAACTCCCTCCATAGTGCCTGCCCAACCAAAGTTTGCTCTGTGCAGATGACACAGCCATTTTCTTCGGCAGTCACCACCTCAGCCTACTCAGCAATGAGCTTCAGCACAGTTTCACCATCATAGAGGAATGGTTCTGCCAAAACAAACTCCTCTTGAATTATAAAAAGACTAAAGTAGTTATTCTCCAACCCTCGCAACAAGAACAAATCCAGTACACTAACAGTAGTAAACAGCAAACTTGAACCCCTCGAACAGGTATCTACATTCAAGTACCTTGGAATCACACTTGACAGCTCCCTCTCCTATTCCCACCACATAGATCATGTAGTAAAAACTGTAAACACAAGAATTGGCCTGCTCTACAGACACAGCCACTACTTAGCAACGGAAGCCCTGTCCCTCACTGTTAATAGCTCTATACTCGCCATCATTGACTACGGGCTAATTGTGTACAGCACGATCACTGTAACTGCACTAAATAGGATACAAACTGCCCTTAACAAAACCTGTAGGCTGGTCCTAGGTGCAAGAAGTCATACACACACACACACACACACACACACACATATATATGCAACCTCTATGTGCAGACCAATTGGCTAAACCTCCTAGGAAGGATAAAATACCACGTCTGCCTATTTGGTAAAAAGAAAAACAACCTAGGATTAACCCCCAATTCCATCCAGTTGCTCCTGAAACTAGCCCCAAACTCACACCAGATTAGATTCAAGACTAAGCAGATGCTTCACATTCCCTTCTCCTATAAGGCCCCTCTGTGGCTAAACAACCTGCCCCCTGGAATCGCAAACACTCATAAACTAGGCCCTTTCAAATGAGAACTAACACTATACCTGTCCGTTCAAAGTGAGTGTGACTGCTCAGACTAACCTCCCATATCCCTTACCCTTGCTACCACCCCCCTTTTTCCCCACCCTTGTAAACTTAGCTCCCCCCCTTCTCCTCCCCCTCAGCTCCCTCCCTGTTTGCCATCTCAATCAATTGCACTACCTTGACAAACGCCAATATTTGGCTGCTCTCTGAACTTTGTAATCCTTTAAATATTTGAAATCTCAGGATCTTGAAAATGATTGTAAATGATGTTGTATTGTTTAAATGGTTTTTGTCTCTTAGAGGGAGTCTGGTCAAAAGTACTACATTGCAGAATTAGAATCCGCCTACTCCCAATAAATTTCATACCAAAAATTAGGTTTCTGCGTTACTTCATTTTAAAGTTGTGGGCTATTTTGTAACACTGATTTCACTACCTGTTCAAAAAAGCCAGTTTCAGTGAAAAGCCACTGATGATGTCACAACCAGAACTCACAAACTTATCCTCCCTGTCAGCAACCTTATAAGATCTATTTCTTCAAAGTTATCAAAACTGTAGCTGTAGTATTTATTTAAAAAACAGAAATTGACACGGGGTTGCCTGCAGTGCTTGCGTTTCTAGAATTTTCAGATGCATGGTACTGTACTTCAGAATGCATCTGGAGGTGGTTTTGGAACGCAGCGCTGAATGAAGGTGTAGAGACTCAAAGTGGTGCACAAGTTTAGAAAGTTGGGGGGGGACATATAATCTTGACATGTGGCAAGGATGTGTCATCTCACAGTGTGGCAAGGCACTCCATCTCAGAATGCGACAGGGACACACATTGAAGAATCTAGTGGGGACTGGCAATTCTGGAATATAAGTAAGGATGTACTATACACTGTTGGAATACAGCAGGACACACCATTTTATTTTGAAACTGCTTGTACTTGCCACGTTCTGTAACTGTATGCTTCCACCACATTTTAAAATTGTGCATCACATCCCCACCACAATCCAACATTGTGTCCCAGCCATATTCCAAAATAGTGCACCCTCACCACATTCCAAAATTGCACATCCACACCATGTTCCAAAGTTGTGTTTCAATGCCACATTCTGAAACTTAATTGTCATTGCCATATTCTGAAACTGTGCTTCACCACCACATTCCGAAACTGCACGTCACCGCTGCATTCCAAAACTGTGCATCACCACCTCATTCTGAAACTGCGCCACTGCCACATTCTGAAGTTATTCATCACTGCCACATTCCAAAGTTGTGTCACCGCCACATTCCAAAGTCGTGCGTCACCGCCACATTCCGAAATTTGCATCAGTGCCACATTCCAAAATCGTGTCACCCCCACATTCCAAAGTCGTGTGTCGCCGCCACATTCCGAAGTCGTGCGTTTATGCCACATTCCAAAGTTGTGTATCACCACCACATTCAACATTCACTGCCACATTCCGAAGTCACGTGTCCCTGCCACATTCCGAAGCCGTGTGTCACCGGCTCTTTCAAAGTCGCTGCCACATTCCGGAGTTGTACGTCACTGCCATTATCTGGAGTTGTGCATCGCCGCCACATTCTGAAGTCATGCGTTGCCACCACATTCCAAAGTTGCTGCCACATTCCAAAGTCATGCGTTACCACCACATTCCAAAGTTGCACGGCACTGCCACATTCTGAAATTGCATGGTACCACCACATTCCAAAACTCTGCATCATCACCACATTGCAAAACTGCATGTCAGTATCACCGCCACATTTAGAAATTGCATGTCATTGCCAGACTCTGAAATTGTGCATCGTCGTCACATTCTGAAATTGTGTGTCATAGCCACGTTCCGAAATTGGATGTCAGCCAACTTCTGAAACTGCGCATCAGCGCCAACATTCCGAAACTGTGTATCATCGCCACATTCTGAATTTGTGCGTCATCGCCACATTCTGAATTTGTGCGTCATCGCCACATTCCAAAACTGTGTGTCACTGCCACATTTAGAAACTGAGTGTCACTGCCACATTCTGAAATTGTGTGTAAACTTCCATGCTCCTGTATTGCCTGTCATTGTCACATTATGAAAATGTGCATTCCCACCATATTCCGAAATTGCACATCCCCACCACATTCTGAAGATGAATGTCACTGCCACATTCAAAAATTGCATGTTCAAGTTACATACTAAAATTATGCATCCTTGCCTCATTTTCAAATTCCATGTGGCTACCAGATTCTGAAACTGCATCACTGATACTTTCTGAGATTTCGTGTCCACGCTGCATTCTGAAATTGAATATTGTCACCACAATCTGAAATCAAACATGCCAACCACATTTTGAAATTTTGCATCACTATACCACATGCCAAATTAATCCATCCAAAACACATTACGAAATTATATATCCCTACCACCTTCCACAACTATGTGTCTCCTGTATTTCAAAATTGTGTATCTCTGCCACATTCTAAAACTATGACACCACCGCATTAAGAATCTTAGAATCCCTGCCCTTTTCCAAAATTGTTGTGTCCCACCTACTTTCAGAGATTGTGCCATTGCTGCATTCCACAGTTGCAGTCTGATGATATTTCAAAATTTCATCCCTGCACTATTATAAAAATTGCACATATTTTTGTCGTTCTAAAGCCATGGTTGCCGCCGTATTCCAACCCCACTCTGTCACATTTCATAAGTACTGTACCTTGCATTTGGACATTATGGAATGCATGCCCTGACTCGGCCATTATCAGCTTTCCTTTTCCAGATGTTTAATACCACTGCAGTTGTATGTAATGTGGGAGAAATAAGTCTTGTAAGGTAGTTTGCAATCAGGATTAGGCTGTGAGTTCTGGTTGTGACATCATCAGTAGCTCTTTACTGAACCTGGCTTTTTTGAACAGGCTGTAAATTTAGGGTTACAAAATGACACAACATTTTTAAACAAAGTAACTTAGAGATCTCATTTTTGGCATGCAACTGACTAGGGGATATGCTGATCCAAATTCTGAATTTAGTGATGCTAGAAATTTTGGCTGGACTCCCTCTCATGTCTGTATGTAGCTTATCAGAACTCTGTATGTAACTCATGTCTTTGTGTACTTGTTCTAATTCATGTAACTGACATGGAACCTTTGTAAATGAGCTCCCAGCTCAAAGGTTATCATCCTACACAATAAGTAAATAAAAAAACAAAATCTTCAATATCTGGAGAAACATGAACTCTATACATCAGAACTAACAAAATAACAAAAAAGCAACTTCTAGCTTAAAGATTCAGTGACCAATCCACACCACTTGCCACGCCAGTGACCCAAGTTAGGGAGCGAGCTTGGATCGCATGGGTGCTGGCCGAGGGGGGAGAGAGGCGTTGAGCATCCCATGGACTGCTGTCCTTTCTTTGGGGGGGGGGGTGCAAGCCACTGTGGTGTTTGACTTTTACCTGGCGTAGTCCCAGGGGGCAGCACAGTCTGAGTGTTCAGTATGGGGACAGGCTTGCTAACAGACACCTGCACATGCTTGCATTTTGTACGCAGTGTGTCATAGCCTATGGGGGAGGATGAAGCACCGGTCTCCATGCAGGCCCTGCACCACCGACTAGGCTTTCCTCTGGAATTTGGATTGTGGTTCTGAGGAGCCAGGCCAACCTTGAAGGCCTTGCCATGGAATGTGTTCTATAGGGGACTGTTCTGAGGGAATAAGTCCCAAAGAAGATGGATGATGGTCTGTGGGAACCGTGGTTGATGGGGGTCTGACCGGCGACCGCATGCATAAATATTTGATGGAAAAAAAATCAAACTTGAAAGGCTTCAGTGATGCTCCCAATTAATAAAAACAGATACTAGAAAGGAAACCTGTAGATCACACAAGAACATCCATATGTATATAAGTACAGACCCAAAACATCACAATTTTTACATTCTCCTTAAAAACTAGTAGCCCTGGAAGATCACGGAGCAGCTTCTCTGAATCTGCTTTAAACTAATGTGATTAGGAACATGCACATCCAGGTGAGACTAATAGATCACATGTGAAGAACTGCAAGCAAACCCATACCACTAGGTATTTAAAGAGCAACTTGACACCATGGGGGCAGGCAGTTCATGGCTAGGAGCTGCCTGCCCCAGGACGTAAAATATCCATAAAGTAAATTTTTCTGTGCAGGGGATAATAGTAATTTTACTTACATGAAGTGGTGTCTCCCGTATCCATTGCCAGCTGCCAAGTGCCCGCCCTGGCCATCCCCACAAAACCCCATTTTAATGACATGAAGTGGGGAAGGACCTGTACAGCTGTAAATAGCATTATAATGCTGTTGGGAGCAGCCGTAGCCTTTATGTGATACTTACACTGTTTATAGGCAATTGTACATGTTGAGGGGAGCCTACAGCTCCTTTCCTACTGCACGTCATTATTTATTTTGTTTATTTTTTTTATAGTGGAAGGCATGTGAGCAATGCTGCCCATTTTCACAAGCGTTCAGTGTAACAAAAGTAACAGAGGGAAGGGGGAGACAAAGTAAATGAGCAGCAATAAAACAGAAATTATACAGCAATTCAGAGAGCACAGAGGGTACAATTATAGGAATAAGAGTACACATTTTTGTACAAAGCTATAGGGATTAAGTTAATAGATTAGAATTGTACAGTTATGTACAGAAGGAGTGGGTTAGGAGCAGTTGCATTGGGATTTGTTGATCAGAAATTTAGTAAGCTTGCTTTTGGGCGGGGCTGCATTGGGCACTTGGTGGCTTGCATGGATACGGAAGTGAGACTGCATTCCTTGTAAATAAAATTACTGCTTTAGCCCTGCACAGAAAAATGTACTTTATAGGTATTTTAGGTCATGGGGCAGGCAGCTCCAAGCCAGGAATTGCCTGCCCCACTGAAATGTTGTGTCAGCTGTTCTTTAGAAGAAGAATCAGTATTTATATAGCGCTTTTCATGCATCCAAAGCACTTTACAAGCAATGCTAGACTGGTAGTGAAGTGACTGAATGTGTGGTGGCAGCCATATCGCACATCATCACTCACACACAGCCTGGATAATTGCATGGACCGGTTTATGGGAAGGGGAATGTTGGCCAGGACACCGGGAATGTTCCCTTCTCTTTGCGAAGAGTGCCCTGGGTTCTTTTACTTCCACCTGGACAACACCAGGATGGGTAGAAGGGACCTCGGTTTAACGTCTCATCCGAAGGACGACACACTCTAGCAGTACAGCACCCCCAATACTGCACTTGGATGCCAGCGATTTTTAGGTGCAAGTCCAATCCCAGTGTGGAACGAGAACCCACAACCTTCTGGTCCAGAGGCGGATGTGCTACCAACTGAGCCACGCTGACACCTACCTTTACAGGAACAGCTGTAACAGTTCAACCTTAACCCAATTGACAGCCCAACAATATCCAACCTGTAAGCTTTCCATCCATAACCTAACTCCTGCTACATACTGTATTCTAACCTAGCATGCTGTTTCCTTAAAAAGGAGCATTTAAAGATACAGCATCAAATTACACCACCACCACCACCGAAGTGTTAAGTAGAATAATACATTTCCAGAGGAATGACTGTGCTTTTGTCAGTGTACCTCCTGGTGATTTACCGTATGCCCCTTGCTTGACATTGGGCTTATATCTACCAGTTGGTACATCAACATTGTATAATGCCCTATTTGTCATGTCTTATTCCTTACATCATAGCCTGCCAGCAAGACCAGTGATGTAGTTTTACTTAACTTCTTGAACGTTGAATTTTTGCATTTAGGTATTTCCTAATCATGGCTGTACCATGCTTAACTGTTGCATGTGGCCTATGCCTTTGGGGCTTCTGACACCAAACATACATTGGTAGTTGGGCCAGACCAGATTCCTTTTGTTGAAGCACTCAGTGGGACTACAGAACTTGTTTATTGGGGGACTCTAGTGCAAATCCTTTTTCTCCATTGCAGTTTCTTTTCATCAGTGTCATTGGAAAATTGTAGAAATTTATGGCAAATTTTGTGGTCATTTTAGGTTTTTTTGTGTGTATTTACAATCACCCTGAAGTTAAATATGACTTGTAAATTGCTATGTGGTGGTTATATAAGTGTTGCATAATAAATACTTATAAAATGGGTAGGGAAATCGCTGCACCCAGATTGGTCTACAGCTGTTAATTGTAAGACCACTGCCACTGGTTAAAAAAGGTGCTGGCAGTCAATATTTGTTATATATGTATCCGTGCTGTACATCATTGTGGGTAGCCACCTGCTAGCAAAATGTTTCTGTGTGGTCCTGATGCTGACTGCTTACAGTTCCAAAGGTGTGGCCTAATGGAGGAGATCCTTATGAAGATCTACTGTTACAGTACATTTTTTTTTATATCACTTTTTGCCCCTACTACTCCCGTCAAGTAATCTCTGCTCTGGTCACGGACCCCGTCACTCCACCTCCGGTATGTGCCTACATCCCCAGTTATCCCTGCCCCCAGAGAGGGGGGTCGTGGCACCAACCCCTCATCAGGGCCGTGGGACTTATATCTGGTAGGGGGATTGGCTCCGGAGGCTAATCAAGGCATACACGGGGTGAGGCAGAGCATCATGTAGATGGCGAGGCTCGGGATTTTATCTCCCTTTAAGCAGAATGGGGACGTGCAATGATAACCTGCATCCGCCCCGTCCTGACGTTCTGTTGAGCATCAACGTGGTGTGGCTACCCAGCCTCCACTAGGTGCTGCTCATACGCCGAGTGTTGCCTTGCCCTCCTCCTGAAGAAGGAGAGCTGTCCAAGGGACGCTGAATCCTTCTCCCCCTGGCCGGCCCTCCAGCAACCCGGGTCCGCTCCTGAACCTGAGTCGCCGGCGTCGCAAGCGGAAATCCAACCGCTGCACTGACGGGCTGGCTACAGTACATTTTTACATAACTGGTGTTTTTTCTGAATCTTTTCCTCTGTTTCCTCTCATACGGAGGGTTCTAGAGAAACTGCAGGCTAAGCATGCCACCATAATTCTGGTTTCCCCTCACTGGCCCAGGCAAATTTGGTTTCCATTTCTCCAACAGTTGGTGGTGAACCTCCTGTCCTGCTCCCTTTGCTAGCTGAACTTCTGATACAGGAGCAAGAGCAGATGCTCTGGTGGACCTGAATATCTTTGATCCCTGCACCTTCATGCATAACTCCTGAGGACATAGTGCTGTCCTGCTTTGGGGTTTCCCGGTGGTGGCTTATGTGCTCTTGCGACTAGAAAGCCATCTACCCAGTACACTTGTTCTCAAAAATGGAAGTGTTTTATGGTCTGGTTTACTGGCATGCGCTGAATCCCTTTATATGTCCAGTTCTAAAATTCTGGACTGTCTGCTGCCCGGAGGACTTGGGACTACGGTATTTCTCCACAGTGGTCCACATGGCTGCTTTGTCAGACTTTTATGGCCCTGTCTGAGGGTTAAATAATGCCCCAGTTGGAGGTTTTTGCAGATTCCTAAGTGTCATCCTCCTGTTGCACAAACACCCCAGTCCAAGATCCTATCACGGTCTGGGACTTTAATTTACTTTTAGATACACTGAATTTGCCTCCCTTTGAGCCTGCATCTGCTTGTGAGATGCGCTTCCTCTCTTGGAAAACAGTGTTTCAAGTGGCTATAACATCTTCTAGATGCATCTCGGAGTTACAGGTTTAGCTCACAGATTCTCCATTTATTATTTTTCACAAGGATATAGTCACATTAAACAGCAAACTTCATTTTCCTCTGAAGACTGTGTCTGAGAGAACACTACATTATACCATAGACCTTCATATTTACTTTTCCTCTCCCACAGATAGTGGGGAGCATCATTTACATATGTTGGACAGAAGTACTCTCTAAATGGCTGGCCAGTTGCATTACGTTTTATTACCAGAAGCACAGTAAGCAGCTTCTTGGTCCTGTCTGTGCACTTTCTGTGCAAGGGGTGGCTGCCTCAATGGCTTGTTTTCAGAATGTGTCCACTACTAGCATCTGTGCTGCTGCCTTTAGAGTACTGTTCATACATTCATTAAACACTACAGTCTGGATATTGCCTCTTTTCAAATGAGTGCGCTCTGGGAAATGGTGCTGTAGAAACTTACTCAGAATGCATGTACAATAAAGTTTCCAGCACACATAAACCTTATAGTGGAACGCCAGAAGAATGATAGCTGTTAATCAGGAACATTTTCCAATCTGTTTATTCATTTCACAATAGCTTCCAACTCCCACAAACGTCTGACATGTTTCGGATCACAGATCCTTCTTCAAAGACACCTATAAAATCTACCACCACAGATTTCATATATATATATTTATATTAGAGGCAAAAAACTCTGTTTAATGCATTAGTTAGGGTTGTTCCACAGAGACAAAAGTGAGGAAATTCGGTGTTAGGGTTGAAAGCCCCCCTTTGACCCCCCCCCCGTCCACACCCCCAACCAGCATCGGGGTGTGCATTGGGGTTCTTGGCCCTGTCACCCGATCAGATGTGTGAAGAAGCAGAAGTATAGGAGAATGGGGTGAGAGTTAGGACTGACAATCCCAATGAGCACCCCGATGCCGGATGGGGGTGTGGACGGGGGGGGTCAAAGGGGGGGCTTTCAACTCTTAACACCGAATTTCCTCGCTTTTGTCACTGTGGAACAACCCTAACTAATGCATTAAACTGACTTTTTTGCCTCTAATTTCCCTTCTTTTTGAGAATGATAATGAGAAATAGTGAATGTAATGCAGTGGTGGGAAGGGCCCCGCCCTACCGCCACGTGATGTCTTGTCACATAGTAACACAGTGCCCACAAACGCAATGGTAATGCACATGGTGATGCAAAGCGAAACAGAAAGATAAACAGTACTGTAGACACAAATGGTTAAAATAACGCAAACGGTAACGAACATGGTGCCGTAGACAGGAACGGTAAGTGAAACAGGTACAGAACTGTAAGCGGAAGCGATAACGGTAACAGTAATGTAAGCGCACAGCCTGGTTTTCCCCAAAAGCTGCATAGAGAAAGACAGTGAGTACAAAGAATATATGCATAATAATGGGTCTCGGAGCAGAAAATGAGGAGTTGGAATACTAAATTGCTTATATCTCAGGAACCATACGAGGTAGAAAAAAAATTTAAAAGTCATATGATGTATGACTTTCCTGGCTAATTTTGTACCTAGCATTTTTCTGACGAAAAGTCCGTATCTCGCACAGTTTCCGAGATACGGGACCTGAAAGGCGCGGCATACACTGTAATGTTATCCTATGGGAAAAAAAGAAAAGTTCAGAGTGCGGTAACTTTGACTCCCTGTAATATTTTTCCACCAAACCACTGAAAGGCACATCTGTGAGATGTTGGCTTTCTTCCCTCCAAATTTCAGCCCAAAAGACCAAACCGTTCTTTTGCAGCAGGGTGGCAAAGAATTGTTGTCATTTTGCCATAGCCTGGAAAAGTAGTGTCGCAATTTGTGAAAGCTGCGAAAAATTTGCGACACTTTCATGAGTGCGACACATTTTGCTAAAGTACTTTTTCCAGAAACTTGAAAACATATTTCTAGGGTGTTTAACCTCAAAATAAAAGACATGCCTAGCATCCTCAGGGTCTGACTAGGTAAACACAAAAGAATTGTGTTGCTAGGGTCCCAAATTTAAATGCCAAGCATTTTCTGATCACCAACTGAAAACAAACGATGGATTTATGGAAGTAAAAGGGCCATTTCATGCAAAGTAAAAACTGCATTTGGCGTAAAAGTGTTGAACTTTTGTTAACTTTTCCCATTGACTTATAATGGGAAACTGTTTTTGAATAACCTTGAACCGTTTAATATTTTTCACGAAATCTTCAAAAGGCACATCGGGACCCCGCTGCACGCTCCTAAAGATTTCAGACCGGTCGCTAAAACCGTGCAACCTGTAGAGATGACCAAAAAATTGCAAAAAAAGCGTAAACGCGCACGCAGATCACGTTTAATAACTCTGCAGCCGTATATCCGAACAGTACGAAAGTTGGCAAATCCCAAGATGTATGGTTCTTGATTGTGTATTCCAAATTTCAGGCAAATCCGTTGAACAGTTACAAAGCTATTCAGGTGCAAAATTTTAGGTTTAACATGTAAATGGCTCCTCAACCCTAACTATGGTCGCACTACCGTGCTACCATAATATATATATATATATATATATATATACACACACACACAGCTATCATTCGTCTGGCGCTCCACTATAAGGTTTATGTGTGCTGGAAACTTTATTGTACAGGCAGTCTGGATATTGCCTCTCATAGATGTGCCAACTTTGGCCTCCATGCTCTACAAGGCCTCCTTAGTCAGGACCAATAGGTCCTACCATCCTCCCTCAGTGATTGATACTGCTTGGGAATTGCTCCATGATGTGGCTCAATGAGGAGAGAGATAATCCTCAAAGAAGAAAGAATAGTTACTCACCGTAACAGCAGATCTTCGAGAGAATCTCCTTCATTGAGCCACTGCTCTCCCACAGTCCTCCCTCCCCTTTGTCATCTGATGGGGGATTATACTGCCTGCTGTTGCAAGCTGTTTTCTTCTCTAATGCCCTTGTGGCATGTGTACTCAGGTTTACAAATCCTCTCCCGAGTGCCTGGTTTGGTCCTGGATGCTTTGGTCCCTGCCTATCAGACGATCCTCTGAGCTTGTGTTTGGCAGGGGACTGAGGGCATGCTGGGAATGCTGACATTATATAGACACCGACGAGGCGTGTTGATGTGGACTGCCCCAGCCTGCACAAAGTTTCTTGGTGGTCCTGGTGCCGACGGCTAACAGTTCAATGAGTTGGCTCAATGGAGGAGATTCTCTTGAAGATCTGCTGTTAGAGTAAGTAACTATTCTTTCCTGAGGCATAGATTTTGCAATTGAAATCTCTTTAAACAAGTTATAGAAGTCCTTTAGGTGACCAGAAAGCCATCTGTGAGAAAAACTTACAATTTGAAATGGAAAAGAGTCTCAATCTGGGGATGGAACAACTCCCTTTCACATTGCACTAAATCTGGAGTATTTGTTGCAATAAATTTGAAGTCTTTGGGCTTAAAATCAATCTTCTGGTTCTGAATTTAGGTCTAATGCTTCAACAGAAAACTTTATTTGCATATTCACTGTTTAAGCTGTTAATAGCCTTTCACATTTTTGTGTCCTCCTCTAAAGAAACCTATACCAGCTTGGTAACTAAATACATTTATCACTCAGTTTATGACCTATCCATTTAAAACTAGGGCTACTACTGAACTGATTTATCACCTGGAAAACTTTTTTACCTCAGCAGGGAGGATCAGTTTGTTACTAACACTGAGCACTGATACCTCATTCTTGAATATCCACAAAGAGAAAGTGACGTTAAAGGATAGGAAATTAAGTCTTACTTTTATTTAATACAGTAAAGTATTTTAATAAAAGTCTGTGTCTATGTGCTTCACTGATGTTTTCAATTCCTCTAATGTGAGTTTTCATTAATCCCGTTGTCTGATTACTGCACATACAGTGGGATCAGAGGGCTTTCACAGATGGGAGTTCGCATGTGCAGCCCTTTTGCATTGATGATGTACATAACTCACGATTCCCACGTTCCTGCAGAGGTTCCACCTAGAGCTGATTTTCATGCTGCATGCAGTCTAGTGATTGTTTTTTATCAGTAGCAGCCTGTTGCTTGTAAAATGATGATGTAAAACAAACATCAGCAGCACCAGCATATTCAGCCCCTTCAGTTATAGTTATTGGCAGATATCCTACAGACACACACACGCACACACACCCCGACCTTCTCATTGATTACCACCAGTTCTGTACAAATCTAGTGGATCTTGTATCGGGGATTAAATGCTTTTCAGTCTTAAAAAAGCTCTTCACATAGTTACCAATCTATGAATGGGCATACTGTTAACTGGAGCCTCTGGGCAATCCTTCATAATCAGGACAGACATAGTGTCTCTGCCGGGAGTCCACTTTAATATTTTTACACAAGAAAAACAAAAAAGCGGGAAGAAGAAACCAGATTCTTTTTGTTGACCAGTATCCCCAGCTCACATTTACAAGCCCTGATGAGCATCACAGAAGAGGCAACTTTGCCCGGGAGAACACGGCAATTGCCTTTGCTGATCCGGGGCCATCTGGAGCCACCCTATGTACACCCCCACAGAACCACCTATGTCAACAATAGGGAAGTGATTCACACTTACCTAGAAGAGCCTGATGCGAGGTGCCTTTTGAAGATTTTCATGCCTGCTGTCAGGAGTATCGAGGCATGGTTTATGTGAAGCATTCGGTAGAACAGGCTGTGCAGACTTTTTCTTCTTACCAGCAGCTGTTTCACTGAGTTCAGCGTCTATGGGTAAACTTAGTTGGATCAATCACTGTTTTCTCCTGGTTGAAGTTACTTCTTCTGTAATGCTGGTCAGGTAGCAGATGTGCATTGGGGATACTGGCTGACAAAAAGAGTATGGCAGCACTCCATGGGGCCATTGTGTTTCTTTTTTCCTGTCAGGCTTTTGACCCACCTGACCTTCAAGAAAGTCTCCTCAGAGTCCAGAAGGATATTTTGGGGTCAGTGGATTTTTTTCTTGAGCCATGAGAAATCTGCCGTGATGGAGTTTCTGCTGACTTGGCTCCTCTCCTAACAGCTGAGCGGATCCACAGGCTTGACTTGAATGGACAGCTCAGAAACGATGCTCACAACTTTGCCATCACCATCAGCAGACTTACAGTATGGCTTCTATCATTTAATCCCCAATAGAAGATCCACTAGATTCGATGGAACTGGTGGTAATCTATGCAGAGGTCAGGTGTGCATGTGCATGGTGGTGGTGGGGAATTGACTTCAAACGTAGCAAATAAAAATGATATTAAGAGACAAAAACCTGCCAGTATCTGTAATGGGGGTGGGGGCTGAGAATGCAGGTGCTGATGGTGTTTTTTTGTTTTTTGTTTTTTTTTACACCATCATTTTGTGAGCAACAGGCAGCTCTTGATAAAAAATAAATAAATAACTAGGCTGATTGCAGCATGAAAATCAGCTCTAGGCTGAAGCACTGCAAGCACGTGTGGAATCAGGAGTTATTTACTTAATCGTTTCAAAGGGCTGCACGTGCTAACTCTTGTCTGTGAAAGCACTCTGATCCCACTGTTTGTGTAGTAATCAGACAATGGGATTAATGAAAACTCACCTTAGAGGCATGGAAAACATCAGTGAAGCAAACAGACATAATATTTTCATTAAAATACTTTATTGTGTTAAAAAAAAACTTGTTTTTACTTCCTATAGCCTTTAAGAACAAATGTTTAATTTCTTCCAAAGGAAGCATTAGAATTCCATCTGAATCAGACTGTTACCATTACATTTCCCAAGGTCAAGAGGGGAAAAATTCCGTACATTGGATGTAAGAAGGGCCCTTAGTTTTTACAAACCTAGAATAGAGGACGCTAGAACAATAACAAAGAATTGTTTGTTATAGTGTATATGGCGAGGTATTAAAGGAACAACCAGCCAAAAGCAAACCATATCGAGACAAATCGCATCCATGGTAAATTTCTGCTTCAACAGTGCAGGGAAAGTATACCCCAGATGGCATCCACTTGGAGTAAGCAGCACTGGTGGCAGCTAGAAGGAATGTACCGCAGGCAGAACTTTGTAAAGCTGCTGCCTGGTCCACAGTCCACACATTCACATCTTACTACTGCCTGGGTTTAAGGCAAGGGAAGCTGTTAGGTGTAGGATTTCTGTGCTTTAGGTGTAACCCCCCCTGCAAATGGGGGTTCCCAAAAGACTTCCAGGAGCTTGCTTGAATGCTCCAAGCCTGAATGGTGTTTGGCATTTAAGCCATTTATCAGTGAGTGTTTTTAGAGCCTCTGGTACTGTCTCTTTAAGAGCTGTCTGCTTGCAGACATAATTAGTTTGTATGGGGGACTGTGTGCCTCTGTTTGAGTACCACTCGAGCTGCTGCCAATTCACTCCATTTTGCAGTCACTAGGAGTGCAAAGGGAACCTGTCTGAAAGATGTAACTGTTTGCCAGAAATCATTTAGAGTAATAATGAAATTACAGTTTGTCTAACCTGCTTTCTTTGCAGTCAGAACTGTGTCTGCCTAGTTCCCCATTCTGGTTTTGAACTGCTGAACTGGACCAATCAGTGTGGGGTAAGCTAGCTCTAAAATGGTGCCTTGGACGAATCAGAACTTGGACTCATAATCTGAGCCAGCCACAAGAGGATTGTATGGGCAGTGACTCTGGGAGATGTAGTTTAGACTTCGGCGCCTTTTTGGACCAACAGGAGCAGTCTATTGTGAGTGACAGCCAATCCAGTCAAGAACTGGGAGGAACTCAAAGGAAGTGCCCGGTTTTGTCTGTTGGAGTTTCAGTTTAGCTCTGGCAGTGAAGGGGAAAGGAACCCTGCGCTCCTTCAGTGCACAGTTTTAGTCAAAAAACATGTGTAAGGTCCAGAGTTCCGGTCTACAGCTTGTTAGGACTGAATCCGTCCTGTGAAGAGAATCAAAGGATATCTGAAGAGTAGAAACCAGGCTCACCCTGTAGAAGACTGGAGTAATTGCTGATTTGCACTCTGTCTGTCAGGAACTGAATCTGCTGTGTGTTCTCCGGTATTGTGCAGTAATTGCATCGGGATACAGATGCAGCCTGCCCGGTATAGTGCTTTCTTTTTACCATATAAATGTGTGAAGAGGTTTGTGTACCTCAAGTGAATCCTGCTGCCATTAAGTGACTTTTGCCTGTGACTGTTTACCATATAAATGTGTGAGGAGTCTCTTGGAGCTCAAGAGTAGCCCTGCTGACATGGAAGGACCCTATCTTGTTTGGAGGTCGTGAGTACTAATTCAGGGTCGCTCCTGTTGAATTGCCACATTAAATCCAAATGGAATTACTGTACTGCTGACTGTTTAACTAATTTTTCTTTTTCTGTGTGAAAGGGCCCCTACCAGCTGCCACGGTTTGGACTAGCCACTAGGGCTTGGGTACCCAGGGACAGTAACTGATAGGACAGGCCTGCACAGAGCCATAGGTAAATGAGTAGAGTGATAAGCTAATTAACCTGATTTCCTGTCCTTGTTATATCCTCTAAATA
Source organism: Neoceratodus forsteri (assembly GCA_016271365.2). Lineage (NCBI taxonomy): Eukaryota > Metazoa > Chordata > Ceratodontiformes > Ceratodontidae > Neoceratodus > Neoceratodus forsteri. The sequence goes on along the minus strand of CM057449.1, from coordinate 1,820,930,492 downwards.
AATCAGAGCTGCTTGTTTCAGCAGTTATACTGCCTGAGGTAATTGTCTATGTTAAAGTACTGTACTGTGATTGTTGCACTGTATCTTATTTCACAGGAGGTCCCAGTGCCGGAATCAGTCCTGGGGGTAAGTGTATACTGTGAAGGTAATTCTGATATATTGTGTGGGCCACTAGTGGGAAGAAAGGGGGGTTGCAGTGTCCCAGAGGGCTGTGACCAAGTTAGTTTAACTATTGCAAACCCTGACCTCTGGGTGGAGGCACCCGCCATTGGATCCAGGCCCCTCAACCTATTAGTGGCAAATCAGGCAGGGGTAGTAGCCCCTGGGATAGCGCCATCTAGGGGTTACATCTTGGAGGCTCACCGCTGGGATTGTGTGTCCTCTAGTGGCCATATTTACGAACCACTGTTAAGAAAAAAATGGGTACCCCGACAGAAGTGGCTGTGCACTGGCTGGTGGAGTGGTGTACTGGGGAGGAGATTGACCCCCAAAATGCTATGCTTATCCTGGACATCCCCCTGGGTATCAATACGGACACTGTACAGGGAGTACTTTCCAAGGTGGAAGGTTTACAAAACCCTGTGGTGGTGGGTCAGCATGCTAATCTGCTCACCCACACTTTTCTGGCCCTAGTAGAGTTTAAGGATCCCATAGATAGCTCCAAAGTGCCACAGACCATTACCTCAGAGGGAGCCCTCACTGCTTGGAGAGTGATAACTAAGGACAGTAAAGACCCGGGGGGGAATGAGCCCCCACCACAATCTGAAACTTTTGAGGAGAAATTTGCTAAATGGTTGCTGGGAGAAGGGAAAACTGTGGAGGACTTGAAGAAACTATTCTTGCCACCTGGGGGTGTTCCTCCCCCAACACCCTCTCCCGCTCCAGTGCCCGTAATGATGGCTGAACCAATGCAGACTCCTATTTCACACCTGCCATTAGTCACGACTCTTACGAAGGTTGAGGATCTTCTCTGGCACCCTCCCCACCCCCCAAAGGGAGGATGACTGGGAGACCTGGATAGACTATGTTGCCCCAAGTGCTGCTAGAATGGCAATGCTCGGGAAGCAGCGAAAGAGAGTTAGTGAGAGCTCCGAGGTCCTGCCCTGGCTACCATCCGTGATAAACGGGCCAGTAACCCTGAAGCAACTGCACAGGCCTATCTTGAGGCCTTGGAGAATGTGTATGGGAGCCCAGATTCTGATGAGGACCTATGGTGGAGAGTAAGAAATGCACAACAGTACCAAGGGAGTTGTTGTCTGTGTATGTATCTCGCTGGAAAAATTGTTGCAAGAATGCCTCAGAAAGGGTAGTTTGCCAGCGATTGAACTGGACCGAACCAGACTAGACAGAATCCTTAAGTCTGCCCCTTCTCAGAACTGCTGTTGCTTCAGTTACGCCTGGCAAATGACTGGAATCCCCACCCTCTATGATGAGTTAATGAGAGAAATTGAGGAGTGAAAAAGGCAGACTCGGGAGGACCTGCACCAATAGCTGCAGCACACCGAGTGACTGAGGTGGGGCCCATCAAGTGAAGTTCAGGGCAGAGGTTGGCAGTCAATGAGTGCTCTGACAAGGAAAAAGATATGCCACAATGGGGCGAACTGTTGAGAGAGATCCGGGAATTCAAAAACAGTCCCTTTATGAAGGCCATGCCTGCAAGCACGGGCCCCGACCTATATCCGACTGCATCTGCTATGGGGGTGGGGGTACCCACCCATGTATCTCCTGCTGATAGCAGCTCCAAACTCAATTCCTTGACCATGGAAGTGGAGAAACTGACGAGATGTCTCCAAATGCTTATCACGCCACAGACAGAGATGGCACCCAGGTTTCCAGTTAGTAATACCCCTGGCTCCCAGTGTGGCGCCCGGCCAGCTCAAACTCCAGAAAGTATGTTTTGCTATAATTGGGGAACGATGGGCACATGAAAAGGGAATGCTGGTCCCAAAAGACACTGACAAAGTTGCATATAGGCTACAAGGAGAGCTTCAGAGAACAAATCAGTGGTTAAGAGGTGCATGAAATGATTCCAGTGAGGGCACCAAAAATGCTAACTCACGTCCTTTTGTGGCAAGGTCAGTTGCCCAGGCCCCCACTACCGCCTCTCCAGACTGGTCCAGAATAGTGGGTCCCTCCATGGAGACCACTGTAAAGGTGAATGGAGTGTCTACAAGAGCTGTATTAGACAGTGGCTTCCAAGTAACAATTATGTTCCAGGATTGGTATCAGAAGCATTTGTCAGACGTACCCTTACAACCATTAGAAGGACTGCATGTATGGGGGTTAAGTGAGAAGGCCTACCCCTATTCCGGGTATATCCGAATTTGGCTGTCTTTCCCCACCTCCGTGGCTGGAGTGGCCGAACAAGTAGAGACTCTAGCCTAGTGTGTCCCCACTGGACTGTATGATGGTGTCCTTTGTTGATTGGAACAAATGCTCATATGTTCGGAAGGTTGGCACAGTTGTGTTATGAAAAGCAGGGTCAAAGACTAGTAGAGCTTTAAGAGTTCCGGCTTTAATTAAGAAGGCCTATGAGGCACAGAGAGATGCTGAAAAATAGAACCAGAGGAACCAGTCGGAATTGTATGGAAGAAGGATCCTGAGTCTCTGATCCTGGCGCCAGATGCCCAGTGTACCTTACAGGAGAGGTCCGTATCAGAAAGGATGTTAAGAATAAAATATTAATGTTGGATGCACCAGGCGATGGAAAATTGCCAGAGGGACTGCTGGTCAAGCCTAGTATTTTGCCCGCTAGAGCCCATGCTTATGCCAGAAGGGTAATGGTCCAAGTTCATAATGTGTCTGAAAGAGACATTCGAGTAAATAGAGGTTGCATCCTGGCTAATGTGCATTGTGCAGACACTGCAGTGCTACCCAGCAGCAAGAGTTTGAGGAAGAATGACAGAGTAACGCCTGACTTGTTTGATTTCGGTGACTCCCCATTGCCAGCTGAATGGAAAGTGAGGATCAGTGAGAAGCTTGCCCAGAGAGACCAGGTGTTTTCTTTAAAGGAATGGGACGTAGGATGCGTGCAAGGAGCTGAGCACAATATCCGGCTGCATGATGAAAGACCATTTCGTGAGAGGTCTCGACGCCTGGCACCTGCTGATATAGATGATGTGAGACGGCATCTGCAAGAGATGTTAGCTGCTGGTGTAATACAAGAATCCAGAAGCCCTTATGCTTCCCCATTGTTGTAGTGAGGAAAAGAATGGGACAGTAAGGATGTGCGTGGATTATCGCACCTTAAACCGGGACTATCCTGATCAGTACACAATGCCCGCATTCAGGATGCTTTGGACTGCCTAAACGGGAGCAAGTGGTTCTCTGTGTTGGATCTCCGCAGTGAGTACTACTAGATCCCGATGGCCCAGAGGACCGTGAAGACAGCTTCTTATCTGTCCGCTATTTATGAATCCATGAGGATGCCTCAAGGATTTCAGGTGCCCCAGCCACTTTTCAACGATTGATGGAGCGTGCAGTGGGGACATGAACTTACTAGAGTGCCTGGTATACCTAGATGATGTTATTGTTTTGGCAGCTCACTGGAGGAACATGAGAGCAGATTATTTAAGGTATTGGACCGACTGGAGGACTTTGGCCTTAAACTGTCCATTGATAAGTGTCAATTCTTTCAAACATCAGTAAAGTATGTGGGACACATAGTATCCACCGAGGAATAGAGACCGACCCAAGTAAAGTTGAGTCCTTGACCACCTGGCCACAGCCCAAAATCTAAAAGAACTGCAAAGATTCCTGGGATTCTGTGGTTATTATCGTATGCTTCATCAAGGACTATTCAAGAGTGATCCGCCTTTACTTAACCTTACTCAAGGGTATCCCCAACCCACAAAAATACCAAAAGTCAGCGTCCCTCAAGACTGAAAGAGTGTATTTTTGTCCGAGTGAAGTATTTGGGGCCCGCTGGACTCTGATTATGAGACTGCTTTTCATGAGATCATATATCAACTTACCCATGCTCCAGTGTGCTGGCCTATGCCGATCCAAGAAAACCTTACGTCCTGCACACTGATGCTAGCTTGCAAGGGTTGGGGGCTGTGTTGTACCAAGAGCACGAGAATGGCCTGAGACCAGTGGCCTTTGCCAGTAGAAACCTGACCCCATCCGAAAAGAACTATCCTGTACATAAGTTAGAGTTCCTAGCTTTGAAGTGGGCTATTGTTGACCAATTCCATGAGTACTTGTATGGGGCTAAAATACTAGTAAAAACTGACAATAATCCTTTGACCTATGTGCAGACCTCAGCTAAGTTGGATGCCACTGGCCATAGGTGGCTTTCTGCATTATCTACATATGACTATGCTCTCGAATACCGAGCGAGGTCTGAACCACATAGATGCTGATGCTCTCTCCCGGAGGCCTGTTCCCCAGAATGATTGGGTCCGATTGGCAGAACCTGACATTCGGGCACTCTGCCAGAAGTTTGACAGGGAGGAACAAATGTCCACGGACGCAGTGGACTGCATGGTGGATTGCTTGGGACCCTCTGAAAATTGCATACCTGCTGCTTATTGCCACTTTTCTGCAATAGACATTGGTGCACTGCCTCAGCTGGACAATCACAGTATTCGGCGGGCTCAATCCCGTGATCCCATGATCAAAGCAGCTTTAGAAGCCCTCTATGCAGGAAAAGATGTGTCCAAATTACGCTCCACTGATTTGAGAACTGCACTGTTATACAAAGAAGGTCCTAAGTTGAAACTGATCAATAAACTGTTATACAGAGAAACAGTAGACAGTGGGGGACAAGTAGACAAACAACAACTAGTGCTGCCCACTGCCTTTCGAGACTCAGTACTGATGTCCTTGCACAACCACATGGGGCACCTTGGTATAGACAGAACACTTGACTTGGTGAGATCCAGATTCTATTGGCCTAAGATGGGGCTGATGTGGAGCAACACATTTGAACTTGTAGTCGCTGCTTACAGAGGAAAGCTTTGCCCCAGAGGGCTGCCCCCCTTGTTAACATCACCACCAGTGCACCCATGGAGCTGGTCTGTATTGATTTTCTGAGTTTGGAGTCAGATCAAAGAAATATCAGTAATGTGCTGGTGGTCACTGACCATTTCACGAGATATGCCCAAGCTTTCCACCAAAGACCAGAAAGCATCCACTGTGGCCAAAGTACTTGTAGAAAACATTTTGTTCACTATGGGGCTCCACAAAGGATCCATTCTGATCAAGGAGAGACTTTGAGAGTTGTCTGATCAAAGAGATGCTTTCTCTGTGGGGAGTCGAAAATCCAGAACCACTCTTACCACCCCAGGGGACCCTCAGCCTGAACGCTTCAACCGACTTTGCTAGATATGCTAGGCACCCTGCACCCAAAGGACAAGCCTAGATGGAGCCAACAAATTAGCACCCTGGTACATGCTTATAACTGCACCAAAAGTGATGCCACTGGGTTCTCCCCTACCGCCTGATGTTTGGAAGAGAAGCTCGACTACTGGTAGATGTGTGTTTTGGGGTCTCTCCTGATGGGGTTCAAGCTGACAACTATTTACAGTATGTGCAAAAGTTAAAGGCCCAGCTAACTCATGCGTACCAACTGGCTCAAACCATGGCTGCCAAAAGAAATCTGGCCAACAAAGAAAGGTATGATAAAAAGGTGAAAGCACAGGAACTCCAGGAGGGAGATCGGGTATTGCTAAGAAATCTGGGACTGCATGGCAAACACAAGATTGCTGACAGATGGCACCATCTCCCTCACATTGTAGTGGGCAAACTAGATGATCTGCCAGTGTACAAAGTAAGGCCTGAGAATAATTCAAAAGATGTAAAAACAATGCATAGAAATCATTTACTGCCCATTGGACAAATCTTAATTGAGTCTGAGCCCCTAGAAGATGCCCCCTCTGGACCAGTGACTAGAGCTGCTGCTAAGAAAAGATCAAGAAAGTCTGCACCTACAGATGCAAAGTTAAGTGTTCCCCTCCACAAGTCCCAGTTGAGCATGACTGTCAGTCCATATCGGAAGAAAGTGAGAGTGACTTTGAATACTATCCTTGTTACGAACTGAGTCAATTGTTTCGGGGCAATCCCCTAGTCAATACTGGAGATGAAGCTGGGCCTTCTGGACTGTCCAAGCCCCCAGCTTCGTCCCTGGAGCCAATGCTCCCAGAAAGTGAAGTGCAAAGCATCAGATCAGATGAAATGGAATCATTGTGCATGGTTGAACTGTTTGAGCTTCAGGGGAGGAAAATGATGGATTGGGTCAGACTGGTGATACACCAGAACAAGAAGAGTACTGATACCTCATTCTTGAATATCCACAAAGAGAAAGTGGCGTTAAAGGATAGGAAATTAAGTCTTACTTTTATTTAATACAGTAAAGTATTTTAATAAAAGTCTGTCTATGTGCTTCACTGATGTTTTCAATTCCTCTAATGTGAGTTTTCATTAATCCCGTTGTCTGATTACTGCACATACAGTGGGATCAGAGGGCTTTCACAGATGGGAGTTCGATGTGCAGCCCTTTGCATTGATGATGTACATAACTCACGATTCTAATGCTCCTGCAGAGGTTCCACCTAGAGCTGATTTTCATGCTGCATGCAGTCTAGTGATTGTTTTTTATCAGTAGCAGCCTGTTGCTTGTAAAATGATGATGTAAAACAAACATCAGCAGCACCAGCATATTCAGCCCCTTCAGTTATAGTTATTGGCAGATATCCTACAGACACACACACGCACACACACCCCGACCTTCTCATTGATTACCACCAGTTCTGTACAAATCTAGTGGATCTTGTATCGGGGATTAAATGCTTTTCAGTCTTAAAAAAGCTCTTCACATAGTTACCAATCTATGAATGGGCATACTGTTAACTGGAGCCTCTGGGCAATCCTTCATAATCAGGACAGACATAGTGTCTCTGCGGAGTCCACTTTAATATTTTTACACAAGAAAAACAAAAGCGGAAGAAGAAACCAGATTCTTTTGTTGACCAGTATCCCCAGCTCACATTTACAAGCCCTGATGAGCATCACAGAAGAGGCAGCTTTGCCCGGGAGAACACGGCAATTGCCTTTGCTGATCCGGGGCCATCTGGAGCCACCCTATGTACACCCCCACAGAACCACCTATGTCAACAATAGGGAAGTGATTCACACTTACCTAGAAGAGCCTGATGCGAGGTGCCTTTTGAAGATTTCATGCCTGCTGTCAGGAGTATCGAGGCATGGTTTATGTGAAGCATTCGCTAGAACAGGCTGTGCAGACTTTTTCTTCTTACCAGCAGCTGTTTCACTGAGTTCAGCGTCTATGGGTAAACTTAGTTGGATCAATCACTGTTTTCTCCTGGTTGAAGTTACTTCTTCTGTAATGCTGGTCAGGTAGCAGATGTGCATTGGGGATACTGGCTGACAAAAAGAGTATGGCAGCACTCCATGGGGCCATTGTGTTTCTTTTTTCCTGTCAGGCTTTTGACCCACCTGACCTTCAAGAAAGTCTCCTCAGAGTCCAGAAGGATATTTTGGGGTCAGTGGATTTTTTTCTTGAGCCATGAGAAATCTGCCGTGATGGAGTTTCTGCTGACTTGGCTCCCCTCTCCGAACAGCTGAGCGGATCCACAGGCTTGACTTGGAATGGACAGCTCAGAAACGATGCTCACAACTTTGCCATCACCATCAGCAGACTTACAGTATGGCTTCTATCATTTAATCCCCAATAGAAGATCCACTAGATTCGGATGGAACTGGTGGTAATCTATGCAGAGGTCAGGTGTGTGCATGTGCATGGTGGTGGTGGGGGAATTGACTTCAAACGTAGCAAATAAAAATTGATATTAAGAGACAAAAAAACCTGCCAGTATCTGTAATGGGGTGGGGGCTGAGAATGCAGGTGCTGATGGTGTTTTTTGTTTTTGTTTTTACACCATCATTTTGTGAGCAACAGGCAGCTCTTGATAAAAAATAAATAAATAACTAGGCTGATTGCAGCATGAAAATCAGCTCTAGGCTGAAGCACTGCAAGCACGTGTGGAATCAGGAGTTATTTACTTAATCGTTTCAAAGGGCTGCACGTGCTAACTCTTGTCTGTGAAAGCACTCTGATCCCACTGTTTGTGTAGTAATCAGACAATGGGATTAATGAAAACTCACCTTAGAGGCATGGAAAACATCAGTGAAGCAAACAGACATAATATTTTCATTAAAATACTTTATTGTGTTAAAAAAAAACTTGTTTTTATTTCCTAGAGCCTTTAAGAACAAATGTTTAATTTCTTCCAAAGGAAGCATTAGAATTCCATCTGAATCAGACTGTTACCATTACATTTCCCAAGGTCAAGAGGGGAAAAATTCCATACATTGGATGTAAGAAGGGCCCTTAGTTTTTACAAACCTAGAATAGAGGACGCTAGAACAATAACAAAGAATTGTTTGTTATAGTGTATATGGCGAGGTATTAAAGGAACAACCAGCCAAAAGCAAACCATATCGAGACAAATCGCATCCATGGTAAATTTCTGCTTCAACAGTGCAGGGAAAGTATACCCCAGATGGCATCCACTTGGAGTAAGCAGCACTGGTGGCAGCTAGAAGGAATGTACCGCAGGCAGAACTTTGTAAAGCTGCTGCCTGGTCCACAGTCCACACATTCACATCTTACTACTGCCTGGGTTTAAGGCAAGGGAGGCTGTTAGGTGTAGGATTTCTGTGCTTTAGGTGTAACCCCCCCTGCAAATGGGGGTTCCCAAAGACTTCCAGGAGCTTGCTTGAATGCTCCAAGCCTGAATGGTGTTTGGCATTTAAGCCATTTATCAGTGAGTGTTTTTAGAGCCTCTGGTACTGTCTCTTTAAGAGCTGTCTGCTTGCAGACATAATTAGTTTGTATGGGGACTGTGTGCTTCTCTGTTTGAGTACCACTCGAGCTGCTGCCAATTCACTCCATTTTTGCAGTCACTAGGAGTGCAAAGGGAACCTGTCTGAAAGATGTAACTGTTTGCCAGAAATCATTTAGAGTAATAATGAAATTACAGTTTGTCTAACCTGCTTTCTTTGCAGTCAGAACTGTGTCTGCCTAGTTCCCCATTCTGGTTTTGAACTGCTGAACTGGACCAATCAGTGTGGGGTAAGCTAGCTCTAAAATGGTGCCTTGGACGAATCAGAACTTGGACTCATAATCTGAGCCAGCCACAAGAGGATTGTATAGGGCAGTGACTCTGGGAGATGTAGTTTAGACTTGGCGCCTTTTGGACCAACAGGAGCAGTCTATTGTGAGTGACAGCCAATCCAGTCAAGAACTGGGAGGAACTCAAAGGAAGTGCCGTTTTGTCTGTTGGGGTTTCAGTTTAGCTCTGGCAGTGAAGGGAAAGGAACCCTGCTCCTTCAGTGCACAGTTTTAGTCAAAAAACATGTAAGGTCCAGAGTTCCGGTCTGCAGCTTGTTAGGACTGAATCCGTCCTGTGAAGAGAATCAAAGGATATCTGAAGAGTAGAAACCAGGCTCACCCTGTAGAAGACTGGAGTAATTGCTGATTTGCACTCTGTCTGTCAGGAACTGAATCTGCTGTGTGTTCTCCCGGGTATTGTGCAGTAATTGCGATCGGGATACAGATGCAGCCTGCCTGGTATAGTGCTTTCTTTTCACCATATAAATGTGTGAAGAGGTTTGTGTACCTCAAGTGAATCCTGCTGCCATTAAGTGACTTTTGACCATATAAATGTGTGAGGAGTCTCTTGGAGCTCAAGAGTAGCCCTGCTGACATTGAAGGACCCTATCTTGTTTGGAGGTCGTGAGTACTAATTCAGGGTCGCTCCCTGTTGAATTGCCACATTAAATCCAAATGGAATTACTGTACTGCTGACTGTTTAACTAATTTTCCTTTTCTCTGTGTGAAAGGGCCCCTACCAGCTGCCACGGTTTGGACTAGCCACTAGGGCTTGGGTACCCAGGGACAGTAACTGATAGGATAGGCCTGTGCACAGAGCCATAGGTAATGAGTAGAGTGATAAGCTAATTAACCTGATTTCCCTGTCCTTGTTATATCCTCTAAATAAATCAGAGCTGCTTGTTTCAGCAAGTTATACTGCCTGAGGTAATTGTCTATGTTAAAGTACTGTACTGTGATTGTTGCACTGTATCTTATTTCACAGGAGGTCCCAGTGCCGGAATCAGTCCTGGGGTAAGTGTATACTGTGAAGGTAATTCTGATATATTTGTGGGCCACTAGTGGGAAGAAAGGGGGGTTGCAGTGTCCCAGAGGGCTGTGACCAAGTTAGTTTAACTATTGCAAACCCTGACCTCTGGGTGGAGGCACCCGCCATTGGATCCAGGCCCCTCAACCTATTAGTGGCAAATCAGGCAGGGGTAGTAGCCCCTGGGATAGCGCCATCTAGGGGTTACACAAGCCCCAGGAAATCTTACTGTATTCTGACATATGCAGTATTGTCCTTCCATTGTACTGCCCCGGAACCGAAATGGTTAATGGAACCTTTGCTAATGATGGAATGCTAGGCTCATGCTCGGTTTTCAAACCACTGTCCCTGGCAAACATTCCATAACTGTCTGATTCTTTACTCCGCTTGAACAGTACAGATGCCTCAGAGAGCTCTCCTTCATCTTTCTTGAAGATTGTTTCTTGTTTTTTTGAAGTAAAATGTGTTTTTTTTTTTTTTCATTTTTGAAGCACTGCCCTTGAGTTTACAGGTAAACTAGTTTAGGTTTAGTGTTATTCCAGTAAGTTTTTCATTTGTTTTTTTCTGGTTCATTTAACCAGGAGAGAACCAAACTTTTATATACATTTTAAAACGTAAATTTCTGTATTTTATTCTTTCCCTGGGCCGGTTGCTTAATTTAGTTATTTGAGGGGAAATCAAAATCTCTATGGTTCATTTAGCGGCGTTGAACCGACCAGTAAAGTAAAAAAAAAAAAAAAAAAAAAAAAAAAAAAAACGAATAATTATAAAGGTTTAAGTCTTATTCATTTGTATGAGTTTCTGATTCTCAAAGACCACTTCAGAACCTGTCCCCAGTGTAATCCTAACACCCTCTAATCCTGGATACTGCCTGGCGTCAGCACAAGCTTGACAGGGCTGCTAAAATTCCCTCTGATAGAAGGAAACCTTTTCTTCTAGTGGATTAGAACAGCCACTCAAACTACGGTCCACTTCTGTTCCTCTCCTTTTTAGGATAATTCGGTTTTTCAGAGTCATTTATTGTTAGTAAAGCTTGAGCTTTTAATGCATTTTTCTTATTTTCTGTCTTCATTAAAACTTTTTAAATCTAGAATTTGGATTGCCATTGTTGGGATTTTTTTCCCCAAATTAGGTCTCGAGTCCCCTGGCCTCTCTGGCTCAAAGATCTGCCCAGTAGAATTCTGGGAAGCTCAAGACCAGCACACTGAGAAAGAATCTTTGAAAAACAAATCTAACTTCTGGGGCATCATACACCTTGCAGACATAATGCACATATTTGACATTTTTTTTTATCCGTAAGAAAAAAAATTACTATTAAATACGGTGAGTTACTGTTCCTTACTTCACAGCCTTGGATGGGTGTCCCAAAGGGTGAAGACAGAAAGATGCATCTACAGTATCTTGAACCAGTTGTCCTGTAGGCTGTTTTTAAGTAAGGATTAACCCACGACAGAGCTTGGGTCTTTCAGGGATTAAGGTATGGCTGGAGGGTGTTGGACCACAAGGCCGAAGGCCGAGGGGTTCCCACCACCCAGCCATACATTAATCCCTGAGAGACCCACACTTGGGAGTGGGTTAATCCTCTTGTAACATGGGGAAGAGAGAGTGTTCAGCACTCTTTTATACATTTCTCTTCCTCATGTTACATTTGCGTATAAGTAATTTTAAAGTGCAAAATTACAAAGGTTTCAGGAGGATATTAAGGTTCCTACCCAAGGGAAGAGGAAGGGGGTTGCACCTGACTGGAGAAACTACATTTTTAACTTTTTTTTATTGTAGCTGCAATGGCGAACAATTACTGCAGATGTTATAAGCATTTCAGAATATGTGCTCATTTTGACTGACTTTGTTTTGTAAACTGTGGAATCATCTCTGTTTTTCTGCTATATTTGATGTTGGGGAGTTGGCTGCTGTGCATTGTGGGAAATGCATATATTTAAATGCAGAGGAGATTTGAGCTCTGGTAGTTGTTGCTGCAATTCCCTTGCTGACCTGCAGATGGTAGTACACTGTGGCATACATCTTTTTTTTTTACACCCAGGATTGCACATTAATAACTTTGCCCCCTTTCAACTGATTTACATGAAATTTAGAAAGCACACCCTCTGTGTCGGGAACTCTTGATTCTGTAAATTCCATGTAGATCGGTTTGGGGAGGCAAAGTTTCAGAAGACACAGAACTCGTGCATTATTAGTGGTCAGTGCACACATGCATCAGTTGTTCATCCTCACCTCGGAGGACACAAAACTCAGGCATTATTAGTGGATAGTGCACACATCCATCAGTGATTCATTCTCACCTCAGAGGGCACAGAACTCGGGCATTATAACTTGACCGTGCACACATGCATCAATGGTTCATCTTCACCTCAAAGGGCACAGAACTTAATTATTTATTTAGATTTTGGTAACCGGGTGAACCCTCTGAGACCAGAGATCCCTTTTTCAGGGGCAACCCGGGGTTAGTTACAACGACCACTTACATTAGGTGAAAATTATAATAGGATTTTAGTGAAATACAATAATTAAGTTACAGAGAGTACATTCATAATCATAGGGGTTCATTAGACAAAAGTTTGTACAGGTCAGGAAGTAGGCAATATACAAGGAGAACAGGAAATAGTAGGAATCAACAGGGCTGAAACAATTGCTTACATCAGGTCAACAGTGTTTTTAGCATTAACCATAGGCGATCCAAGGAGAGAAGGGCATAGGTCAGCTGGCAGTAGGAGGGGGTTAGGTTTAGGACATGATCTAGTGATTACAACCAAAGAGGCTTAGTTCAAGAAGGTACACTTTGAGGCCAGATTTGAACCCTAGGAGTGAAGGTTTGTCAAGTAGGCTTGCTGGGAGTGTGTTCCATAAGTGGGAAGCCACATATTGAAAGAAACGCTTTCCTCGGTTGGTGCGAACACAGGGGATGGTGAGGAGATGACTTGCTGTGGACCGGAGGGTTCGGCAGGGGGCTTTGGGAGTGAGCAGGCCACTCAGGTGAGGCGGGTGGTCTGGGGAGGTGAATTTATAGGTCAGGCAGGCAGTAGGATAGGCTAGCTTAAGCCTTAGGGTTGGCCAGTGTAGGTCAGTGAGGGCCTCACAGTGATGCCTCCTTGGGGAGGAGTTGGTTCCAAAGCAGGCTACTCGGTGGTAGATAGTGGTAAGTTTGTTTAACTCTGTCTCCCGGAGAGACTGTAGTAAAGGAGAACCGTATAGCAAGGAGGGGAGATGGTTACGGTTTGCTATGGCTCGTCGTGCTTCTCCGGAGAGGGAGTTTCCCAAGCGATATAGAAGGCCGAGTCTCTGGTGTATGGATCTGGTTAAGGCATCGATGTGTAGTTTGTAGGTCAACTCCTGGTCAAGGAGAACCCCAAGATACTTGAATTGGTCAGCGACATCTACTTTCCTTCCTTGGGCTGTTGAGAGCTGGAGTAGCCCACTATGATCATTGCCCAGGCTTCGTGTCCCGAAGAGGACTGCCTTTGTTTTTTCTTCATTCAATTTTAGTGAGTTTGCAGTGAATCAGACTTCAAGAGCTGAGAGGCTGGCCTGAAGTTTGAAGGAGATAACAGAGGGTTGGGGGTCACTGCAGTAGATTATGGTGTGGTCCGCGTAGAGGATAAGGTTTCAGGGCGCACAGTCCTCTTCGATGTCATTTAGGAATAGTGAGAATAGTAGGGGGCCCAGGATGGAGCCCTGAGGTACCCCAGAGATCATGGGTCTAGAGTCAGATTGTACTCCTCTCCAGCGGACTTTTTGGGATCTATTTGTCAGATAGCTCATGAACCAGGAGAGTGAGAGTTGATCCAGGCCAAGACGATGAAGTTTGGCAAGAAGAAGTTCATGGCTGACCAGGTCAAAGGCCTTGGATAGGTCAATGAATAGGGCATCCGTTGGGATGCCTTAGTCCATGGCCTTAAGAATGTCGGATGTTCGATGGATAAGGGCGGTGTCAGTGCTATGGTCTTTCCTAAAGCCGTGCTGTACTTTGGAGAGGAGTAGGTGTTGTTCTAGGTAGTCTTGGAATTGATTATAGACAAGTCTTTCCTGAATTTTCCCCAGGGGGCAGAGGAGAGAGAGATGGGGCTATAGTTTCCCACTCTATCCCAGGTTCCTTTTTTGTGAACGGGTACAGTGGTTGTTACCTTCCATTTACTGGGGACCGTTCCTTCGTGGAGGGACCTATTAATGAGCAGGGTGACAGGATAGGCAATGGTCGGGGCTGCAGCCCTCAACAGCCGAGGTTCTAGAAGGTCATTTCCAGGGGAAGAGTCTGGGTTTATTTTGCATAGGAGGGGAAGTACTGTTTCTGGCTCAACAAGTTTCAGGTGGAATAAGGGGCGAGGTAGCACCCTGTCCACGTAGGGGAGAAGGGGAGTCCCAGGCGTGGGTGGGAGGTATCTGTTTGGATTTGCAAAGGAGGCACAGAAAGTGTCAGCCACTTTAGCAGGGTCATTGGTAAATGTATCCCCGACAAGGAGTGAGTCATCTTGCTCTTTTGAAGGGCCTTTGAGGAGGGAGTTTTTGTGGCCCCAGAATTTCTTTGGGTCACGTAGATGGCCAGTTTGGAGGTCTCTAAGGAATTTGGACTTGGCCTGCTTTGCAGTTTTTTTGCATAAGTTCCTTAGATTCCGGTACTTCTCCCAGTCCGGTTTACAGCCAGAGGATTTGGAGAGTCCCCACGCCTTGTCTTGGAGACGCATGGTCTGCTTTAGTTTAGGGCTTAGCCATTTGTGGCATTTTCCCTGTACCCTGAGTTTCTTCCAGGGGGCATGTAGGTTAACTAGGGACAAGAACGTTTCAGTGAAATATTCTAGCGCCTTGTCAAGTGAGGGGAGGGAGACAGTGGGGTCCCAGTCGATTTTCCGAAGGTCAGAACAGAGGTCAGCGGGTACAAACCGGCTGAAGTTCCTTGCTTCAATCACCCTGGCGGCAATCTTGGGGGGTTTGTTGGACCAGGCACAGAAAATAGAGGAGTGATCGCTCAGGGAGTCATATATAATCCCAACAGTCTGTATTCGGTCGGGGCAGGAGACAAGTGCCCAGTCGAGTAGTGTATGATTGCCAGACTTGGTATTAAGTCTAGTTGGCAGATCAATCACTTGGGTAAGTGATGAGTTCAATATTAAATTCTTGATTGTGGAGGCACCTGGGGATAGCCAGTTTAGATTGAAATCCCAGAGGAGGATGGTCTCACCCAGTGGGTGTTTGTGGAGGGCATTGGTAAGGGATTCAAGAGAGGAGATGGCAGTTTGGGGTGGGATGTAGGCACACCCTATAATGAGAGGCTTGGTATCTCCCAGGAGTATTTTGACACATAGTACCTCACCTTGTGATCCATTTGGAGGGTGGGATCAATCTGGGTTGCATTCAGGGAGGAGTTGAGGTAGTTAAAAACCCCCCTCCCCTTTTTTCCCCATTCTGTCCTTTCTAATAGCCTGATAACCAGCCAGATCAACTTCATGGGGGAGGATTTGAGACTTTAGCTATGTTTCCATCACTGCCAGTATATCCGGTTTGTAGAGTAGGGTCCAAGCCTCAAGGTCAGGCATTTTGTGCCTTAGGCTCCCAGTATTCATAGGTACTGGCTTGAGACCACAGGTGTTTGCCCAGAGGGGGTTGGTGGGATCACTAAGAGTAAGATTAGGAGAAAAGGGACCAGAGTTAGATTCAGTGTCCCCCCCAAGTGCTAGCTTGAGCCTGATCGAGAGGCCAGTAGAATTGGGAGAGAGGCATCAGTGGATCGTACTGGTTTAAGGTTGAGGGCTAGGTTATAACAGCGGATGTTCGGTAGTTGTCCTTTCATGCTTAGGCTAGGCTTATTTAGCCTCTCATGCCTAGGCACATGGTACCCTGGTAAGGACTTCCAGCTGGATTCAAAAGGGACCGGTTTCCGGGGGAAGGGGGGGGGATGGTTTTTCCCCGTATCAGAGAAAAGTAGGAGGGGGCTACCCTGGGTGCGGAGCATCCCATGCTGTGGGTCAGAGGGGTCCCAAGGTTCAGGCTGTTTTTGGACTTGAGCATAGTAGAAGGTTAATTTTATGAGGGAATGGCTCATCCCAGCAGTCACAGATAAAGAAATTTCAGTGCGAGTCCTCAATATTGAGTAGGGATCCTTGCACGGGGGTAAGAATTCTGTTCTGCTAGTTGGTAATTTAAGACCGAGGTTTAGGGAGCGCATCAGGATTGCAGTAGTGTTGCAGGTTATTAGCTCAGGAGAGGGAAAGGATACGGTATTATGTTTCCACAACTGCCAGCAAATGAGGCAAGCAGCAGCAAGGATTTACGCCATTTTAAGGGGTAGAAGGCTGACGGAAATTTTGATGTTTAATTCTGTGAGAGGTTCTGAAAACTCATGGATGGGAAAGTGAGCTGATAGGTTCTGCAGCTCAAGTGACCACTGCTATATAAGCAGATGTTCACCAAGGGCGGTGGTAGGGGTGGTGGGAAGCCGGCGCACAGCGCCGCCGGGGCTCCAACTGTGAGTTTCAGAAGCATTGAATGCTTGCACAGACGCAGTGTCGGCCACGCAAGGAGGAGTTCTTTTTCCATACCTATGTTAAAAATCGGGGTTCCTTTGGGGGAGGGCTGCTCTGTGAGCCCTCACGACCTCTGCCTGTGTGCTTTTAGTTGTGGTAAGAACCGGGGCTCCGGTGATGTTTGGGGAGGGCTGCTCCAAGAGCACCTCGCGACCTCTGCCTCTTGGGTATTGCTGTGGAGGAAGGAGAAGGAGAGAAGTGGCCTTTAAGTAGGGGTGAGAAGGTAGGGATTACAGCTGAGTGCTCAGGTTACAGTTTGCTAATTCGTTGTGCAGATTAGTTTTAGGTTCAAAAAATTATTAAGCAGGTTTGAAATTAACTAGGCGCAGCTGCATAGGTCCCTTTAAGGCAGCAGTCCCAGGTCCCTCTCGGGCAAGGCTTTTACGAGTAAACAACAAAACAGGGGCAGAAATGGGCTAAAAATACAGTACTGAAGCAGCAGTTGCAATACTAATTAAAACAGTGCAGGCTTAGTTATTTCTTTAAGGTAACAAAGTTTACTCAAGGGCAAGGCTTTTACGAGTAAAAAGACCATGGCAGAACTGGGCTAGGAAACAGTAATTTAAACAGCAGTTTGCAATATTAATTAAAATTGTGTGGCTTAGTTATTTCAATTAAGTTAACAGTCAAGTTTCTCTCTAGGGCAAGGCTTTTAGGAGCAAATTCGGAGTGGGCGGAGACTACCTCCACTGCTGTGCAGAGATTTAAGTATTGAAAAAGGCGCCAAAGTCAGCAGCCTCTTTGTTTGTCCCCAACTGTGAGTTTCAGAAGCATTGAATGCTTGCACAGACGCAGTGTCGGCCATGCAAGGAGGAGTTCTTTTTCCACACCTATGTTAAAAATGGGGGCTCCGATGCTGATTAGGGGAGGGCTGCTCCATGAGCCCTCACGACCTCCGCCTGTGTGTTTTTAGTTGCGGTAAGAACTGGGGCTCCGGTGATGTTTGGTGAGGGCTGCTCCGAGAGCACCTTGCGACCTCCGCCTCTTGGGTATTGCTATGTTAAAAATCGGGGCTCCGATGCTGATTAGGGGAGGGCTGTCGTGAGCCCTCACGACCTCCGCCTGTGTGCTTTTAGTTGCGGTAAGTACCGGGGCTCCGGTGATGTTTGGTGAAGGCCGCTCTGTTGGGGAAGGGCTGCTCTGAGAGCACCTCACGACCTCCGCCAGAACTCAGGCATTATTACTTGACAGTGCACACATCCATCAGTGATTTGTCCTTACCTCAAAGGACACAGAACTCCGGTATTATTAGTGGACAGTGTACAGAACTCAGGCATTATTAGTGAACAGTGTGCACACCCATCAGTGGTTCAAGTTGTTGCTGCAGTTCCCTTGCCAACCTACAGGTGGTAGTACACTGAGGCTTACAATGTTTTTAGCTGTGATTTTTTACACCCAGCATTGCGCATTAATAGCTTTTCCCCCTTTCAACTGATTTACATGAACTTTAGAAAGCACAGCCTCTGTGTCAGGAACTCTTGATCCTTTAAATTCCATGTAGACCGGTTCAGGGGAGGCAAAGTTACAGAGGTGCAAATAATAATAATAATAAAATTTATTTGATTAAACACCTTTCAAAATCTCAAGGCGCTGTACAGCAAATACAATCACAAATACATATTCAAATACATTCAATATAAAATCAGAATAAAACAGGAAACGTCTTTTCCCATAAAATAGTCTTTAGTGCCTGCTTAAAACTTCCCACTGTCCTGCACTCCCGGAGCTGATGGGGCAGAGAATTCCAGAGGGTAGGTGCAGCAAATCCAAAGGCACGAGCACCAGATGACTTCAGATTTACACTCGGAATCTCCAGCAAAGAAATGCAAAAGTCTCCGTTTTTTTAAATATTTTGCCTTTTTTGCCACCCGATAACTAAAAAACAAACAGAAGACTTTGAAGTCTGAAACTTCCTGGTTTGATAGACATGGGTCCAAGGTGTGTGCTTTTGTTGTTTTTAGGTTCCACTGTTAAAGTATTTTTTTAAATATTTAATAAAAGACATGGAGGCAATCTGGAAAATTAGGCACTGTGGAAAATCATATGTGGCATACATTACTGTGCAGTTACTGAAAGAATATGTGTTTCTGAGCCAACAGACCAAGTAAAACAAACAAAATTACATCATCATATAGATGTTTTCAAGCTACTTATAATGGAACTACAAGAAATTTCACTTAAGCATATGTATTATTGTTTGACAGCCATCTGTTGGCCGACTGTGAATTGCAGGCTAAGACTGTTTCAGGACAGGAAACTAACATGGGGAGCAGAAATGTGGGTGTACTTTACCATTGATTAATTCTCAGGCAACCATGGATTACTTGAGAATTAATCAACAGTCGCCAGATGCTGTTGGACCAATCCTGTGCAACCCTTTCTCTTCCCCATGTTACAACTTTTATTTATTGCCAGTTGTGTTTGGAGCATTTTTTTTTTTTTTTTTAATAGCAGTATTTTTGTTCACAAAACTGCATGGTACAGATAAGAAAGAAACACCACCCTGAATGAATAGGGAGGAGGACACAGGTCATTCATATCAAACCATGAAGAGAAATTTGGGGTTTTATACAAACCACTGTCTGTTAGCAACTCATCTGATGATCCGAGAGACTTCTACTCGATCATCTGGAATTTGTGTACTATGGGTTGTCTTTTCACCGGGTCCTTCTCAACTCAGTTTTGATTGGGGGAGGGGCATCTGGAAAACAGAGCCTCCTTCTCATTGGCACATGGCAACAGAATGAAAGATTTTTTTTTACTAGTAGAGTTGCATCTCTCAGTTGGCCGGTATGCACTCCCATCATTCTCTCAGGGCTTCAATGTGGGACTTTCTTTCCTGGTCCAGGTAATAGGTCCGAAACCCTACAGTGGTAAAAAATGTTTGTCTTCGCATTGTAGCTTATTCCCTCTCGGATTATGCCTCTCAACCAGTCATCACTCAGATGTGATGCACACAGTTGCCATATCAAATAAAAGATGGTTGAGCACTTGACAAAATCAGCTGTGTGCATCCGAAGAGGGATTGGATGCAGTCTAGAAAGTATTGTAACAACCAGTGTGTTTCCAGTCAGGCAACGGATGTAGCAAGTGCTTTCAGACACAGAGATATCTCATAAATGCAGTGGTGTCAGATTGGGCTTGGGATGTATGTGGAGTAAAAAGGAGGACATCCCTCCTGTCAAGGGCCTGCTGAGAGGTATGGTGTGCTTCTTCTGCAGTTTCACATAGCCTCATAAAATCTGCAATGAAGAGATGTGGCACTCCAAAGTCAGAATGTTAGGGCAGTATGTTACTTTACAAATAAACCTTACAAAGCAGTTTCTCTTTTAGGAAAGCCTGGCTGTTGTTTACACCCCGAGCTGCCCTGGTCTTTACACAATCTATGAACCAGTTATTCGACTGAAAAGTCAGATGAAAGCAGCACCATCTCAGAGACCATTCAGCGCTAAAGAGGTGCAGAGCAATTTCCTGGATTCTGTGCAGCTGAAAACTCTCCATCCTGTGAAGCACCAGAGCCTGCAGAGCACTCTTCATGAGATTGGCGGCACAAGGGCATTCATATTCTTGTTTGCCAGGGTATCAGTATTTTTTAGGTTTTATCTATTGTTAATGCACAGTGTTTGTTTTTGACAAAGGACAGTGTTTAAATATAATCTAAATGCATTTATAACATGGGGTACAAAAATACAGTCACCTGATTGGTACATGAGCATCAGGTGATTGTTGATTAATCCCCCATATACGCACATCTGGTTGTGAAGGGGCAGTAAAGACAGATCCCTGAGCAGATCTGCACTTATCTACTTCAGAAAAGGCAAGTGCAAGGCTGCCATTTGTACAGTGAGCGGAGCGAGAGGTAGTGAATGAGAAGTGAGAACAATCCTGTAGTGTTGTTTCCCCTCCCATGCGTCTCCCAGCAGTTGTCGCTGCCATGCCCCTTGCTGGCTCTTGGTTCCCCACCTTCTGCATCATTTCTGTGTGCGAGTGGCATTGTCCTGTCCCACAGCATTATCATTTGTTTCCTCTCCCGTTTCGCCACATTTCTAGCTGCTGTGCCCCCTGCTGCACTCTTCTCTCAATGTGTCTATCTCTCCATGTGTAAGCAGAGATGACAGTGTAGGTGAGAGAGAGAGAGAGACACACAGTGTGCAAGTGAGCCATACACTTCTCACTCACTGACAGTGTGTTCCATTCTGCTGCCGCCGGACAGAGCGACCAGGCAAATGGGGTGCTCAGAGAGTGCCGAGCGCTACTGTAGAATGCTGCCACTGTCGTGTGTGTGCCACTCTCTCTCAGGTTTTTTCTGTGTATGTTCCGTGCAAGGGGGATGTGAGGGGGGAGAGAGCAGCACGGCACACAGCAGCATTCTCTGTGCAGCACAGAGAGACAGAGAGAGAGACATAGGACACAATGGGAGCAGAGAGCTTACTCCTGTCCTGAATGCCACGGTTCACTATGCAGGGGGAGGGAGAGTTGAACGTTACAACATGCAGTTTGTGTGCTCTCTCCCCTTTCTGTCAGCCTGTCTCTTGTCTTCTGACAGCACCGCAGTGACAGTGACTGCAACAACGTGCACTGAGAGAGAGAGAGAGAGAGAATGGCAGACGATTCCACATCCTGGGGCCCCCCTCCCCTCAGTGAGGCAAGGAGACAGGAAGGGAGTTCTCCATTGCCTCCTTTCCCAGCAACTCGAGAGAAAGAGAGTGTGTGTGTACAGAGAAGTCCTGCAGATTGTACGGTTAAAATAAGTCAGAGAATAATGAGAGTAGTGAGAGTTCTTTTGGCGGTCGGGAGCAAAGATTGTTGCAATGCTTGCTGGCAGTATAGTGCAGTGGGTTAAGGCTCTGAGTTGCAGATCTGGAGACCTGAGTTTGAATCCCACAGCTGTCTTTGTGCATACTGTGTGATCTTGAGCAAGTCACTTAACTTCCTTGTGCTCCCAGGTTGTAGCTGGAAACAAGCTTCGGCTTAGTTGCTGGTCCTGGTTAAACAATGTTCCCTTTCTCTCTGGTTGAAACTGTGACATCCCTGGGTGGGGGTTGGGGGTTCCACTGTGCATGTTCTGAAAAAATAGTTGCTGGGGTGAGAACGGGACTTCATGTACAGTGTCTTACATAGAGAGATGGATAGAGACAGCCACACACAAAGCCAGCCGCTGTGGGGGTGGGGGAGAGAGAAACAGTTGCATTGTGCATGTCATGAGAGTATTCTACGGTGGAAAAGTCATATGCACAGTTATATTCTGGACAACAAATGGCAGAAATGCAATAATAGTACATTTCGACCATTTGTGTGTTTATAACATAAGTGTGCTATGCATTATTTCTTGAGGACTACTTTCTCAGGTGGCAGGATACAGTACCATTTCATGAATTTAAGCATCAATTAAAGCATTTCTGTTAAATTATATTCCTGGTGTTGTACACCCCATGTTACAGCAACCCACTCAAGGGTATGAGGTTATTGGGGATTAATCAATCCCCTGGGTGCAGTGAAGGGCACTCAGCCTGTGGCCTCGTGCCTCAGAACACACCTGGGGTTTTCGATTGCTCCCCAATAACCCTATACCCTGTTGTGGGTTATTGCTTGCTTAGCCCATATTCTTAATTATGCCAAACCTAGCCTCCTGTTGAGGGTTAACTGTTTTTACAAATATTTGTTTTACGCTTATCTTTAGCTGCTGGAAACTATAATGAATATTGTAGTAATACTGACTGTGCCCATCTCTTAGGCTGTTGAGATCAGCAGTTGTGAGAAGACCCAGGCTTTAGCACTGCAAGTTCTACTGTCTTTAACAAAGTACAACCAGCATCGAGCGCAGGAAATGGAAAGCTGCCATGGGTACTCTTTAATTCATCAGGTGCTGATCAAACCCAAATGCATTGTTGGTTTTCATATTTTAAAGGTATGTTGCATTCAAAAAAGTTTTCCTTTTATTTTGAGGTCTCTTTTTAATCACTTTTTTATGTTTATGTAAAAGGATTTAATATCACAAATATTTATTTATTTAAAATGTGATGAATGGAAAAGATACTCTGAGCTGAGGCTTATTTCCAGGTTCAGCCTGTTGGGAAGGGAGCAACACAGGAGGCAAAGTGCACACAATTAATAGCACAAGTGCAGAGTACTTAAAAATCCAGAAACAGTAAATAGATTGAGTATGGGAAAGTACTATATAATGAATGAGGAAGCCACAAAACACAAAAATATAATCAATAATACTCTGAGATGTCTCTTAAATTACAAAATTAGCATTAGTACCTGGAATGCCGACTGATCCTAATACGACCAAACAACCATCACAGAGCCCTTGAGTGGATAGTGATGGACCAGTTAGTCGAACACCTGAACCAATACCAACTTCTCTGTCCTGAGCAACACAGCTTCCGATCAGGTCACAGTACTATCACGGCCTTGCTTGAATTTACCGAACACATTTACCATTCAGTTGATCAAGGCCTCCTGGTTGGGTCAACTTTCATCGACCTATCAAAAGCATTTGATATGGTGCATCACAAGCTCCTGCTGGACCAGCTGTCAGCTACAGGACTCTCCTCGGAATCAAGTATGCTGGTTCAGCAGCTACCTTCACAATTGCTCACAAAAGGTCAAAATAGGGGGGGATCACCTCTGATAACTGACCAGTCCCTTCAGGGGTCCCACAAGGATCAATTCTGGGAACCCTACTGTTCAGTTTATTCCTAAACAAACTGCCATCCACATGCCCAGGCCAAATGCTTCTATATGCCGACGATGCGGTCATATTCAACAGCAACCCTAATCCCGAACAACTGGTGGTGGATCTCCAAAAGGGGTTCTTAGCCACTGAAAAATGGTTTACGGATCACAGACTAGGCATGAACTGCAAGAAAACTAAGACTATAATGTTCACCAGCACACAGAGCAAGCATAAGGCCTCCTCCCTTGCAGTCAGGAATGCCAGTGAGGACCCACTGGAGCACATCCAGTAGTTGAGGTACCTGGACATCACACTCGGCTCTACACTTTTATACACCCAACACATCGACAACACAGCAAGGCCGATTAATACAAGAGTAGGGATCCTATACAGGCATAGACACTGCCTAACACATGAGGCATTGAACCTGGCCATCAACAGCTCGATAGTCTCCCTTGTCGATTGTGGCCTGGCAATCTATGGGTCAGCGACAGACACAGCCCTAAACCACATCACCACTGCACTAAACAAGGTGGGCCGACTGCCCATAGGTGTGGAAAGACTAACGTGCACCTGTGAGCTCTACATATGAGTAGGTTGGCTACAGCTGAAGGACAGAATAAACTACCAAACCTGCCTCATCACCAAGAAATTCTTCCTCAGCCAACTACCCACAGGGGTCCAGAACCTCCTAACTCCACACTCAAGCACCTGACCCATGAGGAACTCCTCCACTCAGACCTACAAAGTTCCCAGATGCCATACAGTACCTTTTACTATCGTGCTCCACTATGGACCAATGCCTTACCTCCTGATGTTATCAATGCCACATCTATTGGATCGTTCAAATGCAGACTCCAGCAGCACCTAGTAAAATCTAGTAAATGTCACTGCTACCATTAGCACCCTCCCGAAGCATCAACCATCTACCTGCACTTACCTCCTGACAATTCATTGGGTTGGGAGACCCCAATCCCAGCACTTTTGGTTGCACCTACCCCCTAGTCATGACATTGCTCCCACTTCCCTACCCCCTCAGATGCTCCCAACTACCTTACTCCTTCCACCCATGTTCGCAATCCCTCCTTCTTCTCACTTCTGAGAGCTTCCAAGTAGGGTGTTAACCTCTGACTCCGGCTAGCTGCTATACTGCCTAAGCTGTTTAATGCTGT
Organism: Neoceratodus forsteri; assembly: GCA_016271365.2. Taxonomy (NCBI): domain Eukaryota; kingdom Metazoa; phylum Chordata; order Ceratodontiformes; family Ceratodontidae; genus Neoceratodus; species Neoceratodus forsteri. The sequence goes on along the minus strand of CM057449.1, from coordinate 1,820,905,942 downwards.
TGTACCCTGTAACTTACCTGTACCATATGCAACCTTGTCATCTGTATTGTATTGTTTGTGTAAATGACGTGGAACCTATAAATAAACATCTGCTCACTGGTGTAATCTCAGACCTCAATAAATAAAAAATAAAAATAAACAAAAGTTACAAAAATAATACAAAAAAGTGCAGACGGGCACAGCAAAAGTTGTCAGAGGGAGGTTGGCAAGAGGAGTATAATAATAATGGAGGGTGGGAGGTTTGGGGGAGGTCAGGAAGCACTTCTTCACAGAGAGGGTGGTGGACACTTGGAATGTGCTGCAGGAAGAGGTCATCTCGTTGAAGACAGTGGGCAGCTTTAAGAGAGGCTGGGATAGGCACTGGGGAAGGTAAGAATCATGGGTAGGGAGGATGGGAGGAGTGGGAAGGGAGGGCATGGACATTAGCTCAAGCTGTGGACCCTGCAATACGAGCAAACTTGATGGACCAAATGGCCTTCCTCAGCTGGCTTCTTTGTACGTTCGTATGTTTGTTTAAGAAAGGGGTGTGGGGAAGCAGGACAAGGAGGAAATAAGAAAAAGAGAATTAAAATGCAGGGGACTAGCGATGGGGGGAAAAGAGGGGAGGAAATGGCATAAGGCTAACTGTAGGAACAGGAGGTGAGAAATGAGAACTAAGGAGAGAGACTTGAGGGGATAGAGGAGGAGGAGGCTAAACTGGGAGAGGGAGACTGGTCCAGAGGTTAGGAAGGTGTATGGAGAAAGCTGACAGATCTACTGTGTAGAGGTTTTGTGACAAGCTGTGAAGCAAGGGTTGGTGTCAAAGGGGCAGAGGGCATAAAAGGAGTGGAGAGGGCGAGGAGAGGGAGACTAGAAAGATATAGGAGGAACAAATAAAACTTGTTAATAAGTTTGGGATTTACCACAACTCATTGAAAGGGCCACTTTCTCTATATTTTTCATTATAAAAACTGGAAGATGAACCAGCAAAAGTCAAACATTGTCAAGTGACTGTGCATTATTGCAGCACAACTTCGTTTTTTAAACCTCATTAGAGATTTAAAGAGCTAGTGTACTGTCTTAAATTATCAGTAATTTTCAGAAGCAGCTAGCTATCAATTCTTATATCTGAAGTAGTTTTTATTTTCTATTTTGCTAATTAGATTTTTTACCTGATGGCACTACCATAGGTGTGATGTGTGGAACAGCAGTCTGTCGACTGACACAGTCAGTTCTGTTCCTTCCTATACGTGACGAGCATTGTGACCTCTTTGACTGTGATATCACTACACCAAGAAAACCCGATCTCCTGCTGCTTGATCGATAACTTGTGGCACATTACCACTTAGGCAACAGTGCTTGCAGTGTAACAGAGTGAGGTTCCGTGCTGATAATGTAGTGCAAGGAATAGAACTAGATATGTCAGATTCAAGCCCCAGGAATCTCTCACTATGCTTAACAGCTGCAATTATTTGCCTAAAATGAGCTGCCCCGGAGCCTAGAATTTTATGCTAATTATGAACTCTTAGAATGAAATTCAAACTCGCGCTGAGGGTTGAGGCACTGGACACCACACCGGCGACCCAGGTTCAGGAGCGGATTTGAGTTGCTGGTGGGTCGGCCAGGGGAAGATTGGCTTGAGCATCTGACGGCAGCTCGCCTTCTCTGGGGAGAGAAGAGGCCTATGCCTGCACACTTCCCTGACTCCGAGCAGAGGCTCGGAGTATTGCAAGCCCCAGTTGAAGGGGGTGGGTGGCCACAGTACAGTGTGGACGTCTGCGCCTTGCGCTATGACGTTGGGGGCCTGCACACTGTACAGGGAGGGAGAAAAGTGAGGAAAGAGCCTGCCACCACCAGGGAGATGGGGAGCCAGAGATTGCCTATGATTTGCCTGCGCCCGACTGACCCAGACTGACGAAACGCAAGATCTTACTTCGAGAGGGCTCTTGCAGTAGGTAATTACAAATAGGACTGAAGCCAGTAGGCGTCAGGAGCACACGGAAGAATTTCTAGCTATCAGTCTCTGGTGGGGGATCGCCCCCCACGTCAGGTGACAGACGTCAGTATAAAGGGGCGGTCCCCCACGCCAGCCTTCCAGTTCTTTTCCGCCATTAGCTCGTGCAGCGCCTCGTGGTTAAGTTCACTGCTTCGCAGTCGATCGTTGGTAGTTTTACTGCCTGTTTTTACTATTTTTTTCGATTTTCGTCAGCCTTACCTTCAGCTGCTGTGTATGTCGTCCTTGACTCCCTCCAAGCACAAAAACAAGTGCGATTCTTGTGGCGCCCAGCTCCTGCATAAGGACGGACATTCCCAGTGCCTTTTTTGTCTAGGCCCGATCATCCTGTCGAGAAGTGCCAGCTCTGCCAGCAGTTTAACGCGGCCACCCAAAACCAGAGGCAGCAGTCCCTGGAGGCCCACGTTCTTAAGCAAAAAATGACCTCCATGGAAAAGGAACTGAAAAAACTTCAGCGGGCTTCGACTTCTCCGGAGGGCAGCCACAAGAAGAAGCACGCCCCATCAGTCGCTGCGGCCTCGGCTGGGGTTGCAGTGCTGCAGGTAATGCCTCCCTCAGGAGCTTTTGGGTCTAAGGAGGCAGCCTCCTCCAGTAAGGTCACCGCAGTGCGGGCTTCTGATTTGAGCGGCCCCGATAAGTTGGACGTTGTCTCTTCCGACACCCGCCCGGGTAAGGCTGTTAAGACGCCCAACCCTCCGAGGCAGCGCACGGCCTCCAAAGCACCCACCAAGGCTGCCCCTCCTTCACGGCCTTCATCGGGTGCCCGGTCCGATAAGTCGGACGCCGGCTCCTCCGACATCCGCCCAGATCCCATCGATAAGACGGACGTCTGGTCCTCCGACGTCCACTCGGCGTAAGAGCCGACGCCGCACCCTTCGGGCCTGTCCATCATCCTGAGCTCACCGCAACGCTCATTGCACTCTGAGGCGCCAGCATCTCCTCTGCTGGATCCCAGGGATAGTAATCCTTCTTCCTCGGGTGACATAGAGGAGGTGGATACGCTGCCGTTGGGTCTCCATCCCGCTGGGCTGGATGACCCAACGTTGGATCCTCGGATGCCGGCGCCAACGCCAGCCTACCCGACGCCCAACAATATCCCATTGCTGGATGCCACCCCTATGCTGGGTCTGCTGCCTGCCGGGCCTCCCGTTCTGGGCCCGCCTTCTGGGCAGTTTCCAGGGTCTTTTCCAGCAGACTCCCCTTCCCCCCCGGCACCTGGGTATTTGTCCCCGTCCTGGCCGACGCCGTCATACCCAGGCCCGCAGTATCCAGCACCCCAGTACCCGACGCCAGCCTACTCGATGCCGCAGGACACGGTGCCCCAGTACCCGATGCCGGGCTTCCTGCCATCGGGATACGGATACGCGCCTTACAGATACCATCAGTATCCGTATCCCCCTCCTCATCCACCGCCCCCTCAGCCGCTGGTGGACTTGAAGGAGACTCTGGCTTCCTGGTGGGCTAAGGCCAAGGCTCAGCTCATCAGCGAGGTAGAGAGCCATCTTCCGACACTGGTCCTGGTTCCGGACCCCCTACGTCGGAGGCAAGAGACCCCCTCCCCACCTCCGGATACCAGAGGCGAGCTTTCCGGTTCCAGGGCAGGGCAGGATGCGCTTCCCTAAGGGCTTCCCAAGGGGTACGTTCTTCCCCCGTGCTGGGAGGAGGAGTCTTCTTCCTCTTCATCCTCCTTGGAGACCTCGATGGTCACTCCGACCCAGACAACGAGCCATGCACTCCGGACAAGCCCAGGCCAAGGACTCCCCCGAAGTCTCCTCCGGAGGATCCTTTCTTTACAGAGTTGCTGCGCAAAATCCAGTCAGTTCATCAGTGGCATTCCTTGGAGCTGGATCCACAGCTTAAGAAACTCGCTGCGCACCTGGATCTGCCCGAGACTGCTCCTACCCTGGTGCCACCCTGGATTGAGCCTCATGCCGACCTTGTTTCCACCATTTGGAAGCAACCGTCGATATTAGCCCCCCTTCCTCAGAAGTCAGACAGGCTCTATCAGGCTCCAGAGGGTGTTGACTCTCTAAATTCACACCCTCGAGCTGATTTGGTCGTCATTAGCGCCTCTCATGGCTGGACGGCTAACCCCAAGCACTTGAGCTCGTCACCACCTGACAAGGAATCCCGCCTTCTGGACCAGTACGGGAAGAAAGTCTACGCTTCTTCCACTCAGGGTGCTAGGGCCTTGAATTATGTTGGTCATATGGGGGATTACCAGAAGGCGATCCTTAGCGAGGTGGAGGCTAAATTGGACTCCCTTTCTGAGTCTCAGACGAAGCAGGAAGTGGCGGATCTAGTCCGGTTTGTGCATTCGGCCAGTCGGCACATGCTTCGTGCCACGTACAACGCAGTAGACGCTGCGGGTCGGAGCTTGGCTTTTGCTGTGGGTTTGTGGCGTCATGCCTGGCTCCTGGTGTCAGGTTTGGTCCTGGAGGTGCAGTCTGCTATCCAGGACGCGCCCTTCAGGGGTTCAGTGCTGTTCGGTGGCGATGTCAAGGACATCATCACCGATCTGCAGGAGAAGGGTACTGCACTTAAGTCGGTTGACTTCGTGTACAGACCCCGTCAGGCTCAGCATCGCCCCTTTCGCAGACGTTCTCGGCGAAACCTCAGGGAAAGCGGGCCAACAAACGTTGGGCCCCTCAGGCTGCCAAGCCCCCCCCCCCAAAAAAAAAGCATCTGTGGCTTCAGCTGCGATGCTGCTCCACACCTCCTGACTCCTTTCCTCTCCCACAGCCTCTGGGCCTTCCAGAGGAAGCGGTAGGAGGGAGATTCTCCCTTCCCCTCCATCTACCTGGTTGGGAGAGGATCACTTCAGACACCTGGGTGCTCCAGCTGATCACAGAAGGACACTCAATAGAATTTCTTGGGAAACCTCCTCAGAACCCCCACCCCCCAGGTTGTCTTACTCCCCAGAACATCATCTTCTGGTTCAGGAAGAAATATCCTCTCTTGTTCTTAAGGAGGCGATAGAGCCCATTCCTCCACATCTTCGGGGGACGGATTACTACTCCCATTTCTTCCTGGTCCCGAAAAAGTCAGGAGATGTGAGGCCAATTCTCAACCTCAGCTCCCTGAACTTGTTTGTGGAGTACAAAAGGTTCAGGATGCTCTATCTGCAGGGCCTTCTGCCCCTTCTTCGGCCGGGACAGTGGCTGTGCGCTCTGGACATGCAGGATGCTTACCTGCATATCCCTATTCGCCCTCCCCACAACAAGTACATGCATTTTGCGTTGCAGCGGGACCACTACCAGTTCAAGGCCCTCCCATTTGGTCTTCCTTGGCACCCCGAGTATTTACTAAATGCCTTTCGGTGGTAGCGGCCTACCTGCATACCTAGTGGTGCAGGTTTTCCCGTACCTGGATGACTGGCTCCTGGTGGCCTCGTCCAGGGAGGAACTCCTGCACTTCCTTTCCCTTACCCTGCTGGTTTTTGACTGCCTGGTTGTTACCGTCAACTAGGCTAAGTCCCACCTGATCCCGTCCCAGAGGCTCCAGTTTATCGGGGCAATCCTGGACACAACCTCCGGCATGGCATTTCTGCCACTGGACAGGGCAGCCTCACTCCAGGCTCAGGTCAGCCTGTTGTCCAGCTGCAGGCGGGTCAGCACCAGGTCAGTCCTTCATCTCCTCAGGCTCATGGCGGCTGCTATTCTGACAGTCCCTCGCCTCCACGTGAGAATCTCTCAGTGGACACTTCGGTCTCAGTGGGATCAGCTGGTGGACGACTAGATCAACTAGTTCTGGTCTCCAACCCTATGACACGGGAGTTGCAATGGTGGGCAGTTCAGGAGAACCTTTGCTGGGAGTTCCCTTCTGCCTTTCTCCCCCCTCCCAGACGCTGACTACAGATGCCTCGGCTGAGGGTTGGGGAGCCCATCTCGGGCCTCACAGGACCCAGGGCTCCTGGTCCAAGCTCGAAAAATCTCTCCACATTAATGTACTCGAGCTTAGGGCCATGCTCTGTGCTTTTCAGGCTCTGCATCTTTATCTGCATCCCGGACATCTGGCTGTCCAGACGGACAACGTGTGTAGCCTGGTACATCAACAAACAGGGAGGAACTTGTTCTTACCCTCTCTGCAGGGAGGCGATGCGGGTTTGGGAATGGACAGTGCAGCACAACCTTCACCTCACGGCCATTCACGTCCCGGGGGTCGAGAACACATTAGCAGACCACTTCAGTCGGTCATCTGCTCATGCCCACGAGTTGGAACTAGATCAGGGGGTAGCCGATGATGTCTTTCTATGCTGGGGAACCCCTCAGGTAGACCTGTTTTCGTCTCCTCTCAACGCAAAACTTCTCGCCTTCTGCTCGCTCATTCCAGGGTGTGGCATTTTTTGGAGAGATGCTCTGTCTCTAGACTGGAAGGGAAGTTTAGTCTATGCCTTTCCCCCGATCCTCTTGATTCCGAGGGTCTTACAGAAACTCACCTCGGAAGGAGCTCACATGATTCTCATTGCTCCTTTCTGGCCCAGGCAAGTTTGGTTCTCTCTTTTGCAACAGTATTCAGAGGAACCTCCTCTTCCTCTGTCGCAACCTTTGCTGACCTAGGATCAGGGGACCCTGGTCCATCCAGGTCTCGGGTCCCTTCAGTTGCACGCGTGGCTCCTGCAGACATAGCTCAAGCCCGATTCAGGGTTTCCACACTGGTGGCTGAGATTCTGGTGGAGGCCAGGAAGCCCTTCACTAGATCTACCTATGCCATGAAATGGAAACGGTTCTCTATTTGGGCTGCTTCCAAAGATTCCGAGCCTTTCTTGTGCTCTGTTGGGCGGCTTTTGGATTACTTGCGATACCTCTTTGATCTGGGTCTCAGTCGTTCCTCTCTGAAGGTTCATATGGCGGCTGTCTCGGCGTACCATGTTCCTTTTGAGGACAGGACTTTTGCGCAACTGGATGTCTCCAAGACCTTTCTTAGAGGGGTCCTCCACTTGAGACCAGGGTGGGACAAATAGGGTCGCTAGATCATCAAATGCGACCTGGCTAATCATTCTGGCCACCAGATTTTTGTAAAAACTCACCATTTTGGTGAGTAGTAAGCCGCACCTCTGGCGCTCATGCGCGGTAACTCAGCATCCTTGTTGAGCTGAGCTGCCGTCATCGCACATGCATGGGATCGAGACTGCTTGAAATGCGCGGCCATGAGAGAGCGCGCGGTGGTATGGATGCGAGCCAGGGACTGGGAGCCATGGAGGAAATCAAACAGTCTGGCGCCTCACCCACCAGTGAGTCTGCCCGGACTAGGACACCGGCGGCAATATCATGAAGTGAGAAGTTGGGTGCTCGTGTGGGTGGTGGGAGGGACTCATGGGAGCCACATTATCAGAGAAAGCTCACTCGCAATTGCCATTCTGATTTTAGGCAGTGAGGGAGACTGGAGTGAGCTCAGTGAGAGCGTAACTTTGCTCTTCGTGCCAGTGATATTAGTGATGAAAGTTAACAGCCTTTTTAAGAGCTCAGTGAATAAAAGCTACACTTTAGTTTTTTAGGAGTCCGACTCCTGATCTGGGTATTTTCCTACAGACAGCAGTTTAATTTCAATTTGGCGATGACATACTGACTGGGGGGAGGGGTCAGTTCAACGGAGCCTGCTTAGTGCTTGGTGTGGACTGGTCCTCTTGTAGCGGGGAAGCTCTGAATCGCTGCAAAGGGGCAAATTGGGCAATAATTGAAATATTCTGAATTTGCTCAGCTGCTAGGCTAGCACATTAGTCACCACTGTGCTGAGTCTGCTGACCGAGTCAGACAATTGGGGTGAGAGGACAGAAATCCTGCTTTGTGGTACAGGGGGAGCTGTCTCTGATTGACTTTAGTCCTACTCCTGCTGTGCAGTGGAAAATCGTTAAAAAAAAATTACTGGCAGATCAGTTGCTGCAGTTGCTTGTCTGAGAGCCACAGCTGAAGTAAGGGGGAGGGAAGATGCTTTGCTTGCTGTGTCTGCAATCAAAATCTGAGGGAGAAAAAATCCATGTTTTAGTGTGCATAGCAAAATGCAAATATAGTACTCAGCGTCCAAGCAATAGGCATAGGGGCACAAAAACTTTTTTTGCTTATTTGATGTGTCAAAGTTAACTTAAAGTAGTGTGCTGCTGAGTTAACTGAAGAAGGGGAGCTTAAGTTGCTTGACAGGCCAGGTGGGAGGGCAAAGCTACATATCTGTGTGCCACAGCAGCCACAGTCTATTTGGGCATCTTGTGGTTTTGTCAGTTTTTTTTGGGTGGGACTGGGCCCACTGACAGAATAAAATAAAAAATTAAGCTACAATAATTTAAAGTGCAGAGTAGACTACCACTTGTGTGCATATTAGTGGTTGTGTCAGGCTTTTTTGGGGATGGGGTTAGGTTGAGGGGGCCAAAAAAAATTAAAGCTTGCCACAATTAATGAAAAGTCCATACTACTAGCACTCCTGCTGCTGTGTGCAGATTATTGACTGAGACTGTGTCTTCTGTTTGGTAGTCCACCTATCTCGCTCCAGTCCTCTTGAGGTTGTGTCTGGCTTGGGGCAAACCAAAAAATTTGAGCTTGCCACAATTAATGAAAAGCCCATACTAGTACTACCTGTGCACATCATTGACTGCATCTATTGCTGTTTAGCTGTCCACCTGTCTCGTCCAGTATTCCAGTCCTCTTCAGGTTGTGTCAGGCTTTTTGGGGGCAAAAAAAAAAATTAGAGCTAAGCTGCTTGCCACAATTAATGAAAAGTCATAGCTATTATAACCTGTGTGCAAGCATGTTAGTGACAGGCCTCTGGTTGTGTACTACAAACGCCAGTCTCACTCACAGCCAGTCCTCCTGTGGTTGTGTCAGGCATCCAAAAACTGTCTGCTGCTGTGCTGCCATCACCTAACCACTCATTCTTTTCATACTGTTTTTCGTTGGAGTAATGAAAAATGTCCAGAAAAAAGCAACAAAAACAACAACCTAATATTAAACCCAGTCTGTCTGCTGTGGAAGAATTACGTAACAAAACCTTTCAAGTCATCAGTGACGCTGACAGTAACTTGATTGTTGATGGGGATGAACATGTGAATGTAAATCCTCTGGTCGGTAACGCTGCTGCTGCTGTTTCTTCTTCTGTTTCTGTATCAGAGGGCAGGGGCAGCCAGGGTGACAGTCGCGACCATATTGACAGACCATCAGTAATGGTTACTGACGTTCAGGTTCAGTGTTTCCGTTACAGATAGTTCATCTTCCTCAAGCTGTCTGCCCAGAATAAGTCCTACCAACAGGAAACAAGATTCAGTGAAATGCAAATTCAGGGTTGAATGGTCACGGGAATTTGACTGGCTTCAGTATGAGAAACAAAGCAACACTATGAGTTGCAAGGTGTGTAGGAAGCAACCCCATCTGGCAGATCATACATCTGTGTTTTTTGTTGGTAGCAGTACTTCTAAAATGGAGTCTATAAAAATTCATGATGCAGGCAGTTCCCATGTAAAATGCCTTCTGGCTGAAAGGGCTCAAAGGGCACCTGAATCCACACCTATGGCCTTTTGTTTTCAAAAGATGAATGTTGCAATGATGGAATCCATGCGGTGTCGTTTTAATGTTGCCTACTTTCTGGCATCAAGGGATAGGCCATTTCGGGACTTTATGTTTCATACCTCACTGTTACCCAAATGTAATATAAAAGTGATTGAACAATACACAAATCACAAGAGGTGCAGCGAGTTTGTACATCACATTGGAGCAGTAATACGCATAAACACAACTGAAGAGATAAAAAAAAATCTCCTGCCATTGGGCTGTTAATAGACGGAAGCACTGACAGAAGTGTGAGGGAATTTGTAAATGTGTTTATCAGTTATGTTGGTGAAGATGGTACTCCAAATACCTCCTTTATTGGTACTGAGCTACTAGGGAGAACAGATGCCGATGGCTACATTGCAGCATTGGATTCGCTCTTTAACAAACTTAACATCTCGTCATGGAAAACTCTTCCGTGGATTTCTGGGATGGCCACTGATGGTGCATCAGTCATGCGAGGACAATGTGGCGGAGTCACGGCCAAGCTACAAAGCAGTGGCCTGCCTTGGTTAATTGCTACACACTGCATCACACATCTTTTACAACTGGCCTTTCTAGATGCCCAAAAACATATGCCAGAAGTTCACAAAAACGAAAATGGCTTGTGGGCCCTGTATTAATTTTATCATTCTTCTCACCAAAGAATGGGAGCCTTGGAGGAGGCTGCTAACACCCTTGTCATTGAATTGAAAAAAACTGTTCAGCATTTTCACAGTGCGCTGGGTCAGTTCGCACCACAGTGCTGTGTCAGCTCTTCTCCACAACCTGCCGGCAATAATTGCACACTTAGAGAATACTGCATCACAGTACAGTGGGACTCCTGATGAAGACAGTGCTAAAGAAAATTTGAACTTTGTAAAAAACAAAAAAAAATGTGGTTCTTGGTCTTTCGACAAGATTATCCATCTGTTCTTGGAAGGGTTTCTCAAAATTTCCAAAAAGAAGGTCTGCTTCTTACTTGGGTACAGCCACGAGTGGAGAGCTGCATTTCGGAGCTCATCAAGCTGAAGACCAATGCGGGCCCTGCTGAGGCACAGTTTTTAGAGTATGCAGGTTCAGAGGGCAGTCTCCTTACTGGTGGTATGGATGGCAGCACTCCTCTAGCTCCTCCACCAGACATGACTGAAAATGCTAGCGATGTAGATAAAAATAGCAATAAAAGGCAAAAAAGAAGCAGGCAGGCCACTGATTCAGACCAAGCAGCCAAGGAAATCGTTTCCAGTGAAAATGCCCGCACACTGATGAAGCAGAAAATATGCAACAGTGTGGTTGGATTCTTATGTGACAGATTTGAGCCCATGTGGCAGTCGGAAGACTACAAACGATTTGCAATATTTGACACAACTGTTTGGCCTTCTCCTGATGACCCTCTCTTTCTAAATTTTGGTCAGGAATCCATCACAGGGCTTTGCCAGAGGTACATGCCATTCCTGAAAAAGCAATATGGTTCAGGGCAACTTTTATCTGATCCAGAGCTGGATGCCGAACTTGAAAGAGAAATTACACAAAAACTTTTGGAAGAGTGGCAAGATTTCAAAAATGCAGAGCATGTATTAAGAAAGGATCACCAAAATTTAGAGAGATTTGGTCTGTTACGGTTGTTGATCACAATTTTTCAGGTGATGCCAGTGAGTACAGCTGCTTGCGAAAGGGGATTTAGTGCTCATAACAGGATTAAAACAATATCTCGTAGCAATCTTATTGATAGCAATGTGGATGATCTGTTGATGATCAGTTTAAATGGACCAACAATAGCGGACTTTAATCCAGACCCATCAATTGACCACTGGTACTCATCAACACCGGGATATCGGCATCTTTCTGGGCATAGTCACACATCCAGAATCAGATGTTATGGACTTGGAAGTGGAAATAGACGAGGAGTCGGAGAGCTGAGTTTTAGGAGACAGACAATGGTTGCGTTGGAGACAGTGGGAGGTGATGGACCGATTTTGAAGAAGACAGTAACAGCAATAGAAATACTGTTAGCAATGTGTCAGTCGCCATAACTTTAGGAAGCATTTAAAATTTATTTTCTGCCCTTGCCCTCAAAATGTAATTTTAGTGATGGTGACCTTACAGTGGTGGATCAGATGGCAACAGCACAGCAGCAGCACAGGCCTGGCCATGTCATGAAAAAAAAAAAGTAGTCACAAAAAAAGTACCCCCCCTCCAAAAAAAAAAATAACACAAGGCAATAAGAGAACCACAACATCTGAAAGGTTTTATTGCTTTATTTAAAAAAAAAAAATATTGTACACTTACAGCACTAGGACTTGTTTCCACTTGTAAATCAGCAGGTTCTGGTCAGTCAGACCCCAGTCCGGTCATGGTGTTTCTCTGCCAGTCCCATCTTCAGTCGTTATCCTCTTGGTGATTTTTGTCTCATTTTCTCATAATTGTGCCACCTTTCTCTTTTCGGATTCGGTCATGGAGGTGTTTCTCTGATGGTCCCATCTTCAGTAGTTCCTCTGTAGTGACTGGTGATATCATTCTCATTTTCTCATACTTGTGATGTGAGTGCCACTCCCACCCTTGCTTCCCTTCTTGCATTAGACAAGCAGGCAGGACTTTCAATTTGTACTTTATAAATTCTCCCTTCTGTGTGTGTGTATACTTGATGTTGTTCTAGCAGGCTAATTCTCATCAGAATCTCTGGTAAAGACATTCCCAAATCTAGGTTAATAGACAATTCCTCATCTAAGGCAAGTTCAAAAAATGGCTACCATATTTTATATTCTAGCGGCCGTAAAAAAAATTGGCCACCTAAAAAAATTTTTGCCCACCAGATTTTGAGGTATGGTGGCCAAGCTGGCCACCAGGTCAAAAAGTGATTTGTCCCACCCTGCTTGAGACCCCCCATTCGAGTTCCTGACCCTCCTTGGGATTTGAATTGTATCCTTGAGAAGCTTACTTTGCCTCCTTTCGAGCCGGCAGCCTCAGCAGACCTAAAGTTCCTTTCATGGAAGACTCTCTTCCTTGTGGCCATCACTTCTGCTCGAAGGATTTCAGAGCTCCAGGCCCTCATGTGCAAAATCCCTTATTTGATTTTTCACAAGGAATGTGTGGCTCTGCGTACCAGCCCTAAGTTTCTTCCCAAGGTGGTAGCGAAATCTACGCTGAATCAATCCATAGAGCTGCCTGCTTTCTTTACGCAGCACTCCAATCAAGGGGAGTACCTCTTGCATACTTTGGATGTTCACCGAATTCTGAGATACTACACCACCAAGACGAAGGATCTCAGAAAGACTGATCAACTGTTTGTTTCTTTTGCTTCTAAAAGAGAAGGCAATGCTGTTTTTTATATGCAATGCCTATCTAAATGGTTGGCTCATTGTATCACTTTCTGTTACAAAAGTACAAGAAGACCCTGCCGGGTCAAGTCAGAGGCCACTCCACCAGAGGGGTCGCTGCCTCCGCTGCTCATTTCAAGAATGTGTCAGCGGCAGACATCTGTGCAGCTGCTACTTGGACTTCTGTCCATACTTTTACAAAACACTACAGTTTGGACATTGTCTCTCGTCGTAGAGCGGGCTTCGGGGTTGGCTGTTCTGCAAGGTCTTCTTTCCTAAGACCTTCGCAGCCAGAGGGTCTACTTTTGGGTAGTTTTCCTCCTCCCATTTGCTTCTGCTTGTTCCAGACTGCTTGGGACTCAGTCCTATTTGTAATTACCTACTGCAAAAGCCCTCTCGAAGTAAGATAGTACAGTTACGTAAGAACTTACCGTAACAGTAGATCTTCAAGAGAGGCTCTTGCAGGAGGTAATAACTTCCCGCCCTCCATCCCCCTAAGCTTTGTCAGCTCCTTTTCCAGTGAGGGAAATATCCACTTCTCTCTCGTCTTGCCTTTTTTGGCCTTTGGCGGGAAAGAACTGGAAGGCAGGTGTGGGGGACCGCCCCTTTATACTGACATCGCCTGACGTCGGTCACCCGATGTAGGGGCGGTCCCCCGCCAGAGACTGCTAGCTAGAAATTTTTCTTTGGGGTCCTGACACCTGCCGGCTTCAGTCCTATTTGTAATTACCTACTGCAAGAGCCTCTCTCGAAGATCTACTGTTACGGTAAGTTCTTACATAACTGTACATTACTGGGTGTCCACACCCCACCTCGTCCCCACCCAGGGGGTAAACTGTGGCTTCATGGGGCCTTAAGGGTCCGGTCTGGGTAGGGTGCTAGGCAGTGGGATGTCTGCCATGTCTCCCCTGATGAGTCAGGGGTGGCAGGCTGGGGAGAGGCGCATAAAGTGTAATTTCAAAAAAAAAAAAAAAATGAAATTCAAACCTCTGCTGTGTGGTCAAGCTCACCCCTGCCCACTAATGTCAGATTTATTTCTCCGCCCAAGGAAGAAGTCGCCCCCAAAGTCATCTCTACATCTTCTATGCCTTTTGATAGTTTATTATTTTATTCTAGTAAAGTCAAGTAAATTTACCTGAGTTTTTCAATACTCTGCGTTAATTAGTGTGTTATTTTACGGTTTTGTTAGTATTATTTCTGTTTGCTCCAGTTCCTCATCAGTTCCTAGGAACCGCAGAAAGCCTTTGTATCATGGTTCCTGCTCCGAGGGAACCGCATTATCTATCTAAAAATAAATAAAAATCATACAAGGTTTTGATAACCGCTTTGTGGTTTTTATTTTATTGTCCCGGTTCTCCTTTCTGATGGAACCAAGATGCTACTTATCTTATTATTCTCTAATTATTATTATATTGTAGCAGTTTTCCTTTTTGTGAGGAACCAAATTGCATTTCTATATTTTTTGGTTTTGAGAACCATAGTGCTTTTAAGGTCATCAGGATTTGGCATGAGTGACAGCTCCAAAAAGAGAACAAGACCTACAGGCTTGAAAAAATTATAAAATTTGTTTCCAGCTCTTTTCTAAGGCAGACTGCCACGAGCTGTGTTTGAGGTGCCTGGGTCCAGATCACAATGTTTCTAATTGTGAGCTTTGCATCAGGTTTTGCCCTAAAACAGTTAAAAAAGGGCCAAAAAAAATTAGAAGACCTTATGGCATCTCAATCTGTCTTTGTGTCACGAAAGTCCCCGAAGAGGGTCCAGCCCCTCAATGTAAGCAGAAGGACAAGGCTGCTAAAGATAGTTCAGAGGTCAGGGTGTCTGAAGGGGGGATCCTGATTCCAGTAAAAATAAGAGAACCCGTGAGCAGAGACCGTGCCTGCTAAGAAAAAAAGAAAAACATGTCACCATCCCTTCTCCTGAAGAAGGAAATGAGATGTCGGTGGACTCAAATCAGATGCCTTCAATAGATGACATGACTAAGGCATGGCTGTTCCTCTAGGCCTTCCAAGCTATGGGGACCTTCGTGGGTATGACTGCCCCCCCCCCGGCTCCTGTACCTATTCCAGTGCCTGTGGAAAGGTGGCTGAGTTTTTCCTATGAGGAAGAGGAGGAAGGAAAACCTGTAGGGCCTGACTATTTTGCTGAGCAGGAGTTTGATTCTCCTTCCTCATGCACGAGATGATTTTACCTCACACTTTCTTTGAGAGGCAGCTGGTCAGTACGCTCAACTTCTCAATGCGGGAGACACTGAGGATGAGGATGAAGTCGAATTTTTGGAAAAGATGGGTGTGACTCCACTAAGAGGTTTCTTTTGCCCATCCACAAATCTCTCAAAAAGGCTACCTGTAAAGTGCTGGCAGCACCCACCTCTGCTGCTGGCATCGACAAAAAAAAGAGAAGAATTACCAGCTGGACAGGCAGTGCGCTGAGTACCTGCACTCCCACCTTGGTGATGAGGGAGTGGTCCAGACTGCTGCCTTTGACAAGGCTGAAGTTCCTCTTTCCTCCTGGCCCCCGGAAATGGTCTCCAGGAGACTGGACAATACAGGCAAAAAAAAAGTCTATACCTTAGCTTCCCAACTTTTAAGACTTGTAGTTTACAAGACTTTACACAGCTCAGTACCAGAAGCCCCTTTGGAGCTCTATATTGGCTATGAGCAAAATGGCTACTGTTGACTTGGTACAGGATCTGGCAGATACAGCCAAAACTGCCATGGATCCCACCAGATATCAGTTCCATATGGCAGTGGATACCAGTGACACTGCTTCAAGAGTCATGGAACAAGTAGTGTCCCTGAGGAGGCTTGCATGGCTCAGAACCATAAACCTTTGACAGGACACCCAGACAAAGGCAATGGATTTCCCTTGCATGGGAAACTCCCTGTTTGATGACAAGACAGAGGCTTATATGAATAAGGTGGATGAATGCAAAGCCATATACAAGAGCAACACTGAGAAGGAAGAGGCATCCACTTCAGCATGCCTTCCGGAAGGGGAGGTAGAGGTAGGGGATACCTTCTCCAGACTTTCTTTACCTTTGACTATTCCAAACAGTGCAGATTCTTCAGAAGTAAAGCCAGAAGGGGTCCCAGTCGTACGGATACTGTTCCAGCACCCAAGGGCCAAGCAAAACAGAACCATTGACAAGTTTTCACAGGTTGCCCAACCATTGCCAGTGGGGGGAAAGGCTGATTCATCATTTCCAGGCATGGGAAAGAATTACCATAGACAGGTGGGTCCTAGAATAGTGAGTCAGGGTCCGACTCTTGCAGTTCAAAAAATTCAAAAAACTGCAGACTCACAAAAACTTCACACCTTCTATCCCAACAGAAAACTCCTGTTGGAGTTAGAGGTAAAGAAGAGGATACAGGCAAATGCAGTGGAGAAAGTCCACCCCTTCCCCACAGTGGGGGAAGAGACTTTTCTTAAGATACTTCCTAACCCACAAGAAGCATTGGGAGCGGCGACCCATTTTAGACCGAAGATGCCTGAACAAACACCTGAAAAAGGAGACGTTCAAGATGGTAACTCTGGGATCAGTAATTTCATCTCTGTAACAAAGAGACTGGCTGTGGTCACTGGATCTGAAAGATGCCTCTTTTCACATTCCAGTCAGGCCCACTCACAGGAAAGTACCTCAGATTCAGAGTAGGAAACTGCTATTACCAGTGTGTAGTCCTACCCTTCGGCCTATCCTCAGCTCCCAGTGTTTTCTCAAAGTGCCTAGCCATAGTGGCGGCACATTTGAGGAGGCAAGGGGTGGTGGATTTTCCCTACCTAGACAACTAGTTAGTCTCAGGAAAGTCACACCAGGAGGCCAAGTCCTTCCTGCTTCTCACCCAGCACACTCGGAAGGGCCTGGGCTTCCTAATAAATGCCCAGAAGTCCCATACTGAACCGGCAAAGTTTCTGGACTTTGTAGGTGCCGAATTGTATGCCCTCCAAGGGAAGGCATTCCTCCCTTGAGAAAGAGTGGAAATTCCTGATAGTGTGTGAAAGGTCTTTCAAGGCAGGCCAACCCAGACCTGCAAGAGACTTCCTCCAGCTGCTTGGGCATGGCCTCATCAACAGCAATAGTTCCAGGTGCCAGACTCCAAATGAGGGACATCCAGTACCAGTTGGGGTCCCACTGGTCCTGAAGGTGAGAACCACTGTCAAAACTAGTGCCTGTGTGAAAGTCCATGATAAGGGCACTGGAGTGTAGAAGAAACAAGGCCACCTCGGATAGGGGGTTCCATTCCTCCAGCAACCACCCATGGTTGTGCTCATTACAGATGCTTCCCTCCTGGGCTGGGTGCTCCTCTGGAGGATCTAACTGTAAGCCGGGTGTGGAGCCCACTGGAG
The DNA here is from genome assembly GCA_016271365.2 of Neoceratodus forsteri. Classification (NCBI taxonomy): domain Eukaryota; kingdom Metazoa; phylum Chordata; order Ceratodontiformes; family Ceratodontidae; genus Neoceratodus; species Neoceratodus forsteri. The sequence continues at coordinate 1,820,888,777 of CM057449.1, read as the reverse complement.
TCTCAGGAGACAGAAACCTCTTGGAGCTCAGAGCAGTGTTTCTGGCAGTACAGGCTTTCTCCTCCCTCATCAGCAGTCAGTCTGTCCAGGTCAGGACAGGCAACACCATTACCATGTATTGCATCAACAGACAGGGAGGATCAAGATCTTCAAAGCTGTGCACAGTAGCAATGAAAATATGGAATCTGGGATATTCTCTGGAGGTGCAACTGTCCGCAGTTCACTTGCCAGGGAAAGATAATGTCTTGGTGGATTCCCTGAGCAGAATCGGCCAGGGACATCATGAATGGGCTATGAACAAGCAGCTGTTGGATGCAGTGTTCAGAAGCTGGGGTACGCCAGAGATAGACCTGTTCACATCTTGGGAAAACTACCAACTCCCCCTGTTCTGTTGCAGGCCTCCCTTGGTGGGGACAGTCCCAGTGCATGCCCTAATCCTTAGCTGGGTAGGGAAGTTTTTTTATGCCTTCCCTCTGTTTCCACTCTTACTGAGGGTGCTACTGAAACTGCGAGGACAGTCTGTAACCATGATCCAAATAGCTCCAAATGGGGTCAGGTAGATGTGGTACTGTCTGCTTCTGTCCCTTTCAATCAAGCATTCTCTCAGCCTTCCCCTGAGGTACAATCTGCTGACCTTGTCCCAGAACAAGATAACATTTCCAGACCCGAGAATCCTGCGTCTTAGGGCATGGTTCTTGAAGAGCTAGAATTCTCTGGACTAAACCTTTCTGAAAAGGTTTTGTAATTGCTTAAGGTTTCCAGAAAATCTGCAACAAGGAAAACTTACGTCTCCAAGAGGAAAAGGTTTTCACTGTGGTGCTCCTCTAGGCAGCCCAACCCACTTTAGGCAGACCTTCCTACAATCCTGGACTACCTGGTCCACCTTCAATCCCTGGGTCTCAGGCCTTCAACTCTGAAGGTGCATCACCATAGCTGTAACCTGCTCACACCCCTGAAACTACTCTGTAACCCAAGTATTTCTCTGTATGAAAATATGTATTGTTATCCTGGGTCGCCCCTGAAAAAGGGACCTTCGGGGCTCAGTGGGCCTACCTGGTCACCAAATTTAAAAAAAATAAATCTTTTCCTCAGCTGGTGAGGACAGTTCAGTGGCCTCACAGCCCATTTTCAAAAAGTTCTTTAAAGACCTTATCCACCTGTAGCCTCCAGTCAGGCATCCAGTCCCACTATGGGATCTGAATCTGTTCATTACACAGCCCATGGCAACTGCTGATTTGAAATATGTTACCTGGAAAACAGTTTTCCTGGTGGCTGTGACATCTGCCAGAATGGCGAGTGAGCTGCAAGCCCTCTGCACATATCCTAACTGTAACATTTTCCATAGGGACAAGGTAGTCTTAAGAATAAACAGAAAATTATTTGCTTAAGTGGTTTCTGAATCTCATGTGAACCAGTCAGTTGCACTTCCAGTGTTCCTTACAGTAAAATCAAGTACTGGAGAGCAACAGCTCCATGGTTTGGATGTTGAGAGAGCACTGAGCTACTGTGTGTTCCACATAAAGGAGGTGAGGTCCACTAATACTCAGTTTTGTTATTTTTAATTTTTTTTTTTTATTAACTATGCTTTTGTCCGGGACCCATCGACTGCCATTGATCCGTGCCTTGGGCTCAGCCTCGCCACCGCAGACCAGGACACGCCTCCACCCCCAGCACCCTGGTTTCCTCTCACCTATGATGAAATGGGTGAAGGTAATCCTGCATCCAAGGGAACAATTTCTCATTGGATAGTCTCATGCATCTGTTATGGCAGAGCTGGCAGGGCACACTCTGTGCGTGGCACTTCTGCCTCGGTGGCAACATCAGGGGGTATTTCCTTACAGGAAGTATGTAAAGCAGCTACATGGAAAACAGTAAACACCTTCACAAAGCACTGTTGTGTGGACTACAGTCTAGATTGGATGTCAGCTTTGACACTGCTGCCTTGCAGAACCTTTTCCTTAAATAGATTCTGTACCTAGCATCCCAAGGTACTGCTTTGTAGTCTGCAGTTGTTAAACATAGTGAGGGATTCCTGAGGCTTGAAGAAAAAAATACTCACTGTAGTAATGTTGTTTCTTCCAAGGGAGCTGTTGCTGCTTAACAGCTCCACCCCTACATCCCCTTCCAGAACCTAGGAAAGGTTCTCACAAGAATCAGTTATTTCTAGGGACATGGATATGTTGTTCATCCACACTGTCTGACAGGTTCCTTGCCGCTTTAAATCTTGCCGAAAGGTCTTCAAGCTGGCTCCTCCCACCCACCCGGGTGGTAAAACTCTCGGCTCTGCCCCATGACGCCAGATCTTCCTTACCGCTTGGAAGCTCAGGTTCCCTCCTTAACACTCTGCGTAGAGACTGGATCCTAATTCTTCGGTTCACCCAAAACTTGTTTTAAAATTTTCAAGACTTCGGTCAAGTTTCTCCCTCATGGCTGCGATGGACAAATCAACTACCGGATTCGGTCGGTGCCCTTGCGGGCAGAAGATGTCCAGGATGGACGCGCACTCCACGTGCGTCTACTGCCTTGGCCTAAAACGACCCGCAGGCCTGGCGAGTTGTCGCTCGCTTTTCGCCAACGTCCTGGAGGACCGTGCTGCCCGGTTAAAGCTTGGGCGCCTCGAGAAGTGCTACCCACCTGTAAAGTCGAAGGAGGCCCGTTGGGCGGTGACCGTGGCGGCTGCCTCGGCTGAGCAGATTGAGCAGATGATCGCCCTCAAGGAGGAGGCGGCTCAGGCCGCATCTTCCTTCTCCTTGGTCGCGGCATTTATCCTGCTCTCTTTGGGTACCTCTTATTCAGCTTCATTCAAGGAGCTGTGCCAGTCCCTTTCCACGAAGGGAGAGGGGCCATCGGGACATTCCTCTCGGTCCAAAAAGAGGGATTTGAAGGGTAAGTCCCATCGTCGGCGTTTGTGGGAGCGGGAGAGGTCCCCTTCCCCGGACAGCCGACTCTCGGCTTCGGTCAAGGTTGTGGCTAAGGCCGCTGGCTTCACGGTGTCCCCGTCAGGCCAGCCGCTGAGACACCCGTCGACGCAGTCGAGATTTTTTCTCGACCCATCGGACGGGTTGTCGACTGGTGAAGCCGACAACCCTTCTTCGCCGGTTCCCCCGGTGTAGACCAAGGAGTTGCCTGCGCCCCCGGTGCAGCAGTCCCTGGTTAAGGTGTCCGAGCTGAGGGAAGAGTGGGTGCCCCCCACTCCTTCCCGGTCTCGGTTTCGGACATCCTCTCGGTCCAGCTGATCCTGACGACATTGGCGATCTCGGTCTCGGCACTGAGGTAAGCGGGGCCGCTGCTCGTCCTCCTCCTCGGAAGAGGAGAGGCTTCAGCGCAAATTGCATTGACGCTATGAGGACCTGATGTGGCAGCAGTTGCTTTTGTCTAGGAGCAAGCCGACGCCGTTCCCAGCCATCAAGTGGCTGTCATCCGAACGGCCGAAACAACCCCTCGCTGCAGTCGAGGTGCCCAAGTCTGGGCCGGTTGTTCGGCCGAAACTTGCTGTCTCACCGATTGTGGTGGAACCTCCGCCTCCACAACCGAAATCGGGGGTGCCGACCAAGGACTCTTGGTCGGCTCAAGGCCTACCCCACAGGTTGTCGGTCACCCTCACTCCTGACTGTCCTTGGCAGGTGGAGGGTGGCTCAGCTCTTCGCGGACTCCTCGGAGTCCGATGATGACTCCTCCCTGTTCTCCAGGCTGGTTGACCTGGAGTCCTCCAGGGGCCAGTCCTTGGACGAACACCCATCATCCTTCATGGATTTGCTTCGGCTCATCCCGGAGTCCACCGGGGTGCAGCTCGAGCCTGTGTCCAAATGGGCCAAGTATCCCCTGACGGAGATACTGGACCGAGGGGATTCACCCACGGAGGCCTTTCCGGTGGCTGAGGCCATTGTTGGCTTAGCCTTGGAGCTTTGGCAGTGGCCTGCTTCCTGCCCTGTGCCCTCAGCCAGGATGGCCAGGAAGTATGCAGTCCCTACCGGCTCTTTGCCCGGGTTTTCGGAGCACCCCTCTGCTGAGGGGTTAGTCACCAACAGCGTTTTCCAGCATTCCGGGAACACCAGGGATGTGGACAAGCCCCCTGATAAGGAGTACAAAAAGCTGGACTACGCCGGGCACAAGGTCTATGCTGCGTCCTCTCTTGGCCTCTGCCAGGCCAGCTCGGCCGTGCTAATGGCACACTTCTCCCGCACCCTCATAGGCTCCCTGGATGAGGTGATCCCTTATCTTCCGGCCGACCTGCAGACCACGGTCCGGCAGGTTCGGAACCAGGGTAGGGCGGTGGCGAAGCAGCAGCTCCAAACAGCTCTGGACATAGGGGACTCCTGTGCCAGATCGGTTGCGGCCGCGGTGGCCATGCGCCGCAGAGCATGGCTGAGGATATCCACCTTCATGGCGGATACCCAGCACAAATTGGCAGTCGTCGCCTTCTTGGGGACCGACTTCTTCGGCCCTGGAGTGGAAGGTCACCTCCAGCGGATCGAGAAGTCCAATGCCACTCTGGACTCGGTCACCTCCGCCCAGAAGGACAAGTCCTTTCGTCCTTCTGTGCCTGCGGCACGTCCGGCCCAACAGCACCAGCACCAGGGCCAGCAGGCTCGCGCTTGGCATCTCACACCCAAGTCCGCGGCTTCCTCTAACAGGAAGCAGGGAGGTAAAGGCCCAGGAGGTCCCTCGGCCAGTCCCTCCTCCAAGCCTGCCCAGTGACGGGTTGAGGGGTGTTGCCCCCAGCCTCGTCACTCTTCCCTGGGTACCCCCCGTGGGGGGACGGCTCCTCCTCTTCCTTTCCACCTGGTCCGCTATCACCACAGACTGCTGGGTGTTGGAGGTGGTAGGAAAGGGTCTGCCTCTGGAGTTCGAGCAGGCCCCACCCTTCCGAGCTGTCGCCCCTCGGGGGCCACGGGGTCCGCAGCCTTGCTGTTGGCCCGCTGAGCCGATATTGCCCTGCTCCTCGAAAAAGAGGTGATCAGGAGGATGGCGGATCCTCCTCCAGACCCAGGGTTTGTGTCCAGGTGTTTCCTGGTCCCAAAATGGGGGGGGGGGCTGGCGCCCTATTTTCGATCTCTGCAACCTGAACAAGTTCCTAAGGTCTCGAACCTTCAGGATGGTTACTCTGGCTCAGATAATCCCACCCTTGGAGCGAGGTATGTGGTTCTGTTCCCTGGACCTACAGGACGTGTTCTTTCACATCCCAATCCATCCGTCCCATCAGAGATTCCGCCACTTCAGAGCAGAGGGATCCCTTTACGAGTTCCAGGCCATGCCCTTCGGCCTCTCCCTAGCTCCCAGGGTCTTCACCAAATGCATGGCAGTGGTGACAGCATTCCTGCAGCACCGAAGGGTCCGGGTATACCCCTACCTGGATGACTGGCTGATTGCAGCCCCCTCCAGAGCGGAAGTGGAGCGGTCCAGAGATCTGGCCCTCCAGGTTTGCTCTCAGATTGGCCTCCTCATCAACGAGGCCAAGTCGGAACTCGTGCCAAAGCAGGTGACACATTTCATCGGGGCAGAGCTGGACTCTCTTCGAGCCAGAGCATGGCTCCCGGTGGACAGGGCTGAGGTTCTTTCCTCCTTTGCCCAGTCATTTCAGGTTGAGCAATCGTGCCCTGCCCGGGACTTCTTGCGCCTCCTGGGCCTCATGGCGGCCTGCACCAGTGTGGTCCATTGGGCCCGCTGGTACATGCATCCCCTTCAATGGGGACTGGCCAGCCAGTGGTCACAACACTTCGATCTACTGGATCAGCTAGTGACAGTGACCCAGGGGATGTGTAACGCTCTCCAGTCGTGGACCGTTCCAGCACATCTGCAGGAGGGCATCCCATTTGTCCGCCCCGAGCCGACGGTCTCTCTGTCGATCGATGCCTTTCTGATGGGTTGGGGTGCCCATCTGGGGGAGCACAGAGCGCACAGCCTCTGGTCCCCTCTGGAGTACCGATGCCACATCAACCTGCTGGAGCTTCGAGAGGTTCGTCTAGCCCTCACCGCCTTCGCTCTGTTTATCTGGGATCAAGTGGTTCTGGTCCAGACTGACAATACCACGACCATGTACTACCTAAACCGTCGGGGCGGGACGCGCTCCATGCCTCTGTGCAGGGAAGCTCTTTGCATTTGGTCACTCGTGCACAGCCTGGAGGCGGATCTTCTCGCCATTCATGTGGCAGGAGCCTCCAACACCCTGGCCGATGCCCTAAGCCAGATAGGGGCTGCATCCCATGAGTGGTCTCTCCTGCCGGAGGTAGTACAAGATCTGTTCTCCCACTGGGGCACACCTCAGGTGGACCTGTTTGCCTCCAGGGAGAATGCGAAGCTGAGACTGTTTCATGCCCGCTCCCCTCAGCAGGGCTCGCTGCAGGGGGATGCCTTCTCGATGTCATGGACCCCGGGCCTCTTCTCCGCCTTTCCCCCATTTCCCTTGATCCACAAGGTGCTTCTCAAGGCGAGTAGGGACAAGGCGCAGGTGATTCTGGTAGCCCGAGACTGGCCCCGCCAGTTCTGGTATCCAGATCTCCTCAGTCTCAGCTCCAGGCTCCCGTGGCAGCTTCCAGCCCACCCGGACCTGATCTCAGTCAATCAGGGGAAGGTATTCCATCCAGACCTTCAATCCCTGCACCTGACGGCCTGGTTCCTGAGTGGCTAGAGTTCCAGGCCTTGGGTCTTTCCGTCGAGGTCCTCAACATCGTTGAGACGTCCCATAAGGAGTCGACCAGAAAATGCTATGCCTTCAAATGGAAGAGATTTTCCATTTGGTGTCAGGGCAAGGGCCTGGACCCTTCCTCCTGTTCCTTGGCAAGCATTCTGGACTACCTGTGGTCCCTTTCTCAGCTAGGGCTTCGGTCGACGACTCTTAAGGTGTACCTGGCAGCCATTTCTGCCTACCGGGTGTGGGCCAGGAAGCAGTCGGTGGCACAGGAGAAAGTGGTCTGGCGATTTTTCAAAGGCCTTGATCACACATACCCTCCAGTGCGAGAACCTCCACCTCGGTGGGATCTGCTGCTGTTATTGGCTAAGCTCATGTGCAGGCCATTCGAACCGATGCACAGGTGTGACATCTCTCACCTGTCATGGAAGACCGCCTTCTTGGTGGCAATCACGTCAGCCAGAAGGATGGGAGAGCTCCAGGCGCTTTCCATCAAGTCTCCTTATCTGGTCTTCCACAGGGACAGGGTTGTCCTGCGCCCCCACCCGAAATTCCTTCTGAAGGTGGTGTCGGAGTTTCACCTTAACCAGGTGTTGACTTTGCCGGTGTTCTACCCCAATCACACCTCGGAGGCTGAATATAGGCTCCATACTTTGGACCCTAGAAGAGCGCTCGCTTATTATAAGGAGTGGACGGCTGAAGTTCAGGGAGAGGTTCGCCAGCTGTTTACCTACGCTGAAGCCGCACCTGGCAGACCTGCAGCCAAGCAAACAATAGGAAGGTGGGTCACCTCCTGCATAGATCTCTGCTATAGGTTGACGGGCATGGAGCCCCCCAGAGGGATAAGAGCTCATTCTACCCGCCATATCACTGCATCGGTGGTTGCTTCTAGGGACGTCCCTATCCAGGAAATCTGCAGGGCTGCTACCTGGAAGTCAGCACACACCTTCATCACCCACTACCACATCAACCTTGAGTTACGCCGGGATGCTGGTTTTGGGGCCTCAGTTCTCCAGTCTTTATTTCCTAAGTAGGGAGTGCACCTTGCCTCCTTCCGGAGAACTGCTAGGAGTCTGCAGACAGTGTGGATGAACAACATATCCATGTCCTAGAAATACAGGTTACTCACCTGTAACTGGAGTTCTAGGAATGGTATATGTTGTTCATCCGCACAACCCACCCGACCTCCCCGGCTTCAACGCACAACCTGGCTTCCAGTGGGCTAGATCTGGCGTCATGGGGCGGAGCCGAGAGGTTTACCACCCGGGTGGGTGGGAAGAGCCAGCTTGAAGACCTTCCGGCAAGATTTAAAGTGGCAAGGAACCTGCCAGACAGTGTGGATGCATGGACCTGTATTTTCAGTTTGCTTGAGCATGACTTGTTACAGTGCTTTACAATTGTTGCTCAGTGATCTAATCTTTTCAGATTTGTTCTGCCATATTTAAGAGTCTTCTAAGACTGTCCCCTTTGGAAAAATTTGTTTTTGAAGTCATTTAGCTGGTTTAGTGGCCAATGCTCACCCTAGCTTCAGAAATAAATCTGATGATCTTCCTGGACATAAAGTCTCCACCACTCTTTCATACTAATGGGATCTGCGCCGGAGGCACTAGGACCCAGCAGGAGCAAACTTTTTGCTAGAGGGTCTGCGCCAGAGATGGAGCAACAAGGAGTGGCACTGCGAGCCTCAGCTCGTGCGGTAATGACTGTCTCAGCGTCGACCCTCCAACTGCCTCAGTTCCTTTTCTCCTGCTGTCGAGTACGCTTCAGTTACTATGTCGCTCGCCTGCTGGGAGTTAAACTTCAAACCAGCAGCATAGTTTTCAGTTTATTATTTCATAGCATTTTTTCGAATAAAGTACCACTACAGTAATTTATTCTTAAGAAAGAAGTCCCAGCCTACGTTGACGGAGTCGACCATGGACGGGTCAGGTGACGGTAGGGAGACTTCGTATGAAAGCTGTTCAGTCAGCCGGGCTGGGCCCAGTCCGTCGCCTTCTCCGGAAGGGGGTCTGACAACAGATGGTCCAATGCCCGAGTGGAGGGGCGGTCCCCCTGGAAGCATGAACGAAAATGGTCGCATTCTCTGCACCGTTCGGCCTCGAGCTCTTCTTGACCCGTGGAGTCGAGAAGGAAAGCATCACTGAGGTCGCCCGATATGCATATCTCTTGGCGTCGGCGGTCATTGGGGCGTTGCGGTCTCCTCTTTCAGAGTCACCGGTTTCTGGTCGTCGACGTCTTCGACATCGGAGCTCTTCCCCGCCTTATGGTAGGGCTTCCGATGAGCAGTTTCATCAGTGGGCTGCTCTGATGGTGCAGTGGGCTCAGAGATTGGTCCAGTTGTTTGGCCCGGTCACCCTGGGGCTCTCCGGCTCTTCAGGCGATTGGGCCTTCCTAGTCGCGCGGCACCCTCTTTGGTGCTGCCGACTCCACGCTTAGGTGTTTTCCCCCTCACATGGAAGCAGTGCAGGGGGCCACACCGATGCCTCGATCTCCTGATATTCTTCCTCTTTTTCCCTCAAATCCTGGTTTTCGGGGTCCTGGGTTGGTTTCGGCGCCATTGGCGCCGGTGGGTCCCTTGGCGCCGACCTCGGCGCCATGTGGCCTGTCGGCGCCATCCTCGGCGCCGTGTGGGCTTTCAGCACCGTGTAGCCTTTCGATGCCATTTGGGTTTTCGGCACCGTTGGTTTTCTCTGCACCATGCTCTTCTTTGGCGCTGTCTGCTTTGTCAGCGCCGTGCGGCTTTTCGGCGCTGTGTTCTTCGGCGCTGAGGCCTAGCAGTTTGCCTGCCAATCATCCGGGCCTCTCCTCTCCAAATTCTTTTCCTTCCTCTTTTCCTGCTGATTTTCATTCCTCTCCTGTCCATACTATCCCTCCTGGACTGTCAGGAGATGATGCTGAGCATGACCGAGATCTTCGACTGGGTGATGACGTGGAAGGAGCAGGTTCTGATCTTGCTGCAGAGCCTGTGGTCAAAGACCTGTCATTTAAGTCTCTGCTGAAAAATTTGAATTCCACTCTTTCTCTCCAGACTATGGACATCGATCCTGGGAAGCTTTTGAGACTTCAGTACCTTCCATGTTTTGGACATCCCTATGGATTTCACTCCCCCAGTACAACCCTCCTTTGAGACACTTTCTCAAATGGTATGGAATAATCCTACTCTCATTACTTCTGTGGCTAAGTCCATAGATAGGAAATATGCTGCTCCCAAGGATCAACCCATTTTGGCATCCCAAGCCTTTGCAGATCCTATTGTAGTCTTGGCAGAGAATGATAAGGTTGTCCTTCCTCAGACTACTACAGCTCGACCTATAAAGGAAGAATCTCGTAAAATAGATACTTTAGGTAAGAGAGTCTTTGCTGCTTCCACCCTAGGTATGCGTATTGCCAGCTACCAGGGCTGTTTCTTTCAATATGAGTATATTCTTTGGCATTCGCTCAGACAAATGGTTGAAGCTCTACTGGAGTTGGACACTAATTCAGAGCTTCTTCTAACCATAACCAGGGGTATCGAGTCCAACAACCAGCAGGTTAAAGCAGCTATGGACACCTTTGATACTGCCTGCTGAGCGGCAGCGGCGTGCATTTGTACCCACCGTCATTCCTGGCTGCGCACTTCAGGTTTCACGAATGACGCCCAGCAACAGGTCATCGCGTTGCCCTTCGATGGTTTGTATCTCTTCGGCCCTCAAGCAGAACAGCATCTAGAGGCCTCACAAAAGACTAGGTCAGCCATTAAATTGGCTCGACCTCCTCCCGCTCCCTCTCGAGGGGGGGTGTTAACAAATGCCAGTTTCATAACCATCAGTCCTTTCGGGGCAAAGGCATGGGAGGTTTTAATAAAAATCAAACCCCTCAGCCTCAAAAAAAAAAAACCAGCAGAAGGCGCAAGGACCCAAAGCACCCAGCACCACCTTCTGAGTTTTTTGCCCAAGTCCCACCTCAGCTGCTCGAGAGGGACTCTTTAGCGGTGGGAGGTTGTCTGACTCAATTCTACAACCAGTGGAAGTCCATAACCTCGGACAAATGGGTCCTCCAGATAATCCGCGAGGGATATTCCCTCAATTTTTCATAGAACCCTCCGAATCGTCTCTCCAAACAGCAGCCAAAGCTGTCAGTTCCTCAGTTAGAACTTCTCGCCTCTGAGATACAAGGCCTTCTGAACAACAGGGCAGTGGGAGTAGTTCCGCTGGATCAGCGGAGCACAGGGTTCTACTCCCATTACTTTCTAGTTCCAAGGAAAACCGGGGGCATGTGCCCCATTTTGGACCTCAGAAAATTAAGCAAATTTCTTCCCAAAGAGAAATTCAGAATATCGCTAGGAACCCTGTTACCTTTGCTTCATCAACACAACTGGTTAGCCTCTCTGGACATACAGGATGCTTACCAGCATATTCCTATTCACACAAAGCATCACAAATACCTAAGGGTCGTGGCTTTGGGACAGTATTATCAGTTCAGAGTCCTGCCCTTTGGGCTATCCTCGGCGCCGCAAGTTTTTACAAAGTGTTGTGCAATTCTTGCAGCGCATCTCAGAAAAATCTGAATACAAGTGTTCTCATATCTGGACGATTGGCTGTTAGCAAGTCCTTCCAGGCAGGGAACTCTGGATGCCGTAGACAAGGCCTCACACTTTCTCATGTCCATGGAAGTCCTGCTAAACCTCAAAAAATCGTAGCTGCAGCCTTCCCAGAGACTCCTTTTCATAGGAACTCTTCTAGATACCTCTTGTGCGAAAACATTTCTTCCAGAAGATAGGAGGAGCGATATCCTACAGATGGCCCGATACATTGGAGAGAACAGCTCAGTTCCAGCTATCTCGATGCAACGGATGCTAGGTCTCATGGCATCCTCGGTGTTCATGCTACCCCTAGCATGCCTTCACATGAGAACCTCTCAATGGATGCTCAGTACTCAGTGGTCCCCGACCACTCAACCTCAGTCCTTTCTCATCAAGGTGACAGAACCTCTGAAGAGATCACTCACCTGGTGGTCGCAAGAGGACAGTCTTCTGGAAGGGTATCCCTTTGCTCCTCTGGATCATCAGATTTCCATTACCACGAACGCATCCCTGATGGGGTGGGGAGCTCACTGTCAGACTCTCCACGCTCAAGGTACATGGACTCAGCACGAGTCCCAGCTTCACATAAATGTCTTAGAAATGAGAGCTGTCCTTTATGCAGTCCGGGCTTTGAATGACATTCTCTGCCACAAGAACATTCTCCTTCAAACGGACAACAAAGCAGTTATGTATTACATCAACAAACAGGGCGGTGCTTACTCTTACCCCTTATGCAGGGAAGCAATGAGGGTCTGGTAATGGTGCTTGGAGCATAAGGCTCTAATTCAAGTGGTCTACCTGCCAGGGGTGCAGAACGAACTGGCAGACCGTCTCAGCAGAACACAGACAGATCCTCATGAATGGTCTCCCGATTCAGCCGTAGTTCAGTCACTATTCGCAGAGTGGTGAACTCCTGACCTGGACCTTTTTGCATCCCCACTCAACACAAAACTTCCTCTCTTCTGCTCCAGAAATCCAGGGCCTGGCATTTTCTGTCAGGATGCATTCAGGCTGCAGTGGACAAAACGCTTTCTATACGCCTTTCCGCCTCTTCCTCTAATTCAGAGAGTACTTCTCAAGTTCGAGTCCTGGGGGACAAAATGATCCTCATTGCTCCCTTCTGGCCTCGACAGATATGGTTTCCATTACTCAACAGTATGTCGGAAACCCCTCTGAAACCGCTTCCCCTTCAGACGAACCTTCTGACTCTGGGGCCTGTGGTCCATCCCAATATGAGTTAGCTTCACCTTCATGCTTGGCTTCTGAAGAGATAGAAGTGAACAGGTTCAATGTCTCTCGAGAGTTTCAGATATTCTTCTGGCTGCGCGCAAGCCAGCCACTAGGAAAACTTACACAGCCAAATGGAAGCGTTTTTTGCTCTGGTGTGCAAAATCTTCTTTGAATCCTTTTTCCTGCCCACCAGATAAAGTTCTAGAGTACCTTTTGGACCTCTCAAATTCAGGTCTGCAATACTCTACTGTCAGAGTTCACCTTTGCGCCATTTCAGCTTATCTTGAGCCAGTACTTTCCTTGTCACTGGCTCAGTTACCTGTAGTTAAGAGGTTTCTTAAGGGAATTCTGCATATCAGACCTCCTATCAGACATCCAGTCACAGTCTGGGACATTAATCTTGTGCTAGACATGCTCACTCGAAAACCTTTCGAGCCTCTTGCTACCTGTAAGTTAAAATTTCTCACTTGGAAAACGGCCTTCCTAGTGGCCATTACCTCGGCCCGCAGGGTCTCTGAGATACATGCCTTGGTCACAGACCCTCTGTATAGTGTGTTTCATAAAGACAAAGTAGTTCTTGGAGCCTATCCTAAGTTTCTCCCTAAGGTTGTTTCAGAATTCCATCTAAACCAACCTTTGGTCCTTCCTACTTACTTTTTGCGAACTTCCAAAATGAAGGAGAGCGTTCTCTTCATTCCTTGGACGTCAAAAGAGCTTTGCATTTCTATTTAGATAGAACAAAAGATTTTCGCAAAGCTCAACAACTGTTTGTTTCCTTGAGCGAGACCCGGCTGGGTCAGCCTGTCGCTATCAGATGTATTTCAGCATGGCTGGTGGCATGCCTTCACCACTGTTTGTTCCATGGCGCAGGTTAAGCTGGAGGGCAGAGTGTACGCTCACTCTACTAGAGCGGTCGCAGCATCCCTAGTGGAAATCTGCAACATGCCCATTGCAGATATTGGCCATGCGGCCATCTGGAGCTCAGTGCATACTTTTCGTCAAACACTATGCCCTGGATGTCCATGCCAGACAACATCTTTCATTTGGCAGGACCATCCTTAATGGACTTCTGTCCTAAAATTGTGAGCTCTTGGTCGCTCCTGCCACTCTCTTGGAGGATTATTAGCTCGGTACTCTCCCATTAGTGTGAATGAGTGGTGGAGACTTTATGTCCAGGAAGATATGGAAATTATGTACCTACCGTAATTCTTAATCTTCTTGGATGAGTCTCCACCACTCATTCACTAGCCCACCCACCATCCACGAGCTCACCTCTGTTGTTGGTCTTCACTCCCTCAATTTTAGGCTATGAAGACTTCTTTTTTTACCCTTCTTATATGGGTCTTCCGGACTATCTTATGTCCGTTTTTTAGTTAGGCTATCCTTCTTGGTTAGTTATGCTGCACCTCCTTGGAAAAAAAGGTACTGAGGTGGTTGGAAGTTCGACGCCAAGATAGTCATTACCGCACGAGCTGAGGCTCGCGGTGCCACTCCTTGCGGCTCCATTTCTGGCGCCAACCCTGTAGCAAAAAGTTTGCTCCCGCTGGGTCCTAGTGCCTCCGGCACAGATCCCATTAGTGTGAATGAGTGGTGGAGACTCGTCCAGGAAGATCAAGAATAGGTAGGTATGTAATTTCCATTTCTAGGGACATGGATATGATGTTCATCCACACTTATTGGCAGGTTCCTTGCCTTTAAATCTTGCGGAAGGTCTTCAGCTGGCTCCTCCCACCCACCGGGTGGTAAAACCTCGGCTCCGCCCATGGCGTCCAGATCTTTCTTACCGCTTGGAAGCTCAGGTTTCCTCGCAACGTTGCGTTTAAGACTGGTTCTAATTCTTGAAAAGTTCGAAATTAAAAGTTTTGCTAAAAAGACTTCAGTCTTCTTCTCCTCATGGCTCACGATGGACCGTCGACTCCGGTTTTGGAGGTGCCCTTGCGGCAGAAGATGTCTAGGGCGCATCCGCACTCCACGTCGTCTACTGCCTGGGCCTTGAGCATGACCCGCAGGCCTGCGACTTGTGCTCTTCTTTTCGGCCTATGTCCTTGAAGACCGTGCTGCCCGATTACAACTGGGGCGCCCCGAGAAAAGAATTCCACCGGTGAAATCTAAAGAGGCCCGATTGGCGGTGTCCGCGGCGGCGGGCTCGGCGGATCAGCTAGAGCAGATGATCGCCCTCGAAGAGGAGGCGGCGCGGGCCGCTTCTACCTCGGCTGCGACATTTGTCCCGCTCTCTCTCGGTGCCTCGTACTCGGCTTCTTTTAAGGAGCTTTGTCTGACCCTCTCGACCAAAGGTGAGGGTCCAACTTCTTCGGGACCTTTTCCAGGTCCAAAAAGAGCAAAAGTAAGTCTCTCCGTCGACGCTCTTGGGAGCGGGAAAGATCCCCCTCCCCTTGTCGACAGTCGACTTCGGTCGACCCCTCAGCTTCGGCCACTGGCTTCACGGTGTCCCCGTCAGGCCAGTTGACCGAGACTCCTGTCGACGCGGTCGAGATTTTTCTCGACCCGTTAGACTGGTTGTCGGCTGGAGAAGCTGAGAATCCCCTCTCCCCGTTCCCCGGTGGGAGTTGAGGATCCCGTCGGCTCGTCCGTGCCTCCGGTTCCGGAGCCTTCGGTGGGATATCGACAGGCGGAGTGCGATTTCCGACACTTCTCCTCGCCTTCCTCGGCCTAGTCGAGACTCTCGGTCTCGGACATCCTCGCGATCCAACCGATCCCGCCGTCATAGGCGGTCTCGGTCTCGGCACCGCAGCAAGCGGTGCCGCCCTTCTTCCTCTTCCTCTTCCTCAGACGAGGGGAGGCTCCGGTGCAAGTTGCGTCGGAGGTACGAGGAACTTATGTGGCAACAGCTCCTTTTGACCGGGAATAAGCCGACCCAGTCGTCTTCCCCGGCCATTAAGTGGCTGTCACCGGAGCAGCTGAAACAACCCCTCGTTGTAGTCGAGGAGCCTGTTCTCAGGCCGGTTGTTCGGCCAATTCCAGCTGCCCAACCGATTCTGGTGGAACCTCCGCCCCCACAGCCATTAGTTGGGGCTCCGACCAAAAATTCTTGGTCGGCTTTGGGTTTGCCCCATAGGCTGTTGGTCACCCTCACTCCCGATAAACCTCGGCAGGTGGAGGGTGGCTCAGGGCCGAGGCTACTCTTTGAGGACTCTTCTGAGTCCGATGATGGTTCCTCCCTCTTCTCCAATCGCATGGACTTGGAGTCCTCGGGAGAACAGTCAATGGATGATAGCCCTTCATCCTTCTTAGGGTTGCTTCGACTCATCTCGGAGTCCACCGGGATGAAGCTCGAACCCGTTTCTAAATGGGCCAGGTATCCCCTCATGGAGATTCTGGACTGAGGGGATTCTCCTACAGAGGCCTTTCCGGTGGCCGAAGCCATAGTGGGTCCGGCCTTGGAACTTTGGCAGCGTCCTGCTTCCTGCCCTGCGCCTTCGGCCAGGTTGGCCAGAAAGTATCGGTCCCTACCGGTTCCCTGTCCGGTTTTGAACACCCTCGGCCGAGGGTTGGTTACCGACAGCATTTTCGCGCGAGGCATGCAGGATGTGGACAAATCTCCGACAAGGAATCAAGAAATTGGATTATGCCGGGCGAAAAGTCTATGCTGCATCCTCTCTCGGCCTTCATCAGGCCAGTTCGGCCATCCTCATGGCACATTTTTCTCACGCCCTGTTGGGCTCCCTGGATGAGGTTGTCCCTCATCTTCCCGCTGATCTGCAGACTACCGTCAGGCAGGTGCGGGACCAGGGCAGGGCAGTGGCTAAACAGCAGCTCCAGACTGCGTTAGACATTGGGGACTCATGTGCCAGGTCTGTGGCGGCCGCAGTGGCCATGCGTCGTCGGGCTTGGCTGAGGATATCCACCTTGCCGGATACCCAGCACAAGTTGGCGGATGTTCCCTTTTGAGGACTGACCTCTTCGACCCTGGGGTGGAAGGTCGCCTGCAGAGGATCGAGAAGTCCAATGCTACCTTGGACTCGGCTCTCTTCACGCTCAGAGGACAAAGACCGCCAAGCCACAGCCTAAGCCCTTTCGTCCTTCTGCGCCCATGGCCTCCCGGCCCAACAGCGTCAGGGGCCAGCAGGCTCGACCTGGTATCCCAAGCCCAAGCCATCGGCTTCCTCCAACAGGAAGCAGGGAGGTAAAGGCCCAGGAGGTCCCTCAGCCGGTCCCTCCTCCAAGCCTGCCCAGTGACGGGCTGAGGGGTGTCGCCCCCATCCCTGTCACCTCACCCCTGGTTCCTCCCGTGGGGGGACGGCTCAGACACTTCCTTTCTGCCTGGTCCACTGTTACCACGGACAGGTGGGTCTTGGAGGTGGTGGGAAAAGGCCTACCTCTGGAATTCGAGCAGGCCCCGCTCTTCAGAGCCGTCGCACCTTGGGGGGCCTCGGGTCCGCAGCCTCACTGGCGGCTCGCCGAGCCGACATCGCTCTCCTCCTCCAAAAGGAGATGATCACGGAGGTGGAGGCCCCCCCTTCAGACCCGGGGTTCGTGTCCAGGTATTTCCTGATTCCGAAACGGACGGGGGGCTGGCGCCCCATTCTCGACCTACACGACCTGAACAAGTTCCTAAGGTCTCGAACCTTCAGGATGGTCACTCTGGCGCAGATAATACCATCTCTGGAACACGGCGTGTGGTTCTGCACTCTGGACCTACAGGATGCGTTCTTTCATGTCCCTATCCATCCATCACATTGGAGATTCCTCCGCTTTCGAGCGGAGGGACCCCTCTTAGAGTTCCAAGCCATGCCCTTCGGCTTATCTCCAGCTCCCAGGGTTTTCACCAAATGCATGGCAGTGGTGCGGCATTCTCTGGCGCGAGTCCGGTGTACCCTTACCTGGACGATTGGCTGATAGCAGCCTCCTCCAGGCGGGAGGTGGGCGGTCCAGAGATCTGGCCTTCCAGGTTTGCTCTCGAGTTGGCCTTCTCATCAACAAGGCCAAGTCGAACTCGATCGAAGCAGATGATCCTGTTCATCGGGCAGAGCTCGACTCTCTTGAGCCAGAGCACGGCTCCCGGCGGACAGGGCCGAGTTCTTACCTCCTTTGCCCAATCATTTCTGGTTGGGCAATGGCATCCACTACCGGGACTTCCTCGCCTTCTGGGTCTCATGGCGGCCCTGTACCGGCGTGGTCCGTTGGGCCGCTGGCACATCGCCCCCTTCGATTGAGGACTGGCCAGCCAGTGGTCACAGCGCTGCGATCCTTTGGACCAGCTAGTGATAGTGACCCAGGAGATGTGGCAGCTCTCCAGTGGTGGACGTTCCATTCCATCTGCAGGAGGGCATCCGTTTGTCCACCCGAGCGACGGTCTCTCTATCGACCGATGCCTCTCTGATGGGTTGGGGTGCCCATCTGGGGAACACCGAGTGCACGGCCTCTGGTCCCCGCGGGAGTCCCGATGCCACACCAACCTGCTGGAGCTCCGAGCGGTCCGCCTAGCTCTCACCGCCTTTGCTCTGTTTCTCCGGGGTCAAGTGGTCCGAGTCCAGACGGACAATACCACGACCATGTACTACCTGAACCAGAGATGAGACACGCTCCATGCTTCTATGCAAGGAAGCTCTCCGCATTTGGTCACCGTCGCAGCCTGGGCGGATCTCCTAGCCATTCATGTGGCAGGAGCCTCCAACACCCTGGCCGATGCCCTGAGCCGGATAGGGGCTGCATCTCACGAGTGGTCTCTCCTGCCGGAGGTAGTACAAGATCTGTTCTCCCACTGAGGCACAGTTCAGGTGGACCTGTTTGCATCCAGGGAGAACGCGAAGCTGAGGCTGTTTCATGCCCGCCCCCCTCAGCAGGGCTCGCTGCAGGGGGATGTCTTCTCGAGGCTGTGGACCCCGGGCCTCTTCTACGCCTTTCCCCCATTTCCCTTGATTCACAAGGTGCTTCTCAAAGCAAGGAGGGACAAGGCACAGGTGATCCTGATAGCCCCAGACTGGCCCCGCCAGTTCTGGTACCCAGATCTCCTCAGCCTCAGCTCCAGGCTCCCGAGGCAGCTTCCAGCTCGCCTGGACCTGCTCTCAGTCAATCAGGGGAAGGTGTTCCATCCGGACCTTCAATCCCTGCACCTGACGGCCTGGTTCCTGAGCGGCTAGAGTTCCAGGCCTTGGGTCTTTCCGACGAGGTCCTCAATGTTGTTGAGGCGTCCCGTATGGAGTCGACCAGAAAATGCTATGCCTTCAAATGGAAGAGATTCTCCATTTGGTGTCAGGGCAAGGGCTTGGACCCTTCCTCTTGTTCTGTGGCAAGCATTCTGGACTATTTATGGTCCCTTTCTAGTCGAGGGCTTAGGTCGGCGACCTAAAGGTGCACCTGGCAGCCATCTCTGCTTACGAGCGCGGGCGGGGCAGTGTTAGGCGCCAGGAAAAGGTAGTCGGGAGCTTTTCAAAGGCCTTGATCACATTTCCCTCCGGTCACGAGAACCTCCACCTCCGTGGGATTTACTGCTGGTACTGGCAAAGCTCATGGGCAAGCCATTCGAACCAATGCACAGGTGTGATCTCTCTCACCTGTCGTGAAGACCGCCTTCTTGGTGGCTATCCGTCAGCCAGAAGGATGGGAGGCTCCAGGCGCTTTGCATCGAGTCTCCTTACCTGGTCTTCCACAGGGACAGGTTGTCCTGCGCCCCACCAATTCCTTCCGAAGGTGGTGTCGGGAGTTCACCTTAACCAGGTGCTGACTCTGCCGGTGTTCTACCCCAATCACACCTTGGAGGCCGAATTTGGGCTCCATACACCTGGACCCTAGAAGGCTCGCTTATTATAAAAGTAGCGCGGCTGAAAGTCGGGAGAGGGTTCGACAGCTGTTTGTCACCTACGCTGAAGCCGCACCTGGCAGACCTGCAGCCAAGCAGGCGATAGGCAGGTGGGTCCTCCTACATAGATCGCTGCTATAAGTTGGGCGGGCATGGAGCCTCCCAGAGGATAGAGCTCATTCTACCCGTCCATGCTGCCGGTGGCTGCTTCCAGGGCGTCCCTATCAGGAAATCTGCAGGACTGCTACCTGGAAGTCAGCACACACCTTTATTACCCATTACCACATCGACCTTGAGTCAGGCGGGATGCTGGTTTTGGGGCCTCGGTTCTCAGTCCTTATTTCCCAAGTAAGTATTGGGTGTGTGCCTTGCCTCCCTCCTCCGGAGAACTAGGAGTCTGCCAATAAGTGTGGATGAACAACATATCCATGTCCCTAGAAATACAGGTTACTCACCTGTAACAGGAGTTCTAGGAATGGTATATGTTGTTCATCCACACACCCGACCTCGGCTTCAGCGCACAGCCTGGAGCTTCCAGCGGGCCAGATCTGGCGTCTTGGGGCGGAGCCGAGAGTTTTACCACCCGGGTGGGTGGGAGGAGCCAGCTTGTAGACCTTCCGGCAAGATTTAAAGCGGCAAGGAACCTGCCAATAAGTGTGGATGAACAACATATACCATTCCTAGAACTCCTGTTACAGGTGAGTAACCTGTATTTTATGGGCGGGGTGAGCCTGACCACACAGCAGAGTTTTGAATTTCATTCTAAGATTCCATAATTAGCATAACATTCTAGGCCCCAGGACAGCTCATTCCAGGGGACTGAGTGCAGTTGTTAAGCATTGTGAGTGTCCCTTGGAAGAAACAACATTACTACAGTGAGTAATTTTTTCTTCAGGTAAAGCACTGGTTTTCATATAATATCCAGTACTGTTAGGTAGAAAAAACATCCAATAAGCACCTAGAAGAAAATCATTTCAGAAATAAAAAGTAATAAGGGACTACTTTTAAAAATAACTAACATGTCCAGCTCCATGGCGCCGAGTGATGGAGGATTGCCTGGCACAGTGGCGAACTGGGTTTGTGCCCAAGCCCGGGATGGCAGGAGTGGTGTCTGGTGGGGAGGGTTCGGAGTGTCTGTCGGACGCTCTTCTCCCTGGGAGGGGGTTGGCATGAGCCTGCTTTACTCTCGAGCAGCTTCTTGCAGCCTGTAGTGGTGTCGCACTTTGCAGCATGGGTGACCACGCACTGCAGTGTATCAAGTCAGGATACCATGTGCGTGCGTCTGCCTTGTGGATTGGGGGATGGAAAAACCAGAAAATGGCCGCTCGGTCGACTGGATGATGGTCGCTGGGTCTGCTCCACCATGAAGCCCCAGAGGAAAGCCCTCTCTGACTGCCCCTGTAGCCCCTGTGCTCGGTCAAGGTCGAATCCCAGTCTCTGTTCTTTCCTGAGGGCCCAGGGTAGGGATGCTCCCCGGCCCCCGACAAAGGGATACATCAAGCGTGCCTAGTGCAAGGGAATCGAGTTCAGCAGCAAGGATGTCAGGAGGGGCCGACTTGGCTAGTCAGGAGTCTTAGATGGCCCAAAGGAGTGGATGGCCAGGCAGTGGGGGATAAAATGGCAATGCAAAAAAAAAATCTACCGTTTTCTGCCTGCTAGATTTTTGTGCTACTAGATCTTTAAAACAAAAAATATGGGAAACAGGGCTATCTGATGGTCCATTGTATAGCGCGTTCTGCTCCGACACTGGCGATCTGAGTTCAGGAGCTAGCTGGTTAGCCTAGAAATGCTGGGAGGCAGTGCCATGCAGCAGGGCTGTCCTAGAGAGGGAAGAACAGTAGCGGCCCCTGTAGTGGGCCAGAGTGATTCTTTTTGAAATTTAAAATACTTTATTGACGTTTTAAAATGAACCATCAGTAACCCACACCAGGTACTTGGGTTAAATCCCAGTACTGGCCAGCCTGGTGGCACAGAGGGTTGAGACGCTGGGCGCCACACCTCGAACCCCGCTGGCGACCCAGGTTCAGGAACAGACTCGGGACACTGGGGGCTGACAGGGGAAGGAGAGGATTGAGCATCCAGAGGACTGTTCTCCTCTCTGGGGGTGGAAAGCCTCACTCAAGTAGTGGCCCCCGGTGGAGACCGGGAGCATTACAGGTAGCGGCACAGGGGGGACAACCAGGAAAACAAGAAAAACCGCTCCGGATTGGCCGGATGACGGCACCCGGTCCAAGGCACACCCGAAGACTTCCTGCGGGGTCTGCCCCATCTCAGTAACACTCGAGGCAGATAGAAAGAATAGTGTTCAAACAACATGAAGTCTTGCTGTATTCTGACTATTTGCAGTGATCTCCAGCCTTTGAACTGCCCCAGAGAGGAAAGAGTTAACTTTCCATGCAAGGCATGGAACGCTGAGCTCGAGCTCGGTTGAGCCTCTGTCTGCTGTTGTTTGAACCCCAACCGCCAGATTCTTAACTCCGCCTCACTGAACAGTCGCTCCGGAGATTTCTCCTTCGCTTGGTTCAAAAAAGTCGGTTAAAG
This sequence comes from Neoceratodus forsteri, assembly GCA_016271365.2. Taxonomy (NCBI): domain Eukaryota; kingdom Metazoa; phylum Chordata; order Ceratodontiformes; family Ceratodontidae; genus Neoceratodus; species Neoceratodus forsteri. The sequence continues at coordinate 1,820,867,057 of CM057449.1, read as the reverse complement.
TGTCGTTTTTTTCTCTCGGTTTCGACCGAATTTCTACAATCTAATCTGTTGGTTAAGTCTCTGTCTGCGGTACCGTGAGTACTAGATAGGTTTCTATATTAGTTTTCTGTGTGGAACTTGTAAACATTGGATCGGTTCAGTTTGAACCAATCAGGTTTGTGAAAAAGTTTTTTCTGATTTATTAGATTGTGGTAACAGGTCCGTATCGGTTCTGAAAAAATGGATTTCATTACGTTTTTTTCCAAGACCCGTAACATGGTCAGAAACCGATAGGGGTGTCTTGCCTGGCAGATTGCCAAAAAAAGGGTAAGTTTGGTTAGGACTGGCCAAGTCTGAGAAACCTAAGAAAAGAAATGGGCCCACTGGGTTTCAACACTGTAGTGTGTGTAGGGAAGCCTTTGCTAAGGCTGATCCCCACACCACCTGTGTTTATTGTCTGGGGTTTGACCACCTCGATTCTGACTGCCAGATTTGCAAAAGTTTTCCCAAAGCTATCCTGGATAAGAGAGTAGGTAGACTGAGGGAAAGGGAGGCCGAGAAGTCCGCTGACCCAGATGGCCAGCCTGGTTTGGTTCCGACTGAACCAGAAGGAGTGCCCTCTGACCAGGGCGAAACTTCTTCGGGCAAATGGAGAACCGACTCTGAGGAGTCTGTTCCGGTTAAAGGAAAAAGAAGGGATAAGTCGGCCGGTTCGGATCCACAAGTTCTTTCTCCGACCGCTGATGAAATAGCCAAAGCGATAAGGATTGTTCAGTCTCTAACTTCAGTTCCGACTGAACCGGCACCATCGGTTAGGGGCTCGGTTTGGTCGGTTCCCCCGGTTCCGGATTATAATTTAGAAGAATTTTATGAACTGGAGGAGGAGGAGGAGGGGGAGTATGAGGATAGTGATGGTGATTATGAAAGTCTGGATGTGCCCATTGATCCGGACATCTCCCCAGACAGACCTTCAGATATTTCTCCTCCTAGGCTTTCTGAGTCCACTTCCCACTTTATGTTTTACAAAAAAGTGGCTGAAACCCTCCAGCTTCCTATGGAAGAAGCAGTAGAGGATCAAGAGGAGCCTGATTACATTGAGGTGATGGACATCCCAGAGTCCAGGAGATTGTCTGTTCCCCTCCATAAGTCTTTTGGGAAACAGACATTTAAAATTCTAAAAACTCCTAATTCCATACCTCCTGTGGACAGAAGAATGGACAAGAGGTATAATCTTTCAGGCTCAGATACGGAGTTCCTTTCCCAGCAATGCAGCCATGTTGGGGTAGTGCAGGCTGCTGCCTGTGATAAGGCAAATGTACCCTTGGCTTCACACCCCGCAGATATGCACTCCAGGAGAATTGATGCCATGGCAAAGAAACGGTACATGGCAGAATCTTTGAGACTCAGGCAGGCTAATTATATGACCTACACAGCTAGATACCAGAAGTCCAGGTGGGACACTGTGATGGCTTTAGCTAAACAGGTCCCTGACCAGCTTGCCAAGGAGCTGGAGCAGGTGGCTGCAGATGGGATTGAGGCATCCAAGGTGCAGTTTCATGCTGCTGTGGACTCCAGTGATGTTTCATCTAGAGTCATGGCTACATCTGTGGCCCTTCGAAGGATGGCTTGGCTCAGATGTACTAGCCTGTCACAGGATACCCAGACTAAGGCCATGGATTTTCCTGTCATTGGTAATTCTCTGTTTGGGGAGCAGACAGAGAACACATGAAAGAAAATGGACGCAGTGCAGGATCACCTACAGGAGTGCTCAGGCCAAAGAAGGCAAGCCACTCCCCAGAGGCAGCATTCCAGGGGCAGGGCAGGCCTTTTCATAGACCTTTTACCAAGCCCAGGCCTCCTCTTCTGCCTTTGCTCAGAGGGGTTCTTTAGAGGGAGGCAGGCGGGGTATGAGCAGACCTGCTCCCACTCCTCAGCCTAAAGCCCCTGCCAAGCAGGCACCCTGATGGGTCTGCCCGGGCCGATTCTCCACTACCTATAGGGGGCAGGCTGGCTTACTTTGTCCAGGACTGGAAGTCTTTAACATCAGACAAGTGGGTCCTGGAAGTAGTAAGCCAGGGACTGGTTCTCAGCTTCAAAAAATTCCCCAAGATGAGAACCGGATCCTTTCCACCTGCAAATCCTTTAGAGGCCCTTGCCCTAGAGGCAGAGGTCTCTTCCCTCTTGGCTCTCAGAGCCATAGAAAGGGTTCCACCCTTACAAAGGGGAAAATGATTGTACTCCAGGTACTTCCTAACCCCCAAAAAGACAGGAGAATGGCGGCCCATCCTGGATCTAAGATATTTAAACAAGGGAGTAATTCTGCCCTCTCTAACGCCAGGGGACTGGCTAGTCTCCCTGGACCTCAAGGATGCCTATTTTCACATTCCCATCAGGTGCTCCCACAGAAAGTACCTCAGGTTCGTGTTGCCCTCAGGCCACTATCAATTCAGAGCAATGTCCTTTGGCCTAACATCAGCCCCAAGGGTGTTCACAAAATGCCTGGCAGTAGTGGTTGCTTTCCTAAGGAGAAAAAAGATCTCCATCTTTCCATACCTGGACGACTGGCTCATAGTGGGTCAGTCTCCAGACCAAGTCAGGTCACATCTCCAGATAACCCAGCAATTGCTCACTTCCTTAGGATTCCTCCTAAATCTTTCAAAGTCGGTTCTGGAGCCAGTACAGCTCCTCACCTTTATAGGGGCAGAACTGGATACAATAAGGGCAAGGACCCTTATGAAACTGGCCTCTTCATTCACCCTTCAAGTGTCTCGACCAGCAAGGCACTTTCTGCAGCTCCTGGGCCACATGGTAACCTCTACGGCAGTGGTCCAGGGAGCACGGTTTCAGATGAGGGACATTCACTTCCACTTAAGAGCCTTCTGGTCCCAGAGATGGGATTCTCTGACCAAACTAGTCCCTGTGACTCGAACCCTGATCCAGGCTTTGCAATGGTGTCAGGATCAGGACAATCTAAGGCAAGGAGTTCCTTTTGTCACTCAATCTCATTTTCTAATCCTTACCACAGATGCCTCCCTCTTGGGCTGGGGAGCCCACTTTGGGGATCTGACCACCCAAGGGCTGTGGTCACCTCAAGAATCTCTGCTTCACATCAGTCTCTTGGAACTCAGAGCAGTGTTTCTGGCACTGCAAGTTTTTTCCAAGTCTTTTCAGAACAACGTAGTCCAGATCAGAACAGACAATTCCACAACAATGTGGTACATCAACAAGCAAGGGGGCGCTCAGTCTACGGCCTTGTGCACAGAAGCAATGAAGTTGTGGTCTCTGGCCTATTCCCTGCAATCCCCTCTGGTAGCAGTACACCTCCCAGGGAAGGACAATGTCCTGGCAGACGCTCTCAGCAGGATATCTCAGGGCCATCACGAATGGTCCCTGGATCCCCTAGTTTTGAAGGTGATTTTCTCCAGATGAGGCACTCCACAGATAGATCTTTTTGCAGCTCCAGACAATCACCAACTTCCCCTTTTTTGCTGCAGACCCCCAGTATTGGGCTCAGTCCCCCTGGATGCTCTAGTTCTCAATTGGGAAGGGAAGTTTTGTATGCTTCCCCCTTCCCTCCTGTTCAAGGTACTAGTCAAAATCGGGTCTCAACCCTGCAAAGTGATTCTGATTGCTCCAGATTGGGCCAGACAGCCCTGGTACCCACTGTTGCTGTCCTTAGCAGTCCACCTTCCCCTGTCTCTTCCCAGGAATTACAACCTGTTGACATCCTCTCAGGGGAGAGTTTGGTATCCGAATCTCAAATCTCGCTATCTCAAGGCCCGGCTCTTGAAGAGTTAGAGTTTACTGATCTGCATCTCTCTCAAGGTGTTCTGGATATTCTAAAGGCTTCTCGAAAGCCTTCCACCAGAAAGACTTACAATTCCAAATGGAAAAGGTTCACTATTTGGTGCTCTGGTAAGCATATTTTTCCAGAGTCTGCTGGGTTGCCTACAGTTCTGGACTATATGGTTCATCTCAATAGCTTGGGGCTCAGACCAGCTACACTCAAAGTACATTTAGCAACTGTTTCTGCTTTTTTGTCAGTAGGTAAGCCCTCTTCTCTTTCAGCTCATCCTGTATTTTGTAAATTCTTCAAGGGATTGTTACACACCAATCCTCCCTTCAGGGACCCTGCTCCTGCTTGGGACCTAAATGTTTGCATTGCTCAGCTTATGCAACCCCCTTTTGAGCCTTTGTCCTCAGCAGAGCTTAAGTACTTTACTTGGAAAACTGTGTTCTTGGTAGCCATTACTTCTGCCAGACGCATCAGTGAGTTACAGACCCTGTCAGTGGAGCCTGATTGTATCTCTTTTCATAGAGATAAGGTGGTCCTAAGAACTAATAGGAAGTTTTTGCCTAAGGTGGTCTCAGATTTCCACCTTAAGCAGTCTATGTCTGTTCCTGTTTTCTTCACTGACCGTTCCTCCTCTGGAGAGACGAGGCTGCACAGCCTGGACGTGAAAAGTGCCCTTAGCTACTACATAGAGCGCACCAAGGGTCACAGGTTTGACTCCCTCCAATTGTTCCTCACTTATGGTGAGGTTGGTAAGGGAAAACCTGCCACTAAAAGATATATTGCCAGGTGGATTGTCTCTTGTATACAATTCTGCTATGAAAAATTGGGTAGGACTCCACCCTCAGGCCTGAGGGCTCACTCTACTAGAGGTACAGCTGCTTCCTGGCTGCTGCCGGGATATTCCTATCTTAGAGATATGTCAGCGGCCACCTGGAAAACAGTCCATACTTTTAGAAAGCATTTACTCTCTGGATATCCAGGCTAGGAGTGATGCTCGGTTTAACAGCAGTACTTCAGATCCTGTTCCCAAAGTAGGTTCTGTCAAGTCCTCCATGGAGGTACTGCTTGGTAGTCTGCAAATAGTCAGAATACAGCAAGACTTCATGTTGTTTGAAGAAAAAATTACTCACCTTAGTAATGTTGTTTCTTCTAATGGAGTCTTGCTGTATTCTGACCTCCCCCCCCGCCACCCCTCTCAGAACCTGGTTTTGGGATGTGGGTGGGCAGGAGCAGTGTTGGCACCCTAGAGGTGCCTTCTTTTCTCATTCTCTTTAATTTTTGGGTGCGTGTTGTGTTTTGTTTTTTGGGTTTCCTGACTTGAGTCTTTGCTTTGAAACCAAAAAAACCTTTTTATTAAATTTAGTTGCCAGTTGGCTAGTGTGAGTTTGCAGTTTCCACACAGGACGCCCAGTGAGTATAGCTCATAAAGATCTGGTGGTTGGGGTTCAAACAACAGCAGACAGAGGCTCAATCGACCTCGAGCTCAACGTTCCATGCCTTGCATGGAAAGTTAACTCTTTCCTCTCCGGGGCAGTTCAAAGGTTGGAGATCACTGCAAATTGTCAGAATACAGCAAGACTCCATGAGAAGAAACAACATTACTAAGGTGAATAATTTTTTCTGCTGGGCTATTCCCTCCCAACACACACACACCAGTGCCTTCCCCCTTGGAGGAGAGGGACCCACTCAGCAAAGGGTAACGCCGAGCTACCTCGAGGTAGGGTGCAGATATGAGGTGGAAGGGCGCCCGGGCAAGTTGGAAGGGTGCAGGGGACCTAGGGATGCCTGAAGGAGTGATGTATCCAGAACCTAGAGGGGAGAAAATAGATAACACAAAAAAATCCTACTACTGACACTGTAATGCAGCATGTTTGGGGGGATGTACTACTGAGGTGCCGTCTTTTGGATTAGATGTTAAATCGAGGTCCCATCTGCCTGTTCTGGTGGTAGTTCAGTTGGATGTTAAAGATCCCATGGCACTTCTTGAAAAGAGTTGGGGAATTTTTTATTTGAAACATAAAACAAAATCATAACAAACAGTGTTACATCACGTAATCATATACAAAAAAAATATAATGAAAGAAAAATAGAAGAGCATGTGGGGAAAAAAGAAAATGGAAACATATCATGTCATGGGTACAATATTGGAATATAAGAGAGGGAAAACAAAAGGAAAGAGCAATACTATAAATAATCACGAAATGGCAGGGCAGCCATAACATTTAAACTAACTTCTGCATTACCCAATCACAATTTTTCCATAATGCATTAAATTTTGTTCTAGAAAGAGAAGTTCTTTCCTGTACATACAAAGTGTGCAAAAAAAAACCAATACCTGTTGAACTACCCCTTTTGGGGAAACTTCTTTTTGTTGTAGTAAAAAAACATGAGTTTGCCATGTATAGTACTTATAAGCAGCAAACATAACCCTAAGAGTACTCTTATGGTATTTCCAAAAAACATGGGAATATATACCTAAGATCAGAATCTCATATGTTATGGAAGTCAGTTGTGGGTCTTTCCAAATATTTTGTAAAATAAGCCAAACTTGTTCAGCAAAGGGACATGTTATAAGAAAATGTTCTTAAGTCTGTAAAACCTAACAGCATGTAAGCCTAGGACAACATTGTTCTTCTAATGCCTTGTGTTTTAAGTTATTCTGTACCCCTAGTCGTCCGTGGCAAGATGGCCAAACTACGTTCCACATCTGTTAAGTAATTCTTTTGTCTGTCAGCTGGAGGCAGGCTTCTGTCATATTTATTTCCAAACACTCTGGGAATATCGGTTGTTCAAATGGTATGTCGGAAATAATATGAGTATAGAAAGTTTTCTGTGAAAAAGAGCCAAGTAATGGCAAAGTAACCCTCCTTTGGCACAGTTTTGTTAAACTAGGTTTAAGGAGCCCAGGGATCCCTTTAGCACGAGTAAGTGTAGTGACATTTAAAAGGCTTGAACCCCATTTGTCATTTAATGTCAAAAACCATGAAAACCTGAAATTAAGCCACTGTAACCTTTTATCTGTAATAAGATATCTAATTTCTATAAATAAAAATACTGTGGAAAAAACTATGGGGTTAAGCATTCTAATTCCTCCTAGGGTGTTATCATAGTACATAAAAACCCGCCTAATGGGGTTTAAACGACTACCCCATAATCCTTGGAAATATATTTGCAATATCCGTGGTTCTAAGGGAAAGGGAATAGGGAAAACATTTGACACACGTAAAAGCTGTGGTGTTATTAAAGTTTTCACTAGGTAAACCCTCTTTTTTTTGGGAGATAGTTTGATTCTTCCATTGCTGAAGTAAACCTTGGCATTTGTCAAGTGCTTTTTCCCAGTTGTAAGAAGCATCATCTCTTGTGCCAAATGTGAGTCCTAAAATAATAATGGGGTCTGTCTGTACTGGTATGATAGACTGGGGGGCAGGGTAATGATTTCTAGATATTGGATTAATTTGAAAGCAACGGCTCTTATCATAGTTTAATTTGGCTCCTGATACGGATTCATATGCCTGAAGTGTCTCTTCTATAGTGGGAATAGCCTCTGCAGATTGTGTAGTACAACAGAGTTCGTCAGCATATGCACTTATGGCAGTCAGTTCAGGAAGTCCTGGAATTTTTATACCTGGGATATGACTACATATTTTAATCTTGCAAATTAGAGGGTCAGTTGCAAAAAGGTACAAAATAGGACTTAAAGGACGTCCTTGGCAGACCCATCTTAGTATATGAAACGTTGTGCCTGTAGTTTTATTTATGAATGGTGTTATGGTAGCAGAGTTATATAGTAATTTTATCCAAGATGTAAATTTAGCAGGAATCCCATAGGCATGGAGCATATCAAATAAGTAAACATGGTTGACCCTATCAAAGGCCTTCTGTTGGTATAAAGATAAAATCCACCCTGACTGACCCTGTGTGGTACCTAAGTCCATCACATCGCGTAAAAACTGTAAATTACAAAAGTTAGAGCGATTTGGAATGCTGCATGATTGCATAGGAGAGATTACATTATGGGCTATGTGTGACAGCCTATGGGTTAAAATAATGGAAAGAATTGTATAGTCCACATTTAATAAACCAATCAGTCTCCAATTAGTTAGAATAGTATGGTCACCTTTTTTATAAAAAAGAATAACCAGTGCTTGGGAGAACCTAGTGGGAATATGTGAAGTTTGTAATAAGGAGTTAAATAATATAGTAAGAATAGGACTCAGTTGTGCTTGAAAAGTTTTAAAAAATTCAACAGTTAAACCGTCTTCTCCTGGAGAAGTACCAGGTTTTAGTTTTGTGATGGCTTGTGTTACTTCCTGCAAGGAAATATCAGTTACTAAAGAGAAAATATCAGTGTCAGAAAGATGTGGTATGGATAGATCAGAGAAATAAAATAGTCCATGGTCCCTATGGTTTCAGTCGTTTTCCAAAACTGGTTGTATAAATAATCATGTACCACCCTCTGGATTCTGTTTATCTGTAATCAAGTCCGATTCATCGGGAAGCAACAGGCTGTCCACCGTGGATGCTTTTACTCTGGTTGCACAGCTGTGAAAAGTGTCTAGTGTAGGTTGTCAACCCTGAGTGCCAAATTGGGATTCCAATTTGAGACTAAAAAATCTGTTATATTGATATTTAGACATTTCTGCCTTAGGTTTTTGTATTTGAGATGATAAATCAATGTTCTAGGGACATGGATATGTTGTTCAATCCACATTTACTGGCAGGTTCCTCACCACTTTAAAACTTGCCGGAAGGTCTTCAAGCTGGTTCCTCCCACCCACCCAGGTGATGAAACTCTCGGCTCCGCCACATGACGCCAGATCTTCCTTACTGCTTGGAAGCTCAGGTTCCCTCCTTTGCGCTCTGCGTTTTAGGCCTGGATCTGATCTCTTCAGTCAACCTGAAACTTATATTAAAATTTACAAGACTTCGGTCTGTTTCTTTCTTCGCGGCTGCGATGGACAAGTGGACTCCCGGATTTCGGCAGTGCCCCTGCGGTCAGATGATGTCCGGACTGATCTGCACTCACGTGCGTTTACCACCTTGGGCTCGAGCATGATTGCAGGGTTTGCAATCCCAGTAAGTCCTTCTCGGCCAGGGTTCTTGAGGATCGTGACTGCCAGACTGCAACTTGGGCCTCTCGAGAAACGCTATCCTCCCGGTAAAGTCGAAGGAGGCCCGTTGAAGCTGATGTCATGGCGCGGCCAGCTCGGTTGAACAACTCGAGCAAATGATCACCCTCGAGGAGGCGGCCCAGGCTGCATCATCTTCATCCTCGGTTGCGGCATTTATCCCACTCTCTTTGGGCTCCTCCTACATGGCTTCGTTCAAAGAGCTTTGTCAGTCCCGCTCCACCAAAGGGAAGGGCCCTTTGGGACATTTCTCTCGGTCCAAGAAGAAGGACTCTAAGGGTAAGTCCCACCGTCGACGTTCGTGGGAGCAGGAGAGGTCCCCTTCCGCGGATAGTCGACACTCAACTTCAGTCAAGGTTGCGGCTAAGGTCGCTGGCTTCCACGGTGTCCCGTGAGGTCACCCGGCTGAGAACCAGCGTGATGCCGTCGAGATTTTTCTCGACCCATCGGACGGATTGTCAATGGAGAAGCGACAACCCTGCTTCACCGGGTTCTGCGTGAAACCGAGATTTGCCTGTGCCGGAGTCTCCGTTAAGGTCCCTCGAACCGAGGAGGCGGTTTCCCCCTTCCTCTCAGACCCACCCTTGGAAACACAGAGGGTCTTGGTCTCAGTCTCGGTCTCGGCACCGAGGAAAGCGGCGGCACCACTCATCCTCATCTTCTTCCTCTTTGGAGGATAGGCTTCGGTGCAAATTGCGTCGGCGCTACAAGGATCTGATGTGGCAGCAGCTCCTTTTGACCAGGAACAAGCCGACTCCGTCGCCTTCCACGGCCATTAAGTGGCTGTCACCAGAGCGGCTGAAACAACCCCTCATTGTTCTCGAGGAGCCGAAGTTGGCACCGGTTGTTCAGCTGAAAACAGCTGCGCCACCCATTGTGGTGGAACCCCCGCCTCCTCAGCCTAAAACTGGGGCACCGACCAAGGATTCTCGGTCGGGTCAGGGTTTGCCCCATCGGTTGTCGGTCACCCTCACTCCCGATTGACCTCGGCAAGTGGAGGGTGGCACAGGCCCTCGGCAGCTGTTTGCAGACTCCTCGGAGTCTGACGATGATTCCTCACTGTTCTCCAGGCCCCCTCGACCTGGAATCCACTGGGGGTCAGTCAGTGGGCGAGAGCCCATCCTCGTTCCTGGGAATGCTTCGGCTCATCTCAGAATGTACTGGGATGAAGCTCAAACCCGTTTTCAAGCGGGCCAAGTATCCTCTCACAGAGATACTGGACCAAGGGGATTCCCCACGGAGGCCTTTCCGGTGGCCGAAGCCATTATTGGCCCGGCTCTGGAGCTATGGCAGTGGCCAGCTTCTTGTCCAGCTCCTTCGGCCAGGATGGCCCGAAAGTATGCCGTCCCCATGGGTTCTCTCTCTGGATTCTCGGAACACCCTTCTGCGGAGGGGCTTGTGACTGACAGTGTTTTCTGGCACTCCGGAAACTCTCGGGACGTGGACAAGCCACCTAATAAAGAGTCCAGGAAATTGGACTACTCTGGGCATAAAGTCTTCCTCCTTAGGCCTTCGTCAGGCCAGTTCGGCCGTTCTGATGGCACACTTTTCACACGCCCTGTTGGGCTCCCTGGATGAGGTGATTCCTTATCTCCTGGCTGACCTCCAGACTGCAGTCAAGCAGATGCGGGATTAGGGAAGGGCAGTGGCTAAGCAACAGCTCCAAACTGCTTTAGACATTGGAGACTCTTGTGCCCAGTCATCGCAGCGGATACCCAGCACAAGCTGATAGACGTTCCCTTCCTGGGTACCGACTTGTTTGGTCCCGGGTTGGAGGGTCATCTGCAGAGGATCGAGAAGTCCGATGCCACCTTGGACTCAGTCACGTCTGCCCAGAAGGACAAAGGCCGCCAGCAGCAGCATAAGCCCTTTCGGCCTTCTGCCCATGCGGCACGTCCGGCCCAGCAACACCAGCATCAGGGCCAGCAGGCTTGCACTTGGCTCCCCAAAGCCAAGCCTGCAGCTTCCTCCTGCAGGAAGCCTGGAGGGAAAGGTCCTGGAGGCCCCTTGGCCGGTCCTTCCTCCAAGCCTACGCAGTGACGGGTTGAGGGGTGTCACCCCAACCTCCTCACTCCTCCCTGGATTCTCCCCATGGGGGGATGGCTCCGCCACTTCCTTTCTGCCTGGTCCAATATCACCATGGACCGCTGGGTGCTGGAAGTGGTACGAAAGGGCCTGCCTCTGGAATTCGAGCAGTCCCCACCCTATTGAGCCGTCGCCCCACGGGGGGGGGCTATGGGGTCCACAGCCTGTCTGTTGGCTCATCGAGCCCACATTGCCCTGCTCCTCCAGAAGGAGGTGATCAGGGAGGCGGCAGATCCTGCACCAGACCCAGGGTTTGTGTCCAGGTACTTCCTGGTCCCAAAACGGGCGGGGGACTGGCACCCCATTCTAGACCTACACGACCTGAACAAGTTCCTAAGGTCTCGAACCTTCAGGATGGTCACTCTGGCTCAGATCATTCCATCCTTGGAGCGAGGGGTGTGGTCCTGTTCTCTGGACCTCCAGGACGCATTCTTTCACATCCCAATCCATCCGTCCCATCAGAGATTCCTCTGCTTCAGGGCGGAGGGGTCCCTTTACGAGTTCCGGGCCATGCCCTTCGGCCTCTTTTCAGCTCCCAGGGTCTTCACCAAATGCATGGCAGTGGTGACAGAATTCCTGCGGCGCCGAAGGGTCCGGGTGTACCCTTACCTGGACAACTGGCTGATTGCAGCCCTCTCCAGACCGGAGGTGGAGCGGTCCAGGGATCTGGCCCTCCAGGTCTGCTGTCAGATTGGCCTTGTTATCAACGAGGCCAAATCGGAACTCATGCCAATGCAGGTGATTCAATTAATCGGGGCAGAGCTCGACTCTCTTCGAGCCAGAGCACGGCTCCCAGCGGACAGGGCCGAGGTTCTTTCCTCCTTTGCCCAATTATTTCTGGTTGGGCAGTTGCGCCCTGCCCGGGACTTCCTGCACCACCTGGGCCTCATGGCGGCCTGCACCAGCATGGTCCATTGGGCCCACTGGCACATGCGTCCCCTTCAATGGGGGCTGGCCCGCCAATGGCCACAGCGCTCCGGTCCTCTGGACCAGCCAGTGATAGTGACCCAGGAGATGGGGAACACTCTCCAGTGGTGGATTGTTCCGTCTCATTTTCAGGAGGGTATCCCATTTGTCTGCCCAGAGCTGATTGTCACTCTAACGTCCGACACCTCTCTGATGGGTTGGGGTGCCCATCTGGGGGAGCTCAGAGCGCATGGCCTCTGGTCCCCTCAGGAGTCTCGATGCCACATCAACCTGCTGGAGCTTTGAGCGGTCCGACTAACCCTCACCGCCTTCGCTCCGTTTGTACTGGGTCAAGTGGTCCAGGTCCAGACGGATAATACCACGACCATGTACTACCTAAACCGCCAGGGCGGGATGCGCTCCTTGCCTCTGTGCAAGGAAGCTCTCTGCACTTGGTCCCTCGTGAGCAGACTGGAGGCAGATCTCCTAGCCATCCATGTGGCAGGAGCCTCCAACACTCTGGCCGATGCCTTAAGCCGGATAGGTGCTGCATGTCACGAGTGGTCTCTCCTGCTGGAGGTAGTACATGATCTGTTCTCCCACTGGGGCACATCTCAGGTGGACCTGTTCACCTCCAGGGAGAATGAGAAGCTTAGGCTGTTTCATGCCCGCCCCCCTCAGCAGGGCTCGCTGCAGGGGGATGCCTTCTGGAGGCCGTGGACCCCGGGCCTCTTCTACGCCTTTCCCCCATTTCCCTTGATCCACAAGATGCCTCTCAAGGTGAGAAGGGACAAGGCGCAGATGATTCTGATAGCCCCAGACTGTCCCTGCCAGTTCTGGTATCGAGATCTCCTCAGCCTACGCTCCAGGCTCCTGAGGCGGCTTCTAGCCCACCCAGACCTGATCTCAGTCAGCCAGGGGAAGGTACTTCACCAGGACCTTCAATCCCTGCACCTGACGGCCTGGTTCCTGAGTGGCTAGAGTTCCAGGCCTAGGGGCTTTCTGACGAGGTCCTCAACGTTGTTGAGGCTTCCTGTAAGGAGTCGACCAAAAAATGCTATGTCTTCAAATGGAAGAGATTCTCTATTTGGTGTCAGGATAAGGGGTTGGACCCTTCTACTGTTCCTTGGCTAGCATTCTGGACTACCTTTGGTCCCTTTCTCAGCTAGGACTTCGGTCGACGACCGTTAAGGTGCACCTGGCAGCCATCTCTGCTCACTGGGCGCGGGCCGGAAAGCAGTCGGTGGCACAGGAAAAAGTGGTCAGGTGCTTTTGCAAAGGCCTTGATCACATATCCCCTCCGGTGCGAGAACCTCCACCTCCGTGGGATCTACTGCTGGTATTGGCTAAGCTCATGGGCAAGCCATTCGAACTGATGCGCAGGTGTGATATCTCTCACCTGTCGTGGAAGACTGCCTTCTTGGTGGCTATCATGTCAGCCAGAAGGATAAAAGAGCTCCAGGCGCTTTCCATCAAGTCTCCTTATCTGGTCTTTCACAGGGACAAGGTTGTCCTGCACCCCCACCTGAAACTCCTTCCGAAGGTGGTGTCGGAGTTTCACCTTAACCAGGTGTTGACTCTGCTGGTGTTCTACCCCAGTCACACCTCGGAGGCCGAATATAGGCTCCATACTTTGGACCCTAGAAGAGCGCTCTCTTATTACAAGGAGCGGACGGCTGAAGTTTGGGGAGAGGTTCGCCAGCTGTTTGTCACCTATGCTGAAGCTGCACCTGGCAGACCTGCAGCTAGGTGGACGATAGGCAGGTGGGTCACCTCCTGCATAGATCTCTGCTATAAGTTGGCAGGCATGGAGCCTCTCAGAGGTATAAGAGCTCATTCTACCCATCATACCGCTGCTTTGGTGGCTGCTTCCAGGGCGTCCCTATCCAGGAAATCTGCAGGGCTGCTACATGCAGGTCAGCACGCAACTACATTACCCACTACCACATCGACCTTGAGTCACGCTGGGATGCTAGTTTTGGGACCTCGGTTCTCCAGTCCTTATTTCCCAAGTAGGGGGTGTGCGTCTTGCCTCCCTCCTCCTGGAGAACTGCTAGGAGTCTGCCAGTAAGTGTGGATTGAACAACATATCCATGTCCCGAGAAATACAGGTTACTCATCTGTAACAGGAGTTCTAGGAATGGTATATGTTGTTCATCCACTCAACCCACCCAACCTCCCCAGCTTCGACGCACAACCTGGCTTCCAGCGGGCTAGATCTGGCATCATGGGGCGGAGCCGAGAGTTTTATCACCCGGATGAGTGGGAAGAGCCAGCTTGAAGGCCTTCCGGCACGATTTAAAGCGGCAAGGAACCTGCTAGTAAGTGTGGATAAACAATATATACCATTCCTAGAACTCCTGTTACAGGTGAGTAACCTATATTTATGCTCGGAAACCAGTGAAATTAATAGCTGCAATTGATTGCGTAGTGTAAGATACTGAGCCTGCTGTTTCTTGTATTTCAGAGATGCGTAGCATATGAATAAATGTCTAAAATCTTTTTTAGAGTCTAACCACCATTCTATTATTACATCATATGCCTCTAAAACAGAAAACTGGGCTTTAATAATTCCTCCCATTGGTTTATAAGATCAGGATTATTTAATAAGGAGGCATTTAACCGCCAGTGAGAAGGGTGGGGAGAAAGATCAGTTCCTGGAAAGGAACCAATACAAGAAACTGCTAGATGGTCAGATGTTTCTATGGGGGGTAGTATCGGTTTGAGAAATAATAAGGTTTTTAGACGTAAATAAATAATCTATCCTAGAGGTGAGATGACCTTTTGTAAAAGTTCTGCGTCCTGAAATCTTTTTGGCTGAAAAACAATTCCTGGAGGTTTGCAGTGGAGATAATGTCATTTAAACAAGCCAAATCATCAAACATTTTCTGAGTCTTACATCCCCTATCCAAGGGGGAGAGTCCACAGTTGAAATCTCCCCCAAGGATAACAGTTTTTTGTGTGTGAAGAAATGGTTGAATTGATTTGAAAAGGGACGTTCTACCAGTGATGCTTTGTGGAGCACATATACAAATAAGACGTAGTTTAAAATTATAGAAACAAACATCCACCAAACTAGCTCTCCCAGGGTCTGTATCTATGTTTTTCTTAGAGTGAAATTCTGAGCCTTGAAATAGGATAGCATCCCCATCACTGAGGTCTTGTCCATGGGACCAAAATGACAGACCCCCAACCACATTTGTTTAGCTTGTTGTAGCTCATATGTAGTTTTAATGCATGTGCCCTGAAGAAAAAGAATGTTATTTGGCAGCTGAGACAGTATGTGAAAAGTATTACCCCATTTTTTAAAAGACTTAATGCTGCTAACATTAAGAGTTAGGGGGCGTAGGATGTGATCCATAGCCAAAAAAAACCCCAGAAAGAAACAGCAGTATAGTATAAACGAATGGTTCATCCCTCAGGTTTCTGTTTGAACCTCTAGCTTTTTTGGATTTGGAGATTTCCTGCTGAGAATCGGGGACATCTTCTAAAATCCCCGAAGTAACAGATGAGGTATCAGATTCTGCCTCTTCCTCAACCATGTCTCTCCATTGTTTATGTTTAGATAAAATATTAAATCTATTCTGCGTAACAAATAGGGGATTCAGCGGTATGTGAATCAAGTTTTTTCTGGGTTTGCCTAGTCTTGCTAGAGGGTACTACTTCCATAGGAGTTTCCTTGGGAGGTAACATGGACTCAGTGGAGGGTTCACCAGATATCTCAGGGGCTATGGAAGTGCTAGCTATCTCTTCCCTTTTATCAGGAAAGGGATCAGGGCCTGTAGAAGAGGCTGTATGTACTACAATAGAGTTTTCAGGATTTTGGTCTGGGGGGGGGATACCATCAGTACTGAGTCCTGCGTCCTGCCTAGCTTGCAGTACTTTTGATTGTTGGGCACAGATTAAGGTATCATGGTCTTGGCTTCATGTGATAATAGCACATCAATAAGAGCGAGCGTCAGAACAACGAATCCAAAATAGCGACGACAACAACAGCGCATACACATAACAGCTACTGCAGCTCGCACAGCAGCATTTATACCATTCCAGCCAGCAGTTTTGTATTGTATTTAATGCAAGGGGCTGTACTCACCGACCTCCCTATCTCTAGGATTCTTATTCCACGCCGCTCACTGCTGGTGGGGGGTATCAGCAACTTCCAGTTACTCATACGTGACATTTGCTCTAATGTGCTGGTCGCTATTTAGTACATTGCTATTATTGAGTCGCTGTTATTGTTTCGCAATTTTGTATTCGCTGTTATTACGTGTTACCATGGTCTTGCATGGCCCTGTGTAATCTGTTCCGAGCAGCCCAGGGACAAGAGGCATTAGTGTGGCCTGTTTCCTCACACAGGTTACAATGAAGGGGATTAGGGCACCCAAGACTAACATGGCCATATTCAAGGCATAAATTATACCTAGGTAAATTACAAGTGGAACTCAGGTGGGTCCGGGCCCCACACTTGTGGCATGTCTTTGGCTGGCCTGGATAAAAACAAATGCCCCTGTCCCTGCCTATGTGAAAGCTACTAGGGAGGTGTAAGATCCCTGTGTCAGTGTGATGTAATTTTACTTTGATTCGCCAGCCCGCTGTCCATACTAAATCTTCGTCTAGAATGGGAATCGGACTTTGTAGAATTTCACATTTCCGCCTTCGCCAGTACTGAACATCCTCTATCTTAACATCCTCATTTCTAAATAACAGGGTAATAGTTTTAATAGTAGGTTTGGTCAAGGGGATAGATAAGAAATCTTGCCATTCTGGTAAATGCTTAAGTGCCTCATGCTTTTGCCAAAACCTTTCTAAGGTAGCATTATTTTGAAAGCTAATATCATAAATATTTTCACCCTTTATCTGAATAAAGGTGAATGAATCATGCGCTGGTATACCCATGGAGGTTACTAAAAGATGATGCAAAACATATTTCCTGTCGGGAAGAATTTCATTAGTCCCTGTGTACTTTAGGTGGATCGCGTTCCTCCGTTGTGCAGGTTCACCTACTTGTTTGAAAAGATTAGTCATACAAAAAGGAGTTTCTGTATTAGTGTTGGTAGGTGTATCATTTAAAGTATCCAAAGTCAAAGAAGAGGAAAGTCCTGGCGTATCTTCAGTGTGCACATCCTTGGTTGAATGTGATGCCAAGATATCCCCAGAACGAGGCCGCATAGTAGACTACTGCAGAGGCTCTGAAGCCAAAACAACACTGGGCCGAGAGGAGTTAGAATTTTCCACGGATTCTGATTTAGTAGACATTGCAGCAGGTACATTCAAAGTAGAGACTGAAGGTGCAGTAGGCGGAGTAACATCACTCGGTGTTGTTATGGGGAGAATCGGAATAGTTGTAGCCATTTTCTGTAAAGTAATTTGAGCAGACTGGATAATTTCTGCAGCTAAAATGGGCCCAGTTGAACACTAGCCTTTCTCTGAATTAGGTAGCCATCCTGTGGCATGTAGCGCTGAGGCTGGAGCCCAGTTAGTATCAGTAACAGGAGGTCCAGAAGGGAAGACAGAAGTATTATGAGTTAAAGCATTCATAGTACATTGTAACTGAGGTGCATTTAGAGAAGGTCCAGGGGAATTTAATGAAGAAGGTACTGTATTTTTCTGTGAAGTTTGAAATGAAACAACTGGAATATGCATACCTGCATCAGAGTCCATAGTAACCATAGGTTTGACTCCCGACACAGCTGGCGGTGGAGTTTTTGCTGATTGTACCAATAGTTTTAACAGTAGAGCTTTATTATGCAAGATAGCATTTTGTAATAGATGTTCCTCCTGTTCAGGTGGTAAGGAGTTTAAATTGGACACAACAACAGACACTAACCTTGAAGGTGTATGTGGATCTTGGAAATGTAGAAGTTTACGCTTTTGCAGGATCTTGAGTGTTTTCAGAAGCATCATGCAGTAAAAAATCCACTATGTCTTCCATGTCTGAATAACTATGTTCCTTATCGACATCTTTAACAGAAACATTATCTATAGATATACTAGGGAGAGCATCCCCCGCCTTCCTCACCTCAGCGTTGTCAGCAGCATACTCCCTGTCTGCCATCTTGGAAAATGGCCGACAAGGGGTCCTCCTACAATTCAGTAAGGGAATTTCCCCGGTGTCCTGACCAAATTTTCCCCATTCACTAAAAATACCACCAACAGCATAATCTGGTTCATTGTAAGTTGGCATCCATCTGTATCCCCCTCCCCGGGATGAGGCAGAAAATAGGCAGAATTGTCAAGTCCTTCTTTCCTGGTCAACAAAAACTAAATAAATAAAATAAAATAATCAGTCATCACAAAACATACACAATAAAACATCAAACAAGTAACTATACAGTCAACTAACAAAGAATCCCCAACCCCTCTCTTCCCATGGAGAACCGAATAATTCAATAGTAGAGCGAAGTCTACTGAGTGAAACCAAAATACTGCGCAAATAAAAGGGAGATATGGCTCAGCCACTCCATTAGAAACCACAATTAGGTACATTGAACATTTCTCTCAACTATTTATATGAAAAAGGAGAAAATAAATGTAGGCCAAGGCTATGCTCCAGTGCTCTGCTCAAGAGTCAGAGGAAAGCAAAAATAAAGTATGTAGGTTACTCCATTTATTGGTATAACCAGCAAACCGACTACAGAGACTGGCCATCATCTTCTTGAGGCAAAGATTAGTTAGGAGTTCATTAAGCCACTCTGGGTAAGAGATGGCCAGTTGATCCTTCCAGTGGCAAAGTACCACACGTTTAACTGATAATGAAATTATAGACATATAATATTAGCTTATCGCCGCTCTGGAACCCTGATTTGTGAGTAGTCACCTATAATACAAGTTTCAGGAGCAAAATGGTTCTCTGCATCCAAAAGTGGGTCTACTTTCTGTCTAATTTTTTTCCCAGAGAGGGGCAATTTTGGACAATCCCACAAGATGTGAAGCAAAGACCCAGACTTCTGTGCATACCTGGTAAATAATGAGGAGGCTAGTTTACCCATTGCAGCCAGTTTGGGAGGAGTAAGGTAAATGTTATGCAGAATATAAAACTGGGTAATACAGAGTTTGTCATTAGTGATGTATAGATAAAGATCTGTCCAAATGCGATCCCAGTTAAAAGTGTTTGTAGGGAAAGAAGATGACCAGTAATGAGAATGTCCCATAATATCTGGGAAAAGTCTAGGGAACAGGGCAAGGGCAATTTGAGATACTGGGTGAGGTTGCCAGGCTAAAGAGTGGACTGTGTGTGGAGAAAATCTCCCTGGTTGTTAGACCAGGAGGTCGAACCACACCAGCTGATCAGCAAATGCCGGATCTGATAGATCTTAAAGATAGATTTAGGTGGTAAGTTGAGCTTTACCAACAAATCTTGGCTGGTACTAATCTGACCATTGGATACAAGATCACATACTCTCTTCCCCTCCAACTGAGGAACACCTTCAAGAGTCACCATCCGCCCCCCCAACTTATTACATAATGACTGAGAAATACCTGTTAGATTATCATAACGTAGAGCCCTGCATATCTGAGCGTGTACCTTCAACGAGGTAAATATAAGCGAATTGCGAAGTGACAACGGCAAGAGCTTAGGGGAAACAAAAAGAAGGCTATCAGGGGAAAGAGCCAGTTCTTTAATAAGGGTCCTTTCAATCTGTAGCCACATCGGGATGTAGCTGGGTTCCCTCTGTGATGGGGGACACAGACCATTTGGCATATTTAGCAGTGTGGCTAGCCAAATAATAAAGGAAAAAGTTAGGTAATTTAAGGCCACCTTGCTGTTTTGGCACCCCTAGACAAATATACGAACGTCTTGGAGGTTTCCCTCACCAGATGAAGGTAGAAATAATGCTGTAGGCCTTTTTAAACCAGCTAAGGGAGAGCAGAAGATTCAGCATATGCAGGGGATAAAACAGCCAAGGGAGAATGTTCATCTTGATGACACTGATTCTGCCTTGAAGGGATAAATCAAGAGGGGACCATCTATCCAAGTCCTACTGAATCGTAGTCTGGAAGATCATCGTGGTTCAGCTTTTTCAACTGGGTGGGATTTTGGGTGATGGACCAGGGTGATTCTCTCCACCACAGGAGCGTGCTGCTTATGGATGTGATCTGCAGAGGTGCTGCCTGGCACAGGGTGGGTGATGGGTGAGGACATGGGCAAAAATGAAGAAAATCCTATGTACATGAGCTGCCAAATCTGACCGTGGATGAGCTGCCAAACCTGATGATGCCGGTTGTCTTGGATTCCACCCCAAGTGGATTCTCACTGGTATGAGTGGCAGATGGTATTGTGAGGCCTGAAAATTGCCTGAAGCAGTCCTGAGGGGGTGGCAAGGGGACAAAATATTGCATTAAAAAACAGTGGCAGTTGCTGGCCTGTCAGCACAGCAATAGGGCTGCCACTGACCATGGTTTAGGAATGAGCTCAGGGTATGGGCAGGCCACAAAGAGGATTGAGCATCCCCGCGGGGACACTCTCCACCTCTGGGGAGGGAGGAAGGGATACCGTTTTTGCTGCCATACTGCCACCTGGATGACCACAGGTGGCAGTGCAGCAGGGTGCCATGAGGGAAGCGGAAGAGGGAAGTGGAAGAGTCAGCCAAGGATCCATGCTGTGTACGCACTGCATACGGCCCCAGTATCATCCTTGGAAGGATCTTGATATATCCAGGTCTAGTCTTGCATCCTCATAGCCTCCTGATGACTGGTGCATGTGGGGTATATCCCCTCCACCCTTTACCCGCTTCGGGGATTAGCTGAGGCTCTGTGGAGGATGGCTCACGAGGTGGGTGGGGGTCAGCAGGATGGTGTCTGAGGTTTCTGGAGAAGCCAGGTACTGGGGACAGGGAGAGGCCTAAACAAATTAGAAAATGGGAGCCATTTTATAATCTCAAAAAGGCACTCTAGGGTGTGGGGAATTGAGGGAGAACAACACTTCTTGGGTGTGTAAGACAGTAGGCATTTCTTCCTGATTCTGTGCTCCCAACCTAGCTGTACCATCTTGTGGTTAAGACGGCAGTGTGCAAGTACAGTGACTTCTTGCTAAAGCTTAGCCTCTTATTTCTGAGGTGGAAGTCCCAAATAGGGGTGTGCATAAATCTGAATGCGGAGTTCCCTGAATATCCAGAAAATTCTGCATTTAGAATCCGACAGCGATATCCTCAGGCCTTATTCAGATTTGGCATCCCACCCTCTCCCCCAGCTTATAAAAAAACAAAACACCCACTGCCTCCCCCTTATTAAAATCACCTTGCCCTAAAAAATTGTTACTCTGTTTTTGGGATACAATAATGTGTGCCTCCACATCTTCTGCCCCGTCCTCTGTCCAGTTGCAGGTGATGCCTTCAGATAAGACCAGCCAAATGTGCAGTATCAAAGAGATTTTGCCCTGGCCATGCTTACAGGATGCCATGCTGACCTCCAATATAGAGGAGCATTGAGGGGCGCACAAGAGGATGAAGAGAGCAACTTGACTCCACCCAATGAATATATTGTGTAATTTTATTACAAGGGGTCAGTGACATGATGGATGGTTACCCCACCCCACACCCCTGTCCCATGAACTCAAGGGAGTGGCAGAGGATCGAGACACACATTATTATGCCCCCAAAGATAATTGCTCACAATTATTTTAAGACTGGAGGACAGGAGGAAAGGGGGGTTGGGTGGGGCAGGACTAAGATATACTAAGGGAAGGGAGAAGCATGATTTTTACTTGTGGGAGAGGAAGAGTCTCTTCCTCAAGAATCCCATGTTAGTAACATCCAAATTTGACTGTTCCTGAATCTTTGGGCCCAAATCCATATGTGGAGGAACTCTGCACAGCCCTAGTGTGAAGCTCATGTCTGAAGACTGTTTTTTTTTTTACACCAATGCCTTGCCATTAGGGCAGTGTGCTCTCGCTCCCTGTTATTTATTTTAGTTTGTTACTGTGCATTTTTGATCCTACAGGTATATTTTCCAGTTTGAAATTTGTACTTATTCATTGGTGCATTTCATCTTTTCAGACACTTCTTGATGGATGCTGTAGTGATCCAGTTCTAAACCTGAGTGAAGATGGGCAGTTCCAGCTGGATGTAGATTCGCAGGCTGTAATCCAGGATCTGACTCTATTAGCAGAGCTGCTTCTAGACTGGAAGATATGGGCCCGGGCACTGGTGAGCACCTTTTTTGTTTGAAATGTACTCCCTCTCTAGTGAAAGAATCATATTTTGAATGTGCTGTTCAGCCAGCGACCCAGACTCTGGAGTAAAGTCCAGGTACACGGCCCAGTAGGCTAGGCTGGGATGGTGCTGCTGTTGGCAATACCTTTGAGCCTGAGGGGAGGAGTGATGCCATGTCTGTTCCCCCTAGTGGCTCTTGTGGTGGTCCAAGGGGCCCCCCTGTGCAGGAAGTTGTGTGAGTGTGAGGCTGTCTACGGGCTGTGTGGTGTCACCACTAAAGTGGAGGGCAGTGCAGGGACTGAAAAAACAGGGTGCAAAGACTGGCCACTGTCTGGTAGTTCTAGTACACTTGTGCCTTACACCATGAAGCCCGCCACCTGACAGGATCCTCTTATCATCCGGAGGAGAGCAAAGGGAGGATGAGCCTCCTCCTCATGTGTGTGTGTGTGTGTGTGTGTGTGTGTGGGTGTGGGGGGTGAAATTGTGGGGGAACAGCAGCAGTAGATTAGTGGAAGATAGGGTTGGGTGGCAGTTTGAGGCTATAAGATGATTGATGGGGCGAAATACCTATATGGGAAAGAAACATTTGTAGAGGGATATAATCAGCTCAGACAAGTAAAAGTTAGATGTAGGGTATTTTTTAATGCATTCTATTTCAGCACCTGATTTTGTCAAGCTGTCACTGTGGGATATCATGTCATCTACCCCAAGCCCGTCACCCTTTCTGAGGAGTCCACAGGTGACTGAATGTCACTTATTTTAAGTGCAGCCTGCTTCAGATGAGCAAAACCTATCTCGACTGTAAAAACAGATTTTCAGTGAGGATATCTCCTCCATTGGGCACACCTTTGGAACTCTAAGCCTTCAGCATCTGGACCCCTCGGAAACTTTTACCAGCTGGGGGCAGCCCACGATGATGTACAATACCGGCACCAATAAATAGCGGTGATCCCATTGCTCTTTTTTTTCTCAATAAAACTTTATTGTATTATTTTACATGTAACCAAAAATACAACAGAATACATCAGAGAAAGAATCCAAATAGAACAAACAGAAGAAAAGGTTAAATAAGTACACCAAAACCATACATGAAATTGCTTCTAGCAATGCATTGACAGTATAAGCATAAAATTACAGAATGTCCAACTAAAGTCGGACCTACTAAGAAACTGTGCCATTGTTTCTTTTTTTCTTTTCTATACCGAAACATTTTTAATACTGATGTTGTCCCTGTATGCTGCCATTGAAAGAATCTTTATTTAGGTTTTGTACCGGCAGTTGCAGGATCTACAAGGATGATGCTCACACTGTATGTGTTTTGCTGTTTGGGCCTGTACCACAATGTGACAGCTGCAGGATCTGCCAAGGATTTAACCAGGCCATAAGGAGATGCCAGAAGAAGGCTCTAGAGACTTTTGTCACCATCAAGGCCATGGAAGCACAGGTGAAGGCTGCTGGTTCCAAACCGGCTTCTCTCTCTCTCTCTCTCAACTGTCCATCCTGGTTATGGAGACACCCAGGCAGTCGACGACCATATCGCTGGTGAGGACAACAGAGAAACCTAAAGACAAGGAAGAATCATTGTCAAAGCCCTCCTCCTCTCCAGCCACTATAAGCGTAGAGACAAATGTGCTTCCCCTGTAAGGTTGAGGTCTCAATTGAAGGAGGGTAAGTCTTTGTCTGCTCTGCTGGCATCAGCTACAGCCCCCAGTCATTGTTCGGACATCAAGGTCAGGGCCTAACTCTGGAGCTGCCATAACTGCTATGAACGATATGCCACCTCAGTTGTCAGTTTTATTCCAGTGAAGACTGCAGCGATGACTCCTTCACCGGGCATCATCAACTCCCAGGTTATGCTGGTGTCGCTTTCAGAGTCATTAACACACCTGTTTTCATCACTGACAGTGGTGGTCCAGGTTCTGTTGACAGTACCTCCCCCTTTGGCACTGTTGTCAACTGGACTGAACAGTGTACTTGCTGCACTGACGATACAGCCGTCAAACTGGTAGAGGGAGACTGATCCAGAGGTTAGGTAGGTGCATGGAGAAAGCTGACAGACCTACTATGTAGAAGTTGTGTGACACGTTATGAAGGAAAGGGATGGTGTGGAAGGAGCAGAGTGTGTAAGAGGATGGCAGCTGCTCCGTTGCTTGCCCTGTCATCATTCTGGATAATAATGAGGTGGAATGTAATCCTGACCTGCTGGAAATTGAGGAGGATTTATGCGCAGATGGCGGGGAAGAGGATGGGGGCTGGACGTAAACCCTGGGTATGATGGTTGCTAATCATGGTTCATTGATGCCATTGACAGTATCTTGATTCCTTGACTTATCCTTGGTGTTGCGGTTCTTCACCAAAATGGTTTGGAGTTGTGGCAGGGGCTCTCCAGAGGGAAGGACTGTATGTGTTCCCGTACCTGGACGACTAGCTCTTGAAGGCCATGTCCCGTAATGCGGTCATATATCCACTGTTCCATGCATGCCAGGCTGTTTGAGTAGCTTAACCTGCTGGGGAGCAAACTTAAATCAGTTCTGGTCTCCTGCCAGCACTTACAATATATAGATACTGTTCTAGAAATAACTGCAGTGTGTGCATTCCTTCTGGAGGACTGTGTCAGTTGCCTGGTGACACAAGTATGGTTGGTTGCCTCTGGCTCATGTGTCTCAGCAATATGCTCTTTTCAGTTTATGGGTCTGATGGTGGCTGCCATCATGACAGTACCAATGCTGCTCTGCATATATGCATCCCTGTATGAATGCTTTGGGTTCAGTGGGCACAAAAATTCAACCACAAACACCACACACTAGACACGACTCCACTTCATCAGGCCTTCCTCTGGTGGATTAATCATTCCAGTCTACTCACAGAGGCCCCATTCTTTTGCCTGATACCTCTGACTGACCTCACAGTGGACACTTTGTGGTCCTACTGAGGGGTCCATCTGGGAGTCCTTTGGACACATGGCATCTGGTCCTCTTTTAAACACTTTCTGCAAATACAGCATTCTGGAGATCAGGACTGTTCTTCTTGGCCTCCAGGCTTTTGCTTCACAGGTCCAAGGTCTTCCCCTTCTCATACAAATGGCCATGTGTTTGTGTGATGTACTACTCCATCCCTGCCATCTGTGCAGAGAAACAGTGAGTGTGTGGAATTGGTCTGTCAACCACAACATGTTTTTAGTTGCAGTATTTCTACCTGACTCTCTGTATGTCTTGGTGTACTATCTGAGCAGGTACTGGGCTCTGTCCCACGAGTGGGAACTTTCGGACCCTATGATCAGAGACCTTTTCTCAAGATGGGGTCATCCAGAGTTGGACCTTCTGATTCTAGTGGCTACATTCTGGCTGTGACAAATTCAGTTCCCTCTGCCTCAAAACTAGCAGTGGAACTGCCTGTCTGGCTCCCCCTACCAGCAGGGCTTCTGTCGCAGGAGTAGGACTTTCTTGGGTATTCGGTATCCCTGCAGCTCCATGTCTGGCTCCTGAGGACGTAGAACTCTGCCGTTTGGGGGTTTCCCCTGCAGTTGCTGATGTTCTGCTGGCAGCTGTAAGCCATCCACACAGCACACCTGTTCCCAGAAGTGGGAATGTTTCAGTATATGGTGTGCTTTCGTTGCCTGGACCCCTTTTCATGCCCACTAAGACAAGTATTGGATTACACTTTGTTCTTATTGGACTGTGGCCTGCAGTATTCCTCTGTGATGGCCTTATAGGTGGCAAAATATTGGTTGAACTAGAGGTGTCCTGCAGGTTTGCTAAAGGACTCCTGCATGTGTATCCCCAAGTCTGTAAACCATTTCCAGTGTAGTACCTTAACTTGGTTCTGGAGGCCACTTGTGCAATGTGCTTCTTATCATAGAACACTTTGTTTGCAGTAGCTATTACTCTACCTGAAGAATTTTCGAGCTTCAGGCTTTGGTCATTGACCCTTCATAGGTTATTTTTCATCGGGATATATGGTTTCTTTATGTACCCATCCTCATTTTCACACAAATCTGGTGTCAGAAAGAAAAAGTAAAAACAGATTTATTTTGTTAGGACTCCCATAATAAGCCAAAACCATTTAGGAAACAAACAGCTGTCCACCCGGAGAAAGGGGCACTCTGGCAACAGTGGGTCAGCACATGTTTCTGGTTTCTAAATAAAAACAATTTTCATACATAATTAAAACGTTGGTGAGTGAGCCATCATTCCAGTTTATGTACTGGTGTTCTTGGGTTGATGCACATTGTAGAACAGTCTATGCACTCATTAACGTTACCCTTACGTTCACAGGACCAGAGGCTGAGTTGGACCTCTCATGTCACATCCCTTTACTGAAATATGTAGGGCTGCAACCTGTTCTTAAGCACACACGTTCATTTGCCATTACAACATCAACCTATTAAATCTCTGGGATTTGGCTTTTGAGTCCTCAGTCCTGCAGTCTTTGTTAGCCTAAAATCTTGTGGTGCAGACCTTGCCCCCTCAGGACTGCTAGGAGTCTGCGTAAGTATAGACAGTGAATTGAATCTAGGTAGTTAGAAACAGAGGTTACTTGCAATCCTAATTCTACTGCTGGTTTTCAGTTCACATGTAGAGGACCCACCTAACTTCCATGGCTTGCTTTTGGTTTAGAAACATGGAAGTTGATGGCAGATAAGGACCGCAAGGCCCATCCAGTCGGCCCATTTCTTTTTCTACCTTATAAAGGTTTTTGTTTCCAGCATGCAGCTGTGAGAGCAGAGGGGGCAGAGCTGGAGGACCACATGACTGTGTAGGAAGAGGAGTCAGGCTCATGCTCATTGGAAGACTGCCCGAGTGTTGAAGTCAGCTGAATACTAGTAGTAGAACTATGATCACAAGTAAGTAACATGTATTTTTTAAATCCATACTTACGTCAGAATTTCTTTTTGTAATGGGTATGTGTGCTGCCTGTCTCCTGTTCTCTGCTCGTTTTGTAGTTGAGAAGGATGGAAGAGCTAACCTGTAGAAGATTTTGGGGGTGACTGAGTCTTTTGCTCATGGGCCAGAAGTGGCTACATTACAGAGGGAGAATAGTGTGCTCCACTCTGCATCACACCCCTGCAACAGAGTTTCCAGGGAGATTGCAACGTCTTGGAGAAGACACCACCTACAGCCCGTGTGGCTGGGAACTGGTGCATAAAACTAATTTACCTTTCAATTCCAGTGAACCTCGGACATAAACTTTTTTTTATTATTCTGTTTATGTCTCTGGTCTTGCTTACTTCCATTACTGGCCTCCTGTCTGCATCCAGCTCCAGACACCTCTTAGTTGCACCCAGTCACCTCCAGCTCTGACTGGCCTGCAGCTCCAAACCTCCACATCATTTTTTTCTTCCATGACTGGGCTCTTACCATCCTTTTGACTCAGCTGTGGCCTAGTTGGTTAAGAGTAAAGTCATTCGGGGGCATCTGCATCAGGCGAGAGGCCATGCCAGTGAGCAAGGGCAGCCATTGGCTTGCCCTTCATTATACTCCAACCAGAAGGCACCCCCCCCTTTTAAAACCTATCTGCCACCATCTTACGTGATGGTTGTCAGGCAGTGTATGGTCACTAATGCTGCCAATGGTACCACCAGTGGGCTATTGATATGTGTCGTTATGCGAGTTGCGCTGTGTCCCTAATCCACCTGGGAGGAGAGCATGCTCTAAGACTCACTGAACTGCCCTGCTGGCCTCTGCTGCTGATGTTCCTGGCTCAGGGCATGAACTCAGGTTGCCAACATACCAGAGTGATTCTTCTTCGCTCCGCATCATGAAGACAGCTCAGACATTCATTTAACCCTTGCTGTGCTGCGGACTGATATCAGTCCAGAATTCCTATACATTCTAATTCTCTTGGCAGCGTAAGAGTTAAGAAAGGCTTAAAAGGAAACTACTGTGCTTCAAAATGGGATGTGCAGCCAGCAGTACAGAGAAGATTCAAGGCTGTGTCAGCTACTGGTACTGTATTAATTCAAAATAATAAAAGTGAAAGTTGATGCAAAATGTTAAAACCCCTCAGTGAGCACAGAAAAGTATGAATTAAGGGGCTGATACAGTGCCCTCAGTCCCTGACTCCTCTGCCCTCGTTGATTTACGAACCGCCATGGGCCTCACTATGCAGTGCAGCCTGTCTTTAGGTATTTGTTTTTTTGTTCAGTAGGTAAGTGCACATGGCAAGCAGATGCCTGTTTTCAGTATGTGTGAGTTTGTATGTATTAGTAATGTAACGCAACACATAGGGTAAACCAGATTATGCATGATAAAATTAAATACTACAGTTTGAAGCAGTGCACAATAAACATAGCAGCAGCAGAAATAAAAGCAAGACTTCTGTCAACCAGTAGATGCCAGAGGAATACAGGCAGTTGGAAAGTGATGAAACAACAGGGAAAATAAGATCACACATGAAAATGTTAAATATATAGTTCAGAGCAGTGCACAAGGAACACAGCTCCCGCAGTAGTACAGTCAAGACCTCTGGCAGCCATAGATACTAGAGATAAGGGACAGTTGCAGTATGTAAGTATGCGGTGTAAACATAATCATTCAACGAGGCAGGTACAGTATAATAATGAACAGGTACAAGAGCATGTTGTGTACACGTGCAAGAACTTAAGAAGAGAAAGAAATCCTTTATGGATGCACAAAACTACAGGTGGTAGGTGAAGCTCATCACAGAAGAAGGCAGGTAGCTCCACGTTTTAGGAGCATAACAGGCAAAGGTAAGCTGACCTAGTTTAGTGACTGCCACTGTGGTTGGGTACCTAGGCACACTAGCACCACTTACAAAGTAATAACAGATTTAAAAATTGTATGACAGAAAATTTTAACATACGTCATTACTATTTCTGTTTTAAATTTGTGAAAAATGTAAATGTTCTGGAAGAACAAAATCCTCGGTTACAAACCAAACAACAAATGATTCTTAGCAAAACCCTTTTTACTTACAGTAGGTTCTAGAAGGGTAGGTAGTGATGGAATTTTAAGACTTATTGGACCCCACAGAAGAACATCATTACCATAGTAAGTTTTTTCTTTTAACAACAGGAGTCTAATAGTGATGTCATACAAGTTGTAGACTTTGTAGCAGTACCATGGGAGGCTGGGATGTCTGGAACCTGGTTAGGAAAAAGGTTCAGTGAGACTGCAGTCCCAAGACTGGCATCCCTCCTAGAGTAGATGTCCAGACAGTATTGGGTTGTAAAGGTACGAACAGTAGACCAGGAAGTTGCTTTACAGATATCATGGAGGGAAATGCCCCTTGAAACTGCCACTGAGGCTGAAGTATCCCTTGTAGAGTGTGCTCTTAGGCCTCTAGGAGTTTGTTTGCAAACCTTCTCATAACAAAACTGAGTACAAGAGACTATCCAACGTGAGATTGTCTTTTTGGCTGCTGGGTTACCGTTACCAATGTCTCCATAAGTGGCAAACAACTGTGTGCTGTCAGTCCCGGTGTTCTTTATTTATGTATTTAGTTAGATTTTGTTGACCAGGTAGGTACGCTAGACAGCAAAGCTGCCTATTTTTAGGCACAACCCGGGAGGTTGCATACAAAGGGTGGGAAACAACAGTTTTACTTCTGTTACGGTAGCAGCTCAGTGCCCTTTCCACATGAAGACAGTGTAGCTTTTCTTCACTTGTGCAAGAGTGATTAGGGAACGTCGTGGTAGAGATACAGATTGATTGTTGCATTTTTGAGGTCAGAAGTCAAATATAACTCAAGAAGATATTTCTGATATCTTTTTTTAAGCTAGTGTATACCTATATTTACACATATATATGTATACAGCAGGTATGGGTATAAATTTATAAAGATGACTAGCGATGTCTTTGAATCCCGTTTCAAGATAGCAAGATATCACCCGTTAGATACTAAGATATCACCACTTAGATACATCACAATTGAGTCTAGGTCTCCTATGGCTAAAATTATCCCCACTGTAGGTAGTGATTAGCTGAAGACAACAGCGCGAGCCGCGGGCTTTAGCCACTCATTTTCACTTTCAAACTAGTTTCCCTGCAGCACTACAGTCCTGGCTCAGTAGTCTCATTTTCTTAACAGTTACAAATCACCACCAGATCTTTACTTAAATAAACCTGCTAACCACCTTTAAACTTTAGATAGCAACCAAAAGTTATTTTGTCCCCTTCTCTGCCTGAAATTGCAGACTGCACAGCTGCTGCAGCACCATATCTTTCTCAGTTTCCAAGAGTGGCAGCCTCCATAATCCACCAGTACTCCCTTGATTTTTGATCTGGGACTAAGCTGCGTAATGCAGCCTGAAGCGACGCAGAGCTTCCCTCACTTTCCAGGCATCGCTTACTTCACTCCCTCTCCCGACATGCACTGAACTGATGCACAGCATCAGCACGCTAACACAAACAACCGCACTGTCTCCCCTCTTGGTCATCCTGAAGCTCGCTCTTACAAAAACAGTCGCTCGGTCATCCTGAAAACTTAAAACGGTAAGAAAAATAAAACAACACAGTGACTGGCCCAGTGGCATGGAGGGCTGAGGCGCTGGCCCC
Organism: Neoceratodus forsteri; assembly: GCA_016271365.2. Classification (NCBI taxonomy): domain Eukaryota; kingdom Metazoa; phylum Chordata; order Ceratodontiformes; family Ceratodontidae; genus Neoceratodus; species Neoceratodus forsteri. The sequence continues at coordinate 1,820,836,495 of CM057449.1, read as the reverse complement.
TTACCTGCAGCTACACCAGTGACCCGAGTTTGGGAACAGACCATGGTTGCTGGGGGGCTGGCCAGGTGAGGGAGGATTGAGCATCCCAGGATGCCTCTCCTCCCTCATGGAGGGGGGACTCTGAGTCCTGCAGCTTGCCTTCCACCCAGCGGAGGATGGGTGGCAACACCAGCAGGATCAGCAGACGTGAGGATGCTTGCTGATGCATCACATGTAATTTCCAATACGCGACGCGATGTTTGAAGACTGCAGATGTCCCAGGGGAGAAAACGAGGAAAATGCCTCAGCTCACCTACGTGACTGGCCACCCTCTAATACGGCTCTGTGTAAGTGGTGGGTAACCCACAAGTGCATGATATGGGTTAGTGACGGGGCAAAGGGGATAGCATGATCCGCTAGTGCATGGTTTTCTGTACAGTGGCGTGAAAAAGTATTTGCCCCCTTCCTGATTTTCTCTGTTATTGCATATTTGTCACACTGCATGTTTTCAGGTCTTTAGACAAAATGTAATATTAGATAAAGGAAACCTGAGTGAACAAATAACACTTGTTGTTTTTTTTTTTTTTTACTTATTTCATTTATTTAATGAAAAAAGTTAACCAACACCAACTGGCACTGTGTGATAAAGTAATTGCCCCCTAGTTAAATCAACCCAATTAAAGGGATAATTAGAGTCAGCTGATTGAACACTGCCAGGCTTGATTACAGCCAGCCCTGCTCAATATAAACCTCACTTATTTTGACCCTTACCATCAGAGCCATGTTGCCAGCACAAAGATTCATCAAGCACATTATGCCATGATCAAAGGAAGTTCCTGAAAAGATCAGGAAAAAAAGTTGTTGCTATCTGTCAGTCTGGAAAGGGTTATAAAGCTATTTCTAGGGCTCTGGGACTCCATCGAACCACAGTGAGAGCCATAATCTCCAAATGGAGAACACTTGGAACAGTAGTGATTCTTCCCAGGAGTGGGCGGCCTGCCAAAATTACTCCAAGGGTGCAGCGTAAAATCATCCAGGATGTCTCAAAGGATCCTAAAACAACATCCAAAGAACTGCAGGCTTCTCTTGCCTCAGCTAAGGTCAGTGTTCATGACTCCACAATCAGAAAGAGACTGGGCAAAAATGGGCTTCATGGGAGAGTAGCAAGCGGGAAACCACTGCTAACCAAGAAGAACATAAATGCTCATCTCTCATTTGCCAAGAAGCACCTGGATGATCCACAAGCCTTTTGGGAAAATGTTCTATGGCCAGATGAGTCCAAAGTGGAACTTTTTGGACGACATGGATCCCATTATGTCTGGCGTAAAGCAAACACAGCATTCCACAGTAAGAACATCATACCAACAGTCAAACGTGGTGGTAGTGTGATGGTGTGGGGATGCTATGCTGCCTCAGGACCTGGACGACTTGCCATAATTGAAGGAACCATGAATTCTGCTCTGTACCAGAAAATTCTTAAGGAGAATGTCCGGTCATCTGTCCATCAGCTGAAGCTGAAGCATAGTTGGGTCATGCAGCAAGACAATGATCCAAAACACAAAAGCAAGTCCACATCAGAATGGCTGAAAAGAAGTAAAATTTAAGTTTTGGAGTGGCCTAGTCAAAGTCCAGACCTAAACCCAATAGAGATGCTGTGGCAGGACTTGAAAAGAGTAGTTTATGCTCGAAAACCTACCAATGTTACTGAATTAAAGCAGTTCTGCGAGGAAGAGTGGGCTAAAATTCCTCCACAGCGATGTGAAAGACTGATATTGAATTATAGGAAGCGTTTGGTTGCAGTCATTGCAGCTAAAGGTGGCGTAACCAGTTATTAAGTGTAAGGGGCAATTACTTTTTCACACAGTGCCAGTTGGTGTTGGTTAACTATTTTCATTAAATAAATGAAATAAGCAAAAAAAAAAAAAAGTGTTATTTGTTGACTCAGGTTCCCTTTATCTAATATTACATTTTGTCTAAAGACCTGAAAACATCCAGTGTGACAAATATGCAATAACAGAGAAAATCAGGAAGGGGGGCAAATACTTTTTCACGTCACTGTATATGGCTGTGTAACTGACAAGCTGCTGCCCCATTGAAAAATGTCTAGATCCACTGTAGAAACCGTGATACCACATTGCAATAGTACTTTGATCTGTGTAACTGCAGGCCCCACAGGTGCCTGACCTTCTAGAGCCAGAAGTGGGTGTGTTTGTCTTACACCTGTGGCTGAATAGGCACTGGCATCTGAGGAACCTGCGCTTCTGCACATAGAAGTACCGTTTCAATTTTTGGTATCATTGATTTAGTGGCCCCTGTGCTTCTGTAGCTGGAGGTCAGTGTGTATATCTTACGCCTGTGGCTGCAGAACCGCAGTCCCCTCAGATAAGTGTCTTACAGTGTCCATGAGTACCTGGGGCTACTGAAGCACTGGTCTTATATGGGCCTGTGCTTCTGCAGACAAAAAGACTCTTGTAATTTGGATATCATGGATTTGTGTCTGGCTGCAGGGACCTGTACTTCTGTACACTGAAGCAGTGTGGTGATATGAGTATCATGGATATCTGTCTGCAGCGACAAATGAGTGTGTATGTCTTGTGGTGTGTGTGCCGACAGGATGCAATAGGGAGCACCCATAGAGGCAACAGGACTCAAAAATCAGTAAAGCAAGTCCTTTATTCACATATAAAGTGCAAAATTCACCCACAGTAAGTGAGCATAAATCTGGTGGAGCAAAAGCTCAATGACTAACGTTTCCCTTAGCAACTGCTAGGCATCATCAGAGTCTATAAATCCGAAGTTACCTGAAGCAATCACACACAGTCTTTAGGCACTGGTAAAGCAACTGTCTGAATACATGGGGACTGGGCAGGAGGGAGCATTTAAGTACTTTCTGAGCGTTATTCCAGAGTGATGGGAGAAACTTGATCAGGATGGACCAAGGAGGGCAGTACTTTATGTACCCTTAGGGCAAGGACCTTGGCCAAGATCTTACAGTCCACGTTAAGGAGAGCTGGAGCAGTAACTAGAGTATTGGTAAGGGTCCTTGCCCTTTTTTGGCAAGACAGAAAAGAGGGCTTTGGTCATCGAAATGGGCAGCGAACGGTGTTCCCAGGTCTCTGGAAAAGTAGCAACGATCAAAGGAGTAAAAAGGTCTTCAGACTACTTCTAGAATTCAACCGGAAACCATCTGGTCCCGGTGCATTGCCACTTGAAATCTTCCCAATTGCAGTTTTAATTTCCTGAGAAGTGATGGGACTCTCCAAGGAACCCCGTTGTTCCTCAAACAGTGTAGGAAAATCCATCGAATCTAAAAAAGCACTAATATCCTGAGCAGTTTGATCCCCCAGGGCCAATTTGGAAGTGTATAACCCTGCACAATAGCCACGGAAGGACTCATTTATCTTCTCAGAAGTCATCAAAAGAGTAGACTCCTTGAGGTGTTGGTCCTGTTTGGTCTGGGTGACCCATACATACAGTGGATTAGGGTGGTGTATCAGGCCCATAGGGCCAGTGTTTTGGTTAATGGGGCCCCTACAAAGTCCTTTACATTGGAAAGAGGAACAAGACAGGGCTGCCCGCTCTCACCATTGTTATTTGCCCTGGCATTGGAGCCATTAGCTCCGGCAATTATGCAATGCCAGAGGGTAGGGGGGTTAAAGGGGTTGAGAACACTGAGCATAAGATCACATTATACGCAGATGATATGCTCTTGTTTATTAGAGAACCAGAGAAATCAATGACATTGTTACTGGAGTTGATAAAAAATTTTGCAGAGTTTTCTGGTTATAAAATTAATCTGAATAAGTCAGAAATGCTGTGCTTTCCTCAGTTGGAAGAAGGGGATGAAAAATGGGGTATACAATGCAAGTCGACAAGTATAATATATTTAGGTATTAAGGTGGGTAGAACACTTGGATCATTATATAGTTTAAATTACATACCATTAATTAGAACAATAGAAACAGACCTAAGAAGATGGATGCAGCTACCAGTATCCTGGATGGGGCGTATTAACATATTAAAAATGAATATCTTACCCAGGATCCTGTACCCTGTACAGATGCTTCCCATGCGTATTATGCGGGGGGATGTTGATAAGTTAGAAAAAAAGTTTACACAGTTTATCTGGAAGGGACAGAGGCCAAGGATGAAACTCCAAAGACTTAAAGCTGAAGTGGTTAAGGGGAGCCTTAATTTCTCTGATTTAACAAATTACTGTCTCTCCATTCAGCAGAGATACATAGCTGATTGGGTATTTCGTCCTGAAGTTGCCAGCTAGGTGACACTGGAGCAGGAGGGTTGTATGGGACAGTTGTCTGTGTATTTACATAGCAAAGGTCCACAGGCCTACAGGGTACAGGGAGGTCATAACCCCTTGGTGAAAATGGTATTAGAAGCCTGGGGTTCACTAAATAAACTAGGGGAATAACTAAAGGGGAAACTCTATTGATGCTAATAGCAGGAAACCCTTTTATTTGCCAGGATTGGAAGACAGAGGCTTCCAGGACTGGGAACGCAGAGGGGTAAAATGTGTAGGTAACCTGATTAGTAAGGGTGTTTTAAGCCCATTAGAGGAAATCAAACAGAATATGGGTCTGAAAGGACAACAGATGTTCCGATATCTGCAGCTTCGAGCATTTATATTTAAAACGGAGAGGGGAGGGATGGATTTGCCGAGGTGGAGTTCAGTAGAGGCAACTATACTGGGAGTGCAAAATGACCCTAGAGGGTTCATTGGGAAGGCTGCAAAAGCTGGGAAACAGGGATGGTTGGACTATACACAGAAGGTGAAGCAGAGATGGAATAGAGATATAGGTAAAGAGATATCTGAAGAAAATTGGCAAAAGCTCTTGTTGGGGCACAGAGGTCTTTTGATTTGTAATAAATTTAAGGAGGCTTACTATAAGTTTTTGCACAGGTTATACTATCCACCAGCTGCTGTACATAGGGCTAACCCATCTGTCTCGCCGCTGTGTGGGAGATGCAAGAGGGAAGAAGGAGTGTATATGCACTGTTTTTGGGACTGTTGCGTATTACAGTCCTTCTGGTATAAGATATTTAAAGAAATTGAGCAGATGGTGGGGACCTCCATCCCAATGGACCTTATTAAAGGGCTGTTTGGTATGCATTCAGACGAGGCAGATGAGTGGGAACCACTGCCACGCTGGATTAGAATCCTCTTAATAATGGCCAGGCACTGTATTCAGAATACATGGGTAAATAATATTGCGCCAACTATTGGGCAATGGTGCCATCTAGAGCTGCAAAATTTGGCCTTGGAAAAATTATCACTGACATTACGTGACAGGGCGGAGTCCTTCTATAGAGAGTGGGCACCTTTCTTATCCTCGGTTAGTAGGGAAGAAATGGTTACCTTGTGCAAGGGCCTAATATAAAGGGATAAGATTGATTGGGAGAGATGCTCTTCTCCCCATGTCAAGTTGTAATGTGACTTTTACCCTATGTCAGATATAATAAAGTATATGGCTATTATATCCCTGTACTATTAGAACGAAATGTGAATTAACTGAAATAGAGAATGATATCTGGATATAACATGTAAAACCAGTTGACCATGTAATGAAATGCACCTGTTTATCTGTATGTCTGCTGCTGTTTTTTATTGTCTCATGTTGTATCTGTTGTTTTGATGGTAAAATCAATAAAAAGATTATGCAAAAAAACAAAGAGTAGACTCTGTCCGAACACCAGGGATTTTAGTTTCTGCTGACTGCTTCCGCAGCCTGTAGGCGAGCAAACGGCCTGCCTTCTCCACCCCCTCTTCAAAGTAGGCATGACGAGTATGGCACAGTAAAAATTCTGCTTGCTGAGAGTTTGTAGTGTTAATTTTACATTGAAGAGCTCTCATGTTTTGACATAAGGTAGGGGAATGATCACCAGCCTTATGTCGTTTCTGCAGGTCCGAAAGCTACGCTTCCAGGTATTGTAACTCGTTTTTCTAGGGACATGGATATGTTGTTCATCCACACTGTCTGGCAGGTATCCTTGCCGCTTTAAATCTTGCCGGAAGGTCTTCAAGCTGGCTCCTCCCACCCACCCGGGTGGTAAAACTCTCGGCTCCGCCCCATGACGCCAGATCTTCCTTACTGCTTGGAAGCTCAGGTTCCCTCCTTAACGCTCTGCGTATAAGACTGGTTACCTAATTCTTCGGTCTTGCGAATTAAAAGTTTTTTGCTAAAACAGTCTTCGGTCTTCTATCCCTCGCGGCTGCGATGGACAAATCGACTCCCGGTTTCCGGAGATGCCCTTGCGGGCAGCAGATGTCTCGGATGGATGTGCACTCCATGTGCGTGTACTGTCTAGGTCTTGAGCACGACCCGCAGGCTTGCGACCTGTGCTCTTCCTTTTCGGCCTACGTCCTTGAAGACTGCGCTGCCCGTTTACAACTGGGGCATCCCGAGAAGCGTTTTCCTCCGGGTGAAGTCAAAAGAGGCCCGGTTGGCAGTTTCCGTGGCGGCGGGCTTGGCGGATCAGCTCGAGCAGATGATCGCCCTCGAAGAGGAGGCGGCACGGGCCGCTTCTACCTCGGCTGCGGCATTTGTCCCGCTCTCTCTGGGTGCCTCTTATTCAGCTTCTTTTAAGGAGCTTTGTCTGACCCTCTCTACTAAAGGTGAGGGACCAACTTCTGCTGGACCGTTTTCTCGGTCCAAAAAGAAAGACAAGGGTAAGTCCCACCGTCGACGCTCTTGGGAGCGGGAAAGATCCCTCTCCCCGAGTTGTCGGCCGTCGACTTCGAGCCATTGGTCTCACGGTGTCCCCGTCAGGCCAGTTGACCGAGACTCCCGTCGACGCGGTCGAGATTTTTCTCGACCCGTTGGACGGGTTGTCGGCAGGAGAAGCCAAGAATCCTCTCTCCCGGTTCCCCGGTGGGAGTTGAGGACCCGTGAGCTTGTCTGTGCCTCTGGTTCGGAGCCGGATGAACCCTCCGAACCGGGGGTGCGTTCCCCACGACACCTCCTGCCGTCCTCGGGAAAGCCGAGGTTCTCGGTCTCGGACTTCTACACGGTCCAGCCGATCCCGCCGTCGTAGGCGGTCTCGGTCTCGGCACCGCGGCAAGCAGCATCGCCGCTCGTCCTCGGACGAGGGGAGGCTTCGACGTAAGTTATGTCGACGATATGAGGACCTCATGTGGCAACAGCTCCTTCTGACCGGGAACAAGCTGACGCCTTCGCCTTCCCCGGCCATTAAGTGGCTGTCACTGGAGCGGCCGAAACAACCCCTCGTTTTACCCGAGGAGCCTGTTCCCAGGCCGGTTGTTCGGCCAAAACCAGCTGCCCCACCAATTCCGGTGGAACCTCCGCCTCCACAGCCGTTATTTGGGGCTCCGACCAAGAATTCTCGGTCGGCTCAGGGACTGCCCCATAGGCTGTCTGTCACCCTCACTCCGGTCGACCTCGGCAGGTGGAGGGTGGCTCGAGCCGAGGCAGCTCTTTGAGGACTCTTCCGAGTCGGCGTTCCTCCCTTTTCTCCAAGCGAATGGACTTGGGTCCTCAGGAGGACAGTCGGTGGGCGATAGCCCTTGCGTCCTACCTAGGATTGCTTGGCTCATCTCGGGTCCACGGGATGAAGCTCGAACCGTCTCTAAGTGGGCCAGGTATCCCCTCACGGAGATTCTGGACCAAGGGATTCCCACGGAGGCCTTTCCGGTGGCGAGGCCATAGTGAGCCCGGCTTTGGAGCTCTGTGGCGCCTGCTTCCTGCCCTGCGCCTTGGCCAGGATGGCCAGGAAGTATCACCGGTCCCCTACGGTTCCCTGTCGATTTTGGAACACCCTCAGCCGAGGGTTAGTTACCGACAGCGTTTTCCGCGTGCCGAAGCGCTGAGGATGTGGACAAACCTCCCGACAAGGAGTCCAAAAATTGGACTATGCGGGCGAAAAGTCTACGCTGCGTCCTCCCTCGGCCTTCACCAGGCCAGTTCGGCCGTCCTTATGGCACATTTCTCTCATGCCCTGTTGGGCTCCCTGGACGAGGTCGTCCCTCATCTTCCTGCGGACCTGCAGACCACGGTTAGGCAGGTGCGGGACCAGGGCAGGGCAGTGGCCAAACAGCAGCTTCAGACTGCTTTGGACATCGGGGACTCATGTGCCAGGTCGGTGGCGGCCGCAGTGGCTATGCATCGTCGGGCTTGGCTGAGGATACCCACCTTCACTTCGGATACCCAGCACAAGTTGGCGGATGTCCCCTTCTTGGGGACCGACCTCTTCGGCCCTGGGGTGGAAGGTCACCTGCAGAGGATCGAGAAGTCCAATGCTACCTTGGACTCTGTCTCATCCGCTCAGAAGGACAAAGGCCGCAAACCACAGCCTAAGCCCTTTCGTCCCTCTGTGCCCGCGGCACGTCTGGCTCAGCAACGTCAGGGCCAGCAGGCTCGCTTGGCATCCCAAACCCAAGCCGGGGCTTCCTCCAACAGGAAGCAGGGAGGTAAAAGCCCAGGAGGTCCCTCGGCCGGTCCCTCCTCCAAGCCTGCCCAGTGACGGGTTGAGGGGTGTCGCCCCCAACCCCGTCACCTCACCCAGGTTCCCCATGGGGGCGGCTCCGTCACTTCCTTTCTGCCTGGTCCGTTATTACCACGGACAGGTGGGTGTTGGAGGTGGTGGGAAGGCCTGCCCTTGGGTGAGCAGACCCCACCCTTCAGGCCGTCGCGCCTCGGGGGGCATCGGGATCCGCAGCCTCACTGTCGGCTCGCCGAGCCGACATTGCTCTCCTCCTCCAAAAGGAGGTGATCAGGGAGGTGGCGGACCCTCCCTCAGAACCGGGGTTTGTGTCCAGGTACTTCCTGGAAATGGACGGGGGGCTGGCGCCCCATTCTCGACCCTACGACCTAAACAAGTTCCTAAGGTCTCGAACCTTCAGGATGGTCACTCTGGCTCAGATAATACCATCCTTGGAGCGCAGCATGTGGTTCTGCTCTCTGGACCTGCAGGGCCGCGTTCTTTCCGTCCCTATCCGTCTGTCACATCAGAGATTCCTTAGCTTCGCGGGAGGATCTTTTTAGTTCCGAGCCATGCCCTTGGCTTGTCTCCAGCTCCCAGGGTCTTCACCAAATGCATTGCAGTGGTGACAGCATTCCTGCAGCGTCGAGGGTCCGGGTGCCCTTACCTGGACGATTGGCTGATAGCAGCCCCCTCCAGACAGGAGGTGGAGCAGTCCAGAGATCTGGCCCTCCAGGTTTGCTCTCAAGTCGGCCTTCTCATCAACGAGGCCAAGTCGGAACTCGAGCCGAAGCAGGTGATTCTTTTCATCGGGGCAGAGCTCGACTCTCTTCATGCCAGAGCACGGCTCCCGGCGGATAGGGCCGAGGTTCTTTCCTCCTTTGCCCAATCATTTCTGGTTGGGCAATCGTGCCCTGCCCGGGACTTCCTGTGCCTCCTGGGTCTCATGGCGGCCTGCACCAGCGTGGTCCGTTGGGCCTGCTGGCACATGCGCCCTCTTCAGTGGGGACTGGCCAGCCAGTGGTCACAACGCTGCGATTCATTGGACCAGCTAGTGACGGTGACCCAGGGGATGTGGAACGCTCTCCGGTGGTGGACCGTTCCAGTTCATCAGTAGGAGGGCATCCCGTTTGTCCGCCCCGAGCCGACGGTCTCTCTATCGACCGATGCCTCTCTGATGGGTTGGGGTGCCCATCTGGGGGAACACCGGGCGCACGGCCTCTGGTCCCCGCGGGTGTCCCGATGCCACATCAACCTGCTGGAGCTCCGAGCGGTCTGCCTAGCTCTCACCGCCTTTGTTCCGTTTCTCTGGGGTCAAGTGGTCCGAGTCCAGATGGACAATACCACGACCATGTACTATCTAAACCGCCAGGGCGGGACGTGCTCCCTGCTTCTGTGCAAGGAAGCTCTCCACATTTGGTCACTCGTGTGCAGCCTGGAGGCGGATCTCCTAGCCATTCATGTGGCAGGAGCCTCCAACACCCTGGCCGATGCCCTAAGCCGGATAGGGGCTGCATCCCACGGGTGGTCTCTCCTGCCGGAGGTAGTACAAGATCTGTTCTCCCATTGGGGCACACCTCAGGTGGACCTGTTTGCCTCCAGGGAGAACGCGAAGCTGAGGCTGTTCCATGCCTGCCCACCTCAGCAGGGCTCGCTGCAGGGGGATGCCTTCTCGAGGTCGTGGACCCCGGGCCTCTTACATAGATACATAGACAGTGTCGGCAGATAAGGGCCTATGGCCCACCCAGTCTGCCCATTTGAGCTTGTAAGTTCAGTTTGTTTTCCTAGAAGTCTGTTGCCCCTTACCCCTGACCTCTAGAATTCCTTTATGTATATCCCATGCATTCTTAAATCCGTGATTGTTTCAGCCCCACCACTTCCTCTGGCAGGGTGTTCCACTTGTCCACCACCGTTCTGTGAAGAAATTCTTTCTCATGTTTCCTCTGAATTGTCCTCCCTCAACTTCATCCCATGTCCTCTAGTTCTGGAACATCTTTTTCGCTTAAAAATAGTGTTTTCCTGCACCCTGTTCCTCCCTGTAAGATACTTGTATGTCTCTATCATATCCCTTTCTCCTTCTCTCCTCCAGGAGTACATGTTCAGTTCCTTCAACCTGTCTTCATAGGACTTGTGATGCAATCCATGCACCATCTTTGTTGCCCTCCTCTGAACCTTCTCTACCCTGTCTATGTCCTTACGTAGGTGATTTTTTTTTTGTTGCCAGATGGTCTCCAGAACTGTACACTGTACTCCAGGTGGGGCCTCACTAGTGTCTTGTATAGTGGAATTATGACCTCCCTTTTCCTGCTGGTGATGCCCCTGCCTACACATCCCAGCGTCCTATTTGCTTTATCTGCTGCCTTGTCACACTGTTTCCCTACCTTGAGGTCATCAGAGATGACAACCCCAAGATCCCTTTCCTGCTTGGTGCATGCTATATCCTCACCCCCAACTGATATATTGTGCCAGGGTTTTGTGCCCCATATGCATTATCTTGCACTTCTTTGCATTGAATTTCAACTGCCAAACCCCTGACCATTCTTCAAGTTTCTGCAGGTCGCTTCTCATTCTGTCTACACCCTCTGGTGTGTCTACTCTGTTACAGAGCTTTGTGTCATCAGCGAACAGTGAAATTCTGCCTTCTAGATCCTGCAATGTCACTGATGAAGATGTTGAATAGGACGGTCCCAGCACTGATCCTGTGGTACCCTCTGGTCACTCTTCCCTCTGTGGAGTGACAGCCATTTACCACCACCCTCTGTGTCCTGCCACCCAGCCAGTTACCTACCCATCACACTACTATCCTGCCCACCCATATTCCCCAGTTTGTGTAATAGTCTTCTATGTGGCACAGTGTCAAGGCCTTGCTGAAGTCCAGATAGGCCATGTCCACTGCCCTCCCTGATCCACCTCCTAGTCACCCAGTCAAAAATTCAACGAGGTTGGTCTGACATGACCTCCCCTGATGAAACCATGCTGCCTTGGGTCCTGTAGTCCATTGATAACCAGATGTTCCACCAATCTCTCCTTCAGTAGTGCTTCCATGTCTTCCCACTACTGAGGTGAGGCTGACTGGTCTGTAGTTCCCTGCTTCCTCTTTGTTCCCACTTTTGTATAAGGGGACTACATCTGCTGTCCTCCAGTCTTTGGGTACCTCCCCTGTTTCCAGTGATTGGCTAAACAGGATAGCCAGAGGTTCAGCCACCACCACTCTTAGTTCTTTAAGGACCCTGGGGACCTGGGGTCTTCTACGCCTTCCCCCCATTTCCCTTGATACACAAGGTGCTTCTCAAAGCAAGGAGGGACAAGGCGCAGGTGATTCTGATAGCCCCAGACTGGCCCCGCCAGTTCTGGTACCCAGATCTCCTCAGCCTCAGCTCCAGACTCCCGAGGCAGCTTCCAGCTCGCCCGGACCTGCTCTCAGTCAGTCAGGAGAAGGTGTTCCATCCGGACCTTCAATCCCTGCACCTGACGGCCTGGTTCCTGAGCGGCTAGAGTTCCAGGCCTTGGGTCTTTCCGACGGGTCCTCAATGTAGTTGAGGCGTCCGTGAGGTGACCAGGAAATGCTATGCCTTCAAATGGAAGAGGTTTTCCATTTGGTGTCAGAGCAAGGTTTGGACCCTTCCTCCTGTTCCTTGGCAAGCATCTTGGACTATTTATGGTCCCTTTCTAGTCAAGGGCTTAGGTCGGCGACCTAAGAGTGCACCTGGCAGCCATCATCTGCTTGCAGGCGCTGGTCAGGGGCAGTCGGTGGCGCGAGGAAGGTAGTCTGGCGCTTTTTCAAGGCCTTGATCACATTTCCCCTCCGGTCACAGGAACCTCCACCTCCGTGGGATCTACTGCTGGTACTGGCAAAGCTCATGGGCAAGCCATTCGAACCAATGCACAGGTGTGAGCTCTCTCACCTGTCATGGAAGACCAGCGTTCTTGTGGCTATCCGTCCAGCCAGAAGGATGGGAGAGCTCTAGGTGCTCTGCATCGAGTCTCCTTACCTGGTCTTCCACAGGACAAAGGTTGTCCTGCGCCCCACCGAAATTCCTTCGAAGGTGGTGTCGGTTTCACCTTAACCAGGTGTTGACTCTGCGGTGTTCTACCCCAATCACACCTCGGAGGCGAAAAACAGGCTCCATGCTGGGACCTAGAAGGGCGGCCGCTTATTATAAGGAAGCGCCTGGCTGAAATTGAGGAGAGGTTAGCCAGCTGTTTGTCACCCTACGCTGAAGCCGCACCTGGTAGACCTGCAGCCAAGCGGACGATAAGCAGGTGGGTCACCTCCTTCATAGATCTCTGCTATAAGTTGGCGGGGCATGGAGCATCCCAGAGGATAAGAGCTCATTCTACCTGCCATACTGCTGCATCGGTGGCTGCTTCCAGGGGCGTCCCTATCCAGGAAATCTGCAGGGCTGCTACCTGGAAGTCAGCACACACCTTCATCACCCACATTACCACATCGACCTTGAGTCATGCCGGGATGCTGGTTTTGGGGCCTCGGTTTTCAGTCTTTATTCCCTAAGTAGGAGGTGTCGTCTTGCATCCCTCCTCCCGAGAGAACTGCTAGGAGTCTGCCAGACAGTGTGGATGAACAACATATCCATGTCCCTGAAATACAGGTTACTCACTGTAACAGGAGTTCTAGGAATGGTATATGTTGTTCATCCATGACCACCAACCTCGGCCGGCCATAACCGTGAGCTTCGAAAGGCAGATCTGGTGTCATGGGCGGAGCCGAGTTTACCACCCGAGGGTGGGAGGAGCCAGCTTGAAGACCTTCCGGCAAGATTTAAAGCGGCAAGGATACCTGCCAGACAGTGTGGATGAACAACATATACCATTCCTAGAACTCCTGTTACAGGTGAGTAACCTGTATTTCCTTGCCGGAGCGTATGCAATAACACGACATTAAACAAAGGCCTTGAGCCCTTCGTAAACCCACTGAGACTCCACATCCCCAGTTTGATTAAACTCTACGTAGGACTGGATCTCATGACGAAGCTAAGTTACAAAGGTAGGATCCCTCCACAAACTAACATTGAAGCGCCACCTCTTAGCCGCGATAGCAGAAGCCCCAGGGTGGAAACAGTATGTGACAGGAGAGTGGTCTTAAATTACAGCAGGTTCAGCAGTGGAATGGAAAGCCCCGTGAGCAGCAAAGCCAGAAGTGAGGACCATGTCAATTCTGTTATAAGTGTCATGCGGGGCCGAGAGATATGTATAGTCCCGATTAGATGGGTTCTCCAACCGTCAGACATCCTGGAGACCATGGTCCTGTAAGAATAACTTAAGAGCTCTGCTACCCACTGAAGAAGTAAGCTATGGAATCCCACTCCTATCTCACAGTGGATGCGTTACCTGGTTCATATCTCCACCCATCAAGACAGTGTCGGGCCCCAAATCTAATAGTGCCAGTGAGACAACATGAAAAAACAAAAATGAGGGTCATCAGCATTCGGGGCATAGACCGTGCCCAAAATCAAAGGTTGCTCATCTAACCAATCCCTAACAAATAGCCATCTCCCTTCCTTATCACGTTTAACCTGTCAGAGACCCAATTATCTCCATGACTGCATAGAATTACAACCCCCCCGTTTCTTTGAGGAATAAGGGGACTCCTACACTAGGCCCCCCAAAGCTTACCCAGCTTCTCAGCTTCTTTCCTGACCAGATGAGTTTCCAGGAGTAATATTATTTTCCTCCCCAACCATTTGAGATGCATAAGTACCCTCTTCCATTTTTAATAGGGCTATTCAGCCCCCTGACATTCCATTATTCATACAACATGAAGTCTTGCTGTATTCTGACTATTGCAGTGATATCCAACCTTTGAACTGCCCCGGAGAGGAAAGAGTTAACTTTCCATGCAAGGCATGGAAAGCTGAGCTCGAGCTTGGTTGACACTCTGTCTGTTGTTGTTTGAACCCAAACCGCCAGATTCTTTACTCCGCCTCACTGAACAGTCGCTCCGGAGATTTCTCCTTCGCACGGTTCAGTTTAGTCGGTTAAAGTGTCATTTTTTCCTTCGGTTCAACCGAATTTCTTTTTATCTAACCTGTCGGTTCAGTCTCTGTCTCTGGTACCGTGAGTACTAGATAGGTTTATTATTATTATTAGTTTCTGTGTGGAACTTATAAACATCGGATCAGTTCGGTTTGAACCGATCAGGTTTGTAAAAAAAAGTTTATTCTGCTTTTTAGAGTGTGGTAACCGGTCCTTATCAGTTCTAAAAAGCGGATTTCATTCGTTTTCTCGACCATGTACGGTCAGGAACCGATAGGGTGTCTTACCTGGCGGATTGCCGAAAAAAGGGTAAGTTTGGTTAGGACTGGCCATGTCTGAGAAACCCAAGAAAAAAACCAAGCCCACTGGGTTTCAACACTGTAGTGTGTGTGGGGAAGCCTTTGCCAAGGCTGACCCCCACACCACCTGTGTTTATTGTCTGGGGTTTGACCACTTCGATTCAGACTGCCAGATTTGCAAAAGTTTTCCCACAGCTACCCTGGAAAAGAAAGTAGGTAGGCTGAGGGAAAGGGAGGATAAGAAGTCTGCTGACCCGGATGGCCAGCCTGGTTCGGTTCCAACTGAACCAGAAGGAGTGCTCTCTGACCAGGGCAAAACTTCTTCGGGCAAAAGGAGAACTGACTCTGAGGAGTCGGTTCCGGTTAAAAGAAAAAGAAGGGATAAGTCAGCCGGTTCGGATCCACAAGTTCTTTCTCCGACCGCTGATGAAATAACCAAAGCGATAAGTTGTTCAATCGCTAACGGTTCTGACGAACCGGCACCATCAGTTAGGGGTTCGGTTTGGTGGTTCGGATTATAATTTAGAGGATTTTATGAACCGGAGGAGGAGGAGGAGAGTATGAGGATAGTGATGGTGATTATGAAAGTCTGGATGTGCCCATTGACCCGGACATCTCCCCAGACAGACCTTCAGGTGTTTCTCCTCCTAGGCTTTCTGAGTCCCCTTCCCACTTTATGTTTTACAAAAAAGTGGCTGAAACTCTCCAGCTTCCTATGGAGGAAGCAGTAGAGGATCAGGAGGAGCCTGATTATGTTGAGATGATGGACATCCTAGAGTCCAGAAAACTGTCTGTTCCCCTCCACAAGTCTTTTGGGAAACAGACGTTTAAAATTTTAAAGACTTCTAATTCCATACCTCCTGTGGACAGAAGAATGGACAAGAGGTATACTCTTTCAGGCTCAGATACGGAGTTCGTTTCCCAGCAATACAGCCATGTTGGGGTAGTGCAAGCTGCTGCCTGTGATAAGGCAAATATACCCTTGGCTTCACACCCCCCAGATAAGGACTCCAGGAGGATTGATGCCATGGCAAATAAACAGTACATGGCAGCATCTTTGGGACTCCGGCAGGCTAATTATATGGCCTACACAGCTAGATACCAGAAGTCTAGGTGGGACACTGTGATGGCTCTAGCTAAACAGGTCCCTGACCAGCTTGCCATGGAGCTGGAGCAGGTGGCTGCAGATGGTATTGAGGCATCCAAGGTGCAATTTCATGCTGCAGTGGACTACAATGATGTTTCATCTAGAGTCATGGCTACATCTGTGGCCCTTCGTAGGATGGCTTGGCTCAGATGTACTAGCCTGTCACAGGATACCCAGACTAAGGCCATGGATTTTCCTGTTATTGGTAATTCTCTGTTTGGGGAGCAGACAGAGAACTACATGAAGAAAATGGATGAGTACAGGACCACCTATAGGAGTGCTCAGGCCAAAAAGAGGCAAGCCACTCCCCAGAGGCAGCTTTCCAGGGACAGGGGCAGGCCTTTTCATAGGCCTTTCTACCAAGCCCAGGTCTTCTCTTCCGCCTTTGCTCAGAGGGGGTTCTTCAGAGGCAGACGGGGTATAAGCAGGCCTGCTACCACCCCTCAGCCTAAAGCCCCTGCCAAACAGGCACCCTGATGGGTTTGCCTGGGCCGATTCTCCACTACCCGTAGGGTGCAGGCTGGCTTACTTTGTCCAGGACTGGATATCTTTAACATCAGACAAATGGGTCCTGGAAGTAGTAAGCCAGGGACTGGTTCTCAGTTTCAAACAATTTCCCAAGATGAGAACCAGATCCTTTCCACCTGCAAATCCTTCAGAGGCCATTACCCTAGAGGCAGAGGTCTCTTCCCTCTTGGCTCTCAGAGCCATAGAAAGGGTTCCACCCCTACACAGGGGAAAAGGATTGTACTCCAGGTACTTCCTAACCCCCAGAAAGACAGGAGAATTGCAGCCCATCCTGGATCTCAGATATTTAAACAACCACCTTTTAAAGCTAAAGTTCAAAATGGTGACTCTGGGAATAATTCTACCCTCTCTAAGGCCAGGGGACTGGCTAGTCTCCCTGGACCTCAAGGATGCCTATTTCCACATCCTCATCAGATGCTCCCACAGAAAGTACCTCAGGTTCGAGTTGCCCTCAGGCCACTATCAATTCAGAGCAATGCCCTTTGGCCTAACATCAGCTCCAAGGGTGTTCACAAAATGCCTGCCAGTAGTGGTTGCTTTCCTAAGGAGAAAAAAGATCTCCATCTTTCCATACCAGGATGACTGGCTCATAGTGGGTCAGTCTGCAGACCAGGTCAGGTCACACCTACAGATAACTCAGCAACTGCTCACTTCTCTAGGATTCCTCCTAAATCTTTCAAAGTCAGTTCTAGAGCCAGTGCAGCTCCTCACCTTCATAGGGGCGGAGCTGGATACAATAAGGGCAAGAGCTTTCCTTCCCCTGGACAGGGCAAGGACCCTTGTGACACTGGCCTCTTCATTCACCCTTCAGGTGTCTAGTCCAGCAAGGCATTTTCTGCAGCTCTTGGGCCACATGGCTGCCTCTACGGCAGTGGTCCAAGGAGCAAGGTTTCAGATGAAGGACATTCAGTTCCACTTAAGAACCTTCTGGTCCCAAAGAAAGGATTCTCTGACCAAGCTAATCCCAGTGACTCGAACCCTGATCCAGGCTTTGCAATGGTGGCAGGATCAGGACAACCTAAGGCAAGGAGTTCCCTTTGTCACTCAGTCTCATTCTCTAATCCTTACCACAGATGTCTCCCTCTTGGGCTGGGGAGCCCACTTGGGGGAATCTGACCACCCAAGGGTTATGGTCACCTCAAGAATCTCTGCTTCACATCAATCTCTTAGAACTCAGAGCAGTGTTTCTAGCACTTCAAGTTTTTTTCCGAGTCTGTTCAGAACAAACTGGTTCAGATCAGGACAGACAATACCACCACAATGTGGTACATCAGTAAGCAAGGGGCACTCGGTCCTATGGCCTTATGCACAGAAGCAATGAAGTTGTGGTCTCTGGCCTATTCCCTGAATACCTCTCTGATAGCAGTGCACCTCCCAGGGAAGGACAATGTCCTGGCAGATGCTCTCAGCAGGATATCTCAGGGCCATCACGAATGGTCCCTGGATCCCCTAATTTTGAAGGTGATCTTCTCCAGACGAGGCACTCCACAGATGGATCTTTTTGCAGCCCCAGACAATCATCAACTTCCTCTTTTTTGCTGCAGACCCCCAGTGTTGGACTCAGTCCCCCTGGATGCTCTAGTTCTCAATTGGGAAGGGAAATTCCTGTATGCTTTTCCCCTTCCCTCTCCTGTTCAAGGTACTAGTCAAAATCAGGTCTCAACCCTGCAAAGTGATTCTGATTGCTCCAGACTGGGCCAGACAGCCCTGATACCCTCTCTTGCTGTCCTTAGCAGTCCACCTTCCCCTGTCTCTTCCCAGGAATTACAACCTGTTAACGTTCTCAGGGGAGGGTTTGTATCCGAATCTCAAATCTCTCAATCTCAAGGCCTGGTTCTTGAAGAGTTAGAGTTTGCTGATTTGCATCTCTCTCAAGACATTCTGGATATTCTAAAGGCTTCTCAAAAGCCTTCCACCAGAAAGACTTACAACTCCAAATGGAAAAGGTTTACTATTTGGTGCTCTGGTAAGCATATTTCTCCAGAGTCTGCTGGGTTGCCTACAGTTCTGGACTATATGGTTCATCTCAATAGCTTGGGACTCAGACCAGCTACACTTAGAGTGCATCTGGCAGCTGTCTCAGCCTTTTTGTCAGCAGGCAAGCCCTCTTCCCTTTCAGCTCATCCTGTATTCTGTAAATTCTTCAAGGGATTGCTGCATGCCAATCCTCCCTTCAGGGACCCTGCCCCTGCTTGGGACCTTAATGTTTGCATTGCTCAGCTTATGCAACCCCCTTTTCAGCCTTTGTCCTCAGCAGAGCTTAAGTACTTGACTTGGAAAACTGTGTTCTTGGTAGCCATTACTTCTGCCAGACGCATAAGTGAGTTGCAGGCCCTGTCAGTGGAGCCTGGTTTTATCTCTTTCCATAGAGATAAGATGGTCCTCAGGACTAATAGGAAGTTTTTGCCTGAGGTGGTTTCAGATTTCCACCTTAATCAGTCTATGTCTCTTCCTGTTTTCTTCACTGACCATTCCTCCTCTGGGGAGAGGAGGCTACACAGCCTAGATGTGAAAAGGGCCCTTAGCTACTTCATAGAGCTTACCAAGGGTCACAGGTTTGACTCCTTCCAATTGTTTCTCACTTATGGTGAGGTTGGTAAGGGAAAACCTGCCACTAAGAGATCTATTGCCAGGTGGGTTGTCTCTTGTATACAATTCTGCTATGAAAAATTAGGTAGAATCCCACCCTCAGGCCTGAGGGCTTACTCTACTAGAGGTACAGCTGCTTCCCCGGCTGCTGCCAGGGATATTCCTATCTTAGAGATTTGTCAAGCAGCCACCTGGAAGACAGTACATACTTTCACCAAGCATTACTCTCTGGATATCCAGGCTAGGAGTGATGCTCGGTTTAGCACAGCAGTGCGTCAGAGCCTGTTCCCAAAGTAGGTTCTGTCCCTCCTCCATGGAGGTACTGCTTGGTAGTCTGCAATCGTCAGAATACAGCAAGACTTCATGTTGTTTGAAGAAAAAATTACTCCCCTTAGTAATGTTGTTTCTTCTAATGGAGTCTTGCTGTATTCTGACCTCCCCCCTGCCTCCCCTCTCAGAACCTGGGTTTTGGGATGTGGGTGGGCAGGAACAGTGTTGGGCACCCTAGAGGTGCCCGGTTTTTCTCACCCTCTTATTTTTTGGGTGTGTGTTGTGTTTTGTTTTTTGGGTTTCCTGACTTGAGTCTTTGCCTTGGAACCAAAAAATCTTTTTATTAAATTTAGTTGCCAGTTGGCAGAGTGAGTTTACAGTTTCCACACAGGATGCCCAGTGAGTATAGCTTGTAAAGATCTGGCGGTTTGGGTTCAAACAACAACAGACAGAGTCTCAACTGAGCTCGAGCTCAGCTTTTCATGCCTTGCATGGAAAGTTAACTCTTTCCTCTCTGGGGCAGTTCAAAGGTTGGATATCACTGCAGTAGTCAGAATACAGCAAGACTCCATTAGAAGAAACAACATTACTAAGGTGAGTCATTTTTTCAATTGTTTTATATACCATCCAGTGGCATTAACCAGACTCGGTCCCCTTCCCCCCAACCATACAAATAAGGGTCAGTCAGTGTCACTGTATCTCACAACATAAGACCACTGAGAAAAAACAGTGGAGAACAAACAATGAACCATTTAAACCACAACACATAAAGTGAACTATTTACAAGAAAAACAAGTGGACACTCCTCGGAAAACATGAGATAGAAGGCGTGGTGCCACTGGGCTCCTTTCATATAACAATAAAATCTGACTTCCACATCACCCCCAAGGTAGCAAATACATACTCTCCACCCCTCGTATGCGCATATAACAATACCCCTAAGTCTACAGACAAGCCCTAGTGAGCAAGCCATAGCAGGGTAAAATGCAGTCCCCCCAAAAAAGAATAAAATGCCAAGAGCTACAGCTCACACAAAAGAGGGAGTCAAATAAACAATATATAGCTTCCACTCTATGGAGACAATGTATAACAAAAAAAAAAGAACCTGTTTCAGTAGGAATACCCCATCAGGAACACATAGCCCCGATATCTCTTCTATCCCTCAACCAGAATAATTCAGCATTTCCCTATTTATTATCTAGTCTGCAGTAGCACAAAAAAAGTGGGGGCCAACAAAAAAAAGGTTCTGTACCCAGAAATAATTAGGACCGCATGCATCTAACAGTCTGAAGTGGGACCAATAACCGATGCAACCACAAAAATGCAGCACAGTAGAAGCATATAGACTGCTAAGGAAACTGTAGGGACAGCACTGGGGAGAATCTGTCAAAGAGCGATCGGCTTGCATCTTGTAGACACAAATATAGAACATAAAAAAAAAATCCCTATGGTCCCCATTTAGACCAACACTGCAAAAATAATAATAAAAAAAAAAGGTATCATACCCCCAGCCGATAAGACAGCGTACTACCCAGGGATTAATACAAGCCAATAATAAACCCGATCCCAAGCCCCATCGGGTACAAATAGCCCTGCTATCTCCTCCATCCCTCAAACATAGCAATTTTTTGTAGTTAAACATTTTATTGTTGACTTAAGGCAGGTCATACACACATGGCAGAGTATAACAGAGAGAGAATCATACATGACAAGCAATTAGGATTAAACAATAATACTAATTGATAAAACAATCCGTCAGTTTGTAGTGACCGTATAAGTTATCCATTCACATATATTGGCACCCTCTAAAAGATGACCAAAAAGAAAATAATTTGTAGCGGATTGAGTACTATCCACCCAGGAGAACATAAATTAATATGAAATACGATCACCCTAACTAGGGATATAACAAAGAAATCAGTACTATTTAATCACTCTACCATAAGTGTGATGAACTCACATATGATTATAATATCAACTATTTACAACATAGGTAATCTTTTTTCATATATAAGTCTAACCAAAGGAGATATGAGAAGGGGGAACGGGGACTTTACACTCAGAGGGAGAGAGCACGAGAGTGTCACCACCTTATAAATGAAGGGAGGGAGTCAGGGCAGTGTGATTAGAAGCAGTATTATGACAGTACTCTGACCTTAAATACGGTTGCCAGCACTGGTTATATCGAAGTAGGGAACCATGGGTGAAACTTGAGATCCTCTCAAATACAGCCTCTTGGGCTAGGGCTAAAAGAAACTGATGAAAGGTAGGGCTGCCAGGGGATCTCCATCTCATCAGGATAAGCCTTTTGGCCAATGCCCCGACCGTAGTGATCCACTGCGCCCCTGGGCTATACTTAGGGGTCTCCGGATTACTGCAGCCCAAAAGAAGTAGGCCGGGACCCGGGACTACATCAGGGAACAGTTGCTGACACATGTTCTGTATGGAATTCCAAAACTGTAGAAGGTTTGGACAGTCCCAGAGAACATGCAGAAGATGAGCTCCTGGTTGCCACATCTCCAACATGTGTCAACGGGATAAGTCCATTTGACTCATTTGCATGGTCTCTATACCATCTATGACAGGTTTTGTTCATGATAAGCCTCGGCGGCCATCTTGACACGCCCAAATGAATACGTACCACCCATCCTTCCATTGTTGTTCTGAAATCGAGGTCTGCAAATCTTCCCCCATCGCAGCCTAAGCGTACTGAGTAGGTCCGGTGGAATCCTGAGTACACCGTATATATTACTAGCTCTACTCTTGGTAACTCTAGTCCATGCACCAATAGGATGCATTAGTTTTTGTGAAGAGTTACCAAAAGATGACTTTGGAAAGTGAAATACAGCATCTCTTAACTGAAGATATCTCCAGAAATGAGAAGACGGAAGCTGATACCTCGCCCTCAGAGACTCAAAAGAATCCATAACCATTGTCCCCGGGATGAAAAAATCCTGTATTGAAGTTAAGCCCTTTTTTTTTCCACAATTCCCACTGCAGGGTAGATTCCCCTATTTTCAGAGCCTGATTGTCCCATAAAGGCATAAATTCCCATGGGACTGGATCGTAACCCAGCATGGTCATAGCTTGTTTCCAATGTTTAACAGAAAGTAATATGGGAGGGGAAAGGTTCATGGGTGATTTCTTCTTAGCATATAAAATGACTGCTGGAGAAACAGCATGAATTAGGGACGCTTCTACCCAGAGCCACTGCGGGGAGCCTTGTCCAATTTTGGAAAACCATCTAAGGGTCTGGGCCAGTACAAAAGCCATGTGGTACCGCTGTAACCAGGGAGACTAACCCCAGTGCTGCCGAAGTTTCAATTTGCTAAGCGAGCCTACTCCATATGAAATTCCCCTTAAGGGTCTCCAATTTCTGAAACCATTTCAGGGGTATAGGCAGAGGGAAGTGAGCCAGCAAATAGAACATCCTTGGGGCAGCCATCATTTTGATCGAGTCAATTTTCCCGGCCAATGAAAGCTTTAATGCCTTCCATCTTCCCATATCAACCCTGAGTGAGTAAATCAGAGAATTGAAATTAGCTGCAAGCATTTTAAGAGGGTCTGGGTATAGAATAATACCCAAGTATTTAATACCCTGTGGGGACCACTTTAGCCCTAAGACAGTAAAATCCGATCCTGAGGCTGAGGAATTTAACGGAAGAACTTCAGTTTTGGATTGGTTTAACTTTAACCCTGATGTCTTGGTAAACTCATTCAGGATTCGGAAAATAGTCTGCATCCCAGATTGAGTATGTTCAGTCGTAATAAGCAGATCATCTGTATAAAGAAAGGTCTTATAATTAACGTCTCCCACCTGGATCCCGGGAATGTCACAGGAGGACCTTGGTGCAATAGCCAGGGGTTCCATAGCTAAAACAAATAATAATGGAGAGAGGGGGCAGCACTGTCTCGTGCCCTTTTGCAATTGAAAGCAAACATAGCAATTTAATATTTACCTGTGTATAATCCAATCTGCAGTAGCACAACAAAAAAAGGCTCCTTACCCACAATAATTAAGACAGCATGCCATTTAGTGGTCTGAAGTGGGACCAAAGAAAAATGAGGGAGCCTTTTTTACAGTTATTTTATCCGCCTGGTCCCTGGCGGCGATGCATCCTGCCGGATCCCCAGCCCTGTCTCCCACTCGCAGCCTACCCTTCCAGCTGCCCCACGGCTTACCCCCCGAGGCGGGGCGGCGGGGATCCCTCGACCCACCTAACTACGAATCCGTTGCTGGAAGGATTACTGCCCATCGCAGGGGCGGCGTCTGTGGGGACCGACCATCATTAGTGCAGTGCCAGTACCCTTTTTTCTCCTGTAATTTTTGGTCCTTTAGGCGAGGCGTGCAATGACACCACAAGGAGTGAGCACGCACGCTCCTGTACGCACTCCTCTGAGCATCTGCCTTGTCTCCCCCATTCTGTAGCTTCCGGTGCGCCAGCCCCTAGCCTCCACCAGGGGCCAGACATGCACCGAATGCTGCTATCCCCTCTCCCCGGAGAAGGAGAGCAGTTCTACGGATGCTCGATCCTCTCCTCCTCCCAATCCCCGGCCCATGCTCATTCCCGAACAGGGTTGCGGTATAAGCGAGGTAAGGCGACCAGCGCCACCTGGCCGGCAGGAGGGAGCCTTTAAAAAAGATATTTAACCCCCAGCTGATAAGACCGCATGCTATCCAGCGGTTAATACAAGCCAGTAATAAACCTAATCCCAACTAGCAGCACAATAGAGACATATAAAGCTGCTAGGCTTTGCTACAGGATCCAAAAAGTAAGAATAAATGACAAGTGGACAGTAAACATCAATAAACAAGCCTGACAATGCAAACGGATTTGAAAAGTATGCACATAACCCACTGTCAAGCATACCAAACAACCCCAACCCTCCAGCCAACATAAAGAGGCAGTTACCTTGCCGATCTGAATTATATTAAAACTAGCAATAAAACAGTTTAAGTCCCCCATCAAAGGCAATAAAGCAGCGAGAGTTCAATGAGACTGTCCATGAATGAAAGTCCCCCGGAGAGGCTAAGCTGGAAGACACTCCAGCCGAAAGTGAAGAAATCAGGGAAAAATCCAAAATCTGAACCGGGTGGTCAACCTGTTCCCCCATTAGGGCAGTGAATAGTATCCATCAAGTCACCATCATCAGTCTGTCTGAAGAACATCGGGAGGAATAGGAGAAGATCCAGCAGAAAGTCCACCAGGCTGAGACGAAGCAGCTTCCCAGCGTTGAGTAGGAGCTGGGGCGGGCGCCTGCTGCGTCTTGGGGTACTAAAGCTTCAGGGATTTCTTATAGGGCTCCAGACTGACCAACATTAGCTGCTAATTGGAGCAAATAATGCCTGGCATCCTTAGGATTAGCAAAAGACTCCACAGCCTTGCCAGTAAAAATGCACAAAACTGCAGGGGCTAAGTATACATTTGATCCCCCTCTCCCATGCCAGGTCACGGACTTTGTCAGATGATTTCCACTCGTCAGCTACCCACTTAGGGTAATTGGGCTATACAAGTAATTTGGCACCCTGCCATAAAAGGTCTTTCTTCTGACAGGCTGAAGCCAAAATAGTCTATCCTGATAGCGCAGCAGCCTGAAAACTATCAGTTGTGGACAAGTGGGGGCTGGAGAAGGAGGAGGGCCAGAGGGAACCCGGTGCACTCTGTCTGTCTCAACTGGGGAATCCCAATAATGATCAATAAGCTTCAGTAGCAAATGCTGCAGGAAATCGATCATGTTGTGTCCCTCAGGCTGTTCAGGGACCCCAAGTAAACATAGATTGTTCCTCCTACTCCTTGTCTCTTGATCGTCAGTCTTGTCCCACAGTACTTGCACCTCCCGTTCCAGCGTGGCAATTTGGCGGTCCGTGGGATAGGCCCAGTCCTCGGGCTTACTGACTCGCTCCTCCACCTCCAAAATGTGGGTGCCAAGGCTGTCCACTGCAGATTTGACTGATTCCAGGGCAATGTTCATGGTGGAAAGCTGAACCATTATGGTACTCATAAAATAATTTCGGAGAGCTCTTGCGAGATGTAATTCTGCCCAACGTCAGATTGTAAAGATGCCATCTTTACCGAGGAGCTCCCAGGGCTACTGCATAAATCATCCGTTTTTGGCTTCTTAGGCATATTAAGCTCAGATATAAGGTCGGAGTCAGGCTTACGGACTTCAGAAGAAGCTGGGAGGTTACTCATAATCCAGAAGGAGGTGAGTGAGAAGGCAGATTATGGTGGATTTGCTAATTGCTAGGCAAAGCCCCTTGAACCAAGCTCCTCTCAGATAAGCTGCATCATGTGATCCCCCCTGAGTGTTTTGGTTAATTAACAGCCATTGTTAGGTGTTTACTGTAATACCCGTAAAGTACACAGTCAATCCTAATTACTTACAATCACTAACATGATAAAGATGATGAAGTCCAAGTGAGTACCTTAATAAAATAACCATTTTTAACGATGTAAATGCAGCCAGAATTTTTTCGCAGTAGAAATTATACAAGCTGCTGTAAATGCATAGCCCGCTCAAATGCATACTCAGAGCTGGCACATAGGGCATGCGTTTATATGCTAAATATTTTGGTAATTTTCAATATTTTGAGTCCAAATTTTTAACGTAGCCATTTTGTACACCACCTCATGAATAGTACAGCTGTCAGTTTTCACATCTTGCCCGAAATGTGTTTTCACACCTGTGGCGCAGAATGGCATTTTGTTAAGTATTTGAACAGTTTTACCTATGGGGTTTATGAGATGGGGACAAAGAAGACTATGTTCAAAATGTGGGGTCAAAATATGAAAAGATGCCAAAGTTATAACCATTAGTTGCATTTTTGGTACGCCCACTTGTAACTTCGGAAATGTTAAAATACTTTGAGCCTAGATTTTCAGCATAGCCTTCTTATTACCCGGCCTCATGTATGTCACAGCTGTCATTTTTCAAATCCTGTCCAAAATGTGTTTTCACACCTGTGGCGCAGAATATTATTGCAGTTGCAAAGAATTACGTTTTGGTGTGGATTTGAACATTTTCCGTACCAGGGTACATGAGGTAGGGTAATAAGATGGTTATGCTGACAGTTTGGTCACTGTTGTCCTGTAAATGGAACGATATATAATCTCTGTCTCATCTTTTGTCCCATGTAGGTTGTTAGTCTCTGATCTATCCTGCTAGCATAGCTTTTCCCCAATTTTCTCATTCTCCTGGCAGTCAGAACTCAGGTGAAGGGGCAAGCAGCTGTTATTGTCAGGTGTGCATCACCACATGGTGCCACATAGGCACAGTAGGCCAGAAACCATTTATGAACCGCTGGCCAAAATGTTTGCACCCATGGTGTCCTAGTGCCTCAGGCTAAGACCCCAGGAGTGGTACTCAATGGAGTGATTCTGGAAGATCTTCAGGTCTGGTAAGTACGTAAATTTTCTTTTGCAGTACTCTTGTAAAACAGTGCCATTTACAGGAAGTCTGAGTGCCCTCATGATGTCAGCATCCAACCAGTTCCACTTTCTTCAAATGTAGGAATAGAAGCTGTTGGAGACAGTTGGGACATAACGCAGTTTTGCAAAGAATATATGTGTGTGTATATATATATATATATATATATATATATATATATATATTCCTCCATATTTCCTGAAAGTGGCATGGTCTGCCTGATAATGGAGTACTCCTATATCATAATAAAGCCAAACTTGTTTAGATTAACTGAGGAATTGCAAATTGTATTTTCAGTTAGAAGGTACCCCGCTCCCTTTAAATACCTGCTGTATATTCTCAATATTTAAATGTATTGATGTCATAAAAAATGTGTTTCTTCCAATCCCACTTCATTTTTTTTCATGAATCTTTCAGCGTGGTGTGTGGGAAACACTGCTTTCAGCTCTGGAAGTCCTCATCAGAGTCGGTCATCCTCAGCAGACGTTCAACATCAAACAGCTTCTAAAGGCTAAAGTGGTGCATCGCTTTCTGCTAACCTGTCAGGTCCTGCAGGTACTTAGTCTTTATCATATGACAGTACATAAACAAAAAACTGTAGTATATACATCATAATACTAAGAAGTTTCATTTAGAAACCTTACCTTTTTCTGCTTGGTTTGCAGTTGTCTGCATCTGTTCTGCTGTGCTGGTATAATTTATGACTTTAGATGTATTTTGACCGAGTACTCTGTCTCTGGCGTTTTATTTTCATTGTCATTTTACATGGTGACGATGCCTTTCTTTTATGTACATTCTTTTCCCATCCCCCTCATATCCGATGTTGCCCACCTCTGCCAGGCTGCCTGCCAGACCCACCTGCAACTCTTTGTTTGTTGCTTACCTGGTCCCCCAGGGGTCCACTGAGGGTATTTCCTCTGTGTTGGGTTCCTTTTTGAGCATCACCAGCTGTGACTTTCCTTAGGTCCTTCTATATGTGTGGGCACCAGCGGGCATTCAGGAGTTGTGGGCCCAGGAGTGCCAGCTTCATTCTGTCATATGTTGATGTGTTTTGTGCTCGTTTCTCTGCACCCTTGCAACATGGCCAACAAGAACTCTACAGGTATTGCATGCACTTCCTGTTGTGTGGCCATGCTTCCCAAACCAGGCTGAATTCTCTCCCCCACATCAGTCTGTAGGATTTACTTGGATGCTTTAGGCAGAGGAGGACCATGAGGCCCATCTCGACTGCCTACCCAGTGCTTAATGGTGGTGTGGTAAGTTATACTGGTAAAGAATTAGCCTATCTAATCTGTCTTTGAAGATCTGTTTATTGGGGGATTCGATGACTTTTGTCCCTTCAGCTGCAACACAAACCGTGATCACCTAAGTGTCAGTGTTGCGGCCGAAAATGCTTCCCTCCTTTCATGGAGGAGTACAATGTGCTCTAGGATGCTTGATCTTCCTCCACTCAACCGGCAACCAGTGTCTGGGGCTTGTTTCTGAACCCAGGGTGCTGGCATGACGAGCAGTAGCTCTACCACTGTGCCTCTGGGGTGGTCTGGCTATGCTTTTTAATAAGCCAGTGTGGTGTTTCTGTCATCCCCATAAGACACTATGTTTGGGATTTATTTAACACCAATTGATACACCTGTCTGCTTATTTGCTAATAGGAAAATGGCTTGAAAGTATAACTATAGCAGTTAGTTAATTGAAAAGTAGGACAACAGCATTACTAATGATGTTTTACTTTTGCTTCTTTGTTCTTTTTTTTTCTGGATGAAGTAGAAACTATTCAGATGCCTGATCTTGACATTTTCAGTAGTACGCTTGCTTTAGACTTCATTTTATTTTCTTTGCTGCTGTGATGGAGTGCGTGTAGGAATGAAAGTTAAGCAATAAAACACTTGCTTTCTTACGAGTAGCCTAGGTCTCTGAAATTGCTTTGGTTGCTTTTCACAAGTTGAGTTGAATGCTGGGGTATAGTGATGGTCGTTAATGTAAACCAGAATTTTGTGTTAGACTGAGCTAGGACGTAAAGATGCGTACAGAACATCTTAAGTCAGTCATCACTGGAATTCAGTTTTTTTTCTTGAGCCAGCAACTGGAAGGGTGCTGTAGTGTGTGTATGCAAACCGGTCATCAGACACTGACTAGGTTCAAGAATATGCCACTATATAAGTGTGATGCATTATTCTCACCTACTACCAGCAGACTGAAATGCCTCTCCTTTACTGCAAGCAGTCTGTTGTGAACTCACTCTGCTGTTCCCGTCTAGTCCCACTTATTTATGCACTTGCCCATGCAGTGCAAGACCCAGACATAGGAACCCCTGTTTGCTTCCGGCACATCCTACCACAGATAGAATAAATATAATTAATCATATCTACAAAATGTACTAATATAACTTACTGGCATGGTCTTTATACGTGAGAGCAAATTATAAATAAAAAGGTATTAAATAATGGACTTACTGTACATTGGCAACAATAAAAGTTGCACTAAATTCAAAATTGTCTTACCACACAACTCCTTGTGCACAGATTTGGCTTTTCTAGAGGGTGCACGGCACTGGAAAGTTCTCTGTTTCTTCTCTGCAAGATCACTTAGTAAATGAAGAGGCCTGACTTACAGAATACACACAGTCTCTATGTCAGAGGGTCAGAGACTGATATAATGTTTGCACCCCAAAATTATTCTGGACCTGCAGTTTCTCCCTAGCTTTCCTGGGTTCATACCATTCCCCTTTGCTTATCCCCCTGTCCAACAGGTAGATAGTTTGGCCCAAAGTTAGCAGAGTTGCCTTTCCCACCAGTAACCAGTCTCCGATTCCATAGAAACCCATACTAACAAACAGCCATTACTGGTCCGCATTCAGATTTGAAACATGAAATTGTTGCCATGGCTCAGGCCCATTCCCATTGAATCTCTCTACCTCTGAAGCCTCACTGTCTGCCTGCCTCTATTAAAGGGAAACTACACTTCATATCTTTTAAGTGTTATTTGTTTCCCTTTCAACAGACCACTCTTTTCATGTAGCTGTTAAAGGTATATGCATCTGCTTGAGTCAGTTTTCACAGTTCATACTGGGCCCTGTCACTGTCTTGGGAGGCTCCATTTCGTGGTTGTTAAAATCTCATTGTCCTTGAGAGCTGCATTAGCATATGAGAACATGATGCGTAATCACCCTTTAAACTCCACAGTATGCTTGTCTGCTTAATTAGTCTTCAAATAAACAAGCTGCAAGAAGGTGTGAAATACTATATTTACCTTCAGTGAGCTTTGCAAACTATCCGAGTTATAATGCAGTTTATTTCCCTTTAAACTCCATTCAGTTTATGTGTTTCAAGAGAGTTTTTACAGGGTATTTGTTCTTTCAGCATAGAGATATACGATATAAATGGCTGATCTGACATCATGTCCTCATATGCTAATGCAGTTTTCATGGACAATGAAATTTCAACAACCATGAAATGGAGACCCCCAGGGCAATCACAGGGGCTACCTTGAGCAGTGAAAGCAAACTAAGGCTAACACATATAGCCCTAATAGCTACAGGAAAGGAGTTGTCTGTTGACACAGAAACAAATAAAATTTAAATGATATGAGGGTGTAGTTTTCTTTTAAATGGGGCTAGCTTAACAACCTCCGTATTCAGAATCTTACATGCTGCTTACCGTGATCTGCCCCATTTACAGACATATGGCATTGTTTCAAGACTGTTTAAAGAGCCCACGATGTGTGTTGGTGGGGACTTTGAGAAAAACATAATTTTTATACAGAACCAAGCTTATTTTTCATATATCTTCTGTATTTGGCTTTCAGTATTTATTATAACTATGCACATTAACATGAAAACAGGATCACTGTCCAGTAGATTTCCTCTGCTCGTGCTGTTTTGTCCACACCTGATATCACAGTCGTTATCATCATTACTACAGTAATAGATTATGATGTCACAAGCAGAGGAGTGTGAAGTAAAGACAAGCACACCGTGGAGGTGAAATTTTGGGACCCTGAAAATGTATTCACATTACTGGGATGGAAACAGGGGAAAGCCAAACACAGAAAATATTTGGCATACAAACTGAATTGTGTCTAAAAGTATGCTTCTAAAAGTTTTCCCAGAAATGACAGGCTCTTTAACATAGCAGCATCACTCTCTGAAAGTTGGTATGCATGGTTTGACACGCAGACTCTGATAGCTAATAATTCAATAACAGAAAAGAGTGTTGTTTACACCTGTGAGGGGAGAGTGTGTCACAATAAGGAAAAAGCCTTACTAAGTTACTATTAACTTGAATCCTTTAGGAGCAAAGAGATGAATACCTGAAATCCCTACCTAATGAGGTCTGTAGGTCATTTGTGAAAATTATCCAGGAAGTGCTTGGCTCGCCACCTGATCTGGAATTACTGAAACTGATCTACAACTTCCTCTTAGCAGTTCATCCTCCCACCAACACCTATGTCTGCCACAGTCCTAGTAGCTTTTACTTTTCCCTCCATATAGGTAGGTATGACCTTTTCTTTTTTAAACACAGGAATAATTTTAATATTGAAGTGTATTAAAATGCTTTTTTCTCATGAGCAAAAAAGTAATTGTGATGGCCATGGCTACAGAAACATGAGGGAACCTGCTGAGGGGAACAATTAAGCTCCCATTACACTGGTGATCAGAGAGTTGACTCTTCCTTCAGCTTCAAATCTATACTGTTGAAACAAGTAGAGGATCTATTATGGCAACTGGATACCAAAAAAAGCGCAGGGGCAGACTCTCTGGACCCCTACTTTCTAAAGATTGCATGCCATGTACTTGCAGTCCCCTAACACACCCTTTAACCTATCCTAAACTCTGGCTCTATTCCCACACTGTGGAAGACAGCCCAAGTGGTTCCCCTTCTAAAATCAGGGGACCCTATGGATCTTAATAATTACAGGCCCATTTCCATTCTACCAGTGCTATCCAAGATGCTGGAGAAATTAGTGAGTAATCAGTTAAGGAGTATCTTGACAATGCTAACCTCCTAAACCCAGCTCAATCTGGATTCAGGGCCAAGCATAGCACTATCACTGCACTAGCCAAGGTCACAAATGACTGGCAATCCAATTAGATAAAAAGAATAATGTCTGTGCAGTATTCCTGGACCTGA
This sequence comes from Neoceratodus forsteri, assembly GCA_016271365.2. Lineage (NCBI taxonomy): Eukaryota > Metazoa > Chordata > Ceratodontiformes > Ceratodontidae > Neoceratodus > Neoceratodus forsteri. Next base: position 1,820,804,678 of record CM057449.1, on the reverse strand, counting down.
GCAAAGCATTCGATACTGTGGACCACGAGCTACTACTTTCATCTCTGTACTCCATTGGCCTAGATCCATCCTCCCTTAAGTGGTTCAGATGCTATCTCACGGTAGGTCACAGCAGGTAAAAGCTGAAGGTGACCTATCCCCATTAAAACCACTGTCAAGAGAGTCCCCAAGGTTCTATTCTGGGTCCTATCCTTTTGTCATTTATATAAATAACATTAATTCAACCCTTACCAATTCCTCTGTACACCTCTTTGCTGATGACACTGTTCTGTATGTCAGCAACCCTTATACTAGCTGCTCGTGAAATCCTACAAACAGAATTCTCCTTGCTACAATATCAGCTACTCGAGAAAAAGCTTCTGTTAAATGCAAAGAAAACTAAAGCAATGATGTTCACAAATCATAGCTCCACCAGCACATCCTCTCCAGTCATTCTCCCCAGCTATGCACTATACTTGAGAAAATGTGAGTATGTGAAAACTTCAAATACCTAGGTGTGTGGATTGACAACAGACTTGACTTCACTCATCATTTAGAAGAACTGTTAAAAAGCTTAGCAAAGTCTTGGCCTTCTCTATAGATTAAAACCCTTCCTAAACAGAGACTCAAAGATGAGGTTAGTCCAGGCCATTTTTCTATCAGTTGTTGACTATGCAGACTTCCTTTATAGTCACTGCCCCATCTCCTACCATCACAAGTTGGATACCTTATATTATAGAGCAGTAAGGTTCATTACAGATCTGCCATCTAATACTCATCATTGCTCTCTTTATGCTGCAGTTGGGTGGGTTTCCCTTCACCTCAGAAGGAACAGAAATGCAGCACTATGGATTTACAGAGCGTTGTCAAAAAAATTCCAAACTATATCCTGGACTGCTTCACACAGACCTCTCCTAGCTCCTATGCCCTAAGAAGCAACAACATCATTCTGCTCAAATTGCCCAAATTCAACACCAGGCTAGGGAGGGCAGCAATCAGCTATTCTCTAGCTATAGCATGGAACACCCTACAAAAATCCCTAAAACTGTCCAATATCATTCCATTTGCATCCTTTAAACAGCACTGTACAGTCTTCTTCAAAGAGAAATGCAATTGCTACCACTAGAGCTAGCATTGTCATCTCACAAATCTCCCTTCTAAACCATATATGGCATATTCCTTCCAGACAGACACCCCATCTTATGACACCCAGTAATACCTTCGCCATCCTAGTATTACATTATGTTGAGTGTCTACCATGCCCCCCCCCCAAACTGGGATATGTATATACTGTACATACTGTAAATATTAGCTTAACTTTCCTGTAACCGTTTTTATGTGAATTTACTGTACATCACTATGTTTATAAACATTATTTTCCCCTGTATTTATAACTGTGTTATATAAGTGTATGATGTATCTGTTGTGCATCAACTATTGAACCTTGACCTTATCAGGTCCATCTTGTAAATGAGCCTTGCTCAATGATGTTCGCCTGAATAAATAAAGATATGATGATGATGATGATGATGATGATGATGATGATGATGATGGAAGTGGGGGTGGGTGGGAGGCTGTAGTAATTACAACAGAGACCATGATTGTTTCCCTTCTTACCGTGCATGCATTAATGGGTTACTTTTGCAGGAAACTTAAAAATTAACATATTTAACTTTTGTTTCTGTAGCATCAAATTCAGTGCTTTTTAATTTATGGAGATGAGAAGAGAAAGTATTGAGAAAATTGTTTCTTTCACAGTGGTGACCTGGCCAAGAGACTAACAAAGCTGTAGCAAATGAGTAAGACATAAAGTTGGTTCACAACAGACTAAGACTAAAAAGATGATTGTTCATCTAACACACAGTTCTAGGATCGTGGATTCAGTTCACTGTCCACAGTCTGGCAGTCTTCCTGGAGACAGGCGAGTCATCAGAAGTCTTCAAGCTAAGCTTCTTCCACCACCCGGGTGGCATATCCTCCTGCTCTGCCCAGTGACTTTAGAGCTTTCTTTCTGCTGATAGGGACAGGTCTCCTCCTTCGCAGGTTTGCAGAATTGAAGGAACCTGAGTATTCAAGCGCTTTTCTTGGTAAATCTCCGATTTTACAAGTTAATTTGCAACTTTGCAGTTGTTCAGCATCTTTCGGCTCCACTTTGTGATCAGGGTCAATGATGGAAAGCAAGAAATGTGGATTTAAGCTTTGCACCCAGTGCCGGCAAAAAATGTTGGCAAGGGATCTGCATGATACATGTCTTTACTGCGCTGGTGATCAGCACAACATCGAGGGATGCACTTTGTGCTGGGCTGTGCTGCCCTCATCTATCGAGGACTGGAAGGCTTGACTGGTTCTCTGTTGACCAAAAAACCAAAGAAAGGCCCTGGCAGCTGTCAGGTCAGCTACACAGCTAGCGGCCATGGAAGAGGAGGTGGCAAATGCGGTGAGTTTCTCAGCGCTGCTCTCGGCTGGGACCAGTGACAGAGTTTCGTTCTGTGAGGAGGTCAGAGATGTGTCTGGCCCTCCAGACCTTCGGGGTGAGTCCCTCTCACCACTGCAGGAACACAGCACCACCGTCGCAGGTCGTGAGACTGGGGAAGATCACTCCCTTCCCGCTCTTTTGGCTCCCTTGACTGCTCGGTATTGGTTAAGCTTCTTTCTGTCAATGGTAAGGTCGAGTGCTCCACCATGTTGGGCCCATCAGCCTTGACTCCGGTCAAGCAGGTGAACAAAATCACTCTCCAACCTGTTGACCAGCTGTCTTAGGAGATTGACGAGGAGTCGATCTCTCAGACTCCGGTTCTTCCAGTCCTTAGTCAAGTAGATGTGGCCCAGTCAGTGTCCCTGACTGGATCACTTTGGGAGCAGCATCCACCAGTGGTTATGCTTCCCTTGCCTCTTGTGCTCAGTATGTCAAAGCAGGTGGTTGACCACAAACCACTGGAGGATAACTGTTGACATCGATCCTCAGGTCAACAGTTGAGGCACCGCTTGTGCTGTTGATTGTGCTTGACCGGGAGGTGTCACCATCAACACTCCTCAACCTCCTCATCCTCTGGTTAGGAGAGCCATCAATGAAAAATGCATTTACACTATGAGGAGCTCCTGTGGCAACTGTTGACCATTGCTGAGAGGGGCAGGGCTCTGCTTCCTGGACCTTCAGTTCCTTAGCTTAAGTCAGTCATTCCCACGTCAGTCCATGCATCGCAGCTGTCGCATGCATCTGCTTCTCCACCCTTTCAGGTGTAGCCATCTGCACTTCTTCCCCTGTCTAATATTCAACTAATGAGTCCCATGCTGCTACTGGCTTGCCAGGCCAGCTTTCAGTGGAAATCACCCAGTCTGAGAATACGAGGGTGGTCCACGGTGGCAAATGGTCAACGGTCATTTTTGAGGAATCCTTTAATGACACTGAAACTGAGTTGTCCATGGCTTCAGCCAGGACATACACATTTGTCGGAGAGTCCGTCAAAGAGCTGACTATCAAGTGTCTTATGGGGCTTTGCTCCAACTTATGTTGGAAGCCATGACTGTGCCCTTGGAACCAGTCCAGAAGCAGGCAAAAGACACATTTACTGGATTGATTCCCCAGGGCTTGCCTTTCATATGGCCAAGGCCATCTTGGGACTGGCCCTGGAGCTTTAGCAGTATCCTGCCCTGCACCCTCCTCTTGAATTGTCCACAAGTTTGCGGTCCCAGCAGTCTTTCTTTCAGGGTTCTCCGACTACCCCTCTGGTGAAGGACTGGTTTCAGATTTGGCCTTCCATAAATCGGGTGGCCTGGAGACACGGTAAGCCTTCAGAAAAAGTCCAAAAAGATTGACCATGCAGCAAAAATTACAAAACAAAAGTGTACATTGCTGTTCCGCTTGGTGTCCATCAGGCCAACTATGCAGTTATGATGGCTGACTTTGGTCAGTCCTGCTGGAAGTGCTTGAATGGCCTCCTTCCCCACCTTTCTGCTGACAAGTAGTTGCCAGTGACGTTAGTCAGATACCAGGGTTGATTGCTGGCTAAGCACCAGCTTTGGATGACTATGGACAAGGGTGGCTCCTCTGCCCGTGCCATGGTGGCAGTCGTCACCGTGCATTGTAGGGCCTAGCTCATGCTTTCCACCTGTAAGACAGATACTCAACACAAGTTGGCCGATGTCCACTTCTTGGGCAGTGACCTTTTGACCCTGAGATGGAGGGACATCTCACATGAATTGAGAAGTTCATTGCCATCCTTGATTCTGTAACTTCATCCTTGAAGGATCAGAAGGCTCAGAAGCCTAAATGAAAACCTTCCGTATTGATCCTTTCAGCCATATTTGGCAGCAGCCCCAACATTCTGCAAGGACTTGCATTATGGGGCTGTCATAGCTTGGGAAAACAGCGCAAAGCACTCTCTGCTTTCAATAATATATATATATTCTTCTTCCTTTCATCAGTACAGGACACCGTGAATAGGGATTACAGGAAAGCTAGCTATAGTAACAAAGAATACACCAAGCTTTATGAAACAATATTAAAGAGGCAGTCTCTTATTTATTAAAGGGGCAGTGAACCAATTAAAGAATAGTGTATAGGGACAGTACAAATAAGATTTTAGAGAAATGTCAGGTTGGCCCCGCTGACATGAAAGTTAAAGTAGAGTCAGAAAAAGACTACTGTAAAGTGTGGGGGAAACAGAAAAAATATATTTATTTTACTCTCTTCTTTTGACATCCTGTCACACTGTCCCATGGTGAGCATCCTTTACTACCTGTGGTCCCTCTCTCAGTTGGGCCTGTGAGAGTTGACCCTTCAGGTGCACCTGGCAGCCATCTTTATGTACTGGGCACAGCCTGGTGCACTAACAGTGGCCCAGGAGAAGGTGATCATGCACTTTTCCAAAGGCCTGGATCATCTGTCCTGTGCGCAAACCCCCACCTCTGTGGGAGTTATTGCTGGTGTCGGTAGTGCTTATGGGCAAGCCATTTGAGGCAGTGCACAGGTGTGAGATTTCACGCCTGTCATGGAAGACTGCCTTCTTGGTGACCATCACATCAGCCAGAAGGATTAACAAGCTCCAGGTGTTCTCAGTGAAGTCTCTGTGCCTGGTGTTCCACAAGGACAAGGTCGCCATTTGTCCCCACCCATAGCTCCTCCTGAAAGTCGTATTTGTTTCAACATAACGTGGTGATTAACTTACCAGTGTACTTTACAATCCCGATCTTGGATGCTGTTTGCAGGCTCCGTACCCTGGACCTGCAGAGGGTGGTCTCGCATTTACTGTAAGGTAGCTATTGTTTAATGGGTAATGCTACAAGTATATTTAAGGAAGTCTAACACTAAGAGGAAAACCAAGAAAGCCCCAGTGGCAGGAATGTCTGTGAACCTGAGGCCTAATAATCTGCCTTTTCCTCCCAGTAAAAATAATCCTGCTGTGAGGCATGTTCAAGAATTAACATTCTCTGCTTGCACCACTTCCTTTGGGAGCTTTTTGCACAGGTTTACCACTCTAGGTGAAAATAACAAATGGTTTCTAATGACTCCTAATTCTGTCTCTTTTAGCATGGGGGTATGTCCTGTAGTTTTACTGTCCTGAACAAGCTTAAACAGTTTCCTCTGAGCCACCTTTTCAGATCCCTTTAACATTTAAAAAGATTTAATCCTTTTGGGATGTAGATATGATGTTCAATCCACACATCTCGGCAATGTGCTTTCCCCTTTAAGATGTGCCAGAAAGTCTTCAAGCTGGCTCCTCCTTCCCACCTGGGTGGTAAATCCCCTAGCACTGCCCCATGACGCCAGTTCTTCCTTTCCTCTGGAAGAAGAAGGCTCCCTCCTTATCGCTCTCATGTATACTGAGGCCCTTTGCCACTTTTTTGCTCTAGTTTTTTAAAAAAAACTACTTCATCTTTATTACTCTTCTCGCCACCGCTGTGGATGACGTGGAGGCCGCTCTGGGGTTCCAGAAATGCGGTTACGGGCAACTCATGTCGCAGTCAGATCCGTACACCTTGTGCGTATACTGCCTGGGCCACGAACACGATGTCCAGGCCTGCATCCATTGCCATTCATTTCTACTGGCTACCTTGGAAGATTGCCTTGCCCGCCTACTCCTTAGCCATCCGGATAACAGGGATCCACCTGTTCATTCAAAGGACGCTTGTTGGGTGGTCTCTGCAACTGTGGGGTCCACTGAGCAACTTGCGGCTTTCGAGGAGGCTGCGGCCCAGGCTGCAGCACAGTCCTCCTCGGCTTTGGCCTTTTTTTTGCCGCTCCCTTTGGACACTTCCTTTGCGGAGGCATTCAAGGACTTGTGCCAATCCCTGCCCACTCATGAGGTCACAAAGTTGAAGAAACCAAAAAAGGGCAAGGAGAAAGAGACCGAGAAGCGGTTTCACCAACGATTGTGGGATCAGGAGTGCTCTCGGACCTCCAATTTCCACACTTCGCCGGAGGACCCAGCTTTGGCTGGTGCTTCGGATTTGGCCACCGGCTCCACAGTCTCCCTATCGGGCCAGTTGACTGAGATTCAGGTCAACATTCCGGACGAGATTTTTCTCGACCCAGTCGATACTTTGTCTACCAAGGAGGTTGACATCTCCCTGTCCAGAACTCCGGTTCTGACACTCTCGGCAGGAGGGGGAGATGGGGCAGTCTGCTGTTCCTCCACCCCCTGCCCACGGCCTGGTCTTTACTGGTCCCCCTGGCAGTCTGAGTTGAGGTCCCACTCCAGAAGCCCAAACTCGGACAGCCCGCGTCATTATCGACTCTTGCGCTCTAGGCGCTTGTGCAAGTGGCGCCACTACTATTCCTCGGCCTCCTTCTCTTCCTCGGGCAAAGACAGGTGCCAGCACAAGTTGAGTCGGCACTACGAGGATGTTATGTGGCATCAGCTCTGGCTGACCCAGACCAGACCGATTCCAGCTTCTCCAGTCCTTCCTTGGATGCCACTACTGGAGCTGCAGCAGACTCTGCCTCAGCAGGAGCTGGTTCATATGGTCCCAGCGTGGCCCCTTCGGGCTTCTCTGTCGATCCTGGTGGAGCCACCAACCGATGCTCAGGCCAAGGACGCCCGGCTGGGCAAGGGGTTACCCCATCGACTGTCGATCACCGTCACCCCAGACCAGCCTCGCTGAGTGAGTGGGGATTAGGGCGGTCAGCCTCTTTTTCACAATTTTTCAGAATCAGAGGGGTCCTTCCTGCACTCCCGTCAGCTGGACGTGGAGTCGGTGGGGGACTTGTCAGCGGATCTGGGCCCCACTTCCTTATGGACCTACTTTGCAGGTTAGTCATGCTACCACTCCTGTTAGGGAACATTCATCCAAACCCTGGCCCGGTTCCCAGGAGCTCCCTGACTAGCACCACAGACCTATGCATGGTCTCCATGAATATCTGTAGCCTCCTAAAAAAGTTTGACTCACTACAATGCCTGGTCACATCAATTAACCCTGATGTCATCGCTCTGGTTGAGACTTGGCTGTCGAAATCCTCCCCTGACTCCCTAGTCTCCCTTCCTGGTTTCACCGTCTTCCGGTCTGACCGTGTTGGGAGACGGGGCGGCGGCTGCGCTATTTATGTCAAGGAATCTCTCCCCGTACTAGCCCTGCCTGCTCCCATCCTTGATTCCAGGGCCCAGGCGCTTACAACGAAACTAACCCTGACCCTTTAAAGGACCCCTTTATCTGACTACCTGCATCGTGCCTCCCAGGGACCAAGCATGAGCCATTGCCTCTCTTACAGAATACCTTTCCTCAATACCTCCTTCCTGATCAAATTCTGGTGGGTGACTTAAATGTCAACTGGCTCAGCCTTCCTCCTCCTCTACCGAGACTCCTTTTCTGCAATAGACCTAGCAACTAGTTACCCACCCTACCAGGACTAACCCCAAGAGAGGCTCCAGTACCTTGCTTGATGAGGTACTCACCAGCCGCCCTAATCGGATCTCCAATGTACAAGTCCTCCCAGACACTCTCAGTGATCACTCCCCCATTCTGTTCCACTGGTCATCCTCAGTCCCCAAACCCATAGCACAGTCCACATGCCGGCGGCATCTAATACCTGGTGGACTGATAAAACTTAAGGAACTTCAAACAACATGAAGTCTTGCTATATTATGACAATTAGCAGTTTGGTCCTCCTCTAGAACTGCCCCGGAGATGAAAGAGTTAACTCCATACAGGATGGAGTTCTGGTGTGACTTCGGTTTCAAAAGCTCTATCTGGGCAGTTTCAAACTGAAACTGTCAGATTCTTTACTCCGCCTCACTGAACAGTCGCTCCGGAGTTTCTCCTTCAGCTCGGTTCATTTCTCGGTTCATTTTAAGTATTCTCGGTTAAATTTAACCGAGAACAGTGTTTATTTTACGCATTTCGGTTCAAGCTCTATCTGGTAACCGTAAGTACAAGGTTTTAGTCTGTGTGAAATTGTCATTATCGGTTCGGTTTTGAACCGATCGGTTTCTTTAAAACTCATTTTAAACATTTTAAAATATATTTAGAGTCGGTTCGGTTCTTATCAGTTCTAAAAAAGCGGATTTCATTCGGTTTTCAAATACCCGTGAAACACGGTTAGGGAACCGATAAGGTGTCTAGCCTGCACTGCCATTAAAAGGGCAAGTTTTTGGTTAGGCTGGCATTATGTCTGAAAACCCAAAAGAACGGCCCACTGGGTTTCAACACTGTGATGCTTGTGGGGAAGCCTTTGCAAAAGCTGACCACACACCACATGTGTTTATTGTCTGAGGTTTGACCACCTCCAGTCAGACTGCCAGATTTGCAAAATTTCCTGCAGCCACCCTGGAAAAAGATTGGGCAGGCTCATGGAGCGAGAGGCCAAAAAGTCCGCTGACCGGATGGCCAGCCGGTTCAGTGTCAACTGAACCAGAGGGGTACCCTCTGACCAGGCGATACTTCCTCGGGCAAAGAAAAGCTGGTTCTGAGGAACCAGCCCAGTAAAAATCTAGAAAATCAGCAGGTCTGGGTCAAAATTTCCTCTCCAACTGCTGCAGAAATAACAAAAGCCATACAAATTGTCCAGTCACTGTCTCAGGGGCTGTCTGGACCACCACTAGTTGGCAAAGGTTGGTTTGTCCGGCCCCAGTGGTTCAGGAGTATGATGTTGAGGAATTTTATGAACCACAGGAGGGGGAGGAGGATTATGAACAGTATGTATGTGGCTGGGAGGGTCTGGATGTGCCCATTGAACCGGACATCTCTCCAGACAGACCTTTAGAATCTTCCCCTATGCTGTCTGAGTCCCCATCTCATTTTATGTTTTATAAGAAAGTTGCTGAAACCCTCCAGCTTCCCTTAGAAGAGGCTGTGGATGAGCAGGAGGAGCCTGATTATGTTGATATTCCAGAGTCTAGGAGATTGTCTATTCCTTTCATAGTCATTTAGGAAGCAAACAATAAAAATTTTGAAAATCCTAATTCTGTGCCTCCTGTCGATAAAAGATGGACAGGAGGTATACTCTATCAGGTCCTGATACAGACTTCCTTTCTGAGCAGTGTAGTCATGTAGGAGTAGTGCAGGCTGCAGCCTGTGACAAGGCTAACATTCCCTGGCTACATCCTCCTGACAAAGGATTCCAGGAAGATTGATGCCATGGCAAAAAGCAGTATATGGCAGCCTCTCTGGGACTCAGGCAGGCAAATTATATGGCTTATGTGGCTAGATATCAGAAATCTAGATGGGATACAGTTATGCAGTTAGCCAAGCAGGCCCATGGCCAGCTGGCTAGTGAATTAGAACAGGTGGCTGCTGATGGCATTGAAGCCTCTAAAGTTCAATTTCATGCTGCTGTGGATGTTAATGATGTTTCCTCAAGGGTCATGGCCATTTCTGTAGCTTTTACGTGGTTGGCATGGCTCAGGTGTACTAATCTGTCACAGGACACTCAGACTAAGGCTATGGATTTTCCTGTGGTGGGAATTCTCTGTTTGGGAGCAGACAGAGAACTATATGAAAAAGATGGATGAATACAGAACTACCTACAAAGTGCCCAAGCCAAGGAGGACAAGCCACTCCCCAGAGGCACACACCCAGAGGTGAGGGCAGGCCCTTCCACAGGCCTTTTATCAATTCAAGCCTCCTCTGCTTTGCTCAGAGGGCTTTTCGAAAATGAGAGGCAGGCAGGCGCAGGTAAACGGTCCCACCCCTCAGCCTAAGGCAACTGCCAAGCAGGCACCCTGATGGGGTGCCCAGGGTCGGTCTCCTGTACCAGTAGGGGCAGGTTGGCTTACTTCAGTCAGAACTGGGTGTCCCTAACCCGGACAAATGGGTTCTGGAAGTAGTAAGCCAGGACCTGATTCTCAGCTTCAAAAATTCCCAAGATGAGAGCCAGGCATTTTCACCTACAAGCCCCTAGAGACCTTGCTCTGGAAGCAGAGGTCTCTACCCTGTTAACCTTCAGAGCAGTAGAAGGGTTCCTCCCTTACACCAGGGCAAGGTCTGTATTCCAGATACTTCCTTACCCCAAAAAGACAGGAGAATGGCGGCCATCTTAGATCTAAGATATCTGAACAAGCACCTTTTGAAACCAAAGTTCAAAATGCTAACTCTGGCAATGATTTTACCCTCCTGAGGCCAGGGGACTGGTTAGCCTCCCTGGACCTCAGGGCGCTTATTTTCATGTCCTCATCAGGCCTTCTCACGAAAGTACCTCAGGTTGAACTGCCCTCAGGCCACTACCAGTTCAGGGCAATGCCCTTGAGCCTTACCTCTGCCCAAGGGTATTCACAAAATGTCTGGCCGTGGCAGTGGCTCATTTAGGAGGCAAGGGTTGCTGTTTCCCTTACCTGGACGACTGGCTCATTGTAGGACAGTCTCAGAACAGGTGAAATCCCACTTACAAGTCACCCAGCAACTTCTCACCTCCCTGGGATTCCTGCTAAATCTACCAAAGTCAGTTCTAGAACCAGTTCAGGTACTCACTTTCATAGGTGCGGAATTGGACACAAAGCTGGCGGGGCCTTCCTCCCTTGGAAGGGTAGAAGTTGATTGCCCTGGCCTCCTCTTTCCTCTGCAGGTCTCTCGACCAGCAAGACACTTTTGCAGCTCCTGGGGCACATGGCTGCCTCCACAGCCGTGGTGCAGGGAGCAAGATTCCAGATGAGGAGACATTCAGTTTCACTGAGAGCCTATTGGTCTCAAGGAGGACCCCCTCACCAAATTGATTCCAGTGACCCGAACCTGATCCTAGCCCTTCAGTGGTGGCAGGATCAAGAGACAGTGGAACTGGGGTCCCCTTCATTCCTCTTTCCACTCCCTCACCCTCACTTCACGGATGCCTCCTCCTAGGGTGGGAACACCATGAGGCGAACCTCTCCACCCAGGGAGTGTGGTCCCCCCAGGAATCTCTGCTCCACATCAGTTTGCTGGAACTCAGAGCTGTCTTTTTAGCTCTTCAAGCATTTTCTGCATCTGTCCAGAACAAAGTAGTCCAGGTCAGGACAGACAATACCACAACAATGTGGTACATCAGCAAACAAGGGGCACTCGGTGCGTCGGCCTTGTGCCGAGGCAATGAGTTGTGGTCTCTGGCCTCTCCTGAACACCTCTCTGATAGCGTTCACCTGCCAGGAAAGACAATGTCCTGCGGATGCCCTCAGCAGGATTTCTCAGGGCCATCACAGATGGTCCCTGAATCCTCGAGTGCTGGGGACAATTTTTGCCAGATGGGGCACCCTCAGATAGACCTCTTAGCAGCCCCAGACAGCCACCAACTTCCACTGTTCTGTTGCAGGCCCCAGTGGTGGGCTCAGTCCCCTGGGCCCTTCTCTTGGATTGGGAAGGAAGTTTCTTTATGCTTTCCCCCTTCCCTCTCCTATTCAAGGTGTTAGTAAAATCAGATCCCAGCCTTGCAAGGTGATTCTGATTGCACCAGACTGGGCCAGCAACCCTGGTACCCCTCCTTCTATCACTGGCAGTCCACCTTCCCTGTGTCTTCCAGGATTCACAACCTGCTGACCTGTGCCCAGGGGAGAGTCTGGTATCCGAACCTCAATCCCTCAACCTCGAAGCTTGGCTCTTGAGGAGTTAGAATTGCTGATTTGCACCTTTCTCAAGGTGTCTCTGACATCCTAAAGGCCTCTAGGAAGCCTTCCACTAGAGCCCTTATAATTCCAAGTGGAAAAGGTTCTCCATCTGGTGTTCTGGGAAGCATATTGCCCCAGAATCTGCTGATTTGCCCATTTTGTTGGACTACATGGTCCATCTTAACTCTTTGGGCCTCAGGCCAGCTACCTAAGTTCATTTGCGCTGTCTCTGCTTTTATTTCAGCAGGAAAGCCTTCCTCCTTTCCACTCACCCTGTATTTTCCAAGTTTTTTAAGGGTTACTCCATACCAATCCACCCTTTCAGTGACCAGCCCCTGCCTGGGACCTTAATGTTGCATTGCCCAGTTAATGCAACCTCCCTTTGACCCCTGTCTTCCATGAGGCCTAAGTTTTTAACTTGGAAAACTGTATTTCTAGTGGCCATCACTTCTGCTAGGCATAAGTGAGTTACAAGCCCTTTCAGTGAAAATGATTTTATTTCTTTTCACAGGGATAAGGTAGTCCTCAGGACTAACAGAAAGTTTTACCTAAAGTGGTTTGGTTCCATCTTAACCAATCCATGTCCCTTCAGTATTTTCACTGAGCATTCTTCCTCTGGTGAGAGGAGATTACAGTTTGGATATTAAGAGGGCATTGAGTTACTATTTAGAGCGTACCAAGGGTCACAGGTTGAATCCCATCAACTGTTTCTCACCTGTGGTGAGGTTGGCAAGGAAACCTGCCACTAAGAGGACAATTGCCAGATGGATTGTCTCTTGTATCAATTTTGTTACCAGAAACTGGGTAGAGACCCCCTCTGGATTGAGGCTCATTCTACCAGAGGTACAGCCGCGTCTCTAGCTGCTGCTAGAGACATTCCTATTTGGAAATTTGTCAGGCTGCAACCTGGAAAGCAGGTACACACCTTCACCAAGCATTACTCCCTGGATATCCAGGCCAGGAGAGATCTTTCGATTTAGCACAACTGTGCTTCGAGCCTATTCCTAAGTAGGTTCGTCCCTCCTCCATGGAGGTACTGCTGTGTAGTCTGCTATTGTCATAATATGCAAGACTTCATGTTGTTTGAAGAAAAATTACTCACCTTGTAATGTTGTTTCTTCTAATGAAGTCTTGCTATATTATGACCACCCAACCTGCCCTCTCAGAACTTCTACTTGGGTAGGGGTGGGCAACCTAGTGCAGGCACTGTTTATGCCATTGCAGGATTTTCTTCCCTTTGGGGTTTGGGAGTGTTGTTTCTATTGTTAAATGGTATTTTTGCTGGCCCCTTGACTTGAGTCTTTGGGTAGGGTCCAGCAGTGTTATTGTTATTGTTGCTATTGTTGTTGTTGTTGTTATTAGGTAGCCAGTAGGCTAGTGTGAGGTTACAGCTCCACACAGACCCTTAGTGAGTTCTTGCCGTAAAGATCTGACAGTTTCAGTTTGAAACTGCCCAGACAGAGCTTTGAAAACCGAGCTCGCGCTCAGAACTCCATCCTGTATGGAGTTAACTCTTTCATCTCCGGGGCAGTTCTAGAGGAGGACCAAACTGCTAATTGTCATAATATAGCAAGACTCCATTAGAAGAAACAACATTACTAAGGTGAGTAATTTTTTCTTCTGTCCCAAATTGACTGGTCTCCTATACAGGCAACTCCTGACATTGACACAGCTCTCTCCTTTACCCGAACTTTTAATAATGCCTGTGATATCTTTGCCCCAATGTTGACCCGCCGTTCTAAAAGGCAGAATGCCCCCTGGGTAACCCCAGCTTTGATCCACCAACTCAAACATAGGGACAACCTATGGCACCGTGCCATTGAGACTGGCTGGCCCAGTGACAGGCAGTTATATGCTGCCGCCCAAAACAAGTGCACTCGGGCCATCAGAAAGGCCAAGTCTGAGCACTATCGGTCCTCACTCACTGCCTCATGGGGGAACCCCAGAACCTTCTGGGATAACATTAAACAGTTAAATGGGAGTGCACACTCCCCCCCACCCACCCAGATCAACATTAATGGCGTGATCTCCTCAGACCCAGACCTCATAGCCAGTCAGCTCAACACCTCATTCACTGACCTTAGCCCTATCCTCCCTACAAATTTTTTTGACCCTCCTCCCCAAGCACCTGCCGTAAATCTTTCTCACCCTTATTTTCTCCTCCGCTGTGTTTCTGCCCAAGAACTTAGGCCTCACCTTGTCACTACCCTCTAGAGTAATAGTACAGGCAGTGACACCCTGGATCCGTGTATCCTACGGCTGGTCTTAGACACAGTCCTTACCCCGATCACGTGCCTCATCAACCACTCTCTTTGCCTGGGGAAGGTTCCAACTGCCTGGAAATGTCGCCACTGTCACCCCTATCTTTAAAGGTGGTGATAGGACTGTGGCTGAAACTATCGGCCAATCTCATTCTCTCTCTCTCTCAAGGCCTTGGAAAAAGTGGTGACCTCTCAAATCTCTGACTACCTCTCCACCTACAATGTCCTATATCACCAAAGCAGCATAGCTTCGAGGCGGGCCACAGTACCAACACAGCCCTCTAGGGTTCTTCAACTTTCTCCCTCCTCCTTAGACACTGGTTCTCTGGCTGGTGCGGTCTTCATAGACCTCTCTAAAGCTTTCGACACTGTCTCCCACCCCCTCCTCCTTGATGCCCTTAGTCTCTCTGGTTTTGCTGCTGGGCCTATCTCCTGGTGCACCAGTTATCTGTCTGACCGCTCAGAGCGTGTAAAAATAATGGGACCTACTCAGACATCTGTCCCATCTTTTCTGGGGTTCCCCAGGGCTCCATTCTGGGCCCCTTACTATTCTCCCTTTACCTTAACACCCTTCCACGCTCTTGCTCGGGGAACATTCTATTGTACGCTGAAGATGCAGTCATCTTTGCCTCAAGTCGTAACCTTATTGCCTTCCAGGACTCGCTGCAGAAGTCCTTCGCTGAAGCCAAGGGCTGGTTCAAGGAATGTAGCTTGGTGATAAATCTTAAAAAAACAAAAAACATGTTCTTCACTCATCCTCAAAACAAGTCCTGCAACTTCAAACTCCTCATGCACTCTGGGTCATCTTTCCCACTCGAACAAGTTTGCTCCTATAAATACCTAGGGATCCATTTTGACCCTTCCCTCTCCTTCCATGGACACATCGCTGCCGTAGCCACTGCCACTAATATCCGATTGGGCATCTTACATCGGTATAAACACTGCCTCCCGAGGACTCTTGACTGCATGATCATCTCCTCTATCCTGTCCCTAGTGGACTATGGACTGCCGGTGTATGGTGCTGCTAATCAGACCGCGCTTCATAAAATTAGCACTTCTCTGAATAAGGCCTGCAGGTTATTACTGGGGCACCCAGGGCTAACACACCACCTGTCTACTTGCGCTAAAAGCGCTGGTACTTGATCTTGGCGGTGCCTCAAATATCTGACCTGTACCCTTACAAAAAGACCCTCCTTGGGCTATCCCGCCAGGATTGACCACCACCATGCCCCTCTGTCCCACTAGTTCATACTCGGACCTCTGGGAAAACCTCTCTTGTTATCCCTAGAGCTAGGACCTCTCACGGCCAAGAGCCTTCAGCTTTAGGGCCCCTCCTGGTTCAACACACTGCCCCTCCATCTCCAGCTCCAACTATATGGTGCTTCAAACACCATACGTAACCACCTTATTAACACTCGGCTGTAATTGCCACTAGTCAAAGCCGTACTCAATACTTATGACAAAGCTTACTACTAAGCTGCTAAGGACAGCATAACTCTGGTATTGTTTGCATCAATTCTACCTGTACCAGCTTGTTTGTATCTATGTCTTAAGTTACTGTTATACTGTGTATTTTCGTTTGTCTTACTGTGACAAGGTACCTTTGTAAATGAGCCTATGGCTCAAAGGTTTTCCAAACTGCTGTTTAAATAATAATAAATAGACTTTGCTTGATTTCCAAGTCTGTGGGTCTCCAGCTGGAGCCCGTTCAAAAGCGGAACCGATATTCGCTCACTGAGATCCTAGACCGGGGTGACACTCCTATGGAGGCCTCCCTGGTGCAGGATGCTATTCTCGATCCTACCCTGGAGCTGTGGCAGCATCCAGCGTCTTGCCCTGCTCTGTTGGCCTGGATGGCCCACAAGCATGTAGTCCCTATAGGATCCCTGTCGGGATTCATGGAGCATCCTTTGGCTGAGAAGCTTGTAGCCGTCTCCATTTTTTGGCGCATGGGCAGAATCGGGAATGTGCACAAACCCCCCAACAAGGAGTCCAAGAAGTTGGACCATATGGTAAAAAAAAAGTGTGTGTTGCCTCTTTGCTAGGTCTTCGGCAAGCGAGTTCGGTCCTCTTGATGGCCCATTTTTTAACATGCCATCTTGGAGTCCCTGGACGAGGTGCTTCCCCACCTCCCTGCAGACCTGCAAACTACTGTCAGGCAGGTCCGGGACCAGGGCCAAGTTCCAGATGGCCATGAACCCTGGTGACTCTTGCCCCCAGTCCATGGTCACGGCAATTGCCATGCACCACAGGGCTTGGCTGCGCATCTCCACCTTCACGGCAGCTACGCAGCACAAATTGTCAGATGTGCCCTTCTTGGTGACCGACTTGTTTGGGCCCGGGGTTGAGGGGCACATCACCAGGATTGAAAAGTCCAACGCCACCTTGGACTCAGAGACTTCTGTCCAGAAGGGACTCTTAAGGTCTCTAAACCTTCTAAGAAGAAGCTCTTTCAGCCCGCCTCTGCCCCTGTGGTCAAACTTGCCCAGCCACAGACTGGTCAACAGTTGGCCTGGCACCCTCAGTCCAGTTCTGTGGCCATGGTCCCAGTGCTTCCTCAGTTGGGCCCTCCTCCTCCTTTTCTAAGCCTGCCCAGTGACGGGATGGGGGGGTGCCCTCCCCACTCCCGTCCTGAACCACCTGGGTCCTCATGTGGGGGGCCGGCTCCACCACTTCTGTTCTTCCTGGTCCACTGTTACCACAGACAGGTGGGTTCTTGAGGTGACCAGCCAGGATCTGCTTCTGGAATTCAAGGCCTACCCACCCAACTGAGCCTGTGCTCCACAGGAGAACATGGTGTCTGTTGACAGTCAGTTAGCCCTTCGGGACAACATTGCCCAGCTCTTTCACAAGGAGGTAGTGGCTCCTGTCCCGGACCATCCACCTCAACAAAGGGTTCATCTCCAGGTACTTCCTGATACCGAAATGGATGGAGGACTGGGGCCCCATCTTGGATCTGTACGACCTGAGCAAATAAATTGGGTCCCACACCTTCAGGATGGTGACTCTGTTCAGATCATAATCATCTCTTGAGTAAAACATGGCTCTGCTCTCTGCATCTCCAAGACGTGTTCTTCCATGTCCCAATCCATCCGTCCAACTGGCAGTTCCTTCTCTTTCGAGTGGAAGGAACCCTTTTCGAGTTCCAGGCCGTGCCATTCGGCCTTTCCTCTGCCCCCAGGGTCTTCACCAAATGTATAGCAGTGGAGGCTGCCCACCTGAGGCGCCGTGGAGTCTGGATATACCCCTACCTGGATGACTGGCTAATTTCGGGTCCTTCCAGGCAGGAGGTGGAGCAGTCCAGGGACCTAGCCTTCTAGACCTGCATCTCTCTTGGCCTCCTGGTCAACGAGGCCAAATCGGAAATCGTGCCCTCACAGGTGATCTACATCAGGGCAGAGCTCGACTCTTGCAGAGCCAGGGATGGCTTCCGGAGGTTAGGGTAGAGGTTCTTACCTCCTTTGCCTGACCATTTCGGGTTGGGTAGTTGCGCCCTGC
This sequence comes from Neoceratodus forsteri, assembly GCA_016271365.2. Taxonomy (NCBI): domain Eukaryota; kingdom Metazoa; phylum Chordata; order Ceratodontiformes; family Ceratodontidae; genus Neoceratodus; species Neoceratodus forsteri. Next base: position 1,820,786,935 of record CM057449.1, on the reverse strand, counting down.
ACTGGACTTCCAGTGCCTATTGGGATACATGGCGTGCACCAGTGTGGTCCATTGGGCCTGCTGGAGAATGCGCCCCCTGCAATGGGAGCTGGCCAGTCAGTGGTCTCAGCGCAGGGGTCACTCCAACCTTTTGGTCACTGTAACTCAGCGGATGTGGGACGCACTCCAATGGTGGTTAGTCCTAGAGCATCTGCAGGAAGGTATCCCATTTGTCTGCCCAGAGCTGACGGTCTTCCTGACGACTGATGCCTCTCTCATGGACTGGGGAGCCCACCTGGGGAATCACATAGTCCACAGGCTCTGGACCCCTGAGGAGTCCCGATGCCACATCAACCTGCTGGAGCTGAGAGCGGTTTGACTCGTGCTAACCGCTTTTGCTCCTCATCTCAGGGGTCAGGTGGTTCAGGTCCAGATGGACAACACCACGACCATCTACTACCTCAACAAGCAGGGTGGAACACGCTCACTTACGCTGTGCAGGGAAGCTCTCCATGTCTGGACCCTCATGCGCAGCCTGGAGGCCAATCTCCTTTACCATCCATGTGGCCAGTGTCTCAAACCAGCTGGTAGATGCTCTCAACTGGGTGGGCAAGGTGTCTCGTGAGTGGTCTCTCCATCCCGTGGTGGTACACACCCTGTTCTGTTAATGGAGCACCCCTCACCCATTGCCCTGTTTGCCTCCACGGAGAATGCAAAACTGAGGCTGTATTGTGCCCAACCCCTCAGCAAGGAATGCTACAGGGGAATGCCTTCTCAAGGCCTTGGCCTCCGGGCCTCTTCTATGCCTTCTCTCCATTTCTCTTGATCCACAAAGTATTACTCAAGGTGAGGAGGACAAAGCACAGGTGATTCTGGTGGCTCCGACAGGCCACGTCAGTTCTGGTACTCTGATATCCTCAGCCTCAGCAGCAGGCTCCCGAGATGTTTTCCTCTCTGTCCGGACCTGCTCTCCATCAGTCAGGGGAAGGTACTCCACCTGGACCTTCAATCCCTGCACCTGACAGCCTGGTTCCTGAGCAGCTAGAGTTCCAGGCTTTGAGTCTCTCCAAAGATGTCCTCAGCGTGGTCGAGGCTTCTCGGAAGGAATTGATCAGGCAATGCTGTGCCTTCAAATGGAAGAGGTTCTCCATTTGGTGCCAAGACAAGGGGCTGAACCCTTTGTCCTGTCCAGTGGCTAGCATCCTTGATTACCTCTGGTTCTTCTCTCAGTAGGGCCTTAGGTTGGCGACCCTTAAGGTGCAACTGCCAGCCATGTCTGCCTACCAAGCATGGGCTGGTCAGCAGTCAGTTGCACAGGAGAAGGTGGTCCGGCACTTTTTCAAAGGCCTTGACCATTTTTCCCCTCTGGTGCATGAACCACCAGCACCTTGGGATCTGTTGCTGGTTTTGGCAAAGCTCATGGGCATGTGAGATGTCACACCTGTCGTGGAAGACCGCCTTCCTGGTGACTATCACATCAGCCAGAAGAATCAGTGAGCTCCAGGCGCTCTTGGTGGAGTCTCCTTATCTGGTCTTCCACAGGGGCAAGGCTGTTAATCGCCCCAACCTGAAGTTCCTCCCAAAGGTTGTGTCGGAGTTTCACCTTAACCAGGTGATAAATCTCCTGGTGTATTTCATCAACCACACCTTGGAGGCCGAGCACAGGCTCCATACTTTGGACCTGCGGCGATTGCTCGCTTATTTTAGGGAGCGCACGGCTGGAGTTCAGGGAGAGGTTCGCCAGCTATTTGTCACATATGCTGAAGCTAAACCTGGCATGCCGGCAGCTAAGCAGATGATTGGCAGGTGGATTGTATCCTGCATCGAGCTCTGCTATAGGTTGGTGGGTAGGGAGCCTCCCATAGGGCTTAGGGCTCATTCCACCTGTTATACCGCTGCCTCGGTGGCTGCTTCCAGGGATGTCCCCATCCAGGAAATCTGTCGGACTGCTACCTGAAAGTCAGCACACACCTTCATTTCCCATTACCACATTGACCTTGAGTCACGCCGGGATGCTGATTTTGAGGCCTCAGATCTCCACTCTCTGTTCCTTAAGTAGGGGGTGTGTGCCTTGCCTTCCTCCTCCTGAAGAACTGCCAGGAGTCTGACAGAAGTGTGGATAGAATATCATATCCACATCCCTAGAAAAACAGGTTACTCGCCTGTAACAGTAGTTCTAGGAGTGGTATATGATGTTCATCCATACTGACTCACCCAGCCTCCCCTGGCAGTGGTGCGCACTTCTACTTCCAATGGGCAAGACCTGGTGTCATGGGGCGGTGCTAGGGGAGTTACCACCTGGGTGGGTGGGAGGAGCCAGCTTGAAGACTTTCTGGCACATCTTAAAGGGGAAAGGATGCTGCCAAGACGTGTGGATGAACATCATATACCATTCCTAGAACTACTGTTGCAGGTGTGTAACCTGTTTACTGTATATCTCCTCTTAGCCTTTCTTTGTTCTAGGGGAAGCATACCTAGCTTGTCTAAACACTTCATGTAGATTGACCTCTCTGGTCCCTAACTCATTTTAGTTGTTCTCTGCCACACCCAAAATATTGCTGCAGTATCCCTATTGTATATATCAGTGAACAGAACTGCATACAATACTCCAAGCTGCACGTTACCAGTGCCCCATAAAGAGAAAGGATCATCTCTCTTTCACTTTTCACTGCATGTTATGCCTCTTTAAGTGCAGCTAGAGATTTGATTTGCCGTACCGTACTGCCACTGCACATTGCTGTGACAGCTTCAGCTTTCCATCAGTAATGATGCTTCAGTGCTCCTCGTTTGCTATTGAAATAGTAGCTCTGACCTGAATTCTTCGAGTCTAAATGAAGGATTTTATACCCATCTACAAATGAGGGTTGCTGTATAACAGTATCAAGTCATTTCTGGATGTCAGTCGGGGTCAGAGTCAAGCTTATGACCGAGATCATTGAGAAATATGAAGTAGGACAGTGTGAATAAATTAGAAACACAGACTCACTTTCTCTTTCTAAATCCAAACTGAAAAAATATTGCTACTTTTGGAGATATCCCTGTGTCTTTGACTTCTTTGGCCTCACTTTTGTGGGGTTACCCAACTCGATTCCTTTGCATCTCATTCTTATCTTTTAACCCGTTCACAGTACCAGACCCCTGACCAACAGTAGCGTCAGTGGCGAATTTCCTCTGAGCTGGCCCACTGTTGCTTTTGTGAGGTACTCAGTCTGTCCTTCCTTCTCCAGAGGGTGAGTGCATCTCATCCATCCTATTGTAGACTTTTTAATTTTTTTTTTAACAGTGAACTGGGCATAGCCCTTTTTCAGTCATGCCTGACTTGTAACAACTAACAATACACATATCATAAAATTATACAAAACGGTATTTAAAAACAAGAACATTGACATTTAACGTTCATGCTGTACAATTTGATTAGTATATGTTTAAAATGACTTTCATTGTGTGCTGATTAAACAGTGCCTGCCAAGTTGTTTAGAATATTCGGACCAAACCAGGTAAAATATTTTTTGCATAATGTTAATTTTATAGGATTAATAGAAAAAAGCTTAGATGCATTACTCCTGGTACTGTAAAGATTAGACATCAGGTTAAAAGAGGAGAATAGAATATCTGGCCCAGAGGTTTTTAATATACAATAGCAGGATATTAAATAGCTGGTCTAGCATAGCAAACCGCTACGCAAAACGGGGTAACACTAACCATTTCCAGAAATGCTGAGCAGTAGACTGCTAACCATTTTTTTGTGTGTGTCCGTGACACAGTACACAACATTAATAAAACTGTATCAGTTTTAAAAATGTTGCTAATTGGCCTGTGCCAAGCATTGTGCATTTTCACAGCTGATTTGCACTTTCACGCATCAAACTGCTAATCAGTTTATTTCAGCTTATTTAAAACCCTGCGACAGGCAAAAACTGCTGCATTAAACTCAGTCCTGAGTGTTTTGCTTTAGTTTATTGCACATTCTAACCACACAGGATGACTGGTTGGAGTTCATGCATAAAAAGCATGGATAAAGACGTCATCTTTACAAATGTTTGGGTACTAAAAAAACATCCATTTCACTTATACAGTCAGATACATAGATGCATTGCATCTCTGTAAATATTTCTGTTATTTCAACTCCTAAATGCCTATGATTGCACTGACCCACATAATAAAATATTTAGATACATCAATTTCCTCATTGTGGGCGTGTTATGCAGTAAAAAAAAAAAAAAAAAACGAGCAACAATATTTGTTTAACCATTCAGCATTGTCTTACTGATTTGTTTTTAGTTTTTATGGACCCCCCCTTTCTTGTCAGCTTCCCCCATCTGCCTTGATACTCCCCCCAGTAACCCGTCATCTTTGGGGCTTGCCATCCCCCTGCCACACACTGCCCCATGCTCCCCCTCGGTGATGGGGCCTCCCGGGGACCCCAGTTCCAAGAGGAGGCTAGGTAAGGGGTGTGGCAGTGGGCAGCCCAGCGGATGTTGCAGGGCCTGTGAGGGAATATAGTGTCATCCTGCACAGCCTCTGCTTTTTCTGCCACTTTTCTCCCCTCCCTTTGGGAGCCCGGTGGGCAAGGACTGAGGGAACGCATGCAACAAGTGCGTGCGTGTATCTCAGTCACGAGGTGCCCTCCGTCCCCCAGTAGCTCCATTTACACTACCACCTGTGATCACTCAAGTGCCAGTATCGCAGCAGAGCCAAGCGACCTTCCTTCCCAGAAGAGGAGAGCATGCTGTGGGATGCTCAATCCTCTTCTGACCCCCAAGTGACTCAGGTCCACTCCTAAACTCGGATCGCCAGTATGGTGGCAGGTGAGGCATCCGCAGCTCAGCCCTCTGCGCTGCCAGGCTGGCTAGTTTTCAAAGATTTGTTAGTGATCCTATTGTACTAAATTTATTATTGAATTTATGTTGTTGTAAAACAGGTATAGATTTCCCTTAGCTGAAGCGGTTTTCCAATTTCTGTTTTTATTTTCTTACCCAGTATTTACATTTCTTTTTGTTTTCTCTGTATTTAATTTTTGACGTTCTGACTTGGACTTAACTGATTTGGGCTTAACTAGTATGCTGTATACTGTGTACTTTCTCTTTTCATTTATATGTCTGATAATTTTTCACTCTAACCAAGATTTTTTTTTTTTTATTTCCCTTAGCATTTTAAAGTGTTCGCCTGTGGTACATGTTTATCCCTTCTATTAATTGGTTTATGTTTAAATTTGTTCATATCTCATTCATGTTATCCAGGTCCTTTTGTCAGTCCCACTATTTAAAATCTTTCTGCGTCATATCTATATTTGCTGTCTTATTCACATTTTGCAACAATTAACAAATGACAATTATATGTCTGTGAGATGGGGTGGCAATATGCCCACCCTGAAAATTTTGGGTTAATCAGTCTGCAAATGACTACGTTACAGCCAAAAAAAAAGATGGTTTCTTTAACACGTTAAATATATTAAAAAATAAAATCCCTCTTTGTTTGGCCGCTGAGGTGCCAAGCCCCATGGCCTTAGCACCCCCCTCTTTTGTTTGGCCACTGTGGTGCCTAAACCTGGTGGCAGATACCTTGTTCTCCCCTTCTTTGTGTGTCTACCGGGTTGCCCAAGCCCAGTGGCCATCCCCAATTAATGTGATCACCAGGCTGCTCAAGCAAGGTAGCCATTTGCTTGATGTCAACCCACACCTCCTTAGCACCCACATACCTCTTAACCTCTTTACTCATAAATCAGGGACAAAGCTTATAAAAATCAGGGACAAAGATCCAAAATCAGAGATGCATCTTAAAAATTGGTACTATTCACTCAGAAAGGTGATAGAATAAGGGGATTAGTGTACGATGCATTTTCTGAAGAATAACAAATCTGTAACTTTAGTGTGTGGCATTATTTTGTACTTTCAATCCCCACTGTTCTGTCACAAAAACACAAATTTCACGAGGGACAGAGGATCACATTTTGCATCAAAATCAGGGGCGTCGCTGGAAATCAGAGACAGTTGAGAAGTATGAGCACCCATGCCATCCACCTCCCCCTCCCCAGATCGGTGTACCTGTAAAAAAGAAAACTGTCCTGCATCGTCATTTTATAATAAATAAGCTGTAAAAAGGAAACAGTCTATCGTCTCCCCCCACAAAATTTACCTGTAAAAAAAGAAAATCCATTGTTGCATATCCCCCCCCCCAACTCATTCTCATCCACCCTGACCCCCCTCTAGCACCCTGCCACCCCTTACTCCCACCTGTTGGCCACTTAGGGATCCACCATCATAATCCTGTATGGGAATGACGATATGTACAGTACACTACTGCATCCAATACCCGACTGAACTGAATGCACTTTTGGTGTTCGGTTATTTTTCTTGTATTTTTTTCTTCAAGTTTTATTCATGGCTTCATCCTTTTTTTGGTATAGATTTTGTACCCAAATTTTCAACATTACCTTTTGTACCCCACCTCATGAACATAACAGCTATCATTTTTTGAAAGCCCATCCAAAGCCATTTTACATTCATACTGTAAAATAACATTTCAGGTGGGATTTGAAAAATGACAACTGTGAGGTACATGAGGTGGAGTGAAAAAAAAATGCATTGAAAATGTGGGGCCAAAACCTCGAAAAGGACAACATTGTGAGTAAAAGTTGTAAGAACGTGAAAATAAAAGTAAGACTGCAATAAAAGTAGTTGGGTAGTGCCAGCAGTGAAATACCTTTTCACCTTTGATTCGTTACTTTGTTTTTCTTGAGATTTTGAGCCCATATTTTCAACATGGTCTTTTATTTCACTCCACCTCATGAACCTTATAGCTGTCGTTTTTCGAATCCTGCCCGAAACAACATTTCGTGCTGGATTTGAAAGTGACAGCTGTCATGTTCATGAAGTGAGGTAAAAAACAAGAACATGTTGAACATTTGGGGTCAAAATCTTAAAAAAAAAAAAAAAAACCACAAAATTAGGGTATGCAGAATTAAGGCACAGCTGCTTTAGGCCCTGTGTGTCTGGTTAGGACTTATGTGCTCTGTGTGAAGCAAGTCAGAACTTACCTCCTGATTTGCACAGGATCGTGCATGTCTGACTTCACACAGGGCTTTAGGAATTACTTTCTGATTTTCATCCCAAAGGACAAATGCATAAAGCAACTTCAGATGCATCTTTTCGTTTGTGGATTTGCACCACTTTGCCTTGTGCACAGTGTAATACATCCACCAAGGTATTATGGATATCTAAAAAAGACAGGAAATTAATGGAAAAAAAACTATATTTATGCAAAAGTTAGGGATTTTGAAACATCACAAATGAGAAATCTGATGTAAGGAATTTTTTCAGTCCTAACTCCCCCCACCCCCATGCAACACACCTCTGAACTCCACTGAATCGAATGCCGAAGTGCAGTCCAGATTTCAAGCCCAAAGGATCCTGTGCAGTGCAAGTAAAGACCTGGACCTGGCATAGCAAGATAAAAGTCGCATTTTGTTTTGCACAGGGCCTGAAGTCCCCTGCACATCCTGCTTTCTAACCGAATAAAGCAAGTTAGGATTTAGGTGCTGTGAAGCAACGTTTTGGGCCCTGTATGCAGCAAATGAGCAATCAGGTGCTGATTCACAAAGGGCTCTTCCCATTTTCTGCTTCGATGAGGGACTGAAGGGCCCTGTGTGAAGCAAGTTAGGAGTTTGGTCCTTTTTTATGTCAAGGCACAAATGGCCCTGAATAGTTGTGTGTCAGGTCCCGCTTCAAGCACTGCAAGTTTTCTGCTTCACACAGGGTCCAAGGGCTCTGTGTGAAGCAAGTTAGGACTCAGCTCTTGCTTTATGCATGCAGGGCCCTAATGGTCCCAAGATGAAGCTAGTTGACTGGACTTTTTCAAAAACTAGGGAAATTAACTCATTTCAGTGGAGTTCACAGAGGTGGTGTATAGGGATGGGGGGAGGTAGGAGATTCATAAAATCCCTAACATCAGATTTCACTACTTTTGAGATATCAAAAATGCCAAAGTCCACCATCACAGGTACCTCAGGAGTGTCCACCGGTGCCTGTGGAGAGGTTGTGGGATAACAGATGGACCAGACACCGAACTTCAGGTGCAACACACAATCTCTGTGTGATGTTTGTTCAAAATAGCAGACATAATCTTTTGCAATGGCATATTTTTTCTTCAGTATATTAGTTTGCAGCAATAGACTATGAATGTCCTTTTTCTGCTCTTAGCCAGCACCTACTGACTCTACTGATCTGATACGGACCTACTGATCCAATCCACTAGCCAAGATGTACCATAACCCTTTTGCAAGCCCTCATTTGCTTACATAGTGGGGGCTCAAAAAGAAGAAAAACAGGACAAGCTATAAACAAAGAACCTCAATGCAGAATCACTGAAAGAACAGTTACCCCAAAAGGCATCGGCAAGAAATCAAGTTTCAAAGAAATACATCTTCATACATACTTCCATAATGCAATGCATCATGGGATATATGCAAATCACCATGACATTTAGACTTTTTCAGTTTACATTCATTTGAAAGCATTTTAAACAGCACAACTAGCTTAATTTCTATAATAGACACCTAATACTTTTTACCATTATCAAAACACCAAGTGCCATGGTGTTTTAAATATTTACAGGTTTCATAAACATAAAGTATATACATTAAGGTATTTTATAACATAGTGCTATTAGATACTAAATCCAACAACAATAAACACAACCTATTTTACATACATCTGGAGGTCACCACAATAACCTACCTGTATGAGGACTTTAGAGGGAAAAGGAAAATTAAAGAGGACACTATAGCATAGTCAAGGGAGGGAGAAGGGGGTGGCCAACCTTATGGACTAGAAATAGTAAAGGATAGATTAGGCTTAGAAATAGAAGAACTGTTGCAACAGATTTAAGAAAAGGTTGGTCCTCAAGAGTGGCAGGAGCCCCTGGTCACAATGCCGTCATGTCTCAAAGACACATGCTATACGCTCACAGTTTGGCTCCATGGTGCTGGTTCACAGAAGTCAGTATCTCACAATAGAGCTGAGTGTGATAAAACCAATTTTGATTTTATTTGAAAAAAAAAAAGCTACAGCAGCGACAGCCATTACCCAACCTGGGTAACTGTTGCCACTGCTGTAGCTTTTGTTGTTTGTCCAAATAAAATCTTGTTTTATCACACTCAACTCTATTGTGAGATATTGACTTCTATGAACCAGCACAGTGGAGCCGAACTGTGAGCGTATAGCATATTTCAAGAACCCTAACGGTTGCATTAATGTAGGTTTTTTTTTTTTTTTCTGTCATGAAGGTAGATAAACATAGAAACAGAGAATTTGACAGCAGATAGGGACAGCTTAGCTTGCCCAGTGTGCCCGTTTTTTCCCTTGCCTATGCTGTCTCAACAGACAGTACTTGATCTCCGTCTCCCTCTCCCCCCCCTTTGCTTTCCACACTCAGTCAATCAAAGTCTTTATTTAACCAGGTGATCACCGTTGAGCAAGCTCATTTTCGAGGTGACCTGAAACATAGAATTTGACAGCAGAGAAGGACCGCTTGGCCCACCTAGTCTGCCCATTTTCTTACCTAACAGATAAGCTGCAGATCCTAATTAACCAACCGCTTACTTCCTCCTACGCCCCACTAGGACTGCCTTATGTCTGTCCCATGCATTCTTGAATTCCCCCACTGTTCTTGACTCCACAACCGCCTCAGGGAGGCTGTTCCATGCATCCACAACCCTCTCTGTGAAAAAATACTTCCTCACATTACCTCTGAGCCGTCCCCCCTCTATCTTCAAATTGGGCCCCCTTGTTCTTGAACATCTCTTTTTCTGAAAGATGCCACACTCTTGGACTTTGTTGATTCCCTTGAGGTACTTGAAAGTTTCTGTCATGTCCTCTCTCTCCTTCCTTTCCTCAAGGGTATACATATTAAGCTCCTTTAGTCTTTCTTCATATGTCTTCTGTTGCAGACCCTGCACCATTTTGGTTGCCCTCCTCTGGACAGCTTCCACTCTATGTCTTTGCAGAGATGGGGTCTCCAGAACTGAACACAGTACTCCAGATAGGGTCTCACCAACTGTCTGTACAGAGGGATAACCGCTTCCTGTTTTCTACTATTGATGCCTCTCCCTATGCATCCCAGTATCCTCCCAGCCTTCCTTACTGCCTTCTCACATTGCTTGCCCGCCTTTAGGTCATCTGATATAATTACCCCCAGGTCCCTTTCCATTTTTACTGTTGTCAGTATCTCACCCCCCATTGTGTACTCTTGCCCTGGGTTTTTGTTTCCCAGGTGCATTACCTTGCATTTCTTTGCATTGAATCTGAGCTGCCATACATTTGACCATTCCTCCCACCTTGCCAAGTCCCTTCTCATCCTTTCCACTCCATCTGGTGTATCAACCCTGTTGCAGATCTTTGTGTCATCTGCAAAGAGACATACTTTTCCTTCCAGTTCCTCTGCAATGTCACTTATAAAGACATTAAAAAGGACTGGTCCCAGTACTGAACCCTGTGGTACCCCGCTAGTAACCCTCCTTTCTTCACTGTGCACTCCATTTACTACTACCCTTTGCGTCCTGTTGTCTAGCCAATTTTTTATCCAGGCTACCACCTTGGGACCCACTCCAAGGCTGGCTAACTTGTGTATTAATCTTTTGTGTGAGACTGTATCAAATGCCTTGCTAAAATCTAGGTAAGCCATGTCCACAGCCCCTCCCTGGTCTACTACTTTGGTCACCCAGTCAAAGAAATCTATTAGATTAGTCTGACATGACCTTCCCATCGTGAATCCATGCTGCCTTGGGTCCTGTGCCCTACTGGCTTCTAGGGTACTCAACAATTCTTTCCTTCAGAAGTGATTCCATCATTTTACCTACCCCTGAGGTCAAACTAACTGGTCTGTAGTTTCCTGCCTCTGTCCTGCTCCCACTTTTGTGAAGAGGAATCACATCTGCCCTCCTCCAGTCCTCAGGTACCAACCCATCCTCCCATGATTTGTTAAAGAGAGTAGTCAGCGGTGTCATTAGTTCTACCCTTAGTTCTTTTAGAATTCTTAGGTGAATCCCATCAGGCCTCATTGCTTTGTCCACCTTCAATTTTATTAGTTCTTTCAGAACCCTTTCTTCTGTAAATGGACTGGTATCGACCTCCGTCTTCAGAGTGTTTCTCTTGTTTGGTTTAGGTACCTCCCCCCCCTCTTCCTTTGTGAATACTGAGCAGAAATATTCGTTCAGTATCCCTGCTTTTTCATGGTCACCCTCTACCCACATTCTCTCACCCTTTATTAAGCCTCAGTATCCCTCCTTTGGTCTTTCTTCGCTCCCTAATGTATCTATAAAAGGTCTTATCCCCTTTCTTAACAGAGCTGGCTATCCTTTCCTCGGTTTGGGCCTTTGCTATTCTGACTGCCTTCCCAGCCTCTTTCTGCTTTAACTGATAAAGTTCTCTGTCCTTTTCCTTCTGTGTTTCCTTATATTTCCTGAATGCTATCCTTTTCTCCTTAACCTTCCCTGCCACCTCTTTTGAGAACCATAGCGTTTTTTTCCTTTGTTGTGTTTTGTTGATTTGCTTTACAAAAAGGCTTGTTGCTTCTGTGATGGCTGTTTGATTACTCCCCATTGTTCCTCCACCCTCCTTTGCCTGTTTGCTAGTGCTTTTCTGAGGCACTCTCTCATTTTCCCAAAGTCAGCCCTCCTAAAGTCCAATACTTTTGCTTTTGTATGGCTTGATTGTATGGCTGTGTTTATCGTAAACCACACTGTTTGGTGGTCACTTGTTCCCAGATGGCTACCCACCTCTAAATCTGAGATTCTTTCTCCGTCCCCATTTGAGAGTACCAGGTCTAAGATTGCTCCTTCCCGAATGGGTTCCAATACTAGCTGTCTGAGGCATGCCCCCTGTAGGGCATCAAGAATGACCCTACTCTTGGATGTGCCTGCAGCAAAGGTGCTTCAGTTAACATCTGGCATATTCGGGTCTCCCATCAACAATATCTCCCCTTTTTCTGCCATTCTAAGGAAGCCTTCTATCATTTCCTTGTCCATTCCTTCCCCCTGAGTTGGGGGTCTATATACAACCCACATGCGGATTGTAGTGCCATTTCCTGTCTCCAGGGAGACCCAGAGTGTCTCATCTGCTCCCTGTTTACTCTTTAGTTCTGTTGCTTTGATCCCTTCCTTTACATAAAGAGCTACTCCTCCTCCTCTCTTACCCTCCCTGTCCCTCCTGTAGATTGTGTATCCTGGTATGTTGACATCCCAGTCATGGTTCTCTGTGTACCATGTTTCTGTGACTGCCACAATATCCAGGCAACCCTCTTCCATCAAGGCCATTAGTTCACCTGGGTTTGTTAACAAGGGACAATATACATGGGATGCAACACTCAAGAAAATAGTAATAATACAAATAAAGTGAGATACAATAATACAGTATATACAAAGTATCAGCAGGTAGCATTGACAGTAGTATATGTTTGGAACAGAAGATACAGCTAGTTTTGGGTAGGACACAATTTTTCATAAAAGTAAAGAAATATACATATCAGGTGCACCGAACACAAATAAAACCTAATATAAAAAGATATATAGTGATACGGTATGGAGAATTTAGAGCTGGAATCAGGGTCAAAGGAATGTGGAAGGGACAGATATGGGGGTAGAAAAAGGGGAGAGGGAAGAGTCGATTATAGATGTGATCAGTCTTTTAACAGTAGTAATTAGAGTGTGCTTGGATTTACAGGAGTCACTATTTAGGGTAGACAGGCACAGGACTCCTAATTATGATGTAGATATAGAGAGTTAAAAGCTGCTAGGCTGACGGGGTGAGTTAATTTCAAAGTTTTTTGCAGCTTGTTCCACAATTGAGGGAGCACAAAGCTGATGGCTGCTCTGCCAATGCGAGATTTTGCTTTGTAAACATAAAGGTAGATATATGAGGTGCTTCTCCGGGCATACTTCCCCAGAGTGCACAGAGGTAAACAGACAGAGATATACTGGGGCAGTTTATTTGAGATAGCTTTGTATGTCCAAACCGCAGCATTTTTTTGCCATCTGTAAGCAAGGGATGACCATCCCACTGCCGTGCACAATGCACAGTGGTGGGTTGAGTATGAAAGACCCGTGATAAATCTTATGGCTCTGTGATAAAGCGTCTCGAGTTTGGCTAGAGTACCTGCAGGTCCCTGACTATATAGAAAGTCTGCGTAATCCAATAGGGAAATAAAGGTAGTTTGAACCAGTTTCAGTTTAGCGTCTCTTGTCAAGAGATTATTAATCCTAAAGAACAGACCAAGTCTTTGTCTAAGTTTATTTGCCAGTTCTTCTAAGTAATCTGTGAAAGTAAGTCTGTGGTCTAACCAGACCCCCAGGTACTTGAACTTTGGTACGTAGTCCAGCTGCTCACCTTGAATGGTAGTGATCTGCAGGAGTGTCCCAGCAATTGCAGGATTTATTGCATTTTGAAGGGGTGAGAGGAACATTGCTTTGGTTTTTTTTGCATTTAAGAGCAGTGTCTGGTTTATAAGATGATGTTGCAGCAGATTAAATTCATTTTGAAGGGCTTTACAGGCCGCTTCAGGTGTGGGGCTACTAGCATAGAGTATCGTATCATCCTCGAATAGGTGTATTTGTGCTTCTTTGATGGGGGCATCTACGTTGTTAATATAAATAGTGAAGAGCAAGGGACCAAGAATGGAACCTTGCGGTACACCCCTCAATAGGGGTTTTGGTGGAGAAACTTCCCCTTCTGCCTTTACTTGTTGAAGTCGTCCTGGGAGGTAGTTGGAGAACCATTTAAGGGAGAGGGAATCCAAACCAGTGTTCCGGAGGGACGACAGAAGCAGTCTGTGATCAACGGTATTGAACACCTTGCTTAGGTCCAAGAAAACTGCACAAAGTTTTTTTTTTGTCTAATTCAAGCTGCCAGTCGTTTGTCACCTTGGCTGGAGCAGAGATTGTACTGTGCTGTGCTCTAAAACCGGATTGTAAGGGGTTGAGCAATTTTTCTGATTCCAGGTACTTTCGAAGCTGGGAGTTCACTGTTTTCTCCAGCATCTTTGACAGGATTGGAAGTAGGGAGATCGGCCTGTAATTATTGAGGTCAGCAGGATCTCCTGACTTAAACAAAAGGACCACAGGTGCATTTTTCCAGATGGGCGGTAGGTCACCCTGGGCCAAGGATAAGTTGAAGAGATGAGTAATTGGGACTGCAAGGACACAGTAGCCGACCTTTAAGAAGTACGGGTCAATGAGGTCGGCTCCAGCACTTTTCCTATTGTCCAGCTGAAGGAGAAGATCTTCAACTTCTTTCAGGGAGGTAGGCTGCAGAGAGAAGGATGAACTGGGGATGGGTTTTTCTTGTGTATCCAATGTAAGTTGTTGGTGGAGGATATTCGCGGGAGAGGAGTCAAAGGCTAGCCCTGCAGTGGCAAAATGATTACTGAGAGCATCGAGTATAGATGGTCTGTTTGAGATGACAGTATTGTCGATCAATAATTTAGTAGGTAGGGAATTTACAGTGATGTGACCTTCAGTGTCTTTGATAGTCCTCCCGAATTTGGAGGCGTTTCTTCAGGAGCTCTCCAGCTGAGAGCGGTAGAAATTAGCTTTGGCTTCTCTGACCATTTTGGTGCAGAGGTTCCTCGCCCTCCAGAAAGAATTCCAGTCATTTATTAAATTAGTTTTCCTAGCAGTTCTCCAGAGTACATCTCTACTCCACAAAGCATCTTTCAGGTCTTCTGTAAACCACCTACAGGATTTGTTTCTGGCACAAACTTTTACTATGGGAGCATACTTGTTGATAGCCCCTAGCACAATTTCTGAGAAAATATCATAAGCCGTAGTCAGGGACTTGGCTAGATAGAAGTCCTGCCATCGCATGGAGTCTCTTAGGTCTGATATACACCCATGGAGATCAAAGTTGCATATGCACCTTTTAAAGGAGAATTTTGGTACAGTTGTGGATTTAAGAGTGAATCTTACACGCACAATGAAGCAATGGTAGCTAATGTCAGAGAAAAAGACTCCAGCATGGGAGAATAAATGGGGTTTCTTAACTAAAATGATATCCAAGAGAGTACTATTATTAGGGTTGAACTTGTTAGGACGAGTAGATTCATTTATTAGCTGTGACAACCCAAGGGAATCACAAAACATTTTAAGTGGGGTGGATGCACTGGAGAGCCAGTCTAAGTTGAAGTCCCCTAGTATGATACACTCTGGAGATGCTGAACCCAGGATCTTTTCGAGATGTTTTAACAACTGTAGTCCAGCTGATGGGGGTCTGTAGCATTCTATTATACATAATGAGACACCGGTGGCAATTTTAATCTTTAATGACAAGCTTTCGAATTCTGTTGGGACAGAGGTTGAGTCAATTATGGAGGCAGGGAATTTATCCTTGATGTAAATAGCTACCCCACCACCTCTGGTTTGCCTGTCGACTCTGAACAAAGAGAAGGGGGGGATGTTAACTTTGTTGTTACTAGTCGCCGGTCGGAGCCAGGAATCCATCATCACCAGAACATCTAGAGCAGTATGACATACCCAAGCCTGAACAGAAGTGATTTTTTTTTTAATAGGCTATATACATTAACATGCAAGAATGTAAGCCCCTTGAGGCTTTATAGCTCTGCTGGGGATTCCATGGGTGCCAGAGGGCCAGGATTAAGCTCAGCATTTCATGAGCATAGTAAAAGCAGGAACAAGAGTTTCCTGCAGAGTCCTAGGAGAAGTGTGGGTGGCTGGGTCTTCTTTCGGGTTACGTGATTTGTCTGTGGCAGTATAGGGAGTTCTGAGGCTAGTTCCCAGTTTTCCTGATGCTGCATGCAATACTACCCTGACCAAGAGAGTCAGCGGGAGTAGGGGGAGTATGCAGAAGGTGGTGTAGCCCTGTGGGCAGGCTCTAGGAGAGTTCCTGTATGTCGGTGCAGGTGAAAGACCAGCAGCGGGCTGGGGAAGTTGGAGCACATACAAGTTCTTCTACTTGATAGGAAAAGTCCCGGTTGGACAATGTAAAAAAAGAGCCATTCTCCACTCTAGGAGTTATTTTTTGATTCACATTCGGGTCCAATACATATAAGATGAGCAGAGACAAGCATAGAAGCAGGTAATATGCCCTCATTATGAGACTATCACCCAATGGACACTACAGGTGTGGGCAAGAGAAGGGATTCTCAATGGAGGAGAACTTCTTAATCCCTGCAGAATACTTCTATAGACAGTGGAGCCTGAAGCAGTAATCCTTAAGTACAGCTCCTAGTCAGGCTAATAAGAAAAGAGTTCACCTGACTATAGAGTAGTACTAGGGGCAGAGAGGCTTTGAAGCAAATTTCTTAGCTATTACTCTGGAGTAGACTAAGTACTAGAGAGATCACCTGACCTAAATCAACTGCCTTAGCAAGACAGGATATGCTAGTGAGTAATAAGTAGACCTAAAGTACCAAAATGGTATGCCTCAGCAAGACAGAATGAGATAAAGCTGCTAGAAGGCTTAGTTGCAAAAAGGGGATGGAAGGAATTGCAGTTGTTGACAGTAAGTAAACAATAAATTGAAACATTAGATAGGAGTGGGCGGAGACTGTGTGCATTTAAAGGAGGCTGGGAGGGGGGGACGAAAAGTCAAGGGGAAGTTTGCAGAGCTAGCACTGAATCAGTGCACATACAGTTGGAGAGAAACTGCAGCGGAAGGGGGGAATGGTAAGTTATTTTACACAGGCCGAGCAGAACAGGCTAAATTAAAATATATAAATTAGAAGCCGAGTACAGGGATGCAGGCTTACATTAAGCTACACGTCTCTGGTGCTCCTGTCTCAGGTGAGTGAGACCAGCCAATCAGGGAGCTCTACACAAGCGTGGAGCCAATAGCGCTACCCTGAGAAGGCCCTGAAATTGAAAACAGCAAATTGCAAGTGATGATCCGGTTCAGCTTTCACACAGCCCAGAGAAATCGTGGCAATTTTTCAAGCGTCGTACCTTATCTATCTCTTTGAGGGGCGGAGGTGGATCAGGCTCCTTGCACCGTAGAGGTGCTATGGCTGGATCGTGACCGCTGCCCATGGGGGCAAGGGCACCTGTAAGGAAGGAGACAGCAGATTAAATAGGAGCAGATGGGGGGGGTGTCTAAACAGAGACACACAAAGAGAGCTGAGCACCAACTTGAAAGACAAGTCGGGGCGGTCTCAGACAGAAGCAAGGTCCCGGTTAACTCGGGAATCCAAAACAATCACAAAAGAACAGACTGATGGGGGACGGTAGGAGGGACAGAACAGAGACAGAGGAGGACAGGGGGACAAAGGAAGATGATTAAGAATGAAAGTCAAGGGCAGGAGCCTTAGGCTCAAGACAGAGGCTACACAGATTTTACAATTCACTGAATTTTCTAAGTCCACAGCAGTAAGCATGTAAACCCAGTACAGTCTTAAATAGGATTAAAAAAAAGTGTATTAACAAAGCCAGTAAACATTTTTTACAAACTCAGTTCAAGGCAGTGCACAGAGTGAAAGCTTAATTGGGGAAAAATTAAGAAGTGGAAGTTTGAAGAGCTAGCACTGAACCAGTGCACAAACAGTTGGAGAGAAACTGCAGCAGGGGGGGAATGGTAAGTTACTTTACACAGGCCGAGCAGAACAGGCTAAATTAAAATATATAAATTAGAAGCCGAGTACAGGAAAGCAGGCTTACATTAAGCCACACGTCTCGGGTGCTGCTGTCTCAGGTGAGTGAGACCAGCCAATCAGGGAGCTCTACACAGGCGTGGAGCCAATAGCGCTACCCTGAGAAGGTGCTAAAATTGAAAACAGCAACTTGCAAGTGATGATCCAGTTCAGCGTTCACACAGCCCAGAGAAATCGTGGCAATTTTTCAAGCATCGTACCTTATCTATCTCTTTGGGGGTGGGTGGATCAGGCTCCTTGCACTGTAGAGGTGCTATGGCTGGATCGTGACTGCTGCCCGTGGGGGCAAGTGGCACCTTATCTCTCTCTTTGGGGGTGGGTGGATCAGGTTCCTTGCACTGTAGAGGTGCTATGGCTGGATCATGACCACTGCCTGCGGGGGCAAGTGGCACCTTATCTATCTCTTTTGGGGGGGGGGGTGGATCAGGCTTCTTGTACCATAGAGGTGCTATGGCTGGATTGTGACCGCTGCCCGTGAGGGCAAGTGGCACCTTATCTATCTCTTTGGGGAGTGGCTGGATCAGGCTCCTTGCACCGTGGAGGTGCTATGGCTGGATCATGACCGCTGCTCGTGGGGGCAAGTGGCACCTTATCTATCTCTTTGTGGGTGGGTGGATCAGGCTTCTTGTACCGTAGAGGTGCTATGGCTGGATCGTGACCGCTGCCCGTGGGGGCAAGTGGCACCTTATCTATCTCTTTGGGGGATGGGCGGGTGGATCAGGCTCCTTGCACCGTAGAGGTGCTGTGGCTGGATCGTGACCGCTGCCCGTGGGGACAAGTGGCTCCTTATCTATCTCTTTCGGGGATGGGTGGGTGGATCAGGCTCCTTGCACCATAGAGGTGCTATGGCTGGATCATGACCACTGCTCATGGGGGCAAGTGGCACCTTATCTATCTTTTGGGGGGATGGGTGGGTGGATCAGGCTCCTTGCACCGTAGAGGTGCTGTGGCTGGATCGTGACCGCTGCCCATGGGGGCAAGTGGCATCTTATCTATCTCTTTGGGGGATGGGTGGGTAGATCAGGCTCCTTGCACCGTAGAGGTGCTGTGGCTGGATCATGACCGCTGCTCGTTGGGACAAGTGGCTCCTTATCTATCTCTTTCGGGGATGGGTGGATGGATCAGGCTCCTTGCACCGTAGAGGTGCTGTGGCTGGATCATGACCGCTGCTCGTGGGGACAAGTGGCTCCTTATCTATCTCTTTCGGGGATGGGTGGGTGGATCAGGCTCCTTGCACCGTAGAGGTGCTATGGCTGGATCGTGACCGCTGCCTATTCCATGCATACACTCTTTCTGCCCCCACCACCTCTGCCAGAAGACCGTTCCAGGCATCCACCAGTCTTTCAGTGAAGAAGTACTTCCTCACATCTCCCTTGAATTTACCATCTTCCAGCTTCATTGCATGTCCTTTTGTTCTTTTTGCATCTTTTTCTCTGAAAAGTGTGCCCCTTCTTTATGTTATTTACCCCTTTGAGGTATTTATAAGTCTCTAACATATCTCCTTTCTTCCAGGGTGTATATATTGAGATACTTAAGTCTCTCCTCATAAAGTTTCTGACGGAGCCCCTGCACCATTTTAGTTTCCCTCCTCTGGACTATCTCCACTCTATGTCCTTCATTATATGTGATCTGAGAGAGATGGATAAATGTTTTTGTTTGTTAGACCTTTTTCACATAGAAATCGGATGCGTAATTTCTCCATATCGCATACTTTTGAATATGAATTGCCTACTGTTTAATCAGTTGTGACAACATTAATAGAATACTTAGTCATTATGACATCACCGTCAGCATTTTTTAATTTCTTACCTGAACCTCAAAATCAGACTTTAATGGAAAAAAGTACTTCTCAAGAGTTTGAGCCCCAAATAAAATCGTTTTTATTTTGAAAGCAGTGAACTTTCATACAAGAGAAAAAAAGGGTTTCTGAACAGTTTGGGTTTAATTCCACCCTCCCCACCTTGGCATTAGTTAATACATTTTTGAAAAACTCCCTGAACTAAAAAAAATTATGTTAAAATTAATCCCTGGAGCAGGATTTTTTTTTTTTACAAGGACTCTGAGTTCAGTAAAATACATTTACTGCCTAGTGTCTGCTACATATAATTATATTTAATCTTATTGTGTTCTACTTTGTTTCTGGTAGTCATACCATGTTCTAATGTACCGGTAATTGTATCCTGTCTTGCTTTACCTGTAATTCCTCATTAATGTTGTTTCATTTGTGCTGTCCTAGGTTGTACTGAAAATAGTCATTTATTTGCCTACTATACCCACCTGGTTAACAAAAGCTAAATAAATACACTGCCAGCACATTTATTAAAGGGACGTGCACAGTATGCTTACCTGGCAAAATGGTTTTCTGAGGAGTGTCTGAAATATACAGTGGCCTCTGCATTATAGTCACAGTGATTATTCCAGTGACCTGCCCAGTAGTCATAATGATGATGAGAACATGCCCCTCCCTATACCATATGTACACATTGACATCACAAGCCCAGCCTTGGCGGCACAAGCCAACTCTAGTTTTACTATATGAAGGCTCTTGATAAATGTAAACCCATTCCTAAATGGAGTACTATTGCAGAAAGCTGCACCCGTCTTTAATGTTTCTTGGTTGCTAAGGCTTTCCTTCAGGAATTAGATGCACTGAAGTTTGTAAATATAATTTGGTGTTGTTTTTTTTCAATAGTTTACTGAAGGTTCATGTACTGCATAACTGCCTTCAGGCAGCAGACTTCAAAATCAGAGCATTTAAACAAATTTTTCATTCAAACAACATGAAGTCTTGCTATATTATGACATATGCAGTATAACCCCAGGTTAGAACTGCTCCGGAGGTGAAAGAGTTAACTTTCCATGCCAGGCATGGAACCTTGAGCGCGAGCTCGGTTGAAAACTCTGTGTTGCTCAAACTTAAACTGTCAGATTCTTTACTCACTGAACAGTCGCTCCGGAGATTCCTCCTGCTGCTCGGTTCGTTTGTCGGTTAAAAAGTGTAATTTTCGGTTTATTAACCGTAATTAAACCGCAGTCGGTCGGTTTAAGCTCTGTCTGTGGTATTGTAAGTAATAGATAGGCTTACGTTTATTTTCTTCTGTGTGGAATTTGTAAACGTCTTTTTCGGTTCGGTTTGAACCGATCAGATTAGTTTAAAATAACTTTCTAGTCCTTTAGAGTCGCGGTTCCGGTTCTTATCGGTTCTAAAAAGCAGTTTCATTCGTTTTTTCCACGACCGTAACACGGTTGGGGTGAATAAAGAGAGTCTTGCTATGGGATTGCCACTAACAGGCAAGTTTTGGTTAGGCTGGCACTATGTCTGAGAAACCCAAAAGAAAAACCAGACCCACTGGATTTCAGCACTGTGGCCTCTGTGGGGAAGCCTTTGCTAAGGCTGACCCACACACCACCTGTGTATATTGTCTGGGGTTTGACCACCTCAATGCAGACTGCCAGATTTGTAAGAATTTTCCTGCTGCCACCGTGGAAAAGAGAGTTGGTAGGCTCAGGGAAAGGGAGGCCAAAAAGTCCGCTGACCGGATGGCCAGCTCGGTTGGTTCTAGAACCTGAGGAATACCCTCTGACCAGGGATACCACTCTGGCAACGAAGAGCCAGCTCTGAGGAGCCGGTTCCAACTAAAAGGGCTAGAAAGTCAGCTAGTGTGGAGCCAAAAGTTCTTTCTCCAACCGCTGAGGAAATAGCTAAAGCTATTCAAATTGTCCAGTCTCTTTCCCTGGTTCCGTCCGAACCGACACCATCAGGGAAGCGCTCGGTTCGGACGGTTCCACCGATTCAAGATTATGATTTTGAGGATTTTTATGAACCGGAGGAAGGCGAGGAGGGGTATGAGGAGAGTGAATGTGATTTTGAAGGTCTGGATGTGCCCATTGAACCGGACATCTCTCCAGACAGACCATCAGGGGTCCCCCCCCACCAGGCTATCTGAGTCCCCTTCTCATTTTATGTTCTATAAGAAAGTTGCTGAAACTCTCCAACTCCCTGTTGAGGAAGCTGTTGATGACCAAGAAGAGCCTGATTATGTGGAAATGATGGATATTCCAGAGTCTAGGAGACTGTCTATTCCCTTGCACAAATCCTTTAGGAAACAGACAGTAAAAATTCTAAAAACTCCTCACTCTATCCTTCCTGTTGATAAAAGGATGGACAAGAGGTATACATTATCAGGCTCTGATACGGAGTTCCCTCTCTCAGCAGTGTAGCCATGTGGGGGCAGTGCAGGCTGCAGCCTGTGACAAGGCTAATATTCCTCTAGCCTCTCACCCTGCTGAAAAGGATTCTAGGAGGATGGATGCCATGGCAAAGAAACAGTACATGGCAGCATCTTTAGGACTCAGACAGGCAAATTATATGGCTTATGCTGCTAGGTACCAGAAATCCAGATGGGATACTGTGCTGACCCTAGCAAAACAGGCCCCTGACCAGCTTGCCAGGGAGCTGGAACAGGTGGCTGCGGATGGTATTGAGGCATCAAGGTGCAATTTCATGCTGCAGTAGACTCTAATGATGTTTCATCAAGAGTCATGGCTACATCTGTGTCTCTTGCAGAATGGCCTGGCTCAGATGTACTGCCCTGTCACAGGATACTCAGTCTAAGGCTATGGATTTTCCTGTTGTGGGCAATTCTCTGTTTGGGAAGCAGACGGAGAATTATATGAAGAAAATGGATGAGTATAGGACCACCTATAGGAGTGCACAGGCCAAAGAAAGGCAAGCCACTCCTCAAAGGCAGCATGGCAGGGGCAGGCCTTTTCATAGGCCTTTTTACCAAGCCCAGGCCTCCTCTTCTGCTTATGCCCAGAGGGGATTCTTTAGAGGAAGAGGCAGAAGGGGTTCAAGTAAGTCTGCTTCTACCCCTCAACCCAAATCCCCTGCAAAACAGGCTCCCTGATGGGGTGGCCAGGGCCGATTCTCCACTACCGGTAGGGGGCAGGCTGGCTTACTTTGTCCAGGACTGGAAGTCTTTAACATCAGACAAGTGGGTCCTGGAAGTAGTAAGCCAGGGACTGGTTCTCAGCTTCAAAAAATTCCCGAAGATGAGAGCCAGATCCTTCCCACCTGCAAATCCTTCAGAGGCACTTGTCCTAGAAACAGAAGTTTCTGCCCTCCTGGCTCTCAGAGCTGTGGAAAGGGTTCCACCCCTATACCAGGGCAAAGGGTTGTACTCCAGGTACTTCCTTACCCCAAAAAAGACAGGAGAATGGCGGCCCATCCTGGATCTCAGGTATCTAAACAAGCACCTTTTAAAACCAAAGTTCAAAATGGTGACTCTGGGAATTATTTTACCCTCTCTAAGGCCAGGGGACTGGCTAGCCTCCCTGGACCTCAAGGATGCCTACTTCCATGTTCTTATCAGAAGCTCCCATCGAAAGTACCTCAGATTCGAACTGCCCTCAGGCCATTATCAGTTCAGAGCAATGCCCTTCGGCCTCACCTCGGCCCCGAGGGTGTTCACAAAATGCCTGGCAGTAGCAGTTGCCCATTTAAGAAGGCAAAAGATTGCCATCTTTCCTTATCTGGACAGCTGGCTCATAGTAGGTCAGTCCCCAGACCAGGTCAAATTACACCTTCAGGTGACTCAGCAACTGCTCACATCTCTAGGTTTCCTTCTCAGTCTTCCAAAGTCTGTTCTAGAGCCTGTACAGCGTCTCATCTTCATAGGCGCAGAACTGAACACAAAAGAGGCCAGAGCCTTCCTCCCTCTGGAAAGAGCAAGGACCTTGGTCTCTCTGGCCTCCTCTTTCACCCTGCAGGTCTGTCGACCGCCAAGGCATTTTCTACAGCTCCTGGGGCACATGGCTGCTTCAACAGCAGTAGTGCAGGGAGCAAGATTTCAGATGAGGGACGTCCAGTTCCATTTGAGAGCCTTTTGGTCTCAAAGGACAGACCCTCTAACCAAATTGATCCCAGTGACTCGAACCCTGATCCAGGCCCTTCAGTGGTGGCAGGACCAGAGCAATCTGAGACAGGGGGTTCCCTTCAACCCCCAGTCTCACTCCTTGACCCTTACTACAGATGCATCCCTCTTGGGGTGGGGAGCTCACATGGGCGACCTCACTACCCAGGGGTTGTGGTCCCCACAGGAATCTCTGCTCCACATCAATTTGTTGGAGCTCAGAGCAGTTTTTCTAGCACTCCAGGTCTTTTCCACATCTGTTCAGAACAAGGTTGTTCAGGTCAGAACAGACAATAGTACTACAATGTGGTACATCAACAAGCAAGGAGGCACTCTGTCTACGGCCTTGTGCACCGAAGCAATGAAGTTGTGGTCTCTGGCTTATTCCCTGAACGCTTCCCTTACGGCAGTTCACCTTCCAGGCAAGGACAATGTCCTAGCGGATGCTCTCAGCAGGATTTCCCAGGGCCATCACGAATGGGCACTGGATCCCCTAGTACTGGAGGTAGTATTTGCCAGATGGGGCACCCCGCAGATAGATCTTTTTGCAGCCCCAGACAATCACCAACTTCCCCTTTTTTGCTGCAGGCCCCGAGTGTTGGGCTCAGTCCCTCTGGATGCCTTCCTTCTCAGTTGGGAAGGGAAGTTTCTCTATGCCTTCCCCCCTTCCCTCTTCTGTTCAAGGTGCTAGTCAAAATCAGATCTCAACCCTGCAAGATGATCCTGATTGCTCCAGATTGGGCCAGACAGCCCTGATACCCACTCCTCATGTCCTTAGCAGTCCACCCTCCCCTGCACCTCCCCAGGAATCACAATCTGTTAACATGTGCCCAGGGGAGGGTTTGGTATCTGAACCTCAAATCTCTCAATCTCAAGGCATGGCTCTTGAAGAGTTAAGAGTTTGCTGACCTACACCTCTCCCAAGGTGTATTGGGATATCTTGAAGGCCTCTAGGAAGCCTTCCACCAGGGCCACTTATAATTCCAAATGGAAGAGATTTTCCATATGGTGCTCTGGCAAGCATATTCCACCAGAATCTGCTGACTTGCCCACAATCCTGGATTATTTGGTGCATTTGAATTCTTTGGGGCTGAGACCAGCTACCCTAAAGGTGCACCTGGCAGCCGTGTCTGCTTTCTTATCAGCAGGTAAACCTTCTTCTTTTTTCAGCTCACCCTGTATTCTCCAAGTTTTTCAAAGGGGTGCTTCACACCAACCCTCCATTCAGGGACCCTGCCCCTGCTTGGGATCTTAATATTTGCATTGCCCAGCTTATGCAACCCCCTTTTCAGCCGTTGTCTTCAGCAGAGCTCAAGTACTTGACTTGGAAAACTGTGTTTTTGGTAGCCATCACTCCTGCCAGACGCATAAATGAGTTGCAAGCATTGTCAGTGGAACCTGACTTTATCTCCTTTCACAGGGATAAGGTGGTCCTCAGGACTAACAGAAAGTTTTTTGCCTAAGGTGGTTTCAGATTTCCACCTTAATCAATCCATGTCCCTTCCTGTGTATTTCACTGACCATTCCTCCTCTGGCGAGAGGAGATTGCACGGTTTAGATGTCAAAAGAGCCCTTAGTTATTACATAGAATGTACCAAGGGTCACAGGTTTGACTCCCTCCAATTGTTCCTCACTTATGGTGAGGTTGGAAAAGGAAAACCTGCCACTAAAAGATCCTTTGCCAAGTGGATTGTCTCTTGTATCCAGTTTTGCTATGAAAAACTGGGTAAGGTTCTTCCCTCTGGCCTGAGGGCTCACTCTACTAGGGGTACAGCTGCGTCTCTGGCTGCTGCCAGGGACATCCCTATCCTAGAGATATGTCAAGCAGCTACCTGGAAAACAGTTCACACTTTCACTAAGCATTACTCCCTGGACATCCAGGCTAGGAGTGATGCTCTGATTTAACACAGCCGTTAGCTTCAGAGCCTATTTCCTAAGTAGGTTCTGTCCCTCCTCCACAGTACTGCTGTGTAGTCTGCATATGTCATAATATAGCAAGACTTCATGTTGTTTGAAGAAAAAATTACTCACCTTAGTAATGTTGTTTCTTCTAATGGAGTCTTGCTATATTATGACCTCCCCCCACCTGCCCCTCTCAGAACCTCTATTTTTGGGATGTGGGTGGGCAGCGCATTGTTGGCACTTCATAGATGCCCATTTTGTTTCACCCTTTCTTTTGGGTGCCTGGGTGTTATGTTTAATTTTCTTTCTTGATTCCCCTGACTTGAGTCTTTGTTTTGGGATCAAGAACACAATGTATGTTTTTGTAGTTAGTAGCCAGTGGGCTAGTGTAGGTTTACGGCTTCCACACAGAACCTTAGTGAGTTTTTGCTCGTAAAGATCTGACAGTTTAAGTTTGAGCAACACAGACAGAGTTTTCAACCGAGCTCGCGCTCAAGGTTCCATGCCTGGCATGGAAAGTTAACTCTTTCACCTCCGGAGTAGTTCTAACCTGGGGTTATACTGCATATGTCATAATATAGCAAGACTCCATTGGAAGAAACAACATTACTAAGGTGAGTAATTTTTTCTTCTGTCAGTTTGCTCGTCAGCTTCAGACCAAACAGTAGGTTATTATCCTGAGCATTTAAAATGAGCCACAGCACAATTATGTATTTCGAGGGCAGTTCATATACCTACTGGTAACCTCTATTAGATAGTGTGTGGTGTTCCACACGGCACGTTACAACACCTGCAGAATGGAGTGATCAGACAGGTCTCTGAGAATGGGAGTGATAGAGCTCAAAATGTGTTGCCTGTGAGAATGTGGACAGCAACATTTTAGATGTACTGTTGCCGTAGCCAATCTACTTGTTGGCAAAAAAAATTGTATAATTTCACTTCTACTGCTAAATTCTATTAATATTTTGTTGTCCTTTCAGATGGTAAAATCTTTCAAGAGAAAGTCCAGTCCATTATGCATCTGAGACACTCCAGCAGTGGTGGGAAGTCAAGTGACAGTCCTGGATTTTCTGTCACACCTCTGTCTGGCTTTACTGCAGTTCAGTCTGAGGGTACTGTTTAATTTCAAATCACTTACTTGTATACATACAAACCAGTGTTCAAGTCAGAACACATGAGGAAGACTGCTGAGAATATTGCATTTCAAATGGCAAATTATCCATTTATTTACTTATAGCTGGTGAACTGAATTCTTCTGCTATGCAAATATTGAAATCAGCAGTTGAACTAATCAGTGGAAAGAGGACTATACAGATCATACATTTCATTGTTTTGTTTTTTTTCATTGCCAGCTTTCGGGGTTATTCACACATTTTAATTAAAGTCATTAATGCAGATGAATGTGTTTCACTAAAGTAATACAGGAATAATTAAAATAAGATTTTATAAATACTTTCAAAGTAAGGATGCTCAGCCCAGTGACTGGATGAAAATGCATGCTTAAAGATTACTCTTTCATATTACTGGCACAAGTCAGCACTGTCAGGATTTAAGATTGCTCAGGATTTTATTTAACTCTAAAAATTGATTAGCGTTTTGCTCATAAAAGTTCTAAAACATTGTGAAAATGCATAGCACTTGCCTCACTGTGTTTAATAAACATAACACTTTTAGAAAACCTGTATAAATGCTTTCTGTACAGTTAGTTTTGTCCCAAGAAAAAAACTGCTAATCAATTATTTAAAACCCTGTTGTTCATTTTTGTTTAAAGAGCAACTCCACATTGAAGCACGTGCTTTCATAAACATAATGTTTCTGTTATTACAAGTAACAAGAAAGTACTTTTTTAAAAATGTGTAGTTTTCTTTTTCAGGTTTAATAACACTTTTTAATAGCCTGCCTAAAAAGCATGTAACAAAAAGGCATTTGACTGTTCCTAACTGACCTCATAGTGTCACTGTTTATGACATCATCACGCTTACCATAATGACAGACTGTGAAGTCACAGACCTTATATGTGAGGTCCACCGGGGACTTGTTTGAAGGATGCAGCAAAATAAGTATTGCAACATCCAAACTACATAGAGCTAGTGAAGACAAATTTTAAGTAGTAGCCAGTTGTAACTTTTAATTTTTTAAGTAATTTTATTTTTCCTGTTGCTCATTGGAAAGCCTGTGTGATAATATTGTGCAGGATGTGTGGCACAGCTCTTAGCCTGGCAACTGATATATCAGTCTCTATCCCATTACTACATCATCAGCATTGTGATCTCCCTTACAGTGACATCACAGGTGACTGACCTGGCAGCTCCTGAGTGGCTCTTCCTAAGCAGCAGTGATGTCACAGTTAGTGAGGTCACAGTGCTGATGATGTGGTGGGGCGAAATAGAGATACATATGTCAGCTGCCAGGCAGAGTGCTGTCCTACACATCGCACCTACTAACATCAGGTAAACAATCTAATTAACCAAAGGGGTTAAAAAGTACCTCATATATAAAAAGTAATTATTTTTTGCTCTTAAAAACTAGTATTAGTTTTAGGCAGTACACTAGCTCTTTAATATACCAATAACAGGAGATAGTAAACAATAATTTGAAAACACTAAAGTTAAACATGATTGTTGAAATTCTAGCCTTTAGCCTTTTTATTTTATAGAAACTTGGGGCCAGATATTAAAATTAGTGAGGTGCAAATGGTGTTTGCTCGCGCAAACTAGGTATTACGCCCAGTTTGTGGTTGAGGTCTATCTTATTGTGCCCCCTGCAGAAAGGGCAGGCAAACTGCTAGCGCTGAGTGCTAATTTCCACTGAGCCTGTGGCAAATGAGGGGTCCCTTCCTGCATATGGGTGCAGCAGTATATTGAGACATTTGCACAGGTGGTAAATTCCACCCAAACAGATGCAAATTACTGGCTTTGCAAACCCCAGCATAATGGGACGCAAGGCTCTGGCAGTGGACAAACGTACTACAGTGGCCCGCCCTGGCCCGTTGACCCAACGACATCCCTGATGTCCAGTGGTCCCTCCCACCCTCCAATCATTGGCCCTGTACTTCTAGCAAATGTTCCTAGTGTCCAGTGGTCCCTCCAACCCTATAATCGCTGCCTCCATACTCCTAGTATATGTCCCTGTTGTCAAGTGGTTCTGCCTCACTCACCAGCACCTGTTCCCATACCACCAGAAACTTTCCCTGGCATCTAGTGCCCCACACTGCGGGTACCAACCAACCAACCTTACCTCCTCCCCTTACCTCAGTTGTGGGCACTGCGAGCCCATATGACTGGCCAGCACACCCTCTTCTCACCACCCTCGGCCAGCGTCAGATTGAAAAACAAGGAGCATGCATTCTGTCTACTGTACAGGGTACACATCCTCTGTATTGTGCATGGAGCATGGCCTGTCTAGAGGGAGCACAGGGTTTGTGTACTTTGCAGCACATACAGTACACAGGCTGTGTGCTCCCTGGGCTCCAGGGTGGGTTAGTGGTGCCCATGGTGTGATGAGACTGCTAGAAGCAAGGGAAAGCTTCAGGTGATATGGGGATGGGAATCAGTGGGTAGGGGGGACCACTGCACACCAGGGATAAATACTAGACTTATGGGGCCAGTGATCAGAGGGGTGGGATGGGAGGGACCCTGGACACCAGGGAGCTCTACTAGGAGCAGGGCCAGTGATTGGAGGCTGGGTGGGACCACTAGGCACCAAGGACTTATCCTAAAAGTATGTTGATGATGATCGGAGGATGGGGGAGACTGTATAGCACCGGGGACATATCCTTGAATTACGGAGATGGCAGTCGGAGTGTGGGGGGACTGCTGTGCACCAGGGACATATCCTAGAATTATGGGGACGGTGATCGGTGGGTGGGGGGGACCACTAGTCACCAGGGACTTGTCCTAGAATTATGGGGATGGTGGTTGGTGGGTGGGGGGACCACTTGGCACCAGGGACATTTACTAGGAGAACGGGAATGGCAATCAGAGGATGGGGAAGGGGACTACTGGACACTGGGGAGTTATGTTTTTTTCTCAGGTCTGGCTGTCAGAGTGGGGGAGGGGCCGGTCACAGGGGCGCAAAACCTGCTGCCACTTCCCTTGCAAATGAGCCTGTAATGGGCATGTATATGGCCCCTTTGTGCC
The DNA here is from genome assembly GCA_016271365.2 of Neoceratodus forsteri. Taxonomy (NCBI): domain Eukaryota; kingdom Metazoa; phylum Chordata; order Ceratodontiformes; family Ceratodontidae; genus Neoceratodus; species Neoceratodus forsteri. Next base: position 1,820,757,351 of record CM057449.1, on the reverse strand, counting down.
TTGCATGCCGAGTGGACTCTTTTGCATGGAGCCTGTGAATCTTACGCTATGGGCTCCTGGCACTGTTGGGTCTAGGGGCGCTATTCCCTGCCATCCCTGATCCATGTCGGAGCAGTGCTATTTGATTTAGTGCTGTGCTGACATGCCCCAGTATTCAGTTGGATAGCGTCGGTTCGCTATCCGACTGAATATGGCATCCTCGGGGTCATGGGCAAGGGCAAGCGTAGCACAAAACTTTGCACTCTGCTTTTGTCCATTTTTGAATATTGGGCCTTTGCTCTTTAAAAGGGTCATCAAGATATATTTTTAAATATTTTTAAAATACTAAAGAAAATGTAATTTGCATTGGATCTGTTTATGAGAATACAGTATGTGTTTAAAGTGTTGACTGAGATATTAGAGATCTTCTAAGAGTCCGTCTCCTCCTTAGAGCCCCACTCTTTGGTCTTAGGTGGGAGACATTAGGACCCCTTGAGAACTAAAACTTTGGGGCTTACGGCACTGATAGATGGTGCTGGCGTGCGAAGGCATGCACTTGCCACCACTGTGTATAATGATGTTGGCCCCAACTGCTTTGGCACCCCGCTGAGAGAACATCACCTCATTGGAGTTAGAACATTTAGCACCCTTAGGTAATTTTCTCTTTTGGTTCTGTCTTGTTGCTTTAGTCCTTGGTGCTGCTGCACTCCTAGGCCATTTCTGCCTCATGTCAGGTAACACGCTGTACTGACAATTCGTATGTGGCAAAAGTATTTTACAGTCGTACCTGTACCATAATGTCCCAGAATTCTGAGGCTTGCCTAACATTGATCAATCATACACAGAAACATAGTGCTAGATGGATAGGACCTTGGATCTGCATCCTCTAACGTCACAGCAATAGGCTTGCATCCGAGTTGATTCTTTGTGATTTGTACAACAAGAATCCATCAATGGTGCTTTACAACAAGCATCATCAGCACGCCAGAGTGTGATGCCCTGGAGATGGAACTTTATGCTAATTTGAGAACATAGAATACAAGTTCAAACTCAGCATTGTGGTCATGCTCCCCCTAGTGTTCTAACGTCAGATTCGTTTTGCCACCCGAAGGGAGCAGTCACCCCAAAGTACAGCTCTAACCTTCCAGTCTTCAGTTTGTTCATTGAAATAGGTTTTATTATTTCAACTTTCTCAAGTTAGTTTTCAGGTACTATGCCTTAGTTAGGTGTTTTTAATTATTTTTATCTATATTTTGCGGTTTCTCCAGTTCCCAATCAGTTCCAGGAACAGGAGAAGACCGCTCCGCATTGTGGTTCCCGCCTTAAGGGAACCGACTGAATTTGGTCAAAATAAAAACTGTTTAATGTATATTTAGGTAGTTTTTAGTCAAATTAACATCTGGTTCCCATTTTTGGGATCTGGACCATTTTTTGATTTATAAATAGTGTTTCAAGCAAAACAAAAATAGCACTTTCCCACTATTTGGGGGGAAAAAATATTTTATTTGTGACTGGAACCAAACAGCAGTTCACCTGACCAAGAGTTTGGCTGCCTTCCTAGGCTCACAAAGTATTGTGCCTCTTATTCCACATTCATAGGACTGATGGTGAGTACCCTCAGCATCCCCTCTCACAGGACAGAGGACAGAGGACAATGAAGAGGAAGTGGAGTTAAGGATATGATGGAGCTAGCCCCCACAAGGAGACTACTGGTCCCCAACAAATGACTCTAAAAAGATACTTCAAAAATCATGTTAGTATCTAAACTCAGCTGTTGGTAATGATAAAAAGTTGAAAAGAAGTATCAGGTGGACAGAGGGGGTGGAGTACCTGTATGCCCACCCTGTTCATGAAGGAGTGGTCCAGATAGCTGCTTGTGAGAAAGCCAAGGTTCCCTTCTCCACACAGCCTCCTGAGAAGGATTCCAGGAAACTGGATACTGTAGCCAAAAAAAGCGTATACAACAGCTTCCCTGCTCCTGAGGCAGGCAGCTTATTTGGCACATATAGCTCAGTACCAGAAAACACTGTGGAGTACAGTGCTGGCACTGACTGATAAGGTTGATGGGGAGTTAGTACAGGGCCTGGCTGCCACAGCAAAGTCAGCCCTGGATGCCACTAAATACCAGTTCCACATGGCTGTCCACACCAGTAACACTGCTTAATGGGTCTTAGCGCATGCAATGGCATTGAGGAGGTTTGCCTGGCTAAGGGCTACCATCCTTAACCAGGACACCTAGACTGAAGCCACTGATTTCCCTTTTGAGGGGAAATTCCCTATTTGGTGACAAAACAGAGGCATAAATGAAAAAAGTGGACAAGTACTAGACCAGTTAACACTGAAAAGGCTTCCACGTCCTACAGGCCCTACAAAAGAGGAGGCAGGGGTGGGGGCTACAGTCCAAGTCCCAGTACGACCTGTGAGTACTAACCCGAAAGAGGTTACTACAGAAGCAAAGGCAGGAGAGGCTGCAGATGTGCTGCAGTACCAGACACCAAGCCACAGTCAAAACAAAATCCTTGGCAGTTCTGCCCAGGCTGCCAATCAACCAGTGCTACAGGGGGAAGGCTGACACACTACTTTAAGGTGTGGTTAAAAATCACCGCAGACAAGTGGGTCAGGGGCTGTCCCTGCAATTCAAAAAGTTTAAAGAGCTACAGAGACCAGAAGCCTTCCCAGCCCATGCACCAACAGAAAGAATTCTGCTGGAACTCGGAAGTAAAGAAACTGCTGCAAGCAAAAGCAGTAGAAAAGGTCCCTACCTTACAGTGTGGAAAAGGCCTATTTTCAAGATACTTCCTGACCCCCAAAGAAAAATGGGGAGTGGTGACCCGTTTTAGATCTAAGACAGCTGAGTGAACGTATCAAAAAGGAAACGTTCAAGATGGTCATACTGGGCACAGTGGTAACGTCCCTCCAGTCAGGAGATTGGCTGGAGTCACTGGACCTGAAAGACACCTACTTTCACATTCCAGTAAAACCCAGTCACAGAAAATACCTCATGTTCCAGCTGGGGAAACTGCCAGTACCAATTTATAGCCCTTCATTTTGGCCTCACTTCAGCACTAAGGGTCTTCATGAAGTGCTTAGCCGTCATGGCAGCACACCAGAGACAACAAGGTGTGGTGGTTTCTCCCTACCTAGATAACTGGTTAGTCTCGGAGAAAACAGAATAGAGGCAAGTTGCTCTATCTAAACGGTAAAGAGCTTCCTCAAGAACCTGGGATTCCTGATAAATCTGCAGAAGTCCTAGACAGAACCAGTTCAGGTGCTGGACCTCATTGGCACAGAGCTAGATAACTTGCAAGTGAAAGTTTTCCTTCCACTGGAAAGGGTATCAGATCTGATTGCCACTGCAGAATTCTTCACACTGGGCCACTCAAGGCCTGCAAGGGATTTCCTACATTTACTGGGCCACATGGCCTCATCCACATTCTAGTAAATAAATATATCAGCAGGTATTGTGCAATCTATGAGGGTCTGCCACTAGGTTTCTTTATATTGTCTTAAAGGAACACTGAAAAAAATCTAGCAAAAAGTGGACATTATCCCTGTAAAGGAGTATAACATCTTCATATCTTGTAAATGTTACTTGTTTCCTTGTCAACAGGTAACTTGTTTTGTGTAGCTGTTGGGGATGTATGTGTTTGCATTTGTTTTTACTGTTAGTACCAACCCTGGTAACGAGCTTGGGGGTCTCCATTTTCTGGTTGTTGAAATCTCCGCTCTTTACTTACGTTTTCGCAATAATTCCTGATGCAGTATCCATGGCGGCAATTCTGTATTAAAATAGTTAGGTTTACTATTTTACTTGAAATTGATACCCTCTTCGTGCACTCTTATTTACCATGCCCGATGCTGAAGCACGGTAACATTTCTTTCTTTTTTTTTTTTTCCCCCACTGCCAGCTTGGCTTGGTGGCACCGTACCGACCATCCGCCCTGTCCCTGTCTTCTCTTACAGGGATCACACAGTACGGCAGGGGGTGTGGGATTTTCTTGGTTATGGAAGTAGCTATGGGAAACCCTACCCCCCCAAAGGGCACTGGCGCGAAAGACCAATGTCCAGTTGGGAAGCCGTGCAAAGACACGGCTTCTGCCAAGCGCCTAACAGCGCCCTCCCATCCCGACACCGTCCGCTGGGTGGCTCGGTGCCCCACCCTCCTCTGGAGAGGAAAGCTGCCTAACGGCGGCTCAGTGCAGCTCCTCCCTCCCCCGCCCAACCCCTATTGACCTGGGCTCGTTGCTGAACCTGGGTCACCGGTGCAGCGGGAGGTGTGGCATCTAGCGCCTCAACCCTTGGCACCACTGGGCCGGCTCGTGGTAACATTTCTAAATGGCACTGAAGCACCAGAAAGCTTTTGCAGGCATCATTACACCTGAGTGTAACTAACAAAAATAAAAGAGAAAACAATGTAACATTCTAACCCCCCCCAAATCCTGGAGCCCAGCAGTCACTGGAAGAACCATGTAGTCAGTAATATTGAAAGACAGCTTTCCTGTATAAAGATAAATGTTCCTACTAAAGTTGAGCTCACAGATGTGTTTTTGGTTTTGAAACAAGGGCTAAAAGTTAGGGAAATAACCATCTGAAAGTTGAGCCGTGATACTGGACATGGGCATTATACATATGTGGTTACATATGTGCATGCACACATGCCCAGTATCACAGCTCGACTTTCAGACCGTGATTTCCCTTTAAGCCCTCATTTCAAAACCAAATGCACTTTCCCGAGTTCAGCTTTCTATATACTATTAAAAATTATGTTTAACTGAACTTGGGTGTAAAGATGACTGCATGAGCTTTCTGGAGCTTCAGCACCACATAGAAATGTGACCATGCTTCGACATCGGGCACAGTAAATAAGAGCAGACTGAGAGGGCTTCGCTTTGAAGTAAAAAAAATAAAAATAAAAAACTTTTATGGGGGAAAATAATTGCTATAGTTCAAAAGAAGTGTCTAGCTCAACTCCAAAAAATACAATGTATTTTATTTCATATGGTTCATTTTTATTCACTCAATTTGAATTTGTATTCATAAATCCAGGATCTTGATTTTCTTACTTTAAAATTTCGCATGCTTCTGAAATATATTTCTTAAATGGGTCAAACAGATTCACTTGCTTCTAAAAATATATTTCTTCAATCAATCATATGCTTCTGAAAAATGATTCTTCAATAAGGCAAATGATTCACAAGCTCCAGAAATGATATATTTAAAATTACAATCCTTTTTTTCTTTTTTCGATCACAGCGTTTAACTAGTTAATACATGAAATGCTGAACATCTCTAAACAAGATTTGGACTATAAAACATGTTTGTAAGTTGCTATCTCCACTAAAAAATCTTTTCATTTATATATTAGAATAAGTAAAGAATGAAATTTTAAAACAAGACCCTTTCTTTTGATACACAGACATAAACCGCAAAGGTGTTTGAATCTAAGAGTACGCAGTGTCCCTATTCCATATCACGAATGTTTTTGTTGAATACTAACAGATCCTAATTCAGGTTTGTTCCACCGGCATTTAAATTCACTTAAAATAACTTAATACATTCTAAATATGTATTAACAAGATACATTAACTTTCAAATAACCTAGAATCATTTTTCTTTTTTCATTTTCAATAGTGTATGTTATTAACCTTCAAGTCTGATGAAGGAACATATATTAGTTCTGAAACGTTGTTACTTATTTTGAATCAGTATATTTCTGGAGCTTGTGAATCTGTTTGACCCATTTAAGAAATATGTTTCAGAAGCATGTGAAATTTTAAAGTAAGAAAATCAAGATCCTAGATTCATGAATACAAATTTAAATTGAGTGAATAAAAATGAACCACATGAAATAAAATACATTGTATTTTTTGGGGTTGAGCTAGACACTTCTTTTGAACTATTGTCATTATCCGCTTTGTGTCTTACTCCCCTCCTCTATATATAAAAAGGAACCCTGAGAGACTTTACTAGTGGAAAATAATTGCTGCCATGGGTTTTGCATGGCAAGAGGGTCTGCTGTAGACAGTGCAGCCACGTTTTGGAATAACTGCAGAAAACATAATTAAAGGGATGTGTACCTTTAAAGGGGAAAAAAACCTGCATTACATCTAATACAGTTTTCAAAGCTAATTGAAGGTAAATGTGGCATTTCATACCTAGCTGCAACTTGTTTTGTTGGATTCTAAGTAAGCAGACAGGCATACTGTGGAGTTGTGACAGGGTTGGGTAAAACCCTGTCCCATTTGTTATGCAGAGAGAGTTAAAAGCAAGGATCTAGTATGTCATCTCCTATTCTGTCACCTGTCTATCTCTTGCCTGTCTGATTGTGCAGTCATATTTTCCTATGGCACCTAAGGAACTAGCCACTCACAAGGTCCCACCACCCACCCCCGCCTCCCATCTCCCGGACTTCACTTATTGTTTCTTGCTGTTTCTATCTTTTCTTCCCCTTGCTTCTCTGTGGTTAAAAAGTAGATGTGAATCTTTGTGTGAAACTGGGATCCCTTGGTTTGCAGATATATTTACATTGTTGAAATGTTGGCATGAAGCTATTTGGGTTTATCTGGAACACATGTAGTTTAACCTTGAGATGTATTTTTACCTCCAGAAGCTTATTTGCAAAATTGTCAATAGGAAATCAGCCCTGTATGTTTTAGTTGGTTGCATCTGTTGAGAACACTGGATGTACTGGTCACAGGAAAGAAATTGACAACAGTTTGGGACATTGTATGAAAACAGGTTATATAGCTTAAAGAGAACAGGATGCAGAATTTAATTGCCAGGGAAAACGTCTTTCAAAAAGAGCAGAGTTTTTCTTGAGTTAGAGTGAGAGATTTAGATTGAGTTAGAGATGCTCAGATGAAGGACTTTGTTTTGTTTGAACTGCCTGTAAAGGAGCTATCCTGCACATCTTAAATTTTTTATTTTATTGTTATTGATATTAATAAACCGCTACTTGCGAATTTTATGACTTCTCCTGGTTTGCCTATGCTTCATGACCTATGCATTGACCATAGGAGTCTAAAGGATGCTCACATATGTTCTCACATGCTAATGCAGATCTCAAGGACAGTAAGATTTTAATGACCAGAAAATGGAGAGTTACCGGGACTGGTATGAACAGTGAAAATAAAATAAGGCAAACACATATATCGCCAATAGTTGCATGACAAGAGTTCTCTATTGACAAAGAAACAAATAACATTTACAAGACAGGAAGGTACAGTATTCCTTTAACTTCCTTATCACCAAGACCACTGATTTTCGGTGGTTAAAGTAATGAAACTCCATTTTCAAGACTTGAAATTTTAGGTTCTAGGGACATGGATATGTTGTTCATCCACACTTATTGGCAGGTTCCTTGCTGCTTTAAATCTTGCCGGAAGGTCTTCAAGCACCCGGGTGGTAAAACTCTCGGCTCCGCCCCATGACGCCAGATCTTCCTTACAGCTTGGAAGCTCAGGTTCCCTCCTTAACGCTCTGCGATTAAGTTTTGGGCCTAAAATCCTTCGGTTTAAAAAATTTTATAACTTTACCTTCTCGGTCTTCTTCCTTCGCGGCTGCGATGGACAAATCGACTCCCGGATTTCGGAGATGTCCCTGTGGGCAGAAGATGTCTCGGACGGACCCGCACTCCACGTGCGTTTATTGCCTTGGCCAGGAGCACGACCCGCAGGCTTGCGACCTGTGTTCCTCCTTCTCGGTCTACGTCCTCGAGGACCGCGCTGCCCGTTTACATCTGGGGCGTCCGAAGAAGATTTCCTCGGTCAAATCCAAAGGGCCCGACTGGCGGTTTCCAGCGGCCTGCGAGATCCGCTGAACAACTAGAGAGGTGCAGTGCGCCCTCGAGAGAGCATAAATGACGAGCCCGCCAGCTTCCGCTTCTGCGACCGCCGTTCCTCTATCGCTCGGGGACCTCATATTAGCTTCCTTTAAGGAGCTTTGCTTGACCCTCTCAACAAAAGCGAGGTCCTACTTCTTGAAGTCCGTTTCTTCGGCCGAAGAAGTCTAAGAAATGAAATCTCATAAATCAAGCGCTCTTGGGGCCAGGAAAGATCCCCCTCACTTATCGACAATGGCTTGATCGATTTCCGGCTTCTGCCACTGGCTTCCACGGTGCCCCGGCCAGGCCAGGTGACTGAGACTCCCACCGACGTGGTGAGATTTTCTCGACCCGTGACGGAGTTGTCGGCTGGAGAAGCCAGAATCCCTCCTCCCGGTTCCCCCGGTGAGGACTGAGGATATCGTCGGCTCATCCGTACCTGTGACTCAGGAGCCGTCGGTTATGTCGACCGAACCGAGGGGATTGCCGATCCTCGGCTCACCGACCTCGGCCTAGCCGAGATTCTCGGTCTCGGTCTCGGACATCTTCGCGAGTCCAGCGCTCCCGTCGACTTAGACGGTCTCGGTCTCGGCACCGCGGCAAGCGGCGTCGCCGCTCTTCCTCTTCCTCCTCGGACGAGGAGGGGAGGCTTTGGCGTAAGCTGCGCCGAAAATACGAGGACCTCATGTGGCAACAAATTTTTCTGGCCAATAAGCCGGCTCAGGCCTCTCCCCCGGCCATTAAGTGGTTGCCACCGGACCAGGTAGTGGTCGAGGAGCCTGTTCCCAGGCCAGTTGTCTGACCTATTCCAGCTGCCCCACCAATTGTGGTGGAACCGCCTCCACCTCAGCCGACAGCTGGGGCACCGACGAAAGAGTCGCGGTTGGCACAGGGCCTTCCCCGTAGGCTGTTGGTCACTCTCACGCCTGACAAGCGTCGACAAGTGGAGGGTGGTTCAGGCTCCAGGCAGCTATTCGACAACTCGTCGGAGTCGGATGACTCCTCCCTGTTCTCCAGGCGGTTTGACTTGGAGTCCTCTGGGGGGCAGTCAGTGGACGATAGCCCTTCGTCCTTCCTGGGACTTCTTAGGCTCATCTCAGAATCCACTGGGATGAAGCTTGAACCCGTGATCCAAGCGGGCCAGATATCCCTCACCGAGATTCTGGACCGAGGTTCTCCACAGGGCCTTTCCAGTGGCGAAGCCATTGTCGGGCCGGCCCTGGAACTTTGGCAGCGTCCGGCTTCCTGTCCTGCGCCTTCGGCCAGGATGGCCAGGAAGTATGCGGTCCCTACTGGCTCTCTGTCCGGGTTTTCTGAACACCCCTCGGCTGAAGGGCTGGTCACGGACAGTGTTTTCCGGCGTGCCGGTAATGCCAGGGACGTGGACAAACCGCCCGACAAAGAGTCCAAGAAATTGGACTACTCCGGGCGGAAAGTGTATGCTGCCTCTTCTCTCGGCCTTCGTCAGGCCAGTTCGGCCGTCCTCATGGCACATTTCTCCCATGCCCTGTTGGGTTCCCTGGATGAGGTTGTCCTCATCTTCCGCCGACCTGCAGACTACGGTCAAGCAGGTGCGGGATCAGGAGCAGAACGGTAGCCAAGCAGCAGCAGACTGCTCTGGATATGGAGACTCATGTGCCCGGTCAGTGGCGACCGCTGTGGCCATGCGTCGTGACCGTGGCTAGCGTATATCCACCTTTACTGCGGATACCCAGCACAAGCTTGCGGACGTTCCTTTCCTGGGAACAGACCTTTTCGGCCCTGGAGTGGAAGGCCATCTCCAGAGGATCGAAAAATCCAATGCCACCCTGGATTCGGTCTCGTCCGTGCAGAGGGACAAGGGTCATAAGCCCCAGCCTAAGCCCTTTCGTCCCTCTACTCCGCCCGCACGCCCGGCCCAACAACAGCGTCAGGGCCAGCAGGCTAGACCTTGGTATTCCAAGCCCAAGCCATCAGCTTCCTCTAATAGGAAGCAAGGAGGAAAAAGCCCTGGTGGTCCCCAGGCGGTTCTTCCTCAAGCCTGCTAAGTGACGGGCTGAGGGTGTCACCCCATCCCTGTCACCTGCGTCCTAGTTCCCCATTGGAGAGACAGCTCCGACCCTTCCTTTTCGCCTGGTCCGCTGTTACCACGGACAGGTGGGTTTGGAGGTGGTGGGAAGAGGCCTGCCTCTCGTCGAGCAGGCTTCACCCTTCAGGAGCCGTCGCCCAGCGGCTTTAGGGTCCCCAGAATCTCTACAGGCTCGTCGGCGGCCGACGCCCTCCTCCTTCAGAAGGGGTGATAAAGAGATAGAGGACCCTCCATCAGAACCAGGGTTCGTGTCCAGGTACTTCCTGGTCCCGAAACAGGCAGGGGCTGGCGCCCATCTTAGACCTCACGACCTGAACAAGTTCCTAAGGTCTCGAACCTTCAGAATGGTCACTCTGGCTCGGATAATACCATCTCTGGAACACGGAGTGGTTCTGTTCTCTGGACTTCCAGGGCAGCGTTCTTTCGTCCCTATCCGTCCGTCTCATCAGAGATTCCTCCGCTTCAGAGCGGAGGGATCCCTCTTTGAGTTCCAGGCCATGCCCTTCGGCCTTTCTTCAGCTCCCAGGGTCTTCACCAAATGCATTGCAGCGGTGACAGCTTTACTGCGGCGCCGAGGGGTCCGGGTGTACCCTTACCTGGACGATTGGCTGATAGCAGCCCCCTCCAGGTTGGAGGTGGAGCGGTCCAGAAATCTGGCCCTCCGGGTTTGCTCTCAACTGGGCCTCTGGTCGAGGCCAAGTCGGAACTCGAGCGAAGCAGGTGATATCCTTCATCGGGGCAAGGCTCGACTCTCTTCGAGCCAAACACGGCTCGGCGGACAGGGCGAGTTCTTTCCTCCTTCGCCCCAATCATTTCTGGTTGGGCAATCGCGCCTGCCCGGGACTTTCTCGACTTCTGGGTCTTATGGCGGCCTGTACCAGCGTAGTCCGTTGGGCGCTGGCACATCGCCCCTCCAGTGGTCTGGCCGCCCAGTGGTCACAGCGTTGCGATCCTCTGGACCAGCGGCGTGTGGGCGCCCAGGAGATGTGGGCAGCTCTCCAGTGGTGGACCGTTCCGTCCCATCTGCAGGAGGGTATCCCGTTTGTCCGCCCCGAGCCGACGGTCTCTCTAACGACCGACGCCTCTTTGATGGGTTGGGGTGCCCATCTGGGGGAACACCGAGCACACGGCCTCTGGTCCCCGCGGGAGTCCCGATGCCATATCAACCTGCTGGAGCTCCGTGCAGTCCGTCTAGCTCTCACCGCCTTTGCTCCGTTTCTCCGGGGTCAAGTAGTCCGGGTCCAGACGGACAATACCACGACTATGTAGTATCTAAACCGACAGGGGGGCGCTCCATGCTCCCTATGCAAGGCTCTCCGCATTTGGTCATAGTCTCGCAGTCTGGAGGCGGATCTCCTGGCCATCCATGTGGCAGGGGCCTCAATACCCTGGCCGATGCCCTGAGCCGGATAGGGGCTGCATCGCGCAGTGGTCTCTCCTGGCGGAGATAGTACAGGACCTGTTCTCCGTTGGGGCACACCTCTGGTGGATCTGTTTGCCTCCAGGAGAGCAGAGCTGAGTCTGTTTCATGCCGCCCCCTCAGCAGGGTTCGCTGCAGGGGATGCCTTCTTGAGGCAGTGGACCCGGGCCTCTTTACGCCTTTCCCCCGTTCCCCTGATTCACAGGGTCCTGCTGGCGAGGGAGGGACAAGGCGCGGGTGATTCTGATAGCCCCAGACTGGCCTCGCAGGTTCGGTACCCAGATCTCCTCAGTCTCAGCTCCAGGACTCCCGGCAGCTTCCAGCTCGCCCGGACCTGCTCTCAGTCAATCAGGGAAGGTGTTCCATCCGGACCTTCAATCCCTGCACCCTAGCGGCCTGGTTCCTGGGCGGCTAGAGTTCCAGGCCTTGGGTCTTTCCGCGAGGTCCTCAGCGTCGTTGAGGGCATCCCGTAAGTCGACCAGAAAATGCTATGCCTTCAAATGGAAGAGGTTCTCCATTTGGTGGCCGGAAAAAGGTTGGACCCTTTCACGTGTCCTGTGGCAAGCATTTTGGACTATCTATGGTCCCTATCTAGTCAAGGGCTTAGGTCGACGACCCTTAAGGTGCACCTGGCAGCCATTTCTGCTTACGGGGCGCGGGCCGGTCAGCAGTCAGTGGCGCAGGAAAAAGTGGTTGGGCGCTTTTTCAAAGGCCTTGATCACATTTCCCCTCCAGTGCGGGAACCCCCACCTCCGTGGGATTTACTGCTGGTACTGGCAAAGCTCATGGGCAAGCCATTGAACCAATGCACAGGTGTGGTCTCCCGACCTGTCGTGGAAGACCGCTTCTTGGTAGCTATCACGTCAGCCAGAAGGATGGGAGAACTCAGGCGCTTAGCCGGGTCTCCTTACCTGGTCTTCCACAGGGACAAAGTTGTCCCTCCCCACCGAAATTCCTTCCGAGGTGGTATGGGAGTTTCACCTTAATCAGGTGTTGACTCTGCCGGTGTTCTACCCCAATCACACCTCGGAGGCCGAATATAGGCTCCATACTCTGGACCCTAGAAGGGCGCTCGCTTATTATAAGGAGCGCACGGCTGAAATTCGGGGAGAGGTTCGCCAGCTGTTTGTCACCTACGCTGAAGCCGCACCTGGCAAACCTGCAGCCAAGCGGACGATGGGCAGATGGGTCACCTCCTGCATAAATCTCTGCTATGAGTTGGCGGGCATGAAGCCTCCCAGAGGGATAAGAGCTCATTCTACCTGCCATACTGCTGCATCGGTGGCTGCTTCCAGGGATGTCCCTATCCAGGAAATCTGCAGGGCTGCTACCTGGAAGTCAGCACACACCTTTATTACCCATTACCACATCGACCTTGAGTCACGTCGGGATGCTGGTTTTGGGGCCTCGGTTCTCAATCTCTGTTCCCCAAGTAGTATGTAGGGGTGTCTGCCTTGCCTCCCTCCTCCCGGAGAACTGCTAGGAGTCTGCCAATGAGTGTGGATGAACAACATATCCATGTCCCTAGAAATACAGGTTCTGGGGACATGGATATGTTCATCCACTCGATGAGACTATCCTGCCGCTTTAAATCTTGCAGGAAGGTCTTCAAGCTTGCTCCTCCCACCCACCGGGTGGTATAACTCGGCTCCGCCCCATGGCCTAGATCTTCCTTACGCTTGGAAGCTCAGGTTCCCTCATAGCGCTCTGCGTTTGAGACTGGTTCCTATTTCTCCGTTTGCGGTTAAAATAAATTTTGCGAAAAGACTTTGATCTTGATCCTAGCGGCTGCGATGGACAAATCGACTCCCAGATTCGGAGATGCCCATGCAGGCAGAAGATGTCGGGACGGATCCACTCACGTGTGTCTACTGTAGGCCTTAAGCTGACCGCAGGCTTGCGACCTGTGCTCATCTTTCTCGGCCTGCGTCCTCGAGAACCGTGCTGCCCGATTACAACTGGGCCGTCCGAGCGTTTCCCTCGGTGAAGTCCAGGAGGCCGGTTGGCGGTGTCCATGCGGCCGGGCTCGGCGGATCAGTTCGGCGGATGATACGCCTCGAAGAAGAGGAGGCGGCGGGCGTATCTTCCTCGACGCGGCATTTATCCAGCTCTCTCTGGGTTCTTCCTACGGCTTCTTTTGAGGGCTTTGTCTGTCCCTCTCCACTAAGGAAGGGCCTCGTCTACTGGACCTTATTCTCGGTCCAAAAAAAGGACAGGGTAAGTCCTCTGTCAAGCTCTTGGGAGGCGGGAAAGGGTCCCTCACTCGGAGTCAACGTCGGCAGATGCGAGCCGCTCGAGCCGGCCACCACTGGTCTCACGGTGTCCCGTCCAGGTCAGTTGCCGAGACTCCCACCGACGAAGTCGAGATTTTTCTCGACCCGTTGGACGGGCTGTCGCCTTTAGCAGCCGAGATTCCCCTCTCCCCGGTTCCCCCGGGAGGAGTTGAGGATCCCGTGGGCTCGCCTGTGCCTCCTGTTCCGGAGCCCTCGGATGGACCATCTGAGCCGAAGGGAGTGCCGGTTCCGGCCGACACCTCCCCGCACCGACCTCGGAAATTCCGGGACTCTCGGTCTCGGTCTCGGACCTCTTCGCGGTCCAGCCGATCCCACCGTCATAGGCGGTCTCGGTCTCGGCACCGCGGTGAGCGGCGTCGCCGCTCGACCTCGTCCTCCTCCTCGGATGAGGGGAGGCTTCGGCGTAAATTACGTCGACGGTACGAGGACCTTATGTTGCAACAGCTCCTCCTGGCCGGGAGTAAGCCGACCCCGTCGCCTTCCCGGCCATTAATTAGCTGTCACGGGCGGCCGACACAGCCCCTCGACTTATCGAGGCCTATACCCAGGCGGTTGTTCGTGACACCAGCTACTCCACGATTCGGTGGAACCTCCGCCTCCACAGCCACCAATTGGGGCTCCGACCAAGGATTCTCAGTCGGCTAAGGGTCTACCCATAACAGCAGTCAGTTACCCTCACTCCCGACCGACCTCGGCAGGTGAAGGGTGGCTCAGGCCAGAAGCAGCTCTTGAGGACTCTTCCGAGTCCGAAGATGATTCCTCCTTTTCTCCAGCGACTGGACTTGGAGTCTTCAGGAGGATCAGTCAATGGACGATAACCCGTCGTCCTTCCTAGGACTGCTTGACTCATCTCGGAGTCCACGGGATGGGCTCGAACCCGTTCCAAGCGGGCCAGGTATCCCCTCACGGAGATTCTGGACCAAGAGATTCTCCGACGGAGGCCTTTCCGGTGGCGAGGGCCATAGTGGGTCGGCACTGGAGCTTTGGCAGCGCCTGCTTCCTGCCCTCGCCCGGCCAGGATGGCCAGGAAGTATCACGGTCCCTACCCGGTTCCTTGTCCGGTTTTGAGACACCCCTCTGCTGAGGGGTTGGTTACCGACAGCGTTTTCTGGCCGGCTGCGCCAGGGATGTGGACAAACCTCCTGACAAGGGTCAGAAATGGACTATGTCGGGGAGAAAAGTCTCGCTCGTCCTCTCGGCCTTCGTCGAGCCAGTTCGGTCCTCCTCATGGCACATTTTCTCATGCCCTGTTGGGCTCCCTGGATAGGTCATCCCTCATCTTCCGCCCGATCTGCAGACTACGGTTAAGCAGGGTGCGGGACCAGGGCAGAGCAGTGGCCAAACAGCAGCTCAGACTGCTTTGGATATAGGGGACTCATGTGCCAGATCGGTGGCGGCCGCGGTGGCTGTCGTCGGCGGGCTTGGCTGAGGATATCCACCTTTACTTCGGATACCCAGCACAAGTTGGCGGATGTTCCCTTTTGGGGACTGACCTCTTGACCCTGGGGTGGAAGGTCACCTGCAGAGGATCGAAGTCCAATGCTACCTTGGACTCGGTCTCTTCCAGCTCAGAGGACAAAAGGTCGCAAACCGCAGCCTAAGCCCTTTCGTCCTTCTGTGCCCCAGCCGCGCCCGGCCCAGCAACGTCAGGGCCAGCAGGCTCGGCCTTGGCATCCCAAACCCAAGCCGCCGGCTTCCTCTAACAGGAGGCAGGGAGGAAAAGGCCCAGGAGGTCCCTCGGCCGGTCCCTCCTCCAAGCCTGCCCAGTGACGGGCTGAGGGGTGTCGCCCCCATTCCCGTCACCTTACCCCTGGGTCCCCCCGTGGGGGGACGGCTCCGGCACTTCCATTCTGCCTGGTCCGCTGTTACCACGGACAGGTGGGTCTTGGAGGTGGTGGGAAGAGGCCTGCCTCTGGAATTCGAGCAGGCACCACCCTTCAGAGCCGTCGCCCCTCGGGGGGTCGGGTTCCCCAGCCTCACTGGCGGCTCGTCGAGCCGACGTCGCTCTCCTCCTCCAGAAGGAGGTGATGAAGAGGTGGCGGACCCTCCTTCAGACCCAGGGTTTGTGTCCAGGTACTTCCTGGTTCCGAAGAGCAGGCAGGGGCTGGCGCCCCATTCTGACCACACCACCTAAAACAAGTTCCTAAGGTCTCGAACCTTCAGGATGGTCACTCTGGCTCAGATAAGCCACATCCTTGGAGCAGGCGTGTGGTTCTGCTCTCTGGACTTGCAGGGCGCATTTTTCCACGTCCCTATCCGTCCGTCTCACCAGAAATTCCTTAAGCTTCCGGCGGAAGGATCCCTTTACGAGTTCAAGCCATGCCCTTGACATCTCCAGCTCCAGGGTCTTCACAAATGCATGGCAGTGGTGACAGCATTCCTCTTGGCGCCGAGGGTCAGGTGTACCCTTACCTGGACGACTGGCTGATAGCAGCTCCCTCCAGGAAGGAGGCGGAGTGGTCAGAGATCTGGCCCTCCAGGTCTGCTCTCAACTGGGCCTCCTTATCAGCGAGACCAAGTCGAACTTCGAGCAAAGCAGGTGATTCTATTCATCGTAGCAGCTCGACTCTCTGAGCCAGGCCCGGCTCCAGCGGACAGGGCGGGGTTCTTTCCTCCTTTGCCCGATCATTTCTGGTTGGAGCAATTCGCCCTGCCGGGACTTCCTCACGCCTCCTGGGTCTCATGGCGGCCTGCACCAGCGTAGTCCGTTGGGCCCGCTGGAACATCGTCCTTCAGTAGGACTGGCCAGGCCAGTGGTCTGGCGCTGCGATCCTTTGGACCAGCTTGTGGGTGACTCAGGGGATGTGGGCAGCTCTCCAGTGGTGGACACGTTCCAGATCATTTGCAGGAGGCATCCCGTTCGTCCGCCCGAGCCGATGGTCTCTCTATCGACCGATGCCTCTCTGATGGGTTGGGGTGCCCATCTGGGGAACACCGGGCTCATGGCCTCTGGTCCCGGGAGTCCGATGCCACATCAACCTCCTGGAGCTCCGGCGGTCCGCCTAGCTCTCACCGCCTTTGCTCCGTTCCTCCGGGGTCAAGTGGTCCGAGTCCAGGCGGACAATACCACGACCATGTTCTATCTAAACCGCCCGAGGCGGGGCCGCGCTCCATGCTTCTATGCAAGGAAGCTCTCCGCATTTGGTCACTACGTGCGCAGCCTGGAGGCGGATCTCCTAGCCATTCATGTGGCAGGGCCTCCAACACCCTGGCCGATGCCCTGAGCCGGATAGGGGCTGCATCCCACAGTGGTCTCTCCTGCGGAGGTAGTACAGCATCTGTTCTCCCATTGGGGCACACCTCAGGTGGACCTGTTAGCCTCAGGGAGAGCAGCGAGCTGAGACTGTTCCATGCCGCCCCTCAGCAGGGCTCGCTGCAGGGGATGCCTTCTCGAGGCAGTGGACCCCGGGCCTCTTTACGCCTTTCCCCATTTCCCTTGATCCACAGGGTGCTTCTCAAAGCGAGGAGGGACAAGGCGCAGGTGATTCTGATAGCCCCAGACTGGCCTCGCCAGTTCTGGTACCAGATCTCCTCAGTCTCAGCTCCAGGACTCCGCGGCAGCTTCCAGCTCGCCGGACCTGCTCTCAGTCAATCAGGGAAGGTGTTCCATCCGGACCTTCAATCCCTGCACCCTGACGGCCTGGTTCCTGGCGGCTAGAGTTCCAGGCCTTGGTCTTTCCGGCGAGGTCCTCAGTGTAGTTGAGGTGTCCCGTGGAGTCGACCAGAAAATGCTATGCCTTCAAATGGAAAAGGTTTTCCATTTGGTGTCAGAACAAGAGCTTGGACCCTTCCTCCTGTTCCTTGGCAAGCATCTTGGACTATTTATGGTCCTTTCTAATCAAGGGCTTAGGTCGACTGACCCTAAGGTGCACCTGGCGCCATCTCTGCTTGCAGACACGGGGCGGGAAGCAGTCGAGTGCGCAGGAGAAGGTGGTCTGGCGCTTTTTCAAGGCCTTGATCACATTTCCCTCAGTCAGGGGAACCCCACCTCCGTGGGATCTACTGCTGGTACTGGCAAAGCTCATGGGCAAGCCATTCGAACCTATGCACAGGTGAGCTCTCTCTCACCTGTCGTGGAAGACCGCCTTCTTGGCGGCTATCACGTCAGCCAGAAGGATGGGAGAGCTCCAGGCGCTTTCCATCGAGTCTCCTTACCTGGTCTTCCACAGGGACAAGGTTGTCCTGCGCCCCACCTGAAATTCCTTCCGAAGGTGGTGGCGGAGTTCACCTTAACCAGGTGTTGACTCTGCGGTGTTCTACCCCAATCACACCTCGGAGGCCGAATAAGGCTCCATACTTTGGACCCTAGAGAGGCTTCGCCTATTACAAAAGCGCCAGCTGAAGTCCGGGGAGAGGTTCGCCAGCTGTTGTCACCTCGCTGAAGGCATCTGGCAGACCTGCAGCCAAGCGGACGATAAGCAGGTGGGTCACTTCCTGCATAGATCTCTGCTATAAGTTGGCGGGCATGGAGCCTCCCAGAGGATAAGAGCTCATTTACCGCCATACTGCTGCAGCAGTGGCTGCTTCCAGGGACGTCCCTATCCAGGAAATCTGCAGGGCTGCTACCTGGAAGTCAGCAAACACCTTCATTACCCATTACCACATCGGACTCAAGTCCGCGGGATGCTGGTTTTGGGGCCTCGGTTCTCAGTCTCTCTTTCCCAAGTAAGTATTGGGGTGTGCGTCTTGCCTCCCTCCTCCCGGAGAACTGCTAGGAGTCTGCCAATGAGTGTGGATGAACAACATATCCATGTCCCTAGAAATACAGGTTACTCACCTGTAACAGGAGTTCTAGGAATGGTATATGTTGTTCATCCCACCTGACCCGACCTCCCGGCCCGGCAGCACAACCTGAGCTTCCAGCGGGGCAGATCTAAGCGTCGTAGGCGAGCGAGGATTATACCACCGGGTGGGTGGGAGGAGCAAGCTTGAAGACCTTCCGGCAAGATTTAAGCGGCAAGGATACCTGCCAATGAGTGTGGATGAACAGCATATACCATTCCTAGAACTCCTGTTACAGGTGAGTAACCTGTATTTACTCACCTGTAACAGGAGTTCTAGAATAGTATATTGTTCATCCATAATTCCGACCTCCCGGCCCGGCACAACCTGAGCTTCCAGCGGGCAGATCTGGCGTCATGGGGACGGGCCGAGAGTTTTACCACCCGGGTGGGTGGGAGGAGCTAGCTTGAAGACCTTCCGGCAAGATTTAAAGCGGCAAGGAACCTGCCAATAAGTGTGGATGAACAACATATACCATTCCTAGAACTCCTGTTACAGGTGAGTAACCTGTATATTTGCACCGGTGATTGTTAGTCTAATTTCTGGATGTTACCAGTCCAGTATTCTTTAGTCATTCGTTTTGTATGTATATGAACAATCAGAGTAAAGGAAGGCTTAATATACAGTGCATTAAATAAAGCAAATTGAAAATAGTACAGAAAGCAATTATAAGAAAAATACAAGTTCTACAGATTTACTGATCTGGTATAAAATACCAAATTCTGTGAAATTCTTTGATCTTACTTCGAGGAAGGCTCTTGCAACAGGCCACACTGATAAGACTAAGCCACCAGGTGCCAGGACCATATGGAAAACTTCTAACTAGCAGTCTACCACGGGGGACCACCCATCGCTGACGTCAGCCTAGGCTATACAGGTGGAGGGCCCCCCTCACCTACCTCAGTTCTTTTCCCGCTGTCGACTCACGCACGTCGAACCTTGGCAGATGTCACAGCTACAGCAACTACCATTACCCACGCTTGCCTTGCTTTTTCATTTTTTTATTTCTTTCAGCTCTCTTTTGCTTAAACATTGAAATTTTGGTATTTCCTTTGAGTTTATGTCTTCTCCACCAGCCTTGTCTTCCGACCACTCCATGAAGTGTGTTTGCAGCAAAACGATCACTGGAAAGGACAGCCATTCTGCATCTCTCTTCTGTCTAGGCCCCAGCCATGTCACTGAAGCCTGCCAGCATTGCCAGAAATTCAACCAGGCCACCTGAAGACATCGTTTAACAGCTCTGGAGAGCCATCTTTTAAAGCAGAAGTTGTTCGTGATGGAGAAGGAGCTGCAGGCCAGGAGCCCTTCAGCCTTGCCGGCACAGTTCTCTGGGGCCTCTTCCTCTTCTTCCCACAAGGAGAAGTCAGGGAAGCACAAGCACCAGGACAAATATCAGGACTGGGCCTGGTCAGCTTCCCATTCACAGTCACGTCTTAGACTTTCAGCTGTGTCTGGGTCGACCTCCTCAGCCCCGACAGCCCTCTCCTCCTCTTCCGGGCTCTCGGTTCCGCTGCCCGCCCTTGTCTCTATCTCAGGTGGCGGCTCTTCAGGGAAGGGAACTTCTTCTTCTGCCCCCCCAGCTTCTGAATCTCAGGCCCATATCTTTGATGGGCTCTCAGCCAGGTGGCTTGACCAGTATTGGGTGCCTTGGGTGTCGGTTCCACCCCCGTCACCCCCGTGGCCATGGCGCTGCCTTCGTTGGTTCCCACTACTGGGACCAACTTTAGCCCTAATAGGCAACGCCAGCAGCAGGCTCTCACTTTGTCCCCCAGACCATACTTGTGTTCATACCATGGAATAAGGAACTAAGCAAGGCGGTAAGCCCATATGCACTCCTGCATAATAGAAAATAGAATTGCCATCTAAGATATATCTATCCAAATTCGTTTTGAAATCAGCTTTTTTTTTCTATTAATTATCTCTTCAGGGAGACTGTTCCAAGGATTGACTACCAGTTGGGTAAAATAAGCTCTTCTTTTCTCCATATAGAATTTGCATGGCTTGAGCTGTAGTCTGTGTCCTCTAGTGCCTTTGTTATGATTTTTTAGTTTGAAATTTAATTCTTTTAAAAAGGTTACTATCCTAAATTAGAGTATGGCAAAGTAGTAAATCTCCCCTTATTCTTACCCCAGGAGTCCTTTAGCATCAGTAACAATAGCAGTCAGGTGGCTAGGTGTAATTGCCCCGGAGGTATGCCTTTAAGAGAATTTATTTAAATGAGCTTGGGCATGAGGTGAGTGAGAGCAGCCTGAAGAGTTTCAGAATTTTTTTCTCCGCTTACTGAGCAACATTGCCCCTCAGGTGCCTCTCAACTTTCCTTGTTGACAGCCTCCTAATCTCCTATCTTGGTAAAGTTTTCCTCACAAATTTAATATTTTAGTGTGCTGAGTGTGGTTTTACCTTTTTTTATTAGCAGTTGTGTTTTTTTCACGCATTTGCGCTATTTTTACTGCATCTGCGTCATTTTAACATTATTTTATACCACCGCTGCGTCATTTTAATGTTAGTTTTTCCACATCTGCTTAACTTTTATTTGTTTTTTACTGTGGATGCTTACTTTCAGTGGTTCTTCACTTTTTAAGCGCAATTCGTGAAGGGGCCGTCTAATTCTTTTACTTTTGCTTTTTTTTTTTTTTTATCTCGGACCTCACGGGTTTTACTGCGCGGCAACCAGCTGGGTTCAAAATTTGACAGTTGCTTGTCAATATCACAGAATCTCTTAACTACATAAAACTGGACCCTAAGTTCATCTGTCACGGGACTGGCCGGTGGCGTTTCAGCAGAAACCTGTGTGCAGTTGACTGGTATTAATAGTTTTTTCTGTTATATTGGCACTGGTATAGATCCCAGTACTACAAAAAAAAAAAAAAGGATTTTAAAGTAGACAGAGTTATTTAACCGGGGCAGGACTGGCTGGTGGAAATTGATAAGAGACCTACACTCAGTTGTTGTGGTCCAGGACTTGGGTTCTCTTTGTTAAACTGGCACACTAGCAAAGAAATCTAGTAAGTATTATGGCTGAGGATATATCAAAGACTAGCAGTAGTAGGGGCCATTTAAGAGTAATAACATTAAATATGTAAGTAGGGGGCTGATGAAGGCTCCAGTTCCCAGCTAAATAAATATAGCTTCCAAAGGGGCTGATGAAGTTCCTCACAAACTGCAAAATTTAAAGAGTAAAGGAAGCTCGATCAAGTTGCTATGAAGTGGTTAAAAAGAACTCTGTCAAAAAATGCTATTGTTCCTCCTGGGAAAGCCAATAGTGAGCAACATGCATCTTAAAGAATAAAGAAAAAACAAAGTATTCAGCACTGTCTGCGAAGGTAAAATTTTTGGCAGAAGTATGACACGTCATTCATAGATGGGGTTCATGTCTACGGGGGCTAGCATACACTTTTCCACAGTTCTCTTTTCCGTAGACTGTGAAGGTGATACAGCTGATGATGAATCATTTTTTAATGCCCCTGCTTATAGGGGCTGCTAAACACTCTTCCACAATTCTCGCTCCAGAGACTGTGAGGGTGATACAGGTGATATGAGTATTTTTGGGATGCTCCTGATATTACTTTAGAAGGCCTAGACCGTATGTGTCCACTACCCTCTCCTTGGAGCTTTCTCGGCTATCCAGGAGAAACTCCCCTTCTACGTTTTCGTTTATCCAAAACATATTGGACACCCTGGACCTCCCTTCTCAGGAGTCCATACTAGGAGAGGATGAGGATAAAAAAAGATGTTAGTGGGATGAAAGGTCTTCCACCTCCTATGTAGAAAACATATAGGTAGAATACGAAATCGAGGGACAAGCCCATTATAACTTCACCACCCATTAGCTTGAGTGGTAATGATATTTATAGTCACCCATGTAATGATCTAGATTATTTTTAAACATATTGAGACTTTGACTATTTACAATTTCCTGTGGCAGAGAGTTCCACACAGGGATTATTCTCTGTGTTATAAAAGCTTTCCTCTTATTTGTTTTGACAAAAAATGTCTTGATTTTAATATTGTGTGATTGTGTAGAATTAAAGGGATTGCCCCACTCTAAGCATAGAGTTTCAAATAGTCTCGTTTTTTGTGGCTTGATAAATTAAACATAAATCACCTCTCACTGACCTATATTCCAATGAGTAAAGATTTAGTTTTTTTAGTCTATCTTTATAGGGAAGTTGTTTTAGATTCTTTATATTCTTAGTAAATCTTCGTTGTACTCTTTCTTTAATGATCTTATCCTTTGTCAAAGTAGGTGCACAAAAGGAAGAACAATAATCAAATTTTGACCTAATCAAGCTACTGTATAATGGAATAAGCACATCAGCTTCTCTATTCTTTAGATTCTTAAAAATATAATTTATTAGATGATGACATTTTTTAACTGTCAGATTATTATGATCTGTATATTTTAAGTCATTACTTATAACAATACCCAAGTCTTTTTCAGAAGAGACTTTGATCAATGGTACATTATTTATTTCATAATGAGACATTGGGTTATTTTTACCAAAATGCATACGTTTGCATTTACATGTATTTAGGGACAAGTTATTTTGAGTAGCCCAGTTTGATATATTGTTTAAGTTCACTTGAAGATTTTGAACAGATGTAGAATTATTTACAATACAGCCTAATTTAGCATCATCTGCATATTTATTAAGCCATACACCGTCTGATGTTGTCATAATGGAAATAACAATATTAAACAGAACAGGCCCCAACACGGAACCCTAGGGCACCCCACTGGTCACCTCACTCCACAAAGAGTTATAACCACGAATACTGACTTGTTGCTGTCTTCCAGTTAACTAAGATGTAATCCATTTTATTATATTATTACATATTTGCCATTTAACTAAACAGTCAATTATCACCCTATGTGAGATAGTATCGAACGCTTTTTCATAATCCAGGAATATAACATCCACTGGAAGGCCCATATCCAAGGCTGCACTCACTGGTTCAGAAAAATTTATCAAGTTATCTTGACAAGATCTACTCTTTTTAAATCCATATTGGAATATGCCACTATGACCACTTATTATGATATGTTCCTCAATCTTTTGGAAGAGGAGTTTTTCCATAATGTTCCCTATACTTGATGTTAAACTAATTGGTCTATACTGTTTTATGTTAAATTTTGACCCATTTTATAAATAAAAATACCACAAAACTGCTTCAAACCCCCACTTCTGTGGCAGAGGTTTTCAAGCGGTCTGAAAATGAAAATAAACATAAATATATCAATTGTTTATTGACAATGCTGAGTGCCTGTCTGTACATCCCAGCCATGTGAGCAGAGTGCGGCAGGTACCTTGCGAGAAAGCTGAGGTCTCCTTGCCCTTCTTACTCCTGGACAGGGACTCCAGAAAGTATGCTTCGTAGCTAATATACATGGCTTCTCGGCCAAATATTAAAAAAGAAAAAGGTACCGTGGAATTCTGTCCTGGTGCTGTGATGCAGGAGCCGGTGGTCACGGCAGACCTGCCCCGGAAGCTATATAGTACCAGTTCCACAGGCAGTAATGATGCCGCCTCCAGAGCCATGGCCCATGCCACCTCTCTGAAGTGCTTTGTCTGGCTTAGAACTACTGGTCTATCCCCAGACTCCCAGTTTTAGGGCCATGGACTTTCCCTGTGATCAATTAATTCTGTACCAGAACATCTGACTACATCAAGGCCTCCTGCCACACAGAAATTCCTCCCGGGGGCAGTATGGGCACAGGTTATTTTTCCAGCTACTCCCTTCTCTCAGAACAGGGGTGATTTCATATGGAGGGGCAGAAGGGGCCAAAGGTGACCACCTCTACCCAGCCAGCAGCTTCGCAGTCTAAGCCTTGACATTCATGTGGGCAGACCTCATGTGTACCCAGGTGTCTAAGCCTCTGTCCCCAACACAGGTGTTACTGTTGGAGAGGGAGGTAAAAACCTTCTAGCTCTGTGAATTGTGGAGAGGGTCCCGGCCCACAAAAAGGGGAAAAGACCTCTTCTCCAGGTGTATTCTGACACAATAAGACAACTGGGGAGTGGCGACCTATCTTGCTATTAAAACCCAAATTCAAGATGGTCACTCTTTTACTAGTCATACAGTCCTTACAGTGAGGAGACTGGCTAGCCTTCCTGGTCCTAAAGGGCTCCTTTTTTTTCCAATTACCCATAATGAAGTCTCACAGGCAGTTTCTCAGATGCAGGCTCACTGTGGCCCTTCGGCCTTCCTTGGCCCCCGAGAGTCTTTACAAAGTGCCTGGCAGTGGTAGCAGAACACCTCAGGAATCTGGGCATGTCTAGCTACACCTATTTTGCCGATTGGCTCATAGTGCCAAAGTCTCCTTGTCAGGTCTAGGAGTCCTTTTTTCCCTTACTGGGCTCACTCTGGAGTCTCTGAGTTCCCTGGTAAATCTAAAAGATGAGGATTCAAACTGTCCCTCAGTGGCAGAATCCTTTATCCAGGGACAGTGAGACCAACCAGCAAGTGCATGACTGGGTTTGAATCATTAACCCTCACTTGTCAAGTATATAATGCGGTCCTGAGCAAATCATGTAACTTTGACATTTCCTCAGGCTATTGGGACACATGGCTTCTATGCCTGCAGTAGTCCCAGGGTTCAGATACAGGATGCGACACCCGCAAGCCTCCTTACAGCTATCTGGTCTCAAAAAGCAACAATTTTTTCAAAGCTGAGACCTATGACAGAGAACCCTGCAAACCTGGTAACAGGGATTCCCTTCCAGGCACCACACCCCTCAAAAGTGATCATCATGGACGCCTCCCTCCTGGGGTGGGGAGCACATCTGGACAGTGCTTCTTTAAGTGACACCTAGACTCTCCTAGAGTCACAGTTACAGATAAATCTTTTGCAATTCAGAGCATTCTTTCTAGCCCTCAAAGCATTTGCTCCTGTCATAAAAGGACTGACTGTACAAAGTCGGACAGACATCACTGCAGTGTTTTTCACAAACAAGCAGAGTGGACCAGATCAGGAATATTCTGTTTGCAGGCTCAATAAATCTGGTCTCTCGCCTTCTCCCTGGGAGTCAGCCTTTCAACTATTCTCCTCCCAGGCAAATACAATACTTTGGCAGAGACTCTGAACAAGCCAGTACTAGCCACAGTGGTCAGGGCGGCACTCCAGAAGTGGATCTGTTTGCTCTTCCCTCAGTTTCCAGCTTCCTCAGTACTGTTTCAGGTCCCCAGTCCAGGGATCGCTTCCCTTGGATGCCTTGATCCTGGTCTGATCAGGGAGGTCCCTATATGCATTCCCTCCTTTCCCCCGATTCTCAGGGTATTTCTGAAACTCAGACAACAGCCTGCATCAATGATTCTGGTGGCTCCAAATCAGCCCAGGCAAGCCTGATACCCTCGCCTTCCTGCACTGTCCTGCAGCAGGCCCATTCACCTGCCACTAACTCACTCTCTGCTGATTCTCCTCAGGCAGGAGTACATTATCTAGACATACACTCTCTTCACCTCAAGGCCTGGCTCTTGAGTAGTTAGTTTCCATCTTCTCAGTTCTCGGAACTAACACAAAGAAGGGACGTATGCAACCAAATGGAAACTGTTTCCCCTCTGGTGCAAGAGCAAAAAGGGCCAACCCTCTTGCAGCAGCAGACCCTCAGTTGCTGGATGACCTAGCACATCTGCAGGCGTCAGGCCCTCTAACTACACCTGGCTGCAATTAGGCCCATTTTTCAGTGGCAAAGGAAAAAGTCATTTTTTTCCCCACATCATATTCAAACAGTTTTTAAAGGCCTCTTGCACCTCCAGCCTCCAGTCAGGGAGCCCGAATCTCTGCATTGCCAGTCTCATGGAGCCACCCTTTGCGCCTATGGCCACTGCACATATCAAGTTTGTGACCTGAAAGTAGGTCTTCCTAGTGGCCGTTACCTCTGCCAGAAGAATTTTAGAGGTACAGGCCCTGTGCATCGAGCCTAATTTCATCATTCCTTACAACAATAAAATTGAGCTCTGGATGAATAGGTGATTTCAGAGTTTCCATCTAAAACCAGTCTTAGTACTCTGTCTTCCTTACTGAGAAATCCTCTCTTAATGAGCAAAAAGCTCTTCAGCTTGAATGTTAAAGGAGCTCTCTTTTACTACCTGGAGCATACTAAGCAGTCCAGAAACTCTTCCTCTTAGTTGTTCCTAACCTACGGGAATGTAAGCAGAGGAAGACCAGCCACGAAGAGAGCTTTTCCCGCTGGTTGGTTTCTTGTATTAGATTCTGCTATAGACAGGCTGGTCGTTAACCCCTGTGGGGCTCAGGGCCCACTCCACCAGGGGCACTGCATCCTCTGAGGCAGCAGTAAGGGACATATCCCTTCTGGATGTCTGCAAAGCAGCTACCTGGAAATTGGTGCACACCTTCATGATGCACTGCAATTTAGATGTGCAGTCCTGATCTGACGCCAAGTTTGGCAGGGCGGTTCTGCAGAGTCTCTTTCCTAAGCAGGTTCTCTGCCCACCTCCCACTTGGTACTGCTCGGTAGTTTGCAATCGTTACTGATGCTAAAGAATTCCTGCGGTAAGAAGAAAAAATTACTCACCGCAGTAATCTTTCTTCTAAGGGTCCTTTAGCATCAGTAAGCTCCCATCCTTCCTCCCCAGTTCATCTGTCTGGAGAAGGGCTCTGTTCTCAGTTTAATTACCCAATTTGTGTTTGTTATTGAAGAGTTTTCGTGCTCACGTTATCTGTTTCCAGTTTTCGGACATTTGCATGTTTTTTGCATCCTGTTGGCTTACTTTTCGGGGCTTGTGCCCATTTTCTTTGAAAAAATTCTGAATCCCTTCAGGCTGCTCTCACTCAGCTCACTCCCCTCCTATTTTTTGATTGGCTAATGCCCAAGCTCATATAAATAAATTCTCTTAAAGGCATATCTCTGGGGCAGTTGCACCTAGCCAGCTAACTGATATTGTTACTGATGCTAAAGGACCCCTTGGAAGAAAGAAGATTACTGCGGTGAGTAATTTTTTCTTCTTCTAGTATATAAGGAAAGGAGGGGTAGGAGTTAGATGGAGGCTGTGCAATAGTTGCTTACAGTTTCTTTTTGGGTGTTGACAAGTGAGATAGGAACTTAAAAGAGAACTGCTCAATTTATCTAAAGTGTAGGACAAAGGGGTAAGGGAAATTGAGAAAAGGAGAAGAATGTTTTGCAGTGATAGAGGAGGGAAAGGGGAGACTTGGGGAACCGTTGGGTATCATTCATCTGGAAGGGTAGAGGGTTGCTGGTGGGTGACGAGCAATGGGTAGGGTAGTAGACTTCAACAACTGTGGTGCGCCAGTCTTTCTAAAAATTACATGGAGGGTGGGGGATGTCTAGTGTGCCACCAAATAGAGAAACTTAAGGAGATTGAGGGTCTTCGGGAGGAGCTAGGACAGACAAGGCAGACTGGAGGAGGTTATAGCCCAACACTGGAAGGAGGGAGGGAGGAGGGGAGACGAGGAGGGAGAGCAGTTTGGGCCAACGGGGGAGGGGAGGTCAGAAAAAGGGAAGCAGAGATGGGGGGGCAGGTCAAGAAGAATGGCATTGGGGGGGGGAACCCAGGTCAAGGGAAAAAAGACAACAGGAAGAAGGAGAAAGGGACTGGTGAGGGGAGGAGGAGAAGTGACTACAGTCATGGAGTCGAAAGGAGGGAGTGAGCTAGTATGAGGAGGCAGGAAGCAGGCACAGGAGAAGGGTCTTCAGGAAATCGTTTTGCAGTAAAAGAGGAAAGGAGGACAACTGAGGTGATGTGATTGGAGGAGTAACTGATAGAAGTCCAGATGAAAGGGGAATGGGGGCCTCATTTAAGTATACATTTGGGGACAAACAACCTTGCTGACAGGACGGTAGATATAGTCCAAAGGAGGCTTGAGGAACTAGGACAATTATGTGAGGGGGACAGGAAGATCAGTAACTTTCTCAGAGTTACTTCCAGTGCCCAGGGCAAGCACAGCAAGAAAGCTGAGAGTGAAGGTTTTAACAAATGGCAGACACTGGTGTCATGCTAAAGGGTATGGGCTTGTGGGGGGTGGGTGGGGAAGGACCTTGGAGGACAGTAGTCTCTATACCAAAGATAGACTACACTTGAACGAGGAGGGAAAGAAAGTGTTGAAACAGAGGATGGAGGAGTACATAGAGGTAGTTGGGAATTTAAACTAGGAGCGGGGGGCAGCAAGGGACATGCAGAGACCACAGGCTGGGAAGCCATATGAGCTTACCCCCATAACAGTGACAAAGGACAAGGGGCAAGTACTAATGGCAATGCTAGTAAAGGAGAGCAGAAGGGGAAGGGGTGGAAGATGGTCACCCTGAATGCTAGGAGCCTTGGGGAAGAAAACTGCTGAGCGACAGACTTTCATGGCGGAGGTGGACATGGCGGCCATCACTGAAACATGGGCCACCCAATACAAGGACTGGGACCTGTCGATACCAGGGTACAGGATATTTCATAGGGATAGAGTGATTGGGAAGGGGGGGGTGGCACTATATGTGAGGGAAGGACTGAAGTGTGTACGGGAGGGAGGGGAGGAGGGTAGTACGGAGTCGCTATGGATGAAAATCCAGGATTCCAAGAATAGGACTCTCAGGATGGGAGTGGTGTACAGGCCGCCCTCTCAGACAGAAGAGTTAGACAGGGAACTAGCGGGACAGATCAGGAGGACCTGCTAGAAGGGTATTGTGGTGATTGTGGGGGACTCCAACATGCCAGGAGTGGATTGGAGTACCCAAACAACCAGGAATAGAAGGGAGCAGGTACTGTTGGATTCCTTCCAGGCCAGCTTCCTGATGCAAATGGTCAGTGAACCAACTAGGGTAGGGAATGCCCTTGACCTCATTCTGGCAAAAGGAGAGTTTGTGAGGGAACTGAGGGTGGAAGAACCGCTGGTGGGGAGTGACCACCACTCAGTATGGTTCACGTTGGGGATGGGTAAGGAAGGAGTGGAATCTGGCACAAGGGTGCTGGACCTCAGGAGGGCCGACTTATGGAGGATAGGGGGGGAAGTGGTAAAAGGTTACCTGGCCACAGTTCAACCTAGTATGTGCACTAACCAGAGGTGGAGGCAACCAGAACCTGCAGCAAGGCCCAGAGCAAAGAAACCTAGCTGGGTGAGGAAGGAGGTCATGGAAAAGTTAAGGAGGAAAAGAGCTGCCTTTGGGAGGTACAAAAAAACAGGCAGGGGGAAGGAGAGGGAGGAGTACCTGAAGGAATTGAAGGAGGTGACAAGGGCAGTAAGGGCAGCCAAGGGGTCTATGGAGCCCAGGGTGGCACAAGGGATTAAGAAGGGGGAGAAGGACTTCTTCAGGTACATCAGAGAGAAAGGGAGCTGTAAGGACCATATAGTAAGGATTAGGAAGGAGGGGATTGGGTGGAAGCAGGGGGTGATAAGTCAGAAGTGCTAAACAATTACTTCTGCTTGATATTTGCTAAGGAGTAGGGGGGGTTATACCCAAGGGGGGAGGGAGGACAGAAACAGAGGGAGAGGAGGTGATGGATGGAGAAATCATGGAGGGCAGGATTCTGGAGGGTTTGAGGGTACTAAGGGTGGACAAGGCACCAGGCCCAGATGGCATCCGCCCCAGGGTACTGAAGGAGCTGGCAGAGATCCTGGTGGGACCTTTTGGCAGACCTGTTAAATGCCTTACTACACACAGGGTGCGTACCTCAGGATTGGAGGATGGCTCATGTGATGCCCCTCCACAAGAGCGGCCCCAAGGATGAACCAGGGAACTACAGACCAGTGAGCCACACATCCATCGTGGGTAAGCTGATGGAGACTATTCTGAAGGAGAGGCTGGTGGCCCTCCTGGAGATCAAAGGACTACAAGACAGCAGACAGCATGGTTTCATAAGTGGCAGATCCTGCCAAACCAACCTGGTGGAGTTCTATTACTGGGTGTTGTCGAGTCTCAGGTCAGGAAGTATAGAGAAAACCAGGAGCAGTTATAGAATTCTCCAAAACTTTATTTATAGTAGCAGCAATATAAAAAATAAACTTGCTCATAATAACTATGTACATAAGCAAAATCAAATGTTTCTTGTAAAAAAAAAAAAAAAAACACCTCTCTTGCAGAAGCAGCTTAGCTGTCTTTATAAATCTTCTCAACCCCCATCCTTAGCAGACATTCTGTCCTTGTAGGTTTCAGGCAGGATCTGCTAGAACACAGAGCTCCTGAGGCCCCCACACAACCACTGCACAAGGCTCAGAAATTTGCACTCAAGTAAATACAGGTTACTCACCTGTAACAGGAGTTCTAGGAATGGTATATTTGTTCATCCACACTCATTGGCAGGTATCCTTGCCGCTTTAAATCTTGCCGGAAGGTCTTCAAGCTTGCTCCTCCCACCCACCGGGTGGTATAACTCTCGGCTCGCCCCATGACGTCAGATCTGGCCCGCTGGAAGCTCAGGTTGTGCGTCGAAGCCGGGGAGGTCGGGTGGGTCGTGTGGATGAACAACATATACCATTCCTAGAACTCCTGTTACAGGTGAGTAACCAGTATTTCTAGGGACATGGATATGTTGTTCATCCACACTCATTGGCAGACTCCTAGCAGTTCTCCGGGAGGAGGGAGGCAAGACGCATACCCCCAATACTTACTTGGGAAAGAGAGACTGGAGAACCGAGGCCCCAAAACCAGCATCCCGGCGTGACTCAAGGTCGATGTGGTAATGGGTAATGAAGGTGTTTGCTGACTTCCAGGTAGCAGCCCTGCAGATTTCCTGGATAGGGCGTCCCTGGAAGCAGCCACCGTTGCAGCAGTATGGCGGGTAGAATGAGCTCTTATCCTCTGGGAGGCTCCATGCCCACCAACTTATAGCAGAGATCTATGCAGGAGGTTACCCACCTGCTTATCGTCCGCTGGCTGCAGGTCTGCCAGATGCTTGCTTCAGCGTGAGTGACAAACAGCTGGCGAACCTCTCCCAATTTCAGCCGTCGCTCCTTATAATAAGCGGCGCCTTCTAGGGTCAGAGTATGGAGCCTATTTAGGCCTCCGAGGTGGTGGGGTAGAACACGGCAGAGTCAACACCTGGTTAAGGTGAAACTCCGACACCACCTTGGAAGGAATTTGGGTGGGGGCGCAGGACAACCTTGTCCCTGTGGAAGACCAGGTAAGGAGACTCGATGGAAGCGCCTGGAGCTCTCCCATCCTTCTGGCTGGCGTGATAGCCACCAAGGCGGTCTTCCACGACAGGTGGAGAGAGCACACCTGTGCATAGGTTGAATGAAACGCCCATGAGCTTTGCCAGTACCAGCAGTAGATCCCACGGAGGTGGAGGTTCCCGCACTGGAGGGGAAATGTGATCAAGGCCTTTGAAAAAACGCCAGACCACCTTCTCCTACGCCACCGACTGCTTCCCGGCCCGCGCCCGGTAAGCAGAGATGGCTGCCAGGTGCACCCTTAGGGTCGTCGACCTAAGCCCTTGACTAGAAAGGGACCATAAATAGTCCAAGATGCTTGCCAAGGAACAGGAGGAAGGGTCCAAGCCCTTGCCTGACACCAAATGGAAAACCTTTTCCATTTGAAGGCATAACATTTTCTGGTCGACTCATACGGGACGCCTCAACTACATTGGAGGACCTCGTCGGAAGACCCAAGGCCTGGAACTCTAGCAGCTCAGGAACCAGGCCGTCAGGTGCAGGATTGAAGGTCGGATGGAACACCTTCCCTGATTGACTGAGAGCAGGTCAGGCGAGCTGGAAGCTGCCGCGGAATCCTGGAGCTGAGACTGAGGAGATCTGGGTACCAGAACTGGCGAGGCCAGTCTGGGGCTATCAGAATCACCTCGCCTTGTCCTCCTCGCCTTGAGAAGCACCTTGTGGATCAAGGGAAATGGGAAAGGCGAAAAAGGCCCGGGGTCCACTGCCTCGAGAAGGCATCCTGCAGCGAGCCCTGCTGAGGGGGGCATGGAACAGACTCAGCCAGCGTTCTCCTGGAGGCAAACAGGTCCACCTGAGTGTGCCCCAATGGGAGAACAGATGCTGTACTACCTCCGGCAGGAGAGACCACTACGTGGGATGCAGCCCCTATCCGGCTCAGGGCATCGGCCAGGGTGTTGGAGCTCCTGCCACGTGAATGGCTAGGAGATCCGCCTCAGGCTGCGCCTGAGTGACCAAATACCGGAGACTTCCTTGCGCAGAAGCATGGGCCCGTCCGCCCTAGGCGGTTTAGATAGTACATGGCGTGGTATTGTCCGTCTGGACTCGGACCACTTGACCCGGAGGAGACGGAGCAAAGGCGGTGAGAGCTAGGCGGACCGCTCGGAGCTCCAGCAGGTTGATGTGGCATCGGACTCCTAGGGACCAGGGCCCATGAGCCCGATGTTCCCCAGATGGGCACCCCAACCCATCAGAGAGGCATCGGTCGATAGGGACCGTCGGCTCGGGCGAGATGACAGGATGCCCTCCTGCAAATGATCTGGAGCGGTCCACCACTGGAGGCGTTCCACATCCCCTGTGTCACCGACACAAGCTGGTCCAAGGATCGCAGCGTTGTGACCACTGGCTGGCCAGTCCCCACTGAAGGGGACGCATGTTCCAGCGGGCCCAACGGACCACGCTGGTGCAGGCCGCCATGAGACCCAGGAGGCACAGGAAGTCCCGGGCAGGCGCAGTGCCCAACCAGAAATGATCGGGCAAGGAGGAAGAACCTCGGCCCTGTCCGCCGGAGCCGCTCTGGCTCGAAGAGAGTCGAGCTGTGCCCCGATGAATAGAATCACCTGCTTCGGCTCGAGTTCCGACTTGGCCTCGTTGATAAGGAGGCCCAGTTGAGAGCGGACCTGGAGGGCCAGATCTCTGGACCACTCTGCCTCCTTCCTGGAGGGAGCTGCTATCAGCCAGTCGTCCAGGTAAGGGTACACCCGGACCCCTCGGCGCCGCAGGAATGCTGTCACCACTGCCATGCATTTGGTGAAGACCCTGGGAGCTGGAGACAAGCCGAAGGGCATGGCTTGGAACTCGAAGAGGGATCCTTCCGCTCGGAAGCGAAGGAATCTCTGGTGAGACGGACGGATAGGGACGTGAAAAAACGCGTCCTGCAAGTCCAGAGAGCAGAACCACACGCCGCGTTCCAAGGATGGTATTATCTGAGCCAGAGTGACCATCCTGAAGGTTCGAGACCTTAGGAACTTGTTTAGGTCGTGTAGGTCGAGAATGGGGCGCCAGCCCCCCGTCCGCTTCGGAACCAGGAAGTACCTGGACACAAACCCTGGGTCTGAGGAGGGTCCACCACCTCTCTTATCACCTCCTTCTGGAGGAGGAGGCGATGTCGGCTCGGACAGGCGCCAGTGAGCTGGGGATCCGAAGCCCCGAGGCGGCGGCTCTGAAGGGTGGTGCCTGCTCGAATTCCAGAGGCAGGCCTCTTCCCACCTCCCAAGACCCACCTGTCCGTGGAAACAGCGGACCAGGCGGAGCAAGGAGCTGAGCCGCCCCTCCACGGGGACCCAGGGAAGGTGACGGGAATGGGGATGACACCCCTCAGCCCGTCACTGGGCAGGCTTGGAGGAGGGACCGCCGAGGGACCTCCTGAGCCTTTCCTCCTGCCTCCTGTTAGAGGAAGCCGGCGGCTTGGTTTGGGATGCCAAGGCCGAGCCTGCTGGCCCTGCGTTGCTGGGCCGGGCGCCGAGGGCACAGAAGGACGAAAGGGCTTAGGCTGGGTTGCGGCCTTTGTCCTTCTGGAGCGGAAGAGACCCGAGTCAAGGTAGCATTGGACTTCTCGATCCTCTGCAGGTGACCTTCCACCCCAGGGCGAAGAGGTCAGTCCCAAAAGGAACATCCCCAACTTGTGCTGGGTATCCAGTAAAGGTGGATATCCTCAGCCAAAGCCATCGACCATAGCCACTGTGGCCGCCACCGATCTGGCACATGAGTCCCCTATATCCAAAGCAGTCTGGAGCTGCTGTTTGGCCACTGACCCTGCCTGGTCCCGCACCTGCTTAACCGTAGTCTGCAGATCGGCGGGAAGATGAGGATGACCTCATCCAGGGGCCCAACAGGGCATGAGAAAAATGTGCCATGAGGGCGGCCGAACTGGCCTGGCAGGCGAGAGAGGGCGCAGCGTGAACTTTTAGCCTGACATAGTCAATTTCTTGGACTCCTTGTCAGGAGGTTTGTCCACATCCCTGGCGGTGCGCGGGCAGCTGTCGGTAACAACCCCTCAGCAGAGCGGTGTTCGAAAAAACCGGACAAGGAACCGGTAGGGACCGCATACTTCCTAGCCATCCTGGCAAGGCGCAGGGCAGGAAGCAGGGCGCCCCAAAGCCCAGTGCCGGACCCACTATGGCCTCGGCCACCGGAAAGGCCTCCGTCGGAGAATCCCCTCGGTCCAGAATCTCCGTGAGGGGATACCTGGCTCGTTTGGAAACGGGTTCGAGCTCCATCCCGGTGGACTCCGAGATGAGCCGAAGCAGTCCTAGGAAGGACGACGGGCTATCAGTCCATTGACTGACCTCCTGAAGACCCAAGTCCAGTCGCTTGGAGAAAAGGAGGAATCATCTTCGGACTCGGAAGAGTCCTCGAAGTGCTGCCTCTGGCCTGAGCCACCTTCACCTGCCGAGGTCGGTCGGGAGTGAGGGTGGCACTGACAACCGATGGGGTAGACCCTTAGCCGACCGAGAATCCTTGGTCGGACCCCATGGTGGCTGTGGAGGCGGAGGTTCCACGGAATCGGTGGAGCAGCTGGTTTGGCGAACAACCGGCCTGGGTATAGGCTCCTCGGATAAGTCGGGGGTTGTGTCGGCAGCTCGGTGACAGCACATAATGGCGGGGAAGGCGGCGGTCGGCTTACTCCCGGCCAGGAGGGCTGTTGCAACATAAGGTCCTCGTACCGTCGGCGTAGTTGCGCGAGCCTCCCTCATCCGAGGAGGAGGGGCCGAGGCCGACATGGCACGCCCGCTTACAGCAGTGCGAGACCGAGACCGCCTATGGCGGTGGGATCGGCTGGACCGAAGAGGTCGAGACCGAGACCGAGAGTCCCGGAATTTCCGAGGTCGGTGCGGGGAGGTGTCGGCCGGAACCGGCACTCCCTTCGGCTCGGATGGTGCATCCGAGGGCTCCGGAACCGGAGGCACAGGCGAGCCCACGGGATCCTCAACTCCTCCGGGGAACCGGGGAGAGGGGAATCTCGGCTGCTAAAGGCGACAGCCCGTCCAATGGGTCGAGAAAAATCTCGACTTCATCGGTGGGAGTCTCGGTCCAACTGACCTGGCAGGGGACACCGTGAGGCCAGTGGCCACGGCCGACGATCGACAGGCGGTCGGCGGCCCGGGAGAGGGACCTTTCCCGCTCCCAAGAGCATCGACGGAGGGACTTACCCCTGTCCTCTTTTGGACCGAGAATAAGGTCCATAAGCGTAGGCCTTCTCCTTTAGTGGAGGGACAGACAAAGCTCCTTAAAAGAAGCGTGTAAGAAGAGCCCAGAGAGCGGGATAAATGCGCGGCCGAGGAAGATACACGCCGTGCGCCTCCTCTTCGAGGCGACCATCCGCTCGAGCTGATCCCCGAGCCACGCCGCCGCGGACACCGCCAACCGGGCCTCCTTGGACTTCACGGAGAAACGCTTCTCGGGGCCCAGTTGCAATCGGGCACACGGTCTTCGAGGGGCGTAGGCCGAGAAAGATGAGCACAGGTCGCAAGCCTGCGGGTCGTGCTCAAGGCCTAACAGTAGACACACGTGAGTGTGGATCCGTCCGAGACATCTTCGCCCGCATGGGCATCTCCAAACCGGGAGTCGATTTGTCCATCGAGTCGCGAGGGATAGAAGACTCAAAGTCTTTTTCAAAAATTTATTTTAAATCCATAAGCGGAGAAATAGGAACCAGTCTCAAGCGCGGAAGCGTTAAGGAGGGAACCTGAGCTTCCAAGCGGTAAGGAAGATCTGGCGTCATGGGGCGGAGCCGAGAGTTATACCACCCGGGTGGGTGGGAGGAGCAAGCTTGAAGACCTTCCGGCAAGATTTAAAGCGGCAAGGATACCTGCCAATGAGTGTGGATGAACAACATATCCATGTCCCTAGAACCTCTAGTTTTCAAAGTCATAACAAAATGCAATACGCATTTCAGCAGTAACACCATATTTTCTAAACAAAAGTGATCCCATTATCAGGTTCATTTCTATATATTGATTTGCACATATTCATATATTACCAGATCTCGATATGAAAGGGAGGAAAACAGACAGCAAGAGAAAACAGAGACAGAGAGAGAAAAAGAACTGCGAGACTGTTCGGGTTGATCAAGTCCGAAGTCTCACAGGAAAATTTGGTTGCACAACCAGACAGAGAAGAGACAGAAGAAGGACAGATCCTTGCATTTAAACCCTTTCTCCATAACAAGTGGGACATGGTCTTATTGTACCCTGTCACACTGAGTAACTAGGCAATTGGACGGGGGCCATGCTGTGGATGTCCTGTATCTGGACTTCAGTAAGGCATTCGACTCGGTGCTGCATGGCAGACTGGGAAGTAAGTTAGAAGGCACAGGGGTGGGTGCAAAGCTGGTGAGATGGGTAGGGAACTGGCTTCAGGGAAGGCAACAGTGGGTGGTGGTGGGTGAGAAGCTCTCATCCCCAAGGGTAGTGACGAGCAGTGTTCCGCAGGGCTCAGTGTTGAGACCAGTGTTGTCTGGGATATTCATTGCAGCCATATCATTGGGCATCAAGAGCAAGACCAGTCTGTTTGCTAATGACACCAAGATGGAAGCGGTGGTGAACAACCTAGGAGGATGGCAGGGATTGCAGTATGATCTGGCGAAGCTGGAAACCTGGCTGGACACCTAGCAACTGGGGTTCAATGCCAAAAAGCGCAAGGTGTTGCACTTTGGGTCGAAAAACTCAGAGGAGTTACCAGCTGGGGGGAGTGCAGCTAGCTGAGACAGAGAAGGATCTGGGGTGCTCATTATGGGGTCAGTGAACAACTCGGCACAGTGTAGGAAGGCAATTGCAAAGGCCAACAGAATGCTGGGTTGTATTGCAAGGAGTATATCCTCGAGGACGGGAGAGGTGATTCTACTGCTGTATAGATCATTAGTTAGACCGCACCTGGATTACTGCATGCAGTACTGGTGCCCGTATCTGAAGAGGGACATTAAGTTACTGGAGGGGGTGCAGCACTGAGCAACAAAGATGATTAAGGGGCTGGAGGACTGACCATACGAGAGGAGGCTGAGGGAGTTGAACATGTACTCGCTGAAGGAGAGGAGGGACAGGGGGGATATGATTGAAACCTTCAAGTACATGAAAGGAATAAACAAGAACAGGTATGGAGGGGCTGTTCAAAGTAAGGGAGGGTAGGGACACCCAGGGCCATGACATGAGACTGGAGGGAGGAAGGTTCAGGAGGGAGATGAGGAAACCCTTTTTCTAGGGACATGGATATGTTGTTCATCCACACTATCTGGCAGGTACCTTGCCGCTTTAAATCTTGCCGGAAGGTCTTCAAGCTGGCTCCTCCCACCCACCCGGGTGGTAAAACTCTCGGCTCCGCCCCATGATGCCAGATCTTCCTTACTGCTTGGAAGTTCAGGTTCCCTCCTTAGCACTCTGCGTTTTTGACTGGTTCCTGATTTTTCGGTTTCTCCGAATTTAGTTTGAAAGTTTTCTAAAACTTCGGTGGTCTTCATTCGCTGCTGCGATGGATATTTCGTTTCCCGGCTCTTGGAGGCGCCCGGGGAATACCTCCAGGAAGGACCCGCACTCTACGTGCGTTTACTGCCTCGACTTGGACCATGATCCGCAAGTTTGCGAATTTTGCTGTGCCTTTTCGACCAGCGTCCTGGAGGATCGTGCGGCCCGTTTGGGGCTCGGGTGACCTGGAATTTTTTCCGTGCCGGAAAAATCTTTAGAGGCTTGTCAGGCGGTGTCTGCGTTGGCTGTCTCGGCTGAGCAGCTCGACCTCTCTTCCTCTATGGAGGAGGCAGCGGCCAAGGCTGTCCCTCCTCCTCCTCGGTCGCGGCGCTTAGCCCGCTGTCTTTGAGTTCCTCTCATTCAGCCTCGTTCAAGGAGCTTCGTCAGTCCCTTTCTTCGAAGGGAGAGGGGCCTTCGGGACCTGCCTCTCGGCCCAGGTCAAGGGAGTCGCAGGGTAAGTTCCATCATCAGTGCTTGCGGGAGAGGTCCCCTTCCCCTGTCTGCTGACTTTCGACTTCGGTCGAGGTTGCGGCTCAGGCCGCTGGCTTCACGGTGTCCCCGTCAGGCCAGCCGGCCATGACTCCCGTCGACGTTGTCGAGTCTTCTCTCAACCCATCACCTGGGCGGTCTACTTCAGGAGCCGTCAACCCTTCACCAGTTTCCCGGTGGAGGCGAGTTCTGCCTGCACGCCAGGCGACAGGCCTCGGGCCTTTTATCGAGCCGAGGAAGGCGGGTGTTCCCGCTCCTTCCTGGACCAATCCTCGGTTTGGCGAGGATCTGGATCTCAGTCAAGCGCTCCATGCGACTTTGGCGGTCTCGGTGAGGGCACCGAGGTTAAGTGGCAATACCGTTCCTCCTCGTCTCCCTCCTCGGATGAGGTGGCTCGATACAGATGGCGTCGATTTTACGAGGAGTTCATGTGGCCGAGTTGCTGTTGTCCGAGAATCAATCGACTCCGATTCATTCCCGTCCAGCAAGCAGCTGCCGCCTGAGCGACCGACGCTGACGCCGCTGCAGTCGAGTGCCCACTTCAGGGCCGGTAGTTCGTCTGAGTCTTGCTGCCCCACTGATTCTGGTGGCACCTCGGTCGGGTCACGACCTGTCCCACAGGTTGTCTGTCACCCTCACTCCCACCCGCCCTCGGCAGGTGAAGAGTGGCTCAGGCCTGAGGCAGCTCTTTGCAGACCCTTCAGAGTCCGCGACTCCTCCATGTTCCCCAGTCAGGAGGACCCGGGGTCCTCCCCGGACCGCTCTGTGGACAACAACCCAATCACTCTCTGCGGTCTGCTTCGGCTCATCTTGGAGTTCATCGGGATGCAGCATGAAGCCGTGTCCAAACGAGTCTCTTATCCCCTGACGGAGATTCTAGACCGAGGGGGTTCACCCTCGGAAGCCTTCCCGGTGGCCGAGGCCATCGTCGGCCCGTCCTTGGAGCTTTGGCTGCGGCCTACTTCCTGTCCTGCGCCCTCGGCCAGGATGGCCAGGAAGTACTCTGTCCCTGTCGGTTCTGTGCCCGGTTTTTCGGAGCACCCCTCCGCTGAGGGGTTAGTTACCGATAATGTCTTCCAGCGTTCTGTGAGCGGCTTGGGATGTGGATAGGCCCCGACAAAGAGTCCAAAAGGATGGACTATGTCGGTGCAAAGGTTTCCCTTGGCGTCCTCCCTAGGCCTCCAACAGGCCAGCTCGGCGCACTGATGGCACTTTTTCCCACACCCTTTTGGGCTCCTGGATGAGGTGCTCCCTCATCTCCCGGCTGACCTGCGGACGCGGTCCGCGGGTGTGGGACCAGGGTAGGGCGGTGGCTGAAGCAACAGCTTCAGACTGCTCTGGACTTAGGTGATTCTGTGCCAGGTCGGTGTGACGGCGGTGGCCATGCGCCGCAGGGGCATGGCTGAGGTTATCCACTTTCTCAGCGGATACCCAGCACAAGTTGCGGACATCCCTTTGTGGGACTGACCTCTTCGCCCTGGGTGGAGGGACACCTCCAGGGGACCGAGAGTCCAATGCCACTCTGGACTCTGTCACCCCCGCCCAGAGGGACAAGAGCTGCTGGCAACCTTTGCGTAAGCCCCTTTGTCCTTCGGCCCCTGCGGTACGACCGGCCCATCAACACCAGCATGAGGGCTAGCAGGCTTGTGCTGGGCATCCTGACCCCAAGCCAGCGGCTTCCTCCAAAGGAAACAAGGAGGTAGAGGCTCAGGAGCTCCCTCTGCCAGTCCCTCCTCCAAGCCTGCTCAGTGACGGGCTGAGGGGCGCCGTCCCCAGCCTCATCACCCCTACCTGAGTCCCCCCGTGGGGAGACAGCTCCGCCTGGTCTGCTTTCACCACTGACCGCTGGGTGTCAGAGGTGTTAGGGGAAGGTCCTGCCTCTGGATTTCGAGCAGGCCCCACCCATTCGAGCCGTCGCCCCTCGAGGGGCCATGGGGTCCGCAGCCTCGCTGTCAGCCCGTCGAGCCGATTTGCCCTGCCTCTCGAGTTAGAGGTGATCAGGAAGGTGGCAGATCCTCCTCCAGACCCGAGGTTTGTGTCCAGGTATTCCTGGTCCCCAAACGGACGGGGGGGCTTGTGCCCCATCCTTGACCTGCACAACCTGAACAGCTTCTTAAGGTCTCGGACCTTCGGGATGGTCACTCTGACTCAGATATCCCATCCTCGGACCGAGGCGTGTGGCTCTATTTCCTGGGCCTCCAGGACGTTTCTTCACACTTCTATCCATCTGTTTCTTGGGAGACTCCTCCGCTTCTAGAGCGGGGGATCTCTTTTCGAGTTCCAGGCTATACCCTTTGGTCTCTTCTCAGCAGCATTCCTGTGGCACCAAAGGGTCCGGGCGTACCCCTACCCGGTTGGCGACCTGACTGCAACCCCTCCAGGGCGGAGGGGGACGGTCCAGAGTTCTGGCCCTCTAGGTTGCTCTCAAACCGGTCTTCTTTGTAATGGAGCCATGTTGGAACTCGTGTCTAAGCGGGTGATCCTTTCATCGGGACAGAACTTGACTCTTGAGCCAGAGCTCGGCTCCTGGCGGACAGGGCCAAGGTTCTTCCTCCTTTACCTAGTTATGTCTGACTGGACAATTGCGCCCTGCCCGGGACTTCCTGCACCTCCTGGGCCTCGCGGCGGCCTGCACCAGCGTGGTCCGTTTGGACCCGCCGGTCCATGCATCCCCTTAATGGGGGCTGGCCAGCCAGCGGTCACAACGCTGTGATCCTTTTGGACCAGCCCGTGACAGCAGCCCAGGGGTTGGGGAACACTCTCCTACGGCGGACCGTTCCAGCTCATCTGCAGGAGGACATCCCGTTCATCCACCCCGAGTTGACAGTCTTCTCCGACCGATGCATCTCTGATGGGTGGGGGTGCCCATCAAGGGGAACACAGAGTGCACTGCTTCTGGTCCCCTCGGGAGTCCCGATGCCATTTCAACCTGCTGGAGCTCCAGGCGGTCTGCTTAGCTGCACGTTTCACTCCGTTTGTGCGGGTCTAGTGGTTTAGGTCAGGCGGACAATACCACGACCATGTGCTACCTAACCCGCCAGGGTCGGACGAGCCTCTTGCCATTGCATTAGGAGGTTCTCCGCACTTGGTCTTGTGCGCAGCCAGGAGGCGGTTTCCTAGCCGTTTCAATGGCAGGAGCCTCCAGCACCCTGGCTGATGCCCTAAGCCGGATAAGGACTGCGCCTCACGAGTGGTCTTCCCTGCCGGAGGTAGCACAAGATCTTTCCCCCTCTAGTTCACGCCTCGGGTGGACCTTTTTTTCCCTCCAGGGAGAATGCGAGGCCGAGACTGTCTCATGCCCGCCCCCTCAGCAAGGTTTGCTGTAGGGGATGCCTTTGAAGCCGCGGACCCCGGGCCTCTTCTACGCCTCTCCCCCATCTCCCTTGACAAACAGGCAAGGCGAAGAGGGACTAGGCGCAGGTGATTCTAGTAGCCCCAGACTGGTTCTGCCAGCTCTGGTATCCAGCACTCCTCAGTCTCAGCCCCAGGCTCCCGAGGCGGCTTCCAGCCCGCCCGGTCCTGATCTCTGTTGTCGGAAGGTATTCCATCCGGACCTTCAATCCTTACCTAGCGGCCTGGTCCCTGTGCGGCTGGTGGCCAGGCCTCTGAGTCAAAATGAGATATGCTCATGCCTTTAAATGGGAAGAGTTCTCCATTTGGTGTTAGAATAGGGCCTGGTCCCCTCTCCTGTTCCTCAGCGAGCATTCTGGACTACCCGTGGTCTGTTCTTCCTCTTTAGCAAGGGCTTCGGTTGTCGACCTTTAAGGTGCTCCTGGCAGCCACCCCTGTCCTCTGGGCGCGGGCCGGAAGGTAGTCGGTGGCACAGGAAAGGTGATCTGGCGCTTTCCAAGGCCTTGATCACACTTCCCCTTCGGGGAGAGTATCTCCACCTCTGTGGGATCTTATGCTGGTATGGGCTTAGCTCTCGGGCAAGCCGTTTGAACCTATGCACAGGTGCGATTTCCCCACCTGTTGTGGAAGAACACCTTGTTGGAGGCTACCACGCCAACCAGAAGGCTGGGAGAGCTCCAGGTGCTCCTTTGGGTCTCCCTATTTGGTCTTCCACAGGGACAAGGTTGTCCTGTGCCCAACCCGAAATTCCTTCCATAGGTGGTGGCGGAGCTTTTTCCTAACCGGGTATTGTCTCTGCCGGAGTTCATTCCCATTCACACCTCGGAGGCCGCATATAGGATCCATTAGGACCTTGATTTAGCGCTCGCCTTCCCAGGGAGCGTAGGGCTGAAGCTCGGGAGAGGTTCACCAGCTGTTTGTCATCTACGCTGAAGCTGCACCTGGCAGACCTGTCCTGTATAGATCTCCGCTATAGGTGGGTGGGCATGGAGCCTCCCAGAGGGATAAGTGCTCATTTTACCCTCCCATCACTGCATCGGTGGCCGCTTCCGAGGATACCCCTGTCCAGGATATCCGCAGGGCTCCTTCCTGGAAGCTGGCATATACCGTTTTTACCCCCTACCACATCGACCTTGGGTCACGCCGGGATGTTGGTCGGGGCCTCGGTTCTCCAGTCTTTATTCCCTAAGTAGGGGGTGTGCGCCTTGCCTCCCTCCTCCCGGAGAACTGCTAGGAGTCTGCCAGATAGTGTGGATGAACAACATATCCATGTCCTAGAAATACAGGTTACTCACCTGTAACAAGAGTTCTAGGAATAGTATGTATTGTTCATCCTACATTCTCAACCTCCTGGCCTGGCCTTTGTACAGCTCAGCGAGGCTAGATCTGGCGTCATGGGGGCGGAGCTGAGGGGTTTTACCACCCGGGTGGGTGGGAGGAGCCAGCTTGAAGACCTTCTTGCAAGATTTAAAACGGCAAGGAACCTGCCAGATAGTGTGGATGAACAACATATACCATTCCTAGAACTCCTGTTACAGGTGAGTAACCTGTATTTTATGGAGAGGGTGATAGCTGGTTGGAATGTGTTACCGGCGGAAGTGGTATCCGGTAGAACAGTGGACTGCTTCAAAAGGGGCTGGGACAGGGCAAGGGGAAGGGTCAAGGGAAGGGAAGGGTGTGAGGTAGGGGTAGCTGCAGAATAAGTGGTGCTAGCTGCACATTCAAGCAGACTTGATGGACCACTAGGCCTTCATCAGCTGGCAAATTTTGTATGTCCGTATGTAGTGACATTAAATTTAACCTAACTAGGCGATTATCATAAGATACATTTTTACATTCATCAATCAACTTGGTGGCTTGCCTCTGAACCTTTTCCACATTATCCTTCATACCTGCCTATATTGGACCCCATAGCTGTGATCCGTAGTCCAATAATGGCCTTATATAGGATCTATACAGAGGGATGATAACTTCAGCTTCTCTGTTCTTAAAATGTCTTTTTTTTTTGTCCAGAGGATTTTTTTTGCTTTTGATACCTGGGTGTCACTATGTATATCAAAAGTCAATTTGTTCGAAATAAGTACAACAAGATCTTTTTCTTGATCATTTTTTTTGAGTGAAAGGTTCCCAAGTTTATACTCCAGTTGTTTATTATGGACCCCAAAGTGCATAATAATACATTTGTCCATATTAAAAGACAGAGTTGGCCCATAGTATAGTGTTACCCAGTGCCACTTGAAGTCTATTATAATCAGTTTCATTGCTTACAGTGCTATGACTCTGACCCGCCTCACCTCTGTCTCAGGGGTCTCCTTCCCCTCAGGCGCCAGCTTCTCTAGCTGGACCAGCATCAGGGGGCTTAGTCTCCCGTATGCTCCAGACCATCGCCTGTCAGGCTGCTGCAGCCCCAGCCAGTGGGCCGAACTCCATCGTGGCCCCTGCCACTACCTTGGCCACAACCAACGCCTCTCAGACCAGTGCCAGACTCTCAACCGGCACTGGGTGGTCCTTCGCCGGGGTACCCTTCATCGACTCCTCAGCCATCATTACCCTCTTTACTCTTCTTGCCGGTATATAACATTGCACCCCAGATGGATTACAATGCCTTTTTCTCGGTGTGGTGGTCCTTTATGCAGCACCAGATTCCTGCTCTCAAGGGCCGTCGCTGGTTTCTCCCCACCACCCTCCACGGGACTCTCAGCCCCAGGATCCAGACCAGTCTGGTCCTACTAACCCCTGTACGTTGGGGTCTTCAGGGGACCAACCTGATGTTTATTTATTTATTTATAGAGGCTTCGGAAAGTATCTTTGAGTCAGAGACTCCTTTACAAAGGTTCCATGTCACAGAAATTAGATACAAAATAAACATTACATAGTTATTCAGCAGGACACAGTCATTGTTACAAAGAACAATAAAAGGCTAACAGATACTAGGATTAATCAGTACCTATCTTAAGCAATACGTGTATACACTCAGATATAGAGCTAAACCTGATGGACTCAGGTTAGGGGACTCATGGGAAGGGGATAAGCCGGCCAGAGGCCTTAGTCAGGGAAGGGGGGGAGCAAGGTTCATGTTGGGTCGGATTCTAGGTGGGACGAACCTCGGCAACCTGCATCTGTCCCAGACTTTGATTCTTTAGGGTCTTCCTCCTCTCCTGGCGACT
Source organism: Neoceratodus forsteri (assembly GCA_016271365.2). Classification (NCBI taxonomy): domain Eukaryota; kingdom Metazoa; phylum Chordata; order Ceratodontiformes; family Ceratodontidae; genus Neoceratodus; species Neoceratodus forsteri. The sequence continues at coordinate 1,820,712,386 of CM057449.1, read as the reverse complement.
CTTCTGATGGGAGGACAAGCCTAAAAAGTGCCTAACCCCAGATGACCCATCCTTTTTGGGTGTTGTGCGACACATCCAGTCCATTATGGGCTGGGAGATGGAAGAGCAGGACCTGGAGAGACACTGTTTGGCACAGTACCTCTGGCAGCGCGATGCCCTCCCTGTGGTGGTGCCCCCTTGATCGAATCCTGTGCCAGGGCAGCCTGGAACCACCCTTTCACCACTCCTCCTCTGCCCAAAAAGGTGGACCACCTTTACCATGCAGTGGCAGGCAAGCCCTTTCTGGGGACTCACTCTAAGGTGGATTCTGTGGTCATTTATATGGCGCACAATCATACTAAGAAGCCTAAATATCTTAGCACTCTCTCCCTAGACCGTGAGTCCAAGCAGTTGGACCACCTGACAAAAGGGTCTTTGCCTCTACCCCCAGGCTATTTGGGCCATAAATTATCTGGCCCATATGGTCCAGTATCAAAATATGATTTGCGACCAAGCCAGAGATCTGGTGTAGGCTCTACTAGAGGGTTCCACCAAGATGCAGCTTGCCCAGAAGATGAAGTTAGGTGCAGATGTTGGTACCCAAGTCCTTCCAGCACCTTATAATGTAGTGGATGCCTCAGGGCATGGGGCAGCTGCTGGGGTTTGTCTCCTGTGCCATTCTTTGCTCCGGGTTTCTGGCTTTGCCTCAGACATACAAGACAGCATCTTGGATACCCTCTTGTGTGGTCGGTCCTCTCTACCTTGCTGGAGTCTGGACGGGCCCTCAAGTTGATCCACTTGCTGTATCACACCCTGTCTAGAGCAAGCCAGTGTCAGTCCTTTTGCAGGTCCTCCCACAGGCAATCGTGGTCCCAGCCTGCCAATGGTCAGCAGAAGCATAAGGCTCAAGCGGTCCCTGTTGCTGCTGCTGCCGCCAGAGCCCCTAAGGTCCTCATTTTACCTCCTGACTCCTTAGCCAACCTCTTCCCTCCGGCCAAAAATCAGAAGGAGGCAGTTGTGGGTCGGTTGTCCCTCCACCTGGAAGGGTGGCAGGGAGTCACCACAGACATCTGGGTGCTCAGAGCATCGAACATGGTCACACTCTGGAGTTCATAGAGTGGCCGCCAGAAAACCCCACATACCCCACATACTCCAGTTCCCCCCACATACCCCCCACACACCTGTTGTTGGTATGGGAGGAAATTCAGGCTGTCTTCAATGGGGAAGGGGGTTTTACTCCCACTTCTTCCTCATCCCCAAAAAGACTGGGAATCTTCAATCCATCCTGGACCTGAGCCATCTGAATTTATACATCGTATACAAGTGCTTTGGGATGGTCACCCTTTAGGGGCTGTTAGCCTATTTACGCTAGAGTGATTGGTTCAGTTCACTGGACATGCAGGATGCCTATCTGCATATCTTGGTCTTTCCTGACCATCATTGCTTCCTCCACTTCCACTTTCAGGGCGCCCATTATGAATTTGGTCTCCTTTGGCCTTTCCTCAGCCCCCAGCATTGTTGCAAATGCCTGGCAGTAGTGGCTGCTGCATTGAGGAGGTCGGGCTTCTCTGTCTTCTCCTACCTGGATGATTGACTGCTTGCAGCCCCCTCCAGGGAACGTTTAGTTCACACCCTGGAATTGACCTTCAGTCTTTTCCAGTCCTTGGGGGATCACCATAAATTTGCCGAAGTCCTTCCTCTCTCTTTGCCAGTGCCTCCACTACATGGGATGGTCCTGGACATCAGTCAGGACAAGGCTTTTTGCCTGAGGACAGGACAGAGTGACTGATGGCACAGGCCTTTCTGGCTTCCTCCAGTCGGCAGGTCCCAGTCAGGGTCTTCCTGCACCGCCTGGGCCTCATGGCAGAAGCATTTGCCACAGTTCCCTTGGCCCACCTGCATATGTGGTTTCCCCAGTAGACCTTAAGGGTCCAGTGGGACCAGCGCTCGCACGACCTGGACCAGTTGGTCCTGGTCTCTGACCTAGTCTGGAGAGTCCTTCTGTGGTGGCTGGATCCAGTCAGCCTCCTTTGGGGAGTCTCTTTTCACCTCTCAGCCCTCATCAGATTCTCACGACAGACGCATCCGGTCTGGGCTGGGGTGCTCATCTGGCCAACCCCCAGACCTAGGGTACCTTGAAGGACGTGGAACAGCGTTTCTATATCAGTGTCCTAGAGATGCAAGTGCTCCTTTACGCTCTGCAGACCTTTCAGTCTCATCTCCTCCCCGGTCCGCTGCTGGTGCAGATTGACAGTATGTGTGTGGTGTATTACATAAACAAGCTAGGGGACCCATTCTTACCCCTGTGTCAGGAGGCGATAAGAGTCTGATATTGGGCCATTGAGCATGGTCTGGAGCTCTGGGCCGTACACGTGCCAGGCATTCAAAATGTCCTGGCTGACAGTCTCAGCCACTCCAGGACGTGGGCTCATGGGTGGGAGCTTCTAACCTTGGTAGTCGAAGATCTCTTCGAGAGGCGAGGTCATCCAGAATTGAACCTCTTTGCATCCCCACTCAATGCAAAACTGTCACTTTTTTACTCACTTGATCCCAGGCCTGAAGTTTTCTGGCAAGATACATTGTCCCTCTCTTGGAAGGGGAGGTTTCTGTATGCCTTTCCTCCCTTCCCACTTCTGCAGAGGGTTCTGCTCAAGCTCCAGTTGGAGGGGGCGGAGATGATTCTCATAGCCCCCATCTGGCCAAGTTAGATTTGGTTCCCTTTGCTGCAGCAGCTAGCAGTGGAACCTTTGGTGCCGCTGCCTCTGTGCACCGGCTTGCTCTTCCAGGACCAGGGCACCCTGGTCTATCCAAACCTGAAGTCTCTGAATCTCTATGCATGGGTCCTGTAGACCTAGCTATTGCCCACTTCAGGGTGTCCTTTAGGGTCGCAGATGTCCTGGTGGCCACCAGGAAACTGTCCACCAGGGCCACTTATTGCTATGAAATGGCAACACTTTTCCATTTGGGCCGCTGCTCACCATTTGGATCCTTTCAGCTGTTCATTGAATCAGGTGCTAGACTACCTCCTTTTCCTTTCGGATTCAGGCCCTGGGTACTCCTTCCTCAAGGTGCACCTTTCCGCCATCTCTGTGTACCTTGCACCTATTGAGGGCAAAGCTGTCGCCTAGCTCAAGGTGTCCTGCACATTTCTGTGGGGCATTCTGCATCTGAAACCTCCCAGTCAGGATCTGGTCCCTTCATGGGACCTCAATTTTATGTTGGAGAAATTCACTTTGCCTCCCTTTGAACCAGGCGCGAGTTGCGAGCTGTGCGTTCTGTCATGGAAAGTGCTCTTTTCAGTTGCTGTTACTTCCAGTCGAAGGATTTCCGAGCTATGGGTGCTTATGTGCAAGGAGCCTTATTTGTTTTTTTCACAAAGACAGGGTGTTTTTGCATACTGATCCTAAGTTTTTATCTAAGGTGGTGAATTAGTTTACTTTGAATCAGTCCATCCACTTGCCAGTTTATTTTCCACAGTATTCTAATCAGGGGGAGGCATTGCTCCATACTTTGGATGTTCATAGAATGTTGTGGTACTATACTAACCGCACCAAGTCTTTGAGGAAAACTGACCGGTTGTGTGTTTCGTTCATCCCTCAATAGAGAGGGTGCTTCTGTTTGTAAGCAGTGTTTGTCTAAGTGGTTAGCGGATTGCATTGTTTATTGCTACTGCAAGTACAGCAAGGCCCTTCCAGGGTTCTTTAAGGCACATTCCACCAGGGGTATGGCCGCTCCTACGGCTTGCTTCAGGAATGTGTCACCTGGAGTTCTGTCCACACTTTCACCAAGCATTACAGTCTGGATATCGCCTCTAGTCACAGGGTCAGTTTTGGCCTTTCAGTTCTTCAGGACCTTCTGTTGTAAAGCTACCAACAGTCCCTATTTTCCAAGGACAGTCCCTGTTTTGGGCAGCATGTCCCAGTGTCCCCACAAGTTTTGCAAAATGTCACTTTTGTCCTGGTTTTTGCTTACTTGTCCCAGTTTTGTCCTTTTTTTGCTGACTGCTAATCCGTAAGTGACAGTTATTTCAGCACCACTGTGGCACTGCTCGGGCTGGACAGCAGTTTGCAACTTCAATCCCTGTGCTTGCGTTGCAGCACAAGCATGTCAGTGGGAGCACAGTAAAGCATGTTCCTTCCTGTTAGATTAGACTGGGTAGTAGTGCAAACAAGCGCATATGGACATCTACCTGCCAGCAGCTGAGAGGGACACCAGACAGAAAAGAGACTGGCAACAGTGAACTAAGGTACCCGAACCTGATCAACTGTAGGGAAGTGTGTGACAACAATCTGGTGTGGTGGTGGGAGTCACTGAAGGGAAGTTTGCTCAGCAAATGAGGTGGGTGTAAGTGTGTTGGATGGGACTGTCAGGAGGGAGCAGTACATGCAGCTCGAATGTCTGATCACAATTTAACACAGGTTTGTTTCTAATGAACTTTCTGTACATCATGATTTGGAACTTGCTGCAGCAGAATGATGTATTGTTTTAATCTGGATGTTTGCAGCTGGTGTTACTGTGGTGTGGCAAGGCTACAGCAAGCAGCAAAATGTAATTGATTGTGTGCAGCGTTGTCTAAAGTGGTGCCCGTGGGAGTGACACGGTGTGTGTGTGTGTGTGTGGGGGGGTCATGGTCAGGATGGACCGTCCCAGTTTTAGGCCTCAGAAAGTTGATAGCTTTATTCTGTTACGAGCTCTTGACTGCTGACTTGTCCGCCTCCTCCTGGTGGTTTCCACCCTGGTGATGCTTAGTATTGCGTGGGACTCGATCCTATTGGTGTGGCCTGCTACGAGAGCCTTCCTTGAAGTAAGATACTACAGTTACGCAAGAACTTACCATAACACTAGCTCTCTGAGAGAAACTATTGCAGCAGTTCCTGTTTTCCCTCCCTCCTTCCCCTTGCTGATCTTTTTTCTTTCACTGCTACTGCCTCTCTTTTTTTGGCTCTCGAAAAACCTCCTTGGTTCTTCTTTAGTTGCCCATACAGGGTCTCCACTGGAAGGTGTGGGGGACCGCCTGCCTATGTAGGCTAGGCTGACATCAGCTGACTGATGTCAGTGGTGGGCAGTCCCCCGTGGTAGACTGCTAGCTAGAAGTTTTCCGTGTGGTCCTGGCGTCTGGCTGCTTAGTCCTATTGGTGTGGCCTGCTGCAAGAGCTTCTCTTAAAGATCTATTGTTACGGTAAGTTCTTCCGTAACTGTACTTTTTACTGGTGTGTAGGTGGTCCAGATTCCAGAATTTTACTGGGTTTTCTAGTAAAAATCGAAAACCAGTGGCCTTGCCTATCACTAATTGTCAGTCCTATACAGCAATGGTTAATCAGGACTTGTGGTCTCAATATCTTGCTCCTGCCCTCGAGGTTCGGTTCAGCAAAAGTTGCTGTTGCTGGCAAGTCAAGGTCTTAAATCCTTCAAGTACCAGTTAAAGAGTGGCATATGATGATACATCCAAAGTGTCCACCAACTCTGCAGCATCTGTGATCTGCATTTGGAGACCTGCTGAGCTGAGAGTGCTGGGGCTGAATCCATGCCTGGCGCGGAAGCTCATGAACTCGTAGTTTGACGATACCTATTTCATGGCACCCTAACTTATCCCTACCTCTGCTTCGGAATCGGGTACTTTGATTACTGGCTCAAGAGCAGTTTCTGTTTTTGACTGTGGTGGTTGCCTCTGAAGAAGAGGAAGTCACTGGTGTGCTTTAGGCTTCACCCTTATTTTGCTTCTGTTGATTGACAGCACTGCACAGCTGGGCCCACCTCTTTAAACTGGGTGCACTGATTGGGACCCATTTTTTGTAATTTCTTTAGTAACCAGGTATGGCATAATAGGCACAGTTCCTGTTTTCAAGATTGAATTTGGTGCACTGGGGAGGTTAAGTGACTTGTCAGCGTGGCTAAGTTGGTAGCACATCCACCTCTGGACCAGAAGGTCATGGGTTCTCATCCCACACCGGGATGGACCTGCACCTAAAAATCGCTGGCATCCGAGTGCAGTATTGGGGGGTGCTGTACTGCTGGGGTGTGCCGTCCTTCGGATGAGACGTTAAACTGAGGTCCCTTCTGCCCATCCTAGTGTTGTCCTGGTAGGTGTCCAGGTGGAAGTAAAAGAACCCAGGATACTCTTCGTAAAGAGCAGGGAACATTCCCAGTGTCCTGGCCAACATTCCCCTTCCTATAAACCGGTTCATGCAATTATCCAGGCTGTGTGTGGGTGTTGGAGGACAGCAGATGTAGTCCCCTTATACAAAAGTGGGAACAAAGAGGAAGCAGGGAACTACAGACCAGTCAGCCTCACCTCGGTAGTGGGGAAGGTCATGGAAGCACCACTGAAGGAGAGGCTGGTGGAACATCTGGTTGTCAGTGGACTACAGGACCCAAGGCAGCATGGTTTCACCAGGGGGAGGTCATGTCAGACCAACCTCGTTGAATTTTTTAACTGGGTGACTAGGGAGGTGGATCAGGGAGGGCAGTGGACATGGCCTATCTGGACTTCAGCAAGGCCTTTGACACTGTGCCACATAGAAGACTATTACACAAACTGGGGAATATGGGTGTGGGCAGGACAGTAGTGTGGTGGGTAGGTAACTGGCTGGGTGGCAGGACACAGAGGGTGGTGGTAAATGGCTGTCACTCCACAGAGGGGAAGAATGACCAGTGGGGTACCACAGGGATCAGTGCTGGGACGGTCCTATTCAACATCTTCATCAGTGACATTGCGAGGACCTAGAAGGCAGAATTTCACTGTTCGCTGATGACACAAAGCTCTGTAACAGAGTAGACACACCAGAGGTGTAGACAGAATGAGAAGCGACCTGCAGAAACTTGAAGAATGGTCAGGGGTTTGGCAGTTGAAATTCAATGCAAAGAAGTGCAAGATAATGCATATGGGGCACAAAACCCTGGCACAATATATCAGTTGGGGTGAGGATATAGCATGCACCAAGCAGGAAAGGGATCTTGGGGTTGTCATCTCCCAGTGACCTCAAGGTAGGAAACAGTGTAAGGCAGCAGATAAAGCAAATAGACGCTGGGATGTGTAGGCAGGGGCATCACCAGCAGGAAAAGGGAGGTCATAATTCTGCTATACAAGACACTAGTGAGGCCCCACCTGGAGTACAGTGTACAGTTCTGGAGACCATACCTACGTAAGGACATAGACAGGGTAGAGAAGGTTCAGAGGAGGGCAGCAAAGATGGTGCATGGATTGCATCACAAGTCCTATGAAGACAGGTTGAAGGAACTGAACATGTACTCCCTGGAGGAGAGGAGGGAGAGAGGGGATATGATAGAGACATACGAGTATCTTACAGGGAGGAACAGGGTGCAGGAAAACACTATTTTAAGCGAAAAGATGTTCCAGGACAAGAGGGCATGGGATGAAGTTGGAGGGAGGGCGATTCAGAGGAAACATGAAAGAATTTCTTCACAGAACGGGTGGTGGACAAGTGGAACATCCTGCCAGAGGAAGTGGTGGGGGCTGAAACAATCACGGGATTTAAGAATGCATGGGATAGACATAAAGGAATTCTGGAGGTCGGGGTAAGGGGCAACAGACTTCTAGGAAAACAAACTGAACTTACAAGCTCAAATGGGCAGACTGGGTGGGCCATAGGCCCTTATCTGCCAACACTGTCTATGTATCTATGTCTATGCTGATGTGCGATATGGCCGCCACCACACATTCAGTCACTTCACTACCAGTCTAGCATTGCTTGTAAAGCGCTTTGGGATACTATGTATGAAAAAGCACTATATAAATGCTGATTCTTCTTCTTCTTGCTAAGGGTCACAGGGAATGTAAATGGCATTTGTGGGGATCTAATCCAGATCTGCTAGATGTACCAAGCTCATCCACAGCTCGTTACTCTAACTTCTAGGCTATACTGCCAGCCCCAAAGATTAGGCAGGTGTTGACTTTATCATTCTCATGTTGGCAACCGGAGTTTCAAAAATCTTATTAATTTTCTTAAATGATACATGTAGATGTCTTCCAGTCTTCCTTTGCTGTTACTTCATGTATCTATACAAGCAAACTGTAAAACAGTTGAGGTCTTCCAGGAATCAATCTTCACCATTTATTCACATCACTGGGTTCTGAGCTGGAGGTGCTCAGACCCTGTGGGAGCCAGAACATTTTAGGACCGCTAGTGCTGGAGCAAGCTGTGCGCCTATCCGTGGTACTGCAAGGTGAAGCTCATGGCACCAGCCTCCAGCCACATCAGTTTCTGTTTTTCCCGAGTGCACTTCAGTTTAGACGTCGCTTGCCCGCCAGAAGTCAGAACTTCATCTCTGTATGACAACAGTGTTCAGTTCTTCTCGGTTTCCCTACTTCAGCTAGTTTATTTTTTCAGTATCTGTTTAGCTTAAAAAATTCACGAAGATTTCTTCAGTCCCTCACGGCCCTGCTGAGTCAACAGTTGACTGCACATACGAACAAATAAATTTGCTAGCAGAATAAGGCCATAATGGTCCATCGAGTCTGCAGCCCAGTTAGTTCCCAAGAGCTGCCCCCCTCCCCCCGTTACTCCTCCTGGAGACATTCCCCACCATCCCACTCCCCTTCCCCATCCTCCTCCTAGTAGTGCCTCCTTCAGTCCTAATCTTCTTCTTCACCCTTTCCCACCCCCCTTGAAACTGGCCAGTGTATTTGCAGCCACCACCTGCTTTGGCAACTCATTCCACCCCATCACCACCATTTCAGTGAAAAAGTGTCTCCTCATTTCCTTCTTGAATCTACCCCCACCAATTTCAGGCTGTGCCCCCTTGTTGTACCCTCCTTCCTTAACTTAAGATGCTCTCAGTACCAACCCTGTTTATGCACTTAAGGTACTTGAAGGTTTCAGTCATGTCCCCCCCACCCCCCTTTTGTCCTCCAGGGAGTACAAGTTCAGCTCCCTCAGCCTCTCTTCATATGTCCTGTCTCCCATTCCCTTGATCATTTTGGTTGCCATCTGCTTGACTCCCTCCAGTAGTTTGATATCCATCTTCAGGTAAGGCCACAGAACTGGAGGGAGAGAGGGGATATGTTAGAGACATACAAGTATCTTACAGGTAGGAACAGGGTGCAGGAATACACTATTTTTAAGCGAAAAAGATGTTCCAGGACTAGAGGGCATGGGATGAAGCTGGAGGGAGGACAATTCAGAGGAAATGTGAGGAAGAATTTCTTCACAGAACGGGTGGTGGACAAGTGGAACACCCTGCCAGAGGAAGTGGTGGGGGCTGAAACAATCACGGGATTTAAGAATGCATGGGATAGATATAAAGGAATTCTGGAGGTCAGGGGTAAGGGGCAACAGACTTCTAGGAAAACATAAACTGAACTTACAAGCTCAAATGGGCAGACCGGGTGGGCCATAGGCCCTTATCTGCCGACACTGTCTATGTATCTGTGTATCTATGTAACTTAACACAGTATTCCAGGTGTGGTCTCAACAGTGACCTGTACAGTGGTAGTATAACCTCGTCCCTTCTAACAGTGATTCCTCTTGCAATGCAGCCCAGCATTTTATTTGCTTTGGCTGCTGCCTTTCAGCACTGTGCTGTGTGCTTTATATCACCCCTGACTATTACCCCCAGGTCCTTTTCCTCCTCTGATACTGTCACCTGTACTCCCCCCAGCCAGTATCCAGCTTTTGGGTTTCTGGCACCCATGTGACATGGATGTGTTGGTAGGGTGCCTCCTCAGGCAAGCTGCTTTAGTGACAGGGCCATGTCCGGTCCACCTCTGCCTCCGGGGGAGGGTTCTGACGATGAATGGTTCTGTGTTTGGGAGGGGGGCAGCCTTCCCATAAACACCAAAAGAAGTGGGCCTGTTCCCAATCTCAGTCAGGGTCACAGCACTTATCTGCCTCAGGTTTTTCCTCTTCCCATAGGAAGGAGAAGAAACTGTGCCACTTGAGGTAGCCCTATGTTAGATCTGCCACAAGGTCATAGGTGTCCCGGAGTGGAAGGCCTTCGCTGGTGCTGTCAGTGTCACCAGCGGCTTTTATTCATGGGTGGTGTAGATCTCAGGCCCGGAGTCTCTCCCTGTCCTCTTGCAGGTGAGTAGTTCCACCACTGGGCAGCTCTTATGAATCAGTGGGTGCAGCATCTGGTTTGTTTGCCTCTGCCTGTGGAGCCGGCCCCTGGCTGCTTGGGGCTGAGTTCTCAGGAGCCGTTGGTGAGGCATTCTAGCCGGGTAGAGCATTTGGCTCCATCAGCAGTCCCTGACCCCTTGCTGGTGACTGCGTCGCTGACTCCTCCCTACTGGCTGTACTTCTGTTCAGTGCCACTGCTTTGGGACTGGCCTCAGTACCCTTGTCAGTTTCTTCGGGGCCAGCTGGATTATCAGCACTGTGGTCTATGCCAGGCCCAGGCCATTCAGGATCTGGTCCAGTACCGTCCCTGGCACCTGCTTTGGTGCCACCCTCAGTGCTGAGAAACCTCCCAGCGCCAGATTCGATCCTGGTCATAATACTGCCTTCAGCGCAAGCCCCTCATCCTTCTGGACCAATGTCACTGGCGTTGCCCACACCATGATCTAGATTAGGAATTCTGCAATCCATTCCCCTTCCGGACTCCCCTTCTGTGGGAGAAATAGAGAGGGATGAGTCTGACCCCAAACTCATTATTTCTGAGGGCAGCGACAAAGACTCTTTCTATAGCCTGGACTCTTCAGACCCAAGCCCTCCTCCTGTTCCTCAAGAGTATATGCCTTTTCAGGCTCTCCTCCACAATATGAATGCTGCTCTTGCTTTTGAGCCTTCAGCTAATCACCATGGAAAATGTCTCCATCAGGGGTGGTTGAACATTTCCGCCATGCCAGCCAGTCTTATTCCCCCTATCCCTTTGACTTTAGGTGGGCAGACTTTTAAAACATCTGGGAAATTCTAGCAGGGCACCTGGAGGGGATTCATCCAGGCTGGGACACAAGTCAGAAATGGAATGTCATAAAAAGGGGCTAGTGGAGGCTACGGGGGCGTGTACTAGAACATAGAGCAAGAAAGGGAGAGCAAAGAAGCCCAGTTGGATGACTCAGGAGGTCAGGGAGGGGTGAGGGCCAAGAGAGAGGCATTCCGGAGGTTCAAAAAGTCAGGGAGAGGAGAAGACAAGAAGATGTACATAAAGAAATCCAGAGAGGCTACCAAACTAGTCAGAGCAGCCAAGGCTTCCAGGGAGTGGAGGCTGGCACAGGGTATTAAAAATGGAGAAAAGGATTTCTTCAGATACGTAAGGGAAAGAAGGAACAACAAGGACCAAATAGTGAGAATAAAAAGGACGGGGTGGGTGGGTGGAGAGAGGGAGGATCAGGCAGCGGCATTAAATGAATACTTCTGTTCTGTATTCATGCAACAGAAAATGGGGCAGATACCACAGAGAAGGGGTGGGGTAGGTGGGGGGGGGGAAGGGGTGACAGATGCGAGGATTACTGAGGACAGGGTATTGGAAGGACTGAGGGTGGACAAGGCACCTGGGCCAGGCGGCATTCACCCTAGGGTACTCAAAGAGCTGGCTGAGATAATGGCAATGTCACTGCTGACCTGTTCAGTACCTCCCTGGACACTGGATGCGTACCACAGGACTGGAGGATGGCTCATGTGGTGCCCATCCACAAAGGTGGCCCAAAGGATGAACCGGGAAACTACAGGCCGGTGAGCCTCACATCAATCATGGGGAAGCTCATGGAGACAATCCTAAAAGAGAGGTGGTGACCTTTTTGGAGGACAGTGAACTCCAAGATGAGCATCAGCACGGGTTTGTCTCGGCAGATCCTGCCAGACCAACCTCATTGAGTACTGCGATTGGGTGACAAGGGAACTAGTCAGAGGCCATACAACAGATGTCCTGTATTTGGATTTCAGCAAGGCCTTTGACTTTGTGGTGCACGGGAGGCTGGGGGGAAGCTGGAATCTGTGTGGGCAGGAGTGAAGATGGTGAAATGGATAACGAATTGGCTAAGGGGTAGGCAGCAGAGGGTGGTAGTGGGAGGGGAACTCTCAGCACCGAGGGCAGTGACAAGTGGGGTGCCACAGGGATCAGTGCTAGGCCCGGTGTTGTGCGGGTTATTCATAGCTGATATCTCACATGGAATCCGAAGTAAGATCAGTCTGTTTACAGATGACACCAAAATGGGGGTGGTGATTGACATTGAGGGATGGAAGGGGCTACAGAACGGCCTAACTAAACTGCAGGAATGGTCAGAAACATGGCAGCTGGGGTTCAGTGCCAAGAAGTGCAAGATAATGCACTTCGGAGCAAAGAACCAGGGGAGGGACTATCAGCTGGGAGGGGTACAGTTGGGTAGCACCATGGAGGAAAAGGACCTGGGGTACTTATAACGGGGAGCATGAACAACTCTGCTCAGTGTAGGAAGGCGGCAGCAAAGGCCAACAAGATGCTGGGGTGCAAAGTGAGGGGAATCTCCTCCAGAAGTAAGGAGGTAGTCCTCCCCCTGTACAGGTCACTAGTCAGGCCACACCTGGAGTACTGCGTGCTGTTCTGGCGTCCGTACCTGAGGAAGGATGTCAGATTGTTGGAGGGGGTGCAGCATAGCGCGACAAAGATGATCCAGGGATTGGAGGGCATGCCCTACGAGGAAAGGCTGAGCGAGCTAGATATACATTCCTTGGAGAAGAGGAGGGATGGGGGGATATGATTGAGACCTTCAAGTACTTGAAAGGGGTAGTTCTGTTTCTATCCCTTCGGTCTGCAGGCAACTAGATAGTAAGTACGCTGCCCCTAAGGACAGACCAGTTTATGCTCCTCAGCTTATTGCCAACAAGATTGTCATCCTGGCTGAGAATGACAAGGCTATTCTCCTTCAAGAGGTCACTGCATGCCCCATTAACAGGGAGTTGTGCAAGATAGACCCTATGCGAGCTTTTGCTGTGGCTACCCTGAACATGAGAATTGCCAGCTACCGATGGCATTTTTCCAAGTGTGACTATGCCCAATAGACCTTTAAGTCTCTCACTGAATCTCTTCCAGATTTGGACACTAGACAAAAGATCCTGCAAACTGTCAAACATGGTGTTGAGTCTTACAGTCACCAGCTCAAGGCAGTAATGGATGCCTTTGTTACTTCCTCTTGCTCGGCTGCACAGCCATTTGTATTAACTCTCCTGGCTTTGAATTTCTGGCTTCTATCAGGATGTCCAGCAACAGGTTATGAATGTTCCTTTTGTTGGCAAATACCTGTTTGGAAAACAGGTGGAGCAGTCTCTTGAGACCTCTCAGAAAACTAGGGCACCCATTATGATTTCCAGACCTGCTCTGACATACCCACAGAAGGAGAAAGGACATGGTTTCTTTCAGAACATGCAGTTCTTTCAAGGTAAAGGTAGGCAACCTCAAAACAAGTCCCAAACACTCCAACCACAAAAGAAAATGCAGCTGAAGCACAGGCTCCCAAAGTACTGTACCTAGTGCCATCCTATGAAGCTCCAGCCCCCGGTCCTGCCCAAGGTGCCTGAGGCAGACCTCTGTTCTCCAATGGCAGGACACCTCACTCACTTTTACTGTCAGTGAGAGCCCATTATGACAGACAAGTGGGTGCTTGGGATTTTCTGAGAGGGATACTCCCTGAACTTTACAGAACTCCCCTTCCGGATAATCTGCCCAGAAAGCAACCCCTTCTGTCAGCTCACATGTCAGAGCTTCTGGCACAGAAGATTGTGGGCCTTCTGAGCAACAAGGCAATGGAAGTAGTGTCAGTCAGAACACAACACAGGCTTCTACTCCTATTACTTCCTCGTACCAATGAATTCAGGGGGATTCAACCCATTTTGACCTCAGGAACTTCTGGAAGTTCATGGAGCGAGAGAAGTTCAGGATGGCCTCTCTGGGATCTCTGCTATCCTTCTTAAAACCCTGGGATTGGTTAGCCTCCCTGGATATGCAAGATGCTTACCAGAATATACTAGTGCACCATAGCTACTACAGATTCCTTCGATTCACTGTGCTGGGGCAGCATTATCAATTCAGAGTCTTGCCCTCTTTGGGCTACCCTTGGCACCTCAAGTCTTTACAAAGAGCTTTGCTGTGCTTGCCGCACATTTGAGAAAGACTGCAAGTCTTTCCTTACTTGGAAAACTAGCTCCTAGCCAGCCCATCCAAGCAGGAGACGGAACAGGCACTGGCCATAGCCTCCCAGTTCCTTACCTCCATGAGGGTTCTTCTAAACCTGGATAAGTAGAAGCTACAAACCTCTCAGCAGCTCCTGTTCATTGGAGCCCTTCTGGACCCTACCTGAGCCCTGGCCTTCCTTCCAGAAGACGGAAGGAAGGCAGTTCTGCAGATGGCACATTTCATCATGCAGTGCAAGTCATACAAGCTTACTCCATGCAGTGCATGTTGGGCATGATAGCCTCCTCATTGTTCCCTGTGCCCCCTCATGTATCTACACATGAGAACAACTCAGTGGATGCTCAGCACTCAGTGGTCACAAGCATCACACCCTCAGTCTTACCCCATTACAGGAACGCAACCTCTAGTTCGGTTACTTGCGTAGTGGACCGTGGAGGAACACCTTCTCTAGGGCTTCCCCTTTTCTCAATCAGAGCCTCAGATGACTCTCACTACAGATGCCTGCCTGTTGGGATGGGGAGCCCACTGCCAGGGCCTGCACACACAAGGTGTCTGGGGCCCATTAGAGACTCCTCTCCACATCAGTATGTTGGAAATGAGAGCTGTATTGTACGGCATACAAGCTTTTGTAGCTCTCGTCAACCACAAGACAGTCTTCTTCCAGATGGACAACAGGATTGTGATGTATTACATCAACAAACATAGGGAAGCACACTCTTACACCTGCTACAGAGAGGCATTCAGAGTGTGGGAGTGGTGTCTAGATGAAAGGATCCTGATCTAAGCAAGCCTATCTCCCAGGGATGCAGAATGCTCTTGTAGATGAGCTAAGTCGAACAGAGGCTGATCCTCTTGAGTGGTCACTAGCTCCAGATATCGTGAGATCATTTTTCAACAAGTGGGGAACACCCGATGTGGTCTTTTTTGCATCCCCACTCAACGCCAAACTGCCTCGCTTCTGCTCCAGAAATCCAGGACATGGCATTTTCTGTCAGGATGCATTCAGACTTCAGTGGCAAAATCACTTTCTGTATACATTTCCTCTAGTACCTCTAGTACAGAGGGAATTGCTCAAACTGGAGGCACACGGGTGCAAGATGATTCTCATCACCCCCTACTGGCCTCGACAAACATGGTTTCCCCTGTTGAACAGTTTGTCAGTCGGTACACTGAGGGCCCTTCCCCTCAGGATGGACCTTCTGACCCAGGGCTTCCCTAGTCCATCTCAACCTGCGCTCTCTTCATCTTCAGGCATGGCTTCTGAAGAAATAGAAGTGAACAGGCACAAGGTATCTCAGAGAGTCTCTGAGATATTGTTGGTGGCCCATAAGCCTTCCCCCAGAAAGTCTTACACAGCCAAGTGGAAGAGATTTTCAGTCTGGTGCTCCAAATCCTGCATTGACACCTTCCTGTGTCCACCCAACAAGGTTTTGGAGTATTTATTGGATCCTTCTGATGCTGGGTTACAGTACTCCACAGTCAGGGTCTATTTGTGTGCTGTCTCGGCATCTGGTAATCTACTTGGCTTAACTGCTTCTTTTTAAGAAATTCCTTAAGGATATCCTACACACAAGGCCTCTGGTCAGGAAACCAGTGGCTGTCTGAAATATCAATCTTGTGTTGGACATGCCCATCCATAAGCCTTTTGAACCCATGTCAACTTATGAGCTGAAGTTTTTAACTTGGAAAACAGCCTTTCTAGAGACGAGGATATGGTGCACTTATCCACACTATGGCAGTCTTTCTTTCCCTTGAAGTTTAGCTGGAACATCTTCAAGCTAAGCTCTTCCTACCCACCCAGGTGGTATCCTCCTCGGCTCTGGCTTGTGACATCAGATCTTCTTTTTCGCTGGAAGAGTCAGGTCTCCTTCACAGCTTCTGCACACGGTGTAAACCCAATTCAATAAAATGTTTTCGTCTTCAGTCAATTCTAGTGTTTTTTTTGTTCATGTTTTTGCTCGACTATGGAGCGCGACCAGAAAACTGGTCCCGGGGTTCAAGCGGTGCGCCACTTGCAACCAGAAGATGTCACACACCAACCCCCAAGTCTCGTGCGTATACTGTCTGGGGGCTCAGCATAACCTCCAGGCTTGTGGCCTGTGCCAATCCCAGCAACCCTCTTCCCTCGAGGACTGTTATGCCTGCCTTTTGCTAGGCCGCCCGGATGAACAGGATCTGCCAGTCCGGTCCAAGGATACCTGCAGGGCCGTTTCAGCGCCAGCAGACTTGGCGTCGCAGCGTGCAGCACTTGAGGCTGCAGCCCAGGCCGCAGTAGTCTCCTTCTTGGCTCCAACGTTGCTCCCAGTGGGTGCCAGCATCAGAGTCTCTTTCAGGGGTGCCTTTCAAGACATGTACCAATCCATTCAGACCCTCTTGGAAAACCCTTCCTGAGGGGATCAATCTTCAAAGTCTAAGTAGAACCATTGCAGGTATTGGAACAGGGAATGGTCTCGCTCTTCCCACTCCTCTGTGTCTGTCATGATAGCTGCTGAGCATTTGGCTTTGGCCAACCCTCAAGGGGTCCCTGTTCAGACCGGAAGTTCCATGGTGTCCCCATTGGGCTTGTTGACCAAGACACAGGCCAACCAGCCAGTCAAGATATTTCTTGACCCAGTCGATCTGTTGTCAGAAAATGTCGAGGACAACTTGCTCTCTTGGACTTCTGTCCTTTTGGTTCTCTCCCAGGATGATCCAGAAAAGACAGCCGATTCAGCTATCACCCCCTGGAGATCAGCTCCTTCGTGATTCTGCTGTAGGAACTAGTCTGTGTTGGATACACAAACCATTCTCTCGCCTCTCCTCACCGGCGACACACTTGTCATTGATTGAGGTTCAGGTCAAGGACCTGATCCCTTTCCAGATCAAGGTCTCTGGGCTCTCGACGTTCCTGCTCTCGGCCGTCGACTAGGTGGCGCCATTGATGCTCCTCTTCCTCCTTGTCTTCAGATGAGGAGAGGCTCCACCACAAGTTATGGTGGTGCTACGAGGAGCTTATGTGGCAGCAATGGATCCTCAGCCACAGTCGACCCACGCCTCAGTTACTGGCACTCACTTGGCCTCTGCCAATGTGGCCCGTTCTGATCCCGCTCCAACCAGCCAAGCCAACGGTGGCCTCCCCACCTATCTAGGTAGAACCCCCTGCCTTAGCAACCTTTGCACAGGTTCAAACAACATGAAGTCTTGCTATATTATGACATATGCAGTTTGTCCCAGCCTTAGAACTGCTCCGGAGGTGAAAGAGTTAACTTTCCATGCCAGGCATGGAATCTTGAGCTCGAGCTCGGTTGAAAACTCTGTTTGTTGTTCTTCAAACTCAAACTGTCAGATTCTTTACTCCGCCTCACTGAACAGTCGCTCTGGAGATTTCCTTCTGCTTGGTTCATTTTGTCGGTTAAAAGTGTAATTTCTCGGTTTTTTAACGCATTTGTCTTATTTAACACATGGCGGTCGGTTCAAGCTCTGTCTGTGGTATCGTAAGTAATAGATAGGTTTTACATTTCTCTGTGTGGAACTTGCAAGCGTTATTATTGGTTCGGTTTGAACGATCAGTTGTTATTAAACTTGATTAAATTTCATTTAAGTGCGGTTCCTGTTCTTATCGGTTCTAAAAAAACAGATTTCATTACGTTTTTTCCACGACCCGTGACACGGTTGAGAACCGATAAGGGTGTCTTGTTGGCGATTTGCCGTAAAGGGCAAAAGTTTTTGGTTAGTTGGCATTATGTCTGAGAAACCCAAAGAAAAACTGGCCCACTGGTTTTCAGAGCACTGTGGTGTTCTGTGGGGAAGCCTTGCCAAGGCTGACCCACACACCACATGTGTTTATTATCTGGGGTTTGACCACCTCAATGCAGACTGCCAGATTTGCAAGAACTTCCCTGCAGCTACCCTGGATAAGAGAGTTGGTAGGCTCAGGGAACAAGAGGCCAAAAAAGTCCGCTGACCCGGATGGCCAGCCCGGTTCGGTGCCAGCCGAACCGGAGGGAGTGCCCTCTGACCAGGGCGAGACTTCCTGGGGCAAACGAAGAGCCGACTCGGAGGAGCCAGTTCCAGCAAAGAGGACTAGAAAATCAGCAGGTGTGGAGCCAAAATGTCCTTCTCCAACCACTGCAGAGATAGCCAAAGCGATCCAAATTCTCCAGTCGCTTTCCCCGGTTCCGACCGAACCGGCACTATCAGGTAAGCGGTCGGTTCCACCGGTTCATGAATATGATATAGAGGAATTTTATGAACGGGAGGAGGGGGAGGAGCATTATGAAGAGAGTGAATGTGATTTTGAAAGTCTGGATGTGCCCATTGGACCGGACATCTCCCCAGACAGACCTTCAGGAGCGTCTCCCCCTAGGCTTTCTGAGTCCCCTTCTCATTTTATGTTTTATAAAAAAGTTGCTGAAACCCTCCAGCTCCCTTTGGAAGAAGCTGTGGATGAACAGGAGGAGCCTGACTATGTGGAAATGATGGATATCCCAGAGTCCCAGGAGATTGTCTATTCCTTTACATAAATCTTTTAGGAAACAGACAGTAATACTTTTAAAAGCTCCTAACACTATACCTCCTGTGGATAAAAAAATGGACGAGAGGTACACATTGTCAGGCTCTGATACGGAGTTCCTTTCACAACAATGCAGCCATGTTGGGGTAGTGCAGGCGGCAGCCTGTGATAAGGCAAATATTCCCTTGGCTTCACACCCCCCTGACAAGGACTCCAGGAGGATTGATGCCATGAAAAAGAAACAATACATGGCAGCATCCTTGGGACTCAGACAGGCAAATTATATGGCCTATGTTGCAAGATACCAGAAATCCAGATAGGATACTGTTATGGCTTTAGCGAAACAGGTCCCTGGCCAGCTTGCCAAGGAGCTGGAGCAGGTGGCTGCTGATGGTATTGAGGCATCTAAGGTGCAATTCCATGCTGCAGTGGACTCTAATGATGTATCTTCAAGAGTCATGGCTACATCTGTGGCTTTTCGCAGAATGGCTTGGCTCAGGTGTACTAGCCTGCCACAGGATACAGAATAAGGCCATGGATTTTCCTGTTGTGGGTAATTCTCTGTTTGGGGAGCAGACAGAGAATTACATGAAGAAAATGGATGAGTATAGGACCACTTATAGGAGTGCACAGGCCAAGGAGGCAAGCCATCCTCAGGGCAGCTTTCAGGGGCAGGCCTTTTCACAGGCCTTTTAACCAAGCCCAGGCCTCCTCTTCAGCTTATGCCCAGAGGGGGTTCTTCAGAGGGAGAGGCAGACGGGGTATGAGCAGGCCTGCTCCCACCCCTCAGCCTAAAGCCCCTGCCAAACAGGCACCCTGATGGGATGCCCAGGGCCGATTCTCCATTACCTGTAGGGGGCAGGCTGGCTTACTTCGTCCAGGACTGGGAGTCTTTAACATCAGACAAGTGGGTCCTGGAAGTAGTAAGCCAGGGACTGGTTCTCAGCTTCAAAAAATTTCCAAAGATGAGAACCAGATCCTTTCCACCTGCAAATCCATTAGAGGCTCTCGCTTTGGAAACAGAAGTCTCAACCCTCCTGGCTCTCAGAGCTGTAGAAAGGGTTCCTCCCATACACCAGGGCAAAGGAC
This sequence comes from Neoceratodus forsteri, assembly GCA_016271365.2. Taxonomy (NCBI): domain Eukaryota; kingdom Metazoa; phylum Chordata; order Ceratodontiformes; family Ceratodontidae; genus Neoceratodus; species Neoceratodus forsteri. Next base: position 1,820,692,762 of record CM057449.1, on the reverse strand, counting down.
TGTACTCCAGGTACTTCCTTATCCCAAAAAAGACAGGAGAATGGCGGCCCATCCTGGATCTCAGATACCTAAACAAGCACCTTTTAAAACCAAAATTAAAAATGGTGACTCTGGGAATTATTTTACCCTCCCTAAGGCCAGGGGACTGGCTAACGTCCCTGGACCTCAAGGATGCCTACTTCCATGTTCTTATCAGAAGCTCCCGCCGAAAGTACCTCAGATTCGAACTGCCCTCAGGCCATTACCAGTTCAGAGCAATGCCCTTCGGCCTCACCTCTGCCCCAAAGGTATTCACAAAATGCCTGGCAGTAGCAGTTGCTCACTTAAGAAGGCAAAAGATTGCCATCTTTCCTTACCTGGACGACTGGCTTATAGTGGGTTAGTTTCCAGACCAAGTCAAATTACACCTTCAGGTTACCCAGCAGCTGCTTACATCTCTAGGTTTTCTTCTCAATCTTCAAAAGTCAGTTCTAGAGCCTGTTCAGCTACTCACCTTCATAGGCGCAGAACTGGACACAAAGCAGGCCAGAGCTTTCCTTCCTCTAGAAAGAGTAAAGACCCTGGAGGCTCTGGCCCCCTTCTTCACTCTGCTGGTCTCTCGACCAGCAAGGCACTTTCTACAGCTCCTAGTGCACATGGCTGCTTCCACAGCTGTAGTGCAAGGAGCAAGATTTCAGATGAGGGACATTCAGTTCCGTTTGAGAGCCTTCTGGTCTCAAAGGAGAGATCCTCTAACCAAATTGATCCCAGTAACTCGAACCCTGATCCAGGCCCTGAAGTGGTGGCAGGATCAGAGCAAACTGAGACAGGGGGTTCCTTTCATCCCTCAATCTCACTCCTTGACCCTTACTACAGATGCGTCCCTCTTGGGATGGGGAGCTCACATGGGCGACCTCACCACCCAGGGATTGTGGTCCCCTCAGGAATCTCTGCTCCACATCAATCTGTTGGAACTCAGAGCTGTTTTTCTAGCACTTCAGTTTTTCTGCATCTGTTCAGAACAAAGTGGTACAGGTCAGAACAGACAACACCACTACAATGTGGTACATCAGCAAGCAAGGGGGCACTCGGTCTTCGGCCTTGTGCACTGAGACAATGAAGTTGTGGTCTCTGGTTTATTCCCTGAACACTTCCCTCATGGCAGTTCATCTCCCAGGCGAGGACAATGTCCTGGCAGATGCTCTCAGCAGGATTTCCCAGGGCCATCGCGAATGGTCACTGGATCCCCTAGTACTGGAGTTAGTATTTGCCAGGTGGGGCACCCCTCAGATAGATCTTTTTGCAGCCCCAGACAATCACCAAATTCCGCTTTTTCGTTGCAGGCCCCCAGTGTTGGGCTCAGTCCCTCTGGATGGATGCCTTCCTTCTCGATTGGGAAGGGAGGTTCCTCTATGCCTTTCCCCCCTTCCCTCTCTTGTTCAAGGTGCTAGTCAAAATCAGATCTCAACCTTGCAAGATGATTCTGATTGCTCCAGATTGGGCCAGACAGCCCTGCTATCCACTCCTTCTGTCCTTAGCAGTCCACCTTCCCCTGTGTCTTCCCAGGAATCACAATCTGTTAACCTGTGCCCAGGGGAGAGTTTGGTATCCGAATCTCAAATTCCTCAACCTCAAGGCCTGGCTCTTGAAGAGTTAAAAGTTTGCTGACCTACACCTTTCTCAAGGTGTGCTCGATATCTTGAAAGCTTCTAGGAAGCCTTCCACCAGGGCTACTTACAATTCTAAATGGAAAAGGTTTTCCATATGGTGCTCTGGAAAGCATATTTCCCCAGAATCTGCTGATTTGCCCACAGTCCTGGATTATATGGTCCATCTAAATACTTTGGGGCTGAGGCCAGCTACCTGAAAGTGCATTTGGCAGCTGTCTCTGCTTTTATTTCAGCAGGAAAGCCCTCTTCTCTTTCTGCTCACCCTGTATTCTCCAAGTTTTCAAGGGATTGCTTCACACCAACCCTCCATTCAGGGACCCTGCTCCTGCCTGGGATCTTAATGTTTGCATTGCTCAGCTAATTCAACCCCTTTGAGCCTTTGTCTTAGCAGAGCTTAAGTACTTGACTTGGAAAACTGTGTTTCTAGTAGCCATCACTTCTGCCAGGCGCATAAGTGAATTACAAGCTTTGTCAGTGGAGCCTGATTGTATCTCCTTTCACAGAGATAAGGTAGTCCTCAGGACTAACAGGAAGTTCTTGCCTAAGGTGGTTTCAGATTTCCACCTTAATCAATCTATATCTCTTCCAGTGTACTTCACTGACCATTCCTCCTCTGGCGAGAGGAGGCTGCACAGTTTAGATGTAAAGAGAGCCCTTAGTTACTACATAGAGCATACCAAGGGTCACAGGTTTGACTCCCTCCAACTGTTCCTCACTTATGGTGAGGTTAGTAAAGGAAAACCTGCTACTAAAAGATCCATTGCCAGGTGGATTGTCTCTTGTATCCAATTTTGTTATCAAAAACTGGGTAAGGTTCCCCCTTCAGGCCTGAGGGCTCACTCTACCAGAGGTACAGCTGCGTCCCTAGCTGCGGCCAGGGACATCCCTATCTTAGAGATACGTCAAGCAGCTACCTGGAAAACAGTACACACTTTCAGCAAGCATTACTCCTGGACATCCAGGCTAGGAGTGATGTCTCAGTTTGGCACAGCTGTGCTTCAGAGCCTATTTCCTAGAGGTTCTGTCCTCCTCCATGGAGGCATTGCTGTGTAGTTTTATATAAACATAATATAGCAAGACTTCATGTTGTTTGAAGAAAAAATTACTCACCTTAGTAATGTTGTTTCTTCTAATGGAGTCTTGCTATATTATGACCTCCCCCCCTGCCTGCCCCTCTCAGAACCTCTGCTGTTAGGATGTGGGTGGGCAGTGCAGTGTTGGCACTTAGTGATGCCCACCTTGTGTTTTTCACCCCTCCTTTTTGGGGTGTTTGGGTGTTGTATTTATTTTATTTTATTTTTTGGATCCCCTGACTTGAGTCTTTGTTTTGGGACCAAAAAATGTGTTAATATTTTAGTAGCCAGTTGGCTAGTGTAGGTTTACAGCTTCCACACAGAATCTTAGTGAGTTTTGCTCGTTAAGATCTGACAGTTTGAGTTTGAAGAACAACAGACAAGAGTTTTCAACTGAGCTCACGCTCAAGATTCCATGCCTGGCATGGAAAGTTAACTCTTTCACCTCCGGAGCAGTTCTAAGGCTGGGACAAACTGCATATGTCATAATATAGCAAGACTCCATTAGAAGAAACAACATTACTAAGGTGAGTAATTTTTTCGTCCCATCCAAGTTTGCTCACCTTGCCTCTGGTCTGCCCGGATCGCTGTCCATTCGGATCATCTGCTCAAATTAGTCCAGGGTGGTCCACGTGGAGCCTGGGTTAAAGGCGGTGTTCGAGGAGGGCTCCGATTCCAAGGGGTCTTCCATGCATTCTGCTCAGACCCCAGGCTTCGATCGTGAGTTGACCAAAGAGCTCACCTCCGAGCATGGGCTGCTCTCCTTTGTGGCAATGCTTTGTCTCATCTCGGAATCAATGGGGATTCCCCTGGAGCCTTTCCAAAAGCAGACTAAATACCCCCTTATGGAGATCCTCTACAAGGATGACTCCCTGAGGGTTGTCTTCCCGGTAGCAGAAGCCGTTCTGGGTCCCAATTTGGAGCTTCAGCAGCATCCAGCTTCTTGCTTGGTGTCCTCTGCCTATATGATCCATAAGTACGCGGTTCCCACCAGGTCTTTTCCCAGGTTCTCTGGCCACCCTTCGACTGAAGGGCTGGTGGCGAACTCTGTCTTCTGCTGGATGGGCAACGACGGGGATGTTGACAAGCCTACCAAAAAGGAGCCCAAGAAGCTGGACCATGCAGTTAAAAATGTTTATGCTGCTTCCTTCCTCGGTTTCAGGCAGACAAACTCTGCCATCATGATGGCCAGCTTTGGTCATGTCCTCATGGGGGTTCTGGACCATGTCCTCCCCCATCTCTCTGCGGACTTACAGTCGGCGATCAAGGTATTCCAAGACCAGGGACATTCTGTTGCCAAGCACCAGCTTCAGATGGCTTTGGTCATTGGTGACTCCTGCACCCACTCAGTGGCTGCAGTAGTCACCATGAGGCATAGGGCTTGGTTGAGGAGTTCCAACTTTATGTCAGATACCCAACATAAGCTGGTGGACGTTCCTTTCTTGGGTACTGACTTGTTTGGGATGGGGGTGGATGGTCACCTCACCAGGGCTGAGAAGTTCAGTGCCACCCTGGACTCCGTTACATTCTCTTAGAAGGCCCTTAAAGGTCAAAGGCCGAAGAAGAAGCCCTATCAGTTTCGGCCCTTTCCACCTCTGCAGTCCAAGCCGCAACAGCCCTAGTTGGGCAATCCCATGTCTGGTGGCCTAAGTCCAAGCCTGCCTCCTTTGACGCCAAAAAGTCCAGAGGCCGGGGTGGTGGTGGCTCTCCTCTGACAGCCAGCCCTGGAGTCTCCACCAGGCTTGCCCAGTCACAGGTCTGGGGGAGAGGGTGTCACCCTCCCACTTGTCTTGCCCCTACCTCAGTTTCCCATGGGGGATTGGCTTCGCTATTTCTGGCATGCCTGGTATATCGCTACTATGGATAAATGGGTAATAGATGTGTTGGGCTGGGGTCTGCCTCTTCACTTCGAGGCTCTCCCACCCAACTGAGCCCATGCCCCATGGGAGTCTGTGGTGTCTCAGGACATGCTGTACACCCTCAGGGAGGACATCACTCAGCTCCTAGAGAAAGAAGCTGTAGTCTGTCTCCCAGTCGCCATGGCCAGCCAAGAGGCTGATGTACTACATGGTGCTCGCCGGTTGGCCAGAAACAAATGCTGGTCCCTCTACCACCTCAATTCTGTTTTTCCCGCCATCAAGGACAGCAGCACAACTCTGTGGGACAGCAAGAAATCCTGAGAAATCTTCCAGAAACTCATCTACTTGGTTCTGCTCATACGATCATTCACTCGATGCCGTTCCATTGCTGATTTACCAGCTCCATTTTTTCCTGTATTTAAAGTGTGGCATTGAGCCTTTTACTTCGTTTTATTATTTTTGTGTGCGGCTGATTATGTCGGATTTGGGACAAAATCATTTGAAGGCAGGGTGGTCGCCGTTGCACGAGGGCTACTAAGATTAGGTCCCTGGGCCCTTCTCCTGGGCCTCACCCTGCTGCTTTAAGTATTGGGGGAGAGCAGGCCTCTGCTGTTTCAGGTCTCACTGAGACCGGACACCTGAGCGAGGGGTCATGTGGACATTCAGTCTCCTCCGGTAGACCAGTTGTGCATGCCTTGTGGCCTAGTTCTGGTGTTGAAGTCTCAGCTGTACATGGGACCTACATTGGCGGTTCCCTCAGAGGCTCCAGCGGGTGCAGCCTCTTCTCCTGGCACCGGCTCCAGTGCCAGTGAGCGAGGCGGCACCGCTTTTGCCGCTGGGTCCCCTCCCGACACCACCCACGGTGCCGGGACTGGTAGAGTGTCCGGAGTTGCCTCTCTTGGGATCTCCAAAGTCTCCTCCCCAGAATAGGAGGTTGCCCAGGATGATCTGGACTGGCAGCCAAGTTCCCCCGGAACTATGGACGCTCCCCAAACTCAGCAAGAGGTCTTCTTTTTGGCCCAATTCTCAGGCCAACACCACTTGCAGCACCTCTTCTCTCTTTGCTGGTACCATCTCCGGTGCTATTCTGGGTGGCAGCACCATTTGCAGTGCCGCGTCTGGTAACAGTGCTGCTTTTGGTGCCGCCTCTGAGGTCATTGCTGCGATTGGCACTGCTTTTGGGGTCAGTGCCATGTCCGGTGCCACTTCCAGTGTCAGTGCTGCCTCTGATGGCGGCACTGCTTCGGGGTATGACCTCACCTCCAGTGCCATTTCCATCACTGATGCCATCTTTGGTACTACGTCGGCCCTCGGTGCTGACCCGGAGTTAGAGGGGGAGTTGGAAACTGACCCGGGTGCCGTTTTTTCACTTCCCCCTTCTCTTAGAGCAGTGGCTAAGGTAGGGCCTCTATTGAGGGGTGGTCCCAGTCTTCTGGGTCAGGTGGGGGGGGAACCCCGTCTTGTGCCACACTCTGTCCCAGTGGCCCCGACCACCCTGGGGGGAGTCGGGCACTGGTCCAGGCTCCCCCTCTCCGGCTAGAGGCCGGAGCCCTGCTGTGGGTGGGTGGGGACAGGAGCCACCCTTCTGGGCCTGTATAGCTCCGATCTCCTCACCTGGGGTCTCCCCCTCTTGTTGGCTCGGAGAGGGTTGAGCAACAGTTGATGGCTGGGCTGCGCAGCCCCCTGCCTAGGGAAGGGTCCCCTGCTTGCGCCCACAACCCTGGCAGTATGGGGCGACGGTGAGTGTATTCCCCATTTATTTTAGGGTCATAGATTAAATGGTTTTTCCACCTCCCTCCTTGGCATCGTCGCACCCTGTACAGAGTCCTTCCACATCGTTGGCTTCCTCCTCTGAGGAAGAGGACTTTCCCTCTCACCTTTACTCACATGCTGACTTCATAGAGTATCAGCGGTTCCTCACGACGATGCAGGAGCTCTACCTTCCCCCATCGCTAGAACACAATCCTGCGCATATGGCACTGGCATTCCTCGGGGAATAGAGTCAAGAATCCGTGGTGATCCCTCCATGACCCTGTCCTTTCATGGAGGAGTCGTACAGTGCCTGGTAGCAGGACTGCCAGCGCAGGTATTGCGCTACCCCCAGGGCTCCAGGAGCTATGCCCCATCCCAAGTCTGGATTGGATTGGCTGGATACCCCTCCATGGCATCTACATCTTTCATGAGACTGCCCTCCCTCCGTGGAGTTTGATTGCTGGGGCAGAAGGGTCTTCTCTTCAGCGTAGCTCTTGCTCTTTATCTGTGCACATCAGGTAAACATGGTAGTCTATGAAAGGCACCTGTGGGCTATGCTGGGTCAGATCCTGACAGCCATGCCTGACAGTGAGGCAACCAGGTGAGCTATCGCCATTTCTACCCGCAGCTTGTTGCTGGCGAGACCCAAGCAAGGGCATCTTATGACACGAGCACGGTAGCCTTCAGGCTTGTAGGAACTATAGTCTGCATTAGACAGACAGCAAGGCTCTGCCTATGCTGATTGTCACCCTTGGCCCAGCGAAGGGTGATTGCCTAGCCACTCCGGGGGCCCGATTCTTATCCCGCAGGGCTAGGCGAGAGCTGTCGGGGCACCTTCCTTCTCCTGCAAGTCAGGAGCCTTGACTTGACCCTGACCAGTAGCGGGTCTGGCCAGACCCATAATGGGCTCCCTCCTTTTGTGAGTGCCCCACAAGACGCAGAGGGAAAATCTAACCCTCAGGGAGATGCCAGTGCCACAAATGTGGTGCTTGGTACTCATCCGTCAGTGAGAAATGGTGAAGATTGATGCAGGGAAGATGTGAAAATTGTATACCTACTGTAATTCTTGATCTTCCTGTATCTCTTTACCATTCATCACTGCTTCCCACCCACCATCCCCTCTTGGGCCTCAGCTTTTTGGGAAGTGCCTCCTCTCTGCTTGCCTTTCTCCCAGTTGAGGTCAATAGCAAGCATAGTCCCGCTGGCACCTCTAGGTCCACTGATGCTTCTGTGAAGCAGCAAGGACCAATCACGGGGAGCGGGGCATGCAGAGCTCTTACCCTCTTTGGCCTAGGGCTCCTTGGAGTCCTGTACAACCTTGCTAGGATACCCTTGAGATGATGCCTCTCCAGAACCGTGGTGGTTCTTGGGACACCCCTCTTAAGGGCCCTTCTTGCCTCCTCCTTGGGTCTCTGTCACAGTCGTCGGGGCTCCGAGGACTCCCCCCGTTCTTTTCTCCTGATTCTGGAGTTACACATGACTCTTCATATACACTAGCAAGTGTCCAGCCTAGAATGCCCATGGGGCCAGGGTTCTCTCAATTTTTCTACCTCCCTTTTGAGGTAAGAGAAGGCCCCATCTAGCAAGCTGATTGCCTCCAATCCTAATTGGAGGAACCCTGCCCCGGGATTAACCTCTTGTATTTCCTCACCCCTATATAGCGGTCGGAGGAGGGGGAAGGGAGAGAGGGGGGGGGGAGTGAAAGAATTGGCTGGAGCCCATTCTTCTTACATGGAGTGGAGATTGCTTCTTGGAGCAGCTTCCAAAGTCCTCTCTGCTTGCCCTCTGGGACTTCTTATGGCTCAGATTCCGATGACCTCTAGTGTCTCAAAAAAAAAAAAAAAAAAATGTCTTCCTTGTTCCTCAGCCAGTTCAGGATCCCGGCCCCCGGTGGATCGTCCTGTTGGGGTCCACTTTTCTCCGCTCTCCTTTTTCCTCCTCTCCCTGTCCTCTCATTATCTTCTCTGTCTCTCTCTGTCTGTCTCGCTGTCTCTCTCTCTCTCCCTCATGCCTCTTTATCCTTTCCGTCTCTTTCTTACCTTCTTCCTCCTCTCCCTTTCTCTCAGCCCTTCTTGCCTGCCCAGTGGTTTTGGTCCCCCTCCCACAAAACTTAGAGCCTATCCCCTTCCTCTTGTTGGCTTATTCCTCTTTAAGTTTATAGCCTTTCATTTTTCTACCCTTGAGCTTTCTTGCCCCTCCCTCCACCCCTTTTTTTCTCTGTCTCTGTTTTCCTCTCTGACAAGCCGAACTAAGGTGGTGGAGGGGCTGGAGTCCACTACTGGCCAACCCACGAGCACCATGTACTACATTGGCCTCGATGGCGGTGCAGACTCTGACGTCAGCCCCTCTTCCAGAGAGGAAGAATGCTTTAGCTAAAAAGCTTCCCACAGGGTCCTAGCACCTCCAACTGGTACCCACCAGTGATGAATGATGAAGATATACAGGAGATCAAGAATTACAGTAGGTCCATAATTTTCATATCCCTATGATCATTCTGAACCAGATCATTCCATCCCTGGAGTTGGGCATGTGGTTCTGCTCCTGTACCTCCAGGATGCCTTCTTCCACATCCCAGTCCGTCCGTCCCACTGGTAGTATCTTCAGTTCTGCACAGACGGGGAGCTCTAAAAGATCTTACTTCGCGAAACGGTTCTTGCAGCAGGTTACATCATTAGGACTGAGGCCGGCAGGCGCCAGAACCCCACGGAAATTTTCTAGCTAGCAGTATTCAGCGGGGACCGCCTCCGACGTCAGTCCCACCCCCAACGTCAGGCGTAGTACATAAGGAGGCAGTCCCCCAGAATCCCCAGTTCTTTTCCTGCCGTCGACTAGCCAGCATCGGCCTCTCGGTCTCTACCTAGCGTATGACGACTACAGAACTTTCTGTGATTTTTTTTTTTTTTTTTATTGTACAACTGATGTCTTCTCCAACTCCATTGCTTGAGGGTCACCTTTCTAAGTGTGCCTGTGGAAAACAGATCCCTTTCAAGGATCCTCACTCATCCTGCGTGCGTTGCATAGGCCCGGACCACGATACCAAGGCCTGCACCTTTTGCCAAGGGTTCAATAGCCACATCAGGATCTGCCATTAGAAGGCACTACAGGCATATCTCCTCGAAGAGAAATTAAAAAGGATGGACCAAGAACCTTCCTCCAGGGGAGAATCTTCTACTAAGGCCTATAAACACCGGGACAAGCATCGGGAGAAGGTGAGGTCCAGTTCCCCAGCTCAGGCCTCGGACTGCCGCAGCTCAGGCTCCAGATTGGACTGCTCTCCCTCCATGGCTCGGTCACAGCCCCCCAGGTTAAGGTCCGGACTTCAGGCAGCTCTTCCTTGCTCCAGCCTCTCAAGGCATCAAGGCCCTCGGCTTCCTCCACTCCATCCAAGGCCTCTTCGAAGTCTTCTGAGAGACATAAGTCCTCTTCTTCCACCCGACGTCAGGACACTGACTCCAGGTCGGTCTCCCAACCGCCCAGAGGTCCTGATCCAGTGCCCAGAAAGACCAAGGACCTGACGTCCCTGAAAAGGCTTTCGGACCCGATGTCGGCTAAACACCTGACATCGGCTAAACATTCTAAATCAGCCAGGCGCTCACAGGAACCGATGACACCAGCCAGACACCAGTCGCTGGCTGGATGTTCGCCGGATCCGAAGGCGTCGGCCAGGAGACTGATGTCGGCATCTCCGGAGCAGAAGACCGCCCACACGTCACCGGCGGACGCCGGTCAAAGGGAATTCGACAGAGGAGGACACCCCACTGCCCGAAGACCAGGCGAGCGACACCGAGGATGCCAGACTTCCACGGGAACCCTCCCCCGACCGGGAGACACCCGAGGACCCGACGGCCGACCCCGGCGCCAGGCCCATCGTCAGGTATGAATATCGAAGAAGTAAAGGAACTCTTTACTTTTTGGTGAGACACCATCCGAAAGGATGTGGTCCCCGTTAAGCCTACTCCGACACCTCCTCTTCCGACCCCTTCACCTCCTTCGCCCCCTCCTCCACCTAAGGGCCCAGCAGGACGACCATGTGGTCGCAGATTCTCTTTACTATCTATACTTTACCTTAATTTCTATGTACTCAATAACCACACCCAATGGTTATTCCAATAAACTCAGTTTATTGTCTGTACACACATGTGTGGGAGCCTCGGCTAAAGGCAAGAGCTCCCCGAACTAAGTTTTACACAGTGTTTTATAGCACTTCTTATCTTGAATACACACTAACATTTCAGTATAAATTAATCATAGTTTCTTAGCAATAACAGAAAAACAGTTTCATATGCGTCAGGTACTTTTTCACTGGCTTATTTCATCACTGCTTAATACATACACCTGGGTCAAGCTGACCTAATAGAAACAATGAGCTTCACTCACTCCATGGTACCGTACAGCTTGATTTTAATGCATCTACATGTTCTTATCTCTGCTTCTTGCCCAACCCTGCCCAAGCTTGCTATCCAGGCTGGTACCATCAGTTCTGTTCAGCTTTATCTAAACTGCTATTTTCACAACTTTAAGTAACTGGTTTCAGCCAGCATGAGCTATTGCCTTCTGCTTGCCTTAAATTCTTACAAACTTATAATGACCCTTAGCTTCTACTCAGACCTGGCTATATTCAACTACACTAGCAGCTTACATTATAATATATTGTAACACACTTTACTTTTTTATGTATGCATGAATCCACTTCATATGTATGCATAAAAGAAAGATATATATATATATAAAAGAATTCCTCCACACTCCCCTTTGATACTTATCAACTAACCACCCCTTTTTATTTATATGATTTAAAACTGGTTGCCAGCATACAGATAGTCAAGGCATTATAAAAGCATCCTGTTTTGGAGTTGGCACAGGGGTGTTACAGACGGAACACAAATCGTGAGTTTGTAAAACATAATACAGAATTGAGGGATGTCAACACCACAATTGAAATATGTGAAAAATGCTAATATGTGACACCACATATAACACAATATAACATAACAATTTTGTTGATGAAAAGAGTTCATGGAATGCGCTTTGAGAGTGAATAAGGTAGATGCTACCTTGTGTTGAGGTGTGGCACACCCTTGGAGCTTGATTGAAGAATGTGTTGATAATGTCTCTTGACAGATAAGTCCTTATAAAACATAACAGTCCATGAAATTAACAGTTCATAAGTTCATATAAGTATTCACAGGTTGATGTAGTTACAGTACAGATGAAATGTCATTTGCAGAATGTTGGTAACCCCACAAGGCATATGGGCAATGCAGACAGTAATTTAAAACAAAACACCAGCATAGTAGAAAAGTCAGTGTTCATTTTGCTGGCTGGCTGATTAAGTAGACACACTGGCCAGGGTGCATTAAGTCCTTTTAATGGAGTAGTCACACACACACTGGCATGGCATTTGTTTTGTCGTAGTTGATTACACCTGCATAAAGATTAACAGTCCATAAAAGGTAACAATTGACAATAAACCATTAAGAACACAGTCCATAACAGAGCAATAGGGTTGTAGAAAGTACCAGCCATGTTTGGAACAAGCGGCAGTGAAGAAAATGGATGTATTGCTGAAGGTCAATTGAAGCAGAATCTTCTCGCTGGAGTTGGGGAGTGCCCTTTCCCAGACTTAACTTTATAGTAAGCAGAAACAATAAGCTTGATTGCAGAATCTGAACTGACTGGACCTTTTCAGTTGATTTAAGTTTTACAAATAGGTGTAATTTTGCTGAAAACATTACACTTGCAGAGTTAGTAATAACTGGATTTATGCAATAGTCCTTATAAGAAACCAGTCAGGCACAAAGATGCTGATAACGTCAAAACTGTGGCAGTTGTTTTCTTTTTATGGAAAAAGATGAAGGTCTTGGCAACTAGATGAAGGTATTACTGCTGTTGAACGTGGAGATCTTATGTGTGCCACACCTTGGAAACCTGCAAACTTGCAAAGTGTGTTAGACACTGAGTTAAAAACACATAAATAACAATCTTTTAAACCATTTACTTTTTGTTTTGTAAAGAGTGGTGTGACAGAGCCTAAATTCTGGCAATTAGAAAGAGAAAAAAAAAAAATGGGACATTAGCCGCACACCTGGGGGTGCAGGCCAAGGATTCAGTTATACCATTTGACCATCTGTAAATCATGACAATTGTATGGTTACCTCCTGCTTTTAAATCACAGAAGCAGTTATGACAGTGATGAACATTATTTCCTTCTCTGTTGCAAGCAGGCCTGAGGAGACCTGAGTTATAAAATCCTGTAATGTTACAATACATAGATACATAGACAGTGTCGGCAGATAAGGCCTATGGCCCACCCAGTCTACCATTTGAGCTTGTAAGTTTAGTTTGTTTTACAAGTCTGTTTTCCCTTACCCTGACCTCTAGAATTCCTTTATGTCTATCCCATGCATTCTTAAATCCGTGATTGTTTCAGCCCCACCACTTCCTCTGGCAGGGTGTTCCACTTATCCCACCTGTTCTGTGAAGAAATTCTTTCTCATGTTTCCTCTGATAGTCCTCCCTCCAACTTCATCCCATGATCTCTAGTCCTAGAACATCTTTTCACTTAAAAATAGTGTTTTCCTGCACTCTGTTTCTCCCTGTAAGATACTTGTATGTCTCTTATGATATTCTCTCTCCTCCTCTCCTCCAGGGAGTACATGTTTAGTTCCTTCAACTTGTCTTTATAGGACTTGTGATGCAATCCATTTCTGCACCATTCTCACCCCTTGTACTCCTTTAGACCCATTACCCCCTCTTTCTCAGTAAAGACTGAGCAGAAATACCTGTTCAATATGTCAGCTTTACTGTTGTCATCCTCCATCGACTCCCATCCTCCCCTTCAGTCTCACTATCCCTCCCTTTGTCTTTTTTGCTACCTCTTTGGAAAACCATAATGGTCTCCTCTTTCTTTTCTCTTGCTAACCTGCTTAATGCAGTTACACTTTAAACATATTGTTCATAACAATATGCCTTTTACCTAATGCAATCAGTGGGAAAATACATATGTTGTTGGTCTATGCAATTTAATAACAGTGCCTATTGCACCTGTGACACGTGAAAAGGTCTACTTCTTTTTTTTTACCCTGTATAGTGACATACTTTAAAGTACTGAGTGAGATAAGGCTTGAAGCATAGGTTTGAGTACAATGTAAATTGTGCATATTATAATTGTTAAAATTTAAAATGACAAAAACCATATAGAGTACACAAATTTTTAGGGGTACCTGTGAGTAATAAGACAAGCGGAGCATTAATTTTACTTTTGGTTTTGCTTTGGAACATATTGTAGGGGTGGGTCAGCAATGCTGGTCCCAGTATTTAGGTTTGTTATGAGCATTAAAACATTATACATGTGGAGCACTTTTTGAACACACAATGATACAGTGTAGCAAGATGTATATCAAAACATTATAACATAAACATGAAACATAAGCATGTTTGTAATAGAACAATTTTAGTATTGAGCATAATGCATAATGCATAAAATACATTTTAAACAACACATATAGACTGTAAACTTAGCTTAAATCCAGAAATGTTAGAGCACTGTGAATTTACTGGTTGAAAAAAATGCATTTATTGCTGTAAGGCAATGACAAAAGTTACTTTGCATTTGTTTTAACAGGATAAGAATGCTGAAAAGACAATCAAAAGAATGAATATGTGTGGACATACATACACAACTCTACTCTCCAGCGTAACTGATTATTTGCTGAGGGCAGAAACCCTTGTACCAATAATAGGTGAGATTTAACTGTTTGCACTAGAAAAACAGAAGGGCTTGGGCTGGGTTATGCTGTTAAAATACCTTGGGTCTTTTAAAACCTGTAAATAAGAAACAATTATTGGCAAATACGCTTTCCTTATTTACCCTCTAGGGAACAGTGATGTACCTTGCAACCTTTGTGGGTATTACACTGGAAGGGATAGAGGAAGGGTAGCTTACCCCTTCCCCCAAGCTCCTACTGGTGGAAGAGACAGCTCGAAGTAAAAGAGACAGCTCTCGAATACTGTAGCAATAAAAAGGTTAGCTGTGGATGGTGACATGATCCCCACCTACTACATTGAAATTATAACAAGATAATATTACAATTAGTTTAGTAGGTTTTATACCTTATAAAGATGGGAACTTCTTTTCTCTAGAAGAAAGAAAGAAACACAGACAAACAACAAAAACAAACACACACCAGTTTAAAAATAAAACAAGATTATTTTCATAGGATAAAAAATAGCGTCCCTGGGTTCCCTTATCCTAAGCATGACAAAATGTCAGCTGAGTTTATAAAAAATCCAGATTGATGGTAATACCGTACGTACGTATCTCTTAGAATGCATTTCAAAAAGACAAAAAAAATGATTACACCATGGTCACACATAAAAACCAAAACCATTGTTTTTTAACTGTAGATGGTAGACTCTCAAAAACAGCTGTAATAGTCCTTTTTTTAAAAGCGTACTGTATATATATAATAAAAATATGGGGAGATGATGAATAATTCTCCCCTTCCAGCTGGAGTATTGCCTGTGTTGGCTGCAAGTCAGAAGCCATGAGAGGAGAAGAAAAGTTTGTTCCTCTTTACTTAGAATACTAGTTTTGCAATAAAAAGTCAAATTACATGGTTCACTCTTGGTGTGCTTTCATGAAAACATACATTTTGTGTGAAAAGTTGTACTTTAGGCATGGAATACACATCAAGTTTGAACTGGTAGTAACATAAAATGTTGAAACACAAGAAGGTCAAATAACATGCAAAAGGTCACAGTGTGCATGCAAGGGTCGTTCAAACCCAGTTATTTTTGTAGTGTCCTTGAACACTACTGATATTAAATATCTTTACAATAAAACTGCTGGCCAAGACAGTACACACACATACACATACACAAAAGAAATACTTAACACAAAATAAGACTGACATTGTTTCACACAATTTGCTGAGGTAATGCCCATAGTTCCATTAGAAAACTGTCGTGTTTAGATATATGTGCTGCCTCCTGCCTGTCTTGTAATACTGACAATTTTTAAACCAACACATTTATACATATTGCCATGCCAAATCTTTCCAGAACAAAACACTTTTTAAACACATTCTAATAACTCCTTTTAACACCTTTAAAACACAACACAACGTACCATCTGTAAATGAACACATCTTGTATAACATGGTTACACCTTTTGGCGCATAGCTAAAATATGGCACTTTGTCATTTTGCAAAAAGTTTCTGGTTTTAACTAGAAGTATGATAAAGCCATTTATAGCTGTTAACACATTACATTTTCACCTAGCAGTGGCTTGGCACGTTGCTTGCAAACTACAAATCTTTCTGCACATTGCAATCTATGACGTCATATCTCTTCACCTTCAACACTACCTGCTTCACCCAACAACTACATACAAAAGTTCTTCACTGACCCTATCTAGGCAGCACAAATGTTCCATTAAAAATAAAGCCAATTAAAACAGTCAGTTATGAGGCAAGGAAGCTTCTTTTTATCTTTTTTTTTTTACTGTAACATGTTTTGCACTGAAGGCAGTCAATCCTATCTCGCAACCTTGACAACAGAACATAATTACAGAACACAGATATAAGCTAGATGCACAAAATACAGAGCATTACCTTGTTTAGTATACGTATTACAGAAATAAAACAGACAGACATAAAACAACTTTGAATAAAAAATTCAGACTTACCCGGTGCCAAGGTATTTTTCTTCTTCTTTTCCGATACACAAGTCTGAGTAAGAAAACTGACTGCAGGACCTTCATGATAATTTCCAAACACTGCAGCTATTAACCCTTTCAAATGTTTTGTTTTGGCCATTTTAGTAACCTGCCAAACCAAGTCTTTTTCCAGAGCTCTGGTTTGCAGTTTAAAAACAAAACAAAACAAAACAAAAAATCTTTAACAGTACTAGGTTGAGATCCATTTGGTAGAGGTCCTCCATATTTCCCATTGTAGTCCCTAAAAGGCGCCTTGACCAAACTCGGAGTGCCCAACACTCCTATATTTCTTACGGGCGTCCCCTGACGCCGAGTGCCATAGCACCCTTACCTTTTCCGGCGCCGGCGCGAGTGCCTGCCTCTTACCTTTCTGGCGTCCCCTGGCGCGGTGCCTGCTTTTCAGTGCCCCTTAGCACTCTTACTTTTTATAGGCGTCCCCTGGCCTTGAGTGCCTGCACTCTTATTTTTATGGCGTCCCCTGATGCGAGTGCCCCTAGCACTCTTGGTGCCACCCTTGCACCTAGAAACAGTAACTGATGACTGTCACGCTCCCAAGGCATCACACGTATGGTGGGACTTAAACCTCTGGGGCCACCTTCCCCTGAGGCTGGGACTTGTCAGTCCGATCACAGTGTGACACGGAGAAGTGAAGCCATCCTGCCGACTACGCCAAAAAACTGTGGTCGCAGATTCTCTTTACTATCTATACTTTACCTTAATTTCTATGTACTCAATAACCACACCCAATGGTTATTCCAATAAACTCAGTTTATTGTCTGTACACACATGTGTGGGAGCCTCGGCTAAAGGCAAGAGCTCCCCGAACTAAGTTTTACACAGTGTTTTATAGCACTTCTTATCTTGAATACACACTAACATTTCAGTATAAATTAATCATAGTTTCTTAGCAATAACAGAAAACAGTTTCATATCGTCAGGTACTTTTCACTGGCTTATTTCATCACTGCTTAATACATACACCTGGGTCAAGCTGACCTAATAGAAACAATGAGCTTCACTCCTCCATGGTACCGTACAGCTTGATTTTAATGCATCTACATGTTCTTATCTCTGCTTCTTGCCCAACCCTGCCCAAGCTTGCTATCCAGGCTGGTACCATCAGTTCTGTTCAGCTTTATCTAAACTGCTATTTTCACAACTTTAAGTAACTGGTTTCAGCCAGCATGAGCTATTGCCTTCTGCTTGCCTTAAATTCTTACAAACTTATAATGACCCTTAGCTTCTACTCAGACCTGGCTATATTCAACTACACTAGCAGCTTCTACATTATAATATATTGTAACACACTTTACTTTTTATGTATGCATGAATCCACTTCATATGTATGCATAAAAGAAAGATATATATATATATAAAAGAAATTCCTCCACAACCACCAACCCCCAAGGAACATACTCCACCTCCTAGGGGCAGATCTCCATCAGGGTCTCCTAGCCCTAAGCGACTCAGACAGCGCTGGTATACTCCGTCGGGGGAGGATTCCAGATCGGACACCTCGGACTACTCCAGATCTCCTTCTCCACTCAGCATCTCTTCTCCTGACCCACATGACCTCCCCAGGTCTCCACCAGATGATCCATGTTTCGCTGAGATCATGATGCACAAACAAAGGACAACATGGGGTGGGATGCTGAGGACCTTGACCCCGAACGACAACGTCTTGCCCGCTATCTTTGGCAGAAAGACCCAAAGCCTGTGGTAGTCCAACCCTTGGTGGACACCTTTGCGGACGTCACCAAGGCTGCGTGGAAGCAGCTGCACTCCACTCCCGCAGTGCCGAAGAAGGCCGACTGCCTGTACAAGGCTCAGAGAGTGGACCAGTACTTGGCGAAGCAACCTCTGGCAGACTCCCTGGTCATCACGGCCTCACATGATCGGTCTCAAAGACCCCAACATATGAGCACTCAGCCACCGGACCAGGAATCCAAGCAATTGGATATCCTGGGGAGGCGCACGTACGCGGCTGCTACATGCACTATCAGGTCTCTGAACTACCTTACCCACATGGTGCAGTTCCAGAACGCCCTGTGGGAGCAGGGCCATGACCTGGTCAACAAGCTTCCTGATGGCGACCAGAAAATACAGGTTACTCACCTGTAACAGGAGTTCTAGGAATGGTATATGTTGTTCATCCACACTCATTGGCAGGTATCCTTGCCGCTTTAAATCTTGCCGGAAGGTCTTCAAGCTTGCTCCTCCCACCCACCCGGGTGGTATCACTCTCGGCTCCGCCCCATGACGCCAGATCTGGCCCGCTGGAAGCTCAGGTTGTGCGTCGAAGCCGGGGAGGTCGGGTGGGTCGTGTGGATGAACAACATATACCATTCCTAGAACTCCTGTTACAGGTGAGTAACCTGTATTTCTAGGGACATGGATATGTTGTTCATCCACACTCATTGGCAGACTCCTAGCAGTTCTCCGGGAGGAGGGAGGCAAGACACACCCCAATACTTACTTGGGAAAGAGAGACTGAGAACCGAGGCCCCAAAACCAGCATCCCGGCGTGACTCAAGGTCGATGTGGTAATGGGTAATGAAGGTGTTTGCTGACTTCCAGGTAGCAGCCCTGCAGATTTCCTGGATAGGGACGTCCCTGGAAGCAGCCACTGTTGCAGCAGTATGGCAGGTAGAATGAGCTCTTATCCCTCTGGGAGGCTCCATGCCCCGCCAACTTATAGCAGAGATCTATGCAGGAGGTTACCCACCTGCTTATCATCCCTTGGCTGCAGGTCTGCCAGATCGGCTTCAGCGTGGTGACAAACAGCTGGCGGAACTCTCCCAATTTCAACCGTGCGCTCCTTATAATAAGCGGAGCCTTCTAGGGTCCAAAGTATGGAGCCTCATATTCGGCCTCCGAGGTGTGATTGGGGTAGAACACGGCAGAGTCAACACCTGGTTAAGGTGAAACTCCGACACCACCTTCGGAAGGAATTTCGGGTGGGGCGAGGACAACCTTGTCCCTGTGGAAGACCAGGTAAGGAGACTCGATGGAAGCGCCTGGAGCTCTCCCATCCTTCTGGCTGGCGTGATAGCCACCAAGAAGGCGGTCTTCCACGACAGGTGAGAGAGAGCACACCTGTGCATAGGTTCTAATAGCTTGCCCATGAGCTTTGCCAGTACCAGCAGTAGATCCACGGAGGTGGGGTTCCCGCACTGGAGGGAAATGTGATCAAGGCCCTTAAGCGCCAGACCACCTTCTCCTGCGCCATCGACTGCTTCCCGGCCCGCCCTGTAAGCAGAGATGGCTGCCAGGTCACCTTAGGCTCGCCGACCTAAGCCCTTGACTAGAAAGGGACCATAAATAGTCCAAGATGCTTGCCAAGGAACAGGAGGAAGGGTCCAAGCCCTTGCCTGACACCAAATGGAAAACCTTTCCATTTGAAGGCATAACATTTTCTGGTCGACTCTTGCGAGACGACTCAACTACATTGAGGACCTCGTCGGAAAGACCCAAGGCCTGGAACTCTAGCCGCTCAGGAACCAGGCCGTCAGGTGCAGGGATTGAAGGTCCGGATGGAACACCTTCCCCTGATTGACTGAGAGCAGGTCCGGGCGAGCTGGAAGCTGCCGCGGAGTCCTGGAGCTGAGACTGAGGAGATCTGGGTACCAGAACTGGCGAGGCCAGTCTGGGGCTATCAGAATCACCTGCCTTGTCCTCCTCGCCTTGAGAAGCACCTTGTGGATCAAGGAAATGGGAAAGCGTAAAAGGCCGGGGTCACTGCCTCAGAAGGCATCCCCTGCAGCCAGCCTGCTGAGGGGGCGGGCATGGAACAGACTCAGCGCGCTCTCCTTGGAGGCAAACAGGTCCACCTGAGGTGTGCCCCAATGGGAGAACAGATGCTGTACTACCTCGGCAGGAGAGACCACTCGTGGGATGCAGCCCCTATCCGGCTCAGGGCATCGACCAGGGTGTTGGAGGCTCCTGCCACGTGAAAAGCTAGAGATCCGCCTCCAGGCTGCGCACGAGTGACCAAATGCGGAGACGCCTTGCATAAAAGCATGGAGCGCGTCCCGCCCTGGCGGTTTAGATAGTACATGGTCGTGGTATTGTCCGTCTGGACTCGGACCACTTGACCCCGGAGGAATGGAGCAAAGGCGGTGAGAGCTAGGCGGACTGCTCGCAGCTCCAGCAGGTTGATGTGGCATCGGGACTCCCGTGGGGACCAGAGGCCATGAGCCCGGTGTTCCCCCAGATGGGCACCCCAACCCATCAGAGAGGCATCGGTCGATAGAGAGACCGTCGGCTCGGGGTGGACGAATGGGATGCCCTCCTGCAAATGATCTGGAACGGTCCACCACTGGAGAGCGTTCCACATCCCCCTGTGTCACCGACACAAGCTGGTCCAAAGGATCGCAGCGTTGTGACCACTGGCTGGCCAGTCCCCACTGAAGGGGACGCATGTTCCAGCGGGCCCAACGGACCACGCTGGTGCAGGCCGCCATGAGACCCAGGAGGCGCAGGAAGTCCCGGGCAGGGCGCAGTGCCCAACCAGAAATGATCGGGCAAGGAGGAAAGAACCTCGGCCCTGTCCACGGGAGCGCGCTCTGGCTCGAAGAGAGTCGAGCTGCGCCCGATGAATAGAATCACCTGCTTCGCCGAGTTCCGACTTGGCCTCTTGATAAGGAGGCCCAGTTGAGAAACAGACCTGGAAGCCAGATCTCTGGACCACTCCGCCTCCTTCCTGGAGGGAGCTACATCAGTCAATCGCCCAGGTAAGGGTACACCTGACCCCTCGGCGCCGCAGAGAATGCTGTCACCACTGCCATGCATTTGGTGAAGACCCTGGGAGCTGGAGACAAGCCGAAGGCATGGCTTGGAACTCGAAGAGGATCCTTCCGCTCGGGCGAAGAGAATCTCTGTGAGACGGACGGATAGGGACGTAAAAACGCTGCCTGCAAGTCCAGAGAGCAGAACCACACGCCGCGTTCCAAGGATGGTATTATCTGAGCCAGAGTGACCATCCTGAAGGTTCGAGACCTTAGGAACTTGTTTAGGTCGTGTAGATCGAGAATGGGGCGCCAGCCCCCCGTCCGCTTCGGAACCAGGAAGTACCTGGACACAAACCCTGGGTCTGAAGGAGGGTCCACCACTTCTCTTATCACCTCCTTCTGGAGGAGGAGAGCGATGTCGGCTCGACGAGCCGCCAGTGAGGCTGGGGATCCCGAAGCTCCGAGGCGGACGGCCTGAAGGGTGGTGCCTGCTCGAATTGCAGAGGCAGGCCTCTTCCACCACTCCAAGACCCACCTGTCCGTGGAAACAGTGGACCAGGCGGGCAGGAGTGCGGGCCGTCCCCCCTCACGGGGACCTAGGGTAAGGTGACGGGAATGGGGCGACACCCCTCAGCCCGCTACTGGGCAGGCTTGGAGGAGGGACCGCCGAGGGACCTCCTGGGCCTTTCCTCCCTGCCTCCTGTTAGAGGAAGCCGGCGGCTTGGGTTTGGGATGCCAAGGCCGGGCCTGCTGGCCTTGACATTGCTGGGTCAAGGCGCAGGGGCACAGAGACGAAGGGCTTAGGCTGTGGCTTGCGGCCTTTGTCCTTCTGAGCGGAAGAGACCCGAGTCCAAGGTAGCATTGGACTTCTCGATCCTCTGCAGGTGACCTTCCACCCCAGGGCCGAAGAGGTCAGTCCCAAAAGGGAACATCCGCCACTTGTGCTGGGTATCCAGTAAAGGTGGATATCCTCAGCCAAGCCAGCGACGCTGATAGCCACTGCGGCCACCACCGATCTGGCACATGAGTCCCCTATACCAAAGCAGTCTGGAGCTGCTGTTTGGCCACTGCCCTGCCCTGGTCCGCACCTGCTTAACCGTAGTCTGCAATCGGGCGGGAAGATGAGGATGACCTCATCCAGGGAGCCCAACAGGGCATGAGAAAAATGTGCCATGAGGGACGGCGAACTGGCCTGACGAAGGCCGAGAGAGGACTGAGCGTAGACTTTTCGCCCGACATAGTCCAATTGCTTGGACTCCTTGTCAGGAGGTTTGTCCACATCCTCGGCGCTGCCGGCGAGAAAACGCTGTCGGTAACCAACCCTCAGCAGAGGGTGTTCAAAAAACCGGACAAGGAACCGTAGACTGCATACTTCCTGGCCATCCTGGCCAAGGCGCAGGGCAGGAAGCAGGCGCGCTGCCAAAGCTCCAGTGCGGACTCCACTATGGCCTCGGCCACCGGAAAGGCCTCCGTCCGAGTCCCCTCGGTCAGAATCTCCTTGAGGGGATACCTGGCCTGCTTGAACGGGTTCGAGCTCCATCCCGGTGGACTCCGAGATGAGCCAAGCAGTCCTAGGAAGGACGACGGCTATCGTCCATTGACTGACCTCCTGAAGACTCCAAGTCCAGTCGCTTGGAGAAAAGGGAGGAATCATCTCGGACTCGGAAGAGTCCTCGAAGAGCTGCCTCTGGCCTGAGCCACCTTCACCTGCCGAGGTCGGTGCAGGAGGGAGGTAACTGACAGCCCGATGGGGTAGACCCTTAGCCGACCGAGAATCCTTGGTCGGAGCCCCAATAGGTGGCTGTGGAGGCGGAGGTTCCACTGGAATTGGTGGAGCAGCTGGTTTTGGCCGAACAACCGGCCTGGGTATAGGCTCCTCGGATAAGTCGAGGGGTTGTGTCGGCCGCTCCGGTGACAGCGGCTAATGGCCGGGGAGGCGGCGGGTGGCTTACTCCCGGCCAGGAGGAGCTGTTGCAACATGGGGTCCTCGTACCGTCGGCTAATTTTACGCCAAGCCTCCCTCAATCTGAGGAGAAGGACCGAGGACGTGACGCCGCGCTCACGCTGATGCAGAGACCGCCTATGACGGTGGGATCGGCTGGACGCGAAGAGGTCGAGACCGAGACCAAGTCCCGGAATTTCCAGTCGGTGCGGGAGGTGTTGGCGGAACCGGCTCCCTCCGACTCGGATGGTCCATCCGGGGCTCGAACGGAGGCACAGGCGAGCCACAGGATCCCCAACTCCTCCTGGGGAACCGGGGAGAGGAATCTCGCTGCTAAAAGCGACAGCCCGTCCAGCAGGTCGAGAAAAAAATCTCGACTTCGTCGGTGAGTCTCAGTCAACTGACCTGGCAGGGACACCGTGAGGCCAGTGGCGGCGAGCAGTCGACGAAGCCGACGGTCGACGACTCGGGGAGAGGGACCTTTCCCGCTCCCAAGAGCGTCGACGGAGGGACTTACCCCTGTCCTTCTTTTTGGACCGAGAATAAGGTCCAGCAGACGTAGGCCCTTCTCCCTTAGTGGAGAGGGACAGACAAAGCTCCTTAAAAGAAGCCGTGTAGGAAGAACCCAGAGAGAGCGGGATAAATGCCGCGGCCGAGGAAGATACGGCCCGCGCCGCCTCCTCTTCGAGGGCGATCATCCGCTCGAGCTGATCCGCCGAGCCCGCCGCCGCGGACACCGCCAACCGGGCCTCCTTGGACTTCACCGGAGGGAAACGCTTCTCGGGACGGCCCAGTTGCAATCGGGCAGCACGGTCTTCGAGGACGTAGGCCGAGAAAGATGAGCACAGGTCGCAAGCCTGCGGGTCGTGCTCAAGGCCTAACAGTAGACACCGTGGAGTGTGGATCCGTCCGAGACATCTTTCTGCCGCATGGGCATCTCCGAAATCGAGGTCGATTTGTCCATCGCGGCGCGAGGGATCGAAGACTAGAAGTCTTTTCTCAAAATTTATTTTTAAATCCAAAGCGGAGAAATAGGAACCAGTCTCAAGCGCAGGCGTTAAGGAGGGAACCTGAGCTTCCAAGCGGTAAGGAAGATCTGGCGTCATGGGGCGGGCGAGTTATACCACCCGGGTGGGTGGGAGGAGCAAGCTTGAAGACCTTCCGGCAAGATTTAAAACGGCAAGGATACCTGCCAATGAGTGTGGATGAACAACATATCCATGTCCCTAGAAGCAGAGCTCCTTAACCTACTCCGCACAGGGTCAGATGTGGGGACCCAAGTGCTTAGAGCCACATACGATTCTGTGGACTCTTTGGCCACAGCTGCAGCTTCAGGTGTTTGTCTCCGGCAACAATCTTGGCTCCGTATCTCCGGCTCTACACCGGACGTACAGAAGAATATTCTAGACGTCCCGTACAATGGCGAGGTACTCTTTGGTGAATCCTTGGAGAAAGTCATCACCAAACTCCAGGATGCAGGGAAGGCAGTCCGATCTGTACAGGCCATGTACAGATCCAGGCCTAGTTCCTTTCATAGGAACCAGAGCCGTTTTCGCAGCCAGCAACAAAGGCAGAAGCCACGTTCCGGTCAGCAGCAAAGGGGTGCTTTTCAGCGTAAAGCCCAGGCAGAGGCCAACGTTACACAAAACCGGCCCAGCCTGCAGGGACCAGTGCTGCCACAGCATGACTCCTTCCCGGCCCCCGACCCTCCTTTGGATCAACGGGCAAGAAAGGTCGGGGGTCGCATCTCTCGCCACTTTTTACGGTGTCAGTCGATCACTACCGACAGGTGGGTTCTCCAGTTGGTCAAGAAAGGCCATTTCATAGAATTTCTAGACCACCCACCTACAAGACCTCCCCTGCTCTCCCGTTACTCGGGTTAGCATGCCCTGCTCATACAGCAGGAGGTGCTTGCACTTCTGGGAAAAGAAGCCATAGAGCACATACCAAGGAACCAGAGGGAACTAGGATATTATTCCCACTTCTTTCTGGTTCCAAAGAAGACAGGGGACCTTCGTCCGATACTGGACCTCAGCGACCTCAACGACTCGGTCCTGTACAAATGCTTCTACATGGTGACCCTCCCAGGTCTGATTCCCATGCTAAAGCAGGGTGCTTTTGTAGTATCCCTAGACATGCAGGATGCCTACCTGCATATTCCTATTGCTCAGGCGCACATGAAGTTTCTGTGCTTCGAGTTTCAGGGTCGCCACTATCAGTTCCGAGCTCTCCCCTTCGGGCTGTCATCTGCACCTCGAGTGTTCACAAAGTGCATGGCGGTCGTAGCCGCATCTCTGAGGAGACAAGGCCACTACGTGTTCCCCTACCTGGACAATTAACTTCTCATGGCACCCTCCTGGGAGGCCCTGATGTCTGCCATTCACTGCACTCAGTCTCTGTTCGAGACATTGGGCATTATCATCAATTACGAGAAGTCACGCCTGGTTCTGTCCCAGACTCTGCAGTTCATTGGTGCAGTCCTGGACACTGTCCAAGGGAAAGCTTTCCTCCCCCCGGACAGAGCGGAACACATCAGATCCCTCATCAGGGACATTTCGTCGAAGAAGACCGTTCCTGCCAGGATGGTCCTTTGCCTGCTTGGACACATGTCTGTGGCCATTGCAACAGTCCCGCTAGCCCATCTCCACATGCGGGTAACCCAGTGGATTTTAAGGGTCCGGTGGGACCAAAGGCAAGACCATCTGCAGCATCCAATCCGGATTACGAAGGTCGTAATCTGAGACTGGCAATGGTGGCTAGATTCGAGGAATCTCTCAGCGGGAGTCCCCTTCATAGCGCCATCCCCGACTGTGACACTCTCCACAGATGCCTCAGGGTTCGGTTGGGGAGCACACCTCGACGGTGTCTGGTCTCAGTACCTGTGGACAGACCAAGGGTCTCATCTCCACATAAATATTCTGGAAATGAGGGCAGTTCTTTACATCCTGCAGACCTTCCAGTTGGAGATTCCACTGGGTACACTTCTGTTACAAACGGTTAATTCCATGGTGATGTATTACCTCAAACAAGGAGGCACCCATTCCCACCTGCTTTGCAGGGAGGCCATGAGAGTGTGGGATTGAGTCTTGCAACACGGCGCAAACCTCATTGCCATTCATGTTCCGGGAGTGGATAAAGTAATCGCAGACAGCCTGAGCCGCTCTCAGGCCAGAGTCCATGAATGGGAACTACTTCAGGAGGTAGCAGAGGATCTATTTCGCAGATGGGGTACTCCAGAACTAGACCTTTTCGCGTCCCCATCCAACACAAAACTGCCCAATTTTTGCTCACTAGATCCAGGGCCTGGTGTTTTCTGGTGAGACTCATTGTCCCTCTTCTGGGCAGGCAGATTCCTCTATGCCTTTCCCCCTTTACCGTTGATCCAGAGGGTTCTTCAAAAACTTCACAGGGAGCAGGCAACGCTTGTATTGATCGTGTCCTTTTGGCCCAGACAGATCTGGTTCCCTGTCTTGCATCAACTATCCCGGGAACCTCCACTGCCATTGCCAATCAACTCCCATTTGCTGTCTCAGGAGGCAGGTTCTTTGGTCCATCCAGACCTACGTTCCCTGAACCTACATGCTTGGCTCCTAGAGACGTAGCCATGATGCAACACAGGGTCTCACAAGAGGTGGCAGACATTCTCACTGCCACCAGAAAACCGGCTACCAACGCGACCTATGCCATGAAATGGCGCAGGTTTTACTTATGAGCTCAAGCGCACGGCTTATCGCCTTTGGACTGTCCAGAGAAGCTGGTATTGGACTACTTGCTGTCCCTTTTCCAATCAGGTTTGGCTTACTCCTCGATTAAGGTACATCTCTGTGCCATTTCAGCCTATCACGTCCCTATAGGCCGACGTACTATAGCTCAATTGGACATGACACGTGCCTTCCTGAGGGGTGTCCTCCACCTTAGGCCTCCGATTAAGGATCCCATTCCTCCATGGGCTCTACCCTTTGTCCTGGAGCAGCTCACGCTGCCACCTTTTGAACCAGCCGCAGATTGCGAGCTATGTCTTCTCTCTTGGAAGACGTTGTTTTTAGTTGCCGTTACCTCGGCCAGAAGAATTTCTGAACTACATGCACTTATGTGCAAAGAACCTTATTCAGTTTTCCACCAAGACAGGATATCCCTAAGGACTAATCCTAAATTTCTGCCTAAGGTGGTCTCAGCACTTATCCTTAATCAGGATTTCGATTTACCAGTGTATTTCCCTAAGTACTCTAATCGAGGAGAAGCCCTTCTACACACTTTAGATGTGCACAGGTGTCTCAGATACTACTTGACCAGAACCAAACATCACCGAAAATTGGACCAGCTTTTTGTCTCCTTTGCCCACAGGATGATGGGAGCTCCTGTTTCAAACCAGTCGCTGTCTAGGTGGCTCATTCAATGTATTATGTTCTGTTACCAGAAGCGCAACAAACCCCTACCGGGCTCGGTGAAGTGTCATTCCACCAGAGGGGTGGCTGCCTCTTTTGCAACTTCAGAGAACGTATTCACCTCAGCTGTTTGTGCTGCAGCTACTTGGAGCTCCATCCACACTTTAATCAGGCATTACAGCCTGGATATCGCATCGAGGCGAAGAGCAGGTTTTGGTCTAGCAGTCCTTCAGGGACTTCTGTCCTAGGCTCGATGTAATTTGAGGTTTTCTACCTTTCCTCCTCCCGATGGTGTGTGATTTCCAGGATTGCTTGGGAATCAGTCCTAATGGTGTAACCTGTTCCAAGAGCTGTTTCTCGAAGTAAGATAGTACAGTTACGTAAGAACTTACCGTAACAGTAGATCTTCGAGAACAGCTCTTGCTGCAGGTACTTTCCCTCCCACCATCCCCGCTGGAGGTAGATTCTAATCACAACATCCTTCTGCTAGGATAAGGCATTGACAGCCTCTTTAATTGCCATTTGATGGCGGATCCACAGTCTCCTCCGCTGATGTCATCCAGTGGCTGGGAGTCTCCGGCGGGAGAACTGGGGATTCTGGGGGACCGCCTCCTTATGTAGTGTGCCTGATGTTGGGGGTGGGACCGACGTCTGAGGCGGTCCCTGCTGAATACTGCTAGCTAGAAAATTTCCGTGGGGTCCTGGCGCCTGCTGGCTTCAGTCCTAATCATGTAACCTGCTGCAAGAGCTGTTCTCGAAGATCTACTGTTATGGTAAGTTCTTACGTAACTGTACTTTCCAAGTCATGCCATTTGGACTCTCCTTGGCCACAGGGTCTTCAATAAGTGAATTGCAGTGGTGGCGGCGGCATTCCTGCGGCACCCAGGGGTCCAGGTGTACCCCTACCTGGATGACTGGCTGATTGCTGGTTCACCCTGGGTGGAAGTGGAGCATTTTTGGGATCTGTCCCTCCAGACTTGCTTGGCCTTGGGTCTTCATGTTAAACTGACCAAGTTGGAACTCCACCCTTCGCAGGTCACCCACTTTATTGGGGCAGAGCTCGACTCCCTTCGTATCATTGCCTGACTCCCAGCCAACCGGACAGCAGACCTTACTTCTTTTGCCTGATCATTTCAGGTTGGGCACTTGCACCCTGCCCGGGACTTCCTATGGCTGCTGGGGTACATGGTGTCCTGCACCAGCATGGTCCGGTGGGCCTGTTGTTGGATGTGGCCTCTGCAGTGGGAGCTGGCCCACCAGTAGTTTCAGTGCCTAGGTCACCTGGACCAGCCTGTCATAGTGACGCAGCTGATGTGGGATGCCATCCAGTGGTGGCTTATCCCGGAACACCTGCAGGAAGGAGTCCTGTTCATCTGTCCAGAACCAGTTATCACTCTGATGACTGGCGCATCTCTGGTTGGATGGGGAGCACACTTGAGGGACCACAGAGCCCACCAGCTCTGGACTCCCATGTAGTCCCGGTACCACATCAACCTGCTGGAGCTCCACGCAGTGTGCCTTGCTCTGGTGGTGTTTGCTCCATCTGTCCAGGGGCAGGTTATGCAGATCCAAATGAACAACACCACGACCATGTGCTACCTCAAGAGGCAGGGTGTTAGGCATTTCTTCAGGTTGTATCAGCAGGCTCTGTGCACCTGGACCCTTGTGCACCGTGCACCCTCAGCCAAGTGGGCGAGGTGTCTCACAAGTGGTCTCTTCAGCAGGAGTTGGGGATCACCTGTTCTCCCAGTGGGGTACTCCTCTGTTCGACCTATTTGCCTCCTGGGAGAATGCAAACCTGAGGCTGTTCTGTACCCTCTCCCCACAATGCAGAACACTGATGGGGGGATGCCTTCATGAGGCCCTGGACCCCGGGCCTCCTGTATGCTGTCCCTCCCTATTCCCTGATCCACAAGGTGTTGGTCAAGGTGTGGAGGGACAAGGCATGAATGATTCTGGTAGCCTCGGACTGGCCGCACCAGTTCTGGTACCCAAATCTCCTCATCCTCAGCAGCAGGTCTTCATGGCGCTTGCCTCTGTACCCAGACCTGCTCTCTTGCCACTAGGGGAAGGTCTTGCACCCGGACCTTCAATCCCTGCACCTGACAGCCTGGTTCCTGAGTGGCTACAGTTCCAGCCTTTGGGACTCTCTAACAAGGTCCTTCATGTCATAGAAGCCTCTCGGAAGGTGTTGACTCACCAGAGCTATGACTTCAAATGGAAAAGCTTTTCCATTTGGTGCTCAAGCAGGGAACTAGACCCCCTGTCCTGCCCTATGGCTAGTAGCCTGGACTACTTGTGGTCCCTTTGTCGGGCCTGAGGTCGACGACTCTCAAGGTGCACCTAGCAGCCATCTGTGCATACCAGGCGCAGGCTGGTATGCCAATGGTGGTGCAGGAAAAGGTGGTTGAGTGCTTCTTTTAAGGCCTTGACCACCTGTCCCCACGAGTGTGGGAACCATCACCATCTTGGGACTTTTTACTGGCACTGGCAGTGCCAGTGCTGATGGACAAGCCATTCAAACCAGTGCACATGTGCGACATCTCCCACCTGTCATGGAAGGCCACCTTCATACAGACCTGCCACTAGAGGGATTCTTGGTCTTCTACATAAATCACCGTATTCTTTCGTGGGCAACATGGCCGCATTATCATTCTACTTCTTTCCCGGTTCTGCTACAAGGGGACTTGAGTCTGAAGGGTGGATGGCCACTAACTAAGCTGCTCCTGATCTCCTTGTTCCCCTTTCTGCTGTATTTTCTCATCTATGTTTTAAATGGTTACCTTGGTGGGCAAATTTCTTGCCTAGAAAATATTGCACTAATACAAATCACGAGACCACTCAATCTGGGACCATGGCTCTCCTTATTGTGTTTTTATTGCTCCTAAGGTGCAGAGTTTTCAGCAATACAGTGCAATCCGAAGTACCTCAATGCAATACAGTTCTCCAATGTACCTTGTCAATACCTAATGTTATAACAGTCTACCGTGCAGACACTCTGTCATTCTCCTCTCCCCTTTTAGCCTATTCCCCCCGGTTAGCCTACACCCCTTTGCTACTGTCCTCACCTATGTCTACCCAAGCACTTACATTGATCACAATCAACTGTCATTATAGTGGCGCGCGCTCTTGCGCAGCACGATATGGGTTGCCACAAAGAAATAAAAAGCAGTCTCCATTCTTATAAGCCCTTAAAGAAAGTTATACTTCTGCTTCTTCTCTGCTCAGGAAATGTGGAGCTCAACCCTGGCCTCCCCCTACAGCTTACCTTGCCTATCGATTTTGCTGAGGCCACAGGTCTCAAAATGATGATGGTCAACATTTTAAGCCTGCCTAAAAAACTTGTACAGCTGCAAGCCTGGGCTGCACACGTTAACCCAGACCTTATCATAATTACTGAGTCGTGGTTAAAAAAGACAAACACTGATCAACAAATATCACTGCAGGGCTACAATTTATTTAGAGCAGATAGAGAGTCTAGAGGTGGGGGTGTGGTTATCTATGCCAAATCTAAGTACTTGGTCACCATTATTAGTTGCAAATCTCTAGCCAAGGAATTTAAGTTAGTTTCATTGAGCCTTCGCCTCCTCCTCGAATGTATCACTATCCTAGGTGGCTACAGACCCCGTCTGGTGGTGATGAAGTCCTTAATCTTTGAAATCCATGTTCGCAGATGCAAAAACTGAAACAATATTTCTAGGAGATCTAAATATGGACTGGCTGTCACCTAAATCACATGGCCTCAAATCCCTTTGTGACGAGCAGGTCTTGGGCAATTAGTCAGAGAACCTACTAGGAACAACACTCTAAATACTGCCAACAGTTCCATTCTAGATGTGGTACTAACCACCCATCCACACAAAATATCTCATTTGGCAGTGTTTCACAACTCATAGAGCGATCATGGAATTGTTGCTTGCATAAGATCTCAAATTAAGGCCCGCCGCAACCCATCTTTATAACAAAAGATCCTTTCGCAAATTCAGTGCAGTAAACTTCCTATCTGACCTGAGCATGATCAGATGGCAAGATCTTTACCTAGCCAAAGATGTCAACAAGGCAGCTTGCATCCTTAATGACAAACTCACTACAATAATAAATAAGCATGCCCCTTTCATCAAAGTAAGGGTATGGAACAATTTCAATCCCTGGTTCACCTCGGATCTCAAGGCAGCCCTTATAGCTCGAGATAAGCTCTGGGCTAAAGCTAGACATTCCAAAGAATCTTCGGATTGGCAGGCCTTTAGAACAGCCAGGAATAACTGTGTGAAAAAACTTTGCTCTGCTAAAGCTAACTATTTTATTTCTACTCTCGAACAAGCTAAAGGTAACCTCATAAAATATGGAAGACTATCAAAGCTATAGAAGGACGGCCCATGGCCCCCTCTGTCCCAACAAAGATAGTCGCAAGTGGCAAGATTGTGGAAAACAAGTCCCTAATCCTGGAGGAACTTAACTCCCACTTTGCCACAGCTGGATTAGCTTTTGACTGGTCACCTTATGCTGGTGCTGCGGTGAGCCAGCATACCCTCCCGCCACATCTAGTCCTGGACCCAGTCCCTTCCAACTGCGCGAGATAACTTATAAAGAAGTAGAAGATTCTCTTCTTAACTTAGACACCAAAAAAGTAGGGACGGGCCATTGGAACCCTTTTTCCAAGGTCAGGCTATGCCCATCTCACTGCCCCAATTCTCCACATCTTCAATCTTTCCATTACATCTGCTGCTGTCGTCCTGCTGGAAATCAGCACATATCCTCCTCTATTTAAATCTGGTGACCCATGCGATGTAAACAACTATAGGCCTATCTCCATATTGCCTATCCTTTTCTAAAGTTCTCAAAACTGATCTATATTCAGTTAAAATCTCACTTGAAACCTTCTCTCTCATTAACCTAGCTCAATCTGGCTTCCGGCTAATCATAGCACAATCACTGCACTAGCAAAAGTAACCAATGATTGGATCTCTGCTATAGATGCTAAGAAGGTAACTGGTGCAGTCTTTTGGACCTCAGCAAAGCTTTTGATACTGTTGATCACAAACTATTAGTCAATTGCCTTGCAAAGTTGGGTGCCACATACCATACCACCCAGTGGTTCTCTAGCTACCTAACTGGAAGATTCCAAAAAGTAAAGGCAGAAGGCTTTTTTTCTGCTGCCTTGCCAGTTGCAAGAGGAGTCCTCCAAGGATCCATCTTAGGCCCTATCTTGTTTTCTCTGTACATTAATGACTTAGATGCTAACATATCTATGTCCAATCTGCACTTTTTTGCAGATGATACTGTGTTGTATACTTCTGGCTCATCGTTATCTGAAGTCAAAGGAGTGCTTCAAGCGGACTTCGCACAACTTGAGCATAATTTAATAAAGGCAAAGCTTCTGCTCAATGCCAAGAAGACTAAAGCGATGATATTCTCCCGCAGTGCTGTCTCAGGCCCCCAGTACTCTTGCCCAAGACTTCATTGTCACCACGCTAAACGAGCTCTCTGGAAGTTGTAACCAAATTTAAATATCTAGGTATCTGATCACAATAAATTATCTTTCAGTGACCACATCAAGATGTCTCTAGAAGGTTAAAGCAAGGTTAGGTTTCTTCTACAGAAATAGGCCCCTTTCCTCCTTGAAACCTCAACAAGCTTGTACAGGCCACTTTTCTCCCCTACTGACTATGGCGATGTAATCTATTCCTCCACCACTCTTGCAAATCTAAGTAAACTGGACATCCTTTATCACCGCATGCTAGTTCATTACCAACTCCCTCACTGCTCGCACCACTGTGACTTATATGCAGCTGTTGGTTGACATCCCTTACTACTAGACGCCTGCTCCATGCTGGGCTATGGACTCTTAAACTGCTCCTGCAGAAATTGCCAAGCTATCTCTTTCCTTATTAGTATCTCATATAGTGCGCACTGTTAAGAAAATCTGACTTTATTATGCTTGACATACCAAGGACGCGACTTCCTTTGGTAAACGTATATTGCATATGCCCTTCCTCCATTTGGAACCAATTATAAACCGTACTGAAACTAACTAGCACAGTTTCAATAAACTTCTACAAATCGCTAAGTTCAGCCAAAATAAAAGACACCTGTAACTGTCATTAAGTCTCTTCCTTCCCCATGTGTGCCATATTTATCCACTGGTAAGGTATAATTGATTTGTCATATTAACTGCTTCCTTCCCTTCTACTCCTGGCTTTACTTTTGCTTACGCTCCACTGCTACTCTATCAAATCTCCTCCCTCCCATATCAGTTGTAGACTGTTGTTTGTCCTAGCTGCCAAAATACTGTATATTTGATTTGATTTGATTTGATTAAATCAAATCACACCAGTCATCATGTTTCATTTATCAGTATGCGACCATAAGTCACTTCCCTGTCTCATATCAATGTTTACCACCTGCGGTCACCCTATGTGGTACCCTTGTATGTATATCCAGCCTGCATCATGTAACGTGTATTTCATGTATATACTGTTATTACCTATCTGTGTTTGTACTTTAAGTGTTTATGTCACAGGACCTCCTTGTGAATGAGCTTGCTCAATGGAGTTTTCCTGCAATAAACTTGAACTTGAACTATCACCTCTACCAGAAGGATCAGTGAGCTCCAGGTACTCTTGATGGAGTCTCCTTATTTGGTTTTCCAGAAGGAGAGGGTTGTCCGCCCCCAACTCGAAGTTCCTTCCAATGGTTGTTTCGGAGTTTCACCATAACCAGGTGATAAACCTCCCGGTGTACTTCACCAGTCCAACTTCGGAGGCCGAGCACAGGCTCCACATGTTGGACCTGCGATGTACACTCGCTTATTATACAGAGCGCTTGGCTGGAGTTTTGGGAGAGGTTCACCAGCTCTTTGTCACCTGTGCTGAAGCCATACCTGGCAGACTGGCAGTTAAGCAGACGATTGGCAAGTGGTTTGTCTTCTGCATCAAACTCTGCTGTATGATGGCTGGTAGGGAGCCTCCTGTTGGGCTAAGGGCTCATTCCACTAGTCATACCACTGCCTCAGTGGCTGCTTCCAGGGACATCCCTATCCAGGAGATCTGCAGGGCTTCTGCCTCAAAGTCAGCACACACCATCATCTCACATTACCACAACGACCTTGAGTCACACCGTGATGCTGCTTTTGGTGCCTTAGTTCTCCTCTTCCTGTTCCCTAAGTAGGGGTGTGCACCTTGCCCCCTCTTCCCGGAGAACTTGCCAAAGTGTGGATAAGTGTACCATATCCAAGTCCCTAGAAATGAGGGTTACTCACCTGTAACCTCTATGAGTGATATATGGTGCACATCCACACAACTCATCCGACCTCCCTTGGCAAGTAGCACACGTATCCCTGCTTCCAGCCTGAAAGATCCGAGGTCATGGGGTGGATCTAAGAATACCACCCAGGTGGGTGAGAGGAGCTTAGCTTGAAAACGTTCTGGCTGAACTTAAAGGGAAAGGAGGACTGCCAAAGTGCAGATGCGCACGATATACCACTTCTAGAACTATAGTTACAGACGAGTAACCCTCTTTTCTAGTGGTCATCACCTCTGCCCACAGAGTTTCTGAAAGTCATGCTTTGGTCATGGATCCTCTGTGTACTGTTTTCCACAGAGATAAGGTGATCCTCCCCATGCAACCCAAGTTCTTACCCAAGTAAGCGTTAAGGTTTCACTTAAATCAGCCTCTTGTGCTACCTACATAATTTCCTGACTTCCAAAAAAAATAAGAGCACATTCTTCATTCTCTGGATGTCAGGAGAGCCCTGAAGTTCTGCCTAGGCAGAATTAAGGACTTCAGGTGGCCCAAAGAGCACTTTGTCTCCATTGACCCTAATTGGATGGGACAGCCTGTTGCAGTTAAGTGCATTTCTGCCTGGATTGTGAACTGTCTGCGCCACTACTATGCTATGGTGCAGGTCAAACTGGAAGGCCGGGTATGCGCCCACTCCACCAGAGTGGGTGCCACGTCCCTGGCAGAGATTCGATCTGTTCCTGTCAATATTTGTAGATCCACTACTTGGAGCACAGTGTACATCTTTGTCAAGGACTCTGTCCTGGATGTCCATACCAGGCAGCATGCCTCCTTTGGCAGGACCATCCTCAATAGACTTTTGTTCTGAGTGAGTCTCGGCTCCTGCCACCCTTACCCATGGGACTTTTCGTCTGAGCGTGGTATACTATCCCATTGGTGTGAATCAGTGGTGAAGATTGATTCCTGGAAGGTATGAAACTTACGTACTCACCGTAATTCTTGTTGTTCTAGGAATATTTTCACCATTGATTCATACACCCACCCACCATCCCCCAGGCACTTTCAGTCTGTTTGTTGGTCTTCACCCCTTGTTCTTGGTTGGGGGCTGTGAAGACACCATGTTGCTGGTTTGTTGACCATTCTTACGTGGGTCTCTATGGCTATCTTATGCCCTTAGGTTAAGTGCATAAGTGTTAGTTAGGTAATGCTGCACCTCCTCGTTAAAAAAAAAAAAAAAAAAGTACTGAGGTGGCTGACTGCAGGTGCTGAGGTAAGCCTGTGCGATGAGCTCCCCCTTGCGGCACCACACATGCGCACTGCTTGCCTTGGCACCAGGCCTCCTAAAACGTTCTGGCTCCTGCAGGGTCCTAGTGCCTTTGGCTCAGAACTCATTGGTATGAATCAGTGTTGAATATATTCCTAGAAGATCAAGAATTAAAGTGAGTGTGTAATTTTCATTTCTTTAATTACTGGGTAAATTTTACCCGTGATGCTCATCCAACTTGGGGTGTGTTGTTATTTGGCGTAGTTGTTTGCTTTTCTTTTTTAACCCAGGTAGTTGGCTGTTGGGATCTCTTTTGAGCCACCTCAGCTATTCTCTATGGTAATGATGAGCATAAGCACAGATAAGCTTATACTGTACCGCTACTATTCATTTTGCTGTAGATTCTAAATGTCTCAATCTTTTATTATTATGATTTTAATTCCTTCCGCTCCCCAATTGTTTATGTAGTCCGTGGAGCGGATAGTTTTCTCAGTAGGTTCATGCATTAGAGAAAGATAATTTTGAGTAAGGACTTTTAATATGAACACTGTGGGCACTTGTACTTTATTCTTGAATATTTATATTTATGCACTATTGCACAGTGTTATCACTTTGCACTTTGAATTTCACTTTAACAGTGACCGGTGCTCCCTTTAGTAATTTGCATCTCTTGCTATGATTATATGCCTTTGAAAAAGCGCGATGCAGTGACACGAAATATTGGCGCCTTCCAAGGAGGTGTTTCCCTTTCCATGTATTGCACGATAAATTGGCTCTTTACTCTAAAACTGTGAAGGTATTCTTCTTACTTTTGAATGTTTTGTAGCCCAACTACTCCAGGTCCTGTGCTTACAGTGCCTTCTTGGGAACAGGGAGATCACAGATTAAAACCCTGCTAGGGTCGCATGCTCACTGTGCAACCTCGTGCAAATCACTTGAACTCTGAGTGCTACAGACCACCCTGTGGCAAAAATGGATAGAAGCAGTGCCTCACTGTGGTGCACCCTCTCCCCTCAGTCTGAGGGGTCAAATGGGGAGGAAAGACAGAGGCGTGTTAAATTAGGTTACACAGAAAGGACAGTGGGAGCCCATTAACGAAGGTCTGAAATCCTATATGTAATAATTCTCCTTTGACAATGTTGTCGCTAACAGACAAGGAAATTACTGTAAGTGTGAAGGAATGTCTCCTGTTGCATCTCAGCTGAGCTGTGCTGGGTAAATAAATTGTAAATTTGTAATAATTAGTTTCTCGATAAAAGAGTGGG
This sequence comes from Neoceratodus forsteri, assembly GCA_016271365.2. Lineage (NCBI taxonomy): Eukaryota > Metazoa > Chordata > Ceratodontiformes > Ceratodontidae > Neoceratodus > Neoceratodus forsteri. The sequence continues at coordinate 1,820,655,885 of CM057449.1, read as the reverse complement.
TCTCTGTGGAGGAAATTGACTCTTAGGGCTCGATTCACAAAGGGGGCATAGATCGGGACAAGCTGCAGCAAACAGCAGCCTGCATTGAAGCCCAGTATGCCAGGGACCCTGCACCCTATTCTCTTAACTGGCAGGGTCCCAGCGGCAAAGTCCTTAGGTTTGCGGCAACCCTGGCCATGCGCCAAAAGACCGGCACAGCAGGAGGGCATGCCACAAGCTGTGGGGTGGCTGTGCACCAGTCCAGCAGGTCCCCCCACACACACACACACACACCACCCGCGCTGTATGCAGTGCAGACATTATGTGGTAATGTGTAGTACCTGACATAGAAAGGAAAAGAATAATAATACAAATCCCCTGGTGGCCTAGCTGCCCCTCGGATATGCTCATTACTCCAGGTGTGAACACTTCATTTACTCTGGTGGTCTAGCTGCTCTCCCCACCCCAATATGCTTGTTATTGAGGAGTGAAAAATACCATTTACGCTGGTAGTCTAGCTGTCCTCTCTCTGTCCCAATATGCCCATTATTGAGGAGTGAAAATATTAATACTCTGGTGGTCTAGCGGTCCAGGCCCCCCCGGCATGGTGACCACCACCATGCCCCCACCCTGAATCTTAATTGGCAACCGTCACACTCCTCTATCACCACCTCAGCCAGCGCAACTGAATGGTCACAGAGCGATATTACATACAGTACATGCTCATTGATTATCAGTGAGCGTGTACTGTATTGTAGTATGCATTCAGTGACAGTTCCCTCGGCACTGACTGAGGTGGTGGGAGGAGGTGTGCCAGTCACCAGCTGGGGTTTGGGTTAGGGGAGGGGGTGGCCTGCACTACATGCCTGGGTGGGGGGCGGACTGCTAGACCCCAGGAAATTATATTTTCACCCTCAGTAACCGCATATCGGGTTGGGGAGGGACTGCTAGACCACCATGGTAAATGAGACTTTTCATTACTCAATAATGGGCATATCGGGGTGGGACAAGAGATTGCTAGACCACCAGGGCAAATTATATGAATCACTCCTCAGTACTGGGCATATCAGGGCAGGGAGAGGGACCGCTAGACGACCAGGGTAAATGATATTTTTCATGTCTCAGTACCGGACATATGGGGGCAGGGGAGGGACCGCTAGACCACCAGGGTAAATTATATTTTTCATGTCTCAATACCAGGCATATCGGTGCAGGAGGAGGGACTGCTAGACCTCCAGGGAGATTTGTATTATTATTCATTTCCTTTCTGTGTCAGGTACTGCACATTACTGCGCAATGTCAACATGGGACATATCGGCGCTGGGTGTGTGTGTGTGTGTGTTGGGGGAATGTTGCACATTGCTGTAACTTGCTAAACTCCTCCAGAGGGCATTGTTCTAAGTACCTTTAAACCAGCCCTGGCTGGTCTAATGGTACTTAGAAAATCGTTCTCTGGAGGAGTTTAGAGAATCCCATTTACGGGGATGTGACAGCTTGCGTCTGCCACATTCCCCTAGAGCCGTGTCACAGCCCATTTGTGGGTGGACGGGTGGCGCAAGCCCTATCTGGCGCAGACAGCCTGTGTTTGACACAGGCTGCCTTTGAGAATCACTCCTGGCGCATCGTTTGGCTCCAGGGTCACTTTGCACCATTCTTTGTGGTGCAAGCCCCTTGCGCTGCACTGGGGGCTTTGAGAATCGAGCCCATAGAGTTAGAGTGGGTCTCTATGGAGGAAATCGACTCTTAGAGCAAATGTTCTTTTTGCACTGAAGATAAATTACTCCATAGAAAGGACTGTGCTACTTTAGAAAACTTTCTGAGATTCTTTAATGCATTGTTTTTAACTTTCTATACAGTAAATGTCAGTGCAATGCTGTTTGAAGAATGTCAATAAATCTGGTGTTAATGCAGTAATTTTATTGTGCTTTAAAGTTAACCTCATTATGTTTAAAAGGTCACTTCTTGATGTCTGTTTTCACAGGAAAGGGCACTGCTTTACATTCTCACAGCAGCAGATGACTTCCTCTTCTGTGTACAAGCAGCCTCCAAAAGCTGCTGTTTACCCAAGGCCCTCTCCCAGCACGTGATCCGCCGCCTGACAGAAGGATTGGATGGGAGCGTCAGTGACTTGAGGGGAGAAGCTGATAATGGGCTGGACACTGCCAGCCTCCTGCAGGGACACCTTGGTAGTTTAGGGAGTATTGAAACACTGAAAAGAGTACAGGATGAGCTGTGTGTCAGCAGCTGTGAGTCCGCTAAAACAGTCTGTGAGTCCTCTTTGCTTTCTTCCACCCCACCCTGTGAAGAACTTTCAGCACGAGACATGTACTTGCCAGTCTGCGAATTGGAAAGCAAGCAAGCAGATGGCACCGAACAAAGCACTGACGACATAAAAGATGAAGAGGGTGCATGCAGTGTGTTTACTACAGAGAGTGGCGGTGCTGTAGATAAGTTGGTTCCTCGACCTGACAGTCTAAAAGGAATTCACTCATTTCAAAGAAGCCAGAGTAGTGGTACTAGCTTGGGACTAGCATTTCCTACACAGAATGGATCATTAGCGATTGCACGTTGGCCAAGCAGTACTGATAGGACTGTAGTGCCTGAAGACTGGGAGAGTTTTCCTTTTTCTCCAGCGTACGATCAGACCTTCAGCAAAGCAGAGGGTGCCGGTGACAGGTATGGACAGACTTGTTTATCTGCAGCATTCGAGTACTTAAAAGGAATACAGAAGAAGGGAAAACAGGTTATTCCTAATGACTCTAATATTGATTGATCAGAATTTGACAGACTAGGAAATCCACATTTAGGCATAGCGCACATGCTTCAAGTGGGTCACGGTCACTGTTACAGTAGCAGGGTATTGTCTAACATTTCAAGACTAATGAAGGGAGCAAGGCAGATACATGTAAACACTTGCATAAGTATAGTAGTGTATATATGTATAAACTTGATTGTATTAGTGAGGGGTTCTCAAATGGTGAGGCCAGCCTCCGTGAAGAGGCTCCAACCTGTTCTAGGGGAGGCTCAAGCAAGTCTGAAAAAGTACTGTATTTAAATTGTGAGGTTTATGTATTTTGTGTGAAAAGGTGAAGCAAACTGAAAGAGGATAATAGTAGGTGAATTGTATGTATTTATTTACTAATAGGTGACAAGGGAAGGTGAATGGGCCAAGGCTCATTTCCGGTGTACCCAGGGAAGGGTAGGGAGTGAATACATTTTAAAAGGTAACTGCAAAACAATCAAAAAATACACAGTGAACAATAGTGCAAACAAATATGAACAATAAACTAATAATGAGTGGTGGTAATTGATCGATTTGTAGACTGATGACAGAACAGCCCAGATACAAGGGTTGAACATAGAAGTGCTCAGAGCAATAGCAGGAAGGAGCAAAGTAATCCCCGAGAAGCTGCTTAGGAGCTGGGAAGGAGGGGGAGAGGTAAAGTATGTAGGAAGGTTATTTCATGTAGAGAGGAAACAAAGAAAGTAGTCTGACCCATGAAGGTACTGCAACAAGGGTTCAAGAATTAAAATAGCGGAGCAAGTAGGCTGGTCTGTGGGGGGGGGGGGGTTATAATAAGTTGAATAATAATATTTGTTTCTTTTATTTATTTGTTATTCAGATAACACCTTTGAGCACATGGGCTCTTTTTCAAAGGTTCCACATCAGTATAAGACAAAGAACCGAATGAAAGAGCTGAATGTGAGCCAAGTACTCAAAGGGGGTTCAATATATTCATGGTGTACTGCATAAAGTACAGTATGTTATTTTTCTTTGGGGAGGCCCAAGCTTATTTCAGTTTTTGGGGAGGCTCAAAATCTTTTCCATGGATTTGGGGAGGCTCACTGTGACAAAGTCTAAGAACTATTGGTGTATACATATACATACTAATATAGTTATACAGTAAAGTACAGATGAATAACACAAGTGGATATAGAGGGTGAGAGCTCAGAGGGGTTGGTCAGTAAATTGGGGCTGTACAGGCTTGGGGGTTCTGGCAATAGCAGGAGACAAGAAGATGAACATACAAGGTGTGCTCGAAGCCTTGGATAGTAGCACTGGTCTCCATGTCATTAGGGAGGGGGTTCCAGGCTGGTGGAACAGCAAAGGAAAAGACCTTGGTGCTGATTGTCTTTTGAACATGGGTTATGTGAAAGAGATCCTTGGCCTGAGAATGAAGCATGTGGAGCTGCCTTGACTTGGTTGACCGCCTGCACAGGTAGGCAGGGTACTGTCAGAGCACACACTTGTGTATCAGTGTAGTCCATTTATGCTTTGTTCTGTTGTCCAGAGTAAAAATCCAAGATCACTGCAGCCACAGACATGGCTAGATAATTCTTGAACTCTCTGTGGTATCCCCCTAGAGAAATGTCTTGCCTGCCTACCTGTAGAACCACTAAAGGGCTACTAGAGAGAATCTCTTTAAATATGTTGCAGAATATCTGGAACTGTCTGAATGTCTTTGACGGGAACTGTACATTAGACAGTGGTGAGCTCTTTTATTACACCCCAGCGAAAACCACACATATTGTAGTACACCACTGTTAACTTTCTGCAGGGAGGTAGTGGGTGCAAATCTGTAAGCATCACTGCCGTATTCCTGAGCAGGTACTAAGGATTGCCGTAGAATTAAGCTCCTAGGGTATGGGTTGAAGCAGTTTCACCCAGTATAGAGCCCCAAGTTTGTAGAGTGCACCCCTTACAGGTCTAACGAGGTGGTTGGTGAATTTCAGCTGAGGGTCCAACCAAAAGTCAAGGCACTAAGAAGGTGTGGACAGTTTCTAAAGTGGGCCTAGAATGTGGCCAGATCTGTAGGGAGTAGGAGACAGCAGCCTTACTATTAAATACTATTACTTCTGTTTTGGTACTGTTAATAATGAGTTTACTTCCATCCATCCAGTTTTGTGTTACAGAAGGTAATCTGCAGTATATTAGTGAGTTCAGCTGAGAACTTGGATTTGGTGTAGACCACAGTTTTGTCTACATAAAGGTGTGCTGTGATGTTAAGGATGTTGCAGATGGAGGGGTAGGTCATTACAAATATACTGAACAGCATGATCCTTGGGGTATGCCAGTGTTCAGAGTTTTGGTGAACTTTCGCCAGTTAAACTGGTTGGTATCTGTCCTTCAGATACTATAGAGTTTTAACGTGGTCAGAGAATTTTGTGAGAGCCCAAGTTGGCATAGCTTAAGAAGTAGGAGATTGTGGCCCATGGCGTTGAACATCTTTGTGAGGTCGTAAAGATGCTGCTTATGTGGTACCCTTCATCTATGGCTAAGACATGTCATTCGTGACTTATAAGAGGAACTCGACAGTGACATTACAGTTGTTTGGCTGGAAACTAGATTGTGCCTCAGAGAGACAGTTGTGTTTAAGGATGTGATCTAGAAACTGCTTATGCTCTAGTTTTTCTAGGAGTTTGCCATGGACCGAGAAAACAGAAATTGGCCAGTAGCTGTTTGGGTCAGATGGCAGTCCTGACTGGAGGAGAGGGGTGACAATGGCTACTTTCCAGGATGACGGGAATGGCCTTGTGCTTAAGGTGAGGTTAAATAGGGCAGTGACAGGGTAAGCAATTGGTGCTGCTGCAAACTTTCAGAATCAGGGTTCCGTGCCATCAAAGCCATCATTTTAGTGATATCGAGTTCACTCAGTATTTTATATATCTCCTCTTGGTTAATGTCAGTGATGATGAAGGATGCTGCTGGAGCAGAAAAACTCAGTGAGTTGGGGAGCTGATGTGGAGGTAGCTTGTGAGTGAGGCTGTGACTGTGCGGGCAGAGGGCAGTTGAGATTGTAAAGTGAAAATTTAAGGTGCCAGTGATCTTCATGTTCCTGGATAGAACATACTGTACTAGACAAAATCAGCAGGCAGCTTTCTTTTTTATGAGGGTTACCTAAGACAGTAGCAGAGTTTGTTATATCAGAAGTAAGTGTGCTGGAAGGCAGCATCATCCAGCACTGAGTACCTATCTATTTGTTGGGAAATCCTGCCAGAGCCATTTATTTGCTGTGTTGCATTAGGAAGGGGTTTAGACTCCTTGTGCATTAGTCCTTCCAGCTGTAAAATGTAGTGGCAGCAGGACTTCACTAAAAATGGAAGTTGCAAATTATTTGTGTTCTCTTGGATAAACTTTTGTTTTTTCTCCCATATAGCTTTTTGCCCACCCACTGCCACCTGCTTCTGTCATCGTGCCCTTCCGGACTCTCTCAAGGGCCAACACATACGGTGATGGTGGGGCATAGGCATTTTTTCCCTGGTGTTTCTCCCCGTTCCCCACACTGGGATATGCACATAGATGTGCGTGGAGGTGAGTGCATGGCCCACAGTCCCGCAGCACTCCCTTCTACTGCCCTCCTAAACCTGCACCACCACCTGGGCCCCTGGCAGTCATTCGGCAGGACGTGCAGGCCCCCCCCTCTGGAAAAGGAGAGAAGCCTTCGGGTGATCAGTCCTTTCCCTCCCCAGCCGACCCCCAGGCACCCGCACTCATCACTGAACACAGGTCGCCGGTGTGGCAGGTGGTAAGGTGCCAGTGCCTCAACCCTCCACACCACTGAACCGGCAAATAAACTGTTTTAAAGGTTATATTTTGTTATGGCAAAATGCATATATTGCATATATGCATCTTTGAGGATATCTACCTTCATTGAGCCACATCTTAGGAACTGTAAGCCGATGACGTCAGGACCACCCAGAAACCTTATCCAGCTGGGCCATCCATGTTAATGCACTTTGGCACCACCTATATAACGTGGCCAGCCACATCATTTCTTATTTTGTACTGCTATCCGCCTCTCATCAGACTGCCAGAGAATCAGTGCTGAGACTCACTGTTGCTTTTGCCAGTGTTTCTTGTAATTAATTTTTTGTGTTGCTTGCACACATGTACAAAAAACAGGTTGTGTCATTCAGCAGTTAGGGAGCAGGCCACGATTCATCAAGAAATTCGGCCACGTCACCACGCAATCAGCTGTTTTGGTGCCTTACAAGCTACCAAAACAGCTGACTGCGTGAGTGCCCATGAGAAGCTTCTCCGCCGGCCTCACAGTCCGCAGTGGTGTCGGCCAGAAAGTCGCCTGCTGTTCCAGTAGCCTTCCTGGTGAAACATTTCAATAAATAAATTAAAAAGCCGATGGGGTGTCCAATCCTAATCGGCATAATGCACCCCCCAAATGGCTCATGCATCCCTCTCCAGCACACTGTATGGCCGACGGGGGTGCCCAGTCCCCCGTCAGCTCCACTGCCTCCCCCAAACAAACTTCCATCTGCCACGCTGTGAGCCCACCCCAGCATGACAAAAGTCTCCTTGGCCAATGGGGGTACCCACACCCCCGTCGGCTCCACTGCCCCCCCAAACAAACTGCCTAGTGCCATGCTGGAAGCCCACCCCAGCGTGGCAAAAGTCCCCTGTTGTCTTTAAAAAAAAAAAAAAAAAGACCTAGAAAAACAACAAAATGGTCCCTCATTGATTCTCTTGCCCCCACCCCACGTCCACCCTCTGCATACCCCACCTCCCCACACCCCCACTTCACCCCATACTTACCTCCGGAGCCCAGCGCGATGATCTTCGGTGGACCGGGAACGTGTCTGCTCTCTTCAGAGCAGACCGCGAACTGAAGAAATGCCAGTAAGCTGTATAATGGCATAAATATTTGTTTTTTTTCAACTTTGGTGCATATCGCAGCCATTTTGGGGAATTTTTTTATCAAAGTTTCAACATGGGGTTCTTGGGACCCCACCTCATGAAAACAGTCACTGTAATTTTGTTATTCGGTCCCGAAAGGTGATTTTGTGGTCACTGCTCAGAACCGCTTTTCGGGACCGATTAATGAAACGACAATGTCACGGTTCATGAGGTAGGCCCCCAAAAACCCTATGTTGAAACTTTGGTGAAAACATTCCCCAAAATGACTGTTTTACGAGTGTGCGTTGCGCAGTTCCTACGCACTCTCGTAACTTCGAGCTTTTTTAATATTTTCACTCCAAATTTTCAGCATTGCCATTTTACCACACCTCCTTATGAACAGTACAACTGTCATGTTTCACATCTCACCTGAAATGTGGTTGGTGTGTGAAATCAATATTCGGGACAGATTAAGAAAATCACAGTGAAACTGTTCATGAGCAGAGGTCTTAAACTGGCTATGTTGAAAATTTGGTGACAAAAGTCCATAAAATTACTGTGTTATGAGCGTGCATTGTGCAATTTCCACACACCCTCATAAGTTCACAAATTTGTAATCTTTTCAGTCCAGATTTTCAACATTGGCATTTTTCCACACCTCCTTATGAACAGTACAGCTGTCATTTTTCACACCCTGGCCGAAATGTGTTTTCGCACTTCTGGCACAGAATAGCACGGTTGCTGTGGGAAATCAGTGTTCGGGATAGAGTAAAAAAATCACAGTGACACTGTTCTTGAGTGGAGGTCCCAAAATGCCTATGTTGAAAATCTGCTGGAAAAAATCCCAAAACTAATTTACTGGTGTGCATTGTGCAGTTTCTACGCACACTCGTGACTTCACCAGTTTTTTTTATATTTTTACTCCAAATTTTCAACATTGCCATTTTTTACACCTCCTCATGAACAGTACAGCTGTCATTTTCACATCCTGTTCGAATGTGTTTTCACATTCGCGGTGCCAAATGGCATTACGTAAAATCACCTTTCGGCTAACAAACTGATAGTGTCACTGTTCATGCAGTGGGATCACAAAAAGCCTATGTTGAAAACTTGGGAGTAAAAATACCAAGAAATGCCCAGGGTGTTAGGGTTTTCTGTCATAACGCCCTGCCCTGTAGGGACTGACAGGTGTCAGGGGTGTGACTTGGGATTGTCGACAGTAATACTCATGCCATTCCACTCCCACCCTGCAGCCAGTGGCAGGCATTGAGGTGTGCTTTTGGCCCCAGAGTTCACCCCATTCTACTATACTGCACCCATTTCAGTGTATTTCCTTATGAAGTGAGGTGAGTGTAAAGCCCAAAGACTTCAAAGCACACCTTGACACTTGTAAGTGTCTGCAGGGTAGGGTGAGGTGAAATGTCATGACCATTATGGGCGATGACCCAAAGGCACACCCCAATGCCTGTCCATCTTTGCAGGGTGGGGGTGGAGTTGGCGTCAGTTCAATACTTCACTGCCATTCCTATACTGCATCTGTCTAACTCCTGCACTTCCACTGCTAATGACAGCAAGCAACACTTGGTATTGACAAATGCTTGAGTCTGTTTCATTTCTATGTGTATTCTATGTCACCTTTGAAGGATAAAGAGACAGATCTTACCCAAATTAATCTTCACCACTCATTACTAAATGGGTTCTACTGGAGGTCAGGCCCCTGCTTGGGGAAATAAAAGAGCACTGTCTCTTTAAAAAATTTCTGAGCTGGAGGAGCCGACATTGGGACGATGCCGCTCACGAGGCCAGCATTCTACATGGCGCTTGCGGGTTGGCCAGTAACCAACGCTGACTCCTCCCAGTCCTCGGTTCTTGTTTTACTGTCGTTGAGTAAGGATCCTGTGAGAGAAGACTGCCTTTTTGTTTTTTCCCTTCCTACATTCTCCAGCGACCCCCACTCCTTCAGGCTGCCAAGTCCTGACTTACCCCTGCTGCCCTCGCTCAAGTCACCCCCCCCTCCCGTCCTCACATTACAGACAGTCCCCCGAAGTATCTTGGCATAACCCTATTGCTGGGTGGGTCCCCCTCCTCCGAGGGGGAAGGCACCGGCCGGGAGATCACCAGTGCACTCTAGTTAGGCTTCAGGGTGCTGCTAAGGCAGAGAGGTGGCTCCCTGGAGAGCCTTCGGCGGCATCGGAGTATGGCAGCTGTCATCCGGTGGTCCTGGAGCTGTTTCTGTTTTCCTGGGACCCCATCACACTGCTCGTGCAGTGCCCCCAAATCTCCACTAGGGGCCGCTGCCGAGTGATGCCGCCCTTGGTCCCACCCAGGAGAGGAGAGCAGTCCTCCGGATGCTCAGTCCTCTCCTCCCCAAGCCTACCCCAGATGTCCCGAGTCCATTACCGAACCTGGGTCGCCGGTATGGTCGAGGGAAGACTGCCTATAAACAAGTTTCTGCATCACACTTGAAGTCCGCTAGGCTTACATCTTTGATCTGACGCCGTGAGTACTGATACCGTTCCAGAGTTTTGTTCTCTTGCTTTATTTTTTCATGGTGCAGAGTGCTTTCTCGTTTAAAGTCCCCTTTTTTTTTAATTATTTTTCCACACGACGGTGTGTCAGGGTCGGGGCACAGATCCAAGTCAAAGTGTGTGGAAGTTGACCCTATCCGTCGGTGCCTCATTGGCAACTCCATGACCATTACGGGACCCCACAACCATTGCTTCACCTGTCTGGTTCCCTGCCACGTGATGGACAAGTGCGACACCTGTTTTTCCATGGACTACCATACACTCGTTAACTGCGCAGCACAGTTGGGGAGAGACCCCCCCAACTTTCGAAAGGCATCAACGCACGCAAGACACCAAGACACAGTTTCTGGGCTCCACCCCTGAGCCCTCCCTATATGGGCCAGCAGGGATGGGATCCCTCTGTTCCACAGCTTGCTGGTGAAAGGGGTCCCATTGAGGGGTTGGTGGGGCAGCTGTCCTCCCCTGAGGTGGGGGTGGCTGGTCACCCCGCGCGGTCCAAGCTCTCCTCGGAGACACGGACAACCCCTGGTGTGGAGCCTGAGCTATATGCAGGCTGTACTTCAGCGATCCCTTCATTGCCACGGTTGTTCGCCGCCCTTGCTCTGGTGCCAGTGAGCAGGGCAACACCAGTCATCCACCCGGGCTTCCTTCCGATGCTGCTTATGGTCCCAGGGGGCCGCGAACCCAGGGGGTTGCCCATTTGGAGATCTCCCTGATCTCATCTTCCACCTCGGGAGATGAAGATTGGGATGATCCCGATTGGGTGCCGTGCTCCAAGGAGCCCTCGGATTCTGCCCAGGCCTCTTCGAGGCCTTCAGATGATCCTAGGTTGGTCCTGTCTTTGGACTGTGCTGCTAGCGGCACCATCGCTCCAGAGCCTTCCGACTCTGGTGCCAGGGACTCTGACGGGGTTCTTTCTGGGGCTCCTGGGGGTGACAGTACTGCGGGCAGTGCTAGTTTGGGTGGTGGTGCTGTGGCCGCAGTTGGTGCCATCTCAGTCTCCGGTGCCATGGCCAGTGCCAACTTGGAGTCCGGCGTTGTCTTTAAGGTTGGATCTGGGCTTATCGTGGTATGGATCCTGGCTGATGAGGATGCTCAGGAGGGCTCCACTGCCCCCCCCCCGGTCTGGATTTTTCCCTTCCAAGGCAGTCAGTCCGGATTCTTCTACAAGGCCTCTTCCGAGGGGCAGGTCCCTCTTTTCTAATCAGGGATTGGCAAGACCCAGTCTGAGCTGCGACCCCCTCGGGGGGCCCCTACAGGAGTCATAGTGTGGGCCCCTTCCCTGCCTTCCTATGTTTTGGGGAGGGGTCCTGCAGTTGGTGGGGACAGGGGCCTTCTGGTGGACTCTGCACGGCTCCAGTCTCCCCTCCTGGGGGTTTCCCCTTAGGGTCAACACCCAGTCCGCCCCTCGCCAGTTGTGCGCACTGTGGTGGACAGGATAGGCAAGCCCACACCTTCAAGAGGGGTCCCCTGCACGATCCTGCAGTCCTTGTGGAGGACCTTCCCTGATTTGCCAGGCAGTCCCTCCTTCAGTTCCTCTGCCATTCTCTCCCCGGTCTCCTGGGACCCAGGGGACCCATGACTTGGGAACAGTTCAGGAGCTCAGAGGCTGAATTTCCCTGTTACCTCAGGGCCATCTCCGAGGTCATTTTTAGACCTCAAACCCCTGTGCCACCTGCCTGTGACTCGAGCTCCTCTGAGTCTTTGCCTTCCTCCACTGAGGAAGAGGATGCCTTTCTCCACTTCTCAGCTGTTGTGACTTTACATCTTATCAGCACTTCCTGGCGGAGATGATGAAGGAGCTCCATGTTTCCCATGTTGCCGGACGTAACCCAGGACTTGTGACACTGTCATTCCTGGGGGATTACACTGCTGACAACTTAGCCGTACCTCATTCTCTGAGGCCTCGCTCTCCGTCTGGCACCGTCTCATCTCCTGCTCCTATGGACTGCATACACAGGTACTGCACTGCAATGGGGTCTCCAGGTGTCGTGCCCCATCCTACTTCAGGAGTGGAACTCCTGGACACCCCAACTGGGCATGGTTGCCCTTGTCACGACCACCCTGTACGCTGACTCAGCTGAGTTTGACCGATGGAGGAGAAGGGTGTTCTCATCGGCACACATTCTGTTGCAGATTGCTGGTCATCAGGCTCACCAGGTGGCCTATGCTAGGCACATCTGGGTACTGCTGGGCCAGCTCCTTCCGGCGATGCTTGATGGTAAGGAAACCCGGCAAGCCATTCACCTCACTGCTCAGGGCCTGGAGCTGCCAGGACACCTTTCAAGGGCAGTGTATGATGCAAGCAAGGTGGCTTCCAGGCTGGTGGGAACTTGGGTCTGCATTAGGCAGACTGCATGGCTTCATCTGTCGAGGTTGTCACCCATGGCCCATCGTAGGGTGCTGTCCTCACCATTCCGAGGGGCCCGGTTCTTTTCTTGAAGGGCACGGTGTGAATTACAGGGGGCACCTTCCATCTCCCAGGTCTTAGGAGCATCCACTGGCCCATGCCTGTCCTCTGGCCTCACCAGGCCTGTAAATGGGCCCTCTCCTCCTGTGGTAATTCCCACAGGGGGCTGGGGAAAAATATTTTTCCCTCAGGGTTTGCCATCTTGGCACTTGGACCTATTTAGTAATAAATGGTGAAAATTAATTTGGGTAAGATTTGCAAATTACTTACTTGCCATAATTGTTGATCTTCCCAAACATCTTCACCATTCGTTATGCCCACCGTCCCTTCCTCGCTGCAACCAGGTGCTGGGTAGTGCTGTTCCCCCTTTTTTCCTCTTCTCCCTACTTCTTGAATTGGGTGCAGGGATCAAAGGGGCATAGCTCTTCCTATGGGGCAAACCCTGCTCCTTACATCTCCGGGCGTTTTGCCATTCTCTTGACAGGCCCTTTTTGGAAAGGCTGTCCTCTCTTTCTTTGGTTGGAGGAGAGGTTTCCTTTGGAATCTTCTCTCCAACCTCTTCTTAATTTTCTGCAAGGGTTGAAGTTGGCTCTGGCCTGTTTTCTGGTTGGGCTAGAGGCCGGTAATTTCTCTCCTAACCCTGTAAGTTAATGCTGGAAAGATAATTTCATTAGGCTTCCCAACTAAGCCAGTGGAAAAGCCGGTAGGGCCACTGGAATTTTTCCCAGCCTGTGGCACTGTTGGCTGATTGCTCCATCCCTTCAACCCCGGATTTCACAACCTCAGCAGGAGTTCAGTTCCTAGTGGATTCCCCTCTACTAACCTCTGGTCTCCTTTTGAGACCCCGGGGATGGGGAGAAGGTGGGAGGAGATCTCTCTGTGTCCCCTGAAGAGAGCAGTACATTGTTGTCCGCTCTTGTTTTCTTCTCCTTCCTCCTGGTCTAGCAGGAAAGGTTCCCAGCTGACCAGAGGTCTATGACCCAGTTGGGCCTAAATCTCCCCCTTTTTACAGACGCCTATCTGTAAGTGGCTAGGTTGGAAAACCTGGTGCAACCTCCTTTTTGGAGGTAAAAAAAAAAAAAAGGGAGGGAGGGGGGAGAGGAGGAAGTTGACTACAGAGGGGATGAGCCTCCCCAGAAAGAAGGGACTACTCTCTCTCTTTCTCTTCTTTTTCTCTTCTATTGCCTCTTGGGGCTACCCAGCGTACTGGCCACCCATACCCTCCTAGCCTATCCCTCTCTTCTAAACCCTTTCTATCAGCTTTATATTTATTTCTCCCTTCCCTCCTCTATCCTTTGGGCACCCTTGCCCTGCCTGTATCCCTATCCTTCTCTTCCTCGCATGGCGGACAGAACTGGGGACTGGGAAGAGTTGGCATTGGTTACTGGCCAACTCGCAAGTGCCACATAGAATGCTGGCCTCGTGGGCGGTGCTGTCCCAACATTGGCTCCTCCAGCTCAGAAAAATTTTAAAGAGGCAGTGCTCTTTTATTTCCCGAGCAGGGTTCTGACCTCCGGTAGGACCCATTTAGTAATGAATGGTGAAGATATTTGGGAAGATCAACAATTACGGTAAATGCGTAATTTTCATTTTCTGCCTGTCGCTGCAGCAGAGTAAAAATCTACAGTGACTCCTATACACTGTGTGTCTGCTGACTAGGCCTCTTGCACGATGTCAAGAACTGCAATATTTGTCAGTTCTTTAAATAGGCCACAAGTGAACATCACAGAAAGGCTTTAGAAACCTTTCTAAAGGGTATGGGGAATGCACAACATTCAGCTGTGGCTGTGGCACTGGTTTCATGTGCCCGTATTTCCGTCTTTGTGTCTTTGACGTTCCACCGTTCACCTAGGCAGTCAGCAACAGCAGAGAAAACTCCACGTTCCCTGGTGTTTCAACAACCCCTTGTCAGATTTCAAATTTTTTGCCCAGTACATTATGATCATCTAAACATTTAAAATCCACAACAAAAAGCATGGGTTGCCATAATTGGTTTTAAGTTACATAGTGAGACTTAATCCCTCTTTATGGGAAAAAAAATCCATAAGTGGTCAGATTGTTTTATGTAGTTATAACATCAATGATCTAAGTGTCAACATGAATGTGAAAGAAAAGTAAAACAAGGACACATCTTTTGCCATGATATTTGCTTCATTTTTTCCACAAATGCAAACATATAGAGTAAATTACCAATACTATGACCTTTTCCCCCCAAATGGGGAAAATATTTGAATGTTTTTATGCATAAAACTATTTAAATCCCATGTCCTTTCATGAAATTTTTTTGATAGATGTAGAATATCATTGTGAATATAGCAAAAGAAAGAAATATACGGGGTACCATGCTTCTTCTGGCTATATCTCCTTCTAAAGTTGCAGTTTCAGAGGTGGTCCTCTCAGGACAAAAATAATTGAAAAATTCCAGTAAAAAAATAATACTTGCCAGAAAGCTATTCAGTCACTTGAAACTTACATACAGAATGACAAGGATGTTACTATATAAAAAAATCAGAGTAACCAAAGACCGACAGATATGTATGTAAAGCACCGGGAGTGATGCCAGCTGCTGCAATTGTGGGAGCTTATTTCCTCGCTGACATCCTGTATATGTTCTTAGCTAGACATGGCAGCATACGATAAATCATTATTCAAAAAATGCTTACATATATTTAAGAATGTACCTGTGCCAGTAAACCGCTTTGACCTTTTTTTTGGGTGCTTCAGAAAAATGGGACTATGAAGCATCAGGGAATATCTTCAAAGGGAGACAAAGGGAAGTGTGCTAAAACCCAGGTGGCTGCTGCTGCCTCAGGTCCTGTTGCCCCCTGACTGTCTCTGAGACTCCAAGGTTGTGATCTGGCACTGGCTCTGTCGCTGAGTGGATCTCAGCTTATTCTACTATTGTGCTATGGTCCATAAATGGGAGGGGAAGGCCTCCAAATCCCAGAAGTAACTAGAGAAGAGTAAACAAATCTGTTTATTCTTTGGTAACTGGCTAAGGCCCACTAGGCACAAGTGCCTGATCTTCGCTCCAACAGCGATCCATTGAAGTTAGAGCTGCTAATTTATTTAATTCCCTTCCTCCTGAGACTGCAACGACTGCAACCTTGGGACCATTTAAGCGGAAGCTGTGTCAATTCCTAGTTTCCAGAGCATCTTGTGACTGCTATACCTAATCTTTGCAGACAACTAAATGCACTGCGACCTCCCTCTTTTACCATTTGCCCCCCATATAGCCCTACCCTGTTGCTGCACTGTTCCACTTACAGCACTTCCTTCCTTCATCCCTTTCCCGTCCCTCTTTCTATCCTACCTCGTCCCCCTTCCTTTACCACTCCCATTTCCCCCTCTCTCCTCTGTTTCCTCCACCTTGTTCTCTCCCTCTACCCCCGCCCCGTGGGTCTTTCTTTCATAAGCTTCATTGCAGCATCTCCCTCCTTGCTCTTATTTTGCTCCTTCCACCCCCCAATTCACCCTGTCCTTCTCTCCTTGTAATCCCTTTCACCCATTTTCAGACAAGGCCACTGGCTGCACTTGACACAATATTTATCTTGCCATATTATTCTTTTGTTTATGTAATTACTTTCCTCATGGTGCACTGCTTACTGAAACCATTGTAATTTGTTATTCTTGCGACTTGGCGTGGAGCCTCTGTAAAAGAGCCCTTGGCTCAAAGGTCTTTCCGATTTGTTAAATAAATAAATAAATCTTACTTCAAGGAGGCACTCTTGCAGCAGGCAGTACCAGTAGGACTAAGCCGCCAGGCGTCAGGACCCACGGAAAACTTCTAGCTAGCAGTCTATGGCGGGGGACTGCTCCTGATGTTGGTTCCGCCCCGACATCAGCTCTGGTATAAAGGGGGTGGCCCCCTGGTACCACCTGAGTTTTTTTCCCACCATTAACCCGCTAACATCAGCTCCACGGATGCCCTTTTTGCAGTCTACCACCATTTTGCGCCTCATGCAGTTATCGTTCGTAATTTTTTTCCTAACAGTTTTTTCTCCAGTTCCAGTGCATGTCTTCTTCATCTTCTCAGCGGCTGAAGTCGAAGTGCGCATGAGGCATGCAGATCCCAGAGAGGGACGGCCACTCCGCATGCCTGATCTGCCTAGGCCCTGACCACCGGCCAGATGATTGCCTGCACTGTCAGAAATTCAGTGACCCGCATCCGTTACCTAAAGGCACTCAAGGCCTACCTGCTGGAGCAACAAGTGGCTGCCATGTAGAGGACCCATTCAGGACAGGGCTCTTCCTCCTCAGCTAGGGACTCCTCTCCCAAGGAGAAAAGATTGGGTGGAAACATCACCACAGGGATAAAGAGAGAGAGCCAGGTCTGAATACTGCCCTAGGTCTCCTCACAGGCCTTCTGCTTCTTCCACCTCTGGCTGAAGGTTGAAATTCGTTCCCCCAGGTTCAAGGGCTGTTGCTGGGGCTTCCTCCAAGAAGACTACAGCCTCTTCCCATTCCAAAGGTAAGGAGTCTTTTTCTCATGGGCGTTCGTCTGCCCAAGTACCCTAGGTGCATAGGCCCCACAACCATACGCATGGGTCGGCGCCAGAGGGACAGGCGTCTCTTTCAGGCAAGAAAATAGATACTGCCACCGGAAAGTCCTCAGGGTTGTCCGATAAGTACAAGGTGGTTGGGCGACTCCTCCAGATGCCAGGATGTCACCAGGTACCAAACAACTCCTCAACCTGAAGACAGGGTGACATTGGCCTCATAGGGTCGACAGACTATGGGCGACTCCAACTCTGTGTCGAAAATGAACCATGCGTCGACACCGAAAGAGCAGCTGTCTGCACCAAAAGACCGGGCGTCAGATCAAACACCTAGTGCCCCAAAGGATAAGACACCCAGGCCTGTGGATAACCGGCCTCCCCCTCCTCCTCTGCCTCCTCCTAAGGAGCCAGATGCCAGACCCCAAGGAGGCTAGGCACCACCGGAAAAGGCCCCATTAGCCCTAATGCCCAAGGCACCAGTGGGCAAGGAGCCTTAGGATCAGACGTCACCACCCAAAGCACCTCGGGGCCAGGCCCCTCCAATGTCCCTATCCTGCCGCCACCATCACCAGTCATCCTGCTGGCAGATGTAGGGGCTCTGATTAATGCGTGATGGAACACTGTCAAGGGGGACTCGCTGCCAAAGCCAAGGGAGCCAACCCCTATTCCAGTACCACCCAGGGAGCCATCACCTCAGAGACCCACGAACCTCCCTCAACGCCAGACCGTCCGTCGACCGGCAACGATGACTGGCAGTCGCCAGCCCCAAGTGAGCAGAAGAGGCACGCTTCGTCCGTTCCCTCTTCCATGGGATGTCCGCACTCTTCCTCAGGGGAAGATGCAAGGGACTCCTCCTCAGACTATTCCTCAGAGGATGATGTCCCAGCATGTGGGAATAAACTTCAGACAAGGCACATTTACAGGTTTAAAACTCACCGTGGTGTGATATTTATTTTTCAAAATTTAGAAAAATAATGAAAACTAAAAAAATTGCAAAGAAAATCGCTTCTTAACATCAGTAGTTTCTCACATAATACAGTCCTGGATCTTAGAGCTCCTAAGACCCTTTTCATCTGCAGTCAACAGCTTTTCTACAGTAGCACCTCTCTCCTTCACTCTCAAGACTGATCTCTACTGGACTGCCTGAACTGAAGTGAACTAAGTGAAGAGGATTTTTATCTTTTGGTTGGGTCACCTGACTGGGCCTTTTCTATTTACATGTCTGGACATGCTGTGTTATGTCTGAACATGTTGTTTCAAAACCAAGGCGGGTTTTGTTTCAGGGGACGTCCTGGTCCAGTTAAAAGTACATTATATATATATATATATATATATATGTCTCTCCACAGATATTGACTCTCTATATCTCTGAACCACAGTGACTGAGCACTTTTGTAAAGCATACCACATTCTTCTGTTCGGCCTCATACATATAACTTTATACAGTAACAGGTTTATAGCGTGAATTTATGAAAATATCTTAAGGATTTCTTATAATTGTACTAATCATGAAATTATTATTGTTTTAAATGGCTTCTGAATCCTTTTTATTAAAAAAAGGCGTTATTAACTGTATTTATTCCTATTTATAATAGCCTTCATGTTTTTTGTACACAAAATGCACTTATGCACTTTACATAACACCTCTCTGGGTGTTTGACATCATTCCAGGGACTGGATGGATGGAAATGGAAAAAAATGAGAAGAGAGAACTAGTAGGAAGTTTAGTGGGGATAGTAAAGAGCTACGCTAGGTGGCCAACCTAGGGTAGGGGGGAAAAGAAGAAAAGCAAAGAGAAAAGCTTTAACTGTTGCGCAACAGAAGTTTTGGTAGCTAGGAAATAAGAAGATAGAAAAGTGGTCCATCAGTCACAGCTGAGGGTGTAGCCTATCTCCACCACAGATGAGCTACCTCTACCCTCTCCAGATCCAAGAAGGGTCTCCTCATGTTCACCCCACGGATGATCCGTCCTTTCTGGACCTACTGAGACACATCCAGGCCCTTAATCAATGGGATACGGAGGAACTTGATCCGGGAACATCACCGCCTGGCTAAATTCCTCAGGGCTAACGACCCAAAACCCCTGGTCATCCTCCCACTTGTCGAACCCTTCCAAGACATTACAGAGTTGGCCTGGAGGCACCCAGCTACTACTGTAGCTATGCCCAGAAAAGAGGATCGGCTGTACAAAACACCCAAGGGAGAGCCCCGCCTAAGTGAACAGCCAAATGCTGACTCTGTGGTGCTCACGGCAGCGCATGGCAGAGTGCAGCAGCCGAGGTACATGAATTCTCAGTCCCCAAATCCAGAGTCAAAGAAGCTGGATAAAATGGGCTGCAAGGTCTATTCTTCATACACCTGCACAATCAGGTCGCTGAATTTCTTAGCACACATGGTCACGTACCAAAAATCACTTTGGACTGAGACTGTGGATTTGGTGAAAGCCCAACCAGACTTGGACTGCAAATCAGAGCTCATGGCCGTCATCCAGTTGGGCATGGACATTGACAAAGATGTGCTGAGGAGTTCCTACGACTCCACAGATACGACAGCCAGGGCGACAGCAACCGGGGTATGCATGAGGAGACATGTCTGGTTGAGGGTCTCTGGTTTCTGCCAAGACTTGCAGGATACCATATTGGATGCACCCTTTAAAGGGTCCATCCTCTTTGTCACAGATACAGAAAAGCTCATAACAGGGCTGCAGGATTCAGGCAAGGTGGTGTCTGATGTACATAGAATGTACAGGTCAGAACCACCAGCAGCTTGGCACCATCCTTTTTGCAAGAATCAAGGACAACAGGGTAGACTCCAACAGCAGCATAAAGGAGGATTTAAGAGAAGAGGCCCTTCCTTTGCTTCAGGTACCCAGGGCCCCAAAAGTGCAAAGACGGCCAGACCCCCTTTGTCCACCCCTCCACCATGGCATGGCTCCCTGCCGACCTCCCCTTCTCTGGTGGAGGTGCAAGTGAAGGCAGCAGGAGGGAGGTTCTCCCTTTACCAATCAGGATGGTCCAGCATCACCACAGCCCTATGGGTCCTCCAGATAGTCGAAAGGGGCTACTCTCTGGAGTTCACCCAGAGTCCACCGGACAGCCCACCCGGTCCCTCCCACTGCTCCCCCTCCCACATAGCTCTCCTGTGTGCAGAGATGCAGGCAGTGCTCGAAAAGATAGCTATTCAGGAGGTACCCCAAGCTCAAAGAGGCAAAGGGTAATACTCCCACTTCTTCCTAGTCCCGAAGAAGACAGGGGACTTTCGTCCCATTCTGGATCTGAGCCAGTTGAATACCTTCATCGAATACAAAAGGTTCAGAATGATGACTTTAGGGAGCCTGCTACCCATGCTCCATCAAGGAGACTGGTTCTGCTCCCTGGACATGCAGGATGCTTATATGCACATAGAAACGTATAATTTGACGGCAGATAAGGACTGCTTGGCCCACCCAGTCTGCCCATTTCCCTACCTAATGGATAAGCTGCAGATCCTAGTTAACCAGCAGTCTACTTCTTTCTACCCCCACCCCCTAGAATTGCCTTATGGCTGTCCCATGCATGCTTGAATTCAACTACTGTTTTGACTCCACATCCTCTCCTCCGGAAGGCCGCTCCATGCATCCACAACCCTCTGTGAAAAAATACTTCTTACATTACCTCTGTGCCGCACTTCCCATCTTCAAATTGTGCCCAGTTGTTCTTGCACACCTCTTTTTTTGAAAGATGCTACCCTCTTGGACTTTGTTTATACCCTTGAGGTACTTGAAAGTTTCTATCCTGTCCCCCTTTCCTCGAGGCTATACATATTAAGCTCCTTTAGTCTCTCTTCATATGTCTTCCAGTGCAGACCCTGCACCATTTTAGTTGCCCCCCTCTGGACAGCTTCCATCTTGTCTATGTCCTTGCGGAGATTGGGTCTCCAGAACTGCACACAGTACTCAGATGGGGTCTCACCAGCTGTCTGTACAGAGAGATAACAACTTCCTGTTTTCACTGGTGATGCCTCTCCTATGCATCCCAGTATCCCCAGCCCTCCTTACTGCCTCTCACATTGCTTGCCCACCTTTAAGTCATCTGATATCACTCCAGGTCCCTTTCCATTTTGTTGTTGTTAGTATCTCACCCCCATTGTGTACTCTTCCTGGGTTTTTGTTTTCCAGGTGCATTACCTTGCACTTCTTAGCATTAAATCTAAGCTGCCAACATTTGACCATTCCTCTAACCTTGCCAAGTCCCTTCTCATCCTTTCCACCCCACCTCTGTGCATCAACTCTGTTGCAGATCTTAGTGTCATCTGCAAAGAGACATATTTTCCTTCCAGTCCTTCTGCAATGTCGCTTATAAAGACATTGAAGAGGACCGGTCCTAATACTGAACCCTGCGGCACCCCACTAGTAACCCCCCTTTCTTCAGAGTGGACTCCAAGTACTATTACCTTCTGTGTCCTATTCTCCAGCCAATTCTTTACCCAGGCTACTATCTTGGGACCCACTCCCAGGCTGGCTAACTTATATATAATCTTTTGTGTGGGACTGTGTCAAATGCCTTGCTAAAGTCTAGGTAGGCCATGTCAGCAGCCCCTCCCTGATCTACTACTTTGGTCACCCAGTCAAAGAAGTCTATTAGATTCGCCTGGCATGACCTTCCTGCTGTGAATCCATGCTGCCTTGGGTCTTGTGCCCTTCTGGCCTCTAGGTACTCGACAGTTCTTTCCTTCAGAAGTGATTCCATCATTTTCCCTATCACTGAGGTTAAACTAACAGGTCTGTAGTTTCCTGCTTCTGCCCTACTCCCACTTTTGTGAAGGGGAATCACATCAGTCCTCGGGTACCACCCCATCCTCCAATGATTGTTAAAGAGGGTAGTCAGTGGTGTCACTAGTTCTATCCTTAGTTCTTTTAGAATTCTGGGATGAATACCATCAGGCCCCATTGCTTTGTCGACCTTCAGTTTTAAGAGTTCCTTCAGAACCCTTTCGTCTGTAAATGGGCTGGTATCAACTTCTGTATCCAGAGTGTTTCTATTGTTTGTTATAGGTACCGCCCCCTCTTCATTTGTACATACTGGGCAAAAATATTTGTTTAGTATCTCTGCCTTTTCACCATCACCCTCTGCCCACCCCCTTATTAAGCCTCACTATCCCTCCCTTAGTCTTCCTTCGCCTCCCTGATGTACCTAAAAGGTTTTATCCCTCTAACTGAGTTGGCTATCTTTTCCTCAGTTCGGCCTTTGCTGTTCTGACTGCCTTCCAGCTTCCTTTGCTTTAACTGATACAATTCTCTGTCCTGCTCCTTCTGTGATTCCTTGTACTTCCTGAATGCTTTTTTCTCTTGAACCTTCACTGCCACCTCCTTTGAGAACCATAGTGGTTTCTTAAATTGTTTTGTTTTGTTTATTTGCTTCACACAAAGGCTTGTTACCTGTGATGGCAGTTTTTATTATTCCCCATTGTTCTTCCATCCCTCCTTCCTGCCCATTTGCTAGTGCATTCCTTAGGCACTCACCCATTTTGGTAAAGTCAGCCCTCCTGAAGTCCAGTACTTTTGCCTTTGTATGGCTTGACTCTATTGCTGTGTTTATTGTGAACCATACTGTTCGATGGTCTCTAGTTCCCAGATGGCTACCCACTTCTACATCTGTGATCCTCTCTCAATCTCCATTTGAGAGGACCTGGTCTAAGATTGCTCCCTCTCGAGTGGGTTCCAATACTAGTTGTCTAAGTCATGCCCCCTGTAGGGCATCTAGAATAACCCCACTCTTAGAAATGGCTGCTACAGCTGCACTCCAGTTAGCATCTGGCATATACAGATCACCCATCAGCAATATCTCCCCTTTATCCGCCATTCTAAGTATACTTTCTATCATTTCCCTGTCCATTTCCTCCCCTGAGAGGGGGTCTGTCTCCAATCCTGTCTGGATTGTGGTGCCGTTGTCTGCCTCAAATTGACCCACAGTGCTTCTTCTCCTCCTCCCTGTTTACCCTTTGTTCTGTTGCTTTGATTCTCTTTTATGTAGAGAGCTACCCCTCCTCCTCCCTCCTCTTTTACCCTTCCTGTCCCTCCTGTAGATAGTGTATCCTGGTATGTTTACATCCCAGTCATGGTTCTGTGTGTACCATGTTTCTGTAACTGCCACGATATCCAGATGTTCCTCTTCCATCAAGGCCACTAATTCAGGAAGCTTGTTACCAAGACTATGGGCACTGGTACTCATTGCTCTCCATTTTTTTATGGCTTTACCTTCTGTAGCAGCATCCCCCACTGACCTTTCTACCTTGGTCTTTTTCTCATTTAGTACCCTGTTTTGTAGGGGGAGGCAGGGATTTTCCTGCTGCTTATCAGTGCACATAAAGATCCCGCCGTCCCACAGGAAGTACCTTCACTTCACCTTCCAAGGAGAGCACTACCAGTTCAGGGTGCTTCCATTTGGCCATTCTTTGGCACCAAGGGTCTTTACCAGGTTCCTAGCAGTAGTGGCGGCAGCCCTCAGGAGAAGGGGTCATTATGTCTACCCCTACCTGGACGATTGGCTTCTCACAGCTTCATCAGATGACCAATCGCATTAAACAATGGAGGAGACTTTGTCTGTTTCAATCCTTGGGCATCACTCTCAATCTTTCCAAGTCATGCCCATGGTCTGCTTAAAGGCTACAGTACATCGGAGCAGTCCTGGACACCGTCCAAGGGAAAACCTTTCTTCCCGAAGACTGAGCAGTCAGGCTAAGGGAGATTGCTGACAGGGTGATGGCCTCTGACTAGGTCCCAGCAAGAGTGGTTCTGCAGCTCCTGAGCCATATGGCCACAGCCATAGCCACAGTTCCGCTAGCTTGTTTGAACATGAAGGTCCTGCAGTGGAACCTCAGAGTTCAGTGGGACCAAGGCACGGAGGGTCTCGATCAGCTGATCCGAGTCTCCAATGCGGTTCGTCAGTCCCTGGTTTGGTGGGTCACCCCGGGTCATCTAGACAAAGGGGTTCACTTCCAACGTCCCAGTCCCCAACAGATCTTGTTGACAGATGCCTCGGGACTGGGATGGGGAGCACACCTAGCATTTCACCACACAAGGGGCTCTTGGAACTCCACGGAACAGTCTCTCTCCACATAAACATTCTAGAGATGAGAGCCATCCTGTATGCCTTACAAGCTTTTCAAGGGGTACTCTTACTTGGTCCCCTTCTGGTCCAGTCAGACAATACCCCAGTAGTCTTCCATCTCACCAAGCAAGGGGGCACTCATTCTTACTCCCTGTGCAGAGAGGCAGTGAGAGTGTGGGTGGATCACAGCCTGGATCTCACAGCAGTCCATGTTACAGGGATTCACAACATCCTCGCAGACAGCCTCAGCCACTCTCGATCTCAGAGCCACGAATGGGAACTACTGCAAGAGGTTGTAGATGACCTCTTCAAAAGGTGGGGTCAGCCAGAACTGGACCTCTTTGTGTTCCCACACAAATCCAAACTGCCCAATTTCTTCTTGCTAGATCCAGGGCCTGGCGTTTTTTGGCGAGACGCATCGTCCCTCTCTTGGACGGGGAGGTTTCTGTCTGTATGCCTTCCCTCCATTCCCTCTTCTTCAGTGGATACTGCTCAGGTTGCGGCAGAAGGTGCCCGAATGATCCTGGTTGCGCTGTCTGGCCTCAAAAGATTTGGTTGCCGCAGTTATAGCAGCTGGCATCGGAATTGCCTGTTCCGTTACCCCTGTCCACTCACTTGCTTTCCCTGGAGCGGCGATGCTGGTTCATCCGGCTCTCCAGTCCCTGCATCTGCATGCATGGCTCCGGCAGACTTAGCTAGGGATAGGTTCAGAGTGTCCCTCAGAGTGGCAGAGGTTCTCATGGAGTGAGAAAGCCCTCTACTAGGGCAGCATATGCCATGAAGTGGAAGCCTTTCTGCTTGTGGGCATCCCCTCGTTCTCTGGATCCCCTCACCTGTCCGATGGAGCTATTCGTCCATTAAGGTGCAACTCTGTGCACTTTCAGCTTATCATGCACCTCTGGATGGGAAGACTCTGGCACAGTTGGACCTATGCAAGACATTTTTGAGAGGAATCTTGCATATTAAATCCCACAGGAGAGACCATGTTCTACCTTGGGACCTTTTGTTTGTGTTAGAAAAGCTTACATTGCCCCCCTTTGAACCAGCCACAAGTTGCAAGCTACGCCTTTTTTTTTTTTTTTTAAATTGCAATTTTATTATTTCATTTTTTCAAATAGCAACAGGTTACAACTAAGAAAGAAGGTATACACAGGGAGGCAGAGTACATTCATGCGAGATTGAAAAAGAAGAAGGGTACAGCCAAGAACAGTTAATCAGGCCTTTCCCTAACTGATACATTTATCTAGGACAATATTCTATCCTACTTGCTCCAATTACATTTTTAGTCTAGCCATTAGCCTCCAAAGTAAAAGTCACAAGGAAGGAGAACCCCCCCCCCACCCTCTAAGTACAAGAGTGGAAGGACAAAGAAAAAAAAGGGTGTAGTATAACAGTACACATATATACATAAAAAACAGAAACACACCCTCCACCCCCTTCCCCCCCAGACCCGTGTTGAGGGAAAACCCATCCAAAATTGCCCCAAGGTGCATAGCTGTTGTCTAGGATGCCTTGCTCCATCCCATAGCTCAAGCACCTACCCTCTCAGGCCCTTTAGTCCAGAACTTCTCTTGCCAGAATTTCTAGGGTAGAAACTCCCTCTTTCACACCAAGGTACTCAAAAAATGGAAACCAGCAAGATCTGTACAGGTCAGATTTTAAATTCAAGTTGGCTGTGAGCCTTTCCATTACTTTAATTTGGTTATAACACGATAGCCACTGCTCTTCGCTTGGGGGGGGGTTTGAAAAGCCACAACCTAGTAATGGCTTTCTGGGCCACAGCCAGCAGGTTTGGAAATAAGTATTGGCTTTAGGGCCTACCAAACCTTGGGGTGGGTCTCTAGTAGAAGTGATGAGGCTGTCGAAATTATCAGCTTGAAAAATCTCCCTCAGCCCCTGACTAATATATATCCAATAAGATTTAACTCTAGGGCATCCCCAGAAAATATGTTTGTGTGTCCCCACCTGTCCACAACCCCTCCAGCATTTATCTGAGCAGGATTGACCAAAGTGTTTGGTTAACACTGGCGTCCTGAAAAATCTTGTGAGTACCTTCCACCTAAACTCCCTCCATGAGGGTGAGGCTGAAGTTCTGTGTGCCATCCTCCAGTTTGCCTCCCACCTTACAGCCCCTTCCCCCAGCCCAGTTCCTTTTCCCAGAGCGTCTGGATTCGTGGTCTGGGTTCTGAATTCACCGGCTCACCTGCCACATATAGCTTGGAAATCAGATGTGTCACCCGCGGGGATTCCCTTAATAACTCCATGAGGAGGTCCATAAGTGGGCTGCCAGCCCTCGGCCTTTGTTCCACCCTCCGCTTGTAAGTAGTGTCTGATTTGCAAATAGGCAAAGAAATCAGAAGAAGGAATTTTGAACTCCTGTTGAATCTGAGTGAAGCTCTTCACGGTGTCCCCATTAAATTACTATGAGAATGTACCTAGCCCCAGCTTCAACCATCTCAGAAAGACTGGGTTCTCCGACCCTGGTTTGAATTCCGGCCTTTCAAGGATCCTTCCCTGCCTTAACACTAGCAGCTGAGCATCTGACTCCTTTACCACCTGTAGCCAAAGTGTAACTAATGTTCTAGGGACATGGATATGTTGTTCATCCACACTGTCTGGCAGGTTCCTTGCCGCTTTAAATCTTGCCGTAAGGTCTTCAAGCTGGCTCCTCCCCACCCACCCGGGTGGTAAAACTCTCGGCTCCGCCCCATGACGCCAGATCTTCCTTACCGCTTGGAAGCTCAGGTTCCCTCCTTAGCACTCTGCGTTTTAGACTGGATCCTAACTCTTCAGTTCGTCCGAAACTAGTTTTGAAGTTTTCTAAACTTCGGTCTTCTTATCCCTTGCGGCTGCAATGGACAAATTGATTCCCAGGTTTCGGAGGCGCCCTGGTGGGCAGAAGATGTCCAGGATGGATCCGCACTCCACGTGCGTCTACTGCCTCGGCCTAGACAATGACCCGCAGGTCTGCGAGTTGTGCCACTCCTTTTTGGCCAACATCCTGGAGGATCGTGCTGCCCGATTGAAGCTCGGGCACCCCGAGAAGTGTTACCCGCCAGTAAAATCCAAAGAGGCTCGTTGGGCTGTGTCCGCGGCGGCTGGCTCGGCTGAGCAGCTAGAGTACATGATCGCACTTGAGGAGGAGGTGGCCCAGGCTGCATCTTCCTCCTCCTCGGTCGCGGCATTTATCCTGCTCTCTCTGAGTTCCTCTTATTCGACTTTGTTCAAGGAGCTTCGCTAGTCCCTTTCCACAATGGGAAAGGGGCCATCGGGACATTCCTCTTGGCCCAAGAAGAGGGAGTTGAAGGGTAAGTCCATCATCGGCGTTCGTGGGAGCGGGAGAGGTCTCCTTCCCCCGGACAGCCGACCGTCGACTTCGGTCGAGGTTGCTGCTCAGGCCGCTGGCTTCACGGTGTCCCCGTCAGGCCAGTCTGCCGAGACACTCGTCGATGCAGTCAAGATATTCCTCGACCCGTCAGCCAGGTGGTCGACTGGTAGAGCCGACAACCCCTCTTTGCCGGTTTCTGCGGTGGAGACCGAGGATCTGCCCACGCCTTTGGGGCGGCAGTCCCTGGTTAAAGTGTCCGAGCCGAGGGAAGAGCGGGTGTCCCCGGCCCCTTCCCAGGCCCGCCCTCGGTTTCACCGAGGGTCTCAGTCTCGGACTTCATCTCGGTCAAGCCGCTCCCGCCGACATTGGCGGTCTCTGTCTCGGCACCAAAGTAAGTGGTGACACCGTTCCTCCTTGTCCTCCTTCTCAGATGAGGAGAGGCTTCGATGCAGACTGCGTCAGTGTTACGAGGAG
This sequence comes from Neoceratodus forsteri, assembly GCA_016271365.2. Lineage (NCBI taxonomy): Eukaryota > Metazoa > Chordata > Ceratodontiformes > Ceratodontidae > Neoceratodus > Neoceratodus forsteri. Next base: position 1,820,627,949 of record CM057449.1, on the reverse strand, counting down.
CTTATGTGGCAGCAGTTACTGTTGTCTGGGAGTAAGTCAACTCCGATTCATCCCCCGGCCATCAAGTGGCTGTTGCCAGAATGGCGGAAGCAACCGCTCGCCGCAGTCGAGATGCCCATTTCTGGGCCAGTTGTTCGGCCAAATCTAGCTGCCCCACCGATTGTGGTGGAACCTCAGTCGGGTCACGGCCTGCCCAACAGGTTGTCGGTCACCCTCACTCCCGACCATCCTCGGCAGGTGGAGGGTGGCTCAGGCCCGAGGCAGCTCTTCGCAGACTCTTCGGAGTCCGATGACGACTCCTCCCTGTTCCCCAGGCGGGTCGGCTTGGAGTCCTCTGGGGGCCAGTCTCTGGACGATAGCCCATCATCCTTCATGGGTCTGCTTCAGCTCATCTCGAAGTCTGCCGGGATGCAGCTCGAGCCCGTGTTCAAATGGGCCAAGTATCCCCTGATGGAGGTACTAAACCGAGGGGATTCACCCATGGAGGCCTTCTCTGTGGCTGAGGCCATTGTCGGCCCAGCCTTGGAGCTTTGACAGCAGCCTGCTTCCTGTCTTGCGCCCTCGGCCAGGATGGCCAGGAAGTATGCGGTCTCTACCGGCTCTTTGCCCGGTTTCTCAGAGCACCCCTCTGCTGAGGGGTTAATCACCGATAGCGTCTTCCGGCGTTCCGGAAACGCTCGGGATGTGGATAGGCCCTCCACGACAAAGAGTCCAAAAGGCTGGACTATGCCGCACGAGAAGGTGACGCCATGCCCCTCCCTCGCCCGACAGGCCAGCTTGGCTGCGCTGATGGCACACTTCTCCCACGCCCTCTTGGACTCCCTGGATGAGGTGATCCCTCATCTCCCGGCCGACCTGTGGACCACAGTCCGGCAGGTGCGGGACCAGGGTAGGGCGGTGGCTAAGCAGCAGCTCAGACTGCTCTAGACATAGGTGATTCCTGTGCCAGGTCAGTAGCGGCCGCGGTGGCCATGCGCCACAGGGCGTAGCTGAGGATATCCACCTTCACGGCAAATACCCAGCACAAGTTGGTGGACGTCCCCTTCTCGGGGACTGACCTCTTCAGCCTTGGAGTGGAGGGACACCTTCAGCGGATCGAAAAGTCCAACGCCACTCTAGATTCGGTCACCTCCGCCCAGAGGGACAAAGGCCGCTGGCAACAACAGCATAACTTCTTTCGTCCTTCGGCCCCTGCGGCACGACCGGCCCAACAGAACCAGCACAAGGGCCAGCAGGCTTGCGCTTAACATCCCAAACCCAAGCCAGCGGCTTCCTCCAATAGGAAGCAAGGAGGTAAAGGCCCAGGAGGTCCCTCGGCCGGTCCCTCCTCCAAGCCTGCCCAGTGACGGGTTGAGGGGTGTCGCCCCCAACCTCGTCATCCTTCCCTGGGTTCCCCCATGGTGGGACGGCTCTGCCACTTCTTTCCGCCTGGTCCGCTATCACCACGGACTGTTGGATGTTGGAGGTGGTAGGAAAGGGCCTGCCTCTGGAATTCGAGCAGACCCCTCCCTTTTGAGCCATCGACCCTTGGGGGGGCCACGGGGTCCGAAGCCCCGCCGTGGGCCCGCCGAGCCGATATTGCCCTGCTCCTCGAGAAAGAGGTGATCAGGAAGGTGGCGGATCCTCCTCCAGACCCGGAGTTTGTGTCCAGGTAGTTCCTGGTCCCACAACAGACGGGGGGGCTGGCGCCCCATTCTCGACCTGCACAACCTGAACAGGTTCCTAAGGTCTCGGACCTTCAGGATGGTCACTCCGGCTCAGATAATCCCATCCTTGAAACTAGGCGTGTGGTTTTATTCCCTGGATCTCCAGGACGCGTTCTTCTCGTCCCGATCCATCCATCTCATCAGAGATTCCTCCGCTTCAGGGTGGAGGAATCTCTTTACGAGTTCCGGGCCATGCCCCTCAGCCTCTGTCTAGCTCCCAGGGTCTTCACCAAATGCATGGCAGTGGTGACCGCATTCCTGCGGCGCTGAAGGGTCTGGGTATACCCCTACCTGGTCGACTGGCTGTTTGTAGCCCCCTCCAGAGCGGAGGTGGAGCGGTCCAGAGATCTGGCTCTCCAGGTTTGCTCTCAGATTGGCGTTCTCATCAACGAGGCCAAGTTGGAACTTGTGCCAAAGCAGGTGATACACTTCATTGGGGCACAGCTTGACTCTCTTCGAGCCAGAGCTCGGCTCCCGGTGGACAGGGCCGAGGTTCTTCCTCCTTGCCCAATCATTTCTGGTTGGGCAATTGTGCCCTGCCCGGGACTTCCTGCGCCTCCTGGGCCTCATGGCGGCCTGCACCAGCATGGTCCGTTGGGCCCGTTGATACAAGCGTCCCCTTCAATGGGGACTGGCCAGCCAGTGGTCACAACGCTACGATCCATTGGATCAGTTGGTGACAGTGACCCAGGAAATGTGGACCGCTCTCCAGTGGTGGACCGTTCCGGCACATCTGCAGGAGGGCATCCTGTTCGTCCGCCCTGAGCCGACAGTCTCTCTATTGACCGACGCATCTCTGATGGGTTGGGGTGCCCATCTGGGGGAGCACAGAGCTCATGGCCTCTGGTCTCCTCGGGAGTCCCAATGCCATATCAACCTGCTGGAGCTCCGAGCGGTCTACCTAGCTCTCACCACCTTCGCTCTATTTCTACGGGGTCAAGTGGTTCAGGTCCAGATGGACAGTACCACAACCATGTACTACCTAAACCGCCACGGCGGGATGCGCTCCATGCTGTTATGCAAGGAAGCTCTCCACATATAGTCTCGTGCGCAGCCTGGAGGCGGATCTCCTAACCATTCACGTGGCAGGAGCCTCCAACACCCTGGCCGATGCCCTAAGCCGGATATGAGCTGCGTCTCACGAGTGGTCTCTCCTGCCGGAGGTAGTACTAGATCTCTTCTCCCACTGGGGCACGCCTCAGGCAGACCTCTTTGCCTCCAGGTAGAATGCGAAGCTGAGACTTTCATGCCCCCCCCCCCAGCAGGGCTCGTGGACCCCGGACCTCTTCTACGCTTTTCCCCCATTTCCCTTGATCCACAAGGTGCTTCTCAATGCGAGGAGGACAAGGCACAGGTGATTCTGGTAGCCTCAGACTGGCCCTGCCAGTTCTGGTATCCAGATCTCCTCAGTCTCCGCTCCAGGCTCCCAAGGCGGCTTCCAGCCCACCCGGACCTGATCTCCATCATCAGGGGAAGGTATTCCATCTGGACCTTCAATCCCTGCACCTGACGGCCTGGTTCCTGAGTGGCTAGAGTTCCAGGCCTTGGGTCTTTCCGACGAGGTCCTCAACGTCGTTGAGGCGTCCCGTAAGGAGTCGACCAGAAAATGCTATGCCTTCAAATGGAAGAGATTCTCCATTTGGTGTCAGGGAAAGGGCCTGGACCCTTCCTCCTGTTCCTTGGCAAGCATTCTGGACTACCTATGTCCTTTTCTCAGCAAGGGCTTGATGCAATGACCCTGTAAGGTGCACCTGGCAGGCATCTCTGCTTACGGTAGCGGGCCAGAAAGCAGTCGGTGGCCGAGGAGAAGGTGGTCTGGCGCTTTTTCAAAGGCCTTGATCACATTTCCCCTCCGGTGCGAGAACCTCCACCTCCGTGGGATCTACTGCTGGTATTGGCCAAGCTCATGGGCAAGCCATTCGAACCAATGCACAGGTGCGATATCTCCCACCTGTTGTGGAAGACCGCCTTCTTGGTGGCTATCACGTCAACCAGAAGGATGGGAGAGCTCCAGGCATTTTCCATAGAGTCTCCTTATCTGGTCTTCCACAGGGACAAGGTTGTCCTGCGCTCCCACCGAAAGTTCATTCCGAAGGTGGTGTTGGAGTTTCACCTTAACCAGGTGTTGACTCTGCCAGTGTTCTACTCCAATCACACCTCGGAGGCTGAATATAGGCTCCATATTTGGACCCTAGCAGAGCGCTCGCTTACTTTAAGGAGCGGACAGCTAAAGTTCAGGGAGAGATTCGCCAATTGTTTGTCACCTACGCTGAAGCTGCACCTGGCAGACCTGTAGCCAAGCGGACAATAAGCAGGTGGGTCACCTCCTGCATAGATCTGTGCTATAGGTTGGTGGGCATGGAGCCTCCCAGAGGGATAAGAGATCATTTACTAGCCATACTGCTGCATCGGTGTTGCTTCCAGGGATGTCCCTATCCAGGATATCTGCAGGGTTGCTACCTGAAGTCGGCACATACCTTTATTACCCACTACCACATCGACCTTGAGTCACGCCGGGATGCTGGTTTTGGGGCCTCGGTTCTCCAGTCTTTATTCCCTAAGTAGGGGTGTGCGCCTTGCCTCCCTCCTCCCGGAGAACTGCTAGGAGTCTGCCAGACGGTGTGGATGAGCAACATATCCATGTCCCTAGAAATACAGGTTACTCACCTGTAACAGGAGTTCTAGGAATGGTATATGTTGTTCATCCACACGACCCACCCGACCTCCCAGGCTTCGACGCACAACCTGGCTTCCAGCGGGCTAGATCTGGCGTCATGGGGCGGAGCCAAGAGTTTTACCACCCGGGTTGGTGGGAGGAGCCAGCTTGAAGACGTTCTGGCAAGATTTAAAGCGGCAAGGAACCTGCCAGACAGTGTGGATGAACAACATATACCATTCCTAGAACTCCTGTTACAGGTGAGTAAACTGTATTTTCAAGCCAAGGATTAGGTAGGCCCTGAATCACCCTAGGATTCCTCTTAACTGAAAAGTATTGATTAGAGGGTATAAGGTTATAACAGCTGTATGTCCATTTTGGCCCAACTCTGCACTGCAGCAGGAGATGCATAAACCGCCAAATACTGTAATTGAGCCGCTCTATAATACCTTTTAAAATCTGGGACTCCCAGACCTCCCTTCCCCTTGGGTAACTTCAGCAGGGCACTGCTCAACCTGGGTTTCCTACCAGCCCAGATAAAATTACTTAGCAGCTTTTGAATATCTACCCAGAACTTTCTCGGAGGACACAAGGGAATAGCATCGAACAGAAACAGCAACCTTGGAAGGATGTTCATTCTTACCGATTCCACCCTACCCGAGATAGTGAGTGGCAGAGTGGCCCATCTGGCACAGTCCAACAATTTAAGATAGTTAACCTGGAACAATTTACCCAGGTCCTTCGGAATATAAATTCCCAGGTACCTGAAACTAGTAGTGTTCCACCGTAGGTCGGTCAAACTCCTTACCAAAGGTGGGACACCCGCTCCTAAGGAGATTATCTCTGATTTGGATTCACTAATCTTAAACCCTGAAATAGAGCCAAACTCCCTCAACGTATTCATCATGGCTGGTAAGGAGAACTGAGGGTCACTTAAATACAAGAGGGTGTCATCCGCATACAGAGATATGCGGTTGTCTACCCCGCACACTGAAATCCCTTTAATGCCCTCATGTGACCGGAAAGCCTCTGCCAAAGGTTCCATACTTAGGGCAAAAAGAAGGGGCAAGAGGGGACAGCCCTGTCTCGTTCCTCTTCTGATAAAGAAAGATTGGGAGAACAATCCGTTCAGTTGAACCCTTGCCAAGGGATTGGTATAAAGGGTGCCCACACAAGCTTGAAATTTAGGGCCAAATCCAAACTTCTTAAGAACCTCACCTAGGTATCCCCATTCAAGGTGATTTGAAGGCCTTTTCTGCATCCAGTGTAATCACTACCGCCTGTTGTCCCCTCCCCTTAGACTGAGCATGGGCCATTACCATAAGTAACCTTCTGACATTATCGTGGAGGTGCCTCACTGGCATAAAGCCTGAATGATCCGGATGTATCAGCTGAGTCACCACTGCCTGAAGCCTATTTGCTATCATCCTGGCAATGATCTTGACATCCAGATTCAGTATCGAGATAGGGCGATAGCTACCACACAAGGAAGCATCCTTGTCCGGCTTCGGGATAACAGATATTCGGGCTTGTGCCCAAGTATCAGGGGCTTCTGAGGGAGAGTGGGCTTCATTACAAACTTCAAGGAGCAGCGGGGCTATCTTGTCACTAAATCTTTGGTAAAACTCTGCTATATAGCCATCAGGGCCAGGTGCCTTATTATGCTTAAGCTGCATAATTACCCCCTTCAATTCCAGCAGGGAGAATGGTCTGTCTAATTCCTTTTCGAGACCAGAAGAAAGTTTGGGTAATTTTAGACCATTGAGGAACTGCCTGATCAGGTCAGGATGGGTAGCCCTAGACTCTGACTCATACAGGTCCTCATAAAATTTTCTAAAGCATTCCGCTATTTGGGGAGCTCCTGATACTAGCCTCCCAGGTGATTTGGGGTCCTGCACTCCAGAAATGAACCTGTCAGCTTCTTGTTTCCTTAATCTAAAAGCTAGCAGTCTACCCGCTCTGTTACCCCCGGTGTAGTATTTCTGTGCTGTAAACCTAAGGGCATTCTCAGTTTTTATCGAGAGGAGGTGTTGCATTAGTTCCCTCGCCAGTTGAAGCTCCCTTAGTGTACTGCAGGCTCCCCCTTTTTTATGGATATCCTCCAGCTCTTTGATTTTTTTGTTCTAAACTGTCCTGCTGCCATTGCCTAGCCTTCTTTTCCTGTACTGAATACGAAATCGCATCGCCCCTAACCACTGCCTTTAGCCCATCCCAGAGGAACTTCACCTTCGATACCGACCCAATGTTTTCCCTGAGGTAATTATCTATCATGTCTTTTATCTTAGAGACAAAAACCTCGTCCGTGAGGAGCCCAGCATTTAGACGCCACAAGGATTGCTTATGTTGCCCTCCAAGGGAAATCAAGAGACTGACTTTTGCATGATATGAGAGATATATAGGATATATCTGCTGGTCTACAATAGAGTCCACCCAGGATTTAGGCATATAAAATCTGTCTAATCGTGAATACGAGTTCTGTGGATGGGAGTAGAAGGTGAAGTCCCTACTGGAGGGGTAACTGTCTCTCCACGTATCCACTAGTCCCAACTCCGTACGTAGATGGGATAGTGTTCTGGGTCCTGCACCCTTCTCCCTACCCCCCTGGCCCCCTGATCTGTCTAACCCTGCATCTTCTGCGCAGTTCCAGTCGCCACCTATGACTAGTTGGCCCTCTGGGAGCGTAGCAACTACCCAAGAGCGTACCGAAAACACTCAGGGTTGACAGGTGTGGGGGCATAGATATTCACAATATGGATAACCTTGTCCGCAGTCTTCCCCGAGAGAATCACCAGTCTGCCCTCTTCATCTGAAAAGGATTCCAGTGGAACCAGACCTAGGCCCTTCCGTACTAAAATAGCCACCCCAGCCTTTTTTGGATTTTTACGGGACGAGGCAAAGACCTCTCCAACCCACAAGCGGCAAAGTTGCTCCACTGCAGAGAGGTGGGTTTCCTGCAAGAGACCAATGTCACGATGCACCTTCGCCAGATCTCTCAATATACTGTGCCTCTTTGCAGGAGAACCCAACCCCTTAACATTGTACGTGATCAATTTTAAGGTCCCCATATTAGTCCCTTCTTTAACCTTCTCAGCCCCCACCTTGTCCCCTGCCTGATGTCTAAGCATCAGTCTCCCTTACCCTGGAGGACAGCACACAGAACGCGCCACCTGCAACATCAAGAGCGCAATCACCACGGGTCTCCATCTCCTTTCCCCCATAAACCCCCACAATTCCCCTCTTCCTGACCCAGCATCCCCCAAAACTATTTACACGTACAAACCCCCAAACAAAGACTCGCACTTTCACGAGTGGACTTTCACGAGTGGAATGTATACAATGCAGTCCATTAGGACTGTGTTCGGAGGGAAGCTCCCTCCGCCCATTAGCATGGGCTGCTGTATAGCCCTAGACCCCCTCCCCCTAGCTAGGGGTAACCGGGAAGGTGGTCTCCAGGGTGTGCTCTCAACGGGAAGGCTCTAACCCTTGACGAGTGTCAGCGCGATCTAAAGAAAGGAACAGAGAATTAAACCAAGATCGGCTGACCTCCGCTGGGCTACCTATCCCCTGAACTGGCTTCTGGTATTGGTGATGCTATTGTTGTTCGAGACTGGTAGGTTAATGGGAGCGCGGCGGGGAATCCATCCCATCCACCTCGCCAGAATGCAACTTAAACCGGTGCTTACCATAGCAATTATGAGGGGGGGGGGGAGTTGGAGCTCCTGCCGGCTGCTCCCGACGCCATTTATTAGGTATATTTAACTAGGCTTTAGTGGTCTGAACATCCAGCCAAGCAGAACGCTCCCCCCCCCCAACCAATCTGGCAGAACTTAAATCCCTTGCTCATATGTTAACGGGGACAAGAAAAACATCTTTCCAAATTCAGGGCCTTCCCACATGGGTTACTAAGATAAACGTGAATTTTACCAGGTCTGGAACCTTTACTAGGCCCGGTCCTGCCTCCTCGCAAGAGAAGGCCCACCAGTTGCCAGCGACTCTCGGCCCCCCGCATAACAATCCATAAGATTGCCCTTAAGGTCCTCCTGGATATCCAGGCTTAGACCCAAACATGGCTAGTAGGCCTCTCCACTCACCCCTCCCCAACCACCGTCGCCCCAGCTTAGGAGACTGGGCAGGATCCCACAAAGGCGGCAGGAGAGAGGCCCCTTGATCAGTTTACTTAACATTTAAATAAACAGATACATTAATAGGATCAGTCCCTTGAGAGGAGAAGGGCAGAAGGATAAACCACCATGTCTGCCCCGGTCGCTATCGGTTCACTTTTCTAGCCTGCAAGCCATTTCCCAGTTGGCACAAATCTTTACAGAGCTGATCATCTGGGCCTGCAATTCTGAAGATCTCTCCTCTCCTGGAGTCTTTACTCGTCGTCGACCAGCTCAAATGCATCAAAGTCTGTTCTGATATATCTGGCTGGAGGCCCGGGAGCACAATTTCAGCCTTTTGAAGCGGCTTTTTAGCTTGTAAGAGTGATTCATACAGCTTACTGCCTGTAGACCAGTGCACCAACAGTCTTGCCGGGTACCGGAAAAAAGCCTTTATTTGCTTCTCCCTCAGCTGTTTGATAACCTCAAGGACCCGCTTCTTCGTCTGCACAGTGACCGGGGGAAAATCATGGTCTAGGTATACACGCTTCCCATCAAGATTTAAATCTTGTTTGCCCCAGGTCTTACGCAGGACCATCTCTTTAACAGGATACCGAGTAAATTTGGCCAAAATTGAGCAGGGAGGGGCATCCTTCTTCGGTTTTGGGCCTAGGGCCCGGTGTACTCTTTCAAGCTCCAGAGGCTCAGTATTGGGAATGTCTAATTCTTGTTGGAGCCAGGACTTGACGAACTCGACTGGGTCGTCCTGTTCTGCGCCTTCTGGAAATCCGAAGATCCTGATCGTCTTCCTTCTCCCCCTCGACTCTGCGTCCTCAGCCCTCGCGTTAACTCCTCTCCTTCTGGCCAAGTAAATCACTGCCCTGCTGAGCCGCACTGAATCTTTGCGGAGCTCATCCAGGCCCGACTCGAGCTCTTGCATTCTTTTCTGTAGGTGTTTTAAGTCTTGTTTGATGTCCTTAACATTACTGTTGATCCTCTGCAACATATATTGACAATGTGGGCCATTACCCGACCTTCCGATGGAGCTCCCCCTAGAGACAGTCTCCTCGTCCTCTTCTCCCCCGTAGCCCGCAGCCGATTCCGAGGCCCTAGACAGTGGGACACTCAGGCTGCGATCCGGTCTTCATCTACGGCCGGTTGGGAGTTTATTAATGCTTCTGCCTCACGATTTTATTAGCTGGCTCATTCTTCAGTTTGCAGACTGAACCAAAAGTTAATTCGGTCGTTCAAAAGCAACGGATTACCGACGATTCTTGCACCACCACCGCGGAGCTTAAAGCTAAGCCACCATTTGATTTGATGACGTCACCGGAAGTCCGCGCAAGCTATGCCTTCTATCTTGGAAGGTGCTATTTTTAGTTGCCATTACTTCCACTTGGAGGATTTCTGAGCTGCAGGCTCTGATGTGTAAAGAACCTCATCTTGTTTTTCACAGGGACAGGGTAGCCCTGCGCACAAATCCTACATTTCTTCTGAAGGTAGTGTTTGAGTTCACTTTGAACCAAGACATCCAGCTACCAGTTTATTACCCAGAGTACTCAGACAGAGGGGAGGCCTTACTACATACTCTGGATGTACATATAGTTCTCCGTTACTACCTTGCTCATACCATTCCTCCAGAAAGACAGGCCAGTTGTTTGTCTCTCTTGCCCAAAGGACATTAGGGGCACCAGTATCAAAACAGATGCTGACTAAGTGACTCGTAAATTGCATCACGTTCTGTTATCAGCAGTACAGTAGACCTTTACTGGGCCCAGTCAAGGGTCATTCCACCAGAGCGGTCGCAGCATCTTTCGCATCCCTCGGGAATGTCTCGTCAGCGGACCTTTGTGCAGCCGCTACTTGGAGTTCAGTACACACTTTTGTTAGGCACTGCAGTCTGGACATTGCTTCCAGAAGGAGAGCAGGCTTTGGCCTAGCGATCCTTCAGGGACTTCTCTCCTAAGGTGCCTAGAGCTGTTGCTTAGACAGTCCTCCACCCTTCTGACCTGGGTCTCTCTCTTTTGGGTATTGCTTGGGACTCAGTCCTATTGGTATTACCTGCTGCAAGAGCTCCCCCTCGAAGTAAGATAGTACAGTTACATAAGAACTTACCGTAACAGTAGATCTTCGAGAGGAGCTCTTGCAGCAGGTGATTTTCCCACCAACCTGCCCCCGGGGACTAGTATTTCTTTTCTCTTGGAGGATGGGAGATCCTCCTTGGTTCTCCATCTTCATCTCAGCCAGGTCTCCGATGGGAGAACTGAAGTGGTGCCGGGGGACCGCCCCTTTATACCATAGCTGATGTCAGGGCGGAGCCGACTTCGGGGTCAGCCCCCCGCCATAGACTGCTAGCTAGAAGTTTTCCGTGGGGTCCTAACGCCTGCCAGCTTAGTCCTATTGATATTACCTGCTGCAAGAGCTCCTTTTGAAGATCTACTGCTACGGTAAGTTCTTACGTAATTGTACTTTTTTAGGGGTGACCCGGGAGCTTTGGGCTGGTTAAGTGACTTACTCTTAGTCACACAGTATGCAAGTGGAGGTTGTGGCAATCACAACCAAGTCTGCTGGATGCACCAAGCTCATACACACAGCACAGCTTCTGTACCCCTTTACATATAATTACAGCCCCAGTTCCACCAACGCTCACCCAGGCTGTTCACTTTACAGTCGCAAATCCAGAAGTGACCTTGACGCAACGTTTATTTTCCTGAAACTAGGGCAGTGCCTTAGAACGTTTAAAAACATTCATTAACTAACTAAAAAGGGTCTATTTTAGAGAAGCCCTGCTTAGTGGTCCAAAAATCAGTCCCCTAGAAAGACTTTTGTGCCGCATTTGCTTGTTGCACTTGCTTGTTTTGTGGAAGACCCCCACAATCCCAACAGTCCCTTCTTGATTATAGGAGAGAGAGGACTTGATTTGACTGAGAGAGATAGCTTTTGTTTTATTTTGTATTCTTTTTTTAGAGAGATAGGAGAGTTCACACAGCACACCTTCAGCACCCTTTTACATATAGTCACATCCCCCATTCTACTGGCGCTCACACAGGCTGTTCACTTTATACTTGTGAATCTGGAAAAGATCCTGCCGCAACTTTCAGTTTCCAGAAACTCAGTGCAGTGCCTTGAAACAGTCACAGATGTTCATTGACTAAATAAAATGGGTCCCTTTTAGAAGATCCATGGTTAGTGGTGTATGATTCAGTCCCTAGCATGACTTTTGTGTCCAGTTTGCTTGCTACACATGTTTGTTCTGGGAAAGACTGCAACAATCCCAGAAATCCTTGCTTAAGTAGAGGAGAGATAGCTGATTTGAGAGGAGACTAAGAGAGAGAGAGAGAGATTGCTGTTTGTTTTTTATTTTTATTTTGCATTATTGTGTATGGTGGAACCCTGTTATACATGACATTTCATGGCAGGAATATAGAGGATAATAGATGGGCATTGGTTAATAACTAGGCTGTATTCACTTCGAGAGGTTGCCAGGGCAGTATTGTAAACCTCGAGAATGCAGCTCGAGAGGTTTACTGCTACCATGGCAACCCGGAGAAGTTATTATCTGATGCCCATCCATTAGCTTTTATAGTGTATGGGCACCAGTTAATCAAAATGCGTCCTTACTTGTCAGTTCTTTTTTGTTACGTCGCTCTCTGTCAGTATAGCTCTCCCCACTGTGGCCGTTTGTCAGGATGCAGAAGTCCGCAACTACGGGAGACACGCATGCGCAAATACAACGAGGTTGTTATGGTATCGGTATCTATGTGACGTAGTCAAGCGGGGTTAACAACCTCTTGGCGTCAACGATACTATAACAACGTTATAAAAAGTGTGATTTCAGGTAATAATAAGGGCTCCTCATACGTTATATGCTTGAGCTGCAGTAGTGACATCATTATGTTGTTGTGCTGCAGTAGTGATGTCAGTTCTGTACCTCAACTTAGTATGCCACCCTACAGCCACTTTCCTCATTCATATTGCGTGGGAAGCGTTTTTTTTTTTTTTAACCTGAACTTACAGAACAAGCTGGAGCACATTTAATCAGTAAGTTGAGTTTGCCATCAACCCTCAAGTGCCTCTTCCCCAACCTCATTTCACTGACAGGAGCTAAGCATCTGAAATGGGTATGGATGCCCATAAACTATAAAAGATAATGTACTGTATGGGCAGCCATACACAGACAAGCCTGTGTCTTCATCTTGAGCTTTCTATGGCATCTAGTGAACCTCTCGGGCCCTGGCTGCCGTAAAAAACTCTTGATGCAGACACAGGCTTGTTGTGTATGGCTGCCCATACATTATCCTCTATGTTTCTGTTTTTTTAAGAACCACTTGGCCCACCCAGTCTGCCCATTTTCCTACCTATTTTTTGAACTCCAGATCCTATTTGATTTGATCTGTAGCTTACCTTCTCCTACCTACCACTAGGGTTGCCTTCTGTCTTTCCCATACATTCTTGAATTCACCTATCGTTTTAGCCCCTACAACCTCATCAGGGAGACTGTTCCATACATCAGTCACCCTTTCTATGAAAAGATACTTCCTCATGTTGCCCCTGAGTCTGCCCCCCCACCTTCATATCATGACCCCTTGTTCTTGCACATCTTCTCTTCTGAAAGATGCTGCCCTCCTGAACTTTGTTACTCCCTTTGAGGTACTTGAAAGTCTCTATCATATCCCCCCTCTCCCTCCTTTCCTCCAGCGTATACATATTGAGTTCCTCAGGCTCTCCTCATTTGGTTTTTGGTGTAGTCCGTGCACCATTTTTTGTTGCCCTCCTCGGGACTGCCTCTACCCTGTCCATGTCTTTTTGGAAATAAGGTCTCCAGAACTGTACACAGTACTCCAGATGAGGTCTCACCAACTGTCTGTACAGAGGTATCACCATCTCCTGTTTCCTACTGGTGATATCTCTTCCTATGCACCCTAGCATCCCGCCAGCTTTCCTTACTGCCTTCTCACATTGTTTTGCTACCTTTAGGTCACTCGTTATGACTACCCCCAGGTTCCTTTCCAGTTTAGTTGTTGCTAGTATCTCTTCTTCAGTGGGATCAGTCATCAGGTCTGCATTCCCTTCCACCATCCTCCTGTTTGGGGCTTTTTTCTGGAACTGGCTATCTTGTGTAGCAAGCCTTTCATACAGGCCTGGGCACCTCTGTCACTCCTCAGTCCCCCATGGCTAGAGCTATGCTCCCTTTGTCTCCAGGGGAAAGAACTGAGGAGGGAGCTGGGCCACTCATGCCTTTATAGGGTTGATGACATCAGCAGACGATGTCGATGTGGGCGGCCTGAGTTGCACTGCTGAAAATCTTCCGTGCGGATCCTACTTCACCAACGACGAAGTTCCTGTGGTGTAACCTGATGACTGAGATCCCCTCAAAGATCTCCTGTTATGTTAAGTTCTTACGTAACTGTTGTTTTCACACAGCACACCTTCTGCTTCCTTTTATATCATTACAGCCCCAATTCCATGTATGCTCACATTTGAGATAAAGGAAAAGGCTGGGAACAGACGTGGATACAGTAGAAGGCTAGGAACAGATATGAGATATAGTTGAAGTTCAGAAATGGATTGAAGTCTAGAAATGGACTAGCGATACAACAGAAGGATAAGAATGGACTTAAAATAGAGTAGAAGAATAGGAATAGACTTGAGATACTGTAGAAGGCTTAGAATTGACTCGAAATGCAGTAGAAAGATAGGAGCGGACTTGAAATACAGTAAAGGGTAAGAATGGACTTGAGATACAGTTGAAGGATAGGAACGGACTTGAAATACAGTAGAAGGCTAAGAATGGACTTAAGATACAATAGAAGGCTGGGAATGGACTAGAGAGACAGTAGGAGGATAAGAATGGAGTTGAGATGCAATAGAATGCTGAGAGTGGACTTGAGTTGTAATAAAAGGCTAAGGGTAGACTTGAGATACAGTAAGGCGAGGAAAGGACTTGAGATACAGTAGAAGGCAAATGAATAGACTTGAAATGCAGTAGAAGGCTAAGAATGGACTTCAGATACAGTAGAAGGCTAAGAATGGACTTGAGATACAGTAGAATGCTAAGAGTGGACTTGAGATATAGTAGAATACAAAGAGTAGACTTGAGATACAGTAGAAGGCTGGTGGACGTGAGATACAATGGAAGGCAAGGAATAGACTTGAAATACAGTAGAATTAGTATAAGAGTGGACTTAAGATATACAGTAGTAGACGGCTAGGAATGGATTTGAGATACAGTACATACGAATATATGAAAGAGCCAATAGAAGGAGGCCAAATTGGTCTATCTATTCTGCTCGTTAGTTAGAGAAGTGACTCTGGCTTACGTCATTGACTCTTCTCCCAACCCCCCCCAATCAATCTTTCCTCCATAACCCCCCCATGGTCCCCTGGGTTCCCTTTATGCCCATCCCAGGCCCTCGTAAAGCCAGTTATCATTTTCTATGAGACCACTTTCTCTGGCAATGAAGTCTATGTGTCCACCACCTTTTCACTGAAATAAAATTTACTAACATCCTTCCTAACACACACACGTACTCCAACTTCAAACTGTGCCCTCTTGTGGTTCTTTTGTCACTTGCTGAAAGAAACCTTCCCTGTTCACTCTGTTTATTCCCTTCAGGTACTTAAAGGTCTCTATCATGTGCCCCACCTCTCTCCTCTAGGGAGTACATTCTCAGGGCTCCCAGCTTCTCTTCATAAGATTTCCCTTGCTGTCCTGTGATCAACTTGGTTGCCCTCCTTTTAACCCCCTCCAACAAGCCGATGTCCTTCTTTGTTATATGAGCTCTAACACCTTACCTCATATTTTAGGTGCGATCTCACCAATTACCTGTACAAGGACAGTATGACCTCACTCCACCTACTGCTGAATCCCCTTGCTATACACCCCAACATTCTGTTTGCCTTTGCCGCTGCTTTTTTTTGCATTGTGTGGAGTGTTTCAGGTCAAGGGTATTCACCATCCCCAGACCCTTCTCTTCCTCTGTTGCTGCTATCTGCCCCCCCCCCCCCGGTAATACTCAGCCCTAGGACTTCTGACCCCAGTATGTATCACTTTGCATTTCCTGGCATTGAAGCCAAGTTGTCAGATCCCTGACCATCTCTCAAGTTTCCTAACATCTTTCTGTAGGTCCCGTATCCCTTCAACTGTGTCCACTCTTCCACAGAGTTTGGTGTCATCCGCAAGCAGCCACATCTTGCCCTTAATGCTTTCCCCATTGTCGTTTATAAAGACATTAAACAATACTGGCCCCAGCACCAATTCCTGTGGGACCCGCTGGTAACTTCCTGGCACTGGACAGCTCCTCCCCCACTTCCACTTAACCAGCTCTCTGCCCACCATGTCATTTCTTTCCCTGTCCCAAGATCCATCAATTTACTGATTAACCTCCTATGCAGCACAGAATTGAAGGCCTTGCTAAAGTCCAGGTAAACGACGTCTACCACCTTGCCCCCATCCACCGCCCTGGTGACCCAGTCAAAAAAGTCAAACAGGTTCGTCTGACAGGACCGTCCTCTCACAAAACCATGTTGTCTTTCATCCTGGAGACCATTCTTTAATATATACCTTACCAATCTGTCCTTGAGTATGGTCTCCAGGAGTTTACACACTATCGATGTCAGGCTCACCAGTCTGTAGTTCCCCCAGATCATCCCTGGGTCCACTCTTATGGAGAGACACCACATGTGCTGTTCTCCAGTTCTGTGGCACCACTCCTGACTCCAAGGATCGATTGAAGAGATCTGCCAGTGGTCCCGCAAGCTCCTCAGCTAGCTCCTTCAGTACTCTTGGACGAATACTGTCTGGGTCTGGGGACTTATCCACTTTCAGTGCAAGGAGATCCTTCCTTATGCTATCCACCTCTATTACCATGTCTGTTGCCCTTCCCTCCTTCTCCCCCAGGGGTTACTGGACCATCTTTTCCCCTAATAAAGACAGAGCAGAAGTACTGATTGAGTACCTCTGCCTTGCTCATTTCTTTCCTCCACCCATCCATCCCCCTTCCTCAGCTTAACTGTTCCATCCTTCCTGTCCCTCTTCTCGCTCAAGTAGCGATAGAAGGCTTTTTCCCCAGTCTTAATTTTGTCTGCTATTTGCTGTTCCTTCTTTGCCTTTGCTTGCTGGACCGTCTTGCCCGCCACTTTTGCTAACCTCAAGTATTCCTCCTTATCCGCTTCACTTTCAGTCTTCCTGTATCTCTTGTAGGCCGCTCTCTTGTCTCTCACTGCCCTGGCAGCCTGAGAGTTGAACCAGATAGGTGATTTGGCCCACAGTTTCTTCCCCCTGAACTTGACACAGCTCGCTGTGGCTGCTAGTACTGCATTCCTGATGATGGCCAAATGTCTGTCCACCCCTCGTGTTCACCATGACACCCTCTAGTAGCTTCCTTTGTACCTCACACATTTTCCAGAAATCCACTCTCCTGAAGGGTTTTGGTCTTGCTGGATAAGCTTTCCCTTCCCATATCCAGACTGAACCACACTGAGCTGTGATCGCTACCCCTCAGGGGTTCCATGACCATTTTCTCCTGCACGTTCTCCCCATTTATGAGAAACCAGGTTAAGGATAGCCCCCTCCCTGGTGAACTCCATAACTCCCTGGGTTATGAACACCCCCTGGTATCGCATCCAGGATAATTTGATTCCTGACACAGATCGTGGCTGGCATACCCCAGCCCACCTTATACAGATTAAAGTCCCCTACCACTACCACCTTCTCCCCTTTACTGGCTGCTTCCAGCAGTTCCTTATGTAGTTCCTTGTCCATTTCCTCCTCTTGGGGGGGGGGTGTGGTCTGTAGACCACCCCTAACATTACCTTCCTCCCTCTACTGGTTTGAAGCTGGATCCACAGCGATTCCACTTTCCCCTGCTTTCTCCCTCCCTAGTGCTTACTCTCCCCTCCCTGATGTATGCAGCCACACCCCCTTGCCTAACACTCTGTCCCCTCTTTTTTTTTAACTTTATGAATATTGCATTATCAAAATAAGCAATTATATATAGTAAACTCTTGTAAGGCATCATATATAGTACAGATATATCCAATGTAAAAAAAAAAGGATAATACAGCCTTTCTTAAGGAGGAGGGGGTAATCCCAAAGTTATATAATATCCAGTAGAAAAACGTCTGCATAAGCTGCACCCTGCAAGACTTTAGCGGTTGAACAGAAAATGACAATCCTATAAATTAGCAAATCCAATAGTCAATGTTGATGTGATCCCAATTCCAACCATAGGTAGTCCATAGCATGGGTAGCAGTTGTAGGAATAATCTCACGTAATGTGGAGCTTCAGTAATACATTGAAAAGTTAACACTTAAAATGAACAGTCAGGTCTTGTCCTAAAACAATAAAGACGCAACCATTACCATCGGATACACTGCATAACAGGCCGCAAAGTCTAGCAACATTCAGAAAAAACAGAGTTGTCAAACTAGAAATAAAGTTCCAATGGAAAACCACCCTTTGAGCAAAGGCACAAAGTAGAGCGAGTACTTGCTGAGAGCTCCCATTTTAGGTATCATCTTCAGAGTTGGAGTGGCGCTGGGCTCCGGCTGTTTCAAACTCATGGGCAATGGCATCGGCTTTCTTACCCGCTCCCATAGGATCTGTATATTGAAATATATGCCTTCTGTAGTTAATTCTCAGGCATGCAGGCATCGATAAGGAATGGGTAACTCCCAGACCCCCTCAGACATGCCCGAACTGCATTAAATTTTTTGCAGTGAGCTCTGGTGGCATAAGACAAGTCAGGAAATAGATGTAACATCATCCCATTGTAATTAAAGGAATCAGTAGATCTTGCAGCCTGTAGAAGTTGGTCGCATAACGAAGCACTCATTGTCACCAGCAGCACCGTCCGTGGTAAATCACTCCGAGGACCAACATTGTGAGGGGAGATGCGATAAGCTTTACTGAAACCACTAGGGATGGTGTCAGAGTGTAATTGCAAGGCTCCAGGAAACCAAGTTTGTAAAAATCCGAGGAGATCATCCCCTTCGCACCCTGCATGGAGGCCAACAAGATGGACATGGGAAGCTCAGTTAGCATTCTCAAGGGTCTCCAATCTGTAGCACAGCTGCATGTTTTCTTGAACCAGTTTGGTTGTGGTATTAAGTGTTTGGGAGGCAATCTTTTCGGCCGAAGCTGCAGCCATAGAAACAGCTTCTAGTTTAGCATCTTGTTCCTCAAACCGTGTTAGTATGGATTTAACTTTTAAATCGATCACTTGCATTGAGGTCTGTATGGCCTCCCAGGGAGGATCAGATCCCAGCAAAGGTGCAGTAGTAGTTGTGGCGTGGTGTTCTGCTGTCAGAGGATTCTTCTGACTGCTCCTTCCAGCCTTCTGAGAATGTCCCATGGTACTATTTGGTATGCTACGGTTTGGCAAAACATAAGCTTCAGAGAACTGTCATCCATTATCAAATGAAAAGTAAAAGTTTTAAGTAAAATGAGTGAAAAGGCACCTCAAAGTGCAGAGCAGCCCACAAAAGCTTCTACTCAGCAGGCATGCTGAACAGCGCCCCCACTCTATCCCTTTTGTACAACTTGTACCCCAGGATCAAAAGGTCCCAGTCGTGGGGTGCAGTAGCCCAGGTTTTGGTACCAGCTGCCACATATATCTTCCCCTCTGCTAAGAGGGTCTGCACATCTGCCGTCTTGTTACCAAGACTGTGAGCCATTAAGTGATACCACCCTCCACCTTGACTCTGCACCTCTCTACCTAGTTCCTATGTCATTCTTGATCTGACAATTCCCTCAACCCCTGCCCATAAATGCCCTCCCTTGCCCCTACGCCTTCCATCCTGATTGTTCCGTCCTGCGTATGGGAGAAGTTCACGGACCTCCCTGTCTCGAGGTGTCTGTGCCCTCTGGCCCACCTCCCCCCGGCAGTTTAAGCTCAGATCTTTTTCCATGTATTCCTGCAGCTTGTCCCTGAGTACTTTCAAACCCTCGTAATTAAGGTGCAGCCTATCTGTCGAATATAGCCCCTTGTCCGACCACTTATCACCCCAACCTCCAGTACAATTGAACCCTTCCACCAATTCCTTAGCCAGTCATTAAACTCCTCAATTCTCCTTTTTCTAACTGTGCTAGCTTCAGGGACAGAAATTGCCTCTGAAAAGGCCATTGAGCTCACCAAATCCTTGCAGTTTTTTGCTAACTCTATGAACCTGCTCTGCACTATGCCTGTCTGCTCTCCTGCTAAGTCATTGGTTCCAAGGTGGATGACCAGGTGAAGCTTTCCATCTCCCCCCACCACTTCCTTAATCCTAGGTTCCGCCCTCCCCGCTTCATCTCCAGTATACAAACAACCACTCTTCTATTCCTCAGGTCCCCCTTCCTACCCCAGTGGATACCTTTAATTATGGAATCCCCAGCAATAACCACCCTATCATCCTCTGCTGGCCTGACATTCAACATCCTGTGCACACCTGATGGACCAGCCTTTTCCCCTTAGTAGAAGGCTATGAATGGACGTTTGATACAGGAGAAGGCAAGGAATGGACTTGAGATACAGTAGAAGGATAGAAATGGAATTTTTTTTTGAAATTCAACTTCTTTATTGAATTTTAGTAACAGCAAAGCATGGTGTACAGACGGTATTACATACTATAGTGAGACAAAAAGGCATATAACTGGTGTAACAACAGAGAGCTAGATGTGGTGTATGCCTGTGTATACACAACCAAAAAAAAAAAAAAAAAGAAACACAACTAACCAAACTAGCCCTTAAACCCCTCCTTACCCTCCCCCACCCACCCCTGGAGGTGCCACATCAAACCCGGGGATAATAGAGATGGGATGGCAAGAGGTACTCCGGTATTAAAAATAATATAAGGGAGGCAGAGTGTACTAAGGCTGTCAGAGGTAACTCTTATGTGGGATTTAATGTAAATATAAGGCATATAGCTTGCCCCACTTCTGGTTAAAGGAAGGCATACAATTCCGGGAGCTAGCTATTAACCTTTCAGTTTTGAAGCAAAGAGAAATTTCTCTTAGCCATTCAGAATATGAGATAATTATTTGGTCCATCCAGTGTTTGAGAACCAGCCTTTTAACTGCTATGGAAATTAAGGCCATATAGAACAGCGTTTTAACTCTAATATCGGAGAACATCCTAATATACATATTTCAGCTGTGAATAACTCCCCAATCCCAGGAGAGGATCAAGATTGGTTTGGATTGAATTCCATAGGGGGGCCACCTTATCACAGTACCAAAATATGTGTAGTAAGTTCCCTTCACCTGCTCCACATCTTGTACATTTAGTTGAAGCCAGCCTACCAAATTTGACCAACTTAATTGGCGTATAATACAGATTATTCAAAATGTGAAACTGGATTAACCTATTTCTGTCTTGAGTAAGATATTTGTATGTGTCACACCAGATCTGGTTCCAAGGTAGGGGGAAGTCAGGTAAGAGGGAAACCCAAGTCTTGGAGCCGGTTAGAGCATTGGGGTATTTAGTATCTAATAGATAAGAATAAATTCTGGCAATTCCATGGGGTTTGCTTGTGCACTCCTGAATTTGATCTAAAAAAGGTTTGGTTTGGGATGGTATCACTACAGTCCCAAACAGCTTCCCTAAAAGGTGTCTCAACTGGAAGACCTTAAATATGTGTTTCTGTGAGATATTCAATTTGGTTAACAATTCAGTGGAGGAGAGAAGAGAGCCCTGAGGATACAGAGTCTCCACTGGCCGATCATGTATTTGTGGAAGCCAGTCTGAAGTTAGCAGGGAGCCACCGATTTTGATGTTGGGATTTAGGGTAAGAGGTTGCGCCACATCCTTTGTAAATGGTATATTAAAAAAGCTCCAGCACTGAGAGAGAATCTTAATGGAAAGCCCTATAACCGATCTTTGTATAGCCTCTGGTAGTGTAGAGTAGGTGTAATAAAAAATACGGGGAGGATGAAGATTGTATTTGTCCAGCAGATTGAGTTCTAGCAGCAACCAAATGGGCTGATAAACATTGGATTGGGCGTTGGACCAACGTCCTAGTTTGGCTAGATGACTAGCCCAGTAATAAAACAAGAAATTAGGAAGGCGAAGACCCCCTCTATCTTTAGGTAGATTGAGCTTTAGGAAAGCCCGTCTAGGGTGTTTACCCCTCCAAATGAAGTCGGAAAGGGCAGAGTGAATTTGCTGAAAGTAGGATCTGGGGAGCCAAATGTTAAGTAGATTTAGGGGTTAAAAAATACCGGGTAAGATATTCATTTTAATGATGCTGATGCGACCCCATAGAGACAACGGTAGACTGTCCCATCTACAGAGATCCTTCTGGACTCTCACCAGCAAGTCGTCTAGGTTAAGCTTTTAAGTAATCTCCAGGTCTCGAGCTAGATGTATGCCTAAATATTTGAGTGAGACCGGGGACCACCTCATACCAAATCAAGTGAAGTTGGCTTGAGGTGTGAAGGAGTTAAGTGGAAAAATAACTGTTTTGGTTAGATTTAACCTATAATTGAATACATGCCCGAACTGATTAATGATTTGTAATGCCTGCGTTAAAGAGGATTCTGGATTGGTAAGATGCAAGAGGATATCGTCTGCAAAAACTGAGAGGGTCAGGGATTTCTGGGAAATAACGCAACCTGTGATCTGGGGTGAGGCCTTAATACTGAGTATCTGGGGTTCTAAGTACAGGTTGAATAAGTAAGGGGACAGAGGACAACCCTGTCGGGTACCAGAGTACAGGGGGAATCGAGATGAGAAGACACCATTACAATAGATTCTGGCAGAGGGTGAGATATAGACTGCTCTAACCCACTGGATAAAGATTTTTGGAAAGCCCATTCTCTCAAGTGTGGACCACAGAAAATCCCAGTTAACCCGATCAAAGGCTTTTTCTGCATCTAAGGCAATCAATGCCATGGGAACCTGGGAGTCTTGTGCAGCTTGAAAGATGTGGGAGAGGTTTGCGAGGTGGTCTGCCGCAGATCTACCCTGGACAAACCCCACTTGTTCGGGACTCAGCAGTTGTTGCCAGACCTGTTTGATTCTGAGAGAGAGGATCTTGGTTAAGATTTTGATATCATAATTTAATAATGAGATTGGCCGGTAACTAGCCGGTTCCAGCTGGGGTTTGTCTGGTTTTGGAATTGGAATTATTGTGGCTTCCAACAACGAAGGGTCAAGGGAGTCTGATGAGAACATATAGTTGTATAATTTAAGGAGGAGAGGAGAGATCTCCTTGCAGAAAGTTTTATAAAAGTTAGGAGGAAAGCCGTCAGGGCCTGGAGATTTGTCCAGAGGTAACCCCTTTATTGCATCCTCGATCTCGTCTAAGGTAATGGGAGAGGATAAACTTTCACAATTGTGTGCCTGTAGGTAGGGGAGAGAAACACCATCTAAGAAATGTTCTGTAGCGGAAAGAGATGCTTGAGAGGTACCTCTACCATACAGTTCCCTGTAAAAAGATTCAAAGATATGTGCAATATCTCTTGGTGAGGTTTTAATGGAGCCATCAGGTGACTTCAGAGCAGGGATTAACCTTGAGCGCTCTGTCTCCCTTAATCTGAGAGCTAACAGCCTGCCCGGTTTTTCCCCTTGATCTAGGTAACGAGATTTAGTTTTAAGGATGGCATATTCCATTTTTTCTTTGACTAGGTCCTCATATTCATTCCTGAGCTTGCATAATCCCTCCAGATCTTTTTGAGAACTAGAGAGGGAGAAGTCACTCTCAGCAATCCTGATTTGGTTAGACAAAGACACAATCTTGGCTTTCTTTCCTTCTGGAAGTCAGTTTTATGAACTCGCCCCTAATAAAACATTTTAGAGAGCACCAGATTAAATCCTCTCTAGCAACCGAACCTTGATTAAGTTTGAGAAAAGACGAGATCAAAGATTTGAAATGGGAAATTGTATGTTCGTCTTTTAGGAGTTGCGTGTTTAGCTTCCATGAAGTATCCCTTTGACCATGTGGTCCGGGAGAAACCTTAATCCATGCAAGGGAATGATCAGATATGACAATTGGCTCTATACCTGAATGAGAAGTATTTTCTAAAAGGGTGGAGCTAATTAGGATGTAATCGATTCTTGACCATGTTTGGTGTACCTGAGAATAAAAGGAAAATATACGACCAGAAGGGTTAAGCAGGCGCCAGGGGTCACATAGCCCTAGTAAGTTCATGAAGTCCCTAAGGGCAATTTGAGATGGGGAAGGGGATTTTATAGGTCTGTAAGTTTTGTTGAACTCTTGGGTTGGGGCAACATTCCAGTCACCTCCCAGTATAAATGAGGAGGGCAGGAACCCACTCAATTTGATGGCTAAATGCATGAGAAATTTGGGATCACCGCCCACTGGACCATATATTGCTCCTAATACCACGCTAACACTATTAAGCAGGCCCTTAACCAAGACAAATCTGCCCTCCTGATCTATAGAGCTATCTTCAACCACAAATGAAATACCTCATTTTATCAGAATAGCAACACCTCTACTAGCCGATGCGCCCCTGGATACAAAAACCTGAGAGAACCCCTGACATCGTAACCCGCTGGTTTCTGTAGCTAATAGGTGTGTTTCCTGCAAGAAAAGGATATCAATATTTAGCAGGGAGCAATTTAGGAGAATTTGATGCCTTTTGGTGGCATCGCTGATACCGCTGACGTTCCAGGTAGCAATTTTAATAGGCCTCGTAGCCATATAGCGTAGGAAAATAGTTAGAGAAAAAAAAGTCCTGTGGTACTTCCGCCAGACTTAAATGCAAGTGGCACCCTCCAGGTTTCCCCCACCTTCCTGGCATCCCCAATAAATGGACAAAATGCCAAAATTCCATAGCTACCAGGAAATCTAATTGTGAACATATAATAGAAATGTTAGGTAACATTAACAGGTGAATATATAATGTAGATAGAGGGATAGCCCGTGGTCTTCCCACCCTCCCCCAACCTATAGCAGCCCAAACTCTCCAAATCCCCCTTAAACTATTTACAAAAGGTCCCTCTAAGATTAAGAGACTCAATACAAAAAAACAGAATAAACCTGACAGGGACCATCCCCAAAAGGTTACAGGTCCAGGAGTAAACAATCTTAAGCTGAACTGAGGTATGCAAAGGTAAACCATTTCGGAGGAACAGGTCATCCTGCCTCGAACCAAACAAAGGACTCTAGGTCTCCTGGATACAGCAACCCCCCCCCCCCATCTAGACCATGAAGCAGGTCTCCCAGTGCTTATTCTCTCCCTGAGCCTCCCACCCACCAACCAAAGTTGAAGAAGGGGAAAACTAAGCCTTATGCCCCCGAAAAGAAAAAAACAAACAAAAAAAAAAACAAACAAACAACTAGCTAGTAGGAATGTAAGAGGTATGAGGATATAGGGACCCTACCAGGAGCTGCAAAAACTTGAGGTGGTAACAGCCCCATCAGTCCATACCGTGCCAGGAATCACTTTTAGAATAGGGCTCACGGGGAAACAGCATGTCGTCAGTCCTATTTACTTGCTTCCAACAAAAAACAAAACAAAAAAAAAAAACGAGGAGAAACAGAGACTTGCCCGACTAAACTGTGTGAGATTAAATTAGCCCCGAAGTGTGGGAAATAGTCAGGGGAAAACACAGCTGAAGGACCGGACGGTCCATCTCTAATAAGGGCCAATGGAAACCGCAAGCGGGAACTTGGTTCCACCACCTCCCCCCCGCCCTCGGGGATAAACAGTTAGGCCATTGGTGCTTACGCAGGCCTGATAAGCCCCGTTCTGGACATCAACCACGGCCCCAGCAGTCAAAACAGAAGGAGACAAGGGCAACAGCGCCTAACAGGTAATAAACCTCAACGCCAACTCTTAACGGGGAGAACTTAGTGAACAAAATTTCACAGTATAGAGCTCAGTTAACTTTGAAAAGGCTGGGAAGCTTAAGGGTGAAGTCTGAAATGGCCTGTTCCGGATTTTCATAGGAGTGCCAGACACCATCCAAAGCCACCAGTAGCTTGGCTGGATAGTTCATCCGAAAACGGATTCCAGCTGCGATGAGTTTGTTCACGATCAGGTGAAAGGCTGCTCTTTTCTGGCGGGTCTCAAAAGGCAGGTCCTGAGTCAGCCGCAGTTTGGCGTTGTCCCAGTGAATTGTCTCCAATTCCTTTGATTTAGAAAGGACGTGCTGCTTCTCTAAAAAGCTGAGGAATTTTATTATTATGGGTCGAGGAGGAGCACCAGGTGGAGGCTTAGGCTTTAAAGAACGGTGAGCTATTTCGATATGGTAGTGCTGGTTAAGGGGTGAGGGACCAACAACTTTATTCAGCAGTTTCTGGATGAAAGAGATGGTATCGGATCCCTCTTCAGATTCAGGCAAGCCGAGAATCAGGATGTCGTTTCTTCTACTTCTACCCTCTAAATCTTCCGTCTTGAGTTGTAGCCTGTTAATTTGTTGTCGAAGTCGGGCAATCTCCGGTTCAGTTTTCCCCTTCCAATTCTCCAGTGAAGAAGTTTTTGCCTCCGTATCACCCACTCTTAGTGTAAGTGCGCCAAGGTCACTTCTGATGGTTTTCAATTTGGAGGAAATATCCTGGAGGGTTTCTCGAAAGGGGATCAGCTCTTGCAGGAAGCGATCCTCAGTAAGTGGATTAGCAGAGAAGCTGGGAAGAAGCTGCTTAGTGGAGTGCCCCGAGCTTTGATTTTTGGAATTTTTGGCAGCTTTCTCGGGGGTAACAGGCGGAGTGTGCTTCACTCCGGCCTGCTTCATCTCCACTTCCATTCTTCTTGTAACTCCTAATATGACAGCCACAGGTCCAAAACAAATCACCACGTGTTCCAGGCAGAAGGAACAAAACGTTAAAATAATCACCTTGTTACTTCAGGTGTTAGATGGGCAAAAACTTGAGATTTTACTGGTTGGTAGGTAGGAGCTCTAGAAAAGGCTGCCACGAGGTGCTCTGCATCATGTGACTCCCGTCAGAAATGGAATTGAGATACAGTAGAAGGATAGGAATTGACTTAAGATGCAGTAGAAGGCTAGGAATGGACTTCAGATATGATAGAAGGTGAGGAATAGACGTTGTTAGATTAATGATTATTATATTGCTACTCTTACTTTAGAACTACTGATATGGTCTAATGAAAGTCTTGCACAAGTTTGTGAAAAGTGTAATAAAAATCTAATTTATTATACAGGGTTTCAAGTTAGAAAAACACAGAGTTTCCAATTAGACATTTTCTGTACAGAACCATCAAATCGGTTGACCCAAACATCAGAAACAGAAATACCAATACAATTCTTATTGTGTTATTAAGTATCCTACTGTCATCGGCTACTGCTATAAGAAGTACAAATATTCATACATTGATAGCAGAGTCACACACAGTGGGAAGGCTGTAGTGATGCCATCGCTGGCTATCAGACTGTGTCGACAACTTGTAAAACAGTTTAGCCCATATTTGTATGTTATTCCATAGACAGGTCGTCTCCACTGTTTCCACAGGCTTTGCATGATTTTTAAACAAGGCAGCCTTTTCAAGGGAACTGTGTAGTACAATCTGTGTTATGGGACATTTGAGGCATAAACAAATGCTTTATGCTTCCACCATCACTTTAAAATTTGATGTGATTTCCTCTCATTCTGTCTGTATTCAACCCATACATGTCTAATAATATGTGTTTAATGAACTACTGCTAAGGCTTATAAGGCTAAAAGAGTTCTAGCTGCCTCAGTATGTGTTTGTAGGAAACACACACTGAGCTCATAAAGTCTAATAAAATAAAAGATCTAAAAACTATTTGGCATAGTGTGAAGACACATGCTCATAGAATCTGACTAAATAATGCACCTGTCACAGTACCTCAAAGGTGTACTGTGCTTATAGAATTAATTATCTGTGACAACAAATGTGCTCATAGATCTGACTAGTGATATGCTCATGACCCCAGTGACCTCCTACACCATGACCTGTCAGTCCCAACATTCTGGGCTTTGAGGCACCATGGTTTTACTTCAGGTGTCTCACACTAAACAAAACATATTGTACAATACATTAGTGCCTGTATATTAATTTTGAGACAATGTAGGCTTAAACTTTAAATACACACAGCAAATGCAAGTAGTCAAAATGAACTTGAAAATAACCATTGCAATAGAATGCTGAACAAAAGTCAGTAGAAGAGGCCATCAATTCAAGGTGGGCAAAGCATAAATGTTCTTACTGATGACATCATTGTCCATTTGTAGAGGAAGCAATTTTTCAGCCTTTTTGGCCCAACAAAGTTCATATCTCTGGCATTAATGTAGAGATCTCAATTACCCTTGGTGGTATGGCGGCGTATACATTTTCCAAGCAGGCCCACTCAGCCTGAAAAGTAGTGACATTCAGAAACACAAGCACAGGCCGAATGGTAGAGCCAGTAATAATAGCAGTCAAATTAGGTTGAAAGCAAAAGTTTGTTGACCAAACAGCACAGTCATTTCTGAGTCCATAAGTTAGTTGATCCACATTAGCAGTAACACAATAATGTCCATTTCTAGGAGTGTGGATATGTTGTTCTATCCACACTTCTTGGCATGTCCCTTTCCCCTTTAAATCTTGCCGGGAAGTCTTCAAGCTGGCTCCTCCCACCCACCCGGGTGGTAAATACCTCGGCTTTGCCCCATGACGCCAGATCTTCCTTTCTGCTGGAAGATACAGGTTCCCTCATGCTCTTGCAGCAATTCATAAGCCCTGGATTAAAAGCGTCTGTGTTTACCGAAGTTAGTCTTAAAACTCGTTCGAGTTAGCGATTGCGATTTTACCGCATCGAACATGGAGGACAAATCTTCCCCCAGATTTCGCCGGTGCCCCTGGGGCCAGATGATGTTGCGCACTGATCCCCACCTAACGTGTGTTTACTGCCTAGGTGCCGGACATGACACCTCGTCATGCACCTTTTCCTTGGCCTTCCATCCCAATGTCCTAGACAACTGCATAGCGCTTAAAGCTGGGGAGACTGAGAAGAAGCTGAACCAAGCAGAAATCAAGGAGGCAAGTTGGGCGTGTTTCATGGCCATGGGATCCGCTGCAACAGCTGAAACAAATGAAAGCATTTGAGGAGGAAGCAGCTAAAGCTCGCCAATCGAGCTTTTTTGTTCTGCTGAACCTTGGCTCCACCTTTTCAGACTCCTTCAAGGAGTTGTGCCAGTCTCTCCCCACCTGGGGTGAGGCGCCCTCTGACTTGCACTCCTCCTGCTCTCAAAAGAGAGACAAGGACCCGTCATCTTCGTCCCGACAAAGGCGTTCTTGGGACTAAGAAAGGTCTGAGTCCCAGGAACCCACGCTCTCAACTTCGGTCAAGATTGCATTCTCGGCCGCCGGCTTCACGGACCTTCCTTCTGGCCAGGGGGCTGAGGAAGTGGTCAACGAGGTTGAAATAGTCCTCGATCCTATTGACCCTTTGTCGCTGGCTTAGCCCGACGACTCCTTGGAGAGGACTTCTGTCCTCGTTTTTCCTGATGAGGAGACCCAGCCTGCTGGCGTCCCCATCAAGGATCCGGTTCCGGACCCTCGGGTATCATCGATCCTGGTGTCTCCCGATCAACCGAGTTGGCCTCCCCGATCTCGATCGAGGTCTAGAACCCCCTCGGCTGAATGACCGAGGAAGAGCCATAAGCGCTCTAAAAAGAGGTGACGCCACAGATCGTCTTCATCCTCCTCGGACGAGGAGAGGCTGTGACGGAAACTCCGTCAGTTCTATGAGGACCTCATGTGGCAGCAGCTAATTTTGATTGGGCAAAAGCTGGCTCC
Organism: Neoceratodus forsteri; assembly: GCA_016271365.2. Lineage (NCBI taxonomy): Eukaryota > Metazoa > Chordata > Ceratodontiformes > Ceratodontidae > Neoceratodus > Neoceratodus forsteri. The sequence continues at coordinate 1,820,598,776 of CM057449.1, read as the reverse complement.
GCCGTCTATCCCGGCCATCACTTGACTTTTGCCTCCCAGGTCGAAGCCGACCCCTTCGGAACCGACTCCACTGGTTCCCCCTCCCGTCAGGGCGGCCTGTGTTCCAATTCGGCCAAAACTGGTTCTCCACGATTAAAGGTGGAACCACTGCCTAAACAGCGTGAGGGAGGCCCCTCGAAAGAGGATCAGCCAGACACCGGGTTTCCCCGGCGCGTGTCTATTACGGTCACCCCGGATCCCTCTTGGTGTATCGAGGGTGACTTAGGTGGTAAACCACTTTATCCTGACTCTTTGGACTCGGACGTCACAGGACTGCACTCACATCCCAGGGATGATGAGTCATCCATGGCAGGGTTGGAGGAAGGTCCCTCCTCCTTCCAGGGCATCCTCCGCCTCATCTCCGACTCTACCGGAATGCCCCTGGAGTCTATCCGGAAAAAAGCGGAGTACCCTCTTACCGATATCTTCAAGATAGGGGATACCCCAACGGAGGCCTTTCCAGTAGCTGAGGCTATCATGGGCCTGGCTCTTGAACTTTGGCAGCGCCCTGCTTCCTGCCCAGCACCATCTACCCACATGGCCCGCAAGTATGCAGTGCCCTTGGGGTCTGTTGCGGAGTTCACAGAGCACTCTTCGGCCGAGAGCCTGGTGGCCACCTCTGTGTTCAAGTGTACTGGTAGTTCAGCTGACACTGACCAACCCTCGGATAAGGAGTGTCCACAGTCAAGCAAGTCCGCGACCAGGCTGTGCTGTCGCGAAACAGCAGCTCCAGACGGCCGTGGACGTAGGAGATTCTTGTGCCTGCTCATTAGCAGCTGCAGTGGCCACTCGCCACAGGGCTTGGCTGAGGTTTTCCTTCTTTCCAGCGGATACTCAGCACAAGCTTGCTGATGTGCCCTTCCTAGGCACCGACTTGTTTGGTCCAGGAGTGGCCGGTCACCTTCAGCGTATAGAGCAGTCCAGTGCCACCTTGGATGACACTTCTGCTAAGGGTTCTTCGGGCAAGAACCAGCAGAAAAAAAAGAAGAAGCCATTTCGGCATTCTTCCCCTGCGGTCAGGCAGCTCTCCAATCAAGGAGGTCAGCAGCAACAGCAGCAGGCTCAAGCTTGGCGCCCATGGCCCAAGCAGGGCCCTCCACAGTCCCGAAAGGGAGGCCGCGGTGCAGGAGCCTCCTCCTCCTCTTCCAAGCCTGCTCAATGATGGGTCGGGGGTTGCCACCCTCATTCCCATCACGCCAGCTCTGGGTCCTCTCATGGGGGCCAGCTCCGCCACTTCCTTTCCACCTGGTCCAATTTCACTTCGGACAGGTGAGTTCTCGAAGTGGTCAGTCAGGGACTGCCTCTAGAATTCGAGCAGTACTCTCCCAGCCGAGCCCCACGCCCCTTGGGAGGAAAGGATCTCAGCTTGCACCCAGTCGGCTCTTCGAGCCAACGTAGCTCAGCTCTTCCTGAAGGAGGCAAAAGCTCCAGTGCCGGATCCTCCAACAGACCCAGGCTTCGTTTCCAGGTACTTCCTGGTGCCCAAGCGGACGGGGGGGTTGGCACCCCATCTTAGATCTCCATGACCTGAATCATTATCTCAGGTCCCACACCTTCCGGATGGTAACTCTGAACCAGATCATATCATCCCTGGAGCGCAACATGTGGTTCTGTTCTCTCGATCTACAGGATGCGTTCTTTCATGTCCCTATCTGTCTGTCCCACCAGCGGTTTCTCCACTTCAGGGTTGAGGGGACCCTGTACGAGTTTCGAGCCATGCTGTTCGGCCTGTCATCGGCCCCTTGGGTTTTCACCAAATGCATAGCAGTGGTGGTGGCTCACCTTCGGCGTCGAGGAGTCCGAATTTACCCTTATCTCGATGACTGGCTCTTGGCAGGTTCCTCCCTTCAGGAGGTGGAGAGATCCAGGGATCTGGCCCCTCGAACCTGCTCCCAATTCGGCCTCCTGATCAACAAGGCCAAGTCGGAACTCATGCCCTCTCAGGTGATGGGCTTCATCAGGGCAGAGCTCAACTCTTGCCAAGCCAGAGCTCAGTTCCTGGCAAACAGGGTGGCGGTTCTCTCCTCCTTTGCCTGATCATTTCTGGTTGGGCACTTGCGCCCTGCCTGGGACTTTCTGCGCCTTCTGGGTTACATGGTGGCATGCACCTCAGTGGTCCGTTTGGGCCAGGTGGCACATGCGCCCCCTCCAGTGGGAGCTGGCCACCCAGTGGACTCAACGCCACGGTCATTTCGACCAGCTGATCACTGTAACCCAGAAGATGTGGGATGCTCTCCAATGGTGGACCGCCCCAGAACGGTTGCAGGAAGGGATCACATTTATTCACCCGAGCCGACGGTCATCCTTATGACCGATGCCTCTCTCATGGGCTGGGAAGCCCACATGGGGGACAGCAGGGCCCACGGGTTCTGGACCTCTGAGGAATCCCGCTACCACATCAACCTGTTGGAGCTCAGAGCATTCAGACTGGCACTGTCAGCTTTCACTCCTCAGCTCTGGGGACAAGTGGTTCAAGTCCAGACGGACAATACCACGACCATGTACTACTTCAACAAACAGGGCAGCACGCACTCCCGTCTGATGTGCAAGGAGGCGCTCTGCATCTGGACCCTCGTAAGTCGGTTGGAGGTGGATCTCCTAGCCATCCATGTGGCAGGAGCCTCGAACCAGCTAGCGGATGCTCTCAGCCGCATAGGCCAGACATCCCCCGAGTGGTCTCTCCATCTGGAGGTAGCTTACAATCTGTTCTCCCCCTGGGGCAAGCCATTGGTGGACCTGTTTGCCTCCAGGGAAAACACCAGGCTGAGGCTGTACCATGCCCGCCCGCCTCAGCAGGGCTCACTGCAGGGGGATGCCTTCTCGAGGCCGTGGACCCAAGGCCTCTTCTGTGCCTTCCCTCCATTTCCCTTGATCCACAAGGTGTTACTCAAGGTGAGGAGGAACAAGGCGAAGGTGATCCCAGTAGCTCCAGACTGGCCGCACCAGTTCTGGTATTCAGATCTTCTCATCCTCAGCTGCAGGACCACGGAGTGGCTTCGTACACGCCCGGACCTGATATCTCTAGCTCAGGGGAAAGTCCTTCATCCAGACCTTCAATCCCTGCACCTCACAGCCTGGTACCTGAACGGCTAGAGTTCCAGGCTTTGGGTCTTTCCGACAATGTCTACACCGTGGTGGAGGCATCCCATAAGGAATCAACCAAGAAATGTTATGCCTTCAAATGGAAAAGGTTTTCCATTTGGTGCCAGGATAAGAGTCTGGACCCCTTATCCTACTTTGTGGCTAACATTCTTGACTACCTTTGGTCTCTCTCCAAAGAGGTTCTAAGATCATCGACCCTTAGGGTGCACCTGGCAGCCATCTCTGCTTACTGGGCGCAGGCTGGTCAGTCGACGGCACAGGAGATGGTGGTCGGGCGCTTTTTCAAAGGCTTAGATCACATATCCCCTCCGGTGCGTGAATCTGCACCTCTGTGAGATCTGTTGCTGGTTTTGGCAGAGCTCATGGGCAAGCCATTCAAACCCATGCACAAGTGTGAGCTCTCACACTTGTGGTGGAAGATAGCCTTCCTGGTGGCTATCACGTCAGCCAGAAGAACAGGGGAACTCCTGGCACTTTCAGTGGACTCCCCTTATCTGGTCTTTCACAGGGACAGAGTTTTCCTGCACCCCCACCTGAAATTCCTTCCGAAGGTGATGTCAGAGTTTCACCGTAACCAGGTGTTGACTCTGCCGGTATACTACCCTACTTACACCTCTGACGCCAAGTACAGGCTCCATACCTTGGACCTGAGACATGCTCTCTCCTATTATAAGGAGAGGACGGTGGAAATTCGTGGAGAGGTTCGCCAGCAATTTTGTCACCTACACTGAAGCTGCTTCTGGCAGACCTGCAGCCAAACGGACCATAGCAAGGTGGATTACATCATGCATATGTCTGTGCTATGAGTTGACGGGCAAGAAGCCTCCCAGAGGGATAAGAGCTCACTCTACCCGCCATACTGCTGCATCGGTGGCTGCTTCCAGGGACATCCCTATCCAGGAAATCTGTCAGGCTGTTACCTGGAAGTTAGCAAACACCTTCATTACCCATTACCACATCGACCTTGAGTCATGCCGGGATGCTGGTTTTGGGGCCTCGGTTCTCCTGTCTTTATTTCCCAAGTAGGGGTTGTGCGCCTTGCCTCCCTCCTCCTGGAGAACTGCTTGGAGTCTGCCAAGAACTGTGGATAGAACAACATATCTATGCTCTTAGAAGAACAGGTTACTCACCTGTAACAGTAGTTCTTGGAGTGGTATATGTTGTTCATCCACATGCACCCACCCAATCTCCCTGCCTTCGGTGCACAACCTTGCTTCCAGTGTGCTAAGATCTGGCATCATGGGGTGGAGCCGAGGTATTTACCACCCAGGTGGGTAGGAGGAGCCAGCTTGAAGACTTTCAGGCAAGATTTAAAGGGGAAAGAGACATGCCAAGAAGTGTCGATGAACAACATATACCAGTCCTAGATCTACTGTTACAGGTGAGTAACCTGTTCTTTCTGCTGGAGCAACACACACTTGCAAATTCCAGTCCAAAGTTTAAATTGCAAGCGACAGTTTTTAGCTATATTAGAAGTGCTAGAAGGAAAGCGACTCACCAAAGCAGTATACAACACTTGTAATTTAGTTCAGCATAAAAGATTTGACTGAGCCCATTCATCATGCACCTCTGTGATGGAGACTGGAGCAGGCACCAGCTATGTATAATAAGAGTACTCCACCTTACTGAAATATCATAAGTGAGCAGTGAGAAAATTAATTCATTTATGTCCAGCAAAATAAAGTTAATATTTTCTTTTTTTAAAGTATAACATAAAAGCAGAAAGTTTACCTGTCTCAATATTTCTAAAAGGTAGCTTTATAGCAAAGGCACCACATACAACACAAATATCATCATTTTGTTGTAAGCATATTATCAGCCAATCTATGTTTAGTAGGATCAGAAAATCATGCAATATTACTCATATGTCAACTAAGGTATACTATACTGCTTAACATTACCTGTTTAAGCATAGTCTCAAAATGTATCTGATACTCTCTTACTGTTTCTAAATCTATAGTGTTTCACACTGCCAAGTGTATCAGTAAGATCTTACCCCCCCCCCCACTAGACCGTTGCCTAGTAATGGTGGCAGATGTAGAGGCTTTATTCTGACATCTTGATTAATATTTTGAATTTCTAAATAAACTCACAGATTTGTACTGAAAACATTTATATAACTGAGTTAAATGTTAAGGGCAAATATGCTGTAGCCACTCAGTAGTTGACAAATTTTACAAAACAAATACATTTGCATTGTACTTCATTATAAACACACATTTTTCGGTGTAAAATAAATGTACCCCATTTCTGGTATTGGTGTTGTAAAATTTTTAGAAAATAGTCATTTGCTTAATTTTATGCAATAAAAGAAGCATGGCTTAAATTTGTATAAGTATCGAGTGCAAGGTGGTTTTGATTAATAGAGAAAGCACAAGTAATTGCCTAGAATATTGGTCTCACACTTGATATGTTAACAATTGAAATTATTTTACACTTTTCTAGTGCTTTAGAACTTTAACAATACCAAAAAACATATATACCATGCAATGAATACCCAGTTATTCATAACATAATGTCAATTTAAATGTGTGGGGTAAAATGCACCCACATTGCCTTATCTTTGTCCCGTTTGCAGGACCAGAGCTGTTACTGGTATTGCAAAACAGGTGTAAAGTTGACACTAGGCAGTTACCTGTAAGCTTTTCTTCTGTTGGACCTTGTCCACCACTATGTAATTTGTGATTTTCAGCAGCCCAAGGTGGGAGTAGAAATGTGCACTGCTTGTGCAGCCCCTTTCCACGGGCAAGACTGAATGCTTCATCTTGGTGATGTAGCAACAACAGTTTCTCCTGTAAAGGAGGCTGACAAATAAAAGCTTAAAAGTTAGTTCTCTGATTGTAGTACATGAAAACAGCTAATATGAATGTTCCCCACTTAGAGAACACAGGTGATAATTTAGCAACAAGGGTTGCAAAACGTTTCGAGTTTACACATCTGCACTACATTCGAGGTGGTATTGGATACAAACAAAGCTTGCTGAGTCAGTACCGTGTCTGCCTGTTATACCATCACATGATGAGGCTCTTGCTTGTAATTCCATTCATGGCATTGAATGTCCATGGAAATTTTATGGACATGGAGAGTCGCACCAAGCATGGTAACAATTGCAGCATTACACATCACAATCACTGATGAACCATAAAAGCCTTCTTATCTGACAGTTTGGGCATGTAAGACAGTATCTTGAAAGTTATTTTGAAACAAATAGGCATGGAATAATTTGTCAGCAGCTTACCTTGAACTTAATGTGATTAACATTACCAGTTGTTATCTGCCTCTTATGGACACATTGGTTAAGTCTTTTATGCCATATTAAAAAACAGTTGGTAAGCTGCTGCTGCTAAAAGCAGTTAGTTGATGGGGGTGGGGGCATACAGACAATTCATGTCTTCTGCCTCCACGAGTTCCTTGCAAAGCAGGGAAACTTAGCTTAATGTAACGTAAAAGTTACAACTTGCCAAAAGTCATGTTACTAAGAAAAACTTAAACACATTAAAATGTAAGGGTGTGCCTTTGACGACAGTGAAATCCTTTACGGCATAATCAGAGTATTAGAATTACACTTTGTGCTCACCAAGTACAGTAACACTATAAATTATTTAACAGAAAAGGGATTTAACCCTGCGATTGCTGGCAAGACTATGTAATGAGCATTTTACAATAAATATCCCCTTAGCTGGCTTTGAATTGCCGCCAGTATCTTTTCCTAGAGAAAAGGGGCTAATTAAGGACTTGGGTTTTAACTTACACATGCCTGTTAAAGACACATCCTCTTATCTCTTCTGAGAATAAGAAATGAATCAGAAAGTTCAAACACAACCACAAAAAAATTAAAACCTTATGCTTAACTAGCACTATAGCACTGGAAACAAAACTGTTTATTACTCAACAGTGGTGCTTAACATTATGATTCCTTGTGATTGAGAGGGTACAATGTGCGTTTGTAACAGAATAGCTACAAATAAGCTGAAATACCCATACATTTAACAGTTGAAGATAAACGTTTTTTGTTCCAAGTAACAGATAATTATTGAGCCTCCCCCATACTTTTAAAAACATTATGTGAAAATTAATTAAAGCCAGTGGCAAACCGTGAGTTATCTGGGCTTCGTGCCACAGAAGGGAAGGTCCCAATAGAAAAAAAAACGTGAAACAGTTATAAGACACTTTCATTACTGTAAGCAGTTTCCAGTCCATTCTACTGGTAAAATGCAAAACCTTTATTACTGCTAAATTTCTTACACAGGCACTATGCAGGATTTAAATAATGTAAACAACACACCATTTTATCACATGCACAAATCTTTCTACTGAGTACTTTAATATATGTGGATTACACCTCATATATCCTAGAAACCTTTCTGTAAAAGGGGGAAAGTCATAAAACAAAACTGTTAAAAGTAAAATATTGCAAGGCACATCATAGCGTGTACCACAGACGGCAGAATAACTCAGTTGCTGTAGTACACATCACTGTAAGGCAGAAAAATATGCATTAACTAATGAACAGTTCTTTCCTGGCAGAGAAGAAAACTTGTAAAAGGCATATCACAGATCTTGTAAAAAATTAAGATAACCCAAGTTATGTGTAACATAGCATGCCACAGTGTTGAGCAGCAGATTCAGTGTAGTGATTTACTGATACAGTCGACAGAAAATCATCACTTGTATAACCCTGAATCAAAACACAGAGAACCCTCTCGGTCTGTGAGCTCTCTGAAGGGTTATGTGCTAAGAGAGAGATTAGCAGGAGGATCCAGCAGATATGACTGATCAAGTCATATATAAAGTGTAGTTGAGATAAAGGTATGCTGCAGCAATTGGTAAAGTATAGATGAGATGTAAGAATGTCAGGTTAACCCTAATGTTTAAACATTACTTTTGTGCACATAATATGCATCTGCCCAAGCAAACACAAGGAGCTGCAGTACCTTGTCACTGCAGTTAGAACAATGAACCTCCAAATCAGGCTTCATTGTACACCCATACCTACATGGTGGGGGAGGCAAATCCATCCCACCACTATATTTTTCAACACAATCTACAACTGTTAGTTGTGAATTTGTTGCATTGCCATTCCCATTTCTTTAGCCTCTCAGAGCTGTCTAAGGATAAAAGCTCCAGCGATAGTACTGTTAACACAGGTAATGAATCTGGAAAACAGAAGTTTGATGGGGTCAAGTCTGTGTCTGTCTAAAAGAGACTTTTCGGGCACCAAAGTGTTAGATCAATGATGATTATTTATTGCCACTGTTTCTTTAGGACTACTGATATGGTCTAATGAGAGTCTTGCACAAGTTTGTGAAAAGTATAATACAAATCTAATTTATTATACAGGGTGTCAAGTTAGAAAGACACAGAGTTTCCAATTAGACATTTTCTGTACAGAACCATCAGATCAGTTGACCGAAACATCAGACACAGAAATACCAATACATTTCTTATTGTATTGTCAAGTATCCTGCTATCCTTGGCTACTGCTATAATAAGTACAAATATTCATATATTGATAGCAGGGTCACGCACAGTGGGAAGGCTGTAGTGATGCCATCGCTGGCTATTGGACTGTGTGGACAACTTAGATAACAGTTTAGCCCATATTTATATGTTATTCCATAGACAGGTCGACTCCACTAATTCCACAGGCTTTGCATGATTTTTAAACAAGGCAGCCTTTTCAAGGGAACTGTGTGGTACAATCTGTGTTATGGGGCATTTGAAGCATAAACAAATGCTTTATGCTTCCACCATCACTTTATAATTTGAGATGATTTCCTCTCATTCTGTCAGTATTTAACCCCATAAATGTCTAATAATATGTGTTTAATGAACTAATGCTAAGGTTTATAAGGCTAAAAGAGTTCTAGCTGGCTCAGTATGTGTTTGTAGGAAACACACACTGCGCTCATGAAGTCTAAGTAATAAAATATCTAAAAACTGTTTTTCACAGTGTGAAGACACTGTGCTCACAGAATCTAACTAAATAATGTACCTGTCATAGTACCTCATAGGTGCACTGTGCTCATAGAATCTAATTATCTGTCACACAAATGTGCTCATAGCTCTGACTAGTAATATGCTCATGATGCCAATGACCTCTTACACTATGACCTCTCAATCCCAACAGACTTGAGATACAGTAGAAGGTGTGGAATGGACTTGAGATACAGTAGAATGCTGGGAATGGGCTTCAGATACAGTAGAAGGTTTGTATTGGACTTGATAGTCCGTTGAAGTGGAAGGGGAGGAATGGACTTAAGATACAGTAGAAGGTGAGGAGTAGACAAGACACAGTGGAAAGTGGGGAATGGTCTTGAGGTACAGTATAAGATGGGGAATCGGCTTGAAGTACAGCAGATGGAGAAGAACGGACTTAAGGTAAAAGTAAAGGCTGGAAGTGATCCAGAAGAAGGTGAACAATAGACTTGCGATACAGTAGAAGGCAAGGAATGGACATGAGGTAAAAGAGAATGCGTGAAATTAACATGATGTACTGTAGAACTAAGGTGAGAAATGCACTTGAGATACATTAGAAAGTGAGGCGAGGAACAGACACAGTAGAAAGCAGACAATGGACTTGAGCTATATTAAAAATTGGGGAATGGGCTTGAGGTACAGCAGAAAATGAGGAACAGAGTTTAGATGCAGTAGAAAGTGGGAAGGTACTTGAGATACAGTAGAAGCCAGCAAACAGGGGGAAGGGAGTCAATAATCTTTCAGGGCTTGGGGCCTCCCACTCTGAAAACATTAACCCTTTAGTAACCAGGCTGAAATAGGCAGGTAGATGAGAGCCTGGGTACATAGCTACACCAGAGGATGGAAAGCATTATGTACCAAATAGTGCGATATGGATAAGCAGGCCCACCTTCATTGCACCAAGGGGATTTGTTTGTTTTCTGTATTGCCCACATTGTTACTGGAGCATTTATTGTTTATGGTTGGGTAATATGCACCTCCTACAAAGGGCTGAGTTGTACATTCTCACAGCCTTGACTGTCATAGCAAGTACTATAGGAACCCTTCGTACATGAGCATTCAACTACTGCATTGAGTCAGTCTTTTGTACCACTGTAGGGTTGCCACCCACCCAGTTTTTTACTAGAGGATCTGGTTTTCTTAGTCACCTGGTTTTCATAACAACATAAGAATTTAGTCAGCAGAAGGCTTTACGGTCTATCAGGTCTTCCTGGTTAAGCACATGCATTTTTCTTTTTATGTAGCCCCCCCCCCACTAATCTTCCCATCCTCTTAACTTTTTCCCACCCCCTCTCGAAGCCATCAACATTTTTGTTGCTTACCACCTCTTCTGGTAGCCTGTTCCACCCCTTCATAACTCTCAGTGAAGAATTGCCTCTTGGCCTCCTTCTGAAACCTACCACCAGACAGTTTGTTACTGTGTCCCCCTTATGTCTTTGTTTTCACTGGTCCTGGAAAATCCACCAGAGTCCACCTTGTTAATACCCTTAAGGTACTTGGTGGTCCCTGTCCTGTCCTCTTGTTCCCCTCTTGTCCTCCAGCGAGTACATATTCAGGTTCTCCAGCCTCTGCATATACGAGACCCCCGATGCCCCTGAATCATTTGTGTTGCCTTTCTGTGTACTTCCTCCAGCTGCTTAATGTCCTTTTTGTGACAGGGGTTCCAGAACTGTGTGTAATACTACAGGTATAGTCGGACCATGGATCTCTACAGAGGTAGTATGACCTCTTTTCTTCTGCTAGTGGACTCTGTACTTATATAATCCAGCATCCTGTCTGCCCATGCTGCTGCTTTACTGCATTGGGAAAAGGGCTTCATGGTGGTAGTAATTGTCATTCTCCATGTCTTTCTTCTTTTTGGACACCGTGGCTGTCACTCCCACAAGCTTGGACTCCATGCCAGGGTTCTTTCTCCCCATGTGCATGGCTTTGTATACCTTTGCATTGAACCCCAGTTATCAGGTTCCAAACATCAATCCTGCTTGGTGTCATCCGTTAAAAGGAAAACTGTTCTCTGAAGGCTGTCCTCAGTGTCATTAAAGAACCCCTTACGCTGTTCTGGCAACTTTGAAAAAATGCAATATTTAGACATAATTAGCTTATATTTAAATACTTTTTCTGTAATTCTGACCCTTATTTCTTTGTTACTGAGGACATTTGCATGTAAACAGGACCGCTGCCCTGTTTGTTCTGGCTGCTTGCCTACACCTGACATCACAGTTCTGTTTATGACATCACAGTCTGTTGCTGTGGAGATAATTATCTTGCCATAAATTGGAGATTATGATGTCAGGTGTAGGGAAGCAGAAAGAGCAGATGAAGTCTAAGGGACAGTAATCCTCTTTCCTACAACTGTCCTCAGTAATATAGAAAAACAGGAAAGAATTACTGAAAACAGATGAAATTAAAACTGAATTATGTCTAAATCTCACATTCTTTTCAATATTTTTCTAATGGTTTCAGGGGTTCTTTAATAAATATGTTGAACAGCACCATCCCTGTTGTACCCCACTGGTAGCATCGCTCGTTCCTGAGTATTCCTTCCTCCACAACCACCACTGTCTGAGTTCTCTTCCCCATGTAATCAATTTACCACCCGCCAAGTCACGTTCCTCCCCCCATTCTTGATCATTTTCGTATGGGGGCAAAACCTTGCTGAAATCCAGGTACAGTATGTTTACTGTCTGGCCCTTATCCACTGCCTTTGGGACCCAGTTGAAGAAATTGATCAAGTTTGTTTGGCATCGCTGGCCCGGTGGTGCTGCTGAGGGGTTGAGGCATCTGCCTTACATGCGCCCACGCCAACGGCCCCAGATTGAGCGAGCCCAGGGGCGGGAGTTGGCCTGGTAGGAAGGATCGAGTGTCCGATGGTCTGTTCTGCTCTCCTCTCCTGGGAGGGAGGGAGGGTCAAGTCCAAGTGGAGACTGGGCGCACTGCACCGACGGGACGAGCAAAACGGGGACAGCGTCAGGCGGCCTTCCCATGGGCGTGGGTGGGAACGCGCATGTCACGTGCTGGTCGGCATTGCATGTCCTGCACCGGAGGTGAGGTGGGACAACAAGGAAAACTCCCCAGCAGCCAGGTGAGGTGATGGTGGTGCTTCAGTGGCTGAGCCCACATGCCCAATGCCAGCCCAGATCTCGATTTGACTCTCCTAGGTCCCCGCCTCTTCCTGTGAAGGCCGGCGGGAGAGGGGGACCACACCCAATTCTTTAGCTGGGGGACTAGTTCAGGCGGGCAGTGGAGGCGAGGCAGAGAAAGCCCACCTGAGAGATGCCCTGGTCAGCTGTAGCAGAAAAAGAGTTGTGAGGAAAACAAAAAGTTAGTTTGGCATGACTTCTGTGCCACAACCTTGTGCTGTCCATCATCTCGTAGCTTGTTTGCCTCAAGAAACTTTCTTTTAAGGGAGAACTGTGCTGAACCTGAAACTCCTTGTTCCCTGGTAGAAGCTGTTTTTATATACTGATTTCAGTGCATTTATTGTTGAATTTATTTGGTCCTATTAGTAACCTCAGTGGGTGTTTCCAATTTACACTCTGGGTTATGTGCCATTTGTGTGAATGTGGTCTCTGTCCTCAACCACAGAGTTCTAAGGTAGAACTTGGATGCATTGTGCCAAGAATAGAACATCTGAACAAGGACATAAACTACATCAAACAGTTCTAAAATGGTACTTGCTACCTGTGAGTAAATCATAAACACATACTAGGATAAATAAAAAGCTTTTAGAGATGGGACGGTAACAGAACTGGAATCAGAAATTAATGAACAGCTTCAACAAGGAGAAATGTGCAGGTTCATTGTAATTTTCCTTTAAGAATAGATTCTATCAGCTTGCTAACAGTTGATGTCAAGCAGATTAACCTGTAGTTCCCCATCTCATCTCTGGCCCCGCTTTTGTACACAGGCACTACAAATGCAGTTCTCCGCTATTGTGGCACCACACCTGTGTCTAGAGAACTACTGAACAGGTTGGCCTGTGGGACTAGCAGAACTGCTGCCAGCTGCCTCAGCACCCATGGGTGGATGCCATCTGGTGCAAGAGATTTATATACCTAAACGGACAGTCTTTTAAAGACCCTGTCCACCATGATTGGTCCGTTGCATATCTGCAACCACCCTCTTGTCCTTTTCATACCCTACCCTGTGGTATCGGCCATCCTTCTTCTTCTTGAATGTTGAGCAGAAGTATTTGTTTAATACTTCTGCCCGTCTTGTATTGTACTCTACCTGTTTAGTCCCTTGTCTCAGTTTGACAGTACCTTCCTTTGTCATCCTTTTCTCTCATGTCCTGGAAAAAGGTCTTGTCACCATCCTTGACTCTCTCTGCTGTGTTCAACTCTGTCCCTGTCTTGGCCTTTCATACCTTCCTACTAGCTGTTTTTAGTTTATCCAGCTAGTCTAATCTGCCCTCCTCCCATTGGGTCTTCTTGTATTTTTGAAGAAAGCCCTTTTCTTCCTTACAGCTCTTAGTCTTTCCTGTGAACTTGAGTTTTTTTGTGCTTGTTCTTCTTGCCCTTCTGCTTTAGACAGGTGTTAGTGACTTTCTGGATCCCTTCCCTAGATATGGACCATTTTTTCTTCCACATCCCATGCCCTCTCAAGTTTGGCCAGATGCTCACCCAGGTCCTCCCACATTTTGGCAGTCTAGTCTTTCGAAATCAAGAACACATGTCTTGATGTTCTGGACTTCCTTTCCCATATTGAGCTGAACGCACATTGATTGGTGGTCACTGCTTCTGAGGGGCTCAGCCACACTGATGTCCTTGACATGGTCGCATTTATCAGTGCTAGGTCCAGTAGTGCCCTGTCTCTAGCTGACTCACTCAGCTCCCTGGTTAAGAAGCCACTGTGGATTGCATCAAGGAGCAATTGGCTTTTGCTGCTGCTTGCTTTAGGGATGCTACAGTTGGTTGAAGTCTCCCACTCATACCACCTCCCCCTGCAGTGAAGCCTTGCTGATCTCCATTACCAACTCCTGGTCCCCATTTTCACTATGATTCGGAGGCCTGTACGCCACCCCAACCCTAATCCTTCACCCTGTCTCTCTTTCTTGCTTTAGATTTTGTTGCTTGTGCTCAACTGTGCTAAAACCATTAGCCAGGTCTGCTGCAGAACACTTTACATGAGTTGCAGGCGAGTGGGTGAATGAGTAAGCATGGCCATCGCTTTGCAGGAAGCAGTGTGCAATGCATGAATGTTTGTAAAAATATATCTATTCCTCCAAGTCCTGAAATACAAAAAATAATCCGCTAACGCGAGGCATCAAGCTGCGCAACCTAGCAGGTTAACACAATAGCAAACAGCAGGAGGGAGGACAGACTGAGTTGGGCTGCATGAACACAAATGACAGCCCGTTCGGTCCGGTAACTGAATGAGTCAAGAACGCCAAAAAAGTAACCTAAAGCAACCCAGAAAGCCAGCATGGTCAATGACCGACACCATGGACAGTCCCTGATATGGAGCCAGGCACTGATTAACAAAACAAAACAAAAAAACTCTACTGAACTGATAAAGTAATCTTTCCTTTTCCTTCATGCAGTACATCATATTAGTTCTAATTTCCTGTTATGAAGGGCTTACCCTTGCACATGAGTGTTTCATATTTTTTTGATCTGCATGGCAAAAATGTGCACCGACTCAGTGCAGTGATCGGAATGCTCATGCAGTTAAGGTTCTAAATGTGCTGCTTTGATAGCCAAGGCTGTGAGAATATACCACTCATTCCTTGGCAGGGTTGCTTATTACCCATATATAATAATTTTCACGTTGGCAGTGTTGGAGCTTACAGAAAAAGAAATTATGGTAAGGATGAAAAAATTTCTCCTTTTTCTTTTGTTTTCCTTGTCACCCACACTGACTGTGGGGCCATGACAGCTGCACCTTCCTCTGGCTCTGGGATTGCTAAGCAGTGGGTATACCTTGGTGTGTCCTGGGGGTGGGTCACATGGACCTGTTCTATTGACTGAGAACATTGGTCAGGATACCAAGGGGAAAGCCCGTATAGTACGATAAATGCCATAGGATTGTTAACTTCCCCTTGGAGAACCACTAGAGATGGGCAGAAGGGGAACTCTGTTTAGGGGAGATAAAACACCAGTTCAGTTTAAAACGTGAAAAGTTTTGGGGTGGATGAGGGAGGAGGATTACAGACTGATTCATACAATACCTATCTCATCACAGCTGGTGCCTCCTAGTGACAGCTCATCTGTACAAGGACTAGTGCAGGACAAAATGTCCAGTACTCTTGTAAAATTATGTAAAATCACCAATTTTGCATTTGCACAATGTTTGTGCAATTGCATCAAAATTTTGCTTCATTTTTCCTCAAATTGCATATTTTTTTTAATGTGAGTTCTTAAAAATGCACAATTTTGGCAAATAGCACAGTTTTCCTCCAAACTGCATATTTTAAAATATGGAGAATTCTTAAAAATGTGCAGTTTCGGCAAATAGTGCCACAGGCTGAGAATAAACTTTCAAAAGTGTGCATTTTTGGAGACCTTAATCTACAAAATTGCACAATTCCTCAAATAGTTGTGCAAACAGCTGCATATCAATGTATAATGTGCTCAGTTCTCAAAATTGTGCGGAAGTAAATGAAAATTTTGTGACAAGTGCGTGAAACGGATTTTTGAAATTTCACCCAGCACTAGCAAAGACTACTGTCCCCTTATTCCAACAGAATTTTTCTTAAAACATGTTTTATTTTAAAACTGTTAAATGTTTTCATTTTATAAAATGTTTGCTAACAAAACCCGTTTTAGAAGAGCAGTAGGACACTCCAGGGCATTGCTTGTCATCCAGGTGTTGCAGCTGGGCATGCACTGATGCCAGATAACTAATGCCCACGAGCGTCTTATTGCTTACTTATGGTACTAAGGGTCTACTGTGCATAGCCCAGTGCAGAGTACTCTACGAGGCTGAAATAACACTTATGATCTATAACATTAACAAGCGATTACAGAAGTTCAGGACTGCTTGCACCGTAGTACTAGCATTTACTATAGTACTCAGTACATCTTGTCTGCTTCTGCTGCTGTATTTTAAAGCAGTGTTTCCTCTGTGTTTAGATCAACAGAAGACTGCGTGGTGCTGATCTGCTGTGGCTTATATGACCTTTTATGTGGAGTTCTAATCCTCCTGCCAGATGTCATGTTGGGAGATGTCTTGGACAAGCTCGTTCAACCGGATGCGCTGATAGTCCTTGTCAATCATCCATCTCCTCTGATACAGCAAGGAGTTATCAAAGTAGGTGCAACCTAACAGTCACTTTGAACACCAGAAGTTTTCAGTGAGCTTTTAAATGCATGTCAAAAGCTGAAACAATTTTGATTGATTGATGCTTCATTTTTGCTTAGGGAAATAAAGCTGTCAAAGAGCAGAAAAACGCATTATAATTACAGTACTGCTTAGGTTTGATTACAGCCCGAACTCTTTGCTACACACACACTGCATTATACATGTGTGTGTAACAGAGAACAGCCTCTCTGTCGCACTCAATACCAAGCATGAGATACAACAGCTGTAAGCAAAATGTAGTTTTGTTTTTCGTCCTCTCCCCTCCTACTTGCTGACCTTGGTTCTGCTAAACCAGTAATAGCTGTATATAACATGGAAACGTTGACTCTAACAGCAGAACGAGACTAACGGTCGATCAAGTCTGCCCATATTTGTATGAAAATAAGCTAGTATATCAGATATTGGCAGTGCAGGAAAAAACAAAGATAGCAGCTCATAAAATAAAGTCTGGGCAACATAGAAACATAGACAGCCACAGCAGAAAAAGACCACGGGTCCATCTAGTCTGTCTGGAGTTCCCTATCTGCCCAGGGACCTATTGTCCATGCAGGGTTTTATCCCTCTCTATAACAGTGAAAACTCATTTTATTTTACCCTTTGTGTGCAATACCTAAATAAATGTGTTATCATACAACCTCTTGTGTGTAACCAAAAATAAACTTGTTCAACACTGTTACCCATACATTATGCTCAGCTTTGGTCACACAGCAAAAAAGGTATTCCTCGTAAACTATCCTGCATCATTAGAGCGAATTCTGCATATGCAGTTGTGGTGAGGCAGATACTTGTTCATTCCCACTCAATAAAGGAAAAGGCATAAATCGTATTATCCATATTATAAGTGGTGGTTATAGATGTTATACTTCCCTTGTCCAGTCTGTCTAATGGCAGTGGAACTCTGACCATTAATTTAAATCAAGTACAGATATGGGCCCCCATATTCAAAGGGGATGCGCAGCGCATCTTGGCAGAAAACGGAGATGTGCCACGCATCCCAAACTATACACCGCAACATGATATTTAAAGGGCGGCTATGCGCCACCCAAAGGAGAATGGGCCATGGCCCACAGATAATGTATACAGCGCAAGATGAGGGGATGTTCCTGTGAATGTGCTGTGCAGGGGCATATTCATCAGGAATGCGCCCCTCAAGGGCCAGCCCTGTGCTGTGCAAGGATAAGCCGGACAAAGCAGACCTAAATCTGCTGGCCACCCACAGGCAGGCTGGGGAAATGCAAACATGTGCACTGCAGCCTGCCAGCCCAGGTTGTCCAGTGAACCCCCCCATCGCACCATCTCCGATGTGCATAGGAAGCAACAGCCCCCAGTTCCTCAGTGTAAGGCCCCCCAACCCCAATGCCCCATGTCTACAAGATGATTAGAGCCCCCAGTATATCCATAGTGTAGGAACCCCCTCCCAGCCCTGAACAGGATAGACATAAACAGCAGTACCCTGCCAGCACTGGTAGGCATGCGGGTACCCCCTTCCATCCGATTGCAAGCACAATGAACATTGATCCCAGTGCAGTGACGTGCCTCCAATCCCTGAATTCCAATGTAGTGCCCCCACCCCATCCTGTATCCTCATTGCGCAGAACACTCCCATCCCTGTATATCCATTAAGTGGTGCCCCCCTCCATCCCAGTCCCCGTTCGACTAATATTCCCGTAGTGGCGTGAGGTCCTCCCACTCTGTCAGCGACACACGATACCCATTCGGTCGATAATCCCATTCTGCATTAAGTGGTATAATATTCCTGTCCACATATGTTTCCATAGTTTAGCGGCCCCCTTACCCCAGTAGGCAGGACCCCCTCGCACCCCCCGCTCCACTGGTGCTGGCAACTGGCACAGCCCTCCACACCCTGCCATGGCCAGCCGCCGACTGAACGACCCCTGATGACACTGCACTGTATGGAGTACGAGTCCAAAGGCTCTGCTTGTACTCTGTACAGTACAGTGTTATCAGGAAGCTGTTCAGTCGGTGGCTAACCGTGGCAGGTAGTGAAAGCTGTGCCAGTCGCCAGCACGGGTGGTGCGGGGCGGGGGTCCTGCCTGCTGTGGTGGGGGGGCCCCTACACTTTGGAAAGATCATCGCCAATGGGGTAGGTTATGAATGGGGATGGGGGGATTCTACAAATGGGAAATATGCTACAAATGGGGTTGGGGGATGGTAATTGCATGGGAACCATGGTACAGATGGGGATCAGTGGCAACTACTTATATAGGGGGCATTGTACCACTGGAGATTGGTGTTGGGGGATGTGGTGGAGGAACCCTACACTGCGGAAAGGGGTGCATATTCTATTGGGACAGGGTTAAGGGTACCGGGATGGGGGGGGAGATACTACACAATGGCACAGGGTGATGGCAGCATTGCTTAAGTGGACAGGGCTGGGGAAGGGGTTCCACTGGACTGCTGGGCCGGGAAGGGGTTGGTCATGTTGGCTGTGAATGGGGCTGGGAGGGGACTGCCCGGCACATGGCGCCATGCACAGCTATATTAATGAGCCCATAATGGGCATGCATGAAGCCCGTTCGCACCTTGCATGCCCAATGAGATCATTAGCATATGCTGGCTGAATATCGCCCTTGGGGGAATGGCACATCCAGGTATGTGCCATGCATTCCTCCATTGGTGGTGTTCAGCCCTGGTCCTGGATGCGCTGCGCCTAACATAGCAGCCGCCTGCTTTCTGCCGCACATTCAGGGTCCCATATTCAAACAGGATGTGCAATCTGTGCCCATCGCGCATAATATTGCTACAGTGCTGGCTGGTGCATCTATTTTGCATGGCACACTGTTATGTGCGTGCAACCAGCTGGCACTGAATATGTCCCTCATGGAGTAGAAAGTGGAAGTAAGCCAGTGTATCAGATATTGGCAGTGCAGGATAAAAAACAAAGCAGCTCATAAGTCTCTGCCTTTTCACAGTCGCCCTCTGCCCACCCTCCTCCCTTTATTAAGCCTCACTATCCCTCCTTGGTCTTTCTTCGCTCCCTGATATACCTATAAAGGTTTTATTCCCTTCTTAACTGAGTTGACTATCTCTTTCCTCGGTTTGGGCCTTTGCTGTTCTGACTGCCTTCCCAGCTTCCTTTTGCTTTAACTGATACAGTTCTCTGTCCTGCTCCTTCTTTGATTCCTTGTACTTCCTGAATGCTTCTTTTCTCTTGAACCTTCACTGCCACTTCCTTTGAGAACCATAGTGGTTTCTTACATCATTTTGTTTTGTTTATTTGCTTCATACAAAGGCTTGTTACCTCTGTGATGGCAGTTTTTATTATTCCCCATTGTTCTTCCGCCCCTCCTTCCTGCCCATTTGCTAGTGCATTCCTTAGGCACTCACCCATTTTTGGCAAAGTCAGCCCTCCTAAAGTCCAGTACTTTTGCCTTTGTATGGCTTGACTCTATTGCTGTGTTTATTGTGACCCTTACTGTTCGATGGTCGCTAGTTCCCAGATGGCTACCCACTTCTACATCCGTGATCCTCTCTCCATCTCCATTTGAGAGAACCAGGTCTAAGATTGCTCCCTCTCGAGTTGGCTCCAATACTAGTTGTCTAAGGCATGCCCCCTGTAGGGCATCTAGAATAACCTCCCTCTTAGAAGTGGCTGCTGCAGCTGCACTCCAGTTAACATCTGGCATATTCAGATCACCCATCAGCAATATCTCCCCTTTTTCTGCCATTCTAAGTATACTTTCTATCATTTATTTGTCCATCCCCCCCCCCCCGAGAAGGGGGTCTGTATACAACCCCAGTGCGGATTGTGGTGCCATTGCCTGTCTCCAAATTTACCCACAGTGCTTCTCCTCCCTGTTTACCCTTTTGTTCTGTTGCTTTGATTCCTTTCCTTATGTAAAGAGCTACTCCTCCTACTCTTTTACCCTCCCTGTCCCTCCTGTAGATAGTGTATCCTGGTATGTTTACGTCCCAGTCATGGTTTTGTGTGTACCATGTTTCTGTGACTGCCACGATATCCAGATGTTCCTCCTCTATCAAGGCCACTAATTCAGGAAGCTTGTTACCCAGACTATGGGCATTGGTACTCATTGCTCTCCATTTTTTGATGGCTTTACCTTCTGCTGCAGCATCCCCCACTGACCTTTCTACCTCGGTCTTTTTCTCATTTAGTACCCGGTTTTGTAGGGAGAGGCTGGGATTTTCCTGCTGCTCATCAGTGCCGCCCCTTGACTAGTTTAAAAGCTTGCCAATGAAGCATTTTAACCGATTGCTCAAAAGACTTGTTCCCTTCCTGGACAGATGCAGACCATCCTGCCAGTATAGGCTGGTGTCCCTCCAGGTGGAACCCCAGTCCCCAATGAAGCCAAACCCCTGTGCTCCACACCATTTTTTCAACCATTCATTAAACTGCATGGTGCAAAGTACCCTCGCCTCACCCATGCCACTGACAGACAGCACCTCTGAGAAGGATACTGTGTGTGCTACTTGTCTTAGGCCCCTCCCCAACTCTACAAAGTCCTCCTGCACTGCTCTAATCTCATGATGAGCCAAGTCATTTGTCCCTAGGTGGACAATGACGTCCAGCTCGAACTCCTGTGCAGCTGTTCTCGTGATCCTGAGGATCGCTTCCTGTCCCTCAAGCCATGGCACCAGGCAGGCACCTTACTTCAGTTTTCCTGCTCCCCAGTTCTAACCCCTGATAATTGAGTCCCCACCAGAAGCTGCTTCCTTTCCTGTGGTGTCCTCTGCCTCCTTCCTGTGGGCCTCCCTTGTGACAGTTGTCCTCAGCCTCCTTAGTCTCTCTGTGGGTGCATCCATGGGGAGCTATGCTCCCAGAATGGTGTATGGATTGTGGAGTGGAACAACTGACTGGGTGTGCCTCTGTTCCACCATCCTCACCCTCCCTGAGCCGCTGTGGTCCAACTGCTGTGCTTTCTTGCAACTTCTGAGGTAGTGGTGGTGGCTCTGGTGCTCCCTGGATGGGGAGGTTCCTCCCTACTGTCCAGTGTGGCCTGGGGAAGGTTCCTTACTACTGTCCAGTGTGGCCTGAAGGCGAGCAACTTCCTCCCTCAGGGCAGAGAGTTGTCTGCAACTAGGGCAGCATCTCAGCCTCCAGAAAGACTCCCGGAAGACTGCTGCCCCACAGCCATTACATTGCACTACTCCCCACATGTTTATCTACTTTTTTTGTGTGTGTGTGTGTGATTGATTTGTTGTATAGAAATATATATATATATATATATATATTATACAATGTGTATGCTTATATTGTCAGTGCAGTGTACTATGACAGTGATATGCACCTTGCACTCTTGAGGAAATGATGTCAGAACCCCAGGTATAAAGGAACTATTTCCAGGGGTGGGTGAGGTGAGGGGTGGGCAGGGTTGGGCCTAAACTGTGCCCTCACGAAACAATCAGCTAAAAGCTCTGACCCACCGCTGCGATGAGTGCCTTCCTGTCAGCAAGATGCCATACACAACAGTTTGACAGAGAAAATACCCTGCTAATCAAACAGAGAAAAATCCAAACATCCAAGTCAGACACAGGTAAACCTCCCCAGCCCCAAAACAGCCTGGTGGTTTGTGCTCTGAAAGCAGTCAGCCCCAAAATAAATCAGCTGTGCTTTAAACTCTTCCTAAAGCGATGATATTCTCTCACAGTGCTGTCTCAGGCCCCCCCCCAATACTCTTGCCCAAGACTTCATTGTCACCACGCTAAACGAGCCTCTGGAAGTTGTAACCAAATTTAAATATTTAGGTATCTGGATCGACAATAAATTATCTTTCAGTGACCACATCGAAGATGTCTCTAGAAGGTTAAAAGCAAGGTTAGGTTTCTTCTACAGAAATAGGCCCCTTTTCCCCCTTGAAACTCGAAACAAGCTTGTACAGGCCACTTTCTCCCCTACTGACTATGGCGATGTAATCTATTCCTCCACCACTCTTGCAAATCTAAGTAAACTGGACATCCTTTATCACTGTGCATTCGGTTCATTACCAACTCCCCTTACCGTTGCACCACTGTGACTTATATGCAGCTGTTGGTTGGACATCCCTTACTACTAGGCCTGCTCCATGCTGGGCTATGGACTCTTAAACTGCTCCTGTAGAAATTGCCAAATATCTCTCTTCCCTTATTAGTATCTCACATAGTGCATACTGTTAAGAAAATCTGACTTTATTATGCTTGACATACCAAGGACCGGACTTCCTTTGGTAAACGTGCTATTGCATATGCCCTTCCCTCCATTTGGAACCAATTACAAACCGCATGAAACTAACTAGCACAGTTTCAATAAACTTCTACAACTCTCTAAGTTCAGCCAAAATAAAAGACACCTGTAACTGTCATTAAGTCTCTTCCTTCCCATGTGTGCCATATTTATCCACTGGTAAGGTATAATTGATTTGTCATATTAACTGCTTTCCTTCCCCTTCTACTCCTGGCTTTATCTTTGCTTCGCTCACTGCTACTCTATCAAATTTCTCCTCCCTCCATATCAGTTGTAGACTGTTGTTTGTTCTAGCTGCCAAAATACTGTATATCTGATTTGATTTGATTTGATTAAATCAAATCACACCAGTCATCATGTTTCATTTATCAGTTTGCGACCTATAAGTAAGCTTCCTATCTCATATCAATGTTTACCACCTGCGGTCACCCTGTGTGGTACCCTTGTATGTATATCCAGCCTGCATCATGTAACGTGTATTTCATGTATATACTGTTATTACCTATCTGTGTTTGTACTTTAAGTGTTTATGTCACAGGACCTCCTTGTGAATGAGCTTGCTCAATGGAGTTTTCCTGCAATAAACTTGAAACTTGAACTTGAAAACTAAAGGTTATTTAGCCAATGGGATATGCTGGGAGGGGAGCTGCTAGCCCAGTGTTGGGCAGTTGTTTTCCTGGCATTAACCAATGCTAGGTACCATAAGCAATTATCAGAGGAGGGTGTCCCCCCACCCCACCCACTGTCCTCCATCACCAACCACCCCAACATGAGTTCTGATGGGGTTCCCACCAAAGGAGAGGTGAGAACTCTTTGCATAATTGAATGTACTCCCCAGTAGGGTGTGCCACGTTGGGGCATGTAAGAGCCAAGTGTAAAAAGTCTCCAGGTATCGTCAGACATTTAGGGCATCTATCAAACTTCTCTGGGGTGAATCTGTGAAGTCTGACTGGGGTATAGTAAGTCTGGTAAGCAAAGTTTAATTCGTCTCACTTTATTAGATACAGAGCAGATCTTCCCTTGTCAATCTTCACCATTCATTACTTCCTGGGTGTAAGCAGGGCGCGCACCGTCCGCAGGCTTTTTTTTTTTAAAAGTTGCCTACGGCCCGCCCTCGAGCGGCGATCATCGCGGTCGATTAAGTTGTCGCGTGACCGACTCCTCCTCCAACTCAGTTCTGTTTCTCCCGCCGTCGAGGCAGCACCTGTTTTCGGGCGTCCATTCTCCACTGCGTCAGCGACTCCTCTTTCACACACTTCGATGCTGATCGGTAGAGACCGTTCTTTTTCTTTCTAAGCGGCGCGGTTGTGTTTCCTACTATTTTCTTGTTGATTTAGCGTTATGTCCGGGTCCGGAGCTAAGCGTGTTTGAAAACAGTCGCGCCTATGCGTCGGTGTTACTGTGGCGGCATTTCTCCGTCTCGGACCGGCATAGCGTTTGTCTTCGTTGCCTGGGACCCAACCATGACATGGATTAGATGCGGCCTGTTTCTCCATGGACGCCCGTGTCCTCGAAGTCCAGCGTTCAAGCTTGGCAAAGCCCGCCGACCTGGGGGCGGCGTCGCTCAAGGATTCTCAGGTAGGTCTCTAGGCCCTTCCCGGGTCCCCTCCGGGCCTATCTGATCTGAGGAGGAGGGGTCTCCTCGTCTTTTCTTGCCGGAGGAGGCCCTTCTGCGGTGTCGGGGGTCGTAGTCCTCCCGGGCAGCAGGCGCCGACACCGCCTCGGCAGTCACCTCTTGAGTGCAGGCTCCCCGATGGCGAGGCCCTCGTCTTTTGGGCCCTAGCTCGGGTGGCCCCTCGGCGCGCCTTCGGCGTTTTGAATCCTGGCGCCGTTCGCGGTGCGGTGATCGAGCAGTGCCGTTTTGGAGGTCAGCGCCGTTGTGGCGCCGGTGATCAGCGGCGCGTTAGTGATGCCGCTTTGGGCCTTGGCGCCGTTAGCGGCGTCGATGGACAGAGCGGCGCCGTCGCGAATACGCCTCGCCTACGATCGCCCGGCGCCGTGGGCCTGGTCCTTCCTCCAGGCGGTGCGGCCTGCGCCCGGCGCCGTTGGAGTGTGGATAGGCCTGGCGGCTAGCGGCGTGGGCGAAGGCGGGCGCCTCCTTGGTACCAGGGCGTTCGTGGCCCGTAGCCTCGAGGACCCCTGGGGTGGCCAGCATTGAGTCCTGCTGGTCTCGTCCTCCTCGGAGGCGATGATTCAAACGTGGACCATCCTGGCACCCCACTCTTGAGTCTGGGTCCCCGGTGGCTAGAGGTGCCAAGCGGCGCGAGCCCCTCCTCTGTCCCCTTTAGTAAGCCTCCTGAGGGGTTCCCCGGCTGGGGTGGCAGAGCCCCTGGGGGCAGGCGGGGGTGTACTGAGGGAGGCTCCCCTCTCTGGAGGCCAGTGACAGCTACCTTACGAGGTGCTGTCACTCTCTCTAAGGGACAGGGGCGCTGTGTGGGAGGAGGCCCTCTCAGATCCGAGGGGTTGAGGGGCAGGGTCTGCTGCTCGGTCTTCCTTGGCCACCTCAGGGGGTGGCCAGGAGCAGTGCAGAGCCTCGCCCTCCCTCCAGGGTTCTAGGGTGTCCTTGCGTGCGTTTGTGCGGACTGCCCTTCTGGATCCATGCAGTCCCAGGCGTAGTCACGGGAGGTTCTCCCCAGGGCTCTTCAGGCTCCGCTTCCCCAGAGTTCCGTTCCTCGGCCTGGTCTGATATCGGGATCCCCTTTCCAGGGCTCCTTTCCCGGATTCCAGAGCCCTTGCAGAGCAGTTGCCTCCAGCGGAGTGCCCCTCTCCATCTCTCTGCCTTCACCACCCCACTCCCAGGCCATGTCGGCCCTCGGGTCCGTTATCCTGGGAGCAGTTCAGGGTTCTCGCGGCCTTCCCTCATACGTTAGGTACATGCATGAGCGGGTCTTCGACTCTCCCACGCGCAGGAATCCTCTGGGCATTCAGTTCCCCATCATCCTCGTCTCCCTCCTCTGAGGAGAGGAACCCCTACTCATCTGTCCTCCGATGCTGATTTCACAGAATATCAGCGTTTCCTCTCGAGGATGGTGAGGATCTCCAGTTTCCTACGTTCGAAGAGACAATACCGAGCGAGCGCGTGAATTCCTTGGTGAATTCAGTGCCCAGCATCTGGTGGTACCTTCCTGGCCTATCCCTTCCAGGGCGTCTATCCGGTTATGGCAGTCCCGCCTTCTTCCCCAGCCACGCGGACTGCCAGCGTAGGTATTGTGCCCCTCTGAGTCTCTAGGTTCCCTTCCCAACCCGTCCTCAGGTTTGGTATACCTGGATACTCCTTCTGAGGCCGTTGCCTGGCGCACGACCGCCCACCCAGTTCGGACTCTCTCAGTTCGACCGTTGAGGGAAGAGTGTTCTCTTCTGCTGATGCCAGTGCATGTATTGCATCACATCAGGCTCACCACGCTGCCTACAACGGCATCTGTGGTCGATGATGTCCCAGCTGCTGGCATCTATGCCTGATACGAACAAACCAGACAAGCCGCTGCCCTCCGTGTAGGCCTGGAGCTGGCAAGACACCAAGCAAGGGCATCTTATGACGCCAATGAGTTGGCTTCAGGCTTGGGGACAGCGATCTGCATCAGGCGGACGGCATGGCTCGTCTTTCAGGTTGTCACCCTGGCCCGGGCGTGGGGTGATTCGCTCCGCCTTCCGGGGACCGTCTTTTCTCTTCAGAGCTAGGAGACTTTACAGGGCTCCCTCCGTCTCCTCGTCCTCGGGAGGCACCTCCTAGCTCTTCTCCCTCTTAGGCTTTCTGAATAAGCCAGGGTCTTCTCCTTCTGTTTCTCACCAGCAGAAGGCTGGGGGTCTTGTTCCCTCAGGTATGGCCTCTTCCCCTCCAGGGAAGAGGAGCTTAATACTCACCCAGGAAGTAATGAATGGTGAAGATTGACAAGGAAGATAGGAAAATTACGCATCCTACCGTAATTCTTGATCTTCTCTTGTATCTTCCCATTCATTACTACACCTCCCTCCACCATCCCTCAATGCCTCTTCCTGTGGCTTCTCCACCTCCCGTCTTCTTCCTCTCTCTGCATTTATATAAAATATGGGAAAATTCCTTAAATTTTCCAAAAAAAAAAAGATCTTTCTTTGGGGTTCTAAAATCCAGAAAAATTACTTACTCTAAGATTCATGGGCCATTTCAGGATTGCATTGGCGATCAGACTGCACAACTATCTCTTGCTATTCTTATGGCAAAGATACCTCTAGGGTTTTGGCCTGGCTCAGGCTATTCAGTTTGATCCTGCAATCCCGTGTTCAGATAGTTGCCCTGAAATCTGATTCCCCTCTATTCTTACCTTGCAGAGCAGAGGCAGTCGTCTGCTCCTTTCTCTTTAAAAAAAAAAAAAAAAAAAGTGCTGAGGGAACTCTCTCCGACTGCTATAGGCATCTTGGTATCTGGGTCATGCATCTACTTAAAAAAAAAAAAAATATTTTTTATCTGTAAAAAAAAAAAAAAAAATGGAGAAATCAAACAAGAAGGCAAATGAGAAGGTAGGCTATCCTTCTCGCTGTTTTGCTAGTGGTTTCTCCTTTAATGTCCTCCTGGACAATTTTACAGTAGACCTCTGCTGACCATATCCAATCTTAGCCAGCCTAAGCCTTGGCGGCCCTTAGCCAGTCAGTCTGAGTCCCATTTATCTTGAAACGCCTGAAAGGCTTACATTTTCTATTTCTAAACCCCTGAGCAGCGCTCTCATGCTGCGGGGTTTTTCTTTCCCTCCTCGGCTGTCCTCCACTTAAAGGCCCTCTGCGGCCAGGAGCCGAGGTGGGTGTCAAGAACAATGGCATGTTGAAGATGAGGACTATGCCCTCCTGAGTCTGTCTAGCGGGTTCGGTGAACCTTCTCTTCAGCTCTATCTCCGGGGATTCTTGCTTCCCCTTTAGTCGAGCCTTCAGCTACAAGCTAACTATGCTCGTTGGGCCTTCTGGTCCCTTCAACATCCCATCTCTCTCTTCTCTTTCTTCTTCTTCTTTTCTCATTTCCTTACTCATCTCTCCTCCTAAAGTCGCCCAGGTAAGGAGGCCCTGCACTCCCTAGGCTAGGGATGTTCTTATCTCCTCTGTCTTTCCTCCATCGGCTTATTCCTTTTTCAGTTCATTCTTCCTTGCTTTGCTATCCTCAAGCTATCTTGCCTCGCTATCTATGTTTCTGCTTTCACTTTTGCCTCTCGGCTCACAGAACTGAGTTGGAGGAGGAGTCGGTCGCTACTAATAGCCGCCCCTCGCTGCACAGCATGCATGGCGTCGCTCTCGAGGGCGGCCGTTAAACAACTAAAAAAAAAGCTCCCGTGTGAGAGCGCCTCAGCTTACACCCAGGAAGTAATGAATGGTGAAGATACAAGAGAAGATCAAGAATTACGGTAGGTACGTAATTTTCCTTTATGTATGTTCTGCACCACTTTGGCCCATATGGCATCAATTACCTGCAACTGGAGGTCTTACCCTGTTTTCTTCTGGCCTTTATCTCAGGTTCTGTAGAGGCCCTCAAAAACAGATGGTAAAGGGAAGAAATCACAGAGGTTCCAGGCTGCGGTCTATGCAAAATCTCCTGTATAGTGGACATGCACGGTTCAACACCTACGAGCAGAGATTTTAAGTTGTTATAATTTATTTATTTATTTAAAAGTTTTACCAGGAAGGCATACTGAGCAGAATAATTCTCGATTCCAGATGTGTCCTGGGGGAAGGGAGTAGTGGAGAAGTATACAATAGAGATTTATACAGAACGCATACAGGTACAGCAGCTATGCACAGCCATCAGAGAAATTTACTACATATTAAACAACTGAGGGTAGAAGATAGTGAATGCTTGGAGTGGAGCCAGTCTGCAACTTAACTGGTGGTCAGGATTTTGTAGAAATGCAAGACGTGTAGCCCTCAGTGGTACTAGGTGCAAGTGCAGGAGGTGGAGAAATGCGCCTTGAGGAGAGAGTGGAGGTGCTGGGTATTGACGGTGAGTTGAATGTCCGCTGGCAAGGAGTTCCATAGTTTAGGCATGCGGTATTTGAAGGCAGCCTGGCCTGAAGTGGTGGACATATGTGGGACATAGGAGCCGGGAGTCGATGTTCCTGAGTGAGTACGCAGGTGGGGTTGAGTTGTTAGGGCTGCTGCACTTCCCTTTCTGCTCTAGTTGTCCCCCCACCTTCCCTCCTCACTGGATTCTACCCTCACATCTTGGTATACCCAATGCTGCACTTTTCACCCTCTCCCCACCCTTCCTACATTCCTCCCCCCCCCCATGACTCTGGCACTTCTTATCTGTTGTCTGTTTTCTCTGACAAATGCCGCTGGCTGCCTTGTTACAATGCTACCCTTGAATTGTATTAATCTGTACTCTGTTTGCAATGTCCACATTGTTGTAATGCCTGTCTTGATGTTCCCCATAATTTGTATTTCTCTGACGTGGAACCTTTGTAAAAGAGCCAAGGCTCAAAGGTATTTGTAATCCTAGACTTGATAAACAAACAAACAAGGGGGAAGGGACTGGGCCCAGAATTTTGCTGTCGTCCTAGCACAGTGGGCCTGTCTTCTGTCATGAAGCGATGGGAGGTCCAATGACCTGTAGAGGACGCAGTGCTGGGTTTGGGGGGGGCAGTCCAGGGCGAACCGACAGAAGGAGTGGAAGAGAGGATCCAGTCTGGCTAGGGAGGACTTAGGAGCAGTGCTGTAGACAGCGTCCCATAATCGAATATTGGGAGGATCATTTTCTGTACAATTGCCTTGCAAGTTGGCAGAGAGATGCAGTCCTTGTTTCGATATAGGATGCTCAGCTTGGGGTGCAGTTTCTTGTGGATTGCTTCTATATGTGCAGAAAAATCAAGGTGCTGGTCAAGTCAGAACCCAAGGTACCTGAATGAGGTACACACCTCCAGGGGAATCCCATCGATGGTGTGGAAGGAGGGAATGGTGGGGAGACGGAAGAGTCTCTGCCTCGTGCCAAAGGTTAGGGAGACTGTTTTCTTGGGATTAAGAAAAAGTTGATTTAACCTAAACCAGCGCTGGACATTCAAACAACATGAAGTCTTGCTGTATTCTGACATATTGCAGTTAGCCCCAGCACTTGAACTGCCCCGGAGATGAAAGAGTTAACTCTATGCAGAAGCACAGAATGTTGGCTCGAGCTTGGTTCAAACCACTGTCTGCTGCACTTGAAGTGTAACTGTCAGATTCTTTACTCCGCCTAACTGAACAGTCGCTCCGGAGTTTGCTCCTCGCTTTCGGTTCAGTAAAGTAAATCGTCGGTTTAAACCGTGCAGTTTCTCTCATTTTCTCAGTTCAGATCCCTGTCTGTGGTACAGTAAGTGTTTAGGTAGTGGACTGTATAGTTTTGAGAGTTTTTTCTGAGGAAATTGTAAACTTTGTTTATTGCGGTCGGTTTGGCTGAACCGGTCATTTTCTCTTGATTGTTTACTTGTGGTGATTACGGTGCCTATCGGTTCTCAAAAAAAAAACGCATTTTCGTTTTTTTTCCAACACCCGTGACATGGTGAGGAACTGATAGGTTAGTCTTACCTGGCCTGAAGCCATGTAAAGGGTAAGTTGTTTTTTGTGGCCATGTCTGAAAAACCCAGAAAGAAAACCGGCCCCACTGGGTTTCAGCACTGTAGTGTGTGTGGGGAGGCCTTTTCTAAGGCTGATCCCCACAACACCTGTGTATATTGTCTGGGGTTTGACCACCTCGATTCAGACCGCCAAATTTGTAAACATTTCCCGAAGACCATCCTAGATAAACAGTTGGGTAGGCTTAGGGATAAGGAGGCTGAGAAGTCTGCTGACCCAGATGGCCAGCCCGGTTCGGTTCCGATCGAACCTGAGGGAGTGCCCTCTGACCAGGGCCATACTTCCTCGGGCAAGAGGAAAACTGACTCTGAGGGGTCGGTTCCTTCAAAATAGGAGAAATCGACCGTTTCAGATCCTGAATCTCTTCATCCGACGGCCGATGACATTGTCCGGGCGATTAGTATTGTGGAATTGCTCCATCCGTTTCCGACTGAATCGGGCCCTGCCGGTAGGCGTTCAGCTCAGTTGGTTCCTCCGGTTACAGATTACTCTCTGGAGGAATATTATGATCCGGAATGGGAGGGGGAAGTTGAAAAGGATGAAGAAGACGAGTATGATGGTGGGGAAGGTCTGGATGAGCCTATTGAACCGGACATCTTCTCAGACAGACCTTCTGGAGTTTTCTCTCTTAGGCTTTCTGAGTCCCCTTCCCACTTTGTTTTACAAAAAAGTGGCTGAGACCCTCTAGCTCCCTGTGAATGAAGCTGTGGAGGAGGAAGAAGAGCCTGATTTTGTTGAGATGATGGACATCCCAGAGTCCAAGAGGCTGTCTAGTCCCTTGCATAAATCTTTTGGGAAACAGACACATACACTTTTATAGACACCTAATTCTCTGCCTCCAGTGGACAAACATATGGACAGGAGGTATATGCTGTCAGGCTCAAGTTCTGAGTTTCTGTATCAGCATTGCAGCCTTGTTGGGGTAGTACATGCTGCAGCCAGTGATAAGGCTGGCATTCCCTTGGCTACACCCCCAGGTAAGGACTCCAGGAAGATAGATGCCATGGCCAAGAAACAGTATTTGGCATCTTCCTTGGGACTCTGAGAGGCTAACTATATGGCCTATGCAGCCAGGTTCCAAAACTCCAGGTGGGAGTCTGTTTTGGAACTGGCTAAGCAGGCTTCCCCCCAGCTGGCTAAGGAGCTGGAGGAGGTGGCTACTGATGGGATTGAGGCATCAAAAATCCAATTTCATGCTGCTGTCGACTCCAATGATGTGTCATCTAGAGTCATGGCTACATCTGTTGCTCTGTGGAGAATGGCTTGGCTCAGATGTACTAGCCTATCACAGGATACCCAGGCTAAGGCCATGGATTTCCCTGTTGTAGGTAATACTCTGTTTGGGGAGCAGACAGAGAATTACATGAAAAAGATGGATGAATACAGGACCACCTGTAGGAGTGCTCAAGCCAAAGAAGGCAAACCCACTCCTCAGAGGCAGCAGTCTAGGGGCAGGGGCAGGCCTTTTCAAAGGCCTTTCTTCCAAGCTCAGGCCTCCTCTCCTTTTGCTCAGAGGGGGTTCTTTAGAGGGAGCGGTAGAAGGAGGATGAGCAGAGCTGCATCCTTATCTCAGCCCAGGGCCTCTGCCAAGCAGACACCCAGATGTGTCAGCCCGGGTCGACTCTCCTATTCCTGTTGGAGGCAGGCTGGCTTACTGCTTCCAGAACTGGAAGTCTGTTACCTCAGACGGGTGGGTCTTGGAGGTAGTAAGCCAGGGACTGGCTCTCAGCTTCAAAAAGTTTCCAAAGCTGAGAGCCAGATCTTTTCCACCTGCAAACATCTCCGAAACCATTGCCCTAGAGGCAGAGGTTTCATCTCTTCTGGCCTTAAGGGCCATAGAGAGAGTTCTTCCAATGCACAGGGGCAAAGGTCTGTACTCCAGGTACTTCCTTACCCCGAAGAAAACAGGGGAGTGGCGGCCCATCCTAGACTTAAGATACCTGAACAAACATCTGTTCAAACCAAAGTTCAAAATGGTGACTCTGGGAATAATTCTTCCCTCTCTAAGGCCAGGGGACTGGCTAGCCTCCCTGGACCTAAAGGGTGCCTACTTTCACATTCCCATCAGGTGCTCCCACAGAATGTACCTCAGGTTCGAACTGCCTTCAGGCCATTACCAGTTCAAAGCAATGCCCTTCAGCCTAACATCAGCTCCAAAGGGTGTACACAAAATGCCTGGCAGTAGTAGTTGCTTTCATAAGGAGGAAAAATATCTCTATTTTCCCTTACCTAGACGATTGGCTCATAGTGGGCCAGTCTCCAGACCAAGTCAAGTCAGATTTGAAAGTGACCCAGCAAGTTCTCACTTCTCTAGGTTTCCTTCTCTATCTTCCCAAGTCAATTCTTGAGCCAGTGCAACTATTGACTTTCATAGGGGAGAACTAGACACTGTCAAAGCAAAGGCTTTTCTTCCTTTGGCAAGGGTGAACCTCCTCTTACCACCCTCTGGTTTCTCGACCAGCAAGACACTTTCTTCAGTTACTGGGTCACATGGCAGCTTCCACTGCAGTGGTCCAAGGGGCCAGATTTCAGATGAGGGACATTCCGTTTCACCTGAGGGCCTTTTGGTCTCAGAAAAAAGATCCTCTAACCAAACTTATTCCAGTGACTCAGACTCTGATCCAGGCTCTTCAATGGTGGCAGGATCAGGACAATCTCAGGCAAGGGGTCCCATTCATCTCTCAGTCTCACACCATGGTTCTAACCACAGACGCTTCTCTCCTGGGGTGGGGAGCTCACCTGGGGACTCTCACAGCCCAGGGAGTGTGGTCCACTCAGGAGTCTCTTCTCCACATCAATGTTCTGGAGCTCAGGGCAGTTTACCTGGCCCTACAAGCCTTCTCACAATCGGTACAGAACAAGGTGGTTCAGGTCAGGACAGACACCACCACCACCATGTGGTACATCAACAAGCAGGGAGGCACTCGGTCTACGACCTTGTGCACGGAAGCCATTAAAATATGGTCCCTGGCTTACTCCCTTCAGGCCTCTCTGATAGCAGTTCACCTCCCAGGAAAGGACAACGTGCTAGCAGATGCATTGAGCAGAATTTCCCAGGGTCATCACGAATGGTCCCTGGATCCCCTAGTGCTGGAAGTTATTTTTTTCAAGATGGAGTACTCCAAAGATGGATCTCTTTGCAGCCCCAGACAATCACCAACTCCCTCAATTTTGTTGCAGACCCCCAGTCTTGGGCTCAGTCCCCCTGGATGCTCTGGTTCTGGATTGGAAAGGGAAATTTCTGTATACTGTACTTTTCCTCCGTTTCCTCTGATATTCAAGGTCCTGGTCAAGATAAGGTCACAATCTTGCAAAGTGATCCTGATTGCTCCAGATTGGGTCAGGGAGCCTTAGTATCCCCTCTTGCTGTCCCTAGCAGTCCATCTTCCCCTGTTCCTTCCCAGGAATCACAATCTGTTAACCTCCTCTCAGGGGAGGATTTGGTATCCCAACCTTTGGTCTCTCAATCTCAAGGCATGGCTCTTGAAGAGTTAGAGTATGCAGGTTTGCACTTGTCTCAAGGGGTTCTGGACATTCTGAAAGCCTCTCGAAAACCTGCCACCAGGAAAACTTATAATTCTAAGTGGAAGAGATTCAGTATTTGGTGTTCCAAGAAGCATATATCTCCAGATTCTGCAGAATTGTCTACAGTTCTGGACTACATGATTCAGCTAAATGGCCTAGGCCTCAGGCCAGCTACCCTCAAAGTACATTTGTCAGCTGTTTCTGCTTTTTTGTCTATAGGGGAAACCTTCACTGGCATCTCATTCTGTTTTCTGTAAATTTTTCAAGGGATTGCTTCATACCAATCCCCCATTTAGGGGCCCTGCCCCTGCCTGGGACCTTAATGTTTGCATTGCCCAGCTTATGCAACCCCCTTTTAAACCTTTGTCTTCAGCAGAACTTAAGTATTTGACTTGGATGACTGTGTTTCTGGTAGCTGTTACCTCTGCCAGACGTATCAGTGAGTTGCAAGCTCTGTCAGTGGAGCCTCATTTGATCTCATTCCATAGAGATAAGGTGGTCCTTAGAACCAATAGGAGGTTCTTGCCTAAAGTGGTTTCGAATTTTCATTTGAACCAGTCTGTGTCTCTCCCTGTATTCTTCACTGATCACTCTTCTTCAGGGGAAAGAAGGCTACACAGTCTAGATGTTAAAAGGGCCCTTAGCTACTACATTGAGCGTACTAAGGTCCACAGGTTTGACTATCTTCATTTGTTCCTCACTTATGGGGAAGTAGATACGGGCAAACCTGCCACTAAGAGAACTATTGCCAGGTGGATTGTCTCTTGTATACAATTCTGCTATGAAAAGCTAGGCAAAATACCACCCTCAGGCCTGAGGGCTCATTCGTCTAGGGGTACAGCTGCTTCCCGGGCTGCTGCCAGGGATATTCCTTTGTTAGAGATTTGCCAAGCAGCCACCTGGAAAACAGTCCATACATTCACCAAGCACTACTCTCTGGATATCCAGGCTAGGAGTGATGCTAGGTTTGGTACAGCAGTGCTGCAGAGCCTATTCCCAAAATAGGTTTGATTCCCTCCTCCATGGAGGTACTGCTTGGTAGTCTGCAATATGTCAGAATACAGCAAGACTTCATATTGTTTGAAGACAAAATTACTCGCCTTAGTAATTGTGTTTCTTCTAATGGAGTCTTGCTGTATTCTCACCTCCCTCCCTGCCTCCCCTCTCAGAACCTGTTTTTTTGGGAAGTGGGTTGGCAGGTGCAGTGCTGCACCCCAGAGGTGCACTAGTTCTGCCGTTTTGGCTTTACTTTTCTTAAGATTGTTAAGTTCACTACCTGGTGTTTTGCTTTTGGGTTTCTCGACTTGAATCTTATGGGGATCCAAAACAACTTAGTTGCCTTTTGGCTAATGGTTTTTACAATTTCCTCTTTTAGAGTGTAGCTAGTTAGTAGTAGCTCATAAGAATCTGACGGTTACACTTCAAGTGCAGCAGACAGTGGTTTGAACCGAGCTCGAGCTCAATATTCTATGCTTCTGCATAGAGTTAACTCTTTCATCTCCAGGGCAGTTCAAGTGCTGGGGCTAACTGCAATATGTCAGAATACAGTGAGACTCCATTAGAAGAAACACAATTACTAAGATGAGCATTTTTTTTCTTATTGAAGTCCTGCTGTAGTCTGGAAGTCACTTCAGAGGAGTTGGGACCTGATGCATACAGTACTGTGTCGTCTGCATACATGTGAATGGATGTGTCTGGACAGGCCGAGGGCAAATCGTTTAGGAAAATGGAAAACAGAATTGGGCCAAGGACTGAGCCTTGGAGGACAAACAATACTGGACAACCTACAAGCCACAGGCAGACAACTAAAAACAGCACAATATATGTACTACAAACCACGCCCTCAATATAATTCTTCATACAAAACTGAAAATTACTATAACCAAAGCGATAACGTTAGAGGCAAAGAACAAATGACAAGGAACACATCTAAACCGTGGCTGCCCCTCGGACGGCCAGGCGCCTCTTCCTCTCATTAAAAAATTTCAGACTATGCCATGGTCTCCTTTTCTGGGCGTTGGAGACTTTTTGGGGGGGGGGCTTCGATTTGAAATGATACTGAGGCCTTTCCCATGAGGCTTTATACATCTAGCCACTTTTTGAGGTATCACTGTTACAGGCCATTACGGTCATTCCATCGGGATGCTCCTAGGGCTGTTGTGCGATGGACTTTGTGTCCCTCCCACGAACAAGCCTGCTACTACTCACGTGCTGAGAAACAATCGATATATCCCGATAGTATTATAATATGGATCATAATAGTCTTACAAAATTACTGCTCCTACATGCAGTGTTCACCTGCCCATAGATAAAGGCCACAGAAACAATGGTGAGTGAGTACATATATATTATAAATATACTAACATTTCCGGTTTACACCTAACAAGGCTGCAGGCCGTGACATACTTGGGACCCCCTTGCTAATGAGATTACTAAGACACGATAGAACTGACATCATCACTCTGTTGCACTCTATGTCTTTACCCTAAAACGAGTACAATATTGACAACACTACTGACTCTAGGAGTGACTAGAGTCCAGTATGAAATAGATACATTTTCATTTCACATCATTGTTTGCTACTTATGTAGCCTATTTATGCCAAAATGGATACATTTTCTAATGACTTGATAGGGCAAAAAAAAAAAAACTGTGTTAACTTCCTACATTGTAGCACTACAAAATAGTAACATTGTATTATTTGAGTTGCTGTTCAAAACTCTGAACACAATAGACTTTCACGTATACCGTCTCTTCCAGTGAATGCTACTGAGAACTAGCAATTTATATGGCTGAATTTCTTTTGAAATCTCACAGTATTTGATATACCATACCCTGATCGGGTCTGCATCTGCTTAACTCATCAGACAATGCCCTCAGTACCTATCAGTCCTAGGACCACACTATATATATGGCAGAATGCCATATCTGGCCACCCCACTGCCACATAATTGCTTGGAAATCTCCCAGAAGTAATGACTTACTGCAAGAGACAATTCCGTGGAAGATAGATCAGTTACGCAAAGACTTTTGCCATAACAGTAGATCTTCTAGGAATGTCTCTTGCGGTAAATAGCTTCCCTCCCTCTGGCCCCCTGCCATTCTGTAACAGGGAACAGTAACAGGGAAAACGATGTAGGGTTGGGAGGCTTTGGCACCTCGGTTCCCCTCGGTCTGTTGCTTTCACGAGC
This sequence comes from Neoceratodus forsteri, assembly GCA_016271365.2. NCBI lineage: Eukaryota > Metazoa > Chordata > Ceratodontiformes > Ceratodontidae > Neoceratodus > Neoceratodus forsteri. The sequence continues at coordinate 1,820,561,876 of CM057449.1, read as the reverse complement.
TGAAACCGACGAGGAACGGAGACTACCAGTGACCACCCACTTTTATAGGCACAGTCCAGGAAGTGAGGTCGTGTGGGTGGTCCCTGGTGTGGAGACTGCTAGAAGAGACTGCCGTGCTAGAGCGCCACCTATCGGGAACTGCAAGAAGTAATGACTTACTGCCAGAGACATTCCTAGAAGATCTACTGTTATGACAAAAGTCTTTGCATAACTGATCTTTCTAGGAGTGGTATATGTTGTTCATCCACATGGACCCACCCGACCTCTCCTGACTTGGGCACACAACCTCTGCTACCAGCGGGCAAGATCTGGCGTCGTGGGGAGGAGCCGAAGGATATACCACCCGGGTGGGTGGGAGGAGCCAACTTGAAGACTTTCCGGCACTTCTGAAAGGGGAAAGGACTCTGCCAGATAGTGTGGATGAACAACATATACCACTCCTAGAACTACTGTTACAGGTGAGTGACCTATGTTTTCATATCACCTTTATGATGGCACCCTACATATAATCAAAATCACTCACAAGCGCCAGATTTCTGTATCATGAGATTGAAGAACTGACATTACAAGTCTGTCTGTATTTATGCTCAGGTTGCCAGTGCTGGGGCTTATGTTGCTGGGTCATTTTATACTGCACTGAGTGATGGTTTAGTGAGTCACGACCCCCTGAATGCATTTCGTTTGACATGTACTGTTTTCAAGCCAGCTGTGTCTGATGATTACTTCTTTAATCGTTTAAAAAGCATATTTTCATTTTCTCTAGTTGCTTGATGCATATTTTAACCGTGCATCCAAAGAACAAAAAGACAAATTCTTGAAGATGAAAGGATTTTCTCTACTGGCTAACCAACTGTATCTTCACCAAGGGACTCAAGGGCTGCTGGAGTGCTTCTTGGACATGCTGTTTGGGTCGACCTGTGGGACTGGAGGATGAGTGTGTATTTTTTCTGCTGTACTATATATTTGTAAATTATGGTTGTGGTTTTGATGTGGATTAGATGTTGTTGCAGCCTTGTGGGCTACCACTGTCATACCCCAACCCTGGGCTGTCCACCTGAGTCTGCCCTCAGCTTCAGAGGAGGGACCACATGATTATGTAGCATCACAGCATCAACTCTGTGCATTACAGGTACAGTATAGTGCAGTCATAGCGATATCTGCAGTAGAGAGGTAGGAGTGGCAGCACTGACAGGAAATTTGCTGCAGTCATAGCTCCAGAATTATATGTCATTATCTAAGGCATGAATTAGTTTGGACAACTTAATTAGCAGCGATTGCTGATCAAAACATTTTTGATTGGTGGCCACTCTGGATTGAGGTGCAGAGTATCAGAACTGTACTACACACACAACTATTTTAGATCAATGCCAGATTTTCATTATAGGGCCAAGAAGCTTTACAGACACCCTGTCTCCCTCCTTCAGACAAAACCACCATTCCCTGCACAGACACACCACCACATCTGTCCGCTAGCACCATATACCCTCGCCCAGTTAGCGGTTCTCATCCCTGCTTTCTCTAATCTGCTGGTTTAACTTGTCATTTGATTCAGGAGCTCAACTAACTCGGTACTTCAGACATTTTTCAATGGTGTCTGTAGATGCAAGTCTGGACAGGTCAAGGTGATGGCCTTTTTCATAGACGCGCAGAAGCCAATGTTTAGCTTGCCACCCTCTGGGCTCCATACTGTACTTACCCATGCCATGCACTGCACTGCAGTAACCCAGTTATTCCTCTTTTCACGCATTGTAGTTTTTTGCATATTGCACATAATTTAGGTGGGACAAGGCAGTCATGAGGAGCCAGAAAGATCAAATGTCTGGTACAAAAATCTTTGTCACAGTACAGTACCTTTGGGTGTGGAGTAAACTAGTCACTAGGCACATTAAATGCATACATTGCTAGCCTACAAAATTAATTAGCAACTGTTGCCAACCAAGGTTGCGATTGATTGGCAAATGGCATTTTTGGAGTCATTAGTTGATGCAAACCTGTTTACTTTATCGCTTGTTATCTTAAAACAGAAGCAAAAAGGAATTTAAAAGCATGCGGCACAATACAGTACAGAGACATTTTAGAGCATAGCTAGCTGCCATTACATTGCAGTGGATGCCTTTGTCAGGTGCTAATGAGGATGTTTTTTTTTTTTTAACTCCCCACCCTCCCGTTTTGCCCAGGACATGAGCAGTGACCAGCAGATATCTAGGGATACTGAAAATGATCAGTCGTGGTCAGAGGCACTTAAGTCTCTCTCTCGGCTACACCTTTGGCCTTGGGGTGCACAGTGGTGGAGAGATTTCTGAGAGACGCACAGAGAGAGTGCTGCTTCAAGTAACTCAGCTGTGCTCTGCACGAACTAGAGGGAAGATCAAAGGAACAATGCAGAGCAACAGAGTGCAGAATAGATTTTATTCAGTGCCATGAAGAATTTATAATAAACATTCAAAATTGCAAGAGGCCTTAGCAGAGGGATACCCCACGCTACTATGACAGGCACCAGTGTTTTGCTCACTGGCTTCCTCAGTGTGTTGTGGTGTGGTTGGGTGTCCCACTGGGAAGGCCTGTAGGCAGTTTAAATTTTTTATTATAAATTCTTCATGGCTCTGAAAACATTTTTAGTACACTTTGTTGCTTGTGGAGGAATTCTGCCCTGATCAGCTGAGATAGCCAATAAAGAAGAAGAAGAGAGAAGGTTCTTAGACATAAAGTTGCTGTTATAGCTGAGTCACTGCAAGGTTTTTTTCTTCTGTGCCTTCAAGTTATTATTTCAGAGTGGAACCAATTCAAGTTGAGCTGTTAGAGTTCCTTCTGTTTTACCTTTCAGCTGTCCATCATTCATTGGGATGTCCCTCATTTTACCACTTGGAAACCCTCAGCCCTGCGTGAAGAGGGTGCTGTCCACTGAGATTATAAACAGAAATTCATGTTAATATTTGATTAAGAGCAAACCGCACTAAAACCAGATTGGCAGATATGCCCATACCTCTGATGGTCCTGTATTACAATTTACAATCCTGTATTATTATTTTATCTCTCAGAATTGCCCCCCCCCCATCCATCCCGAGTGGAGAAGTGCTGCAGTCACAAGCAGAAATGCAGAATGCTCAGTGATGCTAAAGTGCTAAAGAAACTTTAAACTTGTTGGTAGACACTAGTTTCCACTGTGTTCTGATCTTGTTTCTCCATGTTGTTATTTTAAGATCCAGGGCTCAATTTTCAGTCAGTCCTTAGAATGACACAGTTTGCATGAATCTACGGCTGTGGTGAATTCTGGGTGAGTCAGGGACCCTGCGCCCTATTTTATAAAACAGGCAGTCCCTGCAAGAAAGACCTAGGAGTTGCCACAGCCACAGGGATGCTCCAAACATTGGGCACACCTGCAGAGTTTAACAGCGGGATCAGTCAGCCCCCCCTACCTGGCGCAACCCTAGACGACCCGCAGAGGTTGGGACGGTTAACTGTGCCTAGAAGGTGGGGACCAGGGGCCAGTGTAGCCCTGGTGGTGCCATGGGGGGGTGAGGTGGGCACGGTGGTAGGGGGTGGGACATGAGGCACCCAGGGGAGGTGCTTTGTGACTTGGCACACAGCCACTCGGGCTGGGTTTGGGGGGAGCAAGGTGGGACCATCATTACCTGGACCCAAGTTGACAGCAGCCCTGGCACCAGCTTCACTGGACCCAGAGTCCCCAGCCATGCATTTGGGCATCCGTCGGCCACCACACTCGAGGCTGTGTACCTGGCGAATGTCGCGGTGCCCTGGGGTGTGTCCCTGGCCACCAGATGCACCCCACAAGGGGCACCCACTTCCACCTGCTGCATTTAGGGGACTGTGGGATCTGTGGGGCAGGTTCCAGGGCTGCTGTCAACTGGGGTGTGATCATGATGGTCCGGCCATGCCACCCCCCTACCTGGCCCGATTGGCTGTGTGCCAAGTCACAGGGAACCTCTGCTGGGTGCCTTATCACATCCCCCCCCCACTGCTGCCATGCCCCCCTCACTCTCCATGGTACCACCAGGGTCCATCGGCCCCCACTCCCCACATTCCAGGTACCCCCCCTCAGTCGCCACCATGCCAAGCAGCGGCTCAGGGCCCTTAGACCACCTCATGCCTAGTCTAACATGAGCCCCGTCTTGTGACCACCGGGGCTTCTGGAATTCTGAATTTGTATTTAATTTCATATTATTTAGTATACTGGAAAACCTTAATGGGCAAAAACCTTTTTAATAAGTGTCCAGTACATACACAACAATAAAAAACAAACAATAAAGATACATTAGTATAAAACAATTAACTAGATACAGTTACAACTGGACTGAGAGGATAACAAATGATAACATACATTTTTAAAACTGACAATTGATTTATGTGCAGTAATAGCTGTAAGTAACTTGTTATACCAACTCATAGACCTATTAACCAGGGATCTTTGACCCATGCAACTGTTCATAATTGGAATATGAAAAACACGAGAGACAAAAGATCTTGTACACCTGATATTAAACGATTCTACAAAAATATATTTATTTATTTATTGAGTAATCTGAATTACAACATTTGAACTAAAATCTCTTTTACAAAGGATCCTTGTCATATAAGGGAGGGGAACATACATGAGTAAGGGAGCCAGCAGCAGCTTAATAGACATTGTCAGAAACATCTAATAGGGATGTAGTGTAATCAGTAGCATAGGGTAACAAAGGCAAAAGCATCACATAATCCAAGGCATGGGTACAGAGTACATGGGGATACAGATCACACAGCAGCCTGGCTAATTAAAAGTGCACTAGTCCAGTTATGTACTAGCTAGAGTGATCGAAAGTAGTAGCTATATAACATTATCAATGCCTAAGGGGATACAAAGGTAGCATCATCCAGGAGAGTAGGTGCAGCCATAGTTGGCAAACAGGATAAGGGGAGGAAATCAAGATTAGGTGACAGAAGTGGAGTCAGATAAGGTGACAGAGGTGGGATAAGGAGTGGGCTCAACAAGGGTAGGTGGGGTGAGTGAGTAGGGGGAAGGTAAACTGTACCCTGAATATAACCTGAAAAATATCCTGACTACTTGGTGGAGCTAGTCCTAAGACTACTTTCTGGAGAAAAAGCAATGCAAAGAATTTAATATGATTGTCCAAAGAAAGACGAGAAGCAGAGTCAAGCAAAAGACAATGTGTATGGTAAGGGAGTTTCATTTGAAATCTACGTATAGAAATATAAAGCACCCTTACCCTTGACAGCATTGTCTTGCTTGCGGAAGAATATATAAGCAGGCTATAATCGATCAATGGAAAAGACAAACCATCAGTCATAATTTTCCTGGACTCTGTTGTTAAAACTATTTTTAACCCTATATAGGATACCCAATGGTTTGATCAAATTTTTTCGTATTATGGGATATGTGTGGTTCAAATGAAAGAGAACTATCAAGAATGACACCAAGATAAAATTCATTAACCATTTCTGTTTGCTAACCCTTAGAATCAAACAATTTAAGAGAATTATAAAGAGATTTACGAAGTGCAGTAAATAACACAACCTTTGTCTTTTTAGTATTAACAACCAATTTGTGCTGTTTCAACCATCCCTCCAGTGAAATAAAATCAGATTAAAGAATCTGATTTATGTGTCCTATATCCTTCCCCTCCCCAAAGATGGCAGCGTCATCAGCATAAAGAACTATCCTGGTGGAGGGGCAGGTGACAGGAACAGAATTTATGAAAAGGGAAAACAGGATTGATCCCTGGGGAACTCCACAAGTAACCATAAAGGGATCAGAAAGTGTATTGTGGGTCTTAGTCCTATGTACCCTACTGCTTCAACGTGTTCTGTTTCCTGTGCATATAAACTAGCACATTACTGATGTGATTCTTGTTATTGTAATCTTGCATGTGTATTATTGGATCCTGCATGATCCTTTCTCCTTTGTTTATTCACTGTGACGTGGAACCTTTGTAAACAAGCTTTGCTCAAGGTGTTACTCTGAACATTCCAATAAATAAATACCCTATTACTCAAATAATTTTGAAACCAAACTATTGTTTCAAATGAAAAATGCACATGTACCAAGGTGTCTAACAAAAGTCTGTAATCTACTAGATTGAATGCCTTGTTGTGTGTTCCACAGATATACAGCCAAGGTTGTTTCCAGTACCAAGGCCTTACAAACTTGATTTGTGAACCACAGCAAGGCAGTTTGTGTTATGTTATTTACAAAACCCATGTTGGGCTGGTGTAAAAAGATCATGTTGTTTTAAGAACTCCACTGTCTGATCAAAGACAATGCATTCAGACAATCTAGACAGAGGATTTAATAATGAGATTGGTCGGTAATTTGAAGGAAGAGTCTTAAATCTAGATTTATGAATTGGTCTTACAACAGCCTGCTTCCAGATATCAGGAAATATACCAAGTCTCAGTGACAAATCGCAAAGTTTGCTAACTTGTTCAGCTAAAAGAGCCTTGCTCAATTTTACTAACCTGTAATCCAAACCATCAGGTCCAGTATAAGATTTTTAATTATCTTTCAAGATACGTAAAAACTTCGTTTCTGGACAAAATTCTGAAATAAAATGTAGGATGTGAACTAGATTGGTTAGGGTCAAAACCACTCAAATTACATGGAAAAGGATATTGGGGGATTCTATTTTTAAGCAAGATTACAAAAAAAATGATTAAAATGGCTAGCAATTTTGAGAGGATCCCTGACTATACTACCGTCAATCTCAAGAGCAATTGATTTGTCAGAGTGATTTGTCAGAGTGCTTACCACCTGTCAATTCCTTAAAAACTTGCCAGACATTTCGAGAGTGAGTACATATTTTTTCCTGACGAGCTTTAAAATAAGAGGATTTAGCATTCCTAACTGTGGTCTTACACCTGTTTCTGGCAACTTTATAATCCAACAAAAGTTGAGGTTCCCTGGTTGCCTTAAATTTTTTCCAAAGTTTGTCCCCGTGCTTCAGACTTCTAAGAATGTCTGAATTAATCCATTCAGTCTTATCACCTCTTGTTCTCATTTTTTGATAGAGGCAATTGTATTAAACATATTTATCAAAACATTGCAAAACCTATCATAGGCTTGATCGAGGTCTGTAGTATTGATGAGAAAGGAACAAACAGTAAACTTTAGGCCATTCAAATAAGACTCCACAGTCAAAGTTTCTATACTTCTTGTTTGAATGTAAACTGGGCGAGGGTGACTCTCTTTCGCTGAACAGTGGCAGAAAATGGGGCAGGGTCACTGAGTTCATCTGGAAGCATACCTGAAGATCAGACCCTATTGGGATTCAAAACTATTAACCAATCTATAGTTGTTTGAGAACCTGTTTTATAATTTACACATGTGGGGGTGATTATTAGCTGATGAAGTCCCAACTCATAAAAGATTGGTAAAAAAATATTACCTAACTTCTCAGCCCAATTTAAATCACCCAGGATCATCCACTTCCTATGTCTTGAGGGAATTACCAAATTGTTGCATCACCTTTGACCCTTCTTCAGTGAAGCCCAGGGGAATATAAATAACAGATACTGTGAGTGTTTTAACACCTCCCAGTAGCACATTAATACATAAAAAATCGCAGTTCAAAGTTTCAGTGGAATTAAAGAGCCCCTGACACCGTTAGAAAAACTTGGAGATTTAGACAGTTTATATTTCATGTATTTTCTATAATTATTTACCTTTTTTTTTCTTTATTACAGAGGACAGCTCTACGAAAGAGGCTTCCTGTCCTTTAGACTTTATCTGCTCTTTCTGCTATCCTACATGACATCATAATCCGGATTGCACCTGGAAAGGAGCTTCTGGTCATGGTGCTTTTCCCGGTTACCAACTTTTAAATAAAGAAATAAATGAAATAAATAATCCCCCATTTATGGCATCTTAATTATCCCCTCAACAACAGATTGTGATGTCATAAACAGAACTGTGATGTCATATGTAGGCAAGCAGCCAGAACAGATAGGGCAGCAGTCATGTTTACATGCAAATGTCCTTAGTAATAAAAAAGAATGAGAGCTACAGAAAATTAAAATATAAGCTGACTTGTGCTAAACATTACATTTTCTCAAAGTTGTCACAACGGTGTCAGTGGCTCTTTAAGCATTCATTTACCTTGTATTTATCTGGCACTAAAAACATACATCCCCCTCTCCTCTTTTCTATATGGTCTTTGCGAAAGATTTTGTAATTCGTTATCCTAATTTCTTCATCAGAGATGGAATCATTTAACTAGGATTCTGTGAGTCCTATTACATTAAATCTTATAACCTAAAGGGATGGTGCAGCCCGGCCATGGCACAAGCTCCCTTGTGACCGGGCAAAAGGGCACTTCTGCTGCATGGGTAGGGCAGGGTAGCCTCGGTACATGGCATCCTGAATCTTCCTGGACATAAGTCTCCACCACTCATTCACACTAGTGGGATTAGCGCCGGAGGCACTAGGACCCATCGAGGAGCAAACTTTTTGCTGGAGGGTCGGCGAGAGCGGCGCCCTTGAGCCTGACGCTGCGAGCAGCGGCTTTCGGCGGTAACGACTATCTCGGCGACGACCCTCCAACCGCCTCAGTTCCTTTTTTCCCGCCGTCGAGTGCGCTTCAGTGACAACGTCGCTCGCCTGTCGGGAGTCAAACTTCAAACTAGCGCATAGTTTTCAGTTAATTTTTTTGTAATATTATCTCGATAGTAGTATCGCTTAATTTTATTCTATTTTCGTTAAAATTTAAATTTAACTTACTTGAAGAAGTCTTGGCCTACTGGACGGAGTCGACCATGAGCAGGTCAGGTGACGGTAGGGAGACTTCGTATGAAAGCTGTTCAGTCAGCCGGGCTGGGTCCGGTCAACCTCCTTCTCAAGAAACTCAGCGGGGTTCCGACAACGGTCAGTCCGATGCCCGGGGGGATGGGCGGTCCCCCAGTCGGCATAAAAATAAACGGTCGCATTCTCGGCACCGTTCGGCCTCGAGCTCTTCTTGCCCCCAGGTCAAAAGAGAGGCATCACTCGAGGTCGCCCTCTGAGTATGTCTGCGTGTCGGCGGTCGGTTATCGTAGCTGGTTGCCTATCTCCTTCTTGAGTCGCCAACTGCGGTGACCGTCGTCTTCGACATCGAGCCCTCCCGCCTACAGGTAGGGCTCCAGATGAGCAGTTTCATCAGTGGGCGCTCTTATGGGCGTTGGGCTCGGAGGTTGGTTCTTCTGCCTGGCTTGGCTGCCATGGAGCCCCGGGCTCCTCCGGTGATCAGGTAGGGCGGTTGGACCTTCCTAGTCGCGGCGCCTTCTTGATGCGGTGACTCAGCAGCAAGTGTTCCCCCCTCACATGGCTGCGGCGCGGGGCCACACGATGCCCTTATCTCCTGGCTTTTCCTTCCCTAGCTTTCCAGGTTCCTGGGGCATTCCAGCGCCTTCTGCGGGGGTCTGTTAGCTTTCGGTGCCGTTTTCGGTGCCGTTGGACCTCGGCGCCGTCTGCGGCGCCGTTAGATCTGGCGGTGCCATTTTTGGCGCCGCTTTTTGGTGGCGCCGCTTTTGTCTCGGCGGCGCGCTTTTGTTTCAGCGGCGCCGCTTTTTTTGGCGGCACGCTTTTCCAGCGGCGCCACTTTTTCAGCGGTGCCGCTGGCGGTGCCAGCGTGCCTCTTGACGCCCGTGCCCCTCTGGCTGCCGTTTTAGCCCATTTGCCTCCTCGGCGCGGGGCCTCGGGGACTCTCCTTCTTTCTCTGCTGTTTCCTCCTCTCCTAATTTTCACTCCTTTCCTGTCCATACAGTCCTTCCTGGACCATCAGGAGATGATGTTGAGCCTGACCCAGACCTTCGTTTGGGTGATGAAGTGGAGAAACAGGATCTTTCTTGCTACAGAGCCTGTGGTGAGGACCTGTCCTTTAAGTCTCTGTTGAAGAACCTGAGATCCACTCTTTCTCTCCAGACTACAGACATCGATCCTGGGAAGATATTAAGACTCCAGTACCTTCATGCTTGGAGATCCCTACAGATTTGACTCCTCCGATCCAGCCTTCCTTGAGGCGCTGTCTCAAATGGTATGGAATAATCCTGCTCTTATTCCCTCAGTGGCTAAATCCATTGATAAGAAGTATTCAGCTCCCAAGGATCGTCCCATTTTGGCATCCCAAGCCTTTGCGGATCCTATTGTAGTCCTGGCAGAGAATGATAAGGTCGTTCTTCCTCAAACTTCTACAGCTCGACCTATTAACAAAGAGTCTCGTAAGATTGATACTTTAGGTAAGAGAGTCTTTGCTGCCTCCACTCTTAAGTATGCGTATTGCCAGTTATCAAGGCTATTTTTCTCAGTATGAGTATATCCTGTGGCACTCTTTGAAAAGAATGGTTGAAGCTCTTCCGGATTCGGACTCCAAGTCAGAGCTTCTTCTCACCGTTACTAGAGGTATTGAGTCCAATAACCAACAGGTCAAAGCCACTATGGACGCTTTCGACACTGCTTCTCGCTCAGCAGCTGCAGGTATTTGTACTCGGCGCCATTCCTGGCTGCGTACTTCTGGCTTCACAAATGATGCTCAGCAGCAGGTAATGGCGCTGCCTTTTGATGGCTTCTCTCTTTTTGGCCCTCAGGTGGAACAAGCCTTAGAGGCCACTCAGAAGACTAGGTCGGCCATTAAGTTGGCCAGACCTCCGCTTGCTCCCCTCAGGGGCATGTGAACAGGCGTCAGTTTCATAGTCGTCAGTACTTTGAGGCAGAGGCAGAGAAGCTTCCATAAAAGCCAACCTGCCCAACCTCAAAAGCGCAGCAGAAAGCGCGGGGCCTAAAGCCCCAGCATCCTGCTATGAGTTGTTGGCCCAAGTTCCATCCACATTGCCGGTGGAACTTTCTCCTCCGGTGGAGGTCGTCTGATGTACTTCTACAACCAGTGGAAGTCCATAACCGGACAAATGGGTCCTTGAATAATTAAGAGGGTTATTCTCTCAATTTTTGGAAACCCCGAATTGTCCTCCTGGGCGACAACCCAGGCTGTCGGCCTCTCAGTCAGACCTCCTCACCGCCGAGATCCAGGGCCTTCTAAGCAACAGGGCAATAGAACTGGTGCCCCCACATCTACAAAACACAGGGTTTACTCCCATTACTTTCTGGTTCCAAAGAAATCTGGGGAATCGCCCATTCTAGACCTCAGAAAGTTAAACAAATTTCTCCCCAGGGAGAAATTCAAAATGATTTCTCTAGGTACCCTGTTACCCTTGCTGCATCAGCACGACTGGCTGGCCTCCCTGGATATGCAGGACGCTTACCAGCATATCCCCATCCACCCGACCCACTGCAAGTTCATCAGGTTTGTAGCTCTGGGTCAGCATTATCAGTTCAGAGTCCTGCCTTTTGGGCTATCCTCGGCACCATGAGTTTTTACAAAGTGTTGTGCAGTTCTGCAGCACATCTCAGGAAGATTGGACTCAGTGTTTCCCTACCTGGGCGATTGGCTTCTAGCAAGCCCTTCCAGCCAAGGGACTTTGGAAGCCATGCCCCAGTCTTATCCCATCAAGGTACGGAGCCCTTGAAGGTCTCTCACCTGGTGGACTCAAGAGAGCAATCTCCTGGAGCGATTCCTTTGCTCCCCGGATCATCAGATCTCCATCACCACAGACGCATCGCTAATGGGATGGGGAGCTCACTGTCCTCCCTCCACACTCAAGGTGTATGGACTCAGTTGAAACTCATCTCCACATAAATGTCCTGGAGATGAGGCGGTTCTCTCGTGATCCGAGCTCTGAAGGATATCCTTTGTCACAAGAACATTCTCCTTCAAGCGGACAACAAAGCTGTGATGTATTACATCAACAAGCAAGAGGGTGCTCATTCTTATCCCCTTTGCGGGAAGCAATGAGGGTGTGGGAGTGGTGCTAGGAGCACGAAGTCTCTGATTCAGGCGGTTCATCTGCCAGGTATACAAAGCGATCTAGCAGATCACCTCAGCAGAATGGAGGCAGACCCTTCACAGTGGTCTCTCAATCCAGCCGTAGCTCGGTCACTATTCAAAGAGTGGGGACTCCAGACCTGGACCTTTTGCATCCCCACTCAACACAAAACTGCCTCTCTTCTGCTCCAGAAATCCAGGGCCTGGCATTTTCTGTCAGGATGCCCTCAGGTCTGCGTGGACAAGACGCTTTCTTTATGCCTTTCCACCGCTTCCTCTAATCCAGAGAGTTCTCCTCAAGTTCGAGTCTCAGGGGACCAAAATGATTCTCATTGCTCCCTCCTGGCCTCGGCAACTATGGTTTCCTCTGCTCAACAGTATGTTGGCAGCCTCTCCGAGACCACTTCCCTTGCAAATCAGTCTTTTGACTCCGGGTTTGTTGGTCCACCCCAACCTGAAATCACTTCACCTTCATGCTTGGCTCCTGAAGAGGTAGAAGTAGAATCGGTTCAACGTTTCTCGTTGAGTCTCAGACATCCTTCTGGCTCGTGTGGAAGCCAGCCACCCAACGTACGCTTCCAAATGGAAACTCTTTTCTCTCTGGTGTGCAAAGTCCTCTTGGAATCCCTTTTCCTGTCCTCCTGACAAGGTTCTGGAGTATCTTTTGGACCTATCAAACTCAGGTCTCCAGTACTCCACAGTTAAAGTTCACCTTAGTGCCATCTCAAGCGTTCCATGAGCCAGTTTCTTCCTTGACTCTGGCTCAGCTCCCTATAGTGAAGAGATTTCTTAAAGGGATTCTTCATACCAGACCCCTGTTAGCGTCCGGTTGCAGCCTGGGACATTAACCTGGTGCTGGACATGCTCACTCGGAAGCCTTCGAGGCCCTTGGCTACCTGTGAGCTAAAATTTCTTACCTGGAAGACTGCCTTCCTGGTGGCCATTACCTCTGCCCACAGGGTCTCGGAGATTCATGCATTGGTGACGGACCCTCCGTATACTGTATTCCATAAAGACAAGGTAGTTCTCATTACTCATCTAAATTTCTTCCCAAGGTTGTGTCAGAATTCCATCTAAACCAACCTCTGGTGCTTCCTCTTACTTTGCTAATTTCCAAAATGAAGAGAACATTCTCTTCATTCCTTGGATATTAAAGAGCCTTGCGGTTCTATTTAGATAGAACCAAGAATTTTCATAAGACTCAGCAACTGTTTGTTTCTTTCAGCGACACCGGCTGGGTCAACCTGTTGCTATCAGATGCATCTCATCATGGTTAGTGGCATGCCTTGACATTGCTACTCCATGGCTGAAATCAAGTTGGAGGGTAGAGTGTCGCTCACTCTACTAGAGGCGATCGTGGCATCTTTAGTGGAGATTACGCAATGTTCCAGTGCGGATATCTGCGCTGCCACCTGGAGCTCAGTGCATACCTTCGTTAAGCGTTATGCATTGGATGTTCATGCCAGGCGACATTCCGCTTTCGGCAGAACTATCCTTAATGGGCTTCTATCTTAGACTCGTGAGCTCTGGCTCTCCTGCCGCCCTTTTGGGGGATTATCAGCTTGGTACTCTCCCACTAGTGTGAATGAGTGGTGGAGACTTATGTCCAGGAAGATAGGAAAATTACGTACCTACCGTAATTCTTGATCTTCTTGGTCGAGTCTCCACCACTCATTCTATCCCCACCCTCCATCCCCCGAGCTCACCGCTGTGTTGGTCTTCACTCCCTCAAATCTTTAGGATGTGAGGACTTCTTTGTTGACCCTTATTACACGGGTCGTACGGACTATCTTATGTCCATTTTTTAAAGCTAGATTTACCCTTTACATTAGTTGCGCTGCACCTCCTTGGTAAAAAGGTACAGGGGCGGTTGGAGGTGCGTCGCCAAGGATAGTCGTTACCGCTCGAGCCGCTGGCTCATGTTGCGCCGTGCCTCGCCAGGCGCCGGCTCTCTCACTGACCCTCCAGCAAAAAGTTTGCTCCCGATGGGTCCTAGTGCCTCCGGCGCTAATCCCACTAGTGTGAATGAGTGGTGGAGACTCGTCCAAGAAGATCAAGAATTACAGTAGGTACGTAATTTTCCTTTTTAACACAGCCTGCATTAGAAAATCAGGATTGCCGCAAACTTAGGCACAAGGTGCCACTTGCATCAAAGTCATTTGACGCTGGCACCTTGCACCACATTTTTGTGTTTGATGATCGAGCCCCCAGTGTCCAACATTTTTGGCGACAGTGGCTTGAGCGGTATGCTTTCTACCGCTCTGTTAGTCTGTAAATGTGGAGCATCTTGAGTCCTCATCACCTTTTTAGTATAGCACGTACATATCCCGTTGATCGTGTGTTCTTCTTCTATGAAAGCATCTGGCACAAGTGAAGGCTACATATTCCATTGTTGGGGTAAAAATAAAAGCACTGTCACCATCTTTGTGTTAATTCAGGTTTCTTGATTTTACAGAACTTTGAGAGTCCTTTAAAATACATGGGCAAGAATTTAGCATTGCATTTAGCCTTTGTCATTTTTCATTACAGCTTAGTCCTGGATGACATGGCAAGCATCGATTCATTCCGTAGGAGCTGTATCACTCCTGTTCTGGGGCTCATCGAAAACTCTTTGTATGAGAGCACACTGGTGCACAACACGCTCTGTGTTCTACTTCAGATTTTGAATGCCGGGCCTAAGGTGACTGATATCCTATTGGACAGTGGCCTTTTATACGTGCTGCTTAACACCTTAGCAGCACTAAATGAAATGGAGACAGAGTAAGTTTGTATTACATTTTTCACAGATTTTTGATGTCTGATGTACATTATTTTATGCTTAGACACCACAGTATGGCTCTGTTTTTTAAATGGTTTCCTGCTGTTTTATAGTTTTGACATCCTTAATGCAACCTGTTAAAGTGATTTTGTGGTTTTCTACAAAATAAATTACAGTTGGAGTCAACAGGGCCCAAATCTCTTAGTCCAAAAATAACTGAATTTCAGGAAATTCCATTCTTTATCTTCTGCCACTTTTGCCGGTGAAGTCCGCCAAAGTGAGAAAGATTTGGTACTGCCAGAGGGGAAATTGAAGTGTTCACAACACAATTAAGGTCATAAGATGAATGAAAATTAAGTTGAAAACTAGTTACTAATTAATGTGTAGTAATACCAAAATTCAGAAAAAAGGTTGAAAAGTGTTTTTTTTTATTAATTATAAAAAAAATCGTAGTTTATGTTTTGATACAAAAATACAAAACAATAGTACTGACACTATGTATTTGCCATTTCTAGGGACGTGGATATGTTTTTCATTCACACTTCTTGGCATGTCCCTTTCCCCTTTAAAACTCATCAGAAGGTCTTCAAGCTGGTTCCTCCCACCCACCCGGGTGGTATAACCCTCGGCTGCACCCCATGATGCCAGATCTTCCTTTCTGCTGGAAAAGTCATGCCTCCTGTCCGCTACCGCATTTTGTAGGCCCTGGCTTCAAATTCTTTGGATTCTCTGAAGATTCAGCTCATTCAAGCTAGTGATTGTAATTTGTGCTATTCGATCATGGAAGATAAATCTTCCCCCGGATTTTGCTGGTGCCTATGCGGCCAGAAAATGTTGCGCACTGACCCATATACCACATGAGTTTACTGCTTGGGTGTCGGCCATGACACCCAGGCTTGCCAGATGTGTCTCACCTTTCATCCGAACGTTATTGATGATCGTCTCGCGTGTCTCAAGTTGGGCAGGCCTGAGAAACGGAACCCTCCGGTGAAATCCAAAGAGGCCCGGTGGGCGGTCTCCGCAGCTGCGGGGTCTGCCGAGCAGTTGGAACAAATGTAGGCCTTCGAAGAAGAAGCAGCGTGGGCCGTGGAGCTCTCTTCTCAGCCGATCTTCGTTCCTCTCAACCTGGGCTCCACGTTCTTGGGTTCCTTCAGGGAGCTGTGCCAACCTCTCCCTACTAAGGGCGAGGGACCTTTGGGCTCTCATATCTCCTGGTCCCGTAAAAAGGAGAAGGAACTGAGAGAGTCTTCATCTCAGTGGAGACGTTCTTGGGATCATGAGTGATCTCGGTCCCAGGAAACTGCAGTCTCGACTTTGGTCAAGATTGCTTCCTCAGCTGCTGGCTTCTTGGCTTTGCCATCTGGTCAGCCAGCCGAGGCCTCCATTGACAGTGCAGTTGAGAGCACTCTTGATCCTGTCGATCTGTTGTCACCCGACAAGGCCGACAACTCTTTGACTAGGACCCCGGTCCTGCCTCTTCCTGATGAGGAGACCCAGCCTGCTGGGAATCCTATTGAGGAACCAGTCCCTGATCCGGGAAAATCACCGGTTCCCCTGGTGTCTCCAGAGTGACCCACTCGGCCAGTCCGATCGATGTCGAGATTTCGGACCCCCTCGACTGACAGGCCAAGGAAGGCACATAAATGCGCTAAAAAGAGGCGATGCCACCATTCATCCTCATCCTCCTCTGATAAGGAGAGGCTTCGGCAGAAGCTCCGTTGATGCTACGAGGATTTAATGTGGCAACAGCTGATTCTTTCTGAGCAGAAGCCTTCCACGGTATCCACCCCGGCTGTTACTTGGCTTTTGCCTCCTAGGCCGAAGCCAACTCTACTGGGACCGGTGAAATTGGATCTTCCGCCCACGGAGATGGTAAAACCTACCCTGGTCTGGCCAAAATCAGTCTCTCTGCTGATAGTGGTGGAGCAGCTGCCTTAACAGCCTTCGGGAGGGGCTTCTACGAAGGAAGCTCGGACAACTCTGGGTCTCCCAGGCAAGATATTGGTCACTCTCATGCCTGATTGCCCCAGGCGTGTAGAGGGGGACATTGGTGGCTGACCGATTTATCCAGATACTTCGGATTCTGACGACACTGACCTTCACCTCATCCACTAGATGATGAGTCAGTGGGTAGTCTGTCGATGGAGGAGGGCCCTTCGTCATTCTTGGGAAGTCACCGCCTTATCTCCAAACCTACAGAGATGCCCCTGGAACCTGTCCATAAAAGGGCGGAGTACCCTCTTACAGATATTCTTAAAAGAGGGGATACCCCCACAGAGGCCTTCCTAGTGACTGAGGCCATTGTTGGCCTGGCTTTGAACCTCTAGCAGCAACTTGCCTCCTGCCCAGCGCCATCTGCCCTGATGGCCCACAAGTATGCGGTGCTCTTTGGGTCCCTCTTGGGGTTCACAGAACATCCCTCAGCAGAGGGGCTAGTGACCACTTCTGTGTTCAGATGCACAGGCAGCTCTGCTGACACTGATAGACCTCCGGAGTTTCACCTTAATCAGATCTTCCCTTGTCAATCTTCACCATTCATTACTGTTGGGTATCAGCCGGAGGCGTGCACCCACCACGGGAGTTTTTTTTTTTTTTTTAGAGGTCGTGGCGCCACCCCTAGAGTGACGCTCTGCATGGAGTCCAGCGGCCATTAGGCCGCAGACTCCTCCTCCATCCCAGTTCTGTTTTTCCCGCTGTTGAGGCTGCACCTGCTGCGTAGAGTTGCTCGAAGTACTGCATCATAGGCCGCATTCGTCAAAGTTTCCAAGCTCCTTCATCCCGGTTTTTCTTGACGTCGTCGACCGGTAAGACCGTTCCTTTCTATATTATTTCGACGACGATGAGACTTTTCTGTGTTTTTTCCTCAATTGTTTAGCATCATGTCTGTTTCGGGGTCAAAGCGAAAATCTAAGGCAGGCCGTGCCCCTCTGCGTCGGTGCCCCTGTGGCCGGCAGTTTTCCGTCACAGACCGTCATGATGTTTGTCTCCGGTGCCTGGGACCCTACCATGATATGGATCATTGCAATGCCTGCTTCTCCATGGATCACCGTGTTTTGGAAGTCCGCGCATTTTGAATCGTACGAACTCCGCCGACTTTTGGAGGATGACGTCGCCCTAGGGCTTCCCAGGCCAGATTTCTCGACCCTTCCTCCGGGTCCCCTCCCGGATCTATACGGCCTGGCGAGGAGGAAGCCTCCTCCACTTCCAGCCTTGCCGAGAAGGTTTCTTCTTCGGCACCGGAGAAACGGTGTGATCCCTCCCGGGGTCGCGTTGTTGGCGCCGTCCCTGCAGTCACCTCCGTGGAGGTGCAGGTTCCCCCACTGTCGCGGCCTCCGGTTGTGGGGCATGGCTGTGGTGGACCCTTGTACCTGTCTGTCCTCGTCGTGGAGCCTGGCGCAGCTCATGGCACCAGTGACTCAGGCGGGGCCGCCTGCGGCGCCATTCTGGGTTGCGGCACTATTCGCGGTGCCGGGGACTCGGGCGGCACTGCCAGCAGTATCGTTCTGGGTCGTGACGCCATCCTCGGTGCCGGGGACTCAGGCGGCGCCATTGGCGGTGCTGTGCTGGGCTTCAGTGCCGTTCGCGGTGCCAGGGACTCGGGTGGCACCGTCGGCATTGCCGTGCTGGGCCTCGTCGCTGTTTGCAGAGCCATTGACTTGGGCGGTGCCGTTCATGGTGCCGTGCTGGGTCTCAGTGCCGTTGGCAGTGTCGGGGACTCGGGCGGCGCCGTTCGTGGCGCGGCCCGGGAACTTGGCACCATCAGGGGTGCGGATGACTCTGCGGATGTGGTAGTCGTCGCGGCCTACGGCGGTACCACACCTGGTGCCACCTCAGGGCAGGTTCCTGCGGCTGTTTGAATGGAGTCTTCCCTTGTTGACCCCTCCTCGGAGGGAGACGATTCAGGTAAGGACCCAGACCAGCAGCTAGAGTCTTCTGGCTCTGAACCTCCTGTAGGCCGCAGGGCTAGATGGTCCAGTGTTCCTCTCCCAGGCTCCCTGGAGCTGGTTAGCCCGGATCATTCCATGGTTAGGGGTGGCCTGGAGTCTTCCGTGGTGGACCCTTCGGATGTTTAGGAGAGGATGCCCTCTTCTTGCAGGTCCCAGGCAGTTGCTTCTCCTGGTGCTGCTCGGGTCCTTCAGCAGAGGGGAAGAGGACTCTGCCTCAGTGGGTGCCCTTCATGGTCTTGCTCAGCGGGGACCTCCAACACTGGTTATGAGGAAGAGGGCTGCTTCAGAGTCTGAAGGATTGAGGGGTAGGGGTCAGGAGCAGCGACGAACCCCCACTGCCCTGCGGGGTGTGGGGAGGAGTCGTAGCGCTGATCCTTGCCTCTCTCTGAAGGTCTCTAAAGCATCTTCTGGTGGCGGTTCTGAGGGTTGCCCTTCTGGACTCATGCAATCCCAGGCGCGTCACAGGGGAGATTCCCCTTCAAGGCTCTTTCTGGAGTTGTCTCTTACCTTCTCTACTATGCAACCCGGCACGATCTCAGGGTCCCCAGTCTTGGCGGCATCACTACCTGGATCCCAGAGCCCTGGCGGAGGTCAAGCACATGCTTTTAGGTGCCCTTCGCCCATCCCTCTCTCCCAGGCCATGTGGGGCCCACTGGGCCATTATCTTGGGAGACGTTCAGAGCTACTGTGGCGGCCTTCCCGTCCTATGTTAGGGCTGTGGATGAACAGGTCTTCCGCCTGTCCCCCCCGTCGCAGGAGTCTTTTGGGCATTCGAGCTCCACTTCCTCCTTGTCTTCCTCAACTGAGGAAGAGGAACCTTCTGTCCACCTTTCCTCTGATGCTGACTTCACCAACTATCAGAGTTTCCTCTCGAGGATGGTTTCGGAGCTTCGTATTTCCTACATCCATAGGGACAATACCAAGCAGCAGACGCGTGCGTTCCTTAGTGAATTCAGCGCCCTCCATTTGGTGGTGCCTTCCTGGCCGATTCCCTTCCAGGAAGCATCTATCCGCACCTGGCAGTCTCCAGCCGCTCTTTCTCCAGCCCCAGGAGACTGCAGGAAATGGTATTGTGCCCCCCACGAGTCTCTAGGTTCTCTACCTCACCCACCTTCAGGTTTGATGTCCCTGGATACTCCTTTCAGGCCTCGCCACCTGGCGCATGACAGGCCTCCAGATTCAGATTCTGCTGAGTTCGACCGGTGGGGACGAAGAGTCTTCTCTTCTGATCGTGCATTGTTGTGCATTTCTTCCCATCAGGTTCACCACGCTGCTTACAACAGGCATCTGTGGTCTATGCTGGCTTAGGTCTTAGCCCTGCTTCCTGACTCAGAGCAGCCTAGACAAGCCATTGCCCTCTCTGCACAGGGTCTGGAGCTCGCAAGGCACCAAGCAAGGGCATCCTACGATGCCAACAAGGTGGCATCCAGACTAGTGGGGAGAGTGATCTGCATTAGACGGACGACATGGCTTCATCTCTCCTGACTGTCACCCATGGCCCGGTGTCAGGTGACTGACTCTGCCTTCAAGGGAACCCGCCTTTTTTCCCGTAGGGCGAAGAGGCGTCTTCAGGGGCAACCCCCCTGCTACAGCCCCTTGGGGGCTCCTCCTCCTCCTCACCCGCCTTAGACTTCCTAGTCTGTTGGTTAGGGTCTTCCCCTCTCTACTTGTCACCAGTAGGAGGCTGAGGGTTCTGTTCCCTCAGGGTTTACTCTTACCCCACCTTGGGGGCTTAGTACTCACCCAACAGTAATGAATGGTGAAGATTGACAAGGGAAAATATGAAAATGACCTACCTACCGTAATTCTTGATCTTCTCTTGTATCTTCACCATTCATTACTGAATCCCGCCAACCATCCCCTCAAGGGCCTCCTTCTTCAGCGTCTCCCGCTACCTGCTCATTCTTCCCCCTTCTCCCTTGGCCGTTAAGCCAAACAAAAAATCCGTTCTTCTAAACGGGTCCTTTCCTCTGAGAATAGGAGGAACGAGCTAAAATTTATCTGTACCTGAGGGAACTCTTTCTGACTGCCCTTACTGGGCATCTCTTGGCTCTTCCCCAGCCATGTTTTTCAATTCACAATTAAAGAGACGGTCCCTTAAGTGGCTCAACTTCTCTTTCCAGGCCCTTCTGGCCTATTATACAGCCTCTACTGGTTGGTGCTGTTCCGGCACTTCAATTTCCTTAAGGGGTGTTTTCTGCCTTGTCTATAGGGAGTCCGACAGAATTCCCACTCTGTCTGTTTAAGTACAGGGGTGCTCCCTGGGGCCCCCCTCTCCCTCCCACACACTTTCACATGTTACTGTTATCACCTAACAAGGTGCTAGAAGGCTCCTTTCACTTTCTAGTTGGCTGCTGTCTTTTGGGAACAGTTTTTCCTCCTTAATAGTTTGAGAGCTCCCAGCTGGAGTCTGGAAGGTTAGGGATGGCGGGAGGTTTAGAGAATCTGCCTTTTGTGTCCAAGCTGTGCGAGAGGTTCGGTTGACCCTCTCCCCGAATTGTTGAAATGGGATCCTTGCTCCCTTGTTTTGGTTCCGAGCTTATAACCCTAAACTAATTTCTCAATGGCAGAATTCTCCCCTCCTAGCATCCCCCCTTTTTTCTCTCTTCTTCTCCTGCCTCTTCTTTCTCCTCTCTATCTGTTCCTCCCTTAGAGCCACCCCAGAAGTGAGGCCCTTTGGTCCCTTAGGGTAGGCATTTTTCCCCTCTCTCTTTTCTGTCCTCTATCGGCTTATTTCTTTTTCAGTTTATATCCTTTCCTTTTTTCTATCCCTCGGCTCTCTTGCCTCACTCTCTTTTCTAATCCTTATTTAGCCTCTCCAGCTAACAGAACTGGGATGGAGGAGGAGTCTGTGGTGCCTAACGGCCGCCACTCGTGCTCCACGCAGAGCGTCACTCTAGGGGGCGGCACCGTCGACGCCGACTCCTCAAAAAAAAAAAAAAAAACTCCCATGGCGGGTGCGTGCCTTCAGCTGACACCCAACAGTAATGAATGGTGAAGATACAAGAGAAGATCAAGAATTACGGTAGGTACGTAATTTTCATGTGTTGACTCTGCCTGTGTTCTACCCGAACTACACCTTGGATGCCAAGTACAGGCTCCATACTTTGGACCTGAGATGAGCTCTCTCCTATTACAAGGAGAGAATGGTGGAAATTCAGGGAGAGGTTCACCAGCTGTTTGTCACCTACGCTGAAGCCGCTTCTGGCAGGCCTGCAGCCAAGCGGACGGTTGGCAAATGGATTACATCTTGCATTGATCTCTGCTATAGGTCGGCGGGTAGGGAACCTCCCATAAGGCCAAGGGCTAATTCCACCTGCCATACCGCTGCGTCGGTGGCTGCTTCCAGGGACATCGCTAGCCAGGAAATCTGCCCGGCTGCTACCTGGAAGACAGCAAACACCTTCATCGCCCATTACCACATCAACCTTGAGTCACGCCAGGATGCTGGTTTTGGGGCCTCAGTTCTCCAGTCTCTGTTCCCTAAGTAGGGGATGTGCACCTTGCCTCCCTCCTCCCAGAGAACTGCAAGGAGTCTGCCAAGAAGTGTGGATGAACGACATATCCACGTCCCTAGAAAAACAGGTTACTCGCCTGTAACAGTAGTTCTAGGAGTGGTATATGTTGTTCATCCACACTGACCAACCCAACCTCCCTGGCTGCGGGCTAAGATCTGGTGGCGGAGCCGAGGGTTATACCACCTGGGTGGGTGGGAGGAGCTAGCTTGAAGACCTTCCGGTGAGTTTTAAAGGGGAAAGGGACATGCCAAGAAGTGTGGATGAACAACATATACCACTCCTAGAACTACTGTTACCGGGGAGTTACCTGTTTTTTTTTTTGGCTGTGTCGCAACTAAATAACATGTATCGATAATACACTGAAAAAGCAGGTTCAGGTATCAACACTACAAGTAGAATAGTATTGACACATAAAACGGTATAGACAGAGCTACAATAATTTATTTTTTTTATTTATATTTTTTGATGCTCAACCCCCCTTAGTCTTTGGTCGGCCCTCCAGCCCGATGCCACCGCCCTGTCCCCATAAACCTATGGTTTATCCTCTGGGCAGGAGAAGGGGCGGACAGCTACACCCCCAACACATCCACATTGTCAGGCGGGCCTTAAGGTGGCGGCAACTCGGAAACCAGTTGGGGTTATCCTTATTTTATTTTTATTTTTTTAGAGGTGTTTTTTCCCTGAACAGGAGGCGTGTCTTGCAGTGATGCCACAGTGTCCGCATGCCTCCCAGTCGCAACCTCGGTGCCCCCCCCCGGCAAACCACCCCGTGGTCATCCTGGGGTGCTACACTGAGAGGTACAGGATCCCCCTTCCTTCCCCGGAGATGGAGAGTGTGCAATGCTGTTCAGTTCATCCCCGGCTGACCCTCCAGCTTCTCTGGCCCATTCCGAACCTGGGTCGCTGGTGCAGCAAGCAGTGACTCCACCACTGTGCCGGCAGGCCGGCAACAGAGCTAATTGTTAATGGCTGGACTCAGAGCTTTCATTAAAAAATTAAGTTTCTAGCCTCAACGGTTTCAAAGTTAGACCTTTTAAAAGATAATTTCATTAAAATGGGATAACTCTGGAACCAGTAGGACTAGAAACATACATTTTTTTTTATGAAAACTTGGAATCAGCTAAGTTGCTATATCAATACAATATTGCTACAGTTGTCATATATTGATATAAAAAATTAAAATGGTTCATACATTTTTAAAATCCTGTTACTTTTAACCACATAGGAAAGCAATAAGACGCAACAGGGTGGTGGTTGTCATGGGTTAATGCATGCCCAGATGTGCAGTGAGGCACGAGATGCTTGTGCCGTGTGCGTTCAGCACTTGAAACTGCATTAACCCATGGCAGCAATCACCTCTGAGTGTCTCATTGCACTTAAATGGATCCCCATGCAAAAATTTGGATAATGGAAATCTAACAAAAAAAAGGGGGAAAATGAAACAAAAATGATATATACGAACATACGAAACTGCCAGCAGAAACAGACCTTCTGGTGTATCGATGTCTGCCCAAGTGTGCAGCTAGCACCCTAGATTGCAGCTGCTCCAACCCCCTCCCCATGTGTCTCTCCCATAACTGCCTCAGCACCCGGCACCCAGACCCTCCCTCTTGCTTTGTCCCACTCCCTCAAACTTCCTTCTGTCTTACATGATACCACATCCTCTGGTAGAGCATTCCATTTAGACACCACCCTCTCAGTAAAGTAGTGTCTCCTCATCTCCCTCCTGAATCTTCCACCCTCCAATCTTAATCTGTGTCCCCTCATGTCCTTACCGTTCTTCAGTTTAAACACCCCTCCAGTACTGTGTTTGTTTTCCTCCCTCAAGTATTTGAACATTTCAGTCATATCCCCATCCCTCCTCTCCTCCAGTGTGTACATGTTCAGCTCCTGCAGCCTGTCTTCATAGGCCTTTTCTTCCATCCCCTGCAACATTTTTGTTGCCCTCCATCGCACCCCCTCCAGTAATTTAATGTCCCTCTTCAGATATGGCCACCAGTATTGCACACAGTGCTCCAAGTGCAGCCTGATCAAAGATCTGTAGAGGGGCAGGATCACTTCCCTATGCCTGGACAAGAAGCCCTTTGCGATACAGCCCAGCATCCTGTTCGCCTTAGCCTCTGCTTTCCTGCATTGGGTAGAGTTGGTCATGCTCCCTGTTACCAACACCCCTAGGTCCTTCTCCTCCTCAGTGATCCCCAGTCTCACCCCACCCAGCCAGTAGTTCCTCCTTGGGTTCTTTGCCCCGAAGTGCATAACCTTGCACTTACTCGCATTGAATCTCAGCTGCTACTTCTCTGACCACACCTCCAGTCTGGTTAGGTCCCCTTGCAATTGTTTCCATCTATCCTCTTCGTCCACCACTGCCCCTGTTTTGGTATCATCTGCGAACAGACTAACCCTGCTCCCAACTCTGTGTACAGTATTGGAGATATAAAGCCCAAATAGCACCGGGCCCAGCACTGATCCCTCCGGCACACCACTTGTCACAGTTCTGGGTGTCGAGGGGCCCCCCCAAAACAACCACCCATTGCATCCCTCCCTGTAGCCAGTTCTCTATTCAGTTTGTCAGCTTTCTTCCCACCCCCGCAGCAGTCTGCTTCTCCACCAGTCTCTCATGTGGCACTGTATCAAAGGCCTTGCTGAAGTCCAAGTACAGTACATATACCACATGACCCCAATCCAGCTCTCTCATTACCGAGTCATAATATTCTATTAGAGTTGTCTGACATGACCTCCCCGAGATGAACCCGTGCTGCCACCCTTCCTGGAGGCCATTGTCCTCTAGGAACGACATCAGCCTATCCTTCATTATTGTCTCCATATGTTTTCCCACTATGGAAGTGAGACTTACATGCCGATAATTTCCTGGCTCGTCCCTAGGCCCACTCTTGTGTATGGGCACCACATGGGCCACCCTCCAGTCCTGAGGCACACAACCCATATCCAGGGAGGTGCTAAACAGATCTGCCAGCGGCTCAGCCAACACCTCCACCATCTCCCTCAACACCCTGGGGTGGATGCCATCAGGACCTGGTGCCTTGTCCACCCTTAGGGCCCTCAACCCTTCTAGCACTCTACTCCCTGTGATCATTGTGTCTGTTGTATCCTCTCCCTCCTCTCCCACCCACCTAGTCCAAGGTGGTAGTGGTCCATCCTTCTCCTTAGTGAAAGCAAAGCAAAAGTGCTCATTCTGTACTTGCACTTTTTCCACCCATTCCCTTTCCCACTTTATCCTCACTATATGGTCTTTGCACGTCCTCTTTTCCCTGACATATCTAAAGAAGTCCTTCTCTCCTCCCTTTATGCCCTGTGCTGACCTTAGATCCCTGGTGGCCTTGGCCATTCTCACCCGCTTGGTCACCACTTTGGACCAATTCCCATAAGCCTCCCTATCCTCCTCCTTCCTTGTTCTCCTGAATTTCCTGTACTCAGCCCTCTTCACCCTCATCCCCTCCAACACTTCACTGTTCAGCCAGCATGGTTTCCTGGCTCTGCCCTTCTTGCTCCTAGTCCTGGTGCAGGCTTCTGTAGCTACTGTTAGCCCAGTTTTGATAGTTTCCCACTTTTGCTCTGCATCCATCTCTGGCCCTATACCCTGGTGACTCCCTTGCAGTATTTCTCTCATCCTCCCAAAGTCTACCCTCCTAAAATCCACCGCCCTAGTACCTGTGCCTCCAGCCTCCCTGCCCAATGTGAATATGAACCACACTGTTTGGTGGTCGCTACCAGCTAGTTGGGTCCTCAACCCTTACTTATCTCACTGCCTCCTCATTTGACAGCACCAGGTCCAGCGTGTTACCTAGTCTTGTAGGCCCACTTACCAGCTGTGTCAGGAGACCCTCCTGGATCGCATCCAGGATTACCTGCTCCCTGGCGCTGGGGGTGGCAGGGGTGTTCCAGTCAACCACTGGCAGATTGAAATCCCCCACCATTACCACACTCCCCTTTCTACACACCCTCCCTATTTGCTCCACTAACTCCCTGTCCGGTTCTGCTGATTGGGCTGGAGGTCTGTACACCACCCCCAACCTCACTTTCTACCCTTGGAGTCCAGAAGCTGCACCCATAGTGCCTCTGTCCTCCCTTCCTCGTACATTTGATCTCTTCCCTCACACTGAGTGCTACCCAACCCCCTCTCCCAACCCTCCAGTCTTTCCTGTAAATACTATACCCCGGGATTGCCAGATCCCAGTCATGGTACTGGGTGGCCCATGTCTCAGTCACTGCAGCAATGTTCGCATTTCCTTCTGAAAACAGCCCCTGAAGTTCTGCAAATTTATTACCCAGGCTTCTTGCATTTAGGGAGACCACTTTCCATCTGTTCCCCTCCTTCTCTCCCCTCTTCTCCTTGGTTTGCTCCCCTCCTCTCAGTGGTCCACTCCCTGTATCTGCCCCCTTATTGAAGGGGGATAGTGCCATCTGTACTCCAGTTTGCCAACCCTGCATACTCCCTCCCTGTGTTGCTGCGCCTCTGCCTTTACCCATAACTAAGGTGGTGAGCTCCCTAGGCTCTCCTTTCCGACCCTTTTCCTATCAGCAGTCCTCTTGCCACCCCCCCCAAGTTTAAATCCACCTTAGTTGCTATATGCTCTTCTATTCCACTTTTCAGTACTCCCCTCCCTGCTCAAGTGTAACCCGTCCCCTGCATATAAGCCACTGTTGCCTCAGATCCTACCTCAGTCCATCACTAAACCATATTTCGTGGTACGGTATCAATCCCTTAGCCACTCATTGACCTCCTCTATCCTTCTTTTCCTCCCTGTGTTCACACATGGTACCGGGAGTACCTCAGAGAATGCCATCGACCCCCCCCCAAAACCTCCTCACACTGCCTACCCAACTCCTCGAACCTCTCCTTTACCACCTCAACAGTCTCCCCCGCCAAGTCATTTGTACCCACATGTATCACTATGTGAGGTTTCTTCCTCCCCTTCCATGCACTCTTTAGAAGTGCATGCCTCGCCCTTCCTGCAGTCAACCCGGTGATGGCTTCAACCCAGCTACGACTGTGCCTTTCCCCCTTCCACCCCATCTGACCCCCTTCAGTATAGAATCCCCTAGCAGAAGTACCCCCCGATCATATCCCATACCCCTCCCTTCCCATTTACCCTTTCCTCATCTCCAGGGTCCACACTGCCATGCTCCTTATAGTCACCATCTGTGACTTTGACAACTTCCTCCCCTGTTTCCACCCCTCCCACTGCCTCTACCCTGCTCCTCCCATCCCCCTTACACCCCTTACCAGCCTGACTCCTGGGCTTCCACTGTACTCCCCCCCTCGATCTCTGACCTCTCCCCTACACCCTCTGATGCAGGCTCTGAGCACCTATTTCCTGCTACCCCATGGCGGTGCCCATCTCCTTCTCCTGCCTGAGTCCCCCCCGGTTGCATCCACCTCTCCTTCCTTTTTTTTTTTTAGTTGTTTAACCAGGAATAGCACACTAAGCTGAGAGCTTTTTTACAGGAGCGACCTGGGAGCACAAGAAAGTTAAGTGACTTGCTCAGGGTCACACAGTATGCAAGTGGAAGCTGTGGGATTCAAACCCAGGTCTGGTCTGCTGGATTTTACCAGATTTCCTTCCTTCCTTAGTAGCACCCCATCAACCCTGCCGATCATGCTTTTCTGGCCCTTTTCCTTTGCCAGTCTGCCCATCACCTCCTTGTTCCCCTCCCCACCGGTATAGTCCTCCTTCCCCTCACTCCTTAATAGCAGAGGCGCAAATCTGTTATTAAGCACAATGCATCCTACTTTGCTTCCCCCTGCTGGTTCTCCCCTCCAATGTGCTCCTCCCTTATCCTCCCTAGTCCTCCTCTACCCCCGTGCCAACTGCCAGCTCTTATGGTGCTTCTCTCAATCTCCCCCCCTTTACCAGGTGACCCCCCCCCTTGTCTCATGCACACCTCCTTCCCCACCTCTACTCTGCCTCTGCTCCCTGGGTCAGCTTCAGGACCTATTTGCTCTGTCGTCATCCCCCTCCACCGCTCCCCACTGACAGAATGTCCTCCAACCTCATCTGCCCTGCCTTCCAAGCTCCTCTTAACCACCACAGCTCCTCCTTTAAAATAGCCAGCTGGCTACAAACCATACCCCCCCCCCCATCCTCCAAGCCCAGTCCAGGATCATGGCAGACCCACACCGTGTGCACCCCATCACCCTTCCAAAGATGCCGGCCCTAGTGACGAGTGGCCCCTGTCCCATTCTGGCCCCCATCCTTAGTTTCTGATCCTACTCAAAATTTTGTTTCCTCCACAAAATGACAATGCTACTTCCACCCAGCTGATAGAGATAGTGCAGGTTCAAATCGCATTCAGTCAAGTACTGTATTATCAGCCTGTAGCCTGAATAAAGTATAGATTAACACAGCTCGACCACTCAGATGATCATATTGTCCCAGTTCCAAAGTGCATTCAACAGAAATTGCAGTACTTGTCAGAAGATCCCTCCCCCTCGATAGGCCAAGCACCACACCCCCTTGATAAGTCAAAAACCAGAGAAGCTCCTCCCCTTGCCAGCCCAGAAAGACTATTTAAAAGGGAGGTGGTGTGGGGCTGGTGGATGGGAAATTCAAAAGTCCTCTCCTCCGTTTCTGAGCTCCGCTGAGCTTGCTCTTACTCCCTCTCACTTTCCGGCACTGTCTTTGGCACTGCAGGCAGCCCCTTTATAGGGCAGCAGAGCCTGCAGCGGTGTACTTTTTCTTTAAAATTCAAAGTCCCCTCCTCCGATCCTGAGCTCCACTGAGCTCGCTTTCACTCCCTCTCACTCTCCGGTGCTGTATAAATTAATGCACTACAAATTAGCACAAATAGTCCCTCTAGGTTTCTTTGTGGCACTACTGTGGGGCTGCAGTCCTTCACAATCATTCATTTTTGGGGGTTTGAATGACAGCATGAGAACAATGCAGGCAGGAGCAAGAAAGAGAGAGAGAGCATGGACTGTATGCTGCAGTGCTAGCTAGAGTGAGTGACCACCACAGATCAGTTGTGTTGCCAGAAGAAAGTGCTATTTTTTTTTTTAACTAAGTGGAGGAATGAGCGTCTGGTACAGCGGGTGAGTTGATGAGCTAGCTGGGGAGCGAGCCAGTGGGAGATCGGGCTAGAGAACAGACTGAGCGCTGATAGCCAGGCGTGAGAGTGAGTTACTGGCAGAGCGATGCAGACAGTAACGAGAGCGTGGTCTGCATGCTGCCATAGCAGCCATAGGGAGTGAGCAGTGCCAGAAGGAAAGCTCTGTTTAAAAAAGAAATAAATAACTTGAGGAATGATCATCCGGTTCAGGAAGTGAGTGAGTGATCAGGTGGGGAGAACGGGTAGGTGCTTTGTGGACTGGGTTGCTGAGCAAGAATGTGCTGGTGTGGCAGCTGAGAGCAGCAAATCTTTGATGGGGATTTGAGGCCTACAAATTACAAGTAAGACAGTGCAACAGAAAAAGGTTTGCAGAGAAGTTTGTTTTATTTGAATTGATAGGTGAGTGTTAGGTCATGGCTGGAGATGGGGAGGTTTAAAAATGTGATAAAATCGATTTTTACCCATTGTATAATATTATATATTACATTTACTTTATAGATATGTAACAAACTGTATTGTTAGGATCTATACATGTTGATCAGATTCCAAGCTGTTATTAAAAAAAAAAAATTACGTTTTTATGATTAACAGTTCAAATGTTACTGCTTACAAAATAGGATTTCATGCATTATAAAATATCATTAAAAATTTATTTTGGAAATGATTGAAAGATACTAGTGGTAGTTCTAAGAATAAACACATTTTTCTCACCCCAGATATTCTTCTACATTCCTAACTCTATGCAGTCTGCCCTTTAAGTAGAACTGCCCCGAGAGAATGCTATGCAAATGATAGAATCTATCATTGGCTTGTGCCAGTTATTCAAACTACTGCTCTTATCAGCTGCAACGTCTCATTAACACATCATATCTCCCTCTCCACCTGACAAGTCAAGATGCCTCAGAGACTTTCCCTCTCAGTCATTCCTGAAGTGTTTTTCCTCTGCTGCATATAAGTATTTCTTTAAATGTTCTTACTGCTACCATTATCTCTGTTTTTCTGTTTTATTTAACTATAGTTTAATAGTATTTAGTTAGTTTTTCTCGGTTCCTCACGGTTTGGGATAACCGCTGAGGAACCAAGTTTTTAGTTAGATTAATTATTTTTTGACCGGAGTTTTTTAACCCTTTGGCCGTATATCAACTCCAAGGGTGTTCACAAAGTGTCTTGTCAGTGGTGATACGAACCTAAAAAGGTTAGGTGTCTCAATTTTTCCCTACTTCGGCGACTGGCTGTTGGTAGGAAACTCACTTCAGCAGGTGTAGGACCATTTGCAGGTAATCCTTAACCTCCTAGAGTCCTCAGGGTTTCTGGTAAACCTAAAGAAATATGTCCTCACCCCAGTGCAGGCGCTGCACTTCATAGGAGCAGAACTCAGCACTCTAGAGGGAAGGGTCTTCCTCCCTCAAGATAGAGTACAGAACATTCAGCAAATAGCTGCTTCATTCAGGTTAAACAAACCAAAGCCAGCAAGGCAGTTTCTGCAGCTTCTGGGACACATGGTCGCAGCAACAGGCACAGTACTGGGGGCAAGGTTCCAGATGAGAGACATACAGTTCCATCTCAGGGCACACTGGGGCCAGAGGAAAGACAATCTTTCAAAACTGATCCCTGTGACAAGAACACTGCTCCAAGCACTTCAGTGGTGGAAGGAACCAGGCAATTTGAGAGAAGGGTTCCCCTTCCAACAGGAAACCCCTTCAATAATCCTCACAACAGATGCATCTCTGTTGGGATGGGGTGCACACCTAGAGGAGCACACCACACAGAGTACAGAGTCACTCCAACATATAAATCTGCTCGAGTTGAGGGCAGTGTTCTTGGTCTTGAAGGAATTTGCATCACAGGTGCATGGGAAAGTGGTACAGGTCAGAACAGACAACACCACAACAATGTACTACATAAACAAGCAAGGGGGGGGGACAAGATCAGACCCTCTTTATACAGAAGCAGTGAGAGTCTGGCTTACTTGCGAAAAGCTTCATTGCAGTCCGTCCATCTGCCAGGAAAGGACAACACCCTAGCAGATGCCCTGAGCAGGATCAGTCAGGCCCACCATGAATGGGCCCTCAACAGACAAGTGCTGGAAGCAGTGTTCAAATGTTGGGGGACACCAGAGATAGATGGCTTTGCCTCCCACGAGAACCATCACCTGCCTCAGTATTGTGGCAAGCCTCTGGCAAAGGGACTAATTACCTTTGATGCTTTGACCCTGGATTGGTCAGGGAGGAGGCTGTACGCCTTCCCTCCATTCCCTCTCATTTTCAGGACTCTAATCAAGCTCAGGTCACAACCTGCATCCATGATACTGGTAGCACCAGACTGGGCCAGACAGCCATGGTACTTCCTACTACTCTTCATGTCTGTGGCCAAACCAGTACACCTCACCAGGAGACACAGCCTGCTAACCTCAGATCCCTCAGGATCAAGGCTCTTGAGGACCTAGAATGCACAGATTGCAACTTTCTGAAAGTGTTCTGGATAGCTTGAGAGGGCAAAGGAAGCCTTCCACAAACAAAACGTATGCTTCAAAGTGGAAAATGTTCTCCATTTGGTGTTCTTCCAAGGGGGTGGTACCAACACAGGTGGGTATTTCAACTGTGCTGAATTACCTTACTCACTTGCACTCCCAGGGACTGCAACACACTTCCCTGAAAGTTCATCTAGCTTCAGTATCTGCCCACATTTCTGCTGGGAAACCTGTTCCTTGGCATCAAACCCCATTTTCAAGAGGTTTTTCATAGGTCTCTGCCATCTGCACCCACATATTAAGGGACCGGTACTGGCTTGGGACCTGAATGTTTGCATAGCTCAGCTTGTGCAGCCCCCATTTGAGCCCATGGCTTCAGCACACTTAAAGTATGTCACTTGGAAAGTGGTATTCTTGGTAGCCATCACTTCAGCCAGAAGGATTAGTGAACTTCAAGCTCTGTGTATCGAGAAGGGACCATCTTTCCTTCCACAGGGATAAGGTAGTGCTGAGAACAAACAGAAAATTCCTTACTAAAGTGGTTTCTGACTTCCATTTGAATCAGTCAGTTACCCTACCAGTCTTTTTCACTGATCATACTAGCTCAGGTGAATATAGATTACATAGCCTGGATGTAAAAAAGGGCATTCAGCTATTACATTGCTCATACCGAGAATCACAGACAGGAGAGACAACAGCTGTTCTAGGGACATGGATATGTTGTTCATCCACACTTATTGGCAGGTTCCTTGCCGCTTTAAATCTTGCCGGAAGGTCTTCAAGCTAGCTCCTCCCACCCACCCGGGTGGTAAAACTCTCGGCTCCGCCCCATGACGCCAGATCTTCCTTACCGCTTGGAAGCTCAGGTTCCCTCCTTAACGCTCTGCGATTAAGTTTTGGGCCTAAAATCCTTCGGTTTATAAAAAAAAAAAAAAAAAAAAACTTTTATAACTTTCTCGGTCTTCTTCCTTCGCGGCTGCGATGGACAAATCGACTCCCGGATTTCGGAGATGTCCCTGTGGGCAGAAGATGTCTCGGACGGACCCGCACTCCACGTGCGTTTATTGCCTTGGCCAGGAGCACGACCCGCAGGCTTGCGACCTGTGTTCCTCCTTCTCGGTCTACGTCCTCGAGGACCGCGCTGCCCACTTACTTCTGGGGCGTCCCGAAAGAAGATTTCCTCCGGTCAAATCCAAAGAGGCCCGACTGGCGGTATCCGCAGCTGCGGGATCCGCCGAACAACTAGAGAGGTTGGTCGCCCTCGAAGAGCAGGCGGCTCAGGCCGCGGCTTCCTCTTCTGCGGCCTTTGTCCCTCTATCGCTCGGGTCCTCATATTCAGCTTCCTTTAAGGAGCTTTGCTTGACCCTCTCAACTAAAGGCGAGGGTCCTACTTCTTCGAGTCCGCTTCATCGGTCGAAGAGTCTAAAACAAGCTCATTATCGACGCTCTTGGGAGGGAAGAATCCCCTCCCTCAGTCGGCAATCGACTTCGGTCGAATTCGCTTCACCACTGGCTCACGGTGCCCCGTCAGGCCAGGTGACTGAGACTCCGCCCCGACGAGGGTGAGATTTTCTCGACCGTTAGACGGGTTGTCGGCTGGAGAAAGCGAGATTCCTCCTCCCAGTTCCCCGGTGAGGTTGAGGATATCGTCGGCTCCCGTGCCGGTGAATCAGGAGCCGCTCGGTTTGCCGACCGAACCGAGGGATTGCCGATCCTCGGCTCCCGCCTCACCGACCTCGGCCTAGCGAGTTTCTCGATCTCGGTCTCGGACATCTTTCGCGGTCCAGCGTCGACACAGAGCGGTCTCGGTCTCGGCACCGCGGCAAGCGCGCGTCGCCGCTCTTCCTCTTCTTCCTCCTCGGCCGAGGAGGAAGGCTTCCGGCGTGGCTACGCGGCTCAGAGACTCGTAATGGCAAAATTTTTCTGGCCAATAAGCGGGCTCAGGCCTCTTCTCCAGCCATTAAGTGGTTGCCACCGGACCAGGTAGTGGTTGAGGAGCCTGTTTCCAGGCCAGTTGTCCGACCTATTCCGGCTGCCCCACCAATTGTGGTGGAACCGCCTCCACCTCAGCCGACAGCTGGGGCTCCGACGAAAGATTCGCGGTTGGCCCAAGGCCTTCCCCGTAGGCTGTCTGTCACTCTCACGCCTGATAAGCCTCGGCAAGTGGAGGGTGGCTCAGGCTCCAGGCAGCTATTCGACAACTCGTCGGAGTCGGATGACTCCTCCCTGTTCTCCAAGCGCCTTGACTTGGAGTCCTCTGGGGGGCAGTCAGTGGACGATAGCCCTTTGTCCTTCCTAGGACTTCTTAGGCTCATCTCAGAATCCACTGGGATGAAGCTTGAACCAGATTCAAACGGGCCAGATATCCTCCTCACCGAGATTCTGGACCGAGGATTCTCCCACGGAGGCCTTTCCAGTGGCCGGGCCATTGTCGGGCCGGCCCTGGAACTTTGGCAGCGTCCAGCTTCCTGTCCTGCGCCTTGGCCAGGATGGCCAGGAAGTATCACGGTCCCTACTGGCTCTCTGTCCGGGTTTTCTGAACACCCCTCGGCTGAAGGGCTGGTCACGGACAGTGTTTTCCGGCGTGCCGGTAATGCCAGGGACGTGGACAAACCACCCGACAAAGAGTCCAAGAAATTGGACTACTCGGGGCGGAAAGTGTATGCTGCCTCTTATCTCGGCCTTCGTCAGGCCAGTTCGGCCGTCCTCATGGCACATTTCTCCCATGCCCTGTTGGGTTCCCTGGATGAGGCGGTCCCTCATCTTCCCGCTGACCTGCAGACCATGGTCAAGCAGGTGCGGATCAGGGCAGGCAGTAGCCAAACAACAGCTCCAGACTGCTCTGGATATAGGAGACTCATGTGCCCGGTCAGTGGCGGCCGCTGTGGCCATGCGTCGTCGGGCGTGGCTGCGAATATCCACCTTTACCGCGGATACCCAGCACAAGCTGGCGGACGTTCCTTTCCTGGGAACAGACCTGTTCAGCCCTGGAGTGGAAGGCCACCTCCAGAGGATCGAAAAATCCAATGCCACCTTGGATTCGGTCTCGTCCGCACAGAGGGACAAGGGTCATAAGCCCCAGCCTAAGTCCTTTCGTCTCTCTACTCCCGCCACACGCCCGGCCCAACAACAGCGTCAGGGCCAGCAGGCTAGACCTTGGTATTCCAAGCCCAAGCCATCGGCTTCCTCTAATAGGAAGCAAGGAGGAAAAGGCCCGGGTGGTCCCCAGGCCGGTCCTTCCTCCAAGCCTGCTAAGTGACGGGCTGAGGGGTGTCACCCCATCCCGTCACCTCGCCCCTAGTTCCCCGTGAAAGGCAGCTCCGACACTTCCTTTCCGCCTGGTCCGCTGTTACCACGGACAGGTGGGTTTTGGAGGTGGTGGGAAGAGGCCTGCCTCTGGAATTCGAGCAGGCTCCACCCTTCAGAGCCGTCGCCCCGCGGGGAGCTTTGGGTTCCCCAGAATCTCTACAGGCTCGTCGAGCCGACATCGCCCTCCTCCTTCAAAAAAGGGTGATAAAAGAGATAGAGGACCCTTCACCAGAACCAGGGTTCGTGTCCAGGTACTTCCTGGTCCCGAAACGGACGGGGGGCTGGCGCCCCATCTTAGACCTACACGACCTGAACAAGTTCCTAAGGTCTCGAACCTTCAGAATGGTCACTCTGGCTCAGATAATACCATCTCTGGAACACGGCGTGTGGTTCTGTTCTCTGGACTTCCAGGACGCGTTCTTTCACGTCCCTATCCGTCCGTCTCATCAGAGATTCCTCCGCTTCAGAGCGGAGGGATCCCTCTTCGAGTTCCAGGCCATGCCCTTCGGCCTTTCTTCAGCTCCCAGGGTCTTCACCAAATGCATTGCAGCGGTGACAGCTTTCCTGCGGCGCCGAGGGTTCCGGGTGTACCCTTACCTGGACGATTGGCTGATAGCAGCCCCCTCCAGGTTGGAGGTGAAGCGGTCCAGAAATCTGGCCCTCCGGGTTTGCTCTCAACTGGGCCTCCTGGTCAACGAGGCCAAGTCGGAACTCGAGCCGAAGCAGGTGATATCCTTCATCGGGGCAGAACTCGACTCTCTTCGAGCCAGAGCACGGCTCCCGGCGGACAGGGCCGAGGTTCTTACCACATTTGCCCAATCATTTCTGGTTGGGCAATCGCGCCCTGCCCGGGACTTCCTGCGACTCCTGGGTCTTATGGCGGCCTGTACCAGCGTAGTCTGTTGGGCACGCTGGCACATGCGCCCCCTCCAGTGGGGTCTGGCCGGCCAGTGGTCACAGCGTTGCGACCCTCTGGACCAGCGCGTGTGGACGACCCAGGAGATGTGGAACACTCTCCAGTGGTGGACCGTTCCGTCCCATCTGCAGGAGGGTATCCCGTTTGTCCGCCCGAGCCAGCGGTCTCTCTATCGACCCGGCGCCTCTTTGATGGGTTGGGTGCCCATCTGGGGGAACACCGGCGCCACGGCCTCTGGTCCCCGCGGGAGTCCCGATGCCATATCAACCTGCTGGAGCTCCGTGCGGTCCGCCTAGCTCTCACCGCCTTTGCTCCGTTTCTCCGGGGTCAAGTGGTCCGAGTCCAGACGGACAATACCACGACCATGTACTATCTAAACCGCCAGGGCGGGACGCGCTCCTTGCCTCTATGCAAGGAAGCTCTCCGCATCTGGTCACTAGTCGCCAGCCTGGAGGCGGATCTCCTGGCCATTCATGTGGCAGGAGCCTCCAACACCCTGGCCGATGCCCTGAGCCGGATAGGGGCTGCATCGCACGAGTGGTCTCTCCTGCCGGAGATAGTACAAGACCTGTTCTCCCGCTGGGGCACACCTCTGGTGGATCTGTTTGCCTCCAGGGAGAACGCGAAGCTGAGGCTGTTTCATGCCCGCCCCCCTCAGCAGGGCTCGCTGCAGGGGGATGCCTTTTCGAGGCCGTGGACCCCGGGCCTCTTTTACGCCTTTCCCCATTCCCCTGATTCACAGGGTCCTGCTGAAAGCGAGGAGGGACAAGGCGCAGGTGATTCTGATAGCCCCAGACTGGCCTCGCCAGTTCTGGTACCCAGATCTCCTCAGTCTCAGCTCCAGGACTCCGCGGCAGCTTCCAGCTCGCCCGGACCTGCTCTCAGTCAATCAGGGGAAGGTGTTCCATCCGGACCTTCAATCCCTGCACCTGGCCAGGCCTGGTTCCTGGGCGGCTAGGTTCCAGGCCTTGGGTCTTTCAGCCGAGGTCCTCAGCGTCGTTGGGCGTCCCGTGGTCGACCAGAAAATGCTATGCCTTCAAATGGAAGAGGTTCTCCATTTGGTGTCTGGAAAAAGGTTGGACCCTTTCTCGTGTCCTGTGGCGAGCATTTTGGACTATCTATGGTCCCTATCTAGTCAAGGGCTTAGGTCGGCGACCTAAGGTGCACCTGACAGCCATTTCTGCTTACGAGGCGCGGGCGGTCAGCAGTCAGTAGCGCAGGAAAGTGGTCGGCGCTTTTCAAGGCCTTGATCACATTTCCTCCAGTGCGGGAACCCCCACCTCCGTGGGATTTACTGCTGGTACTGGCAAAGCTCAAGGGCAAGCCATTGAAACAATGCACAGGTGTGGTCTCCCACCTGTCGTGGAAAACCGCCTTCTTGGTGGCTATCACGTCAGCCAGAAGGATGGGAGAACTCCAGGCGCTAAGCATCGAGTCTCCTTACCTGGTCTTCCACAGGGACAAGGTTGTCCTACGCCCCCACCCGAAATTCCTTCCGAAGGTGGTGTCGGAGTTTCACCTTAATCAGGTATTGACTCTGCCGGTGTTCTACCCCAATCACACCTCGGAGGCCGAATATAGGCTCCATACTCTGGACCCTAGAAGGGCGCTCGCTTATTATAAGGAGCGCACGGCTGAAATTCGGGGAGAGGTTCGCCAGCTGTTTGTCACCTACGCTGAAGCCGCACCTGGCAGACCTGCAGCCAAGTGGACGATAGGCAGATGGGTCACCTCCTGCATAAATCTCTGCTATGAGTTAGCGGGCATGGAGCCTCCCAGAGGGATAAGAGCTCATTCTACCCGCCATACTGCTGCATCGGTGGCTGCTTCCAGGGATGTCCCTATCCAGGAGATCTGCAGGGCTGCTACCTGGAAGTCAGCACACACCTTTATTTCCCACTACCACATCGACCTTGAGTCACGCCGGGATGCTGGTTTTGGGGCCTCGGTTCTCAATCTTTGTTCCCCAAGTAAGTATTAGGGGTGTGCGCCTTGCCTCCCTCCTCCCGGAGAACTGCTAGGAGTCTGCCAATAAGTGTGGATGAACAACATATCCATGTCCCTAGAAATACAGGTTACTCACCTGTAACAGGAGTTCTAGGAATGGTATATGTTGTTCATCCACTAGCTCTCGACCTCCCGGCTTGGACGCAGCCTGGGCTTCCAGCGGGCAGATCTGGCGTCATGGGGGCAGAGTTTTACCACCCGGGTGGGTGGGAGGAGCTAGCTTGAAGACCTTCCGGCAAGATTTAAAGCGGCAAGGAACCTGCCAATAAGTGTGGATGAACAACATATACCATTCCTAGAACTCCTGTTACAGGTGAGTAACCTGTATTTCCTCACTTAGGGGAATGTTGGTAAAAGGAACTCTGCATCGAAGAGGACCACTTCACGCTGGATAATTCAGTGCATTTAGTTTTGCTACTGCAAAGCAGGAAAGGAGCCCCCAATAGGACTGAGGGCCCATTTCACCAGGGGTATACCCGCCTCTCTGGCAGCTTCAAGGGATGTTCCCTTGGTCGAAATCTGTAAGGCAGCTACCTGAAGGATGGTACATACTTTTATAAAGCACTATAGCCTGCACACCCAGTCCAGAAGTGATGCCAGGTTTGGCACAGCAGTTCTGCAGAGCATGTTTCCTAAATAGATTCTGTACCCACTTCCAAAGGTACTGCTTAGTAGTCTGCATAGAGTTAGGAATATAGAAGAATACCTGTGGTGAGAAGAAAAAATTACTTACCATAGTAATCTTGTTTCTTCCAGGGTATTCTTCTATATTCATAACTCTCCACGCTGCCTCCTGTTCCAGAACCAGTGGCCTCTGCACTCCTACCTGTTCATCCACACTTGGAGAGCCAAACACTGACATACTCTGTCTTAAACTCTGATGGGTATGTTTCCCTTGTTCAGGTGATTTCTGTCATTTGGATGTTTGTTTATTCTTGATTTTAGTTAAGTGTTTATGTTGGGGTAGTTTGCTATCAAAGTTGGGTAAGTTACTTGCCTTGTAGCCTCTCTAGAAATCTGATGCGTTAATGGAACATTGCAGCTGATAAGGACAGCAGTTTGAATAAGTGGCACAAGCCAATGATAGATTCTGTCATTTGCATAGCATTCTCTCCGGGCAGTTCTGCTTGTTATCCCGTGACTTTGGTGATCGCGGTTGGGCCGAAAGGGTGACTCAGTCGCGGCACCTGTCATCAGGGTGACTGGGGAATGTGGGCAGCTGGATTGGGGGTGTACGAAATAGCAACATCCTATCACTACATGCTGGGAGCGAGCATGTTGATGGAGGGGTTGTAGGGTGGCATCGCTGCGAGCTGCTGAGCTGCTTCTGTGGCACGTGGTGGGTTCAGGCTGGATGGGAATGGTGCTGGGTTTGGGTCTGGGTGCAGGTAGTTTTGTTGCGCTCAGTCCGATGTTTTGCATTTGCACCCCGACATCGCCCCATTAGGGTTGAGAAACCTTAAGTAGGGGGTCGCGAGGCACACCCCTGTATAAAATGTTAAATCCATGTCCCTCGCACTGTTTTGCTGTGCGCCGGGGGGTACATCGCCAAAATATTTTTTCAGTGATGTGCCGTCGCCCTAGGCGATCGCCATTATCACATAGATCCGTTCCACTTAAAGGGCAGACTGCACAGAGTTATGAATGTAGAAGAATACCCTGGAAGAAGTAAGATTACTATGGTAAGTGATTTTCTCTTCTATAGTTACCAAAGACGTTTGCGTGAAATCAGACTCCTTGCAGTTAGATGTCATTTGTTCCTGCTGCTTTTTCTGCCGTGAAGTCACAATCCTCTGCTTGTGAATCAAAATAATTTCTATGGTAATAACTTGCGATTCCAAAAGTAGAGGATTATGGCTTCATGCCAAGTATAAGCAGCACAAACCAATTAAATCTAAATAGAAAAGATCCTGTTTAATTAAAATATATTAAATAAAAAAACAAATGGAAGGTCCAGAAATTCTTATTTTAGGAACATTATTTATTTATTTCAGTCTTGGAATTAATACCTTTGAGCCAAAGGTTCTTTTACATAAGCTCCATGCCATATCAAAGAACAGAATAAACAGTATAGTGAGAAAATACGTAGTGATCCTAGGAATAAAGGTAACAATAAAATAAGCACATTTGGATTTAAGTTACAAAAACAGGTATTTTGCAGACATACAGCGGCTAAGAGTAAGCTTAACTAGCAAAAAGGGACATTAAGGTATGTTGTGTAACAGATTTCTTCGGATGCTAAATGTGAATATTTTACTGGAACTCTCTTTAATGTGATTTGCCAGGTTTTTGCAAAACAGTTACACTTGGCATATTTCGCACTCGTATCTCAGTTCAGTTATTTTTAATTTATCGGTCTGATCCAAGGATGTGATGGGGCTAGCAGTGTAGCCTGAAGGTTAGAGTAATGAGCTGTGAATGAGTTAGGTGCATCCAGCAGACCTGGATTTGATTCCCACAACATCCACTTACATACTGTGTGATTCTGAGCAAGTCAGTTAGCCTCTCTATTGCTCCCAGGTCACCCCTGAAAACAGGCAGTTGTGCTTAGTGGGTCTTCCCGGTTACCAAAGACTGAAAAAAATAAATAAAAAAGTGCAGACAAAACAATGCAAACAACAGAAAACACTATTAGTCCCCCCAAGTTTCTGTGTTTCTCTCCTCTCTGGGATGTACCCTGTCAACCCCTGGGGCTTCTCTTCACCCTAGCCTGGCATCCCTCCAGGCATTATCTGCATGGGGTAGCAGCCTGTGCTTGCCCCCCCATGGTGGGGTTCCTCCCTGGCAGACTTGGGGGAGAGAAAATTAGATCAACCTCCCTGGCTGGATGTGCTGTTCTTTCCATTTGTGCAATATTTAGTAGGCAAAAGAAAAACAGGACTTGCAGTGTTGGTCAAAAGATGCAAAGCAGTATTTATATTGGAGCATCAGACTCAATGAGTAATTTCATAATTTTTTTACTTTTTTATTTTATTTAATAAATCGGAAAGACCTTTGAGCTAAGGGCTCTTTTACAGAGGTTCCACGTCAAGTCACAAGAATAACAAATTACAATGGTTTCAGTAAGTAGTACAACATGAGGAAAGTAATTACATAAACAAAAGAACAATATGGCAAGATAAATATTGTGTCAAGTGCAGCCAGTGGTCTTGTCTGAAGAGGGGTGGAAGGGATTACAGTGAGAGAAGGATAGGGGGTGAATTGGGGGGGGTGGTGGTGGAAGGAGCTAAATAAGGCCCTGTCCACGCTGTGCCTCTGTAATGTTACAGAGTGCCCAAACCGTTACTGCAACGGTTTGCGTTTACACCTGTAATGTTACAGAAGGTGTTTTTGTAACCATTGTTGAAATCACATATGAGGTGGTTTCAACAGCAGTTATAAACCTCCTTCCTTTGCGAACGCTAATGTGGTGTGGATGGCGGTAATGGTCCTTCGCAGGGCTCAGAGTATTGTTAAGCTGCATTGTGGGATTGGGCACCACGGTAAAGGTTGCCCAGTTCACAAGGTGTGGACTGGTGATACCGGTCTCGTGCGGTCACTACTGCAGTGTGGACACACTGTACCGCTCTCCGACTATAACGGTTTCTGTCCATTATGGGGTCTGAGCAGTGTAGTGTGGGTGGGGCCTAAGAGCAGGGAAGGAGCTGCCACAATGTAGCTTATGTAGGAAAAGACCCACGGGGGGGGGGGGTAAAGGGAGAGAACAAGGTGAGGAAACAGAGGGGAGGGAGGAGGAAGTGGGGGAAGGTGGGATGAAAATAGGGCAGGGATGGGATGGGAAAGGGATGAAGGAAGGAAGTGCTGTATGTGGAATAGCGTAGCAACAGGGTAGGGCTAAATACAGGGGCGAATGGTAAAAGAGGGAGGTCCCAGTGCATTTAGCTCTCTGCAGAGATTAGGTATAGCAGTCACAAGAAGCTCTGGAGACTAGCAATTGATGCAGCTTCTGCTTAAATGGTCCCATGGTTGCAGTCGTCACAATCTCACGAGGAAGGGAATTAAATAAATTAGCCACTTTAACTGCAGTGGATGGCTGTCAGAGCGAGGTTCGACAGCGAGGGACCATAAAAGTTTGGCTCACAGAACTTCATGCGCTCCGAGTGCCTCGGAAGGGACTGAAAAGCTGAAGGGGAACCTGGTGGTAGGAGACCAAGAGCTGCCTTCTTAGCCAGAAGGCAGGCTTGATATTCAGTGCGAGTCTGGAGTTGAAGCCAATTTGCTTGTCCATAAAGATCACAAGTGTGAGTACAATATGCTGCACCAGTTAGTAGACAGCATGCCTTATTCAGAGCTGTGGTGAGCCACTGTAGGGTTGTGTCCATGGCGGTACCATAAATGACCAAACCATAGTCAATAATAGACACAATTAAACTTTGGATAGCCAGTCTGAGGGCTTCGGTAGTAAGGCAGTGTTTATGCCTGTGTAGAAAGCCTAGGTGAATGTTAACTACCTTGGCAACATTCTCAACATGGTTGGAGTAGGAGAGCATACTATCCAGAGTAACTCCTAGGTATTTAAAAGATTGAATCTGATCAAGGATAACACCTGCACTGTTTTTAATCACCAACTGTTTGACTTTGTGCTTACTGTGGGTACCATGGAAGAGCATGACCTTAGTTTTTTGGCAATTAAGCACCAACTTATGAGAGGCGAACCAGGACTCAGCTTCAGTAAAACTTTTCTGAAGTTGGGCCTGAAGGAGGGTAGGGTCGGCAGTCTTTGAGAAAATGACCGCATCATCCGTGTAGAGTACTTTTCATAAGTAATTTATTTAGGACATGTTCCTCAGTAATGCATGTCTCTTAGGCAAGAGGGAATCCCAGAGGTACTTTATTTTGCAGCAATTTAGAATCATAAAACACATTTACAGGCAAATGGGCATAGTATTTTAATAATGCTAGGTACAACAAAACATCTTCTCATAGAAATATCACACTTTAACCAAGCAAAATCCAAACTGTTTAATGATG
Organism: Neoceratodus forsteri; assembly: GCA_016271365.2. Taxonomy (NCBI): domain Eukaryota; kingdom Metazoa; phylum Chordata; order Ceratodontiformes; family Ceratodontidae; genus Neoceratodus; species Neoceratodus forsteri. Next base: position 1,820,519,048 of record CM057449.1, on the reverse strand, counting down.
CTAAAGTTAGTAGTCGAGAGTTACTTCTCACAGTTCCAATGTAGGCGGCAATCGAAAAGATTGATTTAAAGTGCTAGTAATAAGGTTCAAAAATCATTCATTCTTACAGATTTATATTACTGTGGTATGTAGAGAAGCAGCAAGTAGTAAAGGTGCTGTTTACGGTACAGGATATTAAGCCTTGATACTAAGGCGCAGAGAAACTGTTCCGTTAGGAATTGCAGGAAAGAGCAATATCACAATAATATGAAGCTTCCGGCCACAAAGCAGTAGACTCAAATGTCTCTCTCAAAGATTGATAGCGAATATAAAAAGTCTTAAGGCAGATACTTTTGGGCAGAGTAACCAGCGAGTGTAAAAACTCACCTATGCAAGTGGTGCTCCTAGTATGCTTACAGCTATTGGTTAGTAGCAAAAATATTGTGCCTTCTCAAATCTCGGAAGCAGAAACACTTTTTTTTTTTTTGTACTTTGTTTATTGAGTTTACAATAGACACATAGTAAATCATCCTGATGCAGTATATAAGGATTTAAATTATACAATTTCCACATGAGGGCACCACCGCTCTTAATACATGCAGATTAACATTGCTATCATACTGCTTCTATGAGATACATCCTTGGGGGAATCGGTAAGTAAAAAATTAGAGTTAAGTCTTTCTATGCTATTTCAAGGAACCACTGAGCTGCATGACATTTCAAACTGTACTGAATGTCTTAAACATGTTTCGAAATCTTTTCCTTAGAGAAAATGAGGGTGTCATGCAAACCTGAGTTTTAGGTATCTTATTGGTATTCTGCTACAGAGAGCTTAGTACTCATAATCCTGCACACTATTAACATTAAACTGCATGTAGAAAAACACACACCAACAATTATTAAACTCCCAATAAGGGGGCATTCCCAGCTAGATAACCAGTACCAGTTAGTACCAGTATACTAACTTGAACTTTTCCTGATATAGAAATTGCTAAGTGAAGGTAACAATGGCCCACTTAATAAGAAATTAGATGGTTCGGCACAGACATGTTCAAATAATTTCTATGATAAGTAAAGTTCAATCTTATTGTCCTCTTAGTAGCCTTCACTTTAGAGGCAAACCTGTGTGTCAAGTCCCCGATGGAAGAATTCAGGTGTCCCCATCATCATCCTCTTCTTGGTCTGACTAATCTGTGGATTCCCTCCTTCACGGTGGTGGAGCATGGTGTGGAGACCATGTAAGGGCTTCGTTGGGATCAGAGAATATAAATAATGTCCCCTTAGAGAGAATTCTGAGACGTGCAGGGAATAACGTTGTGGGGAATTTCTGCGCCTCTTAGTATGGCACAGACCCCATCGAGAGATTTTTCCTTTTGTCTAGTGGCGTAGCTGAGATCCGGGTGTAGATGGACCTGCACGCCATCTTGCAGCATTACTTTCTTTTGACGTGCCAGAGCCAGAATAATGTCTCTCAACCCTGCACCATCCAGGACAGCAACCACAGCCCTGGGAGCCTCAGGATTTTCAAGTCATCCCCTTAGTGTCACCCAGTAAGTCTTCTGTATAATGACCTGGCGATCAGTAAATGATTGTCCCAGTTGGTGTTTGAGCCACTCATAAATCAGAAGGCCTAAAGGCAAGCCGATGATTCTAAGGTTAGCTGCCTAGGCTTGATTCTCCAGCACCTCAAGCCTGGAATGGAGATGCCAGTTCTCTTTGACTAATGTGGCCGTAGTACCCAAGGCCGCTTCCGACCTCTTCCTTGTTTCCATGGACTCCGTCCTCACTGTTGTGACCTCCATTTCCAGAGTGTTTACTCGAGTAGTTGGGGAGTCAAACTTGTCTGCCAAGCCAGAAACCATGGACATCAGGCAGTTCAGTTTAGTGCCTACGGTTTGCAGGGTTTCTTCTCCCATTGCAGTGTCTCTAGTAACAAGACGGCCCTGCGTGGACCTCGTGGCTGGCGGCCCTGATACATACTTACTCATAGCTCCTTCCAGCTATGATTTTTCCTTTTTTGGATTGCTTATTCTTACAAAGGAGATATTCCGATTTACATGTTTACTAATATAGACCGCTGAAACATCTGTTAAATTAGGTTTATTTAACTTGGTGTACAGTCGATTTATAGAGTGCAAGCTCTAAGCCACCATCTTGCTTGAGCTCAACAGCACCCCCCTCAGAAACACTTTTAAAGGAAAAGTAAATTGAAGCCATCGCAGCGTGGCTGGCTTCACCAGAGGGGGTTATCCGTTCTCCTTTTTCTGTCTGGATGTACTGGACTTTGGACTTCTCTTGGCACATATAGGATGTCTCTCAGAACATTTTTAAGTAATAATAAACAAATAATGGTTAGCCGTAGGGATATAAAAACCAAGATTTTTAAGGGGTGTTAGTAGGTCTGTTGTCACTGTTGTAATGCAAGATCTGCTACGGTAAATTGATATCTTGAAAAAGCGTACAGACAGAAAGCCCACAGAGTACACTTGCAGTGGTTGGTGGTTAAAAGAAGCTGCTGTCGGTCAAAGTTAGAATTTTGTGCACGAGAACTGCTAAATGGAGTGTTCAGAAAGGTGGACTGCTGAAAGGAAATGCTATCCATGCTGTAGCATGCTATATCAGAGGCTTCCAGGGACACAGACTCCTGGCCACTGCCAGGAGTCAGTTTGTTGCCGAGTGCCTATTCCCACCCACCCTGGAGGATATCAGGAGTCCGTTGGATGCTCAAACCTCCTCCCCCAGCCAACCCTCCAGCACAGTGGGGCTCGCTTCCATATCGGGGTCATCAGCGTTGCAAGTGGTAGTACTACTGCTGTGCTGGCAGACCAGCCCCAAACGCTACATTATTAACAAAGTGCTCAATGCAGCAAGTATCTCCTTAAATGTACTTTAAAAGTAAAAGCTGTATTACTCTTAGGCAATGCAGAAGGTAAAACATTCCAAAATGTAGCTGAAGTAAAGCTGAAAGACCTTGGGCATTGTACAGTTATCATAAAAGGAATTTTTGAAAGTTTGAGATCATGTAACCTGGTGCAGTTTGTAGAAGAAAAACAGAACATGCTAATCAAAGCTGGAACTTTTTTATACAAAACAATAATTCTCACCATAATCCCAATATGATATTTTAATACAGTAATCAAGAGGAAGCCAGTCAAGCTGTCATACAAAATGCGATGATGGGTTGGTTTCATAGATTTTAAAATAAAACAGCATATTACATTGAGCAACTGCCGTACCCAAGGTAGTATCGTGTCATTTGCAGCCTAGTAGCTAGCTAAACCTTAGTCAATTAATGAGAACTTAGAGCATCCAATAGTCTTGTCTCCAAGGTCACATTTCTGTGAATTCTGTGTTAACAAACCCAAGTGAAAGCGAACAGTTTTTACCAGCTAACCTTCTGTTCCTGCAGTGTACTAACCCTCCCAGTCATCTCTCCATGCTCCTCCCTGGTCCTGTTGCCTCCGGTAACCACTCTTGCCCTCATCATGTCTGAGCCCTGCTTGAATTCCTTGACTATTTTCGCACCCAGCTGACAGACTGTTCCAAGGTTCTACCATCCTTTCCGTATAGTAGTACTTTTCACATCCCTCCTGAACCTACCTCCTGTTAATTTCCATTCATGTCCATGTGACCGCGGATTGGTATTCAGGCTAAATAGTTCCTAGTTGTTCACTTTGGTAATTCATTTAAGGAACTTTAAGGTCTCTATCATACCTCCCCTCTCCCTTCTGGTTTCCAGTGAATATATATATATAGTGCCTTGAGGTGCTCCTCATAGGATCTGCCCTACTGGCCCTGAATCATTTTTGTTACTCTGCACTGCCCTGTCTCCAACCTATTCTTACGCTTTCTGAGGCGAGGACTCCAGAACTGGGCACAGTACTCTAGGTGAGGCTTCACCAGGGATTTGTAGAGGGGAAGTATTACTTCTTTTCTTCTGCTATCAGTACTCCTGCTACATCCGAGTATCTGTTAGCCTTGATATAGGCCTTGTTGCACTAACTCAATTGCTTAAATGAGTTGCTAATGATAACTCCCAGATCCTGTTCCTCATCTGTAGTGCTAAGTCTCTCTCCTCCCATCCAGTACTCTGTCTTGGGGTTCTTTTTCCCTAGGAGCATTACCTTGCACTTCTTGACATTGAATTTTAGCTGCCAGACCTTTGACTACTCCTCTAACTTTTGTAGATCTTTCTGCATTTCCCTTATTCACTCGTCACTATCCACCCTCCCACATAGTTCTAGGGACATGGATATGTTGTTCATCCACACTCATTGGCAGTATCCTTGCCGCTTTAAATCTTGCCGGAAGGTCTTCAAGCTTGCTCCTCCCACCCACCCGGGTGGTATAACTCTCGGCTCCGCCCCATGACGCCAGATCTTCCTTACCGCTTGGAAGCTCAGGTTCCCTCCTTAACGCTCTGCGTTTGCGACTGGTTCCTATTTCTCCGTTTGCGGTTTAAAAATAAAATTTGCAAAAGACTTCAGTCTTGATCCCTCGGCGGCCTGCGTGGACAAATCGACTCGGTTTGGAATGCCCATGCGGGTAGAGATGTCTCAGACGGATCCACACTCCACGTGTGTCTGCTAGGCCTTGAGCACGACCCGCGGGCTTGCGACCTGTGCTCATCTTTCACCGACCTACGTCCTCGAAGACCCGTGCTGCCCGATTGCAACTGGGTGCGTCCGAGAGCGTTCCCTCGGTGAAGTCCAGGAGGCCGGTTGGCGGTGTCAGCGGTATGCTCGGCGGATCAGCTCGGCGGATGAGTCGCCCTCGAAGAGGCGGGCGCGAGCCGCATCTTCCTCGGCGTGCATTTATCCGCCTCTCTCTGGGTTCTTCCTACGGCTTCTTTTAAGGAGCTTTGTCTGTCCCTCTCCACTAAAGGAGAAGGGCCTGCGTCTGCTGGACCTTATTCTCGGTCCAAAAGAGGACAAGGGTAAGTCCCTCCGTCGGCGGCTCTTGGGAGTGGGAAGGTCCCTCTCCCGGACGTTCCGTCCGTCGCCGATCCGACCGCTCGCCTCGGCCACTGGCCTCCGCAGTTGTCCCGTCAGGTCAGTTGACCGAGACTCCCACTGATGAAGTCGAGATTTTCTTGACCCATTGGGCCGGGCTGTCGCCTTTGCTTGGCCGAGATTCCCTCTCCCGGTTCCCCGGGAGAGTTGAGATCCGATGGGCTCGTCTGTGCCTCGGTTCCGGAGCCCTCGGATGGACCTTCCGAGCGGAAGGAGTGCAGTTCCGCCGACACCTCCCGCACCGACCCGGAAATTCCGGGACTCTCGTCTCGGTCTCGGACCTCTTAGCGGTCCAGCGTTCCCCACCGTCATAGGCGGTCTCGGTCTCGGCACCATGGTAAGCGGCGTCGCCCGGCCATCTCGTCCTCCTCCTCGGATGAGGAGGCCCGGCGTAAATTACGTCGGCAGTACGAGACCTTATGTTGCAACTCCTCTGGCGGGGAATAAGCGACTCCGGCGCCTTCCCAGCCATTAATCAACATCACCGGGCAGCCGACACAACCCCTCGACTTGTCCGAGCCTATACCAGGCGGTTGTTCGGCCAAAACCAACTGCTCCACGATTCCGGTGGAACCTCCGCCTCCACAGCCACCAATTGGGGCTCCGACCAAGATTCTCGGTCGACTAAGGTTTTACCCATCGGCTGTCAGTTACCCTCCTCCCGACCGACCTCGGCGGGTGAAGGGTGGCTCAGGCCAGGGCAGCTCTTGAGGACTCTTCCGAGTCCGAAGATGATTCCTCCTTCTTCTCCAGCGACTGGACTTGGAGTCTTCAGGAGGTCAGTCAATGGACGATAGCCCGTGCGTCCTTCCTAGGACTGCTTGGCTCATCTGGAGTCTGCGGGATGGAGCTCGAACCCGTTCCAAAGCGGGCCAGGTATCCCTCACGGAGATTCTGGACAGGGATTCTCGACGGAGGCTTTCCGGTGCCGAGGCCATAGTGGGTCGGCACTGGAACTTTGGCAGCGCCCTGCTTCCTGCCCTGCGCCTTGGCCAGGATGGCAGGAAGTATCGCGGTCCCTACGGTTCCTTGTCCGGTTTTGAACACCCCTCTGCTGAGGGTTGGTTACCGACAGCGTTTTCAGGCGCCCGCAACGCCAGGGATGGGACAAACCTCCTGACAAGGGTCAAGAAATTGACCACGTCGGGCGAAAAGTCTCGCTGCGCCTCTCGCCTTCGTCTAGGCCAGTCCGCCGTCCTGCAGCACATTTTTCTCATGCCCTGTTGGGCCCCTGGATGGTCATCCCTCATCTTCCTACGATCTGCAGACTACGGTTAAGCGAGTGCGGGACCAGGGCAAGAGCAGTGGCCAAACAAGCAGCTCAGACTGCTTTGGATATAGGGGACTCATGTGCCAGATCGGTGGCGCGCCCAGTGGCTATCGTCGGCGGGCTTGGCTGAGGATATCCACCTTGCTTGCCGGATACCCAGCACAAGTTGGCGGATGTTCCCTTTTGAGGACTGACCTCTTGGCCCTGGGGTGGAAGGTCACCTGCAGAGGATCGAGAGGTCAATGCCACCTTGGACTCGGTCTCTTCGCTCAGAAGGACAAGGCCATAAACCACAGCCTAAGCCCCTTTGCGTCCTTCTGTGCCCCAGGCGCAGCCCAGCAGCGTCAGGGCCAGCAGGCTCGGCCTGGCATCCCAAACCCAAACCCGCACGGCTTCCTCTAACAGAGGCAGGAGGAAGGGCCCAGGAGGTCCCTCGGCGGTCCCTCCTCCAAGCCTGCCCAGTAACGGGCTGAGGGTGTCGCCCCATCCCGTCCACCTTGCCCCTGGGTCCCCGTGGAGGGCGGCTCCCGACACTTCGTTCTCCACCTGGTCGCTGTTACCACGGACAGGTGGGTCCTGAAGGTGGTGGGAAGAGGCCTGCCTCTGAATCGAGCAGGCACCACCCTTGAGCCGATCGCCTCGGGGCTTCGGATCCCAGCCTCACTGGCGCTCGCCGAGCCGACATCGCCTCCCTCCTCCAGAAGGAGGTGGTAAGAGGTGGTGGACCCTCCTTCAGACCCAGGGTTTGTGTCCAGGTACTTCCTGGTTCCGAAGCGACGAGGGGCTGGCGCCCCATTCGACACCTACGACCTAAACAAGTTCCTAAGGTCTCGAACCTTCAGGATGGTCACTCTGGCTCAGATAATACCATCCTTGGAGCATGGTGATGTGAGTTCTGCTCTCTGGACTTGCAGGGCAGCGTTTTCACGTCCCTATCCGTCCGTCTCACCAGAGATTCCTTCGCTTCCGGCGGAAGGATCTCTTTAGTTCAAGCCATGCCCTTGACTTCTCTCCAACTCCCAGGGTCTTCACCAAATGCATGGCAGTGGTGACAGCATTTCTCTGGCGCCCGAGGTCCGGGTGTACCCTTACCTGGACGACTGGCTGATAGCAGCTCCCTCCAGGAAGGAGGCGGAGTGGTCCAGAGATCTGGCCTCCAGGTCTGCTCTCAACTGGGCCTCCCTTATCAAGCGAGGCCAAGTCGAACTCGAGCGAAGCAGGTGATTCTATTCATCGAGCGCAGCTCGACTCTCTTCGAGCCAGGCGCGGCTCCGGCGGACAGGGCGCAGGTTCTTTCCTCCTTTGCCCGATCATTTCTGGTTGGGCAATGCAGCCCTGCCGGGACTTCCTCGCCTCCTGGGTCTCATGGCGGCCTGTACCAGCGTGGTCTGTTGGGCCCGCTGGAACATCACGTCCCTTCAGTGAGGACTGGCCAGCCAGTGGTCCTGGCGCTGCGATCCTTGGACCAGCGTAGCCGGTGACACAGGGATGTGGGCAGCTCTCAGTGGTGGACCGTTCAGATCATTTGCAGGAGGGCATCCGTTACATCCGCCCGAGCCCGGCGGTCTCTCTCTGTCCGATGCCTCTCTGATGGGTTGGGGTGCCCATCTGGGGAACACCGGGCTCATGGCCTCTGGTCCCGGGAGTCGATGCCACATCAACCTGCTGGAGCTCCGGCGGTCCGCCTAGCTCTCACCGCCTTTGCTCCGTTCCTCCGGGTCAAGTGGTCCGAGTCAGGACGGACAATACCACGACCATGTACTATCTAAACCGCCAGGCCGGGGCGCGCTCCATGCTTCTATGCAAGAAGCTCTCCGCATTTGGTCACTCGTCGCAGCCTGGGGCGGATCTCTAGCCATTCACGTGGCAGGGGCCTCCAACACCCTGGCCGATGCCCTGGGCGGATAGGGCTGCATCCCACAGTGGTCTCTCCTGCGGAGGTAGTACAGCATCTGTTCTCCCTTTGGGGCACACCTCAGGTGGACCTGTTTGCCTCCATGGAGGCATGAGCTGAGTCTGTTCCATGCCGCCCCCTCCCAGCAGGGCTCGCTGCAGGGGATGCCTTCTCGAGGCAATGGACCCCTGGCCTCTTTACGCCTTTCCCCATTTCCCTTGATCCACAAGGTGCTTCTCAAGGCGAGGAGGACAAGGCAGGTGATTCTGATAGCCCCAGACTGGCCTCGCCAGTTCTGGTACCAGATCTCCTCAGTCTCAGCTCCAGGACTCGCGCAGCTTCCAGCTCGCCCGGACCTGCTCTCAGTCAATCAGGGAAGGTGTTCCATCCGGACCTTCAATCCCTGCACCTACTGGCCTGGTTCCTGGCGGCTAGAGTTCCAGGCCTTGGGTCTTTCCGACGAGGTCCTCAATGTAGTTGAGGCGTCCCGTGAAGTCGACCAGAAAATGCTATGCCTTCAAATGGAAAAGGTTTTCCATTTGGTGTCAGAACAAGGGCTTGGACCCTTCCTCCTGTTCCTTGGCAAGCATCTTGGACTATTTATGGTCCCTTTCTGGTCAAGGCATGAGTCGGCTGACCTAAGGTGCACCTGGCAGCCATCTCTGCTTGCAGGCGGGCCGGGAAGCAGTCGATGGCGCGGAGGAAGGTGGTCTGGCGCTTTTCAAGGGCCTGATGACATTCCCTCCAGTGCGGGAACCCCCACCCCGTGGGATCTACTGCTGGTACTGGCAAAGCTCATGGGCAAGCCATTCGAACCTATGCACAGGTGTGTTTCTCTCACCTGTCGTGGAAGACCGCCTTCTTGGTGGCTATCACAGCCAGAAGGAGTGGGAGAGCTCCAGGCGCTTTCCACTCCAGTCTCCTTACCTGGTCTTCCACAGGGACAAGAAGTTGTCCTGCGCCCCCACCCGAAATTCCTTCCAAGGTGGTAGTCGGAGTTCACCTAACCAGGTGTTGACTCTGGCGTGTTCTACCCCAATCACACCTCGGAGGCGAATATAGGCTCCATACTCTGGACCCTGAAGGGCGCTCGCTTATTATAAAGGCGCCACGGCTGTGAAATTAGGAGAGGTTCGCCAGCTGTGTGTTTGTCACCCTACGCTGAAGCCATCTGGCAGATTGCAGCCAAGCGGACGATAAGCAGGTGGGTAACCTCCTGCATAGATCTCTGCTATAAGTTGGCGGGCATGGAGCCTCCCAGAGGGATAAGAGCTCATTCTGCCCGCCATACTGCTGCGATGGCTGCTTCCAGGGGCGTCCCTATCCAGGAAATCTGCAGGGCTGCTACCTGAAGTCAGCAACACCTTCATTACCCACTACCACATCGACCTTGAGTCACGCAGGATGCTGGTTTGGGGCCTCGGTTCTCAGTCTCTCTTTCCCAAGTAAGTATATGGGGTGTCGTCTTGCCTCCCTCCTCCCGGAGAACTGCTAGGAGTCTGCCAATGAGTGTGGATGAACAACATATCCATGTCCTAGAAATACAGGTTACTCACCTGTAACAGGAGTTCTAGGAATGGTATATGTTGTTCATCCACCTGACCTCAACCTCCAGCTGACCTTTAGCCTAGCAAACTTCCAGCGGGCCAGATCTGGCGTCATGGTGGAGCCGAGAGTTATACCACCCGGGTGGGTGGGAGGAGCAAGCTTGAAGACCTTCCGGCAAGATTTAAAGCGGCAAGGATACTGCCAATGAGTGTGGATGAACAACATATACCATTCCTAGAACTCCTGTTACAGGTGAGTAACCTGTATTTTTGTGTCATCTGTGAAGAGACACAGCCTGCCCTGGATTCCTTCTCCAGCGTCACTAATAAACATGTTGAAGAGGACTGGACCCAGGAGTGATCCCAGTGGAACCCCACTCATTACCTCCCTCTCTTCTGATTTAACCCCATTGACCACCACCCTCTGCTGCCTCCCCTCTAGCCAGTTATTCACCCAATTCACTATGGGTTTGGCCACACCCAGGTCTTCCATTTTCTTGCAGAATCGTTCGTGAGGTACTGAGACAAAAACCTTGCTGAAGTCAAAGTAGAGCAGATCTACAGCACGGTCTTTGTCCAGATCTTCCTGGACTAAGTCTCCATTACTCATTCACACTATTGGGATAGCACCGGAGACACTAGGACCAAGCGGGGGCCAACATTTTTCAGAAGAGTCGGCGCCGAAACAGGACAACGCATACATGGCACCTTGAGAGTAGCTTGCGCCTGCGTAGGCTATCTTGGCGTCGACCTTCCAACTGCCTCAGTTCCTTTTCTCCTGCCGAGTGCACTTGGATGTCGACATTGCTCGTCTGCCGGAGTCAAAGTTTTTGTCTATACAACAGCAGCTTTTAGTGTTTAATTTAACATTTTACTAGTATTAATTTCTTATTTTATGAACAAGAAAAGAAGATTATGGAGAAGAAGAAAAATAAATTCTCACCTGCCATCAACGGAGTCGTCCTTAGAGGGTAGCGGTGACGGTAGGAAGACTTCGTTTGAAAGTTGTTATGGCAGAGAGGCTATGTCTGGTCCGCTGCCCTTTGATAAATCACGGGGGTCTGACCACAGACAGTCCTGTGCTCGGGGGTAGGGGTGGAGGACAGTCTACCAAAAACATGATTTAGCGGTTCCAGGGATCCAGCTCCACTTAACCTCGAGCTCTTCTTCCTCATTGGGGGAAGAAGAATCGGTGCCGCTTGAGGTTGCCCTCTGGTACACCTGCACGAGAATTGTTAGTCGGGAAAGGCGAAAGGCCTGAGTCGACTTTGGTGGGTTCCCCTTGGCCCCACTCCTAACGGCCGCATTCTTCGTCTCCAGATTCCATCTCTGTCCTTGTTGGAGCTCCAGTAAGCAGTTTCAACTCTGGGCCGCTCCTGTGGAGCAGGGGGTTCGACTTCTATCCAGTTTTCCTGGCCACTGTTTCTGATTTCTTGGCCTCCAGGCCTCTGAGCCACTGGACCGGGGCTGGGTCGACTGGATCAGGATGAACATGGTACCCTCTTGGTGCCTTCGCCATAGTGTCGACCCCTCATGCCTACCCCTTCTCTCTTTCCATGCAGGGGCCGGCACGGGCACCACCTTTTTCCTTCTCCCCTTCTTCTCAGGATTCTCCATTGGCATTCCCATAGTGGTGGTGTCCTGGCGCTGTGCCCGACGCCATCGGTGGCACCGCAGGTCTGGCGCCGTGGCTGCTGGTTTTTGGCATCGGTGCCGTGGGCGGCACCACTGGTGTTAGGTCGGCACCATGAGTCAGCGCTGTGGGTTGGCAACATGGTTGACACCGTGGCTCAGCACCATGGCTTGGCACCATCTCTCTGTGCGGTGCCGCAGGTGCTGTTGGTGCTGTTGGTTGGTGTTGCCGCTGGCAGTGCCGTGGGTGTCTTGCAGTGCCATGGGCACCCATAGATGCCGTGGGCGGTGCCGGGCACCCGCGAGTGGTGCTGGTCACCCACGGATGCCATGGGTACCCATTGGTGCCGCAGGTGGCACCATGGGCACCCATGGGTGCCATGAGTACTATGGGTGTCATGAGTATCATGGGTGCCATGAGTGCCCTCTGATGCCATGGGTGCCATGGGCGTCGGGTGTCATTGCTGCCATGGGTGCTGGGAGGTACCTGTGGGTAACGCAGCGGGTGCCCTCAGGTGTCACCCAGGTTGGCATAGGCACTGCTTGGTGCCCACCTGTGCCATGAGTGATGCTTGTGCCGCAGGGGTGCCAGTTGGTGCTGTCCGGCAGAACTGGTAATGGATTTCCTTCTGCAGACCTCTTTTCCGCGGAACTTGCGGCAAGATTTTTTCCACAGAATGAAGTTCTGTTCTGCGGATTATTTTTCCACACATCTTAGTGAATGGCGGTCTACGTGGGATCTTGTGACATCCAGCGGTTTCCCGCTGATGGAACTCTTCTGTACTGTTCTGCCAGCAGAATCTCTCATTCCGCTCAGCACTTTCTCGGCTCCCTATGTGGTGCTGAGCTCCTCGACATCATTCCTGGTGGCGGAGTCTCTAGTGGCTCTTACCTAGACCTCCTTTAGGGGTCCTTCTGGGGTAGAAGTGCATCTAGATGAGTCTCTCCCTGCCCTTCTGGTCAGTGATACAGCGGATGACTCATTTTATATACTGAAGGGCATGCCCTCTCTATCATTAGAGTCCGTGATGGAAGATCTTTTCAGTAGTTTCTCAGTGATGGGGTCCACCATAGTATTCAGACTGCATCCGTGGACCATACACCTCTGCTTCTAGACTCTTTCAGTCGTCAAGACAATTACACTCTGTGGAACATTCTAATTCAGTGGTCGGGAGCCGCACAGACTCTCCGCTCCTTTGATAGGGGTATATAGCCCCCTTCTGATACTGCCCCTTCGGTGGCTTCTTCTGCAGGTGGTTAACATCTCTTCAGCTGTGATTATTAGTCCAGTCACGATTTCAGTTATGGACGCTCAGGCTCCTTCTGCACCTCAGAGCGATGACATCTTCATCATTTTTGTATCGGGCAATCCTTGCGAGATAGCAGCCTGAAACCTTGTCAGGCTCGGACTAATGGTATTAAAAAAAAAGTTACAATTATCACAGCACAGGACCTAGCTGAAATTACCCGATACCACACTTTTGCATCTGGTCTGGTTCCACCTCAGCCCCTGAGGCGGTCGTCTCTAAACTACGGTAAAGAGTACCTGACTTCTTCTACCCCTGGGGGAGTCCGATCCAGCGGAGGTATGGGTCATCTCTTTTCTCCAAGAGAGATTTCTTTTATTCCGAGATATTTCTTAGATCTAGGTGACTGCCCAGTCTGTTGGTCCCTCTTTTTTTTATCAGGCTTTCTTCTCTTGATCAGAGCCTCACAGCAACAGAAGTGACTCTTCAGTGAGTCGGAACTTAGGTTCTTACTTCCTCACTTGCTTCAACTTAACAGACGACATGTCTGTACTTGACTGTAGGTCAGGTAGGTCTTTTTCTGAGATGGCTTCTCAAATATTCATACCTTCGGTTCCTGCGCACTGGTTCCGTGCCAGTCGCACCCGAAGCTATCCTCTCAGAGTGCGTGATGGAGCTGTGATGTTTGTTTTTCAGCAAAGCAAACTAGAGTCCTTCCCACTCCCTTCAGGGAGGCTGGAGTGAGTGGTGCCTTACTGCATTGAGTCACTTCTGCCGCTATTCAGTCACTTTCAACGAGTGGGTTAGCCCTAACTTGGTCCTGCTGTGTCCCTCCTCGATGCACATCTGCCTCTATTTGCCTTACAAATCCAGCCCATTTTTTTCTGTCGGAATGTTTTTTTCAGTGGTGGACACGTCCTCCTGTACACTTTTCCTTTCTTCCCTGAGTTCAGAGACTGCTACTACCAGTTGTATACACAGGGGCAGGATGATTCCTTTTTGGAATATGCAGTGGGTAGGATCTGGTCCTACTAGACCACCACAAGAGGCTTCTAAGTCATGCTTGACCTTCCATCAAGAAGGTTTCAGTGACTAAGTGGAAACCATTCTTCTTGATGGGCTAACCCCACCTGGACCTTCTTGTACACCAAATAAGGGGTTCAAATGCTCCTGGACCTGTTGTTTGCAGGTCAGCCATACTTGATAGTGGGGGTTCCGTCTGCACTTTTCGGTCTACCCTGAACCAGTAGACTTTACCTCCAGCTCTTTCTGTTCCTGAGGTCCTTTTACATTAGATTATTTCATGTCTTTGACACTATTAATTTTGGTCCTATACCATATTGTGAGGCCAGGTTCTCGCCGCTCTCCTAGAGTGGTTGCAGCCTCCTGGCAGAGTTTCATTTTGTGTCCATTGCAGTCGTCTGCAAAGTGGTGAGTTACAACTCAAGCACTTATCTTGTAAGCACTATATTCTAGATGCTCTTTCCAAGATGGCTCTTTTTATTAGCAGGACAGTCCATGACCGTCCTTTCTGAGTAAACCTTATCTCCTCCACCCTACTCAGGGTTGGTGATTTTAGCTCGTTACTCTCTTAATAGTATGAATGAGTGATGGAGACTTAGTCCAGGAAGATATGGAAATTACATACTTACCGTAATTGTTGATCTTCTTGGACAGTCTCCCTCACTCATTCACACACCCACCCGCCATCCCCTGGGTTCACTTATTTTCTTTCCTGGTCTTCATGGTCCTATAGTTCAGGCTGTGAAGACATTGCTCTCTGACCCTTCTTGCAAGGGCCATCTGGGCCCTCTCAGGCCCAGAAACTCAGGATAAGTTATTTTCATTAGTTACGCTGCACCTCCTTGGTTGAAAAGGTACTGAGGTGGTTGGAGGGTCAATACCGAGATAGCCTACACTGGCACGAGCTAGTCTCACGGTGCCACACATACCTGGTCCTGTCTTGGCACCGACCCTTCTGAAACATGTTGGCTCCCACTTAGTCCTAGCACCTCCGGTGCTATCCCAATAGTGTGACTGAGTGATGGAGACTGTCCAAGAAGATCAACAATTACAGTAAGTATGTAATTTCCATTTCTTTTGTCACCCAGTCAAGGAAAACTATCAGGTTAGTCTGACAAGATCTTCCTGTCATGAAACTGTGCTGTTTACTATCCTGGAGCTTGTTGCTCTCCAGATAGTCAATGAGGTCCTCTTTGATCAATGACTCCATCAGCTTCCCTACAACAGAGGTTAGACTGACAGACCTGTAGTTCCCTGGTTGCTCCTTATCTCCCCCCCCCCCCCGAAGCAGTACAATGTCTGCCACCTTCCAAATCCCATGGAACTTTCCCAGGCCTAAGTGAGCTGTTTGAACAGACATACCAGTGGTTCAGCCAGCTCCACTGCTAATTCCACGAGTATCCTCAGATGCAACTATCTGGTCCTGGGGCCTTATCTGTCTGAAAGGCAGCCAGCCCTTTTAGAACCCTTTCACTAGTGAACAATTGCTGTCTCATTTCCGGGATTCCCTTAGTGGCCATATACCAGTGGACAAATGTCAGACTGATCATTTCTGTGCAAACTAAACATAATGAACCTAAAACTGATCCTTCTGCCACCCCTAAATCATAAAAGACAAGTAAATATCATTAAAACTTATTATTTTCATTCTGTTCTTTAAGTAACTGGAAGATCAGTCAATGATACTAGATGATAGGCCAAAGTCACGCAATTTAGACAGCAGTCAGCCTTGGTTAACCAAATCAAAGGCCTAGATGAGATCTGAAAAGGCTGATGCTTTGACATTGCCTGTGTGCAAAACATTATGATTGTAATCTCTAAACTTCAATAAAGCAGTGATTATGTTATGATTTAGTCAAAAATCATGTTGGTGAGAAGTCAGAAAGTTAGATTTTTCAAAATTTGTTGATCAGAAACAATTCTTGCACAATTTAAAACTCACTTAAATAAAGGTGGCAATAAAAGGATTACATTTTCTTATTGCTGCAGCATCACCAGACTTAATGATTGGAACCATGGTCGCCTGCTTCCAAACTGCTAGAACTCACCCTAAACTTAGAGACCTGTTGAGCAATTTACACAGTGGAGAGCCACTGTCTTTTTCACACTAGGCCCTTTACGAACTTGAGTTTCAGGATCTTCCCTAATGTGATCATCAGGAATACATTTTACTCAGATTTACTAAAAAGGAGTTAAAATCAGTCACAATAGCAGTAGTATTAAAGAGCCAGTTGTGCTAAAAATAGCAGACAGAAAATGTTATTTTGAAAAGTAGTCCCTTAATTCTTTTTATTTCTGAAGGGTTTTTCATTTTCTGTGCACTCATTTGACAGTTTTCTACCCAATACTATTAGGTGTGATGTGAAAAGCAGTACTTAACCTAGAAGCAGACCTTTCTAGTTCTGTTCCTCCCACTACATCATCAGCATGTGACAGCCTCAGACATTGTTGCATCACAAGCTCTGCTGCCTGATTGGTAATGTAACCCCCTGCCTGGGGGTTGGAGCATCTAGATCGTGTACAGGGATGTTCACCGGCAGAAAATGAGATGGGTTTGCAGAGCCCAGGCTTTTATGGGTTAATAGTTTCGCCTCCAGAGGACTGCGGTACTTGGAAGCACTGCGGGAGCCTTGGAGATGGCACAGGAGCATGCAGGGAAAGGGTGTGAGGTGGTGCTGGAGGAGTGGGGTGGTTTTGTCCACTCGAGGGGCTGATGGAGAAGATTGGAGAGAGAGAGAGGAAAATAATCCTGTTGCTAACGTGGCAGCGGCCATGTAATAGAGCTTCCCCTTGGTAGGAAGGTCTTTATCCCATGCCCAACCATGGCATGGAAAGAGCAGCTGAAAGTCGGACCTGAACCTGAGTCGGAAGGCTAGTGCAGAGAAGGGAGGCAGCGGGAAGGGATTTCATGTCCATATGGGGCATAGTCCATGAGAACCTCATGGGTATCAAGATGAGTGGTGACTGGATTGGAGGGGACCCCAGGCCTGAAGGGAGTATGTAGGGTCTGGGCTTCGAGGACTGATCAGTACGAGAGATTGCAAGCAGAGGCACTAGTGGGGGCGTACTGATGCATTTCAGAGGAGCAGTTATCCAGGAGTGGTGCCATTGAAGATGATATTTTTTTGGGAGGGTCGATGGACCCGATGTGTGTGATCAGTGAGCCCCATGGGATACAGAGACCTGAGGACTGCTGGCTGCCATAGGATAGTGTAGCCAGCAGAGAGGATGATGCCGCCTTTGTAATTGCTGCCTGGATGTTTTAGGGGTCATCTGCTTAACGCCCCGTGTTATGGACACTATACTACCAGCTCAAGGACATTTACATTTTGGTCTGTGGTATAATGTGACCCCATGGTCTGTTGAAAGCACTTTCCGTATTTGAACCAGCATACATTTTTTTGTATGCTCCATGGAGTTATTCAGTTTATTATTAACTGGGATCTCAAGGTTCTTTGAATGAAGTTTGTTTTCAGTCATTTCAAAATATTTGAGAATGCAACTAACTCATATTGCTTCCTAACCCAGCACCCCAGGAAGTAGTGTGGCACCCCACTCCAGAAGAACAGGAAAACACAGCCAGTTTTGATGCATCTGCTCTGGTCACCCCCCCCTCCCCATGGACAGTTACCATCAGCATATCCCTAGACACCAGGGAGGGGGTGAACTACAGTAAGAAGGTAAGCAGCTCTGCTGCCTGATTAGTAACATGAATCTCAAGTTACCAGTCAAGCAGCAGGAGACTGCTGGCCCGGTGGCGCTGAGGGTTGAGGCGCTGGATGCCACACCTCATGCCATGCTGGCGACCCGGGGTCGGGAGCGAACTAGGGCCGCCGGGGGTCGGCAGGGGGATGGAGATTGAGCGTCCACCAACTGCTTTCTCTTCCCGGGGGTGGGGTGGGAATGCGCTCGCTTTAGGAGTGGCCTCTGGCGGTGGCTTGAGGGTCGCCAGTGTAGCGGGCGCTGGCGAATGCCTGGGGGTGGAGCCACAGCATTCTGTAGCCTTGCTGGCTGGGCTGTGGGGGAGGGACAGAAGAAGCAAATAAAAATACCTCCTGCATGTCAGGAGATGACGGTGGCCCCAGTGGACCCTTCCACATCCCAAACACCGGCCCAGATGCGCCCAGGATCTGTCTTCGGAGGACCCAATGACTTGCAGGAAGACCCCTCATACTTAGGAGGTAGCCGCGAGGGGGAGCGGAATCAGCCCCGGAGATGGTACCGAGGGTCGGGTCAGCCTGCATTCGTTCGGGGGAGGAGAGGCCAGGGGAATGCGGGGGTTCAGGTTGGGAGTAGGGTGGAGATCCGTATTGGCACTCCTGAAGGATGCCCGGGGTGTCAGGAAGATAAACAAAATTAAAAAAAAAAAAAAGGCAGCAGGAGATTGGCTCTTCTTGTTTACTAGTGATGTCACAGTTAGTGAGGTCACAATGCTGATAATGTATAGGGAGGAAGAGCAAACTATGTCAGCCGCAGGTAGAATGCTGTTCCATACATCACACCTAGTACTGTCAGGTAGAAGATCTTCCAATTAGCACAACATAAAAAAAAAAAAATACTTCAGTACAATCAGTGATAGCTAACTACATCTGAAAGTTACTATTAAAGGAGAACTGCGCTGAATTTATAAGTCAGCTTTCCCAGTAGAAGCTGTTTTTTAAATACTGGTTCAAATTCTGTTACTACTGTAGCAATCCAGGCTTTTCAGTTATGTTTGTGGGTGTTTCTGATTTACATGCTGCTGCTAAGAACCATTTTAGAACTGTATGATGTAGTTTTTGCCCTGTTCTACGCTTCCATTGTTAGGACAATGCAGTTATGTTCTGCTATAGAACTCTGAGGTTGTTTGGGACATAAACTACATCATGCAGTTCTAAAATGGTACTTTCCACCAGAGTGTAAAGCAGAAACACCCACTGAGGTTACTAAAAGGACTGCATAGACGGACCAATAACAGAATTTTAACCAGTACTTAAAAAATGCCTTCTACTGGGAAAAATTACTTGCAGATTCGGTGCAGTTCTCCTTTAATTCCAGGCAGTATGCTAGCTCCTGATTTTCAGTGAGGTGGTGGATGTATGAACTCTTTATTCAACAAGTCATTTATTACCAACAGTCCAAGAATTCTTCAAATTTTAGAAATTATTTCTCTGCAAATCCAAAAAATATTGTGCTTTGGTTTGCTGGAGTAATTTCGTACACTTACTTCTAAGCTTTTTTTTTTATTTTAACAATTGATTCTGATTTCCATTAATTGTATATAAATTCCACCCCTTGGGGACCAATAAGACAGTTGTTACCTTTACAAATAAACAGTTCAATCACAGAAACAGAGAAACATAAACAATGACAGCAGAAAAAGACCACTGTTCCATCAGTCTGCCCTAAACCCTAGGAAACCCAGGATCGCTGACCCACGGCATCAATGAGGCTTCCATTTACCAGCTGACATCCCAGGTTCAGAAATGGATTTGGGAGTTGGAGGGCGGCCGGGGGTTGAGCATTGAGCATCCTGCTACTGCTGTCCTCCAGGTGGAGGCTGGGTCCAAATGTCCAGTGCATCACTGACCTCTGGTGGAGGCTGGGGGATTAGCAGCAGTTGGCACCTGCATTGATGGGAGGTGGGACAGATGTCGGCATTCACACCATGAACATCATTGCACATCCCGCCTCATAAGGAATGACGTTTGAAAATAGGGGTTCTGCCAACGAGATAACGCCTGCTACTGTGGATCGAACCTTGTGCCACGGCCTGCGATCCCTTGCCCCACCGGTGCCATATTTTGTACTGTCGGGTACCAACAGCCCCACCCCAGGGGTAAAGCCAGGGTGGTACCATAATTCATTTCATCAGGGAACCGGTGGCCCCGGGTGCTTGGGAGGGGGCAGAGGTGTATCCCGGTCTGTGGTGGCAGGGCTGAACCTTGGTGTCAAAGACCGATAGTGATCATTGCCCCCTACATAAAGCATAGTATATATATATAAAAAAAAGAAACCCGGAATCTGTTGTCCATACAGGGTTCTAACCCACACTATCCACCCCCTTGCTCTGTGCCCTGCCACTGTCACCCTCAGCAGCTGCTAAGCCCTTCACTCTGTCCCAGCCATGTTTGAAACCATTGATAGTTTTGGCAGTCACCACATCAGCTGGCAAATTGTTCCACAGCTCCACCACCCTTTCTGTAAACCAAAACGTTCTCATTTCCCTCTTGGATCTTGCCCCCCATCAGTTTCCACTCGTGCCCCCATGTTCGTGATCCACTGCCTATGCTAAATAGTTCTTCACAGTTTTCCTTGTTCATTCTTTTCAGCAACTTGAAGATCTCTATTATATCTCCCCTCTCTCGTCTGACCTCCAGTGTATACATGTTCAGTGCCTTGAGCTGATCCTCATAAGATCTGTCCTGCTGGCCCTGAATCATTTTGGTCAACCTGCGCTGCACTGTCTCCAGCCTGTCCTTATCATTCCTTAGGTGAGGACTCCAGAACTGGACACAGTACTCCAGGTGGAGCCTCACCAGTGATCTGTAGAGAGGTAGTAATACCTCCTTTCTTCTGCTATCACTGCCCCTTCCTGTGCACCCCAGCGTCCTGTTTGCCTTACAGTAGGCCTTGTTATACTGGTTTGATTGTTTTAGGGAGTCAGTGCTGATGACAGCCTATTTCTCTTTCCTCGGAGGTTGTGCACAGCTTTAATCCCCCCCAAATCCAGTACTCTGTTCATGAGTTCTTGTTCCCTACAAGCATCACTTTGCACTTCTTGGCAATGAATTTCAATTGCCAAACTTTTGACCACCTTTCAAGCTTTTGTGAGTCTCTCTGCATCTCCCTAACCCTTCCTCGCTGTCTATCCTGCCACAGAGCTTACTGTCATCTGAAAAGAGACACATATTGCCCTGGATTCCTTTTTGCATTTCGCTAATGAGCACATTGAAAAGGTTTGGACCCAGGATCGATCCTTGTGGCCCCCCTCTCTTCTGTTTTGACTCTGTTAACCATAATGCTCTGCTGTCTCCCTTCCAACCAGTTTCTCACTCATCTAACAGTGTATTTTGCTGTACCCAGATCCTCTGTTTTCTTCAGCAAACTTCTGTGCGGCACCGAGTCAAAAGCCTTGCTGAAATCAAAGTAGAGTAAATCCACAGCATGGCCTTTATCCACTACCCTTGTTACCCTGTCAAAGAATACTATCAGGTTGGTCTGACAAGACTTCCCTGCCTTGAACCCTTGCTGTTTACTATCCTGGAATCCAGTGCTCTCCAGGTAGTTCTCAAGGTCCTCTTTGACTAGTGTCTCTGTGGGTTTACCACAACAGAAGTAGAGTGACAGGTTTGTAGTTACCGGTTGATCCCCCCCCATGGAGTGGGACTGCATTTGCTACCCTCCAGTCTTTTGGAACTACCCTGTCTGAATTGAGCTATTGATAGCACCACCAGGGGTTCAGTTAGTTCAGTTGCCTGTTCCTTGAGCACCCTCGGATGCATCCCATCTGGCCCTGGAGCCTTATCTCCCTTTAGGGCTGCTAGCCCTTTCCAAACCCTTTCATTGGTAAATACTTGTTGCTTCATCTCAGGGATCCCCTTACAGCTGCCTTAATGTCACACTCTGTCACAGGCCCTCTGTCTTCCCTTGTGAATTCAGAGCAAAAGTAACATAGAAACATAGAGGTTGACGGCAGGTAAGGACCGCAAGGCCCATCCAGTCTGCCCATTTCTTTTTCTTTTTCATTAAGAATGGCTGCTTTCTGCCTGGACTCCTCAATTACCCTACCTCCCTTTGTTAGCCTAACAGTTCCTCCTGCCCTTTCCTCTTTTTTTCCCTAATATATTTAAATGACTGTTTTTCCCTGCCCTTGACCCCCTCCACAATATGCAGATCTGTATCTGCCTTTGCTTCTCTGACCGCCCTTTTAGTTTCCCTTGTTCTCATTTGGTACTCTCCCCATTCTGCCTTCCCTTGTTTTTAATTGTACTCAGTCAAGCTACACAGAAGGGTGACACACACACACACACACACACACACACAAGTAGAATCAACAAATTAGCAATGCTTTTATTTTGAAACACAGGCCTGTAAGCTGGAAATGAAGATGGAGTTAAACAGTTGTAAGTTACTTTAAGCAATCCCACCTGTAACAATATCTCCTGGGAGCCACTGTACTGTGGGTCAGTAGCTCCCTTTCTGATCCCATACAGTCACTGATGCACCCACCCCAACATGAGGCACAATGGGATGAATTACTTTACACACGGTGCGATATACCTTTAAGACGTTACCAGTACTAAAATTATTATTTCAGGTATGAAACAGCAACCAGTGACAGTGAGTATCCAGGAATTACACTAAGTCCTAGTGCAGGCCTGGTAGCTATGTTGCCTGGATTTTTTTGTTGGTGCACTTGTTGAACAATTAGCAGGCTTGCTTTTTAAACCCTCCAGCAGACCATGGTGTGCTAGCACAGTTCAGAACTTGAAAACTCCAAAAGGAAAGTGTCTGAAAACCAACTTGTAATATAAATTGGGTTACAGTAATCCAGATAAGAAAAGTGCCGAAGACTCTAGCCAGCAGTGACCCACGGATGCAGGAGCTCAGCTAAGACAGGAACCAGCACACAGCATCAAGTCAGGCAGCATTCGGAAGTAGGCCTCAGCGGCCTGGATATGAAGCACTTCAGACTTTCTCAGATGCTTCACAGCAACGCAGTCATTCTGGCTCAACTCTCACACCACATGGAGTGATACACAGTGGCCTCACAGTTTCCAAGGAGCCCAGACCTCAGGAGTGACCCCCCACAGCACAATTTCCCTCTGGATCAAGAATACCTACATACTCAGGGCATATACCCCTTTACTCCCCATACCTCGATTCACCCCACTTGATTAAGGGCTGCAGGCCCCCTACCTGGCTCCGCAGCAGCTTGATGAAGGTGCAGATCTTACTTCGAGGAAGGTTCTTACAGCAGGCCAACACCAGTAGGAGGACTTCGCCACCAGGCACCAGGACCACATGGAAAACTTTCTAGCTAGAAGTCTACCATGGGGGACCGCCCATCGCTGACATCAGCCTCTAACGTCAGTCTATCTTATAAAGGCAGGTTGTCCCGCACACCTCCCCAGTTCTTTTCCTACCTTCCACCCGCACACGTCAGACCTTGGCAGATATCACAGCTACAGCTGACTACCATTACTCACGCTTGCTGCAGTTGTTTATTTTGCTTTCTTTTACGTAGTCAGCATCCAATTTTTGGTGTTTCAGCCATTGAGTTTGTCTTCTCCGCCAGCCTCATTTTCTGACCGCTCCACAAAGTGTGCCTGCAGGAAACAAATACCTGCAAAAGATTGCCACTCTGCCTGCATCCTTTGCCTGGGCTCCAACCATGACATCAAAGTCTGCCAGATTTGCCAGAAATTCAACCAGGCCACCCGGAGGCATCGCCTTATCAAGCAGAAGTTGGTCACGACGGAGAAAGAGCTGCATGCCAGGAGCTCTTCAACCTCACTGGCACAGTCCTCCAGGTTTTCCTCGACTTCTTAATCCTGGGAGAAGTCCAGTGGGAAGAATAAGCACCAAGACAAGCACCAGCACTGGGACTGGTTGGCTTCCCGCTCGTAGTTGCCTCACAAACCTGTGACCGCATCAGGGTCATCCTCCCGTGGGGGGTCAGCTCCTGTAGCCCCGCCATCCCTTTCCTTTATTAGGCTACCGGTGGCTCAGTCATCTGCCCTCATTGCCATTATGGATGGTGGTTCTTCGGGGCAGGGCACTTCATCTCCTGCCTCTCAGCCCCTGACGCTCAGGCCCATTTCTTTCATGGGCTCTCAGCTAGGAGGCTGTTTTTTGTGTCTCGGGCCTCAGTTCCTCCACCTGCACCCTGCCAGCCAAGGTACTGCCTACGTCAGTCTTCACAGTAGGACTCAACACCAGTCCTTCCAGGCAGCGTCCGCAGCAAGCTACCATCACATTTCCTAGTCTGGCATGGCCTCTGTCTTCGCTTGGACAGTATCCTTACTCACAGACACCTGCTTCTCCGGCATGGGTGGATCCTTCTCCTGGGCGCTCTCTGCCAGTGCTTGTGGGACTGCTGCCAGTCCTGCCATTGCCCAAGCCAGGTGGCTCTTTGCCGGGGTTCCCAGTGCCAACCCCACAGCCGTCGTCCCCTTTACCAGTGCTGTTTTATCCTTTCCCACCGGTTTATAATTTTCCTCCTCCGGTGGATTATA
This sequence comes from Neoceratodus forsteri, assembly GCA_016271365.2. Taxonomy (NCBI): domain Eukaryota; kingdom Metazoa; phylum Chordata; order Ceratodontiformes; family Ceratodontidae; genus Neoceratodus; species Neoceratodus forsteri. Next base: position 1,820,495,224 of record CM057449.1, on the reverse strand, counting down.
ATGTCCTGTTCTCCGCAAGGTGGTCCTTCATTCAGAAGCAGACCCTCACTCAGGGCCCGCCTCCAGCATCCCCCCAGTGTCCCAGCAGGGACCTTCCAGCCTAGGACCATGGCCGGTTTGGTGCTGGCGGTCCCTGGACATTGGGGTCCTTTGGGTCTTGCACCGACGTCCACTCCAGCTCTCGCCAGGATGGGCATCTACTGCTCGAGAGTGACCAGGACGAGACCAACGAGGATGACTCTGATGGCTCAGAGTCTTTCTTCTCACTAGGGGACTCTTCAGAAGGAGAAGAACCCTCCAAGGTGGTTCCTAAGGGTATACCGTAAGCACAACGAATCTATCACAGTGAAGACCATCACAGCGACTGATATCGCTAGGTTGCTGTGATGGTCCAGCTGTACACCAGCACTCTTTCTCCCAGTGTTTCGCCCCCACCCCAAAACAACACCGACTCGGAGTTAGTTATTTAAAGAAGGGGGGTGCAGGGGAAGAAGCCCCCCCCCCACAAAAAATGTTTTTATACCTGATGGCACACCACAGACTGTCAGCATTGTGCCTGTCGCTGTGCCAGATGTCAACAACTATGTTGTCGCTGCAGCATGGTAGATCCATTCCTAAGGCCCTCCTGATGATCCATGTGTCATGGACGTCATGCTCCACATCCAGTCCCTTATGGGCTGGGAGATGGAGGAGCAGGATCCAGAGAGGCATTGCTTGCCCGTTTATTTGAGGTAATGGGGAGACTAGGTTTGCTGGCAAAGGCACACATAGCTTCGCCTTAGTGCTTTTCTTCTATGTTTGCTTGTAAGGACAGAGCAAGAAACATTATAAGAGCAAGGAAAAAGACTAAGGCTTCTTTTGGCTAGGCAGATTTACCGTGTGTTACTGTTTACTTTTGTACTCACAGGGTTTGTTACTGTTTTTTGCTAACATTTAACTGCTTTATTGTTCTCTGATTCAAATTGCTGTTGCAGGGTATACTTTCTGCTGCATTATTACACCTGACCAGGCTGAGAGACAAACTGTCATCCGTTTCATCCGGCATCTCCTCTTCTGAGATCCTGCTGGTCTGGGAGAGGGGGGCAGATGGACGGAAGGTCAGAGAAGGGGAAATGGAGGAGCTAAACATGTGGCTCAAGAGCTGGTGCCAGGAAAAAAGGACACAAATTTGTAGGGAACTGGCAACAGTTTTGGGAGCGAAAGTCCTTTAAATTCAATGAACTGCATCTGACTAAGGAGGGAGTCAGTGCATTGGGGCAGAAGTTTGACATCTTTGCAGAATATTTAAACTAGCAAATGGGGAGAGGGGTGCAGCACCCAATACATTGAACAAGAAGAACACCCTTCCCCCCTCAGCTAGTGATCAAACAGGAGTTCAGCATGTTTGTATTTAATTTCCATCACCAGGTAAGGAAAAGGGTCCGACTCCTCATACGACACGCAGGGGAAACGCTGGACCTCGCCCAACAACTAACACACCGAAATCTGGCCAGTTGAAAATCATGTACACAAATGCCTGCAGTCTGGGAAACAAGATCCCAGACCTGCAGGCAACAATGACAGACACTAAACTGGACATAGTAGCCATTAGCAAGACATAGTTCACCATTAACCACACTTGGGAGACTTCAGTACCCGGCTATGTACTGTTCAGAAGAGACAGAGGTGCAAAAAAAGGGGGGGGGGGCCTTTATATCAAGGAAAATATCAAAGCTACAGAAATTCAGAATACACATAAGGAGCCAGAAAAACTGTGGGTCACCCTGGAAATAGGAAATGGGACGGCCATACGAACTGGGGTTGTCTACTGGCCTCCAGACCATGGAGAGGACATAGACACATTAATGTTGGAAGATATTCTAAACATGACAGCTAAAGGGGAGGTTCTGATAATGGGAGACTTCAACATGCCAGATACAGATTGGTCAATACCAGCAGGAACGTCCACCAGAACTAGACACACAGTGGATTCCCTGGAGGGGGAGGGCCTCAAACAACTGGTACAACAACCCACAAGAGACAGGGCTATTCTAGATCTAGTACTGACTAATGGGGAAAGGATCACAGATCTCCAGGTAGAAGGTCACCTGGGGGCCAGTGACCATCATATGGTATGGTTCAGTTTGGCCACTAGAAATAAATCATCCCGTTCCAAGGCAAAAATATGGGCCTTCAGAGGAGCTGAATTTGATAAGATGGCTGAATTTGATAAGATGGCCAACAGAGTTAAGCTAGCCCTGGCAAGAAGAAATACAGGTGAGGGGTACAGGCAAAGTAGGCAAGCATTAAGGATGCAATATTTGAAGCAACGTCCCATTGTGTTAAAGAGAAAAGCAAGAGCAAAAGAAGGAGGAAACCACTTTGGTTCTCAAAAACAGTAGCAGAAAAGGTCAGAGACAAAAGGCTGGCCTTCAGGAAATATAAGGGAACGCAGTGGGATGAAGATAGGGAGCATACCAGACTTCCCTAAGGGAAGCAGGGAAGGCATAAGGCAGGCAAAGGCCCAAACCGAGGAAACACTAGCACGAACAGTAAAAGAAGGGGACAAGACTTTCTATAGATACATTAGTGAAAGGAGAAAGTCCAGAGGAGGTATTGCTAAGATCAGACAGTTTAAGGGGGAGTGTGTGGAGGACCAAGGAAACGCATCTATCCTAAATAGATACTTCTGCTCAGTATTTACTGAGAAGAAGGTAGGGCAGGACCCACAGCTCAGCACCATGGACACGGGGAAGGGAGATGTGCACTAGACCCTTCACAAAGGAAAGGGTCCTACAAGAGCTCGCTAAGCTCAGGGTGGACAAGGCAATGGGACCTGATGGCATACACACCAGGGTACTAAAACTAAGGGTGGAACCAGCAGAGCCATTATCAGAAATGTTTAGAGAGTCGCTGAGCACAGGAGAGGTCCCAGAAGACTGGAGAAGGGCTCATGTGATACTGCTCCACAAGATTGGTAGCAGGGAATTACAGACCAGTCAGTCTTACCTCAGTAGTGGGCAAGATTATGGAGGCACTCCTTAAGGAAAGGATAGTGCAATATCTGGAATCCATAGGAGCACAGGATCCAAGACAGCATGGGTTTACGACAGGAAGGTCCTGTCAAACTAATCTCATAGATTTTTTCATTGGAAAACCAGAGTGGTGGACCAAGGGGGTGCAGTTGATGTTGCCTAGCTTGACTTCAGCAAAGCTTTCGATACTGTTGCACACAGAAGTTTGATTAATAAACTGGGTAGGCTTGAGGTGGGTCAGAAGTTGGTCAGCTGGGTGGCAAACTGGTTGGTGGGCAGAAAACAGAGAGTGGTAATAAGCAGTATACAGTCAGAAGAGATGCAAGTCATAAGTGGGGTACCTCAGGGATCAGTCCTGGGGCCAGTCCTCTTCAATATCTCCATCAGTGACATTGCAGATGGACTGGAGGGCAAGGTTTGTCTGTTTGCAGATGACATCAAGATCTGCAACAGAGTAGATGATCCAGATTGGGTAGGCAGAATGAAAAGAGATCTGGATAAACTGGCAAAATGGTCAGAAGAGTTGCAGCTGGGGTTTAATGCAAAGAAGTGCAAGACCATGCACATAGGGCAGAGAAACCCTGAAGCCACCTACAGGTTGGAAGGGGAGTTGCTGGCAATCACAAGGGAAGAAAGAGACTTGGGCATTATCATCACAGATGACCTGAAATCATCCAAGCAGACCACTAAAGCAGTAGGTAATGCTAGGGGGATATTGGGGTGTATTAGTAGGGGTATCACAAGTTGTACAGTAAGAGGGAGGTAATAATCCCTCTTTACAAGACACTGGTTAGACCCCTTCTGGAATACTGTGTACAGTACTGGAGGCCGCATCTGCACAAGGACATTAACAAAATGGAGGCAGTCCAGAGAAGGGCAACCAAAATGGTGCAGGGACTGCATCAGAAAACATATGAGGACAGATTAACGGAGCTCAATATGTGTATCCTAGAGCAAAGGAGGGAGAGAGGTGATATGATCGAAACAGTCAAACATCTTAAGGGCATTAACAAGGTGAAAAAGTCTAACATGTTTCAATATAAGAAAAATAGCAGGACAAGAAGACACAGCATGAGATCAGAGGGAGACCCATTAAGGAGTAATGTGAGGAAGTTCTTTTTCACAGAAACGGTGGTGTATGCATGGAATGGCCTACCTCAGGAAGTGGTGGATATGAATACAGTGCAGGGCTTCAAACAGGCATGGAATAGGCATAAGGGAGCAATACAGATGAGTATGAATAGATAGGCCATTGACAGAGTACAGGCCTATGGCACATTCATAAGGTAGGAAACAATGGGCAGACTGGATGGGCGTTGCGGTCCTTATCTGTCTTCAACTTGTATATTTCTACCAGTGGTAGTGCCACCCCTCATTTACTCTTATGAGGGTGTCACCCAGGCGGCTTGGAATCATCCCTCATCCATTCCTCCGCTGCCTAAGAAGGCAGACGGGCTATACCATGCCCCTGCTGGCAAGTCTTTATTTATTTGCTTTTGTTAACCAGGTAAGCACACTAGACAGCCAAGTGCCTATTGTCAGGTACGACACAGGAGGATACAAGGTACATACAAAGCATCAAGCATAGTCAAGGTAACATACAGGATCATCCAGCATAACAAGTAGATAGGTAGATAACAGTATGTGGGATTACAGGCATAACAGGTTGTTAGGAAGATAGCAACAAGATACTTAACATATTGCCAGGTAGAGCAAACAAAAAAGTACAGACATTGTCAACAAGGCTAACGACATGTGGAAGCCACAGGGGACCTCATTCAGGAGCAGATAGGCAGGGATGTGCCCAGGGCAATTTTCAGCATAAAGTGGCATCAAGTTCTGGCACCAGGCTTGCAGGAGTGTCACTCCCTACAGTCGGTTATGGAAGAGAGTGCCTCAGCTGGGGTCTATATGGCACATAGACAGGCAGAGGCCGATTTGAGGAAGTTCCATAGGGAGGCTTTAAAACAGGGATGGGAGGAAGAAGAGCGAGTAGATCCGGGAAGGGAGTTCCATAACCTGGGCATGTGGACGGAGAAGGCTCGGTCCCCAGCAAGGGTACAGGTTCTGGGAACCAGGCGGTCATGCGCCGGACTGGATCTTAAGTGGTAGGCAGGGGTTCCATGTCTGAGGGAAAGGGCAAGAGCAGACAGGGTAGCTGTTCTTACTAGGTTGTTGATGAAATTGCCGAGTACAAAAGCGCGGTGCTTTTCAGGTGGGAGCCACTCCAGTCGCGAGTATAGATCACAGCGATGCATGAGGCAAGGTGCCGACAGTGCAAAGCGGCATATATTGTTGCATGCAGTGTCCCACTTCATGAGACTTGATTTCGGGACTGAGGCAAAGGATACAAGCCCATAGCAGAGCGTGGGTAGGAGAACTCCCCTGGCTAGGGCAACCCGTGCGGCTGGGGTGAGGCAACTTTTTGCTTTGTAGGCAAGTCCAAGCTTGCAGTTTGCTGTCTTGCATGTGTTCCGAATGTGCAGGATGAGGTCCAGTTGCGGGTCAAGGGTTACTCCCAGATACTTGACTGAGTCCACGGCCTGCAGGAGGGTACCATCAGCTCCATAGATATTTGAGGGAGCAGGGCAGGTTTTAATCTTGGCCAAGGAGCCAAAGAGCATGGCCTGGGTCTTTTCCAGGTTGATGGTCAGCTTATGGCCCACTAGCCAGTTCTGGATTTGGGTGAAGTCGGAATTTAGCCTGGAGTTAATGATGGAGATGTCCTGGGAGCTTTCCAGTACTACGAGATCATCCGCGTAGAGGGTGGTGCACCCATGGGTAGCAGCGGCAGGCAGTTCATTAATGAATAGGGAAAACAGAATGGGTCTGAGGACGGAACCCTGGGGAACCCCACAATTGACAGAGGAGGGGTCGGAGAGAGCACGGTTGAAGGAGGTGTATTGCTGCCTGCCTGTGAGGTAGTTGGAGAACCAGGCATGTGTGGGGGTTGAGAATCCGAGAGAGCGAAGAGTGGAGCAGAGGAGGGAGTGGTCAACTCGGTCGAATGCCTTAGATAGGTCCACTAATATGGCTTCGATCAGTTGCCTTGATCTGCAGCGTTCCTGATCTCAGGTGACAACAGCAAGGGCTGTGGAAGTACTTTACCCTTTTCTGAAGCCATGTTGAGTGGGGGAGAGAAGCTCATAGCTGTGAAGGTAGTGGGAGAGCTGCGTGGCAACAACCTTCTCAAGAAGTTTGCAGGTTGCAGACTGGATGGCGATGGGGCAGTAATTCTTGATGTCTTTAGGGTCACCTTGTTTGAAGACAGGGATGACCTTGGCCACTTTCTACGTATCGGGGATGATCCCCGAGGTTAGAGAGGTGTTAAAGATGTATGAGATTGGCCAGGCTAGGACGGGAGCTCCCAGGCTGAGCAATTTGGGTTCAAGGCTGTCGTGCCCCACCCCAGTGTAGTGGGAGAGTCCAGCAAGGAGCTTCTGGGTCTCCATGACAGAGACACGTTTTAGGTAGAAGGGAGGTCGGGGGGTATTCCCACTCAGAGACTAGGTGGTAGAAGCCTGGGATGGGGGGCAGGCAGGTCAGAGAACATGAAGTTGAAAGCATTTGCGATGGTACGTGGGTTGTTGCAGCTGACCCCGCTAATATGCATGTCAGTGACTTGAACCCTAGCTGACCCTCCAACCAAGTTATTGATGTTTTGCCAGAAGCTCCTTGGATTTCTGGCTGAGGATAGCAGGGCAGATTGACAGTACTCGCTCTTGGCAGTGAGGATGGCTCTTTTACAAGAGTTTCTGAGCTGCCGATATTGAAGAAGGTCGTTATAGCTGCGGGAGATCTTGTACTTCTCCCAGCGTTTGTCCCAATACTTCATAAGGGAGAAAAGACCACCATGGAGCCACTTCATGACGGTACCCCTCACCCTCCTTTTTGTGAGGGGGGCATGTTTGTTTTACAAGGGGACAAACACCGTGAGGAAATGGTCATGGGCTTCTACAGGGTCATTGGTGGTGGCAACCCTGGACCAGTCAGCTTGTCATAGGTCCTCAAGATAGTCATTTAGTATAAGTTTTTAATAGTCTCTCATCTGGATCACTTTACTGGGGATTTTGGGCGAGGAGATACCCCATATGCAGTAGGTTGGAGAGTGATTGGAGATGACATCAGGGAGTATTCCTGCGGAGACCATTCTGTCTGGCCTATTGTTCAGTACCCAGTCGATGAGAGATCCTTTATCTCCCCGGGAGGAGAGTCTTGTGGGTCCTGCAGTGAGCTGTCTGAGGGCAAGCCCAGAGAGGAGGGGCTCGAAATGCTTGTTGGTTCCCATCCAGTCTAGGTTAAGGTCCCCCAGGACTAGTACCTCATTTGAGCCTACCTTTTCACTAAGGCAGTCGAGTAGTGAGGAGAGCCCTGGCACTCCTCCCTTCGGGGGATTATAGGCACAAACCAGGTGTACCTTTTGTGCATATTTTGCATTTCTTAGGGGGCCATCCAAAGGCTGACTGAGTGGTCATTAATGCGGCACATGACCGTACCATAAAGCCTAAGCACCTTAGTGGTCTTCCTCTGGATAGGAGTCCAGACAGCTGGACCACTTGGGTAAGCTGGTTTTTGCATCCACTACCCTTGCTGTCCGAGCCATTGATTACCTGGCCCATATGGTCCAATATCAGAACGTCCTCTGGGACCAAGTCAGGGACCTGGTGCAGGCACTATCTGAAGACCCTACTAAGACACAGCTAGCTCAGCTTCTTAATTTGGGCTCCAACGTTGTCAGCTACATTCTCTGGACTGCCTATAATGCCGTGGGTGCCTCAAGTGGGGGAGAGCCCGCTGATGTCTGCCTCCGGCACCATTCATGGCTCTGGGTGTCCGGCTTCGCCTCCGATGTGCAGTGTAGGCTCTTGGATGCCCCCTTTTGGGACTCTGTCCTCTTCAGTGGAGATGTTCAGGACATTTCCACCCTCCAGGTGTCAGGCCGAGCCCTTAGGTCTGTTCATTCGCTGTACCACACCCCACCTAGAGTGGCACATTGCCCTTCCTTTCATCACTCCGTCCACAAGCCCTCCCATCAGCCTGCCAAAGATCGGGGCAAGTGCAAGGTGGCGTTGGTTCCCACTGCCGCTAGAGCCCTTTGAGCACCCACGGTTGCCCTCCTGGTGCCTGCCCCAACCTCCTGACTCCTTGCATGCCCCCCCGAAACTGTTCTGTGGGAGACTGTCGGAGGTTGGACCTCCCCCCACCTTGATGGGTGGTGGGACATAGCCCCGGACAACTAGGTGCTTCAGATCATTGAGCATGGTCACACTCTCAAATTCGTTGAGTGACCTCCAGAAAATCGTATGGTAAGCTTCTCTTACTACCCAGCCCACCTGCGCCTCATCTGGGAGGGAATACAGGCTCTTCTGCAAAAAAGAGCCATAGAGCCTGTCCCTCTGGCTGGGGAAGGGGATTCTACTCCCACTTCTTCCTTGTCTCCAAGAAGACTGGGGATCTTCAGCCCATCCTTGATCTGTGTCATTTGAAACTGTACATAAAGTACAAACATTTCAAGGTGGTCACCCTTCAAGGGTTGTTACCCCTTTTGCACCGGGGATTGGCTCTGCTCTCAAGACATGCTGTACGCCTACTTACATATCCAGATTTTTCCTTCCCATTGCTGCTTTCTCAGCTTCCACTTTCAGGAGGCCCATTTTCAGTTCCGGGCCCTCCGTTTTGGCCTTTCTTCAGCTCCCAGGGTCTTGACCAAGTGCAGTGATGGCAGCTGCTCTGAGGAGGCAAGGCTTCTACGTGTTCCCCTACCTGGACAATTGGCTACCAGCAGCCCTCTCCAGAGACCATCTGGTCCAGTACCTGGAATACACCTTCCGTCTGTTTCAGGCTTTGGGGATCACCATTAATCTACCAAAGTCCTGCCTCTCTCCTTGCCAGTGCCACCTTTAAATAGGGGCGGTTTTGGATACCAACCGGGGCATGGCCTTTTTGCTCATGGACAGGGCAGAATGACTGATGGAGCAGACCTGTCTGGTTTCCTCAAATCGCCAGGTCCCAGCCAGGGTATTCCTGTGCCTCCTGGGCCATATGGCAGAAGCCATTGCCACGGTTCCCCTCACCTGCCTGCACATGTGGATTCCTCAGTGGACTTTAAGGGTCCAGTGGGATCAGCGCATGGATGACCTGGATCTTTTATTTATTTTATTTATTTATTTATCAAGTCTAGGATTACAAATACCTTTGAGCCTTGGCTCTTTTACAAAGATTCCACGTCAGAGAAATACAAATTATGGAGAACATCAAGACAGACATTACAACAATGTGGACATTGCAAACAGAGTACAGATTAATACAATTCAAGGGTAGCATTGTAACAAGGCAGCCAGCGGCATTTGTCAGAGAAAATAGACAACAGATAAGAAGTGCCAGAGTCATAGGGAGAGGGAAGAGGGGAGGGTGGGAGAAGGAATGTAGGATGGGTGGGGAGAGGGTGAAAAGTGCAGCATTGGGTATACCAAGATGTGAGGGTAGAATCCAGTGGGGGGGACCTCTAGAGCAGGAAGGGAAGTGGAGAAACAAGGCTAAGTTGGGCAGTCACAGGAGCTGTTGTTAGTGAGATAGTCCCAGAGCCTAGTTTTAAACATACCAATTGTTGGGGCAGAGGAGATGGTTGGGCTGAGGCCACTGAACCAGAGTGGCACTCGATAAGCAAAAGAGCGTTGTCCCTGTGAAGTGCGACAGTGGGGGACTTTCAGTAGCTGTAGCGTGGATCTCCTAAGGCACCATTTGTTAATTCGGTGTTGTAACAGAGTTGAGACCCCAGAGGGTGCAAGGCCAAGGTAGATTTTTTTCACCATGGAGCATGTAAGAAACGTTATGCGGTTTGATAGTTGGAGCCAACCGGTCTGAGTGTACAGGTCACAACTGTGGGTGAGATGGTGAGCACCAGTGATGAGCCGACATGCCTTATTTAAGGCAGTTGAGAGGCGTCTAAGGGTTGTGGTTGTAGCCGAGCCATAAATGATGAGACCATAATCTATTACAGAGATCACAGAGCTCAGGACTGCAACCTTCAAAGCTTCTGGCGTGAGGTGTGATCTGTGTTTGTAGAGGAGACCAAGCCGTGTATTATCAGCTCTAGCTACATTATCTACATGAAGTCCATAGGAGAGATTAGGGTCAAGCTGTATCCCTAAGTGTTTGAAGGACCCCACCTGATCTAGAGTGTTCCCCTGGGTGGTCAAGATAGCCAAGTGTTGTAGCTTGTGTGGGTTACGAGAGCTGCAGAAGAGCATAGATTTGGTTTTCTTGTCATTGAGGACCAGTTTATGATCAAGAAACCATGTCTCTACAGAACTGAAACCAAGTTGAAGGTTGTGTTGAAGAGTTGCAGGATCTTTGTGAGTGGAGAATACAACAGCATCATCGGCATATAGTATGATCTGCTCAGAGCAGTGGTAAGGGAGGGAGTTTAAGAAAAGGCTAAAAAGGAGGGGGCCCGGTATGGATCCCTGTGGGCACCCGAGCGAACAGGCAGGGTGTCAGAAAGAGCGTCCGCAATTTTTACTTTCTGCGACCGGTTTTCTAAGTAGCTTTTAAACCAGAGAGAAGAGTTGGGTGATAGCCCGGCATTCAGTAGTTGGTGTATTAGTAGTCCATGGCGTACTGTGTCGAAGGCCTTGGAGAGGTCGATGAAAACGGCCCCTGTGAGAAGGCCGTTGTCAAGGGATTTGTGCAAAGCTCCAGTGAACTCAAGAAGGGCTGTGGTGGTGCTGTGACCTTTCTGGAAGCCGTGTTGTTGTGAACAAGGTATATTGTATTCATCCAAGTGGTCAATAAGTTGATCAGCCACGATCTTGCCGAGTGCCTTAGAGAGTGGGGGCAGTATGGAGATAGGGCGATAATTTGAGTGATTCATCTTATCCCCACTTTTATGGATGGGTGTCACGGTGGCTGTTTTCCAAAGGTCTGGGAGTTTTCCACAGCTGAGAGAGAGGTTTAGGATTTTTGTTACTGGATGAATTACCTCATCGAGGGTGAGCAACAGAAGCTGAAGGTCCAGGGTGTCACTACTAGATCTAGATTTAGAGATAGCTGCAGTAATATAGCGGTGAGCTTCATTCAGCCTTACCTCCCTGAAGTAGAAGAGGGGATGGTTAGACTAAGGGGCTGAGGTATTTGGGGAGTAGGCCCTGTTTTCGAAAAAGTCATGGGGTAGAACAGCACTAGGGTTTGAAAAAGCCGTGTTAAAGATGTTTGCGATCACCTTGGGGTCGAGGGTTGAGGATCCATCAACCATTAACATGGCCGGAGAGTTTTTTGGCTGCTTCCCTGTGACATCCTTGTTATTGTCAGTGAAAGCACGACCATTTCCCCATGTATTGGTGAGAGCGTCTTTGTAATAGGTGGATTTCATTAGCCGTATGGCTTTTGTGCAGGCATTTCGTGCTTGTTTGTAATTTTGGATGTCCAGTTGTTTTCCAGTGGCCCTGGCAACTGCCCAGAGGTGATCCCTTAGTTTCAGCTGTGAGAGAAGAGCCGTGGTGAAGCATGGGTTAGAGAGAGATTTTGTTTTGTGCCTTTTAGCAGGGGCAAAGAGGTCGCAGGCTTTGTTGAAAATTGAGATGAAGTGATCAAGAGCCAGGTTAACATTTGTTGCTTCATAGATGGGTAGCCAGTCTTGTAGAAGCAGGTGTTGTTTGAGATGTGGAAGTTTTCCATGAGGAAGGACTCTGCTAGCAATAATTTTGGGAGGGGGCTTAAGGAATTTGTTAGACCATGCACACATGACTGGGGAGTGGTCACTGAGAGAGTCTGGGAGAATGGTCGTAAGAGGAATCCTTGTGGAGTGAGTGGTGAGGACCCAATCCAAGAGGGTACTGGTGCCAGTCTTGTAGTTAATCCTAGTAGGGGAGTTTACCATTTGCGTGAGGTTGGCAGCTGAGATGGAGTCTTTATAGGCACTGGCGCTCGATGCTAACCAGTTTATGTTGAAATCCCCTAGTAGAATGAGTTCAGCTTCAGGAGGATGAGAGTTGATAAAGTTTAGGACGTCGTTGAATCCATGTTTAGGGTCCCTGGGCGGGATGTATATGGAGATAATAGTCAGGGCTTTATGGTTGGGACCTAGGACAATTTTTATTGGCAGAATCTGAGCCAAGGCAGAAAGTGATGGAGTTGCTACAGGGTGCCAAGACAGAGAGTCTTTGATATAGATTGCGCAACCACCGCCTTTTTTGGATATCTGGTCCAGCCTGTGGACATTGTAGCCCTGTATTGTTACTGCTGAGTCAGGAACTTTAGATGTCAGCCAGGTTTCCACCACTGCAAGGATGTCAGGGTTGTGTTGGCATATGAAGGCTTGGAGTGCATCCAGCTTTGGTAGTAGGCTGCAGATATTAATGGTTGCAAGGATAAGGGAACCTGGAGTTTGTGTGTGGCCTGAGCTTCTAGGGCCAGGCTTGGGATGGATGCTGCCTGAGATGAGAAGGAGGAGGAGGAGTAGGAGTAGGAGTTTTAAGGAGCAGAGTTGCAGCTCTTTGTGAGATAGTTTTGATCGTTGTTTCCAGGAGTAGAGGTTGCAAGGTTCCAGGCGGTATCCCATATGGACTGCAAGGTGGTACAGTGTAGAGAGGTGGCCACACTTGTTGAGAGTAGTGGACGGGTTAAGTAACCAGGAATATCCAAACGGTGCACCAAGCACAAGTCTCGAGTGGAAGTGGAGAGTTCCCTTGGAGTAGCAGTGGAAACCACAGTAGAGGGTGGAGGGGGTGGGGTGGGGGTGACTAGGACAAGGGAGGAGGGGGCAGGGCAAGGAGGAGAGGTGAGAGAAAGGCAGAGAGAACCCACATGGCTTACGTACTAGATAGAGATATAGCCCTCTAGTGGTGAGAGGATATAATCTACTAATGGAAAAGTCAGCAAAAAAAAAAAAGCTCAAAATTCACTTCTAATATCAACTCAGAACTTAAAATGACTGTAAGGATGAAACAAATTATTAAACCCTACCACATAAATTCAACTAGCAGGAGATAGTGTGGGCGACTTGGAAATCCGCTTCCACTGGTACCAAATCCAAAAGTCAGGGCTAGTACCTTGCAGTACAGAGGATTTCTGAAAAACTGTTTAGGTTCCAGAAATTGAGGGGTCCGTGGCCTGATCAAGGCACGCTGGATCCTTTGCAGTACAGAGGATTTCTGAAAAACTGTTTAGGTTCCAGAAATTGAGGGGTCTGTGGCCTGGTCAAGGCACGCTGGATCCCTTGCAGTACAGAGGATTTCTGAAAAACTGTTTAGGTTCCAGAAATTGAGGGGTCCGTGGCCTGGTCAAGGCACACTGGATCCCTTGCCGTACAGAGGATTTCTGAAAAACTGTTTAGGTTCCAGAAATTGAGGGGTCCGTGGCCGGGTCAAGGCATGCTGGATCCCTGAACTTGCAATACAGAGGATTTCTGAAAAACTGTTTAGGTTCCAGAAATTGAGGGGTCCGTGGCCTGGTCAAGGCAGGCTGGATCCCTTGCAGTACAGAGGATTTCTGAAAAACTGTTTAGGTTCCAGAAATTGAGGGGTCCTTGGCCTGGTCAAGGCACACTGGATCCCTTGCAGTACAGAGGGTTTCTGAAAAACTGTTTAGGTTCCAGAAATTGAGGGGTCCATGGCCTGGTCAAGGCATGCTGGATCCCTTGCAGTACAGAGGATCAGTTGGCCATGGTCTCTGACCCAGTCAGGAGAGTCCTTTCATAGTGGCTGGAGCCAGCCAACCTCCTTCAAGGGGTCTGCTTTCAACTGTTGACCCCCCCCCCCGTCAGATTCTCACGACGGACGCATCCAGCCTGGGATGGGGTGCTCATCTGGCCGATCACCAGACTTAGGATGTCTGGACGGCATTGGAACAGGGTTTCAGTATCAGCGTCTTGGAGATGCAAACGGTTCTGTACACTCTGCAGACCTTCCAGACTGATCTCCTCCCCAGTCTGCTGCTGGTGCAGATAGACAACGTGTGTGGTGTATTACATCAACAAGCAGGGAGGACTCACTCTTACCTCCTATGTCAGGAGGCAATGAGAGTTTGATATTGGGCCATCGAGCATGGTCTGGAGCTCTCGGTCGTACATGTTCCAGGTGTCCAAAACATCCTGGCAGACAGTCTCAGCAGCTCAAGGTTGCAAACTCATGAGTGGGAGCTTCTGACTTCAGTGGTCAAAGATATCTTCGACAGGTGGGGTTGTCCAGAGTTGGACCTTTTTGCATCCCCACTCAACGCAAAACCGACTCTTTTTTGCTGGCTTGATCCTGGGCCTGGAGTTTTCTGGCGAGTCACATTGTTCCTCTCCTGGAAGGGGAGGTTTCTGTACACCTTTCCTCCCTTCCCATTTCTACAGAGGGTCCTGCTCAAGCTCCAGTTGGAAGGGGCAGAGACGATTCTCATAGCTCCCTTCTGGCTGTGTCAGATGTGGTTCCCCTTGCTGCAACAGCTGAAGTTGGAACCTTCAGTGCCCTTGCCTCTCTGCACCGGCTTGCTCTCCCAGGACCAGGGCATCCTGGTCCATCTGGATCTCATATCCCTGCACCTCCATGCATGGCTCATGTGGACCTAACTATTGCCCATTTTGGGGTGTCCTCTAGGGTCACAGAAGTCCTGGTGGCTATTAGAAAACCCTCGACCAGTGCCACTTGCACCATAAAATTAAAGCATTTTCACCCTTTGGGCTGCTTCATGCCACCTGGATCCCTTCACTTGCCTGGTGAATCAGGTGCTGGAGTACCTTCTCTCCCTCTCAGACTTGGGCTTGGTGTACTCCTTCCTCAAGGTGCATCTTTCTGACATCTTTGTGTACCATGCTCCTATCGAGGGCAGGGCTGTGGCTCAGCTTGAGGTCTCCCACACCTTCCTGCAGGGCATTTTGCATCTGAACCCTCCCATTCAGGACCCGGTCCCTCCATGGGACCTCAATTTTATTTCAGAGAAACTCACTTTGCCTCCCTTTGAACTGGCTGCAAGTTGCGAGCTGCGCTTCCTGTCATGGAAAGCGCTGTTTTTAGTTGCTGTTACTTCGGCTCAAAGGATTTCCTGAGCTTCAGGCTCTCATGTATAAAGAGCCTTATTTGTTTTTTCACAAAGACAGGGTGTCTGCATACTAATCCTGAGTTTCTTCCTAAGGTGTTGTCGGAGTTTATTTTAAACCAATCCATCCAGCTTCTGGTTTATTATCCTGAGTACTCTAATCAGGGGAAGGCTTTGCTCCGTATTTTGGATGTACATAGAATCCTGTGTTACTATATGCACCAGACCAAGGCTTCTAAGAAGTCTGACAAGTTGTGTGTTTTGTTCGCCCCAAACAAAGGGCACACCTGTTTCCAAACAATGTTTGTCTAAGTGGTTAGCCATTTGCATTGTTTATTGCTACTGTAAGTACAACAAGGAACTTCCCGGAGTGGTTAAGGGCCACCCCACCAGGGGTATGGCTGCCTCCATGGCCTGTTTCAGAATTGTGTCTGCTGCGGACATTTGCACAGCTGCCACCTGGAGTTCTGTCCACACCTTCACCAAGCATTACAGTCTGGACATCGCCTTTCGGCGCAGGGCCAATTTCAGCCTCACAGTACTTCAGGGCCTTCTCTCCTGAGCTCTTAGCTACTAAACTGTCCTCCTCCCAGTGCTGTTTTCCTGGTCATGCCTGGAACTCCTTGAGACTCAGTCCTAGCGGTGTTGGCCTGCTGCAAGAGCCTTCCTCAAAGTAAGACAGTACAGTTACGTAAGAATTTACCATAACAGTAGATGTTCGAGAGAAGCTCTTGCAGTAGGCCCTGCTTTACCTCCCTCCTTCCGCCTACTGTTCCTTGTTTCCTTTACACTACTTCTGTTTTTCCTTCCTTGGCTCTCAGGAACCACCTCGGTACTCCATTTGCTGCCTACTCCGGGTCTCCAGAACTGAACTGAAGAGGGTGTGGGAGACTGCCTGCCTTTATAGGATAGGCTTACATCAGAAGAGGCTGACATCGGCAGTGGGCAGTCCCCCATGGTAGACTGCTAGCTAGAAAGTTTTCCATATGGTCCTGGCTCCTGGCGGCTAAGTCCTACGGGTGTTGGCCTACTGCAAGAGCTTCTCTTGAAGATCTACTGTTACGGTAAGTTCTTATGTAACTGTACTATCTCTGTTTCCGATTCCTTAGCTCAGTAGCTTTTTCTGAACTTTGTACCTCTCAGATTCTGTCATAAGTTTCATTCTGCAGGTGTGCTTCTAGCACAGACTCTCAATGGCTTTCCCAGTCGATGCCCTTCAAGTACATTTTCGCAGTTTTTCTTTTACAGGTTCCTTTCTGGCACAGTCTCTTACACCATATGAGCCCAGGAGAAGGCTCACAGAATGCCTGACCAGTAAACTCTGGAGTGGGCTTACCAGATTTGGGCCTGGCTAGGCTGTGCACTCAGTCCCACAGCAGCAGGTCTGATCACCTCAGTGCCTCTCTAACATTGCCACAAGGTCTTTGTGACCCCAGAAACATCTTTCCCTCAGTTCATTGTGTCATTAGTTAGGCAGTGCTGTCCATCAGTCCTTCTGCCCTATCCTGCACTTTGATTGGCTCTTTAAGCTAGTCGGTTCATCAGGGAGTCTTTGATTGCATAATTGTCCCCACAAGTCTCTTTGGTGCAGTCCTGGGCTTTCTAGCCTGCTGATTGGCTGAGCTGGGGGGGCAAGATGGCCATGCCATTGTCTAAAGGAGTCTTGTGCTCCAAACATCTTTATTTTGTTTGTTTTCTGTGCCCCATTATGTGTGAGCTAGCGCCAGGCTTTGTTGCAGCCCCCTTGGGCTATCTGGTCTGTGGTAGCAGTGGGTGCGTGAGTTTGCGGTTGGGCATGCTGGCTGAGTTGGTGGAGCTGGGAGTGCTGGGGAGGAGCCCCTGTAGCATGTGTGCCAGCTCATGTGCCACTGGCAGCAGTGGATTGTGTGGTGCAGAAGGCACCAAAAGGAGGAGGTGCCCTGTTTGTTCCTGTTCCCCTCTGCCACAATCAGGAGGAGGACTGGGTTGATGAAGTAAGGCAGCAGTTACAAAGACTTCAGGATGCAGGAGGCACCAAAGATTGTGCTGTAGCCCGGCTCTCCCTCTGCACAAACACATGGTCAATCAGGAGAAAGTCAACTGAACAACAACAGCAGTGCGGAACCCCGGTAGTGTGGCAGTAGCAATCTGGGTAAGCCCGCTCCCAAGGGGGATTACATTAAACTCTGATTAAAAACCGTCAAGCCAAATCAACATCAGGTATACTATCGGTAAATGACCCAAACAGTTTGAGCTAATTCCCCCTTAAAGGAGACTGTGTCCAAAATTGAATACTTCTACCCTGGGTAATTATAATGGGTGGTCGTAACTGTGGTACATCAACCAAATTAGACAGCAAAGGGATCACTTAGGCTATCAGATAAAGCACCACAGGCCCAATATTCAAACGTTTGCCTGGTGGGCAGAGTGATTGCCTGCAGTTTACCTGGAGTTCGCGCCTGGTCATACTACAGTCGTGGCCAAAAATATTGGCGCACTTGCAGTTTTTTCTAATAATGCACCATTCCTTCCAGAAAATTGTTGAAATTAAAAAGTATTTTGGTATCCACATACAGTGTATATTTCTTTGGTTTGCAGTGGAATAAAACACAAAAAGCAGAAAAATTTACTAAGTCTTAGCTTATTCCACACAGAAATCCTTAAATGGCCTGGGCAAAATTATTGGCACCTTTTAGAAGTAGTTAGAAATAATTAGATTTCAAGCAGATGATTCTCCTTCATTTTGGAATTGAACTCACCTGTGGTGAGTTGCAGGTGCCTGCAATATAAAAATCACTCTTTCAACCAGCTTGAATAGAGAAAAGGACTCATTCTCCTGTTTTGTGTCACTGTGTGTATCGCAATGAGCATGGAGAAAAGAAAGACAGCCAGAGAATTATCTGAGGAGGTCAGACAGAAGATTGTACCAAGCATGGACAATCTCAAGGCTACAAATCAATCTCCAGAGACCTTGATGTTCCTGTTTCCACCGTACATAATGTTATCAGGATGTTTAAGGCCCATGGCACTGTAGCCAACCTCCTGGGCGTGGCGCAAGAAAACTTGATCGAAGATTGCAGTGCAGGATTGTTAAAATGGTGAAGAAAGCACCTTGATCAACTGCCAAACAGATTCAAGCTGACCTTCAGACACAAGGTACGACAGTTTCAACTTGCACCATCCGTCGCCAACTCAATGAAAGGGGGTTATATGGTAGGAGGCCCAGAAGGACCCCGCTGCTGAGAGAAAGTCATAAGAAAGTCCGACTGGGGTTTGCCAAAACACAGCTGAACAAGCCAAAATCCTTCTGGGAGAATGTCCTGTGGACAGATGAGACCAAATTAGAGCTTTTTGGTAAAGCACATCATTTCTATGTTTACAGTAAACAAAATGAAGCCTTCAAAGAAAAGAACACCTTCCCTACAGTCAAACATGGAGGAGGTTCAGTGATGTTTTGGGGTTGCTGTGCTGCCTCTGGCACTGGGTGCCTTGAACGTGTGCATGGCATCATGAAATCTGGAGATTACCAGGCCATTTTGGAGCGCAATGTTGAACCCAGTGTCAGAAAGCTGGGTCTCCGTCGAAGGTTCATGGGTGTTCCAGCAGGTCAATGACCCCAAACACACTTCAAAAAGCTTCCAGGAATGGTTCAAGACAAGACGCTGGACTGTTCTGAAGTGGCCAGCAATGAGTCCAGATCTAAATCCCATTGAAAACCTGTGGAGAGATCTGAAAACAGCAGTTGGAAGAAGGCACCTTTCAAATCTGGGAGAGCGGGAGCAGTTTGCACAAGAAGAGTGGGCCACACTGCCAGTAGAGAGGTGCAGGAAGCTCATCCATGGCTATAGGAAGCGGTTGATTGCAGTTATTTTGACCAAAGGCTGTGCTGCCAAATATTAAGTCTAAGGTGTCAATAATTTTGTCAATGCCATTTCTTTTCATTTTCTGATTTAAAAGGGTATATTAAATTCTGAATCAAAAACAAAGGTTCTGTAATATTAACAGAGAAATAAAGAATTGTGGGGACCAAATACTGTACTGTTGTTAATTTCAACTTATGTTTAGAGGAATTGTGAGTTATTTGAAAAAGTGCAAGGGCACCAATATTTTTGTCCATGACTGTATTTAAAGGGGGCTTTTGTGCATGCAAAAAAAAAAATATGTGGTGGGCAAACGGAGGGGCATGGACAGGAATACTGGTGCCGTGAGATATTCAGCATATTTGTGCTGTGTGCAAAGAGGTAGCGCAGGCCACTTTGTACCATGCAATTTCCACTGATAAAAATCATGACTTACTCTGGGCAACCCTAGTGGCAGCTGGAGTAACTGCAGACAAGTACCAAGTTGGCAGCGGGGGAGCACCCTCACCCTCCGATCTCTATCCTGTAAAGTGAAAATATTTCCCTTGTGTCCTGTGGTCCCTGCCCCCCAAACTCACCTATAGCCATCCCATATATTTGTTCATAGTTCCCTGGTGTCCAGTGGTCCATCCCCGATACCTGGCACCCTACAACTAATCACATTCCTGGTGTCCAGCGGTCCCTCCCCAGTCCCTGATCCTGGGCTCCGTACCAATAATCATATTCCCTGGTGTCTAGTTATCCAGTCTTGATCCCCTGCCCTGTACAAATAATCATATGTTCTGTTGTCCAGTGGTCTTTCCCAGATCCCTGGCTCCATAAAAATAATGGTAATCCTTGGCATCCAGTGCCCCCCAATGTCTTGATTGCCAGCCCCATTGTAATAATCATATTTCCAGGCATCTAGTGGCACTTTCCACCCACTGATCCGTGGCGGCCCCCACCCCCGGCACCATGGGCACCAACAAACCGACCTTGCTAATCCTCCCTTATCTGAAGCTCCGGTGCCATGGATCCCATATAGTGACCAACACAGCCCTCCTCATACCTCTTCAGCTGGCCACCATATAGAAAGTCAGGGAGCGTGTGTCCTATGTATGGTGCAGGGTGCACATTCTCTATACTGTACAGGGAGCGCACAGCCTGTGTACTGTACATAGAGTGCATACTCCCAGTGTACGGCTTGACTTTTAAATACAGATTTTGACTTGGTACACCCTTTGGTTTCAAAAATGAACTATAATAGTAAGTGCTGCTAACTTTATATTACAAAGTTAAGTGTCTGTCTCATGGGAGGCATCCAAATTGAGAGAACATATCCATGGGTGAGCCTGTTGGCGCTTTGGTGTTATTTACATATGGGAGTATTCATAAACATCAGGTGGACGCTAAGAGCTTACTGCCAAGATTACAGTTTACATTAAAAATACAGAAAATATGTAATTTTAAAGATGATAGGAAACAGTTTTTACACCTCTAAATGCCCTGTAGTTGTTCTGTTATTGGCTCCCCACTATTCTGATGTTTTTTTTATCTTTTTTATTAAATTAATAATCTAATTTTGTTGCCTTTGTAACTACCCTGAATCCTTCTGTACTCAGCAGTTGCTGCTCTCTCTTTTCATTCTGCCTGAACATTCTGTGTCATCAGAAACACCCATTCAAACAACATGAAGTCTTGCTATATCATAGACATTAGCAGTTTGTTCCAGCTCTAGAACTGCCCCGGAGTGAAATGGTTAAAACCATTCCAAAATAGAATTTTGGCACGAGAGCAGCTCTATCTGTGTCATTTCAAACTTGAACTGTCAGATTCTGTACTCCGCTTCAGTGAACAGTCGCTCCGGAGATTTCTCCTTCTGCTCGGTTCATTTCTCGGTTTAAAAAGTGTTTTCTCGGTTGGATTTAACCGAGAATAGTTTTATTTAACCCCAAAAACCATTCGGTTCAAGCTCTATCTGTGGTAACCGTAAGTAAATGAAGGTTTTGTCTGTGTGGAACTTGTAAGTTATCGGTTCGGTTTGAACCGATCAGTGGGTTTAAAACTCATTTAAAACTAAAAGTTACTATTTTAGAGTCGGTTCCCGGTTCTTATCGGTTCTAAAAAGCGGATTTATTACGGTTTTCAATACCCGTGATACAGTTAGGAACTGATAAGGGTGTCTTGCCTGGCACTGCCGTTAAAAGGGCAAGTTTTTGGTTAGGCTGGCATTATGTCTGAGAAACCCAAAAGAAAAACCGGGCCACTGGTTTCAACACTGTGATGGTTGTGGGAAGTCTTTGCCAAGGCTGACCCACACACCACATGTGTTTATTGTCTGGGGTTTGACCACCTCCAGTCAGACTGCCAGGTATGTAAGAATTTCCTGCAGCCACCCTGGAAAAAGATTGGGCAGGCTCGGGAGCAGAGAGCCAAAAAGTCCGGTGACCCGGATGGCCAGCCGGTTCGGTGCCAACCGGACCAGAGGGAATGCCCTCTGACCAGGGCCAGACTTCCTCGGGCAAAGAAAGCTGGTTCTAAGGAACCAATTCCAGTAAAGAAAACAAGAAAATCAGCAGGTCTGGAGTCCAAAATTCCTTCTCCAACTGCTGCAGAGATAACAAAAGCCATACAAATTGTCCAGTCACTGTCTCAGGGTCCGTCCGAACCACCACTATCTGGTAAAGAGTCGGTTCGTCCGGTCCCAGTGGTTCAGGATTATGATATTGAGGAATTTTATGAACCAGAGGAGGGAGGAGGATTATGAACAGTATGAATGTGGCTGGGAAGGTGGGGTGTGCCCATTGAACGGACATCTCCCAGACAGACCTTTAGAATCTCCCCTATGCTGTCTGAGTCCCCATCTCATTTTATGTTTTATAAAAAGTTGCTGAAACCCTCCAGCTTCCTTTAGAAGAGGCTGTGGATGAGCAAGAGGAGCCTGATTTTGTAGAAATGATGGATATTCCAGAGTCTAGGAGATTGTCTATTCCTTTACATAAGTCTTTTAGGAAACAAACAATTAAAATTTTAAAGCTCTAATTCTGTGCCTCCTGTAGATAAAAGATGGGCAGAAGGTATACATTGTCAGGCCCTGATACAGAATTCCTTTCTCAGCAATGCAGTCATGTTGGGGTAGTTCAGGCTGCTGTACATGATAAAGCTAATATTCCTTGGCTTCACATCCTCCTGACAAGGATTCCAGGAAGATTGATGCCATGGCAAACAATGTATATGGCAGCCTCTCTGGGACTCAGGCAAGCAAATTATATGGCTTATGTAGCTAGGTATCAGAAATCTAGATGGGATACTGTTATGCAATTGGCCAAACAGGCCCATGGCCAGCTGGCTAGTGAACTAGAACAGGTGGCTGCTGATGGCATTGAAGCCTCTAAGGTTCAGTTTCATGCTGCTGTGGATGTTAATGATGTTTCCTCTAGGGTCATGGCCACATCTGTCACCTGTAGTAGGTTGGCCTGGCTCAGGTGTACTAGTTTGTCACAGGATACCCAGACTAAGGCTATGGATTTTCCTGTGGTGGGAAATTCTCTGTTTGGAGAGCAGACAGAGAATTACATGAAGAAGATGGATGAATATAGGACTACTTACAAGAGTGCCCAGGCTAAGGAGCGGCAAGCCACTCCTCAAAGGCATGCCCCAGGGGTAGGGTAGGCCTTTCACAGCCTTTCTACCAGACTCAGGCCTCCTCTGCCTTTGCTCAGAGGTGCTTCTTCAGAGGCAGAGAGGCAGATGAGGGTGAGCAGACCTGCTCCCACCCCCAGCCTAAAACTCCTTTGAAACAGGCACCCTGATGGGGTGCCCAGGCCGGTCTCCTGTACCAGTGGGGGGCAGGCTGGCTTACTTCAGTCAGGGGTGGGCTTCTTTAACCTCAGACAAGTGGGTTCTGAAGTAGTAAGCCAGGGTCTGGTTCTCAGCTTCAAAAAGTTTCCCAAGTTGAGAAGCAGACTTTTTCTACCTGCAAGTGCTTCAGAGACCCTCGCTCTGGAAACAGAGGTCTCATCCCTGTTAGCTCTCAGAGCAGTAGAAAGGGTTCCTCCCCTGCATCAGGGCAGGGGTCTGTATTCCAGATACTTCCTTACCCCAAAAAAGACAGGAGAATGGCGGCCCATTTAAGATCTCAGATATCTGAACAAGCATCTTTTGAAACCAAAGTTCAAAATGGTAACTCTGGCAATGATTTTACCTTCCCTAAGGCCAGGGGACTGGCTAGCCTCCCTGGACCTCAAGGATGCCTATTTCCATGTCTAATCAGAAGATCCCATGAAGTACCTCAGATTCTAACTGCCCTCAGGTCATTACCAGTTCAGAGCAATGCCTTGACCTTACCTCTGCTCCAAGGGTATTCACAAAGTGTCTAGCAGTGGCCCACTTAAGGAGGCAGAGGATTGCTGTTTTTCCTATCTAGACGACTGGCTCATTGTAGGCCAGTCCCCAGAACAGGTAAAATCTCACCTGCAGGTCACCCAGCAGCTTCTCACCTCCCTGGGTTTCTGCTACAAACCTACCAAAGTCGGTTCTGGAACCAGTCCAGGTACTCACCTTTATAGGGGCAGAATTGGACACAAAGCTAGCCAGAGCCTTTCTTCCCCAGAAAGGGTAAGGAATTTAGTGGCTCTGGCCTCTTCCTTCCTCTGCAGGTCTCTCGACCAGCAAGACACTTTCTACAGCTCCTGGGGCACATGGCTGCATCCACAGCTGTTGTGCAGGAGCCAGATTTCAGATGAGAGACATTCAGTTTCACTTGAGAACCTTTTGGTCTCAGAGAAGAGACCCCTTTCAAGTTGGTCCCAGTGACTCGAACCTTGATCCTAGCTCTCCAGTGGTGGCAGGATCAGAGCAATTAAAGAGGGGTCCCCTTCATTTCCCCTTCTCCGACTGACTCTCACTACAGATGCTTCCCTTCTGGGTTGGGGAGCCCACATGGGCGACCTTTCCCTCAGGAGTTTGGTCCCCAGGAATCTCTGCTCACATCAATTTGCTGGAACTCAGAGCTGTCTTTTTAGCTCTTCAAGCTTTTTCTGCATCTGTCACGACAAGGTGATACAAGTCAGAACAGACAACACCACAACAATGTGGTACATCAACAAACAGGGGCACTCGGTCTTGACCTTGTGCACCGAGGCAATGAGTTGTGGTCTCTGGCCTATTCCCTGAACACTTCCCTCATAGCAGTTCATCTTCCAGGGAAGGACAATGTCCTAGTGGATGCTCTCTAGGATTTCCCAGGGCCATCACAGATGGTCCCTGGATCCTCAAGTGCTGGGATAGTTTTTGCCAGGTGGGGCATCCCTCAGATAGATCTTTTTGCAGCCCCAGACAATCACAAACTTCCTCTGTTCTGTTGCAGGCCTCCAGTGCTGGGCTCAGTTCCCCTGGATGCCCTTCATCTGGATTGGGAGGGGAAGTTCCTCTATGCTTCCCCCTTTCCTCTCCTATTCAAAGTACTAGTCAAATCAGATCTCCAGCCTTGCAGGGTGATTCTGATTGCCCGGATGGAGCCAGGCAGCCCTGGTACCCACTCCTTCTGTCTCTGACAGTCCATCTTCCCTGTGCCTCCCCAGGAATCACAATCTGTTGACTTGTGCCCAGGAAGGGTTTGGTATCGGACCTCAAATCCCTCAACCTCAAGGCCTGGCTCTTGAGGAGTTAGAGTTTGCTGATTTACACCTCTGTCAGGGTGTTCTTGAGATCCTAAAGGCTTCCAGAAAGCCTTCCACTAGAGCTACTTATAGTTCTAAATGGAAAAGGTTTTCCATTTGGTGTGCTGGAAAATATTTCCCCAGAATCTGCTGAATTGCCCTTTTGTTAGATTACATGGTACATCTTAATTCCTTGGGTCTCAGACCAGCTACCCTGAGAGTTCATTTGGCAGCTGTGTCTGCTTTTTGTGTCAGCAGGAAAGTCATCCCTCTTTCCCTCTCATCCTGTGTTTTCCAAGTTTTTTAAGGGGTTACTCCATACTAATCCTCCCTTTCAGGAACCGGCCCCTGCTTGGGACCTTAATGTTTGCATTGCCCAGTTAATGCAACCCCCTTTTGAACCTCTGTCTTCTGCAGAGCTTAAGCACCTAACTTGGAAAACTGTTTTTCTAGTAGCTATCACTTCTGCCAGACGCATAAGTGAATTGCAAGTCTTGTCAGTGGAGATTGACTTTATTTCTTTCCACAGGTATAAGGTAGTCCTTAGGACTAATAGGAAGTTTTTGCCTAAGGTGGTTTCAGATTTCCATCTTAATCAATCTATCTCCCTTCCAGTATTTTTCACTGATCACTCCTCTTCGGGTGAGAGGAGGTTGCACAGCCTGGATGTTAAGAAGGTGGATTGTCTCTTGTATCCAATTTTGTTATCAGAAGTGGGCAGAGCCCCAGTTTGAGGGCTCATTCTACAGGGGTACAGCTGCGTCTCTAGCTGCTGCCAGAGATATCCCTTTATTAGAGATTTGCCAGGCTGCTACTTGGAAAGCGGTACACACTTTTACAAGCATTACTCCCTGGATGTCCAGGCCAGGAGAGATGCTCGGTTTGGCACAGCTGTTCTTCAGAGCCTGTTCCCTAAGTAGGTTCTGCCCCTCCTCCATGGAGGTACTGCTGTGTATTCTGCTAATGTCTATAATATAGCAAGACTTCATGTTCTTTGAAGAAAAAATTACTCACCTTAGTAATGTTGTTTCTTCTAATGGAGTCTTGCTATACTATAGACCTCCCCCCCAACCTGCCCCTCTCAGAACCTCTACTTGGTGGTGTGCAGGCAACTTAGTGTGGGCACTACTTATGCCCTGTTAGCATTTTGTCCCCTTTGGGACTTTGGGGGTGTGTATGTGTGCGCGTGTGTGTGTTTTATTATACTTATGTTCCATTTTCATATTATTAGAATTGTGTTAGTATTTCTGGTCCCCTGACTTGAGTCTTGGGTGAGGGACCATCAGTGGTTGTTATTATTTAGGTAGCCATTTGGCTAGTGTAGGTTACAGCTTCCACACAGACCTTAGTGAGTTTAGCTCGTAAAGATCTGACAGTTCAAGTTTGAAGTGACACAGATAGAGCTGCTCTCGTGCCAAAATTCTATTTTGGAATGGTTTTAACCATTTCACTCCGGGGCAGTTCTAGAGCTGGAACAAACTGCTAATGTCTATAATATAGCAAGACTCCATTAGAAGAAACAACATTACTAAGGTGAGTAATTTTTTCTTCCAGGCGATTCAGATGAATAGCATGGAATGGGAGTTATTGATGTCATAGAATGTCTTAGAAATATGAAAATCAAGAGCTGTAGCTGGTGAGGACAGTGGAACTCAAATAAGTCTGAAGGCACCCCAAAGCTAGATTGATTATTTATCAAAAATCATCAGAGCATATCAGAATACATAACTGGCATGGAAGGGTAGTTAACTATGCAAGACTCATTTCCTGTCCTCTTTTAAGGCTCATTTTGTAGTTATATATAGCATAGAGCCAGTAAGAAAGCAGCAGGGAGTGCAGGCACATTTGTTTTAATAGGATGCAAAAACAGCAGAGAACAGCTGACAGTATCCAATTAAGCTCCCCCTCTATAGCCTGTTTCATCTTCCCAGGGACCCTGTAGGCTGGCTGCCTCAGTGGCGTCCCTTTTCCTCATGGTGCTTAGCCATTGTGATATACCCTTGTCCCCTGCGAAGGTGTGTCGGAAATAATGCAGTACTTTACTCAGTGACGTCCCTTTTCCTCATGGTACTTAGCCATTGTGATATACCCTTGTCCCCTGCGAAGGTGTGTCGGAAATAATGCAGTACTTTACTCAGACACGTCCCTTTTCCTCATGGTACTTAGCCATTGTGATATACCCTTGTCCCCTGCGAAGGTGTGTCGGAAATAATGCAGTACTTTACTTATTTCTGCTGCCTGTGCAGGTGTTAGCTGTTCAGGGAGGCTGATGGCATCCACAGATGTTCTTCCCTGGACGTCTCCAAGGAGATCCTATTAGTTAAACTGTAGCTTTCTTTTATAGCAGAGGTTGATTTAACACAATGTGCCTTGTAGACTTCAATGGGTGTGCCACCGTGCTCTCCCTAGTTAGATGTCACAAAACATCTGAGCCGGGGGGGCGGTTTTGGCAGACTGTAAAGTGGAAAGGAGCGGCTGGCTGCTTACTCTGGCCAATTTATGATCCTTTCCCTTCAGGACTGGACTACTTGAAAAATTTCACTTTATAGCTCAACAGACTTTTTGCCAGTATTAGGTACTGGGCTGTGGCATTTAAAAAGCCCTTGTATTAATCTTAAACATTTCCTTCATTTTCCTTGCGTTCCCTGGGGCAGGAGTTCTGTCATATCAGGGCATATCATGGTAGATGTCAGTGCAGTGCAATAGGTGGGACCATTTCTGTGCAGCTGGTATTTTCCTGTCTGGATCCTTAAACCACAGTAGTGTTACAACAAGAAACAACTTGCAATAAAAAATGACATACAGTCACAAATGATAAAATGTTTTTTAAGTTACGTTAATTTTGATTTAATTATTTTCCTTCTGTTTTTCTGTAGACTCCCACTGAAAGATTATAAATTACTGATGTGTGATATAGAGCAGCAGTTGGTAGCAGTCACCATCCACTCCTGTAGCTCCTCTGGATCTCGGTATTTCCATATCATTGAAGATATGATAACATTACTGGGATATCTTCAAAAGTGCAAAAACAGAAAGACGCAAGGTAAGTGTTGGTTTTCAACCCTAGGAAAACAGTCAAGAATCAAAAACGTAGCTCTCAGTTTTTTAGACATTAATGGCATTCTGTATTGTCACATGGAGACAACAGATGCAAAAGGCTAAATGCTGCCACTGCCATCCCAGGACACCTGTGGAAACAGGATTATCTTCCTGGACATAAAGTCTCCACCACTCATTCACACTTATGGGATCTACGCTGGAGGCGCTAGGACCCAGCGGGACCAAACATTTTGCAGAGGGTTGGCGCCAGAGATGGAGCATCAGCTCGTGCGGCAATGACTATCTCGGCGTCGACCCTCCAACCGCCTCAGTTCCTTTTTTCCCACCGTCAAGTGCACTTCAGTGATGACGTCACTTGCCCTCCGGGAGTCAAACTTCAAACTAGCAGCATCGTTTTTCAGTTTTATTGTTTTGTAATAATATCTCGAATAAATACCGCTTAGTTTATTTATTCTTATTAAAGAAAAGAAGTCTCAGCCTACATTGACGGAGTCGACTACGAGTGGGTCAGGTGACTGTAGGGAGACTTCGTATGAAAGCTGTTCAGTCAGCCGGGCTGGGTCCGGTCCACCACCCTCTCTGGGGGGGAGGGCCTGACAATGGACAGTCCAATGCCCAAGGGGATGGGCGGTCCCCTGGGAAGCATAAAAGTAAACGGTCGCACTCTCGGCACCGTTTGGCCTCGAACTCTTCTTCGGCCCACAGGTCAAGAAAGAGAAGGCATCACTTGAGGTCGCCCCTGGTGTGTCTGCGCGTAGACGGTCGGTTATTGGGGCTAGTTGCTGGTCTCCTCCTTCAGAGTCGCCGGTTTCTGTTTCTGGTCGCCGACCTCTTCGACATCGGAACCCTACCCCACCCTCTGGTAGGTCTTCAGATGAGCAGTTTCATCAGTGGGCTGCTGTTATGGAGCAATTGGCTCGGAGGTTGGTCCAGCTGCCTGGCCCAGTCACTCCAGGGCCTTCTGGCTTTTCGGGGGATCGGGTAGGGCGGTTGGTCCTCCCTTGTCACGCGGCACCGTCTTCAGTGCCGTCAACTCTGCGCTTAGGTGTTTCCCCCCCTCACATGGCTGCAGCGCAGGGTGCCACACCGATGCCTCTATCTCCTGGTATTCATCCTTCTTTCTCCTTAGGTCCTGTTTTACGGAGCCTTGGGATGTTTTTGGCGCCTTCGGCATCAATGGCTCGTTCTGTGCCGTCCTCAGCATCGATGCGACTGTCTGCGCCATCCTCAGCGCCACTGGGGTTGTCAGCACTGTGCGCCTCGTCGGTGACATCTTTAGCGCCATGCGCCTCGTTGGCTCCATCTTCGGTGTTGTGCGGCTTTTCGGCACCGTGCATTTTTTTCAGCGCCGTGCCCTTCTTTGACGCCGAGGCCTGTTAGGGCGTCGTCCAGTCTTCAAGGCTCCTCTTCTCTGAATCCTTTTCCTTCCTCCTTTCCTTCTGATTTTCACTCCTTTCCTGTCCATGCAATCCCTCCTGGGCTGTCAGGAGATGATATTGAGCCAGACCCAGACCTTAGGCTGGGTGATGACATGGAAGGAACAGGATCTAATCATGTTGCAGAGCCTGTGGTCAAGGACCTGTCATTTAAGTCTCTGCTGAAAAATTTGAATTCCACTCTTTCTTTCCAGACTACAGATATCGATCCTGGGAAGCTGTTAAGACTCCAATACCTCCATGTTCTGGAGATCCCTATGGATTTGACTCCTCCGGTACAGCCCTTCTTTGAAACACTTTCTCAAATGGTATGGAATAATCCTGTTCTCATTCCTTCTGTGGCTAATTCCATAGATAGAAAGTATGCTGCTCTGAAGGATCGACCCATCTTGGCCTCCCAGGCCTTTGCGGACCTTATTGTAGTCCTGGCGGAGAATGATAAGGCTGTTCTCCCTCAGGCATCTTCAGCCCAGCCTATAAACAAAGAATCTCGCAAGATAGACACCTTAGGTAAGAGAGTCTTTGCTGCCTCTACCCTGGGCATGTGTATTGCCAGCTACCAGAGCTATTGAGTATGTTCTTTGGCAGTCACTCAAACAAATGGTAGAAACTCTGCTGGAGTTGGACACTAATTTGGAGCTATTTCAAACCATAACCAGGGGTATCGATTCCAACAACCAGCAGGTTAAAGCAGCTATGGACACTTCCAATACTGCTTCACGGTTGGCAGCGGCAGGCATCTGTACTCGCCGCCACTCCTGGCAGCGCACTTCAGGTTTCACGAATGATGCCCAGCAACAGGTCATGGCGTTGCCCTTCGATGGTATGTCTCTCTTCAGTCCTCAAGTAGAACAAGCTCTAGAGGCCACACAAAAGACTAGGTCAGCCATTAAATTGGCTCGACCTCCTCCGCCCAACTATAGGAAATGTAACAACGCCAGTTTCATAACCATCAGTCCTTTCGAGGCAAAGGCAGGGGAGGTTTTAATAAAAATCAAGCCCCTCAACCTCAAAAGAAAACACAACAGAATGCTCAAGGACCCAAAGTGCCGTGTGCTTCCTTCTGAGTTTCTGTCCCAAGTCCCACCTCAGCTGCCGGAGGGCGACTTCTTAGCAGTGGAAGGTCATCTGACTCAATTCTACAACCAGTGGAAATCTATAACATCAGACAAATGGGTCCTCTGGATAATCTGCGAGGGGTATTCCCTCAGTCTTTTAGAGACCCCTCCGGATCTTCCCCCCAAACGACAGCCCAGACTGTCGACAGTTCAGTCAGAACTTCTCGCCTCTGAGATACAAGGCCTTCTGAACAACAGGGCAGTAGAAATAGTTCTATTGGATCAATGGACACAGGGTTCTACTCCCACTACTTTCTTGTTCCAAAGAAAACTGGGGGCATGCGCCCTATTTTCCTATTTTGGACCTCAGAAAACTGAACAGATTTCTTCCCAAGGAAAAGTTCAAAATGATGTCTCTGGGAACCCTTTTACCCTTGCTTCATCAACACGATTGGCTAGCTTCCCTGGACATGCAGGATGCTTACCAACATATTCCTATTCACCCAAAATATCACAACTACCTAAGATTCATGGCTTTGGGCCAACATTGTCAGTTCAGAGTCCTGCCCTTTGGGCTGTCCTCGGCGCCATGAGTTTTTACAAAGTGGTGTGCAATTCTCGCAGTACATCTCAGAAAAATCAGAATCCCAGTGTTCCCTTATCTGGACAATTGGCTTTTAGCAACTCCATCCAGACAACAGACTCTCGATGCCATAGCTACGGCTGCGGATTTTCTCACATCCATGGGATTCCTGCTAAATCTCAAGAAATCTCAGCTACAGCCCTCCCAGAACCTCTTCTTTATAGGAACCCTTCTGGATACCACCTGTGCGAAAGCCTTTCTTCCAGAGGACAGATGGAGCAATATCCTACAGATGGCCCGACACATCAGAGAAAACAGCTCAGTTCCAGCTTTCTCGATGCAACGGATGTTAGGCCTCATGGCTTCCTCAGTGTTCACGGTGCCCCTAGCACGTCTCTACATGAGAACGTCTCAATGGATGCTCAGTACTCAGTGGTCCTCGACTTTTCATCCGCAGTCCTTTCTCATCAAGGTGACAGAACCTTTCAGGTGGTCACTCACCTGGTGGTTGCAAGAGGACAATCTTCTAAAAGGATACCCCTTTCCTCCTCTGGATCATCAGATTTCTATCACCACAGACGCGTCCCTGTCAGGAAGGGGAGCTCACTGTCAGGATCTCCACACTCAGGGTACGTGGAATCAGGTCAAAGCCCAGCTTCACATAAACATCCTGGAAATGAGAGCCGTCCTCTATGCAGTCCGAGCCTTGAAGGACATTCTTTGTCACAAGAACATTCTCCTTCAGGCGGACAACAAGGCAGTGATGTATTACATCAACAAGCACGACGGCGCACATTCTTATCCCTTGTGCACGGAAGCAATGAGAGTGTGGGAATGGTGCCTAGATCACAAGGCTCTTATTCAGGCTGTCTGCCTGCCGGGAATACAGAACGAACTAGCAGACCGTCTCAGCAGAACGGAGGCATACCCTCACGAGTGGTCTCGCGACTCAACCGTAGTTCAGTCGCTGTTCGCAGAGTGGGAACTCCAGACCTGGACTTTCTTGCATCCCTACTCAACGCAAAACTGCTTCTTTTCTGCTCCAGAAATCCAGGGCCTGGCATTTTCTGTCATGATGCGTTCAAGCTGCAGTGGACAAAACGCTTTCTATATGCCTTTCCTCCTCTTCCCGTAATCCAGAGGGTACTTCTCAAATTCGAGTCTCAGGGACACAAGATGATTCTCATTGCTCCCTTCTGTCCTCGACAGATATGGTTTCCATTACTCAGTAGTATGGTGGAAACCCCTCCAAAGGCGCTTCCCCTTCAGACGAACCTTCTGACCCAGGATCCTCTGGTCCATCCCAATCTGAGGTCGCTTCATCTTCACGCTTGGCTCCTGAGGAGATAGAGGTGAATAGGTTCAATGCCTCTCGGAGAGTTTCTGACATTCTTTTGGTTGCGTGAAAGCCAGCAACCAGAAAGACTTACACTGCAAAATGGGAGCGTTTTTCCCCGTGGTGTGCATGATCCTCTTTGAATCCGTTTTCCTGCCCACCCAACAAAGTTTTAGAGTACCTCTTAGACCTCTCAAATTCAGGTCTTCAGTACTCTACAATCAAAGTTCACCTTTGTGCCATTTCAGCCTATCGTGAGCCATTACTTTCTTTATCTCTGGCTCAGTTACACGTTGAATTAGAGGTTTCTTAAGTTTCGCATACCAGACCCCCTGTCAGATGTCCAGTTGCAGCTTGGGACATTAATCTCATGCTAGACATGCTCACTAGAAAACCTTTTTGAGCCACTAGCTATCTGCAAATTGAAATTCCTCACTTGGAAAACGGCCTTCCTGGTGGCCATCACCGCAGCCAGGAGTTTCTGAAATACATGCTCTGGTAACAGACCCTCCGTACACTGTATTTCACAAGGATAAAGTAGTTCTTAGGACCCATCCTAAGTTCCTCTCTAGGGTTGTCTCAGAATTGCATTTAAACCAACCTTTGGTCCTACCTACTTACTTTGCTGATTTCCAGAATGAAGGAGAACACACCCTTCATTCTTTAGATGTTAAAAGAGCTTTACGCTTCTATTTAGATAGAACAAAGGAAATTCGCAAAGCTCAACAACTGTTTGTCTCCTTCAACGAGACCCGGCTGGGTCAGCCTGTCGCTATCAGATGCATCTCAGCATGGCTGGTGGCATGTCTTCGCCACTGTTATTCCATGGCACAGGTCAAGCTGGAGGGCAGAGTGTATGCTCACTCTACTAGAGCAGTCGCGGCATCCATGGCAGAAATCCGCAATGTGCCCATTGCGGACATTTGCAATGCAGCTACTTGGAGCTCAGTGCATACATTTATTAAGCACTATGCACTGGACGTCCATGCCAAACGAAACCTTTTGTTTGGCAGGACTATCCTTAACGGACTTCTGTCCTGAATTCGTGAGCTCTTGGTTTTCCTGCTGCCCTCTCGGGATTTTTTATCGGTACTCTCCATAAGTGTGAATGAGTGGTGGAGACTTCGTCCAGGAAAATATGGAAATACATACCTACCGTAATTCTTGATCTTCTTGGACGAACTCTACACCACTCATTCACACGCCCACCCTCCATCCCCTGAGCTCACCTCTCTGTTTTGGTCTTCTCTCCCTCAGTGTTTAGGCTATGAAGACTTCTTTGTTGACCGTTCTTATACGGGTTGTTCGGACTATCTTATGTCCGATTTGTGTTAGACTAGTCTTTCTAGGTTAGTTGCGCTGCACCTCCTCGGGGGGGGGGGGAAGGTACTGAGGCGGTTGGAGGGTCGACGCCGAGATAGTCATTGCCGCACGAGCTGATGCTCGCGGCACCACTCCTCACGGCTCCATCTCTGGCGCCGACCCTCTGCAAAAAAAGTTTGCTCCTGCTGGGTCCTAGCATCTCCAACGTAGATCCCATAAGTGTGAATGAGTGGTGGAGACTTCGTCCAAGAAGATCAAGAATTATGGTAGGTACGTAATTTCCATTTTTTTGCTTCTTACAGGGCTTTCCTAGATAATTTTTTTGTTTAACTGTGTCTTTATTCTCCAGTCTGTGATTGATCTACCCTGTGAATCTGCTGTTGGTGCTCTGGGGTGTGCCCTGGTTGAGACCAGATCAGGTGGTGGTGTTTTCACTGCTTGGCATCCCTCTTGTTACTCCCCACCTCCAGTAGCCTACATAAAGTGGCTTACTGCTGAGGAGCCAGTGCAGGGGCCTTGTGAGTCCATCATAGGGACCCTTACGGGGGTGTATCACTGTACCTGCTGACCAGCAAGGCAGGGGATCCCAGCTTACATCCATGGGTCACTGCCAACCGATGCAGATATGTGCTTGCTCTGTCCTCCAAGATCTCCATAGCCTGCCTTCTGCCCTTGCACTTCAGTGGCTGATGGGCAGATGAGCTTAATGTTGCTGCCACACTGTCAAGCCACTCTCACTCTCATGTTTGGTCATCTGCAGCCTAGGTGGAGTTTTGTTATTGTTTGCCTTTGTCCTGGGCCACAAGGGGCCAGGCAAGCAGGAGTTAAGACTGCAACTCCTCCCAGAAACTGACTGTTTTCTTCTGTCCTGCACTGCTACATTCAGCTGGTCTGTGACTAGATCAGGGTCCGAGATTTGACCTGTACTCCACCTGGAATGTAGGGGCCTTCACCTCTTTACCATCAGAGCAACCTGTAATATTTAAATAACTAATTGTGTCTATGTATGACATAGCAGCCCTCGGAAAAGGGATATTTTTCTTCTGTTATCATTGGCATCTTGGCTACTTTCAAACCTAAAGCAGGACTACCTCTCAGAGTATGTTTCTGTTAGATGCAGCTGCCATACCAAATTCATGTTACAGTTTTTAACCACCTGGATTCCTTTATTTTCACATTAATTCAGTATCCACCAGACATGCAAGAGTTCCTTGAAAAGTGATTGGCTAGATCTTTACTTCTCCCCGTTCATAGGTTGGAACTGCGTCAGGAGGTTAGAAATCTATTATGACTCGCCACATATCAGTGGTACCTTCTGGTCAGTTTGTTTCCTGTATATGCTGATCTAATAATGTTTTGAACATGTCCATAGTACCACTAGAGACTACTTGTTCAGGCAGTGCGTTCCACATATCCACCACCCTTTGGCTGAACCATCTACCTCTCCTCTCGGTGTTGTACATATCCCCTCTTAAGTCTAAGCTCATGTGACCTGGTTGCTCTGTTGTTTTGGCTTTTATTTAATCATGCTTTCCCAAATTCCATCATTGTTGAAAGCTTTGTAGACAAAGCATAGGTCTCCTCTGATCCTTCTATACTTTAATGGAGAACATGCTCAATTCACCCAGCCATTCCTGATGTGACATATTTTGCACCTTCTCCATCATGTTAGCACTCCCAATACTCTGTGGAGCACAAAAAGGAGCACAGTATTCTATGTGTGGTCTCACAAGCAATGAATATAGTGGTACAAGTACTCTAAAGTCTCTGCTTTTAATGTTTTTATAGTAACACACCATTATTTTACTGCAATTTTTAACCATCTCCTTAGTATGCATATCAAATGACAGGTTGTTTGTAATGGTTATCCCCAAATTTTTTTCATCTGTAGTAGTCGGAATCACTTTATTATTCAGTGGGTAAGTAGCCATGAGATTATTGTGGCCTAAATGTATTACCTTACATTTTTCCCTCACTAAATGTTAGTCTTTTCTTTCTAGCCCATTGTTCAATTTGGGTTAGATCTTTTTGAAAGTTAGAAATGGCTTCAAAGTTATTAATAATTGCCCCTATTTTCATGTCATCCGCATATTTACATTCCCAGGAGTGGTCTGTGGTCTGCATGGATGACACATAAATATTAGAGTGTTGGGCCTAATGCAGATACTTGAGGTACTCCACTAGTCACCTTGCCCCAGTCAGAATAACACCCCCTGATGCACACTTGCTGGCATCTGTCTAACCATGATGTTACCCGGAATATCATATTTGAGGGTGATTCTGTTTCATAAAGTGCCTCAGTCAGTTCTTTATGTGGGACAAAGTTGAAAGCTCTGGAATAATCCAGATATACCACATCCACAGGTAGTCCCCCTGTCTATAGCACTACTAACAGGCTTAAAAAACTGTAGTAGTGTTGTTGAACAAGACCTCATCTGACAGAATCTATGCTGTTATATCGACTAAGCCATTATCTTTTATATGGCTTTTCGTCCTCTCTCTTATGAATTCTTCCAGTACCTTACCCAGAACCGACGTAAGGCTTATGGGCCTATTATTTTTTTATGTCACTCCTGCCCCATTTTTAAAAAACGGGGGTCACATTAGCTTCCCTCCATTCAGCGATTGTTGTACCTTCTATTATGGATTGATTAAATAGGGTTGCAGCAGGACCTGACAGAACCTCTTCCAGCTCTCTGTGTCCCATCTGGCCCAGCTGACATATCAATTTTCATTTTCTTTAATTTTTCCAATACCCATTGTTTGGCTGCTTTCGAGGCATCCTTGTTCAGATGAACTCCATTATTTAAACTATTTTCTACTGTCTCTTTGTTTTGAAACATGCTCACAAAATAGTTAAATTTTGTGGCCTTTTCTTGTTCATTATCTATTATGATGTTCCCGTCAATTAATGGACCTACAAGTCTTTGACAACTCTTAAGGCTACTCACATAATTAAAAAAATGTTTTTTATTATCTTTAACTAGCGTTGCCGTTTTTATTTCAGCTTCTAATGTAGCCTTCTTAATCAGAAATGTACATACATTTGCCTGAGTTTTGTATTTTTTCCAGTTTTCATCAGTGGGGTGATGTCTCTGCTTTTTAAATGCATTTTTCTTTTTCCTAATATTTCTCTTTATTTTCCTGTTGAACCATTGAGGTACCCTGCCTGCTCGATTATACTTGTCTCTGGTATGAATTCAGTGACACAGTAGTTTAATTCAGTTTTTAACAAACCCCATGTTGATTCCAATGACAAATCCTCCAGTTCCCTTTCCCAATCCCAGGACAGTAAATAATTCTTCATCAGATTATAGTTTGCTTTATTATAGCATTTCAACCTAGTTGTTCCTTTGCTGTTTCCCCAGGATACATTATATATTTTGTTTTTGATGACCGGTAGGTGCACTAGCCATAGCAATGACTATTTCCAGGCACGACCCGGGAGGGTACAAGACAGAAACAATCAGATAACAGGTTACAATATATGGATTCACAATATACAAACATAGGAGTTAGAACAGGCTAGAGTTTAAAAACAGTCTTAGTAATATGCTTAAACAAAGTCAAAAATAAGAAACGAAAGTAAGGAGAGTAAAAATTACAATAAGGCAAATATTAGTTTGATTCGGTCATAAGTGCTAACAATACCATGGAATTCAAGGAGGATTATAACTAGGTGATGGAGGTATCAGAGTAGACAATATAGGACAAATCAGTAGAGATTAAAGTTGAAATAGGGAAAATATTAGATAGGGAAGAGTAAGATCAGAAAGGAAGAAGGTGACCCAGTGAGAGATAGAAGTCACAAGGTTATAAGAAGGCAGGAAGCAGGTGTAATGAAGAAAGAGCTAATGGTTGGCAAGGGTCGGTAACCTGTGAAGTGGTGTAGGTTCAGTAGGCATAAGGAGAGGAGCCAAAGGCTAGGGTGGATTGAAACGGGAGCAACTGCTGGAGTCTACAAGATAGTCGAAATAATTTTTTTAAAGGAGACATGGGATGATGCTGAGCGAATACTTAGGTGGAAGGGAGTTCCAGAAATGGGGTCGTTGACAGGCAAAAGCACTAGCGCCTTTGGATGTTCGGTGTCTGGGGATGAGGACAGGGGCATTATCAGCAGAGCAAAGACCATAGCTGGATAAGTGACTTAGAAACAGTCCTGCAAGTGGTTTTGGGATTTGGGATCTGATAACATTATCTATGATCGACTGATACACATAAGATCTGGATGCAGAAGGGGAGAGCCAACCAAGATCAGAGTAGAGGAGGCAGTGGTGTTTCAAGTGTGGTGAGGAGGATGCATAGCGACAGGTGTTATTATAGGTAACACCCCATTTTAGAAGACTCGATTTCCCAGCAGCGGCATAGGTTGTGATACCGTAGTTGAGACACAGTAGTAGTATGCCATGAGCTATAGCAAGCCTAGCGGATGGTGTGAGCACATAGCTAGTCTGGTAGGCAATGCCAAGTTTCATGTTTACCAATTTGCAAGTCTGCTGAATATGGAGATTGAAGCTGAGAGTTGGGTCAAGGGTGATACCTAAATATTTAAATGATTCTGCTACCCCAACAGATGAGCCACTTGCAGAGGAGACATGGAATTTAGATTGGGAGAGTTTGAGTTTAGAATTGGAACCAGATAGCATGTCTTGAGTCTTTCCTTCATTCAGGAGAAGTTTATTTGTCATCAGCCATTTTTGAATGATTTGGAGGTCCTGGGAGAGTCGAGTGTTGATGTCAGTTATATTCTTCGCACTGGTGTACAGGACAATATCATCTGCATATAACAGGGAGTGTGTGTGAGCAAGGTTGGAGGTGATATTATTTATAAATGTGGAAAAGAGCAGGGGACCTAAGATGGACCTTTGCGGCACTCCAATATTAATGGAAGCTTTGTCAGATAAAGTTGAGTTAAATTTAACTGTCTGAGTCCTGTCAGCTAAGTAGCTGCCAAACCACCTGACAACATTAGGTGAAAAGCCTAAAGATTTATGAGTTTTTAGGAGGATAGGGTGGTTGACTAAATCAAACGCTTTAGTCATAGCAATAAAAATGGCCCCAGTGAGAAATCCAGAGTGCATGGCAAGTAGAGTATCAGATGTAAGCTTGAGAAGTGCAGTAGTGGTACTGTGACCTTTACAGAAACCAGTTGGGCAGTTGTAAGAAGGTCAAATTGTTGGAGAAAGTGTGTAGTTTGAGTGGCAACAAGTTTCTGAAGCAGTTTACTAAGAACTGGCAGGATGGCAATTGGCCTATAGTTGGAAGGATCTTTACGGTCACTTTTTTTGAAAACCGGAGTGATTCTAGCTGTCTTCAAAACATTTGGTATGTGACTTTGGCAGAGGGAGAGGGTAAAAATCTTGGCAAGAGGAGCAGCTGTATGGGGGGCAGCAAGTTTTAGCAGCTTAGGTTCAAGGTCATCAGCCCCGGTCACCGCGTAATCCGAGATATTATTGAGCAGTCTTACAACATCTCTGTAAGAGACTACCTTGAAAAAGGATTTAGGTGCAGTGTCAACAGGAGAGGAGGTAGAGTTAGATAGGACATGAAAGGAAGAAGTGTGTTTAGTAAGATCAGTGAATTGCGTATTGAAGAAGTTAGCAATGGTATAGGGGTTGTTACAGTGTACTCCATTTAGTAGCATGTCATTAGGATTAGAAGTCTGGTTAGTGCCCAGAAAGGACTTTATGTGGGACCAGAACTTTTTAGAGTCCCCATAGGAGTTTGTTAATAGCTCCTTACAGTATGCACTTTTAGCCCTTTTAATATCTTTCTTACATGAATTTCGCAGTGCTCTGTAGGTATTTAGGTCAGCAGGTAACCCAGAGTTTCTATAATGTATCCAGCTTTTGTCCCGCTGGCGGAGTTTGGAGAGTAGGTCAGATTTAAGCCAGCGGATATGACGATTTTTAACTCTACGGGTAGCACGGGGACAGTGTTTATCCTGAAGTGCAAGAAAGTGAGTGAGGAATAGGTCTAGAGCTCTCTGGACGTCATTAGATTTGAAGAGAGGGGCCCAATCAATAGCACTAATGTCAGCTATGAAAGCCAGTGTGTTAAGATGAGAATAGTTTCGGAAGGTAATAAAACGCAGACTGGAGGAGGGTGGCCTACTCTTACACCATATGCAAAAAGTGGGGGAGTGGTCTGTAATGGCATCAGCTAGTACTCCAGTGGAGATTATATTCTCGGGATGGTTTGACATTATCCAGTCTAGCAGAGTACTGGAGTTGGTTCGCAGGGTAGTTCTGGTAGGATCACAGATCAGCTGGTGCAAGTTGAAACTTTGGAGCCTGGACATGGATGCGGGTTGAGAGTTACCTAACCAATTTATATTGATGTCTCCAAGAATCAGGACCTCATTTCTCCCAGAAAGAAGAGAGGTTTATTCCAATAGTTCATCAAGACCAGTTTGGCCTCCTGAGGGGGGGTTGTAGGGACAGACAATATGTAATTTTTTGAAGCTGAGAGAAAGGAGAACATGAAGCGCTTAACAGTGGGTTAAAGGAGATGAGCAGATGGTTGAGAGATGGGGTGTTCTTTGAAATAGATAGCCATGCCACCACCTCTTTTAAGGGAGGGTCTGTCTAATCTCAGCAGGTTGTAAGATGAAATGGAGCATAGTGAGTCAGGGATGGATGATTTGAGCCAAGTTTCAGTGAGACAAATGATGTGGAGAGTTGTCCAAGCCTCTAATTCAGCTAAATTATGCACAGGGCTTCTAATATTATGGTGTACCACAGTGAGACCTTTGACATTCATAAGGGGAGTAGATAAGGTGCCAACAGACCCGGGATTAGAGTGAATGTCACCTGAGAGCAATAAGGCCAGCAGTAGTAGATACAATAGTTTGCTCTGCTGGAAGAGCCTTGGAATACAAATAGGAAGGTGGCAGTGTTTTAGGGCGTGGGCAACCAGTTTGATCCAGGTCTTATTTAATAGCATCGGAGTAGGGTCACAATTTTGAGGAGGCATCAGTAGGAGGTTAAAGAATAAGAAGTCATGGGGCTGGGATAGTAGAAGGGGCTCGAAGTAGAGCCGTTATACATAGGAGGATGGATACCATTGAGATCCCAAGGAGGGACATCAGCAAATATAATTTCGTATTGGACGGAATTGGGATTTAGATGCCAACTAGGTTAAAACCAAGCAGACACAAGTAGAGGAAAAGATATGATAATAAAACCATAGCTACGACAGACGTTAAGCCTGATGTTGCTTACATACACCCAGGATTAGGTAAATATAATATTTTGCAAGGACAGTGGTCAGTGCCGCAGGAGTGAACAGAAATGGTGAGGTTCAAATACCCCTGAAGAAGCTTGGGAAAGGTAGCAATGAGAAGTAATGCGAAATGGGGGTAAAGGGCAATTCAAGAATAGGTAGTCCAAGATCTAGAGAGAGATAGAATTAGCAGGATTTGGCTGAAAGTACACCAGGGTAAGAAAATAAAGGGCATACAGTGATATAGATCAGGGATAGACTGAGACAAAGATACAGTACAGCCAATACGATGTGAGATAAAGCAGAGGAGGCGGGGTTACTGTGTATTTAAAGGAGGCCTGGGGGGAGGGAGAAAGACCTTTCAGTAGAAGTGAAATAGGAATCAGTCGAAACAGTAATGATACAGCAATAGGGAAAGGCACACCAATCACAATAGCGTCCAGAAAGTAGGCAGACCAATCAGGGTTCTCCTAAGACACGCCGCACCAGTCAGGTGCCAACAAGGCAGGAGCGACCGTACCTTGCTTCAGTGTCCGAGGAGGAGAGCCACGAGGGCTGCTGCGGCTTTTGGCGGGTGGTGGCCGTGGAGCTGGCCAAAAGCGTACTGCCGGAAGACCCCATAGCACCGCTCAGGCACTTGCTCCTAGACAGAGAGGGAGAGAGGAATACAGGATAAATATAATAGTTCCAGGAACAAAGGGGTGGACGTCAGGCGGCAGATTGCCAGCGGGGGTAGGGGTGAGAGCCAGCAGACAGTCAACAGGGGTTGGGGGTGAAAGAGAAATTAAATAAAAGCCACAGATCAAGATGGCAGGGAGGGGTTAGACAGGGACAATGGGCTGAAAGGAGGGTGGATACCAGTCAAGGTGAGAGGAGGCTACGTGGGGTAGGGTTACAGGTCACAGAGCAGTCTGCGATTTAGAGTCAGAGAAGAGAAGAAAAAAGAAAATTAGAGAGCTGAGAGAGGGGGTTGGGAGAAAACAGGGAGCAGAGGATTTGCACAAACTAAGAGCAGTATAAAATTAGGCAAAAGCTGTAGGAACTAGTACATAACATTAGTGAGGAGCACAGATTCTTTTAAAACAGGCAGTCTATCGCTATGAGTTCAGAGACACAGTTCCATATTTAAATGTAGGCTAAATCTACAAGCTGACTGAAAACAGTACACAAATTGCAGAGATGAAATGCAGTATTACAGCAGCTTTTACAGGCCAGTTTTAGTCAGAGAAAAAAAACCCTTCAGTAGAAAAGAAATAGGAATCAGTCGAAACAGCAATAGGGAAAGGTGCACCAATCACAGTAGCGTCCCAGAAAGTAGGCAGACCAATCGGGGTTCACCTGAGACACGCCGCACCAATGGGGTGCAAAGAAGACAGGAGCAACCGTGCCTTGCTTCAGCGTCCAAGGAGGAGAGCCAGGAGGGCGGCTGCAGCTTGTGGCTTTTGGCGGGCGGCAGGCAACAGCCATGGAGCTGGCCAAAAGCACACCACCAGGAGACCCCGTAGCACTGCTCAGGCACTTGCCCTTGCTTCAGTGTCCGAAGAGGAGAGCCAGGAAGGCAGCTGCAGCTTGTGGCTTTTGGTGGGTGGCGGCCATGGAGCTGGCCAAAAGCGCACCGCCGGAATACCCCGTAGTGCTGCTCAGGCACTTGCTCCTTGCTTCAGCGTCCAAGGAGGAGAGCCAGGAGGGCGAATGCAGCTTGCGGCTTTTGGTGGGCAGGCGGTGGCCGTGGAGCTGGCCGAATGTGCACCACTGGAAGACCCCATAGCGCCGCTCAGGGCCTTGCTCCTTGCTTCCGCGTCTGAGGAGGAGAGTGGCTGCAGCTTGTGGCTTTTGGCGGATGGGTAGCGGCCGTGGAGCTGGCCGAAAGCACACCACCGGAAGACCCCGTAGCACTGCTCAGGCACTTGCTCCTTGCTTCAGTGTCTGAGGAGGAGAGCCAGGAGGGCGGCTGCAGCTTGCGGCTTTTGGCGGGTGGGCAGCGGCCTTGGAGCTGGACGAAAGCGCACCGCCGGAAGACCCTGTTGCGCCGCTCAGGCACTTGCTATTCTGATCATATTTGGATCACTGTTGCCCAGTGGGTCTATTACTTCCAGTCTGTTAATTTCATCCACAAAATTGCAGAAGACTGGGTCCAGTTTATTGCTCCCTCTAGTGGTTTCTTGTACCAATTGGTCCAGGTTATTATGAAACATAATTTCAATAAATCTTTTCTCCTGTGGACTTGTCTCGTTATTCCAAATGATCTTAGGAAAATTGAAATCTCCCAGGAGTATGTAATCTCCTAAATCCATTTTTGGGATAGTGTCCAGAAATATAGTATTATCATCATTATTTACTGTAGGTTTGGAGAACAATAACACAGTCCTGTAATCATGTTTTTGGTGTTCAAATGCACTTTGACTCATGTAGGCTCAGTGTCTCTTAAAGCGTTGCTATCCCTTACTTGGTGAACCTTGATGTCCTCTGATATATATATATATATTGCTGTCCCTCCTTCTCTTTTCTCAGCATGCGTTTTTATGGAAGACATTGTAGCCTGGTATTTGTATCCCCCAGTTGTCCTTTTTAAACCAGGTTTGTATCACAGCACATATCTGAATCTTATCATCATATAGTTTATGTTTTAAGTCTTCAGTTTTGTTCTAGAGGCTTCTAGCATTCACTAATAATACATTTACTTTCTTATTGATGCTTTCTGGGCTGTGTTTCTGTGTGATTTCTTTATTTCTTAATTCTGAGGTCATTGAAGGGTCCCTTCTCCCCCCATCCATTCAGTTTAAAGCCTTGTTTTTAATTTACTGGATGAAAATGTCCCCCAGTAGTTTACTATCTTTTCTGTTCCAGGGAAGACCATCTCAACAGAAAAAATCATTTTTTCCTATAATTATTTCCTATGTTTTTATACATGAGATACCTTTAATTAATCACTATTGCCTAAGCCAGTTGTTGATTTGGGCTGTTTTCTTATTTGTTCTGTAATTGGCCAGGGAACAGGTAGTATTAACTGAAAATGGTATATTACAGTTAAGGTTCTTAAGCATTGTTTGTACATCTTTTAGATTGCTGAATATTTCTTCATCCATTTTATGCCTAACATCATTTGTCCCAGAGTGCACAAGTACTGATGGTTTTGTTTGTGATTTCTTAACGATTTTTGGAAAAAATAAATTGCTATCTTGGATCCGTGCTCCTGGGAAGCAACTGCTTGTAACTCCCTCTTTATTACCCTTGGTTTTGACGTGATCCATATATTTTATGATCGAATCCCCCACAGTGTATATTGGGCATTTAAAATCCATCTCACGTCCTTTTTTATTTTCTTCTGTATGTTGTTAGCTACTTCTGATATATTCTGGGGACTATTCTGATGGTCTTAAGAGTCTCCATCTGAGAATATTTCCATTAATTCTTGGGATAATTTGTCTGTACTATCTGGTTAAGTCCAATAGTGATCAAAACTGATTGCTATCTAGGGTGCAGCACAGTCCCATACATGTATCGGACCATGCCATGGTATCCTTGACATGTAGGTTCAGGGGGAGGGAGGCGATCCACCGCCATGGAAGTTCCCCAGATATCTTCTCAGTAACAAGGAGTTCCTTGCATTCCTGAAGGAGAGATGGAAAGAATACAGGGAGAATAATAAGGGGACAGTGGAATCACCAGGGATTTTCTGGGAGGCTGGGAAGGCCTTTCTGCGAGGAGCAATAATAGGCTACATGGCTAGGTACAAAAGGGAGAGGCAGAGAAAGAGGGGGGAGCTATGTGATGAGGTGAAGGCATTGGAGAGGGAGCTGGTACAGGACCCATTGGGAGAGTCTGAGGCAGCTCACAGCAGCCAGAGAGGCTCTCAATGCCACGTTTGTCAGAAGCCAGAACTAGCTGGCTATTTGCCAGAAACAGAATGTTTGAATGGGGCAATAAACCTGGCCCGGTGTTGGTGAGACTGATTAAAGGGAAGAGGGGATATACAAACATGGGGGGGGGGGTTCAGGGCAGAAGGGGGGAAGCTGCTCTGTAAAAAAAAGAGATTAAAAGCAGATTTAAACAGTTCTATCAGAAGCTGTACGAATCTGAGTGTGGGGACACCCCGCAGGAGGCTCGGAGATTCTTAGAGGATGGGGAGGTCAATCACAGCTGAGGAAATAGGGATGGCTATCCAGAAACTGAAAAGGGGTAAGGCGAGTGGCCCAGATGGTTTCCCAGTGGAATTTTGTAGAACTATGCAGGGGCAAGTGACAAAGGTGTTGGCCGAGGTATTTAATGGGGTTACAGATGCTGTTATATGTTACTGATCCAAACGAATCGGTTCCCCCACTTCTGGATCTCATAGATAAATTTGCAGTCTTTTCGGGATACAAAATTAATCTTTCTAGATCTGAAGTAGCAATGTGGAAAGAACGGGGGATGGGGAGAGAAGGGGCGTGGGGGCTGAAAAGAGCAT
The DNA here is from genome assembly GCA_016271365.2 of Neoceratodus forsteri. NCBI lineage: Eukaryota > Metazoa > Chordata > Ceratodontiformes > Ceratodontidae > Neoceratodus > Neoceratodus forsteri. Next base: position 1,820,450,247 of record CM057449.1, on the reverse strand, counting down.
GTCTGGCCTTTAATTACTTAGGAGTCTGGATTGGCAGGCACCTGGGTTCGTTATACAAGCTTAACTACTCTCCCCTTATTAATAAAATAGAGGGTGAATTGAGGCGATGGAGGGAACTTCCTATCTCCTGGATGGGTCGCATAAAGGTAATAAAAACTAATATACTACCAAGGGTGTTATACCTTATGCAGATGTCACATGTGGGACCCACTATGGGAGACTATAAGAGGTTAGAAAGAGCATTCTCAGGCTTCATTTGGAAAGGAAAGAGGCCCAGAGTAAGCCTAAAACGTCTTCAGGTGGACAAGATGGGTGGGGACTTAACTTTCCTGATCTCCGGAGTTGCTTCTTGGAGATGCAGTGCCGATACATCAGTGACTGTATGTACAGGCCTGCTGCTCCAGGTTGGATAGATTTAGAGGAACAGTCCTGCCCAGGCCGACTATCAGCGTACCTTTGTCTGGAGGGAAGTAAGAGCTGCACAAGGCTGGTAAATAAAAATCCCCTAGTAGTGTCAGTACTGCAGGGTTGGGAAAGGATAAGGAGGGGGACAGGAGCAGGGCAAGGTGAAACCTTGCTGTTGCCCATAGTAGGGAACCCTGCCTTCTTAGCTGGTCTGAAGGATGGAGGGGGGGTTTCGAAAATGGGAGAAGAAAGCTGTTAGATGTCTGAGGGACCTATATATTGGGGATCAGCCTGCCTCAGTCGGAGAGATGGGGGCTGGACTTGAACTCCAGACGGGGCATCATTACCGCCTCTTGCAGGTAAGAAATTATATACACCAGCTGGGAAGAGAAAGGTCTTTGGAATCCCCCATCTCACAGGTGGAGCATCTGATCCTTACCTCGTGCAAGGAACCAAAGGGACTGATAGGTAGGGCGGTACAGCTGGTGAGAAAATTTATACCTGACTACTCCTGGAAAGTCAAACAGCAGTGGCAGCAGGATTTGGGGCAGGTGATCTCGGAAGAAAATTGCCAGTTGTTTCTTCAATCACATAGAAACATTCTTGTTTGTAATAGATTTCAAGAATCTTATTATGAGATCTTACTTTGAGAGGGTTCCTTCAGTAGGTCATCACATATAAGACTTGCACCACCTGGCCGCACATCAGACTTTTTCTAGCAGTACCTGACAGAGACTGCCCACCTGATGTCATGTGACTGACATCAGCGTGACGCTATATAGTGGACAGTCCCCATGCCCTCCCTCCAGTTCTTGCCCGCCGTCTCCTCATGTTAGTCGCATTGCAGACTTCCCAAGTGATCATCGTTGAAAGTGCTTTTTTTCTCAACGGTTTTCACCGCGTTTTTTTTCTTCAGATTTGCAAATTTTCTTCTATGTCTTCACCGAACAAGAAGTGTTCCACCTGTGGCACACAAATGCCACCTAAGGACGGCCACTTGAAGTGCGTGATCTGCTTGGGCCCAGACCACCCAGTTTCTTCTTGCCTGGACTGCCAGCCTTTTAACCAGGCCACACGCAAAAGGAAGCAGCAGGCTCTGGAGGCCCATCTTCTCAAGACCTGGCTGGCGTCTTTAGAAAAGCCGATAGAGCGGATCCGATCTTCTTTGTCTCCTTCTAAAAAAGATCATAGGAAAGAGAAACATAGGGAGCGGGAGCGCTCCTTGGAGGTGTCCCAGACCGAGGCCTCTCGATCCTCGACCAGCAAGACTTCTTCCCAGCCACTGCCTAAGGCTAAGCCGGCTTCGTATGGTGGGTTGGAGAAATCCTCCTCTGTAGGTAAGTCGGCCATCACACCAGACGGGCTGCACCATGCCTACCATTAAGTCTGCCCCAGCTCCCACGCGGACCGTAGACGCCACTGGTAAGTCGGCTCCCAGGCTTCAGGGACCCACACAGCACCAGTCACTAAGTTGGCGGTGCTCCTCCCCCTCCACCCAGGTCTGTCTGGTCAGATGCCCTCCAGGCAGGCGCTTAGAGCGCTCTCCCGTCGGGGTGTAACGGCGCTCAACCTGACGTCCAGGGGAGACTACCCCACCCCTCCCTTCCTCTTCACCGGTAGCTTCCCCTGCTCTGGCCGCTACCTCGGGTGATGATAGTGCAGAACCCCTAGATGTCAACCACACCTCTGGGTCCATTCCCCACTCTCCTGATGGTGTCGCAGGGAAGGAGGCTCCTCCTCAGCCGTCTGGCCCTACTCCGGTGGCCCCTCCTATCCCTTCTGATGGGATCACTCCTAACCCAACGCCTGTCCCAGACGAGATCCCTCTGCGGATCCAGCAATAGTTCCTCACGCGGACCCCCAACGCGGTCTCTGAGCCTGGGCCCAGCCATCTGCCCCAGTCTTCAGCTCAGGTGCCAGGCGCGGTCCCTCCATCGGGTTCCTTACGCCCGGCTCGGCCAGCCCTCTGTGATTGGACCCAGTTCGGCACCGGATTGGGTGGTGCAGGTCCCTAGCAGCGGCCCCAACGCCCGGTTCCCCATTTCTTGGACCTGCCACCGATTTATACGATGGCGGACCCTATGTGGGTTCACCATATGTTAGATCTTCTGATGTTGGTCCTCTACTCATGACCCTGGACTGTCCCGCATTACCCCTCGGGGTATCCTAGGAACCATCTTTCAGCTGGTCCTCCTCCAGATTGGAGCAGTGCGGGGCACTACTTCCCAGGCTGCGGTCAGTACCCGGGATATGGCTATTCAGGTTACCAGGGGTATCACTATCCTCCTCCCCCAGTAATCCCTCCACCTCCTCCTACCCCCCCGCCCCTGCACAAGCCCCGGTTCAACTGGACTTCAAGACTCTTATCCAGTCTTGGTGGCAGGGAGCATGCTTGGAGCTGGTATCTGACCTAGAGAGCAGACTCCCACCACCGCGCTCTCCTAGGTCTCCGTCCTAGAGGAGTTTGTCTTCTTCCACGGTTCACGTCCTGGGGACCACTCACAAGGATATTACGCTTCCGGATCTTGGAGACCATCTGGACATGGAGGAGGAGGATGAGGATGATGATGATGATGGTAATGAGTTGCTGGAGGAGCCCTTGGATCACAAATCTGTGGTTCCTAAGGACAAGGTTTCCCCCAAATCCCACCGGAAGACCCTGCCTTTTCGAACCTCCTGAGGTCCGTGCAGAATTATTTTGAGTGGGAGTCGGAGGAGCATGATCTGATGCAGCAGAGACTTGCCGAACACCTGGACCTGGAGTCTTTGTCCCTGATCCCTGTTCCCCCATGGACAGGACATCACCAGGACCTCACCTCCACTGTCTGGCAGATGCCTCATTCCATCCTGGCTGTCCCCAAGAGGGTGGACAGGGTTTACTGGATATCCAAGGGTGCTCCATTCCTCAACGTTCATCCGAAGGCGGATTCCGTTGTGATTTCAGTTGCTCATGACTGCTCTTCAGTGCCTAAGCACATGAGCACCTCTCCTCCAGACAAGGGGTCGAGGCAGATGAACCATTTCGGCAAGAAGGTCTATTCTTCGGCCACATGTGCGCTTCGGTCCCTTAATTATGTGGCCCACATGGTGTCGCATCAAAAAGCTACCTTGGCCAGGCTCAAGGCCCAAGTCCAGTCTATGGAACCTTCGGATCTCAAGGAGGAGCTCGCCAAGGAACTCCGCCTGTCCCACTTTTCTTGCAGGCATGCATTGCGGGGCTATTTACGACTCTGTCGATTCAGTAGCTTGCGCCTCGGCGACTGCCGTTGCTTTGAGACGACAGGCCTGGCTTCGCTTCTCTGGCCTCGCCAACGAGGTCCAGTCTGTGATTCAGGATGCCCCCTTTCAGGGCTTGGTGCTCTTTGGCAGCAACACCAAAGACATCATCACCGATCTCCGGGATAAAGGCCAAGCCCTGAGATCAGTGCGGTCCATGTACTGATCAGGTGCCCAACAGCAGCAGCAGCCCTTTCGGAAAAGGACCTGGAGGCACAGGAAGCAGGCCCCGGCTCATCGCCAGAGCAAGCATAAGTCCACGGGTTCCGCCACTCCTCCCGCCTCCAAGAATCAGAGACATTCAGGGGGCCCTCCCCCTGACCATCCTGCCACCGCCTGACTCCCACACTCCACCCCCTCCTCAGCCTCTGTGCGAGGAGCCAGTGGGAGGGAGGTTCACCCACCATGTGCAGGAGTGGCAGGGCATTACCTGTGATGCATGGGATCTGCAGCTGGTGTCCGCGGACACACCATAGAGTTTCAGGAGAATCCACCAGATTTTCCACCAATCCGGTTGTCCTACTCTCGGGACCAGGCTCTTCTCATCAGAGAAGAAATCAACTGTGTCTTGCTCAAGGAGACTGTAGAGAGCATTCCCCTCCGGCAAAGGGGAAGGGGGTTCTACTCCCACTTCTTCCTGGTTCCAAAATAGTCAGGCGACATGAGACCCATTCTCGACCTGAGCAGTCTCAACCTGTTCATCGAGTACAAGAAATTCAGAATGCTGACCTTTCAAGCCTTCTCCCTCTCCTGCTGGAGAACCAGTGGCTTTGTGCTCTGGATATGCAGGATGCTTACCTGCACACTTCAGTTTTTCCCAGCCACCGCCAGTTCCTGCGGTTTTGTTTCCAGGGGGAGCATTTCCAGTTCTGGGCCCTCCCCTCTGGTCTGTCTTCAGCACCTCGGGTCTTTACTAAGTGTCTGGTGGTGATGGCGGCCTTTCTGCATCACCAGGGCATAGCAGTTTTCCCTTACCTGGACAACTGGCTGATTTCAGCCCCTTCCAGGGGTTCTCTTTCGGAAGCTCTGCATTTCATTCTGGATCTGTTCTCCAAGTTGGGCATTACTGTCAGTTTCCCTAAGTCATCTCTTTCCCCGAATCAGAGACTTCAGTTCATCAGGGCAGTCTTGGACACCGTCCAGAGCAGGGCCTTCCTGCCTCCAGACAAGGTGGAAACCCTGGTCCGTCAGGTTTCAGTGGTGGCCTCATCCAGGACCATTCCAGCAAGGGAGATCCTTCACCTTCTTGGCCTGATGGTGGGTTCTGTCAGTACCGTTCCATTCCCCTGGCGAGGCTCCGTATGAGAATCACTCAGTGTTCCTTGCAGGTGCAGAGGGATCAACTCCTGGACGACCTGGACCATCCGGTCCTGGTATCGTTAGCAGTCCAGAAAGATCTGCTTTGGTGGAGGGATCCCTGCAACCTTTCTTTGGGTCTCCCTTTCAGGAGTCCTTTCCCCTCAGCATCTCTGACTACAGATGCATCAGATATGGGCTGGGGGGTGCATTTGGGGGAACACCAAGCACAAGGACTTTGGTCCAGCTTGGAAGCATTGTTACACATCAACGTTCTGGAAATGAGAGTGGTTTTGTACGCGCTTCAGATGTTCCAGACTCTTCTCCCCAAGGGATCACTGCTCATCCAGATGGACAATATGTCGGTAGTCTGGTATCTCAACAAACAAGGAGGAACTCACTTGTACCCTCTCTGCAGGGAAGCGATGAGAGTATGGAACTGGGCAGTCCAGCACAATCTGTCCTTCAAACACCATGAAGTCTTGCTATTATTAGGACTTATGCAGTTAGCCTCTGGCTCTGAACTGCCCCGGAGAGGAAACAGTTAACTCCAGAGTAATCTGGAGTTCCACAGCGCGAGGGCGCTGTTCAAAGCTCTATCTGGCCAGTTTCAAATGAAACTGCCAGATTCTTTACTCCGCTTTCACTGAACAGTCGCTCCAGAGATCAGCTCCTTCAGCTCGGTTCATTTCGCGGGTTTATTCGTTTCATTTGAACCGGCAAAAGTGTTTATTTTACCGCGTTTTCGGTCAAAAGCTCTATCTGGTAAATCGTAAGTACAAATATTAAAATCTGTGTGGAAATTCATTATCGGTTCAGTCTGAACCGATCGGTTTGCTTTAAATAACAATTTTATTCATTGAATGGGCTTTTAGAAGTGCGGTTCCCGGTTCTTATCGGTTCTAAAAAAACCTTGGATTAATCTTGGTTTTTTCAAATACCCGTGACACGGTTAGGAACCGATAAGGGTGTCTTGCCTGTCACGGCCGTTTAAAGGGCAAGTTTTTTGGTTAGGCTGGCATTATGTCTGAGAAACCCAAAAGAAAAACCGGGCCCACTGGGTTTCAACACTGTGATGTCTGTGGGAAGCCTTGCCAAGGCTGACCCACACAGCACTGTCTCTTGTCTGAGGGCTGACCACCTCCTGTCAGACTGCCAGGTGTGTAAAAATTTCCCTGCAGCCACCCTGGAAAGAGATTGGGCCGGCTCAGGGAGCGAGGCAAAAGTCCACTGACCCGGATGGCCAGCCGGTCCAGCACCCACTGGACCAGAGGGAGTGTCCTCTGACCAGGGCGAGACTGGTCAAAGAAAGGCTGGTTCAGAGGAACCAGTCCCAGTAAGGAAGACAAAGAAATCAGCTGGTCTGGGTCCAAAATTCTCTCCAACTGCTGCAGAGATAGCAAAAGCCATACAGATTGTTCAGTCTTTGTCTCAGGGACTTGTCGAACCCCTACAGTTGGAAAAAGGGTGGCTCGTGCTCAGGTCCAGTGGTTCGGGATTATGATGTTGAGGATTTTATGAACCACAGGAGGGAGGAGGAATTTGATCAGTGTATTTGTGACTGGGAAGGTCTGGGCGTGCCCATTGAGCGGACATTTCTCCAGACAGACCCTTAGAATCTCCCTTTGCTGTCTGAGTCCCTTCTCATTTTAGGTTTTATAAAGGTGGCAGAAACCCTCAGCTCCCTTTGAGGAGGCTGTGGATGAGCAAGAGGAGCCTGATTATGTAGAAATGATGGATATTCCAGAGTCTAGAAGGTTGTCTATTCCTTTGCATAAGTCATTTAGGAAGCAAACAACAAAGATTTAAAAAAATCCACATTCTGTTCCTCCTGTAGATAAAAAAATGGACAGAAGGTATACTTTATCAGGCCCTGATACAGACTTCCTCACTGAGCAGTGTAGTCACGTAGGTGTTGTTCAAGCTGCAGCCTGTGACAAGGCTAATTTTCCCCTGGCCTCACATCCTCCTGATAAGGATTCCAGGAAGATTGATGCCATGGCGAAAAAACAATATATGGCAGTTTGTTGGGACTCAGGCAGGCTAATTATATGGCTTATGTGGCTAGATATCAGAAATCTAGATGGGACACTATATTGCAGTTAGCAAGCAGGCCCAGGCCAGCTGGCTAGTGAGTTGGAACAAGTGGCTGCTGATGGCATTGAAGCCTCTAAAGTTCAATTTCATACTGCTGTTGATGTTAATGATGTTTCCTCTAGGGTCATGGCCACTTCTATAGCTCTCGTAGTTGGCATGGCTCAGATGCACTAATCTGTCCCAAGATACTCAGTCAAAGGCTATAGATTTTCCTGTAGTAGGAAATTCTCTGTTTGGGGATCAAACAGAAAATTACATAAAAAGATGGATGAATACAGAACTACCTACAAAAGTGCCCAAGCTAGGAGAGGCATGCCACTCCACAAAGGCATGCCCCAGGGGTGAGGGCAGGCCTTGCCACAGGCCTTTCTATCAAGTTCAAGCCTCTTCAGCCTTTGCACAGAGGTTTTTCAGAGGCAGAGGTAGGCGGGGCACAGGCAGACCGTCTCCTCTCCTCAGCCTAAAGCTGCTGCAAGCAGGCACCCTGACGGGGTGCCCAGGGCCATTCTCCTGTACCGGGGGCAGGCTGGTTCTCAGTTTCAAACAGTTTCCAAAGATGAGAGCCAGACATTTTCCACCTGCAAATCCTTCAAAGCCCTTGCTTTGGAAGCAGAGGTTTCTTCTCTTCTACGCTGCAAAGCAGTGGAAAGGGTTCCTCCTTGCCATCAGGGCAAGGGTCTGTACTCGAGATATTTTCTTACCCCAAAAAAGACAGGAGAATGGCAGCCCATCCTAGATTTAAGGTTCCTGAACAAGCATCTTTTGGAACCAAAGTTCAAAATGTCAACTCTGGCAATGTTTTTGCCTTCCCTAAGGCCAGGGGACTGGCTAGCTTCCCTGGACCTCAAGGACGCCTATTTTCATATCTTGATCAGGCCTTCTCACGAAAGTACCTCAGGTTCAAACTACCCTCTGGCCACTACCAGTTCAGAGCAATGCCCTTTGCTTACCTCTGCTCCAAGGGTTTCACAAAATGTCTAGCTGTGGTAGTGACTCATTTAAGAAGGCAAGAGGTTGCTGTGTTCCCTACCTGGACGACTGGCTCATAGTAGGTCAGTCTCCAGATCAGGTAAAATCCCATTTGCAAGTCACCCAGCAGCTTCTCACTTCCCTGGGATTCCTGTTGAATTTTCCAAAGTCAGTTCTGGAACCAGTTCAGGTACTAACTTTCATAGGTGCAGAATTGAACACAAAGTCAGCCAGGGCATTTCTTCCCTCGGAAAGAGTGGACAGACTCATTTCCCTGGCATCCTCCTTTACCCTGCGGGTCTCTCGACCAGCAAGGCACTTTCTGCAACTCCTAGGGTACATGGCTGCTTCCACAGCTGTCGTGCAGGGAGCAAGATTTCAGATGAGGGACATCCAGTTCCACTTGAGGTCCTACTGGTCTCAAAGGAAGGACCCCTTACCAAATTGGTCCCAGTGGCCAAACCTGATCCTGGCCCTTAAGTGGTGGCAGGATCAAACAATTAACTCAGGGGTTCCTTCTTACCGTTCTTCATTCCCTCACCCTCACCACGGATGCCTCCCTGTTGGGGTGGGGGCTCACTGGCGACCTTTCCACTCAGGAGTGTGGTCCCCTCAGGAATCTCTGCTCCACATCAATCTCTTGGAACTCAGAGCTGTTCTCTTAGTTCTCCAGGCTTTTTCAGCTACTGTCCAGAACAAGGTAGTTCAAGTCAGGACAGACAACACCACAACAATGTGGTACATCAACAAGCAAGGGGGCACTCGGTCTTCAGCCTTGTGCATCAAAGCAATGAAGTTGTGGTCTCTGGCTTACTCCCTGAACACCTCCCTGATAGCGGTTCACCTTCCAGGGAAGGACAACGTCCTGGCGGATGCCCTCAGCAGGATTTCTCAGGGCCATCACGAATGGGCCCTGAATCCTCTGGTGCTTGGGGTCAGTCTTTGCCAGATGGGGCACCCCTCAGATAGATCTTTTCGCAGCCCCAGACAACCACCAACTTCCTCTGTTTTGTTGCAGGCCTCCAGTGCTGGGATCAGTCCCCCTGGACGCCTTTCAGTTGGATTGGAAAGGGAAGTTCTTGTATGCCTTTCCCTCCTTCCCTCTCCTATTCAGGGTACTGGTAAAAATCAGAACTCAGCCCTGCAAAGTGATTCTGATTGCTCCAGACAGCCCTGGTACCCTCTTCTCCTGTCCCTTACATTCCACCCTCCCCTGAGCTTGCCCAGGACCCACGACCTGCTGACCTGTGCACAGGGAAGTGTGGTATCGGACCTCATTCCCTCCACCTCAAGGCCTGGTTCTTGAGGCTAGAATTGCTGATTTACACCTTTCTCAAGGTGTCCTGGATATTTTAAAGGCTTCTAGGAAGCCTTCCACTAGAGCCACTTACAAGTCTAAGTGGAAGAGGTTTTCCTTCTGGTGTTCTGAGAAACAAATTGTACCAGAATCTGCTGACTTGGCCATTTTATTGGACTATTTGGTCCATCTAAATTCCCTAGGCCTCAAACCAGCTACCTTGAAGGTTCATCTGGCAGCTGTTTCTGTTTTTGTATCTGCAGGGAAACCTGTTTCCCTCTCCTCTCACCCTGTGTTTTCCAAGTTTTTAAGGGGTTACTTCACTAACCCTCCCTTCCGGAACCAGCTCCTGCCTGGGACCTGAATGTTTGCATTGCTCAGCTAATGCAATCCCCTTTGAGCCTCTGTCTTGACAGATCCTCAAGTTTTTAACTTGGAAGACTGTTTTTCTAGTGGCTATCACTTCTGCTAGGCGTATAAGTGAATTACAAGCCTTGTCAGTGGAAAAGGATTTTATTTCTTTTCACAGAGATAAGGTAGTCCTCAGGACTAACAGAAAGTTTTACCTAAAGTGGTTTCAGATTTTCATCTCAACCAATCCATCTCTCTTCAGTATTTTTCACTGAGCATTCCTCCTCAGGGAGAGGTGCACAAGTCTGGATGTCAAAGAGCCCTAAGCTACTATTTGGAGCAGCACCAAGGGTCACAGGTTGAATCCTCCAACTCTTCCTTACCTATGGAGAAGTTGGCAAGGGAGACCTGCCACTAAGAGGACAGTTGCAAGGTGGATTGTCTCTTGTATCCAGTTCTGTTACCAAAAACTAGGTGAGAACCTCCCTCAGGACTGAGGGCTCATTCTACAGGGTACAGCTGCATCTCTAGCGGCTGCAGAGATATTCCCATTTTGAAATTTGCCAAGCTGCTACCTGGAAAACAGTCCACTCCTTTACAAGCATTATTCCCTGGATGTCCAGTCCAGGAGAGATGCTCGTTTAGCACAGCTTTGCTGAGCCTATTCCTAAGTAGGTTCTGGCCTCCTCCATGGAGGTACTGCTGTATAATCTGCATAAGTCCTAATAATAGCAAGACTTCATGGTGTTTGAAGAAAAAATTACTCACCTTAGTAATTGCTTTTCTTCTCATGGAGTCTTGCTATATTAGGACAACCCTCCCTCCTACCCCTCTCAGAACTCCCTACTTGAGTGCGGGGTTGGCAAATTAGTGCAAGCACTGTGTCATGCCATGTTAGTCCTCCTAGTCCCCCGTTTCATTTGGGTTAAGGAACTAGGTAATTCTGTTTTTGTTAAGTGGTAGATGGCCCCTCCTGGACTTGAGTTTTTGGGAGAGGGGCCTATTAGTGCTTGTCAGGGTGATTCTAACAATAATATGTAATATTATTATTATTCTGTGATTGTTGTTGTGTTTTGTTGTTCTACTACTGGTAGGTAGCCAATGGCTAGTGTAGAGTTTTCCACACAGACTTGCTATGTTAGTTTAGCTTCGTAAAGAACCTGGCAGTTTCATTTGAAACTGGCCAGATAGAGCTTTGAACAGCGCCCTCGCGCTGTGGAACTCCAGATTACTCTGGAGTTAACTGTTTCCTCTCCGGGGCAGTTCAGAGCCAGAGGCTAACTGCATAAGTCCTAATATAGCAAGACTCCATGAGAAGAAAAGCAATTACTAAGGTGAGTAATTTTTTCTTAGTGGTCGTGCATGTTCCCAGCATTCAAAACATCCTGGTGGACAGTCTCAGCAGGTCTTGAACCCTCGGTCACGAATGGGAACTAAGTCAGGAAGTGGCAGAGTCTCTCTTCCTTAGGTGGGGGTGTCTGGAACTCAACCTTATCGCCTCCCCATTCAATGCAAAACTTCACAGTTTTTGCTTGCTCGTTCCAGGGCGTGGTGCTTTCTGGCACGACGTGTTGTCTCTCTCTTGGACAGGGACATTTTTGTACGCCTTCCCTCCATTTCTCATTCTCCAGAGGGTTCGTTTGAAACTACAGTCAGAGAAGGCGCGGATGATCCTTATCACCCCCTCTGGCCGAAACAGATTTGGTTCCCGCTTCTGCAGCAGTTAGCGGAAGAACCACTGGTTCCACTTCCTATGACTCACGACCTCTTGACACAGAATCAAGGCTGACTCATCCATCCGGGGCTCAAGACTCTGCACCATCATGCGTGACTCGCTTCAGGATCTCCTCTCGAGTCGCCCAGATTCTGGTTGAGGCTAGAAAGCCATCTACCTGTTCCACCTATGTTATGAAGTGGAAACATTTTTCCATTTGGGCAGCTTCCAAAGATTGGAACCCTTTCTCTTGTTCTGCCCCACAAGTCATGGAATACCTCCTTCATCTTTCAGATTCAAGCCTATCCTATTCCTCCTTGCAGGTCCATCTTTTGGCTATTTCGGCATACCTCGAGCTGGTGGATGGTAAACCCTTGGCTCACTGGAAGTCTCAGAAACATTTCTGAAAGGGATTCTCCATCTGAAACCCCCCATCCGCAGCCCCACACCACCTTGGGATTTAAACTTTGTGTTGGAGAAGCTCACTGTCCCGCCTTTTGAACCAGCGATGAGCTGTGATTTACGCTTCCTGTCCTAGAAAACGTTTTTAGTTGCAGTTACCTCAGCTTGAAGAATTTTGGAGCTTCAGGCTCTGGTTTGCAAGGAGCCTTATTTAATTTTCCACAGGGACCGGGCGGTCCTCAGGACAAATCCCACGTTTTTGTCCAAGATGGTGTTGGAGGTTACGCTGAATCAGTCAGTGGAGCTCCCTGTTTATTTTCCATCCCCTGCAAATAGAGGTGAAGCACTCCTGCACACCATGGATGTGCATCGTGCTCTCCGATGCTATACTTATTGTACAAAAGAGGGATGATCAAGTGTTTGTCTCTTTGGCCCCCAGATCTTTGGGCAAAGCTGTTTCTAAGCAGTGCCTGTACATTTGGTTGGGCAATTGTATTTGCATCTGCTACCAGAAGTATGACAAGCCTCTGCCGGGACCAGTCAGAGGTAATTTTAAAGGGGCATGGCTGCTTCTGCGGCTTTTCTGTGCAACATTTCAGCATCCGATACCTATGCAGCAGCAACGTGGAGTTTTGTCCATACTTTACCAAACACTACAGTCTGGACATTGCTTCTAGGCGGAGGGCAGGTTTCGGCCTAGCTGTCCTGCAGGGCCTTCTGTCCTAGGCTGACTCCACTCTGTGTTTTCCTTAGTTGTTGGAGTTTTTTCCTCCTCCCTTGTTTCTCTCAGTCTCTCTGCTGAGGGACTGCTTGGGATTCATTCCTATATGTGATGACCTACTGAAGGAACCTTCTTGAAGTAAGATAATACAGTTACGTAGGAACTTACCGTAACAATAGATCTTCGAGAGAGGTTCCTTCAGTAAGTCATATTTTTTCCCTCCCTCCTTCCTCCTTTTTTATTTAGGGACTCCAGACTCTGTTTCTTCCTGCTGTCAGGCATATTCCAGGCTCCAGTAGGAGAACTGGAGGGCGAGTGTGGGGGCCGTCCACTGTATAGCATCACGGTGACGTCGGGTAGGCAGTCCCCCGCCAGGTATTGCTAGAAAAAGTCTGCCGTGTGGCCAGACGCTGGGGTGCAAGTCCTATATGTGATGACCTACTGAAAGAGCCTCTCTCGAAGATCTACTGTTACGGTAAGTTCCTACATAACTGTACTTTCTTACATAGGATATACTGCCCACCAGCAGTGGTGCATAAATTCAACCCGGGAATCTCCCCAATGTGTGGGAGGTGCACTACTGAGTTGGGCACATATGTGCACTACTTCTGGTCATGCGAGTGCTGCAAAAGTTTTGGAGGGACGTCGCAGGGGAGCTGGAGCACATGTCGGGTAGGAGTGTAGATATGGTCCCCCTAACAACGTTGTTGTGGCTTGAGGTAGGGGAGAATGGGAGCTGGGAGCCTGTGGCTAGATGGATTAGAGTCTTGTTGATATTTGCAAGACACTGTGTCTTGAATACCTGGGTTTTAGCAGTCTCCCCAAGAGTCAAACAATGGAGGACGTTAACCTTTCAGATGCTGGGGCTGGAGCATCTTTCTTACATAATTCAACAGAGAGAGAGAGGAGAAATTCCTGGAGCAGTAGGGTCCTTTCCTAGACACTCTGTTGCAGGGGGAGGCACAAGCTCTTAGATATGGCCTTTAATGTGTCCGGCCAAACGTGGTAAGGAGGGGTTCCCACAGATGAGTACTTATCCAAACATTGGGCGGCTGGATAAACTGGCAGATTGATAGAGTAAACTAGGCCCAGTTGACTCCTGTATGTCCACTTGCTCCCCTCCCACTAGGTAAATTCTATTTGTTTAGAAGTGAAATAAAGTATAAATTATATTTCAATACCAGACCGAATGAATTTTGTTTTAAAGGTCTATTGTTGTTGTGTTGTAAGTTTGTTGTCTTATATTGCTGTGTCATAATAACTGTAAGTTATGTGTGTTGTAAAGTTTTAAACTTTCAATAAACATTTTTTGCAAAAAAAAAACCCAAAAAAACTGATTGCTACTGGGAATCACAAATTCCATAGCATGCCTGCCTTTTTTATTTTAGTGGTTTCTCCAGTACTGCTGCGTTCATTCCCCTTATCTTGTTCTCTAAGCCTTTATCCAGCCCCGGTCTGTTGTGTTATCTGTATTAATTTTCTCCTTAACTTTGTGCTTATTTGTGATGACTTTTATTCCAGAGCTCTTTATACATTTTAGCTCAAGTATTTTAATCCTTAACTCTTTTAGTTCGCAGCATTGATTACAGATGTATTGGTTAAAGTCGGTGATTTCTTCCAGAATAAATTTATCATATTTTAGACACTTAACCCCTATTTCTGCTCCTGCCAGAGTTATAAAATTCACATCCATTCCTTCTGCTCCCATAGATAATGACTTAGTTGTAAATTTATTTATCTAAGAGTAAGCTAATTGTGTGTTTAGTTGTATTTGTAGTCAAGTTTATTTATTTATTTATTTATTTTATTTATTGAGGTCTTGGATTACACCAGTGAGCAGATGCTCATTTATAGGTTCCACGTCAGTTACATAGACAGTACAATACAGATGTCAGGGTTACATGTGGTACAGGTAAGTTACAGGGTACAACAGTATTAAACAGCTTAGGCAGTATAGCAGCTAGCCGGCATCAGAGGTTAACACCCTACTTGGAAGCTCTCCGAGGTGAGAAGAAGGAGGTGTTGCGAACATGGGTGGAAGGAGTGAGGTAGTTGGCAGCATCTGAGGGGTAGGGAAGTGGGAGCGATGTCATGATTGGGGGGGCTAGGTGTAACCAAAAGTGCTGGGTTTGGGGTCCCTCAACCCAAAGAGTTGTCAGGAGGCAAGTGCAGGTAGATGGTTGATACTCCGGGAGGGTGCTAATGGTAGCAGTCACATTTACTAGATTTTACTAGGTGCTGCCAGAGTCTGCATTTGAACGAGCCAATAGATGTGGCTTTGATAACGTCAGGAGGTAAGGCATGGTTAGATGAATTATGACTTCTGTAACAAACCTCAGATTGTTGTCCAGTGCTACAAAGATTGGTTGCAGAACATTCAAAAGTGTTATCTTAATTTGGACTGTATTATAAACTTCTATAGTTTTTAGCTTTGTTCCCCCGTTTTCCCTGAATGACGCTGGTAGACACCGCTGGCCTCTGCTCGCCTCCACTTGCTGAGGCAGATTTTTATAGCTCACCCAGGATATGAGGTCACCCATTGCCTGGCAACCAGTGCCAAAACTCCACCACACACACAGACTGAGGATGTAGCTCGCCTTTAAAAAAAATGGGCTGGTCTCCCATGGGGTACACTAAGGGCTGTCCAGCCACAGCTCTAACAGTGAAAGTCTGTCCTGAAAAGCCTTCCGTAATCGGTTGGGGGGGGGGGGCTTAAATCCTCTTGTGCTATAATGCAGCCCTTTACCACCTTGGGTTTCCTATTCCTTGGTGCTCCTTCCAGCAGTTAAAAGACTTTAAAAAATTATTATTTTAAAATGTGCTGCCAGTAATTCCTTTCATGGAGAGCCTCTACACCACTCCTTATCTCTTCAGACATAGGACCCTCATAGCCCTGTGCCCCCAGTCTCTCTTGCCCCTGCTCCTCCATGTTCCAGTTATTTCTTTCTGCTGAAAAATGAGGCCCTTCTTCATAGTGCTTCTACCTGAGACCTGATCCTGGCCCTTATCAAGCTCATGGAGAAGCCGTTTGTTTGGTGATCTGCTGCTGAAGCTTCCTAGCTTGGAACATGGTTTCCCAGTGGCAGTAGTCTCTGCTTGGAGTGGCAGTGAGCTGCAAGCACTCTCTGTTGATCCCTCTTATTTGGCCTTCCACCAGGATAAGGTCTTGTGCACCAATCCAAAGTCTCTGAGTTCCAACTGAATCCGTCCCTCGACCTGCCTGGGTTTAGTCCCAGAACTCACGCGTGAGGCAATAAGGATGTGTTGTGCCGCATAGACTAGATATTAGGTGGGCACTTAGAGTTAGGTGTCAGAGGCCAGATAGTTTTAGAAAAAACCAAAAAAATACTTTTTGAGAACCTTGTTGGGTTCTCCTGAGGACAGTCTGCTTTGAGGCAGACTATCTTGGGAAGACTAGGTGGATTGAAGGGAGATATTTCTGGATTTTTTATTAGGAAAAAATTTTCACGGCAATGTTAGTCCTTGGAAAACTGGATTTGTTGAATGTTGTGACACCTTTTATTTGACCAACAAAGAAACTCTGCATAGATGTTATAGTACACACACTTTCAGGCCACACAGGACCTTTTGTTAAGTATCATCTTTTTAGATGGACTTCAAAGATGGACTTTTTTTTGCAAACTTTGGGAACTGAAGAGGGCGGTGAGTAGGAGTACTGTTGTATGTGACTTAAGGTAGAATTAAACAGTACGTAATGGTATTTTTAATTTTTTTGATGATCTCTTGAAACAGTTGTGGCAGTTTAAGCATTGCCTCGCAGCAGTAGATTCCAATATTCCACAGAGATGCCGCACATTTAGCATCTGGTGAAGGACATGGATTACCGCAGTCCAGGTAGCTGGGGGGTGAACCAGAAGGCAGATATTGAAGAGAAAGGGACGAGGCAGAGCTCTCTTGTACCTGTGTCTAGTCCCTCGGCAGTTCCCTGTGCATGAGATATGGGGTGTTAGAGGTGGCCAAACTCCTTCATCTCAATTGTTGCGTTGCAGAGCCAGATCGGTTATGAATAAACCCACCATCTTCAGGAATGTTATCGCTGATTCTCTTGTTGACCTGGTCTGCATCACAGACTTTGCTAGGTGATTCCAAAGGCCCTTTGCTGGTGGAGTATCCCCCCTAGGGTTTCTCTATGGTGCACCATCAGAGGCTGGAGCGTAGGCATCGTGGAGTGTCCTCCTTGTTTCTATCCAAGCTGGGTTGGATGGTGTTGCATGTCAAGAACATGGTTCCTTTGAGTAGGAGGCACTGGACTGCTTGGCTTACTTGAACTGTTGGATGGTCCTTCTGTAAAATCTGCCACAGAATGAGGAAGATATCCTATAGGAATTTGCTATGAGGTTCTCCATCCTGCCTTTGAAGTCATGAGACTGGTGATCCTTGGCGACTTCATTGCCTGTGTGGATGACTCCTCAGATTACATTGCATCCTATGGGTGGTTTGGGGTTCAGGTAAGTTATTGATACAGCCACAAACTGAAGGGAACACACACTGTACCTTGTCCTCTCAATGGGTATGGAGACCAGTAATATCTCAGTGGATCCTGTCATTTGGTTTGACCACTGCATCATTCAGTTTAGCATCTGGACACCATTTAATTCACCTCCAACTGTGGAGGTTATCCACTTACTGTGCTGAATAAGACTTGGATCCACATAAGTTTCTAGGTCTGGTGGAGGCCTCCACCAGGGGCTGCAGTGCTGTGGTTGAGGCTTATAATTGATGCCGATTCATTGTCACCTGGTTACCTCTAGCCAACGTGTTCTGTGGATCTTCCTAGACAATAAAGTCTCCACCACTCATTTACACTAATAGGACTATGTCGGAGGCGCTGGGACCCAGTGGGAGCCAAAAATCTTCAGGAGGGTCGGCATCGAGGTAGGTGTGCAAGGAAGTGGCACCGCAAGCCTGGCTTGTGCCGTGTAGGCTAACTCGGTGTTGACCCTCCAACAGCCTGAGTTCCTATTTTCCCGCTGTCGAGTGCGCTTCAGTGACGACGACACTTGCCCGCCGGGAGTCAATTCTTCAGTCTATACGACAGCAGCTGTAATTTATTTTTAGTATTGTTAGGTTTATTTATTTTACTAGTTCTTTAATAAATAAGTAATTTTCATAAAGAAGAAGTCTTCAGCCCTCCTTCAACAGAGTCGACCATGAACGGGGCAGGTGACGGTAGGGAGACTTCACATGAAAGTTGTATTTTCAGCGGGGCTGGGTCTGGTCTACCACCCTCTACGGAGGGGGGGGTCAGACTGTGGGCTGTCCAGTGCTCAGGGGAATTGGCAGTCCTCCTGAAAGCACAAGAAGAAGCGCTCCCATTCTCGATCATCGTCGAGGACTTGGCACCGCTCAGCCTAGAGTTGTTCTTCAGCCTCCCGGTCGAAGAAGAAATGGTACCGCTCAAGGTCGCCCTCTGGTACATCTGCATGTCGATCATTGGTGGCTAGGGACAGGGGTTCGACTCTGACCCCTCTGGGGTCTCCTATGGCCTCTGTTCCTAGTGACTGGCATCCCTGACTCTGGAGTTCCTCCCCGCCTCCTGGGGGGGGGGTTCTTCCGGTGAACAGTTTCATCATTGGGCTGCTCTTATGGAGCAGTGGGTTTGGCGATTGTCCCGTCTGCCTGAGCCGGTGAGTCTGTCTCCAAGGCCTTCGGGTCTTCCGGTTTCAGACCTGCGGGCAGGGCGGTTGGGGCTTCCTAGTTGTGCAGCGCCTTCTTCAGTGCCACTGATGCTGCACTCTGGTGCTTTTCTCCCTCATATGGCTGTGGCGCAGGGGCCAGCACAGGTACCACTTTCTCCTGTTGAATTTCTCCATTCTTCTTCCTCAAGTGGGTGGTTGGGGTCTGGTCTTGCAGCGCCAGGTGCAACGCCAGCTCCTCTGGTGCCGATGCCATGTCCTGTGCCAGCGCCGCCTGTGTTTTTGGCGCTGCACTCTGTGCTGGCTCCAGGGGCAGCTGCGGTGCCAAGTAGGGCACCTGGGTTCTCAACTGCAATTCGCGGAGCTCCTCCTCCTCCTCTTCTCTTTCCTCTCTTTCCTATTTACTCTGTCCCTCCAGGACTAGCAGGAGATGATATTGAGTCTGATCCTGATCTTCGATTGGGGGATGACTCTGAGGACGATTCCTCTCTGGGGTGGTGAATAAGCCTTCTGTTCCAGCAGAGCCTTTCTTTTAAGTCTCTGCTTAAGAACATGAATACCACTCTCTCTCTCTCTCTCTCTCTCTCTCTCTCTCTCTCGACTTCAGAGATCGATCCTGGGAAGCTACTGCGTCTGCAGTGTCTGCACCTTCCTGATATTCCTGTGGAATTGACTCCTCTTGTGCAGCTCTCCTTTGAGACTCTCTCTATAAAATGGAGTGGGATAATCTAGCGCTTATTCCCTCTGTGGCCAAGTCCATAGACAGGAAATATGCCCTTCCCAAGGATCATCCTATTCTGGCCTCGCAAGCCTTTGCTGATGCTGTAGTTGTCCTGGGAGAGAATGACAAAGCCATTCTTCCTCAAGAATCTACAGCACGCCCAGTAAACAAGGAATCATGCAAAATTGACACTTTGGGGAAGTGAGTCTTCGCTGTCTCTACCCTGGGCATGCGCATTGCAAGCTACCAGGGTTATTTCTCTCAGTGTGAATAAACCCTCTGGCATTCGCTCAAGTCCACTGTAGGAGCTCTTCCAGATTCGAATGTTAGCACAGAGCTTCTTCAGACTATAACTAGGGGCATTGACTCCAATAATCAGCAGATTAAAGCTGCTATGGATGCCTTTGACAATGCTTCCAGAGCAGCAGCAGCTGATATATGCACCCAGCGCCAGTCTTGATTACGCACTTCAGGATTCACAAATGATGCCCAGCAGAGAGTTATAAGTTTACCTTTTGATGGTACGTATCTGTTTGGTCCTCAGGTCAAGCAGGCACTAGAGGCCACACAGAAAACTAAAACGGCTATCAGAATGGCCAGGCCACCATCTGCAGCCCCTCAACATGATGGAAACCGGCGGCAGTTTCATAACCATCAGTCCTTTCATGACAAAGGGGGCTTCAACAGAAATCAAGCCCCCCAGCCACAAAAGAAAATGCAACAGAAGGCACAGGGCCCCAAAGCTCCTAGTGCCACCCTCTGAAATTCCAGCCCAAGTCCTACCTCAGCTGTCCAAGGGGGACTCTTTCTGAGCTGTAGAAGGGCGTCTGACTCAGATTTACAACCAGTGAAAGTCATATCAGACAAGTAGGTACTCAGGATAATCCGTGAGGGATACTCTCTAAACCTTTCAGAAACCCCTCCGGATTACCCACCCAAACGACAGCTCAAGCTGTCTGTCTCTCAATCAGACCATCTTGCTTCCGAGATTCAAGGCCCTCTGAACAACATGGCAGTAGAAGTATTTCCGCTGGATCAGCGAAACACAGGTTTCTACTACCATTACTTCCTGGTTCCAAAGAAAACAGGTTGCATGCGCCCTGTTCTCAATCAAAGGAAGTTAAACAAATTCCTTTACAAGGAGAAGTGCAAGATATCTCTCGGCTCCTTGTTACCTCTGAGTCATTGGAACAACTGGCTGGCCTCCCTAGACATGCAGGATGCTGGCCTCCCTAGACATGCAAGACACCTACCAGCATGTTCTTATACACCCAAACCACCATAAATTCCTCAGATTTGTGGCATTGGGTCAACACTACCAATTCAGAGTCCTGCCCTTTGGGCTATGCTTGGCGCCTTGAGTCTTTACAAAGTGCTTTGCAGTTCTTGCAGTGCATCTCAGGAAGCTTGGAATTCAAAATGTTCCCATATCTGGATGAGTGGCTTCTAGCAAGCCCCTCCAGTCAGGAGACTCAGGAAGCCTTGGCTATGGCTTCCAAATTCCTCAGGTTCATAGGAGCGCTGTTAAATTTGGGAAAATCGCAGCTACAACTCTCCCAAAGGCTTCTCTTCGAAGGAGCCCTTCTGGATACCTCCAACGCAAAAGCCTTTCTTCCGGAGGACAGTGTGACAGGGTTGAATAGGACCCTGTCCCAGTTGTTATGGAGAAAGTGTTTAAATGCAGGGATCTGTCCTTACTGTCTTTTGTCTGTCTGGTTGCGCAACCAAAATTTCCTGTAAGACCTAGGATTTGATCACCCTGACAGTCTCGCAATTATTCGCCTCTCACTGTCGCCGTTTTTCCTTGCTTGTCTGTCTTTTTCTCCCTTGCTTATCTGCTGATATAAAAAAAAATATGCAAATCATTATGTGTAAATGTAACTGATGTAGGGATCCTTCTGTTTAGAAATTATATATTGTTAATTTTTGAAATGTATATAATTATAGTTTGAGATGATTGCCAAAAGCTGTTGGAAACTCAAGAGGTTACCTGAGTGCAATTTTTAAGCCTTTTGCAGAAGAGCTGTGGAAAAGGGGCCTCAGCTTGTGCACACTGTGTTCCTGTCAGCACCTGCCTGAGACATACAAGAACACTGTGGAAGATGCTTGTTAAGAATGGGGGTCTGGAAGGACTTATAAGACAGAGCTGTAATTGCTTGCAAGTTGGACACAGAGTTTGAAGGAAAACTCAGATGGACTTTTTCTGTTTATTTTGCCTTTGTAAAACGATATACTAAACGATTTTATTTCTTATCTTACTGCTAGTGCAAATAAATATTTTTGGTGAGTTCTATAACTCCTGGTTTTTCTATGCTTCCTGACCTGTGCCTCAATGGCAGACAGAAGGAACGGCATCCTTCAGATGGCCCACTTCATCAGAGAGAACAACTCGGTTCGAGCTCTCTCAATGCAGTGGATGCTGGGTCTCATGGCATCCTCAGTGTTCACTGTGCCTCTGGCTCATCTTCACATGAGGACTAGTCAGTGGATGCTTAGCACTCAGTGGTCCCTGACCACACATCCCCTCACATCAAGGTGACAGAACCTCTAAAATGGCCACTCACCTGGTGGATGCAAGAGGACAACCTTCTGAAACGGTTTCCCTTTGCCCCACTGGAATCTCAGATCTCCATCACCACGGATGCATCCCTACTTGGATGGGGAGCTCACTGTCAAGATGTCCACACCCAAGGTCAGTGGAATCAGGACGAGTCTCAACTCCACATAAATGTTCTAGAAATGAGAGCTGTCGTGTACGCAGTCCAAGCTCTGAAGGACATTCTCTGTCACAAGATCATTCTCCTTCAAATGGACAACAAAGCAGTGGTGTACTGCATCAACAAACAGGGCAGAGCACACTCTTACCCCTTATGCAGGGAAGTGATGAGAGTGTGGGAGTGGTGCCTAGAACACAAAGCTCTGATCCAAGCAGTTTACCTGCTGAGAGTGCAGAACAATGTGGCGGATCATCTCAGCAGAATGGAAACAGACCCTCACGAGTTGTCTGTAGACACAAACGTTGTGCAGTCGCTCCTCAAAGAGTGGGGAACTCCGAACCTGGACCTTTTTGCATCCCCACTCAACGCAAAACTGACACTATTCTGCTCAAGAAATCCAGAACCTGGCATTTTCTGTCAGGATGCATTCAGACTGCGGTGGACAAGACGCTTTCTGTATGCATTTCCTCCTCTTCCCTTAGTTCAGAGGGTGCTGCTCAAACTGGAGTTGCGGTGGGGGGGGTGCAGAATGATCCTTGTCGTTCCATTCTGGCCTCGTCAGATCTGGTTTCCATTAATCAACAGATTATCAGAAACTTCTCTGAGACAGCTTCCACTTCAAACGAACCTGATGACCCAGGGCCCAATGGTTCATCCCAGCCTGAGATCCCTTCACCTCCATGCCTGGCACCTGAGGAGATATAAGTGAGTAGGTTTGACGTTTCACGTAGGGTCTCAGATATTCTTTTAGTGGCACGCGAGCCAGTTACTAGAAAAATTTACATGGCTAATTGAAGTGATTCTCCATCTGGTGCACAAAGTCCTCTTGGGACCCTTTTTCCTGCCCACCAAACAAAGTCCTGGAGTATCTTCTGGACCTGTCAAATACAGGTCTGCAATTCTTAACCGTAAAGGTTCACCTTTGCACCATCTCAGCGTACCACAGGCCCGTACACTCCATGTCTCTGGCTCAGTTACCTTTGGTCAAGAGGTTCCTTAAGGGCATACTACACACTAGGCCACCGGTCAGATGACTGGTAGCCACCTGGAACATTAATCTTGTGCTAGAAGTGCTCACCTGTAAACCTTTTGAGCCCCTAGCACCTTGTGAGCTGAAGTTTCTGACCTGGAAGACCACCTTCCTTGTAGCCATTACCTCTGCTTGCAGAGTGTCTGAAATATATGCTTTGGTCACAGACCCCCAGTATACTGTATTTCACAAAGACAAAGTGGTTCTGCAAACTCACTTAAGTTTCTCCCTAAAGAGGTCTCAGAATTCCATCTGAATCAGCCCTTGTTCCTTCCGACCTACTTCGCGAACTTCCAGAATGAGAGGGAGTGTACCCTACATTCTCTGGATGTTAAGAGAGCTTTGCGGATCTTCCTGGACTAAGTCTCCATCACTCATTCACATGAGTGGGGATAGTGCTGGAGACGCTAGGACCAAGCAGGAGCCAAACATTTTCAGAAGGGTCAGCACTGAGACAGGACCATGCACACCCAGCACCGCGAGACCATCTCGCGCCTGTGTAGGCTATCTCGGCGTCGGCCCTCCAACCACCTCAGTTCCATTTCTCTCGCCATCGAGTGCACTTGGATGTTGATGTCACTCGTCTGCCAGAGTCAAAGTTTTCATTTATACGACAGCAGCTTTTAGCGTTTAATTTAACTTTTTAGTAGTAATTTCTTATTTTACAAACAAGAAAAGAAGATTATGAAGAAAAAGAAATTATTTCCTGCCATCATTGGATTCGTCCTTAGATGGTAGTGGTGACGGTAGTAAGACTTTGTTTGAAGGTTGTTATGGCAGAGGGGCTGTGCCCGGTCCGCCGCCTTTGAGAAACGGGAGAGGGTTTGACTACAGACAGTCCTGTGCTTGGGGGGAGGGGGACAGTCCACTGAAGCATGAATCCAGTGGTTCCGGAGATCCGTCTCCACTTAACCTCGAACTCTTCTTCCTTGTTTGGGGAAGAAGAACTGGTGCCTCTCGAGGTTGCCCTTCAGTACGTCTGCACGAGGATGGTTCATCGCTAGGGGCGATAGGCCTGTACCGACTTTGGTGGGTTTCCCTTGGCCCTGCTTCTAACGGCCGCATTCTTGACTCCGGACTCCATCTCTGTCCTCATTGGAGCTCCGGTGAACAGTTTCACCTCTGGGCCGCTCCTGTGGAGCAGGGGGTTTGGCTTCTTCCTTTTTTCCTGGCTGTGTTCCTGATTTCGGGCCTCGGAGCCATTGGACCAGAGCCGGGTCGATTGGATCAGGATGAGCACGGTGCCTTCTTGGTGCCTTTGCCATCGTGTCGACCCTTCGTGCCTACCCAACTCTTCTTTTTCCATGCTGGGGCTGGCACGGGCACCACCTTTTTCCTTCTCCCCTCTTTCTCAGAATTTCCATTGGCATTTTCCTTTGGTGCCGCAGGGAGCACCCATGGGTGGCAGCGGGCAACCACAGGTGGTGCCGGGCACCCGTGGGTGGCACCGTGCACCCACAGGTGGTGCCATGGGTGCCATGAATTTCATGGGTGCCGCTGGTGCCGAGTGCCATTCTTACTATGGGTGCCATGGTACCATGGGCGCTATGGATGTCGGTGGTGCCCTCGGGTGCCATTGCTGCATGGGTGCCAGGGGTGCCTGCGAGTACAGCTGCGGTCAACCTCGGGTGCACCCACATTAGCATAGGCACTGTTTGGTGCCCTTCTGTGCCACAAGTGATGCTGTTGCCACAGGGGTGTTAGTGGGTGCTGTCTGACAGAACTAGTAACAAATTTTACTTCTTCAGACTTCTAATCCACAGAACTTGTAGTGGGATGTTTTCTGCAGAATGAAGTCCTGTTCTGTGGATTATTTTTCCTCACATCTTAATCAGCGGCGGTCTACGTGGGATCTTGTGACATCTAGCAGTTTTCTGCTGATGGAACTCTTTTGTGCTGTTCTGCCCGCGGAGTCTCTCGTTTCTCTCAGCACTTTCTCAGCTCCCTACATGGTGCCAAGCTCCTCAACATCCTTCCTGATGGCGGAGTCTCTAGTGGCTCTGACCTAGACCTACCTTAGGGGTCTTCTGGGGTAGAAGTGCATTTGGTTGAGTCTCTCCCTGTCCTTCTGGTCAGTAATGCAGCAAATGACTCATTTTGTATACTGAAGGACATGTCCTCTCTATCATCAGTCCGTGATGGAAGAGCTTTACAGTAGTTCCTCAGTGACAGGGTCCAGTATAGTATTTCAGACTGCACCCATGGATCATACACTTCTGCGTCTAGACTTTTTCAGTCGTCAAGACAATTGCACTCTGTGGAACATTCTAACTCAATAGTAGGGAGCCGCTCAGGCTCTTCCGCTTCTTTGATAGAAGTATATAGCCCCCTTGTGATATTACCCCTTCAGTGG
Organism: Neoceratodus forsteri; assembly: GCA_016271365.2. Classification (NCBI taxonomy): domain Eukaryota; kingdom Metazoa; phylum Chordata; order Ceratodontiformes; family Ceratodontidae; genus Neoceratodus; species Neoceratodus forsteri. Next base: position 1,820,425,241 of record CM057449.1, on the reverse strand, counting down.
CTTCTTCGGCACAGGTGGTTATCATCTCTCCAGCTGTGGTTATTAGTCCCATCACAATTCAGTATGGTTCCTCTGGCTCCTCCTGCCACTCAGACGGAGGACATCTTCATAATTTTCGTATCAGGCAATCCTTGCCAAATAGCAGCCTGAAAGCCTTGTTAGGCTTGGACTAATGGGTAAAAAAAAAAAAAATTATCACAGCACAGGGCCTAGCCGAAATTACTTGATACCTTTGGATCGGGTCAGGTTCTGCCTCAGCCCTCAGAGGCGTCCATCCCTAGAATACGGTAAAGAGTACCTGACTTCTCTACCCCTTGGGGGAGTCCAATCCAGTGGCAGAATGGGTCATCTGTTTCTCCAAAAGAGATTTCTTTAATTCAGAGACATTTCCTAGACCTAGGCGACTGGCCAGTTTGTTAATCCCCCTTTTTTAATCTGGCTTTCTTCTCTTGAAGAGAGCCTCGCAGCAACAGAAGTGACTCTCCAGCGAGTCGGAACTCAGGTTCCTGCTTTCTTGCTTTCTTCAACTTAACAGACGACATGCTCCTTTCTTGACCGAAAGTCAAGTAGGTCTTTTTTCTGAGATGGCTTCTCAAATATTCATGATGGAGCTGTGATGTTTGTTTTTCAGCAAACAAACGAGTCCTTTCCTACCCCCTTCATTGTGGCAGGAGGGAGTAGTGCCTCACTGCATTGAGTCACTTCTGCTGCTGTTCAGTCACTTTCAACGAATGGGTTAGGCCTAACTTGTTCCTGCTGTGTCTTTCCTCGATGCACATCTGCCTCTATTTGCCTTAGAAATCCAGACCCTGTTTTTTCTGTTGGAATGTTTTTCCGCAGGAGACATGTCCTCCGATACAATTTTTCCTCTCTTCCCTGAGTCCAGAGACTGCTACTACAGTTGTACACACAGAAGCAGGATGATTCCTTTTTGGAATATGAAGTGGATGGGATCTGGTTCTACTAGACCATCACCAGAGGCTTCTAAGTCATGCTTTGGCCTGCCATCAGGAAGATCTCAGTGACTAAGTGGAAACTGTTCTCCTTGATGGGCTAACCCCACCTGGACCTTCTTTTGCTCACCAAGTATTGGGTTTAAGTGCTCCCAGACCTGTTGTTCACAGGTCAGTCATACTTGGTAGTGGGGGCTTTCCATCTCCACTTTTCAGTCTACCCTGAACCAGTAGACTTTACCTCTAGCTCTTTCAGTTCTTGAAATCTTTTTACGTTACATTCATACATGTCTTTAACACTAATAATTTTGGTCCTAGACCAAATTGTGAGGCCAGGTTCTCGCCGCTCTCCTAGAGTGGTTGTGGCTTCCTGGCAGAGTTTCATTTTGTGCCGATTGCAGTCGTCTGCAAAGTGGTGAGTTACAACTCAAGTGCTTATCTTGTAAGCACTAATTTCTAGATGCTCTTACGAGACAGCTCTTTTATTAGCAGGACAGTCCTTGGCCGTCCTTTCTGAGTGAACCATGTCTCCTACCCCCTAATCAAGGTTGTTGGTTTTAGATCAGTACTCTCCCACTAGTGCGAATGAGTGATGAAGACTTAGTCCGGGATGATATGGAAATTACATACTTACCATAATTACAGATCTTCTTGGACAGTCTCCATCACTCATTCACATGCCTACCCACCATCCCCTGGTTTCACTCATTTTTCTTTCCTGGTCTTCATGGTCCTATGGTTCAGACTGTGAAGACATTGTTCTTTGACCTTTCTTGCAAAGGCCATCTGGGCCCTCTCAGGCCCAAAAACTCAGGATGAGTTATTCTCATTAGTTACGCTGCACCTCTTCAGTCAAAAAGGTACTGAGGTGGTTGGAGGGTCGATGCCAAGATAGCCTACACAGGCGCGAGCTGGTCTCACGGTGCCGCGCATGTGTGGTCCTGTCTCAGCGCCGACCCTTCTGAAAATGTTTGGCTCCCGCTTGGTCCTAGCGCCTCCGGTGCTATCCCCACTAGTGTGAATTAGTGATGGAGACTGTCCAAGAAGATCAATAATTACGGTAAGTACGTAATTCCCATTTCTATTTAGACAGAAGTAAAGAAATCCGCACATCAGAAAACTGTTTCTCTTTCAGCATGGTCTGGCTGGGTCAGCCTGTTGCTATCAGATGTATTTAGGCATAGCTAGTGGCATGTCTTTGCCAATGCTACTCCATGTCACGGTTAAGCTGGAAGGCAGAGTATATGCTCATTCTGACCCCCCCCCCCCAATGAAGAGGGTTGAAACCCTCAAAGCGCCAGTGTACTGTCCATGTGTTCATGTTGTAAATTAAATTTTGTAGCCACAGTTCGCATGAATCGCTGTTTTTGTGTTCATCATATACACTCATTCTACCAGGGCAGTCGTGGTATCCCTGGCAGAAATTCAAAATGTTCCCATTGCAGACATCTGCAATGCAGCTACTTGGAGCTCTGTGCATATATTTGTAAAGCACTACACTTTGGATGTCCATGTTAGACATCATCAGTCCTTTGGCAGGACAATCCTTAATGGACTTCTGTCCTAAGTGAGCTCTTTTCTCCTGCCGCCCTTCTCGGGGGGATTATTTCAGCTTGGTACTCTTCCATTAGTGTGAATGAGTAGTGGAGACTTTATGTCCAGGAAGATATGAAAATTATGTACCTACCAAAATTCTTGATCTTCTTGGACAAAGTCTCCACCACTCATTCCCACACCCACCCTCCATCCTTCGAGCTCACTTATCTGTTTTTGGTCCTCACTCCCTTGATGGCTGGACTGTGAAGACTCTGTTGTGTTGACACTTCTTACACGGGTCATTTGGACTATCTTATTTCCGACATAGGTTAGTTTCTCTAGGTTAGTTTATGCTGTACCTTCTCGGTAAAAAGGTACTGAGGCATTTGGAGGGTCGAATCCGAGATAGCCTACATGGCGCGAGCCAGGCTAGCGGTGCCGCTTCCTTGTGGCCCTACCTCGCCGCTGGCCCTCCTGAAGATTTTTGGCTCACGCTGGGTCCTAGCGCCTCCAGCGTAGTCCCATCAGTGTGAATGAGTGGTGGAGACTTCATCCAAGAAGATCAAGAATTACGGTAGGTATGTAATTTTCATCTATCCAAACTGTCTGCAGAGCAGGGAGCCTGTCTGTATTGAGAGGTGCAGCTTGTTTAACCAGTTCTTTTAAGCCATGGTACTGGCATCTGGGACCAGGTTTCCTCCATTGCTAATGTTAAAAGCAACAGAAACACAACTCCGATGACTCAAAAAGCTGTCGTCCTCTGGTCAGAGTTCTATCTTGTGGATGAGAAGAATGTAGCCAGTGTGGTCCCCGGCTTAAGATTGCCCTCTTGGCTGACCTAGCTCCAAACCGATTTTCAAGACAGAAATGGGAGCTTGGTCCTGGTCTTTGCAGTAATCATAGGGACTTCGCTGGGTGAGAGCCATCTCCTCACTCTCTCAAGGGGACGGCGACAAGACCCTTACTCTCAACAGGCTGACATTAGATCTCAGTAATCTTGCAAACTATAAAGCTATCTTCAGTCTGCCATTTGTGGTGAAGGTTTTGGAGAAAGTAGTGGCTGATCAGCTGGTGGAACTTCTTGAGAACTATGACATCTTCAAGCCGTTCCATTCAGGTTTCCGCCAGTGTCACAGTATGAAGACTGCCCTGGTCTGAGTATGCGATGATCTCTATCTGGTGAGGGATCATGGGGAAGTGTCCATCCTTATTCTCCTCAGCCTTACATCGGTGTTCAATATTATTGATCAAGAGGAGTTGGTAGACAGTCTGGATGTTCATGGAGAGCTGTTTGGGACTGTCTTGAAATGATTTTGATCAGTCCTTTCAGAAAGGGTGCAGTCGGTTGCTGCGGACCTCTGTCATTAGTTGACAGCACAAATTAGCATATCAGATGCACTAGAAGGGGGCTTCTGTGTGTGGAGTGGCTACGTGTGTCTCTGTCAATCAGAGGCATATGCAGGAAATGAATAAAAATATATTTTAAAGGTAACAAAAATTCAGTTTATATCTATGGGCATTTCTACACTGCAGGAAAGCATAACAGCGTGATGTGCAGTTCTCCTTTAAAAATGATAGCTGCTAAAAATATTGTTCTAGGATCATGGATATGTTGTTCATCCACACTCTTTGGCATGTCCCCTTCCACTTTAAATCTTGCCGGAAGTCTTCAAGCTGGCTCCTCCCACCCAGCCAGGTGGTATAACCCTCGGCTCTGCCCCATGACACCAGATCTTCCTTTTTGCTGGAAGATTCAGGTTGCCTGCCTTGTGCTCACGCATTTTGTAGGCCCTGGCTTCAAAACCTTCAGTTATGCCGAAAATCCGTCTAGTTCGCATTAGCGATCGCGACTCTCTATCTTCGATTATGGAAGGCAAGTCTTCCCCCAGCTTCGCTGGTGTCCCTGCGGCCAGAAGATGTCACGCACCGATCTCACACTGTATGCATTTACTGTCTCTGTGTCGACCATGACATGCGGAATGCGATCTTTGTCTCGCTTTCCACCCTAACATCCTCGATGACCATCTCGCACGTCTGAAATTGGGGAGGCCAGAGAAACGGAACCCTCTGGTGAAATCTAAGGAGGTCTGGTGGGCAGTTTCCGTGGCTGTGGGATCGGCCGAGCAATTGGAACGCATGCAAGCATTCGAAGAGGAAGCGGCTTGGGCTGCAGAAACTACTCTGAGCTTCTTCGTTCCACTCAACCTAGGCTCCACCTTCTCGGGTTCCTTCCGAGAGTTGTGCCAGTCTCTTCCAACCAGGGGAGAGGGTCCTGCAGGCACACACTCCACTCGGTCCCGTAAGCAGGACAAGGACCCGGGATCGTCTTCATCCCAACGGAGACGCTCTTGGGAGCAAGAGAGATCTAGGTCCCAGGAACATGCAGTCTTGACTTCAGTCGAGATTACTTCTTCAGCTGCTGGCTTCTCGGCTTTGCCGTCTGGCCAGTTGACCAAAATGTCAATCAATGATGTGGAAATCGTCATTGACCTGATCGACTCATTATCGCCGACTCTGGTCAACGATTCTGTTGATCGAACTCCAGCTCTTACTTTCCCCGACAAGGAGACCCAGCCTGCTGGAACTCCCATTGATGAAATGGTCCCCGACCCCGGGAAATCACCAGCCCCGCCAGTGTCTTCTGAGCGACCAAATTGGCATGTCCGATCTCGATTGAGGTCCCGGGACCCCATCAACCGAAAGGCGGAGGAAGAGCCATAAACTCTCTAAAAAGAGGCAACGCCATCGATTGTCTTCGTCCTCCTCTGATGAGGAGAGGCTCCGGCGGAAACTCCATCGGCGCTATGAGGACCTCATGTGGCAGCAGCTGATTCTGCTAAAAACACTGATTTTGGCTACCTGATTTTGAAAGCTAGTGGTAAAACTCCCCACCTGCTTAAAAACTGATTTGACCCACCATGCCTTGGTCCTGGTAGAATAACTAGAGCCTGAGAACAGGGTTTGCTCAAGAGTCCCCCTCTCACATTTAAAATCCTTGAGGGATGGGGCCTTTACAGTGGCAGCTGCTGTGCTCTGGAACACTCTTCCACAGGACATCTGTGTAGTCCCTCAGTTGCCATGTTTAAAGCCACCTTACTGACTCATCTATAGAGACAAGTTTTCCCCAACCTGGAATAATCATAATGTTCTGTATTTGACACTTTACACTGTGGATTATGTCTGTGATGTTACTCATAACCTTCTGTGATATTTTATGATTGTTCCATGTCAGGTTATTGGAGTGCTGTGAGTAGGTGGGTATGTATTACCCAGCAGTAAATCACTAGCCCAGTGACTATGTAGAATGACACAGAAAAGACTGCTGCTGCTATCTCTCGAAGGTTGCTGTCATGCATCACGTGCTGTTACACCTTACGCCTTCCTGAGTTTTGGGGACTTTTTCAAATGGAGGCTGTAGCTAGGGCATCCCACTGATTGAGATCTGTTCGACTGCTGCTTGGTCTTCAACACGTACCATTATGGCTCATTCATTATTTCTTGACCTGCAGCATCAGGGATTCTAGCTTCAGGTTCCGGTCTTGAAGTGTTTTTTTTCCCATTTTTGAAGGGCTTATCCCTCTTCATTCCAGGCACTACTTTTATTCTGAATTAGTATGAATAAATGGAAAGAATCCAAGTTACTTAAATAATAAATAACTAGCTTACTGTATAGCTATGGTATTTTCACATTCACAAATCACACTGCCCTTCCACTGGCTGAAGCCCTTTAATGCCTTAGAGGAAGTTCTTCACTTTGCCAGTAGTTGTCTCTGGATCAGAGGGTCTGTGACTTAAGAGGAAATGAAGTAAGAATCCACACACTAACAACCTCCAGCATAAAGAAAAGCTAATTATACAATGGGCACAAACATAAACCATTCTGATTGGCTGGCTGGCACCTTCTAATCATGATAAATCCTAGTATCACCCCACAGAAAAAGGTGCCAGCTGCCAGTTGGCCGCAACCCCCCCCCCCCCCAAATCACTCAGAGCATCACAAACTCTCCACTTGCAAAGATGAAAATCTCTACTAATCAGCTTCTCACAGAACTCATGCTCCGGTCCTGTTCCAATCCAGCCCAGTCTCATAACCACCGAGAGACCTACAGGACAGAGCATCGGTTAGACACACACACAAAAAAATCTTCCCCCCAATAATTCTCGATCTCTAAACTCCTTTCTGCTCACTTCCTTGTAACCTGACAGACCACACTCACCTCGTGGTCAGTCTCCGGTCAGCTCCATTCCTGGTGTCTAGTCATACTCCCTTATATTTATATCTGTTCACTGTCCGGTCCCAAGAAACCCAAACACGGGGACCGGCACAGCAGTCACAAAAATTTCCCATTTAAAATCAGTGGCTGCTGCCCACCCTTAGACGCTCTCGACAACCGGAAAAACACTGCTAGGAAACGCAGCAGCACTGCTGCCGCACATGTACTAGAAAACGGAGTCAATGCTCCCTATTTGAAATGTGGCCACGGACCAACAAATTAAACACAAATATGTGCAAAAATCTTTTTTCAATCTTTTATCACAGAAAACAAAAAGTGAAACCACTAAAGCCCCCGGAAACATAAAAATGGCAACCTCACGTTTCGCAGTGCTGTCTCTCAACATCTACTTGAAAGAAGCTGTGAGGCTGTCAGATTTCAGACATAAGACACACTTAGCAGTGCTGGTAGGGAAATAAAAAAAAAAAGGCAACACTGGTAGGCTCTCTCTCTCTCTGTGTCTCTCTGTCTCTGCACATACATTGAGAGGGGGGAGTATTCTGCCTATCAACAAGGAACTATTTTTTGTGGCGGAACAATGAAATCAATAAAAATAATATACAATGAAAAACTTATTTTTTTTTCTTCTCACCAAAACATTTTTAATCATTGTATAATAGCAGTATCCCACTCCAGGGTGTGGGTGATGCTGGGATTTAACCACGCCTGGGGTGTTTGCCCACTCAGCCTGTGGCCTCGTAATCAAATACCCCAGGCATTAGTAAATCCTACCATCACCCACACCCTGTTGTGGTATATTGCTTAAATACAGTGTGTGGGGAAAAAAACCTTTGTTGATCAAGATGCACACTGATGGATGAAACAGATTTGTGCCAGCTGTCTATACTGATGCGTCAGTCCCTAGGAATGCAACTCTTCAACCAGAACCTGCTTGGACTCTAAGAAGCATGTATTTGCCTTCTTCCTTGATCTGAGTAAGGCCTTCGATACTGTGGATCATACCATCATGCTTACTGCACTGAGTAACATCGGACTTGACAGTTCTGCCATTAAATGGTTCACCAGCTACCTAACCAATAGGTTACAACAAGTCAAAGCCATAGGAGATCTGTCCCCACAAAAATCCTTGTTACGAGGGGTCCCACAAGGCTCCATCCTGGGCCCTATCCTCTTCGCAATATACATCAATAATCTGGACTCAGCAAATGTGCACTTATTCGCAGATGATACTGTACTCTGTACCACAAATTCATCCTTGGATCTGGCCCATGAGTACTTGCAGAAAGACTTCGTCACCCTCCAATACAATCTTCTCACTCATAAGCTCCTTCTCAGTGCCAAAAAGACTAAAGCAATGATTAGCTTACCAAAGTCTACTTCCGGATGTCCACATATCACACAGATCCGAACACTCTTAGATGAACCCCTTGAAGTAGTTGATACCTTTAAATACCTAGGGTTCTGGCTGGATAACAAGCTCAACTTTCTGTGCCACTTAAATGAAACTTTGAAGAAACTAAGACAGCGATTAGGTTTATTCTATCGCATTAAACACCTACTCATGTTAGAAGCCAGAATGAGACTAGTACAAACTACATTCCTACCTATACTGGACTACACTGACTTCCTTTACAGTCATTGCCCATCAACGATGCTAAACAAACTGGACACCCTTTACCACCAGGTTTTAAGATTTATCTTAAATCTACCCCGTAGTACACATCACTGTCATCTATACCAGGTTTTGGGATGGACCTCACTCTCAACTAGAAGAAAAAGGAATGCTCTCCTCTGTTTTTTTTTTAGAGCATTATCCGATAACCTCCCTGCATACATCTCGTACATCTTCAAATGGGCTAAAGGTTCCTATGGCCTGAGATGCTTCTCCTTAATCTGCTTCCAGATTCCTAGAGTGAAAACTACCCTTGGCTCAGCAGCAATCAACTTCTCACTTCCATCACTTTGGAACACTATGCAAGACTCATTAAAATTATCCTCACTTCCAAGCATTTTCACATTCAAAGCTCTATTAACGGATTATCTAAAGGAATCATGCAACTGTTTCAGATGCTGATGATCCCTAAGCCTCGGGTGCCACTCTCAAATCCTACGCCTAAGTATCTCATCCATCCCACATTCCTAACAACAGAAACCTAGGATCTACAAGCCTAGTTCCCTTAATCCAAGATGACCCTACCTATTCTCTACCTTTTATCTATTCTGGCCTCCCTTTTTGGCTGCCTACTCTTTCACCCCATTTTCTACCCTATTCCTTAATACCTCCTTATTTTTTATCATTTAGGTATGAGCTCTTACTCAGCGGAGACTATATGGTTTTGTTGTCTCTTCTCATTTCAGTAAAGCTTATCATTATGTACCTTTGCATGTTAATTATGTTGACCAGTATGTATAGGCCCATATTGACCGGCACCTTCACAATGTTTTTTTTTTTGCACCGTTGTCCACTGTAATTGTAATCTTATGAAGTGTACTGTATTGTATTTATGCCCAGGACCACCTTGAAAATGAGCCTGCTCAATGGTGTTTATGCCTGGTAAAATAAAGTGATTGATTGATTGGTTAGGTTCCAAAAAACTTACCTAGTTTCCTAATTTAAATGTCTGTTTGTTTCTTAGTTTTGTAGACTGTTGAATTAATTTAATTTACTGTGTAGTTTTTTATGTTTAAAATAGCCACTCATCAATGGAGACTCTGCTAATACTGTGTATGAGGTGACCTTGTCTGTGAAGTTTTTTTGAAGCTGCAAAACCTGATTTTGGGTGGTATATGAAAGATCAGAAAAACACATTTCAAGCATCTCTTCTCAGTACTTGGCATTCCTGTAAGGGGTAACATAAGAGGCGCAAGACTCTGATCCTGATATTACAGCTGGCAGCAGTGTCAGTGATCACATTGCATTGGCTTTCTCCTGTAGTTGAGGCCAGGATATCCAAAGTTGGGGAGCTGTGAAGAATGGAAAAAAACCATGGCAGATCTTGGATTACAAAAGGAAAATTTTACTTCGAGAGGGCTCCAGTTTGCTGCCCAAATAGATCTTTTTTTTTTTTTTGTTGTTGTTGACTCTTATTTTTGCTCCTCCTCTGCCCAGGCATCACTCCGGGGTGCTGTCTCGACTGGAACCTCTTCTCCCTGTCTGAACCCTACAGCCATGGCTGGACTCCCCCGACCACCCAGGCAGGCCTAGCCCCTGCTGGATCACCCCCCAGGGCAGGTCTCTCCTCCCCCAACGGCCTATCTGTAATTAGAGAGGCCTTACCTGGGTGTCAGGTCAGCCGTGGAGTCCCCTGAGGCGTCGGGCCGACGCCGGGATGTCGGTTGCGTCCCTGGAGTCCCATTCATCTCCGCGAGCTGAGGTGGGGATTTTCTTGTTAGGTGTCCCCCTAGGAGTGTGACAGTGCAGTGATGTCGGTGCGTAAGCGCCATAGACGTTCTTCGCACTCCTCCCCACTACTTTGGCCCTAAGCTTGTGTGGTACCTCCGATTTTCACGGGGGTTGCCACAGTGCCGGGCAGTCCCTGGATCCCTTCCAGAAAGAGGAGAGCAGTCCTCTGGACACTCTATCCTCTCTCTCCACCACCGACCCCCGATGGCCCTGGCTCGTTCCCGAACCCGGGTTGCTGGCATGGCACAAGGAGTGGCGTCCAGCGCCTCAACCCTCTGCGCCACTGGGCCAATTGCCCAAATAGATCTTAATGCAGAAGAATTCATAAAGGAGGTGATATTGCACTACTGCAATAGCAGCTTCTTTTGGTGGATTGGTTCACTGTCCTTGGCAGCATGGGTAATGACACACTGTCAGAAGCCCCTTGCAGGGTGCTGCTGTGTGCATGTCACTGATGATAGGTGGCTGAGCTCCCAGAAAACCAGGATATGTGTCCATCTGCTAGACCAAACAGCAGCCTCCCTAGAGTCCCTTCCATAACATCCAACCTCGTAATGTGTCGTGTCTGCCCCCTCAGCCATTGCTCCCAATACTGTTGATGTTGCTTCTCCTCTGTGGCAACAGGGAGCCATTAGCAGGGATACCCTGGACTGCACAGGACAAGGACCTATCAAAAGGAGTCTGTAACTGGACACCAACAAGAAGGGTGAGCTCGGTGGGAAGCACAGCTTCTCCTTGGGAGATTCATGTCATGGTGTAGTTTATGCCTAGTGGGAGCATCAAATAGAAAGATTAAACAAAAGTTTACTGATGCTAGTTACAGTATGTTGTCCTGTAAACATTTTCAGGAGACGTCATTTTTTGCTATCCCCACCACATACTTTATATTTTAAATTGTGTCTAATGTATTGTTAACTGACTGGGTCACCATTGAAAATAGGTACTTGTTGCCTAAAGGCTATTACCAAGTAATACAAACTATTTAAAATAATATTTCATTCGCTATTAAGCTACTAGAATCTCAGCCATAACACACTTGTGGCTACAGCCCACTCCCCCCACTATTGAGAACTGACTGCATAATTGTAAGCGGATCATGTTGCTGGAATGGCTAATTGCCAAACTACGGAGTAAGGTAGAGAAGGCCGAATCTTCCTGGCTACCCTTCCTTGATTATCTGGAGGGAATAGAAGGTGTCTCAACCCTGGATCAAACTGCCAGTCTCCCATAATTTAGAGTAGGCATTTTGTAATGACCTCCTAGCAACACATTTGTCACAGATGAATAATTCATTAGACACTGCCTTTTCTTGAGTATCCTAATGTTAAATTGGTTATTTTTATTGCAGATTAATTGTTAAGGATGTATCTACTTGTGATACGTGTTTATTTGTTAGTGTTTCTGTCCTTCACAGCAGGGGCCCCCACTATACATAGACAGTGCTCCGGCAGTGCAGGCATGCCTGAGCTGTTATTTATGCCCTGCACAATATTTGGACTACTGGACTAAAATAAGATAGTTTCAGGCTTCCTACAGGTGCCCCCGCTTTTTATTTTATTTTATTTTATTTCTTCACACACTTTGTTTGTACTTTTTGGTTATGTGATAGATTAATGTCGTATATACTTGTATTGTTGAATTGTTGGAAAAAGTTCAATAAACTTTAAGTCAAGTCAGTTTTATTTACATGGCACTCAATCCAGATGGCTCTGAGCGCCTTACAGTCAGCAGACTAAACAATTTAAAGTAGCAAGTTAAAATTAGCATAAAAGAGTTAAGAGGCCAGTCCAAAACATAGTCAGGAAGGGAGCCCTCCTCACTTCATGGGGAAGGGCAGTCCACAAAATCTGCACTGCTACCCCAAATGCGCTATTCCTTGAGGACTTCAGACATGAATGGAGAACAAAGAGGAGGTCTGCCTCCACTGATGGAGCAGGAGTGTAAGGAATCAGGATGTCTTTCAGATAGCCCGGACCCAGACCATGTAGGGCCTTGTAAGTTAACAAGGAAACCTTTAAACTGACACACCACATGACCGGAAGCCAGTGAAGGACACGGAGAACTGGAGCGATATGCTCAGAACGAGATGTCCCTGCAACCAGCTGAGCTGCCACTTTCTGAACCAACTGCAGGTGGTGCATCAGCTTCATGGAGAGCCCCAGGATCAGAGCGCTGCAATAGTCTGGTCTATGTAGATGATATGAAGACGTGCACTAGTGTTGCAAGGTTGGATGGTTCAAGAGAGGCCCTGATGCTGGCAATGTTACAAAGATGGTAATAGCCACTGCAGACAACAGCCGACACTTGGGATTCCAATCTCAGCTTAGAGTCCACCATGACCCCCAGATTCTTAACCCTGTCTACTGGGCAGGGGTCACTCTTCCCAGTAAAGGGAGGACAGTGCTCCCAAACATCAGAGAAGAACTATGTCGACCCAGCTCCACCATTTGCACCCCCGTCTTAGATGGATTCGGTCTGAGCCAGCTTTCTGGCAGCTAGTCCTTGATCTCTTTAAGACACTCGCCCAATACCAAGAGAGCTGCCACATTATCTGGGACACAAGACATAGCTGGGTGTCATCAACATAACAAATGAAATGCCGAGTCGTAGCGTCTAATGATCTCCCCAGAGGTAGCATGTACACAGCGAATAACATGGGAGCCAGGATCCTCAAATGGCGTCTCTGTATTACATATTTGCAAAGCAGCTAGCTGGAAAACAGTACACACTTTCACAAAGCACTATTGTCTGGACATGCAATTCAGAAGGGATGCCAACTTTGGAACTGCTGTATTGCAGAACCTTTTTCCAAAGTTGGTTCTAGACCCAACCTCCCAAGGTACTGCTGTATAATCTCCATAGAGTGAACCCATAAGTGAGAGATTCCTGAGGTTAGAAGAAAAAAATTACCATAGTAATGTCATTTCTTCTCAGGGATCCCTCACAGGTTTCACTTTCCCACCCTACTTCCCCTTCCAGAACCTGAAAATAAATTCTCACAATAACCAGTTAATTTTACTTAGGTTGCTTGAGATTTACTATTGCAGTTTTTCTCTACAGTTGCAAGTTGCATTTTGCAGTCATACTCATATAAGATATACAGCTTTTGAAATGATCTGATGGTATTTATTGCATTCTGTAATTTCTCTCTTCTAATAAAAAGAAATTATAAAAAAAAAAAAAGGAAGTTCCTTGCTACTAATTCTTGAAGCTGTCTACACGTTTCCCTTGGTCACCTATGCATTCTGGCGTGTGATTGGCTGTTAAATATTCAGTTCTGTTTGGGCTATATATTAAGAACAGCTTATTCAGTTGTAATCTAATGTGGTAAGGATGTTCCTTGTTATTTCTTGATTTCAGTAAGCATTGCTGCCTTAGTGTCATAATTATGTGTACATTCTGGCTTGCACTTAGTTTAAGCTATATCTTGCTATATCTTGTTTATTTATATTTTAGGCATGGCCATTTGTCTGCAGTTCAGGGTTCTCCAGTCAGCTATTGAGTTCATCAAGACTACAGCCAATCAGGATTCCCAGAGTCTGACCAGCTCTGTGCAGCTGCCTTCCTCCCAACATCATGCAGTATACCAGAAACGAAAAAGTATTGCAGGTAAGTTGTTATGCTGCTGTCCTCCTGATTCTTACTAAGACGGTCCATACCTAACCTGCAACATGTTTTTTTTTTTTTTAATATTTACTCTTTTATGCCCCCTTACTCACTGCACTAGACCACTATTCTTGGGGAGCCCTAGGCTGTGCGCGTTCCCGTAGTTCCTCCACAGGTAACTCCATCGGTGCTCCAGTAGACCTGCCCCCATCCTGCTGCGGTTTACCCCCTGGGTGGGGAGAAAGGGGACCACCCTAAGTCACCCCCAGTCCATGAGTGTGCATTGGGTGGTCTGCCCCGGCCCTCCGAGGAGCTTGGTTGTGGGTTTCTCAGGCCAGCCAAGTCCCGTCTCCAGGCGTCCAATGTGGGGTTTTCCACTTTTTTGGTGCTGCCCCATAGGACAGTGGCATGTTAGGGGAGCCAAGGGGTTGAGCACATTGCAGCGTACCATCGCTCCAGCTCCCAACCGACATCTTCCCATCCATTTCCGTCCTACTGTACCTCTACCTGTTGTCACCCAGGTGGTAGTAGAGTGGTGGGACAGGCAACCCACCCTCCCTGGAGGAGGAGAGCAGCCATTGGGTGCTCGATCCTCCTCCCCCCAGCTGGCCATCCAGCAACTCGAGTCTATTCCCGAACCCGGGTCGCCGGCATCACAAGCAGTAGCCCTACTGCTACACTGGTAGGCTGGCCTAACCTGCAACATGTTTAAGGATTACAATACAAGGGAGTTTGGTGGCCTAGTACCTAAGACACTGGCCTTGCTAAGCAGCAGGTTTAGGTATGAATCTCATTCCCGGTCTCATTACTGAGATAGCTACTGTACTATATCCTGAAGAGCCCCAAAAGGATGAAACACAAGTATGTAGTTTGCTGCTCTCACTCTACACTAGAACAAACATAGCAGCCTGTTTTGGAGCAGCCTGTGGTCCTAATGAAGCCGTATCAGCCTGCTCAACATAGGGGATTGCATATTGCTACCCTTGATGCTTTGTATATGGGCCTTGAAGTGTATACGTGTGGTGGTGGTGGGGAGAGTGCAAGCAGTTTAGATCTCAAATAAAATGAGGGTAGACAGTGTTAAGCCCCACTTTTTGTGGACGAGTCTGCAGAATTTGGCTAAATTGTGAGCCTTTGCTCAAAAAAGTCCCTTTCAGATTGAAAATGGCAAGTCCACGAATATTTACTGAAGTGCATTAGTGGATCAATGGAAGACTATAGTGTACATTCCATTGGGGAGTGAAAGGAAAAGGTTCTGTTTCCAATGTCGCCGGTCCTCTTTGTTTCATTATCACTTACTTTTAGTCACTTAGGTTTGAAAAAAAGAAAGAAAGCTTGCTATTATTAGGATGTATAGTATTCAGAGTAAAAATCTGGATTATACTTAAAAGAAAGGTCCTCTTTTTTTTTTTTTTTTTTTAATGCTTATTTTTCAGTCACGTAAGACAATATATACAGGGATTTGGCATAACGTATATATCAGCTGACAGCATCTTGACAATGTGTTACATTTAGAAATGCAGAACAGGTCAGTCAATTAGTGCAACCCAGCTTGTTCTGTATTTATGAAGCAACTAACCAACACCCCTCAAAACTGGAGGCAAGTAGGCTGATAGAAAAAGATGGAAGAGGAAAAAGGAGATACCAGGAAACCTTATAACACAGTTGACATACCATACTTGTTTTACTGTAGGTAAAAAGCACTCAACAGCATATGTTTTACTTGTGTATATGCAGCCTTAGTACACAGTTAAACAATTCCTGTTCGTAGAACCATTGCCTGGGGTAATGGGAGGGAATCTAAGTAAAGTCCCCATACTCTTGCCTTTTTTTATGTGATAGTTTACAACATGAAACTGTTCTATATTTATATAATTGTTCTCTTTTTCAAACGTTTTAATTGTATTAAGAATCTAATTGTCTATTCTGGTGTTTCCTATTGTGTGAAAAAATCAGCACTAAGGATCTTTGATATTCAGCAGAGACTTTTAATCAGATAAGTGGGCATGTTTTTGGGGGGTTGCAAACCAGTGATGCACAATGTCACGTTAAGCTTTTAATTTATATTCCGGAACACCATGTTCACAGAAAAGGTTAAGTGACTTGCCCAAGGTTGCACAGTGAGTTTATCGTTCTAGTCAGGTTTGAACCTGTGAATTTGTTAGTTAGTAAAAGAATGTTACCAGGAAAGGCATACTGAGCTGTTACAGCTTAAATCCAGAGGTGTACTAGGGGATGGTACAGAAGGAAATGCAAAAATGCATAGATCTTATATTTGGTGCATCGAGAGGGTTGGTATGGCAACATATCGGGGACCTCCATAAGGGTCTACCAGTATCTCTTGGGTTTCCACTGTCCACATACTCCACAAATGGAACACTGAGTTGAATACATCTCATTCATTACAGAGTTGGCTAAAATTTGCATTACCCCGTAAGTTCCTAAACAGTAAGGACTTACGTAAAAGAGCTTACATCTGATTTGATTTAGTAAAAAGGGACTGTAAAACTGGTGATTTACCTTGCATATGTAAGTAGGAACTTACTTTAAGTGGCAAAACTGAGAATTTTATAGGGAATAGTATTATTATTTTTAGGCAATCTTATTTGTTAGGCAGTCAAATTTTGATAGGAGGCTTTGTTAGCAGATTTGAAAAAATGTGTTATGGTAATTACAGTGACCAGCACAACACAACAGAGGGCACACGACAAACGGAAAAAATGGTTTTAGCAATGACTGAAAAAGTTATGTAAGACCCTATGTATTTAGTAACCCATGGACTACTGTGTGCACAGTCAGGGACAACAACCTGCTGTTGGTTATTTTGCTGTCACTAAGCGGTGATATAGAAATGGCCCTGGGCTGGAGCCTGAAATGTGTCTGGCTGGTGGCCATGACAACACCTGAAGTATTTAAAAAAAAAAAAAAAAAAAGATGGACCAGTTCAGGGTTTGGGCCAAGGTAGAACGACTTGATCTCATGAGTGTCAGAGACTTGGTTACATAATGGCATTAAAGACAGTGAAGTGCAAGTTCAGGGCTATAATTCAGTTAGGCAAGATTGGGGCAAAAGGGGAGGGGGGTTATGTTGTTTCTTGGAAATAGTTTGGAGCACTTAAAGATTCTAATATCTGAAAATATAGAGGAAGTCTATTGCTTGATAGTTGGGATCTTTTCTTTAAAAATGATAGTACAGGTAATAAACTCACTACGTAAAACTAGCATTAAAATATTTGACTAGTTGGCAAGTAGGATTTTGGAAGTTACTAAAGATGAAACTTTGGTAGTACTCGGTGTCTTCAGTGTGGATTGGGTGCAAACCAGAGGAAAGGAACTAAGAAATAGTTTTGTTACCTTGGGTCTTAAACTCACCCATTGTACAAAACCAGCAAATCAGGGTTCAGTACTGGATTTACTCTTTTGTTTCAGAAGAGATAGAAGTGCAGCAGTTAGAAATATTGCCACTATGGGGCCCAGTAATGCAGAGGGCTTAGGCGCCTTGTGTGTCTTACCTCTCCCACGCCGGTGAGCCGGGTTGGGAAGGAGCTCAGGTCATCTAGGGTTGGTCGGGAGGGGGCTGGGAGAAGATTTAGCAGCCACTTGGCAGCTGTCCTCTCTCAGATTGGAGAGATAAGCCTTTGTGGCTGTTGGCTGCCACCAAGTGGAGGTTCGGTGGTAGCATCGAGCAAATGTGGGGCTGGCACTAGGCCGACTGGGTGGAACGGGGTGGCCGGTTGTGGCATGCATGAGTGCTTCTACGTGCATACACAACTGTGTCACTGAAGCTCTGGGGAGTTAAGGGGAGAAAGCCAAGGAAAAACACCATTTCCCCCTGTCGCCGTATGTGATGGCCCTCAGGACTCTTGGGTCCCACACCATGTGGATCCCTGCCAGTGTGACTGCAGGGGGAGCAGCAGATGGGATGGGGAGTCCCGAGCCCAGGACCCAAAGGCAGGCGCAGATGGCAATGGACGGGCACAAACCTTGATGGGGAAAAAACAAATTGCCAGTAAACCTAGGTGATCATTATCCTATAATAAGTCAGTTAAAACAGACTATACCAAATAATTCTAAGCCTCCTGCCTATGAGATGACACACAAGAGAAAATTCAGCTTGCACTCCTTCAGGTGAAGTCTGCAAATGGTAAAATGGGATAGATACAAACGTATACCTGATTTAGAAGTAGCAGTACAGGATTTTACCCAGACATTGATTTCTATATGTATTTTATTTTTTTATTTATCAAGTCTAGGATTACAAATACCTTTGAGCCTTGGCTCTTTTACAAAGGTTCCACGTCAGAGAAATACAAATTATGGGGAACATCAAGACAGGCATTACAACAATGTGGACATTGCAAACAGAGTACAGATTAATACAATTCAAGGGTAGCATTGTAAGCAAGGCAGCCAGTGGCATTTGTCAGAGAAAATAGACAACAGATAAGAAGTGCCAGAGTCATTGGGGGAGTAATGTAGGAAGGGTGGGGAGATGGTGAAAAGTGCAGCATTGGGTATACCAAGATGTGAGGGTAGAATCCAGTGAGGAGGGAAGGGAAGGGGGGGACCACTTGAGCAGGCAGGGAAGTGGAGGAACAAGGTTAAGTTGGGCAGTCTCGGGAGCTGTTGGTAGTGAGATAGTCCTGGAGCCTAGTTTTAAACATACCAATTGTTGAAGCAGAGGAGATGGTGGGGCTGAGGCCACTGAACCAGAGTGGTGCTCGATAAGCAAAAGAGCGTTGTCCCTGTGAAGTGTGACAGTGGGGGACTTTAAGTAGCTGTAGCGTGGATCTCCTAAGGCACCATTTGTTAATTCAGTTTTGTAACAGAGTTGAGACCCCAGAAGGTGCAAGGCCAAGGTAGATTTTTTTCTCCATGAAGCAGGTGAGAAACTTTATGCGGTTTGATAGTTGGAGCCAGCCAGTCTGAGTGTACAGGTCACATGTGTGAGTGAGACGGTGAGCACCAGTGATGAGCCGACATGCCTTATTTAAGGCAGTTGAGAGGCGTCTAAGGGTTGTGGTTGTAGCCGAGCCATAAATGATGAGACCATAGTCTATTACAGAGATCACAGAGCTCAGGACTGCAACCTTCAAAGCTTCTGGCATGAGGTGTGGTCTGTGTTTGTAGAGGAGACCAAGCCATGTATTAGCAGCTCTAGCTACATTATATACATGAGGTCCATAGGAGAGATTAGGGTAATTGACATGCACCCAGAATACAAACAAGAATCACTGTAAACACCACCTACCATGGGTATCTTACAGGCTATAAAAGTTACTAAGGGTAAAACACAGGATTTGGAGGAAAGCAAGATGGAAAAACAGGAAGAAGGAAAAAGTGGCTGGCTAAATGTATAACCAAATTAGATTAGCAAAATGTAAGTATTCCACAATTAGTATCAGTCAGGCAAAGGACCCAAAAATACTGGAGTCTTGTAAAACAGTTGCAGAATCCAGTATGTTCAAATCTACAAATAGAATTGGTAAAAAAAAAAAATGACACCATAATAGATGAACAGTTTAGGATGGCAGAGATTTTGAACCATTACCTTGTCGAATTGCCTGACTTCGAACTGAGTAAACTGGAGACTGAGGTCTTCAGCTGTGCTATATGCAATGGGAATTACAGTGTAGACGGCAGCTCAAATGCCAAACAGAATGTTTCTATTAAAGCCACATTTAGATTTATGAAAATTACTACTAAAGTTCTTTAAAGAACTAAACAAATTGAATAGTGAATAAAGCCCAAGGATTGGACGGAATTGAAACAAAATTTTTGAAATTTGGCACAGATATTTTAGTGCCAACTCTGACCTTTTTTTAATTAGAGTTTGAACTATTCTGTTTTTTTCTTGACTTTTGGAAAACAGGAGGCATTATTTCAGTTTTTAAGCGGGGAGATGCAATGACACCCTCAAACTATCGGCCTGTTGCATTGCTGCCCATGCTGTCCAAGGTGATGGAAAAACTTGAACGTAGACAGTTGTACTAGCATTTTGAAAAGTATAACTTCAGCTGGCCTGGTGGCACTGAGGGTTGAGGTGCTGGATGCCACACCGGTGACCCTGATTCGGGAACGGGGTCAGCAGTGGAGGGAGAAGATTGAGCATCTGAAGGACAGTTCTCCTGTCCTGGGAGGAAGGGGGGGTAGACGCTCGGCGCCTGACTGGCCTATGGTAGAAGCCGGAGGCATAGCAAGCGCATGAGTGTAAATAGAGGGTTGGGAGTGGAGGACGTCAGCGGTGATACATTAACATTGGGGCACGTGCCACTCCCATTGAAAATGGGAAAAACACCCCGGAGCGCTCCCGGTAGATGGAACACCGGGCCCCAATCCCAGTGCCCCTGTCTGACCCGGTACCAGCATCTGACGAGAACAAGAAGGATTTGGGGGAGTGCCCTTACCCCGTGCCCACCTGGGGGACACAGCCATGGCTACATGGGGGATGGACCGCACTGGGCTCCAGGTAAGAGGGCAGGGACTATAAGGCCATAGGTGTCTCCAGAAGAATGGGAGCGCTGCGGGCAGGGGGAGTATAAAGAGTAAGTAAGTAAGTAAAAAAAAAAAAAAGTATAACTTGATGATCAAGTACCAATATGGCTTTTGGGTGGGGAGGCCCACAGACACAGCCCTAGTGGATTTTAACAATCTGGGGCCCAATATTCAAAAATGGGCAAGGCAGAGTACCAAGTTTTGTGCTGTGTTTTTCCCATGCCCAGGAGTCTGAGGATGCTGTATGTAGTTGGATAGTGCACCGGTGCTATCCAACTGAATGTAGGGCATATTGGCGCAGCGCTAAGTCAAGTAACACTGCCCCAACATGGATCCCTGCTGTACAGGGAATAGCACCACAGACTGGAGAGCTCCAGACTGCTAGCTGCGATTTTCAGATGGACCCATGCAAATGAGCCCATTGGGCATGCAAGGCACTAACTAAGAGGCTGTTTGCATGCCCATTATGGTCTCATTTGCATGGGTAAGGGTGGCAGGTTTGCACGGATTCACCTCCACCATGAGTGCCTCGTCTCTACAATAAACAAAAATCCCTGGTGCCTAGTGGACCCCACACCCACTGCTTGCCAACCTGTTATTTACTTCTGTTTCACCTAGTGCTCAGTGGTCTCCCTCTCTTCGATCACCAGCCCATGACTGAGTTGGACAGTCCCTGGTGCCATTGAATGCCAGGGATTTATTAGCATGAGTTGGAGTGAGTGAGGGGATGCCACTGGATGCTGGAGATTTATTGGGATGGGGTGAGGGAGGGGACGCAAGACACCAGGGGTTTATTTGCATTGATGGGGTGAGGAAGGGGGCACTGCTGGATGCCAGGGATTGTATTGTCATAAGATGGAATAAGTCGGGGCAAGAAGACACCAGGAACTTATTTTCATGGATGGGGTGAGGGAGGAGGTACCACAGGATGTTAGGGACTTATTGGCATAGGTTAAGTTGAAGGAGTAGGTGCCTAGACTTAAGTAAATGATAATCTTCAGGGCTATCTCTTTCATCAGGTCACACCTATAGAACTTAGCTGTCAGGTGCTAGGATAGCATGGAAGCTTTTCTGTAGTGTCTAGTAGGGGCCACCTATGCCATATGCTGACTGTCACAAACCCACTTGGCAGGTCAGACCCTCTACTCCCAAAGTGCCAACCTCTGAGCGTAGACGTATGAACAGTTTAACAGAACAAGGTAACCCTCTTTTCTGTTTTGTGGGTTCGAGTCACCTTAGTCCCAAGTTCTGGAGGGATTCAAACTGATGACCTCTTGTTAGCATACCCAATTGTCAGGCTCAGATAAGTCTGTCTTCGGGGGGCCAGATATCTTTGCCTACGGGCACCTAATCAAGTATTTCAAATGAACCCTTAGAACTCTATGCAAGACCTTAGAGTACTCTTATCTGTTTTCCAGTTTAGTATCACAGTAAGCACATGCACAGTGTCAACTATAACCATTCCAAGCTCCACTTATATAAAAAAGAAGTTTCAAGGCACACCAGGCAGTTTCTGTTTTTAAAATATATCTTTACTTTAAAATAGGTAAAAAAAATAGGAAACAGTAAAATACAGAACAAAATATCCCAACACGTACAGCCTTAAAACAAACAGGTTTAAAAGTGCAAATTCCTACAATACAATCAGACTAGTCTTGTCTAAGGTCCTTACTTCTTAAACTTTCACTGCTTCGTGGTCTCTCTTCTCTCAGTCAGAAATGGAAAATGAATATCAATCTGTAAGATCTGCTCAGTATATTTAAGGCAGTCTTGAGCCGGCCTTCTCTCTAAGGTCACCTAACTCCGCCTTTTGGTGTATTACAATTTATATTTTATAACACAGGATGTCCTATTAAGATATTTAAAAAAATAATAGATGCCCAAATGAATCGTCTCTCTTCCTGTAACTTGTCCAAACTGGTCTGTGCTCTGCTTCACCAAGACCTCAAAAGTCTCTTTGATGTAAGTCACTGTATATTCAAAGCAAATGTATACTGGACTCCTTAATTTAGTCTGGGACCCTGGTATGCCCAGACATCAAAGGTCTCTTTGATTAAATGAGCTGGCTTCCTGGAAGGATACCCATAACACTGGCCTGTGTCCCTTTTCTCAGGACACCTAGTGCACATCAGAGGATCTTCCTGAGGGCATTATAAAATGGGTATCTTGGTTCCTTCCTTCAAAGCAAACTAACAAGATAATTGCACCTCAGATTTCTGCAGTTTAAGCTGCCCCCTGTCCTTTGAACTTATCCCTGGGGGGTTTTGATGTGTCAGATTCACATGCTGTTTCAGCATCTATCATGACAGACAGTCCATAACCCACTTTTATATTTACAAAAAATGACCAGACAGCACTCAGAACTGGCTGTCCACGTCGCAATCCTCCCCACCTAGACTGAATTTGGGGGCTGTATCCCCTGCATGGGATGAGCTTCCCAAATCAGTTCACTCCTCATAGACCCTGGACAGCCCATCTGAGTTCTGATTTTGCTGTCCAGCCCTTTGTAGAATGGTCATATCATATCCTTGCAAAGCAAGACTCCATGTTAGCAATCGGACATTGTTTTTCCCCATCTGCATCAGCCAAACCAGGGGGTTGTGGTCAGTCTACTCCACAGAATGCTGCCCATACAAGTATGGCTCCAATCTCTTTAGGGCCCACACTATGGCAAGACACTTCTTTTCTACCGTGGAGTATGCCTGCTCCCTGGGAAGTAACTTTTTACTCAGATAGGCTATTGGGTGATCCTTCCCCTGACTGGATGTCTGACTCAGTACTGCCCCAATACCCACATCTGAGGCATCAGTCTGAACTATAAAGGTTTTACTATAATCAGGACTTGTCAACACAGGAGCACTGCACAGTGCCTCCTTTAGTTTGGAAAAGCCTTCCTCACAGTCTGGGCCCCAGGTAATTTTCTTGGGCATTCTTTTCTTTGTCAGGTCAGATAGTGGAGCAGCCAGGGCACTGTAATTGGGTACAAATTTTCTATAGTACCCTGCTGTCCTGAGAAAACTCCTGACCTGCTTCTGAGTTTCTGGTCTGGGCCATGCCTGGATTACCTCTATTTTTATTTGGTTAGGACTGAGCTGTCTCCGGCCTACCACATGCCCGAGGTATGCCACTTCTCCCATAGCCACCTGGCACTTCTCGGCTTTAATAGTGAGCTCGGCCCTCTGTATCCTGTCCAGCACTTCCCTAAGGTGGGATAGGTGTTCCTCCCAGCTGGTACTAAAGATGGCAGTATTATCCAGGTATGCCACAACGTACTCCTCAGCACCATTTAACATCTGGTTCACCAACCTTTGGAAAGTGGCCTGGGCATTCTTCATTCCGAAAGACATTACTTTAAACTCAGATAAGCCTATCAGAGTGATGAAGGCTGACCTCTCCCTAGCTCTGTCCGTCAACTCTACCTGCCAATACCCCTTTGTCAGGTCAGTGGTCGTAAGACAGGTCGCCCCTCCCAACTTGTCCAGGAGTTCGTCCGTCCGGGGCATCGGGTGGGCGTCTGACTTCGTGACTGCATTCAGTCTACACAGAAACGAGTCGAGCCATCTGGCTTGGGCCCAGGGACTGTGGGATCTCTGGATTACCCCTAAATCCAGCATTTCCTCCACTTCCCTCCTAATGTCCTTTTGGACAGCCTCTGACACCCAATATGCTGTCCGCCGTATGGGCGTCTGTGTCCCTGTCTCCACATCGTGTGTCGCTAAGGGGCTTAGTCCAGGCTTGGCACTAAACAAGAAGGCAAAGTCTGCTAAAACCTCCCTTACTTTCTGGATCTGGCCCGGGTTCAGCTGGGGAGACAATTTAGAGGACTCCCACTTACTCTCTTCCAGCAAGTCCAGAAGGGGGTCTCCTTCGTCCGTCCTCTCCCCATGACTACACACTGCAAACACCATGTCAGCCCTATTTGCATATGGCTTCATCATGTTGACATGGTACATCCTTTCTGTCTGTCTGCAGTCAGGTAACTCCACAATGTAGTTCACGTCATTTACCTTCCTAACCACTTTGTACGGTCCTGCCCACTCAGCCTGCAGCTTGTCTTTCCAGACCGGAATAAGGACCATGACTTCCTGACCCACCATGTACAAGCAAGCTCTGGCTGTGCGGTCGTACCACACTTTTTGTTTCTGTTGGGCAGCTGCCAGGTTGCTCTGGGCTGTCCCCATAAGCTTCTTCAGCCTTTCCCTATACCTTAGGACGTAATCCACAATGGGAGTTCCCTGGGTGACGTCGTTGCCTTCCTAGTCCTCCCAGATCAAGTCTAGGAGCCCACGTACCCAGCGTCCATGTAAGAGTTCAAAGGGGGACAATTCTGTCGACTCTTTGGGCACCTCCCTGTATGCAAGCAACAAGTGGGGAAGGTATTTCTCCCAATCCCTCCCATGCTGTTCAGCAAACGCTCGCAACATTGACTTTAGGGTACCATTGAATCGTTCCACAAGCCCATTGGCTTGTGGGTGATACGGTGTTGTGCATCTCTGCACCACCCCACACTTCTCCCATAAACATTTAATCAGGTCTGACATGAAGGAACCCTCTCGATCGGTGATTACCTCCTGTGGAAACCCAACATGGGAGAAAATCCCAAGTAAGGCATCTGCCACTTTGTCCTCAGAGAGGATGGGACGACTGCCTCTGGGTACCGGGTGGCATAATCCACCACAGTCAGGATGAATCTCTTCCCTGAGGAGCTGGGGGTATTTAAAGGCCCCACAATATCCATTCCCACCCTCTGGAATGGCTCCTCCACTATGGGCAATGGAATCAGGGCGGCTTGGGTTTTCTTGCCCGCCTTCCCTATTTCTTGGCACCTGTGGCAAGACCTGCAGTACTCCTTCACCTGCTGGGTGAAGTTAGGCCAGTAGAAATTCTGGGCCAACCGCTGCATAGTGCACGCGATTCCCAGATGACCAGACAAGGGAATATCGTGTGCAGTTTTAAGCAACTGCTCACGATACCCCTGGGGAATGGCAAGCTGCCTGCCTAGCATCCCTCCCTCTGTCTGTACTGCCTATGTATAGATAAGTCCATTTTCCCAATAAACCTTATGTCTGCCATCACCTCCTTGTGTGCCCTTCGAGTCTGCCCAAGCCCTCAGCTTCTCTAAACTAGGGTCACTCCTCTGAGCAGCTGCAAACCCCTCACATAGTCCCAAGGCATGGGACAGGTCCCCTTCAGTTGCTAAACTAGGGTTCCTAGCACTAGCATCAGGGCCCTCAGGATCACTGTCAATCCCAACCCTCTGACAAGGGGTCACCCCTCCCTCTTCGGAGTAACCCTCTGTAGCTGTGTGGTTACTTGCTACTGGGGAAATTTTTACCCCCATTTTATCAGTCTCCCCATCTGGAGACACAGGCTGGGGAACCAGCCTCTCAGTGGTTTCTACACTGGTTTCTGTGGGGTTCAGGGAACTACAATTTTCCCTTGCCGCTTGGCTATGGGTAACTGCACATACCATCCCCTGCTGGATATTGTTACCCAGGATCACATCCACTGGTAATGTTTTCGCTACAGCCACCTGTTGCACAGTTCCCCCTGTTTCACCCCAGTCTAGGAGAACACTAGCGAGGGGCAATGTTTTCTCCCCGCCCACAAAGTCCTGTACAGTTACATATTTATTGGGTATAAGCTGACCAGGCTGTACCAGATCCCCTTTTACCAATGTCAGGGATGCCCCTGTGTCCCTTAACCACGCTTCTGTACACCGTTCATCATGACTGGGTGCATGTGTTCCTTCATGTTCACTGGCATGCTGCCAGGGACACACAAACAACCCCACTTCTTTTCTAGCACCTGGTTGTGTATTATGGCTCGTCTTTTTGGGGCACTGTCTGACAATATGCCCAGTTTCCTTACACAACCAACATTCAGTTCTTCTCTCAGAGAAATCTTTTCTCTGAAACATGGGGCTAACTGGTTTTGGTGGAGGCAGTGAGGGTTTAAGCTGCCCTGAAGGTGCGCTTTTCCCTTTCTGCGCTGCCACACCTGCCCCATTCGCTCTCAGAGCAGGTCTGCTCTTGGCATAGCGATCCGAGAGTTCAGCAGCCTCTTGTACTGTTTTTGGATCTCGGTCCTCTGGCCAGGTTTTTACCTGTGCTGGGCATTCCCAATAAAACTGTTCTAATAAAATAACATTTTCAATTTTATCAACAGAGTTTGCCTCAATTCCTTCCCACCGACGTTTTAAAAACTGACATTGTTTCATGGCTAGCTCCTCGTAGCTCATGTCAGGGCTTTTCCTGAGCTTACGGAATTTAGCTCTGTATGATTCAGCAGTTAATTCAAACTTTTTTAACAGTGCAGTTTTAAGCTTGCTGTAATCATTGCTGTCTTCATTGTCCATTTGACCCAGTGCATCCCGAGCTTTCCAGGTAAGTAACGGGGATAGCTGGAAGTTCCTGGACTCTCTAGGAATTTTAGCCTGAATGCAAACTTTTTCAAAAGAATTTAAAAAGGCATCCATGTCCTCCGCCTCCTTAAACTCAGCTATTAATCTGGAGTTCAATTTGCAACCCAGTCCTGCAGTCCCAGTTAAACCCAAGCCACTTACCTGCTCTGGTGCCGCTGGTCAGAGTCGTAGCTTCTTCAGTTAGTGTTGCCATTGGCGCTCCTCTCTGTTCTCCTCTGCAGCTCACTGGCACTCATGCTCCTCACGGTCTGCCTCCCTCTGTTGTCACTCTGCCTCTCACTGTTCCCTCTCTGCCTCTCAGCGTTCTCACTCTGCCTCTCGGTTCTCTCGCTCTCTCTTCTCCTCTGCCTCCCTTTCTTCATAGTCTCGCTCTCTCTCTCTGGAACTCCAGCTCCATCTTGCGCAACTCAGTTTGCAGCCTGAGTACCTCTGGATTCAAGATACTGGTGACCTTCCCCTGCTACTGTGGCCCTTCACTGACAGTGGCCCTGCTGTCATCCTCATTGGTTCTAGACTCTGCACTGGCCGCTAGCCCTGCCACACTCAAGGTTTGGTCCTTTTCAGTCATGGTCGGTGACTTACTGCTCTGAGTATCTGCTACCGTCAGGGCCTCTATGAGGGTCTGCTTTTTGGCTGTCACCTGAAACGGGACTCCTCTGTCCCTGCACAACCGCTTTAAGTATTCTATAGTGTAGCCGGCCCGGTGGTGCTGAGGGTTGAGGCGCTGGACGCCACACCTCGCGCCACACCGGCGACCCGGGTTCGGGAACGAGCCTGGTCCATCGGAGGTTAGCAGAGGAGGACTGGGATTGAGTGTCCGTAGACTGCTCTCCCAGTCCTGGGGTGGGTTGGGGAATCTCGCAGTGCTGTAGCTGCTCCTCGGGACGCTCAGGGGCACTACAGGTGCTGACGATCTAGAGGGGGAATGCGGCAGATGTTGGCACGCAGCGCCCGGACGTCATTGCACATCTGCATTCCAGGGGACCAATCGGAGGAAAATGGCTGAGCGCGACCATGCAGCTTGATGGCTGCACTCTGAGCCGCCTGGAGGACTTTGGCGGAATCCTGTCGGGGAGGGTCCGGGGCTGTCCTGGCTGGCTGAGGCAGAGGGGGAGCACTCCAGCGGGATGGCAAGACGGCCGTCCCGGATCCTCCTGGGTGCAGTCTGCACTACCCAGTTCTCCAGGCAGGCCGAGCCGGTGGCTGGATGCCCCAAGCCGGTAGTGTGCAGCAGCAGGTGGCAAAAAGCATTACATAAAAAAAAAAAAGTATTCTACAGTGTGCCTGCTGTAGTTGGAAGCCATCTTTCCTTACTACTGCTAATCTGACTGGCACTTTGAAAAAAATAAAATGGGTAGGAACTTGACTGTAAGCCAGGGGATATAGTTCTGTGTCCTTTTTAAATAAAACACTGCCTTTCTTTTTTTTTTTTTTTTTTTTTTTTTTAAGTGAGCTGAATAGTCTCAAGCTGACACACTGAACAATAAAACTTATACCACCAAACTTTATATACCACCGCTGCCAACCAATCTGTCACAAACCCACTCTGCAGGTCAGGCCCTCTACTCCCAAAGTGCCAGCCTCTGAGCGTAGAATTGTGAACAGTTTAACAGAACAAGGTAACCCTCTTTTCTGTTTTGTGGGTTCGAGTCACCTTGGTCCCAAGTTCTGGAGGGATTCAAACTGATAACCTCTTTTTAGCGTACCCAATTGTCAGGCTCAGATAAGTCTGTCTCCGGGGGATCAGATATCTTTATCTATGAGCACCTAATCAGGTATTTCAAATGAACCCTTAGAACTCTACGCAAGACCTTAGAGAACTCTTATCTGTTTTCCAGTTTGGTATCACAGTAAGCACATGCACAATGTCAACTATAACCATTCCAAGCTCCACTTATATAAAAAGAAGTTTCAAGGCACACCAGGCAGTTTCTGTTTTTAAAATATATCTTTACTTTAAAATAGGTAAAAAATGGACTTCCGGTGACGTCATGCACTGAGGTACAGCAAGGTCGCTGAGCTCCCTCTGGAAAAAAAAGACAACTGCCTCTAATTTGCAGCTTAAAGCTATTAAAAAACAAATCATCGCTAGCAGGAGGCAGCACAATGTCCAAGAAAAGGGGAGATGCCATGCAAAAAGTGCTGAAGCGCCTAGATGGGGAACGATCCCAGGAGGAAGATTCGGAGAGCGGGGACTCGCGGGCCTCCTCTGCTTCCCGCCACAGCAACAGTCGAGCTGACAAAGTCCCGAACTCCATTCTGCAGAGACAAATGTCTCAAATGCTTACAGAAACCTGATTTCAAAAGAGATGCGGTCAACCGTCACAGCTCTTCAGACTGACCTTAGCAAGCTTGGAGAAAAGGCAAAACGACGGTGATGAATAGCTTAACTATTGATAAGAGAGTCGAGGACGCTTGAACGGGCCGAGTTCAGCTGCATGCACAACTGCAGAGCCTGCAAGATCGAAAGGAAGATGGAAAGTAGAAGTCAAGAAACAATATTCACTTTCGGACTACCTGAAGATTCAGAGGGCATGGAAATAATACCATTTATCCGGAAGCTGCTACGGAAACTTTAAAATTACCTGATGAACTCACACTAGAATGGAAAGAGTGCATCGTGACGCCGCCCTAGCTCTGCGGCTGGCGCCGCCCACGCACTCATACTAATAAAGTTTCTACGGCACCAGGAGAAGGAAACGGTGCTACATACAGCCTGGAGATTGGGGTCAGTCAGCTACGGGTCGCATACAGACTCTATCTGGAGAATGGTTTGCCCGGAGGTAATGGCGCCGCAGGAGGGCCTATATCCCGATCATGAGGGTTCTTAAAGGTGCAGGTATATGATTTAGAACCCTGTACCCATCGAGAATATTGATTCAGTTTAAAGAGGGTCCTCGATTTCGACAACGCACCTGCAGTAATCGTGAACTTAAATTAAGGAAACTGAGGTCCCCAGCAGCGCCCTGACGAGAAATGACTGTCGCATCCAAATTAGCCCAGAAGGTGTGGAGTGTCAGCTAACGGGACTCCGACCGCCAGGGTGTGGAAGCCATACAATCCGCTATTAAAACGCTGAAAACAGAACCGAACCGCGACCGGAAGTGAGATGTCTACACTGGTCCCTGAGTCTTGAAGGAACGCAAGTATTAAGCTGGACTTTGGCTTATAGACTTGACTGAACTGTATAAAATAGCTAAGATCCAGTACATTTCAAAGAAAAAAAAAGGGGGGAGGGGAAGAATTCCTGATCTGGGGAGGGGGAGGGAATGAGGGGTGTACGGAGGGAACCACATGGGGAAGGGGGGGATTGAAAATGCGAGGGATGGGGATGATGGATACCCCTGTGAGATTAGCAGTAGCTCTGTTGAAGGCATAACATGGGATAGATGAATGACTGGTGAGAAGAGACGTGCTGGAACTGCTTTTGTTGGTTAGGTGTACAGGATCTCGTACTGGCCCCCTTAAGTAATGCAAAATAAATACGATTAAGCCTTTGGTATAGTTTAGGCGATGCTGATGGGGAAGGAGGTGGAAGAGGGACTGGTACATGAACCGGACGTATGCGAGGGATGGCTCATGAGCCTTGAGGGATTTGGAGGAGGAGGGTAGACGCAACCACCAGCGGTAGAGAAGATCCTGCAACCGCTCCTCCTTGTGTGCTTTCAGATTGAGACCGTGGTAGATGTGGACTCACAGTTCAGATTTAGAAGCCCTGAGAGCGGAACTGAGTGCAGAAGGGGTGGAGCAGGGTTGGACTGTGGAGTCATGGCCCAAGGGGGGACCATGCAGCTGGTGGCCTGCAAGCGATTGGCTGGCTCCCACAACGACTGGGGGAAATCGCTGGAGACACGGTCCAATTGCCTCACGGCCTGACACCGAGATCAAATAGACAGGTATTTTTTTTTTTTTTTTTTTTCCTGCCTTGAAAGTGGAAGCCCTGTCCTAGCTTAGAAGACAGACACAGAGCAGGGGAGCCAAACCAAGTCTGTCGGAGCGGGGTTGCGGAAACTAGGTTTAATAGTTTAGAACTGCTGCCATACTTTTCCTCTGTGTACCTTGGCTGTTAGGGTCAGTACTACGGGGGGGAGGGGGAGGGGGTAGATGCTGGGCCCGTGATCGTCAGGCAGAGGCGCTTCTCTCACAACCTAGGAAGGATGTGGAAGCCGTGTGGGGGAACAGGGGAGACTGGAGTAGTAGGTTGGCAAAGCTACATTACAATTGCAGTGGGAATAATGTGAGGTGCAGCAAGGGAGAAGAGGGAGGTAATGGGTTCGTTGGGGAAGGGATGAAACTGGGAGAGAAGAGACAGGAAACAGAGGCAGAGGAACAGATGGCTGTACAAATCTAACCATGGGGCAAGGATACGGATGCAAACATAGGGATGGATTTGTGTGAATGTCTATCGGAAAAATGATTCAGGTGGGTACCTGGGGGGATCAAAAAGGGATATATGGGTGGGTGAGGGGACAAAATCATTTAGAATCTGGACTAACTGAAATAACCTGCATCAGTCGAGATGTAATGGGACTTGGGCGGGGGAGCCCCGAGCCCCTCCCCCACAGCCCTGGGTGGGAGGGGGACCCTCTGACTGCTGGGATGGAGAGGTTCTCACTCTCACTATTGAGGAGTGAGTCGGAACCCCCAGAGACTAGGTAATAACAACTCTGAACTGCTATAAGGGTTGCAATACTGGGAGCACCTTTAGAACCCGCGAGGACTGCTCCTCGCTGGGGGTTAGTAATCCTGTTGCACCTTATGAATGAGTAACTTCCGGAAAAGTGGTGAGAGGGATGGAAGGCCCTATGGGACGGTGTCACAGCTAGCACCTGGTGAAACTGTGGACGGAGCAGGGAGGCAGAACCGTGGCTGGGATGAGTATGCTTAGGTGGCAGTGAAATAACCATCCCACTCATGCAGATTGGCCCCCCTTGCAAGCACCTAAGTAGCCGAGGGAGCTCATGACACTGACATGACGGTCACCTACCCCACTTACCTTTTCCTGTAGGTACACTGATACCTAAGGCCCTTGAATATAAAGGGTCGCCAAGGTAGGGTGATTTCCTGCCACTGGATCAGGGCTTGCCCCAGATCTATGGAAGTATCAATTAATGTTGCATTGGCATGTTGGTCATTGGGTGGTATATTGCACCCAGTTATATGTTGTCTTATACATGTTGTCTTGTAGGAGTTACTCTGTTTGTTACAAAGCCACCAAACTCATGCATTACAAAGTATGGTTACAAGCTAGAAATAGGACTGGGGCCGCCCGTGGGGACAGGGAGGCCAGGCATTAAGCGCAATAATGCCCCTGAATAATGCATACACCTGGGCTTAAACTATTATCATTGAACATTAAAGGTCTCACGCCTATTAAGAGGACAAGAGCTTTAGCTTATATTAAAAGATCAAAAGCAGATTTAGTCTACCTACAAGAGACACATATGAGCCCAGCTGAGCATGCCAAATTGGCAAGTTAAGCAGAGGGCAAGTATTCCATGCCTCTTGTAAGGATGGTAGAAGAAGAGGGTAGCTATTATCGTGTTCTCGACACCCGCTTCATGCTGAACGAATTGGTCCGACCCAGAAGGCCGACTAGTAATCACACAAGGGAAAATAAATGATACAGAGGTAACTCTTGCAAATGTTTACCTGCCACCGGCATCACAACTCCAAATTTGAGACCACTACTGGATAAGATCATTCAAAAACTAATGCTTCTTCTGATGGCGGAGACCTCAACCTAACCTTAGATCCCCGTGAGATTCCACTAGTAGGAAACCTCAGAAACAAACTGCCACTCAAAGTTTTTAAGAAATTTGTGTCGGAGATGGGTTGGATGCGACATATGGAGGAGATTGCATCCAAATCTAAAACTACTCATTTTATTCCCCAGTACATCGCACCTACTCTCGAGTTGATTATGCTTACACCCAAATAGAAAACCTGGGTTCGTACAGAACTCCCAATATGGGGACATCTCGATTTCAGATCACGCCTTGTTGACCTATTGGGATTTGGGCCTTCAGCCAAGAAATACGTAGTGGCTGCTAAATCCATTCCACCTCCGGTCAAAGAATTTAGGAATTCATTTCAGATAAAATCACAGAAATTCTCGTAGATAATCCCTCTAATGACTATACTCCATCAATACACTGGGACACGATCAAAACAGTCCTTAGGGGCATATAATTAAATATACAACGGGCTGAGGAGACAGCTCAGGAACAGAAGGCTAGGCTAGAGGACACCCTTCACTTTCTTCAGATGGCACATCAGCAAGGGGATAATTCCGTCCTACCCCAGTTACAGCATACTAAACGGGAGTTAGATGTATTTGTTCAGCAACAAGCCGAAATTGCCTTAATGTATTTGAGGCAAAGATTTTATGAAGTGGGTCCAAGGGCAACGCGGCTACTTGCTTATCAGATACGCAAACAAAAAAAGAGTGCAACAGTTGCCTCTGTTAGGCACCCGGTGGGAGGCCAACCGCTCTTTAAATTACAGGACATTGTAGAAGCCTTTACAACATTTTATAAAACTCTTTATACTCCAGAGAGTGTGCTCTCGAGGCACCTAAGTAGGAGTATTTGGATGCAACCGCACTCCCATCACTTACAGAACAGCACAGAGAAACCCTGATTGAACCCATTACCATGCTGGAGATAGTGCAAGCGTTAGCTAGATCGAAATCAATGAAAGCGCCTGGCCTGATGGATATAGTGGAATTTTACAAGGCCATGAAGACCCAAATCACCCTTTCACTAATAAAGCTTTTTAATTCCATACTAGAGGAGAACTCGCCAATCATGGTCCTATGCAACCATCTCTGTGATACCTAAACCTGGTAAAACCCCCAAACTCGCGCCCTACAGACCAATATCGGTGCTTAATCAGGACTATAAAATATTCATGAGTATAATGGCACGGCGTCTGGACCAGATACTTCCTTTGATAATACATAAGGACCAAACGGGTTTTGTAAAAGCCCGTACTACCATGGATAGCGTTAAAAGATCTTTATATGTAGTACAACAGATGCAAGACGCTGGAAAGCCGACAGCCCTGGTAAGCCTTGACGCAGAAAAGGCTTTCGATAGGGTTACGTGGCCCTTTCTGTACCAAACCCTAAACAAGTTTGGATTTCCCCCTCCCTTTGTCCAAGTCATCCAAAATATATATTCCGTACCGCAAGCCTGCGTAGAGTGAGCGGTCATCATTCGAATACTTTCGCTTCACAGAGGCACCAGACAGGGTTGCCCCTTTCACCCTTATTATTCGCTATGGTCATAGAACCACTAGCACAGCTGCCCGGGAATCCCAGCAAATCCAGGGGTCAAGATAGGAACACAGAACATCGCCCGCCTTTATACGCTGACTACATACTCTTATACCTCCAGTACCCACCAAACCATTCCCACAGTGAGACAGGTGTTAGACTCCTACAGCTTGGTGTCAGGCTATAAGCTGAATTTTACTAAGACTGAAATTCTCACCTTCCACTACACCCCTCAAAGCGATCCGGGATATCCTGCCAGGTAGATGGGATTTGCAGAAGCTGAAGTACCTGGGCATTTATATACCACAAGACACCACAAAATATTATGAGCAAAACTATGTGCCGTTTATCGCCCAACTAAAGCAGGATCTACATAGTTGGACAACCATTCCGTTAAATCTCGCTAGAAGAGTAGATCTAATCAGAATGATAACCCTACCGAGAGCCCTGTATCTGTTTCAGAGCATCCCTCTATACATACCACTAAAAATCTTTTGCGAATAAATCGCCTGATAAGCAGCTACATATGGGCAGGTCGGAAACCTAGGGTACGTTTAAAGGTCCTCACCCTTCCTCGCCGGTGTGGAGGCATAGCACTCCCCGATCTAAAGCTCTACCAACAGGCGGTTACCCTTACACAAGTAATGGCGAGACAGACCAGTGCACTCTCCCCGCACTGGCTTGAAATAGAAAAGACTTTGATGGATGATCAAGCTTTCCTGAAAGCCTTATACCGACGAGAATCGAGTGAGAGAGATCTATCGGCTATTAATCCTTGGTTGGTGGCACAATTTAAGAACTGGTACTCACTTAGAAAACTGCAAAAGCTGTTACCTTACCAAGCCCTCCTCTGCACGATTACGAGTCTGACTGATTTTCCCCCTAACGATGTAGATAGCAATTTCCTTAAATGGGAGGGACACGGGCTGAAATACCTGTGGCAGGTGGTTACACAAGGTAATCTCTGGTCCTATGCGGAAATACAAAAGAAATTTCACCTCCCGCACAAAGATTTTTTCCGCTACCTCCAATTGCGACATTATGTGGAGGGCCTTCCGAGGGCGCTCTGGGACACTCAGGGACGTCCAGCGCTGATTCAATGTCAAATGCAGTTAAACACATCAGGAGGGCAGGATCATTTAATCTCATTGTATTATCAATCTCTTAGCGCACCAAAAGAATCACTCACTGACAGCATCCGCACACAGTGGTCCCTGGAAACTGGATATCCACTCTCTCCTGAAGAATGGAACCAGGCGTGTTGCCTATCTGCCCGGTTACTAGCTCGTCATTATTGGCTAGAATCTTTGGAAATTCCTGATACGCTATTTTCGATCCCCGTGGTCACCAGTCACTACACCCCAGATAGCACTGCAAAATGCTGAGGGATGTGGGGAATCAAGGGCCAACCTGACCCATATTACTTGGGCATGTCCGGCCCTCCGGGTATTCATCACACAGCTGGAGGTTCAGCTGCAAGAAGTAATAGACCCACAGCTCCAACTCACCCTAGACATGTACCTATTTCTCAACTTTCCCAGAACATATAGAGGACCTAATACTAGATATTTGCTCTCTTTGCTCTTGACTGCAGCAAAGAAGACAATCACCAGACAATGGTTAACTACAAAGATCCCCACAATTATTGATTGGTGGGACATAACAAAACAGATTTACAACATGGAGAAAATAACGCATAACCTGAATGAACAAAGTGGGAAATTTTCAGATAGATGGACACGTTGGCAAATATACTACATGCTGAAAGATACCACCTTTATCCCTTAGAATACTGTAAATAAGGAACCACTACCGATGCTGGGATAAAACAACATCTCTGCCCCTGCCCTGGCCTCCTGGACCTCAGAGGAAGAATAGAGCAATGATATACACATAAAACTGCTTATGAACATCAGTGAGGGCAAACATGACAACGGAGAGAACATTTTCATTTGGAAATTAGATGCTAAAATGGCTAATTAATAAGTGACAATAGAATGTGCCTGCGTATTGAGAGGAGGTAGGAGTAGCAAACTGAAATGCCTTCCTGCATCACCTTTCAGGAGAGTAGGAGACTTTTGGAGGAATCGGACAGGGGCTACAGGGTAACTGAGGGAAATATCTGACATTCACAAGCGGGGCCTAACTTTATGTGAATTAGGTCTCACTCATTGAGTAGCTTAAGGAAAAATTCAATTGGCTAACGGCTTCTGGCCCCTTAAACCTAAGGAAATATCTCAACTACTAGCTCCCCGGGCCTAAGGGCTAGAGACCGGGACCTATACATAATGTAATGTATATAATGTAATGTATATAATGTAATAGCCGACAAGTATTGTAAAATGAATGTTAAAATCTGGTTGTGACAGTATATTGAAATAGATTGGCAACTAGCCGTACAGCATTGAAACTATGAATGTATTTATATGCCTTTGAGTATTGGTGACTTATGCATGTATATAAGTTGAAAACCTAATAAAAAGAAGAATTTCAAAAAAAAAAAAAAATAGGTAAAAAATAGGAAACAGTAAAATACAGAACAAAATATCCCAACATATACAGCCTTAAAACAAACAGGTTTAAAAGTGCAGATTCCTACAATACACTCAGACTAGTCTTGTCTAAGGTCCTTATTTCTTAATCTTTCAGTGCTTCGTGGTCTCTCCTCTCAGTCAGAAATGGAAAATGAATGTCAGTCTGTAAGGTCTGCTCAGTATATTTAAGGCAGTCTTGAGCCAGCCTTCTCTCTGAGGTCAACTGACTCTGCCTATTGGTGTATTACAATTTATATTTTATAACACAGGATGTCCTATTAAGATATTAAAAAAAATAATAGATGACCAAATGAATCGTC
This sequence comes from Neoceratodus forsteri, assembly GCA_016271365.2. Taxonomy (NCBI): domain Eukaryota; kingdom Metazoa; phylum Chordata; order Ceratodontiformes; family Ceratodontidae; genus Neoceratodus; species Neoceratodus forsteri. The sequence goes on along the minus strand of CM057449.1, from coordinate 1,820,388,457 downwards.
TCTCTTCCTGTAACTTGTCCAAACCGGTCTGTGCTCTGCTTCACTGAGACCTCAAAAAGTCTCTTTGATGTAAGTCACTGTATATTCAAAGCAAATATATATTGGACTCCTTAATTTAGTCTGGGACCTGGTAATCCCAGACATCAAAGGTCTCTTTGATGAAACGAGCTGGCTTCCTGGGAGGATACCCATAACACTGGCCTGTGTCCCTTTTCTCAGGACATCTAGTGCACATCAAAGGATCTCCCTGAGGGCATTATAAAATGGGTATCTTGGTTCCTGCCTTCAAAGCAAACTAACAAGATAATTGCACCTCAGATTTCTGCAATTTAAGCTGCCTCCTGTCCTTTGAATTTATCCTTGGGGGGTTTTGATGTGTCAGATTCACATGCCGTTTCAGCATCTATCATGACAGGCAGTCCATAACCAATTTTTATATTTACAAAAAATGATCAGACAGCACTCAGAACTGGCTGTCCACGTCACACTGACATCCCTTAATGCTATATAAGTGTGGGTGGCCCCGCTCCTTCCTCAATTCTTTCCTGCCGTTGACCTACTCACACGGACTCCACATGAGCTTCATCATTCAGTTGACTGCCAAAACCTGTTTTTCATTTTCTGCCTTGGCTGAAATCACTTTATTTTGAAGTGATTCCTCTTTACTTTATATGTCGAGAACCACAGTCTCGTCTATTCTTTTCCATTGCTGCCGCTGCAGAAACATTTCGTTCACCGACGAATACGATCTTTGTGTTTGCTATCTCAGGCCTAGCTACGACGCCCTCACCTGTGAGCTCTGCCTGAAGTTCAGCCTCACCACTGGGCAACGCTACAAGAAAGCTCTGCATGGGGGTGACTGGGAGTAGCAATGGCAATGGGCAGTAGGTGGGAGTCCGGGGGCCGTGATCTGGACTGATTCTGAAGAAGGGTCCTGCCAGGAAAAAAGCAGAATAAATGGTAAAAAAAAAAAAAAGCCCTGCATAAGTTCTTCATGGAGCAACCAGCATCCCAAGCGGAACAGATGCCTTCTGAGGCTACCCCTGCCCAGTCACTGGCTTCTTCTTTGGACTTTCAGGCCACCTAGGCCTGGGATAAGTCTTCAGGAAACACACTCACTGGGAGAAGGAACACTCCAAGGACCGTTCCCCCTGCAGGTGCTCCCATTCCCTGTTGACTTCATCCTCTCTTTCAGTGATTGTGCTACCAACAGCTTCGGTGTCAACATCTCCTGCTGCCCAGGCCTCCTCCTCTTCTTCCAGGCCATCCTTGGCAGCAAGTTCTACCAGCCTTCCATTGGCTGCTGAGCCACTGTCGATCCCCAGGTTGTCAGCCCCACCCTACCAGTGCAACCTTCTGAGCCAGAAGGTCCACAGACATCGGGCTCTGTTGGCTCTGCTGCTCTAGGCAGCCTTTCAAGCTCCATTGGCTCTGCTGCTCTAGACAACCTTTTGTTGGTACTGGGAACTGTCCTTCTTCTGCCACAGCCGGCTTCGATGGCATTTCCTTTTCCCGATGTCGATCTTAATTCCATGCTTACTTCCATCAGCATGGCCCTGGTCCAGCAGTTCGTCCCACGGCTGTCGGATGCTGCTTCAGTGTCGATGCCAGTTCACCCTTCGTGATCAGTTCTCCCAGGGTGCCGACTGTGCCTTTGTCGTCAACTCCTCTGTCAGTCCAGGTCGACATAGAGGTGGTATACCGCCCTGATCTCATTCTCCTTGAAGAAGAGGATGAGGAGGAAGATGAAGGGGCTGCTTCCTCAGACAGGTCTACTGTCTCTTCTCGGAGCACAGACTCTGTTAAGTGTACCCTGAGATCCCGGCCCCCGCCGAGGACCCCCTTTTTCTTCATATAATGAAGCAATTTTAGACCACTGTGGGGTTCCAGACGAGGAAGAGGATGTCATCAGGAGTACTGTAGTCTGGTGGATTTCTTGGAGATTCCAGAGTCTCCACCCAAAGTCATCCCCCCTTTGCTTCCAGCCCTGGAGGGTGCTGCCAGTGCTGCATGGCACAGGCCTAACTCAGTGTCTCTCATGCCACAATGACAAACTTTACCAAGCCCCTTTATTTATTTATTTATTGAGGATTCGGAAAAGTACCTTTGAGTCAGAGACTCCTTTACAAAGGTTCTACATCACAGGCTTTAGGCAAGCCTTCCTGCGCCACCCATCCAGAGACTGACTCAGTGGTCATCAGGGCGGCCCATGACCAGTCCAGGGTGCCCAAATACCTTAGTTCCCTCCCCCCAGTAGGGAATCTTGGAGGATTGACCTTTGGGGCAAAAAGACCTTTGCCTCTGCTGCTTTAGGCCTTAGGATTAGTTACCTATCCCATTTGGTCAAGTACCAAAATACCCTCTGGAAGAAGCGCAAGGCTGCAGCACAAGCCCTTCCCAAGGGTCCTCAGAGGCAAGAACTCCTTAAGTCCCTCCAGGCTGTGGAGGGTGTCAGTAAGCACCTCCTGACAGCCATTTATGATATGTCGGATTCCACTGCCAGAGCAGCTGCCACTGGTATTTGCCTTAGGAGATGCTCCCCTCTGAGAGTCTCAGGCTTTGCTGCTGATGTTCAGCAGAAGGTTTTGGATGCTCCTTCTGTGGGCTTCAAATGTTTTGGCCCTGATGTGCAGGATATTATTAATGACCTGCAGGTCTCTTGTAGGACTATTTGGTCTGTTCATTCTGTCTATCATACCCTACCCAGGAGTAGGCCGAAACCTTCGTTTTGCAAGCTCTCTCATAAGTCAAGGTCAAATACCAGGCTTCAGGGCAAGCACAAAACCAGTGGTCCCTTGCCTACCCTTTCCTCCACCTCTGGCACCCCTACCAAAAGCCCCAGAGGTGGCAATGCGGCCCCACCTGTGGGTTCCAACTCTGCATAATTCCCTACTTGCCCCTCCTCCTTCTGTTCCAAGCCAGGAGGTCGTGGTAGGGGGTCACTTCTCCCTCCATCTAGACTAGTGCAGGGCCCTTACTACTGATGCTTGGATCCTGAGCTCATTGAACAAGGTCAAGCTCTAGAACTTCTGGAACAACCCCCAGATTTTCCACCTGTTACTTCCTATTACCCTCCAGAACATGTTCCGGTATTACAGAAGGAGGGGCTTACCCTGCTGCATAAAAGGGCTGTAGAACCAATGCCTAGTCAGCAAAGAAACAAAGGGTTCTATTCTCAGTTCTTCCTGGTCCCCAAGAGAACTGGGGATCTGATTCCCATTCTAGACCTCAAGGAACTCAGTCATTACAGTCAGTAGAAGAAGTTCTGGATAATCACGCTGCCTCTGCTCAAGCAGGGAGAATGGTTATGCTCCCTGGACATGCAGGATGCATACCCGCATATCAAGGTGTGCTCCCCCTACAGGCGTTAACTCAGGGTCCTTTTCCGGGGGAACACTGCCACTTCAGAGTATTGCCCTTTGACTTATCATCTGTGCCATGTATCTTTATCAAGTGCCCATCAGTGGTGGCGGCAGCCCTCAGGCACGAAGACCTTTATGGTTTCCTTTATCTGGACAACTGGTTGCACCAGGCATTTGTTCCAGGCTATGGGGATTAGCATCAATCTACCCAAATCCATCCTCACCCAGTGCCAATGGCTACAGTACATTGGGGCAGTCCTGGACACTACCCAAGGCAAGGCCTTCCTTACTCAGCATAGGGAAGAATGTCTAATAGCGCAGGCACAGCTGGTTTCCCAAAGCCGGTCGGTCACATCCAGGACTTTCCTGCAGTTGTTGGGCCTAATGGCCACAACCATTGCCACCGTCCCCATGGCCAGGCTGGATATGAGGATCCCCCGGTGAACCCTCAGGGTCCAGTGGGATCAACACACTGATGATCTAGATCAACAGGTTCTTGTTTCCTCCCCTGTCCACAGAGTTCTTCAATGGTGGATGGATCCTCTTAATCTTCTGAGAGGGGTGCCCTTCCTCATTCCTTCCCTGCAGCAGATCTCACCTCAGATGCTTCGGGTCTGGGCTGGGGGGCACACCTTGGTTCCTTCCGGACCCAGGGGACCTGGTGACTGATGGAGACACACCTCCACATAAATGTGCTAGAAATGAGGGCAGTTCTGCATGCCTTGCAAGCCTTCCAGAACCACATCTCTCCGGGTCCCCTGCTGATGCAGTCGGACAACTTCAGTGGCCTTTTTTTCTACATCAACAAGCAAGGGGAGATTCATTCCTACCCCCTATGTTGGGAGGCGGTGAGAGTGTGATACTGGACTGTGAAACACGGTCTAGAACTGTTGGACGTCCGTGTTCCCGGCAACCAAAATGCCCTGGCGGACAGCCTCAGTAAGTCCCAGTCCAGACAGCACTAGTGGGAACTGCTGGCCCCACTATGACAGGGCCAGAGCCCTTATCTGAATTTGTGCTGCTTTTTCTTTTACACGTCCTCTTCTTGTAAGTTTATTGTTCTAGCTACAGGCTGAAATCTGACCACTTTCAGTCTTGCAGTCACTCTCCCACCCTTCTCCCTCCAGCAGTTGTCTGTGGCACCTCCAGGTCACCTGCCCCTCTTCCGGGACCTGTTGACTCAGGAACAGGGAACCTGGGTGCATCAGGACCTCAAGCCCTCCATCTGCATGCCTGGCTTCTGGAGGCATAGCCATTGCCTGGTTTGGGGTATCTCAGAAAGTGGTTATGTCCTGGTGGCTGCCAGGAAACCCTCCACCAGGGCCACTTACTCGACGAAGTGGAAGCGCTTTGCTACGTGGGCCACTTCACATCAGCTGGACCCTTTCACCTGTTCGGTTAACCAGGTTCTAGAGTATCTCCTGTCCTTGTCTGATGCCGGACTTCAGTACTCCTTTATTAAGGTGCACCTGTCTGCTATATCAGCCTTCCGTGTGTCCATCGATGGTCATGCTGTGTAGCCCAGCTGCATTCTAATTCTGAACATTCATTCTTAAACAGTCTGTGGATAAGCTAGTTAATTAAAAAATCTCCCTTTCAATGAGGAAAACATTCAAAAGGCATGCTTCTGACACTTATTCTTTTGGAATAATTTTTATAATAGCAATAAGGCACTGCCAGGAGTTAGATTAACAGTCACCCACCCATGGGGCAGTATTGCAGGCAGCTGCATCTCGTGTCACATTACATCCCTGGGGGTGATTAACAGACCATTAATCTAAGCCCTCGTCATATCTTTTGTTAGGTATTGGGCTATACTGGACTGCCCCAAGGGCTTAATGAGGCCCAGCACCACAGGTGGAGGACCTCATAGCCCCTGGAAGGTATGGTATGGCCCATACTGCCCACTCTGGAGGGTATTATTGCACTTAGAAAATAGATTTTGGGCTGCATTTTAGGGGAAAAAAATATATTAGTTAATTTATATTAATGAATCTGTTTCTTGTAATGTGGTCCCTCTACTGCTGGCTTTGGCAATAGAGGTGTTGTGCCATTCTTTTACCGTGGAATGTGCTATCCAGATTTATTCTCTCTCCTCCTTCCCCCATAGTTTGTTTATAGTTATTGTATAATCTTATCTGTGTCAGTCTTCACCATTCATCACTGTTGGGGTATCTGCGGAGGTCAGGACCCTCGAAACCTTTTTTTTTTTTTTTTTTAAAGGTAGGCGGGTGTGCCGCCAGTGCCACCCTCAACCGGCACTGCATGGCGTTGTGGGTTGGCCATTGGGCTGTGTCGACTCGCCTGCCTGCCAGTTCTTCGTCTCCTGCCGTAGGGGTTACCTCGTGGAAGCCGTGAAGAGCCTAGGCCCGCTACGCAGTTCTCGATTTTAACAATTTTTCTTCGGTCGAAGTCCGACATTTTTCCTGCTGGTACTGTTTCTGCCACCATTTGAAGTCGCCCGGTGAGATCTTTCCATATTTTCATATTTCGCGTCGTCGAGTCTATTTTTGTTGTTTTTCTCCGTAGGTCACGTCTCAGTCGGAGGGCAAGAAATCTAAGACAGGCAGCCCCACATGCGACGGTGCCCTTGTGGCCGAAAATATTCCGTTACCGACCAGCACGACTGGTGTCTCTCTTGTCTTGACCCACTTCATGACATGTATTCGTTCAACGCCTGTTTCTCCATGGACTGCCGGGTCATTGAACAACGCGTGAGGAAAGTGGGGTGAGCTCCGCCGACTTTTGGGGGTCGGGTGCACACTCATCGGGCCAAGCCACGCTCTCTTGGCCTTTCCTCCAGGTCCCCTCCCAGTTCTATGTGGACCGAGGAGGAGGGGAGCCTCGGCTACTAGTAGCTTAGCCACTGCCGAGGCTTCTTCCGTGGCACAGGAGGCCGTCCTGCTCCTTCCGTGGGGCGGGCGGGAGGCGCCACCATGGCAATCGCCCCTTCGGGGGTGAAGGCTCCCCCGGTGTCGGACCCGCGGTTCACAAGGCCTGGGTCGGTCCCATCCTCGATTCCGTCAGTCGGATCTGTTGTGGGCCTCTGTGCCGTTCACGGCGCCGTGGGCCCTCGCGGAGTCATCGTCGGTGCTGACTTGTCATGCAGCACCGTGGTCTCTGTCATTCGTGGTGCCATGAGGCTGGGCGGCGCCTTCCTCTGTGCTGAGGCCACCATCAGCGCCATTGTCAGAGCCGCCCCTGCCCTCCGCCACTTGCAGCGCCGAGGAGCCGAGCGGTGCCGTCGTTGGCACCGATGGTGCTGTCGGGGCCGTCGTCGGCGCCGTGGGGCCGGATGGCGCCAAGACTGGTCCTGGCTCTGGAGCTCTTGTTCTGGCTGGAGCCGTGCCCCCTCCGGATTCCGCTTGCAGAGCTGCAGGGGGCGCTGGCACCGGCTCGGGCACAGTTTCGGTTTCTGAGCCTGTTGGCAAGGTTGGCAGTGGCCGCCCTCCTATGGTTTGGCACAGGGCCTCGGACTGTACCTCCTCGGAGGCGGAGTCAAGCTCTGAGTCAGATGCACAGTCTGACTCTTTGGGGTTGGCTGTTGAGGAGGTTAGCCAGTAGTCTCCTCGACGAGCTGGAGTCAGCCCCTTCTGAGGTGGGTTCGGTGGCTACCGAGACTAGGGTCAGGGGGTGCTGACCAGCAGACAGTGGTGCAGGCCACCATAGCTCTGCAACCTAGTCTTGGTGGTTTCACTGACCCCTCAGTAGTGGTACCCCCACCGGTGGTGTGCCTAGATCGCCTGACTTGGGGCCGATCAGGGCACCTACAGGAGGGGAGAAAACTGTGCCCTGGGAAGCCCCTTCAGGAGCTGCCTAGAGATGCCAGCTACCTAGGCTGGCCCTCTCGAGGAGGAGGGCTCTTTCAGACTCCGAGGGGTCGAGGGGCGTGGGGTCAGCACGTCGGCCTTGAGGGGCCTACGGGCTCTGGGAGAAGCCGTAGTGCAGATCTCCGCTTTTCCCCCACGGTCTGTTTGAGAGAGTCCCATTCTTTTGAGGTAGGGGACCATTCTTCTGGACCTATACGGCCCTGGTCGCCTCACAGGGGGGATTTTTCCGGGTGCAGCCAAGGCAGTACCAAAATGGTTGTTCAGCTGTCGGCTGTGGGGTCTTCCGGGGCACCTTCTTCCGTGGGTGCCCACGGTCCGCTCCGTAGCCCAGGCGGAGGTTAGCCGACATCTCTTCTCGGCTCTGTCCCCATCCCTCTGCCACACTCTCCTGCACTCCCGGGCATCCTTGGTCCTAGCGAGCCTCTTTCCTGGGAGCAGTTCAGAGCGGTGGCTGCTCGGTTCCCTACTTACATTAGGGCGATGGACAGCCAGGTTTTTCAACCTCCCCCCGTGCAGCCACCCACTGAACAGCCGGTGCCCTCCAGCTCCTCATCCCCCTCTTCAGGAGGAGAGGAAACTTCTGTCTACATCTATCCAGCTGCTGATCTCATGGAGTATCAGCAATTCCTCGTGAGGATGTTGGAGGACTTGAACCTTACTCCTTCCACCACCAGCAATCCTGAGCACTCGGCGCATGCCTTTCAAGGCGATTTTGGCGAGGCCACTCTTGTGGTGCTGCCCTGGCCTGCTCCCTTTCGAGAGGCATCATTGCATTCCTGGCAGAGGCCCTTCTCCAGAGTTCCTGCCCCAGGGGATCTCAGCCAGAGATATTGCGCACCCCCGGAGTCTCCAGGTTCCTTGCCTCATCCACAGTCTGGATTGACGCAGTTGGACACTCCTGATGGGCTTCGCGACCTTCACCATGACCGGCCCTCAGATCAAGACTCCTCGGATTTTGACTTCTGGGTAGGAGGGCTTTCTACTCGGCACGGTTGCTTCTTTCTATTTCTGCACATCAGGCCCACTATGCAGCCTATAACAGGTTCTTGTGGGCCAGGCTGTGTCAGCTCCTAGCCTCGTTGCCTGATATGGAGCAAACCAGACAAGCCATTGCACTCTCTGCGTGTGGCCTGGAGCTAGCAAGGCACCAAGCGAGGGCATCCTATGAAGCCAACAAGGTAGCTACCAGGGTCGTAGGGACAGCAATCTGCAGTAGGCGAACGGCATGGCTGCATCTTTCCCGGTTGTTACCCTTGGTCTGGCGTAGGGTGATTGCTCAAGCCCACCAAGGACCTATCTCTTCTCCCTCAGGCGAGGCGGCTTGTCGGGAGCCTTCCTTCCCCTCGGGGGACTCCGTCTCACTCTCCCCACTCTCAGGCCTCTCCAGGCCCTGAATGTTCCCCCCCTTAGTGTGTCACCCACTGAGGGCTAAGGGATTTTATTCCTTAGGGTGTAAAAGAAAACCCACTTTGGGGGGGCTCGGTACTCACCCAACAGTGATGAATGGTGAAGATTGAGGCAGATAAGATATGAAAATTACGAACCTACCGTAATTATGATCTTTCTGTGTATCTTCACCATTCATCACAATCCCACCCTCCATCCCCCCTGGGGCCTCAGTCTCTGGGTCCCCCTCCCTCTCTGTGTCCATCTCCCCCTCTCCTCCTTAAGAGTGGGTTAAATAGGGACACACAGGGGGATAATGTTCTGGGGAGAGTGGACAGCTAGGGGGGCACTCCTTCTCCAATACCTTGGCTCCATCCCTGTGGGGTGGGAGTTGTCAGTTGCCCTCCTTTCTCTCCTCCCGTCCAACCTATTTCTTCTTGCATAATAATAAAAAAAAAGTTTCCCTTTTTTTCACCAATAATCTCTCCTGAGAGGGCGTTTATTCTCTGTACCCTGTCCTTCTTCCAGAATAGCTGACTCTGCTTATCTGGAGTGTTTGCCAGCTATTCTGTGCCTTGAATTTTGGCAGAAAGCCTTTGGCTACTCCTTGCAGTTCCTATACAATCTGGAGATGCACCCGGGTCTGGGATGTACTAAACTTCTCCCCTCTCTTCCTAAATTCTTTACCCACCCTACCTCCCTCTTCCTTTCCAGAGATTGGGGTGCCTCCCAATCCCTTTAGTTTCCGACTCTCTCCCTCTCTGTCCTCTAAGTCATTTTTTTCTCCTTTTGGTTCATATATCTTTTCCTTTTTCCTGTCCCTTGGACTTCCTTGTCTCACCCTCCACTCCCTTCCTCTTACCTCTCCGGCGACTCAGAACTGGCAGGCAGGCGGAGTCGACACAGCAACCAACAGCCAACCCGTGGCCACGCAGTGCGTCGGCCTCAAGGGTGGCGCCGATGGTACGTCGACTCCACCTACCTTTAAAAAAAAACAAAGGCTCCTTCGGGGTCCTGACTTCTGGCAGATACCCCAACAGTGATGAATGGTGAAGATACACAGAAAGATCATAATTACAGTAAGTACGTAATTTTCATTTTTTGTACTTCACTCCTGTTGGTGACCACGAAGTACTGGTTCTATGAAACCAGCAGTACTTTTGTGATTTCGGCTCCTGCAGATGGAGATGTACTGGTAGCTTGTGGGAGCAGAGAAAGTGGACTGGCAGCTGGTAGTGTCAGGCAGCAACCAAATGGTTAGCAGCCGCAAAGAGGGAATGAGGGATCCACAAAGCTAGCACTTTCATGGCGCTAGCGCGAAAGAGACTTTTGTTTAATTTTAAATTTAATTGGTTACTGTTTAAAAGTGTGAGTTGGGATTTACGGCTGAGGACAGTGAGAACCGTAGAGTAGGCACAATTCTCTGACAAATAAAATGGAATTAGAGCCCAGAATTAGAGGTTTTAAAAGTGTGCAAGCTTGTTATTTTGTTTTCAGTGCCAAGAGGTGTTTGAGGTTCTCTGCTTAAATCTTGCTAAGGGAGTAAACAAATATGACGGGATGGAATTTGAAATTCAGTGTGCATATTGATACTTTTGCTGGAGTAGCAGGCTGGCAAGGGGACTAGTTATTTCAAGGTGTCTGTTGGCAAATAAATGTACCCCTTGCCAGGGGTCTTAGCCAGTCTGAGGCCAGGAAATCTCCCTACCCTTTTTCTAATGCTTAATTAATAATGCATGCCCCAGCTGTGTAAGTACTTGGTTATTGGCTTCATGCCTTAGAACGCAGCCAGGCGGGGCAAGGCCAGCAGCTAGACAGTACAGATGTGCTTTGCAGGAGCTCCCTTTTATTTTCTTATTAAATATTAAAATAGGCACTTTTTGGACAGGCATTCGATTCTTCGACTTTGCCCTTTGCTATTTGGAGTCAGCTTGATGACTTTTGAGGGTCAAATTGAAGCCAGAATGGAAAAGACAAGACAAACGTCGAAGTTGGACTCCAGCAAGGGGAACATTCTGCAAGAGACTTCTCATGGCAGAGGCCTAGCAGTAGAAGAGAGCAAGGCCCTGGAGCCTTTTAACAGTGCTTTATTGCAAGCAATTCGTGATCTGGATAAAAAGATAGATGGTCTTGGCACCCATTTTATGGCAACGGAGACCCGATTGGATGTAGTGGCTTCGGAAGCTAAACAGGCTGTGGATTCCGCTAATACTTCGATGGCAGCCGTGGTGGGGATTTTAGCCGAAAATAAACTTATGTGCCTGCAGATGGAAACTCTAGAAAACAATGTGCGGGTCAAGAACATTCACTTACTTGGACTCCCTGAAGACCTTGAAGGAGATGACCTGATGGGGTTTGTCTTGGCATTGCTCTCTAAACAGCTTAATCTGGATTTACAGGGACAAATAACTAAGACCTACCCTTTCAACCCATGAAGAAGACCAGCTGAAAATACTCTGCACACCATTATGATTACCGCAGCTGGAACTCATATTCATGACTTGGTCCTTACAGCAGCAAAATTCTCAGTTCCTTTAAAACTGGATTCGGGAGCTCAGATATATTTCTTTCCTGACTTGAGTTTTGCAACTCTACAACGGCATAAAGTTTTGATGCTGTTCAAGCGGTCTTACGGGCTTTGGGAATTTATTGCTCTTTGCTTTTGCCTGCATGTCTCCGTGTCCATTATGCCGGTAAGACTTATCTGTTTTCTGACCTTACTGAAGCAGGCAAAAGATTAGACACTATTAAACAAGACTTTGTGTGCGGCCTCATGCATCCGATGAAGATGATTAGGGGGACTGATTCTCAGCTGTAATGGCGTATGCAACTTTTCTCTGATTATATACACTGTTAGTATAAATAATGGTTTATGTACAGTATGTTGATGCCTTTTAACGTTTATCCTATAAGTGTTCCCTGATTCTTCATTGTTGGCCTTTCATAATGTTTATTTACGAAGTGCATTTTAGCACCAAGCATTTTTTCCTTGTTTATGGAATATCTCCTGTTGTAGCACAGTCAACTGCCTTATCTGAATTGTTTTTATTTTTGGACATTGCCGTGGACCTTTAAAACACCTGTGGTGGTGTTTGGTTTTATGCACCTGGTAAATATGATGGACACTATTTTCGATTAGCTAGTCCGTGTGTTTGTTGTAGTGGTCTTTTCCTGAAATATTCTTGATCGTTAATTAATAATTTAGTAGTATGAGACCCTCCTTTATGATGTAACAAAAGATCTTACTTCAAGACACAGCTCTTGCATCAGGTTACACCATTAGGACTGAAGCCGGCAGGCGTCAGGACCCCACGGAAAAATTCTAGCTAGCTATCTTCAGCGGGGACCGCCCCCAACGTTGGTCCCGCCTCCAACATCAGGCGTAGTACATAAGGGGGCGGTCCCGTCAGATTCCCCAGTTCTTTCCCGCCGTTGACTTGCATGTCTCGACCCTTCGGTTCAGCTTCTAGTGTGCAACGCGTGGTAAAGTGTTTTCCTATGGGAACTATGTTTTCTTCGTTCAGTTTTTTCTGTGATGTCCTCTCCGACCTCTGGTCACTCCTCGAAGTGTGCCTGTGGGAAGCAGATCCTATTCAAGGATCTGCACTCAGCCTGTGTCCGGTGCCTAGGCCCAGACCACGACACCCGGTCCTGCACCTTTTGCCAGGGTTTCAACAGCAGAACCCGGATCCGTCACCAGAAGGCCCTACAGGCATTCCTGCTCGAGGAACAACTCAAGACCATGGCTTCCAAGGGGGATTCTTCGCAGAAGGCCCTCAAGCATGCTGAGAAGCATAGAGAGAAGGCCCCTTTCAGGTCCCCTTCTAGGGCCTCCGACTCGCGCAGCTCCGGCTCCAGGTCCGACCGCTCTCCTTCCCGGGCCAGCTCTCAGCCTCCCCCCGCTGCGGTGAGAAAGTCTTCAGGCTCCTCTTCTCAGGCCAAGACTCCCAGGCCTTCCTCGTCCTCCAAGGCCCTGGCTAAGTCGGGGGATCGTCACCATCACCACAAGTCGGGTTCCCGCCATTCTGAACCCGACGTCAGGTCCGCTTCCTTGCCTCCTCCTCCCCAACGGAAGACCAAGTAGCTCACCTCACTTAAGAGGCCGTTGGACCCGAGGCTGGTTCACCCGACATCAGCCTCTCACCACAGGTCCCCAGAGCTGTCATCCGTCAGGAGACCGTCGCTGGCCAAGCCAACTCATCACCGGACGCCGGTAGGGGGACCGGCGCCCGCTCCAATCGAGAAGAGGACCCCAACACCTCCGACCGACGTCGGTCAGGAGACCATCACTGAGGAGGAGTTGACTCAGCCCGAGGACCAGACGGGCGACCCTGGTCCTGTTGAGACTCCAAGGGAACCCTCTCCGCAACCCGAGCCCCCTGTGGAGCCGACGCCGGGACCCGACGACCGACCACCGGTGCCCGGTCCATCGTCAGGCCTTTCTTTTTCAGAGGTGAAGGAGCTTTTCACTTACTGGTGGGATACCATCAAAAAGGACATGGTCCCCACTCCGCCTCCGCTTCCACCTCCTCCTCCTCCTCCTACACCGGTTACTCCTCCAGTTCCTGCACCCCCTTCTCCATCTGGGTCTGCAGGCCGGTTACCTCCTCCCCGGGAGCCCAAGACCCCTCCAAGGGGGTACATGTTCCAGGGGTGGACAACACAATTGCAGACGGCCTGAGTCGCTCCCAGGCCAGAGTCCACGAGTGGGAACTTCTTCAGGAGGTAGCAGAGGATCTGTTCCTTCGATGGGGAACTCCAGAATTGGACTTGTTCGCTTCCCCATCCAATGCAAAACTGCCCAATTTTTGCTCGCTAGATCCAGGGCCTGGTGTTTTCTGGCGAGACGCGTTGTCCCTCTCCTGGGCGGACAGATTCCTCTACGCTTTCCCTCCCTTCCCGTTGATCCAGAGAGTTCTTCTCAAACTGCGCAGGGAGCATGCAACAATGATCCTGGTGGCCCCTTTCTGGCCCAGACAGATCTGGTTCCCTTTGCTAATACAGCTATCCCGGGAACCTCCGCTCCCATTGCCATGCAGCTCCCATCTCTTGTCTCAGGAGGAGGGTTCACTGGTCCACCCGGACTTACGCTCACTGAACCTGCATGCATGGCTCCTAGAGACATAGCCATCTTGTGACACGGGGTCTTGCAAGAGGTTGCGGAAGTTCTTTCTGCAGCCAAGCCCGGCAACGCATGCGGCGTGCATGCCATGAAATGGCGCGTTTTTGTCTATGGTGCACAGCACGCGGCCTTTCCCTTTAGGTTGTCCGTAGAAGCGGGTGTTAGAGTACCTGCTCTTTTCCATTCGGTCTCGCCTACTCCTCTATTAAGGTGCACCTCTGTGCCATTTCAGCTTATCACCTCCGGTGGGACAGCGACAGTGGCACAATTGGATGCCTGTCGAGAATTCTTGAGAGGGGTGTTACATCTTAGGCCGCCCATTAAGGACCCAGTGCCTCCATGGGACTTGCTCTTTGTCCTGGAGCAACTCATGCTCCCCCGCTTTGAGCCTGCCTCAGATTGCGAGCTGTGTTTTCTGTCGTGGAAAACGTTGTTTTTGGTTGCTGTTACGTCAGCGAGAAGAGTTTCTGAGCTTCATGCTCTCATGTGCAAAGAGCCTTATTTAATTTTCCACTGGGACAGAGTATCCCTGAGGACGAATCCTAAATTCTTGCCTAAGGTGGTTTCCATACTCACTCTCAATCAGGATATTGACCTGCCGGTCTACTTCCCTAATTATTCTAACAGAGGAGAGGCGCTGCTTCACACCCTGGATGTTCACCGCAGCTTAAGGTACTACCTGAGCAGAACTAAGCAGCTTCGTAAATCGGAGCAACTTTTCGTTTCCTTTACTTAAAGGATGATGGGCCAACCAGTATCCAAACAGTCCCTGTCTCACTGGCTTGTCCAGTGCATCTCATACTGTTATGATATCAAACAAAAACCCCTCCCGGGATCAGTCCGGGGCCATTCCACTAGGGGAGTGGCCACCTCCTTTGCAGCACTTTGAAACGTCTCCACTTCTGCCATTTGTGCTGCAGCCACTTGGAGCTCTGTACTTACCTTTATCAGGCATTATAGCCTGGACATCGCTTCATGGCGAAGAGCCGACTTCGGCCTGGCTGTGCTACAGGGTCTTCTGTCCTAGATTCAGGACCTGGAATGTACTTTCTAGTTTCCTCCTCCCAGAATGTTTGCAAGCGCTACTGCTTGGGAATCAGTCCTAATGGTGTAACCTGCTGCAAGAGCTGTGTCTCGAAGTGAGATAGTACAGTTCGTAAGAACTTACTGTAACAGTAGATCTTCGAGAACAGCTCTTGCAGCAGGTACCTTCCCACCCACCTTTCCCCTTGGAGGAGGCATGGCTTAAGCCTTTTTTAACAGGGATTTTTACCCTGTTGTCTTCTGACGGTGGATCCTCGGTCTCCCATTTCGATGTCAGCCTGCGACCGGAAGTCTCCGGCGGGAGAACTGGGGAATCTGGCGGGACTGCCCCCTTATGTACTACGCCTGACGTCGGAGGTGGGACCGACGTCGGGGGCGGTCCCCGCTGAAGATAGCTAGCTAGAATTTTCCCGTGGGGTCCTGATGCCTGCCGGTTGCAGTCCTAATGGTGTAACCTGCTGCAAGAGCTGTTCTCGAAGATCTACTGTTACGGTAAGTTCTTACGTAACTGTACTTTACAGTACATGGATCCTTTTTTGGCATTGTGATATTCTTTTCGATGTGCTGTAACCCCAATTCTTATTTCATTGTGTCTGGTACACAGTTGAAAATGTATAAAAATAAAGTATTAAAAAAAAAAAAAACACAGCCAGGCACGAATTCATTCAGCATACACACCCATGGCCTGTTATGTCTCGCTGCTTGCCTGTACTGCCTAGACAATGGCTTTGGATCGTACACTTCCTGCTGAGGCTGTGCACATGGGTCACCCTATGTAAGCTGTCTGAAAGAGAATGGACAGTGTCAGCGCTACCCTACATAAAACCAGAGTCTAAAAAAGTATTACTGTTAAGGCAGACATTTGTTTGACTCAAAATAAAGTGAGGACAGAAGATTCAAATATGGTTGTTAACCTGGAGGCCTGGCAGGTCTACAGCTAAATCCAGTTTTCCTTTGAAATAACTTGGAAACAGTAGTACTGGCAAAGCATAGACAGACACTCTAGTCTGTTCCCCTGCAGTCCTGGCTGTTATAGCCAGTCATGCCTTCTTTCCCCAAGTACTTCTCTGATTTCGGTTTAAATCCTGCTTATTGCTTCTGAAAAATAAAAAGTGTGGTGGAAGTTTTTTTTGTGCCATATGTTGACAGTGATCGTTATGAGAGTGGACATTGTGATTAACTTAAATAGTTTGTATGTATTCATGATTTTAAGCATACTGAATTAAGCTTGGTTAAGTCCACAAGCAGAATTTCAGCAGAAAGTAAAACTATTGCATATAGGGACCTGCAAGATACTTTTAGAAAATGGCTCCTCACATTGTATTATTTGTACTTGTTCAACATTAAGGCACAATTGCAATGAAAGACTCCATAATTCCACGCCTCCCGAGACAGCATTTCTGTTCCTATGGTCAGCTTCCGATGCCCCCTCCCTTCAGCCTGTTAAACCAGGAGTCTCCCCTACAGTCCCCCACTGGATCCGCTTCATACATTTTCACTACAGAAGCAGGTGCAGTAGTAAAGGCCTACGTGCCTACCAGTCAAATCTGAGAAAACATTTCAGGACCTGAAAATGTTTTCCTTGACATCAAATTGAAACAAATGCATGCATCATGATAGTAGTAACAAGCTGAAAATAAATGCTGTTATCAGTCTAACTGCAAATGTTTTTTGGTACTGTTGCATTGACATTAAGCAAACAGAATAGATATATCTAACAAGCATTTAGTACATGGTTATTAGAAATACTTTTATGCAAGTCTGCATTCTTTTCCAGAAAAAATGTATTTCCATAGGATGAAGTAAAATTAAAACAAATTGCCCCTTTGTGCCTAACATGTCTCAGAAGGCTGCTCCCTTTAACTGGCTGGCCTCTGTTGCTGGGCGGAGAGGAAGGCTGCCCCCCCCACTGTTTCCTGTGGTATAACTTCAGGTTGTAGAGGGGTCATGGCCCTATTCTGGCTGGCTGGCTTAAAGCTGACCCAGCTTCACACATTTCATGTTGGTTTTTATATCGTATCCAAGATGCATTGCACTATGGTGATGTGTGTGGTTTGATGCCATTTTTTAAACCTTGGCCATATTGCCAGTGGGCTTGAAACTGAGAAGGTTCACCCTCTGCGTTGTGCATTTTCTTCTTTTAAAATAAACAAGAGTCAGTTGTGAACACAGAGAAGAACCGAGTCTTAAGTACATTGTGCTCTTGTATGAAGTAGTGCTTTTACCACCAAAGGACTTTATGGCACAGGGCTGCTGTCATTTTTCTGTTCACCTTAATTTAAAATGCCCTGCTTAAAATGTGCCATGCCTTACTATTTTCAAGTTCATTGATATTGTAAGTAATATTCTCCCAAACATGCCTTCTTGTTTAGTTTGGGAAGGTGGTTTTGTTTATTTCTGTGTCCAGTAGAGTTTGGAAAACGCAGCTTGCATTGAAGCCATCTTAGGCTATTGGTTTTATTTGCATGCGTGTTTGTGATTTTATAACATGAGCACTTCACTAATCCAGTCAAAGAAAATAATGTCAGACTGCTGATCTATTTGCAAGAAACAATCAAAGCTACAGCAATAGGAACAGCCTGATTTACTAACTGCATGGGAACCATGGAAGCAAAATTCAGTTAATTAAGAGGTTTATTTAAACTCTGAAATGGCAGCAAAGCTAATATCTCATGCCTTGTTCCTTTTATCTGAAGGACCTCGTAGGTTCTCCCTGGCCCAGTCTGACACACTGGTAATGAGAATGCGCTCTGTAGCAAATGATGAACTCGCCGTAATGATGCACAGAAGGATGAGCCAGGAGAATCCGCTTCGAGCCATGGAGACAGAATTTGTGCAACGACTGCAAAGGCTGGCTGTTCTAGCTGTCAACAGGCTGATTTATCAAGGTAGGGCTAGTATGTTATTAATATAGTCCAGGTAATTGCCAGCTCAGCTAGTCCGCGAAACTTGCCTGATAACAGTACTCTCTACAGCAGAGATTTATTAGACTTTGTTTGCATCTAAAGTACCAGTCGAATACAGAGAAGCATTTCAGTACAGGGCCATGTTCAGTGCTGATGTTGAGTACCACTAATCCATTTATTTGTAAGGGAGGCAGAGGGGGCAGACAATCTATTACACATTGTCAGTTTCTGGAAGTAAATTTTGTTAAAATATATTTACTTTAGTTCACACACTCTTCCCTACTGAAACATTTAATAAAGAATCTCACTGAGCTAGGCAAAGACTTCTAACGTGACTGTAAACTACATGATTTCAGCCAGTTAGCATCCAAAACTGCAAAGCAATCTTATTCGGTATACAGTTATCCTCTTGTGTGGCAGTGGAACATTCCAGTTCAGCAGCACACGGGAGGAGCGATAATAGAACTTAAAAATGTATTCTAAATCCCTCTCACTGACTCAAGGGATTTATAATAAGCTAATATATGCTCTGTGCAATGTCTCTTATAGTATGAGTGTCATTTTGTACAGCTCTTCCAGGAATCAATCTTCACCATTGATTTCGACTTATGGGTCGGGGCCAGATGCACTAGGACCTTGCAGGAACAAATTTTTTGCAAGGAGGAAGCTAACATCAGCTACTGAGCATGTCACCTGTGCAGCTGCACGTGGTGTTGTGCACCAGCCAATAACCATTGCCGGCTCCCTTGCATCAGCCAGTGACCACTGCCAGCTCCCTAGCGCACCTCAGTTCTGTTCTTCCCATTGTTCGAGTTCACACCGTGGAAATGACAGCTCCTCAGTGCATTTGCCACTGCCACCATATCACAGTGCATCACGGCTCTCTATTTATTCATGGTGCCTTCTCTGTTCATTATATTCTTTCCAAGATGCTGAAGTCGGAGACGGGGACAAGAAGTCCAGCAGCCTCCCATTATGCGTCGAGTGCCACTGTGGGAAGCATATGTCTGCAATACACTGTCATCAGTTCTATGTGGCCTGCCTTGACCCGGGGCATGACATGGAAATGTGTGATGCCTGCTTCTCTGTGGACTGCCATACCCTAGAGATCCACACAATGAGGTTGAGTTGTCCTACCCCCACCTTTGGAGGTAGGCGCCGCACACCTGCGGCCAGGGCATAGATGCTAGGCCTTTCCCTGGGCCTCTTATATGGACCGCTGGTTCCAAGGAAGCACAGGGTCCTCCTCAGCCACACTGTGCTGAGTTGTCAGATGCCCTGCTGGGTGGATCTGGTGGACAGCCAGTTCTGCCTGGGCGGCTGTGTGCGAACCCCACGCAGTCTGCCTTAGGCAGTAGGCATTTGTGATGGTGAGGTCAAATCTACACCACTGGATACATCAGTGTCATCATTTTGTGCTGTGTCAGCCTTGTGTTGTCACCGTTTGCAGTGACAGCAAGTCAGACAGTGCTGGAGACGATGCCAGGCCCTCCCCTGACATCCTTCACAGTGTCAGAGGATGGGCTGGCATCAGGACTGTTGTTGGTCCAGTTGCTGAGATGGAGTTTGTTTTTTTTCCCCAGTGCCACGGCATTGAGGGAGAGGATGATGCCAGCCTTGACAACAGATGTGTCAACGGCCATGGTGTCGGTCCTCGGACCGGCACTATGCATGATACTGGTGACAGTGTTGTGTCTGGGATGACTCTAAGGCTGACGCCAAGCACTGAGGGCAGTACTGTCCACAATGACGAGGATGTACCCATTTCCATTGGTGTCATCGACCCTGAGCCCGATGTCAGCTCGGAGTCTGGCAACAGCCCAGAGGCAGCGTTCTTCCCAGAGCGCTGGACAGCACCACTGCCGGTGAGGACTGGAGCTGCACTACACTGACTGTGTGGCTCTGCTGTCCTCACGTGGGGTATCCTCCCATGGGTACTGATCAGGTCACTCTTCTGATGTAATAGGACCTGTTTGGGGCGACTCAGCCAGGCCATCCCCAGGGGCGATGTCCCCTGTGCAGTCTCACAGCCCAGGCAGAGGTTCTTGAGACCCAGAGTCTTGCCTTCCTCTGGGACTTCACCACTTTATACTGTTGCCTGTGTTCATAGGCCCTAAGGGGTGACTAATGTGAGAGCAACACAGAGAGTTTGTTGGTGCCTTAGATATCTTCCACAGGGACTCGGACAGGGCCCAATTCTGGCCCTTCTTCCTGACACCAACAGCCTCTGGCGTCAGTGCCTCATCCCCATCGACAGCCTCTTCAGAGGACAGTGAATCCTCTTTCCACCTATCCTTGTCTGCTGAGTACTCTCTGTACTAGCAATTCTTGGTGGAGATGCTCCAGGCACTTGACATTGGTTCCTACTCAAGCTGCGATCTGGCAGCCCTGTCATTGGGAATCCTTGGGTTCCCAATGAAGACACAGTTGGCATCCCTCCATGTCCTGGAGCCTTCAAGGAGGCAACAAGAGCGCTGTGGAGGTGACCGTACTCTTGTCCACCGGCCCCCAGGGAACTCTTGCTCATCTGGTATTGAACACCCACAGGATGCAATATTTCACCCCTCTTCAGGACCGGAAGTACTCCAGACTCTGTCAGGGCCTAGATGCCTCACACATGATCAGCTTCCAGAGGCAGATTCTGCTCAGACGGATGACTTTGGTAGGAAGGTGTTTACCTTATCACGTGCCCTTATGTGCATATCTGCACACCAGGCAGCCTTCAGTAGTCAGATTCTGTTGCAGAAATATGCTCTAGTATAAAGTGAGTGGTGGTGCAAACATGGGAGCAACCCCCATAACTCCAGAACAACTCAAAAGTGAATGTGCTCTCACAAAAACAAAACTCCAGAAGCAGGTATCAAAATTAAAAGGTTTTTTACTTAGCAATTGCAGTTTAAAGTTTCTGCCAGTGATGCAATATGCACCTCACCCCAGCGCTTCGTCAGAGGAAGCCTTACATCAGAGGCGAAGCCTTCAGTAGTCGCCTGTGGTTGCAGCTTGATCAACTCTTTGCTGCCATGCCTCAAAGCAAGTTAGTCAGATAAGCTATTGACCTGTCTGATTGGGGCCTGGAGGTGGCTCGGAACCAGTCAAGGAGGCCGTATGATGTCAATGAGGTGGTCTCCAATGTAGCAGGAACTGCATTCGGGCTTCAAGCAGATGGCATGGCTTCTCCTTTCCGGACTGGCCCTTTGGCCCAGTGTAAGATACTAAACTCACATTTCCATGGGGCTCATTTCTTCTCCGTCAGGTTCAGCTGGCAGCTGTCTGGGCACCTCCCATTCCTGTGCCAGAGGAGCCTCCACCTGGCCCTGGCCAGTCTCATGCCTCCTCTGACCTGAAAGGAGCCCCTGCCCTCAGGTGTTCTCCCCCAAGCTGAAGATATCTCTTTACCCTTAGAGTGAGCCACCTCCTCTATCAGAACAATGGACAGCTTGGTACTCAGACCCATAAGTGGGAATCAGTGGTGAAGACTGATTACTGAAAGATATGAAAATTATGTATTTACCATAATTGTTAATCTTCCAGAATATCTTCACCACTGGTACCATGCCTGCCCACCATCCCCAACTCTGACAGAGCCAAGACCCCTGGATAAGCACGCCTTGCTGGTGCTGGCAGCACCACTGATCTGTTGGGCATCTCCCCAGGTACACTTCCCTAGGGGGAGTTTTTTCCCTATAAAATACACTGAAAGAGAGTTGGACACTCTTACAGAATGCCCACTCTGACCCCCACACACACACACACACCAAAACATATATAAAAAAAATGAGATAAGGAGCCCTTTGGGGCCCTTCCACCAACAAAAAAAGAAAACATTTTTTAAATGGGGGTTGGGGGGGTTAGGAGAGGGTTGTGGTAGGTTGCTCCTTCCTCCCTTTTTCTTTGTTGTCCTCCTCCTTCCTGCCCAGGGTATATCCCTTCTGTGGGTATATTCCTGTTAGTGACTAAATGCAGCATTTGCCCCTGGGCGCTATCCAGTCTCACTCCACTCAACAGTTGCACTGCACTTGGGGGTACTGTGCACTTTATTTGCATCGACTATGCTAGTTCTCACACAGGATACATCACTGTGGTTGCAGGAGAAGCAGGTTGTTTTCTTGATGGAATTTTTTTCTTCTGACTATTTCAGTCTGCATTGGTCAGTACACCCCTTTCTGTTTTTGTGCAACTGGGCTGTTAGCCCACTACCCTTAAGGATGCCTAGGGAGATGAACACATCTCAACTCCCTTGTACTGTCCTGTCTTGCAATTCCTTATGCACCTAAGTTCTCCCTTTCTTCTTCGCTGTGGAGGTGAGAGGGACATGGTTAACTGGCTTAGTCAGTCGATCCTTTTGTCTGGTAGCATAGAGTTGTCCCTTTTTTCCAGGAGTCTAGGTATCTCATTCTTTTTTGGCTCATTATGTCATCTCGTTTACAAGGGGTCTCAATTCTGAGCATCCCCCTCATGCCCTGGTGCGTGTGCCAGAGCCACATGATCAGGGCTTTTGCTGCTGCATTTTTTCCAAGACAACTATCCATCTCCTGTCTGACTGGTGGTGTGAGGCTCTGGCTGTGCACCCAACTACCCCTCTGCCACCTAGTGTGCCCTGGTCTTTATCTCTAGGTTGGTAGTTGAGTTATATTTTGTTGTTTATTTTTGTTTCCTCTATCCTTTCCTTATCCCTTTTGGTCTAGAAAGTCTTTCGCTCTCTCTTATTTTTCTTCAATTTGTTTCTCTCCTGGCGAACAGAATTTATGTGCACGAGGGGAACCGGCGATGGTTATTGGCTGGCGTGTGACACCACGTGCAGGTGCACAGATCTCATGCTCAGTAGCTGACATTGGCTCCCTCCCTGCAAAACAGTTGCTCCCTTGGGATCCTTGTGCCTCTGGTCCCTGACCCATAAATGGCAGTCAATGGTGAAGATATTCCAGAAGATCATCAATTATGATAAGCATGTAATTTTCATTTTGGGCGGATTGAAGTGCTCGCAATCCCTTTGCAGTCCTCTCGCCCGAACTGCTAAAGGACATCTCCCAGAACACCTACTGACTTATGCGTCAGGATGCCATGAAGTTGCTTTCCAAATTACAGCCCAGCTCATTAGAGGACCAGAGGTACAGTAGCTGAAGTGAGTATTCCTCTTCCTTCCAGGTGTGGTCACTGACCACAGCTGATTCTCTTTCTGTGATGTGAAATAGCTTAGTTCCTTCCTGAGCAGAGAATCTTGTTGTGAGTGAGTGAATGATTAAATGACTGCGTGTTTGTTTTTCCAATGATCTTGTCTAGTCAGAGACTACTTAGAACACAGTGCAGTGGCTGTTTAATAAAACACCAAAACAACAGAAATACTTATGAAACATAGCACACATTCTTGTATCATAACCATAAACAGAAACATTTTCAATAAACATTTCAAAACAGACACGGAGTTGTTTATTTATTAATTTATTTATTTATTAGAAAAGACAGATTTACAACCTTGAGTCATGGACTCATTTACAAAGGCACCTCGTCATGGGGGGGTGGGGGGACAGAGTTACACAGTGTGGTTACAAGAGTGAGAACAGTACAGATGCAGAACATTAAACATAGAGTACACATAGGTTACATAATAGTGTTACTTATAATAGGTTGCAGTTATATGCAAGGTACCCAGGGTTACACTGGGGTACAGCCCTGGATATACTCTAGATAATACCTGAGAGGGTGGAGGTAGGGATGGGGAGTGGGGTGGGAGGGAGGGGAGAGGATAGGCTGTCCAGAGGATGTTGTCAAGTCAGGGAGGCTTGACAGGAAGATCCCACAGTGGGATTAATTAAGTGCATCTATAGCAACAAGCATCAAAGAGATGGTTCCGGAGGGCAATTTTGAAGGGACTGATTTTGGCAATGTCTGTGATGCAGGGTGGGAGGGAGTTGAACCAAACTGGGGCTCGGTAATGGAAGGACCTCTGGGCTAGCGAGGTCTTGGTTCTGGGCACCAGAAAGGTGGCCTTGACAGAGCTACGGGTGGCAACAGGAGAGGACGCACGCTGTAGGAAGCAGAGACCCGGGGGAGCCCAGAACAGATGCTTTGGCGAGTAGGCAGGTCTGGTAGCATAGGACGCTTCCTCAGA
The DNA here is from genome assembly GCA_016271365.2 of Neoceratodus forsteri. Lineage (NCBI taxonomy): Eukaryota > Metazoa > Chordata > Ceratodontiformes > Ceratodontidae > Neoceratodus > Neoceratodus forsteri. Next base: position 1,820,364,698 of record CM057449.1, on the reverse strand, counting down.
GATGAGCAGGTTGGCAGTGGAGTAGAGCAGGCAAGTGTGAGTGTGGCTAGGGGCTCCGGTCAAGAGCCTGCAGACCTTATTGATTGAGAGTTGAATTTTAATCAAGGCGGCATTGTCCGCCACAGCGTAAATGGTCAAGCCATAGTCCACTAGCAACAGGATGGAAGAGGTGATGGCCAGCCGGAGGGCAACTTTGGGGAGGCAGTCTCTATGATGGTATAGTAGGCCTATCCGAGAATTTATAGTGGAGGATAGGGCATTGATGTGGGTGTAGAAGGTGAGAGCCGAGTCAAAAGTGATGTCTAGATATTTGTAAGAGGTCACTTGCTCCAGCAGGTGCAGAGTGCTGGGGAGAATGAAGAGTGGGGCATTCTTGGCCTTGTTTTTGTGATGGGAGAAAAGCATTGACTTAGTCTTCTTTAGGTTAATGACAAGTCGGTGGTCAAGGAACCACTTTTCAACTTGGTTGTAGGTGTTCTGGAGGGATACCTGGAGAGAAGAGGGATCGGGGTGGAAGGCAAAGAGAACTGCATCGTCGGCATAGAGGAGCATTTTTCCTGTGCAAGAGCTGGGGAGAGTGTTGAGATAGAGGCTGAAAAGTACAGGGCCCAGAATGGAGCCCTGGGATACCACGGAATGAACGGGCCGGGTATTGGACAGGGAGCTGTTTATCTTCACGTGCTGGGATCTAGCAGAGAGGTAGCTGGGAGCTATAAGTCCAGAAGTACAGTAGAGCATTTCAAATCCTTGGGCTGAGCCTGTGACTGCAAATGCCCTATCACTTGCTAAGCCTAGAGCATTGAACAGTCAACTGCATCTGATTCATGAAGCTCAGGACAGTCAGATATTGACTGGACCAGGAGGCCCTGATAAAGAAGGTCCCTATCTGTGAGTGGCCTTGTGTACAAGCAGCAAATCCATATATGATACTGTCTTACTAACCAGTAAGATTTCATTCCACTACAAATCTGTACATGGATTCATGATAGCCACCCTATTTCTGAGTGAACCATTCCTCACTGTTCCTCAGTTCAAGGACTATAATAGCAATAAACTCTCATCGGAAAAATGATATTTGTAGAAAGGAGGTTACTGTAATAGGTAACCACTATACTCTGTAATCTTCACTATCACTCTTATTGCCTTTGAGATTTAAAATGAAAAGGCACCACTTTGAATCAAGGTTGAGCAACAGAATGTTCCGATGCATACTGTGTATACTGTAATGGAAGGGACAGTTAAAATGGGGTCAACTTGAAGGTTTCAGAAAACAGCATTACACTAGCTTCTCACTCCTGCGTGTCACAGATCACAGCCACACAGCCTCTGACCAAGGCCTTCTAACTGCCGCAGTGTTTGTTGACCTGGCCAAGGCCTTTGACTCCATGTCCCACCCTCTCCTCTTGTCGAAACTAGAGGTGGCAGGCCTAGCTCCCATCACCGTACAGTGGTTTTAATCCCACCTTTCCAACAGGCTACAGTCAGTCAGACTTGCTGATTTCACATCTCCCCTCGCTATCCTAGCAGGCATGCCACAAGGCTGAGTCCTAGGTCCTATCCTCTTCTCCCTCTTCATTAACGACCTTCCCTCCTCCTGCACAACATCCAGCATACACATTTATGCGGATTACACTATCCTCTTTACCTCTGGCCCAGCACTGCACGATGTTCAAGCTACCCTCCAAAACAACTTCAACAATATTCAACACTGGTTCAGACAAAATCAATTAAACTTAAACACCTCCAAAACAGTATCTGTGTTTTGTGGCACAACTCAGAAGCTTAGCAGATCCTCCCCCCCCCCCAATCACTTCACTGGACGGTTCCCCTCTAGAGAAGGTCACTAAATGCAAATACCTGGGTGTCTGGTTAGACCCCCACTTATCCTTCTCAACACACATTGAAACAACTGTCTCTAAACTATTCCCCACACTAGGTATGCTATACCAGCACAGAGAATCCCTTCCACTTCCTGCCAGATGTGAAATTTTATCTAAAATTATCCTCCCAATTTTTGATTATGCAGATGTGGTCCACAGCTCTGCCCCTGTAACCATCCTGACCAGGCTTGACAACCTCCTGAACTTTTTCTGCCACTTCGCTACCAACTCACTCCTTAGAACTCATCATTGCGATCTTTACTCCCTTCTAGGATTTACCTCACTGTCCCTCAGATGTTATGTCCACTCCCTCAATCTCATATCTAAATTCTGGTTCGGCATGCTACCCTCCTACCTATCGGAAAGTCTCTCCCTAGCCTCTGACTCGCCTTATGAGCTGAGACACAGGAATGAAAGATCCTTTAGCTTGCCTCGTCCATCCTCCTCAGCTAGCAAAGCCGCTTTCTCCTACCGGCTCCCCAGTTTGTTGAACAAACTCTCCCCCACCATCAGGAACTTCTTCTCTTACTTTGCCTGCAAGAAACAACTATGCCTCATACAACCTCCACCCTGCCTCTGTCAAAAGTGATCCAACCCTGCTCCACAGACTTTCCTGACTCCTGCCTCTAAAGCACTTACTAAAACAATGCTCTCAGTGTGTGCACTTACTATTGCAAATCTCGAAACATGTCTCATGACCAGTATTTTGCTCAATGCTGCTGTATCCTTCTGTTGTTTATATAATCTTGCTGTAATGTAGGCTGTTTTGCTAATGTTTGTACTCCCCTTTCCCCTCCCCTCGGGTCGCACCTGGAAACTGGCCTTGGCTCAGTGTGCCTTTCTCGGTTACCACATACATAGATACATAAACAGTGTTGGCAGATAAGGGCCTATGGCCCACCCAGTCTGCCCATTTGAGCTTGTAAGTTCAGTTTGTTTTCCTAGAAGTCTGTTGCCCCTTACCCCTGACCTCCAGAATTCCTTTATGTCTATCCCATGCATTCTTAAACCCGGTGATTGTTTCAGCCCCACCACTTCCTCTGGCAGGGTGTTCCACTTGTCCACCACCCGTTCTGTGAAGAAATTCTTTCTCATGTTTCCTCTGAATCGTCCCTCCTCCAACTTCATCCCATGCCCTCTTGTCCTGGAACATCTTTTGCTTAAAAATAGTGTTTTCCTGCACCCTGTTCCTCCCTGTAAGATACTTGTATGTCTCTATCATATCCCCTCTCCCTCCCTCTCCTCCAGGGAGTACATGTTCAGTTCCTTCAACCTGTCTTCATAGGACTTGTGATGCAATCCATGCACCATCTTTGTTGCCCTCCTCTGAACCTTCTCTACCCTGTCTATGTCCTTACGTAGGTATGGTCTCCAGAACTGTACACTGCACTCCAGGTGGGGCCTCACTAGTGTCTTGTATAGCGGAATTATGACCTCCTTTTCCTGCTGGTGATGCCCTGCCTATACATCCCAGCATCCTATTTGCTTTACCTGCTGCCTTGTCACACTGTTTACCTACCTTGAGGTCATCAGAGATGACAACCCCAAGATCCCTTTCCTGCTTGGTGCATGCTATATCCTCACCCCCAACTGATATATTGTGCCAGGGTTTTTGTGCCCTATATGCATTATCTTGCACTTCTTTGCATTGAATTTCAACTGCCAAACCCCTGACCATTCTTCAAGTTCTGCAGGTCGCTCTCATTCTGTCTACACCCTCTGGTGCATCTACTCTGTTACAGAGCTTTGTGTCATCAGCTAACAGTGAAATTCTGCCTTCTAGGTCCTGCGCAATGTCACTGATGAAGATGTTGAATAGGACCGGTCCCAGCACTGATCCCTGTGGTACCCCACTGGTCACTCTTCCCTCTGTGGAGTGACAGCCATTTACCACCACCCTCTGTGTCCTGCCACCCAGCCAGTTACCTACCCACCACACTACTGTCCTGCCCACACCCATATTCCCCAGTTTGTGTAATAGTCTTCTAACAAACACATGTTTAAATAAAAAAAATTAAAAAATCCCTGTGTGGCTTAAATGACAGATCACTCTGTTAAACCAGGATAAAATATAGTAGTGCTTGTGTAAAACCCGTTTTGGACTTTGATTTTCATGCACTTTAGAAATATTTGTTTGCCTTTGGTGGAGGGGCAGGTACCAGATTACCTGAATCTAGAACTGTTTCTTATTACTGCTTGCCCATGTCCTTCAGTTATAAATGCTGACTGCAGCTTGGTTCAACTCGTCAGCGACCCTACAAGAATTAATACAAAATCATGTAAATACACCCTGCTTGATTGTATGGTTACCAACTGTGCCATAAAGGTGAGGGCAGTAGTGTACTCTCTGATAGCATCAGTGATCATTCCCCTACTTTCTACATTTGGTGAAATAACTTCCTGAACCCACCTCCTAAGATCACCCTCATCCAGGATATGTCCCAGCTTGACACCAATGCTTTCCTTGCCTCTATCTCTGATGCCAACTGGGGTCCGATAAACTCACTCCCAGACATCAACCAAGCCCTCAATTTCTTCGTTTCCACCTTCACCAAAGTAGTCGATTGTCATGCCCCTTTGAAGAAGTGCAGGTCAAAAGGTATAAAGGCGCCCTGGCTTTCCAAGGATATCAGGAAGCTCATGTCCACTTGTGATTGAGCCTGGCGCACCTTCAAATGTAGCGGACTAACCCTTGATTGGCATGCCTACAGGCAGCTCAGGAATAATTGCAAAAATTCCCTTCAGAAAGCCAAACGCTTCCACTTCAGGGCTCTCCAAACTGAGCACCTCTGCAATCCTAAAGAATTCTGGAAGCAGGTGAACTCCCTAATCCAAGGCAATACCTCTGCAATACCTAGCTCCCTAACTGCCCTTGGCACCGTCCTCTCAGAACCCCTCTCCATCGCCACTGGATTCAATGAATTTTTTACCAATTTGCATAGGTATACATCGCTGTTTTCTAACTCGCCCCCTCTCCCTCGCTGACCCCACCCTACCAGTGGACTTGGATGCTTGTCCAGATTTCCACCTTAAACAAGCAACCCTCAAGGAAGTTTGTCGGCTACTCAATAATCTAAAAGTTGATAGCTCCCCAGGACATGACACCTTTGAACCCAAATTTCTAAAACTGGGGGCTGTAGCCCTTACCTGCCCTGTTCACGACCTGTTTAATAGGTTTTTCCTCTCGGGAACTGTGCCTGTTAAATGGAAGGTAGCATTTTCCCATTCATCAGGGTGGACCTAACACTACTGTTGAGAACTTTAGACCTATCTCTGTTTTCTGTCCATTAGCAAAAATCCAGGAGTGAATACTCTTTGACCACATACAGAATTATCTGGACCACCACCACCCGCTCTCAAGGTTCCAACATGGGTTCTGAAAAAGCCAGAGTACTCTCACTGCATAAATAAGTCACATTGGACCTTTTCCATGCAATGGACCACAGCCTTACCACTGGTGCCATATTTGTCGATATGACAAAGGCATTTGATTTGGTCAGCCACAGTCTCCTGTTATGACAGTTACACTCCCTTGGCCTTGATGATAGTGCCTTAACATGGGTCCAAAGTTACCTCTCTGGCTGCACTCAAAGGGTCAAGTGGGCCGGATCTCTCTCTGACCTCAGACCCATAACGCACGGTGTCCCCCAGGGCACCATCCTGGGCCCATTACTTTTCTCCCTCTTTATTAACGAATTACATAATAACTGTGGCTGAGCCTCTGTGCATCCGTGTACGGATGATGCCATTGTCTACCATTCTTCATCTGACATCAGGTGGCTCAACAGTATGCTTGCATCGAACTTCAGAACACTTGAGGACTGGTTTCTACAAAACCAATTGGTCCTCAACACCAAGAAAACTAAAAGCATGCTGTTCTACAACCCCACTCAGTACTGCATTCTGACCCCTCTGCCTCTCTCTTGTGATACTTCTGGTGGTGTGACATCCTTGAATCCGTCCAGTCCTTTAAATATCTCGGGGTCACCCTGGATACCTCACTCTCCCTAGACACTCGTGTCTCCCTCCTAACCAAAGCTCTAAACCAAAAGTTTGGCCTACTTTATTGCATTCGTCCTTTCCTCTCGTCGGTCACTTGCCACAAGATAGCGTCCGCCACCCTCTTTCCCCTCCTTACTTATGGAGCACCGCTTCTATTCACAGTTAACACATCCACCTTATCCCACCTCAAACAGGCTTATCACAGGGTGGGAAGGTTTACCTTGGGGGTCAGTGCCTGTCACCACCATTCTGATGTCCTCTTCTCCCTGGGCTGGATATTTTGTGAATCTAAGCTATGGTATGCCACACTGAGTCTAGTGCACAAGCTGGTCCACCGTTATACCCCTCCCTGCCTTGGGGAACTCGTTAAGCTTCATCAGCCACCGCGACTGCCAAGTTCTGCCTCCCTCCCCCTGCTCGTAGTGTCCAAGCCGCAGTTAGCTGTAGCCTGAAGATTATTCACCTACTTGGCGACGTCTGGCTGGAACTCACTTCCACCCTCTATTTTGTCTTGTTCCTCACTCGCCAAATTTCAGTCCTCCTAGCTAATCCACCTTACTGCCTCCTCACCTTGCTCCTGCTTCCGATGTCTCATCTTCCAGCTTCCCTAACTCTACGTATAATATTTCCCTATCCTATGGACCTATTAAAGTTGAGTATCCCCACTCTCTGACCCTCCTTTGCCTGTATAAATGTAATTTGCAAGAGCATCTGTATACACTGTAATTTGTAACCTTGTGATTAATATAGTTGTGACGTTGGCCAGCTGGTTATGATTGCTGTATGATATTTGTAATATAAAAATATAGTAGGTGATTGTCTCACTGAAGACAGACTGTGCTCCTGGGTGACCCCGCCCCCCCCCACCACCACCACCAGGTTTCAGTGAAAACTACAGGATGTATAATTGACCAAGAGATCTCTGTAATGTAATTAACTTCCTTGAGACATTGCATTTTATGGCCGTTTTATGACCTGTTGCTGATCTGAAGCAAGGAAACTAAAATATACATTTTATGACTTCAGAAACAGGACATAATTAAGCTGATTCCTGCCAGATATGTTGCACCTAGGTGAGGGATTGCAGGGTTGTAAATCTTCAAAGGAACTGGTTGATCAAAGATTCATAATTTGGGAAATGAGTTTTTGCTGATGTCAGATTAATGTATCTCCTGACAGGAAATCATTTGTTTGTAATTTTGTATTCTAATAGGAGGGGCTAGATGACTCACCAAGGGGGTGGGGAGATGGAGTTGAAATGTATCCTTGTAACTTGGGAATATGACATCTTTTTGGGCTCTTAAGAAACACAGTTCTCTAACTTTCAAAGCACTACAGAGGTAATACATTAGATAGAAAAAGTCCAATTGTATTGTGGTAGGAGTTTTTGTTTTGTAATCTTCCCTTGTTCTTTAATATGATTGTGTGCTCTTTGATATATTGTTCTGTATTTATATTTTTCATATTTTTATCATCTGTTAGTAAAATCTTTATTTGAAAGATACTGCCTGGGTGTGTGTGTCAGTTCTTTTTGCATGTGACGTATAGAGGGTTAAGACTGACAAAAACTGTTTAAAAGCTTGATGGTGTTACCAAACTGGGAAAAGGTAAGGATATACCTAAGGTCTTTTATTGAGTTTTAAGGGTTCATTTTGGGAAGCCTGGCTTGGTGCCCCTGGTGAAAGATTGTACCTCAATCCCCCGAAGAAAGTACTTATCTGAGCCTGTACATTGGGTACACAAACATAAGGTTCACAGTTTGAATCTCCCCCAGAACTTGAGACTAAAGGTGATTTGGACCCAAAAGCAGACAGGAGGGTTACCCTGTCTGTTACCTGTTCACATTACTGCTCTCGGAGGTTGGCACTGTGGGAGCGGAGGACCTGACCTGCGGAGTGCGTTTGTGACAGAGTTGATACTACAGTAACTGTCTCATACTTGGCAATGGACTGCTTAGCCTGTCTATATGACATCTGCAAGCTTTAAATCTTATCTGTTAGTAATGTATGCCCTTAGATCTGTGTATAATATAAATGTAACCACTGTAACTTCAGTGTCTCTGTCAATGTATTGCACTTCCTGGGTTGCCCCTGAAAAAGGAACTGTAATATCTCAGCAGGCCCACCGGTTACCAAAATTCAAATAAATAAATAAATGAGAGTAGACTTAATCAGCTAATCCTAATGACATGTAGTAGTAGCTCTTCCCCTGAGTTACATTTATGAAATGGATCAGTCATTTCCAGTCTAAAGCCTTTTTTTCCATTGCCCTGTTTATTTAGGAGTTATAAAAGTTGTTCCACTGAAAAATCCACCTTTCCTTCAGCAGTTATTAACAAAGAGCCCCTAGCTTTAGCACCAGGTCTCTACCACATTGATGGAATGCTGAAATAGTCCCGTATGCATAGGGGTGTGCAAATCCTGTTGCCCCCTGTATGGGGCAAGTAAATTTGCTTGAAGGGCAAGTACACAACAGAGCTAATTTCATTGTAATGAGTAGGGGCAAGTGAAAATTCAATTACAGTCATGGCTGGGCAAGTCGTAAATGTTTTGATTTGAACACCCCCTGTGTATGAGCTAGCATGGTGTTTAGCACCATTCATGTACAGTAGATAATGTATCCGTACCCACCTCTGTGTGTCTGAAAGGATAGATCGGGTGGTCAGTTGTATACTAGCCAAGGAAAGTGAAAGACCTCCTGGTAGTGTGTGCTTTCACACTGATTCATGCTAGGCTGAAGAAAAGCCTTGGAAACTGTTGCAGCTAAGCAGTTGTCTGACTTACCATTTTGCTTTCTGTATATTTTACGTGATGAAAATGAAATGATGAATGCAACCATGCGTTTTTTATGCACCTGACTCTTGGTGTGCCTGAGATTGTGTTATCCCAAACCCACTACCAGTGACACTGCTGTTGAACAGTGTCTATACAGCTGGTAACATTTCCATGAAATCTGTTGGCCCACTGCAGATAGCATGGAATGCCAATACTCAGTGTTGCAAAGTTGCACTATCAGCACTTCGGCACCAGTTTGGCGAGATGTGCACTGGTTGCCTGCTATAGTAAGTGGGGGGTCTGATTATAAGGGGTGACTTACGGAGTGCTCCACACAGATTGAGACCAGCCTATATGTTGAAGCTTCTGACTGTGTAGAACCCTCTACCCTTCAAAATAGCTGCAGGGTTAGTCTCCTTTAGTGACTCTTTGCTCTAGTCTGACATCCATTGGGGAGCGGTAATGACTTGACTATCCGAAGTATCATTTAAATAAAACTAACAGGAGTAATGTTACTAAGTAGACACTGACACCAACATTCCCCTGTCTAGTTATTAATCCCTGAATACAACTGGAGTAGCTCCCTGAGCGTACCATGAAATGTAGGCTCAGTGCTAGGTGTTCTTCTCTTCTTAAGCTCAGTTCCTCACAGCCATAATTTTGCTTCCAGTTATAGATGTCCGAGTCCTACAAGCCGGATGTGGTAATAGTCACAGTTTTTAGATCACCTGTACAGTTTGGTACATTTTTTCATAATTTTTTTTTTCTTACAGTACCAGGTAAAGAGTGCCTTGATCAACTGGCGGCACTAGAGTCTCCAGTACATAACAGGTTACCTGCATCACAGACAGAGGCCAAGGAGGAAGAGGATGGTGCACCACAGTGGCACAGCTGCATGAAAACGTTCCAGAAAGAATTGTTTAAAATGATGGTAGAAGGTCTCAAAATATTCCTTGTGAGTATCTGACTGTTATGTGTTCTTATCACTAATCATCTCTGTAAATAATCAGTTTGATGGTCATCAGCCAGGCCTTTTATACTGTGGTGCATAACAAGCTTCTAGAAAGAGTAAACCAGTGCAGTGTATACAAGACACAACACAGGGTGGACTGCTAGCTGACTTGGGGGCAGGAGGCGGAGAATGGCAGTGGACGGGCACCTTATGTGGAGAGGAGTACTCAGAGGCATCCTTCAGGGATCTGTGTTGGTGTCACTGCCCTTCAACATCTTCATCAATGATCAAGAAGGCTGGGGCCTCCAGCAGGCTGCTTAACTTTACAAATGCTGGCCAGGACAAGGAACTCTCTTGAGGATCAGGACAAACTTCAGGAAAAGGTACACAAGCTGGGTGATTGGTCTGACTCCTGGGGTCTCAGATTCAGTGTAGCCAAATGCAAGGTGCTATACATGGGGGGAGAAAAAACAGAGGTACAGTAAGAGCTACACACTGCGTGGGAACCCTTTTGCTGTAGCAGAGGAGAAGAAGGACCTGGTTTCCCGGTAGACAAGGGGATGAAGCAGGACAAGCATTGTGCAGCCCCTGTCATGAGGGCCTGCAGAATGCTGAGGGTGACCAGCAGAGCAGGGGAAGCAATAACTGCTACTTAACAAGACCCTTGTCAGGCCCCTAATTACTGTTACTTAACAAGACCCTTGTCAGGCCCCTAATAACTGCTACTTAACAAGACACTTGTCAAGTGCTTAATAAGTGCTACTTAACAAGACCCTTGTCAGGCCCCTAATAACTGCTACTTAACAAGACTCTTGTCAAGCCCCTAATAACCGCTATTTAACAAGACCCTTGTCAGGCCCCTAATAAGTGCTACTTAACAAGACCCTTGTCAAGTCCCTAATAACTACTTGTCAAGACCCTAATAAGTGGTACTTAACAAGACCCTTGTCAAGCTCCTGATAACTGCTACATAAGACCCTTGTCAAGTCCCTAATAACTGCTACTTAACAAGACCCTTGTCAAGCCCCTAATAACTGCTACTTAAGACCACTGTCAAGCCCCTAATAACTGCTACTTAACAAGACCCTTGTCAAGCCCCTAATAACTGCTACTTAACAAGACCCTTGTCAAGCCCAATAACTACTGCTTAACAAGACGCTTGTCAGGCCCCTAATAACTACTGCTTAACAAGACCCTTGTCAAGCCCCTAATAACTGCTACTTAACAAGACCCTTGTCAAACCCCTAATAACTGCTACTTAACAAGACCCTTGTCAAGTCCCAATAACTGCTACTTAACAAGACCCTTGTCAGGCCCCAATAACTGCTGCTTAACAAGACCCTTGTCAGGCTCCTAATAACTACTACTTAACAAGACCCTTGACAGGCCCCTAATAACTGCTACTTAAGACCCCTGTCAAGCCCCTAATAACTGCTACTTATCAAGACCCTTGTCGGGCCCCGCCTGGAGTATTGGGTGCAGTTCTGGTCTTCTCAGTACAAACGTGACACTGAGGCAGCCAAGGTGGTGCAGTGCAGAGCCACCGAAATGATCAGGGATATGGTTGGACAAAAGCTATGGGGAGAGACTTTGGCCCTTAACATGTTCACACTGGAGAACAGGAGGTTGGGGGGGGGGTATGATCTCAGTTTATCACATACACGGGGTGTTGAAGAGATCAGTCAGAGATGTTTGATCTGGTGTCCTACAATATGACCCTGAAGCGGAGGGGGGGGTAAATTTAAAAGTAATATTAGGAGATGCTTTTTCTTCTAGAGGGTGGTAAGCCTATACAACCACCTACCAGCAGAGATTGGACATTTAAAAAAAAAAAAATGTTGTTTTCTTTAACTTTGTATATGATGTACCAATGGTCCCATTTTCAGCCATGCATGGGGCCCATACTGAAACAAGAGATATAACCTCATCTCTGAAATGACATAGACAGAGTTGAGGCAGTCCAGAGGAGGGCAACTAAAATGTTGCAGGATCTGCATGAAAAGCCCTATGAGGAGAGACTGAAGGACCCCAATATGTACAGACTGGAGGAAAGAAGGGAGAGGGGGGATATGATAGAGACTGTAGGGAAGCACAAGAACAAGTGGTCATGTGATGAAGCTGGAAGGGGGATAGAATCGGGAAATGTAAGAAAACACTGGGTGGTGGATGTCTGGAATAGCCTCCCTGAGGAGGTAGTGGGAGCAAAAACTGTAATGGGATTTAAGGAGGCATGGGATAGATATAAGGGAAAAGGAAAGGAAGGGGCGAAGATCAGGTTGGGTATACGGTGTGACTGTTGGTAAGGAATTTGGGCAGACTAGGTGGGCCAAACAGTCCTTATCTTCCATCAAATTCTATGTCTCTATGTATGTACAAAAAGGATAAGGCAGTATTTAGTGACTTTAACTACCAAAGGCAGTGTGGGTGCAGCAGTGGAATGTGCACCCCTGAACGTGGGCCCATTAGATCCGTGACAGAGAGGTATCCCCAAGGAACCTATCTAGCATGAGATGGCTGTAACAAGCAGGTCTGTAAATCTGTTATCAGGTGACAAATAATAGGAAGAAACTGTGAGTGCCTCCTTATCAATGCAAGGTATATTTAAACTTTTGATGAGTAATTGACTTGGCTCCAGGTAGTATACTTTAGGGAACTCTCAAACATAATACACTAATGTATTTTTGATTATTATTAGAAGCTACAGTGTATTACTGATTGGATTTTGAAACAGTTTGAATTTTGCTAATTAAATTTCTAGAGCAATTTTTACCCCAATGTTGCTTCCATTTTAATTTTAGATTTCCAGTGTACATACATATCCCCATATCTGTGCTACTTATGTGCCCTTCCCCGCTTCTGACCGCAAGCACAAGCATAGAGACAATTCTGCTTTGCTGGCGAGGGCCAGTCTGCCATTGAAATCGGGTACATTCTCCTTGATGCTCACTCCGGTGGTGTCGACGAAAGCCCCTCCCCAGCCATCATTGAGATGCCAAGGTTGGGACTTGACTCAGACCTGCTATGGACGGTACGCTACTGCCATCATCGGGCTCTGGCTGTTTGACAAAGGTAGTCCCAGAACCTTTTAAGGGCTGTGGTAGGGGGATCTTTTCATAGGCCTGCTGCCAGGGGTAACCATACATACTGTTAGTAGGGCCGTGGCAGAGGTGGTGATCCCCACGCAGGTCTCCTGTCCCTGGTGCCCATGCCAAAGCACCCAAAGGAATCCGTTTTTGTGCCCTGCCACCCCCAGTTCCAGCTGTTGCCTCAAGGGGTGAGTATGGGGGGATGGACCTCCCTGAATTTAAAACAGTGGAGGGGATCACTACAGACAAGTGGGTTCTGAAAATAATAGCTATGGGGCATGTTCTGGAATTAATAGGAACCCCTCCAAATCATCCTCCATCCCATTTCTTTTATCATCTGGGCCACTTGTCCCCTCTGACTGAGGTAAGTCCCGACCTAACCGGTTCCTCCACTAGACAGGAACAAAGAGTTTTATTCCAGATACTTCCTAGTCCCAAAATGGACAACAGATCTCCTTCTTGTACTGCACCTCACAGACCTCAATCTGTACCTCAAATACAAGAAGTTTTGAAAGGTGTTCCTGCAAGGCCTGATCCTCTCTTGCAAATAGGGGACTGACTTTCTTCCCTAGGCATGAAGGCTGCATACATTTCTATCAAGATCAGAAAGTGTCGCAGACAGTAGTACCTCTATCTTATGTTGGAGGGCAGGCAGTATCAGTTCAAAGTATTGCCCTCCGGCTTATCCTCAGCTCTGCAGATCTTTACCAAATGTTTAGTGGTGGTTGCAGCAGCCACTCGAAGGGAAGGGCTATATATCTTCCCTTATCTGGCCGATTGGCTCCTGAAGGCCAGTATCAGGGACGCTCTCCTTCACAACCTTTCCCGAATGAGACAACTGTTCGAGACCTTGTAAGTCACAATAAAAGTGCCAAGTCTTGCCTCTGTGCCAGTGCTTGCAATACACTGGACAGTATTGGACACAGAGAAGTGATGTGCCTTCCTGCCTTAGGACAGAGTAGACACTCTTATTGCTAAGTTGCACTTAGTTCACAGGAGCCACTACGTCTCTGCCAGCTCAGTGCTGCTTCTGCTGAGCCTGATGGTTGCTGCCATAACGACAGTGCCATTCACTCAGCTTCATATGCAAATCCCACAATCGACACTCTGGGTACAGTGGGATCAGCTGATGGATGAGTTAGAACAAATGGATCTTCTTGGACTAAAAGTCTTCACCATTTATTCATACTGCTGGTTTACTAGCCGGAGGTGCTGGGACCCTGCGGGAGCCAAAAATCTTCAGGAGGGCTGGTGCTGAGGTAGAACCATGTATGTGCGGCACCGCGAGACTTCCTCGTGTCTGCATAGGCTGCCTCGGTGTTGACCCTCCAACCACCTCAGTTCTTTTTTTCCCCGCCGTTGAGTGTGCTTCAGTGATGATGTCGCTAACCCACCGAGAGTCAAATCTTCACGCCTACACGACAGCAGCATCTAGTCGTTCAGTTTTATTTAGTATTACTGTTTATCGTTATAAAAAAAAAAAAAATGTTTTTAATTATTTTCCTCTCAGCCTTGCTGATTGAGGGAATCAACCATGGATGGAGATGGTGACAGTAGGGACTTTCTGTTAGAAGGCAGCTCTGGCAGTGGTGCTGTGTCTAGCAACCTCTGTGGGGGGGGGTCTGACCACAGGCAGTCCGGTGTTCAGGAGGGAGGACAGTCCTCCTGTAAGCACAAAAAGAAGTGGACCCATTCCTGATGCAGGTCAAGGAGCCTTCTCTGCTCCATCTCAAGTTCTTCCTTTTCCCGTCGCAAGAAGAAGAAGCGGTACCACTCATAGTCACCCACTGATATGTCTGCCAAGAGGTCTATGGTAGTTGAGAGCATTAGGCAGTCTCCTACCTCGCCTGGGTCCCCGGCAGATTCCGGTCTCAATGGCTCAGACTCTCAACACCAGAGCCCCTCTCTGTCCTCCTCCAGGGTTTCCAGTGGGCAGTTTCATCATTGGGCCACTCTTATGGAGCAGTGGGTACAGCGCCTGTCTCATTTGCCCCTTCTGGCAGATCTGGTTCTGAGGCCATTGGGCCTGGGAGCCTCGGGACCGCGGTTGGGTCTTTCAGGGCAGGGTGAGCGTCTGTTGCCAGCAACGGAATCTTTTCCCTTGCCAATGCCCGATGCCTGTTCCACGTGCTGTCCCCCCTCACTCTGTCTTTTCACAGGGGCCAGCACAAGTCCCATCCCTTCCCCCTCTTTTTCTTCCAGGTGTGGAGTGGATCTTTGGGAGGCGCTGTCCTGGTCAACATCGTCTTCAGTGCCACGTCTGGCGCAGGTCCCCCATGGGGTGGCATCAAGTCCAGCGCTGGCTATGGCGGTGCTGCATGTGGCGCCAGTTCCCATGGTGCTGAATTCAACCCTGGATCCCGAAGTGCTGACCCCGTTGCCAGTTCCAGTGTCTCCTGTTTATCCCTTGCCCAGGCCAGGCAATGGTTTGTTGGGGGCAGCTCCGGATCCCTCTGAAGCTGATCTAGAGCAGGATGAGTTTGATACCGACCTTATAATTTCTGAAGAAGGCGACAAAGACTCGTTCTACAGTTTGGATGGTAAACCCTTGCCTCCGACTGAAAATCCAGTAGAAAACCTTTCTTTCCAGTGTCTTCCAAGGAATCTGAGGGCAACTTTAGCCTTGCAGATGTCGTCTGTTGACCCAGACAGACTTTTTGCATCTTGAGTGGCTTCATGTTCCTAATGTCCCAGTGGACCTTATGCCACCTATTTCGCCCACCCTTTGAGACCCTGTCTGAAGCTGTGAGGGCAAAGCCAGCTCTTATTCCTTCTGTCTGCAAATGCATAGACAGAAAATATGTCGCTCCCAAGAAGAGACCCGTCTTAGCCTCGCAGCCTATTGCAGACGTGCTGGTTGTCCTTGCTGAAAACGACAAAGCTGTCCTTTCTCATGAAGTTTCAGTGCATCCTAACAATAAAGAATCTTGTAAGATAGATACCTTGGGGGAAAAAGGGCATTTGTAGCTGCAACTTTGGGCGTGTGTATCACCAGCTATATGGGGCATTTCTCCCAATACGAATATGCCCTTTGGACCTCCCCTCAAATCTCTGGTGGATGGTCTTCCTGAATCTGACTCCAAGTTTGAGATTCTGCAGACCTTTACACAGGGTATAGAATGTAATAGCCATCAGCTTAAAGCCTCTATGGATGCTTACAACACAGCTTCCAAGCGGCCGCTGCTGAAATCTGTAAATTAAGAGGCATTCATTGCACAGGACATTAGGGTTTTCCTCCCATGCTCAGCAGCAAGTTATGAATGTCCCCTTTGACGGTACACATCTTTTTGGGCAACAGGTGGAGCAAGCCCTAGAGGCCTCCCAGAAGACCAGGACCACCATTAAAATAGCCAGGCCGGCTCCTTCAACCACGCAGAGAGGCAGGAACCATCATTTTTTTCGTAATAGGCAGCTTTTTTGGGGAAGAGGCTGAGGAGCCCCAAATAGGCACCAGCTTCAGCTACAAAAGAAAATGGAGCAAAAGGCACAGAGGCCGAAAATACCCAGCGCCACCCTCTGAAACCCTGGCTCTGGTCTCACCTCACCTCAGCTGCCCAAGGTGGACTTCTCAGCAGTGGGAGTTCATCTGACTCAGTTTGACAGCCAATGGAAGTGTGTCACTACAGACAAATGGGTCCAACGGATCGTTTGAGAAGGATACTCTCTCAGCTTTGCAGAGATTCCCCTGGTCATTCCTCCCAAGCGACAACACATTCTGTCAGCAGCTGAGTCAGACCTTCTTGCTTCAGAAATACTGGGCCTTCTCAAAAACAGGGCAGGGGGAGTGGTTCCCTTGGCAAAGTGAAACACAGGGTTCTACTCCCATTACTTTCTGGTTCTGAAGAAAATGGGAGGCATGCACCCCATTCTCGACCTCAGAAAGCTAAACAAGCTCTTCTATTGGGAGAAGCTCACTATGATCACCTTAGGAACACTCCTACCACTTCTCCAACATTACGACTGGTTGGCATCCCTGAATATGCAAGACATCTACCAGCATGTTCTAGTACACCAAAGTCACCACAAGTATCTTTGTTTTTTTGCCCTGGGTCAGCATTATCAAGTCAGAGTCCTGCCCTTTGGGCTCTCCTGGACACCTCAAGTCTTTAGCAAGTATTTCACAGTCCTCACTGCACACCTGCGAAAACTCGGTGTTCAAGTCTTCCCATACCTAGATGATTGGCGTTTAGCAAGCCCTTCAAGGCAGGAGGCACAGGAAGCAGTGTCCACGACATCTCAGTTCCTCACCTCCATGGGGGTCCTGCTGAACCTGGAAAAGTCATAGCTTCAACACTCCCGGCAGCTGCTCTTCATAGGAGCCCTTTTGGACAATACCAAGGCAAGGGCTTTTCCCCGAAGGGCAGGAGGAACGACATTCTCCAGATGGCACAGTTCATCAGAGAGAACAATCCGATGAGAGCTCATTCCATGCAGCAGATGTTAGGCCTTGTGGTTTCATCCATTTTCTTAGTGCCTTTAGCTCGATTGCACATGAGGATCTCTCAGTGGATGCTCAGCATGCAGTGGTCCCCTATAATGCATGCACAGTCTCACTCCATCAGGGTGTCGGAGCCTCTGTGAAGATCACTTGCATAGTGGATACAGGAGGACAACCTTCTACAAGGTCTGTTTTTTTCCTCACCGGAATCTCAGATCACCATCACCATGGATGCATCTCTGCTCGGCTGGGGTGCTCATTGCTGGGACCTTCACAGTCAGGGAGTTTGGACACCGGAGCAGTCTATTCTTCACAGCAACATTCTGGAGATGAGAGCAGTCCTGTATGTTCTCTGAGTCCTAGAAGTTGTTGTCAATCACAAAATCCCTTTTCAGATGGAAAACAAGGCTGTGGTGTACTACCTCAACAAGCAGGATGGGGCGCACTCCTACCATCTACACAGAGAAGCCATGAGGGTATGGGAGTAGTGCCTCAACCCACAATGTTCTGATTCAGACACTCTACCTGCTGGGAGTTCAGAACGATCTGGCAGACCACCTCAGCAGGTCAGAAACAGATCCTCATGAGTGGTCACTTGCTCCAGACATTGTGCGATCGCTTTTCGATGAGTGGTGCAGTCCACACCTGGACATTTTTGCATCCCCACTCAATGCAAAACTGCTTCTATTCTGCTTCAGAAATCCTGAACCTGGTGTTTTATGTAAGGATGCATTCAGGCTGTGGTGGACAAAGCATTTTCTGTACGTATTTTCTCTTCTTCCGCTAATTCAGAGGGTGCTGCTCAGATTGGAAGCACATGGTGGCAAGATGATTCTCATTGCACCGTACTGGCTCGACAGATCTGGTTTTCACTGATCAATAAGTTGTCAGAGGCCACACCGAAGCAGCTGCCTCTACGAATTGACCTCCTAACGCAGGGATCCCTGGTCCATCCCTGCCTACGCTCCCTTCATCTCCACACCTGGATCCTGAGGAGACAGAAGTGGGCAGGTTTAAAGTTTCACAGAGAATATCACAGATCTTCTTGGCAGCACGTAAGCCCTCCACCAGGAAGACTTATACCACTAAATGGAAGTGTTTTTCAGAATGGTTGTCGTCGAGGCACAGGTCAGGAAGCATAGGAAAACCAGGAGTAGTTGTAAAATTTGTAATGACCATTTTATTATTATTAACAACAGTAAAATAAAAAATAAAAGTTGTTCAGAATAACTGTTTTCAATGGCAGTACAAACAGAAAGCAGAGTCCTTTTTCTTCTCAATTTCAAATCTTAGTTTGTTTCTCTGTCTTGCAAAACATTGCAGCTCTTTTTATAACAAGTCTTTGCAGGAGCTCGTTAAGAGAACATTCTTCTCACACAGTGTTCTTGTCAGTTTCAGCAGGTGCAGCAAAAATAACATTGTGACCCAGAACCAACCTCTTGTTTACATCTCTGCAAGAGGCTTAAAAACTGCATTTCAGTTTAACCCCTTGGGTTCCATATAGCTTTTTGCAATCATTTCAACAGTAAAGCTATATACAGTTTTAAACAAAAGGATCCCAGTATCAATTACATTTCCACAAAAGATTCACATATATTTTTATACCTGCAGATATACAAGGGGGGAGAAAAGACAGAAAAGCAAGTGAGGGTAGAGATATAGTGAGAGCCAGAGAATTGCTAGACTGTCGGGGTGATCAAGTCCTAGGTCTCATAAGAAAATTTGGTTGCATAACCAGACAAAGAAGAAATGGAAAGGAAGAGGATAGAACAGACCCTTGCATTTAAACCCTTTCTGCATAACACATGGGGCAGGGCCTTATTCAACCCTGTCGCAGTGGTGTGCCAAGATCTACCTAGATCCATATTAGCGTCCTCTGGATAAAGCGTTGGAGTACCTTTTCGACCTTCCAAATGTGGAACTGCAATACTCAACTGTAAAGGTACACCTCTTTGTGCTGTCTGCCTATCATGAGCCAGTCCAGAACATGTCACTGGCCCAGTTACCACTATTCAAAAGATTTCTCAAAGGCCTGGCCCGGTGGTGCTGAGGGTTGAGGCATTGGATGTCACGCCTCACGCCATGCTGGCAACCTGCGTTCGGGAATGAGCACGGGCTGCTGGGGGTCAGCAAGGTGAAGATGGATCGAGCGTCCGATGGATGGCTTCCCATCTCCAGGGAGGGGGGTGATCAGCGGCCCGTGAATGCCTGAACCCAAGCAGAGGCTAGGGGTATGGCAGCACAGTGCCGCAAGAATGCAGGGCTCTCGCAAGGGGAGTAAACAAAGAAAAAGACCCTGGCAGCTGGTCGTTGCAGCTTGATGGCTGTCCTTGGCACTCTGTCTCCAGAGGTAATGCCTCCGAACTGGATCCATATCGGCAGGTGAGTAGGGAGCTCCCTGCTGCCTGCCACGGGGAGGTAAGCCATGGGAGTTACAGGGGGGAGGGCCTGAAGTGGAGCGGAGCAATGGGATGGCAGCTGGACGAGGCACCGACCAGGGCCAGGGGGGAATAGAAAAAGGGGTAGCAAAAAAAATTTCTCAAAGGCATTCTTCACACAAGGCCCCCTGGTTAGGAGACCAGTAGGCACCTGGAATATTAACCTTGTGTTAGACATGCTCACTCATAAACCGTTGGAGCCTCTAGGAACATGTGATTTTGAAATTTCTGACCTGGAAAACCACCTTTCTGGTAACCTTCTTTTCTGCTCGCGGTGTCTGTAGAGATACATGCCTTGGTCACGAACACCCCATATGCCATCAGGTAGTCCTCCGTACTCACCCCAAAGTGGTTTGAGATTTCCACCTCAACCAACCCTTGGTTCTTCTCTGACTTCCAAAATGAAGGGGAATGTACCCTTCATTCACTGGACATTAAAAGGACTGTATGATTCTTCATAGATAGAACCGGGGATATCCGTCAACGCATGCAACTCGTGTTTTTCAATGCAGCTCAGCTGGGCCAGCCAGTATCCGTCAAATGAATCTCTGCTTGGATAGTGGCATGCCTTCACCATAGCTGCTCAGTGACACAGGCCAAGTTGGAAGGCCAGGTGCGCGCCCACTCTACTTGAGCGGTTTCTGCATCCCTGGCAGAGATCCGCTCTGTCCCCATTGCCGATATTTGCAGAGCAGCTACTTGGAGTTCAGTGCACACTTTCGTAAAGCACTGTGCTCTGGATGTCCATGCCAGACAGCTTGCTTCCTTTGAAGGACAGTCCTTAATGGACTTCTGTCCTGAGTAAACTCCTACCACCCTGCTTGGGGGATTTAGTTTTAGCTTGTTACTCTAACCCAGGAGTACGAATAAATGGGTGAAGACTTTTAGTCCAGGAAGATATGAAAATTACATACTCACCATAATTCTTGATCTTCTTGGACAAGTCTTCACCATTTATTCATACGCCCACCCACTATCGCCTGAGCTCACTCAATCTGTTTCTGGTCTTCACTCCCTCGTTTGGTTTGAGCTGTGAAGACATTGTTTAGTTGACCCTTCTGATACGGGTCAATTGGACTATCTTATGCCCTTGTTACGTTCGGTGTTTCTTGGGTTATATTTGCTACATCTCCTCGGTAAAAAAGGTACTGAAGTGGTTGGGGAGTCAATGCCAAGGTAGCCTGCACAGGCACAAGCCAGTCTCGCGGTGCCATGCATGCGCTGTCCTACCTTGGCACCAGCCCCCCCCCCCGAAGGTTTTTGGCTTCCACAGGGTCCCAGCACCTCCGGCTTGTAACCCTGCAGTATAAATAAATGGTGAAGACTTGTCCAAGAAGATCAAGAATTACGGTGAGTGCCTAATTTTCATTTCTCATCATGTCCCCTCTTCGCAAAGCACTACTATGATGGATGGACTGCAGCAACTTACCAAGGGTGTTTCATTCCTTGTACCAGCTCCTGAACAGATACTTACCATGGATGCCTCAGGCTCCTGTTGGGGTGCTCATCTCATCCCCCTGTCAGACAAGAGTCCTGGAAGAGAGTGGAGGCTGGCGTGCACATAAATGTTTTGGAGATGAAAGCTGTGTTATATAGCCTCCAGTGAATTTAGAATCCAGAATACAGTTAAATACAGATGGACAATGTCAGTATTATGCACTATATAAACAAGGGGGCACTCATTCCTGTCCCCTGTGCAGGGAAGCAATGAGAGTGTGGTACTGGGCGATGACCTGTTTGCAAGAGAGGGTCATCCAAAGTTGGACCTTTTTGCATCACCACAAAATGCAAAACTGCCACGTATTCTGCTCACTTGTTGCTGGGCCTGGATTTTAGCAAGATGTTTTTTCCCCATCTTGGAAAGGGAAATTGCTGCATGCATTTACCTCCATTCCTCTAATACAGAAAGTCCTGCTCAAGCTACAAGTTTAGTGGAGAGTGCCACTCTCATCCTCATTGCTCCTTTATAGCCTCACCATATATGGTTTCTACTCCTGTAGCATCTGGTGGTGGAGCATCCTGTTCTTCTGCCTCTGTGTCGACATCTGTGGTCCATCCAGACCTGAAGTCCCTATACCTGCATGCATGGCAACTGAAAACAGCCATAGTATGCTTTGGGATATCCCTTGAGGTTGCTGATGTCTTGCTCGCAACTAGGAAGCCTTCTAACAGACAAACTTATTCCTTGAAATTGAAGTATTTCACGTTGTGGTCTGCTTCCTGGAATTTGGACCTTTTTACATGTCCTGTAAATTCTGTTCTGGAATACTTGCTTTCTAGGGACGTGAATATGGTGTACATTCACACTTCTGGCAGAATTCTTTCCCTATAAGAATGGGGGCCGGAAAGTCTTCAGGCTGGCTCCTCCCACCCTCCCGGGTGGTAACACCATTAGCACCGCCCCGTGATGTCAGATCTTCCTTTCCACTGGAAGAAGAAGGTTCCCTCCTTATCGCTTTGCACTGAGCAGGCCCTTTCCTTTCCTAAATTTCCAATTCGATACTTCTGCAACTGGTTTTTGATCTATTTCGAAACTCTCGTCATGGATGACTCGAAGTTGGCACCTGGTTTCAAGAGATATGACTGCAGGTAGAAGATATCCCGGATGGACCTGCACACCTCGTGCGTTTACTGACTAGGCCATGAACACGATCCCCAGGCTTGTGGTCTTTGTCACACCTTGCACCCCAAAACACTGGAGGACTGGCACGCTTGGCTCCTTCTAGGGCGACCAGATGAACGGGACCCTCCCATTTGATCGAAAGATGCCCGTTGGGCTGTTTCCATGGCTGCTGGGTCCTCAGAACAACTCACGGCTTTCAAAGAGGCAGCAGCTCAGGCCACGGAACATTCCTCTTCAGCTTTGGCTTTTGTGCCGCTTTCTTGTGGCACCACCTTTACGAGGGCATTTAGGCATTTGTGCCAGTCCCTTCCCACCCTTGGGCAGGTTTCCTCTAAGGGCATGAAATCCTTGAAATTGTCTAAAAAGGAGACAAAGAAAAAGTCTCATAAATGACTGTTGGATCACAAGCGCTCCTGGGCCCCAGATTCCCATGCTTCATTGGAGGTTTTGACTACAATCGATCCTTTGGTCCCAGGCAGCTGGCTCCACGGCCTCCCCGTTGGTCTCGTCGGTCGAGACACAAATCGACCAACCTGTTGAGATTTTTCTTGAGCTGGTTGACGCGTTGTCACAGAACAAGGTAGATGCCTCACTTTTCAGGACTCCAGTCCTATCTGTTCCCTCTCAGGGAGGGTCGGACCAGCCTCCTGATCCAGTCCCTATCCTTCAGGATCGCGTTCCCTCGCAGGACCCTAGGCTTTCACTGGTTTCCTCACACTCTCACTGTCGGTTTCCTTGATGGTCAAGGTCGAGATCCCATAGTTCGGAGTCAAGCAGCCTTCGTCAGTATCGGCACTCCAGCTCTCGGCACTCGGGCAAGCTGTGCTGCTGCTGTTCCTCTTCTTCCTCCTCGGGTGAGGAGAGACTCTGATGCAAAATGCGCCCGGTGCTACAAAGAGCTAATGTGGCAGCAGCTCACACTTTCTGGGGTTAAGCCAATTAGGGAGTTAGGCCCCCTTCCCTGGCTCTCCCATGGTTTCCACCACCAAGGCCCCAGCCTGCTCCAGCTCGGTCTATTCTGGCCTCTCCGCCCATTCAGGTGGAGCTGTCTCCTGCACAGCCAAAGGATGGTCCTCCTCCTAAGGATGCCCGTACCACTCCCAGGCTTCCTCGTCAGCTGTCTGTCACTGTTACTCCCGATAGACCCTGCAGGGTTAGCAGGGTCTCGGGCGGTCGACTGTTTTTCAGCAAATCCTCAGTCTGAGGACTCCTCCCTGCACTTGTGTTCGGTGGACGTGGACTCGGGGGAGGATTTGTCTACTGAGCATGGCCCCACATCTTTTGGGGGCTTGCTCTTTCTCATTTCAGAGTCAACCAGGATTTAGATGGAGCCCATCCAGAAATGGGCCAGATAACCCATGACCGTAATTCTCGCCCAAGGTGACGTCCCCAGGGGTTGCTTTCCCAGTCACCAAGGCCATTCTTGGCCCCACTGTGGAGCTCTGGCAGCACCCTGTCTCCTGCCCTGCACCGTCGGTTCATATGGCCCACAAGTGTCCGGTCCCTGTAGGTTCCCTGTCGGGTTTCACCATCCCTCGGCTGAGGGCTTGGTGGCCGACTTGGTCTCCCGGCACACCAGCAACATCAGGGATGTGGATAAACCTCCCGACAAGGAATCCAAGAAATTGGAACACATGGCCAAAAAGGTCTGTGCGGCCTCTTCTCTCAGCCTTCGGCAGGCCTGTTCAGCCCTTTTGATGGCCTATTTCACCCACACCTTGCTTGGCACTCTTAACGAGGTGCTTCCTCTACTCCCAGGTGACTTACAGATTATGGTCAAGCAGGTCTGGGCCCAAGGCTGAGCAGTGGCCAAACAGCAGCTCCAGACAGCTATGGACATCGGGGATTCCTGCATGCAGTCCGTGGCTGCTGCAGTGGCCATGTGCCACAGGGCTTGGCTGTGGATTTATACCTTTTCGGCAGACACCCAGCACAAGCTGGCAGATGTCCCCTTCTTTGATACCAACTTGTTTGGGCCAGGGGTTCAAGGACACCTCACTTGAACTGAGAAGTTCAGTGCCACCCTGGACTCTGTTACCTCCACCCTGAGGGATCCCAAAAAGCTTCAAGCTTTAGAGGAAGAAGCCCTTTTGGCCCCTCTCTGCCCCTGTGGCCAAGCCCTCACAGCTCTCCCCACTGGGCAGCAGGCCCAGGCTTGGCCTCCTCAACCAAAGTCGGTTGCTTTGGTCATCCGAACACTAGGTGGTTGAGGCCCCACTGCTTCTTCAGCTCGTTCCTCCTTCGTCTTCAAGCGTGCCCAGTGACGGGATGTGGGGTGCCTCTCCCATGCCTGTGCTGACTCCCTTGTGTCCTCCTATGGGGGGGCTGGCTCCACCACTTCCTTCCTGCCTGGTCTGCTGTCACCAGGGACAGGTGGATCCTCAAAGTGGTTGGTCAGGGTCTGCCTCTAGAGTTCAAGACTTACCAGCCATACCGAGCTTACTCCCCATGGGAGGACATGGTGTCCACTGACATGCAGTCAGCCCTACAAGAAGACATTGCCCAGCTCCTCCAGAAGGCGGTAGTGGCTCAAGTCCCAGATCCTCCAGTAAGCCCAGGGTTTGTTTCCAGGTATGTCCTGGTTCCAAAGCGGGCAGGGACTGGTGCCTCATCCTAGCTCTACACATCCTGAGCAAATTTCTTCAGTTGCACACCTTTAGGATGGTCACTTTGTCTCAGATCATTCCATCCCTGGAGCAGAACATGTGGTTCTGCTCTCTAGATCTTCGGGATGAGTTCTTCCATATTCCCATCCATCTGTCCCACTTCCTGTTCCTTCAGTTTCGAACAGAGGGGAATCTCTACGAGTTCCAGACTATGCCCTTTGGCCTCTACTCATCTCCCAGGGTCTTCATCAAGTGCATTACAGTGGTGACTGCCTAGCTGAGACGAGTGATCTGGATGTATCCCTACCTGGATGACTGACTGACAGCAGGTCCCTACAGAGGGGAGGAGGTGGAGCAGTCCAGGGATCTGGCCCTCCAGACCTGCTTGTCCCTTTACCTCCTGGTGAATGAGGCCAAGTTGGAGCTCGTACCTTTGCAGGTGATGCATTTCACCGGGGTGGAGCTCGTCTCTTGCAGAGCCAGGGCTCTGCTGTCGGCAGTCTGGGCTGAGGTTCTGTCCTCCTTTGCCCAGTCATTTCGGGTTGGGTAGTTGCACCCAGCTCGGGATTTCCTGCGCCTCTTGGGATTCGTAGTGGCATGCACCAGCATGGTCCATTAGGCCTGGTGGAGAATACGCTTTCTGCAGTGGGAGCTCACCCGTCAATGGTCTCAGCGCAAGGGCTACTTTGACCAGCCGGTCACTGTGACCCAGCTGATGTGTGACGCCCTCCAGTGGTGGTTGGTCCCGGACATCTGCAGGAAGGAACCCCAATTGTCCGCTTGGAACCAATTGTCACCATTACAACTGATGCCTCCCTGATGGGCTGGGGTGTCCACCTGTGGGAGCACAGAGACCACAGACTTTGGACCCCTGAGGAGTCCCGATGCCATATCAACCTGCTGGAGCTTCAGGCAGTTTGGCTGGCACTGATGGCCTTTGCTCAACACATTCGGGGTCAGATCGTTCATGTCCAGATGGACAACATCACGACCTTGTACCACCTTGACAAACAGGGCAGGATGCACTCCCTTCCTTTGTGCAGGGAGGCTCTCTGCATCTGGACCCTCATGCTCAGCCTGAATGCTGATCTCCTGGCCATCCATGTTCATGTCCAGTCAGCTGGTGGATGCCCTCAGTTAGGTGGGTGAGGCATCTCATGATAGGTCTCTCTATCAGGCGGTAGTACACAGTGTGTTCTCCTGGTGGGGCACCTCACTGGTGGATCTGTTTGCCTTCAGGGAGAAGCAGCTGAGGCTGTGTTGTGCCCGCCCCCAGCGAGGAATGCTGCAGGGGGATTCCTTCTCGAGGCCCTGGACCCCAGGCCTCATGAATGCCTTCCCTCCATTTCTGCTGATCCACAAAGTGCTGCTCAAAGCCAGGAGGGACAAGGCTCAGATGGTCCTGGTGGTTCCAGACTGGCCTCGCTAGTTCTGATACCCTGATCTCCTTGGCCTCAGCTGCAGACTTCCGTGGCATCTTCCTCTACTCCCAGACCTGCTCTCTTGCAGTCAGGGGAAGATATTCCATCTGGACCTACAATACCTGCACCTGACAGCCTGGTTCCTGAGCCGTTAGAGTTCCAGGCTTTAGGTCTGTCAGATGTCCTCTCTGCGGTTGATGCATCTCGGAAGGAGTTGACCCAAAAATGCTACGCCTTCACATGGAAGAGGTTCTCCATTTGGTGCCACAGCAAGGGGCTCAACCTCTTATCTTGCCCTGTGGCTAGCATTCTTGACTACCTTTGGTCCCTTTCTCAGTCTGGCTTTTGGTCGACATCCCTTAAGGTGTACCTGGCAGCCAACTCAGCATACTGGGAGTGGGCTGGTATGCTAGTGGTGGTGCAGGAGAAGGTGGTCTGATGCTTTTTTAAAGGCCTTGACCACATTTCCCCTCGGGTGCATGAGCCACCACTACCTTGGTACTTTTTGCTGGTGTTAGCAAAGCTCATGGGCAAGCCATTTGAACCGCTGCACAGGTGTGCAATGTCTCACCTGTCATAGAAGACCGCCTTTTTGGTGGCTATCACATCTGTCAGAAAGATCAGTAAGCTCCAGGCACTCTCGGTGGAGTCTCCTTATCTGGTCTTCCACAGGGACAAGGTTGTCCTTCGCCCAACCTGAAGTTCCTTCTGAAAGTTGTGTCAGAGTTCCATCTTAACTAGGTGATGAATCTCCAGGTGTTCTTCACCAACCACACCTCGGAAGCTGAGCACAGGCTCCATACTTTGGACATGCGGTCAGCATTTGCCTAGTATAAGGAGTACATGACTGGAGTTTGGGGAGAGGTTCACCAGCTCTTTGTCACTTATGCTGAAGCCGCACCTGGCAGACCGACAGCTAAGTGGCCAGTTGGCAGGTGGATTGTTTCTTGCATTGGCCTGTACGACAGGTTGATGGGTAGGGAGCCTCCCATAGGGCTAAGGTCTCATTCCACCCAATATACCGCTGCCTCAGTGGCTGCTTCGAGGGATGTCCTTATCCAGGAACTCTGCAGGGCTGCTACCTGGAAGTCAGCACACACCTTCATCTCCCATTACCACATTGACCTTGAGTCACGCCGGGATGCTGGTTTGGGTCCTTGGTTCTCCAATCTCTCTTCCCTAAGTAGGGAGTGTGCACCTTGCCCCCTCCTGTCGGAGAACTGCTAGGCATCTGCTAGAACTGTGGCTAGTACACCATATCCACATCCCTAGAAAAGCAGGTTATTCACCTGTAACAGTAGATCTTCCACGGAGTGGTCTCTTACAGCAGATAATACACTTGGGTCATCGCCAGAGGTTGCTGTGGCGCACAGCAGCTCTTCTAGCAATCTTTTCCAGGGGCTGCCCACGCGTGACACCAGCATCCTGTTTCCTATGTAAGTGTGGGCAGTCCCTGGTATCCTCAGTTCATTTTTCCGCCATCTTCAGCTCACACGCAGCAGCTAGAGCAACTAAAGCAGCAGTCATTAACAAGAATTTGAGCAAAACACTATTTTAATGGCTGTCACTTTGGCTCAGCGTATTCCTGACCTCCATGCCCTCATCTGTAGAGAACCTTACTTGATTTTTCACAAAGACAGGATGGCACTACGTACCACCCCTTCCTTCCTACCTAAGGTAGTGTCTGAACACACCTTAAACCAGTTCCTGGGCTTACCAGTATATAATCCTGAACACTCCAGTTGAGGTAACTGCCTCTTACACACTGCAGACGTCCATCGTATACTATGATACTACACTAATCAAACTAAATCGATTAGGAAGACTTCTCAACTTTTTATCACCTTCGCCTTATGCAGGGAAGGTCTCCCGGTCACTAAATGGACACTCTCCAATTGGCTAGCATACTGTATAACATTTTGTTATTCAAAATACAACAAACCGTTACCAAGACCTGTCCAAGCCCATTCTACCAGAGCTATGGCCACCACTGTGGCCTGCTTTACAGAGGCCTCTGTTATGGATGTCTGCAACGCAGCTACCTGGTTCACGATTCATACTTTCACGAAGCATTACAATTTAGACGTTGCTTCATGTCATAGGACGGCTTTTGGCAGAGCTGTCCTACAAGGCCTCCTGTCATAATGACCACCCTTTTTCGGTTTACTGCTTGGGATTCATCCCAAGTGTTTTACCTGCTGCAAGAGACCTCTCCATGGAAGATAGTACAGTTACGAAAGACCTTACTGTAACAGTAGATCTTTGAGTAGTGTCTCTTGCAGCAGGTATGTTCCCACCCTCTGTCCCCCTCCTTCTGGTCCAGTGACTTATGGGTTGGGATGCTTATGGTACCTCAGCTTCCCCTCGGTTCTCGCTTAGCGAGCTGAATCCAGCAGGGGAAACTGAGGATACCAGGGACTGCCCACACTTATATAGGAAACAGGAAGCTAGTGTCATGTGTGGGCAGCCCCTGGAAAAGACTGCTAGAAGAGCTGCTATGCACCACAGCGACCTCTGGCAAAGACCCAAGTATATTACCTGCTGCAAGAGACACTCCTCAAAGATCTACTGTTATGGTAAGGTCTTTTGTAACTGTACTTTCTAGGAGTGGTATATGGCGTACATCCATGTAACCCCCCCGACCTCCCCTGGCAAGTGGCACATTGGTCTTGCTTCCAGCAGGTAAGATCTGACGTCACTGGGTGGTGCCAAGGGAGTTAACACTTGGGTGGGTAGGAAGAGCCAGCTTGAAGACCTTCTGGTCCAGTTCTTAAAGGGAAAGGATTCTGCGAGATATGTGGATGTACACCATATACCACTCCTAGAACTACTGTTAAAGGTGAGTAACCTGTTTTTTTCCTTACCTGATTCAAGTTTACAGTATTCCTCTATTTTGTTTATTTTGTTTATTTATTGAAATGTTTCACCAGGAAGGGTGCACTGAGCAATAAATTGCTCATCTCACGGCACGTCCTGGGAGAAAGGGGAGAGAGAGAGAAATATAGAAAGTAAACAATTCCAGTACATTCATCGTCACACAGTAGTTACGTAGCAAGAGAACAAATCGTACACATCCAGGGCAGAGCCAGACAATAAATAAGAGGCAGTTATACTACATAGTGAGGCATACAGAGAATTAAGTTCTACATTAGATTACATATTTGAGACTACACAAAAGATACATAACATCATACATAAAGAATAATATCTATACCATATCAGAGCCATAATGTAGCATGAGACAAGTAAAAGTATGACCATAAGTTTGCAGAGAGTTGAGTGCTAGCACCAGCCTGGAGCAGGCGGGCAGAAGTTGAGACTGGCACCCGACAGGATTTAGAGTCAAATACAACTAACAGGAGTACAAGTTATTAGAGTTTACTAGAGGTTGGGAATATGTGAACGAGAGGACTGGAGCTAAGATGGTAATTTGGCGACAGAAAGTGCTGTGGGAGTAAGAAGTGCAGAAAGGAGCAGAGTGCCATGAAGCCAGGAAGGGGTCATGTGCATACACAGCTGGAGGTTAAGTAGTTAAGGCCAATGTGAGTAAGCCTAGGGTGGTGGAGTGCCAGATGTGAGGGGGGAGAGCATTCCAGAGTTTAGGCAGGTGGTGGAGAGGCATTTTGGCCAGAAGTAGTTGAGCAGCTAGGGATTGCAGGAGTGCAGTCGCTGGATCTTAGAGTACTGAGGAGGAGATATGAAGGGAAGGGAGCAGGCAGAATTTAGAGATAAACTTGGTGCCATCGAGTGCACGACAGTTATTGAGATTAAGAAAGTTGAGAGAGCAGTAGAGATCGCAGTGCTGGGTGAGGGGAGGGGCATCGAGAGCAAAGCGGCAGAAGGAGTTGAAGAGAGTATCCAGTCTGGCTAGGGAGAACTGAGGGGCAGCACTGTAGACTATGTCACAGTAGTCAATTATAGGTAAGATCATCTTCATTACTAGCTCACGCCTGGCCGTAAGTGGATTGCAACTGCGGTTTCTGAAAAGAGCACCGAGTTTGGGCCAAAGTTTTTTCAGAATGGCATCAATATGCACTGAGAAGTTGAGGTACCTGTTGAGCCAGATGCCAAGGTACCTGAAAGAGGATGTGTCCTCTAGTACAGTCCCATCGAGTGTGTGTAAGGTGGGTAGGTGGTTTAGCCAAGCGAGTTTGCCTTGTGCCAAGGGTCATGGAGACTGTTTTCTTGGCATTAAGAAAAAGTTGATGTGAGCTAAGCTAAAGTTGGACTTTTGTGAAGTCGAACTGGAGCCTGGTAGTGACATCAGAGACAGATTTGCCAGTTGTGTATAGAACTGTGTCATCAGCACACATATGAATACAAGCTGATGAGCAAGCCTGGGAGAGGTCATTTAAAAAGATGGAAAAAAGAAGTGGACCAAGCACTGAACCTTGGGGAACAACAGTGCTTATGGGCAGGGGAGAAGAGGTGGCATCGGCAATTCGGACCGATTGCGACCTGCTAGTCAGGAAGGCATTGAACCAGCTTATGGCAGAGGGGGAGAGGCCAGCAACTGTGAGGCTGCTCAGAAGGAGTGGGTACAAGACCGTGTCGAAGACTTTGGCCAGATCGACAAAGATGGCAGAGGTAATTTGGCCTTTATCTAATCCTGTGGGGATAGCTTCTGTTAACCTGTGAAGTGGAGGTGGAGTGGTTTTTCCTAAAACCAGACTGGAAGGGAGTGAAGAAAGCGGAGTCAGTGAGGAAGTAAGAGAGTTTTTTAAGGACAAGATGTTCTTGTAGTTTAACTAGGGTAGGAAGGAGAGAGATAGGGCGCTAGTTACCAGGGGAAGTGGAGTCACTGCCCTTAGGTAGGTGGAACACAACTGCGTGTTTCCACATGGAAGGTATGGTAGCAGTCGCAAATGATAGGTTCAGTATGAGCAAAAGAGGGTAGGCAATAGCTGGAGCAAAAAGTGAGAGAAGCCTTGCGTCCAGGCCTTCCGGCGAAGAACCTTTAGAGGGATTTATAGATAGGAGAGCCTGCAGGGTGTCTTCAAGAGTAGTAGGTGTGAAGGAGAAAGTGGTAGGAGATGAGGAGACAGGAGAAGGCAGAGGAGAGGAGGAGGAGAAGATGGCAGAAGGTGAGGAGATAGGGAAGGGGGTCAGTGGGGAAACAGGGATGTCTGCAGGGGTGGCATATGCCAAGGAGGGTGGATGTGGTGAGGCAGAGGGAACAGAGGAGGGGGTGGAAGGGGCTGACAAGAGAGAAGAGGCACAGATCATGAAATGAGCTTTAAAGCATTTAGCAATGGTCATAGGTTTAGAGATAATGGAGAGGCTATGCTTGAGGATGGGGGTAGGGGGGTTTAGTAATAGGGGAGAAGAGGGAGTGGACTACCTTCCAGAATTTGGATGGGTTATTAGTATTTGGTAGGAAGTTCGAATGAAAGTGTTCAGATTTGGCTAGACAGATTGCTTTTGTACACACATTACGAAGCTCTCTATACCGTTGTTGATCGCTAGGGCAGAGGGAAGCTTTATATTGGCGTCCTGCGAGGTCTCGAGTGCGTTGACGGCCCAAAAGCTCAGGTGTCACCCAAAGTAGATGGTTACCTCGGACTCGTGTTTTGGGTAAGGGGGCCTGACCATTCCGTATTTGCAGGAACTTGTCACTGAATGAGTGTAAGGCATCATCAACTGTGGTGGCCGAGGAGAGATAGGACCAGTCTGTGTGAGTGAGATCAAGATGGAGGGAGTGTAGATCAAGCAAGGCGTAAGATTGAGTGAGGATGATTTTATGAGGGATCTTAGGCCTGTGAGTCTTACGTACCATGTAAGTCATATGATGGTCACTTACAGCATCAAAAAGGAGACCAGAGGCCACTATCCTATGGGGGTGAGTAGTGAGGACCAGATCCAGCAAGGAATGATTTTGTGTTTTGTTGTTTAGCCGGGTTGGTTCCAGTATTAGTTGGGAGAGGTTAAAGGATTCGATGGTGGAGCGAACTTTGGCCAGAGAAGGGGCCAGCCAGTTGATGTTTAGGTCACCCAAGATATTTAACTCACTGGTGTGGGCATTGGATGTAAGCTTAGTGACAAGATCAGTGACTATAGCTGTATGTTGCCCAGGGCAACGATAAACCCCGGCTACGAAAATGAGAGCGGTGAAAGGCAATGAAAGTTTCAGGAGGATTGCCTCATGAGAGGATGGGACAGCGGTAGAGTGGATAGTGGTATACTGGAGGCCGGAGGAGGTGTATATGGCCATGCCACATCCCCTGCCGTTTCTGTCCTGGTGAGTGATTGTGAAGCCAGGGATAGAGACAGCTTGATTAGGGATGTGAGCGGTCAGTCAGGTTTCGAAAATGACGATTATGTCAGGGACATAGGCGTGGACCATAGTCTGTAGCAAAGGGAGCTTTAATGCGAGGCTCCGGATATTCAAGTGGATAATTTTTAAGCCATTGGGTAGGGCTGGGGGGTATTAGGGCATTGGGCAGCAGTGGTTGCTTGGGCCACAGATGGGCCCAGGTTAGGATGAACATCACCTGCGGATTGGAGAAGCAAAAGTATAATGAAGTTGTGAGTCTTTCTTACATTATACGGCTTGCAAGTGAAGTGTTTGGCGATTTTGGGCATGTGCATTAGTTGCAGAGGGGTAGCTGCGAGTCACAGAAGTGAGATGATCAGGTTAGAGAGAGTGATTAGCAAAGTGCTAGGGAGCAGGGGGCAGTGGGAATGATGCAGAACTGATGGGGAGGAGGACGTTCCGGTGAAGGGGGCTGAGTAAGCATCCGCTTGCTGAAAAGGATGTGTGTAAGGTGTGTACTTTAGGGGAATGCAACTAGGGATGGGTAGCAGAAGTAAGGACATTGAAGACAGAAGATATAGAAAAGGGCAGTGCGGCAGAGACTCCATGTTTTGGATCAGTAGTGCAAAACTGAGAGAGATTAGGGGTCTAGTTTAGTGCTGCAAGGGAAGTCAATGAGACTGAGTTAACCCTTAGGCTGCCAACAGGATTAGAATGTATAGGAATTCTGGACTGATATATCAGTCTGTGGCCCTGCACGGGTTAAGGTTCGTAGCACAGCTAATGGAACCCTCTAGTGGTAAGGTGCTATAAGGGACCAGTCGGGAACAGGCTGTTAGAAAACAGCATGTCATGTGGTAGTTTATAGGTATGAATAATAGTGTCTAGATAGGCGGGGGTGGGAGATGGCACAAAGCAGCAGGAAAGCTTTTGGGCCATACTTTGCTGAGATTAGGAGCCAAGCTTCTGGTTGCAGGGTAGTGCCTGGGAAGGTGCCGACTGTCCGGTGGCCGCTTCTTCACAGCGGCAGAGCTTGAGAGCCCTAGTCATGGGGCAGCACGGCTTGCTGAGATTAGGAGATGAGCATCTGGTCGTGGGCAGTGGCTGAGAAGATGCCGACCGTCCAGGGGCCACTTCTTCACAGTGGCGGAGCTTGAAAGCCCTGGTCAGGGGGCAGCACGGTGCAGTTGGCTGCTATATCAGCATTCCATATACCTATTGATGGCCATATGGTTGCCCAGTTAGAGGTGTCCCATACTTTTCCGAGAGGATTCTGCACATGAAACCTCCAGTCCATAATCTAGTCCCACCTTGAGACTTGAATTTTATACTTGAGAAATTGACATCGGCTCATTTCAAGCCTACTACAACTTGTGGCTTACGTTTTCTGTCATGGAAAACGTTATTTCTAGCACCGTACATATAGTTCACTATCCACACATTGGCAGTTCCACTGGAAGTGCTGATTTTTCAGATGTCTTTATGCTAAGTTCCTCCCACCACCTGGACAGTATATCCTCTGGCTCTGCCCCGTGACGTCAGATCTTCCTTTCTGCTGGAAGAGTCGGGTCTCCTTCTTCGCAGTTCTGCAACATTGCAGGCTACCAAAGTGCACCATTGGTGATTTTCTGTATTGTCTTTGAGATTCTTCCTTGTTCCGCAACAGCTATTCTTTCCCTCACTCTGGCTTTACCTTGATGATGGAAGACGGACTCCAAGGAAGCAAAGCCATTTCACTGCCTTAAGTTCTGCTTCACGTGCTGACTGAAAATGTCAAATATGGATCTGCACGTGCCTTGCCTTTATTGCCCAGGAGCAACTCGCAACGTTTGACTGTGGCCTATGCCAGGCGATGCTTCACTCCTGTCTAGAAGACTGCACGGCCAGACTTCTTGGCCAGCCAACCAACAGGGACCTTAAACTCCAGCTGAAGGGTCACAAGAAGGTCTCTGCTGCGGCAGTCTGCTGCTCAGCTTGCGGCCCTAGAAGAAGTGATGGCGGCTACCTTGTCAGCCTTGG
Organism: Neoceratodus forsteri; assembly: GCA_016271365.2. Taxonomy (NCBI): domain Eukaryota; kingdom Metazoa; phylum Chordata; order Ceratodontiformes; family Ceratodontidae; genus Neoceratodus; species Neoceratodus forsteri. Next base: position 1,820,330,206 of record CM057449.1, on the reverse strand, counting down.
TGCTGCTCCCAGTTGGGGCCAGCATTGGAGAGTCTTTCACAGGAGGTTTCCACAAAATGTGTTGGCCCCTCTAGGCCCACAAGGAGAACCCTTTCCACTACGGCAAAAAAGCAGAAATGCTGCATTAACTGGTCATGGGATTCGGAGAGATGGTGATCCTCAACTCCCCTTGACCACTCAGTACGTGTCAAACGCTCAACTATGATTGAGCTGCCTTTGGTCAAGGGGTTGGTCGACAGCTTCACACTGCCGTCTTGGGCATTTTGACCTAGACACTGGTCAAGCAGGCTGTCCAGATTTTTCTTGACTCTGTCGACTAGTTATCGGAAGAGGTTGACAAGGAGTCAGTCTACAGGACCTTGGTTCTTCCGGTCAGTGTCCCCAACTGGTTCCACTTGGGACCAGCTTCCACTGATGGTCATGCCGCCAAAGTCAATGCTAGTCAATGTAATTCGATATGTGATGTATATAGACCCTCCAGTGGCTTCTTCTCAATGTCGGTCCTTGGGTCAAGGTCGCAGTGCCGTTTGTGATCTCAATCCTGCTTGACAGGGAGTTGCCGCCATTGACGTTCCTCTACCTCCTCGTCCTCTGGCAAGGGGATTCACCACCACGGAATGTGACGGTACTATGAGAACTCCTGTGGTAGCAGTTCACAATTTCAGGGCGGAGTAGGGCTCTACCTCACTGAACCCATGGTCAGTTGGCAGGCACCAGTACTGCCTACACTATCCACCCTCAGCAAATGTCCCTAGCATTTGTCCCTCCACCCTTGTGGGTGGAGCTACCTCCACCGCAACCTTTTGTGGGGGCCCCGACCAAGGACTCCTGTGCTGCATTTGGCTTGCCAGGAAAGCTGTTGGTGGAAATCACCTAGTCAGAAGACTCCAGGTTAGTCTATGGCGGCAAATAGCCACAGTCCATTTTGAAGAGTTCTCTGATGGACACAGACTGGTTGTCCATGTTCTTCTCAAGGACCCACACCTTCAACCGAGCCTCGGGGTACAGCGTGCCTCAGTTGGTAGCACATCCACCTCTGGGCCATAGGGTTGTGGGTTCTTGTCCCACATCAGGATTGGGCTCATACCTTAAAAAATGTTTGCAACCAAGTTCAGTGCTAGGAGGGTGCTGTACTGTCGAAAAGTGCTACCCTTTGAATGAGACGTTAAACTGAGGTCCCTTCTAACCTACTCTAGTGTTGTCCCGGTGGGTGTCCAGGTGGAAGTAAAAGACCTCAAGGCACCTTTTGCAACAGTTGGGGATTTTCCTCTGTGTCCTGGCCAACATTCTCCTTCTCATAAAACTGATTCATGCTGTTGTTCAAGGCTGTGTGGGTGCTGATGTGTGAAATGGCTGCCACTGCATGTTCGGTCACTTCACTACCAGTCTAGCATTGCTTGTAACGTGCTGTATACAGTGTGTATGAAAAGTATTATATAAATGCTGATTCTTCTTTGGTCAAAGGCTTGTCCACCGACAATGGGCCGGTGTAATTTGGGGCCGCTGTCTTCTGCCTGATGTCGGAGTCCATGCATGTGTCCTTGGAGCCAGTCCAGAAGAGGAGTAAATATACCTTCTCATTTTGGACAAGGATGACTTCCCTGGGTTTGCCTTTCACATGGGATGAGGGTATATTTGGACCAACCCTGTGTGACAGGGTTGAATAGGACCCTATCCCAGTTGTTATGGAGAGTTTGAATGCAAGGATCTGTTCTGTTCTTTCCTTTCCTGTCTTTTGTCTCTCTGGTTGCGCAACCAAATTTTCCTGTGAGATCTAGGATTTGATCACCCCCGACAGTCATGCAGTTCTCTGCCTTTCACTGTCTCTCAACCTTCCCTTGCTGTTTGTCTTTTCTTCCCTTGCATATCTGCTGGTATAAAAATATATGTAAATCATTAAGTGGAAATGTAACTAATATTTGGATCCCTTTGTTTAGAAATTATTTGGTGTTACTGTTGAAATGTATATAATTATAATTTAAGATTATTGCAGAGCTATTTGGAACTCAAGGGGTAAACCTGAAATGCAATTGTTAAGCCTTTTGCAGAAGCTGTGGAGAATGGGCCTTGGTTCTGGGACATTGTGTTCTGGCTGCACCTGCCTGAAATATACAAGAACATTTTAGAAAAAAAACTGGATGCTTGTTAAGAGGGGGGGTTGCAAAGACTTATAAGAAGAGAGAGCTATAATGTTTAGAGACACACACAGAGATTAAAGGGAAACCCTGATGGATCTTCTCTATTTGTTCTGCCTTTGTAAATAGTTATACAGAACAAGTTTATTTTTTTTATGTTACTGCTAGTACAAATAAATATTTTCTGCAAATTCTACAACTGCTCCTGGTTTTCTTATGCTTCCTGACCTGTGCCTCGATGACACCCTGGAGCTATGGTACCATCCAGTATCCTGCCTTGCACCCTCCACCTGTATAGTCCACAAGTACGTAGTTCCTGCTGGGTCCCTTTTAGGGTTCTCTGATTACCCCTCAGCTGAGTGTCTAGTCTTGGATTCGGCCTTACGGAAATACAGAGGTCAAGGGGACATGGACAAGGGCCCCCCCCCCCAAAACAAGGAGCCAAAAAAGCTTGACCATGCACCCAAGAAGGTGTACTCTACCTCCTCTTTGGGACTGCATCAGGCCAGCTATATTGTTCTGATAGCCAATTTTGTTACTCCCTATTGGGAGTACTGGATGAACTTCTCCCTCACCTTCCTGCCAAAAAGTAGCTGCTGGTGAATTTGAGATGAGTGACTCCTGTGCCCATGCCATTGCAGTGGCCATCACGATACATTGCAGGGCTTAGCTGAGGTTATCCACCTTTAGTGTGGACATGCAGCACAAGCTTGTCATTGTCCCCTTCCTGGGCACCTACCTTATTGGCCCAGTGATGGAAGGAAGGGCATCTCACCAGGGCTGAGAAATCCAGCACCACCTTAGACTCGGTGACTTTGTTCCAAAAGGACCCTAAGTCTCAGAAGCATAATAAGAAGACTTTTCCATTTCGATCCTTTTAGCCACAGCAGCCTTGGCAGCAGCCTCAGCAGGGGCAGTACCAAGCCTTGCATTCCAAGGCTAAGTTCTCTGGCTAGGGGCCGAAAAGAGGTGAGGTGGGTGAAGTGGTGTCCTTCTGGCCTCAGAAGATGGTGCCCCCTTCAAAGCTTCCCAGTGATGTTTGAAGGGTATCAACCTCCTGCTTGTACAGTGCGTAACACAGCTTCCTGTGTGCGGCCAGCTTCGTCACAACTGGCCACATCGGGCCATCGTTACTACGGACAAGTAGGTATTAGAATAGGTCGGCAGAGGGTTGCCTCTTGATATTGAGGCTCTCCCGCCTTACCAATCCTGTGCTCCTCTGGAGTAATCGTGTTGCAGGACACGATGTCTGACCTAAGGGCAGACATTGCTCAGCTGCTCCCGATAGGAGCCATAGCCCATGTCCCAGATACCGTGGCAGGTCAGGGTTATGTATCCAGGTACTTCCTGGTCCCAAAACAATGGGGGGGGGGTGGCGGGACTGGCACACCATACTGGATTTATACAACCTGAATCAGTTCATGCGGAAGTGCAAGTTCAAGATGGTCATTCTTAGTCACAGCATATAATCCGTGGAGCAGTGCATGTGGTTCTGCTCCCTGGATCTTCAGGACATGTTCTTCCACATCCCAATCTATCTGTCCCACTGGCAATCACTTCAGTTCCATGCAGAAGTGGTTCTCTTTCAGATCTAGGTCATGCTCATCAGCCTCTTGGCCACACCCAGGGTCTTCCCTAAGTGTATGGCAGTGGTGGCAACCTTTCTGTGGCCCAAGTGCATCAGGTTGTAGCCCTACTTGAATGACTGGCTGATAGCTTGGCCATCCAAGGAGCCCATAGTGCGGTCCAGAGCTGGTCTTTCAGACCTACAAAGACTTGGGCCTGTTGGTCAACCTGGACAAGTCTGAACTGATCTCCTCGCAGGTCATCAAGTTAATCAGGGCAGAGATAGACTCCCTGCTTGCCAAGGCCCATCTCTCTGCGAACCGGGCTCAGGACCTTACCTCCTTTTGCCCAGTCATTTCAGATTGGGTGCTTGTGCTCTGCCCCAGATTTCCAGCAGCTGTTGGTGTACATGACGTCGACCACAGGGCTGCTCCAGCTCACCGACGGTCGGCCGGCACCCAGCCAGCCACCGACCAAGACCAGGACACCCGCCTGCAGCTCCTTGGAAGCTGCTTGTCCCTGAACAGGGCTGCTCCAGCTCACCCACGGTCGGCGGCACCCAGCCAGCCACCGACCAAGACCAGGACACCCTCCTGCAGCTCCTTGGAAGCTGCTTGTCCCTGAACAGGGCTGCTCCAGCTCACCCATGGTCGGCCGGCACCTGGCCAGCCACCAACCAAGACCAGGACACCCGCCTGCAGCTCCTTGGAAGCTGCTTGTCCCTGAACAGGGCTGCTCCAGCTCACCCACGGTCGGCCGGCACCCAGCCAGCCACCGACCAAGACCAGGACACCCGCCTGCAGCTCCTTGGAAGCTGCTTGTCCCTGAACAGGGCTGCTCCAGCTCACCCACGGTGGCGGCACCCAGCCAGCCAGCCACCCGACCAGAACCAGGACACCGCCTGCAGCTCCTTGGAAGCTGCTTGTCCCTGAACAGGGCTGCTCCAGCTCACCCACGGTCGGCCGGCACCCAGCCAGCCACCGACCAAGACCAGGACACCCGCCTGCAGCTCCTTGGAAGCTGCTTGTCCCTGAACAGGACTGCTCCAGCTCACCCGCGGTCGGCCGGCACCCAGCCAGCCAGCCACCGACCAGGACACCCGCCTGCAGCTCCTTGGAAGCTGCTTGTCCCTGAACAGGGCTGCTCCAGCTCACCCACGGTCGGCCGGCACCCAGCCAGCCACCGACCAAGACCAGGACACCCGCCTGCAGCTCCTTGGAAGGTACGGGACAGCGCAGCCAATCGGAACACGGGTGCTTCCAGCAAACCCACTCTGTTTGGCAGGAGTTTTCACCTGCTATAGACACCTGGCACTTTGTTAGATTTTCGATAGAACTAAGCACATTTCAACTGTGTTATTAGGAGTTTTCAACTGTATTAGCTGGATTGTAATTTCTACTACTGTTTTAAAGTGCTTACACCTCTTCTGTCTGACTGCTCTTCTGCAGCCCCATCCAAGCACTCTGCCTTGGTGCCGATAAGTCTAACTACCTTTTTTTTTTTGGCTAGTTTTCCATTAGCAGGTTATACAGACCTGCCACTAGAGGGATTCTCGGTCTTCTACATAAATCACTGTATTCATTCGTGGGCAATATGGCCTGCATTATCATTCTACTTCTTTCCCAGTTCTGCTACAAGGGGACTTGAGTCTGAAGGGTGGATGGCCACTAACTAAGCTGCTCCTGCTCTCCTTGTTCCCCTTTCTGCTGTATTTTCTCATCTAGGTTTTAAGTGAGTACCTAGGTGGGCAAATTTCTTGCCTAGAAAATATTGCACTAATACAAATCACGAGAACACTCAATCTGGGACCATGGCTCTCCTTATTGTGTTTTTATTGCTCCTAAGGTGCAGAGTTTTCAGCAATACAGTGCAATTCGAAGTACCTCAATGCAATTCAGTTCTCTAATGTACCTTATCAATACCTAATGTTATAACAGTCTACCATGCAGACACTATGTCATTCTCCTCTCCCCTTTTAGCCTATTCCCCCCGGTTAGCCTACACCCCCTTCCTACTGTCCTCACCTGTGACTACCCAAGCACTTATATTGATCACGATCAACTGTCGTTACAGTGGTGCCGCCTCTTGCGCAGCACGATATGGGTTGCCAAAGAAATAAAAAAGCAGTCTCCATTCTTATAAGCTCCGTAAAGAAAGTTATACTTCTGCTTCTTCTCTGCTCAGGAAATGTGGAGCTCAGCCCTGGCCCCCCCCCTACAACTTACCTCGCCTATCGATTTTGCTGAGGCCACAGGTCTCAAAATGATGATAGTCAACATTTTAAGCCTGCCTAAAGCGTGTACAGCTACAAGCCTGGGCTGCCACGTTAACTGAACCTTATCATAATTATTGAGTCGTAGTTAAAAAGGACTAACACTGATCAACAAATATCACTGCAGGGCTACAATTTATTTAGAGCAGATAGAGAGTCTAGAGGCGGGGTGTGTATTCACGCCAAATCTAAGTACTTGGTCACCAATATTAGTTGCAAATCTCTAGCCAAGGAATTTGAGTTAGTTTCTGAGCCTTCATCTCCTCCTCGGAATGTATCACTATCCTAGGTGGCTATAGACCCCGTCTGGTGGTGATGAAGTCCTTAATCTTTTGAAATCCATGTTCGTAGATGCAAAACTGAAACAATATTTCTAGGAGATCTAAATATGGACTGGCTGTCACCTAAATCACACGGTCTCAAATCCCTTTGTGACAAGCTAGGTCTTGGGCAATTAGTCAGTGAACCTACTAGGAACAACACTCTAAATACTGCCAACAGTTCCATTCTAGATGTGGTACTAACCACCCATCCACACAAAATATCTCATTTGGCAGTGTTGCATAACGACATGAGCGATCATGGAATTGTTGCTTGCATAAGATCTCAAATTAAGGCCCGACCGCAACCCATCTTTATAACAAAAAGATCCTTTCGCAAATTCAGTGCAGTAAACTTCCTATCTGACCCGAGCATGATCAGATGGCAAGATCTTTACCTAGCCAAAGATGTCAGCAAGGCAGCTTGCACCCTTAATGACAAACTCACTACAATAATAAATAAGCATGCCCCTTTCATCAAAGTCAGGGTACAGAACAATTCCAACCCCTGGTTCACCTCGGATCTCAAGGCAGCCGTTATAGCTCGAGATAAGCTCTGGGCTAAAGCTAGACATTCAAAAGAATCTTCGGATTGGCAGGCCTTTAGAACAGCCAGGAATAACTGTGTGAAAACTTGGCTCTGCTAAAGCTAACTATTATATTTCTACTCGAACAAGCTAAAGGTAACCCTCATAAAATAAGAAGACTATCAAAGCTATAGAAGGATGACCCATGGCCCCTCTGTCCCAACAAAGACAGTTGCAAGTGGCAAGATTGTGGAAAACAAGTCCCTAATCCTGGAGGAACTTAACTCCCACTTTGCCACAGCTGGATTAACTTTGACTTGTCACCTTATGCTAGTGCTGCGGTGAGCCAGCATACCCCTCCGCCACATCTAGTCCTGCACCCAGCCCCTTCCAACTGCGCGAGATAACTTATAAAGAAGTAGAAGATTCTCTTCTTAACTTAGACACCAAAAAAAGTGCAGGGGACGATGGCTTGGAACCCTTTTTCCTAAGGTCAGGATACGCCCATCTCACTGCCCCAATTCTCCACATCTTCAATCTTTCCATTACATCTGCTACTGTGCCGTCCTGCTGGAAATCAGCACATATCCTCCCTCTATTTAAATCTGGTGACCCATGCAATGTAAACAACTATAGGCCTATCTCCATATTGCCTATCCTTTCTAAAGTTCTCGAAAAACTGATCCATATTCAGTTAAAATCTCACTTGGAAACCTTCTCTCTCATTAACCCAGCTCAATCTGGCTTCGGGCTAATCATAGCACAATCACTGCACTAGCAAAAGTAACCAATGATTGGATCTCTGCTATAGATGCTAAGAAGGTAACTGGCGCAGTCTTTTTGGACCGCAGCAAAACTTTTGATACTGTTGATCACAAACTATTAGTCAATTGCCTTGCAGAGTTGGGTGCCACATACCATACCACCCAGTGGTTCTCTAGCTACCTAACTGGAAGATTCCAAAAAGTAAAGGCGGAAGGCTTTTTTTCTGCTGCCTTGCCAGTTGCAAGAGGAGTCCCCCAAGGATCCATCTTAGGCCCTATCTTGTTTTCTCTGTACATTAATGACTTAGATGCTAACATATCTACGTCCAATCTGCACTTTTTTGCAGATGATACTGTGTTGTATACTTCTGGCTCATCGTTATCTGAAGTCGGGAGTGCTTCAAGAGGACATCGCACAACTTGAGCATAATCTAATAAAGGCAAAGCTTCTGCTCAATGCTAAGAAGACTAAAGTGATGATATTCTCCCGCAGTGCTGTCTCAGGCCCCCCAATACCCTTGCCCAAGACTTCATTGTCACCACACTAAACGAGCCTCTGGAAGTTGTAACCAAATTTAAATATCTAGGTATCTGGATCGACAATAAATTATCTTTCAGTGACCACGTCGAAGATGTCTCTAGAAGGTTAAAAGCAAGGTTAGGTTTCTTCTACAGAAACAGGCCCCTTTTCCCCTTTGAAACTCAAAACAAGCTTGTACAGGCCGCTTTTCTTCCCCTACTCGACTATGGCGATGTAATCTATTCCTCCACCACTCTTGCAAATCTAAGTAAACTGGACATCCTTTATCACCGTGCATTACAGTTCATTACCAACTCCTTACCGTTACTTCCTGTGACTTATATGCAGCTGTTGGTTGGACATCCCTTACTACTAGACGCCTGCTCCATGCTGGGCTATGGACTCTTAAACTGCTCCTGCAGAAATTGCCAAGCTATCTCTCTTCCCTTATTAGTATCTCACATGGTGCATACTCGTTAAGAAAATCTGACTTTATTATGCTTGACATACCAAGGATGCGGACTTCCTTTGGTAAACGTGCTATTGCATATGCCCTTCCCTCCATTTGGAACCAATTACAAACCGTACTGAAACTAACTAGCATAGTTTCAATAAACTTCTACAAATCGCTAAGTTCAGCCAAAATAAAAGACACCTGTAACTGTCATTAAGTCTCTTCCTTCCCCATGTGTGCCATATTTATCCACTGGTAAGGTATAATTGATTTGTCATATTAACTGCTTTCCCTTCCCCTTCTACTCCTGGTTTTATCTTTGCTTACACTCCACTGCTACTCTATCAAATCACTCCTCCCCCCATATCAGTTGTAGACTGTTGTTTGTTCTAGCTGCCAAAATACTGTATGTGTATTGCACACACCAGTCATCATGTTTCATTTATCAGTATGCAATCTGTAAGTTGCTTCCCTGTCTCATATCAATGTTTACCACCTGCGGTCACCCTATGTGGTACCCTTGTATGTATATCCAGCCTGTATCATGTAACGTGCATTTCATGTATATACTGTTATTACCTATCTGTGTTTGTACTTTAAGTGTTTATGTCACAGGACCTCCTTGTGAATGAGCTTGCTCAATGGAGTTTTCCTGCAATAAACTTGAACTTGAACGACCACCAGCGTGGTCTGTTGGGCATATTGACGAATGTTCCACCTGCTCCTGCAGTGGGAATTGGGCCGTCAGTGGTCCCAGCACCTAAGTCACCTGGACCAGCCAGTTCTTATGACCCAGCCGATATGGAACACCATTCAGTGATGACTGTCTCTCAAAATCTGGAGGAAGGAATCCCATTTGTCCACCCAGGGCTGACTGTCACACTTATGATGAATGGCTCTCTGGTGTGGTGGGGAGTGCATCTGAGGAACCACAGAACCCATGGGTTCTGGTTTCCCAGGGAGTCCCATCACTGCATCAGCCTGCTGGAGCTCTCTGTGGTGCAGCTGGCCCTCATGGAATTTTCTCCTCTAGTCCAGGGTCAGGTTGTGCAAGTCCAGACAGACAACACCAAGACCATGTTGTACCTGAACAGGCAGGGCAGAATTCACTTGCTTCCCTTGTGTCAGAAAGCATCTGCACCTGGACCCTTGTGTGCAGATCTCCTGGTGTTTCATGTTGCAGGAGTGAACAGTCAGCTGGCAGATACTCTTAGCTGGGTGGAAGAGACATCACACGAGTAGTCCCTGCATCCAGAGGTGGCATGCCACCTGTTCTTCTGGTGGGGAACCCCTCTAGTGGATCTGTTTGCCTCCTTGGAGAACAAAGCTGAGGCTGTTTTGTTCCCGCTCCCCCACAGTCCAGGACACCGATGGAGGATGCTTTTGTGAAGCCCTGGATCCTAGACTGCGTGTATGCCTTCCCTCCTTTCCCCTGATCCACAAGATGGTAGTCAAGGCCTGGAAGGACAAGGCATGGATGATACTGATAGCTCCAGTCTGGCCACAGTAGTTCTGATACTAGATCTCCTCAGCCTGAGCAACAGGCCTCCGTGGCACTTGCCTCTTCAACCGGACCTGCTGACCAGGCAACTGGGGATGGTCCTGCACCTGGATCTTCAGTCCCTGCACCTCATTGCCTGGGTCCTGAATGGCTAGAGTTCCAGACTTTGGGCCTTTCGAAAAATGTGCTTCACATTGTGGAGGCATCCTGTAAAGAGTCAGCTTGCTGGTGCTATGCCTTTAAATGGAAAAGATTTTCCATATGATTTCAGGGCAAGGAGCTTAATCCCTTTACCTGCCCTGTGGCTAGTGTTTTGGAGTACCTGTGATCCCCCTCTCCCAGTTAGGACTGTGAGTGATGACCCTAAAGATGCACCTTTCAGCCATCTCTGCATACCAGCAATGGGATGGTATGCCGACGGTGGCCCAGGAGAAGGTGGGCAGGCGCTTCTTCAATGACCTTAACCACTTATCCCCTCCGGTGCGTGAATCACCACCATCACCATGGGAATTACTGCTGGTGCTGGCTATGCTCATGGGCAAGCCATTTGAGCCTATGCACATGTGTGAGATGTCACACCTGTCATGGAAGGCTGCTTTCTTAGTGGTCATCAGGTCAGCCAGAAGGATCAGTGAGTTCCTGGCACTCTCAGTGAAGTCTCTATATCTGGTCTCCTACAAAGACAAGGTCTTCTTTCTCCCCCACCTGAAGTTCCTCCCGAAGGTTGTATCTGAGTTTCACCTTAACCAGGTGATTAAACTTCCAGTATACTTAATGAATCCATCTTCAGAGGCCAACCGTAGCATTCAAACGCTGGACCTACGAAGGTTGATCTCTTACTATATAGAGAGTGCACAGCTGGAGTTCAAGGTGAGGGTTACCAGCTGTTTGTAACATATGCAGAAGCCACACCTAGCAGACCGGCAAAGCATCATTGGCAGGTGGATAACATCCTGCATCAACCTCTGCTGTAGGTTGACCTGTAGGGAGCTTCCTGTAGAGCTTAAGGCTCATTTCACTAGACATATCACTGCCACGGTGACTGCTTCCAGAGACATCCCAATACATGAAATCTGCAGGGCTGCTACCTGGAAGTCAGCATACACCTTTATTTCCCACTACAGCACTGGCCTCAAGTCACATTGGGATGCTGCTTTTGGCACCTCTGTTCTCCAGTGTCTGTTTGCCAAATAGGGATGCATGCCTTGCCCCCTCCTCCCAGAGAACTGTTAGGAGTCTGCCAGTGTGTGGATAGTGAACTATATACACCCCCCTAGAAAAATAGGTTAGTCATCTGTGACTGTTGTTCTAAGAATGGTATATAGTTCATATCCACACCACCCACTCGACTTCCCCTGGCAAGTGGCACATGGATCCCTGCTTCTAGCATGCAAAGATCTGACATCACAGAGCGGAACCGCAGGATGTACTGCCCGGGTGGTGGGAGGAGCTTAACATAAAGACATCCAGTGAATCAGTACTACAGTGGAACTGCCAGTGTTTGGATGTGAACTATGTACCACTCCTATAACTACAGTTACAAGTGCGTAGACTATTTTTTTGTTGCCATGACTTCTGCTCGTAGAATTTCCGAGTTTCAGGCATCAATGTGTGAGCCTCCTTGTCTGATTTTTCACAGACAGAATCTCCTTATGTATGAAACCTACGTTTTTACCGAAGGTAGTATCTGAATTCACACTAAATCAAGTAATTCACCTTCCTGTTAATTACCCTGAGCATGCTGACCAGAGCGAGGTATTGCTCCATACTTTTTTTTTTAACTGTATGTTTATTGTTTTTTTATATATGATTACAACAATAACCATGCCATATCTGAGGCATACCATACATATATGGTAATACTCATTGGAGAAACAGTCTCCTTAATCCAAGGAGAGTGACGAATCTCAAATATTTTGATACCACCTTGGGAGGGATATCTAAATAAACAGCTAAAAGTCCAGTAGATTGTTCACTGTAGGGTTGAGCCCATGAGCAGTATGACCTATCCTTTAAAACTGAAGTCCAGAAATAAGTCCATTGTTTCACACCCCATTATGGGGCGTGTGGTGTCATACTATAATACTTAAGCTGAAATGTTCCCAACATCTAGTACTAGCAGTAAAAATCAGGGTACAAAACAGAACTTCAATCAAACCCTATAGAGGGTACTAGTCTAATGGGTAAATAAGCTCTAAAAGTTAAAATACAAATAGGTCAAACTGACAACTTTTTAACCCCCCATAAAGAAGATTTCAATTACAGAACTAGTTTCAGTTAACAATATAGGAGCTCAGTAAAACACCATTGACATAAAATTTATACTCCAGTCCCTTTTCGTCCGTCTCCTGGCACCTCCATGTCACTGTCTGCATCACCAAATTCTTGACTCCCTTTCTGATGGCCAGTAATGAAACAAGAGGCCCATTTGCCCGCTTTGTTGGGGTCGGAGAACACCCAGACTTTTCCTGCATAAACGATGCATAATCCGGCCAGGTAGATCATGGCATGTGGAATGGACACTTCCCTTAGTTTCCTCTGAGTTCCATCAAACCTTTTGTGGTGCATACAGGTGGCATAGCTAATATCATGAAACAAAAACACCACCCGATCATCCTGAAAAAGTGATCCTGCTTGCCTGGCCATTCGAAGAATTTTGTCTCAGGTTCTAACTCCATCCATTAATTAACAGCAGGGTACGTGAGGTAGCAGAATCCTCCCGATAAACCCCGTGGGGTTATCCTATAAGCTTTCTGAATACCAAACTCTATCAGACAACGTCTGGGCACCAGTTTCTCCCCAAGCCACTCCTGGAAGAACATGAGGGGATGATCCCCCTCGATCTCCTCAGACATTCCCAAAATCCGAATGTGTGAGGATCGGGCCTGATTTTCCAGGGACTCAATCCTTCTCCTCTTCTGCCAACCCCCGGTGGCTCATGCTCATTCCCGAACGTGGGTCGCCGGCGTAGTGCAAGGCGTCCAGCGCCTCAGACCTCAGCGCCACCGGGCCGGCTAAGCCTCTGCAACTTAAGGCCTAGTGAGAACATAGTCTCTTCAGACTCCTGCATTGACGTGGCCTGCACTTCAACACCAGACCTGGTGGGATGAGAAGTTACCGTCAATTTTCCACCAGATCCACCATCTTTATCCCTGCAAGGGTTACCCATGAGAGACTTTACAGGCTCCTCTGTCGATTAGTAGCACAATTAGTTCCAAGTATGCACTTTTAAGGGTGATTTTAAAAGTTTTAAGTTTTGCAATGAAGAGCTCTGGAAAATTGCTGCAACTCAGCTCGGGCTCCACAGCACCACTCCTATTGCTCCATACTCTTGAAGTACACAGAACACTGAGAAACTGTTTCTCGCACTAAGGGCTGCAGAAGGACTTTCCAGCTTTTTGTTTCATTTGCTACTAGGAAAGAGGGTGCCCCTGTGTAAAAGCAGTGTCTGTAAAAATGCTTGACTAATTGTCTTGTTGTTGGAAGTACAGTAAGGAACTTCCTGGTGCTGTTAATGGTCACTCCACAAGGAGTATGGCCACTTCTGTTCCATCTTTCAGTACTGTCCCCTGCATCTGACATATGTGCTGCTGCCACATGGAGCATTGGCCACACCTTCACTAAACACTACAGTCTGTACATCGTCTTTCGTAGATGTGCTGGCTTTGGGCTTGCTATACTGCAGGCCTCCTGTCCTGATCACACATCAGACTGTGCCATCCTCACAGGCTGCTTTGTACTGCTGGGAATTGTTCCAAAGCTGTTGCCTAATGGAGCAGATGTCCTTGATGAAGACAGAACAGTTACTGTATGTAAGAATCACTATAACAGTAGATCTTCAAGAGGATCTCCTGCATTAGGCCATGCTGTACCCTTCCTCCTTCCCCCTTCTGAGGGTTATGTCACATGCTATGCCTAAGGTCTTATTCCATGCATCCTGTTTCCAGTCCGATGCCTCTCCTTGTTTGCTTGGTACTGGTTTAGTTTCCTGGTTCCTCATGGTAAGAGGCCCTCCAAGACTTAACTCCGGTGGGGAACTGAGGAGTGTTGGGGTCACTCATGTTATATGTGCATTGACACTGCACATCATTGTGGGTGGCCTCTGGATAGCAACAATTTTCCAAGTGGTCCTGACACTGATGGCTTACAGTTCCAAAGGTGTGACTAATGGAGGAGATTCTCTTGAAGACCTACTGTTATGATAAGTTCTTACGTAACTGTTCTTTCTGAATGGTCACCCTGAACCAGATCCTCCTGTCTCTGGAGCAGGGCATGTAGTTCTGTTTCCTGGATATCCAGGATCCGATCTTCCACATCCCAGTCTGTCCGTCCCATTGCCGGTACCATCGGTTTCATGCAGAGGGGATCCTCTACCAATTCCAGATCATGCCTCTCAGCCTCTCGTCCGTGCCCAGGGTCTTCACCAGCAGTGGTGGCAGACTTCCTTCAGTGCGAGGGCATCAGGGTTTTTCCCTACTTGGATGACTGGCTGATTGCCAGGTCTTCCAGGGAGGCTATAGAGTGGTTCAGAGATCTAGCCACCAGACCTGTTGGGACTTGGACCTCCTGGTCAACTTGGCCAGGCCCAATGGTCCAGTCTTTTTCCCTTGCAGGTGATCAGGTTCATCAGGGCAGAACTGGACTACCTGCGGGCTAAGGCCTGCCTCCCCTTAGACCAGGCATTGCATCCTACCTCCTTTTCTCAGCCATTTCTGGTTGGGCTTTCACACCGTGCCCGGGACTTCCACCACCAACATGATCCATTGGTCTCACTGATGGGTGTGTCACCTGCAGTGGGAGTTGAGCCATCGGTGGTTCCAGTACCTAGGTCACTTAGACCAGCTGATCGTAGTGACGTGGCTGGAGTAGAGAATCCTGTTTGCCCACCCAGAGCCGTCCATCACACTCACAACAGACATGTCTCTTGTAGGATGAGGAGCACACCTGGAAGATCTCAGAGCCCATGGGTTTTGGTCACCCAGGGAGTCTCATCAGCATATTACCCTGCTGGAGCTCCATGCATTGCATGTAGCTCTGACAGAGTTTCTCCACTTATCCAGTTGTAAGGTCATCCAGGTCCAGACAGACAGCTCCACGACCATGTTGTACCTGAAGATGGAGGGCGAGATGCACTCCCTTCCATTGTGTTGGGAGGCTGTCTGCATGTGAACCCTCATGGGCAGCCTGAGTGCAAATCTCCTGGTGATCCATGTTGCAGGAGTGAACAGTCAGCTGGTAGACGCTCCAGCTGAGTCAGAGAGATGTTGCACATTTGATCTCCGAGTCTGAAGGTGGTAAAGCACCTGATCTTTATGGCCTGATGCAAGATTCTCTTGAAGAGCTACTGTTACGATAAGTTCTTCGTAACTGTACTCTCTCTCCCAGTGGGGCACCTCTCTAGTGGACCTGTTTGCCTCTTGGGAGAACAGAAAGCTGAGACTGTTTTGTGCCTGCCTCCCACAATTTGGTACATTGTTGAGTGATATCTTCATGAGGCACTGGACCCCAGGCTTCCTGTAAGCTTTCCTCCCATTCGTTTTGGTCCATGAGGTTGTGGTGAAGGTCCGGAAGGATAAGGCGCAGATGATCCTGATAGCCCTAGACTGGCCCAGACAGTTCTGGAACCTGGATTTCTTCAGCCTCCGCAGTAGGTGCCTATGGAGGTTGACACCCTGCTCAGACCTGCTGACCAGATAACAGGGGAAGGTCCTGCACCACTCAGTCTGGTTTCTGAGCGGCAAGAGTTCCAGGCTGTGGACTTTTCGGAAGGCATCCGCCACATTGTGAAGGCATCTTGTAAGGAGTTGACTCGTGAATGCTATGCATTTAACTGGAAGAGGTTCTCAATCTGGTGCAAGGGTAATGAGCTTGATCCCCTTACTTGCCCCATGGCAAATATCCTCAGTTACCTGTAGTTCCTGTCTCAGTGGGGCCTACGAGCAATAACCCTTAAGGTGCACCTGGCAGCCATCTATCTCTGCTTACCAGGTGTGGGCTAGTATGCTGATGGTTGCCCAGGAGAAGGTGGTTAGGCTCTTTTTCAAAGGCCTGGACCACTTGTCCCCTCCAGTGCACAAACCTCTGCCTCCATGGGACTTAATTCTGCTGTAGACATTGATCATGGACAAGCTGTTTGAGTCAGTGCACAGGTGTGAGATGTCACACCTATTATGGAAGACTGCCTTCATGGTGGCCATTGCGTCATCCAGAAGGATTAGGCACTCTCGGTGGAGACTTCTTACATGATCTTCCACAAGGACAAGGCAGTGGCACAGGAGCATACCAAATACTGGGGGGGAGTCAGAACTCCATAGAACACCTTAGCCTAGGGCACTGGAAAAACAATGGTCTTCTTGAATATGCTTTAGTCAATCTACCTAGCTTTTTATAATCCTGAATAATCCAGTCATTTTGATGTATAACCCATGATTTAGTAACAGAAATGCATGGGTTATTCATGATAATCAAAACGGAACAGGATCACGACAAGGTTCCCTTCTCCCACACCAGAAGTTCGTATTGGCATTTCACTATAACCAGGTGATTATTCTACTGGTGTACTTTTATCTAAACTTTTTGGGCGATAGCAGGCTCCATACCCTGAACTTGTGGAAGGCGCTCCTGTATTACAAAGAGGGTATGGCTGAAGTTCGGGTTGAGGCTCGCCAGCTGTTCGATAACATGCACTGAAGCTGCAGCTGGCAGACCAGTAGCAAAGCAGATGATTGGCAAACGTCCTGCATCGACCTCTTCTATTTGTTGGTGGTAGGGACTGCCCAAGAGGCTTAGGGCTCATTCCACCAGATATAGTACTGTCTCAGTGGCTGCTTCCAGGGACATCCCCATTGCAGAGCTATCCATGGCTGCAACTTACAGTAAAGCACGCACCTTTATATCGCATGACAACATCCACATCATGAGCCATCGGGATGCTTCTTTTGGGTCCTCCATCCACAAGTCTCCATTTGTCATATAGGCATGCGCACCTTGCCCCTCCTACCAGAGGACTGCTTAGAGTCTGCCAGAGTGTGGATAGTGAACTGAATCCAGAATCCTATAAATGTAGGTTACCCACCTGTTACCGTAGCTCTAGTAGTGGTATTCGGTTCACGTGCACACAACCCACCTGACCTCCCCTGGCAGGTGACACCTGGATCTCTACTTCTAGCATGCAAAGATCTGATGTCACAGGGTCGAACTGGGGGCTATACCACCTGGGTGGTGGGAAGAGATTAGCTTGAAGACTTCCGATGACTCACCTGTCTCCAGGAAGACTGCCAGAGTGTGGATGTGAAATGACTATAACCACTACTAAAAGTACGGTTGCAGGTGAATAACCTATATTACTCATCTGTAACCTTAGATCTTATTTCAAGAGGGCTCTTGCAGTAGGTAATTACATATAGGACTGATGCCGGCCGGCGTCAGGACCCAACAGAAAAATTTCTAGCTAGCAGTCTCTGGCAGGGGACCGCCCTCACGTCAGGTGACTGACGTCATGCGGCGTCAGTATAAAGGGGCAGTCCCCCATGCCCGCCTAGCAGTTCTTTCCCACTGTTAGCTCGTGTCAGTGCCTCGCAGTAAAGTTTAACTCTCATCAGCTCTGTCGCCAGTAGTATTTACCGTCGTTTTTCGAATCATTCAACTTAATCTTCAGCCTTTCATTGGTATATGTCGTCCCCTACACCCTCCAAGCACAAAAATAAGTGTGACTCGTACGGCGCCCAACTCCCGCACATGGACAGCCATTCCCAGTGCCTCTTCTGTCTGGGCCCGGACCGTCAGGTGGAGAAGTGCCAGCACTGCCTTAAATTTAACGCCGCCATCCGCAGACGGAGGCAGCAGTCCCTGGAGGCCCATATCCTCAAGAAGAAGATGTCCTCCATGGAGAAGGAGTTGAGAAAGCTCCGGCAGGTGTCCACTTCCCCGAAGGCCATTGTAAGAAGAAGGACAAGGAGAAACATCGGGACAGGGGCTCCTCTTCCACTGCGACTCCAGCTGGAGTTGCCCTGCTCCAGGTAACATTCCCTCTGGGGGACCGCTCCGCGACAGATGTGTTGGAAGTTTCCAAGGCAGCGTCGGCCCGCCCATCTGGCTCGCCCTCGGGCCCTTCGGGCACCTCCGGGCTGTTGGAGGCCTCTGCTCCCGGTAAAGCTGTCACTGTGCAGCCTATTGGTTCGAGCGGCTCCAGTAAGCCGGATGTCAGCCCCTCTGACACCCGCGCAGTGATGGTCGATAAGTCGCTCGACTCTTTGGGGAGGCGCACAGCCACTTTCCCACCCGACCAGGCCGCCCCTCCTTCGCAACCTGCCTCGGGCGATTAGTCCACTAAGTCTGACGCCGGCTCCTCCAACATCTGCCCAGACCCCGCTGGTAAGTCGGACGTCGGCCGACCCGACGTCCACGCGGCGGCTGAGCCGACATCGGACCCTCTTACGTTTGCCGTTCCCGGCTCCCTGCAGCCTTCGCTGCCCTCCGGGGACGTGGTTCTCCTCAGCCTGACCCCTGGGATTTTTCCCCACCATCCCCGCGTGATGCCGAGGTTCCTGCTGCGCCTCCGTCAGGCCTCCCTCCTGGATGCCGGCTCCGACACCGGTCATACCGACGCCAGGCGACATCCGTCTCCCGGATGCCACTCCCAACGCCGGACCCTCCGCCCGCCGGGCCTTCTGCTCCAGGCCCGCCCGCTGGGTTTCCGGCCGGGCCATCTGCTCCGTCAGACCCCCTGGCCCCGGTATCTGATTCCATCTTATCCAGCGCCATCTTACCGGCTCCACAGTATCCGCCCCAAGTACCCGGCGCGCCTACCCAGTGCCTCATTACCCGGCCTTGGGTTACCGCCGTCGGGTTACGGATATGCACCCTACGGGTACACTCAGTATCCATATCCCCCTCCTCCTCCACCGCCCCCTCAGCCGCCGGTGGACTTGAAGGAGACTCTGGCCTCCTGGTGGGCTGAGGCCAAGGCTCAGCTCACCAGAGAGGTGGAGAGTCATCTCCTGGCGATGGTTCCGGTTCCCTTACGCCCCAGATGACAGACTCACTCCCCACCTCCGGATACCAGGGCCGAGCCTTCTGGTTCCAGGGCGGGGCAGGACCTGCTTCCCCGAGGGCTTCCAAAGGGGTCCGTTCCTCCCCCATGCTGGGAGAGGGAGTCGTCTTCTTCTTCCTCTTCCTCCTCCTCCTCGGACACCTCAGATTACTTTGACGGTTTTTCCGACCCGGACGACGAGCCATGCTGTCCAACCAAACCCAGGCCTAGGACTCCTCCGAAGTCTCCTCCGGAGGATCCTTCCTTTTCGGAGTTGCTGCACAAAATCCAGGAAGTTCATCAGTGGCGCTCTTTGGAGCCGGACCCACAGCGTAAGAAACTCGCTGAGCACCTGGATCTTCCTGAGACCGCTCCAGCCTTGGTGCCACCCTGGATTGAGCCTCATGCCGACCTTGCTTCCGCCACTTGGAAGCAACCATCGGCATTAGCCCTTCTTCCTTGGAAGTCTAATAGGCTATACCAGGCTCCCAAGGGTGTTGACTTCCTTGATTCTCACCCTCGAGCTGACTCGGTGGTGATTAGCGCCACTCATGGCCGGTCAGCTAATCCAAAGCATTTGAGCTCATCTCCATCTGACAAAGAATCCCATCTTCTGGACCAGTACGGCAAGAAGATCTCCGCTTCTTCCACTCTGGGTATTAGGGCCCTGAACTATGCCGGTCACATGGGGGATTACCAGAAGGCAATTCTTAGTGAGGTGGAATCCAAGTTGGACTCCCTTCCTGACTCTCAGGTTAAATGGGAAGTGGCTGACCTTGTCCGTTCTGCTCATTCGGCCAGTCAGCACATGCTTCATGCCACATATGATGCAGTGGACACTGCTGGTAGGAGCTCTGCTTTCACCGTAGGCTTACGGCGTCATGCCTGCCTCCGTGTGTCAGGTTTAGTCCCGGAAGTGCAGTCCGCTATTCAGGAAGCGCCCTTCTGGGGTTCGGTGCTGTTCAATGGTGATGTCAAGGACATTATCACCGATCTGCAGGAGAAGGGGACTGCACTGAAGTCTGTGGACTCCATGTACAATCCCCCTCCAGCGCAGCGTTGTCCCTTTCACAGGTGGAATCGGCAAAGAGTGAAGCCACAGGGAAAGTGGCCAATAAACGTCAGGCCCCTCTGGCTGCCAAGCCCTCACCACCCAAAAAAGCAGCGGGAGCTTCAGCCGCGACGCTGCCCCACACCACCTGACTCCTTTCCTCTGCCACAGCCTCTGGCGTTTCCAGAGAAACCGGTAGGAGGGAGGTTTTCCCTCCACCTCCCAGGTTGGGAGAGGATAACTTCAGATTCCTGGGTGCTCCAACTCATCGCAGAGGGACACTCGATAGAGTTTCTACAGAAACCCCTTCGACACCCTCCCTCAAGGTCGTCATACTCGCAGAAACATCTTCTTCTGGTCCAGGAAGAAATTTCCTCCCTTCTCTTGAAGGAGGCGATAGAACCCGTCCCCATTCCTTTTCAGGGAACGGGGTACTATTCCCATTTCTTCCTGGTCCCGAAGAAAACGAGGGACGTGAGGCCGATTCTCGACCTCAGCTCCCTGAACTTGTTCATGGAGTATAAGAGGTTCAGAATGCTCTCGCGACAGAGCCTCCTGCCCCTTCTCTGGCTGGGACAGTGGCTGTGCGCTTTAGATATGCAAGATGCCTACCTGCATATCCCTATCCACCCTTTCCACCGCAAATACCTGCATTTTGCATTCCAGGGGGACCACTACCAGTTCAGGGCCCTCCCATTTGGTCTTTCCTCGGCATCCCGGGTGTTCACCAAATGCCTTTCGGTGGTAGCGGCCTACCTGCGTACCTAGGAGGTGCAGGTTTTCCCGTACCTGGACGATTGGCTCCTGGCAGCCCTGTCCAGGGAGGAACTCCTGTGCTTCCTCTCCCTTACCCAGCAGGTCTTTGCCTGCCTGGGTATTACCATCAACCAGGCCAAGTCCCATCTGATCCCGTCCCAGAGGCTCCAGTTTATTGGGGCAATCCTGGACATGACCTCTGGCATGGCCTTCCTGCCACCGGCCAGGCCGGCCACTCTCCAGGCCCAGGTCAGCCTGCTGTCCAGCCGCAGGCGGGTCAGCGCCAAGTCAGTCCTTCGCCTCCTCGGGCTAATGGCAGCTGCGATTCTGACAGTCCCTTGCGCTTGGCTCCACATGAGAATCTCTCAGGGGACGCTTCGGTCTCAATGGGATCAGCTAGTGGATGACCTAGATCAACTTGTCCTGGTCTCCACTCCCATGGCTCGGGACTTGCAGTGGTGAATGGTTCAGGAGAATCTCTGCCGGGGACTTCCCTTCGGTCTCCCTCCTCCCCCCTCGCAGACATTGACTACGGACGCCTCCAGCGAGGGTTGGGGAGCCCATCTCGGTCCTCACAGGACCCAGGGCTCCTGGTCCAAGCTTGAGAAGTCCCTTCACATCAGTATGCTGGAACTAAGGGCAGTACTGTGTGCTCTTCAGGCTCTGCATCTGTATCTGTATCTGTCTCCCGGTCACCTAGCTGTACAGACGGACAATATGTGTGTGGTCTGGTACATCAACAAACAAGGAGGAACTCGTTCCTACCCCCTTTGCAGAGAGGCAGTGCGAGTCTGGGATTGGGCAGTGCAGCACAACCTTCATCTTATGGCATCTCACGTCCCGGGGGTCGAGAACACGCTGGCAGACAGGCTCAGCCGGTCATCTGCTCTAGCTCACGAATGGGAACTGGATCAGGGGGTCGTAGACGACATCTTCCTGCACTGAGGAACTCCACAGGTAGACCTGTTTGCATCCCCTCAAAACACTAAACTTCCCGTCTTCTGCTCGCTCGCTCCAGGGCACGGCATTTTTTGGAGAGACGTTCTGTCTCTAGACTGGAAGAGCAGATTCGTCTGTGCCTTCCCCCCCGATTCCACTGATTACGAGGGTCTTGCAGAAACTTGGTTCGGAAGGAGCTCGAATTATTCTGATCGCTCCTTTCTGGCCCAGGCAAGTTTGGTTCTCTCTTCTGCAACAGTACTCAGAGGAACCTTCTCTTCCTCTTCCTCTGTCGCTATTTTTGCTGACCCAGGATCAGGGGACCCTGGTCCATCCAGGCCTCAAGTCCCTTCAGTTGCACGCATGGCTCCAGCAGACGTAGCTCAAACCCGATTCGGGGTCCCCCCACCCCAAGTAGCTGAGATTCTGGTGGAGGCCAGGAAACCCTCAACCAGATCTACTTATGCCATGAAATGGAAGCGGTTCTCTATTTGGGCCGCCTCCAATGATGTCGAGCCTTTCTCGTGCTCTGTTGGCCGGCTTCTGGATTACCTGCGATACCTCTTTAATCTGGGTCTCAGCCATTCATCCTTAAAGGTTCACATGGCAGTCATTCCGGCCTATCATGTCCCCTTTGCAGAGAGAACGTTTGCTCAGCTGGAGGTCTCTAAGACCTTTTGGAGAGGGGTCCTTCACTTATGACCCCCATCCGGATTCCTGCCCCTCCTTGGGATCTGAATTTCATTTTAGAGAAGCTTACTCTGCCTCCTTTCGAGCTGGCAGCCTCAGTGGACCTAAAGTTCCTTTCTTGGAAGACTGTCTTCCTAGTGGCCATTACTTCTGCTTGACCGATTTCCGCGCTCCAGGCCTTGATGTGTAAAATCCCGTATTTGATTTTTCACAAGGAACATGTGGCTCTGCGTACCAACCCTAAGTTTCTCCCTAAGGTGGTAGCGGAATCGACGCTAAATCAATCCATAGAGTTGCTTGCCTTTTTTACACAGCACTCTAATCAGGGAGAGTACCTCCTGCATACTTTGGATGTTCACCGAATTCTGAGATACTACACCACCAAGACGAAGGATCCCAGAAAGACTGATTAACTGTTCGTCTCTTTTGCTCATAAAAGAGAAGGCAATGCTGTTTCTAAGCAATGCCTATCGAAATGGTTGGCTCATTGTATCACTTTCTGTTACGACAAGTACAACAAGACCCTGCCGGGTCAAGTTAGAGGCCACTCCACCAGCGGGGTCGCTGCCTCTGCAGCTTGATTCAAAAATGTGTCAGTGGCTGACATTTGTGCAGCCGCCACTTGGACTTCTGTCCATACCTTTTCGAAACATTACAGTTTGGACATTGCCTCTCGCCATAGAGCAGGCGTCGGTCTGACTGTTTTGCAAGGCCTCCTTTCCTAAGGCCTTCACAACCAGAGGGTCTACTTCTGAGTAGCTTTCCTCCTTCCGTTTGCTTCTCCTTGTTCCGGACTGCTTGGGATTCAGTGCTATATGTAATTACCTACTGCAAGAGCCCTCTCGAAGTAAGATAGTGCAGTTACTGTACGTAAAAACTTACCGTAACAGTAGATCTTCGAGAGAGGCTCTTGCAGTAGGTAACACCTTCCCACCTTCCATCTCCCTAAGCTTTTTCAGCTCCTTTTCCAGGAAGGGAAGTATCCACTTCTCTCTCTTCTTGTGTTTTGGCCTTTGGCAGGAAAGAACTGGAAGGCGGGCGTGGGGGACCACCCCTTTATACTGACGCCGCATGATGTCAGTCACCTGAGGTGGGGGTAGTCCCCCGCCAGAGACTGCTAGCTAGAAATTTTTCCGTTGGGTCCTGACGCCAGCCGGCATCAGTCCTATATGTAATTACCTACTGCAAAGCCTCTCTCGAAGATCTACTGTTACGGTAAGTTCTTACGTAACTATACTTTCTAAGAGTGGTATACAGTTCACATGCACACAACCCACCTGACCTCCCCTGGCAATGTGACACCCAGATCTCTGCTTCTAGCATGCAAAGATCTGACATCACAGGGTGGGGCCAGAGGGTATACCACCTGGGTGGTGAGAGGAACTAGCTTACCTTGAAGACATTCCAATGACTCAGCTGTCACCAGGATGACTAGTAAGGTGTGGATGTGAACTTCATACCACTCTTAGGACTACGGTTACAGTGAGTAGCCTATCCCCCCCCACCCCCGTGAGTACATCCAGAGCTACTGTTCTGGTTATCACTATAGTATTACAAAATATTCTTTGGGTATATCTACGTCATCAGATCACACCTATGGAACTCAGCTGTGAGGCGTCAAATTCCCACAGAAGTTTTTTTCTGCAGGAGTCTATTAGGGGCTGCCCACGCCGATGTCCAGCTCCGACGGCACATGCTGTATAAAAGCGCAGGCAGCCCCGCTCCCTCCTCAGTTCTTTCTCTTCGTTGACCATTCACGCACGGACTGCATGGAAGCTTCATCGCTCGGTTTGACCACCAAAACTACTTACCTTTTATCTTTTCTACTTGTCTTTGAATCACTTTACTTTAAAGTGATTCTTTTGTTCTTTTATGTTGAGAACTAATCCCTCATCTTCTCTTTTTCATTGTTGCTACTGCAGAAAGAATATTTCTTCAACTGATGAACACGAACTCTGTGTCTGCTGTCTTGGGTCTAGACACAACGTCCTCAGTTGTGAGTCCTGCCTGAAGTTCAGCCTCACCACCCAGCACCAGCAGAGAGCAGGGGTCTTCTGGGTCCCCCCAGTCGCTGGCATCTTCTTCAGGTTCCCAGGCCACCAAGGCCCAGGACAAATCCTCGGGGAAATATTCTCATAGGGACAATGACCGGCCAAAAAACTGGTCCCCCCATCAGCGATCCTGGTCCCTGTTGGATTCCTCCTCCTCTTCTCCCGGGTTTGCTTTGTCAACCACTTCGGCATTGATGCCTCACTCCATGCAGTCCTCTGCTCCTATCAGGCCCCCAATGGAGGAATCTTCTCCCAGCTGTCACAAGGCTGGGGAGGGGCTATTGGCCTCTGGGTCGTCAGCCCTACTCCTTCCGTCAAGACCTCTCGGCCCGTCCGCTACCACTGTTGCTAGCGGTTCATCATCGGAGCTGGCCTACACGCCCCCTTCATCGACACCTGTGTTGACGACGATTCCTATTCCCGCCGTTTATTTAGTTTTATTTATTTACGAGATTTACCAGGAAGGCATACTGAGCAACATGCTTGATTCCAGATGCGACCTGGGGGCCGAGACCCAATACATAACATGGAATTTAATACATATGCAGTACAATATGGGAAAGCAAAGGCTTACACCTATAAAC
Source organism: Neoceratodus forsteri (assembly GCA_016271365.2). Lineage (NCBI taxonomy): Eukaryota > Metazoa > Chordata > Ceratodontiformes > Ceratodontidae > Neoceratodus > Neoceratodus forsteri. The sequence goes on along the minus strand of CM057449.1, from coordinate 1,820,305,045 downwards.
ATTTGGCAGAAAGTTACAGACAAGGGTAGATACATACAGTGTAAAGAACTGGAGGGTAGTGTACATTTGATATACATTTAGACTACAACAGCATAATAGTAAAAAATGTTAGTTGTAACAGGAGCAGCTGGAGGAGAAATGCGCTCTGAGTAGTAGGTTGCGATGGTAGGGATTTGGTGCGTGTCTTATGAGGGCAGGTAGGGACCTTAATGCTGTTCTTTCTTCCATTACCACGTCTCTCATTCAGCAGTGTGTTTCACAGCCCAGGCCTTCGTCACCCTCACCGTTGGGTACTGCTTTGGCATTGAAGCCAGTCTGACCCGTTCGCCCTGTGCCTTCCAAAGAGCTGTCAGTGCTACAGCCATCAGCTCCTGCATCAGAGCATGCCGATTTCAAGGAGAAATACCACCCTGACCTCATTCTCCCTGAGGAAGAGGATGAAGAGGAAGACACTAAAGTGGATTCCTCTGATAAGTCCTCTGTCTCCTCCAGGAGTGAGGACTCAGTTAAACACACCCAGCCCCCGCCCCCGAGGACTCCTCTTTCATTAGCATTACGAGCAGCGCTCTTCCTCTATGGGGTTTCAGACTGAGGAACAGGATGAAAGGAGGAGGAATCTGGTGGAGTTCTTGGAGATCTCAGAATCTTCTTGGACTCAAGTCTCCACCACTCAGTCATACTAATGGGATAGCGTCAGAGGTGCAAGGACCCCGCGGGAGCCACAGATTTTCAGAGCGTCCAGCACCAGGATAGGACCACGCATGCGCGGCACCGCAAGACTAGCTTGTGCCTATGTAGGCAGTCTCAGCGTTGACCCCCCAGCCACCTCAGTTCCTTTTCTCCTGGGTTGAATGCAATTGATGTTGACGCTGCCTGACTTGAGTCAAAAGCTTTCGCCTATACAAGGCAGCATTAAGCCTTTCAGTATTCGCTTAACATTTTTAGTGCATTCTTTTTATTTTAAAGAAGAAGAAAAGATGTATAAAAATAAATTCTTACTTGCCATCAACGGAGTCGACCTTAGATGGTAGCAGTGATGGTAGGAAGACTTCGTTTGAAAGTTGTTATGGCAGAGGGGCGCTGTGTCCAGTCTGCTTCCCTTCATGAAGGGGGGGTCTGACCACGGGAAGTCCTGTGCTTGGTGGGGGGGGGGGGAGTCCACCAAAGCACAAAACTGGCGGTTTCGGGGATCTGGCTCCGCTTGACCTCAAGCTCTTCTTCCTCCTTTTGGGGTAAGAAGAATCGGTACCGCTCGAGGTTGCAGTCTCGTACATCTGCGCGGGGATTATCAGTGGTGTGGGGCAATAGGCCTGAACCTAATGGTGGTTTCCCCATGGCTCCGCTGCTAACGGCCACATTCTTTGACACCGGATTCCATCTCTGTCCTTGATGGAGTTCCGGTGAGCAGTTTCACCTTTGTGCCCCTCCTTTGGAGCAAGGGGTTTGGCTTCTGTCCAGTTTTCCTGGCCGGTGTTCCCGGTTCACTCATTAGACAAGGTCCTCCCTCACCTTCCCGCAGACATGCAGACCACGGTCAGGCAGGTCTGTAATCATGGCTGTGCTGTTGCGAAACAGCAGCTCCAGACATCCCTGGACATAGGTGATTCCTCTGCCCGCTCTGTAGCAGCCACCTGTGGCCACTCACCTCAGGGCTTGTCTGAGGCTTTCCTCCTTCCTGGCGGATACTCAACATAAGTTAGCTGACGTGCCCTTCCTAGGCACCGACTTGTTCAGTCCAGGAGTGGCCAGTCACCTTCAGTGCATAGAGCAGTCCAGTGCCACCTTGGATGCCACTTCTGTGAAAGGTTCTTCGGGCAAGAACCAGCAGAAGAGAAAGAAGAAGCCATTTCGGCACTCTTCCCCTGCGGTCAGACAGCCCTCCTATCAAGGAGGTCAGCAACAGGCTCAAGCTTGGCTCCCACATCTCAAGCAGGGTCCTCAATAGTCCCGTAAAGGAGGCTGAGGTGCAGGTCCAGGAGCCTCCTCCTCCTCCTCTAAGCCTGCTCAGTGACGAGTTGGGGGTTGCCATCCCTACACCCATCACGCCAGTTTTGGGTCCTCCCGTGGGGAGCCAGCTCCGCCACTTTCTTTCCGCCTGGTCTGATATCACCTCGGACAGGTGGGTTCTCAACGTGGTCTGTCAGGGACTGCCCTTAGAGTTTGAGCAGTACCCTCCCAGCTGAGCCCGCGCCCCTCGGGAGGAAAGGATCTCAGCTTGCACTCAGTCGGCTCTTCGAGACAATGTAGCTCGGCTCCTCCACAAGGAGGCAGTAGCTCCAGTGCCGGATCCTCCTACAGACCTGGGCTTCATGTCCAGGTACTTCCTGGTGGTCAAGCGGACAGGGGGGCTGGTGCCCCATCCTAGATCTTCACGACCTGAATCAATATCTCAGGTCCCGCACCTTCCGGATCTGAACCAGATCATACCATCCCTGGAGCGAAACATGTGGTTCTGTTCACTGGATCTACAGGATGGATTCTTTCACGTCCCAATCCGTCTGTCCCATCAGCGGTTCCTCCGCTTCAGGGTCAAAGGGACCCTGTACGAGTTCTGAGCCATGCCGTTCAGCCTGTCTTCGGCCCCATGGGTCTTCAAGTGCATTGAAGTGGTGGCAGCCCACCTTCGGCATCGAGGAGTCTGAATTTACCCTTACCTCAACGACTAGCTCTTGGTAGGTTCCTTCCTTCAGGAGGAGGAGGGGTCCAGGGATCTGGCTGTCCGAACCTGCTCCCCACTCGGCCTCCTGATCAACGAGGCCAAGTCAGAACTCATGCCCTCTCAGGTGATGGGCTTTATCGGGGCAGAGCTAGACTCTTGTCAAGCCAGAGCTCGGCTCCCAGCAGACATGGCGGAGGTTATCTCCTTCCTTGCCCGATCATTTCTGGTTGGGCACTTGCACCCTTCCCGGGACTTTCCGCACCTTCTGGGTTGCATGGCGGCGTGCACTTCAGTGGTCTGTTGGGCCAGATGGCACATGCGCCCCTTCCAATGGGAACTGGCCACCCAGTGGACTCAGCGCTACGGTCATTTCAACCAGCTGATCACTGTAACCCGGAAGATGTGGGACGCTCTCCAATGGTGGACCGCCCCAGACCGGTTGCAGGAAGGGATCCCATTTGTCCGGCCCGAGCCGATGGTCGTTCTCACGACCGATGCCTCTCTCATGGGCTGGGGAGCCCACATGATGGACAGCAGGACCCATGGGTTCTGGACCCCCGAGGAATCCCGATGCCACATCAACCTGTTGGAGCTCAGAGCAGTCAGACTGGCACTGTCAGCTTTCGTTCCTCAGCTCTGGGGTCAAGTGGTTCAAGTCCAGACGGACAGTACCACGACCATGTACTACCTCAACAAACAGGGCGGCATGCACTCCCATCTGCTGTGCAAGGAGGTGCTCCACATCTGGACCCTCGTAAGCTGGTTGGAGGTGGATCTCCGAGCCATTCATGTGGCAGGAGCCTCGAACCAGCTGGCGGATGCTCTCAGCCGCATAGGCTAGACATCCCATGAGTGGTCTCTCCATCTAGAGGTAGCTTACAGTCTGTTCTCCTGTTGGGTCAAACCGTTGCTGGACCTGTTTGCCTCCAGGGAAAACACCAAGCTGAGGCTGTTCCATGCCTGGTCTCCTAAGCAGGGTTTGCTGCAGGGGGCTGCCTTCTCGAGGCCATGGACCCCAGGCCTCCTCTACACCTTCCCTCCATTTCCCTTGATCCATAAGGTGTTACTCAAGGTGAGGAGGGACAAGGCAAAGGTGATCCTGGTAGCCCCAGATTGGCCGTGCCAGTTCTGGTATCCAGATCTCCTCAGCCTCAGCTGCAGGCCCCCGGAGCGGCTTTGCACACGCCCGGACCTGATATCACTGAACCAGGGGAAGGTATTCCATCCGGACCTTCAATCCCTGCACCTCACAGCCTGGTACCTGAGCGGCTAGAGTTCCAGGCTCTGGGTCTTTCTGAGGTTGTCTACACCGTGGTGGAGGCATCTCGAAAGGAATAGACCAGGAAATGTTATGCCTTCAAATGGAAGAGATTTTCCATTTGGTGTCAGATTAAGAGTCTGGACCCCTTATCTTGCTCTGTGGCTGACATTCTCGACTACCTTTGGTCTCTCTCCAAAGGGAGTCTGCAGTCATTGACCCTTAGAGTGCACCTGGCAGCCATTTCTGCTTACCGGGCACGGGCCGGTCAGCTGACATTGGCACAGGAGACAGTGGTCGGGCGCTCCTTCAAAGGCTTGGATCACATATCCCCTCTGGTGCGTGAACCTCCACCTCCGTGGGATCTACTGCTGGTTTTGTCAAAGCTCATGGGCAAGCCATTTGAACCCATGCACAAGCGTGAGCTTTCACACTTGTGGAAGATGGCCTTCCTGGTGGCTATCACGTCAGCCAGGACGACAGGGGAGCTCCATGTGCTTTCGGTGGACTCCCCTTATTTGGTCTTTCACACGGACAAAGTTGTCCTGCGCCCCCACCCGAAATTACTTCCGAAGGTGGTGTCAGAGTTCCACCTTATCCAGGTGTTGACTCTGCCAGTATACTACCCTAACTACACCTCGGACGCCGAGTGCAGTCTCCATACTTTAGACCTGAGACGTGCTCTCTCCTATTAAAAGGAGAGAACAGCGGAAATTCATGGAGAGGTTTCGCCAGCTGTTTGTCACCTACAGTATGCTGAAGCCGCTTCTGGCAGACCTGCAGCCAAACGGAGCATTGCAAGGTGGATTGCATCATGCATAGGTCTGTGCTATGAGTTGGCTGGCAAGAAGCCTCCCAGAGGGATAAGAGTTGATTCTACTCGCCATACTGCTGCATCGGTGGCTGCTTCCAGGGACATCCCTATCCAGGAAATTTGTTGGGCTGCTACCTGGAAGTCAGCAAACACCTTCATCACCCACTACCACATCGACCTTGAGTCACGCCGGGATGCTGGTTTTGGGGCCTCAGTTCTCCAGTCTCTGTTCCCTAAGTAGGGGGGTGTGCGCCTTGCCTCCCTCCTCCCAGAGAACTTCTTGGAGTCTGCCAAGAAGTGTGGATGAACAACAAATATTTGCTCCTAGAAGAACAGGTTACTCACCTGTAACAGTAGTTGTAGGAGTGGTATATGTTGTTCATCCACACACACCCCCACCCGACCTCCCCGGCTCCGGGCGCACAGCCTTGCTTCCAGCGGGCTAAGATCTGGCGTCATGGGGCGGAGCCGAGGTATTTACCACCCGGGTGGGAGGGAGGAGCCAGCTTGAAGACTTCTGGCAAGATTTAAAGGGGAAAGGGACATGCCAAGAAGTGTGGATGTACAACATGTACCACTCCTAGAACTACTGTTACAAGTGAGTAACCTGTTCGTACTGTTCGGCAGAACAGGTGTCGATGTTACCTTTTCTACAGACCTCCTCTTCCGCAGAGGTTGTTGCGAAGTGTTTTTCCATGGAATGAAGTCCTGTTCTGTGGAATAATTTCCACAGATCCTGGTAGGTGGAGGTCCGTGTGGGGTCCTGTGAAATTCCAACAGTTTTCCGCTGTTGAAACTCTTGTTCTGTGCTGTTCTGCTAGTGGAATTCCACATTCCGTGCAGCACTTTGTCTGCTCTATAAGTGGCATTGAGCTGCTCGACACCATTCCTGGTGGCAGAGTCTCTAGTGATTCTGACCTAGACCTCTTTTTGGAGGTTCTTCTGAGGTAGAAGTGCACCTGTCCTACTTGTCAGAGAGAAAGCGAATGACTCATTTTAGAGACTGGAATGCTAGCCTTCTCTTTCAGCAGAGTCTATGATGGAAGATCTTCTTTTCAGTTTTTTCTCAGGGATATGGGGTCTACCATAACATATCAGTCTTCTTCTGTGGACCAGAGACTTCTGCGTGTGGGCTCCTTTCAGTCGTCAGTACAGTTACACCCTGTGGAATGCACTAATTCAATGGTCAGGAGCCTTCCAGAATCTTCCGCTTCCTTGATAGGGGTATATAGTCCCCTGTGATACTGCCTTATGGTGACTCCATCAGCAACGGGCGATAACATCTCCTCAGCTGTGATTATTGGTCCGGTCCCAGGTTTCAGTTATTGATGCTTAGGTTCCCCCTGCCCCTCAGATGGACATCTTTATCATTCTTGTATCAGGCAGTCCCTTCAAAGTACAAGCCTGAGAGCCTTGTCAGGCTCTAACTAATTGTTTAAAAAAAAAAAATCATTACAGCAGAGGGTCTAGCCTGAAACTACCTGATACCATCCTTCTGGATCCGGCCCAGGTTCCGCCTCAGCTGCCTGAGGTGGTCGTATCTAGACTACGGTGGAGAGCACCTGACTTCTACTCCTAGGGAAGTCCAATCCAGCGGAGATATGGGTCATCAGATTTCTCCGAGAGGGATTTTCTCTTAATTCAGAGATGTTCCCTAGACCTAGGCGGCAGCCCAGTCTGTTTTTTTTTTTTTTCTGTCAGACTCTCTTCTCTTAGATCAGAGCCTCAGAGCAACAGAAGTGAATCCACAAGTCGGAACACAGGTTCCTACTTCCTTGCTTGCTCCAGGTTAACAGACGGCATGCTATGGGTTCTTGGTATTCATACCTTTGCTTCCTGCACATTGGTTCCATGCCAGTCGCTCCGAGCTAGACTCTTCGGAAGCAGTTGCTCAGCTCTCCTCTCTCTTTCCCAAGAGGGTTTTTTCTGTTTAAGGGAAGGTGTCAGTTTCACCTTCCCAGCAGCTCCTTCTCTTAGGAGCTCCCCTAGACTCCTACAGGACAAGGGAAGCCCTCTGTCACAGAGTTTTTCACTTTGGGCAGATGTCAGAATTGTGATTTTTCTTTTTTTTTTTTTCAACAATCAAGGTGGAGCATTTCCTACCCCCTTGTACAGGAAGGCCATAGTGAGTGGTGCCTTGAGCACGTCGTGCCAGTTTCAGTCGTTGTACAGTCACTTTCGATGACTGGGACAGCCCTAGTCTGGTCCTTTCTGCATCCCCTCTTAATGCAGGTCTGCCTCTATCCCGCTTCAGAATTCCAGACCCTGGTGTCTTCTCTCAGGATCATTATCGCAGTAGATAAGTTCTCTTGTACATTTTTTCCTTCCTTTCCTTAGTTCAGAGAGTAATGCTCGAGTTGTAGGCAGGCTGGAGCAGAGTAATTCCTCATTGGAATGGAAGTGGGTAGACTATGTCTCTTCCAGACCTTCGCAGATGTCCTCTAACTCGCGTATCAGCCTTCCACCTGGAAGACTTACATGGTTAAATGGAGACCTTCTCCATTGGTGATCAAATTCCACCTGGATCCTTCGGTGCCCACGAAGTAATGTGTTCAAGTGCCTTTTGGACCTGCCATTCTCAGGTCAGTCTTACTTGGTAGTGGACGTACACATCTGCACCTTTTTCGGTCTAGCTTGAACCAGTAGACATTCCTGTAGCTCTTACTGTGTCCCAAGTTTTTGTCTTAACTCCAGAAGACAAGGGTGCACCCCCTTCTCTCTCTAGTGTTAGGACGGTTCTTTTGACAGAACAAAAAGCTATACCTTGAGCAATTTTTGGTAGCTTCAGCATGTCTCAGCTAGATTAACTTCTTGCCCTGAGATTTTTCATCAAGGTTAAGTAGCATGTCTTCGACACTACTAATCCTTGTCTCGGACCAAATTGAGAGGCCGGGTTTGCCGCTCTACTATAGTGGTTGTGGCTTCCTAGCAGAGACTCGTAATGTGTACATTGCAGTCTTCTGCAAGGTGGTAAGTTCAAGCTCAAGTGCATACCTTGTAAAGCACTATGTTCTGGATGTCCTTTCTAGACAGCTCTTATCTTGGCAGGACAATCCTTTGGACTTCCTCTCTGGGTGAGCCCTATCTCTGACCACCCTACTCAGGGTGGGTTGGTTTTAGCTTGGTACTTTCCCATTAGTGTGAATGAGTGGTGGAGACTTGAGTCCAGGAAGATGGAAATCACGTACTAACCGTAATTCTTGATCTTCTTGCACGCAGTCACCACCACTCAGTCAGCCTATCTCCACCATCCCCTGTGCTCACTCGTTTTGTTTCCTTGATCTTCACTGTCAGGTTGTTCTAGCTGTAAGGACATTGTTCAATTGCCCCTTTTTGCATGGGTCATCCGGTCTTCACAGGCCGGAGTTTAGGATAAGTTATTTTGTTAGTTACGCTTGCACCTCCTCAGTCGAAAAGATACTGAGGCGGTTGGGGAGGGTTGATGCCAAGACAGCCCACACACCCAGCTAGTCTGCAGTACACGCCACGCGCGGGTCCTATCCCGGCACCAGCTCCTCTGAAAATTTTTGGCTCCCGTGGGGTCCTAGTGCCTCTGGCACTATCCCATTAGTGTGACTGAGTGGTGGAGACTGTGTCCAAGAAGATTAATAATTAAAGTAAGTACGTAATTTCCATTTCTCCACCCAAAGTTATCCCTCCTCTACTGCCAGCATTGAATGATGTTGCCACTGCGGCCTGGCACAAACCCAACCTGATACCAGCCATGCCCAGAAAGGCTGACAAACTTTACCAGGCACCTTAGGGGCTGCTTTTTTATGCTGTTTAGCCAGAAACTGACTCAGTGGTTATTAAGGACGTTAATGACAGAACTAAGGCCCCTAAGCACCCTAGTTCCCTACCCCCTGACTGCAAATCTAGGAGGCTAGACCTCTGGGGCAAGACAACTTTTGGTTAGGCTTTAGGATTGCCAGTTTCTTGGCTCAAAAGATAAAGTACCAGAATACCCTCTGGAGGAAGAGCAAAGCTTCTGCTCAGGCCCTCCGTGAGTGTTACCAGAGACAAGAGCTTCTTAAAGTGCTCCAGGCCTCAGAAGATATCAGTAAGCATCTTCTCAGAGCCACCTATGATATTTCTGATACTATAGCCAGTGCAGCTGCCTCCAGCATTTGCCTCAGAAGGCACTCCTGGCTTAGAGTCTCTGATTTTGTGGCTGACGTCCAACAAAAGGTGTTGAATGCCCCTTTTGGTCACATACTTTTTGGACCAGATGTGCAGATATTATCAATGACCTGCAGGGCTGTTTGGTCTGTCCAGTCCCCTTACCATACCCAGCCCGGGAGTAGACTGAGGCCCTCCTTTTGTAAGGTCTCTCACAAGTCCAGTTCCAGAACCAAGCTCCAGCGCAAACGCAGGGCCAGTTCTGCCTTTCCTGACCCCTTCTCTACCTCTGGTTCTTCTGCCAATCAACCCAGAGGAGGAGGTGCGGCCCTGGCCACTGGTTCAGCTTCAGCCTAACTCCTTGACAGACCCCACTCCTCTTTTTCCAAGCCAGTAGGTAGTGGTCAGAGGTCAGTTCTCCCTCCATCTGTCTCAGTGGAGAACCATCACATCAGATGCTTGGATCCTGCAGCTAATCAAACAGGGCCATGCTGTAGAGCTTCTAGAACAGCCTCCAGATGTTCCCCCAGTCCCCACCTTTTATTCCCCAGACCACACAGAGGTGCTCAGGGAGGAGGTCTTCACCTTGCTGCATGAGAGGGCCATAGAACCAGTGCCCAGGCAGCAAAGGAACAAGGGGTTCTACTCCAGGTTCTTCTTGGTTCCCAAAGAACAGAGGACTTGAGGCCCATTCTAGACCTCAAGGAGCTGAGCCTTTTTATTTAGTACAAAAAGTTCCGGATGGTCACTCTGCATGGCCTTCTTCCTTTGCTCAAGCCGGGAGACTGGCTATGCTCCCTCAATATGCAGGATGCCTATCTGCATATCATGGTTTGCCCCCCTCACAGGAGTTACCTGCGGTTCCTGTTCCAGGGTCAGCATTACCAGTTCAGGGTATTGCCCATTGGCTTATCCTCTGTGCCATGGATATTTACCAAATGCTTAGCAGCTATAGCGGCAGCCCTTTGGCGCAAAGGCGTTTATGTGTTCCCATACCTGGATGACTGGTTATTGAAAGCCCAGTCCAGGAAGCTCCTGTTGTCGACTCTCGAATGCACACTGCAGTTACTCTATTCCATGGGTGTCGCTGTCAATTGGACCAAGTCTGTACTGACCCTGTCTCAGCAGTTTTGCAGTACATTGGAGCAGTCCTGGACTCTACTCAAGGCAAGGCCTTCCTCCCTCAAGACCAGGCAGACCACCTCATTGCCCAGTCCCAGGAGGTGGCTCAGAGCCGGCACATCCCAGCCAGGATGTTCCTCAGGCTATTCGGCCTAATGGCCATGACTGTTGTTATGGTCCCTTTGGCCAGGCTACACTTGAGGATCCTTCAGTGGACCCACAAGGTCCAGTGAGATCAGCGCTCAGATGATCTAGACCAACTGGTCCTTGTCTCCTCTCCAGTACACAGAGTGCTTCACTGGTGGATGGACCCAGTCAATCTCATTAAGGGGGGTCCCCTTTCCTATCTCCACTCCTCACCAAATCCTCAACACGGATGCTTCGGGTCTGGACTGGGGAGCCCACCTAGGTCCTTATCAGACCCAGGGTCTACAGTCCCGCTGGGAGACTCACCTCCACATAAATGTCCTAGAAATGCAGACAGTTCTGTACGCCTTCCAGGCCTTCTAGAACCATCTCTCTCCAGGCCCTCTGCTGGTGTAGTTGGGACAGTCTCAGTGTGGTCTGTTACATCAACAAGCAAGGGGGGACCCATTCTTACCCTCTGTGTTGGGAAGCAATCAGGGTCTCTTACTGGGCTCCAGATTGTGGTCTAGAACTGTCAGCCGTCCATGTGCCAGACACCCAAAATACTTCGGCAGACAGCCTCAGCAGGTCACAGTCCAAAATGCACGAGTTGAAACTGCTGACCTCAGTGGTAAAAGACCTGTTCCACAGATGGGGTCATCCAAAGTTGGACCTTTTTGCGTCTCCACTCAACGGAAAACTGCCACATTTCTGCTCGCCAGATCCAAGGCCTGGAGCTTTCTACTGAGATGTGTTATCCCTCTCCTGGAAGATAGGTTTCCATATGCCTTCCCACCCTTTCCTCTGAATCAGAGGGTGCTCATCAAGCTAGAGATGGAGGGTGTCACCCTGATTCTAGTTGCTCTGTTCTGGCCTCGGCAGATATGGTTTCTATTACTGCAACAATTGACTGTGGAGCCTCCAGTCCCCCTGCCCCTCTACAGGAACCTGCTGATGCAAGCTCAAGGGACCCTGGTCCATCTGAACCTCAAGTTCCTCCACCTACATGTATGGCTCCTGAGGACATAGCCATTGCTCGGTTTGGTGTGTCTCAGAAGGTGGCTGATGTTCTGGTAGCTGCCAGGAAACCTGCCACTAGGGCTGCTTACTCTATGAAATGGAAGCAGTTTGCTGTCTCTACCGCTTCTCGTGGTCTAGACCCTTTCACTTGTTCAGTGAACCAGATTCTGGAGTATCTTATGTCCTTGTCTGATGCAGGCCTCCAGTACTTCTCTCTTAAAGTGCACTTGTCAGCCATGTCAGCCTTTCATGTGCCTGTTGATGGCTTTACTGTGGCACAGCTGGATGTGGCCTGTACTTTCCTGCAAGGCATTTTCCACTTAAAGTCTCCTATCTGTAATTCAGTTCCAGCTTGGGACCTGAATTTTGGTCTGAAGAAACTTACCCTGCCTCCATTTGAGCCAGCTGTGTCTTATGAGTTATGCTTTGTGTCGTGGAAAACGTTATTTTTAGTTGCTGTTACTTCTGTTTGATGAATTTCAGAGCTACAGGTTCTCATGTATAAGCAGCCTTGTTTGATTTTACACTAAGACAGGGTATCTTTGTGTACTAACCCTATGTTTCTTCCTAAGGTGGTGTCTGAGTTTACGTTTAATCAATCCATCCACCTGCCATTTTCCAGAGCATGCCAATCTCGGGGAAGCATTGCTCCATACTTTGAATGTGCATAGAATTTTGCCTTACTATACAAACTGTATGAGGCACTGCAGGAAGTCCTCTCAGTTGTTTGTTTCTTTCACCCCGGGCAGAGAGGATGTTCCATTTTCGAAATGGTGCTTGTCCAAATGGTTGGGCAGCTGTATTATTTTTTGTTACAGTAAGGAACTTCCTGGGGTTGTTAAGGGCCATTCCACCGGGGTATGGCCACTTCAGTTGCCTGTTTCACAGGCATGTCTGCAGCCGAGATTTGCGCTGTTGCCACTTGGAGTACTGTCCCTACTGTCGCCAAGCACTACAGTCTGGACATTGCCTCCAGAAGGGCAGGCTTTGCCGTAACTGTGCTTCAGGGCCTTCTTTCTCTGTCCTCTTGCTACACAGACTGTTCTTGCTCTCAGCACTGCTTGGGACTCATTCCATAGGTGTGACCTGATGATAGAGATCTCCCTGAAGAAATTAGAACAGTTAACGTAAGAACTTATAACAGTAGATCTTCAAGAAAATCTCTGTCATCAGATCATACCGTCCTGTCTCTCTCTCTGTCTCTCTCTCGCTCTCTCCAGCTCAGCTGTCCTGCTGCCCTAGCCTTTCTGCTATCTGGGCACCTTTTCTCTCTCCTCGGTTACCTGGTTGGACTCCTGTCTTCCATGTCTTCTAGCTAGGGAAAGAATTGAGGAGGGAGTGATGCCGCCTGTGCTTTTATAGGGTATGTAACGTCTGAGCCTGATATCGGCTTGGGTGGCTCTTAATAGACTACTGCATAAAAAGGCTTCTGTGGGATCCTGATGCCTGACGGTTGAATTCTGAAGGTGTGACCTGATGACAGAGATTCCCTCGAAGATCTACTGTTATGGTAAGTTCTTACTCAACTGTTCTTTCCAAGACCATGTGAGAGAGACATTCTAACTGCAGGGTCTGTTGTCGGGGAATGGGGGTCTCCCTGTTAAGCTCCCCAGGCTAATACTAATTTCCTTTTGTTTTCTTCTGTTGTTTGTGTATTTATTTATTTATTTAAATTTCCTAGATATTCCATTCCCAGTGCATTAGAAACAACACATTTTGTGCATTGCAGTTTTGGTATTTTCAGCACCCAAAAAATTGCGCTGTATAGAAAAAGAACTTCAGAGATCTAAAATAAAGAATAACACTACAGATCTTACTTCAAGAGAGTTCTTGCACTAGGTCTTCACATATAGTACTACGCCCCCTGGCCTCGGGTCCAAACGGAAAACTTGTAGATAGCAATCCGCCCCTGACATCGGGCATCATGATGTCAGCCTGGCTATAAAAGAGGCGGTCCCGCGCCCGCTCTCCAGTTCTTTCCCGCCGTCGCCTCAGTAACGTTCAGCACATGATAGAACAGCAATCATACAGCTGCCATTTTTAACTATTTTTTCTCCAATTGTTTCGCTCATATTTGATGTCTTCTAGACAGAAGAAGAAGTGCTCAAAGTGCGGCGCTCAAATCCCGCACGGGGATGACCATTACTGCTGCCTCCTCTGCCTTGGTTCCAAGCACAACACCCAGGAGTGCTCCATCTGCCTGGCCTTCAACCAGGCATCCCAAACCAGGTGTCAGCGGACCCTTGAGGCCCATCTTCTGACCCGACACTAGCATAGATGGAAAAGGAACTCCAGGAACTGCAGGATAGGTCGTTGCCGTCGTCGCCCGGCCAAAAAAAAGAAGAAAAGCAAGGAGAAGTGCCGGGACAGGAGTCCGTCACCACGTGGGAGGCCCTCCAAAACTGTGAGTACTTCTGCCAGTGCCCCGTCTGCTTCTTTAGGCTGGGCACCTTCTCCCCCTCCTGCCGAGGTGAGCGGGCAGCTGGCGGTAGCCTCTCTGGAGGTTTCTGTGAAGTCACCCTGCCTAGCCGATAAGACACTCCTCGACCCCGTCAAAGGGCACACGGCTCCTGCTGATCAGTCTAGCGGCAGTCTCCGGACTTCCACTAGCCCGGCACGGTCCGATCAGCCGGACAACGGCTCCTCCGTCGCCCACCCGGATCTTTCCACTCTCTTGTCGGGCTCCAGTTTGGCCCCCGATGCTGGACAGAGTCCTCTAGGGTTTTACATCCCAGGGACTTGCTACCTGATCCGCTGATTTTCCTGCCAGCGAGATCACCTTCGGACCTACCGTTGGGGCTCCTTCTGGACCTCCCCCTCTTGCCAAGCTTTCCGCCGTCCCTGGACATTGGTCTGCCACCGGCTAGGGATCTTCTCATGGAGCCGAGGCGCCATGGCATTTCCCCTGGCAAGACCAGATCCTCCGGGCGGGTTTCCAGACTCAGACCCAATTGTCCCGACTCCAGGTGGCCCGCCGTCGACTTCACAATATCCAACGCCAGGCCATGTGCCTCCGACGCCGGGATACCCGACGTCGGGATACCCTGGGTACTCGTACTGTCTACAGACAGGTTTTTACTACCCTTCTTGGCCACAATACCCAGGTTATCCTACCTTCCAGCCTCCTCCTCCGCCACCACCGGTGCTGGAGACCGCACCCCAGTGGTGGCAGGAGGCCAGAACCCAGCTGCTGTCGGAGCTCAGGCAGTCGGTGGGGGAAACTCCCCAGCCTAGGGCCCCCCTCCAGCGCCTCCTTCTGGCAGAGCCTCGGGTTCTCTTGCTGCGGGTACCGCTGGTATGGAAGCTTCCATTCCCAGCGGCTCCGAGCCCTCTGATACGGAATCTGACACTGAACCTTCAGACCCCAGATCTCCGGTTGAGGTTCCTCCCAATGAGTCACTGATGTCTCCACTAGAGGACCCATCTTTTGGAGACCTCTTGCACACCATACAGGCAGCCGGAGGCTGGCCCCCAAAAGAGGTAGATCTGCAACGAAAAAGGCTAGCAAAGCACCTGGCTCTTGCTACATCTGATCCCATCCCCATCCTCCCATGGATGGGACCTCATGAGAACTTGGTGACCACAATATGGCAACAACCGTCCTCCATACCAGCGGTCTCCAGGAAGGCAGACCGGACCTATTATCCCCCGGAAGGGATTCAACACCTTAACTCCCATCCTAAGCCTGACTCCATGGTAATTACTGCCGCTCACGACTGGTCAGTCCAGCCGAAACACCCGAGTTCCTCACCACCAGACAAGGACTCTCGTCAGTTAGACCAGTTCGGGCGAAAAATCTATTCTTCTTCCTCCTGTGGCATTAGATCTCCCAACCATGTCTGCACATGGTTGCTTTCCAAAAATCTACTCTTTAGGAGCTGGAAAGGGATCTACTTGAGGTTCAGGATGAAAACCTTAGGAAGAAGCTCCTGGACAAGGTCAGGATGGGAAAGTCCTTGTGTCGTCACACCCTCCGAGCGACGTACGACTCGGTGGATTCAGTGACTAGAGCGGCAGCCACAGGGATCTGTCTCCGACGGCTCTCCTGGCTTCAGATAGCCAGTTTGGCACAGGATGTACAGTCTTCCCTCTTGAATTCCCCTTTTAGGGGTTCTGTCCTCTTTGGCGGCGATACCAAAGATATCATAACAGGACTGCAAGAGAGTGGACGCTCTTTAAGAGATGTACGCTGCATGTACAAGATGGGTCAGAAAAAGCAGCGCTTTCACTGCCAAAGAAGGTGGAAAAAGACGCACCCCTGACTCAGGAGCCCAAACCCCACAGGCTAAGTTCTCCAAACCAGCCTCGGGGGCTAAAGCTCCCTTCCCCTCGGCGTCCTGACTCCTTTCCCCTCCTTCTTCTCCCTCCCTTACTTCAGGGGTCGGAGGGAGGTTTGGCCTCCACCTGGAAGGTTGGAGGCTCATCACTGCAGAGTCTTGGTGCTTCAGCTCATCCACCTGGGTCACTCAATCAAGTTCCTCGAGATTCCAGCCCCTCTACCTTTGGGACAGTCTTTCTATCCATGGGATCAGGTCTCTCTCATCTTGCAAGAGATTCCGGTACTTCTCCTAAAGGAGGCCATAGAACCCGTCCCCCAAAACCAGATGGGAAGGGGAATTTTACTCCCACTTCTTCCTAGTCCCAAAGAAAACAGGCAACCTGAGACTGATCCTGGACCTCAGCACACTAAATATCTTTGTCGAGTACAAGAAGTTTCGTATGTTGACTCTTCAGGGGCTCCTACCCCTGCTCCATCCCACCTCCTGGCTGTGCTCCCTGGTTATGCAGGATGCCTACCTGCATATCCCCATCCTCCGGGTCCACCACCGCTTCCTCCATTTTGCTTTTATGTAGGATCACTTCCAGTTTCAGGCACTCCCTTTTGGCCTTTCCTTGGCCCCCCCGGGTGTTCACGAAGTGTCTAGCAATGGTGGCGGTGTTCTTACACTGGCAGGGCATTTATGTCTTCCCATACCTGGACGACTGGCTCCTCGCAACACCCTCTCCTACCAGCCTGAAAGAGTCCCTGTCTTTCACTCTGAACTTGTTCTCCCTTCTGGGGATCATGGTCAACTTCCCCAAGTCCCAGTTAGTACCATCTCAATGGCTCCAATTTATTGGAGCCGTACTAGATACAGTTCAGAGCAAGACGTTTCTACCATTGGATCGAGCCGAGACTTTGGTTGCTCAGGCTACTCTTGTGGCCCACGCTCAATGGATCCCAGCACATGCTGTGCTCCGTCTTTTGGGACTGATGGCAGCGGCCATTTCCACAGTACACTTGGCCAGACTTCACATGAGGGTCACCCAGTGGTCTCTCTCCGAGTCCAATGGGATCAGAGGACGGACGACATGAACCAAAAAGTCGTGATCTCCAGCAGCCTTCAGAGAGATCTTTGCTGGTGGCAGGATCTCTCCAACCTTTCGAGGGGAACTCCTTTTCATTCCCCTGTCCCAACCCAAATCCTTACCACGGATGCCTCACACTTGGGCTGGGGAGCCCATTTGGGGGTACACAAGATGCAGGGGTTTTGGTCCGATCAGGAGCTTATACTCCACATCAACATTCTGGAGACCAGAGCGGTCCTTTATGCTCTCCAGGCGTTCCAGTCCCTTCTGGTACCGGGATCACTTCTGGTCCAGATGGACAATATGTCCACAGTCTGGTACATCAACAAACAGGGAGGAACCCGGTCGTACCCTCTCTGCAGTGAAGCAATGAGGGTCTGGTACTGGCGATCCAGCACAGCCTTTACTTGACAGCAGTCCACGTGCCAGGCGTAAGCAACGTCCTGGCGGACAGTCTCAGTCGATCAGTGGCCAGGGCCCACGAGTGGGAGCTAAAGTCAAGGGTGGTCAAAGAACTCTTTCTTCGATGGGGGTCATCCAGATTTAGATCTGTTCGCCTCCCCATTCAACGCAAAACTACCCAACTTTTGCTCGCTCGTTCCCAGGCATGGTGCTTTTTGGCGAGACGCACTGTCTCTCTGTCTTGGACAGGGAGGTTTCTCTATGCTTTTCCTCCCTTCCTCTCATTCAGAAGGTTCTGGTGAAACTTCAGCAGGAGAGAGCTCATATGATTCTTATCGCTCCTCTCTGGCCACACCAGATTTGGTATTCTGTTTTGCAGCAACTGGCACTGGAACCTCCGGCCCCTCTGCCATTTTCCCATGACCTTCTGACACAGGAGCAGGGCACCCTGGTGCACCCAAGCCTTCAGTCTCTCCACCTTCATGGATGGCACCTGTGGACATAGTGGTTTCCCGCTATGGTGTCTCCTCGCAGGTTGCGCATATCTTAGTAGAGGCCAGAAAACCCTCTACTACATCCACCTACGCCATGAAGTAGAAAAGATTTTCGATCTGGGCCTTAGCAAGGAGCAGGGATCCCTTTTCGTGCTCGGCAGCCCAGGTGTTGGAGTACCTCGCACATTTATCTGAGACGGGCCTTAGCTACTCCTCCATTAAGGTACATCTCTCTGCGGTGTCAGCCTGGTGGAGGGCAAAACCTTGGCTCAGTTGGAGGTTGCCAAAACCTTTCTGAAAGGCATCCTTCACTTGAAACCTCTGATCCGGAATCCCTGTCCCCCCGGGACCTGAATTTCATGTTCGAGAAGCTGACTCTACCCCTGTTTGAACCAGCTTCTACTTGCGACTTACGCTTCCTTTCCTGGAAGACTTTATTTTTAATCATGATCACTTCCATCAGAAGGTCTCTCAGCTTCAGGCCTTTGTTTGTAAAGAACCCTATTTAATTTTTCATAGAGACAGAGTAGTCCTTCAGACTAACCCTTCCTTTCTCCTCAAAGTGGTATCAGAAACCACTTTGAATCAGAGCGTGGAATTACCAGTATACTATCCCCAGCATTCCAACAGGGGGGAATACCTTCTGCACACCCTAGATGTGCACCAGATTCTGAGGTACTACACAAACTGGACTAAAGAGGTTCGTAAATCTAACCAACTCTTTGTAGCCTTTGCTCCCCAGTGCCAGGGCAAGGCTATTTCCAAACAAATCATCTCTAGATGGTTTACTTCAACTGCATCCATTTTTCTTACACGAAATATGGAAGTCCCTTCTGGGGGCAGTCAAAGGCCACTTCCCCCGGAGCGTGGCTACCTCTACTGCCTTCTTTAGGAATGTGTTCACTGCAGAGATTTGTGCAGCGGCCACGTGGTTGTCTGTTCACACTTTCACCAAGCATTACAATTTGGACATTGCCTGTAGGTGTAGAACAGGCTTTGGTCTTGCAGTTCTGCAAGGCCTCCTGTCATGATTCCCTATGGTGGCGACTTCTCCTCCCGGATGCACCTCTGCATAAGTTATTTTGGGGACTGATTGGTATTCAGTCCTATAGGTGAAGACCTACTGCAGGAACCCTCTCAAAGTAAGATATTGCAGTTACGTAAGAACTTACCGTAACAGTAGATCTTCGAGAGAGGTTCCTGCAGCAGGTCTAGTTTCCCACCCACCTTCCCCCAGTTCCTGGATGTTTTTCCCTTTAGTTTCCATCCTGCATAGTTCTTGGATCTAGAGAGGAAGCGGGGTCCTAGGAGTTTCTTTACTCCTAGCCTTTATTTACCTTTCTTTAGGTCTCTGGTGGAAAAGAACTGGAGAGCGGGCGCGGGACCGCCTCTTTTATAGCTGGGCTGCGTCATGACGCCCGACGTCGGGGGTGGTCCCCGCTGATGATTGCTACCTACAAGTTTGCCGTTCGGACCTGACGCCAGGGGGCACAGTCCTATATGTGAAGGCCTACTGCAGCAACCTCTCTCAAAGATCTACTGTTACAGTAAGTTCTTACGTAACTGCAGTTTTTATATGGAACCTTTATCTTAAACCTCTAGACAAACCACTAAGTTAGATATTCAACCATTCAACCAGAATGATCCGGGGCCTGGGGGATATGACATGTGAGGAATGACTAGGGGAGCTCAGCCTGTTCTCCCTGGAGGAGAGGAGGGACCGGGGGGGGGGGGGGACATGATTGAGGTCTTCAGGTACCTCAGGGGAGTAAATAAGGTAAGCTGAGATGGGATCTTTTGACTGAAGGAGGGTGGAATTACCAGAGGACACAGTTGGAAGATTGAGGGTGGTAGGATTAGAGGGGAAAGGAAGAGGAGGTACTTCACAGAGACAGTGGTGGAACTGTGGAATGTGCTGCCTGGGGAGCTGATACAGGCAGCTAGGGTGGAGGGATTCAAGAGAGGATGGGACAGGTATAGGCAAGGGTTGAAGCAGAGGCTGGTTTGCTCGGGGGGGGGGGCAGGACTGGGGGATAGAGTAACAGTGGAAGGAGACAGATAGAGGGCTACAGTACCCAGTCAGGGTGCTGAAGCACGAGCAGACTTGATAGACCAATAGGCCTACTCTGCTGGCGTCTAGTATGTTAGTACTGTATGTTAGCTAACAGTAGCGCTGTGATGATTTAAGACAACAGGTACAAAATTGACTGAAAGGCTAATTCAGCTATGTCCTCATGTACCCATAATGTGCCAGCTGGCACTATATCTTCCAGGGAAGAGTCAGTGTATTAGATATCACTTTGTCACCCACCTAAACAAATGTTTCTGTTTGACATAAGCAGTAGTGTTGGATTTAGACAGCCAGAGAAAGTACCACGTCTGACGTACCTGACAGCCAGTCTGACCTGCAGTTTAAGGCAGTTGTTCAGAATCTGCTTCAAAATGAAGAGTCCAGTGAGCCTGAGAATGAACCGTCTGTTAAAAAAAAAAAAAACTGCTACAGTGAGTAACCATGCCACAGTTTTTATGGAAGCGCTTGTCAAGACTGAGACTGAAAAGGACAAGCTGAATACCCAGAAAACAACTATCTGGGGAAACAGATGCCCTAATGGCATGGACTGCCACTCGAGAAATTGAATTACATCTGCAAACTGTTACTCCCGCTGATCTCTGTATTTCTGTGAAATCCTAAGGCACTTCTACACCGAAGTGTAGCAAACTGCTGATGGATTGCAGTTCAGTCTGGCGAGTCTGATGGTCCTGAGAGTGGGAATAAATAGACATCTTAATAGCCCCCTTCTCAATCGCTGTATCAGTATTTAAACCTCCAAGAATGCCAACCTGCAAACAGTATCCTCACTGCAGTGTGCAAGCGCTAGTGCTGTTAGAAAAAGGACACTTTCATCCACCACCCTGAGACTGGTGAAGCAGGAACACTTTGCCATTAAAACAGATGAGCACAGAGCAGAATACATTACCATAACGTTAAACAAATTAGCAAGAACCACAAGGACAATGGGCCAAGTAAAGAACAGTATAGGGGATATATTTATGAACTTCCAAACAACCCCTATGTCCTGTCCCTTATTCAAAAAATAATTGAGCAAGCTTCTTCTGACTCTCCCCATTTTTTAGTTATATCCACAAAGATTGCAGCCAGCAGAGTTTGAAAAAGACGAGATCTGGTATTTGAGAGAGCCCTTCGGAGTCCATTTATTGTATTTATTTATTTATTTGTACATTGGTGTACAACCTTTGAGCCAGAGGCTGATTTCCAAAGGTACCTCGTCACATTGAGGACAAACAGTAAATTTTGGTTACAGCAAAGTGTTACATACATAGGAAGAAAGACAATAATTTTTTTTGGTTACAGCATAAGTGTTATATTCTTAGGGTTACTTAGAGTGGTTGCGTACATTTTAAACACTTTGATAGATATTACAATGATACAGCTGATAACATGCTGGTAAATAGCAGAGGCATTAGACTATGGTGGGGAGAGTAGGGGAGGATGAGTTTGAGTGCTGCCTAAGTGGCATTTTCAAGTGTGTTTAGGTCAAGGCGCTGTTGCAAGTTTAATGCCAAAGCTAAGTAATGACGCAGGGCTCTACTAGCATTACACTAATCATAGTGTACACACAGCAGCCATTCAGCTGCTATTTGAAGTGTGGGTTTGGAGGCTAGGGAAATTATGGCTGTGACTGGCCACTGCTCTGGATCCAGTCTGAAATAATACTGGGCTGCCCCATCAGAGGACAGACAGCACTGGAGTGGAATTCTTGCAGCAAAAACAAACTAGCAACACCTTTCTGATACCTTATCAGGCAGAGTGGCCATCCTGCAGCACGTCCACACTCCAGCCCTTGGTTCCACCTGGTGATGATGCAGACAGTACTGCAGGCAGTGACAAGCAGCCTGCCGTGTCCAGCCTTGCTATTCAGCAGTTCAGAAAGGAAACCACAAGCAACAACCCATTTGTCCTAAGCAATTGCTATATGGAGAAAGTTGAATGCAGAAGTTTCAGCAAATACATTTCTGCACAGTGCAGCCACAAAAGTTCATTGAAGTTCAGTTTAAAGGACTATTTTTCTTTAAAGTTAATGGAAAAAGTTAGTCTGTTTTAAAGTTTGAAATGCAAGTTTTTGTGTGTTGTCTTATTCAAAATTGTGTTGCTATTTTATAAGCACAGTAAGACACTTCAAAGTATGGGTTATGGCCTGATAAGAGCACACCCCAGGTGCTAAAGGCACTCTGCATAGATGCCTCATAACTTACCTGGGATGTGCTCTTTATCAGTCCATACCCCACACCACGGAGTGTCTTATTGCTTACATACTATACACCACAATAGATGATCACCATACCTGTTTAACTGATAGAATGTTGGTAAGGACACAAGATTTGTCTCCAATTCTTTTTTCAGCCTAGTTTTCCTTTTCCTCTTTATGACTGATAACACTTTTTGTGTATGGAAGAAATGGATGGTGCTGCAGGCAGGTGACAGCATACCCACCATTTTGTACCACCAGTCATTATGACTCAGAATGGTACCCCATGGCTTTTAAAGTTAAGTGTGCTGTGAGAGTTTCTCAGTTGGTCCACCATTGGAAGTTTTTAACTATTTTTGCTTTTGTAACTTTCTGATGATTCTGCTCCCTGTGATCTGAAAGTGACTGTTTCTCTGTTTAGGGGGCAGGCAGAAGTAGTGCGCCAAGGCAGCAGTGGAAGAGAGTCCTCTGGTCCTGTAGGGACACATTCCGTCTGCAGCTGGGACGCTTGCTTGTGTATATGTTAAGTCCAGCACGCCCTCTGGAAGAAAGAAAACAGGCCTTGGAGCTAGTCTACGAACCAAGTCATCAGGCGATCCTGAGGGAGTGTCTGAGCTCAGGGACTCTCGAGGTAAAAGAACTCAAAGGCAAACTTGGATAATAAGTAAAGCAGCAACAAAATGTTTCCTAGATAGGCCCCAAGGAATTCATTTTTCTGAAATTTCCAAGAGATCTAGGCCCCCATATCCTCTAATATTCTAAATGCCTTACCTGCTGCATTGTGCTTGGCTTCATAGAGAAAGGCATTTATCCTTTTCCTGTTCTGTTATGAAGTATTTCAGTCAGAGATTTTACAGAGTCCTTATGCAGAAAATGACACTTAATTCTAAGTGTTTAATAGTTTTTAATATCATTTGCTGACTGATTGCGTTTGTTGCAGTTTTATCATTGTTGCATGACGTTCTTGATTAATTGTCAAGTCCAGTGATGTTGGACCTATTCTGTGTTGTGCCTGATGCTGGTGTTTCAACATTTAAACTAAAAAATCCTTTCTGTCTGACCAACCTGAACTTTGCTTTTCTTAACAAAAAAAAAATTTTAAGAGATAACCACTATACTGTCTTATTTTGTAGCATGGGCCAAAACTGGCATCATATTTGTATGAGCTGGTGCGGGATCACAAAGAAGGGCTGTCTAAAGAAGAGCAGGAGGCAGCAGGAACCTTCATGACCTCGCTGAAGCTTTCTGGCTACAAGTGCATTCCTCTCAGTGCCCCCCCAAAACAGGACCTCATTAAAGCCTTCACAGAGGTATGTAAGAACAGCCACTTCTGTCACTTGAATATCATTCCAGTGGACATCCATTCCTACTGAAAGTCTAAAGGCAGGTTTACATGCTACAATTGAAAGTGCTGATTGCCATAGTCTCCTTTTTTTCCCTAACTACAGTACCTGGATTTCTTCTGCCATCTGCATAAAGTCCTCGAACGTCTGATGTCTAGTGATTGAGCTTGAGTTCCTCCGTAATATTTTGTATCCTCACCCCTACATGCCTCAGATCTTCCTTTCTGCTGGAAACGTGAATTCACTTCGTTGTAGCTCTGTCCCAAGTTCCATTTGGAGAAGTTCATTTGATCAATTTACTTAGTTTCAATACTATTTTTCTGTCACTGGCTCATTCAGTGAGAGCTTGTGTTCCGCTTTGGAATGCCGAATATTACTTGTGAGTTTTTGTTAGCATTGTTCCAGACTCCAGGGGTGATAGATCGGATACCTGACTTCAAAATGTCTAATAGCTTCAAGAAAAATATGTCGAGGACAGATCCCCACAACGTTTGCCTGGATTATCTTGGTAGCAAACCTGCCACTTATGCCAGGCATTGCTGCTTGAGTCATTGGCACAATGTGAGCACCCTCTCCAAGTCCTTGGACCAGTGCAGCAGGTCAGCAAATGAGAGTAAGAGCTGTATGCCCTAGAGGCCCATTTCCTTGACCTCCTACCCCAGTGAACAGTACCCAGTCTGATCCCAAAGCTTCTAGCAATAATCTTCGATCCTCGCTTTACAGAGTTTAAGAAGGAAGAATGCCCTAGAATCCTCATGAGGCAAACTATGTTAGAGGACAATTGTCCTACTAATTCTGTCAACATTTTTTTGTCCGCCTGTTTTTTTTTTTTTTTTTTCCTGGTGTCAACAGTGATCCCCCTCAGCCCATCACCACCCATTTCATGGTCTTTTAGGTTAACCACCCATAGGTGGCTTGCCCTATAAGGTCATGCAGGGCCTGCTGGGGATGCTGAGCAAGATTTTCCTCCTTGCCCTAGGTCATCATGTGTGCAGTGATGCACAGCAGAGTGTGCGATGTCTGCTCTGAGCTCCCAACACACTGTCCCCATCAAAGCTGCCATCCAGCATCCAGCCTTGACCAGGTGGCATTTGAGTGGTGGGACTGAGGACACCCCCACCTCCCGGAAGAGAGCTGTCGTCAGATGCTCAGTCCACCCTGGCCAGCCCCCAAGCTATCCTTGTTCATTTCTAAACATGAGTGGTATTGTGGTGTCCAGGCCCTCAGTCTACCTCGTCACTGGGCCCGCTAGCCTATTGACATTGTGACCAGTGTTGCAAGTCTATTTGTCGATCTGGTGGATCCTAACCCTGTTGGGCTTTCTTGGTCTGTCAATGGTGCACGGCTAATTGACCAATTTGCAGTTGCGACTCTTGTCCCCCTGCTTAGGTTGGTAGCCACTAGAAAGTCCTTTCAGGAGGACCTACTCACATGGCGGAACCCATCATTAATGTCCAGATTAGGCAATGAGACCTGTGAGGCTGTGACCAGCTTATGAGTGAATTCAGCAGTCAAAGGTGCAGTCCAGAAGCCCTCTTCCCTTCGGTTGGGCAAGAAATGACTTGGTACAAGTTCTCAAATTTAAACTTTGTCAGATTAATCATCATCGAGCTCCTGCTCAACCCACTTTTCTCGTGGCCGCTCACCAGTCGCTTATCCCACTTTTCTTGTAGCAACTCAGGAAGCCCAAGAAGAGAGAGGTTGGAGGAACTGATACAGGAGCCACAAACGCAAAGCACAAGCATTGGTCCCAGTCTCGATCATCCGAATGCCGTGCTCACCATTAATGTGCCAATTTGGAAAATTAGTAGACTGAGACCCTGGAGAAGATGACTGCTGTCTTCCAGAAAATAATGAAGAGGCCAACTGCCAGGCCTCGGCTACTAAAGACCCATAAATGGTCTAAAGATACTCCAGTTCTGATACCGTCTTCACCTGTTGTCATTTCCCCCCGTTGGGCCTAATGGCATTACCATAGTAGCTCCATCACCCGCAGTAACTCTGGTTGTGCCACCACCTCCTCAACTTTTGTATGGCCTGTGCTTCCAGGAGGCCCTGCAGGTTCTGCAGGCACATCCTCACCGGATTTGGGGAACTGGCAGCTCGCAACCAGATAAGGCCAGTTCAGGTTGTAGGTTATGATGATTTTAACTCGCTGGCAGGATTTGGATTTATGTCCTGCATGTCGGTGACCTTTCTGTTTCAGAAGAGGAAGGTTGGGAGGATATGGGGCTGACTGCAGACCTGGAGTCCTTTTCTCATCTTCTTAAATGGACCTGTACTTCTCTCGACTTCCCACCGAAGGAAGTGGTGGCTGTTTGGAAGTACAAGCATTTGGAGATCCTTTTGAAGGAATCACCTTTTTTTTCCCTTGCTCTGCTGATCAACAGTGCTGTACTTGACATGGCGAAAGTGGTCAAGTCTCATCTTGCCTGTGCTGGTTTGGTCCCATGTCATAGAGATAACTGGTTTATGGTTGCCCCTGAGGGCTTAGGACCTTCAAAGAACAACTGGAATCTTCAGGCCTAGTGGTCGCCATGGTGCAGCACAAAAGCCAAATGGCTGGTGCTCCTCCTGTTCACCCTCCAACCTAGTCAAAACACCTTGACCAGTGGGCCCTCAGGACATGCACAGCAGACATTCTGGTTGTGTGACAGGCCAGTTATTCAGTCTACTTTACCCTCTGTCATCATGCCCTGTGGACATCTGCTACAAAATTGAGAGATTCCTTTCCTATAGAGCATCAGTAGATCTCTCATCTCCTCAAATGTGGCTTTGTAGTGGTGAAACGCCACTTGCAGTTCACCATAAATTAGATAGATGTGGGCTTGTAGTATATGGCCATGGGAGTAGCTCTAAGGAGGTACAGTTGGTTGTGCTCCTCTCTCTTTAACCAGTAGATCCAGTCCAGGGTTCTGGATCTTTCATACAATGGGTCTGTGCTGTTCATACCCCAGGTAGAGGGCATCCTGAAGGAAACTGAGGCATCTAAAAAGAAAGTGGAGGCAGTTTTGTCCATGACTACCCCAAGCAACAGGAACAGCAGCTTCCCCTAGCAGCATGCTTTTTTTCCTTGTCCTTTCATACAGGACATTGGCAGAGAAACAAGGCCTGTGACAGCCGCTGTGACTGAATTAAGTGTGGCGATTGCTGGTGCTCTTGGTTCAGAAAAAGAAGACTAAAAGGATGTCAACAAACTCAGTTCCTCAGTGAAGTGTACTGGGGTGGAGTGCCATCAGCCATCCTCCCCAGGCCTTTATTGACATACTAGTCGGGAGGCTGCCTGATGCACGTTTTGCCTCAGTGGTCTGAGATGACTGCTGTGGATCAGTCTTTGAAATCATTGATCATGATCTCTCACTTTTTGTCACTGATGCCCCACTTAACCAGACTTCATATACGATGCACCCTCTGGACTACCTTCAGATGCTCAGAAGAGGTGTATTTTCTATTCCGAAAAATGTTTTGGAATGTGTTGGCCCCACTAAAGTTGATGGCACATGTGTCCAAATATTTGCTTGTCACGAAAAGAACATGCAGCAGTTGCCCTATCCTAGATCTACCATACCAGATGCCAGTAATTCAGGATAGTATCTTTGGAACAGGTGATTCCCTTCGCTGATAATGGGGGGGGCTGGTTCTGTAACCTGGACCTGAAGTCTACATATTTTCGCATTACAGTTATGCATTCCTATCATTGGGTACTACGATTCTGGTTGGAGAATGACCAGTTTCGGTTTAGAGCCATGCTTTTTGGCCTCTCTGTATTACCACCGGTCTTTACTAAGGTCCTGGCAGTGGTGGCAGACTACTTAGCCAACAGGGAAACTATGTTTTCCCCCTAACTGAGAGATTAGCTGATTCATGGTTGATCCACCTCAGAGATTCAGACAGATTTCCAGATGGCCATGGAGACCTTCTGCAACTGGGGTTCCTTCTGAGATTGGAGAAGTTACAGCTGACTCTGTTGCAATTTGTAGAATTAATCAGGAACCAGCTAGATTTCAGAGAAGCCCAAGCCCGGCAGCCACATCAGCGGGCTTTCAGAACTGATGGAGTGTGCCTACTGCTTCCGTATTTAGGACAGATGGCAGGCTCAACATTTCCTCAGTCTTATCAGCCTGATGGCATCCATAACTTATCCCGTGAGAGTGCAAAATGCAGTGGTCTTGAAGGTTGGCACCCCTAACCTAGTCAGTCGTGGTTATTTGCCCATGACAGAAGTTGTCTCTCTGTTGGTAGCTGTGGAGCACCTATCAGAGGGGACACCCTTCATCCAGCCCAATTCAGTGCTAGTCCTGACCACAGATGCTTCCCTCTTTGGCTGGGGAGCACATCTGGGGAGACTGAGGGCTTACTGGCTGTGAGCTCTTTATGAAAAACAGCTGCAGATCAGTGTGCTCCCGTTGGGTGTGATTCATTGTGTTGTAGACATTCTTCTCGACAGTGGCTGGATGTCCACTCCACATTGTCTTGGACAACACCATGACCGTGCTCTGTGTGAACAGACCGGGGGAAGTCTGTTCCTTCCTCCAGACTTTGCAAGGAAGCTCTGGAGATGTGGTCAGTTGTGTCCAGTCTCAGTACCTTGATCAACTATGAGGTTATCTCATTAATACAGCCATAATATACTGGAGAGAGCTGGCAGGCATGAGGACAGGGGTGGTGTACAGGTCTCTAGCACAGTGATGAGGAATTGGCAAGGCTTTGGGGAAAAACATCAGCAGGATGGCAGATAAGAGGGAAGTGCTGCTGGTTGGGGACTTCAGTCTCTCTGATGTGGACTGGAGCCTTCCAGCAGCAGTTTTGACTAAAAGCAGGGCAATACTAGACTCGTTACAGAGTGTGTTTCTCAAGCAGTCAGTGACCCCACTGGGGACAAGGCAATACGGGACCTGGTGCTCACTAACAGAGACAGAGTAACAGATGTCACAGTGAGAAGTCCCTTCAAGGACAGTGATCGCTGTACAGTGTGGTTTAATATAAAGATGGGTACAAAAGCAAACCACACAAGGCCAAGAGTTCTGGACTTTAGGAGGGTGATTTAAAGTAATGGAGATCTGCCTTTCAAACATCCTAGCACTGGTGAATGGCCAGGGTGAGGTAGAGGAACAGTGGAGATACATTAAGGAAGGTATAGTGAAGGCAGCCAGCCCTTGTGTGAAAGAAGTGAATAAAAGCAGGAGGGGGGAAAAAAAGCCACTGTGGTACTCTATGGAGGTCACCACGAAAGTGAAGGGGAAAACGGTGGCATTCAGGAGGTACAAAGAAACACACAGGGAGGAGGATTGCAAGGAGTGCCAGGAAAAACAGAGGGAAGGGAGGGCAATGAGGCAAGCAGAAGTGCAGTCTGTGGAAAGGATAGCCAAAGGAGTGGCAGAAAGGGACAAAACTGTCTTCAGGCATGTAAGCAAGAAGAGGCAGGCAAGGGGAGGGATAGTGAGGATAAGGAAGTCTGTAGATGGTGACTGAGCAGAAGAGGATCAGGAAAAAGCTGACATCCTGAACAGGTACTTCTGCTCAGTCTTCACAATGGAGAAGGAGGGGTGTGAACCAACAAGGAGCAGCAGGAGCACAAAAGGGGGGAGGTAAACACAAGTCCATTTACAGAGGAAAGAGTCTTGAAGGAACTTGCAGACCTGAAAGTGAACAGGGCCATGGGACCAGACAAAATATATCCAAGGGTGCTAAGTGAAGTGCAGAGGAACTTGCTGCACCACTGGCATCTTATTCAACATGTCACTGGAAACGGGAGAGGATCCAGAGAATGGGAGGAGAGCTGATGTAGTTCTACTGCATAAAAGTGGCAGCGTGGAGGAGGCTGGTGACTAAAGACCAGTCAGTCTCGCATCAGTTGTGGAAAAATTAATGGAAACCCTGTTAAAAGGAATGTCTTGAATCCAGGGGATTGCAAGAACAAAGACAGCATAGATTCACTAGGGAGAGGTCATGTCAGACAAGGCTGATCGATTTATTTGACTGAATGACCAGAGAAATTGATCAAGGAAGTCCAGTGAATGTGACTATTTGGACTTCAGCAAAGCCTTCAACATTGTACCACATAAGAGACTGATAAAGAAATTGGATAGTCTAGGGTTAGGAGCCTATGATCTTACTTTGAGATGGAGCTCTTGCAGCAGGTAACATAAGTAGGACTGAAGCCGGCAGGTGGTAGGACCCCACAGAAAATTTCTAGCTAGCAGTATACAGCGGGAGACTGCCCCTGACATCGGCCCGCCCCCAACGTCCCATGTGGTATAAAAGGAGCGGTTCCCCACTTATTTTCCCGCCGTCGACTCATATGCATCGACTGCACGAGCACCTTAAGCTTTGATCAACCACCATCTTACGTGCGTTTTCAACGCTTTATTTATGAAAAGTTTGTTTTTTTCTACACTTCTTATTTTCTGCATGGCTACTTCCCTGACATCATCCATTGACCAGCACCAGTCCAAATGTGCCTGTGGCAAACAGATTCCGTCATGAGACGGACATTCAGCCTGCCTACTGTGTCTAGGCCCAGACCACAATAACGAGGCTTGTCCACACTGTCAGAAGTTTAACAGCAGGATGAGGATATGCCGCCAGAAGACCCTCCAGGCCTACTTAACGGAGCAGAAATTAGCTGCCGTGCAGAAAGATTCTCCTTCCAAGGAGGGCCCCTCTCACAAAAAATCAGTGCAACATCAGTGCAAGGAGAAGAGGGGAGAAACTGAAAAAGATAGATCCCAGTTGAGATCTAGGTCGTCCAACTCCCCGATCTGCCTCCTGGGGGAGTTCGGACTCGGCCTCCCAGACAGCACGTTCTCCTACCCGGGTGTCGATAATGAGACCACCTGCCCAGGTAAGGGCGACAGGGGGCTCAACGCAAGGGTCTTCCGCCTTGCAACCTGTGAAAATCCAGCCACACTCACACTCCTGTGGCCATCATTCAGACACTAACATCAGGTCTTCCTCCAGCGACAGACTGACGAAAGCGTCATCCAAGTCAGCCACCTCAGGAGCTGACTCCCTGGAAAGACTCGGTGGGGGGGGGGGTTCGGGCCACTCCTTCAGGAGGTCCCTTTCTCAACCGCCAGAGGCCTAACATCACTTAAACCGATGCCGGAGAAAAGGGCAATGGAGAAATGGCCGTTGGCTGACAATACAATCTGCCTCCAGGCCTCAACATCTGACAGACAGATGACAGCTACAGGTGGGTCCCGGTTGCCAGGCCAAGGAGCCCAATGTCAGGCCTTCAACCTATCCTAAGGCCCCAACTACCACGACTGTAGCATCATCGGCCACATTGCCGTCCCCGACCGATGAATGCAGTGACCCAACGTCAGGTAGTCCGGCGTCAGCCTCACCTCACAAAACGGCTGAAAACCCCGGCCCTCCGCCTAAAGCCCTGTCACCGCCTGCAGGGCTAACAACGGTTACATCGAAGCTGCCAACTCCAACCCCAGATCAGACGATGGGTCAGGAGCTAGGTTCATCGAACCAGCCAATGCCAGACCAGGAGCCAAGACTCCAGCTGTTGCAGGTCAAGGACCTGTTTAGTTCTTGGTGGGACACTATCAAAGCTGACGTCCTCCCAGCCAAACATATGATAATAGAGGAGCCTATCCCCCAGGAACCATCTCCTCCACCTAGAGAACCTACTCCCCTGCCCAAGGAGCTCACCCCTCCACCAGTCAACAGGGGTCGCACGGGCCATAAAAGATGCTCCAGGACAAGGAGTAGGAGCTCTTCATGCTCCACAGAAGGACACAAACATAAGCGCTGACATATCAGACCTAGGTCCTCCTCCTCAGTAGATTTGGATCATTCCTCCTTTTCCTCATCTGGGTCCTCCTCGGGGGCAGACCTCCCATCACTGGACCCGAGATACACACAAAGGTCCCTACCTGATGATCCCTCCTTTATTGAGGTTATGCACTGCATCCAGTCGAACATGGGCTGGGACAGTGAGGATCTCGACACCGAAAGGCATCAGCTGGCCAAATATTTGTGCCGGAAAGAGCCCAAATCAGTGGTAGTACCACCTCTGGTGGATACCTTTCAGAATGTGACCAAGGCAGCATGGAAACACCCATCCACTTCTTCGGCCATCCCAAAGAAGGCAAATCGCCTCTATAGGGCATCCAGAGAGGAACTCTTTCTAGGTGAACAGCAGATAGCGGACTCCATCACAACAGGTCCCAGAGACCTAAACATTTAAGTACACTGTCACCGGACCAAGAGTCCAAACAGCTGGATTCAATGGGCAGGAGAGTATACTGGTCCGCCACCTGCACTATCAGATCTCTCAATTTCATTTCCCACATGGTGCAGTTTCAAAACACCATGTGGGAACAAGGGATGGACTTAGACCGGGACCTACCAGATTGTCCACAGAATGCTGAGCTTGAAAAATTTATTCAGACAGGCTCAGACATAGGCACTCAGATTCTCAGATCAGCCTGTGATTCAGAGGACAGAGCAGCCACTACGAGGGTATGCCTCAGAAGACACTCCTGGCTTAGAGTCTCTGGCGTCGCCCAAGATGTCCAAGCAGGCATCTTAGACACCCCGTTTAAAGGCGTCATCCTTTTTGGAGAGGAATCCGAAAAGATCACCACCAGGATACAGGACTCTGGAAAAGCAGTATGCTCAGTCCAGATGATGTACAAACCCAAACAAAAAACATTTAGAAAACAGTGATCTTACTTCAAGTAAGAGCTCCTGCAGCAGGCTACACCATAAGGACTATGGCGCCAGGCACTAGGACTCCATGGAAAACTTTTAGCCAGCAATAACCAGCTGGGGCCTGCCCCTTATGTCTGTCCACCCACCAACATCACCAGCTGTATAAAGGGGGTGGTCCCCAGCCCCACCTCTGTTCTTTTCCCACTGTCGACCCGTGCGCTTCAGCTCCATTGGATGCCTCGTTGCATCTGTCAACCGCCACTTTACTTCAGTCAAAAGTACCCATTTTTTCCCTTCATTTTCTTAAGTATAGTATCGAGTAAACGTTGGTTTATGTCATCTCCATCTTCTTCAACATATCGACGGAAATCTTAAGTGTCCGTGCAGTCGGCAGATTCCAGCCAAAGATGTTCATTTGCAGTGCCTCTTTTGTCTGGGGCCTGCCCATGACGTCAAAGCCTGCCCAGACTGCGGCAAGCTCAATCAAGGGATCCAGACCCGCCACCACAAGACTCTATAGGCCTACATCATGGAGCAGCAGCTTGTCGCTCTTCAACGCCTGTCAAAGGCCAGCACCTCAGCCTCCTGGTCGCCGACTTCACAAAAGGAGAAACACTCAGGAGGGAAGCACCATCAGTGGGACAAGGTGCACAGTAGGTCGGAGTCCAGATCTAAGTCTCCTCATGAGGAGAAGCTTTCCAGTTCACGCTCTGGATAGAGAGTGGACTCGGCCCCTCCTTCAGGTCTAACTTCCTCCAGCCTGACGTTGATAAAGGCTCCCGCCCTTGCAGTCTCAGTGGGCAGCAGCTCTTCGGGGCAAGGACCCTTGGATTCAAACCTCAACCTTAGGCCCTTCCACCAGTCTGCAGGGCCTAAGAGGGGAACTGCAGCCGACAAGGTTGTGGCACCTTTGTCCTCATCCTTCAGCCAGTCGTCAGCATCAGTTGACAAACAGGCGCCAGGAACATTCCCGCTCTAGAGAACGCTTCCCCAGGGATAAGTCACCAGCAGCTAAGGAAAAGACCCTGACACATGTCCCAGACGAACGGTCTTCTGACAAACAGAAGGGCCAGAGGCAGACGCCTTAAAGTAAGACGTCAGGCACCCAGACGTCCACTATGACCCCTAAGAGTCAGACGCCTCTGGAGCAGCCGCCTCAGAAGTCAGTGTCAGCTGAGACCAGCCTAACGACAGGCCACCTGTGGACAAGTCATCACATAAAACCCCCTCGGCACCTGACAAGCTGATGTCAGGGGACCAGACGACAGGTGATCAGATGACAGACATGCTACTCCACCGAGTCCTCAAGTACCCCATGAGGAGACTCCAGGCATGAGCAAACCTATCACCACTCCCACAGAACCCAGTGACACGCCACCCAGGTGCCTATGGTTTCCTTGGCAGATGTGGGAAAATCACTTCTTGGTGGAACACGATAAAAGGAGATTTATTAAAGAAGGATCACTTCCCTCCTCCACTGCCTCCATAATCCCCTACACCGGTTCCGAATAAAGTACCTGTCTCAGATTCCCAGCCACAGTCTCTACACATGCCCAGGAGCCCGAATCCAAAACGATCAGACTCCAAACATACCAGGCCTAGGGACAAATGTCACCACTCCTCCTCCAGGTCTTCCTTGGACGATAGGAGCAGACATTGGTGCAGGCGTAAACGCTCACGGTCAGCATCTTCTGACTCTTCCAGAAGCAGCCCTCACTCCTCAGGTTCCTCTTCCAGAGGTTAGTCTCCCGAGCCAGAGGGCCCCCATAATTCACCCAGCACCCCGCCCCCCCCCCCCCCAGGTGACCCAAAATTTATGGATGTGATGTGTCTCATCCAATTTCTAAATCAATGGGACACTGAGGAATTGGACCCAGAGAGGAAAAGGCTTCATATGATTTTGGGAATAAGTGACCCGAGACCTTTCGTCATCCCCCCTCTGGTCCCTCCTTTTCAGGACTTAGCCAAGTTGGCTTGGGACCATCCTTCCTCTTTTACGGTTGTTCCTAAGAAGGCAGATAGACTATATAAGGCTCCTAAGGCAGGGCCCTTCTTAAGAGAAAATCCAAGAGCGGACTCTGTAGTCCTGAATGCAGCTCACACTAGGACAAAGCAACCAAAACATATGAGCTCTCAACCTCCCGGCAAAGAGTCTTAATAAATTAGACCAGTTCAGCAGGAGGGTCTATGCATCTTCCACTTGCTCCATTCAGTCCCTGAATGTTTTGACCCATATGGTGAAATAACAAAAGTCACTATGGAAGAAAGCCATTGAGTTGGCCCAAAAGCAGCCTGATAATCCTGCACGTACTGAACTTTTGGACATACTCCAGTCTGACCTGAACGTAGGAAAACATGTATTAAGGGCATCCTATGACTTGGCGGACACAGCAGTCAGAGAAGCGGCCACCGGGGTGTGTCTCCATCGCCACTCCTGGCTGAGAGTATCCGGTTTTCGGCAAGATCGCCAGGATTCTATCCTTAATGTCCCATTCCACGTATCTGTCCTCTTTGGACAGGAGGTAACAAAAGATAATAACAGAACTTCAAGACTCAAAGCAGTCCAGTCAGTTCACCACATGTACCAGGCAGACCCTCAGCAACCTAGGTGCAAGCCGTTTCGGTGCCAAGGTGCCAACCGGCAGAAAAACCAACAGCCCTGGGGTCCTTTCAAACATTAGGCACCCTCACAACAAGCAAGGAATAGTGGACCCAGGAATACAAAATCTTCCCAACCTTCCCTGCCCACCCCAGGCGCACATGCATGACTTCCTGCCAGCCCCCCCTCTTCCGGCAGAGTCAATGAGGGAAGCAGTAGGTTGTCAGTTCTCCCTCTACCTAAACGGATGGACCAAAATAACAACATATACATGGGTGAAGGACATCATCGAAAAGGGTGATACGCTGGAGTTTACAGAATTTCCTCTGGACAAACCTAGAGCCCCCTCTCGATACCCTCCCACCCACATAGCCCTCATCAGACAAGAAATACAGACCTTGCTTCCAAAAAGAGCGGTAGAGCCTGTTCCACACTCCCAATGGGGTACTGGGTATTACTCCCATTTCTTCTTGGTTCCCAAGAAGACGGGGGACTTAAGACCCATTTGGGACTCGAGTTTCCTGAACCAGTACATAGAATACAAAAGGTTCAGAATGGTAACCTTACCAGAGATGATACCTATGCTGTGCCAAGGGGATTGTCTATGCTCTTTGGACATACAAGATGCATATTCGCACATACTGGTGTTTCCAGCTCACTAGAGGTATCATCAATTCACCTTTCAAGGGAACCATTACCAATTCCAGGCTTTGCCTTTCAGTCTCTCCCCTGCCCCGAGGGTGTTCACCAAATGCTTAGCAGTAGTGGCAGCTGCTCTTCGCAGACAGGGCCATTTTGCCTCTGAGCAAGTAAATGGTCTACTGAGAAATATAGTCAAGTCATGTTTATTTATAAAGCACCTTTCGAAATCAAGGATATATATAAATCATCAATATGTATCATATATATCAAGGAAATATAGGATATTCTTGTCTCAGAACAGGACAATCAGGAGCTTAAAGGGCACACAGGCAGAAAGTAAGGAGAGAGAGGGAAAGAAAAAAAAAAAAAACAGAGGAAAGAGTAAGGATTGCAAACAGTTAAGGGGCCAGAAATAAGACATGATTGGAGTGGTGCAGTGCAGTGGCTGTGGAGCAGCAGTCTTCCGGGAGATGTTCTGGAGGATGCGGTGTTGTCCCATCTGCAGGCATCTCTCTGGGCTGAGGGGAGGAGGTTGCTCATCTCCAGGCTGAATTGGCCAGGATTTGTGGGACCTTCTCTTCCATCCAGGGACCACCAGTGCCACTGCCGTTGCCTCAGAGGTTGCCAAGAAAGAGGAGCGGTTGGACCACAGTGGGCTCAGGGAGGGTGAGGGTGGTGGAACAGAGGCGCATCCCTACAGTTGTACCTCTCCACAGTTCCTATGCCATTCTGGCAAAGTGTGGTTCCTCTATGGAGGCACCCACAGTGGAGACCAAGGAGGATGCTGGGAACCTCCACAAAGGAGACCCACAGGAGGGTGGCAGGGGACCCTGCAGGGGAAGGAAACAACTCCTGGTGGGGGACTCCATTGTTAGGAAGGTAGAACTGGGGGAGGAAGGGGAGAGGAAGTAAGGTGCCTGCCTGGCGCCATGGCTTAGAGGGACAGGGAGCGAATCCTCAGGATTGCCGGAGCAGCTGCACAGGGGAGGGAGCTGGATGTCATTGTCCACCTAGGGACAAATGACCTGGCTAAGAAAGGGATTAGAGAAGTGCAGGAAGAGTTTGTGGAATTGGGGAGGGGCCTTAGTCAAGTAGCATGCACGGTAACCTTCTCGGAGGTGCTACCCATCTATGGCATAGGAGAGGCTAGGGTGTTCCGCACCATGGGATTCAATCAGTGGTTAAAAACTGGTTTGGAGCTCAGGGATTTGGCTTCATTGGGGGCTGGGGGTTCACCTGGAGTGATGCAAGCCTATACTGGCATGATGGGCTGCATCTGTCCGGGAGGGGAACCAGGATCCTAGGTGATAGGTTTAAATGCTTCATTGGCAAGCTTTTAAACTAGCCAAGGGGGGAGGCACTGGAAAGGAGCAGGAAAATCCTAGCCCCCCCAAATAATCACGGTAGTAAGTGCGGCAAACACCAGCATAGAGGTGTCGATAGGGAGAAGCGGGGTAAATGGAGAAAGTGACAAAGGCAAGAAGGACAGGATGGGGCAAAGGGAGTAAGGCCATCAGGAAATGGAGGTTAATGAGTACCAATGCCCGTAGTCTGGGCAACAAGCTCCCTGAGCTGATGGCCTTAATGGAAGAGGGATGCCTGGATATCTGAGTAGTCACAGAAACATGGTACACAGAGAACCATGACTGGGATGTTAACATACCAGGGTACATAACCTACAGGAGAGACAGGCAGGGGAGAGAGGGAGGAGTAGCTCTCTATGTAAAGGAAGGGATAAAAGCAACTGAACAAAAGAGTAAACAGGGAGGAGAGGAGGCACTGTGGGTCACCTTGGAGACTGGAAAGGGCACCACAATCCGCACAGGGTTGTACAGACCCCATGTCAGGGGAAGGAATGGACAAGGATATGATAGAAGGCATTCTTAGAATGGCAGAGAAAGGAGATACTGTTGATGGGAGACCTGAATATGCCAGTTGTTAACTGGAGCACATTTGCTGCAGCCACATCCAAGAGCAGGGCCATTCTTGATGCCCTACAGGTGGCAGGCATTAGACAGCTAGTTTGGAACCCACTCATGAGGGAGCAATCTTAGACCTCATACTCTCAGGGCAGTGAGAGGATCTCAGATCTAGAAGTGGGTTACCATCTGGGGACAAGTGACCATCAAACAGTGTGGTTCACGTTAAACTCAGCTACAGAGTCAAGCCATACAAAAGTGAGGGTACTGGACTTTAGGAGGGCTGACTTTGGTAAGATGGAGAGTGCCTCAGAAAGCACTAGCAAACAGACTAGAAGGAGGTGTGGAGCAACAATGGGAATTATCAGAACTGCCATCACAGAGGCAACAAGCCTTTGTGTGAAGCAAATAAACAAATCAAAGCGAAAAGAAAAAGCCACTATGGTTCTCAAAAGAGGTGGCTGTGAAAGTCAGGAAGAAAAGATAGCATTCGAAGTATAAGGAAACACAGAAGGAGCAGGACAGAGCTGTACCAGTTAAGGCAGAAGCAGGGAGGGAAGTCAGAATTCAAGGCCCAAACTGAGGAAAAGATAGCCAACTCAGTTAAGAAGGGGATAAAACCTTTATAGGTACATCAGCGTCGAAAGACAAAGGGAGGGATTGTGAGGCTGAATAGAATGAACGGTGGGTGGGCAGAGGGGACAGTGAAAAGCAGGAATACTGAACGAATATTTCTGCTCAGTATTCACAAAGAGGAGGAGAAGTGCCTAATCCAATTAACAGAAGCACTCTTGATAGGGGTCGATCCCAGTCCTTTCACAGAAGAAAGGGTTCTGCAAGAACTCCTAAAACTGAAGGTGGACAAAGCAATGGGTCCTGATGGAATTCACCCCAGAATTCTAAAAAATTAAGGCAGGAACTAGTGAAACCACTGGCTACTCTTTTAATAAATCATGGGAGGATGGTGTGGTACCCGAGGACTGGAGGAAGGCGGATGTGATCCCCTTCACAAAAGTAGGACCAAGACAGAGGCAGGAAACTACAGACCTGTCAGTCTGACCTCTGTGGTAGGAAAGTGATGGAGTCACTCTGAAGGAAAGAATATTTGAGTACCTAGAGGCCAGTGGAGCACAGGACCCAAGGCAGCATGGGTTCACAGCGGAAGGTCATGTCAGACTGAATCTAATAGATTTCTTTGACTAGGTGACCAAAGTAGTAGACCAGGGAGGGCTGTGGACATGGCCTACCTAGACTTTAGCAAGGCATTTGACACAGTCCCACACAAAAGATTAATAGTCAAATTAACCAGCCTGAGGTGGGACCCAGGGTGGTAGCCTGAGTAAAACATTGGCTGGACAACAGGGTACAGAAGGTAATTGTAAATGGAGTCACTCTGAAGAATGGGGGTTACTAGTAGGGTACCGCAGAGGTTCAGTATTGGTCCAGTCCTTTTAATGTCTTCATCAGTGACATTGCAGAGGGACTGGAAGGAAAAGTATGCCTTTTGCAGATGACACAAAGATCTGCAACAGGGTTGATACACAAGGAGGCATGGAAAGGATGAAAAGGGACTTGGCAAGGTTGGAGGAATTGTCAGAGTATGGCAGCTAGGATTCAATGCAAAGAAGTGCAAAATAGTGCACCTGGGAAACAAGAACCCAGGGGAAGAATACACAATGGGTGGGAGGTAGTAACAACAACAAAAAAGGAAAGGGACCTGGGGGTAATCATATCAGATGACCATAAGGTTAGCAAGCAATGTGAGAAGGCAGTAGGGAGGGCTGGGGGTATACTGGGATGTATAGGGAGAGGCATCAACAGCAGAAAACAGGAAGTTGTTATCCCTCTGTACAGACAGTTGGTGAGACCCCATCTGGAGTACTGTGTCCAGTTCTGGAGACCCCATCTCCGCAAGGACATAGACAGGATAGAGGCAGTCCAGAGGAGGGCAACTAAAATGGTGCAGGGTCTGCAAGAGAAGCTATATGAGGAAAGACTAAAGGAGCTTAATATGTATACCCTTGAGGAAAGAAGGGAGAGGGGGGACATGATAGAAACTTTTAAGTACCTCAGTGGAATCAACAAAGTCCAAGAGGGTAGCATCTTTCAGAAAAAGAGACTTGCAAGAACAAGGGGACACAATTTAAAGATAGAAGGAGGGCGGTTCAGGGGCAATGTGAGGAAGTATTATTTCACAGAGAGGGTAGTGGATACATGGAACAGCCTTCCTGAGGAGGTTGTGGGGTCTAAAACTGTGGGAGAATTCAAGAATGCATGGGACAGACATAAGGCAATTCTTGTGGGGGGTAGGAAGAAATAGGCTGTTGGTTAACTAGGATCTGCGGCCTATCCTGTAGGTAGGGAAATGGGCAGACTAGATGGGCCTGGCGGTCCTTATCTGCCGTCAAAGTCTATGTTTCTTTGTTTCTTTTTGTCTACCTTACCTGGGCGATTGGCTCCTAACTTACCCGTCCAGGTCA
Source organism: Neoceratodus forsteri (assembly GCA_016271365.2). Taxonomy (NCBI): domain Eukaryota; kingdom Metazoa; phylum Chordata; order Ceratodontiformes; family Ceratodontidae; genus Neoceratodus; species Neoceratodus forsteri. The sequence goes on along the minus strand of CM057449.1, from coordinate 1,820,265,761 downwards.
CAGTTAGTCCACACCCTCTCTGACACTTTTCAAATGTTCCAGCAGCTGGGGATAACAATCAGTCTCCCAAAGTCCTGTCTTTGGCCCTGACAGCATCTACAGTACATAGCAGCCATCCTGGATACCCAACAGGGAAGGGCCTTTCTCCCTCCAGAAAGAGCCACTCGACTGAGAGACCAGGCCTCCAGAGTAACTACAGACAGTACAGTCCCAGCAAGAACCGTCTTACAGCTCCTAGGACATATGGTGACGGCCATATCCGCAGTACCATTAGCACGCTTGCATATGAGAGTTCCTCAGTGGAACTTAAGGGTGCAATGGGACCAGATGTCCAACAGTCTTGAACACCCAATAAGAGTGTCAAAACCTGTCCAACAAATGCTGTCATGGTGGCTGACTTCATCCAAACTGGTTTCAAGAGATCCATTCCAAACAGACTCCCTGAGCCACATCCTCACCACGGTTGCATCGGGTCTAGGATGGGGAGTTCATTTTCAGAATCATCACACTTAGGGCACATAGACATGGAAGTATCCCTGCACATCAACATCAGAGAGATGAGGGTGATTCTGTATGCTATGCAGGCCTTTCAGACTCACCTTTCCCAGGGTCCCCTGCTTATTCAGACTGACAACATGTTGGTGGTCTTTTATGTCAACAAGAAGGGAGGGACGTACTACTACCGTCTGTGCAGAGAAGCCATGAGAGTGTGATACTGAGCCGTAGAACAGGGTGATTCCGTATGCTATGCAGGCCTTTCAGACTCACCTTTCCCTGGGTCCCCTGCTTATTCAGACTGACATGTCGGTGGTCTTTTATATCAACAAGAAGGGAGGGACGTGCTCCTACCTTCTGTGCAGAGAAGCCATGAGAGTGTTATACTGAGCCATAGAACAGGGACTTGCACTGACAGCGATCCATGTTCCAGGAGTTCAAGACGTCCTGGCAGACGAGCGCAGCCACTCGCGATCCAGAAACTACGAGTGGGAGCTGCTTCAAGAAGTGGTGGACGACCTATTCAAAAAGATGGGGATGTCCAGAGCTGGACCTCTCTGTGTCCCTGTGTAATGCAAAACTGCCCAATTTTTGCTCGCTAGATCCCGGGCATGGTGTTTTCTGGCGAGACGCATTGTCCCTTTGCTGGACAGGAAGGTTCCTATACGCCTTCCTCCCCCTTCCTCTTCTACAGAGGGTATTACTCAAACTACAGACGGATCGTGCCTCAACGATTCTGTTAGCTCCTCTCTGGCTGCGTCAGATATGGTTCCCTCTTTTGCAACAATTAGCAGTGAAACCTCCTTTTCAGCTACCAATTTTACCCAGCTTGCCATCTCAAGACATGGGAACATTAGTCCACCCAGACCTTCGGTCCCTACACCTTCATGTATAACTCCTGCAGACTCAGCCATTTCCAGACATGGGGTTTCACAAAGTGTGGCAGAAGTCTTAGTAGAAGCAAGAAAACCTTCTACAAGGGCAGCATATGCCATGAAATGGAAACGTTTCTGTATCTGGGCAACTGCACATTCTCTGAACCCACTGTCTTGCTCGGTGAAATCAGTCCTAGAATATCTCATCGCTTTCAGATGAGGGCTGAGATACTCTTACATAAAGGTGCACCTTTGTGCCATTTCTGCTTAGCACGCACCTGTGGAGGGTAGGAAGATTGCCCAACTGGACCTTGCCTGAACATTCCTTCGGGGCGTGCTTCACATGAAGCCTCCCATTAGGGATCATGTTCCCCCATGGGACCTACTTTGTGTTCTAGAGAAATTGAAATTACCTGCCTTCGAACCGGCTGTGGATTGTGACTTACGTTTTCTCTTTTGGAAAACTTTATTTTTAGCTGCCATCACTTCAGCTCGTAAGGTTTCTGAGCTGCAAGCCTTGATGTGTAAAGAACCTTATTTAATTTGTCACAGGGATAGGGTGTCTCTGCGCAGTAATCCTAAGTTTCTTCCGAAGCTGGTGTTCGAGTTAACCTTGAATCAAGACATCTCCCAGTTTACTACCCTGAGTATTCGAATAAAGGGGGATGCCCTTCTTCACACTCTAGATGTACTTAGAAAATGGCTAAAAGCATTTCAGCCTTCTGATTGGCTGAGGGACTTCTCTAGCTGGGCATCTATCAGACAACACATGCCTGGCTATTAAAAGTACCAACCCAGTTAACCCCATCTCCAGAATCCTGGTGCCCACCCTGCTCCCTAATTGGTTAAACCCCCTACATTTTCATTTGAAATCTCCACTATTTTTTTGTCTCGCTTAGCGAGAGACTGGCCCCCGAATGCTCATTTACCTACAGTAGTCGCCTGGTATGTACTAATTCGTCCAAACAAATTGGAAACTGCCCAAAACAAAGCAATGTACTTTTTTCCCCCATCTTTTTTTTCTCTGTTTTAATATTTTTTTTACTTGCCACTCTGCGTCTCTCTCCCACGACTCACACGCATTCCCCTCTGCTGACCTTCATCCAACATCCCAAACCAAGAAATGAGATGTCTCCTTACCAGTTAGTACCCGCAAATTAAAAATAATATCTGTGCTGAAGGGACAGCTTTTAAAAATTGAAACAAAGAATTTAGAGCGCTGCTGTCTGTCCTTGCAGTCATGAGTCTTAAACTCCCTTGTACAACGTAAGATGGTCATGCGCCTCATCACTCGCAAATCCATTTTGCCGTGAAGCACCGAAATAAACAAAAAAAAAAGCTAAACTGAAACAACACTTTCTGTATGCCCTGCTCCTGAAACTACAATATGAAAAAAAAAAAAAAACCCACAGCAAACGGGTCAAAAACAGTCCTGGAGGTGGTGGAGTGGAGATGACAGAAGAGAATAGCTGGGGTGGGGGGGCATGGAACAACACAATAACAGAGGGACTACTTAACAATAATAAGATTTAAATCACATTGTTCTTGTGTTTTTCTTAATTTTTTTTAATTGTATCAAATCCTGTATTATAATGTTACAGCAAGCCCATTTTCTAAGCGCAATAATACCCTCCAGGGTGGGCGGTATGACCTTCCAGGGGCTATAAGGCCCTCCGCCTGTGGCTTCAGGCCTCATTATGCCCCTGGGCAAGCGGGTATAGCCCAGTACTACCCACCCTGTTGGGTATTATTGCTTGCATAAGCTCCTTCGGTATTAGTTGAGCCGTACAAAACTGACCCGGCAATCAGATCAGTTGTTTGTGTCCTTAGCTCCCAGGGTTCTGGGGAAACCTGTTGCAAGGCAAACCATGTCTAAATGGTTAACCAGTTTCATTACTTTCATCTACAACAAGTATGAAAAGCCCTTACCTGGACCGATTAAGGGACATTCCACAAGGGGATGGCTGCATCCTTTGCAGCCATGAAAGATGTTTCAGCAGCAGACATATGTGCTGCTGCAGCATTGAATTATGTGCATACTTTTGTACTTTTGTTAAGCACTACACCCTGCATATTGCTTCCAGAAAGAGAGCAGGATTCAGCCTCGCTGTGCTCCAAGGCCTAATTTCATGAATACCAAAAATCTGATATTTAAGAGGTGTATTTCCATGCCTCCCTTTTTCTTCCCTTTGGGGGACACTGCTTGGGACTCTATCCTTATGCTGTAACCTGCTACAGGAGCTCTTACTCGAAGTAAGATAGTACAGTTACGTAGGAACTTACTGTAATAGTAGATCTTCGAGAAGCGATCCTGCAGCAGGCGCCATTTTCCCTCCTTCCATCTCCATATTATGTTTCTCCCTTTTGATTCGCTTCGGCACCTGCCCCAGAGCTCTCCTGCTAAGTAACCTTCAGGTCTTCGGTGGGTGAACTGAGGTGGGGCTGGGGAAAGCCCCCTTTATACAGCTGGTGACATCAGTGGGCAGACCAACGTAAGGGGCGGGCCCCAGCTGAGTACTGCTGGCTAGAAGTTTTCCGTGGAGTCCTAGTGCCTGGTGGCATAGTCGTTATGGTGTAGCTTGCTGCAGGAGCTCTTCTTGAAGATCTACTGTTATAGTAAGCTCCTATGTAACTGTACTTTTTCATAGCAAATCTGGCCAACAACCCAGGCATCAGCAGCAGCAGAGAGGAGGCTACAGTCACAAGGGCCCCCTCCTGTGGCTCAGGAGATTTGGGACAAGGGTCAGCCAAGCTTACTCTGCCCACCGCCACTAACACCTAATTTTCGGCTGAACCCTCCTCTCCAGCTAGATCTATTTATTTATTATTATTTAGTTTTTGTTGACCGGGTAAGTGCACTAGACAAATCCTGCCTATTTTCAGGCACGACCGAGGGGACAGATGAATGCCAACTGACCTTGAACCAGATTAAGCTGTTGGTGGTATTTTTAGTGAATGAGGGGGTGGCCAGGACACTGGGAAATTCCCTACTCTCACTAGAGGATTTGCTGGCCGTCTTGCTGAGATGGCCACTTCGTCGGGCTGCGTGGAGAGAGAGGATGCTGTTAGGATGGGAGCTCTGGCCTCTGCTCTTGTCCTTTCAACGCAGGAGGCCGTCGATCTAACTATGGCTGTTGCAGATTTTTCTCAGGATATAGCAGCTGAGGAAAGTATGGAAGTTGTGTCCTTTTCCACGGACCTACCTGATTTGCAGATCGAGGCCATCTTCAATGATGACTCTAGTTCAACTGGGCTTACTCGCCGTCAGGCTCTCCTACTCCGAAAACAGGAATGGCTTAAGACTGGTGAGGAACTGGAAGCGGAACTCACCACGCTGTCAACTGTATCCCCTGGGGCCGGTATTACGGAGGACTGGATAGAACACGCACTCCGGTCAGATGCTAGTCTGAATGCAGAGGTTCCTCCTTCTTCTTTGATTGCTATGGACGTCGGTACGGCTGACAGTAAAGACGGAGTTTCTACCGTGTGCCCTAGGCCGTCGGAAACTCCCACGGTTCTCAAAAGTGTGGACGCTGGCAGATCGAGGAAAGCAAGACTGGGGATGCATCGGAAAGTCCTGGAGGCACCTACTTGTTTATCTGTTCAACCGGTGCCTTCGGAACAAACTTTTTCATTTTTTAATAGACGAAAGGCTACAAAGTGGGGTGATTTAGCCCCTGCACCTCCTCCCATTGCTGTTCCACTCGAGGACGCTTCTTAGTCCCCGGAAAGAGCCCTATCTGTGGCTGGATGGGTCCCTGCGGCTTCGGGTCATTGGACTCCTGACCCTTCTGACCCAACGTATCAACGAATGTGTTCTTCGACCTCTTCTGTGGCCACCAACGCCGGATCTTCAGTGAGCTCCATCACACCCTGGGGTAATTCTTCCATTTTACTGTCTAATGTTACTGTTGCTGGTTCTTCTGGTGTAGGTACCACACCAGAAGCTATTGTTGCCACTTCTTTGCCTGCTGAGGTTAGGATTGGGCCTAGCTCGGAGGCTTTGGCTGAGCACCAGGAAAAGTCTTCTCTGGCCCCCTTGTTTAAACTAGCTGATTTATTTCACTCAACTGGGGAGCCTGCTCCTAGGAGGAATGCAGTCCGGCTTTTATACAAGGAGGGCTTAGAACATACTCCTGATAGATTATTTTTAGCGAGAACTCTTTTAAAAAAATCTATGCAGTTTTTTTCCTCGGAAATATTTGCCTTGACTTCTCTAGGGAATGGTAATATCGACATTAACTTTAAAAATATGTCTAACCTAGATAGATTTTAGGCTCAATATAATTCACTTAAAAATTACCCTTTATGGATTCCTTTTCAAGCAATTCCTTTACTAAGGCTTTAATTAAAACCATCACTGTCTTATTTAAGAATGAAGGGGTTAATGTTGAAGACATTCTTTTTTGGTTAAGACAATGCTGTGAGATTTTGGGGAGGCCTACATCCACTATGGATAGTGAACAGATTTGGGATGGGGGTTGGAAGGTGAAGGTAAAACGTTTCTCCACTAATTCAGGACCTGTGTACCTACCTAGTGTGTTTTTTTTGGGAAGGGATAGGGGTCGATTTTCTATATTGGTCAACCTAGATCTTGTTTTAAATGTGGCTGTCGTTTACATCTTAGTTCGGCCTGTGATACTGCTAGATGTAGTCGTTGTTTAGAGTATGGGCATTTGGCTTCAGCCTGCCTTAATCTCTTTAAATGTAATTTGTGCAAGCAAACTGGTCATGCCTACGGACGCTGTCCCTGGGCCTCTCACAATCAAGATGATTGCCCCTCTCATGAAGGACTTATCAATCAGGCCCAGCATGCTGTAGCTAAGAAAGTAGCCACTGCTACACCTATACCCACAGACACTGTTCAGGTTCCAGCCCCTGGTACTATGCCTATGGTTACTCCTCTTGTGACTGCAGTTGTTGACTCTTCTCCCACACATTCTGAGGTAGGTTTACATACTACCCGCGTTGATATCACTGTTGCCCCCACTGTAGACGGTCCTGAGGAACATGCCCCCTCCCCCACCCCCCAAAGTCCCGTTTAAGGTTGTTCCACCTAGGAAAAGGAATAGATGTGGTAAAACCATGCCTGAGCCCAAATCCCTGCCAACAACTGTACCTCAGAGGGATCCTGTGAAGGTACGGAATGTGTTTGCCCCTTTGGAGGAGGATACTGGTGGGGACTCTGGGGATGATACTGATACCTCTCCTATCATTTCCACCATGGACACTGAAAGTCGGTCAGAGGACTCCATAGCCAAAATGACTAGACATAGACAAGTGTGTAAACCCCTTTGAAGTTTTTAAGGATTAGGGTTACCTCTGAATTGGTTTATTTTTCTTCCTTACTATGTCCTCCTTAACATTTTCCACGTTAAATGTTAACGGGATTAAGAGTGAGAGGAAGACTATTGTTTTTTTTTCACTTCTTAAATCTTTTACATCAGATATTATTTGCTTACAGGACGTCTGTCTGAAGTCCCATCAGGACATCCAGCATGGCTCTCACTGCTGGTCTTTGGATCCTTCATTTTGGTCTGTGGGGGAGGACACTTGTGATGGGTTGGGTATGCTTTTTTCTAGTTCTGCCTTTTCAGTTTCTAGATTAATTGATATACACCCTGGGAGGGCCATGTGTTTAGATGTTTCTTTTTGTTTAGAGCGTTTTCAGGTTATTACAGTCTATGCTCCACAAACAAAAGCACATAGGATAGCTTTTCTTAAGGAAGTGCAACCTTTTTTGCATACCTCCCGGATGGTCATTTGGTTAGGTGATTTTAATTGTGGATTATCTACAGCAGAGAGAGGGCTTCATACTGATAAACTGTTTTGTGACTCCATTGCTTTAAAAAATATTGTTTCTACAGCACACATGTTAGATGCCTATAGGGTACTATATCCCACAGGGGGTTATACTTATTTCCGGGAGATTCTTAGGACAAGGATAGATTTTGTTTTTTTATCAGCAGTTTTGCAGGTTGTGCAGGCTTTTACTAGCCCTATAGAATTTTCTGACCATACTGTTCTTACGGTTACTGTTTCTTGGGCTGGAGCCCCTCGATGTAAAAAAAATAGCTGGAAATTGAATGAGTCATTGTTAGAGGATCCTCTTATTAGACAATTGTGGTTAAGGGACTGGGCTGCTAGGTTTTTCATTTTAGAATGCTGTAGCTCCATTTTAGACTGGTGGGATGATTCCAAATTGAGTTGACAGGCATTTTTTCAACGTCAGGCGCATGTTAAATCTAATAAAGAATATATGGGATATCTGAAGTTGAGACATCGGCTACATCTTATATCTCTGACTGAAACCACTACACAGGACTGTAGTAAAATTATTGCCACTATTAAGAAACAAATGGTAGATTTGCAGTATAATCGGGGTAGGTCTTTAGACCAGGAATTACGGTTTGGAACACACACGTCCAAACAATCTTTGGACCCTTTTAAAGAAAGCAAGAAAAGGATAGATTCTAGACTCATTTCCACCCTGACTGATGTATATGGCCACACTGTGAGTGATCCAAACCAGCTTTTGAATATTGTAGAAGCCTATATGACTGCCACCCTGGCTCCGGACCCTGTTCTGGAAGATGGGGTTATTAATCGGATAATAGATGAGTTACAGCTGCCTACTTTATCTGCGACACAAAAGCATGCTCTAGCAGCTGATGTTACTTTAGCTGAAGTCACTACAGCTGTTCATGAGTTACCCTCTCAGTCCGCCCCGGGTGCGGATGGTCTTAGTGCAGGTTTTTATAAATCCTTCATACAGTCTCTTGGACCTGTTTTGGTGGTTCTCCTGAATTATATTTTACACTCTGGGAATTATGTTCCCTCCACGACTGAAGCCATCTTACTTCTCATCTACAAAAAAGGTGACAAAATTGATCTAAGGAATTGGCGTCCTCTTAGTCTCCTGAATTCCGACCTAAAAATACATAGTAAAATTCTACTGGCTAGGCTTTCTGCGGTTACCCCACAGCTTCTTCATCCGGTACAGACCTGTCCTGTTCAGGGGCGAAAACAACAGGATAATCTTATTTATTTAAGAGAGGTATTTTCTAGGGGTCGGTTACAGGGGTTTGTTTTTGGTCTAGATCTAGAAAAAGCCTTTGATCTGGTCTCTCATAAATTTTTATTTTTTGGTATTAAAAGCCTTTGGGTTCCCTGATACATTTATTTCTTGGCTATTGGCAATGTATGAGGGGGGCTATTATTATCCCTAATGTAATTGGATGGCTGGGGAATAAATTAGCTATTACTAAAGGGGTACGACAGCGATGCCCACTGAGTCCTGTTCTTCACTCCTTTACCATTGATATATTTATTAGATTATTACACTCTAACACTGCTCTGAAGGGCCTTGATGTGCTTCCCTCCCTGCCACAATACAAGGTGCTGACTTATGTGGATGATTTGGTGTTGCTTTTACCCCCTCACTTTTCTGTTTGTGCCCTGCAAGAATCTATTCACCTTTTTTTGAGTCTTTCTGGTTCTAAAATTAACTACAGTAAAAGCACTGGGGTTATGATTGGATCCACCCCTTTGTCAGCCACTGGGGTTATAGCAGGGATCCCTGTATCTAGAGAACCGATTAAAATTTTAGGGGTACTATTTGGATCTGGCTTTGTCTAAGGGAACTCGGTTAGTGGGGGAGTGGAAAGGACAGCAGCTCTCTAAGAAAAAAAGGGTGATGATTAAAACTATCCTTACCCCCATATTTGTATATATTAGTTATATCTTTCTACCTCCATCTTGTGTTTGGACACAGCTCTTTAGTGCTTTTTTCAGGCATTTTGGGGGTCTCGTTTGAACCCTCTTAAAAGGGAATTAACCTCTCGTTCAATCCCAGGAGGAGGAGTTTCTATGCTCAGTCCTCTTGCCTTCTTTTATGGTATATTTGTTATGTGTAATTTAGGAAAGGCTTTGAAACCTGGGTCTGTCATTTGGAGACTTTTTCTGGAACACTGGTTAAATTTATGTCGGCCCAGTTGGCAGAATCAAAAAAAGTAGACTATCGTCTAGACTTCCTGATTTACCTTTTTGTATGAAGGAATGTATAAAACAGCTTATTAAGTGGAATATTACCCCACATCAGCTTCTGACTTCTGATGGGAAGCAGATGTATAGGCATATTCTGTTGACAGAATGCACTACTGATGTGGTTTTCCCTGATTGCCCACAGGACAAGCAGGTAGTTATTTTAAAATATCTTATGAATAAACGTATTCCATCTTATGCCTGGGATTGTTTATGGCTTTGTAATTATGAGAAATTAGGGGTTAAGGGGACTAGTAAACACAGGCAATTGTCTGAAAGGTTTTGTCCTCGGTCTACTTGTGTTCAATTGTTGGAATCCCAGTGTCATTTATATTTAGAATGTGCCTATATAAAGCCTTTCTGAAATGTATTGGCTGACCATTGGAAGGAGCCAGGGTTCAGGAATATTGATTACCCTACTGTTTTGTTTGATCCTTTTCCAAATACCTTTGTAAACTACAACAGGGATACTCTCTATGTGGTCTTTTGCATTTTACGTTTCTATATTTGGCAGTCTAGGTGTCTCTGGATCCTGCAGCAGAAGCATGTTTCACATGAAGAATTGCTGGCCAATGTTGGTAAAGCATTAAAAGGACTAATGAACTATGACCTTGCTCATGTTTCCTTGGAACAATCTACGAGTTATTGGATTAATTGTATTGCATGGACGGAATGTTTGTTCTGATTTTTTTCCCTTCGGATTGTTTTTGTGCTATCTGTTGGCAGGAGTCCCCTTCATTGTGCCATCTCCGATTGTGACACTCTCCACAGACGCCTCAGGGCTTGGATGGGGAGCACACCTCAACGGTGTCCAGTCTCCAGGCCTGTGGACAGCCCAAGAGACTCATCTCCACATAAACATCCTGGAAACGAGAGCAGTTCTTTATGCTCTGCAGGCCTTCCAGTCGGAGATTCCACCAGGTACTCTTCTGTTATAAACAGACAATTCTGCGGTGATGTATTACCTCAACAAACAAGGAGGCACCCATTCCTACCCACTTTGCAGGGAGGCCATGAGGGTTTAGGATTGGGCTTTGCAACACAGCGCAAACCTCATTGCTGTTCATGTCCCAGGAGTGGACAACGTCATTGCAGACGGCCTGAGCTGCTCTCAGGCCAGAGTCCACGAGTGGAAACTACTTCAGGAGGTAGTAGAGGATCTGTTTCACAGATGGGGTACACCAGAGTTAGACCTTTTCGCGTCCCCATCCAACGCAAAGCTGCCCAATTTTTGCTAGCTAGATCCAGGGCCTGGTGTTTTCTGGCGAGACACGTTGTCCCTCTCCTGGGCAGGCAGATTCCTCTATGCTTTTCCCACTTTCCGTTGATCCAGAGGGTTCTTCTGAAACTTCGCAGAGAGCAAGCAACGCTGATACTCTTTGCTTTCGTTCTGGCCCAGGCAGATTTGGTTCCCTGTACTACACCAGCTATCCTGGGAACCTCCGGTGCCTCTGCCAATCAGCTCTCCCTTGTTGTCTCAGGAGGAGGGCTCCTTGGTCCATCCAGACCTTCGTTCGTTGAGCCTGCACACTTGGCTCCTAGAGACGTAGCCATTTTGCGACACACGGGTCTCGCAAGAAGTAGCTGATGTCCTGGTGGCTGCGAGAAAACCGGCCACTTATGCCACTTACACCATGAAATGGTGCTGTTTTTGCCTATGGGCTCAAGCGCGGGGTTTTTTGCCTCTAGACTGTCCAGAAAAGTCAGTCTTGGACTACCTCCTCTCTCTTTTTCAGACAGGCTTGGCCTACTCCTCGATCAAAGTACACCTCTGTGCCATATCAGCCTATCATGTGCCACATGGAAGGCTGGGAAGGAAGTTAGTAGGCACAGGGGCGGGTGCAAAGTTGGTGAGATTGGTAGGAAACTGGCTGCAGGGAAGGCAACAGAGGGTGGTGGTCGGTGGGGAGCTCTCACACCCAAGGGCAGTGACGAGCGGTGTTCCACAGGGCTCAGTGTTGGGACCAGTGTTGTTTGGAATATTCATTGCAGACATATCATGGGACATCAAGAGCAAGATCAGTCTGTTTGATGATGATACCAAGGTAGGTGCGGTGGTGGATGACCTAGGGGGATGGCAGGGGTTGCAGGATGATCTGGCAAAGCTTGAAACCTGGTCAGACACCTGGCAACTGGGCTTTAATGCCAAAAAGTGCAAGGTGCTGCATTTTGGGATGAAGAACCCAAGGAGGAGTTACCAGCTAGGGGGAGTGCAGCTAGCCCAGACAGAGGAGGAGAAGGATCTGGGTCTGCTCATTACAGGGTCAATGAACAACTCGGCACAATGTAGGAAGGCAGCTGCAAAGGCCAACAAAATGCTGGGTTGTATTGTAAGGGGTATATCCTCGAGGAGGGAGGAGGTGATTCTGCCACTGTATAGGTCATTAGTTAGACCACACCTGGAGTACTGCGTGCAGTACTGGCATCCGTATCTGAAGATGGACATTAAGTTACTGGAGGGGGTGCAGCGCAGAGCGACAAAGATGATCAAGGGGCTGGGGGACTTATCATACGAGAGGAGGTTGAAGGAGCTGAACATGTACTCACTGGAGGAGAGGAGAGACAGGGGTGACATGATTAAACCATTAAATACATGAAAGGAATAAACAAGACTGGTACAGAGGGGCTGTTCAAAGTAAGGGAGGGGACGGCCACCAGAGGCCATGATATGAGACTGGAACGAGGAAGGTTCAGGAGGGAGATGAGGAGACACTTTTTTACAGAGAGGGTGGTGGCTGGGTGGAATGCGTTACCTGCTGAAGTGGTATGCAGTAGAACAGTGGACTGCTTCAAACGAGGATGGGACAGGACAAGGGGGAGGGTTAATGAAGGGGAAGGGTGGGAGGGAGGGGCAGCTGCAGAATAAGGGGTGCTAGCTGCACATTCGAGCAGACTTGATAGACCTCTAGGCCTTTATCTGCTGGCAAATTTCGTATGTTTGTATGTTCGTATCATTGTCCGATAGGCCAATGCACCATATCCCAGTTGGACATGGCACGAGACTTCCTGAGAGGTATTCTGACCTCCGATTAAGGATCCAATTCCACCATGGGATCTACCCTTTGTCCTGGAGCAGCTCATGCTGCCGCCCTTTGAACCAGCCGTGGATTGCGAACTACGTCTTCTCACTTGGAAGATGTTGTTTTTAGTTGCCGTTACTTCAGTCAGAAGAATTTCTGAACTCCATGCACTTATGTGCAAAGAGCCTTATTTGGTTTTTCACCAAGACAGGGTATCCCTACGGATTAATCTCAAATTTCTGCCTAAGCTGGTCTCAGCTCTCACCCTTAATCAAGACATCGATCTACCAGTGTACTTTCCCAATTATTCAAATCGAGGAGAGGCCCTGTTGCACACCCTAGATGTGCATAGGTGTCTCCGATACTACCTGACCAGAACCAAACACCACCGAAAATCGGACCAGCTTTTTGTCTCCTTTGCCCACTAGGGTTGCCACCTTTGAATGAGATGAATACCGAATACTAAACCACACCCCCAAACTCCACCCCTAACTCCACCCCTTTTATGACTTATGAGGGCATCGCTTGGACTTTGATTCGCTTGATTTATTCAGAATTGCTGCCGATATTGCATTGTGTACAACTTCTTTAAAGTACATCATGATTATTATTTTTGGTTTGTTTAATTTAGATTTAAATATTTTAAATTTCAGTGTGTGTTAACATTTGGTGGGGTTAGAGATGGGGTTCAGGGCTGACACATCGAGTGTCTACAAGGACACTCTGACAACTGGCTATTTTGGAACAGGTAGCCTTTTCTGGTAAAACTCTTTAAATAAATAAATAAATAAATAAACTACACCAGTAATGGTGGACGAGCTGTAATTACAAATATCATCTGCCATTTTAAGATGTGCTACTGTCCTTTCCATTGCTCCTACTCTAAAGCTATTTGTAATGTCACAGAAGTTTTTAAAAGTGGTAGGAATTATTCTATGCTGTTAAATACCCTATTTTATTTCCATATCAGTCATACATACCATATAGCATGATATGTGATATGTAGTGTGGAGGCAGTATAGCGCAGTGGTTTAAGGCTCTGAGCTACAATTCTGGAGACCAGGGTCTGAATCCCACAGCCCAGACTTGCATACTGTGTGACCCTGCACAAATAATTTGGAAAGGTCATGTCAGACGAATCTAATAGATTTCTTTGACTGGGTGACCAAAGTAGTAGACCAGGGAGGGGCTGTGGACATGGCCAACCTAGACTTTAGCAAGGCATTTGACACAGTCCCACACAAAAGATTAATAGTCAAATTAACCAGCCTGGGAGTGGGACCCAGGGTGGTAGCCTGGGTAAAACATTGGCTGGACAACAGGACACAGAAGGTAATTGTAAATGGAGTCCATTCTGAAGAAAGGAGGTTACTAGTGGGGTACCGCAGGGTTCAGTATTGGGTCCAGTCCTTTTTAATGTCTTCATCAGTGACATTGCAGAGGGACTGGAAGGAAAAGTATGCCTTTTTGCAGATGATACAAAAATCTGCAACAGGGTTGATACACAAGGAGGCGTGGAAAGGATGAAAAGGGACTTGGCAAGGTTGGAGGAATGGTCAGAAGTATGGCAGCTAGGATTCGATGCAAAGAAGTACAAAATAATGCAGCTGGGAAACAAGAACCCAGGGGAAGAATACACAATGGGTGGGGAGGTAGTAACAACAACAGAAAAGGAAAGGGACCTGGGGGTAATCATATCAGATGACCTTAAGGTTAGTAAGCAATGTGAGAAGGCAGTAGGGAGGGCTGGGGTATACTGGGATGTATAGGGAGAGGCATCAGCAGCAGAAAACAGGAAGTTGTTATCCCTCTGTACAGACAGTTGGTGAGACCCCATCTGAGTACTGTGTCCAGTTCTGGAGACCCCATCTCCGCAAGGACATAGACAGGATAGAGGCAGTCCAGAGGAGGGTAACTAAAATGGTGCAGGGTCTGCAAGAGAAGCCGTGATGAGGAGAGACTAAAGGAGCTTAATATGTATACCCTTGAGGAAAGAAGGGAGAGGGGACATGATAGAAACTTTTAAGTACCTCAGTGGAATCAACAAAGTCCAAGAGGGTAGCATCTTTCAGAAAAAGAGACTTGCAAGAACAAGGGGACACAATTTAAAGATAGAAGGAGGGTGGTTCAGGGGCAATGTGAGGAAGTATTATTTCACAGAGAGGGTAGTGGATGCATGGAGCAGCCTTCCTGAGGAGGTTGTGGGGTCTAAAACTGTGTGAGAATTCAAGAATGCATGGGACAGACATAAGGCAATTCTTGTGGGGGGTAGGAAGAAATAGGCTGTTGGTTAACTAGGATCTGCGGCCTATCCTGTAGGTAGGGAAATGGGCAGACTAGATGGGCCTAGCGGTCCTTATCTGCCGTCAAAGTCTATGTTTCTTTGTTTCTATTTCACTCCCTTGTGCTCCCAGGTTGCACCTGTAAACAAGCTTCAGCTTAGTGTCTCTCTCCTGGTAAAAAAAAAAAAAAAAAATAATAATGTTTGATAAATTACCTACATCTGCAGTGCCATCAAATTTAGATTGTGTTCCTTTCTCCTCACCAGCTACTGCTCTGTGTCTTCCTTTTCTCATTTCTGTGGCTTAGCATGACATTAGCCACACTATTCTGTGTTGTTCATCTGAGATGCCTGGAATGGTCTTCCTGGAATATCCAGGTAGTATGAAAATTGACAGCAATAACTACCGAGGAGAGAGAGGTGCAGTACTGCTAGAAATGAAATAAAATATTAGATTATTAATTTAACAACAAATGGGGTAACAAATATTAAAATATAGGACAGACCCTAAAAGAAAAAAGGTGAACATTTAAAGGTATAAAAGTATTCCTTATCACAGCAGTCAAAGACTATACTCACAGTGCAGCCTAGAAAGGATTAGGTTGATTTGCTGCTAATGGTCTTAATAGCCCTACTTTCAATCAATCAAAAATCAATCAAAATCTTTATTTATTCAGGCGAACATCATTGAGCATAGCTCATTTACAAGATGGACCTGAGTGGTCATAACAAAAAAGGTTACAGAGTGTATACAAAAACATGATATTGAAATAGCACAAATACAAACATTTATGAGTGAGATAGATGTACAATTATTTACATATATACAAGGCAAAGGACAGTAAACCAAAAACCTATTAAAGGTGAGAAACAAACAGTCTGGTGGGGATAAGGCTTGGATAATGGTACATGGGTGGGCATATATGTTTGAGGTTTGATGTGGAAAGGACCAGAGCAATGATAGAAGAATAGGGAGGAGATTTAGAAGGGGGTGAGGAGTGAGAGGGTGTGGGGGGTGGGGATGTGGGAGGACTAGGGCCTTGTGGAAGCAATTGCATGAATCTGGGATTAGGCTGGTGTACAGCTTTTGAAGGATGTAAGGGGATCAGTGTTTCCATTTCAGGGTCTTTGGATAGAATTCCAGATAAGTGCCAGGGAATAACTGATTGCAGCTCTTCCATACCGGGTACAGGTGATAGGAATCTTCAGCAGGATCAGTTTGTTGATCCTCAAGGTGTAGGGCCTGGATGTGATCTGGTTGAAGCAATCTGAGATGTAGGAAGGGAGTTTGTTTGTCAGAGCTTTGTAGATCCAGATAGCAGCATTTTTTCTTCTTCTATGTTGCAGGGATGTCCAGCTGACTGCATTGTAGAGAGAGCAATGATGGGTGCTAGAGGGAAGGTCAGTAATGAATCTAATAGCTCTATGATACAGGGTGTCTAGTTTGTTTAGATGGGAGAGGGAGCAATGACCATAGAGGAAGTCAGCATAATCAATGAGGGACATGAATGATGCAAGGATTAATCTTTGTTTGGAATCTTTGGTCAGGTAGTGTTTGATTCTATAGAATAGACCAAGTCTTTGTCTTAGCTTTTTCAGGAGCTCTTCAACGTGGGTAGTATAGTCTAGTTTATTGTCTATCCATACTCCTAGGTATTTGAATTTGTCAACATATTCCAGATTTTCACCAAGGATGGTAGAGAGTTGTGGGAGGGTGAATGATGGGATAGTGGAAGAACAGTTCTTGTGGGCAAAGAACATAGCTTTGGTTTTCTTAGCATTTAGTAATAATTTCTTTTTTAATAGGTTATGCTGGAGGAGGGAGAATTGAGACTGTAGGAGCTCACAGGCTTTTGATGGTGAGGGATCGCTCACATAAAGTACAGTGTCATCTGCAAAAAGGTGGATATTAGAAAGAGAGAGATTGGAGTCAATATTGTTGATGTAGATGGCAAAAAGGATGGGACCCAGGATGGAGCCTTGTGGTACACCTCTTGGAGTGGCTTAGGGTAGATAGATCACCATCATTCTTTACCAGTTGTAGCCTTCCAGAGAGATAGCATCTGAACCATTTAATGGAGAGTGAGTCAAGGCCTATGGAGTTTAGTGAGGTGATTAGGAGATCATGATCCACAGTGTCAAAGGCTTTGCTTAGATCCAGAAACACAGCACAGGTATTATTCTTTTGTCTAGGGCAGTCTGCCAGTCATTTGTGACTTTGCTAGAGCAGAGATGGTGCTATGCATAGATCTAAACCCAGATTGAGCTGGATTTAGGAGATTGTTGGTATCAAGGTAGGCAGTTAACTGAGAGTTTACCAGCTTCTCAAGCATCTTGGATAGTATTGGTAAGATGAAGATGGGCCTATAATTATTGAGGTCCATGGGATCACCTGCCTTAAGTAGTGGAAACACTTGAGCTGTTTTCCATATTGAGGGGATAGTACCAGTGACAAATGATAGATTGGAGAGATGGGTGAGGGGGGCGGTTAAGGCATACAGTGCTACTTTTAGAAAGTAGGGATCCAGGGAGTCTGCACCTGCGCTTTTGGTGGTATCTAGTTGGAGTAGGAGGTCTTCTACATCTTTGAACAATATTGGTTTGAATGAGAATGTGGAAGCAACCTTTTGATTCTCAGTAGATTGTAGGTTTAGAGATGATCTTAATAGGTTTGCAGGAGAGGTGAAAGCCAGGCCAGCTGTAGTGAAATGGTCATTGAAGGCATTCAAGATATTTTGCTTGTCGGTGATTTCAATATTATTTAATTGAATTTTGGATGGTAAGACAGGGTAGAGGTTTGACCTAGGATGCCCTTTATGGTACCCCAGAACCTGGAAGGGTTGTTATAGGAGGCATCTAGTTCAGCTGTGTAGAAGGTTGCCTTGGCTTTTCTTACTTGTTTTGTGCAGGAGTTTCTGGCTTTTCTGAATTTGAGCCAGTCATTTGGGTCCTTTGTCTTTCTTGCCCTTTTCCAGAGTTTGTCTCTGGCAAGCAGTCTTGATTTAAAATTCGACAGAGAACCAGCGACAGGATTTGAGTTTGGTTCTGACACTGGTGAGGGGTGCATGTGAATTGAGGGCACTTATGATTATATCATTTAAGATTTGAAGAGCTGACTCAATTGAGGCTGTGAGATAGAATTCTTGTAACGTGTGGTGTGGCACAGATCATGGAGATATCCTGTAATATTAAAGTTCTTTTTGACCTTCATGGGAGGAATTTTGCAGGATTGGGTGGCTTGATTGTTGATCTAATGGCAGCTATGGGACAGTGGTCACTTATGTCACTGAGAAGTACTCCTGCATAGGGATAATGATGAGGTTTATTTACCAATATAATATCCAGGGTGTGCTGTTGAGAGTATTCTTTGGGTTGATCCTTGTTGGTTCTTTGATTAATTGAGAGAAACCATAGGTGTCACAGAAGGTTACCAGGGGTGCAGATGCATTAGTCAGCCAATTTAAGTTCATGTCTCCTAAGATGATGGTGTCTTCAGGACCCAGATTAAGTATGGATCCTAAATGGGATAGGAGTTTGAGGCCTGCAGAGGGGGGCCTATAGCAACCAACCAGTTGAAAGGAAGATGTGTCGGAAGGGTTATTTTGATAGACAAGCATTGAATTCCTTTGGTTGAGATGTAGAATTGAGGCAGGATGCAGAGATATTTGCTTTGACATAGATGGCTACCCCCGCCCTGGATAGACGGTCAGATCTGAAGAGCTGATAGTTGGGAAGGTTTATTTCACTATCTTTGTTGCAGATTTGAGCCATGTTTCAGATATAACCAGACAGTCCGGTAGGTGTGTGCAACCCAGGCCTGTATTGATGAGAACTTTTAGGAGGCTGCAGGCATTGAGTGAAAAACTCAATCCATTTATGGAGGTTAGGTCAGTTGGAGAGATCGAGCTTTCAGTGGGTCCAGGGTTGATTTCCACAGTG
The DNA here is from genome assembly GCA_016271365.2 of Neoceratodus forsteri. Lineage (NCBI taxonomy): Eukaryota > Metazoa > Chordata > Ceratodontiformes > Ceratodontidae > Neoceratodus > Neoceratodus forsteri. The sequence continues at coordinate 1,820,247,108 of CM057449.1, read as the reverse complement.
CCAACACAGACCAGCAGAAAGAAGATTAACTTGATGAGGGCACCAAGTGATAGGAGTAGTGAGCAGTCAGGCAGTTTTTCTTCTTTCTTGGGATCCAATATATGTGGCTGATGATCCTGCTGCATGGTTATCGAGATTATCATAGATTGCCAGCTTAATGGACAGGCTAGGGGTAATTGTAGTGCCAGTATGGTAGCAGGGGATAAAGGAGTTCCAAACTGGTTGTGAGCCTTTTTTGAGATTCCCAAGGATTATTGTGCAGAAGCGGTATTATAAGTATGTATAGTTTAGGGGTATCCACTGGGGACAGTAGAGGGGGGCAGTGTTGAGTGGTCACCCTAAGCACCTTAGTATGGGTTCCAACAGTTATCTCATCTGGATCTAAGGAAGGTGAGAAGCAAAGCAGCAGTAGTAGGTGCAGTAGCATGGTGGAGGGTAGGAGAGGGTTAAAGAAAGTAAGATGATGTGAAGAAAATGAGCTCGGGAATTGGCTGGGAGAATAGCTATGGGCGGGGATGAGATTTGGCGGGAAGGTGTGTATAAAAGAAACACCCTGAAGGGGGGGGGGGGGGGCAAAAATTTTGCGGCTTTCCCGTACCTTTCTGGCTTTCTCCCCCGGCCTCCTGGTTCCCTTTTCGGCTATTTGGTGGCCGCCCGCCCGCTGGCGGTTCGGAGCCCCTCTGGAGAGTGTGTCCTCGAGGGCAGGCCAGCTAGAAGGGAGGGGACAGAGGAGAGGGCAGTGAGAAGAAGCACTTGCAGGCAGTGGCTTGCTGGAGGTGCTAAATTTGAGATTTGCACAACAAAGACTGGGAGGGTGGGGGGTTAGGCGCCCTATCGTCTAGCCAACACAAAATTAACCCAAAAGACTGTAATTGCTAGCTAGACAGTTAACAGGCATTACACAGAATTACACAGTAAAACAGCAAAACAGCCCTTTTTAGATAAGTTAAATCTTTTCAGATAAAGGCAAGTAAACTCGAGCAGTTTTGGTGGTGCAAAGATACAGCAAAGTCAATGGGAAAAGCGCACCAATCAGAGGCAGGCAAAAGTCGGTGATCGCCTTCCGATTGGCTGCAGCTTTCCGCTACCTTTCTGCTTTCTCCCCGGCCTCCTAGTTCCTTTTCGGCTGTTTGGTGGCCGCCACGCCAGCTACTGACTCGGAACCCCTCTGGAGTGTGTCCTCGAGGGCAGGCCAGCTAGAAGGGAGGGACAGAGGAGAGGGCAGTGAGAAGAAGCACTTGCAGGCAGTGGCTTGCTGGAGGTGCTAAATTTTGAGATTTGCACAACAAAGACTGGGAGGGTGGGGGGTTAGGCGCCTATCGTCTAGCCCAACACAAAATTAACCCAAAGACTGTAATTACTAGCTAGACAGTTAACAGGCATTACACAGAATTACACAGTAAAACAGCAAAAACAGCCCTTTTAGATAAGTTAAATCTTTTCAGATAAAAGGCAAGTAAACTCGAGCAGTTTGGTGGTGCAAAGATACAGCAAAGTCAATGGAGAAGGCGCACCAATCAGGGCAGGCAAAAGTCGGTGTCGCCTTCCGATTGGCTGTGCAGCTTCCCATGCCTTTCTGGCTTTCTCCCCGGCCTCCTTAGTTCCTTCGCTATTTTGAGGCCGCCCACTGATGCTCGAGCCCCTCTGGAGAGTGTGTCCTCGAGGGCAGGCCAGCTAGAAGGGAGGGGACAGAGGAGAGGGCAGTGAGAAGAAGCACTTGCAGGCAGTGGCTTGCTGGAGGTGCTAAATTTTGAGATTTGACAACAAAGACTGGGAGGGTGGGGGGTTGGCGCCTATCGTCCTAGCCCAACACAAAATTAACCCAAAAGACTGTAATTGCTAGCTAGACAGTTAACAGGCATTACACAGAATTACACAGTAAAACAGCAAAAACAGCCCTTTTTAGATAAGTTAAATCTTTTCAGATAAAAGGCAAGTAAACTCGAGCAGTTTTGGTGGTGCAAAGATACAGCAAAGTCAATGGGAGAAGGCGCACCAATCAGAGGCAGGCAAAAGTCGTCGGTCGCCTTCTGATTGGCTGTGCGGCTTTCCCGTACCTTTCTGGCTTTCTTTACACCTCTCAGATTTACTGGTATACAAACAAATGTTTACATGACATCAGAATTTGTTTGTAATATGAACATGCAAGTAAAATGGTGAAGGATTTAACATAATCTGTTTTACAAGTATGTGAGCATTCAAAATGACTGAAAAAGTACTACCTCTGAATAAAACTGGATTAGCAGGTAAAGTTTCTGAAACACATTGTACAGTCCACACTGGACAAGAGGCTACCCTAATGTGGTGCCAGTCTGAATGTCTAAGGGTTTCAGAAAAATGAAGGTGTTAATTAAGGTGGTATTGTTTACCCATCCCATGAATAATCTTCCAATTTGCTGGTGTGAAGTTAGAGGTGACAACTGAGCAGACAGGAACACATTTGGCTCTTTAAGTGCCCTGCACTTGAAGGCACTTCCTGATTAGCATGCACTGCAAGCAAGCAAGCACACTGAAATGTCAAGACACTTTCTTACAGTCAGATGAAGAAGAAAATGAAACAGTTAGTGGGGAATCTCACAAGTGCTGCTTGACCCACTATAAAAACTGAATTTGCAATAGTGAAAACGGGAGGACCGAATCTGGACCTAGAAAACCGAATCATTTGGTCAAAAACCGAGTAGGTGGTAACCTTATTGCCCACAGGATGATGGGAGCTTCTGTTTCCAAACAGTCGCTGTCCAGGTGGCGCATTCAGTGTATCACGTTCTGTTACCAGAGGCGCAACAAACTCTTACCGGGCACGGTTAAGGGTTATTCCACAAGGGGGGTGGCTACCTCCTTTGCGGCCCCTAAGAATGTGTCCACCTCAGCCATCTGTGCTGCAGCTACTTGGAGCTCCATGCACACTTTCATCAGGCGTTATAGCCTGGATATTGCATTTAAGGCGAAGAGCAGGTTTTGGTCTAGCAGTCCCTCTTGGACTTCTGTCCTAGGCTTTTGTTTCATTAAGGATTTCTACCTCCCCTCCTCCCAGTGGTGTGGGATTTCCATTATTGCTTGGGAATCTGTCCTAATGGTGTAACCTGCTGCAAGAGCTGTTTCTCGAAGTAAGATAGTACAGTTACGTAAGAACTTACCGTAACAGTAGATCTTCGAGAACAGCTCTTTCAGCAGGTACTTTCCCTCCCACCATCCCTGCTGGAGGTAGATTCTAGTTCCAACATCCTTCCCTTAGGATCAGGTGTCTCAGCATTTCTTTGACTGCCATTTGATGTTGTATCCTCAGTCTCCTTTTCTGATGTCATCCAGCGGCTGGGAGTCTTCGTCGGGAGAACTGGGGATTCTGGGGGACCACCCCTTTATGTACTGTGCCTGACGTCAGGGGCGGGACCAACAGGGGCAGTCCCCGCTGAATACTGCTAGCTAGAAAATTTCCGTGGGGTCCTGGCGCCTGCCGGCTTCAGTCCTAATGGTGTAACCTACTGCAAGAGCTGTTCTCAAAGATCTACTGTTACGGTAAGTTCTTACATAACTGTACTTTACTCACCTGTAACAGGAGTTCTTGGAGTGGTATATGTTGTTCATCCACAGCCCACAACCCACCCAACTTCTCCCGGCCCGGCAGCAACCTGGCTTCCAGCGGGCTAGATCTGGCGTCATGGGGCAGAGCCGAGGTTTAACCACCGGGTGGGTGGGTGGGAGGAGCCAGCTTGAAGACCTTCCGGCAAGATTTAAAGCGGCAAGAAACCTGCCAGTAAGTGTGAATGAACAACATATACCACTCCTAGAACAGGTGAGTAACCTGTATTTATACCATTCCATGCTATTCATCTGAATGGCTTTGCAAGGTGTTACTGATGTTATTGAATATTCAGCAGTATGAGAAGAGAGAAGCAATTTCTGGGGAGAGAGAGATTCAAGGTAGTTACAAAGGCAAAAAAAAAAAAGATTGTGAATTTCACAGAAAAAGGTCAAAACTTACCAGAATATTGGATTGACACTGCGGGAAAGCATCTAGAGGTTTAAAAGACTATTTTCTATCACCTATAACCACTTGCTTCAGTTTGAATCCATGGGAACAGAGCTCTGAAGTGACATTTAGATTTGCACAGTCAGTTGAATGTGTTAAGTGTATGTTAGCAGTGGGCTCTGAAACTTACTTGTATATTGATTTAAGGGTTGTTTATTTTATTTTAGCATATAGCTGCCACCCATTTCGCAGCCCGGAGACTGCTTCTGTGGCATTGTTTACACTGACTATACTGCATGCATGCATGCTTCTGCTGTACATCACTTTCATTCCTGTTTGTCAGTGTAAACTATGGTTATAGGTAGGCTTCTATGTCAGTTCCCACAGTTAAATGTACTCATTTGCTGTAACTCTACCCCAGGGCCTCTTTGAAAAGGTGTTATTAGTAGCCCAATGGGTTTTCTTTGGTTCTGCATTCTTAAGTAATTAAAGAACATTCTACTGGAGCATGTCAAATGAATTGTAGGCATACTGGTGTAAATACTGTGTTCCTTCTGTCAGCTGTCACTTTGTTATCCTCTACTGCTTTTTATACTGAACCATGGCTATTGTCATGTAACTAACTTTCTGCAGTGTTGTCTTCTGTCTTCAAACTCCTTTTGTCTCCCTGCTGTCTGAGGCTGGCAGTATAGCCTAGAGGTTAGAGTAATGAAACATAGACTTTGACGGCAGATATGGACCGCTTGGCCCACCTAGTCTGCCCATATTTCCCTACCAACTGGATACGCTGCAGATCCTAGTTAAGCAGCAGCTTACTTCCTCCTTAGCCCATCTTACCCCCCCACTATAATTGCTTTATGTTGGTCCCATGCATTCTTGAATTTCCCCACTGTTTATGACTCCACTACCTCCTCAGGAAGCCTGTTCCATGCATCCACCACCCTTTCCATGAAAAAATACTTCCTCAAGTTGCCACTGAGCCGTCCCCCCCTCTATCTTCAAATTGTGCCCCCTTGTTCTTGTGCAACTCTTTTTCTGAAATATGCCACTCTCTTGGACTTTGTTGATTCCCTTCCCTCCTGTCCTCAGGGGTATACAAATTAAGCTCTTTTAGTCGCTCTCCGTATGGCTTTCTAGTACAGATCCTGCACCATTTTGGTTGCTGTCCTGTGGACTGCCTCCATCCTGTCTGTGTCCTTGCAGAGCTGGGGTCTCCAGAACTGCATGGAGTACTCCAGATGGGGTCTCACCAACTATCTGTACAGAGGGATAACAACTTCCTGCTTTCTACTGGCGATGCCTCTCCCTATGTATCCAAGTATCCCCCCAGTGAGCTGTGAATAAGCTTGGTACATCCAGCAGACCTAGGTTTGAGTCCCACAACCTCCACTTGCATACTGTGTGACTCTGAACAAGTCAGTTAACCACCCTAGTGCTCCCAGGTCACCCCTGAAAACAGGCACTGGTTATCAAAAAAGGATAAAATAAATAAATAGTTGCTTTACATATATCTTTAAGAGTCTTGCATGGGGTACTTTAGTGGCCCAGATATTTAATTATCAAAGACAAAGATCAGATAAAGCTTTATAAAATTCAACTGGCAGTCCATCCATCCATCCCTGGGGATCTGCCGTTTTTCAGGTCATTAATTTTCCCCCTATTTCTATAATGCTAAAAGGTGTTTCTGATGGGACACTTTCCAGCTCACTCCTGGGCTTGGAGTGTCACCCTGCCAGAAAGTTGTCATTGTTCTTGGGCATATCTGGGGTTTGTTCTTGGGAGTACAGGGAGAAATAATACATCTTACTTCAAGTGGGAGCTCTTGCAGCAGGCTGTTACCAATTAGGACTATGCCACCAGGCAGTAGGACCCCACGGCAAACATCTACCTAGCAGTCTCCAGAGGGGACCACCCCTGACACTGGCTCCACCCCAACGTCAGCAGATGGTATATCCAGGGGTGGTCCCCAGCCCCACCTCAGTTCTTTCCCGCCACAAACCCATTGACACTGGCTCTTTGGTGACCTTCTGTAAGAACTAGTGTTTGTCTCCATTTTTTTCTGCTCATTTCCTCGGTCGAAAAGTTCACTTTTCATTGGTCTTCATCTGTATCTCCTCTTCTCCTTCGATCATCTCTTCCTTCAGAGAAGAGGATGACAAAGTGCACCTATGGTTGCCAGATACCTGAAAAGGATACACTTAACGCCTACATCTTCTGCCTGGGGCCAGTCCATGACACCAAAGTCTGCTCGGTGTGCAGAGGCTTTACTGGCCAGACCAGAATACGCCACCTAAAAGCACTCAAGGCCCATCTTCTGGAGCAGCAGGTGGCAGTGATGCAGACCTTACCAGCTGGAAAATCTTCTTCATCCTCCTCTTCTCGGAAACACAAAGAGAAAAAGAAGGACTCTTATCGGAAATCCTGAGAAAAGGACCGGGGTCAGTCCAAAGGGCGGTCACACTCCCTGTCCCCTCATCGAAAGAAGTCCTCCTTGGGGGTCAAACTTGGGAGGATCCGACCACTCTTCCCGCCATTTTCATCATTCTACAGGGTGGCAAGAGGCTTTCATTCCTGCCGACACACTGATGTCGGGGAATGGCAAGCAGGGCTGTGGGTCTTCTCCTGCCCAAACTTCCCTGAAAGTGAAGGCAGTTCCCTTACGGACGTTGTCCGCCCCGGGGGTCAGGACCTCCACTTCATCTGCTAGGACTTTGGTCCCTTCACATAAGGTCCTCTCCCCCCCCCCCCCAGTATGCTGGGTAAGGCCTTGACTTCCAAGGTTCGGGAGTTGGTCTCTCCACCGGTTGTGACTCACCGATACTTAGCGGCATTGGCCACAGTTTCTAAACTATCATTGGCCTCCAGGCCCACCAGCTCCATGCTATCGTCGGTCCAGGAAAAAGAGCGGGCAAGACTCCCTCCATGCCCGAGTTTTCACTGGTCCACCGGGCATCCACACCAGAGGGCAAAGGGGGGGTCGGTCCATTCCTTCGCTGAAGGATCTTCCAGACCTCCCCATATCACCTACGCACAGTGGCCTTCTTCTTATTCAAGGGGTTTGGCCATATCACAGTTCACCAAGGAAGAGCTAATGGAACTGTTCCAATTCTGGTAGGGACAGGTTAAAAAAGGCATTGTTCTTCCGCGGCCTGACCCGGAACTGGCTCTGGATCAGAACAAAGAAAAAAGTCCAGTCAAGGAACCTTCGACTACCATACCTAAGCAGTCCTCCCCGAAGCTGAAAGCAAAGTCTCGTTCACGAAGCTCCACGGACTCCCATGGGGGAACTTTGCACAAGACGAAGTGACACCAACATCGCTGTAGGTCGCTGAGTTCTGACCGCCGCTGTTCCTTTAGCCAGGGGCGGTCATCAAGCCGTCTTTGGGTCTCACTGCCGTTGTTGGCGTTCGACCAGCTGTCGCCGGCCAGTTAGCTGTCGTCAGTCCGGCAGTGGTTGGTGCTCTTATGAAAAGCACAGATCCTCTTCAGGATCAGTTTCCCTTTCCTCTGGGGACTGGGGTTCAGAGCCCAGTTCAAGCTCCGACCATTCCCTATCCAGGGACAGGCCAGCGTCCCCGGATGAGAAAGATGCTCCTAGGTTGCCTCCTGATGATCCCACTTTCATGGACATCATGAGGCATATCCAGTCCTCCAATGGATGGGAGATGGAGGATCTGGATCCCGAGCGCTGGAGACTTGCAAAATACCTGAGGCAGAAGGAGACAAAACCTTTGGTCGTTCCTTCTCTTGTGGATACTTTCCAGGATCTTATGAGGATCACCTGGAAGCACCCCACCACTACTCCGGCAGTCTTGAAGAAATCAGGTAGGCTGTATAAGGTGCCGAGGGAGGAGCCCTTTCTGACGGAACACCTTCAGGCAGATTCCAAGGTGATCACAGCTGCCCATGACAAATCAAAGCAGCTGAAACACCTTAGCTTTCAGCCTTCTGACGCGGAGTCCAGGTACTTAGAACATGTGGCCAAGAAAGTATATTCTGCTTCCACCTGCTCTACATGCTCCCTAAATTTCCTTACGCATATGGTACAGTACCAAAATGCATTACGGGAGAAGGGATTAGAGGTTGCTTAGACCTTGCCAGACTCTGCACAAAAGACTGAGCTCTTGGATTTGTTGAAGTTGGGTTTGGACGTAGGCACTCGTGTTCTGAGGGCCGCGTACAACACTGCGGATACGGCCTCTAGGGCAGCAGCATCTGGCATTTGCCTTAGGCATCACGCCTGGCTTAGAGTCTCAGGATTCTCCCAGGATCTGGAGTCTGGGATCCTGGACCTTCCATTCCAGGGTTCCATCCTCTTTGAAGAGGAGACAGAGAAACTTATTTCACGTCTCCAAGATTCCGAGATGTCAGTCTGGTTCATCTGAAAAATGTATAATGGGGCCAGAGACTTTTTCGCAGATGGCCATTTCGTAAGACCTCAGGGCAGAATACCCACAGATAGTTTCAACAGAAGGGTGGCTTCAAGGGGAAGGCACCAGCCCAGACTTCTGGCCGCTCTGCCTCAAGAGGCCCTAAGTCCTCCTAGCCCTCTCTGCCCACACCTGAATCTACCTAATGACTCATTACCTGCCCTCTTTTTTCCAGCGTAGGCAATGGGGAGGCAGTAGGGGGTCTCTTCTCCCTTTACGGGAAGGGTTGGAACAACATCAGTTCAGACAGCTGGGTCTAGGACATCATAAGGAGAGGACATACTCTCGAGTTCACACATCCCTCTGGATATGCCACCAGGGTCCTCCCAATATCTTCCTTCACACATTCCCTTGATAGAAGGAGAGATTCAGGCCCTGTTGCAGAAGCAGACAATAGAGCTGGTCCCCCTGGAGCAACAGGGGCGAGGCTTTAATTCTCATATTTTCTCTGGTCCCACAAAAGACCAGGGACCTTCGGCCCATTCTGGACCTCAGCTCACTAAATCTCTTTATAGAGTACAAAAGGTTCCAGATGGTTACCTTACCATGCCTCATTCCCCTCTTGCATCAAGGGGACTGCTCTGCTCCCTGGATATGCAGGATGCCTATCTGCACATCAGCCTCTTTCCTCCCCATCGGAAGTTCCTGAGGTTCTGCTTCCAGGGCTTCCATGAACCAGTCTCGGTTGGGGTGCTCACCTGGGAGACAAACAGACCCAGAGAACATGGTCTCCATATCAATAATCTAGAGATGCAAGCAGTCCTGAATGCCTTGCGAGTGTTTCAGATGGACCTGTCATCAGGCCCTCTTCTTTTCCAGACGGACAACACATCGGTGGTGTTTTACATCAACAAGCAATGGGGCACACACTCATACCCCCTTTGCAGGGAGGCGATGAGGGTCTGGTACTGGGCGCTGTAACATCGCTTAGACCTCACCATTGTTCTTGTTCCAGGCATCCAGAACATCTTTGCCGACAGCCTAAGTTGGTCTCGGACCAAGGCTCATGAGTGGGAGCTCCTCCAGTTGGTAGAAGATCAGCTGTTCAACAGGTGGGGCCTACCAAAGTTGGACCTCTGTGTCTCCACTGAACGCCAGACTGCCCAGTTTCTGCTCGCTAGAGCCCACTCCTGGAGTTTTCTAGTGAGACGCTTTGTCCCTCTGTTGGACAGGAAGGTTTCTGTACGCCTTCTCTCCCCTTCCCATTCTTGAGAGGGTCCTGCTGAAGCTTCAGGCAGAAGGAGCGGAGAAGATTCTCATAGTCCCTTGATGGCCTCGGCAGATTTGATTCCCACTACTTCAGCAGCTGGCAGGGGACCCTCCGATACTGCTGCCACTGAGCGTGCACTTGTCCCAGGATCAGGGGACGCTGGTCCATCCAGACCTCAAATCCCTGCATGTTCATGCCTGGCTCCTGCAGACTTAGCCAAAACTAGGTCTGGGGTCTCCCAGGAAGTGGCAAACATTCTTGTAGTTGCAAGAAAGTCCTCAACCAGCTCCACTTATGCCATGATGTAGAAGAGGTTTAGCTGATGGGCTTCATCTCATCACCTGGACCCGCTTACCTGTCCAGTGAACTCAGTCTTAGAGTACCTCCTCTCCTTGTCCAATCAAGGCTTGAGCTACTCTTCCATAAAGGTACATCTTTCTGCTATTTCTGTCTATGGAAGGGAAAACTCTCGCACAACTGGACGTTTCCTGTACCTTTTTGCGGGGCATATTACATATCAAACCCCCCATTAGAGATCCGATTCCACCCTGGGTCTCCTTTTTATGCTGGAGAAGTTAACTCTTCCCCCATTTGAGTCTGCTGTGGATTGTGAGCTGCACTTCCTTTCTTAGAAAGCGTTATTTTTTAGTTGCAGTTACTTTAGCCTGGAGAGTTTCCGAGCTTCAAGCCCTGATGTGTAAGGAGCCTTATTTGAATTTTCATAAGGACAGGGTGTCCTTAAGAATGAATCCTATGTTTTTGCCAAAGATGGTGTCAGAGCTTACGTGAACCCCAGGGTATCAACCTCCCTGTTTACTACCCAGATCACTCAAATAGAGGAGAAGCAATCCTGCATACCTTGGACGTCCACAGGGTGTTAAGTTACTACCTTACCCGCACCGCCCCACTTCGTTGTTTGTGGCCTTTGCGCCACACTGCAAAGGCAATCTTTTGTCTAAGCAGACACCTTCTAAGTGGCTGGTCAACTGCATTGTTTTCTGTTATAACAAGCCCCTACCGGGCTCAGTTAGGAGCCATTCTACCAGGGGAGTGGCTTCTTCATTTGCCTCTTTATGCAACATCTCCATTGGAGACATCTGTGCAGCTACCTGGAGCTCAGTGCATACTTTTATCAAGCACTACAGCCTGGACATTGCCTGTAGGAGAAGGGTAGGTTTTGGCCTTGCGGTCCTCCAAGGCCTTCTGTCCTAATTGCTTCCTAAGGGCTTCAGCGCTTCTAGCCTCCTCCCAGACTTACCCTCTTCCTGTTCCCGGGATTGCTTGGGATTCAGTCCTAATGGTAATAGCCTGCTGCAAGAGCTCCCACTCGAAGTAAGATAGTACAGTTATGTAAGAGCTTACCATAACAGTAGATCTTGAAGAGGAGCTCTTGCAGCAGGTGCTGTTTTCCCTCCCTCTTTCCCCCTGGTGAGTTCTGCATCTCTTTGTCTGTAGCATGCTCCCTCCCGGTCCACCTGCTGGGCCTTTCACCGGGTCTCTGGTGGGCAAACTGAGGTGGGGCTGGGGACCACCCCCGGATATACCATCAGCTGACGTTGGGGGGGGGGGTGCTTGACACTGCTAGCTAGCAGTTTGCCGTGGGGTCTTGGTGCCTAGTGGCATACTCCTAATGGTAACAGCCTGCTGCAAAAGCTCCTCTCAAAGAGCTACTGTTACGGTATGTTCTTATGTAACTGTATATTAGCAAGCCTGACAAATATTTCCAGAGGCTGTGCTATAATTAGACACACACACACACATACCCTGTTGCAGATTATAGCAGTGTCAGTGGCTCAGCAGGTTGCACACTCGCCTCTGAGGCTGGAAGATCAGTAGGCCGTGGGTTCTATCCCCACTCCAGGCACTTGAGTTAAATCCTGTACTGACAGTGTAGTGTAGCATGAGGGGAATGGCTGCACTCCTGACGTGCCGTCTTTCGGATGAGACGTTAATCCAAGGTCCCATCTGCCTGTTCTGGTAGTAGTTCAGGTGGATGTTAAAGATCCCATGGCATTTCTTGAAAAGAGTAGGGGAATTTCCGCGGGGTCCTGGCCATAATTTCACCCCTTCACTAAAAATACCATGAACAGCTTAAAATATGGTTCAGTTTCAGTTGGCATACATCTGTATCCCCCTCCCCCGGGACAAGGCTGAAAATAGGCAAAACAATTGTGTAGTCCTCCTTCCCAGTCAACAAAAACTAAATAAATAAAGTCTCAGCACTGCCCTGCAACTCTGCTGTTTGCGCAGGGCGAGTGCTAAAAGGTGCCCCACTATGTTTCCAATTTTGTAAAAATTTGTGTTGCACCCTGCTTAGGTTACCCTGTATTTTATAATTCATTAAATTAGATAAAACCTGTTTCTTCTGTGGATTAACTGTGAGTTTTTGTTGGAACTCTGCTTTCCTCAGACCTGACTGTAGCTGAGCCTCTTTTGCAGAATGCTGTTTTTCATCATCAAGCAGTATTTAACAATTACCCCATTAATCACCGCCTTCAGGGCATCCCACCTTACCAAAGTTGATACTACCGCCATAGGATTCTGTAGGACATAATATTGGATGGTAATGATTTCTCAGTTTTTTAAACTGGTCCAGATTAAGGCAGCCCTCATTAAATCTCCAACTGGATTTCCTAGGTGTGGGGAAGATTTGTATGTCTGAACGTGCAGGTGTATGGTCAGAGGTGGTCATGGGCAGGATTGCAGTCTGATACCTTACGAACCCAGTCTGTTGAGACCAAAAACATGTCTATCCTAGAACAACTAATGTGACTATTGGAAAACAAAAGTATTAACTTGGGTTGTGGGGTGCAAGGCATACCACACTTCAGTAAAGCCTGTTTCCGACAAAAAAGGCAGGAAAGCAGCCCCCCTGCAGAATTGCCCTTTCCAGAGTGTACTGTCTTTCTGTCAAACTTTGCAGATCATGCGATATTAAAGTCTCCCCCATTAAAGAGAGAATTTGGGCCAGTCACCCTGTCAAGGATCACTTTTTAAAAAAAGAGTTTGTTCTCCCTGTCTTCGTTAGTTGCATATACTTTTAGCAACATGCAGTTTTGCTCTCTTTACTTCTCTGGTATATGAGCAGATCAGATCAGATGGGTCTTTGACTGCAGTTTGACTCTGCAGAGGCTGGTCCTTAAGTATTAATATTACTGTGCCCGTCTGATGTGGGTGCTCTGCCCACATGGCTGCATGGACCTCCCCCACTCAGGACTGCCTCAATTTACTATGGTCCACCTCTGTATGGTGTCTCCCCCAAAGAAACTGTATACTGGCCCCTGTTTGTTCATCTTCTGTAGGATCATAGTTCTTTTCACAGGCCCTTTTCAACCTTTCACATTGCACAGTACAGTTCTCGGGTCTGCTGTATTGATGCCCTAAAACGAAGGCGTAGCTTATAAAGCATGTTAGTGCCATATGTCCATCTGGCCCTCCCCTCTCCCCTTACTCACATGTGCACCAGAGCTAGAAACTTCAAATATAAACCGGGAAAAACAAGAATAACTGGGTCTGAACATCCCAGTAGCAGTCCAGCTGATAAATCGCTCACTGGAATTAGGGCCCACCCTATCGGCAAGGGTGGCCCAATACATGCTTCCATACATGCCATCCAGCCCCCACTCCCAAATTGTCTTGTTGGGGTGGGCAGTGCAGGTACCAAGGACCTGTACCCAGATGAAATCACTGCGCAACTGTGTCAGCTATTGGTGGTTCGTTAACCATATGATGTACGATAAGCTCCCAAGTCAGCCTTCCTCCCCTGTGCTTCCACAGCATTCTAGAGGAGTGGAATCAAACATTTTTCCCAATCCAGAGGGTTAAACCCTGTGTTCAAATTCTCGACCATATAATAGTAACTTTTAAAGCTGGTAAAACCCCGGGCATGTCATTCAGTATATCTTTCGACCCAAACCATTGGTAAAGACTAAACTTTTGGGGGATACCCCCCAAAAGAACCAGTAAAAGTCTCCCATATGACTGCCATGTCCTCCAGAGGTAAGGCAACTGCAAAAGGGTGTTCCATCTCTCATTATCTCACCGCTGTACCACCTGGTTCAGAGGTATGTACAAACGAGGAAAGTTCCAAGGATACAGGTAAGGGGGGGAGGCTGGAGGCCCCAAAGTCAGTCTGTATAGTACCATTTGGTGCCAGTTTCCTGCAGTCCATTCATAGCTCCATCACAGAAGATAAAGGTGTGGAAAAGCCATATTATTAACAAGAAAAAGATATCAAAGGAAAAGCTCCCACAATGTGGGCACTGAAGGAGTCCGAGACAATGTAAAAGCAGTAGTCGTCATTGCAGTCCACCCTTCAGGTGGTCTTGTTTAATAGTGTTGTGTTGTTGTAGAATGGCACTTGTTTCATGGTCTGGACTCTTCAATTAATTTTTTGCAGCGGCTTCTGATCACCCACTGCTCGATGCTTTTGTTATCCCCATCCCTTGCAGTTTGCAAGCTGCCATCTTGTCCCAGGGTGAGGGAGCCACCATTCGAGATTCATGATCGCTGTTCTTGGGGCCTTGTCACCCCTGGGTTTTCCATCTCCTTTCTAATTACTTCAGCTTTTGTGGATCTATGAGGTTATCCACATCTGGGACCCAATTTTGCCATCATCTTTATGGCCTCTGCAAGGGTAGTGAAAGTCTGTGTGCCTAGAGTAGCTGGGTAGTCTATACAAACCTTCATACCCTTTTCCCTTAATGCTTTAGCAATTGGTAACAGCTGCTTTATACTGTTCATGGTTAAGTGGGCATAGTCATGCTCAAAAAAAGCCTTTTTGGCCCCAAACGGAACTTTTCCCCAAGCCCTTTTTAATATATTAGGCTTTCTTCTGTAGTCCTGAAATGCTGTAATGACTGACCTGGGTCTGGCTTTGAGTTCCAAGGGTATGGCTTTTAGGGCTCGGTGGGCTCAAATTATGTTCAGCTGATAGGTAGCATCAAGGTTTAAAATCTGCCAGAGTAAACTATCATGTTGCCAGTTTGTCTCTTTTACAGGATACCATGAATACGAATATTATTTCTACAGGTCCTGCTTTGTCAGGTCCCCCAGTTTCTGCTGAAGCAAAAATTCCCTGTCATGGAGTTGAAGAATTGCTCTGTGATGGACTGTGACATGGTTGAATAAGGCCCGGCCCCATTTGTTATGCAGAAAGAGTTTAAACACAAGGGTCCATTCTATACTCTCCTTTTCTGTCTCTTGTCTGTCTGGTTGCATAACCAAAATTTTCTTGTGAGACCTAGGAATCGATCACTCTACAGTTTCACAATTCTCTGCCTCCCCCGCTATCTCTCTGCCTTCCCTTGCTATTTCTGTCTTTTCTTCCCCCTTGCATATATGTAGGTATAAACATATATGTGAATCTTTATGTGGAAATGTCATAGATAGGGATCCCTTTGTTTAAAATGTATATAGTTGTACTGTTGAAATGATTGCAAAGCTATTTGGAACTCAAAGGGTTAACCTGAGATGTAGTTTCTAAGCCCTTTGCAGAGCTGTGAACAAGAGGTCAGTTCTGGGACACCATGTACTGTTCTGCTGCACCTGCAAGAACATTGGAAACTGACAAGAACATGCTTGTAAACTTACAAGAACATTCTGTGAGAAGCAGGCTCTCTTAACGAGTTCCCACGCAAAGACATGATATAAAAAGAGCAGTGCTTTTGCTGGCGAGACAGAGAGTGAGAGCCTGAGAGAGACTGAAACTTGGAATTAAAAGATACCCTCAGAAGAAGGACTTGGGTTTCTCTGTTTGTATGCTTTTGTAAATAGTTATACTGAATAATTTTTATTTTTTATTTTGCTGTTATTGAGAAAAATGAAACACAGTTTGCGAATGTTAAAACTGCTGCTGGTTTTCCTATGCCTCCTGACCTGTGCCTTGATGACAGATGGTGTTAGCCTAAGTGGGATTTACGCCGTGCATACTCTAAGACAGGAGTTTTGTGTGTGGGTGCTAGGCCTCGTTCCAGGGAAGCATAGAAGAAAGGTATGGATTCTGCAGCAGCAAGTCCAGGAGTGATTACCAGAAGAATGGCAGCCAAACTAGAAGCAGAAACAAAAGTCCAAACTGAGACTGTATAGCCAGCACCAGTCATGGGGGCAACAAAAAAAAAGGAGCAGTCAGTGACAGAACCTGAAAACTTGACTGCCTTTTTCAAATGGTGGGCTATACAACAACAAGAGACGAAGAAACTGAGAAAAGAAGAGATGCAACAACTGGAGCAGCGATAGTTGGATGCCTTTCAAGCTATCAAAGCTGGAGGTTCTGGCACAGGTCCAGCAGAGCAACAAAACACCAACAACTTAAAAGACCTTAAACCTACAAAGTTGTGTCCCTTGGATTTTATTGAAGCATACCAGACAAGTTTTGAAAGGGTTGCCGCAGCCTCCCAGTGGGCAAAGCAGCAATGGCCAATCAGACTGGCACCTTACCTGATAGGTAAAGCCTAAATTGCCTGCTGCAATATGAACACTGCACAGTCAAAAAAGTATGACCTGGTGAAAACAGAGATTTTGAAAAGGTATAGCATCTCAGGAGAGACCTGCAGGCAAAGATTTTGGTCTCTGAAGTACAACTCTTGTCAACAATCCTCACCTTCACCCAACTCAGAGAACTCCTTATAAAGTGGCTCCAACCAGGGGGCAAAACAGTGCCACAGATCATTGACGCACTTGCAGTGGAGCAGTTCATCAACATCCTACCTACAGATGTGCAGCTTTGGGTAAAAGAACACTGACCAGAAAGTGGGGAAAAGGCTGTTTCTTTAGCTGAAGACTACCAAATGGCCAGACAGACACCACAGCAGCGAATTAACAGCCAAGCACCAGTAAGACACTCTTCTTCCCATTTAAACTCCAAGTCTGATATGAACTCTGGGGTTAACAAATCTGTACCCAGTGACTATTTGCTATAACTCTAATAAGCTAGGTCATATTGCAAGAAACTGCTGTAGTAAGGAGAGTAACAATGGAGTAGATTTGTCCATGGCAAAGTGGGGCAACTACTTAACAGATGTGAAGGTGGGAGATAAGACTGTGAAGGGACTTATAGATTTGGGAAGCAGACAGACCCTAGTGCATATTGAAGTGCTGTGAAAACACTATGTAAAAGGACCAGGTACTGGTATCATCTGCATCCACAGGGACACGCGATACTATCCCACCACACAAGTGACATTGAATATTAACGGGATGTCGCACCATATGAAAGTGGGGGTAGTTTCTAAGTTACCTGTACATTTGTTTATTGGAAATGACTTTTCAGGATTTGCTGAGTTAATCAAAGAGGGAGTAAATCCTGATGTTTCAGCAGCTGTGATGACAAGAGGTCAGGCAAAGAAAACCTCAGATAGTAGGGACTCTTTTCATGTCGCTGATTTTGATTCAGACTTGTTTGAGCACAGCTCCAAGATCCAGAAGTCCAGCAGAAAAAAGAAGCCTGAAGAAACAGTGGCAACAAAAGACTGATGGACATAAGGGGTTAACATATGATCATGCTGAAACTAAACTGATCACTGATTGTGATTTTCTTTCAGAACAAGCTAACAATATTTCTCTCCAGGGTTATTTTAAGCAGCTGGGAGTGAAACCAAAACAGTATGAACCTATGTTGTACAGAGTTTGGGTTAAACCTCAGACACAGGACCAGATAGAACAGTTGGTTATAGCACAAAAGTATAGATCTGAGTTGTTACAGATAGCACATGATATTCCTATGGCTGGTCACTTGGGGAGGGATTACACCCTTGCTAGATTGGTGTACAGATTTTACTGGCCTGGAATTCATGAAGATGTTACTACCTATTGCAGTTCTTGTGCTGAGTGTCAGAAAGTAGCTCCAGTGACTAAAAAAGACATGGTGCCCCTACCCTTGATAGATGTCCCTTTTGAAATAATTGCAGTGGATACGATTGGCCCATTAGACAAAAGTAAAAAGGGGAATCGATTCATTTTGGTAATATGTGACTATGCTACTCAATACCCAGCCCCAAAAGTGGCAGCAGAGCTTGCCAAAATTTTCAGCAGGGTGGACTTACCTAAAGAGATTATTACTGATCAGGGTAATAATTTTGGTGCTGCATTACTGAAGGAGCTGTACTGACTACTAGGTATCACTGCCATAAGAATCACCCTTTATTATCCTCAGACAGACAGTCTTCTTGAATGTTTTAATCAAACCCTAAAACACATGTTAAAAAGGGGCAGGGAAAGACTGGGACCAATACTTACATTGCCTGCTTTTTGCTCACAAAGAAGTGCCACAGGCATCAACAGGTTTTTCACCATTTGAAATGCTGTATGGTAGACAACCTAGAGGACCACTAAATGTAATGAAAGAAACATGTGAAGATAATCCCCATCAGAAACAATGTATTACATCCTATATGTGTGCCATGAGAGAGAGAGAGAAGCTGGCAAAATATGTTGAAATTGTCCACAGTAATCAGGAAGAGGCCCAAAACCAGCAGAAGATGTTTTATGACCATGGTGTAAAAGAAAAAGTTTTTGAGCCAGGTGAAAAGATCTCGCTACTGTAAACCAATACAGAAAATAAACTGTTAATCAAGTGGCAGGGGCCTTATATAGTGCTTAGACATTCTGGTACAGTTAAATATGAGATTGAGACCCTGATAGGCAAAATCATACCAAGATATACCATACTAACCTCCTCAAGGTATGGATTGAAAAAACACCAAAAGCTGTTTTGCTGGTTTTAGCAGAAACTAATAAAGAAGATATTGATGTAGCTTATAATAGACTGGAACAAATAGTAACTGCTGATGCTGTAAAGGTGAATGTTTCCTTAACCTCTGAACAAACTGCAGAAATTTGTAACTTATTAAAGACATTTAACAGTACTTTTACCACAGTACCAGGCTGAGCATAAGGGGTTGAGCATGTAAATACTGACAAGGAATGCTCGCCCTATTAGACAAATGACATACAGATTACCAGAGCAGTTAAGAGTAGATGTGGTTAATGAAATACAAAAAAATGAAAGAATTGGGTATCATAGAAGAGTCGAGAAGTGCTTGGTCATCACCAACGGTGATTGTAAACAAAAAGGAAGGGGTGTAAGATTCTGCCTTGATTTTAGGAAACTTCTCTGTTTGCTGTGCTGCACGTGCACTGAACTGTAAAGGTTACAAGCTAATGTTAGACGGAACTTGAAAGAGATATACCAAGATTAGCCCCTGCACCTAATAAATAGGTGCCTTACCGCCTCAGGATTCTTCAGTAGTTAAGATTTCCCCAAATCATGCCGCCGATAAATAATTACAGCACTCGTAAAATTAATTAAACCGGGTCCCAAGGACTTTCCAGTTGTAAGGGACACCTACACTCCACCCGCACGCTCACTAACGTTATGACGAGATGCTAGGGAGAGTGCGGGGGCGCGTTCCATTATAATCAATGGGTGTCGACTTTATGATCTGTTTTTAACATTATATTGGTCATTTGGTAATGAAACATGGACACCGGTCAACTAACAAGGGCCTTGTTAATCGACCAGTGCCTACGTTTCATTACCAACAAATTTATGGATGCATTTATTATCTCATTCATTAAAAAAAATAATATTGTTTCTAGGGGTGTGGATATAGTTCACTCTCCACACTGTGGCAGTTCCACTGGAACAGTCTGATTTGCTGGATGTCTTTAAGCTAAGCTTCTCCCACCACACGGGCAATTTATCCTCCTCAACTCCACCCTGTGACATCGTATCTTTCTTTTCCTTCAGAAGAACAGGTCACCTCCTTCATGGGTCTCGTGGATTTAATGCACCGTAGGTGAACTTTGTTTTCAGTTTTTTGTGTTCTTCGGCTTTATTTCCTCAGTTCCTTTATCTCCCCTTACAGATCATCAATGGAACAATTGAAGCTGGGGTTCAAATTCTACATTAAGTGCCAGCAAAAAATGTTAGTCACCGAATTGCACAGCACATGTGTGTACTGCCTAGGCAGGCAACACAACGAGGTGGGGTGTGACCTTTGTCTTAGCATGCTTCCTGTGTCCCTTGAGAACAGGAAGCTCTGGCTCTCACTGGGCCAGTCTTTGGAACGGGATCTGAAGGACTGCCCTGAGGGCTGCAAGCAGTCCTTGGCTGCAGCCAGGTCTGCTCAGCAGCTTGTGGCCTTTGAGTCGGAAGTAGCAGATGGTGCGGTAGGCACCTTCTGGTCAGAATCAGAGGGTCATTTACCAGAGGCTTCAAGGACATGTGCTTGGCTCTGCCGACCCTAGGGGAGAGCCCCGCCCCCTATGGTTTCAAGCACAAGCACCTCCTACGCTGGTCATGGGACCTGGAGAAACCAGGGTCCTCTCAGTGCCGTAACTCGCCTGACCAATCAGTGGTGGTCGAGGGTCCAGGTGAACAGGTATTCCTGTCGAGCCAGTTGACTTTGACTCCAGTCAAGCAGGCCATGGAGATTTTTCATGAGCCTGTCTACTTGCTATCAGACAAGGTTAAGGAATCAATTTCGCAGAGACCCCAATTCCCCCTTCCACTCTTGTTGCAATGCCCCCTGTCTCTGCTCTCCCCTCCTTCTCCCCTTTCCCCTCTGATTTTACCTCCCCTCTCCACCGGGCTCCCTCTGCCTCCTCCCCCTGATGCATTCCTACCGCTTTCTTTTCATACCTTCCCTCCCCCCTTCCCCACAACCCCACTCACTCGACCTATCCCCCATTCCATATCCCTTCAACCCCCCTTGGCCCCTCCATTCCCCTCTCGCCCTGTGTGTCATCAGCTCCTCTGCCCAGCACTCCCCCCCAATCCTGCCAGTACTGCGAACCGATATTTCGATGCCCCTTCACTACCACCTATTTCCTCCTCCTTTCTGCTTGTCACTCCCTACTACTGCTGACTCTGCGACTGTTAGATTCCTCCTTCCATTCCTCCCCTTTCCTCCCTTTTCTTGAACATACGGAGGACATTCAATCAAAGGTATATTAACAGTGATAAATGCAAAAATTAAGAGTCATATTGTATGCTGCTGAAGCGTGGGGGACAGTATTAATCAGATGTAATAAATTAGAAGTTATATTAAACAAAGTCTACCGATATTTGTTGAGTTTACCACAAAGTACTCCTGCTCATTTTCTTAGAGTAGAATTAGGTCAGTGTTCAGTAGAATCTCACGTTCGTAGTAAAATTGTCATGTTTTTAGTAGATCTTGAAATTATGTCTGAAAATAGACTCCCTAAGAAATGTATGGAAGAAAAGATAGCATGTTCTTTAAGAGGTTACTTCTTCCATCATGTCTTTTATAAAAAATACATTATATCCAATGGGATTAGGTTCTGTTTTATATGATAAATATAGAATACCTCGACTGATTATTATTGAAACTATAAGATCTATATGTAAAGACGTTATAATACAAAAAGATATGACAAGTATAACGGTTTCTAAAATTCATGTTACATACAAAATCCTTAAAATGGTTTTTGGATTTTTGATAGCTTGGTTTCGCTTTGAAGCATTTAATTCTAAAAAACTTAGTTATAAGCAAAACCAAAATAGTACCTTATCTCCATTTTGTGATTGTTTATTAGGCGAAATTGAGGATTTAGAATATATTTTATTGAAGTGCCCAAGATATGAAAGAAAGGGGGTGTGTGTGTGTGTGTGTGTATATATATATATATATATATATATAGATTCATACATCAAGGAATATTCCTTGACCGATCAAATTATATATACCCTCTTTCTATGTGATGATGACACTGAATTCAAAAAATCGGTTACTTTTTTAAAAATAGTATATTACAAAACACAAATGAGTCTCATGATTAAATTTCCAAACTGAGACCCCTACTAGAAGGTTATATGACTCTTCCTTATCAAGTAGTTTAATATGATTCTATATGCATTGGAACATGAATATTTACTTGGCAATTATATTCAAGCACTTTATATTGGAACCTGTTATATGATCACACAACTTTTGTCGTGGGTACAGGAAAATTTGCCTGAAATTGCTACAATAACATTATGTATTAAGTCAATTTATATAGGAGGTGTACATGTATGTGGCTCTATATCCAATGAAATTACTAGATATCTATGTTAGAAATGTCTTTACACTTTGTACAATTGAATATGTGTTTAGATGTAACATGCTTTAACCCTTAGACTGCTGACAGAATTAGAATGTATAGGAATTCTGGACAGATATATCAGTCCGCTGCACAGTGAGGATTAATAAGTTGTAAAGGCTTTTGTGCTGAACAACAAATAAACTCAACTGAAACTGAAGGTGGTTGAGTGCTTTTTCAAGGCCCTAGACTGCCTGTCCTCTGCTGTGTGTGAA
Source organism: Neoceratodus forsteri (assembly GCA_016271365.2). Lineage (NCBI taxonomy): Eukaryota > Metazoa > Chordata > Ceratodontiformes > Ceratodontidae > Neoceratodus > Neoceratodus forsteri. The sequence goes on along the minus strand of CM057449.1, from coordinate 1,820,225,178 downwards.
CCACCTCCACTGTGGGACTTAACTACTGGTGCTGGCTATGCTCGCGGACAAGCCTTTTGAGCCTATGCACAGGTGTGAAATGTCACACCTGTCATGGAAGATGGCCCTCCTGGTGGCCATCATGCAAGTCAGAAGGATCGGGGAATTTCAGGCGCTCTCTGTGGAGTCTCCATACCTGGTTTTCCACAGGGACAAAGTCATCCTTTGCCCCAACCTGAAGTTCCTCCCAAAGGTTGTACTAGAGTTGCACCTTGACCATTTGATTAACTTATGGGTATTCTTTACCAACCCATCTTCGGAGACCAGCTGCAGGCTCCATACCATAGAGCTGCAGAGAGCACTTCCTTTTTTTAATTTTTTTTTTTTCATTTGTACTCCTTACCTGGCACCCCACTGGCTGCAGCTCCCGCTTTTGACCTCCTTCCCCCTGCACACAACCCAGAACTTGGCCCAGCAGGTACTTACCCCGCACACTGCGGAGTTCCTGGTGAGCCAGGTTGGGCGGGAGATTCTTGATGCATCCAGTGTGGTGCTGGCAGGCCGAGGCCTCATGCACCCCAGAGGATTCCGTTTTCCCTTTTTCCACCTTCCACTCCTGTTGTTGGCAAGGGCGTGCAGTGACATCTAGGACATCGCAGTGCGTGCACCCACATGCTGCACATCTGACGCCTGCCCCGCTGTCCCCGCTACTGCGCACCATCCTCGGTCCAACAACAGGAGCCAGTGCTGCAGCGGCTCTTGACCCCCACCCTCTGCAAGAGAGAAGGGGAGAGCTGTCCTCCAGATGCTCAATCCTTTCTTCCCCAGCTGACCCCCTGGCAACTGAAGATCACTCCTGACCCCGAGTCACTGGCATGGTGCAAGGTGTGACATCCAGTGCCTCAATCCTTGGCGCTACCAGGCAGAGGGCACTTTCTTATTATGTAGAGCACATGACTGGAGTTTGGGGAGAAGCTCGACAGCTGTTTGTCACTTACGCTGAAGCCATGCATGGCAGACTAACAACAGAGTGGATGATCAGCAGTTGGATCACATCCTGCATTGGTCTTTGCCATATTTTGGCTAGTAGGGAGATTCCTGTAGGGCTTAGAGCTCATTCCACCAGACATACCGCTGTCTCGGTGGCTGCTTTCAGGGACATCCCTATACATGAGATCTTTTTTTTTAGCATTTTTTTCTCTATGTACTTTGTAGTGTTTTATCCTGTTTTCTCCCCATACCTTGGATGCACATGTGGAGGTCCACACACATGTTGCATCTCAAAACCTCCCTCTACTACGTGTTGCCCCTCCGCTGACCACCAAACCTCCACCCAGTGGCAGCAGGACCTACGGGGGCGGCAACCACCCAGGAGAGGAGAGTTGTCTTCCGGCTGCTCAATCCTACTCCCTTCTTCCCCACCTCCACCCCCCGTGCCGGCTCCCCAACAACCTGAGTCTGTTCCCGAACCCGGGTCGCTGGTGTAGCGTGAGGTAAGGTGTCCAGTGCTTCAGTTCTCCACGTCACCAGGCTGGCCCTGTACACGAGATCTGCAGGGCTGCTACCTGGAAGTCAGCACACACCATCATTTCCCACTACTGCATCAACCTTGAGTCACACTAGGATGCTGGTTTTGGAATCTCGATTCTCCAGTCTCGAAGCACAAAAGAAAAGCCATGCAACTCGCAGCTCACTTCACATGAAAATAACAACTCTGGATGCTGGAGTTGTAAATGCTGGTGAATAATTTTTAATCAACCAGGCGAACAGGCAGAACGAACAAGGCACTCATCACTTCATGCCAACACTTGGAGTTTTGTCAAGAGTGCTGCCACCCTCAAACGTTGCCTCTTACATACATCAGGAAAAGGGGTGGTGCTGGCTCTTCCACCATCCTAATGCCATATTTGCAAGGGCATACTATACGAGAAACTCGTAACTATAAAATAACTGTTAAAAGCAGTGGAGAAGGAGCCCGTCTCCCCTCTGTCTCTCAAGTCCAGCTTTTACTTTCCCCATCTCTGTGGCTGAACTGCATGCTTGCAGTCAGGCGGCTAAAACTGATAAGTGCCTGCTCTGCTTTCTGTTTAGGTTCTCAGGCTGGTGCTGGTTGGAGGGCTTGCAGTGAGCTGTGTGCAGACCATGTGCATGTGTTTTGGTCAGGTCCATGTTTGTCTTCGTATTGGTCGTCCGTTTCTCAAGTGATACCATCTTTGATTTATCACTACTATTACCTCCATCACTGACATTATTGCATATCCCTTCTACTGCTGTGTCGACAGGGGGCCAGCAGCGCAGGTGCTCAGGTTGTTATTGATCCTTTTGTCGTGTGTCAAAAGAATTATTGCTAGATTGTGACTCAAACCACAGCCCCCACAAGTGTCACGATGGATAGCTACTGTGGGCGCTATTTATAGACATGAAGAGTGTAGTTTTCATTATTTTAATCGTAAGCCAGTTTTTGGGAAGATCTGGGTTCTTTATAAAGTTCAGTCAGACTTGGCTTTTGCCCCTTGATTCAGTCCTCCCTTCTTATTTATTTTTCCTCTGAAGTTTGTGCTTCTATCTTGGGGGACATCGGCTTTACCTGGGGTTCTGTTCTTTCAGTTTTTGTTTGTTTTTTTGTTTTTGTTTTTTTTTGTAGACCCTTGAGCTTGCTTTATGTTTGATGGTTGACAGTATTTTGATGTTTTATCATGACTTTTCTTTTTGCTTTTTTAGTTCATTATAATGTAATAGCCTAAGACAAGTCCATTGCTTGTGATGTAGTATCATATTTTCTTCTCACCTACTTTATATTGTCTCTCTATAGAAGTCTATATTAATGTTATTATTGGCACTGGACTGTTTTCAAACTTGCTCCTTACCATTTTATGGTCTTTATTGTTGCAGTTCAGTTTTTCAATATGCTGTTATAAAAAAAAAGAGTAGTGGAGAAAGAATCTTCATGATCTGCGCATAATAGCAGCATTATTCAAATTTTTTTTTATTTTATTTAAGTCTTTGGTAACCGGGTAGGTGCACTGATCCAGGGGACTGTTTTCAGGCACGCCCCGAGCCGCAACATGCGGCACAAAGTAAAAATGTACAGAGGAATAACAGTAAAAAAATACATTCAGCATCTTACAAATTCAGCATCTTACTATCATTGACAAAATGGACAAAGGTACAGTTCAGTTTACATCAAAAATCATATAATAGAGAGTAGCAGCCTATTAAATAAGTACCCATTGCCAGTTCAAAACAGAGGATGAGTAATGTATTTATAAAATATACAGGAGTGGTAGAACAAACTAGATTAGAGCATACAAGGTATTAGGGCAGGGGAAAACAGGGATTGGAGAAGAGGTGACACAATGAGGAAGAAAAATGCTAGCGGACAGGGCAGGCACAGAGGGGAATAAATTGTCTCCTGTAGGAGAGGTAGGAGGACAGGTGAAAAAGAGATTATCCTGGGGAGCAGAGGCACTTGACTTCATTTAGCAGTCAGGATTTGAGTTGTTGCTTGAAGATACAGTGGGTGTCAAGGGAGCGGAGGGAGGTTGAGAGACTGTTCCATAAGGAGGGGGCAGCAACAGATAGTGCTCGACCTCCCATGGCAGTTGAGACTCTGGGGATTTCCATGGGGTTGGACAGGGGATGCACGCAAGCATTGTGATGGAGCACGGGTAACAAGGAGCGGCGCATGTGGAGAAGGCCCATCATTATGGCACATTTCTCCCACGTTCTCTTGGGCTTCCCGGATGAGGTGCTTCCTCATCTTCCTGCAGACCTCCAGACCATGGTCAAACAGGTCTAGGATCAGGCTCAAGCTGTAGCCAAGCAGCAACTCAGACAGCTCTGGACATTGGGGATTCTTGTGCCTGCTCAGTGATGGCCGCAATCGCCATGCACCATAGGGCATGGCTGAGGATCTCGACCTTCACGGCAGATACTTAGCATAAATTGGCATACGTACCCTTTCTGGGTACTGACTTGTTTGGGCCGAGTTGATAGTCGTCTCAAGCACATAGAGAAGTCCAGTGCCACCTTGGACTCTGTTCAGTCCATCCAGAAGGACTCTAAGGGCTTCAAGCAGCAGAAGCACAAGCCCTTTCAGCCTTTCACCCCTGCAGCCAAACCAGACCAGTTTCAGTCTGGGCAGCAGGCTCAGTCTTGACGCCTCCGGTTCAAGGCAGCGGCTTCTGTGCCTTTTAAGCCCGGAGGCTCTTTGGCCTGGTCTTCTTCCTCCTCCAAGCCTGTCCAGTGATGGGATGGGGGTACCACCCCCATGCCCTTCGCACCTCCCTTGGTCCTCCTGTGGGGGGGTGGGCTTCGCTTCTGGGTCAGGGAAACAAATTTATCTTGTGGTTTGGGTTTTTTTCAATCAGTTTTGCCTGTGTCTTGTTCCCCTGATGTCATGATGCAATGGGATTACTTGCGGCAATGGTCACAGATTTCTGTTCAGCTGTTTAGTGAAGTGGAAGAGGGTGCGAGCGGTGAGAGAGAGAGAGAAGGAGCACGGAGTCAGCATGTAACGTTTCGAGTTGAAAGTAATTTTTTTTTTATTAAAAGGGGGTCACTAGGGGAGCGTCGACTGTTCTTGGAGTTTTTTTTAAATTTACAGCTTGTTTCGGGACTCAGACTTTACTGCGGCTAAGGGAAGGAGCAGTTTATTTTTGTTTTGTATTTTGAATTTCGCGGTTATTGGGTGGATCAATATGGCGGCTGTTTCTTTCATGGTTTGCCATCGCAGTGACATGGGTAAAGGGGGTGGTGGCTGGCTGGCACTTTTTCCTGTTGGGTGATGGCAGGATTTACACTCAAATCATGCCAGTCAGCCAACCAGGAAACAGTATTTTTCATGCCGTTGTATAGTTTGCTAGTAACCCTTTGTTGAGATTGAGGGTACTGATGTACTTGATACTCCCCCAATCTGTCCACCAGATCATCTATCCTGGGCACAAAGATAACTGTCAAATTCTGACATTTGAGTAAGTTTCCTAAAATCAAGGCATATTCTTACACCCCCTTTTTTATTTATAATCACCATTGGTGATGACCAAGCACTTTTCAATTCTTCAATGATACCCAAGTCTTTCATTTTTTGTATTTCCTTAACCACGTCTGCCCTTAACCACTCTGGTAATCTGTATGTTTTTTTGTCTGATAGGGCGTGCATTCCCTGTGACTATTACATGCTCAGCTCCCTTTGCTCGGTCTGGCAGTGTGGCAAAAGTACTGTTAAATGTCTTCAGCAAGTTACTCATTTCTGTGGTTTGTTCGGAGGTTAAGGAAACATTGACCTTTACAGCATCAGCAGTTATAGTCTATTCCAGTCTGTCATAAGCTACATCAATATTTTATTTATCAGCTTCTGGTAAAACTTACAAAGTAGCGTGTGGTAATTTTTAAACCCAGTTCTTCAGGAGGTTAGCGTGACATACTGTATCTTAGTAGGAGTTTTCCTATCATGGGTCTCAATCTCATAGTTAACTGTGCCTGTACGTCAGAGTGCCTTATAAGGCCCTTGCCACTTCATTAACAGTTTATTTTCTGTAGTGGATAACAGTAGCAAGACATTTTTGCTTGACTGAAAGACTTTTTCTTTTACTCCATGGTCACAGTATGCCTTCTGCTGGTTTTGGGCCTCTTCCTGATTACCATGGGCAATTTCAACATATTCTGCTAGCTTTTTTTTCAGGGCATACTTATAAGATGTAATGGATTTTTTTTCTGACGGGGGTTATCTTTCCATATTTCTTTTATTACATCTAGTGGCCTCTAGGTTGCCTGCCATACAGCATTTCAAACAGTGAAAAACCTGTTGATGCCTGTGGCACTTCTCTATAAACAAAAAGCAAGTAAGGTAAGCATTGGTCCCAATCTTTCCCTTCCCCTTTTATAAACCTTTTTAACATGCATTTTAAGGTTGATTGAAACGCTTAACAAGACCTTCTGTCTGAGGGTAATAAGGGGAGGTTCTTATGGCAGTGATACCTAATAGTCAGTACAGCTCCTTCAGTAATATAGCAACAAAATTACTGCCCTAATCAGTAATGATCTCTTTAGGTATGCCCACCCTGCTGAAAATTTTGTCAAGCTCTACTGCCACTTTTGGGGCTGTGACAGTACGCATAGGAATTGCCTCTGAGTATCGAGTAGCATAGTCACGTACTACTAAAATGAATCAATTACCCTTTTTACTTTTGTCTAAGGGGCCAACCACATCCATCGCAATTCTCTCGAAAGGTACATAGAAGCATAGAAGTTGATGGCAGAAGGAGACCGCTAGTTCCATCTAGTCTACCCATTTGTTTTAGACCTATTTTGACACTCTAGTTGCCCTCTGTAGTCAGGGTTCCCTTTTGTCTATCCCATGCATTCTTGAATCCCCCCGGAGTGTTAATCCCTGCAGCCTCTTGGAGCAGGCTGTTCCAGGCATCCATCATTCTTTCTGTGAAGAAAAACTTCCTGGCGTTGGTAGAGAACCTTCCTCCTTGCAGCTTGAGGTCATGTTCCCTGGTCCTGGAGCCCTTCTTGAAGTTAAAAAGTTCCTGTGCCTGTACCTTGTTAATGCCTTTTGTGTTCTTGAATGTTTCAATCATGTCCACCCTCTCTCTTCTGTGCTCAAGGGAGTACTTATTCAGTTCCCTAAGTCTCTCCTTGTAGGACATGTACTACATCTATCAAGGATAGGGGCACCAGGGGCACCTTGTCTTTTTTAGTCACTGGGGCTACTTTCTGACACTCAGCACAGGAACTGCAATAGGTAGCAACATCTTCATGAATTCCAGGCCAGTAAAATCTGTACAGCAATCTGGCAAGGGTGCGGTTCCCTCCTGGAGTGACCAGCCATAGGACTATTATGTGTTATCTGTAACAACTCGGATCTAAACTTTTGTGGTATAACCAATTGTTCTGTCTGTTCCTGTGTCTGAGGTTTAACCCAAACTCTGTACAGTAACCTATTACATTTTTTAAACATTGGTTCACTCTGTTTTGGTTTCACCCTCAGCTGCTTAAAATTGCCATGTAGAGAAACATTGTTAGCTTGCTCTGAAACAAAATTGCAATCCATTAATTTAGTTTCAGCATTTTCATATATTAACCCCCTATGTCCATCAGTCTTTTGTTGCCACTGGTTCTTAAGGCATCTTCTTTCTTTAACTGGACTTCCAGATCTTGGAGCTATGCTCAAACAAGTCCGAATCAAAATCACCAAAAGGAAAAGTGTCCCCAGCATGTGAGATTTTCTTTTCATTTCATTTCATTTTATTTTTTTATCCTTGTAAGTCTGATGAGCAAATTGCCTGTTTTCATAGACAAGCAATACATTAAACAAAGACAATAATATCTACAATACAAAATACAATTCACATATAAACATTTAACAAGTACATTCTTGAGTACACTGTGTAGGAAGGGAGTTTTAAAACCCATCTATCAGAATTTTTTTTTTTTTTTTTTTTAAAGTCTGTTGCAACAGCATTTTGTTTTCCCCATTTCTTTTCTTTCTCTGAACGGTAACATTATATAGGCTGGCCACCTATATAATATTCTGTAAACCCTTTTTGTTTCCTTTCCAAGTCATTGCTTCTGATAGATGCTGGTAACCCCCGCTTACATTTGTACAGTTAAACTTCTGCCCAATATGGAAAACTAGAGTAGCAGTGGGCTGTTTAGCTTAGCATAAGGGAGGTTATGTCCTTTTGCTGTGTAGGTCACAATAAAAGGTGAGATTAAATTTGTTTTGTGAACTTTATCTCCCAATCCCTCGGTCAGCATTCCCCCCCCCTTTTTCATCCTTTCCTAAGTAAATGCTTCATGTTGGTAAACGCTGACTCCTTTAGGGAGAATAAAGTACAGATACGCTTTGTTTTGTTTTTTTTAAAGTAGCCTTCAAGTCTGAAGAATTGCTCAGAGCTCTTTTCTGCCCTTATTGTTAGAGGAACAGGATAAAACAATAACAAACACAGGCAGACATTTTCTTTGAACTGCAAGTCTAAAACCAAGCTACAGATATTTCTAAAGCTATGTAAGCATGAAGTAGAATCCCAGTATTCTTTTTAAGTCAAAGTATAGTAAATACTTTAAAACAGCTAGCTGTTTGCAGGGTTTCTGTTGTTTTTCTTTTTAGAGATTTACCTGTGGGTGTTGAATCGAATCAAATCCTCCTTGTTGTTAAACCTGCAGCTCAGCCTTCTCTGTAGGTCTGGCCAGCTGAACTCTGTCCTTATTTAAAGGGATACACAAGTAGGTGGAACCCTGTTTAGATAATTTGAAATTTAATTCCATAAATCATTGTGTTATATTTGTTTATGAATACTAAATATGACTTAAATAATGAGTCTGTATTTCAAAGGTGTGTAAATGTGAAATTTATGTTTTTGGATTAAAACACTGTTTAACTCATCGAAGTAGGAGGGACTTGATTGTCACATGGTTATATGTCTATATAAAGAAATCTTTTAGTTCATTCAGACAGATAGTCTGGGAGGTGCAGACATACTCTGCCCTCCATGTGTCAGTACACTAGTGGTATTCTGGTGTCTGGTTTCTGCATTAATGTTATCAGATTATTTTTTTTTCCGTTCTGCCTGAAGTTCGAATTTATTCTGTTTTATTTTTTTTTATGCGCTCTTGAATAAAATCATTTGGTTTGAAGTACCTTCATCGTCTTCCTTATTAAATCCCACACCTCACACGTGGTGGCAGTCGTGGGATTCGAAGATACTGCTCTAAGTATCTGGAGGAAGCTGTGGATGTCCCAGAAGGTACCTCCTGGAGTGCTGACCAGGACCATGGCGGAAAAATTTGGACAACCCTTGATGGACGGGATTGCCTGGCGTCAGGCGGAAAATCCTGAAGCCTGAAGAAGATGGAGAGGATGTCGAGGAAGAGAAGGAGGAGTTGGAGAAGGAGCCTCCTACTGGTGATTCACAGGACTTGTTGCATTGGCTGTGTGTATGCAACAGGCAAAGCAGAGAGACAGGGATATGGAGGAACGAGGATAGATGGGCCGATACCTTAAAAGCCATACAAGCTCTTGGCATCGGAGGTCACCGCCTCTGCAGGGATAATCCAAAAGACATTAAATTAACTAAACTAAGTGAAACTGATGATATCAAAACTTATCTGACTACGTTTGAACGTATTGCCAGAGCCTGTCAGTGGCCCAGAGAACAGTGGGTCATCCGTTTAGCCCCATATTTGACCGGGAAAGCCCAATTGGCTTACGGTAATGTGGACAGTGCCCTGAGTGAGAATTATGATACGGTCAAAGAAGCTATACTTAAACGTTATGATACTTGCCTAGAGACATACAGACAGAGGTTTAGAACCCTGCGGTTTCAGACCTCTGACACCCCTCAAGAAGCATACACGAAGTTAAAGGATCTTTGTACCAAGTGGTTACAACCGATAACTAACACCAAAGAACAGATGTTAGAAGCAGTAGTATTGGAACAATTCATTCGTATTTTACCACAAGATGTGCAGATGTGGGTACGGGAACATCGCCCAGAGACATCTAAGAAAGCAGTTCAGCTGGCTGAAAATTACTTAACTGCCCGACCTAATAGGACTAAAGGACACTCTGGAGCTGGTATAAACCAACCTACGGTAAGGACAAATATGCCTTCTTTAACAGCTTCTAGTAATAATGCTAAACCACAGAATATGTTTAAAGTATCCCATGCTGATATAACCTGTCATTATTGCCAAGGGAAAGGACATATAGCCAGATTTTGCCCCAAAAAGAAATCTGCCCCCACACACCTAGCTTTGGCCAATTGGGGACAGTATATCACGCCTATCACAATAAATGACAAAGAGACATTTGGTATACTAGACTCGGGAAGTCGGCAAACTTTAATCAAAGCTGGCCTGGTACCTCCAACCAATGATAATACTGCACAAACAATAGTGACCTGTATACATGGCGACACACATAAATACCCAGTCCAACCAGTGGATATACAAACACAGTCCATTGTATGAAGAATGGTTGTTGGGGTGGTTCCAGAACTTCCAGTGCCAGTCATTGTGGGGCATGACCATCCAGACTTTGCACAGTTACTATGTAATGCTATGAGTATTGGGGCTGTGACTACCAGGGCACACGACTGAATAAATATGGAATTTTCGCGAACTTTTTCCTTTGAGGATGAACTTTATGGGCTTCCCGGGAAAACAAGGAAAACAAGAAGGGAAAAACGTCAAGAGAAACGGGTGTGGCAACATACCCATAAAGATGTAAAGGACAATAATGACTTTAAAGTGGCAGATGTTAAACATCTAAGTTCCCAAGTGGAATTTAGAGCAGCCCAGTTGCAAGACATGTCGTTAAAACCTTTATTTTCCCTAATAGGTACTGAACAAAGCTCTAAACAGAAATATGTGTTATATAATGGGTTATTATATCGAAAAATGTGTTAATGAGAAAAAAGGTGAAACTATATTGCAACTGTTGGTACCTACTGCTTACCGGAAACAGTTACTGACCCTTGCTCATGACGTGCCAATGGCCGGCCACTTAGGTCATGAACGTACATTACAAAGGCTTTTATGCAGCTTTTTCTGGCCCGGAATACATGAACAAGTGGCCGAGGACTGTAGGTCATGTGCACAGTGTCAACAGGTGAGACCGGTATTACAAAAGAATAAAGTACCCTTACAGGTTATACCTGTAGTGGGTACTCCATTCACCAGGGTTGCTATGGATATAATTGGCCCCCTTGCCCAAGAGTACTAAAGGAAACAGATTTATTCTAGTGGTATGTGATTATTTTACAAAGTACCCTGAAGCAGTCCCTTTAAGAACAGTTACGGCAGATAAAATAGCAGAGGAACTGGTTAAAATATTTTCCAGGATGGGCATACCAAAGGAGATTTTAACAGATAGAGGCAGCAATTTTTGTTCACAGGTATTGAAACGCCTATATCATGCCCTAGGGGTACATTCCATTTTGACCTCACCTTACCATCCACAATCAGATGGTCTAGTGGAGCATTTCAATAAAACACTGAAACAAATGTTAAAAAAATTCATTCATGACGAAGGTAAATACTGGGATAGGTATTTACCCTATTTAATGTTTGCTTATCGTGACGTGCCCCAGGCTTCCACAGGATAGTCACCTTTTGAATTACTTTATGGGAAGAATCCAAGGGGAATCCTCGATATTATAAAAGAAAAGTGGGAAGGGTCTAAATCAGACACTATTCCAGTTTCTACATTCGAGTACGTCAATACTGTACACCACAGGCTAGAGAAATATGCAAAAGCCGCACAACAAAATAATAGAGACCAACAGGTGGCTCAGAAACAGTATTATGATCAGAAAGTGGGTAGAAAGACATTTCAACCTGGTGAAAGGGTGCTCTATTATTACCCTGTACAGAGAACAAGCTGTTAATGAAATGGCAGGGACCCTATACGGTACACCGTCAAATAGGGCCCGTGAACTATGAAATTATTTGTCCTGATAAGAAGCAACAATTAAAGATTTATCATGCTAACCTACTAAAAAAATGGCATGATAGAAGTTCACCGACCCTATTTGTATACCTGGAGGTAGCGGAAAGTGAGTTGGAACTAGCATATGAGCGATTAGAAAGTACAGGGAATATAAAGGAAATAACTATAAACGATAAATTGAGTACGGAACAATTACAAGAAGTACACCAGTTAATTCAAGTATTCTAAGAGATCTTCACAACCACTCCTGGGACGGTAGAGGGAATTGAACATCACATTGAGTTAACTCATAATAAACCCCTAAGACACAAATCTTATAGAATCCCAGAGAGTTTGAGGGAAGAAGTAACTAAGGAATTACTAAAGATGCAACAACTAGGGGTAATCGTTCCTTCTAAAAGTCCATGGAGCTTCCCCATGGTTGTTGTGAATGAAAAAGAAGGAGGGGTGCGGGTTTGCCTAGATTTTCGAAAGCTAAACGAGATAGCAAAGTTTGATGGGTATCCCATGCCATGTATTGATGACATCATAGATAGACTGGGCAATGCTCAGTACATCAGTACGTTGGACCTTTCAAAGGGCTATTGGCAGATCCCCCTAGATGTGGAGTCACAGGATAAAACGGCCTTCAGTACTCCTATAGGACTATTTCAATTTACAAAAATGCCATTTGGGCTACACGGAGCACCTGCAGCCTTCCAGAGATGTATGGATCAATTGTTACATCCGCATCTGGAATATAGTACAGCCTATTTGGATGATGTAATCATTTTCAGTTCCTCCTGGGTGGAACATGTAAAGCATTTGAGTAACATATTAACTGTTATAGCAAAAGCAGGATTGACCATTAATCCTGCAAAATGTTCAATAGGCATGCAGGAAACTAAATATCTTGGATTTATAATAGGAAACGGAAAGGTAAACCCCGAAATAAGCAAATTGGATGCTATAGCTAACAGTCCAAGACCACAAACGAAAAAACAGGTACGTTCGTTTTTGGGATTGGCCAATTACTATTGCTGCTTTGTTAGCGATTTTGCTGAGATTGCAACCCCTTTAAGTAATCTAACAAAAAAAAAAATCATCCTGATAAAGTCCATTGGACTGACCTATGTGAAGAGGCTTTTTTAGCCTTAAAGGCCAGATTATGTTCATACCCTGTACTGTATAGCCCTGATTTCCATAAACCCTTTATGGTACATACAGATGCCTCTGAACATGATATAGGAGCTGTTCTCTCTCAAATGAATGGAGAAGAGGAGCATCGTGTTATATATTTTAGCCAGAAATTACACCAAAGGGAGACTAAATATTCTACTATTGAAAAAGAATGCTTGGCTATTCGTTGGGCGATAAATGCTTTAAAGTTTTATTTATGGGGAAGACCCTTTACGATCATAACAGATCACAATCCATTATGTTGGTTGCAGACTATGAAGGATAGAAACCCACGCATTATGAGGTGGTATTTAGCACTGCAGCCATACAAGTTTGAAATTCAACATAGAGCTGGAAAATGCATGTTAATGCTGATTATCTTTCACGCTATGGAGCTGGTATCGATACATGAGTACAGACCCCGGAGTAAGTTAGTTTGGAACTTAAAAGCTTTGAAATATATTGTTAATTTTATAGCGTATTATGGGACTCCGGGGTGGAGGTTTGGGAGTGGGTGGGCTAAAGCTCCATCTCCTCTATTGAAATTTAAAAAGGGGAGATCTGTTGTTTAGTGATCAAACCAGAGGTGAAACTTGGAGGCAAAATCCTCTGGTTTTCTCTTAAGGGGGAAGGAGTGTAGGAAGGGAGTTTTAAAACCCATCTATCATAATTTTTATTTTTTTTTTTTTTAAAGTCTGTTGCAACAGCATTTTGTTTTCCCCATTTCTTTTCTTTCTCTGAACGGTAACATTATATAGGCTGGCCACCTATATAATATTCTGTAAACCCTTTTGTTTCCTTTCCAAGTCATTGCTTCTGATAGATGCTGGTAACCCCCCCCGCTTACATTTGTACAGTTAAACTTCTGCCCAATATGGAAAACTAGAGTAGCAGTGGGCTGTTTAGCTTAGCGTAAGGGAGGTTATGTACTTTTGGTGTGTAGGTCAAAATAAAAGGTGAGATTAAATTTGTTTTGTGAACTTTATCTCCCAATCCTCGGTCAGCATCCCCCCACCCCCCTTTTCATCCTTTCCTAAGTAAATGCTTCATGTTGGAAAACGCTGACTCCTTTAGGGAGAATAAAGTACAGATACGCTTTGTTTGTTTTTTTTAAGTAGCCTTCAAGTCTGAAGAATTGCTCAGAGCTCTTTTCTGCCCTTATTGTTAGAGGAACAGGGTAAAACAATAACAAACACAGGCAGCCATTTTCTTTGAACTGCAAGTCTAAAACCAAGCTACAGATATTTCTAAAGCTATGTAAGCATGAAGTAGAATCCCAGTTTTCTTTTTAAGTCAAAGTATAGTAAATACTGTAAAACAGCTAGCTGTTTGCAGGGTTTCTGTTGTTTTTCTTTTTAGAGATTTACCTGTGGGTGTTGAATCGAATCAAATCCTCCTTGTTGTTAAACCTGCAGCTCAGCCTTCTCTGTAGGTCTGGCCAGCTGAACTCTGTCCTTATTTAAAGGGATACACAAGTAGGTGGAACCCTGTTTAGATAATTTGAAATTTAATTCCATAAATCATTGTGTTATATTTGTTTATGAATACTAAATATGACTTAAATAATGAGTCTGTATTTCAAAGGTGTGTAAATGTGAAATTTATGTTTTTTTGGATTAAAACACTGTTTAACTCATCAGAAGTAGGAGGGACTTCGGTGTCACATGGTTATATGTCTGTATAAAGAAATCTTTTAGTTCATTCAGACAGATAGTCTGGGAGGTGCAGACATACTCTGCCCTCCATGTGTCAGTACATTAGTGGTATTCTGGTGTCTGGTTTCTGCATTAATGTTATCAGATTATTTTTTTTTCCGTTCTGCCTGAAGTTCGAATTTATTCTGTTTTATTTTTTTTATGCGCTCTTGAATAAAATAATTTGGTTTGAAGTACCTTCATCGTCTTCCTTATTAAATCCCACACCTCACACACTGTAAATACTTTTTCAGTTTTGTTTTAAAAGAAAAAATAGAATTACTAATTGAAATATCATATGGGAGTGAATTAAAAACACTAGGTCCCCTATATAGCAATGAACACTGACCAATCAATGGTCCTCTTGAAAAATGGAACATGAAATGTAAACTTAGACTGAGTTTGAGTGCAGTTAGGATTAACATATTTATAAAAAGAAGAACTCACAGAATTAGGTAAAAGGCCTGCTTTGATTTTAAATAGAAACAGACACATTTTAAACTGGAATCTATTTATGAGAGAGAGACAGTTTGCCTGCCCTCTTGTCATCACAGCTGCTGAAATATCAGGATTTGCTCCCTCTGTGATTAACTCAGTAAATCCTGGAAAGTTATTCCCTGTAATCACATGTACAGGTAACATCGGTACTACACCAACTTTCATTTGGTACGACACTCCATTAACTGTCAGAGTCACGTGTTGTAGGGTAGTATCAAGTGTCCCCATGGATGCAGATGACACCAGTACCTGGTCTTTCTAGGAGCGTGGATATGTTGTTCATCCACACTGTTTGGCATGTCCCCTTCCACTTTAAATCTTGCCGGAAGTCTTCAAGCTGGCTCCTCCCACCCACCCGGAAGGTATATACCTCAGCTCTACCCCATGACGCAGATCTTCCTTTACGCTGGAAGATACAGTTTCCCTCGTGCTCTCAGCATTTCATAGGCCCTGGCTTTCAAATTGTCAGTTTTACCGAAAATCAAACTCGTTCGAGTTAGTGATCGTGCTTTCATCGCATTGACTATGGAGGAAAAATCTTCCCCAGGATTTCGCCAGTGCCCCTGCTGCCAGAAGATGTCACGCACCGGTCCCACCTCACATACGTTTACTGCCTAGGTGTCGGACATGACACCTCATCGTGTGGGTTTTGCTTGGCCTTCCATCCCAACGTCCTGGACGACTGCAAGGCATGCTTGAAGCTGGGGAGACCAGAAAAAAGAAACCCGCCGGTGAAATCGAAGGAGGCTAGGTGGGCGGCTTCTGCGGCCTCGAGCTCTGCCGATCAGCTGGAACAGATGAAGGCATTCAAGGAGGAAGCAGCTCGTGCTTCGGCCAATCGAAGCTTCTTCATCCCGCTGAACCTAGGCTCTACCTTTACCGGCTCCTTCTGGGAGATGTGCCAGTCTCTCCCCACTCGGGGTGAGGTGCCCTCGGGCTCGCACTCCTCCCGCTCTTGGAAGAGGAAGAAGGACCCGGTGTCTTTGTCTCGATGGAGACGCTCTTGGGACCGGGAGAGGTCCGAGCCCCAAGAACACGCGGTCTCGACCTCGGTCGCTGGCTTTTCAGACCGTCCATCTGGCCAAGGGACCGAGGAAGTGGCCAACGAGATTGAAATTATCCTTGACCCCACCGACCCCTTGTTGCTGGCTGTGCCCGGTGACTCGCTGGAACGGACTCCGGTCCTGGTCTTTCTGGATGAGGAGAGCCAGCCTGCTGGTGTCCCCGTCAAGGACCCGGTACCGAACCCTCGGGTCTCACCGATCCCGGTGTCCCCGATCGAACGAGTCAGCCTCCCCGATCTCGGTCCAGGACCCCCTTGGACGATCAACCGAGGAAGAGCCATAAGCACTCAAAAAACAAGCAACACCACAGGTCCTCATCCTCCTCGGACAAGGAGAGGCTCCGGCGGAAACTCAGACGGTGCTATGAAGACCTTATGTGGCAGCAGCTGATCTTGAGCGGGCAGAGCTCCGCCCGCCTACCCCGCCATCACTTGGTTTCGCCTCCCAGGCCGATGCCGATTTCCGAACCAAGCCCTCAGTTCCTGCACCCGTGGGCCAGGCCATTTCCGTTAGGCCTACTCCAGTCTCTCCACCGATTTGGGTGGGAACCACTGCCTAAACAGCCTGTGGGAGGGGTGCCCTTGAAAGAGGACCGACAGGACACCGGGCTTCCCCGACATCTGTCGGTAACAGTCACCCCGGACCGCCCTCGGTAGATCGAGGGTGACTTAGGCGGTAGACCACTGTATCACGACTCTTCGGACTCGGACATCACTGGCTTGCACTCACATCCCGGGGATGATGTGTTGTCGGTAGGTGCATGGATGGAGGAAGGCCCTTCCTCTTTCCAGGGCATTCTCCGCCTCATCTCCGATTCCACCAGAATGCCACTGGAACCTATCTAAAAAAAGGCAGAGTACCCTCTCACCGACATTCTTAAGAGAGGGGATACCCCGTCGGAGGCCTTTCCAGTGACCGAGGCAATTGTTGGCCCGACCCTTGAACTTTGGCAGCATTCTGCCTCCTGCCCAGCACCATCTGCCCGCATGGCCCGCAAGTACGCAGTGTCATGGGGTCCCTTGTGGGGTTCACAGATCACCCTTTTGGCCGAGAGCCTGGTGCCCGCCTCTGTGTTCAGGCGTACTGGTAGTTCGGCCGACACTGACCAACCCCCGGACAAGGAGTCCAAGAATATGGACCACACTGCCCATAAGGTCTATGCGGCCTCTTCGCTGGGCCTTCATCAGGCCAGCTCGACTGTTGTTATGGCACACTTCTCTCATGCCCTTCTTGGGTTACTAGACAAGGTCCTCCCTCATCTCCCACCAGACATGCAGACCATGGTCAAGCAGGTCCATGACCAGGGCCATGCTGTTGCTAAACAGCAGCTCCAGATGGCCTTGGATATCGGGGATTCTTGTACCCGCTCGCTGGCAGCCACAGTGGCCTCTCGCCACAGGGCTTGGTTGAGGCTTTCCTCCTTCCTGGCTGATACTCAGCATAAGCTTGCTGACGTGCCCTTCCTGGGTATCGACTTGTTCGGTCCAGGAGTGGACGGTCACCTTCAGCGTATAGAGCAGTCTAATGCCACCTTGGATGCTACTTCTGCCAAGGGTTCTTCGGGCAAGAACCAGCAGAAGAGAAAGAAGAAGCCATTTCGGCACTCTTCCCCTGCCGTCCAGCAGCCCTCCTATCAAGGAGGACAGCAACATCAACAGCAGCAGCAGGCTCAAGCTTGGCATCCTCGCCCCAAGCTGGGTGCTCAGCAGCCCCATAAAGAAGTCAGAGGCTCAGGTCCTGGAGTCTCCTCCTCCTCTTCTAAGCCTGCTCAGTGACGGGTTGGGGGTGGCCACCCCTACATCCATCATGCCAGCTCTGGGTCCTCCCATGGAGGGTCGGCTCCGCCACTTCCTTTCCACCTGGTCCGCTGTCACCTCGGACAGGTGGGTTCTCAAAGTGGTCGGTCAGGGACTACCTGTAGAATTCGAGCAGTACTCTCCCAGCCGAGCCCGCGCCCCTCGGGAGGAACGGACTTTCGCATGCACTCAGTCGGCTCTTCGAGACGACATAGCCCAGCTCCTCCGCAAGGAGGCAGCAGCTCCAGTGCCAGATCCTCCGACAGACCCAGGCTTGTTTCCAGGTACTTCCTAGTGCCCAAGCGGATGGGTGGGTTGGCGCCCCGTCCTAGATCTCCATGACCTGAATCATTATCTCAGGTCCCGCACCTTTCGAATGGTAACTTTGAACCAGATCATACCATCCCTTGAGCAAAACATGTGGTTCTGTTCACTGGATCTACAGGACGCATTCTTTCACGTCCCAATCCGTCCATCCCATCAGCGGTTCCTCTGCTTCAGGGTCAAGGGGACCCTGTATGAGTTCCAAGCCATGCCGTTCGGCCTGTCGTCATCCCCATGGGTCTTCACCAAATGCATTGCAGTGGTGGCAGCCCACCTTCGGCGTCGAGGAGTCAGAATCTACTCTTATCTCGCCGACTGGCTCTTGGCAGGTTCCACCCAACAGGAGGTGGAGAGGTCCAGGGATCTGGCCCTCAAAACTTGCTCCCAACTCGGCCTCCTGATTGACGAGGCCAAATTGGAACTCGTGCCTTTTCAGGTGATGGGCTTCATTGGGGCAGAGCTTGACTCTTGTCAAGCCAGAGCTCAGCTTCCAGCGGACAGGGCGGAGGTTCTCTCCTCCTTTGCCCGATCATTTCTGGTTGGGCATTTGCTCCCTGCCCGGGACTTCCTGCACCTTCTGGGGTACATGGCAGCGTACACCTCGGTGGTCCATTGGGCCCGGTGGCACATGCGCCCCCTTCAGTGGGAGCTGGCCGCCCAGTGGACTCCACGATATGGTCACTTCAACCAGTTGATCACTGTAACTCTGAAGATGAGGGATGCTCTTCAGTGGTGGACTGCCCCAGACCGGTTGCAGGAAGAGATCCCATTTGTCTGCCCCTAGCCGACAGTCGTCCTTATGACCGATGCCTCTCTCATGGCCTGGGAAGTCCACATGGGGGACAACAGGGCCCATGGGTTCTGGAACCCCGATACCACATCAACCTGTTGGAGCTCAGAGCAGTCAAACTGGCACTGTCAGTTTTTGCGCCTCAGCTCCAGGGTAAAGTGGTTCAAGTCCAGATGGACAATACCACGACCGTGTACTACCTCAACAAGCAGGGCGGCACGCACTCCCATCTGCTGTGCAAGGAGGCGCTCCGCATCTGGACCCTCGTAAACTGGTTGGAGGCGGATCTCCTAGCCATCCATGTGGCAGAAGCCTTGAACCAGCTGGCAGATGCTCTCAGCCGCATAGACCAGACATCCCACAAGTGGTCTCTCCATCCAGAGGTAGCTTACAGTCTGTTCTCCCGTTGGGGCAAACCGATGGTGGATCTGTTTGCCTCCAGAGAAAACAACAAGCTGAGGCTGTATCATGCCCGCCCCCGTCAACAGGGCTCGCTGCAGGGGGATGCCTTGGTCACTCTCCAAAGGTGGTCCACGGTCGTCGACCCTTAGGGTGCACCTTGCAGCCATTTCTGCTTACCAGGCATGGGCTGGCCAGCCGACTTGGCTGCAGGAGATAGTGGTCGGGCACTCTTCAAAGGCCTGGATCACATATCCCCTCCGGTGGGTGAACCTCCACCTCCATGGGATCTGTTGCTGGTCTTGGCAAAGCTCATGGGCAAGCCAGTCAAACCTATGCACAAGTGTGAGCTGTCACACTTGTGGAAGATGGCCTTCCTGGTGGCTGTCACATCAGCCAGAAGGGCAGAGTAGCATGAGGCGCTTTCGGTGGACTCCCCTTATCTGGTTTTTCGCAGGGACAAAGTTGTCCTGCGCCCCCACCCAAAATTCCTTCCGAAGGTGGTGTCAGAGTTCCACCTTAGCCAGGTATTGACTCTGCTGGTATACTACCCTAATTACACCTCGGACGCTGAGTACAGGCTCCATACCTTGGACCTGAGATGTGCTCTCTCCTACTACAAGGAGAGGATGGCGGAAATTCGGGGAGAGGTTCGTCAGCTGTTTGACACTTACACTGAAGCCGCTTCTGGCAGACCTGCAGCCAAACAGACCATAACAAGATGGATTACATCATGCATAGGTCTGTGCTGTGAGTTGGTGGGCAAGGAGCCTCCCAGAGGGATAAGAGCTCATTCTACCCGCCATACTGCTGCATCGGTGGCTGCTTCCAGGGACATCCCTATCCAGGAAATCTGTCAGGCTGCTACCTGGAAGTCAGCAAACACCTTCATCACCCACTACGACATCGACCTTGAGTCTCGCCAGGATGCTGGTTTTGGGGCCTCGGTTATCCAGTCTCTGTTTCCGAAGTAGGGGGTGTGCGCCTTGCCTCCCTCCTCCCAGAGAACTGCTTGGAGTCTGCCAAATCATGTGGATGAACAACATATCCACGCTCCTAGAATTACAGGTTACTCACCTGTAACAGTAGTTCTAGGAGTGATATATGTTGTTCATCCACACACACCCACCCGACCTCCCCGGCTTCGGGCACACAACCTTGCTTCCAGCAGGCTAAGATCTGGCGTCATTGGGCGGAGCCAAGGTATATACCATGTGGGTGGGAGGAGCCAGCATGAAGACTTTTGGCAAGATTTAAAGTTGAAGGGAACATGCCAAACAGTGTGGATGAGCAAACATATACCACTCCTAGAGCTACTGTTACAGGTGAGTAACCTGTTCTTTTGGTCCTCACTGAACACTCTTCCATCACTGGCACTTGCTCTTGCTAAGTCCCTCACCTACCACTCTCACCACTGCATACTTCCAAGTACTCACTGTTCTTCTCCTCAGCTAAAACATGGCATTAATGTTGCGCTACTCCACTCTGTATTGCACTTTAATGTATGTCATTGCTGTAATCAAATTAATAATGTAACTGAAGCAAAATTGTAATCAATTTCTTAATTGTAAGTTTACTTTTTTTATGAATGCCTTCTGTAATGTATGTATTCCTCCCTCTCCCCATCCCTGGGGTTGCACCTGGAAACGAGCCTAGGCTCATTGTGCCTCTCCTGGTCACCAACTTTAAATAAATATATAAATAAATAAATACATTTTGCACAGCGTTTTCCCAGCACTTCAACATGCACTAAGGTCTGTCTGCTTCCCGAATCAATAAGTCCCTTCACAGTCTTATCTCCCACCTTGACATCTATTAAGTACTTGCTCCAGTTCACTAAGGACAAATCTGCTCCAGTGTGTATCTTCCTTACTACGGCAGTTTCTTGCAATATGGCCTTGCTTATTACAGTTATAGCAAGTGAAGTCTTTCAGTGCAGATTTGTTACCCCAACCCCCCCAGAGTTCTTATCAAACTTGGAGTTAAATGCGGAAAAAGAGGGTCATACCGGTGCTTGGCTGTTACTTCACTGCTGTGGCGTCTGTCTGGCCATCTGGTAGTCTTCAGTCAAAGATGTGTTGTCCCTCTCTTGGAAAGGGAAATTCTTGTGTGCATTTTCCCCAATTTCTCTAATACAGATGGTACTACTCAAACTGATGATAAAAGGTGCCACCCTCATCCTTATTGCTCCATTATGACCTCTGCAGATATGGTTTCTGGTTCTGCAGCAGTTAGCAGTTGATTCTCTGAGGTCACTACCTTTGTGTCGGGGTCTCTTGTCACAGGACAAGGGGTCCCTGGTTCATCTGGACCTGAAGTCCCTGCATCTTCATGCATGGCTCCTGAAGACAGTCATTGCACATTTTGGGGTATCCCCTTAGGATTGCTGATGTGCTGACTGAGGTTAGAAAGCCTTGCACCAGACATACATATTCCTCAATATGGAAGTGGTTCACTTTGCGGGCTGCTTCCAGGAATTTGAACCCATTTATCTGTCCTATAAATGCTAAGCCTGAATACTTGTCATTGTCAGACTCTGGTCTGCAGTATTACTCATTCTTCTGCTGTATCAGCTTTCCATATCCCTACTGATGGCCATATGCTAGCACAATCAGAAGTGCCCCACACTTTTCTAAGAGGTATTTTACATATGAAACCTATGCGCAATCCAGTCCTGCCTCGAGACTGAATTTTGTGCTTGAGAAACTGACATTGGCTCCTTTTGAGCCAGCCTCGAGTTTTGGTATACGTTTCCTATCATGGAAAACATTATTTTTGGTTGCTATCACTTCTGCTTGAAGGATTTAACAGCTGCAGGCTCTTATGTGTGTTCCTCCTTTTTTGATTTTCCACAAAGACAGTTTCTTTGCGTATAAATCCTGAGTTTTTAACGAAGGTGGTATCTGAGTTTACACTGAATCAAATGATGCACCTTCCTGTTAACTATCCTGAGAGCCAGTCAGGCTGAGGCACTGCTGCATACTTCGGATGTACGTATAATACTGAGATTAACTGTGAATCGAACCAAGGGCTGCAGAAAGTGCTCTTAGGTTTTTGTTTCTGAAATGTTTCTGCTGCAGACATTTATGCTGCAGCCACTTGAAGCACTGTCCCCATGGTCACTAAGCATTACAGTCTGGACATTGCCTCTAGAAGGTGTGCTGGATTTGGGTTTGCTGCAGTGCAATGCTTACTGTCTTAAATGTCCATATCAGACTTTACCAGCCTCCTACTGCCTTTTGGGACTGCTTGAGACTTGTTCCAGAGGTGTGGCCTAATGAAATACTCTTTTAGAAGATAGAACAGTTACATACTTACCGTAACAGTAGCTGTTCAAAAGAATCTCTTCCATTAGGCTGTGCTTTCCCTCTCTGTCCCCCTTATGCTTCAGTGGGGCAGCATCAGATATTCTGCCTAATGCTAATCCATGGCTGTTACATCTAGCACCATATCTTGCCTTGTATGCGTGGTGCAGGTCTGACCTAGATCTTCATCGGGGTTATCTCAGTCACCATATCACGCCACAGGAACTTTACTGTTGGAGAAGGGGACTCTAAATGGAAGATTTTCAGCAGTACAGCTGGGGCCGCCCACGCCGTTGATGTCCACCAATGTCATCGACCCTATAAAGGCATGAGTGGCCCCAGTCCCTTCTCAGTTCTTTCCCACCATCGACTCGCTCGCATGGGTCTCCATGGAAGCTCCATTGCAGTATTTGCACCTTTTTTCGCCTACATCTTTTCTAACTTTACGTTTTAGAATCTCTTTTTAAAGAGATTCCGTCAACTTGTTTATATTGAGATTTGATCCTTCGTCTTCTCTCATCCATCGCTGCTGCTGCAGAAAGAAGATTGCCTCCACAGACGAACACTCTCTCTGTGTCTTCTGTCTCGGGCCTGACCACAACATTTCTGACTGTGAGCTCTATCAGAAGTTTAACTAAACAACCCTCAGGCGACACAGAAAGGCTCTCAAAAATTTCCTGATGGATCAACAGATAGCCAGCTCTAGGCAGGGGTCCTCTGGGATCTGGACTTCCCAGTTGCCGACTGCTTTTTCCAGCTGCCAGGCCTCCGTGGTCTGAGACAAGTCCTTGGGGAAAAGTCACAAAAAAGACCAAGATCGCAACCGCTTCCCACGGCGTCAATCTTATTCCCCGTCGGCCTCTCCTTCTTCTGGGGGATCTTCATCGGCTGCAGCTGCACCGGTGAAGAAATCTGCTGTCCAGGTCTCTGTGCCCACCAGACCCATACCGACAGCACCTCCACCCGATTCTCAGGATGACAGCTGTCGACTTCAGGGGCATCGGCCCCTTCTTCGTCAATGACAAGCTCATTGTCCACAACTCTCCCGAGACCTGCCCCTTTTCCCTTCAGGGCAACAGGCTCCTCGAGTTCACTAGGTTTAACAGGGTCATCGACTCAAGTGCTGTTGACCCCTCCTCTGTCAACAAACACCATCAACTTGAATGAAATCCGGTCAAAATTCACTTCTGTGACTGTACAGGTTCTTAGGCCCTCCTTGCCAACATTGTCAGTTCCTTCTCATCGGCCCCAGGAAGCTCCCCATGGGCAATCTGTGGCACATCTGATGCCAGACCTAGATGTTGAAGAGGTCGACATCGAGGAGGAGTATAACGCAGACCTCATTCTTCCTGACAGTGAGGCGGAAGAAGAGGAAGAGAGCCTGCTCTCTGTCAGATCTACAGCCTCTTCTGTCAGTGAGGATTCGGTGAAACATACCCTCAGGCCTCCTCCTGAGGACCCCACATTTTTCATAGTGATGAAGCAGCTGTCCTCAGCCATGGGCTTCCACACTGAAGAAGAGGATGCCACTAGGAAAGAACTACTGGACTTCCTGGAGATTCCAGAATCTCCCCCAAAGATCATTCCTCCAATGTTACCATCCTTGAGGAATGCAGCCACGGCAGCCTGGCACAGACCAGACTGCCATGCCAGCTATGCCTTGCAGGGCGGACAAACTTTATCATGCCCCCCAGAGTCTTCCCTGTTATGCTGCCCAGCCTGAGAGAGACTCAGTGGTCAACAAGGTGGCTCATGAGAGGTCTAAGGCACCTAAGCACCTTGGTTCCCTTCTCCCTGATAACGAGTCTCACAGAATCAACCTCTGGGCTAAAGGGTTTATGCCTCCTCTACTCTAGGTTTGAGGATTGCAAACTATCTGTTGCACATGGTAAAATACCAGAATGCCAGTTGGAAGAAAGGCAAGGCTGCCGCCCAGGCCCTTTTGGAAGGCACTCAAAAGCAGGAACTGGGGATTCACCTGCAGGCTCTAGGTAGATGGAGAGTAGGGGCAGACACCATAGGCAACTCCCGATGGTGTGGGGCTCAGGGAGCAGGGGGAGTATAAAATGCAAGTTAAAAAAAAACAGGCAGAAACTGCTTCAGAGCCTTCAAGCCGCTGAGGATATTAGTAAGCATCTCCTCAGAGCCCTGTATGACATGGCTGACACCGTTGCTAGGGCAGCTTCCACGGCCATATGCCTACGTAGGCACTCCTGACTCAGAGTATCTGGGTTTGCAGTTGAAGTGCAGCAAAAAGTGCTTAATGCCCCCTTTTATGGCACCAAGCTGTTTGGCCCTGATGTCCAGAACATCATCAGTGATCTGCAAGCATCAGGCAGGGCGCTCACGTCTGTCCACTCCCTCTACCACAGCCAATCAAGGGGTAGAGGACAGCCTCCTTTTCACAAAATGAACAATAGGCCTGAGATAGCTCCCCAGCCCCAAGGAAAACACAGCCCAGGCTCCCTTGCCTGCCCCCTCCAGTGCTGGAGCGGCGGTCAAGCGCCCCAGAAGTAAGGGACCAGCTTCTCTGGCTGGCTCCACCTCTGCTTGACTCCTTGCCATACCCCCCTCTTCTGGTCCCATACCAGGAGGCAGTGGTCGGAGGTGGGTTCTCCCTCCATCTGAATCAATAGAGAACCATACCTTCAGATGCATAGATTCTGCAGGCCATAGAAAGGGGTCACTCCTTGGAGCTCTTTCAGCAGCCTACAGAAACCCCACCTCTGCCCTCCTAGTATCTCTTGGCTCACCTGTCTGTTCTCCGGGAGGAAGTGCAGTCCCTTCTGCACAAGCAGGCCATCAAGCCAGTGCCCAGGTGCCAGAGAAACAAGGGGTTTTACTCCAGGTTTTTCCCTGGTCCCCAGAAAGACCGGAGAGCCGAGGCCTGTTCTGGACCTAAAGGTCCTCAATGTTTATGTCCAGTACAAAAAGTTCCGGATGGTAACTTTGCCAGGCCTGATGCCCCTTCTCAAGACAGGGGACTGGCTGTGTTCACTGGACATGCAGGATACTTACCTGCAGAGTTCGGTTTTTCTTCCTTATAGGAAGTTTCTCCATTTTGCCTTTTAGGGCGAGCATTATCAGTTCAAAGTGCTGCCTTTTGGCTTGTCCTCTGCACTGTGACTCTTTACCAAGTGCTTAGCAGCGGTCGCAGCAGCTCTCAGAAGGGAGGGACTGTATGTCTTCCCTAATGTGGACAATTGGCTCCTGCAGGTGCCATCCAGGTAACAGCTTTTGCTGATTCTAGAGTGAACTCTCCAGCTCTTTCACTCCCTGGGCATCACTGTTAGTCTGCCCAGGTCAGTTCTGATACTGTCCCAAAGGTTGCAGTATATGGGGGCGATTCTAGACTCAGCATAGAGGAAGGCCTTCCTGCCCCAAAACAGGGCAGAGTGCCTCATAGCTGAAGCTCAGGAAGTCACCCAGAGTCGATACATTCCTGCCAGGGTATATCTCCGATTTCTGGGCCTGATGGCAGCTGCCATACCCACTGTTCCACTGGCCAGACTCCATATGCTTATCCTCCAGTGGACCCTCCGGGTAAAAGTGGGGTCAACACACGGATGAGTTAGAACAGCCAGTCCTGGTCTCTTCCCCAGTACGCAAGGTACTGCAGTGGTGGATGGACCCCTTGAATTTGTTTCAAGGCGTCCCGTTCCAGATCTCCTCCCCGCAGCAGATCCTAACCATGGATGCCTAAGGTCTGGACTGGAGAGCGCACCTGGGTCCCTTCCAGACCCAGGGCTATTGGTCCCAGTGGGAAGCCTATCTGCATATCAGTATCCTGGGGATGAGGGCGGTGCTCTGTGCCATGCAGACTTTTTAGGAGCACCTCGTTCCAGGTCAGCTGCTGGTGCAGTCGGACAATCTAAGCGTATAAAATAATACATCAGCAACCGTTGGGGGGGGGGGACTAATTAGTACCCCCTTTGCAGGGAGGCCACGAGAGTGTAGTACTGGGTGCTGGATCACAGTCTGACAGTCTCTGCAGTCCACATGCCAGGCGTGCTAAACACTGGCGGACAGTCTCAGCAGGACTCAGTCCAGCATGCATGAGTGGGAGCTTCCCTCATCCATCGCAGAGGATTTGTTCAAGAGATAGGGTGTCCAGAGTTGAACCTTTTTGCATCCCCACTTGATGCAAAACTGCCCAATTTCTGCTCACTAGATCCAAGGCCTGGAGTTTTCTGGCGAGATGTAGTGTCTCTCTCCTGAAGTGGGAGGTTTCTTTATGCCTTCCCTCTGTTTCCTCTAATTCAGAGGGTGCTAATCAAGTTGCAGATGGTGGGGGCCAGCATGATCTTGGTAGCTTCTTTCTGGTCTTCACAGATTTGTTTCCCGCTGCTTCAGCAGATGACGGAGGAACCTCTGGTCCTTCTCCCTCTTTGCAGGAACCTGCTGACGCAGGCTTGGGGACCCTGGTCCATCCCAATCTCAGATCCCTCCATCTCCATGCTTGGCTGCTGAGGACATAGCCATCGCCAGGTTCAGGGTCTCTAACAGAGTGGTGGATGTCCTAGTGACTGCATGGAAGCCTTCCATTCAAGTCTTATATGCCATGAAGTGGAAACAGTTTACCATCTTAGCTGCCAGACATAGTTTGGACCTTTTCACCTGCCTGGTGAATCACATCCTGGATTACCTGATCTCTCTGTGTGACTCAGGTCTCCAGTATTCCTCCCTCAAGGTGCACCTTTCTGCTATTTCTACATTTCATTAGCCCGTGGGTGACCACATGATAGCTCAGCCAGATGTCTCCCATACCTTTGTAAGGAGCATCCTGTATCTGAAACCCCAATCCATTCTCCTGTCCCAGCTTGGGACTTGAATTTTGTTTTGGAGAAACTGACCCTGTCTCCCTTTCAGCCAATTGCGACTTGCGACTTACACTTTCTGTCTTGGAAAGCATTATTGTCAGTTGCCATTACTTCTGCTCGAAAAATTTTAGAGTTTCAGGCCCCCTGGTGCGAGGAGCCTTATTTGATTTTTCACAAAGACAGGGTGTTTTTGCGCTCAAATCCTACATGTTTTCCTAAGGTGGTTTCTGAGTTTACACTCACTCAATCAATCTATCCACCTTCCTGTTTATTTTCCAGAGCATGCCAATCCAGGGGAAGCACTGCTTTCCATACGTTAGATGTGATCAGAACTTTGAAGCACTACCTGCTTCGGAACCAAGGAGTGTAGAAAGTCGAAGCAGCCGTTTGTTTCCTTCGCCCCAGGTAGAGAGGGCGCCTCAGTTTCTAAGCAGTGTTTATCTAGATGGTTAGCTAATTGCATTGTGTTCTGTTACAAGTACGGCAAAGAATTGCCTGGTGCTGTCAAAGCTCATTCCACCAGAAGCATGGCTACCTCTGTAGCTTGTTTCTGAAAGGGGGCTCAGCCGCTGACATCTGTGTGTCTGCCACCAGAGTACCGTCCATACTTTCACCAAGCGCTACAGTCTGGATATTGCTTCTAGAGCCCATGCAGATTTTGGAAGAGCTGTGCTACAGGGACTCCTGTCTTAAGTTTATGGAGAGCCCTCCTCCCAGACTGTCTGTTTGCACCTGTAACTGCTTGGGACTCATTCCTACAGTGTGACCTGAAGTCTGAGATAACCCCAATGAAGATAGAACAGTTACATAAGAACTTACCGTAATAGTAGATCTTTGCGGGGATCTCAGTCATTAGGTCTGCTTTGCCTCCCACCATCCCTCTTTTTAGGGCTCCTGTCTAGAAACTGGCTGTCTGGTGTATCCAGCCTTTCACACAGGTATGGGCACCTCTCTCTCCCTCTCTCTCTCTCTCCTCAGCCCCCCATGGCTGGGGCTATGCTCCTTTTGCCTCTGGGGGAAAGAACTGAGGAGGGAGTGGAGCCGCTCATGCCTTTATGCGGTTGATGATGTTGGCGGACATCGATGGCATGGGTGGCCCCAGTTGTACTGCTGAAAATCTTCCATGTGGATTCCCCTTCTCCGACGGTGAAGTTCCTATGATGTGACCTGAGATCCCCTTGAAGATCTACTGTTATGGTAGGTTCTTGCATAACTGTTCTTTTCCCATCTTTGGAGGTCCTCTGAGTCTAAATTTGGCAGGGAACTGAGTGATGGGGCGCCTATGTTTGTGTAGACACTGACACGTGATGTGGTCATGGGTGGCTCCCAGCTAGCAAAAGTTTCGGTGTGGTCCTGGCGCTGATGCAGGTATGGTTCCTTTGCCAAAGGTATGGTCTAGCAGAAGAGTTTCTCTTGAAGATCTGCTGTTATGGTAAGTACACATCTGTTCTGTTTTTGCAAAGCATATTATAGGGGCTTGGTCACACCCCTATAGTTAGGGTTCATTCTTCACTTCTGTGTTAAACTCGAAAGTGTGCACTTTAATAACTTTGCAACCGTTCAGCTGATTTCCATGAGATTTTGCATGCCCCATTAGGGGCCATAGATCTCTTGACACGGCTCTACGATGTCGCTCGACAACGGTGTTGTTTGCATCGTTATCACAGTGATGGATTTATGTTGACTGCAAGTTGCAGTTGGCATTAATCTGACTGGAGACCTTGGCCATTTTTCTATTGGGGGGCTTTCCCCCCAACCCCTCATGCTGGGGGCTCTGCCCCTCACACACCCCAACCTAAAGGACTATCAACTCCGAGTCCGAGTTGATTCGGGAAGGGGGTGCAGGACCGGGAGACAGAGTGCCAGGATCTCGGCAGACCATTACAGCGAGCTGTCAATGTTATCAGCATCGGCTTGTTCTCTGTAATGGTGTTGCCGTCCAGTGGGCATACCCTCTTGATGTGCCAAGTTTTGTTGCAGTTGAATGTGCACGTGTGGAGATGAGGAGTGTCAAAAAATGTAAAAATTACCTTTTTGGCCAAATTCTTTGTCACACCGCTGCACAAAAATGGCTTGTGATTTTGGGCTGAAAATTTTAGGGTAGAAAGGTCATGGGTCACAGATGTTTCTTTTGAAAGTTTGGTGAAAAGATATTAATTCGTTCAAAAGTTATTAAATTGTGAAGTTTCCCATTATTTTCAATGGGAAAAGTTAGATGTTCACCTCGAAAAAGGATTCTTTGTCACAGATGGGCAATCCTTTGTCGCAAATGGGGAATTCTTTGTCACATATGGAGAATCTTTTTTCAGGCTTTTTGCACTTCAGTAACTTCACAACCATTCAACCGATTTGCATGAAACTTTGGGGTTGTCAACCCTAATGCTCACTCCATTCTCATACACTGTACTCACGTCAGTGTACTTATCCATAGAAAGGGGTCAGCATTAGGATGACAACCCCACGGCACACCCCACACCTGTCCCTGCCTGCGGGGTAGGGTATAGGGTTTTAGGGTGGGAAACCCTAACAGCGCATTTCCCAACTTTTATCACTGGAACCCTAACATTAATGAAGTTTTATTGCAAAAAAAAATATATATATATACACACACACACACACACACACTACATATGTATTCTGTGTGTGTGTATATATATATATATATATATATATATATATATATATATATATATATAAAATATTTGTATATATGAGAAATCTTTCCGGTGTTTTTTCCTTAGAGATTGGTAGTTGGGTTACAAATATTCAGTTGTTTCTTATCTTTTCTATCCTTTTCCTATATCTATATCCTTATCTATCCTGCAAGAATTGCTTTTCCCCACTTTTCTGGTGAACCTTACAGAACTGAGGTAGGCGGGGGGGCAGCAGTGCTTATTTGCAGATACCCCTCACCATGTGGTATCACGCAAGTGCCATGAGCCAGTAGCCACTGCTGGCCCCCTATCCAAAAGGCTTGCTCCTACACGGTCCTAGCGCCTCTGGCTTAGTCCCAAGAGTGGTAATCCATGGGGGGAAGATATTTTGGAAGATCTGCAGTTATGGCAAGTACATAACTTTTATTTTATAAGGTTGTTTGTATTTGTTATAACAGCATGCCCCAATATGTTTTAGGAACAGAAGAAATATGAAACGGAAGAAAAAACAAACAGAACTGCTTGGAGAAAGAAAATGGAAACCACACAGCAAAGGTAATCGGATCAAAATGGCATGTTTCATATGACTGCAAAGGATAAATTGTGCTACTGCAAAGGCAGGTGTTCTTATTTTATATTATAACCAAGTGAGACAAGCGAGGCTGGTGTAA
The DNA here is from genome assembly GCA_016271365.2 of Neoceratodus forsteri. NCBI lineage: Eukaryota > Metazoa > Chordata > Ceratodontiformes > Ceratodontidae > Neoceratodus > Neoceratodus forsteri. Next base: position 1,820,194,565 of record CM057449.1, on the reverse strand, counting down.
CAACTCTTGTTGTCATAGCAACATAGTAATTTAAGGTTGGATGGGACTCGAGAATCAGCATGTCTGCCCTTGTGCTTCATAAGCAGGGGTAAATAAATATGGTCTGTACTAACTGAAAGGGTTACAACTACCTGGATTCTTTCTACGTAGTCACACTTGTGCAGTCATCTGAGCATGTGCAAAGTCTTTGGGAAGCCCACTGTCTAGAGCGTTGGCTTCTCCCCTCTTTCTCACCCTTATCCCTCCACAGCTCAGATCTTTTTTTCCACTGGAACATAAGGTTGCTTTATTGCTTGATTTCGGCCGATAAGGACATGTTGGTGTGAACACCAGGTTTCAAGTGATGTAGTCACTGTAACCAGAAGATGTCGAGGACAGATCCTCACAGTACCTGCCTGTGCTGCTTCAGTCCTTACCACAATAAAGAGAACTGCCCACCATGTTAGGCAATGTTGCTGAAGTCTTTATCATTCTGTAAGCTTTATTCCTCTGAGCCCTCAGACTTGCATGGCAGATCAGGTAAGTCAAATGGCAAGGGTATGTTCCCCTGGGAAACTGCATCAGTGACTTCTTACGCACCCATGCAGCATACCTTACCCAATCCATTAACTCCTGACCCACTAATGATGATCAAGCTTGACCCTCGCTCTGTGGAAATCGAGGAGAAGGTGTACCCTTGAACCCTCGTGACACGAAATATGTTCAGTGGAGAACACACTGTTGGACTTGACAACCTTCAAGGTCCTGAGCTGATTGGCATTTTCGGCCATCCATTTGGTCCAGGTGGTCGATCCCACTGTGGTCCCACCGCTCAAGGTGGTTGTCACTGGACACCAGCCCGATCTGAAGGATATCCACTTTGGACAGTCCCCTAGTAGAATCCTGCCGGAGTCCAAGTCAGTCAAAGTCCCATGCATCTGGGACTGGCTCCAGGAGATGAATCCATGGCTTCATAATCAGGGGCCCTGTAAAAGAGCCCTTCTTGCCACCAGACTGCTTCACCCTCTCCTTGATGCAGGTCTCACTCCAGATCTTTGACTTCATCGTGTGACTCTAGGCTAGGCTCCCACTCATTCAGGAGCTTCTCCCGCACATCACATCAGTGTCCAAAGAAGTCAAAGAAGAATCCTCAGGGAGTGAGCGATGAGCATCGGAGCTGCAAATATTAACATTAGTATTAATCCTCATGCACTTTGCCAGTACCATCGCTTGGAAAGTAAATAAAAAAGACCCCAGAAATGGTGACTTTTCTCCTCCAGAAGGTCATGGAGATGTCAAGTGCCCAGCCCTATCAAACAAAGTCCTAGAAGATTCCCAAGTCAGTTCACACCCTGGCACAACCTCCACTTGTTTCTCTGTCCCCAGCTGAGCCTAATGGTGCTACCATAACAGTGCCACCTCCTTTGGTGGACCCAGTAGTGCCTTTGCTGAACCCCCTCCTCCCTACTCTCTTTCGGCTGCCAGCTCCGACAAGTTCTTTGGGCACCATGTACATTTTATTGTCAGATACTGGGGTTTGCAGTTAGCAGGCTAACAGGATTAGCTCAGGTTCAATGTCTTGTGGATACCCGTGCTTAAATTCACTGGTAAGTCCTAGTTAGCCAACTCTTCTGGACACTGATTTACATGAGGAGGGTTGGGAGTAAATGGACCCATGGAAGGATTTAGAGTCCTTCGCCAACCGGCCATGGGGAAGTACAGACATTTATAGAGCCTGTCGAACACAGACCCTTTGTTTTTTGGTCATGCCAGTTGTGGATGCTGTACTTGATCCATCGAAGGCAGTGTGATCTCATCCTGTTTTGATCTAGTCAGCCTCTTGACATGGAGACCACCATTAGGTGGTTCCCGAATGCTTTTATGCTTTCCCAGAACAACCAAAAGGTTCAAGTGTGGTGCTCTCTGGAGCTCCCAGTGCTCACCTCCTGAGCAAGGAGTTCAAGCGCCAAGACCAGTGCAGCTGCAGAATATACACGGCAGGTGCACTGGGTGTGTAACAAGACAGCTACTCTGGATACTTTATCCACTATCATCATGCACTTTGGACAGCAGCAACTGAGCTGAGAGAGGTCTTTTCACCAGGGTATCAGGAGAAGGCCCTCGACTCCTTAAGTGTAGCATGGTGGCAGCCAAGCATCATTTGCAGCTTACCACGGATCAGGCAGATGTTGGAGCTTAGATCATGGCCGCATGAGTAGTTCTTAGGAGGCACAGCTGGTTGCACTCCTCTTCCTTTAATGATGATATGCAGAAAAGACTTGTGTATCTCCCGATTGAGGGATTGTTGCTGTTCAGACCCAGGTGACAGGTATCCCAGAGGACATATAGGAGTCCAAAAAGATCATGAAAGCAGTCTTGACTGTGACTGCGCAGAACAGCAACAAGCATCCCTTACAGCAGGGACAGCCCTCCTCATCGACTTCCTTTTGGAACATGAACTGGGGATATCAACAGAGAAACAAGCCCTACGAGAGCCGCTATAGTCAAATCAAGGGCAGTGACCATGGTGCCTCCAGCACCAACAGAGACACCGAAAAACTCTGTTCTTCTGTAGAATGAGTTGGGGCATGGCATCATCAGCTTTCCACCCCAGTCTTTCCTCGACCTCTCAGGGACTCCTGACACAATATCTGCCCCAGTGTTCGGAGATCACAGCTAATCTGGGTTGGGTGCTGGAAGTCATTGAGCATGGTCTCCCACACGACTTTGTGTCACAGCCACATCACTTTGCCCCACTTCTGCAAAGGGCATACCTTCTTGGCCACCTTCAGGTGCTTAGAGAAAATGTGTCTTTATGCCTTCTACAACATACGATCGAGGATGTAGCACCAACCAAAACTGACAGGGAGGTTCATGTCCAGATACTTCTTGATCACAAAGTGGTTGGGCACCTAACATCCTGTCCTAGATCTGTGTGGTCTGAACCACCATATTAGGTTCTGGAAGTTCAGGATGGTTATCCCTGGGCAGCTCTTCTAAACAAGGGGACTGGTTCTGAAATTTGAACCTGAAGAATGCATACTCCCTCATCACGGCCTGTCATTCCCATTGTTGATATCTGAGATTCTCACCCCAGGAATTTTCCAATATTCATAACTCTTGCAGTCAGCCTTTAAGATAGAACTGCCCAGAGATAATAGAATGTATGCTAATGATGAAATCTTCATTGGCTCATGCCGCTTTTCAAATGCTGCCCTTATCAACTGCCAGTGTTCTAACACTTCAGAGTTCATTCTCCACCTGACAAGTACAGATGCCTCAGAGTCATCTCCTCAACAGTCGTTCCTGTCGTGCTGATTTCATAAAAAGTTAAGTATTTTCTTAATTTTTTTCATTTGCTGCCTTTATCTTCAGTTTATTTGTTAATGCTAGCTAGTTTAAGGTTTTTTGCGTTATTTTCTCTGTTTCTCCTGGTTCGGAATAATTGGGGGGGGGGACCGATTTTGAGTCAGTTCTGGAGTTTTTTTAATATAAAACTCTGGTTAGTTTTTTTGGGAAGGCTTTAAGCCTGAGGTTCAATGGGCGGAGCAACAATGTCACTCCCCCATCAGGCCTTAAAAGGCCACTCCTCATGGAATGTTCCAGGATTCGTTTCTTTGTTGCAGCTAGAGGCGCAGCTGTTCATCGCTCCTAGCTCACTCGGTTCCTTCTGTCCTTGCGGTCGCCTCCGGCCGCTGGCTCGCTCTCCTGCTTCGTATGCCTTTCTGCCTCATTGTTTTGACTCCGGCCGCCCGCTTGCCTTGTGCTCCCCTGCTGCCGCTGTTCGGTGGCCATCCTCTGTGCCTCTCCATCACCCTTCCTACCCCCGTCGTCCTTGTCCTCTGCCACTCTCCCTGTTCTTCCCCCACCCCCTGCTTTTTTGACATCTCCTTCCCCATACCTTCTGGACTAATCTCGTTTCTTCTGTTGCTCCTTCCTCCTCACTGCTTTGTATTCCGGCCATGGCTCAGAGTGTGCACCGGTGCTTCCAGGTGTGACGTTACCCACCCCTTCTCTCTGTTGCATCCTCTCCCGGTGGGTATTCATGCCTCTCCTCCCCGTTTCTTTCCTCCTCTGATCTCTGCTGCTTTTTGGCTTCCTCGGCTGCTTGTTTCTCCCCACTGACTGCTGTGTCAATTCTGTCCTCCAGTGCGCTCGTTTCTCTTCCTCACTCTGCTGCTCTCAGGGAGTCCACCATCTCTGCCGCTACGTCGCATACCTCTCCTTGCTGTGTCTTTCGCATCACTCCAGGATTTTCACACTCGCGTTTCCCTTCCTCCACATCGGTCTCCTGATTTTTTTGCTCCTGTTAATGCTTTTCCAGACACTTCATCTATTTTCGTCCTTATCCTATGTTACTCGTATCAATTCTTCTCACTTTCTCTTTTGGGGCCCTATCTTTGGCAGCATATTATTTTTAGATTATATTAGTGCTCCACTTTCTACCATCCACTATGATTTCGAAGGCTTATGCTCTGATTTTACTGCTGTTAGGTTGAGAGGAATGCCTTCAGGTTTCCAGCCGCTCCAAAACCTGATTCTATGTCCATTGGATCATTGAACAGGTTGCTAGGACTGCTCCTTGTCGCCAACCTACATGGGGCCTTGTATCTGTCTGCATCTTATTGTTTAGGGTAAGGGGGTGCTACACATTCTGGCCCTCTGCTTTGATTTTGAGGACCAGTGCTCTGATTTTCACTACCATTGCGCTGTGAGGTTTGGTACTTCGGGATCCTATCTGGGGTGCATCCCTCATGGGTGCTTAGCCCAGGCTTCCTGCCTCATAGTGTTTCTCCTCCAAGTGCCTTTTGCACTGCTGCTTATTTTCATAGCTGCACTGCTTTCACCTGCCTAGTTCCCATCATTAATTTGGGATTTATGTCTGACTTCCTGCCTCGGTCTCTGTCTTGTTCTCCTGCCTCACTCATCTGCCCCATCCAGCCTTAATTCCCCCGTATGAGCTTTCTTCATTTCATTCTGACTGTGCCTCCCCTTCATGGGTGCTTGCCTCCTCCTCCTCCCGTTCCCTGTGCCATCCATTCCTCTCCTTTTCTGACCTCTGCTTTCTTTTGGGGGCTTCCCTATCCTGCCACCACCATACCCTACTCATTCACATCACCTAATATTCCCTCCTGCATATCGTCCTGCCTACTCATCTCCTCCTCTGACCCTATTCCCCATTCTAGTCAAACCTATTCAGATGTGCTTCCAGTACTGCCTACCTCATTGTCGGATGCTGGCTTCGCCCGGCCGCTGTCGCTGCTACCTTCATGCAAATTCTATCCATTTCTAATTTGGCTCAGTGGACCCAGTTGGCATGCACTCCCATGGTTACTAGTCACGGGTAGCTTCCTCATGACATGAGTCTGGTTTCCCTTCGCTCAGTCCGACCTCAGGGTCTACTCATTTACATCAATTAATCGAGCATACCTCTCATGGGGTCTATGCTACCTCATCGAACTGCTGCATTCCCACGGTTATCATCACCATCAGTCTCCTCATGACTGCACCTGTGTCTCCCTTGCTCATCTACCCTCTCTGTGGGTCCATTCCTTCACATTGACCACTCAAGCATAACCCTTTCGGATCCATGCTACCTCAACTTGACCTGCTCTCCACTTGAAGACATGCCTTCCATGTCCATTGCCCCTTGGCTCAGGGCTGGCTGCATTGGCCTGTCATCAACAGGGCTCCTTTAGCTGCCCTAGCGGGTTCGGAGGCACTCTCTATGCCATTCTCTATCTGATCGCCTCTGATTTAGCTGGTCTGTTTCGTAGGTTCGCATAGGCTAGCTGAGTGCCTCAGCAGTCATCTCTCTCCTCTCTTGCTCGAGCGTCTAGTTGCATTCCTGTTACAAGGACAGAGTGAGAGCTTCATCTCAACTGGAATCTTTTCCTCTTCCCCAGTATCGTCTCTAGTTGCAGTAGCTGAGCTGTCACTAAGCAAAACGTCCTTTAGCCTGGAGGGAACATGACCTAGGCCTTGGATCATCAGAGGTTTCCTCCTCAGAGGGGGTTTTTCCTCTCTTCCGTGCCGATGGTCATAATATTAGACAGGGTTAGTGCTTTCATAGGTTCTATAGTTAGGTTCCACTGTTGGATGGAGTCAGATGGTGACCTCGGCTGTTCCCTCTTTCCTTAGGAAGTCCGCTCTTCTGCATCTTGTCAGCTTTCATTTTGTTTCAAACAACATGAAGTCTTGCTGTATTCTGACTATATGCAGTTAGCCCCAGCACTTGAACTGCCCCGGAGAGTAAAGGGTTAACTCTATGCAAAGGCATAGAACATTGAGCTCGAGCTCGGTTTTCAAACCTCTGTATGTGGTACTCTGAAGTGTAACCGTCAGATTTCTTACTCCGCCTTAATCAGAAGTTTGGAGATCCTCCTGCACTTCAGTTCGTTAAAAGTTCGAATCGGTCGGTTCTTTCAACCCGCTTCGTTTGAATATCGGTATTGTTGCCTCTGTCTCAGTACCAGTAAGTGGTTGTTGTAGGTAGTGGTAGCTTTTCATGAAGAAATTGTTTCATTTTTCAGTTCTTTGCTGGTCGGTCCGATTTGGAACCGAAACCTATCCTGTTTATATATTTTGTGATTAACTGTGTTTTTTTCTGGTACTTATTGGTTCCTAAAAAAATCTGGTTTAGGATTTTTTTAATCGACCTGTGACATGGTTGGAACCGATAAGTTTGCAGTTGTCTGGCCTAACCACTGTTTTGGGTGACTTTGTATTGGAAGGCATGTCTGAGAAACCCAAAAAGAAAACTGGACCCACTGGGTTTCAGCACTGTACCGAGTGTAAGGAGGCCTTTGCTAAGGCTGACTCTCACCTAGTATGTGTGTATTGTCTGGGGTTTGACCACCTCAAGGAAGACTGGCAAATATGTAAGAACTTTCCCAAAGCCACTCTGGAAAAACGTTTGAGTAGGCTAAGGGAGAGGGAGGCCGAGAAGTCCGCTGACCCGGATGGCCAGCCCAGTTCGGTTGCGGCCAAACCTGAGGAGGTGCCCACTGACCTGGGCGATACCTCTTTGGGCAAGCGGAGAGCCGATTCTGCGGAATCTGTTCCGAGTAAAAGAAAAAGGAAATCAACCAGTTCGGATTCGGCTTTCCATGGTCCAACTGTTGATGAGATAGCGAAAGCGATTTCAGTTGTTCAGTTGCTTTGCCCGGTTCCGACCAAACCGGTCTCGGTTCAGAGCCGATCGGTTCGGTCGGAGGTACTGCCTTCAGAACTGGATCCTGAGGCACACTATGAGGGCGATTAGGCGGAGGATGAAGATTATGAAGAGGAACAATGTGAAGGCCTAGATGAGCCAGTAGAGCCTGACATCTCCCCAGACAGGCCTTCTCAGGCTTCTCCTCCCAGGCTTTCTGAGTCCCCCTTCCCATTTCTTGTTTTACAAGAAAGTGGCTGAGACTCTTCAGCTTCCTATGGAAGAGGCTGAACAGGATCAGGAAGAACCTGACTCTCTGGAAATGATGGATGTCCCAGAGTCTAAGAGGGTGTCTATCCCTTTACACAAATCCTTGGGGAAGTAGACACAGAAAATTCTACAATTTCCTACATCCATTCCATCTGTGGAAAAAAGAATGGACAGAAGGTATGCTCTGTCAGGTCCTGGGACGGAATTCCTTTCATCTCATAGCAGCCATGTTGGGGTAGTACAAGCTGCAGCCTGTGACAAGGCTAATATTCCTTTGGCATCTCACCCCCCAGATAAGGATTCCAGAAAGTGGATGCCATGGCAAAAAAATAGTACTTGGCATCATCTTTGGGACTCAGGCAATCTAATTACATGGCATACACTGCCAGGTACCAGAAATCTATGTGGGATACGGTTCTGGAACTGGCTGAGGGTGCCCCTCCCCAGCTGGCCAAGGAGCTGGAGCAGGTGGCTGCAAATGGTATAGAGGCATCTAAAGTGCAGTTCCACACTGCTGTTGATTCCAGTGATTTTCATTCCAGGGTCATGGCTACATCTATCTCCATGAGGAGATTTGCTTGGCTTAGGTGTACCAACCTCTCTCGGCATACCCAGGCTAAAGCCATGGACTTTCTTGTAACTGGTAATTCTCTGTTTGGGTAGCAAACAGAGAACTACATGAAGAAAATGGATGTGTACAGGACCACCTATAGGAGTGCTGCAGTCAAAGAGAAGCAGACCACTCCTCAGAGGCAGCGGTTTAGGGGCAGGGGCAGGCCTTTTTACAGGCCTTTTCACCAAGCTCAGTCCGCCTCCTCTTCTTTCCAGCAGAGGGGGTTCTTTAGAGGAAGAGGTAGATGTGGGGTGACCAGGACCCCATCAGCTACTCAGTCCAAACCCCCTGCCAAGCAGACACCCTGAGGTGTCAGTCAGGGTCACCTCCCTAACCCCAGTAGGGGGCAAGCTGGCTCACTACTCCCAGGCTTGGAAGTCTATTACTTCAGACAAATGGGTCCTGGAAGTAGTGAGCCAGGGACTTGCTATCAGTTTCAAAAGGTTCCTAAAAATGAGAGCAAAGTCTTTCAGTCCTCCTCTCACTTGGAGACAAAGGCCCTAGAGTCAGAAGTCTCCTCTCTTCTGCTTCTGCAAGCAGTAGAGACGGTACCTCTTTGTCACAGGGAAAAGGACTGTATTCAAGGTACTTCCTTACCCCCCAAAAAACAGGGGAGTGGCGACCCATATTGGATTTAAGGTACCTGAACAAATATTTGACAAAACCAAAGTTCAAAATGGTGACTCTAGAAGTGATTCTTCCCTCTCTGAGACCAGGAGACTGGCTAGCTTCCCTGGATCTCAAAGATGCCTACTTCCACATTCCTATCAGACATTCCCACAGAAAGTACCTCAGGTTCGAGTTGTCCTCAGGCCATTACCAGTTCAGGGCCATGCCCTTCGGCCTAACATCTGCTCCAAGGGTGTTCACCAAGTGTCTCGCAGTGGTGGTGGCATTCCTCAGGAGGCAGGGCATCCTTCTGTTCCCATATCTGGACGACTGGCTTCTAGTGGGCCAGTCCTCAGACCAAGTCAAGTCAGCTTTAGAGGTCACCCAAAGACTTCTAGAATCCTTGGGTTTCATTCTGAACTTAGAGAAGTCTGTTCTAGAGCCAGTCCAGTTTCTCACCTTCATAGGAATGGAAATAGATACAGATCAAACAAGAGCATTTTTTCCTCTCTCAAGGGTTCAGTCTCTGGTCACTCTGGCCTCCTTTTTTCATCCTCTGGTGTCTCGTCCAGACAGACACTTTCTGCAGCTGCTGGGACACATGGCAGCTTCCACAGCAGTAGTTCAGGGAGCAAGATTTCAAATGAGGGATATTCAGTTTCATCTCAGATCTTTCTGGTCTCAGAAAAGGGACCCTCTCTCCAAACTGGTTCTAGTCTCCAAGACCCTGGTCCAGGCCCTTCAGTGGTGATTGGATGAGGACAATCTTCAACAAGAGGTCCCCTTCATAAGTCATGACCCTTCTGTGATTCTCACTACAGACGCCTCTCTTTTGGGGTAGGGGGGCCCACCTAGATCATCTCACAGCTCAAGGAACTTGGTCACACCAGGAGCCCTTTCTGCATATAAATCTTCTCGAATTAAGAGCTGTCTTTCTGGCACTTCAGACATTATCAGCAGTTGTCCAAGAGAAAGTGGTGCAGATCAGAACGAACAATACCACAGCCATGTGGTACATCAACAAACAGGGAAGCACACAGTCCTCGGCCTTGTGCACAGAGGCCATGAAAATTTGGTCTCTAGCTTATTCCCTGCAGGCTTCCTTGATGGCTGTGCACCTCCCAGGGAAGGACAACATTCTAGCAGATGCTCTCAGCAGGATTTCTTAGGGTCACCACGAATGGGCCCTGAATCCTGTCATTCTTCAAGCCATTTTCAGGAGATGGGGCACCCCAGAGACAGATCTCTTTGCAGCACCAGACAGTCATCAGCTCCCTCTGTATTGCTGCAGACCACACCTACTGGGTTTGGTTCCTCAAGATGCTCTTCTGCTAGATTGGACGAACGAGTTTCTGTATGCATTTCCTCCTTTTCCTCTGATATTCAGGATCCTGTTGAAGATCAGGTCCCGGCCTTACAAGGTGATTCTGGTGGCTCCAGACTGGGGCAGACAGCCTTGGTATCCTCTTCTGTTGTCGCTATCAGTAACACTGCCCTTGTGTCTTCCCAGGCAGTACGATCACCTCTCCTCCTCTTGGGGGAGGATTCTGTACCCCAGCCTTCAGATTCTCAGGCTCAAGGCCTGGCTCTTGAAGAGTTAGAATATGCAAGTTTGCATCTGTCCCAATCAGTCTTGGATATTTTAAAAGTTAGCAGGAAACCTGCCACTAGGAAGACGTACAGCTCCAAATGGAAAAGGTTTGGTTTCTGGTGTTCCAGTAGGCATATTAAGCCAGAACTGGCTGACATCGCCACTGTTCTGGACTATTTGGTGCATCTTAACAGTTTAGGCCTCCGGCCTACTACTCTTAAAGTACACTTGGCAGCTGTGTCTGCTTTTCTTTCGGCTGGTAAGGCCTCTTCCTTTGCTTCTCATCCAGTGTTCAAGAAGTTCTTCAAAGGCTTGGTCCATGTCAATCCTCCCTTCAGGAAGCCCACTCCTTCTTGGGATCTGAACATCTGTATTGCACAGCTTATGGAGACCCCTTTTGAACCTTTATCTTCAGCCGAGCTGAAATATTTGACTTGGAAAACTGTATTTCTGGTTTCCATTACCTCAGCTAGGAGGATCAGTGAACTACAGGCCTTATCAGTGGAACCTGATTTTATTTCCTTTCATAGGGATAAGGTGGTCCTTCGTACCAATAGAAAGTTCCTTCCCAAGGTGGTGTCAGACTTTCATCTGAACCAGTCTATACCTCTGCCTGTCTTTTTCACTGATCATTCTTCCTCTGGAGAGGAGGCTACACAGTCTAGATGTGAAAAGGGCTCTCAGTTACTATATTGAGCATACTAAAGCCCATAGGAAGGATTGTTCTCAATTATTTCTCACGGTGAGGTGGGAAAGGGCAAGCCTGCTACCAAGAGGTCTATTGCCAGGTGGATTTTGTCTTGCATTCAGTTCTGCTATTCCAAACTTGGGAAGGAGCCTCCCTCGGGCCTGAGGGCTCACTCTACCAGAGGTACAGCTGCTTCTATCGCAGCAGCTAGAGATATACCATTAACGGAGATATGTAAAGCAGCTACCTGGAAATCTGTTCACACCTTTACCAAGCATTACTCTTTGGACATTCTGTCACTAAGTGATGCTAGGTTTGGCACGGCTGTGCTGCAGAGCCTGTTCCCAAAATAGGTTCTCTAACTCCCTCTTCCAAGGGGGTACTGCTTGGTAGTCTGCATATTAGTCAGAATACAGCAAGACTTCATATCGTTTGAAGAAAAAAATTACTCACCATAGTAATGTTGTTTCTTCTAATGGAGTCTTACTGTATTCTGACCTCCCTCCCTGCCTCCCCTCCTGGAACCTAGTAGTTTTGGGATGTGGTGGGGAAGGCACAGTGCTGCACCCCAGAGGTGTACTGGTCATGCCTCCATCTCTTAGGGGGTTTCTGTTTGTTATTGTTTTTTGGTAAACCACTACCTGTTGTGTTCTTTTTGGGTGTTCTGACCCTAAAGCTTTGTTGTGCCATTTGGCACAACATTTTGGAAACAGTTTCTTCCTTTGAGTTAGTTAGTTTAGTGCTCATAAGAATCTGATGGTTACACTTCAGTGTACTACAGACAGAGGTTTGAAAACCGAGCTTGAGCTCAACTTTCTATGCCTTTGCATAGAGTTAACCCTTTACTCTCTGGGGCAGTTCAAGTGCTGGGGCTAACTGCATATAGTCAGAAAACAGCAAGACTCCATTAGAGAAACAACATTACTGTGGTGAGTAATTTTTTCTTATTGTCCTCGTCATATCTCATTCTTCTCCTGTCCTTCCCATCTCCATCTCTCTCCTTACTTTCCGATCTCGATATATTCTGATTTCTCACCTCTTCGATGCTCGATACCCTTTTGGGTATTCTTTTTGGGCTTCTTCCTAAGCTGCCTTTAGCCAAGGGAATTATTCCCACCGTACCTATGGGGGGAACCTCTCCTCTAGGATTCCTTGCATCGTACCCCTACAGGGTGATATATCCCATGGTTAGAGAGGCGAACAGCCACAATGTATCGAAGTCACACAAGCATACATCTCTTCCAGGTGCGTAAGCACAATTGAATGGGAAGGCTTTAAGCCTGAGGTTCAATGGGTGGAGCAACAACGTCACTCCCTCATCAGGCCTTAAAAGGCCACTCCTCCAGGACTGTTTCAGGATTCGTTTCTTCATTGCCCCACCATCCACCCCTCCTAATCTAGCGGCTTGTCTCTTTTTCCCACAGGCTTCTTCCTAAGCTGCCTTTAGCCAAGGGAATTATTCCTGCAGCACCTGTTGGGGGGAACCCTCCTCTAGGAGTTATTTGTGTCGTACCCTGTAGGGGGGTGATATATCCCACGAATAGAGAGGCGAACAGCCACAATGTATCGAAGTCATTCGAGGGTAATCGATAATCTCGGTTTCCAGATTACTAGTTCTTGGTTCCTGTCGGAGCTTTTGTCAGTCCCCAAACTGACTGCAAACTGTTAAAAACACTTAAAACTTAAAAATCTTTTTGCAGTTTCTATTTTTATAACGGTTTTCATTATGTCAGATAAACCAAAGAAGAAAACTGGTGAACCTGGTTTCAAGAATTGTACCCAGTGTGGGGAAGTCTTTGCCAAGGCAGACAAACATTCCTTATGTATTGTCTGCCTTGGCCAGGACCATTTTTCTGCTGATTGTAACATCTGTAAAACCTTCCGTACTAAGACGGTGGAAAAACATCTGGAAATGTAACAGAAAAAATTGCAAAAGGGTTTCTCTGGCTCTGACCAGCCGACACCCTCTAAACAAGCGGGTGAAACCTCAGAACTTGTAAAGACCACCCCTGATAAGGGTGTCCAGGGCAAAAGACCCATAGAACCTACAAACTCCCCGGTTCCTAAAAAGTCTAAATACATTGAACCCCCTGCCAGTCGGCCTAAGGGGACTGCTACTGTGTTTTGTGATGATGCCTTCACCTGAAGAAATTGCTCAGGCTTTTAAGGTCATACAAGCCTTACAAGGGTTAGCACTGGTTCCCCCACCAGGACAAACCCCTACCAGACAAGCTACCCCTTCTACACAGCCCTCAACCCTTGAGCGTTTAGAGGTTGAGGAGGAGGAGGAGGAACGTATTGAACCAGAAGTCTCCCCTGAACAGGAGTTTGGTTCTCCTCCTAGAACAACTGAAGATTTTTCATTTCATTTTTTTTTTGTCAGAAAAATGGTGGGTGCACGGATATCACTACTGGTGAGGCTGTGGAAGATGAAGAGGAGACGGAGTACCTGGAAATGATGGGACTCACACCTGCCAAAAAGCTGCTGCTCCCCAAATTCAAATTTTTCAAAAAGGATGTTTTTAAAATCTTACAAACGCCTAATTCTTTTTGGTATTCACTTTTTATTGATTTTATATAAAAATAACGTATTTACATGTACACAAGACAACAATCGACAGGTAGATAACAATTAATTCATAGTGCTCGTTAAATCAGGTTTCAGACATTTGATCATGGAAAGTAGTAAACATTCCTGTAGTGCATTCAGAACAAGGAAATCTTATGTAGGCAATCTGTCATTCCAATAAATTTTTAACAGTTCAGTTTTTGAGACCTTTCCATTTTATATTATTGCTGCAAAGTGATCCTTAGTTCTGTGGGTGCTCCTAGGGTTCCAGGGTTTTTCAGTTAACCCATTTTGTTATCTCTCTGTCGGGGAACAGTCTGTTGGTAGTGGGAAGCTTAATCCATATGTGTAGTGGGTTATTATACTCTCTGAATCTTGCAGTTCTTGCAAATGAATTTGTTGCCCTAGGTGTCTCTGGGTACCTCACTCCATGGGACAAATGTTGGATCCTGTAGCATATAGTACATTACCCAACGGGTCCATCTAGAAGAGAAACTTTCTTCTCTTCCATTTAAATTGTAAGTAATTTGTTCTAATTGGTATAATTGTTTGGTTATCTTTCACCGGTCACCCATTGTTGGTGTTTTGTCAGTTAACCACAGTTTCGTAGTCGCCTTCTTAGCTGCAGTTAGTAGGAGGTGGATAAGGTATTTTGTATTTGTACTCCTATATTCTTTAGGTAGAATGAGGAAAAGGTACATTTCTTCGGTTCGGTGAAATTGGGGGTCTAATAGTTCCCTAAACTGTTCTTCCAGTCGTTTCAGAAACGGGGTAAGAGCAGTGCAGGACCACATAACGTAGGTCTGGGTGGCTCTTTCTTCTCCACAGTGTCTCCAACAGGCCGCTGAGCCTGTGGGGGAGTAGTGTCTTGTCAGCAGCAGGGTCCCGAAATATCTAATAAATTGCTTCCAAGTGTATTCCCACCACTGATGTGAACTAGTGACTCGAGCAACTTACCCACAGGCTGTCTGCCAAGTTTCGTGTGTTAAGGGCTGCCTATTTCCTCCTGCCATGGCAGGCGTACGCTGTCTGTGGTTATTTCTCTCTGGGAGTTCAGAGCACTGTAGTACCAGAACACCAAGTGAGGGGTGTCAGGGTTCATTTTGAGATGGTGCTGGGCATTTAGGATGGGTGGGTACTTGTCTGGTGCTCTGACCTCTCAAGGTAGGCTTTGATAGAAATGCCGGAGCTGTAAATACCTATAAAAGTTTTGATGGGTGAGGCCAAATTGTCTCTGTATAGCGTCAAAGGACCAGAGCATACCCTGAGTGGTAATTTGTAACAAATATTTCAGGCTGTGTCTCTCCCAGGATTGATAACCATGGTCCAGTCTGTTTGGGAGAAAATCAGTAAGGTCTGCCATCGGACTTATCAGTGCCAGGAGTGGGATTAACCATTGCACCTTTTTAATGCTCTGCCAAGTTCTCCAGCCACATCTAAGCCAGTAATTTAAGGGGATCGTTGGTCCCTGACCTGCCTTCTAATTATATAAGTATTGAAAATATTCCCTGTCTGGGATGAGTGTCTGTTCTATTTGGAGCCAGTGCGGGGTGGTAGTTCTATTCTGTCTGGCCATCAAGTGGGTTAGGTTCGCTGCAAAGTAATATAGTTGCAGGTCAGGGAGAGACAGCCCTCCAGATTGACGAGGAAGGGAGAGAACCCTTAGTCTGACTGGGTCTCTGAGCAGCCCATATAAATTTTGAAATGATACTATTCCAGGTCCTAAACACTTTATTAGGTATAAAGGTCGGAATGTTCTGAAATATGTATTGGGCTCTAGGGAGGGTGATCATTCGGATCAACTCTATCCTCTTACTGAGTCTCAGGGGAAGTGTGGCCCAGGCTGCCAGGTCTGCCTTTAACTGCGATGTGAAGTTTCCGTAATTGTCATTATAAGTTGTTTCATTTCTCTGAGAGATAACTACCCCCAGGTATTTTAATTTAGTCAAGTTCCATCTACAGGGTATCATATTACGAATATAGGCAGAGGGGGTATAATGAAAGGTAAGAATCTCTGTTTTTGTTAGATTTAATTTGTATCCTGATACTTGGGCAAACCTATCCAGAGTTTGTTTTATGGCTGGTAGGGATTCTTCAGGGTTTGAGAAGTATAAAAGAACATCGTCAGTATATAGTGCTATACGATGTTCTGTGTCTCCTATTGACATTCCCTTGATATTTTGGGATTCTCTTATATATTGTGCTAATGGTTCAGTGTAGGCTGCAAATAAAAGGGGGGACAGAGGGCATCCCTGTCGAGTTCTCCTTTTGAGAGAGAAATATTTAGAATGACCACCCACCTTAACGCATGCCTGAGGAGATGCATAGATGCTCTGGAGAACTGTAATCAGGGGTTTAGGGATGCCTAGTTTCTCTAGTGTTTTATATAAAAAGGGCCAAGCCACCCTATTGAATGCTTTTTCAACGTCTAGGCTTATTAAGATTGAGGGGGTGATCGATGTTTACATTTTGTGGGTAATGTGAAGTGTTCGCCTGATATTATCAGTAGTGGATTGGTTCCTCACGAAACCAGTTTGATCCTGGTCAGTTAGCTGGGGCATAACGTGATCTAGGCGTTTAGCCAAGATATGCATAAAGAGCTTATAGTTTGTATTTAAGACCGAGATTGGCCTGTAAGAACTGCATAGTTGAGTGTTTTTCCCAGGTTTTGGAATAACCGAAATAGTAGCAAAGGACCAGGATGGTGGGGGAGGATCACCCTCCAAGATAATGTTGAACAACCCACAGTTTGTTGTTTCATGACTTTATAGAACTTGTTCCCGTAGCCATCTGGGCCTGGGGCTTTTAGCGTTTTTAAGGAACTTATCGCATTCACGAGTTCTTGTTCAGTAATAGGGGCAGTTAGTGTTTCACCCTGGGAATCTGAGAGGCGAGGTAAAGTTATCCCCTGCAGGTATTCGGAAATCATTTGCTCCCTAGAAGCCACCTCTGGGGTATAGAGAGCAGAGTAATATTCGGTGAAGACTTCTGTTCTATCATGTAGGTTAGTTAAGGGATGGCCTCCCAGTGGATGTCTGAGAGTGGTGATCACTGAGGCCTTCTTCTGTTTTCTCACCTGATATGCCAGCAATCTGGTGGCTCTTGGGCCAACCTCATAATACTTCTGTCTCAGGAAGGTCAGTGCAATCTCAGTTTGTTGTTATGCTAAGTTATCCAGTTTAGCTTTAGTGTCCTGAAGTAGAGGCAAAACTGAGGTATCCCCTTGCTTATATGCCATCTGCAGGAAATGAAGAGTTTCCTCCAGCCTATCTCTGCCCTCCCTACGTTGCCTACTCAGTTCTGAAGTGTGTTGTATTATATGACATCTGAATACTGCCTTTATTGTATCCCAGTGAATAGCTGGGGTTGTATCATTGAGGGAATTAAGTTCCCGTATCTTGGTTAATTTATCTGAGATGAACTCCCTGAACTGCTCAGAGTGCAGATAATATGGGTTAAGCCTCTATCTGGTGTTTTTAGGCTGTAGGCCCATCTCCCACAATGAGACCAGCGGGGAATGGTCAGAAAGGGTAATATCACCCAGTCGAGCCTCTTTAAGTCGACTTAGGTTTTCTTGCTGTGTGTAGGTGTGGTCTATACGTGAGTATGTCCTATGCACAGCGGAATAGTGTGACTAGTTTTTAGTGTGTGGGTGTAAGTGTCTCCAAACATCTATCCATCCCGCCTCCACTGTGAATCGCCTGAAAAACTTTTGTGCTGGCGATTGCCTTGGGGTTCTCCGATTGGAAGATTCCAGTGTGGGGTCCTGTATCAGGTTAAAGTCCCCTGCTAATAGGAGAATCCCTTTTGTGTTTTGTACAATCCTATCCAGGAGCGCCCTCAGCTGGAGAATAGGCAGAGCAGGTGGGAAGTATGCATTGGCTAGGGTGACCTCCATGCCATTTATTGTGCCCTGGACCAGGAGTAATCTACCCTCGGGGTCTTGTAATGTGTAGTTGTGTTGAAAGGGGGTTCCGGATGGTATAATTATAGCCACTCCCCGCTTTCTACCCCTCCCACTGGATGGTACAGGGTTCCCCGACATAACTTGGCTAGTTTAAGATGTTCATCAGCATTTAAATGAATCTCTTGGAGATAGATCAAGTCTGCCCTGCTCTTGCGCAGATATGACAGGACTCGTGAGCACTTAACAGGGGAGGAGATCCCATTTATATTTTGGGATAATAACTTTATATAGGGTTTAGCCATTTAGGTCATTAAATAGTTTCATTTTCCATGGGAGCACTCAGTATAAGCATGATCTATTCGCACTGTAAACCTGTTGGTGTATCCCTGTCATATTAAACAAACAACAACCATAACAGTAACTTTGCATATTATAGCAGTTTACTATGAAACAAAGGGTAAACAGACATAAACAAAACTCATGCTGTAGTGAGTCCAACTGGGTACTCAGTACAGGTGATGGTAAGTCAGGACTTCCAATCATGAGAATCCGATCCAGATTCTGCGGTAAGGTTCAAACCTTACCTTGAGGCAACTACTCTCAATGAGTCACCTCCAGACACTTATAGTGTCTATTAGGGTATGGGGAAAAGGGAATAGGGTGATGTCTCAGCTGGTCCGCCGAGACCATTCTTCCAGCTGTTGTGCTTTGACCTGGAGTAATTAAGGTTGTCAAGACCTGATTGGCGACCGCAGGTGTGAGTCTCTAAAGGGCTAGGCCCTGAGGAGAGAGATCAGAAAGGCATCCGAGGCTAACCAAGGGCTCCCGTTATGCAGGAGCCCAGGCCAGCCATCATGGGTCCCAAGGACCAAGGGGGACCGAGGTTTCCATTGTGTCCGTGTATCTGGTGACCCCAGGGACAATCAGCCACACTTGGGAAGAAAAATCTCCCCTGATAACCTTCTGAAGGGAGTTTATGTCGCTGCAGCGGTGCCATTTGAATGTGGAGTATAGGCCCGAGCCCCAGCTCAGGCGGCCCCTCAGTTCATCGCCGTGTCTCCTACTTCCTCCACCTCGAGGAGAACCGTGGAGGCTGTCCAACATTACAACTGAATTCATCCGCTCAGGTAAACTGGGGAATAGGATCGAGGAGTAATCCCTGAGTCTGCTCTGTTAATAACCGCTGCCCCCACATTCGGGGGGAAGTCCAGAGCTCCCCAACCCCCCCAGATGGCCAGATTGTTAGTGATTTTCTACCACTAACCATTTCTAAAGCCTGTCACTCTCTACTTGCTAGGGGTAAATCTGAGAGGGGTATTCATCATTATGGAGGTAGAACTCCTCTCTCCCCCATCCCTCTCTCTAATAAGTGTGGTGGTTCCACATTCCAGGGCCCAGATCAGCAACACAGACATTTCTCAATGATCTGAATTTTCGGTAGTTTTTAATCACCTCCCCTCCCCAAAAGGGGGTAATCTCACCATGTTTAGCATTGTGCGCTGTCTTTAGTAAGTACTCTCCCCCAACCTCTCCGGACCTAATCCTGAGAAGCAGTCCCGACGGTGCAGTTTAGTCTTTTATTTTTCTACCCTAGTAGCATGCAAGAAAAGACTGCTTTGGACTGTTTCCAAGGATAAGCCATAAGCCCCCCCCATTTTTCTGCAGTTTACGTTTCCTCCCCACAGGAGAGGCCCTGGGCTTCTCTTAGCTTAATTGCTGGCGTTGGGCTTTCTCTGAAGATATCCCCAGGGCCCATCAGGCTTTCCACCCTCGAGGTAGCTTCCGAGGTGCACCCCACTAGAGTGAACACCAATGCATCACGATTCTAGAGAACTCCCGAGTTAGCGTTAATAAGACAAACATCATTATCATCAAATCTTTATTTATTCAGGTGAGCATCATTGAGCAAGGCTCATTTACAAGATGGACCTGATAAGGTCAAGGTTCAACGATTGATACACAACAGATACATCATACACTTATATAAAACAGCTATACATACGGGGAAAAAAACATTTATAAACACAGTGATGTACAGTAAAATTCACATGATAAAGTGGGTTATAGGAAAGTTGAGCTAATATTTACAGTGTATATATAGTGTATACATATCCCAGTGGAGGGGCCATGGCAGACACACAGCATAATGTAATACTAGGATGGTGGAAGGTATTACTGGTGCCATAAGATGGGGTGTCTGCCTGTGAGGGAGAACTGAAGAACAAAGATTATGCCATATATGGTGAATTTTTGGGAGGGAGATTGTGAGATGACAAAGCTAGCTCTAGCGATAGCAACTGCATTTCTCTGTGAAGAAAACTGTACAACGCTGTTTAAAGGATGCAATTGGAATAATATTGGACAGTTTTAGGGATTTTCATTTAAATTTCCCTTTAAAACTCCCTTTAAATTTCAGGCCTCCCCCACCCTCACCCCCAAACCCCACCTTTTTATTATGGGTCAGTCCTCGATTGCTAATCGTAGCATACTGTAGTTAGGAAATACCTCTGCATCTATTTACAGCATATAACCATTGCACACATTTAATTATTTCCCACTCAAAGTTCCTCCTCTCATCCACAGAGTGAGTATATAAGGCAAGAAATCCTTATTTGTTATAACCCAGTTCTACTTGCAAAATGTTCAGCCCTCCGCTCCAGCTTCCTCCGCATGGCCTGCTCCAGACTGTGGTTGTGTGGCCTTCAGTGACTCCGCTATGTTTCGTATCGTCTCTGCTCCCCGGCATCTTCTGGCTGCTCTCTGCCCGGTGTTCCAGACCTTTTGGGAAAGTCTGGAGGCAATGGAAGTTCCTGTATTTATTCGCTGTTGCACCTGCACCCCGATCTTCCTGCTTTTCAGCTCTTGCAATGCCGCGTTCAGATTTTCAAAAGTGAGAGGGCCTTCGGCGAAGAAGACAGTCAGCCGTGCCAGGTAGGGGGTCCTAAATCTGATTTCCTTTGTTTTCAGTGCCCGTAAAATCAGAATGTATGCCCTCAGTTTGATCATTATTTCGGGGGAGTAATCGTTTTCAAAGTAGAGCCTGTATACCGGAGTAACTTACGGAGCCTGCTTTCCATGCAGTGTGGAGGACGCACGCCTTATCCTGGTATCGTAGGAAACGCACCAGGACTGTATGGGGGCGGAAGCCTGTAGGTGGCCTAGGCCCGAGGGTGCGGTGAGCTCTATCGATCTCTAGGCTTAGAGTGTTTGGCAAGGCCAGTATTTCACGGAGCATAGTTTGTATAAATTGTAGCATGTTGGTGCCTTCTACTCTCTCCAGAAGACCCGAGATTCTGATATTATTTCTGCGGTTTCAGCTCTCCGTGTCTTCTGCTCTGTCTTGTAGGTTCTTAATTGTATTATGTAGCTGCATTATAGCTCTCTCGGTTTCCGTTACCCTTTGATCTGTATTTTGGGCCTGAGATTCAGTTTGCTTCTGTCGCTTTTCTATTTCGTTCATGTCCGTTTGGAGTGCTATAACAGTGGACCGCATTTCTTTGCGGAAATCTCTAAGCTCAGTTAGCATTTGAGCCATTTGCCTCTGAAGTATGCTAGTGGGGATTTGATCGCTAGCTGCACCTCCCTGATGAGAGCTGGTTGAGGCCTGCGAGCCCTCACTTTCCGATCCATCCTCTCGCAATCCTTCTGCATCTGACAGGTCTGGAGGTCTGTTTTTCCCTCGGTCATTCTTTTTAGGCATTTCCGACCTCCTTGGTTATAAATTTTTAGAGTTTTTGAATGAATAAGCAGTTTTAGGAGGTTTCTTATTTAGGTCTCGTCGGAGCCTCTTGATTCAGGCTGCAGCCATGCGCGTGACGTCACCGGAAGTCCCTCAAACGCCTAATTCTATCTCCCCTGTGGACAAAAGGTTGGAGAAGAAATGCCAACTGGACAGGGAGGGTGCTGAATTTTTATTCACCCATCCTGACCATCAGGGAATGGTATACACCGCAGCCTGTGACAGGACAAAAGTGCCTTTAGACTCCCATCCTCCTGAAAATGACTCAATACAGATGGATAGCATGGCCAGAAAAGGATATCTGTCTGCCTCCTTGGCTATTAGACAGGCCAGCTATCAGGCATATGCTGCACAGTATCAGAAGACACTGTGGCAGTCTGTTCTGGACATGTCCAAGAATGCCCAGCCTGGCCCGTCGAAGGATTTGGCCGAGACCGCCAGGTGTGGGTTGGAGGCTGCTAAGTATCAGTTCCAAATGGCAGCAGATTCAAATGACACAGCTGCCAGATGGATGGCAAATTCTGTAAGTTTGAGGAGGTTATGGCTCAGGGCCACAAACCTCACTTAGGACACCCAAACTAAAGCTATGGATTTCCCCATAGAAAATAATTATCTCTTTGGGGATAAGACAGAGGCTCATATGAAAAAGGTAGATGAATACAAAGCCACCTATTAGAGCAACTCTGCCAAAGAAAGGCCATCTCCTTCCACCAGGCCTTATGGAAGGGGATGCAGGGGTAGATCTCCATACAGCAGGCCTATTTACAAGGCCCAGGTTGTTACACAATACCAACAGTACCCTAAACAAACAGGGTACTTAAGGGGCAAGGGCAGAAGGGGGATCCAGGTGAGGTTCCCGGCTGGCTAGGCTCAGCCCCAGGCAAAACAGGCTCCCTGATTCCATTGTCAAGGCCGCCTCCCTACTACCAGTAGGGGGGCAGACTGGTTCATTACTTTCAGGTTTGGAAGAACATCACCACAGACAAGTGGGTCTTGGAAGTAGTGAGTCGGAGTTTGTCCCGAAGCTTCAAATCCTTCCCAAACCTAAGATCCAGAGTATTTAAACCAGCTTCCATAGCAGAAAGAAAGCTACTGAAAAAGAAGGTTCAAAATCTGCTGTTGTCAAAAGCAGTGGAACCTGTTCCTCCACAGCAGAAGGGAAGGGATTTTATTCAAGGTACTTCCTCACAACAAAGAAGAAATTCTAGCTAGAGCTGATAGAACTGTGGTGAGCTGCCAAATGACCAAAGTTACACGTGTGCATAGAAAATTTTGAACGACCAGGTGTAACTCTCTTGCAGTTATTTCACCAGATTTTCAACATGGCCTTTTTGGGACCCCACCTCATGAAGCGTGCCACTGTCATTTTGTTCACTTGTCCCAAAACGTGATTTAGCAGAGCGACCGCATCATTCCGTGCTACAGGTGTGAAAACATGTTTCAGGCAGGATGTGAAAAATGACAGCTGTGCTGTTAATAAGGAGGTGTGCAAAAATGGCAATGCTGAAAATCTTGAATGAAAATATTAAAAATTGGCGAAGTTAGGAACATGTGTAGAAAATGAGCAATGCATACTCGTAACGCAGTAATTTTTTGGAATTTTTTCACCAGATTTGCAACATGGACTTTTTGGGACCCCACCTCATGAACAGTGGCACTGAGTTTTGTTAATCAGTCCCGAAAGGTGATTCTACGCATTGATAGCGAAAACACCTTCAGGTGTGAGTAACAAAATGACAGTGACAGTGTTCACAAGATGGGATCCCAAGAACCCCATGTTGAAAATTTTGGGCCAAAATTCCTAAAAATGGCTGCTATATCAGCATAAATTGAAAACCCCATTGACTGCCATTATACCCGCTTACCTTTGATTATTCAGTTTGCGGTATGGCTTTGAAGAGTGCAGACATGTCCTGGTCCAGAGAAGATGACAGCACCGACCTCTGGAGGTATGTGTGGGGTGTGGGGAGGTGGGTGCTTGGTGGGAATGAGATGGGGGGACTGGGTTGACGACAAGGGACCGTTTTGTTTTTTACAAGTAAAAAGAAAAAAAGGCGTCGGGGGACGGTTTTCTTTATTTAAAGGGAAAAAAAGAGAAAAAAACATTAATTTGGGCACACTGGAGTGGGCTCCCAGTGTGCCACATGAGTTAGGGGGTACATGATGCCAACACAGGGATTGGGCACCCTGTTGTTGGCGTGGGGGAAAAAAAAGAAAACATGAATTTGGGCACACTGGGGTGGGTTCCCAGTTTGCCACATGAGTTGGGGGGGTACATGATGCCAACACAGGGATTGGGCACCCTGATGTCGGCGTGGGCGGGAGCAGAAGGGTTTTATTTGCTGCTGGTGCTGGGAGGGAACAGAGGGAGCAGGGAGGACAGGAGCAGTGGAAGGGTGCGAGAGGAGTGCCATCCGCAAGATGGCGGTGTCGCAACTGTGCATGCACGGCATTTGCGCATGCATAGTTACAGTGACTGGCATTCTGCCATTCACAAGATGGTGGTGCCAGCAGAACTGCGCATGCGTGTGAGGCGCGCATGTGCAGTTCTTGTCCCGGAATATGAGTAACAGCAAATAGTCATTTTGTTACTCTATAGTGGCCAATCATGGCAGAGTGTTACAAGCTCCATTGGACTTTTGGAAGGATACTTCCAAAAGTCCAACGGTAGGTGCCATGACTGACTGTTTTAAGGCAACAGATTGATCCCAAAACGGCTGTAAGCTTCGTCCACAGACATAAAATGGGGATTGGTGGACTGTTCTAGACCTCAGACTGTTAGGCAAGCATTTGACAAAGCCAAAGTTCAAAATGGTAACATTGGCAGTGATTCTGCCAACACTGCAGAAAGGTACTTGGTTGGCATCCCTGGACCTAAAAGATGCCTATTTCCACATCCCCATAAGGGAGTCTCACAGAAAATATCTCGGGTTCAGACTCCCTTCAGGTCACTATCAGTTCTCAGCACTATCATTCGGCCTCGCTTCAGCCCCAAGGGTGTTCACAAAGTGTTTGGCAGTAGTGGTGGCACACCTGCGAAGGCTGGGTGTCACAGTGTTCCCCTGTCTAGACGACTGGTTGGTGGTAGGAAACTCACCACAACAGGTAAGGGAATATCTGCAGCTCACTCAGGACCTCTTAGAGTCCTTAGGGTTTCTGATAAATCATAAAAAGTCTATCCTGCTACCTGCACAGGTACTGCAGTTCATAGGAGCAGAGTTGAATACCCTGGAGGGCAGGGCTTACCTGCCTCTGAACAGAATAAGAAACATTGTGTAAATTCTGGGCTCCTTCAGCTTGAACAGACCTAAAACTGCAAGGCAGTTTCTGCAGTTACTGGGCCATATGACTGCAGCCACGGGCATAGTCTTGGGGTCTAGGTTCCAGATGAGGGATGTGCAATTCCACCTCGGGGCACATTGGTGCCAAAGAAAGGACCCTCTCTCAAAGCTGATTCCAGTAACAAAAACGTTACTACAGGCCCTTCAGTGATGGAAAGAGGAAGCCAACCTAAGGGAAGGGGTTCCTTTTCAACAAGAATTCCCATCAGCGGTTCTCACAACAGATGCTTCACTACTAGGGTGGGGTGGGGTGCCCAGGTGGGGGATCATACCGCCCGTGGTACATGGTCAGGTGCAGGGTCACACCAGCATATCAGTATACTGGAGCTCAGGGCAGTGTTGCTGGCCCTGCAGGACTTTGCTCCACTAGTGCAGGGAAGGGTGGTACAGATCAGAACGGACAATGCCTCATGAAGTAATACATAAAAAAGCAGGGAGGAATAAGGTCAGACCCTCTGTACACAGAGGCCATGAAAATATGGAGCCTGGCTTACTCCTTGGGAGCTTCCCTTCAGGCCTTCCATCTGCCAGGGAAGGGCAACACTGGCAGATGCACTGAGTTGAATCAACCAGGCCCATCATGAATGAGCCTATCAACAGACAGGTGTTGGAAGCAGTTTTCAGAAGGTGGGGTACTCCCGAGGTAGATCTCTTTGTATCCCACAAGAACTACCACCTGCCAAGATACTGTTTTGGGCCACCAGCGCAGGGGACAATTCCCCTGGATGGCTGTGGCCTTGGATTGGTCAGGCATGCACCTGTATGCCTTCCCTCCTTTCCCTTTGGTGTTCAGGACCTTGATCAAACTCAGATCCCAACCAACATCAATGATCTTGATAGTACCAGATTGGCCCAGGCAGCCATGGTACTCTCTGCTGCTCTCCATGTCTGTAGCCAAAACGATATACCTTCCTTGGAGGCACAATTTTTTAACCTCAAATCAAGGGAGGATCCTGTACGTGAACCTCAGTTCCTTTAGACTCAAGGCTTGGCTCTTGAGAGCATGCAGGCTTACATCTCTCAGAGAGTGTTCTGAATGTTCTAAGAGGTTACAGAAAGCCATCTACTAAGAAAACATATGCTTCAGAGTGGAAAAGGTTTTCTATTTGGTGTTTCACCAGTGATGTGGTACTAGCAAAGGTGGGGATTCCAGTGTTGCTGGACTACCTTACCCATTTACATTCTTTGGGCTTGCAGCCCACAACCATAAAAGGTCCACCTGGCTTCAGTGTCTGCCTACATCTCAGCTGGGAAAGGTGCCTCCTTGGCATCTAATCCTGTCTTCAGGAGATTTTTCAAAGGTCTCATCCATCTGCACCCCCTCATAGGGAACCGGTGCCAGCTTGGGACTTGAATGTCTATATAGCCAAGCTCATGGGTCTCCCATTTGAGCCTATGGCCTCAGCTCATTTCAAATATGTCACCTGGAAAAACAGTTTTCTTAGTAGCAATAACCTCTGCCAGAAGGATCAGTGAACTTCAGGCCTTGTGCATTGATCAGGACTACATTTCATTTCATAAAGACAAGATAGTCCTTCGAGCAAACAGGAAATTTCTTCCCAGTGTGGGTTCTGATTTCCATTTAAACCAGTCCATTACTCTACCAGTCTTTTTCACTGAACATTCTAGTTCAGCTGAGCGTAGACTTCACAGTCTAGATGTCAAATGCGCTCTTGGCTACTACATGACAGCTACCAAGGACCACAGGACAGAAAACAGCTGTTCCTGACCTATGGGGATGTGTGAAAAGGAAATCCAGCAGTTAAAAGGTCCATTTCTCGATGGATAGTTCAGTGCAGTTTTGCTATTCCAAAGCTGGAAAAAAGCCCCCAGCAGGGCTGAGGGCCCATTCCACAACAGGCACAGCTGCTATCATATCAGCTGCCAGGGGTGTCCCATTAGTGGAGATCTGTAAAGCAGCTACCTGGAGAACAGTTAACACATTCACAAAGCATTACAGCCTGGATACACAGTCCAGAAATGATGCCAGGTTTGGCACAGCATTACTACAGAGTCTGTTTCCAAAGTAGGTTCTGTGCCCACCTCCAAAGGTACTGCTTTGTAGTCTACAAGAGTTATGAATATTGGAGAATTCCTGGGGTGAGAAGAAAAAATTACTTACCATAGTAATCTTGTTTCTTCCAAGGTATTCTCCAGTATTCAGAACTCACCCATTCTGCTTCTTCTTCTAGAAACAGTGACCTCTGCACACCAGGCTGAGTAATAACGTGTGAAGAGTGCCACACGCTGGCATTTCTGTTTCTGAGCCCTGTGTGGCATTGGTTTCCCCTTCTTAAGGTGATTCTGACATAAGGGGGGTGTTTTCTTCCTCCATTTGGGGGTTTGTTAGGTTGTTATTTTTTATAATTATTATCATTATTAGATAGCTATAACTCTTGGGGGGTCCTGTTCTTGCCGGCTCTCCATGAAATCTGAAGTGTTAGAACACTGGAAGTTGATAAGAGGACCATTTGAAAAGTGGCATGAGCCAATGATAATTCCATCATTAGCACACATTCTGTCTCCGGGCAGTTCTATCTTAAAGGCTGACTGCAAGAGTTCTAAATATAGGAGAATACCTTGGAAGAAACAAGATTACTATGGTAAGTAATTTTTTCTTCCAGCACAAAAAAGCCATGCACCAGTTCAGAGCAAAGCAGTTCAGCTTCTCTTCAGCACCACGGGTATTTAGGCAAGGCAAGGCAGGTCAGTTTTATTTCTTAGGTGCCCTTTCCCGTAAGCTCAAGGCACTGAACAAATCACGGCAACTTAATACATTAAAATAAAAATAATGACTAATAAATAAGTACACAAATTAGAGCTAGCTCCAAAGAACCAAACTACCATATAAATAGCAGAATTTCATAGACATACAAATTGTCAGGCAGTATGCAAGCATGAACAAATGTAACTTGGGGTGGTGAGCAAGGTAAGTCTGTTTGCTGACGACACCAAAATCGTTGCAGTGGTGGATGGAGAGGAGGGGTGGAAGCAGCTGCAGGGGGACCTAAGCAAGCTAGAAGAGTGGTAAGAGAGGTAGCAGCTGGGGTTCAATGCAAAGAAGGGTAAGGTTATGCACTTTGGCATGAAGAACCCAAGGAGAGAATACTGGCTGGGGTGGGGGGGTTAAGCTGAGGATCACAGAGGAGGAGAAGGACCTTGGGGTAATGATAACAGGGACCATGAACAACACTGGCCAGTGCAGGAGAGCGGTTGCAAAAGCGAACAAAATGCTGGGGTGCATAGCAAGGGTGTTTTCGTCCAGGCAAAGTGAGGTGATCTTGCCCCTCTACAGATGGCTGGTAAGGCCGCACTTGGAGTATTGTGTCCAGTTTTGGAGGCCATACTTAAAGCGTGATATCAGGCTGCTGGAGGGGGTGCAGAGGAGGGCAACAAAGATGATATGTGGAATGGAGGGGAGAGACTATGACAGCAGGCTGGGAGACCTCAATATGTACACCCTGGAGGATAGAAGGGACAGTGGGGACATGATAGAGACATTCAAGTATCTGAGGGGAATTAATAAGGATGGGGTTTTTAAGTTAAGGAGGGGGGCATGGGCTAAGAATCGAGGGGGGAAGATTTAGGAGGGAGATGAGGAGACACTATTTCACAGAGAGGGTGGTAGCAAAATGGAATACCCTACCAGAATGGGTGGTATCATGTAAATCTGTGAACAGCTTCAAAAGGGCATGGGACTTGGAACAGGGGAGAGTGAGGGTGGGGGGTGGCAGTGGGATGACAAAAGGGAGGGGTGTTGGCTGCACACTCGAGCAGGCTTAGATAGACTGGGTGGTCTGTTTCTGCTGGCACATTCGTATGTTTGTATAACTTTAGAGCCATTTTAAAGACTCCACTGTGCAGGTGGATTGTATCGTATACTGCAGAGAGTTTCACAAAAGCAGGCAGCCATCACAAATGCCCTGTTCCTGGACAGCTTCAGCCTGAACCAGGGTACTATTAGACATCAGTGGAGCAGAGAGGGAAAACAGAGGGGAATGGGGCCGGGAGATCTTTAAGGTAGCTTGGTCCCATATCATGGAGGGCCTTGTACACCAACAAGCCCATCTTGAAGTTAGTGCGGCGCGGAATTGAAAGCCAGTGCAAATCATGTAGCATTAGTGTAATATGATGCCTTCATGAAGTACCAGATATCAGTCATGCAACCATGGTCTGGACTAGTGGCAGGTTAAACAGCAGAATCCCAGATAACCCTAGGAAGAGAACATTGCAGTTATCCAGCCTGGAAATGGCAAAAGCGTGGACTATTGTAACCAGGTCGTCGGCTGCAGATACAGTTTAATTCAAACAGTGTTCCGAAGATGGAAAAAGCCACTACGGACAGCTGCCAACCGTTGTTGCTTAAGATTCAGCCTGCAGTCTATAGTGACCCCCATATTTTTCAACATAGCCACAGCTCTAAGGGTGATACACTAACAGATGGTATCCACGTCACTCCTTGTCATTGCCAACCCACAGGAACCAGACTCGACAGTCATCACCTCAGTCTAGCTTTAGCTTGGGTTTAGACTTAACCATTTAGAGGCTATCCAGTCATTGATCTCCTTCAAACAATGACACTGCTTAGGGCCCAGATTTGTCCCATCTGGTGAACGACAACTGTAGTGGGGTATCATCTGCATAGTAGTGAAACTCCAGACCATACCCTCTAATGATCTCACCCACTGGCAGCATGTAATGGGTAACAATACAGGGACCAGGATTGAGCCTTGCACCGCACCACAGAAGAGCGCAGCTGTCTCAGAGATGGAATTACCCCATATCTAAGACAATCTGCTACATTCTTCTGGTAAGGTAGGCTCAGACCAGCCCAAAACCATACCGATGAGTCCCACGTAGCACCTCAGGTGTTCCAGAAACACCCTAAAATTAACTATCATCAAGAGATCAGAAGAACAAGATTGAAACAAAGCCCTCTGCCCCTCGCAGTGAGAAGATCAGTGAACACCTTGGCAGATGTGGTCTCTGTACTTAGTCTAGAGTGAAATTCCGACTGGAGAGGCTCATAGATGTAATACCTTTTCAGACGAGTCTCAAACTGTATTGCCACCACCTTCTTGATTACTTTCCCCAAAAACAGAAGGTGCGATACAGATATGTAATTCAGAAGAATGTCAGGATCCAAAGCTGGTTTCTTTAGGTGGGGCTTCACCACTGCCCTCTCGGTTCAGTAGGGAAAACCCCTTCCCTAAGAGATGACATGACCATCTCTGATATAATCAGATCCAGAATCTCCCAACCGCCAATAAGCAGCCCCGTAGACACTGGATCCAGTATACAGTAGGCATGATGCAGTCCCAAGATCACCCCGAACACCTCATTATCCAACACTGGTTAGAACTCCCTCCAAGATGGCCGATTGCCTGGGCCCATCCCAGTACTGGCACTGCATGCCCATGACATGCTACTTGAGGAGATCCCAGTCCATATAGAAGACACCTTGCTGAAAAAGAATCGATTAAACTCATTGCATTTTTCAACTGAAAAAAACCCTTTTGGACTGCAGGCAGGGAGGATTTAACACCCTGTCGACCTTGCGAAGAGTTGAACTGATCGGTTCTTTTCCTCAGAAATCACGCCTTTTTTTCCCAAAAAATATTTTAGTGAGTTTTAAACTGCATGTACATTTCATCTTCTCTGAAGCCATATGTAACAGTTTTGTAAAAAACATTAATTAGCATTGACACTGAAGAGCTACTGACGCCTCCAAGAAATCTTTAAAAAACATAATAATTAGGTACAATTCTGCTTGTATTCCATTTATGGTCTACATCTTTCTCCTCCCCATTATTTAATACTGAAGAAATTTGCATCAATAAATGATCTATATTATCCCTTAGAGTTCCTTCCGAGTTCATCTGCCTTTGTAACCTACTCCCTACTTCCAAGTCATAATCTTCTGTTGTAACATCTCAGTTTGTTGCCATGGGAGTAACTGTGATGTCACAAGCAGTGCTCTGTGATCTCAGGTACGGAGAAAGCAATGGGAGTAGATGAAGTATTTAGGAGCAAAGATCCTGCTTTCATGCAAATGACCTCAGTAATAAATAATGGGGAGGAGGGATACAGAACTAATGTGAAATACAAGCTGAAACATGTCTTAATATTGTGTTTTGTTAATGTTCTCCTGAAGGTGTCTGCTGCTCTTTAATACTTTAACATGTTCTGCATGTAAGACAGTACAAAAGTATAATTGGTGAGCTTAAATTGTGACATTTTAGACTGATAAAATATAAACAAGGCTAAACATGGGAGAAAAAAAGGAACAGATAGTGAATTAGTAACTGTTAGTAACGCCAATTGGGAATTACTGGCGTACACTCTAAAACAATACTCATTTAATCACAGGTGTCATGCCCAACCAGGAACTCTTTTTCTGGATGATTGCCTGCTGATACTCACTGTAGTGAGTTTTCAGCACCAGTTTACAAAAGTCCTGGCAATGGTGGCAGCCTGTCATTCTCCTCAGGAGAGGCCAGTCATCTGATCCATACCTTCAGAGACAGTACCATGGATTTGTTGTGTGTGAACAAGTGGGGTGGGGGGGGGGCCTTCCTCCAGACTATGCGAGGAAGCCATGGAGACGTGGTCACTGGCATACAGTCTCAGTGTCTTACTGTTTGCCACCCTTCATGCTGGCATGGACAACAAGCTAGCGGAAAGACTCAGACCCCTGGGAGACGTTTCCCGCTACTGGTCTGTACACCAAAAATGTTGAGTGCATTGTTTCAATGCTGGGAAACTCCCCGCGTCAACCTTTTTGCATCCTGGGAGAACCATAAGCTGCCACTATTCTGTGCCTGTCCCACGTGTTGGGGCACAGTTCAGGAAGAGGCCTTTGCTCTGAAATGAACGGGCAGATTGCTGTATGCCTTCCTGCAATTTTCCCTGGTGCACAAGGCCTTGCTGTAGGTGTACCTTGAAGGGGCTCAGATGATACTCATAGCTCTGGCTCGGCCTTGCCAGTTCAGGCATCAGGACATTCTTCATTTCATCATGGACCATCCCACTCAGTCTGGACCTTCTCACTTGGTCCAGGGGGAGAATTCTTCACAAAGACCTTGAGTTCCTGCCTCTGTTGCCATAGTTCCTGAGAGTCTGGAGTTTGCATCCTTTGGTCTCTCATAGGAGGTTCTCATGGTGTTGTATGCATCACAGAAAAGCTACGCCCGATTGACCTACATTTCAAACCCAGGAAACTCCCAGTATGATTAGGCATATGCAGTCAGCCCAGAATCTCTTACTGCCCCAGAGCTGTAGTGATGTAAATGTGGAATGTATGCAAATAATGGAACTAGAATGCTACATTCAAACTGCTGCCTCTAGGTGTACTGTGTTCCACCTAATAGTCAGATTCATTTTCTCTGTTCAGACATCTAAACGTCCAAAGAGCTTCCCTAAGTAACTTCGCTGCAAGTTTATTTCTGTCAAAAAAAGTGTTACTTCACTATTTTGTTTCTTTTTCTGCCTCTAGTAGTTTCTTTGTTAAAGGTAGAATTATTTATTTATTTATTTTTTCTTGGTTCCTAGTGGTACCTTTGCGGGTCCCAGGAACTGAGGCCTTCTAAGTTATAGTGGTTTTAACCGCCATTTTATTTGACAAATTTTTGCTTTAAAGCGCCTTATTTTTATTTATTTAGGGAGCAATTTACTTTATTTGCATTTGGTTCCCTTTTTTTGTCAGGAACCGATCACATTTGTTTAAAAAATAGTTTTTATTTATTGCAGTTCCTTTTCTTCACAGGGAACCGGTCACGATTTGTATATATTTTCCCTTTCAAACAACATGAAGTCTTGCTGTATTCTGACAAGTGCAGTTATCCCCAGCCTTTAAACTGCCTTGGAGAACAATGGGTTAACTTTTCTATGCATGGCATAGAATGTTCATCTCGAGTTCGGTTGTTTTCCCTGCCTGTTGTTATTCGAACTGCAACCGTCGGATCCTTTACTGCACCTCACTGAACAGTCGCTCCAGAGATTTCTCCTGCTGCTTGGTTCAAAGTCGGTTTTCGCTTGGTTTTCTACTGAAATTTTGTTTCCACATAGTCGGTTCAAGTCTCTGTCTGTGTTACCGTGAGTACTAGATAGGTTTTGTTCTGTTTTCTTTGTGGAACTTGTAAAAAGTGTTGATCGGTTTGGCTGAACCGATCATGCAGGTAAATTTTGTACTTTACTGTAGTGTGTGGTTACCGGTCTGTATCGGTTCTAAAAAAACCGGGTTTTAGTACGTTTTTTTCCAAGACCCATGACACGGTTAGGAACTGATAGGGGAGTCTTGCCTGGCGGTTGCCGAAAAAAGGGTAAATTTGGTTAGGTTGGCCATGTCTGAGAAACCCAAGAAAAAAAACCGGGCTCACTGGGTTTCAGCACTGCAGTGTGTGAGGGGAGGTCTTTGCTAAGGCCGATCCCCACACCACCTGTTTATTGTCTGGGGTTTGACCACCTCGATTTAGCCTGCCAAATTTGTAAAAAAATTTTCCCAAATCTACCCTGGAAAAGAGATTTGGTAGACTGAGGGAAAGGGAGGCCGAGAAATCCGTTGACCCGGATGGCCAGTCCAGTTCAGTTCCGACCGAACCAGAAGGTGCCCTTTGACCAGGCGCTACCGGGCAAAGGAGAGCCGATTCTGAGGAATCGGTTCTGACAAAAAGGAAACGCAAAGACAAGTCGACCAGTTCGAATCCAGAATCTCATATTCCGACCGTCGATGAAATAGCCAAAGTGATTTGTGTTGTGGAATTGCTACGCACTGTTTCGACTGATCCGGCACCTTTTGGGAGGGGCTCGATTTGGTCGGTTCCCCCGGTTCAGGATTATACCCTGGAAGAATTTTATGAACCGGAGTTTGAGGAGGTAGGAGAGTTGGAAGATGATTATAGTGATGGTGAAAGTCTGGATGTGCCTGTTGACCCGGACATCTCCCCAGACAGACCTTCAGGTGTTTCTCCTCCTAGGCTTTCTGAGTCCCCTTCACACTTCATGTTTTACAGAAAGGTGGCTGATACCCCCCAGCTTCCTGTGGAGGAGGCAGTGGAGGATTAGGAGGAGCCTGACTATGTAGAGATGATGGACATCCCAGAGTCCAGGAGACTGTCTGTTCCCCTCCACAAATCTTTTGGGAAACGGACACAAAAATTCTTAAGTCTCCCAATTCCATACCTCCTGTGGATAGAAGAATGGACAAGAGGTATACTCTTTCAGGCTCGAATGGAGTTCCTTTATCAGCAGTGCAGCCATGTTGGGGTTGTACAGGCTGCTGCCTGTGATAAGGCAAGCATTCCCTTGGCATCACACCCCAGACAAGGACTCCAGGAAGATTGATGCCATGGCAAAGAGCAGTACATGGCATCATCCTTGGGACTCAGGCAGGCGAATTATATGGCCTATGCAGCCAGGTACCAGAAGTCCAGGTGGGACACTGTACTGGCACTGGCTAAACAGGCTTCCCCCCAGCTTGCCAAGGAGCTGGAGGAGGTGGCTGCAGATGGGATTGAGGCATCAAAAGTTCAGTTTCGTGCAGCTGTGGACTCCAATGATGTATCATCAAGAGTCATGGCTACATCTGTGGCTCTTCGGAGAATGGCTTGGCTCAGATGTACTAGTCCCTCACAGGATACCCAGGCTAAGGCCATGGATTTTCCTGTAGTGGGTAATTTTCTGTTTGGGGAGCAGACCGAGAATTACATGAAGAAAATGGACGAATACAGGACCACCTACAGGAGTGCTCAGGCCTAGGAAAGGCAGGCAACTCCTCAAAGGCAGCAGTCCAGGGGCAGGGGCAGGGGCAGGCCTTTCCAAAGGCCTTTTTACCAAGCACAGGCCTCTTCTTCCTTTTCACAGAGGGAGTTCTTCAGAGGGAGAGGCAGAAGGGGGATGAGCAGGCCTGCATCCACCCCCTCAGCCTAAAGCCCCTGCCAAGCAGACACCCTGATGGGTCTGCCTGGGTCGGTTCTCCTATCCCAGTGAGGGGCAAGCTGGCTTACTTTGTCCAGGACTGGATGTCTGTTACATCAGACAAGTGGGTCCTGGAAGTAGTAAGCCAGGGACTGGTTCTCACCTTCAAAAAATTTCCCAAGAAGAGAGCCAGATCTTTTCCACCTGCAAATCTCTCAGAGACCCTTGCCCTAGAGGCAGAGGTTTCTTCTCTCCTAGCTCTTAAGAGCTATAGAGAGAGAGTACCTACCCTACACTGGGACAAAGGACTTTACTCCAGCTACTTCCTGACCCCCAAAAAGACAGGAGAGTGGCGACCCATCCTGGACCTAAGATACTTGAACAAACATCTTTTAAAGCCAAAGTTCAAGATGATAATTCTGGGAATTATCCTTCCCTCTCTAAGGCCAGGGGACTGGATAGCCTCCCTGGACCTCAGAGATGTCTACTTTCACATTCCCATCAGGTGCTCCCACAGAAAGTACCTCAGGTTCAAGTTACCCTCAGGCCACTATCAGTTCAGAGCAATGCCCTTTGGCCTAACCTCAGCCCCGAGGGTCTTCACAAAGTGCCTGTCAGTAGTTGTTGCCTTCCTAAGAAGACAAAAGATTTCCATTTTTCCATATTTGTATGACTGGCTCATAGTGGGCCAGTTCCCAGACCAAGTCAAGTCACACCAGCAAGTGCTCATTTCTTTAGGATTTCTTCTCAACCTACCAAAGTTTGTTCTTGAACCAGTGCAGCTTCTCATCTTCATAGGGGCAGAGCTGGATACGGTAAAAGCAAGAGCCTTCCTTCCCCTGGAAAGGGCAAGAGCTCTCATGGAACTGGCCTCTTCATTCAGCCTTCAGGTGTCTCGACCAGCAAGGCATTTCCTTCAGCTCTTGGGCCACATGGCAGCTTCTACAGCAGTGGTCCAAGGTGCAAGATTCCAGATGAGGGACATTCAGTTCCACTTCAGAGCTTTTTGGTCCCAAAGAAAGGATTCCTTTACCAAACTAATCCCAGTGACTCGAACTCTGATCCACACCCTGCAATGGTGGCAGGATCAGGACAATTTGAGGCAAGGGGTTCCATTGCCCACTCAGTCTCATTCAGTGGTCCTCACCACAGATGCTTCCCTTCTGGGCTGGGGAGCCCATTTGGGGGACCTCACTACCCAGGGACTGTGGTCGCCTCAGGAATCTCTTCTACACATCAGTCTCTTGGAACTCAGAGCAGTGTTTCTGGCACTGCAAGCTTTTTCCAAATTAGTACAGAACAAGGTGGTTCAGGTCAGAACAGACAACACCACCACCATGTGGTACATCAACAAGCAAGGAGACACTCGGTCTATGGCCTTGGGCACAGAAGCAATGAAGTTGTGGTCCCTGACTTTTTCCCTGCAGACTTCTCTGATAGCAGTTCACCTTCCAGGGAAGGACAATGTTCTAGCAGATACACTGAGCAGAATATCTCAGGGCCATCACGAATGGGCCCTAGATCCTCTGGTGTTGAAGGTGATTTTCTCAAGATGAGGCACTCCAGAGATAGATCTTTTTGCAGCCCCAGACAATCACCAACTTCCTCTTTTTTGTTGCAGACCCCCAGTCTTGGGCTCAGTCCCCCTGGATGCTCTGATTCTGAACTGGGAAGGGAAATTTCTGTATGCTTTCCCCCTTCCTCTGCTGTTCAAAGTGTTAGTCAAGATAAGGTCACAACCTTGCAAAGTGATTCTGATTGCTCCAGACTGGGCCAAGCGCATGGTATCCTTGTTGCTGTCCCTAACAGTCCATCTTCCTGTCTCTTCCCAGGAATTACAACCTGTTAACATCCTCTCAGGGAGGATTTCGTACCTGATCCTCAGTCTCTCAATCTCAAGGCTTGGCTCTTGAAGAGTTAGAGTTTGCAGATCTGTATCTTTCCCAAGGGGTTCTGGATATCCTCAAGGCTTCTCGAAAGCCCTCCACCAGAAAGACTTGCAACTCCAAATGGAAAAGATTCAGCATTTGGTGTTCTAAGAAGAATATTTCTCCAGATACTGCTGAATTGCCTACGGTTCTGGATTATATGGGTGTGGGCAGGACA
Source organism: Neoceratodus forsteri (assembly GCA_016271365.2). Taxonomy (NCBI): domain Eukaryota; kingdom Metazoa; phylum Chordata; order Ceratodontiformes; family Ceratodontidae; genus Neoceratodus; species Neoceratodus forsteri. The sequence goes on along the minus strand of CM057449.1, from coordinate 1,820,158,085 downwards.
GTAGTGTGGTGGGTAGGTAACTGGCTGGGTGGCAGGACACAGAGGGTGGTGGTAAATGGCTGTCACTCCACAGAGGGAAGAGTGACCAGTGGGGTACCACAGGGATCAGTGCTGGGACAGGTCCTATTCAACATCTTCATCAGTGACATTTGCTGGGACCTAGAAGGCAGAATTTCACTGTTGCTGATGACACAAAGCTCTGTAAAGAGTGAGACACACCAGAGGGTGTAGACAGAATGAGAAGTGACCTGCAGAAACTTGAAGAATGGTCAGGGTTTGGCAGTTGAAATTCAATGCAAGAAGTGCAAGATAATGCATATGGGGCACAAAACCCTGGTACAATATATCAGTTGGGGGTGAGGATATAGCATGCACCAAGCAGGAAAGGGATCTTGAGGGTTGTCATCTCTGATGACCTCAAATGAGGAAACAGTGTGACAAGGCAGCAGGTAAAGCAAATAGGATGCTGGGATGAATAGGCAGGGCATCACCAGCAGGAAAAGGCAGGTCATAATTCCGCTATACAAGACACTAGTGAGGCCCCACCTGGAGTACAGTGTACAGTTCTGGAGACCATACCTACGTAAGGACACAGACAGGGTAGAGAAGGTTCAGAGGAGGGCAACAAAGATGGTGCATGGATTGCATCACAAGTCCTATGAAGACAGGTTGGAGGAACTGAACATGTACTCCCTAGAGGAGAGGAGAGGAGGGAGAGAGGGGATATGATAGAGACATACAAGTATCTTACAGGGAGGAACCAGGTGCAGGAAAACACTATTTTTAAGCGAAAAAGATGTTCCAGGACTAGAGGGCATGGGATGAAGTTGGAGGGAGGATGATTCAGAGGAAACATGAGAAAGAATTTCTTCACAGAACGGGTGGTGGACAAGTGGAACACCCTGCCAGAGGAAGTGGTGGGGGCTGAAACAATCACGGGATTTAAGAATGCATGGGATAAGCATAAAGGAATTCTGGAGGTCAGGGGTAAGGGGCAACAGACTTCTAGGAAAACAAACTGAACTTACAAGCTCAAATGGGCAGACTGGGTGGGCCATAGGCCCTTATCTGCCGACACTGTCTATGTATCTATATGGTCCATCTCAGTGGCCTAGGTCTCAGACCAGCTACTCTCAAGGTACACTTGTCAGCTGTTTCTGCTTTCCTGTCATTAGGCAAGTCTTCCTCAGTGTCATCCCATCCTGTATTCTGTAAGTTTTTCAAGGGATTGCTTCACACCAATCCCCCCCCCCTTAAGGCTCCTGCTCCTGCTTGGGATCTTAATGTTTGCATTGCTCAGCTTATGCAACCCCCTTTTGAACCCTTGTCCTCAGCAGAGCATAAGTACTTGACTTGGAAAACTGTGTTTTTGGTAGCCATTACTTCTGCTAGACGTATCAGTGAATTGCAAGCCCTGTCAGTGGAACCTGATTTCATCTCTTTTCACAGAGATAAAGTGGTCCTTAGACCTAACAGAAAGTTCTTGCCTAGAGTGGTTTCAGATTTCCACCTGAATCAGTCTATATCTCTCCCTGTTTTCTTCACTGATCATTCTTCCTCGGGAGAGAGGAGGCTACACAGTTTTGATGTTAGCTACTACATAGAGCGTACCAAGGGTCACAGGTTTGACTCTCTCCAGTTGTTCCTCACTTATGGAGAAGTTGGGAAAGGCAAACCTGCCACCAAGAGATCTGTTGCCAGGTGGATTGTTTCTTGTATACAATTCTGCTATGAAAAACTTGGTAAAACTCCACCCTCAGGCCTGAGGGCTCTTTCCACAAGAGGTACAGCTGCTTCCCTGGTTGCTGCCAGGTATATCCTCTTTTAAAAAGTTGTCAAGCAGCCACCTGGAAAACAGTCCATACTTTTACCAAGCATTACTCTCTGGATATCCAGGCTAGGAGTGATGCTCGGTTTGGCACAGTAGTGCTTCAGAGCCTATTCCCAAAGTAGGTGCTGTCCCTCCTCCATGGAGGTACTGCTTTGTAGTCTGCACTTGTCAGAATACAGCAAGACTTCATGCTGTTTGAAGAAAAAATTACCTTAGTAATTATGTTTCTTCTAGTGGAGTCTTGCTGTATTCTGACCTCCCCACCACCTCCCCTCTCAGAACCTAGATTTTTGGGATGTGGGTGGGCAGACGCAGTGTTGGCACCCTAGAGGTGCCCCCTTTACACCCTCTGTTCTCTTGGGGTGAAATGTTATTTCATTTGATTGTTTTTTGTGTTTGGATTTCCTGACTTGAGTCTTCCCTTGAGAACCCAAAACATTATTTTTCTGCCAGTTGGCTAGTTAAAAATTTTACAGTTTCCACACAGAACACCTAGTGAGCTTTGCTTGTAAAGATCTGATGGTTGCAGTTCGAATAACAACAAGCAGAGACATCAGCCGAGCTCATGATGAACATTCCATGCCATGCATAGAAAAGTTAACCCTTTGTTCTCCGGGGGCAGTTTAAAGGCTGGGGCTAACTGCACTTGTCAGAATACAGCAAGACTCCACTAGAAGAAACATAATTACTAAGGTGAGTAATTTTTTCTTTTGGGAGTTTCTTTTTGTCTACTGAAATTTGACATGTCCGAAAGACCTAAGAAGAAGACAAGAACTACAAGTTTCAAAAACTGTACAGTATAAAGTGTTTCCAGGTATTTGCTAAGGCGGATTGCCACAATTTATATTTGGAGTGCCTGGGTCCCAGCCATATTGTTTCTGTGAAGTGTGCAGTACATTTTGTCCTAAAACCATTAAGAAAAGGGCCAAAAGGTTAGAGTAAATTGCTTCAGCCCCCACCTCAGTGTCACCTAAGCCCCCTGAAGAGGCCTTGTCTTCTTCTAACCCTAAAACAAAGGAGAGACCTTCAAAAGATTTTTCAGACCCCTAAAGTACAGAGACGGGGTCTAAACACAGTAAACATAAAAGACCTATTAAGCAGGCTGCAGAGTCTGTACCTGCTAAAAAGAAACATAAAGAAAAGCGTGTCACTGTGCCTCCTACTGAGGATGCAAGGGAGCTCCCAGCAGACAAAAAACAAATGCCCTCTGCTAAAGATATTGCTAAAGCCCTGCAGGTCATTCAGGCCTTACAAACTGCAGGTTCTGTTCTGGGTTCACTGGTTCAAATCCCACCACCACCGGTTCCTACAGATCAAGGTTAAAGAAGTTTACTTCGAGGAGGAAGAGGATGATCTGGATTTGGGGAAACCCACTGAGCCTGAGGTATCCTAAGAACAAGATTTTGGTGCCCCTTCTTGTGGGCATGATGATTTTTCATCCCACCTTTCCTTTGTCGGACAGATGACTGAGACTTTGGGCCTTCCCTCTCAGGAGTCCATGGAAGATGAGGAGGAGGCCACATTTTTAGATATGATTGGTCTGGTTCCTACTAAAAGAGCGTTCCTTCCTATCCATAATTCCCTTAAAAAAAGCCACTTTAAAAATTCTGTAGACACCTTCTTCTGTCCCTGGAGTGGACAAGACGGTTGAGAAAAAATATCAAGTTGCTAGGTGTGCTGCTGATTATTTGTATTCTTATCCAAACCATGAGGTTGTGGTACAGGTTGCTGCCTGTGATAAAGATAAGTCCCTCTATCATCTTATCCTCTGGATAAAGATTCAAGGAAAATTGGCACAATGAGGAAGAAGGGTTATTTAGCCTCCTCCCTTCTGCTCAGACAGACAGCTTATATGGCATATGCTGCACAATATAAGAAGGTCCTTTGGAACTCTGTACTAGCGTTAACTGACAGAGTGCCAGGCGATATGGCACTTGATTTGACTGACACCTCCAGGACAGCATTGGATGCCACAAAATGCTAATTTCACATGGCTGTGGATGTAAGTGATACTGCATCCAGGCTGTTGGCCCTATCAGTGTCTCTGAGGAGGTTTGCTTGGCTCAGACCAATAAGTCTTACCCCAGACACTCAGTTAAAGGCCATGGATTTTCCTTGTGAAAACAGTTCCATTTTTGGCAACAAGACTGAGGCATACATGAAAAGGGTGGAAGAATACAAAGCCACCTATAGGAGTAACTCTACAAGAGAAAGAGCCTCCACTTCTTTTAGATCTACAGGAAGGGGGGAGATAGGGTTAGGGGATATTATCCCAGAGCTTATGCCCTAGTCTCCATGCCTGTAGATCATACTCTGATCAGAGGCTACTACAGGAGCAGGAGGCCTTCTAGGTGGGCTGGTTCAACCCCAGCTCATAGACCTCAGCCTGGACAGAACCCATGACTGCACAAAACGGGCTGCCAGTCCTCTTTCAGTAAGGGGGCAGGTCGGCTCAGTACTTCCAGAACTGGGAAAACATCACCACATACAAGTGGGTTCTGGAGGTAGTGAGTCAGGGTCTCTGGCTACAGTTCAAACAGTTTCTCAAACTCCAAAGTCACATAGTTTTCCAGCCTTCAACCCCTGCTGAGACAATTTTGCTGGAATTGGAGGTAAAAAAAAAGCTTCTGCAAACCAAAGCAGCAGAGCTAGTCCCTCTCTCCCAAAGGGGGAAGGGCATGTACTCCAGATACTTCCTAACCAAAAAGAAGAATGGGGATTGGCGGCCAATCCTAGACCTCAGATCCCTGAACAAACGCTTGGCGAAACCTAAGTTCGAAATGGTAACCCTTGCCATCGTTATTCCCTTTCTAAAGAAAGGAAACTGGCTAGCATCTATGGATCTGAAAGATGCCTACTTTCATATTCCAATCAGGCCTTGCCACAGAAAGTACTTAAGGTTCATTCTGCCCTCAAGGCACTACCAGTTCTCAATGCTCCCCTTCAGGCTCACCTCTGCCCCAGGAGTACTCACAAAGTGTCTATCATTTATGGCAGCCTACCTCAGGAGGCAAGGAATCATTGTATTCCCTTACCTGGATGCCTGCCTAGTCATAGGGGAGTCATACCAGCAGATAAAGGACTCCATCAGGGTCACCCAAAGTACCCTGGAGTCTCTGGGCTTCCTCATCAACATTCAAAAAGTCTCAGATGGAACCAGTTCAGTCACTGGAATTCATTGATGCAGAACTGGATACTGTCCAAAGCAAGGCATTTCTCCCCCAAGAGAGGGTGGCAAACTTACTAACCCTGGCAAAGTCCTTTGCCTTGGGTCAGTCCAGGACTGCAGGTCAGTTCCTAGCATTACTGGGATACATGGAGGCATGTATAGCGCAGTGGTCCAAGGCTCTGAGCTGCAAATTTGGTGACATCCAGCAGACCTGACCTGGGTTTGAATCCCACAGCTTCCACTTGCATACTGTGTGACCCTGAGCAAGTCACTTAACCTCCTTGTGCTCCCAGGTCGCTCCTGTAAAAAAGCTTTCAGCTTAGTGTGCTATACCTGGTTAAACAACTAAATAAAAAAAAAAAAAAAAAACATGGCCTCAGCTACTGCAGTAGTATCATGCTCCAGGTTTCAGATGAGAGATATTCAATACCACCTGAGATCCCATTCCAAAAAAAAGGGATCCAATTTCAAAGCTTGTGCCAGTTACAAGAACTCTGTTACTGGCTCTGTAGTGGTGGAAAGAAAGGGACAACATCAGGAAGGGAATCCCTTTTCAGCAACAGCACCACACTGTGGTCCTAACAACAGATGTCTCCCTCGTAGGGTGAGGTGCACACACAGGCGACCTCACAATCCGTGGGACTTGGTCCCCTCAGGAATCCCAAGTTGCATATCAACCTCTTAGAGCTGAAAGCGATTCTTTTTGCCCTAAAGGCCTTTGCTTCTCAGTTAAGGGGTAAGTCAATCCAGGTCAGAACAGACAACACAACCACCGTGTGTTACATCAACAAGCAAGGGGGTACGAGATCCTCAAGACTGTGCTCAGAAGCCATGAAAGTCTGGTCCCTGGCATACTCCCTGGAGGTGCATCTGTGCCGTTCACCTCCCGGGCAAGGACAATACACTGGCAGATTCACTCAGCAGAATCAGTCAGGAATATCACGAATGGGCTTTAAATAAGCAAGTGTTGGACACAGTTTTCAGACATTGGGGCACTCCAGAAATAGATCTGTTTGCCTCAAAAGAGAACCATCAGCTTCCTGTTTACTGCTGCAGGCCCCCTTCATTGGGCATATTGCCCATGGAGTCGTTAGCCCTGGATTGGGCAGAGAAATTCCTGTATGCTTTTCCACCATTTCCACTCTTGTTGAGAGTCCTTCTCAAGCTCAGGAGTCGGTCTACAACCATGATCCTGGTTGCTCCAAACTGGGCCAGGCAGCCATGGTACACTGCTACTTACCCTGTCCACAAAGCAACCTATTCGTCTTCCACAGAGGTGCAATCTCCTGACAGCTGTTCAAGATCAGATTGTATTTCCGAGCCTCAAGACCCTTCACCTGAAGGCTTGGTTCTTGAGGGGTTAGATTTTCCTAAATTTAAATTGTCAGGAGAAGTCCTTAAGGTCCTGAAAGTTTCCAGTAAAACTTCAACCAGAAAGACTTATACTTCAGAGTGGAAACGAGTTTCCATCTGGTGCAAGTCTAAGAATGTCAGTCCTCTTAAGGCAAGCTTACCTACACTGCTTGACTATCTGGTGCACCTGCAGGCTTTAGGCTTGAGGCCTGCGACCCTCAGAGTTCATTTAGCAGCAGTATCTTCTAACTTGTCTGCAGGTGCTCAGAGAACAATAGCTTCACACCCTATTTTTAGAAAGTTTTTCAAAGGCTTAGCACATTTGTTTCCTTCGAGTAGGGAACCAATCCCTCCTTGGGACCTGAATTTGTGCATAGCCAAACTCCTGGAACCTTCCTTTGAGCCAGTGGTTACGGCTGATCTGAAATACGTTGCCTGGAAAACTGTTTTCCTGGTGGCAGTTACTTCAGTAAGAAGAGTGTGTGAGCTCTAAGCTCTCTGCATTGATCCTAATTACCTTCATCTTCCATATGGACAAGGTGGTCCATAGAACCAACAGGAAATTTCTTCCCAAGGTGGTATCTGAGCTTCATTTGAACCAATCCACCATCACCCTTCCTGTATTCTCCACAGCCAAGTTCAGTTCTGGGGAATCGAAGCGTCATAGTTTGGATGTAAAGAGGTCCCTCAGCTGCTGTACCAGTCATACTAAGGGCCTCAGGAGTTCCCACACACAGCTATTTATCACTTATGGTGAGGTTGGGAAAGGCAGGCCTGCCTCAAAGAGATCAGTTGTATGCTGGATAGTATCCTGCATCCAGTTATGTTACAGCAAGGCTGAGATACAGCCACCATAGGACCTCAGGGCACATTCCACTTGTAGAACTGCTGCCTCTATGGCAGCTGCAAGGGATATTCCCTTGCTGGAAATCTGTGAAGCGGCTGTCTGGAGTACAGTCCATACCTTCACAAAGCACTATTGCTTGAACAACGTTCAGTCCAGAAGTGATGCAGGGTTTGGCATGGCAGTATTGCAGAACCTTTTCCCCCCCAAGTAGGTTCTGTACCCTCCTCCCAAGGCACTGCTCGGTAGTCTGCATATGTCTAATCATACTGGGAGATTCCTGGGGTTTGAAGAAAAAGTACTTACTACAGTGATATTGTTTCTTCCAAGTGATCTCCCAGTATGATTAGACCTCCTACCCTACCTCCTCTTACATAACCTGGATCAGGTTCAGCAATACTTTCATGGGGATTCTTAATGTTGCCATTAATCATTGGTTTAACTTAGTGTTTTGATGCACACAGAGATGACTAGTGGGTCTGGCTCTCCATTTGTGTTCTTTTTATCCTGTTGGAAGCCCGTCCTCTTCACCAGGGAGTGGGTATTACTATTATTGTTGGTTGGGTTAGAATTATTTAATTCAGATAGTTTAGTATTTTTCAGCTACAAAAATGAATCTAACTGTGAAGCAATTCTTGATCTGGTGCTCACAAATGGGGAGCATATACACGAAATAATGAGCAGGGAGCCACTGGATGTAAGTGACCACTGCACAGTGTGGTTTTGTGGATATGGGCAGGGAAAGCATCCCGACTAAGACCAAAATCTTGGATTTCAGGAGGGTGGACTTCAGAAAAATGGATGAATTGCTAAGGCGCCACCTGGCGGGCATCAGGGCAGATATGGGGATGGACCAAAGGTGGTCCACCTTAAAGGAAGAAATATTGATTGCAACAGTTGAGTGCATTAGGCTCAGTGGGAAGAATACAAGGGCCAAAGTGCCCAGCTGGTTCAGTTCTGGGGTTGCCCAGGCAGTAAGGGAAAAGAGGTTGGCCTATAGAAAATTCAGGAAGACCAAGAGAGAGGTGGATAGGGAAAATTACCTAAAGTTGGCTAGTGAACCAAGTAAGTCCGGCAAGCAAAAGCACAGAAGGCGCTGCAGATACCGGAAGGAATTAAGAAGGGGGAGAAGGCTTTCTTTTGCTATATAAGTGAGAAAAGGGACAAGAAGGAAGAGATTGTTAGGCTTAGGGGAGGAATGAGTGTAGGATAATGAGGGAAAACAGAGATACTAAATGAATACTTCTCTTCTGTCTTCAGGGAGAAGGACGGACCAGTGCCTTCAGGAGAGAAAAGAGGAGCAGAGGGGAAGGGGAACACAGATGTAGTGATAGAGGAGGATTGAGTGAGGGAGGGACTGCTGCTGGCATTGAAGGTGGACAAATCACCAGGCCCGGACAGAGCATATCCAAGGGTACTAAAGGACCTGGCTGAGGAGCTGGCAGGGCCACTGGCAGACCTGTTTAATAGTTAACTAGAGTCAGGTGTGGTACAGAAAGACTGGAGAACAGCACATGTAGTGCCCCTCCACAAAAGCGGTCCCAAGGATGACCTAGGGAATTACATACCAGTCAGTCTGACCTCCATTGTGGGCAAGCTCATGGAGACTATACTAAAGGAAAGGTTGGTGGAGAAGCATGGTCTCCAGGATGCGAGGCAGTATGAGCTCATGGGGAGGGAGACTGTGTCAAACAAATCTGATTGACTTCTTTTACTCTGTCTCTAAGACAGTAGACAGGGGCCAAGCGGTAAACATCTTCTATCTTGATTTCAGCAAGGCCTTTAACTCTGTGCCCCATAAAAGGTTGATCAGGAAGTTAGTGGGTCTCGGGGTTGGGGAAAAGATGGCCAGATGGGTGGAAAACTGGCTGAGGGACAGAATTCAGAGGGTAGTTGTGGGGGGAAGTTATCTGGCACCAGTGAGGTAACCAGTGGGGTCCCACAGGGCTCGGTGCTGGGGCTGGTGTTGTTCAGTATCTTTATCAGTGATATTGGGGGTGGCATTAAGGGCAAAATGTGGCTACTTGCAGATGACACCAAGCTCTACGGGAGAGTGAACACAGCTGAAGGGATACAGGACCTACAGTATGATCTGGAAAAGCTGGGAAGGTGGCCCAAGATCTGGCAGCTTGGTTTCATGCCAAGAAATGCAAAGTTATGCATATTGGAGCCAAGAATCCCAGGACAGAGTACTACATGGGTGGAGTCCGAATATCTGCATCAGAGGAGAAGGACCTGGGAGTAATGATCACTAGTGACCTGAAGCACTCCATGCAGTGCAAAAATGCAGCAGCAAAGGCAAACAAGATGCTGGGATGCATATCTAGCGGGATCAGTAGTAGGAGAGAGGAGGTTATACTGCCCTTGTAAGGCCTCATCTAGAGTATGTGGTTCAGTACTGGTGCCCACACCTCAAAAAGGACATTAACCTGCTGGAGAAGGTCCAGAGGAGGGCTACAAAGATAATAGTGGGTCAGCAAGGTTAAGGCATACGAGGAGAGGTTAAAGGCACTGAACATGTACTCCCTGGAAGACAGGAGAGAGAGAGAGAGAGAGAGAGAATGGGGACATGATTGGATCATCAAGTAGTTGAATGGGATAAATAAGGTGACTAAGGAGAGTCTCTTTAAGCTGAGTGGCAACCATAACACTAGGGGCACACTCTTAAGATGGAGGGTGGGAGGTTTAGGAGGGCGGTCAGGAACCACTTCTTCACAGAGAGGGTGGTGAACACTTGGAATGTGCTGCCGGAAGAGATGATCTAATTGAAGACAGTGGGCAGCTTTAAGAGAGGCTGGGATAGGCATGGGGAAGGTAAGGATCATGGGGAGGGAGGATGGGAGGTGTGGGGAGGGAGGGAAGGGACAGTAGCTCAAGCTGTGTACCCTGCAATACAAGCAGACCAGATAGACCCAAATGACCTTTTTCTGCTGGCTTCTTGATGTTTGTGTGTTCGTATGGAACACAGTCCACCTAGAGGCAGCAGTTTAAATGTAGCATTTTAGTTCCATTATTTGCATACATTCCACATTACATAACTACAGCTCCGGGACAGTCAGAAATTCTGGACTGACTACATATGTCTAATTTGTCTCTGCTTTCACTTCCTGTTTCTATCTTTTCTTCCCCTTGCATATCTGACATTGTAAAATATGTGTGAATATTTATGTGAAACTGGGATCCCTTGGGTTGAAAATATATGTAGTTATAGTGTTGAAATGATTGCAAAAAGTTATTTGGAACTTACAGGGTTAATATAGACTGTAACGCTAGCTCTTGTGCAGAGATGTCAACAAGAGGTCAGTTCTGGGACACTGTGTACTGTTTTGTTGCACCTGCAAGGAAGGAAATTAAGAACCTTTTCTGAAGAACATGATGTCTCCTCAACGAGTTCTCAGGAAAAGACATAAAAAGAGCAGCACTACTTTTGCTAGAGAGAGCAAGACTTAAACTTGAAATTAGAGATGTCCTCAGACAAATAACTTTGTTTTCTGAGTTTTTACTGCCTTTGTAAATACTTATGCAGAACAATTTTATTTTTTATTTTACTGTTATTGAGGGAAAAATTAAACGCTACTTGCAAATTTTATACTTTCTCCTGGTCTTCCTATGCTTCCTGACCTGTGCCTTGATGGCAGGCCACATGAGACCATGGATTCTTGTCCTTGAAAATGGTGTTTCTGGTTGCTGTCACCCAGCCAGAAGGATCTGTAAGCTGCAAGCCCTCTCAATTGACCCAGCCTACGTGGTGTTCAGCAAGGACAAGGTTGTGTTGTGCATCAGCATGTGATTCCTGCCTAGTGTGGTTTCTGACCATCGAAACAAATCCTGGGAACTGCCTATGTTTTTTCCCAAGCCATGTGCTAACCCTTCTGAGAATCTACATCAGCTGGATATCGGGTGTGCTCTCTAGTTCTACTGGCTGATTACAGAGGAATTCTGGGTTGCCACTACCCACTTGTTGGTAATCCATGCTGCCCAGTCCCGAGACCATCCAACAAATAAGCAGACTGTCACTAGATGGATTGTATCCAATGATGCTACAGTATGCATTTGACCAAATGTAGGCCACCTGAAAGCATCCATGCTCATTCTACCAATTACACTGCTACTTCACAGATTCACAGAAATTTGACGGCAGAAAAGGACCACACTAGCCCATCTAGTCTGCCCTTGTATACACCCCTTCCCCCCACCTCCTCCTTTTACTGGCTCAGAACTTCCCCCCTTCTCCCAATACCATGCCTTCTTGAATTCCCCCACCATTTCAGATCCCACCACCTCCTCTGGTAGCCTGTTCCAGGCCTCCACCACCCTCTCTGTGAAGAACCTCCCCCTCACATTGCCTCTATGCTATGCCCCTTGTTCTAGCTCCCTCCTTCCTTTTGAACAAGCTCCCCTCCTTCACCTTATTGATCCCCTTCAAATACTTAAAAGTTTCAATCATATTCCCCCTCTCCCTTTTCGTCTCTTGGGAGTATAGATTCAGCTTCCTTCACCCCTGTCTATATGTTTTTCCCTGCATCCCATGCACCATCTTGGTTGCTCTTCCCTGAACCCTCTACATCCCCTCAATGTCCCTATGTAGGTGTGGTCTCCAGAACTGTACCCCATACTCCAGGTGCAGCCTCACCATTGTTTTGTACAGTGGCATTGGCACCTCCCTCCTTCTGCTAGTTATACCCCTTCCAGTGCAGGCCAACATGCCATTTGCCTTTTCCACCGCCTTGCTGCACTGGTTCCCCACTTTAAGATTGCTCGATATAATATTCCCCAGATCTCTGTCTCCTGCTCTGTTGATTTCCTCCCCTTCCCCCCAAGGGTTTCAGCTGCTCACATTTTTTTCCCGCCCCTGGTGCATTACCACACACTTTTCACATTGCATTTTATTTGCTAGGTTTCCAACCACCTCTCCAGGTCTTGCCTCATGGCTTCCACTCTACCTTGGGTGTCTACCGTATTGCAAACCTTCGTATTGTCTGCGAATAGACACACCCTACCCTCTAGTTCTTCTGCTAGATCACTGATATAAGTGTTAAAAAGTAGGGGGCCCAGTACTGAGCCCTGAGGCACCCCACTTGTTGCCCCCTTTACCCTGCTATGTACCCCATTTATCACCACTGTTTGGTTCCTTCCCATCAGTCAGTTTTCCACGCACCTAGTTACCTTCTGGCCCACCCCTAAGCTCTCAAGCTTATTTACTAGCTTTTGTGAGGGATGGTGTCGAAGGCCCTACTGAAGTTCAGATAGGCCACATCCACCGCCCTTGGAACATCTCTGTCAGAAACTATGCGGGGCTAATAGAAGAAGAAGAAGAAGCCAGAAGGGAAAAGAAGGAAACATATTCAATTCAGTGCTTTAGAGTAACTGGTAATTGCTATTTTTCTTTTAAACTTAGATTGTGGGCTTGCAGTGACACTATACTTTCTTTGTTGTCTTTACTTATAATCGTTTTTGGGCTGTTGAAAATTTAAAACATAGTGGTGGTGTAATTCTGTGCTGTCTTTAATTGCTGCAAATTTTATCTTGGCTTGTCTGACTGCCCTGTAGTTGGGTGAAGGGTGTTAATTGTCTGGCCTTTGACCTCAACTATGCGATAACTGGAGGTGGGGCTTAGTCAGAGTTAAAGTAGCAAGCAGAGGTTTATTTTCTCAGAAGAAGCCAGAAGGGGAAGGAAGGAAACATATTCAATTCAATGCTTTAGAGTAAGTGGTAATTGCTATTTTTCTTTTAAACTTAGATTGTGGGCTTGTAGTGACACTATACTTTCTTTGTTGTCTTTACTTATAATTGTTTTTGGGCTGTTGAAAATTTAAAACATAGTGGTGGTGTAATTCTGTGCTGTCTTTAATTGCTGCAATTTCGCCCCCTCTCCCTCCCTTTCCCCCAACTCTTAATTATATGCCCTGATAAATCTGACTGACAGGAGCTAAACACAGGGTATAGTAAGGGGTGTGAAGTAGGAGGGGCATAAGGGGGAGGAAGCCCACCCTCAGCACGGCAAGTGTTTTGACTCATTTATTTATTTATTGGTTTCTTTTTCCTTAAAAAAAATTATCTGAGGATCAGTGACAGGATTTTAGTACAGTAAATTAATAAAAGAGACTAGGAAGCTTCAGTAGCAGACAAGTAGTGGAATTGCAGTATAATGTGGGGGAGTGGTGCAATGCAGTGGCTGTGGGCAGCCATATTCAGGCAGACCTTCTGGACACTGAAGTGCTGCCCTATCTGCATGCATCTCTCTGGACTGCGGGATGAGGTAGCCAGACTCCAAGCGGAAGTAAACTGGGTCAGGAGTACCATCACCCCTATCCAGGGACCACCCAGTCCAATGCAGCTGCCTCAAAGGATGCCGAGAACGAGGAGCACTTGGATGACAGTGGGCTAAGGGAGGGTTAGAGCAGTCAGGCAGAGGCACATCCCAGATCCTATTGCACTCAAGAACTCATATGCCACACTGGCAAACGAGGACAACCAAATAGAGGTACCCAGAGAAGTGGAAGGAAAGGATGTGGAGGTTAGCCAAGGAGGTGACCTCAGCGGGGAAAGCAGTGGACCCCAAAGGAGGAGGAAGCGAATCCTGGTGGGGGACTCCATCGTAAGAGGGATCCAGCTAGGAACACAGGAGGGGGAGGACAGGGAGGTGAGGTGCCTACCAGGTGCCACGGCATGGAGGGATGGAAGGAAGATCCTGGGGATCACTGGGAAGGCAAGGCGGAGGTGAGCTGGATGTCATTATCCACCTAGGTACTAAATGACCTGGCAAATGGGAGCCAAGGAAGTTCAGGAAGAGTTTAGGAAACTGGGAGGGGTCTCAAGCAAGTAGCTACTTCTGTCACTTTCTCAAGTACTACCTGTGAGGCAAGGAGAGCATAGAGTGCATGCACAGGAACTTTAACTCATGGTTGAAGAACTGGTGCTGTGAGGAAGGGTTTGATTCATTGGTGACTGGGGACCCACCTGGAGGGATGGAGGTTTGTTAAGCCTGACAGCCTGCATCCATCCTGGAGGGAATCAAGCACTCAATGATAAGTTTAATTGCTACATTGACAAGCATTTAAACTAGCAAGGGGGTGGCAGGCCAGCAAGGAGGGTACCTCTTGCTCACCCCCACAGCTAGCAGTGGAACCAGTGAACCAGAAGAGTGGCTATCTCTGCAAAGCAGTGTGCAAAAGATGGAGTTAGTGCCCAAGAGGTGGATAAGCAGAAAGGGGCAAAATTCAGCAGAAGGGCAGACAGCAAGGAGAACCAGGGATAAATGACAAAGCAGAAGGGGCTGGGTAGAACAGTGAATCAGTCTAGGAGGTCAAATCATGGAAAGCCATGTGCAAATGCCAGAAGCCTAGCAACAAGATGGAAGATCTGGAGGCTGTCATGGTACAGTCAGTCCTGGACATTGTGGCCATCACTGAAACCTGGTGTAATGATAACCATGACTGGGAGATGGCCATACCTGGCTACAACATATTCAGAAGAGACAGAGCGGGCAGGAAGGGAGGAGGAGTGGCACTGTATGTGAAAAATGACATAAGGGCCACAGAGATCCAGGAGGAACAAAATGGGGGAGAGATACTGTGGGTTAAGCTGGAAAGAAGAATGGGGCCAGCCATCCGCACAGGTGTGGTCTATAGACCACCAGCCCAGGAGGAAGAAACAGATAGGGAGCTGATGCTAGCCATCCAAAGGATGGCAGACAAGGGTGAGGTAGTACTGGTTGGAGACTTCAGTATTCCAGACGTGGACTGGAGCATCCCAGCAGCAGCATCAACTAGGAGCAGATTTATCCTGGACTCCCTTCAGGGTGCCTTCCTCAAGCAACTGGTCATGGAACCAACTCGGCAGAAGGCAATACTGGACCTTGTGCTCACAAACAGGGACAGTGTGATGGGGATAACAGTGACCACCAGTCATTGTGGTTTGAAATCACAGAAAGAGCAGAACCAAACCACACAAAAACACGTATCCTGGATTTTAGGGGGGCAAACTTTGGGAAAATGGGGAGATACTTGAAAGAGGCATTAAGGGGAATGGGACAGGAATCAGGGGTTGAGGAACAGTGGGCAGTATTTAAAATGGGGATTACAAGAACAACAGAATTATGCATTAAGCAGGTTAGCAAGAGGAAAAGGAAGAGGAGACCATTATGGTTTCCAAAGAGGTATCAAAGAAAGTGAAAGCCAAAAAGATTGCATTCAGGCAATACAAAAAGACACAGGCAGAAGGGGATAGGGAGAAGTACCAGGAGAAGCAAAGGGAGGTCAGTAAGGGAAGCCGAAGCTCAGACAGAAGAACACATTGCAAAATCAGTGGGTAAAGGGGACAAAACCTTTTACAGGTACATAAGTGAAAAAAGAAAGACAAAGGGAGGGATAGTGAGACTGAAGGGGGAGGATGGGAGCCGCATGAAGGATGACAACAGTAAAGCTGACATATTGAACAGGCATTTCTGCTCAGTCTTTACTGAGGAAGAGGGGGGTAATGGGTCTGAAGGTAGTACAAGGGGTGAGAATGGTGCAGAAATGGACACAAGTCCCTTTACCCGAGAAAGGGTCCTGAAAGAGCTGGAAGTAGTAAGAGTTGATAAAGCAATGGGGCCAGGCAGGGTGCACCCCAGGGTCCTTAAAGAACTAGAGAGGTGGTGGCTGAACCTCTGGCTATCCTGTTTAGTGATCACTGGAAACAGGAGAGTACCCAAAGACTGGAGGACAGCAGATGTAGTCCCCTTATACAAAAGTAGGAACAAAGAGGAAGCAGGGAACTATAGACCAGTCAGCCTCACCTCGGTAGTGGGGAAGATCATGGAAGCACTACTGAAGGAGAGATTGGTGGAACATCTGGTTGTCAATGGACTACAGGACCCAAGGCAGCATGGTTTCACCAGGGGGAGGTCATGTCAGACCAACCTCGTTGAATTTTTTGACTGGGTGACTAGGGAGATGGATCAGGGGAGGGCAGTGGACATGGCCTATCTGGACTTCAGCAAGACCTTTGACACTGTGCCACATAGAAGACTATTACACAAACTGGGAATATGGGTGTGGGCAGGACAGTAGTGTGGTGGGTAGGTAACTGGCTGGGTGGCAGGACACAGAGGGTGGTGGTAAATGGCTGTCACTCCACAGAGGGAAGAGTGACCAGTGGGGTACCACAGGGATCAGTGCTGGGACTGGTCCTATTCAACATCTTCATCAGTGACATTGCACAGGATCTAGAAGGCAGAATTTCACTGTTCACTGATGACACAAAGCTCTGTAACAGAGTAGACACACCAGAGGGTGTAGACAGAATGAGAAGCGACCTGCAGAAACTTGAAGAATGGTCAGGGGTTTGGCAGTTGAAATTCAATGCAAAGAAGTGCAAGATAATGCATATGGGGCACAAAACCCTGGCACAATATATCAGTTCGAGGTGAGGATATAGCATGCACCAAGCAGGAAAGGGATCTTGGGGTTGTCATCTCTGATGACCTCAAGGCAGGGAAACAGTGTGACAAGGCAGCAGGTAAAGCAAATAGGATGTTGGGATGTATAGGCAGGGCATCACCAGCAGGAAAGGAGGTCATAATTCCACTATACAAGACACTAGTGAGGCCCCACCTGGAGTACAGTGTACAGTTCTCTGGAGACCATACCTACGTAAGGACATAGACAGGGTAGAGAAGGGTTCAGAGGAGGGCAACAAAGATGGTGCATGGATTGCATCACGAGTCCTATGAAGACAGGTTGAAGGAACTGAACATGTACTCCCTGGAGGAGAGGAGGGAGAGGGATATGATAGAGACATACAAGTATCTTACAGGGAGGAACAGGGTGCAGGAAAACACTATTTTTAAGCGAAAAAGATGTTCCAGGACTAGAGGAATGGGATGAAGTTGGAGGAGGACGATTCAGAGAAACATGAGAAGAATTTCTTCACAGAGCGGGTGGTGGACAAGTGGAACACCCTGCCAGAGGAAGTGGTGGGGGCTGAAACAATCACGGGATTTAAGAATGCATGGGATAAACATAAAGGAATTCTGGAGGTCAGGGGTAAGGGGCAACAGACTTCTAGGAAAACAAACTGAACTTACAAGCTCAAATGGGCAGACTGGGTGGGCCATAGGCCCTTATCTGCCGACACTGTCTATGTAGCTATGTAATACCTGGATATTCGCATACACTTTCATGACTCTCTATAGCCTAAACTTCCAGTCCAGGAGGGATGCTGCCTTTGTGTTCTCTATCCTAAAGTCTCTCTTTGTTTGAAGTGAAAGCTGAGTCCCCTCCAGCAGGGGTGCTTCTTGTAATCTACACAAGTGTGACTGTGTAGAAGAAATCCAGGTACAGTAGTTGTAAGGCAAAGGTACTCACCTATAATCAGTCTTCATCATTCATTCATGCTAATGGGTGCAAGTCGTAGGTGCTAGGACCCTGCGGGAACAAAGTCTTTTGCAGCTAAGAGGGGACCAACGTTGGCTGATGGCACCACCCATGAGGCTGATGTACTGATGTCACACACATCAGCCAGCCATTAACAGATGCAGCCCCCTCCCTCCCTTATGTCTGTTTTTCCTGCCGTGGAGAGCACACCATGGGAACAGATGAAGTCTATTGCATCATCACTTGTATCCTCAGTTCACCGCTGCTTTATAACTCTTTTCTATGTCAACTATATATATTTTTTTTTATGTTAAATCGGCTCCACTCTGTTTTAAGCACTGCTTTTACTGTTCGACATCGAATTGAGTTTTCTCTTTTTTATTTCTTTTCCATGGTTGCAATGCCAAGTTTGACAATGTCAAGTAGAAAGGCTGTAACCCTCTGATGCATTGATGCCCCTGTGGGGATCCTATTGCACCGTCGGACTGGCATCCAAGACATCACTCCTGCTTGACTCCACCCACGATATGGACCGGTGCGATGCCTGTTTCTCCATGGACAAATGTGTCCTCAAAATCCATACGCTGAAGTGGGGTCATTCATCCCTCCTCCCTTTTTCTGAGGAAGGTATCACACCCGTGATGCCAAGTGCAGGAGTCTGGGCCTTTCCATTGGGCCTCGTCCCAATACCTATGATGCTGAGGAAGTTCAGGGTCCTTCCCACGCTTACTTCAACGAGACATCGGAGGCCCTGAGGGTGGGTCTTCTTCCGAGGGGGTGGGTCTCCTTCCGAGGGGCTGACTGAGCACCCCCCCCCCAAGTCTGCAGTCTGTGTCCTGCACATCGGACATCTTGGGTGGTGAGGCTGAAGCTATACGCTTAGTCAACTCTGGTGGACACCACAGTGTTGTGGCCTGGTACCGCCTCAGTTACTGGTACTAACCGTGGTACTGTTGAGCGGGATGGTACTGGTCGTGGGGCCGGGTCTCCTTCTGATACCATTCAAGGTGCTAGAAGAGGGGTCAGTACTGGAGCAGACGCCCACTATTGTCTGAGGTGGTTGTTATCTCCTCCCCTCAGTGCCCTTGTGGCTTTGAGGAGGATGATGACACCACTCTTGGATGCAGGTGCAGATGATGGCACTGACCCTGGGCCCAGTTCTGAGTGTAACGCCGGTGATGGTGTCTTCCCTGGTCCTGCTGTTGAAACCTGTTATGGTGCTGGTTCAGTACCATCCATGGTGCTAGGTCCAGACCTATTGCCATTCATGGTGCCAGATCGGTTCTTGGTGCTGGGAATGGCTCTAGAGGCGGTTCCACTACTGATGACATGCCCAGCTCTGAGGATGGTGCCAGCCCTGGTGAGGGATGGAACTCTCCACTGAACCTACTACTGATCCTGCAACCGATGCTGGTGGCAGCACCAACCAGTGTTCTGGCAGTCCCTGGAACTAGTGGCAGACTTCTTCACTGGTGAGGACCAGAGCTGTCTCGTGGGACGTATACAGTGCTGCTCTTCTTATCTGGGGTCCCCAAAGGCACTGACTAGGTTGTGCCACTGAGGTTGATCAACCCCTTGGGTGGTTTTGCCAGGCTCTTCTCCTCACTGGGAGAGGTCCCTGAGCTTTCTGTAGCCCTCTGGCAGAGAGCCTGGAGCCTCTGGCTCTTTTTTATCCTGACTGGATCTCTGACACCCATCTCTGAGTTGTTTGGTATCATGGGTCCTCTCACCTGGCTTCAGTGTGGGAGAACGGCTGGAGCCATCCACCAGTTCAATCTCAACTCAGCTGTCTATAAAAAGTGCAGTTCTGCAAAATATCAAAGCACTTGGACAATTGATTTAAAACTTTAAAATTAAAAGTATCAAATAATAAATCTGTATATCACAATTAATCTAAATTCCAGGAAAGCAAGATTAAAAAGATGTGTTTTTAAAGCAGATTTAAAGCTCTTCATAGTCAGGCACTCCCTTGTCAGATGAGGTAGAGAATTCTACAGGGTAGGGACCACAAACGTAGACGCCCTGGCACCCAAAGACTTTAAGTAGACCCTGGGAACCTCTAGCAATCCCTCGTCGGCGGAGCACAGTGGGCAGGGGGGCAGTAGGGGCGGTGAAGATCTTACAGATAACGCGGTCCCTGTCTGTGTAGGGTTTGATAGGTCAGCAACCCGACCTTGAAGGTGATCCACCACTGAATATCTACAGTCCAACCAGGTTCAGATCAGACCTGTGATCTTAGCACCAACTCTTCCCAAGTCCAGCTTCTCTGCTAAGACTTTTTCCTCTGAGGATGCAAACTTCTCCCTTCACCTGTCCGCGGATCCTGAGCACTCAGCATACCAGCAGTTCCTGACAGATGCTGAGGGAGCTGATAGTAGAATTCTTTGTAGATTGCAATCCTTTGTCCTTGCCACTTTGATTCCTTGAGGATTTTAATGGGCACAGCTTTGTGATCCCTCCTTGGCTTCAGACCTTTTGAGGAGGCATCCATGACTGTCTGGCTTCATCCTTTTTCCCTCTGCTTTATCTCCAAAGAATGTCCAGCACAGGTACTGTGCTCCCAGAAGATCTGCAGGAACCATTGCTCAACACACTTCAGGGATTCTGGTGCTGCAGACCCCAGCTAGGCTTAAATGCCCTGTGCGTGACTGGCCTCCCAAGGCTGGTTCTGCATAGGTAGATGCCGGGGTGAGGGGATTTTCATCTTAGCATGCACAATCATGTTCATTGCTGCACACCAGGCACATCAGGTGACTTATAACAAACGCCTATGGTCGCAGCTAGATTAGGTCCTAGCTGAAAAGCCTGACTGCAAACTAATCTGGCAAGCCATTCGCCTCCAATGTAAGGTGCTTAGATTACATTAGTGATACGAGAAAAAGTGGACTCAACAGCACAGAAACGCGGTTGCAATTAACTTCAAATAGCAGCACATTTATTGTTATTCAAAAAGTAAAAGCACCCCTTGCATGCCAACATTAGCTTTTCACGCCTGGCCGCTTACACAAAGCGTCTTGAAAAAGCCCCAGGTAAGCGTGAACGATAACGATGGTCGCGGAGGATACTACTCTTTATAACAATAAATGTGCTGCTTATTAATTACAACTACGTTCTTACTGTTGAGCTACTATATAATACTAGATTACTGCTGAGTGTGGCTCCAACTTACGTTTCCTGAGCCGTGATGTTTGCATGTCTTTAGCGTAAATTGCACTTCCATGGGACTCGTGTTTCCTGCAGGGTCAGGTGTGAGCTCTCAGTGCAGCCTCCTGCTCCTGGGTGTCGTAGAAGCATAGGTCAGGAAGCATAGGCAGACAAGAAGTTATAAAATTTGCAAGTAGCAATTTATAATGTATGGTAAGCACCTATTAACCACCATAATCAGCAGTCACACAGCTTTGTTATGCACTGTTTAGAATTTTAAAAGTTGTTAACCACACTTCAGAACTTCCAAACAGTGGCACAACAAAAAATAATGCACCAGAGTTCCATAATTCTCACACATAGAATGCAAACAGTGTTTTTTTGACCATACACTATAAAAGATGATGGCTGGTGATTGGGTGACAACCAGACTGAAATCACCTCTCGTGGTTGCTAGGGCTACAGTAAACCTCTCGAGCTGCGCTCTCGAGGTTTACCATGTTGCCCTGGCAACCACTCAAGGTGATTACAGCGTGGTTATCACCTGATCCCCAGCCATTATCCTCTATATTATCAGTAACAATAAAATAAAAAAACAAAATTGTTCAGAATAGTTCTTAATTGCAGAGATGCAAGGGAAGAAAGAAAGAATAGAAACCACGGGTAATGGAAGAGAGATCACAGGGGAATTGTAGGACCATTGGAGTGGCCAGTTCCAAGGTTCCACAAGGAAAATTTGATTGCGCAATCAGGCAGATAAGAGATAGACAAGTGACAGGAGAGGACAGAAAATTAGATCCGTGCTTTTGGCTCCCTCCGCATAATAGATGGGACAGTGTCTTACCCCAACCCTGTCACACTGGGCCACAGGAGCCTCCGCCTGCCCCGACCAGTCTCGGGTCCCGTTGGACCTGTGAGGAATCCCTGCCCCCAGGTGGTTCTCCCTCATACAGAGGGCTGAGGGATATCCAAGTCCTCCATAATTGGGAAAACTTGGTACTCTTTGTGGATGAATGGTGAAGATTGACTCTTGGAAGATATGAAAATGATTTATTCATCATAATTGTTGATCTTCATCATTTATTCACATGTCTGCCCACCATCCCCTACTCAGGTAACAGCCAGGGCCCCTGTGCAGCTGACCCTGTTGTGCTATGGCACACTGCCATTCAACTTGCCACTCCCTCTAGAGAGGTGTCTTCCCCTCCATTTGTAGAGGGTAAAAACATTTTTTTTGTTCTCAAGAAAAACAATTTGAGATGAGGGTCCCCACAGCCCTTTTCCCAACCTGACAAAAATATATTAAAAAAAAATCCTCTGAGTTAACATGCTCTCCCCATTGCCTTAGTTGTTTCTTTCCCTCCCTTCTGAGGGATATTTTTTATTAATTTATTTATTTATTTTATTTTATTTATTAAACTCTAAGAGTACAAGTACAGATATCACTTAAGGTATATCCTTGTTGTTGCTGCTCGAAACATGGGCTTCACCTTCTCCATACCTCAAACTCTGTGACATGTGGAAAGTGCTTGGCATTTTGACGAGGTGCAGCTCTCTTCGGGATATTCCTGTATTACATAGAAACACAGAATTTGACGGCAGATAAGGACCGCTTGGCCCACCCAGTCTGCCCATTTCCCTACCTGATGGATAAGCTGCAGATCCTAGTTAACCAGCAGCCTACTTCTTCCTACCCCCACCCCCTAGAATTGCCTTATGACTGTCCCATGCATGCTTGAATTCCACCACTGTTTTTGACTCACAACCTCCTCTGGAAGGCCGTTCCATACATCCACAACCCTCTCTGTGAAAAATACTTCCTTAAATTACCTCTGACCGCCTCCCTTCTATCTTCAAATTGTGACCTTGTTCTTGCACACCTCTTTTTGAAAGATGCTACCCTCTTGGAGTTTGTTGATTCCTTGAGGTACTTGAAAGTTTCTGTCATGTCCCCCTTCCTTTCCTCGAGGCTATACATATTAAGCTCCTTAAGTCTCTCTTCATATGTCTTCTGGTGCAGACCCTGCACCATTTTAGTTGCCCTCCTCTGGACAGCTTCCATCCTATCCTCCATTACAGGGAGAGGCTGGTGTAATAGGATTTTCTTTTTCACGTATTTCACATTTGTTACCTTCTTTTCACAAGTTGTTTTCATTGCTCCTTTGAGAGAGGCAAAAAGATGGTATTTGTGCTCCTGAACTTTGTCTAATCATACTTATTGTCTCGCTCCTCTGAGGGACCTCATGGTTTATACACTACTAATTGAATGTGCTCTCTTGGAAGTACCAAGTTTGTTTTTAATTCAAGTTGTCATTCTGCTATCTTAATTACACAGTGTTTTTTTTTTCCCCAAGGTTCCTGTGTATACATAGAAACACAGAATTTGACAGCAGATAAGGACCACTTGGCAAACCTAGTCTGCCCATTTTCCCTTACCTGTTTCATATACTGCAGATCCTAAATGATCTGTGGCTTACCCCCCCCTTTCCTATTGCTAGAGTTCCTTTATGTCTGCCCCATGTGTTTTTGAATTTCCTACCGTTTTTGCCCCTACACCCTCTGCTGGGAGGACCAACCTTTTCGTAAATCTGCTACAACAGTTACATTTCTAAGCCTCATCTATCCTTTACTGTTTCTGGTCGATAAGGTTGGCCACCTATGGGCACCCCCTTCTTGACCATGCTGTAGTGTCCTCTTTAATTTTCATTTTTTTTTCCCTCTCAGGTCCTCGTACAAGGAAGTTATTGTGGTGACCTCCAAGTGTACATAAAACAGATTGTGTTTATTGTTGTTGAATCTTTGGATGCAGCAGCTACGGGGGAGGTCCGCCGGACAGATTCAGCTGTTGGCGCCTCTACCTCGTGGTTCCAGACGTTTGCGGTGGAGCGATGCGGGGGGGAGGGACCCGATGCAGTCGGTCTTCCTCGCTGCCCCGAGCGGTACAATCTGTTTCACAGCTGAGGGGGGAAGCAGCCTTTAACTGCTGGCTGCTCTCCGTAACAACCCCTCTCAGTCAGTGGACTCAGGTGCCTTGTTTGACTCTCCAAAGGCGCCAAAGCAAACAAAGGGGCTCAAGATGCAGTTTGGCTCTGGTGTTCGGCGAGCCAGTTCAGGTGCAGGGGAAGAGTCTCCTTGAAATCAGCAGTCTTTGGATGCAGCATCTACGGAGGAGGTCCGCCGGACAGATTCAGCTGTCGGCACCTCTACCCCATGGTTCCAGACGTTTGCGGTGGAGCGATGGGGGAGGGACCCTAAGCAGTCAGTCTCCCTCGCCACGCAGGTGGGTCAGTCTGTTTCGCAGGCTGAGGGGAAGCAGCCTTTAACTGCTGGCTGCTCTCTGTAACAACCCTCTCAGCCAATGGGCTCAGGTGCCTTGTTTGAATCTCCAAAGGCGCCAAAGCAAACAAAGGGGCTCAAGATGCAATTTGGGTCTGGTCTTCAGTGGGCCGGTTCAGGTGCAGGGGAAGAGTCTCCTTGAAATCAGCAGTCTTTGGATGCAGCAGCTACGGGGGAGGTCCGCCGGACAGATTTAGCTGTCGGCACCTCTACCCCGTGGTTCTGGACGTTTGCGGTGCAGCGATGGGGGGGGGGGCCCGATGCACTCAGTCTCCCTCGCCGCCCCGAGCGGTACAGTCTGTTATCCAAAGACTGCTGATTTCAAGGAGACTCTTCCCTGCACCTGAACTGGCCGCCGAAGACCAGAGCCGAATTGCATCTTGAGCCCCTTTGTTTGCTTTGGTGCCTTTGGAGTTTCAAACAAGGCACCTGAGCCCATTGGCTGAGAGGGGTTATTACAGAGAGCAGCCAGCAGTTAATGGCTGCTTCCCCCCCTCAGCTGCGAAACAGACTGTACTGCTCGGGTCGGTGAGGGAGACCGACTGCATCCGCAAATGTCCGGAACCACGGGGTAGAGGTGCCGACAGCTGAATCTGTCCGGCGGACCTCCCTCATAGCTGCTGCATCCAAAGACTGCTGATTTCAAAAATATATACGATAGCTCCGCCCTTGGCTTCCCCTACACCAATAGGGAAGGCAGAGGCCTGAACTCAAGGAGGAGCTTAGTTTCACAAGCAGTAACCAAGTCAGTTCTACACTTGGTTACATCTGCAGGTCAAATTTGGAGAAAGTTAGGTCTGTCTAATTCCTTACATCTGATGTGATGATACTACCAATATTAATCTCGAATGGTCACAAATATTAGATGTAATACCACTACCAATGTTTTACTTGAATGGTCAGAAGTAATTTTTGTTCTATTAGCTAGTCAAGTAGTCATACTAACTGCCTATGTTCCACTCCTACATATTGTATCTTATAATAAGGACCAAGAGTGTGCTCTGTTCTGAAATCCCACTGCACTACACCTGTATTTGAGCCTTATTAGTTTTAAATCCTGGTCCTGTATTTGAACCTGTATTTAGCTCATGCTGAATCACCCAGAGTATGTATCCAGAGAGCAGGATGTCAAACCTGGTGTTATTTAAGTCCGGGAGGTCAGGCCAATGTAGGCCTGTCAGAGGTCGCCTCCTAGCCATCCTATGCATCTCCACTGTGCTCTGGGTCGACTGGCTAGTTGGCAGTCTTGGCCCCCCTACCCAGACCCCACACGGACCAGTCATCCATCAGACTGGACACCTGTACTGCCCATCCCTAGCGGACAATATATCCCTCCTAATTGCCTACAAACTCACTAGAAGTGGGATATGCTACAAGTCCCTCCTCCTAACTATGAATAAACCTAGGAAAATGAGGTTCCCACCCCTAACTTCTACTCTCTGTCTCCTGCTATCTGCTCTACTGTTACTAGCGGGTGACATCCAACCCAACCCAGGCCCTGGCATAGATAACATCTCCATCTCTTCCTCACAAGACCTGACCTGGATGGCACCCAGGGGCCTGAGGCTAGCCCATGTGAATATCTGTAGTCTTCGGCCTAAGATTCATGAAGTGCAAGCGTGGCTAGCCCTCTATAATCCTGATGTGCTAGCTGTTTCTGAGACCTGGCTAAAACCCCAGGTTCTTGACCATGAAATAGCTGCCTCTGGATATGTCTGTTACCGTAAGGACAGAATCCAGAAAAGGGGGTGGGGTACTAATCTACGTAAGGGCTACCCTTATCTCTTCCCTTGTGTGCCTGAATCACACCACGCCCCCCGAAATTGAAACCATCTTCATATGGATCACCCTAGGCGGTGCCAAACACGTTAACATAGGGTGCATATACAGCCCTCCCAAAAATGCTCTCCAATCCCTGGAGACACTCACTAAAAACCTAACTACAGAGTTTGCCTCGGAACTTATCATCCTGGGTGACTTCAATCTTAACTGGGCCCAAGAGGCGAAGTCTTCTTTAAAGGGCCTATTACATGAGGCAAACCTAGCCCAGATTATCACCCTTCCCACCAGGTTGAACTACAATATGGGCAGTCACTCTACCATTGACTGGGCACTAGTGTCTAACCCAAATAACATCTAATTCATAGGGTCCATGGCCGATGCTCTCAGTGACCACTCGCCCATCTTCTGTGTCTGGAAGAACAGGAGGGCCAAGGTTCCACCTAGAATACTCACCTCTAGAGACTACTCCAAGTTCTCTCTGGAGTACTGTAATGACCTACTCGATAACTTAGACTGGAGCCCACTACGTAGTCTCCCAACCCTACGTGATGTAGTTGCATTCTTTTACAGATCTATCACGTGGACTGCGGACCTCGATCACCCCTTCCTTAAAGGCCCTTATGATAAGCCGCGACAAAGCCTGGAAAAAGTTTAAGGGCTCTACACTCCTGGTAGACTGGGTAATCTACAGAGCACTCAGAAACCAATGTAAACAGGCCGCCAAGCAAGTGAAAAAGGCCTACTTCAATCATATCCAGAAATCCAACCTCGGCAACCCGAAGACTTTCTGGTCCCACATCAATGAATTGATAAAGGGAAATAAAAAGACAGCTTCAGGCCCTATCATGGCTAATGGGCTGGTACTACAGGATAATGCACTAATTGCTGAAGCCTTCAATTCATACTTCACGAACCCTGATGACCACAAGGCAGGACCCTCGGTGCCCAACAGCGAGTCCTTCTCTCAGGTTCCCCTAAACCTAGACCGCCCTCTCTTCCGCTTGCGGCTGGCTAAGGTGAAAGAGGTCCTGGCCATTCTAAAAACCTTGTAAACAAGAGGTTCTGGAGGCCCGGATGATATCCAACCTAGATTTCTCAAAGTTGGTGCCCCAACACTCGCAAGGCCGCTTACCTGGCTCATTAACAGGTCCTTTCAAGAAGAGTCGGTCACCAATCTGTGGAAACAGGTTCAAGTGGTCCCTATTCACAAGGGAGAGCCTGTGGAGCCAATAGGGAACTACAGACCCATCTCCCTGCTGTGTACCCTGGCAAAAATCCAGTATAAACTGGTCTACACCCAACTTAGGGAGTATCTAGAGGCACATATGCTTCCTTCCCCGTCACAACATGGCTTCAGAGCCAAACATGGGACTGATACTGCCTTAATCAAACTTTCTACCGATGTGCTCAGAGAAATTGACTCTGGATCCAACATTGGCGCGGTCTTCATAGACCTTTTCAAGGCCTTCGACTCGGTAAGATCACAGACTATTACTCTATAAACTCTTCCACATGTGCCTTGACACCCATGTTCTTAAATGGTTTGAAAGTTACCTCTCTGAGCGCACACAGAGGGTCAGGTGGCAGGACATACTCTCCGACCCACAGTCCCCTAAAGGAGGGTGTACCCCAAGGTTCCTTACTTGGGCCCCTATTGTTCTCACTGTTTGTGAATGGCTTGCACAACCACTGTGGGAGTAGCAATGTCATCCAATACGCGGATGATGCTGTGATTTATAAAGCCTCCGAGAACCTGAATGCCCTTGGTACATCCCTCCAAGTGGACTTGCACATTATGGAGGAATGGCTCATCAAGAACAAAATGGTCCTCAATGCCAATAAAACCAAAGCCATGTTGTTCCGACCCAGAGCTCTTGGGCAAGACAGATCACAACTACTTCAACTCAAGTCCTTGGAGGGCAACAAACTCGAAGTGGTCTCCGCCACAAAGTACCTTGGCCTTACCCTTGACCAAGGTCTCACCCTCAAACAGCATGTAGACCAAGTCACTAAAGTAATCCACGGCAAACTTGGACTACTATACCGGCTTAAGGAACAGCTGACTCCCGAAGCCAGGATTGCCATTATCTCTAGTGTCCTGATCCCAACACTAACATACGCTGCCCCGGTCCTTCAGGGAGTCGCAAAGCTGGAGTTCAGTAAACTGCAGACACTACACAACAAGGTGATCCGCTTCATCTCATCATACCACTGTAGGAGCCACCACTGCGAGTCCTTAATGAGACTCAACTGGCCAACGTTCGAATCTCGCCTCAGGTACCCAGTACTCTGGCAAAAAAGTTAATGAGCCCCACGCCTCCCCCAAGTCTCAAAGGACTCCTAACTCTAAAGAATAACCTGCGCAACCTCAGATCCCCAGGCCAAACGCTACTTGAGGTCCCCAAGATCAGGATCAAGGCAGGTTACAAGTCTTTTTCACATGCTGCCCCTTCCCTCTGGAACAACCTCCCACTGGCGGTGCGAGAAACCCCATCCTTACCGTGTTTCCACACTAGACTCAAGTCTCATATGCTGGCAACAAGTAAATGCCAATGCTATGGTTCTTGACACTTCAACCACAACCCGAGCCTGTTGCACTTCACCACATGTAAATTTCCTACACCGGAATGGGCAGCACTTACTCTTTAGCAAGCTCCACCCGTCTGATGGTTTTCGGATATATGTAACCCTTATAAAAGACTGCTTCTACTTCACTTATATGTATGACCACCGTATGCCTATAACTTGCATATGAATCACTGCTTACTAAGTTTATGTAAATATGACCACCGCATGCCTTCAACTCTGTTTGTTGTACTACTGCTTATTAAGTCTGTGTATTGTTAGTTCCCGGGTCGCCCCTGAAAAAGGGACCTCCGGGGCCCAGTGGGCCTACCCGGTCATCAAAATTCAATAAATAAATAAATAGTATGTAACAGCACTATGTTATAAAATACCTTAATATACCTTACGTTTATGAAACCTATAATGTTGAAAATGCAATGGCACTAGGTGTTTTTGATAATGGTAAAAAGTACTAGGTGACTATTATAGAAATTAAGCTAGTTGTGTTATTTAAAATCCATGTATATTGTTGTAAACTTAAGAAATGTCGATGATTTGCATATGTCCCATGATGCACTGCATTATGGAAATATGTACGATGTTGTATTTCTTTGAAACTTGATTTGTTACCAATGTCCTTTAGGGTAACTGTTCTTTCAGTGATTCTGCATTGAGTTTCTTTATTTATAGCTTGTTTTGTTTTTCTTCTTTTTGGGCCCCACTACATAAGCAAATGAGGGCTCGCATAAGAGTTATGGCTACAGCTTAATTAGTAGATTGAATCAGAGATTAGTGTTAGTAGGTGCTGGCTGAGTGCAGAGAAAGGACATTCATAGTCTGTAGTTGCAAACTGATGTACTGAAGAAGAAATATGCTATAGTAAAGGGTTTTTTTTGTATTTCGAAGAAGCATCACACATAGAGTGTGTGTTGTACTTGAAGTCTGGTGTCTGGTCCATCTGTTATCCTACAACCCCTCCACAGTTATATACAAATCAATTAAAACACTTGCAAACAGACTTGGTAAATGCATAATTTCTGAGGGACCTCTTGAAGAATGAAATCTTAGAGTGGCTGACAGTGGAATTTTGCAGTTTATTATGCAATTTTGTACCCATTAATTTGATTGAATTTTGTGCAAATGGTGTATGAAATAAAGGGACCTGAAAAGAGTTTCTACTCTGACCTAGCAGAAGTAGCATTGGGAATTTTAGGGAGCAGACTAAGAATACAATCAGGTAACAGACTCAAATGAATATTATGTAAAAAATCAACAATCTAAGGTTGAATGTGACAACCAAAGATAGACAGCCTAGAGACCCATAAAGGAAACAATGGTGTGTCATTCTTGGGAGTCCATTTGCAAAGCGTATGATACTGTAGAATGTAGACGTAAGCTTATTGAGCATTCCTTCTGATGAAAATGAATAAATTATAGAACCTTAGTCCATAAGTGAAAATGAAAAGCTATGTGTAAGAATTAGCCTGGTATCAGATGTCAAGTGCTTATTAAATCAGTATATCCCAAATTGCTGATGTAATTTACCAATTAAATTAATAATGTGTTCAAATGTCACTTGATAATCCAAAATCAAACCAAGGTACTTAAATTCAGATATATTTTCAGTAAGGTTGCCAGCATTATCAAATAGTGAAAAATCTGTTATGGAAACTTTTCTAGGGCTTGCGAAAACCAAAAGAGTTTTGTTTTGAGAGAATTAAGTACCAATCTGTGTGTATCAAACCGAGAATGAAATCCCTTTGAAGGTTTTTCTGAAGATATGAAATATAATTTCCTGAACAAAACGAAACAGCATCATCCACATATAGTATTAATTCAGTACTATTGCAGATTTAGAAAAGTGAATTCATAAAAAGTGAAAATAATAGGGGCCCAAGATTGGACCCCTGAGGGACTCCACATCTCATTAAATGTTCTTTAGAAAAGGAACCATTAATCAAGACTCTTTGCATCCTATCTTGAAGATAACGATCAATCCGTGCAGTTACATCTTCAGAAAAATTAACCTTGGACAACATCTTTAATAACTCCTTATGGTCCACCAAATCAAATGCCTTGGTGAGGTCCACGGCGGGAATATGGGGCGAGGTTCACCAGCTGTTTTGTCACCTACGCTGAAGCTGCCTCTGGCAGACCTGCAGCAAAGTGGATAGTCGTAAGATGGATTGCATCTTGCATTGATCTCTGCTATAGGTTGGCGGGCAAGAAGCCTCCCAGAGGGATAAGAGCTCATTCTACCTGCCATACTGCTGCATCGTTGGCTGCTTCCAGGGACATCCCTATCCAGATCTGTTGGGCTGCCACCTGGAAGACAGCAAACACCATAATCACATATTACTTCATCAACCTTGAGTCATGCCTGGATGCTGGTTTTGGGGCCTCACTTCTCCAGTCTCTGTTCCCAAAGTATGGGGTGTGCGCCTTGCCTCCCTCCTCCCGGACAATTGCTAGTAGTCTGCCAATAAGTGTGGATGAACCAACAGCTGAGTATACCTATTGACTAATACTTTATAGTACATTGTATCTTTTTGCTCAGTCTCTGATTTTTCTCTTCTTTCTCCAATGTTTTAGAACTGTTTAGTTATTGTGGCAGAGGTGTGGTACTGTGTTCTTTCTTGTAGTTCAAGGTGCTTTTGGAACTGCTGATTTCTATTGGTTTAAACTACTACATTTTTTTTTCTATTTTAAAAAGCTACATCAACTTGGTTTGTTGTCACCTGTTTGTTGTTGCTAAGTAGCAGATGTTTTGCATTGTGCTCTGATTCTGTGATAGAATCTGTATTAGTAGAAGGTAGATTATTGTGATTGTAGTTACCTTTTGATGGTAAGGATAAAGGTAGAGATAGAAGTGTATGTATTTTCAAACATTATAGAGGAACAGTGGCAGGATTTTAGGACAGTAAATTAATAAAAGGGAACTAGGAGAGCTTCAGTAGCAGACAAGTAGTGGAATAGCAGTATAACTGCAGTATAATGTGGGGGAGTGGTGCAATGCAGTGGCTGTGGGGCAGCCATATTCAGGCAGATCTTCTGGACACTGAGGTGCTGCCCTATCTGCATGTATCTTTCTGGACTCGGGATGAGGTAGCCAGACTCAGAGCGGAAGTAAACTGGGTCAGGAGTACCATCACCCCATCCAGAGACCACTCAGTCCAATGCAGCTGCCTCAAGGGATGCAGAGAACAGGGAGTACTTGGATGACAGTGGGCTCAGGGAGGGTTAGACCAGTCAGGCAGAGGCACATCCCAGATCCTATTCCACTCAAGAACTCATATGCCACACTGCCAAACAGGGACAACCACATAGAGGTACCCAGAGAAATGGAAGGAAAGGATGTGGAGGTTAGCCAAGTGCAAAAGATGGAGATTAGCGCCCAGGAGGTGGATAGGCAGAATAGGGGCAAAATTCAGCAGAAAGGCAGACAGCAAGGTGAACCAGGGATAAAGGACAACCAAGGAAGGGGCTGGAGTAGAACAGCCGAAACAGTCTAGGAGGTCAAATCATGGAAAGTCATGTGCAAATGCCAGGAGCCTTAGCAACAAGATGGAAGATCTGGAGGCTGTCATGGTGCAGTCAGACCTGGACATTGTGGCCATCACTGAAACCTGGTGTAATGATAACCACGACTGGAGTTGGCCATACCTGGCTACAACATATTCAGAAGAGACAGGGCAGGCAGGAAGGGAGGAGGAGTGACACTGTATGTGAAAAATGACATAAGGGCCACAGAGATCCAGGAGGAACAAAATGGGGGAGAGATACTGTGGGTTAAGCTGGAAAGGAAAATGGGGCCAGCCATCCGCACAGGTGTGGTCTATAGACCACCAGCCCAGGAGGAAGAAACAGATAGGGAGCTGATGCTAGCCATCCAGAGGATGGCAGACAAGGTGAGGTAGTACTGGTTGGAGACTTCAATATTCCAGGCGTGGACTGGAGCATCCCAGCAGCAGCATCAACTAGAACAGATTTATCCTGGACTCCTTCAGGGTGCCTTCCTCAAGCAACTGGTCATGGAACCAACTCGGCAGAAGGCAATACTGGACCTTGTGCTCACAAACAGGGACAGTGTGATGGGGTAAGAGTGGGGGAGCACTGGGAACAGTGACCACCAGTCACTGTGGTTTGAAATCACAGAAAGAGCAGAACCTAACCACACAAAAACACGTATCCTGGATTTTAGGGGCAAACTTTGGGAAACTGGGAGATACTTGAAAGAGGCATTAAGGGGAATGGGGCAGGAATCAGGGTTGAGGAACAGTGGAAGTATTTAAAATGGGATTACAAGAGCAACAGAATTATGTATTAAGCAGGTTAGCAAGAGGAAAAGGAAGAGGAGACCATTATGGTTTTCCAAAGAGGTAGCAAAGAAAGTGAAAGCCAAAAAGATTGCATTCATGCAATACAAAAGACACAAGGCAGAAGGGATAGGGAGAAGTACCAGGAGAAGCAAAGGGAGGCAGGGAGGTCAGTAAGGAAGCCAAAGCTCAGACAGAAGAACACATTGCAAAATCAGTGGGTAGAGGGACAAAACCTTTACAGGTACATAAGTGAAAAAGAAAGGCAAAGGGAGGATAGTGAGACTGAAGGGGAGGATGGGGCTGTGTGGAGGATGACAACAGTAAAGCTGACATATTGAACAGGTATTTCTGCTCAGTCTTTACTAAGGAAGAGGAGGTAATGGGTCTGAATGAGTACAAGGGGTGAGAATGGTGCAGAAATGGACACAAGTCCCTTTACACGAAAAGGTCCTAAAGGAACTGGAAGTAATAAGAGTTGATAAAGCAATGGGGCCAGATGGGGTGCACCCAGGGTCCTTAAAGAACTAAGAGGTAGTGGCTGAACCTCTTGCTATCCTGTTTAGCCGATCACTAGAAACAGGGAGTAGCCAAAGACTGGAGGATAGGAGATGTAGTCCCCTTATACAAAAGTGGGAACAAAGAGGCGGGGAACTACAGACCAGTCAGCCTCACCTCGGTAGTGGGGAAGATCATGGAAGCACTACTGAAGGAGAGATTGGTGGAACATCTGGTTGTCAATGGACTACAAGACCCAAGGCAGCATGGTTTCACCAGGGAAGGTCATGTCAGACCAACCTCATTGAATTTTTGACTGGGTGACTAAGGAGGTGGATCAGGGGAGGGCAGTGGACATGGCCTATCTGGACTTCAGCAAGGCCTTTGACACTGTGCCACATAGAAGACTATTGCACAAACTGGGGAATATGGGTGTGGGCAGGACAGTAGTGCGGTGGGTAGGTAACTGGCTGGGCAACAGGACACAGAGGGTGGTGGTAAATGGCTGTCACTCCACAGAGGGAAGAGTGACCAGTGGGGTACCACAGGGATCAGTGCTGGGACCAGTACTATTCAATATCTTCATCAGTGACATTGCACAGGACCTAGAAGGCAGAATTTCACTGTTCGCTGATGACACAAAGCTCTGTAACAGAGTAGACACACCAGAGGTGTAGACAGAATGAGAAGCGACCTGCAGAAACTTGAAGAATGGTCAGGGGTTTGGCAGTTGAAATTCAGTGCAAGGAAGGGCAAGATAATGCATATGGGGCACAAAAACCCTGGCACAATATATTAGTTGGGGGGTGAGGATATAGCATGCACCAAGCAGGAAAGGGATCTTGGAGTTATCATCTCTGATGACCTCAAGGCAGGGAAACAGTGTGACAAGGCAGCAGGTAAAGCAAATAGGATGCTGGGATGCATAGGCAGGGCATCACCAGCAGGAAAAGGGAGGTCATAATTCCACTATACAAGACACTAGTGAGCCGCACCTGGGTACACTGTGCAGTTCTGGAGACCTTACCTACGTAAGGACATAGACAGGGTGAGAGAAGGTTCAGAGGAGGGCAACAAAGATGGTGCATGGATTGCATCACAAGTCCTATGAAGACAGGTTGAAGGAACTGAACATGTACTCCCTGGAGGAGAGAAGGGAGAGGGATATGATAGAGACATACAAGTATCTTACAGGGAGGAACAGGGTGCAGGAATGCACTATTTTTAAGCAAAAAGATGTTCCAGGACTAGAGGTCATGGGATGAAGTTGGAGGAGGGACGATTCAGAGGAAGCGTGAGGAAGAATTTCTTCACAGAGCGATGAGGTGGACAAGTGGAACACCCTGCCAGAGGAAGTGGTGGGGGCTGAAACAATCACGGGATTTAAGAATGCATGGGATAGACATAAAGGAATTCTGGAGGTCAGGAGTAAGGGGCAACAGACTTCCTGGAAAACATAAACTGAACTTACAAACTTAAATGGGCAGACTGGGTGGGCCATAGGCCCTTATCTGCCGACACTGTCTATGTATGTATCTATGTATATCCACAATCCTAGAAAAATAGGTTACTCACCTGTAACAGTAGTTCTAGGAGTAGTATATGTTGTTCATCCACATGGTCCCACCCGACTTCCCCGGCTGCAACACACAAATCTGGCTTCCAGTGGGCTAAGATCTGGCATCCTGGAGTGGAGCCGAGGATTATACCACCCAAGTGAATGGGATGAGCCAGCTTGAAGACCTTCCGGCAAGATTTAAAGGGGAAAGGGACATGCCAATAAGTGTGGATGAACAACTTATACCACTGCTAGAACTACTGATCTTACTTTGAGAGGGTTCCTGCAGTAGGTCTTCACATTTTGGACTGTGTCCCCTGGCATCAGGACCACATGGCAAACTTGTAGCTAGCAATCATTGGTGGGGACTGCCTCCCGTCGTCAGGTGACGCAATGTCAGTGTGACTATAACAGTGGCGTTCCCGCGCCCACTATCCAGTTCTTTCCCGCCGTCTCTTAGTTCGTTTGACAAACGCGGTAGAACAGCATTCAGTCGCCCACCATTTTTAGTGTTTACTTAGCGATTTTTTCAAAGTTCTCAGATATTTCTATCCCATCACCCATTCTGGTGTATGTCGTCTAGTTGGCCCAGAAAGAAGTGCTCCAAGTGCGGTGTGCAGATCTAGCACCGGGACAATCACTCTCTGTGCATCCTCTGCCTGGGGCCTAGGCACAACTTGGCTGAGTGTACCATCTGCCAAGGCTTTAACCATGCCAAGCGCACCCATCACAAGAGAAGCCTCAAAGCCCATCTGCTAACCCAAAGGCTGGCTTCCATGGAAAAGGAGCTTCGGGAGCTGAGAGAAAGATTGTCGTCACTGGCCCTGGAGAAGAAAAAGGAGAAGGAGAAATGCCAGGAGCAGAGCTGTTCTCTTCAGGGCAAGACCAGACAGACAACCGATGCCGACCAGGGTTGGCCCTCCACTCCCCACACCCCCGCTGAGGTGAGCAGGCAGTCGGGGATTTCCTCTTTGCAGGTTTCAGTTAGGTCTCCTGTTTAGAGCACCGCCGATAAGTCATCCTCTGGCTGTGCTGCCTAACCTGGGTACTTATGCTCTGGTTAGCCCGGCTGCATCTAGTAAGCCAGTTGACGGCTCCTCTGCCGACTGCATAGATGACTCTGCTCTTCCATCGGGCTGCCTTGTGGCCACCTACTCCTGGATGAGCACGCTCACAGGCCTAACTTCATCCCCGTGTGTTCCTTCCCCTAGGATTCGCCACCAGTACCCGACCTTTCTCTCCAGTCGGATACCTTTCCTGACCTGTCGTTGGGGGATTTGCCTGATCTCCTCCCCCCCCCCCACCAGGTTCTATTCCGCCACCAGATCCCCTCCTCACTGCGGATCCCTTGCTGGACTTCCTCGGGCAAGGCATGGACCTTCCTCCCGCCTACCCTGTCACCAGTCCCACTTCCCAGTGGGCCTTCGGCACCTCCTCTGGCGGGCCCCTCTGCTCCTCCTTTGGGCCCAGCAGGTGATTTTCCAGGGAATCCCCATATTCCCCAATACCCACCACTGGGAGGCCCATTTCCGGGTCACATCTCACTGATGCCGGGTTATCCCACGTCGGGATACCCGACGTCAGGATACCCTACACCAGGCTACCAGGGTCAAACTGTTTACCAGTATTCTTATTGGTACCAGGCCCCCAGCTACCCCTCCCTTCACGGGGTACCCTATTCCTGTACCCTCTGGCCGGGTTTCGTGACAGGGATTCGGAAGCTCTGCCCCCAGAGGGTCTTAGACCATGGGACCAAGTTCTGGATTCGCTCCGCAAGCAGGCTGGAATCCTCAGAGTCAGATGAGGACTCTGATATAGGCCAGTCCAAGCCTCGCTTTCTGGTCGAGCCTCAGCCAAAGGAGTCCCCTGAGGATCCCTCCTTTGGGGAGCTTCTTAAAACCATACAAAAATCTTGCAGATGGGCCTCCAAGGAGCTGGACCCCCAATGCAGAGCACCTGGACCTGGTCAGTGTGGATCCCCTTCCCATCCCCCCCCCCCGGATGGGATCACATGAGGACCTCACGTCCACTATTTGGCAATAGCCTTCTTCCATTCTGGCTGTGTCACGTAAAGTGGACCAAACCTATTTTCCCTCGGAAGGGGTCTCTCATTTGACCGCTCAATCCAAGGCAGACTCGGTGGTCATCAAAGCTGCCCATAACAGATCAACCAAACTCAAACACCTTAGTGCCTCTCCACCAGATAAGGATTCCAAACAGCTGGATCAGTACGGTAGAAAAATCTGCGCCTCATCCACCTGTGCCATCAGGTCCCTGAACTACGTCTCACATATGGTGGCCTTTCAGAAGTCCTCCTTAGCAAAGCTGGAGACAGACCTTCAGGAGATTCCGGATGAACAGCTCCAGAATAAACTCCTGGAAAAAGTCAGGATGAACAAGTCATCCTACCGTCATGCCCTCCGTGCCACATACGACTTTGTCGATTCAGTGGCTCTGGGAGCGGCCACTGGGATTTGTCTCAGATGCTTAGCGTGGCTTCTTCTGGTGGGGCTGGCACAAGATGTTCAATCTTCTCTCCTGGATGCTTTTTTCAGGGGTTCAGTTCTGTTTGGCGGTGATGCTAAAAACATTACAACTGGGCTGCAGGAGAGCGACAAGTCCCTCCAGGACGTTCACTCCATGTACCGACGGAAGTGGGCAGACAGAACCAGGGCAAACAACAAAACAACGTCGTGCCTCGGGTTCCGGTGCCCAGACTCCTCAGGCCAAGTTTTCCAAATCTGCCTCCACAGGAAAGGCACCTCTCCCCTCCGTGTCCTGATTCCCTACCCCTCCTTTGCGCCCTTCGACTCCCTCAGAGCAACCGGAAGGGGAAGGTTCAGCCTTCACCTGGACGGGTGGAAGGATGTCACCGCAGATGCATGGGTTCTCCAACTCATAGAAAAAGGTCACTCAATAGGAGAGACCTCCTGCCAACCCTCAGGGAAGGTCCTTTTACCCATCAGACCAACACCAACTAGTCAAGCACAAAATTCAGGCATTGCAACAAAAGGCAGCTATAGAGCCATTACTCTGGGACAGACAGGACGGGGATTCTACTCCCACTTCTTCCTGGTTCCAAAGAAGACAGGGGATCTAAGACTCATCTTAGATCTCAGCATGCATAATCTTTCGTGGAGTACAAGAGATTCCGCATGCTGACTCTTCAGGGACTATTACCGCTGCTTCTACCAAACACATGGCTGTACTCCCTGGATATGCAGGACGCTTACCTCCATATCCTCATTCTCTCGGCCCACCACCACTTCCTCAGATTCTCCTTTCTGGAGGATCATTTTCAGTTCAGAGCCCTCCTGTTTGGCCTCTCCTCAGCACCTCAGGTTTTCACCAAGTGCTTAGCGGTGGTTGCAGCGTTTCTGCACCGCAGTGGTATCTGTGTATTCCCGTACCTGGACGACTGGCTCTTTTCAGCCCCCTCGCCGGACAGCCTGAAGGAATCCCTCTCATTCACTCTGGGCCTCTTCTCCGGTTTGGGAATTTCTATCACTCTCCCCAGATCCCAGCTAATACCCTCCCAGCACCTTCAGTTCATTGGAGCTGTGCTGGACACGATCCAGAGCAAGGCCTTCCTTCCAGTTGACCGAGTGGAGACTTTTAATTTCTCAAGCCACATTTGTGGTTTCCTCTCGGTGGACTACTGCTCGGTCGGTCCTTTGACTTCTGGGTCTGATGGCGGTTGCCATACCCACAGTTCCTTTGGCCAGGCTGCACATGATGGTAACCCATTGGTCTCTCTGAGTCCAATGGGATCAGCACCTGGATGACATGGACCAGAGAGTCCTGGACTCCAGCAACCTTCAAAGGAATCTCCTGTGGTGGAAGGATCCCGCCAATCTATTGGTGGGGGCCTCCTCTCACCCTCAGTCTCCCTCTCAAATCCTCACTTCTGATGCCTCAAACTTGGGATGAGGAGCACATATGGGTGACCACAGAACTCAAGGCCCCTGGTCTCCCACGGAGGAGAGCCTGCACATCAATATTCTGGAAATAAGAATGGTGCTCCAGCCATTCCAGTTACTTTTGACTCCGGGAACACTCTTCATTCAGGCAGACAACATGGCCACTGTCTGGTATCTAAACAAACAGGGAGGCACCTGATCGTACCCTCTCTGGAGGGAGGCAGTGCAGGTGTGGTACTGGACAATTCATCACGGCCTATCATTGACAGCAGTCCACATGCCGGGTGTTCACAACATTCTGGTGGACAGTCTCAGCTGATCAGTCACCAGGGCTCACAAGTGGGAACTAAAGCAGGAGGTAGTAGAAGATCTGTTTCTTCAATGGGGTCGACCAGACCTAGATCTGTTTGCCTCCCCATCCAACACAAAACTACCCAACATTTGCTCGCTCATTCCCGGGCATGGTGCTTTTTTGCTCGCTCATTCCTGGGCATGGTGCTTTTTGGTGAGACACACTGTCTCTGTCCTAGATAGGGAAGTTTCTATACGCTTTCTCACCCTTTCGTCTATTACAGAAGGTTCTGCTGAAGCTCCAAGCAGAGGGGGCTCGCATGATCCTCATTGCCCCTTTGTGGCCTCAGCAG
Source organism: Neoceratodus forsteri (assembly GCA_016271365.2). Classification (NCBI taxonomy): domain Eukaryota; kingdom Metazoa; phylum Chordata; order Ceratodontiformes; family Ceratodontidae; genus Neoceratodus; species Neoceratodus forsteri. The sequence goes on along the minus strand of CM057449.1, from coordinate 1,820,118,767 downwards.
ATATGGTTCCCGCTGTTACAACAACTGGTTTTGGAACCACTAGTACCTCTACGTCTCTCTCACAACTTTCTGTCCCAGGAGCAGGGCACCCTGGTATATCCGAGCCTCAGGTCTCTCCATCTTCTTGCGTGGCACCTATGGACATAACAATTTCTCGCAATGAAGTCTCTGCGGGGGTAGCTAAGGTCCTAGTGGCTGCTAGGAAGCTTTCCACTAGATCCACCTATGCCATGAAATGGAGGAGGTTTTCTAACTGGGCTTCTGCAAAAGGCTGAGCCCCTTTTTCTTGCTCAGCCTCCCAGATGTTAGAGTACCTCTTGCATCTTTCAGAGTTGGGCCTCAGTTACTCCTCACTGAAGGTCCATCTCTCTGCGGTGTTGGCCTACCACCTTCCGGTGGAGGGCAAAACCCTAGCTCAGCTAGAGGTTTCTAAAACCTTTCTGAAGGGGATCCTTCATATAAAACCTCCGGTCCGGAATCCTCTTCATCCCTGGGATCTCAATTTTATGTTGGAAAAGCTTACTTTGCCCGCCTTTTGAACCGGCAGCAAGATGCAATATGCATTTTTTAGCATGGAAAACGCTTTTTAGTTGCTATTACTTCAGCTTGAAGAGTTTCAGAGCTTAAGGCTCTAGTTTGCAGAGAGCCTTATTTAATTTTCTACAGGGATTGGGTGGCCCTGCGGACTAATCCTTCATTCTTTCTGAAAGTGGTTTCAGAAATTACTCTAAATCAGAGTGTTGAATTGCCAGTGTTTTTTTCAGAGTACTCCCAACAGGGGGGAATATATTCTTCACACCCTTGACGTGCACAGGATTTTGAGGTACTGTATGTCTCAGACTAAAGAGGTTCAAAAATCGAACCAGCTCTATGTTGCCTTTGCCTCCCAGTGTCAGGGCAAGGCAATCACGAAACAGACTCTGTCTAGGTGGCTGGCTAACTGTATTCATTACACTTACTAGAAGTATGAAAAACCCCTTCCGGGGGCAGTCAAAGGCCACTCCACCAGGAGTGTGGCTACCTCTACCACCTTTTTTAGGAATGTGTCCACTGCGGACATCTGTGCAGCGGCCACTTGGTCTTCTGTCCACATCTTCACTAAGCATTACAGTTTAGACGTTGCCTCTAGGCGTCAAACTGGCTTTGACCTTGCAGATTTGCAAGGTCTTCTATCTTGAACAGACCCTTAGTTGGCAGACATCTTTCTCCTCTCGGAACCTCATCTCTGACTCCTTATCTTATGTTAGACTGCTTGGTATTCAGTCCTATATGTGAAGACCTACTGCAGAAACCCTCTCAAAGTAAGATATAGTAGTTACGTAAGAACTTACATAACAGTAGATCTTCGAGAGAGGTTCCTGCAGTAGGTCTAGTTTCCCACCCACCTTCCCCCAGCTCGAGTTTTTACTTTGTTCCATACCCAGGATGCTGTCTCCTCCTGGGCTCAGGGTAGCAGGAGTCTATTACTCCTCTTTTCTGCTCTCTTTATTTAGGTCTTCGGTGGAAAAGAACTGAAGGGCAGGCTCGTGGGGTGCCGCTGCCAGTTGCTAGCTACAAGTTTGCCATGCGGTTCTGATGCCAAGGGGCACAGTCCTATGTATAAAGACCTACTGCAGGAACCTCTCTTGAAGATCTACTGTTACAGTAAGTTCTTACGTAACTGCATATTTACAGGTGAGTAACCAGTTTTTTCCCTCCCTTCCCTCTAATTCAGATAGTGCCACTCAGGCTGCACAGGGATGGGGAACTCTTGATACTCATTACTCCTCTATGGCCTCAGCAGGTCTGGTTTGCCTTACTACAACAGCTGGTGGTAAAACCCCCAGTACCTCTGCCCCTCTGCAAGGGTTTGTCGTCACAGTAACAGGGAACTTTGGTCCATCCGGACCTGAAGTCTCTCCATCTGCATGCAAGGCTCCTGAAGTCGTAGACATAGCTCTCTCTGTGGTTTCCCAAAAAGTGGCAGATTTTCTGGTTGCTGCTACAAAGCCTTCCACTAGATCCACGTACTGCATAAAGTGGAAGCAGGTTGCTTTATGGGCCGCTTCTCACCACCTAGATCCATTCACCTGTCCAGTTAATCAAGTTCTAGAGTGCCTGCTGTCCTTATCGGATTCCGGCCTGTAGTAGTCCTGTATCAGAGTGCACCTGGCTGCCATATCAGCGTTCCATGTGCCTATAGATGGTAGTACCATGGCTCATCTGGAGGTAACACATACGTTCTTGAGGGCATTCTATATTTAAAGTCACCCATTTGCAATCCAGTCCCAGCTTGGTACCTAAATTTTATTTTGGAAAAACTACTTTGGCTCATTTTCAGCCAGCCACAACTTGTGGCTTACGCGTTCCCTCTTAGAAAGCATTGTTTTTGATTGCAGTCACTTCGGCTCGAATGATTTCAGAGTTGCAGGCTGTAATGTGTGAGGCTCCTTATTTGATTTTCCACAGAGTCTTTGCGTACTAATCCTAAATTTCTACCAAAGGTGGTCTCTGAATTTACTTTAAATCAAACCATCCACCTGCCAAGTGTATTATCCAGAGCATGCCAATTCAGGGGAAGCATTGCTTCATACTTTGGATGTGCATAGAATACTCGAGTGCTGTACACACCGTACCAAGGGCTGCAGGAAGTCCTCATGGCTTTTTGATTCGTTCGCCTCTGGGAAAGAGAGCACCCTGTGTTCGAAACAGTACTTGTCCAAATGACTAACAGACTGTATTATTTTTGTTACTGCACGTACAGTAAGTAACTTCCTGGTATGGTTTGTGGTCATTCCACAGGAGGCATGGCCCCTTATGTAGCTTGGTTTGTTACTGCACGTACGGTAAGTAACTTCCTGGTATGGTTTGTGGTCATTCCACAAGAGGCATGGCCCCTTATGTAGCTTGGTTTTGGATTGTATCCTCTGCAGAGATCTGTGTAGCTGCCACCTGGAGTACTGTCCACACTTTCACCAAGCACTGCAGTTTGGACATTGTGTCTTGTAGATGGGCTGGCTTTGGCCTAGCTGTGCTACAAGGCCTGCTGTAATAAGCCAGTTGCATATTTACCTTAACAGTAGATATTTTTGCCGGGGGTCATCCAGGGAGGGAGAGGATTGAGTGTCTGAAGGACAGTTCCCCTCTCCTGGGAAGGGGTGGGACTGGAGACCAGTGCATACCTGGCCCCTAGCGGTGTCTGGAGTCTGGCACACCGGCTCCATAAATACAGGAGAGCGTAAGTGGAGCAGATGCCTGGCGTGCCGCATACGGAAGTGTGCACAGCTCGGCCACTGGTATCATTGCACGCTGCTGCCACGCACTGGGGACAGGGAGAAAGCAGAGGATGAAAAATCCCGCCGACCAGCGAATGATACTGCCCTTCGCAGGTGCCACACTATTAGCTGGCACCCCTCAAGAACCCAAGGAGGTGAGTTCTGGAGGATGCCAGGTGATGGGATCATGGGGCAGGTGGACGGGGGCCAGTCAGTGGAGGGAGTTAAAAATCAAGTATTAAAAAAAAAATAAATGAACAGATCTTTTGAGAGAATCTCCTTCATCAGGTCATGACTTCCTTCCCTCCATCCCTCTTTTTGGTTCTGCAGCACTGGACTTCTGTAAAGCTATATTCATTCTTTCATCTTCTAGCCCGGTTTGTCGAATGCAGGGTTCCCTAGAGGAAGGCCCTCCGAGCAGATCTCTGGTGGGGAACTCAGGAGAGGAGGGGCCGCCCATGTTTCCTTATATACGCTGATGACTGACCTCATTGTGCGTAGCCCTTGGTAGGTGCTTGCAAAAGTTTTCGTGTGGTCCCAGAGCCTGGCAGTTATTAGTTTCTAAGGTGTGGCCTGATAAGAGATTCTCTCAAAGATCTATTGTTACAGTAGGTACATAACTGTTCTTTTTTGAGCCAGGGACCCCGTTGGCGGTGTGAGGTGAGCCGGCATACAGACAGGTGGGAGGGAGGTGAGTCAGGTTTTTCCCCAGCCTGTGAGGGTATCGTGGAAGACCCTGATGAATGCACGCAGTGTGCTGTCTGCCTTAGTGTGATGACATCATCCTCCCTCAGTTGCTGGCTCCAGCTTGCAACTCTTAGCGTGTCACCCAAGTGGCAGTACTACAGCGGTGGTCAGAAGCCCTCCTCCCTCCCTCCCTGAGGAGGCAATATCCAGTTGTGGTACACTTCACCATCCTCCCGGAGGACCATCCAATGACCCAGGCATATTTCCAAACCTGGGTTGCTAGTGTCATGAGTGGTAGTGCTACTGGCAGCTCCAAGATGAACATGGTAACAACCGCTAGCCTCTCCTCATTACTCCTATACCCCAAACCCCTGATCATTTTGGTGTCTGTTTTACACCCACTTGACTACCTCAGTGTCATCATACTTGTGCTGAGGAGCCCATACCTGCACGTAGTATTCCAGCTGAGGTATGACCAGGGCCTTGTAAAGTGGCAGGATTACATCTGTTAACCTTCTGTAACCTCCCCCGCACTTCCCTGCACTTCTCTTGACAGTGGCAGCACAATGCCCACCATGCTTCAGCCTGTTACCTTTTATGACTCCTAGGTCCTTTTACTTCTTCACCTAAGCAAAAGCAGCCCTACATAGTGTGTAGGTCCTATCTGTGTTTTTCCCCTCCAAGTGTAGTACCTTGTATTTGACTACCTTAAGTCTTGAGACTCCATGTGTCCATCTAATCACCCAGCTTGTTCAGATCCTCCTGAAGTTTGTCCCGCTCTTCAAGGGAGCCCCACAGCCTGTTGAGCTTAGTGTCATGAGCAAAACTAAGCAGCCTACTAGAGACCCTAGCTTCCAGATCGTTGATGAAAATGTTAAACAGTAGTGGCCCCAAAACCGTTCTCCGAAGGACATCGCTTAGTGCTCCTCAGCAGTTGGAGTAGTACCCTTTAACACAACTCTCTGCTTGCAACACACAAGCCAATTAGCAGTCCACCTTGTGTATGCCTCTTGTATACCACACTGGTGTATTGTGGTCAGAATCTTGTCATATGCCACGGTTTCCAAAGTCCATGTACACTACATCTGGCCTTGTTCTTTGATCACCCCCGGAAGAAGGTGATCAGGTTGTGACGTGGTTAAGAACCTAGACCTCCACCAGGTGTTCTGTTATTCTGTCTTTGATAATGGCTTCCAGAGCTTTGGACAGCACTGATGTCAGGCTGACAAGCCTGTAGTTGCCTGAATCAACTTTGCCCCATTGTGTTTTTTCTTATGCTTTTTTCCTCCCTAAAGCTGGCCTCATGCAGCCTCTTTACCTCCTCAACTTGCAGCTACCTCCTCAGGAATTACCTCAAAGTACCGCATAGATCTGTCCCCCCTCACCCCCAGTGGTAGGGCTGGGAGGGATGGTCATTTTGCCGCCCCCCCCTCCCTGGGACAGCACCCAGATTAGGCAGTACTGGGTGGTAGCATGGGTTGGGCAGCGGGCCGAGCATCATTCATTGACACCATTTTCTGTCCCCTGGCCTGCAGCATGCAATGACGTGCCATGGAGGCCATCCAGATCTTTTTGTTGACAGTCTTGGTTTTAAGGAACAGATTTAATCATTTATACTTCTCCATGGACCGTCCTCCCTTCTCTGCAGACTGGCAGGATTTAAAAACGTGTCACTGCCATGAGTGCTGTAATGTATTTAGTCATTTTGTCCCTAATATGTCCCAATAACTATTGTAACGCATCATCAAGACATGCTTGTAAGCATCTTCCCAGAATCTCCACCACTTGCACTCTAATTTACATACCTGTACTTTCAACAGCTGAAGAGTTTTCAAATTACCAATGTGCACTTTGATGACATAGTCACACTGCATTCCTGGATTAGTGCCAAAAGAATTGATTTCCACCATGAGTGTCAAATTACAGATATCCACAGCAGAGGTGGGTCATCGAGAGGATGCTTCTGCAAGAGCCAAGGTGTCCAGTCAACTTAGAAATCTTCTTGGACCCAGGTCCCTTGCAGCTCAAATCTAAATCCCCTCCACAGTCAGTAGAGGCCTAATGGGGGCCCAGCAGTTGAAGCTTGTGGTGTAGTGATTTCAGACAGCCACGGAGGGTAGAGTGATCACTGCTGTTGAAAGCCACATTAAATCTAGATGGATGCGAAGGCAAAGTGACCAGTTGTCAGATGCTAGGTGGAGGGAAGCATCTCAAGTCTGAGTTACTGCAGTTCTTTATAACTAGGTTACTGGTAAACAGTGCATCCTCTGCCTAGCATCGCTGACCTGTTTTGGAATGTTTGCACATTTTAAATCTGTCTGTTGATCTAGACTGCTTCTAGCCAAGAGTGATGCGCCGCAGTATGGAGGGGAAACCACAAAAGGCTGTCAACTCTGTACAGACTTGGTGCATATTAATGAGGAAAGAACAGGCATCCATAATTGAGCAGTCATCAGCATATATAGAATTCCTTTAGTCACTGACTCTTAAATCAACTGTTACTGTAATGCAGTGGATGGGACAGGCCTAATAATGAAGTGTGTCAACAGATTTGGAAAGCAACATGATCTTATGGTCAGGACACAGAGCTTCAGGTCAGGAGTCTTGATTATCAACCTGGCTCCACCACTGTTCCTCTGTGTGACTTGAGCACGTCACCTGACTGCTTGGGCATCAGTTTATTACCCCAGCTATAAAGTTATGTAAAAGCAGATCCCCCCTCTACAAATGACATGTTGCATCTTGATTTGGCCACCCTGGGTAAATACATCTGTAAATAAATAAATGAATAATTGTTTATTTTCATGTAGCCAACTATATTCAGTATTTTTAAACAGTTGTGCAACTTAGTTCCTATCTTTTTATTATTTTAAACAAGCCTCCTTCAGCGACTGGATACAAAGTCAAGGGAAATTTCCAAGATAGCAGCAGATATCACCCAGAAGATCTCACTCCAGCAGGGTATGGAGAGGAAGAAGGTGATTCAGCATATCAGAGGAATGTATAAAATCAATTTAAGTGCCAGCAGGTACTGGCAAGAGCTAGTCCACCAGTTTGCACATGACCGGTAAGTGTGACTTGTATTACATTTAAACATTATAAAATGAAATAACTCGAGGTCATTTCTTAAAGCCCAGTCTACAGAAGGGCAGGTAGGCATACAAGTGATTGTGACATCCCTTCCCCTCCCATCCCCGCTACTTGTCCGTGAAAGACAACATCTGCAGCACATGGGACACCCCTGTCTGCAAGCACAAAGCACTGTTCAGCTGCCTGAGGGCAAAGCATGGCCAAACACTGGGTTTCCAAGTGGAATCCCTGGTCAGTCATCCAGTAGATCCCTGCATAGTGCATGCACAGAGGAGGATGAGATATGGGCAGTTCCCCTTTCCAATGGGAATACATTTTCTAAACATTAGAAGACTGTCTCCAGTTCTCCTATGAGGCTGCAGAGAGCTGAGGAGCACTGTGGGCCTACACGAGGTGTACTTCATGTTGTGAAGAGCTGTGAAACATGGCTGTAGCCCCTGCCTGCCTCCCTCCCCACCCTGGCCCAGTCACCTGCAATGGTTCAAGCAGGACTGGGCCAGGACAGCATTGTGGTGCATGCATGGGGAGGTTGAGGACACCATGACATGCTCCACAAGTGAGGAGTGGGCACGTAGAAGTCAGACGAGGCTCTTCGCACACCGAGGACTCTATTGATCAGGCCCTTAAAGAGCTCCTGACGTCTCAGGGAAAGCTTTGGAAAGCAAAATATTTAGACACAGTTCTGCATGTATTTCGTGTATCTCTCCTATAGATTTCTCCTTGCCCTTATTTATAACCGAGGAAATTTGAGTGGAAACTGAATATTTATCCCATAGAGTTCATGTCAGCAATAAGACACGATGGGGTGCACATGGAACAGATTTTACCACATGCCCAGGGGCGTAGCCTCATTCCTTCAGTCCCTAGAAGTGCAGTAAAATCTGATCTTACTTCAAGAGGGCTCTTGTAGTAGATATTCACTAGTAGAACTAAGCTGTCAGGCGTAAGGACCCCACAGAAAAATCTTCTAGCTAGCAGTCTCTGGCGGAGACCACCCCTGATGTCACCTGACTGACGTCAGCGCATCAGTATAAAGGGGCAGTTCCCACACCCACCTTCCAGTTCTTTCCTGCTGTTGGCTTGCGCAAGTCGATCCTCATGGAAGAACAGGGCTGCTAACGTTGCCATATTGAATGAGTATTTGCTCCTTATTCCTTTTTCTTTCAAAGTTTTTCAGTACCTTTTTCTCTGAAATTGTTTTCAGTCTGGCTGTGTGTGTCATCTCCATCAACTTCCGACTCGCATAAGAACAAGTGCGACTCGTGTGGAACCCAGCTTCCCCATAAGGACCGCCCCTCTCTCTCTGCCTCTTTTGTCTGGGCCCTGACCCCCACGTAGAGGAGTGTGAACACTGCCAGAAATTCAGTTCGGCTACCCGTAGACGTAGGCAGCAGTCCCTGGAAGCCCACTTTTTAAAGCAGAAAATGGCCTCCATGGAAAAAGAATTGAAGAAACTCCGGCAGGCGTCGTCTTCTCCCGAGGGCCACCATAAAAAGAAAAGGGACAAAGAGAAGCATAGGTACCGGGATGCTTCATCCATAGCCCCGCCAACTCTGGCTGGAGTCGCGGCCTTACAGGTGACCTTCTCTCTGGGGGACCATTCTCCGACAGCCACCTTGGTGGTGTCCAGGCATGTGTCGCCCCCTTCCCCCACCGCCGGGCCCAGGCTCGAGTCCGGAAGGCGCCTCCGGGGCAAGGGAGGCCTCCATTCCCATTCGGCCCGCTTCCTCTAGGCCTCTCAGTGTGAGTGGATCAGGTAAGTCAGGCTCAGACACTGCCAACTCCCACACAAACGGGGCTGTTAAGCTGCACGTCGGCCCCTCAGACAGACACACAGCCTGCGACCCCCTCATCAGGTCCTGATTCTACCCCTGATGCCGGGGCGTCGCTGCAGCTGATGACAGATCAACGGCTGCCGGAGGCACCTCCATGTGTCCCCCCCTTCTCCTGCCTACGGAGACGGTCCCTCCTTCATCTGTGGGGGACGAGGACCAGGAGATGCTTCTGCCATCAGGGGAGCCACCACGTCTCCCTCTGTTCCCTTCTGTTTTCCAGGGCCCGACAGACGACCACAAGCTCTGCCTTCAGGGCTCGTTTTTCTGGACCCTCCAGCAGGGCCCTCTTTTCCAACTCCCCCGCCTATGGCGCTGATGCAGCGTCCATCAGCCCCTCCGGTTGGGCCTCCGACAGGACTGTAGAATCCTTTGGGATAACCAATGCCGCATTTTCCGATTCCAGGGTACCCAATGCCGGGGTTTCCTGGCCCAAGTTACCCACTGTCGGATTTCAGTTACCTGTATTACGGGTTGCCAAGCTACTCTTTTCCTCCTCCTCCTCCTCAACCGCAGGTGAAACCTGTAAGCTGTCCTGTTCTCATGGTGGGCTGAGGCCAAATCTCAGCTCATGTCAGAGCTTGACAAGCACCAGCCGACATCAGACCCATTGCCAGTTCCTGGACATCCGCTGACGGAGACCCTCCCGCCCATACCAGATGTCAGACCAGAGCCGTCTGCCGGCTCTCGCCCCAGGGAGTTCTCCTGTCCAGTGGATGTTTCCCGAACAGTTGAACTCCCTCTTCCTCCTTTCAGCTCGTCAAGCTCCAAGGAGTCATCTGTGTCCGACAGTGACTATGAGCCCTCTGACCCAGGGAACAAGCCACACACTCCAAAGACCCCCAAGCCGAAGTACTCTCCCAAACCCCCAAGAGGATCCTTCTTTTCAAACAACATGAAGTCTTGCTATATTATAGACATTAGCAGTTTGATCCAGCTCTAGAACTGCCCGGAGTAAAATGGTTAAAACCATTCCAAAATAGTATTTGGCACGAGAGCAGCTCTATCTGTGTCATTTCAAACTTGAACTGTCAGATTCTTTACTCGCCTCAGTGAACAGTCGCTCCGGAGATTTCTCCTTCTTGGCCGTTCATTTCTCAGTTTAAAAAGTGTTTTCTCGGTTGGATTTAACCGAGAATAGTTTTATTTTAACCGCAAAACCGTTCGGTTCAAGCTCTGTCTGTGGTAACCGTAAGTAAATGAAGGTTTTGTTTGTGTGGAACTTGTAAGTTATCGGTTCGGTTTGAACCGATCAGTGGGTTTAAAACTCATTTAAAACTAAAAGTTACTATTTTAGAGTCTTGTTCGGTTCTTATCGGTTCTAAAAAAAGCGGTTTATTACGTTTTTCCAATACTCCCTAATGCGGGTTAGGAACCGATAAGGGTGTCTTGCCTGGCACTGCCGTTAAAGGGCAAGTTTTTGGTTAGGCTGGCATTATGTCTGAGAAACCCAAAAGAAAACCGGGCCCACTGGGTTTCAACACTGTGATGTTTGTGGGAAGTCTTTGCCAAGGCTGACCCACACACCACATGTGTATATTGTCTGGGGTTTGACCACCTCCAGTCAGACTGCCAGGTATGTAAGAATTTCCCTGCAGCCACCCTGGAAAAAAGATTTGGCAGGCTCAGGGAACGAGAGGCCAAAAAGTCCGCTGACCCAGATGGCCAGCCCGGTTCGGTGCCAACCGAACCAGAGGGAGTGCCCTCTGACCAGGGCCAGACTTACTCGGGCAAAAGAAAAGATGGTTCTGAGGAACCAATTCCAGTAAAGAAAACAAGAAAATCAGCAGGTCTGGAGTCCAAAATTCCTTCTCCAACTGCTGCAGAGATAGCAAAAGCCATACAAATTGTCCAGTCACTGTCTCAGGGTCCGTCCGAACCACCACTATCTGGTAAAAGGTCGGTTCGTCTGGTCCCAGTGGTTCAGGATTATGATATTGAGGAATTTTATGAACCAGAGGAGGGGGAGGAGGATTATGAACAGTATGAATGTGCTGGGAAGGTCTGGGTGTGCCCATTGAACCGACATCTCCCCAGACAGACCTTTAGAATCTCCCCTATGCTGTCTGAGTCCCCATCTCATTTTATGTTTTATAAAAGTTGCTGAAACCCTCCAGCTTCCTTTAGAAGAGGCTGTGTGGATGAGCAAGAGGAGCCTGATTTTGTAGAAATGATGGATATTCCAGAGTCTAGGAGATTGTCTATTCCTTTACATAAGTCTTTTAGGAAACAAACAATTAAAATTTTAAAAGCTCCTAATTCTGTGCCTCCTGTAGATAAAAAGATGGACAGAAGGTATACATTGTCAGGCCCTGATACAGAATTCCTTCTCAGCAATGCAGTCATGTTGGTAGTTCAGGCTGCTGCCTGTGATAAAGCTAATATTCCCTTGGCTTACATCCTCCTGACAAGGATTCCAGGAAGATTGATGCCATGGCAAAAACAGTATGGCAGCCTCTCTGGGACTCAGGCAAGCAAATTATATGGCTTATGTAGCTAGGTATCAGAAATCTAGATGGGATACTGTTATGCAATTGGCCAAGCAGGCCCATGGCCAGCTGGCTAGTGAACTAGAACAGGTGGCTGCTGATGGCATTGAAGCCTCTAAGGTTCAGTTTCATGCAGCTGTGGATGTTAATGATGTTTCTCTAGGGTCATGGCCACATCTGTAGCTTTTCGTGAGGTTGGCCTGGCTCAGGTGTACTAGTTTGTCACAGGATACCAGACTAAGGCTATGGATTTTCCTGTGGTGGGAAATTCTGTTTGGAGACAGACAGAGAATTACATGAAGAAGATGGATGAATATAGGACTACTTACAAGAGTGCCCAGGCTAAGGAGCGCAAGCCACTCCTCAAAGGCATGCCCCAGGGGTAGGGGTAGGCCTTTCACAGGCCTTCTACCAGACTCAGGCCTCCTCTGCCTATGCTCAGAGGGGCTTCTTCAGAGGCAGGGGCAGACGAGGGTGGGCAGATCTGCTCCCACCCCCCAGCCTAAAGCTCCTGCGAAACAGGCACCCTAATGGGGTGCCCAGGGCCGATTCTCCTGTACCAGTGGGGGGCAGGCTGGCTTACTTCAGTCAGAATTGGGCTTCTTTAACCTCAGACAAGTGGGTTCTGGAAGTAGTAAGCCAGGGTCTGGTTCTCAGCTTCAAAAAGTTTCCCAAGTTGAGAAGCAGATTTTTTCTACCTGCAAGTGCTTCAGAGACCCTCGCTCTGGAAACAGAGGTCTCATCCCTGTTAGCTCTCAGAGCAGTAGAAAGGGTTCCTCCCCTGCATCAGGGCAGGGGTCTGTATTCCAGATACTTCCTTACCCCAAAAAAGACAGGAGAATGGCGGCCCATCTTAGATCTCAGATATCTGAACAAGCATCTTTTGAAACCAAAGTTCAAAATGGTAACTCTGGCAATGATTTTACCTTCCCTAAGGCCAGGGACTGGCTAGCCTCCCTAGACCTCAAGGATGCCTATTTCCATGTCCCAATCAGAAGATCCCATTGAAAGTACCTCAGATTCGAACTGCCCTCAGGTCATTACCAGTTCAGAGCAATGCCCTTCGGCTTTACCTCTGCTCCAAGGGTATTCACAAAGTGTCTAGCAGTGGCCCACTTAAGGAGGCAGAGGATTGCTGTTTTTCCCTGTCTAGACAACTGGCTCATTGTAGGCCAGTCCCCAGAACAGGTAAAATCTCGCCTGCAGGTCACCCAGCAGCTTCTCACCTCCCTGGGTTTTCTGCTAAACCTACCAAAGTCGGTTCTGGAACCAGTCCAGGTACTCACCTTTTAGGGGCAGAATTGGACACAAAGCTAGCCAGAGCCTTTCTTCCCCCAGAAAGGGTAAGGAATTTAGTGGCTCTGGCCTCTTTTTTCACTCTGCAGGTCTCGACCAGCAAGACACTTTCTGCAGCTCCTGGGGCACATGGCTGCATCCACAGCTGTTGTGCAGGGAGCCAGATTTCAGATGAGAGACATTCAGTTTCACTTGAGAACCCTTTGGTCTCAGAGAAGAGACCCCCTTTCCAAGTTGGTCCCAGTGACTGAACCTTGATCCTAGCTCCAGTGGTGGCAGGATCAGAACAATTTAAGAGCGGGGTCCCTTCATTTCCCTTCTCACGACTTGACTTTCACTACAGATGCTTCCCTTCTGGGTTGGGAGCCACATGGGCGACCTTTCCACTCAGGAGTTTGGTCCCCAGGAATCTCTGCTCTACATCAATTTGCTGGAACTCAGAGCTGTCTTTTAGCTCTTCAAGCTTTTCTGCATCTGTCCACGACAAGGTGATACAAGTCAGAACAGACAACACCACAACAATGTGGTACATCAACAAACAGGGGGCACTCGGTCTTGCCTTGTGCACCGAGGCAATGAAGTTGTGGTCTCTGGCCTATTCCTGAACACTTCCCTCATAGCAGTTCATCTTCCAGGGAAGGACAATGTCCTAAGCGGATACCCTCAGCAGGATTTCCCAGGGCCATCATGAATGGTCCCTGGATCCTCAAGTGCTGGGGATAGTTTTTGCCAGGTGGGCATCCTCAGATAGATCTTTTGCAGCCCCAGACAATCACAAACTTCCTCTGTTCTGTTGCAGGCCTCCAGTGCTGGGCTCAGTCTCCTGGATGCCCTTCTTCTGGATTGGGAGGAAGCTCCTCTATGCTTTCCCCCTTTCCTCTCTATTCAAAGTACTAGTCAACATCAGATCTCAGCCTTGCAGGGTGATTCTGATTGCCCCGGATTGGGCCAGGCAGCCCTGGTACCCTCCTGTCTCTGACAGTCCATCTTCCCTGTGCCTCCCCAGGAATCACAATCTGTTGACTTGTGCCCAGGAAGGGTTTGGTATCCGGACCTCAATCCCTCAACCTCAAGGCCTGGCTCTTGAGGAGTTAGAGTTTGCTGATTTACACCTCTCTCAGGGTGTTCTTGAGATCCTAAAGGCTTCCAGAAAGCCTTCCACTAGGGATACTTATAGTTCTAAATGGAAAAGGTTTTCCATTTGGTGTGCTGGGAAAAATATTTCCCCAGAATCTGCTGAATTGCCCATTTTGTTAGATTACATGGTACATCTTAATTCCTTGGGTCTCAGACCAGCTACCCTGAGAGTTCATTTGGCAGCTGTGTCTGCTTTTGTGTCAGCAGGAAAGTCATCCCCTCTTTCCTCTCATCCTGTGTTTTCCAAGTTTTTTAAGGGATTACTCCATACTAATCCTCCCTTTCGGGAACCGGCCCCTGCTTGGGACCTTAATGTTTGCATTGCCCAGTTAATGCAACCCCCCTTTTGAACCTCTGTCTTCTGCAGAGCTTAAGTACCTAACTTGGAAAACTGTTTTTCTAGTGGCTATCACTTCTGCCAGACGCATAAGTGAATTGCAAGCCTTGTCAGTGGAGACTGACTTTATTTCTTTCCACAGGGATAAGGTAGTCCTTAGGACTAATAGGAAGATTTTGCCTAAGGTGGTTTCAGATTTCCATCTTAATCAATCTATCTCCCTTCCAGTATTTTTCACTGATCACTCCTCTTCGGGTGAGAGGAGGTTGCACAGCCTGGATGTTAAGACAGCTCTTAGTTATTATATAGAGCGTACCAAAGGTCACAGGTTCGAATCCCTCCAACTTTTCCTTACCCATGGTGAAGTTGGGAAAGGCAAACCTGCCACTAAGAGATCAGTAGCCAGGTGGATTGTCTCTTGTATCCAATTTTGTTATCAGAAAGTGGGCAGAGGCCCCCTGGTTTGAGGGCTCATTCTACCAGGGTACAGCTGCGTCTCTAGCTGCTGCCAGAGATATCCTTTATTAGAGATTTGCCAGGCTGCTACTTGGAAAAGCGGTACACACTTTTTACCAGCATTACTCCCTGGATGTCCAGGCCAGGAGAGATGCTCGGTTTGGCACAGCTGTTCTTCAGAGCCTATTCCTAAGTAGGTTTTGCCCTCCTCCATGGAGGTACTGCTGTGTATTCTGCTAATGTCTATAATATGGCAAGACTTCATGTTGTTTGAAGAAAAAATTACTCACCTTAGTAATGTTGTTTCTTCTAATGGAGTCTTGCTATATTATAGACCTCCCCAACCTGCCCTCTCAGAACCTCTACTTGGTGGGTGCGGGCAACTTAGTGTGGGCACTACTTATGTTCTTTTAGCATTTTGTCCCCTTTGGGACTTTGGGGGTGTGTATGTGTACGTGTGTGTGTTTTATTATACTTATGTTCCATTTTCATATTATTAGAATGGTGTTAGTATTTCTGGTCCCCTGACTTGAGTCTTGGGTGTTGGGACCATCAATGGTTGTTATTATTTAGGTAGCCATTTGGCTAGTGTAGGTTACAGCTTCCACACAGACCTTAGTGAGTTTGGCTCGTAAAGATCTGACAGTTCAGGTTTGAAATGACACAGATAGAGCTGCTCTCGTGCCAAAATTCTATTTTGGAATGGTTTTAACCATTTCACTCCGGGGCAGTTCTAGAGCTGGATCAAACTGCTAATGTCTATAATATAGCAAGACTCCATTAGAAGAAACAACATTACTAAGGTGAGTAATTTTTTCTTCTGGAGCTGCTAAGTAAGATTCAGGCAGCCTATGACTGAAAGACTGTAGAACAAGATCCACAATGGCAGAGGTTTGCTGACCACCTGGACCTGGCAGAAACCTCTCCCACCTTTATTCCACTCTGGATCAAACCTCACGAAGATTTGATCACCACCATTTGGAAGCAACCTTCCTCATTAGCTTCCGCTTGACCATAAGGCAGATAGACTTTACCAGCCCCCGGAAGGCAGGTATTTTCTCAGTCTTCTCCCAAAGGCGGATTCTGTGGTTATCAGTGCTGCCCATGACAGAACCGCTAACCCTAAACACGTGAGCTCCTCTACCTTGACCAAGAATCTAAGCAACTAGACCAGTATGGTAGGAAAGTGTTTGCTTCCTCTACCCTGGGCATTTGGGCTCTTTATTATGTCACCCATATGGGAGACTACCAGAAGTCAATTCTCAGTCAGGTGAAGTCTAAGTTGGACTCTCTCCCAGACTCTCCTATTAAACAGGAGCTAGGGGACCTTGTTCGCTCGGCAAGGTCTGCATGTAGACATATGCTCAGAGCCACCTGGACACTGCAGGCCGAAGTCAGGCATCCGCCATCAGCTTCCATTGCCATGATTTGCTTCGCATTTTAGGCCTGGTGCCCAAGGTTCAATCTGCCATCCAGGACGCCCCTTTTAGGGGGTCGGCCCTCATTGGTGGTGATGTCAAAGTCATCATCACTGACCTTCAAGACAAAGGTAAAGCTTTGAGGTTGGTACAGTATATGTACAAGCCTTCTTAAGGGCAGAAGTGTTCTTTTCGACGTCAAAACAAATACATAGAGCTGCTGTGAGGGCAGCCAAAGCCCCCAAGCCAGGTCCTTGCAGGCTTCTGAGCTGCAAGCCACCGCTTCTGCCCTCAGTCTCCTGACTCATTGCCTCTCGCACTTTCTCTAGCCCCAGTCCAGAGGAGCAGGTTTCCTTCCACCTGCCAGAATGAGAGAGGATAAAAAGACTAGTGGGTGCTTCAACTCGTGTCAGAGGGTCACTCAATCGAGTTCACCCAGAAGCCCCCACAAAGCTCCACCAGCTATCTTACCCCCCCCCCCACTCCACCTTCCTTTTGTGTGGGAGGAGTTAGGCTCCCTTCTTCTGAAGGCCGCGATAGTGCTTGTTCCTCCATCGTATCAGGGGATGGGCTACTACTCACATTTCTTTCTAGTGCCCAAGAAGACGGGCGATCTGAGGCCCATTCTGGATCTCGGCTCCCTCAATCTATATGTGGAGTACAAGCGATTCAGAATGCTTTCCCTTCAGAGTGTTCTTCCCCTGCTGAGGTCTGGTCAGTGGCTATGCACTTTGGACATGCCGGATGCTTACCTGCATATCCTTATTCGCCCCTCCCACCGCAGGTTCCTCCACTTTTGTTTTCAGGGGGAACACTTTCAGTTCAAGGCCTTCCCCTTTGGCCTTTCCTTGACTCTCCGTGTGTTCACCAAATGTTTAGCAGTGGTGGCAGCCTTTCTGCGCACTCGGGTGGGGGGGCAGGTGTTTCCCTGCCTGGATGATTGATTGATAGCAGCCCCTTCCAGGGAGGACCTTCTTCGTTCCCTATCCATCACTCAGGAGACCTTTCTCAACCTTGGCATTACTATCAACAATGCCAAGTCGCATTTGATTCCATGTCAACGGCTGCAGTTCATTGGGACAGTGTTGGACACCAGCCTGGGCAAAGCCTTTCTTCCTCCAGACAGGATCAAGACTCTGCAGCAGCAAGTACGTTTCCTGGTTACTCAGAAACGTGTCCCAGCTTGGACTGTCCTTTGCCTTCTAGGCCTTATGGCGGCCACCATTCCAACTGTCCCTCTGGCCAGACTCCACATGAGGGTCTCACAGTGGACCCTCAGAACTCAGTGGGACCAAACCCTGGATGATCTGGATCACGAGGTTCTCATCTTGGATCCAATGATCAGGTATCTCAGCTGGTGGCTGGTTCCGGAGAACCTCCACTAGGGGGTTCCCTTCTGCTCTGCCAATCCCTCCCAAACCCTTACTACAGATGCCTCCGGGGCTGGGTGGGGAGCCCATCTTGGGCCACACAAGACCCAGGGGAGCCGGTCCCACAGCGAGCTACAGGGGCACGTCAGCATTCTCAAATTGAGGGTGGTCCTGTATGCGCTTCAGTCCCTACAACCCCTCGTCCTTCCAGGCCATCTTATAGTACAGTCAGACAACATGTGCGTAGTCTGGTACCTCAACAAATGGGGGGAACTCCTTCCTACCTCCTGTGCTGGGAGGCGATGACAGTGTGGTATTGGTCCTCGGAGCACAATCTACCCCTGACAGCGGTCCATGTGTCAGGAGTACAAAACATTCTGGCAAACACTCTCAGCCGCTCATCAGCCAAAGCTCACGAGTGGGAAATCAAGCAGGAGGTGGTAGACAATGTGTTCGCACAATGGGGCACACCACAGATAGATCTGTTTGCCTCCCCCAACAACGCCAAGCTTCACACCTTTTTCTCGCTCGCTCCAGGGCATGTTGTTTTCTGGCAGGATGCGATGTCTCTGTGCTGGAGGGACAGATTCGTTTACACTTTTCCTCCAATAACTTTGATCCTGAGAGTTCTGAAAAAACTCCGGGTGGAAGGGGCGCGCATGATTCTCATCACTCCCTTCTGGTTGAGGCAAGACTGGTTCTCTGTACTGCAACAGTTATCGGAAGAGCCACCTGTTCCTCTTCCGATATCCCGGGGCCTGCTGACCCAGGATCATGGGACCTTAGCTCATCCAGGCCTCAAATCCCTCCATCTACATGCCTGGCTCCTACAGACGTAGCCTCTGTTCACTTTGGCGTTTCACCTGAGGTAGTTGATATTCTGGTGGAGGCCAGAAAACCTTCCACCAGATCGACTTACGCCGTGAAGTGGAAGCAGTTTTCCATTTGGATCGGGTCCAAGGATCTGGAACCCTTTTCCTGCACAGTGGCCAGGATCCTGTATTATCTGAGGTACCTCTATGACTTGGGTCTCAGTTACTCCTCGCTGAAAGTGCATCTGGTGGCCATATCAGTCTACCATCTTCTAGTGGGGGACAAGTCAGTAGCTCAATTGGAAGTCTCCAAGACCTTCCTCAGAGGGGTTCTTCACTTGAAGCCCCCTATCCGTATCCCTGCCCCCCACCCCGGGATCTCAGTTTCATTTTTGGAGAAGCTCACGCTGCCCGCCTTTGAACCAGCAGCCGATGTTGATCTGCTTTTCCTTTCCTGGAAGATGCTGTTTCTCATGGCCATCACTTCAGCTCAGAGGATCTCCGAGCTTCAGGCCCTTATGTGCAAAATCCCTTATTTGATTTTCCACAGGGACAGAGTGGCCATGCATACTAATCCCAAATTCAAACCCCAAGAAATCTTACTGTATTCTGACAAATGCAGTATGGTCTCACCATAGGACTGCCCCAAAGCCGAAATGGTTAATAGAACCTATGCTAATAGTGGAATGTTAGGCTGGAGCTCAGTTTTCAAATCACTGTCCCTGGTTGCACTTCCTGCAACCATCAGATTCTTTACTCCGCTTGCCTCAGCAAGACGTCTCCAGAGACCTCTCCTTCACTCTAACTGAAGAGATTATTTTCTCGGTATATTTGAAAGTTGGTTTACTTTATTTCGATTTTTGAAGCACTGTCCTTGGTTCACAGATAGAATTAGTTAAATTAGTGTAGTTTTGGTAAGTCTCTTCGGTTCCTCCTCTGGTTTTTCCAACGGTAAGGAACCGGTATTATTTTACTTCATTTATTAGTTTAATTTAATTGTATACCGTCTGGTAAGGTTGTTTTTGGTAGATTTAAATTCAGCGGGGTAACTCTTGGTTTAATTCGGTTTTTAACAACCAGTAAATGTCACGGACCAAAAAGCGAACGGCCCCATAGGTTTTCAACATTGTACAGAGTATGGGGAACCATTCGCAAAGGCAGATCCTCATCTTATATGTCTGTTTTGTTTGGGGTTTGACCACCTCAAAAAGGACTGCGAGATCTGTAAAAACTTTCCTCAGTCGACACTTGAGAGGCACTTAAAATGATTGCAGGAGAAGATGTCTAAGAAGGCTGCTGAACCGTCTGCAGACAAATCGATTTTGAGCCAAAAGGAACCCGGAGGATCAGCCCTCTGACAACGGTGACCGTTTGTCAGTTAAAATGAGACCTGCTGACCCTGCCGCTAACCCGGCAACTGCAGGAAAGTTAAAAAGAAAAGAAAACACTCAATGGTTGAACCACAACCAAGTACCCCGGTTCCAACCGCTGAGGAAATAGTAAATGCTATTAAAATAATCCAATCCCTTCAACCAGTAACCCTTGTTCAGGTTCCGAAGCAACTGCAGTTGGACCCTTCAAATTCTATTCTGGTTCCCGGTTCCTTGAAACCCGAGTTGGACACCTTTGTGGAGGAATACGATGATGCTGACAAGGATGAGGAAGAGGATTACGGTGAACCCATTGATCCGGATATTTCACCGGATCCTCATTGTCCTGACTCCCCTGACAAGGGAACTGAGGACTATACCTTTCATTTTCAGTTTGTAAAATAAGTGGTTCAATCCCTGGACCTCCCCACACAGGAATCAACTGATGAGTATGAGGAAAAGGATTATTGGTATATGATGGATGTCCAGGCTCCTAAAAGAGTTTTACTGCCCATCCATAGGTCCCTGAAGAAGCAGGTCATGAAAATCCTGCATACCCCAACTTCCATATCACCAGTTGATAGAAAGGTGGATAAGAAGTATTGGGTGGCTAAGGGTGGGGCTGAGTTCCTCTTCGGACACCCTAGCCATGAGGGGGTGGTACAGGCATTAACCTGTCATAAAGTAGGCATTCCTCTGGCATCACATCCTCCTGATAAAGACTCCAGAAAACTGAATTCTGTTGCAAAGAAGCAATACTTGGGTTCCTCCCTGGCAATTAGGCAGGCTTCATACATGGCCTATGTTGCCAGGTATCAAAGGACACTCTGGGACACTGTGCTGGAGATTACAAAATCTGTGCCAACCCCTATGGCAGCAGAGCTAGAGGAAGCTGCTAAGAGAGATATAGAGGCCTCCAAGGTTCAGTTCAGGATGGCAGTGGATAGCAATGACACTGCAGCCAGACAGATGGCTTCCTCAGTGTCTCTTAGGAGATTTGCTTGGCTAAGGACTACCAGTCTTACCCAAGATACCCAGTCCAAAGCCATGGATTTTCCATGTGAGCCTTCGTCCCTGTTTGGACAACAGACAGAGGCTTACATGAAGAAGATGGACGAATACAAAGCAGCATATCAAAGTGCTGCTGCTAAGGATAAGGCTTCTACCCCCCAAAAGCAGCATGCCAGGGGTAAATAGGGGCAGACCTTACAGACCATTTTTCCAGCCTCAAGCTTAGCCACAATATCGGCAGCAGAGAGGATACTTCAGAGGCAGAGGCAGGAGGGGCAACAACCGAACCAGCCCCGGCACCCAGTCAGCACCTCAGAATAAGCAGACACCCTGAGGGATCTGCTCAGGTCACTTCACCAGTTCATGAAGGGGGCAGGCTGAACCTACTACCTCCAGGAATGGCAGTCCATCACCACAGATACGTGGGTCCTGGAGGTAGTAGGTCATGGCCTTGCATTCAGTTTCAAACTCAGTCCAAAACTGAGGGCAAGAGTTTTTCAACCTTTCTCCCCATCAGAGACACTCTTACTGGAAAGGGTGGTATTAAATCTGCTCATATTGGCAGCAGTGGAGCCATTTTCTCTCTCACAGAGAGGAAAGGGCCTCTACTCAAGATACTTCCTTACAACCAAGAAAATGGGAGTGGCGACCCTTTCTGGATCTCAGACACCTAAACAGGCATTTACTGAAACCAAAATTCAAAATGGTCACTTTAAACACAATTCTGCCAACCCTAAGGCAAGGAGACTGGTTGGCATCTCTGGATTTAAATGTTGCTTACTTCTGTATCCTAATAAGACAGTCCCACAGAAAATTACTCAGATTTAGACTGCCATCAGGCCACTATCAGTTCAGGGCAATGCCTTTCAGCCTTACTTCTGCTCCAAGCCTGTTCACAAAATGCTTGGCTGTGGTTGTGGCACACCTGCGAAGGCAAGGAGTGGCAGTTTTTCCATATTTGGACGACTGGCTATTAGTGGGGCAGTCTCCCCAGCAGATCAAACAGTCCCCAGGGTTGACACAGGAACTGTTATAGTCCCTAGGGTTCTTGATAAACCAGAAGAAGTCAATGTTGCAGCCAGTACAGCTCCTGGAGTTCATAGAGGCAGAACTGTATTCAGTCAGAGGAAGTGCTTTTCTTCCTCAGCTGAGGGCAAACACTCAGATACATCTAGTGGGCTCCTTCAAGCTTCACAGTCTCAGACCAGCCAGACATTTTCTTCAGTTGTTAGGCCACATGGCAGCCTCATAAAAAATAAATAAAAAAATTCCAGCACTCCAGAACAAATTCAGGGAGATTTTTTTTTAGAGTATTAAGTTTATTAACTTTTACATATTAAAGTATTCACATGCAAAAATTATGCATCATTTTCATAAATAAATGAAATGAAAAATTCTAGGGCTCCTAACACCCTTCCAGCCTCAGCGCTTCAGGGGAATGCTACCCCTTCATCAGGAGGTGTCAACTGCCGCAGTGTCAGGGGCAAGATTTCAGATGAGGGATATTCAATATCACCTCAAGCAATACTAGCACCAGAAAAGAGATCTGTTATCAAAGCTGGTCCCAGTCACACAAACATTCGTGCAAGCACTTCAGTGGTGGCAGGATCTGGAAAACCTCAGACAGGGAGTTCCATTTCTCCAAGAGCAGCCATCTCTGGTACTCACCACAGATGCATCCCTACTATGGTTGGGGGAGCATACTGTCCATGGTACTTGGCTCAAACAGAAATCATTGCTTCATATCAACCTGTTGGGGCTTAGGGCAGTGTTCCTAGCACTTCAGGAATTCGCCAGCATGCTGCAAGGAAAGGTGGTTCAGGTCAGGACAGACAACATGACCACTATGTACTACATCAATAAACAGGGAGACACAAGGTCCACACCCCTGTGCACAGAAGCTATCAGAATATGGACCTCGGCCTACTCCCTGAACATTTTGCTGTCAGCAGTCCATCTACCAGGAAAGGACAATGTGCTGGTAGATGCACTGAGCAGGATAAATCAGAACCATCACGAATGGTTCTTAAACTAGCAAGTACTACAGTTGGTGTTCAGAAGGTGGGGCACTCCAGAGGTGGATCTTTTGCTTCCCCAGACAACTACCAGCTCCCTCAGTATTGTTGCAGGCCCCCACTGAGGGGCTCAGTACCACTGGATGCATTGACCCTGAATTGGACAGGGAAGTTCGTGTATGCCTTCCCTCCCTCCCTTCCCATTGCTGCTGAGAGTCCTGAACAAGCTCATATCCCAGCCAGCCACAATGATTCTTATTGCCCCAGACTGGGCCAGGCAACCATGGTACTCTCTGGTTCTGTCCCTATCGGTAGCCAAGCCAGTCATCCTTCCCAGGAGGCACAATATTTTGACCTCCTGCCAGGGCAGGATCCTATACCCCAACCTATGATCTCTCAGGCTCAAAGCCTGGTTCTTGAGGACTTATAGTATGCAAATCTGAATCTTTCAGAAGGGGTCATGGAGGTTCTTAGGGTATCTGGAAAACCTTGTACCAGGAAGATTTATACTTCCCAGTGGAAAAGATTTTCTTTCTGGTGCAGGAACAAAAATCTGGATCACACCCAGGCTGGGTTATCAGTAGTCCTAGACTATCTGACCCATCTTCACTGCCTAGACCTCAGGCCCTCTACTGTGAAGGTGCATCTGGCTGCGGTATCTACTTACCTGTCAGCAGGTAAGCCATCCTTATCTGGTTGCTAATTCAGTGTTCCAAAAGTTCTTTAAGGGGCTGCTGCATTTGCATCCTCCCCATCGAGTTCCTACCCTTGTTTGGGACTTAAACATTTGCATAGCACAGCTTATGCAGCCCCCTTTCGATCCTGTGTCATCAGCTGACTTTATTTATTTATTTCAATCTAGGATTATAATACCTTTGAGCCGAGGCTCTTTAACACAGGTTCCACGTCAGCGTATGCAACAGTCATCATTTTTAGTTACAAACATATAGGCATTGACTTACAGACATGTAATAACCAGTACAAAGACTTGAGCTATGAGCAAGACGGGGGGGGGTGGGTGGGGAAGTGAGGGGAGGAGATCGAGGGGAGGGTAGGAGGTGTAGGGGGGTAAGGGGAGCACGGGAGGTGGTTGGAGGCAGGAGCAGGATTGAGATATGGGGGTGGGTGGGCAAGGGCAGGAGACAGTAGCCAGAGGGCCATGTCAAGGAATATGACAAGTGGCAGTTAGGGGGTAGACTGATTGTAAGTGCTGGGTGCTGGGGCATGTGCAGCTGGAATGGTTAAAATGTTAATGGGGCAATAGCAGGGTACAAGCAGTGAGAGGCGCAGCTTGGACTTGAAGAGGCCGAGTGTTGGAGCGGTCGCTATGTCGCTGCCAAGAAAGTTGAGCCAGTTGGATGCCCGATAGGCGAATGATCTTTATCCTTGAGTCGTTCGACATCGTGGAATATGTAATAGATGGGAATTGGATCTTCTTGTAGTGTTGTTCCTATGTCTAGGCTTAAGGAGGGCACAGACACCAGGTGGGGCAAGCCACATTATAATTTTCTTGGCCGTGGTGCAGGTTTGGTATTTTATGCATTTGTCCAGTTGAAGCCATCCAGATTGGGAATAAAGGTCATATGTGTGGGTACGGCGATGTGAGCCAGAGATGAGATGACAGGCCTTATTCAGGGAGCTCGCGATACGTTTGAGAACAGTGGTAGTTGCAGACCCATATATGATAAGACCATAACCTATGATGCTGACGATGGAGCTTTAGACGGCCACTGACTGTGCTTCTGGGGTTAGGTGTTTCCTGTGCCGGAATAATATGCCTAACATTGCTGATATGGACAGCATATGAGAGGTGGGGATCAAGGGTGAGGCCAAGGTACTTGAACGATTGTGTTTGCTGTAGGATGGCTCCTTGTTCGGTTGCAATGGAGAGGTGGAGTTGTTTGTTTTTGTTGTGGGGGCTGCAGAAGACCATAGACTTGTTTTTTTTTGCATTATGTGTTTATACCTTCCCCCTGTGCTTCACTGTCCCCCACTCCTTCAGGCTCTACAAGTTCCCTTCGTCCCCACTGACCTTAGCCAGCCCTCCTCAGATCGTAGCCAATCCCCGGGATATCCCAGTGTATCCCTATCACCAGGCGGTTCCCCCTCCTCCGAGGTGGAAGGGCACTGGGAGAGGGGAAGATCCCAGCACACACTTCATTAGGGCCCGGGGATGCTGCTGAGGAACAGGAGGCCCATGCCAGGTACTGGGGGCGCTCCGGTAATGGAGAGCCGTCATCTTGGCGGGCAGCGAGCAGGTTTTCCTGTTTCCTGCAGGCAGCAGCGTGGTGACGTCATGGCTGATGCCGACGTCCGCTCCTCCCTAACCCACTTTGGGGTCGCGTAAGGCCCTGTGATACTCCCAGCCTCCGCTAGGAGCCAGCAGGCGCTGGACTCATCCTCCCTCCCCCGGAGAAGGAGAGCTGTCACAGGACGCCCATCCTTCTCCCCTGGCTGCCCTCCAGTGATCCGGGCTCATTCCCGAACCTGAAACGCTGGCGTTGCAAGCAGAACTACAACCGCTACGCCGACGGGCCGGCGCCTTTTTTTTTTTCTGATTGAGAAGCAGTTTATGATTTAGGAACCAGGATTTGATGGAGGAGAAGGCCCGCTGAAGTTTATTTTGTAGTTGGATTGGATCATGGTCCGAGGTGAGGATCACAGCATCGTTGGCGTAGAGAATTATTTGTTCTGGGCAGCTGTCCGGTAGTGAGTTAAAGAATAGGCTGAAGAGGAGGGGTCCCAGAATGGAGCCCTGGTGGACTCCCGAGCGGACCGGTCTAGGGTCCGAGAGTGTATCAGTGATTGTTACTGTTTGGGACCGTTCTTCAAGGTAGCTCTTAACCAGCCAATGGAGTCAGTTGACAGCCCAGTGTTCTGGAGCTTGACAAGCAGGAGGCGGTGATTGACGGTGTTGAAGGCTTCAGTTAGGTCAATGTAGATTGAGCCTAGTAGTTCACCGGAGTCAAGTGCTTCTAAGTATGTGACTTGGAAGGCTGTGTTTTTAGTGGCCATCACCTCTGCCAGAAGGATTAGTGAGATTCAGGCGTTGTCTATGGAACCCAACTATGTGGCTTTCCATAGTGACAAGGTGGTCCTCAGGGCAAATAATAAAATTTCTTCCAAAGGTGATATCTGACTTTCACATTAATCAGTCCATCACCCTTCCAGTCTTCTTTACCGACCACTCCTCCTCAGGTGAGCATAGACTACATAGCTTGGATGTCAAGAGAGCTATTAGCTACTACCTAGAGGACACAAAAGGTCCCAGGGGGATATAACCCAGCTTTTTCTGACATATGGAGATGTGGATAAGGGTAAACCTGCCACAAAGAGATCCATAGCAAGATGGATTGTGTCATGTATCCAGTTCTGTTATGGCAAAGTGGGTAAGCAGCCCCAACAAGGGCTTAGGGCCCATTCTACTAGAGGGACTGCTGCATCAATAGCAGCTTCTGGAGACATCCCTGTTCCGGAAATCTGTAAAGCAGCTACCTGGAAAACAATTCACACACTCACCAAGCACTACTGCCTGGATATTCAGACTAGGAGTGATGCTAGGTTTGGCACAGCAGTTCTGCAGAGCCTGTTTCCTGAATAGGTCCTCTGCCTGCCTCCAAAGGCACTGCTTGGGTAGTCTGCATTAGTCAGAGTACAGTAAGATTTCCTGGGGTTTGAAGAAAACATTACTTACCATAGTAATCTTGTTTCTTCTAAGGGAATCTTACTGTATTCTGAGCTCCCACCCTTCCTCCCCCGGTAGGACCTATAGGGCTTTGGTCACTACCTGTATAACTGATGTTGGAAACCTTTGGGTACCTATTAGTTTTTGGGGCATCTGTTGACTTGAGTCTTAGAGATGCCTCTTGTTGTTAGGAGTTTTTGTTCCCCTGAATAGGGGTATTTATGGATAGTAAATTTAGTTTGGATAGTTAGTACTTTTAGGTTCTGCATGCTTTGTAAGAATCTGATGGTTGCAGGAAGTGCAACCAGGGACAGTGATGTGAAAACCAAGCTGTAGCCTAACATTCCACTATTAGCATAGGTTCTATTAACCATTTTGGCTCCGGGGCAGTCCTATGGTGAGACCATACTGCATTTGTCAGAATACAGTAAGATTCCCTTAGAAGAAACAAGATTACTATGGTAAGTAATGTTTTCTTTCTACCTAAAGTGGTGGCTGAGTCCACCCTGAACCAGTCCATCGAGCTCCCGGTCTTTTTCCCGGACTACTTCAACAAGGGAGAGTGTCTTTAGCGTAGTCTCGATGTCCACAGGATCTTGAGATACTAACTCACAGAACCAAGGACCTTAGGAAAATTAACCAACTTTTTGTTCCCTTTGTACCTAAGAGAGAGGGCACGGCTGTTTCCAAGCAGTGCCTCTCTAAATTGCTGGCTAACTGCATTACCTTCTGTTACGATAAGTACAACAAAACCCTTCCGGGTCAAGTGAAAGGGCATTCCACCTGTGTCTGCCTCTGCTGCTTGTTTCAAGAATGTATCAGCTGCAGAGATTTGCGCAGCCACTACCTAGACCTCAGTCCAACCTTTTACCAAGCATTACAGCTTGGACATTACCTCTTGCCACAGGGCGGGGTTCGGATTGGCGGTTCTACAGGGGCTCCTTTCCTGAGCCTCCTTTGTTTGCCAGACTACATTTTTTCTCCTCCTCCCAGGCTTTGCCTTGCTTCTTACTGCTTGGGACTCAGTCCTACTGGTGAATACCTACTGCAGCAGCTCTCTCAAAGAAAATAGAACAGTTGGATAAGAACTTACCATAACAGTAGATCTTCGAGAGAGGCTCTTGCAGTAGGTATTGCTTTCCTTCCCTCCATCCCCCTTAGTTTCTTCTTTTCTTAGGGAGCAACTCCTCTTCTCCTGTCATGCCGTGTCAGCCTCAGGCGGGAGAACTGGAAGGCGGACGTGGGAACCACCTCCTTTATACTGACGCTCTGATGTCAGTCAGATGACATCGGGGGCGGTCCCCACCAGAGACTGCTAACTAGAAGATTTTTTTCGTGGGGTCCTGATGCCTGACGGCTTAGTCCTACTAGTGAATACCTACTGCAAGAGCCTCTCTCGAAGATCTACTGTTACGGTAAGTTCTTACGTAACTGTACTTTCCATGCACACCCCCAGAGTGTTTTATTGCACTTATAAAGTGTGCTTTTAAAAAAAAAAAAACTTTTACAGTTGGGGAAAAGCACGTTTATATGTAGAAACTATAGATTTACTTGTGTGCGTTTATGATAAAACAGTCCTTCCCACTGCAAATGATGTAACTGATGATGTCACTAAATTACTGCTCATGGGATCTGATACTTTATATTACTGCTGAATAAAGTTTGTCCTTCGCTGGCATCAGGATTCAAGAAATGGAATGTTTATCATAGAATACATGGATTCAAAATACTGCTCTGTTCCACTAGCAGAATGTTCCTCTCATAACATACTGTACACACACACAGGACGAAGGCCTCTACTACAGCCAGAGACTCAATTATCTCACTGTCAGGGCAAGCAGAAGAGATTTCCCTGATGAGCAGGTAAAGGTAGAAGGGGAATTTTTCATTGTCAGCAAAGAAACAGTTGTAATGAAACTGTAAATAATACTTAATGTTTCTATTTTGTGTGTACAGAAAGTGTGATGATCAGGGAAAGAACATTTAATTAATATGATTTATTTAAGGTAGTTTTATTTTTGGGGCTCAGTTGAAGGTTTTTTTTTACAGTGTAAAGGTAGCAGCCATGTTTGTGATGGAAGATCAGTTCTAGGGGTGTGGATGTGATGTTCTATCCACACTGTCCGGCATTGTTCTTTCCCCTTTAAATCTTGCCAAGTCTTCAAATTGGCTCCTCCCACCCACCCAGATAGCATAACCCTCAGCTCCACTGCATGATGCCAGCTCTTCCTTTCCCATGGAAGAAGCAGGTTCCCTCCTTACTGCTTCCATGTTGAGTAGGCTCTGTCGCTCAGATCTTCGGATTTACTACTCGAGCTGAAGACGAAAAGTACAGTTACGTAAGAAGTTACCGTAACAGTAGATCTTTGAGAGAGGCTCTTGCTGTAGGTATTCACATATAGGACTAAGCCACTAGGCGTCAGGACACCACAGAAAAATTTCTATCTAGCAGTCTCCGGCGGGGGACCGCCCCCACATCAGGTGACCAGCGTCTTACTACATCGGTATAAAGGGGCCGTCCTTCATGCCCGTCTTCCAGTTCTTTCCCACCATCGGCTTGTGAAAGTTCCTCGTGGTAGAACAGCGCTCATCAGTCATTTGTCAGTCTTAAAGTTTTCAAACTTTTTTCGACCTGTTTTCTCTATTTTTTGATTTTTTTCTTCAATAATTGCTGTGTATGTCGTCCCAACACCCTCAGAATCGCATAAGAACAAGTGCGACTCATGTGGTTCCCAGCTTCCACACAAGGATGGCCACTCCTTGTGCCTCTTCTGTCTAGGCCCAGACCACCCCGTTGAGAAGTGCCAGCACTGCCAGAAGTTCAACTCCGCTACCCGCAAGAGAAGGCAGCAGTCCCTGGAAGTCCATCTCCTCAAGAAGAAAATGGCCTCCATGGAAAAAAGTTAAAAAAGCTTAGGCAGGCGTCCACTTCCCCTGAAGGCCATAAAAAGAAGCATGACAAGGAGAAGCACCGTGAGTGGGAATCGTCTTCCACTGGAGTCGTGGCCCTTAAGGTAACATCTCCTCTGGGTGATCGCCCCTCGACGGCCATCTTGGTGGCTACCAAGAAGGAGTCACCCCTCCCGTCGTGCTCGTCCTCAGGCCCTTTGGGAGCCTCGAGGGCAAAGCAGGCCTCCGCTCCCATTAAGGCCGCTCCTTCCTTGCGGCCTTCCGGTCAGAGCAGGTCCGGTAAGTCAGACGTTGGTCCCACCAATGCCCAACTGGACAAGGCTGCTAAGCTGCTCACCTCCTCGGATGAGCGTCCAGCCAAACCCCCTTCCCACAAGGCTGCCACTCCTGTGCAACCTTCCTCAGATATGTAGTCCGGTAAGTTGAACGCCGGCTCCTCCGATGTCTGCCCAGACACTGCTGATAAGTCAGACGCCGGCTTTCCCGATGACCACCCGGCCAAGAAGCCTGCGCTAGACCCGATTTTCCCGTCTGATGCCCCAGGCTCTCCGCAACGTCTCACCACATTGCCCTCTGAGGTCCCCGCTCCCCTCGAATGACCCCCTGGGATTTTAATCCTCCTTCCCCGGTCATCACCGAGGACCTCGAGACACTGCTGTCAGGGCTCCCTCCTCCTACGCCAGACCCCTTGACGCAGGCTGACCCGACGCCACCCTCCAGCATCCCTTTGCCCGACGGAAGACCTATTCCTCCATCAGGACCATCGGACCCGCTCGATGTTATACCCACGCCGGGCCCAATTCCCACGGGGCCTACTCTTCCTCCATCTGGCCCGCCAGCAGGGCCTCTGCCAGGTCCTTCTGCTCCATCAGAGCCCCTGGCACCAGAGTACCCGACATCGTAGTACCCTGCCACTCAGTATGCGGCGCCGCAGTACCCGACACTTCAATACTCAACAACAGGCTACCCGCTGTCAGGTTACAAATACTCATTTTACAGGTACCCTCAGTGTCCATATCTCCCCCCTCCGCCATCCACTTCACAGCCGCCGTCAGATCTGAAGGAAACCTTGGCCTCCTGATGGGCTGAGTCCAAGGCTCAACTCACCAGGGAGGTCGAGAGTCATCTCCCAGCACCAGTCCCTATACCAGATCCCCACGCCGGAGACAGGAGACTCTCCCCCCTTGCCCGACGCCAGGGAGAACCTTCCAGTGCCCGAGGCGGGAAGATACGCATCCTGGGAACTCCTGAGGGTCATCCCTTCCTCCCAGCGAGGGAGTCTTCTCTTCTTCAGAGACTTGAATCGACTCCGCCACTCTGATCCCCAAGGCAAGCCCATACTCCGGAACGCCCCAGGCCGAGGGATCCTCCGAAGTCCCTTCTGGAGGACCCTTCCTTTCTGGAGTTATTGAGGAAAATCCAAGAAGTACATCAGTGGCAATCAGTGGAACCAGACCCACAGCATAAAAAACTTGCTGCTCATCTGGATCTGCCCGAGACCGCTCCAACGCTAATTCCACCCTGGATAGAGCCTCATGCAGATCTTGTTTCCACCATTTGGAAACAACCTTCCGCATTAGCCCCTCTTCCGAGGAAGGCAGAAAGGCTGTACCAGGCTCCTGAGGGTGTAGACTTTTTCAGCCTTCACCCCAAGGCGGATTTCGGTTGTCATCAGTGCTGCCCACGGCCGCTCCGTCAATCCTAAACATCTAAGCTCGTCTCCGCCTGATAAGGAATCCAGGCTTCTGGACCAGTATGGGAAGAAGATCTATTCCTCTTCTACCCTAGGCATCAGGGCCCTTATTTATGTTGCCCATGTGGGGGACTTCCAGAAGACCATCCTTAGCCAGGTAGAATCTAAATTGGACTCCCTTCCTGAGTCACAGACTAGCAGAAAGTGGGTGACCTTGTCCATTCCGCTCACTTGGCCTGTCGGCACATGCTCCGTGCCACTTACGATGCAGTGGACACAGCTGGAAGAAGCTCGGCCTTCGTCGTAGGCCTATGGCGTCACGCCTGGCTCAACGTGTCAGGATTGGTCCCTGAGGTACAATCCGCTATACAGGATGCCCCCTTCAGGGGTTCAGTGCTATTCAGGGGTGATGTCAAGGACATCATTACCGAACTGCAAGAGAAGGGTACTGCACTCAAGTCTGTCCAGACTATGTACAGACCCACTGAAGGGCAGCGGCATCCTTTTCGTCACCAAAACCAACAAAGACAAAAGTCGCAAGGAAAATGTGCCAACAAACGTCGGGCCCCTTCAGCAGCCAAGACGCTCCCCAGCAAAAAGCCGCAGGAGCCTCGGCTGCTGCGCCGCCCCACACCTACTGACTCCCTGCCTCTTCCACTGCCTCTGGAGGTTCCAGAGGAACCGTGAGGGAGATTCTCTTGCTATCTGCCAGGTTGGGAGAGGATAACATCAGATGCCTGGGTGCTCCAGCTGATACCAACAGGACACTCAATACAGTTTCTGCAGAAACTAACCACGACCCCCCAAGTCATCTTACTCCCTGCAACATCTTCCTCTTGTTCTAGAGGAAATCATCTCCCTTCTCTCGAAGGCAGCGGTACTGCCAGTCCCCACTCATCTTTGGGGAGAGGTTACTATTCCCGTTTCTTCCTAGTTCCAAAGAAGACGGGAGATCTGAGGCCCATTCTAGACCTCAGCTCCCTGAATATGTTCGTGGAGTACAAACGCTTCAGAATGCTCTCCTTGTAGAGCCTTCTTCCATTACTTCGACTGGGACAGTGGCTATGCGCCCTGGACATGCAGGATGCTTACCTATCATATCCCCATATGCCCTTCCCACTGCAAATTCCTCCAGTTTTGTTTTCAGGGGGACCACTACCAATTCAAGGCCCTCCAATTTGGTCTTTCCTCAGCCCCCCCAAGTGTTTGCCAAATGCCTTTCGGTGGTAGCGGCCCACCTGTGTACTCAGGGAGTACAGGTATTCCCATACCTGGATGATTGGCTCCTGGCGGCCTCGTCCAGGGAGGAACTCCTGCAGTCCCTATCCCTGCAGGTTTTTACCAGCCTGGGTATCACCATCAACCAGACCAAGTCCCACTTGGTCCCTTGCCAACGCCTCCAATTTATAGGGGCGATTCTGGACATGACCACCGGCAAAGCCTTCTTGTCTCTGGACAGGGCAGACGCCCTTCAGAATCAGGCTCATCTTCTGTCCGGCTGCAGGAGGGTCAGAGCAAGGTCAGTCCTCCGACTACTCGGGCTAATGGCGGCTGCCATTCCGACAGTCCCGTTCGCCCGGCTCCATATGAGAATCTCTCAATGGATGCTTCGGTTGCAGTGGGACCAGACCAGGGACAATCTAGACCAAGAGGTACTAGTATCAGATCTCATGATTAGGGACTTACAGTGGTGGATGGTTCAGGAGAACCTGTGCCTGGGAGTTCACTTCTGCATCGATCCCTCTTCCCAGACGCTGATGACTGATATGTCAGGAGAAGGCTGGGGTGTCCATCTAGGGTCTCACAGGGCTCAGGGCTGCTGGTCCAAGTTCAAGCAAAACCTGCATGTAAATGTACTCGAACTGAGGGCAGTCCTTTATGCCCTTCAGGCTCTCCTTCCCTTCATCCTTCCCAGTCATCTCCTCATACAATCGGACAACATGTGCGTAGTCTGGTACCTCAACAAACAGGGAGGAACACGTTCTTACCCTCTGTGCCAAGAAGCGATGAGAGTCTGGTATTGGGCAGCCCATCATCACCTTCACTTGACCACTGTTCACATTCCGGGAGTGGAAAACACACTGGCAGACAAACTCAGTCGGTCCTCAGCCAGGTCCCATGAATGGGAGTTAGATCAGCAAGTCGTAAACGATATCTTTCGGTGATGGGGAACACCTCAGACCTCTTCGCCTCTCCCCAAAACGCAAAACTTCCCGTCTTCTGCTTGCTCGCTCCAGAGCATGACATTTTTTGGCGGGACGCTCTGTCTATCGATTGGAGGGATAGATTCATTTATGCCTTCTCTCCCATTCCTTTAATTCCGAAGGTTCTGAACAACCTCGGATCAGAAGGAGCTCGAATGATTTTCATTGCTCCCTTCTGGCCCAGGCAAGTTTGGTTCTCTGTTCTGCAACAGTTTTCAGAGGAACCTCGTCTTCCTCTTCCTCTTCCTCTGTCACAGCAATTGTTGACCCAGGATCAGGGGACCCTTGTTCATCCAGGTCTCAGATCCCTTCATCTTCATGCATGGCTCCTGCAGACATAGCTAAAGCCCACTTCGAAGTCTCTCCTTTGGTAGCAGACATTTTGGTGGAGGCCAGGAAGCCTTCCACCAGGTCCACCTACGCTATGAAGTGGAAACGGTTTTCTATCTGGGCAAATTCGAAAGACTTCAAGCCTTTCTTGTGCCCAGTCAACAAAGTTCTGGACTACATACGTCACCTCTTCGATCTGGGTCTCAGTCATTCCTCATTGAAAGTACACGTGGCAGCTATTTCAGCCTACCATATTCCCTTTGGAGACAGGAGTTTCGCTCAGTTAGAAGTCTCTAAGACTTTCCTCAGAGGGTTTCTCCATTTGAGACCCCCATCCGCATTCCTGCCCCTCCATGGGACCTGAATTTCATCCTGGAGAAGCTTACTCTGCCTCCCTTTGAGCCAGCAGCAGCAGCTGATTTGAAGTTCCTTTCTTGGCAAACACTCTTCCTAGTGGCCATTACTTCTGCTCAGCGAATTTCTGAGCTTCAGGCCTTAATGTGTAAAATCCCATACTTGATTTTTCACAAGGAACGTGTGGCTCTATGCACCAGTCTTCAGTTTCTTCCTAAGGTGGTGGCTGAATCTATGCTGAATCGATCTATTGAGCTTCCTGCTTTCTTTACGCAACACTCCAGTCAAGGGGAGTACCTCTTGCATGCTTTGGATGTTCGTAGAATCCTGAGATACTACACCAATCGGACTAAGGATCTCAGGAAGACTAATCAACTTTTTGTCTCTTTTGCCCACAAAAGAGAAGGCAATGCCGTTTCTAAGCAATGCCTATCAAAATAGTTGGCGAATTGTATCACTTTCTGTTACGACAAGTACAACAAGACCCTTCCGGGTCAAGTCAGAAGTCACTCCACCAGATTAGTAGCTGCCTCTGCGGCTTGTTTCAAAAACATGTCAGCGGCAGACATCTGTGCAGCTGCAACTTGGACTTCTGTCCATACCTTCACGAAACACTACAGTTTGGACATCGCCTCTTGCCATAGAGCAGGCTTCGGGTTGGCTGTCCTACAAGATCTCCTTTCATGAGACCCGTTCATCCCTGAGGTCCCATGCTATGGATAACAATCCTCCTCCCGAGTGCTTTTCCTTGTTCCAGACTGCTTGGGACTCAGTCCTATATGTGAATACCTACAGCAAGAGCCCTCTCGAAGTAAGATAGTACAGTTATGTAAGAACTTACCGTAACAGTAGATCTTTGAGAGAAGCTCTTGCAGTAGGTATTGCCTTCCTGCCCTCCATCCCCCTAAGTTTTCTTTGCTTATTTCCTTGGGGGGAATATCCTCTTCAAACAACATGAAGTCTTGCTATATTATGACGTATGCAGTGAGTCCCAACCTTCGAACTGCTCCGGAGGTGAAAGAGTTAACTTTCCATGCCAGGCATGGAACTTTGAGCTCGAGCTCGGTTGAAAACTCTGTCTGTTGTTCTTCAAACTCAAACTGTTAGATCTTTACGAGCTAAACTCACTAAGGCTCTGTGTGGAAGCTGTAAACCTACACTAGCCAACTGGTTACTAAACGTAAGAACACATTTGTTTGTCCCAAAACAAAGACTCAAGTTAGGAGACCCAAAAAATGAAAAACACAACACTCAGTCACCCCAAAAAGGAGGGGTGAAAAAACAAGGTGGACATCTAAGTGCCAACACTGCACTGCCCACCCACATCCCAAAAACAGAGGTTCTGAGAGGGGCAGGCAGGGGGGGAGGTCAGAATATAGCAAGACTCCATTAGAAGAAACAACATTACTAAGGTGAGTAATTTTTTCTTCAAACAACATGAAGTCTTGCTATATTATGACATATGCAGACTACACAGCAGTACCTCCATGGAGGAGGGACAGAACCTACTTAGGAAATAGGCTCTGAAGCACAGCTGTGCCAAACCGAGCATCACTCCTAGCCTGGATGTCCAGAGAGTAATGCTTGGTAAAAGTGTAAACTGCTTTCCAGGTAGCTGCTTGACAAATCTCTAGAATGGGGATGTCCCTAGCAGCAGCCAGGGAAGCAGCTGTACCTCTGGTAGAGTGAGCCCTCAGGCCTGAGGAAGGAACCTTACCTAGCTTTTCATAACAGAATTGGATATAAGAGACAATCCACCTGGCAATGGATCTTTTAGTGGCAGGTTTCCCTTTAATCAGGGTAAACTAAGGTGAGTAATTTTTTCTTCTCTCTCATCGTGCCTCTTTTGGCCTTTGGTGGGAAAGAACTGGAAGGCGGGCATGGGGGACCGCCCCTTTATACCAGCGTCGTATGATGCCGGTCACCTGATGTGGGGGCAGTCCCCTGCCGGAGACTGCTAGCTAGAAATTTTTCTGTGAGGTCCTGATGCCTGGCGGCTTAGTCCTATATGTGAATACCTACTGCAAGAGCCTCTCTCGAAGATCTACTCTTACGGTAAGTTATTACGTAACTGTACTTTTTGTTTTCAGCTCGATCTTCGATTGTGACCACAATGGAGGACCAGTCTTCACCCGGATTTCGCCATCGCCCATTTGGGCAGAAGATGTTGCGTACCGTCCTACACACCACGTGCATTTACTGCCTGGGGCACAAGCACAGTCCCCAGGCTTGCGAGATCTGCTGGTCATTTCACACCTCGGTCGTCAAGGACCGCCTTTCCCGCCTGAAGTTGGGCCACCCCGAAAAACAACATCTGCCTATCAAATTCAAGAGCGCCTG
This sequence comes from Neoceratodus forsteri, assembly GCA_016271365.2. NCBI lineage: Eukaryota > Metazoa > Chordata > Ceratodontiformes > Ceratodontidae > Neoceratodus > Neoceratodus forsteri. The sequence goes on along the minus strand of CM057449.1, from coordinate 1,820,082,677 downwards.
TTGGGGGGTCTCCGCGGCTGCAGGGTCAGCCGAGCACCTGGAACAGCTTATGACCTTCAAGGAGGAGGAGGAGGCTCACGCCGCCACACAGTCCTCCTCTGCTTCGACCTTTGTTCCACTCAAGCTGGGCTGCACTTATTCGGGCTCCTTCAAAGAGCTGTGCCAGTCTCTCCCCACCAAGGGACAAGGCCCTTCGAGTTCACACAGCTCTCGACTCACCATCAACGTTCTTGGGAGTGGAACATTCTCTGTCTCAGGAATCCCAGGTTTTGCTCATGGTTGAAACTGCAGCCTTGGCAGCTGGCTTTAAGGTGCCCCCATCAGGCCAGCCAGTCAAGACCCCGGCCAATGATGCGGCCAAGATTTTTCTCAACCCAGTCGACCGATTGTCTTCTGAAGAGGCCAACAACTCCTTGTTCAGGACTCTGGTCCTGCCGGTGACCACTGAAGAGTTGGCTCAGCCCACTGACCCTCCGGTCACTGACCTAGACCAGGAGGAGCCATGGCACTCCCTGGCTCCCTCTGAGAATCCCCCTCGGCAGCCCCAGCGGCCAAGGTCGAGATCTAGGTCTTCCTCGTCCTCTGGGTCAAGCAGGTCCTGCTAGCATCAGCGGTCTCGCTCTCAGCACCATTGGAAGTGGCGCCGTCGCTACTCGTCTTCATCCTCCTCGGGTGAGGAGAGGCTTTGACGCAAAATGTGTCAATGCTATGAAGACTTGATGTGGCAACAGTTGGTGCTGTCCAGTCCGAAGCCGACCCCGGCTCCCACACTGGCCATCACTAACCTGTTGCCCAACAGGCCAACACCGCTGCCCCCAGTGGGGCTGGTCGACATTGCTTCTCCGCCTGCAGAGCCAGTACAGACCACTTCGATTTGGCCAAAGTTGGCCTCTCCACTGATCGTGGTGGAGCCACCACCCCAACAGCCATTGACCGGTGCTCCAACCAAGGAGTCTGTCGGGTCAGGGACTTCCCTACCAGCTGTTGGTCGCTCTTACACCTGACTGTCCACGGTGGGTCTGGAGTGACTCGGGTAGTAGGCCACTCTATGCAGACTCCTCGGAGTCTGAGAATTCCTCATTGTACTCCCGTCCGATTGACATGGAGTCAATGGACCTTTCGACGGATGAAGGACCCATGTCCTTCATAGGCATCCTCCGTCTCATCTCCAATTCATGAGGATGAAACTGGAGCCCATCCAGAAGCAGGCTCGCTATCCCCTCACTGACATTCTGAATAAAGGGGACTTTGTGACAGAGGCTTTCCCAGTGACCGAGGGCATAGTCAGCCCTGTCCTGGAGCTCTGACAGTGCCCCGCTTCCTGCCCTGTGCCCTCGGCCCAGATGGCCCACGGATATGCGGTGCCCACCAGTACCCTCTCGGGGTTCACAGAGCACCCTTTGGCCGAAGGGTTGGTGGCCGACTCTGTGTTTTGGCACGCAGGCAATTCAGGGGGATGTCGATAGACCACCGGATGTGGAGTCCAAGATATTGGACCACTCGGCTTAAAAGGTCTACACTGCCACCTCACTCTGCCTCTGCCACGTGAGCTTGGCCATCATGATGGCACGCTTCTCCCATGCCCTTTTCGGCTCTTTGGATGAGATGATTCCTCATCTTCCTGCGGACCTCCAGACTATGGTCATGCTGTGGCCAAACAGCAACTTCAGACAGCTCTGGATATTGGGGATTTCTGTGCCCGCCTGCTGGTGGCTGCAGTTGCCATGCACTGTAGGGTTTGGCTGAGGATCTTGGCCTTTACAGCAGACACTCAGCACAAGCTGGTGGACATCCCATTTTTGGGCACCGACAAGTTTGGGCCCGGTGTGAAGGGTCACCTCCAGCATATCGAGAAGTCCAGTGCCACCTTGGACTCCGTGACGTCCTGCAGAAGGATCCCAAGGCTCCAGGCAGCAGAAGCATAAGCCCTTTCGGCCCTCCACCTCTGCAGCGAAACCAGCCCAGCATCAGTCTGTCCAGCAGGCTCAGTCCTGGTGACCATGGCCCAAGTCAGTGGCCTCAGTGGTCTGACAGAACAGAAGAAAGGGACCCAGTGGCTCCTCAGCCAGGTCCTCCTCGTCCAAGCCTGTTCGGTGATGGGATAGGGGTTGCCACCCTCATGCCCATCACACCTCCACTGGGTCCTCCTGTGGGTGGCCGGCTCCACCACTTTCATTTCACCTGGTCCGCTGTCACCACGGACAGGTGGGTTCTGGAAGTGGTCGGTCAGGGTCTGCCTTTTAAATTCGAGCAGTACCATCCTAACTGAGCCCACACCCCACGGGAGGACTTAGTATTAGCAGACAATCGGTTGACTCTCTGAGACGACATAGCTCAACTTCTCCACAAAGAGGTCGTGGTGAGAGTTGCGGATCCTCCGTAACACCCAGGGTTTGTCTCCAGGTACTTCCTGGTGCCAAAGCAGGTGGGGGACTGGTGCCCCATTCTAGATCTGCATGACCTGAACTGATTCTTCAGGTCCTGCACCTTCAGGATGGTAAATCTGTCCCAGATCATACCATCTCTGGAACAAGACATGTGATTTTTCTCTCTGGATCTCCAGGACACTTTCTTTCACACCCTGATCCTCCTGCTGTTGGGTTATGGATACGCGCCCTTTGGGTATAGTCCATACCCATATCCCCCTCCTCCGCCACGGTGGACTTGCAGGAGACTCTGACCTCCTGGTGGGCTGAGGCCAAGGCTCAGCTCACCAGAGAGGAGGAGAGTCGTATTTCGACGACGGTACCGGTTCCGGTACATCCGCAACGACACACTACCTCCCCACCTGTGGACGCCAGGGCTCAACCCTCTGGGTCCAGAGAGGGGCAGGACACACTTTCCCAAGGGATTCCCAAGGGATCCATTCCTCCCCCTCGTCGGGAGAGGGAGTCTTCCTCTTCCTCATCTTCTTCTTCCTCAGATCCTTCCAACTGTTGTTCCGAGCAAGACGACGAGCCACGCTCCCCATCCAAGCCCTGGCCAAGGACTCCTCTGAAGCCCCCTCCGGAGGATCCTTCCTTTTCGGAGTTGCTATGGAAGATCCAGGAAGTACATAAGTGGCAATCCTTGGAACCAGACCCCCAGCGTAAAAAACTCGCTGAGCATCTGGATCTGCCTGTGACAGCTCCCACTCTGGTGCCACCCTGGATCGAGCCTCATGCTGACCTTATTACCACCATATGGAAACTGCCGTCGGCCTTAGCCCCACTTCCCAGGAAGTCGAACAGGCTATACCAGGTTCCAGATGGTGTTGACTTTTTAGACACTCACCCTCGTGCTGACTCGGTTGTGATTAGCGCCGCTCATGGCCGGTCAGCTCAACTCAAACATCTTAGCTCATCTCCACCTGATAAGGAATCCTGCCTTCTGGACCAGTATGGCAAGAAGATGTTTGCTTCTTCCACTCTGGGTATTACAGGGTTTTACTTAACTCTAAAAATTGATTAGCGTTTTGCTCATAAAAGTTCTAAAACATTGTGAAAATGCATAGCCCTTGCCTCGCTGTGTTTAACAAACATAACACTTCTAGAAAACCTATATAAATGCTTCCTGTACAGTTAGTATTGTCCCAAGAAAAAAACTGCTCATCAATTATTTAAAACCCTGTATTAGGGCCCTGAACTATGTTGGCCACATGGGGGATTACCGGAAGGCAATTCTTAATGAGGTGGAAAAGAAATTGGCCTCCCTTCCTGACTCTCAGGTCAAGCAGGAAGTGGCTGACCTCGTCCGCTCTGCTCATTCGGCCAGTCGGCACATTCTTCGTGCAACCTACGATGTAGTGGACACTGCTGGGAGGAGCTCAGCTTTTGCCGTAGGTTTACGGCGTCACGCTTGGCTCCGAGTGTCAGGGTTGGTCCCGGAAGTGCAGTCCTATCCAGGAAGCGCCCTTCCAGGATTCGGTGCTGTTCGGGGGTGATGTCAAGGACATCATCACCGACCTGCAGGAGAAGGGGATGGCACTAAAGTCTGTTGACTCTATGTACCATCCCCAACACTTGCAGCGCCGCCCCTTTCGCAGACGGAATCGGCCCAAAGCGAGACCACAGGGAAAGAGGGCCACTAAATGTCGGGCCCCCCAGCTGCCAAGCCCCCCCACCCAAAAAAGCAGCGGGAGCTTCAGCTGTGGCGCTGCCCCACACCACCTGACTCCTTCCCTCTCCCACTACCTCTGGGCTTCCCGCAAGAACCGGTAGGAGGGAGGTTTTCCTCCACCTTCCAGGCTGGGAGAGGATAACCTCGGATTCATGGGTGCTCCAGCTAATCTCAGAAGGACACTCAATAGAGTTTCTGCAGAAACCACCTCGTCACCCTCCACCAAGGTCGTCGTACTCTCGGGAACATCTTCATCTTCCTGGACATAAGTCTCCACCACTCATTCACACTATTGGGATCTGCGCCGGAGGCACCAGGACCCATCGGGAGCAAACTTTTTGCTGGGGAGTCGACGCCAGAGATGGCGCTGCGAGGAACGGCGCCGCGAGCCCTAGCTCGCGCGGCAATGACTATCTCGGCATCGACTCCCCAACCACCTCAGTTCCTTTTTTCCCGCCGTCGAGTGCGCTTCAGTGACGACGTCGCTCGCCTGTCGGGAGTCAAACTTCAAACTAGCAGCATAGTTTTCGGTTTTTATTATTTTGTAGTATTATCTCGATACAGTATCACTCAAGTTATTCTTATTTTTAATAAAAACGATAAAGAAGTCTCAGCCTACTCTGACGGAGTCGACCATGAGCAGGTCAGGTGACGGTAGGGAGACTTCGTATGAAAGCTGTTCAGTCAGTCGGGCTGGGTCCGGTCCGCCGCCTTCTCCGGAAGGGGGGGGGTCTGACAACGGTCAGTCCAATGCCCGGGGGGATGGGCGGTCCCCACGGAAGCATAAAGCCAAACGGTCGCATTCTCGGCACCCTTCAGCCTCGAGCTCTTCTTCGGCCCGCAGGTCTAAAAAGAGAAGGCATCACTCGAGGTCACCCTCTGATACGTCTGCACGTAGACGTTCGGTTATCGGGGCTAGTTGCCGGTCTCCTCCTCCGGAGTCGCCAACAGCGGCTTCTGGTAGCCGACGTCTTTGACATCGGAGTCCTACCCCGCCCACAGGTAGCTCTTCAGATGAGCAGCATCATCAGTGGGCCGCTCTTATGGAGCAATGGACTTAGGAGGTTGGTTGACTACCTGGCTCCGGTAGATTGATGGAGCCCGGCGGGCTCTCCGCTGAGGCGGCCAGGTAGAACGTTGAACTTTCCTGGTCGCGCGGTACCTTCGGTGCCGTCAACTCTGTGCTTAGGTGTCTCCCCCCCACCCTTCACATGGCTTCGGCGAAGGGGGCCACACCGATGCCCTTATCTCCTGCTCTCTTTCCTTCAAAACCTGTTTTTCGGTCTCTGGGAGCGTCTTCAGTGCCAGGCGGCCTGGCTGCGCCGTCCTCGGCGTCGCCCGCGGCACCGTGCGGCTTCTCGGCGTCACTTGCAGCACCTTGCGGCTGTTCGGTGCCGTGTGGTGCCGCGGCACCGTCCTCAGCGCTGTGCAGCTTCTCGGCGCTGTTTGCGGCGCTGTGTGGTTCCTCGGCGTCGTTCTCGGCGCCATGCGCCTCCTTGGCGCCAGGGGCTCTCGGAGACTTTCCTTTTGTCTCTTTTCCTCTTTCCTCTTCTGGCTTTCATCCCTTTCCTGTCCATACAGTCCCTCCTGGACTGTCAGGAGATGACGTTGAGCCTGACCCAGACCTTCGGCTGGGCGATGAGGTGGACGAAGCAGGTTCTTTTACTGCTGCAGAGCCCGTGGTCGAGGACCTGTCATTTAAGTCTCTGCTGAAGAATATGATTTCACACTTTCTCTCCAGACTACAGACACCGATCCTGGGAAATTGCTAAGACTCCAATACCTTCACGCCTCCGGAGATCCCTCAGTTTGACTCCTCGATTCAACCTTCCTTGAGGAGCTGTCTCAAATGGTATGGAATAATCCTGCTCTCTCTTCATCGGTGGCTAAATCCATTGATAGAAAATATTCGACTTAAGGATCGTCCCATTTTGGCATCCCAAGCCTTTGCAGATCCTATTGTAGTCCTGGCAGAGAATGATAAAGTCGTCCTTCCTCAAACCACTACAGCTCGACCTATTAACAAGGAATCTCGTAAAGATAGACACCTTAGGTAAGAGAGTCTTTGCTGCTTCTACCCTAAGTATGCGTATTGCCAGTTACCAGGGCTAGTTTTCTCAGTATGAGTATATCCTGTGGCACTCTCTCAAGCAAATGGTTGAAGCTCTTCCGGAGTCGGATTCAAAACCAGAGCTTCTTCAAACCATTACCAGGGGTATTGAATCTAACAACCAACAGGGTAAACCAGCCATGGGCCTTTCGACTCCGCTTCCCGTTCAGCAGCTGCTGGTTTTGCACCCCGCCATTCCTGGCTCGCACTTCAGGCTTCACCAATGATCGCAACAGCAGGTAATGGCATTGCCCGCTGATGGTGCATATCTTTTTGGTCCTCAGGTCGAGCAAGCTCTAGAAGCTACACAAAGACTAGGTCAGCCATTAAGTTGGCTAGACCCTCCTGCCCTCTAGAGGCATGCCAGTGAACATCAGTTTCATAACCGTCAGTCCTTTCGAGGCAGAGTAGTTTCCATAAGAACCAACCTGCCCAACCTCAAAGAAGGCGCAGCAAGCGCAGAGACCCAGCGTCAGCGGTAGCACATATGGTGCTGGCCCAAGTCCCACCTCAGCTGCCCGAGGTGGACTTTTCTCTCCGGTGGAAGTCGGCTGATGCCGTCTACAGCCAATGGAAGTCCATAACCTCGGACAAATGGGTCCCTCGGATAATCGCGAGGATACTCACTCAATTTTGTGGAAACTCCTCCGGATTGTCCTCCCAAGCGACAGCCAGGCTGTCTGCCCTTCAATCCAGACCTTCTCACGTCGAGATTCAGGGCCTTCTAAACAACAGGGCAGTAGAACTTGTACGCTGCATCAGCGAAACCATGAGGTTCTCGTACTTTCCTAGTTCCAAAGAAATCTGGGGAATGGCCCCATTCTAGATCTCAGAAAGCTAAACAAATTTCCCCAAGGAGAAATTCAAAGATATCTCTAGGAACCCTGTTACCCTTGCTTCATCAACTACGACTGGTTAGCTTCCCTAGACATGCAGGATGCTTACAGCACATTCCCATTCACCGAGACATCACAAATTCCTAAGGTTTGTGGCTCTGGGACAACATTTTCAGTTCAGAGTCCTGCCTTTTGGGCTGTCCTCGGCGCCGCAAGTTTTTACAAAGTGTTGTGCAGTTCTCGCAGTGCACCTCAGAAAACTCGGAATACAGGTGTTCCCTTATCTGGACGATTGGCTTCTGGCAAGTCCTTCCAGGCAAGGGACTTTGGATGCTGTAGAGACGGCCTCTCACCTCCTTACGTCCATGGGAGTCCTGCTGAACCTCAAGAAATCACAGCTGCAGCCCTCCCAGAGGCTCCTTTTCATAGGGACCCTTCTGGACACATCCTGGCGAAGGCTTTTCTCCCAGAGGACAGAAGGGCGATATCCTTCAGATGGCCCATTACAGCCGGAGAGAACAGGTCAGTTACAAGCGCTCTCGATACAGCGGATGCTGGGCCTCATGGCATCCTCAGTGTTCACTGTACCTCTGGCCCGTCTGCACATGAGAACCACCCAGTGGATGCTCAGTACTCAGTGGTCTCCAACCACTCACCCATGATCCTATCTCATCAAGGTGACAGAACCCCACGAAGTCTCTCACCTGGTGGTCTCAAGAAGACAATCTCCTGCAAGGATACCCTTTGCCCCTCTGGACCATCAGATCTCATTACCACAGGCAGCCTCCTGCAATGGGGGTGGGAGCTCACTGTCAGGCTCTCCACACTCAGGGTGTTGTGGACTCAACTCAAGTCACAGCTTCACATAAGCGTCCTAGAAATGAGAGCCGTCCTTTATGCGGTCCGAGCTTTGAAGGACATTCTCTGTCACAGAATATTCTCCTCCAAGCGGACAACAAAGCAGTGATGTATTACATCAACAACGGGCGGTGCTCATTCTTACCCTTATGCAGAGAAGCGATGAGGTCTGGGAATGGTGCTTGAGCACAAGGCTCTAATTCAAGCAATCTACCTGCCAGGTGTACAGAACGACTTGGCAGACCGTCTCAGCAGAACAGAGACAGATCCTCACGAGTGGTCTCTCGACTCAACCATAGTTCAGTCACTATTCGAGAGGTGGGAACTCCAGTCCTGGACCTTTTTGCGTCCCACTCAACACAAAACTGCCTCTCTTCTGCTCCAGAGTCAGGGCCTGGCATTTTGTCAGGATGCGTTCAGGCTGCGGTGGACAAAGCAGCTTTCTTTCACGCCTGCCTCTTCCTCTAATTCAGAGGTACTCCTCAAATTCGAGTCTCAGGGAGACAAGATGATTCTCATTGCTCCCTTTTGGCCTCGACAACTGTGGTTTCCACTTCTCAACAGTATGTTGGCAGTTCCTCCGAGACCACTTCCCCTGCAGATGAACCTTTTAACTCAGGGCCCGGTGGTCCATCCCAATCTGAGATCTCTTCACCTTCACGCTTGGCTCCTGAAGAGGTAGAAGTAAATCGGTTCAATGTCTCTTGAAGAGTTTCGGATATCCTTCTGGCTGCGTGGAAGCTAGCCACTCGGAAAACCTACACGGCTAAGTGGAAGCGTTTTTTCCCTCTGGTGTGCAAAGTCCTCTTTGAATCCCTTTTCCTGCCCTCTGGATAAAGTTTTAGAGTACCTTTTGGACCTCTCAAATTCAGGTCTCCAGTACTCTACAGTTAAGGTTCACCTTAGTGCCATTTCAGCGTATCATGAGCCGTTTTTTTCTCTTTCTCTGGCTCAGTTACCTATGGTAAAGAGATTTCTTAAGGGTATTCTGCACACCAGACCCCCTACAAGACGTCCGGTTGCAGCCTGGGACATTAATCTTGTGCTAGACATGCTCACCCGGAAACCCTTTGAGCCTCTAGCTACCTGTGAACTAAAGTTCCTCACCTGGAAGACTGCCTTCCTAGTGGCCATTACCTCAGCCCGTAGGGTCTCTGAGATACATGCCCTGGTCACAGACCCTCCATATACTGTGTTCCATATGGACAAAGTAGTCCTTCATACTCATCCTAAATTTCTTCCTAAGGTTGTGTCAGAATTTCATCTTAACCAACCTTTGGTCCTTCCCTCTTATTTTGCGGACTTCCAAAATGAAGAGGCAGCTCTCTTCATTCTCTGGATGTTAAGAGGGCCTTGCGTTTCTACTTAGATAGAACCAAGGATTTTAGTAAAGCCCAGCAACTGTTTGTTTCCTTCAGTGAGGCCGGCTGGGTCAACCTGTCGCTATTAGATGCATCTCAACATGGCTAGTGGCGTGCCTTCGTCACTGCTATTCCATGGGCCAGGGTTAAGTTGGAGGAGTAGAGTTCGCTCACTCTACCAGAGCAGTAGCGGCATCCCTAGCGGAAATCCATAGCGTGCCCATTGCAGACATCTGCAATGCAGCCACCTAGACTCCAGCGCATACTTTCATTAAGCATTATACTTTCGATGTCCATGCAGGCGACATTCTTCCTTTAGCAGAGCCATCATAATGGACTTCTGTCTTAAGAAGCATTGAGCTCTTGGTTTCTCCTGCTGCCCTCTCGGGGGGGTTATTAGCTCGGTACTCTCCCAATAGTGTGAATGAGTGGTGGAGACTTATGTCAGGAAGATATGAAAATTACATACCTACCATAATTCTTGATCTTCTTGGGTCGAGTCTCCACCACTCATTCATTCGCCCTCCCTCCATCCCGAGCTCACACCTCTCTTGTTGGTCTTCACTCCCTCAAATCTTTAGGCCTTGAAGACTTCTTTGTTGACCCTTCTTAGCAGGTCGTCCGGACTATCTTATGTCCGGCTTTTAGGTTAGGCTATCCTTCTAGGTTGAATTCGCTGCACCTACTTGGTAAAAAAGGTACTGAGGCGGTTGGGGAGTCGACTCCGAGATAGTCATTGCCGCGCGAGCTAGGGCTCGCGGCGCCATCTCTGGCGTCGACTCCCCAGCAAAAAGTTTGCTCCCGATGGGTCCTGGTGCCTCCGGCGCAGATCCCAGTAGTGTGAATGAGTGGTGGAGACTCATCCAAGAAGATCAAGAATTATGGTAGGTTCGTAATTTTCATTTCTGGTCCAGGAAGAAATTTCAGCACTTTTGCTGAAAGAGGCGATAGAACCTCTCCCCCTTCCCTTGCAAGGAACGGGTTTCTATTCCCACTTCTTCCCGGTCCCGAAGAAGACAGGAGATGTCAGACCTATTATAGATCTCAGTTCCCTAAACCTTTTTGTGGACAGAGCCTTCTGCCCCTCCTCCGCTTGGGCCAGTGGCTGTGCACTCTGGATATGCAGGATGCTTACCTGCACAAAGCTATTCACCCGTCTCACCGCAGATATCTTTGTTTTGCTTTCCAGGGAGACCACTACCAGTTCAAGGCACTTCCATTTGGCCCCTCCTCAGCACCATGAGTTTTTACCAAATGTCTTGTGGTAGTGGCGGCCTACCTGCATACCCGGGGGATACAGGTTTTCCCGTACCTGGACGATTGGCTCCTGGCGGCCTTGTCCAGGGAGGAACTCCTGCACTGCCTCTCCCTCACCCAGCAGGTTTTTGCCTGTCTTGGTATTACCATCAACCATTCCAAGTCTCACCTGATCCCATCCCAGAGGCTTCAGTCTGTTGGGGCGATACTGGACACGACCCTAGGCAGGGCCTTTCTGCCTCCGGACAGGGCAGCCACACTCCAGACTCGGATAAGCCTGTTGTCCGGCCGCAGACGGGTCAGTGCGAAGTCAGTTCTTTGCCTCCTCGGGCTTATGGCAGCTGCTATCCCAACAGTCCCTCGCTCTCAACTCCACATGAGGGTCTCTCAGTGGATGCTTTGTTCTCAATGGGATCAGTTGGTAGATGACTTGGACCACTTGGTCCTAGTCTCCTCTCCCATGATTCAAGACTTACAATGGTGGATGGTTCGAGAGAACCTTCGGGGAGTTCCATTCTTCCTTCCTCCTCCCTCCCAGACTCTGACCACAGATGCCTCGGGTGAAGGTTGGAGAGCTCGTCTCGGTCCACATCAGACCCAGGGCTCTTGGTCCAAGCTCGAGCAATCACTGCACATCATTGTGCTCGAGCTTCAGGTGGTGCTCTACACTCTCCAGGCCCTCCACCTGCATCTTCTTCCAGGCCACCTAGCCGTCCAGACGGACAATATGTGTGTGGTATGGTACATCAACAAACAGGGCGGACTCGGTCCTACCCTCTCTGCAGGGAAGCGATGAGAGTATAGGATTGGGCAGCACAGCACGACCATCACCTCACGGCAATTCGTGTTCCGGGGGTTGAGAACTTCTTAGCAGGCAAACTAAGTCGCTCGTCTGCTCAAGCTCATGAGTGGGAGCTGGATCAGGGGTTCCTAGATGATACCTTCCTATGTTGGGGAACACCTCCAGTAGACCTGTTCGCTTCACCTCTAAAACGCAAAGCTTCCCGACTTCTGCTTGCTCGTTCAAGGAGAGGCATTTTCTGGAGACCACTCTATCTCTAGATTGGGGGACAGATTCATCTATGCCTCCCCAGTTCCTCTGATCCGCGTCTTGCAGAAACTAGGTTCAAAGAGACACGAATGATTTCTGATCGCTCCTTTCTGGCCCAGGCGAGTTTGGTTCTGTCTACTGCAACACTACTCAGAGGAGCCTCCTCTTCCTCTTCTGCTGTCTCGGATTCTGTTGACCCAGAATCAGGGGACCCTGGTTCATCCAGGTCTCAAGTCCCTTCAACTGCATACGTGACTCTTGCAGACGTAGCTGAAGCCCGCTTTGGGGTTTCTCCCCAGGTGGCTGAGATCTTGGTGGAGGCTAGGAAATCCTCCACTAGGTCTACTTATGCCATGAAGTGGAAACGGTTCTCAATCCGGGCCGCTTCAAAACGCTTTGAGCCTTTCTCATGCTCAGTTGGGCGACTGCTGGAGTACCTGCGCCATGTCTTTGACCTGGGTCTTAGTCACTCGTCTCTGAAGGTACACATGACGGCCATTTCGGCCTACCATATTCCCTTCGCAGATAGGACATTTTCCAACCGGAAGTCTCTAAGACTTTCCTTAGAGGGGTTCTTCACTTGAGACCCCCTATCCGAGTTCCTGCCTCTCCTTGGGATTTGAACTTTGTTCTTGAGAAACTTACTTTGCCTCCTTTTGAACCGGCTGCCTCAGCAGACATGAAGTTCCTTTCATGGAAGACGCTCTTCCTAGTGGCCATTACCTCTGCTCGGAGGATTTCCGAGCTCCAGGCCGTGATGTGTAAAATCCTGTACTTGATTTTTCACAAGGAACGCATGGCTCTGTGCACCAATCCTAAGTTTCTCCCCAAGGTGGTAACGGAATCTACACTGAACGGTCCATAGAATTACCCGCCTTCTTTATGCAGTACTCCAATCAGGGGAAGTATTTACTCCACCCTATGGATGTTCACCACATTCTGAGATACTACACTAACAGAACAAAGGATCTCAGAAAGACTGATCAACTGTTCGTCTCTTTTGCACCCAAAAGAGAAGGCAATGCTGTTTCCAAGCAATGCCTGTCTAAATGGTTGGCTCATCGCATCACCTTCTGTTATGACAAGTACAACAAGACCCTTCCGGGTCAAGTAAGAGAACACTCCACCAGATGGATTACTGCCACGGAGGCATGTTTCAAGAACGTGTCAGTGGCAGACATCTGTGCTGCCGCCACTTGGACTTCTGTCCATACATTTACAAAACATTACAGTTTGGATATTGCCTCTCACCGCAGAGCAGGCTTCGGGCTCGCTGTTCTGCAAAGCCTTCTTTCTTAAGGCCTTCACAGCTAGAGGATCTGCTTTGAGTAGCTTTCCTCCTCCCGTGTGCTACTTCTTGTTCCAGACTGCTTGGGACTCAGTCCTATATGTAATTACCTACTGCAAGAGCCCTCTCGAAGTAAGATAGTACAGTTACGTAAGAACTTACTGTAACAGTAGATCTTTCTGGACTAAGTCTCCATCACTCATTCACACTTGTGGGATAGCGCCGGAGGCACTAGGATCAAGCGGGAGCCTAAAGTTTTCGGAAGGGTCGGCGCCGAGAGAGGGCCACGCACGCGCGGCACCATGAGACTAGCTCGGCGCCTGTGTAGAGCTATCTCGACGTCGACCCTCCAACTGCCTCAGTTCCTTTTCTCCCGCCATCGAGTGCGCTTGGATGTCGACGTCGCTCGTCTGCCGGAGTCAAAGTTTTCGTCTATACGACAACAGCTCTTAATGTTTTAATATTTTAAAGTAGTAATTTATTATTTTACGAAGAAGAAAAAGATTGTGAAGAAGAAGAAAAAGAAATTCTTTCCTGCTATCAACGGAGTCATCTTTAGACAGTAGCGGTAATGGTAGGAGGACTTTGTTTGAAACTTTTTATGGCAGAGGGGCTGTGTCCGGTCCGTCACCCTTAATTAACAGGGGGGTCTGACTACGGACAGTCCTGTGCTCAGGGGGGAGGACAGCCCTCCGAAGTACAAATCTAACGGTTCCGGTGTTCCGGCTCCGCTTGACCTCGAGCTCCTCTTCCTCGTTCGGGGAAGAAGAATCGGTGCTGCTCGAGGTTGCCCGTTGGTATGTCTGCACGAGGAGTGTTTGTCTGGAGGGGCGATGGGCCCGAACCGACTTTGGTGGGTTCCTTTTGGCCCTGCTCCTGATGGCTGCTTTCTCGACTCCGAGCTCCATCTCTGTCCTTGCTGGAGCTCCGGTGAGCAGTTTCACCTTTGGGCTGCTCCTATGGAGCAGGGGGTTCGACTTTCCAGTTTTCCTGACTCTGTTCCTGATTTTGGGACCTCTGGGCCTCAGAGCCGTTGGACCGGAGCCTGGTTGATTGGATCACGTATGGTGAGGTGCCCTCTGGGTGCCTTTGCCATCGTGTCGACCCCTCGTGCCTACCCCCCTCTCCCTTTTCCATGCAGGGGCCGGCATGGGCACCACCTTTTTCCTTCTCCCCTTTTCAGGATTTCCTTTGGCGCCATGGTTCGGCACCATGGCTCAGTGCCTTGGTCGGCACCATGGCTTGGTGCCATGGTCGGCGCCGTGCCTCAGAGCCATGGCTTGGTGCCTTGGTCGGTGCCGTGGCTCGGAGCCATGGCTCAGTGCCTTGGTCGATGCCATGGCTCGGAGCCATGGTCGGCGCCGTGGCTCGGTGCCTTGGTCGGCGCCGTGGCTCGGAGCCATGGTTGGCGCCATGCCTCGGGTCGTTGGCTCGGTGCCTTGGCGCTATGGCTCGGGGCCATGGTCGGTGCCTTGCTCGGCGCCGTGGGTCGGCACCGTCACTCTGTGTGGCGCTGTGGGTGCTCTCTTTGCTGCCACTGGTTGTCGGCGCCGTCAGTAGTGCAGTGCACCCGCGGGTGGCGCAGTGCTCCCGCGAGCAGCGCAGTGCTCACGCGGGCGGCGCCTGGCACCTGCGGGTGCCATGAGTGCCTGGGATGCCAGGGGTGGCGCTGGGAGCACCTGTGGGTGCCACGGGTGACACTGTGGGCACCCATGGGTTCCATGGATGCTTCAGGTGCCATGGGTGCCACTGGTGCCTTGGGTACCGGGTTGACACCCGTGGGTGCCGTGGGCTGGTGCCATTGGTGCCCTCGGGTGCCATTCTTGCCATGGGTGTCATTGGTCCCATGGGCGTCGGAGGTGCCCTCATTGCCATTGCTACATCGGTGCCGGGAGTACCTGCGGATACTGCCATGGCTGCCCTTGGGTATCGCCCAGGTTGGCGTAGGCACTGCTTGGTGCCCTCCTGTGCCACGAGTGCTGCTGATGCCACACGGGTGCTAGTGGGTGCTGTATGGCAGAATTAGTGACACATTTTTCCTTTCAGACTCATTTCCACTGAACTTGTGGAGGGATGTTTACCGCAGAATGAACTCCTGTTCTGCGGATTATTTTTTCCCCACATTTTAGTGAGTGGTGGTCTATGTGGGATCTTGTGTCATCCAGCGGTTTTCTGCTATGGAACTCTGCTGTACCGTTCTGCCAGCGGAATCTCAATTCTGCTCAGCACTTTCTCTGCTCCCTACATGGTACCCAGCTGCTCGACATCCTCCTGATGGCGGAGTCTCTAGTGGCTCTGACCTAGACCTCTATTGGAGGTCCTTCTGGGGTAGAAGTGCATCTAGATGAGTCTTTCCCTGTCCTTCTGGTCAGTAACGCAGCGGACAGCTCATTTTATATACTGGAGGGTGCGTCATCTCTATCTTCAGAGTCCATGTTGGAAAATCCTTTCAGTAGTTCCTCAGTAACGGGGTCCACTATAGTATTTCACACTGCGTCCGTGGACCATACTCTTCTGCGTCTAGACTTTTTCAATCGTCAAGACAGTTATACTCTGTGTAACATTTTAATTTAATGGTCAGGGGCCGCTCTGACTCTTCCGCTTCTTTGATAGGGGTATATAGCCCCCTTGTGATATTGCCTCTTTGGTGGCTTCTTCGGCACAGGTGGTTAACTTCTGTCCAGCTGTGATTGTTAGTCCGGTCATGATTTCAGTATGGACACGCAGGCTCTTTCCACACTCAGATGGAGAACATCTTCGTCTTTTTATATCAAGACAATCCTCAAGATAGCAGCCTGAAGGCCTTCTTGGGCTCAGACTAAAAAAAGAAAAAAAAAATGTTTTTTTATATCATATGGTTTTTATCATAGCACATGGCCTAGCCGAAATTACCCGCCCCCTGGGGGGGGGAATCTGGTCAGATTCCTCCTCAGCCCTGAGCTCGTCTCAGGATACGGTAAGAGTACCTGATTTTTCTTCCCCTCTGAGGAGTCCGATCTAGCGACGATATGGGTCATTTCTTTCTCTGAGAGATTTCTCTTATTCAGAGACATTTTCTAGACCTGGCGACTTTGATTCTGTTAATTCCTATTCTTTTATCAGAGTTTCTTCTCGAACAGAGCCTTACAGCAGCAGAGCGACTCTTCACAGAGTCGAACTCAGTTTCCTGCTTTCTTGCTTGCTTAATTTAACAGGCGATTTCTCCTTCTTGACGGGTGGTCAAGTAGGTTCTTCTTCTTCAGGAAGCTTCTCAAATATTCACACCTTCGGTTCCTGCTCTGGTCCATGCCAGTCGCTCACGAAGCTATCCTCTTCAAGTGTGCGAGGGAGTGGTGATGTTTCTTTTTCAGCAAATGAACTAGAATCCTTTCCTACTCCTTTCAGGAAAGCCAGAGTGTCTAGTGCCTCACCGCATTGAGTCACTGCCTCTTTCAGTCACTTCAACAAATGGGTTAGCCCTAACGTGGTCCTGCTGTGTCCCTCCTCGACGCACATCTGCCTCTATTGACCTTAAAAATCCAGCCCGTTTTTTTTTTTGTTGGAATGTTTTTTTCTGCAGTGGACACATCCTCCTGTACACCTTTTTCCTTTCTTCCCTGAGTTCAGAGACTGCTGCTACAGTTGTACACACAGGGGCAGAATTATTCCTCTTGGAATATACAGTGGGTAGGATCTGGTTTTACTAGACCACCACAGAGGCTTCTAAGTCGTGCTTGGCCTTCCATCAGGAAGATCCTGTGACTAAGTGGCGACCATTCTCCTTGATGGGCTAACCCCACCTTGACCCCCTTGCTCATCAAGTAAGGGGTTCAAGTGCTTCTGGACCTGTTGTTTGCAGGTCAACCATACTGGATAGTGGGGGTTCCCATCTGCACCTTCTGGTCTGCCCTGAACCAGTAGACTTTACCTCCAACTCTTTCAGTTCCTGAGGTTCCTTTACGTTACATTAGTACATGTCTTTGACACTATTACTTTTGGTCCTAGACCAAATTATGAGGCCAGGTTCTTACCACTCTCTTAAAGTGGTTGTGGTTTCCTGGCAGACTTTCATTTTGTGCCCATTGCAGTCATCTGTAAGTGGTGAGTTACAACTCGAGCGCTTATCTTGTAAACACTATGTTCTAGATGCTGTTTACAAGACAGCTCTTTTTATTAGCAGGACAGTCCTTGGCCGTCCTTTCTGAGTGAACCCTATCTCCTACCACCCTACTCAGGGTTGTTGGTTTTAGCCTGATACTCTCCCACAAGTGTGAATGAATGAGTGATGGAGACTTAGTCCAGGAAGGTATGGAAATTACGTACTTACCGTAATTATTGATCTTCTCGGACAGTCTCCTTCACTCATTCACTTGCCCACCCACCATCCCCTGGGTTCACTTGTTTTCTTTCCTGGTCTTCACGGTCCTATGATTCAGACTGTGAGGACATTATTCTTTAGCCTTTCTTGCAAAGGCCATCTGAGCCCTCTCAGGCCCAGAAACTCAGGATGAGTTATTCTCATTAGTCACGCTGCACCTCCTCGGTTGAAAAGGTACTGGGCGGTTGGAGGGTCGGCGCCGAGATAACCTACAAGCGCGAGCTAGTCTCGCGGTGCCGCGCATGCGTGGCCCTCTCTCGGCGCCGACCCTTCTGAAAACTTTAGGCTCCCGCTTGGTCCTAGCACCTTTGGCGCTATCCCACAAGTGTGAATGAGTGATGGAGACTGTTCAAGAAGATCAATAATTACGGTAAGTACGTAATTTCCATATCTTCGAGAGAGGCTCTTGCAGTAGGTAATACCTTCCCGCCCTCCATCCCCCTAAGCTTTTTCAGCTGCTTTTCCAGGGAGGGAAATATCCGCTTCTCTCTCGTCCGGTCTCTTGTGGCCTATGGTGGGAAAGAACTGGAAGGCGGGCGTGAGGGACCGCCCCTTTAAACCGACGTCTCCTGACGCCGGTCACCTGACATGGGGGCGGTCCCTCGCCAAGACTGCTAGCTATAAATTTTTCCGTGGGGTCCTGCCGCCTGCCGACGTTAGTCTTATATGTAATTACCTACTGCAAGAGCCTCTGTGAAAGATCTACTGTTACGGATAAGTTCTTACATAACTGTACTTTTCTGGTTGTAGGGGGACTGATGGAAGATGGTTCTTGTTGTTGGGAGGACTGATTTGCTCATTGTGCAATGTGGTTTAGGACCAGGATGTCTGTGCATGAAACAAATTTTATGCAAGGTCACATGATATATTTTGACCAATGAGACTTCTTTATTTTGGATGCCCATCTTATAATAGTCCCTACATTTCATTCCCAGCTTGAAGTGATAATCTGCTGCTGTGACATCATACTGTGTTGCATTTGGAATAACTGTGATGTCACAAGCAAAGTATTAGAACAGCAGGTAAGGAATAAGCCATAGAAGTAGATGCAGTCTCAAAAAACAAAGATCCTGTTTTCATGTGTATCGCCTCAGTAATACACTAAATAAGGGGGGGGAGAAATGCAGAGCTAATATGAAATATAAGCTGAATTGTGTTCAAATATTATGTTTTTCAAGTCCT
Organism: Neoceratodus forsteri; assembly: GCA_016271365.2. Lineage (NCBI taxonomy): Eukaryota > Metazoa > Chordata > Ceratodontiformes > Ceratodontidae > Neoceratodus > Neoceratodus forsteri. Next base: position 1,820,064,279 of record CM057449.1, on the reverse strand, counting down.
TCTCTAGGTGTCAGCTGCTCCTAAACTGTTTCAGTGGAATTTGTTATTCAGTATTGCCTATATGGGAATGTAAAGGATTGCGTCATAGATAAGGGTGCTTATTTCCTAAAGGTATCATCTGTTGATTGAAGACCCCCTAAGGTACATATTGTGACTACTAAAAAAAGAAAAAAAATGCAGTGGATTTTTTTTGGGGGGGGGGTGCAAAAATAATTACAATGCAAAACAAAAAAAGTACCTTTTCTTTTGAAAGGCTGCTTCTCAGCCTTCTAAGTCCCTCGAACTATGCAGTCCAGTGCATCCCATGGAAGTCGATTCAACTGGTTGGGCTATTTCTGAGTTGTAATACCCTGTAATTTACAGTATTTTTCACCTATTTTTTCAGACATCACTAGGAATGCCTTGGTATAAGGTTTTGAGTATTGTAATATTTCTGCAAAAAAATATCATGACAGATTAATTATCATGATGATTTGTAGCATTGCTATTTTTAGGAAGAAGAGTAAAACTTTGCTAGGGGAAATGGGGAATTCAAAATCTTGATCGTACTCGGAGGGGAGGATGCACTTCTAGTGTAGGGGAGGTGAGAAAGTCAGGATAGTTTGTCACAATTTTCCGCAGTTTATCATGCTGTGTAATCATTTTATTATAAAGAAAAGAAATAAAAATTCTCACTGTAGTAATGTTGTTTCTTCCAATAGATCCCTCTCTATGTAACAACTGCAATCATTCCCCAGGAATGAGAAGCAGCGGAGATTTGGAACTTTGTGCTGATAATGACCCCTATGCACAATCGGGCAGGAATTACATGCCGGAGGTGCGTATCCCATCCGCATAGCTCTGCACCTTCGGACTGGTGAGCATTGTCCGTATTCAACTATGGCTGCCACCTGTCCATGGGCCTTCCTCCCCCGGGCGGCTGTGGGTGGAGTCTCAAACCCAGTCAGGCATCCAGTGCGATGCCCGGCATGGGTCCCACAGTGGATACCTTACCCGGGCAGGCATGATTCGGGGTGCATGAATTGCACCGGCAGACACCTGGACCCGCGCAGTCGCATGTGACATGGTCCTCCTCGCCGGGTCCCTACAGGCGTTGTGGCCCACACCGCCCAACACATGGTGGCCCTGGCCCATCCCTGAACGTACAGGGGCACTCCTTGCCCCAACACAGTGCCCACCCGGTCCATTTTCTGACAAGCACCCCAACACATGTCAGCCCCACCCGGTGCTGTGAATGCCGCCCCAACTGGCATGTCCCGACCCAGGCTGCATTGTACCCCCACTGCTGGGTGTGTGCAGGGCTGCTGTCACTGCACTTCTATGCACCCCCGGCTCGATCCTGTATGCCCTACTCGCACTGGTGGTCAGTGGTCCTTCCCAACCCACACAGCACCAACACTACCTTCATGCTGGTGCCGTAGCTTGGTACGTCCAGCTGCACAGCCCTCCTCACATCTCCACGGCCGCCGGCCACCCATCCGCTGCTGAGAGCATGCTGCCTATATTTAGTGGTGCACTCCCAGCAGCGGTTGGACAGCTGGCGGCCATGGAGGTGTGAGGAGGGCTGTGCCACTGGCTGTTCCTAGCCACGGCACCAGCATGAAGGTACAGGGCTGGGGATAAGTATTGGTGCCACAAGGCATGGGTGAACCACTGACCACTAGTGAGAGGGCAGGGGCTACCGGGGTCGGGTCCTGGGTTGTTGCGGCTGGGGCGCCCTTGTATCCGGGTGAGGGGGGGTTGTATAGCACTACAGCGAGCTATCGACAGTCATCCACCAGGGGTGGAGGCTGTAGGCATTGTACTGGGGAGCTGGCAGCTACATGCTGAGGAAGTGGGGGTTCTGGCCATGCCGCCCTGAGGTGGGGCAGGTGTCTCCGCTGTAAGATAGTTGTGGGGCCGGCTTGTGGGTGGGTGGGGCTGTCATCTGACCTGGGCATGCGGTACAGCTTTGTTTGGGGCTGGGCACATGTAGGGCACCTGGCATGGTCTCCCCTGGCATGAGCGGTGCCCTCCTTCCACCCCCCCTTGCGATGATGCACGCACCTTCCTGCATGGTGTGTAGTGCCAGTACAACCCTGCCAGCCCTAAGCGCGTTGCTGTCCCATGCAGCCAGGGGTGGGTGCCTACGGCTATACGCCCCCCCTTTGTGCATCTGTGCGAGGTGTACAATGGGTGCCAAGTGGCTACTCGCTGTGGATCCACAGTGCATAGCCACTCCGCCCATTAGTGCATAGAGGCATGTGAAACTTTAAAATGAAGTTTGTGTGCTGTGTAGTCACGCTCACCCCTACTTTCTAACGTCAAATTTATTTCTGGAGCTAGGGGAATCAGTGACCACTAAAACTAGTTAAAAGACTTCTAAAATATTTTTTAAAGTTTTTCTAACAACATTTATGAAAAATGTTACAAACAAGACAAAACAGACTTATCTAGTCTGCAAAAAATAAATGAGTTTAACTCCGACTACTTAACAACAATTGTAAAGGCACTGTAACAAGTAGTGAAAAAAAATATTCTTGTCTGAACCCTCTTAGCAGGTTTTGGAAGGGGAGGCAGAGACTAGGGATTGTTAAACATAGCACGGTATCCCTTGTAAGAAACATTACTAGGGTGAGCACTTTTTTCTTCTAACCTCAGGAATCCCTCACTCATCTTTAACAGTGCACAAAGAAAGTGATGGTGGTGGTAGTGGTGAATGGCATACACTCTAAAGTAGGTAGAGTAACCAGTTGAGTGCCACAAGGGTCAGTACTGGACCGGTCCTCTTCAGTGTCTTTATTTGTGACATTGCAGAAGGACTGGAAGGAAAAATATGCCTGTTCACAGAAGACGCAAAGCTCTGCAACATAGTGGACACACCGGTGGGGGGTAGATAGAATGAGGGACGATCTAAAAAATATGGAAGAATGGTCAAGGGATTTGCAGCTGTCTTTCAGTGCTAAAAACTGCAAAATAATGCACATGGGGCACAGAAACCCAGGGGCAACATACCAACTGGGAGAGGAGGTATTAACAGATTCAAAGCAGGAACTGGACCTGGAGGTAATCACGTCTGATGACCTGAAGGTTGATAAACAGTGTGACAAGGCAACACGGAAGACTAGCAGGATACTGGGATGCATAGGCAGGCGCATCACTAGCAGAAGGAGGGAAGTAGGTAGTAATTCCTCTGTATAGATCACTGGTGAGACCACACCTTGAATACTGTGTCCAGTTTTGGAGGCCCCATCTTTGAAAGGACATAAATAGGCTGGAGGCGGTTCAGAGAAGGGCATCCAAAATGGTGGGCCTGCATCAAAACCCCTATGAGGAAGGGCTTGAGGAATTAAATATGTACTCCCTGGAAGAAAGGAGGGGAAGAGGGGATGTGATAGAAACATTCAAATACTGTATAGCAGGAAATACTCGCTATCCTTTTATATTCGCTATCTTCGCGTTTTTGGAAAATGCACCAATTTAAAAGGATCGCTAATATTTCCTGAAATCGGTCAGTACAGAAGACTGCATGTAGTAACACTTTGTTGCGGGCATTCGGGGGGGGGGCATAGCAAACCCCAGCTGTATATTCAGAAAAATAACAGCAAGCAGTCCGCCTGCTGTGAAAGGTACAAATGTCGGTAACACAACGATGATTTTGACCCCGGTATCATTTCCCCAGTAAGCTCAGTGCTGTCGCATCTCATTGCAAAGGTCAGGATAGGACAGAAGCTCGCTGCAAAGAATTAACTGCCATCCTCAGACACAGTTTGCGTTGTTTCTTACTACTGTGGCCCAAAGATGAAGAAAGTTGAGGAGAGGAGGAGGTGGCTCTACCGAACCGCAGTTTTGCCATTTTTACAGGGCAATTACAGGGTGTTACTGCATGTCAGCTTGCTGATTGCTGCGATTAACGGCTGAACTTAACAGCTACTAGGCACAAAGTAACAAAGGAGCAGTTATCGGGCTGGTCATTTAAGCTTTGGTTTGTTTGTTTCTCGGTTGTTTTTTTTTTTACTAATAGAGTGATAATTGCATCCTGTAGTGGAACCGCGAACATTTTCGGGCACGAACAAGTTTGGGAAACGGTTAGCGCTAATATTAGCGGGCGCAAACATATTCTGCTATACAGTATCTCACAGGGAAGAACAAGGTACATGAAGGTGGTATTTTCCAAAGAAAAAGATGCTTAAGGACATTGGGTCACACTATGAAGTTGGAAGGGGGGAAGTTAAGAGGAAATACTTCTTCATGGAGAGGGTGGTGGATGCGCGGAACAGGCTTCAAGAGGAGGTGGTGGGGGTAGAAACAGTTACAGGATTCAAGAACACATGAGACAGACACAAAGGGATCGTGGATGTAAAGGTGGGAAGGGGAAGACCAGAGACTGAGTAGGGTCTGCATTGTCACTGCAGGCAGGGAAAATAAGGTAGACTAGGTAGGCCAGGAGGCCCTTATCTGCCGACATCTTCTATATTTTATGCAACAACTGCAGATTCCATAGCAGTACCTTGGGAAGCTTGGTACAGAACTTATTTAGGGAAAAGCATTTATTAAACAGCATTGCCAAAGCTGGCATCTTTCCTGGACTGTATGTCCAGACAATAGTGTTTTAGTGCTTTACAATTGTTGTTAAGTAGTCTGAGTTAAACTCATTTTTGTTTTGTGAAAGTTTGTACTGTTTTCCAGGTAGCTGATTTACAAAAATGCATGCAGGGAGATACCCCTTGATGCTGCCGCAGAGGCAGAGGTGCCTCTTGTAGAGTGTGCCCTAAGGCCTCTGGGTGGCAGTTTACCAGCTTTGTCATAACATAATTGTTTGCAGGAGATTATCCAGTGAGAAATAGTCCTCCTGGATGCTGGTGTGCCTTTTCCTACTTTACCATGATGTACAGCTGAGTGCTAGTGGACCTGACATCCTTTCTATGGTCTAGGTAGTAACTCAGTGCCCTCTTGACATTCAAGCAGTGGAGCTTTTGCTGCTGGATTCTCCTATAAAGAAAACAGAAGGGGCAATTGACTGATTCAGATGGAATTCGGATACCACTTTGGGAAGAACATTTCCTGTTTGTCCTCTGACTACCTTGTCCCTATGGAAAATTATATAATTTGGATCTGTGCAGAAGGTTTGCAGCTTACTCACTCTCCTAGCAGATGTCATTGCTACTAGGAAAATTGTTTTGCAGATGACCTACTTTAGTGCAGCAGTGGCTATAGGCTGGAAAGGGAGTCTCCATCAACTGGCAGTGCACACATTCAAGTCCCAGGGTGGGAGAAGGTCTCTCACTGAAGGGTATATGTGAATAAGTTCTTTGAAAAAAATAGGATGTGAGGCTAATGACTTAGTGTATGGTAGAAAGTTGTTGAGCATGGAAATCCATGATCAGTACAGCATTGTTGTGCTGCACTCAATGCGTCACGATGGTGTTGTGCTGCACTAAGTACATCACCAATGCAGCACAGTATCGAATGCATTCGTAGTGCACTTGCGCGATGTAGGTCTGCAGTGGTGACAGCAGACCAAGAAGCAAGCGGCGCTGGAATGAACCATGCCACGAGGGTACATTTCAGTACTGGGGGGGCCTTTTTTGAGAAACGGAGCGAACGTATGATTGCCGATACACTATAAAAGATTGTGTATGAGCAGTCATACACAAACAAGGCAGTTTTGTAATCTCGAGGTTTCCGTGGTAATGGACCTCTCAAGCTACGCTCTTGAGATCTCAATTTCCATGGAAACCTCTTGATCGTAAAATTGTTTTGTTGTGTATGATTGCTCATACACAATCCTGTATGTCTTTTGCCAGCTGATGTGTAAGCTGACACTACTTCCAAATGCACTTTCAAGGCTGAGTGACTGGAGGAGGACTGGGTAGTCCAGGATTGTAGACAGACCTGCCCAGGTGGGGTTAATCTGTCTAGGAGTACACCAGAAGGAAAACCTTTTCCATTCTGAAGCATTCATTTTCCTGGTCCCTGGTTTCCTAGAAACCATTAGCACTTTCATTACCTCATCTGAAAGCTTTAGCCCAGAAAACTCTAGCTCTTAAAGAACCGTGCTTTGACGCATAGAGTTCTCAGGTCTGGGAATGTTTATCTCACCCTGAGACAGTGTCAGCAGATTGTATTTCAGTGGTAGATTAATAGGAGGCTTGTTGGAGAGGGACAGGAGCATGGAGTACCAGGTCTGCCTGGCTCAGTCTGGTGCTACGAGAATAATTGTTGCTAACTCCCTTCTCAGATTTCTGAGCACCCTCAGTAAGAGTGGGAATGGAGGGGAGGCATACAGAAACTTCCCTGACCAGTCCAGGACTAGAGCAACATCTGGGATGGGAGCCACAGCTGGGGGTCTGCAACAAAAGAGTGGGAGCTGGTTGTTCTCCCAGGAAGCAAACTGATATATTTCCGGTGTCCCCAACCATCTGAACACGGGTGCCAGCACCTGCTGGTTAAGGTTCCACTTGTGGTTTCCCTGGCTGATCCTGCTTAGGGAGTCTGTCAATACAATGTCTTTTCCTGGCATGTGTACTGTGAATAGCTTTACTTTTAGGGCATAGACTAGGTTCCAGATCTTCATGGCTTCTGTACATAGCTTTGAAGATCTTTTTCCTCCGTTTGCTTCTGTAATATATTGTGGTGGTGTCTGTCCAGATTTGGATAGACTGACCCTGGATGTGGGAGAAAAAGCCTGCAATGCCAGATAAACTGCCCTGAGCTTCAGGAGGTTGATATGCTCACGAGTCTCCTATTTGCTCCAAGTGCCACATACAGTGAGGCCCTCCAGGTGGGTGCCCCATTCTAGGAGGGAAGCATATGTTGTGAGGATAGCTTTGGGAGATTGCTGTAAGGATGGAATTCCCTTTCAAAAGTTGTCCTCTTCCTCCCACCATTCCACTGTCTTTAGCAAGCTTGTTGTGACAGGCACCAATTGGACAGGGGATCCTATCTCTGAGACCAATGATCCTTAGGTGAAACTGAATGTCTCTCATTTGGAACCTGGCTCCAAGTACTGTTGTAGTAGATGTGGCCATGTGTCCTAGTAACTATAGAAAATCCCTTGCAGGGCTTGGCTGGCCTGCCCTGAAGTATTTTGCAGTTGAAATCAGATATGTCACTCTTGCTTAATGAAGAAAAATCTTCCAGTTTGGGGTATCTAGTTCTGCACCCTAAAGTCCAGAACCTGAGTTGGTTCTGTCTGTGACGTTTGAAGATTTATGAGGAATCCCAGATCCTCTAGTGTATTCTGTGTCAGCTGTAGGAGAGGATTTTGTTCCCTGCCATGTTTTTCCTGAGATGAGCCAATCATCTAAGTAGGAAAAAGCACCACACCTTGCCTTCTCAGATGTGCTACCACCACAGCTAGGACTTTGTGAAAATCCTTGGCGCTGAGGTTAGGCCAAAGAGAAGGACTGTGAACTGGTATTGGCAGTTCCCTAGTCTAAACCTGAGGTACTTTTTGTGACTGGATCTGACGGTTATGTGAAAGTAGTCATCTTTCAGATCCAGTTACCCCAGGCAGTCTCTCACTTGCAGAGATGATACCACTGAGCCCAGTGTTACCATTTTGAATGTTCTCTTTCGTTGAATGTTTGTTCAGATATCTCTCGTCTAAAATGGATCACCTCTCCCCACTTTCTTATAAGGCAGGAAGTATCTGTAGAAAAGGTCCTTGTCCCGTTGAGTGGTAAGTACTTTATTCACTGCCTTTGCTTGCAGTTAATTTCTTTACCTTCAACTCCAGCATGATTTTTTCTGTTGAGGTGTGAGGCTGAAAAATTTTGGGGTTCTACTGTTTTAGGAATTTTCTAAACTGCAAGGACAAACCTTGGCCCACTACTTCCAGGACCTACTTGTCTGTGGTGATTTTTGACCATTCCTGGGAATAGTGGGCTACCCCCTTTGCAGGAAGTAGATGCCTTTTCTTTTTCATTATTGCTCTTGTAGGTGGTTTTGTATTCATTTACCTTCATGTATGCCTCTGTCTTGTCACCAATAGGGAGTTTCTCTAAAAGGAAAATGGCTTTAGTCTGAGTATCCTGGGAAAGGTTTGTGGTTCTAAGCCAGGCAAACCTCCTTAAGCACACTGCATGTGCCAGGACCCAAGAAGCAGTGTCATTAGTATCCACTGCCATTTGGAAGTGGTACTTATTAGCATCCATTGCTGACCTGGCTGTATCAGCCATATCTTGTGTTAGATCACCAGGTGCTTTCTCACTCAAGGGCCAGTATGGAATTCCAGAGTGCTGTCTGGTACTGAGCCATGTATGCTAGACAAGCTGCCTGCCTGAGGAGCAGAAGAGGTGACATGCACACTTTTTTGGCCATACTATCCAGTTTCCTAGAATCTTTCTGAGGTAGCTGGAAGGATAAGGGCACTTTGGCCCTGTCAGAGGCTGCAGCCTGGATCACACCTTCATGATCAAGATGGGAGTATAGGTACTTAACCCCCTGTCTGCCCACTTAATATTTTTTCTCAACTTTTTTGTTAATGCCAGCAGTTGAGGTGGGTGCTGACATGAGTTTGCTAGTGGCTTTTTTGAGGAATTTGTGAATGGGGAGAAGCAATCTCCTCGTGGAGACTAGTCCCATCATATCCATGAATTCCACTTCATCTTGGAAACATAGAATTTGATGGCAGATAAGAACCGCTTGGCCCATCCAGTCTGCCAATTTCTCCCTACCTCCACTATTACCACAGACTGTGCCTGATCTACAACTTTCTCCTTCCCCCTTCCTTTCCACTGTGATTGTTGTGTTTTTCCTATACTGCTTTCTCTGCTTCCCTCTCTTTCCCCGATACACCTCCCTATCCTCCTCCCTCTGTGTCTCCTTATACCTTCTGAATGCTACTTTTTTTACCATTACCTTTTCAACCACATTTTTCAAGACCATAGCAGTCTCTTTTTCCTCTTGCTTTTGCTCACTTGTTTGATGCAGAGGTTTGTTGCCTTTACTTTGTTCCCTTTTATCTTCACCCACAGTTCCCCAACCCCACCCAGGCCATTGTCCCCTGCCAGGTCATCCCTGAGGCCTTCACCTAGCTTTGTGAAATTTACCCTCTTGAAGTCCAGGACCCTTGCCCTTCTGTGGTTCGATTTCACAGCTGTCCTTGTATTGAACCACATGGTATGGTGATCACTGGTCCCCAAGTGGCCTCCTGCCTTGACATTTGCAGCACTGTCCCTGTTAGTGAGTACCAGGTTCAGTATTGCCCCATCATGAGTGGGTTCACTGACTAGTTACCTGAGGAACACCCCCTGCAGAGAGTCCAGGATGTCCCTGCTTCTGACTGAAGCTGCTGCAGGGAGGCTCCACTCTACATCTGGCAGGTTGAAGTCCCCCCCCAGCAGACCCTCCCTCCTTACTGATATCTTTTCAGTGGCTTCCACCAGTACCTTATCTAATTCCTCCCTCTGTGGTGAAGGTCTGTAGATCACTCCAATGCAAGTAGTGGCTCCATTCCTTGTCTCCAGGGTGACCCACGTTACCTCTGCCTCCCGCTGTGTACCCTGTATCTCCATCGATTTTATGCTTTCCCTCACACAAAGCACCACTTTCCATCCTTTCCTTCCCTTCCCACCTGGTCCATCCTGAACAGAGTCTAGCCTGGTGTGGCCATGTCCCAGTCATGGTTTTCAGTGCACTATGGCTTGGTAATGGCCACAATATCCAGGTTGGTCTCTGCCATTATGGCCTCTAGGTCCGGAATCTTATTTCCTACACTTCCAGCATTCACACACATGGTCTTTCCGATTTTGTTTCCATTCTTCTTGTTGCTCCCCTTTTTTTCCTTTTTGCTTTCCTTCCTTCCTTACCCCCCTCTCTTTTTAATGCTCCCGTTCCTTTCTCCCTTTATCTCTACCACCCTACTTTCCTTATTAATGTGCACCCTAGGGAATTCCTTTCCCTTCGGGTTCTCATTCTCCTTGCTCTTTATTTCAGCCTGTGGAGCAGTTTCTGACTCCCTGATTCCTTCTCCCACCCCCTTGACTAGTTTAAATGGTCATGGAAGTAACATTTAAACCATCCACTGAGGACTGCAGTTCCCCTTCTGGATGGATGCAGGCCATCACCCCTGTATATGTCCCTATCCTCCCAGGTAGGTCCCCAATATAGCCAGACCCTTCCTCGCTACACCATTTCTTCAGCCATGAGTTGAAGCTTCTGGTGCAAAGATCCCTCTCCTGTCCTGTGTCATAGACAGGCAGCACCTCAGCAAAAGCCCACTGAGTGAGCTACCTGTTTAAGACCTGTCCCCATCTAAGACCCCTTCTCCTTTCTCAGTTTCATTGGAGGAAATGTTGAGGGTGTTTGCCATGTGCCTTACAAAGGTGTAGTGAGAGATGTAGTCCTCTGAAGGCCTAGGAGGAGAGCCAGGTTCTTGTTCAGGATAACCATCTGGTTCCAGGGGTTTTTCCTCCTCTTTATCTTCATAATATATTTTAACCTCCTCCTCCTCCTCCTCCACAGGCATTGGGAATGGAACCAGAGCTGAGTTGGGGGGCATATTAATGAGATTTATGATAGCTTGGAAAGTCTAGAAAAATTACCATACCTTTGTCATGTCCTCTAGTGAGGGTATTTCTTTTAAGTCAATTGGCAGATCCTTTCCTTTTTTATGAGGAGAGGCAAACATGTTTTTCTTTTTGTTTTTTGTTTTTCTTAGCAGGCACCATCTCCAGTGTCTGCTCATAGGCTCTTTTATTTTTACTGGATTGAGGGTTCCCCCTTTCGGACACCCTTGTTTCTGTACCATCTTTAGCAGCTTTACCTTTTCTGTCCCCTTTGACAAGGACTGCTGCGTACTTTGAGGGGCCAGACCCTCATCTGAGCCCTTTGGTGATGCAGAGGCAGACTGAGAAGCCATGAAAGCTTCTGAGTTTTTTTTTATCCCTTTTCTTTTGTGTTTTAGGGCAAAACTTCTTTTACGGAGTTCACAATTCAAAAAATTGTGGTCTGGACCCAGGCACCATAAACAAAGCTTGTAGCAGTCTGCCTTTCCCAGAAGCTGAGAATGAATAGTACAGTTTTTAACGCTTTCAGGTCTTGTTTTCTTGTTAGGTCTGTCAGTCATGCCAAACACTAAAGACCTAAGAGAAGCATTTCTGGTTCCCAATTAAAGAAAAACAATTTGACAGCAAGACCAAATAATATTAAAAGTAAATGTGGTTTGTTTCTTCAGTCAAGAACTGTAAATATAACGTCACGTCAGAAAAATTCTGAAAACATAGACAGAAAGCTGGCCCCCTGCTGACATTGTTCTATTTGCAAGCCTGCTCTGCAGAGAAACTGGCAAGAACATTTTGTGAGAAACAGGATGTCTCTTAAGTTCCCAGGCAAAGACTTACAAAAAGAGCCGCAGTACTTTTGCTAGAGTGAGAAACAGACTGAGATTTGGAATTGAAAAGAAACCCTCAGATGAAGGACTTTGTTTTCTCAGTTTGTACTGCCTTTATAAATAGTTATACTGAACAATTTTTATTTATTTTTATGTTGGCTTGCGCGCACGCGCAAACAACATATTGGGGTAGTAGCACTTTCAGAGGTGTGTCAGTGTTGTGGCGAATCCAATCGGTGTGTCCCTCAGCTGCCAACCAGTGAGCATGCTGCCAATGACAGCAGTTTCAGAGAGTGCCACCAACTTGAAACGAATCTGCCGCTGCAGTCAGAGACAGGCTTGTCACTGCAGTGGCAGAGGACACGCCTCCATTACGTGCCATTCTTGATGAAATACTTATATGCATGTGGTGGCTCCTGCCATCCACTACACAATCCTGACATCGGGGTGCCCAATCCCCATGTCAGCATCCCCCCCATTATATGGCACACCTAACATGGCGGGTCCTGCCGCCTGCCACACACTTTTAAAAAGCCAACATCGGGGTGCCCAATCCCCATATTAGCATCCCGTCTTCTTAGTGTGTCTTTCCTGTTAAACAGCTTCCCCTTTCTGACACCGGGATGCCCACTCCCGGGCTGTCGGATGCGGTCCTCCCAACCTGTCTATTGACTACCGACATCAGAGTGCCGGTCCCGTGTCAGCATCCCCGGTGTGGCACACTGGGAACCCACCCCAGTGTGTCAGGTTTTGTGTGTATAAGCGGTGTAACCTGTAAATAAAGAAAACCTTCCCTCAAGTCTGTTTTTTTTTTCCCTGCAAAGCAGAAAATGGTCCACTGTGTCTCCCTTGTCCCCCTCCCTCTTCCCCACCCATCTCTCTGCACCCTTCCTCACCCATACTTACCCTCCGGAGGTTGGGAGCTGTGATCTTCTCTGAACCGGGACATGTCTGCACTCTTTAAAGCCAACTGCGAACTGAAGAAATGACAATAAGCTTTATAATGGAGTGTTGCAACTTAGGTTGATATCTCAGCCATTTTAAGGAATTTTGGCCCCAAATTTTCAACATGGGGTTTTTGGGACCCCACCTCATGAACATATAACTGTCATTTCGTTTCTAGGTCCCGAAAGGTGATTTCGCTGTTGTTGCGCAGAATCGCCTTTCGGGACAGATCAACGAAACAACAGTGCCACTTTTCATGAGGGGATGTCCCAAAAAGCTCATGTTGCAAATTTGGTGAAAAAATTCCAAAAAATTTCTACGTTACCAGCGTGTGTTGCAGTTTCTATGCACGCCAGATTTTCAACATTGCCATTTTTCATATCTCCTTATGAACAGTAAGTACAGCTGTCATTTTTCACATTGTGCCCAAAACATGTTTTCGCACCTGTGACGCACAATGGGTGTAGTCGCTATGCGAAATCAACTTTTGGGACAGATTAACAAAATCACAGTGCCACTGTTCATGAGAAAAAGTCCCAAAATGCATATGTTGAAAATTTGGTGAAAAAGTTCCCCAAAATTACCGCGTTACAGGCGTATTGCGCGGTATCATGCATGCTCTTGGTTTGCACATTTTCATATTTCTCTCCAGATTTTCAACATTGCCATTTTTTACACCTCCTCATGAACAGTGCAGCTGTCATTTTTCGCATCCTGCCCGAAATGTGTTTCTGCACCTCTGACTTCCAATGGCACAATTGCTGTGCGAAACAAGCATTTGTCAGTACCGAATGTTGGCTTGCTGGCGTTGGTAGTGCAGGAGTTAGAGATGCATAATAGGAATGGCAGTGAAGTTTTGAACTAATGCCAGCACCCCCCCCCCGTAGAGGCTGAAAGGAGTTGAGAGTGTGGCTTTGGGTCATCGGCCATAACGCCTACACCATTCCACCTCACCCCTCCATGCAAACACTGATAGGTGTTGCAGCGTGCTTTTGGGTCTTCGGCCCTTATACTCACCCCATTCCATAAGGAAATATGCTGAGATGGATGCAATATAGGAGAATGGGGTGACGTTAGGTGACAGAACCCAAGGCAGACTTCAATGCCTGTCAGTGGCTGTAGGAGTAAGCGAGGTGAGAATACTGTGAACATTCGACTGACAGACAGGATTTATTTTATTTTTTATTTCGTTTTTGTTGACCGGGTAAGTGCAGTAGGCAAATTCTGCCTATTTTCAGGCACAACCCGGGGGAGGGGGATACAGATGAATGCCAACTGACTTTGAACCAGACTAAGCTGTTGGTGGTATTTTTTTAGTGAATGAGGGAAATTTGGCCAGGATACCAGGGAAATTTCCCTACTCTTTTCGTTAAGTGCCATGGGATCTTTAACGTCCACCTGAACTACCACCAATCCAGGCGGATGGGACCTCGGTTTAACGTCTCATCTGAAGCGGCACCTCAAGTACAGCATCCTGTCATGCTGCACTACAGTGTCAGTACTGGGATATTAACCCAAGTGCCAGATGTGGGAACTGAACCCACAGCCCTCTGATCTCCCGGCCTCAGAGATGAGTGTGCTACCTACTAAGCCACTACGCCGCCAACGCCTGTCAGTCTCTACAGGGTGGGTATATGGTTGGAAACCTTAACGCCCTGGGTGTTTGTTGGTATTTTCACTCCAGATTTTTAACATTGGCTTTTTAGGACCCCACCTCATGAACAAATGGCACTATCGTTTTGTTACTCAATCCTGAAAGGTGATTTTTACTGTTACTGATAATAATAAAATGCTACTTGCGAATTTTACAACTGCTCCTGGTCTTCCTATGCTTCCTGACCTGCGCCTCGATGACAGATGGTGTGAGCAGTGGGATTTATGCTGTGCCAGGAGTTTTGTATGTGAGTACTAGACCTGGTAACAGAGAAGCATAAAAGAAAGGTATGGATTCTGCAGCAGCAAGTCCAGGAGTGATTACCAGATGAATCACAGCCAGATTAGCAGAGACAGAAGTCCAAGCTGAGACTGTACAGCCAGCACCAGTCATGGGAAAAAAGGAACAGGCAGTGATAGAACCTGAAAGCATGACTGCCTTTTTCAAATGGTAGGCTATACAACAAAAAGAGACGGAGGAACTGAGAAGAGAGGAGATGCAGCAGAGAGAGAAAAAGAGATTCAGTGTTTAGAGGCACAGAGAAAAGAAGAGATGCAGTGACAGGAGCAGCAAAGAAGAGAAGAGAGATAGCGAGAGGTGGAGAATCACAAGACCATCAGAGTGATCAGTTCCCAGTTCTCACAAGAGCATTTGGTTGCACAGCCAGACAGAAAAAGGAGAGGATAGAACAGATCCTTGTTTTAAACTCTTTCTGCTTAACAAATAGGACATGGCCTTATTCAACCGTGTCACACTGACCTGTGTGTTCTGGAGCTTCCAGTCCCTGATCATGTGTGACTCCATAGTCTGTCCTCCCTTTCCAAGGCTAAACAGAGTTTTACTCAACTTGAAAGTGGAGGGAGCAATTCTAACTCCCTTTTGCTCCTTTATGACCAAGACGAATGAGGTACCCATTGCTGCGATAACAAGCAGTGGTAGCCCTCGGACCTCTGCCCCTGTGCAGTGGTCTGTTTTCTTAGGGACCTGGGGCCTTGCATTCATTTGGGCCTGACATCCCTCCCTCTAACCGCTTGACCTTTCAGGACATAGCCATAGCATGCTTTAGAGTCTCTTCTGGGGTGATGGATGTCCTGTTGGTTGTCAGACAGTTGTCCGCCAGACTCACCTGTTTGCTAACATGGAAGCAGTTTTATTTGTGAGCCGCTTCCCATCCTGCTGTCCTCTGAAGACTCTGCCATACAGTATTCCTTGCTGAAGGTGCACTTGGTTGCCTTGTTCAGAATTTCATGCCCCTGTTTTTGTCTGTATGGTTGCCCAGCTAGCTGCAGCCAGTACTGTTTGGGGATTATTAAGATTGTTTCTCATGTAATTCTTCCTCTCAGAAATCTGACCCTAATTTGGGACCAGACTTCTCTTTCAGGAAGGCTTACTTTGGCGCATTTTGAGCTAGCCGCGAGCTGTGGCTTATACTTCCTATCAGGGAAAGCATTCCTTTTTAGTTGCAGTCATTTTTGCTCAAAGAGTTTCAGAGCAGCAGGCTCTCATGCCAAAGCCTCCTTATTTGCTTTTCCATACAGACAATATTTTGACCTATGTGGAAGTCAGAATTTATAGTACTCAGACCATTCACATTATAATGTTTTCCCAGGAGCTTGCCAGTCCAAAGGCAGCATTGCTCCATATCATTAAAAAAATAATAATTTCTCAGGTTTTACTTTCACTGCACTGAGGACTCTGGGAGGTCCTCTCAGCTATGTGTTTTGTTCACCCCTGGGAAAAGGACAGTCAATGGACTAATTAATGCCTGTTCATAAGGCTGCAAACTGTATTACCTTTTGGTGTAAGAAGTACGGTAAGGAACTTCCTACTGTGGATTGTGCCCTTTCCATGAGAGGAATGGACACTCATATTGAGTACTTCAGACTGTTTCTGATGCTCCCATTGGTGTAGATGCCACATGGCATATTGTCCATATCTTCCCTAATCATTACAGTCTGGACATTATTTTGAGTAGTAGAACAGTTTTGTTGGGTCTGGCGTCACTACGAAACCTGTATTCTTGTGGCTTTACATGTCCTTCACCCAGACTGTTAGTTTTTGGGTACTGCTTGGGACTCGTTCCATTTGAGGAGAATCTCTTTCATCATGTCATGCCGTCCCATCCTCCGTCCCCCTTAGGGGCGATGACAATGGTTTCTCTGCACAGCTTCATTCCATTGCTACCTTTTCCGGCACCCGTTGTCACCTGATATTCGAGGTGCTGGCGTGATCTGCCAGTTCCCTGGACAGTAGTCCTCTGAGCATAATCTTTGGCAAGGAACTGAGGAGGGAGGGGACTGCCACGCTTCGTATGGATGCTGGATGCTTGACGTCATCATGGGCAACTGCAGCTTGCAAAGTTTCTGTGTGGTCCTAGCGCTGATGCGGTATTGGTTCCAAAGGTGTGACCGGATGAAAGAGATTCTCTCCAAGATCTACTGTTATACAAACATACATACAAATATACGAACTGCCAGCAGAAACAGGCCTCACGATCTATCTAGTCTGCTCAGTTGTGCAGCTAGCCACTCAACTTGCAGCTGCCCCCCTCCTTCCTCATAACAACCCCTCACTCTGTCCCACCCCTCTTATACCCTCTCCAGCCTGGGAGACACAAGTGTACTATCAGTTGTTCTGTTCTGTACTAATTCCACACCCTGTTCAAGTACTGTTCATTCCTAATGTGATCGTATAATGCATTTGTCTTAATGAATGTCTGAATCCTGCCGTATACTGTGTCTTGAAACCTGCGGCGTACTGACCAGATTGTGAACTGAAATGGTCAGCACACCTGTATGCTCTATATGTGAAATATTTCTTACTATGTAACTAATTCCAGGGTGCCCATCAAAAAGGGACCTTCGGGGCTCAGTGGGCTTACCTGGTTATCAAAACTGAATAAATAAATAAAAATCCTCCCACCGTTCTACACAATACCACTTCTTTGGGCAGAGTATTCCACTTGTTTACCGCCATTTCCATGAAAAGGTGCCTCCTGATTTCTCTCATTAATCTCTTCCCTCAGCCCCCCACCAGTCTCAGCCAGTGCCCTCTCGTGTCCTTCCCCCTTCTGATCTGAAGAATCCCTTTTGTAGTAGTCTTGTTTATGCCCTTTAAGTATTTAAAGGTTTCAATCATATCCCCCCATCCCTCCTCTCCTCTCCTCCAAGAAATACATGTTCAGCTCTCCCAGCCTCTCCGCACAGGATTTTCCCTCTAGTGACTGGATCATCTTCGTTGCCCTACTCTGCACCCCCTCCAGCAATCTGATTTCCTTCTTCAGGAATGGACACCAGTACTGCACACAGTATTCCAGATGCAGCCGACCAGTGACCTATACAGGGGAAGGATCACCTCTCTGTGCCTGGAGGAGATTCCCCTTGCTATGCACCCCATCATCTTGTTTGACTTTGCAGCCGCCTTCCTGCACTGAGCTGAGTGGTTCATACTCCACGTTATTAGTACCCCTAGATCCTTTTCCTCCATGGTGCTTTCCAGTTGTACCCCTCCCAACTGATATTTCCTCCCCTGGTTCCCAGCTCCTAAGTGCAGGACCTTGCACTATCTGGCGTTTAACCCCAACTGCCATGTCTCTGACCACTCCTGTAGTTTGGTCAGGTCCTCCTGCAGCCCCCTCCAGCTCTGTATGTCATCTGCCACAGCTCCAATCTCAGTATCGTCTGTGAATAGGCTGATCCCACTCCGAATTCCATTTGAGATATCGGCTATGAATATCCCAAACAGCACCAGTCCCAGCACCGATGCCTGGGGCACACCGCTCGTAACATCCCTTGGTGATAAGAGTTACCACCACCACCACTACCACTACCACTCTTTGCTGCCTACCCCATAGCCAGTTGGTGATCCAATTGACCATTTTTGTTCCCACCCCTATGTATTCCAGCTTCCCCCCAGCCTCCCATGCAACACCAAGTCAAAGGCCTTGCTGAAGTCAAAATACAGGACGTCCACTGCACGGCCCCTGTCCATTTCCATGGTAACCCAGTTGTAGTACCCGACTAGGTATGTCTGGCAGTATCTGCCCGAGACAAAACCGTACTGATGACCGTCTTGGAGACCACTGTCTTCCAAAAAGGTCACCAGCCTCTCTTTTAGGATTGACTCCATGAGCTTCCCCATGACTGAAGTGAGATTTACCAGTCTGTAGTTGCCTGGATCATCCTTCAGGCCAATTTTATGAATGGGCACCACATGGGCCATCCTCCAGTCCTGTGGCACACATCCTGTGTCTAGTGATGTACTGAACAGGTCTGCC
This sequence comes from Neoceratodus forsteri, assembly GCA_016271365.2. Lineage (NCBI taxonomy): Eukaryota > Metazoa > Chordata > Ceratodontiformes > Ceratodontidae > Neoceratodus > Neoceratodus forsteri. The sequence continues at coordinate 1,820,046,087 of CM057449.1, read as the reverse complement.
AGTGGTCCCGCCAGGATCTCTGCTAGCTCCCTAAGTACCCCAGGATGAATGCTGTCTGGTCCCGGTGCCTTGTCCACCCTCGGCGCCCTTAGTCCTTCCAGCACCCTCTCCTCTGTAATCCTGATATCAGTCACCCCCACCCCCCTGCCCACTCCACCCTTCCCATGGGGTATATCCCCTCCCCATCTTCTTGAGAACACAGAACAGAAGTACTCTGCCTGGTCCTTCCCTTCTCCACCAACCCCCCCATCCTACTTAATCCTCACAATCTGGTCTTTGTTTCTCCTTCTCTCTCTCCAGTGTATCTGAAGAAGTCCTTTTCCCCGTCCTTGATTCCCTGTGCCAGTCTCAGCTCTCTGGAAGCCTTGGCCACTCTGACTAGCCTGGTAACCTCCCTGGACTTCTTTGTGTACTCATCTTTGTCCCCTTGACCTCCCGATTTCCTAAGCCTCTGGATTGCCTTTCTCTTGGCCATCACCACTTCCATAACCTCCCAAGACAACCGGCTTGGCTTCTTTGCCCTACCCTTCTTGCCCCATGTTCTGGTACAAGTCTCAGTTGCCTCAGCTAGCCCTTTTTTAATGATATCCCATTTTTGGCTAGCACCCATGCATGTCTGAATTCCCACCAAAATTTCTCCCATCCTTTTAAAATCCACCCCTTAAGATCGATCACCCTGGTACCCGTACCTCCTGATCTTACTTCGAGAGGGCTCTTGCAGTAGGTAATTACATATAGGACTGGCGCCAGCCAAGCAGGACCCTGAAAAAATTTCTAGCTAGCGGTCCTCGGGGACCGCCCCACGTCAGGTGACCCGGCGTCAGGCAGCGTCGGTATAAAGGCGGTCCCGGACATCAACTCCAGTTCTTTCCGCCCGTCAGCTTCGTGCAGTATCTCGCCTGATGAAGTTCCTATCGCTCAGTCCTGTTGCCATTCGGTTTTCGAAAAGTTTTCAGTATTTGGTATTTTATTTTTCTATCGTCAGGTGAACATCGGTATATGTCGTCCCTTCAAAAATAAGTGTGACTTCGTCGCGAGGCGTAACTGCCTCACAAAGGCAGTTCACTCCCTCTGCCTTTTCTGTCTAGGCCCGACCCGCGGTCGACAAATTATCGCCTGCCTTCATTTCACTTCGTACCCCGCAGTCTCTAAAGCCCATCTCCTCAGGAAGAAGATGTCGCGATGGAGAAGGAGTTGAAGAAACTCGCGGCGTTGACCTCCCTGAAGAGGCATAAGCGGGACAAGGAAAGGCACCGAAAGGCCTCCTCCTCCACAACTCCAGCGGTCGCGGCAGGTAACATCCCCTCGGAGGATAGCCCGGCAGCAGCCTCCAAGGCTTTGGAGGCGTCGGCCCACCCGTCGGGTTGCGGTCGAGCCTGCCGGGTGCCTCCGGGCAAAAGGAGGCTCCAGCCTCCAGTACCGCCACAGGCTTGCGGCCTACTGGTGCAGGCGCCTCCCAAAAGCGGATCGGCTTCTCCGATGTCCGCTGGGAGAAGGCCGCTAAGACACCCGTCCCTACGGGGCGGCGCACGGCAGTGTCCCCGTCGGACCGGGCCTCTCCTCATCCTCGGTCCGTCTCCGACGAGAGACCCCCGAAGTCAGATGCCGGCTCCTCTGGCATCCGCCGGGACTCGGCCCTTAAGTCACACGTCGGCTCCTCCGACGTGCGCCGGGCCTCGGAGCTTATGGCAGACCCTGCTTCGTCTGTCATCCCAGGCTCCCCGCAGCCTTCACTGCCATCAGGGGAGCCCGAGTCCCCCCTGCCCGACCCCGGGGATTTTTCTCCTCCGTCCCTGGATGAGGCTCGGGATCCTGGGCTACCGTCCGATCCTCTTCCTGTAGAGCCGGATCTGACGTCGGCTCCCCTGACGCCGGCCCCAGCGCCGGCTCCGACACTGGCCCCGCCGACGCCAGTTCCGACACTGGCCCCTCCGACGCCAGCGGGGGATATTCCTCTTCCATCGGGCCCTCCACCCCACGGGCCTATCACCGTTGATCCGCCCGTGGAGTTCCCGGCTGGGCCGTCTGCTCCTCCGCGCCTGGGTATCCGCCGTCCTATCCGACGCTGGTTTTCCCAGGTCCACAGTATCCTGCGCTGCAGTACCCGGCGCCGACTCCACCAACACTGCAGTACCTGACGCCGCAGTACCCTGCTCTGGTATTCCCGCAGCCGAGTTACGGATACTCTCCTTACGGATTTCATCCATACAACTATCCCCCTCCTCCTCCTCCTCCACCACCGCCCCGTAGGCTGCCAGTGGATCTCCAGGAGACTCTAGCCTCCCGGTGGGCTGAGGCCAAGGCTCAGCTCACCAAGGAAGTCGAGAGCTGTCTTACGGCGACGGTGCCACCCCACGGCTCCTGTATGCCCCAGATGGCACACTCCCTCTCCACCTCCGGATTCCTGGGCTCTGCCCTCGGGATCAGAGGAGCAGGACCGTGTTGGGATCCCCCTAAGGAACCCGTTCCTCCCCTAGGCGAGTCAGGAGTCCTACTCTGCTTCGAATTCTTCCTCTTCTTCTCTCTTGGACTCCTCGGGCCTCCGATGGGTGTTCGAGAAAGAGCGACGGCACTCTCTGTCAAGCCGGCCGAGGACTCCTCCGAAGTCTTCTCCGGAGGATCCTTCCTTCATGGAGTTGCTCAGGAAGATCCAGGAAGTCCATCAGTGGCATTCCTTAGAGCCAGATCCTCAACAGGTTAAACTCGCGAACATCTGGACTTGCCCTTACAGCTCCTACTCTAGTGCCACCCTGGATCGGAGCCTCACGCCCACCTTGTTTCCACTATTTGGAAACAACCGTCGGCTTTAGCCCCACTTCCTCGGAAGTCTGACAGGCTATACCAGGTTCCGGAGGGTGTAGACTTTTTAGACTCTCACCCCCGTGCGGACTCGGTTGTGATTAGCACCGCTTACAGACGGTCAGCACACCCGAAACATTTGAGCTCGTCTCCCCCGGATAAGGAATCCCGCCTTCTGGATCAGTATGGAACGAAGATCTATGCTTCTTCCACACTGGAGATTAGGGCCTTAAGTTATGTAGCACATATGGGGGATTACCAGAAGGCGGTCCTTACCCAGGTGGAATCTAAGATTGACTCCTTGCCTGACTCCCAAGTCAAGCAGGAGTTAGCCGACCTGGTCCGTTCTGCTCGTTCGGCCAGTCGTCATATTCTGAGGATGACCTACGATGCAGTGGACACCGCAGGATGGAACTCTGCGTTTGCCGTAAGTCTTCGGCGTCATGCATGGCTCCGTGTGTCAGGTTTGGTCCCGGAGGTGCAGTCAGCAATCCAAGAAGCACCTTTCAGAGGTTCTGTGCTTTTCGTTGGTGATGTCAAGGACATCATCACTGATTTGCAGGAGAAGGGGACATCCCTTAAATCTGTTGATTCAATGTACCATCCCCATCCCCCACAGCGCCGTCCTTTCACAGACGCAGCCAGCCTCAAGCGAAACCTCAGGAAGGCGGGTCACTAAATGTTGGGCCCCACAGCTGCAGGCCCCACTTGTGCAAAAAAGCAACGGGTGCCCCAGCTGCTGGCCTCACACCACCTGACTCCTTCCCTCTCCCACCGCCTCCGGACACCCCGGAGGAACCGTTAGGAGGGAGATTCTCCCTCCACCTTCCGGGTTGGGAGAGGATAACATCGGATTCATGGGTGCTTCAGATCATAGCAGAGGGGCACTCCATAGGGTTTCTGCAGAAACCTCCATGTCACCCCCCCTCTGGACTCCTCTTACTCAAGGGACCATCTTCCTTTAGTCAGGGAAGAAATCTCTGCTCTCCTCGTGAAGCAGGCTATAGAGCCCATTCCCCTTCACCTCCACGGGACGGGTTACTATTCCCATTTCTTCCTTGTACCAAAGAAGACGGGAGATCTCAGACCCATTCTCGATCTCAGCTCCTGAACCTATATGTGGAATACAAGAGGTTCAGGATGCTCTCCTTCAAACCCTCTTGCCCCTGCTCCGGCGGGCCCAGCAGCTTTGTGCCTGGATATGCAGGATGCGTGCCTGCATATCCCCGTGCGCCTCGCACAAAGTACCTCAGGTTTGCGTTTCAGGGGACCACTACCAATCCGGGCACTCCTTTTGGTCTTTCCACGGCTCCCCAAGTCTTTACCGAATGCCTGGCGGTGGTAGCGGCCCATCTACGTACTTTGGGAGTTCAGGTTTTTCCCTACCTGGACGACTGGCTCCTGGCGGCCCCATCCAGGGAGGAACTCCTGCATTTCCTCTCCCTCACCCAGCAGGTTTTCTCTGGCCTGGGTATCACCATCAACCATTCCAAGTCTCACCTGGATCCTTCTCAGAGACTCCAGTTCATTGGGGCAATCCTCGATACGACAATGTGCAGGGCATTCCTGCCTCCGGACAGGGGGGGCCTCCCTCCAGTCCCAGATTTCCCTTCTGTCAGAATACAGGAGGGTTCCGGTGAGGTCGGTGCTCCATCTACTGGGGCTCTTGGCGGCGGCCATCCCGACAGTTCCACGCGCACGCCTCCGCATGAGAATCTCTCAGTGGACTCTCCACTCTCAGTGGGATCAATGAGTAGACGACCTAGATCATCCGGTTCTGATCTCCTCGCCGATGGTAAGAGACTTGCAATGGTGGATGGTTCGAGAGAACCTATTCCAGGGGGTCCCCTTTTTTCATCCTCCCCCCGATCAGACTCTGACACCACAGACGCTTCAGGCGAAGGTTGGGGAGCCCATCTGGGTCCTCACCGAACCCAGGGTCTATGGTCAAACTCGGAGTTAGCTCTCCACATCAACGTGCTCGAGCTTCGAGCAGTGCTGTATGCTCTTCAGGCCCTTCACCAATACATCCTTCCCGGCCACCTTGCTGTCCAAACGGACAACATGTGCGTGGTGTGGTACATCAACAAGCAGGGAGGGATGCAGTCCTAACCGCTGTGCAGGGAAGCGATGAGGGTTTGGGAATGGGCAGCTCTTCACAACCTTCACCTCACGGCGATCCATGTTCCGGGAGTCGACAATGTCCTGGCAGACAGGCTAAGTCGCTCGTCGGCTCTACCACACGAGTGGGAACTGGACGAAAAAGTCCTAAAAAGCATCTTCCAGGTTTGGGGGACTCCTCAGATAGATCTGTTCACCTCCTCCCAAAATGCAAAGCTTCCAATCTTTTGCTCACTCGCTCCAGAGCAAGACGCTTTCTGGAGCGACGCTCTATCTCTAAGTTGGAAGGACAGATTCGTCTATGCTTTTCCCCCAATTCCTCTGGTCCCTTGTGTGATGCAGAAACTGACTTTGGAAGGAGCGAGAATGATTCTGATCGCTCCTTTCTGGCCAAGGAAAATCTGGTTCTCTCTTCTACAACAATACTCAGAGGTTCCTCCTCCTCCTCTTCCTTTTTCTCCAGGATTGCTGACCCAGGATCAGGGGACCCTGGTCCATCCGGGACTCAAGTCCCTCCAACTTCATGCATGGTTCCTGCAGACCTAGCTCAGTCTCGCTTTGGCGTGTCTCCTAAGGTGGCCGAGATCCTGGTGGAGGCTAGAAAACCCTCCACTAGGTCCACCTACGCCATGAAATGGAAAAGATTTTCCATCTGGGCTGCGTCCAGGAATGTGGAGCCCTTTTCCTGTCCTGTGACCATTCTCCTTGATTACATGCATCATCTTTTCGACCTGGGTCTCAGTCACTCCTCTCTGAAAGTCCATATGGCGGCTATTTCAGCCTACCATGTCCCTTTCACTGATAAGGCATTTGCCCAACTGGAGGTATCCAAAACCCTTCTCAGAGAGGTCCTTCATCTTAGGCCCCCTGTCCAGACTCCAGCTCCCCAATGGGACTTAAACGTTGTCCTCGAGAAACTTACTCTGCCTCCCTTTGAGCCTGCGGCTTCCACAGACTTGAAGTTTTTATCGTGGAAGGCAGCTTTTTCTTAATGTGTACTTCCGCTCGCAGAATTTCTGAGCTTCAGGCCCTGATGTGCAAAATCCCGTATCTGATTTTTCACAAAGAACGAGTTGCTCTTCGCACGAATCCTAAGTTCCTCCCGAAGGTGGTAGCGGAATCTACCTTGAATCAGTCAGTTGAATTACCTGCCTTTTTCACGCAGTACTCCAACCAAGGAGAATACTTGCTCCACACCATGGATGTTCACAGGATTCTGAGATACTGCACCGATAGGACGAAGGGTCTCAGAAAGACCGATCAGTTGTTCGTCTCTTTTGCTCACAAAAGAGAAGGCAATGCTGTTTATAAGCAATGCCTATCAAAATGGTTGGCCCATTGCATCACTTTCTTTTATGACAAGTACAACAAGACCCTACCCGGTCAAGTCAGAGGTCACTCCACTCGTGGAGTAGCTGCCTCTGCAGCTTGTTTCGAGAACGTGTCTGCGGCAGACATCTGTGCTGCCGCCACTTGGACTTCCGTCCATACCTTCACTAAACACTACAGTTTGGACATTGCCTCTCACCGTAGAGCAGGCTTCGGGTTAGCGGTCTTGCAAGGCCTCCTTTCTTGGCGTGCAAGGTCTCTCTTTTCTACTTCTTGGAGTAGTACCTCCTCCCGTGCCTTTCTTTTGTTCCAGACTGCTTGGGATTCTGTCCTATATGTAATTACCTACTGCAAGAGCCCTCTTGGTAAGATAGTACAGTTACGTAAGAACTTACCGTAACAGTAGATCTTCGAGAGAGGCTCTTGCAGTAGGTAATACCTTCCCGCCCTCCATCCCCGTAGGTTTTTTCAGCTCCTTTTCCATTGAGGGAAATATCTGCTTCTCTCTCGACGGGCCTGTGGCGGGAAAGAACTGGAAGGCGGGCATCCGGGACCACCCCTTTATACCGACGTCGTCTGATGCCGGTCACCTGACGTGGGTGCGGTCCCTTGCCAGGAACTGCTAGCTAGAAATGTTTCCGTGGGGTCCTGCCGCCAGCGTCAGTCCTATATGTAATTACCTACTGCAAGAGCCTCCCTCGAAGATCTACTGTTATGGTAAGTTCTTACGTAACTGTACTTTTCCCTGCCCATATTCAGTGTGAACCACACTGTGTGATGGTCACTCCCTGCCAGGGGATCCTCCACTCCCAGATCCCTTACAGCTTCCCTGTTTATTAATACCAGGTCCAGAGTCCTTCCCACCCCAGTCGGCTCAAGAACCAACTGCACCAGGAAGTTGTCCTGAAATGCATCTAGTAATACCTGCTCCTTTGCACACGTGGTTGGAGTGATCTCGTCCACCCCAGGGAGGTTAAAGTCCCCTACCACTACTGTGTTCCCCTTCCTACATACCCTTCTAATCTGCTCGTCCAACTTCCTGTCTGGGTCATCCTCCTGATCTGGGTGCCTGTACACTACCTCCACCATCAGTGTCTTTCTTTGGGAGTCATGAAACTGCATTCATAGGGTCTCTGCCCTGCCCTCCACCACCTCCTCCCTTATACACCTTATCCCCTCCCTCACGTAAATCGCTACACCCCCCTTTCCCCCTAGCCCTGTCCTTCCTGAATATCCTGTACCCTGGGATCATCATCATATCCCAGTTCTGGTTCTGGGTGGCCCATGTTTCCATGATGGTCGCAATGTCCGTCCTCCCCCAGCCAAGAGAGCCTGTAGCTCAGCTGATTTGTTACCTAAGCTTCTCACAATCAGTGAGACCACCCTCCAACCTGTGCCCCCGGTTTCCCCCTCCATTCCTAACCCCTTCTTCTAGGAGCGTGGATATGTTGTCATCCACACGTCTTGGCATGTCCTCTTCCACTTTAAATCTTGCCGGAAGTATTCAAGCTGGCTCCTCCCACCCACCTGGGTAGTATATACCTCGGCTCCGCCCCATGACACTAGATCTTGCTTTCCGCTGGAAGATACAGGTTCCCTCGTGCTCTCAGCATTTCGTAGGCCCTGGCTTTCAAATTGTCAGTTTTACCAAAAATCAAACTCGTTCGCGTTAGCGATCGCGCTTTCGTCGCATCGACTATGGAGGAAAAATCTTCCCCAGGATTTCGCCGGTGACCTTGCGGCCAGAAGATGACGCACCGATCCCCACCTCACATGTGTTTACTGCCTAGGTGTCGGACATGACACTTCATCGTGAAGTTTTTGTTTAGCCTTCCATTCCAACGTCCTGGACGATCACAAGACATGCCTGAAGCTGGGGAGACCGGAAAAGAGAAACCCGCCGGTGAAATCGAAGGAGGCTAGGTGGGTGGTTTCCGTAGCTGCGGGCTCCGCCGAACAGCTGGAACAGATGAAGGCATTCAAGGAGGAAGCAGCTCATGCTTTGGCCAATCGAAGCTTCTTTGTCCCACTGAACCTAGGCTCCACTTTTACGGGCTCCTTCAAGGAGATGTGCCAGTCTCCCCCCACTCGGGGTGAGGTACCCTCGGACTCGCACTCCTCCCGCTCTCGGAAGAGGGAGAAGGACCCGGCGTCTTCGTCCCGACAGAGATGCTCTTGGGACCGGGAGAGGTCCGAGTCCCAAGAACACGTGGTCTTGACCCCTCGGCTGCTGGCTTTTCGGACCTTCCGTCTGGCCAAGAGACTGAGGAAGTGGCCGACGAGGTCGAAATTATCCTTGGCCCTATCAACCCTTTGTCGCCGGTTGTGCCCGCTGACTCGTTGGAAAGGACTCTGGTCCTGGTTTTTTCAGATGAGGAGACCCAGCCAGCTGGTGTCCCCATCAAGGAACTGGTCCTGGACCCCCGGGTCTCACCGATCCCGGTGTCTCCCGATCAACCGAGTCAGCCTCCCTGATCTCGGTCTCGGTCCAGGACCCCCCTCGGACGATCGACCAAGGAAGAGCCATAAGCGCTCCAAAAAGAGGCAATGCCATAGGTCCTCATCCTCCTGGGACGAGGAGAATCTCCGGCAGAAACTCTGTCGCTGCTATGAAGACCTTATGTGCTAGCAGCTGATCTTGACCAGGCAGAAGCCTGCTCTGCCGCCTACCCCGGTCATCACTTGGCTCTCTCCTCCGAAGCCGACCCCTCCAGAACTGAAGTCCTCGGTTCCTCCTCCTGTGTGGCCGGGCCGTCTCCCAGTTAGGCCTACCCCGGTCTCTCCACCAATTCGGGTACAGCCGCCACCTAAACAGCCTGAGGGAGGGGCGCCCTCGAAAGAGGACCGACAGGTCACTGGGCTTCCCCGACGTCTGTCGATAACAGTCACCCCGGACAGCCCTCGGGAGATCAAGGGTGACTTAGGCGGTAGACCGCTGTATCACGACTCTTCGAACTTGGATGTAACCGGCTTGCACTCACATCCCGGGAATAATGAGTCGTCGGTCGGCTCAGGGATGGAGGAAGGCCCTTCCTCTTTCCAGGGCATTCTCTGCCTCATCTCCGATTCCACTGGAGTGCCCCTGGAGCCTATCCAGAAAAAGGCAGAGTACTCTATCACCAATATTTTTAAGAGAGGGGATACCCCAATGGAGTCATTTCCAGTGGCCGAGGTCATTGTTGGCTCGGCCCTTGAACTTTGGCAGCATCCTGCCTCCTGCCCAGCACCATCTGCCCATGGGGTCCCTTGCGGGGTTCACAGAGCACCCGAGAGCCTGGTGACTGCCTCTGTGTTCAGGTGTACTGGTAGTTCGGCTGACGCTGACTGACCCCCGGACAAGGAGTCCAAGAATATGGACCACTGTGCCCGTAAGGTCTATGCGACCTCTTCCTTGGGCCTTCGTCAGGCCAACTCAGCTGTCATTATGGCACACTTCTCTCATGTCCTTCTTGGGTGATTAGACAAGGTCCTCCCTCATCTCCCACCAGACATGCAGACCACGGTCAAGCAGGTCTGTGGCCAGGGCCGTGCTGTTGCTAAACAGCAGCTCCAGATGGTCTTGGATATCGGGGATTCTTATACCCGCTCATTGGCAGCCGCAGTGGCCTCTTGCTGCAGGGCTTGGCTGAGGCTTTCCTCCTTTCCGGCGGATACTCAGCATAAGCTTGCTGACGTGCCCTTCCTGGGCACCAACTTGTTCGGTCCAGGAGTGGCCAGTCACCTTCAGCGTATAGAGCAGTCCAGTGCCACCTTGGATGTCACTTCTGCTAAGAGTTCTTCAGGCAAGAACCAACAGAAGAGAAATAAGAAGCCATTTCTGCATTCTTCCCTTGTGGTCAGGCAGCCCTCCTATCAAGGAGGTCAGCAGCAGCAGGAGGCTCAAGCTTGGTGCCCACGACCCAAGCAGGGTCCTCCACAGCCCTGTAAAGGAGGCCGAGGCGCAGATCCCGGAGCCTCCTCCTCCTCTAAGCCTGCTCAGTGATGAGTTGGGGGTTGCCACCCCTACACCCATCACACCAGCTCTGGGTCCTCCTCCCGTGGGGGATCGGCTCCGCCACTTCCTTTCCGCCTGGTCCACTATCACTTCAAACAGGTGGGTTCTCGAAGTGGTCGGTCAGGGACTGTCTCTAGAATTTGAGCAGTACCCTCCCAGCTGAGCCCGCGCCCCTCGGGAGGAACAGATCTTCGCTTGCACCCAGTCGGCTGTTTGAGATGACATAGCTCAGCTCCTCCGCAAGGAGGCAGTAGCTCCAGTGCTGGATCCACGACTGACCCAGGCTTTGTTTCCAGGTACTCCCTGGTGCCCAAGCGGACGGGGGGTTGGCGCCCCATCCTAGATCTCCACGACCTGAATTAATATCTCAGGCCTCGCACCTTCCGGATGGTCGCTTTGACCCAGATCATACCATCCCTGGAGCAAAACATGTGGTTCTGTTCACTGGATCTACAGAAAGCATTCTTTCACATCCCAATCCGTCCGTCCCATCAGTGGTTCCTCCGCTTCAGGGTCGAAGGGACCCTGTACGAGTTCCAAGCCATGCCTTTCTGTCTGTCATCGGCCCCTCGGGTCTTCACCAAATGCGTTGCAGTGGTAGTGGCCCACCTTTGGCGTTGAGAAGTCAGAATCTACTCTTATCTCGACAACTGGCTCTTGGCAGGTTCTTCCCTTCAGGAGAGGTCCAGGGATGTGGCCCTCCAAACCTGCTCCCAACTCGGTCTCCTGATCAATGAGGCCAAGTCGAAACTCGTGCCCTCTTAGGTGATGGGCTTCATCGGGGCAGAGCTCGACTCTTGTCAAGCCAGAGCTCGGCTGCCGACGGACAGGGCGGAGGTTCTCTCCTCCTTTGCCCAATCATTTCTGGTTGGGCACTTGCACCCTGCCTGGGACTTTATGCACCTTCTGGGTTACATGGCGGTGTGCACCTCAGTGGTCCATTGGGCACAGTGGCACATGTGCCCCCTCCAATGGGAGCTGGCCGCCCAGTGGACCCAGTGATATGGTCACTTTGAACGGCTGATCACTGTAACCCAGAAGATGTGGGACGCTCTCCAATGGTGGACCAATCCAGACTGTTTACAGGAAGGGATCCCGTTTGTCCACCCCGAGCCAACAGTCGTCCTCACAACTGATGCCTCTCTCATGGGTTGGGGAGCCCATATAGGCGACAACAGGGCCCATGGGTTCTGGACCTCTGAGGAGTCCCAATGCCACATCAACATGTTGGAGCTCAGAACCGTCAGACTGGCGCTGTCAGCTTTCGCTCCTCAGCTTGGGATCAAGTGGTTCAAGTCCAGACGGACAATACCACCACCATGTGCTACCTCAACAAACAGGGTGTCACGCACTCCTGTCTGCTGTGCAAGGAGGCGCTCCGCATCTGGACCCTCGTAAGCCAGTTGGAGGCAGATCTCCTAGCCATCCATGTGGCAGGAGCCTCGAACCAGCTGGCGGATGCTCTCAGCCGACTAGGCCAGACATCCCATGAGTGGTCTCTCCATCCAGAGGTAGCTTACAGCCTGTTCTCCCATTGGGGCAAACCGATGGTGGACCTGTTTGCCTCCAGGGAGAACACCAAGCTGAGGCTGTTTCATGCCTGCCCCCCCTCGGTAGGGATCGCTGCAGGGGGATGCCTTCACAAGGCTGTGGACCCCAGGCCTCCTCTACGCCTTCCCTCCATTTCCCTCGATCCACAAGGTGTTACTGAAGGTGAGGAGGGACAAGGTGAAGATGATCCTGGTAGCCCCAAATTGGCTGCGCCAGTTCTGGTACCCAGATCTCCTCAGCCTCAGCTGCAGGCCCCCGGAGCAGCTTTATACACGCCAGGACCTGATATCTCTGAACCAGGGGAAGGTATTCCATCTGGACCTTCAATCCTTGTACCCACACCCTGGTACCTGAGTGGCTAGAGTTCCAGGCTCTGGGTCTTTCCGAAGATGTCTATACCGTGGTGGAGGCATCTAGAAAGGAATCAACCAGGAAATGTTATGCCTTCAAATGGAAACGTTTTTCCATTTGGTGTCAGGGTAAGGGTCTGGACCACTTATCTTGTTCTGTGGCTAACATTCTCGACTACCTTTGATCTCTCTCCAAAGGGGGTCTGTGGTCATCGACCCTTAGGGTGCACCTGGCAGCCATTTCTGCTTACTGAGTGCAGGCCGGTCAGCCGACATTGGCGTAGGAGACAGTGGTCGGGCGCTTTTTCAAAGGCCTGGATCACATATCCCCTCCGGTGTGTGAACCTCCACCTCCATGGGATCTGTTGCTGGTTTTGGCAAAGTTCATGGGCAAGCCATTCTAACTTATGCACAAATGTAAACTTTCACACTTGTCGTGGAAGATGGCCTTCCTGGTGGCTATCACGTCTGCCAGAAGGACAGGGGAGCTCCAGGCACTTTTGGTGGACTCCCCATATCTGGTCTTTCACAGGGACAAAGTTGTCCTGCGCCCCAACCCGAAATTCCTTCCGAAGGTGGTGTCAGAGTTTCACCCTAACCAGGTGTTGACTCTTCTGGTTTACTACCCTAATTACACCTCAGATGCCGAGTACAGGCTCCATACCTTGGACCTGAGATGCGCTCTCTCCTATTATATGGAGAGGACGGTGGAAATTCGGGGAGAGGTTCGCCAGCTGTTTGTCACCTACGCTGCCCCACTACCCAGTACCCCTTAGACCGACACCATTCCCCCAGGCAAGTGTTGAACTCCCCAATCCTCCCTTTCCTTCCTGTACTCATGCAGGGTACTGGGAGCACCTCTGAGAAGGACACTGATTCCCTCACTTCCTCACATAGCCCTCCTAGTTCCTCAAACCTCTTCCTCACTACTTCCACAGTCTCCCCCACCAGATCATTAGTGCGCATATGCCCCACTACATGCGGTTTCTTCCTGCCCCTCCTTGCGCACTTAAGAACTGTCTGCCCTGCCGTTAGCCCGGGTATGACCTCCACTCATATTCTACTATGCCTTCCCCCCATCTGATCCCTTTAAGTATGGAATATGGTAAGTTCTTACATTAACTATTCTTTTACTGCTACTGTAATATGCAGTACAGTGTGTGTGCTTTAAAGTATGAGGCTGTGTACCACAGGGCAGGGGTGCGTTTGTTTTTATTCACTAGAATTAGTGCTACAAATAGTTGAAAGATAAATGGAAAGTGAATACTGTCAAAAATTGTAGCTTGGAAATCATTCTACTATTTTGTTTTCCAGAGCTTTGTGGTATGATCCTGCTTCCTATCCAACATCTTGGCAACTGGATCCCACTGAAGGCCCAAACAGAGAGAGGCGACGTCTACAGAGGTGCTTCTTGACTATTCCCAATAAATACCTCCTCAAAGACAGGCGGAAAACTGAAGGTGAATAAAAATAATATCTTGTACATTTTATTTGTCTCAAATTAGATCATTATAGTTTTAAAACCTGTGTTACACTGTAATTTACTTTTTTTCAGAGCCAGTCAAGCCACCGTTATCTTACTTGTTTGAAGATAAAACTCACTGCTCTTTCTCTTCAGCAGTAAAGGACAAAGCTACAAGCGAGTCAATCAGGTAATGTCTAGTGACAACAAAAGATCAAGCTATCCCTCATCTGTACATAAGCAGAGGGGGGTGATGCCCCTTCTCAAAGTAGAAGTGCAGTCTGCATCTGCAAGTCATTCACTTTATTTTATAATATTAATGTCTTAAATAGATTCTGTTAAACATTCCATTCAGCTTTTTGTGAGCACTGGATTTTTGACCATACTGGCCCCAAAAAAGTAAGTTAAGAACCATATAAAATGACTATTTGTTATGTAAAATTTAATGGAAAAATTATGACGTGTTTCTTTACTTTTTCTCTGAATTCTCATGTCCTGTGCATGGTAGTGGATTTTGCTGTACTATCAGCTTCCTTCCCCATACAGTTATGTATATTTTGGACAGCAGTGAGAGACATTGTAACCTAGTGGTCAGAATGGAGGACAGCAGGTCAAGAAACTGTGTATTGAATCCTTGTTTGGCTGGCTCTGTGCGACATTTGAGAACTCACTTGTGCTGCACTCATCCAGCAGTAAACACTACCTTTGGGCCAATTAATGATGATCATCCCAAAGACTGCCATGGGGTTGGAGGCACACAGAGAATTTATATTTTCATGTACAGTGCATAATAGTGTGTTTATGTATGCTTGCTCTCGTATGCACCAACAATGGCCAGTCACAGTGGGTGGTTTTATTGCTATATTTCACTTGCATGATTTCAGACAATGAGTGCACAGAACCAGTGTGCAGCACCTCTTATCCTCAGTTCAGTGGTGTCTTGTGCAGGTGTTTTAGAAGTGGAGTGGGGGGGGGGTAACTAAAGAAACTTTTAAAATATATAAAAAAATTATAATAAATAATTTTTAAATCACTCTAGATAACACAAGTGATTTATAATAAATTAAATGGGCCTCAAAGGGGTGTCTCTTAAGATTCAAGAGACTCCTTTCATGAGGTTCGGGCAGGCAGAACGGCTCAGCTTCGCTTCTTGGTCCTCTCACCCAAACCTCATACTCGGAGTCTCTTATATCACAAGAGACACCCCTCAGAGGCCCTAATAACTTAAAACATGCTGGTGGTGCTGAAGTTCTGGATGTCATTGATTTCAGCCATGTGTTGCTGTCCTGAATTTTACATTCAGGTTTGTGGAAGTGTCAAGTTCTAGGGACATGGATATGTTGTTCATCCACACTTATTGGCAGGTCCCTTGCCACTTTAAATCTTGCCAGAAGGTCTTCAGGCTGGCTCCTCCCACCCACCCGGGTGGTAAAACTCTCGGCTCCGCCCCATGACGCCAGATCTTCCTTACTGCTTGGAAGCTCAGGTTCCCTCCTTAGCACTCTGCGTTGGACTGGTTCCTGGAAATTTCAGTCTTCGAAATCTTTTAGAAGAAATTTTGATATCTTCTTCCTCGCTGCGGCGATGGCTCAATCCCTTCCCGGCCCCGGGAGGCGCCGGTTTTTTTCCTCCAGGAGAGACCCGCACTCCACGTGCGTTTTCTGCATTGACCTGGATCAATATCCTCAGCTTTGCCAATTTTGTTGTGCTCTTTCGGCCAGCTCTCGGGAGTACCACGCGGCCCGTTCGGGGCTCGGACATCCAGTAGTTTTTCCCACTCCAGAAATTCCCTCGGATCGTCGGGCGTCCGCTTTGTCTGTTTCTGAGCAGCTCGAATCCGCCGGGCGAGTGCAGCTCCACCTCCCTCTTCCTCGGTTGTGGCGTTTTCCCACTGTCCTTGGGTTCTACTCATTCAACCCGTTCAAGGAGCTTCGTCGATCTCTCCTTGAAAGAGAGGGACCCTGGGACCTTCCTCGGCCAATTCCAGGGGCGCAGGCAGGGGTTCCTTCGTTGGCCTCAGCGAGGCGGGCTCCCCCCTCCCCGTGGGCCGGCCGCTCGGCCGGCCTCTGGCCTCCGGTGTCCCGTCAGGTCAGCCGGCCAGGACCCCCGTCGACGTGGCCAAGCCCCTCGGCACGTCATCTGGGCCGTCTCCTGCTAGTGCCGCATTTCCTTCACCGGTTTCCCCGGTGGAGGCTGAGGTCCTGCGGTGCCCTTGGGTGACCGGTCTCTGCCAAATTCTCCGAACGAGAAGGAGGGCGGCTCCGCTCCTCTCCAGCCCACCCTCGGTTTCCCCGAGGATTCAGGTCTGTCTCAGTCCTCCTCTCGGTCTAGCCGCTCACGCCGACCTCGGCGTTCTCGGTCGGGGCACCGAGTCAAGTGGCTTTGCCGTTCTTCCTCGTCCCCCTCCTCGGATGAGGTGGCTTCGATCCGTTGGCGTCGGCGTTACGAGGAACTTATGTAGCGGCAGATACTGTTGTCGAGTCAATCGACCCGATTCATTATCCGGCTAGTAAGCGGCCATGACGATTCACCGGCCGGCAGCTGCGGTACTCGAGAGCCCTCTTCAGGTCAGTTGCTCACCCGATCCTCGCTGCCCCTCCGCCCAGTGAACGAACTGGACCACAACCTGTTCGTAGGTCATGGTCCCTCACTCCCGCCCGCCCTCGGCGGATGAAGAGTGACTCTGGCCTGCGGCAGCTTTTTGCAGACTCGGAACCTGATGTCAGCTCCGTTATGTTTCCTTGCAGGGAGGACCCATGGTCTTCCCCGGAACCTTCTGTGGACGACAGCCCATCGTCCTCTTTGGGTCTGCTCCCGCTCATCTCGGAATTCACCGGAATGTAGCTCGAGCCCATTTCCAAACGGGCACCTTACCCTCTTACGGAGATTCTGGACCGAAGGGGCTCTCCCTCGGAGGCCTTCCCGGTGGCTGAGGCTATCGTGGGCCCAGCCTTGGAGCTCTGGCGGCGGCCTACTTCCTGCCCTGCGCCTTCGGCCAGGGTGGCCAGGAAGTACCCTGTCCCTGTCGGTTCTCTGCCCGGTTTCTCGGAGCACCCCTCGGCTGAAGGGGTAGTTACTGACAATGTTTTCCAACGTTTTTGAAACACTAGGGATGTGGATAGGCCCCCTGACAAAGAGTCCAGAAGGATGGACTACGTCAGGCGCAAGGTTTACACCACGTCCTCCCTAGGCCTCCATCAGGCCAGCTCGGCGGCACTGATGGCGCACTGTTCCCACGCCCTTTTGGGCTCCCTGGACTAGGTCCTTCCTCATCTTCCAGCTGACCTGCGGACCACGGTCCGGCAGGTAGTCGAGACCAGGTAAGGCAATGGCGAAACAGCAGCTTCAGTCGGCCCTGGTTCTGAACGACTCCTGTGCCAGATTGGTGGCGGCCGCAGTGGCCATGCACCGCAGGGCGTGGCTGAGGTTATCCTTTTTTTCTTTGGAAACCCAGCATGAGTTGGCGGACACCCCTTTCTTGGGGGCTGACCTCTTCGGCCCTGGGGTGGAGGGACATATCCAGGGGCCCGAGAAATCCGATGCCACTCCGGACTTGGTCAATCCCGCCCCGGAGGAACAAGGCAACCCCTCAGCCTTCTGCGTAAGTCCCTTGGCCCCCATACCCCTGCGGCTCGACCGGCCCAGCTCAAAGGCCAGCAGGCATGCACTGGGCGGCCTGTTGCCAGACCAGCGTCTTCCTCCAAAAGGAAGCAGGGAAGTAGGGGTCCGAGAGCCCCCTCGGCCTCTTCCTCCGTCAAACCTGCTCAATGACGGGCTAAAGGGGAGCTGTCCCCAGCACCGTTGACCCTGCCTGGGCATTCCCCGTGGGGGGGACGGCTCCGCACCTCTTCCTCTTGGGTGGTGCTAAGGATAGCCCTGTCACGGGTTGCGAACAGGTTTCCTCTTGAGCCATTACCCCACAGGGATCTTGGGTCCACAGACTCCTCATCGGACTGCTGAGCTGACTTACCTGGTCCCATAATTAGAGGTGGTCAGGAAGGTGGTGGGCCTCCTTCCGACCCGGGGTTCGAGTCCAGGTGTTCCTGGCCTCAAATGGATGGGGGGCTTGCGCCCATCCTTCGGCACGACAGATGGTCCCTCTGCCGATCTCCCATCCTCAGTTCGAGGCGTGCAGCTTCCTCCTGGGCCTCCAGGACGTACTTCCTCCTCGTTCCGTCCGTTCTTGAGGGCCCTCCTTTCTCAGGCGAGAGGTCTCCTTACGAGTTCCTGGCCAGACCCTTCGTTCTCTGCTCCGCAGTTTCTGCGGCTTCGAAGGGTCCGGGCGTAACCACACCCGGATGGCGGCCTGATTAATACCTTCCAGGCTTACATTGGTTTCCCTTACCGGAACCATGTTGGAACTCGTTCCTTAGCGGATGAGGTTTTCTCCGGGACTAGGCTCGACTCTTGACTCCAAGCTCGGCTCCGGGCGGACAGGGCTGAGGTTCTTCCTCCCTTACCCAGTCAGGTTGGCCGGGTAATTGTGCCCTTCCGGGACCTCCTGCACATCCCGGGCTCTTGGCGGCTGAGTTCTCCTAGTGGGACGGGCCTGCCAGTGGTCACAGTGCTGCGTTCCTCAGACCAGTTCGTGACTACAGCCCAGGAGTTAGTGGAACGCTCCCCTCTGGATCATTCCAGCTCCTGCAGGAGAACATCCTGTTCGTCCCCCTGGGTCGGCGGTCTTCTCCAACCGATGCTTCTCAGATGGATGGGGGTGTCCATCTAGGGGAATACAGAGTGCTTCGCCTCTGGTCCTTCGGGAGTCCCGATGTCCTCTCTACCCGCTGGAGCTCCAGGCGGTCCGCTTAGCTTGCACCACTCGCTCCGTTTGTGCGGGGGTCTAGTGGTTTAGTCCATCCGGACAGCACCACAACCTTGTGCTACCTGCCCCGCCAGGTTCGGTCGAACCCCTTGCCTCGCGTAAGGAGGTTCTCCGCATTGGTTTTTTTTTTTCCGCACAGTCTGAGGCGGGTTCCCAGCCTTCTGATGGCGGGAGCCTCCAATTCTCCGGCTACTGCCCTAAGCCGGACATAAGTTGCGCCTCATGAGTGTTTTTTTTCCCTGCTGGAGGTAGCACAGGATCTTCTCCCTCCTCCTTCCAGGGAGAATACGAGGCTAAGGCTGCTTTATGCCTGCCCCCTCAGCAAGGTCTGCTGTAGGGGATGCCATCAGGGCCACGGACCCCGGGCCCTTCCACGCCTCTCCCCCATTTCCCTTGACCTACGGGCAAGGCAAGGAGGGACTGGGCGCAGGTGATGCTGGTAGCCCCAGACTGGATTGCCAGCTCTGGTATCCAGCTCTCCTCAGTCTCGGCCGCAGGCTCCCGTGGCAGCTTCTAGTCCGCCCGGTCCTGATTTCCTTTTTAGGGGAAGGCTTTCCTTCGAGACCTTCAATCCCTACACCTGTAGGCCCGGTCCCTGTGCAGGTAGGGGCCAGGCCTAGGGTCCTTCGGCAGGGTCCTCGACTTTCGAGGCGTCCTGCTAGGAGTCGGCCAAAAATAATGCTCGTCCTCTTGGAAAAGTTCTCCATTGGATGATGGGATAGGGCCTGGCCCTCTCCCGTCCCTGGGCGAGCGTTTCGGACCATCTGTGTCTGTTCTTTGAATTAGGGCTTGGGCCGACGACCCTCTAGGTGCTTCTGTGGTCACCCCTGTCTTCCGGGCGCAGGCCGGAAGGCAGTCGGTGGCGCAGAATAGGTGGTCTGGCACTTCTAGGCCTCGATCACACCTCCCCTTTGGGGGAGAGTATCCCCATTCTGTGGGATCCTTGCTGGTATGGGCTTAGCTCACGAGCAAGCCACCCAAACCTTTGCACAGGTGCGAGTTTCCCCCACCTGTTGTGGAAGAACACCTTCTTGGGGCTACTCAATCATCCAGGAGGTGGGGAGAGTTCCAGACGCTCCTTTGAATCTCCCTGTCTGGCCTTCCACAGGGACTAGGTTATCCTTCGCCCCACCCGAAGTCCTTCCGAAGGCGATGGCGGAGTCTTCCCTTCGGGGGTATTGCCTCTGCCGGGGTTCATCCCCATTCACACCTCGGAGGTCGTATATAGGTTCCATAGGAACCTGTTTAACGCTCATCTACCCAGGGAGCGTAAAGCTGAAGTTCGGGAGGGGTTCGCCAGCTGTTTGTCATCTACGCTGTAGCCGCATCTGGCAGACCTGCAGCCAAGTGGACGACGACCGGGTGAGTCACCCCTGCATAGGTCTCCACTATAGGTGGGCGGGCATGGAGCCTCCCAGAGGGATAAGTGCTCATTTTTACCCATCCTCTGCTGCATCGGTGGCTGCTTCCAAGGATACTCCGGTCCGGATATCCCCGGGCTTCCGCCCGAAGCAGGCTTCACCGTTCCCCTTCCACATCGACCTTGGTCGCGCGGGATGTTGGCGGGGCCTCGGTTCTCCAGTCTTTCTACCTAAGTAAGGGGTGTGCGCCTTGCCTCCCTCCTCCGAGAACTGCTGAGTCTGCCAATAAGTGTGGATGAATAACATATCCATGTCCTAGAAATACAGGTTACTCACCTGTAACAGGAGTTCTGGAATGGTAATATTTGTTCATCCACCGACTCCCGACCTCCCGGCTTCGACGCACAACCTGCTCTCTCCCAGCTGGCTAGATCTGGCATCATGGGACGGAGCTGAGTTTTACCACCCGGGTGGGTGGGAGAAGCCAGCTTGAAGACCTTCCGGCAAGATTTAAAGCGGCAAGGGACCTGCCAATAAGTGTGGATGAACAACATATACCATTCCTAGAACTCCTGTTACAGGTGAGTAACCTGTATTTATGGCTGTGAAACTAGACACTGGGGAAGTCAGCAACATACATTTAAAAATCAGTCAACAGGAACTGTTTACTCATACAGTCGTATGTGGATGGATGGATGGATAGACAGACAGACAGATCGATAGATAAAAAAAGGGAGTAATTAGGGCTAAATTTTCAAAGCCCTACTCCTGGGTTTATTTTTGAAGGTGCTGTAGCAGGCCCATTCTGCCTAGGCCTAGCTTTCAAAGCGCAGGTACAGAGACCCTGGTCAAGTCTGCTTGCTTTTATCTGTAGATGTAACACAAGGGCACACACACCAACACACCACACTGTTGGAGAAGAGGGCGGGTAGAAGGAGACACTGGCAGCAAACATTGGCTTACTAGTCTGCAGCAACTCTGCTTCCTGTTGCTTATAGCTGCATCTCTGTGGGTGCTTTTTATTTGTTGGATGGCTGAGGCAGTGGTCGCTCTCTCTTGCCCCCTGGACAGTTTGTGCCACAGCTCCTTCCCAGAAGAAGTCAGCTAGACCCTTGGTTTGATAGAAACATAAACAAACATAGAAAAAAAACTAGAAGTCCATCCAAATTTCTCTGTTGCCCTGTGATGAATTACTCTGGATTAATCTTGTCCTCGAAATATATCCCACCTCCTTCCTCCCACTTGTTTCTGATGTCACCTGAAAAGATGTCCCATTGCATTTCAAATCCTGATATTGCCCTAGCATTGACCACGTTATGCATAGTCTAGTCCACATGTCCACCGCTCACTCTGTGGAAAAGAATTTCCTCATGTCTTTTCTGAATTTCTTTACTGCCAGCTTGAGATTGTGCCTGCGGGTGGATGACCTTTACCTCAGCTGGAACGACTCTGTGGAGTTTACCCAGTTGTACCCCACTATGCAGTCTTCCAAGAATCAGTCTTCACCATTCAGTCCCACTTACGTTTCTAAGCCGGTGGTGCTAGGACCCAGCGGGAGCAAAGTCTTTTGAAGTTTATGAGGGGACCAACATTGCGCACGTGGGTTGTCAAATGATTGCGCTGACCCCTTCCCCTCCTCAGTTCTCTTTTTCTTGCTGTCAAGTGCGCACTCTGGAAGAAGCTACAAGTCATGAAAATTGCGTCAGTCTTTTTTAGTTGGGCACCACTTTCATTCGCCACAAAATTTTCTTTCACCACCATGTTTTTACTGGTGCCATTCTCTCTTACTAGTTCACTGCCAACTCTTTTCTTTCTTCCTGTTTTTAAGTTTTTTGACCGTCATCATGTCAAGTCCTTCAGAGCGTAAGAAGGAAAAGGGTAGCAACCCATGCATTGGTGCTCCTGTGAGGGTCCGATTGCTGCCAAGGACCGACATGGCGAATAGTGGATTTGCCTTTGCGCTGACCATGACCTGGATAGATGTGACACTTGCTTCTCCATGGACTACCACACACTTGGGTTCTGCACGTTGAAGTGGGGTCACAAATCTCCCGCTTTCAGAGGCAGACATCATACCAGGTACATCAACGTAAGGCCCTTGTGCTCTTCCTCTGAACCCCTTCCCAGTACCTCTGGTAATGAAGAAGTCCAGGGCACTCGCTGAGACATTGGAGGGTCGGGGGGGTTCTGGTGGATAGTCAGCTTCGTCCGGGTGGCCATCAGACCACCCCCCAAGTCTGTTGGCCCTTTACAGCAGTGGATGCACCAGTGGTGAGGCTGAAGCTATATGCTCAGTCTACACCAGTGGGCCCCTTAGTGTTTCGGCCTGGTGCCGCCCCCGCTAATGGTATTAAAGGGACACTGTCCGCTTTTGTGCCCATTTTTAAACTGTATGTAATGAATGTGCCCAGAGCAGGCAGTAGCAGTGTAAAATACATAAATGGTAAAAGATTTTTACACTAATGCATGATATCTATTTTTTTGCACAAAGTTTATTTCAGTCGTCCTAACCGAAATGTCTGCAGCATACGTCTGTAGGCCTGAATGGGGCCTAGCCAAGGGCAAACTCATTCATGAATGAGTTTGTAGTTTGTTTGTTTGTCTTTTGCCAGTCCTGCTAGGTATGCCTACAAAGATATTTGGCTACAAAAATGAGCACTCTAACCCATTTTATTTTGTTTAAAAAAAGTGAAGCGGTGATTCCAGGCATGTACATTCATGTTAATAAATAACAGTGTGCAAATATTTTACTATTTATGTATTTTACATTGCTAGTGTCTGTTCTAGGCACATTTATTACATACAGTTAAAAAATGTGTACGTAAGCTGACAGTGTCTCTTTAAGGCTGTTACCAGTGAGCTGAGTTGTACTGGCAGTAATACCAGCCCCCCTTCTGGCACTGCTCATGGTACCAGAAGAGGAGTGAGTTCTGGAGTCAGTGCTATCTCCAAGTCCGAGATAGTGATCACCTCTTCCCCTGAGCACCCTGGTGGTCTGGGGGAGGATGACAATGGCAACGCCAACCCTGGGCCTGGGGATGGCGCTGTTGATGATGGAAGTCACCATGGGCCCAGTTCTGAACCTGACTCCAGGCCTGGAATGTTCCCTAGGGTAGGTCCTTGGACTGACTCCAAGGATGGCACTGGGATCCTTTCTGGTGCTGTTCACGGTGCTGGTTCAGGTTCCAGTGTGGTTCCCGGTGCTGGGTCTGATGCCGCTCGCAGTGCCGAGTCTAGAGCTGATTCTGGAGGTAGCTCTAGACTGGAGACTGGGTTTGGCCCTAGGACAGTGTCAGCCCTGGTGAGGGTATGGGACAGGGCGCTAGGCCTGCAGCTCACCTCTTATCCAGAGATGATGATAACTCTAGCTGGAATCACAGCGCTAGCCCAGTGTCTCGTTTCTTCCCGGAACTGGCTGGCCCTGTCACTGGTGGGGACTAGGGCCACCCTATGGGCCTTGTATGGCTTCTCTTCCCCCCCCCAGGGTCCCCAGGGCACCATCTGGAGCGGTCCTCTGAGTTTGGTTGGCTCCACATGGGCGAGTCTGCCAGACCCTCCTCTGGACGAGGTCCCTTGAGCACTCTCGCAGCCCTGGCAGAGGACCTGGCCTGGTCATCCATGACTCTTCTACTCCTCTGCCCCCTTGCCTTGCTTGGTATGGAGGGTCTCCTGGGCTCTATGATCTGGCAACAGTTCAGGTCTATGGCTCATATGTTTCACCTATACGACCTTAAGGCAGACCAGGCCCATTTCAGGCCTGAGGCCCCTGCACTGATGATGTCCAAATCCAGCTCCTCCTCCTCTCGTATTTCCTCTTCTGGGCAAGAGGATTTTTCTAGCCATCTCTCCTTCGATATTCAGTTCTCTCAGTACGAACGATTCCTGATTGAAATGTTGCAGGAGCTGAATGTTGGGTCATTTGTAGGTTGTAGTACCATTACCCTGGCACTGAGGTTCCTTGGAGATTTTATTGGTGACTCTTTTGCTATCCCTCCTTGGCCCAAGTCTTTTACAGAGGCATCCAGGCATGTCTGGCTCTGTCCCTATGCCCCTTCTCCAGCCCCTAGGAATGTCCAGTGCAGATAGGGCTTCCGGTGATGCAGACACCCTCTGGGCCTAAGTGCACAGCTGCACCCCTAACACCAACTCTGCAGAGATCAGTGTTCAGGGCAGGAGGGTGTTTGTGTCGGATGAGGTGCATTTTGGCATATCAGATAGGTTATGGCAAGTGCCTGTGGGCGACACTATGTCAGCATCCATGCCAGATTGCAAGTCAGCCTGGACAGACATTTGCCTTTCCACCCATGGCCTGGAGCTGGCAAGGCACCAAGCAAGGGCATCATACGAGGCCAGTGCAGCAGCTTCCAGGCTGATGGAAGCTTCAGCCTGCGTTTGGCAGACAGCATGGCTTTGCTTCTTCCGGTTGGCACCCCTGGCCTGGCATAGCGTGCTCAATTTGCATTACCAGTGGACTCTGTTTTTCTCCCATAGGGTCAAGCATGAGTTGTCAGGACACCCTCCTGCTCCCAGGCCATGAGAGCCTCTGCCTGCCCCTGACCAGTCTCGGATCCTGCCACACCTGTGAGGAGTCCCTATCTTCTAGTGGTTATCACCCACCAGAGGGCTGAGGGATTTATTTCCCTCAGGGTGAGACGACAGTTCCCTTTTTTGGGAAGACTTGGTACTGTGACCCATAAGCGAGACTGAATGGTGAAGATTAATCCTTGGAAGATATGAAAATTACATACTCATTGTAATTCTTCATCTTCCGGAATATCTTCACCACTCGGTTACCTACCCACCTAGCATCCTGTGCTCAGGTAAGAGTCAGGGCCTCTGGGCTGCTCACTGTGTTGTGCTAGAACAGTGACACTTCTTGCCACTCCCAGAGCATTTCCTCTCCCATGAGGACCAGCTCTCTTTTCTTATCTTTAGGGTTATAACCTTTTTTTTTTTTTTTTTTACTTATATTTTATTATTTTCAAATAAAACAATAAGTCAAACACCTCATGCCAGATATGCAGGGCATAGTGCAGAATACATCCAGCATAAAATAGAGTCAAGTATTCTAAAGAGTCTGAATTATGGATCAGGGAGTATTACAACAAATTGCTTATCTATACATTCAGTTTCCAAGAATAGCTGCGCCTTGCAGAGATGCGAAAGCGTCCAGAATATGTTTCCCCAACATTTTTTTGATTCCTGCCTAGAGCCTAGATGTGCTCTCGATCCAGACATTATAACACTAACATTGTATTACTCTGTCACAACTCCCCCAACCAGCTGGAATTAAGGAAAATAGAAATAAAAAATATTGAATTTGAAAGTATAAAGTTGTACCCCTTACCATTTTGACACTAACTGCTTTCAAAAAATTTAGTACACTATAAAACAATGACCTTATTTATATGAACAGTGCTATCTGAACTAAAATGATGCTGACATCCCCTCGAGTTCTGAAACGCTACCCCATAAAATTAGAAAGCCAATGCCTTAATTCTTACAACAGGGATTATAAATCTTTACGTCACTGGTGTCCATTCTGAATAAGTTCAGGATAATCCATGTGACTTTTGGATGATAGCTCTGCCGAAGAGTCCACACATGACACAAGGCAGCCGCCATATTACTGGAGCTCCCCACACTTCACTAATAGTCTATTAGAACTTCTCAGTGTCCTACAAGTAATCAATAAATAGGAGAAAGAAAAACAAGCATACTTAACGCACACATCCGCCCGCCAAAATTAAGAGTTTGAAAAGGCGTGTCCCATATCCAAAGTGTGTGTCCCTTTCTGAAATTAGTGAGTACTTGGCTGAATCCACACTTGATCAAGTTTCTTCTTCTGAATCATCCCGTTCATGGTTTCATGTATCTGTTGCCTTAAACTCAGCCTGAATGTGTTCCACTTTCTGACCTGCCTCCGCTGAATCAGTAAATGGAAAAGTTTTTCTGCCATGAAAGATCTTGAGGCAAGCAGGTGTTAAAAGCGAATGGGTAATACCAAATGCTTTTAGTTGAGTCCGTACAGCATCAGATTTCTTCCTTCTGCTTTGGGTAGCAAACAAATGGTCCGGGAACAGATGTTTGGTGGTGCTATTCAAACTCACATTTTGGGAATTTCTTGCAGATTGTAGTGTAATATCTTGTATAACTACTGATGCCTTGACCAGCAAAATTGTATGAGGCTTATCCCCTTGCTGATCTGCCATTCTTGGTGAGATTCGATGTGCCCTGACAAAGTTTGGAGAGATGGTATCATTTGAGAGTCCCAATGCCCCAGGAAGTCAGTTTTGCAGAAAACCAAGGAGGCTACAGCCCTCACTTCCTTCAGGAAGCCCAACGAGCCGAACATTAGAGGCCCTATGTGAATTTTCTAAGGCCTCCAATCTGTAGTGCAGCTGTACAGTTTTCTAGGTAAATTTGCCCATAGCATTGATGGCTTGAGTTGCAAGCGATTGAGCTGAAGCCGCCATTTTTGTGGCCACTTCAATTTTGATATCCTGCTCTCCTAATCGCTTGAGGATTATTTCAGCTTTGCAGTCTATAGCCTGCATTGATGTTACCGTCTGCCATGGTGGCTCTTCTCTGGGGCTAGGAGTCAGCATAGCGCTTTCTACTTGCCGCTGCTGCTATTTTGCTCCTCCACCTCCTGTCTTTGGCTTTCTCATCATAAAATTGATGTCTTTATCTTCAGCACAGCTAGCTAAATGCAACAATGTCAGTATTTGCAGGCACACAATTTCTTTATTTAGAATTTTCCAGCTTAAACACTGTGAAGATGTGGAGCCATGCAGAGGAATGTCCTTGTGGCTGGCATGCTCAACAGTACCCATGACCCTTTTTTTTTTTTTTTTAAAAGGGGGGAGGGAAGTGGGCCCCTTTGCCATCTTCCTGTCGAAAAACAGGTACTGTATTTTCTTTGGTGTTTTTTCTTCTCCCTCTTCCTGTTGAGATCAGTTGGAGTAGCAGAGGTGGAACTTGCTTTTTATGCCACTCGCTGGCAGGGCTAGTGACTGGAAAAATCCACCAGTCCAACAGGATTTTCACTAGTTGAGCACAAAAATGAGTGCGCCCCCATCCCAAGCTTTAAATGCATTATAGAGACGAGAACATCAGGGGCTCAATTCAGAGACGTTCTCTGAATGCCCCGGGTGCACGGAACATATGATGCATGGGGCTTGCAGCATTCCCTAGCCGGCAGTCGGGATTCACAATCCCATACGCCATTTGCTGTGAGTTAGACCAGCTATTTGCTGGTCTAACTTTGCGGCAAACTTGGGACCTTTTTATGGGGTTTGTGACAGATAGTTGATGCAAGCCGCTGTAAAGTGAGAAAAGTGTCGCAAATGCATGTGATCTTTTTGAATTGAGCATAAGCTGCATCAGTGTGTTTGGCACAGCTGTGGGGTTGATGCAGGGCTTGACACAAGCCATGTGTCAACTTTTCTGAATCACGCCCCAGGATTAAATCAAAAGCATTTAGAACTCTATGGGAGTGGGGCACCAAATTCTCTTCACGCATAGTAATTTGTTTGGGACCTGAAAGTCTGCACAACTTGTCTTACTCGGGCATTATGCGGGGTGCACATGTAATGCCAAGTCAGCAATTGGGAAGCTGTTGGTTTTACACCAGGAAAGACTGTAGCATCTGTATACTTATTGCCCAAGTATTCAAGATGTGCATACTTTCAGGTCTTATTCAAATTATTAGGAGTGAAGAGAATTTAGTGCCTGTCCCCAGCTCTAAATGCATTACATAGAGACAAGAACATTAGGATTAAATCAAAAGCATTTGTAACATGACAGCAATAGTCAAGTAGGAATAATGGATAATAATTGGCCAAAAGCCACCAGCTTACAGAAGTTGGAGTGGGGATTAATCAGCGACACTGCCCGCTCCAACACGGCAATAATCCCCGCTAGGCATCGGGATTGTGCCTGGGAAATCACTCTTTTCTATGTGGACCATTGCTCCCCATAGGTGGCGCATCACACCCGCCCAGCATAGAATGTATATATGGTCCGCGCTCCGGTCTCGACCCGAACAGACACATGAGCACCACAGCAGAGGGGGTGTAATGTGCGCGGTAAGCAGCGCGTAGCAGTGTGCGAGAAAATAGCAGGCTTGTCAAGTACCCCAA
The DNA here is from genome assembly GCA_016271365.2 of Neoceratodus forsteri. NCBI lineage: Eukaryota > Metazoa > Chordata > Ceratodontiformes > Ceratodontidae > Neoceratodus > Neoceratodus forsteri. Next base: position 1,820,018,154 of record CM057449.1, on the reverse strand, counting down.
GAGAGTCATTCATGGAGATGTTCCAAAAGAAGGATATGGTGAGTGGTATTTCATACCTTAATGTGGATCATCATTGGCGGGCGTTCCTTTGGAATGAAACATGCATTGTGGGGGTACTATAAATATTTGCATACCTTGCAATTGGCAATGAAATGAGATGTGAGATATGCAAATAATCATTATCTTCCCACAGAGCAGTAGCAAAGCATACATACAAAGTAAAGAAACAAGTCAAAATAGCCATGTAGGAACAGGAAAAAGTGACTTTAAGTTATATGTGTTGCAAAGTGTGTTTTGAACATGATTTGAAAACGTACATAAAACAGGACTCCCAGTATAAATAGATCCTGAATTGTGAACGTGCACACGCCCGTTGAAGATACACATCTATTGAAAAGTACACAGTTGAACAGCAGTAAATATTGTATGAAACAATACTGTAACGTGCTGTTCATTTATTCCCCACATAGCCTTCACTCCTAACATTGCTAAAGTAGCACTGGTCATGTTGCAAGCGCATTAATCCACTCCAAAGTCGTGCTCTACTCGGGAATTAATGCCTGGTTGGTAGTTGGAGGCACCACAACCAGGAATTAATTCCCTGTTAGAGCCCTCCTTTGTCGTGGATTAATGCTTACTTAGAGCTCGGGTGGGGTGGGGGGCAGTAGTGTTCTCTTCACTACTAATAATTTGTGTAGCACCTGAAAGTCTGCAAAACTTGTCTTACCCAGGCATGTAGCTGGTACTCATGTAATTGAAATGCCATTTCATTGGGAAGCTGTGTGTAGGATTAACTAGCCAGGGACCAGAAAGTAACTTCATTTATTTAAAATTGGTAACCGCCAGAGGCACACTGAGCCGAGGCTCATTTCCATGTGCAACCCCAGGGGAAAAAAAGGGGAGATGCACAGTTACAAATAAAATACAGCCAGTCAGGTGATCTGGTTACAGTGAAGATGACATCCAGAGCATAAGCTGAGTGCAGTACATTGTGCCAGAGTGAATGGAGGCTGAGCTGGTGCTGAAAGGAGGAGTCAAAACAGGCTGATAAACTTCCAACGAGGTTGCTGGAACTATGAGGTTAGGGGGAGGGGAGGTAAGAGGTGGTCAAAAGCCAGGCAGGGGTAAGGATGGGTTCAGAAAGAGGGCTGGCAGGAGCAGGGAGGAGTAAGGAAGAGTTTTAGCTGGTAGCTAATGGAGGAAACGGAGTGGAAGAGATGGATGGAACAGGGTAGCTGGTTCTAGAGGAAGGGGAGGCAGTATGAGAAAGCAGATTTGCCAGCTGAGAAATGTGAGTGGAGATGTGCATGGGTCTCTTGAGCACAGGGAGTAGGAGGGGATGGGGAGAGGAGATGAGATATGTATGAGGGGAGTGAGCCAAACCAGTATTTAGAGATATAGGAAGCACAGTGGAACTGGTGACGTGAGGGAAGAGAGAAGATGCATAGGGAGGAGTAAAGGGAGCAGTGGTGAGTTCGATAATGTGAGTTGGTAGCAAAGTGGTAGAAGGCATTGCAGAAGGGTGTCCAGTCTGGCAAGGGGGGGTGGAGGGGTTGGTGCTATAAGTAACTTTACTGAACGTTTCCCCCAGTCACAGACTCCATTTAGTTACTGCAGAGCAGTCTTACTGGCAGGCAGGGCTTGTCTTCACATCTTATGTGCGTCTCGACTTTTGAATCGTGGCTCGATTCCCAGTCTGAAGGCTTGTTCCTAATGGCAGCCTGTAGATCTACCATGTTCCCTCCTCAACGCTGGCAAATGTACTCGGCGTACTCTCTCCCCAACTTCCTGTTATTATCACCGCCTACTTTCACGTTTCCTGGTGGTCTTCATGTGCGTTCAAATCACACTTTGTCAATTTCCGCCAGCCACATCCTAGCAGCAGTGACTGGAACTGCAGCAATTAAGCTGTAAATAAAATAAAAAAATGTTCCTGGCTTAGACAGTGTATTTATGTATTTATATATTTATTTATTTGAATTTTGATGACCGAGAGGGCCCACTGAGACAAAGTTGTCCCTTTTTCAGGGGTGACCCAAGGAATAAAGGCATTCCATACATAATCAATACATATATATTGATTTACAGTGGTAGACCTAGTTACACATTCAATCATACAGAGATAAGGTTTAAATGATATTTAAGTAATGACTGCATTTCTATATGTAGAGAGAAATCACTTGTATGTACACAAACTGGTGAGGACATGTGTTACCGAACAGTGACGCATGCACATATTTCTTACATTTTGGTACCTGGTAGGTATAATGCCTTACTGCAGCAGTGGTACATACAAAGCAATTCTTCACTTGTTGTGCTTCCTATAGATATTTACAGAATGTCACATGAAATGGAAATCTTCAAGAGATGAGGCGTTTGAGAAGGGCAGAGATTGGGAGCCAGTTAGGTTAGAGAAGGGGAGATGAAGGGGGAGAGAAGACATGTAGATAGTAGGAGAGGTCATTTACAGTTACAGATGGGAGGGGGAAAGAACATTTCTTTGAAATGTTTTTTTAAACTGTGGAAGAGATGTACAGGAAAGGAAAGCATGTGGGGGAATATTCCATTTTTGAGGGCCCACAAAAGAAAAGGATCTTTTGCCAGTCACTAAACGAGTCATCAGCAGACTTAACATTGAGTAGTGGGAGGACTGAAGGAACCTGGTGAAGGATTTCAGTGTGATTATATTTGAGAGGCTGAGTGGGGAAGGATGGTGGATAAGTTTAAATGTGGTGCAGAGTAAAGGAAATTCCAGTTTGGCTTCAAAGGAAGGCCAACCTAGTGTGTTAAGCACATCATAGTGGTGAGTTTGTGCTTGGACAGATGCTGCAAATCAGGCTATTTTGTGATATGCTTGTCGTAGTCTGTTTAGGATCATGGTCTTTGCAGAGTAAATTAGTGGATCTCTGTAGAGGAGACCCGGGAGTAGAGTAGCAATGACAGTTGTTCTCCTGGACTGTGGTACAAGGTAGGGGGCTGTACGGTATAGTAGGCCAAGCTTCTGGTGAGTGGCTTTTTATAATTTTGTCTGTGACAAGGTGCCCAGCAGGTGCTCCGTTAGTTCAGTTTACCCGCCTGTCCTGGAATCCACCTGCATTTGGTATGCTGGCGGGTGGCAGGTTCGTACTGTATCCCTCCGCTGCTTCAACCTGTTGCCTTGTTATGCTTCCTTAAACATCGGTGCCTAGGTAGAGGCAGATGCTTGTTTTTAGGTTATTTTTGTGTTGTTTGTTAATTCTGCTATCTCAGCCTGTGGCTGGGTGTTTCTTCCACACCATTATTTTGAATGTCATTCTCTTTCCCTTGCAGTACAACTTTGCACCCCTTGGAGTGGCAAGAAGACAGTCTGTCTTCTGCTTGGCTTTTTCTGTTTCTGTTGCTTTGCTCCTCTGGAGCTATTGGAATATGTCTCCTTGGTGAGTACAGGATGGAAGCTTAACTTGGCATCCTGCCATTTTACTGCACGAGGTCCTCTGGGCCTCTTGCACCAGCCAAAGCTCTTGCCGGGGCTGCTGCCTTCTCCACCTTCCTGTGCAGATGACTGAAATAGGCTCTGGCCTTTTCACCCGATACCCATGTGCGATCTTTAGGCCTACCCTTAGTCTCTGTGAGTTTATAGTTGTTTTTCTTTTATGTTCATTATTTTTATTATACTGGCGTGGTAGTGCCAGTATAGTTATAGCTGGCTGACAAGTTCTATGTTAAACCCCTGATTTTGCCCCTTAATAGCTTTGACAGCATTTGATGAAACTGCCTGAAATTTGGCATGCATTGGCTAGGTGGAAAGGTCTAAATATGTGGAAAGTTTTGTGCCAGCAGCTTGTGCGGTTTATGAGATCCACACATGTTGTTTTCCTGTAGAGGGCTGGGTTTTTTTGCTCTCACCTACAGCCTAAATGGAAGAGAACTTTTTCTCCGAAACTTTCAGAGTAGAAGTGGACTGGGTCAAGGCAGTGCCTTTCAAAGGTTTTGTGAAAAAATATTAAATGGTTCCAGAGTTACGAGGATTTAAAATATGTTTTTTCAATAACTGTCTGATACAAGACAAAAAATGTCTGGGTCCGGAGAACGTTTTTGGTTTCTTAACACTTGTTTCTCATAACACAGAAAAACATTTTTTTCTAGGGACGTGGATATGATGTTCTGTCCACACTTTTCTGGCAGTTGCCTTTCCCTTTAAGACTTGCTGGCAATGTCTTCAAGCTGGCTCCTCCCACCCACCTGGGTGATAACTCCCTTGGCAGTGCCCCATGACACCATATCTTCCTTTCCATTGGAAGAAGCAGGATCCCTCCTTACCGCTCCCACATTGAGTAGGCCCTGGCACGTAAAGCTACGGATTTACTTCCAAAACTTAAACTAAAACTCATTCGAGTTTCATCTTCAGCTCAATCTTCGTTCGTGACCGCGATGGAGGATAAATCCTCCCTGGATTTCATCGGTGCCCATGTGGGCAGAAGATGTCGTATAGCGACCCTCACGCCGCATGGGTATACTGTCTGGGCAACGATCATGATCTGCAGGCCTGCGACCTTTGTCGGTTGTTTCACCCGATGGTCCTGGAGGACCGCGCTGCCCGTCTGAAGTTGGGTTGTCTGGAGAAACATTATCCGCTGGTCAAATCAAAGGATGCCCGTTAGGTGGTCTCTACAGCTGTTGGGTCTGCCGAGCAGTTAGAGCAACTCAAGGACTTCGAGGAGGAGGGGGCGGCTCAGGCTGCCGCTCAATCCTCTTCTGCCTCTGCCTTTGTTCCACTCCAGTTGGGCTCCACTTATTCGGCCTCCTTCAAGGAGCTGTGCTAGTCACTCACAACTAAAGGGCAGGGCCCTACCGAATCGCACAGTTCCCGCACATGCAAGAAGAAGTCCAAGGAGAATAAAAAAAAGAGAAGACTCATCATCGTCGATCCTGGGACCGGGAGCATTCCTGCTCTCAGGAATCTTCGATTTTGACTTCGGTCAAAGCCGCAGCTGCTGGGTTCACGGAAACCTTGTTGGGCCAGTCGGCTGAGACACCGGTCGACAGTGCTGCTGAGATTTTTCTCAACCCTGTCGACTGGTTGTCGTCTGAAGAGGCTGACAACTGTCTTTTCAGGACCCCAGTCCTGCCATTGACCACTGAAGGGGTGGCCCAGCCAGCTGAGATGGCCCCTCTGGTCACTGACCTAGACCAGGAGGAGCCATGGATCTCCCCGGCTCCCTCCGAGGCCCCCCATCGGCACCACCGACAGTCTCAGTCTTCTACCTCCTCTGAATCGAGTACGTCCCGCTGACATCAGTGGTCTCACTCTTGGCACCATGGGAAGTGGCACCGCCGCTGTTCATCTTCTTCGTCCTTGGGTGAGGAGAGGCTTTGGCGCAAATTGCGTCAACGCTACGAAGACCTTATGTGGCAACAGTTAGTTCTGACTGTGCGGAAGCCAATATCGGCTGCCACCGGCCTGTTAGCCCTGGCCCTGCCTAGTGAGGCAATACCATTCCTCCCCAGTTGAGCCAGTCCAGACCGTTTCGGCTCGGCCAAAGCTGGCTTCTCCACCAATTGTTATGGAGCCGCCACCCAAGCAGCCATTGACCGGGGCTCTGTCCAAGGAGTCTCGGTTGGCTAAGGGACTTCCCCATCGGCTGTTGGTCACTCTCACACCTGACCGTCCATGGCAGGTCGAGAGTGACTCGGGTGCTCGCCCGCTTTACGCGGACTCCTCGGAGTCCAAGGATTCCTCTCTGCACTCCCGTCCACTGGATACGGAGTTGATGGGGATCTGTTGACAGAAGAAAGCCCACTTCATTCTAGGCATTCTCCCCCTCATCTCCGAGTCCACGGGGATGAAACTGGAGCCTGTTCAAAAATGGGCTCGCTACCCCCTTACAGAAATTCTGGATAAAGGGGACTGTCCAACAGAAGCTTTCTCAGTGGCTGAGGCCATTGTCGGACCTTCCCTGGAGCTCTGCCAGTTTCCTGCCTCTTGTCCTGCTCCCTCGGCCGAGATGGCCTGCAAATATGCGGTGCCTACCGGTACCCTTTCAGGGTTCACGGAGCATCCCTCGGCTGAAGGGTTAGTGCCTGACTCCGTGTTTAGGCGCTCAGGCAATACGGGGGACATCGACAGACTGCTGGATAAAGAGTCCAAGAAATTGGACCACTTGGCTAAGAAAATATATTCTGCCTCCACACTTGGCCTCCGCCAGGTGAGCTCAGCTGTCGTGATGGCACACTTCTCCCATGCCCCTCTGGGCTCTCTGGATGAGGTGATTCCTCATATTCCTGCGTTATCTCCAGACTACGATCAAGCAGGTCCATTAACAGGGTCATGCTGTGGCTAAACAGCAATTTCAGATGGCCCTGGACATTGGAGAGTCCTGTGCCTGCTCAGTGGTTGCCACAGTTGCCATGCACCATAGGGCTTGGCTGCAAATCTCGACCTTCACAGCAACCACCTAGCACAAGCAGGTGGATGTTCCATTCTTCGTACCAACCTGTTTGGGCCCAGTGTGGAGGGTCACCTCCAGCGTATTAAAAAGTTTAATGCCATCCTGGACTCTGTGACATCTGCCCAGAAGGACTCCAAGGGCTCTAAGCAGCAGAAGCACAAGCACTTTTGGTCCTCTACTCCTCTGGCAAAACCAGCCCAGCATCAGTCTGGCCAGCAGGCTCAGTCCAGGTGACCTCGGGCCAAGTCCGTGGCCTTGGTGGTCCAAAGGCCCGGAGAGAAGGGACCTGGTGGCTAGTCAGCCAGGTCCTTCTCTTCCAAGTCTGCTCAGTGATGGGATGGGGGTTGCCACCCTCATGCCTGCCACACCTTTCTTGGATCCTCCTGTCGGTCACCGGCTCCACCACTTCCTTTCTGCCTGGTCCACTGTTACCATGGACAGGTGAGTTCTGGAAGTAGTCGGTCAGGGTCCGCCTCTGGAATTCGAGCAGTACCCTCCAAGCTGAGCCCATGCCCCACGAGAGGACTTGGTATCCGCAGACCCTTGTTCGGCTCTTCAAAATGACATAGCCCAGCTTCTCCACAAGGAGGTCATGGTCAGAGCTGTGGATCCTCCAGAACACCCAGGGTTTGTCTCCAGGTATTTCCTGGTGCCAAAGTGGATGAGGGGCTGGTGCCCCATTCTAGATCTATATGACCTGAACAAATTCGTCAGGTCCTGCACCTTCAGGATGATAACTCTGTCCCACATCATACCATCTCAGGAGCAAAACATATGATTTTGCTCTCTGGATCTTCAGGACTCGTTCTTTCACATCCCAATCTGTCTGTCCCACCGAAGGTTCCTCCGCTTCTGAGCAGAGGGGACGCTTTACGAGTTCCAAGCCATGCCTTTCGGCCTCTCATGCGCCCCCAGGGTCTTCACCAAATACATAGCAGTGGTAGCAGTTTACCTGAGGCGCCGAGGGTCGGGTGTACCCCTACCTGGATGACTGGCTGACAGTAGGTCCCTCCAGGCTGTAGGTGGAGCGGTCCAGGACCTGGCCATCCAGACCAGCCTAGACCTTGGCCTTGTGGTCAGTGAAACCAATTCGGAACTCGTGCCCTCGCAGGTGATCAACTTCATCGGGGCAGAGCTCGACTTGTGCCAAGCCAGAGCTCTATTTCTAGTGGACAGGGTGGAGGTTCTCTCCTCCTTTGCCCAGTCATTTCTGGTTGGGTACTTGCACCCTGCCTGGAACTTCCTGCGCCTTCTGGGTTACATGGTGGCCTGCACTAGCGTGGTCTGATGGGCCCATTGGCATATGCGCTCCCTGCAATGAGAGCTGGCCAGCCAGTGGTGTCGGCGCAAAGGTCACTTTGACCAGCTGGTCACTGTGACCCAGAGGATGTGGGACACCCTCCAGTGGTGGCTTGTCCCAGAGTATCTGCAGGAAGGGATCTCGTTTGTCCGCCCCGAGCCTATGGTCATCCTGACGACCGATGCCTCTCTCATGGGCTGGGGGTGCCCATCTGGGGGAACACAGAGTCCATGGGCTTTGGACCCCTCAGGAGTCCTGATGCCACATGAACCTGCTGGAGCTCTGAGCAGTCTGGCTGGCACTGACTGCCTTCGCTCTGTTTGTTTGGGGTCAAGTGGTCCAAGTCCAGATGGACAACACCACAACCATGTACTACCTCAACAAACAAGGCGGAATGCACTCCCTGCTCCTGTGCAAGGAAGCCCTCCACAATTGGACTCTCATGCACAGCCTGGAGGTGGATCTCCTAGCCATCTCTGGGGCAGGAGCCTCCAATCAGCTGGTGGATGCCCTCAGCCGGGTGGGCGAGGCGTCTCACGAGTGTTCCCTCTATCCAGAGGTAGTTCACAGTCTGTTCTCCCAGTGGGGCACCCCTCAGCTGAACCTGTTCACCTCCAGGGAGAACACAAAGCTGAGACTTTTTTGTGCCCACCCCCCCTCAGCAGGGAACACTGCTGGGGGATGCCTTCTTGATGCTGTGGACACCAGGCCTCTTCTGTGCTTTCCCTCCATGTCCCTTGATCCACAAGGTGTTACTCAAGGTCAGGAGGGACAAGGCACAGATGATCCTGGTGGCTCCGGACAGGCTCTGCCACGTTTGGTACACTGTTCTCCTCAGCATTAGCAACAGGCTCCCAAGGCATCTTCCATTACGCCTGGACCTGCTCTCAATCAGGAGAAGGTTCTCCACCCATACCTTCAGTTCCTGTACCTGACATCCTGGTTCCTGAGCAGCTAGAGTTCCAGGTTTTGGTCTTTCTGAAGATGTCCTCACTGTCATGGAGGCATCTAGAAAGGAATCGACCAGAAAATGCTATGCCTTCAAATGGAAGAGCTTCTCCATTTGGTGTCAGGGCAAGGGGTTGGACCATTAGTCCTGTTGCCAGCATTTTGGGCTATCTGTGATCTCTCTCTCTCCCCCAAGGGGGACTTTGGTCGACAACCCTTAAGATGCACCTGGCAGTTATCTCTGCTTACCAAGAGTGGGCAAGTCAGCAGTCGATGACACAGAAGACAGTGATCTGGTGCTTTTTCAGAGACTTATATCACATTTCCCCTCCAGTGCATGAACCACTACCACCATGGGATCTGTTGCTGGTTTTGGCAAGCTCATGGGCAAGCCATTCGAACTGATGCATAGGTGTGAGATGTCTCACCTGTCGTGGAAGACCACCTTCCTGGTGGCTATCAGGTCAGCCAGAAGGATCATTGAGCTCCAGGCACTCTCGGTGGAGTCTCCTTACCTGGTCTTCCACAGGGACAAGGTTGTCCTGCGCCCCAACCCAAAGTTCTTCCCGAAGGTTGTGTCAGAGTTTCACCTGAATCAGGTGACGGCTCTTTTGTTGTTCTTCTTGAATTACACCTCGGAGGCCGAACACAGACTCCATACTCTGGATCTGAGGCGAGCGCTCGCTTATTAAAAAGAGCACATGGCTGGAGTTCGGGGAGAGGTTTTCCAGCTGTTTGTCACCTATGCTGAAGCTGCACCTGGCAGACCTGTAGCCAAGTGGATGATTGGCAGGTGGATCACTTCCTGCATTGATCTGTGCTCTAGGTTGGTGGGTAGGGAGCCTCCCGGATGGCTGTGGGCTCATTCCACCTGCCATACTGCTGCGACAGTGGCTGCTTCTAGGGACATCCCTATCCAGGAAATCTGCAGGGCTGCTACCTGTAAGACAGCACACACCTTCATTTCCCATTACCACGGTGACCTCGAGTCACGCTGGGATGCTGATTTTGGGGCCTCAGTTCTCTAATCTCTATTTCCTAAGTAGGGAGTGTGCGCCTTGCCTTCCTCCTCCTCCCAGAGAACTGCTAGGAGTCTGCCAAAAAGTGTGGATAGAACATCATAGCCACATCACTAGAAACACAGGTTACTCACCTGTAACAGTAGTTCTAGGAGTGGTATATGATGTTCATCCACATGGACCCACCGACCTCCCCAGCTTTGGCGCACATACTGTGCTTCCAGCTGACAAGATCTGGTGTCATGGGGCGGAGCCAAGGGAGTTGCCACCAGGTGGGTTGGAGAAGCCAACTTGAATACGTTTCTGAAGGAAAGGCACAGCCAGAAAGTGTGGATGAACATCATATACTACTCCTAGAACTACTGTTACAGGTGAGTAACCTGTGTTTATAGTTGATCAGATACAAATGTAAAATAACTTTTTGTTTCTAGAGATAATCTTTTTTTCTTTATTTTTTTAGATTTACTCGAAGGTGCATTAGTGTGGCTCCCTCAAGAGAGACGTCTGGAGAACTGTTATTAGGTAAGTGAAATATGCAGACAGGATCTTGTGTAGCCAGGGTGCAGAGTGACTTAGTTAATTTTATGAAGTGGGGCTTGACCATTTTCTGTCTCCTCACTGATTCACCTGTATTCTGTATAACAGGCTGTGAAAGACACCTCATTTGAGATATAACACAGAGTTCAGAGATTATGGAAATGACAGTCACAACATCCAGTCACATAAAAAAAATCACTCACCTCCATGTAACCAGCCCACGCTCACCCCAAATCCCACATGGCAGAAACCAACCACAAAAAAACAAATTTCAAAACCGCACACAAAAGAATACAAGAGAAATAACAAGGAAACTAAAAAGATAGAAAATACATTGCAAACAAAGGAAAGCGATAGTAAAAACAAAATGTAAGACATAAAAAAACCAAGCAGTCAGTAGAACTGCTTGCTCCGTACCTTCAGTGGTAGTCAGTGAGATGATGCAGAAAATCAAGATATATGACAGGACATATCCATTCATTTGAACTGGGGTTCTGTGATGTTTCCCAAGATATTTAGTTCTAGGGACATGGATATGTTGTTCATCCACACTTATTGGCAGGTCTCTTGCCGCTTTAAATCTTGCCGGAAGGTCTTCAAGCTGGCTCCTCCCACCCACCCGGGTGGTAAAACTCTCGGCTCCGCCCCATGACGCCAGATCTTCCTTACTGCTTGGAAGCTCAGGTTCCCTCCTTAGCGCTCTGCGTTTTCGACTGGTTCCTGAAAATTTCGGTCTTCGAAATCATTGGAAGTGTCTTTTCTGAAACCTTGATCTTTTCTTCTTCGCTTCTGGCGATGGCTCAGTCCTTTTTCCGGCCCAGAGAGGGTGCGGTTAGGTTCCTCAGGAGAGCTCGCAATCCACGTGCGTTTATTGCCTGGACTTGGATCACGATCCTCAGGCTTGCAATTTTGTTCTGCCTTTCGGTCAGTCTCTCTGGAGGACCCTGTGGCCGGTCGAGCTCGGGACATCCGGTAGTTTTTCCGCTCTGGAGATTCCCTCGGACCGGCGGGTGTCCGCTTCGACTGTTTCTCACCAGTTTGATCCTGCCGGGGAGGGGGCGGTCCCCACCCCCCGGTTGCGGCGCTTATCCCGCTCTCCTTGGGCTCAACTCATGCAGCTTCGTTCAAGGAGCTTCGTCATTCCCTCTCCTCTAGGGAAGGGACCCGGAAACCCTGCTGCTCGGCCTAAAGGCTAAGGGCATAGGCGGGGTCTATCGTCGGCGGGGCCCGGAACTCTCCCCTCCCTCATCGGCCGGCCTGCGACTTGATGCGAGGATGCGGCTTGACCACTGGCCTCACGGTGTCCCGTCAGGTCAGCTGGCCAGGTCCCCCATCAACGTTGTTGAATCTCTCGACCCGTCTTTTGGGTGGTCTTCTGATGCCGCCATCCCTCCGCCTCCGGCGGAGGCTGAGGTTCTGTCCGTCCCTTCGGGTCGACAGCCCTCGGTCCTTTCTTCCGAGGGAGGAGCGGGTGCGTCCTGCTCCTTCCCAGGCCCGCCCTCGGTCCCCCCGAGGATTTGGGTCTCGGGTCTCGGTCAACCTCTCGGTCTAGCCACTCACGCTGATCTCGGCGTTCTCGGTCGAGGCACCGAGTTAAGTGGCTTTGCCGTTCTTCCTCGTCCCCCTCTCGGATGAGAAGCGGTTTTGATGCCGTTGGCGTCGGTGTTACGAGGAACTTATGTGGCGACAGCAGCTGTTGTCCGGGTATCAGTTGACCCCGATTCATTCTCCGGATAGCAAGCAGCCGCCGCTCGGTCGGCAGCCATTCGAATCAGTCGAAGAGCCCTCTCCAGGGCCGGTTGCTCGTCCGACCCTCGCTGCCCCTCCGCCTTCAGCGGGGTTCAGGCCAGGCCATGACCTGTTCTTCAGGTCACTCAATCCCCTCACTCCTGCCCGCCCCTGGCGGACGAAGAGTGCCTCAGGCCTGCGGCAGCTTTTTGCAGACCCTTCGGAGCCTGAAGCCGGCTCTGCTATGTTTCCTAGCAGGGAGGACCCAGGGTCTTCCCAGGAACATTCCTTAGACGACAACCCATCGTCTTTGAGGGGTCTGCTTCAGCTTATTTCAGAATTCACTGGGATGCAGCTCGAGCCCGTCTCCAAACGGGCACCTTACCCCCATACGGAGATTCTGGACCGAGGGGGTTCTCCCTCGGAGGCCTTCCCAGTGGCTAAGGCTATCGTGGGCCCAGCCTTGGAGCTATGGCGGTGGCCTACTTCCTGCCCTGCGCCTTCGGCCAGGGTGGCTCAGAGGTACCCTGTCCCTGTCGGTTCTCTGCCCGGTTTCTCGGAGCACCCCTCGGCTGAAGGGGTAGTCACCGACAACGTTTTCCAATGTCTTGGAAACACTGGGGATGTGGATAGACCCCCTGACAAAGAGTCAAAAGGATGGACTACATCGGGCGCAAGGTTTACGCTGCATCCTCCCTAGGCCTCCATCAGGCCAGCTCGGCGGCTCTTATGGCACACTGTTCCCACGCCCTTCTGGGCTCCCTGGACGAGGTTCTGCCTCATCTCCCGGCCGAACTGCGGACCACGGTCCGGCTGAGGCGGGACCAGAGGTAGAGGCGGTGGCAATACAACAGCTCAGGCGGCTCTGGATCTGGGTGACTCCTGTGCCAGATCGGTGGCGGCTGCAGTGTGCATGTGCCGCGGGGGTGTGGCTGAGGTTATCCTCTTTTTCCTTGGAAACCCAGCAGAGTTAGCGGGACATCCCTTCTTGGGGACTGGCCTTTTCGCCCTGGGTGGAGGGACATATCCAAGGACCGAAGTCCGATGCCACTCCAGACTCTGTCACTCTCGCCCGGAGGGTCAAGGTCAGCCGTCAGCCTTTGCGTAGGCCCCTTTGCCCCCTGAGCCCTGCGGCTCAACCGGCCCAGCATAAGGGCCAGCAGGCATGCGCTGGGTGGCCTGTTGCCGGTCCAGCGTCTTCCTCCAAAAGGAAGCAGGGAGGCAGGAAACAGAGAGCCCCCTTGGCTCCTTCCCCCTCCAAGCCTGCTCAGTGATGGGCCAAGGGGCACTGCCCCGGCCCCATCGTCCCAGCCCGGGTTTCCCCATGGGGGGACGGCTCCGCACCTCGTTCTGGAGGTATTTAAGGGTAGATCCTGTCACAGGTTGCGAGCGGTTTCCCCTTTTGAGCCATTGCCCCATGGGGATCTTGGGTCCACTGCCTCTGTGTCGGTCATACCGACATGCCTGGCCCTCTACTTAGAGGTGATCAGGAAGGCTGCGGACCCCCCCCCCTATCACCCTGGGTTCATGTCCAGGTATTCCTGGCCTCAAACGGACGGGGGTTCGTGCCCATTCTCCCAGACGCCTGGATGGTTTCTCTACTTCAGATATTCCATCCTCAGAACATGGCGTGCGGCTGTTTCCTGGGCCTCCAGGATGTACCTACTCCTCGTTCCTTCTGTTTCTTGGGAGGCCCCTCCCCTTCTTAGCGGGGGATCTCCTTACGAGTTCCTAGCCAGGCCCTTCTGTTGCTCAGCAGTCTCTGCGGCACTGAAGGGTCCAGACGTAACCCCACCCGGAAGGCAGACTGGTCTCCTGTTTCAGGAGCCAAGTGGGAACTTGTGCCTTAGCGGTGAGGCTTCTTCGGGACTAAGCTCGACTCTTGAGTCCAAGCTCAGCTCTGGGCGGACAGGGCTGAGGTTCTTCCTCCCTTACCCAGTCGGGTTGGCCGGGTAATTATGTCCTGCCAGGACCTCCTGCACCTCCTGGGCCTCAGGGCGGCCTTCCCGTAGTGGGAGGGGCCAGCCAGAGGTCACGGCGCTGCGTTCTTGGACCAGTTCGTGACTACAGCCCAGGAGTTAAGTGAACGCTCCCCTTGGACCATTCCAACCTCGACAGGAGAACATCCTGTTCGTTCGCCCTGAGTCGGCGGTCTTCTCCGACCAATGTTTCTCGGATGGGTGGGGTGCCCATCTTGGGGAATACAGAGTGCTTCGCCTCTGGTCCTCTCACGAGTCCCGATGTCCTTCCTGCTCGCTGGAGCACAGGTGGTCCGCTTAGCTTGCACCGCTCGCTCCGCTTGTACGGGGTCTAGTGGTCTAAGTCCAAGTAGGACAACACCATGACCATGTGCTACCTACCCCGCCAGGTTCGGTCGATCCCCTTGTCTCGGTGCAAGGAGGTTCTCCGCATTGGGTTTTTGCGCAGTCGAGGGTTCCCAGCCATTTGATGGCAGGAGACCCTATTTCCTGGCTGCTGCCCTAAGCCGGGCATAGGCTGCGCCTCATGAGTGGTCTCCCCTGCCGGAGGTAGCAGAGGATCTTCTCCCTCTTCCGTCCGGGGAGAATACGAGGCCGAGACTGTTTTTTGCCCGCCCCCTCAGCAAGGCCTGCTGCAGGGGATGCCATCGGGGCCACAGACCCCGGGCCCCTCCATGCCTCTCCCCCATTTCCCTTGACCTACGGGCAAGGCAAGGAGGGACTTGGCGCAGGTGATGCTGGTAGCCCCAGACTGGATTGCCAGTTCTGGTATCCAGCTCTCCTCAGTCTCAGCCCCAGGCTCCCGAGGCGGCCTCTAGTCCGCCCGGTCATGTCTTTCCTTTTCAGGGGAAGGTTATCCATCTGGACCTTCAATCCCTGCACCTGTAGGCACGACCCCTGTGCGGCTAGGGGCCAGGCCTAGGATCTTCCGGCAGCGTCCTCGACCTTGAGGCGTCCTGCTAAAGAAGTCGACCAAGATGCTCGTCCTCTGGGAGAAGTTCTCCCTTTGATGATGGGATAGGGCCGTGCCTCCCCATCCCAGGCGGCGTTCCGGACCATCTGCAGTCCATCCTTAATCAGGGCCTGGCCGGCGACCCTGTAGGTGCTTCCAGCTAGGTCACCCCTGTCTTCGGATGCGGGCGGGAGGCAGTTGGTAGTGCGGAGGAGGTGGACTGGCACTTCTAGGCCTCGATCCGCCTCCCTTTCGGGAGAGTATCCCCATTTCTGTGGGATCTTTGCTGGTATGGGCTTAGCTCATGAGCAAGCCACCCGAACCTTTTGCACAGGTGTGAGTTTCCCCCACCTGTTGTGGAAGAACACCTCCTTGGGGCCACTCCGCCATCCAGAAGGTGGGGAGAGTTCCAGGCGCTTCTTTAATCTCCCTATCCGGTCTTCCACAGGGACTAGGTTGTCCTGCGCCCCACCCGAAGTCCTTCCAAAGGCGGTGGTGGAGTCTTCCCTCGGGGTATTGCCTCTGCGGGGTTTATCCCATTCCCACCCTCGGAGGCCGTTATACAGGTTCCATAGGAACCGGTTTAACGCTCACCTACCTAGGGAGCGTAAAGCTAAAAGTTCGGGAGAGGTTCGCCAGCTGTTCATCATCTTCGCTGAAGCCGCATCTGGCAGATTTGCAGCCCAGTGGACGACGAGCGGGCGGGTCACCCCTGCATAGGTCTCCACTATAGGCGGGCGGGCATGGAGCCTCCCAGAGGGATAAGCGCTCATTTTTACCCGTCCTTCCGCTGCATCGGTGGCTGCTTTCGAGGATACTCTGGTCCAGGATATCCGCAGGGCTTCTGCCCGGAAGCAGGCTTTACGTTCCCTTCCATTCGACCTTGGGTCGCGCTGGGAGTGCTGGTGGGGCCTTGGTTCTCCAGTCTTTCTGCCTAAGTCAGGGGTGTGCGCTTGCCTCCCTCCTCCCGGAGAACTGCTAGGAGTCTGCCAATAAGTGTGGATGAACAACATATCCATGTCCCTAGAAATACAAGTTACTCACCTGTAACAGGAGTTCTAGAATGGTATATGTTGTTCATCCCTGACTCTACCTCCCGGCTTCAGCATAAACCACAGCTTCCATGGGCTAGATCTGGCGTCATGGGGCGGAGCCGAGAGTTTTACCACCTGGGTGGGTGGGAGGAGCCAGCTCGAAGACCTTCCAGCAAGATTTAAAGCGGCAAGGGACCTGCCAATAAGTGTGGATGAACAACATATACCATTCCTAGAACTCCTGTTACAGGTGAGTAACCTGTATTTTTTGTTGACCGGTAAAGGAGGACCAGGCAATTCTGCCTATTTTCAGCCTCATCCTGGGATGCAGCAGAAATCCAGCTGACATTGAAAAAGATTAAGCTGTTGGTGGTTATTTTTAGTGAATGGGGGAAATTTGGCCAGGACACCAGGGAAATTCTCTTACTGTTTTCGAGGAGTGCCATGGGATCTTTAATACCCACCTGAGCAACCACCAGAACAAGAGGACAACATCTCGTTTTAATGTGTCATAAGAAACACAGCACCTCAGGAGTGCAGCAGAGGGGTCTGTTAGTTGAGCAGTGGTTTTACTATACCAGAAATTGCTTTATCACTTAAAAAAAAAAAACAAAAAAAAAACGATTTTAAAACCGAGCTCCATGGACTTCAGTGGAGCATGCCCCTGCCCTCTTCCTGGTTAGACGTCACAAAACGTCTGAGCTTGGGGACATGGCCGGCGGGCCGGGAAGTGGAAGGGATCGGCTGGCCATCGGGCTCAGCCCAATTAATGATCCCTTCCCTTTCTAACATAACTAATAAAAAATGTATTTTCTGGCTCAGAGGACTTACGTTGCCTTAAGGCAATGGGCTATGAAGCCCAAACACCCCTTACAGAATGTTGGTAATTCACTTTAACCGACCGTTTTCTACTCTCTTTGGCCTCTTTGTGGCAGCAGATATACAGAGTATCAACTGATACCAATTCCCATCTCAGCATGTTACGCTTCAGGACTGCATGAACTGTCCATGTAGAAATTAGAATGCCCCATTACCTTGTCTCAGATTGTCTGGCAGATGCAGATGCATTCACAACAGCAAACTAGGAAAGAATGTGCCTGTTCTTAGAACAAGCACTAGTATCTTCTGACCTTTTCCAAAAAAATCTTAGATGATATTTTATAATGTTTGACATTATATTTTGAAAGCTGTAACTTTTGCACTGTTAGTTATAAAAACTTACTTTTTTTAAATGAAAACTTGGCGCCTGTTCAACATGTTTAAACTTGACAGTTCAGCTGGGTGCTACATGACTATACATGGTGATATAAAATGTTAAAAATATTACAAATTTAGTGGACCATTTTTGCTGTTTTTGTGATACTGATATGAAACATTGTATGATCTTCCCAGAATCACACAGTCTTCACTGTTGTGCCCCACTTATGGGTCTGGGCTGGAGGCACTAGGATCCTGCAGGAGCAAAGCTTTTGACAGGGGGTTGGCCTCAGCTGCTGGGCATGGCGCCTGCACACCCCTCACACTGTGCCATGAGCTAGCCAATAACCATAACCGTCTCTCTTACTAACCTCAGTTTTGTTCTCCCACTGTTGAGTGCTCACCGTGGGAGCACTGTGCCTCAGTTTGACTTATCATTATTTCTGCGTCACCACTATTTTAATTTCTTTTTGGTGTCACTTGTATTTGTTACTTTTCTGCGATGCCTAAGTCCAATTGGAGAAAGTCTGACTGCTGCTCATTATGCTTCGTTGCACCTGTGGGAAACCAATGGCTGTTGCAGACTGACATTAGACTTGTGTGGCCTTTCTTGTACTGGAGCATGATATGAATGCCTGCGATGCCTGTTTCTCTGTGGACCGCCGCACCCTATAGAACCGCGTGTGGAAGTGGAGTCGACCGATCTCCACCTTTGAAGGCAGGCATCGCACAAATGCATTCAAGCACAGGTCATTAGGCCTTTCCTGTGGGTCTCTTCCTGGGACCTCTGATCCTGTGAAAATACAGAGTTCACCTCGACCTTACCATGCTGAGGCATTGGAGACTCTGGCGGTTGTGTCTGGTGGAGAGTAAACTCCTTCTGGGTGGGTGACTGCGAACCCTCCACAGTCTGTCTCTCTTGAGCAGCACACATCCTGGGTAGCAGCTATACACTTAGTCCATACCGGTTAACACCTTAACATCATCTTCTGGCATTGCCTGTGCTGCTGTCACTGTTTGCAGTGATGATTTAGCTGGTGACACCGTAGATGATGCTGGCCCCCCCCCTTTTTTTTTTTTTAAAACATATTTTATTGAGAAAGACATAAACAGGTTACAGCAAGATCAGACATATTGTACAAAACAAAGTGGTAAGAATATATGTGAATAGGATAAATAACATAAGTACAATGAAGTAAGCAAAGTTGTGCATTACTATTGGTGAAAAGACTGACTAGTAGCATAAGTATATGAATTATGACTATGAGTATATAACACTAAGTACATAGGCACATTTTGCTGGTTATTGTAGTTGGCAGTAGTAATACACCTAATCCTAAAACTGACACATTACTGTTGCCACAGTTCGGAGTCAGTGGCCGCCAACATGGGATTCTGTATCTTTTGAAACATATCCGAGTGTCCATTGGCGTATAATTGAGCCCTCTCAATTCAGAAACAGGAGCCCACATTTTGGGACCCCTGAGCAACTGAGGGAGGGTGTTTGCGATCAGTTGTTGACCAACCCCATTTTACGAGCATTAATTATGGCTAAGGCCCATAATACAGCTGAAGGAATCTTAGGGATCAGAGTTGTTTCTGCTCCCAAAACAATTTGAGGGGAGAATGAGGTAGGCTGAGCTCTAAGATTTTTTTATTTTATTTAAACATTTGGTAACCAGGAAAGGCACACTGAGCCGAGGCTCGTTTCCAGGTGTGACCCGGGGAGAGACTGGGGAGCGGGGTACAAAAGAAGATAATTTTCTTAAGCAATACAGTCACAATAACAAATCATAAGCAGTACAAAATTTCAGAGGCAACAGAGAACAGTGTGCAGGATCACAAGTATGGTAAGACAGTGTACATTGGTAAGTTGCAAGACAGTGTACAATAGTAATCATGTGGTGTACAAGCCAGTGTCAACAGCTAAGTAGGTACGATATAAAGTGGGGAAAAACATATTCGAATAAATGATTACAGTGAAAATTAGCAGTGCATAAGTGCTGTCAATTAACATGGGAGCATGAAGGAGGAGGCAGGAGACGTAGCTGAGACCTGACAGAGGGGTGCAAGAGGGAGTTGTGAAGGACAGAAGGTTGAGAGTTCCAGAGTGAGGAGAGACGATAGGTGTAAGCAGATCTGCCCATGCTTCAGGATGGTCTGGGCAGAGAGAAGGAGCGGGCATCCCTTGAGTGGAGGAAAAGGATCCGGGGGGAAGGGGGTGAGGTGATAAGAGAGGTAGAAGGGGAGAAGGTTGAACCAGAATTTGGAGATAAAGGAGACAAAGTGAGTGAAACACTGATGGGATAGGGAAGGGAGTTCCAGGATAGAGAGGAGGAAGCAGTGGTGGGTCCTGATGGGAGAGTTTGAGGCAAAGCAACAAAAGGCATGAAAGAGAGAGTCAAGTCTAGCAAGCAAGGAGGAGGGAGCTGTGCAGTAAACTATGCCCGCGTAGTCACATATAGGTCAAATCATTTTGGTCAGAAGTTCCTGACGTACAGGAAGGGAGTGAGAGTCCCTGTTTCGATAAAGGATGCAGCGCTTAGGGCGAAGGTTTGATGACAAGTAGATGAAATGGTGAGAGAAGTTTAGTTGAGGGTCTAACCAAACACCTAAATACTTACAGGATGAGACTTCATTTAGAGGAGTACCTACCAGGGTGGTAATGGGAGGTGAGGGGGTGGATTTTGCTAGTCTTAGAGAGGTTCAGAAGATCATGAAGACAGTTTTAGAGGTGTTTAGTCTGAGTTTGTTGTCTTGGAACCAAGGCTGAACACTGTGGAATTCCTTTTGTAAAGCAGATTTGATAGAATTCGGGTCAGGACCGGTGGTGAAGAGGACAGTATCATCTGTGTGCATGTGGATGAGGGAGTTTGAGCAGGCAGAAGGGAGGTTGTTTTTATTTTATTTTATTTATTGAATCTCGGAATTAAGACCTTTGAGCCAGGGTCTCTTTTACAAAGGCTCCACGTCAAAACAGATAGGAATAATACATAGGAAAGAGCAGCAGAACAAAGTACAAAGGGTGCAAATTAAACAGGCAGGATGAAACAGCATACAATCAATAACATACTAATAACAGTGATTAAGTGCTAGCAATACGAGTGATTCAGGGGTTGTTGGGGAGCCTAGATGCAGAGACAGTCAGAACAGAGATAGACTAGTGTAGGGATGCAAAAATCAGGGAAAAGTGCTATAGATGGAGGAGGCAGAGAGGAAGTAGGGTAGGGGTGTGGATCCCTACGGGTAGGGAATAATATTGAGGAAGCCCTGAGAGAAGTAAGACAGAGTGACAGAAGTTTGAGGATTCAAAGGTCACACTGAGTAGCCGCCCAGGAGGGCACTGTCAGATAAACGGCTGGGTGGGACTAAGCATAAGGCTGCCATGATTAAGCGTAATAGTCACAGTTGCTAAGGTTGGTTAGGTGTTGTCGAAGACAGCTTTTAAACTGACCTAAGTTAGGGGAGGATTGGATATGTGGTAAGAGGTTGTTAAACCAGCTAGGGACTCTATACATAAAAGCTCTTTGCCCTTGGGAAGTCAGGCATAAGGGTACCTGGAAGGTTAGGCACGCTTCTCATGCAACGCATGTTTGTGGGGGTCATCTTAAGGAGTAGCTGGATGGGGGTTGGGGGGGGCTTGTCCTAGGGAGATTTTTTTGTCCGCAAGGCAGGTGTGATGAGAGATATGGTTTTGGAGGCTGAACCAGTTGGTTTGCTTGTAACGGTCACAGGTATGTGTGTTATGGCTAGTTCCAGTAAGTAATCTGCAAGCTTTGTTAAAGGTGATCCCAGTCCTTCTAAGGGCAGTGGCAGAGCCATAGAATATAATGCCATACTCAATGATAGGCAAGATGGAGCTGGTCACAGCGAGACATAGAGCCTCTTGAGTCATACAGTGCCGGTGTCTATAGAGGAGGCCAAGTCTGATATTAGCAGTTTTAGAAATGTTAGAGATGTGTTCATGGTAGGAGAGCGTGCTGTCCAAGGTGATGCCCAGATACTTAAAACTAGAAACCTGTTCAAGTGGTAAGCCAGCATTGTTGGAGATGGTTAGACAAGCTACTTTAAACTTGTTTTGCGGTCCAGCAAAGACCATGGATTTTGTCTTTTTATAGTTCCTCATTAGTCTCTGTTCAGAGAACCAAGTTTCAATGGAGGTAAAACTCTGTTGCAGATCATAGGTAAGGGCTGTAGGGTCTGGCTGGCTTGAATAAATCACAGCATCATCTGCATACAGGAGAAGATTGTTAGGGCAGGCTAGGAGGAGGGTGTTGAGGTAAAGGCTAAATAGGAGGGGGCCCAGGATTGATCCCTGAGGAACACCAGATCGTATGGGGCGGCTGGTTGAGAGTGAGTCTGAGAGTTTTACACACTGGGTTCTGCCACTTAAATAGCTTATGAACCAGCTGGTAACATCTTTAGAGAGTCCTAGTGAAGGTAAGGTAAGGAGTGATTGACGGCGTCAGAGGCCTTTGTAAGCTCTATATAGATAGACCCTACAAGGTGACCATGGTCGAGGGCCTTGTGGATAAAGTCTGTATACAAAAGCAGGGCAGTGGCAGTACTATGATCCTTTCTAAACTCATGTTGCTGAGGGCATTGGATAGCATGAGGGGAGAGATGTGCTGTTGTTCGGCAACGATTTGCTCAAGGGCTTTCGAGAGAGGAGGTGAGATTGAGATGGGACGGTAGTTGGCTTGGTTTGTTCTGTCACCACTCTTGTGGACAGGTGTCACCACAGCTGCTTTCCAGACAGATGAAAATTGGCCAAGGCATAGAGACAGATTCAGGATCCAGGTGAGCAGGGCCAGGATAGCATTAATGGAGAGGAGAAGCAGTTTAAGGTCAAGGGTATCAGAGCTGTGCCTAGACTTACCTAGCACTTTCAAGAGGTATTTCCTGGTGGTTGATGGGGATATAGACCTGAAGTAGAATTGTGGAATGTTTGGAAGGGAGGTCCTGTGGTGGGCAATGTCAGCATCGGATGGTTCAGCGAAGAAGTTGGGGGTGGGGGGACTCCACTCAGATCAGTGAAAGAATTATTGAGTATGTTAGCAATTTATATTGGGTCTTGTGCAGTGCGGTCACTGTAGTTGAGTAGGTGGGGGGGATTGATTGGGTTTACCATGAGGTTTTTTAATATTGTTCCAGAATTTTTTTACTATTATCCCATGAGCCAGCAAACAGGCCTTGGTAGTACGAGGCCTTTGAATGCCGAATGACCCAGGTGCAATTGTTTCTGGCGTCCTATAACATTGACAGTCCCTCGGGTGGCCATAAGATGCAGGAGCGAGGGCATAACCCAAGGGTTAGAGACCCCTTTCACCCTACGCTTCCTGAAGGGGACAACTATATTACAGGCCGAGAGCCTCATCAACATTATCTGCAAGGAAAACTGGGAACCAGTCACACTTGTGGAGGTATTCTTGAAGATGCTTCCGATTCCCTTTCCTGAGGACCTGCAGATAGGTTGTTTTACAGGGTCGTTTAGGGGCCTTATTGGTCCAGTGGCAGGTAATTGGGAAGTGGTCACTCAGGGCATCTGGTAGCACTGTAGTATCCATGATCCTCTCAGGGTGGTTAGAAAATAACAGGTTGATAAGGGTACTAGTCCCAGTCCTATAATTTATTCTCGTGGGAGAAGAGACGAGTTGAGAGAGGTCGATGGCTGCTGCTGTGTGCTTACAGGCGTTAGAGTCAGGGGGCAGCCAGTTGGTATTAAAGTCGCCCAGCGCAATGATTTCGGTGCCAGTAGGCAGGTTGGCAGTAAGGTCAAGAAACATTTCAGAAGCCTTTCCAATTTTACTTGGGTGGAATGTATACAGAGAGGATGTAAATAGACTTCCCTTTATTACCAATTGTAATTTTTACCACAAGTGTCTGGGCACCATCCCTAGGAGACAGCATTGGGAAGGCCTGGCATTGTAGCGAGTCTGAGATATAAAGGGCGCAGCCACAACAATCTCTGCCAACCCTATCTGACCTGTATAATGTATACCCATTTAGGGAAACTGCTGAGTCTGGTACAGCAGGGGAGAGCCAAGTTTCAACTATAGAGAGGAAGTCTGGCCTGTGTTGTTGCACCCAGACTTGTAGTTGATCTAATTTCGGCAGAAGGCTTTGGATGTTAATAGAGGTGATTTTTATACTCCCAGGGCTAGTATTCATACCAGGCTAATTCTGCAGAGGGCCAGGGTTTGGGTGCACATTGCCTGGCAACAGTAGTAGTAGTAGCAGGAGTTGCCGGGCCAGGAAGCGTTTGAGGAGTTTACATTTAGACTTAGACGGAAGCTTAGTAGTTTTGGGGGGGAATCATAGGGGTCATTATAGAGGAGAGATGAGGGACAGATAGTATGCCTGGTGGGATGGCAGGTAGTTATTGTGTGAGGTGAGCATGGCTGGCTTACGTGTCAAATTAGGAAGATTAGCTATAGTGCCAACAGCTGTGTGACTCGTGAGGGTGGAAGACACTGCTAAAGTAGGTATATAATTATTGTATGATGGGAGTGATGAGAGTGGCCAGGTGTTGTTAGCAGGGCACTGAGGAGAATATAGCAGTATAGTGCCATAGTCAACCAGCACGGGGGCAGACTAAGGGTTTCCTAGTGGTGAGGGGGTTATGTCAGTGTGTAATAACCGGATACAGTAGTACCAGGTAGGAACCTTTCTAGCAGTAATTATTCCCAGTGTAGCATCCCTTATGAGGTATAAGACTGGGTGTAATAAAGGTGATGATTCTAGTATCACCAGATAAGGAATAGTAAGAGCCTTGCTAGCAGCAGTACTCCTAGTGTAGCGTGGTGGTCAGAATACTTGCCCTTGGTGTGAAGGATCATAGGTCCACCTGACCCAGGCAGGCCAGAAGTTTGGAGTCGAAGGAGATGCAGTCAGAAGTAGTCTTAGCTGGGAAGGTGAGAGACCAAACAGGGCTAAAGAAGTAACAGGATGGGGAGTCATAGACCTCAGTGGTATCAGTATGCTCAGGGTGACTCCTAGTGGTGTTGTAGTATAAAAACTAGTGGGGAAGTGGGGACTTAGTTTCTGTAGGGTATCAGGTCACATGATCGGTCACGTGACCCTTGTGATGTATAAATCAAATGCCAAGCTAGGGTGGGTGGGTCAGTCGACATGAACTGTCGACGGGCCAACACAGGTAGAAACTGAGCTCCTGCTGGGGAGAAAGAAGTTCAGTACCTTGCTGTGCAATGTTGCAGGCTGCTCCTGTGTGGTGATGCTGTTCACTCCATTTGGCGTGCTAAACTGGAGGAGCCTGTTGGGAGGTAAAAAGGTTTACTTAGTTGGTGAAAAGAAAAAAAAGATTGAATGGGGGATGGGATCTAGAGCTGCGGATGCACAGTAGCCCGGGGCGGGGGGACAGAGTCCGAAGCAGAAGAAAGAGCACAGAAAACTGAGAAAAAGTGGCTGAGATACTAAAACCAGGCTATGGAACAATGTAATAATCGGGTACAGTAAGCAAAAGCTAAGCAGGCTGAGTAGTCGCTAAACAAAATAAACCCTACACAGTGAGCACTAATTAAAGTAACATCCGCTACTCAGTAAAATGTACTGCAGGCAACAGAAATTCCCAGAGGTTCAGAAACCATCTAAAGTCCTTTGCTGATTGTAATTGCTTAAAGAACACAGGTAGAAACTCGGCTCCAGCTGGGAAGAAAGATTTTCAGTACCTTGCTGTGTAACGTTGCAGGCTGCTCCTGTGTGGTGATGCTGTTAACTCTGTTTGGCATGCTAAAATGGAGGAGCCTTGCTGTGCAACGTTGCAGGCTACTTCTGTGTGGTGATGCTGTTCACTCCGTTTGAAGTGCTAAAATGGTTTATGAAGAGAGTGAAAAGAATGGGTCCAAGAATAGAGCCTTGAGGGACTCCAGCTTGCATAGGGATGGGGTGGAAGAGGTGTTTGCAATTATGACTGACTAGCTTCTGTTTGTAAGATAAGAGGAGAACCACTTTACTGTGGGGAGACCAGCATGACCAAGGGCATTTAGGAGTAGGATGGTGGGAAATGGAATTAAAGGCCTTGGCCAGGTCGATGAAAATGTCTGCCGTGAAATATCATTTGTCGACAGCAGATTGGATGTGGGCAGTAAACCTAAGAAGAGATGATATGGTGGAGTGGTGTTTCCTGAAGCCGGATTGGTAGGGGAACAAAAAGTTAGTGGAGGTGAGGAAAGCGTTCAGTCTAGATTGTACTAAGTGCTCTTGCACCTTCGATAAGACGGGGAAGAGGGAAGTGGGATGATAGTTGCCGGGAGTTGTAGCATCACCATCTTTGTGAAGAGGGATGACACAGGCAGTCTTCCAGGCCATGGGCACTGTACATGTAGAGAAGGATAGGTTTAGCAAGTAGGTTAGTGGGAGGGTAATTGCAGGGGCCAAGATGCGTAGGAGACTGAGGTGCAGGCTGTCCGGGCTCGACTTAGTTGGGTTTAGAGATAGGAGCGTAGTCAGTACTTCACTGTCAGAGACAGGAGCGAGAGTGAGGTTTCTAGTGGTCAGGGATTGTGGGAAGAGTTTATTTGCAGGTGGAGGGGAGAGGCTTGGTTCGGGAGGGCACAAGTAGTGAAAAAATGTTCATGGCTTCCACCATTTGGAAGGAATTGGTGATTTTTTTTTTTTTTTTATTAAATTTTCGGATTACAAATACCTTTCAGCAGAAACTGCTCGTTTACAAAGGTTCCACGTCAAAGGATTAGGGTCAACATACATACAGAGGTAGTAAAAGAATGCACAATAAACAACCAAAACAACTAAAAGAAAAAATAAAGATACTCAGTTATAACATACTTTGAGATAATATTCATATAACGAGCAGCTTGAGTAGGCAGCTGGTCAGGTAACAATAAGAGATAGAGGGCACCATAGGCAGTTAGTATTGCAGGCATGACCGGGAGAGGAAGTTGGCAGGCTAATGGGCCACTGTCCGATGGTGGTAGAAAATGTCTTGTACCAGTGGAGATGCAAAGCAGGAAAGGAGTCACAAGGAAGGCCCGGTGCCAGAGGGAATGAGACTGGGAAAGGGCGGGCTGTGAGACATGAGTGAGCTGGGAGGTGTTTAGAGAGATCTCTGTTCAGAGAAGCAGTCACATTGAGTGGTAGAGGTGAGGTAAAGTTTGAGGTTCCTTTTGAAGGGTCCAAGTGTAGTAGAGGAAAGTGCTTCTTTATTGAGGGAATTGAACCATTGAGCGGCTCTATAGAAAAAGGACCGCTGACCCATGGAGGTACGACATCTAGGAACCTGAAAGGTTAGAGATTGGGCACCACGTGTTTGTTGAGTGCCGCTTTAGGTAGTAAGGAGTGAGCTAACACCAGGTGGCATGAGACCAAGGAGAATCTTTCTGGTAAGTAAGCAGGTCTGGTATTGTATTCTGCTGAGTAGGGGTAGCCAGCTGGCCTGTGCGTAGAGGTCACAGGTGTGAGTTTGTCGGGCCGCACCCGTTAGTAGTCTACAGGCTTTGTTGAGAGAAACTGAGATCCTGCAGAGGGCACTTGTGGAGCAGAGCCATAGATGGCAAGGCCGTAGTCAACGCATAGAGGTGACAGAGCTGTTGATGGCTAGTTTATAAGGGCATCCGCAGGGCATACAGTGCTTGTGTTTGTATAGTAGTCCAATCCATATATTGGCAGTCTTGGCAACAGTGTCAATATGCGAGTGTGGGAGAGGTACTATCCAGGGTAATACCAAGGTACTTGAACTCCTTGACATGTTACAGTGGGTTCCCAGCATGGTTCTTGATGGTGAGGGACAGAGATTTGTGCCTGCTCCGTCGGTTACAGAAGGACATGGCTTTAGTCTTGCTGTGGTTCAGGACAAGTTTATGAGAATTGAACCAGTCTTCAATGCGCTTGAAGTCGAGCTGCAGCTAGGATTCAAGGACTGTAATGTCATGGTGGCTGGAAAACAGGACTGCATCGTCTGCATATAGTAATATTTTTTGGTAGCAGGCTCTGGGGAGATTGTTGATGAAGAGGGAGAAGAGTAGGGGGCCCAGAATAGACCCTTGGGGGACTCCGGAGCGGACCGGTTTCTCATCCGAAGAGATCCCTGCAATCCTTACACGTTGGATCCGATTATCAGGGTAGCTGGTGAACCATGGAAGGGCATCACTGGAGATCCCAATGGAGGACAGTTGCTTGAGCAGCAGGGGGTGGTTAACTGTGTCGAATGCCTTGGTAAGGTCTATAAATACTGCCCCTCCACAATTCCCTTTGTCAAGCGTGGCATGGATGAAGGTTGTAAATTCCAGTAGTGCAGTGGTGGTGCTGTGCCTTTTTCTGAAGCCATGCTGCTCTGGGCACTGTACATTGTACTTATCCAGGAATTCAACTAGTTGGTCCAACACTATTTGCTCCAGCACTTTAGATATTGGGGGAGGAGTGATATAGGTCTGTAATTGGTGTGGAGCGTCCTATCTCCACTTTTGTGAACTGGTGTGACAGTGGCTTTCTTCCAGAGAGAGGGGAAATAGCCCAGTCTAAGCGAGAGATTGAAGATCTTTGTAAGTGGTTCTAAGATTTCATCAAGGACTTGTGCCAGCAGTTTCAGGTCAAGGGAGTCACCACTGTACCCTTGTTTGCCGATGGCCTTTTGAATCTATTTTCTAGCTACTTGTGGTGGGACCTCCTTAAAAAAAACTTTGGGGTTGTACGTTCTAGTTGGGGGGTAACTTGGGAGGAGCTGGAGGAGGTCTTGAAAAAATTTGGTGGAAGGACACTGTCCAGGTTTGTAAATGCATTATTAAAAGTGCTGGTGATGGTACCTAGGTCGAGTGTAGGAGTGCCATGAAGGTTGAGCATAGTGGGTGGTGCTTTAGGATCCTTGCCTGTGAGTTCTTTCATGTTGTTCCAGAATTTTTTTCCCTGGCCCCAAGAGTTGGTCAGAGCCTCTTTGTAATAGCTGCGTTTAGCATTCCGTATTTTCCGAGTGCAATCATTTCTAGCTGCTTTTTATAATTGTATGTTTACTTGCATCAGAGTTGCACAAGCACAATGCTAGAGGTGGTCTCTGCTTGAGTAGAGTTAAAAGGTCAGTAGTAACCCAGGGGTTGGTCTGTCCTTTGACCTTCATCTTTTTCACTGGTGCATAGATGTCACTGGCTTCGTTGAAACGTTTGATAAATAGGTCCAGAGCTTTGTTGGTGTCACTGAGGGAGTCAAGCACTGCCCAGTTCAGTCTGGTTAGATGGGATTTTAACAGCTGGAGGTGCCCTTGTTTGATAACCCTGGCATAGATAAGCTTGGGAGGGGGCTTGTGGTATTTGTTTGACCAGGAGCAGATGACAGGCAATTGGTCACTTATTGTATCCGGGAGTACAGAAACATTGGAGATGCGTTCAGGGCGGTTAGATAGAATCCAGTCTAGAAGCATAAGGGAGCCTGTCCTATAGTTACACCTAGTGGGGGCATTGACCAGTTGAGTGAGGTGATGCACTACGGCCGCATCCTTATAGGTAGCGGCCTCAGTGGAGAGCCAGTTAATGTTAAAATTACCCATGATTATGGTTTCAGAATTATGTTGCTTGACCCTTAGATATTCCATGATGCTATGGAAGCCAGCGGCCTGGTCTCTTGGGGGTAGGTAAACTGAGATGACAGTGAGTTCCTTGTTATGTGCACCAAGGAGGATTTTGATTGTTAGGACCTGAGAGCAAAGACAGCGCTAACATGCACCAAAAGGGCAAAAGTTGCATCTTGCCAAAATTGTACCCCTCTTTTCTTTGCCAGTGGGTCCAAATTGATGCACCTGTTCTATAACGATATCTAAAGGAAGGGAACGTGAACTGTTCAAAATCTGCAACTGATTACGTTTTGACTCAATAGGTTCCTCTTTAGACCCACATTTTTTACACCAGTGTGTCCAATTCGACCCATGTTTTAAACCTCCCAGTGCTGTCACTGCCTGAGAGGAGTTGCTCAGGCTAGGGGATGGGATGATGTGACCCATAAGGGTATCCTTAAGATAGATGGCACAGCCCCCACCCCGTTTAGCAATCCTGTCTTGCCTGAAAATGCAGTAGCCAGGAATAGAGACTGAGGTATTAGGGATTTTAGGGTTTAGCCATGTTTCCACAACTGAGAGGACATCAGGGTTGTGCTGTAGGATCCATGTTTGGAGGGAATCAAGTTTGTTGAGGATGCTGCAGGTGTTGATGGATGCCATGGTGAGTGTCCCTGTCCTTCTGCTTGGTGCCACTGCTGGCTGCCCAGGTGGTCCTGGGTTGGGGTGAACATTTCCTGAGAGCAGGAGCAGCATAAGGAGAATTTGTAGGAGAAAGGATTTCAGCATCTTGTAGATACCTGGTGGTTAAGTCATAAGCCAAAAGAAATTATCAACAGGTGAGGTCCAGAGTCACAGAATGTGTTAGAATTTGAGGCCATTAGGTCTATAGAGATTTGCTCCATAAAGTTATGTATGACTCTTCAGAAGGTTATAATTTTAGGACAGGTTAGGGTCATGTGTACTAAGGTGCCTTCATGTACTTAAGGGCACATTAAAATTTATCAGGATTTCTTCAATGTCCCCTGACTGGTGTGATGTAGCCTGATATATATATATATAGTTCAATTGCACTTGCCTCAGTTTTTTACTGTTATAGCAAGAGGCCAAGTGGGATCATGCCTTTCTCCATATTTCATCTGTGATGGGTTTTCCCAAATCATCTTCCCATCTTTTATGAATGTTTTCTGCAGGAGAGGTTTTGCACCCTCTCAGTATGTTGTAGTATACCGATAAAGATTTACTAACTGGTAGGGGTTGGTACAGCTCCTCCGTGAAAGGGGAGGTCAGGTCCAGACTGGTGGGGATTGAATTCCCCGTGGCCAATTATTGTAGCTTTAACAGATGTCTAATGCGTAAAAAGGCGAACAGATCACCTGGCTGGAGTCCCTGCTGTCCTAGCACAGAGGTGAAGTCACTGAAAAGACTTCCCTCAGATTAATTAAGATGAGTCAGACCCCGCTTTTCCCATACCAATAGAATTTGGCAGAGGGCCACACTGTATTGAGGTTTGCCTTTCAATGTAACTCGTATTTGAGTACATTTTGACAGGCCTGCTGCCATTCGAGATATTTATGGGATGACCGCCAGATGACGGGCAGAGCTTTAGTGAAGGGGTTAGAAAGCTGGGGAACCTTCACAGGGTATTAAATAGCTGGTATAGCATAGCAAAATGCTACACAAAACTGGGGGTAATACTAACCATTTCCAGAAATGCTTAGTTAGCAGTATACTGCTAGCCATTGTTCGAGTGAATCCATGGCACAGTAGACAACATTAACAAAACGATATATATCCATTTTTTATATATTTTTCTACTTATTCTGTGCCAAGTACTATGCATTTGTACAACTGATTAGCAATTTCACGTGTCAAACTGCTTATCAATTTTTTCAGCTTATTTAAAACCCCACCTTCATGTGTTCCAGTTCTGCTGACAGTAGACCATTCCTAAGGCCAGCCCCCAATTTCTCTTCTTCTGTGACTAGCCACACTAATTTAATGTTCAAGGGTCCATTGGGAGATAACTAAGCTGGGTGGCCCAAAAGTATTTCTTGATGTTGGGAAACCCACAGCCCCCGTTGCTTGCTGTTAGTTGTAGCGTGTCTCTCCTGATCTGGGCAGGTTTACTGCACCACAAGAAACTATGTATGATAGTGTTAATTTGAGAGAAACATTTTTGTGGGAGGCACCTAGGTGGAATGCACATTTTGAGGACATTAATTCTGCCTATCACAGATAGCGGCAAGGGTGACCGTCTTTCACAGTGCTCTTTTATGTCCACCAGTAGGGATGGATAATTACACTTTT
Source organism: Neoceratodus forsteri (assembly GCA_016271365.2). Taxonomy (NCBI): domain Eukaryota; kingdom Metazoa; phylum Chordata; order Ceratodontiformes; family Ceratodontidae; genus Neoceratodus; species Neoceratodus forsteri. The sequence goes on along the minus strand of CM057449.1, from coordinate 1,819,987,207 downwards.
ATAGCCTATACCACCTAACTGGAGTACTCACCCCTAGGTATTTTAATGCATCAACAGGTTTGAGCCCCTTGTTGTGGTTAACCACGATGTCTCTGTGTAACTTACCAATTAGCAGGATTTTACTCTTAGGCCAGTTGATTTTGTGACTTGAAAGGGTGCTGTATTCCGGAGCAAGTAATGAAGGCATGGGAGGGCCCTCTTTAGGGTTTCATAGAAGGAGCAGTAGATCATCTGCAAATAGTGCAACTTTATGATCTTCCCTGAATCAATCTTCAGCATTCATGACTGATGGGTCTATGCCAGAGGCAGAGGACGCTCGCGGGAGTGTTAGCTTTTTGGTGCGGAGAGTCGATGTTGGAGATGGCGGCGCCCACGAGGGGAACATATTACGTGGCTCTCGTGAACGGGCCAGTAACCAACGCCGGTTACCCCTTCACCTCAGTTTTACTTTTCCCACTGAGGCAGCATCTTGAGGGAGCATCTGCAGAAGAAAGTTACCCTGTATCAGTTCTGCTACCACTGTTTTTCACTCGACGCCATACGCAGTTCGGCTCTGGATTCTTAACTCTGTCTTTTTCCCCTTTTTTTATTTTCTGTGCAGTGTCGAGTACTTTACTTTGTTGTTGTTATTTTCTGTTTTCTCGATCATGTCTGGTTCGGGGCCTTCAAAATCTGGAAAATCTAAAATGGGGTTTGCCCCAATGCGTCAGTGCCCTTGCAGCAAGCCCATGACAATATCAGACATACAGGACCGCTGTCTGGCCTGCCTGGGTCCAAACCATGACATGGATTCTTGCAACGCCTGTTTGTCCATAGACCTCGGTGTCCTCCACGTCTGGGCATTGACGATGGTTTGGGACCCTCCCACCTTCGGAGGATGATGTCACACTCGGGATGCCAAGGTCAGGTCTCTGGGCCCTTCCCCAGGACCTCTCCCCGTTACTACACATAGCAAGGGAGAGCAGGCCTCTGTTGCTCCTAGTCTCACAGGGACCAGAGGCCCATGTGACCGTCATGTGGACAGTCGACTCCTTCCCAGGAGTCTGCTGAGCACCCCTCACAGTCCGTTGTGCTCTCAGGGACATGGACACCCCCAGTGTCAGGGTCCTAGCTATACATTTGGTATGAGTCTGTGGTTTCTGCTGTGCCATCGTCTGGTGCAGTCTTGGTTTCTGACGCCGCCCCTGGTGTCAGTGAGTGGGGAGACCCCAGTGGCATTACTGGTTCCCCTTCTGATGCCGCTCTCGGTGCTGGGGGGGGGTGTCTGTCGGGTGGCTTGCTTGGAGATCTCCCTGATCTCCTCCTCCTCTGGGTCAGAGGAGGATGATCCTGATTGAGTCCCCTGCTCTCTGGAGGCCATGTACTCCCCTAGTCCCAGCTTGAGGGCTTCCCGGACATCAGAATTCAGCCACCCTGCTCCGGGTGCCACCCCCTCCTCACCTAATGGTGCTGTTTGCAGTGCTGGGGCGATTCCGGCGCTAGCACTGGCGAGGGGGCTGGTGCTGCATCAGGGCCTACTGCCATTTCCGGAACTGAGCCTGATTCTGGCTTCACCCTTGGTGCCAGAGCTGATCCTGGGGTAGATTCTGGTGCTACTCACGGTGCATGATCTGCCCCCTCCTGTACAGGACCAACTCCTAGTCCTAGGGCTCTCCCGAGGGGCAGACCCTAGCTGGTGGAGTGGGGATGGAGAGGCTTGTGCCAAGGACCCTTCCTAGAGCAGTTGGGAGCTCTGGGAGGGCTCGGAAGGCTGACCTTACCCTTCTTTCCTTGTCTGATCGGATGAGGTCTGCAGTTGGTGGGAACAGGGACTACCCGCAAGGGCCTGTCCAGCTCTGATCTCCTCACATGGGGGTTTCCCCTTACAGGCACCACCCTGATTGCCCCTCTACAGTTGGGCATTCATTGGTGGCCGGGCTACACAGTCCCCATCCTCAGGACGGGTCTCCTGCTCGCTCCCGCAGCCCCAGCAGAGGATCTCCACTGGTCTGCCAAGACCCTTCTCCCCCTTCTCTTCCAGGTCTCTTTGGCTCTACGGGTCCCATGACCTGGGAGCAGTTCTGGGCTTTGGCAGCTGTGTTCCCTAGGTACCTGAGAGCTTTGAATGAGGTCATTTTTAGACCTGAACCCCCAGCTGCGCCAAGCCCTGAACCCAGCTCCTCCACCTCTTCAGCTTCCTCATCTGAGGAAGAAGGAGGCAGTATAGCGCAGTGGTCTAAGGCTCTCAGCTGCAAATCTGGTGACATCCAGCAGACCAGACCTGGGTTTGAATCCCACAGCTTCCACTTGCATACTGTGTGACCCTGAGCAAGTCACTTAACCTCCTTGTGCTCCCAGGTCGCTCCTGTAAAAAAGCTATCAGCTTAGTGTGCTATACCTGGTTAAACAACTAAAAAAAAAAAAAAAGACCCCTCCATCCACCTTTCTCCCGACACTGATTTCTTGAGCTATCAGTGATTCCTCACGGGGATGTTGGAGGAAATGCACATCTCTCGCTTTGCAAGTTGCTATCCTGCCTGTGCAACGCGTGCATTCCTGGGGGAATACAGTGCTGACAACATTGTCATCCCTCCATGGCCCCAGCCTTTGATGGAAACGGTGCTTAGGGTCCCTCCCAGTTCCAGCCCCAAGAGACTGCCAGCACAGGTATAGTGCACCACTGGAGTCTCCTGTTGCTGTGCCAGCACCCCTCCTCAGGTGTCGAGCTCCTTGATACCACTTGGGGACATCATCGCCCTAGGCACGACTACCCTCCGGAGTTTGACTCGACTGTGTTTGACCTCTAGGTTAGAAGGGTATTCTCGGCAGGATGCCTTCTTCTGTGCATTTTGGTGCACCAGGCACACCAGGCTGTCTACACCAGGCACCTGTGGTCAATGTAAGGTCACCTCCTAGCATCCGTGCCCAATTGTGAGGTTACCAGGCAATCCATCAGCCTTTCTGCACATGGCAAGGAGTTAGCGAGACACCAATCAAGGGTGTCTTGTGACGCCAATGAGGTAGCATCCAGGCTTGTGGGAACAGTAGTCTGCATAAGATGGATGGTGTGACTTCGTCACTCTAGGTTATCACCCCTGGCCCAGCATAGGGTGATTGCCTCACCATACCAGGGGGCCCACTTTTTCTCCTGCAGGGTCAGGTGTGAGTTAGGGTGCCTTCCCTCTCCCAGGCCACAGGAGTCTCCGCCTGCCCTTGATCAGTCTTGGGCCTCGCTAGGCCTGTGAGGAACCCCTGCCTCCTTGTGTTTTCCCCGCACAGAAGGCTGAGGGATTTAATCCTTCATGGTTTGCCAGTGCCACCGAAGTTGGCAGCTTGGCACTGTGACCCACCAGTCATGAATGGTGAAGACGAATTCAGGAAAGATATGAAAATTACATACTTACCGTAATTCTTGATCTTCCCGAGTATGTTTACCATTCATGAGTGCTACCCACCCACCTTCCCCTCAAGGCCAGGCTCTGGGAAGTGCCTCCTCCCTTTTCTTCAGGTTCTTCTCAAACAGAGCTGCTCTTTTAGAAGGCCACCTCAGCTGGCCAAACCCTGAGGTAAGGGAAAACAAAAGTTCTGAGCCCTTCTCTTCCAGCTTCTTATTTGTCATATGGCCTGTCACTGTGACCTCTGGGGCCTTTCTCAGTTCAGCCAAGGTTTTTCCATCTGCGTTTCTCAGGGGTATTGTGCTCCAGATGCTCTCTCCGATGTGTTGTTACACCTGCGGTGTATCCTCCTGCACTGCAGTTGCCATTTTTATGGTGCTCGGCCTCTGGAGCCTTGAGAGTATTATCTCTCTCTTCAGTAAGAGCTTCACATTTTATTTTCCCTTCCAGAGCAAGCTACAGTTCTTCACTGCCCTGTTTAAAAAAGAAAAGGAAAAAAAAAATCAGGACAAAGAAGGCATGGGTGTTAAACCTTCACCCCTTCCTATAGGGAGAGAGAGACAGAGAATGTTTCTTTGCCGTCCTGTCTGTAGGGCCATTCATTTCTTCCCTACCCTGCACTACAGTCATTTCCTTCTCAAGGCATGTAGGGCTTTGGCATCAGCTGGCCTTCTGTGCCCTCTCCTACTGGGGAAGCTTTCCTCTGTAGGGCAGTATTGCCGTCTTTCATCTCGTATCCCCTTTAGTTCCTGTAGCACGCCTTTCTTTTACAATCTATACTGCAGAACCCTGTCAGCACCTTTACTTGTACTGGTCCTCTGTCTCCCCCTTCCCCTCCTTTTGGACCTTCTTTGCAGTTCCTTTGGTTGTCACCCTTTGGGCACTTTGGCTTCCCTGTGTAAGAAGTCTTTTTTTCCCCCTCATTTCTCCTTTGACAAAAAAAAAAAAACTACAACGGAAAGAGGGAATGGACAGGCAACAACAAACCATTTTATGGGAGCCACCCAAAGGGAAGTGAGGATACAGCCTACTCTGCGGCTTGGTTACACTGGTGCTCTTCCTGGTGCCTCCTTTTGTTTTAGTCTCCCCGCCTGAGAAGGCTAACATTCTCCTGATTATATCCACCCTTTCCTGGAGGGGATATTGGATGTCTCTCTCTCTTTCTGTCTCTCCACTTTCTTTTCCTCTTCCTTGGCCTGCGCAGTTGCTCTTGTCTCCCGAGGCCGGCTTAAGTCACTCACTCCATAACTTACCTCTCTTTCTCTGTCGGTTATTTTTTAGTTACCCATTCCCTTTCCTTCTTCTGTCCCTTGGGCACCCTTGCCCCACCCTGCCCTGTTTTCTAACTCTTTCTTTCCTCATCTCTGGCTAGGATGAACGGGGGAGAAGGGGAAGCCGGCGTCGGTTACTAGGCAGTCTATGAGAGCCATATAATTAGGTCACCTCGTGGGTGGTGCCGTCTGTGACATCAGCTCCCCGCTCCAAAAGTCTTAAAGCTAACACTCCCGCGAGGGTCCTTTGCCTCCGGCATAGACCCAGCAATCACGAATGATGAAGATATTGGGGAAGATCAAGCATTACGGTGAATACGTAATTTCAATTTTCGTGCCTCCCAACATGCATCCCTGTATTCCTTGATATTGTTGAATGGCTGCCGCTAATGCTCTAATGACAGAACATACAGCAGTGGAACAGTGGCTCCCCTGTCGAGTGCCTCTAGACAGCTGGAATGTTTCAGTAAGCCTGCCAGTGATGCTTATCCTAGCTGTGGGATCTTTGTATAAGGCACTTATCCAGCCTAATATTATCTGATCCCCAACTCCAAACATTTAAAGAGCACTGAACATGTACTCCTGCTCAACCTGATCAAAGGCCTTCTCAGCATCCAGGGCAAGCACTGCAGCCCCATGGCGCTTAGGATGTTAGGCTCAATAATGATATTTATATTTTAATCATATCAGTATTTGTCCTCCTAGTCGGAGCGGTCCCCAGCAACCCACGGCCACCAGCACCCGCACCCCTAGAGTCGGTCTGGCATACAAATTTATATGCCACATCACACTGGCCGGCCACTGGCAGCATCCCCCCCACATAGGGACCTGCGGCATGGACCCGGTGAAGACGCCTCTCTACTCCAGGGCTCAGCCATCAGCCGCTGAGGTCGCCCCACCTTTTTCCTCCGATTTTCCACCCACTGAGGAGCCGGACGTGTGATGGCATCGATGCACAGCCATGCAGACACCCACTGCACTCCTCCCCCGTGTATGCACACATCTGTGGAGCACCCAGCCTCCGCTAGGTGTCACTGCAGCACAGTGCATGTCCCTCACCCACCCCGAAGAAAGGAGAGCAGTCGTAGGACGCTCGATCTTTCCTCCCTCTTGCCAGTCCTTGGTGGCCCAAGTCCGTTCCCGAACCCGGGTCACTGGCACGTCGCAAGGTGTGGCGTCCAGCACCTCAACCCTCAGCACCACCAGGCCAGCATGAATGATATTAAGAGTTTGCCTGATGTTCTGCTTGCCCTGTCGCCCATTAACAAAACCTGCCTGGTCAGGATAGATACAGGTTGGCAGTTTTTTTCTAAACAGGTGGGTTATTATTTTTGCAGCGATTTTTGAAATCAGCTGTTAATAAAGAGATAGGCCTGTAAGAGCAGTGTTGGTTGGAATCCTTTCCAGGTTTGGGTAACACTGTTATGGGGGGGTGCAGATTTCCCTCCAAGAAGCTCTCCTCAATCATATCAAATAAAGGGTCAGACAAATGGCCCGTGAATCATTTAAGGAAGTCTATGGGCAGGCCAGCTGCATTTGCCCCCCTGAAGAGCCCTTATGGCGCTGGGAACTTGGCCACTCCAGCCCAGTGCGGTCTGAGGGATTAATTGAGGTTAGGGTGTTTTTTGTGAAATAGAAAACTTGTTACTGCTTTGGGTGGGCAAAAAAGCTTTGGAAGAGTAAAGGTTATTATAAAACCTTTTAAAAGCATCCCCAAATTCCTACTCTAAGGCGATCCTGGGTGGGACATGCACTTGGGGCAGGATTAGATACTTGTAAAAATGGGGTTGCGATATTAATTGCACGTTGTATACCCTTTCAACTGCTTCAGTCGATGGGTGATCCCCAAGGTAGATATATATTGGTGAGAGCCATTCTTGGCATACCGGAAGTAGTATTGGGATCAATCATGGACCTGTTGGTGATGACCACATTCTTTTTATGAGCCTTAGCTAAGTTAGCACCTTGGGCCCAACTTCCCATTACATTTGGTGGAGACTGGAATCTAGTTCTCAATAATACCTTGGACAGGTCAGTAGGGAAAAACACTCTCCACACTCCTGCGCAATTGGCTCTTAAAGACCTGATGAATACCCTGGGTCTTGTGGATCCGTGGAGGACCCTCTTCCCATTGACTAAAGAATATTCATTTCACTCAGTGCCCTATAACACTATCTCCAGAATTGATTTCTTTTTGTTGGGGGTTGAGCAACTGGCGGGGGTTCAGAGTTGTGTTTACCTTTCTAAGGTGATCTCGGATCACCACCCAACTCTCCTGCAGTGGGCCATGTCCTCGTCTGCTGCCCGGGATAAAATCTGGAGATTTAACCCCCAGCTGTTGAAATCCCAGGAGGTAGTCGACCTTCTCTCTAAATTTATAGTTGACTTCTATAAATTAAATATAGTATCCACGCCTAAATTAGATGTGCTTTGGGGGGCTCTAAAATGTTCATTAAGGGGGGAAATTATTAGATTGGCATCCATTAGGAAAAAGAAAATCTCCTCTAAATCCTCGTCACTTCTGCAACAAATCAGGACCCTGGAGAAATCCCTATCCCCCCAATCGCAACCTACAGACTTTGAAAGACTAGAAAACTTACGATTTCAATATAACACCCTTTTGGGTGATAGGGTCGAACACCTCCATCTGAGGGCCAAAATTAATTACTTTGTTCAGGCGGACAAAGCAGGTAAGTTCCTGGCCTTAAAGCTCAGATCACTAGCTGCAGATAGGATTGTTGTTACGGTTCAGGACATGGAAGGGAAGTTTTATACTACACCTAGGGAGATCACTGATTGTTTTAAGAAGTTCTACCAAACCCTGTATTCATCCCCTTACAACCCTATCGACGTTCTGCACTAGTTCTTTTTCTCCAAGATATTGATCTTCCATACTTGTCCGGTGATCAGATAACTCTTCTACAGTCTCCCTTGACTGTGGAGGAGATATATGAAGCTGTAGATGCGCTTCCTATAGATAAAGCACCGGGACCAGACGGTTACCCGTCTAATTTCGATAAAGCTTTTAAATTTCAATTGGGGACACGGTTATTAGATATGTACAATTATATCTATAAACAGGGCCTATCTGATCTCACCCTTACAGAGGCAATTGTGGTGGTCCTACCTAAGCCGGGTAAGGACGCGACATTGCTGTCGAATTACCGTCCAATATCGTTAATTAATGTGGACATGAAAATCCTGGCTAAAATCCTTGCTTGTAGGTTGGCCAAAGTCTGGCATACATTATTAAGCCCTGAGCAAGTGGGTTTTGTTGCCGGGCGTCTCTCATCAGATCACCTGCGGAAGATCTTCCTGGACATAAGTCTCCACCACTCATTCACACTAGTGGGATTGGCGCCGGAGGCACTAAGACCCATCGGGAGCAAACTTTTTGCTGGAGGGTCGGCGCGAGAGACGGCGCCCCGAGACACTGCGGCGCCCGAGCAGCGGCCTCGGCGGTAATGACCATCTCGGCGGCGACCCTCCAACCGCCAGTTCCTTTTCCCGCCGTCGAGTGCGCTTCAGTGACGACGCCGTCGCTTGTCGGGAGTCAAACTTCAAACTTAGCGATAGTTTTCAGTTTGTTTTTGTAACATTATCAATGATAGTAGTATCGCTAGTTTTATTCTATTTTTCATAAAATTTTTCTAATATTTAAATTTAACTTACTTGAAGAAGTCTCGCCTACTGGACGGAGTCGACCATGAGCAGGTCAGGTGACGGTAGGAGACTTCGATGAAAGCTGTTCAGTCAGCGGGCTGGGTCCGGCAGCCTCCTTCTCCTCAGCGGGTTCCGATCACGGTTAGTCCGATGTCGGGGATGGGCGGTCCCCCGCCGTTATAAAATATAACGGTCGCATTTTCGGGCGCTGCTCGCCTCGAAGCTCTTCTTCGCCCACAGGTCAAAAAAGAGAAGGCATCACTCGAGGTCGCCCTCTGGTATGTCTGCGCGTCGACGGTCGGTTATCGTTGCTAGTTGCCGGTCTCCCTCTTCGGAGTCGCCAACTTCCGATAATCGTCGTCCTCGACATCGGAGCCCCTCCCCGCCTATAGGTAGGGCTCCAGATGAGCAGTTTCATCAGTGGGCCGCCTATGGAGCGATGGGCTCGGAGGTTGGTTCTTCTGCCTGGCTCGGTTACCTGAGCCCCTCGGCTCCTCCGCGACAGGTAGGGCGGTTGACCTTCCTAGTCGCGGCCGCCTTCTTCGGTGCTAGCGATCTGCTTAGGTGTTTCCCTCACATGGCTGGCAAGAGGGGCCTCACCGATGCCTCCTTATCTCCTGGTTTTTTCCTTCTTGTTTTCCAGGTTCCCGGGCTTTTTCCGCGCCTTCTGCAGGGTCTGTGGCCGTGTCGGCGCTGCTGGGCCACTGGGCTTGCAGCGCCTGCACGGCGCTCGCTGCGGGTTCGGTGCTGCTGGCGGCGCCGGGTTCGTGGCGCCGCTGTGTGCTGCTGATCGGGCGGCGCTGCTCATGGGCGCCCGCGTGCCGGTCATGCGCCTGCTTGTTGCGCGCGCTGCTGCGGGGCCGCTGCCGCATGCGCATGGCGTCGTTCGCGGCGCGCCGAGGGCGCTTATGGGCCGTGTGCCTCTTCGGTGTCGCTCAGTCTGCTTTTGCTGCCGCTGCCTGCAGCCCTTGGGGACTCTCCTGTTTTTTCTGCCATTTCCTCCTCTCTACTTTCACTCCTTCCTGTCCAAACAGTCCTTTCTGGACCATCAGGAGATGATGTTGAGCCTGACCCAGACCTTCAAGTTGGGTGATGAAGTGGAGGAAACAGGATCTTTCTTTGCTACAGAGCCTGTGGTCGAGGACCTGTCCTTTAAGTCTCTGTTGAAGAACCTGGGATCCACTTTTCTCTCCAGACTACAGACATCGATCCTGGGAAGATATTAAGACTCTAGTATCTTCATGCTTGGAGATCCCTCACGGATTTGACTCCTCCGATTCAGCTCTTCCTTCGAGACGCTGTCTCAAATGGTATGGAATAACCCTGCTCTATTCCCTCAGTGGCTAAATCCATTGATAAGAAGTATTCAGCTCCCAAGGATCGCCCCATTTTGGCATCCCAAGCCTTTATGGATCCTATTGTAGTCCTGGCAGAGAATGACAAGGTCGCTTCTTCCTCAAACTACTACAGCTTCTACTTATTAACAAAGAGTCTCGTGAAGATTGATACATTAGGTAAGAGAGTCTTTGCTGCCTCCACTCTAAGTATGCGATGCCAGTTATCAAGGCTATTTTTCTCAGTATGAGTATATCCTGTGGCACTCTATGAAAAGAATGGTTGAAGCTCTTCCAGATTCGATTCCAAGTCAGAGCTTCTTCTGGACCGCGTTATTAGAGGTATTGAGTCCAATAACCAACAGGTCAAAGCCGCCATGGACGCCTCGACACTGCTTCCCGCCTCAGCAGCCGCGATTTGTACCGGCGCCATTCCTGGCTGCGCATTTGGCTTCACGAATGATGCTCAGTAGCAGGTGATGGCGCTGCCTTTTGATGGCTCCTTTCTTTTTGGCCCTCAGGTGGAGGCAAGCCTTAGAGGCCACTCAGAAGACTAGATCGGCCATTGTTGGCCAGACCTCCGCCTGCCCCCCTCCTCGGGGCATGTGAACAGACGCCTAGTTTCATAGTCGCTCAGTCCTTTCTCGAGGCAGAGGCAGGGGAAGCTTCCATAAAAGCCAACCTGCCCAACCTCAAAAGAAGACGTAGCAGAAAGCAGGGACCCAAAGCTCCCAGCGCTACCTTATGAGTCGCTGGCTCAAGTTCCATCCACTCTGCCCGAGGTGGAACTTTCTCCTCCGGTGGGAGGTCGCCTGATGTACTTCACAACCAGTGGAAGTCCATAACCTCAGACAATGGGTCTCTTCGGATAATTCGCGAGGTTATTCTCTCACCCCTTGGAAACCCCCCAATTGTCCTCCCAGACGACAACCCAGGTTGTCGGCCTTCAGTCAGATCTCCTCGCCAAGGAGATCCAGGGCCTCTGAACAACAGGGCACAGAACTGGTGCCCCCGCATCTGCGAAACACAGGGTTCTACTCCCATTACTTTCTGGTTCCAAAGAAATCTGGGGGGATGCGCCCCATTCTAGACCTCAGAAAGTTAAACAAATTCCTCCCCAGGGAGAAATTCAAGATGATTTCCCTAGGGTACCCTGTTACCCTTGCTGCATCAGCACGACTGGCTGGCCTCTCTGATATGCAGGATGCTTACCAGCATATCCCCGCCCACCCGACCCACCGCAAATTCTCAGGTTTGTAGCTTTGGGTCAGCATTATCGTTCAGAGTCCTGCCCTTTGGGCTATCCTCGCGCCATGAAGTTTTTACAAAGTGTTGTGCAGTTCTCAGGCGCATCTCAGGAAAGTCGGACTCGAGTGTTTCCCTACCTGACGATTGGCTTCTACAAGCCTCTTCCGGCCAAGGGACTTTGGAAGCTGCAACGACTTCTCGCTTTTCTCACGTCCATGGGAGTTCTGCTGAATTTGAAAAATCTCAACTGCAACCCTCCCAGAGGCTCCTTTTCATAGGGACGCCTAGACACCTCTTCAGCGAAGGCTTTCTTCCAGAGGACAGAAGACTCGACATCCTTCAGATGGCCCGTTACATCAGGGAGAACCAATCGGTTACAGCTCTCTCGATGCAACGATGTTGGGTCCATGGTGCCCTCGGTCTTCACTGTCCCTCTGGCTCACTGCACATGAGAACCACCCAATGGATGCTCTCCACTCAGTGGTCCCCAACTCTCACCACAGTCTTATCCCATCAAGGTGACGGAGCCCTTCAGGTCTCTCACCTGGTGGTCTCAAGAGAGCAATCTCCTGGAAGGATTCCCTTGCTCCCCGGATCATCAGATCTCCATCACCACAGATGCATCGCTAATGGGATGGGAGCTCACTGTCTCTCCCTCCACACTCAGGGTGTATGGACTCAGTTCAAACTCATCTCCACATAAATGTCCTGGAGATGAGAGCGTCCTCTATGCAATCCGAGCTCTGAAGGATGTCCTTTGTCACAAGAACATTCTCCTTCAAACGGACAACAAAGCAGTGATGTATTACATCAACAAGCAAGGCGGTGTTCATTCTTATCCCCTTTGCAGGGAAGCAATGAGGGTGTGGGAGTGGTGCTTGGAGCACAAGTCTCTGATTCAAGCGGTTTATCTGCCAGGTATACAAAACGACCTAGCAGATCACCTCAGCAGAACGGAGGCAGACCCTCACGAGTGGTCTCTCGATCCAGCCGTAGCTTGGTCCCTGTTCAAAGAGTGGGGGACTCCAGACCTGGACCTTTTTGCATCCCCACTCAACGCAAAACTGCCTCTCTTCTGCTCCAGAAATCCAGGGCCTGGCATTTTCTGTCAGGATGCGTTCAGGCTGCGGTGGACAAAACGCTTTACGCCTTTCCACCACTTCCTCTAATCCAGAGAGTACTCCTCAAGTTCGAGTCTCAGGGGACCAAGATGATTCTCATTGCTCCTTCCTGGCCTCGGCAACTATGGTTCTCTACTCAACAGTATGTTGGCAGCCTCTCCAGACCATCCTTTGCAAATCAGTCTTCTGACCCAGGGTTCGTTGGTCCATCCCACCTGAAATCACTTCACCTTCATGCTTGGCTCCTGAAGAGATAGAAGTGAATCGGTTCAACGCCTCGTAGAGTCTCAGACATCCTTCTGGCTGCTCGAAGCCAGCCACCGAAAACGACGCTTCCAAATGGAAACGTTTTCTCTGGTGTGCAAAACTTCTTGGAATCCCTTTTCCTGTCCTCCTGGCAAGGTTCTGGAGTATCTTTTGGACCCATCAAACTTAGGTCTTCAGTACTCACAGTTAAAGTTCACCTTAGTGCCATCTCAGCGCTCCATGAGCCGGTTTCTTCCTTAACTCTGGCTCAGTTACCTATGGTGAAGAGATTTCTTAAGGATTCTCCATACCAGACCCCTGTTAAGCCGTCCAGTTGCAGCCTGGGACATTAACCTGGTGCTGGACATGCTCACTCGGAAGCCTTTCAACCCCTTAGCTACCTGTGAGCTAAAATTTTTACCTGGAAGACTGCTTTCCTGGTGGCCATTACCTCAGCCCGCAGGGTCTCTGAGATACATGCCCTGGTTACGGACCCTCCTGATACTGTATTCCATAAGGACAAGGTAGTTCTCCGTACTCATCCTAAATTTCTTCCCAAGGTTGTGTCAGAATTCCATCTGAACCAACCTCTGGTACTTCCCATTTCGCTAATTTCCAAAATGAAGGGAACGAGCTCTTCATTCCTTGGATATTAAGAGAGCCTTCTGTTCTATTTAGATAGAACCAAGGATGTTCGCAAGACTCAGCAACTGTTCGTTTCTTTCAGCGACACCGCTGGGTCAACCTGTCGCTATTAGATGTATCTCTTCATGGTTAGTGGCATGCCTTCGTCATTGCTATTCCATGGCTCAAGTTAAATTAGAAGGTAGAGTGTACGCCACTCTACTAGGGCGTCATGCATCCCTAGCGGAAATTGCAATGTTCCAATTGCAGATATATGCAACGCCCTACCTGGAGCTCAGTGCATACTTTCTTAACACTATGCACTGGATGTTCATTCCAGGCGACATTCCGCATTCGGCGAACTATCCTTAATGGGCTTCTATCTTAGAGCGTGAGCTCTGGCTTTCCTGCCGCCCTTTGGGGATTATCAGCTGGTACTCCCACTAGTGTGAATGAGTGGTGGAGACTTATGTCCAGGAAGATAGAAAATTACGCACTCACCGTAATTCTTGATCTTCTGGACGAAGTCTCCACCACTCATTCACACGCCCACCCTCCATCCCCGAGCTCACTGCTGTATTGGTCTTCACTCCTCAAATCTTTAGGCCGTGAGGACTTCTTTGCTGACCCTTCTTACACGGGTCATAGGACTATCTTATGTCCGTTTTTAATGTTGGGTTTACCCTTTACGTTAGTGCGCTGCACCTCCTTGGTAAAAGGTACTGAGGCGGTTGGAGGTCGTCGCCGAGATGGTCATTACCGCCGAGCCGCTGTTTCGCGGCGCCGTGTCTCAAGGCGCCTGCCTCGCTACCGACCTCCAGCAAAAGTTTGCTCCCGATGGGTCTTAGTGCCTCCGGCGCCAATCCCACTAGTGTGAATGAGTGGTGGAGACTCGTCCAAGAAGATCAAGAATTACGGTAGGTACGTAATTTTCCTATTTTTCATCTGATTTCTGCATCCGGGAACTCCCAGATCCCTGCGGCTCTGGTGTCCCTGGATGCAGAAAAGGCCTTTGACCGGGTTTCTTGGGAGTACTTATTTGATTTGCTCCCGAGATATCGAATTCCCAAACAATTTATCCAATGGATCCGTACACTTTACTTATACCCATCTGCGAGGGTACTGTGCAATGGAGTCCTGTCCTCATCCTTCCTCCTCCAACAGGGCACGCGACAGGGTTGTCCTCTTTCCCCTTATCTGTTTAACCTGTTTCTGGAACCATTAATCAGGAAAATTAATCACTCTGTAGTGATCTCTGGCATTTCAATTAACCATATTCAATATAAACTATCGGTATATGCCGATGACATCATGCTCCATATCACCCACCCATCTACATCCATACCTGCCATTTTAATATTATAATGGAATTTGGGATTTCTCCAATTATAAGTTAAACTGGCCAAATCAGAAGTAATGCCCTTAAATTGTTACACTATAAAGGCCGACATTGTACCATTTGGGCTCACTTGGATAAGAGATAAGATCAAATATCTAGGTATTTTCTTGTCACAGTCAAAGTTAAAATGAAGCAATATAACCTGGACTGTTTAATTGCTAATATTAAATCAGATCTTAATCGCTAGGTGCTGCTTCCAATTCTCTTTGAGGCGCATCAGTATTATAAAAATGAATGTTTTACCTCGGTTGTTGTATCACCTCCAAATGTTAAATCTTAGCCTTCCTCAGTCTTGGTTTCTTCAAGTGCATAGTATGATTTCTAGATTCATTTGGAAAAATAAATCCCCCCGAAGAGCGATAACTAAGCTTCAAAGAACTAAAGAACGTGGTGGATTACAAGTCCCCAATATTTATCACTATTACCTGGCTATTAGTTGCGCTGTAGTCTCGCAATGGCTAAAACCCTCAGAGGATCCTCCATTGTGGTTACAAATTGAAAAGTCAATTTGCGATGCTGCTGGAGTTGACATTAGATGCCTCCCGTACCTGACTATTAAAAAAATCCCCAAACAATGCTTAGATACGCCTATTATGGTTTCCATTCGAGCATGCACGCAGATGAATCAAACCCTTGGGCTTTCATTTACAAAAGACATATCCCAGCCTCTTATTAGGAATCCCAATTTTAGAATAGGGAATACTAATATCACTGCAGCTTTTTGGCCTACTGGTTGTGGGGAAACAGTGGCTGATTTAACAGAAAATCAAACACTACTAGACTTTTCAGGTATCAGGGCCAAATACAACCTACCTTCCTCTCATTGCTTTAAATATCTCCAAATTTCCCATGTTCTAATTCAACATTTCGGTAGTGGTCCCTGGGACCAATACATGTTGGGCCCCATACTCAGCTCCTTGTCCATGAGACCTTCGTCCCATCTCCTGGCCTTCTACTACAAGGAAATTCAGAAGCGAATCAGTGAACTTGAGGGTACTCCTCATTACGTGTGGGATAGATTTCTTCCCCCCACCTCATCCACTCCCCGTCAATGGCACCAAATATGGAATAGGCTATATAAAGATATCAGATGGGATCAGTACAGATTGCTTCAATTTCATGTATTGCATGACTTATACTATACACCTGTAAGGCGTAACAAGATGGGTCAGCCTTCTTCAGATTTGTGCACCAGGTGTGGTTCTCAGAGGGGCACGTCGCTCCATGTTTTCTGGGAGTGTGCTAAAGTTACCCCATTCTGGGAGTCCATTCGTTTAAAAATTGACCCTGCACTGGGCCTGCAAGATGCCTTCTCACCAGAAATCTGCATCTTGGGGGATGTAGGGCAACGCTTGACAGGTACTCGGAGAAAGCACATGTCCCTAATATCCCTTTGTGCTAAGAAAATTATATTACGTCATTGGGTGGATCAACAAATCCCCACATACACAGAATGGCATAAGGAAATTTTGTTCGCTTTGCAAGCGGAATACTTCATAGCAAATATATCTAAAAATACTAGTAAATACCAGAAGATTTGGGCACCTCTGCATACATTACTAATTATATGATACGGGCTTGGCTACCCCCTGGCTTTATGACAGTGGGCCTCCGCAACGAATATGTACCGTGTTTAGTCCTTGTTTCTCCATTTTGATTGCTTCCTTTAATTGACCAGATTGTTTTCCTTCTTTCTTTTTCTACTTCCTCGCTAATAGGAATCCTCCCAACTATCACAGTGTAGTGGCATGGGGTGGGAGGTTGGAGGGAGGATAAGGGTTATAATTATTTAGGTGGGTTGTTGGTTGCTAATGCTAGATAGCCTGGTGACTGGGCCTATGTTATTTCAGTAGAAATGATCTTGTTTTTTTGCCTAGTATCAGGCTCATGTTCGCATCTCAGTGTGTTAAGGGGAGGTGTTTGCTTGTATTCCCCCCCTTTTTGGCTTTGCAAGATTCTGTATGTGCGAGATGTGCTGTGTACTAACTCTTGAATATATCTGTGCTGTCGAAAAGCAAATAAAGTATATTCAATATGAAAAAAAAAAAGCATCCCCAATGTCCGTGCACCCACTAACCAGCCCTGGCTCTGAGTGTTGGAGTCGGGATATACAGTATTCCTTTCACCCTCCCATTGTTTTAGCTGCCACGCCAGGAATCTCCCACCCATGTCCCCATCAAAGTATTGTCCAGCCTGATTAAGCAAGGTAGTCCTCTCTATTGCCATCAAGCTCAGCATTTTTTACCTTCCATTTGAGCTTTTGCAAAAGGTGGAATAGAGTGGGAGTGAGAGTGTCCATATTAAGGGGTTTACCTTCCATAATTTGTCTTTCTAGCTTATTGATTTCATAGGTTCCACCTCCCTCTTATGTGAGGAGTAGGCAGTGGCTTGACCTCTTACGAGTGCTTTCAAGGAGGTATCACCATGCCGATTGTGGACATGGAACTCTCTGATTGAGTGTGTTATGGTATCAACAAACTTGGGATCTTTTAGGAGCACTGGATCAAGCTTCCACCATAGATACCATTCCCCCTCATGCTGCTCCCCAGGTGCAAGGGAGAGTGGTCAGACTTAATAGCTGGTATATATTCCACCATGTGTACTCTTGTATTTCCATGGAGCAGAGTAGGAGGTCAAGCCTGGCATAGGATCTTTGTGAATAGGAGTAGAAGTTGTATTCCCTTCCAGAGGAATGCTTTAGATGCCAAACATCGAACATAGAGAAGGTCCTCATGAGTTTCCCCCAAATCCATTGCATTTTTAGAAAGAGGGACAGGGGTTGGGTTGGATCTGTCCAGTATAGTGTCAAGAACACAGTTCATGTCACCTCCGATTACCCACGGTCCAGTGAAATGTGTCATATCCAGTGCAACTTTCTGGAAAAATGACCCATCCTCAGTGTTTGGGCCATAAAGATTTCCAGCTGCAAAGCGGTTTCCATCATTCATTTCAATTTAGGCAAGTACGTACCGACCATAGGGGTCAGACATTGATCTAAGGATGACTCCTGGGAAACCTGGTCTGAGCCATATGGCCACTCCTCTAGCATGGGAGTTGAAACATAAGGTGACCCGTGTCCCCTTCCATGCCCCACATGTTCAGCCAGCTTCCATTGAGGTCATGTGAGTCTCCTGCATTAGCAGTACATCTGTCTGTAGTTTTTTAACTCTCGCTTGAATCCTCTTCCTTTTAACCACATGATTTAGGCTATTGACACTACAGGTGACAAAACTCAAGTTATCCGTCATCGTAACAAACTGCTGTCAAGAGTTGCATACATCCGCTTATGGCTAAATAGCATAATATAACTTCACATGTAACACTGTAAATAAAGTATTGAAGTCTTGCTTGTTGTTCCCATTTTTCCCAACTGAGTCCCTTCCCCCCTCTCCTTTCTCATCCAATATACCCCAACTTTGGGATGATAGTTACATGAAGTAAAACAACTACATATGAAATTAACACCATTCTTTCTTACCCACCCCACATTAGATTCCCCCCCCCCAACAATAACTGAAAAATAGAATTGCATAAATCCCAAAAATAGAACAGACAGCTCTTTAGGAACCCCCTCCCGGCCTCCGAGGCAGATGTAACATGTACATTGAACCTCTGAGTATGGAGACCTTACCCCCCACACACACCACCACCACTGTGATTGAGACCATGCGGTTTCCAACCATTGGCCCTAACGTTACTGATGGGTTTTGCTGTTTTATGGCACCAACAGATCAGACCATTACAGACGACTGGTATGATAAATCTAATAAAAGCAAAACTGCAACCACAGCCCACACAGAAAGGGCTATAATAAAATACATATATTTCTGTGTGGGTCCTATTTGATGATTTACAATCCCTGAATTAACTCATGTTGGACTCAGTAAAAGAAATTGAATAGAGTGAGACCATTCTACTGGATGACAGTCCCTGGTTTACTGTAAGGAACTGCCAGTCTGGATATCCCTCTCCCCTTTCCCCTACATCTAGAATAAGGAAATCCCTGAGAATAAGAAATACTTTTTTTCTTTTATTTATTTTTCTGTTTGTTAAATAATATGATGATCCTTTGGGGATACCTCTGTCATCAGGTCACACCTATGGAACTTAGCCATTAGGTACTAGGATCATATACAAGCTTTTCTGCAGCAGTCCAGCAGGGGCTGCCCACACTGATGTCAGGCTCTGATGTTACAACCCTATATAAGCTTGGGCGGCCCTGCTCCCTCCTCAGTTCTTTCCCGTATTTAACCATTCGTGCACAGAGTCTGCGGAAGTTTCATCGCTCAGTCGACCACCAAAAATTTTACTTACCTTTTCTTTGTTACAACCTTCAAATCACATTATTATAAAGTGATTCCTTTTATTTTTGTATGTTGAGAACTACTCCTTCATTAGCTCTTTTCCATCACTGCCGCTGCAGAAAGAAGATTTCTTCAACGGATTACCACAAGCTTTGTGCCTGCTGTCTTGGGCCTGGTCACTATGCTCTTGCCTGAAGTTCAACCTCACCACCTGGTGACGCCAAAAGAAAGCCCTGTAGGAGTTTCTCTGGAGCAACAGGCTGCTAGCAGAGAGCAGAGGTCTTGCCCCCCAGTCGCGGCATCCTCTTTGGACTTCAGGCCGCCAAGGCCCAGGACAAAAACTCGGGAAACATTCTTGCTGGGAAGAGGACCAGCCTAAGGACCATCCCTGCCCCCCCCACCGACGATCCCGATCCATGTTGGATTCTTCCTCCTGTTCTCCTGGGATCACTTTGTCGAACGCTTCAGCTTCAGCGCCTCTCTCTGTGTAGGCCTTTGCTCCTATCTTTCCCCCCATGATGGAGAGTTCTCCCAGCCTTCTCAGGGCTGCAGAGGGGCCATCGACCTCCAGGTTGTCGGCCCCAGCCCTGCCATCGCAACCTTTTGAACCACGAGTTCCACAGGTGCTGGGCCCCACTACCTCTACTGCAGCTAGTGGTGGTTCAGTCAGAATTGGGCACTTCACCCTCTCAGTCGATACATGTGTCAGTGGCGCTTCCTTACCCTGCCATCGACCTCAGTGTGGTTCTCGCTTCCATAACCTTGGCTCTCATACAACAGTTTGTTCCATGACCTGGGCCATCATTGGGCGCAGCTTTGGTGTCGACTTCAGTTCAACCTGTCTGCCCCACACCGTCTAGAGAGTCGTCTGTACTCCGATCATTGGTCTCACTGCAAAACAAGCCGATGTAGAGTAGGAATGCCACCCTGATCTCATCCTGACTGATGAAGAGGAAGATGTTGAGGTTGACTCCTCTGACAGGTCTACTTTCTCTTCCAGGAGTGAGGACTCGGTTAAACACACCCCAAGGCTTCCCCTAGAGGACCCCTCCTTTAATATTATCTCCTCCACCATGAGATTCAAGACTGAGGGGGAGGACATCACAAGGAGGAACCTGGTGGATTTCTTGGAGATCCAGAATCCCCACCTAAGGTTATTTCTCCTCTGCTTCCAGCACTGCAGGATGCTGTCTGGTATAGGCCCAACTTGGTACCTGCCATCCCTGAAGGGCTGATAAGCTTTGCCAAGTGCCCTTGGGGCTGCCTTTCTAAGCAGCCCAGCTGGAAACAGACTCAGTGGTAATCAAGGCAGCTCATGCCAGGTCTTAGGCACCCAAGCACCTTAGTTCCCCCTGACCGGGAATCTCTGAGGATTGACCTCTGGGGCAATAGGACTTTTGTCTCAGTCTTTCTGAGCCTCAGAATTGCCAGCTATTTGTCTCATGTGATCAAGTACCAGAATACCCTCTGGAGGAAGGGCAAGGCTGCTGCCTATGCCCTCCCTGAGGATTCCCAGAGACAGGAGCTTCTGAAAATTCTCTAGGCTTCATAAGTTGTTAATAACCATCTCCTCAGAGTCACCTATGATATGGCTCACACCCCAGCCAGGGTGGCTGCTACTGGCATTTGCCTTAGAAGGCACTCTTAGTTTAGAGTCTCTGACTTTGCTGCTGATGTCCAACAAAGATGCTAAATGCCCCTTTTGTGGGTGACACATTTTTGAACGAGATGTGCAGGATATTATTATGACCTGCAGGCCTTTGGCAGGGTTATTAGGTCTATGCACTCCCTTTATCATACCCAGCCTAGGAGCAGGCCGAGGCCCTTTCTTGTAAGGACTCTCATAAGTCTGGCTGTGGATCCAAGTGCAAGCTCAGGGCTGACTCTGCCTTGCCTGCCCCCTCCTCCATCACTGGTCCCTCTGCTAAGCACACTAGCGGAGGAGGAGCAGCCCCAGCCACTGGTTCTGCCTTATCCTGCCTCTTTGCCAGACCTCCCCCCCTTGTTCCGAGTCAGGAGGTGGTGGTTGGATGTTGGTTCTCTCTCTCTGTCTACCCCAGTGGAGAACCACTGCCACAGACGCATGGATCCTGCAGATAATCAAACAGTGTCATACTCTAGAACAGCCTCTAGATGCTCCACTGGTTCCCACCTCTTATCCACAGTGGTGGTCTGGGAGGAGGTGTTCTCCTTGATGCACAAAAGGGCCATAGAGCCAGTGCCCAGGCAGCAAAGGAACAAAGGGTTCTACTCCCGGTTCTTCCTGGTTCCCAGAAGAATTTGGGACTTGAGGCCCATTCTAGACCTCAAGGAGCTGAATCTTTACATCTGATGCAGAAAGTTTCGGATGGTAACTCCACATAGCCGTCTTCCTGTGCTCAAGCAGGATGACTGGCTATGCTCCCTGGACATGCAGAATGCCTATCTGCATATCATGGTTTGCCCCTCTCACAGGTACTAGTACCTATGGTTCCTCTTCCAGGGGAAGCATTACCAGTTCAGTGTGTTGCCCTAGGGCTTGTCCTCTGTGACACGGGTACTTACCAAGTACTTAGCAGCTGTAGCAGCAGCCCTCCGGCATGAAGACCTTTATGTGTTCTCATAGTTGGATGACTAGTTACTGAAGGCCAAGTCCAGGGTGTGGCGAGCTAGCCAACTGCCAGTCATTAGTTGCCAGTATAATTCTGTTATATATACTTTTATGTGAGTTTGTGTATGTGTACATGCCACAAGAATGCCAGTGTTAATGCACATGAAGAGGGAGACTTGATTTCTTTTAAAAATGTTTGACTTTCCTCTGACCTGAGGGGCAGCTGCTAGCCAGGATGCTAAGGTTGCATTTCCAGGTCCCTTAACAGAGATATCCCAAAATCCATTTACCTGTCATAAACCATGTACTTCAGAGGCAGGGTGCTCCGATTCCAGGAAACTGTTATGGTATGTTGCATCTTATGAGGTGAGAGGACCAGAAACATTCTTTCTGGCAGACCTGTGTGAATTCTCTTACACAGATGTCAGTTGTATTCCCAGTAAGACATCAAAGGCCACTAAGAAAATCAGATTGTGGGGAAAGAGCAAGAGTGACATGTACTGGCTTAAAAGAGAAGGCCCCTTTGGGGTTAGACAGTACTTTTTCTTCAGACTTCCTCCAGCTGTATAAGGAATTGAACAAAGGTAATTTGCGCTCATTTTGGCTGAACATCTACAAGGGATACTCTTCTCCTGACAAGAAGCAAAACTGCTGAGGCACAAGTCTGACAGTACAAAGGGAACTGAATCTTTCATTTCAAGGGACATGGATATGTTGTTCATCCACACTGTCTGACAGGTTCCTTGCCACTTTAAATCTTGCCGGAAGGTCTTCAAGCTGGCTCCTCCCACCCACCCAGGTAATAAAACTCTCGGCTCCACCCCATGACGCCATATCTTCCTTACCGCTGGGAAGCTCAGGTTCCCTCCTTAGCGCTCTGCGTTTTAGACTGGATCCTAACTCTTCGGTTCGTCCGAAACTAGTTTTGAAGTTTTCTAAACTTCAGTCTTCTCATCCCTCGTGGCTGCGATGGACAAATTGATTCCCGGCTTTCGGAGGCGCCCTGGCGGGCAGAAGATGTCCAGGATGGATCCGCACTCCACGTGCGTCTACTGCCTCGACCTAGACCACGACCCGCAGGTCTGCGAGTTGTGCCCCTCCCTTTCGACCGCGTCCTGGAGGATTGCGCTGCCCGATTGAAGCTCGGGCCCCCCGAGAAGTGTTCCCGGCCGGTAAAATCCAAAGAGGCTCGTTGGGCGGTGTCCACAGCGGCTGGCTCGGCTGAGCAGCTCGAGCAGGAGGCAGCCCAGACCGCATCTTCCTCCTTCTCGGTCGCGGTGTTTATCCCGCTCTCTCTGAGTTCCTCTTATTAGAGAAACCCGTTCAGGGCTTGTGATCCTTTCCACGAAGAGAGGGGCCATCGAGACATTCCTCGGCCCAAGAGGTGTGAAGGTAAGTCCCATCGTCGGCGTTTGTGGGAGCGGGAGGGGTCTCCTTCCCCGGACAGCCGACCGTCGACTTCGGTCGAGGTTGCGGCTCAGGCCGCTAGCTTCACGGCGTCCCCATCAGGCCAGCCTGCTGAGACACCCGTCGATGCAGTCAAGATATCCCTCGACCCGACAGCCGGGTGGTCTACTGGTAGAGCCGACAACCCTCTTCGCCGGTTTCTCTGGTGGAGACTGAGGATCTGCCCGCGCCTTCAGGGCAGCAGTCCCTGGTTAAAGTGTCCGAGCTGAGGGAAGAGCGGGTGTCCCCCGCCCCTTCCCAGGCCCTCCCTCGGTTTCACCGAGGGTCTCGGTCTCGGACTTCATCTCGGTCAAGCCGCTCCCGCCGACATCGGCAGTCTCAGTCTCGGCACCGAATTAAGTGGCGACACCGCTCCTCTTCGGGTGAGGAGAGGCTTCGACGCAGACTGCGTCGGCGTTACGAGGAGCTTATGTGGCAGCAGTTACTGTTGTCCGGGAGTAAGTCAGCTCCGATTCATCCTCCGGCTATCAAGTGGCTGACGGCCGAAGCAACCACTCACTGCAGTCGAGAGGCCCATTTCTGGGCCGGTTGTTCGGCCAGATCTAGCTGCCCCACTGATTGTGGTGGAACCTCGATCAGATCACGGCCTGCCCCACAGGTTGTCGGTCACCCTCACTCCCGACCGTCCTCGGCAGGTGGAGGGTGGCTCAGGCCTGAGGCAGCTCTTCGCAGACTCTTCGGAGTCCGATGACGACTCCTCCCTGTTCTCCAGGCGGGTCGGCCTGGAGTCCTTCGGGGGCCAGTCTCTGGACGATAGCCCATCGTCCTTCATGGGTCTGCTTAGGCTCATCTCAGAGTCTACCGGGATGCAGCTCGAGCCTGTGTCCAAATGGGCCAAGTATCCCCTGATGGAGATTCTAGACTGAGGGGATTCACCCACAGAGGCCTTCCCTGTGGCTGAGGCCATTGTCAGCCCAGCCTTGGAGCTTTGGCAGCGGCCTGCTTCCTGTCCTGCGCCCTCGGCCAGGATGGCCAGGAAGTATGCGGTCCCTACTGGCTCTTTGCCTGGTTTCTCGGAGCACCCCTCTGCCAAGGGGTTAGGCACCGATAGCGTCTTCCAGCATTCCGGAAATGCTTGGGACGTGGATAGGCCCCCTGACAAAGAGTCCAAAAGGCTGGACTATGCCGGGCGCAAGGTGTACGCTGCGTCCTCCCTCGGCCTCCGACAGGCCAGCTCGGCCGTGCTGATGGCACACTTCTCCCACGCCCTCATGGGCTCCCTGGATGAGGTGATCCCTTATCTCCCGCCCTCATGGGCTCCCTGGATGAGGTGATCCCTTATCTCCTGGCCAACCTGCAGACCACGGTCCGGCAGGTGCGGGACCAGGGTAGGGCGGTGGCTAAGCAGCAGCTTTAGACTGCTCTGGACATAGGTGATTCCTGTGCCAGGTCAGTAGCAGCCGCGGTGGCCATGCGCCGCAGGGCGTGGCTGAGGATATCCACCTTCACGGCGGATAGCCAGCACAAGTTGGCAGACATCCCCTTCTGGGGACTGACCTCTTCAGCCCTGGAGTGGAGGGACACCTCCAGCAGATCGAAAAGTCCAGCGCCACTCTGGACTCGGTCACCTCCGCCCAGAGGAACAAAGGCCGCCGGCAACAACAGCGTAAGTCCTTTCGTCCTTCGGTCCTTGCGGCATGACCGGCCCAACAGCACCAGCATGAGGGCCGGCAGGCTCGTGCTTGGCATCCCAAACCCAAGCCAGTGGCTTCCTCCAATAGGAAGCAAGGAGGTAAAGGCCCAGGAGGCCCCTCAGCCGGTCCCTCCTCCAAGTCTGCCCAGTGACTGCTGAGGGGCTGCCGCCTCAACCTGCTACCTTCCTGGGTCCCTCTGTGGGGGGACGGCTCCGCCACTTCCTTTCCTCCTGGTCCGCTATCACCACAGACCGTTGGGTGTTGGAGGTGGTAGGAAAGGGCCTGCCTCTGGAATTCGAGCAGACCCCTCCCTTTCGAGTTGTCGCCCCCCGGGGGGCCACGGGGTCCGAAGCCTCGCTGTTGGCCCACTGAGCCGATATTGCCCTGCTCCTCGAGAAAGAGGTGATCAGGAAGGTGGCAGATCCTCCTCCAGACCCGGGGTTTGTATCCAGGTATTCCTGGTCCCAAAACGGATGGGGGGGCTGGCGCCGCATTCTCGACCTGCACGACCTGAACAGGTTCCTAAGGTCTCGGACCTTCAGGATGGTCACTCTGGCTCAGATAATCCCATCCTTGGAATTAGGCATGTGGTTTTGTTCCCTGGACCTCCAGGACGCTTTCTTCTCGTCCCGTTCTGTCCATTTCATCAGAGATTCCTCTGCTTCAGAGCGGAGGGATTTCTTTACGAGTTCCGGGCCATGCCCTTCGGCCTCTCTCTAGCTCCCAGGGTCTTCACCAAATGCATGGCAGTGGTGACAGCATTCCTGCGGCGTTGAAGGTTCCAGGTGTACCCCTTCCTGGTCGACTGGCTGTTTGCAGCCCCCTCCAGAGCGGAGGTGGAGCGGTCCAGAGATCTGGCCCTCCAGGTTTGCTCTCAGATTAACCTCCTCATCCAGCGAGGCCAAGTGAACTCGTGCCAAAGCAGGTGATACACTTCATCGGGGCAGAGCTCGACTCTCTTCGAGCCAGAGCTCGGCTCCCGGCGGACAGGGCCGGGGTTCTTCCTCCTTGCCCAGTCATTTCTGGTTGGGCAATCACGCTCTGCCCGGGACTTCCTGGGCCTCATGGCGGCCTGCACCAGTGTGGTCCATTGGGCCCGTTGGTACATGCGTCCCCTTCAACGGGGACTGGCCAGCCAGTGGTCACAATGCTACGATCCATTGGATCAGTTGATGACAGTGACCCAGGAAACGTGGAACGCTCTCCAGTGGTGGACCGTTCTGGCACATCTGCAGGAGGGCATCCTGTTCGTCTGCCCCGAGCCGACGGTCTCTCTATCGACCGACACATCTCTGATGGGTTGGGGTGCCCATCTGGGGGAGCACAGAGCGCACGGCCTCTGGTCCCCTCGGGAGTCCTGATGCCATATCAACCTGCTGGAGCTCCGAGCGGTCCGCCTAGCTCTCACCGCCTTCGCTCCATTTCTACGGGGTCAAGTGGTTCAGGTCCAGACGGACAATACCACGACCATGTACTACCTAAACTGCCAGGGCGGGACGCGCTCCATGCTGTTATGCAAGGAAGCTCTCCGCATATGGTCTCGTGCGCAGCCTGGAGGCAGATCTCCTAGCCATTCACATGGCAGGAGCCTCCAACACCCTGGCCGATGCCATAAGCCGGATAGGGGCTGCGTCTCACGAATGATTCTCTCCTGCCGGAAGTAGTACAAGATCTCGTCTCCCACTGGGGCACGCCTCAGGCAGACCTCTTTGCCTCCAGGGAGAATGCGAAGCTGAGACTGTTTCATGCCCGCCCCCCTCAGCAGGGCTCGCTGCAGGGGGATTCCTTCTCAAGGCCGTGGACCCCGGACCTCTTCTACGCCTTCCCCCATTTCCCTTGATCTACAAAGTGCTTCTCAAGGCGAGGAGGGACAAGGCACAGGTGATTCTGGTAGCCCCAGACTGGCTCCGCCAGCTCTGGTATCCAGATCTCCTCAGTCTCAGCTCCAGGCTTCCGAGGTGGCTTCCAGCCCGCCCGGGCCTAATCTCATTCATCAGGGGAAGATATTCCATCTGGACCTTCAATCCCTGCACCTGACGGCCTGGTTCCTGAGCAGCTAGAGTTCCAGGCCTTGGATCTTTCCGACGAGGTCCTCAACGTTGTTGAGGCATCCCGTAAGGAGTGGACCAGAAAATGCTATGCCTTCAAATGGAAGAGGTTCTTCATTTGGTGTCCGGATAAGGGGTTGGACCCTTCCTCCTGTTCCTTGGCCAGCATTCTGGACTACCTGTGGTACCTTTCTCAGCTAGGGCTTCGGTCGACGACCCTTCAGGTACACATGTCAGCCATCTCTGCTTACTGGGCGCGGGCCGGAAAGCAGACGGTGGCGCAGGAGAAGGTGGTCGGGCGCTTTTCCAAAGGCCTTGAACACATATCCCCTTCGGTGCGAAAACCTCTACCTCTGTGGGATCTACTGCTGGTACTGGCTAAGCTCATGGGCAAGCCATTCGAACCGATGCACAGGTGTGACATCTCTCACCTGTCGTGGAAGACCGCCTTCTTGATGGCTGTCATGTCAGCCAGAAGGGTGGGAGAGCTCCAGGTGCTTTCCATCGAGTCTCCCTAGCTGGTCTTCCACAGGGACAAGGTTGTCCTGTGGCCCCACCCGAAATTCCTTACAAAGGTGGTGTCGGAGTTTCACCTTATCCAGGTGTTGACTCTGCCGGTGTTCTACCCCAATCACACCTTGAGGCGAATATGGCTCCATACTCTGGACCCTAGAAGAGCGCTCTCTTATTATAAGGAGCGGACAGCTGAAGTTCGGGGAGAGGTTCGCCAGCTGTTTGTCACGTACGCTGAAGCCACACCTGGCAGACCTGCAGCCAAGCGGACGATAGGCAGGTGGGTCACCTCCTGCATAGATCTCTGCTATACGTTGGCAGGCATGGGGCCTCTAAAAAGACAGCCATGGGCCCTATCTCAGCTAACGGGCCGGTACTACATGATGAGGCACTAATCGCTGAAACCCTCAATACATACTTCACAAACCCTGATAAACATCAGGTAGGGTCATCGGTACCCAACAACCAGTCCGCTCCGCTTGATCTCCAAACTCGTGGCTGCCCACACTTTCACATGAGGCTGGCAAAGGTAAAAGAGGTCCTGGCTATCCTAAAAACCCTGAAAACAAGAGGTTCAGGAGGCCCGGATGGAATCAAAGCTAGATTGCTAAAAGATGGGGCCACGGCACTCACGCGGCCACTCACATGGCTGATCAACAGGTCCTTGCTTGAAGGATCTGTCCCAGAGCTGTTGAAGCAGGTGTATGTGGTCCCGATTCATAAGAGCGGACCTGTGGAACCAATTCAGAACTACAGGCCTATCTCCCTGCTGTGTACCCTGGCAAAAATACAGGAGAAACTCGTCTATGCCCAAATCAGGAAGTACCTGGAGGCACACATGCTGTTGTCCCCATCGCAACATGGCTTTAGAGCCAATCATGGGACAGACACTGCCCTAACTAAATTCTCTTCTGGTGTACTCAGAAAACTAGACTCTGGATCCAATACTGGTGTGGTTTTTATAGACCTTTCCAAGGCCTTCAACCAGGTGGATCACAGACTACTACTTCAAAAACTCCTCCACATAGGCCTCGACACTCTTGCCCTCAAATGGGTGGAAAGCTACCTCTCTGGTCACACACAGAGGGTTAGGTGGCAGGAGAAACTCTCTAAACCACAGTCCCTAACGGATGGAGTACCCCAAGGGTCTATTCTTGGGCCCGTCTTGTTCTCGCTGTTCATAAATGAACTGCACAAACACTGTGGGAGCAGCAGTGCAATCCCATATGCGGATGATGCCATCATCTACAAAACCTCGGTCAACCTGGATGATCTAGGCACATCTCTCCAAGAGAATATCCACATCATGGAGATGTGGCTCATCAAGGACAAAATGGTCCTTAATACCAATAAAACCAAAGCCATGCTGTTTGGACCAAGAGCCCTTGGACAAGATAGATCACAACTACTACAACTCACATCCCTGGAGGGCAACAAACTGGAAGTAGTCTCTTCAACAAAGTACCTCGGTCTTACCCTCGACCAAGGCCTCACATTCAAACAACATGTAGACCAGGTCACAAGAGTAATCCAAACAAAACTCTGATTACTGTGTAGGCTCAAGGAACAGTTGACCCCAGAAGCTAGGACCTCTATTGCTGCTAGTGTCCTACTTCCAACACTAATATATGCTGCCCCGGTCCTCCAGGGTATCGCAAAGCTGGAGTAAGTTAAATTACAGACTGTATACAACAAGGTGGCTTGCTTTGCCACCTTATCCCACTCTAGGAGCCATCATTGTGAGGAGTTAGCGAAGCTTAACTTGCCATCCTTTGAAATTCGCCTCAGGTACCCTGTACTCTGCCTGGCGAAGAAGATAATTAGCCCCACGTCTCCCCCAAGTCTCGATGGACTCCTTGCAGTAAAAAGAAACCTGCGCAGCCTTAGGTCCTCGGGCCTAATGTTACTTGAGGTCCCCAAGGTTAGGACTAAGGCAGGCTACAAATCCTTCTCGCATGCTGCCCCTTCCCTGTGGAACAACCTCCCTTTGGAGGTATGTGAAACCCCATCAGTACTGTGCTTCCGCACAAGACTTGAAACCCATCTGCTATCAATGAGCATATGCCAATGCCACCGTACCCCACGATAGCCTGCTTACCAAACTAAAATTTCTAACCCCCGAACAGGTAGCACTAACTTTTCCCTCCCCTGTCTGAACAATCCCAATGCTCTTAGAACTACGTTACCTAATGAATCAACAGTACAGTCTCTCAAATAGGTATGACTAATGTAGGATCATATGAACAACAACTTGCTAACTAGATATTTAAACCCATAGAACAACTGCTATGTGTAAACAGCCCAATACTGTGTACCCATGATGACCTTTATATGTATATGTTCAACTGTCTGTAATCTCATGTATTGTTATTCCCGGGTCACCCCTGAAAAAGGGACCTTCGGGGCCCAGTGGGTCTAGCCGGTCATCAAAATTCAATAAATAAATAATAAATAAATACCGCTGCTTCCAGGGACGTCCCTATGCTGGAAATCTGCAGGGCTGCTACTTGGAAGTCAGCACACACCTTTATTACCCATTACCACATCGACCTTGAGTCACGCCAGGATGCTGGTTTTAGGACCTCGCTTTTCCAGTCCTTATTTTCCAAGTAGGGTGTGTGCGCCTTGCCTCCCTCCTCCCAGAGAACTGCTAGGAGCCTGCCAGTTAAGTGTGGATTGAACAACATATCCATGTCCTTAGAAATATAGGTTACTCACCTGTAACAGGAGTTCTAGGAATGGTATATGTTGTTTAACCACACAATCCACCCGACCTCCCCGGCTTTGACGCACAACCTGGCTTCCAGCGGGCTAGATCTGGTGTCATGGGGCGGAGCCAAGAGTTTTATCACCCAGGTGGGTGGGAGGAGCCAGCTTGAAGACCTTCCAGCAAGATTTAAAGCGGCAAGGAACCTGCCAGTAAGTGTGGATGAACAACATATACCATTCCTAGAACTCCTGTTACAGGTGAGTAACCTGTATGTGTGGTCACAGCCAGGACCCGGATCAGAGTTAGTGATGAGTAAGGACCAACTCCCTAAAGGTAATCACCTTATATCTGTTGTTTCTACTGTTTAGGCCCGCTGCATCAATTTAAAGGGTGTCCCTGGAACAGACAGTAAAATGCCCTTAGTTGTTTAGCTTTCTCTCAACAGTTGTTCGTTTAACTACCTGTTGGCATTGGCACTGCTGTATATGGGGGGGGGGATGCACGTAGCTTGTGCACGTGAGTGCCAGCATACGCATTGGCAGCCCCAAAATTTCTTTCTCCTGGAGTCCTAGCGCCTCCAGCCCAAAACCCAAAAAGTGGAATTCAATGGAGAAGATACTGTTGAAGTTCTGGAGTTACAGTAAGATCTGTTACTCCCCTTTACAGCTAGCCCATGGGGTAAATAAAACAACTGAGATTCTGTATAAAAAAAATATATATATATATATATATGTATATACATATATATGTTAGCACCCTTTGCAAACTGTGTGTGAGAGGCCTTTCGGCACCATGCAATTCTGCTTAAAGTTGAACCAGCATAACATTCTGTGGTGATTTGCATATGCAGCCCATGATGCTTTGCATTGTGTGGGCATGTGTGATTTTGTATATATATATATATATATATATGTGTGTGTGATTTTGTGTATATTTATATATATATATATATATGTATAATTCTGGAAGGGAAGTTGCCAGTGTCTTTAATACTTGTATTTGTTTGCATCTTCATGTTTAAAAAAAAAATATATATATATATATTTACATTTAAACTTGTTTCTTTTGTTAATGATGGCACAAGAACAAGGGTGTGAGAGGGTTCAGTAAAATATGGAGAATCATCAATGCAGTACAGTCACAGCCAAAGACATGGTCAGATATTTCCTGAAATTTCTGTGATATTTCTAGAGAAATCTCCTTCTTTCTGCATTTCCACAGGAGGGGCAGCAGAGATGAACTCTTTAGAAATTTCACAAAATATCTGGAAATATCTGACTGTGTCTGTGGCTACTGCTGTGTTTAAGTTATAAGCAGTAGTAGTCATATGTGGGTCACTTCAGCTTCAGCCAAGATCTCGTACTTCTTTATGTGGTCTAACACAAATACAAATACTTAAGCGTACAATCTGTATTTGTAAAAAGTGCAGTTTTTTGTGTGTTTGCCCCGTATAGTATTTGCATTGCACAGCCCTAGTTGTAATTGATTATTATCTTCTTCCGGGGTATCTCAGTCAAAAGGTTACACCGTAGGAACCTTTGCCAATGGTAAAGGGGAAGCCACACGGAAGATTTTCAGCAGTACAACTGGGGCCGCCCATGCTGTCGATGTCCACCGTCAGCACCCATAATATAGATTTGAGCAGCCCCGCTCCCTCCTCAGTTCTTTCCTGCCATCGATTTGCAAGCACAGTCTCCCCAGAAGTCTCGTCACAAGGTTTATGCCTTTTTCGGCCTACAGCCATTTTTACCTCTAACCCTTACCAAAATCTCTCTCTTTAGAGATTTTTTCATTTTATTTATGTCGAGAGTTAATCCTCCTTCTTCTCTTTTCCGCTCCTGCTGTTGCAGAAAGAAGATTGCCTCTGCAGACAGACACTCTTTTTGTGTCTGCTGTCTTGGCCACGACGTCTCCGATTGTGAGCTCTGCCAGAAGTTTAACCAAACAGCCCTCCAGCGATGCAAGAAGGCTTTGAATCAATTCATGGAACAACAGGTAGCCAGCTCCGGGCAGGGTTCCTCCGGGGCCCCGGCTGCCCAGTCACCCACCGGATCTTCGGGCTCCAAGGCCTGAGACAAGTCCTCGTTGGGGGGGGGAGAGTCATAAAAAAGACTGGGATCACGACTGCCTCCCCTGGCAGCGATCCCGTTCCCTGTCAGCCTCTCCTTCAGGGGGGCTGTTCGTCAACAGCAGCTGCTTCGATGAAGAGACCAGCTGTCCAGGTCTCTATTCCTACCAGACCCATACCGACAGCTCTTCTGCCCGACTCTCAGGGCACTCAGTCATCCATCTCAGGGTCTTCGGCCCCTCCACCGTCGACGACAGTCCCATCAAGGCCTGCCCCTTCTTCTTCCAGGGCTACAGGCTTATCGGGCTCCCAGGACAGAGAGTCATCGGCTCCTGTGCCGTTGAACCCCCTTCCATGGACATCCACTGTAGACCTGAACGAAGTACTGGTTAAATTCACTGATGTACTCCTTCAGCAGCTGGGTGCCTTCAATAGGCCCTCTTTGCCATCACCATTGATGACAGCTTCATCGTCAACCCCTGGGGACTCCCCACGGGCTAGCCGGCAGCGCATCCAATGCCAGACCCTGGCGAGGAGGTCGACATCGAGGAAGAGTATCATCCTGATCTTATCTTCCCTGATGACATAGACGATGAAGAAGAAGAAATCCTCATCTCAGATAAATCCACTGCCGACTCAGTCAGTGAGGACTCTGTCAAGCATACTCCAAGGTCTCCCCTGAGGATGCCATCTTTTTCAATGTCATGTAGCAATTGTCTGCCACATTGGGCTTCCAGACTGAGGAGGAGGATGTCACCAGGAAAGACCTGGTAGAATTCCTGGAGGTTCCTGAATCCCACCCTAGGATCATTCCTCCTATGCTTCCAGCACTGAAGAATGCCTCTACAGCAGCCTAGCACAGACCGGACATGGTACCAGCTATGCTACGTAGGGCAGACAAACTCTATAATGCCCCTCAGGGCCTTTCTTATTTGCTGCCCAGGCCGAAACTGACTCTTTGGTTATCAAGGCAGTCCATGACAGATCTAAGGCACCTAAGCACCTTAGTTCCCTTCCCTTCCCCCAGACAAGGAATCTTACAGGATTGACCTCTGGGGCAAAAGGGTTTACGCTTCTTCCACTTTGGGCCTGAGGATTGTAAACTATCTGTCACACATGGTCAAATTCCGGAATGCCAACTGGAGAAAGGGCAAAGCTGCCGTGCAAGTCTTTCCTGATGGCTCCCAGAAGCAGGAATTGCTTTGGTGCTTGCGAACTGCGGAAAATGTTAGTAAACATCACCTCAGGGCCCTGTATGATATGGCCGATACAGTGGCCAAAGGAGCTGCCGCTGGCATATGCCTTCATAGACACTCCCGGTTTAGGGTCTCTGGATTTGCAGCCAGTGTGCAAAACAAGGTGCTTAATGCCCCTTCAGTGGCACCAAGCTGTTCAGCCCTGATGTCCAGTACCTCAAAAATGATTTGTAGGCCTCTGGCACTGCCATTAAGTCTGTCCATTCTCTGTACCATACTCAGCCACAAGGTAGAGGATGATCAGCTTTTCATAGACAGGCCAATAGGCCAGGCTCAGCCCCCAGTACCCAGGGTAAGTGTAGAGCACATGCTTCCTTGCCCACCCCCTCCAATGCTGGAGCGATGGCCAAGTGTACAAGAAATGATGGACCAGCCTCTAAAGCTGGTCCCCCCTCAGATTGACTCCTTGCCAAACCCCCCACCTTGGTCCAGACTGAGGAGGTGATGGTCGGAGGCCGGTTTTCCCTCCATTTGAATCAGTGGAGAACCTTGACTTCAGATACATGGATCCTGCAGATCATACAGAGGGCTCATACCCTGGAGCTCATCCAGCAGCCTCCAGATACCCCTCCCCCACCCTGCAACTATCCCCTAGCTCACTTGTCTGTTCTCCTGGAGGAAGTACAGTCTCTTCTGCGCAAGCAGGCAGTCGGCAGTTGGTGCCAAGGTGACAAAGAAATCGGGGGTTTTATTTCAGATTTTTCCTGGTCCCCAAAAAGACCGGCGATCTGAGACCCATCTTAGATCTAAAGGACCTCAGTCTCTTTGTCCAGTACAAAAAGTTCTGAATGGCAAATTTGCCAGGCCTTATGCCCCCTACTCAAGACAGGGGACTGGCTCTGCTCACTGGACATGCAGGACACTTACCTACACATCTCGGTTCTTTCCTCCTCACAGGAGGTTTCTTCATTTTGCCTTTCAGGGTGAACATTACCACTTCAAAATGCTGCCCTTTGGCTTGTCCTCTGCGCCACGTGTCTATCAAGTGCTTGGCCTTGGTAACAGCAGCTCTCAGAAAAGAGGGACTGTATGTCTTCCCTTACCTGGACGATTGGCTTCTCAAGGGCCCATCCAGGGAACAGCTTTTACTGACTCTGGAGTGCACTGTCCAGTTCTTCCAGTCACTGGGCATTACCATCAACCTGCCCAAGTCAGTTCTAGTACCATCCCAAAGACTGCAGTACGTAGGGACAGTTCTGGATTCCAAGCAGGGGAAGGCCTTTCCCAAAACAGGGTGGAGTGCCTTATGGCCGAAGCTCAGAAAGTCGCTCAGAGTCAGTACATTCCTGCCAGGCTGTACCTCTGGTTGTTGGGTCTAGTGGTGGTGGCGGCCATTCCCACCATTCCACTGACCAGGCTTCACATGTGTACCCTTCAGTGGATCCTCAGAGTGCAGTGGGACCAGCACATGGACGAGTTGGACCAACAAGTCTTGGTCTCCTCCCCAGTTCGCAAAGTACTGCAGTGGTGGCTGGACCCCTTGAATCTTCTTCAAGGGGTTCTCTTCCAGATTTCTTCCCTGCATTAGATTCTAACTACGGATCCTTTGTGTCTGGGCGGGGGAGTACACCTGGGTCCCTTTCAAACCCAGGGCTCCCAGTCTCCATGAAAACCGCCTTTCATATCAGTGTCCTGGAGATGAGAGTAGTGCTCTATGGTGCTGTATGCCATGCAGGCATTTCAGGAGCACCTTGCTCCAGGTCAGCTGCTGGTACAGTCGAGCAGTCTGAGTGTCATCTGCTACGTCAACAAACAGGGTGGGACCCACTTATATCCTCTTTACAGGGAGGCCATGAGAATGTGGTATTGGGCACTGGAGCATAGTCTGACTCTCTCTGCGGTCCACATGCGAGGCATCCTAAACACCCTGATGGACACTCTCAGTAGGACTCAGTCCAGCATGCACGAATGGGAGCTTCTCTCATCCCTAGCAGTAGATCTGTTCAACAGATGGGGTCGTCTAGAGTTGGACCTTTATACGTCCCAACTTAGTGCAAAACTGCACAGTTTCTGCTCGCTAGATCCAGGGCCTGGAGTTTTCTGGCAAAACACATTATTCCTCTCTTGAAGCAGGAGATTTTTGTATGCATTCCCTCCATTTCTTCTGATTCAGAGGGTGCTGATCAAGCTGCAGTTGGAGGGGCCAGCATGATTTTGGTGGCCCCATTCTGGCTTCGCCAGATATGGTTCCCTCTGCTTCAACGGCGGGCAGAGGATCCTCCAGTCCCTCTTCCTCTTTGCAGGAATCTGCTCATCCAGGATCAGGAGACCCTGGTCTGTTCCAATCTCAGGTCCCTCCATCTGCATGCCTGGCTCCTGAGGACATACAGTAACTATTACTAGGTTTGGGATCTCTAACAGGATGGCGGGCATCCTAGTGTCCGCCCACAAACCTTCCACCCGTGCCACTTATGCCATGAAGTGGAAGCGGTTTGCCATCTGGGCTGCCAGACATTCCCTAGACCCTTTCACCTGCCCGGTGAATCATATCCTGGACTACCTGATTTCTTTGTCTGACTCAGGCCTCCAGTATTCCTCCCTCAAGATCCACCTTTCACCTCTCTCTGCCTTTCATGAGCCCGTGGGTGACCGCACAATTGCTCAGCTGGATGTTTCCTGTATTTTTGTTAGGGGCATCCTACATCTGAAACCCCAAATCCATTCCCCTGTCCCGGCTTGGGGCTTGAATTTTATTTTGGAAAAGTTGACCCTGTCTCCTTTTGTACAAATCGCAATCTGCACTTTCTTTCTTGGAAAGCGCTCTTTTTTGTTGTAGTTACTTCTGTTCGAAGAATTGCAGAGCTTCAGGCCATCTGGTGTGAGGAGTCTTATTTGATTTTTCACAAAGACAGGGTATCTTTGTGCACATATCTTAAGTTTTTGCCCAAGGTGGTTTCTGACTTCACACTAAATCAGTCTGTCCACCTTACTATTTATTTTCCTGAGCATGCCAATCCAGGGGAAGCACATTTCCACTATTGGAATGCACCCACGATCCAGCGCCAGGCAATTAGGCTCTAATCGCAATGCTGTCGATCATGTTTCTTGCGGGGGGCTATGTCCCCAGCACATCCCCCCTACTGATAGATTCCTACTCCAGGGGTGGGCAGACCTTGGGGGTGGGGTGCATCCCACATTTGGTGCCCTGATTGCCCAGCACTGTAATGCCGACGCTTTGAGTGCCGTAAGGGGGGAAGCACTGCTCCATACATTAGATGTGCTCAGAACTTTGAAGTATTATCTACTCTGGACTAAAGAGTCCAGAAAGTCGAAGCAGTTGTTTGTTTCTTTCGCTCCAGGTAGAGAGGGCACTTCAATTTCTAAGCAGTGTTTATCCAGATGGCTGGCAAATTTGCATTGTGCTCTGCTACAATAAGTACGGCAAAGAATTGCCTGGTGCCATCAAAACTCACTCCATCAGAGGCATGGCTTCTTCAGTGGCTTGTTTCAAAGTGGTCTTATCTGCTGATATTTGTGCTGCTGCCACCTGGAGTACAGTGCACACTTTCGCCAAGCATTACAGTCTGGACATTGCCTCAAAAGCCCATACAGGTTTTGGCAGGGCTGTGTTACAAGGACTCCCGTCATAAGTTTGTGGAGATCCAGCCTCCCAGACTGTCTGTTTACTCTTGTCACTGCTTGGTATTCGTTCTACGGTGTGACCTGATGACTGAGATACCCCCGAAGAAGATAGAACAGTTATGTAAGAACTGACCGTAACAGTAGATCTTCAAGGGGATCTCAGTCATCGGGTATGATTTCCCTCCCACCCTCCCCTTCTTGAGGCTCTTGTCTAGGATCTGGCTATCTATTATATCCTATCTTTTATTTAGAACTGGGTCCCTCTGTCCCTCCTTGATTCCTCAGAGCTTGAGCCTTGCTCCCATCATCTCCGGAGGGAAAGAACTGAGAAGGGAGCGGGGCCGCCTACACCTATATAGGGTTGCTGAAGTCAGCAGATGTCGACGGTGTGGGTGGCCTCAGTTGTACTGCTGAAAATCGTTGTGTGGATTCCCCTTCACCGACCGTGAAGGTTCCTATGGTGTAACCTGATGGCAAGGAGAGGCAAATTTTATTTTTATGGAGCTCAATCCCAGAGGCTCTGGGCGCCTTACAAATTAAAGTAATACAGACAGTACAATATAAAAATCAAAATACATAGAACAAATCAAGAATTATTAAAACAGTAAGATAATATTTCAGCAGTAATAATAAAATCAGTAGCCTATGATATTATTGTATCTTAGTCCCCAAACATGGATCAGTGAAGACAGATCAAACAAGTCGGCCTTCAGCCCCCTCTTAAAGGCCTCAACTGTCCGGGCTCCTCTGACAGTGGCTGGGAAGGAGTTCCATACAGTATGTCTAGCAGCACTAAAAGCACGGTCACCAGAGGTTTTCAACCTAACCCTAGGAATGTTGAGGAGCCCTCTTGATGAGGTCCAGAGGGAGTGGGTTGAGGTGGCAGGTGAGAGAAGCTCAGCCAGATAACGATTTATTTATTTAGTTTTTGTTAACCGGGTAGGTACACTAGACAGCATAGCTGCCTATTTCCAGGTATGACCCGGGAGATTACAACAAAGGGTATGTAGATAATCGTAGATACAAGACAACATCATGGGAACAAGTAGAAGTCAGACATAGTTCACTTATACAAAATTTTCAGCAATGACAGTACATTTGCAGGAATCTATATGTAGTGACAAAACAGGAATATAAGTGCAACTAACTAACAGTCATAAGTCATACAACTAGTGAGTAAGTGCTAGAAGAGAGGAAATAGCAAGATTTCCAGGCAGGTTTTGAGAGAAATAGAGGTTGGAGCTGGTAGGCAACTAGGAGGAACCAGTACAGGAGTGGGTGGATAGAGAACAGGAGCACGGTTCAGAGCTTAGAAGAGCCATACGAAGCTCCTGTTTGAAGCTGTGTGGAGAAAGGGAGATTCTTAGACTCAGTGGAAGGGAGTGCTATAGTATAGGGGCCCAGCTAGAGAAAGCTTTCTCCCCCATATTGGTTTAACATCTAGGTTGGACAAGAAGGGATTTGTCAGCTGATCTCAGTGGGTAGGCAGAGGTCACAGGTTTGAGCAATAGAGCCAATTTGTCAGGTATCTGGGAGGAGATTATATTCTTTATAAAACAGTAGGAAGTAAACCGACGGAAGGCTGAGGGGGTAAACCATCCCAGACTGGAGTATAGTGTGCATTGGTGAGTAAGTTTGGGTAAAGACAGAGCAAAATGGCAAATGCTGTTGTAGCAAACATCCCACTTTCGGAGGAGCCCTCCAGTAGTTGCTGGAAAGGCTATTAACCCATATGCCAATTTGGGTCTCAGGATCCCCTGTGCAATGGCCATCCTCGCCGTGGATGTTAGGCTGTGTCTTACCTTATAGGCCAGCCCAAGTTGAATATTGACGGATTTAATGACTGAGGCTAGGTGCAGGTCAGAATTCAAGGTGGGATCAAGGGTTACTCCTAGGTATTTAAAAGAGGTAACTGTGTTAAGGGGAGAGCCATCAAGCACACTGATATTTAATGGTTGGGTGCAGGACCGAATTTTTGAACCTGAACTAAAGAGCATAGTCACCGTTTTATTTTTATTTAAGACAAGCTTGTTTTGCAATAGCCAGCTCTGAAAGATATTGAAGTTACTATTGAGATTCAGGTTGATATCTGAGAAGTTTAAGGAGGATGAGTAAACAACGAGATCATTGGCATATAGCAGACCTGAGCAAGCACCAGTGAGCAGTGGGATGTCATTTATGAAGACTGTAAACAAGAGAGGACCAAGAATCGAACGCTGGGGCACTCCGATCCAAGTAGGAACAAGAGGGGACTTAGCATCTCTGATGTGGACAAATTGTTGATGCTTGGAAAGATAATTTTGGAACCAGGCGGTGACAGAGGTAGAGAAGCCTAGGGATGACAACTTTGATAGAAGCAGCGGGTGGTCAACTAAATCAAACGCTTTTGTGAGATCAACAAAAGTAGCCCCAGTGAGAGAGCCTCTGTCCATAGCGAGTCTGACATCATTTGTAAACTGTATGAGAGCGGTGGATGTACTGTGCCCACATTGGAAACCATGTTGGTCAGGGGTGAGGAGTTTAAAGGAGTAGAGGTAATCTGAGACCTGGGTAGCAACAATTTTCTCCAGTATTTTGGAGAGGGTGGAGAGGATGGCAATAGGGCGGTAGTTATCCAGGTTAGTGGTGTCCCCCTTTTTGTAGACCGGTACAACTCAAGTAATTTTCCAGAGGGAAGGGACATGTCCTGTAAGAAGAGACAGGTTGAAAAGTCTAGTCACTGGAGAGACTATAGACGGTGCAATGGTTCTTAGGAATTTTGGTAAGAGTCCATCTGCCCCTGCCAATCCAGCAGGAGGGATGGACTTAAGTAAGCATAAGATTTCACTCTCAGAGATTGGGCGAAGGGTAAAAGATGGGTTGGAAGGTTTAAGGCTATCCTGCGGAATGATAGGTAAAGGCCCAGGATGTGTAGTAAAAGAGGAGAGGTCAGTGAATCTGGAGTTAAGAGCCTCGGCGATAGTGAGCAGGTTATTACAATTACAACGATCCACGGCCATATCAGAGATGGTATTGCACTTGTTTTTCCCCATGATGGTGTTAACATGACTCCAAAAACTACAAGAGTCACCGACAGAGGTACTAAGGAGCTGACAGTAGCAATTGCCCATAGCAGATCTGATGGAAACCTTACATAGGTTTCAGAGTCTACTCCACCCAATCCATTGGGGCCTGGGTTACCTTAGCTTTGTTCCAGGCTTTATCCCTCTTTTTGAGAGAGGACAGGAGTGAAGAATTTAACCAGCGGGTAGCAGATCCCTGGATACGGCGGCCTTTTTACTGGGATATATTTGTTTTGAAGCTTCAAAAGCGTGGTAAGGAGGTATTGAGCAGCTCATTCCATATTACAAGTATTATGTAGAGGTGCCCAGTCCGTGTTCTGTAGCTCCAAGATTAGGGCTCTCTTATCCATTTTTGAAAAATCCCTGAAGATAATTTCTCTGTGGGGTGGTTTAGGTGCCCTAGCTTTCCAAACACAGTAAACTGGGGAGTGGTCACTGATTGAGTCTGGTAAAACTCCAACAGCACTGATCCTCTCAGGCCTGTTGGAGATGACCCAGTCTAGAAGAGACTGGAGACTGCTGTTACTAGCCTGTCTAGTCGGGAGAGTGACCAATTGAGACAAGTGTAACCTGCTGAGTTCAGCAGAATAGAGATTAGAGTTTTTCTCTACTCAGTCCAGGTTGAGGTCCCCCATAACAATGAGCTCTTGTCTAACCTTTAGTGAGGAAAGATGGTCAATTACCTTAGTCAGGCCTGTTAGTCCATTTTTAGGAGGGTTATAGATGCACACTACATTTAGCTTCTTAGTGAGACCTAAGGTAATAACTATATGAATAGTTTCACATAGACAGGTAGTGTTGACCGGGAGGACCGTAATGGCAAGGTCCTGTCTGGTATGAAACAAAACACCACCACCCTTTTTAGCATTCGGATGATCACATCTATGAAGTTTATATCCATTGTTCCTACATAATGAATCCGGTATATGGTGTTTTAACCAGGTCTCGGTTAAACCTATGACGTCAGGGGAGTTGTGAGCAATCCAGGCTTCAAGCTGCACAAAATTAGCTAGCATACTTCCAATGTTCATATGTGCAAGCCTAAGCCCCTTTTCTGTGAACCAATAAGATGGGTTCTTGGGAGCGATGCCATCAAGAGGGCCCGGGTGAGGTTCAGTATCACTGGAGAGAGAGATATGATATAGGGGTACCCAGGTCTCAATGAGAGAGGTTTGGAGTTTGCCCTCCAGTGGCATATGAAAAGAAAAATGGTTTAGGTAATCAGCTATACTAGCAAATGGGATAAGCTTTAGGAGCCAGGTTTCAGGGATAGAGGTATTACCCCTGGTAATTAGGTTTGAGAAACAGTAGCTCCAGTCCTCGGCTTTATTTGAGTAGCCAGAGTCAGTAGATGGCTGGCAGAGAAAATCTGCTGAGAGTTGGAGGCTAGCAGAAGGGAAAATACTCCTACAAAGCTGCAGTGAAGTGAGATCACCCCCATAGCATATACTGGTAAGGAAAAGAAGGGAAGGTAGTGTGGCATGTGAACAGCTGGTTCTGATTTCAATATGATATTTTTTCTGCAATATAAAATATGTAAGGGAGTGTCTGTCAGGAGGAACTACTATCTTGCTGAAATTGACACATCAACCCCCCCAGGGATAAGTTCAAAGGATAGGACATAGGTTAAACTACAGATATCTGAGGTGCAATTATCTTGTTAGTTTGCTTTGAAGCCAGGAAACAAGATATCTATTTTATAATGCCCTCAGGGAAATCCTTTGATTTGCACTAGGTGTCATGAGGAAAAGGGGCATATGCCTTTGTTTGGACTGTCTTCCAAGGAAGCCAGCTGATTACATCAAAGAGACTTTGAAGTGTGTGTGAAGCAGGTCCCAGACTAAATGGGGAAGTCCAGTATGCATTTGTTTGGACCGTCATCCCAGGAAGCCAGGAATTACATCAAAGAGCCTTTGATGTCTGTGTAAAGCAGATCACAGACTGATATTGAGGAAGTCACATGAAGAGAGGAGATCACTGATGTCACCTGTTTTGTTAAAATATCTTACTAAAAACATCCTGTGTTGTAAAATAGAAATTCAAACACCATGAAGTCTTGCTATATTATAACAATAGCAGTCAGCCACTGCAGCTGAACTGCCCCGGAGAGGAAGGAGTTAACTCCAGAAGATCTGGAGTTCTACAGCGCGAGGGCGCTGTGCCCAAATGTTCATCTGGCAGTTCTAAATGAAACTGTCAGATTCTCTTACTCCGCTTTGATTGAACAGTCGCCCGGAGATCAGCTCCTTCAGCTCGGTTCATTCTCGGTTCAGCCGGTATTTTTCAGTTCATTTGAACCGCAAAAGTTATTATTTTACCGCATTTCGGTTTTAAAGCTCTATCTGGTAACCGTAGGTACAAAAATTTAAGTCTGTGTGGAAAATTAATTATCGGTTCGGTTTTGAACCGATCGGTTGTTTTTTCTGTATTTTAAAAGTGTACAGTGGGTTTTAGAGTGCGGTTCCCGTTCTTATCGGTTCTAAAAACGGAATTATAACGGTTTTTCAACACCCGTGACACGTTAGGAACCGATAAGGGTGTCTTGTCTGCACTGCCATCAAAAGGCAAGTTTTGATTAGGCTGGCATTATGTCTGAGAAACCCAAAAGAAAACGGGCCCACTGGGTTTCAACACTGTGATGTCTGTGGGGCCTTTGCAAGGCTGACCCCACACCACTGTGTTTATTGTCTGGGGGAGCTGACCACTCCTGTCAGACTGCCAGGTGTGTAAAATTTCCCTGCAGCCACCCTGGAGAGATTGGGCGACTCAGGAGCGAGGAGGCCAAAAGTCCGCTGACCGGATGGCCAGCCCGGTCCAGTACCCACTGGACCAGAGGAGTGCCCTCTGACCAGGGCGAGACTTCTGGGAAAGGAAGGCTGGTTCAGAGGAACCAGTCCCAAGTAAAAGACAAGGAAATCAGTAGGTCTGGAGTCCAAAATTGTGTCTCCAACTGCTGCAGAGATAGCTAAAGCCATTCAGATTGTCCAGTCACTGTCTCAGGGATCTGTAGAACCACCAACAGCTGGTAAAAGGTTGGTTCGTGTCAGTCCCAGTGGTTCAGGATTTTGAAGTTGAGGATTTTTATGAACCACAGGAGGGAGGAGAATTTGATCATTATATGTGTGGCTGGGGGTCTGGACGTGCCCATTGAACGGACATTTCTCCAGACAGACCTTTAGAATCTCCTCCTATTCTGTCTGAGTCCCTTCTTTCTTTATTTTTACAAAAGGTTGCAGAAACCCTCCAGCTTCCTTTAGAGGAGGCTGTGGATGAGCAAGAGGAGCCTGATTATGTGGAAATGATGGATATTCCAGAGTCTAGGAGGTTATCTATTCCTTTGCATAAGTCATTTAGGAAGCAAACAACAAAGATTTTAAAAATCCTCATTCTGTCCCTCCTGTAGATAAAAAATGGACAGAAGGTATACTTTGTCAGGCTCGGATACAGACTTCCTTACTGAGCAGTGTAGTCATGTAGGTGTGGTACAAGCTGCAGCCTGTGACAAGGCTAATATTCCTCTGGCCTCACATCCTCCTGATAAGGATTCCAGGAAGATTGATGCCATGGCAAGAAACAGTATATGGCAGCTTCTTTGGGGCTCAGGCAGGCAAATTATATGGCTTATGTAGCTAGATATCAGAAATCTAGGTGGGACACAGTATTGCAGTTAGTCAAGCAGGCCCACGGCCAGCTGGCTAGTGAGTTGGAACAGGTGGCTGCTGATGGCATTGAAGCCTCTAAAGTTCAATTTCATACTGCTGTTGATGTTAATGATGTTTCTTCTAGGATCATGGCCACTTCTGTAGCTTCCCGTAGGTTGGCATGGCTCAGATGCACTAATCTGTCCCAAGATACCCAGTCAAAGGCTATGGATTTTCCTGTAGTGGGAAATTCTCTTTTTGGGGAACAAACAGAAAACTATATGAAAAAGATGGATGAATACAAAACTACCTACAAAGTGCCCAGGCTAAGGAGAAGCATGCGCCATGCACAAGGCATGCTCCCAGAGGTAGGGGCAGGCCTTTTCAGGCCTTTTGCAATTTCAAGCCTCCTCTGCTGTCTACATGAGAAGGTTTCTTCAGAGGCAGGGGGGTAGGCAGGGCTCAGTGACTGGTCCCCTCCCCTCAGCCTAAGGCTGCTGCTAAGCAGGCACCCTGATGGGGTGCCCAGGGCCGGTCTCCTGTACCAGTGGGGGCAGGTTGGCCTATTTCAGCCGGAACTGGCTGTCCCAACTACGGACA
The DNA here is from genome assembly GCA_016271365.2 of Neoceratodus forsteri. Classification (NCBI taxonomy): domain Eukaryota; kingdom Metazoa; phylum Chordata; order Ceratodontiformes; family Ceratodontidae; genus Neoceratodus; species Neoceratodus forsteri. The sequence continues at coordinate 1,819,943,452 of CM057449.1, read as the reverse complement.
GATGGGTTCTGGAGGTAATAGGCCAGGGTCTGGTTTCTCAGCTTCAAACACTTTCCAAAGATGAGAGCCAGGCATTTTCACCTGCAAATCCTTCAGAAGCCCTTGCTTTGGAAGCAGAGGTTTCTGCTCTGCTGGACTGCAAAGCAGTGGAAAGGGTTCCTCCTTGCCATCAGGGCAAGGGGCTTTATTCAAGATACTTTCTTACCCCAAAAAAGACAGGAGAATGGTGGCCCATTCTAGATTTAAGATACTTGAACAAGCATCTGTTGAAACCAAAGTTCAAAATGTTGACTTTGGCAATGATATTGCCTTCCCTAAGGCCAGGGGACTGGCTAGCTTCCCTGGACCTCAAGGATGCCTATTTTCATGTTCTGATCAGGCCTTCTCACAGAAAGTACCTCAGGTTCGAACTGCACTCAGGCCACTACCAGTTCAGGGCAATGCCCTTGGCCTTACACTCTCTGCGCCAAGGGTATTCACAAAATGTCTCGCTGTAGTAGTGGCTCGCTTAAGAAGGCAAGGGGTTGCTGTTTCCCTACCTGATGACTGGCTCATTGTGGGTCAGTCTCCAGGTCAGGTGAAATCCACTTGCAAGTCACCCAGCAGCTTCACTTCCTGGGATTCCTGCTAAACTTACCAAAGTCAGTTCTGAAACCAGTTCAGGTCCCTAACTTTCATAGGCGCAGAATTGAACACAAGGTTAGCCAGGGCTTTTCTTCGCGCCGGAAGGGTGGACAGACTCATCGCCCTGGCATCCTCCTTACCCTGGCGGGTCTCGACCAGCAAGGCATTTTCTGCAACTCCTCGGGCACATGGCTGCTTCCACAGCTGTCGTGGCAGGGAGCAAGATTCCAGATGAGGGACATTCAGTTCCATTTGAGGGCATATTGGTCTCAAAGGAAGGACCCCTTACCAAGTTGGTCCCAGTTACTCAAACTCTGATCCTAGCCCTCCACTGGTGGCAGGTCCAGAGTAATTTAAGACAGGGGTTCCCTTCATTCCCATTTCTCACTCCCTCACCCTCACCGGATGCCTCCCTGTTAGGGTGGGGGCTCACCTAGGCGACCTTGCCACTCAGGGTATGGTCTCCTCAGGTCTCTGCTCCACATCAATCTTTTGGAACTCAGAGCTGTCTTTTAGCTCTTTGGGTGTTTTCAGATTCTGTCCAGAACAAAGTGGTTCAAGTCAGGACAGACAATACCACCACAATGTGGTACATCAACAAGCAAGGGGGCACTCGGTCTTCAGCCTTGTGCACCGAAGCAATGAAGTTGTGGTCTCTGGCTTACTCCCTGAACACCTCCCTGATAGCGGTTCATCTCCCAGGGAAGGACAATGTCCTGGCGGACGCCCTCAGCAGAATTTCTCAGGGCCATCACGAATGGGCTCTGAATCCCTAAGTGCTGGGGTCTGTCTTGCCAGATGGGGCACTCCTCAGATAGATCTTTCGCAGCCCCAGACAACCACCAACTTCCTCTTTTCTGTTGCAGGCCTCCAGTTCTGGGCTCAGTCCCTCTGGACGCCTTTCTGTTGGACTGGAAAGGGAAGTTCCTGTATGCCTTTCCCCCCCTTTCCTCTCCTTTTCAGGGTACTAGTAAAAATCAGATCTCAACCTTGCAGAGTGATTCTGATTGCCCAGATTAGCCAGACAGCCCTGGTACCCTCTGCTCCTGTCCTTGGCAGTCCACCCTGCCCTGAGCCTGCCCAGAGTCCACGACTTACTGGCCTGTGCACAGGGAGGTAGTATCCGGACCTCAAATCCCTCCACCTCAAGGCTTGGCTCTTGAGGAGCTAGGATTGCTGACTTACACCTTTCTCAAGGTGTCATGGATATTTTAAAGGCTTCAAGGAAGCCTTCCACTAGAGCCACTTATAATTCTAAGTGGAAGAGGTTTTCCATCTGGTGCTCTGAGAGGCAGATTATCCCAGAATTTGCTGATCTTCCCATTCTACTGGACTATTTGGTCCATCTGAATTCCCTAGGCCTTAGACCAGCTACCCTGAAGGTTCATCTGGCAGCTGTCTCTGCTTTTGTGTCAGCAGGAAGCCTGCCTCCTTTCTTCTCACCCGGTGTTCCTCTGTTTTTAAAGGTTACTTCATACTAACCCTCCTTTTGGGAACCAGCTCCCACCTGGGACCTGAATATTTGCATTGCTCAGTTAATGCAACCCCTTTGAGCCTCTGTCTTCTGCAGAGCTCAAGTATTTAACTGAAAACCGTTTTTCTAGTAGCTATCACCTCTGCCAGGCGCATAAGTGAGCTACAGGCCCTGTCAGTGGAAGAAGATTTATCTCTTTCCATAGAGATAAGGTAGTCCTTAGGACTAATAGAAAGTTTTGCCTAAGGTGGTTTCTGATTTCCACCTGAATCAATCTATCTCTCTCCCAGTATTTTTCACTGAGCATTCTTCCTCAGGTGAGAGGAGACTGCACAGCCTGGATGTCAAAGAGCCTTAGCTACTATTTAGGCGCACCAGAGGTCATAGGTTGAATCCCTCCAACTCTTTCTTACCTATGGCGAGTTGGCAAAGGGAAACCTGCCACTAAGAGAACAATTGCAAGGTGGATTGTTTCTTGTATCCAATTCTGTTATCAGAAACTGGGTAGAGTACCCCCCTCAGGATTGAGGGCCCACTCCACCAGGGGTACAGCTGCATCTCTAGAGGCTGCTAGAGACATCCCCATTCTGGAGATTTGTCAAGCTGCTACCTGGAAGACAGTTCACACCTTTACCAAACATTATTCCCTGGATGTCCAGTCCAGGAGAGATGCTCGGTTTGGCACAGCTGTGCTTCAGAGCCTATTTCCTAAGTAGGTTCTGACCCTCCTCCATGGAGGTACTGCTGTGTAATCTGCTATTGTTATAATATAGCAAGACTTCATGGTGTTTGAAGAAAAATTACTCACCTTAGTAATTGCTTTTCTTCTCATGGAGTCTTACTATATCTCAACTCCTCCCTCCTGCCCTCTCAGAACTTCTACTTGGGTAGGGTGGCGGATGGTGCAAGCACTGTGTCATGCCATTGTAGTTTTCCCTTACCCTCTTTTCCTTTGGGTTAGGGATCTAGATTGTTTCATTTAGGTTATTTATATTGCCCCTTCCTGGACTTGAGTCTTTGGGGGAAGGGGGTTCATATGTGCTTGTCAAGGGTGGTAAAATGAACCATAATACCATCAATTTTTGTTATTATGGCTCTGAGTGTTTCTTTGTTCTTTATATTGTTGTTATTACTACTAGTAGGTAGCCATGGGCTAGTGTAGTTTTTTCCACACAGACTTTCCGTCCTTTGATGTTAGCTTCGTAAAGATCTGACAGTTTCATTTGAAACTGCCAGATAGAGCTTTGGGCACAGCGCCCTCGCGCTGTAGAACTCCAGATCTTCTGGAGTTAACTCCTTCCTCTCCGGGGCAGTTCAGCTGCAGTGGCTGACTGCTATTGTTATAATATAGCAAGACTCCATGAGAAGAAAAGCAATTACCAAGGTGAGTAATTTTTTCTTTTAATACACCAAGGCGGAGTTAGGTGACGTCAGAGAGAAGGCCGGCTCAAGACTGCTTTTAAGTATACTGAGCTGACCTCACAGAGAGACATTCATTTTCTGACTGAGAAAAGAGGAACATTGAAGCACTGAAAGATTAAAAAAGTTAGGACATTAGATAAGACCAGTCTGAGTATATGGGTTGTAGGAATTTGCCCTTTTAAACCTGTTTCGTTTTTAAGATTGTACGTGTTGGGATATCTTGTTCTATTTTACAGTAAAGATATATGTTTTAAAAACAGAAACTGCCTGGTGTGCCTTGAAACTTCTTTTTATATAAGTGAAGCTTTGATGGTTATAGTTGACACTGTGCATGAGCTTATTGTGGTACCAAACTGGGAAACAGATCAGCGTTCTCTAGGTCTTGCATAGAGTTCTAAGGGTTCATTTTGTAATACCTGGTTAGGTGCCCGTAGGCAAAGATATCTGGCCCCCCAAAGACAGAATTATCTGAACCTGACAATTGGGTACGCTAACAAGAGGTTATCAGTTTGAATCCCTCCAGAACTTGGGACAAAGGTGACTCGAACCCACAAAATAGACAAGAGGATTACCTTGTTCTGTTAAACTGTTCACAATTCTACGCTCAGAGGTTGGCACTTTGGCAGTAGAGGGCTGACCTGCTGAGTGGGGTTGTGACAGGTAGAACTAGGGAAAAAGAGAGAAAGCAGCGAATTCAGGACTGGAGAGGGAACTGAAGCACATGTGCAGTTGACTGCAGGAGTGAGACAGCACAGTAAGTAAGTCCAAGGATGAAACTATCCAGCAGGCAGAGATATAGAGCTGCAACTAGAAACCTTATTAAGGCTTTTGCTAAGTGTGGAGATATTCACCAGCTTCCTGGGGCAATCCACCAATTAAATTCACAAGCTAGCTGCCTTGAGATCCTCACACCAGAAGAAATGGTCCAATCACTGAGGGGAAAAAGAATATCCTCCCCCAAGGAACAAGCATGTAATGAGACACGGGGGAGGGAGAAAATTTGACTTCAGTGTCTCTCACAGAAAAACAGACTAGGAGCATACAATTAAATAAGAAAAAGCGCCAAAAACTCCGAGATTGCAGTGCACACTGAAAAGTCGTACACACCAGGGAGCTGCAATGCAAGGCACAAATTCAGTTTACAGCTCCGCTGGACAGAGGCACATTTAAGTCAGGCTGCACAGGGGTTTTGAGGTAGAAATATAGCCACAACTTGGAAGGCAGGGAGCTGCTTAGAAAAGGTGCCAGAATTCAAAGCTAGGCTGCCTGAGGACTTGAAATGGAACCTGCTGGCTACAGTACCTCGCTGGCTTCGAGGTGGGCTGGTGAGGTCCAAGGAGCCGTAGGGAGTGCCGCGGTGACCCCAACAGGGGCGACTAGGATCCTAGGGAGAGAAGAGGGGTAGAAGATTATATTTAGTCAGGGGACAAAAGAAGGAGGCAGGTCAGACAGACTGAGCAATTAACTGGGAGGGATGGACAAAAGTGAATAGCTTGGCAGGAAGGGGTACTGAAAGTGGGGAAGGGGGCAAGAATCAGCAGTACAGATGAGAAAGGAAATCCCACACCAAGAGCAGAAAACCAGTAGACTTTAAAGGCACTTTTACACACAGGTTTCTGTAACGAAATGAGTTACGGAAATAGTATACCGTTACATCCCCTGTGTGTAAAATGCATCTGTTCCGTTACACCAGTGAACATTCACCTGAACTGCAATCTCTTCCTTCCTCGGTTCATCCCTATGTGTTCCGTTTCATCTGGCTGTGTAAAACAGCCATTCCGGCAGCAATAAAAAAACAGCCATAGAGCACCACACTCCGTGGGGGAGCCAAAACACAAATATTGAAAACGGAGACGGGGTTGCCGGAATACCTTCTACGTGTAAAGTGAACCACAAACTGAACAGAGTACAATGGTGGCACACAGGTAATGGCCATTCTGTTGTATTCGCCTGTGTGTAAAAGCAACTTAAGGGATAATTTAGGATAGGATTTTTATTTCTTAAACAGTCAATTGGAGGACCCAGCCAAATGATGACTGAGATCCCCTCGAAGATCTACTGTTACGGTAAGTTCTTATATAACTGTTCTTTTTTGAAATGGACTTTTAATTATCATTTTTAAAAATCTGATGCATGTAATGACAGCTGCTACTTTGGCTCTGGCCACAGGCCGTATTTGGCAACAGGACACACAACCTAGTATGCCTTACCAAGTAACCAACAAACCAATAAATAGGCTTTGTAGCAGTCTTTTATCTATCACTTACGAGCTGGCTTCACCTCAGGCCCTTACCTGTCTCAGCCAGTGCTTTACTGACAAAGGCCTGCTACATCAGTCTTTGTTAATTAGTTTGATTACAGTTGCACTAAATATCTGCCTCTGCATGACTAGAGATGCAGTTGTTCAAACAAATGAGATTCCTGCTTTACCTCATACTGTAGCTTTACAGTTATTATCAGCTTCTTGGACCCTTAGATTCAGAGGGAGAGAGGAAGGGAGGACATTTTCACTGGCCCTTGCACTGGGACATAGGTTTAGAACCAGAGTCTTGGTCTTCAGTTTCTCATGCCTCATCAAGACTCTCGTAGTTGTGGTTCAAGAGCCAGGCACTCCATCATTGAAACCAGCTCTTTTGAGTTCCTGATGCTTAGATCTCAACTGGTATCTGTTTATCCAGTTGTGCAGCAGCAAAGGCGACACTTCCCACGTAGGCGGCCTAGTTTCACACTCCAGACCTGAGTGTGTCTCAGTGGATCAAGAGACTAGAGTAGTATCGGCATCCCAGAGGAAACCCTTCACCTTCAGGGAGGGAGGTCTGCATACCTGACCCTTGATGCTCCAGGAAGCAGTGCAGAGCATAAGCACATGGGGGGCAGAGATGTCAGGAAGTTCACAGATGCACCTGGGCCCAGCATTCCAGTGTGTGCATTTGGAAGTTTAGGGCATAATGGGGAAAAACGTCCTCCCCACCCCCACCAAAGCTCCAGAATGGGTTTTGGCTCTCCAAATGACCTAGGCAGTCAGATCTATGTCCCAGCCTGGCTGCCTTATAAGAAGGACCCTGCTGCGGAGGGGTGCACGCTGGAAGTTCAGATATAGCTTTGGAGAGGAGCAGGGTGAGGGAAGAGCTGAAGCGAATGAGGCTGAGAAAGAAAAGGTTTAAGTTGGGAACAAAATAATCACCCTTCTAAATGCTAAATCGAGCTCCAGCTCTAACACTTGCATGGTGTAGGTGTGTCATAGTTTAAAGTGAGCTTACAGTCTGTATTTTTCACGTCTTCAAGAGTTAGGTTCCCTAGTGGGTTAGGGACCTCACATCCAGCTGTGGTCCAGCACCTCAGGTCAGATCCTGCAATGCCAGTTGGGAGCAGAGTGAAGCTCCAGCTTCATTGCTGAACCTTAGGATTCAAGTTCACATTCCAAGAAAGAAGTGCAGGAGCAGGAACCAGTTCCAGATTCCGTCAGTTCATGGAGACAGTTCCTGCTCCATTTCTGGCTATGAAAACTAAGGAGCAGTCACACTGAGTTTCTCTTTATAAGACTGGCTACAGATTCGCTGGTTCTGGATCCCTAACACAAACTCCTAGTCAGCCTACATTTCTTCTGGCTTCGTCATCTCTAGTTTAGCAGGGTCCCCAAGGATATTTGATGCGTGCGTTTTGTATTTGTTTTTAACACAGATCAGCTAGTAACAACCCCCACTGCCGATACAGTGAACCTCTTTTTAAGATTGCTTCCTTTGCAGCTGCATATCTCTGTACGTGCCTCTGTCCAGCTCTGTACTGTACATTCATACTTCCTGTGGGCCTAATTATTTTAGCCAGCAGATAAGGTAAAAAAGCACTATACAGATTAAAAACAGAACACTCTGACGTGCAGACTTTGGGTTCCAGTTTTATTCAGCAACAAACACAAGTTGTGAAAACATTCAGCGTTTCACTTTTCAAATGGAAGCTTTATCAAGAGTGAGCAAAACGATATAGTCACTTCCTTTTATATCTGAAACTTTCAAATTAATTAAAGTAAAAAATAATGTGATGAACTGATCGCTCAACTACTTAAAGTGACCACTTACTGTAATTATAAAAAGTGCAACAGAAAAATTACAAAAGTCTAATAAACAAAAACAGTAAAATAATAACTGATCAGATTATTAGCCATACCATTTACAAGCCATTACATTTTTACAAAGCATTCCATTTTTTGTCTGTGCTATGAGTTGCCTGGCTTTTTTACCTTATCTGCTTGCCTGTTTGCTGTGATGCACCACACCTGCTGAGCTGCTTTTACCTGCTCTGTTTAGCCAACCTAATGTTACTGCAGAACTTGGAGGGCAGCTTTTCTAAGGACCAGACATTCTCTCTGTTGCATCAAGATTTGATATGTTCAGAGTGGTTGAATCATTTTTGGAGTTCCCCATATATTTTTAGCCTGTTACTTTCTGTTGACCTGTTACACAATAGTGTTTTTTAATTCTTTTATGTTAATATCTATCTTCTTTTTGCAGGCAGATCAGGAATGTATTTTGTCGAAGACAACGCTGTTGATTCATGTGAAAGCTCAGTAAGTACTGCTTATGTTGTCTGGTTTAGTAAGCAGTCGGTGACTTTTTACTGTTGTAGTGTGTGGATATGAAATGAATACAGACAGTAACAGTTACAGGTAAACTTCTCGGACAGGAATCTTAATGCATAATGGAAAAACACTGGATTCCAGCTATTCGATTAGCTAGAAAGAAAAATCATATATTTCACCCTTAGATCAGAAGGGATTCATGTCAGCACGATCAACTGATCTTTTTCGGAGGTATCTCAGTCATCAGGTCACACCGTAGGAACTTCACTGCCGGTGAAGCAGGATCCACACAGATTTTCAGCAGTACAACTGAGGTTACCCACGCCGACATCATCTGTCGACGTCACCAACCCTACATAGGCGTGAGCGGCCCTGCTTCCTCCTCAGTTCTTTCCCGCCGTCAACTCTGTTTGCGTGGGTCTCCGCGGAAGCTCCAACACAGTTTTGCGCCTTTTTTGCTTACAATTTTAGTTTTACCTTGTTTCAGAATCTCTTATTTTTAGAGATTCCTCTTCAGAGAGTTTTTTCTTTTGCTCTCTTCCCTGTCACTCCACCAGGATGGGCAGTTTTACACCTCTCTGGAGGTATTTTCTTCCCTTTTTGTGTCTGCTGTCTTGGGCCTGACCTCGTCATCTGGGACTGCGCGCCTTTATTCTATTTGCCCTCCAGTGTAGACGGAGGCTCTTCAGCTTCCCTGCATGGTGCAGTTTTCTGGCAGTGACCCTCCAGGATTCCTCACTCCCCATCACCGGCGGGATTTTTTCGAGTTCGCAGTGGGCAAGGCCTGGAACCAGAACTTGTGGATCTGTCTGTTGGCTGACTGTGACTGGGACCACTTCCTCCGGCATTCCCTGCCCCCAAGGGCACCTACTTCTTCGGGGGTTTCTCGTTGATGGCTTTGGCCTCGTTGAGGATTGCTGTCCAGGTTTTGGCCCTTACCAAACCCATACCAACAGTGCTGTCGCCTGCTTTTCTGGGTGACAGATTGCAGACTCCTGGGTCGGCAACTCCTGCCCTGTTGACAACTGACTCATTGATGGATGCCTTTCCGTTGCGGCGTGATGGCTTTTCAGGTTCCGGCTTTGGCCCATCGGCCCTCTGGCCCATCAACAGGGTCATTGTGCTCTGTGCCATCAACCCCTCTGCCATTGGTGACGCCTTTTTTGTTGTCAGCTCTTTGGGTTCCTGCTCTGTTGACGATTGGCTTGTTGGCGATAACCCTCCATTGCGGCCTGTCATTTCCCCAGGCCCAGGGCTTCAGAACTTATGGGTGTTCTAGGCCCATCGATATGGTCATCGTTCCTTAGCCTCTGACCCCGCTGCCGTTGTCGATGCCTTCTGCCATCACGACCTTAACAGCACATATTCCATCAATGCCTGGCTCATCATTGGCCCTCCCATTGTGGCCTAATGTGTCTCTAGGCCCTGCGCATTGGGTTTTTTCATGCTCTCAGGACCCGTCGGGTCATTGTGCCCTGTGCCTTCGACACCTCTACTGTCAGCGACACCTTCTCTTCCGTCACCAACCTTCTGGTTCCTGCCTCGTCGACGATGGGCTCGTTGCTGATAGCTCTCCCGTTGTGGCCTGATGCTTTTCCCAGGCCCCGGGCTTCGGACCTTTCAAGCTGTCAAATCCCGTTGATGGGGGTCGTCTATTGCACCCCTCCGCCATCGTCAGTGTTCTAATTTTGTCAGCCTTGCTGGTAGTCCTGGTCAAGTTTTCCAGGACCTTAACCTGTAGACTACCGCATCACGTCCAGGTTCACTTGTGCCATCGACAGACTATTCCAGTCAGGCTGCCGTCGACACCTTACCCTTGGATGTTACGAGCACGATGCTGCTGCAGTGGACTATCTTTTGGTCCTCTTGGTACCAGCGGCAGATGATGAGAGGGCAACTCCATCTTCTGCCAAGTCCACTGCATCCTCTCTGAAAGATGACTCTGTTGGGCGTACATCTGGATCTCCTCCTGAGGACTTTGCCTACTTTTCCAGGCTGCCTAGTCAGTTCCCGCAGCTGTGGTCATTTAGGTGGCTCATGAATGGCCTACAGTGCCCAGGACACCTTTGTTTCCCCACAACAAGGCATCCCACACGTGACCTTGGAGGCGAGAGGGTTCCTGCTGCTTCTGCCTTTGGGCTGAGAATTACCCATTATCTCTCTCACTGGGTAGTGCATCAAGGGACTGTTAGTCAGAAGGGTGAGGTGGCTGCCCAAGTCCTTCCTGTTTGCCCTCAAGATGTAGGGGTTCTTCGGTGCTTGCCAAAGGCAGAGCATTGTAGCACTTATCCCTCAGGACACTTTGCTGTGTCTCTGATGCAAGTGCTAGGGTGGCTGCCTCAGGCCATTGTCTGTGAAGGCACCCCTGGTTGCGGTTTCCGGTATCCAGGTGGATATCCAATAGAGTTTGTCTTGCACCCCTTTTTACAGCTACAATGTATTGAACCAGCTGTTAAGGACATCATTAACCTGCTCAACTTCAGAGCAAACAGTGCACTCCCTTTCATCTGGTATCCCAACATCCAGGGCATCGTACAGGTGTTAAATTATGGAAAGGGGTCACACTCTGGAGCTTGTAAAGGCATCCCCAGAGACCCCGTCAGAACTCTTCACTTGCCCCCTGCAGAAATCTTGGCCCTCTGTGGGTCTCAGAGATCTCAGTGGATACATCTGGTATAACAAGATCTGTACGGTCACCATGTCGGGCTTGCTGCCCTTTCTCAAGCCCAGAGTCTTTGCATTGTGCATAGCAGCAGTAGCTGCGGTTCTCAGCTGGGAGGGACTGTATGATCTTACTTCGAGAGGGTTTCTTCAGTAGGTCATCACATATAGGACTAGCGCCACCTGGCGTCTGGCCGCACAGCAAACTTTTTCTAGCAATACCTGACGAGGGATTACCCACCCGACATCAGCGTGACTGTATAAAGTGGGCAGTTCCCATACCCGCCTTCCAGTTCTTTCCCGCCGTCGCGTCGTGTCAGTCACATCGCAGATTTCCCTCAGCAATCGTCGCTGAAAGTTTTCTTTTTTTCTGTCGGTTTCCACTGAGTTTTTTCTCTTCGATTTAAACATCTTTCTGTGTCTTCTCCGAAGAAGAAGAAGTGCCAGTCTTGTGGTACTGAAATCCCACATAAAGATGGATACATGAAGTGTGTGATCTGCTTGGGCCCAGACCACCCAGTTTCTTCCTGCCCGGATTGCCAGCCTTTTAATCAGGCCACACACAAAAGGAGGCAGCAGGCTCTGGAATTCTACCTCTTGAAGACCCGGCTGGCATCTTTAGAAAAACAGATGGAGTGGATCCGCAAATCTGCATCTTCTTCCCCTTTCAAAAAAGAACACCGGAAAGAGAAGCACAGGGAGTGGAAGCACTCCACGGAGGGTTCCCAGGCCGAGGCCTCTTCCTAGCCACTGTCTGAGGAGAAATCAGCTTTGGGGGATTCAGGTAAGCTCTGCAAACCCTCCTCCATGCATAAGTTGGTCTCCGGGGACCATCTGGCCACCAGTAAGTCAGCTCCCCAGGCTTGGGCGCACCGACGGCTCAGCCATTAAGTTGGCAGTGGGCCCCCGCCTGGCTCCATCTGGTCTGGTGACCGCCTCTGTCAGTCACTCAGACACGGCTCTCCCGTCCGGGACCTAGTGGCGCCCAACTTGATGTCCAGACAAGCTCGGGGGAGACTGCCCCTCTCCCTCCTTCTCCGCCACCAGTAGCTTCCCCTGCTCAGGCCACTACCTTGGGTGATGGAGGTGTGGAGCTCCTAGAAGTTGACCACACCTCTGGGTCTGTTCTTCACTCTCCCAGTGGGGTCTCAGGGAAGAAGGTTCCTCCTCAGCCATCAGGCCCTACTCTGGAGGCCCCTCCTATCCCCTCTGGTGGGATCACTCCCGTCCCGGTGCCTGTACTGGTCGAGATCCCTCCGCCAGATCTGGCAATGGTCCCCCAACGCCGAACCCTCCGATGACAGTCTCTGAGCCTGGGCCCAGTTGTTTGCCCCAGCCTTCAGCTCCAGTGCCAGACCAGGTCCCTCTGTCGGGTCCCCCTCGCCCATCTCAGACGCCGGACCTCTTTCCTGTGCTGGATCAGGTGGTGCCAGTCCCGATGACGGTGGCCTTGATGACTGCTCCTCCAGATGCCGGACCTGCTGCTGATTTGTATGATGGCAGGCCCTACTTGAGTTCCCCCACCATCATGCCTGACGCTGGGATTGTATTCTCAACCCTGGACTGTCCTGCATTACCCCTTGGGGTATCCTGGGGACCATTACCTGTCCGGCCCCCCCAGATTGGAGTGGCGCAGGGCATTACTTCCCCGGATACAATCAATACCCGGGATATGGCTATTTGGGTTACCAGATATATCACTACCCTCCTCCCCTGGTAATCCCTCCTCCTCCTCCCCCCCTCCTCCGCCTCCTCCACAAGCTCCGGTTCAGCCGGACTTTAAGATTCATCCAGTCTTGGTGGCAAGGGGCGCACTCGGAGCTGGTTTTTGACCTAGAGAGCAGACTCCCACCACCGCGCTCTCCTAGGTCTCTGTTCTTGAGGAGTTCATCAAGCTCTAATGTTCACCTCATGGGGACCACTCCCAGGGATATAGCTCTCTCGGATCTTGGAGACCATCCAGACATGGGGGCTGACAATGATGAGGATAGCGATGAGTCGCTGGAGGAGCCCTCTGATCACGAGTCCTCTGTCCCTAAGGGCAAGGCTTCTCGTAAGTCCCCACCAGAGGACCCTGCCTTTTCAGACCTCCTGAGGTCCATGCAGAATTTTTACGATTTGGAGTTGTAGGAACAGGATCCGATGTGGTAGAGACTCGCAGAACATTTAGACCTAAAGTCTCTGCCCTCGATCCCTGTTCCTCCATGGATTGTACCTCACCTCTGTGGTCTGGCAGATGCCTCATTCCATACCAGCTGTCCCCAGGAGGGCGGACAGAGTTTACAGGGTGCCCGAGAATGCTCCTTTCCTCAATGCTCATCTGAAGGTGAACTCTGTCGTGATTTTGGCTGCTCATGACCACTTGTCAGCACTTAAGCACATGAGCACCTCTCCTCCAGACAAGGAGTCGAGGTAGATGGACCAGTTCGGTAAGAAGGTCTGTTCTTCGACCACATGTGCGCTTCGGTCCCTAAACTATGTGACCCATATAGTGTTGCACCAAAAGGCTACCTTGGCCAGGCTCGAGGCCCGAGTCCAAGCCATGGACCCTTCAGATCTCGAGGAGCTCTCCAAGGTACACCACCTGTCTCACTTTTCTTGCAGGCATGCATTGCGGGCTACTTACAACTCTTTCGATTCAGTAGCGACTTCCGTCGCTTTGAGACAACAGGCCTGGCTTCCCATCTCTGGCCTCGCAAATGAGGTTCAGTCTGTGATTCAGGATGCCCCCTTTCTGGGCTCAGTGCTCTTTGGTGGTAACACCAAGGACATCATCACCAGCCTCCGGGATAAAGGTCAGACCCTGAGATCAGTGCGGTCCATGTACTGATCGGGTGCCCAACAACAGCAGCAGCCCTTTCGGAAAAGGACCTGGAGGCAGAGGAAGCAGGCCCCGCCCGTCAGCCAGCCAGGGCAAGCGAAGTCCAGGTTCGCCACCTCCTGACTCCAAGAATCTGGGGTTTGGGGGCCTCCCTGACCTTCCTGCCACCTCCTGACTCCCTCGCCCCATCCCTCCTCAGCCCCAGTGTGAGGAGCCGTTGAGGAGTTCACCATCCATGCGCAGGAGTGGCAGGGCATTACTGCCGATGCATGGATCCTGCAGTTGGTATCCGCCAGACACACCATAGAATTTCTGGAGATTCCCCCAGACTCTCCACCAAACCGGTCGTCCTGCTCTTGAGACCAGGCTCTTCTCGTCAGAGAAGAAATCCAAATTCTCTTGCTCAAGGAAGCGATAGAGAGCGTTCCCCTCTGGCAAAGGGGAAGGGGGTTCTACTCCCACTTCTTCCTTGTTCCAGAAAAGTCAGGCAACATGAGACCCATTCTCGACCTGAGCAGTCTCAACCTGTTTGTTGAGTACAAAAAAATCAGAATGCTGACTCTCCAAAGCCTCCTTTCTCTCCTGCTGGAGAACCAGTGGCTTTGTGTTCTGGATATGCAGGATGCTTACCTGCACATTCCAATTTTCCCCAGCCACTGCTGGTTCCTGTGGTTTTGTTTCCAGGGGGAGCATTTCTAGTTCTGGGCCCTCCCCTTTGGTCTGTCTTTGGCACCTTGGGTCTTCACCAAGTCACTGGCGGTGGTGGCAGCCTTCCTGCATCGCCAGGGCATAGCAGTTTTCCCTTACCTGGCTGATTGGCTGATCTCAGCCCCTTCCAGGGATTATCTCTCGGAAGCTCTGCATTTCGTTCTGGATTTGTTTTCCAAGTTGGGGATTACTGTCAGTTTCCCCAAGTCATCTCTTTCCCTGATCCAGAGACTTCAGTTTATCGGTGCAGTCCTGGACAAGGTCCAGAGCAGAGCCTTCCTTCCTCCGGACAGGGTGGAGACTCTGGTCCATCAGCCTTCAGTAGTGGCCTCATCCAGGACCATTCCAGCAAGGGTGGTCCTTCGCCTTCTCGGCCTGATGATGACCTCCATCACTACCATTCCCCCGGCGAGGCTCCATATGAGAATCACTCATTGGTCCTAGCGGGTGCAGTGGGATCAACTCCTGGACCATCCGATCCTGGTATCGTTGGCAGTCCAAAAAGACTTGCTTTGGTGGAGGGACTCCTGCAACCATTCCTTGGGTTTCCTGTTCAGGAGTTCTGTCCCCTCGGCATCTCTTGACTACAGATGCATTGAACATGGGCTGGGGGGCACATTTAGGGGAACACCAAGCCCAGGGGCTTTGGTCCAGCTCAGAGGCATTGTTGCACATCAGCGTTCTGGAGATGAGAGCGATCTTGTATGCACTTCAGGCGTTCCAGACCCTTCTCCCCAAGGAATCACTGCTCATCCAGATGGACAACATGTCAGTAGTCTGGTATCTCAACAAATGAGGAACTCACTCCTACCCTCTCTGCAGGGAAGTGATGAGAGTGTGGAACTGGGCAGTCCTGCACGATCTTTCCTTAGTGACCGTGCATGTTCCAGGCATCCAGAATGTCCTGGCGGACAGTCTCAGCAGGTCTCGAACCGTCAGTCACGAATGGGAACTAAGTCAGGAAGTGGCAGAGTCTCTCTTCCTAAGGTGGGGGTGTCCAGAACTCGACCTTTTCGCCTCCCCATTCAACGCAAAACTTCACAGTTTTTTGCTTGTTCGTTCCAGGGCATGGTGTTTTCTGGCACAACGCATTGTCTCTCTCTTGGACAGGGACATTTTTCTATGCCTTCCCTCCGTTACCCATTCTCCAGAGGGTTCTCCTCAAGCTTCAGGCAGAGAAGGCACAGATGATCCTCATCGTCCCTCTCTGGCCGAGACAGATTTGGTTCCCGCTTCTGCAGCAGTTGGCAAAGGAACCACCGGTTCCACTTCCTATGACTTATGACTTCTTGACACAGAATCAAGGCCAGCTTGTTCATCTGGGGCTCAGGACTCTGCACCTTCATGCGTGGCTCCTGCAGATATAGTGGTCTCTCGCTTCGGGGTTTCCTTTTGAGTCGCCCAGATACTGGTTGAGGCTAGAAAGCCATCTACCCATTCCACCGATGCTATGAAGTGGAAAAGTTTTTTCATTTGGGCGGCTTCTAAAGACTGGAACCCTTTCTCTTGTTCTGCCCCACAAGTCATGGAATACCTCCTTCATCTTTCAGATTCGGGTCTATCCTATTCCTCCTTGAAGGTCCATCTTTTGGCTATTTTGACGTACCACGAGCTAGTGGATGGTAAACTCGTGGCTCAGTTGGAAGTCTTGAAAACATTTCTGAAAGGGATTCTCCATCTGAAACCCCCAATCCATAGCCCTACACCACCTTGGGATTTAAACTTTGTGTTGGAGAAACTCACTCTTTCGCCTTTTGAACCAGCGATGAGTTGCGATTTACACTTCCTGTTCTGGAAGATGTTGTTTTTGGTTACGGTTACCTCAGCTCAAAGAATTTCAGAGCTTCAGGCTCTGGTTTGTAATGAGCTTTATTTAATTTTCCAAAGGAACTGGGTGGTTCTCAGGACAATCCAAAGTTTTTGCCTAAGGTAGTGTCGGAGATCACACTGAACTAATCAGTGGAGCTCCCTGTATATTTTCCATCCCCTGCGAATAGAGGTGATGCACTCCTGCACACTATGGATGTGCATCATATTCTCCGATGCTGTATGCACCGTACGAAAGAGTTCCGTAAGGATGACCAATTGTTTGTCTCCTTTGCCCCCAGGTCTTTGGGCAAAGCTGTTTCTAAGCAGTGCCTGTCCAATTGGTTGGGCAATTGTATCCGCTTTTGCTACCAGAAGTATGACAAGCCTCTGCCGGGGTCCATGAGAGGTCATTCTACAAGGGGCATGGCTGCGCAACGTGTCAGCAGCTGATAGCTGTGCAGCAGCAACATGGAGTTCTGTCCATACCTTTACCAAACACTATAGTCTGGACATTGCTTCTAGGCGGAGGGCAGGTTTTGGGCTGGCTGTTCTGCAGGGCCTTCTGTCCAAGGCTGGCTCCACTCTGTGTTTTCCTTGGTTATTGGGAGTTTTTTCCCTCCTCCTCGGTTTCTCTCGGTCTCTCTTAGGAGGGACTGCTTGGGATTCAGTCCTATATGTGATGACCTACTGAAGGAACCCTCTCGAAGTAAGATAGTACAGTTACGTAGGAACTTACTGTAACACTAGATCTTTGAGAGAGGTTCCTTCAGTAGGTCATATTTTTCCCTCCCTCCTTCCCCCTGTTTATTTTGGGACTCCAGACTCTGTTTCTCTTGCTGCCAGGTCTCTTCCGGGTTCCAGCGGGAGAACTGGAGGGCGGGCGTGGGGACCACCCACTGTAAAGGGTCATGCTGACGTTGGTCACATGACATTGGTTGGGCGGTCCCCCGCCAGCTATTGCTAGAATAAGTCTGCTGTGCGGCCAGACTCCAGATTGCGCTAGTCCTATATGTGATGGCTTACTGAAGGAACCTCTCTTGAAGATCTACTGTTACGGCAGGTTCCTACGTAACTGTGTTTTCTCCCCCCTTTCAGTCCATGGGTCCTGAACTTAGATGACATGGAGCATCTGAGGCTGGTTTCCTCCCCAGTCTGCTAGGTGTTCCTATGGTGGATGGACCCTCTCGTTTTTTTCAGAGAGGTCCTCTTTTGGATCTTCTCTGCTCCGCAGATCCTCGTAGCTGATGCCTCGGGCTCAGGCTGGGTGGGGGGTGCATCTGGGTTTCACCCAGACTCGGGGGTTCTTATACCTGATGGAACCCTCTCTTCCTACTGACACAGGCCCTTCGGACCCATGTTCTCCAGGAGCAGCTAACGGGTCCAGGCGGTCCACCTCAACATTGTCGTTTATACTAGCCAGCACAGAGGGTCTCACTCGTCTCTTCCAATGCAGGGTGTTCATGAGAGTATGGTATGGGACCATAGTACTCAGTCCCATCCCCCCCGGTGGACCGCGTCCCCAGTAGGCGACATACTCTGGCCATCAGCTTCTGCAGTACTCAGTCCAGCATGCTCAAGTGGGAGCTCCTACCATCCATCGCCACTGTCCTTTTGATGGATGGGGTGGTCCAGAGCTGTACCTCTTTCCTGTGTCCCTGCACAACACAACCTGCCCTGTCTCTGCTTGTTAAAGCTGGGGCCTGGCAGTCTCTAACGAGATGTGTCATGTTATCCCTGTCCTGAAATGGGAGGTTCCTTTATGCTTCTCCTCCATTTCAATGGATGATGATTAAGCTCAGCGTAGAGGGGACCAGCTTGGTCCTGTTACCCGTATCGTGGCCATGGCAGATGTAGGTCTCCGCCACTGCTACAGTGAGTGCGGGATTCCCTGGCCCTTCCGCTTCAATGCAAGGACTTGTAGGCACAACGTCCGGGGACCTCAATCTATCCCATTTTCAAGTTCTGCGTCTACGTGCTTGGCTGCTGAAGTCTTAGCCCTTGCCTGGCTGGGTGCCTCACAGAGGGCAGCAGGCCTTCTTATTGCAGTTCAGATCCCTTCACTAGGACCAGTTTTGAATGCAGTGGTAAAGGTTTGCCCTCTGGTGGTCAGGCATTACAAGGACCTCTTTTCCTGCCCAGTGAACTGGGTTCTGGACTACCTACTGGACCTTTCGGGCTCTGGTCTTTGATACTCCCCCATCACAGTGTACTTCTTAGCTATCAGCCTTTCATGTGCCAGTGAGTGACCGCACTTTTTGGCTTAGTTGGAGGTGTCCTGTACTCTTCTCAGTGATATTCTGCATTTGAAGCTTCACTCTGTTTCCCCTTCCTGCTTGGGGTCTGAGTCTTGCCTTGAAAAAAAATTGACCTTGTCTCTGTCCAAGACAGCCACCACTTGTGGACTATGCTTTCTTTCTTGGAAAGCGCTCCTTTTAGAGTTTATTACATCTACTTGGAGATTCTCTGAGCTTTGGCTGTTTGGTATGTAGAGCCCTCTTGGAGTCTTCACATGGGGCTTTGTGCACTAGCCCTGTGTCTCTTCCTGTGGTTGTGTTTGACCTAGTGTGACGTAACCCTTTCGCCGAACAGTCTAGTCCTGAGCATGCCAATTTGGAGCAAGCACTGCTCATTACACTAGCCATGCGCAGGTTTCTAAAGTATTATCTGCTTTGGACTTAAAAGCACAGAAAGTCAAAGCAGCTTTTTGCTCCTTTCATGCCAAGTAGAAAGGGCGCTCAGGATTCAGCAATGTTTGTCCAAATGCTGACGCTTTGTGTTATATTTTGCTTCAACGAGCATGGCAAAGAGTTGCCAGGGACATTGTCAACTCATTCCATTAGTGGCATGGCTGTCTTTGTGCTCTGTTTTATAGGGCATCAGCTGCCAACATTTGTGCCGTTGCCATTTGGAGTGCCGTACATACCTTCGCAAGCACTAAAGTCTGGCCATTCACTCTCATCCCAGTACCATTTTGGAAGGGTTGAGTTACAGGGACCATTACCCTGAGTTTCATTTGGCCTTTCTCCCAGACTGTTTCCTTGCACTAGTAACTGCTTGGGACTCTTTCCTATGGAGTGACCTGATGACTGAGATACCCCCAAAGAAGACAGAACAGTTACATAAGAACTTACTGATACAGTAGATCTTCGAGGGGATCTCAGTCATCAGGTCTGCGTTCCCCTCCCTCCATCCCCCTTTTCTGGGGTTCTACTCTTGAGAATGGGTTATATGGTTTGTCCAGCCTTTTTACTTTGGCCTGGCAACTCTCTCTGTCCTCCGTTCCCTATGGCACAGGTGTGCTCCCATAGTCTCAGGGGAAAGAACTGAGGAAGGAGCGGGGCTGCTCACGCCTAAAAGGGGTTGGTGACGTCGACAGATGACGTCGGTGTGGGCGGCCCCAGTTGTACTGCTGAAAATCTTCCGTGTGCATCTTGCTTCTCTGACGGTGAAGTTGCATATGTGTGACCTGATGACTGAGATCCCTCGAAGATCCACTGTTACGCTAAATTCTTACATAACTGTTCTTTCTTTATGCCTCAGATTGTGTCTGAGGGGTTGGTATAAATGATTTGACAGGAAGTAGGAGATATCACATAACAGTCATTGCCATGACTGCCAAAAAAGTAATATTATGACACTTACTTGACTAGACCATTCCAGCATTTGCAGAATGGCACCAAGAGAGTTTCCAAGCCCTCCAGTTAGACTGTATAATTGCCTCACTAAGACATAGGTACAGTGCATATCAAAAGAGATGGGACTCTCTTGGTACACTGTTTATAACTGTGGAATGGATGACCTACCAATAATTAAGTTGAATGTACTGTACTGCCCTATCAGTGTACCATGACATTATTCATGATGAAATACCGTTGTATAATTGTACATTTCTAGATGCGTGGATATGGTTCACTATCCACACTCCTGCAGTTGCACTGGAATGGTCTGATTGGCCACATTTCTTTAAACTAAGCTCCTCCCACCACCTAGGCAGTATATCCCCTGACTCTACCCTCTGACATCAGATCTTTATTTCTGCTGGAAGAACAGGTCACCTCTTTTACGGCTCCCACTTAGGTTATAGTGCGCAATTGGTGAACTTTCTTTTCAAAGTTTTTGAGTTTGAGTTCTTCTGGTTTGCTCCTTCTACTCTCCTCAAAGTTCAGTGAAGGAGCAACAGAAGCCAGGATTTAAATTCTGCGTTCATGGTTGGCAGAATGTCGGCCACCACCACACAACACATGCATGTACCGCCTGGGTGGGCAACACAATGTGGCCTGTGCTTAAGCATGCTTCCTCAGTCCCTTGAGAACAAGAAGCACTGGCTCTTGCTGGGTTGGCCTCTGTAATGGGATCTGAAAGACTGCCCTAAGGGCCTCAAAAAGACCACAGCTGCTGTGGGGTTGGCTCCGCAGTTTGTGGCCCTTGAGGAGGAAGCGGCGGATGCCATGGAGGGCACCTCTTCTGTCTTGGTGCTATTCCTTAGGACCAGTGTTGGGGAGGCATTCATATGAGAATTCCGTGATATGTTTCTGGTGCTCCAGATTTAATGGGAAAGCCTCACCCACCATAACACAGTGGTGCCAAGTACATGCACCACCGATCCTGGGACCAGGAGTGACCAAGAGCCTCCCGATCCCTCAACTGGCTTGACCTTTCGACAGCTGTTGGGCATCCCTTGGCCAAGAGGCAAGTTAGGCAGGTCGAGGGTTCTTCAGTTCACTCTTCAAGCCAGTCAGTTTCAACTCCGGTCAAGCATGCTGCCAAGATCTTTCTTGAGCCTGTCGACCAGTTGTGGGACAAGGTCGAAGACTTGATCTTGTAGACCCCGGTGCTCCCTGTCCTCACCCAGGAGGATGTGGATTGGGCAACGTTCCCATCCGGTCTTTGGTGAGAGCAGCCTCCACCAGCAGTCAAGTCTTCCATGCCCATGTTATTTACTGTGGGCCAGCATGTGATTTACCACAACCAGCCAGAAGGCTTTCCTCAGCGTCGACTTGCTGGTCAATGGACGAAGTCTTGGTTGATGTTTTGGTTGAGGTGTTCCTGCTGTTGATCCCACTCAACTGGGAGGAATCGTTGTCAGCACTTCTTGACCTCGTCATCCTCAGATGAGGAGAGTCTCCATCGCGTGATACGCTGATGTTACGAGGAGCTTCTCTGGCAACAGTGGACCATCAGGGCAGGTTAGGGCTTTATCCTCTGGACCTGTGGTCACCTGGCCACCACCAAAGATACCCCTGCCAGTCCATGCCACACAGGTACCCCGTGCACCTGCTTCTTCATCTCATAGGGTGGAACCGCCACCACCACAGTCAATGGAAGGCACTCCAACAAAGGAGGCGCATTCAGCCACCGACTTCTCAGGCCAGTTGTCAGTGAGGATCACCCCAGGGGAGGATACATGGAAGGTCCGTAGCAAAAAAAAAAATAGTCACGGGCCTATCTTCGAGGATGTCTGTTCCATTAGGCCACACCTTTGGAACTATACTTGTGTCAGTGCTAGGACCACGTGGAAATCTTTGCTTACCAAGGACACCCACAACAATGTCGGCATTGGTATCTACATAAACATGGGCAGCCCCATCTCTCCTCAGCTCTTTTCCCACCATCAGTCATCCTCATCCAACCTGCTGTGGAAACATCAATAAATAAGCCATTGTCATTTTCTGTATTTTGATTTACAATAGTGTTATACTGTCATCTGTGCATGCCGCTGAAAGCAACTGTGAGTTCAAAGAGAAAATTTTCAAAGACGAAGCACACAAAGTATGTGTCTGCTGCCTAGACCTCTCACAATGTCTGAACCTGTGAGATCTGCCAGAGCTTTATTCAGGCTACTAGGCGATGCCGAAGAAAAGCATTGGAAACATTTCTCCTACAGAAAACTTTGGCAGCCATGGTAAAAGCCCAAAGTCAGAAATCTGTGTCTCCTACTCTCAACCAGATCATGGTCAATGAAGTCTGAAGACCGGGAGAGGGATCGGTCATCATCTCCACCCCCTTCATTGTCAGGCCATAAGCACAAGCACATGGTTAAGAAATATCCTCTTCCCCAGCAAGGTCCCACTCACTGCTGCGGCCTTCAGGTACTAAGCAAACTTCATCATTGACCGCTTCCGACAGTGGTGACGCTTACCCCCCCGATCATTGAGACACCAAGGTCATGGCTTGGCTCAGGCACTGTCGTACCTTCTATGGATGGTACATCACCATCATCGATGGGTCCCGGCCCATCTTCGACTTCAGTGGCCACAGCCCCTAGCCAGGGCATTGTTGACACACAAATGGTACAGGTGTAATATTTAGAGATGATATAACATATATCACCAGCCTTAGCTGTGCAGCTTGTGTTATCTTAAATGGATGGTATTGGTACTCGGCCCCCATCAATGCCATTTTCCAGTACACTACAAATACCTCCTTCTCAACCACCATCAGTGTCACCATTGCAGTCTTCTGTTCCTGTCATCAGCAGGGGGTCAACATCAAGGTGGAATGAAATCCTGACCTCATTATAGAGGAGGATTATGAAGAAGAAGGAGGTTATGAGGGGAGAACAGTATGTACCATGTTCCAGTTCTACCCTCTCCTCTTGTAGTGATGATTTTTGTGGTATATACATCAAGATCTCCTCCATAGGATCCTACTTTTCAGTCTGTGTTGCAGCAAGTGCAGACTGCCATGGGATTTGCTATGGAGGAGGAGGACTCCACAAAGAAAAATTTGATGGAGTTTTTGGAGGTACCCTATACTCCATCCATCCTTATTCTTCCAATTTATCCTACATTGGAGGATGCTACATTTGCTGCGTGGTAGAGGCAAAACTCTTTGCCAGCTGTACTTAGAAGGCTGACAATCAGTATCCTGCTCCTTCTGCCAAGCCTTATTATGCCAATCAACAAGAAACCAACTCAGTGGTCATTATGGCTTCTCTTGATATATCTAAAACACCTAAACACATGAGTACTCTGCCTCCTGACAAGGAATCCAGGAGAATGGATGTGATGGGCAAGCGGACCTATGCCTCTACCTCAGTAGGCCTTAGAATTTCAAGTTACCAGGCCCATATGATCAATTATACAATGGCATGAAAGAATGCTGACCTATGATTGGTCAGTCTGGGACTGGACCCATGATGTTATCCCAGTACAACATCACGGGTCTAGTCCCAACGCAGAGATGATTGCATCAGCTGTTATTAGAATCACTCCATGGGTCCACGCAGCCCCGCCTCGATCCCCGCTTGCAAGCCTTCAGTGTTCCCACCCGCCCTGCTCAAGCTTTCCTGAAGCTGAGTCGTTTTAACTGGCCCCTCATAACCACAACAACTTTTACAACTGCCATAATTTCCTGGGTCCAGCAGCTGAAATGCCATTGTTTAAAAAATGCCCCACAGTCTGTAAAATTCAAACTGCTGCAGTGAGCGGCATACGCTGGCACATCTCCTGCTGCCTGACAGGCCACAACTCACCGCTGCTGCTGATCGCTGTCCACAACTCACCGCTGCTTCCAGTCGCCTGACAGTGGTTCTCCTAAATGTCCAGTCCCGAAGGAAAATACAGATACGTTTTCCATCCCCATTCCTGCGATCCTCCAAGCACAACAACAGTTCAGCACATGCCTTTCACTTTTCAGAGCCACAATTAAAAATGGTCACGATGTCAAAATCTGTTTCAGCCCTGCATGTGCTAGTAGGTTAGGGGGTAGGGAGTTGGCCTGTAAAAAAAAATAAAAAGTACAGCTATAAGGTGTGTGTGTGGGGGGGAGGCACCTTAACAAAAAGCAACATTTGAAAGGACAGAGCTGCTAACCTGGGGAAGTCAGGAAGCATGTAGCAGCAGCACCTAGTGGACAAATAAGAAATTGTGCACTTTTTTTTTTTTAAAGATGTACTTCCACGTCAAAAAATTAAAAGAAAAATGTATTTTAAACATTTTTTAATCTTTTTTTTGTTGTTGTTAACAATTGAGCTCATTGTATAATAGAATATGCACTCTAGATGTGGATAGTGCTGGGACAACCCACACCTGGATGTTGACGACTCAGCTTGTGGCTCGTGCCTAGCCACCCCAGGCGTGAGGTTATCCCAGCACAACCCACACCCTGTCGTGCACTATTGCTCAAATATCAAACAAACCTGTGGAAAGCTACCAAAGCGGCAATCCAGGCTTTGCCAGGAGGCTTGGCCAAGAATTGATTAATACTTTTTAGTTCTGATGCTGAGGTTGACAAACATTTGCTATGCTTAGCTTATGATGTGTCGGATGCTTCTGCCAGGGCAGCTGCTTCTGGCATTTGCATGAGATGTTATTCTTGGTTTAGGTTTGCTGCATTTGTAAATGATGTACAGCAAGCTGTTTTGAATGCCCCTTTTAGAGGGAGCCAGCTGTTTGGCTGTGATGTTGAAGAAGCACTTAGATGCCTTCAGACATCAAAAATGACACTAAGATCTGTAAAATTTCTGTATCCCTTACCTGGTAGGGGATGTGGAAGGGGATTGTTTCATGAGCCTGTTGATAGAGTTGGCCGCCAAGCCCAGCGATGGCAAGGCTGAGGTAAAGGGCCCTTGCCAAGTCCCCTCCCTCCAGGCACCCATTATTATTATTATTTTTTATTATTTTTTTTTTTTTATGTTCCCCATGCTGACCGTTCCCCCCAGCCCCATCACCCCGGTGGCCTCTGGGACTTCCAGGATGCGCCCAGATAGCCAAGTGTGGAGCCTGCAGGAAACCGGTATCATCCTGTTGGTTGGCAGTGTTTCCATTTTTCTCCCTTGGCATGGAGAAAGGCATATGCAGTGGCGCCAATGGCGGTACCAGGCGTGCTCCCATGTGCAGCACCCCAGGCATCTGCCCCACCTCTGACCCCCCCACCATTGTAGTGTCAGTGTGCCAACCCTCAGCCACCGCTAGGGGCCAGGCTGACACCTGCCACTGATCCCCTCCCACCCCGGAGGAGGAGAGCAGTCCTTGGGACTCTCAGTCCTCTTCCCTTCCCCGGCCGACCCTCCAACACTGGAGGTTGCTCCCATTCTCGGGTCGTTGGAACAGCAAGCGGTAACAGTACTGCTGCGCCAGCGTGCCAGCTCAGGTGCCCATTCTAAAACATCCAAGGCCATTGAAGCTGCCCCCACCAGTTCAGCCTGGCTCGATTCAGATTACTCCTACACCACTGTTGCTTCTAGGGCTGATGGTAGGGGGCAGGCTCTCCCTACCTCTCAAACAATGAAAGGAGATTAATACAGACTAATGGGTCCTGGAGATAATTGCAAGGGGGCATGCTCTGGAGCTGTTAGAAGCTGTGTAAGCAAAACAGAGCCGCACTAAGGTGGACGGAGGTGCTCAGTGACAACAGACTATAACAGAAATCACAAGTCACGGCACTGCTCACCTTTAGCACAAAAAACAAAGGGAGTGTCCAAACAAATGTGTCATCAAAATCTCCTTTTATTGAGTCACCAACAAAAACAACTGACCTTCCTGGGTCAGGGAGAAGAAAAACTGAGCTCTGACATTTCACCTACAAGTGGCTTTATCAAAGATAGTGCCCTCCAGTGGTTTGTCTCTTTTATAGCACCAGTAAAATATCACATGATTAACAATTAAAGTGCTCGTAGGACTTGACCAGCACTGTCTGAACTGGTTACACAACTACCTGTCGGGCTGTTCCCAACAGGTCAAGTGTAGAGGTGCAATCTCTAGGTCGCTTCCTCTAAATGAGGGGGTTCCACAAGGCTCGATCTTGGGCCCACTCCTGTTCTCCCTATTCATCAACGACCTCCATGACTACTGTGGGTGTAGCTCCATGGTGCAGTACGCTGATGATGCTGTCCTCTACAGAACTGCGCAGCACCTTGATGACCTAGGGCCATTGCTCCAGTCAGACTTTACCAAGGCGAAAGCCTGGCTAGTTGAAAACCATCTGGTCCTCAACCCTAACAAGACCAAAGTGCTCCTGTTTGGTCCAAATTCCTTGGGTCCTTCCCGGGCCCACCTCCTCACACTTGTCGCTGTATCTGGCTCCACAATCGAGGTGGTGAAATCCTTAAAATACCTGGGCCTCACCCTAAAGCCACATGTGGCTCTAGTGTCAAAAAACATTCACCAAAAACTCGGCCTGCTCTATCAACTAAGCGCGAACATGATACCTGAGACTAGACTGGCAATCGTGCAGAGTATACTCCTCCCAACTCTTACCTGCTCTGCCGCAACAGTATTGGGCATAGCAAAACTTGACCACTCTAGATTACAAACTTTGTACCATAAAATTGCATGGTTCGCCATGAATGCCCATCCAAGGACCCACCATTGTGAAGCCCTCGCGTCGCTCAGCTGGCGCCCCCCACCCCCGATACACAGGCTCTAGTACCCCCTGTTAAGTTGGACGTTTAAGCTTCTCAATGTTGAGCCCCCTGCAGGACTAACAGGCAAGCGAGCCCTAAAGAAACCCAGCCGACTACTCAGGACCTCAGGTAGAAAATTCCTGGACCAGCCTAGGACCTGCTCTGTGGCTGCCAGTAAATAATTTGCCCATATCGCCACTGTGCAATGGAATAAACTCTGCAGACACCTTCAGGAAGCACCCTCCTTCACTACCTTCCAGAAAGGTCTGTGGGCACACCTCCTAAACCACAACCCCTGCTGCTGTCCCATATGCTAGCCAACTCTCCCTTCGTGGTTCTGTCCAGTAAACCCTTTGCCCTAACTCTGGCAGCTGCCACTGATGAAATGTGTAATTGTGCTGTAAATACCTCCCTCTTCAATGAATTCTGTATAACTGAATACTCTCTTTGTATTAATGTGTTATGTCTAGCACTGTTCACCTTTATGTATTTGCACTGTTTCTTTTGTAACTAATGCCGGCTCACCCTGAAAAAGGGACCTTCAGGGTCCAGTGGGCTTACCCGGTTAACAAAATTTTATAAATAAATAAAAAAATACATCTCATTTTCTAGGGGTGTCCTTATCAGTCAAGTAATGACATACAAGACATAACAGTAATTCATTCATAGAGAGTGCATGTGACCAGTACTTGGTTATTAAAGTGTAAAAGACATTTACAAACTACATATTACCTACTAGACAGACTCATTTAAAACTCCCATCTATAATTGCTCCTTTGTTTGTCCATAGAATTCATCTAGAACCATAGTACCTTACAGTCTATTTACTTGACTTGCAAAGGGCAAAAGAGGGGAGTAACAGAAGGTTCGGGTAACCCCTTATTGAAACCTTCACTTGTGATGACACTAGCCATTACTGCCATTTCAAGAAATGACTTACGCTTATCAAGAGGAAACTACCAATAAATATGTGGTAGCTGTACCAACCAGATAGGGTACCAAGAGGTGAAGAAAGGGGTGGGGCAGGAGAAAAGGGGGGGGGAGGAAATGGGGAAGAGGCCTAATGTCTTCTATTCTACAGCTGTTAGAGGCCTCTGCAGAGCATACTTCACCTCCTGCCACTTATCCTCCAGGACATTTGTCCCTTCTGAAAGAAGTGCAGGCTTTGATAAACAAACATGCTGTAAAACTGATTCCTCCTTGCCAGCAGAACAGAAGGTTCTATTCCAGATACTTCCTGGTTGCCTGATGGACATGAGATCTGCTGCCTGTCTTGCACCTGAGATACCTATATTTCTACATAGAATTTAAGAAATTTTGCATGGTCTCACTGCAAGCTCTGATTTCCTTGTTGCAAACAGGAAACTGGCTGTGCTGCCTGGATATGAAGGATGTTTACCTTCATGTCAAAATCTGAGGAAGCTCTCAGACAATATCTCTGCTTTATGATGCTGGAGGGGAAGTATTACCAATTCAGGGTATTCCGTTTGGCTTGTCTTCTGCATCACGGGTCTCTACAAAATGTTTGGCAGTTGTAGCAGCCCTGTATGTCTTCCCATATCTGGATGACTGGCTCTTGAAAGCCAGCTCCAGGGAACATATGCTACACACCCTGTGTCGGACACGATAGTTGTTCAACTTAGGAGTAACAGTGAATGTGCCAGAGACTGCAGTACATGGGGGGGGCAGTCTTGAACTCAGAAAAGGGCTGTGGTTTCTTACCCCAGGACAGGGCAGAAAACCTGATTACTCAAGCCACATTGCTATACAACAGTCCTCAAGACCCAGCCAGAACTTTTCTACATCTTCTGGGGCTCATGGCCAGCCATTGTCACTGTGCCACTAGCCCACTTACACCTGAGGATTCCTCAATGGACATTAAAGGTCCAATGGGATCTGCTGACGGACGAGCTGGACCACATGGATCTTCCTGGACTAAAAGTCTCCACCACTCATTCACACTAATGGGACTATGCTGGAGGCATTAGAACCCAGCAGGAGCCAAAAATCTTTAAGAGAGCCGATGCCGAGGTAGGACCGTGCATGCGTGGCACCGTGAGGCTGTCTCACGCCTGTATAGGCTATCTTGGCATCGACCCTCCAACTGCCACAGTTCCTTTTTTCCCACTGTCAAATGTGCTTCATTAACAATGTTGCTTACCTGCTGGCAGTCAAATCTTCACATCAGTATGTCAGCAGCTTTAGTTGATCTTTCTTCGAGAGGGTTCCTTCAGTAGGTCATCACATATAGGACTGGTGCCACCTGGCGTCGGGCCTCACGGCAGACTTTTCTAGCAATACCTGACGGGGGACTGCCCACCCGACGTCACGTGACTGACGTCAGCGCGACTATATAGTGGCCCGGTCCCAAGCCCGGCCTCAGTTCTTTCCTGCCATCGCCTCATGTCAGTCGCACTGCAGACTTCCATATAGCGATCGTCGTGAAAGTGTCTCACATCGGAATTTTCTTCGCTAATTTTGCTAACGTTTCAAGTTCAATTATTGATGTCTTCTCCTAAGAAGGAGTGCTCGTCCTGTGACACGCAGATCCCGCACAAAGACGGTCACCTCAAGTGTATCCTCTGTTTAGGCCCGGACCATTTGGTCTCCTCCTGCCCTTAGTGCCAGACCTTTAACCAGGCCACAAAAAAGAGGAGACAGCAGGCTTTGGAGGCCCATCTGCTAATAGCCCTCCTGGCTTCCCTCGAGAAGAAGGATCGGCATAGACATTCTTCGTCTGAAAAGTCTTCTCCTTCTAAAAAACAATCTAGGGAGCGCTCCGCGGACGACACAGGCCCCTCGGCGAAGCAGGCCCAGCCGCGCCCACAAAGTGGATGGTAAGTCTGGTAAATCTAGGGTGGATCAGTGCGTCCTCGGCTCCTCCTCGACTGCACCGCCTCGGCTGATGAGTCTGCTCCTCCGAGGACTGTGCGGCCAGTAAGACGACTACCCAGGCTGTGGTGTACTGCCTGCGCTGGTCGAGCAACTGGCCAGGGCCCCCACTCCACCACTATGTCAGCCGGCCCTGATGACTGCACGGCACGCGTCTCCTTCAGGGCCTGACAGCACCTCACCCGACATCTGGCGAAACCAGAGGGAGAAAGCCCCTTTCCCTTCTTCCTCGCCTGTACCCTCCAATTCACCAGCGGGTACCTCCAGCGACGACAACAGAGAGCCCCTCGACTCTGTTGATGCTTCAGGGTCTGCTCCGTTTTCCCCTCTCAGGGTCAAGGAGAAGGAGGCTCCTCTTTGGCCATCCAGTCTTACTGTAGAGGCCCCTCCTCCGCCTTCCAGTGGGCTCCCGGCACCTTCTCCTACGCCAGTTATCCCAACAACAGTCCCGTAGCTGGGACTGGTTGTCCGGCCTCTGCCTGTGGCCCCGACGCCAGATCAGGTCCTGCTGCCGGGGCCCCTATGTCCAGCTCCGATGCCGGCCCCTCTTCCGGCACCGGATCAGGTGGTGCCAGTTCTGACGTCGGTTCCCCTGATTTGGGCTGACCCTCAACCGATTTATACAATGGCTTGTCCGACGTGGGTACCCCTGATGCCAGATCTGATGACAGGGATTTATACCAGACCCCGAACTGTCCCGCATTACCCACAGGGGTATCCTGGGGGCCACTACCCGGGGGCCCCACTCCGGACTGGAGTCATTTTGGGCAGTTCTACCCTGGATCCAATCCCTACTTGAACTTTCAGGGATACCAAGGTTATTACCCTCTACCAATTACTCCTCCTCCTCCCCCTCTGCCTGCTCCACCAGCCCCCCTCCTTCTCCGGTTACCCCCCATTTCAAGGCTTTACTCCAGTCTTGGTGGCAGCGGGCACGGTCGGAGTTGGTCTCGGACCTGGAGACTAGGCTCCCACAACCGCGGTCTCCCAGGTCTCCTTCCCCTAGCAGTTGTTCCATTACCACTGTCCATGTCTTGGGGAAGACTCGGCAGGACGTTTCCCTTCTGGATAACAGACGTCATCCTGTCGAGGAGGCAGATGAGGATAGTTCAGAGGGGGTGGACAGTTCCTCAGAGGAGGTCCTGGAGGACCCCGAAGGGCCGAAAGGCAAGGTTTCCCTGAAGTCTCCACCAGAGGACCCTGCCTTTTCCGACCTGCTGAGGTCCACAAAGGATTACTTCAACTGGGAGTCGGAGGAACAGGACCCTATGAGACAGAGGCTCACGGAGCATCTCAACCTAGAAGCTGTGTCTCCAGTCCCCATTCCTCCCTGGATGGCACCTCACCACTACCATCTTGCAGATGCCTCATTCCCTCCTGGCTGTCCCCAAACGAGTGGACAAGATTTAACGGGTGCCAAAGGATGCCCCATTCTTGAAGGTGCATCCCAAGGCTGACTCTGTGGTCATCTCTGTGGCTCATGATTGCTCCTCAACACCAAAGCACATGAGCACCTCTCCTCCTGACAAAGAGTCGAGGCAGATGGACCAGTTCGGGAAAAAGATATACCCGTCGGCCACGTACGCCCTTTGGTCACTTAATTACGTGGCCCACATGGTGTCCCACCAAAAGGCTACCTTGGCCAGGCTGAAAGCACGAGTCCAGTCCATGGACCCCTCTCCTTTGAAGGAGGAACTTGCCAAGGATCTCCGCCTCTCCAGAGTTTCTGTAGGCAAGCCTTACGTGCCACTTATGACTCCGTTGACTTGGTGGCTTGTACCTCGGCAACTGCCATTGCCCTCAGATGGCATTCCTGGCTTCGTCTTTCCGGACTCACCAATGAAGTCCAGTCGGCGATTCGGGACACCCCTTTCAGGGGCTCGGTACTTTCTGGTGGGGACACCAAAGACATTATCACAGACTTACAGGACAAGGGCCTTGCACTTAGGTCTGTGAGGTCAATGTACCAATCGGGCTCCCAACAGCAGCAGCAGCCCTTTCGGAAAAAGACCTGGTGGCAAGAGAAAGAACGCTCAGGCACGCTGCCAAGGGAAGCATAAGGACATGGGTACAGCCACCCCTCCTGCTTCCAAAAATCAGAGACGTTCAGGAGGGTCTCCCCCCGAACGTCCCTCCACTTCTTGACACCCCAGCCCCACCACCTCCCAGTCTCACGACGGAGAGCAGTTGGGGGAGGTTCCACCCTGCCACACCAGAGTGGAGGCCATACCTCTGACAAATGAGTCTCAGAACTAGTGTCCTTCGGATACACCATAGAATTTCAAAATTCTCCGAGACTACTTCCACAGAAGTCCTCCTGTTGTCGGAACCAGGCCCTCCTAGTTCATGAGGAGGTAACCCGCTCTGCTAAAGAAGCAATCGAGCAGGTCCCCTTCGGGCAAAGGGGAAAGGGATTTTACTCCCACTCTTTCCTGGTTCCACAAAAGACTGGGAACTTCAGACCCATACTCAGCCTAAGTCAACTAAATCAGTTTGTCGAGTACAAAAAATTTAGAATGCTGACACTCCAGAGACTCCTCCCTCTCCTCATGGAGAACCACTGTCTCTACGCCCTGGATATGCAAGATGCCTACCTGCACATCCCCATCTTCCAAGGGGAACACTTTCAGTTCCGAGCATTCCCTTTTCATCTGTCTTTGGCACCATGGGTTTTTACCAAGTGCCTGGCGGTGGTCGCGGCGTTCCTATGCTACAGGGGTGTTGCGGTTTTCCCTTACCTGGATGATTGGTTGATTTCAGCCCCATCCAGGGATTCTTTGTTGGAGGCTCTTACCTTTTTCCCTGGACCTTTTCAGCAGACTAGGGATCACTGTCAGTGTTCACAAGTCATCCCCTTATCCCTAGCCAGAGACTTCAGTTCATTGGGGCAGTCCTGGATACAGTTCAGTGCAAAGCCTTCCTGCCTCCAGACAGGGTGGAGACCCTTATCTGTCAGGCCTCCAAAGTGGCCTCCCACAGAACCATCCCAGCACGGGAGGTCCTGCGCCTTCTGGGCCTGATGGCGGCCTCTGTCACAACCGTTCCCCTAGCAAGACTTCACATGAGGGTCACTCAGTGGTCATTGCGGGTGCAGTGGGATCAGCTCCTGGACGACCTGGACCATCTGGTTCTGGTCTTCTCTGCGGTTCAGAAAGAATAGCAGTGGTAGATGGATTCTCGCAATATTTCTGTGGCACTTCCCTTTCGGAGCCCTGCTCCACTAGCTACCCTCACCACAGATGCCTCGAATATGGGTTGGGGAGCTCATCTCGGGGAGCACCAAGCCCAGGGACTATGGTCCGGCTTGGAGACTTCTTTGCACATCAGTGTTCTGGTGTTGAGGGCGATCCTGTACGCCTTACAGGCCTTTCAGACCCTACTTCCAAAGTGATCACTGCTAATCCAAATGGACAGCATGTCAGTAGTTTAGTATATCAACAAACAAGGAGGAACCCCATTGTACCCCCTGTGCAGGGAGGCGACGCGGGTGTGGAACTGGGCAGTCCAGCACCATCTGGTCCTTGTGGCCGTGCACGTTCCGGGCATTTTAAACGTCCTGGCAGACAGTCTCAGCAGATCTCGGACCCTAGCTCACGAGTGGGAACTGCATCAGGAAGTGGCGGAATCCATCTTCCAACGTTGGGGGTGTCCGGATATCGACCTCTTCGCCTCCCAATCCAATGCAAAGCTTCCCAGGTTTTGCTCGCTTGTTCCAGGGCACGGTGCTTTCTGGAACGACGGATTGTCTCTTATCTTGGATAGGGAAATTTGTGTACGCATTCCCTCCATTTCCCATTCTGCAGAGGGTTCTGCTCAAGCTTCAAGCAGAGGAGGCAAGGATGATTCTCATCGCTCTTCTCTGGCCGAGACAGATCTGGTTGCCGCCACTACAGCAGCTTTCCCAGGAACCACCGGTTCCACTTCCAGTGACTCACGACCTCCTGACCCAGGATCAAGGTCGACTGTTGCACCCGGGGCTCAGGACCCTGCACCTCTGTGCATGACTCCTGCAGACATAGCGATCTCCCATTTCGGGGATTCCTCAAGTCATCATTGAGTCTAGAAAGCCCTCTACCCATTCCACTTACGCTATGAAGTAGAAGCGGTTTTGCGTTTGTGCGACTGCTAATGGTTGGAATCCCTTCTCTTGCTCGGCCCCACAAGTCATGGAGTACCTTTCACTTACCAGACTCTGGTCTGTCCTATTCTTCTTTGAAGGTCCATATCTCGGCGTACCACAAGCTGGTGGATGGTAAACCCGTGACTCTGTTGGAGGTCTCAAAAACCTTTCTGAAAGGGATTCTCCACGTGAAACCCCCCATCCGTAGCCCAACTCCTCCTTTGGACTTGAACTTCATCCTGGAAAAGCTCACCCTTCCTCCTTTCGAACCAGCTATGAGCTGTGATTTGCGCTTCCTGTCTTGGAAGCCCCTTTTTCTTGTGGCTATAACGTCAGCCCAAAGAATTTCGGAGCTTCACGCTCTAGTCTGCAAGGAGCCCTATCTAATTTTCCATAGGGACCAGGTGGTCCTCAGAACACATCCAAAGTTTCTTCCCAAGGTGGTGTCAGAAGCCACGCTGAATCAGTCAGTAGAACTTCAGGTGTATTATCCATCCCCCTCTAACAGAGGTGAAGCACTCCTTCATACAATGTATGTCCATCGGATTCTCTGTTGTTACACCCACCGGACCAAAGAGTTCCGCTCTTGCGACCAGTTTGTTTCCTTTGCCCCGAGATTGAAGGGCAAACCGGTTTCTAAGCAGGGCCTGTCCAAATGGTTAGGCAACTGCATTAGATTCTGTTATCAGAAGTACGAAAAGCCTCTGTTGGGTTCTATCAGTGGTCATTCTACTAGGGGCATGGCTGCTTCCGCAGCCTTTCTACGGAACGTTTGTGCTGCCGCTACTTGGAGTTCTCTCTGTACCTTTACCAAGCATTATAGCCTGGACATTGCTTCTAGGCGGAGGGCTGGTTTTGGCCTAGCCATCCTGCAGGACCTTCTGTCCTGGACTGGGTCCATTCTGGATTCCAGTTTTTTCCGTTGGAGTTAGTTTTCCTCCTCCCTGGTTTCTCTCGGTCTCTCCTTGGAGGGACTGCTTGAGACTCTGTCCTGTATGTGATGACCTACTGAAGGAACCCTCTCGAGGTAAGATAGTACAGTTATGTAGGAACTTACTGTAACAGTAGATCTTCGAGAGAGGTTCCTTAAGTAGGTCATATTTTTCCCTCCCTCCTTCCCCTCATTTGTGTAGTGCAGGGACTCCAAATCCTGTTTGTTCTTCTGTCAGGCCTCTTCCTGGCTCCGGCGGGAGAACTGGAGGGAGGGCGTGGGGACCGCCCACTATATACAGTCACACTGACGTCAGTCATGTGACGTTGGTTGGGCAGTCCCCCGTCAGATATTACTAGAAACGTCTGCCGTGTGTCGCGACGTCAGGTGGTGCCAGTCCTATATGTGATGACCTACTGAAGGAACCTCTCTCGAAGATCTACTGTTACGGTAAGTTCCTACGTAACTGTACTTTCAATATTCAATTAGTTTTAGTTATCCTTAATAGTATTTTTTATTTTGGGGAAAAAAAAAGAGAGAGAGAGAGAAAATAAGAATTTTCAGTCTGCCATCGACGGAGTCGACTATGAACGTGCCGGTGATGGTAGAGAGACATCGCTTGAAAGCTGTTCCGGCAGTGGGGCTGGGTCCGGTCCACCGCCCTTTTCGGAGGGGGGTCTGACCATGGTCAGTCCAGTGTTCGGGAGTAGGGACGGTCCTTCGAAAGCACAAAAAGAAGCGGGCGTGTTCCCAGTCGGGGACCAGGCACCGCTCAGCCTCGAGCTCTTTTTCCTTCCACCGGTCGAAGAAGAAGCAGTACTGCTCGAGGTTGCCTTCTGGTATGTCTTCGCGGTGACTGGCGGTAGTGGGGGGCAGTAGGCCGACTCCTTCGGGGTCCCTTGTGGCCTCTGTCCCTGGTGGCCACAGTTTTCAACATCGGAGCCCCTCCCCACCTCCCAGTGGGACCTCCGGTGAGCAGTTTCATCACTGATACTCTCTTATGGAGCAGTGGGTTCAGCGACTGTCCTGACTGCCCCTTCCAGCGGACTCAGACCCTGGGCCTTCTGGGCTAGGGGCCGTTGGTCTGCGGTTAGGTCAGGTAGAGTGTGCGGTGCCTTCTCCAGTGCCGTCAACGCCGACCCCTCTTGACTTTCCCCCTCACATGGCTGCGGCGCAGGGGCTGGCGCAGGTACTGCATTCACCTCCTCCTCTTTTCAACACTTACAGGGAGTCTCCAGTGGTGCCGTGGCCTTCGGGCATCCCAATGGCGGGGTTGGGGACCCCAGGTCCTCACCCGGTGCTGGCACTGAATTGGGTGCCAGGTTCTCGACACTGATTCCAGGAATGGCGCATCCAGCATTCCATCCTCCTTTTCCTACCTTTGCTGACCCTTCTGGGGTATAGGGGGACTTTGATCCTGATCTACGTTTGTCAGAAGACGTGGGTGAAGACTTGTTTTACTGGTTAGAAAGTAAGTCTTCTACATCAGCTGAGCCTGTGGTCAAAGATCTTTCTTTTAAGTCTCTGCTGAAAAACATGGGATCCACCTTGGCCCTTCAGACCTCTGCTGTGGACCCTGGAAAGCTTTTGCGCCACAGTATCTACATGTCCCTGAGATACCTGTAGACCTGACACTGCCAGTGCAACCCTCTTTCAAGACCCTTTCACAGGTGGTATGGGACGAACTGGCACTTA
This sequence comes from Neoceratodus forsteri, assembly GCA_016271365.2. Taxonomy (NCBI): domain Eukaryota; kingdom Metazoa; phylum Chordata; order Ceratodontiformes; family Ceratodontidae; genus Neoceratodus; species Neoceratodus forsteri. The sequence continues at coordinate 1,819,907,374 of CM057449.1, read as the reverse complement.
TTCCTTCCGTGGCTAAGTCTATACGTAGAAAGTACGTCCCTCCTAAAGACAGGCCAGTCGTTGACTCTCAACGATTTGCAGATGCCTTGGTGGTACTGGCGGAGAACGACAAAGCCTTGCTCCCCAAGGAATCCACAGCACATCTTGTGAATAAAGAGTCTCATAAGATTGACACTGTGGGGAAATGGATGTTTGCGGCAGCAACCCTAGGCATGCGCATTGCTAGCTACCAGGGCCATTTCTCTCAATATGAGTACACTCTCTGGCACTGTCTTAAATCAATGGTCAAGAACCTCAAGGAGTCTGACGTCAAGACGGAGCTTCTGCAGACCATTACCAAGGGCATAGAGTCCAACAATCAACAGCTAAAAGCTGTTATGGACGCCTTTGACACTGCCTCTAGGGCAGCAGCAGCCAGAATTTGTACCCGGCAACATTCCTGGCTCAGAACCTTCAGGCTTCTCGTGTGATGCTCAGCACAGAGTTTTGAATTTTCCCTTTGACAGTGTTTATCTGTTTCACCCACAAGTGGAGCAGGCTCTGGAGGCCACTCAGAAAACCAGGACCACCATTAAAACTGCCAGGCTGGCTCCTGCCACCCCTTAGAGGGGTGGGAATCGCTGACAGTTTCATAACAGGCAGTCCTTTTGAAGTAAGGGACGAAGAGTCTTTAGCAAGAACCAAACCACTCAGCCGCAAAAGAAAACACAGCAGAAGGCACAGGCCCCAAAAGCACCCAGTACCACCCTCTGAAGACCTGGCCCCATCTGAGCTGTCCAAGGTAGATACCGTTTCAGCAGTAGGAGGTCGTCTGACTCGGTTTTACAACTAGTGGAAATCCATTCTCTTCAAATAGCCTTTGGCAGGGCTACCTGCCACCCGAGGCAACTGCGGCGGTTCAGAAGCCCGCCAGCTGCCCCTACTCCTGTGACCCGGCCAGGAGCTCTTCTCTTCAGATAACCTTTGAGCAGGGCTACCTGCCACCTGAGGCAGCTGCAGCGGTTCAGAAGCCAACCGGCTGCCCCTACTCCCGCGACCCGGCCAGGAGCTCCTCTCTTCAGATAACCTTTGAGCAGGGCTACCTGCCACCAGAGGCAGCTGCAGCGGTTCAGAAGCCCGCCGGCTGCCCCTACTCCCGCGACCCGGCCAGGAGCTCCTCTCATCAAATAGCCTTTGAGTAGGGCTACCTGCCACCTGAGGCGGCTGCGGCAGTTCGGAAGTCCGCCGGCTGCCCCTACTCCCGCAACTCGGCCAGGAGCTTCTCTCTTCTGATAGCCTTTGAGCAGGGCTACCTGCCACCCGAGGCGGCTGCGACGGTTTGGAAGCCCGCTGGCTGCCCCTACTCCCACAACCCGGCCAGGAGTTCCTCTCTTCAGATAACCTTTGAGCAGGGCTGCCTGCCACCCAAGGTGGCTGCGGCGGTTCGGAAGCCCACCAGCTGCCCCTACTCCCCCAACCCAGCCAAGAGCTCCTCTCTTCAGGTACTCACTCTGCCTAAGCCCGGGGCTGCTAACCGAGAAGCCGATTGGTCACGGCTCCTCAGTGCCAGCTCCTGATTGGACACTGAATTCCTGCCTGCCCACCATTGGCTGCTGCCCTCCTACAGTGCCAAAGCTGGAAAACTGCTTGGTTTTCTCCACTGGTGGCTATCTGTAGCCTAGTTTTCAAATTACTGTACTTCTCTTTTTTGGATGTCTGCCTTGATTAGACTTGTTTTTAATTTATGCCCTGTAAGCAAACTGTATGCCTTGAAATCAAACTGTTCTGTAATGCATCGCAGTGTGTGGCTTGTGTAAGCTGTGTCCGTGGCGCAGCATAATTTTACCCTAGAATCCACTTGCCAAGTGTTTTACAACTGTGCTCTGTGTGCTAAAAACACTATACTGCCTCTTATTCTTCCTATCCTCTCCCCGCTGCCTGGTCTGTTTTCTCTCGCTCTCTCTCAGCTAGCCATTTTGCGTTGTTTGCTTCTTTTCCCCCCTTCTTTTCTCTCCTTGTAACCTGGCCCTTGCAAACTGCACCAGACTGCTTGTGCCTAGCTAAATCTGCCACCTTACCCCTGGCTCTCACTGTCCACCCCCACTAAATTTTTCTCTTTGTCTTCCCGCCTGATTTAGTGTACAGCTCCTTCATGAATCTTTGTATTTAATTTCCCTAACCTTTTCTTTCTCCCCCTCTCCACAGATAGCCTTTGAGCAGCGCTGCCTGCCACCCGAGGTGGCTGCGGCAGTTCAGAAGCCTGATGGCTTCCCCTACTCCTGCAACCTGGCCAGGAACTCCTCTCTTCAGGTACGCACACTGCCTAAACCCGGGGCTGGTAACTGAGAAGCTGATTGGTCATGGCTCCTCGGCGCTAGCTCCGGATTGGACACTCTGAATTCCCGCCTGCCCATGATTGGCTGCTGCACTTCTACAGTGCCAAAGCCAAAAAACTGCTTGGTTTTCACCACTGGCGGCTATCTGTAGCCTAGTTTTCGGCCCTCCCACCACCCCACCTTCATTAATAAACGTGTGTTCTCCTCCCTTTGCCATTGTCTCTCTCTCATTGGCTGGAAACCTTTAGCATCCACCCCCAGGCTCCCTGACCTTGGCTGCTTGAGACAAATCCCCTTATCTGCCAGGTACTTCCCTAAGACTGTAGTATCTTTGTCCACAGTGCTTTTACACCAAATTTGTAGTGTGCTTTGGAACTATTCCTCATGACAACAAGGTTCTTCCGTTGCCTGTAGTGTCTTCCTTTGAGTGCTAGTACATCTAAGGTGGTGTGTTTCTTTGTTATGCTGCCCTACAGTAACACCCTCAACATATCTGCCCCACTGATAATCCTTTTCTTTCTTATTCCACTTAGCTGTGACTGCATAGCTACTGCTGCGACCCACAAACTCAGCCCTGCAGCTAGAGATGTTCCCTGGAGCACTGCATCCTGCAGTACAACCTATACCTGCCATGTATCACAACCTCAGTGGTAACCTCAATAATCCTAGGCTGTGTGCCCCACGTTTCTTGTGCCTTGAAATAATCTCCCTACTGGTAAATCTTCTACAGGAGACAGGTTAAAGCAACTAAACTTTTGCAAACTATCTTGCAAGGATTACCTTTCTCATACTACTACTTGCTGGGAATGTTCACCCAAACCCTGGACCCCCTATACTATCCTCCAAGCAGCCACGTAGACTAGGGTCCTTAGTGATTGCCGCCATTAACATACATAGCCTATTACCCTAGCTTGATGACCTGCACACCTGGGTGACACAGCATAAACCTGACATCATAGCTCTTAATGAAACCTGGCTCTCCCCCAGAATCCATGACGATGCAGTATCCATCCCTGGCTTTGTCCTTTTCAGACTAGACCGAATTGGTAAACATGGCAGTGGGTGCCCTATCTACCTGAGGGATTCCCTCAAAGAACAAGTCATCCCCACAACTTCCCTAATAAGAACTCTCAAATGTTGGCAGTCAAAATAATCCTGGGACAGCAAAGTAAGACTCTCACTATTATATCTGTGTATATTCCCCCTCGTGACCAAGCAGCAGGTTTTAAAATGTTACTGATTTCCTTGACAGACACCCACACCATAGTGAGACAATTGTCATGGGTGGCTTTAATGTGAACTGGTTGGCCCCTGAAGCCTGTGTGAACAAAGACGCCATTGCAGCAATTGATGCAACCCAAATGGTCACATCCGCCACAAGATTCAACTATAGAACTGGTCGTAGTACTCTGCTTGACCTGATCCTCACTACCCACCCTTGGAGAATCGCAAACACTCAAGTTCTCCCAGACTCTCTTAGTGACCACTCCCCTGTTATCTGCCAATGGACAAACAAGGCCCCAAGTCAAAGCCCACCTTTTGCTACCAGCGTATACTCAAAAAAGGAAAGCTTCCCCAACTCATTGCTGCACTCTCACAGATTGACTGGCCACCCCTCGACTCTGTGAGCTGCATCAGTCATGCCCTCAACTTCTTTATTACCCGGTTTAACAGTGTCTGTGATAACTATGCCCCTCATAAAAAAAGAAAAATCAGATCCATTAACAATCCCTGGATTACCCCTGAACTAATTAACATGATGAAGCACCGGGATAACCTCTGACACCGTGCGTTGGCATCTGGGCAAAAACCTGACATGCAGCAGTATAAAAGGCCAGGAATCAGTGCACACAGGCTATATGGAGAACCAAGAGTGAATACTACAAGCAGGAGTTAACTGACACCTGGAGAAACAGCAAGTCCTTCCAGGATAACATAAAAAGCCTTACGGGAAAACCAAATCTATCCTCTCCCTCCATGCTTCAGGACAGTGGGACTATTCTACAAGATCAAAGCGAAATCGCCAATACATTTAACCGTGCTTTTACTGATCTTAGCAGTGTACTCCCCCGGACTCCTTTCTCACGCCCCCCAGGTCCCAGTGAGACGCTCCAACCCTTCTGTGACTAGCCCCCCTTCTATTTAGAAAATTATCCTCTGAATCAAGGAAATACATCCAGAAAATCCTTGGTAAATCTAGATTCAGTAGTGATGCCTTGGATATTAAACTCCTCTTACTCTCCCTTGACGCCATCCTACTCCCTCTTACTAAAGTTCTTCATCTGTCACTCTCCCTTAGGCAGTTTCCCCAGCTCTGGAGATCTGCCATTGTCACTCCCGTCTATAAAAGTGGTGATAGGTCCCTGCACTCCTAACTACTGGCCCATCTCTGTATTACCACCTCTTTCTAAAGTGCTAGAACGTATTGTGATGGACCAACTGACTGAATACCTAGAGAAAGATGAGCTACAGTTTCCACAGCAACATGGCTTTCTCAAGGCTCATAGCACTGCCACTGCCCTGCTAGAATTTACTAGCCATATACATAAAGCTTTGGACTTGGGTAACCTACTGGATGCGGTATATATCAACTTAACAAAGGCCTTTGACACCATGAATCACCAGCTCCTAGTGGACTCCCTATCTGCACTCGGCCTCTCACGCACGGTCACCATGTGATTTGAAAACTACCTCACTGACAGGAGCCAACAAGTCAAGATCGCTGTCACACTTTCCAGTAGCCTCCCGGTGCAATCCGGTATTCCCCAGTGATCCATACTTGGCCCTCTGTTATTCAGCCTCTTTATTAACAATCTCCCTGCAGCCTGCGATAATAAAATAATACTCTATGCAGACTACGCTGTCCTTTTTTCTACCCACTCAGACCCTGCCCCCCTCTCTCTGGACCTGCAGAAAAACTTCATTCATGCAGAGTCCTGGTTCGTTCAGCAAAAGCTGCTGATGAATTATATTAAAAAAAAAAAAAGAAAAGGCCATGCTTTTCCATGGACCCCATAGCAAGTTCAGATCAGCTGGCCTTGTTATCCACAACAAGCAGCAGCAACCACTTGACCCAGTACAGGAATTTAAATATCTTGGCATTACCCTTGACTGTGCCCTCTCCTACGGCGTGCATATCCACCAAATCTCTAAAGCCATTAACTCAAGAATTGGTGTCCTCTATCGCCATTGCCTGACCAGTGAAGCCATGAGAACAGCAGTAACTAGCCCATTCTGTCCATAATTGATTATGGGCTAGTATTCTACGGTGCTGCCTCTGAAACCGCTCTGAAAAGAATTAGGACCTCCCTAAATGAGTGCTGCAGGCTTGTTGCAGGAACCAGTTAGCGCACACATATTTGCAACCTTTACAAACGTTCCAGCTGGCTCAGCCTTGATGGTAGACTAGCCTACCAGACCTTCCCCCTGGCTAAGAAGGTTTCCCTACACCTCACCCCTCCTGCCTCACATGCCCTCATGCAATCTAACTGTAACATGCATTTTACTCGCAGCTCGCTCAAATCCATGTACCTTGTCCCCTTTTGTAGCACCTCTCATGCCCAGTGTGCCTTCTACTTCAGGGCTCCATCCCCTATGAATGGACTCCCTTCTGAAGTTAGTGATGAAAACAACCTCAGCCCTTTCAAGCTAAAACTGCGCCACCCCTAAGTAACCTTGCAAAGTGCGATTGTACCTACTGGTCTGGCATTTTGTCCCTCCCATTACCCTAACCACTTTCCCTATCCCACCCCTCTACCTACCTTCTCCTCACCCATCACCCTACCTTGGCCTTTATCTCCATCATCTCCTTCTCCTTTTTTGCCCCCTGTTCACCATCACCTTACTCTCCCCACCTCTCCCCTATCCACCCCTCCCTGATGATCCTACTCTCCTCCCTTTCTCCACCCCACTCTTTCTTCCTATTTCCCAGCCTTGTCCCATCCCGTCCTTCCCTTCCAGGCTCCCTCCTCTCCCACTCTCACTCCTCTCGCCCTGTTTCTCCTCTTCCTTGACCCATCCTTTCTCCTCACCTCTCCATGGGACCCTTCGGCACCTCTTGTGAATGCACTTCATGACAATGTGAGTGCACTTTATGACACTGTCTTAACTCTGACAGCTTCCCACCATTCCCATCTGTTTCTTCAATACTTCTCTGTCTGTGTGGCCCCTCTGCCTTTCAACGCCACCTCCAACTCTGCCTAACAAATCTCCCCCTTGTAGTGCAACTTGCAGATCAGACTCCATGTAATCAGGTATTAGCACCTTATGTATCTATGTGCTCTAACTCTTATTTGCCCTATGATGTTTATCTTACCTTGTGATGTAATACTTTGTCTATTGTACTACCTATATTCCTGTATTTTGTAACCTATACTATTATGTAACCTATCCAACCTTAATTCTATATAGTTCATTGTAGCCCAGTGTGGCAGTGTGGGTTCCAATAACAGATCTTACAACCAGTTTAAGATGCATAAAAAAACGCCTACTTCTGCGTTTATCATTTTATTGTCTCAAATCAAAAAAAAAATACTTGTATACAGAAAGGAAAATAAATGGTGTTAGTCCTTCACACCTTCAGAACACAGGATATTGTTCTTCTTCCTTCAGACAACATAAAATAATTCCTGCAGTCTCACCTTTCCATGGAACAATGTGAAAACTTGCACATTCTCAATAGAACCTTCCTTCACTGTGATCGGAAAGCTACTGATCACCACACCTACAGAAGCCTCCTAGAGGAGCACTTTTTAAGTCAATCAGGGGTGACCTCATAAGTCATGTGACACCCTAATTAAGTCAAATAAATGAAAATTGTACTCATTTTTCAAGGATGTAATTATATTTTAAACCCTCTATCATCATGATACGATTGTCTGGAATCATATACATAGGTACCTCTCTCCCTCCATTGCCATAGAACCCAGCTATAGGCTTAATTATAGGGTTATGATGTCAGAACATTTGCTTAACTCATCCCCCTTGTGACATCACACTGTCTGGTAAAACAACTTTCCTTTACAAATGTGAAAAGTATAAGGATAAACCAAACTTATTTAAGAACAAATAACAATCTCTAACCTTAGCATGGAAAAGATAGATGAGGGGCGCACTCCCTGTCTGCCTCCATATAAGGTTATAGCTTTTTATTTGTCTTTTTGTTCATATAAGGAAAACATACACAAATGAACCACTGTGGTATCTATATTTTACTTCACATATTATGGCACTCTAATCTTTGGATATGCATTATTTTCTTCACAAAACCCTTGTTTTATATTTCCAGAACCTTTTATTATTTTTCTCAAACAGCTTATCTGGCTGCTGCACTTTCATCTGACGCCTTGCTGAGGAACTCGGCCTTCTAAAACTCAGAAGGCTTAACTTCAGTCCTTTGGGGCTTAACAGAATCAGCACCATAGCAACCCAACACAGTTGCTTTCATTTCCTCCTAAATTTAAACTTAAATGTTTGGATACATGGGTATTAAACTCATTCAGTAATTGTACAGGTTCTATAGTACTCTCCTGCAAACCTGTACTTCGTTTGTGTTGCCTAAAACCTTTTTTTTTCCCACTGTTTGCAACAATTTTACAGTCTCAGCTTTCCTTACTCACTAATTGAAATTGCAGCTGAAGGCTTTATCCACAACCCAGCCCTCTACTCATTTTGGGCCTTTTTTAGGTGGCATAGCTCCTTTTTTGTATTTTTTTTTATTCTGGAACACAGGGCTCCTATCTTGTATGCCCTTAGTGTCCCTGATTCAATTTCAGCCCTTTTTTAATATATTAAAACAAGATGCAATTTTTTTAATAACAGAGCAAGAAAGTGATAGTAAAGGCAAAGTAGAAAATTGCCAGGTTGGCCACCCTGACAAGAAAATTAGGATAGATAAGAATAAGCAGAAGAAGACAGGATAGAGTGAAAGTAGAAACCAAAAGGGGGGGGGGGTTATTGCATCTTCTTTGTGTCAGCTTTATCCTTCAAAACTGGACCTCCTGTTACACTTCTTTCACCACAAGAAGTCAACATAATATTTGTTGTGTTGACTGAGACCCCTCACCCTGTGAAGGGTTGGAACTTCCGCCCACTCACTCCAGAAGTCCCCCAGGACCCTTAAGATAAACAGTATTCAAAACATTACTGTACTTATAATAATACGGTTTGTATTCATTCTTTTCCCTGGGGTTGTGCCTTCTCGGCACCATGCATTCCATTTTTAATTCTATTTTCCGTACCTGGAATGGATGCACTACCTTGATCAGCACCAAAACGTGATAGAAAATCTATGTTCTGATTCTGAGAACCAGTTCTATGTTTCACAACAAATTTATAAAGTTGTAATGATAGATATTACCATAAAATACGTGCATTTTTATCTTTCATTAAGTTCAGCCAGCATAATGGGTTGTGGTCTGTTACTATTGTAAATTGATCTCCCATAAATAATATTTAAGGGCCTCTACTGCCCATTTGATGGCTAAATACTCTTTTTCCACCGTAGAATATTTTCTCTCCCTTTCATGCAATTTTCCGCTGAGGAACAATATGGGGTGTTCCTCTTCCTGACTATGCTGGGTTAGTACTGCTCCTATACCCATGTCGGAGGCATCAGTTTGTATTACAAAGGGTTTAGAGAAATCTGGACTACTCAACACTGGAGCTGAACACAGAATTGCCTTGATCTTTTGGAATGCCTCTTCACAGGCTGGACTCTATTTTACTTTGTTTGGAAATTTGTTTTAGTGAGGTCAGTAAGTGGTGTGGCAACTGTTGAGAAATCTGGGATGAACGGTAATAACTCACCAGTCCAAGAAAGATCCGACGTAATCGGCGTGGTGGTGGGTATGGAACTATTTGTACAGCTTCAACCTTGTCCACTTCGGGTTTAACCATCCCATGTCCAATTATGAAGCCTAGGTAGCGAGCTTCGGTTTTTGCAATAGCACATTTAGATGGGTTGATGGTAAGACCACCGTCTTTGATGCTTTGTATGACAGCACTAAGATGTACTAAATGGAAGTCCCAGTCTGGACTGTAAATGACAATGTCATCCAAATAGGCTGCGCTGTAACATTTATGTGGCCTTAAAACATGATCCATGTACCTTTGGAAAGTAGCCGGGGCCCCATGAATACCAAACGGCATAGTGGTAAAATGATACAAACCAAGTGGGGTATAGAAAGCAGTGAATTATTGAGCCTAGTGTGCTAAGGGTATCTACCAATACCCCTTAGTCAAATCTAGTGTGCTAATATACTTGGCAGAACTTATCTGGTCTAACAGATCATCAATGCATGGCATTGGATACCCATCGAATTCTGAAACTTCATTAATTTTCCGGAAGTCTAAGCAAAGTCTGATTCCACCTTCTTTCTTTTGTACTACTACCAGCTGTGAAGACCAGGGGCTACGGGATGGAACAATAACTCCTGCTTGCTCCATTCTCTTAACTTCTGCAGTGACCTCTGGTCTGATCTTTTCAGGCAATCTATAGGGTTTTTGATGGACTGGTTTAGATTGTGTAACCCTTATCTCATGTACCACCCCTTTTGCTTTCCCTGGTTTTCTTGTAAATGTATCTGCAAAATACTCCAAGAGATGATCAGTCTCTTCCCTTTGTACTCGGGTCAATTCTGTATTAATCTGAATTTCACTCTCATTCACTGTTTTGTTCAACCTGTCATATGCCATGTCTAATTCTGTCCTCCCTTGTTCAGGATGTATAAATAGCACCGGGGTTGGTAGTTTTTCTACCCACTTCCTTAAGAGATTGGCATGGTAGATTCGTTTTACTGGCTTATGCCCTGGCATTTCAATGGCATAATTTACTGTGCCTGTCTGATGTAATACCACATATGGCCCTTGCCAACGCATCAGCAACTTATTTTCAGTGGCAGGTAGTAGCAATAATACTTTCTCTCCTGGCACAAATGTTTTGGTTTTTAGCCACACATCATATAATTCCTTCTGTTTCATTGGCCATTGGTCTACATTCTGATGTGCTATGGATACATATTTTACCAATCGTTTTCTTAAGGAGGTCATAGATTCTAATATGTTCTTGCAGGCCACATTATCATTTTGTTCCCAGTGCTCCTTAACAACATCCAATGGGCCGCTAAGGTTACGTCCATACAGCATGGTAAAAGGGGACAACCCAGTGGTGGCTTGGGGCATCTCCCTGTATGCAAACAGTAAATAGGGTAAAAACGTATCCCAATCTCACCCTTCCTCCTGCACATATTTCTGCAACATACATTTCATAGTTTTGTTAAAACGTTCAACCAACCCATCAGTTTGGGGATGGTATGGTGATGCAGCACTTATCTGTGTCAGTCTTCACCATTCATCACCTTTGGGTACATGGCCAGAGGTCATGACCCTGCGGGAGCTTTTTTTTTTTTTTTTTAGGTAGGTGGAGCCGACGCACCATCAAGGCTGACTTTGCGTGGCGTTTGCGGGTTGGCCGTTAGGCGCTGTGGACTCCGCCTGTCTGCCAGTTCTTCATCTCCCGTCATAGAGGTCACTTCGTGGGAAGCCAGATCCAACTTGAGGCCTACCGCCTACGCAGTTCGTTCTCCAGCTATTTCTCGTGCCGCAGTCTGTTGGTGCCATGTCCTGCCAGTTCTAGTTGCCTTACTCTATGTCGCTGGTAAGATCTTTCCATATATTTTATTGTTGGCGACGTCGAGTCTGTTTTTGGTGTTCTTTTCTTCGTAGGTCATGTCTGGTTCGGCGGGCAAGAAGACTTTGAAGATGGGATGGCCCCCCATGCGATGGTGCCTTTGTGGCTGTAAATTTTCCGTCACCAACCAGCACAACCGTTGCCTTACGTGTCTTGGCCCACTTCACGACATGGATTCATGTGATGCCTGTTTCTCCGTGGACCGCCGGGTCATCAAAACAATGCGGCGGGGAAAGTGGGGTGAGCTCGCTCCGACTGTGGTCGCAGCCTCATCGGGCCAAGCCACGTACTCTCTGCCTTTCCTCTGGGTCCCTCCCAGTTCTGCGGACCGAGGAGGAGGAGCCTCGGCTACTAGTAGCCTGGCCGTTGCGAGGCTCCTTCTGCGGTGCAGGAGGCCGTCCTGCTCCTTTGGGAGGCGGGCGGGAGGCACATGGCAGGTGCCCCTTCAGGTGAAGGCTCCCCAGTGTCGGACCCGTGGTTATAAGGCCGGGTCAGCGCCATCCTCAATGCCGTCGGTCGGTGCCGTTGCGGGTCTCGGTGCTGTTCGCGGCACCGTGGGCCCTGACGGAGCTGTCATTGGTGCTGGTTTGTCGCTTGGCACCGTGGCTGCTGTTGGCACCGATACTGCTAGCGGCGACGTTGGAGATTCTATGGCACCGTCTTTGTCTGCGTCTCGCGGCGTCGAGGTTGAGCCCGGCGCCATGTCCTCAGGACTCGGTGCCGTGGGGGCATCGGATTCCGCTGTCAGCGCTGTCGTTTGCGCAGCCTCTGCCCTCGGCTCCACTTTCGGCACCATGGGGCCGGATGGTGCCGTGGCTGGCCCTGACTCTGGAGCTGCTGTTCGGGCTGGGTCCGTGCCCTCTGTGGATTCTGCTCACAATGCTGTAGGAGGCACTGGCTCAGGCATGGTTTCTGTTTCTGGCACCCCCTTTGGCAAGGATGGCACCGGCGCTCTCCTACGGTCTGGCACAGGGCCTCTACCTCTTCGGAGGTGGAGGCGGGCTCTGAGTCAGACGAGCAGTCTGACTCCTTGGGGTTGACTACTGGGGTGGGCTGCCCTGTAGTATCCTTGACAAGCCAAAGTCAGGCCCCTTCTGAGGTGAGGTCGATGGCTGCCGAAACTGGGGTCAGGGGTGCTGACCAGTGGGCAGTGGTGCAGGCCACCATTGCTCTGCAGCCCGGTCTTGGTGGGTTCACTGACCCCTCAGCAGTGGTCCCCCACCTGTGGTGTGCCTGGATTGCCCAACTTTGGGGCCGATCAGAGCACCTACCGGGGGGAGGGGGTACTGTGCCCTGGACAGCTCCTTCAGGTGCTGGCCAGGGCTGTCAGCTACCTAGGCTGGCCCTCTCGTGGAGGAGGGCTGTTTCGGACTCTGAGGAGTCGAGAGGCATGGGGTCTGCATGGCGACCTTTTTCTGGGGCCCACCCAGGCTCTGGAAGAAGCCGTAGTGCGGCTCTCCGCTCTTCCTCCTCGGTCTCTTTGAGGGAGCCCCATTCTTTTGAGGTAGGGGACCGTCCTTCTGGACCTATATGGCCCCGGTTGCCTCACAGGGGGGATTCTTCTGGGCGCAGTCAAGGCAGTACCAAAATGGTTGTTCAGCTGTCGGCTGTGGAGTCTTCCGGAGCACCTTCTTCTTCGGGTGCTCTTGGTTGGCTTCTTAGCCCAGGCGGAGGTCAGCCGATATCTCTTCTCGGCTTTGTCCGCATCCCTCTGCCACATTCTCCTGCGCTCCCAGGCATCCTTGGTCCTAGCGGGCCTCTCTCTCTCCTGAGAGCAGTTCAGGGCTGTGGCTGCTCAGTTCCCAGCTTACGTTAGGGCAATGGACAGACAGGTTTTTCAACCTCCCCCGAGCAGCTGCCCTCTGAGCAGTCGGTGCCCTCCAACTCTTCTTCCCCCTCTTCTGGGGAAGAGGAGCCTTCTGTCCACATCTCTCCAACTGCTGATCTCGCTGAGTATCAGCGTTTCCTCATGAGGATGTTGGAGGACTTGCACCTCACCCCTGCCACTGTAAGCAATCCAGAGCACTCGACGCACTCCTTTCTAGGCAAATTCAGCAAGACCACCCTTGTGGTGCCTCCCTGGCCTGCTCCCTTTTGGGAGGCGTCGTTGCACTTCTGGCAGAGACCCTTTTCCGGAGTTTCTGCCCCTAGGGATCTCTGCCAGTGGTATTGCGCCCCCCTCCCAGAGTCTCCAGGTTCCATGCCTCCTCCGCAGTCTGGATTGACGCAGTTGGACACTCTTGATAGGCTTTGCGCCCTTCACCGTGACCGGCCCCTAGATCAAGATTCCTTGGATTTGGACTTCTGGGTAGGAGGGCTTTTTACTCAGCACGGTTGTTGCTTTTCATTTCTGCACATCAGGCCCACTGTGCAGCCTATGACAGGTTCTTGTGGTCCAGGCTAGGTCAACTCCTAGCCTCGTTGCCTGACACTGAGCAAACCAGACAAGCCATTGCACTCTCTGCGCGTCGCCTGGAGCTAGCAAGGCACCAAGCGAAGGCATCCTGTGATGCCAACGAGGTAGCTACCAGGGTCATAGGGACAGTGATCTGCACTAGGCAGATGGCATGGCTGCGTCTTTCCCGGTTGTCACCCTTGGCCCGGCATAGGGTGATTAACTCTGCTCACCAGAGAACCTGTCTCTTCTCCCGTAGAGCAAGACAGCGTTTGTTGGGGCAACTTCCTTCCCCCTCCGGGGGTTCCCCGTCTCACTCTCCCCACTCTCGGGCCTCTCCAGGCCCTGAAGGTTCTCCTTCTTAGTGTGTCACCAACTGAGGGCTAAGGGACTTTGTCCCTTAGGGTGTAAAAGAAACCCCCCTTCTGAGGGGGCTCGGCACTCTCCCAAAGGTGATGAGTGGTGAAGATTGACACAGATAAGATATGAAAATTACGTACCTACCATAATTATGATCTTTCTGTGTATCTTCACCATTCATCACAACCCCACCCTCCATCCCCCTGGGGCCTCCATCTCTGGGTCCACCTCCCTCTCTGTGCCCAGCCTCGCCCCCCTCCTTTCTTTGTTAGGAGTGGGGTAGGCAGAGCACATAGAGGGGTTATATTCTGGGTAGAGTGGTCAGCATGGGGGCATCCTTCCCTAGTGTGTTGCTCCACCCCTGCGGAAGTTGAATGAGTTGCCCTCCATTCTCTCCTCCTCCTTGTCCTGTCCATCTTATTTTTCTTTGTCCTTAGGACTATCCTTTATTATACAAAAAAAAAAAACTCCTTTTCCTTTTTCGCCAAAATCTTTCCTTGAGAGAGTGTTCATCGTCTGTGCCCTGTCCTTCTTCCAGAATAGCCGATTCTGCTCAGATGGAGTTTTTGCCAGCCATTCTGTGCCTTGAATTCTGTCAAGAAGCCTTTGGCTACTCCTTGCAGTTCCTATACAATCTGGAGACGGACCAGGGTCTGGGATGTGTTAACCTTCTCCCCTCTCTTCCTACCTTCTAAATTCTTTGTCCCACCCTACCTCCCTCCTCTATTTCCAGAGATCGGGGCCCTTCCCAATCCCTTTAGTTTCCGACTTCTTCTTTCTGTCCTCTCAGTCGTTATTTCTCCTTTTAGTTTTGTATCTTTTCCTTTTTCCTGACCCTTGGACTTCCTTGTCCCACCCTCCACTCCCTTTCTCTTACCTCTCCGGCCACCCAGAAGTGGCAGGCAGGCAGAGTCGACAGCACCTAATGGCCAACCCATGAGCGCCAAAAGTGTCGGCCTCCAGGGCGGCGCCAATGGTGCATCGGCTCCACCTACCTAAAAAAAAAATACTCCCGCAGGGTCTTGACCTCCGGCCATGTACCCAAAGGTGATGAATGGTGAAGATACACAGAAAGATCATAATTACGGTAGGTACGTAATTTTCATTTCTTACAGCAGATACCCCTAATAATCTGTATAATTCCTATAACATTATAGATGTGAAATTACTACCACGATCTGTCAGAGTAACCTTTGATATACCCATCCTGCTGAATACTTTAGCTAATTCCTCAACGATGCGAGGGGCAGTGACTGTTCTCACTAGTATTGCCTCAGGGTGTCATGTGGAGTAATCACATATAACCAAAATATATTGGTTCCCTTTTGAACTCTTAAGGTACCTACCACATCCATTACTACTCTGTCAAATGGAGTAGTTACATAGGGAATGGGGTTATAAGGGTACTAAATCCTTCTTTCCCCCTTTTGCTACTAATTGACATTGTGGGCATGACCAACAATAAGCAGCAACATCCTGATGTACCCCAGGCCAGCAAAACCGGGATAAGATCCACTGCACGGTTCTATCTCTGCCCTCATGTCCGGCCAGGGGGATGTCACGGGCCAGGCGCACTATCTGCTCCCTGTATTTGCCGGGCACTACTAATTGTTCAATCTCTTCAGCTGTATCAGGTTCTATAACAACTCTATACAGTATGTCATGTTTAAGTACAAAACGAGATTGTCCGTGATGTCCAGCCTTGTTCACCTGTGGAAAATAAAGGTTGTAAAGATTTATCACATTTTTGGTCCTGTACAATGTCTTGTACTGAAGTTCCTGGAATACAGGATTGACCTTCAGTCTATTGTAGTTCCTTCCAGGCCCTTTCTTCTCTTCTCTTGGCCTTTCTGGACTTCTTGGATGTACTAAAAGTCTCAAAATAGTCCTCTTCAAAAGGAAAAACTTCCTGTAAGGGCTGTGATTTGGCCTGGGATCTAGTGACCACATTGACTGTTTCCGGGAATGTTTTATGTTGTTGCATTAATAAATCAAAATAGGGAAAGTGTTGTCCAACAGTTATGAGTACTGGAAGATGTGGGACAAGTCCTACCAACATGTCATGACCTTCTTTATTTACAGTTATGTTTAGACATGTTGTGGGGTATTTATGTATGTCTCCATGAACACAACGGACAGTGGTAGCTGAGTCATTTTTAGGCATATTGTGAGCTAAATCGGCTCTAACCAAAGTCTGTATACTCCCAGAATCCAGCAGGCCCAAAGTCTGTTGTTCCCCAATAGCCACTGAGGTCACATACCCAAAATTAGCTAGGGCAAGATGCGCCAAATCAGATCTTTTATTGGGGCAGTTCCTCACAATATGTCCTTTTCCGAGGCAACAATGGCATACAATCTTGGTATAAGGAGTTCTCCCACCTCTCTCTCTTTGATAAAATTGTCTTTGGTTATGAGAAGTATTAAAAGGTGGCCTTATCAGTGTGTTGGATAGTCCTGGGTTGTTCTGGTTACCTCTAGCTTGAGTGCTTCGTACTGCCAAGTAGTCCTCTGCTAACTTGATGGTGTCTCAGGTTTATGCTCCTTCACCCACAATTGAACATCCCCTGGTAGTATCTGGATGAACTGTTCTATTATTATTAGTTCTATTATTTGATCCACGGTTGTGGAGGTGGGCTGCAACCACTTGCCACAGTAGTCCTTCAGGTGAACGTAAGTTTCCCTTGGGGTGTCCAAGTTGGCCAGTTTCTGGGAGCGAAACCGCTATCTATACATTTCTGTATTTATATTATATCTACATAATATTTCTTCTTTGACTCTGTCATAGTTGGTACTGTCAGCTCCACTTAGCTGACTATAAACTATCTGTGCCCGTCCAGAGACGTATGGGACCAAATGAATCACCCATTGATCTCTGGGCCAGTTGAAGGTTTGAGCCACCCTCTCGAAGGTTGTCAGGTAGGCCTCGATGTCATCAACCACCGTTAATTTTATATCTCTAGGGACAGCCCTCTCCGTCTGCCCCTGTGTCATGTCCTGTATGGCTTTTATGTTTGCTGTCCATTTTTCATCCTGTCTCCATCTTTCTTGTGCCTGTATCCTCCGAATTTCATCCCTCTGTCTCTGGTCTTCTTCTCTATGGCACTCCATCTCAATTTGATGTAGACAAAGCCATTTCAATAATTCACTCGGGTCCTCTGGTGCTGGGGTCATCTGGCTTTCCACCCTTTTTTGGATTACCAGCCGCTGCCGTGGCTCCTTCTTCCATCTTCTTTGGTCTGGTGGTAGGTTCAATCCCAGACAACTGTACTCCAGTCTTTAGTCTGACAGACGTGGTCAAATGTTTTGCATCCAACTCCACTTGTTCTGGTTGTTGCATCTGCCAGGATATTTACAGCTCAACACCCCCTCTGGAGTACCTTCTGATACCCCGAGGTTGAAATCCCACTTCTTACACCAGTTGTGGTAGTGTGGGTTCCAATAACAGATCTTACAACCAGTTTAAGATGCATAAAAAATGCATACTACTGCGTTTATCATTTTATTGTCTCAATAAATCAAAAAAAAAATAGAAAATAAAAAAAATACTTGTATGCAGAAAGGAAGATAAATGGTGTTAGTCCTTCACACCTTCAGAACACAGGATATTATTCTTCTTCCTTCAGACAACATAACAGAATTCCTGCAGTCTCTCCTTTCCATGGAACAATGTGAAAACTGGCACACTCTCAATAGAACCTTCCTTCACTGTGATCCGAAAGCTACTGATCACCACACCTACAGAAGCCCCCTAGAGGAGCACTTTTTAAGACAATTGGGTGATCTCATAAGTCATGTGACACCCTAATTAAGTCAAATAAATGAAAATTGTACTCATTTTTCAAGGATATAATTATATTTTAAACCCTCTATCATCATGATACCATTGTTAGGAATCCTATACATAGGTACCTCTCTCCCTCCATTGCCATAGAACCCAGCTGTAGGCTTAATTATAGGGTTATGATGTCAGAACATTTGCTTAACTCCTCCCCCTTGTGACATCACACTCTCTGGAGTCTATATAACCAGGAATTTCAGGGGCAGCTTGCCCTATAGAAGGACCTCACAGCAAGACACAGACCTCTAGGTAAAACAACTTTCCTTTACAAATGTGAAAAGTATAAGGATAAACCAAACTTATTTAAGAACAAGTAGTTTTATTTTTTTTTATTTAGTTTTTGTTGACCGGGTAAGTGCACTAGACAAATCCTGCCTATTTTCAGACACGACCCGGGGGAGGGGGATACAGATGAATGCCAACTGACCTTGAACCACATTAAGCTGTTGGTGGTATTTTTAGTGAATGAGAGAAATTTGGCCAGGACACCGGGGAAATTCCCCTGCTCTTTTAGATAAGTGCCATGGGATCTTTAACATCCACCTGAACTACCACCAATTCAAGCAGATGGGACCTCGGTTTAACGTCTCATCCGAAAGACGGCACCTCAGAAGTACAGCACCCCTCTCATGCTGCACTACAGTGTCAGTACTGGGATATTAACCTAAGTGCCAGATATGGGAACTGAACCCACAGCCCACTGATCTCCCGGCCTCAGAGGCGAGTGTGCTACCTACTGAGCCACTGACACTGAAACTAGTCTCTAACCTTAGCATGGAAAAGAGAGATGAGGGGCGCGCTCCCTATCTGCCTCCATATAAGGTTATAGCTTTTCATTTGTCTTTTTGTTCATATAAGGAAAACATACACAAATGAACCACTGTAGTATCTATATTTTACTTCACATATTGTGGCACTCTAATCTTTGGATATGCATTATTTTCTTCACAAAACCCTTGTTTTATATTTCCAGAACCTTTTATTATTTTTCTCAAACAGCTTATCTGGCTGCTGCACTTTCAGCCGACGCCTTGCTGAGGAACTCGGCCTTCTAAAACTCAGAAGGCTTAACTTCAGTGCTTTGGGGCTTAACAGAATCAGCACCATAGCAACCCAACACAGTTGCTTTCATTTCCTCCTAAATTTAAACTTAAATGTTTGGTTACATGGGTATTAAACTCATACATTAATTGTACAGGTTCTACAGTACTTTCCTGCAAACCTGTACTTTGTTTGTGTTGCTGAAAACCTTTTTTTTTTTCACTGTTTGCAACAGTTTTACAGTCTCAGCTTTCCTTACTCACTAATTGAATTATAGCTGAAGGCTTTTTCCTCAACCCAGCCCTCTGCTCATTTTGGGGCTTCTTTTAAGTGACACAGCCCCTTTTTTGTATTTTTTTTAATTCTGGAACACAGGGCTCCTACCTTGTATGCCCTTAGTGTCCCTGATTCAATTTCAGCCCCTTTTTAATATATTAAAACAAGATGCAATTTTTTTAATAACAGAGCAAGAAAGTGATAGTAAAGGCAAAGTAGAAAATTGCCAGGCTGGTCACCCTGACAAGAAAATTAGGATAGATAAGAATAAGCAGAAGAAGGCAGGATAGAGTGAAAGTAGAAACCAAAAAGGGGGGGTATTGCATCTTCTCTGTGTCAGCTTTATCCTTCAAAACTGGACCTCCTGTTACACCCAGTGTTTTCATTATTATTGTTAAATTTATGCTGACGCGGCACCCTTGTAAAATAACCTATGGTTCAAATGTATTGTAATCCTAATATTCAATAAAAAAACAAAACAAAAAAAAAAACATTACAGTGGACAAATGGGTCCTCAGGATTATTTGAGAGGGATTCTCTCGCAATTTTACAGAGATCCCTCCAGATCTTCCACCCCGGTGGCTGCCCAGCCTGTCTACCGCTCAGTCAGACATTCTTACTTCCGAGATTCAGGGCCTACTGAAAAACAGGGCAGTAGAAGTGGTACCGCAGGCAGAACAGAACATGGTGATCTACTCTTATTACTTCCTAGTTCCAAAGAAAACAGGCGGCATGCACCCAATCCTCGATCTAAGGAAGTTGAACAAATGTCTGTTCAAAGAAAAGTTCAAGATGATATCTCTGGGAACTTTACTGCCATTAATTCATCAGTACAACTGGTTGGTATCCCTGGATATGCAGGATGACTACCAGCACGTTCCGGTGTACCCAAGTCATCACAAGTACCTCCGCTTTGTGGCTGTGGGTCAACACTACCATTTCAGAGTCCTGCCCTTTGGGTTCTCCTTGGCACTGCAAGTCTTTACCAAGTGCTTCGCAGTGCTCGTGGCACACCTCAGGAAACTCAGAATTCAAGTGTACCCATACCTGGACGATTGGCCCCTAGCTAGCCCATCCAGACAAGAGACATAGGAAGCAGTCTCCACAGCTTCCAAGTTCCTCATCTTTATGTTGGTGCTTCTGAACCTGGAGAAATCGCAGCTTCAGCCTTCCCAACAGCTTCTCTTCATAGGAGCCCTTCTGGACACCTGCAGAGCAAGATGCCACCTAACAGAACAATATATAAGCAGTTCTGAGTACCTAGATTTAGTGCACTATCCACACTTGGGCAGCTCCACTGCACGTTTTTCAGTCACAAGATGTCTTTAAGCTTCTCTTCTCCCACCACCCATGGTGTCCCGCTCCACCTCATCTGATGTCAGAACTTTCTTTCTGCCAGAAGGGACAGGTCTCCTCCTTCACAGTTCCTGCTGTGTGAGAGGATTCAAAGTTTTCAAGTGACTAATTTTGCAATTTTCTTCGACTTACTCAATTTTATGGGTGATAGTGTGTGTCTCCTCTTCTGGGTACTGCTCAGTCGATGATTGGATGATGGAACGTAGAAAGCCAGGGATTAAGTGGTGCATTCGGTGCAGGCAAAACGTTTCTGTCACGGATGTCCATGACACGTACAGCATGTCTACTGCTTATGTTGTCAGGCAATGCATCCTTCATCAATTGACAAACACAGGGCACATTTCTTCCAAGGCAAGCCTCAAGACTGGAAGGCTCGGCCCAGCTACAGGCCATGGAGGAAGAGGCAGTGGCAGTAGGGGTATCATCCACAGTGGCCTTGGTCCTGATGGTGTTGGCTGTGTAGCGTACTCTGCTCCTGGACAGCCCAGAATTTTGTGAATTGTTTCTTTCAATGGAAACTTTTGAAAAAAATAACTGCCTTATTGAACAAAGAATCACAGAAAACTCTATCACTGTGTATGTGTATTGGGAGAGGGGGCCCACTCCTCTCAATCTGTCAGATCCCACTACCAGTTGACCCTGGTAAAGCTGGTAATGGTCAAGGGATGGGTCGATACTCCAGTGGTGCGCCCACTTGAGCAGTCTGCTTCATCAGCTGCAGCCAACGAACTGGTCGAGGTTATTCTTGAACTGTTTGACCAGAAGTCGGAATAGGTCTTGTCACTCTCCTGGGCCCAGGTGCTTCAGGGGCCGTCTGCAATCTGGGAGCTGGGCCTTGCTGCGCCCGGTCGATCCTACCCCATGCAGCCTTCACTAGTGGTCCCCTCTCTGGTCGTGTCTGTGGTGCCACCCATAGCAGCGAAGACACCTCAGAAGATAGTGTATATCACCCTGCAGTCGTTGGCCTCCTATCAACCTAGGGATCGAAGGCCTGGTCAAGATCTCAGTCTTGTTCAGGTCTACATAAGTGCAGTAGGTATTTCATGTAGCTCGTCTGAGTGTCAGCTGTGTCGATGGTATGAAGTTTTCTTGGGGCACCAGGAGTCTCTGGCAGGCCAGGGGCAGGGTTGGTGAATTTTGCTGGCCACCTCAAGTCCTTTATGGTTGCCTATGCCAACCTAGCCAGTGGAGCAGCATCATGTGGTTCTCCCTTCAGTGTTTTCCACTCCGTAGCTGATCTTTGTGGAGTCACCCCATTGCTGCCACTGGAAGGGGCTCCTACCCAGGCTTCTAGGTGTGAGTCTGTGTTGCCCAGAATCTTGTCAGTGGTGGTGGTCACATCGAAAAAACGAGTTGTGCAAATCCCCAATCTGCAATCCCAGATCTTGAGGGGCAGGCGTGACTCTGACTCAGAGGACTTGCCCATGGCCTCTTCTCAGTGTCGGGTTGAGGCTGACTTGTCTGACAGGTGGTCTACCTCTAGCCACTCTGCTTCCTTTGTAGCTGCTGCATTCAGCAGTATTTGGCCTCTTCTCTGAGCAGCCCCTTCCAGGGGGTCCAGAAATGGGAGGCCTAGCTATTGATGGATATCATGGAACAGGATGTCTCACCAGGGGTGGCAGTCCCAGTTGCTGATGCTATCCTGGTCCCAGCACTCAGTATCCGGGAGCACCTAACTTCCTGCCTCTCCGGGTTCTCGGAGCCATACCTCTCAACCTATGAGCATTAAAATGCATAGCACAGGCCTTCAAAATTCAGAGCAAATGGCCAGAATGTGTAGCACTTTTTTATTTTAAACAATAATATGTCTAAGAATAGTGGGCTCTATATGTTTAGTGTTAAGGAAAGTTTCTGCCAAGTTAGTTCAGTGTTGTAATAGTTTGCACTGCCAGAAATAGCTCTAACAGTTTGAGGAACTTCAGTAAACCTTCGCAGAATAATGGTAAATTTGAGTGTAAAAATCATAGCACTATGCAAAATTCATAGCAGCTGAGAGGTATGCTTAGAGCACCCCTCTTCGGAGGGGCTTGTAGTGGATTCAGCCTTTTGCTAGCTGAAGATCCAGGACATGCCACTGAACAAGGAGCCTTGGAAGCATGACTTGCTTGCTTATAAGGTTTGTGCAGAGGCCTCTGTGGGGATCTTTCAGGCCCGCTATGTGGTTCTCATGGCCCATTTCAGTCATGAACTCTTCAGTGAGCTGACCAGTATGATCCCTTTGTTCCTGCAGATAGCCAGACCGAGGCCTGAGCACTAGGACTTGGGAGATTTGCAGTCCAAACATTAGTAGCAGACAGCTCTAGACTCAGGCAGTTCATTTGCCCACCCAGTGGCAGTATCCATGTGCAGGAGGGCCTGGCTTCATCTCTCGACCTTTACTTTAGAGATCCAACATAAACTGGAAAATTTGTCCTTCTTGGGCACCAGCCTCTTTGGTCCAGGGGTGGAGTATTATCTCACATGCATCAAGAAGTCCACTGTCACTCTGGATTTGGTGGCATCGGCTTGACAGGCTAAGAAGTCACCTAAACCCAAGCAGAGTTCCTTTGGGAGCACCTTTCATAACTTAGGTTACAAGCCACAGTAGTATCAGCAGCCCCACCATCATAGGCAGCAGTACCAGCACTACCTTCTGGCTAAACCAAACAATTCTGGTAGTCCTGTTAGAAAAGGGGGTGGGGGTGATGTTCATTCAGCGGCTGGAGAAAAAAATGACAGGCAGTGTGAAGCAATTCCCCCTCCTGCACCTGCACAGTCCCTGCTACAGCTCCGGTTTGGGATTTGCTCTGCCATTTCCTTCCGCACTGGTGTTATGTAACATCAGGCAAGTAGGTTCAGGAGGTGGTGCGATTGGGTCTGTCTCTGGAGTTCGAGACTCTTCCCCCCCACTTGTTGACCCCATGTGCCAAGGAAATCCATGGCGCTCAAGGACACTCTGCCCGCACTGCAGGGTGATATGGCTCAGCTCTTGGAGTGCAGTGGTATTGAGCTTGTCCTGAACACCCTGGCCTCGTGGTGATTTGTGTCTCATTACTTCTTGGTACCAAAACAGATTTGTGGAGCTTGCATCCCATTCTCAGTCTGCACATGTTGAACAAGTTTATTCACTGGTGTAAGTTTCATCTGGTCACCCTCAACCAGATCATACTATCGCTGTAACCAGGGGCTTGGTTTTGTGTTTCCTTGCTCTCCAGAATACATTCTTTCGCATCCCCATCCATCTGTCCCACAGACAGTAACCTCTAGTTGTGTGTGGGAGTGGTACTCTACTGGTTCAAGGTGACGTTGTCTGGCTCTTAACCACTGTGGTAACCTGTATGTCTTTTGCCTAATAGGACGAGCATTGCTTGTCACTATTACGTGCTCGACCCCTTTTGCTCGGCCTGGTACTGTGGTAAAAATACTGTTAAATGTCTGTAGCACATTACGAATGTCTGCAGTTTGTTCTGAGGTTAGGGAAACATTCACCTTTACAGCATCAGTAGTTACAGTTTGTTCCAGTCTATCATAAGCTACATCAATATCTTCCTTATCTGTTTCTGGTAAAACTAGCAATGCAGCTTTTGACATTTTTTTCAACCCATTTCTTGAGGAGGTTAGCATGGTATGTCCTAGTAGGATTTTTTTCCTGTCATGGGTCTCAGTCTCATAGTTAACAGTGCCAGTATGTCTAAGAACTTTATAAGGCCCTTGCCACTTCATTAACAGATCATTTTCTGTTGTGGGTAACAGTAGCAAAACCTTTTCACCTGGCTCAAAAACGTTTTCTTTTACCTCTTGATCATAATATACCTTCTGCTGGTTTGGGGCCTCTTCTTGATTACTATGGGCAATTTCAATATATTTTGCCAGCTTCTTTCTTAGGGCACACATATAAGATGTCATATTTTGCTTCTGGGTGGGGTTATCTTCCCACATTTCTTGTATCACATCCAGTGGCCCTCTTGTCTGCCTACCATACAGTATTTCAAATGGTGAAAATCCTGTTGATGCGGCACTTCTCTACAAGCAAAAAGTAGGTAAGGCAAGTATTGGTCCCAGTCTTTCCCTTCCCCTTTTACAAACCTTTTTTAACATGTGTTTTAGGGTTTGGTTAAAATGTTCAACTAGACTGTCTGAGGGTGATAAGTGGAAGTTCTTATGGCAGTGATGCCTAGTAGTCTGTACAGCTCCTTAAGTAATGCAGCCCCAAAATTACTACCCTGCTCAGTAATAATTTCTTTAGGTATGCCCAGTCTGCTGAAAATTTTGGCAAGCTCTGCTGCCACTTTTGAAGCTGTAACAGTACGCATTGAAACTGCCTCTGGGTATCGAGCAGCATAGTCACATACTACAAGGATAATCTATTACCCTTTATACTTTTGTCTAAAGGACCAACCACATCCATTGTAATTCTCTCAAAAGGCACATCTATCAAGGGTAGGGGCACCAGGGATACCTTGTCTATTCTAGTGACTGGGGCTCCTTTCTGACATTCAGCACAGGAATTACAATAGGTAGCAACATCTTCATGAATTCCAGGCCAGTAAAATCTAGGCAGCAATCTGGCAAGGATGCGATCCCTCCCTGAGTGACCAGCCATAGGACTATCATGTGCTATCTGTAACAACTCCGTTCTATACTTCTGTGGTATAACCAATTGTTTTGTCTGTTCCTGTGTCTGAGGTTTAACCCAAACTCTGTACAGTAACCCATTACATTTTTTAAAGATTGGTCCACTCTGTTTTGATTTCATCCCCAACTGCTTAAAATAACCCTGGAGAGAAACATCGTTAGCTTGTTCTGAAAGAAAATCACAATCGGTTATCAATTTCGTTTCAGCATTTTCATATTTTAACCCTTCAAGTCCATCAGTCATCTGTTCCCACAGTTTCTTCAGGCTTCATCTTTCTTCCCTAGATTTCCGGATCTTGGAACTGTGCTCAAACAAGTCTGAATCAAGACCTTTGAAAGGAAAAGTGTCCCCATTGTCTGAAATTTTCTTTGCCTGAGCTCTTGTCACCACAGCTGCTGAAACATCAGGATTAACTCCCTCTTTGATCAACTCAGTAAATCCTGGAAAGTCATTTCCAATAATCACAGGTACAGGTAACTAAGGTACTACCCCCACTTTCATTTAGTGCGACACACCCTTAATGGTCAGAGTCACTTGGGTGGTGGGATAGTATCGAGTGCCCCCATGGATGCAGATGACACCAGTACCTGGTCCCTTTGCATAGTGTTTTCCTAGCACTTTAATTGCATTAGAGTCTGTCTGCTTTCCGAACCAATGAGTCCCTTTACAGTCTTATTCCCCACCTTCACATCTGTTAAGTACTTGCCCCAGTTTACCAAGGAAATTCTGCTCCAGTGCCACTCTCATTACTACAGCAGTTTCTTGCAATATGGCCTGGCTTATTACAGTTATAGCAGATAACGTCTTTGGGCACAGATTTGTTACCCCTACCAGAGTTCTTTATCAGGCTTGGAGTTTAAATGCGAAAAAGAGTGTCTTACCAGTGCTTGGCTGTTACTTCGCCGCTGTGTCATCTGTCTGGCCATTTGGTAGTCCTCAGCCAAAGAAACAGCCTTTTCCCCACTCTCTGGTCAGTGTTCATTTACCTAAAGCTGCACATCTGTAGGCAAGATGGTGATTAATTGCTCCATGGCAAATGTGTCGATGATCTGTGGGACTGTTTTGCTCTCTGGTTAGAGCCATTTTATCAGGAGTTCTCTGAGTCAGATGAAGGCTTCCCGAGGATTGTCGGCCGAGTTGTACTTCCGAGATCGAAATCTCTGCCTATAGATCTCTCCTGAGATGCCATACCTTTTCAGGCTTTCACTTTTCACCAGGTCATAGTTTTCTGATTGTGCAATGTCCATACTGCTGTAGGCAAGTTATGCTTTCCCTGTTAGGGTAGGGTACCAGTTTGATTGTCCAGTGCTGCTTTGGCCACTGGCAGGCTGTGGCAACTCTTTCAAAAGTTATCAAGTATGCCTCAGTATCATCTGAGGGACACAACTTCATAAGTTTAATGGCTTTTAAGTTGCTTACATTTTGTTGCTCGTCTGGATCTGTGCTGGATCCTCTGCCTTTGATAGCCTGCAAGGCATCCAGCCATCGCTGCCCCTGTCACTGCATCTCTTCTCTGCACTTCTAAATGCTGAATCTCTTTTTCTCCCTGCTTCTTCGTCTCTTTTTGTTGTATAGCCCACCATTTGAAAAAGTTCATCAGGCTTTTAGGTTCTGTCACTGCCTGTTCTTTTTCCATAACTTGTGCTGGCTGTACAATCTCAGACTGGACTTCTGTCCCTGCTAGTTTGCCTGCCATTCTCCTGGTAACCACTCCTGGACTTGCTGCTGCAGAATCCATACCATCCTCTGGGCTTCCCTGGTACTAGGTCCAGTACCCGCGCACAAAACGCCTGTCTTAGGGTATGCACGGATTAAATCCCACTTAGACTGATGCCATCCGTCGCTGAGGCACAGGTCAGGAAGCATAGGAAAACCAGGAGCAGTTGTAGAATTCCCCAAAAATTTTATTTACAGTAGCAGTAACATAAAAAATAAACACGTGCAGGTTAACTATGTACAAAGCAAAATAAAATAAAGTTTTCCTTCAGTCTCTGTGTCCCTTTTTCTCTTCTCCAGTAGTTGCAGCTTAGCTCCTTTATAAGTCTTTTCAACCCCCATTTGTAGCAAGCATCCCGTTCTTGTAAGTATCAGGCAGGGCTGCTAGAATACAGTGTGCTTGCTGAGGCCCCTTTGGCAAAAGGCTCAACGATTTGCACTAAGGTAACCTCTAGTTTCCAACAGCTTTTTTCAGTTATCTCAAATTATAAATATATACATTTCAACAGCAGTGCTATATATTTTGTAAACAAAAGGGATCCCAATGTTAGTTTTATTTCCACATAATGAATTGCATATATTTTTATATTAGCAGATATGCAAGGGAGGAAAAAGATGCAGCGAGAGGGAAAGGATTACAAGACTGTTGGGTTGATCAAGTCCGAGGTCTCACAGGAAAATTTGGTTGTGCAACCAGACAGAGAAGAGACAGAAAAGGAAAGGAAAGAATAATACAGATCCTTGCATTTAAACACTTTCTCTGACAACTGGGACAGGGGCCTTTTTCAACCTATCACAATGCTTCTTCATTTTTGGGCCTTATAATTGCAAACTATCAGGCCCACATGATCAGATGGCAGAACAACATGTGGAAAGCTGCTTGTACTGCTGCTCAGGCTTTGCCTGATGGCTCTGCCAAGACTGATCTGCTTAAAACATTGTCTGCCGGTGCTGAGGTTTACAAACATTTGCTGTGCTCAGTTTATGATCTATCTGACGTTTCTGCCAGGACTGCAGCTTCTGGTATTTGCATGAGAAGTTATTATTGGCTTAGAGTTGCTGACTTTGCCAGTGATGTATAAAGGGCCGTTTTGAATGCTTCCTTAAAAAGGTCAAAACTGTTTGGCTATAATGTTGAAGAGACGCTACATGGCCTTCAGACTTCAAAAATGACTCTAAGGTCTGTGAAGTCCCTCTATCCCACTCATGCTAGAGGTTGTGTTTTGGGCTGCTTTCGTCCTGCTGCTGCCTGACATAGTTGTGCCTACTGTAAGCAAGGCTGTAGTAGGGGAGATGGCCCCCTTCCAGTTCCCCCCCCCGGTGCTCACACAAAAGTACCTAGAAGTATCTGTTCCGGTGGCCCTGCCATCTTTAGTTCCACTTGATTCTCTCCCTTCTCTCCCTCCAATTCAGCTGTTACCACCAGGGATGAGTGTGGGGTGCAGGATCTCCCTTTATCTGAAACAGTGGCAGGAGAGCACTACAGATGAGTGGGTTCTAGAGATAATTGCAAGGGGGCATGCTCTAGATCTGCTACAAATTCCTCCAGATCGTACTGTGCTCCCTTCCTGTTATTCTCTGGGCCGTTTGTCCCTTATGAAGGAATAAGTTCAGTCTTTATTCCAAAAACATGTCAATGAACTAGTTCCTCCTCAGGAGAGAAACAAAGGTTTCTATTCCAGATACTTCCTAGCCCAGAAATGGACAGATATCTGCATCCTGTGTTGGCATGCCTTCATGTAACGATCAGGATATCCCACAGACAATACCACTGTTTTGTGCTGGCGGGCAAAGATTATCAGTTTAAACTGTTGTCCTTGGCTTCTGTACTACAGGTCTTTGCCAAATGCTTGGTAGTAATTGCAGCAGCCCTTCACGGGGAGAGCCTGTATGTTTTCCCCTTTCTGGATGACTAGCTCCTGAAGGCAGTTTCAGGGAAGCTCTACTACATATACTATCTAGGCGACGTCGGTTGTTCAACAGTTTGAGGGGTCACAGTGAATGTACCAAGGTCTGTGTTGACTCTGTGCCAAAGACTGCAACACATAGGGGTGATCTTGAACACAGAGAAGGGATGTGCTGTCTTCACAGGGCAGACACTATGAGTGCCCAGGCACACTTGATGTACAAAAGCCACTATATCTCTGCAAGAACAGCGTTGCATCTCCTGGGTCTCATGGCTGTGGCCACTGGCATGTCATCATATGAGGATCCTTCAGTGGAAACTCGGGCTCCAGTGGGATCAGTTGATGAATGAGCTGGACCATATGGTTCTCGTCGCGTCTCCTCTTTGCAGACCAAGGTGGAGGCCGAGCTTACATAAATGTCCTGAAAATGCAGGTTGTTCTATGCAGCCTCCAGGCCTTTCAGAATCATCCCTGTCCTGGGCCTCTGCTAATTCAGATGGGAAATGTCAGTGTGGTGCATTACATCAACTAACAAGGGGTCTCTCACTCCTATCCTCTATGCAGGAAAGCAGTGAGAGTATGGTACTGGGCACTGTCTCACAACTTTCAGCTGTTGACCATGTTTCTTCCAGGTCTCCAGAAAGTCTTGGCTGACAGATTAAGCAGGTCCCAGCCAATAATAATAATAATTTTTATTTATATAGCGCAATTCGAGATATCAAAGCGCTTTACATAAAAACATATTAAACAAATAACATAAATAAATAAAATTTCCAATTAAAATACTCATAAATATATCACTTCACATAAATACATCCAGACTGATGTGAAATTCTCAAAGACATCAGATATTAAAAGCTAGTTTGAGCCAGCCCAGTGGGCGCTGGGCGCTGGACACCCCACTACACCACTTCAGCGTAATTCGTGTTAAGGAAATCCAGCATGGGCTGGGGTCAGTGGGCACAGAAGGATTGAGCGCCCTTGGACTGCCTCCTCTCTCTGGGGAGGGGACACCAGCATTTGGTGCACTACAGGCGCCAAGCGGAGGCTGGGGCTGGTGCGCCAAGGCTACAGCAGGGGAAGGTGAGGCAGGCGCTTTGGAGGAACAGTATGGGAGTGTCTGGCGTTCACTCTTTGTGGCGTCATTGCACGTCCCCGCTTTAGGGAGAAAAAAGAACACTGGAGGAAAATGGGTCTCGACGCTCCTATAGTGGTCGCCCCCTGAGGCGCCACCCCCGCGACTAGCAGCAACACCCCTCCAGCACCGAATCCTTGAGTGAGGTGGGTTGAGGGATCCCCGCAGCCCTGCCGTGGGGGGGTATAACCGTGGGGCAGCTGGAGGTTGAGCTGCGAGCGGGGGACGGGGCTGAGGGATCTGGCCTGCGATACTGCCGTCAGGAGCCCAAGAGGACAAACAAATTAGCTAAAAAAATAAGCTAGTGTGAATAAATAAGTTTTTAAGTCAGTCTTAAAGCTCTCCATGGTTCTGCACGCTCTAATTTGACGAGGTAGAGAGTTCCACAGGGATGGTGCCACTAACATGAAAGCCCTGGCGCCAGATGTCTTCAGCTGCACCCTGGGAACCTCTAACAGCCCCTCGTTAGTTGAGCGGAGAGGCTGGTCAGGGCTGTAGGGAATCAGGAGCTCTTGCAGGTAGCTCGGTCCCTGTCCATGCAGGGCTTTGTAGGTCAGAAGCCTGACCTTGAATATGGTCCACCACTGTATAGGCAGCCAATGTAGACTCCACAGCACAGGAGTAATATGACTGGAACGAGAAGTTCCAGTCAGTAATCATGCAGCGGCATTCTGCACCGGCTGCAAGCAGCAGATATCAACCCCCGGAAGCACCAGGTAAAGGGAGCTGCAGTAGTCGAGGCTCAAGGTCACAAAGGCACGGGTCAGTGTGGGCAGATCATCGGACGGAACAAGGTGCTTAATTCTGACGATGTTCCTAAGATAGTAAAAGGAAGACTTGACGACTACCATCACTTGCGCATGCAGTGTCAGTCCATCGTCAAGAACCACCCCCAGATTTTGCACCCGTTCAGAGGTAGGCAGTTGTACCCCATTGAGCCAAAGCCCGGAGGGTAATCCTACAACAAGCCTCTCTGTCCGGCAACCCGGATCCACCACCAACACCTCAGTCTTCCCGGAATTCAATTTCAACCAACTAGACTTCATCCAGTCATGGATCTCTGCTAGACAGCTGTTAAACATCAAGATTGCATTAGCCTGGTCGGGTGCAAAAGACAGATAGTGCTGTGTGTCATCAGCATAGCAATGAAAACTCAGCCCATATCATCTTACAATGTCTCTGAGGGGCAGCAAATACACTGCAAACAACATGGGGGACATCACCGATCCCTGAGGGACCCCAAACGGCAGAGAGAATGGCTCTGAGGAAAAAATCCCCGATACCACCCTCAGAGACCTACCAGCTAGGAAGGAATAAAACCATCTGAGAACTGGACCAGCCAGGCCACATATGACTCTCAGGCGTTTGAGCAGAACCCCATGGTCCACAGTGTCAAACGCTGAAGAAGATCCAGAAGCACCAAGATGGAGCAGCGCTTCTGGTCTCTTGCCAACAGGAGATCATTGAGCACCTGAACCAGAGTGGTCTTGGTACTTCCGGAAGCCTGACTGGAGAGGATCGAAGACATCATGGATGGTCAAGTGGTTCTCCAGTTGCAGTGCAACCACCTTCTCAATCACCTTCCCAACAAAGGGAAGGTTAAAAATGGGTCTGTAGTTTGCACAGCTGTTTGGGTCTAGAGAAGCTTTTTTAAGAAGCAATGTCACCACCGCTTCTTTCAGGGAGCTAGGGAACTCTACCAATGCTAAAGAACACCAAACAGTCTCTGCAGTGATCAGCCAATGGTCTCAATACACCCTAATAATAGGCATATAGGGTCCGGATCCAAACTACAGCAGGTAGGCCGCAAATTCTGGACAATCTGCACAATGTCTCCTATATCTGGCCAGTCGAAAGATATCCAAGAATACCGAGGGGTAGTGACCATACATCGACAACCATTAACCCCCATAGAGGGTGCTGACAGATCTCGGCCCTGATGTCAGCCACCTTATGTGCAAAAAATCGAGCAAACTCATCACACTTTCTTGTGAAAAGGCTCCTCGAACCTGTAGACAGGTTGGGTTGCACAACCTGTCCACGGTTTGAAAAAACTGAGCCGGTCGATTTTGAGCAGCAGCTATCTTACCGGACAGGAATTCTGCCTTCTTACGTGAGATTGCTGATCGATAGCTTTGATAAAACAGGGACACTGGTTTAACGGGATTGAGAAAGGGCAAATTCCATTTTGTAAATTGTAAAAAACGGTATTATCATCGGTGTCTGCTAAGCCAAAATCCGTTTTTACTGGTGTTTGGTTTTGTGTACTTTATTTAGCAGTGTTTAACTCTGCTAAGATGCATTTTAGCAATTTTGACCTCCACTAGTGCACATCCATCCATCCTTGTACCAATTTAAAGTTATTTTAGGTACAAGATGTGATGGTAGCAGTACTAGAGCCCCCAACCCTAAGATGTGATTGAAGCAACACTACGGCCCCCATCCCTTAGGTGCAATGGCAGTACCAACAGCACTATGGCCCCCATCCCTCCGGGTGTAATGGCAATGGCACTACGGCCCCCCCTCCCTTAGGTGTGACAGAAGCAGCAGCAGGACTGCGGCCCCCATCCCTCAGGTGTGGTGGCAGCACTACTACGTTCCCCATCCCTCAGGTGTGATGGCAGTATCAGCACTATGGCCCCCATCCCTCAGGTGGGACGGCAGCAGTACTACGTTCCCCATCCACCAGTGGTGATAGCAGAAGCATTATGTCCCCCGCACCTCTGGTGTGATGGCAGTAGCAACAATGCAGTCCACATCCCTCAGGGGTGATGGCAGTAGTGACAACACTATGATCCCCCTTCCTTCAACACCCACACCCCACATGCACAAGGTACAAATTACTGGGTCTCTTTGCTTGTTAGAACTCAGATGTAAATTAATCTGAACTATCACCACTAAGGTGGACATCTGTCATTTAACTGCCTGATTTGGATATCTGCCTGCAGTGCTGCTGACCCGGGTTGGGGAACGGACTCTAATGCTGGAGGGCTGGGGGGGGAGGCTTGAGTGTCCAACGACCACTTGCTTTCTCTTGGGTGGAGGGTGGGTTCATGGCTCGGCATTTTCTGGTCCCTGGCAGAGGCCAGAGACACGGCAACACATCTGTCCTCACTTCGGGAGGGAGTGTGACGGATGTCTGCTTGTTGTTTGATGTCATGTGGCACATCATGCTCCCAAGAAAATGGGAAAGCATCCGCCTGGCCAACTGGATGACGGCTGCTTGTCCCTCCATATGCCTGAAGTCCCAGACGTGCATGTCCGTGCCAACCCCTGCTATGCCTGTGATACACAGGAAGCCCTTCAGTATGATTCTCTTTCCCTGGTAGCCTCCCACAGGGGTAGGGGCCCACCCAATGAAGGGTTACATTGGGTTACCTGGTAACATGGCAATAAGGGCGGTGGATGGTGGTCAGGATTCAGCAGTGGTGGTAGGAGGCCTTAGCATGCCTGAAGGTGTGGGTGGCCAGGGGGTTGGAGGAGCAAAAAAAAAAAACTGCCTGAATTTGCTCCTTTGAAATAAAGTGTCTTCACCTAACAAATCCACAAGTGATTAGTGGAGGACCTTCTAATGGAAAATCATGCATCTCCCAAACATGTGGATGCCTTTTTTAAAACTTGGTCTCCATGAAAAGGGTGCCTCTGTTTTCATGTCTGAGCTCAGATGTGAGTTGAGCACCACTCTGCACACCAGCATCATACAGCCCCTGGGTTCTTAACTTCTGTGTGTCCTTGAGTATGCTTTCTGGCTCGGGTGTGTTTGCAGCAACCCACTCACCCATAATGGCATTATACAGTGGCAATTGGGCCATATAGTAAATTCAGGGTCATACTGATGCAAAGGCTCTCAACTCATTTAGAGAAAACAAGAAACAAAGAGCAGCAGCCCCCCCCCTCCCCCGCCCACAGGCATCACACGGTATCTGGCACCTTACCTGCTCTGCTCCTCTGAGTGTACAGTCTGACCTGGGTGCCATTTTCATCATAGGTTTCTTTTCATTTCAAAGTGACTTTTTGACCACTCATCAGTGCATGTCTTCGCCGTCCTCCACCTCTCAGCGATGGAAGTCCAAGCGACCCAATCAGATTCCCGCTCCAGTTCTCCACACTGGAAGATGGCCAGCAAGTCGTCCCCCCCGCCGGGAGGTTGGACTGTGCCCCCTCCCCCGGTAACCCAAGCTCCCTCTGGGTTACCAGCATTGAAGCCTCCTGCCCTGGTGAGGATGTCAGGCAGAGGATCTTCGGGACAAGGGCCTCGCCCCCCTCCCAGAGTCTTGGCTCCTACAGCCACTCCTCTGGGCCTAAGCCAGGGGATTTAGTTGGCCATGTTGCAGGCGACAAATATGGCGCTGCCGCTCATCAGGCTAAGGCATTCTCCTCTTTGTCGGACCGTTCTACAGGGTCCGACAGGAAAAGGTGCCAGGAGCAGGTCTCTCACTCAGACATCCATTCCCCCAAGCACTGGACACCAGATCCCCAGCACTTGACCCCTTTGTCCTTGGCATCCTCACCCTCTGGGTCCCAGAAGTCTACACCCCCACCGCATGCCCCTCCAAAGCTCCCGGTGGGGGGAGGCAGACACTGGCCAAGGAGTTGCTGCCTTCGATGCCAGACTCTCAGGCGTCAGGTAACCAGACACCAGTCCAACCAGTAGACTTGGCATTGGCCCCTCCAACACCCATGGGACAAGCGTTGGATAAGCCCAGGTCCCCCAAGCGTCTGTCAGCCCCAGACCAGCCGTCAGGTCTGCCGACCAAGGTGCCTGTTGAACTTACTCAGATACCAGGCCCCTCGGCACCGGCTATGGTGTCTCTAGCTAACGTCGAAAATTTATTTAGTTCCTGGTGGGATGCAGTCAAAGGGAATACTATCCCAAAGGGACCCCTTGGTACCACACCGAAACCCACCCCGGCAGGTTCTTCACAGCAGCCACCAACTCCACCTCCACTCCTCAGGGAACCATCACCATACCCGACGAACCCCTTGCTCCCGCCAGACAGCGGGTCCCCCAGACGACACAGACGCAGACATTCATCTAGATCATCTTCCAGGTATTGTGGGAGTCGGTACCAATGCTTGCGATTGAGGCCCTCTGACTAGGGATCCTCCGAAATGGGCTCTTTGGGCTTATCCAGGTCCTTGGGGGGGGGTCTCCTCCCCCCCCCAGATCCTCGTGGGGATTCGCCCAGTCTTCTCCGGACAAGCCCACTTTTCTAGACATTATGCGTCATATTCAATTCTTGAACCAGTGGGAGATAGAGGATTTGGATCCAGAGAGGAAAAGGCTGGCTTATTTTTAAGGGGTGAACGAACCCAAACCCTTAGTGGTACCCTTTCAAGATGTCATCAGGTTGGCTTGGAGATGCCCTTTGACAGCCTGTGCTATTCTCAAGAAGGCGGGTAGGCTGTATCGTACCCCCACTAGTGAACCATTCTTAGGGGCACAGCCTGAGGCAGACTCAGTAGTTCTTACTGCTGCTCACAGCAGGATGAAACAACCTCGTCATATAAGCTCCCAGCCACCGGATAAAGAATCCAAGCAACCTGGTCCAATTTGGCCGTAAAGTGTACTCATCAACCACCTGCACCATACATTCGCTGAACTTTTTGGCACATGTGGTGCAATAACAGAAGTCCCTCTGGAAGAAGGCTGTTGAGATGGTGTAGAAACAGCCCGACTCGGCCTACAGGTCGGAACTGTTAGATATTCTGCAGTCCTGTGTTGACGAGGGCAAGCATGTGCTGAGACCACCTTATGACTCAGCTGATACAGCAGCCAGGGTGGCCTCCACTGGAGTGTGCATGAGGAGGTACTCTTGGCTTTGAGTATCTGGTTTCTGGCAGGACCTCCAGGATGCTATTGTGGATGCTTCCTTCCATGGATCTCTTCTTTTTGGTCCAAATATTGAGAAAATTATCTCAGACCTTCAAGATTTGGACAAAGCCATTCAGTCTGTACACCAGATGTACAAGTCCGACCAAACCCGGGGAGATGAAGGCATTTTTGTCGCCAAGGGGCACAGAAGCCCAAGGGACAGCAGCAGAGAGGCAACTTTCATCATAAAGCTCCCTCTCAACCTGGAGGCGCACAGAGACCTCAGAACATCAAGCCCTCCCAGGTCTCCTTGCCCATCTCAGGATCCAATGCCTGACTCCTTGCCCGACCCCACACCACCAGCAGTATCCTGGGGGAGGTAGTAGGAGGTCAGTTCTCACTCTACCCGAAGGGTGGTCCACCATCACAACAGATGTGTGGGTGCTTCAATTGATAGAGCGAGGTCACGCGTTGGAATTCCTCCAGATTCCCCTGGACAATCCCCCTGTCCAATACACTTACTCCCCCCCCCCCCATGCTGCACTCATTCGGGAGGAGGTCCAGTCCCTAATTGACAAGAAGGCCATAGAACCCATTCCAGCACTGCAGTGGGGAAGGGGTTCTACTCCTGCTGCTTCTTGGTTTCCAAGAAGATAGGGGACCTGCGCCCGATCCTGGATCTGACCCTCCTGAGCAATTATATAGAGTATAGGAGGTTCAGGATGGTTACTCTGCCAGGTGTCCTCCCACTGCTGCATCAAGGGAACTGACTTTGCTTCCTAGACATGCAGGATGCTTACCTCCACATCCTGGTGCTTCCAGCCTACTGGAGGTTCCTGAGATTTACCTTTCAGGGAAGGCCTTTCCAGTTTCAGGCCTTGCCCTTCAGCCTTTCCTCATCGCTGTGAGTGTTCATGAAGTGTCTAGCAGTGGTGGCAGCGACTCTCAGGAGGCAGGGGCACTTTGGTTACCCCTTACTTCAACGATTGGCTCCTGACAGCAGCCACAAAGGATCGGCTTCTGGCCACTTTGGAGGATACCTTCTGCTTGTTCAGCTCCCTAGAGATTACTCTGAACATGCCCAAGTCATCCCCATGGCCATGTCAAAGGCTACAGTACATAGAGGCAATCCTGGACATGGGGCAAGGGAAGGCTTTCCTCCCAGCAGACAGGGCTACGTGTCTTCAGTCATTGGCCCATAAGGTATCAATCTCTCACCAGATCCCAGCTCGGACAGTGCTTCAGCTCTTTGGGCACATGGTAGCTGCCATAGTAAAAGTTCCCTCGGCACACCTTTTTATGAGGGTTCCAGAGTGGACCCTCAGAGTGCAATAGGATCAAAGGGAAGATGATCTTGACCAGCCAGTCCTGATCTCCAGAGCTGTGGTCCAAACTCTCTCATGGTGGCTCTCGCCCCAGAATCTGGAGCTAGGAACCCCTTTTCGGAGAGATCCCCCTTCTCAGGTTCTGACAACCAATGCCTCGGGCCTGGGAATGGGTGCCCATTTTCAAAATTGGCAGACACAGGGTACATGGTTGCTGCCAAAACTGTCCCTCCACATCCGTGTTCTAGAAATGAGGGCAGTTCTATACGCTCTGCAAGAGTTTCAACCAGACCTCCGTCCGGGCCCCCTGTTGATTCAGACGGACAGTATGTCAGTCAGTTTTTATGTCAACAAACAAGGGGGGGGGACTCACTCTTATCCTCTCTGTTAGGAGGGCATGAGAGTATGGTTCTGGGCCCTAGACCATGGACTATTGCTCAACGCAGTCCATGTTCCAGGAGTCCAAAACACCGTGGCCAGCGCCCTAAGCAAGTCATGGTCAGGGACTCATGAATGGGAACTTCTACAGTCTGTGGTGAACTATCTCTTTCAAAGATGGGGTTGTCCAGAGCTGGATCTCTTTGCATCCCCATGCAATGCAAAACTGCCCAGTTTTTGCTCGCTTGATCCAGGGCCTGGTATTTTCTGGCAAGATGCATTGTCCTTGTGTTGGACAGGGATGTTTCTGCATACCTTCCTTCCCCTTCCCTTCCTCTCCTTCAGAGGGTCCTGCTCAGGCTCCAAGCGGAGGATGCAGAGATGATTCTTATAGCTCCTCTTTGGCCTCGCTAGATATGGTTCCCCCTGTTGCAGCAGCTAGTGGTGGAACGACTGGATCTTCCTGGACATAAAGTCTCCACCACGCATTCACACTGATGGAATCTATGTCGGAGGTGCTAGGACCCAGCGGGAGCAAACTTTTTTGCAAGAGGGCCGGAACCAGAGATGGAGCTGCGAGCCTCGGCTCATGCGGCAGTGACTATCTCGGCGTCGACCCTCCAACTGCCTCTGTTCCTTTTTTCCCCGCCATCGAGTGCACTACAGTGACAATGTCGCTCGCCCACTGGGAGTCAAACTTCAAACTAGCAGCATAGTTTTCAGTTTCTTATTTTGTAGTATTTCTTGAATAAGTACCGCCTACTGTAATTTATTTTTATTACAAGAAAGAAGTCTCAGCCTACATTGATGGAATCGACCATGAGTGGGTCAGGTGACGGTAGGGAGACTTCATATGAAAGCTGTTCAGTCAGCCGGGCTGGGTCTGGTATGCCGCCCTCTCCGGAGGGGGGTCTGACACTGGACAGTCCAATGCCCGAGGGGAGGGGCAGTCCCCTCGAAAGCATAAAAGAAAACGGTCGCACTCGCTGCACCATTCGGCCTCGAGGTGTTCTTCGACCCACAGGTCAAAAAAGAGAAGGCATCACTCAAGGTCGCCTTCTGGTATGTCTGCGTGTTGACGGTAGGTCATTGGGGTAAGTTGCCGTTCTCCTCCGGAGTCGCCAGTTTCTGTTTCTGGTCTCTGACCTCTTCGACATCGGAGCCCTTCCCCGCCTTCTGGTAGGGCTTCAGATGAGCAGTTTCATCAGTGGGCCGCTCTGATGTCTGATGGAGCAGTGGGCTCAGAGGTTGGTCCAGCTGCCTGGCCCAGTCACTAAGGGGCCCTCGGACCCTTCGGGGAGTCGGGTAGGGCAGTTGAGCTCTCTCCGTGGTGCCGTGACACCTTGTTTGGTGCCGCCGACCCATGCCGAGGTGCTTTTCCCCACACGTGGCTGCGGCGCAGGAGGCCACACCGATGCCTCTATCTCCTGGTATTTTTCCTTCTTTATCCTCAAATCTTAGTTTTCAGGGCCCTGCATTGATTTTGGCGCCATCCTCATCATTAGTGCGTCTGTTGGCACCTTCCTCAGTGCTGTTGGGATTGTTGGCGCCGCCCTGGGCACCATACGGCCTTTCGGCACTGTCCTCGGTGCCATTGGGCTTGTCGGTGCCGTGCGGCTTTTCGGCACCAAGGGCTTTGTCAGTGCCATGTGCTGTGCTGGGCCAGGCGGCACCAAGACTTGGTGTGGCATCTTCCAGTCTTCAGGGTTCCTCGACTCTGGACCCTTTTCCCTCCTATTTTCCTTCTGATTTTTACTCCTTTCCTGTCCATACAGTCCCTCCTGAGCTGTCAGGAGATGATATTGAGCCTGACCTAGACCTTAGGCTGGGTGATGATGTGGCAGGAACAGGATCTAATCCTGCTGCAGAGCTTGTGGTCGAGGACCTGTCATTTAAGTCTCTGCTGAAAAATCTGAATTCCAGTCTTTCTCTCCAGACTATGAATATCGATCCTGGAAAGCTTTTAAGACTCCAATACCTTCATGTTCCAGACATCCCTATGGATTTAACTCCCCCGGTAAAGCCCTCCTTTGAGACATTTTCTCAAATGGTATGGAATAATCCTGCTCTCATTCCTTTTGTGGCTAAGTCCATAGATAGGAAGTATGCTGCTCCCAAGGATCGACCCATTTTGGCCTCTCAAGCCTTTGCAGACCCTGTTGTAGTCTTGGCAGAGAATGATAAGGTCATTCTTCCTTGGACTACTACAGCTCAACCTATAAACAAAGAATCTCATAAGATAGATACTTTAGGTAAGAGAGTCTTTGCTGCATCCACCCTGGGTATGCGTATTGCCAGGTACCAGGGCTATTTCTCTCAGTATAAGTATATTCTTTGGCATTCACTCAAACAAATGGTTGAAGCTCTACCAGAGTCGGACACTAATTCAGAGCTTCTTCAAACCATGACCAGGTGTATTGAGTCCAACAACAAACAGGTTAAAGCAGCTATAGACACTTTCAATACTGCCTCCTGAGCGGCGGCAGCGGGCATTTGTACCCACTGTCATTCCTGGCTGCGCACTTCAGGCTTCACGAATGATGCCCAGCAGCAGGTCATGGCGTTGCCCTTCGATGGTGTGTATCTCTTCGGTCCTCAAGTAGAACAAGCTCTAGAGGCCACACAAAAGACCAGATTGGCCATTAAATTTGCTCGACCTGCTCCCACGCCTTCTCGGGGGGGTGTTAATAAGTGCCAGTTTCACAACCGTCAGTCCTTTCAATGCAAAGGCAGGGGAGGTTTTAATAAAAACCAAGCCCCTCAGCCTCAAAGAAAACGCAACAGAAAGCACAAGGGCATAAAGCTCCAGTGCCACCTTCTGAGTTTCTGGCCCAAGTCCCACCTCAGCAGCCCAAGGAGGATTCCTCTTTAGCGGTGGGAGGTCGTCTGACTCAATTCTACAACCAGTGGAAGTCCATAACATCGGACAAATGGGTCCTCCAGATAATCCGCGAGAGGTATTCCCTCAATCTTTCAGAGACCTCTCTGGATTGTACCCTCAAACGGCAGCCCAGGCTGTCAGTACTTCAGTCAGAACTTCTTGCCTCCGAGATACAAGGCCTTCTGAACAACAGGGTAGTAGAAATAATTCCGCTGGATCAACGGAACACAGGGTTCTACTCCCATTACTTTCTATGCGCCCAATTTTGGACCTCAGAAAATTGAACAAATTTCTTCCCAAGGAGAAGTTCAAAATGATATCGCTAGGAACCCTGTTACCTTTGCTTCATCAGCACGACTAGTTAGCCTCCATGTACATGCAGGATGCTTACCAACATATTTCTATTCACCCAAGGCATCACAGATACCTAAGGTTCATGGCTTTGGGCCAACATTATCAGTTCAGAGTCCTGCCCTTTGGGCTATCCTTGGTGCCGTGAGTTTTTACAAAGTGTTGTGCAATTCTCGCTACGCACTTCAGAAAGATCGGAATACGAGTGTTCCCGTATCGGGACGACTGGCTTCTAGCAAGTTCTTCCAGGCAAGGAACTCTCAGTGCTGTATCCACGGCCTCAGACTT
This sequence comes from Neoceratodus forsteri, assembly GCA_016271365.2. Taxonomy (NCBI): domain Eukaryota; kingdom Metazoa; phylum Chordata; order Ceratodontiformes; family Ceratodontidae; genus Neoceratodus; species Neoceratodus forsteri. The sequence goes on along the minus strand of CM057449.1, from coordinate 1,819,866,693 downwards.
TCTCACGTCCATGGGAGTTATGTTAAATCTCAAAAACTCACAGTTGTAGCCCTCCCAGAAGCTCCTTTTTATAGGAACTCTTCTGGACACCTCTTGTGCGAAAGCCTTTCTTCCAGAAGACAGGAGCAGCGATATCCTGCAGATGGCCCGATACATCAGGGAGAACAGGTCAGTTCGAGCTATCTCGATGCAGTGGATGCTGGGTCTCATGGCATCCTCGGTGCTCACTGTACCCCTAGCTCATCTCCACATGAGAACATCTCAATGGATGCTCAGTACTTAGTGGTCTCCAACCACTCACCCTCAGTCCTTTCTCATCAAGGTGACAGAACCTCTGAAGAGGTCGCTCACCTGGTGTGCACAAGAGGACAGCCTTTTCGAAGGGTATCCATTTGCTCCCCTGGATCACCAGATCTCCATTACCACGGACGTGTCCCTGATGGGGTGGGGAGCCAACTGTCAAGATCTCCACACCCAAGGTACGTGGACTCAAGATGAGTCTCAGTTTCATGTAAATGTCCTAGAAATGAGAGCCGTCCTTTATGCAGTCCGGGCTTTGAAGGACGTTCTCTGTCACAAGAACATTCTTCTTCAAACGGACAACAAAGCAGTGATGTATTACATCAACAAGCAGGGCGGTGTTCACTCTTACCCTTTATGCAGGGAAGCAATGAGAGTATGGGAATGGTGCTTGGAGCACAAGGCTCTAATCCAGGCGGTCTGCCTGCCGGGAGTGCAGAACAAACTGGCAGACCGTCTCAGCAGAACAGAGACAGATCCTCATGAATGGTCTCCCGACTCAACCATGATTCAGTCACTATTCGCAGAGTGGGGAACTCCAGACCTGGACCTTTTTGTATCCCCACTCAACACAAAACTGTCTCTCTTCTGCTCCAGAAATCCAGGGCCTGGCATTTTCTGTCAGGATGCGTTCAGGCTGCGGTGGACAAAATGCTTTCTATACGCCTTTCCTCCTCTTCCTCTAATTCAGAGGATACTTCTCAAGTTCGAGTCCCAGGGGGACAAAATGATCCTCATTGCTCCCTTCTGGCCTCAACAGATATGGTTTCCGTTACTCAACAGTATGTCGAAAACCCCTCCGAAAGCGCTTCCGCTTCAGATGAACCTTCTGACTCAGGGGCCTGTGGTCCATCCCAATCTGAGATCGCTTCACCTTCAAGCTTGGTTCCTGAAGAGATGGAAGTGAACAGGTTCAATGTCTCTCTCAGAGTTTCAGATATTCTTCTGGCTGCAAGCAAGCCAGCCACTAGAAAAATGTACACAGCCAAATGGAAGCGTTTTTCTCTCTGGTGTGTAAAATCCTCTTTGAATCCTTTTTCCTGTCCATCCAATAAAGTTCTAGAGTACCTTTAAGACCTCTCAAATTCAGGTCTACAATACTCTACAGTCAAAGTTCACCTTTGTGCCATTTCAGCTTATCATGAGCCAGTACTTTCCTTGTCACTGGCTCAGTTACCTGTGGTTAAGAGGTTTCTTAAGGGAATTCTGCATACCAGACCTCCTATCAGACATCCAGTTGCAGCCTAGGACATTAATCTTGTACTAGACATGCTCACTCGAAAGCCTTTTGGGCCTCTAGCTACCTGTGAGCTGAAAATTCTCACTTGGAAAACGGCCTTCCTGGTGGCCATTACCTTGGTCCGCAGGGTCTCTGAAAATACATACCTTGGTTACAGACCCTCTGTACACTGTGTTTCATAAGGACAAAGTAGTTCTTAGGTCCCATCCTAAGTTTCTCCCTGAGGTTGTTTCAGAATTCCATCTAAACCAACCTTTGGTCCTACCTACTTACTTTGCGAACTTCCAAAATGAAGGAGAGCATACCCTTCATTTTTTAGATGTCAAAAGAGCTCTGCATTTCTATTTAGATAGAACCAAACAAATTCGCAAAGCTCAACAACTATTTGTTTCCTTCAGTGAGACCCGACTGGGTCAGCCTGTTGCTATCAGATGCATTTCAGCATGGTTGGTGGCATGCCTTCGCCACTGCTACTCCATGGTGCAGGTTAAGCTGGAGGGCAGAGTATACGCTCACTCTACTAGAGCAGTCGCGGTATCCCTGGTGGAAAGCCGCAATGTGCCTATTGCAGATATTTGCACTGCGGCTACCTGGAGCTCGGTGTATACTTTCGTCAAGCACTGTGCCCTGGATGTCCATGCCAGGTGACATCTTTCGTTTGGCAGGACCATCCTTAACGGACTTCTGTCCTAAATTTGTGAGTTCTTGGTCTCTTCTGCCGCCCTCTCGGGGGATTATTAGCTCGTTACTCTCCCATCAGTGTGAATGAGTGGTGGAGACTTTATGTCAAGGAAGGTATGAAAATTACGTACCGACCGTAATTCTTGATCTTCTGGGACAAGTCTCCACCACTCCATCCACCCACCATCCCCGAGCTCACCTCTGTTGTTGGTCTTCACTCCTCAATCTTTAGGCTGTGAAGACTTCTTTGTTGGACCCTTCTTATACGGGTCGTCCGGACTATCTTATGTCCTGTTTTTGTTAGGCTATACTCTAGGTTAGTTACGCCTGCACATCCTCGGGAAAAAGGTACCGAGGTGGTTGGAGGGTCAACGCCAGATAGTCATTGCCAGACAAGCAAAGGCTTGCAGCACCGCCTCCCTCGTGGCTCCATCTCTGGTCTCCGCCTCTTGCAAAGTTTGTTCAGCTGGGTCCTAGCACCTCAGGCGTAGATCCCATCAGTGTGAATGAGTGGTGGAGACTTAGTCCAAGAAAATCAAGAATTACGGTAGGTATGTAATTTCCATTTCTCCTGCCCTTGTCCTCCCACTTACTGTCGCAGGAGCAGGGCACACTGGTTCACCCAGACCTCCAGTCTGTACACCTGCATGTGTGGCTCCTGCAGACGTAGCTACGCCCTGCTTTGGAGTCTCTTCAGAAGTGGCCGAGGTCCTGGTGGCAGCCAGAAAACTGTCCACTCGGGCCACTTACACCATGAAGTGGAAGCAGTTTAACCTGTGGGCTACTAACCAGGGACTGGATCCATTCCTGTGTCCTGTGAATGCTGTCCTTGAGTACCTCCTCTCCCTTTCAGATGCGGGCCTCCGTTATTCTTCCATTAAGGTGCACCTCTCTGTGATTTCAGCCTACCATGCACCAGTGAATGGCAAATATATTGCCCAGTCGGATCTGGCCCGGATATTCTTAAGGAGTATGCTGCACCTCAGGCCTCCCATTCAGGATCCTATCCCATCATGGGATTTTTTATTTCTGTTAGAAAAGCTTACGTTGCCTCCCTTTGAGCCAGCTGCAGATTGTGAGCTACGCATTCTGTCGTGGAAGGCGTTGTTTTTAGTTGCTATTACTTCTGCCCGGAGGATTTCCAAGCTTCAGGCCCTTATGTCTAAGGAGCAGTATTTAGTTTTCCACAAGGACAGGGTGCCCTTGAGGACTAATCCTAAATTCCTGCCTAAAGTAGTGTCCCAGTTTACTCCTAATCAGGACCTCAAACTACCTGTTTATTATCCGGAGTATTCCATCGGGGGAGGCCCTTCTTCATACTCTGGACGTACATTGGGTGCTTCGGTACTATGTAGACCACACCCGAAATTTACGTAAGTCTGACCAACTTTTTGTTTCTTTTGCCCCGAGAACTTTGGTGGCTCCAGTAGCAAAGCAGACTGTCCAGATGGCTCTGCTACAGCAAATACAACAAACCCTTGCCGGGCTCGGTCAAGGGTCATTCCACCAGGGGTGTCTCCACTTTCTTCGCAGCACCTCGCAAAGTTTCTACAGCAGGCATTTGCACGGCAGCTACCTGGGGCTCAGTGCATACCTTTGTTAAGCACTATAGCCTGGACATTGCTCCCATCGGAGAGTTGGGTTTGCTTTGGCAGTACTTCAGGGTCTTCTTTCCTGAAAGATCACTACCTTTCCTTTACCGCCTCCCTTTCTGATCTGATTCCAGTTAGCACTGCTTGGTACTCAGTCCTTATGGTGTAGCCTGCTGCAAGAGCTCCAACTCAAAGTAAGATAGTACAGTTACGTAAGAACTTAACGTAACAGTAGATCTTCGAGAGGAGCTCTTACAGCAGGCGCTGTTCCTCACCCTCCTTTCCCCCTGGTCTTCTTTCTTTCTTCCTTCCCCTCGGCAGGGTTATCCACTTTGCTTCGACTCTCCATTTCCGACGGGGCCTGGTCTCCGCGGAGAACTGAGATGTGGCTGGGGACCGCCTTATACCATTGGCAGACGCTGAGGTGGTTTGACATCGGGGGCGCTGGGTACTGCTAGCTAAGTTTTTTCCGTGGGGTCATAGTGCCTGGCAGCATAGTCTTTATGGTGTAGCCTGCTGCAAGAACTCCTCTTAAAGATCTACTTTTATGGTAAGTTCTTATGTAACTGTATTTTCCTACAGCATTTACCCCCATTTCGCTAATACAGAGGGCTCTGCTGAAGCTGAGGCTGGAGAGTGCCACTTTCATTCTCATTGCTCCATTATGGCCTCTCCAGATATGTTTTTTTATTTCTTCAGCATCTGGTGGTAGAGCCTCCCATCCCCTTACCTTTGTGTCGGGGTCTGTTGTCATGGGACAAGGGATCTCTGGTCCATCCGGACCTGAAGTCCCTACATCTGCGTGCATGGCTCCTGAAGACATAGCCACTGCTTGTTTTGGGGTATCTCCTAAGGTTGCTGATGTCCTGACTGTGGCCAGGCAGCCTTCTACCAGACATACTGTAATTATTTCCTGAAATGGATGCATTTCAGTTTGTGGGCTGCTTCCCAGAATACTTATTCCTTGAAATGGAAGCGGTTCACTCAGTGGGCTGCTTCCAAGAATTCAGACCCTTTTACATGTCCTATGAATGCTGTGTTGGAATACTTGCTTTCCTTGTCTGACCGTGGCCTGCAGTATTGTGCGATTAAGGTGCATTTGGCCGCTATATCAGCATTCCATGCCCCTATTGATGGTTGCCCAATTAGAGGTGTCCCGTATGTTTCTGAGAGGTTTTCTTCACATGAAACCACCTATTTATAATCCATTCCCACAATGAGACTTGAATTTTGCAGTTGAGAAATTGATGTTGGCTCCCTTTGAGCCTGCCGCGAATTGCGGCTTACATTTTTTGTCATGAAAAATGTTGATTTCATTGTGATGTTCTCTACTCAAAGGATTTCTGAGCTTAAGGCTGTAATGTGTGAGCCTACTTACTTGATTTTTCAGTTTCTCTTTGTGTATGAATCCTAAATTTCTGCCAAAGGTGGTATCAGAATTTACACTGAATCAAATGATGCATCTTCCTGTATATTATCCTGAGCATGCCAGCCAGGGTGAGGCACTCTTCCATACTTTGGATGTACATAGTAAACTGCGATACAATATTACTCGTACCACGGACTGTAGAAAGTCCTCTCACTTTTTGTTTCTTTCGCCCCTGGGAAAGAGGGCGCAGTTGGCTGGCACATTGTATTACGTTCTGTTATAGGAAGCATGGTAAGGTACTTCCTGGTGCTGTTAGTGGTCACTCCACAAGGGGTATGTCCGTTTCGGTTACTTTCTTCAAAAATGTCCCTGCTGATGTCATATGTACTGCAGCCACATGGAGCACTGTTCATACTTTCACTAAACATTACAGTCTGGACATCATCTCTTGTAGACATGCTGGTTTTAGGCTTGCTGTACTGCAAGGCCTTCTGCCCTGATCACATATCAGACTGTGCCATCCTCCTAGTTCACACTGCACTGCTTGGTAATCATTCTAAAGGTGAAGCCTAATGGAAGAGATATCCTCAAAGAAGATAGAAGTTACATAAAAACTTACCATAAGACTAGATCTTCAAGAGACTCTCCTCCATTAGGCCATGCCATCCCTCCACCTTCCCTCTTTTGCTTTCAGTCACATCAGATGCTGTGCCTAAAACCTACTCCATGCATCCTGTCTCCAGCCCCATGCTTCTCCTTATTTGCATGGTGCCGCTCTCATCTCCTGGTTCCCCACAATTGGAGGTCCTCCAAGGCTAGTGATGGTGAGACTGAGGCGAGTTCACCACGTTTATATACGCAGACACTGTACATCATTGTGGGAAGCCCCGGCTAGTTAAAGCTCCAGGTGGTCCTAACGCTGACAGCTTATAGTTCCAACAGTGTGGCCTAATGGAGGAGATTCTCTCGAAGATCTACTGTTACAGTATGTTCTTATGTAGCTGTTCTTTTCGGCACCAAGACCACCTGGACCAGCTGATTCTGGTGACGCAGCCGATGTTGGATGCCACTGAGTTTTGGGTGTGCCCCAAGAACCTCATGGGTGGCATTTCCTTTGTTTGTCCCAAGCCAATCCTCACATTGACTATGGATGCATCTCTGGGGTCGAAGGGCTCACCTGTCAGACCACACAGCCCAGAGGTTCTGGTCGCTGAGCGAGACCCGCAAGCACATCAACCTGCTTGGACTCAGGGCAGTGCAGGTGGCATTTATGAAGTTTACTCTGCTGATTCGGGGTCAGGTGGTGCAAGTTGCTATAGACAACATGACCACCATTCAACCTGAACAAGCAAGGCAGGACACACTCCTTTCATCTGTGTCAGGAGGCACTGCACACCTGGTACACAACGTGCAGGAAGATGATCTGGCAGTGCACGTGGCAGGAGAGGACACACAGTTGGCAAATGTTCTCAGCAGTGTGGGAGAGATGTCATACAAGTGGTACTTACCCCAGGTTGTGATGACACAGCTGTTTGCCCAGTGGGGCACATCTCTGATGGACCCATTTGCCTCCTTGGGAGAACAGAAAGCTGAGGCTGTACAGTGTCCAACCCCCTCAGATGGGGATGCTGATGGGGGATGCCATCTGACGGTCCTTGACCCAAAGACTTCTGTACGCCTTTCATCCCTTTCTCTTAATTCTCAAGGTGGTGCAGGGATTTATTTAACTCTAAAAATTGATTAGCGTTTTGCTCATAAAAGTGCTAAATCTTTGTGAAAATGCATAGCTCTTGCCTCACTGTGTTTAACAAACACAGCACTTCTAGAAAATCTATATAAATACTTTCTGTACAATTAGTATAGTCCCAAGAAAAAACTGCTAATCAATTATTTAAAATCCTGTGGTGCTCAAAGTGTACAGGGACAAGGCAAACCTGATCCTGTCGGCTCCAGATGGCCCAGGCAGTTCTGTTACCAGGATCGCCTCAGCAGCAGGACCTGCTGACAAGACAACTGGAGATGGTCCAGCATCCAGACCTCAAGTCGCTGCATCTGTCAGCCTGGTACCTGAGTGGCTAGAGTTCCAGGTTTTAAGCCTTTCGGAAGATATTCTCCATATTCGGGAGGTGTCATGTAAGATATCAACTCATAAAACATACTTGTTTAAGTTGATGAGGTTTTTGCACTGCTGTGCAGGTCAGGAGATTGACCCCACAAACCTGTCCTGTATCACGAATCCTTGACTACCTCTGTTCCCTGTCTTAGTCAGGGTTATGAGCCACGTCCCTTAAGGTATACCTGGCATCTTCGCATATCAGGCTGTGGCTTGTATGCCTATAGTGTATCAGGTGAAAGTGGCTGGGCACATTTTTAAAGGCCTGGATCACATGTTCCCTCAGTGTGTGAGACCCATCACCACGATGGGACCTACACCTGGTTCTTGCAAAGCTGTTGGGTATAATATTCAAGCCCATGGACAAGTTTGAGATGGCACATTTGTGGAAAACTGTTTTTTAATCACCATCACCTTGGCCAGACAGGTTAGTGAGCTCCAGATACTTTCAGTGGAGTCTCCATATCTAGTTTCCCACAAGGACAAGGTTTTCCTTGTCCCCACCCATGCTAAGTTCCTGCCCAAGGTAGTCTTGAAGTTTCACCTTTACTAGATGCTGCTTCCCTGTCTTCTTTCCAAAGCCACATTCTTTGGATGCTGAGCTAAGCATATGCTCCTTACTCTGGATGTGCACTGGCTGCTCCTCTACTACATGGATCAGATGTCAGAGACTCACAGAGTGCTCGCCAGCTGTTAGTGACCTGCAGTGAAGTCACACCAGGCAGACCAGCAGCTAAACAGACGACTGACCAAAGGAAAATCTCCTGCACCAGTTTGTGCCACAGGTTGGCTGGTAGGAATCCTCCCACGGAGTTAAAGGCTTACTCTGCCAGACATACTGCTACCTTGGGTTTTGCTGCCAGGCACATCCCCATCGAGGAGCTCTGCAGGATTGCTACCTCATTCAGTGCGCACAAGATCCTGTCCCACTATAGCACTGACGTGTTCAGTCATCGAAGCCTGCATTTGGGGCCTCAGTCCTCCTGTCTCTAATCAAATAAATGAGGTGCATGCCTTGCCCCTCCTTGTGGAAGACAGCTAGGTGTCTGCCCAAGTGCTGATAGTGAACTAAATCTAGGTAGTCAGAAATAGAGGTAACTTACCTGTGGCCATAGTTCTGCTACTAGTAGTTCACATCCACACAACCCACCCAATCTCCCCTGGCAAGGCTTGAACTGATTCCTGCTCTCAGTGTGCAGATCTGATATCAGATGGGGTGGAGCCGAAGGATGAGCCCACAGCTGGTGGGAGGAGTCAAACTTAAAGACGTCCAGTGACTATGCTGCTCCCAGTGGAACTGCCCAAGTGTGGATGTGAACTGAAGACTAGTAGCAGAACTACAAGTAAGTAACCTCTATTCACTGTATGTGTTTAAAACAAAATTTTGTAAAAATGTAAATTTTTTTGTTTGTTTTTGTTTTTAATAAACGCACCCCTAGCTCTATGGATTACATTATATATCTAAGATCTACACCACTTTGGCTTTGCTTCATGCAGTTCCTCATCCCAGTATTTGGTTGTGCCTTGTTATGTAATTGCTGCTGCTTGATAGGAGATAAGTTAAGGTGATCAGTTTTCAGTTTCACATTCCTCTGTTTTCAGAATCTTCATGGAGAGACAGAGCCGGCCTCATTTTCTTGGACTTATGAAGAAATCAAAGAGGTTCTCAAGCGCTGGTGGCAGTTGCGAGACAATGCTGTTGAGATATTTTTAACCAATGGCAGGACTCTGCTCTTAGCGTTTGACAATACAAAGGTAAAAGGAGTCTGATCATCACTGTAACGGCTAGTCTGTTGGTTAGTGTCAATGACTCAGTAAGTACTATGCTTACCTCTGGAGCTGGGAGATCAGAAGGTCACATGGGTTCTAGCACCACACCAGGTACTTGGGGTAGTTCCTACAACTGACACTGTAGTGCAGTATGATGGGGGTACTGCACTGTTGAGGTGCCGTCCTTCAAATGAGATGTTAAACTAAGGTCCCTCCTGCCCATTTCTGGTCACTGTCCTGATGAAAGTAAAAGATTCCTATGGTACTTATCAAAGAAGAGTAGGGGAATCGTTTTTTCCTTTTTTTTTTTTTATATTAAAACAAAATATCCAATAAAGACATCAGACAAAAGATATATCCAAAGATCACCATAGCAGTTCAGTATATACAATAGCACTGTGTCTCAACCCTCTAAACAAGTCACTTAGTAATGTGTTACCCATAATATAAAAGCCTCATAGTGATAACAAAAATAAAATAGTCAAGACACACATAATATTCTGTAGTATAAACCCTAATCACCTCCGCACTTCTAACTTGTCAACCCATATAACTTGAATTTTATTCTATTTCTAAATTTTTATTTGGTTTTACTTCTGTTTTATTTTTGAATTGTGTTAATGTTAGGTGCCCAGAGCCTCTGGGAATGGGCGCCATATAAATAAAAGGTGCTTTGCCTTGCCATGTACCTTGTTCCAGTAACAGTTAAAGACAGCTGTAGGAAGATGGCTCCTTCCTTCAACTTCTTTATAAGATTAAACTTGCCAGAGGAATGTCTTTTTTCTGAATCACATATTGGCATCTTGATTACCAAATCCATGATTTGAAGCATGCACATAGAACCATCAGAGTACTTTTTTTGCTAGAAGTCCCAAGGATGGTCTTCTCTCCCAAAAAAGCACGTCATATGTCATATAAGCAAACAAAGGTACATTCCAAAGTTGAGCAAGAATTGACCAGAAAGTTGATATAGATCCACATTGAAGAAATGGATCTGTCATACTTTCTTCCTGTAAGGTGTACAGTAACAGTGGTGGCACAGTAGTGGCAGGAACAGTATATTTCTTCCATTTACTTTTGTCTGGCATTACTTTTGACATTGAGCCTGCCATGAGTGCAAATCCAGGTCACGTCCCACATCTTTTTTGGTACCCCTCCATCCATCCTTTGTTCCCCAATTACTTTATCCCCTATACCCCTGTCTCTAGAGAAAACTGGAGTAATGTATAAACAGTCAGTTATCACCTTCTGGTACAATTTCTTCCCAGTGTTATCAAGAACAGTAGTCTCATCAAGGTGCCATTGCTATATTTTTAAAGAAAAGTCTTCCACATAGGAGGCACCTGATTTACCCTGCCCTCTAATGGTTTTTAATTTAGCTTGGCACACCATAGGTTCCAGCCTCTTGACGAAGTGGCCTGATATTGTATCTTATAAAGATGCAGTGAAAAAACAACAACACTGGGTTCACCATTTGAAGACCCCCCCCCAATATCCCTATAAGTATGTCCCCATTTTAACAGGGTTCATACAACTTCCCCATTGTAGCTGAAAGAATAGGCTACACAGCCTTGCTTCCAAGGACACATGTGGAGGGTATACGGATCTTAGGAATAAAAAAGGTTTTAGCCATCTATATATACCCTCTTCTTTTTTGACATGGTCCAGCTGCACCACTTAGTCACCTTATATTTGGCTATGGTCAACTACTTTTCCCAAGTAAAAGAGCTATTTCTGGTCCCCTAAACCAAACTCCTCTTATCTTGATGGGTTCTGAAGTGATATGGACCCTATCTATAGTAGTTACAGTGTGCTGAATACATTTAGTAACCTATATCCCTGTACTTTTTTCTTTAAGTTTGGCTCCAGCAACTGCACTGTATGTACCAAAATATTGCAAAACTTGAACCCTGTCCACTGGCCCCTTTACTAGAACACAAATATAATATGCATATGCTGATGTTTTTATTGAGACCATACAAGAATCCACGTTAGCATGCTGAATAGCTCTGTGCTGCTCTATATGCCATAGTACTGGGTCATTGCAAAAGGCATAGTGCAATGGACTAAGTGGGCAACCCTGTCGTACACCCTTAACCAGCTTACAGATATTACCAAGCCTCCCACTGACTAAAGAGATAACTGGCAATCTTCATTGAGGGTAGCTCTTGCAGCAGGCCACGTCTATGGAACTACAGCTGTGGTGCGTTAGGACCACACAGAAACTTTTCTAGCTAGCAGTCTACCGGGGGCCACCCACTCCGACAACATATGCCGATGTCGGCCAGTCCTATGTAAATGGGCATCCCCCACGCCCTCCTCCGTTCTTTTCCTGCCATTGATCATCGCACATCAGACTGCACAGAGATCTGCTGGCTTCAGTCAGCTGCCATTGTGTCAGATCTTGTCAAAACTTCTATAGCCTTTTTTATTTTATTTCTCTTCCAAGTTTGTATCACTTTAGTTTTAAAGTGAGTTTTCATTTAGTTTATGCCAAGCTCTGTCTCAAGAAACCTTTTTAAGAAGTGTGCTTGCAGAGAGAAGATCCCGGAGAAGGCTGACCACGAAGCCTGCATACGCTGCCTAGGCCCAAAACACGACACTCAGGCCTGTGTGATTTGTTGCAGCTTGAACCAGGCTACCAGGCAGCACCAAGAGCAGACCTTGGAAACATTTCTGCTGCAGCAGAAGGTCACCCAGATGGAGAAGGAGCTTCAGGCCAGGAGTGCCTCTGCTTCCCCCCTCGAAGTCCTTGGGCTCGCTGCCCTCCAAGACCTGGGACAAATTGACCAGAAAGCACAAACACCAGTACAAGGACTGTTTTAAGGCCGGGTCCTCTCCGTCTCACTTGTGGTCGCCACTCTGGGCAACGACCATGGATGGGCCATCCTCCTTGTTGGGGGTGGCCTCTTTTGCCTCGTAGGCCCCTTCTCCTGCAGGGCTACAATTGGCAGTTCTCCCCACCAATATCTTGGTGGCAGACATTGGTTCTAGGGGCTCTGGCAGTTAGCCGACTTCTGAGCCCCTGCTATTCAGGCCCTTATTCTCAGCAAGCACACAGTCAGGTGGCTCAGCCAGTTCAACATCAACCAGCTTGGGCTCGGTGGTCGCTAGGGTTCAGCCTTCTCCCCTACCGCCAGCCTAGGCCATTTCTTCAGTCACTGTCTTAGCCCCGGGGCCCTTATGTTCTCCAGAGTCACCCTGGGCTGAGCCTTGGTGGTCTTCACCTGCTCTGATGACGACCCAAGCCTCGGCCTGTTCGGACACCCTCCCCGGTGCTGGCCCTCGTTCTTCCTCAGGTGACACTGATGGGCCCAATGCTGATAGCGGCGCACTTCCAATCTGTGTTTTATACCTTGTGGGACTTCATGCAAGTTAGGCTTGCCCCTCCCCATTACCATCCCCGCAATGGCCTACTGTGCCTGCCCCCATGCCCCCTCCTCCCGTAGGGCTACGGCATGCACCTCTGTGTCTGGACCCCTCCAACCCCCTCCCTCAGGACCGGGGGTGAGGATGAGTACCGTCCTGATCTTATTCTTCCAGATGATCTGGAGAAAGGAGGCGATGACAGAGGCATTACTCCCTCCCATCCTCCTCCACGGTCTCGTCCGACGGCAAGGGAGACCCTGAAGTACGTCCGCAGTCTCCCCCAGATGACCCCTCTTTTGTCTTTGTTATGAGACAACTTTAGTCGGCCATTGAGTTTGACACAGAGGAGCAAGACCCTATTCGATGTCGGCTAGTCACTAGCATACACCTGCCGGATGCCCCTCCTCTAATCATTCCTCCATTGATAGATTTATTTATTTATTTATTAGCTTTTGGTAACCGGGTAAGTGCGCTAGGCAACAGACCTGCCTATTTTCAGGCACGACCCGGGGAGAGCACAGGACATTGGTTACAATATGCAGAAATGCACAGACATAATATAGGTGTACAGGAGCAAAACAAGATATACATTGGGTAGCACAGTAATAGTTACATAAGGGTACATTTTAGGCATAGATCATAATAAGGATGTAAAATAAAGCAATTAGGGTAACCATAAGACAGCTGAGGACAGTAAAGACATCAAGGTTCATAGCCACCTAGACAAGCGTATTGCATGGGAGAACATTAGTGTAGTACTCAGGGTCAGACCCGACAGCCTACAGTGGGACAAAGCAAATTAAGAGCATTTGCATTGGCCAGAGGCTAGGAGGTGGGTGAACAGCGAGTTTTTGAATTCTCGATGGGAGGCTGAAGTTTTCACCATAAGGGGGAGTGAGTTCCAGAATTTGGGAGCAAAATGGGCAAATGCCTGTTCACCCATTTTTGTCATGCAAGGTCTAGTGGAGAGAGCATGGGGGCAGAGGAAGACCTGAGGGTACAGGTGTGTGAGGCAGGAGTCAGGAGGTTGGCAAGATAGACAGGGCAGGGAGGTCTAGACAGGGAGTCAATAAAGCAGCCCAGGAGTAGGCTCAATATCCTTAGTGACAGCCAATTTAAGCCAGCGTAAGGAGACAATGATGGTAAGATGTGGGGCATTTAAGGGAAATCTACAGATGTTGTTGTAGACAGTGTCCCATTTGTGGAGTGTAGCAGAGTTTGCAGCAAAGAGGAGGGGCAGAGCATATTGGAGCTGGGGTAAGAGAATACCTCGCGCAACAGAAAGTCTAGCGGAAGGAGTGGCGCACGCGATAAGCTCCACCAATTTTAGCATTGACGGCACGGCACACCATATTGACATGTTGAGACAGGTCAAGTGTGGGATCCAAAGTGACCCCTTTGAGGATGCCACCATGGCTGCCTGGCACCAGCCAGCTTGATCACTGCCATGCCCAGGAAGGCAAACAAGTTGTTCCAGGCTCCCACAGGGAAGTCTTTCTTTGCAGATCAACCTCAAGCGGATTTGGTGATCATCCATACCGCCCATGACCACACCAAGAGGCCGAAGCATCTTAGCTCTGTGCCCCCGGATTAGGAGTCCCGGAGGTTGGATCTAATTGGCAAGAGGACCTTTGCCTCTGCCACTTTGACCATCAGGGTGCTGAACTACATTGCCCCTATGGTCCAACACCAAAAGTAGTTGTGGGACCAGGCCCTTGCAGCAGCCTAGGCCCTTCCAGAGGACTCCCAGTGACAGCAGTTGTTTCGGTCTCTCCAGTCGGGGTCTGATGTCAGCAAGCACCTTTTGTGGTCTGCCTGCGATGCCATGGATGCTTTGGCCTGGGCAGCCACAGTGGGAAATTTGTCTGCATAGACATTCTTTCATGAGGGTGTCAGGCTTTGCTTTGGATGTCCAATTGTCCATCCTGAATGCCCATTTCAGAGGCTGCAGACTACATGGAGTAGATGTGCAGGACATATTGTCTAACCTGTAGGCCTCTGGCCGCAATTTGCAGTCAGTCTACTCCATGTACCACACCTAACCTATGAATAACCAGAGGGTGCCTTTTTGGCGGTCTACACGTAGACCCAAGCCCTCCAGCAAGCACCAGGGCATGCGCCGAACTGCCCTGCCCTCCCTACTCCCTCCTCCACCACTGGGAAATCCCCAGAGGAGGAGGTGCAGCCTTGGCCACCCTTACTCCTTCAGCTTCTTTGCTCGAACTCCTCCCCCCCTCATCCCAACAAGGCAGGAGGTGGTTGTAGAGGTTGATGTTACTTCGAGAGGGCTCTTGCAGTAGGTAATTACTTGTAGGACTGTGCCCCCTGGCATCAGAACCATATGGAAACTTTTGCTAGCAGTGTCTGATGGGGGACTGCCCACCCGACATCATATGACGAACATCAGCGTGACACTATATCATCATCATCATCAAATCTTTATTTATTCAGGTGAGCATCATTGAGCAAGGCTCATTTACAAGATGGACCTGATAAGGTCAAGGTTCAACAGTTGATACACAACAGATACATCAATACACTTATATAAAACAGTTATACATACAGGGGAAAAAAAACATTTATAAACACAGTGATGTACAGTAAAATTCACATGATAAAGTGGGTTATAGGAAAGTTGAGCTAATATTTACAGTATGTCAAACAGACGAGGCATACTGATGAGTCCTGGTAGGACGAAACACGTGTCTATGTCTTCTGTTAGCACCCTTTGCAAACTGTGTGAGAGGCCTTTCGGCACCATGCAATTCTGCTTAAAGTTGGACCAGCATAACATTCTGTGGTGATTTGCATATGCAGCCCATGATGCTTTGCATTGTGGGTGCATGTGTGATTTTGTATATACAATGTATACATATCCCAGTGGAGGGGCCATGGCAAACACACAGCATAATGTAATACTAGGATGATGGAAGGTATTACTAGGTGCCATAAGATGGGGTGTCTGCCTGGGAGGGAGAACTGAAGAACAAAGATTATGCCATATATGGTGAATTTTTGGGAGGGAGATTGTGATATTGGGCAGTCCCCACATCCGCCCTCCAGTTCTTTCCCGCCATTGACCTGTGCATGTCAGACCTTTTTGGAGCTCGTGAGCCAGTCCTGAGGGAGTGTCCCATGTCCCCTCCTGAGGATCTGTCTTTCATGAACCTTTTAAGACAGATCGCAGAGGCTCAAGGTTGGAAGTCTGATGCTCAGGACCCAAAGTGTCAGAGGTTAGCTGAACATCTACACTTCCCAGAAACGAGTTCGGTTCTTACTTCCCCCATGGCTGGAACCTCACTAGGATTTGTCCTCTACCATCTGGCAAAGGCCCTCCTCTATCCCGACTATGGCTAAAAAGGCTGACCAGGTGTTCAGGACACCAGAAAGTAAGGATCACCTCAGCATGCATCCTAAGGCTGACTCGGTGGTCATCACTGCAGCCCATGAGAGATCCGACAAGTCAAATCACCTCAGCACCTTTCCTCCCGACAAGGAGTCCAGGCAGTTGGACCAGTTCGGGAGAAAAGTTTACTCATCCTCTACACTAGCTATTTGTTCACTCAACTGTGTGGCGCACATGCTAGTGTACCAAAAATCCTTGTTCCGCCAGCTTGAGACCATCGTTGAGGCCATACCGGACTCAGAAGCTAAGTCCACCTTGGCTAATACTCTTAGGTCTGCTAAGGTGGCCGGACGTCATTCTCTAAGAGCCACCTACGATGTGGTGGATTTCTCCGCTAGAGGCACGGCCATGGCAGTTAGCCTACGCAGATTCTCTTGGCTAAGAGTTTCTGGTCTAGCCCCTGATGTTCAGGTGGCTATTCAGGGTGCCCCCTTCAGAGGCTCTGTCCTGTCTGGCGGAGATGCCCAGGACATTATTGCGAGCCTTCAGGATAAAGGCACTGCCCTTCTGTCAGTACACACTATGTACCATCTGAAACCTCAGCCTAGACATCCCTTTCATCAGCAAAATAGGCATCAGATGAAAGCATAACAGACTCCCAGATGTCAGTTCAAATGCAGGACTCCCAACACCGCCGCCACTCCTCCAGCCAAAACCCAGAGGGCTTCAGGGGCAGTCCTCCCTAACCACCCCCCCCCCACTCCTGACTCACTGGCTGCTCTCCCTCCTCCTCGTCTAACAGAGAAACAGGTGGATAGAAGATTTACAAGGCATCTGAGAGTCCGTTACCACCGATGCCTGGGTACTTCAGGTAATAAAGCTTGGTCACACTCTAGGGATTTGCGAAAAAACCCCAAGCAAACCTTCAGGGTTTTCCCACTACCCAAAGGCGCACATCTCTCAGTTAAAGGAGGAGATCACGGCTCTTCTTCAAAAAGAAACCATAGATCCTATGCCAGCAAATCAGACAGGCAAGGGATTTTACTCCCACTTTTTTCTGGTTCCAGAGAAGATGGGGGATCTGCGCCCGATCCTAGACCTCGGTACCCTAAACCTCTTCATAGAATACAAGAGGTTTCGGATGCTGACGCTGCAAAGTCTGCTGCTTCTACTGTCCCACGGACAGTGGCTTTGTGCCTTGGACATGCAGGATGCATACCTGCACATCCTTGTCTTCCATCCTCACCATAGGATCTTCTTTGAGGTACAGCCCTTGCAGCAGGTTACACCATTAGGACTGAAGCCGGCAGGTGTCAGGACCGCACGGAAATTTTCTAGCTAGCAGTCTTCAGCGGGGACCACCTCCAACATCGGTCCCGCCCCCGACGTCAGGCGTAGTACATAAGGAGGTGGTCCCGCCAGAATCCCCAGTTCTTTCCGGCCGTCGACTTTGCATGTCTCGACCTCATCGGTTTAGTCTAGCGCGCGACGACCAGGAAATCCATTCCAAACTATCAAAACTTCGGAGGAAATCCTTTTTTTGGCCGTTTCTTCGTCTGATGTCCTCCCCAACTTCAGTGGAGGGCCATTCTTCGAAGTGTGCCTGTGGGAAGCAGATTCCTTTCAAAGACCGTCATTCGGCCTGCGTTCGGTGCCTGGGCCCGGATCACGACACCCAGGCTTGCTTCTTTTGCCAGGGCTTTAACAGCCAAACGAGAATCCGCCGACAGAAGGCTCTCCGGGCTTTCCTTCTTGAAGAAAAGCTTAAGGCCATGGAACCTTCCTCAGGGGAATCTTGGGAAGTCGCACAGGCACCACGAGAAGCACCGGGAGAAGGTGAGACCCAGATCCCCCTCCAGGGCATTGGACTCCCGCAGCTCCGGCTCCAGGTCGGACCGCTTCCCGTCTAGAGCCCACTCTCAGCCTCCCCCGGTCGTGGTCAAATCAGCCAGTGGTTCTTCGACTCTGCGGCCTGCCAAGACCTCCAGGCTTGCTTCTTCAGCTAAGGCCTTGTCCAGGTCAGGGGAGTATCACAAGTCCTCGTCCTGGCACTCGGCCCCCGACGTCCGGTCAGCCTCCCTGCCACCGCCACCCCAGCGCAAGACCAGGCTGACCTCCCTTAGCCGGGCGCCGGACGCGGCGCCGCCCACCTGACGTCGGCCAAGGTACACAAACACTCCCGGGAACCGGCGTCAGTTCGTCACCCGTCGCCGGTCAGGCATTCACCCCCCAGGACGCTGGCGGGGGCCCGACGCCAGATACCGCAGCCAGAAGGACCACACTGCCGCCTACCGATGTCGGTCAGGAGGCGTTGTCGGAGGAGGAGTCTACTCAGCCCAAAGACCTGGTGGGCGATTCCGGACCCGTCAAGCTCCCACGGGAGCCCTCTCCAGAACCTGAGACCCCCGGGGAGCCGACGCCTGGCCCCGACGACAGGCCACTGGCACCCGGTCCGTCATCGGGCCTAAACTTGGCAGAAGTGAAGGAGCTCTTCACTTTCTGGTGGGACACCATCAAAAAGGATGTGGTCACCATGCACCCTCCTCCCGCACCCGCGGCACCACCAACGCCTGCGCCCCCTCCTTCACCAAAAGGGGCTGCAGGCCGAGCAACTTCCCCCCAGGAGCCAGCAGCACCTCCTAGGGGCAGATCTACAGAAAAGAGAAGGCCTCCATCGAGATCCTCTTCAGGGTCACCCGGCCCCAAGAGACCCCAAGAGATATTGTCCTCCCACACCTCCATCCAGAGCAGTGGGTAGCGGTTGAGCTCCTCAGAGACCAGGGTCAGTCACTGGCTAAATACCAGATCTTACTTCGAGATACAGCTCTTGCAGCAGGTTTCACCATAAGGACTGAAGCTGGCAGGCAGTAGGACCCCACGGAAAACTTCTAGCTAGTTATACTGAGCAGGGAACCGCCTCGGACGTCAGCCCCACCCCCGACGTCAGAGACATCATAAAAGGGCAGCAGTCCCCCAGCATACCTCAGCTCTTTTCCCACCATCAACTCACATGCATCGGCTCCACAGATGCCTTCAGCAGGTGAACGACGCCAGAAAGAATTTGCCTTATTTTCCATTTAGATTTCATCTCTATTCGACAAGTACATGTCTTCTTCCCTGACTCCTTCCACAGAAGGACACCCCTCAAAATACGCTTGCAGCAAACAGATCCCCTTCAAAGATAGGCACTCGGCCTGTGTGCGGTGCCTAGGCCCGGACCACGATATCCAGGCCTGTTCCATCTGCCAGCAGTTTAACAGAAGAACTAGTAGCCACTGCCAGAAAGCACTACAGAGTTTTCTCCTCAAAGAAAAACTTAAGGCCATGGAGAAAGATCCATCCTCTCGAGGGGAACCTTCGCACAAATCGGGGAAACACAAGGATAAGCACCGAGACAAGGATAGGACTCGATCCCTGAATCAGGCCTCGGACACCACTAAAGATAGCCATCCTTCGGGGTCGGCAACCAGGTCAGAAGCTTCCGACCTCCACAGGCCTCAGTCAAAGTTGGTGACTACGTCTAATGCCAGCACTAAGGACCGATGCCAGGACACTGATCATTCAGTCCCCTAGCCACCCAGGAGCTCAGACATCCCTCAGAGAAAGACTTCATAGCTCACGTCGCTCAAACGGATGACCGAGGTTAAGCGGACGCCAGAGCCATCGTCTACAAAACATCTGAAGGACCCGACACTACCCTCGCCTCCACCACCCGACACCGGTCGCAGGGAGACATCAGAGGAGGACGCCGATGCTCACACCACAGATGACCAGACATTGGGAGATGTCGATGATGTCAGTCTGCCTGAAGTTGGTCTGCCAAAAGACCCGACACCAGACCCAATGACCCCTCAGCCAACGACGCCTGACCCTAACGCCGGACAGACACCGGCGCCAGGCCCTTCGTCCAGTCTGAATATCTTTCAGTCAAGGAGCTGTTCAGTTTTTGGTGGGACGCCATTAAAAAAGATGTACCCACAAAACCCAACGGTGAGGCTCCACTGCCTGTGGCACCTCCCAGGGCATTGGCACCTGAGCCTCGGGATCCTACACCACCGCCAAGGGGTAGGTCCAAGGCCAGACACTCTAGGTCTCGAAGCTCTAAGAGACCGCTGTGATCCATGACCCCCCTCAAGGTGGTCTAGTGACCACAGAAGAAAAAAGCGATGAAGATCTCCCTCTTTGTCAGGCGATGACTCACATCCTGATTCTTCAGGTGCCCCTCAGTCAGTCTCTCCCTTTGAGCCTTCATCTCCAGATCCTCACAACCTCCCTAGGTCGCCACCAGATGACCCATCGTTCTCTGACGTTATGCGCCACATTCAGGAGAACGTGGGATGGGAGACAGAAGAGTTAGACCCGGAACGGCAACGCCTGGCACGCTGTTTGAGGCAAAAAGACCCCAAGCCTGTGGTGGTTCCACCCCTGGTGGACACTTTCCTGGACGCTACCAGGGCTGCGTGGAAGTGTCCTCATTCAACCTCAGTGGTCCCCAAGAAGGCCGACAGGCTCTACAGGGCTCCGCTGGAGGCTCCTTACTTATCTCAGCAACCCGTGGATCACTCGGTAGTCATCATGGCTTTGCATGAGCACTCCCAGCGGCCCCAACACCTCAGTACACAGTCCCAAGACCAGGAATCCAAACAGTTGGACTTACTGGGTCGTGGCATATATGCTTCTGCTACATGCTTTCTCAGGTCCCTCAACTTTTTGATGCACATGGTGCAATTTCAAAATGCACTGTGGGACCAGGGACAAGACCTACTGAAGGACATCCCAGATGATGAGAAGGAGGAGCTCCTAAGCTTCCTTTGCATGGGCTCTGATGTTGGGACCCAAGTCCTCTGGGTCACGTACGACTCAGCGGACCCTGCAGCGAGAGGTGCCTCGGCAGGCATTTGCCTCCGGAGACACTCCTGGTTGAGGGTCTCTGGATTGACTCCAGACATCCAGAAAGAAAACATGGATGTCCCTTACAATGGATCAGTGTTGTTCAGTGAAGACTCCGAAAGGGTCATCACGAGACTTCAAAATGTCTGGAAGGAAGACGCCATAACTGGTCAGCACTGGGAACATCTAATAGGCCATATTTACCAGATCTTACGCCTGGGAATGGGTGACTCATCACTTTCTATCATGAGAAGCTGGGATAGCGATTTGGAGATTGAAATCTCAGAACAGGATTGGCTTTGGGCTCCTCTTATGGCTTGTAAGATAACTCATTCAAGTATTTGGAGGGAATTTGCTTGGAAATGCAGAGTACGTTTTTTTAGATCCTCAGCCATTCTAATCAAATATCTCCCTTCCTCCTATGGCAGATGCTGGACATCTTGTGGATGACAGTTAGCTGGCCTTGCTCATATCTTTTGGTCATGCCCCCTATTAATGCCATATTGGTGTAATCTACAACAGGCAATGTTGGACTGTCTGGGAGAAGGGATCGAATTAACTGCTGAAGTGGTTTTCCCCCACATACCCCAGCCTGGCACAAAACTTTGCTACCCATTTATATAGCGACTGCCAAAAAGGCCATAACAAGACGATGGATGTCAGAGATAGTTCTGACCATAGGGGACTGGAACAAGATAGTATCTAATATTTATTATTTGGAGACTATTACGGCTAAAATACACAACAAAGCCCCACAGGCCAAACTATTGTGGAGACCATGGGTATATTACATTTCCAGCAGAGACCCAAATTTTATACCTGGATGATTGGAGATGGATGAGATGAAAGCAGATGGGGAAGGGAGAACTCTGGACTAAGTTTGGAATCTTTCCCCCTGTAGGGAGTTATGGGGAATCATGAGGGGTTTAAGGGAATGTATGTTTTTAATCAAAAAGTGGACAGAAAATGTAGAAAAAGACAGACTAACAAAGTAATTGTCTGTAATGTATTGTGATCATGACCTTTCTCTTTTTAATAAAAAAATAAAAAAATAAATGTCGGGAAGGCGGTTAGGATGGTTCAAGCCATGTATAAGTCCAGACCTGGTTCCTTTCACAGACTTACACAGAACTGTTTTCATGGCTGACAAAGTAAGCAACAACCTTGGTCAGGCCAGCAACACAGGGGCAGTTTCGGCTGTAAGAACCAGCACAGATTCTCCGAAGGTCAGGGTCAGAGAAACAGTAAGTCTGCCCAACCTGCTAGAGCCACCACCACCACAGCATGACCCCTTCCTGGCCCTGCCCCACCTTTGGATCAAAGGGAAGAGAGGGTTGGGGGTCAAGTCGCTTACCATCTGTCAGGGTGGCAGAGGATCACCTTCCACCAGTGGGTTCTTTATCTTATCAGTCGAGGACACTCTATAGAGTTCCTCGACCTCCCACCGTCAAAACCTCCTCTGCATTCCCATTACCCGGGACAGCATGCCCTGCTCATCCAGCAGGAGATCTCTGCACTCTTTTCCGAGGACGCCATCGAGGTTGTACTGAAGAACCAGAGAGAAGGAGGATACTATTCCTACTTCTTCCTGGTTCCAAAGAAAACCGGGAACTTATGCCCGATTCTAGACCTCAGCGACCTGAACATCTATGTGATGTACAAACGCTTTCACATGGTTACCCTACTGGGTCTCATTCCCATGCTCAAACAAGGTGCATGGCTAGGGTCTCTGGACATGCAGGACACATGTCTTCATCTTCCCATCACCCGATAGCACAGGGAAAATCCTGCGGTTCAACTTTTTGGGACGCCATTATCAGTTCCGAGCACTCCTGTTTGGCCTGTCTTCGGCACCACATATCTTCACCAAGTGCATGGCAGTCATAGCAGCAGCCCTCAGAAAACAAGGCTATTCTGTCTTACCTTATCTAGACGACTGGCTCCTGATGGCCTCCTCCCGAGAAGTGCTGGAGAAGACCATTCACAACACCTGCTCCCTAGTCCAGTCTCTAGGGATCACCATCAACCAGGAGAAATCATCTCTCATTCCCTCGCAGAGACTACAGTTCATCGGCACAGTTCTGGATACCCATCAAGGGAGAGCCTTCCTGCCTGATGACAGGGTGGAATGCATCAGGTCACTGATAAGGACTATCATGGCACGAAATCTGGTTCCCGCTCAGACCATACTTTGTCTGCTCGGACATATGGCGGCTGCCATCGCCACAGTCCCGCTCGCTCAGCACATGTGGACGATGAGAACCCAATGGGACCAGAGGCAGGATCACTTAGACCACCTAGTCAGAATCGCAGGGCCAGTCATTCAGGATTGGCAGTGGTGGCTTGTCCCAGAACATCTTTCCATTGGAGTCCCCTTCATGACGCCTGCCCCATCCCTGCCTCTCAATACTGACGCTTCGGGGTCTGGGTGGGGAGCTCACCTGGAAAGAACCAGGACCCAGAGAATTTGGTCGCACCTGGAGACTCACCTCCATATCAGTGTTCTGGAGATGAGGGCGGTCCTGTACGCCTTACAGTCAGAGATCCCACCGGGTCAGGTGTTAGTCCAAACAAACAACACCTCAGTGGTGTATTACATCAACAAACAAGGAGACACTCACTCCTGTCCCCCTTGCAGAGAGGCAAAGTGGGTGTGGGACTGGGTACTAGAGCACAGCACCACGCTTACCACAGTGCAAGTTCCCCGGTATGGACAGCACTGTCGCAGATCTCCTGAGCCAGTCAAAGGCCAGAGCTCACAAATGGGAATTACTACAAGAGGTCATCGAGGACTTGTTAGTATGATGGGGGACACCAGACGTAGACCTATTTGTGTCCCCATACAACGCAAGACTGCCCAATTTCTGCTCGCTAGATCCAGGGTGTGATAGTTTAGATTACCCCCGTTAGACATAAGGCTGTGGCCTTTCTCTTTGTTCCCCTTCAGTCTACTGCAGTAGCATTTCTAAGCTTTTCTGAATAGCTGTTTTTCATTTTCTACTACTATGGGTAGGCCACCTATAATAGTACCTCTTCTCCCTTGACTATTCCCTCTTTTTTTCCTTTTCCTCCCCTGCCATAAGCCATTATGTGCACGAGCACTAGAACAGTAAACTGACATAAAGAATAAAGGCTAAATAATAATTAGCTGAAATAATCTACACAGAGTTGGTTGTGTCCTTGTTTATTATGTTATGCTCTGTTAAAGAAAGTAATATAATGCTTAGTCAGAGACAGGACGATGTCTTTGTGAGCACTGTTGTGTTTTATAATATGTAAAATATGCCCCAATGTGCATTTGTGCTAAGGAAAATGTCCTGGAGTGAAAGCGAGTGTCCACTTTAAAAAGCTGCACACCGCTTCCAGGAATGTGTTTAGCAGCCAATTGTTTTTATGTCCTTTTCAGTCTGCAAGGGTAGCATCAAGGGAGCTCTGTGGTCTCGCTTCCTAGCAGCAGTGTAGGAGGTAGAGCGACTGGTTGCAGCCGTCGGGTGTGTTGAATAGACGTGGGATTTGTCTTTTCAAAGCAGTTTGTATATAAACACCCTAAAGAAGGCATAACTAATGTGCAGAAACTAAATATAGGAGTGTTTCCTTTAGTATTCTATGCAGAGAGTGCTCTTACCTGAGCTAAGCCTTCTTGGGGAAAAAAATGTACTTCTAGGAGCCAGCAGCCCCATGATGAGGCTGTTGTATAAGAAACTGCCCAGCTGTCACTCTGCTGAAAAGGGGCGGAGTTTTCTTGTTTATAAGTAATTAAGTCTTTCTCAATCTCAACAGCTTCAGTGACAGTGTTAAAGGCAGAATGAAATAACTCCTTATGACTGTATGTTTTCCCTCTGTATATGCAGTCAGTCTGATCCCCCATATGTTTGAACTAGCCAGAATATTCCCCTGTATTAGAAAAGGGGCACATCAGCTGACACTAGTGTCATAAGACTGCACTATAAAAGCTGCCACTGAGCTAAGGTTAGTCTGATCATCCTGGGAGAGTGTCCTGAGAGACTGGTCTGAGAGCACAGAAGTTGGTAGAAAACTGTACTGGTTAAAGTATTCTACACTGTGGCAGAATCACTGGAGGGAAGTGATTCTGAAGCTCGAGGAGAGCTTATTTATTGTTTCCTTTTGTTTATAGTCTGAAGTTTAAGACAGGATTACTCGGTTATTGATTGTGTTTATTTTTGTATAGCATGATTTGCTCTATATTATTTTTACAAAAATAAACATCACACAGAATTTGGGTGTTGAACAAATCTCTGAGTACCATGTATGCTTTCATTACCCTACCCCACGAACCCTACCACGCAGGGCTTGGTGTTTTCTGGTGAGTTGCGTTGTCTATCTCTTGGACGGGCAGGTTCCTCTACACTTTGCCGCCCTTCCCTTTGATCCAGAGGGTTCTTCTCAAGCTCCAATAAGAACGAGCGTCAATGATCTTGGTAGCGCCCTTTTGGCCCAGGCAGATTTGGTTTCCGCTGCTTCACCAGCTGGCTCTGGAGCCTCCCTTACCCTTACCGGTCAGCTCACATTTGCTGTCCCAGGAGGCCAGCTCCCTGGTCCATCGAACCTCAGATCCCTGAACCTGCAAGCCTGGCTTCTAAAGATGTAGCCATTCTTAGGCACGGGGTCTCACAAGGGGTTGCTGATTTCCTGGTGGCAGGTAGGAAACCATCTACTTACACCACTTACGCTCTGAAATGGTGGAGGTTTTTGTCTCTGGGCTCAGGCTTGCGACCTCGATCCAATTCGATGCCCTGAGAAGTCTATTTTGGACTACATCCTATCCCTTTTCCAGTCGAGATTGGCGTATTCCTCTCTGAAAGTACACCTCTGTGCCATTTCGGCATACCACACACTATTCGGTCAGCATTCATTAGCCCAGTTAGAGGCTTCCCGTGCTTTTCTGCGTGGTGTCTTACATCTGAGACACCCATAAAGGATCTGATTCCTCCTTGGGACCTTCTTTTTATCTTAGAGCAGCTTACGCTGCCTCCTTTTGAACCAGCCGCGGATTGCAAGCTTAGCCTCCTATCATGGAAGGCGTTATTTTTAGTTGCTGTTACTTCGGCAAGGAGAATTTCTGAACTCCAGGCACTCATGTGCAAAGAGCCTTTCTTGATTTTCCATAAGGACAGAATGTCCTTAAGGACCAATCCTAAGTTCCTTCCCAAGGTAGTTTCAGCCTTAACCTTAAACCAGGACATCGACCTTTCGGTGTTCTTCCCCAATCATTCAAACGGGGGGGAAGCCCTATTGCACACTCTAGATGTGCACAGGATTTTGAGGTTTTACTTGGGCAGAACCCATTCACAGAGACAGTCTGACCAACTGTTTTTATCCTTCGCTCAAAGGATGATGGGTGCACCCGTATAGAAACAAACTCTCTCCAGGTGGCTTGTTAACTGCATTGTTTTCTGTTATCAGAAATGCGACAAGCTCTTACCGGGACCGGTGAAGGGCCATTCTATGAGGGGGGTGGCTACCTCCTTCGCTGCCTTGAAGAATGTGGCGACATCCACTATCTGCGCAGCTGCCACTTGGAGTTCAGTGCACACTTTCATTGAACACTACAGTTTGGACATCTTCTCCAGGCGTAGAGCAGGCTTCAGCCTGGCTGTCCTTCAGGGACTTTTGCCCCGACAGGTCACTTCCCCTTTGATCTCTCCTATTCTCCTCCCAATTTGGTTAGCAATACACCTTTACTGCTTGGGAATCAGTCCTTATGGTGTAACCTGCTGCAAGAGCTGTATCTCGAAGTAAGATAGTACAGTTACGTAAGAACTTACCGTAACAGTAGGTCTTCGAGAACAGCTCTTGCAGCAGATTGCTTCCCTTCCACCTTCCCCTCAGGAGGTTTGGTTCTACTTCATAGCGTCTTGGATGCATTAGAATTATTAGTCTTCCTCTGGAAGTGGATCTTCGGTCTCCCCTTCTGAATCATATTGTTGCACTGGGAGTCTCCAGTGGGAGAACTGAGGTATGCTGGGGGACTGCCCCTTTTATGATGTATCTGACGTCTAGGGAGGGTCTGATGTCAGGGTCGGTCCCCCACTACATATAGCTAGCTAGATGTTTTCCGTGGGATCCTGCTGCCTGCTGGCTTCAGTCCTTATGGTGTAACCTGCTGCAAGAGCTGTTCTTGAAGATCTGCTGTTACGGTAAGTTCTTACATAACTGTACTTTCCAGGCAGCCTTGCCTGTGTGGTTGAAGTGGCTGTCTCAGTGCATTGCAGGGCCTGGCTGCATTTATCCATCTTTATGGCACACACCCGGCAGAAGCTGACCAATGTCCCTTTTCTGGGCACCAACCTCTTCTTCAGCTCTGGGGTGGAAGGGCATCTCACCCTGATTGAGAAGTCCATTTTAGCCCTTGACTCTGTGACTTCATTCAAGAAGGACCAGAAGAAAAAGTCTAAAAAGCTGGCTTTTCAGTACTGGTCCTTTCAGTCACTGCCTTCCCGGCAGCAGCCACAGCAGGGGCAATTTCAAGCCTGGTGCCCCAAGCCAAAGTCCTTGGCCAAGGTCCTAAAAAGGGGAGGTACAAGGTAGTGGTGCCCCTCTGGCAGCAGCTGCTGGTGCCCCTGCAAAAGCTGCCCAGTGATGGGTTAGGGAGTGTCATCCCTCCAGTTGTCCCGTCCCAGACTGCTGTCTTGGTCGTAGGCCGACTACGTCACTTCTTGCCACATTGGTCTGCTATCACAAGAGACAAGTGGGTTTTGGATGTAGTGGGCAGAGAACTGTCTCTAGACTTCAAGGCTCTCCCACCGTACCGCCTCCATGTGCCTGAAGAGTCCAGGGCACACTATGACATGCTGTCCTCCCTCAGGGAGGACATCGCTCAGTTCCTTGTGCAAAGGGCAGTAGCTTTTCTCCTGGACACCCTGGCCAGTCAGGTTTATGTGTCCAGGTACTTCCTGGTCCCGAAATGGATGGGGGGGCTGGCACCCTATACTGGATTTGCATGATCTCAACCAGTAGATGCGGAAGCGCAAGTTACGTATAGATGGTTGCTCTCAACCAGATTATATCACTAGAGCAAAACGTGTTTTTTCTCCTTGGACCTCCAGGATGCTTTCTTCTACATTCCTGTCTGCGGGTCCCACTGCCAAAACCTCTGTTTCTGAGCAGAATGGGTTCTGTACCAGTTCCAGGTCATGCCGTTCGACCTCTCTTCTGCAACCACAGTCTTCATGAAATGCATGGCAGTGGTGGTGACCTACACGCAGCACCTAGGGGTCAGAAGATACCCCTGCCTGGATAACTAGCTGATAGCCAGTCCATCCAGGGAGGCCATGGAGATATCCACAGATCTGCCTCTCCATACCTACTGAGACCCCTCATGAAGCCTCATTTACAGGCGAAGCGTTGGGGTGGATAACGACCACCTTCACTAAGGTGACTGGCTAGCAACTATATCAAATAGCCAACAAATCTTCACTTTGAAAATCAGCAGCATTTGTATATTCCTTCTGGGGTGCTACCATTTTGGACATTGCATTTTACTTAGGACTGGCCGTCCCGTGGGAGCACCCGGAGTCTCAGGTGAGCACTTTGACAAACCTTTGGAACGGCTACTGAGACTTAGGCCTGTTGGTCAATCGGGACAAGTTTGAACTGGTACAGAAACAGGTGATCAAGTTCAGTGGGGCAGAACTAAACTCCCTGTGGGTCAAGGCTCACCTCCTGGTGGACTGGGCACAGGATCTTACCTCCTTTACCCAGTCATTTCTGGTTAGGCTCTTGCGCCCTGCCTGTGATTCACTACTGCTGCTGGTGTATATTGCATCCTTCATCAGCGTGGTCAGCTAGGCCCGCTGATGGATGCGCCACCTTTAGTGGTTCCAACACCTGGGCTACTTGGACCAGCCAGTCATAATGATCCAGCCGATGTGGGATGCCATTCAGTGGTGGCTTGTCCCAGAACCTCTGAAGGAAGGAATCCTGTTTGTCCGCCAAGAGCTGACTGTCACACTGATGACAGATGCATCTCTGGTAGCGTGGGAAGCACACCTGGGAAACCAGACATCCCATGGGTTCTGGTCACCCAGGGAGTCCCATCACCACATAAACACGCTAGAGCTCCATGCAGTGGACTTGGCTATAACAAAATTTGCTCCACTAGTTGGGGGTCAGGTCGATCAGGTCCAGGTGGGCAATGCCACAGTCATGTTTTACCTGAACAGACAGGGCAGCACACACACTCCTTTTACTCTGTGTCAGGAGACACTCCACACCTAGACCCCCATGCGCAGTCTGGGCGCTGATCTCCTCGTAATTCATATCGTGGGGGAGAACAGTCAGCTGGCAGATGCTCTCAGCCAGGTAGGAGAGACATCACACAAGTGGTCTCTGAATCAGGAGGTGGTGAACCACCTGTTCTCCTGTGGAGCTCACCATTGGTAGACCTGTTTGTTTCCTAGGAAAATGCCAAAGTAACACTGTTTTGCATCTGCCCCCCCACAGTCTGGAACACTGATGGGGAATGCCTTCAGAAGGCCCTGTACCCTAGGCCTCGTGTGCACCTTTCCTCCCTTCCCCTC
This sequence comes from Neoceratodus forsteri, assembly GCA_016271365.2. NCBI lineage: Eukaryota > Metazoa > Chordata > Ceratodontiformes > Ceratodontidae > Neoceratodus > Neoceratodus forsteri. The sequence continues at coordinate 1,819,837,483 of CM057449.1, read as the reverse complement.
TTCTGATCCATGGAGTACTGGCCAGTGTCAGGAAGAACAAGATGCAGATGATCCAGATAACTCTAGACTGGCTTCAGCAGTTCTGGTAACTGGATCTCCTTAGCAGCTGATCTCCATGGCAACTGCCTCTCTACCCAGACCTGCTGACTAGATTTCAGGTGACAGTCCTGCACCCAGACCTTCAGTCCCTGCATCTCACGGCCTGGCTCCTGAGTGGCTAGAGTTCCAGGCCTTGGGTCTCTTCAAGAATGTCCTCCATGTGGTGGAGGCCTTCAGGAAAGAGGCGACTTGTAGGTACTAGGCCTTTAAATGGAAGAGGTTTTCCATTTGGTGTCAGAGCAAGGAGCTTGATCCCCTTACCTGCCTTGTGGTTAGCATCCTGGACTACCTCTGGTCCATTTCCCAACTGGGACTACGAGCGACGACCCTCAAGGTGCACCTGGCAGCCATCTTGGCTTACTGGGCGCTGGCTGGTATGCCGTCAGTGGCCCAGAAGAAGGTGGTCAGGCACTTTTTCAAGGGATTCGACCACTTGTCCCCCCGGTGCATGAACCAACTCCACTGTGGAACTTACTGCTGGTCTTGGCTATGCTCATGGGCAAGCCTTTCGAGTCGATGCACAGGTGTGAGATGTCACACTTGTCATGGAAGACAGCCTTCGTGGTGGCTATTGCTTCAGTCACAAGGACTGGAGAGCTCCAGGCGATCTCAGTGGGCTGTCCCTATCTGGTGTTCCACAGGGAGAAAGTCTTCCTTCTCCTTAACTCAAAGTTCTTCCCAAGGGTGATATTGGAGTTTCATCTTAAGCAGCTGATTAATATATATACCAACCCATCTTCAGAGGCCACCTACAGGACTTTTATTCTGGACCTGTGGAGAGCACTCTCATACTATGTAGAGCGCACTGTTGGAGTTTGGGGACAGATTCGCTAGCTATTTGCTACCTACACTGAAGCCATGCCTGGCAGACTGGCAGCAAAATGGATGATTACAAGATGGATCACATCTTGCATTGACATCTGCCATAGGTTGGCTGCTTGGGAGTTTCCTTTATGGATCAGGGCTCATTCCACCAGACATACCACTGCCTCGGTGGCTGCTTCAAGGGGATGTCCCTATATAGGAGATCTATATGGCTGCTACATGGAAGTGAGCACACATCTTCATTTGCCATTACCACATTGACCTTGAGACATGCCAGGATGCTGGTTCTGGGACCTCAATTCTCCAGTCTCTGTTCGCCAGTAGTAGTGCGCATTCCTCTGGGAGAACTGCTAGGGGTCTGCCAGAGTGTGGATAAGTGAACGATATCCATGCCCCTCGATAAATAGGTTACTCACCTGTAATCGTAGTTCTAGGAGTGGTATATGGTTCTCATCCACACAACCCACCTAGGCTCCCTTGGCAAGTGGCACTTGATCCTGTTTCCTGACATGTGAGGTCTGACACCATGGGACGAAGTTATGGGCTATACTGCCTGGATGGTGGGAGAAAGCTTAGCTTAAAGACGTTCCGGGCAATAACATTGTTCCAGTGGAACTGATAGAGTGTGGATAATGAGCCATGTACCACTCCCAGAGCTATTGTTACAGGTGAGTAACCTAGTCTTCTGATCAGGCCATTGTATGTCCAGTTTATACAATGTATTTTAAATTGTAAAGCTTTTTTAATTGGTTCTTTGTTTATTGAATATTTAATTGTTTCTGTTTGATTTCAGTGCTCTGTTTTTTGTATAAAACATGCCATTGTGATGTTATCAGGCATTTTACAAGCCACTTTCCCATTAGTTAAGGGTTCATTGGTGACCTGTCCAGAGTGGAGATAAATAATGGTGAACCCAGCGTTGAGATAAATTAGTCGTCCTCATTTACAATTTGTCAGTTGCTAAAACAAACCATTAATTTGTGAGCTTTGACTGTCACCTAAGATTTGACTCTCACCTACATTATATAAATTGTTATGGTAAATCCTTTATAGTTCATTGTAGTATAAGCTGTATGTGGCTTGCTTGCCAGTTAAAATTACCAAAGAAAAAAGTAAGGCCCAGACAGGAAGGGGAATGCATCTGCAGCACAGTAAGGTTTGCCTAGTTTGGTTTCTTCACGTAGCCATTTAGTCTAGAGACTGTTCACCTTAGGACAGTGTCACTGAGCTGCATCAACTTGTTTCTTTGCCCTATGTGAATAAGTACTTTTGTGGAGATTTAGCAGAGTAAAGGATGCAAATGGGTCCAGACACTGCTGGACCATGTTTGACTTCCAGTGGCCCTCACATCAGAAGCATTATATTAATGATGTTTTCATTCACACTAAAAGAGAATGCATTAGCACAATCAGAAGGACTGCCCTTGGCGCCATTAATGGATGTTATAATTCTTAATCTTTATTTTTCAAGGTTCGTGATGATGTCTACCAGAACATTTTAACATGTAGCCTGCCAAACCTGCTGGAATATGGAAACATTACAGCTTTGACACACCTGTGGTGCACAGGACAGATGACAAACTTTGAATACCTGACCCACTTAAACAAGCATGCTGGGCGCTCTTTCAATGATCTCATGCAATACCCAGTGTTTCCATTCATACTTGCAGACTATACCAGTGAAACTTTGGACCTTACAGATCCAGCTATCTACAGGTAACTTGTTATTGAATGATTTGGTAACCGGATAGAAAACGTGCCTATCTTGATTATAAGATGGCTAGGAGAAACCAGGATCTGTGATTGGTCAAATAGGATCACATGATTATGTGTTTTTCCAGCACAACAGCACAGGGCAGACTTACTTAACATTCTGAATCTCTGTACTCAGTTTATAAACTAAAAATTGGGGAGACTTTTTATAACTGCTGTAAAGCACTCCAGGGTACGCATAATTGTGTGATGACTATACCTCTCAGGTGCATAAGACACTTGGCTTTGTATCTCACATTCCGAAGCATATCATTATCCAAAGTAATGCACACCCTGTCATGTCTTATGCAAGCAATAAAACATGAAGGGTGTCAATTTGACTAAGATATGCAGAGGAAGAAAAGATGAATTCAAAGATACTGTTTTATTTGTAACTTCATATAGACTACGCACGCAGTCCCGATGTTTTGTGTACTCCTCATAGTCATGGGATGTCATCTTTTGCTAGATTATCATAGAGGCTGTTTCGAGTCTATGGTGGTATATTACCATGTATGTTGTACGTATTAGGTTATACTGAGATAACCACCTGTCCAGGGACATAATGAAGACCCATGCTGCAGGCAGTGGATCTTATAGCTGCTGGAAGGGTAGTTTTCTAGTCTGAGCCACACCCTAGAGTGTCTTATTGCACTTATAAAATGGGTAACTAGACAAAATTATTTTCCTTATTTTATTATTACAAAAATATAATGGTTTTAAATGTTATATTTACTAGTCTGCCCATAGATTGGTGCCAGTAGAAGGCGACATGTTGCTGAAAAGTTACTCACTGTAGTAACATGTTTTCTTGTAATGGATTAGAACTTCAAACAACATGAAGTATTGCTGTATTCTGTCAAAATGCAGTTAGCCTCAGCACTTGAACTGCCCTGAAGAGAAAAGGGTTGACTCTGTGCCAGACATTGGAACGTTGAGCTTGATCTCAGTTTTCAAACCTCTGTCCCTGGTACATTCTAATGCAACCATCAGATTCTTTACTCTGCCTGTCTGTGAAGACGCTCTGGAGATTTCTCCTCACTGCTTTGGTTCGGTAGTAAAAATCATTCAGTTTTTCCAACCGTTATTTTCGGTCATCAAATCTCTGTCTACGGTACAGGTAGTATAGTTGGTAGATAGTGGTAAGAAATTATTTATTTCGGTTCTTCATTGGTCAGTCCGGTGTAGAACTAAATACTTTTCTGTGGTACATTGTAAAGTTTTTCTCTAGTAGTGGGTTTCCGGTATATTTCGGTCTCAAAAAACTGAGGTTTTTTTCCACAACCCTTGATCTGGTTGATGACTGAAAGATTTGGTGTTACTCAGCTTGAAAGCCTTCATAGAGTAACTTGGCAGAATAAAAAAGCACAATGTCTGAGAATCCCAAGAAGAAAAAACAGTCCCACTGGGTTTCAGCACTGCACAGAGTGTGGGGAGGCTTTTGCTAAAGCTGATCCCCACCTCCTCTGTGTTTATTGTCTGAGGTTTGACCACCTGAAATCAGACTGCCAAATTTGTGAAAATTTTCCTAAAGCCACGCTGGATAAGCGATTGAACCAGCTGAAGGAAAAAGTAGCCGAAAAATCCACTGACCCGGGTGGCCAGCCCGGTTCGGTTCCGACTGAACCTGAGGGGGTGCCTTCTAACCAGGCGATACCTCCTCTGGCAAAAGGAAAGCCGATTCTGAGGGATCGGTTCTGTCAAAAAGAAAAAGAAATTCAGCTGGCTTGGATCCGAATCCGCGGATCCCAACCGCCGAGGAGATTGTGAAAGCGATAAGAATCGTACAATCGCTGCAATCTGTTCCGACTGAACCAACAACTTCTACCAGATGGTCGGTTGCATCGGTTCAGGTGCAATTCGAATATGATCCGGAGGCCTTTTATGAATTAGGCTGGGAGGGAGAAGAAGAAAAAGAAGATTTTGAAGGCCTAGATGAGCCAGTGGCCTGGCATCTCCCCAGATGGGCCTAATTCAGTCTCTCCTCCCAGACTTTCTGAGTCCCTGTCCCACTTTTTGTTCTACAAAAAGGTGGCAGAAACCCTTCAGCTTCCCACTGTGGTAGCCTCTGAAGAGGAAGAGTAACCTGACTTTATGGAGATGATGGATGTCCCAGAGTCAGAGACTGTCTATTTTGTTGCATAAATCTTTGGGGAAACAGACACAAAAAATTATTCAGTTACCCACCTGTATACCTCCTGTGGATAGAAAGATGGATAAGAGGTATATGTTGTCAGGTTCTGGGATGGAAATCCTTTATAATCAGTGCAGCCATCTTTGGGGTAGTGCAGGCTGCAGCCTGTGACAAGGCTAATATCCCCTTGGCTTCACACACCTCATATAAGGACTCCAGGAAGCTGGATGCTATGGCTAAGAAGCAGTACCTAGCATCCTCCTTGGGGCTCAGGCAGGCCTCCTATATGTCTTATGTGGCTAGGTACCAGAAGTCTAGGTGGGATACTATTCTGGATCTAGCAAAGAATGACCCTCCCCAGCTGGCCAAGGAGCTGGAACAGGTGGCTGCAGATGGATTAAGGCATCCGAGGTTCAGTTTCATGCTGCTGTTTACTCCAATGATGTTTCATCACAGGTCATGGCTATATCTGTCTCTTTGAGGAGATTTACTTGGCTCAGATGTACCAGACTTTCTCAGGATACCCAGGTTAAGGCCATGGATTTTCCTGTGGCACAGAACTCTCTGTTTGGGGAGCAGACAGAGATGTATATGAAGAAAATGGATGAATACAGGACCACCTATAAGAGTGGAGTGGCAAAGGAAAGGTCTGCTACTCCTCAGAAGCAGCAATCTAGGGCTGGCAGAGGTAGGCCTTTTCAGAGGCCCTTTTACCAAGCATAGGCCTCCTCTACCTTTCAGCAGAGGGGGTTTCTTCAGAGGGAGAGGCAGAAGGGGGATGAGCAGGGCTGCATCCACCTCCCAGCCTAAAACCCCTGCCAAGCAGACACCCTGATGTGTCTGACCGGGTCGCCTCCTCTATTCCAGTAGGGGTCAGGCTGGCTCATTTCTCCCAGTCCTGGAAGTCTGTTACCTCAGACAAATGGGTCCTGGAAGTGGTGAGCCAGGGGCTTGCTCTCACTTTCAAAAAATGTCCCAAAATCAGAGCAAGGTCCTTCAAGCCTGCCACACCTATGGAAACAGCTGCCTTAGTGGCAGAGGTTTCTTCTTTGTTGCTTCAAAAAGCTGTGGAGCAAGTTCCTCTGTTGCACAAGGGAAAAGGGTTGTACTCAAGGTACTTCTTACCCCAAAAAAGACAGGGGAGTGGCAACCCATCCTAGATTTAAGATACCTGAACAGACATCTTACAAAACCAACATTTAAAATGGTGACTCTGGGAATTATTCTTCCCTCTTTTAGCCCAGGAGACTGGCTAGCCTTTCTGGACCTCAAGGATGCCTATTTTCATATACCAATCAGATGCTCCCACAGAAAGTACCTCAGGTTCCAGTTGCCCTCAGGGCTGGCAGTATAGCATAGAGATTAGAGTAACGAGCTGTGAAAGAGCTTGGTACATCCAGTAGACCAGACCTTGGTTTGCTTCTCACAACCTCCACTTACATACTGTGCGACTCTGAGCAAGTCACTTAACCGCCCAGTGCTCCCAGGTCACCCCTGAAAACAGGCACTTGTGCCTAGTGGGCTTTATCCGGTTACCAAAGACTAACATAAAATAAAAAAAAATTAAAAATTATCAGTTCAGAGCCATGCCCTTCGGCCTCACCTCCGCCCCCAGAGTTTTTACAAAATGCCTGGCAGTAGTGGTTGCCTTCCTCAGGAGGCAGGGCATCTCTGTGTTCCCCTATCTAGACGACTGGCTCATTGTAGGCCAGTCTCCAGATCAAGTGAGGTCAGCTCTGGCTGTTACCCAGGGGCTTCTGGGTTCCCTAGGATTTCTTCTCAGTCTCTCCAAGTCAGTGCTGGAGCCAGTCCAGCTTCTCACCTTCAAAGGGGCAGAGCTGGATATACTATTCAAGCAAAGGCCTTTCTTTCCCTTCAGAGGGTAAGGACCCTAACAGATCTGGCAGCCTCTTTCAGACCTCAAGTGTCACTTCCGGACAGGCACTTTCTCCAGCTTCTAGGCCACATGGCAGCTTCCACAGCAGTGGTTCCAAATGAGGGACAGTCAGTTTCACCTCGGGTCCTTCTGATCTCAGAAAAAGGATTTTCTTACCAAGTTAATTCCAGTAACTTAAACTTTTGTCCAGGCTCTCCAGTGGTGGTTGGAGGAGGACAATCTCAGGCAGGGGGCTCCCTTCCTTCACCAGTCACCCTCAGTGATTCTCACCACAGATGCATCCTTTCTGTGTTGGGGAGCTCACTTAGGGAGCCTCACTGCTCAGGGTACATGGTCACAGCAGAAGTCTGTCCTTCACATCAACCTACTGGAACTCAGGGCTGAGCTTCTAGCCCTTCAGGCATTTTCAGAATTGGTACAGGGGAAGATGGTGCAGGTCAGGACAGATAACACCACCACTATGTACTACATAAACAAGCAAGGGGGCACTCTTTCCACAGCCTTGTGCACAGATGCCATGAAGGTTAGGACTCTGGCTTACTTTCTCCAGACCTCCCTGGTAGCAGTGCATCTCCCAGGGAAGGACAGTGCACTGGCAGATGCTCTCAGCAGGATTTCTCAGGGTCACCATGAGTGGTCCCTAAATCACCAAGATCTTCCTGAACATAAGTCTCCACCACTCATTCGCACTATTGGGATCTGCGTCGGAGGCACTAGGACCATCGAGAAGCAAACTTTGCTGGAGGGTCGAGCGCCAGAGATGGCGCCATTTCCCTAACTTCGTCGCGATAACGACTATCTCGGCGTCGACCCTCAACCGCCTCAGTTCCGTTTTCCATGCGTCAAAGTGCATTTCATTGTGATGTCGTCACTTCTGTCAAGGAGTCAAACTTCAAACTAGCAGCATAGTTTTCAGTTTTATTATTTTGTAGTATTATCTCGATACAGTATACGCTTAAATTTATTCTTATTTTAAAATAAATACAATAAAGAAGTCTCAGCCTACCTTGATGGAGTCGACCATGAGCAGGTCAGGTGTGGTAGAGGAGACTTATGAAACTGTTCAGTCAGTCGGGCTGGGTCGGTCCGCCGCCTTCTCCGGAGGAGGTCTGACAACAGTCAGTCCAATGCCGGGGGATGGGTGGTCCCGGCAAATAAAAATAACGGTCGCACTCTCGGCACCGTTAGGCCTCGAGCTCTTCTTGACACGTGGGTCTAAAGAGAGGAGCATCACTCGAGAAGTGCGCCCTCTGATATGTCTGTGGCGTAAACTTTCGGTTATCAGGGCTAGTTGCGGTCTCCTCCTTGAGTCGCCAACCCTGCTTCTGGTAGCCGATGGCCCGACGCTCCGGAGCCTACCCAGCCATGGTAGGTCTTCAGATGAGCAGTTTCATCAGTGGGCGCTCTTATGGAGCAGTGGGCTTGGGGTTGGTTCGGCTACCACTGGCTGCATGCTGCTTAGGGGCCCGGGCTCTCGGCGACCAGGTAGGGATGGTTGGACCTTCCTGGTCGCGCAGCACCTTCTTGATTGCCGTGATTCCGGCGCTTGGGTGTTTCCCCCTTACATGGCTTGGGTGTTCCCCCCCATACATGGCTGTGGCGCGGGGGCCACCGATACCCTTATCTCCTGCTCTTCTTCCTTCAAAACCTGTTTTTCGGAGTCTGGGAGTGTTTTCAGCGCCCTCGGCACCGTGTGGCTTCTCGGCGCCGTTTTCGGCACCGCGTGGCCTGGCGGCGTCGTTCTCGGTGCCGGCGGCTCTCAGGGACTCCTCTTTTCATTTGTTGCCTTCTTCCTCCTCTTCTGAATTTCATTCCTTTCCTGTCCATACAGTCCCTCCTGGACTGTCAGAAGATGACATTGAGCCTGACCCAGACCTTCGGCTGGGTGATGAAGTGGACGAAGCAGGATCTGTTACTGCTACAGAGCCTGTGGTCGAGGACCTATCCTTTAAGTCTCTGTTGAAAAATCTGAGTTCCACACTTTCTCTCCAGACTACAGACATCGATCCTGGGAAATTGTTGAGACTCAATATCTTCATGCCTCGGAGATCCCTCAGTTTGACTCCTCCGATTCAGCCTTCATTGAGACACTGTCTCAAATGGTATGGAATAATCCTGCTCTTACCCCTTCGGTGGCTAAATCCATTGATAGAAATATTCAGCCCCAAGAATGCGTCCCATTTTGGCATCTCAAACGCTTGCGGATCCTATTGTAGTCCTGGCAGAAATGATAAGGTGAGTTCTTCCTCAAGCTACTACAGCTCAACCTATTAACAAAGAATCTCGTAAGATAGACACCTTAGGTAAGAGAGTCTTTGCCGCTTCTACTCTAAGTATGCGTATTGCCAGTTACCAAGGCTATTTTTCTCAGTATGAGTATATCCCGTGGCATTCTATTAAACAAATGGTTGAAGCCCTACTGGAGTCGAACTCAAAGCCAGAGCTTCTTCAGACCATTACCAGAGGTATTGAATCTAATAACCAGCAGGTTAAAGCAGCCATGGATGCTTTTGACACTGCTTCCCTTTCAGCGGCTGCTGGTATTTGCACCTGGCGTCATTCCTGGCTGCGCGCCGGGCTTTCACGAATGGCGCGGCAAGCAGGTGATGGCATTGCCCTGACGGTGCATATCTTTTTGGTCCTCAGGTAGAGCAAGCTCTAGAAGCTACACAAAGACTAGGGTCAGCCATTAAGTTGGCTCGGCCCCCTCCTGCCCCCTCTCGAGGGCATGCCAGTAAACGATAGTTTCATAATCGCCAGTCCTTTCGAGGCAGAAGAAGTTTCCATAAGAACCAACCTGCCCAACCTCAAAAGAAGGCGCAACAGAAAGCGCAAGGGCCCAAAGTGCCCAGCACTGCTTTATGAATTGCCAGCCCAAGTTCCATCTCAGCTGCCCGAGGTGGACTTTTTCTGTCTGGTGGGAGGTCATCTGATGCACTTCTACAACCAGTGGAAGTCCATAACCTCAGACAAATGGGTCCTTCGGATAATTCGCGAGGGGTATTCACTCAATCTTGTGGAGACCCCTCCGGATAGTCCACCCAAATGACAGCCAGGCTGTCAACCCTTCAGTCAGACCTTCTAGCCGCCGAGATTCAGGGCCTTCTGAACAACAGGGCAGTAAGTGGTGCCACTGCACCAGCGAAACATGGGGTTCTCCCATTACTTTCTGGTTCAAGAAGTCGGTGGAATGCACCCCATTCTAGATCTCAGAAGCTAAACAAATTTCTCCCCAAGGAGAAATTCAAAATGATTCTCTGGGATCCCTGTTACCTGTGCTCCACCAACACACTGGTTAGCCTCCCTAGATATGCAGGACGCTTACCAGCACATTCCTGTTCACCAAGGCATCACAAATTCCTGAGGTTTGTGGCTCTGGGACAGCACTATCAGTTCAGAGTCCTGCCCTTTGGGCTATCCTCGGCGCCGCGAGTTTTCAAAATGTTGTGCAGTTCTTGAGCGCACCTCAGAAAGGTTGGAATTCAGGTGTTTCCTTATCTGGACGATTGGCTTCTAGCAAGCCCTTCCAGGCAAGGGACTCTGGACGCCGTGGAGACGGCCTCGCTTCCTTACGTCCATGGGAGTTCTGCTCAACCTCAAGAAATCGCAACTGCAGCCCTCCCAGAGCTCCTTTTTATAGGGACTCTTCTGGACACCTCCTGTGAAGGCTTTTCTTCCAGAAGACAGGAGGAGCGATATCCTTCAGATGGCCCGTCACATCGGGAAAACAGCTCAGTCACAGCTCTCATTACAGCGGATGCTGAGCCTCATGGCATCCTCAGTGTTCACTGTACCCCTATCGCGTCTGCACATGAGAACCACCCAGTGGATGCTCAGTACTCAGTGGTCCCCAACCACTCACCGCAGTCCTATCTCATCAAGGTGACAGAACCTTAAGGAGGTCACTTACCTGGTGGTCTCAAGAAAGCAATCTCCTGGAGGGGTATCCCTTTGCTCCTCTGGACCATCAGATCTCCATTACCACGGACGCATCCCTAATGGGGTGGGGAGCTCACTGTCAGGCTCTCCACACTCAAGGTGTTTGGACGCAAGTCGAGTCCCAGCTCCACATAAACGTCCTAGAAATGAGAGCCGTCCTTTATGCGGTCCGAGCTTTGAAGGACATTCTGTGTCACAAGAACATTCTCCTTCAAACGGACAACAAAGCAGTGATGTATTACATCAACAAGCGAGACTACTCTCTACCCCTTATGCAGAGAAGCAATGAGGGTATGGGAATGGTGCTTGGAGCACGAGGCTCTAATTCAAGCGGTGTACCTGCCAGGTGTTCAGAACGAACTGGCAGACCGTCTCAGCAGAACAGAGACAGACCCTCACGAGTGGTCTCTCGACTCAACCATAGTTCAGTCACTATTCGAAGAGTGGGGAACTCCAGACCTGGACCTTTTTGCATCCCCACTCAGCAAAAACTGCCTCTCTTCTGCTCCAGAAATCCAGGGCCTGGCATTTTCTGTCAGGATGCGTTCAGGCTGCGGTGGACAAAACGCTTTCTTTACGCCTTTACGCCTCTTCCTCTAATTCAGAGGGTACTCCTCAAGTTCGAATCCCAGGGGGACAAAATGATTCTCATTGCTCCCTTTTGGCCTCGGCAGCTGTGGTTTCCACTGCTCAACAATATGTTGGCAGTTCCTCCGAGACCACTTCCCCTGCAGATGAACCTTTTGACTCAGGGACCGGTGGTCCATCCCAACCTGAGATCACTTCACCTTCATGCTTGGCTCCTGAAGAGGTCGAAGTAAACCGGTTCAATGTCTCTCGAAGAGTTTCAGATATTCTTCTGGCTGCTCCGAGGAAGCCAGCACCGAACTTACACAGCAAAGTAGGCGTTTTTCGCTCTGGTGTGCAAAGTCCTCTTTGAATCCCTTTTCCTGTCCACCAGATAAGGTTTTGGAGTACCTTTTGGACCTCTCAAATTGGTCTGCAGTACTCTACAGTCAAAGTTCATCTTAGTGCCATTTCAGCGTATCATGAGCCCGTTATTTCCTTAACTCTGGCTCAGTTACCTATGGTTAAGAGATTTCTTAAGGGATTCTGCATACCAGACCTCCTACAAGGCGTCCAGTCGCAGCCGGGACATTAATCTTGTGCTAGACATGCTCACAAGAAATCTTTCGAACCTCTGGCTACCTGTGAGCTAAAATTTCTCACCTGGAAGACTGCCTTCCTAGTGGCCATTACCTCAGCCACTGAGGGTCTCTGAGATCATGCCCTGGTCACAGACCCTCCGTATACTGTGTTCCATAAGGACAAAGTAGTTCTTCGTATTCATCCTAAATTTCTTCCAAAGGTTGTGTCAGAATTTCATCTAAACCAACCTTTGGTCCTTCCTATTTGTGGACTTCCAAAATGAAGGGGCGTTCTCTTCACTCTTTGGATGTTAAGAGGGTCTTGCGTTCTATCTTGATAGAACCAAGGATTTCATAAAGCTCAGCAACTGTTCGTTTCCTTCAGTGAGACCGGCTGGGTCAACCTGTCGCTATCAGATGTATCTCATCATGGCTAGTGGCGTGCCTTCGTCACTGCTATTCCATGACGCAGGTTAAGTTGGAGGGTAGAGTTTACGCTCACTCTACCAGAGCGGTCGCGGCATCCCTAGCGGAAATCCGCAACGTGCCCATTGCAGACATCTGCAATGCGGCCACCTGGAGCTCAGTGCATACTTTCGTTAAACATTATGCACTAGATGTCTATGCCAGACGACATTTTTCCTTTGGCAGAGCCATCCTCAGTGGACTTCTGTCCTAGAAACGTGAGCTCTTGGTCTCTCCTGCCACCCTCTCGGGAGATTATTAGCTCGGTACTCTCCCAATAGTGTGAATGAGTGGTGGAGACTTATGTCCAGGAAGATATGAAAATTACGTACCTACCGTAATTCTTGATCTTCTTGGACGAGTCTCCACCACTCATTCACACGCCCACCCTCCATCCCCCAAGCTCACCTTTCTTGTGCATCTTCACTCCCTCAAATCTTTAGGCCGTGAAGACTTGTTTGTTGACCCTTCTTACACGGGTCGCCCGGACTATCTTATGTCCGGTTTTTAGGTTAGGCTACCCTTCTAGGTTAGTTACGCTGCACCTCTTTGGTAAAGAAGGTACTGAGGCGGTTGGAGGGTCGACACCGAGATAGTCGTTACCGCACGAGCTAGGGCTCGTGGCGCCGTTCCTCGCAGCACCATCTCTGGCGCCGACCCTCCAGCAAAAAGTTTGCTCCCGATGGTTCCTAGTGCCTCTGGCGCAGATCCCAATAGTGTGAATGAGTGGTGGAGACTCGTCCAAGAAGATCAAGAATTAAGGTAGGTACGTAATTTTCATTTCTTCACATCATTTTCAGGAGGTGGGGCATTCCAGAGATAGATCTCTTTGCAGCCCCAGACAATCATCAGCTGTCCCTGTTCTGCTGCAGACCTCCACTCCTGGGGTCTGTTCCTCAGGATTCTCTACTGTTAGCCTGGACAAACAGGTTCCTGTAGGCCTTTCTCCCTTTCCCTCTTATATTCAGAGTAGTGATAAAAATCAGGTCTCAGCTCTGTACAGTGATATTGGTGGCACCGGATTGGGCCAGGCAATATTGGTACCGTTTTAGTTACTCTCCCTTGCAGTCACAGTTCCCCTCTACCTCCTTAGGAGGCACGACCTCCTGACCTCCTCTCAGGGGAGGATTTGGTATCCCAATCTCAGTTCTCTCAGGCTCAAGGCCTGGCTCTTGAAGAGTTAGAGTATGCAGGGCTGCATCTCTCACAAGCTGTCCTGGATGTTCTGAAGGTGTCTAGGAAGCCTTCCACCAGAAAGACTTACAATTCTAAGTGGAAGAGATTCAGCATTTGGTGCTGTCAGAGAAATGTGCTGCCAGATTCGGCTGGTTTGTCAACAGCTCTGGACTGTTTGGTCCATTTGAATGGCCTAGGCCTCACGTCTGCCAGTCTTAAGGTTCATTTAGCAGCTGTGTCTGCTTTTCTTTCTGCAAGGAAGGGATCTTCCCTTGCATCTCACCCTTTCTTTAGTAAATTCTTCAAAGGTTTGGTACATCTTAACCATCCTTTTAAGGAACCAACTCCAGCTTGGGATCTGAATATCTATATTGCACAGCTTATGCAGCCCCCGCCCCGAACCATTGGCTTCAGCTGAGCTAAAGTACTTGACTTGGAAGACTGTCTTCCTGATGGCCATTACCTCTGCCAGGAGGATATGAGAGTTATAGAGCCTGACTTTTATAAGCCTTTCACAAGGATAAGGTGGTGCTCAGGACAAATATGAAATTTCTCCCCAAAGTGGTTTCAGATTTTCATCTTAACCAGTCTATGTCCCTACCAGTGTTTTTCACTGATCATTCTTCTTCAGGTGAGAGAAGGCTGCACAGTCTGGATGTCAAAAAGGCATTAAAGGGGAAAGGAATTGATTACTTATGTGCAACTGTTTGAAATATGTCTATTTTCATAAATTATATTAATACATCTAAAGTATCCCTATTTAGCTGTGTCTGAATAAAAGCTGAAGTTGTCAGTTGTGTTCTGTATTTTTTTTTTGTATGGACAACATTCTGTGCAGTTCCTTTCATGGAACCAAGAATTTCGAGTTCTGACTACTGTATGTCACTTCATGGTTCAGAAATGCAAGCATGAACTTATCAGTACAGTGCCCAAGGCTCTGAAACCATGAAGTGACATAGTCAAAACTCCAGAATTCTTGGTTCCATGAAATGAAATACCACTTTCTCTCAGTGCAGTTTAACCCCTGCAAGGTATACATATTTTTAAATCAAAGGATGGAAATGAGAAAGGAAAAGTGTGGCCTACTGGGATTCGAACCTCAGATCTCTGGTATGCCGTTCCAGCGCTCTAACCATTAAGCTACAGGCTCACTGGTCAAAGCGTCTGAGGAATTTCCTTACAGCCACACACACTCCTTTCTCTAGTGTTGCGCAATTATGCAACTAGGAACCAATGTTAGAAATACCACTTTCTAGGGACATGGATATGTTGTTCATCCACACTCATTGGCAGGTATCCTTGCCGCTTTAAATCTTGCCGGAAGGTCTTCAAGCTTGCTCCTCCCACCCACCCGGGTGGTATAACTCTCGGCTCCGCCCCATGACGCCAGATCTTCCTTACGCTTGGGCTCAGGTTCCCTCCTTAACGCTCTGCGTTTGAGACTTGGTTCCTATTTCTCCGTTTGCGGTTTAAAATAAATTTTAGCGAAAAGACTTCAGTCTTCTATCCTCGCGGCTGCGATGGACAAATCGACTCCAGTTTGGAGATGCCCATGCGGGCAGAAGATGTCTCGGACGGATCCACTCCACGTGTGTCTACTGCTTAGGCCACTTGACACGACCCGCGGGCTTGCGACCTGTACTCATCTTTCTCGACCCTCGATCACCGAAGACCGTGCTGCCGATTGCAACTGGGCCATCCCGAGCGTTTCCCTCCGGTGAAGTCCAAGGAGGCCGGTTGGCGGTGTCGCGGCGGCGCTCGGCGGATCAGCCGGCGGATGGTAAGCCCTCGAAGAGGCGGCGCGGCGTATCTTCCTCGGCCGCGGCATTTATCCAGCTCTCTCTGGGCTCTTCTTACGGCTTCCTTTAAGGAGCTTTGTCTGTCCCTCTCCACTAAAGGAGAAGGGCCTCGTCTCACGGGACCTTATTCTCGGTCCAAAAAGAGGGACAGAGGTAAGTCCCTCCGTCGGCTGCTCTTAGGAGGCGGGAAAGGTCCCTCCCGAATGCGTCGACAGTCGGCTTCAATCGACCGCTCGGCTCGGCCCACTGGCCTCACGGTGTCCCCGTCAGGTCAGTTGCCCGGGACTCCCACCGATGAAGTCGAGATTTTTCTAAACCGTTGGACGGGCTGTAGCTTTAGCGGCGAGATTCCCCTCTCGGTTCCCCGGGGAGGAGTTGAGATCCCGTGGGCTCGCCTGTGCCTCGGTTCCGGGCCCTCGGATGGACCATCCGAGCCGAAGGAGTGCGGTTCCGGCCGACACCTCCCGCTACCGACCACGGAAATTCAGGACACTCGGTCTCGGTCTCCGGACCTCTTGGCGGTCAGCCGATCCCACCGTCATAAGCGGTCTCGGTCTCGGCACCCGCGGTGGCAGCGTCGCCCGCTCGTCCTAGTCCTCGGACGAGGGAAGCCGGTAAATTCGTCGGCCGATGCGAGAGACCTTATGTTGCAACAGCTCCTCTGGCCGGGAAGTAAGCCCGACCCCGTCGCCTCCCGGCCATTAAATAACTGTCACGGGCGGCCGACACAGCCTCGACTTATCCGAGGCACAGGCAGTTGTTGGGTAAAACCAGCTGCTCCACCCGATTCCGGTGGAACCTCCGCCCTCCACAGCCACCAAGTGGGGCTCCGACAAGGATTCTCGATGCGACTGAAGGTCTACCCCATCGGCTGTCAGTTACCCTCACTCCCGACCGACCTCGGCATGTGAAGGGTGGCTCAGGCCAGAGGCAGCTCTTCGAGGACTCTTCCGAGTCGAAGGTAATTTCCTTTTCTCAAGCGACTGGATTTGGGTCTTCAGGAGGTCCAGTCAATGAACGATAGCCGTCGTCCTTCCTAGGACTGCCGGCTCATCTCGGAGTCCACGGGATGGGCTCGAACCCACGTTCCAAGCAGGCCAGGTATCCCCTCACGAGATTCTGGACCGAGGATTCTCGACGGAGGCCTTTCCGGTGGCGAGGCCATA
The DNA here is from genome assembly GCA_016271365.2 of Neoceratodus forsteri. NCBI lineage: Eukaryota > Metazoa > Chordata > Ceratodontiformes > Ceratodontidae > Neoceratodus > Neoceratodus forsteri. The sequence goes on along the minus strand of CM057449.1, from coordinate 1,819,821,084 downwards.
GTGGGTCGGCACTGGAGCTTTGGCAGCGCCCTGCTTCCTGCCCTGCGCACTTGACCAGGATGGCCAAGGTATCGGTCCCTACCGGTTCCTTGTCCGGTTTTGGAACACCCCTCTGCTGAGGGTTGGTTACCGACAGCGTTTTTCGGCGCGCCGGCTAGCGCCAGGGATGTGGACAAACCTCCTGACAAGGGTCCAAGAAGTGGACTATGTCGAGGCGAAAGTCTAGCTCGTCCTCTCTGGGCCTTCGTCAGGCCAGTTAGGCCCGTCCTCATGGCACATTTTCTCCATGCCTGTTGGGCTCCCTGGATGAGGTCATCCCTCATCTTCCCGCCGATCTGCAGACTACGGTTAAGCAGGTGCGGGACCAGGGCAGGGCAGTGGCCAAACAGCAGCTCAGACTGCTTTGGATATGGGGACTCATGTGCCAGATCGGTGGCGGCGCAGTGGCTATCGTCGGCGAGGCTGGCTGAGGATATCCACCTTTGCCCGGATACCCAGCACAAGTTGGCGGATGTTCCCTTTGAGGACTGACCTCTTGACCCTGGGGTGGAAGGTCACCTGCAGAGGATCGAGAAGTCCAATGCTACCTTGGACTCGGTCTCTTCCGCTCAGAAGGACAAAGGCGCAAAACCACAGCCTAAGCCCTTTAGGTCCTTCTGTGCCTTCGGCCGCCAGCAGCGTCAGGGCCAGCAGGCTCGACCTTGGCATCCCAAACCCAAGCCGCCCGGCTTCCTCTAACAGGAGGCAGGAGGAAAAGGCCAGGAGGTCCCTCGGCGGTCCCTCCTCCAAGCCTGCCCAGTGACGGGCTGAGGGTGTCGCCCCATTCAGTCTGCCTTACCCCTAGGTCCCCGTGGGGGGGCGGCTCCGGCACTTCCGTTCCGCCTGGTCGCTGCTACCACAGGACAGGTGGGTCTTGAGAGTGGTGGGAAGAGGCCTGCCTCTGGAATTCGAGCAGGCACCACCCTTGGGCCAGTCGCCCCTCGGGGGCCGAGATCCCCAGCCTCACTGGCGGCTCGTCGAGCCGACATGGCTATCCTCCTCCAGAAGGAGGTGGTAGAGAGGTGGTGGACCCTCCTTCAGACCCAGGGTTTGTGTCCAGGTATTCCTGGTTCCAGGAGCAGACGAGGGGCTGGCGCCCCATTCTCGACCTACCGACCTAAACAAGTTCCCTAGGTCTCGAACCTTCAGGATGGTCACTCTAGCTCAGATAATACCATCCTTGGAGCAGCATGTGGTTCTGCTCTCTGGACTTGCAGGGCCAGCGTTTTTCACGTCCTATCCGTCCGTCTCACCAGAGATTCCTGCCGCTTCGGCGGAAGGATCCCTCTTGAGTTCCAAGCCATGCCCTTGGCTTGTCTCCAGCTCCCAGGGTCTTCACCAAATGCATGGCAGTGGTGACAGCATTCCCTTGGCGCCCGGCCGGGTCGGGTGTGCCCTTATCTGGGCGACTGGCTGATAGCAGCTCCCTCAGGAAGGCGGAGTGGTCCAGGAATCTGGCCCTCAGGTCTGCTCTCAACTGGGCCTCCCTTATCAGCGAGGCCAAAGTGAGACTCGAGCGAAGCAGGTGATTCTATTCGCCGAGCACGGCTTCGACTCTCTTCGAGGAAACCAGGCGGCTCCCGGCGGACAGGGCCGGGTTCTTTCCTCCTTTGCCCGATCATTTCTGGTTGGGCAGGTTGCGCCCTACCGGGACTTCCTCGCCTCCTGGGTCTCATGGCGGCCTGCACCAGCGTGGTCCGTTGGGCCCGCTGGAACATACGTCCCCTTCAGTGGGGACTGGCCAGCCAGTGGTCACACGCATGCGATCCTTTGGACCAGCTGCTAACGCGTCGGTGACACAGGGGATGTGGAGAGCTCTCCAGTGGTGGACCGTTCCAGATCATTTGCAGGAGGGCATCCCGTTCGTCCGCCCGAGCGACGGTCTCTCTATCGACCCGATGCCTCTCTGATGGGTTGGGGTGCCCATCTGGGGAACACGGGCCCCATGGCCCTCCTGAATCCCGGGAGTCCCGATGCCATCAACCTGCTGGGCTCCGGCGATTCGCCCTACCTCTCACCGCCTTGCTCCCGTTCCTCGCGGTCAAGTGGTCCGAGTCCAGGCGGACCATACCACGACCTGTACTATCTAAACCCGCCAGAGGCGGGGCCAGCTCCATGCTTCTATGCAAGGAAGCTCTCCGCATTTGGTCACTTTCGTGCGCGGCCTGGGCGGATCTCCCTAGCCATTCACGTGGCGGGCCTCCAACACCCTGGCCGATGCCCTGAGCGGATGGGGCTGCATCCCAGTGGTCTCCTACGGAAGTGGTACAGCATCTGTTCTCCCATTGGGGCACACCTCAGGTGAGACCTGTTTGCCTCCAGGAGACTTCGAAGCCTGAGTCTGTTCCATGCCGCCCCCTCAGCAGGGCTGCTGCAGGGGATGCCTTCTCGAGGCAGTGGACCCGGGCCTCTTTCGCCTTTCCCATTTCCCTTGATCCACAAGGTGCTTCCCAAGGCGAGGACAAGGCGCGGGTGATTCTGATAGCCCAGACTGGCCTGCGCCAGTTCTGGTACCCAGATCTCCTCAGTCTCAGCTCCAGGACTCATGGCAGCTTCCAGCTAGCCGGACCTGCTCTCAGTCAATCAGGGAAGGTGTTCCATCCGGACCTTCAATCCCTGCACCTGGCGCCTGGTTCCTGGCGGCTAGTTCCAGGCCTTGGGTGCTTTCCGGCGAGGTCCTCAATGTAGTTGAGGCGTCCCGTAGAGTCGACCAGAAAATGCTATGCCTTCAAATGGAAAAGGTTTTCCATTTGGTGTCAGGAGCAGGAGCTTGGACCCTTCCTCCCTGTTCCTTGGCAAGCATCTTGGACTATTTATGATTCACTTTCTAGTCAAGGGCTTAGGTGCGGCGACCTAAGGGTGCACTGGCAGCATCTCTGCTTGCAGGCGCGGGCAGGAAGCAGTCGAGATGATGCAGGAGAGGTGGTCTGGCGCTTTTCAAAGGCCTTGATCACATTTCCCCTCAGTCTGGAACCCCACCCAAACTCTGGCTAGCAAGCTCACTAGCTAGCCATTCGAACCTATGCACGGTGTGCTCCTCTCTCACCTGTGTCGTGGAAGACCGCCTTCTTGGTGGCTATCCGTCAGCCAGAAGGATAGGGAAGCTCCAGGCGCTTTCCATCGAGTCTCATACCTGGTCTTCCCACAGGGACAAGGTTGTCCTGCGCCCCACCGAAATTCCTTCCGAAGTGGTGGCCGAGTTCACCTTAACCAGGTGTTGACTCTGCGGTGTTCTACCCAATCACACCTCGGAGGCCGAATATAGGCTCCATACTCTGGACCCTAGAGGAAACAAGCAGCCTTATTATAAGGGCGCAGCGGCTGAAAGTCGGGAGAGGTTCAAGCCAGCTGTTTGTCACCCTGCACGCTGAAGCCGCATCTGGCAGACCTGCAGCCAAGCGGACGATAAGCAGGTGGGTAACCTCCTGCATAGATCTCTGCTATAAGTTGGCGGGCATGGAGCCTCCCAGAGGGATAAGAGCTCATTCTACCCGCCATACTGCTCCTATGATGGCTGCTTCCAGGGCGTCCCTATCCAGGAAATCTGCAGGGCTGCTACCTGGAAGTCAGCAAACACCTTCATTACCCATTACCACATCGACCTTGAGTCACGCCCGGGATGCTGGTTTTGGAGCCTCGGTTCTCCAGTCTCTCTTTCCCAAGTAAGTATTGGGGTGTCGTCTTGCCTCCCTCCTCGGAGAACTGCTAGGAGTCTTGCCAAGTGTGGATGAACAACATATCCATGTGCCTAGAAATACAGGTTACTCACCTGTAACAGGAGTTCTAGGAATGGTATATGTTGTTCATCCCTACACTCCACCGACCTCCCGGCTTGACGCACAACCTGAGCTTCCAGCGGGCAGGTCTGGCGTCATGGGCGGGCCGAGAGTTATACCACCCGGGTGGGTGGGAGGAGCAAGCTTGAAGACCTTCCGGCAAGATTTAAAGCGGCAAGGATACCTGCCAATGAGTGTGGATGAACAACATATACCATTCCTAGAACTCCTGTTACAGGTGAGTAACCTGTATTTCTCTCAGTGCAGTTTAACCCCTGCAAGGTATACATATTTTTAAATCAAGGATGGAAATGAGAAAGGAAAAGTGTGGCCTACTGGGATTCGAACCTCAGATCTCTGGTATGCCGTTCCAGCGCTCTAACCATTAAGCTACAGGCTCACTGGTCAAAGCGTCTGAGGAATTTCCTTACAGCCACACACACTCCTTTCTCTAGTGTTGCGCAATTATGCAACTAGGAACCAATGTTAGAAATACCCCTTTCTCTCAGTGCAGTTTAACCCCTGCAAGGTATACATATTTTTAAATCAAGGATGGAAATGAGAAAGGAAAAGTGTGGCCTACTGGGATTCCATGAAAGGAACTGCACAGAATGTTGTCTATGCTAAGAAAACAACACAAAACACAACTGACAACTTCAGCTTTTATTCAGGCATAGTTACATAGGAATACTTTAGAGATAGGAATACTGTGTATGAAATTAGAGACATTTCAAACAGCTGTTCATAAGCAATCAGTTCCTGTCCCCTTTAAGCTATTATATGGACCATGCTAAGGCCCATAGAAATTATTTTTCTCAGTTGTTTCTCACTTATGGAGAAGTGGGAAAGGGTAAACCTGCCACCACAAGAGCAATAGCCAGGTGGATTGTCTCTTGCATTCAGTTCTGTTACTCAAAATTGGGCAAGGAGCCTCCCTCAGGCTTGAGGGCGCACTTGACCAGGGGTACAGCTGCCTCTGTGGCAGCAGCTAGAGATATTCCCCTTTTGGAGATTTGTAAAGCAGCCACCTGGAAAAGTGTTCACACATTTACCAAGCATTACTGTCTGGACACTCAAGCCAGAAGTGATGCTAGGTTTAGCACAGCAGTACTGTGGGGCCTTTATCCAAAGTAGGTTATGTAGATCCCTCTTCCGGGGGGGTACTGCTTGGTAGTCTTCATTTTGTCAGAATACAGCAAGACTTCATGTTGTTTGAAATAAAAATTACTCACCATGTTGTCTCTTCTAATGGAGTCTTTCTGTATTCTGACCTCCCTGCCTCCCCTCTCAGAACCTTCTTTTTGGGATGTGGGTAGTTGGCATGCGCTGTGCTGCACCCCAGAGGTGTACCTCTTTGAGTTCATCCTGGCCAGGATGAGTGTTATTAATACTTTTGAAATGATTATTATTAATGTAGTTATTATCACTATCTGTATAAAGGTTTTGTTCTTGGGTTCTTAACTTGAGTCTTTTTGACCCAAGTTCTTGTTGGCCTGTGGCTTAATTTTTCTATATTTTAGAGCTAGGCTAGTTAGCATTAGTGCTCGTAAGAATCTGAGGGTTACATTAGAATGTACCAGGGACAGAGGTTTGAAAACCGATCTTGAGCTCAACATTCTATGCTCTGGCATAGAGTTAACCCTTTTCTCTCCGGGGCAGTTCAAGTGCTATGGCCAACTACATTTTGTCAGAATACAGCAAGACTCCATTAGAAGAAACAACATTACTACAGTGAATAATTTTTTCTTCTAGTCAGCCTTGTGCGTTATCTCCAGCTGGTGCATGATGCCTCGGAGCGCAGAATGTTTTTTTTTTTTTTTTTCAGAGATGCTCTCTTACTGCTGATCTCAAGCCCCGCCAGGATTCCAGCAGCAGATTTTTGAGCTGAAGAGGCCAGGGAACTCAAGACCTAATTTGAAAAATATTCCAGTTATAGCAATTCAAATTTTAAATAAAAAAAAAAGACGAGAACAATCATTAAAAGCTCAAGCCTTTAGGATAATAAAATGGTTCTGAAGCACTTAACTTTTACCCTATCCTAAAAGGTGGGACAGAGAAGGGTAGTTGACTGGATGTTCTTATCCATTTGAAGAACAGATGTCACTACGGTGGGAAACTTTTCCTAACAACATGAAATAGACCTGCCGTGTCAAACGTGTGTAAACTCCAGGCACTACCCAGGATTGGAGGGTTTTAGGATTACTGTAGGAATAGGTTCTGAAGTATAGAAATCGCAAACCTAGCATCCAGTCGTGTGTGTGTGTCCAAGTGTCCAAGCAATTGTAATACAGTATGTGAATGTGTGGCCTGTGGAACAGGTAGCTGTTTTACAAGTGTCTGCCAGTGGCATATTCCTTCTAGCTGCCACTGTTGCTGCTTTCTTCAGGTGGAGTGTGCAGTGATGCCATCTTGGGGGTGTACGTTAACTGCCTCGGTATAGTGGAACTTTTTTGTGGATACTGTCTTATTATTTCTGGTCTGCTTAGAGGCTTGGTGTCTTTTGACAAGTAACCATATGTTACAAACAGCTGTTTGTTATTGTTCCTAATGTCCTCTGTTCTGGATTTATAAAAACTGAGGGCGCTTCTTAAAAGGTCAACAAGTTAGTGGCTTTAAATAATATTAAATCAAGCCTATGCTGTACTGTGTCAGGAGTCCCTCAGGGATCAATTCTGTGGCCTGTTCTTCTTAATATTCATATGAAAAATTTCACTCTGGAACATAGCCTGCTAAACTATCATTTATATGCAGATGATACTGTCATATATGTTGAAGGATCCTTGGTAACACAAATTGAGCATATATTACAAGAAGCATTTAACAAATTGCAAAACTATTTTGCTCAGTCCAGGCTTGTTTTAAATCCCCCAAAAAACACAGGTTATGCTATTTAACAGGGACAACATTACAGACCCATTAAAAAATACCCTACATATTAAAACCTTTGATCAAGTGGATCTTACTTCGAGAAACAGCTCTTGCAGCAGGTTACACCATTAGGACTGAAGCTGGCAGGTGCCAGGACCCCACGGAAATTTTCTAGCTAGCAGTATTCAGCGGGGACTGCCTCCAATGTCGGGCATAGTACATAAGGAGGTGGTCCCCCCAATCCTCAGTTCTTTTCCTACAGTCGACTCGCCAGCATCAGCCTCTCAGTCTCCTTTCTAGCTCGCGACGACTACAGAACTTCCGAATAACTTTCAAATAAATTTTCTCTGCACAACTGATGTCCTCCAACTCCATCTCTTGAGGGTCACCTTTCGAAGTGTGCCTGCGGCAAACATCCCCTTCAAGGATCCCCATTAGGTCTGTATGGTTTGCCTAGGCCCGGACCATGACACCAAGGCCTGCACCTTTTGCCAGGGTTTTAATAGCCGCACCAGGATCCACCGTCAGAAGGCACTTCAGGCATATCTTCTTGAGGAAAAGCTTAAAAGTATGGACCAGGAGCCTTCCTCCAGGGGAGAATCTTCATCCAAATCCCACAAACACCGGGACAAGCACCGGGAGAAGGTGAAGTCTAGGTCCTCTACTCGGGCCTCAGACTCCCGCAGCTCCGGCTCCAGATCTGATCGCTCTCCCTCCAGGGCTCGGTCGCAGCCTCCCCCGGTTAAGGCCAGGTCTTCCAGCGGTTCTTCCTCGCTCCAGCATCTCAAGACTTCGAGGCCCTCAGCTTTATCAACTCCCTCCAAGGCCTCTTCAAAGTCGGGTGAGCGCCACAAGTCTTCATCCATCCATCCATCATCGGAACGCCGACTCCAGGTTGGTCTCCCAGCTGCCCAGAGGTCCTGATCAGGCATCAAGAAAAAACAAGGACCTGACGTCCCTGAAACGGACGTTAGACCCAATGTCGGCTCACCACCCGACGTCGGCCAAACACTCCAAATTGGCTCGGCGCTCACAGGAAACCCGGCGACGCAACTAGACACCCGCTCGCCCGGTCAGGGTGACAGGTCAAAGGCGTCGCCCAGAGGACCGATGTTGGCTACCCGGGCCGGAAGACCATGCCCCCGTCGTAGCGGACACGGTCGTAGGGATTCCACAGAGGAGGACCCACAGCCGAAGACCAGGTGGGGCACTGAGGATGCCGGATCTCACGGAACCCTCCCACATCGGAGACCGGCGCCCGACCCGGCGACAGACCACCCGCGCCAGGCCCGTCGTCGGGTATGAACATTGCAGAGGTAAAGGAGCTCTTTACCTTTTGGTGGGACACCATCAAGAAGGATGTGGTCCCTGCCTGTCCTCCTACTCCTCCTACCCTCTCACCGCCTACGCCCCCTCCTCGACCTAAGGGGCCAGTAGGACAACCTCCATCCCCCAAGGAGCAAACTCTACCTCCTAGGGGCAGATCTGCTGACAGGAGAAGGCCTCCCTCCAGATCTCCTTCAGGGTCACCTAGCCCCAAATAACCCAGATGACGCCGGTACACTCTGTCGGGGGAGGATTCAAGATCGGATACTTCGGAATACTCCAGATCTCCTTCTCTGCTCAGCATCTCTTCCCCTGACCCACATGACCTCACCAGGTCGCCACCGGATGATTCCTCTTTCGCCGAGATTATGAGGCACATCCAGGACAACGTGGGGTGGGATGCTGAGAACCTGGACCCCGAACGACAGCGCCTTGCCCGCTACCTTCAGCAAAAAGACCCGAAGCCTGTGGTAGTGCCACCCTTGGTGGACACCATCCATGAGGCGTCACCAAGGCTGCGCTGGAGACGTCCGCACTCCACTCCTACGGTGCCGAAGTAGGCTGACCGCCTGTACAAGGCTTCTAGAGAGGACCAGTATTTGGCGAAGCAACCTCTGGCAGATTCCATGGTCATCACTGCTTCACATGACCGGTCTCAAGCACCCCAGCATATGAGCACTCAGCCACCGGACCAGGAATCCAAGCAATTAGGTGCCCTGGGGAGGCGCACGTACGCGGCTGCTGCTTGTGCCATCAGGTCTCTGAACTACCTTACCCATATGGTTCAGTTCCAGAACGCCCTGTGGGAACAGGGCCAGGACCTGGTTGAAAAACTTCCCGATGGCGATCAGAAAGCGGAGCTCCTAAACCTACTCCGCGCCAAGTCAGATGTGGGGACCCAAGTGCTTACAGCTGCATACAACTCTGCTGACTCTTCGGCCAGAGCTGCAGCTTCAGGCTTCTGTCTCCGGAGGCACTCCTGTCTCCGTGTTTCTGGCTTTACCCCGGACGTACAGAAAAATATTCTAGACATCCCATATAACGGCGAGGTGCTTTTTGGTGAATCCTCGGAGAAGGTTATCACCAAGCTCCAAGATGCAAGGAAGGCAGTCCGATCTGTACAGGCCATGTACAGATCTAGGCCTAGTTCCTTTCGTAGGAACCAGAGTCATTTTCGCGGCCAGCTACGAAGGCAGCAGCAATGTTCTGGCCAGCGGCAGAGGGGCACTTTCTCGCGCAAGACCCAGGCCAAATCGTCCCCAGGCAGAGGCCAACGTTGCTCAAAGTCGGCCCAGCCTGCAGGGACAAACGCTGACACAGCATGACTCCTTCCCGGCCCCCGCCCCTCCTCAGGATCAACGGGCAAAGAAAGTTAGGGGTCACATCACACGCCACCTTTCAGGGTGGCAGTCGATCACTGCCGACAGGTGGGTTCTACAGTTGGTCAAGAAAGGCCATTGCATAGAGTTTATAGACAACCCACCTACAAGACCTCCCCTGCTTTCCCGTTATTCGGGTCAGCATGCCCTGCTCGGACAGCAGGAGGTTCTCGCAGTTCTGGAAAAAGAAGTATAGAGCACGTACCAAGGAACCAGAGAGTTCTTCCTGGTTCCAAAGAAAACAGGGGACCTCCGTCCAATACTGGACCTCAGCGACCTCAATCTTTCAGTCGCGTACAAACACTTCCGCATGGTGACCCTCCCGGGTCTGATTCCCATGCTGAAGCAGTGTGCATTTCTTGCGTCCCTGGACATGCAGGATGCCTACCTGCATATTCCTATCGCTCAGGTGCACAGGAGGTTCTAGGGACATGGATATGTTGTTCATCCACACTTTCTGGCAGGTATCCTTGCCGCTTGAAATCTTGCTGGAAGGTCTTCAAGCTGGCTCCTCCCACCCACCTGGGTGGTAAAATTCTCGGCTCCGCCCCATGACACCAGATCTTCCTTACCGCTTGGAAGCTCAGGTTCCCTCCTTAACGCTCTGCGTATAAGACTGGTTCCTAATTCTTTGGTTCACCCGAAATAAACTTTAAGGTTTTCAAGACTTCTGTCATTTATTTCCCTCGTGGCTGCGATGGACAAATCGACTCCGGTTTCGGAGGTGCCCATGCGAACAGAAAGATGTCTCGGATGGATCCGCACTCCATGTCGTCTGCTGCCAGGCCCTGAGCATGACCCGCAGGCCTGCGACCTGTGCTCTTCCTTCCGGTCTGCGTCCTGGAGGACTCGCGCCCATTTACAACCCGAGAAATATTACCCACCGGTGAAGTCGAAGGAGGCCCGTTTGGCAGTGTCCGCGGCGGCTGGCTCGGCGGAACAGCTTGAGCAGATGATCGCCCTCGAGGAGGAGGTGGCGCAGGCCGCATCTTCGTCTTCCTCGGCCGCAGCCTTTATTCCCCCTCCTTGGGATCCTCCTATTCAGCTTCTTTTAAGGAGCTCTGTCAGTCCCTTTCCACCAAGGGAGAGGGGCCATCAGGACATTCTTCTCGGTCCAAGAAGAAGGGACTCTAAAGGTAAGTCCCTCGTCGGCGGCTCCTGGGAGTGGGAGGGTCCCCTCCTCGAGGTTGTCGGCCACCGACTTCGGTCGATCCGCCGGCCGGCCACTGGCCTCCGCAGGCGTCCCGTCAGGTCAGTTGACCGAGACTCCCGTTAGCGCCAGTCGAGATTTTCTCGACCCGTCGGACGGGTTGTCGACGATTGAAGCCGAAAACCCTCCTCCCGGTTCCCGGCGGAGGTCGAGGGTTACCGTGGACTTGCCTGTGCCTCGGTTCCGAGTCCATAGTCGAAACTGCCAAGCCAAAGGGAGGCGGGTCTCCCCGCCCTGCCCAGAACCCTCACCGGAAGCGCCGGGTCCTGATCTCGGACATCTTCGGTCCAGCCAATCCGCTGACATAGGCGGTCTCATTAGCGTAGTAAGCGCGTCGCCTTCGTCCTCGTCTTCCTCCTCGGCGGACAAGGGAGGCTTTGGCGCAGGTTGCGTCGACCTCACGAGGACCTCATGTGGCAACAGCTCCTTCTGTCCGGGGAGCAAGCTGACATGCGTGAGCCTTCCCGGCCATCAAGTGGCTGTCACGGGTGGCGAAGCAAGCCCTCGCCCTGGCGGCGCCTGCCCCTGGGCCTGTTGCTCGACCCGAAACCGGCTGCCCCACCGATTCTGGTGGAACCTCTGCCTCCACAGCCGAGGTGGGGCCCCGACCAAGAATTCTCGGTCGGGCCAGGGGCCTGCTCCGCCGGCTGTCTGTCACCCTCACTCCCGGCCGCCCTCGGCAGGTGGAGGTGGCTCACCCAAGGCAGCTCTTTGCGGACTCGTCCAAGTCCGACGCGATTCCTCCCTGTTCTCTAGGCAGGTCGAGCCTGGAGTCCTCTGGAGGTCAGTGGCTGGGCGATACCCATCGTCCTTCATGGGTTTGTTTAGGCTCATCTCGAGTCACGGGATGCAGCTCAGAATCCGTATCAAGCGGGCCAAGTATCCCCTAACGGAGATATTGGACCGAGGATTCTCCACGGAGAGCCTTTCCGGTGGCGAGGCCGCCATGACCCGGCCTTGGAGTTCTGGCAGCGTCCTACTTCCTGCCCTGCGCCTTGACCAGGATGGCGAAATCACGCCCAGTCCCGGTCCCCCTGTCCGGTTTTGGAACACCCTCAGCTTGGGGTTGGTTACCGACAAGCGTCTTCCACGTGCCAGAAGTGCCAGGGGCGTGGACAAACCTCCCGACAAGGGTCCAAGAAGTTGGACTACGCTGGGGGCAAAGTCTACGCTGCGTCCTCCCTTGGCCTTCGTCAGGCCAGCTCGGCCGTGCTGATGGCACACTTTTCTCACGCCCTGTTGGGCTCCCTGGACGAGGTAGTCCCTCATCTCCTGGCTGACCTGCAGACCACGGTCAAGCAGGTGCGGGACCAGGGCAGGGCAGTGGCCAAGTAGCAACTTCAGACTGCTGTGGACATCGGTGACTCATGTGCCAGGTCAGTCGCGCGGCCGCGGTGGCTATCTTGCCCGTCGGGCATAGCTGAGGATATCCACCTTCTGAGCGGATACCCAGCACAAGTTGGCGGATATCCCTTCTTGGGGACCGACCTCTTTGGCCCTGGGTGGAGGTCACTTCCAGAGGATAAGTCCAATGCCACTCTGGACTCGGTCTCCTCCACCCAGAGGGACAAGGGCCGCAGACCGCAACCCAAGCCCTTTCGTCCGTCAGCGCCCACGGCACGTCCTGCCCAGCAGCATCAGGGCCAGCAGGCTCGCACTTGGCATCCCAGAGCCAAGCCTGCGACTTCCTCTTCCAGGAAGCAGGGAGGCAAAGGCCCAGGAGGTCCCTCGGCCGGTTCCTCCTGCAAGCCTGCCCAGTGACGGGTTGAGGGTTGTCGCCCCCAACCTCGTCACTCCGCCCTCAGGTTCCCCCCATGGGGGCGGCTCCATAACTTCCTTTCCGTCTGGTCGCTATCACCACCCCGGCGGTGGGTGCTGGAAGTGGTAGGAAAGTGACTACCTCTGGAGTTGGAGAGGCCCTGACCTTCAAGCCATGCGCCCCAGAGCTAGGAGTCACAGCTGCCGCTGTCGGCTCGCTGAGCCGACATCGCTCTACTCTCGAGAAGGAGGTGATCAGAGGTGGCGGACCCTCCCTCAGACCGGGGTTTGTGTCCAGGTACTTCCTGGTCCCAAAACGGACGGGGGGCTGGTGCCCCATTCTCGACCTGCATGACCTAACCAAGTTCCTAAGGTCTCGGACCTTCAGGATGGTCACTCTGGCTCAGATTATACCATCCCTGGAACGAGGCATGTAGTTCTGTTCTCTGGACCTACAGGACGCGTTCTTTCACGTCCCTATCCATCCGTCTCACCAGAGATTCCTTAAGCTTTCGGCGGAGGGATCCCTTCTGACTTCGAGCCATGCCATTCGGCCTTTCTCTTGCTCCCAGGATCTTCACCAAATGCATGGCAGTGGTGACAGCATTCCCTCATGGCTTGAGGGTCGGGTGTACCCTCACCTGGACGATTGGCTGATAGCTGGCCCCCTCCAGACAGGAGGTGGGCGGTCCAGAAATCTGGCCTCCAGGTTTGCTCTCAGATAGGCCTTCTCATCAGCGAAGCCAAAAGTGAACTTCGGACGAAGCAGGTGATTCTTTTCATGAGGGCAGAGCTCGACTCTCTTGAGCAAGCCACGACTCCCGGCAGACAGGGCGAGATTCTTCCTCCTTTGCCCAATCATTTCTGGTTGGGCAATCGGCCCTGCCCTGGACTTCCTGCGCCTCCTGGGTCTCATGGCGGCCTGCACCAGCGTGGTCTATTGGGCCCGCTGGCACATGCGTCCCCTTCATTGAGGATTGGCCAGCCACTGGTCAGAGCGCTGCGATCCATTGGACAAGCTAGTGACAGTGACCCAGGGGATGTGGAACGCTCTCCAGTGGTGGACCCTTCCAGCCCATTTGCAGGAGGGCATCCCATTTGTCCGCCCAAGCCGACGGTCTCTCTATCGACCAGTGCCTCTCTGATGGGTTGGGGTGCCCATCTGGGGGAGCACAGAGCGCATGGCTTCTGGTCCCCTCGGGAGTCTCGATACCATATCAACCTGCTGGAGCTTCGGGCAGTCCGTCTAGCCCTCACCGCCTTTGCTCTGTTTCTACGGGGTCAAGTGGTTCAGGTCCAGACGGACAATACCATGACCATGTACTACCTAAACCGCCAGGGCGGGACGCACTCCATGCCTCTGTGCAAGGAAGCTCTCCGCGTTTGGTCACTCGTGTGCAGCCTGGAGGCGGATCTCCTTGCCATCCATGTGGCAGGAGCCTCTCCAACCTGGCCAGATGCCCTAAGCCGGATGAGGGCTGTGTCCCACAGTGGTCTCTCTTGCGGAGGTAGTACAAGATCTGTTCTCCCGCTGGGGCACACCTCAGGTGGACCTGTTTGCCTCCAGGGAGAATCAGAAGCTGAGGCTGTTTCATGCCCACCCCCCTCAGCAGGGTTCGCTGCAGGGGGATGCCTTCTCGAGGCCGTGGACCCCAGGCCTCTTCTACGCCTTTCCCCCATTTCCCTTGATCCACAAGGTGCTTCTCAAGGCGAGGAGGGACAAGGCACAGGCGATTCTGGTAGCCCCAGACTGGCCTGGCCAATGCTGGTATCCAGATCTCCTCAGCCTCAGCTTCAGGCTCCCAAGGCAGCTTCCAGCTCACCCGGACCTGTTATCAGTCAATCAGGGAAAGTGTTCCATCGGACCTTCAATCCCTGCACCTGATGGCCTGGTTCTGAGCCGCTAGAGTTCCAGGCCTTGGGTCTTTCCGGCGGTCCCTCAATGTAGTTGAAGTCCATGGAGAGTCGACCAGAAAATGCTATGCCTTCAAATGGAAGAGAGTCTCCATTTTGGTGTCAAGACCAGGGCCTGGGCCTTCCTCCTGTTCCTTGGCAAGCATCTTGGACTACCTATGGTCCCTTTCTCAGCAAGGGCTTGGGTGCCGACCCTTAAGAGTGCACCTGGCAGCCATCTCTGCTTACCAGGCGCGGGCGGGAGCAGTCGGTGGCGCAGGAGGAAGATTAATTAGGGCGCTTTGAAAGGCCTGGATCACATATCCCCTCGGTCGTGAACCTCCACCTCCGTGGGATCTACTGCTGGTATTGCCAAAGCTCATGGGCAAGCCATTAGAACCAATGCACAGGTGTGACATCTCTCACCTGTCGTCGTGGACCACGCCTTCTTGGTGGCTATCACGTCAGCCAGAAGGATGGGAGAGCTCAGGCGCTTTCCATCAAGTCTCCTTACCTGGTCTTCCACAGGGACAGGGTTGTCCTGCGCCCCACCGAAATTCCTTCCGAAGGTGGTGTGGAGTTTCACCTTAACCAGGTGTTGACTCTGCGGTGTTCTACCCCATCATCACCTCGGAGGCGAATGGGCTCCATACTCTGGACCTAGAGGAAAAACACTATAAGGGCCTTCTGACTGAAGTTTGGGAGAGGGTTAAGCCCAGCTGTTTGTCACCCTCGCTGAAGCCGCACTAGCAGACCTGCCAGCCAAGCAGGCGATAAGCTAGATGGGTCACCTCCTGCATAGATCTCTGCTATGGGTTGGCAGGCATGGAGCCCAGAGGATAAGAGCTCATTCTACCCACCATACCGCTGCATTGGTAGCTGCTTCCAGGGGCGTCCCCTATCCAGGATATCTGCAGGCTGCTACCTGGAAGTTGGCACATACCTCTTATAACCCACTACCACGTGGGCCTTGAGTCACGCCCGGGATGCTGGTTTTGGGGCCTCGGTTGTCGGTCTCTGTTTCCTAAGTAGGGGGTGTGCCTTGCCTCCCTCCTCCTGGAGAACTGCTAGGAGTCTGCCAGAAAGTGTGGATGAACAACATATCCATGTCCCTAGAAATACAGGTTACTCACCTGTAACAGGAGTTCTAGGAATGGTATATGTTGTTCATCTCACCTCCGACCTCCCCGGCTTCGACGCACAACCTGAGCTTCCAGCGGGCCAGATCTGGCATCATGGGGCGGAGCCGAGAGTTTTACCACCCGGGTGGGTGGGAGGAGCCAGCTTGAAGACCTTCCAGCAAGATTTAAAGTGGCAAGGATGCCTGCCAGAAAGTGTGGATAAACAACATATACCATTCCTAGAACTCCTGTTACAGGTGAGTAACCTGTATTTCCTGCGCTTCGAGTTTCAGGGCCGCCATTATCAGTTCCAAGCTCTTCCCTTCGGGCTGTCATCGGCACCTCAGGTCCTCACAAAGTGCATGGCGGTTGTAGCCGCGTCTCTGAGGAGACACGGCCACTACGTGTTCCCCTACCTGGACGATTGGCTTCTCGTGGTGCCCTCATAGGAAGCCCTGATGTCCGCCATTCACTGCACTCAGTCTCTGTTCGAAACCTTGGGCATTCTCATCAATTCCGAGAAGTCACGCCTGGTTCCGTCCCAGACGCTGCAATTCATTGGAGCAGTTCTGGACACCATCCAAGGGAAAGCTTTCCTTCCCCTGGACAGAGCGGAACACATCGGATCCCTCATCAGGGACTTGTCGGCAGAGAAGACTGTCCCAGCCAGACTGGTCCTTTGCCTGCTCGGACACATGGCTGCGGCCATTGCCACAGTCCCGTTAGCCCGTCTCCACATGCGTGTAACCCAGTGGATGTTACGGGTACAATGGGACCAAAAGCAAGACCATCTGCAGCATCCAATCCGAATCACAAAGACCGTAATTCGAGATTGGCATTGGTGGCTACAATCAGGGAACCTCTTGGCGGAGTCCCCTTCACAGCGCCGTCCCCGACTGTGACACTCTCCACGGACGCCTCAGGGCTTGGTTGGGGAGCACACCTCGACAGTGTCTGGTCTCAGGGCCTGTGGACAGCCCAGGAGTCTCATCTCCACATAAATATACTGGAAATGAGGGCAGTTCTTTACGCCCTGCAGGCCTTCCAGTCGGAAATTCCACCGGGTACACTTCTGTTACAAACAGACAATTCCTCGATGATGTATTACCTCAACAAACAAGGAGGCACCCACTCCTACCTGCTTTGCAGGGAGGCAATGAGAGTGTGGGATTGTGTCTTGCAACACGACGCAAACCTTACTGCAGTTCATGTTCTGGGAGTGGACAACGTCATCGCAGACAGCCTGAGTCGCTCTCAGACCAGAGTCCACGAGTGGGAACTACTCCAGGAGGTGGCAGGCGATCTGTTTTCGCAGATGGGGTACTCCAGAGATAGACCTCTTGGCGTCCCCATACAGCATAAAACTGCCCAATTTTGCTCGCTAGATCCAGGGCCTGGTGTTTCTGGCAAGACCGTTGTCCCTGTCCCAGCGGGCAGATTCCTTTATGCCTTTCCTCCTTTCCTGTTGATCCAGAGTTCTTCTAAAACTCCGTAGGGAGCAAGCGACGCTCATACTGATCGCACCCTTTTGGCCCAGACAGATATGGTTCCCTCTCTTGCATCAGCTATCCCGGGAACCTCCAGTGCCTTTGCCAATCAGCTCCCATTTGCTTTCTCAGGAGGTGGGTTCCTTAGTCCACCTGGACCTACGCTCCCTGAACCTGCATGCTTGGCTCCTAGAGACATAGCCATGATGCGATACAGGGTCTCGTAAGAGGTGGTAGACGTTCTTACTGCCACTAGGAAACTGGCTACCCACGCGACCTACGCCAAGAAGTGGCGCAGGTTCTGCTTATGGGTTCAAGCGTGCGGCTTTTCACCTTTGGACTGTCCTGAAAAGCTGGTACTGGACTACCTGCTGTCCCTTTTGCATTCCAACCTGGCTTACTCCTCGATTAAAGTACACCTTTGTGCCATTTCAGCCTACCACGTCCCCGTAGGCCAATGCACCGTGGCCCAACTGGACACGACACGTGCCTTTTTGAGGGGTGTCCTCCAGCTTAGGCCCCCCAATTAAGGATCCAATCCCACCATGGGATTTACCCTTCGTCCTGGAGCAGCTCACGCTGCCACCCTTTGAACCAGCTGCGGATTGTGAGCTACGTTTTCTCTCTTGGAAAACGTTATTTTTAGTTGCTGTTACTTCAGCCAGAAGGATTTCTGAAATGCACGCACTTATGTGCAAAGAGCCTTATTTGGTTTTCCACCAGGACAGGGTATCCCTAAGGGCTAATCCTAAATTTCTGCCTAAGGTGGTCTCAGCTCTCACCCTTAATCAAGACATCGATCTACCAGTGTATTTTCCTAAATACTCTAACTGAGGAGAAGTCCTTCTGCACACTCTTGATGTGCATAGGTGCCTGAGATACTACCTGACCTGAACCAAACACCGGAAGTCATACCAACTTTTCGTCTCCTTTGTCCAAAGAATGAAGGGAGCTCCTGTCTCGAAGCAGTTGCTGTCCAGGTGGCTTATCCAGTGCATTACGTTCTTTTACCAGAAGCGTAGCAAACCCTTACCAGGCGTGGTTAAGGTTCATTCCACCAGAGGGATGGCTACCTCGTTTGCGGCCTTAAGGAATGTGTCCACCTCAGCTATTTGCGCTGCAGCTACTTGGAGCTCCATGCACACTTTTATCAGGAATTACAGCCTGAACATTGCTTCGAGGCGAAGAGCAGGGTTCGGTCTAGCAGTCCTTCAAGGACTTCTGTCCTAGGCTCGAGGTATCTCAAGGATTTCTACCTTTCCTCCTCCCGATGGTGTGTGATTGCCATTACTGCTTGGGAATCAGTCCTAATGGTGTAATCTGCTGCAAGAGCTGTTTCTCGAAGTAAGATTGTACAGTTACGTAAGAATTTACCGTAACAGTAGATCTTCGAGAACAGATCTTGCAGCAGGTACTTTCCCTCCCACCATCCCCACTGGAGGTAGGTCGTAGTCAAAGCATTCTTCTCCTAGGATAGGGCATGTATTGACGCATTGTTTTGCCACCTGATGGCGGATCCTCGGTCTCCTCTTCTGATGTCATCCAGCGGCCAGGAGTCTCCAGCGGGAGAACTGAGGATTAGGGGGGACCGCCTCCTTATGTACTACGTCCAACGTCGGGGGCGGGACCGACGTCGGAGGCGGTCCCTGCTGAATACTGCTAGCTAGAAAATTTCCGTGGGGTCCTGGCGCCTGCCGGCTTCAGTCCTAATGGTGTAACCTGCTGCAAGTGCTGTTCTCAAAGATCTACTGTTATGGTAAGTTCTTACATAACTGTACTTTCTGCAACAGGTCCAGAGCTATAAATATTTGGGTCTTTGGTTAGACGACCAAATCAAGTGGAGTGTACATATAAGGAAAGTCATTTAATGAAGAACCTGGGAAAGTGACTAGGAGCTTTGTATAGATTTAAGCACTGTCTGCCTAAGGAAGTTAGAAAACAGGTGGTGAACTACATGGTTTTCCCACTTTTTGACTATGGGGAGCTGATAATTGCAGGGATGCTAGTGATGGAGTTGGTTAGACTTAACACGATGTACAATATGTTTGCCAGTTTTATCCTTGATGTACCACGAAGGACACATAGGTGTGAGCTGTATAAATCACTGGTCTGGTTGAACTTGAGAGACAGAAGAAATTTCCATATTCTTGCTTGCATGTTTAAGTGTTATAAGACGTGTGTACTTGACTATATTGTTGACAGTTTGCACTTTAGAAGTATAAAAACCCGTCTTGGGTCAGTGGGAGGGGTTGAATTCCAACCACCCCCCAAAAAAAACTTGGAGATAGGGCAGACACATTTTTTAGTATGGACCTCAGTTTGTGGAACTCTGTTCCACATTACCTAAGACCCCTTAAGGGCAAAATCTATCTGGGCGAGATAAAAGAATGGTTTTATGTGGTGTACTTCAGAAATCACTATGTTTGTCTTGTTCTCCACATTAATTGATGTATTTTTTTAAATGTCTGTGTTGAGTTTTAAGATTCATACCGAGTGGTCAGCCCTGTGGCGCTGAGGGTTGAGGTGCTGGAAACCACACCTCATGCTACGCCGGTGACATGGATCTGGGAACAACCTCAGGGTTCCGGCACGGGGGTGGGGGGATGGGAGCAGGATCAAGTGTTGGCTCTCCTTTCCTGGGTAAGGGGTGGGGTTGCCCACTTGTAGTCCCACCATCACCAAATCTCGGAGGTTCGATGCCAGCACAGGAGGTCAACGGCACGACTAGAATGGAGAGGCATCTGAATGGCGGCACATGCACACTACAGCAGGGATGCGTGGGTGTAGGGATCAGGAGAAAACCCGCAAAAACCCAGAAATTACATATGAAAAAAAAAATTCATTACCAAGTGGCATACTGTACATAATATTTAATTCTTGTATTAGTGTTAATGCTGTTCTCATAGCTGATTTTATTTCTGCATTAGTATATTGCTTACATTCCTTGTTATTTATGTAATCTTTTTTGTAACTTTATCACATGAGAAATTTTGTACGAACGGACCTCATTGGAAATTAGCTTGTCTCAATTGAGTCTCCTGTTCATTCAACAATGAATAAAAATGTTACTACTGCTACTACTTCTTGCATCCAGTGAGAGGAGGTTTTCCTCCCCTCTGCTGATATTTGACCTTGGAAGATATACTGACAAAGTAATAGTCTGGTTCAGATGGAATTCCAATACTACCTTTAGGTGGAATTGAACATTTGTTCGTAACACCACTTTCTCTTTGTTAAAAATCAAGTGTGGAGGATCAATAATGGTTGCTTGAAATTCATTCGCTCTCCTTGCTAAGGTAATACCCACCAAGAATAACATTTTCCAGGTAAGGTATAATACTTCAGTTCAGAAATGACCGTGGGTTCAGATAGATAGTTCATCAACTGAGTGAGGCCCCCGATGTAAGTCCCAAGCAGGTACAGTATAGGCTTCTTTATAGGGGATGCTTGAGACAGATGTCCTTAAAGAACTTCTTCAGCACTTGTGAAAATAGTGTTCCTGTTGCGGTATTAGACCTAAATGCAGAAATAGCAGACAAATGCATCTTTAAAGGTGCCGCCCTTAAACACAAAGGGCCCAGTTCTCAAAAGCCCCGTGAATGCTACAAGCCCTAGGTGCACCATACATATGATGTACGGGGTTTGCGGCATTCCCTGGCCACTGATTGGAATTCTCGATCCCCGTGCACTGATTGCTGCAACATAGACCATCTTTTCTGGTCTAGCTTGAGGTGATCTCAGGTACCCATTTTGTGGTGCTTTTGCCAAATATTTGTCGCAAGTTGCCATAAATCGGGAAAATTGTTAAATGTGCCAGATCTTCTTGAAGCGAATGCACATTGCGGCAGACGTTTCAGCACAGCTGCTCCAACCGCCGGGTTCGACACAGGGCTTGATGCAAGTGCTGCATCATCCTTTGTGAATCTAGCCCAGAGACTTTACGTGCAACTACAGGAGAATGCGTTTATTCTTAGACAGAAAAAACACTAATATTTACGGACCATTTCCAAAAAGAATTTTTATGTTTTATAATGTTTGCAGTTATGCTTTGAAACCACTAATATCTACTCACCATTTTCAAAAATAATTTTTCTAGTGCTTGAAATTATGTTTCGAAAGCTTTAAGTTTTTAACTGTTAGGCTTAGAAATGTTTTTTTTTTTTTTTTTTTGTTAAATGAAATCTTGGAGTCTGATAGACATAAGCAGATCATAGCCGGACCACTGGTTTGGTGGTAGCACTACTGCCCGCCATGCTGGAAACCCAGGTTCAGAAGTGGACTGTGGTTGCTCAAGGGTTGGCTGGGGGGGTGAGGGAGAGGATCCAGTATCCAAGGTAATGCACTCCTCTCATGGGGAGGATGGTGCATCCATTCTGCTCTGTGCCTGCCACCTTTGGCAGGTCGGGTGTCAGGGCCGTGAGAGCCATGTCAGGGCGTACCTCCAGCTGATGCAAAGCGGGTGCATGCCTCCCACACATCTGCGGTTGAGACCCTGCATGTTTTGGTACGAGGGAAAAAAGCATGGGGAAAATTGGTGGGAACTAAGCAGGGCGATGGCTTGGTCTGCCATGAGCCCCATGCACGCCAGCTAGGCACCTTTCTCTGGAGCTAATCTGCTTGTGCTCAGAAGGGGCCCGGCCAGCCTTGTTGGCCCCACAACAAGGCGCAATTTGGAGTGTTCAGTGGAGGAGGAGGTACGTTCTATGGATGGTGAGGTGATGGGGCTGAGCAGATCAATCCCTGATGAGACAGATCTCAAGGAAATAAATAGATTATAGAAAAAAACATAAGAAGATCTTGATAATATATTTCTCAAGTGCTGCTGTATTTCTGTGTATGTTGATATGTTATCAAAAATAACAGCATTAAAGGACTCGTAAACAAGTATGTTGCAGAAGCTCGTCAAAAAAGAGTGCCTCGTATGTCAGGGGTTTACCTGAATAATGATGTGCTCCATTTAGCTCTGAAAGCACATTATCCCACAGTCGCTAGTTCCAAAACATCCTGCCAACATGTAAACAAACCCTGACCTCCTGTTTAAACCTTCCGCTGAAGTAGCTGCCTAAGATGGCCACTACGTGCAACACGATTACATCATCTGAGCGACGGGGCCCCGAGGCGATAATACAGGCTGAATGGGGAGTTAACATTAAAGTATGAAATAACCTTAATGAAGCGCTTCCCTCAAAATCCTTTACCTGTGCAGGTGTAGCCATCAATTTCAAACCTGCACAGGTAAAGGATTAGAGGGAAGTGCTTCATTAAGGTTAAGTGGTCCCTCCCCCGTTCCCCGATCGCTGTCCTGATATTAAAAAAGTAATTCCCTGGTAGTCCAGTGGTCTCTCCCCTGTTCCGCATCCTGATATTAAAAATATTATTCCCTGGTAGTCCAGTGGTCCCTCCCCCATTCCCCGATCACCATCCTGATATTAAAAAAAAATTATTCCCTGGTGGTCCAGTGGTCCCTCCATTCAGATATTAAAAATTTCCGTGATAGTCTAGTGGTCCCTCCTCCTTCCCCCGGTCTCTGATCGCCATCCTGATGTTAAAATAAATTATTCCCAGGTAGTCTGGTGGTCCCTCCCTCCATCTCCCCCATTCGCTGATCTCCGTCCCAATATTAAAAACATTATTCCCTGGTAGTCTAGTGGTCCCTCCCCCAGTCATCGAATGCCGTACGGAGTAAAAGAAAACAGTCCCTCCTTGGTAGTATAGTGGTCCCTCCCCCCACCTGAACACCCGGCCAATAAATGTATTTATTTTTTATTTATTTATAATTTGGAAAACATCTTTGAGCACAAGTGCTCTTTTGCAAAGGTTCCACATCTGACAAGCACAAGGAATGAGAAACACAGCATACATTCAGCAGCTCAGGAAGAGCCTGGTCAGGTACAAGCAACAATAAATTAGCAGTAAAGGTAATATACAGTACACACTCTAGCACATAGCTGTCCCAGTGGGACATGTTTGCAAGTGCCAGTAATGTATAAGCACAAGATAAACATGGTATACTGGACAGAAGTCAATTAAAAGCAGCAGCAGGTTGATTTCATAGTGAGTTCTTCTTCTAAGGATTTCCAAAAGTGTCCGATTTTGGAAATATACAGTATATGATTTTCTTTGGTGTCCAGTGTACCCCCCCCCCCACAAATCACCACCACCACCACTCTCGCTCACTTGGAAAAAAACGAAAGTGTCCCATTACCCTGGTGGCCTAGTGGACCCTCCACCCTGGTGAACCGTGACCTCGACCCGCACCCGCTCCCCCACATCCCAAAACCCAGCCAGCGGTCGGCACAGTCCTGCTCCGAGCACCACTGCTGGCCGCGACTGAACTGTGAATGAGCGAGTTCAGTATACACTACATGCTCAGATGGGAGGGGTAGGTCACTGTCTGCCAGGTGGGAAATCCACCAAACCAACAGAATAATAGAATTTGCTGTATTTTCCCAAACAAGGTGGGGGGCACTAGACACCAATGAAAATTATATATATTTTTGGGCGGTGTTTGGGTGGGAGAAGGACCACTGAGCTTCCAGGGAGGAACTGTTTTCTCTTACTCAGTATGGCAGTTGGTGACCGGGAGAGGAGGGACCACTGGACTCCCAAGGAATAATGTTTTTTAATATCACGACAGCGATTGGAGAACGGGGAAGGGGGAGGGACCTCTAGACTATCAGGGAATGATTTTCACATGAAGAGGAATGGCGATTGGAGAACATGTAGGGGGAGGAACCACTAGGCTACCAGGGAAAACAATTTTTATTTTACGGGGACGGCGATCAGGGATGGGGGGGCCCACTAGACTACCAGGGATACATGTGTCACCCACAACAGGCCGGCAATCAGAGAAGGTGGGGGGGACACTAAACCACCACTGATAGACTTTATCTTGGGCCGTCAGTCGGCAGTGGTGGGGGGGAGATGTGCTACTGCAGGCCATGTAAATATCCCCACAGTGGGCATGCAAATGGCCACCTAGCGCCTTGCATACCCAGTGGGCTGATTTACATGCTTTCTTTTGTGAATGGCAAACAGTGCAACTGTGCTGTTCATTGTGGGGCAATTCTCCTGACTGGCTGTGGGGGCAGTGCTGCTGGGCTTAGCGGTAGTTTCCCAGGGTTAGCACTGCCCCTTCCACTGCCTATTCACAGTCGAATAGCGTGGTGCGCTGTCCGACTGTAAACAGCACAATTTTAAACTTGCGTAACCGAGAAGTACAGTGCAAAATGTTGTGCTGCACTTTGTGATTATTTGTGAATCTAGCCCCAGTTTTTCTGTGTTGATACTATTCTATGTGGATCAATTCTATTTGAAACATCTGTTTGAGTATGTTATCGATACATGTGATTTTAGTTGTGGCACAGCTCACAATGGCAAAAAACGTTGAATCAGTACTATTTTTTGTATCGACAGACTGCATCAATAGATAAAAGTATGTGATGGTTTAAAAAAAAACGTTGCTCATAATTTTTTTTTTAACTTTTTTTGACATTTTGGTAACAGTACATGTTATGTAATTAGAAACTGTGTTTGCAATTTAATTTCCATTCATCTTATGCCCTTAAGAGCATTGCAAACATGTCAGTCTCTGCTCTAGCAACCCCTGCACTTTCTGGCTTCACCTGTGACGGCGACAGAAGGTGATAAGTAATCCAAAACTCAGTGCAATGTCTGCTTTCATCAACTGAAAGGAAACTGTTTCCACACCAGATTGAGAATCTTTTCCATTTTGAACTGTAAGCTTTTCTTGTTGTTAGCTTTCTAGTCACTGTAAGGACCCCCATTACCTGAGTAAAAATAATTTAAACCAGCAAGCTCCATCCTCTCAGGAACCATGCTGTCAGTTGGAGAGACTCCAGGTTGGGAATGTTCACCGTGCCGCATGCGATTGTCAGAAGATCTTCACACCGGCAGAGTGCAGGGAGTCTCCTGCTTCTGTATTAATCTGTATTGACAGTGTGGTCCATCTGGTGCTAGGGGCACACATTTGTCCTTAACTTAGCTGGTATCTATTCAGGTGCAGAAGCAGGTAAACCGGCAGGGTGGGGATCGCCCAGGCGCAGCAGTACTCACAATATTCACAGCTTTTACCAGACTGCAATGCCTGGAGCTGTTACTCTTTCACCAGGTACCTGGCCACTCGTGACCTCCTCCCAGACACGGAAAGTGCGTGCTGACTTTTTGGAGTCGTCTGATTCCGAAACGTCAGCACGCACTTTCCATGTCTGGGAGGAGTTTACCTGCTCCTGCACCTGAATAGATACCATCTAAGTTAAGTACACATGTGTACCCCTAGCCAGGGGTAAATAGTGAACCACACTGGAAGCTGACTGTTTCGAGGTGCTTGTGGACTGAATGAAAATAGCAGTCACTGAATTTTGCACAGATTAGGCAACTGAACCATGAAGAGCACAGCACAGTAATGTGGTAAAATGACTAAAAAACTTTTTTTGACCATCTGAAAAAGCTGTTTGTTGAAAGAAAATAGTGGTTACTGAGTTTTGTATGAATTAAGCAATTGAGCCACGAAGAGCACAGCATATTAATGTGGTCAAGTGACTTAAAACTTTTTTTCTGACTGACTGAAAAAGCTGTAAACATTTGGTGGATGTTTTGAGCTATTGGAGAGGTAAGTGTTTTGGGTTACGTGCACTGCAAAATGAAAATAAATATGTGAATCATTTGACTAAAACATGGCTGAGTTCCATTTAAGGCCTGTGCGCAGACAGGACGGCATCACGCAGTGTGGGTGCATTTGAAATGCTGTGGGGCTCAAGATCAGCACAAAGAGTATGTTTGAAAAACACATTCTCAGTTCTGGGGAACCATGCACCAGGTGCAGATGATTGCACCGGTTTGACAGGGCAGTTCTACATACATGTATTTATTTATAATTACTGGGTTGTGTTTTTTTCCATTGAAAAAGCCGTATATTAAATACCATAATACCTGAGTAGGTATTACGGCATTGAGTGGTGCATATAATAAATCCTCGGAAATGTTGCAATCCAGACTACTCTAGGCTCCATACATAAGCGATTGCACTTCCTCTGTGGAAAAAAACACAACGCAGTAATTATATAAAACCAAATATGGGGTGCACTATGTTACGAGAATTTAACACACACCCTCGTCGTTGGATGGCTGCCATAAACCCCTCGGGCATCGCCCTCGGGGTTTATGTGCCATCCAGCAACTCAGGTGTGTTTTAAATTCGAGTTAAACACACTGCACCCCATACTTTATCCTACATATTATTTATTTGTTTACCGGGTAGGTGCACTGGACCATTTTCAAGCGTGACCCAGGTCATACAGATGGCACATACAATATGATAGTCAAACATTACAATTTCAGTTACAAAGGACAGGTGCAATAGGGTACAGGTGAAAGTACACTTACAGTTACAAAAAAAAGATGAGGCACATTTACATAATGTACAGTTTCAGAAATAAAGTGAGTGCAGCTGCGTGCTTTGCTCCCTTTTGTGAGAACTCTTGTGAATATTTTGTAATTCAGTAGTTTATTTCAGATTTGGCAGTTTGTGTTACCCATTTATTGGTGTGGGACATTAATCGTAGTCATAACTCGGAGTGAGCAAAAGAGGTTGCCAGCAGGTGGGTGGGAGATAGCAAAGGAGTACCCCGGCAGGAAGTGTGGAGCACTAATACAGAAATAATTTTTCTGTTGGAAAGGAAAAGGTTTGAAAGTTTTTTTTTTTTTGCTTAATAGTCTGATGAGGGTAATTTATTGAGAGAGCAGATAGGTGGAAGCATGCAGTGGACGTTAGGAGTGGGTGAGTGAGAGTGAGGGGGGGTTTTGAACAGGGAGCATGGAGTGGTGACGCAGCAGCACGGTACTCAAAAACAAACCAAAGAATACAACGTATCTGGCTTGATGGTATTACATGTTGTCATTTTGACAGTTTGTTTTCAGTTGTGGAAAAATGGTGGCTGTTTTGAAAACAAATATTCTGTGGTTAGCACTGTGATTTATTTATTTTTTTTCCCCTGCAAGCACCTCATGCCTCCATATGCACCCGAGCAGCATTTATTAACCCTGGACAGCTAATGCCCTGTCGTGTTTTAGTGTTTACTTAATACTGTAACAGTTGAATTCATCCACTCAGCACACGCGAACATGCTTTGCAATTTACACAGTATTCCCCCTCAGCCCCAGGTGCTTCCCTGCTTTCTGCCTATTGGGCTGCTCAGAGCCAGACCTGGATCTTTTTGCTCAACACAAAACTGCCTCTCTTCTGCTCCAGAAATCCAGGGCCTGGCATTTTCTGTCAGGATGTGTTCAGGCTGAGGTGGACAAAACTCTTTCTATACGCCTTTCTGCCTCTTCCTCTAATTCAGAGAGTACTTCTCAAGTTCGAGTCCCAGGGGGACAAAATGATCCTCATTGCTCCCTTCTGGCCTCAAAAGATATGGTTTCTGTTACTCAACAGTATGTCGGAAACTCCTCCGAAACCGCTTCCCCTTCAGACGAACCTTCTGACTCAGGGCCCTGTGGTCCATCCCAATCTGAAATCACTTCACCTTCACGCTTGGCTCCTGAAGAGATAGAGGTGAACACGTTCAATGTCTCTACTTGGGGTTTCAGATATTCTTTTAGCTCGCGCAAGCTAGCCAGCAGGAAAACTTACACAGCCAAATGGGAGCGTTTTTCACTCTGGTGTGCAAAATCCTCTTTGAATCCTTTTTCCTGCCCACCAGATAAAGTTCTAGAGTACCTTTTAGACCTCTCAAATTCAGGTCTGCAACACTCTACAGTTAAGGTTCACCTTTGTGCCATTTCAGCTTATCATGAGCCAGTACTTTCCTTGTCACTGGCTGAGTTACCAGTGGTTAAGAGGTTTCTTACGGGAATTCTGCATACCAGACCTCCCATCAGACATCCAGTCGCAGCCTGGGACATTAATCTGGTGCTAGACATGCTCACTCGAAAACCTTTCGAGCCCCTAGCTACCTGTGAGTTAAAATTTCTCACTTGGAAAACGGCCTTCCTAGTGGCCATTACCTTGGCCCACAGGGTCTCTGAGATACATGCCTTGGTCACAGATCCTCCGTATACTGTGTTTCATTAAGACAAAGTAGTTCTTAGGACCCATCCTAAGTTTCTCCCTAAGGTTGTTTCAGAATTTCATCTAAACCAGCCTTTGGTCCTTCCTACTTACTTTGCGAACTTCCAGAATGAAGGGGAGCGTTCTCTTCATTCCTTGGACGTCAAAAGAGCCTTGCATTTCTATCTAGATAGAACAAAAGATTTTCGCAAAGCTCAGCAACTGTTTGTTTCCTTCAGTGAGACCCGGCTGGGTCAACCTGTCGCTATCAGATGTATTTCAGCTTGACTGGTGGCATGCCTTCGCCACTGTTATTCCGTGGCGCAGGTTAAGCTGGAGGGCAGAGTGTACGCTCACTCTACTAGAGCAGTCGTGGCATCCCTAGCGGAAATCCGCAATGTGCCCATTGCAGATATTTGCAATGCGGCCACCTGGAGCTCAGTGCATACTTTCATCAAACACCATGCCCTGGATGTCCATGCCAGACGACATCTTTCTTTTGGCAGAACCATCCTTAATGGACTCCTATCCTAAAACTGTGAGCTCTTGGTCTCTCCTGCCACTCTCTCAGGGGATTATTAGCTCGGTACTCTCCCATTAGTGTGAATGAGTGGTGGAGACTTTATGTCCAGGAAGATATGAAAATTACATACCTACCGTAATTCTTGATCCTCTTGGACGAGTCTCCACCACTCATTCACACGCCCGCCCACCATCCCCCAAGCTCACCTCTGTTGTTGTATCTTCACTCCCTCAATCTTTAGGCTGTGAAGACTTCTTTGTTGACCCTTCTTATACGGGTCATCCGGACTATCTTATGTCCGATTATTTTTGGTTAGGCTATCCTTCTAGGTTAATTTACTGCACCTCTTCGGAAAAAGGTACTGAGGCGGTTGGAGGGTCGGCGCCAAACTAGTCATTACCACTGGCGGAGGCTTGGCGCCACCTCCGGTGCCCGACCCTCTAGCAAAAGTTGCTCAGCTGGGTCCTAGTGCCTCCGGTGCAGTTCACATTAGTGTGAATGAGTGGTGGAGACTCGTCCAAGAAGATCAAGAATTACGGTACGTACGTAATTTTCATGTTTTCAGCTTTGCTTTTCACACTGCTAGTAAAAAAGAATTTAGTAGAATTCTGGTATTGTGATGTCAGAAACTGCCAGCTGCTTAGGAGCCCAATATATTTCAGTGAGAAACTACTGTAAATATATATTTTTATTTTGTATCCTCCTCAAAAGAAATAGGTACTTCTTTCAGCAATAAACTTTGCCTTTTATATGTTTGCGCTATTGTTATCCATTGGTATGACTTTATAATTATTAAAACAGTAATCAGCTTCTCCTTTCGTCTTCCCAAATAGAATTGGGTTATGAAGAAAATGTGACCTGCTAAATTATAACAAAGATCACAGGTTATCAAAAATCACATATTTCAATTAAATATACAATATTTTGGTGGTAGAAAATGTTATTTCTCTTTAAAAAAAAAAACCTGAAAACAGATTTGCAGTTTCCCATTGAAATACACAGTCAGCCTTGCCAGTAAAACTTCTCTGACATCATAATACAAGGATTCCATTGGATTCTTTTTTTTACTAGTAGTTGACAAAATCCAAATAAAATTATGAAAATGTAATTAAACAAAAGCAAACTGAATGATTGCAGAGGCATCTAAAGACCCCAAACCTTCATTCTTTAAGATATACATCATTACTAAGCACTTGCTCTTTAAAAAAAAAAAAAAAAATTCCCGGACTTTTGAAAGTGTGATGAAACTGTACCTATCTTCCAGGGAGGCAACGTAAAACAACCTGACAAATTATCGACCAATAGCTCTGCTGTCTATGATTTCAAAACTGTTTGAAAGACCAGTTTGCAACCAGCTCCACAACGTCTTGGAAAAGTATGGCCTGCTGACTCCTCATCAGTTGTGAATCAGGGCATAGAGGTCCATGAGCACCGCACTCGCGGAATTTGTGGACCTGGTTGCTGGTGGTCTAGACATGGGACACTCCATGGGCGCTGCATTCCAAGACCTCTTAAAGGCATTTGACCTTGTAGACTACAAAATGCTAATGAAAGGAATAGCCCAAGTAGGAATCTCAGGGGTCTGAGGTGAAGTACTAAGCTGGTTAAACACATACCTACCTGGTAGGTCTCAGCACTGTCTGAGGTGGGCACCCTCCGCAGAGGGTCCCAAAGGGATCCATCCTAGGCCCTGTGCTATTTCTAATATATGTAAACTATCACATTGCTTACTCAGGCATAAAACTTTAGGCAGACAACACCATACTAATCTGCACAGCAAAAAAACTTAATAGAAATGGAACCAAAACTCCAAAAGGCCTTCGGTTCACTGTAGAAAAGGTTCAAACAGTCCAACATGCAGACTCAAATGATGTGTTTCAGAAATAAAAGTAAAAAAGGTGAAAATTTATTGAACATTAAACTCTCAAATGGTTTTAAACTGGCAAACTTGGAGACTGGAAAGGGCACCACAATCCGCACAGGGGTTGTTTACAGACCCCCCATGTTAGGGGTAGGGAATGGACAAGGCTATGATTGAAGGCATTCTTTGGATGGCAGAGAAAGGGGAGATACTGTTGATGGGAGACCTGAATATGCCAGATGTTAACTGGAGCACATTTGCTGCAGCCACATCCAAGAGCAGGGCCATTCTCGATGCCCTACAGGTGGCAGGCTTCAGACAGCTAGTTTCGGAACCCACTCATGAGGGAGCAGTCTTAGACCTCGTACTCTCAAATGGTGGCAGTGAGAGGATCTCAGATCTAGAAGTGGGTTGCCATCTGGGGAACAAGTGACCATCAAACAGTGTGGTTCAAGTTAAACTCAGCTACAGAGTCAAGCCATACAAAAGTGAGGGTACTGGACTTCAGGAGGTTGACTTTGGCAAGATGGAGAGTGCCTCAGAAAAGCACTAGCAAACAGGCTAGAAGGAGGGTGGAGCAACAATGGGGAATTGTCAAAACTGCCATCACAGAGGCAACAAGCCTTTGTGTGAAGCAAATAAACAACTCAAAATGAAAGAAAAAGCCACTGTGGTTCTCAAAAGAGGTGGCTGGGAAAGTCAGGGAGAAAAAGATAGCATTCCAGAAGTATAAGGAAACACAGAAGGAGCAGCACAGAGAGCTGTACCAGTTGAGGCAGAAGAAAGCAGGGAAGGAAGTCAGAATAGCAAAGGCCCAAACTGAGGAAAAGATAGCCAACTCGGTTAAGAAGGGGGATAAAACCTTTTATAGGTACATCAGTGAGCGTAGAAAGACAAAGGGGGAGGGATAGTGAGGCTGAATAGAATGAACTGGGTGAGCAGAGGGGACAGTGAAAACCAGGATACTAAACGTAATATTTCTGCTCAGTATTCACAAAAGAGGAGGGGGAAGTGCCTAATCCAATTAACAGAAGCACTCTTGATGGGGGTTGATCCCAGTCCTTTCACAGAAGAAAGGGTTTTGCAAGAACTCCTAAAACTGAAGGTGGACAAAGCAATGGGGCCTGATGGAATTCACCCCAGAATTCTAAAAGAATTAAGGGGGGAACTAGTGAAACCACTGGCTACTCTTTTTAATAAATCATGGGAGGATGGTGTGGTACCCGAGGACTGGAGGAAGGCGGATGTGATTCCCCTTCACAAAAGTGGGACCAAGACAGAGGCAGGAAACTACAAACCTGTCAGTTTGACTCTGTGGTAGGGAAAGTGATGGAGTCATTTCTGAAGGAAAGAATTGTTGAGTACCTAGAGGCCAGTGGGCACAGGACCCAATGCAGCATGGGTTCACAGCGGTAAGGTCATGTCAGACGAATCTAATAGATTTCTTTGACTGGGTGACCAAAGTAGTAGACCAGGGAGGGGCTGTGGACATGGCCTACCTAGACTTTAGCAAGGCATTTGACACAGTCCCACACAAAAAATTAATTGACAAATTAACCAGCCTGGGAGTGGGTCCCAGGATGGTAGCCTGGTTAAAACATTGGCAGGACAACAGGACACAGAAGGTAATTGTAAATTGAGTCTACTCTGAAGAAAGAGGAGTTACTAGTGGGGTACCGCAGGGTTCAGTGCTGGGTCCAGTCCTTTTTAATGTCTTTATAAGTGACATTGCAGAGGGACTGGAAGGAAAATATGCCTTTGCAGATGACACAAAGATCTGCAGCAGGGTTGAGGCACAAGAGGGTGGAAAGGATGAGAAGGGACTTGGCAAGGTTGGAGGAATGGTCGGAAGTATGGCAGCTAGGATTCAATGCAAAGAAGTGCAAAATAATGCACCTGGGAAACAAGAACCCAGGGGAAGAATACACAATGGGGGGAGGTAGTAACAACAACAAAAAAGGAAAGGGACCTGGGGGTAATCATATCAGATGACCTTAAGGTTAGCAAGCAATGTGAGAAGGCAGTAGGGAGGGCTCGGGGTATACTGGGATGCATAGGGAGAGGCATCACCAGCAGAAAACAGGAAGTTGTTATCCCGCTGTACAGACAGTTGGTGAGACCCCATCTGGAGTACTGCGTCCAGTTCTGGAGACCCCATCTCCGCAAGGACATAGACAGGATGTAGGCAGTCCAGAGGAGGGCAACTAAAATGGTGCAGGGTCTGCAGGAGAAGCCGTATGAGGAGAGACTAAAGGAGCTTAATATGTATACCCTTGAGGAAAGGAGGGAGAGGGGGGACATGATAGAAACTTTTAAGTACCTCAGTGGAATCAACAAAGTCCAAGAGGGTAGCATCTTTCAGAAAAAGAGATGTGCAAGAACAAGAGGACATAGTTTGAAGATAGAGGGGGGTCGGCTCAGGGGCAGTCTGAGGAAGTATTTTTTCACACGTAGAACAGCCTTCCTGAGGAGACTGTGGGGTCTAAAACTGTGGGAGAATTCAAGAATGCATGGGACAGACATAAGGCAATTCTTGTGAGGGGTAGGAAGAAATAGGCTGTTTGTTAACTAGGATCTGCAGCTTATCCTGTAGGTAGAGAAATGGGCAGACTAGGTGGGCCAAGCGGTCCTTCAAACAACATGAAGTCTTGCTATATTATGACATATGCAGTGAGTCCCAACCTTCGAACTGCTCCGGAGGTGAAAGAGTTAACTTTCCATGCCAGGCATGGAACGCTGAGCTCGAGCTCGGGTGAAACTCTGTCTGTTGTTCTTCAAACTCAAACCGTCAGATTCTTTACTCCGCCTCACTGAACAGTCGCTCCGGAGATTTCTCCTTCTGCTCGGTTCATTTTGTCGGTTAAAGTATTGTTTTCTCGGTTGATCAATTTAAACCGCAACCGTCGGTTCAAGCTCTGTCTGTGGTATTGTGAGTACTAGATAGGTTTACATTATTTCTATTCTGTTGAAACTTGTAAACGGTTTATCGGTTCGGTTTGAACCGATCAGGTTGTTTTAAATTATCTTAATCCTGGATTTAGAGTGTGGTTACCGGTTCTTATCGTTCTAAAAACGGATTTTATTACGTTTTCCACGACCCGTGACACGGTTGGGAACCGATAAGAGGGTCTTACCTGGCGGATTGCCATAAACGGGTAAGTTTGGTTAGGACTGGCACTATGTCTGAGAAACCCAAAAGAAAAACCGGACCCACTGGGTTTCAACACTGCAGTGTGTGTGGGGAAGTCTTTGCCAACGCTGACCCCCATACCACCTGTGTTTATTGTCTGGGGTTTGACCACCTCAGTGCAGACTGCCAGATTTGTAAAATTTTCCTGCAGCTACCCTGGAAAGAGAGTTGGTGGGCTCAGGAAGGGAGGCCAAAAGTCCGCTGACCGGATGGCCAGCCCCGGTTCGGTTCCAACGAACCAGAGGGAGTGCCCTCTGACCAGGCGAGACTTCTCGGCAAAGAAGAACTGACTCTGAGGAGTCGGGTTCCAGCAAAAGGACTAGGAAATCAGCTGGTGTGGAGCCAAAACTTTCCTCTCCAACTGCTGAAGAAATAGCCAAAGCGATTAAAATTGTCCAGTCGCTTTCCGGTTCCGACCGAGCGGCACTTCAGGTAAGCGCCGGTCTGCTGCCGGGTTCCACCCGGTTCAAGATTATGATTTAGAGGAATATTATGAACTGAGGAGGGGAAGAGGGGTGAGGAGACTGAATGTGGATTTGAAAGTCTGATGTGCCCATTGAACCGACATCTCCCAGACAGACCTTCAGGAGTGTCTCCTCCTAGGCTTTCTGAGTCCCCTTCTCATTTTATGTTTTATAAAAAGTGGCTGAAACCTTCCAGCTCCCTATGGAGGAAGCTGTGGATGATCAAGAGGAGCCTGACTATGTGGAAATGATGGATATCCCAGAGTCTAGGGACTGTCTATTCCTTGCATAAATCTTTTGGGAAACAGACATTTAAAATTCTAAAAACTCCTCACGCTATACCTCCTGTGGATAAGAGAATGGACAAGAGGTACACATTGTCAGGCTCTGATACGGAGTTCCTTATGCAACAATGCAGCCATGTTGGGGTAGTGCAGGCTGCAGCCTGTGACAAGGCAAATATTCCCTTGGCTTCACACCCCCCGGACAAGGACTCTGGGAGGATTGATGCCATGGCAAAGAAACAGTACATGGCAGCATCCTTGGGACTCAGACAGGCAAATTATATGGCTTATGTTGCTAGATATCAGAGATCCAGATGGGATACTGTTATGGCTCTAACAAACAGGTCCCTGGCCAGCTTGCCAAGGAGCTGGAGCAGGTGGCTGCTGATGTTGAGGCATCCAAGGTGCAATTCCATGCTGCAGTGGACTCAAATGATGTGTCATCAAGAGTCATGGCTACATCTGTGGCACTTCGCAGAATGGCTTGGCTCAGATGTACTAGCCTGTCACAGGATACCCAGACTAATGCCATGGATTTTCCTGTTGTGGGTAATTCTCTGTTTGGGGAGCAGACAGAGAATTATATGAAGAAAATGGATGAGTATAGGACCACCTATAGGAGTGCACAGGCCAAGGAAAGGCAAGCCACTCCTCAAAGGCAGCTTCCCAGGGGCAGGGGCAGGCCTTTTCATAGGCCTTTTTACCAAGCCCAGGCCTCCTCTTCTGCTTATGCCCA
This sequence comes from Neoceratodus forsteri, assembly GCA_016271365.2. Lineage (NCBI taxonomy): Eukaryota > Metazoa > Chordata > Ceratodontiformes > Ceratodontidae > Neoceratodus > Neoceratodus forsteri. The sequence goes on along the minus strand of CM057449.1, from coordinate 1,819,786,098 downwards.
GAGGAGTTTCTTTAGGGGAGAGGCAGAGGGCAAAGCCGGCCTGCTTCCACCTCTCAGCCCAAAGCCCTGCCAAGCAGGCACCCTGATGGGGTTGCCAGGGCCGATTCTCACCTACCTGTAGGGGCAGGCTGGCTTACTTTGTCCAGGACTGGGAGTCTCTGACATCAGACAAGTGGGTCCTGGAAGTAGTAAGCCAGGGACTGGTTCTCAGCTTCAAAAAGTTTCCAAAGATGAGAACCAGATCCTTTCCACCTGCAAATCCACTAGAGGCAGAGGTCTCTTCCCTCCTGGCTCTCATAGCTGTGGAAAGGGTTCCACCCCTACACCAGGGCAAAGGGTTATACTCCAGGTCCTTCCTTACCCAAAAAAAGACAGGAGAATGGTGGCCCATCCTGGATCTCAGATACCTGAACAAGCACCTTTTAAAACCAAAATTCAAAATGGTGACTCTGGGAATTATTCTACCCTCTCTAAGGCCAGGGGACTGGCTAGCGTTCCTGGACCTCAAGGATGCCTACTTCCATATTCTCATCAGAAGCTCCCATCGAAAGTACCTCAGGTTCGAGCTGCCCTCAGGCCATTACCAATTCAGAGCAATGCCCTTTGGCCTCACCTCTGCTCCAAGGATATTCACAAAATGCCTGGCAGTAGCAGTTGCTTCCCTAAGAAGGCAAAAAATTGCCATCTTCCCTTACCTGGACGATTGGTTCATAGTAGGCCAGTCCCCAGACCAGGTCAGGTTACACCTACAGATAACTCAGCAACTGCTCACCTCTCTAGTTTTCCTTCTGAATCTTTCAAAGTCAGTTCTAGAGCCTGTACAGCTCCTCACCTTCATAGGCGCAGAGCTGAACACAGAGAAAGCCAGAGTCTTCCTTCCTTTGGACAGGGCAAGGACCCTGGTCTCTCTGGCCTCCTCATTCACCCTGCAGGTCTCTCGACCAGCAAGACATTTTCTACAGCTCCTGGGGCACATGGCTGCCTCTATAGCAGTAGTGCAGGGAGCAAGATTTCAGATGAGGGACATCCAGTTCCATTTGAGAGCCTTTTGGTCTCAAAGGAAAGACCCTCTAACCAAATTGATCCCAGTGACTCGAACCTTGATCCAGACTCTACAGTGGTGGCAGGATCAGAGCAATCTGAGACAAGGGGTTCCTTTTGTCACTCAGTCTCACTCCTTAATCCTTACTACAGATGCATCCCTCTTGGGGTGGGGAGCTCACATGGGCGACCTCACTACCCAGGGTTGTGGTCCCTCAGGAATCTCTGCTCCACATCAGTCTGTTGGAACTCAGAGCAGTTTTCTAGCACTTCAAGCTTTTTCCAAATCTGTTCAGAACAAAGTTGTACAGGTCAGAACAGACACCACCACCACAATGTGGTACATCAACAAGCAAGGGACACTCGCCCTCGGCCTTGTGCACAAGCAATGAAGTTGTGGTCTCTGGCTTACTCCCTGAACACCTCCCTACGGCAGTTCACCTCCCAGGCAAGGACAATGTCCTGGCAGATGCTCTCAGCAGGATTTCCCAGGGCCATCACGAATGGTCACTGGACCCTGGTGTTGGAAGTGATCTTTGCCAGATGGGGCACCCACAGATAGATCTTTTTGCAGCCCCAGACAATCACCAACTTCCCCTTTTTTGCTGCAGGCCCCCAGTGTTGGGCTCAGTCCCTCTGGATGCCTTAGTCCTCAATTGGGAAGGGAAGTTTCTCTATGCTTTTCCTCCCTTCCCTCTACTGTTCAAAGTGCTAGTCAAAATCAGATCTCAGCCCTGCAATATGATCTGATTGCTCCAGATTGGGCCAGACAACCCTGGTATCCACTCCTACTGTTCTTAGCAGTCCATCTTCCCCTGTGTCTTCCCAGGAAGCACAACCTGTTAACCTGTGCTCAGGGGAGGGTTTGGTACCCGAACCTCAAATCTCTCAATCTCAAGGCCTGGCTCTTGAAGAGTTAGAGTTTGCTGATTTACACCTCTCTCAAGGTGTAATGGATATCCTGAAGGCTTCTAGGAAACCTTCCACCAGGGCTACTTATAATTCCAAATGGAAAAGGTTTCCATATAGTGCTGGAAAGCATATTTCCCCAGAATCTGCTGATTACCCATAGTCCTGGTTATATGGTCCACTTAAATACCTTGGGCTGAGACCAGCTACCCTAAAAGTGCATTTGTAGCTGTGTCTGCTTTATTTCAGCAGGTAAGCCCTCTTCTCTTTCAGCTCATCCTGTCTTCTCCAAGTTTTCAAGGGATTGCTTCATACCAACCCTCCATTCAGGGCCCCTGCCCTGCCTGGGATCTTAATGTTTGCATTGCTCAGCTTATGCAACCTCCCTTTGAACCTTTGTCTTCAGCAGAACTTAAGTACTTGACTTGGAAGACTGTGTTTCTGGTAGCCATCACTTCTGCCAGACGTATAAGTGAATTGCAAGCTTTGTCAGTGGAGCCTGATTTTATCTCCTTTCATAGAGATAAGGTGGTCCTCAGGACTAATAGGAAGTTCTTGCCTAAGGTGGTTTCAGTTTTCCACCTTAATCAATCCATATCTCTTCCAGTGTACTTCACTGACCATTCCTCCTCCTCTGGCGAGAGGAGGTTGCACAGCTTAGATGTGAAGAGAGCCCTTAGTTACTACATAGAGCGTACCTAAGGGTCACAGGTTTGACTCCTCCAACTGTTCCTCAATTATGGTGAGGTTGGCAAAGGAAACCTGCCACTAAAAGATCCATTGCCAGGTGGATTGTCTCTTGTATCCAATTTGCTATGAAAACTGGGTAAGGTTCCTCCCTCAGGCCTGAGGGCTCACTCTACAGAGGTACAGCTGCTTCCCTGGCTGCTGCAAGGGACATCCCTATTCTAGAGATATGTCAAGCAGCTACCTGGAAAACAGTTCACACTTTTACCAAGCATTACTCCCTGGATGTCCAGGCTAGGAGTGATGCTCGGTTTGGCACAGCTGTGTTTCAGAGCCTATTTCCTAAGTAGGTTCTGTCCCTCCTCCATGGAGGTACTGCTTGGTAGTCTGCATATGTCATAATATAGCAAGACTTCATGTTGTTTGAAGAAAAAATTACTCACCTTAGTAATGTTGTTTCTTCTAATGGAGTCTTGCTATATTATGACCTCCCCCTGCCTGCCCCTCTTAGAACCTCTGTTTTTGGATGTGGGTGGGCAGTGCAGTGTTGGCACTTAGTAGGTGCCTACCTTGTTGTTTTCACCCCTAATTTTTTGGGGTGCTTGGTGTTGTGTTTTTCATCTTTTGGGTCTCCTGACTTGAGTCTTTGTTTTGGGACCAAAAAATGTGTTCTTATGTTTAGTAGCCAGTTGGCTAGTGTAGGTTTACAGCTTCCACACAGGACGTCAGTGAGTTTAGCTTGCAAAGATCTGACAGTTTGAGTTTGAAGAACAACAGACAGAGTTTCAACCGAGCTCGAGCTCAGCGTTCCATGCCTGGCATGGAAAGTTAACTCTTTCACCTCCGGAGCAGTTCGAAGGTTGGGACTCACTGCATATGTCATAATATAGCAAGACTTCATTAGAAGAAACAACATTACTAAGGTGAGTAATTTTTTCTTATCTGCCATCAAAATCTCTGTTTCTATGTTAAATATCCCCTAACAGAGATTCTGGACAAAGGGGATGGTCCAATGGAGGCCTTTCCTGTGGCTAAGGCCATTGTTGGCCCAGCCTTGGATCTGTGGCAGCGCTCTGCATCTTGCCCCACGCCTTCTGCCCAGGTGGCCCACAAGTACGCAGTCCCTATCAGGTACCTTTCGGGATTCTTGGAGCACCCTTCGGCAGTGGGGTTGGTGGCAGACTCCATCTTCTGCCATTCAGGCAATAAAGGGGATGTGGACAGACTCCTGGATAAGGAATCCAAGCAGTTGGATCATTCCGGGAAAAAGGTCTACGCAGCTTCCTCTCTCAGCCTTCGCTAGGCCAGCTCGGCCATGATCATGGCACACTTCTCCCATGCCCTCTTGGTCTCCCTGGACGAGGTGATTCCTCATCTCTCAGTGGACCTCCAGACGACGGTCAAGCAGGTTCAGGACCAGGGTACAGTAGTGGCAAAGCAGCAACTCCATACTACTCTGGACATTGGTGATTCTTGTGCCCGTTCTGTAGTGGCCGCAGTGGCCATGCACCACAGAGCTTGGTTGTGCATCTCGAACTTTATCGCTGATACACAACACAAACTGGCAAATGTCCCCTTCTTGAGCATCAGCCTCTTCGGGCGCGGCATGGAGGGCCACCTGCAACATAAAGAGAAGTCCAATGCCACCTAGGACTCCACGACACCTGCTCAGAAGGACAAGGGCCCCAGGCGTTGCAACCGCAAGCCCTTTTGCTCTTCCACTCCAGCGGCCAGACCAGCCCAGCAGCAGGGCCAGCAGTCTCAAACTTGGCAACCTCAGGTCAAATCAGTGGCCTCTTCAGTCAGGAAGCCCAGAGGGAAAGGTCCCGGTAGCCCCTCGGCCGAGTCCTCCTTCTGTAAGCCTACCCAGTGACAGGTTGGGCGGTGCCTTCCTCCAACCCATCACACCTCCCCTGAGTCCTCCTGTGGGGGGCCTGTTCAGCCATTTCCTCTCCGCTTGATCTATTATCACTACAGACCATTGGGTACTGGAAGTGGTCAGTCAAGGCCTGCCTCTGGAATTCGAGCAGGCCCCTCTATATCGAGTCCGCGCCCGTGCCCCATGGGGGGGGGAGATCTGAAGTCCAGAGCCACTCAGTTGGCTCTCTGAGACGATATAGCTCAGCTGCTCCGCAAGGAGGTGGTGCTCAGAGTAGTGGACCCTCCTTCAGACCCAGGGTTCATTTCCAGGTACTTACTGGTACCAAAAGAGATGGGGGGCTGGCCCCCCATTCTAGATCTGCACGAGCTGAACAAGTTCCTCAGGTCCCACACCTTCCGCATGGTAACTCTGGCTCAGATCATACCATCCCTGGAGCAAGACATGTGGTTCTGCTCCCTAGATCTTCAGGATGCGTTCTTTCACATCCCAATCCATCCGTCCCACCGACTGTTCCTCCACTTCTGAGCCAAGGGAACCCTCTACAAGTTCCAAGCCATGCCCTTCGGCCTGTCTTCAGCCTCCAGGATCTTCACCAAATGCATGGCAGTGGTGGCAGCTTTCCTGAGGCGCTGGGGAGTCCGGGTGTACCCTTACCTGGATGACTGACTGATAGTAGGTCCCTCCAAGCTGGAGGTGGAGCGGTCCAGGGATCTGGCCCTCCAGGTTTGCTTCAGCCTTGGCCTCCTGATCAACAGGACCAAGACGGAACTCGTGCCCTTGCAGGCGATTCATTTCATCGGGGCAGAGCTCGCCTCCTGCCGAGCCAGAGCTCAGTTCCCGCTAGACAGGGCAAAGGTTCTCTCCTCCTTTGCCCAGTCATTTCTGGTAGAGAAATTGCACCCTGCCCGGGACTTCCTGCATCTTCTGGGCTACATGGCGGCCTGCACCAGCGTGGTCTGATGGGCCCGCTGGCATATGCGTTCGCTTCAATGGGAACTGGCCAGCCAGTGGTCTCAGTGCTTAGATCATCTCGACCAGCTGGTCTCTGTGACCCAGAGGATGTAAGACAGCCTTCAATGGTGGCTCATCCTAGCTCCTTCAGGAAGGTATCCTGTTTGTCCGCCCCGAGCCAATGGTCATCCTGACGACCAACGCTTCTCTGATCGGTTGGGGTGCCCATCTGGGGGAGCACAGAGCCCATGGGCTTTGGTCCCTGCTGGAGTCCCGATATCACATCACCCTGCTGGAGCTCTGAGTGGTTCGGCTAACCCTGGCCACATTCGCTCCATTCATTCGGTTTCAAGTGGTCCAGATCTAGATGGACAATACCACGACCATGTACTATCTCGACAAGCAGGGCAGGATGCACTCCTTGCCTCTGTGCAAGGAAGCTCTCTCTGCACATTGTCCCTCATGCTCAGCTTGGAGGGAGATCTCCTAGCCATTCACATGGCAGGAGCCTCGAATCATCTGGCCGATGCCCTCAGCCAGATGGGTGAGGCATTTCACAAGTGGTCTCTCCACCAGAAGGTAGTGCAAGATCTCTTCTCCCACTGGGGCACTCCTCAGGTGGTCCTATGCGCCTCCCGGAGAATGCGAAGCTGAGGCTGTACCATACCCACCCCCCTCGGCAGGGCTCGCTGCAGGGGCATGCCTTCTTGAGGCCGTGGACTCCAGGCCTCTTCTATGCCTTCCTTCCACTTCCCTTGATACACAAAGTGCTCATCAAGGTTAGGAGAGACAAGGCACAGGTTATCCTGGTAGCCCCAGACTGGCCTCGCCAGTTCTGGTATCCAGATCTCCTCAGCCTCAGCTCCAGGCTGCTGAGGTGGCTTCCAGCACGCCCGGACCTGTTCTCCATCAGTCAGGGGAAGGTTCCCCATCCGGACCTTCAATCTCTGCACCTGATAGCCTGGTTCCTGAGTGGCTAGAGTTCCAGGCCTTGGGTCTGTCCAACGAGGTCCTCAATGTTGTTGAGGCCTCCCATAAGGAATCAACCAGAAAATGCTACGCCTTCAAATGGAAGAGAGATTTTCCATTTGGTGTCAGGGCAATGGGTTGGACCCATCGTCCTGTCCAGTGGCTAGCATTTTGGACTATCTCTAGTCCCTCTCTCAACAGGGACTTCGGTCGAAGACCCTAAAGGTGCACCTGGCAGCTATCTCTGCTTACCGGGCGCAGGCCGGTCAGCAGTCAGTGGCGCAGGAGAAAATGGTCTGGCGTGTCTTCAGAGGCCTAGATCACATATCCTCTCTGGTGCGTGAACCTCCACCTCCATAGGATCTACTGCTGGTTTTGGCAAAGCTCATGGGCAAGCCATTCGAACCGATGCACAAGTGTGACATCTCACATTTGTCGTGAAAGACCGCCTGCTTGGTGGCTGTCACATCAGCCAGAAGGACTGGGGAGTTACAGGCACTCTCTGTTGAGTCTCCTTTCCTGGTCTTCCCTAGGGCCAAGGTTGTCCTGCGCCCCCACCCGAAATTCCTTCCGAAGGTGGTGTCGGAGTTTCACCTTAACCAGGTGATTACTCTGCTGGTGTTTTACCCCATTTACACCTCGGAGGCCGAGTACAGGCTCCATATTTTGGACATGAGACAAACTCTTGTCTACTACAAAGAGCCTATGGCGGACGTTCAGGGTGAGGTTTGCCAACTGCTTGTCACCTACGCTGAAGCCGCACTTGGCAGACCTGCAGCCAAGCAGATGATTAGAAGGTGGATCACTTCCTGCATTGATCTCTGCTATAGGTTGGTGGGTAGGGAGCCTCCCGTAAGGCTTAAGGCTCATTCCACCTGCCATCCCTGCATCGGTGGCTGCTTCCAGGGATGTCCCTGTCCAGGAAATCTGCAGGGCTGCTACTTGGAAGTCAGCGCACACCTTCATTTCCCATTACCACATCGACCTTCAGTCACTCCGGGATGCTGGTTTTGGAACCTCAGTTCTCCAGTCCTTGTTCCCCTAAATAAGGGTTGTGCGTCTTGCCTCCCTCCTCCCGGAGAACTGCTAGGAGTCTGCCAACAACTGTGGATAGAACAACATATCCACGATCCTAGAAAAACAGGTTACTCACCTGTAACAGTAGTTCTAGGAGTGGTATACAGTATGTTGTTTATCCACACTGACCCAACCGACCTCCCTGGCTGCTACGCACAAACCTGGCTTCCAGCGGGCTAAGATCTGGCATCATGGGGCGGAGCCGAGGGTTATACCAGCCGGGTGGGTGGGAGGAGCCAGCTTGAAGACATTCCAGCGACCTTAAAGGGGAAGGCAGACCTGCCAACAAGTGTGGATGAACAACATATACCACTCCTAGAACTACTGTTACAGGTGAGTAACCTGTTTCTCTGTTCCTCCCCTATACATTATCAGCATTGTGTCCTCACTGACTATGACATCACTAGTAACCAAGAAGTGACACTCTCCTGCTGCTTGATTAGTAACTAATGACACGTGTTACAAATCAGGTAACGGGGCTTGTAATGCAGCACTGAGTGAGGTCACATGCTGATGATATAGTGGGAGGAACAGAACTACATATGTCTGCTTCCAGGTAAAGCACTGCTTTTCACATCACACCCAATACCATTTGGTAGAAAACTATCTAATGAGCACACAGAACAGAAGAAACGCCGCAGAAATAAAAAGAATAAGTGCCTACTTTTACAAATGACTAAAATGTTCTGCCAGCTGTTTTCTGGCACTCCTAGCTCTGTAAGTACTCTGCAGCTTTGGAATTACTTTATTCTTAGCTTCTAGTGTGCCTTTCCAGTCACTGCATAAGGATGTGGGCTGGGTGATTACTATAACTTTGGCATATTTTGTTCACTATACGTTATTATAGGAATAATGCCCAACAGAGTGGGTGTTATGCTGGGATAACATCCTGCCTTGGACATCCAACACCCGAGAAGGGATGTTATCCCAGCATAACACCCACCCTGGAGGGCATTATTCCTATTATACAATGGCTCATTAACATTAAAATAAAAAAAAATTGTAAAAATAGTGTTTTCATTTTATTTTGTTGTGGAGGGATACTGTTTTAAAAAATAGTCCCTTGTGTTAATGTAGTAGCTGTTGTATAGCTGCCCTACCCCCCCCACACACACACAAACACAGGCATGTCTTTATGGGGTCATGTTTGTAGTTTCACTTTAGTGAGCAGTGTTTGGACCTCTCATCCCGTCACTGATGCTGCTGTCTGGGTGGGTGTTATGCTGGCCGGTACCTGCAACGGCAGAGGTCGTCTCTCGCTCCATGTCACATTGCGGCCATCTGCAATGGCTCTTGCATTCCGTCTCACTGTGGAAGCTGTCTTCTTTCAGTACAGTTTTTACCATTACCAAGAGAAAGAAAACGGCAAAAATGTAAGACGTTAAATCCAGGGTTATGCTTACACTCAGCTGAGGTAGTCAGCTACCAAGCGGGGAAGTGCTGTGTAGCCAAATGCGGTTTCACTTCCGTTGAGTGTGTTTTAACTGATGTGGGAACTGGTGTGGGTGGATTTTGTCTCGGGGTGGGGTGGACACTTTTTCTAAGTTTGCTGTAGAGTGCCAATTCCGGTGGGGGACTGCTGATTGTGATCTTGGCGGAGACCGCCAATTTCGACTAGAGCGGGGTCACTGAAGCTGATCCTAGGAACGGCTGTGGTGGTATCGTGTTTTTAAATTTAATGCGGTCGTGAGTATGCTGGTACTAGAGCTGGGATGTTATACTGGCATAACATCCCGGTTCCAGTCCCAGTTTGACCAATCAGGGACCAGGATTCTTCTTTGACCTTGGCTCTCCGGTTTGCTGATTTTTTGCCTTTCCTTTGTCACTTTGACAGTTACTGCTAAAATGTGGGTGGGTTATTTGACATCCACTCTGGCAGCTCCTGCAGTCTGTTCTGAGCACTAGATTGGCAATGGCAGCATTGCGTATGCTTTTGCTAAGCTTGTGTGCTACCATAGTTTTTCTAGTTTTGTATCCTAGGTAAAAGTTGTTCTCTCATTTCTTTTCTCCTTTTTTTTTTTTTGTTTTTATGTTTGTACATAAAATAATTTGTTTCACTATTTTGTTGGGTGTGATTTTGAGAAAGACTTGGTGTTTGTGCTTGCTGTTTGGCTGGTGATGTACTAACTTTATTCCCTGGAGTGCTGCCATTTGTGTGCTTCTTCACAGTGTTGGATTGTGGGCGCACGCTCGCCATACTCTAGCCACTGCAGCACGCGGGTTCTGTGTTTCTTCTGATTTGGCCTGTGCTACTCATCCACCACTCTTTCAGTGAAAAAGTGCTTGCAGATGTCCCTTGTAAATCCCCCAAACACACACACACACAGTTTCAGTGAATTCTCCCTTGTCCCTGTATTTGAGCTCAAGGAGAAAAGCACCTTGGCATTTCCCCTGTTTATCTGATGCAGGTACTGGTGTGTTTGAGTCATGTCCACCTTTCCCTCCATTTTTCAAGGGTGTACATGTTCAGGTCCTGCAGTGTCTCCTCATATGTTTTGCCTTCTAGTCTGTGGACCACCTTGGTTGCCCTGGGCTGTACTGCTTACATCTTGTTGCATTCTTTCCTCAGCTGTGGACTCCAGTACTTTGCACAATATTCCAGATGCACTCGCACCAGTGACCTGTACAATGGGAGGATTAGTTCCCATCTTCTGTTGCTTATCCCCCTCCCTATGTATGCCAATACCCTGTTTGCCTTCCCTACAGCTCCATCACAGTGTGCTGTTGTTTTCTATCTGTCCAGTATGAAGACCCCAGGTCCATTTCTTCTGTGGTGCTTTCCAGCACACCTCCCCACACACACACACTCATTTCATGTTGCGCTCTTGGGTTCCTTTTCCCAATGTGTAGCACCTTGCATTTTTTAACACTGAAACCCATTTCTTTGACCAGCTCTCCACCCTACCCAGATTCTCCCTGAGTTTCCTTATCCCTTCCTCTCTGTCCACCCTGGTACCGATCTTCATGTCACCTGAAAAGAGACAGCTCTTGCCCCGGTGCTTTCCTCTTTGCGTTAATGAATGGAAACGGGTCGATGTGCATGAGCATTCATTCCTCAGAACTAAAACAAAGAGCAAATGGCATCCGTTAACGTCAAAGCCCTGTGGGTATCTACTGGCCAGGTGTACAGTAATAATGCAAGTGAACACCGGATGACTGTCCCATTCAGCACTTGTTAGTAAGAAAAATACCCGTTTTCCCAGTGGAGGCCTGTCTGATTTGGGAAGAGATGTTCTGGTTCAAGTCTGGCTCTGTGGGGGACTCTGCTGCAAGTGGCTATGCTAAGACACGAAGCTGTGATCTTCTGCTTCAGAGTAAAGAGATTGAACCACTAAGTCATGCTGCCTTCAGTTGAGGTATTTGGAGCCAGCCTCGAGACCTATTTATTCAATCAGGCATTCCCAGACACTATCTTTTAATGACAGTTCCAATTTATACTATCTGTCTTGCAGGCAGCTGTTCTTATCTATGTTATAGCCTGCTGTTCTATTATATTTTACTTGTTATTTATACCTATGCATGTTTTGTACCTATTTTATTATTTTTTAGTTTTTATAGTCTGTATTTTTTTTAATGGTATTTTATACTCTTCCCCCCCTCCCCCTTCAATTCTGTTTAATCTCCTTACGTCCTGGAACTCCTTCGGCTACCTTCTTCTCGCCGCCGCCCATCAGCCGACCTGGTCCCCTGCCTTCTCACAGGTTATGCTGCCCTCCCGACCAAGCGAACCCCCAGCTCTGAGCCCCCTGGGGCAGGGCCGCCACTCGTACTGGCACTCTATCTTTAATCTAGTGCAAGCCGGGGAGGAGGAGGAGGAGGTGGGGAGAGAGGCAGAGGCAAGGTCTGGTGATGGCGTGTGGTGGTGGCCCAGAGAGGAGCCGTCACCTATCCAGACGTAAGGGGTTTTTCTCTCTTGTGTCCCTTGAGCGCAGCATGCAATGGTGTCAGCATGCAGCTGCCCATAGACGCCTGCCGTGCTCGTCCCCCGATTCGTATTCCTGCGCTAGTAGTACCTCCAGTCTCCACCAGGGGTCTGTACTGCGCCAGGAAGACCCTGGATCCCTCCCAGGGAGAGGAGAGCTGTACCTTGGACGCTCAATCCAACTCCCTCCCCTGCTGACCCCAGCGCCTGGGCTCGCTTCCCAACCCAGGTCACTAGCGTGGCGCGAGGTATGGCATCCAGCGCCTCAACCCTCAGCACCACCGGGCCAGCTTATTTTATACTCCTTGCTCCACGGCCCTCACACTCTAGGGGAGTCCCAGCCCCATCACCCCAATGTCTGCCAGCCAGCACCAGCTATACCCCCAGGGCTTGCCCTCCCCGGTGGGGTCGGCGAGGGGGCCCAGGTGGGGCCCACCCCCACCAAGAATGGATCCAGTGTGCTGGCACCGTGGCTAGTCGGGGGCGGGACCTTCAAACTCCCTCTTCATCCACCTTGAGCGTATTTTTATCTGTTTTTCTCCCCTTCAGGAATGGAGCGTGCGATGACGCCAGCGACTGCGCCGTGCATGCTTCCATGTGTACACTCTGTCAAGCGTGTGCCTGGCTCCCGATCCATGTTAGGCAGCATCGGTGTGCCATCCCCAGCCTCCGCTAGGGGCCAGGTGTGCACCGACAGCTGATCTCCCCCCTCCCCAGAGAAAGAGAGCAGTCCCTGGGATGCTCGATCCTTCTCCTCCCCTGCTGACCCCCAGCGGCCTGCACTCATTCCCAAACTTGGGTCGCCGCTGTGGCATGAGGTGTGACGTCCAGCACCTCAACCCTCAGTGCCACCAGGCCATTATATTCTGTGTTTTTAATTGTACGGTGCCCAGAGCCTCCGGGATTGGGTGCCTTAAAAATAAAATTTGCCTTGCCTTGACTTCTCTAATCCCACTTCATCTAATGGTGAGTAATGAAGATTAAATGACCTAGCAGAGTGTTTACCAGAAATCTTTGTATTCCTTTACAGGAACCTGTCAAAGCCAATTGCTGTACAGTCCAAAGAAAAAGAAGATCGTTATGTTGATAACTATAAGGTATGAAGAAAAGCCTTTTTCAAGTTTTCCCTTCATTTTCTAGTTGCCTATGAGAAAAGTTATAGTAGAATTTACTTTGATGGTTTCCTTTGGCAGAGAAGTGCAAATTAGGCTGGATCTATGTTTATACAGTATGCCTTCATAAACTACTAAAATGTTTTAAGCAAGGGGCCGGCCTGCCAGCACACTGACAGGGCTACTGCTTGTGGCATCGACAGTCCAGGTTCAGGAGGGAGCTCTGGACATCAGAAGGTTGGCTGGGGGTGGGAGGTTGAGCTTTCATAGGACTGCTCTCCTCCTGCAGGATGGGAAGCACATGGAGCGCGCCGCTTGCCTGGCCACTAGTAGCTGCTAGGGGCATGGTAGCCAGGACTAGTGAGGGGTCCAAACCTCACAGGCTCCATGCCAATGGCAGGACCCTCTCTAGCACATCGCATCTATGTATCAGTGATATGGGGGAGGCTGCAGACCAGCGTCACAGGGGGTAAGCCATGGATGAGCCAGCTAGAGGTAAGCCCCCTTCTGCACCAGAGGGAGAAATTAAGACTAACAGAAAAAAAATGTATCTAGAAAAAATATTCAAAGAACTCAAGAGTTATTCTACTCCAGTAGTAGTATCCAAAGGCAGAAATTAATGTGGCAGAAGATTTTATTGCCAGAATGGACCTTGAGACAAACAAAAATAATGACTATGAGAAGAGATTGATAGCTGTGGGAATCCCACATTCCCTAGTAATTTGAGCTTCCAAGGGACACTAAGTTAATCAGTCTCCCCCAACCACGTCATAAGCAGGTACAGTATTTTGTTGTACTAATTTATTCTACTACACCTACCGCTCTTCTACCCACATTACCCTGTGATTCCTTTTGCAATTGGAAACTTATTCAGGCTTACCTTGAAGACCTGTACTGTCTTCCTGTCCACTGTCACTACTGGTAGGCTATTTCATAGCTTCCCCAGCCTCTGGGAGAAATAGAGCCTCTTAACTCTACCCCCCTGAGTTTACTAGCTCTGAGCTTCAAGGGGTGGCTCAGTGTCCTACTGGAGCACACCAGATCATACCTCTCCACCTGTTTAAGCTTGTCGATATGCTTCAGTATGCAGGAGACTGACATATCATGTTCCCTCTCAGACTCTTTTTCTTTTCTCCATGGTGAACATGTTAATGGTCTCCAGTCTCTCCTCATTGCTTTTGTTTCCCAAACCCCTGATCATTGGACAACATCCCCCGACCCTGCCACCCATCTTTTCATGGGCTTATGTCTTAACCACCCCTTACCCAAGCCCGTATTGTATATATGTCGGCTGGGGAGCCACGTCAGTAGTGTGTACCTGCACGGAGTTCTGGCATTGCCTATGCTGAACTGTGGGGTTTTCCTCTTTCTCACTCCTAAGGCTGGAGACGTGCAGTAACTCACACACATGCTGGAGAAGGCAGTCGTGCATGAGAAGGTATCCATATGCGCTATCGCCATCTTTTGGCAGACTCTCTCTACAAGTGCTGCTCCCACTGTGCTGCCATTTGGTCTCCACCAGGTGGCAGGCTAAACATCAGACAACATACATCACCCCCCCCCCCCCAAAGTGAGGAAAGCCATCCGTGGGACACACAATCTCTCTTCCACTCTCCCGTCCCCAAGCGACCAGAGTTCGTTCCTGAACCTGGGTTGCCAGTTTAGCGAATGGTAGCCTACCACTGCTTTACTGGGCCGACTGCCCCTAATCATTCCAGTGGCCCTCAGTGGCTCCCTCTCCATTGCCTTAATGCTTCTTTTTGTATTAAAGGACATATAAACAGGACAACTGATTAAAAGAAATCCAGAAACCTAGCATTGCAGGTAAGAGTCTTACCTACAGAGTGTAAAAAACAAAAGCAAGGCGCTGCGTCAGCATGTGGTCTAAAAGCAAAACAAAATGGTTATATTAAATGCAAGCTGAAAATAGACAATAGAGTTAAAAATCTACGTTTTGACCTTAGGTCTTCTTCAGGAAATATCTAAAAGAGAAAAAAAAACAAGTTAGTGTAGAGGAGAGGTAAAATGAGAGAGAGATATATGGGGAAAAAGAAGAAAGGGGAGGCTCAGGGAGAAGAAGTGATAAATGATAAGATTAAGAGAGAATCTGTGAAACAAAAAGGTGATGATGGGAAAGATAAAGCATAATGGGAGTGAAGAGCTGGGGAAGTTCCCAGGTGGGGACTAATTAACAGGGCCTAGTAAGAAGGCTGAAAGGTGACAAATGTGAAGGAAGGCGACAGAAATGGAGACTTATGGTGAAAATGAAAAATAAATTAACTGAGTACAAAAACAAATAGACTTTAGGGGGAAAAAAAGGGATGGCTGAAAGATGTTAGTGGAAAATAAGTCTATCATTTAAACCAGAGAGCTGCTGGGAGCCAAGGCGGATGATCAGCTTGGCTTCCATGTTTTTTCTATGGTCAGGATCCCAGAAGCCCTGCTGAAGGACACAAACAGAAAGGTCATTGACATTGTGGTCCCTGGAGATAAAGTGGGATACAATGGGTTTAGCAGTTTCACCATTCCTGACTGCTCTGTAATGTTCCCCGAAATGGTCAGCAAAACACCTACCAGTTTCTCCGATGTAAATAGTTGTACACTTCCTGCAAAGAATACAATACACCACATTAGTGGAGGTGCATGAGAACTCCTTGGTGATGTGAAAAACACCTGTAGGCCCCCGAATCTCAGTCACACTGGAAATAAATTTGCAGGTGTAGCAGCGAGTCCTGTTGCAAGGTTTGGTACCTGGGAGGGAGGAGCTGTTAGGAGTAGGTAGGCTGCTTTTAACCAGGAGATTCTGTAGGTTAGGTGGCCGTCGGTAGGAGGCAATAGGTGGTTCTGTAAAGGAAGCACCAATGTTAGGGTCAATTTGCAAAATGGGAAAGTTACTAGTGATGATCCTGTGAAGAGAAGGTGTGCTCTGATGGAAAGGAAGAACTAGTGGAATTAGCCGTTTTTCTTGTGTGACAGTATCCTTCCTGCGGGGGTTAAGGTTACAGGGCATGCTACTAACCCGGGAGAGTGCTCTGTCCACTGTGCTTTTAGGGTATCCTCTGTTGATAAAAAAACTATGCATTATTTGGGTCTGCTCAGCAAAATCATCCTCTTCACTGCATAACCTGTAAAGTCTAAGAAACTGTGAATAAGGCAGGCCATTCTTGACATGTTTAGGATGGAAGGAGCTGTGGAGGAGGAAACTGTGAGAGTCAGTGGGTTTGTAATAGACTGATGCTTCAGGCCAGTGTTCTGGACTGACAGCTGGATATCCAGAAAAGGCAGTGTAGAGGAGGATACTTCAACAGTGTATTGAAGGGAAGGATGGGCCGTGGTAAACTTGTCAAGGAAGACTTGGAGGGTCTCCCTGGAGCAGAAGGTGGCCCCCACACAGTCATCAATGTAGCGTTTGTAGAGTTCAGGCACAGTCCCTGTGAATGAGAGAAAAAAACATTCCTCCACCCAACCCGCAAACAGATTAGCAAAGCTGGGACCCATCTTGGTACCCATGGCAACTCCACTGACCTTCTGAAAAAAACTATTAAAAGAAAAAGCATTGAGTGTAAGAACCAGTTCTGCCAGACGAGTTAGTATGTGTGTGGGTGGCTGCTGGACTTCCCGCTTATTCAAGAAATGCTGCAAAGCTGTCAGACCATCATCATGGGGGATCACTGTGTAAAGAGATTTGATGTCCATGGTGAAGATGAGCTGATCAGAGTCACTGAATCTGAACCTGTCAAATAACTGGAGAGCATGGTTAGTGTCTTTAACATAGGAGGGCAGGGACTCAACAAGGGGTCTCATGAGGCCGTCCAAAAATGTGGAGATGTGGGATGTGGGGCAGGAGCAGGCAGACACTATGGGACGACCCGGGTTACCTGTTTTGTAGATTTTGGGAAGGAGATAAAACCTGGATGTCTGGGGATGCTGAACTATGAGCCTCTTAGCAGAAGCAGGGAGCTCTTTGTTTTCAGTAGCAGAGGTGATGGTGGTGGTGACCTCAGTCTGATAGTCAGCAGTGGGGTCCTGTGGAACAGAAGAATAAAACCTGGTGTCAGAGAGTTGCTGTGTGGCTTCAGTGATGTATAACTCCTTTTGCCAGACCACAACAGCACCTACCTACAGAGTGATGTGCCCTGTTTGCCTCAAAAATGGCATTTTAGGCAGTTTCATCAGCTTTAAAACTTATACACAAATGTAAACAAATACTTGTATTTAAACATGGCCGCTACCGTAAATGCCTAAAATGGCTGTGATGTCAATATGCGTTGATGTCATCAGAGTGATAGTACTGTAGGGACATTATATAGAGAATAGTGGATGGGTAGGGGGTTCTAACAAGGATTTTACACTCCCCCGAGGGGTGGGTTGCTGCATAAACCCCAAGAGCGAAGCTCAAGGGGTTTATTAAGGCATCCCACCCCTAGGGGGTGTGTAAAATCCTAGTTCTAGGGACATGGATATGTTGTCATCCACACTGTCAGGCAGTTTCATTGCCGCTTTAAATCTTGCCGGAAGGTCTTCAAGCTGGCTGTTCACACCCACCCGGGTGGTAAAACTCTCGGCTCCGCCCCATGACGCCAGATCTTCCTTACCACTTGGAAGCTCAGGTTCCCTCCTTAACGCTCTGCGTATAGACTGGATCCTAATTCTTCGGTTCGCCCAGAACTCGTTCTTAAGTTTTCAAGACTTTGGTCTAATTACTCCCTCGCGGCTGCGATGGGCAAATCGACTCCCGGTTTTTGGCGGTGCCCATGTGGGCAGAAAATGTTCAGGACAGATCCACACTCCACGTGCGTCTACTGCCTCGGCCTAGACCATGACCGGCAGGCCTGCGAGTTATGCCGTTCATTTTCGGCCAACATCCTGGAAGACCGCACTGCCCGGTTACAGCTTGGGCACCCCAAGAAGCGCTACCCGCCGGTGAAGTCAAAGGAGGCCCATTGGGCGGTGTCCGCAGCAGCTGGCTCGGCTGAGCAGCTCGAGCAGATGATCGCCCTCGAGGAGGAGGCGGCCCAGGCCGCATCTTCTTCTTCCTAGGTCGCGGCATTTATCCCGCTCTCTTTGGGATCCTCCTACACAGCTTCCTTTAAGGAGCTTTGCCAATCCCATTCCACGAAGGGAGAGGGGCCATCGGGACATTCTTCTCGGTCCAAAAAGAAGGACTCAAAAGGTAAGTCCCACCATCGGCGTTCATGGGAGCAGGAGAGGTCCCCTTCCCCGGACAGTTGACACTCGACTTCAGTCGAGTTGCGGCTAAGGCCGCTGGCTTCACAGTGTCCCCGTCAGGTCAGCCTGCCAAGACACCCGTCGACGCGGTCAAGACTTTTCTCGACCCGTCGGACGGGCTGTCGACTGGTGAAGCTGACAACCCTTCTTCACTGGTTCCCCCAGTGGAGACTGAGGACATGCCTGCGCCTCCCGTGCCGGAGTCCCCGGTCAAGGTTTCCGAGCCAAGGGAAGAACGGGTGTCCCCCGCTCCTTCCCAGACCCGTCCTCGGAAACATGAGGGTCTCGGTCTCGGACCTCGTCTCGTTCCAGCCGATCCCGCCGACATCGGCGGTCTCGGTCTCGGCACCAAAGTAAGCGGCGCTGCCGCTCGTCCTCGTCTTCCTTCTCGGAAGAGGAGAGGCTTCGGCGCAAATTGCATCAACGCTACGAGGACCTAATGTGGCAGCAGTTACTTCTGTCTGGGAACTAGCCGACGCCGCCACCTTCCCCGGCCATCAAGTGGATGTCACCTGAACAGCCGAAACAACCCCTCGCTGTTGTCGAGGTGCCCAAGCCTGGGCCAGTTGTTTGGCCGAAGCCAGCTGCCCCACCGATTGTGGTGGAACCTCCGCCTCCACAACCAAAATCGGGGGCGCCGACCGAGGACTCTCGGTCGGGTCAGGGTCTGCCCCACAGGTTGTCGGTCACCCTCACTCCAGACCGTCCTCGGCAGGTGGAGGGTGGCTCAGGCCCCAGGCAGCTCTTCGCGGACTCCTCGGAGTCCGACGACGACTCCTCCCTGTTCTCCAGGCCCATTGACCTGGAGTCCTCTGGGGGCCAGTCGATGGACGAGAGCCCATCGTCCTTTATGGGGTCTGCTTCGGCTCATCTCGGAGTCCATCGGGATGCAGCTCGAGCCCGTATCCTGACGGAGATACTGGACTGAGGGGATTCGCCCACGGAGGCCTTTCCGGTGGTTGAAGCCATTGTTGGCCCAGCCTTGGAGCTTTGGCAGCGGCCAGCTTCCTGTCCTGCGCCTTCGGCCAGGATGGCCAGGAAGTATGCGGTCCCTACTGGCTCTTTGTCCGGTTTTTCGGAACACCCCTCCGCTGAGGGGTTGGTCACCGATAGCGGTTTTGGCGTTCCGGGAACGCTAGAGATGTGGATTAGCCCCCCGACAAGGAGTCCAAAAAGCTGGACTATGCCGGGTGCAAGGTGTACGCTGCATCCTCCCTTGGCTTCCACCAGGCCAGCTCAGCCGTGCTGATGGCACACTTCTCCCATGCTCTCATGGGCTCCCTGGATGAGGTGATCCCTCATCTCCCGACCGACCTGCAGACCACGGTCAAGCAGGTACAGGACCAGAGAAGGGCAGTGGCAAAACAGCAGCTCCAAATGACTCTGGACATTGGAGACTCCTGTGCCAGATCAGTTGCGGCCGCAGTGGCCATGCACCGCAGAGCATGGCTGAGGATATCCACCTTTACGGCGGATACCCAGAATAAACTAGTGGATGTCCCCTTCCTGGGGACTGACCTCTTCGGCCCTGGAGTGGAAGGTCACCTCCAGCGGATCGAAAAGTCCAGTGCCACTCTGGACTCGGTCACCTCCGCCCAGAAGGACAAGGGCCATCACCAACAACATAAGTCCTTTTGCCCTTCTGCGCCTGCGGCACGTCCGGCCCAACAGCACCAGCATCAGGGCCAGCAGGCTCACGCTTGTCACCCCAAAGCCAAGCCTGCGGCTTCCTCTAACAGGAAGCAGGGAGGTAAAGGCCCAGGAGGTCCCTCGGCTGGTCCCTTCTCCAAACCTGCCCAGTGACGGGTTGAGGGGTGTTGCCCCCAGCCTCATCACTCCCCCCGGGTTCCCTCTGTGGGGTGACGGCTCCGCCACTTCCTTTCCGCCTGGTCCGCTATCGCCACGGACCGCTGGGTGCTGGAGGTGGTAGGAAAGGGCCTGCCCCTGGAGTTCGAGCAGGCCCCGCCCTTCCGAGCCGTTGCCCTTCGGGGGGCTACGGGGTCTGCAGCCTCTCTGTCAGCTCGCTGAGCCGATATCGCACTGCTCCTCGAAAAAGAGGTGATCAGGAAGGTGGCGGATCCTCCACCAGACCCGGGGTTTGTGTCCAGGTACTTCCTGGTTCCAAAACGGACCGGGGGCTGGCTCCCCATTCTAGACCTGCACGACCTGAACAGGTTCCTAAGGTCTTGGACCTTCAGGATGGTCACTCTGGCTCAGATAATCCCATCCTTGGAACGAGGCGTGTGGTTCTTTCACGTCCCAATCCGTCCATCCCACCAGAGATTCTTCCGCTTCAGGGCAGAGGGATCCCTCTACGAGTTCCGGGCCATGCCCTTCGGCCTTTTCCTAGCTCCCAGGGTCTTCACCAAATGCATGGCAGTGGTGACAGCATTCCTGCGGCGCCGAAGGGTCCAGGTGTACCCCTACCTGGACGACTGGCTGCTTGCAGCCTCCTCCAGAATGGAGGTGGAGCGGTCCAGAGATCTGGCCCTCCAGGTTTGCTCTCAGGTTGGCCTCCTCATCAATGAGGCCAAGTCGGAACTCGTGCCAAAGCAGGTGATACAATTCATCGGGGCAGAGCTCGACTCTCTACGAGCCAGAGCACGGCTCCCGGCGGACAGGGCCGAGGTTCTTTCCTCCTTTGCCCAATCATTTCAGGTTGGGCAATTGCGCCCTGCCCAGGACTTCCTGCGCCGCCTCCTAGGCCTCATGGCGGCCTGTACCAGCGTGGTCCATTGGGCCCGTTGGTACATGCGTCCCCTTCAGTGGGAGCTGGTCAGGTTATGGTCACAGCACTTTGATCCTCTGGATCAGCTAGTGACAGTGACCCAGGGGATGTGGAACACTCTCCAGTGGTGGACCGTTCCAGCACATCTGCAGAAGGGCATCCCGTTCGTCTGCCCCGAGCCGACGATCTCTCTATCGACCAATGCCTCTCTGATGGGTTGGGGTGCCCATCTCGGGGAGCACAGAGCGCACGGCCTCTGGTCCTCTCAGGAGTCCCGATGCCACATCAAACTCCTGGAGCTTCAAGCGGTTCGTCTAGCCCTCACCTCCTTCGCTCCGTTTCTACGGGGTCAAGTTGTTCAGGTCCAGACGGACAATACCACGACCATGTACTACCTAAACCGCCAGGGCGGTACGCACTCCATACCTCTGTGCAGGGAAGCTCTCCGCATTTGGTCACTCATGCGCAGCCTGGAGGCGGATCTCCTTGCCATCCATGTGGCAGGAGCCTCCAACACTCTGGCCGATGCCCTAAGCCGGATAGGGGCTCCGTCCCACGAGTGGTCTCTCCTGCCGGAGGTAGTACAAGATCTGTTCTCCCACTGAGGCATGCCTCAGGTGGACCTGTTTGCCTTCAGGGAGAATGCGAAGCTGAGACTGTTTCATGCCCGCCCCCCTCAGCAGGGCTCGCTGCAGGGGGATGCCTTCTCGAGGCCGTTGACCCCGGGCCTCTTCTACGCCTTTCCCCATTTCCTTGATCCACAGGTACTTCTCAAAGGCGATGAGGGCAACACAGGTGATTCTGGTAGCCCCAGACTGGCCCTGCCAGTTCTGGTATCCAGATCTCCTCAGTCTCAGCTCCAGGCTCCTGGCGGCTTCAGCCCGCCCGGACCTGATCTCAGTCAATCAGGGGAAGGTATTCCATCCGGACCTTCAATCCCTGCACCTGATGGCCTGGTCCCTGAGCGATTAGAGTTCCAGGCCTTGGGTCTTTCCGACGAGATCCTGAACGTGGTTGAGGCGTCCCGTAAGGAGTCGACCAGAAAATACTACGCCTTCAAATGGCAGAGATTCTCCATTTGGTGTCAGGGCAAGGGCCTGAACCCTTCCTCCTGTTCCTTGGCAAGCATTCTGGACTACCTGTGGTCCCTTTTTCAGCAAAGGCTTCTGTCGACGACCCTTAAGGTGCACCTGGCAGCCATCTCTGCTTATCGGGCACGGGCTGGGAAGCAGTCGGTGGCGCAGGAGAAGGTGGTCGGGCGCTTTTTCAAAGGTCTTGATCACATATCCCCTCTGGTACTAGAACCTCCACCTCCATGGGATCTACTGCTGGTATTGGCTAAGCTCATGCGCAAGCCATTCGAACCGATGCACAGGTGTGACATCTCTCACCTGTTGTGGAAGACCACCTTCTTGGTGGCTATCATGTCAGCCAGAAGGATGGGAGAGCTCCAGGCGCTTTCCATCGAGTCTCCTTATCTGGTCTTCAACAGGGACAAGGTTGTCCTGCGCCCCAACCCGAAATTCCTTCCAAAGGTGGTGTTGGAGTTTCACCTTAACCAGGTGTTGACTCTGCTGGTGTTCTACCCCAATCACACCTCAGAGGCTGAATATAGGCTCCATACTTTGGACCCTAGAAGAGTGCTCGCTTACTACAAGGAGCGGACGGCTGAAGTTTGGGGAGAGGTTCGCCAGCTGTTTGTCACCTATGCTGAAGCCGCACCTGGCAGACCTGCAGCCAAGCGGACGATAGGCAGGTGGGTCACCTCCTGCATACATCTCTGCTATAGGTTGGCGGGCATGGAGCCTCCCAGAGGGATGAGCTCATTCTCCCCGCCATACTGCTGCATCAGTGGTTGCTTCGAGGGACGTCGCTATCCAGGAAATCTGCAGGGCTGCTACGTGGAAGTCAGCACACACCTTCATCACCCACTACCACAGTGACCTTGAGTCACGCCGGGATGCTGGTTTTGGGGCCTCGGTTCTCCAGTCTTTATTCCCTAAGTAGGGGGTGTGCGCCTTGTCTCCCTCCTCCCGGAGAACTGCTAGGAGTCTGCCAGACAGTGTGGATGAACAACATATCCATGTGCCTAGAAATACAGGTTACTCACCTGTAACAGGAGTTCTAGGAATGGTATATATGTTGTTCATCCTCCGACTACCAGAGCCTCCCGGCCGACGCCTAACCTGGCTTCCAGTGGGCTAGATCTGGCGTCATGGGGTGGAGCCGAAAGTTTTACCTCCCGGGTGGGTGGGAGGAGCCAACTTGAAGACCTTCCGGCAAGATTTAAAGTGGCAAGGAACCTGCCTGACATTGTGGATGAACAACATATACCATTCCTAGAACTCCTGTTACAGGTGAGTAACCTGTATTTTGAAACCTCCTACCCATCCTTTATTTTGTATAATTGCTGGGGATCGTTTTATCGCCACTGCAATTATGCAATATAAATGTATATCTCTAGGGAGTCGAGCTGCGTACCATTCTGGTTCAAACAACATGAAGTCTTGCTGTATTCAGACATAATGCAGTTAGCCCCAGCACGTGAACAGCCCCGGAGAGGAAGGAGTTAACTCTGTGGAGAAGCATAGAACGTTGAGCTCGAACCTCTGTCTGTGGTACTTCCCAGCGTAACCATCAGATTCTTTACTCCGCCTAACAGTGAAGTCGCTCTGGAGATTTCCTCTGCTCGGTTCGGTAAAAGTAAAAGCGTTCGGTTTAAACCGTGTATTTTTTTTTTTTCGGACTTCCAGCCTCTGTCTACGGTACAGGTAGTGTGTATATAGGTAGTGACTGTGTTTTTTTCTGTGAAAAGTTTGAAATTGTTCTTTTCTTCGGTTTCTTTCCGGTCGGTCCAGTTTGGAACCGACCCATTATGTTTAATTTTATTTCTGGGATTAGAGTGGTGTTCCAGTACCAATCAGTTTCAAAAGAACCGAACCTTTGCCGGTTCTTTTAAAAAGCCCGTGACACGGTTTGTAACCGATCGGTTATTGTATTACCTGACTTGAAAGCTGCAATAGGGTAATTTGTTAGGTTGGCCATGTCTGAGAAACCCACGAAGAAAACCAGTCCCACTGGGTTTCAACACTGTACTGAGTGTGGGAAGGCCTTTGCTAAGGTTGACCACCTCAAGTCAGACTGCCAAATCTGTAAAAACTTTCCTAAATCCACTCTAGACAAAAGACTGAGTAGGCTGAAGGAAAGGGAGGCCGAGAAGTCCGTAGATCCGGATGGCCAGCCCGGTTCAGTTGCGGCCGAACCTGAGGAGGTGCCTACTGACCTAGGCGATACCTCCTCGGCTAAAAGGAGAGCCGACTCCGAGGGGTCGGTTCAGTCAAAAAAGAAGTGTAAGTCTGCCGGTTCAGATCTGATATTGCACTATCCAACCGCGGACTAAATAGCCAAAGCGATTAGCATTGTTCAGTTGCTTAGACTGGTTCCGTCCGAACTGGTACCACCGGTTAGGTGGTTTGTTCAGTCAGATCTGTCTCTTCTGGATTATGATCCAGACGCTTATTAAGGGAGTTGGAGGAGACGAAGACTATCCGGTGATGATGATGATGACCGGGAGGTCTGGATGTGCCCATTGAACTGGACATCTCCCCAGACAGGCCCTCAGTTGTCTCTCCTCCCAGGCTCTCTGAGGTCCCCTTCACATTTTTTTGTTCTACAGAAAGGTGGCAGAAACCCTGCAGCTTCCCTTGGTTGAAGCTGCAGAGGAGGAGGAGGAGGATGAAGAGCCTGATGTTGTGGTAATGATGGATATCTCAGAGTCCAAAAGACTGTCTATTCCTCTTCATAAATCCTTGGGGAAACAGACACACACAATTTTACAAACCCCTAATTCAGTACCTCCTGTGGATAAGAGAATGGACAGGAGGTATCTGTTATCAGGGTCAGCTGCGGCGTTCCTTTATAGTCATTGCAGCCATGTTGGGGTAGTGCAGGCTGCAGCCTGTGACAGGGCTAACATTCCTTTGGCTTCACACACCCCAGATAAGGACTCCAGGAAAGTGGATGTCATGGCCAAAAAACAGTATTTGGCATCCCCTTTGGGACTCAGGCAGGCTACTTATATGGCCTACACAGCCAGGTACCAGAAATCCAGATGGGATATGGTTCTGGAACTGGCTAAACAGGCCTCTTCCCAGCTAGCCAAGGAGCTGGAGGAGGAGGAGGTGGCTGCTGGTGGAATTGAGGCATCCAAAATGCAATTTCATGCTGCTGTGGACTCCAGTGATGTGGCATCTAGAGTCATGGCTACATCTGTGTCTCTCAGAAGACATGCTTGGCTCAGATGTACTAGCCTTTCACAGGATACCCAGACTAAGGCTATGGATGTTACTGTAGTAGGTAACTCTCTGGGGAGCAGACAGAGGCTTACATGAAGAAAATGGATCTATCGCAGTGGACCACGCACAGGTGCACAGGCCTAAAGAAAGGCAAGCCACTCTGCACAAGCAGCAGTCTAGGGGCCGGGGCAGGCCCTTTCAAAAGCCTTTTTACCAAGCCCAGGCCTCCTCTCCCTTCCCACAATATGGGTTCTTCAGAGGGAGGGGCAGGAGGGGGATGAGCAGAGCTGCTCCCTCCTCCTCTCAGTCTAAGGCTTCTGCCAAGCAGACACCCTGATGTGTCAGCCCGGATCAACTCCTCATTTCCAGTAGGAGGCAGGCTGGCTTACTACTTCCAGGCCTGGAAGTCTATGACCTCAGACAAGTGAGTCCTGGAAGTAGTAAGCCAGGGACTGGCCCTCAGCTTCAAAACATTTCCAAAAAAGAGGGCCAAGTCTTTTCCACCTGCATCACTCTCAGAAACCCTTGCCCTAGAGGCAGAGGTTTCCTCTCTTCTAGCTCTCAGAGCAATAGAGAAGGTTCCTACTCAGCACAAGGGAAAAGGACTGTACTTCAGGTACTTCCTTACCCCAAAGAAAACAGGGGAGTGGCAACCCATCCTAGACCTAAGGTATTTGAACAAACACATTTCAAAGCCCAAATTCAAAATGGTAACTCTGGGAATAATCCTTCCCTTTCTAAGGCCAGGGATTGGCTAGCATCTCTGGACCTCAAGGATGCCTACTTCCATATTCCTATCAGGTGCTCCACAAAAATACCTCAGATTGAGTTGCCTTCAGGTCATTACCAATTCAGAGCTATGCCATTCGGCCTAACATCAGCTCCAAGGGTGTTTACAGAGTGCCTTGCAGTAGTGGTGGCTTGCCTCAGAAGACAGGGTATCACCATCTTCCCGTATCTGGATGACTGGCTCTTAGTGGGTCAGTCACCTTTACAGATCAAGTCAGCTCTTCAAACTACCCAGGACCTACTCAGCTCCTTGGGGATTCTTCTCAATCTTCCAAAGTCTGTCCTCGAACCAGTTCAACTTGTCACCTTTATAGGCATAGAGCTGGACACTGTACAAGCAAAAGCCTTCCTTCCCCAGGCAAGGGTGAAGGCCCTGGTGGATCTCGCTTCCTCCTTTCAACTTCAGGTCTCCCACCCAGCAAGACAGTTCCTCCAGCTCCTGGGCCACATGGCAGCTTCCACGGCAGTTGTGCAGAGAGCAAGGTTCCAGATGAGGGATATTCAGTTTCATCTAAGGTCTTTTTGGTCTCAAAGGAAGGATTCCCTTACCAAACTGATTCCAGTGACTCAGACTCTGGTCCAAGCACTTCAGTGGTGGCTGGACCAGGACAACCTCAGACAAGGAGTTCCATTTCTCCATCAAGTCCCATCAGTAGTTCTAACTACGGATGCTTCTCTCCTAGGGTGGGGAGCCCACCTGGGAGCCCTGACAGCTCAAGGGGTCTGGTCTCCACAAGAGTCTCTCCTTCATATCAATCTCCTGGAACTCAGGGCAGTTCTCCTAGCCCTGCAGAGCTTCTCGGATTCAGTCAAGGGCAAGGTGGTCCAAGTCAGGACAGAGAACACCACCACAATGTGGTACATCAACAAACAGGGAGGCACTCGGTCCTCAGCCTTGTGCACAGAGGCCATGAAGCTGTGGTCTCTGGCCTATTCTCTTCAGACTTCTCTGGTAGCAGTTCACCTTCCAGGGAAGGACAACGTACTAGCAGATGCTTTGAGCAGAATTTCACAGGGACATCACGAATGGTCCCTGGATCCTCACATCATGAAGGTCATCTTCTCCAGGTGGGGCACTCCAGAGATAGATCTCTTTGCAGCACCAGACAATCATCAGCTTCCTCTGTTTTGTTGCAGACCTCCAGTTCTGGGGACGGTTCCCCAGGATGCTCTCATTTTGGACCGGAAGGGCAGGTTTCTCTATGCCTTCCCTCCCTTCCCTCTGCTGTTCAGAGTTCTGATCAAGATCAGGACTCAACCCTGCACAGTGATATTGGTGGCTCCAGATTGGGCCAGACAGCTTTGGTATCCTCTACTGCTGTCCTTGTCAGTGTCACGTCCCCTGTCTCTGCCCAGGACACACAATATCCTGTCCTCTTCCCAGGGGCGGATCTGGTACCCCGATCTCCAGTCTCTCAATCTCAAGGCCTGGCTCTTGAAGAGTTAGAATATGCAGCACTACATCTCTCAGGGAGTTCTGGATATTCTGAAGGTCTCCAGGAAACTTTCCTCTAGAAAAACTTACAACTCAAAATGGAAAAGGTTCAGTATTTGGTGCTCTCAGAAAGGCATCCTGCCTGATTCTGCAGGCACTTCCACAACCTTGGACTATCTAGTTCATCTGAATGGTCTAGGCCTTAGGCCTGCCACTCTGAAGGTTCATTTAGCAGCTGTCTCTGCATTCCTCTCAGCAGGGAAGGGCTCTTCCCTGGCATCTCATCCCGTTTTCAGAAAGTTTTTCAGGGGCCTGGTTCACATTAACCCTTCCTTTAGGGAGCCCACTCCGCCTTGGGATCTTAATGTCTGCATTGCTCAGCTTATGCAGCCACCCTTTGAACCTCTGGCTTCGTCCGAATTGAAGTACTTGACCTGGAAAACTGTGTTCCTGGAAGCTTTTACTTCTGCCAGGTGGATTAGTGAGTTACAGGCTGTCAGTTGAACCTGACTTCATCTCCTTCCATAGGGACAAAGTGGTCCCAAGAACCAGTAGGAGGTTCTTGCCCAAAGTGTTATCGGATTTTCATCTGAACCAGTCTGTATCTCTCCCTGTGTTTTTCACTGATCATTCTTCTTCAGGTGAAAGAAGGTTACACAGTCTGGATGTTAAGAGGGCCCTTAGTTACTACATTGAGCATACTAAGGCACATAGAAATGACTGTCTTCAATTGTTTCTCACTTATGGTGAAGTGGGGAAAGGTAAGCCTGCCACTAAAAGAACTATTGCCAGGTGGATTGTTTCTTGTATATAATTCTGCTATGACAAGTTGTGTAGAACGTCCCCTTCAGGCCTGAGGGCTCATTCAACTAGGGGTACAGCTGCTTCTCTAGCTGCGTCCAGAGATGTACCTTTGTTAGAGATCTGTAAAGCAGCCACCTGGAAAACAGTACATACCTTTACCAAGCATTACTCCCTGGACATCCAGACTAGGAGTGATGCTAGGTTTGGCAGAACAGTATTGCAGAGCTTCTTCCCAAAGTAGGTTCTGCATTCCCTCCTCCACAGGGAACTGCTTGATAGTCTGCATTATGTCTGAATGCAGCAAGACTTCATGTTGTTTGAAGAAAAAATTACTCACCATAGTAATGTTGTTTCTTCTAATGGAGTCTTGCTGTATTCAGACCCCCCCCCCCCGCCTCCCCTTTCAGAACCTGGTTTTGGAAAGTGGCTGGCAGGTACAGTGTTGCACCTCAGGGTGTACCTTGTACCCTCCTCTTGGGTGGGGTGGATGTTGTATTTTTCTGGTGTTTTATACTTAAATATTGTCACTACCTTTCCTTCTGGTTCTCGACTTGAGTCTTTGGGGCCCAAAAATAATTTTTTGCCCTTTGGCTATATGTTGAACAATTTCCATACTATAGTATGTTAGTTAGTGTGCTCGTAAGAATCTGACGGTTACGCTGGGAAGTACCACAGACAGAGGTTTGAAAACCGAGCTCGAGCTCAACATTCTATGCTTCTGCATACAGTTAACTCTTTCCTTTCCGTGGCAGTTCAAGTGCTGGGGCTAACTGCATTATGTCTGAATACAGCAAGACTCCATTAGAAGAAACAAGATTACTATGGTAATTTTTTATTTTAGCGCGGTCTATGACAGCTCCTGACATAAAACAGTGTTCACTTTTTTATATTATTTGCGCCCAAAAATCAACGATCTTCCTGGACTAAAAGTCTCCACCACTCATTCACACTAATGGGACTACTCCAGAGGCGCTAGGACCCCATGGGAACCAAAAATCTTCAGGAGAGCTGGCGCTGGGATAGGACCTCACATGCATAGCACTGCGAGACTAGCTCACGCCATATAGGCTATCTTGACAGCGACCACTCCAGCCACCTCAGTTCCTTTTCTCCCACCGTCGAAAGTGCTGTCAATGACTTATCGCCACTGCTGCGCCGAAAGTCAAGTCTTCATCTGTATAATAGCAGCTATAAGAGTTCAGTATTCATTTAATTTACTATTTTAAGTGTTCTGTACTTTTTTAAAAAAAAGGAAAGGAAGATGAAGAAGAAGAAATTCTCAGCCTGCCATCAACGGAGTTGACTTTAGATGGTAGGGAGACTTCATTTGAAAGCTGTGATGGCATTGGGGCTGTGTCCAGTCCACCACCCTTTTCGGAGGGGGGGTCCGACCATGGGAAGTCTGGAGCTTCGGGGGGAGGGGGGAGACAGTCCGTCCGAAGCACAAAAGTAGCAGTTCCGGGACCCAGCTCCGCTTGACCTCGAGCTCTTCTTTCTCCTGTCAGTGGAAGAAGAACTGGTACCACTCGAGGTCACCCTCTGGTACGTCTGTACGGGGATCGTCAGTGGTG
The DNA here is from genome assembly GCA_016271365.2 of Neoceratodus forsteri. Taxonomy (NCBI): domain Eukaryota; kingdom Metazoa; phylum Chordata; order Ceratodontiformes; family Ceratodontidae; genus Neoceratodus; species Neoceratodus forsteri. The sequence continues at coordinate 1,819,756,697 of CM057449.1, read as the reverse complement.
GAGAGCGTTAAACCTGATCCAACTCCAGTGGGTTTCTCTGTGACTCTGCTCTCAACAGCCGTGATCTTCAACACCGGATCCAGTCTCTGTCCTCGATGGGGTTCTGGTGAGGAGTTTCACCTTTGGGCTACTCTTTTAGAGCAGGGGGTATGGCGTCTGCCCAGTTGTCCTGGCCCATGGGCCCGGTTCCGGGACCTTCAGGCCTCAGAGCGCCACGGCCAGGTCAGTTGGGCCAGGATGTCGCGGTGCCCTCTCGGTGCCAGCGCCATTGGCGCCCCCCTCATTTTCCCTGCAGGGGCAGGCTAAGGTACGCTTTCCATCTCCCCCTTTTCTTCAGGTCTAGCAGTGGTTCTGGTGCCATGTGCGGTGCCAGCACCATGTTTGGTGCCAGGTCTGGTGGATGACGCTGAACTCTTCACCGATCTAGGTGGTTTCGTCTCCAGTGTTCCTGGTCTAGACCTGCCTTTTGGAGGTTATTCTGAGGTAGAAGTGGGTCTGGATGAGTCTCTCCCTAGTCTACTTTGTCGAAGACGCAGCGGATGACTAATTTTATGGACTGGAATGCATGCCTTCTGTATCAGTGTGATGGAAGATCTTCTTTCCAGTTCTTTATCCTCAGGGATATGGGGTCCACCATAACATTTCAGTCTTCATCTGTTGACTAAAGCAGACTTCTGCGTCTTGAGTTCCTACATTCCTCAGTACGAGTACACCCTGTGGAACACACTCAGTGCAATGGTCAAGAGCCTCCCGGAATCTAACGCTCCATTGCTAGGGGCTTATAGCCCAATAATCAGCTGAAAGCTTTTATGGATGCCTACGACTCTGCCTCTAGGGCAGCTGCTGCTGGCAGCAGGTGGTTAATGTCCCCTTGACAGTGCTTATCTGATCAGCCCTCAGGTTGAGTTCTGGGGACCACTCAGAACAATACGGCTACCATTTCAACAACAGGCAGTGCCTGCTGCCTCTCAGCGGGACAGGACCCTTGATATTCTTGTACATGCAGTCATTTCAAGGTAAAGGCCTAAGTGCCTTTATCAGGAACCAACCCAGTATCGGACACTGGGCCCCAAAGTGCCCTGTACCAACCTCTGTGTATCCAACCCAGGTCCCACCTCAGCTGTCTGAGGGGGACGCCTCTCTGCAGTAGGAGGGGCATCTAATGCGGTTTTACAGCCAGTGGAAGTCCATTACAGCGGATATATGGGTCATCAGAATTGTCCGAGAGGGATACTCTCCCAATTTCGCAGATTTCCCCAGTCCTTCCACCCAGACGGCAGCCCAGTCTGTCCGCCTCTCAGTCACACTCTCTTGCTTCTGAGATATGGGGCCTCTGCGGGAATTGGGCAGTAGAAGTTCCACAGTGGAACAGAGCACACCTTCCTATTTACATTGCTTCTGGTTCCAAGCTAACAGGAGGCATGCGCCATCTGTCAACCTTGGAAGGTTAAACAAGTACCTGCTCAGGGTGGAGTTCACTAAAACCTCTGCATTCAAGTATTCACTTCCTGGACATTTGGCTCCTACCTAGCCCATCCGGGCAAGAGACACAGGAGGTAGTTGCCACAGCTTCTCAGTTGTTCTCTTCAGGGGGTTTTCCGATTCGGGAAGGTGCAAGTTTCATCTTCCCAGTAGCTCCTCTTCTTAGGAGCCCTCCTGGATACCTCCAGGGCGTCGTTTTTTGTTCCAGTAGACAGGAAAAACAACATCTTCAGATGGCTTGTTACATCATGGAAAACTACTCTTTCGGACCTTTGTCGGTTGAGCGGATGCTGGAACTCAGGGTGTCCCCTGCAGCAAGCAGTGGTCTCCGACCACACAGCTACAGTTCTCTGTTCAAAATGACAGAGCCTCAGACAAAATCTCTCGTGGGGTGCTCACTGTCAAGACCTCCACACTCAGGTGTAGAGCCAGGAGGAACCTCATCTTTTCTTAAATTTCATAGAGATGAGAGCTGTCTTATAAACAAAGCCCTGAAGGATGCCCTCTGCCACAAAGTGATCCTGCTTCAGACGGATGACAGAGCTGTGATGTACTACATCAGCAAGCAGTGTGGGGCTCCCTCCAACCTTCTCTGCACAGTTCAGATTTCGTGCAGTCGCTTTTGCTGAGTGGAGCGGTTCAGATCTGCTCCGTTTTGCATCCTTTTTCAACGCGAAACTGCCTCTATCCTGCTTCAGAAATCCAGACCCTGGTGTTTCCTGTCAGGATGTATTTACTGCAGTAGACAAGACGCTCCCTGTATGTCTTCCTCCTTTTCCATTAATTCAGAGGGTGCTGCACAAGTTGTAGGCACGAGGGAGCAGGATGATTCTCATCATCCTAGACTGGCCTCAGCAGATATGATTGCATTGATCAGCAGTCTGTCAGAAGTTCCCCAAGACGACTCCCTCTACGAGCAGACCTCTGACACAGGGACTTTATCCACTATAACCTGCGTTCCCTTCATCTCCATGCCACGCTCCTCAGGAAATGGAAGTGGGCAAGATCTTCCCGGACATAAAGTCTCCACCACTCATTCACACTAATGGAATCTACGCCAGAGGCGCTAGGACCCAGCAGGAGCAAACTTTTCGAGACTGTCGGTGCCAGAGATGGAGCCGTGAGGAAGCGGCATCGTGAGCCGTGGCTCGTGCAGTAAAGACTGCCTCAGCGTCGACCCTCCAACCACCTCAGTTCCTTTTTTCCCGCCATCGAGTGCGCTTCAGTGACATCGCTCACCCGCCAGGAGCCAAACTTCAAACTAGCAGCATAGTTTTCAGTTTATTAGTTTGTAATTTATCTTCAAAAGTACAAAGTAGATTTTAATTAAATTTATTGATTAATAAAGAAGTCTGCAGCCCTCCATTGACGGAGTCGACCATGAGTGGGTCAGGTGACGGAAGGGAGACTTCGTATGAAAGCTGTTCAGTCAGCCGGGCTGGGTCCGGTCCGCCACCCTCCCCAGAGAGTGGGTCTGACAACAGACGGTCCAATGCTTGGGGAGATGGGAGGTCCCCCCAAAAGCATAAAAGGAAACGGTCCCATTCGCGGCACCGTTCGGCCTCGAGTTCTTCTTCAGCGCACAAGTCGAGAAAGAGAGTGAATCACTCGATGTCGCCTTCTGGTATGTTTGAGCGTCGACGGTCTGTCATTGGGGCTAGGCACCGGTCTCCTCCCCTATTGGAGTCACCGGTTTCTGGCTCCGGTGCCCGACCTCTTCGACATCAGAGCCCGTGCCTGCCTATTGGACGGGCCTCCAATGAGCAGTTTCACCAGTGGGCTGCTCTTATGAAGCAGTGGGCTCGGAGGTTGGTCCAGCTGCCTGACCCAATCACTCTGGGGCCTTTGGGCTGCTTGAGAGACTGGGTAGGGTGGTTGGAACTTCCTAGTCGCGTGGCGCCTTCTTCAGTGCGGTCGACTCTGTGCTCAGGTGTCCCCCACCTCACATGGCTGCAGTACAGGGGCCCACACCGATGCCTCTATCTCCTGTTAATTTTCCTCCTTTTCCTTCAAATCGCAGTTTTCAGAACCTTGGGACACTCTCAGAGCCATCCGCGGTGCCAAGAGCTCTGTTGGCGCCATCCACAGCGTCGGGGTCTCTGTCGGCACCTTTGTCGGCACCATGTGCTGGGCTGTTTCTGATTGCGCCAACTTCCTTGGGTTCAGCGCCATGTTCTTCATTGGCGCCAATGCTTGGTGCTGCGCCATCCAGCCTCCATGGCTTTTTGACTCCTTTTCTTTCTGATTTTCACTCCTTTCCTGTCCATACATTCCCACCCCGGACTGTCAGGAGATGATTTTCAGCCTGACCCACATCTTCGTCTTGGTGTTGATGTTGAAGGAGCAGGAGTTAATCCTGTTGCAGAGCCTGTGGTCAAAGACCTTTCCTTTAAGTCTCTGCTGAAAAATTTTAATTCCACTCTTTCTCTACAGACTACAGAAATCGATCCTGGGAAGCTTTTAAGACTCCAATACATACATGTCCCGGAGATCCCTATGGATTTAACTCCTCTGGTACAACCATCTTTTGAGACCCTTTCCTCAGATGGTGTGGAACAGTCCTGCTCCCATCCCTTCCGTGGCTAAGTCCATAGATAGGAAATACGCTGCTCCCAAGGATCGACCCATATTGGCCTCATAAGCTTTTGCTGATCCCATTGTAGTCATAGCAGAGAATGACAAGGCCGTCCTCCCTCAGGCATCCTCAGCCCGGCCTATCAATACAGAATCTCGTAAGATAGACACCTTAGGTCACGGAGTCTTTGCTGCCTCCATCCTGGGTATGCATATTACCAGCTACCAGGGTTATTTTTCTCAATATGAATATTTCCTTTGGCATTCGCTCAAGCAAATGGTAGAAGCTCTGCCTGAGTCGGAAACTAATTCAGAGCTACTTCACACCATAACCAGAGGCATAGAGTCCAATAACCAACAGGTTAAAGCTGCAGTAGACGCTTTCGATACTGCTTCTCAAGCAGTGGTGGCGGGCATTTGTTCCCATCGCCACTCCTGGCTATGTACTTCAGGCTTCACGAATGATGCCCAGCAGCAGGTCATGGCCTTACCCTTCGACGGTATGTATCTGTTCGACCCCAGGTAGAACAAGCTCTGGAAGCCGCACAGAAGACTAGGTCAGCTATTAAGATAGTTCTCGACCACATACATAGACTTTGACGGCAGATAAGGACCACTTGGCTCACCTAGCTCGCCCATTTCTCTCCTAGAGGATAAGATGCAGATCCTATTTAACCAACAGCCTATTTCTTCCCTACCCCCACAAAAATTGTCTTATGTCTGTCCCATGCATTCTTGAATTCTCCCACAGTTTTAAACCCCACAACCTCCTCAGGAAGACTGTTCCATGCGTTCACCACTCTCTCTGTGAAAAAATACTTCCTCACATTGCCCCTGAGCCGTCCACCCTCTGTCTTCAAATTGTGTCCCCTTGTTCTTGCACATCTCTTTTTCTGAAAGATGCTACCCTCTTGGACTTTGTTGATTCCACTGAGGGATTCCTCTCTGGGGGTGGGAGTGCCATTAAACTTCAATTTCATAACAGTTAGTCCTTTTGGGGCAAAGGCGGGGGGGGGGGTGCTTTAACAAAAGTCACACCCCACAGCCACAAAAGAAAACGCAGCAGAAGGCACAAACCCCCAAAGCGCCCAGTGCCGCCTTCTGAGTTCTCTGCCCGAGGGGGACTCTTACTCAGTAGTGGGAGGATGTCTGACTCAGTTCTACAACCGGTGGAAGTCTATAACATCAGACAAATGGGTCCTCTGGATAATCCGCAAGGGGGATTCGCTCAGTCTTTCAGAACCCCCCCCTCCAGGATCATCCCCCCCAAACGACAGCCCAGACTGTCGACAGTACAGTCAGACCATCTTGCTTCCGAGGTGTAAGGCCTTCTGAACAACAGGGCAGTAGAAGTAGTTCCGCCGGACCAACCAAACACAGGTTTCTATTCCCATTACTTTCTAGTTCCGAAGAAAACTGGAGGCATGGCCCATTCTGGATATCAGAAAGTTAAACAAATTCCTTCACAAGGAAAAGTTCAAGATGATATGTCTACGTACCCTTCTACCTTTGATTCATCAACATGATTGGCCAGCCTCCCTGGACATGCAGGATGGCTACCAACACATTCTTATACATCCAAAGCACCACGAATACCTGAGGTTTGTAGCGTTGGGTCAGCATTATCAGTTCAGAGTCCTGCCCTTTGGGCTGTCCTCAGTGCCGCAAGTTTTTACAAAGTGTTCTGCAGTTCTTGCAGCACATCTCAGGAAAATCAGAATTCAGGTGTTTCCATACCTGGACGACTGGCTTCTAGCAAGTCCTTCCAGGCAGGAAACTCTGGACTCTGTAGCCAAAGCTTCAGACTTCCTCATGTCCATGGGAGTCCTGCTAAAGCGCAACAAATCGCAGTTGCAGCCCTCCCAGAAACTCCTTTTCATAGGAACTCTTCTGGATACCTCCTGCGTGAAAGCTTTTCTTCCAGAGTTCAGAAGGAGCGATATCCTACAAATGGCCCGGTACATCAGAGAAAACAGCTCGGTTCGAGCTATCTCGATGCAATGGATGCTGGATCTCATGGCATCCTCAGTGTTCACTGTACCCTTAACTCATCTCCACATGAGAACCTCTCGGTGGATGCTCAGTACTCGGTGGTCCCCAGCCAGTAACCCTCAGTCCTTTCCCATCAAGGTGACAGCACCTCTAAAGAGGTCACTCACCTTGTGGTCACAGGAGAACAACCTTCTGAAAGAGTATCCCTTTGCTCCTCTGGATCATCAGATCTCTGTTACCACCGACGTGTCCCTGATTGGGTGGGGAGCTCATTGCCGGAAGCTCCACACCCAAGGTACGTGGACTCAGGACAAGTCCCAGCTCCACATAAATGTCCTGGAAATGAGAGCCGTCCTCTATGCAGTCGGAGCCTTGAAGGACATACTGTCACAAGAACATTCTCCTTCAAACGGACAACAAAGCAGTGATGTATTACATCAACAAACAGGGCAGTGCACACTCCTACCCATTATGCAGGGAAGCTATGAGAGTGTGGGAATGGTGCCTGGAGCACACGGCTCTAATCCATGTGGTTTACCTGCCAGGCATGCAGAACAAACTGGCAGACCATCTCAGCAGAATGGAGACAGATCCTCACGTGTGGTCTCTCGACTCAACCGTTATTCAGTCACTCTTCAAGGAGTGGGGAACTCCAGACCTGGACCTTTTTGCATCCCCACTCAATGCAAAACTGCCTCTCTTCTGCTCCAGAAATCCAGGACCTGGCATTTTCTGTCAGGATGCATTCAGGCTGCAGTGGACAAAACGCTTTCTATACGCCTTTCCTCCTCTTTCTCTAATTCAGAGGGTGCTTCTCAAATTCCAGTCTCAGGGAGACAGAATGATTCTCATTGCTCTCTTCTGGCCTCGACAGATATGGTTCCCGCTGCTCAACAGTCTGTCAGCAACCCTTCCAAAAGCACTTCCCCTTCAGATAAACCTTCTGACCCAGGGGCTTGTGGTCCATCCCAATCTGAAGGCGCTTCACCTTCACGCTTGGCTCCTGAAGAGATAGAGGAGAATAGGTTCAATGTTTCCCGCAGGGTTTCAGATATTCTCTTGGCTGCGCGTAAACCAGCCACTAGAAAAACCTACACAGCCAAATGGAAGCGTTTCTCTCTCTGGTGTGCAAAATCCTCTTCGAACCCTTTTTTCTGCCCGCCAAATAAAGTCTTGGAGTACTTCTTAGACCTCTCAAATTCAGGTCTGCAGTACTCTGCCGTCAAATTCATCTCTGTGCCATTTCAGCTTATCATGAACGGGTACATTCCTTGTCTCTGGCTCAGTTGCCTGTGATTAAGAGGTATCTTAAGGGCATTCTGCATACCAGACATCCAGTCGCAGCCTGGGACATTAACCTTGTGCTAGACATGCTCACTTGGAAACCTTTCGAGCCTCTAGCTACCTGCGGGTTGAAGTTCCTCACTTGGAAAACGGCCTAACTTGTGGCCATCACTTCGGCCCGTAGAGTTTCTGAAATACATGTTCTGGTCACAGACCCCCTGTACACTGTATTTCACAAGGACAAAGTTGTTTTTAGGACTCACCCTAAGTTTCTTCCCAAGGTTGTCTCAGAATTTCATCTAAACCAACCTTTAGTACAACCTACCTACTTTGCTAACTTCCAGAATGAAGGGGAACATATCCTGCATTCTTTGGATGTTAAGAGAGCACTGCGTTTCTATCTGGATAGAACAAAAGAAATTTGCAAGGCTCAACAACTGTTTGTTTCCTTCAGCGAGACCCGGCTGGGTCAACCTGTCGCTAGTAGGTGCATTTCAGCGTGGCTGGTAGCATACCTCCACCACTGCTATTCTATGGCACAGGTTAAGTTAGAAGGCAGAGAGTACGCTCACTTTACTAGAGCAGTCGCGGCATCTCTGGCAGAAATCCGCAACGTGCCCATTGCAGATATTTGCAGTGCGGCTACATGGAGCTCGGTGCATACCTTCATTAAGCACTATGCTGTAGATGTCCATGCCAGATGACATCTGTCATTTGGTAGGACTACTCTTGATGGACTTCTGTCCTAAGTATGTGAGCTTAGTTTCTCCTGCCGCCCGTCTCGGGGGTTTGTTAGCTCGGTACTCTCCCATTAGTGTGAATGAGTGGTGGAGACTTTATGTCCGGGAAGATATGGAAATTACATACCTACCGTAATTCTCGATCTTCTTAGATGAAATCTCCACCACTCATTTACACGCCCACCCACCATCCCCCGAGCTCACGTCTCTGTTTTTGGTCTTCACTCCCTCAATGGTTAGGCTGTGAAGACTGTATTGTTGACCCTTCTTACACAGGTCATTCAGACTATCTTATGTCTGATTTTGTTAGGTTAGACCTCTAGGTTAGTTACGCTGCACCTCCTCGGAAAAAAGGGTACTAGGTGGTTGGAGGGTCGATGCCGAGGTAGTCTTTACTGCACGAGCCATGGCTTCCTCACGGTTCCATCTCTGGTGCTGACCCTCTCGAAAAGTTCGCTCCCGCTGGGTCCTAACACCTCCAGCGTAGATCCCGTTAGTATGAATGAGTGGTGGAGACTTCGTCCAAGAAGATCAAGAATTACGGTAGGTACAAAATTTCCATTTTTTTTTTTAAGTTTCCCAAACTATTGCATACATCTTCTAAGCCATGCATAGGCCTTCCACCAGGAGGGCTTGCGCAGCTAGGTGGAAACCCTTCTCCTTCTGGGGTGCAAGTCCCATCTGGACCCTCTGATTGCCCACCATGTAAGGTGTTAGGGTGCCTCTTGAACCTGTTGAATGCAGGTCTGCATAACTCAGCGGTGAAGGTACTCCTCTGCGTGTTTTCGGTCTGTCGTGAGCCAGTAGACAGCATGTCACTGGCTCGGTTACTGTTAGTCAAGCTATACTTCTCCCGATTTACTTCACTAGCTCCAGAATGAAGGAGAGTGCTCCCTTCATTTCTCTGGAAGATGAGGGTTCTGCGATTCTGCATCAACAGAACGAAGAGATACACATCCAAGCAACTATTGTATCTTTCAGCATGCCTCGGCTCGGTCAGCCTGTTGCCACAACATGTATTTCGGCTTGGTTAGTTGCATATCTTCGACACTGCTAATCCATGGCACAAGTCAAGTTGAAAGACCGGGTTCACACCACTCTACTGGAGTAGTTGCAGCTTTCCTAGTGGAGATTTGTAATGTACCCGTTGTAGACTTCTGCAAGGTGGCGAGTCGGAGCTCTGTGCATACCTTTGTAAAAGCACTATGTTCTGGATGTCCATGCCAGACAGTTCACTTTCTTCGGCAGGACAGTCCTTGTGGACTTCTGTCCTGAGTGAACTCTGTTTCCTACCGCCCTACTTAGGGGTTTGATTTTCAGCTCGGTACTCTCCCATTAGTGTGAATGAGTGGTGGAGACTTTTAGTCCAGGAAGAGATGGAAATTACATACTTACTGTAATTCTTGATCTTCTTGGATGAAGTCTCCACCACTCATTCACACGCCCACCCACCATCCCCTGAGCTCACTCATTCTGTTTTGCTCTTCACTTCCTTGTTGTTCGGGCTATGAAGACATTATTAAATTGACCCTTCTTACATGGGTCATCCGGGCCTTCATATGCCCCGAAGTTAGGGTTAGGTTTTCTTTCATTAGTTTGTGCTGCACCTCCTCGGGCAAAAAGGTACTGAGGTGGTTGGCAGGCTGACGTCAAGATAGCCTATACAGCGCAAGCTAGTCTCGCGGTGGCGTGAATGCGCTGTCCTATCCCGGCACCAGCCCTCCTGAAGATTTTTGGCTCCTGCAGGGTCCTAGCGCTTCCGGCGTAGTCCCATTAGTGTGAATGAGTGGAGACTTCGTTCAAGAAGATCAAGAATTACGTTAAGTACATAATTACCATTTTCTTGTGCTGAGTCATATTTTTGTTTTAAAAAAATGACTTATCTGCCGACTCCTACTGTCAGCGAAGTGTAGAGTGCTGAGGAGCGTGAAAGCAGGGGATGGCGTAGAGATAAGGAAGATAACGGCAGGCACATGCGCCGCGCTAGGGAAACCAGGCACGTGTTATAATGACAGAATTACAACCCGGTTACCCTATGGGAAAAAATGATAACCAGTTATTATAAATATGGTTATGCTCTTGTGTTAAGATTGCATTTCTTTATCACAATCTTTCATAGTGCATGTGTGAAAAAGTGTCACACATGCACAGCGAAAGATTTTGATGAGAAACGCAGTCTTAACACAGGAGCGTAACTATATTCATAATGTCCCTATACATAGTGAATGTTCGATCTGGAACACTGTCGCTCTGATTTCGTCACACACTGATGTCAGCCATTTTAAGCATCTGCAAGAGAGCGGTGTTTAAATACATTTGTGTGTTCATTTTAAAGCTGAGAGAACTTCCTAAGATGCCATTTTTGAAGCAAACGGAGCACATCACTCTGTAGGTAAGACTCTTACCCACAACACTATATTTTTGAATTTCCAGATTTAGAATGACAGGAGAGCCTGTTTACTTGTCCTTTAAGACCAGAACTGCATACAGTACTCTAGGTGGGGCCTGATCAAGTGGCAGGATTACTTCCCTGATCTTCCCCTTATCAGTCTTCACCATTCATTACTGTTGGGTGTAAGCCAGAGGCGCGCACCTGCTTGGGAGCTTTTTTGTTTGAGAAGTGCATAGCTGCCCATGGGCTGGTGCTCTGTAGGCGCTCACAGGTTGGCAGTTAGGTGCTGCTGACTCCTTCTCCACCCCAGTTCTGTTACTTCAGCTGTCAAGGAAGCTCCTGCTTGCACGAGTAGAACAGAAGAAAAGTTGCGTCAGCAGCCTAGTTTGGTTCAGTGCTGTTTTCTTCGACTTCATTCGACAGTTCCTTCCATCCCGATTCTGAAGTTGCTCACCCGACATCGTTTTCACCCAGTAAACTCACTCCATTTATTTTTCCTCAGTTCCTACCGACAGTGCCGGGTCTCTTTGCTGTGATTTTTGTGAGTTTATTTCGACGCCATGTCTGGTTCGGGGTCTAGGAAGAAATCTAAAGCAGGCCACGCCCCAATGCATCGGTGCCCCTGTGGCCGGCATTACTCTGTTTCAGACCAGCATTATGTCTGCCTTCGCAGCCTGGGTCCCAACCGTGACATGGACAGCTGCAACGCCTGCTTCTCCATGGAAAGCTGCATATTAGAAATCCAGGCAGTTAAGTTGGCAGGGCCCCGCCGACGTTTGGAGGGCAGCGTCATTCTAGGGATGCCATGGCTAGAACTCTTGACCCTACCTCTGGGTCTGTACGGCCTGGTGAGGAGGAAGCCTCCTCATCGATTCGAGCCTTGCTATTGAGGAGGTTTCTTCTGCGATGCTGGAGGAACGGCTCGGTTCCCTCCAGAGCCGAGTCGGGAGCACCACTCCAGCAGTCATCCCCTCAGAGGTGCAGGCTCCCCCAGTGCTGTGGCTCACGGCTGCTGGGCCTGGCACTGGCAGACCCTCGGTGCCCCCAACCGGCATCATCTCAGATCCCTGTGCCGTTCGCGGTGCCGGTGATTGGGGCGGCACTACAGGTGGTGTCATGTCCTGCAGCAGTGCCGTTGGTAGAGGGGCTCCTGGGGTCGCCTGTTTGGTGGTGTGCCTAGTCTCCTCCTCTTCAGAGAGAGATGACCTGCTGACCGACCCAGATTGGCAGCCTGATTCCTCTGAGTCAGGGAGCCCCCCTGGACATAACACCAGACGCTCCGATGCTCATCCTTCAGTGGCCCCAGAGGCTGCAGTCTCCGCGTGCCCCCACGCCGATGCCAGCATTGTGGGCCCGGCAGTGGATAGTGGTTCTGGGGTCGCCAGGTTGATGGTCTCAGCGACCAGGGCAGCTGCCAATCCTGGTGCTGCCCTGGCTACTGGGGCTAGGATGGGGGCCTCCTCTCTCGGCCCTCCCTCAGGGGCCGGCAGGATTGAGGGCCCCTTTAACACTAGGCACGAGGAAGAGGATTGGCCTCAGAGTCCGAGGGGTTGGGAGGGTCGGGGTGAAGCATGGGGCTTTCTCCACTACTCCTTCGGGGGTGGGAGGGAGGGACCGCAGATTTAACCCCGCCTCCTCCTCTGAGAGTGCAGAGGTGCTTTTTAGTGGGCAGCTTGGGGTTTGCCCTTCTGGAACCATGCACCTTCCCCTCACGGGTCTCCTTCTTTGGCTTCTCCTCCTCCTCCCTGCTCATTTCTCCTCCCTCCTTTCTTGGCCTTAAAGCGTAAAGATTTAAACCAGGAAAAAAAAGAACTTTTTTTTCTTTTCTCTGAATGAATCCACGTCTCTGAAAGAGAGGGGAATGAGTAGGATTTATTTCTGTCCTGAGGGAACTCTTTCTGATTGCCCCTGAGGCTGACCTCTTGGCTCCTTCTTAAGCCATGTTGTTCAATTAACAATTAAAGAAGCCGTTCCTTAGATGGTTCGGTTCCTTTTTCTAGGTCCCCTCTGGCATGTCTGAATCTCCTATTTGCGTTAGCCTCTGCTAAGTTAAACGCTGTCCTGGCACTCCAATTGCCTTGAACTGGTAATCTTCTTTACCTTGCCTCTGGGGAGTCAGACTGAGTTCCCACTCTGTTCTTTCCACAAAGGGTGCCCTCTGTAGGGCTTCAAATACAACCCCTCTCTCCACACACATCTGTGTTAGCACGTAACAGGGTGCTAGTGGGCTTCCTTCCCCTTCTTAGTTGGGCGCTCTCCTTCCGAACAGATTTCTGCCTTGGCAGTCTGTGAGCTCTCGGCTGGAGTGTAAGGGGTTGGGGATGGCAGGAGGTGCAGAGAATCAGCCTTTTGTATACTAAGCTGTGCAAAAGGTTCAGTTGAACCTTCTTCACCAGTTTTTGCTAAGTGGGATCCTTGCTCCCTCTCCTTGAATCCGAGCTTACGAGCCTACAAGCCAAATTTTCACAGCCTGGCAGAACTTCTCCCTCCTCCTAACATCTCTTTCTCTTCTTCTTCCTTCTCCTCTCTCTTTCCCCTATCTGTTCCTCCCTCGGAGCCACCCCAGGAGTGAGGCCTGTGGTCCCATAGGGTAGGTTCTCCTCTTTCCTGTCCTCTATCGGCTTATTCCTTTTTCAGTTTATATCCTTTCCTTCATCTATCCCTTGGCTCTCTTGCCTCGCTCTCCTTTTTTCTCATTATTATTTCGCCTCTCCGGCTAACAGAACTGGGATGGAGGAGAAGTCTGCGGCGCCTAACGGACGCCCCTCGTACACCATGTAGTACGTCACTCAGGGTGGCCTGCTGGCGCCACTCCTCTCCAAAAACTTCCTGCATGGTGCATTACCAGTTTATACCTAAGCAGTAATGAATGGTGAAGATACAAGAGAAGATCAAGAATTACAGTAGGTACGTAATTTTCATTTCTGTAGTCTCCTGTATCGTATTTTGATTATCTTCCCCTTGGATTAAGGATATATTCAATCTCCAAAAGGTTTTTTACCTGATGGGTCCCAGCGCTAACTTAATATATATGGGAGAGTGATCAGAAAGGGTTATGTTCCCCCAACCAGGAGTCTCTACACAGCCCCGTGAGCTCCTTGGAGATCAAGAAATAGTTCAGACGCGAGTAGGTCTGGTGTGCCTGTGAGAAATAAGTATATTGCCTGGCTCCTTTATGCAGCTACCTCCAAGCATCTACCAACCCCATTTCACTCATCAATTTTCCCATCTTCTTAGTCACCCCGTTCTCCTGTCTTGAGGTCTGCAGGGAGGCATCCATACTGGGGTTAAGTCTAAGATTGAAGTCTCCACCCCCAATCAGGTGACCCTCTGCCCAACTCGACACACCCATTAAAATCTTCTGATAAAGGGAGAAGTCTGAGCCAGGGGGAGCATAAACTGAAAGCAAAGTTATTATTGCACCATTTTACGGCCCCTTTAATCCCACATATCTACCCTCTTTATCACTTATTGTAGCCATTGCTATCTTATGAGGGGCCGAAATGGTGACACCCCTTCTTCTACCTTTGTTATACTCTGATGATACTGCCTTCTGATATCCAAATTTACCTAATTTGTCATGCTCCCCCTTATTCATATGAGTCTCCTGTAACATTATGAATGCAGCATTTGATTTTTTCAGAAAAGACGTAATTCGGCTGCGCTTTATAGGGTTTAACATTCCATTTACATTGTACAATATAATTATTTCATTCTGATCCATTATATTGCCCTGTTATTTCAGCTTTTCTCCTCCTTCTTCTCCTTCTAGTTCTTAAGCTAGACCCCCTTCCCTGAACTCTGTGTATCTTAAGCCAGCATGTTCCAAGCCCTTTAATCATGTATGGGTAATAAACAAAAACAATAACACTCAACCACAACTGTGACAGGCTCCCCTTGCATTGAGGAGTCCATCCCAAACAGGTAACTCTAGTACTTCTAGTTGTGGGCTTTCGGTGTACCATGGTGTTGGGTACTCTGCTTCCAGCTTTTTAAGGCTATGTACTAGTGATTTTATCCCACAAAAGTGACTTCCAACTGTGGAGATCCCCAAACAAAACAGGATTTCTATATCTGGCCTCTTCCCCTTAAAAGGAAAAGGGGTACCAGAATAGGGAGATGGAGTGAAGAAACCCCTCCCTGCCACACTATCTGTGGCTCTCCCCAGGAGCCTTAGATGGAAACTATTACGCTATCTTAGCTGATTTAACAGCTATTTCTGGCGTCTCCAAATCCCAAAACTCACCCACAAGGGCCACTAATGAGCTCTCTTGTGCAAGAAAGAACCCTGTGCACTTAAGGTTCCCCCCGCTCCCCAGGAGCTCCAGTCCCATCAGGTACTATTCTTGTAATTAAAAACTGCTATGATCAGCCTAAAAATCATGAAGGCAGGAAAAACATTAAGTTCAAAAGAAGACATCCAGTTCTAGTCTTATAGTTCCAATGCATAGTAAGTCTCTGGCCCTATTGTTGATGGAAAGCAAATTAAAAAACATTTGCCCTGAGTATTTACACGTGCAAAACAAATCAGAATGGGCTTTCCTTCACCTTAGTCATTATAGATATTATCCTTCTAAACTGCCTTCCAAGTCTATGCGCCTTGTATTCAGATGGGTTTAACAAACCTGCATATCTCAGGTCGAGTAAGTGTCTCAGTTGAAAAGGCACTCATTTGCACCTCCGTAGGCCATGGACAGAAAAAATAAACCAGGTATTTTGGAGAAGCCACTGAAGAATATCAGAAACAGACAGGGTATTAGATGTTTTCAGTCCTGCTTGTCTTTGCTTCGATCTCTCTCATTTTCCTGCACTTTCTGCATGAGTGCTCGGAAGGCCTGGAGGGGAGCCAGTGATGACATACTAGCTCCGGGACCTCTTCTCCTGTTGCTCATTGCCACCAACCAATTAGGGATGCCGCCCAAGTCCTGCTGGGTTTTGGAGTTTTGCTGGGCCTGTTCCTGCGCCTCCATCAGGCTTTTCTCCACGAGGGCCCATCTGGTATCCTCAGGCGTGTCGTACATTTTCACTCCCTCTGACCCAAAAAATCCACATCCTGGCGGGCTACAGTGTATGGAAGTGAATTCCCTTTGCTCTAAGGATTTTCATGATGTCCACATATTTAAGTCTCTGATGCTGTGTTTCGGGAGGGAAGTCATGATCAAAAATGAGACTGGTCAAGTAGGTCACTTCTTTTTGCTTCCAAGTTCTAGCTAACACATCCTATTTTACTTTATAGCTATTAAATTTTATGATGACGGTTCGTGGTCTAGAATGTGGTGTAGAAGGTTTCGGCTGGAGGGCTCTATGGACTCATTCAATACCCAGCTGATATCCAGGTGGAAGCCGTAGTACATCTGCCAGTAAGTCAGTCATAAAATCGGTCATGCGTCCTGTCTCAGAGTCTTCTGGAAGCCCATAAACTCTAATGTTGTCCCGTCTTGAACGAGTCGGTACACTTTTCCTGTAATTGCTCTGTGTGACTGATTGGAGCTTGCGCTATGAGGCCTGTTTGGGTAGCTCCATCCTGTGTCACGGACACCCTGTTTTCTACTGTTTCAACTCTGCTCAAGCCTGGACGTTTTTTGATTGAGCTGTCGAAATTCGAGTTTAGTTTCTGCACTCATCTCCTTGATTTCTTTAAATAATTGCTGGAATCTAGAGCATGAAAGATGTTCATTTTCATCTTCCATGTCTGCCATACTCTCAGGGGAAGGGCTTCGACTGCTGTCTCTTCTATGAGGACGTGATCCGATTGTATCCTGCTTGCCAGCCTTAGTTTGTTGCTTTATTTTACTTTAGCGATCTTTTATATGTCCATGTCTTGCCATATCCGATGTTTTGGTTGCAGTATTTGGTAAATTTAGCTTTTTAAAGCCCCTGGGGATGGGAGCTGTTCTCAGCAAACTGCAGACTGTTCTGTGACATCACCGGAAGTCCAGATTTTCTTCATTTCCAACCCTATTTATTTATTACTGAGCACACTTGAAGACGTTCCTTGGTGTTTCAAATTCCTATTTTTCTGGTGCACCAGAAAAGGTTTTCAGGGCTGTTTACTGTCATAACCACATTCTTAAATCTATGGAAGCATTATCAGAATAATGAGTTATCCAATTATGTCATGTCCAGCTAAGAATATACAGGATGACAGCAAGGAAATTAACTCCCAAAATTGTAGCCATCTGCATCATTCAAGGTGCTTTACGTGCATGTCTGTCTTTGGTTACTCTCTTCCTTTTATAATTAAATCCTTGTCATTCTACATGTACTTTTGAATTGTTTGCATAACTTTCTGGCAAGTTTTTATTTTTCTTTTGGGATATTTCAGTTATTTTTGTTCTGAGCTGACCACCTCTGAAACTGCAACTTTGAAAGCAGATATTTTGGGGGTTGCTGTGGAACCTGAGTAAGATGGCATCCTGAATTTAGCCCTCCGCTCATGGAACAGACTACAGGGGTTCAAATATATATTTATAGGCGAGAATAGGTCTTTCCAACTCATCAGTAAGCTGTAAGAGAATATTGGGAACAATATGGGATGAAAAGATAAAGCGTCGTACGAGGGCACAAAATTGAAAACAACTGCGGGAGCCCCAGTTACAAGAGCGGCCCCGGAGGAAGTGCCCGATGGAACCTGAAGTGGAAACTCTACAGTCTTTGGGGGTTAAAATTAAATGATTAATCCAGTCAATCTCTGGGCTAGCAGATAAATTTGACTCCCTCGCACACTGTGTGGTGATCTTAGAAACAACGGTCACTTCTGTTCAGATCGCCACAGTGGGAGCTGGAAAACGTGCTGACGCAGCATTAGGAACAGCAGCCACCTTAACTAAGGAAAATACCCACCTTCATTCCCAGCTTGAAACTCTGGAAAATCAAGCACACCCCTCAAATATTCACCTAATTGGAATACTGGAAAAGAGTGTGGGAGAGCATCTCTCTTTATTTCTAATGGACTGGCTGGCTCAACAGTTGGGAGACGAGGTTGCCAGTTGCCCGATTCTGATTCAAAAAGCTTATCGGGTGACCCCATGAAGTAGGCCAGATGATCCAGAGGCTCCTTGAGCCATCATAACAATTACAGACGGTGTGGCAGTAGGGATTTCCTTTTGGCCTTAGCTCGTTAGAAGGGGCCATTACTTCAAAACGGACAAACTGTGCCGTTATATACAGACATGAGTTATGCAACTCGTCAAAAAAAGAAGAGCTTTGGCAGGGTTCGTACCATGCTTCAGGAAGCCAAGATCCCACATGGCATAATGTTCTCAGCCCATATACGGATCATTCACAACGGAAAGGTGTTTGTTTTTTTCAGACACTACAGACACATTGAAATGAGCCCAGAGAAACACTTCCACTCCATCACGTTCTGTGGACCGGCAAGAATCATCCTCAGAAAATGAACTCGCTTGAATTTGGCTGCTTGGTGGGTAAGTGGCCTGCCCCAGATAAGATCTTTTTTTCGCTCCACACTCTAGTTGCTCTGTCAATTTGGATAACCGTTTTGCCTGGGGTATCATAGGGGGCCTTCCACCATGTATTTTATGAGGTTCTTGTTTGTGTGACATTTTTGAGCTACAGTATTATTGCTCTGATATACACCATTCATTGTTTCATGAGTTATTTAGTGCTCAGGCTATTTCTAATTGCTTAGTACTTATAAAGGTACCTGTCAGTGGAAAAGCATACTAACTTTCTCCTTCTCTCTAAGTATGGAGCGGGAGTATTATGGACATTAAGTTATGACTTTGCTCTTTTGGACTTGAAACATGCTACTCATGGGCCATTTTACACAGCATTGGATATTTTTAGTATGCACTATATGAGATATGTCTTTGCTTCCTCCCATATGTCATATCTGTATTGCACCAACCTCTATATATATATATATATCTCACGTGTATTAAGAGGAGTGGCGTCCTCAATGTTTTTTCTGTTCTGAATGCATGGTGTTCAAAGTATTGTTTATATGTATTTATGTTAAACCAATAAACAGAAATTTAAAACAAAAAAAGAAAGCAGATGTTTCATTTTATTTTATTTGTTTATTTATTTGATGACTGGGTAGGTACACTGATCCGAGGCACCATTTCATGTAAGACCCGGGCCATCAAGATGGCATGTGACGGTACAGTCAAAAAGCAACATACAGGTCAAGAGGTACATAAAGTGCGGACAGAAGATTATGTATAACAGTTTGTACAGGTACAAGCCACACAGCTATACAGAGAAAGCAACAAGCAACAAACAGCTGTCTAGTTCCCCAGTAATCTACTCAAACCCGTGACCCAATAAGGAATGACATTACAGTTAAGCCCACAGTTTGACTACCCAGGCCACCTCCTCAGGTGGAGTGTTCCACTTAGACACCACCCTTTCCGTGAAAAAGTGCCCCCTCATTTCTCTCCTGAATCTTTCCTCCTCCAATCGCATACCATGCCTCCTCGTGTCTCTCCTGTCCCTCAATTTAAATATTTCCTCCATTCCAGTCTTTTTTATACCCTTCACGTATTTGGAGGTCTCAATCATATTGCCCTGATCCCTCCTTTCCGTAGGGTTTGTCTTCCAGTCCCTGGATCATCTTTGTTGCTCTCTGCTGTTCCCCCTCAAGTAATCTTATTTTATTTCTTCATTTGATAACCGGGTTGGGACACTGATCCGAAGACCTTTTTCAGGCCCAGCCCGAGCCAGATACTAGCAAGCAACATACATACCAACAATTACAACACAACAATACAAAGCAAAAGAAACATAGTAACATCATGTACAAAGTATATACAAACAGTGAACCGCGGGTTCGACTAAACAGGTATAATACAGTAGCATGGAGGGTGCAGTGGTTATCACTGATACAGTAAATACACTGTAGAGAGCACAACATACATCAAAAAGGGCAACTGAAATGTGTACATCTAACATCCTTCTTCAACTATGGACGCCAGTGCTGCACGCAGTACTCCAGGTGTGGCCTCACCAATGACCTGTACAGAGGCAGGATCACCTCCCTTCTCCTGGATGTGATTCCTCTAGCAATACACCCCAGCATCCTGTTGGCTTTAGCTGCTGCCTTCCTGCACTGTACTGAGTTGTTCATTTGCCCTGTTATCACCTCAAGATCCTTCTCCTCCTCCTCAGTAGTGGCTAACTGTATCTCCCCCCCCCCCCCCAACTAATAGCACCTCCTTGGGTTCCTTGCTACGAAGTGCATAACTTTGCACTCCTTAGCACTGAACCTCAATTGCTAAGTGTCTGATCAGTCCTCCAGTTTAGCCAGATCATCCTGCAACCCCTTCTACCCTACTGTCATCCACCACCACTCCAAACTTGGTGTTGTCTGCAAACAGACTGATCTTGTTCTTAATGCCATGTGAGTTGTCTGCTCTGAAGATACCAAATAACACCGGGCCCAGTACAGAGTCCTGCGTAACCCCGCTTGTCACAGTTCTTGGAGTTGAGAGTTCCCTTCCCACCACTACCCTCTATTGCCTCTCCTGCAGCCAGTTCTCGATCCAGTTCACTGTCTTTGTCTCTTCCCCCAGGTATTTCAACTTACTAACCAGCCTCCCATGTGGCACTTAATCAAACACCTTACTGAAGTCCAGATACAGGATATCCACTGCATGGCCCCTGTCCAGTTCCCTAATCACCCAGTCATAATATTCAACCAGGTTGATCTGGCAAGATCTACCAGAGACAAAGCCATGTTGCTTTCCATCCTGAAGTCCATTATCTTCCAGAAAGGTTACCAACCTGTCCTTAAGGATTGTCTCCATTAACTTTCCCACAATGGATGTGAGGCTTACTTAGTTGCCCGAGTCATCCTTGGGACCATTTTTGCAGAGGGGCACCTCATGCGCCATCCTCCAGTCCTGTGCTATGCTCCCTGTGTCCAGGGAGGTATTGAATGGAACTGTCAATGGCAGTGTTGTAGATGGTGTCGAGTCTAGCAAGGTTGCAACTGGAGGTTTGGGCATAGGCAAAAAAAGCATGACAGTCTCTATATTTCTTTCTTTTGCTGTATTCACGTCCATGTTCTGCATGTGTCAAAAAAGGTATTTGAAAATGACATGGGGTTGAAATGCTTTTATGCATAAAAACATACCAACATTGTCCCCATTTGTGTGAATGTTAGTTCAAGAGGGTGTCATAGTATAGGTAATTTACTGTTTATTTTCAAATTTGTGGAAAAAGTGAAGCAAACATCATGACAAATGATGTGTCCTTGTTTCACTTTTTCTTTCACACTGCTGTGGACACTTAAAACATTGATGTTATAACTACATAAATCAGTCTGACTGCATGGATTTTTTCCAAAAAGAGAGAGAGATAAGTCTCACCATGTAACTTAAAAACAAGCATGGCAACCCAAGTTTTTTGTTGTGGATTTTAAAGGTTTAGATGGCCATCATGTACTGGGCAAAAAAATTAAGATGCTTTGCTCAAACACCAGGTACATCCTAAAGGCACATGAAAGCAGAACCCTTCAAGTACTGGGAGTCTACTAGTGATATCATACACTTGTATAGTCAGCCCTGAGTTGTTGCCCAGGAGACGGAATTTGAAATGTAGTAAATTCAAACTCTGCACTGTGATCATGCCCCTATTTCAGTCCTAGTGGCTAACTTTAGTTCTAAATTTGTTTGATTTGCTTAAAAGAACATTGTTAGTTTATTTTTCAATGCTCTGCCTTAATTTAGTGGTTTATCAGTTTTTTTTGTTAAATTAGCATTTTTAGTTAGTTCCCACGCCGTTCCCTGTTTCCCGATTTGATGGCTTTAAGTAAAATAAAAAAAAAAAAAAAAAAACAGTTTTTGATAAAACATATTCAGTTGGCTTTGTTTTAGTGGTTACACTAAATCGAGAAGACAACCTCTGAAAATAAAAATTAGTTTTTTTTTTCCCTTGAATCGGCATGACTGAAAGGCCTAAAACAAAAACAGGTCCAACAGGATTTAAAATGTGTAAATCCTTTGACTAGGCTTGAATGATGATTTTATTAACTGTTCTTTACAAAGGTTTTTGCCCTAATACACAGAAAAAGATGGCAGGAAAAAGAGTCTTTTTTCAGCTCCATCATCCACTTCCATGTCCTTACAGTGTTCTCCAGTCTAAAGCACTCACAGAATCTTCAGTGGGAATACCCCTGATGGTGGAAATGCACATCAAAAGGTCTCTCACTCTTGCAGAGATCCCTGACTTCAGGAGGGGCAGAACATGGTGCAAACAGCTATCTCTGTCAAAGGAGGCCGTTATCGGACATAGTAAAGAGCACAGAGCATCCATTTGGTGGAGCTCTGAAGATGCTGATGGCAAGAAACATAAGAGGCATTCTGACCAGCCATTGCCTACAACATCTGGGAAGAGGAAGAACAAGCAGAAACGCACAGTGCCCTCCCCATCCCCGAAAGGGATCAGAGACGTCTGGCTCCAGATCTAACGGTGTCCTTTTTGGTGAGCATAAAAAGGATGTAACAGTTTTTCTAGGGACGTGGATATGTTGTTCTGTCTGCACGTACTGGCATTGTCCTTTCTCTTTAAGATGTACCAGAAAGTCTTCAAGCTGGCTCCTCCCACCCACCTGGGTGGTAACTGCCTCAGCTCCGTGATGCCAGATCTTCCTTTCCGCTGAAAGAAGCTGGTTCCCTCCTTACTGCTCACGCGTTGATTAGGCTGTAGTGCTTCAGATCTTCAGATTTACTTACAAAACTTCAACTCTTAGAGTTCAGTCTTCAGCTCAGTCTTCAATTGCAACCGCGATGGACAATAAGTCTGCTTCTTGGTTCTGCTGGTGCCCTTGTGGGCAGACGATGTCCAGGACCGACACTCATAACACGTGCGTTTACTGCCTGGGGTACGGCCACGTTACCCAGGCCTGTGACTTTTGCCACTCATTTCACCCCACCGTTCTGGAGGACTGTCTCACTCTCCTAAAGTTGGGCCGGCCGGCACAACAGAACATGCCGGTCAAATCTAAGGATGCCCATTGGGTGGTCTCAGCGGCTTCAGGGTCCGCCAAGCAGCATGCGGCCTTCGAAGAGGCCCATTTCTTCTCAGCATCTGCCTTCATGCCGCTTCAGCTGGGCTCGATGTTCACGGGTTCCTTCAAGGAGTTGTGCCAGTCTCTGCTGACCCTCAGTTAGGGACCCTCTGGCAAATCCATGTCTAAGAAAGAGTCCAAAAAGGAAAAAAAAAGGACTTGTCATCGGTCATGGGATCAGGAGCGCTCTTATTCAAGGACCTCAGATTCCCACGGTTCTCCGGATTTGACTTCAGTCGAATCCTCTGCCTTGACCGCTGGCTCCACGGTGACCCCATCGACCAGCGTCTCAGCCAACAGGTCCGAAGTCCCAGACGAGATTTTTATGCAGTCAACCGACCAGTTATCGATTGATGAGGCTGGCACTTCCTTGTCTAGGATTCCGGTCCTAACTTACACCGTTGGAGGGACAGATCAGTCCGCTGATCCACCACTTTTGTTCCTGGAACTGGATCAGGAGGAGTCTCTGCGATCGCCGACTCCCTCCAAACCCCACAGCCATCCCCCCCCCCCCGGTGGTCGAGGTCTTGGTCTTCCTCCTGTGGGTCGATCTGGTCCCACCGACATTGGCGCTCCCACTCTCGGCACCATGGGAAGCAGTGCCACCACTACTCTTCATCCTCGGGTGAGGAGAAGCTTCAACACAAGTTGCGTCAGCGCTACAAGGACTTGATTTTTTTAATTATTAGCATCTTGGATTAATACCTTTGAGCCAACAGCTCATTTACAGAGGTTCCACAGCACGGTGTTTACTGGCACTAAACCGACCCTGATTTCCATGCTGGCCATCACCTGGCTGTCACCTGAAAGGCTGATGCTGTCTCCCTTGACGGAGCTGACAAAAACGGTCCCAGCTCAACCAACCCCAGCATCTCCACCAATCATGGTAGAACCGCTGGCTAAGCAGCCACCAGCTGGTGCTCCGACTAAGGAGTCTCGACCAGCCAAGGGCTTCCCCATCAGCTGTCGGTCACCGTAATCCCTGACTGTCTGTGGAGGGTCACTGGGGACTCGGGCATTCGACCACTCTTTAATGACTCCTCAGAGTCTGAAGGGTCCTCCCTGCACACCTGTCAATTCAACGTTGAATCTCTGGGGATCTCTCGATGGATGAAGGCCTATCTTCTTTCATGGGGTTCTCCGCTTGATCTCCAAGTCGACGGGTATGCAGATGTAGCCTGTCCAGAAGCGGGCTTGTTACCCATTGACCAAGATCCTCGACCAGGGAGACTCTCTCCGACGGAGGCTTTCTCAGTGGCAGAAGCCATCGTTGGCCCTGCCCTGGAGCTTTGGCAGCGCCCTGCTTCCTGTCCTGTGCCTTCTGCTCAGATGGCCGCAAATACGTGCTGCCACTGGCTACCTTTCGGGATTCACAGAGTACCCCTTGGCTGAGGGCTTGGTGGCCAACTCTGTGTTTAGGTGCTCCGGCAACACCAGGGATGTTGACAAGCCACTGGAAAAGTAGTCCCAAGAAGTTGGACCATGCGGCTAAGAAAGTCTACGCTGCCTCCTCGCTTGGTCTCTGCCAGGTGAGTTTGGCCCTTATTATGGCCCACTTCTCCCATGCCCTGCTGGGCAGTTTGAGTGAGGTCCTTCCTCATTTGCCTGCTGACCTCGAGACCACAGTCAAATATGTACAGGACCAGGGCCAAGCAGTAGCCAAACAGCTCCAGACAACCATTGACAGTGGGGACACCTATGCCTGCTCAGTGGTGGCCTCAGTGGCCATGTACCGCAGGGCTTGGCTGAGGATCTTGACCTTTACAGCGAACACTCAGCACAAGCTGGCAGATGTCCCTTTCTTGGGCACCGACTTATTCGGTGTCGAGGGCCATCTCATCCACATTGAGAAGTCCATCCCCACCTTGGACTCCGTGACATCTGCCCAGAGGGACCCCAAGGGCCTCCTCCTCCAAGCAGCAGCAAAAGAGGAAACCCTTTCTGTCCACCTCCACTCCTGTGGCCAAACTGGTCCAGCCCTAGGCTAGGCAGTCAGCTCAGGCCTGGCGACCTCGGCCAAAGTCAGTAGCCTCGGTTGCCCATGCCTGGAGGGAGAGGCACTGGTGGCACCTCAGTTAAGCCCTCCTCCTCCAAGCCTGCCCAGTGATGGGATGAGAAGTGCCTCCCTTATGCCTTTCACACCTTCCCTGTGTCCTGTGCTTTTTCTGCCGTTATTGTTCCTGTACATCATCTTCTTCGATGACCTCCACCAAACGGCACCCCTCCAAGTGTGCCTGCGGCAAACAAATCCAATCCGAGGACGGTCACTGATTCTGCCTGCTTGCTGTGCCTAGGCCCCGACCATGACACCCAGGCCTGCCAGCAGTGCCAAAAGTTCAATAGCATGACGAGGATCTGCCATCAGGAGGCTCTCCAGGCCTTCCTCACAGAGCAACATTTGGCCACTATGCAGAGAGATTCCTCTTCAGGGAGAGGTTCTTCCCACCATAAATCTTCAGGGAAGCATAAGGAGAAGCGGAAAGAGAGAGAAAAGGAGAGAGCTCCCTCAAGATCCATATCTTCAGGCTCCCAGTCTGCCTCCAGGGGCAGTTCCAATTCTGCCTCCCAGGTGACCTATTCCCCTTCCAGGCTAATGGTTGTAAAAACTCCGCCCTGATTCGGGCGTTAGGAGCCAAGGACTGTGGCTTCGGGTCTTCAGGCCCCACCCTGAAGCCACTTAAGGTCCAGCCACCTGATTAGGCCTCAGGCCGGCACTCTGACCTCGGTAAGGGACCGAAGATCTCTCACTCCTGGTCGGCCTCTGTCTCTGGTGCCGACTTCCGGGATAGATGCAAGACCTCAGGGCACCCCTCCAGGAGATCTGCCTCTCAGCTACCCAGGCCAGCCAAGCCGTCGTCGGATATTACTTGTATGTTTTTTCCTCACATCGTGATGTTTATTTCGTGTTTGTGATGAACTGTATCCATGCACATTTACGACTTGCATACTTGTCAATTACTTTATCACAGTTCTCAACGTTAACCTGTTTGTTTATTGTCAATTACTTTGTTATCCCTATTATCAATGTTAATCTGTTTGTTTAACTTACTGACATGGAACTTCTGTAAATGAGCTCTTAGCTCAAAGGTATTTCTAATGAGACTTTAATAAAATAAAAAATGAAATAAAATCCTCGGTATTTTATACCATAGTATCTTTATGTGGATTGTAGAATAGTTCACGAAGCTTTAAAACTTGCATCCAGGGCCTTCCAGGCTCCTCCAGCTACTATGACCATGCAAAAATTGAACTGTTAGCACCTTGCTACAACACAGCAAGTGCCAGAACAACATCAAGTCACTAATGAAATTTTCTTTCCCCTTTTCAGTATTTGGAAGAGGAGTATCGTAAAGGAGCTCGGGACGATGACCCAATGCCCCCTGTTCAGCCATATCACTATGGATCTCATTATTCAAACAGTGGAACTGTCCTTCATTTCCTCGTTCGATTGCCTCCTTTCACCAAAATGTTTTTGGCATATCAAGGTACGATATGGTAGTTTGATTAACAGAAACAACAGTGCAATGTTGAGAGGGGAAACTTTTGACCTTTTTTCCACATAACTTTTGATTTGATTTGGTTTCTTGATCCTCCAATATCACCAGCATTTAAGTAATTTCTTAAATAAAGGGGCAGCCACAGGTAAGTAATAATATTCTGCATGTAGATTTATCAATCAATCAATCAAATTCTTTATTTATCCAGACGAACACCATTGAGCAAGCTCTTTTACAAGGTGGACCTGCATTACACAAGTCAAGTAACAATGCATTTGTATACAGACAAATAGACAGTAGATGCAAGAGCACAGCAGTACAGGTAGACCTGCAATAGACAGGATAAGTAAATATACATTTGGGTTCAGGTAAAAGACAGTCGGTAAGGGTATACATAACAATAGGGTTGCAAGTCAGTAAAAATTTATACCAGATACAACAACATACATGTTTTAGTATTCCTGTAAGGTAAAGGCATTATAGTCCAGCGAAGAGATTAATTGAAGTGGATGCTACAAACGAAGAGACATACAGTCAGTTTAAAAGACCCAGGCTTATCAAGGGAGACATGTGTCGGGAGAAGTGGGCAGCCAGTGGTGGGGGGCTGGAACTGAGATAATACTAGGAGCGAAGGAATGAGATGCTGTGGGTATACAAGGAATAGGTGGGTGAGGAGGGTGACATTTAGGGCGGTAGATAAGTAGGTGGCTCAGGGACAAGTTATGCACTGATACAAGAAGGAAGGAGGATGGTAAAGCAGGGAGGATGTGGAAGGGGGTGTAAGTAAGCTAGGATCATTGGAAGCAGTTGCAGGCTTCTGTAATGTATTTTGAGTATAAGGTCTTAAACACAGTGAGACTAACAGGAGTCCTCCATTTCAGTGATTTCTGTAACACATTCCAGAGTGACGGTAAAACAAATCCTATGCCAGCTCTCCCAAAACGCGTTAGGCACTTTCAGAGAAATCAGTGAACAGCTTCTTAGGGCATAGGTTCCAGGCATATTGAGAGTCAGGCAATCAACAGTGTACTGCAGAAGTTTGCCAGTGATAGCTCTGTATATCCAGAGAGCTGCATTTTTATTTTGTCTGTAGTATAGGGAGGTGCAACATACGGCCGCATATAAAGAGCAGTGATGGGTGGAGAAGGGGAGACCAGTGATGAAGCGCAGGGCTCTGTGGTAAAGTATGTCCAATTTACCGAGGTATGAAGTAGCACATTGGCTGTATATAAAGTCGACGTAATCAATTAGGGAAAGGAACATAGACTGAACTAGCTGTTTCTTGGCCTCTGTAGTTAGTAGGCGGTTTAACCTGAAGAAGAGACCTAGTCTCTGCCTCAGTTTTTTTAACAAATCCTCCAGGTGGTCTGCAGAGGAGAGCATGAAGTCTAGCCAGACCCCCAGGTATTTGAATTTCAGCACAAATTCCAGGGTTTCTCCTAGGAGGGTGGTGATGGGGGACAGAGCAGGGTAGGCTGCATGGTTAATAGATGAAAATAGCATCGCCTTTGTCCTTTTTGGAATTAAGTAGCAATTGTTTACTAAGGAGCTGGTATTGAAGTATGTTGAAGTCAGTTTGCAGGTCGCTACAGGCAGGCTCAGGAGTTGTACGGCTTAGGTAGATCACTATATCATCTGCGAACAGATGAATTTTTGCCTCATTGATGCCTGAGGCTATATTGTTGATGTAGATGGCAAATAGGAGTGCCCCAGGATAGATCCCTGTGGGATGCCTCTTTTTAACAGATTTGAGGGGAGAGTTCACCTTCGGCCTTGACCTGTTGGTGCCTATCAGAAAGGTAGTTGTGGAACCAACGCAAGGAGGTGGAATCTAGACCAGTAGCTTTTAATGAAGAAAGAAGGAGGCTGTGGTCGACAGTGTTGAAGGCCTTACTTAGATCTAGAAAAACGGCGCAGTCAAATTTGTTGTTTTCTAGCTCACGCTGCCAGTCATTTGTCACCTTGGCCAGGGCCGTGATTGTACTATGTTCAGTTCTGAAACCAGATTTCATTGGGTTTAGCAGGTTAGTATCATCTATGAAGGATTTCAGCTGGGCATTCACGATTTTTTCCACAAGTTTTGATAGTACTGGAAGAAGGGAGATGGGTCTGTAGTTGTTTAGATCACGGGGATCTCCGGATTTAAACAACAGAATAACATGTGCGGTCTTCCACAGTTTGGGGAGGGTCCCTTGAGAAAGGGACAAGTTAAATAGATGCGTAATAGGTACGGCCAAGACATGATAGGCAATATTTAGGTAGTATAGATCGAAGGTGTCAGCACCAGCACTTTTTCTGGTGTCCAACTGGAGGAGGAGATCTTCGAACTCTTTTAGTGAGGCAGGAGAGAATGAAAAGACTGCATCTGAGGGACTAGATTCTGAAGGTTGCATGGTAAGCTGGGAGCGTAGGTTGCATGCAGTTGAGTTATTAAAAGCTAGCCATGCAGTAGCAAAGTGATTGTTGAAGGCTTGTAGTATCTCTTTATTGTTGTTGATAGTTACATTGTCAGAAATAATTTTTGAGGAGAGAGTGTTTCCTGTGGTATTACCAGAAAGTTATTTTATTGTGGACCAGAACTTGGTAGGGTGGTTGGAGGCAGTGTCGAGTTCAGAGCGATAGAAGTTGGACTTGGTTTCTCGAATTAGCTTTGTACAGTGGTTTCTGGCTGTTCTGAAATATGCCAGTCTTCGGCTTTGTGGGATTTGCGTGCTAGCTTCCAGAACTTGTCTCTTTTTAATAGTGCTGCCTTGATGTCTCCTGTAAACCAAAGGCACTTTCTAGCCTTTATGCGGGTTTTGACTAAGGGTGCATGGGTGTTAAGAGCACTGGATACAATTTCGTGGAAAATGGCATATGCTGTTTCTACTGATTTGGCTAAATAAAAGGTCTGCCAAAGCAGGGAGGCTTTCAGGTCATTGATATTTGCAAGCAGGTCAAAATTCTGTTTTGATCTTTTGGTAGAGAACTTTGCTGAGGCTGTTGGTTTAGGGACTGCTGTTATGCCAGCAATAAAGCAATGGTCACTAACACTGGCAGAAAAGATCCCAGCATGGGAGAAGAAATGGGGTTTGCTTACTAGAAGTACATCTAGTAGTGTACTTTTCGTAGGGTTTTTCTTATTGATACGAGTAGGTTCATTAATAAGTAGAGTGAGCCCATGAGAGTCACAGAATTTAAGTGGAAGAGATGCACTTGACAGCCATTCGTAGTTAAGGTCCCCTAGTATAATTGTTTCCATTGTGTCGGTACTTATAGTAGATGATAGGTGGGACAGGAGCTGTGACCCCGAGGGCGGGGGTCTATAACATCCTATGACACAGAGGGCCATTGATGTAGATATTTCGATTTTTAGGGACATGCATTCAATGCCATTGGCAATTGATGTAGTGTCGAGGGTAGTGACCGTAAACTTGTCCTTAATATAGATGGCTACACCACCGCCTCTGGTTAGTCTATCGGCTCTGAATAACAGATAGTTGGGGACATTGATCTCTTAGTCTGGCATGGATGGACAAAGCCAGTATTCAGATATGACAAGTACATCTGGCTATGTGTGGATAGCCCAAGCCTGTATTGAGGTGAGTTTCTTTAAGAGGCTACACACATTAACATGCATAAAGCTGATACCTTTATACTTCATGACTTCGGACGGTGAAGGAATTGCTTGTATAGGACCAGGGTTAAGTTTAACATTACCTGAACATAGTAAGAGGAGGAATACAACTTTCCTCAGGGCAACAAGTGGTAATTTGGAAGAACTAAACCTCCTTTGGCTAGTGGGAGTATTGGCATAGGAATGCAAGGACCTATTCTTTGTACTGTTCTGTCCTAGTGATACACATGCTAAGACCCTAGCTGTATGACACCAGTAGATGCAGGTACTGGGCCGAGTAGGTAACATTCCTTGGGTAGGTAGCGAGATGCCGGTGGTTGTCTGAGAGGGAGACTCAGCTGAAAGTGGGTACGACAGCTTGGGGGCATAGCACAAGTTGTATAGGGACTCCATGAGTAGACATTCTTGTGGTAGGGTATATGAGTCCTCTTTGGGGTAAGTTCCATCTGGCATGTACCCTACTAAGGGTAAGTTGCATAAGGCGGTAAATAGGTAGCGCCAGATTGCAAGTTCCATGGTTAAAGTCTGGGGGTCAAAAAGAGAAACAGTTGTAAGGGCTTAATCTGGACAAGGTATCCCCAGGTAGGGCTATGCGCCACGGGGTCTGAAAAGGGATATAGGTGCTGATACCACTTGAAGGGAGCAAGGAGATGTTTCTATGGCATAGTGACTAGAGATAGTTACGAGAAGTCATAAACCTGATCTAAGAAGTATCACCAGCTAAGGCTACACACCACAGGGTCAGCAAAGGGATGTAGGTGCTGAAACCACTTGTACGGAGCTAGGAGAATTTACTATGACACAGCAACTGGGTACAATAATAAGAAGTCACAGATCTGATCTGAGACGAGTGGCAGGGGAGACTGCGGTGGGTTAGTTAGGAAGGGACACTTGAATCTGAAGCGGCAGCCCAAAATTTATATGCCTGTGGGCATCCTTGGGAGGTGGGGAGGATAGATTTGTAGGAAAGCCAGTGGCAGGGGAGAGCGAGGCAAGGAGGTCAATATCATAATAGTCAGGGAGGGGGATGGGTGTGTGGGCATAAAATTTGCAGCTTTGCCACGTACCTCTCTGGTCACAGAGAAGAGTCTTCTTAGCGGAAGCTGGGAGCCCTGGAAGGTTTTCGGCTGAAGAGGAGGAGAAAGCGAAGCCAATTAGTACTGGTCCTAGACAATGGTCGAGCTACCCAGTGACCAAACTATTTACAAATGAAAGGGGTTGATTTCCTCGGCACCCTGAAGTCTGGGCAGCAGTTACAGAGGCAAAGAAAAGGGCTGTTTCACTTAATCAATCTACCATTAGCAGTTTGCAAGTATTACAGGTTTTTTTTAGGCAGTTTACAGGCAGATTCTAACAAAATAGGCATACATTAGCAAGCATAAGTACAAAAAAAAAAAGAAAAGCGCCTTTTTAGCTCAGGAGACAGAGAACAGATAAGAAGGGGTGAAGGACCAGTCGGAGCAAGCCTGGAGAAGGCGTTCGCACTCCGATTGGTTTGCAGCTTTGCCGTACCTCTCTGGGTCTGGAGTCCAAGCAAGTGGTCTCGGGCGGTGACTTCAGGAACGCTGACCGCCCAGTGGCCACGATTCTTGCGGCAGATGAGCAGGGAGCCGTGGAGGGTTCTTGGCGGAAGTAGTAGGAGAGAATTAGCATGGTCAGCCTTATGAAGAGGAGAGGAGGAAGTGGTGAGGCAAGGGGTTGTTAGAAATGTAGTTCTGTGGGGCATCACCGCAATCTAGGAGGTATTCTGCAGCTTTAAATTTGTGTAGGGCAAGATGGCCAGTGGGAGGAGGTGCACAGAAGGGGGAGTGGTTTAGGTGTATTTAAGAACTTGTGGAGGAGGGTGAAAAAATCACACAAAGGAGAGAATGTGAAGATTAAGGGGTCTAGCTAGGCTAAAACAAAGCAAACAAACAGTATTTTACTCTTTTTATTTCTACCAGAATGACCAAATACAGGCTAGTAACAGTCCTTAAACAAAAAATCAGCGGTAGGAATCTCGGTTTTCAGTTTAGCTGCAATTGGTATTATGTGCACACACTAGTAGCGAGGGCCAGGCAGCACAGACTACAAAACTTGTGCATGGGCATGCAGTTAGTCCTGGGAAAGCAGCCACGCTGGATTCCAGAGCTAGCCACTCAGGGAGTTCACCAAGATGGTGAGCAGCCAATGGGGGCACTGCAGTCAGATGGCACCAGGAATTTGGAAAAACAATCCAGA
The DNA here is from genome assembly GCA_016271365.2 of Neoceratodus forsteri. Taxonomy (NCBI): domain Eukaryota; kingdom Metazoa; phylum Chordata; order Ceratodontiformes; family Ceratodontidae; genus Neoceratodus; species Neoceratodus forsteri. The sequence continues at coordinate 1,819,724,866 of CM057449.1, read as the reverse complement.
ATCTTCGCTGCAACAGCCGCTGAGGGCTAAAGATCTGGCTTCGGCAATTATCTGTGTTTGGAGAGCAGTGGGCGGGTGGCAGCAGGCAGGCTTCTGGTCTCGCCGCTGTAGTCGGCGGGCAGCTCAACCTTAAAAGCAGCTACGAGGATGAGGTGTTTGCCCGAAGTGGGCAGCAAGCCTGTGCTTGGAGAGCAGTGGGCGGGTGGCAGCAGGCAGGCTCCCGGTCTTGCCGCTGTAGTCGGCGGGCAGCTCAAGCTTAAAAGCAGCTATGAGGATGAGGTGCTTGCCCGAAGTGGGCAGCAAGCCTGTGCTTGGAGAGCAGTGGGCGGGTGGCAGCAGGCAGGCTCCCGGTCTCACCGCTGTAGTCGGTGGGCAGCTCAAGCTTAAAAGCAGCTCTGAAGATGAGGTGTTTGCCCAAATTGGGCAGCAAGCCTGTGCTTGGAGAGCAGTGGGCGGGTGGCAGCAGGCAGGCTCCCGGTCTCGCCGCTGGGCCAGTCATGTGAGCAGCCCAAGCTTAAACAACTATGTGAGGATGTGGTGCTGGTTCGAAGTGGAGAGCAGTGGGCGGGTGGCAGCAGGCAGGCTCCCAGTCTCGCCACTGTAGTTGGCGGGCAGCTCAAGCTTAAAAGCAGCTATGAGGATGAGGTGCTTGCCCGAAGTGGGCAGCAATCCTGTGCTTGGAGAGCAGTGGGCAGGTGGCAGCAGGCAGGCTCCCGGTCTCGCCACTGTAGTTGGCGGGTATCTCAAGCTTAAAAGCAGCTACGAGGATGAGGTGCTTGCCCGAACAACAGATCTTGCATTTGGGGACTGTCACAATTGGTATCTAGCAAAGCTGGACACTTTACCATGAAATATTAAACCAGAGAACAGCTTTCACAATGTTGTTGATGTCACAATAGCCACGTGTAGCACTTTTATTTATTGAAATGTTTCACCAGGAAGGCACACAGAACAACAAGTTGCTTGTCTCACGGTGCGACCTGAAGTCAGCAGTTGAAATCAAAGAGAAACAGTTAAATCTTCATAGAAACAGAGGAGTTTTTTTTAACAAATATTTTTTTATTTTAGAAATAAAACACAAGTTTTACATCTCATACCAGACATTCATATTTTTATACAGGATATATCCAGTGTGAAAGAAAGGATATAGGAGTGTAAGCATTCTGAATTGTGGCTAGGTGGCTGTTACAACATGTTACTCATATACAGTAGCCATACATACTTACAGAACAGCTGCACATTGCAGAAGTGTGAGAGCACCCAAAACATGAATAAAGGTTACCAAGCAGTGTGTAGATTTCCACGTTAAGTTGAGATATGCTCTCGATCCAAACATTTCAGCCCAAAAATATTTAGTTCCCCTGCCTCAGTCCTCCCCCTCACATCAAGCTGGACATAAGAAAATTAGTAGTATTGTTTGTTTTTAGGGAATAAGCAGTGGATAATACTATTGACATTTCTTTCATTTAAACCGTTTTGTGACACAAGCAAAACAGCATATGTGTAAGCAATGAGCTGATAACTTTATACAGTGACACTGAATTCTCCTGAGGCATTGAAACACCATTATTTGAAAATCATTCCAAGTGTTAAGTACCAGAGAAGGAACCTTTTAAATCATTCACAGCATTAATCGACAGTCTTATTACAATCCAAATGACCACAAAGTGGCATTGCAGTAATGGGCCCCCTACACAGCACAAAATAACTGAGTGGATTGCATTAAAGTCCATGGCGCAACCTGAAAGAGGAAAGAGCACATTTAGTTCCGTAGGCCCCCCAAAAAAAAAGTCATTAGAACAGTGTCCCATTCCCAAAGAGTGTGCTCCATTGTCCGAGTATATTTTACTCATTTATTTATTTATTTATTTAAACGTTTTACCAGGAAAGGCATACTGAGCTGACTACTACTCGATTCCAGATACGTCCTGGGGGGTGTTGGGGACAGGAGAATACATTATCACATACATAATACAGAAATTTGACAGACTATATACATAAATATATACAGGTATTCATACAGTATGTACATAACAAGCAACAACAGAACATCAGAGTTAATAAGGCATCAAGATGGCAGAAAGTACAAGTGACAACTAACAGGGTCAGAGATAAAACAAAGGAGTTTCCATACCTGGAGCCGGTTGGAGAGCTAGGCCCTTGTCTAGTGTGAGCTTAGGCTGCATGAGCAGTTGGTGGAGAAGTGCCCTTTGAGGAGGGAGTTGAGTTTCCGAGAGGAGGAAGCATGCTGAATGTCTGCTGGCAGGGAGTTCCATAGCTTAGGCATGCGAACTCTTAAGGCCAGTTGACCGGCAGAGGTCGCCATGTAAGGTACTTGAAGGAGCCGGGAGTCGAAGTTCCCGAGTGAGTATGCAGCAGGTGTTGAGCAGTTAGGGTAGAAGTGAGGTGGGGGGGGCAATAACTGGGCCCAGAATTTGGCTCAGAGTCTGTTACAGTGGGACTGGCGCCTATCGAAGAGCGAAGGGAGATTAAGGGACTGGTAGAGGTTGCAGTGGTGGGTGGAGGGTGTACAGTCAAGAGCATAATGACAGAAGGAGTGGAAAAGAGGATCCAGTCAAGCTAGGGTGAACTTGGGGTGGCACTGTAGACTGTGTCCCCGTAGTCAAAAATAGGGAGGATCATTTTTTGCACAATTGCCTTGCGGGCTGGCAGAGGGATACAGGGAAAACAGAGTTGAGGTCTCGTCCTCTGATTCATCTTTTTCCCTCGGACTTGCTGTCTTAAACTCAGCTCGAATGTATTCAGCTCTCTGCCGTGCCTCTGCTGCATTAGTAAACTGGCATATATGTCCTCCATTGAAAATTGTGAGGCGGGCTTATATTAATAAAGGAATGCGTAATGTGCAGGCCCTTGAGTAGAGCTCTAACAACATTGAATTTTTTTACTTCTGCTGCATATTGTAAATGACAGGTCCAGGAACAAATGAAGGATACTACCATTACAATTTAAATTTTAATAATTCTGTGAGGCTTGTCTCAAATGACCATTGATGCTGTGACAAGCACCGCCATGCAGGCTTTTTCCCTGTTTGTAGGCTGATCTAGGTGATATTCGATATGCTTTGGTAGCGCTTTGGGAGACATTTGCCAGTGTAATTCCCAGTACACTTGGTAGCCAAATTTGTGGAAACTGGAAGATGTGGTCACCCTCACTCTCCACTCAGAGCCTCATGAGTTGCACATTTGAGGCCCTGTGAGAGTTCTACAAGGCCTCCAGTTACAGGGGGAGAAAGAAGTACTGTCAACCTGGAGACAGAGAACGAAACCACTGTTCATACTGACATGACCTAAAGACCTCCAGCACAGAGGGAGGTTTTAGATGAGGTAGTAGTGGAAACCATTGGCAAGATGGCAGAAAAGGTGGGGAGGTGCTGCTGGTGGGGGACTTCAGTCTGCCTGAGGCAGTTTGGAGCCTCCCAGATTCAACTTCAGCTAGAAGCAAGGACATCCTGGACTCCCTACAGGAGACATTCCTCAGGTGTCTAGTCAGCAAACCCACTCATGGGGGGGCAGTACTGGGCCTGGTACTCACAAATAGGGACAGTGTTGCAGATGTCAAGGTGGGAGGCCACCTGGGAACCAGTGATTACCCTACAGTGTGGTTCAGTATAAGGACAGCTGTGGAATCGAACCACACAAGGACAAGGGTCTGGACAGATTTTATAAAGATGGGTGAAGCTAAAAGGGGACATTGTGAAGGCAATAAACTTCTGCGTCAAGCAAGTGAGCAAAAGCCAGAGGAAAAAAGAGGCAGCTATGGTTCTCGAAAGAGGTGGTTAAAAAGGGTAGAGACTAAAAGAGTAGCATTCAGAAGGTATAAGGAGACACAGAAGGAGGAGGAGGACAGGGAGGTATATCAAAGGAAACAAGGGAAGCAGAGTAAGCAGTAAGAAGCATAAAGGAACAAACTGGAGAGAGCTTTGTGCCCAGGTGGTAATGAAAGGGGACTCTTTTTAGGTCTGTAAGTGAAAAGAAGAGGAGCAGGGGAGGGACTATAAGGTTAAAAATGAAAGGGGAGGTGGTGCAGAGGGGGACCAGGAAAAGGCAGACATAATACTTTTGTTCAGTGTTCACAGAGGAAAGAAGGGAATGGGAAGGGCCACAAAAAAGTAACAGGAGCTTTGGAGGGAGGGAGGTGTACACAAGTCATTTTTCAAAGGAGAGAGTCCTGAAGGGACTCGTTAATCTGAAAATGGACAAAACAATGTAGCCAGACGGGATGCATCCAAAGCTGTTCAGGGAGCTGAGGGAGATGCTGGCTGCACCTCTGACAGTTCTGTTTAACAGCACACTGGAAACAGGAGTGGTTCTTGAGGACTGGAGGAGGGCAGATGTAGCCCCACCTCACAAAAGTGGTAGCAGGGAGGAGGCTGGCAGTTATAGGCCAGTCAGCCTGGTAACTGGTGGGAACGTTAATGGAATCAGTACTGAAGGAAAGGATTGTGGAATATCTTGAATCCAGTGTGTTACAAGACCCAAGGCAGCATGGATTCACAGGGGGGGTCATGTCAAACGAATCTGATAGATTTCTTTGACTGGGTGACACCTAAGGAATTAGATCAGGTGGAGCAGTGGACGTGACCTACCTACATTTCAGCAAGGCTTTCCATACCATTCCACATAAAAGATTAATAAGCAAGCTGGGTAGTTTAGGATTGGGTCCAAAGATGGTAAACTGGGTAAGAAATTGGTTAAGGGATAGGTGGACAGAGGATGGTGGTAAACAGAGATCTTACTTCGAGTGAAAGCTCTTGCAGCAGGTAAAACACTTAGGACTGACATTGGCTGGCAGCAGGAACCCACGGCAAACTTCTTTCGAGCAGTACCAAGTGGAGACCGCCCCTCGCTGACGTCGGATCCGCCCCCGACGTCCCGCCCAGTACATAAGAGGAGTTGGTCCCAGTGTACTCCAGTTCTTTTTCCGCCATCGCACTCGATTGTTGGCTCTTCTGTCGCCAGTACCAACCGCTGTCACTGTTTTTCTCCATAATTACTCACCCATTTCCTGCATCTCTACTATACATTCGGGGCACAAAAATAAGTGCGCCTGCAGATGTCAGATTCCTTTGAACTATAGCCACGCAGCCTGTTTATTCTGCCTGGGCCAGGACCACAACACCGCCGCCTGCTCCCATTGTCAGGACTTTAACAGCAGGACCTGAATTCGGTGCCAAAAGTCTCTCCAGGCCTTCCTCTCCCAGAAACAACTTGCTGCCATGCAGGGGAAATCATCCTCGGGGGAATCTCCCGATCGATCTTCTTCCAAGAAGCACCATTCCTCCAAATCAAAGGAGAAACAGAGAGAGAGACATAGAGAAGAGAGATCCCACTCCAGGTCCCCGTCCTTTGGATCTCACATGGTCTCCAGGTCGGGTTCCTTCGGTCAGGACTCCCACCTCACAGCCCTGAAGTCCTCCCCGGCCTTAGACCTCCACCTTCTGCCTCAGGGAGATCTTCAGATCCAGGTAAGGCCCATTTTTCCTCCTGGTCAGCCTCTGTCTCCAGTACTGACTCCTGGGAGAGATCTAACTCTTCAAGCCTGTCGGCGAGCAGGGCCTCTTCTCTCCCGCTTAAACAGTCTAAGTCTTCTGAAAAAGTTGAACACCGTCAAACGCCTGCATCTGACCAACGCCTGACGGAGAAGGTCCTCAAGTCTCCGTGGGACTGTCATAAGTCCTCCAACGGCACTTCCACCTCCAGTACAGTAGTGTCGCCTCTGGCTAGGACTCCGCCGCCGCCAGCCAGATCCAACGACATGGTGGACGACTTACTGTCGTTGGTGGAGCAGACGCCGGCCCGTAGGCCTTCTTCTGAACCTGATGATGGCCTCCAGGCCCAGGACAATCCATCGTTGCTCGTACGCCCCACCCCAGCGTCGAACTCCTCCAGAACTGGTGCCAGCGGCCATCCACCGACGCTGGATCCAGCTCTGCCAACTCCAGGCTCACCCAGGCTCAATATGAGTCAGGTGAAAGATCTTTTTTCCCATTGGTGGGAGACATTAAAACCTGACCTGTTGCCTGCCAAACCTACTCCGGCTGCTCCTCAGCCCAAGCCTACATCCTAATCTGGATGGAGGGGCTAACCCCCCCGCCCGCAGGGGATGAGATCCCGCCTACCCCTTCCGATGAAGGTAGGGGCAGGTGCCGTTCATCTCCTAGAAAGAAGCTGGACGAAAGGAGGCACTGCATGCCTTGCAGCTCTATCCTCTCCAGCTCTCCAGACAGGCACCGACGCATAAATAGGAGACATCGCTCTCCCTCTCCTTCTTCCTCAGACTCCTATATCCCAACAGATTCCTCCTCGGTAGAGGATCCACCTTCGGGAGAGCCTGAGGACCAGCCAAAATCACCTCCTAACAATCCCTCATTTATGGAGGTCATGCGGTACATCCAGTAAAACCTGGGTTGGGACACGGAGGCCCTCGCCCCAGAGTGCTCAAGGCTTGCCAAGTATCTCTGGCAAAAGGATCCCAAGCCCATGGTTATCCCACCTTTGCAGACGTGACTCAAGCCACCTGATGGCACACCCATTCTTTCTCATTGGTCTCCAAAAAGGGTAATCGCTTGTACCGGGCTCCTAAGGAACATCCTTTTCTTGCTGAGAAGCCTGCCATGGATTCGGTGGTCACCTCAGCGGCTCATGATTGTTCGCAGAGGCCCAAACACCTGAGCACCCAGCCTCCGGACAGGGAGTCCAAGCAGCTGGATTCAGTGGGCAGAAAGGTTTACGCATCTGCCACTTGTGGCATCAGGAGTTTGAACTTTCTGATTCACATGGTCCAGTTTCAGAATGCACTTTGGGAACAGGGACTGGACATACTGTAAGCTGTGCCCAACTGCCCTGAGAAGGCAGAACTTGCTAAACTACTCCAGACCAGATCAGACATGGGCACATACGTGCTACGCTCTGCATACGACTCTGTGGACACATTAGCAAGGGTGGCTGCTTCGGGCATTTGTCTCCGGCACCACTCCTGGCTCCAGGTTCATGCCAGATGTGCAATCCAACATTCTGGACACGCCCTTTAAAGGCTCCATCCTCTTTGGTGAAGAGCTGGAGAAAATCATCTCTAAGCTTCAAGACTCCAGTAAGACTGTCCGTACCTTGCAGTCGATGTACCACCTGAAGCAGGAACAGTTTCGTAGGTCGCATTTTAAGTGGCCGAGGGGGTCGTCAGCTTTGGCAACCCCGCTTTCAGAACCAGCCTCAGCGGGTAGGCTTTGGTCGGCGAGATGGAGCCTGGGGTTCCTCGGCCTCTACCTCTCAACAGGCTTAACCAGCCCAAGCCACCTTCTCTCCCCCTCCAAGTGCCTGACTATCCAGGCAACCGACATCTCCATGACGGCTCATCGGGAGAGGAGGTGGGAGGTCGCTTTTCTCTATATCCAGAAGCATGGAGACAAGTGACCTCCGACCAGTGGGTTCCCTAACTCATAGATCACGGGCACTCTATCGAGTTCATGGATCTTCCTCCAGACAGACACCCCCCATCCTATCATCCAGGGGGACACAGAGACCCCATTCTCCAGGAGATTCAAGCTCTGATCTCCAAAAGGGCAGTAGAATCTCTTCCCCCCTCCTTGCTGAGAGGGGTCCGGGTTCTATTCTCACTTCTTCCTGGACCCGAAGAAGTCCGGAGATTTAAGGCCATTCTCGACCTCAGCGACTTAAACCTCTGGGTCATCTACAAATGCTTCTAGATGGTTACCCTTCAAAACCTTCTCCTCATGGTCAGCCCGGGAGACTGGTTCGCGTCCCTGGATATGCAGGACTCTTATCTCCACATTCAGATCACCAGGCGTCACCGGAGATACCTGAGGTTCGCTTTTCAGGGAGAACATTTTCAATTCAGAGTTCTTCCCTTCGGCCTCTTCTCTGCCCCAAGGGTCTTTGCGAAGTGCCTGGTGGTGGTAGCTGCAGCACTTGGCACGAAGGGTCATTTCGTGTTCCCTTACCTGGACAACTGGCTCCTTCTGGCTCCCTCCAGGGATCATCTCCAGGATACCATCCAGGACACCTGCACCCTTTGCAGCCACCTGGGGGTGACGAGCAATCCTTAAAAGTCGTCTCTTATTCCCACACAGACTTTGCAGTTCATAGGGGCGCTTCTGGACACTGTCCAGGGAAGAGCCTTCTTGCCTCAGAACCGGGCAGAGCGCATAAGGGCTCTGGCCAGACAACTCTGTTCAGCCTCCTCAGCGCCCGCCAGGCTCCTGCTTCGCCTGTTGGACCACATGGCAGCTGCCTTTTTCTCTATCCCATTTGCCAGGCTGTGAATGCGGACCATCCAGTGGACCCTCCGGGTTCAGTGGGACCAAAGTCAGGATGACTTGGATGAGCCCGTTGTCATTACGGGACTGGTTCGCCGGGAACTCCTCTGGTGGATGTCGCCTCTGACTTTACTGGAGGGTACTCCCTTCCGGACGGACACTCCCAGCCAGATTCTATCCACGGATGCTTCCAACATGGGATGAAGAGTGCACTTAGGAAGTCACAAGACTCAAGGATCTTGGTCTCTGGTAGAGTAGTCCCTGCACATCAATGCCCTGGGATTGAGAGCCATTCTGTATGCTCTACAAGAGCTGGACTCTGTGATCTTACCAGGTCACCTTCTCATCCAGATAGACAACACGGCGGTGGTCTTCTACCTCAACAAACAGGGAGGCACTCACTCTTATCCTCTTTGCCAAGAGGACATGAGAGTGTGGGAATGGGCCACAGCCCCATCAAATGACTATCTCCACAGTTCACATTCCAGGGGTCCAGAATGATCTCGCAGATGCTCTCAGTAGATTGAGGTCACAGGCTCATGAATGGTCCCTCCTTCAGGCCGTGGTCAATGACCTGTTCGCCAGGTGGGGAATGCCAGAGCTGGACCTTTTCGCGTCCCAATCCAATGCAAAACTGCCCAGTTTCTGCTCACTAGATCCCGAGCCTGGTGCTTTTTTGGCAAGACGTGTTGTCCTTCTCTTGGAGTGGAAGGTTTCTGTAAGCCTTCCCCCTTTCCATTGATCCAGAGAGTCCTCCTTAGGGCGCATTCTGATGGGACATTACTGATCCTGGTTGCTTCACTATGGCCACACCAAATCTGGTTTCCCTTGCTTCAACAGCTAGCGGTGATACCACCTATATCGCTGCCACTCTCAACCCACCTGCTCTCTCAGGACAACGGCTGTCTTGTTCATCCGAATCTGCATTCCCTGCACCTTCATGCCTGGCTCCTCAAGACCTAGTTAAGTTCAGGTTTGGAGTCTCAGACAAGGTGGCTGAAGTCCTGCTGGAGGCTAGAAAGCCCTCCATGAGAGCAACTTATGCTATGAAGTGGAAGCAGTTCTGTCTCTGGGTCGCGGGGAGACAACTGGATCCGCTGGTCTGTCTGGTCAACACATTGCTAGAATACCTGCTCTCTTTATCAGAGTCAGACCTCAGTTACTCCTCCATCAAAGTACACCTGGCTGCTCTTTCTGCCTATCATGTCCCTGTCCAGGGCAGAATGGTAGCTCAATTGGAGGTGTCCAAATCCTTTCTCAGGGTCATTCTTCATATAAGACCCAGTAGGTAGCACACTCACCTCTGAGGCCGGGAGATCGGAGGGCTGTGGGTTCAGTTCCCACATCTGGCACTTGGGTTAATATCCCAGTACTGACACTGTATTGCAGCATGAGAGGGGTGCAGCACTTCTGAGGTGCCGTCTTTCAGACGAGACGTTAAACCAAGGTCCCATCTGCCTGGATTGGTAGTAGTTCAGGTGCATGTTAAAGATCCCATGGCACTTATCGAAAAGAGTAAGGGAATTTCCCCCGGTGTCCTGGCCAAGTTTCCCTCATTCACTAAAAATACCACCAACAGTTTAATCTGGTTCAAGGTCAGTTGGCATTCATCTGTATCCCCCTCCTCCGGGTCGTGCCTGAAAATAGGCAGGATTTGTCTAGTGCACTTACTCAGTCAACAAAAAAAAAAAACTAAAACTAAATTTAAGATCCTGTTCCCCCTTAGGACCTTTGGTTTGTTTTGGAAAAGCTTACCCTCCCACTTTTGAACCCGCCACGGATTGTGAGCAGCAGTTTCTCTCCTGGAAAACGTTATTTTTAGTTGCCATTACCTTGGCCAGAACTATTTCCAAGCTTCATGCCCTCATGTGTAAGGAGCCTTATTTGGTTTTTTTACAGAAACAGGGTGTCTTTGCTTACTAACCCAAAGTTTCTACCTAAGGTAGTGTGGCCAATGACACTAAACCAGGAAGCTCATCTCCCTGTTTATTACCCCAGTTATGTTAACAAAGGGGAGGTGCTGCTCCACACATTGAATGTTCATCGTGTCTTGCGTTTTTATCTGTCCTGGACTGAGGGGCTCAGGAAATCCGACCAGTTGTTCCTTTCCTTTGCCGCATGTTCCTTAGGATGCCCGGTTTCCAAGCAAACCCTTTCATGGTGGTTGGTGCACTGCATCACATTCTGCTATCAGAAACATAGCAGGCCCTTTTCTGGCTTGATCAAGGGGCACTCTACTAGGACTTTGGCTGCATCCTTTGCTGCTCTCAAGAGGGTTTCCGCCTCGGACATTTTTGCAGTAGCCAAATGGCATTCTGTCCATACTTTCATTAAGCACTACAGCCTGGGTATTGCCTCTCGGCGCAGAGCGGGCTTTGGCCTTGCAGTCCTGCAGGGCCTGATCTCCTGAGGGGTCTCTTTCTGTCTCTTTCCTTGTCCTCTCCTACCTCCCCAAGTGGTTGTATTTAGTTTATACTGCTTGGGACTCAGTCCCATGTGTTTTTTTTCTGCTGCAAGAGCTTCCTCTCAAAGTAAGATAGTACAGTTACATAAGAACTTACGTAACAGTAGATCTTCGAGAGAAGCTCTTGCAGCAGGTATATTTTTCTCCCTCTCCTTTCCCTTGGAGGACTATTTCTATTTGCATGAGACAAGACTCTAGGTTGCCTGCTGGATGGGGAAGCGCCCTTTTTCATCTGCACCTTTATGTGCGAACTGCCAGTGTTTTCCGGTGGTACAAGAACTGGAGTACGCTGGGACCGTGTCCTCTTATGTACTGGGCGGGACATCGGGGGCGGATCCATCAGCGAGGGGAGGTCCCCACTAGGTACTGCTAGAAAGAAGTTTGCCGTGGGGTCCTGATGCCAGCCGGCATCAGTCCTATGTGTTTTACCTGCTGCAAGAGCTTCTCTCGAAGATCTACTGTTTTGGTAAGTTCTTATGTAACTGTACTTTCATGCCAAGGAGGGGAGGGTGACCAGCAGGATGCCTCAGGGACGGTCCTCTTTAATGTCTTTATAAGTGACATTGCAGAGGAGCTGGAAGGGAAGGTCTGCCAAAATCTGCAATAGGGTGGACTCTCCAGAGGAGGTGGAAAGGATGAGCAGAGAACTGGAGGAGTGGTCAAGGGTATGACAGCTGGGTTTCAGTGCAGGAGTCGATGTGTTGCTCATGGCCTGTTGCTCAGGTGGTAGCTTCAGTTACCTAGAAACATAGAATTTGATGGCAGATAAGGACCACTTTTCCAAGCTAGTCTGCCCATTTTTCCCTAGCTGCATTATTACCGCAGATCTAAAGCTTTCTCATGCCCCCCTTCCTTTCCACTGTGATTTCCTTGTGCCTGTCCCATGCAAAACCCTGGAACAACATATCATCTTAGGGGGATATAGCATGCTCCAAGCAGGAAAAGGACTTAGGGGTTATCATGTCTGATGACCTAAAGGCTGGGAGTCAGTGCTGCAAGGCAGCAGGTAAAGCAACTAGGATGCTGGGATGCATAGGCAGGGGCATCACCAGCAGGAAAAGGGAGGTCATAATTCCATTGTACAAGACATTAGTGAGGCCACACCTGGAGTACAGTGTCCAGTTCTGGAGGCCTTACTTACATAAGGATATAGACAGGATGGAGGCAGTTCAGAGGAGGGCAGCCACGATGGTGCAGGGTTTGCATCACAAGTCCTACAAGGACAGGCTGAAGGACTTGAATATGTACTCCCTGGAGGAGAGAGGGGATATGATAGAGACATACAAGTATCTCACTGGGAGGAACAAGGTGCAGGAAAACACTATTTTTCAGAGGAAGCGATGCTCCAGGACTAGGGGTCGTGGGATGAAATTGGAGGGGGGGAGGTTCAGAGGTAATGTGATGAAGTATTTCTTCACAGAAAGGGTGGTGGACGAGTGGAACACCCTGCCAGGGGAGATGGTGGGGGCTGAAATGATTACGGGATTCAAGAATGCATGGGATAGGCATTGGGGGATCCTAGCAGTTGGAGGGGGAAGGGAAAACCCAGTTCAAGAGAAGCTTGAAGAGGCAAAATTACATGTGCAATTGGGCAAGGTAGGTGGGCCAAAGGCCCTTATCTGCCATCAGTATTTATGTATCTATGTATCATTCTTGAACTGCACCTCCCTATGCTGTGGCTGCTTCACTCCTCTTATCTCCTGATTTTGGTCTCCCCATTTCAAGTTTGGTATTGGTGTGTTCGGTATAACAAGCTATAGTTAAAGATGTTTAAATTTAGGAACCAAGTTTAGAATGCTATTTTTATCCCAATTTAGATCTGCAGAGTTATGGAGCTGTGCAGAGAGACGTCTTCTTGGCAAGCATGCTCAACAACGCCCCCTCACAAAGAGAAGACTTAAAAGCTATAAGAAGTACTCTGATGTATAAATCAAATATGCAGAAGGCTGACTCAGACTACGCAATTTATCATCACTTGTGGGGGAGGCAGGATTACATTAATAACTCATTATGGTTCTGCACCCTCACTGATGAAGATAAATTGCATATTTTTAATTAAGGCTCTTGCAGGTCCCCTATTTGTACAAAACTAGTGGAGTTAACAATGGCATAACAAGATGTCTTTCCAGGTGACAACACTAACAAAATGATATCTTGTTGTTAGTGTTGTCATAATTGACATTTTGAAGGTTACTGTCATCACCGTGTAATAATGAACCACTCAGAGCAGTTTTTACACTCCTAATGACATCACAGTAACCATGTGAAGCTTGAAGCCAGTGTTTATGTTAAGATTGAACTATTTTTCTTTGATTTCAAACAGCAGATTTTCAAAAGTTGTAACTAGTAAACTGATGTTGTATAGTTGGAATAAACTATCAGATTTCTCTTGGCTTATGAGTGGGCAGGGCTTTCATAGCTCACACCTGGATCTGCCCTTTTTGAGTTATGGTCCTGCCCCTTCACACTTGCGTATATGAAAAAAAATTACTCACCATAGTAATGTTTCTTCCAAGGGATCCCTCACTATGCTTAATTGCATCAGTCCGCTGGATTGAGTTGCCCTGGAGAATAGAATTTATGCTAATTATGGACTCTTAGAATGAATTCAAACCTCTGCTGTGTGGTCACACTCCACTCTGCCCTCTGCCATCAGATTTATTTCTGGAACTACAGGAGCAGTGATCACTAAACTAGCTAAACCTATCAAAAACAGTTCTACAGAAGTTTTGCGTCTCTGTGGACTCATAAGTGTAATGGAACACATTTTAAACTTAGATCACCGAGTATCAGTTGTAAGGCAATGCAACAAGTAATGTTCAAGCAAAATGAAAAGAACTGATTCTTTTGAGAACCTTTTCCGGGTTCTGGAAGGGGAGGTAGGGATGGGTTTGTTGGGAATGGTGAGGAATCCCTTGGAAGAAACAACATTACTATGATGAGTAATTTTTTCTTCAAACCCCAGGGATCCCTTACTGTTCTTAACAACTGCAGACTACAAAGCAGGACCTTGTGAGGCTGGGTGTAGAAATCTATTTTAGGAAAAGGTTCTGCAAGACAGCAGTGCCAAAACTGGCATCCCTTTGGGACTGTATGTCCAGACAATAGTGCTTTATGAAGGTCTGTACTGTTTTCCCTATAGCTACTTTACAAATCTCTTGCAAGGGAACGTCCTTTGATGCTGCCACAAGAGGCAGATGTGCCACGTGTGGTGTGTGCCGTAGGGCCTTGACGTGACAGCTTTCCAGCCTTTCTGTAACAGAACTGTGTGCAAGAGACTATCCAGCAAGCAGCTGTTCTCTTGGATGTTGGCCTACCTTTGTCATCTTCTTCATATGTTACAAACTCCTTTGTGTGGTCCAGGTAAGAGCCGAGTGCTCTCTTAATAACCAAACTGTATAACTTTGCTCTCCAGAGCTGGATTTTGCTGTAAAGAACACTGGGAGAGTAGTAGACTGGTTCAGGTGAAATTCAGACACCACTTTCGGGAGGAATTTTCTGTCTGTCCTTAAGACTACCTTGTCCCTGTAGAAAATGATGTAATGGGGATCTGTGTCAGAGGGCTTGCAGCTCACACATCCTTCTGACAGAAGTCATGGCCACTAAGAAAATTGTGTTCCAAGTGGCATATTTAAAATCAGCAGTTACCGTGGGCTCAAAGAGAGGCTCCACGAGCTTGGCATTGCACAGGTTCAGATCCCATGGTGGGACTGGATCCCTGACCAGGTGGGAGGGTACAAGTGGAGAAGCCTTTTAAAAAAATTTTGAAAATGGGATGTGAAGCTACTGTTTTTCCTTTACCTGCTGAAACATACTCGCTGACACTGCTGCCAGATGCACCTTTAGGGTTGAAGGTCTAAGACCCAGGGACTGAAGGTAAACCGGGTAATCCAGGATTGTGGATAGGTCTGCTTGCATTGGACTGAGCTGCCTAGGAGAACACCACAGGGGAAACCTTTTCACTTGGAAACATAGGTTTTCCTTGTTGCTGATTTCCTGGAAACCTTAAGCACTTCCAAAACCTTTTCAGAAAGGTTAAAGCCTGAGAACTCTAACTCTTCAAGAACCATGCTTTGAGGTGCAGGGTTCTAAGATCTGCCCCGAGACAAACTCAGCACATTGTATCTAAGGGGAAGGCTAAGGGGATGTTTGATGGAAAGGGTCAAGAGCAGAGAGTACCAAGTCTTCATGTCCCAGTCTGGAACTGTTAGAATCATGATTGCAGACTGCCCCCTCAGTTTCAACAAAACTCTCAGCTAGAGAGGAAAAGGGGGGAAGTGCCATCAAGGCACAGGTCAGGAAGCATAGGAAGACTGAGAGCAGTGTAAAATTGGCAAGTAGCGTTTTATTTTTTCCAGTAACAGTAAAATAAAAAATTAAATTTTTCAGTATCATTATTTACAAAGGCAGTTCAAACACACAAAACAAAGTCCTTCATCCGAGGATCTCTCTAATTCCAAGTTTCAGTCTTGCTCTCTCTCTAGCAAAAGCATTGCTGCTCTTTTTATAAGTCTCTGTCTGGGAACTCGTTAAGAAGACATCATGTTTTTCAGAAAATGTTCTTGTCAGTTTCCTTCCTTGCAGGTGCAACAAAACAGTACATGGTGTCCCAGAACTGACCTTACGTTTACAGCTTTGCAAAGAGTTTATGAATCAGCATCTCAGGTTAACCCCTTAAGCTCCAAATAGCTTTTGCAATCATTTCAACAGTATAACCATATACATTTTCAAACCAAGGGATCCCACTTTCACATAAGGATTCACACATAATTTGTAACTTCAGATACACAAGGAGGAAGAAAAGATAGAAACAGCAAGTGAAGGCAGAGATATAGCTAGAGGGGGGGAACAGCGAGACCGTCGGAGTAGCCAGTTCCTAGGTCTCACAAGAAAATTTGACAGCACAGTCAGACAAGAGATAGAACAGAAGAGGATAAAACAGATCCCTGCGTTTAATTCTTTCTATATAACAAATGGGACAGGGTCTTAGTCAACCCTGTCACAGAAAGGCATAAAAGAACCTCCCTGTCCAGTCCAGGTTTAGGGCATCCAACGAGACTGAGTACTAAAAGAATCTGAAACAGAACATGGGAAGCTGGTGTTTATTCCATGACTCAGACAGATCTGTCTCCAGTGTATGCCACCTTATGAACACTGTGGCTGACACCTGCGTATTCAGGGTCCATTTGTGATGTCCCTGGCTGATTCTGCTCAGAGAATCTGCCAAGACATCGTCTTTCCCTGGCAGGTGAACTGCTGACAGCTGCACCACTAGGAAATAGGCCAGATTCCAAATCTTCATTGCTTCTGTGCATAACATTGAATATCTTGTTCCTCCTTACTTGTTGGTGTAATACATGGTAGTTGTATTGTCTGTTCTGACTTGGACTGACTGACCATTGACATGGGAGTTGAAAGCCTGTAAGAATATGCTCACCCACAAGCACATGACGTACACAAGATACGTCATGACTACATGCTTACTCACACACATCACGTGCACAAGGCATGTCATGATTACCTGTGTGCTCATGCCATGCAGGGGAGACACACACACACACACACATATAGAATTTGGGGAAGGGGGGGCACATTACATATAGTGCTAGGCACTCCCACACACATAGCTTGGGAACATCTACATAAGTTTAGTATAGGTTTACATACACATAAGGCTAGGTGATTCTTTATTCTTGCATAGAAACCTAGATACAAGCTATGAACCTGCACTGCTTCTAAAGCACGACCTTTACCCTACATATGATCCTGTAGGGGACAGACAAAACACCATAAATGATATGCTAGGCTAAAACAGCACTGCTATATTGCTGCGATAATGTCAGAAATATAATGATTTATTTATCCGAGAGCGCACCCTACAGCTAAGGGGTTATGGACATTTAACCGCAAAAGTATTGACAATTTTATTTGCCAATTGGTTAGCACCTTAAAAGGTGTATGCTGAATATATATGGTGGGGTGGCCCTAGAGTATTTTAATGTTTTTTCACACTTTTAACAGCGTTACATTTTAAAATAGCCTACTGTGATTTGTAGGGTATAGAGGTTGTTGCTCTCCTCGGAGGGGTGGGTCTTATGTCTTGCTTGCTTTTTAGCCAGAGGGCCCTTTTGTTCCTGATAGAGAAGGGAAAATAAAAACACACTACAAATAGCACGGTCTCTCTGTGATAGATTAGCACTGATTTTTAGAATGCTGCTGCAGTAGCCTTATACTGGTGTGTGCCTTCCCCTACCTCTACCAACTGTGCCATTGGCAGAGTAGGTGGTGGTGCGGCTGCCAGCCACACCTTATTTGATTTTTAAAAATTAAAATGAAACAGAATTAAAACAGAGACAGAAAGGCATTTTTTTTTTTTTTGGACTCTTAATTTACAAAAACACAGTCTTAACTGAGCCACACAGAATCCTGTATATTTTATTTATATGTTAAATGAGTCACACCATGCCTGTAACAAAAAGGGTTAGAACTAAGTTAAAATGATTAGGAGAATCTCCCTATTCATCTTGGATGTTATTTCTAGATTATATGCCCCCTAGTGTATTTTATGGGAACAATAGGTAAATTAATTTGGGAAAAAAAAACAAAAACAAGAAAAACGAAACATAGTTTTAATATTTTTCCTTTTAGCAGTTGAAAATGCATAGCAAGTGACCTTGCTTTTTCCCATGAGCTGTCAAAATAAGTAGCTTGTTATGGATGCTGGGGTGTTAGAAGATCCATGCCCCTCCCCGATTGCCTTGCAAGGGTTTAATTTACTATAAGTAATTTAGCATGCCTCTCAATTTTGGCTAAATTGGCCTGATTTTAAATAGATAATTTAGTCCCCAAAATACCTGTGGCAAACCCTAAAATGTCTGTCACACCAGGAAGACCTGACTCTTTTATTTTACGTTTAGGTTTAAACACCCTGTGGTGTTTTGTAGAATACTGCCCTGCTACATGATTTTTGAGCTTGTGTTTGAAATGCTACCATAATGTTAAGTAGCATTACTGTATGAAATTTAGAACTGTATGTTTTGAAGCAATGACTGAATTTGGCCATGTTTTAGTTAGATAAATTTAAAATTACAGGCACATGCATGTATTTTACATTAAGTAATACTCCTGGAAAACAAATAGCAGTTAGGCCACTTTTTGGGGCAGATTTAAGTATAGGGCAATTTTTATAATTTTTTAAAACAGTTTTAGAAATTACAGTAAGGTAAATAGATTTAGTAAAAATAGCGTTTAGCTTGTAAAGTCTCTTTATTGTGACGTTATGGTATACATATGTTACATAACTAGTATGTGATGTATAATGACTGTCCTATAAGCTAAAAAAATAATAAAAGAACCTTATGTTGGGGGGGTGAGGATATAGCATGCACCAAGCAGGAAAGGGATCTTGGGGTTATCATCTCTGATGACCTCAAGGCAGGGAAACAGTGTGACAAGGCAGCAGGTAAAGCAAATAGGATGCTGGGATGCATAGGCAGGGGCATCACCAGCAGGTAAGAGGACGTCATAATTCCACTATACAAGACACTAGTGGGGCCCCACCTGGAGTACACCGAACAGTTCTGGAGACCTTACCTATGTAAGGACATAGACAGGGTAGAGAAGGTTCAGAAGAGGGCAACAAAGATGGTGCATGGATTGCATCACAAGTCCTATGAGGACAGGTTGAAGGAACTGAACATGTACTCCCTGGAGGAGAGGAGGGAGAGAGGGGATATGATAGAGACATACAAGTATCTTACAGGGAGGAACAGGGTGCAGGAATACACTATTTTTAAGCGAAAAAGATGTTCCAGGACTAGAGGGCATGGGATGAAGTTGGAGGGAGGGCGATTCAGAGGAAGCGTGAGGAAGAATTTCTTCACAGAGCGGGTGGTGGACAAGTGGAACACCCTGCCAGAGGAAGTGGTGGGGCTGAAACAATCACGGGATTTAGAATGCATGGGATAGACATAAAGGAATTCTGGAGGTCAGGGGTAAGGGGCAACAGACTTCTTGGAAAACATAAACTGAACTTACAAGCTCAAATGGGCAGACTGGGTGGGCCATAGGCCCTTATCTGCCGACACTGTCTATGTATCTATGTTTGCTTTTATAATTGCTTCTAATTCGCATTATTAGCCATTCTCAGTCCTAAAACCTGTAAGAGAGGTATTGTATGTTTTGTTATGGTGTAGTAATCTCCTGACATTTCCCAAAGGGGTACGTTTCCCTGCAGGTAACTAAGGGCTTGTTAGATCATAACAATCAAGTCAGAAGGTGTCCAACAGAGCCCAGCAAAATACCTAACTAGCCTGTAGAGCCAGATACACTGCTCTGATCTGTAGAGGGTTTATATGCTCCCAGGACTGCGATGAGGTCCACACCCCACTTACCATTCAGTCATCCAGATGGGCACCCCAGCCAGGAGGGAGACTTGTGTAGTTAGCACCACTGTGGGGAACTGCTGGAAAAAGGGCACGCCCTCTCTGAGGTTGCCTTCTTCCTTCCACCAGTTCTGTGCCCTTAAATGGGACTTTGTCACAGGCACCAGCCTTCACAGAGGGTTTCACTTTTGGGACCAGTGGGCCCTTAGGTGGTATTGGATGTCTCTCATTTGGAACCTGGCACCAGTCACCACCACTGGGGACGAGGCCATGTGGCCTAATAGCTGAAGCAAGTGTCTTGCAGGCCTGGGTTGGCCTAATCTGAAGGACTTCACTAGCTCTGCCATGTTTAGAACTTTCTCCTGAGGGAGGAAGGTCCTCCCTTGGAGGGCATCCAATTCTTCACCTATAAGGTCCAGTACCTGTACTGGCTCTGTCTGGGACTTTTGAGCATTTACTATGAAGCCCAGCTCCTCCAGGGTGCGCTAAGTGAGGAGAAGGGAGGCCTTCATGTCCTGGTGTTACTTCCCTGCAATTAGCCAGTCATCCAAATGGGGAAGATCACCACCACCTGCCTTCTCAGATATGCTGCCTCTACAGCCAAGCACTTTGTGAACACTCTGGGAGCTGAAGATAGTCTAAAAGGTAGGGATGTAAACTGCTAGTGACCATTCCCTACCCCGAACCTTGGGTATTTTCTCTGACAAGGCCTGACTGGAATATGAAAATAGGTGCCGTTCAGGTCCAAAGATCCTAGTCAGTCCCCTTGCTGTAGGCATGGAATTACTGATCCCAGTGTTACCATCTTGAATTTTTCCTTTTTCAGGTGTTTGTTCATGTATTTCAAATCTAAAATGAGTAGTCACTCCCCATTTTTCTTGTGAGTCAGGAAGTATCTTGAGTAAAGACCCTTTCCCCACAGCAAGGGAGGGACTTCTGCTGCTGCATTTGCTTGCAGTGACTTTCTTACCTCCAACTTCAACAGAATTTTCTCTCTTGGACTGGGAGGTGCGAAGCTTTCATGGATCTATAGTCTTGGAAACCTTTTGAAGTACAGCGTAAATCCTTGACTCACCACTTCCAAGACTCTTGTCTGTGATAATGTTTTTCCACTCCTGGAAATAGTGAGTCAACCTTCCCCCTACTGGCAATGGGTAGGTGACCTGGACCAACTTGTCAGGTGTTCTGCTTAGGCTGGCCCTTGGATGCTGGGGTTATGTCAGCACGCTTAGAGCCCCTTCTGCCTCTGGCTCTGGAGAAACCCCCTTAGCTGGGACAAATTGTAAGTGAGAAAATCACAGGGAAAGTATCCCTTACCTCCACCTCCCCTTCCATAAGGCCTGCTGGAAGTGGAGGCCTTTTCCTTCTCATTATTGCTCTTGGAAGTGGCTTTGTACTCCCCCACCTTTTTCATGGATATACCATCAAGATTGCGTTGTATTTGTAGCATGGTTAAAGTGTGTGGTGTCAAAATAGCATGAGTGAAAACAGCTACATGGATATCACAGCAAGGATGTTATAGCACTGAGCATGTAGCTGTTCTCACTCATGCCCAGTAGTTTAAGTCCATGAGTGTGTGCTGCTTACCTTTGCTGGTGGCACAGCGTAGAGGTTAGAGTCACCTGCATGACTGGGCTTGCTTCAGTACTGACCCTTTCATCCACAGCCCCCAGGCAGCAGCAGCCCCAGCAGAGGCAATACTAGGCCTGGTGCACAGACCGAAGTTCAGTGACCAGGGCCCCAAGAGAAGTTGGGGCAGAGGTGGTTGTGCCTCTCTGGCTGCAGTGGTGGGTGCCCTGCAAAAGCTGCACAGTGACAGTTTTGGGGTGTCACCCTTACTGTTCCTGTCTGTGCTCTCCATCAGGGATCAGCCAGGACGCTTCTTGCCACCTTTATCTGCTGACACAACAGAAAGGTGGGTGTTAGAAGTGGTAGGTAGAGTGCTTTATGGGTGCGCTGACAAGGGGCAGTTCAGCACTTGGGAGGAAAGGCAGTCCTCCTGGAATTGCAAAAAGAAGCAGTACAGATCCCACAGAGGCTTGGCACTGGAGGTCCTGCCATCCCTAGACCCCAGTCTCTTCCTCTTCTTGCAATAAGGGGAAGAAACAGCACCAGTCAAGGTCACCCTCTGTCAGATCTGCTGTGAGACATCTGACTTCTGCAAGCCTGGGATCCCCACCATCATTGCCGATGATACCAAGGATGCCTAAGCTTGTGAGGTCGCTGTCTCTATCCTGAAGCCTCCCTCTGTCTTTCATGGAGGACCCGTGTGGGCAGTTCCATCACTGGGCCACTGATCTTCCTGGACATATAGTCTCCACCACTCATTCATACTAATGGGATCTACGCTGGAGGCGCTAGGACCCAGCGGGAGCAAACATTTTGCAGGAGGGCCAGAGATGGAGCCTCGAGCCTCTGCTTGTGCGGCAACGACTATCTCGGCGTTGACCCTCCAACCACCTCAGTTCCTTTTTTCCTGCCATCAAGTGCGCTTCAGTGACAATGTCACTCGCCCACTGGGAGTCAAACTTCAAACTAGCAGCATAGTTTTCAGTTTATTATTTTGTAGTATTTTTGAATAAAGTATACGATAATTTATTCTTATCAAAGAAAGAAGTCTCAGCCTACATTGACGGAGTCGACCATGAGCGGGTCAGGTGACGGTAGGGAGACTTCGTATGAAAGCTGTTCAGTCAGCCGGGCTGGGTCCGGTCCGCTGCCTTCTCCAGAGGGGGGTCTGACAACGGATGATCCAATGCCCGAGGGGATGGGCGGTCCCACTGGAAGCATAAAAGTAAACGGTCGCAGTCTCGGCACCGTTCGGCCTCGAGCTCTTTTTCAACCCGTAGGTCAAAAAAGAGAAGGCATCACTCGAGGTCGCCTTCTGATATGTCTGTGCATTGACGGTCGGTCATTGGGGTCAGTTGCCGGTCTCCTCGTTCAGAGTCGACGGTTTCTGGTTCTGGTCACTGACCTCTTTGGCATCGGAGCCCTTCCCCTCCTTCTGGCAGAGCTTCCGATGAGCAGTTTCATTAGTGGGACGCTCTGATGGAGCAATGGGCTCGGAGGCTGGTCCAGCTGCCTGGCCCGGTCACTCCGGGGCCCTCGGGCTCTAGGAGAGATCGGGCAGGGCGATTGGGCCTCCGTAGTCACACGGCGCCCTCTTCGGTGCCATCGACTCCTTGCTCAGGTGTTTTCCCCCCTCACATGGCTGCGGCGCAGAGGCCACACTGATGCCTCTGTCTCCTGGTATTCTTCCTTCTTTTCCCTCAAATCCTAATTTTCGGGGCCTGGGTTGGTTTCGGTGCCATCGGCATCGGTGGGTCACTCGGCGCCGTTTCCAGTGCCAGGGCACCACCTGCTGCGCCATACGGCCTTTCAGCGCCATGTGGTCTTTTGGCGCTGTCTTCAGTGCAGTCTGCTTTGTCGGCGCCGTGCTCTTCGGCGCCGATGCCTGGCTTTTCATCTGCCAGTCTTCAGGGCTTCTCCTCTCCAAATTATTTTCCTTCCTCTTTTCCTGCTGATTTTCATTCCTTTCCTGTCCATGCAGTCCATCCTGGACTGTCAGGAGATGATATTGAGCCTGACCCAGATCTTAGACTGGGTGATGATGTGGAAGGAGCAGGACCTAATCCTGTTGCAGAGCCTGTGGTCGAGGACCTGTCATTTAAGTCTCTGCTGAAAAATTTGAATTCCGCTTTTTCTCTCCAGACTATGGACATCGATCCTGGGAAGCTTTTAAGACTCCAATACCTTCATGTTCCGGACATCCCTGTGGATTTAACTCCCCCGGTACAACCCTCCTTTGAGACGCTTTCTCAAATGGTTTGGAATAATCCTGCTCTCATTCCTTCTGTGGCCAAATCCATAGATAGAAAGTATGCTGCTCCCAAGGATCGACCCATTTTGGCCTCCCAGGCCTTTGCGGATCCTGTTGTAATCTTGGCAGAGAATGATAAGGTCATCCTTCCTCAGACTACTACAGCTCGACCTATAAACAAAGAATCTCGTAAGATAGATACTTTAGGTAAGAGAGTCTTTGCTGCATCCACCCTGGGTATGCATATCGCCAGCTACCAGGGCCATTTCTGTCAATATGAGTATATACTGTGGCATTCACTCAAACAAATGGTTGAAGCTCTACCAGAGTCGGACACTAATTCAGAGCTTCTTCAAACCATAACCAGGGGTATCGAGTCCAACAACCAGCAGGTTAAAGCAGCTATGGACACCTTCGATACTGCCTCCTGAGTGGCGGCGGCGGGCATCTGTACCCGCCGCCATTCCTGGCTGCGCACTTCTGGTTTCATGAATGATGCCCAGCAACAGGTCATGGCGTTACCTTTTGATGGTGTGTATCTCTTCGGTCCTCAAGTAGAACAAGCTCTAGAGGCCACACAAAAGACTAGGTCAGCCATTAAATTGGCTCGACCTCCTCCCACCCCCTCTCGAGGGGGTGTTAACAAATGCCAGTTTCATAACCGTCAGTCCTTTCGCGGCAAAGGCAGGGGAGGTTTTAACAAAAATCAAGCCCCTCAGCCTCAAAAGAAAACGCAACAGAAGGTGCAAGGTCCCAAAGCGCCCTGTGCCGTCTTCTGAGTTTCTGGCCCAAGTTCCACCTCAGCTGCCCGAGGGGGACTCTTTAGCGGTGGGAGGTCATCTGACCCAATTCTACAACCAGTGGAAGTTCATAACTTCGGACATATGGGTCCTCCGGATAATCCGCAAGGGATAGTTCCTCAATTTTTCAGAGAACCCTCCGGATTGTCCCCCCAAACGGCAGCCAAAGCTGTCAGTACTTCAGTCAGAACTTCTCGCCTCCGAGATACAAGGCCTTCTGAACAACAGGGCAGTGGAAGTAGTTCCGCTGTATCAACGGAACCACGGTTCTACTCCCATTACTTTCTAGTTCCCAAGAAAACCAGGGGCGTGCGCCCCGTTTTGGACTTCAGAAAATTGAACAAATTTTTTCCCAAAGAGAAATTCAAAATGATATCGCTAGGAACCCTGTTACCTTTGCTTCATCAACACGACTGGTTAACTTCCCTGGACATGCAGGATGCTTACCAACATATTCCTATTCACTCAAGGCATCACAAATACCTAAGGTTCGTGGCTTTGGGCCAGCATTATCAGTTCAGAGTCCTTCCCTTTGGGCTATCCTCAGCGCCGTGAGTTTTTACAAAGTGTTGTGCAATCCCCACAGCACATCTCGGAAAAATTGGAATACAAGTGTTCCCATATCTGGACGACTGGTTCTAGCAAGCCCTTCCAGGCAAGGAACTCTCGACGCTGTTGCCATGGCCTCAGAATTTCTCACGTCCATGGGAGTCCTGCTAAATCGCAAGAAATCGCAGCTGCAGCCCTCCCAGAGGCTCCTTTTCATAGGAACTCTTCTGGACACCTGTGCGAAAGCTTTTCTACCAGAGGACAGAAGGAGCGATATCCTACAGATGGCCTGATACATCAGAGTACAGCTCGGTTCTTGCTATCTCGATGCAACAAATGTTAGGTCTCATGGCATCCTCGGTGTTCACTGTACCCATAGCACCCCTTCACATGAGAACCTCTCAATGGATGCTCAGTACTCAGTGGTCCCCAACCACTCACCCTCAGTCCTTTCTCATCAAGGTGACAGAACCTCTGAAGAAGTCACTCACCTGGTGGTCGCAAGAGGACAATCTTCTGGAAGGGTATCCCTTTGCTCCTCTGGATCATCAGATTTCCATTACCATGGACACGTCCCTGATGGGGTGGGACGCTCACTGTCAGACTTTCCACACTCAAAGTACGTGGACTCAGGACGTGTCTCAACTTCACATAAATATCTTTGAAATGAGAGCCGTCCTTTATGCAGTCCAGGCTGTGAAGGACATTCTCTGTCACAAGAACATTCTCCTTCAAACAGACAAAGCAGTGATGTATTACATCAACAAGCAAGGCGGTGCTTACTCTTACCCCTTTTGCAGGGAAGCGATGAGTGTGTGGGAATGGTGCTTGGAACACAAGGCTCTAATTCAGGCGGTCTACCTGCTGGGAGTGCAAAACAAACTGGCAGACCGTCTCAGCAGAACAGAGACAGATCCTCACGAATGGTCTCTCGACTCAACCATAGTTCACTCACTATTCGTAGAGTGGGGAACTCCAGACCTGGACCTTTTTGCATCCCCACTCAACACAAAACTGCCTCTCTTCTGCTCCAGAAATCCAGGGCCTGGCATCTTCTGTCAGGATGCGTTCAGGCTGCAGTGGACAAAACGCTTTCTAAACGCCTTTCCACCTCTTCCTCTAATTCAGAGGATACTTCTCAAGTTTAAGTCCCAGGGGAACAAAATGATCCTCATTGCTCACTTCTGGCCTCGACAGATATGGTTTCCGTTACTCAGCAGTATGACGGAAACCCCTACGAAACCGCTTCCCCTTCAGACGAACCTTCTGACTCGGGCCTGTGGTTCATCCCAATCTGAGATCACTTCACCTTCATGCTTAGCTCCTGAAGAGATAGAAGTGAACAGGTTGAATGTCACTCACAGAGTTTGAGATATTCTTCTGGCTGCGCGCAAGCCAGCCACTAGGAAAACTTACACAGCCAAATGGAAGCATTTTTCGCTCTGATGTGCAAAATCCTCTTTGAATCCTTTTTCCTGCCCACCAAATAAAGTTCTAGAGTACCTTTTGGACCTCTCAAATTCGGGTCTACAATACTCTATAGTCAAGGTTCACCTTTGTGCCATTTCAACTTATCATGAGCCAGTACTTTCCTTGTCACTGGCTCAGTTACTATGGTTAAGAGGTTCTTAAGGGAATTCTGCATACCAGACCTCCTATCAGACATCAGATGCAGGCCTGGGACATTAATCTTGTGCTAGAACATGCTCACTTTCGAAACCTTTTGAGCCTCTAGCTACCTGTGAGTTGACATTTCTCACTGGGAAAACGGCCTTCCTGGTGGCCATTACCTCAGCCTGCAGGGTCTCTGAGATGCATGCCTTGGTCACACACCCTCCGTATACTGTGTTTCATAAAGACAAAGTAGTTCTTAGGACCCATCCTAAGTTTCTCCCTAAGATTGTTTTAGAATTCCATCTAAACGAACCTTTGATACTTCCTACTTACTTTGCGAACTTCCAAAATGAAGGGGAGCATTCTCTACATTCCTTGGATGTCAAAAGAGCTTTGTATTTCTATTTAGATAGAACAAAAGATTTTCCCAAAGCTCAACAACTGTTTGTTTCCTTCAGCAAGACCCAGCTGGGTCAGCCTGTCACTATCAGATGCATTTCAGCATGGCTGGTGGCATGGCTTTGCCACTGTTATTCCATGGCGCAGGTTAAGCTGGAAGGGAGAGTGTACACTCACTCTACTAGAGCGGTAGCAGCATCCCTAGCGGAAATCCTCAACGTGCCCATTGCAGATATTTGCAATGCGGCCACCTGGAGCTCAGTGCATACTTTCATCAAACACTATGCCCTGGATGTCCATGCCAGACGACATGTTTTGTTTGGCAGAACCATCCTTAATGGACTTCTGTCTTAAATTTGTGAGCTCTTGGTCTCTCCTGCCGCCCTCTTGGGGGATTATTAGCTCGGTACTCTCCCATTAGTGTGAATGAGTAATGGAGACTTTATGTCCAGGAAGATATGGAAATTACGTACCTACCGTAATTCGTTATCTTCTTGGACGAAGTCTCCACCACTCATTCAAACGCCCACCTTCCATCCCCCAAGCTCACCTCTGTTGTTGGTCTTCACGCCCTCAATCTTTAGGCTGTGAAGACGTCTTTCAAACAACATGAAGTCTTGCTGTATTCTGACATATGCTGTTAGGTCCTGCCTTTCAACTGCCCCGGAGAACAAAGAGTTAAACTTTCCATGGCCAGCATGGAATGTTCACCACAAGCTTGGTTGAAGCCCCTGTCTGCTGTTGTTTAAACTGCAACCGTCAGATTCTTTACTCCGCCTCACTGAACAGTCGCTCCAGAGATTTCTGCTTTGCACAGTTCAAAAAAGTCTGTTGAAGTGTCATTTTTTCGGTCGGTTTCTACCGAATTGCTGTTACCACTCAGTCAGTTCAAGTCTCTGTGTGTGTACCGTGAGTACTAGATAGGTTTTCTGTTTAGTTTCTGTGTGAAACTTGTAAATTGTGGATCGGTTCGGCTGAACCGATCAGTTTGAGTTAAAAAAGTTTGTGCTTCATTTAGAGTGTGCTAACCGGTCCGTATCGATTCTAAAAAAAAATGGATTTTGTTACGGTTTTCCAAGACCTGTGACATGGTCAGGAACCGATAGGGAGTCTTGCCGGGCGGATTGCCGAAAAAAGGGTACGTTTTGGATAGGATTGGCCATGTCTGAGAAACCCAAGAAAAAAACCAGGCCCACTGGGTTTCAGTACTGCAGTGTGTGTGGGGAAGTCTTTGCCAAGGCTGATCCCCACACCACCTGTGTTTATTGTCTAGGGTTTGATCACCTCGATTCAGACTGCCAAATTTGTAAGAATTTTCCCAAATCTACCCTAGAAAAGAGATTAGGTAGACTGAGGGAAAGGGAGGCCGAGAAGTCCGCTGACCTGGATGGCCAGCCCGGTTCGGTTCCGACCGAACCAGAAGGAGTGCCGTCTGACCAGGGCGATACTTCTTTGGGCAAAAGGAGAGCTGATTCTGAGGAGTCGGTTCCGGTGAAAAGGAAGAGAAAAGATAAATCGTCCGGTTCGGACCCAGAAATTCATACTCCGACCGCCGATGAGATAGCCAAGGCGATAAGGATAGTGCAATCGCTTACTTCAGTTCCGACCGAACCGGCACCATCTGGCAGGGGTTCGGTTGGGTCGGTTCCCTCGGTTCCAGATTACACTTTGGAAGAATTTTATGAACCGGAGGAGGAGGAGGAAGGAGAGTATGAGGATGATTATGGTGATTATGAAAGTCTGGATGTGCCTATTGACCCGGACATCTCCCCAGACAGATCTTCGGGTGTTTCTCCTCCTAGGCTTTCTGAGTCCCTTTCTCACTATATGTTTTACAAAAAAGTGGCTGAGACCCTCCAGCTTCCTGTGGAGGAAGCAGTAGAGGATCAGGAGGAGCTTGATTTTGTTGAGATGATGGACATCCCAGAGTCCAGGAGACTGTCTATTCCCCTCCACAAATCCTTTGGGAAACGGACACATAAAATTCTTAAGTCTCCTAATTCTATACCTCCTGTGGACAGACTCTCTCAGGCTCAGACACGGAGTTCCTTTTCCAGCAATGCAGCCATGTTGGGGTAGTGCAGGCTGCTACCTGTGATAAGGCAAATATCCCCTTGGCATCGCACCCCCCAGACAAGGACTCCAGGAAGATTGATGCCATGGCAAAGAAACAATACATGGCAGCATCTTTGGGACTCAGGCAGGCTAACTATATGGCCTATACAGCTAGATACCAGAAGTCCAGGTGGGACACTGTGCTGGCTCTGGCTAAACAGGCCCCTGACCAGCTGGCCAAGGAGCTGGAGCAGGTGGCTGCAGATGGGATTGAGGCATCTAAAGTACAGTTTCATGCTACTTTGGACTCCAATGATGTTTCATCAAGAGTCATGGCTACATCTGTGGCTCTTCAGAGGATGGCTTGGCTCAGATATACTAGCCTCTCACAGGATACCCAGGCTAAGGCCATGGATTTTCCTGTAATTGGTAATTCTCTGTTTGGGGAGCAGACAGAGAACTACATGAAAAAGATGGATGAGTACAGGACCACTTAACAGGAGTGCTCAGGCCAAAGAAAGGCAAGCAACTCCTCAAAGGCAGCAGTCCAGGGGCAGGGGCAGGCCTTTCCAAAGGCCTTTTTACCAAGCTCAGGCCTCCTCTTCTTTCTCTCAGAGGGTTCTTTAGAGGAGAGGCAGGCGGGGATGAGCAGGCCTGCATCCTCCCCTCAGCCTAATGCCCCTGCCAAGCAGACACCCTGATGGGTCTGCCCGGGCCGATTCTCCCATACCAGTAGGGGGCAGGCTGGCTTACTTTGTCCAGGACTGGAAGTCTCTAACATCAGACAAGTGGGTCCTGGAAGTAGTAAGCCAGGGGCTGGTTCTCAGCTTCAAAAAATTTCCCAAGATGAGAACCAGATCCTTTCCACCTGTGAATCTCTCAGAGACCCTTGCCCTAGAGGCAGAGGTTTCTTCTCTCCTAGCTCTCAGAGCTATAGAGAGGGTTCCCACCCTACACAAGGGCAAAGGATTGTACTCCAGGTACTTCCTAACCCCCAAAAAGACAGGAGAATGGTGGCCCATCCTGGACCTAAGATATCTGAACAAACACCTTTTAAAGCCAAAGTTCAAAATGGTGACTCTAGAATTATCCTTCCCTCTCTAAGGCCGGGGACTGGCTAGCCTCCTGGACCTCAAGATGCTTACTTTCACATTCCCTTCAGGTGCTCCCACAGAAAGTACCTTAGGTTCAAGTTGCCCTCAGGCCACTATCAATTCAGAGCAATTGCACTTTGTCCTAACATCAGCCCCAAGGGTTTTTCACAAAGTGCCTGGCAGTAGTGGTTGCTTTCCTAAGGAGAAAAAAGATCTCCATCTTCCCATACTTGGACTACTGGCTTATAGTAGGTCAGTCTCCAGGCCAAGTCAAGTCACATTTGCAAGTGACCCAGCAAGTGCTCACTTCCTTAGGATTCCTTCTCAACCTTCCAAAGTCAGTTTTCGAACCAGTACAGCTCCTCACCTTCATAGGTGCAGAGCTGGATACAGTAAAGGCAAGAGCTTTCCTTCCCCCTGGAAAGGGCAAGAACCCTCATGGAACTGGCCTCTTCATTCACCCTTCAGGTGTCTCGACCAGCAAGGCATTTCCTTCAGCTTCTGGGCCACATGACTGCTTCCACATCAGTGGTCCAAGGAGCAAGATTCCAGATGAGGGACATTCAGTTCCACTCAAGAGCCTTCTGGTCCCAAAGAAAGGATTCCATTACCAAACTAGTCCCAGTGACTCGAACCCTGATCCAGGCCTTGCAATGGTGGCAGGTTCAGGACAATTTGAGACAAGGGGTTCCTTTTGTCACTCAGTCTCATTCAGTGATACTCACCACAGATGCTTCCCTGCTGGGCTGGGAGCCCATTTGGGGGATCTTACCACTCAAGGACTGTGGTCACCTCAGGAATCTCTGCTTCACATCAGTCTCTTGGAACTCAGAGCAGTGTTTCTGGCACTGCAAGCTTTTTCCAAGTCTGTACAGAACAAGGTGGTCCAGGTCAGAACAGACAACACCACCACTGTGTGGTACATCAACAAGCAGGGAGGCACTCGGTCTATGGCCTTGTGCACAGAAGCAATGAAGTTGTGGTCCCTGGCCTATTCCCTGCAAACCTCTCTGATAGCAGTTCACCTCCCAGGGAAGGACAATGTCCTAGCAGATGCTCTGAGCAGAATATCCCAGGACCATCATGAATGGACCCTAGATCCTCTAGTTTTGAAAGTGATTTTCTCGAGATGGGGCACTCCAGAGATAGATCTTTTTGCAGCCCCAGACAATCACCAACTTCCTCTCTTTCATTGCAGACCCCCCAGTCTTGGGCTCAGTCCCCCTGGATGCTCTGATTCTGAACTGGGAAGGGAAATTTCTGTATGCTTTTCCTCCGTCCCCTCTCCTGTTCAAAGTGTTAGTCAAGATGAGGTCACAACCATGCAAAGTGATTCTGATTGCTCCAGACTGGGCCAGACAGCCCTGGTATCCCCTGTTGCTGTCCCTAGCAGTCCACCTTCCCCTGTCTCTTCCCAGGTATTACAACCTGTTGACATCCTCTCAGGGGAGGATTTGGTACCCGAATCTTCGGTCTCTCAATCTCAAGGCATGGCTCTTGAAGAGTTAGAGTTTGCAGATCTGCATCTTTCCCAAGGGGTTCTGGATATCCTTAAAGCTTCTCGAAAGCCTTCCACCAGAAAGACTTACAACTCCAAATGGAAAAGATTCAGCATTTGGTGTTCTAAGAAGAATATTTCTCCAGACTCTGCTGAGTTGCCTACGGTTCTAGACTATATGGTCCATCTTAATGGCCTAGGCCTCAGACCAGCTACCCTTAAAGTGCACTTGGCAGCTGTTTCTGCTTTCTTGTCAGTAGGCAAGCCTTCCTCTCTATCATCCCGTCCTGTGTTTTGTAAGTTTTTCAAGGGATTGCTTCACACCAATCCCCCCTTTAGGGATCCTGCTTCTGCTTGGGATCTTAATGTTTGCATTGCTCAGCTTATGCAACCCCACTTTGAGCCTTTGTCCTCTGCAGAGCTTAAGTACTTGACTTGGAAAACTGTGTTTTTGGTAGCCATTACTTCTGCCAGGCGTATCGGTGAATTGCAAGCCCTGTCAGTGGAATCTGATTTCATCTCTTTCCATAGAGATAAAGTGGTCCTAAGAACTAACAGAAAGTTTTTACCTAAAGTGGTTTCAGATTTCCACCTCAACCAGTCTCTCTCTCTCTCCCTGTTTTCTTCACTGACCATTCCTCCTCTGGAGAGAGGAGGCTACACAGCTTGGATGTTAAAAGAGCCCTTAGCTACTACATAGAGCATACCGAGGGTCACAGGTTTGAATCCCTCCAGTTGTTCCTTACGTATGGAGAAGTTGGTAAGGGCAGACCTGCCACTAAGAGTTCTATTGCCAGGTGGATTGTTTCTTGTATGCATTCTACTATGAAAAACTGGGCAGAACTGCACCCTCAGGCCTGAGGGCTCATTCCACTAGAGGTACAGCTGCTTCCCTGGCTGCTGCCAGGGATATTCCTCTCTTAGAAATTTGTCAAGCAGCCGCCTGGAAAACAGTCCATACTTTCACCAAGCATTACTCTCTGGATATCCAGGCTAGGAGTGATGCTCGGTTTGGCACAGCAGTACTTCAGAGCCTGTTTCCAAAGTAGGTTCTATCCCTCCTCCATGGAGGTACTGCTTGGTAGTCTGCATATGTCAGAATACAGCAAGACTTCATGTTGTTTGAAGAAAAAATTACTCACCTTAGTAATGTTGTTTCTTCTAATGGAGTCTTGCTGTATTCTGACCTCTCAGAACCTAGTTTTTGGGATGTGGGTGAGCAGGAGCAGTGTTGGCACCCTAGGAGTGTCCTTTTTTCACCTTCTTTTAGTTTGGGTGAGTGGTTGTGTTTTGGATGTGTTTTGTTTTTGAGTTTCCTGACTTTTGAGTCTTCCTTTTGAAACCAAAAACCCTTTTATATAGATATAGTTGCCAGTTGGCTAGTATGAGTTTTACAGTTTCCACACAGACCTTCTAGTGAGTATTGCTCGTAAAGATCTGACGGTTGCAGTTTAAACAACAGCAGACAGGGGCTTCAACCAAGCTTGTGGTGAACATTCCATGCTGGCCATGGAAAGTTTAACTCTTTGTTCTCCGGGGCAGATGAAAGGCAGGACCTAATGGCATATGTCAGAATACAGCAAGACTCCATTAGAAGAAACAAGATTACTAAGGTGAGTAATTTTTTCTTCTTGACCCTTGTTATACGGGTCTTCCGGACTATCTTGTGTCCGGTTTTTGGTTAAGCTATCCTTCTAGGTTAGTTACGCTGCACCTCCTTGGTAAAAAAAAAGGTACTGAGGCGGTTGGAGGGTCAACGCCGAGATAGTCATTGCCGCACAGGCAGAGGCTCGCGGCTCCATGTCTGGCGCCGGCCCTCCTGCAAAAAGTTTGCTTCTACTGGGTTCTAGCGCCCCCGGCATAGATCCCATTAGTGTGAATGAGTGGTGGAGACTTCGTCCAAGAAGATCAAGAATTACAGTAGGTATGTAATTTCCATTTATGGAGCAGTGGGTGCAGTGTCTAAGTCATGTGATGCCACTTCTGGTCAGCTGGGCTGGCACTGTTAGCAAGACCATGTGACCTGGATGTGCATCCACCTGTGGTCCTGGCCTGCAGGCTTCTGCTGGTGAGTGGCACCTCTAATGTCTGTCTCACTTGTGGTGATGTTGCCATCCATTTTGGGGACTGCCACTGGTCACACTGGTGCCAACTGGGTTGAAAACACCATATGTGGTGTCGCGTGCCGGTCCTGGCCTCTCAGGGCCTATCCCAATGCCCCACATGGTATCAGGTGCAACATTGCATGAGCTCGTGGCACCAGGAGTCCTCCCAATGTCAGCCACAGTGCTGGATCTAGCACCGCTCCTTAGAGCTCTGGGGTTGGTGTCACCTGTATTGCCATTGTCGGCTGCGGCATTTCCTCCGGCTTCCTTCCTTAAGCCCCTGGAGCCAGTGTTGCTGCAGTCACATGCTGTGCTGTCAGCTCTGCAACCCCCCTGCCTCTGTTATTCCTGCAGTGAGGAGGGTGTGGAGAAAGAGAGAGATGAGTCAGACCCTGATTTTATCATCTCCGGTGATGGGGACGATGACTCTTTTTATGGTTCAGAGGTCTCTGACCCCACCTTCCTCTGGCGTTTCTCAGGATGACCTTTCCTTTCAGTTTCTGCTCAGAAATATACATTCTGCATTGAATTTCGAGCTAGCAGCCATAGTCCAGGCTAGGTGCTTCCAACTGGAGTTTCTTAACGTGCCTAATATCCTGATCAGCTTAATTCCTTTCTTCCAGCCAACTCTAGAGACCCTATCAGAGGTCATTTGGAATAGGACTGCTACTGTGGCAGCTGTCCCCAAACAGGCAGATAGGAAGTATGCTGCTCCGAAAACCAAGCCATTGTATTTCATTCAGCCTGTAGCGGATGTCATTGTTATTCTCACTGAGAATGATAGTCATAGTGCCCATGGAGGTTACTGTGCACCCCTTAGACAAGGAGCCATGCAAGGTTGACACTGTGGACAAGCGGGCATATGACTCTGCTTGCCTTGGCATGAGAATAGCTAGCTACCAGGGCCAGCTCTCTAAGTACCAATATAGCCTTTGGGGCAAGCTAAAGTCTCTGACAGAGGCCCTGCCAGACTTGAAGGTTAAACAAGAGATGCTGCTTACTGTTAAGCAAGGTATTGAATCTAGCAGTCACCAGCTTAAATCCGCTATGGATGCCTTTGATGCAGCAGCTCTCTTGGCAGCCACAGATATCTGTATCAGGTGGCATTTCTGGATGCAGACTGCTGGCTTCATCCCGGACTTCCAGCAACATATCATGAATCTGCCCTTCAGTGGCACTTCTATTTGGTCAGCATGTGGAGCAGTTTCTTAAGGAGTCTAATGAAAAGAAAAAAATGACCCTTAAGACCTCCTGGCCAGCCCACTTTAACCTACAGAGTGGCAGAGGATGTGGCTTTTTTCACAGCAAGCAGTCCTTTCGTTGCAGATCAGAGAGTTCAAAATAATAAAACCCAGCCTCCCCAGCGCTAAAAGAAAGTGCACCTGAAGGCACAGGCACCAGAAGCACTCAGTGCAATTGTTTGAGGCTGTGGCCCCAATGCTGCCTAAAATGGCTGAGGTTGACCCCTCTTCCCCAGTGGGGAGGGGGGTAGCTGACACATTTTTATCACCACTGGGAATCCATCTCGATGGACAAGTGGGGTCTCAAGAATATCCAAGAGGGGCACTCCCTGGAATTTATAGAACCACTCTTAACTGTCTACTCAGAAAGCAACCCCCCCTCCTTGTCAGCTCACATTTCAGAGCTTTTGTGGCACAGGAGGTTACAGGCCTTCTGAACAACAGCAGTGACAATAGTGCCAGGGTGAGAACAAAACACAAAGTTCTACTCCCAGTACTTCCTGGTACCAAAGAAATCTGGTGCATTCGCACGATTCTTACCCTGATAAATCTGAACAAATTCATGGACTGAGAAAAATTCAGAATGATTCCTCTAGGCTCTTTGTTACCCTACCTGAAGCAACAGAACTGGCTAGCATCTCTGGATATGCAGGATGCATACCAGCACATTCTGGTGCGCCCCAGCCACCACAGTTACCTTCATTTTTGTGTGCAGGGGAAACATTACCAGTTCAGAGTCCTCCCCTTTGGGCTTTCCTTGGCACCGCAGGTCTTTACAAAGTGCTTTGCAGTGCTCGCAGTGCAACTCAGAAAGCTATGACTTCAAGTCTTCCAATATGTGGATGGCTGGCTAACCTAAAGCCCGTTCATACAGGAAAACAGGAGACAGAACAGGCAGTGACCACTGCCTCTCAGTTCCTAATGTCCATGGGAGTCCTGCTGAACCCCTTGAAGTCTCAGCTGTAACACTCTCAGGAGTTACTGTTCATAGGAGCTGTTCTGGATACAACCCAGGCTCAGGCTTTTCATCTAGAAAGCAGACTACAAGCAGTTTTGCAAATGGCATGTTACATCATGGAACAGAAGTCTGTGCAAGCCCACTCCATGCAATGCATGCTGCACCTGATAGCCTCCTCAGTGTTCACAGTGCCCCTGGCACAACTACACATGAGGACAACCCAGTAGATGCTCAGTGCACAGTGGTCAAAGGCATCACAGTCTCAAAACTACCCCATTCAGGTGACCAAACCCCTGGTGAGGTCCCAGATGTGGTGGTCAGCGGAGGACAACCTCTTCCACGGCTTCCCCTTCTTGCTGGAGCCAGAGGTGATTCTCCCCATGGATGCTTCCCTGTTGGGGTGCAGAGGCCACTGAGATGTGCTAGAGACCTTTAAATACTTAATGGGGATTACTAAGGTACAGGAGGGGAGTACTTTTCAGACAAACGGTGCTCTAGAACAAGGGGACATGCAATGAAGCTGGAGGAGGTAAATTCAGGAGAGATGTGAAAAAGTATTTCTTCACAGAAAGAGTGGTGGATTCCTGGAACAGCCTTTCAGCTGCGATAATGGGGGTGAAAACAGTGGTGGAGTTCAAAAATGCCTAGGATAGGCACAAGGGAATCGTAGAGGTAAGGAAGGGGGTTGAAGAGACAGCATTGTAGATCAAGTCAGTCTGCAGCAAAAATAAAGGTAGAAGAAAATTGGGCAGACTCTGTGGGCCAGGTGGCCCTCATCTGCTGTCAGATTCTGTATTTCTATATCAGTCAGGGAGGAGCACACTTTTATCCTCTCTGCAAGGAGGCAGTGAGAATGTGGGAATAGTGCCTGGAACAGGAGATCCTGCCCCAAGCAATCTACCTGCCAGTGGTTCAGAGCACTCTGGCAGATGAGCTCAGTTGAACAGAGCCCTATCCTCATGCGTGGCTGCGCAACCTCAACATGTATTCCCTGGAACGGCTGGGAGAAAGGGGCAACATGATTGAGACCTTCAAGTACCTAAAGGGGTTAAACAAGTTACAGACTCAGGACTTCACGAGCGGCTGCACGACTTCAACATGTATTCCCTGGAACAGCGGAGAGAAAGGGGTGACATGACTGAGACCTTCAGGTACCTAAAGAAAATAAACAAGGTACAGACTCAGGACCTGTTACATGTGAAGAATCACACGAGAACTAGAGGTCACAACATGAAGCTGGAAGGGGGGCAAATTCAAGACCAATATGAGAAAGTTTTTCTTAACTGAAAGAGTGGTGGACGCATGGAACAGCCTTCCACCAGGAGTTGTGGAGGCTAAGTCTTCTGGAACTTTCAAAAGGGCTTGGGGTAGGCACAGAGGTATCATAACACCGAAAAGCAGTTAAGGATTGTGGGGGTAGGCTTATGGGCAGACTAGATGGATCTTGTGGTCCCCATCTGCTGACACTTTCTGTGTTTCTGTGTTTGGTCACTAGCACCAAATGTGAGATTGCTATTCGATGAGTGAGGCACTCCAGATGTGGACATTTTTGCTTCCCCACATAATGTCAAACTGCCTTGATTCTGCTCATTCAGAGAGTGCTATTCAAGTTGGAGCCACATGGGAGCAAGATGATTATAGTGGCTCCCTGCTGGCTTTGGCAGATATGATTCCTTCTGTCGAATCGATTTTTAGTCAGTGAACCGAGGATTCTTCCACTCAAGACAAACTTGTTGACCCAGTGTCTTCTGGTCCATCCCAAGCTGCGTTCCCTTCACCCCAGGCCTGACTCCTGAAGAGCTAGAAGTGAGCAAGTACAAGGTGTCTCAGAGGACCTCTGAAATATTTTTGGCTGCTGATTAACCTTCCACCAGGAAGACATACACTGTACACAACCAAGTGGAAAAGATTTTCTGTCTTATGCTCCAAAACCTCTGTGGACCCCTTCAGTGTCTGCCTGATGAGGTTCCGGAGTACAAACTAGACCTTTCCAATGCCGGCCTGCAGTATTTCACAGTTAAGATCCACTTCTGTGCTATTTCAACATACCACAAACCCGTTGGTACCCTCTATCTAACACAGCCACCGCTGTTTAAGAGGTTCCACTAGGATATCTTGCCCACAGTGCCTCCCATCAGGAAGCCGGAGGCTCTTTGGGACATCACGTTTGTGCTGGACATGCACATTTGCAAGCCCTTTGAGACAATTGTGGCATGTGATTTGAAGTTTTTAATTTGGAAAGCAATATTTCTGGTGGCTGTCACCTCCTCATGCAGAGTATCTGAAGTTCATGCTTAGGCCACAGGTTCTCCATATACTGTTTTCCATAAGGATAAGGTAGTGCTCCATAGACACACCCCAAGTTTCTACCCAAGGTGGTGGTGTAGTTCCATCTTAATCAGGCCATAATCCTGCCTGTTAAGTGTCCCAGTTTGCAGAATGAAGAATAAAGAACTCTGCACTCACTGGACAATAAGAGGGTCCTTGTGTTTTACCCAAACAGAACTAAGGAGTTCAGACAGTCTAAATGGCTTTTTATCTCTTTCGACCCTAATTGAATGGGATAACCTGTTACAATCAAGTGAATTTCTGCCTGGATTGTAAATTGCCTTCACCACTACTATGCTATGGCTCAGGTTAAATTGGAGGGCAGCATACGTGCCCACTCTACCAGAGTGGTTTCCACTTCCCTAACAGAGATACACTCTGTGCCTGTTGGAGAAATTTTCAGAGGTGCAACTTAGAGCACAGTGCACACTTTTATTACGCGCTGTGCCCTTGATGTCCATGCCAGGCAACATGCCACTTCTGACAGGGCAGTCCTAAATGGATTACAGTCCTGTGTGAGCCCTGAGCTCCAGCCGCCCTATTGCAGGGGGACTTTTCTCTGAGCTTGGAACTCACCACATGTGGGAGTCAGTGGTGAAGACTGATTCTTGGAAGATAAAATTATGTGCTTACAGTAATTCTTGATTTTCAGATATATTTTCACCATGGATTACAACACCCAGCCACCATCCCTCGAGTTCACACCAGTATTGTTATGCTGTGGTCTTCAGCCCTTCTTACTTAGTTTGGGCTTTGAAGACACTGCATTACTGGGTTTGATGGTCTTTCTTACACGGACCATCAGGGCTGTCTGTGCCCTTAGGTTGAGTGCATAGGTTACTTATTAGTTTCATGCTGCGTACCTCTTGGGTAAAAAGATACTGAGGTGGTTGGGGGCTGGTGCTTCTGTATACCAGCAGGCACATGCATCGACATGCGATGTCGCTCGTGGTGCCTACAGCATCACCAGCCCCCAGAAAAAGTCTGGCTCCCACAGGGTCCTAGTCCCTCTGGCACAGACCCACAAGTGGTAATCAGTGGTGAAGATATTCTTGAAGATCAAGAATTACAGGAAGTACGTAATTTTAATATCTGGTTGACAGGCATCAGTGGGCATGTGATCACCACACAGAGTGCTTTGAAAAGATCAAATATCCATTCTGTCTCTGGGGCAACCAGGCTACAGGAAATGCTGCAAATTGTGAGGATAGCATGGTTCATTCTGTAGAAGAACTACAGTTACTACAGTAAGTTACCTTTTCTTATGTCATGGGCAAAACAAATATACAAGATGCAAAATTACCAGAAGTTACAGTGGAGAACCTTCAGTTCATATTAAGAGATAAATGCCTGATTTTGAAAGACGAGGCTAAAATAAATACAAAATCAACAAGATTAGTCCCTCTATTAACATTTGGTAGGCATTTTGGAGTAATAGCTCTAAACGTATGGTTGACTGTACAAATCTTGAGAAAGCAACTGTAAAACACAGGGGCAGATCCCTTCACATGTATTCAAGCTACACTTGTTTTTCTTTACAGATCAAAGTTTTGACATCCCAGACAGGACATTTCATTCCATGAATACAACCTGGCGTCTTTCTTCATATGAATCCATGACTGATGTAAAGGAGCTTATCCCCGAGTTTTTCTATTTACCAGAGTTCTTGGTGAACAGAGAAGGTATGTGGTGCTCTTTATTTTTTGTTTGTTTTTTGATAACCGATGTGCAGATATCATATAGGTCTGTCTTCGTAATGGCTTTTAGTTGATTAATAAATTGAAACTAAACTGAGAAGGTACCTTAACAAATAACAGCAACTCCATTACAGCTCAAATGTTTCAGCACAGCATGTTTGACATACTTTATTTAAACCAGCATACTCTTTTCATCCCTAAAAGCAGCAGAACTTATCCATTTTTATATTTTTAGCTCTGTTACTGTAGCTTTTAATTGTTTTACCTGTATCCTTATCTGTAGTAGGGCTTTTCATTCTGTACCATCAGTGGCACCACTTGTTATGTCTGTTTCGTGCTTTTTTGGATTTCTTTTTTGCCTCACTCATCCTGCAGACAGAGGCCATCCCTGGATTTTGTTTACTGTGCTGCACTGATCCTAAAACATTGATTGCAGTGGTGGTAGTGGGACTCTGTTGATTTTCCTGTGGATAAATTTTCACCTAGATTTGCACTCGGGGTGGACACGGTGGATGTCGTTCCTGGCAATCAGGAAAATCCTGGCTCTCTCCAGAGTGTTGTGTTTGTGCTGTTAGTGAATTGCATTTATGGAGCTCAAAGTTGATGTACCTTGTAAATTTCACTTTCATTTTTGCTGGCGCTGACAGTGATTTGCTAACACTGCTGGTTGAAGTTTAAGCCATGCTGTGATATGGGGCTCCCCATCACTTTGTGAGAGATGCCGTTGAAGGAAAGACAGCTTCAGGACACTTGACTGCTGTTTCTTCTGTTCTGTTCCCCTTGTCAGACTTACCTTCTGCCCATGGATGGCCTACTCAACCATCTTAGTGGAGTGAGAGACGTCTGGGTTTTAGCTGAAGAGATCTAAGTGACCAGTCAGCTTGGTCTGGCATTTAAGGCATTTCTCTTTTCCTTCCTTGTTTTCTGTTGGATTGTGCCTTGAAGGACCTGGATAGAGTGGGAGACATTTGCCAGATCAGATTGGAAGGGGCAGAACTCCATCCTGACTACATTAGTTCCAATCTCGATGCTGTGTAATATGCATATGAGATCTGGTGGGCGAACCCATCAGGCCCCTCCAGTCTGGGTACTGCTTTACAGTGCCAGATCTGTGGTCAACAAAACTGGGATTATTAGAGATGTTCTCTGTGACTTGCGCACCAATCTGGTATGTATTTTGGAGAGCGGTTGCATCACTTGCCAAGTACGTAATTTTAATATATGGTAGATAGGCATCAATGGGCATGTGATCACCACACAGAGTGCTTTGTTCTGGTGGAGTTGGTCCCTCCAGGGATCTCCATGGTACATTACCCAAGGCCGAAGCCTATAGGTGATGGTGTGGCCATCTTCTTTAGAGCATGGTTGAATTACGTGGTATCTCCCATTGAGACAGTGGGATTAATTATGTTTGGCTGGCTTGAGGTTTAGGACTGTTTCTGTGTCTCACACACTTGGAGGTGGCTTTGGTCTGCAAACACAGCGTCCGTGTGATGACGTGGTGTCTTGCTGCACATGGAGTTCAGGTGCAGGCTCAAGAGGGATCAGTGGACGGTCTGCATTCTCTTTGAGCAGAATGCCAGAGACGCTAAGAAAGGTCACCTTACTCACACGAACACATTTAAAAGAGTGCAGGAGTTTACTTTTGAAAAAAAAAAAGTTCAAAAAAAGAATTAGAGTATCAAGCTGAGTTTTGGTTACCATCTTTTATTATAGGCACTTGTAGCAGACAGAGTCTGCACTTTGAAACGGCAGAAAAACAGGTCATGTAAATGAGCCGCATGCAGTTGCAGGCTCACAATATAGGTAATACGAAAGCATTTCATAAAAATGTATGTTGAATCATTTTAGATTACACACAAGGGAGCTATATAAATGCAAGTATTCAGAGTAGCGGTAAGCAAACTAAGGGAGACAGCAGAAGCAGTAAATTACATTTTATTTTTGTATATGGCAAGTTTGGAAGATATTTCATTCCTTTATTAGTAACATAACAAGTGCTTTAAATATTGGAAGGGAAAATTAGATTTAGATTATATCATAGCAGTGTAAAACAAACAAAATAAATAAACAGCATATTTTAGAATATAGGAGAGCACCACACCAGTGCACTGGGCTACAGGGAAAAAGACACTTTGTGTCAAGTTAAATGTCTGTACAGTGGATATTATTCAACTGTCAGTGAAGCAAATCTAAGGCAATGTTATGAAACTCTGGTTTGTAATATTAAATAAAAAACATTTTATTTAGTTTCAGAAAAAATTTAAACTAACTAGTGAGAGTTTCAGGACCCTTACAAGAAAGGGACAACATATTTAATGGTATAGTGGTGTATAATATACCATCAGAAATTCCATATTTTATTTATTTATTGAATGTTCATATGAAAACATGCAATAATTGTAAATATATATACTGCAGATACAGTGAAAATATCCCCTCGAAAAAGCCCTATTAGTTGGGGTGAAACGTTAGAGCAACTATAAGAAAATAATAAAACAAGCATTTTACTCAAAACGAGGAGTGGCTTCATTTCATTGAAGACCTGCACTAGAACCCACCTACTTAACATTGGGATAGTCTGGGCATACCTCTGTGGGTTCATCGAAATACAGGAGAGGCGGCTTAGTCATTTCCCAGGAACTTCAGCTGATTCCACTTCTGCATCTCTTTCACCTCTCTGTGACCTGGGCAGTAGCGATTTGTTGGTCTGCATACACACATAGCATCCTGCAGGAGCGTGAGCTCCTTGACGCACCTGCAGGTATCATGGTGGTGGTGACAGAAATCAGTGCCAAACCTCCCCGAAACGCACTTCCAAGCAACAGTTGTCTCAGCCCTGACAGCTTCCTGACATGGCTCCCTGAGTCCACTGCAGACCCCGGTCTGCATGCATGGCAACATTTTGAGCTGCCACTGGGCCGGCCGGACGACACAGGGCATAACATTCTTAAAGTAGCAGTGCACGATAGCTGTGAAAATTTTGACCTATACTTTTTAATTCTATTTTAGATTGCTCCTTATCTCTTGACTTGTATGATACCTTTCTTTCCCAATTTTGTCTTTTGTAGCACGCATTTTAACATTTGAATAAATAATAAATGGGAGTGCTCCTTTTAATATGATTTGGTCAAGGTTTTCATCAGTATTCTCAACTGTTTTTCCACACCTGTTGTCCCATAAGATCAAAGAGCAGTGTCAACTGCATGCTGGTTCATTATAGTCATATGAAAAGTGTTGTTAAAGGGAAATGTCCACCTAAAATTGTGCCCCACCTTATTGTGAGGCAGGACCCGATTAACTTTTTCAGAAAAAGTTGTTTCTTTTTTTTTTTTTTACTTACAGTGCCTTCTTTTATTTAAAATTGATCTGGTTGATCCTGCGTCCCTCCCCACCAGCATTTTAAAATCAAGAGCCCCTAGCAGAACACCCACAACCTCCCATGGCTATTCCGAGAATGACATGTGATGCGGCGAGCAGCCACAGGAGTGTCCATAGGGTTACTATATAACCTGAGATTTTAAAAGCTCCGGTTTGAAATATACATAACATCACTCTTCTTACTACAGCAATTTCTTGCAGTATGACCTGACTTATTACAGTTATAACAAATAAAGTTTTTGGGTACAGATTTGTTACCCCCACCAGAGTTCTTATCAGACTTGGAGTTTAAATGGAAAAAAAGTGTGTCTTACTAGTGCTTGGTTGTTACCTTGCTACTGTGGCGTCTGTCTAGCCATTTGGTAGTCTTCGGCCAAAGAAACAGCTTTTTCACCACTTTGGGGTCGGTGTTCTTTTACCCAAAGCTGTACATCTGTAGGCAGGAT
Source organism: Neoceratodus forsteri (assembly GCA_016271365.2). Lineage (NCBI taxonomy): Eukaryota > Metazoa > Chordata > Ceratodontiformes > Ceratodontidae > Neoceratodus > Neoceratodus forsteri. The sequence continues at coordinate 1,819,681,740 of CM057449.1, read as the reverse complement.
GTTGATGACTTGCTCCATTGCAAATGTGTTGATGATCTGTGGGACTGTTTTGCCCTCTGGCTGGAGCCATTTCATTAGGAGTTCTCTTGAGTCTGGTGAAGGCTTCTCAAAGTTGTCGACTGAGGTGTACTTCAGAGACCGAAATCTCTGCTTGTAGGTGTCTCCTGAGATGTCATACCTTTCAGGATTTCGCTTTTCACCACGTCATAGTTTTCTGACTGTGCAGCAGTGTCCATATTGCTGTAGGCAAGTTAGACTTTCCCTGTCAGGTAAGGTACCAGTCTGATTGCCCATTGTTGCTTTGACCACTGGCAGGCTGCAGCAGCCCTTTCAAAAGTTGTCTGGTATGCTTCGATATCATCCGAGGGACACAACTTTGTAAGTTTAATGTATTTTAAGTTGTTTGTGTCTTGTTGCTGTGCTGGACCAGTACCAGATCCTCCAGCTTTGATAACTTGCAAGGCATCCATCCATCGTTGCATCTCTTCTGTTCTTTGCTGCTCCTGTCGCTGCATCTCTTCTTTTCCCTGCTTCTCGAGTTGTTGCATTGCTTCTTTTCTCTGTGTCTCTAGATGTTGAATCTCTCTTTCTCTATGCTGCAGCTCCTCTCTTCTCAGTTTCTCTGGTTCTGTTTGTTATATAGCCCACCATTTGAAAAATGCAGTCAAACTTTCAGGTTCTGTCACTGCCTGTTCTTTTTTTCCATCGCTGGTGCTAGCTGTACAGTCTCAGCTTGGACTTTTGTTTCCTCTTCTAGTTTGGCTGCCATTCTTCTGGTAATCATTCCTGGACTTGCTGCTGCAGAATCCATACATTTCTTCTGTGTTTCCCTGATACCAGGACTAGTACCCACACACAAAACTCATGGCTTGGAGTATGCATGGCGTATATCCTGACACCATCTGTCATCAAGGCACAGGTCAGGAAGCACAGGAAAACCAGGAGCGGTTTCAAAATTTGCAAATAGCATTTTATTTTTCTCAATAACAGCAAAATAAAAATGTGTTCAGTATAACTATTTACAAAGGCAGTACAGAGAAAACAGTACTCCTTCTGAGTGTTTCTTCTCAGTTTCAAATCTCAGTCTCTCTCTCTCATAAAACATTGCTGCTTTTTTATAGCAAGTCTTTGCAGTGAGGTCGTTAAGGAGATGGTGTTTTTTCACAGAATGTCCTTGTCAGTTTCTAGTGTTCTTGCAGGTGCAGCAAAGAGAACATAATGACCCAGAACTGACTTCTTGTTGACAGCTCTGTAAAGTTTGCACACCAGCATCTTAGTTTAACCCCTTGAATTCCAAATAGCTTTTTGCAATCATTTCAACAGTATAACTATATAGTTTTAAACAAAGGATCCCTAGTATCACTTACAGTTTTATACAAAAAGATTCACATATATTTTTATACCCCTGGATATGCAAGGGGGAAGAAAAGACAGAAATAGCAAGGCAAGGCAAAGAGATAGTGAGAGGCGGAGAATTGTGAAACCGTCTGAGTGAGCAGTTCCTAGGTCTCACGAGAAAATTTGGTTGCACAACCAGACAGAAAAGGAGAGGATAGAACAGACCCTTGAAACTCTTTCTGCATAGCAAATGGGGTTATTCAACCCTATCACAAGACTGTGTTGCCAAAACGACTGAGATAAAAACGCTATCCCAGTTGATGACGCACCTGACTCATAAGATGGCAATTATATCTTATGAATCGGGTTTGTCACACTAGCTATCTCCACACTCCAGTTCGTCATAATCGCAGACCAGCTGTGTGAGTAACCGGAACTAAGGAGATCATCGTAATGACATCAATTTAAAAAAGAAATATGGCAAACACCTCGCTGATCTGGGCAGTTTTAGCAACATACTCATTGTATAAAGCACACTTTCCATCACTGAGTGAGCTTAGGTTTAAAATAATCTTAGCATAGCAGTGTGGGATAACAACCCCCACCTGGTTTGACTCAGTGCGCCTTGCTTCTTTGCAGGATGCCCCAGAGGCACGGGTCAGTCAGTCAGTTTCTGAATATTAAAAAAAATAAATTCTAGGGACATGGATATGTTGTTTAATCCACATTTACTGGCAGGTTCCTTGCCGCTTTAAATCTTGCCGGAAGGTCTTCAAGCTGGCTCCTCCCACCCACCTGGGTGGTAAAACTCTTGGCTCCACCCCATGACGCCAGATGTTCCTTACCGCTTGGAAGCTCAGGTTCCCTCCTTTGCGCTCTGCATTTTAGGCCTGGATCCAAACTCTTCGGTTAACCGGAAACTAATCTTAAAATTTACAAGACTTCGGTCTTTATCTTCCCTCGCGGCTGCGATCGACAAATCGACTCCCGGATTTCGGCGGTGCCCCTGTGGGCAGAAGATGTCCTGGACCAATTGCACTCCACGTGCGTTTAGTGCCTTGGGCTTGAGCATGATTTGCAGGCCTGCGACTTGTGCAAGTCCTTTCCAGCCACAGTCTTAGAGGATCGTGCTGCCAGGTTGCAACTGGGGCACCCTGAGAAACGTTATCCTCCGGTCAAGTCGAAGGAGGCCCATTGGGCAGTGTCCGCGGCGACGGGCTCGGCTGAACAGCTCGAACAGATGATCGTCCTCGATGAGGAAGCGGCTCAGGCCACATCATCTTCTTCTTCGGTCGCGGCATTTATCCCGCTCTCTTTGGGCTCCTCCTACACGGCTTCATTCAAGGAGCTTTGTCAATCCCTCTCCACCAAGGGAGAGGGGCCTACGGGACATTCCTCTCGGTCCAAGAAGAAGGACTCCAAGGGTAAGTCCCACCGTCGACATCCGTGGGAGTGGGAGAGGTCCTCTTCCCCGGATAGTTGACACTCGACTTTGGTCGAGGTTGTGGCTAAGGCCGCTGGCTTCACGGTGTCCCCGTGAGGTCAGTCGGCCGAGACACCCGTCGACGCAGTCGAGATTTTTCTCGACCCGTCGGACGAGCAGTCGACTGGAGAAGCCGACAACCCTTCTTCACTGGTTCCCCCGGTGGAAACCGAGGACTTGCCTGTGCCGGACTCCCCGGTTAAGGTCCCCGAACCGAGGGAGAAGCGGGTTTCCCCCACCCCCTCTCAGACCCACCCTCGGAAACACTGAAGGTCTCGGACCTCTTCTAAGCCCAGCTGATCCCGCCGACATAGGCAGTCTCGGTCTCGGCACTGTGGAAAGCGGTGGTGCCGCTCATCCTTGTCTTCATTCTCTTTGGAGGATAGGCTCCAGCACAAATTGCGTCGGCGCTACGAGGATCTGATGTGGCAGCAGCTCCTTTTGACTGGGAACAAGCCAACTCCATCGCTTTCCCTGGCTGTTAAGTGGCTGTCACCAGAGCAGCCAAAACAACCCCTCGTTGTAATCGAGGAGCCGAAGCTGGCACCGGTTGTTCGGCCCTAACCGGCTGCACCACCCATTGTGGTGGAACCCCCTCCTCCACAGCCTAAAACTGGGGACCCGACCAAGGATTCTCGGTCAGGTCAGGGCTTGCCCCATCGGTTGTCGGTCACCCTCACTCCCGATCGACCTCGGCAGGTGGAGGGTGGCTCAGGCCTTCGGCAGCTGTTTGCAGACTCCTTGGAGTCTGACGATGACTCTTCCCTGTTCTCCAGGCCTCTCGACCTGGAGTCCACTGGGGGTCAGTCGGTGGACGAGAGCCCATCCTCGGTCCTTGGAATGCTTCAGCTCATCTCAGAGTCCACTGGGATGAAGCTCGAACCCATTTCAAAGTGGGCCAAGTATCCCCTCACAGAGCTACTGGACTGAGGGGATTCCCCCACAGAGGCCTTCCCAGTGGCTGAAGCCATTGTTGGCCTGGCCCTGGAGTTACGGCAGCGTCCAGCTTCTTGTCCAGCACCTTCAGCCAGGATGGCTCGAAAGTATGCCGTTCCCACTGGTTCACTCTCCAGTTTCTCAGAGCACCTCTCCTCGGAGGGGCTAGTGACCGACAGCATTTTCCGGTGCTCCGGAAATGCTCAGGATGTGAACAAGCCACCCGATAAGTAGTCCAAGAAACTGGACTAGTCCGGGCGGAAAGTCTATGCTGCTTCCTCCCTAGGCCTTCATCAGGCCAGCTCGGCCATTTTGATGGCACACTTTTCACACGCCCTTTTGGGCTCCCTGGATGAGGTGATTCCCCATCTCCCGGCTGACCTCCAGACAATGGTCAAGCAGGTGCGGGATCAGGGAAGGGCGGTGACCAAACAGCAGCCCCAAACTTCCTTGGACATAGCTGACTCATGTGCCCGGTCAGTAGCAGCTGCAGTGGCCATGCGCCACAGAGCTTGACTGCGGATCTCCACTTTTACAGCGGATACCCAGCACAAGCTGGCAGACGTTCCCTTCTTGGGTACCGACTTGTTCGGTCCCGGGGTGGAGGGTCATCTGCAATGGATCGAGGAGTCCAGTGCCACCTTGGACTCGGTCACGTCTGCCCAGAAGGGCAAAGGCCGCCAGCAGCAGCAGCGTAAGCCCTTTCGGCCTTCAGCCCCTGCGGCACGTCCAGCCCAGCAACAGCAGCATCAGGGCCAGCAGGCTCGCACTTGGCACCCCAAAGCCAAGCCTGCAGCTTCCTCCAGCAGGAAGCCAGGAGGAAAGGGTCCAGGAGGCTCCTCGGCCAGTTCTTCCTCCAAGCCTGCCCAGTGACAGGTTGAGGGGTGTCGCCCCCAACCTCGTCACTCCTCCCTGGGTTCTCCCCGTGGGGGGACGGCTCCGCCACTTCCTTTCCGCCTGGTCCGATATCACCACGGACCACTGGGTGCTGGAAGTGGTAGGAAAAGGTCTGCCTCTGGAATTCGAGCAGTCCCTACCCTATCAAGCCGTCGCCCCATGGGGGGGGGGGCTACAGGGTCCGCAGCCTCTCGCCCTGCTCCTCCAGAAGGAAGTGATCAGGGAGGTGGTGGATCCTCCACCAGACCCAGGGTTTGTGTCCAGGTACTTCCTGGTCCCAAAACTGACAGGGGGCTGGCACCTCATTCTAGACCTACACGACCTGAACAAGATCCTAAGGTCTTGAACCTTCAGGATGGTCACTCTGGCTCAGATCATTCCATCCTTGGAACGAGGCATGTGATTCTGTTCCCTGGACCTCCAGGATGCATTCTTTCACGTCCCGATCCGTCCGTCCCACCAGCGATTCCTCCGCTTCAGGGCGGAGGGATCCCTTTATGAGTTCCAGGCCTTGCCCTTCAGCCTCTCTCCAGCTCCCAGGGTCTTCACCAAATGCATGGCAGTGGTGACAGCATTCCTGCGGCGCCGAAGGGTCAGGTGTACCCTTACCTGGATGACTGGCTGATTGCAGCCCCCTCCAGACTGGAGGTGGAGTGGTCCAGGGATCTGGCCCTCCAGATCTGCTCTCAGATTGGCCTTCTCATCAACGAGACCAAATTGGAACTCGTGCCAATGCAGGTGATTCAATTCATCAGGGCAGAGCTCGACTCTCTTCGAGCCAGAGCACGGCTCCCGGCGGACAGGGCCGAGGTTCTTTCCTCCTTTGCCCAATTATTTCTGTTTGGGCAATTGTGCCCTGCCCGGGACTTCCTGCACCTCCTGGGCTTCATGGCAGCCTGCACGAGTGTGGTCCGTTGGGCCCACTGGCACATGCGTCCCCTGCAGTGGGGGCTGGCCCGCCAATGGTCACAGCGCTCCGGTCCTCTGGACCAGCCAGTGATAGTGACCCAGGAGATGGGGAACACTCTCCAGTGGTGGATCGTTCCAGCTCATCAGCAGGAGGGTATCCCATTTGTCTGCCCAGAGCCAACGGTCACTCTAACGACCGACGCCTCTCTGATGGGTTGGGGTGCCCATCTGGGGGAGCTCAGAGCACATGGCCTCTGGTCCCCTCAGGAGTCTCAATGCCACATCAACCTGCTGGAGCTTTGAGCAGTCCGACTAGCCCTCACTGTCTTCGCTCCTTTTGTTTGGAGTCAAGTGGTCCAGGTCCAGACGGACAATACCATGACCATGTACTACCTAAACCTCTAGGGCAGGACGCTCTCCTTGCCTCTGTGCAAGGAAGCTGTCCACACTTGGTCTCTCTTGAGCAGACTGGAGGCGGATCTCCTAGCCATCCATGTGGCAGGAGCCTCCAACACTCTGGCCGATGCCCTAAGCCGGATAGGTGCTGCATCTCACGAGTGGTCTCTCCTGCCAGAGGTAGTACACGATCTGTTCTCCTACTGGGGCACACCTCTGGTGGACCTGTTTGCCTCAAGGGAGAATGCGAAGCTGAGGCTGTTTCATGCCCGCCCCCCTCAGCAGGGCTCGCTGCAGGGGGATGCCTTCTTGAGGCCGTGGACCCCGGGCCTCTTCTACGCCTTTCCCCCATTTCCCTTGATCCACAAGGTGCTTCTCAAGGCGAGGAGGGACAAGGCACAGGTGATTCTGGTAGCCCCAGACTGGCCCCACCAGTTCTGTTATCCAGATCTCAGCCTCAGCTCCAGGCTTCCGAGGTGGCTTCCAGCCCACCCAGACCTGATCTCAGTCAACCAGGGGAAGGTACTCCACCCGGACCTTCAGTCCCTGCACCTGCCGGCCTGGTTCCTGAGTGGCAAGAGTTCCAGGCCTTTCCGACGAGGTTCTCAACGTTGTTGAGGCATCCCGTAAGAAGTCAACCAGAAAATGCTACGCCTTCAAATGGAAGAGATTCTCTATTTGGTGTCAGGATAAGGGGCTGGACCCTTCATCCTGTTCCTTGGCCAGCATTCTGGACTACCTGTGGTCCCTTTCTCAGCTAGGGCGTCGGTCGACGACCCTTAAGGTGCACCTGGCAGCCATCTCTGCTTACTGGGCATGGGCCGGAAAGCAGTCGGTGGTGCAGGAGAAAGTGGTCAGGCACTTTTTCAAAGGCCTTGATCACATATCCCCTCCGGCGCGAGAACCTCCACCTCCGTGGGATCTACTGCTGGTACTGGCTAAGTTCATGGGCAAGCCATTCGAACCTATGCACAGGTGTGATATCTCTCCTCTGTCGTGGAAGACCACCTTCTTGATGGCTATCACGTCAGCCAGAAGGATGGGAGAGCTCCAGGCACTTTCCATCGAGTCTCCTTATCTGGTCTTCCACAGGGACAAGGTTGTCCTGCGCCCCCCACCTGAAAATTCCTTCCGAAGGTGGTGTCGGAGTTTCACCTTAACCAGGTGTTGACTCTGCCGGTTTTCTACCCCAGTCACACCTCAGAGGCTGAATATAGGCTCCATACTTTGGACCCTAGAAGAGCGCTTGCTTATTACAAGGAGCGGACAGCTGAAGTTCGGGGAGAGGTTTGCCAGCTGTTTGTCACCTACGCTGAAGCCGCACCTGGCAGACCTGCAACCAAGCAGACGATAGGCAGGAGGGTCACCTCCTGCATAGATCTCTGCTACAGGTTGGCGGGCATGGAGCCTCCCAAAGGGATAAAAGCTCATTCTACCCACCATACCGCTGCATCGGTGGCTGCTTCCAGGGATGTCCCTATCCAGGAAATCTGCAGGGCTGCTACCTGGAAGTCAGCACACACCTTCATTACCCACTACTACATCGACCTTGAGTCACACCGGGATGCTGGTTTTGGGACCTCGGTTCTACAGTCCTTATTTCCCAAGTAGGGGGGGTGTGCACCTTGCCTCCCTCTTCCCAGAGAACTGCTAGGAGTCTGCCAGTAAGTGTGGATTGAACAACATATCCATGTCCCTAGAAATAAAGGTTACTCACCTGTAACAAGAGTTTTAGGAATGGTATATGTTGTTCATCCTAACCCTCCGACCTCCCGGCTCAACCACAACCTGGCTTCCAGCGGGCTAGATCTGGGCCATGGGCAGAGCGAGTTTTACCACCCGGTGGGTGGGAGGAGCCAACTTGAAGACCTTTCTGCAAGATTTAACACGGCAAGGAACCTGCCAATAAGTGTGGATGAACAACATATACCATTCCTAGAACTCCTGTTACAGGTGAGTAACCTGTATATCTTGACAAATACCTCGCTGATCTGGGCAGTTTTTGACATTAAGCTCATTGTATAAACCAACTACGATATGTGTGTGTGTGTGTGTGTGTGTGTGTGTGACGGTTTTTTATCTTCATGAGACGTCTGTGACCTCTTTATCCCACACTTGTGGCCATGCCACTCATGAGGGGTCAATAGGTCACAGACCTCTCATGAAGATAAAAATCGTATGACACACTCACACATATTATATCCCCTTTTTTACTACACCTCTTTGGGATTCATTCATTTTCACTCTGTTTACAGGGCTTGACTCTGTGTGTTTCTTTAAAACAGATGCTACATAGAGCTACTTAATCATGCGTTTCATTGTAGGGGAAGATTTCTGAGCTGGACATCCAGGAACAGGCTTGGAACGGACCACGGACAGGGAGTTCAGGCTGGCTCATTGGCACTGGTGATTGTTGATATGCTTAAAAGCTGTTCCCCTTCCCCAGATGGTCAGGGCTATCCCCTGACTACCTTACCTCCCTGTCCCAGGCTTTTCTCACCCACCACCCTTGGCCCCTAGACTTTAAAAACATTTCTCAAGCTAATCTGATTGGTGCAGAGCAATCTAGGCATGTTGAGGGAGGAGAGCCGATTGACTAGTCAGGTTTTATTGGCACTGGCTCCTCAAATCAAGATCGGGGTCAGTTTGCCTGGACGCAGTGTAGCCGTCCAGAACATGTCCTTTCTGTACGCTGGCATCAAATGACTAAGATAGTGTATTCATGCTGAAAGAAGGCTCTTAAAACCATTTTTACACACAGATCAGGCAGCACCTAAGTGGAAGAAATGTTGTGAAAAAAAGGCATGCTTACTTTAAAATTTTTAGTTGATGTCTTGTTCTGTATTTTAATATTTTCACTTGAGGTTTTGTTCAGTATTATTTTTATGCTCCAGTATTTGTTTTTACTTCCTTATTGGGCCAGAATGAGACTTACGGTTGGAATACAAAACTCTAGCTTGTTTGTTCTCCACACTCCAGAGATATCTGTATGATTAATTTCCTGTAGGTCAACACAAATAGTTTGCACTAGGATTAGTGGTGCTCAAGAAAGTCAGAGTTGGGGGGCACTGCTGAACAGCCTAGCAGGAAGCAGCAATTAGACCGAGCTCCCAGGAGTAAATTTGCAATAAATTACAAAACTAAGTTTTTCATCTCCAAACTTCTTTGCTAAAACGCGATTGGAGAGCTGTGAACTGAGACCTACTTTGTGGAGTGCTAAAATGGGCAAAAATAAAGGAGTGGTGGCTGCAGCAGGCGATTTCTTTACTTCGAGGAGGCAGAATCGTGAGGAGAGGCCTGTGCAGTGTGGTGCAGCAGCAGACCCGGTGCCCGAACCAGCAGAGGAGGCCTCACTAACCAAGCAGCAGTCCAGGGGCAGGGGCAGACCCTTTCACAGGCCTTTTTACCAAGCCCATGCCTCCTTTCCCTGCACCAGCTGGTTAAGTCTGTTCAGGAGCTCGACAGAATGTTTCACACCCTCACACCTCGGGTGTCAGCATTAGAAACCTGCATGGATCAATGTGAAGCTACCACACAGTGGTCTGAGACGTCTGTACTCAAAACCGTCAATGCTACCACAAAACTCATAAAAGAGAATTCGTTTCTCCGACAGCACCTGAAGACGGTTGAGAACCAGGCGAGGGAAAAGAACTTAAGAGTTCTTGGTCTATTGGAGGGGGCTAAAGGCGACAATCCTCTGACCTTTGCCACAATGATGTTACCGTCTATCTTGGGCTTTGATGAGTCTGATCCCCCTTTGCATTTCGAAAAAGCTTATTGCATCACTCCCCGCCTTGCGGCAGACGACTACACAGCTCCACGTACTTTTCTAATTATTTGTACTGGTATTGGGGATAGGGATCGGGCCCTGACTGCAGCTAGATGTCTCACACTCTTAAAATATGGCGAGGATACTCTACAGATGTCCCTGGACCTGTCCTACAGCACCTGACAATGGCGCAAATCCTTTGATGGGCTTAGGGGACAGCTGAGACTGAAGAAAATCCCTCACCAACTGTTGCTGCCGGCTAAGCTCCACATCGTTTGGCAGGGGAAACAATATTTGTTTAATGAAGTGTAGGAAGGTGAGAGACTGGTTTGCAGGCTGGAATCGGGGACTGCAGAGGATGACGAGGGCGCATACTCGGATGCAGACTGAAATGCTTGGCAGGTCTAGTAATGTACGCTGTGGCTCTGTGGGGACTGAATAAGCTTGTCTTCGCTAGCGGTGGTGGGACTTGAATAAATATCTTTTCCTTTTCCTATGACAGGCTGGACATGGCATATTTAAACTTTACAGCTCCACTCTTTTGGACATTGGGGACTTTATACAGCCTTGCTGTTAATTTGTTTTGCCTGTGTGTATTTTGCAAAGTACTCCTGTCACAACACCAGACTGTAGGTCTGGTTGGTACCATTTTCCTATAGGAAACACTACAGTGCTCTTCTGTTGCAGTGTAATATGCTATGTAGCAATCAGCTTAGGTATGGGCTAATTTATATCAGGATGCCTAAGTATTTCTCTATATGACAGCGATGATTTTATGGGCTTTCACTCCTGGGAGTTTGGGAATCTAAGATTTCTTTAGATTGTATTAACCGTTCTAGTTTTGGGGGATTCGAGTAGACTATTGCGGTCAAAATGATAAAAGGGTATTTGGTATACTACCCACCCTTGGTATGTCTCCCCTTGGGCCTTCCTAGCTGCATGCAATTCTATAACTAATCCAAATGATGGTGTACTGTTTGTTAATTCCCCCTATGATGTATCTCTAGAGGGGGTGTCTTTCATTAGTACTTAGTAAGAGAACAGATGTGTCTTCTACGGTTTGATGCTCTCCTCCTGTGTGTAATTGTGATGCAAGTCTTGCTTGCAAAATCAATAAACTTAAAATACAAAAAAAGAAAGTCAAAGTCTATTTCCACATAAACTTCTGGCACTCAACAGCTGTCTGTATCGAGGACACCTCTCAGCTTGCTTCAGTTAAAAATAATTTTAATAAACATAAAGCCACTCCAGACGTCCCACCTGAGGCGATTTGGACCAATTCAGGTCCTTTATCTAAGGCTTTTGATAAAGGACCTGAATCGGTCCAGAACTCATCAGGGAGGATGTTTGGAGTGGCTTTATGTTTATTAAAATGATTTTTAACTGAAACAAAAGCTGAGTGGCGTCCTTGAAACAGACAGGTGGTGAGTGCCAGAATTTTATGTGGAAAATGATTAATTCCCTCCAGCGCCTATATGCGAACTTATAAAATGGATAGACAGTTCAATCTGATAGGCTGACAGCCCTTGCCAGCTAGGTTTGTTTTTTTTAGCTTATACCATACAAAAAAGTGCCAGCACCCACAAACCAGCTCTCCTAAATATCCATGTACTCACCTCTTTCTCACCTCCCGTTTGGCCGTCGTTTTTTTTTTTTTTTTTTTTACAGTGAATGGCCTCTGGTTTCCTTAGTTCCACTCAAAAATATAAATAAAGCACTCCTTTCAAACAAAATGCTTTCTTTTCATGAAAGCAACATGTGTCTCTATCCCAGCCTGCAGACATTCCTTGTTTGTCCCTGAGCTACCCATGGTCTGTTGCTCTCCCGGCCAACTAGCAGAGAGTGAGACTACCAGTAGGTTTATGAAAGTCACTGCCTCAGATGGTAGCAAGCTGCTGGCAAGACCATTAGGAAATCTTGGTCTTGCTGGCAACCTAACGACTCGCTGCGGTCACTCTGTACAGTGATACCATTAACTCCTTCCTGATCGAAGAGGTGCAATCATTTAAAAAAGTAAATTTTATTTTAAAAAAAACAGCTGTGCAGGCACCATATTTCTTTTTTTTTTTCAATTTTCTATTTTTTCCGGGCTGGGCTCCGTATTTCTTCTGCCCTTGTCACAGGGCCCCGGAGACCTCCACCACCGCCTATGGCTGCCAAGATCTCCAGTCACCCCCGGCTTGCCCCCTGGAGGGTGGGGCCGTGGCCACCTTCACCTGCAACTCACGGGCCTTATGTCTGGTCGGGGATCCACAGCGGCGGTGGTGTCTCGAGGTCCTCCGGGGAGGGCGTCATATGCACGTTGCCCTCGCTCGGGTTTTCCTTACGGCCATGGGACGCAGAAAGACACAAGCGCCTGCCCTCAAGATTCCAGATTCATTGCTGTCGCCTGAGGTCCCCTTAGCCTCCGCTAGAAGCCCCTCAGTGCGCCGAGCATTCCACGCCTCCCCAGGAGGAGAGCAGTCCTTAGGATGCTCTATTCTCCCCCAGGCCGGCCCTCTGGCGATCCGGGTCCGTTCCCAACCCAGGTGGCGCATCGCGGCCGGAAATCCCACCACTGCGCCAACGGGCCGCGGCACCATATTTCTAACAAGGGCAGCACAGCAGCAGGCAGAGTTAAAGTGAGTGGGGGGGGGAGTCAGGCAAGCGGCGGGCATGAACAAGACTGCACAGAATAAAGACACCATATAAACAATAACTGCAGGTAGTTTTTCCAGCTGTGCATGTAATTTCAGACTCGCTCCTTCCCATCCCAGCACACAATCTCTCTCACGCCCCCAGTGACATAATAAAATGGAGGGACTATTTTGCACCAAAAAAAAAAAAATTTCCATTTTCATTTTTTTTTTTTTTTTTTAAATGGTACAGTATTTCTCAACATATACCCATTTTATAAGTGCAGTAACACACTGCAGTGTGTGTTATGCTCTGATAAATGCACTTCTAGGGGCAGTAAAGAACTTGGTTTGTGAAATCGAACCTCATTATGCCCCTAGGCATGCTTTTATCGCAGCATAACCCACAACCCATCGTGTGTTATTGCTTACATAGTCTCCTCTATGTAAACAGATAAACTGGATACAAAAAAGGCTTTCCACAACGTCCAGCACTGGTTTTGAGTCAACCAGCTGTCCCTCAATGACCTTTGGCACTAAGCAGAGACTTGCCAAGCTCTCCACTCCCCTCTCCTTCCAAACCCTTGATGGTGTTGTGATTGAGAATGTCTTCTCCTCCTTTAAATACTTTGGGGTATGGTTGGATTATCATCTGGACTTCTCCACTCACCTGAAAACTATTCACAAGAAGCTGCACACTACATTTGGGGCATTTTACAGGAACAAAGCAAGTATTACGCTTCCTGCTCGTAGAGAGCTTGTTACGAAGATGATTCTACCCATCTTTGATTACAGTGATACCGTATATAGTGCTGCCCCCAAGTCCACCCTTGCCAGGCTGTATCACCTGTTTTACTTCTTCTGCTGCTTTGCCCTCCTGGATTCCGTCTCTGGATTCCACCACTGTTCCCTGTATTCCTCTCCTTTCCTTCCCTTAGATTCCAGGCGCCTCACTCATTGTACTGTCTTTATCTCCGTATTCTAGCTGGGCTCCATTCTCCCTACCTCTCCTCCCCTCGTTCCACCTCCTGCTCCTTTCCCAGCTCTGACAACTGCTGTCTCACGCTGTCCCCTGTAAACTCCTTTGCTGGTCAAGCTGCTTTCTCTTTCCACTTCCCCAAAACTTGGAGCACCCTCCCTGTTCTGTTCACAATGCTCCCACTTCCCTATCACTAAAATCCTTCCTCATGACTTCACTATTTACTTCTGCAGGCTGCCGCTGATCCTAGTCTAATCCCACTGCTTGTACCGCCATACTGCTCCCTCCACCTACTGCCCTGATTTATTGGTCCACTTATTCCTTTGACTAGTTCCCTATTGTTCTTGCAGTCTCCCTTCCCTCCCTCATTTTGCTGCCAGTTGCACTTTGCTGAACTGTTGCTGATAATATGCTGTCGATATGCTATGTTTTGCACTGCTTATGTTGTGCTTCCTCTCAGTTGCCTACTGCATACTTTTTATTTTTTATAATCATTATTTTATAACTGTAACATTACTGATGTAACTTATTAGTGCACTCTCCACATGGCCTTCTCCCCAAGACACATGTGCAATATAGTTTTTAACTCAGTATGTTTTTCCTGGAGAAACTCAAGAAAGAAGCTGCAGGTGTATGAGGGATGAAAGGGCCAAAAAGTAAACCCATTATCTGGTGCCCAGGAGCCAGCTTCACTGGATAGCAGATTGTATCAAGCTCTTGGGCACAGCGTGGTTATTGGGCCCTTTTGTGCATTTTGAACGATACTGCTCAGTTTTCTGTTGAGTGTTCCTCCTATACATCAGCTACTGTGTTTTCACTGGTAAAGTGTTTGGGTCCTGTGTCCATTGCCTGATTGCTCACATATACTCCAAAGCCTCAAATCCAGTGCAAACATCATGAGTAACAGTATGCAAATCCTAACACAGGGCATGTTTCTCTGCTTCGCCAGGATATGAGCTGGCAAAAAAACAGCCTATTTATTTTTTTTCCAGTTTTAACTGAAAGCATAGGGGCTGAAATTGGCACTGGTCCGCTAGCCAAATGCTGGTAGATTTTGTATCAGACTAATACGATTTTCTTTTAACTAGCCCTGTGGGCTTGTACTGGAGAAAGTAACACTTCAAACAACATGAAGTCTTGCTGCATTCTGACATAATGCAGTTAGCCCCAGCACTTGAACTGCCCAGAGAGGAAAGAGTTAACTCTATGCAGAAGCATAGAACGTTGAGCTCGAGCTCGGTTTTCGAACCTCTTTCTGTGGTACTTCCCAGTGCAACCGCCAGATTCTTTACTCCACCTAACGGTGAAGTCGCTCCGGAGATTCCTCTGCTCGGTAAAGTTAAAGAAGTGTTCGGTTTAAACCGTTCTATTTGTTATTTTTTCGGATTTCCAGCCTCCGTCTATGGTACAGGTAGTGTAGTAGATAGGTAGTGACTGTGTTTTGTTGTGGTAAAAGTGTGGAAATTGTTCTTTTCTTCGGTTTCTTATCGGTCGGTCCGGTTGGGAACCAACCTTATTTCAACTTTGTTTGAATTTTTCTGGGATTAGAGTGGTGTTCTGGTACCAATCGGTTTCAAAAGAACCGGGCCTTTTTCTGGTTGTTTTTCAGAACCCGTGACACAGTTTGTAACCGATCGGTTATTTATTACCTGGTTTGAAAGCTGCTATAGGGTAATTTAGTAGGTTGGCCATGTCTGAGAAACCCAAGAAGAAAACCGGTCCCACTGGGTTTCAACATTGTACTGAGTGTGGGGAGGCCTTTGCCAAGGCCGACCCCCACCTTATCTGTGTTTATCTTCTGGGGTTTGACCACCTCAAGTCAGACTGCCAAATTTGCAAAAATTTTCCCAAAGCCACACTAGAAAAAAGATTGAGTAGGCTGAAGGAAAGGGAAGCTGAGAAGTCATACATAGATACATAGACAGTGTCGGCAGATAAGGGCCTATGGCCCACCCAGTCTGCCCATTTGAGCTTGTAAGTTCAGTTTGTTTTCCTAGAAGTCTGTTGCACCTTACCCCTGACCTCCAGAATTCCTTTATGTCTATCCCATGCAATCTTAAATCCCGTGATTGTTTCAGCCCCACCGCTTCCTCTGGCAGGGTGTTCCACTTGTCCACCACCCGTTCTGTGAAGAAATTCTTTCTCATGTTTCCTCTGAATAGTCCTCCTCCAACTTCATCCCATGCCCTCTAGTCCTGGAACATCTTTTTCGCTTAAAAATAGTGTTTTCCTGCACCCTGTTCCTCCCTGTAAGATACTTGTATGTCTCTATCATATCCCTCTCTCCTCCCTCTCCTCCAGGAGTACATGTTCAGTTCCTTCAACCTGTCTTCATAGGACTTGTGATGCAATCCATGCACCATCTTTGTTGCCCTCCTCTGAACCTTCTCTACCCTGTCTATGTCCTTACGTAGGTATGGTCTCCAGAACTGTACACTGTACTCCAGGTGGGGCCTCACTAGTGTCTTGTATAGCAGAATTATGACCTCCCTTTTCCTGCTGGTAATGCTCCTGCCTATACATCCCGTATATAAGTCCGTAGATCCGGATGGCCAGCCCGGTTCGGTTGCGGTCGAACCCGAGAAGGTGCCTACTGGCCTAGGCGATACCTCCTCGGGCAAAAGGAGAGCTGACTCTGAGGGTCCGGTTCCGTCAAAAAAGAAATGAAAGTCTGCTGGTTCAGATCCAGTACCGCATATTCCAACCTCGAATGAGATAGCCAAAGCAATTAGCATTGTTCAGTTGCTTCGCCCGGTTCCGTCCGAACCGGTACTGCCGGTTAGGTGGTCGGTTCGGTCGGATCCGTCTCCTTCAGATTACGATCCAGATGCTTTTTATGAGGAGTGGGAGGGAGACGAAGACTTTCCCGATGATGAAGATGAAGATGACGACCTGGGGGGTCTGGATGTGCCCATTGAACCAGACATCTCCCCAGACAGGCCCTCTAATGTCTCCCCTCCCAGGCTTTCTGAGTCCCTTTCACACTTCTTGTTCTACAAGAAGGTGGCCGAAACCCTCCAGTTCCCTATGGTTGAAGCTGCTGAGGAGGAGGAAGAGCCTGATTTTGTGGAAATGATGGACATCCCAGAGTCCAAAAGATTGTCTATCCCTCTTCATTAGTCCTTGGGGAAACAGACACAGAAGATTTTACAAACTCCTGACTCATTACCTCCTGTGGATAAAAGAATGGACAGGAGGTACATGTTATCAGGCTCAGGTATGGAGTTCCTTTATACTCATAGCAGCCATGTTGGGGTAGTGCAGGCTGCAGCCTGTGACAGGGCTAATATTCCTTTGGCTTCACACTCCCTGGACAAGGACTCCAGAAAAGTTGATGCCATGGCCAAAAAACAATATTTGGCATCCTCTTTGGGACTCAGGTAGGCAAACTATATGGCCTACACAGCCAGGTACCAGAAGTCCAGGTGGGATACTGTTCTGAAACTGGCTAAACAGGCCTCCCCCCAGCTAGCCAAGGAGCTGGAGGAGGTGGCTGCGGATGGAATTGAGGCATCTAAGGTACAATTTCATGCTACTGTAGACTCCAATGATGTGGCATCAAGAGTCATGGCTACATCTGTGTCTCTCAGAAGACATGCTTAGCTCAGATGTACTAGCCTATCACAGGATACCCAGACTAAGGCTATGGATTTTCCTGTAGTTGGTAACTCTCTGTTTGGGGAGCAGACAGAGGCTTACATGAAGAAAACGGATGAATACAAGATCACTTACAGGAGTGCACAGACCAAAGAAAGGCAAGTCACTCCACAAAAGCAGCAGTCCAGGGGCAGGGGCAGGCCCTTTCACAGGCCTTTTTACCAAGCCCATGCCTCCTTTCCTTTCCCACAGAGGGTTTTTTTCCGAGGGAGGGGCAGGAGGGGGATGAGCAGGGCTGCTTCCTCTTCCCAGTCTAAGGCTCCTGCCAAGCAGACACCCTGAGGTGTCAGCCCGGGTCGACTCCCCAATTCCAGTATGAGGCAGGCTGGCCTACTACTTTCAGGCCTGGAAGTCTGTGACCTCAGACAAGTGGGTCCTGGAAGTAGTAAGCCAGGGGCTGGTCCTCAGCTTCAAAAGGTTCCCAAAAAGGAGGGCCTGGTCTTTTCCACCTGCATCAGTCTCAGAAACCCTTGCCCTAGAGGCAGAGGTTTCCTCTCTCCTGGCTCTCAGAGCCATAGAAAAGGTTTCTACTCAACACAGGGGAAAAGGCCTGTACTCCAGGTACTTCCTTACCCCAAAGAAAACAGGGGAGTGGCGACCCATCCTGGACCTAAGGTATTTGAACAAACACATTTCAAAACCCAAATTCAAAATGGTAACTCTGGAAATAATCCTTCCCTCTTTAAAGCCAGGGGATTGGCTAGCATCCCTGGACCTCAAGGATGCCTACTTCCATATCCCTATCAGGTGCTCCCACAGAACTACCTCCGGTTCGAGTTGCCTTCAGGCCATTATCAGTTCAGGGCCATGCCATTTGGCCTAACATCAGCTCCAAGGGTGTTCACAAAGTGCCTTGCAGTAGTAGTGGCTTACCTCCGAAGACAGAGTATCACATTTTTCCATATCTGGACAACTGGGTAATCGTAGGTCAGTCATCAGACCAAGTCAGGTCAGCTCTGCAAACCACCCAGGACTTGCTCAGTTCTCTGGGGTTTCTTCTCAATCTTCCAAAATCTGTCCTCGAACCAGTACAACGTCTCACCTTCATATGGATAGAATCAGATACTATCCAAGCAAATGCTTTCCTTCCTCTGGCAAGGGTGAAGGCCCTAGTAGATCTTGCTTCCTCTTTTTGACCTCAGATTTCTCGTCCAGCGAGACAGTTCCTCCAACTCCTGGGCCACATGGCAGCCTCCACTGCAGTGGTACAGGGAGCCAGATTTCAGATGAGGGACATTCAGTTCCACCTAATGTCCTTTTGGTCACAAAGAAAGGACTCTCTCTCTCTCTCTGTCTCTCTCTCTCTCTCTCTCTCTTCAGATTGATTCCAGTAACTCAGACTCTGGTCCAAGCTCTCCAGTGATGGCTGGACCAGGACAATCTCAGACAAGGGGTTCCATTTCTCCCACAAGTCCCATCAGTAGTTCTAACTACGGATGCTTCTCTCCTAGGTTGGGAGCCCACCTGGGAGCCCTGACAGCTCAAGGGGTCTGGTCTCCACAGGGGTCTCTCCTTCATATGTATCTCCTGGAACTCAGGGCAATTTTCCTAGCCCTTCAGAGCTTCTCAGATTCAGTCAAGGGCAAGGTGGTCCAAGTCAGAACAGGCACCACCACCACAATGTGGTATATCAACAAGCAGGGAGGCACTCAGTCCACGGCCTTGTGCACAGAAGCCATGAAGCTGTGGTCTCTGGCCTATTCTCTTCAGACTTCCCTGGTGGCAGTTCACCTTCCGGGAAAGGACAATGTACTAGCAGATGCCCTGAGCAGAATTTCGCAGGGACATCACGAATGGTCCCTGGATCCTAACATCCCGAAGGTCATCTTCTTCAGGTGGGGTACTCCAGAGATTGATCTCTTTGCAGCACTGGACAATCATCAACTTCCTCTGTTTTGTTGCAGACCTCCAGTCCTGGGGACAGTACCCCTGGATGCTCTCATTTTGGACTGGAAGGGCAGGCTTCTCTATGCCTTCCCTCCCTTCCCTCTGCTGTTCAGAGTTCTGATCAAGATCAGAACTCAACCCTGCACAGTGATACTAGTGGCTCCGGATTGGGCCAGACAGCCTTGGCATCCTCTACTGCTGTCCTTGACAGTGTGACGTCCCCTGTCTCTTCCCAAGAAGTACAATCTCCTGTCCTCCTCCCAGGGGCAGATCTGGTACCCCAATCTCCAGTCTCTCAACCTCAAGGCCTGGCTCTTGAAGAGTTGGAATATGCAGCACTACATCTCTCTCAGGGAGTTCTGAATATTCTGAAGGTCTCCAGGAAACTTTCCACTAGAAAAACTTACAATTCCAAATGGAAGAGGTTCAGTATTTGGTATTCTCAGAAAGGCATTGTGCCTGATTTTGCAGACATTTCCACAGCCTTAGATTATCTAGTTCATCTGAACAGTCTAGGCCTTAAGCCTGCCACTCTGAAGGTTCATCTAGCAGCTGTCTTTGCATTCCTTTCAGCAGGAAAGGGCTCTTCCCTGGCATCTCATCCTGTTTTCAGGAAGTTTTTCAAAGGTCTGGTTCACATTAACCCTCCCTTTAGGGAGCCTACCCCGCCTTGGAATCTTAATGTCTGCATTGCTCAGCTTATGCAGCCACCCTTTGAACCTCTGGCTTCGGCCGAGTTGAAGTACTTGACCTGGAAAACTGTGTTCCTGGTAGCTATTACTTCTGCCAGGTGGATTAGTGAATTTCAGGCCCTGTCAGTTGAACCTGACTTCATATCCTTCCACAGGGACAAAGTGGTCCTAAGAACCAATAGGAGGTTCTTGCCCAAAGTGGCATCGGATTTTTCATCTGAACCAGTCTGTATCTCTCCCTGTGTTTTTCACTGACCATTCATCTTCAGGAGAAAGAAGATTACACAGTTTGGATGTTAAAAAGGACTCTTAGCTACTGCATAGAGCATACTAAGGCACACAGAAATGACTGTCTTCAATTGTTTCTCACTTATGGTGAAGTGGAGAAAGGTAAGCCTGCCACTAAAAGAACTATTTCCAGGTGGATTGTTTCTTGTATACAATTCTGCTATGATAAATTGGGTAGAACACCCCCTTCAGGCCTGAGGGCTCACTCAACTAGGGGTACAGCTGCTACTCTAGCTGCAGCCAGAGATATACCCTTGTTAGAGATCTGTAAAGCAGCCACCTGGAAAACAGTACATACATTCACCAAACATTACTCCCTGGACATCCAGGCTAGGAGTGATGTTGGAGTTTAACACAACAATGAATGCAGGCCTGTTCCCAAAATAGGTTCTGCATTCCCTCCTCCGTAAGGGAACTGCTTGGTAGTCCATTATGTCAGAATACAGCAAGACTTCATGTTGTTTGAAGAAAAATTACTCACCATAGTAATGTTGTTTCTTGTAATGGAGTCTTGCTGTATTCTGACCTCCCCCCGCCTCCCCTCTCAGAACCTAGTTTTTGGGAAATGGGCTGGCAGGTACAGTGTTGCACCTCAGGGGTGTACCTTGTACCCTCCCTCTAGGGTGGGGGTAGCGGTTATTGTTACTTTGCTTGTGTTTTTATAGTTAAATATTGTCACTACCTTTCCTTCTTGGGTTCTCAACTTGAGTCTTTTTGGACCCAATAATCTTTTGCCCTTTGGCTGTATGTTTTGAACAATTTCCATACTGTAGTACTTAGTTAGTTTGCTCATAAGAATCTGACGGTTACACTGGGAAGTACCACAGACAGAGGTTTGAAAACCGAGCTCGAGCTCAACGTTCTATGCTTCTGCATAGAGTTAACTCTTTCCTCTTCGGAGCAGTTCAAGTGCTGGGGCTAACTGTATTATGTCAGAATACAGCAAGAATCCATTAGAAGAAACAACATTACTATGGTGAGTATTTTTTTCTTCAGTAAGTATACCAGCTGGACCAGTGGAAAAGTCTGTGGGGTTAGTAGATTTTCCCTGTCACTAGCCCTGCTGGCTAATGGCTGCAAAACTTAATTTCAACTCCTGAAAGCAACAAACTGCATGCATTTCTGCCCTTTGGGACTTATCATAGTAATGTGTCCGCAGAAAAGGATTATCCTGGTCCATCTAGTCTGCCCATTTCCCACCCGCCCCTACTTGTCTCCACTTCCCAGGGATATTTTCCTCTGTCTACCAGCCAACCCCTTGTGTCTGTCCCATGCCCTCTTGAATTCCTCCACTGTTTCTGCACACACCACCTCATTAGGTAATCTGTTCCAGGGTTCCACCACCCTCTCAGTGACATAACATCTCCTTACATTGCTCTTAAATCTCCCTTGTTTTAACTCCTACTTTCCTTTTGAATAATCTAATTCATTCCCTTCATTTATTCCCTTCATATACTTTAAAGTCTCTATCATGTCATCTCTATCTCTTCTAATCTCCAGCGGGTATAGATTTAATTCTCTCCATCTAGTCTCATATGGCTTCTCTTGCATACCTTGCACCATCTTTGTTGCCCTTCTCTGAACCCTCTCCAACCCATTTATATCCTTTCTTAAATGAGGCCTCCAGAACTGTACCCCATACTCCAGGTGCAGTCTGACCATGGTCTTATATAAAGGCATCAACACCCTCCCTCTTTGTACTTGCTGTACACCTTCCTATGCACACCATCGTTCTATTAGCTTTACCTACTGCCTTACTACATTGGTCTCCTACCTTAAGGTTGTTTGAGATTATAATCTCCAGGTCCCTTTCCTGTTCTGTTTGCTTCATCAGTTCTCCCCCCAGTGAGTACTCAGCCAGTGGATTTTTATGTCCCACATGCATCACTGCACACTTTTTAGCATTGAACTTCAGCTGCCAAATGTCCGACCCCCTTCTCTAAGGTGCTCAGATCTCTCTCCTCATGGCCTCAACCCCTCCTGCTATGTCAACCCTATTATATAACTTTGCATCATCCGCAAAAAGACACACTTTCCCTTCAAGTCCCACTGATATATCACTGATATATATGTTAAAAAGGATTAGAAACATACAAACATAGAATTTGATGGCAGATAAGGACCGCTTGGCCCACCTAGTCTGCCCATTTCCCTACCTAATAGATAAGCTGCAGATCCTAGTTAACCAACAGCCTACTTCCTCCTACCCTCCACTAGAATTGCCTTATGTCTAGCCCATGCATTCTTGAATTCCCCCACTGTTTTTGACTCTACGACCTCCTCAGGAAGGCCGTTCCATGCATCTACATCCCTCTCTGTGAAGAAATACTTCCTCATATTACCTCTGAGCCATCCCCCCTCTATCTTCAAATTGTGCCCTCTTGTTCTTGCACATCTCCTTTTCTGAAAGATGCTACCCTCTTGGACTTTGTTGATTCTCCTGAGGTATTGGTCCCAGTACTGACCCCTAAGGAACACCGCTCGTCACCCTCATTATCCTAGAATGTACACCATTCACCACCACCCTCTGATTTCTATCCTTCAGCCAGTTTTCCAACCATCTAGTTATTTTCTGTCCCACCCCAGGCTGTCTGTCTTATTTACTAGCCTACGGTGAGAAACTGAATCAAAGACCTTACTGAAGTCCAGGTAGGCCACATCAACTCCGCCCCGATCAATAACCTTTGTTACCCCATCAAAACATTCAATCAGATTTGTCTGGCAAGATCTCCCATTAGTGAAGCCATGTTGCTTTCATCTAATAGTTTATTGTCCATTAAGTATTTTACCACTCTTTCCTTTATTAGCACCTCCATCACCTTACCCACCACTGATGCGAGGCTGACAGGGCAGTAATTCCCCGCCTCCTCCCTGCAGGCCCCCCCCTATGTTCGCCATCCTCCAGTTCCTTGGAATCCCCCTCTGTATCCAGGGATAAATGAAATCATTTTGTCAGATGTGATGCCAGCTCATCCCTCAACTCTCTTAAGAACTCATGGATGCAAGCCATCAGGCCTCATTGCCTTATCTACCTTTAATTTTCCAAGTTCTTTCTTTACTCTGCCCTCACTTAATGGGCTTTGATCCATCCCACATTCTTCTCCTCCCTTCCTCTTTAACTCAGTTGTCTTCCCTTCCCTTCCCCCACCATTGTGAAAACAGAGTAAAAATAAGTATTTAGAACCTCCGCTTTCTCCAATTCACTCTCTACATTTATTACCCCCTCCTCCCTCAACTTCACAGTCCCCTGTCTGGTTCTCCTCTCCTCTTCTCCCCCACATATCTAAAAAAGTTTTATCCCCTCTTTTGGCATGTTTAGCAATTCTCTCCTCTGTTTCTGCTTTTGCTCTCCTGATCAATTTCCCTGCCTATCTCAGTTTCTCCTTATAATTAACTGTGTCTCTCTCACTCTGACTTCTCAGACTACTGTAGTTGCAGAGGTCATAACTGGCTCTAGCCTACCGGCCAAATGCTGGTAAATTTCGTATTGAGTTAGTGACATTTTCTTTCACTAGTCTTTGTGCCATATGCAGCAGACAAGAAAACATTTTCAGCATTGACCAATGCTTGTTTCTTTTCTAGGTTTTGATTTCGGAGTGCGGCAAAACAGTGAGCGTGTAAACCATGTGAATCTCCCACCATGGGCTCGTAACGACCCTCGTCTTTTCATCCTTATTCATCGTCAGGCACTGGAATCCGATCATGTATCCCAGACACTTTCCCACTGGATTGACCTAGTGTTTGGATATAAACAAAAGGGCAAGGCTGCTGTCCAGGCTATCAATGTCTTCCATCCCGCAGTGAGTATCTGAAAAATATTAGTCTAAACTTTCTTCCTTCGTTGTTACAGACTGTACTGCAGTTTCAGGTATATATTTTTTTCCTGCACCTTCTGGGTCAGAACCTCTCTAGCCAAAGACTGCAATCCATAAAACATATCAAAATATATAAACGTATTTAAAAACAAAAAGTAGGAATTGTAACTATTAGCTTGTTCTAGGGACATGGATATGTTGTTCAGTCCACACTTATTGGCGGGTCCCTTGCCGCTTTAAATCTTGCCGGAAGGTCTTCAAGCTGGCTGCTCCCACCCACCCGGGTGGTAAAACTCTCGGCTCCACCCCATGACGCCAGATCTTCCTTACTGCTTGGAAGCTCAGGTTCCCTCCTTAGCGCTCTGCGTTTTAGACTGGATCCTAACTCTTCGGTTCGTCCGAAATTGGTTTTGAAGTTTTCTAAACTTCGGTCTTCATCTTCCCTCGCGGCTGCGATGGACAAATCTATTCCCGGCTTTCGGAGGTGCCCTTGCGGGCAGAAAATGTCCAGGACGGATCCGCACTCCACGTGCGTCTACTGCCTAGGCCTAGATAACGACCCGTAGGCCTGCGAGTTGTGCCGCTCTTTCTCGGCCAACGTCCTGGACGGTAGGTGGAGGGTGACTCAGGGCCGAGGCAGCTCTTCGCAGACTCTTCGGAATCCGACGACGACTCCTCCCTGTTCTCCAGGCAGGTCGACCTGGAGTCCTCCAGGGGCCAGTCATTGGACAATAGCCCATCGTCCTTCTTGGGTCTGCTTCGACTCATCTCGGAGTTCACCGGGATACAGCTCGAGCACGTGTCCAAACGGGCCAAGTATCCCCTGACGGAGATACTGGACCGAGGGGATTCCCCCACGGAGGCCTTTCCGGTGGCTGAGGCCATTGTCGGCCCAGCCTTGTAGCTTTGGCAGCGGCCTGCTTCCTGTCCTGCGCCCTCAGCCAGGATGGCCAGGAAGTATGCGGTCCCTACCGGCTCTTTGCCCGGTTTCTCGGAGCACCCTCTGCCGAGGGGTTAGTCACCGACAGCGTTTTCCGGCGTTCCGGTAGCGCTCGGGATGTGATAAGCCCCGACAAAGAGTCCAAAAGCTGGACTTTGCCGGGCGCAAGGTGTATGCTGCGTCCTCCCTCGGCCTCCGACAGGCCAGCTCGGCCGTGCTGATGGCACACTTCTCCCACGCCCTCTTGGGCTCCCTGGATGAGGTTGTTCCTCATCTCCCGACTGACCTGCAGACCACGGTCCGCCAGGTGCGGGACCAGGGTAGGGCGGTGGCGAAGCAACAGCTTCAGACTGCTCTGGACATAGGTGATTCCTGTGCCAGGTCAGGCGACTCCGAAGAAGGAGACCGGCAACTAGCAACAATAACCGACCGTCGACGCGCAGACATACCAGAGGGCGACCTGAGTGATGCCTTCTCTTTTTGACCTGTTGGGCGAAGAAAGAGCTCCAGGCGAGCGAGGCGCCGAAGAATGCGACCGTTTATTTTTATGCGGCGGGGGACCGCCCATCCCCAGACATCGGACTGACGTAGTCGGAACCCGCTGAGGAGAGGGCTGACGGACCAGCCCGCTGACTGAACAGCTTTCATACGAAGTCTCCCTACCGTCACCTGACCTGCTCATGGTCGACTCCGTCCAATGGGCGAGACTTCTTCAAGTAAGTTAAATTTAAATATTAGAAAAATTTTCACGAAAAATAGAATAAAACTAAGCGATACTACTATCGTGATAATGTTACAAAAAACAAACTGAAAACTATGCACTAGTTTTGAAGTTTGACTCCGACAAGCTGACGGCGTCGTCACTGAAAGCGCACTCTGTGGCGGAAAAAAGGAACAAGGCGGTTGGAGGGTCGTGGCCGAGATGGTCATTACCGCTCGAGCCGCTGCTCGCGGCGCCGTGTCTCGCGGCGCCGTCTCTCGCGCCGACCCTCCAGCAAAAAGTTTGCTCCCGATGGGTCTTAGTGCCTCCGGCGCCAATCCCACTAGTGTGAATGAGTGGTGGAGACTCGTCCAAGAAGATCAAGAATTACGGTAGGTACGTAATTTTCCTTTATTACCTATCTATGTTTGTGCTTTAAGTGTTTATGTCACAGGACCTCCTTGTGAATGAGCTTGCTCAATGGAGTTTTCCTGCAATAAACTTGAAACTTGAACTTGAAAAAGTGGGAACTCATACCAAAGCAGGTGATACAATTCATCGGGGCAGAGCTCGACTCTCTATGAGTCAGAGCACGGCTCCTGGCGGACAGGGCCGAGGTTTTTTCCTCCTTTGCCCAATCATTTCTGGTTGGGCAATTGCACCATGCCCGGGACTTCCTGCGCCTCCTGGGCCTCATGGCGGCCTGCAGAGCGTGGTCCATTGGGCCCGTTGGTACATGCGTCCCCTTCAGTGGGGACTGGCCAGCCAGTGGTCACGACGCTGCGATCCGTGGACCAGCCCATGACAGTGACCCAGGAGATGTGGGACGCTCTCCAGTGGTGGATCGTTCCGGCACATCTGCAGGAGGGCATCCCATTCGTCCGCCCCGAGCCGACGGTCTCTCTATCGACCGATGCATCTCTGATGGGTTGGGGTGCCCATCTGGGGAAGCACCGAGCGCACGGCCTGTGGTCCCCTCGGGAGTCCGATGCCATATCATCCTGCTGGGCTCGAGCAGTCCATCAGCTCTCACCTTCGCTCCGTTTCACGGGGTCAAGTGGTTCAGGTCCAGACAGACAGTACCATGACCATGTACTATCTGAACCGCCAGAAGCGGGATCGCTCCATGCTGTTATGCAAAGGCTCTCCGCATATGGTCCCTCATGCGCAGCCTGAAGCAGATCTCCTAGCTATTCCGTGGCAGGAGCCTCCAACACCCTGGCCGATGCCCTAAGCCAGATAGGGCTGCGTCTCACAGTGGTCTCTCCTGCGGAGGTAGTACAGACCTGTTCTCCCACTGGGGCACGCCTCAGGTGGACCTGTTGCCTCAGGGAGAATCGAGCTGAGTCTGTTCCATGCCCGCCCCCTCAGCAGGGCTCGCTGCAGGGGATGCCTTCCTGAGGCTGTGGACCCGGGCCTCTTCTCGCCTTTCCCCATTTCCCTTGATCCACAAGGTGCTTCTCAAGGCAGGAGGGACAGGTGCAGGTGATTCTGGTAGCCCCAGACTGGCTCCGCCAGTTCTGGTATCAGATCTCCTCAGTCTCGGCTCCAGGCTCCGGCGGCTTCCAGCCCGCCGGACCTGATCTCAGTCAACCAGGGAAGGTATTCCATCGGACCTTCAATCCCTGCACCTGGCGGCCTGGTTCCTGGCGGCTAGAGTTCCAGGCCTTGGTCTTTCGACAGGTCCTCAACGTCGTTGAGGTGTCCCGTAAGTCGACCAGGAATGCTACACCTTCAAATGGAAGAGTCTCCATTTGGTGTCAGGGAAAGGCTTGGACCCTTCCGCCTGTCCCTTGGCAAGCATTCTGGACTACCTGTGGTCCCTTTCTCAGCAAGGAGCTTGGTGAACCGGCCCGTCGGCGCAGCGGTTGGATTTCCGCTACGCGGCGACCCGGGTTGAACGACTCGGGTCGTCGGAGGGCGGCGGGGTGGAGTAGGATCGGCGTCCGTGAGACAGCCTCCTTCTCCGGGGAGGACACGGGTAGCGTCGCGGTGCATGGGACCCCTGGTGGAGACCAGGGTTCCTCATGAACCAGCGGCTTGACAAGCTCACGGGCGGGGCGGATGACATCACCATTGCGACCCGCCTCCCAGGAAAAAAAAACGGAAAAAGGATGAGCCTGCCTGCCACCAGAATAAAGCCCGCTGCCAAGGCCTCGATATGTTCCCAGGCGGGCCCCAACCTAATCCCAGTGCCTGCAGTGCATAAGAGGGTTGCGCCGCAGGTCCGCGTCAGGGGAAAGCCGCGGGGTGTCCCGGGGGACAGCGGCCGATCTGAGGAACAGAGGCTGGCAGCCGGTGACCGGGCTGGCAGGGAATCTCACGGTGGCAGGAGGGCTCGGGGTAAGCATAAATAAAAAAAAAAAAAAAAAAAAAGGGCTTGATCGGCGACCCTTAAGGTGCACCTGGCAGCCATCTCTGCTTACCGGGCGCGGGCCGGGAAGCAGTCGGTGGCGCAGGAGAAGGTGGTCGGGCGCTTTTTCAAAGGTCTTGACCACATTTCCCCTCCGGTGCGAGAACCTCCACCTCCGTGGGATCTACTGCTGGTATTGGCCAAGCTCATGGGCAAGCCATTCGAACCGATGCACAGGTGCGATATTTCCCACCTGTCATGGAAGACCGCCTTCTTGGTGGCTATCACGTCAGCCAGAAGGATGGGAGAGGTCAGCGCTTTCCGTAGTCTCATATCTGGTCTTCCACAGGGACAAGGTTGTCCTCGCCCCCGAAATTCCTTCCGAAAGTGGTGTCGGAGTTTCACCTTAACCAGGTGTTGACTCTGCGGTGTTCTACCCAGTCACACCTCAGAGGCTGAATATAGGCTCCATACTTTGGACCCTAGACAAGCGCTCGCTTATTATAAGGCGCGGACGGATGTGAAGTTCGGGGAGAGGTTCGCCAGCTGTTTGTCACCTACGCTGAAGCCGCACCTGGCAGACCTGCAGCCAAGTGGACGATAAGCAGGTGGGTCACCTCCTGCATAGATCTCTGCTATAGGTTGGCGGGCATGGAGCCTCCCAGAGGGATAAGAGCTCATTCTACCCGCTATACCGCTGCATCGGTAGCTGCTTCCAGGGATGTCCATATCCAGGATATCTGCAGGGCTGCTACCTGGAAATCGGCACATACCTTTATTACCCACTACCACATCGACCTTGAGTCAAGCCGGGATGCTGGTTTTGGGGCCTCGGTTCTTCAGTCTCTTTTCCCAAGTAAGTATCGAGGTGTGCCTTGCCTCCCTCCTCCCGGAGAACTGCTAGGAGTCTGCCAATAAGTGTGGATTGAACAACATATCCATGTCCTAGAATACAGGTTACTCACCTGTAACAGGAGTTCTAGGAATGGTATATTTCATCCCATGACCCACCCGACCTCCCGGCTTCGACGCACAACCTGGCTTCCAGCGGGCTAGATCTGGTGTCATGGGGCGGAGCCAAGAGTTTTACCACCCAGGTGGGTGGGAGGAGCCAGCTTGAAGACCTTCCGGCAAGATTTAAAGTGGCAAGGAACCTGCCAATAAGTGTGGATGAACAACATATACCATTCCTAGAACTCCTGTTACAGGTGAGTAATCTGTATTTTTGGTTATATACTTCTGTGTCCTTGATGGTTAAAATAAGCTTTCGAGTTACCATTCCTGTGGAAAAACAAGAGGTTGTCAGAGCCTCAGAGCTCCGCTGTTGGCTGTGTCAACTGCAGTGCCAGCTGCCCAGGAACCCACTTGTAAGAGTAGGTGTTTCTGTGCAGGCTGCAGTGCCAGCCTTTTGTGTGGGCAGGTGCTGTTGTGCTAACAGCAGTGCTGTTTCTGTCTGGGCCCTCTAGCTGCGATGGGTGTTGCTGTGCGGGATGTGGTACTGACACTCCCAGTGCTGGCTAGTAGGAGCCAGTGTTTCTTTGCCCACTCTTCCTGGACCTGTTAATGTGAATGGGTGCAGTTAATGCCAGCTGTGGTGCTTGCTCTCCCTGAGCCAGAAAGTACAGGTGCGGATTGATGTGCCAGCACTTCCTGGGATGGATGTACGAGCCCCCAATAAAGTCTTCGCTGTAGCCTGTATCAGGGAGACAGATATTCTGCCACCACAGCAATACTGTTTGCAGCGGACAAGCATTACTCTGTAGTGACAGTCAGCAGCAGTATGCAGGACATCCTCAGCATGGAAGTGCTCAGTGTCACTGTCTTGCCTACAAAAATGCCTCTTGCTTCAAATTCATATAACCCCAAAAACCCTGTGGATAGCAGAGCTCAAATGTGTAGCTCTGTTGGTCCTTGGAGAACTCACCTTACAGGATGGTATTATACAGTTTGTTTAATTGACCACAAATCTCCACGACTCTGAAAGCTTGCATAATGCACTGACATCTGGGCACAGTGGCAGTGCTGGCCCATTTGAAGATCTTATCCTATCTGATGAGTCTGTACAGTAACTACTGATATTTACCGATGCAGGGTATTTTGAGTTTGGGACTTCTGGGAAAACTTTGGAAAACACAGAGTCTGATGCACAGTTGTGAGAGACTGTCACAGAATTACTGCACCAACAGTTTTGTGCCAGTACCTTGAGTGTGACACCCCCCCCCCCACACACATTGAGCGATGTTAACTTCACTGTAATGGGGAAGGGAGCAGGGATCTTTATCCAAAAAGCACAGTGACTCCTCCAATCCGGTCACATCTTTAATGACACCCCTTTCCTGTAGAACTGTTATAGGCAGTAGGTTTGAGTGTTGCTAAAAGTGCCCATAGCGAGAGAAGCAGATGGGGACGGAGAACAGCGCAGGACTGGTGGGTGGAAAAAAAGTCATGTGCAGGGGAGTGGAGCTTGCGAGGGGGTTACCCTGGACATGGGAAGCAGAAGAACAGGAATGGGATGTCCAAATTCATCGGCCCACAAATGGGCCTTAAGGTATTAGTTGGGGGAGTGATTGGGACAACAAAAGCAGTAGCACCTATGCCATGGGCACCTGTGCATGGCACAGAACCATAAACAGAGGTCCTTTGGTGCTAGTCTGAGGATATTGAGTTCAACTTTTAGAATGTCTTGTATGCATTCTCACGGAGTCACGGGGACCCCTCCCCCTTCACAAAGCAGCTAAGTCAGTCCTTTGTGTGCAACGGCTAAGCATGTGGTCACAACAGGACATCACCCACCCACCCCCCTATTTATGATCCTGCACCTAGTGATCAAGCAGTAGGTTCATAATATGTAGACACAATTCATCTTATATTTTTTTGTATTTCTATTACTTTTATTCTTCCTTACCATGTTCATATATGGTATACATTGGGAAAGAGGATCCTTGTCCCCTTCTTTTGATCTTCCTCTGCTGTGTAATCCTTTGTTGAAGTCACAATACCATCTGTGGCATGATAATCAATCCCACAGCAACGACCCAGAAGATTATGGCTTCAGCAAATGATTAATCAGCAGACTGTAAGAAACACCACAGGACAAGAATCCTGTTTCTATGCCAGTTAACCTAGTAATGAAGCACAAAAATAACGTCTCGTAAGTGACAAACTAACTTCAATGTGTAGGTGTACAGTATAACTCTCCTCCCCCCAAAATTGTGGTACTAAATCTTTTGTCAGATAAATAAATTGTGGTAGATTCTTGTAAGACTTCTCAGACTAAGTAGACAGGCTCAGTTCTATGTTTGACTTAGTTCTTTAATCTGTGTTCAAGATTTTCTCTCTTTAGTTTGGGCAATTAAATGTGAGTTGTTCATAAATTTTAATCAACTTATAATGTATGCCCTTGTTTAGACTTATTTTGGGATGGACGTGTCTGCTGTCGAGGATCCAGTACAGAGACGAGCACTGGAGACCATGATAAAAACGTATGGGCAGACCCCTCGTCAGCTGTTTCACACGGCCCACGTGAGCCGCCCTGGATCTAGACTTATTATAGAAGGAGAGCTTCCTGCTGCTATGGGACTGCTCGTTCAGTTTGCCTTCAGAGAAGCCAGAGGGGAGCATGCAAAGGAGATAATTTATCCAGTAAGTGACACTACCCTTGACCACTCACAGATGCTGAAACATCACTAAAAATAGTCTGTGTGGGTGTGAGATATAAGGTACTATGCATGGCAAAACATACACGTGCACGCCGCGCGCGTATACTCACACACACACACACACACACACACACACACACACACACACATATCCCTCCACGGAAAGTAGCAGAAGACTGTTGCTCTCGAAGCATTCATGCATGGGGATGGCCTCACACTTTGGATTTGCACCCTATGCTTTCAGAACACCCCCATGCTTTCCTTTATGTTAACAGCAGAGCCCTGGTCCCCAGTTTTCTTAAAGTTATAGCATTTGGGGGCCACTGAGGGAAAAAAAGGAGAAACAAATGGTGTCACAGAAAAGGAAAAATGCAGAGAGAAAAGAAAGAAAGGGCTAAAGAAGTGAAGACCAGACAAGGGATAGCATCTTGTGCCTTTGCTATTTAATCCACACCCATCTTTTCACACTATTGGGGAAAAATATAACCTGCTGACCAGTGCAGCAAAAAGTGATTTGGTCTCTCCCTGGCTATGTGAAGATGACTGCAGCAGAATTGATTAAAACTGCTACCTTAGTTCCGTTGCCTTCAGGCCCCCTGTGGCTTGACCTGCTTCTTCCTGTTCAGTGTCATAACAGTGGTGATCACCAAACTGCAAGTACTGCTATTCATTTATCCACACAAGTTCCATTCTGTTAATTGCCACTAGTATTGCCGACAGCTGGGAGTTTGGCCTGAAGGTACAGTTAAACTGGGAGTGTGGAGAAGGGAACAGCAGTGAGCATCAGGCAGTGTGACAGCACAGTGGAGGAGTAAAACAAGCCAGTATATGAACATACTGTATGAACATACGAAAAGAGCCAGCAGAAGACCACCCAATCTATTTTGTCTGCTCAGTATGTGATGCAGGGTCTGGCCTTACAATTTACACCAGTGACCCCCGGTCTCTCTCTCTCTCTCTCTCTGTGTATATATATATATATATGTGTGTGTGTATAGTATATACTGAAAAGCTCATATGCCCCGACAGTGCAAAGCAGCATTGGATGTATATGCACATACCCATGAAACATATAGACTGGTTCTGCTTTAAGCAGAAGTGCATAGTGCCAAAT
The DNA here is from genome assembly GCA_016271365.2 of Neoceratodus forsteri. NCBI lineage: Eukaryota > Metazoa > Chordata > Ceratodontiformes > Ceratodontidae > Neoceratodus > Neoceratodus forsteri. The sequence continues at coordinate 1,819,649,313 of CM057449.1, read as the reverse complement.
GACCTCTCACACAGTCTTAAAGCAGAACCAGTTGAAAAGTTCATGGGGATTTGCATATACATCCCATGATGCTTTGCATTATCATGGTATGTGTGATTTTGTCTTTGTTGCCAGTGCCGTTTTTGGGTAATCAGTGCCTCAGTGCTTTTGTGCTTAGGTTCTTTGTCTTTTTAGCATGCTTTTTTTTGGTCCCACCATGACCCCAAACTGTAAGTCCAGAAAGCAGTTTCCGAGTAGGTCCCCTTCATTAATTTGTAAATTAGTAGGTGGGGGCAGGTAAGAGAAGGTAACATTCCACAAGAGTAAAGAATTACCAGCCACTCCAGAAATAAGTGTTATCAATCTATATTCATTTTATTAATTATAACAGTCCCGTCCTCATTTAGCCCAACATTTAGCCGTTTGGCTTCATCAGTGTGGAAGATTTAGGAAGTAAAGATATTTATTTTATGAAAATAATAGAACTAAGACCACATAAGGGCTGTTTCATTTTCCCCCAAGTTGTGATACGAATGAGACACACTGGTGAATCTGGAGAATGATGCAATGCATGTCTGTGTCTTCTGTTCTCATCCTTTACAGATTGTGTGAGAGGCCATTTGGCACCGTGCAATCCTCTGTAAAGCAAAACCAGTCTAAAGTTTCATGGTGATTCACATATATATCCCATTATGCTTTGCATTATCGTGGTACATGTGACTTTATAGTCGGGTAGCCATCCATCTACCCATTTGTTTATCTGTCTATCTGGCCTAGCCATTTACTGTATCACTCTACCTATTTGTCCATCTGTCTGTCAAGGTTATGTGGCTTGCTCAGGGTCACACAGTGAGTATGTGGCTCTGGTGACCTCCTGGTTACTAAGTCTGTACTCTAACCACTACACCACACTGCCTCCATTAGCACTTGCCACTGCTATTGTTTCTTTGGAGCCAGACTGTTTGAATCACTGATGTCTGGTTAAATCAAGGGTAGATCTGTTACTCTGGATCTTTCTATGCACTGTAAGAGATCTTTGAAAACTGGAACTAGACTGTAGTCATAGGGGACCAGATGAAAAAGTTACCGACCTTGTAACCATGGATCTTTCTTCGAGGGGCTCTTGCAGCAGGCAACACCGGTAGGACTAAGCCGCCAGACACTAGGACCGCACGGAAAACTTCTAGCTAGCAGTCTACAGCAAGGGACCGCCCCCGATGTCAGCATCGTCCGTCCTATAGTATAAAAGGAGCGGTCCCCCAGACCAACTTCAGTTCTTTTCCCGCCGTCAACCCACACAAGTTGGACCTCCATGGACGCCTGCTTGTCAACCACCATTTTACTCAATTTCTTATTTTCTTCATTCAGAAACATTGTTTTTTCAGTGTTATTTTGATTTTTTGTCTTCTTCTCCAGCTTCGTCTTCAGACCGGCCTACGAAGTGTGCTTGCGGCAAGCAGCTTCCTTCCAAGGATGACCACTCTTCTTGCCTGCTCTGCTTAGGCCCAGAAAAGGACACCGAGGCCTGCCGGGACTTCAACCAGGCCACATGGAAGCACCATTTGAAGACCCTCCAAAGCTTCTTGCTGCAACAGAAGTTAGCCACAATGGAGGAGGAGCTTCAGGGCAAAAGTTCCTCTTCTTCTCTGGCCTCCGGGGCATCAAACTCTTCTTCTCCCACCCAGAAGAAGTAGTCCAGCGGGAAGCATAAGCACCGGGACAAGTACAGGGACCAGCCCCAGTCAGCTTCATGCACTTGGTCACCGCATAAGCCGGCAGCCGGCTCCATGCCTTCCTTCCATGGGAGGTCGGTCCTTCCTCCTTCGGCATGGTTGGTCCTTACTCCATCAGGGCTACAAGTTTCACAGTCGCCCGCCCTCCTGTCTATCTCCAGCAGCGGCTCCTCGGAGCATCAGACTTCATCCCTGCCTCCCAGCCCCTGACACTCAGGCCCTTAATCCCTGCGGGTCCTCAGCCAGGTGGCTCGACCAGGGTTTCTTCCTCGGGTGGTGGGTCCTTGCATGTCGCTCCTCTGGTCCTGGCATTGCCAACGTCTGTCCTTGACTCCAGGACTAGAGTTTCTAAGCATTGCCCGGAGCAAGTGCTCACCTCTTCATTCACACAGGTGACACCTCTGCCTCTGTCAGGAGCTAACTCCCCTTCACAGACACGCGCATTCTCTTCGGAGCCTGGGGTGCCTGTAACGATGGACCAGCATCAGCCTTCTCCTGTCTGGGAGACGCCAGCTCTTCCTGCATCTACACCGAGAACGCCTCAAATGCCGCTGCCTTTGCCTCAGCCAGCGCTGGTTGGCCCTTCAAGCAGTCCTCAGCCAACGCCTCAGGGACTGGTGCCCGGGTTCCTGACGCCTCATGGGCCAACATCGGGATACCAGATGCCTCAGGGGCTGATGCCTGGCTACCCAGCACCTCATGGATTGTTGCCAGGGTACCCGACGCCCCAGGGACCAACGCCAGGTTAGCTGACACCGCCTCCCCAATACCCTTACCCACCATATAATCCACCTCCTCCGGTGGATTATAATGCTCTTTTTTCAGCCTGGTGGGCCTTTATGAAGGATAAGGAAACCCCCAGGAGGCCTGCCTCTCCTCGGTCTTCTCAGGATCCTCCTCCCCGAGATGACCAAAAGAGCCCTAGCCATCCCCAGTCTCCAGGACCCTTTCCCGGTCCAATGGACTGTCGTAAGGGGTAATGTCGCCCTTCGACTCCAGTCTCTGAGAGTGACCCATCTGTTAAGGATTTCTCCTCTTCTTCGTTGGAAGACTCGGAGAATTCAAGGGGGCCTTCTGACAGTATGGAGCCCCTAATGAGACTTCCATGTCTCCCCTTGATGATCCTACCTTTTTGGACATCGTGAGGCACATACTATCCCTTATAGGGTGGGAGGCGGATGAGCTAGACCCCGAACGCTGCCATCTGGCAATCTACCTCTGCAGAAAGGTGACTCTCCCTCTGGTGGTGCCTCCCCTTATTGATTCATATGAGGACATCACTAAGGCCACCTGGAACCGTTCTTCCACTCTGGCCCTAGCCAAAAAGGCAGACTGCCTGTATCATGTGCCAGTCGGCAAGTCCTGTCTGGGAGAACTGCCAGAAGCAGACTCAGTGATCATGAATGTGGCTCATGACCGCACCAAAAAGCCAGGCACTTCAGTACCCACCTTCCTGACAAGGACTCTTGCCAGATTGATCAGTATGGCAAGCGCATCTAGGCTTCTGCCACTCGGCCCATCCGGACCCATTGCTACCTGGCCCATATGGTCCCGTATCAAAATGTCTTACGGGACAAGGCCTTGGAACTGGTGCAGGCTCTTCCCGAGGACCCTGCGAAGTCCCAGCTGGTCCAGCTTCATAAGTTGGGCTCGGATGTGGGCAGCCATGTACTAAGGGCTGCTTATGACACTGTCGATGCAGCTGGATGAGCATCAGCAGCAGGAGTATGTATCCGCTGTCACTCCTGGCTCTGAGTGTCTGACGTGCAGATGAAAATCCTGGATGCCCCTTTCTGGGGTTCTGTCCTTTTTGGCAGTGATGCTCAGGACATCATTTCTCGCCTCCAGGAGTTGGATAAGGCCTTGAGATCGTCCCGCTCCATGTACTGATCTTACCTGTGTCAGTCTTCACCATTCATCACTAGTGGGTGTCTGCCAGAGACAGGCACCCCGTAGGAGACTATTTGTTATTTGGAGGAGGGGCCATCAATGAAGCCGACATATTACGTGGTGCTTGCAGGCTGGCCAGTAACGGCCGTTAGGTCCTCCTCCACCACCTCAGTTCTGCTTCTCCCGCTGTTGAAACAGCACCTCAGCCAACTTGAGACTACTAAGGCCTAGTAGATCCTACGACATCATAGACGCCGTTCGACATTCGACTCTGCCTCGATTCTGCTACTGGACGCCACTCCAGACTGGTAAGACCTTTCCTTTTATTTTGTGTGCGGCACTGAGTCTTTGCTTATTTTATGTTTTGTTACCGTTCCGTCATGTCTGGTCGTCGGAACAAAAAGTGATCCAAGAAAACGGGTCTGCCCCTATGCGTTGGTATCCCTGTGGCTGACAGATTTCTGTGACTGACTGACATGACGTGTGCCTCTCCTGTCTTTGTTCCCCAGCACGATATGGATGCTTGCGATGCCTGCTTCTCGATGGATCATCGAGTGTTAGAACACCATGCGTTAAAGGTCAGCAGGGCCCCGCCGACTTTTGGGGGGTGGCGTTGCTCGTCCCGGTCTAAGCTCAGGACTCTCTGCCCTACCTCCGGGTCCCTTCCCGGGCCTATACGGTCTGGTGAAGAGGGGTCTCCTTTTCTTCCAGCCTTGTCGTGGAGGAGGTCCCTACCATGGTGCGGGAGGGCCTGTCACAGCCCCGTTCGGGAGCCAAGCTGGAACTGTACGCCTTGCAGTCACCTCCTCGGAGTGCATTCTCCCCTGTTGTTGGGGCCCATGGCTGCAGGTCCCGGCAGCGGGTGTTCTTCAGTGGCACCATCCAGCGCCGTCTCTGATCACATAGATCGTGTGGCACCGGTGATTGGAATGACGGCCGTGAGGGATGGGGCCGGGTCACGCGCGCCGTGAGCTGGGGATCCTCTGGAGCCTTTTATAATTGTCTACTCCTCGGAGGCGGATGATTCTGAGGCGGATCCAGATTGGCTGTCTGATTCTTCAGAATCAGAGGGGTCCCCACGACCCAGAACCACTGTGTCTCCCAAGGTGCCCCCTCCGGCAGCTCAGGCGACTGAAGCTCATGCTGATCTCCCAGCCACCCCTGGCTCGGGAGGCCAGCTGCGACCTTCCGGTCCCTCTGCAGCTGGTGTGGCAATCAGGTTCTTGAGTGAGGGGGTGGCTGCCATTCCCGGTGCCATTCCCCCCTCTCAGGATCAAGACTGAGCCTCCACCTCCTGCGGCCCTCATCGAGGGAGCCTTTGGCACAGGGGTTGAGGAAGAGGGCTTCCTCAGAGTCCTCAGGGTTGAGGATGAGGGGCAAGGGACTGCTACACACTTCCATGACCCTCCGGGGTTGGGGAAGGAACCTTAGTGCTGAGCCCTTTGTTCTCCCCTGGGGTTCTCCCATGGAGGTCCCTCTGGGTGGGGCTGGGGTCCGCCCTTCTGGATCCATCCGCCCGGTCCCCTCACCCTACAGGGTTAAGCTCTCACCATTTTGATTTTCAGGATAGGACGGTGAATCTACAGACCTGCGGTTTTCCTCTGATGCCAGGCTCTCCTTTGGATTCTGCTAGTCCTGGCAGAGGCACGTCACATCAGGTGACAGGCTCGCCTGTGCCTCTGTGCCCAGCTCTCCTTTTCCCAGGCCATGTTGACCCTTTGGGACCTTTGACCTGGGATCAAGTTCAGGTCTCAGGCGGCGGCGTTCCCTCAGTACATTAGGGCCATGGACGAGCAGGTCTTCCAACCAGTTCCCCCGCCGCAGCCAGAGTCTGATTTGTCAAGCACCTCGACCTCCTCGTCTTCCTCCACTGAGGAAGAGGAACCTAAGGTCCACCTGGCCTCAGATGCTGATCAGGCCCAGTATCAGCACTTCCTGTCGAGGTTGGTTAGGGACTTGCACATCTCCCGTTACGCTAGGGACAATACTGAACGTGCAACACAGGCCTTCCTAGGCGAATACAGGGCACAGCATTTGGTAGTCCCATCCTGGTCAGTTCCCTTCTGGCAAGCATTGTACAGTGTCTGGCAGTGTCCATATTCCCAAGAACCAGCCCCTGTGGACTGCCGGAGGAGGTATTGTGCAACCCACGGGTCACCAGGCACCTTGCCTTATCCCAACTTCTGGACTGACGCGACTGGATACCCCTTTCGGGCTTCGATGCCCGGTCCATGATAGGCCCCCCAAACCAACTCTCAAGTGTTGGATCAGATGGGGTGAAGAGTTTTCTCTTCAGCGCTGAGCGTGTTGGCAGTCATCTCACATCAGGTGCACCACGCTGCCTACAACAGGCATCTGTGAGCGATGCTAAGACCAGCTCTAGCATCGCTGCCTGATTCAGAGGCTACCCGGCAAGCAAGCCATAGCCCTCTCCGCTATAGGCCAGGAGTTGGCGAGGCACTAATCAAGGGCATCATATGACGTCAATGAGATCACTTCATGGCTTGCGGGGACAGCGATCTGCATTAGGCGAACAGCATGGCTTCGCCTGTCAAGGCTGTCACCTTTGGCCCGTTGCAGGTTATTGGCCTCCTCCTCCTTCCATGGGACCCATCTGTTTTCCCACAGGGCGAGGTGGGAGCTTCAGGAGCGCCTTCTTCTCCTAAGGTTCAGGGGACCCTGTCTCACTCTGATAAGATCTAGCCTTAAACCAGCTAGTGGAGGGTTCCCCTCCCCCCGTTCTCCCTTGGGGGGGACTGAGGGATGTTTTTTCCTTAGGGTTACTGGGACCCCATCGGGTGTGCTCGGTACCCACTAGTGATGAATGGTGAAGACTGACACACGTAAGATATGAAAATTATGTACCTACTGTAATTCTTGATCTTCTGTATCTTCTATTCATCACTAATCCTCCACCTTCCCCTCCGAGGCCTCAGTCCCTGAGGCATGCTGTCTCCTTCTACCTGAACCCCTGGGAGAGGGCTGTGGGGGCAGGGTCTGGGTTCAGCAGATCTCAAACTCTTGAGGGTTCTATTTCTTGGGTCTCGGGGGCCTCCTCTATTGGACCCTTTGCAATACCCCTCTCTGGGTTTCTCTGTCTGGGGAGGTGCCTTGGGCCTCCCAGGACACCCTTACCCTTCCATAATGTCGCTTTTCTCCTCCCCCCCCCCCAAACCCTGTGGTGTTTTCGGGTCGGTGGGGCGGTCGAGAACTGTGATAGTCCTTGAACTGTTGGGATTGAGACTGGGGGTTGGCTCCCTCCGAACTCTGTGGCGCAACCTTCCTTGATTTCCTTGTGCTCCCTCTTCAACCTTTGAGCAGTGCTGGCTCTGCCTAAGTCTGGGTCCACAGCAGTAAACTTTTGCAGCTCTGCTGCATTTCCTTGCTAATCTGAGCACTTAGACCTCCAAGGTGCAGCTCTTCTCACCAGGGTTCTTACCCTGGTGCTCCTTCGGAGCCGCCCCTTGGTTGTTTGGGGGCCAAGGCCACCCCCCCTTCTCATCCCATACCTACTTTCTTATTTCTCTTCTTTCTTACTATTTTTCCTTTCTCCTCTCCTGGTTGCTCAGGGACTGGGGCTTCCTGGTCCACAACCCTGAGGCCCCTCCTTCTCTTTCCTGTCCTCTTCTGCATGCTCTTTTTCAGTTTATTCCTTTCCTTTTACAATCTCTTGGGCTCCCTTGCCCCACCCTCCTTTCTCTTTACTTATTTCTCCTGTCTCTCCTTCGTGCAGAACTGAGGTGGAGGAGGACCCTACGGCCGTTATTGGCCAACCCAAGAGCACCACGTATTACGTTAAGCTCTTGGGCGGTGCCAACAGCGTCAGCCCCTCCTCCAAAAAAAGAAAAGTCTCCTATGGGGTGCCTGTCTTCAGCAGACACCCTCCAGTGATGAATGGTGAAGATACACAGGAAGATCAAGAATTACGGATGGTAGGTACATAATTTTCATTTCTCAGCCCAGGTCCACCCAACACCAGCCCTTTCATCGGCTCCCTACACAACAGTCCAAGTGGCAGCAGCCAAAGGGCACCTTCAAGTGCAAGGCTTCTACCTAGCCAGCTGGAATGTCTGCCGTTAGGGCCCACAGAGCGTCCCTACATGCTCTGCCCACCCCTGGTGCTACTGCATAACTATTTGCCAGCACCCCAGCAGAGGCCTCAGGGGATGCAGTGGGAGTGCTTTCCTATATCTAGAAGGGTGGCGCACCAGGACTTCAGACCAATTGATACTTCAGATCATAGAAAGGGCGCACGTGCTGGAGTTTCTAGAGGTCCCTCCAGACAGCCCTCCTTTGCACTCCCATTACCCCTAGGCCCACATTGCCCTCATCCAGGAGGAGATTCAGGTGCTACTGCGCAAAAATGCCATAAAGCCCGTCCTCCCAACCCAAAGAGGGAAGGGGTTCTATTCTCACTTCTTTCTTGTCCCAGAGAAGACAGGGGACTTGAGACCGATTTCTGGACCTCGGCCGCCTGAACCTTTACATAGAATACAAGCATTTCAGGATGGTCACCCTCCAAGGGTTACTGCCCCTCCTTCACCAGGGGGACTGGCTCTGTTCACTGGACATGCAGGATGCCTATCTCCGTGTCCTGGTTTTCCTGCCCCACCGAAGGTTCCTCTGCTTTTGTTTCAAGGGAACCACTTTCAGTTTCAGGCTCTCCCATTTGGCCTTTCCTCTGCTCCCCGAGTCTTTACCAAATGCCTAGCAGTGGTGGCCGTGGCTTTTCAGAGACAAGGGCTTTATGTCTTCCCCTGTCTGGATGACTGTCTGTTGACACCCCCCCCCCCAGAGCTCAGTTAATTCAGACCCTGGAGTCCACCTTTTGGTTGTTTCAGCTCCTGGGGATTACTCTCAACCTTTCCAAATCTTGTCTCTGGCCAAGTCAACACCTCCAGTACATAGGAGCGGTCCTGGATTCCTCACAGGGCGGAACCCTTCTGACACAGGACAGGGCAGAACATTTGATAGCACAGGCCCAGCTGCTATCTGGCCCATCAGGTCCCAGCCAGATCCTTCCTGCATCTACTAGGGCACATTGCAGCAGCTTAGCCATGGTTCCCCCTTGCCCACCTGCATATGAGAGTGCCTCAGTGGACTTTCTGAGTCCAGTGGGACCAATGCACTGACCTAGATCAGCCGATTCTAGTCTCCAACCCACTGAGGCAGATCCTGGAGTGGTGCAGAACTTCTCCAATCTCCTCAAAGGGTTTCCCTTCCTGGCAGAATCCCCACAGCAGATTCTTATGATGGATACCTCAGGCCTAGGCTGGGGCACCCATCTGGCCGACTGGCAGACTCAGGGGGTTTGGTCGGAGAGTAAACAGCATTTCCACATCAACTTTCTGGAGATGCAAGTAGTCCTCTACGCTGTGCAGGCCTTCCAGAGCCATGGCCTTCCAGGCCCCCTCCTGGTACAGTCAGACAAACATGTCTGTGGTCTACTACCTCAACTAACAGGGGGGACTCACTCCTACCCCCTTTGCAGAGAGTCTGGTACTGGGCTACAGGGCACAACCTGGAACTAGCTGCCGTACATGTTCCAGGCATCCAAAACATCCTGGCAAACAGCTTAAGCAGTTCCAGGTTGAAGGCTCATGAGTGGGAGCTTCTGTCCTCCGTGGACGAAGACCTCTTCGGCAGGTAGGGTCTTCCAGAGCTGAACCTTTCTGTGTCCCCAGTCAATACAAAACTGCCCGTTTTCTGGCACGAAGCATTGTCCCTCTCTTAGACAGGGAGGTTTCTGTATGCCTTCCCTCCCTTTCCACTTCTGCAGAGGGTTCTTCTCAAACTACAGTCAGAGGGAGCGGAGATGATCCTCATAGCTCCTTACTATCTATGTCAGATATTGTTTCCACTTCTGCAGCAACTGGCAGTGGAGCCCCTGGTACCCTTGCCCCTGTGCTCTGACTTGCTCTCCCAGGAGCAGGGCACTCTGGTCCATCCAGACCTCAAGTCTGTGCATCTCCATGCATGCATGGCTCCTGTAGACTTAGCTGTTGCCTGCTTCAGAGTTTCTTCCTGGGTAGCAGATGTCTCCATGGCTGCTAGAAAACCTTCCAGATGGGCCACTTATGCCATGAAGTGGCAGTGCTTCTCTATTTGGGACACTGCTCAGCACTTGGATCCAGTCACCTGTCTTGTGAATCTCATACTGGGGTACTTCTCACTTAAGGTGCACCTTTCAGCCATCTCTGTGTACCATGCACCTGTTGAGGGCAAAGCTATTGCCCAACTGGATCTTTCCCGCACTTTCTTGTGGGGCATGTTGCGCTTGAAACCTCCCATTAGGGATCCTGTCCCTCCATGGGATCTTCTGCTTATGTTAGAAGAGATTACTTTGCCTTCCTTTGAGCCAGCCACAAGCTGCGAGCTATGCTTCCTGTTGTGGAAAGCGCTGTTTTTGGTTGCCGTTGCTTCCACTCGGAGGATTTGCGAGCTTCAGGCTCTGATGTGAAAAGAACCTTATTTGTTTTTTTACAAAGACAGGGTGTCTTTGCGTACTGATCCTAAGTTTGTGTCTAAAGTGGTGTCTGAGTTTGTGCTGAATCAATCCATCCACCTGCCTGTTTATTATTCAGAATACTCTAAGCTAAGATTCAATTATAGAGAAACTTATTTTTGGAGACAATGAATCTAGAAAGAGGATATTATTATATGATAAAACAAATAAACAAACATAAGGAAAAATGGTTGCCTATACAAGAGTTGAGTCTGGGAATTTCTGAAGGCGGCAAATATCCAATACAGGATATATACTGGCATGAATGTTTTTGGGGAATGATAAATTTGATGAAAGACAGTGGCTGTGGTATAGATAATTTATTGTATGTAACCTATCACTAAGATTATATATATTGTATAGCTGCTTTAATTATGGTCAGCAGGGTTTTGATATTCTGTGTAAGACAATTTTGAGATATGGTGCTGTATGATTTTACTTGCATATTTAAAAAAACAATAACAATTGTTTAAAAAAAAAAAATTCAGTGAGGTTGGTTTGCATGACTTCCCCTAGTGAAACCATGCTGCCTTGGGTCCTGTAGTCCATTGGCAACCAGCTGTTCCACCAGCCTCTCCTTCAGTAGTGCTTCCATGAATCTGCTGCTTAATTCTTCTGCAGACGTAACTTGTAAAATGAATGTTTCCTCATGTTTCATATTGCTTGTTTTTTTATTTTTTTTAAGAGAAGCATTATGCTTTGGTTTTTACTCCTGAACCTGTGGTAAGCTAGTCTTGTTTCATTTACTGCAATTTCAGAGTCCTCTGCCATGGATTAAAGGGTTGAAGTGGGGTGAATACGTTGGTTCTCCCAGCACACCTGATCCAGTGGTTTGCTTCAGTCAGCCCCATGGAGAAAGGTTTGGTTCCCTACAGGCTCTGCCTACAAAGGCTATCTGTGGTTTGTCCAGAAAGTTCTGCCTCATGATGATATACAGCAAAGAACAAGGTATGGAATCCACTGCATCTGTGCCCTTCTGATCATGCAATGAAATTAATTTGTATGCTCACACTTGCTCATCGTGCTGCTCAGCTGAGATGCATTTTAACTGGGCCCAAGGGTTAAGTAGTCCACTTGAGGTGGTCATGCTTTTGGATATCATGTACCCTTGCATGGAAAAGCCTTCAACCTGATACTCGGAGGTTTCAGTCCCAAGAGCATTGTAGTAAAGTGTTGAATACCTTCCTTTTTGGCATTGCTAATTGAATTAGTCTAAAAATGTTAATGTCTGTTGCCAGTAAAATCCCAACTTTTGGTCAAGGAGCATTAGCCGAGGGTAATTTGGCAGACTGCATTACCTTGAGGCAGAACCCATGGGTGTCATGCCTCAAATGCTACTGTATGGGGGTAGCATTGTCATCCTTCTTGGGTCCTTAACTCTAACAAGTATTGTATTTACAGTTACAAAATATTGCCTAATAACTAAGTTATGGAGAAACAGCAGCCACAACAATGTGGAAATACTTTTCATGGTGACACAAGAAACAGCGATCATGGATAGGAATTGACTGTTTCTGTATCGCTCCATATTGTCAATGTGGAGCTGGTACATTTGGGTAATGAACACTTACAGTGGGTTAATGACACAGCTCAAAGCTGTCAATCAGCATAGAACCTTGGGCACATGAACATTCTGGGACATTAATTCCTCAGCCTTTGCTATGCCACTAGAGGAGTAGGACAGCATAGGTAGAGCTCTCTCTCAGAAGTGTCTGTCTGTAATTAATTTGTTTTTTTGCTGACAGGAATTTGCAACTATAAAGCAGGATCTTCCGGTAGTATATCGTTACCATTTATTCACATTGATGGGTCTGTGCCAGAGGTACCAGGACCCCGCGGGAATCAAAACTTTTCAAGAGGGATCTCGTGCCAAGGCAGGTCATGTGCTCACACGGCACCCCACGAGTGGCGCAAGGCTGCGGCTTACTTCACACACCTATCACACTGTGTTCAGGACACTGACCAGTCCTGAACACAGTGTGATAGGAGCCTCAAGAGGATACCTACCAGAGGAGAGAGTTCAGAACCGGAGGTCTCAATGGCAAGGGACATAGCAGATGAGAATAAGCTCTTGCTTTGAGACCAAAATCCAGCTCCGGAGCAGACAATATAGAAGACTGCTGTAATGTCCCCCTTCACTACACTCTAGTGTTGATGAAATATTCACTGGCCTAGATGGAGAAGACACAAGGTGGGAGTCATCACCAGAGTACTGATGCTTAAAGCTGGCCTCACAGGGTCCTTCCATGGCTGAAGCATGGGTGTCCTGTGACTAACTGCCTGAGATGGCAGTTATCCACTGCCATGAAAGATTCTGTTTGTTTGTTTTTAGAAAGTTCCAACCCTAGAATGCCCAGAATTAGCCAAGGCATCGAAGGACTCCAGAAGCTAGCAGAGATGCCAGGTCCAGACACGAGCACAGCTGCAGTGCCAGATGTCTGTCAGATGGCACTGGCTTGACATGCCACCACACTAGCAGAGTTGGAGACAGAACAATGTCCAGATCAGCCTCCTAGGGAGAACAGTTCCAGGCGGACTGTGACAGTGTTGAATAAGAAAGACCCTGTCCCATTTATGTAGAAAAATTTGTTATGTAGAAAGATTTAAACCCAAGGATCTGTTTTATCCTCTTCTGTTCTGTCTCTCGTCTGTCTGACTGTGCAGTCAAATTTTCTTGTGAGACCTAGGAACTGGCCACTCCAACGGTCTCGCTATCCCCCCCCATTACCTCTCTGCCTTCACTTGCTGTTTCTATCTTTTCTTCCCCCTTACGTATCTGAAGTTATTAAATATTTGTGACTCTTTATGTGAAAGTGGGATCCCTTGGTTTGAAAATGTATATGGTTATATTGTTGAAATTATTGCAAAACACTATTTGGAACTTGGGGGGGTTAACCTGAGATGCTGGTTTGTAAACTCTTTGCAGAGCTGTGAACAGGAGGTCAGTTCTGGGACACCATATACTGTTCTGTTGCACCTGCAAGGAAGGAAACTAACGAGAACATTTTCTGAAAAACAGGATGATGTTCTTTACGACTTCCTAGACAAAGACTTGTAAAAAAGAGCAGCAGTACTTTTGCTAAAGAGGGAAAGAGATTTGAGATTTGAAATTGAGAAGAAACACTCAGAAGAAGGACTTTGTTTTCTCAGTTTGTATTGCCTTTGTAAAAAATTATACTGAACAATTTTATTTGCTGTTATTAATAATTAAAATACTCATTGTGAATGTTACAACTGCTCCTGGTCATCTTATGCTTCCTGACCTGTGCCTTGATGACACGGACCTTGGACCCAAACTAGTGCCAAAGGATCAGCACAGCAAGGGAAGGCACCAGGGAGAGAGCACCCACAGAATGTTTGTGCTGGAAGTGCTATCGACATCGCTAGAGGTGGCACAGAGGAGGACCTAAATCCGGCACCAGGAGATGCCTGGTGCCAGGGGATCCTCCGAGATGGTCCAGCGATGGTGCAGGATATCCAAACAGGAACCAGCCGAAGGGCAGACCAAGGAGAGAAAGAAACCGGGGGTGGAGGGTGGCAGCAGGGAGTCGACCCAAGCAAGAAGGAGTAGATTGGGCCAGAAGGTCTAACCCGACTCAGGACAACAACCCAGGCAGCACCGGGAAAGGCAGAGAGGTACCTGGCCAGTCCTACTGAAAGTGAAAGAGGTGGGGGTGCGACCCAGAGGACAGGAGTCAACTGTGCAGGCACTGGCAAGGGCAAGAAGAAGCTGCAGGAGCCAGCGCTCTACCCAGCAAAGGGCCCCGCACAGCATCAGCAAATAAAGGGCCAAAACCAGAGTAGCAAAACCTTAGCTGACTCTGTACCCGCTGCTCTGAAGAGCTGCCCATGCAGGGGCTGCCCACTGGAGATCCACTGAGAACACAGTAGGATTCCTGGGTCCGAAACCTCGGAACCCAAGCTGAAGCTCTCAGCAATGGAGGTGTGCCAACAAGGGCATGGCACAGAGAAACAAGACCTTGTGGCAGACCCAAGAGGGCAACCCTAAGAGGTACAGTTTTTTTTCTCCCCTGAAGGCGAGAAGAATTTGAGGTTGAGCAGCGCCAAGGACCCGAACAGAATCAGGCACTGGCCCTACCCCTTCTGTGCTCCAGAGGACTGCCCTTCCCCCGTGGAAGGGATTTCCCATGGTCAAACCCTTCCCTTGCGGGAGGTGGACCGGACATGACCCCGCCACATAAGTGGCCTGAAGATTCCCTACTATCATCTTGCAGCTTTGTTGAATGTCCACACGGTAGGGCTGAGAGAAGGTGATGCAAAACAAAAGTACATAAAAACTAGATGGGAATAAAATAACAAACCATAGTTAAAACAACAAATGAAACAAACTGAAACGGTTGGCAGAAGTTCTGAATCCCGAAGAGCAAGCAACATTTGTCACCAAAGCGCACTCAATGGCAGGAAAAAAGCAACTGAAGCCATTGAGGACTGGTGTTGAAGTAAGCCGCACTTACCAAACAAGAAGGAGTAGATTGGGCCAGAAGGTCTAACCCAACTCAGGACAACAACCCCGGCAGCACCGGGAAAGGCAGAGAGGTACCTGGCCAGTCCTACTGAAACGGGGCGTGTCAGCGGGTTCAGGAAGCGTCTCTGTTTTTCCTGGTGTACACATTAGAGGTCCTGTAACTTTTTTACTGGACTGAAGTGCATGGTATCTTTAATACCCCTCAACACTGGAACAGGTCAGCTACTATGTATGTTTGTGAGGGGCTGGAAAAATTACAGTGCGCACCTGCTCTTTAACCAAAAAAAAAAAATGAGCAGTATATCTCTTTTCCCCTCTGCAAACTAGTATAGCTCTATGGATATAGGCCTCTCGTATCTCTCTGTGTCAGACTGCTTCAATCTCTTTTGGGGATCAGAGCTTCCAACATCTATTTAGATGTATCGGGACTTCTGACAATCTGTTCTTAATGTACACACTCCTTAATCCTTCTTTTACAGGGCCCATTCCTTGAGCAAGGCAATACTCTGGGACAAGTTCTTTGCCGTAAACATCTTCTAGCCCATCCAAGTCTGCACTCCCTTAGAACTGGTCTGCCTCCTGGGGGTTGATGGTATATGCTTATACAGCATCTGTAAGGGTCTTCGGACTCTCTAGCTGTCAGTGCCCTCCCAATAGGATGTGTCTTGACCTAGTGGAAAAAACTCTCCATTGATGCTCTGTACCCTCTATAGTTACACCTCCATGTCAGGAGTACAGGGGGTGTCGGAACATGGGGAAAAGTGTGGGGGGGGCTGTAGTAATAACACAAGAGGCAGTTATTGCTTCCCTTCTGACCATACATGCAGGGTCCTTTGAATGCTGCCATATGTCTGACCATTCCTCCAACCTTGCCAAGTCCCTTCTCATCCTTTCTACCCCCCCCCGTGTATCAACTCTGTTACAGATCTTTGTATCATCTGCAAAGAGGCATACCTTTCCCTCCAGACCCTCTGCAATGTCACCTGTAAAGATCTTAAAGAGGATTGGACCCAGTACTGAGCCCTGAGATACTCCACTAGTGACCCCCCTTTCTTCAGAATGTGTACCATTCACTATTACCTTCTGTGTCCTGTTGTGCTGCCAGTTTGCTACCCAGGCTACCACCCTGGAACCCACTCCCAGGCTGGCTAACTTGATTATTAATCTTTTGTGCGGGACTGTGTCAAATGCCTTGCTAAAGTCTAGGTAGGCCATATCCACAGCTCCTCCCTGGTCTATTACTTTGGTCACCCAGTCAAAGAAATCTATTAGATTCGTCTGACATGACCTTTCTGCTGTAAATCCATGCCGCTTTGGGGCCTGTGCCCCGCTGGCCTGTAGGTACTCAACAATTCTTTCTTTCAGAAGTGATTCCATCATTTTCCCTACCACTGAGGTCAAACTTACAGGTCTGTAGTTTCCTGCTTCTGCTTTGCTCCCACTTTTGTGAAGGGGAATTACATCTGCCCTCCTCCAGTCCTCAGGTACCACCCCATCCTCCCATGATTTGTTAAAAAGTGTGGTCAGTGGTGTCACTAGGTCCTCCCTTAGTTCTTTGAGGATTCTGGGGTGAATCCCGTCAGGCCCCATTACTTTGTCCACTTTGAGTTTTAGGAGTTCTTTCAGGACTCTTTCTTCTGGTAAATGTACTGGTGTCAACCCCCCTACCCAGAGTGTTTTTATTGTCTGGTTTAGGTAACTCCTCCTCATCATCTTTTGTGAATACTGAGCAAAAGTAGTCAATCGGTATCTCTGCCTTTTCACTGTCTCCCTCTGCCCACCTCCCCTCTCCCTTATTAATCTTCACTATTCCTCCCTTAACCTTTCTGTGCTCCTAATGTACCTATAAAAGGTTTATCCCCTTCCTAACTGAATTGGCTATTTTTTCTCGGTTTGGGCTTTTGCTATTCTGACTGCCTTCCCACTTCTTTCTGCTTTAATTGATACAGTTCCCTGTTGTGCTCCTTCTGTGATTCCTTATACATTTTGAATGCAGCCTTTTTCTCCTTAACCTTCCCTGCCACCTCTTTTAAGAACCATAGTGGTTTTTTACTCCACTTTGTTTTCTTTATCTGTTTCACACAAAGGCTTGTTGCCTGTATGATGGCAGTTTAGATTTTTCTCCATTGTTCTTCCACCCCTCCTTTTTGGCCATTTTTGGCCATTTGCTATTCCTCAGGTATTCACCCATTTTGCCAAAGTCAGCCCTTCTAAAGTCCAGTATGCTTGTTTTTGTATGGCTCGTCTCCATGGTTGTGCTTATTGTGAAGCACACTGTGCAGTAGTCGCTTGTTCCCAGATGTCGGCTGACTTCTAAATTTGTGATCCTCTCTCCATTTGAGAGTACCAGGTCTAGTATTGCTCCCTCCCGAGTGGGTTCCACCACTAGCTGTCTAAGGCCTGCCCCCTGCAGGGCATCGAGAATGACCCTGCTCTTGAATGTGTCTGCAGTACATGTCATCCAATTAACATCTGGCATATTCAGGTCCCCCATCAACAGTATCTCCCCTTTTTCAGCCATTTTGAGAATGTCCTCTATCATTTTCTTGTCCATTTCCTCCCCTTGAGATGGGGGTCTGTATACAACCCCCGTGCAGATTGTGATGCCATTCCCTGTCTCCAAGTTGACCCAGAGTGCCTCTTGTCCTCCCCCTTTACTTTTTAGTTCTGTAGCCTTGATCCCTTCCCTTATGTATAGAGCTACTCCACCTCCTCTTTTCCCCTCCCTGTCCCTTCTGTAGACTGTGTACCCAGGTATGTTGACATCCCAGTCATGGTTCTCCGTGTACCATGTTTCCGTGACTGCCAGTCCAGAGGTGGTTTTCAACCATTTTGGAATTTTGGAAACCAGGGGAATAGGGGAGCCTATTCCAGATTCAAGGGCAACAGTGACAGAGGATCCTTCACCCGCAGACATAATGGAAGTGCAGGAAGAAGAGGAGGTAACTCACAACTATGGGTACATGGGCCCATCTCTGCTCCACTTCCCTTGGTGGAAGACTGCAAAATTTTTACCAGCGATGGGCCCAGCTAACATCAGATTGTGGGTATTGGAAATCCTGGCTATGGGCTATGCCACAGAGTTCACCACAGTACCCATGAGAGATCATTTCCTGCAATCCCCTGTACCTCAAAACCCGGTGAGAAGGCAGGCAGTAACTGAGACCTTAGATCATTTGATACAGATTAAGGCAATTGTCCCTTCCCCCCCAGCGAGGAAGATCTGGGATTCTACTCAATTTATGTTTGTGGTTCCCAAGAAGTCAGGGAGTTTCCAACCAATTCTGGACCTGAAGCATTTAAGCAAGTTTGTCCGCCACACAACCTTCAAGATGGAATCCTTATGATTAATTATATGGGCTGTCCAACCAGGACATTATTTAGCCATCCATAGATCTAAAGGATGATATCTACATATTCCCATCTGCCAGTCCCACTAGACATTTCTGAGGTTTGTGTTCAGGAACAGCATTTCCAGTACCGGGCACTTCCCTTTGGCCGGGCAGCAGTGCCCATGGTGTTTTTGAAGATCCTGATCATTCATATGGCACTGCTGAGTCAGGAGGAACAGCACATATATCGCTACCTGGATGACTTGTTCATCCGACCACCGACTGCTCAGATGGCAGAAAGGTTGGTCTCGAGGACCTTGGAGGTGATACATGGTTGAGTCATCAGTTGGGAGAAGAGCTCCCTGATCCCATCTCAGAGGTTGGAGCATTGGGGGTGGTGTTTCAGATGAGGGAAAGGTATTTCTCTCTTCATCCAAGAAGGAGACCCTGAGATGAGAAGTTCAGTGGCTGAGAAGTCAGTCATCTGTCTCAGCTCAGAGGTTTCTCCAGATTCTAGGTCTGATAACTGCAGCGATGGAGCTAGTGCCGTGGGCTCAACGTCATGTGTGGCCTCTCCTGAACAGGATGCTGGAGGCCTGAAGCCCAGCCTTCATAGACTACCAAGCTCTGATCTCGCTACCTCGGTCAGTCCTGCAGTCGCTAGCTTTGTGGGAGAGCCTCGAGAACCTCAGCAAGGGGTTTCTCTTGGAAGTCCTGATAAAACTGATTTTGACGACTGATACCAGCCTATTAGGCTAGGGTGCAGTCCAGGACCAGATCCAAGTCCAGGGGCTCTGGGCTCCCTAGGAGCAGCAGCTTTAGGTAAACATGATGAAGAAGAGGGCAGTGTTTCATACCCATCTTCATTTCCACAAGCAGGTGCAAGGCCATAAAGGTAAGGTCAGACAGCGCCATCTCCATTGTGTACATAAAAAAACAAGGAGGCACAAGAAGCCAGAGAATGCTAGCAGAACCAACCAAGGTGCTACTGTGGGCAGAGAAAAACTTTCTGATACATTCAGCAGTTCATCTGGCAGGGGAGTTCAATATGCTGGTCAATTGGCTGAGTCAGGAGACAGTCCATTCAGGGGAATGGATGTTAAACTTGGAGGTGTTCAAGCTTCTGTCCAGAAGCTTCAGTTAGCCTCAGCTCAACCTCTTCGTGTCAAAGGAAAATGCTCAGGTACCAAGGATCTTCTTTGAGGATATTTCTTTCATCAGGCCACACCTATGGAACTTTAGCTGCCAGGCACTAAGACCACATGGAAACTTTTTGCAAGCATTCTGCTAGGGGCTGCACACGACAATGTCCTACATCGGCACTTCTGATATAAACATGGGCATCCCCTTCCCTCCTCATTTCTTTTCCCGCCATCAACTATACTTGTCAGACCCTATATTGAAATGCCACTGCTATAGTTGGCTGCTTTTTAGATGTTTCTCTCCCTAGTTCATCACTGTTTATAAGTGATATCCAGTGTCCTAAATGTTGACTAAAGAGTGTTAAAGCTCTTCAGATACTGCAAATGTGGTAAGAAGATATATTCAGGCGACTCACATGATGTCTGCGTGTGCTGCCTCGGTGCAGCCCATAACATGAAGGCCTGCCAGATTTGCTATAAATTCAATACCACTACCCTGTGACGCCGAAAGAACACCTTGGACACCCACCTACTTAAGCAACAGGTAGCTGGAATAGAGAAAGAGCTCCGGAAAAGAGCTCCACCACGTTGCCGGCCCACTTCTTAGGATTCCATTCGTCGAAGTCCCGAGAGAAGACTTCGGGACAGCACAAACACAAGCACCGGGTGAGAGAATGCAGTAAGGAGAAAACCTCCCTGGTTCACTCACGGTCTCCCCTTCACTTCAGCATGACCACTTCTGCACTGTTGACCGCCCCAGTGGTGTCACCACCAGCCACCCAGGCATTGACCCTTCCAGGTCGGGACAGGCTACAAGCACTACCAGGCCTAGTACAGCTGGTGTGTTGCCTTCGACATCAGGGGCAGTGCCTCCCCCCATTAACATCACCCGGCATTCCTGCCGATCACAGGGGCACTGACGTTCAGGTGGTGCTTTAGTCCTTCACTGACATGTTAAAATGCCTGCTATCTCTTCCTCCTCTAACAGGAGAATGTTGATGGGGCAGCTTCGACAAGCACCAGCACTGACGCCTGTCAGGATGACAGGCCAGTTCCCATATTGGGTATCGACGGCTTCACCTGCTCCCTTCTTGAGGCCTACCAAATGCATCAGTGAGGACCAAGAGTACAACCCTGGCCTCATCATGCAGGAGGAAGAGCATGTGGAAAGCTCCTATGAGAGGTACAGTTCCACTGTCTCTACAGGGAGCGAGGACTCTGCAGTGTATCCATCAAGATCCCCTCATGAAGATGCATCATTCATCTCCATGATGCAGCAACTCCAGATGGCTATGGGGTTTAAATCAGATAACAGGACATCACCAAGAGAAATTTGGTGGAGTTCCTGGAATTGCCTAATATCCCACTCATCATTATTCCTTCTGTCCTACCTGCCTTGGACGATGCCACCATAGGTGCCTGGCATAGGTCAAACATGATACCCTGCCATGCCCAGGAAGGCAGATAAAATGTGTCAGGTTCCCTCAGCTAAACCTTTTTTTGCAGGCCAACCTGAAGCTGATTCGGTGGTCATTAATGCTACCCATGACGGATCTAAGGTACCGAAACACCTTAGATCTTCCTGGACATAAAGTGTCCACCACTCATTCACACTGATGGGATCTACGCCGGATGTGCTAGGACCCAGCGGGAGCAAACTTTTTTGCAAGAGGGGTCGGCGCCAGAGATGGAACCGCAAGGAATGGCACCGCAAGCCTCGGCTCGTGCAGCAATGACTATCTCGGCATCAACCCTCCAACTGCCTCAGTTCCTTTTTTCTCCGCCGTCGAGTGCTCTACAGTGACGGCGTCACTCGCCTGCCGGCAGTCAAACTTCAAACTAGCAGCATAGTTTTCAGTTTATTATTTTGTAGTATTTCTCGAATAAGTACCGCTTACTATAATTTATTCTTATTACAAGAAAGAAGTCTCAGCCTACATTGATGGAGTCGACCATGAGCGGGTCAGGTGATGCTAGGGAGACTTCGTATAAACTGTTTAGTCAGTTGGGCTGGGTCGGTCTGCGCCCTCTTGGAGGGTCTGACAGACGGACGGTCCATGCGAGGGAGAGCAGTCCCGGAAGCATAAAGAAAGCGGTTGCATTCTCGGCACCGTTCGGCCTCGGCTCTTCATCCGGCCCACAGGTCAAAAAAGAGAAGGCATCACTCGAGGTCGCCCTCTGGTATGTCTTCGCGTCGACAGTCAGTCATTGGGGTCAGTTGCCGGTCTCCTCCTCTGGAGTCACCGATTTCTTTTTCCGGTCACTGACCTCTTCAACAGTGGAGCCCTTCCCCACCTTCTGGTAGGGCTTCAGATGAGCAGTTTCATCAGTGGGCCGCTCTGATGGAGCAGTGGGCTCGGAGGTTGGTCCAGCTGCCTGGCCCAGTCACTCAGGGGCCCTCGGACCCTTCGGGGGATTGGGTAGGACGGTTGGGCCTTCCTAGTCGCGCGGCGCCTTCTTCAGTGCCGTTGACTCCGCACTCAGGTATTTTTCCCCCTCACATGGCTGCGGTACAGGGGGCCGCACCGATGCCTCTATCTCCTGGTATTCTTCCTTCTTTCTCCTCAAACCTTAGTTTTTGGAGCCCTGCGTTGGTTTCAGCGCCATTGGCGTCGATGGGTCGCTCGGCGCCGTCCTCAGCGTCGATGCATCTGTCGGTGCTGTCCTCGGTGCCGTTGGGATTGTCAGCCCCACCCTCGGCGCTATGCAGCCTTTTGGCACCGTGTGGCCTTTTGGCACCATCCTCGGCATCGTGCAGTTTGTCGGCACCGTGCTCTTCGGCGCCGAGACTTGGTGTGATGCCTTCCACTCTTCAGGGCTTCTCAACTCCGAACCCTTTTCCTTCCTATTTTCCTTCTGATTTTCACTCCTTTCCTGTTCTTACAGTCCATCCTGGGCTGTCAAGAGATGATATTGAGCCTGACCCAGACCTTAGGCTGGGTGATGATGTGGAAGGAACAAGATCTAATCCTATGGCAGAGCCTGTGGTTGAGGACCTGTCATTTAAGTCTCTGCTGAAAAATTTGAATTCCACTCTTTCTCTCCAGACTATGGATATTGATCCTGGGAAGCTTTTAAGACTCCAATACCTTCATGTCCAGGACATCCCTATGGATTTAAGTCCACCGGTACAGCCTTCCTTTGAGACGCTTTCTCAAATGGTATGGAATAATCCTGCTCTCATTCATTCTGTGGCTAAGTTCATAGATAGAAAGTGTGCTGCTCCCAAGGATCGACCCATTCTGGCCTCCCAAGCCTTTGCGGACCCTATTGTAGTCTTGGCAGAGAATGATAAGGTCGTTCTCCCTCAGGCTACTACAGCCTGACCTATAAACAAAGAATCTTGTAAGATGGATACTTTAGGTAAGAGAGTCTTTGCTGCATCCACCCTGGGTATGTGTATTGCCAGCTACCAGGGCTATTTCTCTCAATATGAGTGTATCCTTTGGCATTCACTCAAACAAATGGTAGAAGCTTTACCAGAGTTGGACACTAATTCAGAGCTTCTTCAAACCATAACCAGGGGTTTCGAGTCCAACAACCAATAGGTTAAAGCAGCTATGGATGCTTTCGATACTGCCTCCCGAGCAGCGGCGGCGGGCATTTGTACCCGCCATCTCTCCTGGCTGTGCACTTCAGGCTTCACAAATAATGCCCAGCAACAGGTCATGGCGTTACCCTTCGATGGTGTGTATCTCTTCGGTCCTCAAGTAGAACAAGCTCTAGAGACCACACAAAAGACTAGGTCTGCCATTAAATTGGCTCGACCTACTCCCACCCGTTCTCGGAGGGGTGTTAATACACGCCAGTTTCACAGCTGTCAGTCCTTTCGAGGCAAAGGCAGGGAAGGTTTTAATAAAAACTAAGCCCCCCAGCCTCAAAAGAAAACACAACAGCACAAAGCCCCAAAGCGCCCAGTGCCGCCTTCTGAGTTTCTGGCCCAAGTCCCACCTCAGCTGCCCGAGGGGGACTCTTCCTCAGCGGTGGGAGTTCATCTGACTCAATTCTACAACCGGTGGAAGTACATAACATCGGACAAATGGGTCCTCGGGATAATCCGCGAGGGGTATTCCCTCAATCTTTCAGAGACCCCTCCGGATCGTCCCCCCAAATGACAGCCCAGGCCGTCAGTACTTCAGTCAGAACTTCTTGCTTCTGAAATACAAGGTCTTCTGAACAACAGGGCAGTAGAAATAGTTCCGCTGGATCAACGGAACACGGGGTTCTACTCCCATTACTTTCTAGTTCCAAAGAAAACTGGCGGCATGCACCCCATTTTGGACCTCAGAAAATTGAACAAATTTCTTCCCAAGGAGAAGTTCAAAATAATATCGCTAGGAACCCTATTACCTTTGCTTCATCATCACGATTGGTTAGCCTCCCTGGACATGCAGGATGCTTACCAACACATTCCTATTCACCCAAAGCATCACAAATACCTAAGGTTTGTGGTTTTGGGCCAACATTATCAGTTCAGAGTCCTGCCCTTTGGGCTGTCCTCGGCGCCTCAAGTTTTTACAAAGTGCTGTGCAATTCTCACAGCGCACCTCAGAAAGATCAGAATACAAGTGTTCCCATATCTGGACGACTGGCTTCTACCAAGTCGTTCCAGTTAAGGAACTCTCGACGCCGTATCCACGGCCTCAGACTTTCTCACGTCCATGGGGGTTCTGCTGAATCTCAAGAAATCGCAGTTGCAGCCCTCCCAGAAGCTCCTTTTTATAGGAACTCTTCTGGACACCTCCTGTGCCAAAGCCTTTCTTCCAGAGGACAGAAGGAGTGATATCCTGCAGATGGCCGGATACATCAGAGAGAACAGCTCGGTTCGAGCTGTCTCGATGCAATGGATGCTGGGTCTCATGGCATCCTCGGTGTTCACTGTACCCCTAGCTCGCCTCCACATGAGAACCTCTCAATGGATGCTTAGTACTCAGTGGTCCCCAACCACTCACCCTCAGTCCTTTCTCGTCAAGGTGACAGAACCCCTAAAGAGGTTGCTCGCCTGGTGGTCGCAGGAGGACAGCCTTCTGGAAGGGTATCCCTTTGCTGCCCTGGATCACCAGATCTCCATTACCACGGAGGCGTTCCTGATGGGGTGGGGAGCTCACTGTCAGAATCTCCACACCCAAGGTATGTGGACTCAAGACGAGTCCCAGCTTCATATAAATGTCCTAGAAATGAGAGCCGACCTTTATGCAGTCCGGGCTTTGAAGGACATTCTCTGTCACAAGAACATTCTCCTTCAAACGGACAACAAAGCAGTGATGTATTACATCAACAAGCAGGACAGTGCACACTCTTACCCCTTATGCAGGGAAGTGATGAGAGTGTGGGATTGGTGCTTGGAGCACAAGGCTCTAATCCAGGCGGTCTACCTGCCGGGAGTGCAGAACGAACTGGCAGACTGTCTCAGCAGAACGGAGGCAGATCCTCACGAGTGGTCTTTCGACTCAGCCGTAATTCAGTCACTATTCGTAGAGTGGGGAACTCCAGACCTGGACCTTTTTGCATCCCCACTCAACACAAAACTGCCTCTCTTCTGCTCCGGAAATCCAGGGCCTTGCATGTTCTGTCAGGATGCGTTCAGGCTACAGTGGACAAACCGCTTTCTGTACACCTTTCCTCCTCTTCCTCTAATTCAGAGGGTACTTCTCAAGTTCGAGTCCCAGGGGGACAAAATGATCCTCATTGCTCCCTTCTGGCCTCGACAGATATGGTTTCCGTTACTCAACAGTATGTGGGAATCCCCTCCGAAAACGCTTCCCCTTCAGATGAACCTTCTGACTCAGGGGCCTGTGGTCCATCTCGGTCTGAGATCGCCTCACCTTCACGCTTGACTTCTGAAGAGATAGAAGTTAACAGGTTCAGTGTCTCGCAGAGTTTCAGATATTCTCTTGGCTGCGCGCAAGCCAGCCACTAGAAAAACTTACACAGCCAAATGGAAGCGTTTCTCTCTCTGGTGTACAAAATCCTCTTTGAATCCTTTTTCCTACCCACCAAATAAAGTTCTAGAGTACCTTTTAGACCTTTCAAATTCAGGTCTACAATACTCTACAGTCAAAGTTCACTTTTGTGCCATTTCAGCTTATCATGAGCCAGTACTTTCCTTGTCACTGGCTCAATTACCTGTGGTTAAGAGGTTTCTTAAGGGAATTCTGCATACCAGCCCCCCATCAGACGTCCAGTCACAGCATGTGACATTAATCTTGTACTAGACATGCTCACTCAAAAGCCTTTCGAGCCTCTAGCTACCTGTGAGCTGAAATTTCTCACTTGGGAAAACAGCCTTCCTGGTGGCCATTACCTCAGCCTGCAGGGTCTCTGAAATACATGCCTTGGTCACAGACCCTCCGTATACTGTGTTTCATAAGGACAAAGTAGTTCTTGAGACCCATCCTAAGTTTCTCCCAAAGGTTGCTTCAGAATTCCATCTAAACCAACCGTTAGTCCTTCCTACCTACTTCGCGAACTTCCAAAATGAAGGAGAGCGTACCCTTCATTCCTTAGATGTCAAAAGAGCTCTGCGTTTCTATTTAGATAGAACAAAATAAATTTGCAAAGCTCAACAACTGTTTGTTTCCTTCAGTGAGACCCGGCTGGGTCAACCTGTCACTATCAGATGCATTTCAGCAGGGCTGGTGGCATGCCTTCGCCATTGCTATTCCATGACACAGGTTAAGCTGGAGGGCAGAATGTACGCCCACTCTACTAGAGCAGTCGCGGCATCCCTGGCAGAAATTCGCAACATGCCCATTGCAGACATTTGCAATACGGCTACCTGGAGCTCGGTGCATACTTTCGTCAAGCACTATGCCCTGGATGTCCATGCCAGGTGACATCTTTCATTCGGCAGGACCATCCTTAACGGACTTCTGTCCTAAATTGTGAGCTCTTGGTCTCTCCTGCTGCCCTGTCTGGGGATTATTAGGCCGGTACTCTCCCATCCGTGTGAATGAGCGGTGGAGACTTTATGTCCATGAAGATATGGAAATTACTTACCTACCGTAATTCTTGATCTTCTTGGACGAAGTCTCTACCACTCATTCACACGCCCTCCCACCATCCCCGAGCTCACCTCTGTTGTTGGCCTTCACTCCCTCAATCTTTAGGCTGTGAAGACTTGTTTGTTGATCCTTCTTATATGGGTCGTCCGGACTATCTTATGTCCAGTTTTTGTTAGGCTGTCCTTCTAGGTTAGTTACGCTGTACCTCCTCGGAAAAAAGGTGCTGAGGCGATTGGAGGGTTGACTCCGAGATAGTCATTGCACAGGCGAGGCTCATGGCGCCGCTCCCTCGGCTCTATCTCTGGGCCCGGCCCTCTTGCAAAAAGTTTGCTCCCGCTGGGTCCTAGCGCCTCCGGCATAGATCCCATCAGTGTGAATGAGTGGTGGAGACTTCGTCTAAGAAGATCAAGAATTACGGTAGGTACGTAATTTCCATTTCCCTCCCTTCTGACAAGGAGTCCAGGAGGCTAGATGTCTTGGGAAAGAGAACTTTTGCTTCTGCTACTTTGGGCCTGAGAATTCCAAATTATCAGGACCATATGGTTAAATACCCTCTGGAGGAAGGCCAAGGCAGTGGCCCAAGCCCTACCAGAGGGTATTCCTAAGCAGGAGCTCTTAAAGGTTCTACAAGAAGGGGCAGACATAGATAAGTATCTCTTACGTTCTACCTCTGATATTTCCAGTGCTTCTGCCAGGGCAGCAGCTCCTGCGGTATGCCTCAGGAGACATTCCTGGTTAAGGGTGGCAGGCTTTGTGAATGATGTTCAACAATCCATTCTCAGTGCCCCTTGTGGAGGATATAAATTGTTTGGTGCAGACATACAAAACATCCTGTCCAACCTGCAGAAATCGGTGAGAACCCTGAAGTCAGTGCATTCCCGCTACCATACTCAACCAGAGACAGAGGGTGCCTATTCATCCAGCCAGCAGCAGACATCATTCAATGGCCAGACAGCAAGGTAAGAGTAGAGAAGCATCAGCTTTGCCTACCCCAGGGAGCCTCCCCAGGTGCCTAGAGGTAGGGGTGCGGCTGCAGCCGCATGATCCAGCTCTGCATGACTCCTTCTTTGACCCCCCCCCCACACACCAATACCTCCAGGGGTGGTTGTGGGTCAAACAAAAACACAGGGTACATGGACCAAGCATCCTAGAAAAGAGGGCTGTTCTGTATAGTCTACAAGCCTTCCAGACCCATCTATCTCTGGGACCTCTTTTAGTGCAAACAGACAACATCAGCATGATGCACTATATCAGCAAGCAAGGGGGAACTCATTCCTGCCCCCTATACAGGGAGGCAATGAGGGTTTGGTATTAGGCTCTAGAACAGGGTCTGGAACTATCAGCAGTTTACGTTCCAGACACCCAAAAGGTCTTGGCAGACAGGCCAAGCAGGTCGCAGTCCAGAATGCATGAGTGGGAGCTGCTGACCTCGGTAGCAGGAGACCTGTTCAGTGCATGGGGTCATCCGGAGTTGGACCTTTTTGCATTCCCACACAACGCAAAACTGCCGCTTTTCTGCTCACTCATTGCATGGCTTAGAGTTTTCTGGTGAGACATGTTGTCCTTCTCTTAGAAGGGGAGGTTCCTTTATGCCTTCTCTCCCATTTAGAGGGTGCTAATCAAGCTCCAAATAGAGGGGGCAACTCTGATGCTCATTGCTTCCATTTGGCTTTGTCAAATCTGGTTCCCCTTACTGCAGCAATTGGCAGTGGAACCACCAGTGCCTCTGCCATTATGCTGGGGCCTATTGTCACAGGAACAGGGAACCCTGGTCCATCCAGACCTCAAGATCTTACTTCGAGAGGGTTTCTTCAGTAGGTCATCACATATAGGGCTGGCGTCTGGCCTCACGGCAGACTTTTCTAGCAATACCTGACGGGGAACCGCCCACCCGACGTCACATGACGTCAGCATGACTGTATATAATGGGTGATCCCCACGCACGCCTACCAGTTCTTTCCCGCCATCGCTTCGTGTCAGTTGCATAGCAGACTTCCATATAGCGATCGTCGAGAAAGTGCCTTGCATTGGATTTTCCCTCGCTAATTTCCTACTAATTTTCCTTTTCTTATTGATGTCTTCTTCAAAGAAGAAGTGCTTGTCCTGTGTCACGCAGATCCCGCACAAAGATGGTCACCTCAAGTACATCTTCTGTCTAGGCCCAGACCATCCAGTCTCTTCCTGCCCTGAGTGTCAGACCTTCAGTCAGGCCACAAAAAAGAGGAGACAGCAGGCTTTGGAGACCCATCTGCTAAAAGCCCGCTTGGCTTCTCTTGAGAAGAAAATAGATAGGCTTAAACATTCTTCGTCTGAAAAGGCCTCTTCTTCTAAAAAAACATAAGGAGAAATCTAGGGAGCGGGAGCGCTCCGCGGACAACGCAAGGCACTCAACGAGCAAGGCCCAGCCGCTGCCCAGCAAGGACGGTAAGTCTGGTAAATCTACAGCGGGTCAGTCATCCGTCAGCTCCTCTGGCGACCGCACCACTTCAGCCAATAAGTCAGCCCCCAGCTCCTCTGCGGGGACCATGCAGCGGCCGTTAAGACGGCTTCCCAGGCTGTGGGTACTCGCCCGGCTTCGGTCAATAAGTCGGCCGGGGGCTCCTCCCCTGCCCGCCCGGCTCCCCCCGATAAGTCGGCTGTCCTGATGACCGCACAGTTACGGTTCCCCCATCAGGGCCTGACAGCGCCTCACCCGATGTCCGGTGGGACCAGAGGGAGAAAGCCCCTCTCCCTCCTCCTCCTTCCTCGCCTGTACCCTCCAATTCACCGGCGGGTACCACCGCCGATGATGATGGAGAACCCTTCGACCCTGTCGATGCCTCGGGGTCTGCTCCGCTCTCTCCTCACAGGGTCAAGGAGAAGGAGGCTCCTCTCTGGCCATCCGGCCTTACGATAGAGGCCCCTCCTCCGCCTTTGGGCGAGCTCCGGTGCCTCGAGCGCCCGGTTGTCCGACAGTTCGCAGCAGGACTGGTTGTCCGACCTCTGCCGTTGGTCACGACGCCGGATCAGGTTCCGCCACCAGGGCCCCTTCATCCAGTTCCGACGGCAGCCCCTCCGACGCTAGACCCCCTTCCGGCGCCAGATCGGGTGGTGCCGGTTCCGATGTCGGTTCCCCTGACATGGGCTGTCCCGACGCCAGACCCTTTGCCCATTTATACAACAGCGGGTCCAACATGGGTACCCCCCGATGCCAGATCTGAGGACGGGGATTTATACTTGACCCCAAACTGTCATGCATTACCTGCAAGGGTATCCTGAGGGCTACTACCCGGGGGGCCCCGCTCTGGAATGGTGCAATTTTGGACAGTTCTACCCTGGATCCAATCCTATTTGAATTTTCAAGGATTCCAGGGTTATTATTCCCCACCGGTTCCTGCTCCTCTTCTTCCCCCTCATCCTACTCTTCCACCCCCCCCCTCCAGTCACCCTGGATTTCAAGGCTTTAATCCAGTCTTGGTGGCAGGGGGCATGGTTGGAGTTGGTATCGGACCTGGAGACTAGGCTCCTACAACCGCGATCTCCCAGGTCTCCTTCCCTGAGCAGCTCTTCCATTACCACCGTACACATCTCGGGGAAGACTCAGCAGGACATTTCCCTCCCGTATACCAGATGTCGTCCTGTCGAGGAGGCGGACAACGACAGTTCAGAGGGGGTGGACGATTCTTCTGAGGAGGTTCTGGAGGATACGAAAGGCAAGGAGTCTCCGAAGTCCCCACCAGAGGATCCTGCCTTTTCAGATCTGTTGAGATCCATGAAGGAGTATTTCCAATGGGAGTCTGAGGAACAGGACCCCATGAGACAGAGACTGGCGGAGCATCTCGACCTGGAGTCTCTGTCTCCGGTCCCTATTCCTCCCTGGATGGCACCTCACCACTACCACCTGGCAGATGCCTCACACCCTCCCGGCTGTCCCCAAATGGGCGGACAGGCTTTACCGGGCGCCGAGAAATGCCCTGTTTCTGAAGGTTCATCCCAAGGCTGACACTGTGGTAATCTCTGCGGCTCATGGTCGCTCCTCTACACCAAAGCACATGAGCACCTCTCCTCCTGACAGAGTCGAGGCAGGTGGACCAGTTTGGAAAGATTTACTCGTCTGCCACGTGCGCCCTTCGGTCCCTCAATTACGTGGCCCACATGGTGTCCCACCAGAAGGCTACCTTGGCCAGGCTAGAAGCACAAGTCCAGTCCATAGAACCCTCGCCTTTGAAGGAGGAACTTGCCAAGGATCTCCGCCTCTCCAAAGTTTCTTGTAGGCATGCCTTGCACGCCACCTATGACTCAGTCGACTCGGTGCCTCGCACCTCGGCATCGGCTGTTGCACTTAGATGGCATTCCTGGCTTTGTCTTTCTGGACTCACCAATGAAGTCCAGTTGGCGATTCAGGACACCCCTTTTAGGGGCTCGGTACTTTCTGGTGTGGACACCAGAGGTATTAGCACAGACCTACAGGACAAAGGACTTGCCCTTAGGTCTGTCAGGTCGATGTACTGATCGGGCTCTCAACAACAGCAGCAGCAGCCATTTCGGAAAAGGACCTGGAGGCAGAGGACGAACACTGAGGCGCGCCGCCAAGGGAAGCATAAGGTCATGGGTACAGCCACCTCTCCTGCCTCCAAAAACCAGAGACGTTCAGGAGGCCCTCACCGAGCGTCCCACCACTTCTTGACTCCGCGGTCCCTGCCTCCTCAGTCTCGCGACGGGGGGCAGGTGGGGGGGGGGTTCGTCCTCCACGTGCAGGAGTGGAGAGCGATCACCTCTGACGAATGGGTCCTGCAACTAGTGTCCGTAGGATACACCATAGCATTTCTGGAAATCCCTCCAGAAACTCTTCCCCGGAAGTCCTCCTATTCTTGGGACCAGGTCCTTCGAGTTCGCAAGGAGGTAAATTCGCTCTTGCTCAAGGAAGCAATCGAGCAGGTCCCCTTCGGGCAAAGGGGAAAGGGATTTTACTCCCATTTTTTCCTGGTTCCAAAAAAGACAGGGGACTTCAGACCCATACTCGACCTAAGTCAACTAAACCAGTTTGTCAAGTACAAAAAATTCCGGATGCTGACGCTCCAGAGCCTCCTTCCTCTCCTCGTGGATAACCATTGGCTCTGTGCCCTGGATATGCAGGATGCCTACCTGCACATCCCCATCTTCCCCAGCCCCCTCCGGTTCCTGCGTTTCCGCTTCCAGGGGAACACTTCCAGTTCCGAGCGCTCCCCTTTGCTCTGTCCTCGGCACCACAGATTGTTACCAAGTGCCTGGCGGTGGTCACGGCATTCTTACACTGCAGGGGTATTGCGGTTTTCCCTTACCTGGACGATTGGTTGATTTCGGCTCCATCCAAGGATTCTCTGTTGGAGGCTCTTACCTTTACCCTGGAACTTTTCAACAGACTAAGGATCACGGTCAGTGTTCCCAAGTCATCCCTTATCCCTGCCCAGAGACTTCAATTCATTGGGGCAGTCCTGGATACGGTCCAGTGCAGAGCCTTCCTGCCTCCAGACAGGGTGGAGACCCTTATCTTCCAAGCCTCCAAAGTGGCTTCTCGCAGAACCATCTCAGCTTGGGATATCCTACGCCTTCTGGGTCTGATGGCAGCTGCCATCACAACCGTTCCCCTAGCAAGACTTCACATGAGGGTCACTCAGTGGTCATTGCGAGTGCAGTAGGATCAGCTCCTGGATGACGTGAACCATTCGGTTCTGTTCTCCTCTGCGGTCCAGAAAGAATTGCAGTGGTGGAGAGAGTCTTGCAATCTTTCTGTGGGACTTCCCTTTCGGAGCTCTGCACCACTAGCTACCCTCACCATGGATGCCTCGAATGTGGGGTGGGGAGCTCATCTTGGGGAGCACCAAGCCCAGGGATTGTGGTCTGGCGTGGAGTCTCCTTTGCACATCAGTGTTCTGGAGTTGAGGGCGGTCCTGTACGCCTTACAGGCATTTCAGGCCCTACTTCCAAAGGGATCACTGCTAATCCAAACGGACAACATGTCGGTAGTTTGGTATATCAACAAACAAGGAGGAACTTGTCGTATCCCTTGTGCAGGGAGGCGATGCAGGTGTGGAACTGGGCAGTCCAGCACCATCTGGTCCTCGTGGCCGTGCACGTTCTGGGTGTTGTAAACGTCCTGGCGGACAGTCTCAGCAGATCTCGGACCCTAGCTCACGAGTGGGAACTGCTTCAGGAAGTGGCGGAATCCAGCTTCCAACATTGGGGGCGTCCGGAAATCTACCTCTTCGCCTCCCAATCCAACGCAAAGCTTCCCAGGTTTTGCTCACTCGTTCCAGGGTACGGTGCTTTCTGGAACGACGCATTGTCCCTATCTTAGACAGGGAAATTTGTGTACACATTCCCTCCGTTTCCCATTCTGCAGAGGGTTCTGCTCAAGCTTCAAGCAGAGAAGGCAAGGATGATTCTCATCGCTTCTCTCTGGCCGAGACAAATCTGGTTCCCATTGCTGCAGCAGCTTTCCAGGGAACCACTGGTTCCACTTCCAGTGACTCACGACCTCCTGACTCAGGATCATGGTCGACAGTTGCACCCGGGGCTCAGGACCCTGCCTCTCCATGCGTTGCTCCTGCAGACATTGCAGTCTCCCGTTTTGGGGTTTCCTTCAGGGTTGCTCAAGTCCTCACTGAGGCTAGAAAGCCCTCTACCCGTTCCACTTATGCCATGAAGTGGGAGCGGTTTTCTATTTGGGTGACCGCTAAGGGTTGGAATCCCCTTCTCTTGCTTGGCCCCTCAAGTCATGGAATACCTGCTTCACTTATCTGACTCCGGTCTATCCTACTCCTCTTTGAAGGTCCATATCTCAGCTATCTCAACGTACCATGAGCTAGTGGATGATAAACCCGTGGCTCAGTTGGAGGTCTCAGAAACCTTTCTGAAAGGGATTCTCCATCTGAAACCCCCCATCTGCAGCCCTACTCCGCCTTGGGACTTGGAACATCGTCCTGGAAAAGCTCACACTTCCTCCTTTCAAACCGGCTATGAGCTGTGATTTGCGCTTCATTTCCTAGAATGCGCTTGTTCTTGTGGCTATCACATCGTCCCGAAGGATTTCGGAACTTCACGCTCTAGTCTGCAACGAGCCCTATCTGATTTTCCATAGGGACCAGGCGGTCCTCAGAACAAATTTGAAGTTTCTTCCCAAGGTGGTGTCAGAAGCCACGCTGAATCAAATAGTACAGCTTCTGGTGTATTATCCATCCCCCTCTAACAGAGGTGAGGCACTCCTTCATACGATGGATGTCCATCAGATTCTCCGGTGTTACACCCACCGGACCAAAGAGTTCTGCTCCTGCGACCTGTTGTTTGTCGCCTTTGCCCTGAGATCGAAGGGAAAACCGGTTTCTAAGCAGGGCCTGTCCAAGTGGTTAGGCAACTGCATTAGATTCTGTTACCAGAAATACGAGAAGCCTCTGCCGGGTTCTATCAGAGGTCATTCTACTAGGGGCATGGCTGCCTCCGCAGCCTTCTTACGGAACGTTTCCGCGGCCGACATTTCTGCGGCTGTTACTTGGAGTTCTGTCCATACCTTTACCAAGCATTACAGTCTGGACATTGCTTCTAAGGCGGAGGGCTGGTTTTGGCCTAGCCGTCCTACAGGGCCTTCTGTGCTAGACTGGGTCCATTCTGGATCTCAGTTTTTTCCGTTGGAGTTATTTTTGCTCCTCCCTAGTTTCTCTCGGTTTCTCCTTTGAGAGACTGCTTGGGACTCTGCCCTAAATGTGATGACCTACTGAAGGAACCCTCTCGAAGTAAGATAGTACAGTTACGTAGGAACTTACTATAACAGTAGATCTTCGAGAGAGGTTCCTTCAGTAGGTCATATTTTTTCCTCCCTCCCTCCTTCCCCTCATTTCTGTTTTACAGGGACTCCAAATCCTGTTCGCTCCTGCTGTCAGGCCTTTTCTTGGCTCCGGCGGGAGAACTGGACGGCGGGCATGGAGACTGTCCACTATATACAGTCACGCTGACGTCGGTCACGTGACATTGGGTGGGTTGTTCCCCGTCCGGTATTGCTAGAAAAGTCTGCCGTGCGGCCCGACGCCAGGTGGCGCCAGTCCTATATGTGATGACCTACTGAAGGAACCTCTCTCGAAGATCTACTGTTATGGTAAGTTCCTACGTAACTGTACTTTACTCCACCTTCATGCATGGCTCCTGAAGACATAGCCATAGCTCATTTTGAGGTGTCACAAAAGGTGTCTCCCAGAAAACCCTCCACCAGGGCCACTTATTTATTTAGTGATTCGGAAAAGACTTTTGAGCGCAAGCTCTTTTACAAAGGTTCCATGTCATAGATTGCAAAACAAAGTACAATAGGAGAAAGCAAAGGTACTTCACAATGAATGATGCAGCTTGGATTCAGAACTTACAGTTCACTTTGTGGGCCACTTCTCATCATCTAGATCCATTTATCTGTCCAGTAAACCAGATTCTGGAGTATTTGCTGTTCTTAACAGATGCAGGCCTACAATACTTTTCTGTCAAAGTGCACTTGACTGCCATTTTCACTTTCCATGTACCTATTGACGGTCATATGGTTGCTCAGCTGGAGGTAGCCTGTACGTTTTTGAGAGGCATTCAGCACTTATCCTATCCGCAATCCAGCCCCAGCTTGGGACTTGAATTTTGTTTTGGAGAAGCTTACATTGGCTCCATTTGAGTCGACCCTGACTTGTGGCCTACGCATCCTTTCTTGAAAAGCATTATTTCTAAGGACATGGATATGTTGTTCTATCCACACTTGTTGGCAGTGTCCTTTCCCCTTTAAGATGTGCTGGAAAGTCTTCAAGCTGGCTCCTTCCACCCATTCGGGTGGTATATTCCTTGACTCCACCCCATGATGCCAGATCTTCCTTTCCACTGGAAGAAGCAGGTTCCTTCCTTCGTGCTTCCATGTTGTAGGCCCTAGCACTTTTTGATCCATTTGCATTGCTTTCTAAAAATTGGTTACCATTTAGGTACTCGTCTTTGAGCTCCCGACTGCGATGGACAAGTCCACGCCCGGATTTCGCCAGTGCCCGTGCGGGCAGAAGATGTCGCATACTGAACCACACGCATGTGTGTCTACTGCCTGGGCCACGAACACGATACCTAGGCTTGCGACATTTGTCGGTCGTTTCACACAACAGTCCTCAAGGATCACCTTAAGTTGAGCTGCCTGGAAAAATGACATCTGCTGGTCAAGTCTAAAGATTCCCGTTTGGGTGGTCTCTGTGACTGTGGGGTCTGACGAGCAGCTGGAACAGCTTATGGCCTTCAAGTAGCAGGCAGCTCGGGCTGCTGCTCATTCCTCCTCGGCTTCTGCCTTCGTTCCGCTCCAATTGGGCTCCACTTTTTCGGGCTCCTTCAAGGAGCTGTGCCAGTCCCTCCAGACTAAGGGGCAGGGCCCTTCTGGATCTCACAGCTCCCACTCTCGCAAAGACAAGGAGTCAAAGAAAAAGAAGACATACCATCGACGTTCCTGGGATTGGGAATGTTCTCAGTCTCAGGACTCCCAGGTTTTGACCATGGTCGAAACTGCTTGCTTCACGGAGACCCCTTCGGGACAGTCAGTCAAGACGCCAGCCGATGATGCGGCTGAGATTTTTCTCGACCCTATTGACCGGTTGTCATCTGAAGAGACTGACAGTTCTCGCCTCAGGACTCTGGTCCTGCCTATGACCGTAGAACGGGCTGCTTAGTCAGCTGAGCAGAACCCTCCAGTCACCGACCCAGACCAGGCGGAGCTGCAGCACTCCTCGGCTCCCTCAGAGATCCCCTATTGGCACCCCCGGTGGCTGAGGTTGAGGTCTTCCTTCAGTGGGTTGAGCAGCTCCCGTTGTCATCAGCACTCTTGCTCTTGGTGCCACGGGAAGTGGCGCAGCCACTATTCCTCATCTTCGTCCTCCTCGGAAGAGGGGAGGCTTCGGTGCAAGTTGCATCGATGCTACGAAGACCTCGTGTGGCAACCATTGGTGCTGGCCGGTCTGAAGCTGACCTTGGCTCCCACACTGGCCATCACTTGGCTGTTGCCTGACAGACCAACCTTGACTCCCCTTGTGGGTCCGGTCGAGACCGTTCTTCCCACAGCGGAGCCAGTCAAGACTGTCTTGGTTCGGCTGAAGCTGGCCTCTCCTCCAGTTGTGGTGGAGCCACCTCCCAGGCAGCCATTGACCAGCGCTCTGACTAAGGAGTCTCTGCTCTCTGTCACCGTCACACTAAACCACCCGCGGAGGGGGTGACTCGGGTGGTCGGCCGCTTTATGCGGACTCCTCCGCATCCCAGGATTTCTCATTGCACTCCTGTCTGATTGACAAGGAGTCTGTGGAGGATCTTTCAATGGAGGAAGGGCCTACTTCCTTCCTGGGCATCCTCTGGCTCATCTCCGGGTCCACGGGGATGGAGCCTGTCCAGAAGCGGGCTCGTTATTCCCTTACAGAGATTCTGGACAAAGGAGACTCTCTGATGGAGGCTTTTGCAGCGGCTGAGGCCATTGTCAGATCAGCCCTGGAGCTTTGGCAGTGCTCCTCGTCTTGCCTGGTGCCCATCGGTACCCTCTCTGGTTTCACAGAGCACCCCTCGGCCCAAGGGGCTGGTGGCCGACTCCGTGTTTTGGCGCTTGGACAATATTGGGGATGTTGACAAGCTGCCAGATAAGGAGTCCAAGAAATTGGACCATTCGGTGAAAAAAGTTTATGCTGCCTCCTCGCTCAGTCTCCATCAGGTGAGCTTGGCCATCTTGATGGCACACTTCTCCCATGCCCTCTTGGGCTCTTTGGATGAGATGATTCCTCACCTACCTGAGGACCTCCAGACTATGGTCAAGCAGGTCCAAGATCAGGGCTGGGCTGTGGCCAAGCAGCAACTGCAGGTGGCTCTGGATCTGGGAGATTCCTGTGCACGCTCGGTGGCAGCTGCAGTCGCCATGCACTGTAGGGCTTAGCTGCGAATCTCGACCTTCACAGCAGACACTCATCAGCACAAGCTGGCAGATGTTCCTTTCCTGGGCACCGACCTGTTTGGGCCTGTGACAGGGTTGAATAGGACTCTGTCCCAGTTATGGAGAGTTTGAATGCAAGGATCTGTTCTGTTCTTTCCTTTCCTGTCTCTTGTCTGTCTGGTTGTACAACCAAGTTTTCTTGTGAGACCTAGGACTTGATCACCCTGACAGTCTCACAGTTCTTTGCCTTGCACTGTCTCTCAGTCTTCTCTTGCTGTCCTGTCTTTTCCTCCCTTGCATATCTGCTGGTATAAAAATATATGCAAATCAGTATGTGGAAATGTAACTTATATTGGGATCCCTTTGTTTAGAAATTATATAGTGTTACTGTTGTAATGTATATAATTATAGCTTGAGATGATTGCAAAGCTGTTTGGAACTCAAGGGGTTAACCTGAAATGCAATTGTTAAGCCTTTTGCAGAAGCTGTGGAGAAGGGGCCTCAGTTCTGGGACATTGTATTCTAGCTGCACATGCCTGATATATACAAGAACATTTTAGAAACAAAGAGGATGCTTGTTAAGGAGGGGGATTGCAAAGACTTAGAGAGAGAGTTGCAATGTCTGGAGAGACACAGACACACAGAGATTGACGGGATGGGGGGTGCCACCCTCATGCCTGTCACGCCTCCCCTGGGTCCTCCTATGTGGGTCAGCTTCACCACTTCCTTTCCGCCTGGTCCGCTGTCACCACAGACAGGTGGGTTCTAGAAGTGGTCGGTCAGGGTCTGCCTCTGGAATTCGAGCAGTACCCTCCAAGCCGAGCCCGCGCCCCACGGGAGGACTTGGTATCCGCAGACACTTGGTCAGCTCTTTGAGATGACATAACCCAGCTCCTCCACAAGGAGGTCGTGGTCAGAGTTGCTGATCCTCCAGAACACCCGGGGTTTGTCTCCAGGTATTTCCTGGTGCCAAAGCGAACGTGGGGGCTGGCGCCCCATTCTAGATCTGCATGACCTGAACAAGTTCCTCAGGTCGCACATCTTCAGGATGGTACCCCTGTCTTAAATCATACCATCTTTAAAGCAGAACATGCGATTTTCCTCCCTGGATCTTCAAGATGCGTTCTTTCATGTCCTGATCAGTCTGTCCCATCGACAGTTTCTCCACTTTTGAGCCAACTGAACCCTCTACAAGTTCTGGACCATGCCATTCAACCTCTCCTTGTCCCCCAGGGTCTTCACCAAATGCATAGCAGTGGTGGCAGCTTACATGAGGTGCCGAGGTGGCCAGGTGTACCCCTACCTGGATGACTGGCTGATTGCAGGTCCCTCCAGGCAAGAGGTGAAGCGGTCCAGGGACCTGGCCCTCCAGACCTGCACCTCCCCTGGCCTCCTGGTCAGTGAGGCCAATTCAGAACTCGTGCCCTCGCAGGTGATCAGCTTTATCGGGGCAGAGCTCGACTCTTGCCGAGCCAGAACCAGGCTCCTGGCAGACAGGATGGAGGTTCTCTCCTCCTTTGCTCGATCATTTTGGGTTGGGCAATTGCGCCCTGCCTGGGACTTCCTGCACCTTCAGGGTTACATGGCAGCCTGCACCAGCTTGGTTCGATGGGCCTGTTGGCATATGCGCACCCTGCAGTGGGAGCTGGCCAGCCAGTGGTCTCAGAGCAAAGGTCACTTCGACCAGCTGGACACTGTGACACAGGAGATGTGGGACGCCCTCCAGTGGTGGCTGGTACCAGAGCATGTGCAGGAAGGGATCCTGTTTGTCCACCCTGAGCTGACGGTCATCCTGACGACCGACACCTCTCTGACGGGCTGGGGTGCCCATCTGGGAGAACACAGAGTCCATGGGCTCTGGACCCCTGAGGAGTCCCAGTGGCACATCAGCCTGCTGGAGCTCCGGTCAGTTAGGCTGGCGCTGACTGCATTTGCTCCATATGTTCGGGGTCAAGAGGTCCAAGTCCAGACGGACAACACCACAACCATGTACTACCTCAAAAAGCAGGGTGGGACACGCTCCGTACCTTTGTGCAAGGAAGCTCTCCGTGTATGGACCCTCGTGTACAGCCTGGAGGCAGATCTCCTAGCCATCTATGTGGCAGGCATCTCCAATCAGCTGGCAGATGCCCTCAGATGGGTAGGAGTGGTATCTCACAAGTGGTCTCTCCATCCAGGCGGTAGTCCACAGCCTGTTCTCCCAGTGGAGCACCTCTCAGGTGGACCTGTTCGCTTCTAGGGAGAAGGCAAAGCTGAGGCTGTTCTGTGCCTGTCGTCTTAGCAGGGCTCACTGCAAAGGGGATGCCTTCTCGAGGCCTTGGACCCCAGGCCTCTTCTGTTCCTTCCCTCCACTTTCCTTTATCCACAAGATGCTGCTCAAGGTCAGGAGGGACAAGGCACAGGTGATCCTGGTGGCTCCGTACTGGCCACACCAGTTTTGGTACCCCGATCGCCTCAGCAACAAGCTCCTGAGGCATCTTCCACTCCGCCCAGACCTACTCTCTATCAGTTAGGGGGAAGGAACTCCATCCGAACCTTCAGTCCCTGCACCTGACAGCCTGGTTTCTGAGCAGCTAGAGCTCCAGGCTTTGGGTTTCTCCGAAGATGTCCTCACCATGGTGGAGACATCTAGAAAGGAATCGACCAGAAAATGGTATGCCTTCAAATGGAAGAGATTCTCCATTTGGTGTCAGGGCAAGGGGCTGGACCCTTTGACCTGTCCGGTGGCCAGCATTTTGGACTACCTGTGATCCCTCTCCAAAGGAGGACTTCGGTCAACAATCCTTAAGGTGCACCTGGCAGCCATCTCTGCTTACTGGGTGTGGGCTGGTCAACAGTCGGTGGTGCAGAAGAAGGTGGTCTGGCGTGTTTTCAAAGGCTTAGATCACATTTTCTCTCTGGTGTGAATTACCACCACCACCGTGGGACTTGTTGCTGGTTTTGGCAAAGCTCATGGACAAGTCATTCGAACCGATGTACAGGTGTGACATGTCTCAACTGTTGTGGAAGACTGCCTTCTTGGTGGCTATCACGTCAGCCAGAGGGATCAGTGAGCTCCAGGTGCTTTCAGTGTAGTCTCCTTACCTGGTCTTCCACAAGGACAAGGTTGTCCTGCGCCCTAACCCGAAGTTCCTCCTGAAGGCTGTGTTGGAGTTTCACCTTAACAGGGTTTTAAATAATTGATTAGCAGTTTTTTTCTTGGGACAATACTAAATGTACAGAAAGCATTTATATAGGTTTTCTAGAAGTGGTATGTTTGTTAAACACGGTGAGGCAAGTGCTGTGCATTTTCACAATGTTTTAGAACTTTTATGAGCAAAACGCTAATCAATTTTTAGAGTTAAATAAAACCCTGCTTAATCAGGTGATGACTCTTCTGGTGTTCTTCCTGAATCACACATCGGAGGCCGAACACGTTCTCCATACTCTGGAGCTGAGGTGAGCTCTCGCTTACTATAAAGAGCACACGGCTGGAGTTCGGGGAGAGGTTCGCCAGCTGTTTGTCACCTACGCTGATGCCGCAATTGGCAGACCTGCAGCCAAGCAGACGACTGGCAGGTGGATCACTTCCTGCATTTATCTCTGCTATAGGTTGACGGGTAATGAGCCTCCCAGAGGGCTAAGGGCTCATTCCACCCATCATACTGCTGCATCGATGGCTGCTTCTAGGGACGTCCTTATCCAGGAAATTTGCAGGGCTGCCCACCTAGAAGTCAGCACACACCTTCATTTCCCATTACTACATTGACCACGAGTCACGCCGGGAAGCTGGATCTTCCCTTGTCAGTCTTCACCATTCATTACTGATTGGTGAAGCCGGAGGCACGCACCTGCTACGGGAGTTTTTGTTTTTTTTTTGCGAGAGGAGTCGGTGCCGATGGCGCCGCCCTCATGACACACGCACTGCTTGGCACTCGCGGGTTGGCCGGTAGGCACCGCAGACTCCTCCTCCATCCCCGTTCTGTTTCTCCCGCCATTGAGGTAGCACCTGGTGTGTGAGTCACAGTTTTTTCCTGCACCATCGGGCCTAGCCATCAACTCAGTCTCTCTCTATCCCATCCTTGTTCTTTTGGCACGGTTTATTTGGAATATGTAAGATATTTCCTTATTTTTGTTAAACAGTGCCGAATCTTTGCTAAAGTTTTCTTATTATTTCGCATCATGTCAGGTGCGGGGGCTAGTAAGAAATCCAAAGTGTGCCACGCCCCCCATGCATCGGTGCCCCTGTGGCCAGCATGTTTCCGTTACGGACCGGCATGATGTTTGCCTCCAATGCCTGGAACCCAATCATAATATGGACAACTGCAATGCCTTCTTCTCCATGGACTGCCGTGTTCTCGAAGTCCACGTGTTTAAAGTTGGCAGGGCTCTGCCGACTTTCGGAGGACGGCGTCGCTCGTGGGTCTCCAAGGCAAGAACTCTTGATCCTCCCTCTGGGTCCCCTTCCGGGTCTATACGGCCCGGTGATGAGGAAGCCTTCTCTGATTCTTGCCTTACCGAGGAGGAGGCTTCTTCTGTGCCGGAAGGGTGACTTATTTCCCTGCAGAGCCAGGCCGGTGTCACCACCCTGGCAGTCACCTCCACAGAGCTGCAGGCTCCCCCAGTGTCAAGGCTCATGGCTGCTGGGCCTGGCACTGGTGGACCCTCAGCGCTGCCTTGGATCCCAGTGCCATTCGCGACGTCGGTGATTGGGGCGGTTACACGGCGGCAACGCTTGGAGTGCCATCACCAAGGGCCCTCCCAGGGTTGTGAGTCTGGAGGTCTGCCTGGCCGCTTCCTCTTCGGAGGAGGATGACTCGCAGGGTGACCCGGACTGGTGCCCCGACTCCTCTGAGTCGGAGAGCCCTCTGGGGTGCGGCACCAGGCGGCCCAGTGTTCCCCTCCCGGAGTCCCTGGAGCCCATAGTCCAGATGGCCCCTGCTGCCACAGCTGGCCGTGGGGGATCCATTCGGGACAGCAACCTGGGGGTGCTGAGTGGTAGGTCCTCTTCTGGGGTGGGCATGGCAGCCGCCGTTTCTGGTGCTGCTTTGTCCTTCCGGGTAGGGCCAGGACCCCCTCTTCTGTGGCCTCCCTCAGGGGGCCAGTGGGATCGGGGGTCCCCATTCGCTGGGGCTGAGGAAGAGGGCAGCTTTGGAGTCCGAAGGGTTGAGGGAACAGGGTGAGGCATGCAGGCCAACCTCCACTACCCTACAGGGAGTGGTGAGGAGTTGGAGCGCTGAACCCCGCCTTTCCCATGAGGTCTCTGAGGTGCCTTTAGTTGGCAGCGCAGAGGGTTGCCCTTCTGGGTCCATGCAACTCCAGTCGCACCACAGGTGAAATTCTACCTCAGGGCTCATACGGGATTTGTTTTCAGCTTTGCAGTTTTCGCTACCCGGATCGACCCCGGCTCCCCCTGTGGGGCAGGGTCAGTGGCTGGGTGTCAGAGTCCTGGCAGAGGCCGGGCATTGTCAGGTGCCCTTTTACCACCCCTCTGTGGACCCCTCCCCCCCCAGGCCATGTGAGTCCTACGGGTCCCTTAACCTGGGAGATGTTCAGGGCCACTGCAGCTCCCTTCCAAAGATTCGTGAGAGCCATGGACGAACAGGTCTTCTGCCTGTCTTCCCCACGTAGGAGGACCCTGATAATTTGAGCTCTTTTTCTTCCACATCTGTCTCCTCTGAAGGAGGAGAAGAATGTTCTGTCCACCTGTCTTCCGATGTTGATGTCACTGAATATGAGCGATTCCTCTCAAGGCTGGTTCAGGAGCACCGCATATGTGACATGATCAGAAGCAATACCGAGCGGGTGGCATGCTCATTCCTGAGAGAGTTCAGTGCTCACGACCTGGTGGTGCCCTCCTGGCCTATT
Source organism: Neoceratodus forsteri (assembly GCA_016271365.2). Classification (NCBI taxonomy): domain Eukaryota; kingdom Metazoa; phylum Chordata; order Ceratodontiformes; family Ceratodontidae; genus Neoceratodus; species Neoceratodus forsteri. The sequence goes on along the minus strand of CM057449.1, from coordinate 1,819,606,477 downwards.
CCCTTCCATGAGTCGTCTATCCGCACCCGGCAGTCTCCAGCTGCCTCTTCCCCAGCCCCTGCAGACTGCAGGAGATGGTACTGCATCCCCCAGAAGTCTCTAGGTGCACTACCTCACCCACCTTTGGGGCTGACATCCTTAGATACTCCTTCCAGGCTTCAGCGCCTGGCGCATGACAGACCCCCAGATCTGCATTCCACAGAATTCGACCGGTGGGGCAGAAGGGTGTTCTCTTCGGCTTATGCGTTACTTTGTATTGGTTCTCATCGGGCTCACCATGCTGCCAATAACAGGCACCTGTGGTCAATGCTAGCACAGGTGTTAGCATCTCTGCCTGATTTGGAGCAATCTAGACATGCCATTGCCCTCTCTGCTTAGGGTTTGGAGCTTGCAAGGCACCAGGCAAGGGCATCTTACGATGCCAGTGAGGTGGCATCGAGACTTGCAGGGACAGCGATCTGCATTACGCAGATGGCATGGCTTCGTCTATCCAGAGTGTCACCCGTTGCCCGGCATAGGTTGATCTCCTCCGCCTTCTGGGGGACCCGTCTCTTTTCCCGCAGGGCAAGGAGGACTTTACAGGGGTGCCTTCCTTCCCCCCGGCCACAGGGGACACCACCTCCCTGTGAATGAGCTTGCTCAATGGAGTTTTCCTGCAATAAACTTGAACTTGAACCTCGTCCTGACCTGCCTTAGAGCTTGCTGGTCTAGTATGGCTTAGGATCTCCCCCTCCTGTGCCTCACCTGTAGGAGGCTGAGGGATTCTGTTCCCTTAGGGGTGTGCCAGGTCCCCTCCGGGGGGCTTGGTACTCAACCAGTAGTAATGAATGGTGAAGATTGACAAGGCAAGATATGAAATTGATGTACCTACCGTAACTCTTGATCTTCTCTTGTATCTTCACCATTCATTACTGATTCCCGACCACCTTCCCCTCATGGGCCTCAGTTCTTGGGCGTCGCCTCCACCCTGCTCGCCTTCCCCCTCTTCGAGGCCAGTTGGGGGCAGAGTCCCCCTGGTACCTCAGAGCTCTCTGTTTCCTTCTCTAAGTCACAGAGTGTTCAACTGGAAGGATGGCGAGTAGGGTCTTTGCCCTAATCTCTCAGGGAACTCCCTGGGATTCTCTTCTCAATGTACTGAGGTGTCCCCCTTTTTTGTCTGGGATAATCCTCTTGATTATTTGTCTTCTTGCAATTAGCTGCTTCAGTGCATTCTTAGGAGAGTCTGTGGGATTTTCCTCCCTCATCCCTCTGCTTTTCCTCAGGACACGGATGTCCCATGGCCCTCTTCTCCTGAACTGGGGACTGCATCTATACCCTCGTGGGAAAACCTGTAGCTGTTTTTTCCCACCTCCTTCTCCTCCTTTTCAAAGTCAATCTGGACACACTCCTCCTCTAATCAGGACTGCTCTCCTTACCCAGCGGATAGTCTGTGGAGGTACATGCTCCAAGATTTTCAAAATATATACGGATAAAGGGTAGGAAGAAAGATCAGTCTCCGCCAGTGCTTTCCAAGGCCATCCATATTTCCCTCAGGGCCTTGGTACAGTAGCCTCTGGAACTGGCAGGATCCTTGCTCCCATGTCTCCATTTCCTCTGGATTTTGAAGCTATTTCAAGCCAGTGGTCTTCCAATTTAACGTGGCGGAGAGCCCTTCTTCCTCCCCCTTTTTATCCCTTACTCATATGTCTTCTTTCTTCTTGTATCTCTTTTCTCTCTCTCTCTCTCTCTCTTCTTTCTGTGAGACCACTCAAGGATTGGGGTCCTGTGGCCACTTAGGGTAGGAATCTCTTCCCTCTGTCCCGTAATCAGCTTATACCTTTTTCAGTTTATATCCTTCCTTATCCTGTCCCTTGGCTCTCTTTCCTCACCTTATTTTCATATTTCTCCTGTTTCTTTCTCTTTGGCCAAACAGAACTGGGAAGGAGGAAGAGTCTGCAGTGCCTAACGGCCAACCCGTGTTCGCCATGTAGTGTGTGTGTGCCACGAGGTCGGCGCCAACTCCTCCCTCCAAAAACAAAACAAAAAAAATGACTCCCACAGCAGGTGCACGCCTCTGGCTTCACCAGTCAGTAGTGAATGGTGAAGATACAAGAGAAGATCAAGAATTACGGTAGGTACATAATTTTTTGGGGCCTCAGTTCTCCAATCTCTGTTCCCTAAGTAGGAGGTGTGTGCCTTGCCTCTCTTCTCCCGGAAAACTGCTAGGAGTCTGCCAGATAGCGTGGATAGAACAACATATCCATATCCCTAGAAACACAGGTTACTCACCTGTAACAGTAGTTCTAGGAGTGGTATGTGTTGTTCATCCACATGAACCAACCCGACCTCCCCTGGCTCAGGCGCACAATCTCTGATTCCAGCGGGCAAGATCTGGCGTCATGGGGTGGAGCCGAGGGATATACCACCCAGCTGGGTGGGAGGAGCCAGCTTGAAGACTTTATGGCACATCTTAAAGGGAAAAGGACACTGCCAACAAGTGTTGATGAACAACATGTACCACTCCTAGAACTACTGTTACAGGTGAGTAACCTGTGTTTTTAGTATCCATTACTTCTGCTCGAAAAATTTCAGAGCTTCAGGCTCTAATGTGTGAGCCTATTTATTTGATTTTTGACAAAGACAGGGTGTCTTTACATGCCAATCCTGCGTTTTTTCTGAAGGTGGTGTCCAGGTTTACTTTAAATCAAATCATCCACCTGCATTTTATTTTCCAGAGCATGCCAATGCAGCGAAAGCATTGTTCCATACTTCAGATGTACATAGAATACTCGGGTATTATATACACCGCACAAAGGACTGCAGGAAGTCCTCACAACTTTTTGTTTCCTTCACCCCGGGAAAGAGGGCGTACCTGTTTCTAAACAGTTCCTGTTCAAATGGTTGGCCAAATGTATTACTTTTTATTATAGGCAGTATAGTAAGGCTCTTCCTGGTCATTCCACCGAGGCGTGGCCACTTCTGCAGCCTGTTTCAAAAATGTGTCCACTGCAGAAATCTGCGCAACTGCCACCTGGAGTTCTGTTTCCACTTTCACTAAATACTACAGTCTGGACATCGCCTCTCAAAAAAGGGTAGGTTTTGGCCGAGCTGTACTTCCGGGTCTCCGTTCTTAGGGCTGTAGGCTCCAGCCACCCAGACTGTTTTATTGTCAGTACCACTTGGTACTCGCTCCATAGGTGTGGTCTGATGAAAGAGATATCTTCGAAGAAGATAGAACAGTTACATACTTACCGTAACAGTAGATCTTTGAGAGAATCTCTTTCATCAGGCAGCGCCATCCCACCCTCCGTCCCCCTATAACTCCTGCCACTTTCTCCAGTATGGTTTACTTGCTGATTCCTGCCTCGCCTGGTAGGTGGGACCATAGGTTCTCTCCTGGTTCCCTAGAGGGAGGTCCTCTGGGCATGTTCTCCAGTGGGGAACTGAGGAGGGAAGGGGCAGCCAAAGTTTTTATGAGAAGTGCATATGTGAGACATCATTGTGGGTGGTCCTTAGTGGACTGTGTGCAAAAAGTTTCTGTGTGGTCCTAATGCCAGGCGGCTAAAGATCCGTAGGCGCAGCCTGATGAAAGAGATTCTCTGAAAGATCTGTTGTTACAGTAAGTACGTTACTGTTCTTTCTTCAATCAGTACTGATCTCCTCAGGTGGAAGTACTTGATGCTCTGTCCCTCACGCTGGATTTTTTTCAGAGCTTCCGTGTTTCCTCCACTACTGCTACCGCCTACTTCCTAATGTAATTCTCAAAATAAAGCAGTGAAGAGGAAGCTTCGTTCTAATCTGATAGCCTCAGAGCGGCCAAGAAGGTTGTGTTTCAAACAACATGAAGTCTTGCTGTATTCTGACAGTAGCAGTGAGTCCCAACCTTCGAACTGCCCCAGAGATGAAAGAGTTAACTTTTCATGCCAGGCATGGAACACTGAGCTCGAGCTCGGTTGAGACTCTGTCTGTTGCTGTTTAAACTCAAACCATCAGATTCTTTACTCCGCCTCACTGAACAGTCGCTCCGGAGATTTCTCCTTCTGCTGGGTTCAGTTTGTCGGTTAAAGTACCGCTTTTCTTTGTTTTCGACCGAATTTAAACCGTAACCTGTCGGTTCAGTCTCTGTCTGTGGTATTTGTGAGTACTAGATAGGTTATATTTTATTCTATTCTGTGTGGAACTTGTAAACGGTTCATCGGTTCGGTTTGAACCGATCAAGTTGTTAAAAAAATCTTAATTTGTACTTTTAGAGTGTGGTTACTGGTTCTTATCGGTTCTAAAAAAAATGGATTTTTTTACGTTTTCCACGACCCGTGACACGGTCAGGAACCGATAAGAGGGTCTTGCCTGGCAGATTGCCATTAAAAGGGTAAGTTTGGTTAGGACTGGCACAATGTCCGAGAAACCCAAAAGAAAAACCGGGCCCACTGGGTTTCAACACTGTAGTGTGTGTGGGGAAGTCTTTGCTAAGGCTGACCCCCACACCACCTGTGTTTATTGTCGGGGGTTTGACCACCTCAATGCAGACTGCCAGATTTGTAAAAATTTCCCTGCAGCTACCCTATAAAAGAGAGTTGGTAGGCTCAGGGAAAGGGAGGCCAAAAATTCCACTGAACCGGATGGCCAGCTCGGTTTGGTTCAAACCGAACCAGAAGGAGTGCCCTCTGACCAGGGCGAGACTTCTTCGGGCAAAAGGAGAGCCGATTCTGAGGAGTCGGTTCCAGCTAAGAGAACTAGAAAAGAAAAATCAGCTGGTGTGGAGCCAAAAGCTTTCCTCTCCAACCGCTGAAGAAATAGCCAAGCGATCAAAATTGTTCAGTCAGCTTTCCCGGTTCCGACTGAACCGGCACCATCAGCAGGCTTGGTTCGGCGGTTCCACCAGTTCAAGACTATGATTTAGAGGAATTTTATGAACCGGAGGAGGAGGAAGAGGAGTATGAGGAAAGTGAATGTGGTTTTGAAAGTCTGGATGTGCCTATTGACCCGGACATCTCCCCAGACAGACCTTCAGGAGTGTCTTCTCCTAGGCTTTCTGAGTCCACCTCCCATTTCATGTTTTATAAAAAAGTGGCTAAAACCCTCCAGCTTCCTATGGAAGAAGCTGTGGATGACCAGGAGGAGCCTGACTATGTGGAAATGATGGATATCCCAGAGTCTAGGAGGCTGTCTATTCCCTTACACAAATCTTTTGGGAAACAGAAATTTAAGATTTTAAAGACTCCTAATACTATACCTCCTGTGGATAAGAGAATGGACAAGAGGTATACATTGTCAGGCTCAGATACGGAGTTCCTTACACAACAATGCAGCCATGTTGGGGTAGTGCAGGCTGCAGCCTGTGATAAGGAAAATATTCCCTTGGCTTCACACCCCCCAGACAAGGACTCCAGGAGGATTGATGCCATGGCAAAGAAACAGTACATGGCAGCATCCTTTGGACTCAGGCAGGCTAATTATATGGCCTATACTGCTAGGTATCAAAAATCCAGATGGGACACTGTTATGGCTTTAGCAAAACAGGTCCCTGGCCAGCTGGCCAAGGAGCTGGAGCAGGTGGCTGCTGATGGTATTGATCATCCAGGTGCAATTCCATGCTGCAGTGGGCTCCAATGATGTGTCATCTAGAGTCATGGCTACATCTGTGGCCGTTCGTAGGATGGCTTGGCTCAGATGTACTAGCCTATCACAGGATACCCAGACTAAGGCCATGGATTTTCCTGTTGTGGGTAATTCTCTGTTTGGGGAGCAGACAGAGAATTACATGAAGAAAATGGACGAATATAGGACCACCTATAGGAGTGCACAGGCCACTCCTCAGAGGCAGCATCCCAGGGGCAGGGGGCAGGCCTTTTCATAGGCCTTTCTACCAAGCCCAGGCCTCCTCTTCTGCTTATGCCCAGAGGGGGTTCTTTAGAGGGAGAGGCAGGCCAGGGTACAAGCAGACCTGCTTCCACCCCTCAGCCAAAACCCCTGCCAAACAGGCACCTTGATGGGTTGGCCAGGCCGGTTCTCCAGCTACCTGTAAGGGGCAGGCTGGCTTACTTTGTCCAGGACTGGGAGTCTCTGACATCAGACAAATGGGTCCTGGAAGTAGTAAGGCCGGGACTGGTTCTCAGCTTCAAAAAGTTTCCAAAGATGAGAGCCAGATCCTTTCCACCTGCAAATCCCTCAGAGACACTTGCCCTAGAGGCAGAGGTCTCCTCCCTCCTAGCTCTCAGAGCTGTGGAAAGGGTTCCACCCCTACACCAGGGCAAAGGGTTGTACTCCAGGTACTTCCTTACCCCAAAAAAGACAGGAGAATTGCGGCCCATCCTGGATCTCAGATACTTAAACTAGCACCTTTTAAAACCAAAATTCAAAATGGTGACTCTGGGAATTATTCTACCCTCTCTCAGGCCAGGGGACTGGCTAGTGTCCCTGGACCTCAAGGATGCCTACTTCCATATGTAACCCCCCTGCAAATGGGGGTTCCCAAAAGACTTCCAGGAGCTTGCTTGAATGCTCCAAGCCTGAATGGTGTTTGGCATTTAAGCCATTTATCAGTGAGTGTTTTTAGAACCTCTGGTACTGTCTCTTTAAGAGCTGTCTGCTTGCAGACATAATTAGTTTGTATGGGGGACTGTGTGTTTCTTTGATTGAGTACCACTCAAGCTGCTGCCAATTCACTTCATTTTGCAGTCACTAGGTGCAAAGGAACCTATCTGAAAGATGTAACTGTTTGCCAGAAATTATTTAGAGTAATAATGAAATTACAGTTTGTCTAACCTGCTTTCTTTGCAGTCAGAACTGTGTCTGCTAGTTCCCCATTCTAGTTTTGAACTGCTGAACTGGACCAATCAGTGTGGGTAAGCTAGCTCTAAAATGGTGCCTTGACTAATCAGAACTTGGACTCATAATCTGAGCCAGCCACAAGAGGATTGTATGGGCAGTGACTCTGGGAGATGTAGTTTAGACTTCAGTGCCTTTTGGACCAACAGCAGCAGTCTATTGTGAGTGACAGCCAATCCAGTCAAGAACTGGGAGGAACTCAAAGGAAGTGCCGGTTTTGTCAGTTGGAGTTTCAGTTGAGCTTTGGCAGTAGAAGAAGGAAGGAGCCCTGTGCTTTTCAGTGTGCAGTTTTAGTCAAAAGCGTGTGTAAGGCCCAGAGTTCCGGTCTGCAGCTTGTGTAACAGTTTGTTAGGACTGAATCCGTCCTGTGAAAAGAATCAAAGGATCTCTGAAGAGTAGAAACCAGGCTCACCTGTAGAAGACTGGAGGAATTGCTGAAATTTGCCTCGGTCTGTCAGGAACTGAATCTGCTGTGTGTTCTCCTGGGTATTGTGCAGTAATTGCGATCGGGATACAGATGCAGCCTGCCTGGTATAGTGCTTTCTTTTATATGGATGTGTGAAGAGGTTTGTGTACCTCAAGTGAGCCCTGCTGACATTGAAGGACCCTATCTTATTTGGAGGTCGTGAGTACTAATTCAGGGTCGCTCCCTGTTGAATTGCCACATTAAATCCAATGGAATTACTGTACTGCTGACTGTTTAATTCTCCTTTTCTCTGTGTGAAAGGGGCCCCTACCAGCTGCCACGGTTTGGACTAGCCACTAGGGCTTGGGTACCAGGGACAGTAACTGATAGGGATAGGCCTGTGCACAGAGCCATAGATAGATTATTAGAGTGATAAGCTAATTAACCTGATTTCCCCTGTCCTTGTTATATCCCCTAAATAAATCAGAGCTGCTTGTTTCAGCAAAGTTATACTGCCTGAGTGTATTTGTCTATGTTAAAGTACTGTACTGTGATTGTTGCACTGTATCTCATTTCACAGGAGGTCCCAGTGCGGAACCAGACCTGGGGTAAGTGTATACTGTGAAGGTAATTCTGATATATTGTGTGGGCCACTAGTGGGAAGAAAGGGGGGTTGCAGTGTCCCAGAGGGCTGTGACCAAGTTAGTTTAACTATTGCAAACCCTGACCTCTGGGTGGAGGCACCCGCCATTGGATCCAGGCCCCTCAACCTGTTAGTGGCAAATCAGGCAGGGGTAGTAGCCCCTGGGATAGCGCCATCTAGGGGTTACACATATTCTCATCAGAAGCTCCCATCGAAAGTACCTCAGGTTCGAGCTGCCCTCAGGCTATTACCAGTTCAGGGCAATGCCCTTTGGTCTGACCTCTGCTCCAAGGGTATTCACAAAATGCCTGGCAGTGGTAGTTGCTTCTCTAAGAAGGCAAAGGATTGCCATCTTCCCTTACCTGGACGACTGGCTCATAGTAGGCCAGTCCCCAGACCAAGTCAAGTTACATCTACAAATAACTCAACAACTGCTCACCTCTTTGGGTTTCCTTCTGAATCTTTCAAAGTCAGTTCTAGAGCCTGTCCAACTCCTCACCTTCATAGGCGCAGAGCTAGACACAGAAAAGGCCGGAGCTTTCCTTCCCCTGGACAGGGCAAGGACCCATGTCTCTCTGGCCTCCTCATTCACCCTGCAGGTGTCTCGACCAGCAAGGCATTTTCTACAGCTCCTGGGGCACATGGTTGCTTCCACAGCAGTAGTGCAGGGAGCAAGATTTCAGATGAGGGACATTCAGTTCCATTTGAGAGCCTGTTGGTCTCAAAGGAAGGACCCTCTGACTAAACTGATCCCAGTGACTCAAACCCTGATCCAGGCCCTACAGTGTTGGCATGATCAGAACAATCTGAGACAAGTGGTTCCCTTTGTCACTCAGTCTCACTCTTTAATCCTTACTACAGATGCCTCCCTCTTGGGGTGGGGGGCTCACTTGGGCGGCCTGACCACCCAGGGGTTGTGGTCCCCTCAGGAATCTCTGCTTCACATCAATCTGTTGGAACTCAGAGCAGTATTTCTAGCACTTCAAGCTTTTTCCAAGTCTGTTCAGAACAAAGTTATCCAGGTCAGAACAGACACCACCACCACAATGTGGTACATCAACAAGCAAGGAGGCGCTCGGTCTACGGCCTTGTGCACAGAAGCAATGAAGTTGTGGTCTCTGGCTTATTCCCTGAACACCTCCCTCACGGCAGTTCACCTCCCAGGCAAGGACAATGTCCTGGCAGATGCTCACAGCAGGATATGCCAGGGCCATCACGAATGGTCACTGGATCCCCTGGTCTTGGAGGTGATGGGGCACCCCACAGATAGATCTTTTTGCAGCCCCAGACAATCACTAACTTCCTCTCTTTTGCTGCAGGCCCCCAGTGTTGGGCTCAGTCCCCTGGATGCCTTAGTTCTCAGTTGGGAAGGGAAGTTCCTGTATGCTTTCCCCCTTCCGCTCCTGTTCAAAGTGCTAGTCAAAATCAGATCTCAACCGTGCAAGATGATCCTGATTGCTCCAGACTGGGCCAGACAGCCCTGGTATCCCTCCTACTGTCCTAGTAGTACATCTTCCCTGTGTCTTCCCAGGAATTACAACCTGTTAACCTGTGCTCAGGGAAGGGTTTGGTACCCGAATCTCAAATCTCAAGGCCTGGCTCTTGAAGAGTTAGAGTTTGCTGATTTACACCTCTCCCAAGGTGTAATGGATATTCTGAAGGCTTCTAGGAAACCTTCCACCAGGGCTACTTATAATTCCAAGTGGAAAAGATTTTCCATATGGTGCTCTGGGAAGCATATTTCCCTAGAGTCTGCTGATCTGCCCACAGTCCTTGATTATATGGTCCATTTAAATAGCTTGGGGCTGAGACCAGCTACACTGAAGGTGCATCTGGCAGCTGTTTCTGCTTGTATTTCAGCAGGTAAGCCCTCTCCTCTTTCAGCTCATCCTGTATTCTCCAAATTTTTCAAGGGATTGCTTCACACCAACCCTCCATTCAGGGACCCTGCCCCTGCTTGGGACCTTAATGTTTGCATTGCTCAGCTTATGCAACCCACTTTTGAGCCTTTGTCTTCAGCAGAGCTTAAGTACTTGACTTGGAAAACTGTGTTTCTGGTAGCCATCACCTCTGCCAGACGCATAAGTGAGTTACAAGCTTTGTCAGTGGAGCCTCATTTTATCTTCTTTCATAGAGATAAGGTGGTTCTCAGGACTAACAGGAAGTTTTTGCCTAAGGTGGTTTCAGATTTCCACCTTAATCAATCTATGTCTCTTCCTGTATACTTCACTGACCATTCCTCCTCTGGCGAGAGGAGGCTGCACAGTTTAGATGTGAAAAGAGCCCTTAGCTACTACATAGAGCGTACCAAGGGTCACAGGTTTGACTCCCTCCAACTGTTCCTCACTTATGGTGAGGTTGGTAAAGGGAAACCTGCCACTAAAAGATCCATTGCCAGGTGGATTGTCTCTTGTATCCAATTTTGTTATGAAAAACTCGGTAAGGTTCCACCCTCAGGCCTGAGGGCTCACTCTACCAGAGGTACAGCTGCTTCCCTGGCTGCTGCCAGGAACATCCCTATTCTAGAGATACTGTATGTCAAGCAGCTACCTGGAAAACAGTTCACACTTTTACCAAGCATTACTCCCTGGCTAAGAGTGATGTTCGGTTTGGCACAGCTGTGCTTCAGAGCCTATTCCCTAAGTAGGTTCTGTCCCTCCTCCATGGAGGTACTGTTTGGTAGTCTGCTACTGTCAGAATACAGCAAGACTTCATGTTGTTTGAAGAAAAAATTACTCACCTTAGTAATGTTGTTTCTTCTAATGGAGTCTTGCTGTATTCTGACCTCCCCCCCTGCCTCCCCTCTCAGAACCTCTGTTTTTGGGATGTGGGTGGGCAGTGGCAGTGTTGGAACTCAGTAGGTGCCCACCTTGTTGTTTTCACCCCCTTTCTTGGGTGAGTGGGTGTTGTGTTTTTCATTTTTTGGGTCTCCTGACTTGAGTCTTTGTTTTGGGACCAAAAATTCTGTTTTTATGTTTAGTAGCCAGTTGGCTAGTGTAGGTTTACATCTTCCACACAGGACCTTAGTGAGTTTAGCTCATAAAGATCTGACGGTTTGAGTTTAAACAGCAACAGACAGAGTCTCAACCGAGCTCGAGCTCAGCGTTCCATGCCTGGCATGGAAAGTTAACTCTTTCATCTCCAGGGCTGTTCAAAGGTTGGGACTCACTGCTACTGTCAGAATACAGCAAGACTCCATTAGAAGAAAGAACATTACTAAGGTGAGTAATTTTTTCTTCTCAGACCTTGTGAGTCTAGCTCAGCAGGCCCCATTTTGACTCCCACCTCGGGGGGCTTTCTTTTCCAGTGCCCCATTCTGCATCCAGATCCAGAGGCGTTGCAGTTGGTGGCTGGCTGCTGAGAGGAGGAGGTTGTTGAGGCAGGGTGTCTCCAAGAAAGTGGTGGATACCCTAATGGCCTCAAGGAAGATTTCTGCATCTGCAGCTTATGACCGTATGTGGAATACCTTCACTGGTTGGGCCAGAAAGAGAGATGTCAGACCTTCTAAAGCTATGGTTCCATAGAGATTGGATTTCTTACAGGCAGGGGTAGACATAGGTCTTTTGTTGAGCACCATGCGAGGCTAAGTCTCTGCGCTCGGGGCAGCTGTGGGACATTTCATGGGCTGAACTCTGGGAACCAGTTTGGATGATATCCATTTTCATCGGGTGCTCGCAGAAGCAGACTGCTGTTTCAATCTCCTTTTCCTTCATGGTACCTGAACCCAGTATTGAATGTTCTTTGTAGGGTATCTTTTGAACCCTTTTGTCAGTACCTTTGGACGTCCTACCCTCCAAGGTGTGCCTCTTAATTGCAGTCTGCTCAGCCAGAAGGATTGGTGAACTTCAGGTACTGCTCCATGAAGAATATTACCTTATACATAAGGAAAAGGTTGTTGAGGATGCTTCCATCCTTTGTGCCTAAGGTCCCTACAGCCTTTCATGTAAATCAGGAAATCTGTTTACCGTCCTTCTGTCCCAAGCCGAAAAACCTGAAATGGAATGAACTGTACAAGTTGGATTTGCACAGGGCAGTCAGGCCTTACCTTGGAAGGACAACAAAGTTCAGAAAGTCAGAGTCTGTTTGTTCTTTTTGGAGCAGCTAAAAAGGGTCAGAAAACTTCCGAGGCCACCTTGGCTAGGTGGATAGGGGTTTCAATCGCCAAGGCGTATGCAGCTGAGAAGAAGAAAGCTCCTATTCTCATCAAGGCTCACTCCACCAGGCACTTGCCACAACCTCAGCGGAATGGGAGGTGGCATCTGTGTTGGAGTTGTGCAAAACGGCAACGTGGTCCTCCATTCATACATTTGCTAAGCACTACAGATTAGATGTTCAACTCCCTGCAAATGCTGCCTTCAGTCGCAGTCTTAAAGGCAGTGGTTAGCAGATGGTTACTATTTGTCACCCATATAGGTTACATATGGAACAAGATTCTCCCCCACCCAGATTAGTAATGGATACTGCTTTTTAGAACTTATATGTACTGACTCCTCATTGACCATGTGAAGTGATACAGAAAAGAGAAATTCCTTTATACTTACCATAATTTCCATTTCTGTTAGCCGCAACATTTTGTCAGTGGGGCCTCTCCCAGGAGCCCCTGGATCCTATAGGAGAATATTGTCCAATATATCGAAGGACTTTGGATTTCAGCAAACATAATTTGTATGCGATTATTGCTCGTTATTTGGAATTGTCTGCTGACAGTGAAACGTTTATATTTGTATTGGATTTACAGGCACACAGCGTAACAAGTTGCAGTTTTTGAGCATTGTGCGATGCTTCACCTTTACAGGTTATTGCTTAACTTGTTCTCTTCAGTTATATGCGCTGTTATTACTGTTTACACTTGTTTATATTACAAGTGTTATCAGCAGTGTATCAGCCCTATCAAAGGATTGGTGGCCACCTGTTTAAGAAGCATGACAGAAGAACTGGTCAGCAAGACTCTCTCAGCTAGATTTCCAGAAAGAGGTAGGCCATTCATTTATCCTTTTATAGTGTATGGTAGAATGTTGTTCCACCCCGATTTTCATTACCGCTAAAACGCTGTTGTACCACAGTTCAAAGGTCATGGAACGCTGTTCAACCCTTCTGTGATACAATAGCGTTCCATCTGATTTCAACAGTGCACAAGCCACAGCAACAAAAGTGGCAGGATCAACCAGATAGTAGCTCATGGCAGCAGCATAATCACTCGAACTGATGGAGACTCAAATCCCGCACAAGCAGTATCAATCAGATACTGTATTAACACTGATACTGCACTAAAAAAACAAAACAATGCAAGGTCAACCAGGTAGCAGTACCATGTGGACAAAAGTGACTGAGGAATTAATGATCTCAGAATGTTCATGTGTCCAAGGTTCTATGCTGATTGACCGGTTTGGACTGTACCACTACCCCAGTAGGGGTGTTCGTTAACCATATGTACTGACTCTGCATTGACAATGTTGGAGCTGACTGAAATGGAAATTAGAGTAAGTATGAAGGAATTTCTCCTTTTTTTTTCCATGAGAGTTTTCATTTGCACTGTATTAAAATAGCATTTTTTCTTTCTTGCAGGCGTAAGGAGTATGCATAGTACAGACATCCAGTGGTCTGCTATTTTGAGTTGGGGTTATGCTGATAACATGCTTAGATTAAAAAGCAAACAGAGTGAACCTCCGGTGAATTTCATACAGTACTCCCAATTACATCAGGTATGTGACAATTAGGAATTGTGTGGGTACTAATTATTTTGGGAATTGAGAGGCTTTTCAGTTTTATTAAAATCACATTCCTACATAATCGTTCTCTTGCAGCGCAGCAGATGAGACTTTTTTTTCTGGCAGTTAAAATTGAAAAAGTGATTTACATGTGATTGACAGAGGTATGCATAATGTTATTGTCTCTGTTTAAAAAAATGAAACAACAAAGCAATGATATCATGTCTGAGTCCTGCAGTCTGATCCGTCTGAGAGGATGTGTTCACGTTGCACTGAGGTGTAATTAAGCCAGTTGTAGATACCATTATAGGATGCCATAATACTGTGGTGAGTTTTACAGCATGGCAATTAGAGCTGATTAAGCACATTCCTAGAACCTTTTTTGAAGAGATAGTGAAAAATAATGAAACATTTGTGAAGATTTACTCAGTCATGACAATGTTCTTCAACATGTGGTTCAGTGAAGTAGGTCAGGTAATTAAGAGCGAGTAGTCTACCAACCTTTGTCTTTCTGCCATGCTAATATCCACAGGACAATAGGCATTTAGTAAACTTAGAGGTATTGTAGCATTTAGAAGAGGCAGTTTGACTCAGGAGCAGTGTGCAGGATCCTTAAAATTGTTATTGGACAGAAAAAAAATTCCAAAATGGTTTCTCTGTCTCTCTCCTAATCTTACATACACGCTTTAAAAAGAGCTCCTGACACAGTTGAGACAACTTTGAAAAAAATTTAACATTCTTGCATAAATGTAGCTTATATTTTGTATTTTATTCTGTAATTCTCACCCTTATTTCCTATTACTACTGGTATTTGCATGAATACAGTATCTCAGCCCTTTGAGCTCTGGCAGCCTACCTACACCTGATATCATAATTCTGTTTATGATATCAAAATATGCTGCTTTGGAGATAATTATGATGTCTTAAACTGTGGATTGTGATGTTATGTGTTTAGCAGCAGTCAGAGTAGATACAGTCCATGGGACAGGGATCCTGTTTTCATGCAGTTGTTTTCAGTAATAAAGAAAACGGGGATTTAATTACTGAAACTATATGAAGTAATAAAGCAAATTGAATTGAGCTGAATATAAATCTTGCTTTTTCAAAGTTTTCCTAATGCTGTCAAGGTCTTTTTAAAGACGTGAGTATAGTGCAGAGCATCATGGACTGCAAATCTTTGTGTGAGGCAGGCTAATGGGACTTAATCAGGTCAAAAATTGCCTGAAAACAGGCTTTACATTCTTCCAGTTCAGGCAGAGAGAATATATATATATATATATATATATATATATATATATATATATATACACATATTTACACATCATAGTTTACATTATTTATGGTTTATAGTTCACATTATAGTGTATGAACAAGGAAACAGAAATGAGTTGTGCTTTTTAATGGAAATAATTCTTGTTAGAATATGCATTTAATGGTGTTTATTGGTTATTGTAAAAAGGGCTGAGAAATAGAGCTTTCAGATTGGCTGTAAGCATTCTATCAGCTTTATATTAATATTTTATTAATGTACATGTAGAGCCTAATATGCTGAACAAGTTTATAAGAAAAAAACATTGTCTTACTGTAATAACAATAGCGCATTTGCAGGGATTATGTTAAGGATGTGTTACTCACCCTGTAGGGGCATGTGGCACTCAACTACAGCTCATGCAACATTACAGCCTTGGAGGGTGATTAACAGACCATTAAATTAACCTCTGGATGTGCCTTATTGCTTAATTATAGATGCATTAATATAGTAGCATAATAAACTGAAGTGAGAATGGGAATCTGAGTTCATTAAGTCAACCCCACCCCCCATTGCATAAGCAAGGATTAATCAGTATGCTGTGAAAGAACGTACTCATTTGTAGGGATTCCCCACCAACTCTACTTCCCAGGTTACCCTCTGATGCCCTTGGTAAGTAGAAATTAGTGCAGGATAAACATTGAAAGCCTGCACTTTCTTTATATCAACTGTCTGTCCTGGTTGGCTGTTCCATAGCTTCACCAGCGAATGTTACCTGATTTCGAAGCTACAGTGGTCTTCAAAAAAGGGAGGGGCAAGATCATAACTCATTAGTGGCGATCCACACAAGTAATGATACACCACACTAAGAATTGGCTTTGATATTTATTATTTTGTGTGTTTAGGTTACTAGCTGTGCCTGGGTACCTGATAGTTGTCAGCTCTTTACCGGCAGCAAGTGTGGTGTCATCACAGCGTATTCGAACCGATTCACTAACAGTACAGTAAGTATATGCTGCAGAATAGATGCATATTGGTGGATTTTTCATCCAGCTAGAACTGATTAATCGTCTTTAAGAAACTGTTCATAGTAACCACCCTTATGAAATGTTTGACCTTTTAATGCATATTATAAAAGGAATAAGACATGAAAGAGGATGTGTTATACCCCCCTCAACATCCCAAGTGGTGGGGTTAATGGCTGAGGGAAGTCCCACCACAAGGGATGTTGAAGGGTTATAACACATCCTCTCAGGTGTTTTTTTTGACTTACAGAATGTTGTTGTTTTTTGGTTTTTTTAATAACACATTTTTCAAACAACATGAAGTCTTGCTGTATTCTGACATATTGCAGTGATGTCCAACCTTTGAACTGCCCCGGAGATGAAAGAGTTAACTTTCCGTGCCAGGCATGGAACGCTGAGCTTGAGCTCGGTTGAGACTCTGTCTGTTGCTGTTTGAACTCAAACCGTCAGATTCTTTACTCCACCTCACTGAACAGTCACTCCGGAGATTTCTCCTTTGCTCGGTTCAAGTTTGTCGGTTAAAGTGACGTTTTTCTCGGTTTTCGACCGAATTTAATCCATTAACCTGTCGGTTCAGTCTCTGTCTGTGGTATCGTGAGTACTAGATAGGTTTATTTTCTTGTTCTTCTGTGTGGAACTTGTAAACGTGGGATCGGTTCGGTTTGAACCGATCAGGTTGTTCAAAAAAAGTTTATTCTACTTTTGGTGTGGTAACCGGTCATATCGGTTATAAAAGCAGTTTCATTCGTTTTTTCCACGACCAATAACTGCAGTCAGGAACCGATAAGTGTCTTGCCTGGAGATTGCCAAAAAGGGTACGCTTTGTTAGGACTGGCCATGTCTGAGAAACCCAAAAGAAAAAACAGGCCCACTGGGTTTCAACACTGTAGTGTGTGTGTGGGGAAGCCTTTGCTAAGGCTGATCCCCACACCACCTGTGTTGATTGTCTGGGGTTTGACCACCTCCATTCAGACTGACAGATTTGCAAGAATTTTCCTGCAGCTACCCTGGAAAAGAGAGTTGGTAGGCTCAGGGAAAGGGAGGCCAAGAAGTCTGCTGACCCGGATGGCCAGCCCAGTTCGGTTCCAACCGAACCAGAAGGAGTGCCCTCTGACCAGGGAGAAACTTCTTGCGGAAAGGAGAACTGACTCAAGGAGTCGGTTCCAGTTAAAGGAAAAAGAAGGGATAAATCAGCCGGTGCTGATCCACAAATTCTTTCTCCGACCGCTGATGAAATAGCCAAAGCGATAAGGATTGTTCAGTCGCTAACCCCGCTTCCGACCGAACCGGCACCATCAGGAAGGGGCTCGGTTCGGTCGGTTCCCCTGGTTCCAGATTATAATTTAGAAGATTTTTATGAACCGGAGGAGGCGGAAGGAGAGTATGAGGATAGTGATGGTGATTACGAAAGTCTGGATGTGCCTATTGACCCGGACATCTCCCCAGACAGACCTTCAGGGGTTTCTCCTCCTAGGCTTTCTGAGTCCCCTTCCCACTTTATGTTCTACAAAAAAGTGGCTCAAACTCTTCAGCTTCCTGTGGAAGAAGCTGTGGACAACCAGGAGGAGCCTGACTATGTTGAAATGATGGCTATCCCAGAGTCCAGGAGGCTGTCTATTCCCCTTCATAAGTCCTTTGGGAAACAGACAATAAAAATGTTAAAGACTCCTAATTCTATACCTCCTGTGGACAACAGGTATACTCTCTTAGGCTCAGATATGGAGTTCCTTACCCAGCAATGCAGCCATGCTGGGGTAGTGCAGGCTGCTGCCTGTGATAAAGGAAATATACCCTTGGCTTCACACCCCCCAGATAAGGACTCCAGGAGGATTGATGCCATGGCAAAGAAACAGTACATGGCAGCATCCTTGGGACTCAGGCAGGCTAATTATATGGCCTTTACAGCTAGATATCAGAAATCTAGATGGGACACTGTAATGGCTTTAGCTAAACTGGTCCCTGGCCAGCTTACCAAGGAGCTGGAGCAGGTGGCTGCTGATGGTATTGATGCATCCAAGGTACAATTCCATGCTGCAGTGGACTCCAATGATGTTTCATCTAGAGTCCTGGCTACATCTGTGGCCGTTAAGTAGGATGGCTTGGCTCAGATGTACTAGCCTGTCTCAGGATGCCAGACTACTGACCGTAGTTTTCCTGTTGTGGGTAATTCTCTGTTTGGGGAGCAAACAGAGAACTACATGAAGAAAATGGATGAATGCAGGACCACCTATAGAGTGCTCAGGCCAAGGAAGGCAAGCCACTCCCAGAGCAGCATTCCAGGGCAGGCCTTTTCATAGGCCTTTCTACCAAGTCCAGGCCTCCTCTTCTGCTTATGCTCATGAGAGTTCTTTAGAGGAAGAGGCAGGCCAGAGGTACAAACAGGCCTGCTTCACCCCTCAGCCTAAAGCCCCTGCCAAACAGGCATCCTGATGAGTTTGCCAGGGCCGATTCTCCACCACCTGTAGGGGGCAGGCTGGCTTACTTTGTCCAGGACTGGGTGTCTTTAACATCAGACAAATGGGTCCTGGAAGTAGTAAGCCAGAGACTGGTTCTCAGCTTCAAAAATTTCCAAAGATGAGAACCAGATCCTTTCCACCTGCAAATCCTTCAGAGGCACTTGCCCTAGAGGCAGAGGTCTCTTCCCTCTTGGCTCTGAGAGCCATAGAGAGGTTCCACCTCTACACAAAGGAAAAGTTGTACTCCAGGTACTTCCTAACCCCCAAAAAGACAGGAGAATAGCGGCCCATCCTGGATCTCAGATATTTAAACAAGCACCTTTTAAAGCCAAAGTTCAAAATGATGACTCTGGGAATAATTCTGCCCTCTCTAAGGCCAGGGGACTGGCTAGTTTCCCTGGATCTCAAGGATGCCTATTTCCATATTCTCATCAGAAGCTCCCACCAAAAGTACTTCAGGTTTGAGCTGCCCTCAGGCCATTACCAATTCAG
The DNA here is from genome assembly GCA_016271365.2 of Neoceratodus forsteri. Taxonomy (NCBI): domain Eukaryota; kingdom Metazoa; phylum Chordata; order Ceratodontiformes; family Ceratodontidae; genus Neoceratodus; species Neoceratodus forsteri. The sequence continues at coordinate 1,819,587,691 of CM057449.1, read as the reverse complement.
AGCAATGCCCTTCGGCCTAACTTCTGCTTCAAGGGTGTTCACAAAATGCCTGGCAGTAGTAGTTACCTGCCTAAGGAGAAAAAGATCTCCATCTTTCCATACCTGGACGACTGGCTCATAGTAGGCCAGTCTCCAGACCAAGTCAAGTTACACCTACAGATAACTCAGCAACTGCTCACTTCTCTAGGGTTCCTTCTGAATCTTTCAAAGTCAGTTCTAGAGCCTGTGCAGCTCCTCACCTTCATAGGGGCAGAGCTGGATACAGTAAAGGCAAGAGACCTCCTTCCCCTGGACAGGGCAAGGACCTTTATCTCACTGGCCTCTTCATTCACCCTCCAGGTGTCTCGACCACCAAGGCATTTTCTGCAGCTCCTGGGACACATGGCTGCCTCTACAGCAGTGGTGCAGGGAGCAAGATTTCAAATGAGAGACATTCAGTTCCACTTGAGAGCCTTCTGGTCTCAGAAAAAGGACCCTCTGACTAAACTAATTCCAGTGACTCGAACCCTGATCCAGGCGTTACAGTGGTGGCAGGATCAGGACAATCTAAGACAGGGAGTTCCTTTTGTCACTCAGTCTCATTCTCTAATCCTTACTAAGATGCCTCCCTCTTGGGGTGGGGAGCCCACTTGGGAGACCTGACCACCCAAGGGTTGTGGTCTCCTCAGGAATCTCTGCTTCACATCAATCTATTAGAACTCAGAGCAGTGTTTCTAGCACTTCAAGCTTTTCCAAGTCTGTTCAGAACAAAATAGTTCAGATCAGGACAGACAATACCACCACAATGTGGTATATCAACAAGCAAGGGGGCACTCGGTCTACGGCCTTGCGCGCAGAGGCAATGAAGTTATGGTCTCTGGCCTATTCCCTGAACACCTCTCTTACAGCAGTACACCTCCCAGGCAAGGACAATGTACTGGCAGATGCTCTCAGCAGGATATCTCAAGGCCATCACGAATGGTCCCTGGATCCCCTGGTTTTGAAGGTGATCTTCTCCAGATGGCGCACCCCACAGATAGATCTTGTTGCAGCCCCAGACAATCACCAACTTCCTCTCTTTTGCTGCAGGCCCTCAGTGTTTGGCTCAGTCCCCCTGGATGCCCTAGTTCTCAATTGGGAAGTGAAGTTCCTGTATGCTTCCCCCCCCTTCCCTCTCCTGTTCAAGGTGTTAGTCAAAATCAGGTCTCAACCCTGCAAGGTGATTCTGATTGCTCCAGACTGGGCCAGACAGCCCTGGTACCCTCTCTTGTTGTCCTTAACAGTCCACCTTCCCCTGTCTCTTCCCAGGAATTACAACCTGTTAACATATGCTCAGGGGAGGGTTTGGTATCCGAATCTCAAATCTCTCAGTCTCAAGGCCTGGCTCTTGAAGAGTTAGAGTTTGCTGATTTGCACCTCTCTCAAGGTGCTCTGGATATCTTAAAGGCTTCTCGGAAGCCTTCCACCAGAAGCACTTACAACTCCAAGTGGAAAAGATTTTCTATATGGTGCTCTGGGAGGCATATTTCTCCAGAGTCTGCTGGCCTGCCCACAGTCCTTGATTATATGGTTCATCTTAATAGCTTGGGACTCAGACCAGCTACACTAAAAGTGCATCTGGCAGCTGTCTCTGCCTTCCTCTCAGCAGGCAAGCACTCTTCCCTTTCAGCTCATCCTGTATTTTCTAAATTTTTCAAGGGATTGTTTCATACCAGTCCTCCCTTCAGGGACCCTGCCCCTGCTTGGGACCTTAATGTTTGCATTGCTCAGCTTATGCAACCCCCTTTTGAGCCTTTGTCCTCAGCAGAGCTTAAGTACTTGACTTGGAAAACTGTTTTCTTGGTGGCCATCACTTCTGCCAGATGCATAAGTGAGTTACAGGCCCTGTCAGTGGAACCTGATTTTATCTCTTTCCATAGAGATAAGGTGGTCCTCAGGACTAATAGGAAGTTTTGGCCGAAGGTGGTTTCAGATTTCCACCTTAACCAGTCTTTGTCTCTTCCTGTTTTCTTCACTGACCACTCCTTCTCTGGGGAGAGGAGGCTGCACAGTTTGGATGTGAAAAGGGCCCTTAGTTACTACATAGGCGCACCAAGGGTCACAGGTTTGACTCCTCAACTGTTCTTCACTTATGGTGAGGTGGGTGAGAAAACCTGCCACTAAGAGATCTATTGCCAGGTGGATTGTCTCTTGCATTCAATTTTGCTTTCATAAAACTAGGTGGATCACCCTAAGGCCTGAGGGCTCACTCTACCAGAGGTACAGCTGCTTCTCTGGCTGCTGCCAGGGATATTCCTATCTTAGAGATTTGTCAAGCAGCCACCTGGAAAACAGTACACACTTTTACCAAGCATTACTCTCTGGATATCCAGGCTAGGAGTGATGCTCAGTTTAACACAGCTGTGCTTCAGAGCCTATTTCCTAAGTAGGTTCTGTCCCTCCTCCATGGAGGTACTGCTTGGTAGTCTGCAATGTCAGAATACAGCAGACTTCATGTTGTTTGAAGAAAAAATTACTCACCTTAGTAATGTTGTTTCTTCTAATGGAATCTTGCTATATTCTGACCTCCCCGCCTCCCCTCTCAGAACCTTGGTTTTGGGATATTGGTGGGCAGTAACAATGTTGGCACTGGGAGGTGCCCCCCACCCTTCTTTCCACCCCTTTAGTTTGGGTGTGTGGGTGTTGTGTTTTGTTTTATTTTTGGGTTTCCTGACTTGAGTCTTTGTTTTGGGACCAAAAATCTTTTATTATATTTAGTAGCCAGCTGGCTAGTGTAAGTTTACAGTTTCCACACAGGACACCCAGTGAGTATAGCTAGAAGATCTGACGGTTTGAGTTCAAACAGCAACAGACAGAGTCTCAACCGAGCTCGAGCTCAGCGTTCCATGCCTGGCATGGAAAGTTAACTCTTTCATCTCCGGGGCAGTTCAAAGGTTGGACATCACTGCCATATGTCAGAATACAGCAAGACTCCATTAGAAGAAACAACATTACTAAGGTGAGTAATTTTTCTTATCTCCCACTGCTGAGGACGCTGGCATGAAGGACGAGAGTGCAGGCTACAGACGTGTTGGCGCATGTCTCAGTCAAGCGCCCAACGGCGTCCTTCCCTCCCCACACCGTGAGTCCCGTGCTGCCACCTGTGCATCCACAGGCGGGGGTAACAGGGCAGTGTGACAGCCCTCCCCCCCCCCACTTGGAGGAGAAGAGTGTCCTATAGGATGCTCAAGCCTTCTCCCCACAGCCGGCCCCGAGGCCCAGGCTCATTCCCAAACCTGAGTCAGTGGCATCGCGGGTGGTAGCGCTACTGCCACACTTATGGACTGGCTTTATAGAATGCCTTTTGAAGTGAAAAATTAATTTAGTTGTGCTTGTATTGATTTTATAGTCGGGAGCTATAGAAACAGAAAGGTAACCGATAAAGACTCAAAGTGCCTCCAGTCTGCCCTGGAAACCTACCATGAAACTACTGCCCTTTTGTGCCCTCATTTCCTCACTTTGACAAGCCCTTTAAAACCATCCCATCCAGCTGTGAACGCAGCAGTGCTACCTGCATTGATCAGTGTGCCCGGCAAGCTTTTCTACTTTCCGCCACCCTCTCTATAAAGAAGTACCTCCATATGTCCTTTTTTAAATTTCACCCACCAATTAAAAATGATGCCCCCTTATGTTGGACTTTTAGTCACTTGGAAAAATTTGGAGTAGTCTTCCGTATTATACCCCCTGAAAAACACTTGAGCGTCTCTGTCATATCCCACCTCTCCCTGCTTTCCTCTAGTAAGTACAGTTTTAGGCTTACCGATCTTAAGTACAAAGCTACACAGATGTTGATAGCAGAAAAAGGCTACTGGCCCATCCAGTCCGCCTACCCTAACTATTCTGTCTTGCCCTGGGGGCAATTCCCCTCTTTGTTATTGTTCCCCCCTTTTAACTATTCTTTCCTGTTATGATTATCCCTGTTGCCCCTGAGTCATCTTAGTGGCCCTCCTTTGGACTGTCTCCAGTCCATCCCTGTCCTTATTAGATGCAGGCTCGAGAAGTGAACACATTACTCGAGGTGTGGCCTCACCAGAGACCTGTAGAAAGGCACAATCCCCCCCTACTTTTGACTGGTAAAGCCCTGCCTGGTGCATCCCAGCATTCTGTTGGCTTTCCCATATGCCATATTGCATTGGAAAATGGCCTTTAAATTGTCACTGATGATTATCCCCAAGTTCCTTTCATCCTGAGATTGTTCTGCCCTCACACCATTGATCCAGTTTTCCGTTTTTGGATTCCTGTTACCAGTGTGCGTGACCTTGCATTTCTCGACATTGAATTTCAGTTTCCATATGCTTGACCATTTTTCCAGTCTGTCCACACCCCCTGTCATATTTTTACACCCTCAGCACCATACTCCCACAGAGCCTGGTGTCATCTACAATGAGATACAGGCTGTCAACAGAAGTTCTACTGTCTCTGAAAATGAATAAACATTAGGCAAGATTGTTCTCAGTAAACTCATGAATAATAATGTAGGAAAGCTTACTTCTGTCAGGTGACGTTCTGCTTGCCTCGCATTTCAGTTCCATGGTGGATGGCATCAGCTGTACCTGGTATTTTCCGATCTTAATTAATAAAAAGCTTTAGTTTCATGTTTTTCTGGTTTTTTTTGTGTGGGAGAGAGTTGTATAGTTTGTTTGATGAAGTTGCATTTGTGTGGACCGGAAGTATTTAAAAGTGTAGCTAGTTTTATTTAATCTTGGTGTGGGGTGTGTGTTTTTGCTACCTTAAGCATCTTTTGCTGGCAGCTCTAGAAACAGAAATGATCACAGGCAAAAAAATACCTACGGTCCATCTATTCTGCTCTGGTCCTACCTACTTCCACATCGCGTATTACTGGGCTGGCTTAGCCTGAACCTCCTAATAGCAACTCTGTCCATTTAGTAGTTTTACCTTTTCGTACCTCCCCTACTTCTACTACCATCAGCCCTTATATCTGCCCCACCATGCCTTGAATCCCTGCAACATCTTTCCCTCAACTACTTTCCTTGGCAAGCTGTTCTGTGTGTACCACCCTCTCCATGAAGAAGTACTTCCTCACATGTCTCCTGAACTTACTCCCAGCCAGTTTGTATCCATGCCCCCGGTGCAGGTCCCTTCACTGCGCTTGGACAATTGTTGACAACCTACTATGTTGATCCTATCCTTCCCTGCATACCGTGTATCATTTTTGTGGCCCTCCTCTGTACTGTTTCTAGGCATTTTCTGTCTTTCTTAATATGAGGGTTCCAAAACTGCACACCACACTCTTGGTGTGGCCTTACCAAGGATCTGTAGAGAGGCTGGATTCCCTCTTGCCTCCTACTGGTGAAGCCTCTACTAGTGCAGCCCAGCATCATGCTGGTCTTAGCATATGCCTTCTTGCACTGAACTGATGTCTTGACATTCTTGCTAGTAATTAATCCAAGGTCCCTGTCCTCTGCTATTTGACCCAGTCCAACACCTCTTATCCCATACTCTGTTTTGGGGTTCTTTTTGACAGTAGATGTAACCTTGCATTTTTTTCGCATTGAATTTGAGCTGCCAGACCTTGGGCCATTTTTCCAGCCTCTGCTGGTCCCGTCTCATTACCCTAATCCCCTCCTCCTTGTCTGCTGTATGATATATGTATTTTTTTGTCATTAGCAAATCAACTAAAATTGTCATGTATGTCCTCTCCTATGTCAGAGATGAACATTTTAACATATGAACAGGGATTGGGGCAATTAAGGGGCCATTTTTGAGGCATCTAAGTTATGCATGAGAACGGTAACAAAAAGAACAGGCTCAGCAGACCATTATGGTTCTCAGCAAGAGTCCAGGAAGCAATGAGGGCAAAGAAAAATGGCCTTCTACAGGTATAAAGAAAAGCAGGGGGAGGAAGAATGCATAGACTACATACTGAAAAGTAGTGGGGCAAAGAGGGCAGTTAGGGAGGCAAAAACAGACACAGAGCTGCATGTTGCAGAGAGGAAGTTAAGAGTAGAGAAAAACAGTTGTTCCGATATAGTAGGCAAAAGGAAGAAAGGAGGGTGAATTATAAGGTTAGCAGGGGGAGGGTGATAGAGGAGGACGGCCAAAAGGTCGCTGTCTTTTATGATTACTTTTTTTGTACTTATATTTTATTGATGTTGTACAATTCAATACAAGCATTTACTTTCTGACGTGGATAGCAGACAGCAGTCACATTTGGAATACATCATGCAATGGCAGGATTTGATGCACCCCAGAACTTTGTTACATCATATGAGGGAGTCCAATATAGAAGTCTCCAAAGAGATAGAATACATTCCTCTAGCATAAACTGCCAAGGACAGAACAAAGCCTATGCCCCTTTTGGAAGCATAAAGGAGAAATTGTACATTGACTTTGCATGGATTTAGAGGTCTCTGCCATAACACTTATGCAACATACATTGGACGTTGAGAGATCCTGCTCCTGAACTTAGCAAAAAACGTTACTTAAATTGCTGTATATAATCAGACTTGAACCTTATACAACAAGAGAAAGAACACGTTGAGGTTCAAATAATACTCTAACTAGGATTTTCAAATAAGAAGGCTACCCATATGACACTTAATTCAGCTAGTTGCACATGGTATTCTAGTCCATTTAAAAGAGTTCCAGGATATGTCCTTCTGTGACAGGGAGATCCTGCCTCTCTTGAGGACCTACCTTTTCTTAAATCTGTTGCAACAGTTCTTTCATTTCTTAGCCTAATCTGTCCTTTACAATTTCTAGTCCATAAGGTTGGCCACCTATGGGCGCCCCTCTCCCCCTTCTTGACTATGCTATAGAGTCCTCTTTAATTTTCCTTTTCCCTCTCAGGTCCTCGCACACGGAGGTTATTGTGGTGACCTCCGAGCTGATGTAAAACAACAGGCTGCATTCCTCATTGTTGGATTTAGTATGCAATAGCACTGTCATAAAATACCTTGTTGTATATGCCTTATGTGTATGAAACCTGTAAATGTTGAAAATACCACGGCTCTAGGTGTTTTTGATAAAGGTAAAAAGTTACTAGGGGACTGTATTATAAAAATTAAGTTACCAGGGTAGAGATATCAGAAACCCCCTCATTGTGTTATTTAAAATGCATGTAAATTACAGATTGTTTGAGAAGCTCTTTGGCACCATGCATTCCTGCTTTAAGCTGAACCAGCCTAAAATTTCATGGTGATTTGCATATACATCCCATGATGCTTTACTTTATGGGGATATGTGTGATTTTTGTATTTCTTTGAAAGTTAGCTTTATTGCCAGTGCCCTTTGGGGTAACCCTTGCTTCAGTGCTTCTGCACTGAGGTTCTTTGTCTTTAGCTTACGTTTTTTGATTTTTATTTGAGCTCCCCATCACCCAGACACACAAGACGAACATAGGGGATAGTTCATTTCCTCAGAAAAGATAGCTGAGTAGATCAGTGGATTAACTAACAAAGTGCAGAGGAAGAACGTGCATAGTGTGTTGCTGCAAACTGATGAATGGAAGAAGGGATATACCATTGCTTAAAGAGGACCTTCACCAGTCCTTTTGACTTTCATGCATAAATTACCCCTTCTTGCATTGATTCTTTAATTGTATTTCATGACTGTCTGCTGCAGTTAGTTGTTGCATTCTGAGCTGCTAAAAACTACAGGGTGTACCAGGGCTTCTATAGCAAGCCTGGTGTTTCTGTGTGGACCTAGGGTTGTACTGCTGACATCACTGTAGGGCAGAGTCAATTTCACACACAAAAAAAAACATACTGACATGGCATTTGGATTTTGGCATAATGCATTGCTACCAGGGTGTCTTAGGGGAGGGGGAACACAGTATGTACACTGAGTACTGGTAGGTTTGTAGCATTGTTGCAGCTGCGTGGTACTGCACAGTGTGAGTCACTCCTCTGTCTTACAATGATGTCATCAGGAGCTAGGAGCCCAGCAGCTGAACAGCAATGGCAAGTGCATCAGGGCTCAAAAAACAATCCAAATTATGGCAGGCAGAGTAAACCCTGGCCAAAAATAACAAATGCACACACCTTTTCAGGTCTAGTACTGCATATAATGACTACAAGCTGTAACTTTTTGGACCATCACAGAAGTTCGTCTTTAAGGTTATCCCCTGTGGTCACTAAGGAAAGTGAATTACCTGCAGTTCTGTAAAGAATTTTGCTTTATTTATTTTAGAGTTTATTATTTTATCCTGACTTTTAAAGAAAATAAAACCACACTGCGGTGTGTTGCACAAATCTACTGTTGTCTGCGTTATCCTTCACCCACACCCGGCCACACCCACTGACTTCATAAACTCACTGTCCGTGGTGGTGGGAAAAAAAGAAAAAGATTGCCAGGAGGATTACCAGTTTCCAACTGCATCATGGCAGGTCGACATCTTACCTTTTGAAACCCGTCTTCTGAGCAGGTTGCTTTTAAAACAGTTTTTAACAAGTAAATATAAACAAAACTAGTAAATATAGGTCCAAACAGAACTGTCCCACAGCCTCTATGCTGTCGGAGAAAGAAATACAGTTATACCTCTTAGCATACCAGTTGCTTATGCCTTCAATTCAGATTCAGAACTTTCTTGACAGGCAGCAAACTCCCTTGCAGTGTTAGCTGCTAGTTTCTTGCCTCCATACATAATTTTAAGATGAGCAGGCATCATTAAAATGTGTTGTGCTTCAGGGCTACGGAGCTGAGCCCAGACCCCATTGAACGCTTTGCACTTGGCTCTGGTGACATAGCTCAAATCAGGAAAGATTCGAACCGGCACTCCATTCCACTTCAGCTCAGCTGCTCTTCTTGCTGTATGTAGAAGCTTGTCTGTCTCCAAGGAGTCCACTAAAACCACCATAATGGTTCTGGATGGTGGATCAGTTCCCACAGCATGTTGCGGGGTAATTTGATAAGCTTTTCGGTCATGGAAAGAGTCTAGCTGTAGTTTTTCCTCCAACCATTGCCGGATAAAGGCTTTAAGGTCTCCTTCTTCAGCTCTTTCTGGCAAGCTGACTATTCAGAGATGTTGCGCCCAAGCTTGATTTTCTAACTGTTCCAACCGCAATCAGAGCACTACATTCTCTTTCATTACCTTCGCAGCCGTGGTGAGTGCCCGATTAGCGGTATCTACTGCAGACTTGGCCTCCTCTTGGACCCTGGATACTTTGGTGTCTAAAATGGTGAGTGTGCTCACCAGAGATTCAATTTTGGTGTCCATGCTCTGGATAGCCTTTAATAAAGCTGCATTTGTTGGTTGTGTCGGATCTGCACTTTGGGCTTGGGATTGCTGATCTCCATTCCCCGATGGCGGTGGTGTCTTCTGGCAGGCCCCTTCTCTTGCTGTAGCTGCTCTGGTATGCCAACCCGTACTTGCAAATTATAGGGTATGTACTCGACGTAGTTTTATGTATTAAATTTAAATCTGCAAGCAAAAGTGCAATTTTCCTGTAGGAAAAATATTTTTTAAAGCTTTTTTGCTGGTCAGGCTGCAGAGCGCCTCTCTCACATGTCTGTTCAGCAGTAAGCTCCGCCCCCAATTTTTATAATTACTTTAACTCAGTTTTTACTAAGGTGAATGGTGGACCCTTGCCAGACAGTGGCATCAAAGCAGCCACAAGGAGGTCCCAGAGATGAGGCAGTCAATATTTGCAAGCAAAAAGGATCCAGAAAGGTCCTGGCAGCACTAAAAGTAGATAAAGCCCTGGGACCAGATGGGTTGTATCTGTGGTTACTAGGGGAGCTGGCAGCAGAACTGGCTGGCCCCGTGGTAGGTCTGTTCAACAGCTCTCTGAGGACAGGGGTAGTTCTGAAGGATTCGAGGGCGGTGGACATAGTCTGCTTCATTGGGGGGCAAGGAACATATGGGGAACTACAGACCTGTCAGTCTTACCTCTGTTAGAGGGACGCTGATGGAGTCAATGGTCAAAGAGGACCTTGTGGACTACCTGGAGAACAACGGACTCCAGGATAGTAAACAGCACAGATTCATGGCAGGGAGGTCTTGTTAGACTAACCTGATAGATCTTCCTGGACATAAGTCTTCACCACTCATTCACACTATTGGGAACTGCGCCGGAGGCACCAGGACCCATCGGGGAGCAAACATTTTGCTGGAGAATTACGACACCAGAGGATAAACGCGAGGAACACGAGCGCCCATGAGCACTAGCTAAGCGGCAATGACTATCTTGGCGTCGACCCTCCAACCGCCTCAGTTCCTTTTTCCCGCCCGTCAGTGCGCTTCAGTAACAACGCCGCTCGCCTGTCGGGAGTCAAACATCAAACTAGCAGCATAGTTTTCAGTTTATTTTTTGTAGTATTATCTCGATATAGTATCGCTAAGTTTATTCTATTTTAATATACAATAAAAGTCTCAGCCTGCTTGGCCGGAGTCGACCATGAAACAGGTCAGGTGGCGGTAGGGAACTTCGTGTGAAAACTGTTCAGTCAGTCGGGCTGGGTCGGTCGCCTCCTTCTCCCGAGCAGAGGTCCGACAATGGTCAGTCAATGCCGGGATGGGCGGTCCCCGGGCATAAAACAAGCGGTCGCATTCTCGGCACCGTTCGGCCTCGACTCTTCTTGACCCACAGGTCTAAAAGAGAAGGTCATCACTCGAGGTCGCCAGCTGATATGTCTGCGCATCGACGCCTGTTATACGTGGCTAGTTGCCGGTCTCCTGCTCGAATCGCCACTTCTGCTTCGGTAGCCGCCGTCTTGACATCGGAGTCCTACCCGCCTATTGGTAGGTCTTCAGATGAGCAGTTTCATCAATGGGCCGCTCTTATGGAGCATTGGGCTCGGAGGTTGGTTCTGCTACCTGGCTCGGTTGCCCGTAGGCCTTCGGGCTTGTCGGGCGACCAGGTAGGGTGGTTGGACTTTCCTGGTCGCGCGGCATCTTCCTCGGTGCCGACGACTCCGCGCTTGGGTGTTTCCCCCCTTCACATGGCTGCGGCGCAGGGGGCCACACCGATGCCCTTATCTCCTGTTATTTTCCCTTCTAACCATGTTTCTCAGGGTCCTGGGATGGTTTCGGCGCTTTCCGCGGCGTCACGGGGCTTGTCGGCGCCGTTTTCGGCGTCGCGGGGCTTGTTGGCACCGTCCGCAGTGCCGTGTGCCTTCTCGGTGCTGTCTTCGGCGCTGTGTGCCTTCTCGGCACCGTCTTCAGCACCGTCCGTGCCGCCGGGTGGCTTCTCGGCGCCGCGCTGTTCTTCAGCGCCGTTTTCAGTCCCATTTGCCTCCTCGGCGCCGGGAGCTCTCGAGGACTCCTCTTTCCTCTCAATTCTTCCTTCCTCTTCTGTATTTCACTCCTTTCCTGTCCAAACAGTCCTCCCTGGACTATCAGGAGATAGCGTTGAGCCTGACCCAGACCCTTGGTTGGGTGATGAAGTAGACTAAGCAGGATCTTTCACTGCTACAGAGCCTGTGGTCAGGACCTGTCCTTTAAGTCTCTGTTGAAGAACCTGAGCTCCACTCTTTCTCTCCAGACTACAGACATCGATCCTGGGAAGCGGTTAAGACTCCAATATCTTCATGCTCGGAGATCCCTACGGATTGACTCCTCCGATTCAACCTTCCTTGAGGCGCTGTCTCAAATGGTATGGAATAATCCTGCTCTTACCCCTTCGTGGCTAAATCCATTGATAGGAAATATTCAGCCCCAAGGATCATCCCATTTTGGCATCTCAAGCCTTCTACGGATCCTATTGTAGTCCTGGCAGAGAATGATAAGAAGTCGTTCTTCCTCAAGCTACTACAGCTCGACCTATTAACAAAGAGTCTCATAAGATTGATACATTAGGTAAGAGAGTCTTTGCTGCGTCCCACTTTAAGTATGCTGTGCCAGTTACCAGGGCTATTTTTCTCAGTATGAGTATATCCTGGGCACTCTATCAAGCAAATGGTTGAAGCTCTTCGGACTCGGACTCTAAGTTAGAGCTTCTTCTGACCATTACCAGAGGTATTGAATCTAATAACCAACAGGTCAAAGCAGCCATGGATGCTTTCGCACTGCTTCTCATTCAGCAGCGCTGGTATTTTGTACTCGCGTCACTCCTGGCTGCGTGCCGGGCTTCACGAATAATGCACAGCAGCAGGTGATGGCGTTGCCTTCGGCGGCTCGTTCTTTTGGTCCTCAGGTAGAGCAAGCTCTAGAGGCTACTCAGAAGACTAGGTCGGCCATTAAGCTGGCTCGGCCCCTCCTACCCTCTCGGGGGCATGTCGGTAGCGTCAGTTTCCTGATCGTCAGTCCTTCGAGGCAGGGGCAGAGGAAGTTCCATAAGAACCAACCTGCCCAACCTCAAAAGAAGACGCAACAGAGCGCAAGGGCCAAGCCCCAGCGCTACCTTATGAGTTGCGGCCCAGGTTCCATCTCCACTGCCCGAGGTGGACTTTTCCTCTCCGGTGGGAGGTCGTCTGATGCACTTCTACAACCAGTGGAAGTCCATAACCTCAGACAAATGGGTCCTTCGGATAATTCGCGAGGGGTATTCTCTCAATTTTCTGGAGACTCCTCCGAATCGTCCTCCCAAACGACAACCCAGGCTGTCAATCCTTCAGTCAGACCTTCTCGCCGCTGAGATCCAGGGCCTTCTGAACAACAGGGCAGTAGAACTTGTGCCTCTGCATCAGCGAAACACAGGGTTCTACTCTCACTACTTTCTGGTTCCAAAGAAGTCCGGGGGTATGCGCCCCATTCTAGACCTCAGAAAGCTAAACAAATTTCTCCCAAGGGAGAAATTCAAAATGATTTCTTTAGGAACCCTGTTACCTTTGCTTCATCAACACGACTGGCTAGCCTCCCTGGACATGCAGGACACTTACCAGCACATTCCTGTTCACCGAGGCATCACAAATTCCTGAGGTTTGTGGCTCTGGGTCAACACTATCAGTTCAGAGTCCTGCCCTTTGGGCTATCCTCGGCGCCTGAGTCTTTACAAAGTGTTGTGCAGTTCTCTGCGCATCTCAGGAAGCTCGGAATCAGTGTTTCCCTACATGGACGACTGGCTCCTAGCAAGCCCTTCCAGACAGGGGACCCTGGAAGCCGTTCAGACGGCCTCTCGCCTTCTTACGTCCATGGGAGTTGAATCTAAAGAAGTCACAGTTGCAGCCCTCCCAGAGACTCCTTTTCATAGGGACTCTACTGGACACCTCTTGCGTGAAGGCTTTCCTTCCAGAGGACAGAAGGCTCGATATCCTTCAGATGACCCGTTACATTGGGGAGAACAGATCAGTTACAGCTCTCTCAATGCAGTGTATGTTAGGCCTCATGGCATCCTCAGTGTTCACTGTACCCCTAGCTCGGCTACACATGAGAACCACCCAATGGATGCTCAGTGGTCCCCAACCACTCACCCACAGTCTTATCCCATCAAGGTGACAGAACCCTTACAGAGGTCTCTCACCTGGTGGTCTCAAGAGAGCAATCTCCTGGAAGGATTTCCCTTTGCTCCTCTGGATCATCAAATCTCCATCACCACAGACGCATTGCTAATGGGATGGGGAGCCCATTGTCGCTCTCTCCACACTCAAGGTGTATGGACTCAACTCAGGCCCAGCTTCACATAAATGTCCTAGAGATGAGAGCCGTCCTTTATGCAGTCCGGGCTTTGAAGGACATCCTCTGTCACAGAACATTCTCCTTCAAGCGGACAACAAAGCTGTGATGTATTACATCAACAAGCAGAGGCGGTGCTCACTCTTACCCCTTATGCAGGGAAGCGATGAGGGTGTGGGAATGGTGCTTGGAACACAGATCTCTAATTCAAGCGGTCTACCTGCCAGGTGTACAAAACGACTTGGCGGACCGTCTCAGCAGAACAGAGGCAGATCCTCCGGAGTGGTCTCTCGACTCAACCATAGTTCAATCACTATTCGAAGAGTGGGGAACTCCAGACCTGGACCTTTTTGCATCCCCACTCAGCGCAAAACTGCCTCTCTTCTGCTCCAGAAATCCAGGGCCTGGCATTTTCTGTCAGGATGCGTTCAGGCTGCAGTGGACAAAACGCTTTCTTTACGCCTTTCCGCCTCTTCCTCTAATTCAGAGAGTACTTCTCAAATTTGAGTCCCAGGGGACCAAGATGATTCTCATTGCCCCCTCTTGGCCTCGACAACTATGGTTTCCTCTACTCAACAATATGTTGGCAGCCCCTTCGAGACCACTACCCCTGCAGATGAACCTGTTGACTCAGGGTCCGGTGGTCCATCCCAACCTGAGATCGCTTCACCTTCACGCTTGGCTCCTGAAGAGGTAGAAGTGAACCGGTTCAATGTCTCTCGAAGAGTTTCAGACATTCTTCTGGCTGCTCGGAAGCCAGCTACTCGGAAAACTTACACGTCTAAGTGGAAGCATTTTTCGCTCTGGTGTGCAAAGTCCTCTTGGAATCCCTTTTCCTGTCCACCAGACAAGGTTTTGGAATACCTTTTGGACCTCTCAAATTCAGGTCTTCAGTACTCTACAGTCAAAGTTCACCTTAGTGCCATTTCAGCATATCATGAGCCGTTTTCTTCTTTATCTGTGGCTCAGTTACCTATGGTTAAGAGATTTCTTAAAGGAATTCTGCATACCAGACCCCCTATAAGACGTCCGGTTGCAGCCTGGGACATTAACCTTGTGCTAGACATGCTCACTCGGAAACCTTTCGAACCTCTGGCTACCTGTGAGCTAAAATTTCTCACCTGGAAGGCAGCCTTCCTAGTGGCCATTACCTCAGCCCAGGGTCTCTGAGATACATGCCCTGGTTACGGACCCTCCGTATACTGTGTTCCATAAGGACAAAGTAGTTCTTCGCACTCATCCTAAATTTCTTCCCAAGGTTGTGTCGGAATTCCATCTAAACCAACCTTTGGTCCTTCCCTCTTACTTTGCGGACTTCCAAAATGAAGGGGCGATCTCTTCATTCCTTGGATGTTAAGAGAGCCTTGTGTTTCTATCTAGATAGAACCAAGGATTTTCATAAACCAACAACTGTTTGTTTCCTTCAAGCGGGACCCGACTGGGTCAACCTGTCGCTATCAGATGCATCTCATCGTAGGCTAGTGGCATGTCTTCGACATTGCTATTCCATGGCACAGGTTAAATTGGAAGGTAGGGTTCACTCACTCTACCAGAGTGGTGTGGCATCCTAGCAGAAATTACATGATGTTCAGTTGCAGACATCTGCAATGCCGCCACCTGGAGCTCAGTGCATACCTCCGTTAAGCATTATGCACTGGATGTTCATGCCAGGCGACATTCCACCTCGGCAGAACTATCCTTAATGGACTTCTGTCAGAAAGCGTGAGCTCTTGGTCTTCGGCCGCCCTCTCGGGATTATTAGCTCGGTACTCTCCCAATAGTGTGAATGAGTGGTGGAGACTTATATCCAGGAAGATATGAAAATTACGTACCTACCGTAATTCTTGATCTTCTTGGACGAGTCTCCACCACTCATTCACACGCCCACCCTCCATCCCCGAGCTCACCGCTGTGTTGGTCTTCACTCCCTCAGATCTTTAGGCCGTGAAGACTTCTTTGTTGACCCTTCTTACACGGGTCGCCAGGACTATCTTATGTCCGGTCTTCAGGTTAGGTTACTCTTTACGTTAGTTGCGCTACCTCCTTGTTAAAAAGGTACTGGGCGGTTGGAGGTCGGCCTTGAATAGTCATTGCAGCGAGCTGAGTATGATGGCGCCATCTCTGGTGCGACCCTCTAGCAAAAAGTTTGCTGCCGATGGGTCCTGGTGCCTCCGGCGCAGTTCCCAATAGTGTGAATGAGTGGTGGAGACTCATCCAAGAAGATCAAGAATTACGGTAGGTACGTAATTTTCATTTTTCTTTGACTGGGTGAAGAGGGAATTTGGATAGGACCACGCTGTGGATTTGCCCTACTTCAGCTTCAGCAAGGCTTACAACTCAGTGCCTCACAGACGTTTGCTGAAGAAGATGGAGGATCTGGGTGCGGCTAAGGTCATAGTAAACTGGGTAGGTAGGTAACTGGCTAAAGGGGAGGCAGAAGAGGGTTGTAGTCAACATGGTCAAGTCAACAGAGAGGGAGGTCATATGCGGGGTACCATAGGGATCTGTTTGTTTTGGAACTGGTTCTCTTCAACATGTTCATTAACAATATTGGTGAGGGTATGTGTGTGTCTCTTAGCAGATGACACTGAGGTCTGTGGGAGGGGGGATAGTGACAAGGGAATTGTTTGTGATTGTGTGAAGCGCCTTGATAATTTGAAAGGCACTCAATAAATAATTATTATTATTATTATCAGACAAATACAGAATGACATGTACGAAAGCTAGAGGGTGGTGTAAGTTTCGCTTCTGTAAAAAAGCTTCCAGCTTAGTGTGCTATACCTGGTTAAACAACTAAATAAAAAAAAAAAATTTTGGCAGTTGAAATGGTATGCCAAAAAGTGCAAGGATATGCAACTAGGGAGCAAGAACTCCAGGACAGAGTACTGGATGGGTGGCATGAGACTTGCTACTACGGCTGAGGAATGGAACTTTGGAGTCATCATTAGTGACTCCCTCAAGCAATTGAGTCAGTGCAACAAAGCATATAGCAAAGCAAGTAGGATGCTGGTATATATCAGGAGGGGTATTGATAGCAGAAGGGGAGAGGTAATGTTTCACCTATATAGATCCTTAGTGAGGCCACACATGGAGTACTGCACCCAGTTCTGGAGTCCTCACCTTAGGAAGTATAGTGATAGGCTGGAGATGGTAAAGCAGAGGGTAATAAAAATAACTCTGGTCCAACAGGGCAGGTCCTGTGAGGAGCACCTCAATGCACTGAACATGTCCTCTCTGGAGATCAGAAGGGAGAGGGGAGATATGACTGAGACTTTAAGTTCCTAAAAGGAATTAATAAGGTGAACTGCGGGGAAATATTTAGCTTGAACACTAGTTTAAACCCCAGGAAATCTTACTGTATTCTGACTTATGCAGCATTGTCCTTCCTTTGTACAGCCCTGGGGCCGAAATGATTAACCAAACCTATGCTAATGATGGAACGTTAGGCTCGAGCTCGGTTTTCAAACCACTGTCCCTGATCAACATTCTGTAACCGCCAGATTCTTTACTCCTCTTCGCTAATTACAGATGCCTCGGAGAGCTCTCCTTTCAAACACCATGAAGTCTTGCTATATTATAACAATAGCAGTCAGCCACTGCAGCTGAACTGCCCGGAGAGGAAGGTGCTCAGAAGATCTGAGTTCTCACCTTCAGGCGCTGTGCCCAAAAACTCTATCTGGCAGTTTCAAATGAAACTGTCAGATTCTTTACTCGCTTCACTGAACAGTCGCTCCGGAGATCGGCTCCTTCAGCTCGGTTCATTCTCGGTTCAAGCGAGTATTTTTTGATTCATTTGAACGGCAAAGTTATTATTTTACCGCATTTGGTTTTAAAGCTCTATCTGGTAACGTAAGTACAAAAATTTAAGTCTGTGTGGAAAATTAATTATCGGTTCGGTTTTGAACCGATCGGTTGAATTTTCTGTATTTTAAAAGTGTACAGTGGGTTTTAGTGCGGTTCCCGGTTCTTATGGGTTCTAAAAAACCCGAATTATAACGTTTTTCAAATACCGTGACACGGTTAGGAACCGATAAGGGTGTCTTGCCTGGCACTGCCATCAAAAGGGCAAGTTTGGTTAGGCTGGCATTATGTCTGAGAAACCCAAAAGAAAACCGGGCCACTGGGTTTCAACACTGTGATGTCTGTGGGGAGCCTTTGCCAAGGCTGACCACACCACTGTGTTTATTGTCTGGGGCTGACCACCTCCTGTCAGACTGCCAGGTGTGTAAAATTTCCTGCAGCCACCCTGGAGAAGAGATTGGGCGGCTCAGGGGCGAGGGCCAAGTCCGCTGACCCGGATGGCCAGCCAGGATGTCCACTGGACCAGAGGGAGTGCCCTCTGACCAGGGCGAGACTTCCTCGGGCAAAAGGAAGGCTGGTTCAGAGGAACCAGTCCCAAGTAAAAAGACAAGGAAATCAGTAGGTCTGGAGTCCAAAATTGTGTCTCCAACTGCTGCAGAGATAGCTAAAGCCATTCAGATTGTCCAGTCACTGTCTCGGGGATCTGTAGAACCACCAACAGCTGGTAAAAGGTTGGTTCGTTCAGTCCCAGTGGTTCAGGATTTTGAAGTTGAGATTTTATGAACCACAGGAGGGGAGGAATTTGATCATTATATGTGTGGCTGGGGGTCTGGGCGTGCCCATTGAACAGACATTTCTCCAGACAGACCTTTAGAATCTCCTCCTATTCTGTCTGAGTCCCTTCTTTCTTTATTTTTACAAAAGGTTGCAGAAACCCTCCAGCTTCCTTTAGAGGAGGCTGTGGATGAGCAAGAGGAGCCTGATTATGTGGAAATGATGGATATTCCAGAGTCTAGGAGGTTGTCTATTCCTTTGCATAAGTCATTTAGGAAGCAAACAACAAAGATTTTAAAATCCTCATTCTGTCCCTCCTGTAGATAAAAAATGGACAGAAGGTATACTTTGTCAGGCTCGGATACAGACTTCCTTACTGAGCAGTGTAGTCATGTAGGTGTGGTACAAGCTGCAGCCTGTGACAAGGCTAATATTCCTCTGGCCTCACATCCTCCTGATAAGGATTCCAGGAAGATTGATGCCATGGCGAAGAAACAGTATATGGCAGCTTCTTTGGGGCTCAGGCAGGCAAATTATATGGCTTATGTAGCTAGATATCAGAAATCTAGGTGGGACACAGTATTGCAGTTAGCCAAGCAGGCCCACGGACAGCTGGCTAGCGAGTTGGAACAGGTGGCTGCTGATGGCATTGAAGCCTCTCAAGTTCAATTTCATACTGCTGTTGATGTTAATGATGTTTCTTCTAGGGTCATGGCCACTTCTGTAGCTTCCCGTAGGTTGGCATGGCTCAGATGCACTAATCTGTCCCAAGATACCCAGTCAAAGGCTATGGATTTTCCTGTAGTGGGAAATTCTCTTTTGGGAACAAACAGAAAACTATATGAAAAGATGGATGAATACAGAACTACCTACAAAAGTGCCCAGGCTAAGGAGAAGCATGCCATGCCACAAAGGCATGCTCCCAGAGGTAAGGGGCAGGCCTTTTTCAGGCCTTTTACCAATTTCAAGCCTCCTCTGCTGTCTGCAGAGGGTTTCTTCAGAGGCAGGGGTGAGCGAGGCTCAGTAGACCGTCCCCTCCCCTCAACCTAAGGCTGCTGCAAGCAGGCACCCTGATGGGGTGCCCAGGGCCGATTCTCCTGTACCAGTGGGGGCAGGTTGGCCTATTTCAGCGGAACTGGCTGTCCCTAACTACTGGACAGATGGGTTCTGGAGGTAATAGGCCAGGGTCTGGTTCTCAGCTTCAAACACTTTCCAAAGATGAGAGCCAGGCATTTTCCACCTGCAAATCCTTCGAAGCCCTTGCTTTGGAAGCAGAGGTTTCTGCTCTGCTGGACTGCAAAGCAGTGGAAGGGTTCCTCGTTGCCATCAGGGCAAGGGGCTTTATTCAAGATACTTTCTTACCCCAAAAAAGACAGGAGAATGGCGGCCCATTCTAGATTTAAGATACTTGAACAAGCATCTGTTGAAACCAAAGTTCAAAATGTTGACTCTGGCAATGATATTGCCTTCCCTAAGGCCAGGGGACTGGCTAGCTTCCCTGGACCTCAGGATGCCTATTTTCACGTTCTGATCAGGCCTTCTCACCGAAAGTACCTCAGGTTCGAACTGCCCTCAGGCCACTACCAGTTCAGGGCAATGCCCTTGACCTTACCTCTGCGCCAGGGTATTCACAAAATGTCTCGCTGTAGTAGTGGCTCGCTTAAGAAGGCAAGGGGTTGCTGTGTTTCCCTACCTGGACGACTAGCTCATTGTGGGTCAGTCTCCAGGTCAGGTGAAATCCCACTTGCAAGTCACCCAGCAGCTTCTCACTTCCTGGGATTCCTGCTAAACTTACAAAGTCAGTTCTGGAACCAGTTCAGGTCCTAACTTTCATAGCATGAATTGAACTCAGGTTAGCCAGGGCTTTTCTTCCCTCGGAAAGGGTGGACAGACTCATCGCCCTGGCATCCTTCTTTACCCTGCAGGGTCTCTCGACCAGCAAGGCATTTTCTGCAACTCCTCGGCACGTGGCTGCTTCCACAGCTGTCGTGCAGGGAGCAAGATTCCAGATGAGGACATTCAGTTCCATTTGAGGGCCTATTGGTCTCAAAGGAAGGACCCCTACCAAGTTGGTCCCAGTTACTCAAACTCTGATCCTAGCCCTCCACTGGTGGCAGGTCCAGAGCAATTTAAG
The DNA here is from genome assembly GCA_016271365.2 of Neoceratodus forsteri. Classification (NCBI taxonomy): domain Eukaryota; kingdom Metazoa; phylum Chordata; order Ceratodontiformes; family Ceratodontidae; genus Neoceratodus; species Neoceratodus forsteri. Next base: position 1,819,567,451 of record CM057449.1, on the reverse strand, counting down.
ACAGGGGTTCCCTTCATTCCCATTTCTCACTCCGCACCCTCACCACGGATGCCTCCCTGTTGGGGTGGGGGCTCACCTGGGTGACCTTGCCACTCAGGGTATGGTCTCCTCAGGAGTCTCTGCTCCACATCAATCTTTTGGAACTCAGAGCTGTCTTTTTAGCTCTTTGGGTGTTTCAGATTCTTTCCAGAACAAAGTGGTTCAAGTCAGGACAGACAATACCACCACAATGTGGTACATCAACAAGCAGGGGCACTTCGGTCTTCAGCCTTGTGCACAAGCAATGAAGTTGTGGTCTCTGGCTTACTCCTGAACACCTCCCTGACAGCAGTTCATCTCCCAGGGAAGGACAATGTCCGGCAGGCGCCCTCAGCAGAATTTCTCAGGGCCATCACGAATGGGCTCTGAATCCACAAGTGCTGGGGTCTGTCTTTGCCAGGATGGGGCACTCCTCAGATAGATCTTTTCGCAGCCCCAGACAACCACCAACTTCCTCTTTTCTGTTGCAGACCTCCAGTTCTGGGCTCAGTCCTCTGGAGCCTTTCTGTTGGACTGGAAAGGGAAGTTCCTGTAGCCTTTCCCCCTTTCCTCTCCTTTTCAGGGTACTAGTAAAAATCAGATCTCAACCTTGCAGAGTGATTCTGATTGCCCCAGATTGGGCCAGACAGCCCTGGTACCCTCTGCTCCTGTCCTTGGCAGTCCACCCTGCCCTGAGCCTGCCCAGAGTCCACGACTTACTGGCCTGTGCACAGGGGAGAGTGTGGTATCCGGACCTCAAATCCCTCCACCTCAAGGCTTGGCTCTTGAGGGAGCTAAATTGCTGACTTACACCTTTCTCAAGGTGTCATGGATATTTTAAAGGCTGCAAGGAAGCCTTCCACTAGGGCCACTTATAATTCTAAGTGGAAGAGGTTTTCCATCTGGTGCTCTGAGGCAGATTATCCCAGAATTTGCTGATCTTCCCATTCTACTGGACTATTTGGTCCATCTGAATTCCCTAGGCCTTAGACCAGCTACCTGAAGGTTCATCTGGCAGCTGTCTCTGCTTTTGTGTCAGCAGGAAGCCTGCCTCCTTTCTTCTCACCGGTGTTCTCCAAGTTTTTAAAGGGTTGCTTCATACTAACCCTCATTTTGGGAACCAGCTCCCGCCTGGGACCTGAATATTTGCATTGCTCAGTTAATGCAACCCCCCTTTGAGCCTCTGTCTTCTGCAGAGCTCAAGTATTTAACTTGGAAAACCGTTTTCTTAGTAGCTATCACCTCTGCCAGACGCATAAGTGAGCTACAGGCCCTGTCAGTGGAAGAAGATTTTATCTCTTTCCATAGAGATAAGGTAGTCCTTAGGACTAATAGAAAGTTTTTGCCTAAGGTGGTTTCTGATTTCCACCTGAATCAATCTATCTCTCTCCCAGTATTTTCACTAAGCATTCTTCCTCAGGTGAGAGGAGACTGCACAGCCTGGATGTCAAAAGAGCCTTAAGCTACTATTTAGAGGCGCACCAGAGGTCATAGGTTGAATCCTCAACTCTTTCTTACCTATGGCGAGGTTGGCAAGGGAAACCTGCCACTAAGAGAACAGTTGCAAGGTGGATTGTTTCTTGTATCCAATTCTGTTATCAGAAACTGGGTAGAGTACCCCCTCAAGATTGAGGCCCACTCCACAGGGGTACAGCTGCGTCTCTAGCGGCTGCTAGAGACATCCCATTCTGGAGATTTGTCAAGCTGCTACCTGGAAGACAGTTCACACCTTTACCAAGCATTATTCCTGGATGTCCAGTCCAGGAGAGATGCTCGGTTTGGCACAACTGTGCTTCAGAGCCTATTTCCTAAGTAGGTTCTGACCCTCCTCCATGGAGGTACTGCTGTAATCTGCTATTGTTATAATATAGCAAGACTTCATGGTGTTTGAAGAAAAATTACTCACCTTAGTAATTGCTTTTCTTCTCATGGAGTCTTGCTATAATCTAACCACCCTCCCTCCTGCCCCTCTCAGAACTTCTACTTGGGTAGGGGTGGCGAATGGTGCAAGCACTGTGTCATGCCATTGTAGTTTTTCCTTACCCTCTTTTCCTTTGGGTTAGGGATCTAGATTGTTTCATTTAGGTTATTTATATTGCCCCTTCCTGGACTTGAGTCTTTGGGGAAGGGGTTCATATTGCTTGTCAAGGGTGGTAAAACGAACCATACCATCAATTTTTGTTATTATGGCTCTGAGTGTTTCTTTGTTCTTTATATTGTTGTTATTACTACTAGTAGGTAGCCATGGGCTAGTGTGTAGTTTTTCCACACAGACTTTCCGTCCTTTGATGTTAGCTTGTAAAGATCTGACAGTTTCATTTGAAACTGCCAGATGAAACTTTGGGCACAGCGCCTCACGCTGTAGAACTCCAGATCTTCTGGAGTTAACTCCTTCCTCTCCGGGGCAGTTCAGCTGCAGTGGCTGACTGCTATTGTTATAATATAGCAAGACTCCATGAGAAGAAAAGCAATTACTAAGGTGAGTAATTTTTTCTTATCTGTCTTGAAGAAGTTTATTTTGTGCGGTTTTCTACAGTAAATTTATTTTCTGTTAATTTTGAAATCACTGTCCTTGGTTTACTGGGTAGATTAGTTTAGATTTAGTTTAATTTTGATGAGTTTTCTCAGTTTCCTCATGGTTCTTTTAATCAAAGGGGAACCGGGTATCTTTTCTTTATTTCTTAATTATTAAACCCCTTTTTGGTTCAGGTTCATTTAATTTTACTCAGCCAGGGTAATTCTGTCGATCGCTGAACCGACCACTTTTAAAAAAAAAAAAAAGAATTCTGTGGGCCTTTTACCACAGTTAGTGGTTATGTTTGCCAAAGTGGAGCCACATTTAATTTGTGTTCTATGTTTGGGGTTCAGCTATTTGAAGGCTGACTGTGATACATGCAAGAATTTTCCTCAGTCGACGCTGGATAGACGTTTAAATCGACCAATGAAAAAGATGTCTGAAAAAGCTGCTGAACCAGCAACAGACAAGCCTCTACTTCTCAAAAAGAGAAGTCTTTTGAACCGAGTGGGCAGCCCTCTGACCAGGGTGATGGTTCCTCTGATAGAAAAAGATCTGCAGAAACTACCGCTGAACTGGCAAGTTCTGCCAAAAAGAAAAGAAAAGAGAAGCACTCAACCAAGGAACCGCAACCGACGGTTCCAGCAGTTCCAACCGTTGAAGCAGTTGCGAGTGCTATTAGTATACTGGAGGCGCTGCAATCCGGTACCGTGGTATCGGTTCAGCATCCCGGTTCACAACTGTCAGTTCCGGACTCTGGTTCACTTTCGGTTCCCAGTTCCTTAGAACAGTCTCTTGCTATCTTCCCGGAGGAAGATGATTTTGATGATGATGATGATGAGGATGAATTTGGAGAGCTGGTTGAACCAGAGGTTTCTCCAGATCCTCATGGGTCTGATTCCCCAGAAAAAGTTACAGAGGATTTTTCCTCTCACTTTGCCTTCCTAAAGCAAGTGGCTCAGACTTTGGACCTCTCCACCCAAGAGTCCACAGAGGAGTAGGAGCAAGATTATATGGAGATTATGGATGTCCCAGCAACAAAGAGGCTTTTGTTTCCCATCCATAAATCTCTACTGAAACAAGCCACAAAAGTTTTAAACCCCTCTACATCCATTCCTCCTGTGGATAAGAGAATGGATAGAAAATATCGCGTTGCCAAATCAGGAGCTGAATTCCTGTTTGGACATCCCAGCCATGAAGAGGTAGTGCAGGCTTCTGCCTGTGAAAATGCAGGGATCCCCCTGTCTTCACATCCACCTGAAAAGGACTCCAGAAGGATGGACTTCAATATCTACGATGTCATACTTGGGTGCTTCCCTAGCTATTAGGCAGGCTTCTTGTATGGCTTATGTGGCCAGGTACCAGAGGAGTATGTGTAACACAGTCATGGAACTAGCCAAGGTAATTCCTGCTCCTATGGCATCTGACCTTTCAGAGGCTGCTAGAAGGGGCATTAAGTCTTCGAAGTCACAATTTCGCATGGCAGTTGATGCTAATGACATTACTGCCAGGCAGATGGCTACTTCAGTATCCCTGAGGAGGGTTTCGTGGTTAAGGACAATAAATTTGTCCCAAGATACCCAAACTAAGGTTCTTGACTTCCCCTGCGAGCCTACCTCCCTGTTTGGGGAGCATACTGAAGCCTACATGAAAAAGATGGACGACTATAAGGTCATCTACAAGAGTGCTGCAGCTAAGGAGAAGGCAGCAACTCCACAAAAGTTCAGGGAAGAGGCAGGGGTAGAACCCATTATAGGCCTTTTTTCCAGGCACAAGCTTTGCCTCCATATCAACCCCCGGGGGGGGTATTTTAGAGGCAGGGGCAGAAGTGGCAGCAACAGGGGTGCACCCAGTACCCAGTCTGCTGTCCAAACAAAGCAGCCTCCCTGAGAACCCTGTCAGGGTCACTCATTACTTTCAGTAGGGGGCAGGCTGGCTCACTACCACTAGGCCTGGAATACAATCACTACAGACAAATGGGTCCTGGAGGTAGTGAGCCAGGGCCTTGCCCTCAGCTTCAAGTCTTTTCCCAAGTTGAGAGCAAGGCTCTTCGGACCTTCCAATCCATCAGAAACCTCTCTGCTGGAAGAGGAAGTAGCCAAGCACATGCAGGAGCAGGCAGTAGAGTCTGTCCCCTTGTCCCAAAGGGGAAAGGGTCTCTACTCAAGATACTTCCTCACTCAAAAGAAAACAGGGGAGTGGCGACCCATCCTGGATCTCAGACACTTAAACAAACACTTGACCAAGCCAAAGCTCAAGATGGTTACTCTGGCTGTTATTCTCCCTTCTCTGAGGAAAGGAGACTGGCTGGCATCCATAGACCTAAAGGATACGTACTTCCATATTCCTATCAGGCTGGCACACAGGAAGTACCTAAGGTTCAGATTGCCATCAGGGAATTACCAGTTCAGGGCCTTCGTCTTGTCTTCAGCAGCCAGAGTGTTCACCAAGTGCCTCGCAGTGGTGGTGGCACATCTGCAAAAATGGGATTACAATCTTCCCATACCTGGACAACTGGTTGGTGGTAGGTCAGTCCTCACAGCAGGTGGAAAGGGCACTGACCATCACTTAGGATACACTAAGCATGCTGGGCTTCCTGATAAACCGGAAAAAGTCAGCACTCTCTCCAGTACAGCTCCTAAACTTCATAGGAGCAGAGTTGGACACACTGAAAGGAAGGGCATTCCTTCCTCAGGGCAGGGTGGCCAGCATAGGGCAACTAGCAAGTTCCTTTCAGCTGCACACCCCTAAACCAGCAAGGCATTTCCTTCAGTTGCTGGGACATATGGCAGCTGCCACAGCAACAGTGCCAGGGTCCAGATTTCAAATGAGAGACATCCAGTTTCATCTCAGGGCTGTCTGGTCTCAAAGATGAGACTCCCTGTCAAAAAATGGTACCAGTCATAGGAACTCTCCTTCTAGTCTTGCAATGGTGGCAGGAAAAGGACAACCTCAGAGAAGGCATACCTTTCCTGCAGAGGCCACCAACAGCAATTCTGACAACGGATGCCTCCCTCCTGGGATGGGGAGCCCACCTGGGGGAGCAAACTGCCCATGAAACTTGGTCCCAGCAAGAATCAATCCCTGCTTCGCATAAACCTGCTGGAGCTCAGGGCAGTTTATCTGAGCATCCAGTCCTTCGCCCCCATGCTGCAAGACAAGGCAGTTCAGGTCAGGACATACAATACAGCAACAATGTATTACATCAACAAGCAAGGGGGAACAAGGTCCTCACCCCTCTGCACAGAGGCCATGAAGGTATGGAATTTGGCCTACTCCCTGGGGATATCTCTATCATCAGTTCACTTGCCAGGGAAAGACAATGTCCTGGCAGATGCCCTCAGCAGAATCAACCAGAACCATCATGAATGGTCACTAAACAGGCAGATTCTGCAGGTGGTATTCAGACGATGGGGCACTCCAGAGGTGGATCTCTTTGCAGCCCCAGACAATCATCAGCTTCCTCTGTTCTGTTGCAGGCCTCTAGTAGTGGGCACAGTGCTATTGGATGCACTGCTGATGGGCTGGACAGGGAAGTTTCTGTATGCCTTCCCACCATTCCCCCTTGATCTCCAGAGTACTGAACAAACTCAGGGTCCAGTCAGCAACTGTGATTCTCATTGCTCCAGACTGGGCCAGACAGCACTGGTACTCGATGCTGTTGAACTTGGTAATCTCCAAACCAATGTCTTTACCCAGGAGACACAACCTGCTGTCATCCTCCCAGGGCAGGGTCCTGTGTCCCAACTTGCAGTCCCTCAGACTCAAGGCCTGGCTCTTGAGGGCTTAGAGTATGCCAGCCTACACCTCTCAGAAGGGGTGATGGAGGTTTTGAGGGTTTCCAGGAAACCTTTCACCAGAAAAACGTACTCTCTTAAGTGGAAGAGATTCTTCATCTGGTGTGGGCAGACACACAGAGAGTCCCCCTACAGGCCGATCTGCCAATAGTCCTTGAATATTTGGCACATCTTCATTACCTGGGTCTTTGGCCTTCTACCCTGAAAGTGCACTTGGCAGCTGTTTTGGCTTACCTCCCTTCTGGAAAGGGCACATCCCTGGCTGCTAACCAGGTATTCAGGAAATTCTTCAAAGGGTTATTGCATATGCACCCCCCTCATAGGGAACCCCCTCCTGTGTGGGACCTTAACATATGCATTGGCCAGTTGATGCAGCCACCATTTGAACCCCTAGCATCAGCTGAGCTCAAATACATGACATGGAAAACTGTATTTCTAGTAGCTATCACTTCATCCAGGAGGATCAGTGAGCTACAGGCCTTGTCCACAGAGCCAGACTATGTAGCAGTCCACAGGGACAAAGTTGTTTTGAGGACCAACAGGAAGTTCCTTCCTAAGGTGCAGACTTCCATTTAAACCAGTCTGTGACCTTGCCAGTCTTCTTTACTGAACATTCCACCTCTGGAAAGAGGAGGTTACATAGCCTTGATGTCAAGAGAACGATTAGCTGCTACTTGGACCACACAAAGGGCACAGGCAGGATCAGACACAGCTTTTCCTGACCTACAGTATGGAGAGGTGGGCAAGGACAAACCCGCCTCAGAAAGAACCATTGCCCACTGGACTGTTGCCTGTATCCAATTCTGTTACAGTAAGGGGGGTAAAGAGCCTTCTCTGGGCCTCAGGGCCCACTCCACAAGGGGCACAGCTGCTTCTATAGTAGCTGCAAGAGATATTCCCCTGGTGGAAATCTGCAAAGGAGCTACCTGGAAAACTGCCACACTTTCACTAAACATTAGAGCCGGGATACCCAGGCCAGAAGGCATGCCAGGTTTGGCACAGCAGTGCTACAGAGCCTGTTTCCTAAATAGGTTCTCTACCCTCCTCCAAGGGCACTGCTTGGGTAGTCTGCATAAGTCAGAATACAGTAAGATTGCCTGGGGTTTGAAAAAAAAAAAATACTTACCATAGTAATCTTCTTTCTTCCAGGGGAATTTTACTGTATTCTGAGCTCCCACCTTCCTCCCCTGCTGGAACCTAGGGGCACTGCAGCACAGCTATCTGTTGTTTACCGCTGGACTTTTTCTGTTTTTGGGCATGTGACTTGAGTCTTTTCCAGACCATTTTGTGACTTGGTTGGGTTATTGCTATTATTATTATTATTGTTATTATTGCTACCATAGCTTAGTTAGTTTATTATTGGCTTCTGCTCCATAAGAATCTGACGGTTACAGAATGTTGATTGGGGCAGTGGTTTGAAAACTGAGCAGGAGCCTAATGTTCCATCATTAGCATAGGTTCGGTTAACCATTTCAGCTCCGGGGCAGTACAAAGGAAGGACAATACTGCATAAGTTAGAATACAGTATGATTCCCCTGGAAGAAACAAGATTAGTATGGCAAGTAATTTTTCCTTCACGGGCAAGTGGACACAAGTGGAAACTGACAGGAGAGAGGCTCAGAAGGGACACGAGGAAGTTTTATTTCACAGAAAGGGTGCTGGGGCCGAGGAAAAGTCTGCCTGCCAAAACTGTTGTTGGGTTCAAATACATTTGGGGTAAAATGAAGGGTATCGTGGTTGCTTGGGGCAGCAGAAGCTGGGAGGGGAATGGTAGAAGGATGGGGAGGGCTAAGACCCTGGAGGGACAGTGGGTCTCAGGGCTAAATAGGGAATTTGGGCGGACTGGATGGACCATTGTTTTTTTTTTTTTCTGTCGTCATTGTCTATTTTTCTGTTTCTATATTGAAGAGTACCGGTCTCAGAACTGAACACAGTGGCACCCTGCTCGACATCTTCTTGAACCCCCCAAAGTAGTCCCACTTTCACCACCCTCTGTCTGCTCATCTCAGCCAGTTGCTTATCCAGCTGGATAAGCACTCACCCATTCCCAGGTTCCTCAGCTTCTTCACAAACCTCCTGTGCAGCACTGAGTCAAAGACCTTACTGAAATCCAAGTAGAGGACATCCACAGCCTGGTACTTGTCCACTACCTGCATCACTGAGTTAAAGAAGTCAATTAGATTTGTCTGGCATGACTTCCCCTTACCAAAGCAGTGCTGCCTTTTATCATGTAGGTTGATTACTGTCTGATCTTGATAATAGACTGACAACTTCCACATGATAGCTTGTAGTTTCTGGGGTAACCTTTGATCTTCCAAGAATCAGTCTTCACCATTAAATGCCACTAATGGGTCTGAGCTGGTGGTGCAAGGACCCCACATGCACAAGAACCTTTCAGAGGGCTGGCACTGAGGTAAGCAGCAGGCATGCGCAACTCTGTGAATTGAGTGCACGAAGTTGCCTGTTTATGTCCGTGCCAGCCCCCACCCACCTCTGTTCCTTTTTCCCGCCATCCAGTGGTTATCAGTGCTTAATCGCTCATCTGCCAGGAGTCAGAACTTAATGTCTCTATGATAGCAGTGTTCAGTTCTTCTCAATTTTACTGTTTAAAGCTAGAGTTTATTATTTTTGTGTTAGTTTAGTGTATTTTGTCACAAATTAACATCCTTTTCTTTCAGCCTTACCGAGCATCTGTGGTGGAAGGCCATAGAAGATGGTAGGGAGCCTGAAGAGGCAGGCTGTTCTGGCTGTGGGGCTGTGTCTGGTCCGCTTTCCCCTTTGAAAAAGGGTTCTTTTTTTTTTTTGCATTATTTCTTTACCTCCTCCGATACGCCCGCTGTCGTCCTCTCCTTCAGACAGCCAAGTCCTGCCATTGCCTCCTCATCCGATCCGCCATCCAGCTGCTCCAATGCCCCAGTTGTCCTAGACATATCCCTTCGCCAGGGGGGCTCTCCCATATCCAACCGGGGCCCTCAAGAGGAGAGACCGGAGCGCACGTAGTGCTCCCTTGCATCTTTACCAGGGGCCCGGAAATGCAGCCTGGAGGTTTCTTGGCTGGGAGAAGCAGGGAGGCAGGCTGCCGTCATCTGGACGGCATGCGTGCATTTTTCACGCTCTTCGGGTCCCTCTTGTGCGCCGCTGCTTGCAGTACCCCAGTCTCCACGGGGTCACTAACATAGTGGGTCTACCCACCTAGCCCACCCAGGAGAGAGGAGGCAGTCCTCAGGCGCTCAATCCTCTCCTCCCTACCAACCCCAGGACCTGAGTCTGTTCCCAAACCGGGTCGCCCGGCGTGGTTCAGTGTGGCGTCCAGCGCCTCAACCTTCTGCACCACCAAGCTGGCAAAAAAGGGTTCTGATGACGTTCAGTCTAGCGCCCATGATGGAAGACTGTCCTTCCGCAAGCACAAAAAGAAGCAGTCCCAATCCTGCACACACTCAGCATTAGGGTCCAGGCACTGATCAGCCTCAGCTTCTTCCTCTTCCTATAGGAAGGGGAAGAAATGGCACTGGTTGAGGTCGTCCTCTGCAAGGTCTGCTTGGTTTCCCAATGATGGAGGTCCTCACTGTCACCTTTGGTGACACTGAGGGCCTCTGGTTCTGGCAGATCAGTGTCTCGGGCCCAGAGCCCTCTCTGTCTTTAAGTGATGGCTGTGGCATGCGCCTCATTCTCTACCTCAGAAATCTGAACAAATTCATGGTTCAGAAAAAATGTAAAATAGTTTCTCAGGGCTCACTACTAACTTCCCTAAAGCCTCAGGATTGGCTAGTATCTCTGGATATGCAAGATGCATACTAGCCCATACTGGCACACTCCAGCCACCACAGGCATATCTGTTTCTTAGTGCTGGGGCAGAATTACTACTTCAGAGTCCTACCCTTTGGGCTTTCCTCAGTGCCACAAGTCTTTATAGAGTGTTTTTCAATGCTCGCCACGCATGTGAGGAAATTAGGATTTTACGTCTTTCCGTAGTTTCACGACTGGTTAATCTCAAGCCTGTCCAAGCAGGAGATGGAACAGGTGGTAACCACTGCCTTTCATTTCCTAACTTCAATGGGGGTCCTGCTGAACCTCAAGAAGTCTCAGCTTCAATCCTCACACCCTCTCACAGCAGCTGCTGTTCATAGGAGCTCTCCTGGACACAACCTGGGCTCAGATTTTCCTTCCAGAGAGCAGACTACAAGCAATTCTACAGATGGCATGCTACACCATGAAGCACAAGTCTGTCCAAGCCCACTTCATGCAATGCATGCTGGGTCTGATTGCCTCTTCAGTGTTCTTGGTGCCTCTGGCACACTTATACAAGGACAGCTCAGTGGATGCTTACTGCACAGTAGTCATAGGCATCACACCCTACAACTTGCACCATTTAGGTGACCAAACCCTTGGTTTGGTCTCTCACATGGTGGTCATCAGAGAGCAACCTCCTCTGGGGTTTCCCCTTCTTCCACCCGGAACCTCAGGTGACTGACTCCCTCTTGAGGTGGGGGGCCCACTGTCAGGGCCTCCAAAAACAAGGTGTCTGGGACCAATCAGAAACCCATCTCCACATCAATGTGTTGGAGATGCGAGATGTTTTGTATTATCTGAGATCCCTAATGGACATAGCCACAAAACAGTCCTCCTCCAGACAGGCAGCAAGTCTGTCATGTACTACATCAGCAAACAGGGAAGCGCACACTCTTACCCTCTTTGCAGGGAGGCAGTGAGGGTGTGGGAATGGTGCCTGGAGCAAGAGGTACTGCTGTAAGCAACCTATCTGCCAGGAGTCCAGAACACTCTGGCATACAAGCCTAGTTGAACAGATGCCTAGCCTCACGAATGGTCACTAGTTCCAGGCATCATGAGATTGCTGTTTGACAAGTGTGGTGCTCCAGATGTGGACCGTTTTGCATCCCCACTCAAGGACAGTCTGCCTTGATTCTGCTGCAGTCCAGGACATGGCACTTTCTGTCAGGATGCATTCCGACTACAATGGCAAAATCAGCTCTAAGGACATGGATATAATGTTCTATCCACACTTTCTGGCAGTCCCCTTTCCCCTTTAAGACTGGCTGGGATGTGTTCAAGCTGGCTCCACCACCCACCCACCCGGGTGGTAACTCCCTCGGTTCCACCCCATGACGCCAGATCTTCTTTTCCGCTGGAAGAAGCAGATTCCCTCCTTATCGCTCTCGTGCTGAGTAAGCCCTTTGCTACTAAATCTTCGGATTTACTTCCAAACTCTAAATAAAAACTTTTTTTTCAGGCGCGTTCTTCGACCCTGACCATGATGGACAATGACAGGTCCTCTCTGGGGTTCCGGTGATGCCTTTGCAGGCAGAAGATGCCCCAAATGGATCCACACACTGCGTACATCTACTGCCTGGGACACGAGCACAATCCCCAGGCCTGATATTTGTTGCACCTCCCACCCCTCCATTCTTGAGGACCGTCTCGCCTGACTTACATTAGGCCATCTTAGTGAATGGAACCCTCCAGTCAAGTTGAAGGATGCCCATCAGGTGGTCTCCATGGCGGCGGGGTCCATTGAACTGCTAGCTGTGTTTGAGGAGGCAGCAACCCAGGCCACAGCTCACACTTCCTTGGCTTCAGCCTTCATTCCACTATCTCTGGGCACCTCCTTCACGGTGCCTTTCAAGGATTTGTGCCAGGCTTTTCTGACTCTCGGTCAGGGCCCTTCTTCGGGGCACAAATCGAAATCGATAAAGGAGACAAAAAAAACTGTCTCATCATCAGCTGTGGGATCAGGAACACTCTTGGGCAAGGGCTTCCAATTGCCTGCTTTTCTTCAGATCCAACTTCAGTCAAATCTTCGGCCCAGGCTGCTGTCTCCATGTTAACCCCATCGGGCCAGTTGGCTGAGATGTTTTCTTGAGCCAGTGGACCAGTTGTCAACTGAGGAAGCTGACACTTCTTTATCCAGCACTTCAGTTCTGACCCAGACTGTTGGTGGGACTGATCAGTCCGCTGACCCGCTGCCTCTGGTCACTGACCAGTACCCAGAGGTGCCTCGGCCTTCACCGACACCCTGCGAGGCCTGCCGCTGGTCTCTCCGGTGGTTGTAGTCGAGGTCTCGGTCTTATTCTTGGGAGTTGAGTAGTTCCCGCCGACGTCAAGACTCCTGCTCTCGACACTCTGAGAAGCGGCACTGCTGCTATTCTTTATCCTCATCCTCCTTGGGTGAGGAGAAGCTTCGGCGCAAGTTGCGTCAGTGCTACGAGGATCTCATGTGGCAACGGTTGGTATTTTATGGTATGAAGTCAGTCCCAGCTTCTACCCCGCCCATCACCTGGCTTTTGCCTCAATGGACGATGCCTTCTCCACCTCAGGAGCTGACCAAACCAGTCCCGGCTCAGCCAACCCTGGTGTCTCCACTGATTCCCATGGGGCCACCACCTAAACAGCCAAAATCCGGTACTCCATTCAAGGAGTCTCGGACAGCCTCAGGGCTTCCCCATCGGCTTTTGGTCGCCATCACTCCTGACCATCCACGAAGGGTCAGCGGGGATTCTGGCAGTCAACCCCTCTTCAACGACTCCTCTGAGTCGGAGGGTTCCTTCTTACATTCCCATCAGGTCAACGTGGAGTCGGTTGGGGGGTCTTTTGATGGACGAAGGCCTTACCTCCTTTACGGGCCTCCTCCACCTGATCTCGGAATCTACAGATCTTAAGATGGAGCTGGTCCAGAAACGGGCTCGTTACCCCCTGTCTGGGATCTTAGACCAGAGAGACTCCCCTGAGGAAGCCTTCCTGGTAGCAGAGGCCATCCTTGGTCCTGCCTTGATGATTTGGCAGCGCCCCGCTTCCTGCCCAACACCGACAGCGTGGATGTCCCACAAGTATGCGGTCCCTACCCAGCTCCCTTTCAGGATTCACAGAACATCCCTCAGCTGACGGCTTGGTGGCTGATTCTGTGTTCTGACACTCTGGTAACATGGGGGATGTCAACAAATCGCCTGACGAAGAGTCCAAGAAGTTGGACCATGCGGCCAAAAAGGTCTACACTACCTCTTCGCTTGGCCTTCGCCAAGCGAGCTCAGCCCACCTCATGGCCCACTTTTCCCATGCCCTATTGGGCATCCTAGATGAGTTGCTTCCTCATCTACTGGTGGACCTCCAGACCATGGTCAAACAGGTCTGGGACCAGGGCCAGGCTGTAGCAAAGCAACAGCTCCAGACAGCCATGGACATTGGGGACTCCTGTGCCTGCTCTGTGGCAACTGCAGTTGCCATGCGTTGCTGGGCTTGGCTGTGGATTTCAAACTTCATGGCAGACACCCAGCACAAGCTAGCTGATGTCCCTTTCCTTGACACCAGCCTGTTCAGGCCCAGGGTTGAGGGGCCACCTCACCTGCATTGAGAAGTCCAGTGCCATCTTCGACTCAGTGACATCCGCTCAGAGGGACCCCAAGGGCTTTAAGCAGCAGAAAAAGAAGCCCTTTCGGTCCACCTCCACTCCTGCGGCCAAACCAGCCCAGCCCCAAGCTGTGCTGCAGGCCCAGGTCTGGCGACCTCAGCCGAAGTTCGTGGCCTTGGTCATCCAAAAGCCTGGAGGGAGAGGCCCCAGTGGTTCCTTAGTTGGGCCCTTCTCCTCCTCCAAGCCTTCCCAATGACGGGATGCGGGGTGCCACCGTCATGCCCATCACACCTCCCCTGGGTCCTCCCATGGGGGGCCAGCTCCGCCACTTCCTTTCTGCCTGGTCCACTATCACCACAGACAGGTGGGTTCTTGAGGTGGTCAATAAGGGTCTGCTTCTGGAATTCGAGCAGTACCTTCCTTGCCGAGCCCACACCCCACGGGAGGACTTGGTATCTGCAGACATTCTATCAGCTCTTCAGGATGACATTGCCCAGCTCCTCTCAAGGAGGTCATGGTTCCTGTCATGGATCCTCTGGAACACCCAGGGTTTGTCTCCAGGTACTTCCTGGTGTCAAAGCAGAGGGGCTGGTGCCCCATTCTAGATCTGCATGGCCTGAACAAGATTTTCAAGTCACGCACCTTCATGATAGTCACTCTTTCTCAGATCATTCCATCTCTGTAGCAAAACATATGGTTTGGTCCCTGGATCTTCAGGACGTGTTCTTTCACATCCCAATCCATCCGTCTCACAGAAGGTTCCTTCGCTTCCGAGTGGAGGGAGCCCTCTACAAGTTCTAGGCCATGCCATTCATCCTGTCCTCAGCCCCCAGGATCTTCACCAAGTGTATCACAGTGGTGGCAGCTTACCTGAGGCATCGAAGGGTCTGGGTTTACTCCTACCTGGACGACTGACTGATTGCAGGTTCCTTCAGGCAGGAGGTGGACTGGCCCAGGGACCTGGCCCTCCAGACCTGTGTCTCCCTTGGCCTCCTGGCCAACGAGGTCAAGTTGGAACTTGTGCCCTCGCAGGTGATCAGCTTCATCGGGGAGGAGCTCGACTCTTGCAGAGCCAGAGCTGGCTCCCAGCAGATAGGGCGGAGGCTCTCTCCTCCTTTGCCCGATCATTTCTGGTTGGGCAATTGTGCCCTGCCCGGGACTTCCTGCGCCTGCTAGGTTACATGGCGGCCTGAACCAGCGTGGTCCGTTGTGCCCGCTGGAGAATACACTCTCTGCAGTGGGAGCTGGCCAGCCAGTGGTCTCAGCACAGGGGTCACTTCAACTAGGTAGTCACTGTGACCCAGTAGATATGGGAGCTGTTCAGTGGTGGTTAGTCCCACAACATCTGCAGGAAGGGATCCCATTTGTCCGCCCAGAGCTGACGGTCACCCTGATGACTGTTGCCTCTCTCATGGGCTGGGTTGCCCACCTGGGGGAACACAGAGTTCACAGTCTCTGGACCCCCACAGAGTCCTTATGCCATATTAACCTGCTGGAGCTCTGAGCAGTTCGGCTGGTGCTGACTGCCTTTGCTCCTCACATTTAGGGTCAGGTGGTCCAGACAGACAACACCATAACCATATACTACCTGAACAAGCAGGGTGGGACACACTCCCCTGCCACTGTGCAAGGAAGCACTTCATGTGTTGACCCTCGTGCGCAGCCTGGGGGCCTATCTAGCCTTTCATGTAGCAGGGGGCCTCCAAACTGCTGGCGGACACTCTCAGCCATGTGGGCACAGTGTCTCACAAGAGGTCTCTCCACCCAGAGGTAGTACACATTCTGTTCTCTCAGTGGGGCACCCCTCAGGTGGACCTGTTCGCCTCCAGGGAGAATGCAAAGCTGAGACTGTTTTGTGCCCACCCCCCTCAGCAGGGAACACTGCAGGGGGATGCCTTCTCGAGACCCTGGACCCCAGGCCTCCTCTGTGCCTTCCCTCCTCTCCCCTTGTTCCTCAAGGTGCTTCTCAAGGCCAGGAGGGACAAGGCACAGGTGATCCTGGTGGCTCCAGACTGGCCGCACCAGTTTTAGTACCCCAACCTCCTCAGCCTCAGCAGCAGGCTCCTAAGGTGTCTTCCTTTCCACCTGAACCTGCTATCCATCAATCAGGGAAAGTTACTCCATCCAGACCTTCAATCCCTGCACCTGATAGCCTGGTTCCTGAGCAACCAGAGTTCCAGGCTCTGGGTCTCTCAGAAGATGTTCTCACTGTTGTGGAGGCATCTCGGAAGGAGTCGACCAGGAAGTGCTATGCCTTCAAATAGAAGAGGTTCTCCATTTGGTGTCACAGCAAGGGATTGGACCCTTTGTCCTTTTCAGTGGCTAGCATCCTTGATTATCCGTGGTCCCTCTCTGTCGGGCCTTTGGTCAACGACCATCAAGGTGCACCTGGCAGCCATGTCTGCCTACTGGGCATGGGCCGGTCAGCAGTTGGAGATGCAGGAGAAGGTGGTCTGGTGCTTTTTTAAAGGCCTCTACTACATTTTCCCTCCGGTGCGTGAATCACCACCACCTTGTACTTGTTGCTGGTACTGGAAAAGTTCATGGGCAAGCCATTCGAACCGATGCACAGGTCTGACATGTTTCACCTGTCGTGGAAGACCACCTTCTTCATGGCTATCATGTCAGCCAGAAGGATCAGTGAGCTCCAGACACTTTTGGTGGAGTCTCCTTACTTGGTCTTCCACAGGGACAAGGTTATCCTACACCCGAACCCAAAGTTCCTTCCAAAGGTTGTGTCAAGAGTTTCACCTTAACCAGGTGATTAATCTCCTGGTGTACTTCACCAATCACACCCCCGGAGGCCCAGCACAGGCTCCATACTCTGGACATGAGGCAAGCACTCGCTTATTACAAAGAGTGCATGGCTGGAGTTCAGGGAAAGGTTCACCCACTCTTTGTTACCTACGCTGAAGCCAGACCTGCAGCTAAACAGATGACCGGCAGGTGGATTGTGTCCTGCATTGATCTCTGCTGTAGGTTGGCGAGTAGGGAGCCTCCCATAGGGCTTAGGGCTCATTCTACCCATCATACTGCTGTGTCGGTGGCTGCTTCCAGGGACGTTCCCTATCCAGGATATCTGCAGGGCTGCTACCTGGAAGTCAGCACACTATTGTCTAGTGCACCTACCTGGTAAACAAAAACTAAATAAATAAAATTTTCCATTGCCACATCGACCTTAAGTCACACTGGGATGCTGGTTTTGGGGCACCAGTTCTCCAGTCTGTTCCCAAAGTAGGGGGTGTGCACCTTGCCTCCATTCTCCCAGAGAGCTGCTTGCTAGGAGTCTGCCAGAAAGTGTGGATAGATCATCATATCCACATCCCTAGAAAAACAGGTTACTCACCTGTAACAGTAGATCTTCTACAGAACGGTCTCTTGCAGTAGGTCATTACTTCTGGGAGGTTCCAGCAGGTGGCACTATCACGGCAGCTTCTTCTAGCAGTCTTTTCACCAGGGACCACCCCACACAACATCACTTCCTGGCTCTAGCTATAAGAGTGGATGGTCCCAAGCACTCTCCATTCATTTTCCCGCTGGCTTCAGCTCGCACAGCAGCTAGCTCAGTCTTCTGTGTAAGCAGTTATTGATGAAAACTGAACCTTTATAGCCTGAGGTTGCCTGGGCTTCATACACGGCACCAACTCCTGTGCTTTATGCCAGAAACCTTTCTCATGGAAGACAAAATACTATGCTACAGACTCAGGGGGCTCATACCAAGGGCTCCAGATCCACTGAGTTATCTTCCAAACCAAAAAAGGAGAAGGAAATACCTTCTTCCTAAGTCCTGCCATGCCGTACTCTAAAGGCAACGTTAATAAAAACTGTCTTATCAAAGAGACATTCCTTATTGATGGAGGAAATATCCCCGTCGATAGCAGGCATTTCTATAGTCTAATCATCGACGGGGCATTCTGAACTTATACAGCCAGCCTCCTCATACATGGGAGTGCCATCGACGGAGCATCATACCTGTACTCAGTACCTATGGTCAACAGGGCTTATACAGCCAGCCTCCTCATACATGGGAGTGCTTTCCCCATCGACAGAGCATCATACTTATGGCCAAAGGGGCTTATACAGCCAGCCTCCTCGTACATGGGAGTGCTTTCCCTGTCGACAAGGCATATACTCAGCCTTTATCTCCGACAAGGTACATAACTCCAGCCTCCTCATACATGAGAGTGCTTTCTCGTCGACAGAGCACATACTCACTCTTTTTCATCAACAGGGTATATATCTCCAGCCTCTTTATACATGAGAGTAAACCCCCCCGACGGTGCTTTATGCACTATAACCAGTTGTCTCGTTGATAGGGCACATGAAATCAACATCTTCATACATGAGACTACTTTTCCCATCGACAGAGCATCATTTCTGTACTCTCCCATCGATGGAGACTACCATCCCATCAACGACAGCACCAAAACAACATTTCTCATCGACGGGGCACTCTCTCCTGTCGATGGGACTGCCTCCCACGTCAACGGAGCACATGGATTTTATTCTCTCATCGACGGGGCTACCTCCCCCGTTGATGGTGCACATGAATTTCACTCTCTTGTCAACAGGGCTATCCCCCCATCAATGGAGCCCATGAATGCTACTATGGGGCTGCCTTCCTCATCGACAGAACCTACATTTATGAACCTCCCATCACTAGGGAGTGCCTATATCATTGACGGAGCACCTATTTTATGCTCCCCCATCCACAGGCCACATTCCACCATCGATGGAGCAGGTTTTTTTATCATGAAATCATACCTTTAGAGGCTATTTCTCCATCAATGGAGACTATTATTTAGACGTCAGCCCCTCAGGGGCCCTAAACGTGATGATAAAGATGTCTCATTTCTTCCTGCATATACCCTTGAGGACAGCTCACCACATATTATGGGGTCACACCTCATGAGAAAAAGGGGCAAACCAATATATTTTACCCCCATGGCTATACCACATTCAATATATGACAAAAACAAAATCCTCACCAAAAGAGTGCAGGATTATACTACTAGGAGGCATACATTCATCCTCCATGACGCCCACTACCGTCAGGTACAACAATCTTGATGAGCTCACAGAATTATTGACCTGCCACCTTACAGGTACCTAATATTCAGCATATTAAAAAAAATTTCTTGGGGGTCAATCATACACCCGATCCACCTGAACCCCACTCCTCCCATGCTATACCTCTGCCTCCTACAAAGAGGACACACAATGGAGCTGAAACTCTCCTTCCTTATCACCTCCAATACCTGTGGAGGAATATTATTCTGTAAACAAACCAACACAGAATGGAGGACATCGCAGAGGAGAAATATTATGATGGGGCTCCTAACATAGACTTTTAGGAAACACACTCCCCTTATTTTAGAACGTTCTTTTGTGACAATGACAAGGCGTAACTTTCCAGGGCTACCTCACCCCTGGTAATTTTTCAGTTTACAAATACAAAAACTCTAAGAAGCCTTAATTACACGGAGAATATTTGCCCAGGTATTCCGAATACTCGGATACTGAATTGTACGGGCCATATGCTAAATACCAGCATATTTTGAATATTCTTATCACATCCTTGGCCTGAAAAGGAATAACTGATGCCTATAATTAATACTTTTATCGACATCCCTTAAAGACTGGGATGTGATATGATTAAAATGGATACTTTGCCACAAGCATTTCTATACTACATTAGGCAGCTAATGCCCTTATTTCAGGCGATAAATTGTTTGGTCCAGCAGCACAAACCATTCTGGACGACTTATAAGCCTCAGGCAGACTATCACAACTAAAGAGATGTTTTTCCGAAAACAAAGGATGAATAACAAAGGCACATTCACTACCTCTGAGCCTACCCGGCCTTTCTGACAACAACAGTGCCTACCCCTCTATGATTTCACATATCTCAACCTTACCCTCTCCATAGGGCTTCAGTTATACTGTGGGGTTATTCTGCCTGTATGTTCAGAGACACAAACAAAGAGACTTTACGGAAAAAACACAAAAAAAAAAACAAGGAGATGTATGTCCCTAACAGTGGACAATTTAAAGCAGAAACCAAGTACAGGTCACTAAGACCATCACATCTGGATCCCGCCTGCATCATATAATGCCCTTCCGTGGTGGACACCGACTCCAACCTCAACCAGGGCTTGTTACAACATTAAATGCAAATAACAGATGCAGCTTTTAAAAAGGGGAACACCAAATCTCAAATCATACACATGGCACGTGGATTAACCCCACTGCACAATCTCTTACTAATCTCTTGCCTTGGATGTTGCTGTGTGGCTTATGCCTACCCGCCATCCAGAACCCGTACTCGGATATTTGTTTACCCAACAGAACAAATAAAGGGACCACCATCCCAGTTTTTCATATAAATACCTGAAACAGAACTATAATTTATGTCCTAAAAGAAAAAATTCATTAATGCAGCATCCTGGCCCTGGACGAGATTATCTTTTTCGATCATATATCACTAAAGATCAATAGATGATCAATGGACCAGTGAGAAAACAGGCCCATACATGGCCTCAACAAATCTGACATTACAGGCTACAACAACACTTAGTAGCCTTTACAGTAAAATTAATACCCGAACCAGACTTCAAATGCAAGGGGAGAAACCCTAAAAACACCACAACCTGAAAGGTTTGCAATTCCAGTCTTAATGCCCAAGGACTCCTTTGTAAATGAGATTACTAATACATGACAACATAGCAGACATGTCTTTGCTGCTTCCCTGACAAATACTAAGTAACACCTACAATCCTAAATGGATAAATTTGTATCATTTATGACTACATAGCAGACATCTCTGCTGCTTCCCTGACAGCTGCTAAGTAGCATATAAATTCCTAAATGGATACATTTGTAACAACTTAGCAGACATTTCTTTGCTGCTCCCTTGACAAGCCACTAAGTAACACTCCTAAATGGACAAATTTGTATCATTTAGGTTTTTTTTAAACCCTGAGCTCATATTACTACCTACTTACAAGAGCCTTACACTATTTCACCAGATTACTCGCTGAAAACCTCAGCTAATTGTTCATTTCTACCATGTATGTACCAGAAACTGGATAACCATAATATTCCTCAGGGACACATTGAATTTAAAACCTCTTACTCAGATCCTTTCCACCATAGGATCTGACTTTTCAACTTCCATATCCTTGGCTACAGGCCACCGGGACCTACCAGTCACTCCATTATACTGATGAATCCTTCACGTGACTTATTACTATAATAAATACAATACACCCTTATTGGGTCTTAATCAGACTAACTCCACAGGAGAAAACCACTAACAGCCATTTTGGCTTGTTTTACCAATGATTCTATCACCAACATTATAATGCGGTAGCCTGGTACACCGTCCAAACCTTTACCAGGCAATATAACTTGGATACTGCCTTTAGACGACTACCGGTCATTCAGACGCACTTCTCTGTAAGGCACAATGCTACAGCTGTCCTCCCCACTGGCATATAACTGCTTGGGAATCTCCCAGAAGTAATAACCTACTGCAAGAGACCATTCCATAGAAGATAGTACGGTTATGTAAGATCTTACTGTAACAGTAGATCTTCCAGGAATGTCTCTTGCAGTAGGTAGTTTCCCACTCTCCATCCCCCTACAGATTTTATGTTATAGGGGAAGTTATAAGAACTGAGGGTTGGGTCTCACTAGTGCCTCGGTTTCCCTCAGACCCTCACTTACGGGCTGAATCCAGTGGGAAACGGAGAGTGCTGGGGACCACCCACTCTTATAGGCAGAGCCAGGAAGTGAATTTGTGTGGGTGGTCCCTGGTGAAAAGACTGCTAGAAGAAGCTGCCGTGTGATAGCGCCACCTGCTGGACCATCCCAGAAGTAATGACCTACTGCAAGAGACATTCCTAGAAGATCTACTGTTACGGTAAGATCTTACGTAACCGTACTTTCTGGGAGTGGTATATGATGTTCATCCACACTGACCCACCCGACCTCCCCTGACTTTGGCACACACAACTGTTTCCAGCAAGCAAGATCTGGCCTCAATGGGCATAGCCGTAGGAGTTACCACACAGGTGGGTGGGAGGAGCCAGCTTGAAGACATTCTGGCCAGTCTTAAAGGGGAAAGGCGACTGCCAGAAAGTGTGGATGAACATCATATACTACTCCTAGAACTGCTGTTACAGGTGAGTAACCTTGTTTCCTGTAATCATTCCCTCCAGTCCCTGTCATGCAGAGGGTATTGCTCAAATTGGAGTTGCAAGAGGACAAGATGATACTAGTGGCCCCCTGCTGGCCTCAACAGATATGACTTCCTCTGTTGAACAGACTTTCAGTCGGCAAACCGAGGATTCTACCACTCGGGATAGACTTATTGACTCGAGGTCACCTAGTCCATCCCAACCTGCGCTTCCTTCACTTTCAGTCCTGGCTGCTAAAGAGAAAGAAGTGAACAGGTACAAGGTATCTGAGAGGATCTCTGAAATACTGTTGGCTGCACATAAACCTTCCACTAGGAAGACATTCACAGCCAAATGGAAAAGAGTTTCCATCTGGTGCTCCGAAACTCTCAAGGACCCTTTTAGGTGTCCACCTGACAAGGTTCTGGAGTACCTGTTGGACCTTTCTGATTGTGGCCTACAGTTTTCTACAGTAAAGGCCAATCTGTTTGCTATATCTGCATACCACGAGCCTGTCAGCTCCCTCTACCTGGCACAGCTGCCACTGTTTAAGAGGTTCCTCAAGTGCATTTTGCACACAAGGCCTCCCATCATGAAGCCAGTAGCTGCCTGGGGTATCAACCTTGTGTTATATATGCTCACTCACAAGCCTTTGTGTGACTTGAGGTTTTTAACTTTGAAAGCGGCAATTCTAGTGGCCATTACCTCTGCTCTCAGAGTGTAATCCATGCTTTTGTCACAGATCCTCCATATACTGTTTTCGATAAGGACAAGGTACTGTAGTTCTCACACCAGGTATTTTTCTATATTCCTAAATCTCTGCAGTCAGTCTCCTAAGTAGAACTGCTCGGAGATGGAACAGTATGCTAATGATAGAACCTATCATTGGCTCATGCCACTTTTCCAATTGCTGCCCTCATCAGCTGCAGCATTCCACCAACACATCAGATTTCTTTCTCTGTCTGACAAGTCAAGATGCCTCAGAGAATTCCCTCTCAGTCATTCATTGTGTGGTGCTTCACTGAATACAAGTATTTTTTATTTAATTATTTTTACTGCTGCTTTTATTTCTGTTTTAATAGCGTTTATTTTAGTGTTTTTGGTTTATTTTCTCGGTTCGGGATAACTGCTGGGGAACCGAGCTTTAGAACACTTTCCAGAGCTTTTATTTCTTTATTTCCAGTTTAGCTAATTTTGTATTTATTTTAAATAAATGATTGTTTTTAGCAACCACTAACCCAGTTCAATTAATTCGGTCTCAGTTCAGTATCGGAACCCTCACTGATTCCTGAACCGACCGCAACCGAGGGGCAGAAACAGAAGGGGTTTCAGGAGAGGATCCCAAACTACCCAAGCTCAGCCCCAAGCAAAACAGAACCCCTGACTTAATGGTCAAGACCGCCTCCCCTGTCATGGTAGGGGGGAGGCTGGCTCACTGTCTCCAGGCTTGGGAGTCCATTACAACAGACAAGTGGGTCCTGGAGGTTGTGAGTCAGGGTCTGTCCATAAGCTTCAAGTCCATCCCGCCCTTGAGAACAAGGGTATTCAAACCAGCTTCCCTCCTGGAGAAGAAAATCTTGGAGAAGGAGGTTCAAAGCCTCCTCCTGGTAAAAGCAGTAGAACATGTTCCATCTCAGCAGAAGGGAAGAGGTTTCTATTCAAGATACTTCCTCACCATTTTACTTATTTGATTTTATTTAAACTTTTGTTTACCGGGTAAACAATATAAGCCAAGGCCCTTTTTTCAAATGTGACCCGGGATCATAATTTATATTACAGTCAAGATGTAGTACCAATATACAATATACAAAATACAAATAATATACACCACAACATACAAGTAGTAATACATTAATAACAATCACTGATGCTTTAAAAGCATCTTTACCAACAATATGTTGTAAGGTGCACAGAATCTTATTCCAGTATACTGGAGCATAGTTGGAAAATGCTTGCTGACCTAATCTTAATTTTGTTTTTGGAACTGTTAACATAATAGAGGCATTGGAGCATAGCTGCCTATTAGGTATTTTAATGTTCACTAGAGAAAACAAAGGAGAGACTGTACCCAGAGCCAAAGTAGTATGAACCAAGCAACTTAGACTGTATTGTGAGTATAAATATGGGGGAAACCAAGATGTTGCAGAATACAAATTACAATGATGTGTTCTGAATGGGAGTTTTAATGCAAATCTACAGAGGGCATGAAATGTAGCTGTAAGCAATGAAACGTGTGACTTGGCCAAATTCACAAATATAAATAAATTGTAATTCAAAATTGTCAGCAGAACATTTTGACTTATTACAAATCTAGCTTCCCTAGTTAATAAGTCTCACAACTTAAACAAAGCCCCCAATCTTTGATTAATATTTCTACAGACAGTTTTGATATGCAATGAATAAGATAGACAAGGATCTAAAATGAGTCCTAATTATCTAAATTGAAAGACCTTCTCCAACACAACACCCTCACAACTTACAATTTCCAAAGGATTACTGCTATTGAACCTGTGCTTAGAACCAAAAAGCATACTCTGTTTTTTTTTTGTATTTAAAAGAAGATGATGTGTATGTAACCATAAATCAAGTGCCTGAAAATTGGCGGACAAATTTGATTTTATTTCATCCTCTAATGGTGAGCTAGTAAAGAGAATAATATCGTCCGCATACATCAAAACCTCTGTATTGGTCAGATGATTTGGTAACTTGTCAGTAAACCTGGAGAAAGGTAGGGGCCCCAGGATAGAACCCTGGAGTACCCCTACCTTTATCATTTTACTCCCAGACAAAACTCCCTGGTAGCTAACCTTATGAGGACGTTCACCAAAAAGAAAAATGGGGAGTGGTGGCCTATTCTAGATCTCAGACTACTGAACAAGTACTTCATAAAGCCAAAGTTCAAGATGGTAACATTGGCAATGATTCTGCCAGTCATTCAGCAGGGAGATTGGCTAGCATCTCTGCACCTAAAAGATGCCTACTTTCACATTCCCATAAGAGAATCTCACAGGAAATACCTCTGATTCAGACTTTCACCAGGACATTATCAGTTTTCAGCCCTATCCTTCGGTCTCATCTCAGCCCGAAGGGTATTCACAAAGTGTCTGGCAGTGGCAGTGGCACACCTAAGAAGGTTAAGTGTATTAGTCTTCCCTTATCTTAGTGACTGGCTGGTGGTGGGAAGCTCACCCCAGCAAGTGCAAGATCACTTGCAGGTAACACTAGACCCGTTACAGTCACTAGGGTTCCTGGCAAATCAGGAGAAATCTGTCCTCACTCCAGCATAGGTTCTGCACTTCATAGGAGCAGAACTGAATACATTACAGGGAAGAGCCTTCCTCCCTCAAGACAGCATGCAAAGCATCTTGCAGATAGCTGCCTCTTTCAAACTGAATGAGTCAAAGCCAGCAAGACAGTTTCTGCAACTTCTGGGACATACAGTATGGCTGCAGCAACAGGCACTGTTTTGGGTGCCAGGTTCCAAATAAGAGCCATACAGTTTCACCTCAGGGCACACTGGTGCCAAAGGAAAGACAGTCTTTCAAAGTCAGTTCCAGTAACACGAATGTTGCTATAAAAGCCCTTCAGTGGTGGATGGAAGCAGACAACCTCAGAGAAGTGGTACCCTTCCAACGGGGAAACCCC
Source organism: Neoceratodus forsteri (assembly GCA_016271365.2). Taxonomy (NCBI): domain Eukaryota; kingdom Metazoa; phylum Chordata; order Ceratodontiformes; family Ceratodontidae; genus Neoceratodus; species Neoceratodus forsteri. The sequence goes on along the minus strand of CM057449.1, from coordinate 1,819,541,936 downwards.
ATCAGTCACTCTTACAACCGATGCCTCTCTGAAGGCAACTGAAGAAAGATAAATCTCCTGGGCCGGATGGCATTCATCTGAGGGTGCTATGGAAGTTGGTGGACATACTGGCTGCACCCCTGGCGGATCTCTTCAACGGGTCGCTTGAGACAGGAACGGTACCTAGGGATTGGCGTGAGGCGCATGTGGTGCCAATCCATAAGGGGGTGTCGAAGGAAGTACCAGGTAACTATAGACCCATCAGTTTGACCTCGGTAGTGGGAAAAGTAATGGAGAGTATACTGAAGGAACGACTGTGGGTGTTCCTGGAGGAGGAGGAAGGGCTGGACAGTAGACAGCATAGGTTTGTGCCAGGTAGATCATGTCAAACCAACCTTGTGGAGTTCTATGAATGGGTAACATCGGAACTGGACAGGGGGAAGCCTGTGGATGTAATATTCTTGGACTTCAGCAAGGCGTTTGACTCAGTCCTCCACAATGGGCTGGTGGAGAAACTGACAGGGTTGGGAGTGTGCCCTTTGATGGTCAGATGGACAGGAAACTGGCTAGCTGGATGCACACAGAGAGTGATGACCGATGGGCAGCTCTTGAACCCTAGAGAGGTTGGTAGTGGAGTTCCGCAGGGCTCGGTCCTGGAGCCGATCCTGTTTAATGCATACATAGCTGACATCAGGGTAGGTATAGTGTGTGAGATGAGTCTCTTCGCTGACAATTCCAAGGTGGGAGCAGTAGTTGAGGGGGAAGAGGGGACGTTGGCCCTGCAAAGGGACCTGGACACCCTGGAAAGTTGGGCTGTCGCATGGAAGTTAAATTTCAGTACAACCAAGTGCAAGGTGTTATATCTTGGGTGGGGAAACCCCAAACACAGGTACACCCTGAGGGGGTGCTGGAGGCCTCGTCTGGGGAAAAAGACCTAGGGGTCATGGTGGGTGCATGTATGAATAACTCTGAGTAGTGCAGGACAGGGCTAGCAAAGCAAACAGGATGTTGGGATGCATTGTAAGGGGGATCACCTCTAGGAGCATGGAAGTGATTCTGCCACTGTACAATGGGCTGGTGAGGCCACACGTAGAGTACTGTATAGTACTGGAGACCGCACTTAAAGAGGGACATACAGCTCCTGGAGAGGGTACAGAGGAGGGCTACCAGGATGATTCGAGGACTGGGGGAGTTGACGTACGAGGGCAGACTTGAGGAGCTTCGCCTGTATACTTTGGAGGAGAGGAGAGACGGGGGGACATGAACGAGGTCTTCAAGTACCTCAAGGGAATAAATAGGGTAAACACGGAGGGGATCTTTAGACTAAAGGAGGGAGATATCACCAGAGGGCATGGTTTGAAGTTGGAAGGAGGAAGGATCGGAGGGGAAGAGGAAGAGGTTTTTCACGGAGAGGGTGGTGGATCCTTGGAACACGCTGCCTGGCAAGCTGGTCCAGATTTCCAATGTGGAGGGCTTCAAGAGAGGGTGGGACAGATACAGAAAGGGGTATCGGAACACAAGGGGGGGAGGGCCTCTGTTCCCAACAGGGGATCTGAGGTTCAAGCAGACTCGATAGACAATAAGGTCTAATCTGCTGGCAGTTAGTATGTTAGGGTGGAGTGCTCACTTAAGGGAACACACCACTCATGGAACCTGGTCCAGCACAGAGTCATTCCAGCATATAAATTTGTTGAAGCTAAGGGCGGTGTTCTTTGCTCTAAAAGCATTTGCCCTGCTAATACAAGGGAAAGTGGTGCAGGTCAGGACAGACAACACCACAACAATGTACTACATAAACAAGCGGGGGGGGGGTCAAGGTCACACCCCCTGTGCACAGAAGCAATGAAGATCTGGAGTTTGGCTTACTCACTGAAGGCCTCCCTACAGGCCATTCATGTGCCAGGAAAAGACAATACCCTAGTAGATGCCCTGTGCAGAATCAATCAGGCCCACCATGAGTGCTCCATCAACAAGCAGGTACTGGAATCAGTATTCAGGAGGTGGGGCACACCAGAGATAGATCTCTTTGCATCCCACAAGAATCATCATCTGCCCCTCTTCTGCTGCAGACCACCAGCCAAGGGCTCAATCCCACTGAATGATCTACCACTGGACTGGTCAAGAAGAAGCCTATATGCTTTTCCCCTCTTTGCCTCTCATTTTCAGAGTTCTGCTCAAACTCAGGTCACAGCCTGCATCGATGATCTTGATAGCACCAGACTGGACCAGACAGCCATGGTAACCTCTATTCTAGGGACATGGATATGTTGTTCATCCACACTTATTGGCAGGTATCCTTGCCGCTTTAAATCTTGCCGGAAGGTCTTCAAGCTGGCTCCTCCCACCCACCTGGGTGATAAAAGTCTCGGCTCCGCCCCATGACTCCAGATCTTCCTTACCGCTTGGAAGCTCAGGTTCCCTCCTTAGCGCTCTGCGTTTGTGACTGTTCTGAAAATTTTTGGTCTTCAAATTTAATTGGAAGTTTTCTAAAACTGATCTTCTTCTCTCGCTTGGCGATGACTCATTCGTTTTCCGCTCTCGGAGGCGCCCGTTAATTTCTCCAGAAGGACCTCGCGCACCCACGCATGCCTACTGCCTTGATTTGGATCATGATCCGCAACTTTGTGATTTTTGCTGTGCCCTTTCGACCAGCTCTCTGGAGGATTGTGCGGCCCGTTCGGGGCTCGGGCGACCTGAAATTTTTCCCCGATCCAGAAAATTCCTTGGAGACTCGTCGGGCAGTGTCCACGTCGGCTGTCTCAGCTGAGCAGCTTGATCTTCTTTCCTCCAGGGAGGGGGCGGCTGCCCCTCCCTCTTCCTCGGTCGCGGCGCTCATCCCACTCTCCTTGAGTTCTCCTCATGCAGCTTTGTTCAAGGAGCTTCGCCAGTCCCTTTCCTCGAAGGGAGAGGGACCTTCGGGACCTGCCTCTCGGCCCAAGTCCAAGGAGTCGCAGGCTAAGTCCCTTCATCGGCACTGGAGGGAGCGGGAGAGTTCCTCCTCCCCCGTTGGCCGACGTTCAACTTCAGTCAAGGGTGCGGCTTACGCCGCTGGCTTCACGGTGTCCCCGTCAGGTCAGCTGGCCAGGACTCCCATCGACGCTGTCGAGTCTCTCGACCCGTCATCCGGGCTGTCTGCTGCTGGAGCCGCCATCCCTTCGCCGATTCCCCCGGCGGAGGCCGAGGTTCTGCCTGTACCTTCGGGTCGTCAGGCCTCGACCCTTTCGTCCGAGCCGAGGCAGGAGTGGGCATGCCCCGCTCCTTCCCAGGCCTGCCCTCAGTTTCCCTGAGGATTCGGGTCTCGGTCTCAGTCCTCCTCTCGGTCAAGCCGCTCACGCCGACTTCAGCGTTCTCGGTTGGGGCACCGAGTTAAGTGGCATTACCGCTCTTCCTCGCCACCCTCCTCGGATGAGGAGTGGCGTCGACACTACGAGGAATTCATGTGGCAGCAGTTGTTGTTGTCTGGGAATCAATTGACTCCGATTCATTCCCCGTCTGGCAAGCAGCTGCCGCCTGATCGGCCGACTCAGCCGCTCTCTGCAGTCAAGGTGCCCTCTCCCGGGCCGGTTGTTCGTCCGATTCCTGCGGCCCCACCGCCCTCGGTGGAACCTCGGTCGGGTCACGACCTGTCCCGCAGGTTGTCTGTCCCTCTCACTCCCGCCCTCGGCGGATGAAGAGTGACTCAGGCCTGAGGCAGCTTTTTGTGGACCCCTCGGAGTCCGAAGTCGAATCCTCTATATTCCCCAGTCGGGAGGACCCAGGGTCCTCTCCGGAACATTCTGTGGACGACAGCCCATCGTTCTTCATGGATCTGCTTCAGCTCATCTCGGAATTCACCGGGATGCAGCTCGAGCCCGTGTTCAAACGGGCCCATTATCCCCTTACGGAGATTCTAGACCAAAGGGGTTCACCCTCGGAGGCCTTCCCGGTGGCCAAGGCTATCGTGGGCCCGGCCCTGGAGCTCTGGTGGCGGCCTACTTCTTGCCTTGCGCCCTCGGCCAGGATGGCCAAGAAGTACTCTGTCCCTGTCGGTTCCTTGCCCGGTTTCTCGGAGCACCCCTTGGCTGAGGGGATAATTACAGACAATGTTTTCCAGTGTTCTGGGAATGCTCGGGATGTGAATAGGCCCCCCGACAAGAAGTCCAAAAGGATGGACTACGTCGGGCGCAAGGTTTACGCTGTGTCCTCCCTAGGCCTCTGACAGGCCAGCTCGGCTGCACTGATGGCACATTTCTCCCATGCCCTTTTGGGTTCCCTGGACGAGGTGCTCCCTCATCTCCCGGCGGACCACGGTCTGGCGGGTGCAGAACCAGGGTAGGGCGGTGGCGAAGCAGCAACTCCAGACTGCTCTGGACTTAGGTGATTCCTGTGCCAGATCTGTGGCAGCCGCAGTGGCCATGCACCGCAGGGCGTGGCTGAGGTTATCCTCTTTCTCACTGGAAACCCAGCACAAGCTGGCGGACATCCCCTTCTTGGGGACTGACCTTTTCGGCCCTGGAGTGGAGGGACACCTCCAGGGGACCGTGAAGTCCGATGCCACTCCAGACTCGGTCACTCCCGCCCGGAGGGACAAGGGCAGCCGGCAGCCTTTGCTTAAGCCCCTTTGCCCCCCCCCCAGTCCCTGCGGCTCGACCGGCCCAGCACGAGGGCCAGCAGGCTTACGCTGGGCGGCCTGACTCCAAGCCAGCGCCTTCCTCTAAAAGGAAGCAGGGAGGTAAAGGCCCGGGAGCTCCCTCAGCCAATTCCTCCTCCAAGCCTGTTCAGTGACGGGCTAAGGGGCGCTGTCCCCGGCCCCATCGTCCCTACCCGGGTTCCCCCGTGGGGAGACGGCTCCGTTCCTCCTTCACCTGGTCCGCCTTCCCAGACCTCTAGGTGTCGGAGGTGCTAGGGGAAGGCCCTGCCTCGGGATTGCGAGCAGGTACCACCCTTTCGAGCCGTTGCCCCACGGGGGTCTTGGGGTCCACAGCCTCGTTGTCGGCCTGCTGGGCCGACTTGCCTGGCCCTCTAGTTAGAGGTGATCAGGAAGGTTGCGGATCCTCGTTCAGACCCTGGGTTCGTATCCAAGTATTTCCTGGTCCCAAACGGACAGGGGGCTTGCGCCCCATTCTTCCGCACGCCTGGATGGTCTCTCTGCCTCAGATATCCCATCCTCAGAACGAGGCATGTGGCTTCTTTCCTGGATCTCCAGGACGTACTTACTCTTCATTCCGTCCATTTCTAGGGAGACTCCTCCCTTTCCTAAGCAGGGGATCTACTTACGAGTTCCAAGCCAGGCCCTTCGGTCTCTGCTCAGCAGCTTTCTGCGGCATCGAGGGGTCCGGGCATAACCCCACCCGGATGGTGGCCTGACTAAAACCCTTCCAGGCGGAAGGGGACGATCCAGAGTTTCTGGCTCTCAGACTGGTCTCCTTTATCGGAGCCACGTTGGAACTCGTGTCTTATACGGGTGATCCTTCTTCGGGACGAGACTCAACTCTTGAGTCCGAGCTCGGCTCCCGGCGGGCAGGGCTGAGGTTCTTCCTCCCTTACCTAGTCAGGTCTGACTGGGCAATTGCACCCTGCCGGGACCTCCTGCACCTCCTGGGCTCGTAGCAGCCGGTTCCAGCGCGGTCTGTTGGACCCGCTGGTTCATGTGTTCCCTAGTGGGAACTGGCCAGCCAGCGGTCACAGTGCTGCGTTCCTTCGGACCAGTTCATGACTACAGCCCAGGAGTTAGGGGAACGCTCTCCCTCGGACCGTTCCAGCTCTTGCAGGAGAACATCCCATTCATCCACCCTGAGTCGACGGTCTGCTCCGACCATGCTTCTCGGATGGGTGGGGGTGCCCATCTAGGGGAATACAGAGTGCTCCGCCTCTGGTCCTCTCGGGAGTCCCGATGTCTTTCTTACCCGCTGGAGATCTAAGCGGTCTGCTTGCTGCACCGCTCACTCCATTTGTGCGGGGTCCAGTGGTTTAAGTCCAAGTGGACAACACCACGACCATGTGCTACCTACCCCGCCAGGTTCGGTCGAGCCCCTTGCCTCTGTGTAAGAGGGTTCTCCGCATTGGGTTTTTCGCACAGCCGGGAGGCGGTTTTCCTGGCCATTCAATGGCAGGAGCCTCCAGCTCCCTGGCTGATGCCCTAAGCCGGACATAGGCTGCGCCTCACGAGTGGTCTCCCCTGCTGGAGGTAGCACAGTATCTTCTTCCTCCTTCCCTCCAGGGAGAATACGAGGCTGAGTCTGTTTCATGCCCGCCCCCTCAGCAAGGTTTGCTGTAGGGGATGCCGTCGAGGCCGTGGACCCCGGGCCCTTTTCTACGCCTCTCCCCCATTTCCCTTGACCCACGGGCAAGGTGAAGAGAGACTAGGCGCAGGCGATGCTGGTAGCCCAAGACTGGATTGCCAGCTCTGGTATCCAGCTCTCCTCAGTCTCAGCCCCAGGCTCCCGAGGCGGCTTCCAGCCCGCCCTGTCCTGATCATTGTCTTCAGGGGAAGGTGTTCATCTAGACCTTCAATCCCTGCGCCTGAAGGCGTGGTACCTGTGCGGCTAGGGGCCTAGCCTTGGGTCCTTTGGCAAGGTCCTCGACGTTTACGAGGCGTCCTGCCAGAAGTCGGCCAAACATGCTCGCCTTCAAATGGAAGAGTTCTCCATTTGGTTTTGGTATAGGGCTTGGGCCCCTCTCCCGTCCCTCGGCGAGCATTCCGGACCATCTGCGGTCCGTTCCTTTTGAACTAGGGCTTCGGCCGACGACCCTCTAGGTGCTTCTGTTGGTCACCCCTGTCTTCCGGGGGCGGGCCGGAAGGCAGTTGGTGGCGCAGAAAAGGTGGTCTGGCACTTTTTTAGGCCTCGATCACACCTCCCCTTCGGGGAGAGTATTCCCATTCTGTGGGATCTGCGCTGGTATGGGCTTAGCTCACGGGCAAGCCATTCGAACCTTTGCACAGGTGCGAGTCCCCACTTGTTGTGGAAGAACACCTTCTTGGGGCTACCCTGCCATCCAGAAGGAGGGGAGAGTTCCAGGCGCTCCTTTGAATCTCCCTATCGGGTCTTCCACAGGGACAAGGTAGTCCTGCGCCCCACCCGAAGTTCCTTCTGTAGGCGGTGGCGGAGTCTTTCCCTAACTGGGTATGGTCTCTGCCGGGGTTCATCCCAATTTACGCCTCGGAGGCCATATATAGGATCCATGAGGACCCTATTTTACGCTCACCTACCCAGGGAGCGTAGGGCTGAAGTTCGGGAGAGGTTCGCTAGCTGTTTGTCATCTACGCTGTAGCCGCACCTGGCAGACCTGCAGCCAAGTGGACGACGAGCAGGCGGGCCACCTCCTGCATAGGTCTCCGCTGTAGGTGGGTGGGCATGGAACCTCCCAGAGAGATAAGTGCTCATTTTACCCACCCTTCCGCTGCATCGGTGGCTGCCTCCGAGGATACTTCTGTCTAGGATATCCGCAGGGCTCCTACCTGGAAGCAGGCTATTCCGTTTCCCCTTCCACATTGACCTTGGGTCACGCCGGGATGTTGGTCGGGGCCTCGGTTCTCCAGTCATCATACCTAAGCAGGGGGTGCGGGCCTTGCCTCCCTCCTCCCAGAGAACTGCTAGGAGTCTGCCAATAAGTGTGGATGAACAACATATCCATGTCCCTAGAAATACAGGTTACTCACCTGTAACAGGAGTTCTAGGAATGGTATATGTTGTTCATCCACACGACGCACCCAGCCTCCCCGGCTTCGACGCACAACCTGGCTTCCAGCGGGCTAGATCTGGCATCATGGGGCGGAGCCGAGAGTTTTACCACCCGGGTGGGTGGGAGGAGCCAGCTTGAAGACCTTCCGGCAAGATTTAAAGTGGCAAGGATACCTGCCAATAAGTGTGGATGAACAACATATACCATTCCTAGAACTCCTGTTACAGGTGAGTAACTGTATTTACTCTCCATGTCTGCTGCCAAACCAATACATCTACCCAGGAGGCACAATCTGCTGACCTCCCATCAGGGCAAGATCCTGTACCTGAACCTCAGATCTTTCAGACTTAAGGCATGGCTCTTGAGGACTTAGAATATGCAAATTTGCAACTCTCTCAAAGCATCCTGGATATCCTGAAGGGCTACAGAAAGCCTTCTACTAAGAAAACCTATGCTTCAAAATGGAAGAGATTCTCTGCTTGGTGTGCTTCCAAGGGTATCTTTCCCACTCAAGTGGGGATTCCAGCTGTTCTGGATTATCTTACCTACTTACACTCCCCGGGACTGCAACATACATCCCTGAAAGTGCATTTAGCATCAATATCTGCTTACATTTCTGCTGGGAGGGGCACCTCTGTGGCATCCAATCCCATTTTCAAAAGGTTCTTTAAAGGCCTGTGCCATTTTCATCCCATCTATTAGGGAACCACTACAGTCATGGAATCTGAATATATGCATTGCCCAGTTTATGAGACCCCATTTGAGCCCGTGGTTTCAACACACCTAAAGTATGTTACTTGGAAAACTGTTTTTCTGGTTGCCATTACTTCAGCTAGAAGAATTAGTGAGCTTCAGGCCTTGTGTGTCGAGAAGGACTACCTGTCTTTCCACAGAGATAAGGTGGTATTACAAACAAATAGAAAATTCCTCCCCAAGGTGGTCTCTGACTTTCATTTGAACAAGTCCATTACCCTGCCATTTTTCTTCACTGAACATACTAGTTCAGGTGAGCTCGGACTCCATAGTCTGGATGTCAAGAGGGCATTAAGTTGCTACATGACCCATACCAGAGATCATAGACAAGACAAACAACAGTTGTTCCTGACTTATGAGGATGTGGGTAAAGGTAACTCAGCTTCAAAGAGGTCCAGTTCTCGCTGGATAGTCCAGTGCATTTAGTTTTGCTTTTCGAAAGTTGGTAAGGAACCCCCAGCAGGGCTGAGAGCTCATTCCCCAAGGGGCACAGCTGCTACCATAGCAGCAGCCAGAGATGTTCTATTAGTGGAGATTCTGTAAAGCAGCTACATGGAGGACGGTACACACCTTTACTAAACACTATAGTCTGGACACTCAGTCCAAAAGTGATGCCAGGTTTGGCACAGCAGTCCTGCAGAGCCTCTTTCCAAAGTAGGTTATGTGCCCACCTCCAAAGTTACTGCTTTGAAGTCTGCAGAGAGTTAGGATTATGGAAGAATACCTGGGGTGAGAAGAAAAAAATATTTACCATAGTAATCTTCTTTCTTCCAGGGTATTCTTCTGTATTCATAACTCCCCCACCCTGCCTCCCCTTCTAGAACCAGAGCCTCTGCACTCCTAACTGAGCATTTAAAAAAGTCCCAAACAGTGGCACACGTTGTTTAAACCCTAATGAATGGAGTTTTCCTTCCCTTTTTTCCAGGTGATTCTGGCATTCGTGGGGGGGGTTGGCTTATAATATTTATGGGTTTTACTGTTCTAGACAGTATAGTTTTTGTTGTAGATAGATAAGTATAGTTATAGTTAAAATTGCCTTGCAGGCTCCTTAGAAATCCGATACATTGGTGGAACGTTGCAGCTGAAAAGGGCAGCAGTTTGAATAAGTGGCACAAGCCAATGATAGGTTTTATCATTAGTGTATTGTTCCATCTCTGGGCAGTTCTACTTAGGAGGCTGACTGCAGAGAGTTATGAATAAGGAAGAATTCTCTGGAAGAAACAAGATTACTATGGTAAATATTTTTTTCTTTTCCACACCCCAAGTTTCTACCCAAAGTGGTGTTAAGAGTTCCATCATAACCGGCCCTTTATCCTGCCTACTACTTTACCAACTTCCACAATGAGGGAGAGAGGACTCTGCACTCAGTGGATGTTGAGAGGGTCCATAGCTTTTATCTGGACAGAACCAGGGACTTCAGGTAATCCAAACATCTCTTTGTTTTCTTTGATTCTAATCAGAAGAGACAGTTTCTTATAATCAAGTGCATTTCTGCCTGGATTGTAAATTGCCTGTGCCACTGCAATGCCATGGCTCAGATTAAATTGGAAGGCTAGGTATGCGCTCACTCCTCTGGAGCTCTTGCCATGTCCCTGGCAGAGATTCGCTCTGCTGGTTGGAGAAATTTGCAGAGCTGCAACTTGGGTGCACAGTGCACACTTTTTCTAAGCACTATGCCCTGGATGTCCATGCCAGACAGCATGCCACCTTTGGCAGGACAATCCTAAATGGATTACTGTCTGCCTCGTAGTCTCCCTTCGAGGCGGTATTTGAGTAAGAGGAGGAGGAACTGATTCCTCAAGACTTCGATTCCCCTCCCAGGAACCCACTGAATTTTTGGAGACAAATGGCCGCTATGTGAAATCTACTATCCAGTTAACAAAAAGACGTCATAGAGGAGGCAGAATTCGAGTATTCTGGGCATGCCCTCGTTGAAAACAGAGTTCACACTTCATACCCATCCATAAGGCTTTTAAAAATGCAACTAAACAGATTCTTACTATGTTATCAACCTTTGTGGCTAAAGACAAGAATATTGACAAGATATATAGTACCCAGGGAAGGCTCTGAGTTCATTTATACTCACTCTAGCACTGAGGGGAGTATTCAGGCAGCTTCTTGCGATGAAGCAACAATTAATATCTAAGCAGCATCTCCTGATAAAGTCTAATAACTAAAAGGCATACACTATGACACCGGGAGATGTTCTGGAGGATGCGGTGTTGTCCCATCTGCAGGCACCTCTCTGGGCTGAGGGAGGAGGTTGCTCATCTCCAGGCTGAGTTGGCCAGGATTTGTGGGACCTCCTCTTCCATCCAGGGACCACCAGTGCCACTGCCGTTGCCTCAGAGGTTGCCAAGAAAGAGGGCGGTTGGACCACAGTGGGCTCAGGGAGGTGAGGTGAGGTGGTGGAACAGAGGCACCCCTCCAGTTGTACCTCTCCACAATTCCTATGCCATTCTGGCAAAGTGTGGTTCCTCATGGAGGCACCCACAGTGGAGACCAAGGAGGATGCTGGGAACCTCCACAAGGAGACCCACAGGAGGGTGGCAGGGGACCCTGCAGGGGAAGGAAACAACTCCTGGTGGGGGACTCCATTGTTAGGAAGGTAGAACTGGGCAAGGAAGGGGAGAGGGAGGTAAGGTGCCTGCCTGGCACCATGGCTTGGAGGGACAGGGAGCAAATCCTCAGGATTGCCAGAGCAGCTGCACAGGGGAGGGAGCTGGATGTCATTGTCCACCTAGGGACACATGATCTGGCTAAGAAAGGGATTAGAGAAGTGCAGGAAGAGTTTGTGGAATTGGGCCGGGGCCTTAGTCAAGTAGCATGCACGGTGACCTTCTCGGAGGTGCTACCCATCTATGGCATAGGAGAGGCTAGGGTGTTCCGCACCATGGGATTCAATCAGTGGTTGAAAAACTGGTGTGGAGCTCAGGGATTTGGCTTCATTGGGGACTGGGGGTCCACCTGGAGTGATGCAAGCCTATACTGGCATGATGGGCTGCATCTGTCCGGGAGGGGAACCAGGATCCTAGGTGATAGGTTTAAATGCTTCATTGGCAAGCTTTTAAACTAGCCAAGGGGAGAGGCACTGGAAAGGAGCAGGAAAATCCTAGCCCCCAAACAATCACGGTAGTAAGTGTGGCAAACACCAACATGGAGGTGTCGATAGGGAGAAGGGCAGGGGTAAATGGAGAAAGTGACAAAGGCAAGAAGGACAGGGATGGGGCAAAAGGGAGTAAGGCCATCAGGAAATGGAGGGTAATGAGTACCAATGCCCGTAGTCTGGGCAACAAGCTCCCTGAGCTGGTGGCCTTAATGGAAGAGAGGTGCCTGGATATGTGAGCAGTCACAGAAACATGGGTACACAGAGAACCATGACTGGGATGTTAACATACCAGGGTACATAACCCAGGAGAGACAGGCAGGGGAGAAGAGGGGAGGAGTAGCTCTCTATGTAAAGGAAGGGATAAAAGCAACTGAACAAAAGAGTAAACAGGGAGGAGAGGAGGCACTGTGGGTCACCTTAGAGACTGGAAAGGGCACCACAATCCGCAGGGGTTGTGTACAGACCCCATGTCAGGGGAAGAAATGGACAAGGATATGATGGAAGGCATTCTTAGAATGGCAGAGAAAGGGAGATACTGTTGATGGGAGACCTGAATATGCCAGATGTTAACTGGAGCATTTGCTGCAGCCACATCCAAGAGCAGGGCCATTCTTGATACCCTAAGGTGGCAAGCATTAGACAGCTAGTTTCGAACCCACTCGTGAGGGAGCAATCTTAGACCTTGTACTCTCAAACGGGGCAGTGAGAGGATCTCAGATCTAGAAGTGGGTTGCCATCTGGGGACAAGTGACCATCAAACAGTGTGGTTCACGTTAAACTCAGCTACAGAGTCAAGCCATACAAAAGTGAGGGTACTGAACTTTAGGAGGGCTGACTTTGTCAAGATGGGAGAGTGCCTCAGAAAAGCACTAGCAAACAGGTTAGAAGGAGGTGTGGAGCAACAATGGGGAATTATCAGAACTGCCATCACAGAGGCAACAAGCCTTTGTGTGAAGCAAATAAACAAATCAAAATGAAAGAAAAAGCCACTATGGTTCTCAAGAGAGGTGGCTGTGAAAGTCAAGAAGAAATAGATAGCATTCCGGAAGTATAAGGAAACACAGAAGGAGCAGGACAGAGAGCTGTACCAGTTAAGGCAGAAAGAAGCAGGAAGGGAAGTCAGAATAGCAAAGGCCCAAACTGAGGAAAAGATAGCCAACTCAGTTAAGAAGGGGGATAAAACCTTTTATAGGTACATCAGCGAGTGTAGAAAGACAAAGGAGGGATAGTGAGGCTGCATAGAATGAACGGTGGGTGGGCAGAGGGGACAGTGAAGAAGCAGGAATACTGAGCGAATATTTCTGCTCAGTATTCACAAAAGAGGAGGAAGTGCCTAATCCAATTAACAGAAGCATCTCTTGATAGGGGGTCGATCCCAGTCCTTTCACAGAAGAAAGGGTTCTGCAAGAACTCCTAAAACTGAAGGTGGACAAAGCAATGGGTCCTGATGGAATTCACCCAGAATTCTAAAAGATTAAGGAAGGAACTAGTGAAACCACTGGCTACTCTTTTAATAAATCATGGGAGGATGGTGTGGTACCAGAGGACTGGAGGAAGGCGGATGGATTCCCCTTCACAAAAGTGGGACCAAGACAGAGGCAGGAAACTACAGACCTGTCAGTCTGACCTCTGTGGTAGAGAAAGTGATAGAGTCACTTCTGAAGGAAAGAATTGTTGAGTACCTAGAGGTCAGTGGAGCACAGGATCCAAGGCAGCATGGGTTCACAGTGGGAAGGTCATGTCAGACGAATCTAATAGATTTCTTTGACTGGGTGACCAAAGTAGTAGACCAGGGAGGGGCTGTGGACATGGCCTACCTAGACTTTAGCAAGGCATTTGACACAGTCCCACACAAAAGATTATTAGTCAAATTAACCAGCCTGGGGAGTGGGTCCCAGGGTGGTAGCCTGTAAAACATTGGCTGGACAACAGGACACAGAAGGTAATTGTAAATGGAGTCCACTCTGAAGAAAGAGCGGTTACAGTGGGTACCGTGAGGTCTCGTATTGGGTCCAGTCCTTTTAATGTCTTCACCAGTGACATTGCAGAGGGACTGGAAGGAAAAGTATGCTTTTTGCAGATGACACAAAGATCTGCAACAGGGTTGATACACAAGGAGGCGTGAAAGGATGAAAAGGGACTTGGCAAGGTTGGAGGAATGGTCAGACGTATGGCAGCTAGGATTCAATGCAAAAGTGCAAAATAATGCACCTGGGAAACAAGAACCCAGGCAAGAATACACAATGGGTGGGGAGGTAGTAACAACAACAAAACAGAAAGGGACCTGGGGTAATCATATCAGATGACCTTAAGGTTAGCAAGCAATGTGAGAAGGCAGTAGGGAGGGCCGGGGTATACTGGGATGTATAGGAGAGGCATCAGCAGCAGAAAAACAGGAAGTTGTTATCCTCTGTACAGACAGTTGGTGAGACCCCATCTGGAATACTGTGTCCAGTTCTGGAGACCCCATCTCCGCAAGGACATAGACAGGATAGAGGCAGTCCAGAGGAGGCAACTAAATGGTGCAGGGTCTGCAAGAGAAGCTGTATGAGGAGAGACTAAAGGAGCTTAATATGTATACCCTTGAGGAAAGAAGGAGAGGGGGACATGATAGAAACTTTCAAGTACCTCAAGGAATCAACAAAGTCCAAGAGGTAGCATCTTTCAGAAAAAGAGACTTGCAAGAACAAGGGACACAATTTAAAGATATTAGGAGAGCGGTTCAGGGGCAATGTGAGGAAGTATTATTTCACAGAGAGGGTAGTGGATGCATGGAACAGCCTTCCTGAGGAAGTTGTGGGGTCTAAAACTGTGGGAGAATTCAAGAATGCATGAGACAGACATAAGGCAATTCTTGTGGGGGGCAGGAAGATATAGGCTGTTGGTTAACTAGGATCTGCGGCCTATCCTGTAGGTAGGGAAATGGGCAGACTAGGTGGGCCTAGCGGTCCTTATCTGCCGTCAAAGTCTATGTTACTATCTTCACCTCCGTACACTATCTCTACCCTGTTGCTGAGGCAGGCAGCCTACCTGAGTTATTGTACATATTAGAAGCAGACCCTGTGGTGTACAGTCCTGCTGCTGTGCGAGAGCTTACCTTCCCAAGAGAAACTTCTCCAAGTACTTGCAGTGAAAGCTGATCGGGAAACTATTATGCGCCAGTTTCTAATGGCTACAGATATGATTGACACTGCAGCCAGGGCTTTAACAAATTTAGTGTGCCAGAAAAGTTGCATGGCTTAGAACAACTGGTCTGTCACAGGACATGCAAAATAAGGCAGTTGATTTTCTCTCTGAAAATACTTCTTGATTTTGTAACAAAACAGAGTGACTACACTGTTCTGAGGTGCACAGGGAGAAACAGTGGTAGATAGGGAGCTAGACAGAACTCTGCATCAGCTCCTGGAGCTGCCAAAGCAAACCTCAATCCCTGACAGATTTTTTCCATGCCGTAGTTGACAACTTGCCAGTGGAAAAACACCTCTCTTATTACTTCGAACTGGAAGTAATAAGAGAGAGTATCACTTATTGATCTGTAAAATATCCAAAGTTAAGCAAATTCAGTGTTTTAGTTTAATTTCCAGAGCAAAAGCTCATACTGGCATTGGAGGAGAGAAAAGTTGTTAGAGTTAAATGCTGTAGGAGAGAGTTTGTGTTTTCCAGCTGGGAAAGGGTTTCTTCTCCGGGCACTTTCTTGCTCTGAAGACAGTTGGGGAATGGTGACCCATTCTGAACCTGGGGTTCCTGAACAGACACCTGAAAGAGACGTTCAGAATGGTAAGACAGCAACTAGTGATTTCTTCCCTACAACAAAGGAATTGGCTGGGGTCACTGAATTTAAGGGATGCATACAGCATTTCCATATCCCGATAAGATCCTGTCACAGAAAGTATTTAAGGATCAGAGTGGGCATACTCAGTTTCAGTTCAAAGCAGTGCCTTATGATCTGACCACTGCACCCAAAGTGTTCACAAAGTGCTCATCAGTTGTGACAGCCCACTTGCGCATGCAGGGCATAGTGGTGTTTCCTTACTGACATGACTGGCTAGAGTGTAGAAAAATAGAAGAGGAAACAGTGTTCTCAATGCAAACTGAGGAGCACCTTGCAGAGGTTAGATTTCCTCCTAACTTAGAAGTCACACTTGGAAGCCAGAAAGATTCTGGGGTTCACAGGCGCAGAATTGATCACAGAACCTAGCAAAGCTTTCCATTCTCTGCGAAGGCAGAAGCTATGATTTAGTGTGCAGGCACATTCCAGGCAGGTCAGACAAGGACTACACAGGAATTCTTGAGTCTTTTTGGGCCCCATTACTTCTACCACAGCAGTAGTGCCATGGGCCAGATTGCAGATGGAGATCCAGTGCCTCTTCAGAAGTGCACCACTGCAGCAGCTAGTACCAGTATCAAGCAGGTTGGTATAAGCACTGGACTGGTGGAAAGAAATAGGCAACTTCAGAGAGCGTATTACCCTTCAGTCTCTGCCTACAAGGGTTGTGACCCATGATCATTCCTACTAAGGTGGAGAGGATATCTGGAGAGAAGGAAAGTACTTGGAATTGTAGCCCCTCAGAAAGAAAGGAGCACATAAGCTTGCTGGAACTCAGTGCAATGCTCCTTTCCATGAAGTTCTTCTCTGCCTTGTTGCAGGAACAAACAGTCCTGATCAAGACAATACAGATATGTATTACATAAACAGTGAGGCATCAACTCATCAAAACTCAGTACACCATGGATGTTTATGTTACAGCTTAAGTTAAAACCTCTGTTCAGTACACCTGCAAAAAAAGGGGAATGTACTAGGACTTCCATTCAGCAGGATGGAGCAGGTAACCTACAAGTGGTCTCTTTACCAAAGGGTGCTATCTTTAGTGTTTTAGAGATGGGGAGTGCCAGCGATGGAACAGTTTGACTCCTGGGAAAACAGAAAGCTACCCCAATTCTGTTGTAGCCTTCCCTCAGTGGGGATAGCTCCATTGAATGCACTAATTCTTCCCTAGAGAAACAGGTTCCTGTGTGTCCTCTTCTGTGTACACTAATTTGAAACTGGGCCACTTGCTGCCTACCTTCAAAGGTAGGCTTTGTTCCAGGCCAGTAGACAGGTCTCCGGACCATTCCCCCAGGTCCCCTCACCACACTTTGGGGTCAGTTGAGTATGGAGCCCTTCCCCAAAGACTCCACTGGGGTTGTGACAGAGTCTCTGGTGCTGGTGTCTGCCTGACCATCAACTCTTCCTAGGTGGCTGGTGGAGAACCCACTGTGGTCTGTTTACCCTCAGTGACAGGCCACCCTGGGATTGATAGCAAGGCTTTTTGTTTTGTCCACTTTCTAAGTGACTTCAACGCCAGCTGTTGGTATCGTCACAGCTGTTGTCACCATTTGTGTTGATGGCTCCAAGTTCAAGACCGACATCAGTGTGACACTAGTGCCGAACCTGTTCACATTGTTAGCAACAGGGTCAGTGCTGATGTCTGTATCGGCCTTGGTGCCATCCTTGGCCTGGATGTTGCTAGCATCACCAAGGAAGATTTCTGTGTCTGGCTCGGCACCAGTTTTGATGGCAGTGTGATCCCAGATTCAGACGCCAGGAAATGTTACTATATTCTGACAAATGCAGTATGGTCTCACCATAGGACTGCTCCATAGCCAAAATAGTTACTAGAACCTATGCAAACAGTGGAATGCTAGGCTCGAGCTCGGTTTTCAAACCACTGTCCCTGGTTGCACTTCCTGAAACCGTCAGATTCTTTACTCTGCTTGCCTCACTAAGACGTCTCCGGAGAGCTCTCCTTCACTTACTTGACGAAAGCTATTTTCTCAGTTTTGTTGAAGTTCCATTTATTTCTTTCAGTTTTTAGAACACTGTCCTTGGTTCACAGGTAGATTTAGTCTAGATTAGTGTTTATCGGGTAAGTTTTTCAGTTCCTTATTGGTTCTTCTCAACCAAAAAGGAACCAATATTTCTCTTTTATTTTTTGAGGTAAAATATTTGTATTATTGCTTATTCGATTTATAAGGTAAGTCGGATCATCTTTAGTTAATTTTTACCGGGGTGAATCTCGGTTGTTTGGTTTTAACCAACCCCAAAAAAAAAAGGTATTAAAAGGTGTTTTTGGCTAAATGTCACAGACCAAGAAAAGAACAGGCCATATAGGTTTCCAACATTGTACCGAGTGTGAGGCACCGATCGCTAAAGCAGATCCTCATCTGATTTGTGTTTTTTTTTTTTCAAATTCTGTTTCTGCTCCACTCCTGGGGAACTCTCTCCGGCATCCTCCAACTTCCGAGGTCTACCTCCCACCTGAGACTCTCACTCCTCTCTCTCGCTGAAACCGACACAGCCCCCAGATCTGAACACCCCCACCCCACCGGGAGGGGCCGCCCTATCCATCCAGGGCACTCTATCTGTAGTATAGAGTATTGGTCTTTGTGAGCGGGGCTGGAGAGGAGAGGGCCCAGTGTTGGGAGTGTGATCCGGAGGCAGAGGTGCCTTCTCTTATCCCCAGGAATGGGGATTTTCTTTGTTACCCTGGGAGCACGGATGTGCAGTGATGTCCAGGGCAATGCGAGCATGCTCCCGCACCTGCTTGCATGACGTCCTCCATCGCTCCCATACCCCAGATGCAAGCTCCTCATCATGCTGCAATCTCCCGGCCTCTGCCAGGAGCCACCAAAACAGTGAAGGGCACCAACCACCCACCCCTGGGGAGGAGAGCAGTCCTTCAGATGCTCGATCCTCTCCTTCCCCTACCGACCCCCAGCGCATGAGTCTGTTTCCGAACCCTGGTCGCCGGCATGGTGTAAGGTGTGGCATCCAGCACCTCAACCCTCAGCACCACCGGGCCAGCTCTGATTTGTGTTTTTTTTTTTTGTTTAGGGTTTGGCCACCTCAAAGAGGACTGTGATATTTATAAGAACTTTCCGCAGTCGACGCTTGGGAGGCGACTTAAACGACTGCAGGAAAAGATGTCTGAGAAAGCCGTTGACCCAGTTACAGACAAACCGGCTCCCAGCCATAAGGAACCAGAGGAGCAACCCTCTGACAAGGGCAACAGTTCCTCAGGGAAAACACTGCCCGTGGATACTGCCGCCGAACCGTCAACTGCAGGGAAAAGAAACAAAAAGGAAAAATGTACAGAGCACGAACTGCAACTGAAAAAGACTTCGGTTCCAACCGCTGAAGAAATAGCAAACGCTATAAAAATTATTCAGTCGCTTCAACTGGGACTTCGGTCCCAGTTGAAAGGCAGTTGCAGTCACAGACCTCTGGTTTTCCCTCGGTTCCCGATTCATTGGAACAGAGTACACAACATTATGGGGAGGATGAGGACAAAGATGAAGAGGAGGACTATGGAGAGCCAGTTGGACCAGATCTCTCTTCTGATCCCCACCATCCTGATTCCCCTGACAACGGATTTGAGGACTATACATCCCACTTTGCTTTCCTGAAGCAAGTGGCCCAAACCCTGGACCACCCCACTCAAGAGTCCACTGACGAGGAGGAAGAACAGGACTATATGGAGATGATGGATGTTCCAGTCTCTAAAAGACTACTACTGCCCATCTATAAGTCTTTGAAGAAACAAGTGAATAAAATATTGCAGACACCCACTTCTGTGCCACCTGTGGATAGAAAGCTGGACAAAAAATATTGGGTTGCTAAAGGAGGAGCAGAATTCCTCTTTGTGCACCCGAGCCATGAAGGAGTGATGCAGGCTGCAGCTTGTGATAAAGCGGGCATACCCTTGGCATCACACACACACACACACACACACACACACACACACACCCACCCACACACTCACCCCAGACAAGGACTCCAGAAAAATAGATTTCATAGCTATAAAAGTTTACTTGGGGTCCTCTCTGACTATCAGACAAGCCTCCTATATGGCCTATGTCACAAGATAGCAGAAGACACTGTGGAATACTGTTCTGGAGATAACAAAATCTGTCCTAGCCCCCACGGCAGCTGATTTAGAAGAGGCTGCTAAAAGGGGCATAGAAGCATCTAAAGCCCAATTCAGGATGGCAATGGACGATAATGACACTGCTGCCAGACAGACGGCTGCTTCTGTGTCGTTCAGAAGATTTGCTTGGCTCAGAACTACTAACCTGACCCAAGACACCCAATCAAAGGCTTTGGATTTTCCATGTGAGCCTACATGTCTGTTTGGGGAGCAAACAGAAGCTTACATGAAGAAAATGGATGATTCCAAAACAGCCTACAAAAGTGCTGCTGCCAAAGAAAGGGCATCTACACCCCAGAAGCACTAAGTTAGTGGGGTTGAGGTAGGGGCCATTGTAGTCCATTCTTTCAGTCTCAAACTTTTCCCCAGTATCAACAGCAGAGTAGATATTACAGGGGCAGGAGAGGCAGCAGCCGTACTAGCCCCAGCGCCCAGGCAGCAGCCCAGGCCAAGCAGACACCCTGAGGTGTCTGCTTAGATTGCCTTCCCAACCCCAGTAGGGGACAGGCTGACCCACACCTCCAAGAATGGCAATCCATTACCACAGACAAGTGGGTCTTGGAGGTAGTGGACCAGGGCCTAGCTCTCAGCTTCAAGTTCATGCCAAAGCTGACGGCAAGGGTTTTCAGACCTTCTACGCCATCAGAAACAGCCCTGTTAGAGGGGGAAGTAGCCAACCCCCTGTCTCAAAAGGCAGTAGAACCAGTTCCTCAAGCACAAATGAGAAAAGGCCTTTACTCAAGATACTTCCTCATGACAAAGAAAACTGGTGAGTGGCGACCCATACTGGATCTCAGGCACCTAAACAGACACTTGTTAAAATTTAAGTTCAAAATGGTGACTCTGGCAACAATCCTCCCAACCCTAAGGCAAGGGGACTGGCTTGCATCCCTGGACCTGAAGGATGCTTACTTCCACATTCCATCTGGCAGTCCACAGAAAATATCTCAGTTCTAGGGACATGGATATGTTGTTCATCCACACTCATTGGCAGTATCCTTGCCGCTTTAAATCTTGCCGGAAGGTCTTCAAGCTTGCTCCTCCCACCCACCCGGGTGGTATAACTCTCGGCTCCGCCCCATGACGCCAGATCTTCCTTACGCTTGGAAGCTCAGGTTCCCTCATAGCAGCTCGTTTCGCGACTGGTTCCTATTTCTCCGCTTGCGGTTAAAAACAAAATTTGCAAAAGACTTCAGTCTCGATCCCCGCGGCCATGGCGGACAAATCGACCCCGGATTGGAGATGCCCATGCGGCAGAAGATGTTCGGACGGATCCACACTCCACGTGTGTCTACTGCTTAGGCCTTGAGCACGACCCGCGGAACTTGCGACCTGTACTCATCTTTCTCGACCTACGTCCTCGAGTCGTGCTGCCCGATTGCAACTGGGCGGCCGTCCGGCGTTCCCTCGGTGAAGTCCAAGGAGGCCCGTGCTGGCGTGTGTCCAGGGCGGCGGCTCGGGCGGATCAGCTCGAGCGGATGGTCGCCTCAAGAGGAGGCGGCGCAGGTCAGATCTTTCCTCGGTCATGCATTTATCCCGCCTCTGGGTTCTTCCTACACGGCTTCTTTATGAGCTTTGTCTGTCCCTCTCCACTAAAGGAGAAGGGCCTGCGTCTGCTGGACCTTATTCTCGGTCCAAAAAGAGGACAGGGTAGAATCCCTCCGTCGGCGCTCTTGGGAGCGGGAAAGGTCCCTTCCCCGGGCCGCCGTCCGGCCGGCTCGTCGACCGCTCGGCTTCGCCACTGGCCTCACGGTGTCCCCGCCAGGTCAGTTGACCGAGACTCCTACTGATGAAGTCCAGATTTTCTCGACCTACTGACGGGCTGTCGCCTTTAGCAGCCGAGATTCCTCTCCGGTTCCCCGGGAGGAGTTGAGGATCCCGTGGGCTCGTCTGTGCCTCGGTTCGAGCCCTCGGATGGACCTTCCGAGCGAAGGAGTGCGGTTCCGGCGACCTCCGCACCGACCCGGAATTCCGGGACTCGGTCTCGGTCTCGGACCTCTTCGCGGTCCAGCCGTTCCCACCGTCATAAGGCGGTCTCGGTCTCGCACCTGCGTGGAAGCGGCGCCGCCGCTCCTCGCCCTCCTCCTCGGATGAGGGAAGCTTTCATGAATTACGCCGGACGGCACGAGGACCTTATGTTGCAACAGCTCCTCCTGGCCGGAATAAGCCGACCGCGCCTTCCCCGCCATTAATGGCTGTCACCGAACGGGCCACAACCCTCGACTTGTCCGAGGAGCCTATACCCAGGCCGGTCGTTCGGCCAAAACCAGCTGCTCCACCGATTCCGGTGGAACCTCCGCCTCCACAGCCACCAATTGGGGCTCCGACCAAGGATTCTCGGTCGGCTAAGGGTTTACCCCATCGGTTGTCAGTTACCCTCACTCCCGACCGACCTCGGCAGGTGAAGGTGGCTCAGGCCAGAGGCAGTTTCTTCAGGACTCTTCCGAGTCCGAAGATGATTCCTCCTTCTTCTCCAAGCGACTGGACTTGGAGTCTTCAGGAGGTCAGTCAATGGACGATAGCCCGTCGTCCTTCCTAGGACTGCTTCGCTCATCTCGAGTCTACCGATGGAGCTCGAACCCGCTTCCAAACGGGCCAGGTATCCCCTCACGGAGATTCTGACCGAGGGGATCTCCGACGAGGCCTTCCGTGGCCGAGGCCATAGTGGGTCCGGCACTGGAACTTTGGCAGCCCCTGCTTCCTGCCCTGCGCCGGCCAGGATGGCCAGGAAGTATGCGGTCCGCCTGTTCCTTGTCCGTTTTTGAACACCCTTGCTGAGGGGTTGGTTACATGACAGCGCTCGCCACGGGCAACGCCAGGGATGTGGACAAACCTCCTGACAAGGAGTCCAAGAAATTGACTACGCCGTGTAAAAGTCTGCTGCGCCTCTCTGCCTTCGCCAGGCCAGTTCGGCCGTCCTCATGGCACATTTCTCATGCCCTGTTGGGCTCCTGGATGAGGTCATCCCTCATCTTCCCCCGATCTGCAGACTACGGTTAAGCAGGTGCGGGACCAGGGCAGGCAGTGGCCAAACAGCAGCTCCAGACTGCTTTGGATATAGGGGACTCATGTGCCAGATCGGTGGCGGCCGCAGTGGCTATGCGTCATGGCTTGGCTGAGGATATCCACCTTTACTTCGGATACCCAGCACAAGTTGGCGGATGTTCCCTTTTTGGGGACTGACCTCTTCGGCCCTGGGGTGGAAGGTCACCTGCAGAGGATCGAGAAGTCCAATGCCACCTTGGACTCGGTCTCTTCCGCTCAGAAGGACAAAGGCCGCAAACCACAGCCTAAGCCCTTTCGTCCTTCTGTGCCCCCGGCGCGCCCGGCCCAGCAACGTCAGGGCCAGCAGGCTCGGCCTTGGCATCCCAAACCCAAGCCGCCGGCTTCCTCTAACAGGAGGCAGGGAGGAAAGGGCCCAGGAGGTCCCTCGGCCGGTCCCTCCTCCAAGCCTGCCCAGTGACGGGCTGAGGGGTGTCGCCCCCATCCCCGTCACCTTACCCCCGGGTCCCCCGGGGGACGGCTCAGACTTCGCTCCACCTGGTCCGCTGTTACCACGGACAGGTGGGTCTTGAGGTGGGAAGAGGCCTGCCTCTGGAATTCGAGCAGGCACCACCTTCAGAGCCGCCGCCTCGGGGGCTTCGATCCCCAGCCTCACTGGCGGCTCGTCGACGATATCGCCTCCTCCTCCAGAAGGAGGTGGTAAGAGGTGGTGGACCTCCTTCAGACCCAGGGTTTGTGTCCAGGTACTTCCTGGTTCCGAACGGACGGGGCTGGCCCCATTCTCGACCACACGACCTAAACAAGTTCCTAAGGTCTCGAACCTTCAGGATGGTCACTCTGGCTCAGATAATACCATCCTTGGAACGCGGCGGTGGTTCTGCTCTCGACTTGCAGGACGCGCTTTTTCACGTCCCCTATCCGTCCGTCTCACCAGAGATTCCTTCGCTCGAGCGGAAGGATCTCCTTCAGTTCCAAGCCATGCCCTTCGGCTTGTCTCCAGCTCCAGGGTCTTCACCAAATGCATGGCAGTGGTGACAGCATTCCTGGCGGCGCCGAGGGGTCCGGTGTACCCTTACCTGGACGACTGGCTGATAGCAGCTCCTCCAGGAAGGAGGCGGAGTGGTCCAGAGATCTGGCCTCCAGGTCTGCTCTCAACTGGGCCTCCTTATCAACGAGGCCAAGTCGGAACTCGAGTCAAGCAGGTGATTCTATTCATCGGCGCAGCTCGACTCTCTTCGAGCCAGAGCGGCTCCCCGCGGACAGGGCCGAGGTTCTTTCCTCCTTTGCCCGATCATTTCTGGTTGGGCACTGGCCCTGCCCGGGACTTCCTGCGCCTCCTGGGTCTCATGGCGGCCTGCACCAGCGTGGTCCGTTGGGCCCGCTGGAACATGCGTCCCCTTCAGTGGGGACTGGCCAGCCAGTGGTCACAACGCTGCGATCCCTTGGACCAGCTTGTGTCGGTGACACAGGGATGTGGAATGCTCTCAGTGGTGGACCGCTCCAGATCATTTGCAGGAGGGCATCCTGCTCGTCCGCCCGAGCCGACGGTCTCTCTGTCGACCGATGCCTCTCTGATGGGTTGGGGTGCCCATCTGGGGGAACACCGGGCTCATGGCCTCTGGTCCCCGCGGGAGTCCCGATGCCACATCAACCTGCTGGAGCTCCGAGCGGTCCGCCTAGCTCTCACCGCCTTTGCTCCGTTCCTCCGGGGTCAAGTGGTCCGAGTCCAGACGGACAATACCACGACTATGTACTATCTAAACCGCCAGCGGGACGCGGCCCATGCTTCTATGCAAGGAAGCCTCCGCATTTGGTCACTCGTATGCAGCCTGGAGGCGGATCTCCTAGCCATTCACGTGGCAGGAGCCTCCAACACCCTGGCCGATGCCCTGAGCCGGATAGGGGCTGCATCCCACGAGTGGTCTCTCCTGCCGGAGGTAGTACAGCATCTGTTCTCCCTTGGGGCACACCTCAGGTGGACCTGTTTGCCTCCATGGAGAGCACGGCTGAGTCTGTTCCATGCCCGCCTCAGCAGGGCTCGCTGCAGGGGATGCCTTCGAGGCAATGGACCCCGGCCTCTTTTACGCCTTTCCCATTTCCTTGATCCACAAGGTGCTTCTCAAGCGAGGAGGGACAAGGCGAGGTGATTCTGATAGCCCCAGACTGGCTCGCCAGTTCTGGTACCCAGATCTCCTCAGTCTCAGCTCCAGGACTCCGCGGCAGCTTCCAGCTCGCCCGGACCTGCTCTCAGTCAATCAGGGGAAGGTGTTCCATCCGGACCTTCAATCCCTGCACCTGACGGCCTGGTTCCTGAGCGGCTAGAGTTCCAGGCCTTGGGTCTTTCCGACGAGGTCCTCAATGTAGTTGAGGCGTCCCGTGAGAGTCCACCAGAAAATGTTATGCCTTCAAATGGAAAAGGTTTTCCATTTGGTGTCAGGGCAAGGCTTGGACCCTTCCTCCTGTTCCTTGGCAAGCATCTTGACTATTTATGGTCCCTTTCTAGTCAAGGGCTTAGGTCGCGACCCTAAGGGTGCACCTGGCAGCCATCTCTGCTTACCGAGCGGGCGGGAAGCAGTCGATGGCGCTGGGGAGAAGGTGGTCTGGCGCTTTTCAAAGGCCTTGATCACATTTCTCCAGTGCGGGAACCCCCACCTCCGTGGGATCTACTGCTGGTACTGGCAAAGCTCATGGGCAAGCCATTCGAACCTATGCACAGGTGTGCTTTCTCTCACCTGTCGTGGAAGACCGCCTTCTTGGTGGCTATCACGTCAGCCAGAAGGATGGGAGAGCTCCAGGCGCTTTCCATCGAGTCTCCCTACCTGGTCTTCCACAGGGACATGTTCCTGCGCCCACCGAAATTCCTTCCTCAAGGTGGTGTCGGAGTTTCACCTAACCAGGTGTTGACTCTGCCGGTGTTCTACCCCAATCACACCTCGGAGGTCGAATATAGGCTCCATACTCTGACCCTAGAAGGCGCCGCTATTATAAGGAGCGACGGCTGAAATTGGGAGAGGTCGCCAGCTGTTTGTCACCCACGCTGAAGCCGCATCTGGCAGACCTGCAGCCAAGCGGACGATAAGCAGGTGGGTAACCTCCTGCATAGATCTCTCTATAAGTTGTCGGGCATGGAGCCTCCCAGAGGGATAAGAGCTCATTCTACCCGCCATACTGCTGCAACGGTGGCTGCTTCCAGGGACGTCCCTATCCAGGAAATCTGCAGGGCTGCTACCTGGAAGTCAGCAAACACCTTCATTACCCACTACCACATCGACCTTGAGTCACGCTGGATGCTGGTTTGGGGCCTCGGTTCTCCAGTCTCTCTTTCCCAAGTAAGTATATGGGGTGTGCGTTTTGCCTCCTCCTCCCGGAGAACTGCTAGAGTCTGCCAATGAGTGTGGATGAACAACATATCCATGTCCCTGAAATACAGGTTACTCACCTGTAACAGGAGTTCTAGGAATGGTATATGTTGTTCATCCACACGACCCACCCACCTCCCGGCTTGACGCACAACCTGAGCTTCCAGCGGGCCAGATCTGGCGTCATGGGGTGGAGCCGAGAGTTATACCACCCGGGTGGGTGGGAGGAGTAAGCTTGAAGACCTTCCGGCAAGATTTAAAGCGGCAAGGATACTGCCAATGAGTGTGGATGAACAACATATACCATTCCTAGAACTCCTGTTACAGGTGAGTAACCTGTATATTCAGACTGCCATCAGGCCATTATCAGTTCAAGGCAATGCCTTTTGGATTGACATCTGCTCCAAGGGTGTTCACAAAATGCTTAGCTGTGGTGATGGTTCACCTAAGGAGACAGGGAGTGGCAGTGTTCTCCTATCTGGATGACTGGCTAGTCATAGGTCAATTACCACAACAGGTCAGGGAGGCTCTGACAGTCACTCAGGATGTTCTGCAATCACTAGGGTTCCTAATCAACCCAAGAAAGTCTGTTATTGGAGCCAGTACAGCTCCTCGAATTCATAGGAGCTGAACTGGACACTGTGAGAGGAAGGGCATTCCTCCCACAGGCAAGGGTGGACAGTCTGATACAGCTGGCAAGTACCTTCAAACTGCACATCCTAAGGCCCGCAAGGCAGTTTTTACAGTTGCTGGGTCACATGGCAACTTCCACAGCAAGAGTGTCACGAACAAGGTTCCAAATGAGAGAAATTCAGTTTCATCTCAGATTGCACTGGCTTCAAAAAGGAGACTCATTGTCAGAACTGGTGCCAGTCACAGGAATACTCCTGCAGGCACTTCAGTGGTGGCTGGTAAGAGACAATCTCAGACAAGGTGTACCATTCCTACAGGTAAACCCGTCCTTGATGTTAACCACAGGCGCTTCCCTTCTGGGATGGGGAGCACACTGCTCACAGCACATGGCTCAAGCAGGAGTCACTGTAGCACATAAATCTGCTAGAGCTCAGGGCAGTCTTCCTGTGTATCCGGTCCTTCGCCAGTGTGCTACATGGAAAAGTGGTGCAGGTGAGGACAGACAACACAACCACTGTGTACTACATAAACAAACAGGGAGGCACAAGGTGAACCCCCCTGTGCACAGAGGCCAAACAAATTTGGAGTCTGGCATATTCCCTGGGGATTTCACTTTCAGCAGTCCACCTACCAGGGAAGGACAATGTCCTGGCAGATGCTCTCAGCAGAATCAACCAGAACCACCATGAGTGGTCTCTAAACAAGCAGGTGTTGCAGATTGTTTTCAAAAGGTGGGGCACTCCAGAGGTAGACCTCTTCACAGCCCTAGACAACAATCAGCTGCCCCAGTTTTGCTGCAGACCTTCTGTGAGGGGCACAGTCCCTCTGGATGCACTACTGTTGGATTGGACAGGGAAATTCCTGTATGCCTTCCCTCCATTTCCACTGTTGCTAAGAGTCCCGAACAAGCTCAGATCCCAGTCAGCGACAATGATCTTCATTGCTCCAGACTGGGCCAGGCAGCCATGGTACTCCTTGATTCTGGCTGTGTTTGTGGCCAAGTCAATCAGCCTTCCCAGGAAACACAACTTACTGACCTCCTCCCAAGGCAGGATCCTACACCCCAACCTCCAGCCCCTCAGGCTCAAGGCCTGCCTCTTGAGGACCTAGAGTATGCTAACTTGCATCTCTCGGGAAGGGGTCATGGAGGTCCTCAAGGTTTGTAGAATACCTTCCACTAAGAAGACCTATACATCTGAGTGGAAAAGGTTCTCCGTTTGGTGTCAGAGTAAGAATATGGATCACACTCAGGCGGGCTTGGCAGTTGTCCTGGATTACCTGACCCACCTTCATTCCCTTGGTCTAAGACCATCCACTCTGAAAGTGCACTTGGGAGCTGTCTCTGCTTATCTGTCAGCAGGCAAGGCATCATCCCTGGCTTCAAACCTAGAATTCAGAAAGTTTTTCAAGGGGCTGCTGCATTTGCATCCCCCACACAGGAATCCCACCCCAGTGTGAGATCTCAACATATGTATTGCACAGCTCATGCAGCCACCATTTGAGCCTATGTCCTCGGCAGATCTCAAGTATGTAAAATGGAAAACTGTGTTTCTGGTGGCAGTTACCTCTGCCAGGAGGATTAGTGAGCTCCAGGCTTTTTCCATGGAGACTGACTACATTGCATTCCACAGGGACAAGGTTGTCCTTAGGACTAACGAGAAGTTTCTCCCCTAAGGTGGTATCTGATTTCCACCTTAATTAGCCCATTACACTGTCAATCTTGTTCACTGACCATTCCACTTCAGAGGAACGTAGACTGCATAGCTTAGATGTTAAGAGAGCTATCAGTTCCTACCTGGACCATACAATGGGTCACAGGGGGGACAGTACCCAACTCTTCTTGACTTATGGGGAAGTGGGAAAAGGCAAACCAGCCACAAAAATGTCCATTGCACGGTGGATTGTTGCCTGTATCCAGCTTTACTATGGCAAAGTTGGCAAACAGCCCACAGCGGGTCTCAGGGCCCACTCTACTAGAGGAACAGCTGTTCCATAGCAGCTTCAAGAGACATTCCTCTGCTGGAAATCTGTAAAGCAGCTACCCGGAAAACTGTTCACACATTCACCAAGCACTACTGCTTGGATACCCAGGCCAGAAGTGATGCCAGGTTTGGCACAGCAGTACTGCAGAGCCTGTTTCCTAAATAGGTTCTCTGCCCACCTCCAAAGGTACTGCTTGTGTAGTCTGCATTTGTCAGAATACAGTAAGATTTCCTGGGGCTTGAAGACACCATTACTTACCATAGTAATCTTGTTGTATTCTGAGCTCCCACCCTACCTCCCCAACTAGAACCTAGTGGGCACTACATATCAGCTGTCCATATCCTATGGCAAACCTGTTGGTGTAACTGTTGTGTTCTTGGCCATCTGTGACTTGAATCTTAGAGATGCCCCTGCTTTTTGAAAGGGGAGATGGTCTGAAGAGGGGGTTGATTTTTCTATTAGAATAGCTTAGTTAGTTTGTTTTAGTTTATGCATCCTTCGTAAGAATCTGACGGTTGCAGGAAGTACAACCAGGGACAGTTGTTTGAAAACCGAGCTCGAGCCTAGGATTCCATAAGTTGCATAGGTTCTATTAACCATTTTGGCTCTGGGGCAATCCTATGGAAAGACCATACTGCATTTGTCAGAATACAGTAAGATTCCCTTGGAAGAAACAAGATTACTATGGTTATGATCTTATCTGTGTCAGTCTTTACATTCATCACTGTTAGGTACATGGCGGAGTCATGACCCAGCGAAGCTCTTTTTTTTTGGTAGAAGCAGACAGCACTTTCATCGGCGCCTACCGAGGCCAACACATTGCGGTGCCTGCGGGTTGGCCGTTAGGCGCTGTCGACTCTGCCTGCCTGCCAGTTCTTCGTCTCCCGCCGTAGAGGTCACCTCATGGGAAGCAAGCACTGGTTGAGGCCTACCGCCTATGCAGTCATTTCACCACATTTTCCTGTGCCGCAGTCCATCAGTGCCGTGTCCTGCCGGTTCTAGTCGCTTACTCGACGTCGCCAGTAAGATCTTTCCATATATTTTATATCTTGGCGACGTCGAGTCTGTTTTTGGTGTTTTTTTCTCTGTAGGTCATGTCTCGGTCAGAGGGCAAGAAAACTTCCAGGATGGGTCAGACCCCATGCGACTGTGCCCATGCAGCCGAGAATTATTCCATCACCGACCAGCACAACCGTTGCCTTTCGTGTCTTGGCCGCTTCGACATGGATTACATTACGCGCCTGTTTCTCCATGGACTTGGTCATCGAAAATGCTGTGGAAAGTAGGGCAAGCTCTGCTAACTTTGGTGGTCGGGCATGCACTCGCCGGGCCAAGCCACGCACTCTCGACCTTTCCTCTGGGTCCCTCCGGTCTCTACATGGACCGAGGAGGAGGGAGCCTCAGCTACTAGTACCTGGCGCTGTCGAGGCTCCTTCCGCGGTGCAGGAGCCCCATCCCGCCTCCTGAGGTGGGCGGGAGGCACCCCCACGGCAGTCGCCCCTTGGGGGGGTGAAGGCTCCCCCGTTGTCGGACCCGCGGTTCGCAATGCCTGGGTCGACACCGTCTGTGGTGCCGTGGGCCCTGACAGAGCCGTCGTTGGCGCCGGTTTGTCGCATAGCGCCACGGCTACTGTCGTAGCCAGTTGCGGTGCCAATACTGCTAGTGGCGCCATGGGAGTTTCTACTGCTCCGTCTTTGTCTGTGTCTCGCCTTGGCGCCGAGGTTGAGCATGGCACCATGTCCTCTGGACTCAGCGCCATGGGGTCATTGGAATGTAATTGGTGGTGGCGCCTCTGCCCTCGTCGCCGTTCATGGTGCCGTGGAGCCGGGCAGCACCGTCCTCGGCACCGATGGCGCCGTCGGGGCCGTTGTCGGTGCCACCTCTGCCCTCGGCACCGTTCGTGTGGGCGGCTGAGCAGCGCTGTCAGGAGCCATCGCCGGCTGTCTCCGCCCTCGGTACTGCTCAGTCCATGGGGCGGATGGCGCTGCTGGTCCCGGTCTGGAGCTCCTGTTCGGGCTGGAGCCGTGCCCCTTGTGGATTCTGCTCGCAGTGCTGTAGGGGGCACTGACACTGGCTCGTTCATGGTTTTGGTTTCTGGCACCCCTTTGGCAAAGATGACGGTGGTCGCCCTCCTATGGTCTAGCACAGGGCCTCGGCCTCTACCTCTTCAGAGGCGGAGGCGGGCTCTGAGTCAGACAGACAGTCTGACTCTTTGGGGTTGACTGTTGGAGTGGGCAGCCCTGTAGTATCCTCGACAAGCCGGAGTCAGTCCCCTTCTGAGGTGGGGTCGGTGGCTACCGAGACTGGGGTCAGGGGTGCTGACCAGCGGGCAGTGGTGCAGGCCACCATTGCTCTGCAGCCCGGTCTTGGTGGGTTCACTGACCCCTCAGCAGTGGTATCCCTGCCTGTGGTGTGCCTGGATCGCCCAACTTTGGGGCCGATCGGAGCACCTACGGGAGGGGAGGTTACTGTGCCCTGGATAGCTCCTTCGGGTGTTGCCCAGGGCTGTCAGCTACCTAGGCTGGCCCTCTCAAGGAGGAGGGCTCTTTCGGACTCTGAGGGGTCGAGGGGCATGGGGTCGGCATGACGGCCTTCTTCGGGGGCCCACCCGGGCTCTGGAAGAAGCCGTAGTGCAGATCTCTGCTCTTCCTCCTCAGTTTCTTTGAGAGAGCCCCATTCTTTTGAGGTAGGGGACCGTCCTTCTGGACCTATATGGCCCTGGTCACCTCACAGGGGGGATTCTTCTGGGCGCAGCCAAGGCAGTACCAAAATGGTTGTTCAGCTGTCAGCTGTGGGGTCTTCCGGGGCACCTTCTTCCGCGGGTGCTCCCGGTCCACTCCTTAGCCTAGGCGGAGGTCAGCCGCCATCTCTTCTCAGCTCTGTCCCCATTCGTCTGCCACATTCTCCTGTGCTCCCAGGCATCCTTGGTCCTAGCGGGCCTATCTCCTGGGAGCAGTTCAGGGCTGTGGCTGCTCAGTTCCCAGCTTACATTAGGGCAATGGACTGAGCCCTCTGAGCAGCCGGTGCCCTCCAGCTCTTCATCCCTCTCTTCTGGGGGAGAGGAACTTTCTGTCCACATCTTTCCAACCGCTGATCTTGCTGAGTATCAGCGCTTCCTCGTGAGGATGTTGGAGGACTTGCACCTCACCCCTGCCACTATTAGCAATCCAGAGCACTCGTCACACGCCTTTCTAAGCGATTTTGGCAAGGCCACCCTTTTGGTGCCCCCCTGGCCTGCTCCCTTTTTGGAGGCGTCGTTGCGTTCCTGGTAGAGGTCCTTCTCTGGAGTTCTTGCCCCTAGGATCTCAGCCATAGGTATTGCCCCCGGAGTCTCCAGGTTCCATGCCTCATCCACAGTCCGGATTGGACGCAGTTGTATACTCCTGATGGGCTTCGCGCCCTTCACCGTGACCGGCCCCCAGATCAAGATTCATCAGATTTTGACTTCTGGAGTAGGAGGACTTTCTACTCGGCATGGTTGTTATTTTCCATTTCTGCACATCAGGCCCACTATGCAGCCTATGACAGGTTCTTGTGGTCCAGGCTGGGTCAACTCCTAGCCTCGTTGCCTGATATGGAGCAAACCAGACAAGCCATTGCACTCTCTGCGCGTGGCATGGAGCTAGCAAGGCACCAAGCGAGGGCATCCAATGATAACAACGAGGTAGCTACCAGGGTCATAGGGACAGCGATCTGCACTAGGTGAACGGCATGGCTGCATCTTTCCCAGTTGTCACCCTTGACCCAGCATAGGGTGATTAACTCCGCTCACCAGAGAACCTACCTTTTCTCCCATAGAGCGAGATAGTGTATGTCGGGGCAGCTTCCTTCCTCCTCCAGGGGATCCCCGTCTCACTCTCGGGCCTCTCTAAGCCCTGAAGGTTCTCCCTCTTAGTGTGTCACCCACTGAGAGCTAAAGGACTTTGTCCCTTAGGGTGTAAAAGAAAATCCCCTTGGGGAGGCTCGGCACTCACCCAACAGTGATGAATGGTGAAGATTGACACAGATAAGATGAAAATTACGTACCTACCATAATTATGATCTTTCTGTGTATCTTCACCATTCATCACAATCCCACCCTCCATCCTCCTGGGGCCTCAGTCTCTGGGTCCCCTTCCCTCTCTGTGCCTGCCCCTTCTCCCACTCCTTTCTTTTCAGGAGTAGGGTAAAAGAGGGGCACATAGGGGCATAATGTTCTGGGGAAAGTGGGGGGGGGGGCACTCCTTCTCCAATGCGTTAGCTCCACCTCTGTGGGGTGGGAGTTGGCAGGTGCCCTCCTTTCTCTCCTCCTCCTTGTTCCCGTCCAACTTATTTCTCCTTGTCCTTGGACTGTCTTTTATTACAAAAAAAAATCCTTTTTCCTTTTTTTCACCAATAATCTTTTTTTGAGAGGGTGTTAATTCTCTGTACCCTGTCCTTCTTCCAGAATAGCTGATTCTGCTCATCTGGAGTTTTTTGCCAGCCATTCTGTGCCTTGAATGCTGGCAAGAAGCCTTTGGCTGCTCCTTGCAGTTCCTATGTAATCTGGAGACGGACTTGGGTCTGGGATGTGTTTAACTAACCCCTCTCCTCCTAAATTCTCTATCCCACCCTACCTCCCTCCCTCTTCTATTTCCAGAGATTGGGGCCCCTCCCAATCCCCGTAGTTTCCGTCTTTTCCCTCTTCTGTCCTCTCAGTCGTTACTTCTCCTTTTAGTTCATATATCTTTTCCTTTTTCTATACCTTGGACTTCCTTGTCCCACCCTCCACTCCCTTCCTCTTACCTCTCTGGCAACTCAGAACTGGCAGGCAGGTGGAGTCGACAGCGCCTAACGGCCAACCCACAAGGGCCACGCAATGCATCGCCCTCGAGGGCGACGCCGATGGTGCATCGGCTCCGCCTACCAAAAAAAAAAGGCGCTGCCGCGGGGTCATGACCTCCAGCCATGTACCCGACAGAGATGAATGGTGAAGATACACAGAAAGATCATAATTACGGTAGGTACGTAATTTTCATATTTTTTCTGTGCCATTGTGACCTCTCCACTAGTGGTGTTGAGTCAGGAAGAGGCAGTGGTTGTGGTGCTGACTTCTCTCCTGGCTGTAGCATAGACATCAGCATCAGACTGGAATCAGGCCCTTTGCTGAAGCCTCGCGGTCAGGAAGACGTGCACTGTCTGCCCAGGGCTCTCCCCCCCCGCTCTGCCACCTCTGAGGTAGGGGTGTCGGAAGCGGGAGTCTGTGTTATGTCTACTCCTATGGTGAGGTCATCATCAGAGCCTCAGATCCTCCCCTAAGACATGGGTGCTGCAATCCAGCAGGTTGCTCTGTCCCCTTCGGCATATACCTTAAATGTCTTAGGCATGGATAGACAGGCTGCCTGCATCCTTCGAGCCTCCAGGCCCTCTGACGCAGGACCTGTATTGTCTTTGGATGGAGACTAGAGAGGCATGGTACAGGGAGTCCCACTGGGCTCAGTTCAGGGCACCTTCCCCTGTTCCCACTCCATCTCCTTCGATGTCCTCCTCAAAGGACAACGTATCTTCCATACACCTGGCTTCTGTTTCTGAGTATACTCTGTTCCATTGGTTCATGGGAATGGGGGTGTTGCAGCACTGGGAGCCCCATGTTACACAAAGCTGCAATCCTTTCGCCCTGCTCTTGGGACTCCTAGGGATCTCAAAACTGGTACTAGTATCATTCCTTCCTGGCACAGGGACATGGAGGAGGCACAAGGGCTCTTTTGGAGGTGTCCCTTCATCAACTCTCCTGCCCCCAGGGATCCTCTGGCCAGGTAACGTGCCCCCACTATGTCAGTTGGAGACACACCTAACCCTTCTCATGGGCTAAGGTTCTCCAGACCCAAACTGTCTCTCAGCGCCTAAATGACAAGTGCCCTCCCAGTGTTGTTCCAGGAGCTCTGACACACTAGGGAGGTTGATTTTTACCTCTGCCACGTAAATTTTGTCCATCTTCTTGCCTCAGGTCCATATGATGGCATATCAGTGTCACCTATGGGTGCAGGTGCACAACTTGCTATCTGCGATGCCTCTTAAAGATCTATGATGCAGGTCATAGATATTTCCATAAGGGTTCTGGCGGCAGCTTGGCACCATCCTAGGACACCATATAACGCCAAGAAGGTGGCCTCCAGGATAATTGGATTAGCTATCCACATCAGATGGATGTCATGCTTCACCTGTCCTGACTAGCTTCATTGGCCCGGAGTAAGCTGCCTAATTTATAGTAATGTGGGCTTGCTTTTCCTCCCTGCGGGTCAGGCAGCAGCTTGGAGCCTCCCCTCAGAAGAGATACTCACTTTCTTGTTTACATCAACAAATAAAGAATTCTTGAATATGCTGTACACATTTTTATTGTCTACAAAATTGTAGGTCTGTATGACCTATAATTGATTAATATTGGCTATTGTGATTATTATAATGGATAGACAGTATATTTGTTGAACGTATTAGCTAGGAAAGTAACGAGAAGTTTTTACTAATGCAACAAAGTGCAATGTATTTTGTACATGTGGTATTTAATGTATTTGTAAATTGAGTTTTGTCTTGTACCTGTTTTAATATTGTGATGACTGATTGTCGAACAGTAAACCATTTACCTACCTACCTAAGCCTTAGGGACCACTGCCTGACCCAGAGCTATCCTCTATTCATTCAGACCTAGAATAGTCCCCTTTCTCATGTGTTCTTTCCCACTCAGAGGGCTGAGGCTCTGGTGAGCCCCAGGGGTGAGCAACTCCTGCCTCACTGAAGCGAAAGCTTGATACACTGACCCAAGAGTGGGACTCTGTGAAGACTGATTCTAGTAAGATAGAAAAGTTATGCTAATTACTGTAACTGAACATCTTCATGAATATCTTCTCCACACACTACCACAGTCACCCACCATCACCCTCTGTATAGAGCCAGGGCTATATTGGCAGCTCACCCTAGTAAGCTGGTGATAAGCCCTGTTGGTAGCCATGTTTCCCCCATCTGTCTATTTCCCCTTGCAGGAGTATTGTGAGCCCTAACAAGACTTTCAGGTTTTTTTCCAAAAATTAGAAGAAAAAAAAACAGCAAAAAAAAAAAAAAGTTCTAGGGGCGTGGATATGGTTCACTAGCCACACTTTGGCAGTTCCACTAGCATAGTCTGATTTGCTGGATGTCTTTAAGCTAAGATCCTCCCACCAACAGGACAGTATATCCCCCCCGACTCAACCTCGTGATGTCAGATCTTTCTTTCCGCCGGAAGAACTGGTCACCTCCTTCACAGCTCCTGCTTAGACTTTATCTCCTTGGTCCCTTCAACTCTTCTCGCTGATCTTTGATGGAGCAACAGAAGCTAGGGTTCAGATTTTGTGTGTGGCGCCAACAGAAAATGTCGGTCACCCATCGACATGCAACATGCATTTTTTGTCTGGGCAGGCAATACAACGTGGCCAGGTATGGCATCTGTATGTCTCTGCTTCCCTGAATCCCTCAAGGATAGGAAGCTTCGGCTATCTCTTGGCTTGCCTTCAGAATGAGATCTGAATGACTGTCCAAAGAGGTACAAGAAAGCCTCAGCGGCTGCCAGGTCATCACAGAAGCTTACGGTCCTTGAGGCAGAAGTGGCGGCAGTTGTGGCGGGCACTTCCTTGGTCTCAGCGCTGTTCCCTTGGGCCATTGTTGGTGGGTCATTCACTGGAAGCTTCCGGGACATGTGTTTGGCCCTCCAGACCTTTGGGGGGGGGGGCCCTACCCACTGTGGTTCTAAGCAAAAGCGTCGCCGGTTATGGGACGGGGAGAGATTGAGGTCCTCCCGTTCCCTCGACTCACCCGACCTCTTGACAGTGGTTGAACATCCTTCCATCAAAGGGCAGGTCGGGCCTATTTGGCACCCCCATCAAGCCTGTCGACTTCAACTCTGGTCGAGTAGGCTACAGAGATTTTCCTCGAGCCTGGCACTTGTTTATCAGACAAGGTCAGTGAGTCAATCTCGCAGACCCCAGTGCTCTTGGTCTACACTCAGGAGGACATAGTCAGTTGGTGTCCCCGTCTGGTCCACAGCATGAGCAGCCTCCATTGGCAGGTGAGCCTTCGATGCCTGTGCTGCTTAACTTAGGCAGGCGTGTGCTGTACCACAACCATCTGGAAGACTTCCCTTATTGGGCATCATCTGGCTCACGGTCCCAGTCTTGGTCAAGGCGCTGTCTCTCTCTTGATCCTGCTGGACCAGGAAGTGTCACCATTGATGCTGCTTGACCTCCTCATCCTTGGGCAGGAGAGGTACCATTGCAAGCTGCACAGGTGCTATGAGGAGCTCCTCTGACAACAGTGGACCATTGTGGGACAAGGTCGGGCTATACCCCCTGGACCTCTGGTTACCTAGCAGTCGCCAGTGGTGCCCTCACCGGTCCGCATTATGCAGGTGCTCACCACAACTGCTTCTCCACCACCTCAGGTGGAACCACTACCTTCGCAGCAGAAGGGGTATACTCTGACCAAGGAAGCCCATTCGGCCACCGACTTGCCAGGCCAGCTGTTAGTGCAGATCACTTCAGAGGAGGATACCCAGGTGGTCCATGGGAAGACACAATCGCGGGTCATTTTCTAGGAGTCCTTGGATGACGCTTACCATGAGTCCATGACCTCCTGTGGAACTCTGCTCCCCGACTAGGGATCGGTCGAGGTCTGTCTTTTAGGACACGTCACCAGTATATTTCTGAGTCCATGTCAGTCCTTCGGGAGCCAGTTCAGAAAAGAGCCCAGTATCCCTTTACTGACATTCTGGATTGGGATACATCTCCACGGTTTGCCTTTCCTATGGCTGAGGCCATTTTGGGACTAGCCCTGGAGCTTTGGCAGCGTCCAGCTTCCTTTCCAGCACCCTCTACTGATATGGTCCGCAAATGTGCATTCCCGACAGAGTCCCTTTTGGGGTTCTTAGGTCACCCTTCCGTGGAGGGTCTGGGGACCAATTCAGTTTTCCGTAAGCTGGGAAACCAGGGGGACATGAACAAGCCTC
Organism: Neoceratodus forsteri; assembly: GCA_016271365.2. NCBI lineage: Eukaryota > Metazoa > Chordata > Ceratodontiformes > Ceratodontidae > Neoceratodus > Neoceratodus forsteri. Next base: position 1,819,504,499 of record CM057449.1, on the reverse strand, counting down.
CAGATAAGGAGTTATGTAAGATTGATCATGCTGCTAAAAAGATGTACACTGCAGCGTCCTTGGGTCTCTGTCAGGCTAGTTATGCCATGATGATGGCCACTTTCTGTCACTCACCGATGGGAGTGTTTGATTCCATCCTCCCTTACCTTCCAGCTGAGCAACAGTCATTGGTGATGGTCATCAAAAACCAGGCTCAGCAGCTGGCTAAGCACCATCTTCTGATGGCCTTGGGCATAGGCGATTTGGTGCCTGTGCCATGGTGGCAGCTGTCTCCATGCATCGTAGGGCCTGGCTACATCTGTCCATCTTCATGGCAGACACCCTGCACAAGCTGGCCAATGTCCTGTTCTTGGGCACCAACCTTTTTGGCCCTGGGGTGGAAGGACATCTCACTCGTATTGAGAAATCCAGTTCTACCACGGATTCTGTGACATCGTACCAGAAGGACCTGAAAAAGAAGCGTAAGAAACAGGCTTTCCAGTACCAGTCATTTCTGTCACAGTCTTCTTGGCAGCAGCCCCAGCAGGGGAAGTACCGGGCCTGGCACCCTAAGTGCAGAGGCCAGGTTCCCCAAAAAAGGGGAGACAGGGGTGGTGGTGCCCCTCCAGCTGCAGCCTGGGTTTGGTTGTGTCATCCCTCCACGCATCCTGTCCCTGTCTCAACTCCTCATAGGAGATTGGCTATGTCACTTCTTGGCATGTTGGTCCACTATCACAGTGGACAAGTGGGTGTTGGACATAGTGGGTGGAGGGTTTCTGCTGGACTTCGAGGCTCTCCCATCTTACTGCCTCTATGCACCAAAGGAGTTTGGGAGTCCAGGGTGTCGCAGCACACACTGTCCACTTTTTGGGAAGACATTGAACAGTTCTTTGCAAAACGGGCAATAGCTTGTGTCCTGGACGCCCAGACCAGTCAGGGTCACATGTCAAGGTACTTCTTGGTCCCGAAACGGATGGGGAGCTGGTGCCATATACTGGATCTGCACAGTCTGAACCAGTTCTGGTGGAAGCGCAAGTCCTGGATGGTCACACTGAATCGGATCATTCCATCACTAGAACAAAACGTAGTTTTGCTCCTTGGACCTCCAGGATGCGTTCTGCCACAGTCTAGTCTGTCTGTTCCACCACTGGTATCTCTGGTTCTGAGCAGAATGGGTCCTGTACCAGTTCCAGATCATGCCCTTTGGCCTCTCCTCTGCATCCAGGGTCTTCTCCAAGTGTATAGTAGCGGTAACAGCCTACCTGAGGCGCCCAGGTGTCAGGGTGTATCCCTGCTTAGGCAACTGGCTGCTAGCCAATTTGTCCAAAGAAACCGTCAAGAGGTGCAGAGATCTGGCTGTCCAGACCTGCCAAGATTTGAGTCTGCTGGTCAACCCAGACAAGTCTGAACTGGCACCCAAACAGGTGATTAAGTTCACTGGCGCAGAACTAGACTTCCTGTGGACCAGGCACTGGATCTTACTTCCTTTGCCCGATCATTTCAGGTTGGGCACTCATGCCCTGCCTGAGATTTCCTGCGGCTGCTGTGGTACATGGTGTCCTGCACCATCGTGGGCCTGCTGGCAGATGTGCCACTTGCAGTGCGAGGTAGGCTGTCAGTGGTCCCAGTGCCTAGGCCACTTGGACCAGCCAGTTACGGTGACCTGAGTGAAGTGGGATGCAATCCAGTGGTGGCTGATCCCCAAACACCTGGAGGAGGGAACACCATATCTTACTTCGAGGGGGCTCTTGCAGCAGGTAACATCGTTGGGGTAAGACGCCAGGTGCTAGGACCCCAAGGAAAACTTCTAGCTAGCAGTCTGTAGCAGTGGACCACCCCCTGACGTCGGCCCGTCCCCGACATCACGTATGGTATAAAAGGAGCGGTCCCCCAGCCCATCCTCAGTTCTTTTACGCATTTTGCTGTTTAAAAAAATAAATAAATACTAATAAACTCCCAGTTTCTTCCTCATCTGAATGGCGGACATCCAGTACCCACGGCAAGCAGATACTGTTGACGGACAGTCTTTTGGCCTGCCTCTCCTGCTTGGGCCCTGATCATGATTCTGAGGCCAGCAGCTTTGCCTATGCCATAACCACGGGACTAGGCTGCCACCAGAAGGCCTTGGTCTTAAAGCAGTTGCCCGACATGCATACAAAACTCCACCAGTTTGGGAATCTCCTCCTCTTCCATCCATACGGAGAAGGAAAGCATCGGGACACATAAACACCAGGGCACAAACAGGGATTGTACCCGGTCGCACTTCCGCTCCAGGTCCCTGCACCAGTCAGCGACTGCTTCCATCTCCCTCAGAGGTCGGAGTGTGCCCCTACGGCACCTACTCTTCTTCTGAGCTCCCATTGATGAAGCCCTCCACCCTGAAGTGTACGTTTGGCAGAGGGTCTTCGGGGTATGGGCCTCCTTCTGCCCTTTCTTCCCTGACTCTTCAGCCCTACAAGCTTCCCTCCGGACCTTAGCCAGGTGGATCAGTTGGTACTTCTTCAGACGACGGGTCGAAGCCCGTCGTCTGCCTGGCTGAGGCATCAGCATCACCAGACTGGGCTCCAGGGTCTGGCGACTCTAGACACCAGGAGCAGGACCTCCAAATGGGAGTTTGCTCCCCTTGTCAGGCGACTGCTCATCCGATGCCGGCTGAACACCCCCGCCACTGGCTGATGCCTGCTCCCTCGAACCTAGCTTTGCTGGCGTCAGATCGGACGGCACCTTCCTTGTCGTCTGATCATCGAAGGTTGCTGGTATCTCCAGCCCACCTTCAACTGATGCCTTGGGACCAGACACCGGATCCACCAGCTCCCTTGGCCTCAGCTTCGCCGGTGTTGGATCAGACAACACCTTCCTTGTTGCTCGATCATCGGAGATTGCTGGCTTCTCCAGCCTTCCTTCCGCTGATGCCACAGGACTGAACGTTGGATACTCCACCTATGCATCCGACACTGGCTAACCTGATGACTGTCGGTCTGACGCCAGATAACATGACACCCACAGGGCTGACTGCCAGCAGGTCCGGCACCCGTTAACCCTGTGTCGTCTGACCTGATGACAGGGTCACTTCCTTCAGTGGGTCCAATGCCGGGGACCTCCGACGCGACTTCCCCGGTGCCTGCTCCTCCCAGTGTTCCCCTCGAGTCATTTACTGACGTAGGGGCCATGTTTCATTACTGGTGGAGTTAGAAGAATGGGGGTTTTTAGGCCTACTACCCCCTCCCTCCAGCAAACTTTGTGATGCACCTCTTTTTCTCCGGGTCCTCCTTCAGACGACGACGCTTCCGCAGACACCGGCCTCAACATGCCTTTATCCTCTCCTTGGGGGAGACACTGAGGATCTGGACCAGAGAGGTACTGTCTTACTGAGTTCCTGGAGCCCCACCCTGATCTCGCTAGTGGGGGTAGCCCCCCCCCCATCCAGGATCTCTTCAGGCTTGCATTGAAACACCCCTCAGCAGCTTGGGCAGTTCCCAAGGGGTGGTTCTAAGAAAGCCAGCAAGCTCTACAGAACCCCCAGGAGTGAGTCTTCCTTGAGGAAACATCCTAGGGTAGGTGCTAAGGCACTGACTGTAGCCCGTAGTTAGGACCTCACCACCTAAACACCTTAGCTGAGGACAGACCAGTTTGGCACAAGGTCTGTTCTTCGGCCACCTGCATCACCAGTTCACCTAGGTTTTTGGCTCTTATGGTCCTATACCAGGATTGCTTATAGCAAAGGCTCTGGAATAGGCAAAAGCTCAGCCGGATAGAAGTCCGAGTCATGGAACGTCCTCCAGTCAGGTGGGGGTATAGGGCAGCATGTTCTTCATTCGTCCTACGACTCAGCTGACCCCACCACCAGGGCCACTGCCACTTGCATTACTATCCATGGGTACTCCTGGGGAGCCTCCAGCCTTCGCCAGGACATCCAAGAGGCCATCTTAGATGCCCTCCTTCCAGGGCCTGGTCCTTGGTGGGGAGAACACCCAGAAATTTATTCCAGGCCTCCAGGACTCTGGCACAGCTGCCCAGCCGGTCCACAGAATGATCAAGCAGGACCCGACTCCATCCAGACGCTGGCCTTTTCGGCGCCAAGTGGGCCTGCCGTCCAAGAGCCAGCAACCCAGAGGGGCACTTAAACACAAGGCCCCTTCCCAGCCCTCAGGGAACTCAGGCCAGAGAACCCCCAAGGCCTTCAGGGCTCCTTTGCCCATCCCTAGTACCTCTTCCTGACTTCTTGCTCATCCCCCCCCCCGATGAAGTCTCTGAGGTAGGCGATAGGGGGTTGGTCCTTCCTCTACCTCGAGGGTTGGTCTAGGATCACAACTGACCAGTGGGTCACCTAACTAATACAGAGGGGATATGCCCTGGAGTTTTTTTGGGACTGTCTCCAGGCAACCCTCCTGTCCCCCCCCCCCCACTACTCCCCGTCCCACGTCTCCTGATCCTCGCAGAGATCCAGGCTCTTTTGTCCCAATGGGCTATAAAGTCCATTCCTCCTGACCACTATGTGGAGTACAAGCGATTCAGGATGATGATGCTTCCAGGTCTCCTCACCATGCTTCGTCAAGGGGATTGGCTCTGCACTCTGGACATGCAGGACGCATTTTTCCACATCAAGGTCCTGCCTTCCCACAGAAGATTGCTATGCTTCATTTTCAGAGGAAATCACTATCAGTTCTGAGCCATGCCCTTCGGCCTATTCTTGGCTTCCCGTGTCTTCGCCAAGTGCCTGGCAGTGCTAGATATAACACTCAGGAGAAAGGGCCATTATGTCTTCCCTTACCTGGAAGACTGGTTCCTGACACCTCCCACAAGACACCAGCTGCTGTCAATCCTGAAAGACACCTTTATGTTGCTCCAAGAATTGGTGATCTCTCTGAATCTCCCAGAGTCCTTCCGCCAGTCCAGCCAGAGGCAGCAATATATAGGGACAGTCTTGGACGCCATTCAAGGGGATGCCTTCCTTCCCTACGGAAGGGCAGATCGCTTGCAGGTGCAAGCTCTGAGGATTTCCTTGTCACACCAGGTCATGGCTAGAGCTGTCTTCTGGCTTCTTGGTCACATGGTAACTGCCTCTGCGACCGTCCCTTTGGCTTGACCTCACATGAGAGTTCCTTTATGCACTCTCAGAGCTCAATAGGATCAGAGCTCAGATTGAGCATCCAGTGTAGGTCACCAGGGCAGTGTATCAGTCCCTGGAGTGGTGGTGGAACCCTTCCACCTTGGAAAACAGGGGCTCCTTTCAGGAGAATCTCCCCTCTGCAGATCCTGGTGACATGCTTCGGGACACGGATAGAACTTATTTCGGGGACTGTCTACCCCAGGGACTTGGTCTCCTCTGGAACAGAATCTCTACGATAATGTGTTGGAGATTAGGGTAATCCTCTACTCTCTGCAGATGCTCCAACCGGATATCTCCCCATGTTCTCTGCTGATCCAGACAGACAGTATGTCAGTGGTCTTCTACATCAACAAGCAGGGAGGGACTCATTCCTACCCCATCTGCAGGGAGGCCATGAGAGTCTGGTCCTGGGCAATAGAACACAGTCTGGAACTCACTGCAGTTCATGTTCCAGTAGTCCAAAACACCTTGGCCGACAGCCTAAGCAGGTCTCAGTCCAGGAGCCATGAGTGGGAACTCCTACAGTCCGTAGCAGTCCCTCTACTCCAGTAGTTGGCAGTGGAGCCTACAGTTCCTCTGTCCCTGACCTCGCGCTTGCTCTCCCAGAAACAAAGCACCATAGGGCACCGGGACCTCGGATCGCTGCACCTGCATGCATGCATTCCATGCGTGGCCCCTGCAAACCTTGCCAGGGCTTGTTTCAAGGTTTCTTCTAGGGTAGCTGACATCTTAATGGCTGCTAGAACACCTTCTACTGAGCCACACATGCTATGTAGTGGACGCGGTTCTGCCTGTGGGCCTCTGCCAGGAACCTGGATCCAGTCACCTGTCTGTTAAACTGTGTCTTGGAGTGCCCTTAGTTGCTTCTCCATTAAGGTGCATCTTTCTGCTGTTCCTGCCTACCATGCACCTATGGAGGGCAAGACCCTTGCCCAATTTGATCTGTGTCACACTTTTTTGAGGGTCACTCTGCACATGGCACCTCCCATTCGGGACCCTTTCCTTCCACAAACTCACCTGGCCTCCCTTCGAACTGGCCGCAAGTTGTGAGCTGCGCTTTCTGTTGTGGAAGACGTTATTTTTAGTTGCCATTACTTCTGCTCGAAGGTTTTCTGAGCTTCAGGCTCTGATGTGCAAAGAGCCTTATTTTGTTTTCCACAAGGACCAGGTGTTCTTGCTGACTAATCCTAAGTTTCTGCCAAAAGTGGTGTCCAAGTTTACCTTTTATCAGGACATCTATTTGCCTGTCTGTTATCTAGAGTACTTAAATCGAGGGGAGGCCCTGTTTCTTACTCTGGACGTTCATAGGGTGCTTTGTTTTTATTTGGATCGCACCCTGTCTGTCAGAAAAGCTGACCAATTGGTTTGTTTCTTTCGCCCTGCAAACTGAAGGGGCTCCAGTTTCTAAACGGATGTTACTCAAGTGGTTGGTTAACTATTGTTTATTGTTGCCCTAGTACGAAAAGCCCTTACCAGAACCAGTTAAAGGTTATTCTACCAGGAGTGTTTCTGCCTTCTTCGCATCTCTCAGGAAGATGTCAGCAGTGGATATCTGTGCAGCTACTACTGGGCTGTCCAGGCTTTTGTCAAGCATTGTAGCCTGGACATCTCCTCTAGATGGAGGTCTGGCTTCAGCCTAGCTGTCCTCCAGGGCCTGCTGTCTTGAGAACTTCTGTTGATTTACTTAACCACCGCCCGTCTGCCCTGTGTCTCTCCTTTGTACTGCTTGGGACTCAGTGTTGCCTGCTGCAAGATCCCCCTTGAAGTAAGATAGTACAGTTATGTAAGAACTTACCGTAACACTAGATCTTCAATAGGAGCTCTTGCAGCAGGTACTATTTTCCCTCCCACCTTCACCCTGGTAGCTGCTTCTCCATCATGGAGACCTTTCCTCATCTAGGAGATCTAGGAGGAATCTCCTCAGTTCTCCATGTTTTTTCTCTTCATGCCGGGTCTGGTCGCTGGCGGGAGAACTGAGGATTGGCTGGGGGGGACCACCCCTTTTATACCATATGTTACATCGGGGCGGGCCGACAACAAGGGCAGTCCCCCACTATAGACTGCTAGTTAGAAGTTTTCTGTGGGGTCCTAGCGCCTGGAGGCTTAGTCCTAATGGTGTTACCTGCTGCAAGCGCTCCTGTTGAAGATCTGCTGTTACGGTAAGTTCTTATGTAACTGTACTTTGTCCACCCAGAACCAGCTGTCACACTGATGTTAGATGTGTCTCTGGTAGAGTGGGGGAGCACACTTGGGGGACCACAGGGACCTTGGGTTCTGGACACCCCAGGAGTCCCATCACCACATAAACTTACTGGAGCTCTGTGCAGTGCAACTTGCGCTGATAGAATTCACTCCTGTAGTCAGGGGTCAGGTCATGTATGTTCAACAAACAACACCACGACCATATTGTAGCTGAACAGGCAAGACAGAACTCATTCCCTTCCCTTGTGTTGAGAGGCCCTCTGCACCTGGACCCTCATGCACAGCCTGTGTGCAGATCTCATGGTGATCCATGTCGCAGGATAGACCAGTCAGCAGGTGGAGAAGCATTGCATGAGTGGTCCGTGGATCAGAAAGTGGTGGACCTCCTGTTCTCCCTGTGGGGCACACCTGTGGTGGACCTTTTTGCATCCTGGGAGAATGCAAAACTGAAACTGTTTTATGTTCCCCAATGCAAAACTGAGACTGTTGTATGTTTTCCCCTCCTCAGTCTGGGACACTGATGGGGGATACCTTCATAAGGCCCTGGACTCCAGGCCTCATGTACACTACCCCCCCCCCGATCCACAAGGTAGTGATCAAGGCCCAGGACAAGGCATAGATGATAGTGATAGCTCCAGTCTGGCCTCTGCAGTTCTTGGTACCCAGATCTCCTCAGCCTCAGCAGCAGACCTCTGTGGCTGCCGCCTTTCCACCTGTGTCTACTGACCAATCAACAAGGGACAGTCCTGCACATGGACCTGCAGTCCCTGCACCTCATGGCCTGTTTCCTGAATGTCCAGAGTTCTAGGTCTAGAGGGTGTATTTGTGAGTCATATAAGCCTTCCCCACCTACCTCGCCTTCTACAACCTGCATAAAAAGGGTTCTTCAAGTCATGTCAGATCAAATATTTTTTTAAAATGTTCTTGCTGGGGCGATTTGCAGTTTCAAACTTTGCAGTTTTTGCATTTGATGTGCATGTGCACCAAACGCTTTGAGACTGTAACGGGAAATGAGAGGTGTGTCACTGCCACACCAATTACAGCTGCATCTGCAAGAAGTGTGGCAGTGTACACCAATCACCACGCACTCTGGTCATGACATCAGTTCAGCTCTGCTGACATGCCGTGCCACGGGCTTGAACCGCTCCAGTGGGAGTGCTTCATTTGTATCCCGAACTCCTGCCATACGCATTAGAGTGCGCACTAATGCGCATGGCAGCAGTTGTTCCTGTATTCTCTGTCTCCGTCCCCGCCCCAAGCTTCAACTGTGGCTGTGGTGAAGCCTTTCCTGGGGCTGGCTTCTGCCCCCCCAAATTAGCCACCGTGTGGCTTTTTCTTACAGCCGGCATTGGGGTGCCCAATCTCCGACGGCACGCATCTCCATATTAATGGCACACTGGGAGCCCACCCAGTGTGACCTAAATAATTTAGGTTTTTTTGTTTCTCACACTGGGATGCCCACTCCAGTGTCAGATGTCCCCCTATGCCCCCAAGCCTGAATAGATAGTTTGCCAACATCGGGGTGCCCAATCCCCATGTCGGCATGTTTCCCCCAACTAATGTGGCACACTGGGAGCCCACCCCATTGTGCCAAAATATGAAATATGTTTCCGACACCGGGATGCCCACTTCTGGTGTCAGATGTGCCCCTTCCCCCCATATCCATTCAGTGCCGACATCAGGGTGCCCAATCCCTGTATCAGCATGCCCCCGCCATTGTGGCACACTGGGAGTCCACCCCAGTGTGCCTATATTAATTTTTTTAAATAAAGAAAACTGTCATCTGATGTGTTTTTATTATTTTTCCCTTAAAAAGAAAACGGTCCATCATCATCTCCCCAGGCCCCTCCCCATCCCCACCCACCATCTGCATACCCACTCCCACCACTACTCCCCACCCCACGCCTTACCTCCGGAGGTCTGGTGCTGTCATCTTCTGGACCGGAACACATCTGCACTCTTCAAAGGTGACCGACAAACTGAGAAATCACGGTAAGCCTTATAATGGGGGTTAACTTAAGTCGATATCTTGGCCAATTTTAGGCCCCAAATTTTCAACATGGGGTTCTTGGGACCCCACTTCATGAACACTGGCAGTGTCATTTTGGTTCTTGGTCCCAAAAGGTGATTTTGCAGTTGCTGCACGGAATCACCTTTCGGGACTGATTAACAAAATGATAGTGCCATTGTTCATGAGGTGGGGTCCCAAAAAGCCCATGTTGCAAATTTAGTGAAAAAATTCCAAAAAAATGACTGCGTTAATAGCGTATGTTGCGCAGTTTCTACGCACACTCATAACTTCGCCAGTTTTTAATATTTTCACTCCAGATTTTCAACATTGCCATTTTTTCAAACCTCCTTACGAGCAGTATAGCTGTCAATGTTATCTGCGTCAATCTTCACCATTCATCACCTTTGGGTAATGTGGGCAGAGGTCATGACCCCACAGGAGCTTTTTTTTTTGGATGGGCGGAGTCGACGCACCATTGGCACCGCCCTCGAAGCCGACGCACAGCGTGGCACTCACGGGTTGGCCATTAGGTGTCGTTGACCCCACCCTCCTGCTAGTTCTTCGTCTCCCGCTGTAGCGGTCGCACCTCATGAGGAGCTACTCTGCAAGAGGCCTAGTGTTTCTACCGTGTCGACACCGAAAGTCCCTTCAACGCCATGTGATTCTTCCTGCCGGTTCCGTTTTCGCCACCACTCGATGCCGCTGGATAAGACTGTCCTTTCTTTTATTTGTCAGTGACGCTGAGTCTTTTGTTTAGCTTGTTTTGCCATGGGTCATGTCTCAGTTGGGGCAAGAAATCGCTAGACGGGCGCCCCTATGCGACGGTGCCAGCACGGCCTGGCAGCACCCACCAGCAAGACCGCTGTCTCACATGTCTTCGGCCCGCTCACCTACATGGATTCATGCGATGCCTGCTTCTCCATGGACCACCCGGTCATTGAGCAACGCACATGGAAAGTTGGACGAGATCCACTGACTTTTGGGGATGGTGCGCGCTCGTCAGGCCAAGCCACAGTCTCTTGGCCTTTCCTCCAGGTCTCCTCCCAGTTCTATACGGACCGTGGAGGAGGGGGCTTCTGCTCCTAGTAACCTCGCCATTGCAGAAGCCACTTCCGCAGTGCAGGAGGCCCAGTCCGTCCCCCCGGGGGGTAGGAGGCACCGCACTGGCAATCGCCCCTTCGGGGGTGAAGGCTCCCCCAGTGTCATCTCCTCGGGCTGGGAAGCCTGGGTCGGCACCGTCCTCTATGCCATCCGTCGGTGCCGTCTTGGGCCTCGGCGCTATGGGCCCTGATGGTTCTGTGGTCAGCACTGGTCCATCGCTCGGCGCCGTCTCTGCTGTCAACAATTCCAGCGCCCGATGGTACTGGCCAGGCCGTGGGGGCATTCTCAGTGCTGTCCTGCTGAGGCTGGGGACAGCACCGCGTCTAGCTCTGGTGCCGCTTGCGGCACCGTGGGTGGTGGTGTCAGCACTGAGGGAGCTGTTGGTGCCGTCCCTGACTTCGGCACCACTCACAGTGCCATGGCAGACATCGACTCCGCTTCTGCTAATGCCCTCGGCGCCGTGTCTTCTTCAGGCACCATTCGCAGTGCAGTTGGAGACTTCGGCGCCGGCTCTGGTGCAGACACCCAGACTGGTACCCTCTTTGGTTGGGATGGCAGCGGGCATCCACGTACTGTCTGGCATCGGACTTCGGTCTCTGCCTCCTTGGAGATGGAGTCAGAGTCTGATTCTGACAGGCTGTCTGACTCTTTGGAGTTGGCGGCCCATGTGGACACCCTGGTAGTTTCGTCGGCTGACCGGAGCCAGCCCCCTCTAAAGGGCAGGCAATTGCTCCCGTGCCCAGGGTCAGGGGTGCTGACCAGCAGGCAGTGGTGCAGGCCACTATTGCTGTGCAGCCTGGGCTCAGAGGGTTTTCTGCCCCCTCAGTTGTGATACCCCTTCAGTTGGTGTGCCTGGATCACCCAACTTTGGGGCCGATCGGAGCACCCACAGGAGAGGAGGGTTCTACTCTCTGGATAGTCCCCTCAGGACTGACCAGAGTTGTCAGCTGCCTAGGCTGGTGTTTGCGAGGAGGATGGCTCTTTCGGACTCCGAGGGGTCAGGGTGCCATGCAGCGGCCCTTTTCCGGGATCCACCCGGGTTCAAGGAGGAGTCGTAACATTGACCCCAGCCCTTCCTTCTCAGTCTCCTCAAGAGGGCCCTGGTCTTTGGAGGGAAGGGACCAGCTTTTGGAATTCCACAGTCCCAGTCACCTCACGGGGGAATCTTCAGGGCGCAGCCTAGGCAGTTCCAGCATAGTTAATCGGCTGTCGGATGTTGAGTTTTCCGGAGCTACCTCTTCCCTTGGGGCTCCAGGTGCGCCCTCTTGCCTGGACATAGGATAGTCGATTCCTGTTGTCGACTTAGCCTTCACTCCTCTGTCATCTTCTCCTGCTCTCCCAGGCATTCTTGGTCCTAGTGGACCCCTGTCATGGGAGCAATTCAGGGCTCCAGCTGCTCATTTCCCTTCATATGTCAGGGCCATGGACAGGCAGGTGTTCCAACCTCCCCCTGAGCAGCCAGCCACTGAATCTCTGAGGTCCTCCACTTCCTCATCCTCCTCTTTGGGAGTAGAGGTGCCCTCTGTCCACATCTCCCCTGCTGCTGATTTCGCGGAGTATCAGCATTTCCTCGTGAGGATGATGGAGGACCTGCATGTCACCCCATCCACTCAGAAGAATCCGGAGCATTTGACACGCGCCTTCCTAGGCAGTTTCAGTGCAGACACCCTTGTGGTGCCCCGCTGGCCTGCTCCCATCCAGGAGGCGTTGTTGCATTTCTGGCAAAGACCCTTTTCTGGAGTCCCAGCCCCTAGGGATCTGGCCCAGAGGTATTGTGCCCACCCCACCCCCCCCGGAGTCTCCAGGTAGTTTGCCTCATCCTGAGTCAGGACTGACGCAGCTGTACACTCCCGATGGGCTTGGCGCCCTTCAGCGTGACTGGCCCCCAGATGTAGATTCCATGGATTTTGATTTCTGGGGGAGGAGGACTTTCTACTCAACACGGTTGCTTCTTTCAATTTCTGCACATCAGGCCCACTATGCTACCTATGATAGGTTTCTGTGGTCCAGGATAGGTCAGCTCCTAGCCTCTATGCCTGATTCAAAGGTAACCAGACAAGCCATTGCACTCTCTGCACATGGCGTGGAGCTAGCAAGGCACCAAGCGAGGGCATCTTATGATGCCAGTGAGGTAGCTTCCAGGGTCGTAGGGACAGCGATCTGCACTAGGCGGACGGCATGGCTGCGTCTTTCCCGGTTGTCACCCTTGGCCCGGCGTAGGGTGATTTCCTCTGCATACCGGAGAACCCATCTTCCTCCCATAGGGTGAGGCAGCGCCTGTCGGGCACCTTCTGTTTCTCCGGGGTCCCAGTCTCGGCCTCCAGACCTGTGAAGGTTCTCCTCCCAGTGTGTCACCCACTGAGAGCTAAGGGACTCAGTCCTTTAGAGTCCAGGGCGCTCTTCGGGGGGGGCTCGGTACTCACCCAAAAGTGATGAATGGTGAAGATTGACACAGATAAGTTATGAAAATTACATACCTACAGTAATTCCTGATCTTTCTGTGTATCTTCACCATTCATCACAATCCCACCCTCCATCCCCCCGGGACCTCATTCTCTGGGTCCCCCTCCTTCTGTGTGCCTCTCTCCCCCTCCTTCCTTTGCGATGGTCAGGAGCGGGGTGACCTTGGACTCACAGGGAGATTTTTACTCCTGACAAGAGGGGAGAGGGAGCGAGGGAGGGGGCACTTCTCTCCTCAATGCTTCAGCTCCACCCCTTTGGGGTGGGAGTTGGTGGTTGCCCTCTCTTCTTTTCTCTCTCTCCTCCTCTATCCTACTCCATTCTTGTCCTTAGGATTCATCCCTCAAATTAATTTTAGAAACTGTTGTTTCTTACCTCCAAATTTGGTATCAGGGGAGTACAGCCCTGTATCCTGTCTTTTCTTCCAGCTTCTGCTTATGTTGGAGTTTATTGCCAGTGATTCTGAGCCTTGAATTCTGGCAGTGCAGCCTTCTGGCTACTCCTTCGCAGTTCCTATACAATCTGGAGGCAGGTCAAAGGTTCAGCGTATGTCCTCCCCCCCTCCCTATTTCTAATTTTACCCTCCCTCTTCTTCTACCGCCACAGATTGAGGCCCCTTCCCAAGCCCCTTAGAGTTCTAACTCTCCTTCTGTCCTCTCAGTCATTTATTTCTCCTTTTAGTTTGTATATCTTTTCCTTTTTCTGTCCCTTGGACTTTCTTGTCCCCTCCCTCCCAACCCTTTCTTACTCTACGTCGACTCAGAACTGGCGGGACAGCGGGGTTGATAACACCTAACGGCCAGCTCACGAGCGCCACACAGTGCGTCAGCCTCGAGGGCGGTGCCAATGGTGCATTAACTCCGCCCATCCAAAAAAAAAAAAATAGCTTCCACGGAGTCATGACCTCCGGCCACATTACCCAAAGGTGATGAATGGTGAAGATACACAGAAAGATCAGGAATTACAGTAGGTACGTAATTTTCATTTTTTTCACATCCTGCCCAAAACATGTTTTCACACCTGTGGCATAGAATAGCGTGGTCACTGTGCGAAATCAACTTTCAGGATGAAGTACTGAAATGATAGTGCCACTTTTCATGAGGTGGGGTTCCAAACAGCCCACGTTGAAAATTTGGGGAAAAAATTCCAAAAAATGATTGTGTTACAGCCGTCTGTTGCACAGTTTCTACACACGTTCGTAACTTCACCAGTTTTTCATATTTCTATTCCAGATTTCAACATTGGCATTTTTTCACACCCCCTCAAGAACAGTACAGCTGTCATGTTTTACATCCTGCTCAAAATGTGTTTTTGCACCTGTGGCGCCGAATGGTGCAGTCGCAGCACAAAATCACCTTTCAGGATTGAGTAGCAAAATGATAGTGCTACTGTTCATGAGATGGGGTACAAAACAGCCCATGTTGAAAATCTGGAGTGGAAATACCAACAAACGCTCATTGCGTTAGGGTTTCCAACTGTTACGCCCCACCCCCACCCTGTAGAGACAGACAAGCGTCGGGGGTGTGACTTGGGGTCTTCAGCCCTAACATTCACCCCATTCTCTTATAGTGCTCCCATCTCCACTTATTTCCTTATGGAATCGGGTGAGTGTAAGGGCCAAAGACCCCAAGGCACACCGTGATGCCTGTCAGTGTCTGCGGGTGCGGTGAGGTGGAATGGCGTGAGCATTACGGCCAAGACGACTGAAAGGCACACCCCCAATGCCTGTCAGTATCTGCAGGGTGGGAGCTGGCGTTAGGGTTGGAAACACTAATGCCTCAGTAAGGAAGTAAATCAGGGAGGGGCAGTGGACGTCACCTACCTTGATTTCAGGAAAGCCTTCAACGCCGACCAACATAGAAGGCTGATATAACAAGATGGTTAGTCTGGCCATGGGGTACAAGCTGATACACTGGTTTAGAAACTGACTGATGGACAGGAGGCAAAAGATGGTGGTAATGGAATCCAATCCGGGGAGAAGGTGATGACCAGCGGGGTACCTCAGGGATCAGTCCTAGGACTAGTCCAATTTAATGTCTTCATTTCAGACATTGTGGAAGGGCTAGAAGGAAAAGGTCTGTCTGCCTGTTTGCAGATGACACCAACATCTGTAACAGAGTGGATACTCCAGAAGGGGTGGAGAAAATAAGCAGACACATGAAGAGCCTTGAAAAATGGTCTGAGGAGTGCCAACTGAGGTTCAATGCAAAGAGCGCAAATAATGCATCTGGGAAGAGGGAAACCTGGGGAGAGTTGCTGGATGGGGGTGAGGTGCTGACAATCGCCAAGGAAGACAGGCTCTGGTCAGAGCGATATGGCTGTGGAGAGCTTTTAGGAGTGGCAAGAGCATGGAAAAGAATATGCGGTGCTTTTGCTGCACCGGAGTCAGCCATAAGTAATACTGCAACAGTTACAGTGCTGCGCATGTGTGATACTCGCACATGTGCAGTTTGCCCTGTAGTCAGCCCTGCTTAACATGGCGGTGCTGACATAACTATGTATGCACGATAGTCATGCATGCGCACTTTTAGTCAGTGTCACCATGTTGCACACGGTGGCCATCAGTACTGCAGTTGCAGAACAGAAAAGTAGTGTGCCGGGAAGTGGGTATGTTTATGCGGCCTGTGGAAGGGAAGTGCTACATAAATAGAATAATTGGAAACTACCGTATGTCAGAGCACTGTGGCAGCACGTCAGACAGTGGTCCAGTTACTTGCTTCCACAGTGCTGTTATACATATCTGATGATGGCATAACATCTGTGGAACTTGGCCTATACAGCTGTACAAATCAGACTCCGGAGGAGTCTATCAACAAACTAGAGATCTGGTCTGGGACTTGCTCGTAATCACAGTCACTTTCTCATTCTTTTATAAGCAGTAATTTCTGGTAAATGTGCCTTAACCATATTGATCTCAGTGCTGGTAAACTACTTCTGGTTTTCCCCTGTTTGTATTAGGCGGGGTTAGTAGCAGTCTCGAAGTGGTAGCTGCCGGTGGTGGCATGCTCTGGAAAAAAGTGGTCCCCATGCTTGTCTGCACATTTTAGAAATGATGCCTTTCCTTGTTTTTGCTGTAAAGAAACTGACTTCTTTAACACAAAAACAAGGAGTCAGTTATGGCCTCCGCCCCCTTTTTGCTTCAAGTGGTTCAGGAACATCATTATGGGTTTGCATCAGATGTGCAGTGGCAGCCATAGATACAAAATATTGTTAAACAGTAATCAACTGTATGTAAAAGCTCTTTTTTTTTGGGGGGGGGGTGCTTTCTTAATGTTGTCAGTACACTCCACCCATGTGTACTCTGCCCCTGGATTTCTGTACCCCAAGTGCATTATTTTACATTTTTGTGTTCAGGACAAAAATGCCTTTCAAATGAGGGTAGTCACTAATCTAAATTCTTTATAGTATTTTATGTTTCCTTGCGCGTGTGCAAGAAACATCTTGTGGTAGAATGACATTTCAGCGGTGTGTCAGGGACAAGTCCAATGCACAGCAATCTACTGTGGGTTTGTCCCTGGCAGACCAAGGTACATGCAACCAGACTATGACACCAGTCACAGTTTCACATCTGGAATCCATTCTCTAATTGGAAGAAATAAAGTGCTGGAATGAGAGCGCTTCATTACTTTCATTTATGCCCATATTGATCTTACTGCTTGTCTCCCCATGCATCCTGCAGATGTCCGGGTACCCAGCCATACACTGCATCCCCCACTCTCTGTGCTATAATCAGTAAAAAGTCCTAGCAGTAAAGAACAAATAAATATTATTTATCTTTCCCCAGACAGACATCTGCGTTGAACTGTGCGAATGACGGTGCGTGTTCTTGTCCCTGAGCTCCTCTCTCTTCAGTGCTTTATGTGTGTCACAATGCCCAGCCTGAGCATTGCTCTCTGTGATGGTACCCACTGACCCACCCCATGGATCTCCTAGTGTCCATGTTGCCTCAGTGTGCCCCCTACCCCGCTGCACAATACAATGAGCAAGAGTGCTGAGAAGTGAGGCAGCATTAAGAATCATACTAAGAATCATACTAAGGACTTAAAGGAGCTACAGAGCCGCGAGGCCCATAGTTGCTCCTGTTTACTAATAACAACAAGGGCAAGAGCCTGAGAGGATTAAAATATCTAGCCGGGATTTAAACATTGTCTTGGAACTACTAATAATCACCTCCAGGGGTAATGCGATCCAGGGCTTAATAATACGTAGTGTTTAAAAAAATTAACGAGGCAGAAAATTAAATCTTCTAGGTTGTAACTGGAGGGGGATGACCTCTGAAATCATAAATGTTGTCCCTAAACCTAAAATCTAAACTGGTCAACATTGCCTGCAGAGCTGTAGCTTAACCCTGGATGGCGGGGAGTGGGAGACACGGGCTGCAGGGACAGACACCAAGAAGGAGAGGCAGCAGCACACCCCCGGCCCCCCGGAAAGAGAGCACAGGATCCAAAGAGGTGGTGAGTGGCACCAGTGTCAGGGACAGAGCAGAGAGAGAGAGACCCCAAACAGTGACAGCAACATGCTGAGATGTGGCGAGTAAGCAGAATGAGAGTGATCGCCAGGTGACAGGCTGTCACTATTGCAGCACCACCTTGGCAGTGTGAAATTGGGGACAGTGCAATGTAGTGACCGTAACCATGATGACTGGTGGCTCTCAGACCTGCAACCTGAACAAACATTCATTTAAATGGGTGGCTTGTCCCTAGCAGAGTCTACTCCCCACCCCTCCCATACCCACCCCCGAGAGAGAGACAGCAACAGCGAGAGCTGCCTCCAGTATGTATGTGCAGGTTCAGTCTGTTACGGTCAGAGATGGTATCAACCCCACCCCCCAAACAGAAGAGTACAGTGTGGGCCCGAACTCAGTTGCCATCCATTTTATTTCCGCTCACTCTTCTGGCACCTTGCTGTCGGTCTGACTCTCTGTTTGTCTTTCCGAAGCTCAGTGGAAGCAGACAGCACATACAGAGAGGCAGAGAAAGTGGCAGCAAGCATGCATTGACCAGGACAGAGAGCAGTGCTGCAGAGTTTTCCTTTCACCATGGGGGAGCAGACGTTAGAGAAAGAGAGACCAGAAAAGACTGTAAAACAAACTTGGTGCTTCTATTCCACCACTGCACAAAAGAAACACCCAGACAGAGCCAGAGACAAATATGTGGGTCATATATCTGCCCCTCCACATTGACTAGCACAGTATAGGGTGGGCACTGGATGGGCACCCCTGGGTAGTCTCTGCCCCCTACACCTCCAGCTCACATCAGCACACATGGAACAATCTGCAGTAGCCACAGACTGATGTAGGTTACTCATCTTCCCCGCCACACCTATCCCACTCTACACAGGTTGGCACAGTGACAAGGTGACCTCCAGGTGGGCAGCCCAAGGTAAATAGTGGAATGTGGTCTGGCAGAAGTTTGTGATTGGTGCCCCCTCCACAGCCATCCCACCACTGCACATTGGCTGCCCCAGCCAGAAACAGAAATGTGAGTTGCACATTTGCCGTGCCACACCTGTTTCTGTCTAGCCTGGTGGGTGAGAGGTGGGTGGAAATGGGGTTGCAGTCCAGATCCACTGGGTGGCCCGAGGTCATTGGCACCCAACACATCTTTCTGCATTTCTGCACATGTAAAGCATTTTCTCCTTCCATTCCACCTCCTGCACGTTAGGAGCACTCTGCAGGAGCCAATGACAGATGTGGTTCACACATCTCTCTCCATCTTCACCCATCCGAGTTCCATGAAAGCTGACACTGACATTCAG
The DNA here is from genome assembly GCA_016271365.2 of Neoceratodus forsteri. Taxonomy (NCBI): domain Eukaryota; kingdom Metazoa; phylum Chordata; order Ceratodontiformes; family Ceratodontidae; genus Neoceratodus; species Neoceratodus forsteri. The sequence continues at coordinate 1,819,485,876 of CM057449.1, read as the reverse complement.
TGGGCTCCAGGCAGGTGGCTCTGGGAGAATGATGCCCCATCCCACTTCCACACAAGGGTAACACCCTGCAGCAGCCAGGGATAGAGATGCAAATTGCACATCTGAACCTTCATACCCGTCCCTGCTCCACCAGAGCTAGCATGAAGTTTGGAGTGGGATTTTGGGTGACTGGCACTTCCTCCCCCCATGCCACACCTCTACACTTGCAGAACACTCTGCTTCAGCCAGAGACTCCCCTCCTAACATGCTCTGCCCATGGAGAGCACTCTGAGGTACTGAGATATAAAAATATGGATCTTTTATCCCCCCTCCACAACGGTTCCCACTCTGCTGGGTGAGGAGGTAGAATACAGTGGGTGTTCCTGACGAACTGGTGCCCCCTCTTGCATCCCCACCTATCAACCCAATACTTTACAGCAGCCAGAGAAGATATGTGGATTGCACATCTGCCCCATCATAAACTGTGCCCTTTCCAAAAAGTTTCACGCACAGGCTGGATTGGGGTCTAGGACGGTGGGCATTAAGTGACTGTCTCCCCCCCCATCCCACCTCCACACATGGGAAGCACTCCTCCCCCTGCATTACACATTTGCACATAGCAAGCACTCCTCCCCCTCCATGCCTCCTTTGCATATGAGGAGCAATTCTTCTTCTCCAGCCCTCTTCCACATGGTGGACATAGTGTGTTATGCAATCATATTGGTCTCAGTCCTTGTTGAATGCAGCATTGTACATATTGTAAATACTAATGTAAAAAAAATTGCTTTAATTTGTATTATGTGTCCTTACTCTTTGTATCTCACACCATGTATATATCATTGCTTGTACATGGGACCTCCTCGTAAATGAGCTTGCTCCATGGATTTTATCCCTTTGCAATAAATTTGAACTTGAACATGGAAAGCACTCTTCAGTCCATTCCCTCTCCACACATAGGTATCATTGCTCCACCTCCATCCCATCTCTACACATTGTGAGCACTCATCCCCTGACCCCTCCAGTGCTTCTCCCACTAGGGCCTCCGGGGTAAGACTTTGCTTATGTCTGTGAAGCAAACCAGTATGGATGTTTACAGCCTTTGCAACATTTTCAATGTAGTAGGGGTGTGACGTACTGCTGTCTGTAGTGACCCCCAGATATCTGAAATGCTGGACGAGTTCCAATCTAGTTCCAGACTCGTTTGTTATATTGAGTGGGTGTGACAGTGCCTATTCTGAGTACTGGAAAACAGCAAGGTCTTGGTTTTTTTCTAGTTCATAATGAGTTTTTGTTCTCTGAACCATCTTTTAACTGCAGCAAAGCTGTCTTGGAGCTTGCATTCCAAGGTAAAGGGATCGGGGTCACTTGTATAAAGGACTGCATCATCTGCATAGAGCAGAGTTGGACAGCTACTGGTGAACGAGAGCCTGTTTAGAAACAAACTGAATAAAATGGAGCCCTGGGGCACACAGGAGAGAATGGGTCTACTGTCAGATAGGACATTATCGATCCTAATTTGTTGAGAGCGATTCGTGAGGTAGCTCTTGTAATTATACACTAAGAAGAATGGTCTTAATGAGTTCATTTAAGGTTTCATAATTTGACCTTTTGCAATTTTAATGACCTCCCAATCCTGGAGTCTTCAATTTGTTTTATTTAAGCATTTCTTTGCTCAGTTCATCAATAGTCCAATAAGATTTAGAATAAAATTACTTTAGAACAAAAACTGTATAAACTTTGGGTTTGATTTTGTGCAAATATTAACTTCTCTCCGAGTTGAAAATGCATAGGAGGTTAGTTGTACATACTTTTGTATTTCTCCACACTTTTACTTCGGAAATTTGTAAAAAAATGATATGACAAAATCACACTCAACAGTCCAATAAGATTTAGAATAAAATAACTTTTGAACAAAACTGCATAAACTTTGGGTTTGATTTTGCATAAATATTAACTTCTCTCTGAGTTGAAAATGCATAGGAGATTAGTTGTACATACTTTTCTATTTCTCCAAACTTTTACTGTGGAAATTTGTAAAAAAAAATATGAAAAAATAACACTTGACCTTTTGCACAGGTATTGACCTCCCATGAAGGGAAAAGGGAATGGTTTAAAACTTATTTAGTAGTCATTCAGGATTCCAAGGTCAAGATTTAGGAAACTATACATTTAATGTGTTTTAATAATAGAAGTTGCAAAAGAGGACATAAATAAAATCAGTGTTGCAACATAGATGTCTAAAAGTTTTACAGACAGCCTTTGTTTTTCTTCTCTGTCTTCCTTCTTCCTCCTATCTGGTCATTGTTAGCTTCACATATAGATCTCATCGGATATTGCCGGCTAATAATTATTAAAAAAATTAATCTGCTGCTTTTGTTCTGAAAAGATTTAACATGATCCCATTCTGAAAACATCTAATGTGACCCCAATAAGCAGATCATTTTGTTTCAAGATGGTAAGCAGTAAAGAATTCCATTGATGTACTAGTAAGTCATGATGATCTGTTGTTAAATTAAGCATGACAAGATGGTCTGGTCTCATTGCACTTAAAGTGTCGTAGTGCTTTACAGAAATGAGGCTGTTATAAGTTTTATAAGAGTTATGGCAAACACATGTAAATATCTCTAAAAGTATTCAAATTACGCATAAACCATCAGTATGAAAGTTGTTCAGGACAAAACGACCTTTCAAATGAGCTGATTCATTAAGCTGCACAAATTATATTTTTTAAACTATGGCCATCTGATTACCTGAATTTTCATTTTTCATCACAATTTTCACCTTTCAAATGGCTGTATTTAAAAAAAATCTAATGAATTCAGATTAGTGATTACCCTCATTTGAAAGGCCATTTTGTCCCGAACAACTTTCATGTTGTTTGTACATTGGTAACTTGTATATTTTCTGAGATATATACATTTGTTTGCCATGACTCCTACTGTGTTCACTCAAAGAGAAAAAAAATGAGGCTGTTTGGAAGACCATATTTTACAAAATATAAGGAATTCAGATTAGTGACTACCCTCATGTGAAAGGTCTTTTTACCCAGAACAACTTTCACACTGGTTGTTTTTGCACACCTTGAATAGCTTTAAAGATATTTAGATTTGTTTGGAAAGTGTGCACATGTTCTCTCTGAGAAAATCAGCTTTGAGTTCTGTGTCCATCATTCTAAACAGAAAGAAGGGAGTATTTTTTAACTGCCATAGGGATTTGCAGTGTTATGGAAGGATACACTGAAAACTACTAAAAAAATGTGTTCCATGGAAATCTCTTTTCATGCTAAAGTGAAATGGCTGTAGGTTCCGCCCACAGCCATAAAAAGGACATAGGAGTTATCAGTTCTGATGACCTTAAGGTGTCAAAACAGAGCACAAATGTTGCAAGTAGGCCAAGTGGCATGCTTGGGTGTATAGGCAAAGGTATCACTAGCAAAAGGTGTGAGGTGGTGATGTCATTGCATAATGCACTAGTGAGCCCTATCCTGCAGTACTGTATGCAGTTCTGGAAACCGCAACTGTGCACGGACATGGACAGGGTGGAGCCGGTCCACAGAAAGGCAACCAAGATGGTACATGGCTTGCAAAACAGAACATATCAGGACAGATTAAAGGACTACAATATGTGCTCACTGGAGGACAGCAAGGAGTTGGGAAACATTACACATACATTCAAGTACCTCAAGGCCATACACAAGGTGCAGGGGCGGACATCTTCCAGTGCATCAAACGTTCGGCATTGACAAATGCTTGTTCATATTGTGATTTGTCATTTCTTATTGCATTTACATTTCTTAATATATAACATAGATTAGGTGAATGGACGCTGCTCTCCAGCTGTAAATCTGCCGTTGGAATGTCAGGGAGTGTGACTGCACTGCAGTTTGAACTTTAACATTCTTAAGTTCTGCCTCCAGGGTAACACCTCTGAGCTTAGCTGCTGCTACTTGTATAACACACAAATACATCCTCAAGCAGAAACATTGCTACAGGGAGTATTTTTTTCTTTCGGCAGTCCAGATGCTGAGCTGAAGTATTCATCCAGCAGGTTCAGTTTATTCCATAACCACCCACTCCCATCCTTTCTGTAGCCTTTCAATGCCCTCTTTAGTATTCCTGTTTTCCATAATGTAACTAAAGAAGGCTTTATCATTGTCTTTCGCCCCTTCTGCTCTTTTGCCTCATGTTTTTTTTTTTTTTTTTTACCAATTCTCCTGCTGTCCTCAGCCTGTTCTCATGAATCTCCCTACTCTCTGCCATCTGATCCCTCTGGTATTTTCTGAAAGCTGTCTTCTTAGCTCCTGCAGCCTGTACTGGAGTTCCCTTAAGGTTGATGTTCTGGCACATTTAGGCTTTCTGTACTGTATGTAGTTTTATTGTTTTTGTGAAGGTGTAAGGAAGTTTGTTTTCTTTGGGGGGCAACTATGGGGAGAGGGGCAGGGCAGTCGTGACAGGGGCTTAAATTTGCCTAATCAGTTGTTGCATTGTGAGAGATATGTGTTACTGGTTTTGGTTAGCATAGCCCTCCAGACCTGGTTTATTATACCCTTTACCCCATGTGATCAGGTTTTGACCAATGAGGAGCCAGAATTGCTGAGCCATTCTATAAAAAATGTAGAATAACACACTACAAGGTGTGTGATGTGTTGCAGCAGCTGCACTTCCTGGGTGGTTGAAGTCCCTTAATTATGCATCCGGCTTTTGTCTCAACTCACACCCACCTTCCCACTGGATGTGCAGTAATTACAGAACCGCTAAACAGCCTATTGTGTGTTATTCCTTACGTAGTGCACCCATGCACATCTGCTGTAGTCTGGGACTGTTAACAACTAGTTATTATCATGAGCTTAAAAGGTCTTTGATGCGGCCTGTTGGCACAGTGGCAGCATTCCCACTCACGAGATCAGCGGCCTGAGTTTGGGGTTTAGCTCAGGTCACTGGGGCAAGCCAAGAGGAGAATTGGGCATTGTCTCAGAGGATGCGCTCCTCCAGGGAGAGAAGGCAGTGTGCTTTTCACCGCTACCACTACTTGGGTGATTCTGGGATGTAGCACATCTGGAGCCGCTAAACAGGAGAGGGAGGCCATCTGATGTCAGCACGTACGCCCTGATGCTTTTTCTAGCTGCATCCCAGGGAAGGGGAAGAAGAGCATGAGAAAAACCTTAGACAGGCACAGGATGAAGGCCCGCAGGCTCCTCGCCGCTAACCAGTTACCTTCCTCCACTTTAGCCAGTATTTGGAGGAGCTTGCCCCCCCCCATCCACCCACCATGGGTGTTTAGCCATGGAAGTTTGGAGAATGGGAGTAAGTACTTGAAAAGGGGTGGGGGAACTGGAGGTGCTAGCTGGATGGGGGGCCGGTTGGTGTAGGAGCAGACAACACGTTTAATACAAACTGTATCCCAAGGCACTTTACAATCCAGGCGAGGAAGGGGGAGAATGGTGCTGCCATTTTCAACACAAGGGAAGATTCAAATAGTACAGTGATATATTAGTGAGAGATAAAGGGAAACCTGTTGTTGCACTTTTGGAATTGTAAAGGGTGGTTAGTTACTGTACTAATTTACAAATGTGAAACACTTGGTGTTAATTTGAATAACACTGAATATGTGATTGTTTCACATGTGAATCACATAAGAATGAACTGTGATTCACAGTATATACTTGTGAATTTGATAGAACCACTACCCTTGAAAAAGCCAGTACAAGATGGTGAAACATTGGGGAAGTTTATGGTGGCCAGTGACTTTGAATGAATAAAATGGATTAAAGCAATATTCTGTGTCAGGCCATTGCGTTTATCTGTGTATCCCATATACGTGTACTGTATGTATGTATTTAGGTGTCCCTCTTGCTAAATACATTGTGAAGGTTATAGCAGTTAATTGGTTACCTTCGATATGTGTATGCAGGGACCTGGTTGAGTGTTGTGCTGTTCAGGGTGGTGAAGAGAGGGTGTTTTAGCTAGGTTTTGTGAGGTGCCGAATAGCATAATAACAGTCTTTGAAGTGTTAATTTTTATATATAAGAATGAACTGTGATTCACAGTATATACTTTTGAATTTCATAGGACCACTACCGTTGAAAAAGCCACTAGAAAATGGTAAACGTTGAGAAAGTTTGTAAGGGAGAGATTTAGTGGGGTTAAGTAAGTGTGTGGGAGGGGTTACTTTGGAGGCATATTTTCTTAACAGTTTTTCAGAAGAATGGCGGTTTAATAATCATTTTGTTGTGGTTTAGCCCATAGAAATTGAAGTGGAGGCAGAAGTCCAATTGTATGGTCACACAGCAGAGGTAACCAACTTGATTGTCTGCAAACCATACAGTATACTGATCAGTGTTAGCATCGATGGAACTTGCATTATATGGGACCTGAACAGGTAGGAAACATGCTTCATATAATGTAAACAATGATTCATTATTAATTTACTCTGTGGCATGTCCGTCTACAGAGAGGCTGCAGTTCTGTCTGTACTGGGACCAAATAAGACTAAGACCTGTTGTCATAGCAGCTATAGTCACCATGCACAGAGTGATTGGGGAATACAGTATGCTTAATATCTACATGCAGATCATTTGCTGATAAGTAGGCTGAAAGGCACTATTTTAACTCACAATGTGTTTTGAAAATTTCAGGAGACCTTGGTTAGAATACCATATTAAATTTGAAGAATTTAGTCCTGTGAGCATTTTTGTTTTCAGTATAGAATTTTCCGTTGGAGTCTGTTGCGATTTGTTGGAATGATTACCCCATCCAAATGGTAGTGCAGAATGGGTTGGGAATTGCCTGCCTCCTGATTGGTTAAGAATGTTCCAAAGCCAATGTGGTTTAGTGGTAAAAAACATGGCTTTGGATGTCCTCCGGCAAGTAGGACATGGCACATGTCTGGTATAATGCCTTTCAGAAATTGCTTTTTTTTTTTTTTCCCCTACGGGTGTGAATATAGTTCACTATCCACACTTTGGCAGTTCCACTGGAAAGTGCCGATTCACCAGAATGTCTTCAAACTAAGCTCCTCCCACCACCGGGGCAGTATATCCCTCAACTCCGTCCCATGATAACAGATCTTCCTTTCCGCTGGAAGAGAGTGGTTTCCTCCTTTGTAGCCCTTTTCGTTGTAGGCTACTAAGTGTACTATTGGCTGTTTTTGCATTTTTCTTTTGGTATTTCTGAAGTTCTTCAACCCTTTCTCTTCATAGTTGATCCGTCTTCAGCCTCTTCGACAGAAGATGGAAAACGAGGACGTGAACCCATCTCTCGGCTTCAAATTCTGCATCACATGCCATCAGAAAATGCAGCGGATAGACCCACATGTGTCTTGCCTCTGCTGTTTGGGGGCTGCACACAGTGTTTCAGGCTGTGGCCTGTGCCAGGCAATATTCCCTTCTTCCTTGAAAGATTATGCGGCCTGGCTTTTTCTGAGTCAGACAGCCAATAGGGACCCAAAGCATCAGCCAAAATGCCACAAGAAGGACTCCTCTGCAGTGGGGTCTACTGCAGAGCTTGCGGCTATGGAAAGATGAGGGGTACTACTATGATGGCCACATCATCAGCCTCAGTGCTGCTTCCAGCTAGAGCCAGCATCAGAGTGTCCTTCACCGGAGAATTCCCGGAAGATGTGTTGGACCATCCAGGCCTTTGGAGAGAGCCCTGCCAATGAAGATAAGATACCCAAGTGCCCCTGGTGCCAGTTGTGGGACCGGGAGATATCTCGGTCCTTCTGCTCCCTCAACTTCCCTAACTGCATGGTTGAGAGCCAGATCGAAAGCTCCATGATGCCCCCATTGGGCTTGTCGACCTCAACACCGGCTGATTAGGTGGTTGAGATTTTTCTTAGCCCCATCAATCAGTTGTTTAGAGGGGATTGATGAGGGAGTCGATCTCCCAGACCCTGATTTTCCCAGTTCCCACTCAGGAAGATGTGGACCAGTGTCCCTGGCTGAACAAGAACAGCCACCACCAGTGGTCAGTCTGCTGAAGCTGGTGCTTACCCATGTACGTTGTCATGTGGTCTGTACTGAACCCCCAGTGGCTCGTCCTTGGCATTGACCCTCAGGTCAACATTCGAGGTCAAGCTCTTGATTGAGGCTCATTGTGCACTTTTGCTCAATCGAGAGGCATTGCTGTTGACATTCCTCGACCTCCTCATCCTCAGACGAGGAGAGGTTCCACTACTGGATGCATTGGTCCTGAAAGGAACTCTTCTGTCAGCAATGGACCATTGCAGGGCATGGTAGAGCTCAACCCCCAGCACCTACAGTTGACTGGCAGGTGCTGGTCATGCCCACACCGGTCCACCCTCGACAGGTGTTGCCAGCACCTGCAAGGCCGGCTGTCAGTGGAAATCACCCAGTAGGATGACTCTCCAGTGGTCCACGGTGGCAGACAGTCAAGTACCATTTTTGAAGAGTCTTCAGATAACTCGGATGGGTCATCCCTGCTGTCTTCGAGACCGCATGCCTTCGACCACGTGTTGGTCGAGGAACTGACTATCAGTCAAGGACTGGTGTCATTTGGGGCTCTACTCAGACTCATCTCGGAGTCCCTGTCTGTCCCTCTGGAGCCTGTTCAGGAAAGGGCCAAGTACCTTTTCACAGACATCCTCGATAGAGGTGAATCCCCGGGGGTTGACATTCCTATGGCTGAGTTCATATTGAGACAGGACCTGGAGCTTTGGCAGCATCCAGCATCCTACCTGGCACCCTCTGCCCATATGATCTGCAAGTATGCACTTCCTACTGGGTCCCTTTCTGGGTTCTCGGACCACCCCTTGGCCGAGGGTCTGGTGCTGGACTCAGTTTTCCAGAAATCTGGATCCCAAGGTGACATAGGCAAGCCCCAGATAAGGAGTCGAAGAAGCTTGACCATGTGGCTAGTAAGATCTATGTCACCTCCTCTCTCAGTCTCTGTCAGGTGAGCAATGCCATGATGATGGCCAACTTCTGCCACTACCTGTTGAGAGTGTTGGATGATTTCCTCCCTCACCTACTTGCTGACATGCAGATGCTAGTGAAGTTGGTCAGAGACCTGGGTCAAGCACTGGCTGATCACCACCTCCAGACAGCCTTGGACATGGGCGACTCCTGCATCCATGCCATGGCAGCGGCCATCATGATGCATCACAGGGCCTGGCTGAGGCTCTCCACCTTCATGGCGGACAGTCAGCACAAGCTGGCCAATGACCCTTTCTTGGGCACTGACCTCTTTAGCCCAGGGGTGGAAGGTCATCTCAGCAGGACTGAGAAGTCCAGAGCCACCCAGGACTCTGTGGCTTCATCCAGATGGACCCTAAAGCCCAGAAACCAAAAAAGAAGCCTTTCCAGTTCCAGTTTCAGTCCTTTTAGCCGCAGCAACTTCGGTAACATCCTCAACAGGGGAAATACCAAGCCTGGCAAGTTCCCTGGCCAGGTGCCAAAAAGAGGCAGGGTAAGGGAAGCGGTGCCCCTCCGGCCTCAGCAGCCAGTGCCTTCTGCAAAGCTGCCCATTGATGGGTCAGAGGTGTCAACCTCAGGCCTGTCCAATCCCTGACCCAGGTCCCTATGAGGGGTTGGCTTTGCCACTTCTGGCCACACTGGTCCGTTATTACCATGGACAGCTGGGTTCTCGAAATGGTAAGCAGATGGCTGCCTCTAGATTTCAAGACTATCACTCCTTACTGATAACATGCTCCTCAGGAGTCCTCGGTGTTGCAGGACACCCTGTCCATTCTAAAGAAGGATGTCACTCAGCTTCTTGCAAAAAGGGCTGTAGCACATGTCCCAGACATCCTGGCAAGTCAGGGGTACATGTCCAGGTACTTCCTGGACTTGAAATGGATGGATTGCTGGCACCACATACTGGATCTTTCGTGATCTCAATTAATACATGAGGAAGCACAAGCTCTGGATGGTAACCCTGAACCAGATCATAACATCCCTAGAGCAGGGCACGTGGTTCTGCTCCCTGAACCTCCAATATGCGTTCTTCCACATTCCAGTTCATCCATCCCACAGGCTATATCTTCGGTTCTGTGCAGAAGGAGTTCTGTATCATTTCCAGATGATGCCCTTTGATCTCTCATGCGTGCCCAGGGTCGTCATCCAGTGTATTGCAGTAGTGTCAGACTGCCTGCGGCACAAGGATGTCAGGGTGTTCCCCTACCTAAATGACTGTCTGATTGCCAGGCCATCCAAAGAGGGTGTGGAGCAGTCCAGACCTGCAGAAACATGGGCTTGTTGGTCAACCCAGCCAAGTCCAGACAGATCCCCCTCGCAGGTTATTCATTTCATCAGGGCAGAGCTAGACTCCCTGTGGGCCAAGGCCCCTGTAGATGGGGCACAGGATCCTCCCTCCTTTGCCTGGTCATTTTAGGTTGGGTGCTCACGCGCAGCCTGGGACTTCCTGCGGCTGCTGGAGTATGTGGCATCCTGCACCAGCATAGTCCAGTGGGCCCACTGGTGAATGTAGCACCTGCAGTGGGAGTTGGGCTGTCAGTGGTCCCAGTGCCTAGGACACTTGGACCAGCCTGTCACAATGACCCAGACAGTGTGGGATGCCATCCTATGGTAGTTGATTCAAGAACATCTGGCAGAAGATGGCCTGTTTGTTGGCCCCCAGAGTCAACTATCACGATCATGAGGTACACATCTCTAGTGGGTTGGGGTGCACTCTTGGGGGACCACAAAGCCCATGAGTTCTGGCCAGCTAGGGAGTCCTGTCACCACATCAGCCTGCTGGAGCTCCATAAAGTCCGACTAGCTGTGGCAGAATTCAGTCATCTAGTCAGGGGTCAGGTCATGCAAGTCCAAACAGACAATATTACAACCATGTTCTGCCGGAACAGGCAGGGTGGCATGCACTCCCTTCCCTTTTGTCGGGAGGCCCTCCACACCTGGACCCTCATGCACAGCCTGGGTGCAGATCTCCTGGTGATTCATGTCACTGGAGCAGAAATCAACTGATGGACACTCTGTTGGGTGGGAGAGATGTCACACAAATGGTCTCTGAATCAGGAGGTGGTGGACCACTGTTCCCTGTAGGGCACACATCTGGTGGTCCTGTTTGCCTCCTGTGAGAATGAAAAACTCAGGCTGTTTTGTGCCTGCCCTCTCAGTCCGTGACACTGATGGGGAATGCCTTAGCAAGGCCCTAGACTCCAGGCTTCATGTACTCCTTCCCTGCCTTCCCCTTGATCCACAAGGTGGTGGTCAAGGCCCAGAAGGACAAGGCGTGGATGGTCCTGATAGCTCTAGACTGGCCACGGCAGTTCTGGTATCTGGATCTCCTTGGCCTCAGCAGCAGGCCTTCATGATAGTTGCTTCTTCAGTTCAGTTCAGTGTATTTGAAGGGATAACATCCATTGAGCAAACTCATTTGCAAGGCGGTCCCCATTACATGACCACAGCATAACAATTACAGTACAAAATGTTACAGGTTACAAGGTTAGAGTACGTAGTACAATTACACTAGGTATTTTGACAAAAGATGAGTTTATCAACAGCAGGACAATGCTGGGCACACAACCGGAACATACAAAAGTGTGTACTTGGATAAGTGCATAGTGCCATTTTTTATTTTATACCCATAGCCTGTGGATGCAAAGAAGAGAAAAATAAGGGGATAAGGAGACTAGCATAGGGATAAGGAGAGGGGGTTAGTAACACTAGCTGGTGTCGGAAACCATTTTATCAATGGTCGATTTGAACGCACTCATGGGGATCAAGTTTTGTAATTTTAGCATAGATTGTAGATCTTATCTGTGTCAATCTTCACCATTCATCATCTTTGGGTACATGGCAGGAGATCATGACCCCGTGGGAGCTCTTTTTTTTTGGTAGCTGGAGCCAACGCTGCCCTCGAGGCCGATGCATTGCATGGCGCTTGCAGGTTGGCCGTTAGGCACTGTCAACTCCGCCCGCCTGCCAGTTCTTCGTGTCCCGCCGTCGCTTGGTAAGACCTTTCCATTTATTTTTATTCTTGGTGATGTCGAGTCTGTTTTTGGTGTTTTTTTCCTCGTAGATCATGTCTGGGTCGGAGGGCAAGAAGACTTCGAAGACAGGCCGGCCCCTCATGCGACGGTGCCCTTGCGGCCATAAATTTTCCGTCACCGACCAGCACGACCGTTGCCTTACGTGTCTTGGCCCGCTTCACGACGTGGATTCGTGCTACACCTGTTTCTCCATGGACCACCGGGTCATCGAGCAACGCACGTGGAAAGTGGGGTAAGCTCTGCCGACTTCCGGGGGTCGGGTGCGCACTCATCGGGCCAAGCCACATACTCGGCCTTTCCTCGGGTCCCTCCTGGTTCATACAGACCAAGGAGGAGGGAGCCTCGGCTTCTAGTAGCCTGGACGTTGCCGAGGCTCCTTCTGCGGTGCAAGAGGCCCGTCCCACTCTTTCGGGGAGGGCGACGCGAGGCGCCCGCCAAGGCAGTCTCCTTCGGGGTGAAGGCTCCCCGTGTCGAACTCCACGGTTCACAAGGCCTGGATCGGCACCGTCCTCAACGCTGTCGGTCGCTGCCGTTTCAGGCCTCGGCACCATTCGCAGCGCCGTGGGCCCTGACGGAGCCGTCATCGACACCAGTTTGTCGTTCGGCACCGTTCGCATGCCGATAGTGCTAGCGATGCTGTGGGAGTCTCTACGGTGCCGTCTTTGTCCTCTTCTCGCCTCAGCGCCATTCGCGGCGCTGAGGTTGAGCATGGCACCGTGTCTGCCTCAGGACACGGCACCGTGGGGGCTTCAGAATCTACTGTTAGCGCCGTTGTCGGTGCAGCCCCTGCCCTTGGCGCCGTGGAGCCAGGTGGCGTCATCCACGGCACCGATGGCACCGTCAGAGCCATCGTCGGTGCCGTTCCTGCCCTCGGTGCCGTGGGGCCGGATGGCGCTGTGACTGGTTCTGACTCCGGGGCTGCTGTTTGGGCCAGGGCCGTGTCCTCCGCAGATACAGTTTGTGGTGCTGTGGGGGGCACTGGCACTGGCTCGGGCGTGGTCTCGGTTTCTGGCACCCCATTTGGCAAGGATGGCAGCGGGCGCCCTCCTACGGTCTGGCACAGGGCCTCGACCTCTACCTCTTCGGAGGCAGAGTCAGGCTCTCCTTGGGGTTGACTGTTGGTGTGGGCAACCCTGTAGTGTCCTCAACAAGCCGGAGTCAGACCCCTTCTGAGGTGGGGTCAGTGGCTGCCAAGACTGGGGTCAGGGGTGCTGACCAGCAGGCAATGGTGCAGGCCACCATTGCTCTGCAGCTCGGTCTTGGTGGGTTCACTGATCCCTCAGCAGTGGTACCCCCGCCTGTGGTGTGCCTGGATCGCCCAACTTTGGGGCCGATCAGGGCACCTACGGGAGAGGAGGGTGCTGTGCCCTGGATAGCTCCTTTGGGTGCTGGTCAGGGCTGTCAGATACCTAGGCTGGTCCTCTCGAGGAGGAGGGCTCTTTCAGATTCCAAGGGGTCGTGGGGCATGGGGTCTGCATGGCGACCTTTTTCTGGGGCCTAGCTGGGCTCTGGGAGAAGCTGTAGTGCGGATCTCCGCTCTTCCTCCTCGATCTCTTTGAGAGAGCCCCATATTTTGAGGTAGGGGACCGTCCTTCGGGACCTATACGGCCCCGGTCGCCTCACATGGGGGGATTCTTCCGGGCGCAGCCAAGGCAGTACCGAAATGGTTGTTCAGCTGTCGGCTGTGGAGTCTTCCGGAGCACCTTCTTCTTCGGGTGCTCTTGGTCCGCTCCCTTGCCCAGGCGGAGGTCAGCCGACATCTCTTCTCGACTCTGTCCCTCTGCCACATTCTCCTGCACTCCCAGGCATCCTTGGTCCTAACGGGCCTCTCTCCTGGGAGCAGTTCGGGGCTGTGGCTGCTCGGTTCCCAGCTTGCGTCAGGGCAATGGACAGTCAGGTTTTTCAACCTCCCCCCAAGCAGCCACCCTCTGAGCAGTCGGTGCCCTCCAGCTCTTCATCCCCCTCTTCTGGGGGAGAGGAGCCTTCTGTCCACATCTCTCCAGCTGCTGATCTCGCCGAGTATCAGCGTTTCCTCGTGAGGATGTTGGAGGACTTGCACCTCACCCCTGCCACTTTAAGCAATCTAGAGCACTCGGCATATGCCTTTCTAGGCGATGTCAGCGAGGCCACCCTTGTGGTGCCCCCCTGGCCTGCTTCCTTTTGGGAGGCGTCGTTGCGTTCCTGGCAGAGGCCCTTCTCCGGAGTTCCTGCCCCTAGGGATCTCTGCCAGTGGTATTGCACCCCCCCCCCCCCCGGAGTCTTCAGGTTCCTTGCCTCGTCCGCAGTCCGGATTGACACAGTTAGATATTCCCAGTGGGCTTTGCGCCCTTCACCGTGATCAGCCCCCAGATCAAGACTCCTCGGATTTTGACTTCTGGGGTAGGAGGGCTTTCTACTTGGCACGGTTGTTGCTTTCTATTTCTGCACATCAGGCCCACTATGCAGCCAGGTTCTTGTGGTCCAGGCTAGGTCAGCTCCTAGCCTCGTTGCCTGACACGGAGCAAACCAGACAAGCCATTGCACTGTCTGCACGTGGCCTGGAGCTAGCAAGGCACTAAGCGAGGGCATCCTATGATGCCAACAAGGTAGCTACCAGGGTCGTAGGGACAGCAATCTGCACTAGGCAGACGGCATGGCTGCATGTTTCCTGGTTGTCACCCTTGGCCCGGCGTAGGGTGATTAACTCCGCTCACCAGAGAACCTATCTCTTCTCCCATAGGGCAAGACGGCGTTTGTTGGGGCAACTTCCTTCCCCCTCCGGGGGGGTCCCCATCTTACTATCCCCACTCTCGGACCTCTCCAGGCCCTGAAGGTTCTCCCTCTTAGTGTGTCACCCACTGAAAGCTAAGGGACTCTGTCCCTTAGGGTTTAAAAGAAACCCCGCTTTGGGTGGGCTCAGCACTCACCCAAAGGTGATGAATGGTGAAGACTGACACAGATAAGATATGAAAATTACATACCTACCATAATTATGATCTTTCTGTGTATCTTCACCATTCATCACAATCCCGCCCTCCATCCCCCTGGGGCTTCCATCTCTGTGTCCCCCTCCCTCTCTGTGCCCAACCTCCCCCCCCCTTCTTTGTCAGGAGTGGGGTAAACAGGGGCACATAGGGGGATAATGTTCTGGGGAGAGTGGTCAGCATGGGGGGCACTCATTCTCCAGTGCATTAGCTCCACCCCTGTGGGGTGGGAGTTGGCAGTTGTCCTCCATTCTCTCCTCCTCCTTGTTTCCGTCCAGCTTATTTTTCCTTGTCCTTTGGACTATCCTTTATTACCGAAAAAAAAACAAAACTCTTTTCCCTTTTTCATAAAAAATCTTTTCTTGAGAGGGTGTTAATTCTCTGTGCCCTGTCCTTCTTCCAGAATAGTCGATTCTGCTCAAATGGTGCTTTGCCAGCCATTCTGTGCCTTGAATTCTGCAGCCTGCTACTTCTTGCAGTTCCTATACAGTCTGGAGACGGACCAGGGTCTGGGATATGTTTAGCCTTCTCCCCTCTCATCCTACTTCCTAAATTCTTTATCCCACCCTACATCCCTCCTCTATTTCCAGAGATTGGGGGCCCCTCCCAATCCCTTTAGTTTCTGACTTCTTCCTCTTCTGTCCTCTCAGTCGTTATTTCTCCTTTTAGTTTATATAACTTTTCCTTTTTCTGTCCCTTGGACTTCCTTGTCCCACCCTCCACTCCCTTCCTCTTACCCTTCCGGCGATTCAGAACTGGCAGGCAGGTGGAGTTGACAGCGCCCTAACGGCCAACCCATGGCGCCACGCAATCGTCGCCTCGAGGGCGGCCAGTTGTAAAGGCCGGCTCCACCACATAAAAAAAAGAGTTTCTGGCGGGGTCATGACCTCCAGCCATGTACCCAAAGGTGATGAATGGTGAAGATACACAGAAAGATCATAATTACGGTAGGTACATAATTTTCATGTTTTCCAGGTTGCTGAGAGAACGTGGTTCACGGCTGACTTACCAAAATGAATGCGAAATTTGGGTACCTCGAAATATGTATGCACATTTCTTTAGCACATAGGAGCTATGGGAGTGGTGGAGGATAGAAGTGATGTAGGGGAATACACTTGCTTAGCAGTGCTTTATAAACCCATGTGTATGTGTGAATAAGTCTCCTGGATGCCAAGGAGGTCCAGCTCACCTCCTTATACAGGGTGCAATGATGGGTTCTGGCTGGGGGGGTTGGTAATGAAATGAATAACACGATGGTAAAGAGTGTCCATCTTGCAAAGATTGATTAATGCACAGTTGTTTTAGATAATATCTGCATAGTCCAGTAGGGGCATGAAGGTGGCCTGCAGAAGTCTGATTCTGGAGTCTCGAGAGAAAAGGGATTTGTTTCTGAAAAATAACCCAAATCTCTGCTTCAGTTTTTTGGCCAGTGCCTCAATGTACGAGGCGAAGGCTAAATGGGAGTCAAGTAAGAACCCTAGATATTTGAATTTATCCACTACCTGAAGCTTATCGCCTAGTTGTGTTTTAATGGAAGCTGTAATGCTAAGGTTAGGATTAGCAATAAGTGGCTTGGATGGATGGATGGAAGAACATTACCTTGGTTTTATTAGCATTCAGCAATAGTTTTGAAAAAAATTTGATTATGCTGAAGCTCATTAAAATCCGTCTGGAATGTCGAACAGACTTGTGTAAAAGAGGGTCTTGAGATATGTAGAACAGTGTCATCACCAAATAAATGGATGTTAGGATCAGTGATGTTTTTATTCAAGTTGTTTACATAAATTAAGAACCTGCTGACCAAATAACAGGGGACAGTCTTGTACCCAGAACTTTAGTCCTTGCTCCTCACAGCCTGATTCAAACAACATGAAGTCTTGCTGTATTCTAACAATATGCAGTTAGACCAACTGGTTCAACTGCCCCGGAGAACAAAGAGCTAAACTCTATGCAAATGCATAGAACGTTGAGCTCGAGCTCGGTTTTCAAACCACTGTCCTCGGTACGTTCTAGTAACTGATCAGATTCTTTACTCCACTCACCAGTGAAGACGCCTCGGAGATTTCTCCTCATTGCCTTCGGTCAGAGCTGAGTCTTGGTTCATTCGACAACCGCTTTATTATTTTTGTTTTAAACATTCTCAAACCACTGTCTTCGGTATCGTGTATGTACCTAGGTTGGGTAAGTGTTCAGTTTCCGACCAGTTCCGCGACCATGAGGAGACCGAACTTCTTTTTTCTCTTTTCTGTGTAAATTTTCATTGTACTTGGGATCTGGTTCAAAGTCCTGACCAGAACTGAGGCTTTTCTCGGCTCCTTTTGGCCGATGCTGAACTGTTGGCTGGTTTAGGACTTTGTTCTCTATTACCTGGCCTAACTAAGCCTTCAGGGGTAATATTTTCTTTATCTGGGCCTAACTAAGCCAATTCGGATAAAGTAGATATTGGATTTTCGCTTAACCGGCCTAACTAAGCCACTAGGTTAAGCACCAAATTTCAGGGTTATGTCACAGAAACCCAGGAGAAAAACAGGTCCTACTGGGTTTCAGCATTGTACTGAATGCGGGGAGCAATTTGCAAAAACTGATCCGCACTTGGTCTGTCTGTACTGTTTGGGTTTCGACCACTTACAAGCAGACTGTGATATTTGTAAAAAATTTCCCTTAGTCTACTTTAGACTGACTCCTCAGTAAACTGAAGGAAAGGATGGAAATGACTGCTGAGGGCTGTTCAGGTGCAACCGAACCTTTAGATCTGACAACCGATCCCTCAAGCCAGGGTGAATCGTCGATGGATAAAAGACATTCAGAGTCAGTTTGCGAACCCGCACCAATGAAAAAAGCCAAACGCTCCAGTTCGGAACCATGCAAACACTCGTTCTCTGTTCCAACCGTGGATGAAATTGCAAAAGCCATTGGGATAGTGCAGTCTTTGCAGTCTGGGTTTGGCGAACCGTCACAGGTGCCGTCTGGGTAGCCAACAGTTCCAGATACTGGTTCAACTCCTTCAGGACACATTGATCCTGAGGAGTATTATTTTTCTGAAGAATATGATGATGAGGAGGAGGAGGATGAAGGGGAACCCATTAACTCAGAGGTCTCCCCTGACCATCCCTAGTATGAATACTCTCCCAGGCCTGTCTCTGAGGCCACCTCCCATTTTGCTTTTATGAGGCAGATGGCTGAGACTCTGCAGCTCTCTGTACAAGAAGCCAAGCAGGAGAATGATGAGGAAGAGGATTACAGGGAGATGATGAATCTTCCTGTATCCCAGGGACTTTTGATTCCCATTCATATGTCCCTTAAAAAAGCAGACTTTAAAGATCCTCCAAACCCCTAGTTCTGTCCCTCCTGTAGATAAGAAAATGGACAGAAAATATATTCTGGCTGGCAATGGCACTGACTTTTTATCCATCCATTGTAGCCATGTAGGAGTGGTACAAACTGCAGCCTGTGAGAAGGCTGGCATCCCCCTGACAAGGATTCCAGAAAAGTGGATTCTCTTGCCAAGAAAACGTACCTGGCATCTTCTTTAGGTATTAGGCAAGCCTCTTATATGGCTTGTCTCCAGGTACCAAAAGTCCCTTTGGGAAGCTGTGGAACAATTTGCCAAAAAGGCCCCTCCTGAGCTTTCTGCTGATCTCCAGGAGTTGGCCAACAAGGGAGTACAAGCATCGAAGTCCCAGTTCCACATGGCTGTGGACTCTAATGATGCAGCTTCTAGGGCTATGGCTTCTGCTGTATCCCTCAGGTGTTTCTCCTGGCTCAGGTGTACTACTCTGTCCCAGGATACGCAAAATAATGCCATGGACTTTCCCCTTGTCCAGAATTCTCTGTTTGGGGAACAGACTGAGGCATACATGAAGAAGATGAACAAGTATAGAGTGGCATACAGGAGTGCTTCAGCAAAAGAGAAAGCTGCCACTCCTCAAAAGCAGAAGGGCAGGGGTAGACCCTACCCCAGGCCTTTCCATCAGGCCCAAGCTTTTCCCTCTTACCAGCAACCCAGGGGGTGCTTTAGAGGGAGGGGCAGGGGTTCTGGCAGGGCCACTTCCACCCCCCCAGGTCTGCTACCCCAGCTAAACAGACACCCTGAGAAGTCTGTCCGGGCTGCCTCCCCTTCCACTGTAGGAGGCAGGCTGACCTACTATCTCCAGGCTTGGCAATCCATCACTTCAGACAAATGGGTCCTGGAGATAGTAGGTCAGGGTCTTGCCCTCAGCTTCAAGCTGCTCCCAAAATTGTCAGTAAGAGCTTTCAGATCTTCCAGCCCTACAGAAACAACCCTATTGGAGGCAGAGGTCTCCATTCTTCTACACTCAAAAGCAGTGGAGCCTGTGCCTTATCAGCACTGGGGCAAACGGTTGTACTCAAGGTACTTCCTGGCATCAAAGAAAAATGGGGAGTGGCAGCCCATTCTGGATCTCAGATACCTAAGCAGGCATCTTACAAAGCCAGAGTTCAAAATGACAACCCTGGCTACCAGCCTACCTACTCTCAAGCAAGGGGACTGGCTGGCATCCCTGGACCTAAAGGATGCTTATTTCCACATCCTCATCAGACAGTCTCACAGAAAATATCTCAGGTTTCGACTGCCTTTCAGGTCACTACCAATTCAGGGCGATGCCCTTCGGGCTGACATCTGCACCAAGAGTGTTTACAAAATGTCTAGCAGTGGTAGTGGCATTCCTCAGAAGACAAGGGGTTTCAGTTTACCTATCGGGACAACTGGCTGCTGGTGGATCAGTCCCCTCAGCAGGTCACAGAAGCACTAAAGTGCACTCAGGATACTCTTCAGTCTCTAAGATTCCTGGTAAATCTGAAAAAAGTCTGTCTTGACCCCAGTACAAGTGCTAGACTTCATAGGGGCAGAGCTGAATACCATTCAGGCAAGGGCCTTTTTGCCTTCTGCAAGGGCACAGGCTCTTATCGGTTTGGCAAAATCTTTCCACCTTTGAGTCCGTCGACCAACAAGGTACTTTCTACAGCTGCTAGGACACATGGCCTCCACCACAGCTGTGGTCCCACAGGCCAGGTTTCAAATGAGGGACATTCGGTTCCATCTGAGATCCTTTTTGGTCTCAGAAAAGGGATCCTCTGTCCAAACTGATTCCAGTATCTCCCACCGTTCTGTTAGCTCTTCAGTGGTGGCAGGAGATGGACAACCTCGGCGGGGGAGGCCCCTTTCTCCCTCAGGCACCCTCTCTGGTGCTGACAACAGATGCTTCTCTTCTGGGCCTGGGTGCTCACCTAGGGGATGACACAGCCCACGGTACTTGGCTTTCTCAGGAGTCTCTTCTGCACATCAATCTTCTGGAACTTAGGGCAGTGTTCCTGGCTATTCAGGACTTTGCCAGTCTCCTACAGAGGAAGGTGGTTCAAGTCAGGACAAACGATACCACCACCATGTACTACATCAACAAGCAGGGGGGAACAAGATCCCTCACTGCTGTGCACAGAATCCATGAAGATTTGGAATCTGGCATATTCCCTGAACATGTCACTGTCAGCAGATGCCAGGGAAGAACAATGTACTGGCAGATGCTCTCAGCAGGATCAGCCAGGGCCATTACAAATGGACCTTGAACAGGCAGGTCCTTCTCTCAGTATTCAGGAGGCGGGGAGTGCCAGAGATGGATCTCTTGGCAGCCCAAGGCAGTCACCAGTTACCACTGTATTGTTGCAGGCCTCCACTCCAGGGCCCAGTGCCACTGGATGCTCTCCTTCTGGATTGGCCAGACTGGTTCCTTTATGCTTTCCCCCCCCCCATTTCCTCTGATAGCCAGAGTCTTGGTCAAACTGAGGTCTCAGTCTGCTACCATGATTCTCATAGCCCCAGACAGCCGTGGTACTCGATGCTACTGTCAATGACCAAGCCGATTTCTCTCTCCAGGAGGTACCACCTGCTGACATCCTCTCCGGGGGGGGGGATGGAGATAATGCAGCCCAATTTTCAGTCTCTTCGCCTCAGGACTTGGCTCTTGAAGACTTAGAATATGCAGATTTGCAATTGTCTCAGTCTATCTTGGATATTCTGAAGGGTTTCAGAAAGCCTGCTACTAGGAAAACCTATTCCTCTAAGTGAGAAAGATTCTCTATTTGGTGCTCCCAGAAAGACCTGGACCCACAGCAGGCTGGGTTACCAGAACTTCTGGATTATCTGGTGCACCTTCAGTCTCTGCATTTACAGCCATCTACCCTGAAGGTACACCTCTGTGCTGTCTCTACTTGTCTTTCAGCAGGGAAGGGCTCTTCTCTGGCTGCACACCCAATTTTCAAAAAGTCTTTCAAAGGGTTGCTGCATCTTCACCCTCCACACAGGGAACCTACCCCTGCATGGGACTTGAACATATGCATAGGTCAGCTTATGCAACTTCCTTTCGAACCTATGTTTTCTTCAGAGCTCAAGTTTCTTACTTGGAAAACTGTATTTCTAGTGGCTATCACTTCTGCTAGAAGAATCAGTGAGCTTCAGGCCTTGTCAGTGGAGCCCAACTATATTACACCCCACAGGGATAAGATTGTGCTCCGAAGTAATAGGAAGTTTCTCCCTAAGGTAGTTTCTGATTTCCATCTTAATCATTCCATTACTTTGCCTGTATTTTTCTCAGAGCATTCCAGTTCAGGCGAACGCACACTCCACTGTCTGGATGTAAAAAGAGCTATTAGCTATTACATGGACAGGACAAAGAAGCTAAGGAAAGATTGTTCCCAACTTTTTCTTACCTATGGTGAGGCTGGTAAAGGCAGACCAGCTGCAAAAAGGACAATAGCCAGCACCAGCAGGCCTTAGGGCCCGTTCTGCTAGGGGTTTGCTGCCTCCTTGGCAGCTGCCAGAGAAGTCCCCTTGCTTGAGATATGTAAGGCTGCCACCTGGAGATCTGTCCATACATTCACTAAGCACTATAGCCTAGATATTCAGGCTAGGAGTGATGCCAGGTTTGGCACAGCCGTACTGCAGAGCCTATTCCCCAAATAGGTTCTGTGCCCACCTCCATAGGGCACTGCTTTGTAGTCTGCATTTTGTCAGAATACAGCAAGACTTCATGTTGTTTGAAGAAAAAATTACTCACCATAATAATGTTGTTTCTTCTAATGGAGTCTTGCTGTATTCTGACCTCCCACCCTACCTCCCCTTCAGAACCTGGGGAATGGTGGCTCTTCAGCAGCACCTATAGGACTTAACCTAATGGTGGGTTCTGGTCTTCTTTGGGCATCTGTGACTTGAGTCTTCTACATGCCTTTTTGCCTTTTTGATTATGTTGCCCCTGTTGGGGCCCCCTGTTTAGGCTTTGTTAGTATTTTTGCCTATATATATCTAGTTTCACTTCATAGAATCTGATCAGTTACTAGAACGTACCGAGGACAGTGGTTTGAAAACTGAGCTCGAGCGCAACATTCTGTGCATTTGCATAGAGTTTAACTCTTTGTTCTCCGGGGCAGTTGAACCGGTCGGGCTAACTGTATATTGTCAGAATACAGCAAGACTCCATTAGAAGAAACAATGTTACTATGGTAAGTAATTTTTACTTCCTGAACAGCTAGAGTTCCACACCCTGGGTCTTTCGGAAAAGGTACTCCACATTGTGGAGGGCTCCTGAGAGGAATTCACTCACCAGTGCTATGCCTTTAAATGGAAATGATTCTCCATTTGGCGTTGGGGCAAAGAGGTTGATCCCCTTGCCTGCCCTGTGGCTAGTGTCCTTGAGTACAGTCCCTCTTCCAGCTGGAGCTGCGAGCGACGACCCTCAAGGTGCACCTTTGCAGTTTGCTATTTGATCAACTCTGACCTTTCTGGCACTCCAACCGCTTACTGGACACAAGAGCTTTCTGAAGTGCTGGCCTCTCTCCAGTGTGAACCGCTGTCCAGTTGCAATAGTTTTATGCACTCTGTAGGCCCAAGTGTATTACAGCCTCAACCCCTTAGCCAAAGACAATTGACTGACAGTTCAGGTTGTCCAGAGTACCACAGCACCTCTGCCCCCCCCAAACTCCCACCAATTTTCTTACCTGCTGTCTCTGACCTCTCCAACCCTATGTGTGTTGCTGGCCTCTCTCGTAATAGTAATTCAGATACATTTTCTAGTTTAAAAAAGTAAGTGTTTGAAACAATCCATGCTTTAAATGTTTCTATAAAAATAAAAAAATACAAATCGGTGAACTACAAACTATGTACCCATCCATTACTTACAGATTGACTGCTTGGTGTGATGGGGTGGCAGAGTCAAATGGGGCAAGTCAAAGTCTAAACAGATTGGTGAGTGGTGTTTTGGTGGGGTGGAAAGGTTGAGAAACAGGACAGGAAAAAAGCATCATTCCCTTTTATAGAAAATGGAAAACAACAGTGATAGCCCGAAAGACTTTCTTTCATTATTTTTACCATTTAACATAAATACTTTCGAATGACAAAAAAATGAACACAGCGAATGTATCAATTTTATTTCTTCTTTGTTACCCATTTCATTAGTGCAGTCAGATATTTCAGAGTGTGGGTTTCTATCTGCGAACCACACTTTCTGGTGGGTGAAGGCACTTGGCGCAAGCACCTCATGCTTTACAACACACCTGGGCATGTGATTTACAAATAAAAACCCACATCCCACCATATTATATTGCTTACTTAACATTTCTGAAATAGAATTCTCATATAGAGTTGGTCTGAGAAGTACGTACTTGCCAGTTTGGTTTCACAAGTGGTAAAATGCAATGAGAAGTGCACTGTCTAACTGAGGCCACTGTGTTTGTGAATAGACTCCTGCATTTCTTGTGTTGGCTTAGCTCCTGTTTTCAGTGTGATGTATAACAAGTCATTGAAATGATTGTTACAGGTTGTGTTATGTACAGAGTCTTACAGGACACAAGAGTCCTGTGACAGCCGTTTCAGCCAGCGAAACAACAGGAGATATTGCCACAGTCTGTGACTCAGGTACGAAGACAAATTTGACAACTCACAGCTTGTATGCAGAGTGGAGCTTTAGAACTGGGTGCATTACAGTATTTTGCCAGTATTGCATTGTCTGAGCAGGGAGGGGTATCGAACCGGCTGTATCCACAGCATTAAAAATTAAATACTTGAGACATTGCTTTTGCTTTTAAATATACAGCATACATGACTCCCACAGCTTAGTCCACCTCCAGTGTCATTAGAGGCTCCGCTGTGGGACAGTCTAGGATTTGTTGTTCAGGGGCATGGCATGCAGTGAGTGGCAGGATCAACCAAATTATCTGTTTTGAGCTTATCAAAAGTAAGTTGCCAGAAAATGAATGATTTTCTAAAATGGGACCTCCTGGTTTTCTGACACTAGTTTGGGGTTTCTCAGTCATCCTTGGAGCTGCAGAACTAATTTAAAAAAAAAATATCCAGGATAGCTAGGCTAGGGGTGCTCAGGTACCTCAGAATCAGACCCATGTCAGGATAGTCGAATATTAAGATAATCCAAATCCAACATCCAATACTAGCACTGGATATTCTCAGATTGGGATTCACATATCCTAAAATGTAACTGTCCTAAAAACGATTCTCCCCATCCTGCAATTAATAACCCCCCCCCCAGTGCCCCTACCCAATCTACCCTGTAGCCCACAACCTTCATTCTCCATTCAAACCCACTAATAGTGTTATTACAGTGTAGGCCACTAATAGTGGAATTGTTAGTGTGAACTTCATCATCCAGGAATCAAACTTCACCATTGATTCAAACTAAGGGTTCTGAGTCGGAGGCAATAGCACCCAGCAGGAGCCAGAATTTTTCAGGAGGGCCAGTGCTGAGGCAAGCTGCGCACATGCGCGGCACTGCAAGACTTATACACGGCACAAGGCTTACCTCAGTATCAGCCCTCAACCACCTCATTTCCTTTCTTCTCACGATCGAGTGTGCGCCAATGACAACGTCGCTCACACGCCAGGAGTCAGAACTCACGTTATTACGACAGCAGCGTTCCATTCTTCTTAGCTTTAGTGTTTAAAGCTAGAGTTTGTTATTTTTGTGTTAGTGTAGTGATTTTACAAAAAAACATTTCTGTCAGTCTCCCTCAGCCCTGCCAAGTCAACAGTCGACAACCATGGAGGACGATGGTAGGGAGCCTTCTAAGGCAGGCTGCCCCAGCAGTAGGGCCACGTCTGGTCCACTTTCCCTGTCTGGGAAGGTTTCTGACCACGGGCGATCCAGTGCTCGGGAGGAAGGACAGTACTAGAAGCTCAAAAAGAAGTGGACTCATTCCCGATCCCTGTCAGGTCTTGGCACCACTGGGCCTCGAGATCTTCCTTTTCCTATTGGAAGGGGAAGAAACAGTACTGCTCAAGAGCATCCTCTCTGAGGACTGCCATGGGATCCTCAGTCTCCCTGAGCTAGAGGCCTTACTGGCGCTGTCAGCATCACCAGGAGCCTCTGGTTGTAGAAGGTTGAGGTCTTGGGCCCAGAGCTCCTCTCAATCTATTAGCCTCTGCCTGGCTGCCATCTCTCCCCTTCCTTCCCCCTTATTTTATTGTCACTGTTCAACTCCCTGTAACATCCCCATTCCCCACCCTCCTTCTGCCAACTGCATATCCTACTCATACAGGGTCCCCTCTTTGCCCTTTTCACTGTGCTGCTCCTGTGCTACCTGGCATTCACCTGCTCTGCTTCCATTCTCAGTCCAACCCCTACTGTCCTCCCCTTCTGTTTCCACTCTCTAGCACTGATACCACAGCATCCTGTTGGCTAATATGTTGCTTTCCACCTTTCTCTCCTTCCCCTCCTGTTTTCCCTAACCGCCCCCTCCTGATCTTTCTTCCTTACCCCTGCCTCCTACCCTACCCTCATCCTGCCTTCTCCCTCCTTCCTACTCCCCCTGGCTCCCAGGATGCTTCCTCCTTCCCTGCTCCTCCTCTTTACTCCACCTGGAAATCCTTAGATCCTCTCTTCCCTCTCACCCCTCACCCCCTCTCTTCTCTTCACTCATCATGGAAACGCTTCTCAGACTCCGTCTGGTTCATCACTTCACTGCTGCTCTCATGGCAGGTGATATTGAGTGCAATCCCAGCCCTGCACACTCCCCTCCCACTTGTCTCCCCAGAGGCTTGTGGTGGTATCCAAAGCCTCCTCCCTAAGATTGAGCTACTTCAGCCTCTCATGGTCACCCATCTACAGGATGTACTGATAATCTCAGAGTCTTGACTTTCCCCCATGATCTCTGATTCCATTATCACCATCCCTGGATACACTCTCTCCCAGCAGGACCGTCCAAAGAAGGTGGAGTTGCCATCTACCTCTCTTCTACCATCCAGTTCACTTTAGTGCTCTCTGTCACCCCCCCCCCCCAACATATGACA
Source organism: Neoceratodus forsteri (assembly GCA_016271365.2). Lineage (NCBI taxonomy): Eukaryota > Metazoa > Chordata > Ceratodontiformes > Ceratodontidae > Neoceratodus > Neoceratodus forsteri. The sequence continues at coordinate 1,819,459,659 of CM057449.1, read as the reverse complement.
TGCTCCTCCTCAAACTGTCCATCCCTTTCTCTGTCCCTGTCTTCGTGGCTGGCATCCACTGCTGCCTTGGTCTGTTTCCTTTGTCTGTCATGGAACTTCTAACCACTGTCTTTACTCATGCCTCCTGTGGTGAACTTCTCATCCTTGGGGACTTCAGTATTAATTGGGCTCTCCCCCTCACATTCGAAACTCTGCCAAAATATTAAGTCTCTTCAACTGACGCAACTTATCTCAGTCCCAACCCATCACAATCCTAGATCCCTTAATCATTCACTACTGGATTGGGTACTTACCTCTCACCCTCACCGTATCGCTGATGTTGGCACCCTCCTTGATGCCTTTAGTGGCCACCATATGGTGTACTGCATGCGCAAAATTCATCGCCTCAAAGTCCCCACCCAAAATCATCCAGATCTGGTCCTTCCAGTCGCTGGACTTGTTCTCGCTTCATGCTGACTTGCTAACTACTGACTGGTCCCCCATCTCTACTTCCAGTAACATCAGCTCTGCCCTCAACTACTTTCATCCCAGATTCTTGTCAGTCTGGGATCTTCATGCCCCCCTCAGGAAAACCAGGGCCCGTGGTTCTCACCTCACCTCAATCACTGCTGAATTACTGGCCTACCTTCGTGCATGTAATCTGGCCTGGAAGACTCACAAGTCCCCTGGCTCCCCTGCTGACCTTAACAGGTACTGAGCCTTTCAGAATGCTTGCACCAGAGCCACCAGACTTGCCAAGGCTGAGTACTTTTCCTCCACCTTCCAGAACAACCTTGGCCACCCCTCCAAGTTCTGGAAGGTCATCCATATCCTCTTTTCCCCCAACCCAGTCCTCCTCCCTAGTCCTCAAGGTGGGAGACACCCTCATTTCCGACCCTCATTCCATTGCCTCCAAGTTCAACTCCTTCACCTCCTGAGCCTCCTCTGCTCTCTCCTCCCTTCCCTCTCCCACCGCTCCATTGTTCTCCTTCTCTCCTGTCACTCCTGCTGTTTCTTTCAAAGCCCTCTGGGCCCTCAACCCTCTGAAAAGTGGGAGCCCTGATGGGCTCGACCCTAAATTCCTTCACCCCTCTGCCCCTGCCATTGCCTCCCCTATCTCCTCCCTTCTCAGTCTCTTTTCTCGCTTGCTTCTGTCCCTGACTTCTGGAAGCACACCACTGTTCTCCCCATTCCTAAAGAAGGTGACTTCTCCACCCCTGGCAATTTTTGCCCTATCTCCCTTCTTCCTACCTTAGCTAGACTCCAGGAACACATGGTGCTGTCTTGACTCTCCCCCTTCTTTGATTCCTCTTCTTTTTTCACCACCTCCCAGTCTGGCTTCTGTAAACACCACTCCTCCACCTCCTCCCTCCTCCGGATTACTGACTCCATTCTCACAGGCATAGATCAGGGCCTTCTCACCTCCGCCATCTTTGTCGACTTGGCCAAAACCTTCGACAATGTTTCCCATGCTCTTCTCCTTGACAGTCTCAAGGCAGCGGGGCTCTCAGACTCTGCAATTAACTGGTTTCGTTCCTACGTAGTGGATAGATCTCAGTCAGTTAGAATCGGTGATTCCTTATCCCCCCCCATTCCCATCAGCACCTGTGTTCCCCAAGGCTCAGTCCTTGGCCTGCTGTTCTTCTCAGTATTCTTAAATGACCTCCCCACTGCCTACTCATCTGCATCCATCCATATGTATGCAGACGACACAGTCCTGTTTGCCTCTGGTACTTCCCCCTCTGAGCTGACAGTCGGGCTTCAACATGACTTCAACAATGTTCAGCGTTGGTTCTGGGCAAATCAGCTATCCTTAAATGCCAAGAAAACAGTCTCCATGACCTTTGGCACTAAGCAGAGGCTCTCCAGGCTTCCCTCTTTCCACACCTTAGATGGGGTCACAGTCGATGACATTCCCTCATTCAAGTACTTTGGGGTCTGGTTACACTGGTACCTTGACTTTTCACAGTACGTGGATGCCACCTGTAGCCGCTCCCCACCCAAAGGTGGGGGTGGGGTTGCTATCTATTTCAAATCTCATTTAAATCTCTCTGCCCCCACTGTGAGGGCATTACATACTGTCTCTGCTTAGGTGATACAAAGAAACTTCACGTTGTCTGTGCTTACAACCCCTCTGCTGGTATCTCTGGTCTCTCTGAACTTCTCTCTAGTACAGTTACAACTGTCAGTTGTAATGAAATCATTATCCTTGGTAATATAAACCTAGTCTGGCTAAGTAAATCCAATAAAACCTTCAACATTATCATTAACGCTAGTTCTCGTATCCTCATAGACTGGGTCCTGACCAGAAGAACGGACAGGAGATCTAGTGCTGGCACGCTCTCTGATGCCATTTCAGACCACTCCCCCATCTACTGCATCTGGCATGCAATCTCCAACCCCCCCCAACAAAAATTATTCAAACAACATGAAGTCTTGCTGTATTCTGACAATTGCTGTTAGCTCCAGCACTTGAACTGCCCTGGAGAGTGAAGGGTTAAAATTGTATGCCAGGGATAGAACGTTGGGCTCGAGCTCGGTTGAAAACTTTGTCTGTGACACTTTGAAACCAAACTGTTAGATTCTTTACTCCGCCTCATTGAACAGTTGCTCCAGAGATTTTCTCCTTCTGCTCGGTTCAAAGTCGGTTAAAGCTGTCGATTTTACTTATTTATTTTTTTATCATAGGATAATTTTTTATTAAGTTCCATACAACAGTATAGTATCACATACACTAATGCTCATACACGGGTAACATGTTCCATATGCAGCTATATTCAACCAGAAACTATTACATTGCTGTATAGATGTGTAAGTATATTCACAAATCTCGTATGAGACAACCTGAGATACAACTTAAAAATAAAAAAAAAAAGAACTACCCAATGCGCCAAGGTGGTCTTCCACTATTTTTGAGTACTAGAGACTGAAAGGAGCAAGAATAATAGTTATAGAGATGAAATCTCATGTAGTCAAGGTGGGGGGTCATAGCCTAGGAATGGAGTTTTGCAAAGAGATGAATGGAGATAGGCTTCCCATCTGGCAGCGTATTGGTCCATACGACCTAAGTGAATGCAGGATAAACGTTCTAGTGTGGCTAATCTAGCTAGAGCTTCATGCCACTGGGAGTGAGTCAGAGGAGTCAGTTGGCGCCAATGCATAAGCATAAGTCGTTTAGCCTCCATAAGTGCGAGTACAACCCATTGCATCTGAGGTCGAGTTAGAGCAGTTAGGGAGGTAGTGTCCCCTAGGAGGAGTTTGGGGTCAGAGAGGCAGATCTGGAAGCCCAGTATTGTAGAGCAGTCCTGAGTTATAACTGCCCAGAAGTGTGAGAGCAGAGGGCACGTCCATAGGATATGGAGTAGGTGAGTCCCAGGTTGCTGACAGCGCCAGCAGTTAGAGTGTTGTAAAAGGCCATGAGAGTGTAGAGATGATGGTGTATGATACCAAAGCAGCAGTATTTTGAGCTGCAAAAAGTGGCTCTTGGTATCCATGAAGGTATAGTGGCAATCTCGGAGATAGCGGTTCCAGGAATCCTCAGAAATATAGGTATTCAGGATAGCCATCCATTTCAGCCGGCATGCAATTGAGGGGTCTACCTGCGCATCTCGCCAAGTCCTATAAAATCGTCCATTAAGGCCCCCAGATGAGGGGGTTTTATGTCTGTGAGCTAGCCAGTTCCATTTGGAATCGAAGCACATACGAGACCTATCGGCTAGTATGGCACTGCGTAATTGAAGAAATCTCCAAAGGTCATTACTCGGAAGATTAAATTTATGTTGAATTTGTTCAAAGGACATCAAGACTGAGGAGTCAGAATGCATAGGTCCTGTATATAGCAGATGCCTTGGGCTTCCCACGTGGGCCAGTGTAAAAGAGTGTCACCGATTGCCAAAGCCTGGTTATGCCACGGAGGAGTATAGAGCCATGGGGGGGGGCTTGGGTGGCCCGAGGTGTATGAGTGAGAGTCATGAGCAAGTGCCAAGCCCGTTTAGTTTCAGCTATTAAGGGGGCCAGCGTGCCCCGGTTCCAGCTCCGGGGATGTAATAACAAATGCAAATTTGTATCCGCCACTAAATCAGATTCCAGTTGAACCCAAAGCGGGAGGGGTATTAGACTGGGAAACAAACCACCTAGTGGCCATAGCGGCGGTGCATGACAGATGGTATCCTTGGAACCATGGAGATCCCAGTCCCCCTTTGGACTAGTGTGCTGTCAGTTTGTTCTTGCTCCATCTGGGAGATTTCCCTTCCCACAAGAAACGAGACACTTGAGTTTCAAGTGAAGCAAAAAGTTTGGGAGAAAGATGTATTGGGAGATTTTTAAAGATGTACATGATTCGTGGCAGTAGGAGCATGTGAATGGCTGCCACCTTTCCGGGCAAGGATAGCTGAAGCCTTTTCCATCTCTCTATCTCTGCAGTCATTTGAGATAGTAAAGGCGAGAAATTAGCTGGCTCTAGATCCGACCATTTGAAAGGAATGCCAAGGTAGGAGAAACCCTGCATTGCCCATAGAAGCTCAGTTCCCTGTAAGCAGCTTTTAGTACATGCTGAATTCAAAGGGGCCAGGAGTGTTTTCCTCTGTTTGGCACAGAGGCCCGAGAGAGTTGAGAATATCTGTAGTAAGGGTAGAATATGCCGTAATGCCTGCTCTGGATGAGAAAGAGTTAGCAACAAATCATCGGCATAAGCCGCCACCACGTAGAATTTCCCAGCAACCTCAGTGCCGGTAATATCTTGTGATGTGATAAAAGACCGAATGAGGGGGTCTAAGGCTACCTAGAAAAGAAGAGGGGATAAGGGGCACCCCTGTTGGGTGCCCCTGTGCAATGGAAAGGGTGTGGAGATAGTAGTGTTGGTCAAGATTCTAGCCATTGGGGATCCGTAAAGTGTTGACACCCACTGGCAAAAAACAGGGCCAAAGCCATACCTTTTAAAGTCCTGGTGCAGGTAATGTCACTCAACCGAGTCAAAGGCTTTAGTAAAGTCTATTGCCAGTGCAGCCATTGGGTCCGAGGAGCGGGAGGTTATCCATTTTAAATTAAGGAGGAGCCTAGTGTTGTCTGCGCCCGATTTGCCTCTCATGAAATCGACCTGAGCGGGATGGATGATAGTTGGGAGCACCTGCAGCATCCTGGTGGCAAGGATCTTGGCCAAGATTTTTGTATCTGTAGGAAGCAACGAGATCGGCCGGAAATTTGCATAGTCCAGGAGATCATTAGACTTTTTCAGTAAAGAGTAAAGAGGGCCTCTCTCATAGATGGGGGGAATGCACCAGCTGTGTGGGCCTCCTGAAGAGCAAGGAGTAGCAGCTGAGATATGTCTTGTACCAGTGTTTGATATAACCCGACCGTCATGATATCTGGACCGGGAGCCTTTCCTTTGGCCATTTGGAACAGAGCTTGACGTAATTCTATTTGGGTAAGGGGGGCATCTAATGTGGACACTTGTAAAGGGGTAAGTCCCGGTAAATCAAACCTTTGGAAAAATGTATCCAGCTCCTGTTCCAAGGATGTCGGGGAAAGGTCAGACTGCGACTTATATAGGGTCTGATAAAAAGCCTTCATGGTGTAATTGATGTCTTGAGGGGTATGTACGATCTTCCCAGATGTGTTGCGGAGCATGTATCTGAGAGGCAGCTTGTTGCTTCGGTGAAATGCTAATAATCTGCCACTCTTTCACCCCCATCCCAGTATGCATGTTTTGATTGCAGTAGGAGCCACTCGGCCTTCTGGTGCAGCGTGGCATTAATTTGATACTTAAGGCCCACAATGCACCGAATAAGGGAGTTGTCATGCCAAGAGGCATGAGAAGCTTTGAAACGGGACTCTAGTGCAGCCAAGTCTGATTGCCACTGGGCTAAATTAGCTTTACGTGCTTTGTTTTTAGCGGCTGAGAAGGCGATAATGCAGCCTCTAAGGACTGCTTTGAACACTTCCCAAACCATACCCGAGGAGACGCCACACTTTGCATCAATAGCAAAATAATCCTTGGTAGTTTGGGAGATGGTTTTGTGAAACTCTGGGTCCTTTAACAACAAAGGGTTGCATCTCCACCGAGTACCTGTTTGGGGTTATCCCCCTAATGTATAGGAGGTAATCACTGGGGCATGGTCGGAGATAATAATGTTCCCAATTGTGGTATTAAGAACATTCTGGCCAGCTGCCGTATTAGCTAGAAAGAAGTCTGTGTGACTATATATAGAGTATACCTGGGAGTAAAAGTTATAGTCCCGTCCAGAGGGATTATCTCTATGCCAGAGGTCCGTTAAGCCCCATTCCTCCCGTAGTTCATGGAGGGCCAAGCTAGCCTTGGCTCTAGCCTGAAGGGTAGGCTTCGATTTGTCCAGAAATACATCTGAAACCATATTATAATCTCCACCCACTATCAGAGGAAGGGTGCCATCAGCCAGGGATAGGGAGGAAATATCCTGGCTAATTGACGGAAAAAATTATGTATGGTCTGTGTTTGGGGCATACAGGTTGCAAAGAATCAGTTTCCCCTCAGGGGAAGAGAGTTTAACGATGACCCATCTGCCTTGCGAATCGTGACTAGATTCCTCCAAGATCCAGCACGAAGTATGCCGGATAAGAATGGCTACTCCTCTTGTCTTGGAGGAAGCCGAACTGGCGCAGACAGTACCCACCCATGATTTCTTCAGCCATGGAACCGCCTTCTTCAGAAGATGGGTTTCTTGTAGCAGGGCGATATCTGTATGTAACGAATGGAGGTGTTGGAGCACCTTAGTTCGTTTGATGGAGTGGTTCAGACCATTAACATTCCAGGATGCCACCACAGTTGGGGAGCTGGTGTGGCTGACCGAGGCTGTAGAGGGGCACATGGAGATTGTAACAACAGATATTGTGCACTTACCTAAAACGTAGAGATAGCACCTGGAAAGTAGCTCACCACACTATCCATGCTAGGAACCCCAGTGTTAACTTAGGCTGCCAGATGAGAAGAAAGAGAGGCTCAGAAAGGAAAAGGGAAGTACACACCTTAGGAAGGCTGCTTCCGTGGAACAAACACAAAACAAAGGTTATGAATAAACACAATCAATATACCAGGTAACAATTAGCTGAGAAGCAGAAAATAAAAGATATCCGCACTATCTGCAAAGACCAAAACTGTTAAGCAACACTAACAGACTGTAATGTAACAATGCGCAACAGCTCTATAGGATCGAGGCTACAAGTGAAAGAGGCAAACTTAGAACTGTTAGCCTCAGTTACACGAACTCTCGAATCCTAATAAGTAGGAGGGATTGGAACCAAGTAAATTCGAGACCTCTGAGGGTCTAATATGCCTGAGGTTAGCGTCCACCCACAGGAGAGGAGAGGAAAGGAAAGGAGGGGAGGGAAGGACCCTGAAGAAGGACCATGGGGATACAGGGAAGGACTCTAGGAGAAGGGAAGGGGTAACCACCTTGCCTACAAGGCAGAGGTCCCATACCAACACCAGAACCATGCATCAGAGAGAAAGGTGTACCCTATCTAACCTTCCATTTGCACCGACCATTATGCAGCTTCTATTATAGAGCTAAGCCAGCAACTTGGAGAAGTGTGGGAGCCTAATAGGAGAGCAAAAGTAGATATGCTACATAATCCAAGGTATCCATGACCTTGGAAAGCCGCCACCCAGACAGCCATCCGGATATAGGCGCAGGAAAAAGTGTAGTAATATCAAACCCACAACTTAGTTGCAAAAGGTTAACAAACCGCAACCCAAGCCAGAATAGTTCAAATTCAGCCAGGAAGGTTTTCAGCCCGTTCAGCGCTCGAGGAGTGGGAGGGCACAGGTCCTGAAGTATCCCTGATCACCGCAGCAGCGTATGAAATCATCCCCGGTCTAACAGAAGTTATAATGTCCACTGCTTCCACGAGTGAGGCTTCGGAAATATCAGCCCAGTCCGTGCCTGGAGTAGTGTCCATATCTGGAGAGTCAATGATGTAAGACTGCGCACTGCGAGGGGGAGAGGTTTTGTCTTCTCAAGACATTTTTGCAGGAGGGGCTGTCATGGAAACATCATGAGGCAGTTGATTTCCATTTCTAGCCCTTTGTCTCTGTCTAGCGGAGGGCATCGACACCCACTGAGGCAGTGTGGGGTTGTCTTTAGACAAGGAAAGTGGAGCCATGGCTGATCGCAGCTTAGGACAGTCGGAAGGGCCCGTGGTTACTGGGGGATAGTTTTGTGGTGCTGCACGTCCGTCCTCATTACTGTTCTCCGGCTGCCTACGTCTGTCCACATAGTTCCGTTTCAGAGTATTGGGCTCTCAAAGCCTCCTGGGAGATGTAGTCGGGAGAGGCAATTCCAGCCAAAATTTAGCAAGCCATTTTTCTACAGTTAACGGGTGATCAGCCAAGAGTTCCCTGCCATCCTTTGCCACAAGTAAACTGGTGAGCCCTTTGTATTTGAAGTGGAAGTTGAAATTATACAGAAATTTCTTGAGTTGGTCCAAAAGCCCGTCGTTTATTTGCCGTCTCATGAGCAAAGTCTGTATAGAATGAGACAGGAATCCCCTGCCAATGCACCTCCCCTAAGTCTCTTGCAGCCCTAAGGATTTTTTCCTTTGTTGTATGTCATAGGAAATATGTGATGATTGGCCTTGGCAGGGAAGAGTTCCTGTCCCTCCTGGTGGTTATTCTGTGTGCCCTTTCCACGTCTGTCTGGCCCCTCCATCTATCACTCAGCATGACGGGCAGAAATTAGTTTAAAAATCTCTCTATGTTCTACCCCTCTGCCCCTTCTGGAATGCCGATAATATGCAGGTTATTCCATCTGACTCTGTTCTTTTGGTCTTCTAATCTATCCCATAGCATTGCCGTTTTTTCCCTCCTGTAGCTGCAAGCGTAGCAGTAGTTTAGATTGTTGCTGCTCATACGACTCCATCCGCTGTTCAGAGACGTTCAGACAGTCTTGTAAGTTTCGAACCTCAGCCACCATACCTGTTACTGTAGTGTTAATATCATCAACCTTATTTAATACTGTCTCCAGCATACGTGTTATGTATTGCAAGGATTTGTTGACTGAGGGCGCCTTTGGAGATGGTTGGGTTAATAGGTCTGACTGGCTGTTGTTGCTTTGAGAAGCCATGAGAGGTCAATCAAGTTAGCGAGAATAGGCAAATAACAGATTGCTCCAACTAGTATATGTCGGGAGTGTGGGTGGCAAAACCCGATTATCCAGCCATTCTGCTGAGCATTGTCACGTAGCAGTATTGATGGGGCCTTCACGGCCTAGTGATTGTTGCAATACTCTGGATCGGTGCTTAGCACAGCCACAAAACCGAGTCTATTTTAATTTTAGTAGGCGTCGGTAGGCAAGGGGGGTTACCCTTTCAAGTGCAGTAGGTAGGGAGCGGGAAGGCCTGTGAGTCTCAACGTCGGAGCTCCGATATGACCAAACTCAGAGCAAGCTCAAAGATTTAGGCTGCCATCTTGTTGGTGGCCAAACCATGCCCCCAAGTTGTCGGTTTTAGTCCGCATTAAATTCCATTTATCGGTTCAAGACTCTGTCTGTGGTACCGTAAGTACATAGGATAATATTTGTGTGGAAATTGTAAAGTTTTTTCGATCGGTTCGGCTGAACTGATCCTGTAGACAAAAATCTTGTAAAAAAAGTTTAGTGTGTGGTTACCGGTCCACATCGGTTTAAAAAAAACTGTGAATTTAACGTTTTTTTCCAACACCCGTAACAAGGTGAGAAACCGATAGGAGAGTCTTGCCTGGCGGTTGCCTTACAAAGGGTAAGTTTTGTTAGGTTGGCCATGTCTGAGAAACCCAAGAAAAAACCCGGGCCCACTGGGTTTCAACACTGCAGTGTGTGTGGGGGGAGGTCTTTGCTAAGGCCGCTCCCCACACCACTTGTGTTTACTGTCTGTGGTTTGACCACCTTGATTCAGACTGCCAAATTTGCATGAATTTCCCTAAGTCTATGTTGGATAAAAGATTAGGTAGACTTAGGGATAAAGAGGCCGAGAAATCCGCTGACCCAGAAGGCCAGCCCGGTTCGGTTCCTACCGAACCAGGAGTGCCCTCTGATGAGGCGATACTTCTTCAGGCAAGAGGAAAGCCGATCCTGAGGATCGTTTCCTACAAAGAGAAGCGAAAGGATAAATCGTCCGTTCGGATCCAGAACTTCATGTTCCGACCGCCAGAGATAGCCAGAGCGATTCGGATTGTGGAATCGCTCGTCTAGTTCCAACCGATCCCGCGCTTTCGCAGGGGTTCGTCCGTCGGTTCCCCAATTCAGGATTATTCCCCTGAAGATTTTTACGAACCGGAGTTTGATGAGGAGGGGGATTTTGAAGAGGATGATTACGACGGTGAAAGTCTGGATGTGCCTGTGGAACCGGTCATCTCCCCAGACAGACCTTCTGGTGTTTCCCCTCCTAGGCTTTCTGAGTCCCCTTCCCACTTTCTGTTTTACAGAAAAGTGGCTCAAACCCTCCAGTTTCCTATTGAGAAGGCTATAGAGGATTAGGAGGAGCCTGATTTTGTAGAGATGATGAACATCCCAGAGTCTTAACTCATTGCCTCCACAGGCTCACTCTGAGATTACACCACTTGCCTCCTGAATCTCCTGTATACTTTTAACAGTGAATCCTGGGCCTTTCTAAGCAAAATCAAGCCATAGTCAGCATGTTGCAAACAAATGCTAATTGCTCAATAACTGTATATGCTAGACACAAAGTATGAGTGGCAGAGTTATTCAGCACAAAATTGCCTTTCCAATGGTGGCATGCATGTAATAATAAGTAATGTAGTTTTTTTCTTGCAGGTCGAAAGAGCAAACTAAATATTTTTTCACTAAAAAATTGCAACATAAGCAATTTTTGTTGGAAAATATGTAAAATATCAACACCAAATTAAGCATACAGATATTAGATGGTGTTTTAATATTATGTTAGTTAAAAAGATATATTTTTACTATAAACGTAATTTTTCCCCATTTTAGTCAAGGTGCTTTGGCGAGATTTGAAGGCTGAATCTTAACCACACACCATATCATAAACAAATCATTATAACTCCAAAGTATACATGATACACACAAAGTATCAGCATGAAAGTTGATTAGCACAAAATGCCTTTCCAATGGTGCTATGCAACCAGTTGTAATCATCACGGTTTTTATTTTATACCTGCTGAAGTGCCAAAAAGTGAATTTTATTCAAGCTGCTTAGGTGAATCTTGATGGAAAACACGTCAGCCATACACACCATACCATAAACAAATGTGAATAACTCCTAAAGTATACATGATATACACAAATATCAGTGGCAAAGTTGTTCAGCACAACATTACCTTCCCAATGGTGGTATGCAAATAATAATATGTAATTTTGTTTTTTTTTTAAGCTGGTTGAAACAGCAAAAAATATTTTTCACTAAAACAGGCAACATAAGCCATACACACCATACCATAAACAAATGCAAATAACTCCTAAAGTATGCATGATATGCACAAAATATCAGTGACAGAGTTGTTCAGCATAACATTACCTTTCCAACGGTGCTATGCAGTCAAATATATATTATATTCTGTTACACTATAAATTAAAATATATAAGTGACTTCTCCAGACGTTGCTTGGGCACACTGGGAGTCAGTAGCCGACTTATGCAGACGTACTCAGGACACACCAGTGTTTTTTTACTGACGACTACAGGCGTCGGCTAGGAGACAATGAGTTAAGAGACTGTCTGTTCCCCTCCATAAGTCCTTTGGGAAACAGACACAAAAAATTCATAGGTCTCCTAACTCTGTACCTCCTGTTGACAAGAGAATGGACAAGAGGTACACCTTGTCAGGCTCAGATATGGAGTTTCTTTATCAGCAATGCAGCCATGTTGGGGTAGTGCAGGCTGCTGCCTGTGACAAGGCAAACATCCCCTTGGCTTCACCCCCCCCCCAGACAAAGACTCCAGGAAGATAGATGCCATGGCAAAGAAGCAGTACATGGCATCATCTTTGGGACTCAGGCAGGCTAACTATATGGCCTGTACAGCCAGGTGCCAGAAGTCCAGGTGGGACACTGTACTGGCACTGGCTAAACAGGCTTTCCCCAGCTAGCCAAGGAGCTGGAGGGGGTGGCTGCTGATGGGATCGAGGCATCAAAAGTGCAATTTCATGCTGCTGTGGACTCCAATGATGTGTCATCAAGAGTCATGGCTACATCTGTGGCTCTTCGGAGAATAGCTTGGCTCAGATGTACTGGCCTTTCGCAGGATACCCAGGCCAAGGCCATGGATTTCCCTGTGGTGGGTAATTCTCTGGGGAGCAGACAGAGAATTACATGAAGAAAATGAACAAGTACAGGACCACTTACAGGAGTGCCCAGGCCAAGGAGAGGCAGGCAACTCCTCAAAGACAGCAAGCTAGGGGCAGGGGCAGGCCTTTTCACAGGCCTTTCTACCAAGCTCTACCAAGCACAGGCCTCTTCTTTCTTTTCTCAGAGGGGGTTCTTCAGAGGGAGAGGCAGAAGGGAGATGAGCAGGGCTGCAACCCCCCCCTCAGCCTAAGGCTTCTGCCAAGCAGACACCCTGATATGTCAGCCCGTGTCGACTCCCCCATTCCGGTAGGAGGCAGCCTGGCTTACTTTGTCCAGGACTGGATGTCTGTTACCTCAGACAAGTGGGTCCTGGAGGTTGTAAGCCAGGGGCTGGTTCTCAGTTTCAAAAATGTTCCGAAACTGAGACCCAGATCCTTTCCACTTGCAAATACATAAGAAACCCTTGCTCTAGAGGCAGAGGTTGCCTCTCTACTGGCCTTAAGAGCCATAGAGAGAGTTCCTACCCTATACAGGGGCAAAGGTCTGTACTCCAGGTACTTTCTTACCCCAAAAAAGACAGGGAAGTGGCGACCCATCCTAGATTTAAGATACCTAAACAAGCACCTACTAAAGCCAAAATTCAAAATGGTGACTCTGGGAACAGTTCTTCCCTCTCTGAGGCCAGGAGACTGGCTAGCCTCCATGGACCTCAAGGATGCCTATTTTCACATTCTCATCAGGTGCTCCCACAGAAAGCACCTCAGGTTCGAATTGCCCTCAGGCCATTACCAGTTCAGAGCAATGCCTTTTGGCCTAACTTCAGCTCCAAGGGTGTTTACAAAGTGCCTAGCAGTAGTGGTGGCCTTTTTAAGAAGGAAAAGGATTTCTATCTTTCCATTCCTGGACGACTGGCTCCTTGTGGGCCAGTCCCCAGACCAAGTCAAGTCTGCTCTGCAGGTCACCCAGCAAGTTCTCACTTCCCTGAGGTTCTTTCTCAATCTTCCCAAGTCAGTTCTCGAGCCAGAACAGCTCCTTACTTTTATAGGAACAGAGCTGTACACGCTCAAGGCAAGAGCTTTCCTTCCTTTGGAAAGGACAAAAGCCATCTCTCAGCTGGCCTCTTCCTTCCTCCCTCTGGTTTCTCGACCAGCAAGGCATTGTCTTCAGCTTTTGGGCCACATGGCAGCTTCCATGGCAGTGGTCCAAGGGGCCAGGTTTCAGATGAGGGACATTCAGTTCCACCTGAGGACCTTTTGGTCCCAAAGGAAAGATCCTCTAACCAAGCTAGTTCCTGTTACTCAGACCTTAATTCAGGCCCTTCAGTGGTGGCAGGACCTGGACAATCTGAGGCAAGGTGTTCCATTTGTCACTCAGACTCACTCTGTGGTTCTTACCACAGATGCTTCCCTTTTGGGGTGGGGAGCCCATCTGGGGGCTCTCACAGCCCAGGGATTGTGGTCCCCTCAGGAGTCCCTTCTTCATATCAACCTCCTGGAGCTCAGGGCAGTAATTCATGCCCTGCAAGCTTTCTTTCAGCCAGTACAGAACAAGATGGTTCAGGTCAGGATGGACAACACTACCACCATGTGGTACATCAACAAGCAGAGAGGCACTCGGTCCATGGCCATGTGCACGGAGGCCATGAAAATATGGTCCCTGGCTTATTCCCTACAGACCTCTCTGGTAGCAGTCCACCTCCCAGGAAAGGACAATGTGGTAGCAGATGCATTGAGCAGGATTTCCCAGGACCATCATGAATGGTCTCTGGATCCTTTGGTGTTGAAAGTGATTTTCTCAAGGTGGGGCACTCCAGAGATAGATCTCTTTGCAGCCCCAGACAATCACCAACTTCCTCTGTTTTGTTGCAGACCCCCAGTCTTGGGCTCAGTCCCTTTGGATGCTCTGACTTTGAACTGGGAAGGGACATTTCTTTATGCCTTCCCTCCTTTCCCTCTACTGTTCAAGGTTCTAGTCAAGGTAAGGGCACAACCATGCAAAGTGATACTGATTGCTCCAGACTGGGCCAGGCAGCCTTGGTACCCGCTGTTGCTGTCCCTAGCAGTCCATCTTCCCCTTTCTCTTCCCAGGAATCACAACCTGTTAACCTCCTCTCAGGAGAGGATTTGGCACCCCAATCTCTGGTCACTCAATCTCAAAGCATGGCTCTTGAAGAGTTAGAATATGCAGACTTACATCTGTCCCAAGGGATTCTGGATATTCTCAAAGCTTCTCGAAAGTCTGCCACCAGAAAAACTTACAACTCCAAATGGAAAAGGTTCAGTGTTTGGTGTTGCAAGAAGCATATATCCCCAGATGCTGCTGAGTTGTCTACAGTTCTGGATTATATGGTTCACCTTAATGTCCTAGGCCTCAAACCAGCTACTCTCAAAGTTAATTTGTCAGCTGTTTCTGCTTTTCTGTCAGTGGAGAGGTCTTCCTCTCTGTCATCTCACCCTGTATTTTGTAAATTTTTCAAAGGATTGCTTCATACCAATCTCCCTTTTTGGGATCCTGCTCCTGCCTGGGATTTGAATATTTGCATTGCTCAACTTATGCAACCCCCTTTGAGCCTATGTCCTCAGCAGAGCTCAAGTACTTGACTTGGAAAACTGGGTTTTTGGTTGCTGTTACTTCTGCCAGACGTATCATTGAATTGCAAGCCCTGTCAGTTGAGCCCGACTTCATTTCTTTCCATAGAGATAAGGTGGTCCTTAGAACCAATAGAAGGTTCTTACCCAAAGTGGTTTCTGATTTCCACTTAAACCAATCTATGTCTTTTCCTGTGTTCTTCACTGATCACACCTCCTCAGGAGAGCGGAGGCTACACAGTTTAGATGTTAAAAGGGCCCTTAGTTACTACATAGAACATACAAAGGGCCACAGGTTTGACTCCCTCCAGTTGTTCCTCACTTATGGGGAAGTAGGGTAAGGGAAAGCTGCCACCAAGAGAACCATTGCTAGGTGGATTGTGTCCTGTATCCAATTCTGCTATGAGAAACTGGGAAAAACTTCACCCTCGGGCCTGAGGGCTCATTCCACTAGAGGTACAGCTGCATCTCTGGCTGTGGCCAGGGATATCCCTTTGTTAGAAATTTGCCAAGCAGCCATCTGGAAAACAGTTCATACCTTCACCAAGCATTACTCTCTGGATATCCAGGCTAGGAGTGATGCTAGGTTTGGCACAGCAGTACTTCAGAGCCTATTCCCAAAGTAGGTTCTGTCCCTCCTCCTTGGAGGTACTGCTTGGTAGTCTGCAATTGTCAGAATACAGCAAGACTTCATGTTGTTTGAAGAAAAAATTACTCACCTTAGTAATTGTGTTTCTTCAAATGGAGTCTTGCTGTATTCTGACCTCCCTCCCTGCCTCCCCTCTCAGAACCTGTTTTGGGAAGTTGGTGGGTAGATGCAGTGTTGCACCCCAGGGGTGTCTTTAGCCCACTTTCTGTTGTGTTGGGTGCCTTGTGTTTGATTAGTTAAGAGTTTTTTTATTTCTTTTTGCTTAGTTTTTGGTCTTTGGGTTTCCTGACTTGAGTCTTTTAGGAACCTAAAGTCTTTGTCGCCAGTTGGCTAGTAGGAATTTTACAATTTCCACATTATATAGTCAGTGAGTTTTAGCTCATAAGAATCTGACGGTTTGGTTTCAAAGTGTCACAGACAGAGTTTTCAACCGAGCTCGAGCTCATCATTCTATGCTGGCATAGAATTTTAACCCTTCACTCTCCGGGGCAGTTCAAATGCTGGAGCTAACTGCAATTGTCAGAATACAGCAAGACTCCATTAGAAGAAACACAATTACTAAGGTGAATAATTTTTTTCTTTCTTTTCATGACTTCACTTAATTCAACCAGTCAACATTCCTGACTGATCTCTCTGGGATAGACTGGCCCTGCATTTACTCTACAAACCACGTTCAAGTGGTGCTGGACTATCTCTTAAAAAATTTTGCGCTCTTCAAAACCTACATGTTCCCAAAATTTCCTGCCAGATTTGTGGCACACCAATTAGGTGGCTTGAAAAAGACCTTCTTACTCAACTAAAAGCCAGGGATAAAAGCTGGGCTCGCTACAAAACTTAAGGCCTTCTCCCTGACCTCCATGACTACATAGCAAAGAGAAATGCTTGCAAACATAATATACACCAGGCTAAAAGCTCCTATTGCAAAAATTTGCTAACTACTGCTACTGGGGATTCAACAAAGTTCTGGACACATATCAAAACCTTTCTTTGGGCAAAACATACCCTGACAGTAAATGACATGGTCATAAATGGTGTGCACTGCAGTAACCCTACCACCATAGCTAACTCTTTTAACAAACACTTCTCAGATCTATCCACTTACACTACTCCTTTTGCTTCATTGCAGCCCTCCATCTCTGACCCTAATGTTGACATGCCCTACTCCCTTCCACCTTTTCGTTTCCGGCTCGTTACCAGAAAAAAAGTCGTAAAACTGCTTAAGACCATCTCTGACTCTACCAGTGTTGGAGCAGATGGTCTTGAACCCAGACTATAAAAGCTGGCTGCTCCCCTTCTCACTTCTCCTCTTGCTAGACTCTATAACCTGTCACTCTGCAGTGGCACAGTCCCGAACCTTTGGAAGCTCGCTAGTATAACCCCAGTCTTCAAGAAAGGAGACCACAAATCCATTGCAAACTATCAGCCAATTGTTATACTCTCGATTCTAAGCAAGATCCTCGATAAATTGGGCACCCTACAAACCATTGCCTACTTACATGATCACAACCTTCTCTCTGACTCCCAACACAGTTTCAGAAAAGGACATAGTACCTCTACTGCTCTTCTAAAATTCACAAACGACGCCAAAGTGTCTGAATAATGGCCTTCTAACAGGGCCAGTCTTTATAGATTTAACAAAGGTGTTTAATCTGGTCAATTGTCTACTTCTAGCTAAAATGCTATCCCTAGGTGTGACAGGATTGAATAAGGCCCTGGCGTTATGCAGAAAGAGTTTAAATGCAAGGGTCTGTTCTATCCTCTGTTTTTCTGTCTCTTCTCTGTCTGGTTGCACAACCAAATTTTCTTGTGAGACCTAGGAACTGAACACTCCGACGGTTTCACAGTTCTCCGCGTCTCGCTACCTCTTTGCCTTCCCTTGCCTAGTTCTGTCTTTTCTTCACCCTTACATATCTGCAGTTTTAAAAAAATATGTGAATCTCTGTGTAAAACTACGTGAAACTGGGATCCATTTGTTTAAAAATGTATATAGTTATGTTGTACTGTTGAAATGATTGCAAAAAACTATTTGTAACTCAAGGGGTTAAACTGAGATGCCGGTGTGCAAACTTTACAGAGCTGTCAACAAGAGATCAGTTCTGGGTCATTATGTTCTTTTTGCACTGAACTATAAAAGTTATAAGCTAATGTTAGACAGGAATTTAACAGAACGTTTTGTAAACCTGTTTTTGTAAAACAGGTTCCCTCTTAAAGAGGTATGTGACAGGGTTGAATAAGGCCCTGCCCCATTTGTTATGCAGAAAGAGTTTAAACGCAAGGGTCTGTTCTATCCTCTCTTTTTCTGTCTCTTCTCTGTCTGGTTGCACAACCAAATTTTCTTGTGAGACCTAGGAACTGATCACTCCAACAGTTTCACAGTTCTCCACCTCTTGCTGTCTATGCCTTCCCTTGCTAGTTCTGTCTTTTCTTCCCCCTTGCAAATCTGCAGATATAAAAAATATATCTGAATCTTTGTGTAAAACTGTGTGAAACTGGGATCCCTTTGTTTAAAAATGTATATAGTTATGTTGTACTGTTGAAATGATTGCAACAAACTATTTGAAACTCAAGGGGTTAAACCGAGATGCAGGTGTGCAGACTTTACAGAGCTGTCAACAAGAGGTCAGTTCTGGGTCATTATGTTCTTTTTTTCTGCATCTGCAAGAACATTGGAAACTGACAAGAACATTCTGTGAAAAAAACACTGTCTCCTTAACAAACTCCGTGCAAAGACTTGTTATAAAAAGCGCAGCAGTGTTTTGCAAGACAGACAGAGACTGAGATTTGAAACTGAGAAAAAAACGCTCAGAAGGAGGACTGTGTTCTCTGTACTACCTTTGTAAATAGTTATACTGAACACATTTTTATTTTGCCGTTATTGAGAAAAATAAAACGCTATTTGCAAATTTTGAAACTGTTCCTGGTTTTCCTATGCTTCCTGACCTGTGCCTCGTCGACACTAGGCTTCTCCTCCGATGCTGTCTCTTGGTTCAACAGCTATTGTTAGATAGGAGACAAGGGGTTAAATTCTGCACTTTCCTCCTTTTCACATCCCCATCTGCTCTTTTTTACCCCTCCTTTCTTTCCTTCTCCTCCCCACTGCTACCTATCCATTCGTGACTGCAGCTTGTAATGAATTCCCATGGATCCCAAGGGGCAGGTCTTCTGCCCTGTCCTTGTTTAATTTGCCTGTTTGCTGAAGCTCAATTTACTGTACTGTACAATTTATTGCTCTGATTGTTGATTTTTATCGTATAATTTATTCTGCTTATTATACTCCTCTCCCCCCTCACCCCAGGATGCATCTGGAAACGAGCTAATATCAGCTCAGGATGCCTTTCCTGGTGAAACTTTTGAAATAAATATAATAAAATAAATAGTGGCGACTCCGTTGAGCAGTTCTCCCATTCTGCAGCTCTTACAGAGCAGTGGGTGCAGTGTTTGGCTCGTGTGTCTCTGCCAGCGGAACCAATCATTAGCCATTTAGGGTCGGTGGAACTGGAGCCGTGGGTGTGGCCCTCAAGCTGTTAGAGCATTTGGCACCATCAGCAGCCCCCCCGGGACCTTGCTGATGACCACACTGCTGACTCCTGTCACACTGGCCACACCCCTATCCAGTGTCACTGTGTTGGGACCAGCTGCGGTACCATTGTCTGGCACTTCAGGGCCAACTGGGGCCAGCGCAATTCCTGGCAACAGGTTTGGGACTTTCTGGGCCTTGTATGGTGCGGGTTCCAGTGCCGCCTTCAGTGCCGGGGGATCCTCTGGTGCTAGATTCACCATTAACAAGACCATGTTCTGGACTAGAGGGACTGCAGTCCACCCATCTCCACAACCCTCCCTCCGGGGAGGATGTGGAGGGGGACGAGTCTGATGCCGACCTCATCATTTCTGAGGGCAGTGATGAGGACTCTTTCTTTAGCTTGGACTCTTCGGACCCAGGCCTAACTTCTGTTTCTCAGGAGGATGTAACTTTATGGACTTTGCTTAGGAATATGCATTCTGCTCTTGATTTTGAGCCTTCAGCCATTGACCCAGGTAAACATCTCCATCTGCAGTGGTTAAATGTTTCTACCATGCCAGGCACTGTAGTTCCTCCTGATCTGCCCGCATTTGAAACCCTGTCTGATGTGGTTTGGAGTTGGCCTGCTTCTATTCCATCTGTATGCATGCAGATAGACAGAAAATACACTGCTAAGGATAGACCAGTGTATGTTTCTCACCCTTTAGCTGATGCCATTGTTTTTCTCACTTAGAATGATGAAGCCATTCTTCCCCAAGAGGTCACTGCACACCCTGTGAACAAAGAGTCACAAAGGTTGACTCTGTGGGCAAACAGACTTTCACTGCAGCTACCCCTAGGTATGCAGATTGCTAGCTACCATCGTCATTTTTCCAAATATGAGTATACCCTTTGGAGCTCACTTAAGTCTCTGGCAGAGTCCCTGCCTGATTCCAAGACCAAACAAAAGATCCTTCTGATTGCCACACATGGAATTGAGTCCAACAGTAATCCACTCAAGGCTGCTGTGGATACTTTTGATACTGCCTCCTGCTCTGCCGCTGCAGGTATTTGCATCAGAAGGCACTTCTGGTTACAGACTGCTGGTTTCTCTCAAGATGTTCAACAGTAGGTTATGACTGTTCCCTTTGATGGCACTTACCTGTTTGGACAGCAGGTAGAGAAGTCTCTTGAGGCGTCTCAGAAAACTAGAACAACCGATCTTGTTTAAGGATATATCTTTCTTTCATCAGGTCACACCTATGGAACTGTAAGCCAGCAGGCTCTAGGAACACATGGAAACTTTCATAAGCAGTCCACTAAGGGCCGCCCATGATGATGTCAGACGTCGGCACTCCCCTATAAATGTGGGCAGCCCCTTCCCTCCTCAGTTCGTTTCCCGCCGTCGACCATACTCATCGGACTGTGCATGGAAATTACACTGTTACAGTCACCACTTTTTGTTTTTCTCACCATGCTGTCCACGATAGATTGAAGGCATACCATATGCTTAAAGATAACCCTAGCTTATCTTTACAGGATCTTCAAGGTTGTATGATTGAGCAGGTTTTGCTATTTAAATATTTTGGAGTAATACTGGATCCTGGGTTGACTTTTTCTTTACAGGTTCACTCTGTTTCAAGTACAGTCAATCAGAAGCTTGGTTTGCTTTATAAGTTCAGATCCTTTTTCTCCCCAGAGGTTCGGAAATCCATTGCTATTGGGTCACTCCTTCCGCATTTAGATTGTGTGTCCAATTTATATTTTAACCTGGTAGCCAGAGGACCTCATATCTTGTCTGTTACTTACAATAGTATTTGTTGGTTTACTTTTATCAGTATCAATGCGCACTCATCATTGTGATTATATTTTCAGTTAGGATGGTTATCTCCTGTCTCCAGGATTGAGTATTTTTTTGGATGTGTTATTTACAAATGTATTTTCTACAAGTCACTTTACACATTGTCTGACTTGATTAATTTATGATCTCTGTTGTCTAAGCTATGTTCTTCAAATGGTGTATCACTTAATATTGTGCAATCTAGACTTAAAGTTGGTTCTCATGCTTTTTGTGTAGCTGTTCCTTTGTATTGGAATGTTTTACCCTTAGCTATTCATCAGGCCCCTTCTGTTTCTGGTTTTAAGTTGAAACTTAAACAATATTTATAAACAAAATTTTTGTGTAAATGTTCATTGTAAAATTGTTGTGTCAATGTTTATTGTAAAAATGTTGTGTTATGTTTGTATGTTATCATTGTCTTCCAGGTCGGGCTTGAAAAACGACCCTTGGTCCAGTGTCATTTACCCGGCTAACAAATGAATAAATAAATAAAAAATAGTCATATAGTCACTTTCTTAATTGATTTTTGACTGCGTGTATGTCGACTAAGGAGCTGTAGAAACTGTTCTGCTGTTGCGAGTGTGGAAAAAAAATATACTCCGGAGATTCACACACTGTCTGCTTGTGCTGCCTCGGCCTGGGCCATAATGTTCAGACGTGCCCAGTCTGTAAAGAGTTTATCACAGCCACCCAGTGATGCCGAAAAGACGCTTTAGAAAAGCACCTAGTTAAGCAGCAGGTAGCCCAAATGGAGAAAGAGCTCCAGCAAAAGAGCTCCACCTCGTCGCTGGCACATTTCTCGGGATCCAAATAATTTAAATCCCGGGAAAGACATCCAGGTCACACAAACACAAGCACCAGGAGAGGGAGCCAGAAAAAGACAAAACCTCCCCATTCTCTTCTCTGTCTTCCCTCCACATGGGTCTGACCACCTCAGCGCCGTCAGCTGCTGCCAGTCTCTTCTCTGTCTTCCCTCCACATGGGTCTGACCACCTCAGCGCCATCAGCTGCTCCAGCAGCAATGCCATCCACCGCCCAGACCATCAGCCTTACTTCCAGGTCAGTGCGGGCTTCAGGTGCCACCAGGACTAGCACAGCTGGTGCATCACCATTAGGTGCTTTGCCTCCTCCATCAACCTCTTCCAGCGGTCCCATCAATTACATGGGTGCCCATGTACAGGCAGTACTGTCATCCTTTACGGACATCTTTAAACACTTTCTTCCTTCTCTTCCTGTACCAGGAGCTACATCAACAGGGTACCTCAACCAAACCCTTGCACCTATTCTGCTAGGGCTATGCCTTAGTCGCCTTCCCAAGTGCCGAAGGCCTCACCAGCGCACTCCCTTTGTCCCACCAACTAAACTGATGTTGACCTAGAATATAATCTTGACCTTATAGTACAGGATGTTGAGGAAGAGGCAGATGATTATGTGAAAAAGTCCCTATGAGAGAACTAGTTCCATAGTCTCAACATGCAGTGAGGACTCTGTGGTTTAAACCCCTAGGTCCCCCCAAGGACTTAATCTTCATAACCATGATGCAGCAACTTCAGGCTGCCATGTAATTCGACCTGGAGGACCAGGATACAATGAAGAAGAATTTAGTAGACTACTTGGAACTATCTGATTCCCCTTTCATTGTAATTCCACCTCTCTTTCCTATTCTGGAGGATGTTACCTTTGCTGCCTGGAATAGGCACAGTGTGATCCCGGCCATACCCAAAAAGGCAGACAAGATGCATATGGCCCCGTCAGATAGACCTTTCTTTGCAGGCCAGTCTGAAGCAGATTCTGTGGTCATAAATGCTGTCCACAATAGAGCAAATGCACCACAGCATCTTAGTTCTCTTCCTCCTGATAAGGAATCCAGGAGGTTGGACGTGATGGGCAAAGGAACCTATGCCTCAGCCTCTTTGGCCCTGAGAATTGCAATATCTTCCAAGGATCAGTCTTTACCATTCAGAGCATGGCGCTCGTGGACTGGCCAGTAGCCGATGCTGGCTCCCTCTCCTCCTCAGTTCTGTTTTTCCCACTGTCAAGGCTGCATATCACTTTGTGGGAGTTGCTTTTCAACAGCAACACAGTTCTGCGCCACCTCACTTGACGCTGTACTTCAGTTCCTGCTTTGGTTACCTTCACTTTATTAATTTCCATTACTCTTAGTACAGTGCCGAGTCGTTTTCTTCTGTTTTGTTATTTTCTGTTGTCGGTCATGTCTGGTCCAGGGCATAGAAAATCAGCGAAGTCTAAGACGGGTCCTCCCCCCATGCATCAGTGACCCTGTGGGAAGAATATGTTGACCGCTAACCGTCATGACCACTGCTTTACCTGTCTGGGTCAAGAACATGGATTCGTTCGACACCTGCTTTTCCATGGATTACCGCACCCAAAAACGGAGCGTGATGAGGCTGGGGTGGGACACCCCCCACCTTTGGAGGGCGACGTCACACTAGAAACTCCAGGTCCTTGGGCGCTTCCCCTGAGCCCCGCCCTGGTACTACATGTACTGAGGAAGAGCAGGTCTTGGTCTCGCTGAGATGAGAGGCCTGCGCGAAGGGTCGGTGGGACAGCTAGCCTCCTTCTGGGAGTCAGTTGAACACCCTCCACAGTCCAGTGCCTCTTCTGAGGCCTGAATGCCCCCATTGGCAGTGCCGCAGCTATACACTGGGCCTGCACCGGTGAGTGAGGCAATGCCGACCGCGTGGCTGGGTCCCTCCCTGCTGCTGCTCGCTGCACTAGAAGAGGGAGTGTCTCGGGGTGTCCACTTTGGTGATCTCCCTGATCTCATCCTCTTGCTCAGGAAATGAGGATTGGGATGATCTTGATTGGTTCCCTGGCTCTACAGGGCCTTGAGGCCCTTCTAGGCCCAGTTTGTGGCTTTCAGTGTCAGTATGGCCTGGGACCTTCCTCTCAGTGCTGACTGCGGCATCACCTCCCCTGTGTCCTACAGTGCTGCTTGTGGCACTGGAGATGCCTACAGTTCCAGAGGGGATGGCAGTGCCATGGCCGGTGCTGGGTTGGGGATCGGTGCCACTTCTGGTGCTGGGTTGGGTTCTGGCACTGCCGTTGGAGCCAGACCCGATTCTGGTGCAGTTTGTGGTGCTGAAGGGGGTGTCGGGATCGTTTGAAGAGCTGACTCCCCTTCCTTGCGCTCCCCTGGCTCTCCTGCATCCGTTGAACCTTCTTCAAGGGGAAGGTCTGTTTTCTGGTGAGGTAGAGGTTGGGAGGCCTAGGTGGGCATTACGCTCTGTTGCTAGAGTTGCGGGGTTCTCAGCCAGGAGCTGTAGCACTGACTCGGCTCTCCTGTCTCTGCCAGAACCTTCTGGGCCTGCAGCAGTTGGGCACAGGGGCCACCTTTTGGGACCTGTACGGCTCAGGCTTCCCCACCAAGGAGTCACCCCTCAAGGGCACCTCCCTGTCTGCCCCTCCATGATTGGGCATTCAGAGATAGCCAAGTTGTAGAGCCCCCTCTACCAGGAGGAGTCCTCTGCCCGCTCTCATAGCCCTGGCAGCAGGCCTAGCATGGTCTACCATGACCCCTCCTCCTCTCCCCCCCCCCCCCGCCTCCTCCTCTCCCAGATATTTCTGGCCCTAAGGGGCCCTTGATTTTAGAGCAGTTCAGGGCATCAGCAAGTGCTTTTTCCCTGTACCTTAGAGCCATGGACCAGGCCATCTGCACTGCCACCCCAAGAGTAGCTCTTCATCCCCCCCGTCTTCCTCCTCTGAGGAAGAGGATTAATCAGTCCATCTCTCCTCTGATGCTGATTTTTCCAAAACAGCGGTTCCTTGTGGGGATGTTATGGGACCTGCATTTGGACCACTTTGTTGTACCCAGTCCTGCCCGATCAGTGTTGTCCTTCCTTCGGGAGTACAGTGCTGACACTACCATCATTCCTCCATGGCCCCAGCCATTTACAGAGGCATCTCAGAATGTCTGGTGCGGTGCCTCAGCCCCCTCTCCAGCCCTGAGGGACACCCAGCACAGGTATTGCACCTCCCAGGGGTCTTCAGGAGCCATGCTCCACCCCAGTTCAGGTGTGGAGCTCCTGGATGCCCACTCTGAGCATCTCCGCCCGGAGTGCGACCATCCCCTTGAGTTGGATTCATCCAAATTTGACTGTTTTGGTTGTAGAGTCTTCTCGGCAGTATGCAATATGCTGTGCCTTGCTGCACACAGGGACCACATGGCTATCTATGGCAGATACCTGTGGACGACGCTGGGACAGTTCCAGGTGTCCATGTCTGATTGTGAGGCAACTAGGCAAGCCATTCATCTTTCCACCCAGGGCCTGGAACTAGCAAGACACCAATCAAGGGCGTCCTACGACACCAATGAGGTAGCATCCAGGTTGGTGGAAAATGTGTGGTCTGCATTCGGTGGACGGCGTGGCTTCACCTGTCAAGGTTATCACCCCTGGCCTGGCGTAGGCTGGTCACTTCACAATACCAGGGGGGCTCACTTCTTTTCCCGAAGTGCCAGGCGTGACCTTATAGGGCGCCTTCCACTTACCAGGCCAAGGGCGCCTCCACCTGCCCCTGACCAGTTTCGGGTCTCGACAGACCTGTAAGGGGCCCTTGACGCTCTGTGTTCTCCCCCAGTGGAGGCTGAGGGAACTACCATTTCCCTTCAGGGTTGCCAGCATCACCAAGAGTGGTAGCTTTGTACTCACCCACCAGTGCTGAACGGTGAAGATTGATCCTTGGAAGATATGAAAATTATGTACTCACCATAATTCTTGATCTTCCAGAATATCGTCACCATTCAGCACTGCTACCTGACCACCTTCCCTCTTGTGACCAGGCTTCTGGGCAGTGTCTCCCCCCTCTTGCCTTCTCTCTTTAAAAAAAGGGGGGGATGCTGGCTGGCAGTAAGCTACTTCTGAAGGGAAATTTTTCCTTAAAAAAAGAGAAAATCTTTTCCCTTTCTTAGGACTTCTTGTCCGTTCTCCTTTACGGGGAAGACAACTGCTTCTCACTTGCCTTACATTCCTCTGAATATTCAGCTGTCAAAAGATGAGGTTTCTTAACTTTCTCCTTAGGAATATGGACATACATTTTTGTATGTCCAGGACCATTCTCTTTTTTTTTTCTGTGGACCCATTGATCCTCAAACAACAAAAATAAAAAAAGAGAGAGAATCAGACAGGAAGTGCTCTTTTTGTCTCTGGTGTTTTTTTCCACCTCCCTCACCTCTTCGCATCAGTTGGATGATCTCTGTTGCCGTTGGACTATGTTCTGATCTCTCCGGGGACAGAGCTTGCTACAGTCTCAGTTTGTGGGTATACCAGTGTTTTTACAGCTACCCACCACTGACTCAGTTGATCTCTAAATCCACTGGGTGGGATTCTCAAAGGGTCCTAAGATCCACGGAAGCTGCATCAAACAACCAGCTTGCGTCAGGTCTAGGTGCGCTAAATACTGTGCGCCATAGTTTGCAAGAAAAGCGTTCTCTGTGGCAAAGTCCCCCAAACTGACACAAGAGGTCCACTGCGTCAACAAAATTACACAAGCTGTACAGACAAAAATGGTGCAAATTGAGTCAAAAAAATGACTCCAGGAACAAAAATGACAAGCAGAGTCAAAAAATGGTGCAAGCTGAGTTAAAAAACTGGTGCAAATTGAGTCAAAAAAATTGTGCAAGTTGAGTCAAAAATGAAGCAAAGGACGAGAATAACGCAAGCTGAGTCAAAAAATACAGCAGATGAAATAGCCATGACTAAGCCCACAAAATGTTCTAAACTAGTCCTGCAGAGGAATATTGGCCTTTAAAAGTAGTATAGTCAGGTCTGATCACCAGTTGTGGGCCTCTTTATATGCTCCAGTGTCCCTTAGACCAGCTCTGGCTGGTCTAACAGCAGCATGCATCTTAGGCACAAGGACAGAACTCGGGTTCCTTGCAAATCCCAAATAAGGGGATGATGCATCATTTTGGTGATGCAGGCATTTTTTTGTTGCAAGCATGGCACAAGCCAGTTTGGCACATGCAGACCTGTTTTTGACGCAAGCACCATTTGAAAATCAGAATTGACGTAAGGTTTGACGCATCCTGCTCCTTACGTCAGTTCTTTTTGACGCAACCACCCTGCGTCATTCTCTGGTCTTTGAAAGTCCATCCCACTGACCCTTAGTCTGTTCCTCAACCATTCAGCTTGGCATCCTCCTACAGAATTGTCTTTGAGGGGAAAGGACCCTTCCTACATATCTACTACTTATGGTCTGACGGGATCCCTGTTTTCAGTCTAATAGCAGAAGTACTTCTCTCTCTGTCTTATACCCTGCAGTTACTTTTTACAAATCTGTGCCCTGTCCTCAAATTGTGGGTCCTGTAGGCATGGTGCTCCTATAATCCTTGCCCATATAGGCCACTTGCAGGTCCGGCTATAAGCATGCTATCTACCCGCAGGATTCAAACAGCTCAGGTTATTCTAGTGCCGCAGAGAAGTTCTTCTTTCCTTACGAACCCCTCATAGCTGCGCCCTTATGGCTCAGTTTTTCCTACATTTCCTGGGTTGCACTCCCTAGAGGGTATTTCTCTCCTGGTCTAGTGTGAGAGCAAACCAGCTCTCTGCACACTCATTGACCAAGGTCATGTGATTCATTCTCTCTCTCTCTCTCTCTCTCTCTCTCTCTTCTCCCCCACCAGTGGTCCTGGTCATCCATGGCTTGTTTAAAACCCCTGCCCAGAGTTTCTTTCCACCTCTTCTTCTCTGGTCGGGTTTTATTATTTTACTTATATCTTTTCCTTTTCCCTATCTTTTGGGCTTCCTTGCCCCACCCTTCTTACTTCTCTTACTCTGCTGTGGACAGAACTGAGGAGTAGAGGGAGCTGGAATCGGTTAAATGCCACTCCACAGGCGCCACATCATACATAAGCCTTGTGGGCAGTACCATCTCCAATGTCAGCTCCCTCCTCCTAAAAATCTTAAAGCCATCGCTCCCACAGAGTCCTTTGGTACCCACCAGTGCTGAATGGTGAAGCTATCCTGGAGGATTAAGAATTACATTGACTATGTAATTTTCACTTACCAGACCCATATGGTCAAATACCAAAAGACACTCTGGAGGAAAGCTAAAGCAGTTGCTCAAGCTCTCCCAGAATGTGCACCAAAACAGGAGCTCCTTAAGGCTCTAACAGCTGGGGCTGATGTAGGAGAACACCTACTACTTAGAGCCTATGATATATCAGATGCTTCGTCTAGGGCAGCTGCATCAGGAATATGCCTCAGAAGGTATTCCTAAGTGTGGCAGGCTCTTCAAATGACATCCAGCTGTCCAATTCTCAGTGCCCCTTTCAGAGGATATACGTTGTTTGGTGCAGATGTTCAAGATGTCCTCGCTAATTTGCAGGCCTCTGGCAGAACCCTGAAATCAGCACACTCCCTCTATCACACCCAGCCAAGGAACAGACAGAGGGTACCTTTTTGTCCGGCTGGTACTAGACACTGTATCACTACCAATCAGGTAAGGGTAAAGGAGCAGGAACCTTGCCTGCCCCAGCAGTTACTCCAAGTGCCCACTCAAAAGCCCCTAGAAATGGAGATATGGCAGGAGCCACAACTGTTTGTGCCTGACTCCTTTTACACCCCTCCAGTGACCATAACCTCCAGGGGTGGTTGTTGGGGGTCATCTCTCCCTCCACCTGGACCAGTGGAAGGAGGTGATCTTAGATGCCTGGGTCCTAGAAATAGTAGCACAAGGACATGCTCTGGAGTTTCTAGAGCTACCTCTAGACCATCCACCAGTGCCTACACATCCTCCATACAACATCTCACTGCTTCTGGAGGAAATCCACTCCTTGCTTCAGAAAAGAGCATTAGACCCTATACCCATGGAGCAGAGAAACACAGGGTTCTAATCTTTTATTTCCTAGTTCCAAAATGGACAGGGGATCTGATGCCTATTTTGAATCTCGGGGACCTGAAATTTTCTTTGTAGAGCATAAAAAGTTCAGGATGGTTACCCTGCAGGGCCTTCTTCCACTACTGCAGGAAGGGGGTTGGATCTGTTCCGTAGATATGTAGAATGCCTACCTTCATATCAGAATATGAAAACCTCACAGGAAATATTTGAGGTTCCTGTTTCAAGGGGAACACTACCAGTTCAGAGTATTGCCCTTTGGCTTGTCATCTGTGGGTCTTTACCAAATGCTTGGCAGCGGTGGCAGCAGCTCTTCGCAGGGAAAGGCCTTTATGTCTTTCCTTACCTGGATGACTGACTCCTGAAAGCTCATTCCAAGGAGCAACTCCTACGTACCCTAGCCTGAACCAGACAACTCCACCTCATGGAGGGAGGGTCCTGCTGCTGCAGGGCCTGTGAGGGGTCAGACCTCTCATCCTTGCTTTGTCTGGGATTTTTCCTCCTGGTTTTATCCAGTTCATGGAGAGAGGGCCCTGCCGTTGGTGCAGGGTCTTTGTGCGGTCGGAACTTCTCATACTTGCTCTGTCTGGGATTTTCTCTCCTGGTTTTATCCAGTTCATGGAGGGAGGGCCCTGTCACCAGTGCAGGGCCTGCGACGGGTCAGAACTTCTCATCCTTGCTGGGATTTTCCCTCTTGGTTTTATCCACTTCATGGAGGGAGGGTCCTGTTGTCGGTATGGGGCCTGTGAGGGGTCGGACCGCTCATCCTTGCTCTGTCTGAGATTTTCCCTCCTGGTTTTATCCAGTTCATGGAGGGAGGGCCCTGTGACCAGTGCAGGGCCTGCGAGGGGTTGGATCTCTCATCCTTGCTCTGTCTGGGATTTTCCGTTCTGGTTTTATCCAGTTCATGGAGGGAGGGATCTGTCGCCGGTACAGGGCCTCTCATCCTGGCTCTGTCTGGGATTTTCCCTCCTGGTTTTATCCACTTCGTGGAGGGGGGGGTCCTGTCACCAGTGCGGGGTCTGTGAAAGGTTGGACCTCTTATCCTTTCTCTGGAATTTTCCTTCCTGGTTTTATCCAGTACATGGAGGGAGGGTCCTGTCACCGGTATGGAGCCTGTGAGGGGTTGGAGCTCTCATTTTGCTCTACCTGGGATTTTCTCCTCTTGGTTTTATTCAGTTCATGGAGGGAGGGTTCTGTCACTGGTGTGGAGCCTGTTAGGGGTCAGAGCTCTCATCCTTACTCTGTCTGCGATTTTCCCTCCTGGTTTTAGCCAGTTTGTGGAGGGAGGGAGGACCCTGTTGACAGTGCATGGCCTGTGAGGGGTCGAATCTCTCATCCTTGGTCTGTCTTGTATTTTCTCTCTTGGTTTTATCCAGTTCATGGAGGGAGGGCCATGTCGCCGGTGCAGGGCTTGCGAGAGGTCAGACTTTCTCATACTTGCTCTGTCTGGGATTTTTCATCCTGGTTTTATCTGGTTCATGGAGGGAGGACCCTATCGATGGTGCCGGGTCTGCGAGGGGTCGGACCTCTCCTACTTGCTCTGTCTGGGATTTTCCCTCCTGGTTTTATATAGTTCATGGAAGGAGGGCCCTGTCACTGGTGCAGGGCCTGCAAGGGGTCGGACCTCTCATCCTTGCTCTTTCTGGGATTTTCCCTCCTGGGTTTATCCAGTTCATGGAAGGAGGACCCTGTCACCGGTGCAGGGCCTGCGAAGGGTCTGAACTTCTCATACTTCCTCTGTCTGGGATTTTCCCCTCCTGGTTTCATCCAGTTCGTAGAGGGAGGACCATGTTGCCGGTATGAGGTCTGCGTGGGGTCAGACCTCTCATTTTTGCTCTGTCTGGGATTTTTCCTCCTGGCTTTATCCAGTTCATGGAGTGAGGGCCCTGTCACCAGTGCAGGGCTTGCGAAGGGTTGGAACTTTTCATACTTGCTCTGTCTGGGATTGTCCCTCCTGGTTTTCTCCCCCGGATACCAGCTTTGAGGTGGTACGCAAGCTCACAAGCAAGCATAGAGCATGTCTCCATCGACACCCCCCCACCCAGTATGGTTCTTTGAGGGCACTGCCACCTGTGGTCACGTAGGTGGCAGTATTAGAATTGAGCATGACCGCCTTCCCTCCCCGGAGGAGGAGATCTTCTTCTGGGATGCTCAGTCCTCCTTCCCCTGGGTCGCTGGTGTGTTGTACACTGCCTAAACCCATCGCATCACTGTGGCACCTGTGGTGAATGTATTTGTAATGTGTGAAAGTGTAACCGAATGTAAATGCCATGCCAGGACCTCCCTGTAAATAAGATTTTGTAAGCTCAAAGATCTTGTTTTGGGGACAAATTTCAGTAAAGAGCATACTGTAAATGATACAAAACATCTAAGAAGCAGAAAAGATGATAGGAAGAACAGTACCAAGAGAGCTTTGAAAGGACCCCCCCCACCCTCCAATACAACACTTGATATGGTCCTTGGTGGGGTTTTCACCCTTAGAGTTTGGCTCCTCATGAAAACTAGGCGAGTACTAGTATAAAGTACTGGTACATTCAGTAGTTAGGAACCAAGGAAAATAAGATAGAATCAGGCCATGCTGCCCATCCCTACCATCTCCCGCTCCTCAGTAGTTTGTTCCCTTCGATTCTGCTTCCCCTCATATCTGCCTAAATACGCCTTGAATGCAGATGGCACGTCTGCCTCAACCACTTGTGCTGCTGGCCATTCTTCATAGTAACTGCCCTCTGTGTGTTGTTGACACATGTGAAACTACTACCTACTACTGTTGTTTTTGCTCAAAACTAGCATGTTGTCAAAGTACTATAGGTACCTCATTGCTACCTTGTCATGAAAATGTGATTAGCTGCACATTGATGTGTTGGTGCGAACTCTGTTTCAGTTGGTGGAGGCAGTGACTTAAGGCTCTGGACAGTAAACGGGGACCTCATTGGACATGTACACTGCAGAGAAATCATTTGTTCTGTTGCCTTCTCCAACCAGCCTGAGGGCATTTCTGTCAACGTGATTGCTGGAGGACTAGAAAATGGGGTTGTCAGGTAAGTTGTCCGGTTGCAATCTCTGATGTTCTAATTTTACAGCCTCTAGTATCAGTAGCTGGAATACCAGAGGTTATCGAAGATTGTTAACGTTATGTTTGCTTTTATTAATTTTGTAAGCCAAAGGAGCTTTGTTATTGTTTTAAGGATTTTGTCTAGGGATGGGTTTGAGTCTATATTGGCATGGTTCTAAATGAGTGGAACTTGGCAGTATAAAATAATTGAATACAACTAATACATGCCATGCTCTCATGCAGATTTATTTGTTTTTAGCTTCCCTCTATTACAAGCTGATCTAAAACCTGTTCTCCCTCTGGGAACATAAACCTGATAAATATTGCTTTTTTCCTGAAGGTTAAATGACAGTGGCTTCAAGGAGGTAAAGGAAACTAATTAATGGCAGTATGTGGGTCAGGACGCTTGGTCTCATGGGTGGTATCTAGAAATATTGATTTACATGACATGTGAAGCCTGACAAAACTATGCACTGCAAGAAAAGATGTGGAAATGCAGGAATCTTTCGACATCTTTGCCATGAACTATGCGACTGTCAAGTGGAGGCAGTAAAAATGCTGCTATACTGACTGATTTTCTACTGAATCTTTGAAATGAAGTCTTCCAAGAATTGCATTCAATTCTGCTGGATATTATGATGATTTCTAATTGTTACGAGTTACAGCTGGTGGGAAGTGAGGCTGCTGCATGGGAGACACATTCTCCCAACTGACTCCCAGTTGCAGCATCTTGACAACTGATGTACTGTAATAATAATGGTACGTTGGCTCTCCTTGGATAGGGACAATGTTTGTGGCTTCAGCTGGGAGGAGTGATGGCCTTAAAGGGGACAGCATGAGTATGTGGAGGGGGGGAGTAGGTGAGGGAGTAAGCCAGCTAAATTAGGGAAGAGAGCCCAGTGACCCAGGACATAACATGTTGTGCTCACATGTGAGCAATCTGGGTTCAGACTGGTGGCTGGTGATCTAGGAGTGCTGCCGTGGCAGAGCATCCTCAGTCAGGTGGGTTGGTGCCATGCTTCCACAACATCAGCAGTCTGTAGGGCCCTAAAAGGTTCTCCTTCCAGCTGTAGGGGAAGCTATATGTTAGAGAGGCCCCCAGGTGTTCACGGGGCATGCTATGGGGTAGTGGTAGAACAGCATTACAGGGGGAGAAAATGGCTAATCTCCATCAGAATGAGGGCCACTAGCTGATCCAGAGCTCACCATGTGTAGTAGACTTCCTGCCTCTGAATCCTGAGATAGATGCTTGAGTGTGGCTGGCATCCCTCAAGATCCTTGCCACAGATGGGAATTACCATGGGGGATGGCAACAGTGGTCGGGTATGTGGAAGATTAGGCTTGGGAAGTCAACAGAGGACTAGAAGGAGGGGGATATGGGGCTGGGAAGGGAGAAAAAGAATATAAACAAAAAAAAATAAAGCGGGCCACCAGGAGCATGCTAGTTAGTGCCTCCCCTTGAGGTGTGGTGTTAGTGCCTCCCCTTGAGGTGTGGTGGGGGGCCATGGCTGTATTTCAGAGCCTGGTATTGTAGTTAGAGCGAGGGCAGGTGAAACACACTCTGAAGAGGGATGCATGATGGCTCCAGGGTAAAGAGGTCGGCATATGCTGCTAACCAACTGCCCACTGATGGCCTAGGACATGGGTGATCTGACTAGTACTCACCCCAGCATCCAGACAAAAGGCATGATAGACTGGAGGTCATGGAGGTGGAGACATGCGGGCCCAGCGTGGACATGTAGGGGGAAAAAAGGGGGACCCTTTGGCATGTGGCCATGTTCTCTCATTATTACAAATTTTATTGAGAACAAAACCATTGAGTCAAAGTTTTATTTTCATCGGTGACCTTGTTTACAAACTACAGAAACCATGTAAAACATAAAACACCATACATAGATTTGCCAA
This sequence comes from Neoceratodus forsteri, assembly GCA_016271365.2. Lineage (NCBI taxonomy): Eukaryota > Metazoa > Chordata > Ceratodontiformes > Ceratodontidae > Neoceratodus > Neoceratodus forsteri. Next base: position 1,819,426,016 of record CM057449.1, on the reverse strand, counting down.
CGCTATGACTGTGCATTCCATAAGGAGAAAAAAGCAAGAAGTGGCACATCTTGTGCCTCCTGACTCATATTGCAGTTGACCATATTCATTTGCAAACCATAGAGTTGCTCATGATGTACTGCATACAAATTTGGCTGAGGATCCTGAGGTGAGACAGGCCACCTCAAGCTGGTACCAGCCACTGGCTGGGAAGAGAGAAAGCAACCTCAGCGTGGAAGGGCTACTGCTGGGTGGGTGATTGCAGGGGCTCCCAGTGTACTGGAGGATCTGAGGAAGAAAGTAAAGCAGCAGAAATATGTTTTGAAAGGGGGCTGTATTGTGAGGCATTTTAGCAAGGTAGGTAGAGTGCTGGGACACAGGAGCCAAGTGGACTGCTGGGTCACTTACTCCCTGGTGTGCAGGTGCAAACACTGCAGTGGGGGATGGCAGACTTGTGCGTGAGGGGACAGTGGAACTGACTGTTGGGATACATATTGGCAGCAACACAGAGTCAGATCTGAGGTCCTGCAAACACAGATTTAGGGAACTAGGCATGGTTGGGACTTCCAAGGTAGTAGTCTCTTAGATGCTACCACTGCCATGTGCAGGTTTAATCAGACAGCAGGAGATGTAAGCAATAATGCACAACAGAATGTGTGTTGTTGTGGGATTTACCCAGGTCTTGTGTGGTGTGTCACAAGACACAGCCAAGTGACTTTAACCCCACAGGAAGCGGGTAAATCCCACTACTACACACACCCTGAAGTGCATTATTGTTGTTATAAAACAAATCTATACAAAAAAGTGAATTGGGTTCAAAGAAACTAAACATTTGAGCAGTATGAGCTTTACCAGTTGTCTGTTGCAGGATTTACTCACTGTCATGTGTCATGTTTTGACCAAGGAGGTTACAGGATTTTTGTGCCCCATTTTATATAATATGCAGTTAATTGCATAGCTAAGGGTTTGGTGCAGCGAGCAAGGGTTTTGCTTCTTGTACATAGGAAGGCCTTTTGTTAGTTTAACCATAGTGCACTTGAGAACAATTTTCCCCAATGTGCTTTCTCGGCAAATGTCAACATTCTTTTTACCACCTGCACTAGCCCGCCAGCAGCCATCTTTTTTTGGCCACATAGCTGCTCTGTCTACCTGCCAGACACATCCCTCGCTGTTATCTGGGACCATCCAGACCAGCACATGTCCTGTTGTCTCTGTGAGGCTGGCTTGTCCTTGTGAAAGGCTTCCTCTAACCTAGTGAAGATGCACCCCTACCGTGCCTTACTTCTGTCTGGTACCGGCTTGTCCTGTCTGGGGGCCTCTCCTAGCCTAGAGGAGGAGTGCCAAGTTAACCAGGAGAATGACAATGGAAGGGGTCCCCAGTGGCGAACTGGAGGGTCTGGTGGAATGCTTGAGTAATGGCAATCATCAACCGGCATGCCAGTGTGTCATTCTTGCCACATTTTTGCTGCTCCTCCTCCAAAAATCTCACACATGCTTGCAGCTGGCCTCTGGGGGTGTCCATTGTGGCATGGTCACCCACGTCAGCAATGGCTTCACATCCATACAACCACCAAAAGCCACTGTGAGAACAATGCTTTGAGTGCCTCCCCCCTCACTCTAGGAGGAGAGTGTCCATTAGCTACCTGGAGTACTTTCTGCCAGCCTTAGCTCCTGATGTCCTGGACTTGGAGCGCAGTCCCCAATCTCTCTACCACCTAGCCCAGTGCGCATAAATTATTAGACTAAAGGCATTCTGGAAAAGAAGTCTTTAATGGACCAACACATTCCAGCAAAACATAGAAACACAGAATCTGTCAGCAGATAAGGACCTGATGGCCCACCTAGTCTGCCCAATTTTCCATACCTGTAGTGCCGTCGCAGACCCTACACATTCACCTCTGCTGGTAAGCTGTTCCATGCATCCACCACTCTCTCCGTGAAGTACTTCCTCACATTTCCTCTGAGCCTCCCCCTTTCTGACTTCGTAGCATGACCCCTTGTCCTTGAGCATCTTTTTCTGTGGAAAATGCTTCCCTCCTATACCTTGTTTTTGCCTGTGAGGTACTAGAATGTCTCTCATATTCCTCCTTTCCCCCCTCCTCCAGGGAGTACATGTTAAGTTCCTTAAGCCTTACCCCATAGGGCTTTTGATGCAGGCCTTGCACCATTTTGGTTGCCCTCTTTTGTACTGCCTCCACCCTCTCTATGTCTTTATGGAGGTGGGGACTCCTGAACTATACACAGTACTCGAGGTGCGGCCTAAACAGTGATCTGTACAGGGGTATTATTACTTCCCTCCTGCTGGTGATTCCCCTTCCTATGCAACCCAGCATCCTTCCAGTCTTCCCCACTGTATTGTCACACTGCTTTATTACCTTCAGGTCATCAGAAATTATCACCCCCAGGTCTCTTTCCTGCTTTGTAACTGTTAATACCTCTCCTCCCAGTTGGTATGTTGCCCCTGGGTTCTTACATCCCAAGTGCATTATTTTGCACTTCTTTGCATTAAAACGCAGCTGCCACGCCCTTGACCATTCTTCCAACTTTTCTAGATCACTTCTCATTTTTTCCACTCCTCCCGGTGTGTCTACTCTGTTGCAGAGTTTTATGTCATCTGTGAACAGGCATACTTTCCTTCCAGCCCTTCTGAAATGTCACTGATGAAGACATTGAAGAGTACTGATCCCTGTGGTACTCTACTGGTCACTTTGCCTACTCTGAAGTGACTGCCGTTTACCACCGCCCTCTGACTTCTATTGCCCAGCCAATTTTCCACCCATGTTACTACCTTAGGATCTACTCCTAGGGTTTCCAGCTTGTTTAACAGCCTTCTATGTGGAATGGTGTTGAAGGCCTTGCTGAAATCCTGGTAGGCCACATCCACTGCTCCCCCTTGATCCACTTCCCTGCTCACCCAATCAAAGAACTCGATCAAGTTTGTCTGGCAGAACCTCCCCCCTGTGAACCCATGCTGCCTCTGATCCTGCAGGTTATTGGTAACTAGGTATTCCCCCAATTCTTTCCTATAATAGTGTTTCATTTACCTTGCCTACCACAGATGTCAGGCTGATTGGCCTGTGATTTTCTGCCTCCTCCCTGTTTCCACTTTTGTGGAGTGGGACTACATCTGTCGTCCTCCAGTCCCTCGGTACCTCCCCTGATTTTTAATGACATGTTGAAAGAGGTTGTCAGAGATGCAGCTAGCTCCTTTTTCAGTTCCCTCAGTCTACTTTTATCTTTGATAGTCCCTAAGCACTCTTTCTTCTGTAAATGGTTTTGTGTCCACTTCCCGTCCCTTTATACCCTTGCCCTTTACCCGTGACCCGTTTCCTTCCCCCTTCCTCGTAAGTACTGAACAGAAACAGTTGTTTAATAAATCCACTTTTTGGTGGTCTTCTTCCACACTGCACCCTCCTTCCCCTTTCAGTCTTACTATCTCCCCCTTTGTCCTTCTTTTTTCACTAATGTATCTGTATATGTTTTATCTGTCTTTGTTACTGACTTGGCAGTCCTTTCCTCTGTCTGTGCCTTTGCACTTCTAACTGCCATCTCTGCCTCCCTTTGTTTCTCTTGGCAAGCCTCTCTATCCCCCTCCTTCTGTGTTTTTTGTATGTTTTAAGTGCCCCTTTTTTTTTGTTCTTACCTTTTCTGTTACTTCCTTAGAAAACCATAGTAGTCTCCTTTTCTCTTGCCCTTGTGCACCTGCCTTACACAGAGGTGTGTAGCTTGCCTAATTCCCCCTTTTATTTTTGCCCACCTTTCCTCGACTCCCCACAGTTTCCCTATCCCTGCCAGGGCTTACCTCAGGCATTCTCCCATTTTCTTGAACTCTGCTCTCCTGAAATCCAGGACCCTCGCCCTTGTGTGATGCGATTCTGACTTGGTCCTTACCTCAAACTACACTGTACGGAGGTCACTGTTTCCCAGGTGGTCCCCCACTCTTGACGTCAGTCACACTTACCCCATTTGACAGTAATAAGTCCAGAAGTGTCCCCTCGCGAGTGGGTTCCAACACTAACTGCCTGAGGAACTCTCCTTGCATGGAGTGCAGGATATACATACTCCTCATTGTAGCTGCAGCAGGGAGACTCCAATCCACGTCCAGTAGGTTGGAGTCTCCCACTGTCAGTACCTCCCCCTGGCGAGCCATCTTCCAGATTGTTTCCACTATTTCCTTATCAACCTCTTCCCCTTGTGTTGGAGGTCTGTAGATCACTCCTGTTCTAATAGTGACACACAGTATCTCCTCTCCTCCCTACTGCCCCTATATTTCCATGGCTTTTATGTTATCCCTTACATATAGAGCCACTCCTCCCTCCCCTTTCTTCCTACTCTGTACCTTCTGAACTGCGTATATCCTGGAATGGCTACTGCCCAGTCCTGGTTTTGCATTGCACCAGGTCTCTGTGATGGCGACAGTATTCATTACAGTACATTCAGCCAAGAGGAGGAAGAACCCAAACAGATTTTTGACTGTAGATTTTGCTTTTATTCTCGTGGAACTATACGGGTGAGCAGAATGTTGCATGTTAGCTAGATTATCCTGGATAAATAGGCAAAAAAAGCACCCTTCAGCTACTGTGGTAATTATGTACATTAAGAAAAACATTTAACCTACACATTTCATTTCTCATAAACAAATGCATGGATTTTTGTTATGCTTGCACCCTTTTCCCCCCAAGGAACAGTTGATACCAAACAGTTACTCAGTGCTTGTGTTTCTAAACGGAAACTCTGGAAACATTTTAAGACTCCTCCATTCTGTCTCCACTTGTTACTGTATGTCTAATGTATGTACTGTATAGCATGATACACTCGAGTGATGCAGTATGTTTGCGACCTCTTGCTTTGGGACTCTACTAGAAATAAAACAGTGATCTCCATGTATTTAAAAAAAAAAAGTGTTTTTCTTGCGCCTGCTTACCTAGCTGCATACAGAAGGTCTTTGATGCATCCTTGCATCTGTGGTTTTTTTTTTCCTGGTTATAAAGAGATAAGAATTGATTAATTTTGAGGAGTTTCAAGAAAGAGCATCTCCCATTTTTCCTGGGTCAGGTCACCTGGGCTGTTACCCAACCAGTCTAATTTATAATTCATACTACTGCTCATCCTTGAAGATTACCATGTGAAGCAAGTGTGACTTTAATGGAGCTCTTATCCTTTGTAGATTATGGAGCACATGGGACTTAAAACCTGTACGAGAAATTACTTTCCCAAAATCTAACAAACCTATTATAAGGTAAGATATTTCACAAGAGATGTATTTATTTTTTCATTTACAATAACTGTTAGTATTAAATCAAACACAAAAAATGAATATCTGAAAATACTTAATATCTTACATATGTCTACATTTTTTTATTCCTTTTTTTTTTTTTTTGCTAATTCATACTTTTTTTGCCTTTTCCCCATCAAGCTGCTTCTGCCCTCAGTGCTGCTTGCCCAGATTATTGAGCCACCCCCCCCCAAAAAAAAAACCCTGACAACCCCGCTACAGAGCCCAGGAAACAGTCATCCATGTATGTCGGAGTGGAAAAGTAGCAGGTGGAACCATGCCTAGCGAGGTAGGAGTGTGGGAGTGGCCCTTGGAGAGTGTTTTCTTCCCCCTGTATGGACCCACCAACCAGCTGTCAAGCAAATGTGTCTGTTCACCTGCAGCACCAGCTTGTTGCTGAACCAATGTTGCAAGGTCACCCACAGTGTCAAAGCCGCCCCTTTTCTTTACAGGAGGCACTGATGCAGTGGTTGAACATAACTCACCCTCCTAGAGCTTGGGTACACTGTAGCTTAGGGCAAGCAGTCAGGCCACAGCACAGTATGCTGTAGCTCAGAGCAGGCAGCTAGGCCACAGCACAGACTTGGATCACCCACATGGGATCGTGACACGCTCTACCAAGCTTGGGGGGGGACAAATGTCTATTTATAATGAGAAAAAATTAACATGAAGCAGCGAATGATGTACCATCCACAGTATAATTGCAGGGCTTGGCAGCTGACATGACTAGTTTAACACAGGACTAGGTCATTCTGGTTTTGCCTTGTTTAAAGAAAGTGCATGTTGATCTCAGTCTTGATTATACTTTCCTATCATGGATCTTCCAGGAATCAGCCTGCACCATTGATTCCCACTAGTGGGTCTGAGCCAGAACATTTCTGGTGGCTGGCGCCAAGGTAAATTGTGCACTTACACCAGAAATGCGAGACCTCGGCACCAGCCTTCAACTGCCTCAGTTCCTTATTTCCCTACTGTCAAGTGTGCATCAATTAGGATGTCGCTCCCCCACTGGGGGTCAGAACTTCACATCTATACAACAAAAGCATTCAGTTCTTCTCAATTTTAGTGTTTAAAAGCTAAAGTTTGTCATTTTAATGTCAGCTTAGTGTATTTTATCACAAAAGTGTCAGTTGTTCTCAGCCCTATCAAGCATCAATGGTCAAAGGCCATGGAGTACAGTACGGGGCCTGAAGAGGCAAGCTGCTCCAACAGTGGGGCTATATGCGGTCCACTTTCCCTGTTGGGGAAAGGTTCTGACCAGGGGTGATCCAGTGCTGGTGGGGGGAGGACAGTCCTCCCTGGAAGTACAAAAAGAAGTGTGCCCGATCCCAGTCTGTAGAGTCCTGCCAACACTTGTCCTCGATTTCTTCCTCTTCCCGCCAGAAGGGAAAAAACAGCACCAGTCAAGGTCACCTTCTGCAAGGCCTGCCATGAGATCTCTGGGAGCCAGGGCCCTTCACCATCACCTTCGGTCTCATTGGTGGTCTTTAGGTCCAGGAGATTGGAGTCTTGGGTCTGGAGTTCCTCTCTGTCTGTAAGTGGGGACTCTGGTGAGTAGTTTCACCATAGGCAAGCTGTTAGGGAGCAGTGGGTGCAGTGTCTGGCCCATGTGCCTCTGCCTTCAGAACCTTTCCTTGGTCCCTCAGATCTGGTGGCAGTGACCACGCTGCTGACTGTCCCACTGACCTCTCTACCATCCCGGGTTGGGATGGGGCCGGCCGTGGTGCCATTGCAAGCCACTCTGGTGCCAGCTGGGTTGTCGATGCCGGGTCTGGTGCCGGCACCAGGTTTTGGCCTTTCAGAGCCTTGTTCGGTACCTGTTCTGGTACCATTATTGGGACAGGGGTTTCCCCCAGCACCAGATTCTGTTCCAGTGCTGCACCTAGCACTGGCCCATCATCCTTTGGGGCCAGCATCTCCGGTGATGCCACATTCATGTTCTGGATTAGGGGGCCATGCAACCTATACCGCTCTTAGGGGGATGAGTCTGACCCCAACCTCATCCCTTCTGATGGAGGTGACGATAACCCTTTCTTTAGCACAGACATTTCAGACCCAAGTCCTGTGCCTCAGGATGCTCTAACTTGTCAGCCTTTGCTCAGAAAGATATGCATTCTGCACTTAATTTTGAGTCTAGAGCCACTGACCAAGGAAAATGTCTCTGCCTGGAGTGGTTAAACCTTCCAATATACCGGTCAACTTAATTCCTCCTCCTGCATTTGAAACTCTGTCTGATTCGGTTTGGAGCAGGCCTGCTAAGGTAGCATCTATCTACAAGCAGGCTGACAAAAAGTACTCTGCCCCAAAAATAAGCCAGTGTATGTATCTCAACTTGTAGCTGAGGCCATAGAAAATAACAAGGACCTCATTCCTCAAGAGGTCGCTGTGTACCCTGTTAACCAGGAGGTACGCGTGATTGACACCATGGGCAAACATGCCTATGCTTCGGCTACCCTGGATATATGAATTGCTAGCTACTTTTCTAAGTACAAGTACACCCTTTGGAACAAATGTAAGTCCCTGGCATAGTCCCTGCCAGATTCTGAGGCTAAACATGATATTCTGCTGGCTATTAAGCAAGGTATTGAGTCCAACAGTCACCAGCTTCAAGCCTTAATGGATGATATTGATGCTGCATCTTGCTCTGCTGCTGAAGGCATTTACATCGGACGGCATTCCTGACTGTGAACCTCTGTTTTTTCCCCAGGATGTCCAACAGTGGGTTATGAATGTTCCCTTTTGATGGAACTTACCTGTTTGGGCAGCAGATAGAGAGGTCCTTTAAATGTCTAATGAAACTAGAATGACCCTTAAGAATTCCAGGCTGGCTCCTGCCAGGGTTTTAAATAAGCTGCAAAAACTGATTAGCAGTTTTGCACGTGAATGTGCTAATCAATTGAGAAAATGCATAGCGCTTGCCTCAATTTGATTAGCAAAATAAAAAACAGTAGAAAAATGTATGTATAGAGACTAAAGCAGCTTACTATGTATACTCTTGAGGAAAGGAGTAAGGGGGGGACATGATAGAAACTTCCAAGTATCTCAAGGTGATTAACAAAGTACAAGAGGGTAGCGTCTTTCAGGAGAAGAGATGTGCAAGAACAAGGGGGCACAATTTGAAGATCGAAGGGAGACGGCTCAGAGGTAATGTTAGAAAGTATTTTTTCACAGAGAGGGTTGTGGATGCATGGAACAGCCTTCCTGTGGAGGTTGTGGAGTCAGGAACAGTGGGAGAATTCAAGAATGCATGGGACAGACATAAGGCAACTCTAGTGGGGGGGTAGGAGGAAGTAAGCTGTTGATTAACTAGAATCTGCAACTTATCCATCAGGTAGGGAAATGGGCAGACTAGGTGGGCCAAGCGGTCCTTATCTGTCGTCAAATTCTATGTTTTTATATATATAGATATATGTTTTTCAAAAATATTATTAACCTGAATAAAATCCTTATTAAAATTAGCTCTGTTTTCATTTCATCTGTTTCACTGCCCCCAAAACATACACAACGCACGAGTGTGTGTGCGCACGCACACACACACACACACACACACACACTGATGACAGCCCCATCCCATCTATGGCAGATTCCCCCCCCCCATCTCAGCAAGATGCGCCTCACCACTTATGTCCCCTTCCCTCTCAACCTTTGGGACATGGGCACTCAAAATGAAGGACACTGACCTTTAGAATGAGGGACACATTCTCAACAGGCTCAGAAAAGTGTGGAAACCTGTTTACTCATCTGTGCCTGATGAAAAAATGCTGCCCACTCAGAGCATGTGCTGCAAATTCAGACAAAGATTCAAATGTATTTTTATAACCGCAGATACCCAAGGGGTAAGAAAAGACAGAATCAGCAAGTGAAGTCAGAGAGACAGCAAGAGATGGAGAATCATGAGACCATCAGAGTGATCAGTTCCTAGGTCTCACAAGAGCATTTGGTTGTGCAACCAGACAGAGAGAGAAAAGGAGAGAATAGAACAGATCCTTGTGTTTAACTCTATTTTCATAACAAATGGCACAGGGCCTTATTCAACCCTGTTCATACCCACCTCTGTAAGAGGAAACTGATTTAAAAGAAACAGGTTTTCAAAACTTTCTATTAATTCTTTTCCAGCATTAGCTTATAAACTTTACAGTTCAGTGCATATGCAGTGTAGCAGAGAAGTTTAAACTCACACATTTTGTTTTTACAACTGGAATTCTCAATTCCTGATCCATATCTTGACAAAAAATCAGCATTGTCATTCTCTTTCCCAGATTTGTGCATCACCTGAAATTTAAATGGCTGTAGTGCCAAGTACCACCTTGTGATTCTGGAATTTTTATCCTTCATTTGGTTATTGTGATCTGTTATAAGTACAAAGTCATCTCCTAGCAAATAAAACTTGGGGGACTCCATGCTACACTTTGCCGCAAAGGTATTCCCTTTCAATGGTGGAGTACCTTTTCCCTCTGTCGTGCAGCTTCCAACTGATATATAGAATGGGCTGTGCCTTCTCATCTATATGCTAACTCAAGACTGCACCTAGGCCTACCTCTGATGATTCTGTCTGTAACAGAAATTGTTTGTCAAAGTCTGAGGGGCTCCTTAAAATAGGGGCTGAACATAATGCAGCCTTGATGGCCTGAAAAGCTTCATCGCATGATGGAAACCATTTCATATTATTCGGGAACAGTTTCTTCATGACTTCAGTGAGGGGAGTAGTCAGCTGGGCAAAGTTAGGAACAAATCTTCAATAATAACCAGCCAGCCCTAAAAATGACCTGATATGTTTCTTTGTTTTAGGGATAGGACTGTTAACTACAGCTTCTGTCTTAGAAATCTCTGTCTTTACATCTCCATTTCCCAAAACATAGCTCAAATATCTGGTTTCCTGCATGCACAATGCAGATTTGGTAAGATTAATGGTCAGACCTGCCTTTTTGATAGATTGGATAACTGCTCATAGATGTTCCAGATTGTTTTTCCAGTCAGGATTGTACATCACATCACCATGATGTGGTACGCAGCACAATAACCAGTCTGAGGGGATAAAATTACATCCATGTACCACTGGAATGTAGCAGATACACCATGTAAACCAAATGGCATGGTGGTGAATTGACAGAATCCAATAGAAGTAGCAAATGCAGTTTTGTCTTGGGATTCTTTAGCTAGGAGAATTTGCCAGTAACCCTTGGTAAGATCGAGGGTACTGATATACTTAGCACTCCCCAATCTGTCCACCAAATCATCTATCCTTGGCATAGGATAACTGTGAAATTCTGACACTTGATTAAGTTTCTGAAAATCAGCCGGTCCGCCCGAGCGCAGCAGTTAGTTCTGCTTGCGATGCGCGACCTGGGTTGAGCAGGACCAGGGTTGTCGAGAGGACCAGCAGGGAAGAAGGATTGAGCGTCCCTAGACTGCCCTCCTTCTCCGGGGAGGGTGAGGGTGTGTGTTCGGTGTCTAGTGACACCCAGCAGAGGCTGGGTTGCCGCAAGCACATCGACGCCTGGACGTCTCAGGGGCAGGGCAGACGCTGTTCGTCATTGAACGTCACCACCCCTCCTTACAGGGGAAAGAAAATCTGGGCCAGGCTAGTCTTCATGACGCCCTGCCCCCGGGCCTCTCATTGCCTCCGATGCCATCGCCGCAACCCCACCCTCTGGGGGGCAAGCCAGGGGTGACTGGGGGAAGAAGGGCAGGCTATGATCTTTAGCAAGTTACACATTTCTGCAGTTTGTTCAGCGATTAAGGAAACATTCCCTTTACAGCATCAGAAGTTACAGTTTGTTCAAGTCTGTCATAAGCTATATCTATGTTCTTTATCAGTTTCTGGTAAAACTAGCAAAGCAGCCTTTGGTGTTTTTTCAACCCATTTCTTCAGGAGGGTAGCATCATATATCTTAGTAGGATTTTTCCTATCAGGGGTCTCAGTTTCATAGTTAACTGTGCCAGTACATCTAACTACTTCTTAAGGCCCTTGCCACATCATTAACAGTTTATTTTCTGTAGTGGGTAACAGTAGCAAAACATTTTCACCTGGCTCAAAAACATTTTCTTTTACTCCATGATCACAATATGCCTTCTGCTGGTTTTGAGCATCTTACTGATTACTATGGGCAATTTCAATATATTTTGCCAGGAACTGCCTCTGGGTATCAAGTAGTCACATACTACCAGAATTAATCTATTACTCTTTCTACTTTTGTCTAAGTGGCCAACCATGTCCATTGCAATTGTCTCAAAAGACACATCTATGAAGGGTAGGGACACAGGGGGCGCCTTGTGTTTTTTTAGTCACTTGGGCTACTTTCTGACACTCAGCAAAAGAACTACAATAGTTAGCAACATTTTCATGAATTGTAGGCCAGTAAAATCTGTACATCGATGTGGCAAGGATGCAATCCCTCTCCGAGTGACCAGCCAGAGGACTATCATGTGCTGTTCTGTAACAACTCAGATCTATACTTCTGTGGTATAACCAATTGCTCTATCTGTTCCTGTGTCTGAGGTTTATCCCAAACTCAGTACAGTAACCCATAACATTTTTTAAACATTGGTTCACCCTGTTTTGGTTTCACCCCCAGCTGTTTAAAATAACACTGGAGAGAAACATTGTTAGCTTGCTCTGAAACAAAATCACAATCAATTACCAGTTTAGTTTCAATATTTTCATATATTAACCCCTTATGTCCATCAGTCTCTTGCTGCCACTGTTTCTTCAGGTGTCTTCTTACTTTCATTGACTTCTGGATCTTAGAACTGTGCTCAAACAAGTCCAAATCAAAATCACCAAAAGGAAGAATCCCCACCATATGAGATTTTCTTTGCCTGAGTTCTTGTAATCACAGCTGCTGAAATTGCAGGTTTTCCTTCCTCTGTGATTAACTCAGTAAATCCTGGAAAGTCATTTCCAATAATCACAGGTACAGGTAACTTAGGTACTACCCCCACTTTCATTTGGTGTGACACACCATTAATATTCAGTCACTTCGGTGATGGGTTAGTATTGCGTGTCCCCTTAGATGCAGATGACGGAGGAGATCCTCCACTAGAGGTGAACAAAGCAGGTGAGACAACTCAAACAGTTATATAGGTCGTTGCTGGGTGCCTTCCCAAACCCCTTTGTGAGAGTAAGAATGAGATGGGCAGCGGATCTTGTTCCAGACCAGTTGACTGGAGGGGACTGGGATCAGATTTGGAGAAAAGGGTTGACCTACTCCGTAAATAATAGATTGAGGGTTATACAGTATAACTTTCTACACAGAACCTATTTCACGCCTGTCTTAGCACACAGGTTAGATCCCGGTGTCCCGATCACCTGCCCAAAGTGCAGGGCAGATGAGGGTTCCTTCCATCACCTAGTATGGGCATGCCCTAGGGTGATGGCCTTTTGGGTAGAAATATTGACTCTGCTTTCAAAGGTAGTGGGGTGTAGTATGTGTGTAGACCCGGAGGATGTCTTGTTGGGCCTGCCATGGGGTGATGGATTGTCTCGTCTACAGCACCCATTGAGACGCTTGGGCATACTCATAGGGATGCATGTTCTAGCTCAAAGCTGGATGTCGGGTAAGACTCCTGCAATAGCTCATTGGATCAAAGTACTGTTACAGAACATGAAATTAGAACACATTCAGTACCTTGCCCGTAATCAAATTGAAAAGTATCAGAGGATCTCGAAGCCTTTGGAGGAGGCTATTTAGCACCCATGGTTCCCCACATTCTAGAAAGAGAGAAACCTGGGCAGCAAGCCCATTAGGTAGCGGGCCCCTGGCGTTATGGGTCGCTAACAATGAAAAGAGGTTGGGGTACTATATTTATTCTTGGAACACCCCTCTAATGTTAATTAAAAAGAAGGATGTTACTACAGTTCAGATACTATACGACAGGAAGGTAAAGGTAAATGGCAAGATTCAATGTATTGTTTTGAGTTCATGTCCATACCTGAATGCTGGAATGAGGGGGAAATCAATAATGTTCCATCTATCTGATATGGTAAATGTATGGTGAGAGTTGATCAAATTGTCATGCTGACTTTTTAAATAAAGTTAAAAAAAAAAAAGAGAGATACAGATGACACCAGTACCTGGTCCTTTGGCACAGTTCTTTTTGAGAACTTCCAACATGCACCAGGGTTTGTCTGCTTCCTGAATCTATAAGTCCCTTCACAGTTTTATCTCCCACCTTGACATCTGTTAAGTACTTGCCCCAGTTTGCTAAGAACAAATCTGCTCCAGTGTTATCCTCCTTACTATGGCAGTTTTTTGCAGTATGGCCTGGCTTATTACAGTTACGGCAAGTAAGGAGGTCACCAAAATGGAGAAGAAGCTCCAGGCCAGAAGCTCCTCCTCTTCCCCGGCTCTGTCCATGGGCTCCACTCCTCCAAGGCCCGGGACAATTTGGCTGGGAAGCACAAACACCGGGACTAGGATCGGAGAAAGGAGAGATCCTCCCCAGCTTGCTCGTGGTCACTGCTTAGGGCGTCGGCTATGCTGGGGTCATCATCCACCTCGGCAGCAGTCCCCTCTGCCACCCACACCCTCTCTTCTACTGGGTCGACTCTGACAGCGCCTCCTGCCAGTCTCACCTTAGCTTGCAGTGGCTGTTTAGCGTCAGCCCTCCTCTCTCCTCCACTGACCTTTCAGCCCCTGCTGTTCCGGTCCCTCTTCTTCACGGGTCACCAGACAGGGAGCTTCACTGTCTCGGACTCACCCGGCACTAGTATGACATCATTGGGGTCCCTCCTACCCCAGCGATGTCCTCAACCTTTACTGGGGCCTCCACTTCAATGTTGGGGATTCTTCCTCCCCTGTCATCGCCCCAGGCTGCCACATCATCCTCGGGGTCTTAGTCAACCCCGAAGACATCCCAAGCTGACTTATCAACACTGGAGCCTCTGTCCCTCGCATTGTTACAGCAGGCGGTACCGGCGGCTCTGGGACCCTAAGCTCACCTGCCCATGCTGCGAGGCATTCCGGTGATAATTGCTGTTGATGTCCCGGACATGCTACACTCCTTCTAGGAGTTCATGCACCACCTTGCTCCTCCCCGCCCACCCCGGGGTCAGTGATGCTAGACCCTAGTAAGCCTGCTTCCTCGGCGCTGCACCCTGCTCATGCTTGCTCTTCTACACCATCAGTGCCCATGCCAGAGCCAGAAGATGAGACAGATTGCCATCCTGATCTCGTCCCTCTGGAGGATGAGGCAGAAGATGAGGAAGGGGCTGCCAGTTGTTCCCACTCTACCTCCACAGTTTCCTCAGGGGGTTAGGACTCCACCAAGAATACCCTGAGGTCTTCCTGGATGACTCCTCTTTTGTCTCAGTGATGAGGCAGTTACAGACTGCCATGGGATTCGATGCTGAAGTGCAAGATGTCACTAGGAGAAATCTGATTGACTTTTTGGAACTGCCAGATACTACACCCCTCATCATTCCGCCTCTAATTGCTGCCTTTGAGGATGCCACCATGGCTGCCTGTTACAAACCAAATCTGAGTCCTGCCATGCCCAGAAAGGCAGACAGATTGTACCAGGCTCCCTCAGGGAGGCCATTTTTTGCAGAGCAACCACAGCAGATTCAGTGGTGATAAATGCTGCCCATGACAGGACTGAGAGGCCTCAACACCTCATTTCTCTTCCCCGATAACAAGTCCAGAAAGCAGGATCTCATGGTCAAAAGGACCTTGCCTCTGCTACACTGACCATCAGGGTGATGAATTACATTTCCCATGTGATCAGATTTCAGAATACCCTGTAGAATAAGGCCAAAACTGCTGCCCAGGCCTTTCCAGAGGGCCCTCAGAGGCAGGAACTGCGCAAAGCCCTATAATCTGGGGCAGATGTGTGCAAACCCCTTTTGAGGTCTGCCTGTGATGCAGCCGACGCCTCTGCTTAAGCTGCTGCAGTTGGCATTTGCCTGAGAAGGCACTCTTGACTCAAAGAGTGTGGGTTTGCTATGGACGTACAACAGTCCATCTTAAACACCCCCTTCAGGGACTACAGGCTCTTTGAGGCCGATGTGCAGTAATCCTTTCTAACCTACAGGACTCAGGTACAACTCTGCAGTCAGTCCACTCTCTTTATCACACCCAGCAAAAAAGTGGCTAGAATGTTCCCTTTCGTCAGGCCTACCATAAGCCTAAGCAAGGCACCAAGCCCCAGGGCAAATGTCAGGCAGCAACAGCCCTGCCTACCCCTACCTCCACTACTGGGAAGGCCCCCAGAGTAGGTGGTGTGGTAGTAACAGTGGCCGTCAAGAGGAAGGGGGCTATATGTCTTCCCTTACCTGGATAACTGGTTGCTCAAAGCACAGTGCAGGGGGCAACTGCTCATGACCCTAGAGTGTACCAAGCAGTTGTTCCATACCTTGGAAGTTATGGTCAGTTTGCCCAAGGCAGTCTTGACCCCTTGCCAGCGCCACCAGTACATTGGTATAGTACTAGACATGGCTCAGGGCTTTGCATTCTTTCCACAGGACAGGGCAGACCACCTGATGGCTCAGGCCCAGCTTTACGCCAGCAGGTATGTTATGGCCAGAACCTTTCTTCAGCTCTTGAGCCTCATAGCTGCAGCCATTGTTAGGATTCCATTGGCCAGGCTGCACATGCAGATCCCCCAGTGGGACCAACACACCGACGACTTGGGACAGCTTGTTCTAGTCTCCTTTCTGGTCAAGAAGGTGCTGTTGTGGTGGATGGAACCCAACAACCCATTGAAAGGGTCCCCTTCGTCATTCCTTCTCCCTATCAGATCCTCACCACAGATGCTTTGGGGGTTGGGCTGGGAGGCTCATCTGGGCCTCATCAGACTCAAGAGTTGTGGTCTGGAGTGGAGGCTGCCCTCCACATCAACATCCTAGAGATGAGGGCGGTTCTGTGCACTTTACAAGTCTTTCAGACTCATCTGTCTCTGTGCCATCTGCTGTTGCAGACAGATAATACCAGTGTAGTGCACTACATCAACAAACAAGGGGGGACTCATTCATACCTTCTGTGCCGGGAAGCCATGAGAGTCTGGTACTGGGTTCTAGAACACAGTCTAGAACTGTCGGCCGTCCATGTCACAGGCATCCAAAATGTCCTGGCGGACAGGCTAAGCCGGTTCCAGTCTCAGATGCATGAGTGGGAGCTGCTGACCTCGGTTGTAAAAGACCTGTTCAGCAGGTGCGGTTGCCCGGAGTCAGACTTTTTTGTGTCCCGACTCAATGCAAAACTGCTGCATTTTTGCTTGCTCACTCCAGGGTTTGGAGTTTTCTGGCAAGATGTGTTGTCCCTCTCTTGGAAAAGGAGGTTCCCTCCATGCCATTCCTCTGATT
This sequence comes from Neoceratodus forsteri, assembly GCA_016271365.2. Taxonomy (NCBI): domain Eukaryota; kingdom Metazoa; phylum Chordata; order Ceratodontiformes; family Ceratodontidae; genus Neoceratodus; species Neoceratodus forsteri. Next base: position 1,819,409,460 of record CM057449.1, on the reverse strand, counting down.
CAGAGGGTGCTAATCAAGCTCCAGATGGAAGTGACCACTCTGATCCTCATCACCCCCTTCTGGCCTCAGCAGATCTGGTTCCCCTTGCTGCAGCTGCTGCTGTTGGAACCTCTGGTGCCACTGCTCCTGTGCAAAGGATTGCTATCACAGGAGCAGAGCTCCCTGGTCCATCCAGACTTCAGTTCACTGCACCTCCATGCATGGCTCCTGAAGACATAGCGATGGCTAGATTTGGGATATCTGAAAAAGTTGCTGATGTTCTGTTGGATGCTAGGAAGTCTTCCACCAGGGCCACTTATTCCATGAAGTGGATGTGCTTTGCTCTGTGGGTGGCTTCCCTTCCCTTTGAGATTCTGGCTTGCAGCACTCCTGTGTTAAGGTGCACCTGTCGGCCAGCTCAGCCTTCCATGTGCCTGTTGATGGCTGTTCGGTGGCATAACAAAAGGTGTCCTGTACTTTTTTGAGAGGCATTCTCCATCTGAAACCTCCCATCCATAATCTAGTCCCACCTTGGGACTTGAATTTTGTGTTGGAGAAACTTACTTTGGCTCCTTTTGAGCCACACGCAACCTGCGAGCTACACTTTCTGTCATGGGAAGTGTTATTTTGAGTTGCCATTACTTCTGCTTGAAGGATTTCTGAGCTTCAGGCTCTGATGTGTGTGCCTCCTTATTTGGTTTTCCAAAAAGACAGGATGTCTTTGCAGACAAAGCCTAAGTTTCTTCCAAAGGTGGTGTCTAAGTTTACTCTAAATCAAACCATCCACCTGTCTGTCTATTATCCAGAGCATGCCAATCCAGGGGAAGCATTGCTCCATACTTTAGTTGTATATAGAATTTTGCATTACTATACACACCATACAAAGGACTGCAGGAAGTCCTCACAGCTGTTTGTTTCTTTTGCCCCTGGGAAAGAGGGCATACCAGTTTCTAAGCAGTGCTTGTCCAAGTGGTTGGCCAACTGTATTACTTTTTGTTATAGGAAGTATGGTAAGGAACTTCCTGGCGTTGTTTGTGGTCATTCAGTCAGAGGCATGGCCACTTCAGTTGCTTGTTTCAGGAATGTTGCAGCCACAGAGATCTGTGCTGCTGCAACCTGGAGTTCTTTCCACACTTTCACATAACACTACAATCTGGACATTACCTCTCGCAGAAGGGCAGGCTTCAGCCTGGCTATGCTTCAAGGCCTCCTGTCTTAGGCCTATAACCTTCAGCCACCCAGACTAGTTCTCTGTCAGAACTGCTTGGGACTCGTTCCATAGATTTGGCCTGATGCAAGAGATATCCTCGATGAAGATAGTACAGTTACATAAGTCCTTTGCAGAATATTTAAACTAGCAAATGGGGAGAGGGGTGCAGCACCCCATACGTCGAATGGGAAGAACACCCCTCCCCCCTCAGCTAGTGGTCAAACAGGAATTCAGCGTGTTTGCCGTTCATTTGCATCACCAGGTAAGAAAAAAGGTTTGTCTCCCCATACGATGCACAGGGGTAATGCCAAACTTCACCCAACAACTAACACACCAAAATCTGGCCAATGGAAAATCATGTACACAAATGCTCACAGCCTGGGAAATAAGATCCCAGACCTGCAGGCAATAATGTCAGAAGCTAAACTGGACATAGTAGCAATTAGTGAGACGTGGTTACCAGTAACCACTGAGAGACTTCAGTACCTGGCTATGTATTGTTCAGAAAGAGACCGAGGGTGCAAAGGGAGGAGTGGCCTGTATGTTAATGAAAATATCAAAGCTACAGAAATTCAGAATACACATAAGGAGCCAGAAAGAACTGTGGGTCACCTGGAAACAGGAAATGGGACAGCCATAAGAACTGGGGTTGTCTAGGCCCCAGACCAGAGGGAGGACATAGACACATTACTGTTAGAAGATATACAAAACATGACAGCTAAAGGGAGGTTCTGATAATGGGAGACTTCAACATGCCAGATACAGATTGGTCAATACCAGCAAGAACATCTGCCAGAACTAGACTCATAGTGATTCCCTGCAGGGAGGGCCTCAAACAACTGGTACAGCAACCCACAAGAGACAGGGCTATCCTAGATCTAGTACTGACTAACATAGAAGGGATCACAGATCTCCAGGTAGAAGGTCACCTGGGGGCCAGTGACCATCACATGGTATGGTTCAATTTGGCTACTACATCTAAATCATCCCATTCCAAGGCAAAAATATGGGACTTCAGAGGAGCTGACTTTGATAAGATGGCCAACAGAGTTAAGCTAGCCCTGGCAAAAGAAACACAGGTGAGGAGGTACAGGCAAAGTGGGCAAGCATTAAGGATACAATACTTGAAGCAACATCCCATTGTGTTAGACAGAAAGGAAGTGCAAAGAAGAGGAAACCACTTTGGTTCTCAAATACAGTAGCAGAAAGGTCAGAGCCAAAGGCTGGCCTTCAGGAAATATAAGGGAACACAGCGAGATGAAGATGGAGGCATACCAAACTGCCTAAGGGAAGCAGGGAAGGCAGTAAGGCAGGCAAAGTCCCAAACTGAGGAAACATCACACGAACAGTAAAGAAGGTGACAAGACTTTCTATAGATACATTAGTGAAAGGAGAAAGTCCAGAGGGGTATTGCTGTTTAATGGAGAAAGGGAGCATGTGAGAGGAGGACCTGTAAGGCATCTATCCTAAATAGATACTTTCGCTCAGTATTTACTGAAGAGAAGGTAGTGCAGGGCCCACAGCTCAGCATCATGGACACAGGGGGAGGGTGGGCACTACTCCCTTCACAAAAGAAAGGGTCCTACAAGAGCTTGCTAAGCTCAGGGTGGATAAGGCAATGGACCTGATGGCATACATCCCAGGGTACTTAAGGAGCTAAAGGAGGAACTAGCAGAGCCATTAGCAGAATTGTTTAGTGAGTCTCTGAGCACAGGAGAGGTCCCAGAAGACTGGAGAAGGGCTCATGTGATCCCGCTCCACAAGAGTGGTAGCAGGAGGAGGCGGGAACTACAGACCAGTCAGTCTTACCTCAGTAGTGGCAAGATTATGGAGGCACTCTTAAGGAAAGGATAGTGCAACACCTGGAATCCATAGGGCACAGGATCCAAGACAGCATGGGTTTACAAAGGAAGGTCCTGTCAAACTAATCCATAGATTTCTTTGACTGGGTAACCAGAGTGGTGGACCAATGGGAGCAGTTGATGTCGCCTACCTTGACTTCAGCAAAGCTTTTGACACTGTTCACATAGAAGATTGATAAATAAGCTAGGTAGGCTCGGGGTGGGTCAGAAGTTGGTCAACTGGGTGGCAAACTGGTTGACTGGCAGAAAACAGAGAGTGGTGGTAAATGGTATACAGTCAGAAGAGATGCAAGTCACAAGTGGGGTACCTCAGGGATCAGTCCTGGGGCCAGTCCTATTCAACATCTTCATTAGTGACCTCGCAGATGGACTAGAGGTAAGGCTTGTCTGTTTGCAGATGACACCAAGATCTGCAACAGAGTAGATGATCCAGATGGGGTGGGCAGAATGAGAAGAGATCTGGATAAACTAGCAAAATGGTCAGAAGAGTGGCAACTGGGATTTAATGCAAAGAAGTGCAAAATCATGCACATAGGGAAGAGAAACCCTGAAGCCACTTATAGGCTGGGAGGGTTGCTAGCAGTCACAAAGGAAGAAAGAGACTGGGCATCACAATCACTGATGACCTAAAATCATCAAGCAGACCTCTAAAGCAGTAGGTAAGGCTAGGGGGTGTTAGGGTGTATTAGTAGGGTATCACAAGTCGTAAGAGGAGGTAATAATCCCTCTGTACAAGACATTGTTAGGCCCTATCTGAGTACTGGCGTGAAGTATTGAGGCCACACCTTCACAAGGACATTAACCAAATTGAGGCAGTCCAGAAGGGCAACCAAAATGGTGCAGGGACTGCATCAGAAGACATATGAGGACAGATTAGCGGAGCTCAATATGTATACCCTTGAGCAAAGGAGGAGAGAGTGATATGATCGAGACATTTAAACACCTTAAGGGCATAAACAAGGTGAAAGAGTCTAACATGTTTAAATATAAGAAAATAGCAGGACAAGAGGACACAGCATGAGTTAGAGGAGGCCGATTAAGGGGAATGTGAGGAAATTCTTTTTCACAGAAAAGGTGGTAGATGCATGGAATGACACCACAAGAAGTGGTGGCTATGAATACAGTGCAGGGCTTCAAACAGGCATGGGATAGGCATAAGGGAGCAATACAAATGACTATGAATAGATAGGTCACTGACAGAGCAAAGGCCGATGGCACATTTATAAGGTAGAAAAAGAAATGGGCAGACTGGATGGGCCTTGCGGTCCTTATCTGCCGTCAACTTCTATGTTTCTATGTAACTTACCGCAACAGTAGATCTTTGAAATTATCTCTTGCATCAGGCCATGTCATCCCATCCCCTCATCCCCCTTGGCCTAAAGGCTTTCTGTGTCTCTCTCTTTCTCCAGGATGATTCAACCTTCTGTTTCCCCCTCTTTTTCTGGTGGGAACCTCTGGCTCTCCTCAATTCCCCAGCAGGAGATCCTCTGTATAGGGTCTCCGGTGGGAAAAAACTGAGGAGGGTGAGGGGCCACCCGCATTGATATGGGAGGGACATTGCCTGTATCTGACATCACCGTGGGCAGCCCCTTGTAGACTGCTAGCTAGAAAAGTTTCTGTGTGATCCCAGTGCCTGGCAGCTATAGTTTCATAGGTGTGACCTGATGCAAGAGATTCTCTCGAAGAGCTATTGTTACAGTAAGTTTTTGCGTAACTGTACTATTTTTATACGTTTATCAGACTCCAAGCTTTCATTTAAAAACTTATGTTTAACAGTATTAACAGTTCAGATGTTATAGCTTTTTTTAAACCATGATTTCAAGCATTATACAATATCTTAAAAGATACAAGTGGTTGTTCTAAGAATAAGCATGTTCTTTTTTTAATGTTCCGTCTCAGCATAAGATGTACCAAAAACTTCAGCTGTGCTTAGTATGTGCAGTATGAAACCGTAAAAAAAATATTGGTACCCGATGGCCCTGTGGCAGTGTATTCCATTTTTTGTTTCACCATCCCGGGTTTAGGAGTGTGCTTGGGGAGCTGGGTTCAGAGCAGCCTGAGTTGGGAATTTTTGCAAAGTTCGGCATGAAACAGCCCAGGGAGGAAGGTGTCTTGGCTCTGGCATTACAACAGCCCTCTGGATGGAACAAGGAAACAGCTGCCTCTTGAGATGTGCCGTGAACCAGGCTGCCAGAGGTACTGCCCCATATCAGAGAAGTAGGAGGGACAGAAAACCGGGGATTAAAACCCTGTCACTAGGATGAAGATTGGCAGTGCCTTCAAGCTCACGTTACATGGATCCCCTGCAATGGCAATGGAGGGTTAGTGTGTGGACAGGGCTGGAGGTGCCACCATGGGGGGGGGGGAGGTATTCCTTCAAGCAGGAGGTCTGGGTGAATGACGATGATGAAGAAAAATGCTATGTTGAAAAATATATTCTGAGCATGTTTCATAACCTTTTAAAACCTTTTTTTCTTGTAGTCTCACATTCTCCTGCGATGGACATCATCTGTACACAGCAAACAGTGAAGGAACAGTGATAGCCTGGTGTCGTAAGGACCAGCAGCGGTTTAAGCTGCCCATGTTCTATTCATTCCTAAGCAGTTATGCAGCTGGCTGATACTCAGACTCTCCTGAACATCGCAATGCCTTCTGAAGCACTTACATCCAGGAAGATGTACTTTTTTTTTGTAAATGTACTGACCTACAACACTCTCTGGGATTTGTAACTTTCACGAAGAAAAGCAATGAACCTTCTGAGAACTACACTGTAGTCTGAAAGAACAAGAAAACTATCCAAAGAACTTCCTTTAGAAGGTCGCACCCAGATGCTAGCACTAGCGAGCCGTCACAGGGGAACATGTGCTGTTTTAATGTTGGCAGTCAAGTTTCACAGAAATGCTTTTATGTACCTCATTGGTCTGAGTGCTGTCGGGCTTGACTGAAACTTGCATTACGTTAACCACAGTGTTTTTGTACATCACATCTCAAAATCAGCCAGCAAGCACTAGACAACAGTATTTCTTTTCTAAGAAAATTATTTTTTGGGTGGGGGCGGTGGCAAAATAATCCTGTTGGTATCAGGATTTCTTAATGTTATGAGTAGATATTGTTAGGAACATTGTTACATTAATGGAAATGTGCTGTATATTCATTTAAACAGGTACAGTTCTCTGACCAAAAACTTGTTCAGATTTTTATAGATTTAAGCATCAAGTGATTATTTTACCAGAACATGTCTAGACACAGTAGCCCCAGTTTTCATAATGCAGTCATACAGATGGCCTGATTTACATTTGCTCTCAACTGCAGATGAGTGCACATGCCTTTATGATGTACAGAAGGACCAGTGTACAAATGTGCAGATTGCATAGTGCACACAGAAGCTGGGAGGAGGAGAGATGGGGCGGTGCCTCATTAGCCTGCACGATCAGGCCTACTTTCAAAATGGAGCTGCTGTTAGTGGGGGACACTAGCACAGGCTGTCAGTTGTCATGCAGGAACCATGACTTCCAGCCTGACCGCCACTTAGCCACCATGTAAAAAATCAAAATATTTTAAATATCAATGATAAATTTTATAGCAAATGTACTGGGGGGAGGCACAGTGGGTTGAAGGAGAAATCCAGAGCGTTAGTCAAGAGTGGCACTATAGTGTCCAAACCCAAGTTTGATAAACAACTTTGTTTACAGCTAAAATAAATGTATAAAGTCTTCTAATGGTGGTAAGAGCAGAAAAATAAGGGTGTAGTTTGAAATAAAGTTAGAATTTGTTTCAGATGTTCCCTACACAGATGCAAAACTAGTGTGGCTTGCAAATATTTTAGGTTCCCAGTAGCTGAGACCCTTCCCATGACTATTTCCAACTTTTAAAAACAGAAATTTTTGGTCATCCCATGTGTGCTTATCCAAACTGTCAGGTGCACATGCATGGGGATCTACACAGGACGCAAACTGATTGTTGAACACAAAGTGATATGCATCTTAAAAAGATGTTCTGGTTTCCAGCAAACATTCACTGTTGGCACCAGCAAAACATAGCTATACAAAATTGAAGTTTCTGGACCTTCCATTTTTTATCCCCCAAGACATTTTCATTACAACAGGATATTCTGTGTTGTCTCACATTGTCACTGGGCTATTCATCAACTGCTGAGTCTAGGGTGCATCCCTAATAGGGAATGACCCCCCCCCCCCAAAGTTGTGACATCATTATGGAATCCTGGCTCCTCACCTTTACGGTGACAGTTACTGCTCGGAGCACTCAGTTGTTTGGCTTATTGAAGGGGCAAATAGCAAAGCCACAGGGCTCTCCTACTTTAAGGGTACTTTATAACTTGTTTTTCTCTACTGTGCAGCTTTCATCAGAAAATCTCCTTTTTTTTTTTTACAAGCAGAATTTAAAACACCAACTCCTGTTGGATATTTGGGTGTTCTAGCTTTAATAGTATAACGGTGTCAGATAAGTATTGCATAATATCTTTGATGTTTATGGTCTGCCTGGTGTCTCTTGTGAGTTTTAAAATGTTCTGTTTTTCTCAACTGTTCCCTCCCTCTCAGCGTCATCTGCTCAGTTTTTCTCTTCCAGGGCAGATGGATCTAAGGAATCTTCTCCTCAGCCTGAGTATTTCTGGAGTTTTCCCATTGGCTGGCATCCCTTTTTTGTCAGTTATTTATAGACACTTTTGATTTTCTGGTATGGCATTTTGATGTAAATTGCATCATTTTCTACTACTTGTTCATCATTCTTAGTGTTTTTTGTGCAATTTGGTGCAAAGGGTACAACCGTTGACACAATAGGGGAAAACATACAACACAATTGATGGAAAAAAGAGTGCAATTTGATGCAGATTACACATAAATTGATGCAAATGCATAAATTAACACAAATTGTGCAAAACTGAAGGAAGTACACAAATGAATGCAAATTGTGCAAAAATTGATGGAAGTGCACAAATGAATGCAAATTGTGAAAAAAATGATGCAAGTGCACAAGTTGCACAAAAATGATGCAGGTGCACAAAATTGGCACAACATTTTATGTAAATTTCACGTAAAATCAACGCCAGTGCACAGCGTGAAACAAGTACACAAATTGATGCCAAGTGCACAACATTTTGATGCAGATTCCTGTGACTGACGTAAACTTAAATGCAGATCTCTGCTGCAGCAGCAGAGGTATTTTTGGATGCAAGTATTATTTGTACTTACTGGTTTGAGAGAGAATAACCACATAGGCCTCAGTAAATAACACTGCTCACCAAATCTTTAGTATTTCTCTATTTGATTTAGACATCAGCTCATATAAAAGTAATTTATTTAGTCAACGTTTCACTGTTTAAGAAATGCAGCTTCCCCAGGACTATGAAATAAAGCCTTAAATATTCTCAGACCCATCCAGACAAGGTAGCACTCTGAGCCAGGTGATCTAGAAGGCTCCCAATGCAAGGATAAATCTACAGTATCTCAGAATCCAGGTGTCTCTGCAGATTCTGAAGATGAAGAGATGAAATGGAATTACAGTCATCACTATATTCATCTGGGTAAGGTAGAGCCAGATGATCAGAAGGGATCCCAAGGGAATGATGATCCTACAGATCCTCAGAATCAGGTGACCCTTGCAGATTCTGACAGTAGAGAGAGGAAGTAAATGGGTAGAAGAATCATATGCTTCATCGATCCCATCTTGTTGATGGTCAATATACTTTGTTTTCTGTTGAAGAGACTTGTAGGATTTTTACAACCTTTGCCTACTCAGTCTTACACAACACTGAATGAGAAGATAATTTTTTCAACTTCAAGGAATGCCCCTGAATGACTCACAAATTTGAGGATTTGGTGGAAATCGTTATGAAGAAATTGGGATGATTTAGTGAAGAAAGGACAACAACGTGCTGTCATTTTCAGGGCTCGCTGATTAAGAAATGGGAGGCTACACCAGTTTGGATGCAGCCATCTCTTGAGTTGTCAGACAGACTGTCGTCCCAATAAAGAATCCGCTACCCTGATAGATGCTAATGATAAACGTTTAGAAGCAACTTGTGAACATGTTTGCTCAGCCACAGGCACGTGCTTACCAGTTTCCTCAGTTTCAACGTTATGGCATAAGCCTTATGTGAATAAGTGATGACAGTAGCAGTTAAGGGTTAAGAGGACAATCCCATGCATTATATTGTCCCATTAGTTCACATAGCAGCTTTTTGGGGGCTTCCAAGTGGCTCTGATTCAGCTCACAGCTAGAGGTTCTGGGGCAGGCATGGGATCTTTCTGGTGGAAATTTTGGTCTGTAGATCAGATTTCCAAGTCTCATCTTCTAAGTGTTCCCTTCTCAGGGGATGTGTTTTTCATGCAGAAACTCAATGAAGTCCTAGGAGAGTCTAAGGGTAACTAATGTTTGCTGCCAAGCACCAAGGGACAGTCAACCTTAGTAAAGGATTCCATGAACCGTGTTGGTTGTACTCATTCCTGTTGCAACTGTTGTTCCCCAAGCATTTTCATCCCAGGCGCAGTGCAGGTGGGCTCTCAGCCCGTCCCTTTTTTCCCCAACCAGCGACCACCTCCCCAGGACTTACTGGACCAGAGAGGTTTCCCCACAGATTGTCCCCCATGGCAGGGTCCAACTGTGGAGGTGACAGTTTCCATTTCCTGGTTGAGAAGTTTTCCAGCCCTCAGTCCCCCGAACAACCCCCAGTATCCTGAATCTGCTCTCAAACCTGTGTTCCTGGCATGATGGGTAGTAGTGGTATCGCCGAGCTAGTGGGCAGACTTGCTGCAACAGTATTTGCCCGTTTCGAGTTTTTAGAAATTATCATAACAGACGCCCTTTCTGAGACTTCAAGATATGGCAAGACAGATATTTCGATAGAGCCAACTGCAGAGGCAGTTATTCCACATGAGGAGTGTGGGCCTGTCGGGCCATGGTCCCTAGGTGGATAGCTCCAGTGGTTTTACAACTGATAGGCTCAGTCCACAATGGATGCCTTAGTGGCAGAGATCTCGCGCAGGATTATGCAGTAGAGGACTGTGTCCTTGGGAATGTGTTTCACTGATCACCAATATTAGGAACTCTAGGAAAGAACAATCAGGATCAGAGCCGAAGTTTTGTTCACCACATAAAAGCGATAGTCCTGGATCCTTTATGGAAAAAGGAACAACAGTTCTACTTCATTTTTTTCTTTATTCTCAAGAAGTTTGTAGGATTCATATGTATGAGGACTGAGAAACCCCAAACAAATTAGGGAGGCCATTCGGGTTCAGGTGGAATCTCTGAAGTCACTTATGGCAGCAGATGCATACTTACAGGTAAGGATTTGTTGTTAACACTAAAGATTCATAAGATTTTCAATCTAAAGTCAACATTTTCGATACTAGGTTCTCCTTTTTGAGTCAGCATCAGGTTCTGTGCTTGTTTACAAAGGTTTTAATAGCTATAGTGTCCTCCTCCTTTGAGAGGAATGCCATTGGCATCTATATCTGTACATCTCTTGATTAGAGCACCTCCAGAAGAGTTAGTTCAGAGAACCTTGCAGGTCCTTCAGGAACATGATTGGATAGCAAACCATTGAGTGCACATCAGCCCCATTAGTCCCTGGGCGTTTGTGGATGAAATTCAGAACCAATATAATTATAGTATTTTTATTCTAAGAGAAAAATGTGAGACTTCTGGAGGGAAACCACCAGTTTAGGGTCTGAAAAAAGTTTCAGCCCACAGGTGCCTCAAATTCTCAGTTTGATAGGAGCCTCTGTAGCGAAGGTCTCTTGTGCCAGGCTCCTGAAATATATCCAGATTTTTTTCTGCTGGTTCTCTGATCTCCTGCATCATGCAGTATCAATTGCCAATCTGGTCTTGGAACTTAGTACATCAGTCCCTGAAATGGTGGGAGAACACCCTAAATGTTCTGAGGAGTTTTCTACAGCCAACCATAGGACAGATCATTTTGTCAGCTGCTGTTTGTCTTTTAAGCTGGGTCACACTACAAGACTGGACCCCGATTCAGGGGATCTGGACCGAAGAGATAACGGGGTTCCTAGAAACTTTCCAGAGATGAGAGTAGTGTTTTTAGCCTGCATCTGTTTCCATTCAGTCAGTAAAAGATTGGTTCAGTTATGCAGTGAAACTGATCTACATGCAAGTCAACACAAGAATCCTGATCAAAGGATACAGACTGCTATAGTCAGCAGAGACTAACCTAAAGTCGCTTACAGCAATTCCTTTGGTGGAGGAGCTAATCTCGCAAGCGGGTTGTCTCAGTTGCCAATAGGGCCAGGATTCCAGATATGCATTTTATTTGCGTCCATGAACAATGTTCCATTTCCAAGATTCCTGGCCAATACAGGTGCCACCACTGCTTAGGCTGTGGATGCTTTGCCTCCTCTGTGGGTTTTCTCAGAAGATTTTCTGTTTCCTCTTTTCTCTCATCATCCATTGGTGCCCAGGAAGATTAGTCAGTCACACAGATGGTTTATTTTCAGGCTGCAGAGTAGCCCAGAAGGCTTGTGTTTTCTCTGATTTTGTCATTCTGGCAGTTCAGGTACCTTTCAGATTTCTTGTAACATAGCCCACTAAATCAGGGTCTGGTACTCCACCCAGATGCAGCTCAGCCATAGCTGACAGCTTGGCCTTTTTGAAGCAGAAGCTTTTCAAGTTAGGATACTCTGAGAGGGTAGTGGGAATACTATTGTCCTTCAGGAAACAGCATCCAACACATCCGATAGGATCTGGTCAATTTTTTTGGACTGTGTTAATTGGCCAGAGATCTGACCAGGAAAAGCCTCACTGTCTGCGTATTAGATTTCCTCCAGGCCCGTGTAGACAAAGATCCTGATCTCACCATAGGATCTCCATGCAGTCCTTAATGCACCTTGTGCCCCACCTTTCAGATTTTTGTCACAGGTTTAAGGGAATTTTTTTCTTCTCTCCAGGCTTTCAGAATTAGAGAACTGCAAGTTATTTCATGCAAGGAACCGCCCCTGTAGTTCCATCAGAATGAGAAAGTGTTACACTTCCTGCCCTTCTTTCTTCCAAAAGTTTCATCCGTGTTCCACGTTAACATGGGATTAATCTTCCTTTTGTCAAAAGCCAATCAATGGAGTGAAATGCCATTGCATGAGTGAGAGTTTCAGATGTGCATAGGGCGGTCAAGCTGTACCTCGTATGAATGGGATCTTTTCAAAATTCAGGTCATTGTATGCTGTTTGGCATTGAAAAAAGGGGCTGCAAGCTTCTAAGCCCCCCTCAACTAAAGTGGCCTGATTGAATAGAGTAGAGACTTCTGTGATAGCAAAGCTTCAGCAACCAATATCAATTGAGACAAATGTGACCAGGGATTTGTCAACCTTCTGGATCAAGAGAGCAGAGGCTTCAGTGTCTGACCTGTGCAATGCAGCTACTTGGTCGTCCTTGCAGATCTTTGCGAAACACCACGAACTAGACATATAGAGTTCCACAGATGCTTTTTCATGATCATGATGCCTTACAGGCAGCAGTAGGGAGATAAACAGATAAGCACTAGAAGAATGTTTAGTATTTATTTTCACAAAACAACCACCAATAACTGTCATATTTGTGGTCATATAAACTCCAACCACTTCTTCAGGACACATATGTGCCTGAGAGATATAAATTAAAATATTTTTTTTTCAAGCTCACATCTTGTATGTCTGAATATATTATAATTTTTTGTTATTTCATTATACGTGTTTCTTAAAATCCCATTCCCACAGTGCAAAACATAAGATCAAGTACTCTGATTTTAACATGCATTTTTTAAATTTCATGGTTTTCATATGCAGCACTCATAGTGCTATTCAACCTTTTTTCATGCCATTAAAACATAATTTACTGCAGCGATTTAATAACCCTTTTAATGGGGGCTGCTGGTTTGTCACTGTGTGGACACTGTAAAAAATTATGTTTTGTCTTAGCTGCCAAATTAAAATGGTATTTAACCAAGTTTATTGACAAAAGCAGTGTGTTCTCTGGTTCCATCTACCATTATGTAGCTTTCATGTGCCTGAATCCTAGGGCTATAGTGTATTTTTACCTGTAAAATAAACACTTAGTCAGACCTAGCTAATTTGCTGGTCCCTATCGTAGTGTTCTTATTCTAAATGAACACTTACACTCTTAGGTTCTTTCCTTCATTTGTCCCTTCACATTTCTGACAACTAGAAGTAGATTTCTTAATCACAGTCATATCTGGTTGTTTCATGAAATTCTGCTGAAAAACATTGTATAACCTGAGAGAATAAAAAGTTGCCTGGACTCACCAAGCTGCTGCTTTGTGTGGAGTGCAGGCAGCTATAAATCTGCATCCCTTAAATAGGAATGCTAGTAGTCCTTGTAAACAAAAAGTGCGCCGCCAAAGGGCCATGCATGCTTACTGCTTCTAAAGTGACTCTTCATTTTCTGTTAAACTGTTCTTTAGAATCGCCACTGTTGTGCATGCATTGTAGTGTGCTAGATTTAGTTTGTGGCTACCAGTGACCACACAAATGAAACAGCAGCCTGGGTGAGTACAGGCAACTTTCTGTTCCCTCAGATTATACAAAGTTTTGAAACAGAATTTTATGAAGAAATAAGATGTAACTTTTATTTTAAAAATCGCTTTCTAGATGTCAGAAAAGTGAGGGACAAAATGAGGGAAAGCACCCAAAAGTGTAAGTGTCCATTTAGAATAAGAACGCTAAGACAGGGACCAGCACATGAGCTTGTTCTGAGTGTTATTGTACAGGGGAAAAATACACCGTAGCCCAAGGAGTCGGGCACATGGTAGGTTTATAGGGGTAGGTGGAACCAGACAATACATTGTCAATACATGGTCCCTGGGATCAGAGCACCCACCCGGTAAACAAATAAACCTGATTAAATACAGTTGTAGTTTGGCAACCCAAGATAAAACGTAATTTTTAAAGCATCCACATAGGGTGGCAAACCACATTAAAAGTGTTAGTAAATCGCTGCAGTAGATTGTTTTAATGGCATGAAAAAAGGTTCAATAGCACAAAAAGTGTTGGGTATAAAACCATGACATTTAAAAAAAAATGTTTGTTAAAGTCGCAGTGTGTTTTGCACTGAGGGAATGGGATTTTAAGAAACGGGTATAATGAAATATTGAAAAATAATACAAACAGACATACAAGAGGTGAACTTGAAAAAATATATTTAAAAATTTTTTTTTTATTATTTATATCTCTCAGGCATATCCTTCGTGTCCTGAAAAAGTGGTCGGAGTTTAAATGCCCACAAAATGTCATCTGTCTTGTACAATATGCCAGTTGTTGTTGGTGGCTTTGTGAAAATAAAATAATAAACAAATATACCAGTGAGGGTGCTTTACTCCACAGTGTTGAGCTAGTTTTGAGGATTTGTGGACAAGATCCCTTCTGGTGTTCTTTTTGTTACAGGTGCCTAGTGGGGCCACACTGCCATAGATGGAAGATACACTGCTCTGAAAGTCCCAGCAGTAAATGAACTGCCCTGTGACAAAGTGGAATGACTCAGAAAGAAGAAATTCTGTCAGACTTACAGCAACGTCTTTTTTCTATTTGTTCCAACGTTGTCAGTAGGACTGTCCTGAGAGTATCATCTCAAAAGAATGTTCTTCAACCAAACATTTTACTTGTGGCTCTGTGGCACAGAGCAGCAAGCAACCACTCTGGTACATCGACGACCCAGGTTCACACCCCATGCCCGGGACGTCAGGAACAGAGGCCTGCAGGTAGGATGAAAAGCTTGTGCCAGGATGCTCTCCTCGCAGGGGGAGGGTGAGACATGCACCACTCAGAAAGCAGAACCAGGCAGCTATGTGAGACCATTGCTGACGTGGTGCACACTCCGGGTGAGAAGTGTGCATGAGTGAGGAGAACAGGCAAAAATGCTGGCCCCGACAAGCCTTAGATGGTGGCCTACCTGTGCAGTCCCCATGTGACCTGACCATAAGCAGCGGCCTCTCTGCTACTGAGCCCCTGGGGCCTGGAGACTGGTTTCAGCTTCACCCTTCTCCTTTCGTGCCACAGAGGAAGGGGGCCCCCGGGGAGGAATAGAACTGACCTAAGTAGTGAAGGGGTCAAACTGGGATTTGATAGTGGACATTGCAGATGAAAGGGAGTCCGGTGGCAGAGAAGTGACACAATGCTGGGCCTGGCAGAATGAGGCTCCTGGGGTCATGGAGCATCGCAAAAAAAAAAGACAAAAAATTGCAACAGTTTTTTATATGTTTAGCTCAAATTTGATTTTATTTAACTGAGGCACTAATGTGTTTGGCCTTTTGTTTCAACATACCACATATTTCTTGTATGAAATCCAGTTACTTACAACCTTGCTGTGAAACAGTCCTTGGTGAACAGATAAACATCTTCCAAACTATAGCATCTCAGTTCTGTTGACAGATATCTTATGAAAACAAATTCTGGTCAGAGCCAATATGGCTGCAGTGAGCTTTTACAAGTGCTGCTGCCACCACCGGAGAAAGCCCTGTTACGAGTGACGCCACTGCCGGAGAATGCCGTGCACAAGATGGTTGCGCTGACAGAACTGTGCATGTGCAATACTTGCGCATGTGCAGTCTGATTCAGTGCTGCCATCTTGTGCATGGTGGTCATCACCTCCGCAGTTGCAGAAGAAAAAGAAGTGCCTCTGAAGTGGATGTGTTTATGCGGCTAGCAGAGGGGAAGTGCTGCATAAACACAATCACTGGAAACTGCTGCAGCACTGTGGAAGCACACCGGACAGCAGTCCAGTCACATGCTTCCACACTGCTAGTATGAGATGAAGATGATCGCATAGCAACTGCGTAGCTCCGCCCATGTAGCTGTAATAAAAGAGAGTTTTTCTTGCTACCATAATTCATCTCCTTAAGGTACAGTAGGACCTTGGAATTCATTATATTTTTTTAAGAAAGGATATGATATGTTTTTTGACTGGATCCTTAACAGTTCTGAAAGAATTACAACTGACGGTTCCAAGCTGTAAGTGTTACTGTGAAGGGCCAGGAGTTGGGGTTCCATGATGATGTACCAGCTTGGCGGGGACCGCAATAAGGATGCATGCTAGGCACAGCTGTAAATGAGCAGCCCAGCGACAATGCTGGAACCAACAGAAAAAGAAATTATGGCAAGTCTGATAGAATTTTTTTCTTTTCCCCTTGCCATTTGTTTGTGCCTGCTATGAAGTCATCATCTTCTGCTTATGACATCACAGCCTGTTGCCATGGAAATTATTCTGGTATCTCAAGCACAGAATTATGACTTCAGTGCAGGAAAAGCAGCTGGAACAGTTAGTCTAAGGAGCAAAGAGCCTGTTTTCATGCAAATGTATTTTGTAATAGAGTGAAGTGTGCTAACATTCTAATTTTTCTTGGAATGTTTTAAGGTTTGAGTTAGTGTGATCCCAGTTGTAATTGCTTTGCAGGAAACTGGAAACCCCCTTTTTAAGTTAGATTCTGGTCACTGTCATTCTTATCTCTGCCAGATTTGTGCCCTCAAGCTTTCAGAAACATGAGAATATTTGCAGCACAACTTAAGCTACAGTATGCAAGTTCCCGAAAACTGCATTGCCAGTTCACCAGCAGTTTGCCGTGTTAGAAATTCAGCTCTTGTGTTTGTGGGAAATGAACATATTCTGTTTCTGCTATGAAAAAAAAGTTTGTTTTTCCGTCTAATACCACTAAGTAGTCATAATGCAAATTTTGTCACGATGTTGCTTTTCCGTTATTTAGACACACCTTCTCATCTGGCCTGTTAATTTTCCTTGCACGTTAGATTTTTGCTCGAGTTTGTGCTGTTAGATACCAGCAAGGAACAAAAAGGAAAAAAACAGGTTTAATTGTGTACTCTGGAGTTATTTAGTGGTTATGAAAGATACAGACATGCATGTGGTGATGTTTCCTTTGATACTGTAGCTGGGTATACCAGAGTAATGCTATACTACTATATATCATGATTGAAGTCAAAAGCATTGACAGTATTGCCCAACAATGGGAAATATTCTGGTGGGCACATCAATACTTCAACTCATTTTGAGCCACGTGGTTCATACTGTAAGTTACTGTTTTCACACTAGTGAAATAATCTCTATACTATATGGTCAGCTCTTGTACTTCCAAAATGGTCTTGCATGTTTTTTGTCATTATTTACAGTTATGACATCAGAAATCCCGTACTTCACAGTTGCAGTGTCACTACTGTAAATTATTGCTTTTTAAAATATCAGTGTCACTCCGATTGTTTGAACATTCCATTTACTTTACAGCATTCTAAGGTAAGCAGTGCCTGCTTGATTCGCATTCTGCCAACAAGATAACAAATTAATGCAACTGTGGCAGTTTTATAGGCAATAGGAAACCATTGTTTGCACCCCTAGATGCCCTGTTTTCCTTCTAGTGTCTTCCAATATTCTGATATGTTTTGGCCTTTTTGGGTAAAATAAAAATATTTGTTTCCTTTGTTACTACACTGAATCCCTCTATACTCAGCAGTTGCTGTTCTTTCTTTTCATGCTGCCAAAACGTTCTGTGACATAAGTAATACCATTCCTGACTGATTTCATGGAATGTCTCGGGAATGAAAAAAGAAAGAGCAGCAGCTGCTAATAAGAGTGGCACACTGTGTAGATCTGAGGACACTCCAATGCTAGATTATTTCACCCGTGAAATTGGGCATTTGATGCCCTTGGGTTTTACCCGGTTACCAAATATTAAATAAAAAAATAAATTTATTTATCAGGTCAAAGTATATCAGAATACATAACTTGCATAGAAAGGAAAATGGGGAAGGGGGGCAAGGAACTTTGTAAAAATCATTTCCTATCACCTTTAAGCCTTTAAACAGTGTTGGACATTGTATTATACTGTGCAAAGTAAAAAAAAAAAAAAAAAAAATAGTCTAACTTTAAATTGCATCGTTAATATTTGCGTTTTGGGGTTCTAGTGACATTTACAACCCAAGGAACCCTGTACAGGGAATTACAGCCTTGTAATTCTCAGTTGCCTATCATTTATTCTAGTAATGCACTGCTGTCTGCTCAATTTCCACTGTTTATGCCACATGTGACCTGCTGTCCAGTGAACTAGATATTGTTTTGACTCCAGTAAAATGATTTCAATGAAATGAACGTCATGATGTCATAAAGGAACTGTGCTATCACACACATAGACATTCCTATGTACCCACAAAAGAATATAGTTACTGTATTGACTTCTAAGATTATGAAAATGAAATTGTCATTCTCATGATGAACATTATGGTGACTGAGTGTAATGTGTTGGAATATGCCCTTAGTTTTGCATTAGGCTGATGCCATCCAAGTACTGCACAGAAAAGTACTTTGTGTGTATTCCCAAAACAGGCATCCCTGATTCTTTCCTTGTAAAAGTACAAGTCCAGTCTGTCCATATGTGTTCAGCTGTGCCATCTATAACCCAATTCAGCTGAAAAAGTAGACAACTGGCTGCTATGCCTGAATATTTATTATACTTAAGCATTTCATTTTTTAATTTATTATTGATGGCCATATGTTTTGTCGGATAGCACGAAGTAAGGTTAAAGTTTGTTCTGTTTCTCCCGAGTGTGAAGTTGGTTTACAAACTAAAATGCGATCAAGTCTGTCAGTCTTGAACAGCTGAATCATACTCTGAAAACGCTAATATATTTCAAAAATACAGAGCTGCTACTTTTTATATCTGAAACATTTTTTTTCTAGTTAAAAGATTTTCCACCAGGCAGGACTAACTGTGATGTGTGTAACAGTACTTCACCTAGAGGCTGACATATCTAGTTCTGTTTCCTTTCGTACCTCATCAGCATTTGATCTCACTGATCACGCATCGTGACTGACCAAGAAGAGCTTGACTGATTGATTAACTGACTGACTGATTAGCCATGCGGTCAGAGTGCTGGTGAGCTGTAAAAAGGAATAGCACTGGCCTCGGCATCTTCCAGAGGAATTGCTGTTCCAGATGACACTACTAGGTAGAGATGTGATGTGATATAAAATAAAAATCACAAACTGCAAAAAAAGTAAAATGGCAAATGTTTCTAAAATAAAAAGTAACTACTGTATGGACATCTTTTAAATGTACTAAAAAATTTTGGTCTGCTATTTGTGATAGCGCTAGCTCTTCAACATTACATTTTTTTTCTGAATGGAGTGTATTCAGTTACCACTCTAATGATAAAAAATTTAGTCCCATGATTTCTTACAAGTCACTGCCAGACCTCAGCAAACTTTCATCTTAATTGTACTTAAATTATGTAAAGCAAATACTCCACTGAACAGAGTGCAATATTTATTAAAAATTATGTAAGGAATGAGTGTTAGGCATGATAAAGGATCTGGTAATGCTTAGTGGTAAGCACCTTATGCTGGTGGATGTGCATGTGTTGTCATACTTACAAAAAAAATGTTTACACTTCTTGCTTTTGCTACCACCATTCTTTGTTATATAGTCTAAATAAACATCTCTCAGATTTGTTATTAGTGTACCTGCAAATGTGCTTGTTACAGTAAGAATACGGAAAATTGTATGGGAGATAACCCAACTCAAGACAAGGTATTGAATGTCTGCATGACAGATAAAGTGAAAGGGTATGTGACTATCTTAAGTTGAAAGATTGTAAAAAAATTGTGCAGAATTTTTACTTCAGGTAATTAAAGCTGATGTGCGATACATACCAAGATTTCACTGAGTTCAGTTATTAAAGGAATTCTTTTCCAATGTTCATACTCAAGCTTGTCAGAAATATTAGTAATAAGGGCTATGCAGTGTCTTGACTCAAGTTATGCTGTTTTTTGTCTTCATGGGTGAGTCATGAAAGTCCTGCCCCTCACAAGTGGACAACATGGTGTGTGTGTGTGTCACAGTACACAAAGATGCCAGTAGAAAGCTGTATTTTGATATGAGGCATAGCTGACTTCTAGATAATTATCTCAAGATCATCTGCAACACAAACATTTTATCTTCAAAATTCGAATCTAAATAAGCTGCCTGGGAACTACTCAACTGATTGCTTCAGGGTATCAGAAAGGAGCTACAGTATACAGCATCCTAAACAGAGCACTGAATTAAGATATGCACTTAAAGTCCTACAAAAATCTTCATTTGAAAGTTTTAGATTTGAAAATCTCTGGTACAAACTGGGAATACAGTGGCCTTCGTCAGAAGATGATGATCACTTGGCTATACTTTTATGATATTCAGTTTTGGAGAAAACCATGGTATTGTCATGGTCAAAATGATGCAAGTCATGAAAATCATAGTAAGTCAGGAAAAGTCATGGATGCATTTTGTGTTAACCAAATTACTTCTACTTGATATACTGTGTTTCTTTGTAAGGGCACATCAAAGCAAAGATTTTAATGTCTTAAAAATCCCATTTTTGGACTTGTCTAGTGTTGAGTGGCAGCTCATTGTGCCGCAATTTTGGAAAGAAGGGGCCCGATTTTAAAAGACCCCTTAGAGCGACACAAGTTTCATCACTCTGATGGTTGCATCAAACTCTGGGTGTACCAGGGACCCTGCACCAGATTTTAGAAAATTCAGGGTCTCTGTGCTGAACTCCATGGGTTTGCCGCAGGTCGCAAGATGCGCCAAACACTAGGCGTATCTGCAGGAATTGGCGCAGGTATCCAGGCTTCCCCAACCCAGCATAACACTAGATAGGCCTGAATGTTGGGGGTGGGAAGAAGAAAGATATTGCCAGGAGGGGCCCTGGAGGAGGCAGTGGGGGTGTCAGGGCACAGCTGGGCATCACCTGCAGTGGTGTGACCCCGGTGGGGTGCCATTGCAGTGTGTTGCAATAAAAGTATTTGCGGGGGGATCCAGTACACCACCAGGGATTCATGTGAGATCGGACTAGACAACCATGGCAGATATTACAGCACGGGCTCCCTGTTAAAAAAAAAAAAAAACCTCTTCTAGGATCGTGGATAGGTTGTTCTATTCACACTGATCAGCATATCCTTTCCTTTAAGAATCTTGCCAGAAGGTCTGAAAGCTGGCTCCTCCCTTACATGTAATCCCTGGTGGTGTACTGGACCCCCCCAAACTGTTCCCTTCTCTCCCCTGAGCATAATGAGGCAAGTGCCCTGGTCCTATAGCACCCCCCCAATCGCCAATCTCACTCCCCAAAAATGCAGCAGCAGTCACTGGTGCTCTAGTGGCCTTCCCCACCCCATAAGGCATTGCCAAGCCACCCTGCTCCCCCCATCCCTGCCCTGATCCTGCGAATAGCACAGCCCTTCACTCACCACCACGGCCAGCTGTGGAATGTAGTATGAAGGAGCGTGTATTGTTCTGCAGTTGGCTGTGGTAGTGAGTGGAGGGCTGTGCCAGTTGCAGCATTTGGGCAGGGAGGGGGGAAGCGGGATGGTTGGGTAATGCCTGATTTGGTGGGGAGGGTCCACTAGACCACCAGGAACAATTGCTGCATTTATTTTGTATTATTTTTTTATGCTCCTACCCCTGGCACCCTGCCGGCCACTCCTTCAGAGCACCATCGCCCACCATACCCCCACCTCGGCCGCCCGCACCACCATCTCCTGACCCTGTCTCGCAGCCTTATACGGGTAACCCGACCGTTCCCTGTGTCGGGAAGTTCCCTCTCCTCCGAGGGGGAAGTGCCATTAGGCAAATTGTGTTCCCCAGGATGCTGCCGCTGGGTTGGTCTTGGATCCTGACAATCCAGCTAACTACCAACCTGTCTCTAACCTTCCCTTTGTGGGGAAGGTTATTGAGAAGGTAGTTGCATTGCAACTGGATGATCACCTTGTAACCCACAATGTCTATGAAGCTCTTTAGTATGGTTTCAGGAAGAGGCATAGCACGGAGACTGCCCTTGTTCTGGTACTAAATGATCTCCTGATGGCGAGAGATCAAAAGGTTCATACCATCTTGGTCCTTCTTGATCTCTCAGCAGCCTTTGACACTGTGGACCATGGGGGTGCTTTTGGAGACCCTGCGGTTTCTCTGTGGACTGTTAGGTACAGTTCACGAATGGTTTCGATCTTTCCTCTTAGGCAGGGTTCAGAGGGTTGCCACTGGAATTTATTCCTCTGATGCCCTCCCCCTGTCCTGCGGCGTACCGCAGGGCTCCATATTGGCACCCATGTTGTTTGCGGTGTATATGCTGCCATTGGGAGATATCATCAGGCGATACGGCTTGAGTTTTCACTGCTATACAGATGACACTTCACTGTATATGTCCTTTGTGCCCGGACAGGTTGATGTGGTCTCTGTGCTAAATAATTGCATCTCAGAGATCAAAGACTGGATGAGCTCCAGTTGGCTGAGACTGAATCCGGATAAGAGTGAGGTGTTGGTTGTGGACCTAGGTCACCTGGGGGTGGGTTTGGGGGCTGGGCACGTGTCGGGCCTGTGGCTTGATGGTGTCCAGCTCACTACCTCAGATCAGGTGCAGAACCTGGGCGTTATTTTTGATGACAGCTTGACCATGAAATCTCAGGTGTCAGCTGTGGTTAAATCCTCATTTTACAATCTGAGGAATATCGCTCGGGTGAAACACCTAGTTCTGCCAGGCAACCTTCCAACATTGGTCCATGCTTTCATTACTACCCGTCTTGACTACTGCAATGCCCTCTACCTAAGGCTGTCTGGGGTTGATATCCATCACTTGCAGCTGGTGCAGAAAGCTGCAGCCAGGCTGTTGACTGGTACCTCTAGGTCCGGTCACATAATGCCTGTGCTGTGTGGACTGCACTAGCTGCCGGTTCAGTGGTGGATCACCTATAAGGTAGGCTCGCTTAACTTTAAACCCCTACCCAAACAGGGACCTGACCATCTGAAAGATCTCCTGACTCCCTACTCCCTCAATCGTCCCCTCCGATCTGCCGGTGAGGGATTGCTAGAGATTCTCAGGGTTCGTCTTAAAACATCTGGAGCTCGTGCTTTTTCATTTGCGGCACCAACCCTGTGGAATTCTCTACCTCATCGGTTAGGAGAATGCCTGACTGTCAGTAGTTTTAAATCCTTGTTAAAAACGTATTTATTTTCACTGGCTTTCCCAAACTGATTTTAAATTTATACTGCTGTTTGTATATTTATAGTTTATACTTTGTACAGCGCCTTGACATTAAAAGGCGCTATATAAATAAAGATTTTCTTTCTTGCTTGTTTGCTTGGTCTGGGCTGCCCGGGGCTTCATGACGGTGCAGGCTGGGCGCTCGACATCCGGCCAGCAGGGAGCCAAATTTTCCATTTTCTTGGCCCGCCCCACGTACTGGCCATAAGGATGGCATCCTGAGGTAGGGACGTGCAGGAGGATGCATTGAGGCCTCTCACCCTCTAAGCTCATCCACCTGCAGGAGCCCAAGCTCATCCCCCTCCGGAGGGAAGCGTCCGATGGATGCTTGTGACACCCTTCCCTGACAGTCTCTGCTCCTGGTACCCAGGCTTGGGGTCAAACCCAGGTCACCAGCATGCTGAGCAAACCCCTTCGCTCAGCGCCACAGAGCTGGCTTTCCGCATTTTTTGGGGGGTGAGATCAGCGATCAGGCGGGTGCTATAGGACCGGGGCACTTGTTTCATTATACTGGGAATTGGTGACGAGGGGGTCCACTACACCACTAAGGATTACATGTAAACATCAGGGATCGGGGGAGCACTAGACCACCATGGCAGATATTAGAGTATGGGCTCTTTGTTAAAAAAAATACTTTTCTAGGATCGTGGATATGTTGTTCTATCCACACTGATCGGCATGTCCTTTCCCTTTGAGAATCTTGCTGGGAGGTCAGAAAGCTGGCTCCTCCCACCTACCTGGGTTGTATATCCCTCGGCTCCACCCCTTGACACCAGATCTTCCTTTCTGCTGGAAGATTCAGGTTCCCTCCTTATCGCTCACGCATTACAGCAGGCCCTGAAGAACAAATCTTCGGATTTACCTAAAATCAAACTCGTTCGAGTTTCTCCACATTACTTCGTGATTACGACCATGATGGAGGACAAGTCCTCACCTGGTTTCTGTCACTGCCCGTGTGGGCAAAAAATATCTTGAGCCGACCCACATGCCTCATGCGTCTATTGCCTGGGTTATGCCCATGACACCCAGGTCTGCGATTTTTGTTGCGTGTTCCACCCCAATGTCTTGGACAATCGTCTTGCACGATTTCAGTCAGGCACACTGGAGAAATGGAACCTGCTGGTCAAATCAAAAGAGGCCCATTGGGCGGTCTCCACAGCTGCGGGATCCGCTGAACAACTGGAGCAGATGAAGGCTTTCGAAGAAGAGGTGGCATGGGTCGCTGATCGGTCCTCTTCCTTGTCGGTCTTCATCCCACTCAATTTGGCTCCACCTTTTCAGGCTCCTTCAAGGAGATGTGCCAGTCTCTCCCCACCAAAGGGGAGGGTCCTTTGGGTGCACACATCTCTTGCTCCCGTAAAAAGGACAAGGAGTCAAAAGAAGGATCGTCTCGTCAGTGACATTCTTGGGATTGTGAGAGATCTTGGTCCCAGGAATCTGCTGTCTCGACTTCGGTCAAGATTGCGGCCTCGGCTGCTGGCTTCACGGTACCCCCATCAGGCCAGCCAGCTCAGATGCGGGACGACAACCCGGTTGAGATTGTGCTTGACCCCATCAACCCATTGTCACTCGATGAGGCTGACAATTCCTTATTCTGGACTCCGGTCCTGACCGGACCCACTGAAGAGGAGACCCAGCCTGCTGGGAACCTCTTTACAGTCCCAGTCCCCGACCTGGAAGAGCCGCGGTTTTCCCCAGCTCCTGAGCAACCCAGTCGGTCTCCCACCCCCCCCCGCGATGGTCCAGGTCGAGGTCTCGGACTCCTTTGACTGATAGGGTTAAGAAATCACACAAGAGCTCCAAAAAGTGGCGCCTCAGCCATTCTTCCTCATCCTCCTCGGAAGAGGAGAGGCTTCGATGTAGGCTGCGTCGATGCTACAAGGGCTTGACGTGGCAGCAGCTGATTATAATTGGCCCAAAGTAGACTCCAGCTTCCACCCCAGCCATCATGTGGTTGTCACCCTTCAGGCTGATGCCGACTCCCAAGTAGCCGGTCGATACCGCCCTTCCACCTGCGGAGCCAGTTAAGACCCTTCCGGCTTGGCCAAAACTGGCCTCTCCACTGATTCGGTTGGAACCACCACCCAACAGCCTACCTCCAGGGTTCCTTCCAAGGAGTCTTGGCCCGTCAAGGGCCTTCCACATAGGCTGCCTGTCACCTTCACTCCAGACCATTCCAGGTGGGTCGAAGGAGACACAGGTGACCGGCCGATCTACCTGGAGTCTGAGGACTCAGACTTGCATTCCCGTCCCTTGGACGAAGAATCCATTGGGAGTCTCTCGATGGAGGAATGTCCCACGTCCTTCATGGGCATCCTCCGTCTCATCTCCGAATCTACGGGGATGCATTTGGAGCCCGTTCAGAAGCGGGCCAAATATCCCCTCACTGATATCCTCAAATGAGGGTATTCTAACCCCAGTAATGCTCAGGATATTCATCACTTTATGCAGTAAGCCTGGAGGGTTGGACTGCCCGGAGAGATGGAACACATGCAAATGAGTAGAATTCTTTGCACATGAGCATCTTTCAAATACTGCCTCTAACAACTATAGTGTTCTAACCTCTTCAGATTTTTCTCTCCACCTGAAAGTCTGGTCGCTCAGAGTTGTCGTCATCCTCTTTTGCGTGAAGACGATTCAAAAACCATAAAAAACCTAAGTATATGTCATTTCTTTTACTGCCTCTACTAACTGTCAGTATAAATCCTGTTTTTTGTTTAAATTAGTTAATTTTACCAGTTCCTCTCAGTTCAGTATAACCGTGAGGGAACCGGGTTATTTACTTCCGGAACCAACTGCAAAAAAAAAAAAAGTAACTGCATTAGCTCTTTTTTATTTAGCGGTTAGTGTTTTTTCTCTTTGGGCATTACCATGTCAGAGACACCTAAAAAGAAAACCGGAGAGCCCGGTTTTAAGAATTGTTTAAAATGTTGAGATGTGTTTGCTAAGACAGACAAGCACACCTTATGTGTGGCTTGTCTGGGGTTCGAACATCTGGACCAGGATTGTGAAATATGTAAAACTTTCCCAGATAAAACCTTTTAAAAATGCCTTGGAAGGCTCAATAAAAGATTTCCTATGGGTCCCTCAGGCTCTGACCAGCCGACACCCCAATCTGCTGTGGTTGAACCTACAAGTTTACTTACCCCTGTCCCTGATATGGATGAAAAAGGGGCAAAAAGAGGTAAAGAACCATCTGACTCCCCGGTTCCCTCAAAGAAACTGAAGAAAGTGAAACATGCAGAACCCTCTCCTGCTAAACCAGGGACTTCTGCACAAGAGCCTGCTTTGCCCTCGGCTCAAGAGATAGCCCAGACTTTTAAAATTATCCAGGCACTACAAAACATTATCCCCAGCAGCCTGCCCCCCCGGGTCCCCAGACTAGCAGTGATATGTTGCCCTTCTTGCCAGTGGAGCAATTATTTGAGGAGGAGGAGGATCCTTTTGAGGAGGATGAACCAATTCCTCCAGAGGTGTCCCCTGAGCAGGACTTTGGTTCTTCCCCCAGGGTGTCCGAGGATTATTCCTCACATTTTACATTTGTGAGGAGAATGACAGATGCTCTGGACATTGCTACCACAGAGCAGATTGAGGATGAGGAAGAAATTGAATACTTAAATATGATGGGTTTAACACCCACAACAGCTCTCCTTCTGCTAGGTTATACATTTTTTAAAAAGGACACCCTAAAACTTCTGCAGATCCTTAATTCTGTTCCTCCTATTGATAGGAGAATAGATAAAAAATATCAGTTGGATAGTTAGGGAGCTGATTTCCTTTTCTCCCATCCATCCCATCAAGGGGTAGTACAGCAGGCAGCCTATGACAAAGCCAGAGTTCCCCTGTCCTCCCACTCTCCGGACAAGGACTCCAGAAAAATAGTATGGCCAAAAAAAGGCTATTTGTCAGCTTCTTTGGCCATGAGACAGGCTACCTTTCAAGCTTATGCTGCCCGGTATCAAAAATCCCTGTGGCAGTCGGTACTGGATATTTCCTTGAAAGCCCCCTCACACTTGTCTGAAGACCTGGCTGAAACTGCCTGGTTTGGGCTGGAGGCGGCTAAGTACCAGTTCCAGATGGCTGCTGATTCAAATGATACTGCAGCCAGATGGATGGCTAACACTGTGGCACAGAGGCTCAGGGCCACGAACCCTACTCAGGATACTCAATCCAAGGCCCTGGATTTTCCTTTAGAAGGAAATTCCCTTTTTGGAGAATCCACTGTTGCCTATATGAAGAAAGTGGGTGAATATAAGGCCACTTATAGAAGCAACTCTGCTAAAGCGAGAGCTTCTTCTTCCACTAGGCCCTATGGAAGGGGGAGGGGCAGAGGAAGGTCTTTTATTTTTACCAGCCAGTAGCTGTACCCCAGTACCAGCAGTATCCACAGCAGGGATACTCTAGGAGTAGGGGTAGAAGGGGCTCCAGGAGGGGCTCTCAGGCCCAACCTCAGCCCCAAAGCAAAATCCCTGAGGCTCAGGCTGCCTCCTACCTTCCTGTCGGAGGCAGACTCTCCCACTTCCTCCAGGCTTGGCTAAGCATCACCACAGACCAGTGGGTTCTGGAGGTAGTGGGTCAGGGTCTGTCTCTGGATTTCAAATCTTTTCCTCCACAAAAGACCAGGGTTTACTGCTCACCTCCTCTAGCAGAGAGAACACTACTAGAAGCAGAAGTTCAGAAATTGTTACAGCTCAATGCAGTGGAATCAGTTCCTACCACCCTGAAAGGGAAGAGATTTTTACTCCAGATACTTCCTAACAACAAAGAAAAGTGGGGCGTGGCGGCCAATATTGGATCTCGGAGCTTTAAATAAGCATCTGAAAAAAACAAAGTTCAAAATGGTAACTTTGGCTCGAATATTGCCAACAATCCAGAAAGGGGACTGGCTGGCAGCACTGGATTTGAAAGACTCCTATTTCCACATCCCCATAAAGGAATCATACAGAAAATATCTCAGATTCAGGCTTCCTTCGGGTCATTACCAGTTTTCAACTCTTCCCTTTGGCCTCTTCTCAGCAGTAGCGGCTCTAGCCACAAATGGTAACCAGGGCACAGCTGGGGCACAACCGATGGCAGCCAGGGCACTGATATATTATTACTATGGGGGAGGTTCTGCATCATATGGGGCACCAACCAGGGCACAGCATTTTTTTACCAGGGCACGTGCCCTGGCGGGCCCTGGTGTAGAGCCGCCACTGCTCTCAGCACCAAGGGTATTTACAAAATGCCTAGTAGCTGTGGTGGTATATCTTTGAAGACAGGGAGTGGCTGTCTTCCCATACCTGGATGACTGGTTTGTGGTGGGCAAGTCACCAGTCCAAGTAAGGAATTCCCTAAGAATAGCCCAGCACCTCTTGGAGTCCCTGGGGTTCATGATAAACCAAAAGAAATCTGTTCTAACTCCTGCTCAAATTTTGCAGTTCATAGGGGCAGAAATCAACACACTTCAGGGCAGAGCCTTTTTACCCTTAGACAGGGTGCAAAGTCTTTAGCCAATAGCAAATTCCCTCAGTCTGCACAAGTCAAAAACTGCAAGGCAGTTTCTGCAGCTACTAGGTCATATGGCTGCATCCACAGGCACAGTGCAGGGATCCAGGTTTCATATGAGGGACGTCCAGTTTCACCTCAGGACTCACTGGAGTCAAAAGAGAGATCCTTTTTCAAAGCTTATTTCTGTGACAAGGGCACTATTAAGGACCCCCTTGTGGTGGAAGGAGGAATCCAATATAAAGCAAGGAGTTCCTTTTCAGAGAGAATCCCTCTCTGGGCCTCACAACAGGTGCATCCCTTTTGGGCTGGGGTGCCCACTTAGGAAAGCACACAACCCAGGGTACCTGGTGAGCAGCAGAGTCCCTTCAGCATATAAATTTACTGGAGCTCAAAGCAGTGCTCCTAGCCCTAAAGGCTTTCTCTTCACTGGTATTGGGCAGGGGGTACAGATCAGAACAGACAATACCACGACAATGTACTACATAAGCAAGGAGGCACCAGATCAGGCCTCCTTTGCACAGACTCTGGCGTACTCTTTGAAGGTATCCTTACAGGCAATCCATTTGCCAGGAAAGGACAATACCTTGGCAGATGCACTGAGTCACATCAACCAGGCCCATCATGAATGGACACTAAACAAGGAGGTGGTCCAAGTTATTTTCAGGAGGTGGGGCGCTCCAGAGACGGACTTGTTCGCATCCCACCAGAACCACCAGCTACCTCAGTATTGCTGCAGACCTCCAGCACAGGGCACAGTCCCTCTGGACGCCCTGGCTGTGGACTGGTCAGGAAGGCACCTGTATGCCTTTCCCCCATTCCCTCTGGTTTTCAGGGTGTTACTGAAGCTAAAATCTCTCTCAGCATCTCTGATCTTGGTAGCTCCAGGTTGGCCCAGGCAGCCATTGTACTCTCTTCTGCTCTCTATGTCTGTCAGCAAACCAATACAATTGCTTCTCAAGCAGAATCTCCTGACCACCAATCAGAGAACATTGTTGTACCCGAATCTCAAGTCCCTTCATCTCAAAGCATGAGGAGTTAAGAGTATTCAGATTTAAATCTTTCAGAAGCTGTCTTAAATATTTTTAAAGGTTATAGAAAACCTTCTACAAAGAGAATTCATTCTTCCAAATGAAAAGATTTTCTCTCTGCTGTTCAAGTATGGACCTTATACCAAATAAGGCTGGAGTTTCACTTGTCTTATTTATTTATTTATTTAAGAGTTTTACCAGGAAAGCATACTGAGCGGGTTACCGCTCGATTCCAGATGCGTCCTGGGGGAACAATAAAGTGGAAACATAATCATAAGAACAAAGAAGAGTGTACAAGAATGCTATTACATTTAAATACAATAGTGGAAGATTGTACACGTTAAGACTATCTCACTCATTTGCAGTCACAGAGTTTGCAGCCCAGTTCCCTAAAAGTTCATCTAGAAGCAGTATCTGCCTATCTTTCTGTGGGGACAAAGGTGTCAGTAGCATCAGACAACATTTTTAAAAGATTTTTTAAGGGGTTGATGCATTTGCACCCACCTCACAGAGCACCAGTGCCTGCTTGGGATCTGAACGTGTGTACAGCCAAGCTCATGGGTCCTCCTTTTGAGCCCATGGCTACTGCCCATCTGAAATATGTTACTTGAAAAACAGTTTTTTTAGTAGCTATTACTTCTGCAAGAAGAATTAGCTAGCTCCAGGCTGCCTGCATTGACAAGACTACATCTCATTTGACAGAGATAAAGTAGTCCTCAGAACAGTTTCTTCCTAAAGTGGTTTCAGACTTTTATCTGAACCAGTCAATCACTTTACTTGTCTTTTTCACAGAACATACCAGTTCTGGTGAAAGAAGGCTCCATAGTCTGGATGTAAAAAGGGCTATCAGCTATTACATGACAGCCACTAAAGACCATAGAAAGGATAGAAAACAACAATTCCTTACATATGGGGACGTAGAAAAGGGTAAACCAGCCTCGAAAAGATCCATTTCTCGATGGATAGTCCAGTGTATTCAATTCTGCTACACTAAAACAGGTAAAGAGCCTCCAACCGGGTTGAGGGTGCATTCTACAAGAGGAACTGCTGCCACCCTTGCAGCTGCCAGGGAGGTTCCCTTGGTGAATATTTGCAAAGCAGCTACCTGGAAAACAGTATACACCGTTACAAAGCATTATAACCTAGTCCAGAAGTGATGCTAGGTTCGGCACAGCAGTCCAGCAGAGCTTGTTTCCAAAACAAGTTCTGTGCCCACCTCCAGTGGGCTTGGTAGTCTGCATAAAGTTATTAATATCCTGAGCATTACTGGGGTTAAAAGAAAAAATTACTTACCATAGTAATCTTTCTTCCCAGTGATGCTCAGATATTCATAACTTCCCTCCCTTCCTCCCCTTCGAGAACTTCAGCCTCTGCACTCCGCATGCTGGTGCCACCAAGCCATGTAGTTTTGTTGCATATTCTCTGCTTTTAATCATTCTAAAATGGGTTTTTCAGTGTGTTCTCTTTTTAGAGTTTTCTTTGATGTGGTTTGGTCAAATGTTATTCTCCTCCATTTGTAGGTTTTCCTTTTAAAATTCCATGCTTTAATTAGGGGTAACCCCTTCTTTTTATAAAATGTTAAAGTTACATTAGTCTCCTAATGCCTAACTTCCAGGCTTCTCACAGATCTGAAGAGGTCAGAACACTACAGTTGGTAGAGGCAGTATTTGAAAGATGCTCCCGTGCAAATAATTCTACTCATTTGCATGTGTTCCATCTCTCTGGGCAGCCCAACCCTCCAGGCTTATTGCATAAAGTTATGAATATCTGAGCATCACTGCGAAGAAAGAAGATTACTATGGTAAGTAATTTTTTCTTCTCTGACAGAGGCCTTCCCTGTGGCCGAGGCCATTGTTGGCCCAGCCTTGGAGCTGTGGCAGCACCCAGCCTGCACCCTCAGCCCAGATGGCCCGCAAATATGCGGTTCCCATCGACTCCCTCTCAGGATTCACAGAACACCCCTTGACTGAGGGGCTGGTGACTGAATGTGTGTTTCGGCGCTCGGGTAATTCAGGAGACACCGATAGGCCCCCGGACAAAGAGTCAAAAAAACTGGACCATTCGGCTCGGAAAGTCTATGCTGCTTCTTTGCTTAGCCTTCATCAGGCAAGCTCGGCCATCATCATGGCACAGTTTCTCCATGCCCTCTTTGGGCTCTCTGGATGAGGTTCTTCCTCATCTCCCTGCAGGCGTCCAAACCACGGTCAAGCAGGTCTGTGACCAGGGTTAGGCGGTCACCAAACAGCAACTCCAAACAGCTGACATTGGGGACTATTGTGCCCACTCAGTGGCGGCCGCAGTTGCCATGCACTGCAGGGCCTGGCTGAGGATTTCGACCTTCACATTGGACACTCAGCACAAGTTGATGGATGTTGTCTTCCTGGGCATCGATCTTTTCGGTCCAGGAGTGGATGATCACCTTCAGCAAACAGAAAAGTCCAATGCCACCTTGGACTCTGTGACTTCTGCCCAGAAGGAATCCCAGGGTTCCAAAAGGCAGAAAAGAAAGCCCTTTTGGCCTTCTGCCCTTGCGACCAAACAGCTTCACTTTCAGTCGGGGCAGCAACAGCAGCAGGCTGAACCTTGGCACCTCGACCCAAGCCGGGATCCTCGGCAGCCCATAAGCCCGGAGGGAAAGGTCCCAGTGGTCCCCAAGCTGGGATCTTCCTCCTCCAAGCCTGCACAGTGATGGGATGACCTGTTACACCCACTCTGGGTCCTCCTGTGGGGAGCTAGCTTCACCAGTTCCTTTCCACCTGGTCTGCTGTCTCAACAGATGGGTGGGTCTTGGAAGTGGTTGGCCAGGGACTGCCTCTGGAGTTTGAGCAGTACCCACCAAGCCAGGCCCGTGCCCCACGGGACGAAACGGTTTCCGTGCACACTCAGTTGGCTCTTCAAGACAACATTGCCCAACTCCTCCACAAGGAGGCAGTGGCCAGAGTTGTGGATGCCTGTCAACCCAGGGTTCATTTCCAGGTACTTTCTGGTCCCGAAAAGGATGGGGGGCTGGTGCCCCATTCTAGAGCTGCACGACCTAAACCAGTTTCTCAGGTCTTGTACATTCAGGATGGTAACTCTGTCTCAGATCAAAGCAGACACTGAAGGAGCTGTAATTTCTTAAGGAGGAGTGGGAGTGGCGTCGGAGCAGAAGATTCCCGGCAGCTCGGACTTGGACAGGACTTGTAGGAGCGCATTGGAGGTGGGTGTAGACGGTGGCTTCATCGGCAGCAGGAGAGGCGTTGGTGCAGGATTGCCCAGCGGCTGCAGTTGGTGGCAGTCCAGGGGGAGGAAGAGGACAGCCAATCAGGAGCCAGGGCATGAAATTTGGACTCGCGGCTGGGGATATAAGGGACAGACCCAGCCACACTTCCAAAAGCAGACACTGAAGGAGCTGTAATTTCTTCTGGAGGAGTGAGAGTGACGTCAGAGCAGAAGATTCCCGGCGGCTTCAACTTGGGCAGGCATGGGCTTGTAGGAGCGCATCGGAGGTGGGTGGAGATGGTGGCTGCATCGGCAGCAGGAGAGGCATTGGAGTGGGATTGCCTGGCAGCTGAGGTCAGCGGCAGGCCAGGGGGAGGAAGAGGACAGCCAATCAGGAGCCAGGGTGCGAAATTTGGACTTGCAGCTGGGGATATAAGGGACAGGACCAGCCGCACTTCTGAAAGCAGACACTGAAGAAGCTGGAATTTCTTCTCACACCACCCACCTTGGCCCCAACCTCTATTAAATGGGCAGTGGGGGTGGAGCCAAGGGGGAGGAGTGGCCTGACTTAGGAGGATTTTAAAGAACATGGATAGAGGTTTTAAAGAACATTGAGCTGATTAAGCAAGTGTACTTGTTAGAGCAGCTGTGACAGGGGAGCTGCTGTGGTGCAGATCATTGGTGTGGGGTCAGTGGTGGCTTTTGTGCAAACCATTAGGTTGGGTCACTGTAACAAAGGGTACAGGAAACAAAGGTTGACTTGATCAGGTGGAGGGCACTGAAACACGGATCATTAGGGAACCTTGTTTTTGTTATGCTGTGATGGCTGGGAGACAGGGAAAGTATGTATTCAGGTGGGAAATTGCTAGATAAGTGTTATTGAAAGAGAAGGGGGGGCTTGACAAAAGATGCATGATAGAATGAGTAAGGGACCTCAAGTTGCTAGAGCTGGCATCTTTGGGAGGGTGGTTGGATGCACAGGGTGTGGGCCGGCCATGGTACTAGACTGGGCTTGGAAATTTGGAGATTTCCCAGTGTGCCACCAACTGGCAAATCTCAGAGAGGAAGTGGAAGGAATTCAGAGACAGCTAGGAGAGTGGAAAAGGAGGGAGCACGGGAGTGCCTACAAAAATACACTGGGGGCTGAAACCTCAAGCACAAGGAGAGGAAATGGTGGTACTCTGGGGGAACAGGGGCATCCTAGCAGGAGGAGCCCAGATTGTGGGAGTGCCCATAAAACCAGGCAAGGAGGGGGTGTCAAAGGAGACCTGAGAGTGATGGATAGTACTGGAAGGGGCCCATGAGTAGCACGAGGGAGAGGGGACTCAGGATCTGCAAGAGTGGGACCTGGAAGGAATGTGCAGGAACAGCAAAGAAAGAGAGATGAGGAGACTGAGGGAACAAGCCAGGCAGCAAGTGGGGATGGGGGCTTTGGTAGGAAGAGAAGTGGAGCAGGGCCCAGAAAGGAAGCTCGGAGTACAAGGAACAGAAGGGAAAGCATTGGGGGGGACCAAATGGAGCAAGGCACATGGGTGGGTAGCACCATAGAAGAAGAAAAACAGGTTTTAGGTCAGGGAGATGAGCAGGATGGAGAGAGGGAAAATCGAAAAGATTCAGAAAAGGAAAGGGCTGCACAAAGGAACCAGAAAGGGGCCCAGGGAAGTGAACAAGTAGAGGATGGAGGGAGGACAGCTCAGGAGGTTTTGGGGGGGTAACAAGGGAAAGGATGAGGAAAAATTGGGGAAGAGGAGAACAACAGCAGTGAGGGGCGCCCAGGAGGAAAAAGGGAATAGAGACTTAATAGTGGGGGACTCTATTATAAAAGGAGTTACATGGGGGAGAAGGGGAGAGAGAGGGGAGAAAATATGAGTGGAGTGCCTGCCAGGTATGATGGCAGCCAAAGTTATGCATTGGATCCCCTCGAGGGGGAGGGAAATAGATGAGAGAACTCATCTGCTCTTCCACCTAGGCACAAACGACCTTGCAAGGAGCAGCGTGATGGAGGCGCAGGCAAGGTTTATGGCACTAGCTAGGTTCTGTAGTGGCTTGGACTTTAAATCTCTGTCCTTCTCGGAGGTGCTACCAGTACCAAGGGCCAGGACGGAGGTGAGGCAAAATATTGAGGAGTTCAATGATTGGCTTGCAGGTTGGTGTACCCAGAAGGGGTATGGTGTGATAGAAGATTGGGGTTCAACATGGAGTAATAAGAGCCTCTATGCCCTGGATAGGCTGCACCTAAATGGGAAGGGGAAAGCAGTGCTCAAATGCAAAATGGATGATTATGTTGACAGACACTGCTATTTAAACTAAACAAGGAGGGAAGGGCAGCGGAAAGTCCTGTTGATGAGGCAAGAGGCAGGGGGGGCAAAAAGACCTACCCACACAGCCAGAGGGTAAGGAGGCAAAACATATAGGGCAGGAGGAAAGAGAGGAGTGGAGGGTCATGTGTGCAAATGCCAGAAGTCTGGGCAGAAAGATCCCAGATCTAACAGCGAAAATGATGGAGGAGGGCCTTGACATAGTGGGGGTAATGGAAACATGGTGCCACCAGGAACAGAGATGGGAAATGGAGATACCAGGGTACAAATTGTTCAGGAGAGAGAGGGTGGAAAAGAGAGGGAGGTGCACTCTACGTAAAGGAGAGTATCAGGTCATCTGAATTGCAGGGGAAGTGGGGAGATGCCGAAGGACTCTGCGTCTCGTTGTCGGTGGGGAACGGGGAGACTGTCCATATGGGGGTGGTGTACAGACCTCCGGCACAGCAGGAATCAGTGGATAGAAGCATGGCTGACGAGTTTGTGAGAATGGCGGCAAAGGGGGAAGTGGTGCTTATGGGGACCTGAACTTACCAGACGTAGACTGGAGCACCCTTCCGGCTGCTTCAACCAACAGCAGGGAAATATTGGACTCCCTGCACTCCTAAATCAACTGGTCAGGGAGTCAGCCAGGGCAGGAGCTAGTCTTGATCTAGTTCTGACAAATGGGGATAGAGTAGGAGATGTATCGGTGGGAGAACATCTTGGTACGAGTGACCACAACATGGTCAGGTTTAGAATAAGGAACATTGCAGAGGTTCACCGGTCTAGGTTAAAGGTGCTGGATTTCAAGAGGGCAAACTTCAGGAAAATGGGGGAAATAGTGGAGAGGGCTTTGCAAAGGGTGGAGGATTTGACAGAAATTGAGGCAATGTGGGGGAGGATAAAAGAAGCTATTGTAGGGGCCACTGACATATGTGCCAAAAGAGCAAGTAAAAATAAGAGGAGGAGGAAACCTCTGTGGTATACTAGGGAAGTAGCAAAAAAGGTAAGGACTAAAAGGAAAGCTTTCAGGAAATTCAAGAAAACACAGGCGGAAGTGGACTGGGTAAAATACCAGGCAAGCCAGAGAGAAGCCGGGGTAGAGGTAAGGAGGGTAAAGGCACAGACAGAGGAGCGAGTAGCTAGAGGAGTCAAAAAAGGGGATAAGACTTTCTTCCGGTATGTAAATGAAAAGAGGAAGACTGGGCAGGGGATACTCCAACTAAAAACAAATGAAGGGCAGATGCTACAAGAGGACAGAGAGAAAGCGGACTTGCTAAACAACTTTTTTTGCTCAGTGTTCAATAGGGAGGAAGAAGATGAAGGCAGCAGGGCAGGAAAAGAATGGCAGGTGAGGGGGAAGTGGAGATGAGGCCGTTTCTCATGGAGGAAATTTTGGGGGAACTAGGATGCATGAAGGTGGACAAGGCAATGGGGCCAGATGGGGTGCACCCAAGGGTGTTAAGGGAACTAAAGGAGATATTGGCAGTACCATTGACTGCACTCTTCAATCAGTCCCTAGAGACTAGGGTGGTGCTGGAAGGCTGGAGGCAGGCAAATGTCCCGCTGCATAAGGGGGGAGGGAGGGAGGAAGTGGGAAACTACAGGCCTGTGAGCTTGACCTTGGTGGTAGGAAAGCTCATGGAGAAACTAATAAAAGGCAGGATCACCAGCTACCTGGAGGAAAGTGGCCTGATAAATCCAAGGCAACATGGTTTTACCAGGGGCAGATCCTGTCAAACAAATTTGATAAGAGTTTTATGATGGGGTCACCAAGGAACTGGATCGGGGAGAGCGGTAGATATGGCTTATTTGGATTTCAGGACGGCGTTTGACTCCGTGCCCCAAGGGAGGCTGCCGTGTAAAATGGCAGGACTGGGGTAGAGGGTAGTTAAATGGGTGGGAAACTGGCTGGGGGACAGGAGGCAGAGGGTCATAATAAATGGGGTGGCATCTGGAGAGGGCAAGGTCACAAGTGGGGTCCCTCAGGGATCAGTGCTGGGGCCCCTATTCCATATATTTGTAGCAGACATTGGGGAGGGCCTTGAGGGAGGTGTGAGTATGTTTGGGGACGATATCAAAATCTACAATAGGGTGGACAAGCAGGAAGGGGTAAAACAGATGCAGAGGGATTTGGGGAGGCTTGAGGCATGGTCAAAGAGGTGGCAGCTTGGATTCAATACAGAAAAATGTAAAATCATGCATCTTGGCTACAGGAATTGGAGGGCAGAGTACTGTATGAGGGACAGAGATCTGCGGGTGACGGAACAGGAAAGGGACCTAGGCATCACTATATCAGGGGACCTGAAGGTGGAAAGACAGTGTGGGAGGGCAGTTTCAAGGGAGAGTGGAATGCTGGGATGCATCAGAAGAGGGATCACCAGTAGAAATAGGGAGGTTATAATACCCTTGTACACCCATCTAGTTAGACCGCATTTGAAGTACGGAGTCCAGTTCTGGAGGCCATACCTCAGGAAGGATGTGGGGAGGCTACAGCAGGTTCAGAGGAGAGCGACAAAGATGGTGAAAGGGTTAAGCCACCTATCCTATGAAGAAAGGTTGAGAGAGCTGAACATGTACTCCCTGGAACAGAGGACGGAGAGGGGGGACATGATCGAGACCTTCAAGTACCTTAAGGGTATAAACAGGGTGCCAGTGGGGAGCATCTTCCAGATGAAGGGAAATCAGAGGACGAGGGGGCATGGCCTGCAGGTGGAAGGGGGGGCAGTTCAAGGGTAACACTAGGAAATACTATTTCACAGAGAGAGTGGTGGAAAAGTGGAACAGACTCCCAGAGGTGGTCATTGGAGAAGAAACGGAGGGATTAAAAAGGGCATGGGACAACCACAAGGGAGTGTTGAGGGGGGCACAGGTCCAAGCAGATAGCTGGACAAATGGGCAGACTTGATGAGCCTTGTTTCGGCCCTTTTCTGCCATCACACTTCTATGAATTTATGAATCTCTCAAGCAGAACATGTGGTTCTGCTCACTGGATCTGCAGGATGCGGTCTTTCATGTCCCAATCCATCCGTCACACCAGAGGTTCCTCCGCTTCTGAACAGAGGAAGCCCTCTTTGAGTTCCAAGCCATGCCGTTTGGCCTTTCATCGGCCCCACAGGTCTTCACCAAATGCATTGCAGTGGTGGCAGCCCATCTTCAGTGTTGGGGGGGAGTCGTCAAGAGTGTAACCCTATCTCAACAATTGGCTCATAGCGGGTCCCTCCAAACAGGAGGTGGAGAGATCCAGGGATCTGGCTCTTTAGACCTGCATTGAACTTGGTCTTCTAGTCAACAAGACCAAGTCAGAACTCGTGCCCTTGCAGATGATCTGCTTCTGCGGGGCAGAGCTTGACTCTTGCCGAGCCAGAGCCTGGCTCCCGGCGGACAGGGTGGAGGTTCTATCCTCCTTTGCTTGATCATTTCTGGTTGAACACTTGCGCCCTGCCCGGGACTTACTGTGCCTTCTGGGTTACGTGGTGGCCTGCACCTCCATGGTCTGATGGGCCCGGTGGCATATGCGCCCCCTTCAATGGGAACTGGCCAGCCAGTGGATTCAGCGACACGGTCACTTCAACCAGCTGGTCACTGTGACCCAGAAGATGTGGGACACTCTGCAGTGGTGGACTGTCCTAGAACATCTGCAGGAGGGGATCCCATTTGTCTGCCCCGAGTCAACGGTTGTTCTAATGACCGATGCCTCTCTCACAGGCTGGGGTGCCCACATGGGGAATCACAGAATCCATGGTCTCTGGACCCCCGAGGAATCCCAATGTCATATCAGCCTGCTGGAGCTCTGAGCAGTTCGGCTGGTGCTGGCTACATTCGCTCTGTTCCTTCGGGATCAGGTGGTTCAGGTCCAGATGGACAACACCACGACCATGTACTACCTCAACAAACAGGGCAGCATGCAATCCCGGCCTCTGTGCAGGGAAGCACTCCATGTCTGGTCCCTCGTGAGCCGACTGGAGGCAGATCTCCTAGCCATTCATGTGGCAGGAGCCTCAAATCAGTTGGCAGACGCCCTCAGCCTTGTGGGCGAGGTGTCCCACGAGTGGTCTCTCCACCCAGAGGTAGTTCACAGTCTATTCTCCCTGTGGGGCACCCCTCAGGTGGACCTGTTTGCATTCAGGGAGAACACAAAGCTGAGGCTGTTTCATGCCCTGCCCCCCTCAACAGGGCTCACTGCGGGGGGGGGATACCTTCTCAAGGCCATGGACCCCAGGCCTCTTCTACGCCTCCCCTCCACTTCCCTTGGTTCACAAGGTGCTCCTCAGTGCCAGGAGAAACAAGGCACAGATGATCCTGGTAGCCCCAGACTGGCCCCACCAGTTCTGGTATCCAGATCTCCTCAGCTTCAGCACCAGGCTCCCGAGGTATCTTCCAGCACATCTGGACCTGCTCTCGATCAATCAGGGGAAGATATTCCATCCGGACCTTCAATCCCTGCACCTGACAGCCTGGTTCCTGAGCAGCTAGTGATCTTCCTGGACTAAGTCTCCATCACTCATTCATTCACACTAGTGGGATAGCGCGGGAGGTGCTAGGACCAAACGGGAGCCTAAAATTTTCAGAAGGGTCACTCCGAGACAGGACCACGCATGCGCAGCACCACGAGACTAGCTTGCGCCTGTGTAGGCTATCTCGGCGTCGACCCTCCAACTGCCTCAGTTCCTTTCCTCCCGCCATCAAGTGCGCTTGGATGTCGACGTCGCTCGTCTGCCGGAGTCTAAGTTTTCGTCTATACGACAGCAGCCTTTAACGTTTAATTTAATATTTTAAGTAATAATTTCTTATTTTACAAACAAGAAGATGATTATGAAGAAGAAGAAAACTAAATTCTTTCCTGCCATCAACGGAGTCGTCCTTAGACAGTAGCGATGACGGTAGGAGGACTTTGTTTGAAAGTTTTTATGGCAGAGGGGCTGTGTCTGGTCCGCCGCCCTTAATTAATGGGGGGGTCTGACTACTGACAGTCCTGTGCTCAGGGGGAGGACAGTCCTCCGAAGCACAAATCTAGCAGTTCCGGGGATCCAGCTTCGCTTAACCTCGAGCTCCTCTTCCTCGTTAGGGGAAGAAGAATCGGTGCCGCTCAAGGTTGCCCGTTGGTACATCTGCACAAGGATTGTTCGTCGGGAGGGGCGATGGGCCTGAACTGACTTTGGTGGGTTCCTCTTGGCCCCGCTCCTAATGGCTGCATTCTCGACTCTGAGCTCCATCTCTTTCCTTGTTGGAGCTCCGGTGGGCAGTTTCACCTCTGGACCGCTCCTATGGAGTAGGGGGTTTGACTTTCCAGCTTTTCCTGCCTCTGTTCCTGATTTTGGGACCTCCAGGCCTCGGAGCCGTTGGACCAGAGCCGGGTCAATTGGATCATGATGGGCGAAGTGCCCTCTTGGTGCCTTTGCCATCGTGTTGCCGACCTCGTGCTACCCCCTCTCCCTTTTCAATGCAGGCCCGCTCAGAGCTCACCTTTTTTCCCTTCCTCTCAGGTATTTCATTGCCATTTTCCTTGGGCGCCATGGTTTGGGCGCCTTGGTGACGCCATGCCTCGGGCCGTGGCTCAGTGCCTTGGTTGGTGCGAGCCTCAGTGCTTTGGTCAGTGCCGTGCCTCGGTGCCTTGGTCAGCGCCATGCCTTAGTTGGCGCTGTGAGGTCAGTGCCATCGCTCTGTGCGGTGCCGTGGATGCTCTTGTTGCTGCCGTTGGTTGTCGGCATCCACGGGCAGTGCCGAGCACCTGCGGGTGGTGCTGAGCACCCACAGGCGGCGCCATGCAACTGTATGGGTGCCGCAGGTACCCTGGTACTATTGGTGGCACCCACAGAGTGCTTATGGGTGTCAGGGGTGCCATGGGTGGTTCCAGGAGCACCCATGGAATTGCCGCAGATGTTGCCGTGACTGCCATGGGTGCCATGGGTGTCTGAGGTGCCGTGGCACTGGGGGACACCCATGGGTGCTGTGGATGGCTCCACAGGCACCCATGGGTGCCACTGGTGCCCTCGGGTGCCATTCTTGCCATGGGTACCATGGTGCCATGGTACCATGGGTGTCAGGGGTGCCCTCGGGTGCCATTGCTACATGGGTGCTGGGGGTGCCTGCGGGTACTGCCATGGCTGCCCTCGGATATCGTCCAGGTTGGCATAAGCACTGCTTGGTGCCCTCCTGTGCCACGAGTGATGCTAGTGCCGCACGGGTGCTAGTAGGTGCTGTATGGCAAAATTAGTGACACATTTTTCTTTTCGGACTTCCTTTCCACAGAACTTGTAGCGGGATATTTATTGCAGCATGAACTCCAGTTCTGCGGATTATTTTTTCCATACATCTTAGTGAGTGGCAGTCTATGTGGGATCTTGTGTCATCCAGCAGTTTTCTGCTGTACTTCTCTGCCAGCGGAATCTCATTCTGCTCAGCACTTTCTCAGCTCCCTCCGTGGTACCAAGCTCCTCGACATCCTTCCTGATGGCGGAGTCTCTAGTGGCTCTGACCTAGACCTCTTTTGGAGGTCCTTCTAGGGTAGAAGTGCATCTAGATGGGTCTTTCCCTGTCCTTCTGGTCAGTAATACAGCGGACGACTCATTTTATATACTGAAGGGCACATCCTCTCTATCATCAGAGTCCGTGATGGAAAATCTTTTTAGTAGTTCCTCAGTAATGGGGTCCACTATAGTACTGTGTCTGTGGACCATACACTTCTGCGTCTAGACTTTTTCAGTTGTCAAGACAGTTACACTCTGTGGAACATTCTAATTTAATAGTTGGGAGCCGCTCTGGCTCTTTTGCTCCTTTGATAGGGGTATATAGCCTCCTTGTGATATTGCCCCATCGGTGGCTTCTTTGGCACAGGTGGTTAACATCTCTCCAGCTGTGATTATTAGTCCGGTCATGATTTCAGTATGGACGCTCAGGCTCCTTCTGCACTCAGATGGAGAATATCTTTGTCATTTTGTATCAAGACAATCCTTGCGAAATAGCAGCCTGAAACCCTTGTTACGCTCGGACTAAAAAAAAAAAAAAAATGTTTTATCACAGCACAGGGCCTAGCCAAAATTACCCGATATCCCCCTTTTTGGATCTGGTCAGGTTCTGCCTCAGCCCCTGAGGCGATCGTCTCCAGAGTATGGTAAAGAGTACCTGATTTCTTCTTCCCCTAGGGGGAGTCTGATCCGGCGGCGGTATGGGTCATCTCTTTCTCTAAGAGCAATTTTCTCATTCAGAGACATTTCCTAGACCTAGGCGACTGCCCAGTCTGTTAATTCTACTTTCTTTTTATTAGGCTTTCTTCTCTTGAGCAGAGCCTTGCAGCAGCGGCAGCGACTCTCCACCGAGTCGGAACTCAGGTTCCTATTTCCTTGCTTGCTTAACTTAACAGGTGATTTTCTCCTTCTTGACGGAAGGTCAAGTACTGTAGGTCTTTTTTTCTGAGGTAGCTTCTCAGATATTCACACCTTCGGTTCCTGCTCACTGGTCCATGCCAGTCGTTCACGAAGCTATCTTCTTCAAGTGCGTGATGGAGTTATGATGTTTGTTTTTCAGCAAACTATAATCCTTTCCTACTCCCTTCAGGGAGGCCAGAGTGGGTAGTGCCTCACCGCATGGAGTCACTGCCTCTTTCAGTCACTTCAACAAATGAATTAGCCCTAACTTGGTCCTGCTGTGTCCCTCCTCGACGCACATCTGCCTCTATTTGCCTTAGAAATCCAGCCCCTGTTTTTTTCTGTCGGAATGTTTTTTTCCACCATGGACACGTCCTCCTGTACACTTTTTTCTTTCTTCCCTGAGTTCAGAGACTGCTACTACAGTTGTACACACAGGGGCAGGATGATTCCTTTGGAATATGCAGTGGGTAGGATCTAGTTCTACTAGACCACCATGAGAGGCTTCTAAGTCGTTCTTGGCCTTCCATCAGGAAGGTTCCTGTGACTAAGTGGAGACCATTCTCCTTGATGGGCTAACCCCAACGGGACCCCCTGGCTCACCAAGTAGGGGGTTCAAGTGTTCCTGGACCTGTTGTTTACAGGTTAGCCATACTTGATAGTGGGGATTTCCATCTGCACTTTCCGGTCTACCCTGAACCAGTAGACTTTACCTCCGACTCTTTCAGTTCCTGAGGTCCCTTTACGTTACATTAGTACATGTCCTTGACACTATTAATTTTGGTCCTAGACCAAATTGTGAGGCCAGGTTCTTGGCACTCTCCTAGAGTGGTTGCTGCTTCCTGGCAGACTTACATTTTGTGTCCATTGCAGTCGTCTGCAAAGCGGTGAGTTACAGCTCAAGTGCTTATCTTGTAGGCACTATGTTCTAGTTGCTCTTTACAAGACAGCTCTTTTTATTAGCAAGACAGTCCTTGGCTGTCCTTTCTGAGGGAACCCTATCTCGTACCACCCTACTCAGGGTTGTTGGTTTTAGCTCGGTACTCTCCCACTAGTGTGAATGAGTGATGGAGACTTAGTCCAGGAAGATATGGAAATTACGTACTTAGCATAATTATTGATCTTCTTGGACAGTCTCCATCACTCACTCACATGCCCACCCACCATCCCCTGGGTTCACTCATTTTCTTTCCTGGTCTTCATGGTCCTATGGTTCAGACTGTGAGGACATTATTCTTTGATCTTTCTTGCAAAGGCCATCTGGACCCTCTCAGGCCCAGAAACTCAGAATGAGTTATTCTCATTAGTTACGCTGCACCTCCTCAGTCAAAAAGGTACTGAGGCAGTTGGAGGGTCAACGCTGAGATAGCCTACACAGGTGCGAGCTAGTCTCGCAGTGCTGCGCATGCGTGGTCCTGTCTCGGCGCCTACCCTTCCGAAAATTTTAGGCTCCCCCTTGGTCCTAGCGCCTCCAGCGCTATCCCACTAGTGTGAATGAATGAATGATGGAGACTGTCCAAGAAGATCAATAATTACGGTAAGTACATAATTTCCATTTTCAGACTTTGGGTCTCTCTGATGATGTCCTCAATGTTATTGAGGCATCCAGTAAGGAATTGACCAGGAGGTGCTATGCCTTCAAATGGAAAAGATTCTCCATTTGGTGTCAGGGCCTGGACCCTTCATCCTGTCCAGTGGCTAGCATTCTCAACTACCTTTGGTCATTCTCCAAAGGGGGTCTTCGGTCTACGACCCTTAAGGTGCACCTGGCAGCCATCTCTGCCTACTGGGTGTGGGCCGGTCAGCAGACGGTAGCACAGGAGAAGGTGGTCTGGCATTTCTTTAAAGGCCTCGATCACATTTCCCCTCCGGTGTGTGAACCACCACCACCACGGGATCTGCTGCTGCTACTGGCAAAGCTCATGGGCAAGCCATTCGATCCAATGCACAGGTGAAAGATGTCACACCTGTGGTGGAAGACTACCTTCTTGGTGGCTGTCATATCAGCCAGAAGGATTGGGGAGCTCCAGACACTCTCTGTTGAGTCTCCCTATCTGGTCTTCCACAGGGCGAAGGTTGTCCTGCACCCCAACCTGCAGTTCCTTCTGAAGGTGGTGTGTTACACCCCAGAGGCTGAGTACAGGCTCCATATTTTGGACCTGAGACAGACTCTCTCTCTTGTTACAAGGAGCGTACAGCTGAAGTTTTGGGAGAGATTCATCAGCTGTTTGTCACCTACGCTGAAGCCACACCTGGCAGACCTGCAGCAAAGCAGGCGATTGGCAGATGGATAACATTCTGCATTGGTCTCTGCTACCGGCTTAATACATGGCACCATATTCCTATACTCAAACGAGTTTAAGGATGGGTGACTCAAGGAGCTCTATTAACAGGCTTCGACAACATTGAGTCCTTTTCAAGAAGCATCGGAGTGGAAGATATACCTTC
The DNA here is from genome assembly GCA_016271365.2 of Neoceratodus forsteri. Lineage (NCBI taxonomy): Eukaryota > Metazoa > Chordata > Ceratodontiformes > Ceratodontidae > Neoceratodus > Neoceratodus forsteri. The sequence continues at coordinate 1,819,364,542 of CM057449.1, read as the reverse complement.
ACCATAAGTCCTGCCTGACCACCTTTCAACAGTCATGTATGCTAAACATATATTATCTAGGAGACTTTCTTCATCGATGGAGGACAAATACCCCATTGACAGCAAGCATTTCTACATCATTTTCATCACATAACAGGCTACAGAGGCTTACACTATATTTCCATCGACGGATGCATAATCCCCATTGATGGAGGCCTCCAACAACACTCTACTGAGGCTTACACTATGTTCCCATCAACGGATGCATAATCCCCATCAACGGAGGCCTCCTACATACTTCTTATCGACAGGAGGTTCATTCCCTGTCGACGGAGGCCTCCTGCATACTTCTTGTCGACAGGAGGTTCATTCCCCATTGACTGAGGCCTCCTGCATTCTTCTCATTGACGGGAGGTTCATTCCCCATTGAGGGAGGCTTCCTGCATGATCCCCATTGATGGACCCTTCATCCACCATCAACAAAGACCTCCTTCATGATTTCTCATCGATGGAATATTCAACCACCATTGACGGAGGCTGCCTACATGATTCTCATCGACAGACCACTCATGCCCCTTTGACGGAGGCCTCCTACATACTTCTCATTAATGGGAGGTTCAATCCCTGTCAACGGAGGCCTCCTACATATTTCTTGTCGATGGGAGGTTCATTCCCCGTCGACGGAGGCCTCCTACATATTGCTCATTGATGGGAGGTTCATTCCCCATCGACGGAGGCCTCCTACATATTGCCCATTGATGGGAGGTTCATTCCCTGTCGTCGGAGGCCTATTACATATTTCTCATCGACGGGAGGTTCATTCCCCATCGACAGAGGCCTCCTCGAAGACTATCAACGGTAGCTTCATATAAGAACAAGTCTCTCTCATCAATGGACGTAACACCCCCCATCAACAAGGCACATTATCTTCATCTAATGTCGCTGAGACACATTCCACCATCAACAGGATATGTTCCCCTTCTTTCGTCATTGACGGCAGATGACCCACCCTCGATGGAGTATGATTTCTACTAATCATCATAGACGGCTTTCATTCCACCGTCTACGGGGCATAGTATTCCTTCTACACCATCAACGGGAATGATCCCACCATCAGTGGCCAACATTCCACCATCCACAGTCCATGCTTTACAATATATATATTATTAATGGCAATGGGTGTACCCCTTCGATGGATGTCTCCTGGCTGCCTCCTCTATCAATGAGGGTAGAGGGCTTTTGCACACCATTTATGGAGCAGAAAACCCTCCAGTCGATGCCGCCAATGTATACAACTACAAGGCTATTTATCAACAGAATATATGGCATACCCCTACTATTCAATAGGGCTTATTTCATCAACATCAATTTCATATTTTACTACAGTCAACATATCAGATTATTTGGTGTCCTCCACTTGGGACCCAGAACTGACTAATAATGCATCATACTATCTCCCTATGCCTTGCAGATAACCTCACCAATATTATAGAGGCACATCTCAGAGTGGAAGGTAACATGTTTATCATGTTCACATCTACATATTTAATAGAGGTATCACTGTTACAGGCCATTACGGTCACTTCTTCGGGATGCCTTTCGACCTGTTGTGCGCCGGACCCTTGTGTCCCTCCCACGAACAGAGCCTGCTGCTACTCGCATGCTGAGAAAAAAATCTATGTATCTTGATAATATTATAATATGGATCATAATATTCTTATCAAACTTCTACTGCTACATGCGGTCTTCACCTGGCCATAGATAAAGGCCACAGAAACAATGTTGAGTACGTACATATTATAAACTTTATAAACTCTGCAAGACTTACCAACTTTCTGATCCACGCTACTTGGACAACAAAATGTGTGCATGTCACAAACCTTATGACTTTTTCTCAGATTAACATGTTTGGAATCTCAAAGATGAGCTTTAATGGCTCATAATTTGCAATTATCCAGATCATTATTTAAACTTCTGCTCACCTGACAGCATAAATAAAGGGCCCCACCATACTAATATTTCAGGCTTACACCTAACAAGGCTGCAGGCCCTGGCATACTTGGGACCCCTTGCAAATGACATTACTAATGCACGATGGAACTGACTACATCACTCTGTTGCATTCTGGGTCTTTACCCTAAAATGGGTACAATATTGACTACAACAATACTACTGACTCTAAGAGCCACTGGATTCCATTATGAAATAGATGCATTGTTTCATTTCACAACATCATTGTTTGCTACTTATGTAGCCTATTCATTCCAAAATAGATACATTTCTCTAATGACCTAACAAGACATGGCAAAAAAAAACTGTACTAACTGTAGCACTACAAAATAATAACATTGGGTTCCTGTTCAAAACTCAGAACACAATAGGCTTTTACATGTACTGTGTTTTCCAGAGCATGCCACTGAGACCTACTAATTACTCCATTATATGGCTGAAGTTCTTGTGATATATTACAGTATCTGATATGCCATACCCTGATCGGGTTTACATCTGCTTAACTCATCTGACGATGCTTATTACTATCCAGTCTGACTTGTTTTTCAGTCATAATTCTATAATTAATGTTATAATGAAGTACTTACAGATACAATACAAAATTCTCTTTATATGCTGATATACTGCACTCAACACCTACCAGTCCTAAAACCACAGTATATGTATGGCAGAATGCCATATCTGGCTACCCCACTGCCATATAACTGTTTGGGAATCACCCAGAAGTAATGACTTACTGCAAGAGACCATTCAGTGGAAGATAGATCAGTTACGCAGACTTTTGCTGTAACAGTAGATCTTCTAGGAATGTCTCTTGCAGTAAGTAGCTTCCCTCCCTCCGACCCCCTGCCATTCTGTAACAGGGAAAATGATGTAGGGTCGGGAGGCTTTGGTACCTCGGTTCCCCTCGGTCCCTTGCCTTCACAAGCTGAATCTGGCGGGGAACTGAGACTACCAGGGACCACCCACTTTTATAGGCACAGCCCAGGAAGTGAGGTCATGTGGGTGGTCCCTAGTGTGGAGACTGCTGGAGAAAACTGCCGTGTGAGAGCACCACCTAAGGGAAACTCCCAGAAGTAACTGAAGTTACTGCAAGAGACATTCCTAGAAGATCTACTGTTGCGGCAAGTCTTTGTGTAACTGATCTTTCTAGGAGTGGTTTATGTTGTTCATCCACACCAACCCACCCAACCTCCTCGACTTCGACACACAACCCTCTGCTTCCTGTGGGCAAGATCTGGCATGAAGGGGTGAATCCGAAGGATATATCATCCGATTGGGTGGGAGGAGCCAGCTTTCAGACCTTCTGGCAAGATTCTTAAAGGGAAAGGACATGCCGATCAGTGTGGATGAACAACATATATCACTCCTAGAACTACTGTTACAGGTAAGTAACCTGTTTTTATTGCAACACACTGCAACAGCACCCTGCTAGGTACCATACCACTGCGGGTGATTCTCAACTATCCCTTGACACCCCAAATGACACCTCCTGCCCCCCTGTACTACCACACCCCACTGGTGCAACCCGCTTAGACCACCTCCTGGCTGTTCTAAGTGGTGACCCATCCTGTGTCCATTGTGGGACTTGAAAACTCCCCAAAAAAGGGGATGTTGCAGCCCCCCCCCCCATCATGGCATAAGCTCCCTTGCGACCTGGTGACTGGGTTGTTTGATGCAGCCCTGGCGTAAGGGGGCTTTGGCACAGCAGTGTCTAGATCAAACTCAGGCTGCTTGTGTCACCACATGCATCAAATTCTTTGGGCACAAGTCCCTTGCATCATCCCAAATCATTTGAAAATTGGGTCCAAGGTTTATACTATATGTGATCCCGTAATCATACTCCGGGGTTGAGGACCAAGCACACTGCTGATGTATAACACAAAATCATGGGTCTCTCATGGCAGACACCAAAACCAATTGTGTTTTAATGAGAGATGCTGCAAATTATGGTGTCATTGAACATGCAACAGTCATGGTGTTGCCATGGAAATTGACAAAAATCATAGATTCAGAAACATTTTGGGAAAAAAAATCATAGTATTCATAACTTCCATTACAAAGGTATGGTCACCTTCATTTTTTTTATTGTGTATTTATTTGGTAACCATTTAGGCCCAAAAGCAAACAGTGTCCACTTTCAAGGGAGACTGGGCATGAAACATAGTACATACATGATATGAACATGAACAAACAGCCATTAAGAAAATAGCAGTATTTAGATGTAGCAATTAGGTGAGCTTTAAGTAGTGGTTTGAAATTAGGCAGAGTCCTACACTGCAGTACGTTCATCGGCAGTTAATTCCAGAATCTTGCAGCAAGATAAGAGAACGTTTCTAGGGGCACGGGTACAGTTCACTATTCACACACTGACAGTTCCACCAGAAGTGCTGATTCATCAGATGTCTTCAATCTAAGTTTCTCCTACCACCAGGGCAATATATCCCTGACTCTACCCTGTGATGTCAGATCTTTCTTTCTTTCCACAGGAAGAACAGGTCATCTCCTTCACAGCTTTCACTTAAGAATTCGTTCACCATAGGCGAACCTTTACCTTCAAAATGTTTTGAACATTTTCATGCTATTCCTCTGTCCCTTCGACTCCACGGTATTATCGAAGATGGAGCAATGGAAGCTGGGGTTCAAGTTCTGTGTTCTGTGCTGGCAGAAGATGCAGGTCACCGACCCATGTGATGCATACCTGTACTGCCTGGGCAGGTAGCATGACATGGCCAGGTGCGGTTTCTGTCTCTCAGTGCTCCCGGAATCCTTAAAGGATCAGAAGCATCAGCTTGCCCTTGGATAGCCTTTGGAATGGGACCCAAAGGACTATCCTCAGGGTTGCACGAAGTCCTCAGTGGCTGTCCTGTCTGCTTTGTAGCTTGCAGCCTTTAAGGAAGTGGCAGCTGCTGCAGTGAGCACCGCCTCCATCTCAGCACTCTTCCCAGCTGGGACCAGCATCGGAGGGTCATTCACAGACTGCTGCCTGGACCACTGGCTGCTGGCCAGGCCATCCAAAGAGAATGTTGAGAGGTCCAGAGATTTACCTCTCCAGACCTGCCTAGGCTTGGGCCTCCTGATCAATGCAGACAAGTTTGAACTGGTATCAAAGTAGGTGGTCAAGGTCATTGGGGCAGAACTGCACTCCCTGCAGGCAAAGGCCTGCCTCCCTGTGGACCTGGTGTGCTCCTCTGCTTGGTAAACAAAGACTGGAGAACCAAGGGCCCAAAGGCAGCATCCCAATGAGACTCAAGGTCAATGCTTTAATGGGAAAATACGGTGTGTGCTGACTTTCAGGTGGCAGCTCTGCAGATTTCCTGGACAGGAATGTCCCTGGAAGCAGCCACTTAGGCAACAGTATGTCTGGTGGAATAAGTCCTAATCCCCACAGGAGGCTCCCTACCAGCCAACCTATAGCAGAGGTTGATGCAGGATGTGATCCACCTACCAATCGGCGTTTGCTTTGCTGCCGGTCTGCTGGGCACAACTACAGAGTATATTCCAAACAGCTGGTGAACCTCACCCCGAACTCCAGCCATGCACTCCTTATAATAAGAGAGTGCCCTCCACAGGTCCAGATTATGGAGCTTGGGAGGAAGGGCAGTCCTACCAGAAGCACAAAAGAGCAGGCCCATTCCCAATGCTGGTAATTTTCTCAGCACCACTTTGCCTCGAGTTCTTCCTCTTCCCTTTGGAAGGGAAGAAACTGTACCACTCAAGGTCACTCTCTGGGAGGTCTGCAATAAGACCCTCGGTCTCCTGGAGCTGCAGGCCTTCATAGGCTCCTTCAGCATTGCCGGAGGCATCTGATACTGGGATATTAAGGTCTTGGGCCTGGGCCCCCCTCAGTCTGTAAATGGGGACCCCAGTGGGCAGTTCCACCCTTGGGAAGCTCTTTGGTGCAGTCAGTTCAGCGTCAGGCTCATGTATCACTGCAAGCAAATCCAGTCCCTGTCACTTTGGGGTCAGTGGGACTGAAGCCTCGGCAGAGGGACCCTCAAGCCAAGCAGAGCATTTGGCCCTTATTGGTGACAGTGCCGCCAACTCCTGTCCCACTGGTCACACCCTCATCTTGTGTCACTTGGAGGGACTGGCTGGGTACCATTGCCAGTCACTTTGGTGTTGTCTGGGTCATTGGCCCTTGGTCTGGTTCCAGTATCCACACTGGGTTTTAGCCCTACATGGCTGGGCACTGATTCTGGTGCTGGTCGTGGTGCCATGTCAGTATCGTGTCAGTGCTGGGTCAGCCAAGGATCTCCTGGCACTGGATTCAGTCCTTGCTACATGTTTGGGACCTGGCCTACCTCCAGTTGTGGTGCTGGTCCTGATGCCAAGTTGGTGCCATGGACGGCACTGGGTGGCATCATGGATGACACCAGGCAGTGCCATAGACTGCACCAGGTGGCATCGTGGATGGCACTGGGTGGTGTCATGGATGGTGCAGGGTCAGCTGGGGATCTGGTGCCTCATTCAATCCTCTGTATGCTTTCAGGGCCTGGCCTGGCACCAGTTGCTGTGCTGGCCCTGATGCCAGGTAGGCACCATGGACGGCGCCAGGTCATGTAATGAATGGCACCAGGCAGCACTGGGTCAGCACCAGGTGAGGTGCTGGGGCCCCTCCTGGTGCTGGATTCAGTTCCGGTCTTAGCGTCACCTCTGCCACAGGACCCTTGTCCTTCAGGCTGGTATCAGAGTTGCCGGGGCTGTGTTTCTGGATTGCAGGGCCTGCTATCCACTCTGTCTTCACCACTCTCTCTGGGGAAGATGTACAGAGGGATGAGTCTGACCCCAACCTCATCTTCTCTGAGGGCAGCACGATGACTTCTTAGTCTGGACTCTTTGGACCCAGGCCCTACTGCTGCGCCTCAGGAGGATCTAACTTACAAGGCTTTGCTCAGAGACCTGCTTCTCCTCTTAATTCTAAACCTACAGCCATTGACCAGTGGTTAAATGTTTCTTCCATGCTGGTCAGTTTAGTTCCTCCTATTCAACCTGCATTTAAAACCCTGTCTGGTGTGGCATGGAGCAGGTCTGCTTCAGTACCATCTGTCAACAAATGGATTAACAACAACAAAAAATATGCTGCCCCAAGATTAACCGGGTCGTACCTGAAAATAGGCATATGTTTTGTCTAGTGTACTTACCTGGTCAACAAAAGCTAAATAAAATAAATAACAACAACAAAAAAATATGCTGCATCAGATAGTAATGCATACCAGCACAATTTTCATACATCCCAGCCACCTCGGATGCCTTTGATTCTTGTACTGGGGCAGCTTACCAGTTCAGAATCCTTCCCTTTGTGTTCTCTTCAGTGCCTCAAGTCTTTGCAAAGTGCCTTGCAGTACTCGGAGCACACCTGAGAAAATTAGAACTCCATGTTTACTCTTATCTGGACGATTGGCTGATAGCCAGTCATCCAGGCACGATACGAAACAAGAAGTGGCCATGGCCTGTCACTTCTTTACCACCATGGGAGTTCTGCTGAACCTAGAAGTCTCAGCTTCAGCCCTCACAGTGGTTGCTGTTCATTGGAGCTTTTCTGGATACAACTAAGGCTCAGCCTTCCTTCAGGAGAGCAGAATGCAGGTGATCCTGCAGGTAGCATGCTACATTATGGAGTACAAATCTGTTTAAGCCTACTCCATGCAACGCATGCTGGATCAGATACTCTCCTCAGTGTTTCAGTGCCCCTGGCATAGTTACATATGAGAGTATTCAACAGAAACTCAGTGGTCACAAGCATCATGTCCTCAGACCTACCCCTTCAGGTGATCAAGCCCCTGGTTCAGTCACGCACATGGTTGTCAGTAGAGGACAATCTCCTCCAGGGCTTCCCTTATCCCAACTGGAGACTCAGGTGACCCACACCACAGATGCCTCCCTGTTGGGGTGGGTTGCCCACTGTCAAGGCTTCCAAACACAAGGTGTCTGGGACCCATCAGAGACTCCTCTCTACATCAGCGTTGGAGATTGCAGTCAGCCTTCAGTGTTAAACTGCCCCAGAGAGATGGAATTTATGCAAATGATGGAACTCTCATTGGCTCATGCCAATTTCAAACTGCTGCCCCTAGTAATTGCTGCACTCTGAAGTGCTCAGATTAATTTCTCCACCTGCCAGTTCAGACGCCTCGGAGAGCTCTCCTCTACTTATTTGTTCACATTTAATTTCTTGATAAGTAATGCTTATTTACTTTTTATTTTATATAGCTGGCCCATTTAGGTTAGTTAGTTATTCGGGTGTTTTTTGTTCATTTTTTTGGTTCCTCACCGGTTCCACGGAACCACGAGGAACCATTATTTTGTGGGATTTTGATCTTAGAAAACACTTTATCAACGTTCTGGCTCTTTTCTGGATCCATATTGTTATTTAGTTTAAATTTTATTTTTTTTTACCCGCGGTTCCTTTTCCTGTCAGGAACTGAGTGACTCTCGGTTCCCGGTTTGTATAGGGAACATCGCTTTGGGTTTACTATTTAAATTTCAGTCAATTCTGGAACCGACCATTTGTTCGAACTTTGTTTTTTTTTCTGTGCCCCTGAAATCCATGTCAGAAGCACCCAAACAAAAGAAGTAGACAGGACAGACTGGATTCAAGAACTGCAGTAGCTGTGGCAAAATTGTAACTAATGCAGATAGGCACAATTTGTGCATTTTTTGTTTGGGACCCAGTCATATTTTTGCCAATTGTGAGATCTGCAAAATGTTTTGCCCTAAAACCTTAAAAGGTCTGTCAAAGCGTCCTCAGGGAGTGGTAACCACATGTGGTAAGCTTAATTTTTCTTTTATTAACAATTTTTTTCAGCAGGTCAGTGGAGTTGCCATGGGTACCAAGATGGGTCCCAGCTTTGCTAATCTGTTTGTGGGTTGGGTGGAGGAACGTTTTTTTCTCTCATTCACAGGGACTGTGCCTGAACTCTACAAACGATACATTGATGACTGTGTGGGGGGCCACCTCCTGCTCCAGGGAGACCCTCCAAGTCTTCCTTGACAAGTTTACCACGGCCCATCCTTCCCTTCAGTACACTGTTGAAGTATCCTCCTCTACACTGCCTTTTCTGGATATCCAGCTGTCAGTCCAGAACACTGGTCTGAAGACATCAGTCTATTACAAACCCACTGACTCTCACAGTTTCCTCCTCCACAGCTCCTTCCATCCTAAACATGTCAAGAATGGCCTGCCTTATTCACAGTTTCTTAGACTTCGCAGGTTATGCAGTGAAGAGGATGATTTTGCTGAGCAGACCCAAATAATGCATAGTTTTTTTTTTATCAACGGGATACCCTAAAAGCACAGTGGACAGAGCACTCTCCCGGGTCAGTAACATGCCCCGTAACCTTGACCCGGGATACTGTCACACAGGAACAATGATGAATTCCACTAGTTCTTCCTTTCCATCAGAGCACACCTTCTCTTCACAGGATCATCACTAGTAACTTTCCCATTTTGCAAACTGACCCTAACATTGGTGCTTCCTTTACAGAACCACCTATTGCCTCCTACCAGCGGCCATCTAACCTGTGGAATCTCCTGGTTAAAAGCAGCCTACCTACTCCTAACAGTTCCTTCCTCCCAGGTACCAAACCTTGCAACAGGACTCGCTGCTACACCTGCAAATTTATTTCCAGTGTGACTGAGATTCGGGGGCCTACAGGTGTTTTTCACATCACCAAGGAGTTCTCATGCACCTCCACTAATGTGGTGTATTGTATTCTTTGCAGGAAGTGTACAGCTATTTACATCGGGGAAACTGGTAGGCGTCTTGCTGACCATTTCAGGGAATATTACAGAGCAGTCAGGAATGGTGAAACTGCTAAACCCATTGTATTCCACTTTATCTCCAGGGACCACAATGTCAATGACCTCTCTGTTTGTGTCCTTCAGCAGGGCTTCTGGGATCCTGACCACAGAAAAAACATGGAAGCCAAGCTGATCATCCGCCTTGGCTCTCAGCAGCCCTCTGGTTTAAATGATAGACTTATTTTCCACTAACATCTTTCAGCCATCCCTTTTCTTTTTTTTTTTTCTTCCCTAAAGTCTATTTGTTTTTGTACTCATTTAATTTATTTTTCATTTTCACCATAAGTCTCCATTTCTGTCTCCTTCCCCCACATTTGTCACCTTTCAGCCTTCTTACTAGGCCCTGTTAATTAGTCTCTACCTGGGAACTTCCCCAGCTCTTTCACTCCTATTATGCTTTATCTTTCCCATCATCACCTTTTTGTATCATAGATTCTCTCTTAATCTTACCATTTATCATTTCTTCTCCCTGTGCCTCCCCTTTCTTCTTTCTCCACATATATCTCTCTCTCTCATTTTACCTCTCCTCTACACTAACTTGTTTTTTTTCTCTTTCAGATATTTCCTGAAGAAGACCTAAGGTCGAAACGTAGATTTTTAACTCTATTTTCAGCGTGCATTTAATATAACCATTTTGTTTTAATTTAAGTAAGTTGTTTAAAGGGGTACACACACATAAAAAGACATGCTGTAATACTGAAATAAGTACTGTATTGCTGATCTGTATATAAATAACATTAACAATAAAAATCATTAAGTCTTCAAAAAAAATACATGATCAGTTGCTAATACATAAATAAATACATGTATCTAGAAGTGCAAACATACATTATTTAAATACAAAAAACAATGCAAACACTGCTCCCCCACTTTTTTTTTTTTCCAAAAACACCCATGTGTAAAAAAGACTCACGATTACCAATTTATTGTAAAAATACCTTTGATCTAAAGTGGGTAACAAGGATAAATAAATATTTAATAACCCACAATTAATATAAATTACATCACAATTGATGTAACACTATCGTGAATGTAAAATACATCAAATGGCCAAACTAAAATGGGGAGAATAAATGATTTTTTCTTAGAATATGGGTTTGAAAAATAAAGCATGCTGATTGGCTAAAAGCCATCCTCAGCATACATTTATTTTGCAACAATGCCTGCTGAAAAACTACTCCCACTTCAAGGTGCCCATTACCAAAAGTATCCATGGGCACCCGGAATATTCAAAATTACCAGCCACCATTTTTTCCCACTCACTAAGTGAACCATAAATTGGCAGCTGAGTTGATCGCCCACATTTTTTCACCCATGGCAACATCTTCCACAAATAGCACTAAATTAAAAAAAAAGCAGCTGGGCTACAAAAGTACAGAGTAAACTCACAGTGGGATGTAGCTGTTGTACCACTACTATGCATGAGAGGAGCGGGACTTTCTTGGTTTTCCATACAGCAGATGGATGCCCATCTCCAGTACAGAAAGCCAAGAATGTCCCACTCCTCTCATGTACACTAGCGGGACCGGAGCTACTGCTGCCTCTCTCCTCCAAAGCAGTTTCACACAAAGGCGCTCCTTACTGTCTCACAATACTGTAAAGCAAAGTGTCCATACCAGAGTAACTTCCTCAGTGTGACCTGCAGCCAGAAGAAAACAACTGCCTTCCCCGGTGGTAGTGCAGTGCAGTCAGGAGCGACTAGAATCGGGAGAGTGCCACAAGTCACTGCATGCACGTGCCTCCACATGCATGCAAGCAGCCACAGCAAGGAGCGTGGAGAAAAAAAGGAAAAATGGAGCTGGCAGGCACCATGATGGCCCTGCAGTGCCCACGCCGGCCCCCCGGAGTCTGAATGTTGGTCTCCGGGAGGGGGGAAGGGAAAGTCGACGCCCTTCACCTCGGCCCTATCATGGATCACCGGGAAGGTCAGGTGTGGGAAAAAGCAGAGGACTGGAAACTGAGCCCTTACGAGGGGGGGGTGGAGCTGCCTGCCAGCTCCACCCATGTATCCCCATCGTCAAGTAGGCGGGAGGTGGCAACAGGGATCAAACAGCTAAATAAAAAAATAAAATAGCTGGCCCAGTGGCGCAGAGGGTTGAGGTGCTGGACACCTTACCTCACGTCACACTGATGACCTGGTTCGAGAATGAGCTCGGGTTGTCGGAGAGCTGGCACGGGGAGGAGAGCAGGATTGAGTAGTCAAAAGGCAGTGCTCCTTTCCCAGAGAGGAACCCTATTGCCCATGTAGTTCCACTGCCCCCAGATGGAGGTCCAAGGGTAGTGTAGGCAGGAGGGTGGCAAGTAACAGGAGGGCGTCCTGGTACCACAGAGTGTGTGCCTTCACACACATGTACGTGGCCAGGACAAGGGCCGGGAGAAAAACATGGGGGAAAATGGGGAATATAATATATATATATATGTATAGTCTTCCTATTAAAAAAAATACAGATAGCTCTATACCATCATTTAGTCCTGTTTTTTTTTAACTCCCCAATGTGAAGATCCAAAAAGCTTCCTGTTCGTTAGGTTCTGTATTCAGATCTCCTGCCCTTGGCCCCAAACTGACTCGCTCGATACCAAAAAAAAACTAATTTATGCAGCTGTCTGTCTCTACACTCAGAAACATGTGTTGCAAGAGCATTTTTCATATCATTGTTTCTGACAGAACTTAGATGCTCTCCCATTCTCATTTTAAACATGTGTTTCGTTTTTCCTATATAAAACGCTGAACATGTAAAGGTTGCCAGATAAACAACAGCAGTGGACTGCATGTCAAAATATTTTGGATTATTTGCTGTCTTAAAAACTTTACATTTTAAGATGTGTGTCAATTAACACATCTCCCACAGGTGGAAACATCCTTTAGGCTTATCTGGCAACCAGTTTCTGTAAAGGGGAGCTTCCAAAGGAAGGGAACTATGCACTAGCATATCACGTAAGTTTGGACTACATCTGTAAGTTATCTGAGGAGGTGTATTGGCTAGTTCTGAAAATACAGGATCAGTATCCAAAATATGGCAGAATTTATTCAAACAGTTTTTAACATTGTAACTGTTTGCACAGTAATTAGTAATACAATAACTGTGATTTCCCCTGTTCCTTTGTTGTTTATTTTTGTATTGCAACAAAAAAAGGGGGGGGGGAGTGTTTGCACTGTTTTTGTATTTAAATAATGTATGTTTGCACATATAGATACATGTATTTATTTCTGTATTGGCAACTGATCATGTATTTTTTATAGACTTGATTTTTATTGTTAATGTTATTTATATACAGATCAGCAATACAGTACTTATTTTAGTATTATAGCATGTCTTTTTATGTGACCTGAATGCAGTCCAGGCACTGAAAGGATACTCAAGCTGAGAAGGGGGAGGGCCATGAGAGGGCACAGCCTTAGATTGGAAAGGGGAAGATTTAGGAAGGAAATGAGGAGACACTTTTTCACAAAGAGGGTCGTGGCAGAATGGAATGCTCTACTGGAGGAGGTGGTAGCCTGTAAAACAGTGAGTAGTTTCAAAAGGGGATGGGACAAGGTGGGGGGGATAATTGGGAAGGGGGTGGGGCAACTGCAAGGTGAGGGTGCTAGTTGTACACTCAAGCAGACTTGATAGACCAGGTGGCCTATTTCTGCTGGCAAATTCGTATGTATGTGCGTTTACCCCTTTAAACACCCTACTTAAATTAAGCCTACCACATGTGGTTACCACTCCCGGAGGATGCTTTGACAGCGAAACCGGTAGGAGGTGGTTAATGTTCCCTGTTCTCCTGTAAGGTGTGTTGCACGCTGCTGGTAATAAACTGTTCTGTATTCTGAATTGAAACTTGTGGACTGTTTTTGGTGTGGTTGATGGTGCTGGAATCTGCTTGTTCCATGTATTGCATCAACAAATAACAAGGAGCATGCTCTTACTCATTCTGCAAGGATGCAGTGAGAGTATGGGAAGGGTGTCTGGAGCAGGGATTCCTACTTCAGGTCATTTGTCTGCCAGGAATCCAGAACAGAGGCTGACCTCATGAGTGGTCACTAGCTCTAGACTTCATGAGATCACTGTTCGACCAGTGGGGCACCCCAGATGTGGACCTTTTGTGTCCCCACTCAACGCCAAACTGCCATGATTCTGCTCCAGAAATCCACAACATGCTGTCTTTGGTCAAGATGCATTCATACTGCAATGACAGTCATTTTCTGTATGCATTGCCTCCAATCCCCATAATACAGAGGGTATTGCTCAAACTGGAGACACACAGGGGCAAGATGATTCTGATCATCCCTTGCTGACCTTAACAGATATGATTTCCTCTGTTAAACAGACTATCAGTCAGCAAACCAAAGATCCTTCTACTGAGGCTGGACTTACTGACCTAGGGTCACCTAGTCCATCCCAACCTGTGCTCCCTTCACCTTCAGGCCTGGCTCCTGAAGAGATAGAAGTGAACAGGTACAAGATAACTCAGAAGGTCTCTGAAATACTCTTGGCTGCCCATAAACCTTCCACTAGGAAAACTTACACAACCATATGGAAAAGATTTTCCATCTGGTGCTCCAAAACCTATGATATATTTCAGCATATTATGTTAAAGGCATTGGATAAACATACGCCACTGCTCAAGGTAAGATCCAAGAAAAAACTATGCCGGTGGTTCACGGTGGACCTAAAGGAAGCACTGTACAATAGAGACTTGCTTTGGAAAACAGCTTGAAAAACAAAGCTTCCAGCTGATTGGACTTCATTTAGGAGAGCAAGGAATCTCTGTACAAGGATGGTCAGGGAAGCTAAGGCCAACTATTTTCGTGCTGAACTGGACTCTTCTTCTAATTGTTCCACCAAATTCTGGAAAACACTTAAGGACATTGAAGGCCATGCATCCATGAATTCCCTTCCTACAAGACTTACTATTGGGGCTACTACAGTCTCTGATAGGCCGTCAATCCTCAGATCCCTCAATAACCACTTTGCTACTCTAGGTTTAGCATTTGATACCACCCCCACCAGTATCCTCTGCTCGCAACTTGGAGTTCAGGACCAAGAAGTTCCTACTGTCAGCACTGTGTTCTCCCTTCAGCCTATATCCTTGAAAGATGTTGAAGACCTTGTGCTACAGCTAGACACTAGGAAGAGTGCTGGTGCAGACCACATTGACCCTTTCTTCTTGAAACTCGGTCATCATGCCCTGGCTGCACCAGTTAACTTATCCCTTTCTCAGGGTGACCTTCCTCCCTTATGGAAAACTGCACACGCCATCCCCCTCTTCAAATCCGGAGACACTAACAATTACAGGCCCATCTCCCTTCTCCTCATCCTTTCCAAACTGTTAGAGAAAATCATGAGTACTCAGTGTGACACTTGCACAGCTGGTTCTGATTAACCTATGCTTTCTAAAATATAAAAATGTATTACTGATTGTCTCTGCTGAGAAATCTGGTGCTCTTGGAATGGCCCCCCCTCCTCCCCCGGTCTCAGCTAAAAGATGAAAGCCATGAGCTAATTACAGACCAGGCCTTAATCAAGGATCTCCTGTTTGTCTGAGTTAATTATAGCTGTAGTTGCTAAGAGGGAAATCATAAACATTTATGACATTCAGAGGGGAAACAGTTTAATTTTCACATGGTGATACAAAGCATGTTTCACCTCTGTGAGATCTGGCAGAAAGACATAAGTGCTTTGATGTCTGTGTGAGAGAGGATACTGCTTATAGATTAAAGGAAATTTACAGACTTGATTGGGGAAGTCACATGGGGAAAGGGGTTTCTGCTGATGTAACCTTAATTAACTTTCCTTCTAAAATGATAAAACTTCCTGGGTATATGATTTTTAATAAACAGAGGAGGAGCTAGGTGACCTCACACAAAGGGGTTGGCAAATACAGTTTTTTTTAAAGAGTATTCTTTTTCCTTCAGAGACACTTTTATCTACGCTCTGACAAAGAAACATCTTTGACACTTTAAGCAGGTATTTAGAGAGAGAGACAAATCTAAGTACTGTAGTAGGAATTGCACTGTTAAAACCTTGTTCTTTTAAAAGATTGTATGGTTCTTGTGCTATATAGTTCTGTATTTTATGTTTTACATATTTTTTATCTATTTTAGTAAAACTATTTTTAGAGCCTACTTGGTCTGTCTTTGAATTTTCTTTCTTTAACAAGTAAAGTATATATGGTTAAAGCAGACACTGTGCATAAGCTTGAATGGTGATACCAAACTGGAAAAAGGTGAGAGTTTAATCTGAGGTCTTTATTAGAGTTTTTAAGAGTTCATTTTTGTATACCTGGTTAGGTGCCCGTAGGCAAAGATATCTGGCCCCCCAAAGACAGAATTATCTGAGCCTGTGCATTGGGTACACTAGCAAGAGGTTCACAGTTTGAATCCCTCCAAGACTTGAGACCAAAGGTTGATTCGAACCCACAAAACAGACAGGAGGGTTATCCTGTTTCTGTTAACTGTTCACAAGACTGCGCTCAGAGGTTGGTACTTTGGGAGTAGAGGGCTGACCTGCTGAGTGGGTTTGTGACACTCAGCTCAGAAACTACCTGGAATCTTCAAATCTCCTCAATCCAGTACAATTGGGCTTTAGATCATGCCATAGCACCATGTTGGCACTTGCAAAAGTGACTGATGACTGGCAATGTGACTTGGATGCCAAGAATTTTGTATGCACAGTATTTTTAGACCTAAGTAAGGCAAAGGGAGGGATAGTGAGGCTGAATAGAATTGACGGTGGGTGGGCAGAGAGGGACAGTGAAAAAGCATGGATACTGTATGAATACTTAGATACATAGATGCATAGACAGTGTCGGCAGATAAGGGCCTATGGCCCACCCAGTCTGCCCATTTGAGCTCGTAAGTTCAGTTTATGTTTTCCTAGAAGTCTGTTGCCCCTTACCCCGACCTCCAGAATTCCTTTATGTCTATCCCATGCATTCTTAAATCCCGTGATTGTTTCAGCCCCCACCACTTCCTCTGGCAGGGTGTTCCACTTGTCCACCACCAGTTCTGTGAAGAAATTCTTCCTCATGTTTCCTCTGAATCGTCCTCCCTCCAACTTCATCCCATGCCCTCTAGTCCTGGAACATCTTTTTCACTTAAAAATAGTGTATTCCTGCACCCTGTTCCTCCCTGTAAGATACTTGTATGTCTCTATCATATCCCCTCTCTCCCTCCTCTCCTCCAGGGAGTACATGTTCAGTTCCTTCAACCTGTCTTTATAGGACTTGTGATGCAATCCATGCACCATCTTTGTTGCCCTCCTCTGAACCTTCTCTACCCTGTCTATGTCCTTACGTAGGTATGGTCTCCAGAACTGTACACTGTACTCCAGGTGGGGCCTCACTAGTGTCTTGTATAGCGGAATTATGACCTCCCTTTTCCTGCTGGTGATGCCCCTGCCTATTCATCCCAGCATCCTATTTGCTTTACCTGCTGCCTTGTCACACTGTTTCCCTACCTTGAGGTCATCAGAGATGATAACCCCAAGATCCCTTTCCTGCTTGGTGCATGCTATATCCTCATCCCCCAACTGATATATTGTGCCAGGGTTTTTGTGCCCCATATGCATTATCTTGCACTTCCTTGCATTGAATTTCAACTGCCAAACCCCTGACCATTCTTCAAGTTTCTGCAGGTCTCTTCTCATTCTGTCTACACCCTCTGGTGTGTCTACTCTGTTACAGAGCTTTGTGTCATCAGAGAACAGTGAAATTCTGCCTTCTAGGTCCTGCGCAATGTCACTGATGAAGATGTTGAATAGGACCGGTCCCAGCACTGATCCCTGTGGTACCCCACTGGTCACTGTTCCCTCTGTGGAGTGACAGCCATTTACCACCACCCTCTGTGTCCTGTCACCCAGCCAGTTACCCACTCACTACTGTCCTGCCCACACCCATATTCCCCAGTTTGTGTAATAGTCTTCTATGTTGCACAGTGTCAAGGCCTTGCTGAAGTCCAGATAGGCCATCCACTGCCCTCCTGATCCACCTCCCTAGTCACCCAGTCAAAAATTCAACGAGGTTGGTCTGACATGACCTCCCTGGTGAAACCATGCTGTCTTGGGTCCTGTAGTCCATTGACAACCAGATGTTCCAACAATCTCTCCTTCAGTAGTGCTTCCATGATCTTCCCCACTACCGAGGTGAGGCTGACTGGTCTGTAGTTCTCTGCTTCCTCTTTGTTCCCACTTTTGTATAAGGGGACTACATCTGCTGTCCTCCAGTCTTTGGGTACCTCCCTGTTTCTAGTGATCGGCTAAACAGGATAGCCAGAGGTTCAGCCACCACCTCTCTTAGTTCTTTAAGGACCCTGAATGCTCCCATCTGGCCCCATTGCTTTATCAACTCTTATTACTTCCAGTTCCTTCAGGACCCTTTCTCATGTAAAGGGACTTGTGTCCATTTCTGCACCATTCTCACCCTTGTACTCCCTTCAGACCCATTATCAGCCCCTCTTCCTCAGTAAAGACTGAGCAGAAATACCTGTTCAATATGTCAGCTTTACTGTTGTCATCCTCCAGCAGCCCCATCCTCCCCTTCAGTCTCACTATCCCTCCCTTTGTCTTTCTTTTTCACTTATGTACCTGTAAAGGTTTTGTCCCTCTACCCACTGATTTTGCAATGTGTTCTTCTGTCTGAGCTTTGGCTTCCCTTACTGACCTCCCTGCCTCCCTTTGCTTCTCCTGGTACTTCTCCCTATCCCCTTCTGCCTGTGTCTTTTTGTATTGCCTGAATGCAATCTTTTTGGCTTTCACTTTCTTTGCTACCTCTTTGGAAAACCATAATGGTCTCCTCTTCCTTTTCCTCTTGCTAACCTGCTTAATGCATAATTCTGTTGTTCTTGTAATCCCCATTTTAAATACTGCCCACTGTTCCTCAACCCGATTCCTGTCCCATTCCCCTTAATGCCTCTTTCAAGTATCTCCCCATTTTCCCAAAGTCTGCCCCCCTAAAATCCAGGATACGTGTTTTTGTGTGGTTTGGTTCTGCTCTTTCTGTGATTTCAAACCACAGTGACTGGTGGTCACTTCTGCTCAGTATTCACAAAAGAGGAGGAGGGGGAGGTGCCTAATCCAATTAACAGAAGCACTCTGGAAAGGGGGGGAGTCAATCCCAGTCCTTTCACAGAAGAAAGGGTTCTGAAAGAACTCCTGAAACTGAAGGTGGACAAAGCAATGGGGCCTGACGAGATTCACCCCAGAATTCTAAAAGAATTAAGGGGAAAACTAGTGACACCACTGACTATCCTTTTTAACAAATCATGGGAGAATGGTGTGGTACCTGAGAACTGGAGGAGGGTGGATGTGATTCTCCTTCACAAAAGTGGGAGCAAGACAGAGGCAGGAAACTATAGACCTGTCATTTTGACCTCTGTGATAGGGAAAATGATGGAATCACTTCTGAAGGAAAGAATTGTTGAGTACCTAGAGGCCATTGAGGCACAGGACCTAAGGCAGCACGGATTCACAGTGGGAAGGTCATGTCAGATAAATCTAATCGATTTCTTTGACTGGGTGACCAAAGTAGTAGACCAGGGAAGGGCTGTGGACATGGCCTACCTAGACTTTAGCAAGGCATTTGACACAGTCCCACACGAAAGATTAATAAAGAAATTAGCCAGCTTGGGAGTGGGTCCCAGGGTGGTAGCCTGGGTAAAACATTGCCTGGACAACAGAACACAGAAGGTAATAGTAAATGGAGTCCACTCTGAAGAAAGGGGGGTTACTAGTGGGGTACTGCAGTGTTCAATACTGGGTCCAGTCCTTTTTAATGTCTTTATAAGTGACATTGCAGATGGCCTGGAAGGAAAAGAATGCCTCTTTGCAGATGACACAAAGATCTGCAACAGGGTTGATACACAAGGGGGCATGGAAAGGATGAGAAGGGACTTGGCAAGGTTGGAGGAATGGTCAGAAGTATGGCAGCTTGGATTCAATGCAAATAAGTGCAAACTAATGCACCTGGGAAACAAAAACCCAGAGGAAGAGTACACAATGAGGGGAGGAGGTAGTAACAAGAACAACAATGAAAAGGGACCTGGGGGTAATCATATTAGATGACCTTAAGGTTAGCAAGCAATGTGAGAAGGCAGTAGGGAGGGCTGGGGGGATACTGGGATGTATAGGGAGATGCATCACCAGCAGAAAACAGGACGTTGTTATCCCTCTGTACAGACAGTTGGTGAGACCCCATCTGGAGTATGGCATCTAGTTCTGGAGACCCCATCTCTGCAAGGACATAGACAGGATGGAGGCAGTCCAGAGGAAGGCAACTAAAATAGTGCAGGATCTGCAAGAGAAGCCATATGAGAAGAGACTAAAGGAGTTTAATATGTATACCCTTGAGGAAAGGAGGGAGGAGGGGGGGGACATGATAGAAACTTTTAAGTACCTCAGTGGAATCAACAAAGTCCAAGAGGGTAGCATCTTTTAGAAACAGAGATGTGCAAGAACAAGAGGACACAATTTGAAGATAGACGGGGGACGGCTCAGGGGCAATGTGAGGAAGTATTTTTTCACAGAGAGGGTGTTGGATGCATGGAACCGCCTTCCTGAGAAGGTTGTGGGATCTAAAACTGTGGGAGAATTCAAGAATGCATGAGACAGACATAAGGCAATTCTTGTGGGGGGTAGGAAGAAATAGAGTGTTGGTTAACTAGGCTCTGCAGCTTATCTAGTAGGTAGGGAAATGGGGAGACTAGGTGGGCCAAGCGGTCCTTATCTGCCATCAAAGTCTATGTTTCTTTTTGATACTGTCGATCACGATCTGCTTCTAATGTCCCTTTGGAACATTGGTCTGGACTTTCTATCATTAAGATAGTTTTCCAACTATCTGTCAGGTCAGCTCCAACAGGTAAAAGCAGGTGGGGAATTCTCTCCCCTAAAACCTTTGCTAAGAAGTGTACCGCAGGGATCAATATTGGGCCCTCTGCTTTTTGCAATATATACATAAAGTTGATGCCAACCTCAATACTGCAAATGTACATTTATTTGCAGATGATACAGTACTCTGCCTCAGCAGACCCACCCCAGAGTCCGCATGTACCAATCTACAGCAGAAGTTCAATGTACTACAATTGCAACTTCTGATTCAGAAACTCCTACGGAACACTAAAAAGGCAAAGGCAATGCTCCTCTCACCATCTGCGCACATAACAAACCCCGCTTTACAAGCAACCCTTCCTCAGATCTCCACACTCCTAGGTGAATCCTTGGATTACGTAACTAAGTTCAAATGCTTGGGGGTCTGAATCGACCATAGGCTGTCTTATAATGACCATATTGAAGAACTTATAAAAAGGTTTAGACAGAAGCTTGGTCTCTTCTTTAGGATTAATCACTTGATTACATGGGAGGCTAAAAAGCATTTAGTCCAATCCACCTTCTTAACACTAATAGACTATTCGGGCTTCCTTTACAGCCAAGACCTTGCCTCCGCACTGGCCAAACTGGACACATTTTATCATAGAGTCTTAAGGTTCATTACCAGCCTCCCCTTTGCTAAGCATCACTGCTCCCTATATGCCGCTGTGGGATGGCCATCCCTCAAATATAGAAGACAGAGGAAAGCTGTCATTTGGACATTCAGAGCTATTTCTAAGAATATGTCTTGGACTGTCTGCCCCTAAGCAGGGTAGGTCATTATGCATTGAGGAGTGCCTCCTATATCTCGTTTGTTATACCGAATGTCAGATCATGCTTTGGTAGGTCATCCCTAAGCTACGCGTTACCCTCACTCTGAAATAAGCTGCAAAAACATTGAAATTGGTCTACGCTATCGAACTATTATCATTCAAAACTCTTTATGCTCGTTCTTTCAAAGAATCCTGTGAGTGTTTTACCTTACCCCACCATATTTCTTGATTTGAGCCTCCCACTCTAAGTTATTCTTTGACCCTCCCACTCTAGTTATCCTCTGACCCTTATTCATTCTATTTTCATATCCCTTCCAGAAGCCTGACCCAGCACCCTGTGATACTTCTCATGTGGTCATAGCAGCTCTTTGCGATCCGGGGCCCTTTTGGCTTCCACCGCCCATTTGGCCTTCCCCCTTCTACCCTACCCTCTACCTTCTCCCTCATAGGCATCTGTGCCTTCCTCTCTCTCTCTCTCTCTCTCTCTCTTTATGGATCTATCCTACTACTTCCTACCTAGCCTAAAGAGCCTGTCTTTGCACCCTGTAAACTCCTTTCATCTTATATCCCTTTTGCCCTTCTTACAGTGTAGCGAATCTCTTATTTATATTTTGAACATTTATTTTACCAAGAATTAGTAATCCCTGTGTTCATTGTTCTTCTTTAATGCATATTGTAACTTAACTTGTAGTATGTTCTGCTGTGTTTGTAACCTGTATCTATGTCCAGGTCCACCTCGAAAATGAGCATTTGCTCAATGGTTAAATAAAGATTTTGATTGATTGATTGAAAACTCGCATGGACATCTTTGGGTGACAATCTTACATCATTCTAGAGTACTTGCTGGACCTTTCTGATGCTGGCCTATAGTACTCCATGGTTAAGGTCCACTTATGTGCTGTTTCTGCATACCACAAGCCTATCGGTACCCTCCACCTGGCACAGTGCCACTATTCAGGAGGTTCCTTAAGTGCATCTTACACACAAGACCTCCCATCAGGAGGCCAGTGGCTATCTGGGATATCCACCTTGTGCTACATATGCTCACCTCCAAGCCTTTTAAGCCCCTTGTGACAATGTGAGCTGAGGTTTTCAACTTGAAAAGCAGCTTTTCTAGTGACCATCTCTTCTGCTCACAGAGTGTCTAAAATCCATGCCTTGGTCACAGATCCCCTGTATACTGTTTTCCTCAAGGACAAGGTAGTTCTCCGCACACACCCCAAGTTCCTTCCCAAGTGGTGTCGAAGTTCCATCTGAATCAGCCACTTGTGCTCCTTACCTACTTTGCTAACTTCCAGAATGGAGGAGAATGCACTCTCCTTTCTCTGGATGTTAAGAGGATCCTTAAGGTTTAGCTTGACAGAATTAAGGACTTCATGCAGTCCATACAGCTGTTTGTCTCCTTCGATCCCAGTCAAAAGGGAAAGCCTGTTACAGTCAAGTGCATTTCTGCCTCGATTGCAAGCTCTCTGTGCCACTGCTATGCCATGGTGCAGGTCAAGCTGGAAGATCAGGTATGTGCTCACTCCACTAAGGCAGTTGTCACGTCCCTGGCAGAGATTCACTCTGTGCCTGTTGATGATATCAATAGAGTTGCAACTTGGAGCACAGTGTGCACTTTTGTTAAGCATTATGCACTAGTTGTCCATGCCAGGCAGTATGCAACCTTTGGCAAGATTATCCTTAATGGACTTCTGTCCTGAGTGAGCCCTTGACTCCTATCACCCTAGTCCGGGTTTTTTTGTCTGAGCTTGGTACTGTGACCCTTTAGTGAGAATCAATGGCGAAGATTAATTCCTGGAAAATTACATACTCACCATAATTCTTGATCCTCTAGGAATATCTTCACTATTGATTCACTCACACACCCACCATCCCCTGGCTCCACTCTAGTCCCTTTATTGGTGTTAACTCCTTGTTCTTGGTTTGGGCTGTGAAGACACTGTGTTAATAATAATAATAATAATAAACTTTATTTATCTATGCCTTTCTTAAAACCAAGGCGCATTACAATAAAATACAGAATAAAAACATACTAAAACATCATAAAACTGAATTAACAGCAGGGCAATTAATAAGCATCAACATTATCTAAAAATGCCTTATTCCATAAAAAAGACTTTAGGCCCTTTTTAAAACCCTCCACCATCATGCACTCTCGAATCCAACGTGGTAGAGAATTCCAGAGGGTTGGCGCCATGAACATAAAAGCTCGGGTGCCAGAAGATTTTAAAATGACCCTCGGGATCTCTAACAACCTCTCATTGGCTGAGCGGAGTGGTCGCGTTGGTCGGTAAGGCACCAGCAGCTCTTTCAGATAATCTGGGCCCAACCCATGTAGGGCTTTATAAGTCAGAAGACCGACTTTAAAGGTGATCCGCCACTGAATCGGCAGCCAGTGCAGATCTCGGAGCACCGGTGTAATGTGAGAGGAATGAGAGGTCCCCGTTAACAACCGGGCTGCCGAGTTCTGCACTAGCTGCAGGCAGCAGATATCAACCCCAGGCAGCCCAAAGTAAAGGGAGTTGCAGTAGTCCAGACGCGAGGTCATAAAGGCATGGATCAGCGTGGGTAGGTCGCCGGATGGAACAAGGTGCTTGATCCTGGCGATGTTCCTAAGATGGTAAAAGGATGCCTTAATGACCGCCGACACTTGCGCATGCAATGTCAGCTGATCGTCAAGGATCACCCCCAGGTCTCACACCCATTCAGAAATCGGGAGCTCCACAGCTCCCAGGAATAAACCAGAGGTTTGAAGTGCCCCGGACCCCTCAATCCATCGGCCAGGATCCACAACCAACACCTCCGTCTTCCCGGAGTTCAACTTCAACCAGCTGGACCTCATCCAATCCTGGATCTCCTTGAGACAGTTGTTAAACACTGAGAGTGCTCTATTCTGGTCAGGTACAAAAGACAGAGCTGGGTATCATCGGCATAATAATGAAACTCCAGCCCATATCGTCTTACAATGTCTCCAAGGGGAAGCATGTACACCTCAAACAACATGGGGGATAGCACAGAGCCCTGAGGCACCCCACAGGTCAGAGCAGTAGGATCAGAGGAAAAAATCCCAGATACCACCCTCTGAGTTCTACCTGTGAGGAAGGAAGTAAACCATCTGTGGACCAAGCCCGACAACCCACAGATGATCTCAGGTGCTCAAGCAGCACCCCACTGTCTACGGTGTCAAATGCTGCTGACAAATCCAGAAGGACCAAAATGGACCATTTTTTCTGGTCTCTCGCCATCAGGAGATCATTGAAGACCCGAACCAGCGCAGTCTCAGTGCTGTGTCTCTTATGAAAACCTGATTGAAGAGGATTGTAGATGTTATGGATGGTAAGATGGTTGTCCAACTGGGCTGCCACCACTTTCTCGATAACCTTCCCAACAAAGGGGAGGTTCGAGATGGGTCTGTAGTTTGCCAGGGAGTCGGGGTCCAAAGATGCCTTTTTCAACACTGGTGTCACCACCGCTTCCTTCAGGGAGCGGGGATATTCACCAGTGTCCAAGGAACACCAGACTATCCTGGCTAGAACTGGGAAGTTGACCTCCCCACAGCCCATGATCAGGCCTGTGGGACCTGGGTCTAAACTACAGCTTGTGGTGCGCATACCCTGGACAATCCTCATAACATCCTCGATTTCCGGCCTTATGAAGGAACTCCAGGTGAACAGTGTGCTTGCGACCATAGGCTGGACCACCACAACTCCCATGGAGGGGGCGGCGCAAATCTCGGCCCTGATGTCGGCCACCTTATCGGCAAAGAATCGAGCAAGCTCCACACACTGTAACTGTGAAAAGGCTCGACGAACCTGCAGACAGGCTGGGTTGCACAGCCTGTCTACTGTTCGGAAGAGCTGGGCTGGTCGATTCTGAGCAGCAGCAATTTCCCCGGACAGGAACACTGCCTTCTTATGAGTAATTGCTGACTGATAGAGTTTATAATGCTCTAGGAATCTAAGATGGTCGGCATCTAAGCCGGACTTCCGCTAACATCTCTCCAACCTGCGACCAAGTCTCCGCGACTCCCTCAGATCCTGATCAAACCAGGGGGATTGGGGACGAAGGGAGAGAGGCCGCTCACGGGTGGGAGCAATTAAATCCAAAGCGGAGGTGACAGCCTTATTATAGGCTAGCACCATTACTTCCGGATTTAAGCTCAACCCAGGAAATTCTGATAGGTCAAGAACCGCAGTTAGACTAGTGGGAGTAACATCCCATTAAGGGCGGTACTTGACCATCTCCACTGGTGTTACTGGTTTGTTGACCCTTCTCACATGAGTCACCAAGGCTTTCTTATGCTCTTGGGTTTAGTGCATAAATACTAGTTAGGTTGTGCTGCACCTCCTTGGTAAAAAAGGTACTGAGCCAGTTGAAGGCTGGTGCCAAGGTAAGCTTGGCGCTGTGAGCCACTGTCATGGTGCTGTGCATGTGCAAAGCTTGCCTCGGCACTAGCCCTCCTGAAAAATTCTGGTTCCCACAGGATCCTAGTGCCTCTGGCACAGACCCATTAGTGTGACTCAATGGTGAAGATATTCCTAGAAGATCATGAATTACAGTGAGTATGTAATTTTCATATTCCACCAAAAAGAACCTGATGGACTTCTTGGAGGTACCATTTACTCCCTCCATCACTGTTTGTCCAATTTATCCTGCATTGGAGGATACTACATTTGTTGCATGGTACAGGCCAACTTCAATACCAGCTGTACCTAGAAAGGCTGACAAGTAGTACCCTGCTCCTTCTGCCAAGCCTTATAATGCCAACTAGCCTGACTCAGACTCAGTGGTTACAATTGCTGCAGATGGCAGATCCAGGACACATAAACACATGAGTACTCTGCCTCCTGATAAGGTATCCAGAAGGTTAGATGTGATGGGAAAGTATACATACATATGTTTCTGCCTCATAAGGACTTCATATTGCAAACTACCAGGCCCACATGATAACATATCTGAATAGTCTGTGGAAGGCTGCCAAAGCTGCAGCTCAGGCTCTTCTAGAAGAAAATGCCAAGAATTAGTTAATTAAACATCTCACTTCTGGTGCTGAAGTTGGCAAACATTTGCTGCACTCAGCATATGAAGTCTCTGACGCATCTGCCAGGGCAGCTGCCACTGGTAATTGCATGAGACAGTATTCTTGGCTCAGGGTTGCTGAGTTTTCGACTGACATGCTGCAAATGGTTTTGAATGACCCTTTTAGAGGCACCAGTTGTTATCATATGGAAGAGGCATTAAGAGACCTTCAAGTTTCTAAAATGACTTTAAGGTCAGTCAGATCCCTGCATCCCATGCCTGGTAGGGGTTGTGGAAGGGGATGCTTTCATTAGCCTGCTGCCAGAGATGGCTGTCAAGCCTACCATCAGCAAGGCCAGGGTAAAGGTGGTGGAGCTTTGCCAGGCCCCCTCCCCCCAGGGACCCATTCCAAAGCATCAGAGGCTGGTAGAGCTGGTGGCTTTGCCCCTACCGCCGCAGCCTGACTTGAATCGACCTGACCCCATACCATTATTGCCTCAAGAGATAGTTGTAGGGGGCTGTTTCTCCCTTCATCTGACACAGTGGAGGGAGATTACCATAGACAGATGGTTTCTGGAGATAATTGCAAAGGGACATGCTCTGAGGCTCTTAGAGACCCCCCAAAGGCACCTCCACCTCTTTCCAATTATTCTCTGGGACATTTGTCTCCTCTGAAAGAAGAAGTGCAAGCTTTGTTAAACCAACAGGCAACAGAACCAGTGCCTTGCCATCAGAAGAGCAAAGGGTTCTACTCCAGATTCTTCCTGGTCCCCAAATGGATGGGAGATCTCAAGCCTGTGTTAGATCTGAGATACATAAACTTCTACACAGACTACAAGAAGTTTTGTGTGGTCTCCCTGCAAGCTTTGTTTCCCCTGTTGCAAACAGGAGACTGTATTTGCTCCGTAGATATGAAGGATGCATATCTTTGTATCGAGATCAAGCAATGTCACAGACAATATCTGAGATTTGTGCTGGAAGGGGGGCATTATTATTTCAGAATATTTCCCTTTGGCTTGTCTTCTGCATCATGGGTCTTCGCCAAATGCTTGGCAGTGGTGGCAGCAGCACTTTGCAGGGAAGGCCTGTATGTCTTCCAGTACCTGAACGACTGACTGTTAAAAGCCAGCTCCAGGAGCCAACTCTTGCACACCCTGTCCCGAACCAGGCAGTGAATGTGCCAAAGTCAGTACTGACATCTTGCCAAAGGCTGCAGTACATACTGTAGGTGCTGTTTTGGACACAGAACAGGGCTATGTGTTCCTGCCCCTTGACAGGGCAGAACGACTCATTGCTCAAGCACAACTGGTGTACAGCAGTCATCAAGTCCCATCCAGCACATTTCTATGTCTCCTGGGACTCATGTCAGCAGCCATTGTAACTGTGCCACTGATCCTCTTAAACATGCAGGTATTGCAATGGACACTGAGAGTGCAGTGGGCTCAATTGATGGATGACATGGACCAGAAGGTGCTCATCACATCCCCGTTATGAAAAACACTGATGTGGTGGATGGACCACCGCAACCTCTTTAGGGGCATTTCATTTTTCAAAACATCTTCAACTCAGATTCTCACCTCGGATGCATCTGGATCTGGGTGGGATCTATACCTGGGTTGTTATCAAACATGAGGTTCTTGGACCTAGATGGAAACCATATTGCACATAAATGTTCTGGAGATGAGAGCCATTTTATACAGTCTCCAAGATTTCCAGGAGCATCTGACTCTGGTTTCTCTGTTAATACAGACAGCCAATGTCAGTGTCATGCATTATATAAACAAACAAGGGGGGAATTCATTCCTATCCTGTGTTGGGAGGCAATGAGAGTGTGGTACTGGGTGCTGGAACATGGCCCAGAGCTGTTAGCTGTGCATATCCCAGCTATCCTAAAAGCTTTAGCAGACAAGCTAAGCAGGTCACAGTCCAAGATGCATGAATAGGAACTGCTAATCTCAGTGGTAGAGGACCTTTTCGCAAGGCGGGGTTGTCCAGAATTGAACCTTATTGCGGCCCCACACAAAAACTGCCACGTTTTTGCTCGCTTGTTCTTGGGCCTGGAGTGTTTTGGTGAGACATGTTGTCCCTCTCTTGGAAAGGGAGGTTTCTGTATGCATTCCATTCCACTAATACAGTGAGTATTACTGAAGCTACAGAAGGAAGATGCGCGACCCTCATCTTCATTGTACCCCTATGGCCTCAGCACCTCCAACAACTAGCAGTGGAGCCTCCAGTATCTCTAACTCAGTGCAGGGGCCTGTTATCACAAGACAAGGGGTCTCTGGTCCATCCAGACCTGAAGTTCCTGTATCTGCATGCCTGACTCCTGAAGTCATAGCCATTGCATGGTTTGGTCTGTCACCTGATGTGCTGGTTGTGCCCAGAAAGTCTTCCACCAGACATACGTACTTTTTGAAGTGGAAGCATTTCACTTTGTGGGCCACTTCCTGACATATGGACCCATTCACCTGCCCAGTAAATGTGGTGTTGGAATACATGCTGTTAATGTCAGATTCTGGTCTGTAGTATTCCTCACTTAAGGTGCATTTGGCTGCTATGTCAGCTTTCCATGCCCACCCTGTCTTGAACAAACAAGGGAGACAGGTAGGCAGCACAGGTCAGGGAGACCAGGCAAGGGAGGAAAGAGGGAGCTCCAAAAAGGGGCAACAGGGCATTTACATAGGCTGGGAAATTGGACCAGATCATGGTCTTCGGTGACTCCATCATAAAGGGGGTACACTGGCTTAGAAAAGGGGTTGCCTATAGAAGGAGGTTGGTCATTTGCAAACCAGGAATGGAGGCAGGGCAGGAGAAACAAAAGATAAGGGATTGAATAAGGGTAGTAGGGGGCAAGCCACACCTTATCATACACTTAGGCACAAATGACCTGGCAGGCAGTGAAGTAGAGGAGGTTCACAGTAGGTTCAAGGAGTTGGCCAGGGGCTGCAGGGAAGAGGTAAGATCACTGACATTCTTGGAGGTCTTGCCAGTACCATTAGAAAACAGCGAATAGCAGAATTCAATGTTTGGCTCAGGGATTGGTGTGAGTATGAGGGATCTGCCTGCACTGGGGAGTGGGGGGAACATGTGGGTAGACAAAGGTCTATACGCAAAAGATAGATTACACATAAATGAGGGGGGCTGTAAAGAGCTGAGGGGTAAACTACAAGGATATATAAATAGGGTCTTGTTAGGGGATTTAAACTAGGAGAGGGGGAGTACGAGACTACAGAAGGGAAGGTGGATATAGCCAGAGGGCCTTGCCTAGCTAGCACTCCCCTGCAGGAGGGGTCAGGGAAGTAGAGAGTGTATGAAAAGGGAAGGGGGGAACTTGGTGTAGAGGAATGTCTGCCAATGCCAGGAGTATGGACAATAAGCAGGTTGACTCACTTCTTGTTAGATCTCAGTAACATCAGATGGTAAGACTTTTACCTCACTCCCTCCGTGGATTTAACTTACACTATATTCAAAACCCAGTTACTACAGGTTATCAATAAACATGCTCCGCTAGTCAAAATCAGAACTAGGAAAAATTCCTGCCCCTGATTCAGTTATTCTCTTAAGTCAGCCCTACACAAAAGAGATGCCCTCTGGAAAAAGGCACGTAAAACCAGATTACCAGCCAACTGGGCAGTTTTAAGAGCCTCCAGGAACCTCTGCACAAAGTTAATCAGAGCCAAAAAAGCTAAATACTTTCAGACAGCCCTGGACTCATCCTCTAATGACCCAAACAAATTC
Organism: Neoceratodus forsteri; assembly: GCA_016271365.2. Classification (NCBI taxonomy): domain Eukaryota; kingdom Metazoa; phylum Chordata; order Ceratodontiformes; family Ceratodontidae; genus Neoceratodus; species Neoceratodus forsteri. The sequence goes on along the minus strand of CM057449.1, from coordinate 1,819,334,372 downwards.
TGGAAGACCCTGAGAAAAATACAAGGCCCCTACCCTCCCCATAAAGATCTCCACCGACAACATTACAACCACTAGCAAAAAGGACATCCTTAACCTTCTAAATAACCACTGTGCTATAGCGGGTCTTGCCTTCAACTCATCCCCTGCCAGTACATTATGCTCCTCTCTTCTTAACTTGGATACCTTTCCTCCCCCTATTAGGGTCCTGTCCTATGCAAATTCCTTCAGTTTTAGTCCAATCACCTTTAAACAGGTGGAAGATCTTCTTCTAGCCCTTGACATTACTAAGAGTGCTGGGGCAGACCAAACTGATCCGTATTTCTTGAAACTCGGTTTCCAAGTCCTGATCGCCCCTATCACTCATCTCTTTAACAAATCTCTCACCGAAGGAGTCCTCCCCCATGAGTGGAAAGTAACACATGTCATCCCTCATGAGACCCAAGTGATCTAAACAATTACAGGCCCATATCCCTATTAACAATCTTCTCCAAATTACTCAAAAAATGTGTTAACTAGTAGTAGTAGTAGTAGTAAAACGTTTCTTTCTGATATCAGAAACAGGATAACCCAATTTAGCTAAAAGCTAATTTACAAGGGGGTCCTACTGTACAAAAAATATCAGTTTCATTTGAAAAATAATATGACATACATATAAATAAATTCATACATAGACAAACACCAATTATTACAACACATACAAATCTTTCAAATGCAACAGCTTCTTGGTAACAATGCTACCTTTACAAGCCATGATCTTAATATATTCCAAGTTACATGACCTCAAATGCCCTGGCAATGAATTCCATAATTTTGGTCCTTCATATACATAGCAATGCTGGCCCCTCGTTGTTCTCATAAATGGCACCCTAAAATGTATTCCCCTAGCAGATCGCAATCCCTCCTTAACATTCCACTCCTCCAAAAACTCTGTTAAGTATTCTGTTGCTTTTTTAAAGCAACAATGGTGGGTCAAACATTGCACATGGATATTACATCGATCCATTAGAGGTATCCAATCCAGAGTCTTATAAAAAGTACAATGGTGTGTATTCCAGGGTGCATCTAGGACAAAACGTGCAAATCTATTAAAAACAACATCTAACTTTCCCAGTGTACCTCTAGCAGCCCCAATATACACATCACCATAATCAAAATGTGGAATTATCATCAAATTCTCAATTTTTAATCTAGCTTCAGGTGAAAGGCAATTTCTATGCTTATACAATACCCCTAACTTCTTATTCAATTTTTGTATCAAGTTAACAATATGGGGATCCCAAATGCAATGGGAGTTCATCCAGACTCCCAAATATTTATAACAATCCACAGGGCCCAAGCTACACCCATCCAAAGTTTTTATGTCTAAATTCAAAGATACTTTTTATTTGAAAATAACATTACCTGTGACTTTAAAGGGTTTAAAACCAACCCATGTTCCCAGAAATATGTCTGCAGAATATTAAAGGATTTTTGTAATTTTTCCTGTATATACCCCACAGATTTTCCTTCAAGATACAATATTGCATCATCAGCATACAAATGGTGTCGGACATCATCCATCAGATGTCCAACACCATTTGTATATATATTAAATAGGACGGGGTCCCAGCACTGACCCCTGTGGTACACCAGATTTAATAGTCAGATAACCAGATACAAAATTATTACCCAATTTAACCCTCTGCTGTCTTCCAGTCAGGTAGCCATGGAACCAATCCAGGGGCCCCTGGCTGAGGCCTATAGATCTCAAGTTATCAGTCAAGACCAAATGGTCTGAAGTGTCGAAAGCTCTCGACAAATCTATAAATATGGCCCCCACCAGGAGGCCCTTGTCCATGGCCACCTGTATGTCCGACACAACCTTAACAAGTGCTGTAGTAGAACTATGCTGTGCCCTGAATCCTGATTGATATTTATGATACTTGTTGTTACTTTCAAGATAGCCATTTAATTGGGAAACCACCATTTTTTCAAACACTTTTGAGGTAACGGAAAGCAATGATATTGGTCTATAATTCCGCATATCATTTTTCTGACCTCCCTTAAACACTGGAATCACTTCCGCCTGCTTCCAGGCCAGTGGGTAAGAACCAGTCTTTAATGAAAAATTAAATAGATCGGCCAATATTGGGGCTACCAAGGGTGCAGCAATTTTAAGCAAAAAAGGATGGAATCCCATCTGGGCCTTGAGCCTTATTTATGTTCAATCCTAGTAATTCCTTAAAAACTTGATTGGATGTAATGTTTTGAAAATGAAAAACTGGTCCATCTTCTACCTTCTTATCTTGATCCCTCCCTTTGCCGTGCCATACCAAAAAAAGAAGGTACACTAGTCTGGGAAGACCCCATATCAATATACATCTTGTTCAACATGACAGCTACCCCATCTGAAAGCTTCATAAGATCATTATTTACTAGAAAAACATTAGGTAACTCTGGGATCGTACTACCTTGTAATCTTTTAACCATATTCCAAAAATCCCTAGGTTTTTTAGACTGTTCAGTTCCCAAACCTGTTAAATAATAATCTGATTTTACTTTCCTTATTTGTGTAGTATACAAATTACATGCAGCTTGATATTTTTCCCAAAGCCCTTTCTCATTTCCTTTCTTTGCTAACCTTCATGCTGCATTCCTTTTCTTACGGTAAATTCTTAACTTCGCAGTATACCAAAAATAATTATTTTTCACTTTCCTACTTTGAATTGGTACAAAATTATCACAAGCAGACATAAATTCACAAAAAAAATATGACCAAGCACTATCTATATTGGGGATCAAAGTCAGTCTATTCCGATTTCTAGATTCCAAATCAACCATAAAGGATGTATAATCCAAATTCTTAAAGTTGCGATATAATTTAACTTGGGGAATACCCAGTTGTTTATCAGTTTTCCTAACACAAAAGGTAATTTGATGGTTGCTGAAAAAATCTGGCAACACCCCAAATACTGAGTATTTAACTGGGTCAGAAGTAAACATTAGGTCCAGAATAGTGGAAGAGTTAGGGGATCTAGCATTCAATCTTGTAGTGGTAGTAATTAATTGAGATAATCCTAACATTGTTGTAAAATCCATCAACTTGCTGGTGGGTGATATCCTAGCTCAATCTATATTCTTGTCCCCCACAACCATAATTCCATGAGTCTCCCTATAGGGAGACAAATAATCTTGGAGGACAAGAAACTGTTGATCATCACCTTTTGGTGGAAGGTAACACCCAACCAGCAACAATTGTCTATAGTATGGAATTTTTATTTCCAGAACTACTCTTTCCACACCTGGTGTACTAACACAGTTCAAATGATTAATTTCTAATGCTGCATTACCATAAGCCAAAACTCCCCCCCCCCTTTTCCCACGATCATGCCTCCATGTTTGATATCCAGATATCTGAATCTCTTCATCTTGTACTTTTTTGTTTAACCAGAATTCGGTAATTATTGCAACATCTGGTTTAAATTCTAAAATCCACTCCTGTATCATGTCAAACTTTGGGACAATGCTACTAGCATTTAACTGAACAAATGAGAGTTTATTACTTTTTAAGATATCAGCTGTATATACATTCTCATCACATGGCCCTGGATTTAAATGAATGTCACCTGACATCAATAAACTCAGCACTATAAGTATTCTCATTTTAGCAGCCATTCCATACTGTTTTGTGAATAATTTCTGCATCAAAAAAAATAAGTAATACTTGTAATTTAACCTCACAATCCAGTTTCCATTCACCTGTCATCAAAACAGCCAATTTAGAATAAATAGAAATCTATGTTTGGGCTAGCAACTGAGCAATTGGTCTGATTGTTGCCCCACAAAACCTTAAAGATGAGGTTAGTGTATCCCCATTTTGTTTAATAAATATTTTCCCTAAGCTGGCCCCAGTCATTTTTTTATCATTAGGATAAACAAAAATGCAGAGCATAAACCACACTATCCCCAGACAAACAGTCAATAATTCACCCATCTTATATGTTCAAACTAGAACTTTATAAGTCTTTCAGGTTAAGATTGTTAATCTAAGCAGCTACCACAACCCCTTATAGTTTCCCTTAAAATATACAGCAGGCAAGTTTTAAAAAAAACAGAAACATTTACTACCACTAAGTATTTAAATACTCTCCAGGCTCAACATATATTATTCAATTATTTTATATAAAACAGCCTTTCAAACTGTTCCCACAAATTGAAATCCTAACTACTACCCGAAGTTTTTTAAAATATAAAAGCCTATCTATCTATATTATACATATCCATTTAACTCAGCAGACCAACAGCAATGTCCAGTATTTTTCTTCTGCCAAGTGGCGCTCAAGCCACCCACGCTCGCTCTGTGAGCAGTGTGGCTCTTTTGTAGTAGGCTGCCCCTCCTCCTTCATGACGTGTTTGCACTCTTCCCTCGTTCATACCCCCAGTCAGGCTCCGGTAACCAGGAGCAGGAAGAGTAGGCTGAAATACAGGGGGGAGCATTGGCACAGATTAAATCAGTACAGCACAGCACAGCACAGTCACTTTTCCCCTTACTGCAGACAAAAATGGCAAGGGGAAACCAGTAGGACGCTGAAAACTACCCAATCAGAGAACACCTTGAAACACACAACATGTTAAATCCCCTTCAGTCCAGCTTCAGACCCAAACACAGCACCATAACTAAAAAACAAACAAAGGGGTCAGCAACTAAAGGCTACAAACACTCAAAGCTTTATTACAAAAAAAATTTTGCTTATAAAGAACTGTGTATAAAAATTCTCTCATATGCAAGCACTAGGCAAATTTACACAGCGAGAGAATAAAAATGGGTATCCCATAGGTCGCAGTGCTACACAAGCCGAAATGCAGAGCAGAATAGACAAATACTATGAATGTCATTAAACCAATGTTTATACAATCAAGGCGGTTAGGTAGAACATTCAAAAACATTTATAGCAGTGCTTGTATGGCAAAAAAAGTGCCTAAAATCAAGGCAAAGCATTCAAAGATGTTTTGGGAAATGCTTGTGTGGCAAAAACCGCCTGGTGCAAATTGCAAACAACAGAAGGCAGTACAGGGTATGCATACATAAAAAAATGAAAAAACATACTACTCTCCTTAAACCTGGATGCCTCCTTGTGCAAAAACTAGTAGGTTACTGGCTTCAAATGAAGCACAAAAGCCCAACACGCCACATACTGCTTATCGCGGACTTCGGGATCTTCTCACCGTCTTCTCTTTCATCTTCATTAGATGGTAATGAATATTGATTAGTTGAAAACAAGGAAGAGGAAAAGGTATGAGAGGCAACAGAGGGAGACAGAATTACAGAGGGAGACAGAACTGGGGGGGAGAAAAGATCCCCAAGGCCAAGGAATCCAAATTGGAGGTCATAAATCTATCTAATATACAGCTAACCCCCACCCAAATACAGGTACTAGCTAAGGGTTTGAGTTTTGTCCCCACTACCAAGATCAATCCATTTCAAGTCAAGTTGGATTTGTTTAGATTTTTTAGGAAAATATGTCTCAAGGATTTTTTCAACTCAACAGAAATTTTGCCCTCAACTCTGGATTTAACAAGAGAAGAGACCCCTTTTAAAAAGCCCTCTTCCTATAATCCCCCCCACTCCAACCATACCATTAACACCTTTCGTAATATGGTGTCCAAAGATGTACATAAATTGATTATAAGTAACAAAAACAAATACTGTGCACAAAATGTTACTTTAGCAGAAAGACAAGCTATACAGGAACTAAACAATCTTGATTCAATAGTGATCAAACAGGCTGACAAGGGAGGTGCAGTGGTAGTGTGGGGAATTGATGGCTATAACAAAGAAGCTATGAGGCAATTAAGCAATCAAGACTTTTATAAGAAGATCAATAACGATCCGGGTGAGCTTATCAAAAACAAGGCAGATGCATTAATTGATTTCGGTCTTGCATCAGGAGAAATTACCAAAAAAGAAGCTGATTTCCTCAAAATCTCTAACCCTAAGAAGTCTGTTCTATATTTTTTGCCCAAAGTACATAAAGATGTGTTTCCTGTGACAGGTCGACCGATTGTTTCAGCAAATGAGTCCGTCACTGAGAATATGTTCAAGTATGTGGATTTCTTTGCACAAAAATTCGTTCCAAACCTCCAGTCATATGTAAAAGATACAAAGGATGCTTTATTGATGCTCCGTAATGTTGCTGTATCTGATTCTGATATATTGGTCACCATAGATGTGGAAAGCCTATATTCCAACATACCCCATGAGGGTGGTTTACAGTCCCTATCTAAACATTTAAGTTTGAGGGAGAAAAATAAACCAAGCTCTGATTTTGTGTTGGAACTTGCAAGATTTGTACTGGAACAGAATTATTTTTGGTACAATGGTTCCTTTTACATCCAAATAAAAGGGACCGCAATGGGCACTACCTTTGCACCCAGTTTAGCGAATCTATACATGGGTGAATGGGAGGAGACCAATATTTACAATGCATCCAATAATATCTTTTTGAAATACATCAAATTGTGGAAGCGATATATAGATGATTGTTTGATGGTTTGGACTGGCTCTGATGTCGACTTGGAACATTTTATTGAATATATAAATCACACCAGTACCCATCTAAAATTTACATATGCAAAAAGTATGGACAGTATCCCCTTTCTAGATATTTTGATAGAGAAGAAAAATGAGATACTTTTGACTAAGCTGTACAGAAAACCTATGTCTAGGAATACCTTGCTACGTTTTGACAGTTGTCATCCTAGATCTGTTATTAACAATATCCCTAAGGGACAGTATATCAGAGCTAAATGTATTTGCTTGGAAAACAGGTCCTATGCAGAAGCTAAGAAGGAAATTACAGAGAGATTCATAGCAAGAGGCTATGAATCAGGGATTTTGCTCAACAGTAAACATCTTGTTAACAATATGGAGAGAGAGGAACTATTGGACTCTAATGTACACAATAAAAGTGAAGTGGATAAATTAATTTTCATCACTGAATTCAATCATTTGGCTCCCAAAATAGGTAAAATTATCCACAAACATTGGAATGTTATTAACTCCGACTTGAGATTGAAGGAAATAGGTCAGAACCGCTGATCTCTACATTAAGGACAAAACTTAAAAGATCTGTTGGTCAAATCATACATTCCATGTAAAAATGAGAATGCACAATGAGATTGGCTACCTTCGTTTCCCAAAGGGAACTATCGTTATGGAAGATGTGTACATTGTTCTAACATGTCTGATGTAAAAATTTTCCACCATCCGAGATCTGGGAAAAGTTATGAGATTAAATCATTCTTCAATTGTAATACTCAGGGGGTTATATACATGCTAACTTGTTCTTGTGGATTGTCCTATGTTGGTCAAACCAAAAGAAATCTGAAATTAAGAATTGTCGGACATAAAGTAGCCATTAGGAATGCAAATATGGATTATGCAATGGCACGTCATTATTATGAAGTAAAACATGGGTCCCCAGCTACTTTAAGATTTATTGGTTTGGAGAAGGTGGAAGTTGGATTTCGAGGTGGAGATTTGAATTCCAAAATTCTGCAAAGAGAAGCTTTTTGGATTTTTGAATTAAATACAATGGTCCCTTTCGGTTTAAATGATGAACTTCCTATATATAGTTATTTATAGTTAGATGTAGTATTTGTGGATATGACCTGTGTCGTGCTCTGTCCACAAAAGGGAGAAATAACTTTCTGGCTCTGTCTCCCATTGGTGTTTTTTTCCATTTCACATTATTATTAATTTTCTAGTTTTTATTTATTCACTGTATTGTTGTGGGTTATTTGGTGGCACATATTTAGTATTCATGGCTATGACTTTTCGTGCTCTAGCCATGATTTGTTGGGAATATGACTTGTTTGGCTCTTTTCCCCTTTGTAAGATTATGCATTTCATATGTAATTTATAACCAATTCCATATTTATTTTGTTTTAAATTCGTAGTTCTGTGGAGGTTATATGTTGTAAGGTGTAGTTTTTTGTTCTGTCTCTTTAAGAGCCAATCTGCATTTAAGGAGACACAATGCACCTATCCTATGCTCTGAAGAAGACGTTTTAGTCAATACGTAAGTGTGAAGTCTGCTCTGATGTTTTGTTGTCTCTTCTGGGTATCGGTAATTTGCTAAGTCCGCGTCGAGCAGTATGTGGCGTGTTGGGCTTTTGTGCTTCATTTGAAGCCAGTGACCTACTAGTTTTTGCACAAGGAGGCGTCCAGGTTTAAGGAGAGTGGTATGTTTTTTCATTTTTTTATGTATGCATACCCTGTGCTGCCTTCTGTTGTTTGCACTTTGCGCCAGGCGGTTTTTGCCACACAAGCATTTCCCAAAACGTCTTTGAATGCTTTGCCTTGATTTTAGGGCCTTTTTTGCCATACAAGCACTGCTATAAATGTTTTTGAATGTTCTACCTAACCGCCTTGATTGTACAAACATTGGTTTAATGACATTCATAGTATTTGTCTATTCTGTGCTGCATTTCGGCTTGTGTAGCACTGCGACCTATGGGATACCCATTTTTATTCTCTCGCTGTGTAAATTTGCCTAGTGCTTGCATATGAGAGAATTTTTATACACAGTTCTTTATAAGCAAACATTTTTTTGTAATAAAGCTTTGAGTGTTTGTAGCCTTTAGTTGCTGACCCCTTTGTTTGTTTTTTACATGACTTTGTTTCAACTCCTGGGGTATATAGTGCACTTCTCTGTCTTTTGAGACTCCATGGTCCTTAAGGTTTTCTACGGACCTCTGTGTGTTTTTTTCAACGGCACCATAACTGCTTTAGCCAAAGTAACCAAAGATTGGCAATCAGTGCTTGACACCAAGAACCATATCTGTGCTCTATTTTTAGATTTAAGTAAGGCATTCGATACAGTAGATCATGATCTCCTCCTGCACATGCTGTGGAACATAGGCCTAAACGACACCTCCCTCAAATGGTTTACTTTTTACCTAGTTAGTTGACAGAAACAGGTTAAAGCTCAGTGTGAACTCTCCCCGCTAAAAACTCTTATGAGAGGGGTCCCCCAGGGTTCTATTCTTGGGCCCATCCTATTCGCGATCTACATTAATGACAATGACCTTAACATCTCCTCAGCAAATATACACCTCTTCATGGATGGACACTGTACTGTACATTGCTAAATCATCCTTGGAACTGGCCTGTTCAGGCCTACAGCAAGAATTCTGCCTGCTGCAGCACAACCTGCTGCACCTCAAACTGCTACTCAATGCCAAAAAAGCCAAAGCCATGTTTCTTTTTCCCCAGGCTAACTCCACAGTCACCCGTCCTCAAGGTGCTAGGCCCCAAATCACAACCCTCCTTGGTGAACCTCTAGAGACAGTAGATACAATCAAATACCTTGGGTTCTGGATTGATAGTAGGCTCTCTTTCATACCACACGTCGAAGAATTAGCCCAAAAACTTATACAAAGATTAGGAATTTTCTCCAGAATCAAGAACCTTCTCATTGTAGAGGCAAAAACAAGGCTAATTCAAATAACTTTCCTTTCACTCCTGGACTACGCCAATCTTCTCTACAGTCATTGTCCCGTCACTTCTCTTTCCATACTGGACACCCTGTACCACAGAGCCCTCAGATTCATCACTGACATGCCATACAACACCCATCATTGCACCCTCTATGCAAAACTTGACTGGCATTCCCTAAAAATGAGGAGAACAAAAAATGTGTTAACCTGGATCTACAGAGCCATATCGGGTAAGCTCCCCCAGTATATTTCTTATCTTCTAGTTTGCTCCAAGGGATCCTATTCCCTTAGACAATATTCTTGCCTCTCATTAGACATCCCCAGAGTCAGAACTTGGCATGGTATCTCTTCTTTAAGTTATTCACTTCCTTCCATCTGGAATAGTAACCAAAAATTCCTAAAGCTCCAACAAATTGTTAGTATGTCTACCTTCAAAACGCTGCTTTGCCATCTGTTGAAAGAAACTTGCAACTGTTTCCGCAAGCCATAGAACTCTAGCATACTCATTGGTTAAGCCCATCTGCCTCCCCATCCTTCTAGGTTAGATTGGAGTCCTTCATGAGCTTTATCTCCTCTTACCCTCTTCTCTTACTTTTCTAGGTAGGACTCGAGTTCCCAGTGACCCTCACCTAGTCTTATACCCTCCTCATCTCCTCACCCCTCCCCTCCTGGCTTCCCCTCTCCCAAGCACCACTTACTCGCTTGGTGTCTTCATCTGCCTCCTCTCCTCCTCTCCTTTCTCCTCCCCTATTAAATTGTTATCCCCATGCTTTCTTTTCTTCCCGGTTTTTCCACCACTCTAGACTGTCTTCATTGTACATACTGTTTATTGAATATCTCATGTTACATATCATTTATTGTATATTTTATATTTTGTATTCTGGCTTCCTTGTATCTATTTATTGTATATTATTTTCCTAAGTTTGTGCTTTGTCCACCCAGGACCACTTTGTAAATGAGTTTATCTCAATGGTGCATCTCCTGGTTAAGTAAAGATTGATTGATTAATTGATTGATTGATTGATTGATTGACTTAGAGGCCACAGTGGTGGACAAGGGACTGGACCTGGTGGCCATAATGGAGACCTGGTGGATGGAGCACCAGGAGTGGGAGGTGGTTATCCCGGGGTACACCCTTTTTAGGAAGGACAGGACAGGTAGGAAGTGGGGTGGTACTATATGTAAAGGGCAGTATAAGGGAGACAGTAGGGCAGTATATACAAGGGGAGGTGGAGGTCCTGTGGGTCATGTTGGAAAAGCAGTCTGGAGCAATAATACACCCGGGGTGATCTACAGCCCTCCTACACAGGGGGAAGATGTAGACAGGGACTTAATGTAGGTGTGCATATGATGGCATGCAAGGGGGAACTTTTTCTGTGGGGGACTTTAACCTCCCTGATGTCACCTGGGAGATCCCATCAGCAAGAAGTAGGGAGTTGCTAGACTCCCTGCAAGAAGCCTTCCTTCACCGGCTGGTCAGGGAACCTACTAGAGGTAGGGTGACACTGGTAATACTAACGAATGGAGAGACTGTAGCTGATGTTTCAGTGGCAGACAGTCTGGGGTCAAGCAACAACAGAGCTGTGAGGTTCAAGATTAGGACAGGGAAAGAAGTGAGTCGAACCACCACAAGGATACTGGACTTCAGCTGTGCGGACTTCAACAAACTGAGGGCAGTCTTCAGGGAGACTATAGTGGACAAGGGGGAACTGAGGATGTGGAGGAAATGTGGGGAGTAATTAAGGGGGAATTTTGAGAGCCACTGATCATTGCATAAGGAAAGTAAACAAGAACAAAAAAAAAGAGGAGGCACGTGATGGCTGCCTGAACGGACGCTCCCTAGACAGCTTCCGCACCCATCTAACTTCTGTTATTTCAACCAAAGCAACCAAATTAGCAGCAATACTGGTACACATACTTCCTAAGAGCAAGGCGACACTCTCCTTAAGTAAAAAACTTGCCGCAATGGAATCGAAATGCAGGACGCCTTACCCCGGCATACGCCTCCTCCAACACCGACCAGAGACAAATCTGCCAAGTGTTCCAAGGCTCTCACAGCCAGGCCTCTCCCTAATCCGATTCTGCAGACCGCTCTCATAGAGGAGAAATTCTTGGAAGGACTGAGCCCTTTGAAGGCCACCTTGGATTCTTTGGCGACTGATATTTAAATGATTACATCCTCTCTGGCAGTTCTCACTCAGCGAAGCAGGTGATAACGAAGCCCGTATTTCTTCTTTAGATGATTGGAGGGCTGAACCTGAAATATTGCAACTTTGGCAATGACTGAAATCCATGGAGACAAAAATGGAGGATTTGGAGGGCAGATCCTGGAGGAATAATCTTGTCATCATGGGATTACCAGAAGGAGAAGAAAGGGCCTCAGTTATTACCTTTATTCAAAAGCTGTGAACCAAAATTGCAGGCCCTTCTCCTAATGGCCCAGTATACGTGGTAGAGTGGGCCCACAGATCGCTGCACCCAACACCACCACAGGGTGCACCTCCTCGACCTCTGATATTCCGCCTCCTAAATTTCCTTGATAAACAACATGTATTGGGGAAAACCCACGATTTGCAAGAACTGCAGTGGGAAGGAAAAAGGATTTGGATAGTCCAAGATCAACCCAAAACAGTGCGGCAAAAAAGAAGCTGATCGTCACGGGCATCAAATTTCGCATGAAATACCCTGCAACTCTCCAAGTTCTGCACTGGGACACTTGGCATAACTGTGACACAGCGGACCAAGCTGCAACTATGCTGAAGTCCCTATACCCTGATCTTTTCAAGTAATGATCTGGGAGAGCCGTTTTGTGATGTTAATCAGTGTGGGTTTGACACCCTTTTGTTGACTGTCTGCATATTAAGGTTTTGAGTAACATTACCTGTGACTTTACAGCAGGATTCTCATGGTACAAAGGTATATATTTATTTTTTTGGGGGGGGGGCGCAATTACTTTCTGTTGGGCACGTATGTACTGTCTAACCTTGTTTGCTCTATAATTCTGCACATCATGCTCGCTCCATCTAGTGGTCTACCGACGAAATAGCCAGATAGCTGCGCGTGTGATGCTATGACTTTCGGTGACTCCCTGTACACTGTAGCTACTGATCAAGGTCAGAAAGGTTTGATACAGCTTCTGGACTATTTTGTCGGTACGGACCATCATTTGTTGAGTACCCTTGAACTGTGCTGCCAGATGGGGACCTCAGGCATACCAGTGTTAATTGCAGTGAAGGAAGAACAGTTTTGGGCCTAATGCAATTACAAAGGAGTGAGGATTGCATTGTCTAATGCAAGCTCCTTTGGCTACAGACCACGCTATAGATCTGACATGAATTTTTGGGAAACAGAGAGATTTTTTAGCTCGTTAAAGTTTGCCTTGAAGTTTGCTGTTTTGTTCTTAGAATATGTAATTTGGTAGAATGTTCATGGTTACTTATATAGTGGGGGGAGGGGAGTGGGGGAGAAATAGGTACTGTTTGGGAAGCTAATGGATATCATGGCCCAGAAGATTTGGATAGGTCAGTCGTTGGGACTGGGATCTTATTTTAGTAATTTTCTGTTGTACATATTATGGGGGTTCAAGATCCTATGTCTGGGGTTAGAGGGGAGGTTGGGCCAGGGTAACCAATGTGGACTACACATGAACCATGATGTGAGTGTACTATTAGTTCCCATGTCTCATAAATTTCACTGCTCAACTCCCCTCTGACATAGAAGGAACTGAGGATTCTGCTTTAAGGCATGGCATATACCAGACAGGGTAATGGGGGGCAGGGGTGGAGATGCCTGGTCTATATGCATTACATACTGAGTATGATATTTAGGATGTACTACTCATATTATTACAGAGATTTAAGTGATGAGATACATTACATGGAATGTCAAAGGTGCTCGCTCTAAAGAGAAGAGGTATCAAATTTTAAAACACCTTCAGCTACTGCATTGCCACATTACCTTCCTACAGGAAACCCATCTTTTAGCCTCCGAGAACTTGCTTTTTCGCAGGCTGGGAGTAGAGCAAGTTTTTACAGCCAGGAATTCAATGAATCAGAGAGGGATAGCTATTTTATTCTTCAAAGGGGTCAAATTTTAAATCACACAGAGTATAGATGACCCTAGGGGACGATATATCCTTTTGTGTGGCATGTTAAATCATACAGAGATCTTAATAGGTTGTATATATGGTCCAAATGTACCTTATACAGAGTTCTTTTTGTAACTGACTACCCTACTATCGTCAATCTTCCAATTATTTTGGCGGGGAACTGGAATATAACCCTCGCCTCAGAGCTGGATCAGTTGTGGAGTCGCTCCAGGGGTCTCTCTCCGACCCAACATGCATTACATGAGTTGATGGAATTGGGGGGGTGGGTTATGTGACCCATGGAGGACTCTACACCCTTCAGACCGCCTATATACGTTCTACTCCCCAGCACACAAATCGTATTCTCAATTAGATTATTTTTTACTTAGTATTGGCAACTTATCAGGAGTTAGGGATGGAGGAATCACCCCCGAGTCCTTTCTGAACGTTCTCCAGTATGGCTACAGTGTGATTTTATTCCAAATTTTACTGCAGACAAGATCTGGAAATTGAATACCCATTTATTAAAAGATCAGTTAATCTTGTCCCAAATTCAAAATCCTATAGCACGCTTCATGGAGCACAATATGGACTCCATTCTGGATATTGACAAAATTTGGTGCTCATTGAAGTGTGTTTTGAGAGGGGAGTTTATTCACATAACATCAGCTAAGAAAAAGAAGCAACAAACTTCTTTAGGTGCCTTATTAGACCAAAATAAAATCTTGGAGAATAGTCCCACTTTAGATTCCTCGGAGGAGGAGCAGCTCACCCTAGTGTACCTGAGACATCGTTACGCAGACTGTCTGAGGGAGAGAGCTGAATACGCACTTCTTAAAACTCAGGCTAAATACGTCGATCTGGGGGATAGAGCAAGACATCTCTTGGTTCTCCGCCTTAAGCAACAGGAAGCCTCCTGATTAGTCCAAACCATCTCTTCTCAATCTAACGGATCTCCCATAACTACCCCCAAAGAAATTTCCCAAGAATCTTTTTCTATAGCAAACTTTAGGGTCCCCAAAATCACCCTTCCTGCCCAGAGGAGATTCAGGAATATCCATGCTCTATCCCTCTTCCTGTTCTAACACTGAATCAGCAAGCCTTTCTGGTTAGGCCTATCTCTATACAAGAGATTTCACTGGCTATTCAGTCCCTCCCTTCTGACAAAGCCCCTGGGCCAGATGGCTTTCCTTCCAATTTTTACAAAGCCCTGGCATCAGAGTTACTCCCTATTCTTCAACAATTGTTTTCTTATTTTTGTACTAAAGGAATGTCTGACTTCTCCTTATTGGTATCGGATTCTCCTTATTGGAGGCCCTAATTATAGTACTTCCTAAACCGAATAAGCCCGGGGATAAAGTGTCTAACTATCATCCCATCTCTCTTATGAATCAGAATATGACATTATTTGCGAAAATTCTTTCAACCAGAATCTTGCAGCTATGGGATGGGCTGATTGGCCCAGAGCAGGTAGGTTTTATGCCGGGAAGGTCTTTGACAGATCACTTGAAGAAACTGGTGCATATCTTCTTGGAGTTCAGGGAGGCCAACCACCCTATGGTTTTGGTCTCCCTGGATGCAGAGAAGGCTTTTAACAGAGTGCGCTGGGATTTCTTGTTCTCTGGTTGAGAGAACTTTGGTTTCCCCACGTTTTATATTGTGGATCCGTGCTCTGTACTCCAAACCTACAGCCAAGGTTTATTGCAATGGAGTGCTGTCACTGGGTTTCTCTCTGTTTTCTGGAACCCGTCAAGGGTGCCCCTTATCCCCCTGATTTTTTAATCTTTTATTAGAACCCCTGATTTACAGGCTTAAAACCTCCCCTAGAATTTTTGGAATCCCCATTGGCACCCTGGATAGTAAGAGCTCTGCTTATGCGGATGACGTTTTACTGCATTTATTGCACCCCACCTCCTCTATACCAGAGTTTCTATATATTATATCCGCATATATCACATATTCTAATTATAAACTTAATTTGGATAAATCCACTGTCATGCTCTTAAATACCAAGACCTTTCTGGCTGACTACACCCGATTTGGGATGGAGTGGGCCCCTACATTTAAGTATTTAGGCATTACTCTTTCATAGAAATATTCTCACACTAAAGCATTGAACTTTGACAAGATAGTGGAAAGACAAAGAAAATCAGTGCGCAAGCACTGAGGCAATGGTTACCCCAAAGGGCACTGGCCAGGAAGCCAAATTTCAAATAAATACAAAATCACACATACCTTCATAATGCAAAGCATCATGGGCTATATATGTAGATCACCACAGAATAGCATGCTGGTTCAACTTTAAGCAGAAATGCATGGTGCCGAAAGACCTCTCACACAGTTTGCAAAGGGTGCCAACAGAAAACACAGACATGTGTTTCATCCTACCAGGACTCATCAGTGTGCCTCATCTGTTTAACACCCCAGTGGAATGAACCAGCTACCCTGAGATGGTCTATCTGGGTTATGTTGTGGTGAACCCAATAAAAACAAAAAACAAGTTAAAAGACAAAGAACCTCAGTGCGTAAGCACTGAGGCAATGGTTACCCCAAAGGGCACTGGCTGGGAAGCCAAGTTTCAAAGAAATACAAAATCACACATACCCCCATAATGCAAAGCATCATGGGCTGCATATGCAAATCACCACAGAATATTATGCTGGTTCAACTTTAAGCAGAAATGCATGGTGCTGAAAGGCCTCTCACAGTTTGCAAAAGGTGCCATAGAAGGAGTTGCACAAGTTAGATTTGTGACTGGCTGTTAAAACATACCTCAGATGGACGAAGGTATTCCAGAAATTGGATAGCCTGTTTGTACTCTTTGGTCAGCCAAACAGGGTCAAAAAGTCTCAAAGGCCATTCTTAACTAGGTGGGTGACAGCCTGCATTGCTAAGGCCTGTGTTGTGGAAAAAAAGAGGCCTCCAGCCCTTATTAAAGCTCACTCCACCAGGGCTATGGCAACTTCCTGAGTGGAGAGGGGCAAAGCATCTGTTTTAGAGCTATGCAAGGCAGCCACATGGTCCTCCATCCACACTTTCACCAAACACTATATTTGGATGTTCAGAGTTCTGCTGATGCAGTTTTTGGTCGCAGAGCTTTACAGGCAGCAGTCCGTAAGTGATCTTTTACAATATAGTCTTCTCTGGCATATGGGATAATATTTTCCCCCCTCCCATTTAGTCTGGGTACTGCTTTTTAGAACCCAGATGTAATGACTTCCCAGTAACAATGTGGAGTGCTACAGAAAGGAGAAATTAACTGCATACTTATTGTAATTTCTTTTTCTGTTAGCTCCAACATTGTCAATGGGAGCCTTCTCCTGGGGAGAATATTGTCTGATACGCAAGTGGGAATGTCTATTGGTTCATTTAAATACCATTGGTCTTGGGCATCCTTCTATTTTATACTGCTGGACTGTTTAAAAAAAAGAAGTGTTTTTAATCAGACTGTGACAGCGCATCTTAACAGGTACAGTTATACACCTTTTTGGTGTCTGCTTGTTACAGGTGGTCTTTACATTATGTACATTGTTTAACAGAGTTAACCCTCTGTGTTTTTTTTTTATAAAATATCTAAGTTACAAAGAGTTCTTTGATGGAGTGAGAAGAGTGGTCCGTACATCACCTTGTCAGAAAGAACCTCAGTCTGAACAAACCAAGAGCCAGTCAGGAAGGTCATCCTGAGTCATTTTTTTATTTTTCCATCAGCAAGGTAAAACAGTTTTTCTATTTATTCTTAGAAGGTACAGTCTTTTCTGTGGTTATGTATTGTGTTCTATCATGTATAAATGGACATTATGGTAGTTAAAGTTACTCTGGCACTACGGAATCAGTAGTGACTGCTGAGCTGCTGCTGCTTGGAATCCTCATGTGCCCAACATTCTAAAGCTTGGGCTGCGCCATTCCCCTGGTGGGGGTGCAAGGCGGTGCACTACACCCCAGTTGTAATGACTTCCCATTGACAATGTTGAAGTCTACAGAAAAGGAAATTACATTAAGTATGAAGTAAATTTCTTCTTTGTGCTGCAGCCACATTGAGTACTGTACGCACCTTTAATAAGCATTACAGTCTGGATATTGTTTCTCGCAGACGAATAGGTGTTCAGCCTTGCTGCTCTACAGGGCCTGCTGTCTTGAACCAAACTGTACCAACCTCTCAGTTCGCTTTGGGACTTTCTGGGTCTTGCCAAAGGTGTGGCCAAATGGAAGAGATAGAATCTCTTCCATTAAGCAACGCTAGCCCTCCCTCTGTCTCTCTTTTCTAATCTATAGGAGAATATGGCATCCACATTCTGCCTTGGGAATTTCCATGGCTGTTATATCCAGCACCTTCACTTGCCTACTATGAGAAGCACTGGTATGATGATCTCCTGGTTCCCCCAAGAAGGGAGGTCCTCTGAGCACAATGTCTGGCTGGGAACTCAGGAGAGATGGGGCTGCCCATGTTTATGTAGATGCAGATGTGGGATGTCGTCATGGGAGGCCCTTGGCTAGCAAAAGTTTCCATGTAGTTCTAGTGCTGACACAGGTAGAGTTCCAAAGGTGTGGCCTAAGGGAAGAGATTCTCTCAAAGATCTGCTGTTAAGGAAAGTATGTAACTGTTCTATACCTATGTTTCTTTTTGTTTTCTTTCACTCTTGAACCAAGATACATGATGTTCAAGTTTTTTTAAATTTCCCACTCCTGTGCTTTGCCCGCCCTGAAAAAATTAAATATCGTGATACAGTGCTCTGCTTGTCCTACTATTGTGACCTCCATTTGCACTTTTTGCTGAACCACCAGTGCCTTCATCTCAATGCTGTTTTGTTACCACCTGGACTTTATTGTACAATTTGTTTTTGTTACTATTAATTGACAACTTGTCCTGTTTTGTTTATTGCAACCTATTTCCTGTAACATATTGTTGTGCTCTCCTCTCCTCTTCTCCCACTCCTGGATGCACCTGGAAATGAGCTTAGTATCTCTTTCCTTATAAATCATTTGAAATAAATAAAATGCTGTACTGTTTAGCATCAGAAACATGCGGTAGCACACCATCTTAATACATCCACATTATCAACCTAGCATGTACATGCAATAGGTAGCCTCAGCAGACAAGTTTTTTAAACCTGCAAGTTGTGGTCATCTTTAATGATGTGAGTCATTAATTACAAAATTAGCTGTAAAAGCTATTTTAAAAATATCTGAAAAAAACTAAACATGCACTGGGGATGAACCTAAGGATGTCAGAAATACATTTTTGCTAAAAAGCTATATGATGTATTTTTTTTGCCAACTAGCAAATAATGCTGCTGTTAATGCAATTAGAAAATAAAGTCAAAATCAAAGGGGTGCAACCTTTTGGCCTTCTTCTGCAATGAGTTATAAAGACAAGATTAATTCCAATTATTTCCTTCTCAGTATGTCATTCTTGAAGATCTGTTGATTGAAACCTTGATTCTAAAGTTTTCTGTTTTCAGTATGCACGTAACACTGAAGCAGTGTCATATTTGTTTTTGTTTGTATTCTAAAATAAATTTGTTATAAAGCTGAAACATCGGGCCAAATTCACAAAAGGCAACTCATGATGCAAAGCAACTTGCATCCAAAAAAATGGTGCAAGTAGCACTGGCATTATGAGTTGCGTCATGCTGGGATTCAGAAAGAGAGCCTGCAGCATGCTGCAGGCTGCCTGTGCCCAAGTGGACCAATGCACCATAAACCCCCTTGCGACATGGTGTAAGGGGGTTTATGGCAGCAGTTGCACCCTGTTCTAAAAGGGTGGCTGCTAACTCCCCAAATTGGGATTCAGAAACAACCCCCAGTGGACATCCGTCAAAGAACATTTACGCCAGCTATGAGCTGGCATAAGTATCCTTTGCCATCCACAAGGGCTTGCCACTGTGCCCCAACTGATGTACAACATACATTCCCGTTCCCCAAGTATGCCACACAACATGCCCATATGGGCTTGCGGACACCACCACATGCCCAGGTCTTCCCCAACATGGCCGGATCCCCCCAAATGCCCACTTCCCCCCACATGCCTGAATCCGTAATATCAGGAACAGCCTTCCCCGAAGCCCAGGGAGCCCGTATGGGCTATTGGACCCACCCCCAGCACCGATCCCTTTAATATGTCTGAATTCCCCCAGCCCCAATCCCCATAATATGAATAAATCCCCCTCAGCCCGATCCCTGTAATATGAATAAATCCCCCCATCTGTCTACATCCCATCAGTAAATCCCTGGTAATCTAGTGGCCCTCCTCCCAGCAGTGCCAGCCCACCCTGCTCCCCCCTCACCCACACCCGACCAGCAAATGGCAGAGCCCTCCTCTCATCACCATGGCCAGCCACCAACTGAGCTCTGCCAGGAGCACATATTGTACATATACGTGCTCAGTAAATGAGAGCTGCTGTCATTCACTGAGTGCGTATATGTACTGTATACACCCTCAGCAGAACTCAGTTGGCGGCTGGCGTGGTGGTGAGAGGAGGGCTGTGCCCGATGCCCGGCCAGATGTGGGTGAGGGAGTGGGGTGGGCTGACAGTGCAGGGGTTGGGGGCCACTAGACTACCAGGGATTTACTGAATGGGATGTGGGCGGTGGATTTATTCATATTACAGGGATTGGGGCTGGGGGAATTTATTTATATTATGGGGATCGGGGCATGGGGGGGCACTACAGCTCCCTTCTGTGGGTGCATCTGCCACCCGCCTGTCCTGTGCCTTGCGGCATACTTGGGGGCTGCACCCTTCCTTGAAAAGATGCCGCAAGCTGCAAGACGCAGGCTCCTGGACTCTGTTTGTTTCTGCATCGGGCGCAGGGTACAGAATGCAGTGGCCATTGCCACAAGCTACCATTATCGCAGCTAGCGGCAAACTTTTGTGAATCCAGCCCATCATGTTTAATAAAATAGATAGACATTCAGAGTTGCTATTTAAGGGAATAGCAAAGTTAGATCTGTCAGAAGACCTTCTCCTTTGGGATATCTACAAAGTAATAAAAAGGAACATGTATTTTTACAATAAAATCCACCCGCTGTTTTACATTTTGAGCACGGTAGTTGATGTTTGGTGTGAAGAGACTGGGAAAACTGAATGTAAATAATCCTAGGTGAATGAACTTGGTCATTCATTCAATGTCATTTCACGTTCTTTCTGGTGTACAGGGTAATGTATTGTTTACATGGAGAGGCCTGATGTTTTTTCAATAAAATAGGGGAGGCCTGAGATTTTTTCCATATCGTGGGGGAGGCTCACTATGACAGTGTTTGAGAACTAATGGTACAGAGGTAGGTAAAATCCTTCATTTAACCAATGGCATAAACAAATTTGGAGTGTTGACAAAAGACCATTTTCCAAAGAAATTGGAAGAAATGCAGTAAATTTACTCTTTAAGCTCTCAAATTTCCCCTGCTATTCCAGATTGGGAAACAGTCCTTATTCAGAAGACAAAGCTCAGCAGATAAAAGAGAAGATGAAAAAGAAGATAAAAGCTAAAGAGAGATAGAGATAGTGATAGTGAAACCAAGAAGAAAACAAAAAAGATCAGAAAGAAAGGAAGAGGTATTCATCTCAAAAATGAATCTCTCTCTCTTTACAACTGTTCCCTGCATAAACATTTTTGCTTGTAAAGGTGCAAAAGCAATACAACAATATTCCAAAAGATTATCAGTAGCCTGGTTCTTCTAATGCAAAAACAAGACTGAAGTAACTGTTCAAACAGGAGAAAATACAGATAAACCATTGGTTACATAGTTGGTAGTTATATATATATATATATCAGGTTTGCATTATTTTCTCCACATCTGTTACAATTAGAGGTGTTTCTTACACCCATCTTCTTTTGCAAGTGTACTGGCGTGTAGCATAAATTATGTAAGGCCTTAAATTGGACCAAGTTCAAATTTATAATCTTAAGTGTTTTACAGGAGTTCAACCAAGCTTTGTTCCAATCCCAGCATTCCGTATCTCTATTTAAAGTTGAAGACTGCCACCTTATATTTTCCAATGCTGATCCCCTAAACTCTTCTATAAGCAAATTATAAAACACCACAAACTTGCTAGAGTTTTGTCTTCAGCTCAATCATCAATTGCGACCGCGATAGAGGAAAAGTCCTCGCTTGGATTTCACCAGTGCCCATGTGGGCAGAAGATGTCATGTACTGACCCCCACACCATGTGCGTTTTCTGCCTGGGCCATGAGTATGATCCCCAGGCCTGTGATTTTTGCTGGTCATTTCACGCGTTAGTCATCAAGGACCGCCTCGCCCACCTGAAGTTGGGCCGCCTAGAAAAATGACATCCGCCGGTCAAATCCAAGGATGCCTGTTAGGTGGTTTCCGCGGCTGCGGGGGTCCACCAAGCAGTTGAAGCAACTTACAGCCTTTGAGGGGGAGGCAGTTTGGGCCACCACACAGTCCTCTTCGGCATCGGCCTTTGTTCTGCTCAAGTTGGGCTCTACTTATTCAGGCTCCTTCAAGGAACTGTGCCAGTTTCTCCCTAGCAAGGGACAGGGCCCTTTGGGTTTGCACAGCTCCCGCTTACGCAAGAAGGAGTCCAGGAAAGAAAAGGAGAAGACTCACTGTTGAAGTTCTTGGGACCTGGAAAATTCTTGGTCTCAGGAATAACACGTTTTGACCACTGTCAAAATCGCGGCCTTGGCCGCTGGCTTCACGGACACCTTGCCAGGCCAGTTGGTTGAGACACCAGCTAACGATGCGGCTGAGATATTTCTCGACCCTGTCGACCAGTCATCATTAGATGAGGCCAACAACTTCTTATTCCGGAATCCAGTCATGCCGGTGACCACTGAAGGGGTGGCTTAGCCCACTGAACCAGACTCTCTGGTCACCGACCTAGACCAGGAGGAGTCGTGGCACTCGCCAGCTCCCTCCGAGATCCCCTGTCAGCATCCCCAGCAGCCGAGGTCGAGGTCTGGGTCTTCCTCATCCTCTGGGTCGAGCAGGTCCTGCTGGTGTCGGCGGTCCCAATTTCAGCACCATGGGAAGCGGCACCACTGCTATTTGTCTTCATCCTTCTTGAGTGAGGAGAGACTTCCACGCAAGTTGCATTGATGCTACAAAGACCTCATGTGGCAACCGTTGGTGTTATCTGGTCTGAAGTCAACCCTGGCTTCCATACCAGCTATCACTTAGCTGTTGCCCAACAGGTTGACACTGACACTCCAGGTGGGGCCAGTTGACACTGTTCCTCCACCAGCAGAGACGGTTCAGATCATCTCAGTTCAGCCAAAGCTGACCTCTCCGCTGATTGTGGTGGATCCACCACCAAAACAGTCACTGACCGGAGTTCTGACTAAGGAGTCTTGGCCAGCTCAGGGGCTTCCCCATCGGCTGTCGGTCACTCTTACACCTGATCGGCCGTGGCGGGTCTGGAGTGACTCAGGTGGTTGGCCGCTCTATGCAGACTCCTCTGAATCCAAGGATTCCTCCCTGCACTCCCGTCTGGTGGACTTAGAGTCAGTGGGGGATCTCTCAATGGAGGAAGGACCCACTTCCTTCATGGGCACCCTCTGTCTCATCTCCAAGTCCATGGGAATGAAACTGGAGCCCATCCAGAAGCAAGCTCACTATCACCTCACAGCAATCCTGGACAAATGGGACTCTCTGATGGAGGCTTTCCCAGTGGCCCGAGGCCATTGCTGATCCAGTCCTTTAGCTGTGGCAGTGCCCCATCTCCTGCCCTGCACCCTTGGCTCAGATGGCCCCCAAGTATGCATTCCCCACCGGTACCGTCTCAGGTTTTATAGAGCACCCCTCGGCTGAGGCATTGGTGGCCGATTCCGTGTTTCGGCGCTCGGGCAATAATGGGGATGTCGACAAGCTGCTGAACAAGGAATCCAAGAAATTGGATCATGCAGCTAAAAAAAAGTCTAGGCTGCCTCCTCGCTTGGCCTCCACCACGCGAGCTTGGCCTTCATGATGGCACACTTCTCACATGCCCTCCTGGGCTCCTTGGATGAGGTGATTCCTCATCTTCCTGTGGGCTTCCAGACCATGGTCAAGCAGGTCTGTGATCAGGGCTGGGCTGTAGCTAAACAACAACTTCAAAGGGCTCTGGATATGGGGGATTCCTGTGCCCACTTGGTGGCGGCTGCAGTTGCCATGCACCGTAGGGCTTGGCTGAGAATCTCGACCTTCAAGACAGACACTCAGCACAAGCTGGGGGGACATCCCATTCCTGGGCACCAATCTGTTTGGACCCACTGTGGAGGATCACCTCCAGTGTATCGAGAAGTCCAATGCCACCTTGGACTCTGTGACGTCCACCCAGAAAGAAGGACCCCAAGGGCTCCAGGCAGCAGAAGTGTAAGCGCTTTTGATCCTCCACTCCTGTGGCAAAACCAGCCCAGCATCAGTCTGGCCAGCAGGCTTAGTCCTGGTGACCTAGGCCCAAGTCCATGGCCTTGGTGGTCCTAAAGTCCAGAGGAAAGGGACCCAGTGGTTCCTCAGCTGGGTCCTCCTCCTCCAAGCCTGCTCAGTAACAGGGTGGGGGGTACTACCCTCATGTACGTTACACCTCCCCTGGGTCCTCCTGTTGGGGTCCGGCTAGGCCACTTTCTTTCCACCTGGTCCACTGTCACCACTGACAGGTGGGTTCTAGAAGTGGTTGGTCAGAGTCTGCATCTAGAATTTGAGCAGTACCCTTCTAGCCAAGCCCGTGCCCCATGGAAGGACTTGGTATCTGCAGACATTCAGCTCTTTGAGATGACGTAGCCCAGCTCCTCCACAAGGAGGTTGTGCTCAGGGTTGCAGATCCTCCGGAACACCCAGAGTTTGTCTCAAGGTACTTCCTGGTGCCAAAGCAGATGGGGGGGGCTGGCGCCCCATTCTAGATCTGCACGACCTTAACAAATTCCTCAGGTCATGCACCTTCTGGATGGTAACTCTATCCTAGTTCATACCATCTCTAGAGCAAGACATGTGGTTTTACTCTCTGGATCTTCAAGACGTGTTCTTTCATGTCCCAATCTGTCTGTCCCACCGAAGGTTCCTCTGCTTCCGAGCTGAGGGAACTCTCTACAAGTTCCAGGCCATACCATTCATCCTCTCCTCAGCCTCCAGGCTCCTCACTAAATGCATAACAGTGGTGGCAGCTTATCTGAGGTGCCGAGGGGTCCGATTGTACCCCTACCTGGATGACTGACTGATAGCAGGTCCCTCCAGGCAGGAGGTGGAGCGGTTCAGGGACCTGGGCCTCCAGACCTGCATCAACCTTGGCCACCTGGTCAATGAGGCCAAGTTGGAACTTGTACCCTTGCAGGTGATCAGCTTCATCAGGGCAGAGCTTGAGTCTTGCCAAGCCAGAGCCCAGCTCCCGGTGGACAGGGCAGAGGTTCTCTCCTCCTTTGTCTTATCTTTTCTGGTTGGGCACTTGCACCCTACCAAGGACTTTCTGCACCTTCTGGGTTACATGGCAGCCTGCACCAGCATGGTCCGATGGGCCCGTTGGCATATGCGCTCTCTGCAATGGGAGCTGGCCAGCCAGTGGTCTCAGTGCAAAGGTCACTTCGACCAGCTGCACACTGCGGCCCAGAAGATGTGGGATGCCCTCCAGTGCTGGCTAGTCCCAGAGCATCTGCAGGAAGGGATCCTGTTTGTCCACCCCGAGCCGACGGTCATCCTGATGACCAACACCTTTCTCACAGGCTGGGGTATCCATCTGGGAGAATACAGAGTCCATGGGCTCTGGACCCCTGAGGAGTCCTGATGTCACAACAACCTGCTGGAGCTCCAAGCAGTCCAGCTGGTGCTGACTGCCTTCGCTCCGTTTGTTTGGGGTCAAGTGGTCCAAGTCCAGATGGACAATACCACGACCATGTACTACCTCAACAAGCAAGGCAGGATGCACTCCCTGCCCCGGTGCAAGGAAGTTCTTCATGTCTGGATTCTCATGTGCAGCCTGGAGGCAGATCTCCTAGCCACCCAAATGGCAGAAGCCTCCAGTCAGCTGGCAGATGAAATCAGCTAGGCATCTCATGAGTGGTTCCTCCATCCGGTGGTAGTTCACAGCCTGTTCTCCCAGTATGGCACCCTCAGGTGGACCTGTTTGCCTCCAGAGAGAATGCAAAGCAGAGGCTGTATTGTGCCCACCCCCCTCAGCAGAGCTCACTGCAGGGGGATGCCTTCTTGAGGCCATGGACCCCAGGTCTCTTCTATGCCTTCCCTTGATCCACAAGGTGCTACTGAAGGTCAGGAGGGCAAGGCACAGGTGATCCTGGTGGCTCCGGACTGCCCCCACCAGTTTTGGTACCTTGATAGCCTCAGCAACAGGCTCCTGAGGTGTCTTCCCACATGCCTGGACCTGCTCTTCATCAATCAGGGGAAGGTACTCCACCTGGACCTTCAATTCCTGCACCTGACAGCCTGGCTCCTGAGCGACTAAAGTTCCGGGCTTTGGGTCTCTCTGAAGATGTCCTCACCATGCTGGAGGCATATAAAAAGGAATCAACCAGAAAATGCTATGCCTTCAAATGAAAGAGATTCTCCTTTTGGTGTCAGGGCAAGGGGCTGGACCCTTCATCCTGTCTGGTGGCCAGCATTTTGGACTACCTGTGGTCTCTCTCCCAAGGGGGACTTCAGTTGATGACCCTTAAGGTGCACCTGGCAGCCATCTCTGCTTACTGGGCACAGGCTGGTCAGCAGTTGGGGATGCAGGAAAAGGAGGTCTGGCACTTTTTCAAAGGCCTTGATCACATTTCCTCTTCTGTGCATGAACCACCACCACCGTGGGACTTGTTGCTGGTTTTGGCAAAGCTCATGGGCAAGCTATTCGAACTGACGCACAGGTGTGAGATGTCTCACCTGTCGTGGAAGACTCCTTCTTGGGGCTATCACGTCAGCCACAAGGATCAGTGAGCTCCAGGCACTTTCGGTGGAGTCTCCGTACCTGGTCTTCCACAGGCACAAGACTGTCCTGCACCCCAACCCAAAGTTCCTCCCGAAGGTTGTGTCAGAGTTTCACCTGAACCAGGTGATGACTGTTCCAGTGTTCTTCCCGAATGACACCTCAGAGGCTGAATACAGGCTCCATACTTTGGACCTGAGGTGAGCACTCGCTTCCTACAAAGAGTGCTCGGCTGGAGTTCGGAGAGAGGTTCGCTAGCTGTTTGTCACCTACGCTGGAGCTGCACTTGGCAGACCTTCAGCCAAGTGGATGATTGGCAGGTGGATCACATCCTGCATTGATCTCTCCCATAGGTTGGCGGGTAGGGAGCCTCCCAGAGGGCTAAGGGCTCATTCCACCCATCATACTGGTGCATCAGTGGCTGCATCTAGGGACATCCCTATCCAGGAAATCTGCAGGGCTGCTACCTGGAAATCAGCACACATCTTCATTTCCCATTACCACATTGACTTAGAGTCATGCTGGGATGCTGGTTTTGGGGCTTCAGTTCTCCAATCTTTATTTCCCAAGTAAGGGGTGTAGGCCTTGCCTACCTCCTCCCAGAGAACTGCTAGGAGTCTGTCAGAACGTGTGGATAGAACAACATATCCATGTCCCTAGAAACACAAGTTACTCACCTGTAACAGTAGTTCTAGGAGTGGTAAATGTTGTTCATCCACACGGACCCATCCGACCTTCCTGGCTCAGGCACACAACACTGCTTCCAGTGGGCAAGATCTGGCATCACAGGGCAGAGCTGAGGGTTATACCACTTGGGTGGGTGGGTGGGAGGAGCCAGCTTGCGACTTTCAAGCAAGATTTAAAGGGGAAAGGACAACGACAAAACGTGTGGATGAACAACATATACCACTCCTAGAATACTGTTACAGGTGAGTAACCTGTATATTTTGGTGCTTTGTTAAAAAAAACACAACTCTGGAGCAGGTTAGGGCTACTTGGTGACAGGGACCACCCCCAAATTTTTTTATTAATCATGCCTGTTAAGCTATGGTTTTCAAGTTGACTAACCTACATAAATTTGTCCTCATTTTCTAGTCAGGGTCCAATCAAGCCTTTGGGGGGCCCTGGGCACTCAAACTCTGGGGGCCCATGTTGTAGATGTGCTACTGCAGTACTGACTTAAAATATCAACCATTTTGTACAAAATATTGTCCATTAAATTAGGCACTTTATAAGTACTGTTGTTGTATGTCTCTAAGCAGAGAAAGAGGTACTCAGATTTTTTTTTTGCTGTTGGTTTGGACTTGGTTTTTGCATGGCTGCACTCGGAGTGTCTGACTTTCTGCCTGCAGTGGTGCCCCGTCACTGTGCCCACTTCCACCTCACCACCCAAGCTGTCACATTTGAACCAGAACCCTGATATTAAGCTTGGTGCCAATCACAACTGGTTAATGCTAGCTAGCACTACAGTAGGGCTGGGGGGACAAGGTACTGAGAGGCTTTCATCTGGAACAACACAGATCTCTGTGGTAAATTTTAACATGGAGGGTTTGATCCACAGGAGGCAGGAGGAGTCTGCACCACTATTGATGATTTATGAGACACTGTTGAAAAGAAATTGGAACTCCCCCCTTACCAACTAACCAACAGCAGGAAACATGCAACATACCCCTGATGTAAAGCAAATGACATCTGCTCCACTGACTACCAGATTGTTTTAAAATTTCTCCGTCCCGGGATGGCTCATAAATACCAGCACTTGCAACAGAGGTTTACTTAAAATCACAATCATCAATTCTTATGAAACCAAAAAAAGCCCAGATTTTTCCCTAAGTGTGAAAACAGGACCCTACATTATATGTCAGTCTGTCTTCACCGCATCTTAATAATCAAAGCGGAACTGCAGTGCAAAGCCTTGTTTTGGGGGACTAACCAGGTATTATGTCTAACAGCCATTAGCAGTAATTTGTTCTGAAAACAAGACTGCTGTCAGAATAGGAAAAAAACATAAAAAAAATAACAAGGTTTGCGAAGGCGGTTGGTGGGAATCCCAGGTGCAGACTACTCAATTTAGGAGTGGTGGTGGGGTGGGGTGGTGGTGCTCGGTGATGGGTCAGGGTAAGTAATATTCATTTTCAGTACCATTACTGTTTGTTCATCATTTGGCTCATTGTCTGAGCCCATAAGAGTATGCAGTTTTATAAAGTCTGTGAAAGTAAGCAGTCAGTATTCTGGGGAATTATATCAAAAAAACTCACAGACAGACCTACTGTACTGCATAAATTGTACAACTGCATAAGAAATGTCTTGATCTATAGAATTTTGTATAGGCCAAAGTGAAGTTTATGGGAAACACCACTTGTGCTTAGATTTTTATCAGCTTGTAAAAAACAAATCAGGCTGCATGATGGAGCATCTGGAACAACTAATAGGTTGTGTATTATTCTATAGGCATCAAATACTGCTGAATCCTGTATTTTGTGTTGTAAGCACAGATCATGGAACATCTACCAGCTGAAATGTCTGTGATGGGTCCACTCTGGCCCGACTGCTCACTAATCGTGTTTATGATACTGTTCTATCTACTCTTCTACCGTTAGGATGATGTTGCCCTAGTATGTTGTCTACTGCCTTTATCATGCTGTTGTAGTCCTCCCGCTTGCAATGTATATCCCTTTGATGTTCTTGTATTGACCTTGCCTTGTCTGTTGCTCTTGATTATACCTTGTACTTGTTTTTTGCCTGATGTTCTTGAATGTACCTTTGTAACTCACGGGGCACACCTGAAAATAGGCATTTGGTGTCTAGTGTGCTTACCTGGTAAACACAAGCAAATAAATAAATAAAAGAGTATGTGTTTAAAACTTGATTCTTTGCAATCTGTACAGCACATTTCTGATGATCAAAAACTTGGAATGTTCAGCCTGTATTAAAAAAAAGACTTGATTTTAAAAAGTTAGAAAAATAATCTTGATGGGGCGCTGCTGAGTAGCTCATCAGAAGGCAGCACATAATCGGAGCTCCCATGAACTTTTAATTAAAATTACTTAAAAGTTACCTCTTTTGGTGTTTTCGTCTGCCTCTGACATCTTTATTTGATTGAGCAGCCTACAAGGTGGTCATATGGGGAAAACTAAAGGCAACGTGGCTGCCTCTGCTGAGTTCTTTTCCCCGAGGAGTAAACGGGATGAGGAGCCTACTAGAAATGCTTTAGCAGGGTCCTCTGTTGTGGTGGACCCGGGAGAAATCACTCTGGCTATGGTAAACGCAACTCTGCTAAAACTGGTCAACTCAGTGCAGGAACTCAACAGGAAGTTCGATGCCCTAACCCCTCGGGTAGCGGAGCTTGAGACAAAAATGGATCTCGCTGACCAAAAACTTAATAAAATGGATACCAGCCTTAATAAAACCATTGGTGTCTCAACGAAGTTAATAAAGGACAATACCTGGCTAAGACAAAGATTAGACAATGTGGAGAACCAGATCCATAACAGAAATCTACGGATTTTAGGCTTACACGAAGATGCTGAAGGAGATGACCCGCTGGGGTTCATGCACACCTTTTTGCCAGGACTGCTGGGGCTGGGCGAGGAAGATCCACCATTATAGAAACATAGAAACATAGAAGTTGACGGCAGATAAGGACCGCAAGGCCCATCCAGTCTGCCCATTTCTTTTTCTACCTTATAAATGTGCCATCAGCCTTTGCTCTGTCAGTGGCCTATCTATTCATAGTCATTTGTATTGCTCCCTTATGCCTATCCCATGCCTGTTTGAAGCCCTGCACTGTATTCATAGCCACCACTTCTTGTGGTAAGCCATTCCATGCATCCACCACCCTTTCTGTGAAAAAGAATTTCCTCACATTCCCCCTTAATCAGCCCCCCTCTAATCTCATGCTGTGTCCTCTTGTCCTGCTATTTTTCTTATATTTAAACATGTTAGACTCTTTCACCTTGTTAATGCCCTTAAGGTGTTTGAATGCCTCGATCATATCACCTCTCTCCCTCCTTTGCTCAAGGGTATACATATTGAGCTCTGTTAATCTGTCCTCATATGTCTTCTGATGCAGTCCCTGCACCATTTTGGTTGCCCTTCTCTGGACTGCCTCAATTTGGTTAATGTCCTTGTGAAGGTGTGGCCTCAATACTGCGCAGTACTCAGATGGGGCCTAACCAGTGTCTTGTAAAGAGGGATTATTACCTCCCTCTTACGACTTGTGATCCCCTACTAATACACTAACACCCCCTAGCCTTACCTACTGCTTAGAGGTCTGCTTGGATGATTTCAGGTCATCAGTGATGATGATGCCCAAGTCTCTTTCTTCCTTTGTGACTGCTAGCAACTCCCTCCCAGCCTATGGTGGCTTCAGGGTTTCTCTTCCTGTGTGCATGATTTTGCACTTCTTTGCATTAAATCCCAGTTGCCACTCTTCTGACCATGTTGCTAGTTTATCCAGATCTCTTCTCATTCTGCCCACCCCATCTGGATCATCTACTCTGTTGCAGATCTTGGTGTCATCTGCAAACAGACAAGCTTACCCTCTAGTCCATCTGCAAGGTCACTAATGAAGATGTTGAAGAGGACTGGCCCCAGGACTGATCCCTGAGGTACCCCACTTGTGACTTGCATCTCTTCTGACTGTATACCATTTACCACCACTCTCTGTTTTCTGCCTGTCAACCAGTTTGCCACCCAGTTGACCAACTTCTGACCCACCCCGAGCCTACCCAGCTTATTTATCAATTTTCTATGTGGAACAGTGTCAAAAGCTTTGCTGAAGTCAAGGTAGACGACATCAACTGCTCCCCCTTGGTCCACCACTCTGGTTACCCAGTCAAAGAAATCTATGAGATTAGTTTGACAGGACCTTCCTTTTGTAAACCCATGCTGTCTTGGATCCTGTGCCCTATGGATTCCAGGTGTTGCACTATCCTTTCCTTAAGGAGTGCCTCCATAATCTTGCCCACTACTGAGGTAAGACTGACTGGTCTGTAGTTCCCTGCCTCCTCCCTGCTACCACTCTTGTGGAGCGGGATCACATGAGCCCTTCTCCAGTCTTCTGGGACCTCTCCTGTGCTCAGAGACTCACTAAACAGTTCTGCTAATGGCTCTGCTAGTTCCACCTTTAGCTCCTTCATACCCTGGGATGTATGCCATCAGCTCCCATTGCCTTATCCACCTGAGCTTAGAAGCTCTTGTAGGACCCTTTCTTTTGTGAAGGGAGTAGTGCTCACCTCCCTCCCCTGTGTCCATGATGCTGAGCTGTGGGCCCTGCCCTACCTTCTCTTCAGTAAATACTGAGCAAAAGTATCTATTTAGGATAGATGCCTTTACAGGGTCCTCCTCCTCATGCTCCCTTTTCTCCATTAAGCTTAGCAATACCCCCTCTGGACTTTCTCCTTTCACTAATGTATCTACAGAAAGTCTTGTCACCTTCTTTTACTGTTCGTGTTAGTGTTTCCTCAGTTTGGGACTTTGCCTGCCTTACTGCCTTCCCTGCTTCCCTTAGGGCAGTTTGGTATGCCTCAGTATCTTCATCCCGCTGTGTTCCCTTATATTTCCTGAAGGCCAGCCTTTTGGCTCTGATCTTTTCTGCTACTGTATTTGAGAACCAAAGTGGTTTCCTTCTTCTTTTGCACTTCCTTTTCTGTCTAACACAATGGGATGTTGCTTCAAGTATTGCATCCTTAATGCTTGCCCACTTTGCCTGTGCCCCTCACCTGTGTTCTTTTTGCCAGGGCTAGCTTAACTCTGTTGGCCATCTTATCAAGTCAGCTCCTCTGAAGTCCCATATTTTTGCCTTGGAATGGGATGATTTAGAAGAGTAGCCAAATTGAACCATACCATGTGGATGGTCACTGGCCCCCAGGTGACCTTCTACCTGAGATCTGTGATCCCTTCCTGTTAGTCAGTACTAGATCTAGGATAGCCCTGTCTCTTGTGGGTTGCTGTACCAGTTGTTTGAGGCCCTCCCCTGCAGGGAATCCACTATGTGTCTAGTTCTGGCAGATGTTCCTGCTGGTATTGACCAATCTGTATCCGGCATGTTGAAGTCTCCCATTATCAGAACCTCCCTTTAGCTGTCATGTTTTGTATATCTTCTAACAGTAATGTGTCTATGTCCTCCCTGGTCTGGGGCCTGTAGACAACCCCAGTTCTTATGGCTGTCCCATTTCCTGTTTCCAGGGTGACCCACAGTTCTTCTGGCTCCTTATGTGTATTCTGAATTTCTGTAGCTTTGATATTTTCATTGACATACAGGGCCACTCCTCCCCCCCTTTTTGCACCTCGGTCTCTTCTGAACAATACATAGCCAGGTACTGAAGTCTCCCAAGTGTGGTCACTGGTAAACCACATCTCACTAATTGCTACTATGTCCAGTTTAGCCTCTGACATTATTGCCTGCAGGTCTGGGATCTTATTTCCCAGGCTGTGAGCATTTGTGTACATGATTTTCCATTGGCCAGATTTTGGTGTGTTAGTTGTTGGGTGAGGTTTATCATTGGAGAGGGCCTACAGGATTACCCCACACAGAGGAGTGGCAATGCAGACCACGCTATGAACTATGGTGGTGGCATGCTCAGGCACTGGAGATCGGGATCGGGTGTTACAGGAGGCCAGGAGGAAGCCACGGCTGAAATATGGCGAGGCGGAGATTATGGTATTCCCTGACTTCTACGGTACACGGCAGAGACACAAGGCCTATGATGGGGTGAGGCATCAACTCCATAGCCTAAAGGTCCCACATCAGCTGATATTCCCCGCTCGACTCAGAATCATATGGCAGGACAAAACGTAAATGTTTGGGTCCCTGGAGGAAGCTGAGAAGATTTTACCAATCTTGGAACAGGAGGCTGCAGAAATTCAAGTCGAAGGAGACTGACTGCCTAGATTTGTAACTGTGTAATGTACTGATTTTCTTTTGCCTCCCTTTGAGATTTAGCCCATGCATTACACAATTTTTCTTAGTTGGGCTGGAGTTGTTATCCAGCTGGGGCCTAATAGCATGGAGAGGGGCTGATCCTTATATTTAGATGTTACTAAGGGCCATGTGGTAGATCGCAGGGGAGGGTAAACCATCAAGGAATGAGATTTAATCCCCAGACGGGGTAACATGCTGATGCTCTTTATGAGCTATCTCCCTGAGGTTGCCCTTCTGATTTTCTTTTTCCTTCCTGAGTTCCAGGCGACAGCCCGTATTTTTTGTTGAGAATTTGTGGACCTTGTAGACTTTATCAGCACTGGGAGGCCTAGATGCATTTACAGGAGAGGGAAGATGGTGTATATTCAATTGTTTATATATATATTTCTCCTCTGTCTAGATGTGAGCATCGTTTTATAAGTAGACTTATGACATCAGGCAGTTGATCCTGTATG
The DNA here is from genome assembly GCA_016271365.2 of Neoceratodus forsteri. Taxonomy (NCBI): domain Eukaryota; kingdom Metazoa; phylum Chordata; order Ceratodontiformes; family Ceratodontidae; genus Neoceratodus; species Neoceratodus forsteri. The sequence goes on along the minus strand of CM057449.1, from coordinate 1,819,300,571 downwards.
TTACAATTTTAAACACAAAAGTTGTAACAAGCTATCTTATGCTAAGGTTTATGGGGCTATTAAATAAATAATGGAGATTTATCCTCAGAGAATGGTGGGTCATATGACTTGCACCCAGCTAGCGTGGTTTGCTAGAGGCACTGGGTACTCCTCTGGGACACGCCTGGAGCTGCATGCTAAATGCCACGATTTAGGAAACTTTATGTTATCTTTCCCCCAATGTGGAGAGTATATTGGGGGGGTTCCTCATCTCATCCTTTGTTTTATGTTACATGTACATGAAAATCACATTGTGATGGAACCTCTTATGTATCTATGTTTGTGTGAGCTGGTTTCTTACATGAAAGCCTAATAAAAATATAAAACAAAAAAAAAAAAAGAAAAATAATCTTACATTGCAACTGTGTGGCTCTTGGACACTAGTGTCTCCTGAGGAACTGATGCACTCTGTCTGGGCTTTCTGGCTATAGACAAACATATTTTTTTAAACAGATTATAATAAAGGCTGTACACCATTGATAATACTTATTACACAGTTCCTTAATGATTGGTATATCTTGCCTTGTCTGCCCTGAAGGACCATATCCTAGCAACCAACTGATCAAGCAAAACAGAGTCTGAATTATCAATCTCTCTTCACTGGCCTGAAAATCGAATCAGTGATAACAAAATTACTAAACTAAAGGCAAAGGGAGCAGGAGCAAAGGCAAAGCACTCGCCGCTCCCCCTCCCATGACCAGGTCACCCGCCAACAGGGTTGGGTTCGGGAAAGGCCATGATCAAACAGATAATTATGGAACTGCAGCTGACGTCGATACATTCGGATTTGGGGGCAGAGGCATAGCTACAAGGGTGCATGGGGTGCAGTGGCACCCAGGCCCACAAGGTTTGAGGGGCCCAAATCATAATTTTGATGTTTATTCAAAACTGGGGAGGGGCCCTGTAACATCACCTTGCACCCAGGCCCTTTGGAGATTTGCTACGCTACTGTTTGGGAGGCCAGAAAGTTCAGAAGCACAGCTAGTAGACTGTTTGTGGCTCAGCAGTACAGTTGACAGTGCAGTAGTGAAAAAGACTAGAGATGGCACAAGGCCACCCATGCCCGATTCCAGCAGCTTCTCATCAGACTAGCACACAACAAAATCACATTACTCCAGAGTCCCCGACTCCACCACACATATTAAAGATACAGATTTAACTTTTTGTGCTTAGTTTGACCTACCCTATTGTTCCCTTTGCCTTTCCCTCTAAACATTTACCTTCCAGTAACGAACTTTATTGTATGAATGCTGCAAAAAATCCTCTTCAGCCGACAGAGTGAGCTGAGAAACACGTTTGTCTGATTCCACCTGACACTGTGTGCACCTCTTCCCCTGCTTACACATGCCCACTTCACTATGGTAGATAGATAAATAGATATTTATTTATTTTATTTGGTTTTTGTTTACCGGGTAAGCACCATAGCCAAGACATGACTATTTTCAGGCACGACCCGGGAGATTCTAGTGGGTAGGAAAACTTAGAGAAAACAAACATTTACAATACATACATTTTGCCAAATCTGGGATAACTACATAGATACAGCACAAGATCAAATTACACGATTTGCAGATGTAGATTGATTGATAATAGGTAGGGGTAAACAGGGAAGAATACATACATTTTGACTTAGTGAATTCATCAAAGACACAAAGATTTCACAAGTTGCTAGCATGTGTAGTCAAATAGGCATATCAGCAGCATACATTTCTTGACTATAACTCATTCCTTCTACCAAACCACTGGGTTGAGAGCAGTTAGACACAACTACAAAACATACAACATAAGTGCTTATAATCTCAGCTAGAAGAGCTAGCCAGAGAGTAGTATGAAGCAGTTGGGGTTAAGAGGGAGAGGGAGACAGACAATATTTTATTTCTATAGCGCTCCTTCCTGGAGGCTCAAAGCACTGCACAATTAAATGAAAACATCAAATTGAAAAATCACATAGAAGAACAACAGCAATCAACTTGCAGGAAAAATAATTGAAATAAAATCGAAATAAACAATTAAATAGAATCAAATAGTTCTAAAATCAGATTACATATGACATCTATCTATCATATCAGGGTAGTCAGGAAACATATGGTTATATTCAATGATTACACAGCTCAAATGCTTGGCCAAATAAAACGTTTTAAGGCCCTTTTTAAAGGTTTCCATTGAGCATGCCTGAAGGTAAACCACGTGACTCTACTACTAGCCACTGTGGAGCACCATGTGACCCCCCCACCACCACTATTTGCAGAGGCTCAAATGCACGGCGCGCCCACTGTTGGTAAGTGAAAGAAAAAAATTACAAGTGCACACACTGCATCTGGGCTGACAGGTCCCAGGGAGGTGGATTCTGCACTTTCACCTAGTGATTACTGTACAACTATGTCTAGCACATGCATGGTGGTTTTGTGGGGGGGCCCTGTATGGTGGGGGGGCCCAGGGCATTTGCCCCATTTGCACCCCCTTTAATCCTGCCCTGTTTCTAGTGCCCTTTGTGCATGGATTGAGGGCAGCGTGCCACTGCTTCAGTGTAGGGTTTTCAGGTCTCTGTTTCCTCTAACCTGGTGCCGCTGGTAAGTTAATTATTCTATTCTCTTGAGAGGGGGGCAGAGTCAGTCAGATTTAACATTTAGTTGAAACTTTCCCCTCTCTCCCAACAGTGTCTTGTGAGTGTCGGATCCTCCCTCCCTTGGCTGGGGCTGTTTACTATTTTAGTCAGTGGGGCATTCTTTTACTACAGGGGTTGTGTTGCAGGATCATTCTGGGGGATTTGAGCTGCCTGGTGTTGTTTTACACTGTACTGTGGCTCTCCTTTTGAATACTTTTTCCCTCTTATCTCTTTATTACCTCCTCGGTGGGGGGTTGTACCTTTGGTTCCCCCATCTGGCCAGTGTCCAGCAGCGCCGCACTGGTCACAGCACTGTGCTCGACTCCTTCCATTCTCTAGTCCATATCATGATGGGTGAGCACTGCACATTGTGGAAGGCTGAAGGCAGACCGAAGGAGCATCTTGGACGATCCCAGTGTGGAGCCGACAGGACACCAGCCATCAAGAGTGCCGGAGGATTGGTGGGTTTTTTTTTGTCCCCCCCCCTTTTTGACCCAGGGCAAGGGCATGCCATGCTGTCAATGGCAGCACCATGCACACTTCCATATGCCACACACCAGATGGCTGCCCTCACTGTCCCCTTGCAGTGTTGGCTAATGTGCCAACCCCCAGCCACGACTAGAGGCCAGTGCTGCATCGACCGATGATCCCTTCCCTCCCTCCCTGGAGGAGGAGAGCAGTCCTTGGGACACTCAATCCTCCTCCCCTTGGCCGACCCTCTGACTCGAAAGGTCGCTCCTGACCCCAGGTTGTTGGTGCCGCAGATGGTAGTGCTACCGCTGTGCTGTCGGGCCAGCCTTCTCCTTTTGAATACTGAGCCACTTCAGTAATCTCTGTTGCTTTCTTTGAATTCTCCTGTGTTTGGCCGATTTCCAACCCTGACTACAGTGCTCCACAGCACTCTGGTTCTCTGTTGTGCCTTACTGTGTATTTTTTCAATAATTACAAATCCACGCGGTCCGGCGGCCATTGTTGTCAGTTTGCCAGTGGTCTTTTACTCTTTTTTGTTCTCAGGTGCTGCGTCATGTTACACTGTACATGAGTGCTCAGCAGTTCACGAGCACTACAGCTCGCTGGGTCAGCTCTACAGTCAGTTTTCTTACAGCGCAGCTTCTCTAGAAGCAAGGAGTTCACATTTTTTATGATTTCTTTCCCTCATCTAAACTGGGGTTACTGTAGACATTCAATCACATTTATTGTCATATGCTTCTAGCCAGGAAGTGTCTCCTCCACAAGCAGCTGCACAGAAAATCCAGTAAGTCCCTATATATTAATCTTTTCCTTTTGCCCTCTACCAGTATAGGAGGGAGGAACAGAATAATTCACATAACTAAGATGGAAGATGTTTAGGAGCCTTACATGTTTATTTTCATATTTTATTTGTGAAATATTTTCTGTAGACAAATGGCACCATGGATTATTGGAGATCTGTAGTATTCAATCATTGTAAGACCTGCAGGAGGGGGAATGAGACCCTCTCATTTAGGGTCTTATTGCTCTAACTGTGTAACACTGTCTAATATGTCCATTTCAGTTCCCTCCAGCTGAACCCCAAGCTGTAGGGGTGCACCTGGGGTACTATCTGGCAGTGGCAAAACAGAGTTGCATAAACTATTCCTATTGCTTTTAAACAAGCTGCTGAATTCTGATGTCCCACAGAACATTCCCACCAACACACCCAAACCCAAGGTGGGCCCTTTAGGTTGGGGGGGGCATACAGGCATGTCCAGGTGCACCAGAGAAGGACACTACTGATCACCCAGATCCGCAGGCAACCTCCGGCTTTGACAATATGTAGGGTCAAGATGATGATACATGGGACCATGGGGGAAATCTTCACCCGAATGTGCTTTTTGAAAGGGAGGAGCAGAGGACCCCTCTGAAGAAGGGGGGGGGGGTGAGTGGATGGAGCCTAACAGAAAGATTCTGATCCCTCCTCTGTTTGATACAAAATCTGTGTCCTACCTCAAAACAGAGGCTGTAGGATGTTGCAGTTGAAGGAGGTGCAAGTCATGGAACCACTGGACATGAATTTGATGCTGTCTGCTTCCTTCTCTGCACCAATGAGTTTTCCAGACTTTATGCACTGTGACCAGATTATTGAACAGGAATGGGCAGGCACGGATAAGCACAAACATCTGCACAGGCCACGAGTGAGATGCTATTCATTTATGGAAGAGAGCGCCCAGGAGTGGGAACCCTCTCCTCAGGCAGATAAGGCTGCGCATAAGTCGGTTAAGCACACAACCATACTGGCTGAAGTGTCTTGGGCTCTAACCGATACACACAATTGGATGCCATGTGCAGAAGAGCCTTTGTCTTGAATGGAGTAGATCTTTGCATCTCATATGCATCTTTTATTATTTCCAGAGCCTTAAACTCCTGGTTTACAGCTCTGGGTAGTTTTGTTCCCTCAGACTCTGGGGTGAGCATTTTACAGTTGGTATCCATGGCTTCCACTTTTCTAGGGGATGCCACAATGGACAATTTACAAATGTCAGCACACTCCGCTTATCACATTGTGTCAGCCATGTGGGGGGTCTGTCTCAGGCACTGAATCGCAGACCAGACATTGAAGGCCAAACTGTTTAACTTGTCCTTTGAGGAAGAACTGTTATTTGGATCTGGCTTGGATAACATTTTGAAACATGTCCAGGATAAGAAGTGACAACTCCTGGTGTCAAAGCAGCAGAAAGCAAATTTGGTGCCATGAGGTCGAGGAGGCAGCACCAGTGGCAGTCTCAAGATGGTTTTCATCCCTTTCAGGATTTCAGAAACCAAAGGAATAGGGGAGCCTATTCTGGATTTAAGGGCAATGGTAACAGAGGATCCTTTGCCCGCAGGTGTAACAGGGGTGCAGGACAAAGAGGCAGTAACTCCCAGTGAAGGTACATGGGCCCATCTCTGCCTTCCCTTGATGGAAGACTGCAGAACTTTTATATGAGATGGGCATAGATGATGTCAGACACATAGGTACTAGAGGTTCTGGCACTAGATTATGCAATGGAATTTGCGACACAACAGTACCCACAAAGGGCAATTTCCTGCAATCCCCCATTCCAAAAGACCCAGTGAAGAGACAGGTGATGTCTAAAACCCTGGCTCACCTCAGGCAGGTTGGAGCGGTTGTTCCGGTAACCCCCCCCCCCCCAACAAGGAAGGTCAGGGATTCTGCTCAGTTTTGTGGTTCCCAAAAAGTTGGGGGGGGAGGTTCAGAATAATTCTGGATCTGAAGCACCTAAACAAGTTTGTCCACCACACAACCTTCAAGATGGAGTCCCTAAGGTCAATCATAAGGACTATCCAGCCAGGGAACTATCTAGCATCCCTAGACATGAGGGAGGTATATATTCAAATCCCCATTCGCCAGTCACACCAGAAGTTTCTAAGATTCACGATTCTGGGACAGCACTTCCAGTACTGGTTGCTTCCCTTTGGGTTGGCAACAGCATCCATGGTGTTCTTGAAGGTCCTCATAGTACCAGTGGTGCAACTAAGACAGGAGGGATACCACATGTATCCCTACCTGGACAACTTACTCATCTGACTGTCAACTGCTCAGATGGTGAGGAAATCAGTGTCAAAGATCTTTAAGGTGCTGGAGACACATGGTTGGGTTGTCAGTGGGGAAGATCACTCTCGACCTGTCACAGAGTCTGAAGCACTTGGGCACAGTGTTCAGGATGGACGAGGGGAAAGTCTTTCATCAGCCACAAAGGAGACTCTGAGATGAGAAATTCAATGGTCAAGAAACCAGTCATCGGTCTCTGCTCACAGGCTGCTACGGATTCTGGGACTGATCATGGTAGTGAAAGATCTCATGCCATGGACACACTTGCACATGCAGCTCTTTGAGGATGGGGTGCTAGCAACCTGGGATCCATCATTAGAAGACTACCAAGCCTGGATCACACTTCTATGATCAGCCCAACAATCACTGACTTGGGGGGTAGGTTCTGAGAACCTGAGCAAGGAGTCCTTCTTAAAAGCCTCATCAGAGCTGATACTGGTGATGGATGCCAGTCTGTTTGGATGGGGTACCATCCTGGACCAAGTTCCGGTCCAGGGCATTTGCAATCCACAGGAGCAACAGCTACAGATAAGTGTACTGCAGATGAGGGCAGTCCAACTGGATTTTCTCCATTTTCAAAATCTGGTATGGTCAAAACCTGTAAATGTAAGGTCAGACAGCAAGACCACAGTGGCATACATAAATAATCAAAGAGGTACAAAAAGCAAGGAGATGCTAGCAAAAGCAACCAAAGTGCTGCTGTGGGCAGAGGACAAACTTCTATCTCTCTCAGCAGTTTGTCTGGCAGGAGAACTGTACTTCCAGGCTGATTGACTGAGTTGAGAGATTGCTCATCCAGGGGAATGGATGTTGAATCCGGAGGTGTTTGATCTTCTGTGCAGAAGGTTCGGTCATCCTTACAGTGACCTATTTGCATCAAGACAAAATTCTCAGATACTGGGGATCTTCAGTCAGTACCAGTGTCCACAGGCAGAAGCCATGGATGCTCTGTCCCAGATGTAGGATTTCTTCAGAGCATATTTGTTCCCTCCTCTGCCGCTCCTCCCCAAGGTCATTTGCCAAATAAGGCATTCAAAAGGAAGTTTTTTTCTGATAGTACCAGAATGGCCAAGAAGGCTGTGGTTCTCAGACCAGGTGAATCTAGTTCAGCATGTGCCATTCCAACTGCCAGTCCAGGGGGACCTTCTCCTCCAAGGACCCATTCTGCATTCAAAACTGGAGGCAATGCAACTGTCAACCTGATTCCTGAGAGAAGGAGATTATTAAAGCAAGGTTTTTTCATAAAAGCGGTGGATACCCTAATGGCCAGCAGGAAGGTCTCTACGACTACTGCTCATGACCAAGTGTGGAACACCTTCTTGGTCTGGGCCAAAGACAGAGGTATCAGGCCTTCTAAAGCTATGGTTCTGCAGATTTTGGATATTTTACAGGTGGGAGTAGACAAAGGGCTTCCGTTGGGTACCCTGAAAGGTCAGGTGTTGGCACTAGGAGCAACACTGGAACCCTCCATGGGTTTGTCCCTGGGGACAAATGGGGAGGTCATGTGATTCTTAAGAGTGATTAGCAGAAATAGACTGCTGTTTCAATATCCATTACCCCCATGGGACCTGAATCTGGTGTCAAGTTCTCTTTGTAAAGTACCTTTCAAGCCTCTTTTGTCAGTGCCACTGGACAGTCTGTCATACAAGGTGTCTTTTTTAAAATCTGCTCAGCAAAAGGATTGGTGAACTTCAGGCATTGTCACACAAAGAGCCTTATTTTATCACCCATAAGGAAAAAGTAGTCCTGAGGACGGTTCCATGCTTTATTCCTAAAATACCTACAGCATTTCATGTAAATCAGGAAATCTGTCTGCCGTCCTTCTGTCCAAAGCCGGCTCATGCTAAGGAATGTGAACTGTACAAGTTAGATATGAGCGGGGCAGTCAGGACGTTTCTATCAAATGAACTACAGAGTTCAGAAAATTCAGAAGTCTGTGTTCTTTTTGGAGCAGTGAAAAAGGGCCAAAAACCTCCAAGGCCACCTTGGCCAGATGGGTGAGGGCTTGTGTCACCAAGGCCTATGTGAAGAAAAGAAGAAAGCTCCGGTTCTCATCAAGACTCACTCCACCAGGGCTTTAGCTACTTCCTGGGTGGAGAGAGGGGGGCATCTATGGTTTGAATTGTGCAACGTGGTCCTCCATTCACACCTTCATTAAGAACTGCAGATTGGATGTTCAAAGTTCCTCTGACCCTTTGGTCACAGAGTTTTGCAGGGGGTGGTTAGCAGATAATTCTTCTCACCCATATGGGTTACATTTGGGACAGTAATCTACCCCACCCAACTGGGAAATGGGTACTGGTTCTTAGAACCCATATGCATTGACTCCCCGTTGATAATGTGCAGCGATATAGAAAAGAGACATTTTTTCATTCTTACTGTAATTTTCTGTCAATGGGGCCTGTTCTGGGAGCCCATAGCTCCTTCTGGAGAATGTTGTCTGAAATGTATCTAGGGATGTTGTTTTTCTGAAATTATGGTTTATAAATATTGTTGCTATCCTATCCAGATTTATCTGCTAATGTAAAACACATTATATGCAACCCATGCCCCAGCCAAGAGCAGCATCTGGAAACCGTGCCCCCCCCAACTTATACCACAGACAAAGCAACAGGCCACAAGTTGGCAAAAATAAAAGGCATCATCCCTAGCACTGAGGTGAATACCTGGCTCAGCAGTCTAAAGGTGGTGGGGGTTAAGGTACAAAATAACATTAATATTTACTCCAGGTTCTGGGAGAGAGGTGCCAGGGCTACGCTAGGTCTAACTATGGTGGGGGCCCCATAACAGTTCACACTCAGGAAGCACAGATGTAATGTCCACTACTGAAAATTGGGATTGTACAGTATGGCTTTATTCAGACAAGTTGGTAAAAAATGTAGAACAGGGTGGTCCCCAGGTTTGGTACTCTCTATACAGGAGGAAGTCTTTTCTTTCCTGAACAATAACTGTTTTGGACATGTTAGAGCAAACTTTTCCTCACACACATTTCGAACTGCTCATCCCTCTGTACTAGGAATCTCTGGACTTTACCTTTTCCAAAACAAGTGTATACTGTGGTAGTTGCCACACACTTAAACACATTTCCCCTGGAGTGATGGCATCTGTTAACATGCCCAGTTAAACCTGGTGCCCATACGTGAACCAGTTAGCCCTGACTGAGGAATCAAACTGGGGTTATGTCCAACCCTACCCCATGCCCAGTCTCTGCCATTCCTTCTGGATTACACCAAAATGGATCCTCCAATACACTTAGATTGCAAAAGGGCTCCCAAACTTTAAACTTGAATACTCAGCACATTTTATGTGGTGATGCAGGGGCCCTGGCAGGTGCACATATACCTCAGACCGACCCCCAAGAACAGTCCCATGAATCCGTACTCACAACTTTGTCCCTTTGATACAGACATGGAAACATGAAGGAAAATATCCTCTTCCCTTCACAGGTAGCTTGTCAGCTTCAACTGCACACACTTTCTCTTTGGGCAGCTGACACTCTTCAGGATCTTCAAGCGATTGCCTCTTGGATCCACAAACACACAGTCCAAACCACATTTTCTGTGGAAATGACCCACTGGGATCCTGCAGACAAACGTCCTCCACCACTTCTTTTGGTTCTGCTGGGTCTCACACACTAGGGTAAGAAACTGCCAGGGACCTTCTCCCAATCTCACAGGAGACTGGCAGGTACCCCCACACTCTAAGCACTGCTGCTGGCTCAGGGCTCCCCTTAACACTACTGCTGACTATAGACTACTGACCCCATCTCAACATTCTAAACCTCCCCCAGAGCAGCTGATTCCATAGTGGCTTAAGCTGCTGCAAGAATTCTAAATTAAATAATCCATTATCTACTCAGCCCAGCTGAGTAAACAATGGTGTCATATGTAAAGAGCTCCTTATAAGCACCTTTACCAGCTGCCCAGTATCTTCCTATGGCTAAACTGATGGGATTCTAGTAAGCCCAGGGGACTGGGTGGTTACATACAGTTTATTAGATTACAGGCATGCAGGTTAACAGATTGATATTTCTGTACAATGGATGGTGCCTCCCTGCTACAGGTTAGTGCTTATACTGTTCCTGCAGTCATGCTTATTGTTATTACTGCTACTGCTGTTTATGCATCTTTATGTTACCAGCCTTATCAGCAGCATACCGACATTGCCAAGAGACCAGTGGTCAGGCAACATTGAAAGAAGAAAGGTGGATACAGGCAGTGTGACCTTTCTTCATCCAGTTCTTCAGAGTAAGGTAGGGCATCACTTTATTGTTCTTATGATGACAGTTTTTTGTACGTGTGCTTTGTTGGTGTTACTGCAAGGAGAGAATCAGATGCTCTGGACATTTTACAGAATGTTGTCTACATATGACTGAATTGGTACTACGAGGACAGAGGTAACTGGAGAATCTTTGCTATTTGGAATGGTCATGTGCCGAGGGCTGTGCCACTACCTCAGTAGGTCTGCTCATTAACCATATGTATTGACTCCCCATTGACAACATTGGAATTAACAGAAAATAAATTACAGAAAGTATGAAGGAATTTCTCCTTTCTTGGGTATAACAGAAGGAAGCATTATGAAGAGATATATAGCCCTAGGCAAAATATTAATTTTAATAGTGTCAAAGTTACCTCACAAACCCAAGGGAAGGTTATTCCACTTAACTAAGCTTTCTTATAACTTAGACTTAAAGATATTAACATTTTTTTAATTGTTTTAGATATATTCCTTAACACCTTAATCCCTAAGTAATCAATGGACTCCTGTTCCAGAGAAATACCCAGATATACTACTTCTTTCTTTCGACATGTGTTATTCAAGGGTAGAAAAAAGGATTTGTCTTTGTTGAGCTTGTAACCTGAAAACTTATTAAATTCTTTGATGATCTTTAATATTTTTGGCAAGGATCTGTTAGACTTAGATAAATGAGAAGGATGTTGTCCACGTACAATGAAATAAGATGTTCTTTATCATTTATTTTAATACTATTCTTAATTTCCTTCACCACCACTAACTTCTTCACTAATGGGTCCATCAATAAGTTGAATAGAAGGGGGAAGTGGGCAACCTTGCCTTGTGCCTCTGTTTAAGGGAAATGTCACAGAAATTGCCCCATTAGTGATTACTGCTGAGAAGTTGTTGTACAGTAACTTAACATAGTTCACAACGGTTACTGGGGAGTCATACAGCCTCAACGTTTTAAATATACGTAACCAAGCAACCTGATCAAATGTGTTTTCAGCATCTAGAGCAAACAAACCATTGGTTTGTTTGACCTGCTCACTGCTTCCATAAGTGAAATAATTTCCTAGTGTTTTTTTTTAAATATCTTTTTATTGTATTTTTCATAATAAATAGACACAGATAAGACATGCCAATACATTATGTTTACAGATACATATAATCCACATGTAAAATCTTTTTACATAAATGATAAAGTGAGCATTTCATTTATCTTTGGCCTCCCCCAACCCCCCCCCCCAGTCTGGGTGTTTCATACTTTCAGGAACTAAAGTCCAGGTCTACCTCATTTGGTGGATAATCCATCTCTGCAACCTAACCCGCAAATGTTGTTCCTTGTCATTCATCTTGGCTAATAGGCTTTCCATTTTGTAAATGTTCACTAGTAATCCTGTCCAGTCCTATACTGTGGGAACCTTTGGAATCATCCACCATCTTGTAATAGCTTTTTTTAGCAGCTAGTAGGTAGATTGGGAGCAATGTTCTAGCCCAGGGCGGGGAGTGATCTGGGTATATATTTAATAGGAACATTTCTACAGTGAGCTCAACAGACTCCCCTATACAGTCTGATATATCTTTTTGTAGGTACATCCAGAAAGGCACGAGGATAGGACATTCACACATAACATGACCCAAGTCAGCTATGGAGCACCCACAGCTCCTCCAACAGTTCACATAGCTTGCTGGCATATACTTAGTGAGCCTCACAGGTGCTCTAAAATATCTATACTGACATTTCCATGAGAATTCCCTCCACACACTTGCAGAGGTAAACCGTACTACTGCCAATGCCGCTTCTGCCCACTGCTCCCCCGTAATCTCCAGACCAAGGTCCTTGTTCCAGCTCTGCCTAACTGAGTCGGTAGACTCAGGGGTTAAGTCCCTTAAAATTTTGTACAAGGACCCTACTAAGTGATCCCAATGATTCCCCTGGATATGATCCATGTACAATTTGAGCGGGGGTGAGGGTGGGGTGGTCAGGCATGTAATCCTGGCCTGGATCACTCTGCTCCTGAGGATGTAGTTTCTGACCTGGAAATAGCAGAACAGATTAGAGCTCGGGATATTGTATCTAAGGGTGAGGTCTGCAAATGTCAGGACACCAGAGTGCCCTAGAAACTGGAATATGTGCTCCAGCCCTAGATGGCGCCATCTGGCAACGGTCAGATCTGATTTAGATGGAAGAAAAAGTTCTTCTGAAAGAATTTTACAGTATTCATATGTGCAGAGGAAGGCTTTCGATTTTCTAAGTCTAAACCATATTTTTAGAGCCTGCACGGTTATAGTAGAAACATTTCTCAGGGGCAATGTTTGCCCCGGGGAGGAGAAGAGTATCTTTTTTATGTCATGTAAATCGTTTAGGTGAAACTCTAATGTCTTCCATTGAGCTTCATAGCTCTGGGACAACCACAACAAGTGGAGGCGCAAAAATGCAACCTCCACATACACCCTCAGGACCGGCAGATTTGTTTCACCTTGTTTTAGGGATAGTTTTAAAAGGCTCAGCCTTATTCTAGGGCGAGCATGTCCCCAAATGATTCCAGATATCATGTTATCCCAGGATCTGAAGAGGAACACAGATGGAAAAAAGGGGATATTCTGGAATAAATATAATAGGCGGGGAAGGACATTCATGCGAATTGTTTCAATTCTTTGAAAAAATTTTAATGTTAGCTTCCCCATTTCTTTAAGTCCTCTTGAATCGCCCCCATCACTGGTTAGTAATTCAGAATTTCCATAACCCCCAAGTCTAAAGGGATGTGGACTCCCAGATATTTTATTTTAGTAGATCTCCATTTTAATGGCAAAGCTTGTTTTAAAGAGGGAGGGAAGTAGTGTTATAAGAGCACTGCGGTTTTATTAATATTTAGCTTAAATCCTGCTATTTTCTCAAATTGTGTTAGTATTTTCCACGCTGCTGGTATTGATTGGGTTGGAGACAAAGGAGACAAAATAAGATCATCGGCACACAAACTGAGCCTGTGATCCTTCTGATGGAAGGGGACACCCTCAAGGTCCGAGGCTGATCTCAGGGCAACTGCCAGGGGCTCTATGTAGATGGCGAAAAGAAGTGGGGAGAGTGGAAAGCCCTGGTGTGTGCCCTGGTAAAGAAGAAAAGGGAGGAAATGCCGCCATTGATTCGGACATAAGCTTTGGGTGTGGCATAGATGAGCTGGAGCCACTTAATTAAAGTCTCTGGGATCCCGAAGGCCCACAGTATATCCCAGAGAAAAGCCCAGGACACCCTGTCAAATGCTTTTTCAGTATCTAAACTAAGAAAGGCTGCTGGGATCTTTCATTTTTGGATATATTCTATTAATATTAAGGTTTTTCTTATGTTATCAGTTGTGCTTCGCTTTTTTATGAAACCCACCTGATCGGAGTGGATTATGGTCGGCAGGATGTGCTCCATTCTTGCCGCCCAAATGGCCATATAAATTTTATAGTCATTATTTAATAAAGAAATGGTGTGATAAGAAGATGGTTCAGTTTTATTTTTTTCGGGTTTAGGTATAGTTGTAATCATGGTATAGTCCCATAATGGTGTCGGGGGAGCACCTCCCGCTATTTCTCTATATAAAAATGCATTTTGGGGATTAATTCCACTTGGAAGTATTTATTCCATTCACTAGTAAAACCATCCAGACCTGGGCATCGGTTGGTGGTTTGGTTCTTAAGGGCTGTAGCTATCTCCTCTCTTCTGATAGGGGCTGCTATCTGCTGAACCTGTAGTTCCGACAGAGCTGGGAATTTCAGTTTCCCTAAAAAGCTTTGCCTCTGTTCAGGGGTAGCCTGGCCTTCTGCCTTGTATAGGGTTTGATAATAATTAGCAAATATCTGGCGTATCTCTTCCTCCCTATAGGTGGTCTGGCCCGTGCGAGGCTTCTTAAGTTTAAGTATGGTAGCCATAGTTTTGCAGGCTTGTAGTCTTCGTGCTAATCTGCGCATACCCTTAGCCCCTCCCTCCTAATTGGCTCATTTTAAGTAGATCAGTGACTGCTGGATCTTAGTGTCTATCAGTTTCTGGATTGCTGCCTTTGCATCCCGTATTTTTATTTGAAGGTCTCTATCTCCTTCCCTATAGAGTAATTGATAGTTTTGCAAAAGTGTCATTAATTCCCGATATTCACCGTCTTGGTTTTTTTCCAGTGTGATGTATATGAGATAATTTTACCTCTAATGGCTGCCTTCATGGCGTCCCATCGGTTAGCTTCTGATACTTCAGGAGAGGCATTCTCCCTGAAAAACTGTGTGAACCTATCCTTCATCCCTTCCATAAAATTGTTATCTTTAAGAATGAGGGGATTTAATCTCCAAAGAGTATTTTTAGGTTTCTTTCCTAAATCAAGCTGTAAGAGGAGGAGATGGATTGGGTGTATAACTATATCATTCACTGTTGTAAAGTGCTCACATGTTGTAATAAAGTAGTCCAACCTTGAATAGGTATGAAACCTACCAGATTGATATGTGTATCCAGAAGAGGATGGAAATAGTTTCTTCCAGACATCTATAAAGCCTAAGTGTTCTAGTTGAGCCTTAAGATATTTGGCTATGCTGGATTGGCAATGACTCCTTGAGTGGGATGAGTCCAAATTAGGCTGCATAATGATATTGAGGTCACCTCCCAGTATTAACTGGCCTTGGAGATGTTCCAGTAGTTCCATTACAACAAGCCTAAGGACTGACAATTTCATTTGGGATGGGAGGTAGACATTCACCAGGGTCACTTCCCTAGAATATAACCTACCCTGAATTATCACACAATGCCCCTGTCCATCCTTATACACTTCACTTACTTCCATCTGAGTGGTCGATGGTATTAAAATAGCTACACCTCTTTTAAACCCTCAAGGGTGTGAAGATGCATAGACCTCATATCTACCACCCCAGCTGAGTTTTTGATGTTCCAGGTCAGGAAGATGAGTCTCCTGCAGAAAGAAAACATCTGCTTTCTGCCTTTTTATGTTGCTTGCACGCATGTGCAAGAAACATAGTGCCATCATCGGAGATTTCGGAGGTGTGTCACCTCCTTCTCCAATTCAGTCAGTGAGCTGGCAGGCGTGGCCCCTGTAAATCAATGCATTTTGGAGCTGTCTATGACACGCTCCAAAATGCAGTGGCATACAGTTGAAAGGGGGAGCTATGCTTCAGTGAGCAGAGATAAGAAGCATAGCTCCCCCACACACGCAGAGGTGCGCGCCCCCACACCTACTGTGTAGCCGACGGGGTGCCCAATCCCCGTCGGCTGAGCTGCATCTCTCCCCCTCCCCAGTTGTAGGTGCCACGCTGGGAGCTCACCCCAGTCGCCGCATCAGCCTTTGGCCGATGGGGTGGCTAATCCCGCCGGCTGAACGCCTCAAGCTTCTTGTGCCACGCTGGGAGCCCACCCCAGCGTGGCAAACGCTCCCACAACGCCTTTTTTATTTTTTCCTGAAAACGAAAACGTCCCGCCGCGCCGCCTCCCCCCCCACAACCAGCACCCACCCACTGCGCACTCCAGCCTTCCCCACGTCCCCTCACCCCATACTTACCTCCGGACTCCGCACGCGATCTTCGTGGACGGGAACACATCTGCACTCTTCAAAGCCGACCGCTAACTGAGGAAATGCCCGTAAGCTGTATAATGGGCTAGATGGGGGTTTCAACTTTGTTGCATATCTCAGGCATTTTTGGGAATTTTGCAAATTTTCAACATGAGTTTTGGGACCCTTCTCATGAATGATGTCACTGTCACGATTATTCGGCCCAAGGTGATTTCGCAGTGACTGCGAAATCACCCTTCAGGCCTGAATACCACCATGACAGTGACATCATTCATGAGAAGGGGTCCCAAAACCCCATGTTGAAAATTTGGTGCCAAAATTCCAAAATGACTGATTTATTTAGCTGCAGCATTGCGAAGTTCTACGCAGGCCTCGTAAGTTCGCAAATTTCAATTATTTTCACTCCAGATTTTCAACATTGCCATTTTACCACACCTCTTATGAGTAGTACAGCTATCATTTTCACATCTCACCCAAAATGTGTTTCCACCCATGTAGCGAGAATGGCTAGTCGGTGCGAAATCAATGTACGGACAAATTAAGAAAATCACAGTGACACTGTTCATGAGCAGAGGTCTTAAATGGCTATGTTGAAAATTTGTCAAAACATTCCTAAAATGACTGTTTTTAAGAGTTATATGCTATGCAGTTCCTATCATATTGTAGGTTTGCGAATTTTCAATATTTCCACTCCAGATTTTCCACATTGCCATTTTACCACACTTCCTTATGAGCAGTACAGCTGTCATTTTCACATCCTGCCCAAAACGTGTTTCCGCTTTCATGTAGCGCACAATGGCTTAAGTCGGGTGTGCAAACTCAAGTATGGGACACATTAACAAAATCATAGTGACACTGTTCATGGAGCAGAGGTCTTAAATGACTATGTTGAAAATTTCGTGGAAAAATTTCCTAACAATGACTGTTTCACGAGCGCAAGTGCTGCGCAGTTCCTATGCACGCCGTAGTTCGCAAATTTTCAATATTTGCACTCCAATGACTTCCAAATACCTAAACAGCACATAGAAGCAAGCAACATTCGGCATTGACAAATGCTTTTTAAGTGTTGCATCGGGCAGGCACATTTAATAGGACTGTGGAGTCCATTTATATTTTGGGAGTATATTGTAACTGGATATGTTACCATTTGTTAGCTTTTATATCACTCATAGCTATGATAATCTCTAATAATTATGTTTTCCCTTTGCTCTTGTTTTGCAGGCCAGGCAGAGCCAGTGATCCTCAGACCCCTTCCCCATAACCATAGCAGGGCTTTTCATCATCTCCATCACAGCACCCATTCATCATCAGCAAGCAGCTTGGTGGACCCTTCTGGGACATAACAAAAGGAAGCCCATCACCCATCGACCTATGTGTCCTCCAACTTACATGCTCCCTCTTTAATAAAATTACAATTTTGAACCACATGACATGTCTCCTGTGTCTTTGTAACTTAATCATGTAAACATGTTTTTTACTTGATACAATTTTCAACCATTTTTGGAGAACCCAGGTTGAGATGGACTATATACATAGTAAAGTACAAAAAGACTCTAACTAAACAAAGTAAAATATCAACTTTAACTTTATGTCTCATAACTTCCAAAGGTGAGGCAGCGTGAATCAGCCACCTCTGTAGGCTCTCATCCCAACTCCCTGACAAGGGTGGGATGGGATCAGGGGTCTCCCTAACTCTCAGGTGAGCAAACGAGCCACCCAGAAGTAGGAGTAACCCCAAAAGGACTCGGAGCCCAAAAGGGAATCCGGTCCGTGGTTGGTCTGGCACGAAGCTCCCAAAGCTCACCACTTCCCATAAGCTCCTTCATATTGTGTCATATTAATAACATTCTCTTTTTTCCCTGTTTTTCCAACAGTGAAATGAAATGAAATGAACCCCCCAACCCCCATCCGGGCCCCTGTGCCCAGTGGAAGAAACCTATGGGTAGATCGATCTACAGTTCCCATTACTCTTCTGGTGAGACTTCCTGAGTAATCCCTTAAATTAAATTAGGCATAGCCCTCCCAAAGGATGGCCAGACAGTGCAGCATCCTTCACCTCCTCGACTCCCCGGCAGAGAACTACCAGGTGGGGTGAAGCAATGGGAGAGAAGAGAGAGAAGAAGGGGGAGAGATGGAAAAGGAAAAGAAAAAAAGGGGGGGGAGAAGGGGGAGCTGAGGTCCACCTCTCTCAGCAAGTCATCTGTGAAGAGCAAATTAGATGGTTTCCACTTCCTTCTATCCCAGGGGCTCAACACATGTCGGGCCTCCAAGTAAAAGTCCAGTACAGGAGGTCCGCTTCAGACAGGCCTAAAGCACCATGTCAGCTGGCATATTGAAGGTGTTTCCTGGTAAATTAGGACAGGAGAGCTACTGCAGTTCAATCTGTGCTCTTCCCAAGTGATCATCCTTCTTCCATCCCCCCGGCCTGGTTAGCAGCCTGGCACTGTACCCCACCCTGAAGGGCTGGGCACAGAACTGAGTGGGATGAGAGAGAGAGAGAGAGAGAGGAGAGGGGGATGAGCCTCTGAGGCCTGGTCCGAGGAGATCGCCATGTCATGTCCTCCCAGCCTGACTGCAAGTCTGCCATCAAGAGGTTCTCAAAGACACACAAGGCACCCAAAATAACAACCAGGCACTGGGTCTGACATGTTGTGCTTATTAAATAGCCGACCTCGCTGCTTGGGTGCGCAAGTGTACTCCCCTATCCCAGGTCCCGACCGCCCCCCCCCCAACCAACCAACCAACTAACCAACCAACCAGCCTAGCAGATGAGAGCAGGGCAAGAATCAGAAAATAAAGTTCATACTGTAACCCATAAGGCAGTGTGGAGTTTTGGAGTTGGGTTATTTTGTGTAGCATGTCCTCAAGAGAGAGCTTCGGGGACTGTTGTGCTGAGTCATCCCTCCGTGGTCCTCGTATTCTGGCACCTCTCTGGATGGATTGGCTTCCTTCTCCTTCCTTCAAGATTCCTCTCTTAATCACATCTTCTGATGCCTCAGACACTGTATTATAGGTAATAGGGCTTGTAGACAGCATGACTGTTAACCTCACAGGGTACAGGGTTCAGAACTTAACTTGCTTAGCTCTGAGGAGGGGGACTAGATAAGCATACTCTCTCCTTTGCCTCTGTGTATATGGAGCGTAGTCATTGTCTAGCATGATGCGATGGGTCCCCAGCATGATCTTTCCTTTCTGCCATGCCTTTCTAAGAATGGTTTCTTTTGTCTGGTAATTAAGGAAGCACACCACAAAAGAGAGTGGTCTGGTGTCTTTGGCTGTGGGCCTGGGACCCAGTGTCGATGCGCTCTTTCAAAGTCTAATTGAAATTCTGGCTCCAAGTCTAATGTCAGATGAAACAGGTAATCCACATAAGCAAGAGGATCTTCCCTCTCCTCCCCTTCAGGCAGCCTACAAATTCTGATATTTTTTCGTCAACCCCTATTTTCAGCATCTTCCTGCCTGATTGAAGTTTGTAGCTGGGCATTAGCTAGAGAGGACCGTGGCTTCCAAGGAGTCCAGTCTGGCAGAGATCGTTGTTATTTACGCATCTGCCTCATCAATTTAGCGCTGCAGTGAGCCGATATCCGCGTGGAGCTCCTTAATCAAATCCTCATTTACCCCCGAAGTCTACGATAGCCGGAGGATGTTTTCTTCAGGGACAAGTCAATTATCTCCTTTTTTATTGCCTTTGTGCTCCCTGTGCTTTTGCCCCCATCAGTGTTTTGTGCCATACTGGTGCGAGGAGGCTTAGTGGCAGTTTGCTCGAGGTTGGCGGGATCCTGGCTGGCTGTGTCCTCCCAGTCGGAGAGGAGCTGGTAGCGGTTGCGGTGCTGCTTTGCCATCCAGTTCACTTGCAAAATATCTGCAGACACGCCTCCTTCAATACTTAAGCAAGTAAGTAATCTACCATTTACTTTTTAAAAGGGACGTTTTGGAGGTTGATTAAAGATGATTGTGGAGGAGCTGTCTTTCGGAGCTGCTCAGGGCCTCATACCGGAACCAGAAGTCATAATTTCCTAGTGTTGTCAGCTGCAATCCTATTCTTAATAAAACCTGTTTGCTTGGCATCTATAAGGTGAGGAATAACCTTTCCAAGTCTACCTACTAAGATTTTAGCAAGAATCTTAGTATCGCTATTTATACATAGTATGGGCCTGTAATTATTTACATTCTATAGGCTCTTTTCCAGTTTTGTGAATAAGAGTGATAAGTCCCTGAATATAGCTGATGGTAGGGATCCTTTAATAAGAACCTCACTAAAAACTTCCTCTAGAATTGGACTGATTTCCTCTACCATGCTAGTGTAGAAAATCATTTGAATAGCCGTCAGGGCCCGGAGTCTTATTTTTCTTAAAGGAGATAGGAAATTATTTTTACATGGTTAACTGCCCTTCCATCTTCCTTTCCATGCCAGTTATGCATTCTGATATGCTTTGATGATTTTTGGATAAATAAATAACCTAGCTTTGTGGTGCTCTCAGATTTACAGAGTTCCACTCTCCTCACCAGCTGCTGCACTTGATTTTCATATTTCTAAGACATTCTATGACATCACAAACTCCCATTCCATGCTATTCATCTGAATGGCCTGGAATGGGAGTTTGTAATGTCATAGGATGTCCAGGCAATATGAAAACAGACAGCAGCAACTGCTGAGGAGAGAGGGATTCAGGGTTGTTAAAAAGGCAACATAATTAGATAATTAATTTAACAGAAAAGGTCAAAGACATGTCAGAATACTGGGTAGCCAATAAAAGAACAACTGGAGGGCATCTAGAGGTGTAAGAACTGTTTCCTATCACCTTTAAGAGTATGAATCACTGGCACTATTTCATCTTTACTTATCTTTTTATTCAGTAATTCTTTAGACTCAATAGGTAGTTTAGGTATAGAAATACCTTAAAAATGTTGTAGATTAGTGATCGACTGATTTCTATCAGTGTCATATAGACCATTATAAAACTTTAGAAATGCTTTATTAATATTTTTATGCCCTACATGTATTTGTCCCCCAAGCAAACTTTTCACACAGACAATTTTAGTAGCATTACTGTTTTGTTTGAGATGAATGGCTAGGACCTTCGCCACCCTTGGACCAGAGTCAATGTAATTTAACTTTGATTTTCTGACTGTGAATTCAACCTCTCCTCTTGTTAAATCATAATATTCAGTTTTAGGTTTTGACCAGGAGGCTTATGTTTAGCAAGTTTAACTTCTATCAGTTTAATTTTATTTAATAGCTCTTCTGATAATAGTTTCCTCTATGTTTTCATAGCTGACACTGCACTAATCAGGTACCCTCTACATCAAGACTTAGGCACTCCCAGTTATTTGCCCAAGATGTGTTCCTTGGGTCATTCATTGATAGAAATTCTGATAATTTCATTTTTGTTTACAAGTATTTCATCCTTCAGAAAGAAACTATTCAGTTTCCATCGCAAGGTGCACAGAGAACAGTGAGCCTCTGCAAAGTTTAACAGCACAGATGAATGATCTGACAGCACCTGCTCTTTTATGTCACCATGAGATATTCTTTTTACCATAGATTTTATGATTCAGGCTGGTTACAGATTTGTGGCAGTCAGACCAGAAGGCACAGTGTATTCTTTAATATTTGGGTGAAGTACCCTCCAAATATCCACCAACTCTAAATTATCCCCAAGATGCAGTAAATCTTTGTCTGACTTGGATCTGTTGCTTCTAATGTGAGATCTGTCCAGTATAAGGTCAATTATGCTATTAAAGTCCACTGGCATAATAATAGTGCTGTCCACAACTATGTTTAACTTGTTATATCAGGAAATAAACTATGAGGATGGTTTGGTGGGCCCATAAACATTCACCAGTATGATATATTAGTCATTCAGTGTCCCACTCACAATGAGAAATTGGCCTGAATCATCTAATATGGTTGAACTGACCTGGAAATTGAGTCCACTTTTTATCAAAATCATCAGTCCTGCTTTTTTTGAACCCTGGCCTGAACCAAAAACCTGACCCACCCACTCCCTAAGCAATTAGATTGTAATTATTGCTATTTAAATGAGTCTCTTGTAAAACTACAATAGATGGATTCAAGTTTTTAAGATGACAGGTGGTGTAATATTGTTTTACTTCAGGGTTTAATCCCCTTATGTTCCTTATCATAATGTTTACTGATACCTTTTGAGATCATAACAATAGACTAGATAAAAAGAAGAGAATATACAGGAAAGAAATAGTCATAGCAAATACATTAGGGATATAAAAAAGAAATGGAAAGCAATATGATTTTCTGCAGACTTAATAGTACCCATTTTGAAACCTGCTAGCATTACAACTACCATTAAACACAGAAAAATAAAATAGCAAGGTTCATTATAAATTCCTCCCCCCTCTTTTGTAAATCCACAAATGACGCCAGGAGATGCAATCCCAAGAAGCAAACTCAGCCCTCTCAAAAGAGAAACCTATGTAAAGTAGCAAAAAACTGAGCAGTGTTTTAGTTAAAGAGGAATAAGTAATACGTCTTAAGTGTACCAAAGCGTGATATGTGAATCTAAGCAAACCAGAGAATTATTTAGACACTCAACAGTAACAACTTCCTAAATTAATAAGTGAAGAGTAATAACAACTAGCATTTTTAAAATGCACCAAGTACAAGTGGACAATACATGCAACCATTTTTTCAATTCCCTCTAATACATAACCCCAAGAAGTGGCATACTTGAGGTAGTTTTATTAATTAAGTAGAACCAGAGATTTTTCCCATAGTGCATACAGATTATATCCAAAATCCCCTACCACTGAGACCTATAAAATATTACTATAAATAAGAACAGTTGTACAGAGTCACTTACTAACCCATGTGAACAGTTGTCTCTTCCTTTCTTGCTCTGGTCGGGTAGAAGACTGGGGCTAGACTCTGCTTTCATCAGCAAGGCCCTTCTTCATTTAGTTATTGAGGAGAGCAACATGTAAAACACAGTCAAAATCAGGCAAATATCAGAAACTAGTGAAAAGGAAACTCTCCACTTTTTAAAAAAAAAGCAGGATATGAAACAACAACTTAGAAGAAAATGCTAGGAGATCCATGTGATGATAAAATGACATTGTCAAGAATAACATAGAAACATAGAAGTTGATGGCAGATAAGGACTGCAAGGCCCATCCAGTCTGCCCATTTCTTTTTCTACCTATAAATGTGCCATCGGCATTTGTTCTGTCAATGGCCTATCTATTCATACTCATCTGTACTGCTCCCTTATGCCTATCCCATGCCTGTTTGAAGCCCTGCACTGTATTCATGTCCACCACTTCCTGAGGTAGGCCATTCCATGTATCCACCACCATTTCTGTGAAAAAGAACTTCCTCACATTACCCCTTAATCGGCTTCCCTCTAATCTCATGCTGTGTCCTCTTGTCGTGCTGTTTTTCTTTTATTGAAACATGTTAGACTCTTTCACCTTGTTAATGCCCTTAAGGTGTTTGAGCATTTCAATCATATCACCTCTCTCCCTCCTTTGCTCCAGGGTATATATATTGAGTTCCGTTAATCTGTCCTCATATGTTTTCTGATGCAGTCCCTGCACCATTTTGGTTGCCCTTCTCTGGACTGCCTCAATTTGGTTAATGTCCTTGTGAAGGTGTGTCCTCCAGTACTGCACGCAGTACTCCAGATG
This sequence comes from Neoceratodus forsteri, assembly GCA_016271365.2. Taxonomy (NCBI): domain Eukaryota; kingdom Metazoa; phylum Chordata; order Ceratodontiformes; family Ceratodontidae; genus Neoceratodus; species Neoceratodus forsteri. Next base: position 1,819,276,906 of record CM057449.1, on the reverse strand, counting down.
GGGCCTAACCAGTGTCTTGTAAAGAGGGATTATTACCTCCCTCTTACCATCTTACAACTTGTGATACCCCTACTAATACAACCCAACATCCCCATAGTCTTACCTACTGCTTTAGTGGTCTGCTTGGATGATTTCAGGTCAACTGTGATGATGATGCCCAAGTCTCTTTCTTTCCTTGTGACTGCCAGCAACTCCCCTCCCAACCTATAGGTGGCTTCAGGGTTTCTCTTCCCTATATGCATGATCTTGCACTTCTTTGCATTAAACCCCAGTTGCTGCTCTTCCGAATATTTTGCCAGTTTATCCAGATCTCTTCTCATTCTGCCCACCCCATCTGGATCATCTACTTTGTTGCAGATCTTGGTGTCATCTGCAAACAGACAAACCTTACCCTCCAGTCCTTCTGCAATGTCACTGATGAAGATATTGAAGATGACTGGCCCCAGGACTGATTCCTGAGGTACCCCACTTGTGACTTGCATCTCTTCTGACTGTATACCATTTACCACAACTCTCTGTTTTCTGCCCGTCAACCAGTTTGCCACCCAGTTGACCAACTTCTGACCCACCCCTAGCCTACCCAGCTTATTAATCAATCTTCTATGTGGAACAGTATCGAAAGCTTTGCTGAAGTCAAGGTAGGTGACATCAACTGCTCCTCCTTGGTCGACCACTCTGGTTACCCAGTCAAAGAAATCTATGAGATTAGTTTGACAGGACCTTCCTGTTGTAAATCCATGCTGTCTTGGATCCTGTGCTCCTATGGATTCCAGGTGTTGCACTATCCTTTCCTTAAGGAGTGCCTCCATAATCTTGCCCACTACTGAGGTAAGACTGACATGGGAAACAGGCCAGAATGCTAAGGAGGCCAGTGCAGTCAGTAGCTTGGGTGACAAAAGTCAATATATTATTGGCTGAGAGAAAGACTTTTAAGTGTTGGTGACAAGTGACAACCTGAATCCTTCACCTAGGGGCCCCCATGCCCCCACTGATTTTGAAATGAAATATCAATCATTTCTCAGTGCAGAAGGAAAGACTGCCAAGGATGTGAGTGACTTGTTATAGAAAGACAGTGTGACACACCCTGTGGTTGCTGCAAATTCTTTACTTGCAGGACAAGGGAGGCAGCCAATACTGTATCCCATTACAACACCAGTTTCTACTGAAGATTATGAGTATTCTTAGATACAATCCCCACCCCCAATGGGCAAGATGACTACTGCAGTTGGATGAGTCAAGGCAACACAGATGCTCCAAAAATGGAAGTGTTCAGAGTACGAAAAAAAAGAAATGAGTGGTGGAAAGCATCTGGGGAAAGGCTTTGGACATTATCCAGTCTCTGTTCACCAGTCAGCCAAATTGTGCCCTGCAGGACTATCTGGCAATGCTAACAAGCACCTACCCATTGAGAGTGGCACAGACTTGCGCTTCCAGCTGCATGCAACTATCCAGAAAGAGGGAGAGAAATTGTCAGATTAACCTGACCCAACTGGAGACAGTGATCCGCTGAACAGTCGAGGCTGGTGGACTCCCCCTGACCAAGCTGATAGGACCAGACTCGAAGAAGTGCTGACAGGGGCCGTGCACTCACAGGTGGTGCTCTTTTCACTTCAGATGAACGCTCAGAAGACACAACACCCAACTTGAAACAGCTACTGGAAGAAGTACGAGAAGAAGTAGTTCCAGACAGAATGGAGAGAATCACTGAAAGCGTCTATGGAGAAAGCCATTCCCCTGAAGCCACAAGCCACTGTGGAAGGACCCACAAATGGATGCCACTGAGCTAGGAGTGCAAATGAAGCAACTGATGCAGCAAATAAAAGCACTGGCCACAGCACATGAACAGCAGACAAGAGTCATAGCAAGACCACGAGGAAGAGGAAGTGCCACCAGTTTTTCTGCTGCCCTTGGCATGGGCCTCAAACTTCCCCTCATCACGGGAACAATGTGTTTTGCTACATATGTGGTCAGGATGGACACATGCCTCAAGGCTGCATTCACCCTACAAAACCACATATTGTGGTCCAGAAGTGGGAAAGCCAACCACCCCAGAAAGGAAATGACAGTGAAGCCCAATGAATGAGCGACTTGGATCTCTGCCAGTGCAGTGCTCTGTAAAACAGGCTGACACTGAAGTCCCCTGAATGAACAAGTTGTCCTCAGGACTAATGGGCTCCAGAGCTAACATTCAAGTCTTCATTGAAGGAAAACCCGGTAAAGTTTTACTCGACAGTGGGTCGTAGGTTACCATCTTCCACTGTTATTTCTTCAACAGCCACTTATAGCACCTGTCTCTGATGCCTCTAAAAGTACTTGCCTGTACGGCCTGAGCAACACCAGCTACCTCTGTGATGGTTATAGTATCATACAATTTGAGTTCCCTGAAGTGGGCAAGGGAATGCCACACAGTATTGATGCCATAGCATTGCTATATCCAGAATCCAAGAGCATGGATGGCACTCCACTGTTGATCAGTACCAAAGCCGATATGCTTGGGTGGCTTGCCCAAATGTGTCAAGAGAGAGGAGAAGCACAGTGCCTACAGAATCCACCAATGCAAGCAACTGTAAACAGAATGAGCCTGAAACTTAAAACCCCAAAGCCAGTGGTGTGAAATGAGAACATCAACGTGATGTGATGAGTCAACAGTCATTAAATGGTCCTACCACCCAATGCATTATGCTGAGTGATTGGGATTGCAGAATTCAAGTGCCAGCCAGCAGGATCTGCTCTCATCACTGATGCACCAGTTGACAACAGCTTATTAGAAGGACTGATTGTCCAAAGAGGAGTGATGCCCCCACCTGCCACACCTTGAGAAAGATGAGTCACAGAGAGGATGAAGAATGAAAGAACAAAACCTCCTCATCTTGCAGAGAGGGTGAGCTGGCAAATATCTTCCATACAGACAGTGTAATTGGAGTGGATTCTGAAGTTGTTACTACCACAGAAATCGACCCCGAGCTATTAGAGTTCAGAGACTTGCCAATACCTGACCACTACCAGTGTAACCTAACTAACAAGCTAGCCAAGCTAAATATGTGGGGCTCATCCTTTTGGCAAATGGAGTACACATGGACTGTACAAAACTAGACACACTCACCACTTAGCCTAGACCATGCAACCTAGAGTCACTGCAGTCTTTTATTTTTGTAAAATACTATTGCATTGTTGTCTGCCCTCTGAAATACCTCAACTGGGGTGCCTGCCTATCCAGAAAAAGAAAGCCTGCTCTGGGGGGAGCCATCCCCACATAGAGTACTGGAAGGTGAATGAACCATTTGGCACCAGTTGGAACAAGCAGTGTGAAGTGACATTCAAAGAAATAATCAAACACCCGAGTGACGTGTCTATGCTGGCATTCACTGATTTTACCAAACCATACATACTACACACCGATGCCAATTTAAGTGGCTTAGGAGCTGTCCTTTATCAAGAGCACCCTGAGGGACTTTGTCAAGTTGCTTTCACCAGCTGAAGTTTGAATCCACCTGAAAAGCATTATCCAGTGCACAAACTGGAGTTTCTGGCACTAAAGTGGGGTGTCACTGAAAAATTCCATAACTACCTGTATGGGACCAGTTTACTGTGAGAACAGACAATAATCCTCTCACTTACATGAAAACAACCGCCAAGCTGGACACAGCAGGACACTGATGGTTTTTAGCTTTATGCACCAACAATTACAGTCTGGAATACCACGATGGCCGAAGCAACATTGACATTGACGCTTTATCCCAGTGTCCACACCCTGATCAGCCCAATCAAAGTACTTCAGTTCCAAGTGTAGCAGTATAGGCCATGTTTTTGAAATTTAAAACCACAGATAGTGCCATTCCTGCCGGTTCTTACCAAGCAATTGACATGATGCAGGCCTTTCCAGATGCAATTCCAACTGCATATCTCAACTTCACTGGTTTGGACTTTTTGTCTTTGCTCCAGCCTAGCTGTCCTGAATTCAGACAAGCTCAACAGGAAGACTGGGTATTACATGGTGTGGCATGTACCCTAGAGAAGGGGCAGGATGCAAGTCAGGTACAAATAACTCATCCAGATTTTCACCTGTTCTTGCAAGAATGGAACAAATTGTCTTTAAAAGATGGACTTCTCATAAGAACAAGTCATGACAGTGCACACTCTGAGTTCCCTTGAAAACATCTGGTATTACCCTGGAAGTACCGAATAGATGTCATCCAATCCCTACATGATTACACGGGTCACTTGAAAGTTGACCACACTCTGGACTTCATGTGAGCCCATTTATATTGGCCCAAAATGGAAACAGAGGTGGAGCAGCATTGCAAGAACTGTCTCAGATGTATCAAAAGAAAAACTTTGCCAAGACAGCAGTACCATTCATCAACATCAAAACCAGTGGGTCACTCAAATTGCTTTGTATGGACTTCCTCTCATTGGAGCCTAATAGCAAGAGCACTGGCAAAATCCTAGTCCTAACTGATCATTACACATGATATACTCAGGCATACCTGATGAAAGATCAAAAGGCCACCACTGCTGTCAAAGTATTGCAGCAATATGTTGATCATTATGGCATCCCTCAAAGAATTCACTCTGGAAATCAAGAACCACTCCTTGCCACCCACAGGGAAACCTTCCACCTGAACGCTTTAACAGAACCCTGTTTGACATACTGAGCACCCTTCAGCCTGCCCGGAAACCAAAGTAGAACCAGAAAAAATGTTCCCTTGTACATGCTTACAATTGCACCCATAATGACATCACCCAAAGGTCCACATTCTACTTAATGTTTGGCAGAGAAGCTCACTTACCAATTAATCTCATTTTTGGAGTCTCAGCAGATTGTGTATCAGAAGAAACATACTTAGAATACACCAAGTGATTGCATCTACAGTTGCAAAAAGCCTACCAACTTGCCTTTGAGGTGGCAGCCAAGTGCAGTCTTGCCAGCAACAATCATTATGACAAGCAAGTTCAACACCAGAGGCCCGATATTGGAATATGGGCAAAAGCGGAGCACAAAAGTTTGCTCTGCACTTGCCTATACCCGTGACCCCGAGGATGCTTCATTCAGTAAGACAGCACACCGGCGCTATCTGACTGAATAAAAGGGCATGTCAGTGCAGTGCTATGTTGAGTAATGCTGCCCTGACATGGCTCTGGGAAGTCCTGGGAACAGTAACCCCAGACCCAATAGCACTGGGAGCCCCTGCATAATATTCAGTTGGCACCATGCATATAAGCCCATTGGGCATGCAAGGTGCTAAGGGACCACATGCATGCCCATTATGGGGTAATCTGCACGGGAAGCAGCACCAGGTTTGTGCCCTCCTGTGACTGGCCCCCCCATCCCGATTGCCCATCCTCATAAAAGTTTAAAATACTTCCTCTGTCTAGTGGTACCCCTCCCAATCCCCATCCTGAAAATGACAAAACATTATCTGGTGTCCAATGGCATCCCCCACCTCCAATCCCTATCCTGTAACTAATGAAATAGTCCCTGGTGTCCAGTGGCACCCTCACCCTCTGATCCATGTCCTGTAAATGATGAAACATTCCCTGGTGCCCAGTGGCACCCCCCCCACCCTCCAATCCCCATCTAGTTAATCATAAAATATTCCCTGGTGTCTAGTGGCAACCCCCACTCTCTGATTGCCAGACCCATAGGTTTAATAATCATCCCTGGTGTCTAGTTGCACTCCCCACTCTCTGATTGTACATGCACTCCCTTTAGAGTACACAGGAAGCGTGCTCCTCATTGCATATGGTGACTAATTGAGGTGGTGAGAGGCAGACTGTGCAGGTCATTGTATGGGTTCCCCATGACACCAGCAACTATAGTAAAGGGGGTGACAGGGTGGTGTACCTGGTGCAGGCAGTGGGGGGGGCACTAGATGCCAGGGACTTCTTTCAATAAACAATGACAAGTAATCAGAGGGTGGGGGCTGCCACTAGACACCAGGGACTATCATTAAACCTATGGGGCGAGAGATTGGAGGGTGTGAGGTGCCACTAGATATCAAGGACTATCATTACACCTATGGGCCTGGTGATTGGAGGCTGGGAGATGCCACTAGACACCAGAGACTAGCATTAAACCTATGGGGCCAGCAATGGGAGGGCAGGAGGTGCCATTAGACACCAGAGAATGATTCTTCATTTACATGACTATGACTGGAACTGGAGGATTGGGAGGGCACTGGACACCAGGGAATGATTTATTCTTTAGGAAGATGGGGATCAGAGGATGGGGGTGCTACTGGACACCAGGGATATCATTGGTTTAACAGGCCAGGGTGGGTGGCTGCAGTACCTTTGCCCAGCACCAGGGCTTTGCACCCCATCAAGTCGGGGTTTGCAAAGGTGGTAACTTGTGCCCGATCTGTTGGTAGTTAGCTCCTGTGCAAACCTCTGCATATGCTGCTGTGCCCCTATGGAGAGGACAACCCCATCATTTGCACAGATGCAGCAGTAGCTTAATGCTCAGGCGCTAACAAGTTTTGTCCAAAAATTGGGTGCAAAACCCAGTTAATGCAGGCAAACACAACATAGTGCCCGGGCTGAGTTTTGAATATCTGGTCCCAGGTGCTATTGATGGAGACCGTGTGCTACTGAGAAACTTGGGCCTACAGGGAAAACACAAAATTCAGGACCATTGGTTGCCAGAATCATATGTCATAGTGGAACAGGTGTCTGACCTTCCAATCTACAAAATTCAGCAAGAACAAGATAGAGGCCTGGAAAATACTGTACACAGGAACCACTTCCTACCCACTGGGAAGACTGTGCCTGAGCCTGCACCCAAAGTTGAACATTCAGTGGCCATTAGACCAAACACTTGGAGTCACCCTAACCAGTGGAGAAGTGGGACTCCTGCACCTGAGACAAATATCACAAACACAGCCCCTGTGCAAGAGCCAGCTGAAAATAGTTCTGATGACATAGATGATGACATTGTGTGTTGCACCAGAGTATCTGGTAGGCCCCAGATGGAGGAATTTCTATAACTGGAATGGAGAAATTCAGAACCATCAACTAGTGTGTCTCCAATTGGGGAATTGTCAAGCAATGAACTTTCACACAGTTTGAATCTAGAAGCAGCACCCTTTGTGCTGGAGGAATTGTCAATTGAGCAGCCTGAAAATCCAGTTATGGACAGTGATGTGGAGATTGAATTGGAGGAACAAATCCCAGAAACTATGTAATCCCTGCATTCCTGATGATGCCCTTGTGGTGGACACGGAGCTGGGACAGGAAAACATGAGCCATATTCCTGAGGAAGAAACTGTGCTACCTTGCAAGTCTGGATGTTAGCATAAGCCCATCATTAAGTTCTAATATGAAACCCATTGTGCCTCCTCTAATATTCCCATCCACGTGGTTCAAAAGCATATTGCCCCTGTGATATAACCCCCAATGTGCTGCACACAGGTTCAGGTGGGAAAATGTAATTACATGCCAACTGAATGCTATGGATGGATAGGCAAGATTGCCTTTGAGAAACATTTTAATCATGTTACTTGATAATGCAAGGGAATGTGATTGGGTGGATTGATCAGTCAGAATATCACTTTCTCTGTAATGACTTTCAGCTTTGTCCTACCTTTTGTACTCTCCCCAAAGTCCACAGGTCTGTGAGGGACCCTCCTGGATAACCCATTGTATCAGTCATTGGGTCGCTCAGTGAGGGTCCCTTCAGATTTGTGGACCATTTTCTTAATCAAATGATAATAAACACCCACTCCTACCTGAGAGTCACATCGGATGTGTTACAAAAATTTGAAGATTTGTGCTGGTTACCAGGTTATTGATGGATTGCTGTGGATATTACTTCTTCATATACAAGCATCCACCATGAGAAAGGGATCACAGCAGTTAAGCATTACTTGGGACAAGATCAAGCTTTTGGTACTGTACCCAAAAATGTTATGTGGAGTTACTAGAACTTGTATTGGAGCATAGTTGTTTCACATTTGACAATACTTTTTATTTTCAAATTAGAGGAACCATGATGGAGCGGCTCTTGTGCCCTCATACGTGAATCTCTTTATGTCAGTCTGGGAGGGGCTTGCAGTTCTGTCTGACTCGAACTCCCACCTCAGACACATAGTTCAATGGTATCATTTTATTGATTATATAATTTCTGTCTGCAGTGGGGCTATCGAGTCAGCAGAAGAATTTATGGTATGGCCAAATAACAATCAATCGAACTTGAAATGCACCTACAGAATTGATTGTGAAACAGTAGATTTCCTTGATGTGAGATTAATAGTCAATGAGAGAAATAGAATAGAAAGTGGTCCCTATCAGAAGCCTATAGCAGGAAACAGCCTTCTGAGATCAGATAGTTCACATTCCAGGTCCACAATAGAAGGTATTCTGTACAGAGAATTTCTCTGGCTCAGACATGACTGCACGTCTGATTAGGTTTTTGAGAATAAATCTAGGTTAATAGCTGTAAAGTTTAAAGAACAGGGATACACACTGGATACACAGTACAGAATATTCTTGATAAAAGTGAGAGCTCAACCAAGAAGGAATCTATTTAAACCCCCCAAAAAATGACAAGAATTCCAAACCACAAGAATCAAAAGCAATAATCATGGGCTATCACACTAGGACAGATGAAATCAAGCAAATCATTTTTAAACATTGGTCAGTGTTAACTGCTGATGATAGTCTATGCCCACTGCTCGGGCCCTCTCCATGAGTTATGATTAGGTTGGGAAAAACAACTGGTAGCCATGTGACTAGTAACTGTTATTTGACCAAGAAACCAACACCTGTGAGTCAAAGAACAGAGTTCAGTAGGTGCAGATGTTGCAACATCCGCAACTTTGCTGGCAATGGCAATAAATTTGAACACCCCAAAACAGGGGACATCTACATGTTAAATGATTACATTGATTATCAGACACCGTTTTGCATCTATGTTTGTTGGTGCCCATGTAGACTCATCTATGTTGGTCGTACTGCCCATCCCCTGAAGTACTGCATCCCGGAGCATGTAGGAGCGATCATTAATAACAAGCATTTGTCAAAGCCAAATGTTGCTTGCTTCTATTTGCTGTTTAGGTATTTGGAAGTCATTGGAGTGCAAATATTGAAAATTTGCAAACTTACGAGTGTGCGTAGGAACTGCGCAGAACGACGCCAGAAAACAGTAATTTTAGGAATTTTTTCACCAAATTTTCAACATAGCCATTTTAAGACCTCTGCTCATGAACAGTGTCACTGTGATTTTGTTAATGTGTCCCATACATTGAGTTTGCACAACGATCTGCCATTGTGCGCTACATGGGTGGAAACACATTTTGGGCAGGATGTGAAATGACAGCTGTACTGCTCATAAGGAGGTGTGGTAAAATGGCAATGTTGAAAATCTGGAGTGAAAATATTGAAAATTCTGCTAACTTACGTAGCCTGCGAGGAATCCGGCGCAATGCACCAGAAACAGTCATTTTTAGGAATTTTTTCACCAAATTTTCAACATAGCCATTTTAAGACCTCTGCTCATGAACAGTGTCACTGTGATTTTCTTAATTTGTCCCAGTACATTGATTTCACACACCGACTGCGCCATTCTGCGCTACATGGACAGAAACACATTTTGGGTGAGATGTTAAAAATGACAGCTGTACTGCTCATAAGAAGGTGTGGTAAAATGGCAATGTTGAAAATCTGGAGTGAAAATATTGAAATTTCGTGAACTTACGAGCCTGCGAAGGAACTGCGCAACGCACGCCCGTAAAACAGTCATTTTTTGGAATTTTGGCACCAAATTTTCAACATGGGGTTTTTGGGACCCCTTCTCATGAATGATGTCACTGTCATGGCGGTATTCAGGCCCAAAGGGTGATTTCGCAGTCACTGCGCAGTCACTGCGCGAAATCACCCTTCGGGCCCGAATAACGCCATGACAGTGACATCATTCATGAGAAGGGGTCCCAAAAACTCCATGTTGAAAATTTGGTGCAAAATTCCCAAAAATGCCTGAGATATGCAATAGAGTTGAAACCCCCCCATCTAGCCCATTATACAGCTTACCGGCATTTCCTCAGTTTGTGGTCTGCTTTGAAGAGTGCAGACGTGTTCCCGGTCCACCGAAGATCGTCACGCCGGAATCCAGAGGTAAGTATGGGGTGAGGGGGGCGTGGGGAGGCTGGGTGCAGGGTGGTGCGGGTTGTGGGAGGGGGTCGAGAAGCGCCATGGGACCGCTTTTCGCTCTTCAGGTAAAAATAAAAAAAAGACGTCATGGACATTTGCCATGCTGGGGTAGGCTCCCAGCATGGCACAAGGATGTTGGGGGTGTTCAGCTGACGGGTATTGGCCACCCCGTCGGCCAAAGGACTGATTGCCATGCTGGGGTGGGCCTCTCAGCCGTGGCACCTACAACTGGGGAGAGACGCAGCTCAGCCGACGGGATTGGGCACCCCTGGCCGCTACACAGTAGGTGTGGGGCGCATGCCTGCATGTGGGGAGCCATGTTTTATCTCTGCTCACTGAAGCGTAGCTCCCTTCAACTGTGTATACACTGCATTTGAAGCGTGTCATAGACAGCTCCAAAATGCATTGGCTTACAGGTGCCGCGCCTGCCAGCTCACTGACTGAATTGTAGGAGGAGGTGACACACCTCCGAAATCTCCGATGATGGCACTATGTTTCTTGCACATGCGTGCAAGCAACATAAAAATGAGAATAATGCCCTGGGTGTGCACTTCAGAGAGGCACATGGCTCCCACATGACCATGTTTAAATTTAAGCCTCTCAGACATTTCCCTGCCCCAATTCGAGGTGGGGGCAGAACATGTCTTATACTCCAAAGAGAAAAAAGTGAATTATGCTGTTGGATGCATGGAGTCCTCAGGGTCTCAATGACCAACTGATTTTAAACCTTTTCTTTAAATGTATCCATTTAATAGATCTGCTTTACTATGTCATCACAATAGTGCACTTTATAGTCATAGTATTTTTGAAATCTGTAAACTAAATATAGCTGTATTGGGCAGCGTCAATATTTAATAATAAGTTTGACTACTGTATAGAATAGGAGATTCACAGTATTTACTCTTTTGACCATTTGACATCACTCTGTTTATGTCAGTCTTACACAGGTAACCATTTCATGTATGTTACTATAAAATTAGCATATAGTGACTGTAGTTTCCATCACACTGGAATCGTGTGTTTGTTAGAGAACAGACTGCATTTACAGCATGTGCTGCAGTTTTTTTAGCTCCCAGAACACCCTAATATGTTGAGATTACATAGAAATCAGTCAGCTGTCCGGGAGGTTTATGACTGCATATAGTATAAGCTCACAGCAAACGGTGAGATATTTTAAACCTTGGAGATATTTTTTCACATACATTAGCCACAGAAAGACTGACTGACCTTTTGATCAATCCAATGAATTTCCTATGGAGTAGAATAGGATATGTGACAGGGCTGGTCATTTAAAATACAACACTGTAGAAATTGGATCCATTGTTTGTACTCTCCCATTAATTGGTGTCTCCCCCCCCCCTTTTTTATTTCAATTTCCACACGCATGATTTCACTACATGAATAATGTTTGCCTTGTGGGACTTGTAGGATAGGTTTGAAAAAAGTGACAATATCTTGAAAAAATGTGTTCTGTTTTAGTCACATTAATATAACCTGTCATAATGAAGTTTTCCTAGAAATTTTGTCTACGATTGATGTTTTAATTCACTATACACTGACAATTGCTCTCCTTGTAACATTCTTATGCCCTTTTTGCTGATCATGAACAAATGAATAATGAACAACTGCATGAGAATTGAGTGCACTATTTAATTACATTTGTTACAAACTTGCCATGCCCCCTGGGGAAGCCTGTAGCAAAGATGATACATGGGGTAGCTGGTCAGTGTTCCTGTTGATGCACTTTAAATAAATGTACATGTTTTGCACACTCCCTACTAGTTGCATGCGCTGTTTTTTGTTTTGGTTTATAAGCATATTGCCCTGTGATATTCTCCTCCTCCTCAATATGAGCTGCACACTGGTTCATGTGGGAAAGTGTAATTGTATGTCAGTTGAATGCTATAGATAGATAGGCATCAATTATCTACCCATAAATGTATATTGTGTAAATATGTATAAATGTCAGAGTTGTTAGGCATCAGATATTAGACAAAACTATATATATATTGTTGATATGAATGTTCATACCACTGCCATTTAGACTTTTGGACAGTATGAACGTGGTCTTGGCGAGAGCCCAAGAGTGGCAGGGGGGAGTATGTAACCCCCCCAAATATGGGGGCTTTTCTGTGGCTGTTTCTTTTCTCCTCTGTGCCCCCTCCTCCAGACTTCAAACTCCAGTCCCCCCAGGACTGCCAACTGGGGAGCTGGCAGGGCAGCAGTAGCTCCATCCAGGAGCCCTGGCAGGAGCTGAGCCAGGGCTCCATTTCAACTCTGTGACTGGTGCCATCCAGCAATATCCTCAATCTTGGCCACAAGACTGCTGTGTCGGGCCAAGACTGGGTGGGAGAGCACTGTCCAGATGCAGTAATTAATTTCCTGAACCCATTGCCTGTCATGGGTTGGGGAATGAAAAATGCCCTCCCAGCACAGCCAGCGCCACTGCCCATGTGTGGCTGCAACCTGAATGGAGCCAAAGCTCCATCTCAGCAACCCACATCTCTTAAGGGTCCTGGCTTCAGGGAAGGCAGTGGACCCAGGACCAAAGCTAATTGGTGTCATCGTTCGCATGTAGCAAGGATTCCTGGCCTAGGACAGCAAGCAGGGCCAGGAAGGGAAAAGCTATATGGTACCTGCACACGGGACTCAGGAGAGTGGCTCAAAGGCTGCCTCCCATACCACAACCTCTGACTTTCAAATGGGCTAAGTACCTGAGCACAGGGACTTCACCCTGACCTCAGGACATTCAGCAGGGCCAGACTATCATAAAAGCATATTCCCAGGCCTTAATGTAAAGCAGCAGGACACTGCAGAAAGTTGATTATGCACTACACCAAAATGTAAAGAAATATGGCAGCACCCATGTCTCCCCAGCCCTGCAAAGACTTCTCAGAACAGGTCAGAAGTTGGCACAAGATTTGCCCAGAAATTTTGGCTAGTCAGGAGCCTGCAATGCAGTTCAGCCTGTGTGCAAGCCTAGCATGGCTGGGTTAACATTCCGAAGATTGTTTGCCTGGGAACAAGACTGACTAATAGGGCACTGAGTTCCATCCCTTATAAAAGGGGCTGTTTCCAGGGATCTGGACAAGCTCTGACAGTGTGAGTGGAGCTATCAGCTGGTGAGTTACTGTCCACCAAGCACTGCAGACCTGGAAGACTAAAGAAGTCTGGGATCCAGCAACTGACTCTTTCGAGAAGAAGTTAACAGTTTAAATGTGAAGATTGGAGCTGAGATTTTTCCTGCTCCACCAGTGACTTTCCCCTCTGGGAGATGAGCTCCTTCAATGATCAATCCACTAAGAAGGCCATTACCTGCTTCAAGGTTCCTGGACACCCACACCCTGCACTTGCAGCCTGAGACTCAATGAAAACCAAGAGCAGTATGTGAACACCAGACGATCTCGGAGAAACCTGCTCTCCAGTCAGAAGCATATCCAGTTGTCTCAACTGTTCCATCATCGGACACCTGAAGTATCTGTGAAGCTACAAAACCACGAGTAACCAGCAGGGTTTTGGCCTCACAACTGGGAAAGTTGTGTTTGTGACAGGGACTGAGGGAGAAGCCCTTGGTGGGACTTTGCCACTGTTCTAGGCCCAGGTAGAAAGACCTGTGGAGGACAACTGGAAACCCATTTGTGTGGATTACAAATAGAGGCCCTTTTTCAACAGTTTAAATATTTAACTGTTCAACAACAGTATTGTTTTTATGAATTGTGTTTGACTGCAACAGTTTAAAGAGCGCCACCGAGCTCCTACCTTGCTAGTAGCAATGGCATCCCCAGTGAGTACTTAGTGCAACAAAATCAATAGTTCTTGTCCATGGCCCTTGGGTGGATTTAAGACAGGTGCACTCACTCAGGGGTTGAAGGACTGCCAGAGGATGGGCAGATTTTGGAGCAAATTGTTGCTGCTGTTACTGAAAAGAGTATACAGAGTTTATTGCTACCCCATTGCTCCCATTTTCTCTATTGTTCCCCTTGTTCTCTCTGTACTCTTCCATTTAAATAAATTATTTGTGTGAACTGCAGTTTGTGGTTTGAGGCTGTTATTGCTGCTACTGTGTCACTTGGTCTGAGGGTGGGACTGTGCGGGCAGGTTTATGCAATTTTTCCTGGTGGGTAAGATCCTTGTGTGTGTGAGCACCTGGGTTCCCCATATTACTACCCCCAGGCGGAAACACCATACCGCTTTAGGCCCAATACCCAGTGTAGCACAACTTTAGGCAACTCAGACCAGACCACTCGGAGGGTCTGGAAGAAGTGAACCCTGAGGGCCCTATGTGGACCACTACAATTTGATGGTGATCAGGAGAACTATGTTATTAACATGTCTAGGTATGAACTCTCAGTGGAAGAAAGAGAGAAAGAAAGAAAGAAAGAAAGAAAGAAAGCTAGCAAGCTAGCTGTTAAGGCCTCAGTTTAATTCCTACAGTGGACTTTGGCTCGTTCAACACTCTTATTTAAATTTTGTTGCAAGCTCAACTTAAAGTACCTTTTTTACAATAAGGAATGCACCATGGGAGGGGGGCAAGAGACGAGTGTGACTGAAGGAGAGGAGGTAATACCGAGCCAGGATGTCTTAGAGACTCTGATGGAACAGGAAATGGACATGGGAGACAACCATACAAATGGATCAACATCCACAGATGGGACCCAAGCAATGGTCCAGAGAAGGAAACCTTCAACTTTTAGACCACCTGCATCAATGATGGTAAACATCTTTCAACAACTTCACAAAGAAGACATTAGAGATTTGGCTGCACAAGAGCAACACCCAGAGTTTTATAAATTTGTCAGCAGCTGAATGTTTGGCCTTACATGTACAGTGGCTAACGTAGTGTGAAATCCCATGAAAAGCTCTTTCAAGCGAGGTATTAGTCTCACCTGTAGCTAAAAGTACTCCAGAGATATAGATGACAGAGTCTGTTCAACATTAATACTACATTGAAACTATTTATAGAACATTGTGATGTTACTGATGAACGAGCTGTGCTTGAATTAATGTCAATAAGTGCAGCTGGTTCCTCAATGACATAACAATGTTCTGAAAATGACTGCAGCGTAGTAATAATGTTGAACACACTCCATTGTGTACATCTCAGGAGTGCGTCCAGCTACAGATGAGCCCACTAACTTGTTTGAAATAACTTTTCATGGGCTTTCATACTATGGTGGCCCCTGGACATGAATTTGTCCCTTTAAAAGGAATGAACATAGCTGGCCCGGTGGTATGAAGGACTAAGGCGTTGAAGGCCATACCTCCTTCCCTGCCGGTGACCCATGTTTGGGAATGAACATGGGTTGTTAGGGATCGGCTGGGTGGGAGAGGATCGAGCGTCCCAGGGATTGCTCTCTCTCTGGGGGAGGGGTGGCCAGCCATCTCAGCCCATGACTGCCACCGTGTGGAGGCCTGGTGGCAGTGCAGTCACGAGTAACTTGAAGGGAGGGCTGCAGCTGTGCAGGATGCGTGCACCTCCATATACGTGTACTGGTGCTGTAGTAGGGAATGGGACAAGGAAACGGAAAATGGGAGGATGGGCTACATGAAGCCCTGCCCATCTCCCGGGGACCCACTCAGCCATCTGAACTGGGAGGATTGCCTGGATTTGTGGTCCAGAGGAGGATGGCCTCCCCCTCCTGGCCCTTCCATGGGGAGGGGGAGCTATCCACAGGGGATGAGTACCCCCAGTTTTGGTGAAGGTGAGAGCCTGCTTCTCCTGTTACTACCTTGCCCCAAAAGGTTTTACACCGTACCTTTTTGCAGTTTATGCAGGCAGTTGGCAGTGCACACTAGCTATGGTATATAGTGACCTCTCAGGGCATCTCTCCTGCTCTTTCTGGGCAAACAGATGGCGCACAGTTACTCAGGCTTTTTTTTTTAAATCAAACTTTATTGTAATTTTATAAACACAGTTTTACACAAGACATAAGGAAACAGAAAAGACAAAACGTTCTGCTTATACCTCATATAAATCATCTCTATGCATTGCCCAATCCCTTCTATAGTCAGTTAATTTGTGTGTATTGCACATAATTCAGGCAATTAGAAATTCTATAAAATCCATTATATGACAAACTCTCACAAATAAACCAGCATAATTAAAAGGGAAAACAAGGGAGGTATGGGAAGGGTTAGGGTACATGAATTGAGGGAAAGGGAAGTAATAAAAGAGAAAAAGGGGGTGAATGAGGCGGGGTATTGGATCTACTCATTGCTGCTATTATAAACATTTTGAGGAAAAAACAGTTTTGCACATAAATAAACCTTTGCAATCTTCCTCCAGTAAGATTGCCAGTCAGCCTATTTCATGTTCCTTGGAAACCTTTGCTAATACAGTCTCACCTGAAAGCCTTGCCAGCTCTTAGGATAAGGGTAGGGGAGAAATTACCCATAATCTGCCAGAATTTCCAGAATATCTTTCCCTTCCACCCTCGCCATATAGTGAAAAAAGGGTAAGCACCTTCCCTTATATTTTTCCTGACTGAATCTTAATTTAGCAGTGAGTCTCTCCATCAGCATTACTTTCCAGCAAATAGAGTACCAATCCTCCACCCCAGGTATGTTAGTGGTTAGCCATTTACAAGTAATTGCCGTCATAGCTGCCACTACTAAGATATAAAACAGGTATTTCTGGGCCAAAGAGCCCAACCGAGGCGGTGGCAAGCCAAAAATCCAGAGGAGAGGGATAGATGAAATGGTCATATCAAATATTTTTCCCAGCACTTCCTCAAGTTCTTTCCAATATGGGGCCAGGAGGGGACAATCCCAAATGACATGTGCCAAAGTACCTTTCCCTAGTCTACACCTCCAACATCTATCTGAGGCATGGTTGCCCAGGTGTTGAGAAATTACCGGGGGCCGAAGGAATCTGATAGCAATTCGCCATCGAAACTCCCTCCAAGATAAAGATGCCGATGTGCGGTGTATCCCCTCCCACACTTGGGTCCATTGGACCTCTGAAAGGGAAATTGCTAATTCCTCCTCCTCCCACTTTTCCTTAAAGTGACCAACCTCATCTACATCTGTAGGGATCAATACCTTCACTACAGTATCTGAGTAACTAATTTTAGAGGTTTGTTCTCCTGAGCCAAGTCAAACAAACATGATTGAAGTGGATTGGGGGATCCTCCTATCTGGGTGATTACCTTTCCTTGGTTTAAATAATGTCTTAATTGAAAAAATCTGAAGAAATCTCATTGAGGCACCCGGTACTCCATTTGTAGTTGGTGAAAAGACTAGAGACTGCCCTCTGTGTAGAACTGGCCCTGCGAGGACAATCCCAATCTCGCCCATTGTTTAAAAGCCCCATCCCATTTATAAGGAGTAAAGTCTAAGCAGCATCTTAAAGGTGTCTGAATATGCAAAGCCAAGGTAAACTTATTTGCTCTGCATACCTCCACCCATATTTGTTTCAGATTAGATGTCCAGGGACTATCAAGAAACACCTTGGACAACCTCTTTCCATCCAGAAGGAGAAAATTGCCCACCTTTCCTAATACCATTTTGAAAGATTCTATGTCTGTCCAAACTGGGGATTCACCTTCTTTCAATAATGGGATCAGAGCCTGGAGTTGTGTTGCCCAGTAATAAGTTTGAACATTTGGGAGTCCCAGGCCTCCTTGGTTTTTGGGGGTCATCAACACCCTCCACCTAACTCTGGGAGCTTTCCCATTCCAGACAAATCTGGATATGGTTTTCTTTAACTCCACCCAGAATTTTCTTGGAGGATGGACTGGCAGTTGTGGTGAATAAGAATAGGAACCTTGGGAGAATGTTCATCTTCACTGTTTCAATTCTGCCTGAGAGGGATAGTGGGAGTTCTGCCCAGCGATTGCAGTCTGTTTGCACCTCCTGTAGAAGTCGATGGTAATTCATTAAGAATAGCTTACTTACATCTCTTGGTACCCAAACTCCCAAGTATATAAACCCTGCCTTTGCCCATCTCATCCTACCCAGATCTGGCAAGGGGGAACCAGGTGGTATTCCTATCGGCATTATCTCAGTTTTGGTGACATTGACTTATATCCGGAAGATACCCCAAACTTCCTTAAAAACTTAAAGTTTTAAGGGGAGTTTGGCGTAAATCTGTAAGATTTTTGGTAATGACTTAACAGGATCAGTAATGTAGCGGAGCGTATTATCCACATAAAGCGAAACCTTTAATTCCGTATCACCCAGTTTAATTCCCTGAAAAAGATCAGACTGCTGTAAGGCTGCAGCCAGGGGCTCCATACTCAGGGCAAATAGAGGGGGAGAGAGCGGGCAACCCTGCCTGGTCCCTCTACCTATAGCAAAGGCTGATGAGAGGATTCCATTAACCTTAACCTGGGTCCTGGGGTCCCTGTACAAATTCTTGACCCAACCCTGAAATTTTTGTCCTAGACCAAATTTGTCGAGGGTACAAACTAGATATTGCCAATCTAAATGATCGAAGGCCTTTTCAGCATCTAATGAGACCACTGTCCTCAGGGATTTAATCAAATGGGAGAAGGGGGCTGAAAGGGAATTGAGGAGTAACCGAATATTCTCCTGAATATGCCTCCCAGGCAAGAACTCTGTCTGATCAGGATGAACTAAATCACAAATAATATTCTGAAGATGGGATCCAATAGTTTTAGAAAAGATTTTTGCGTCCAAATTTAACAGGGAGATAGGCCTATAATTAGCACATAAGGAGGAGTCCGTTCCAGGCTTGGGAATAACGGATATCATCGCTCTCCCCCATGAATCCAGGGAAGACCCCAATATGTGGGCTTCGCTAAATACTTTAACCAAGAGGAGTGCTAGGTCACTCCCAAAACACTTATAAAATTCAGCCGTAAACCCATCGAGGCCCGTGGCTTTACCCAATTTAAGATCTTGAATTGTAAGACATATTTCCTTTTCTGAAAATAATCTTTCTAAACCTTCCCTTTGGTTAGCTGATACTCTAGGTATCTCCACAGACTCCAAGAAATTTATTATTTTTTTGTAAATGATCTGGGCCCCTCTCTTCCCCATATAGCTCTTTATAAAAATTACAAAATTCTCCTGCAATCTTCTCTGGATGTGTGATCAAAGGTCTGGTCTGGTCAGATGGTTTGAGGGCTGGAACATATCTATTGGGCTGTTGCTTCATAAGGCAGAGAGCCAGGAGTTTACCCACTCTCTTCCCCCATTCATAGTATTTCTGTGTCGAGTATATCATTGATTTCTCTGTCCTTCTCAGCATTAAACTGTTATATTTAGCTCTGGCCTCCCTGAGTTGAGGCAACAGATCTGGATTCTTGATTCTTTTGTGATCAGCCTCTAAGTCAACAACCTTCACCTTGGCTGCTTTTAAGGCCGCCTGATGGATTTTATTTTTGTAGGCTGCATGCGAGATTGTGTGTCCCCTAACCACCGCCTTCCACCCATCCGAGACAAATTTTATTGTGGTGTCCTGTCCCATATTTTACGATATGTAGTTTTTAATAATTGTTTTGGTGGACTCAACATAGGTTTTGTCGTTTATCAAACCTGGATCAAAACGCCATTGACCCCTCCTTCTTGCCCCCCCCCAATTCAATACTGCAGAGATCATGGCATGATCTGAAAAGGTCACTGGATGTATCTTAAGGTCTGTAAAAGTTTGGGACAAATCTTTTTGTGTATAAAAATGATCTAATCTTGAATAAGATTTCGATGATGCTGAGTAAAAAGTGTAATCAAGTTTATTGGGGTATTGTGGTTGCCAAGGGTCGGACAAGCCCCCCTCAGTACATAGATTTCTCAGCAGCCTTGAGCAAGCTCTTGAACCCCTGGGAGCAGGAGGCTTCTATCCAACCTGGGGTCCTCAACACAATTCCAATCCCCTTTGCAGATTACCTGGCCCTTAGAGAGGTCTGCAATTAAATTGAACAGGAATCTAAAAAATTCCCCTGTTGGGTGCATAATTCGAAACTATATGGAATGGACGACCACTGAACAAGCCAGAAAGGGCTATTATTCTCCCTGATCCAGCCTTTGTGACCTTTTGGACCTGAAATGGAACCCCTCACTGAATCAAAATGGCTGTTCCTACAGTACCTTGTTCTCCCTTTGGCAGGAATCAGCGTAAGTCGACCCAACCCATGATCTCTGCAGCTTCAAGTATTCGATGGCAGAGAGCCTAGTCTCCTGGAGGCATGCAACCTCGCAATTGGCATTTCTTAATTCGGTCAAAATTCTCATTCTTTTAATGGGGCTATTAATGCCCTTAACATTTACCAAACAGATCTTTAAGGTAGCCATTCATCATGTTTAAAACATTGAGTTTTCCATCTACCCTTCTCTCACCCCTTTTTAACATATTCCATTCTATCCCACTGTGCAGAATTTCTCTTATTATAACCAGCTGTGTAAGTTGAGATCCAATGACAACAAAAGGGGAAGGGGAAAAATAAAAAAGGAAAAAAGAACACAAATTAGCAAACCCAACTTCCCCATTTGGAGCTGGGATGTGAATAGTCAAACTGGTACCCAACATGGTACCCTTAAACGCTAACAAGCTAAGAAAGGAGAAACCTATGGGACCATGCAAACGGGTCCAAGCCTACTCCTCTGTAGACCCCAACTAGGAGCCCCTGAAGGGAAAAAGGATATCAACAAATGAGCAACAGAAAGCACTGCCTTAAATTGACAGTGCAAAACGGGGCTAATTACAAAAGCCCCTAATAGATGGGCTTCAAGAGTCCCTTGTGAGAGGAGGACAGCACGAATGCGCTAAGGGTTGAATATCCAAATCCTCGAGAAATTCAGACCCCTTCCTAGAAATGTGTTCCGGAAGTGCTGACGATCCAACCAGCCAGCCCCAGCAAATTCCTGTGCTCAGAGAATTAGAGGGCCAGATACCCACGTCCTAGTGGGTCTCCATAAAGAGGAGAAGGAAGTAGCTGCTAGCTCCCCCTGCCCTCCAGAGCGCCTTTACCCTATTATAATCAGTCCCCAAATCAAAAGTAAACAAATTTGACCAGAATACTGCTAACTCCAAAGGATTACTCCCTGTACCTTAAAAAGTAGATTTGGAGCTTCAGGGGTATCCCATTGTACTACTCCCAATTCCCCACCCGAGAACATCACAGCTCCCAGCTCGTTTGACAATACGGGGGCACTGGAGACCCCTGACTACAAACTAAACCGTATTTAAATGTTTTACAATTGTTTCATTGCCGTGAAGGAACAAATAGAAAGTAACAAATTTACATTACAATCGTTTCACTAGGTGCGGCAAAGTTCCTTCTGTTCAGGGCCCCTGATTAATCCTCCTTGAGATCGCCATCGCCACTTCATTCGAGATAAAGGAAGTGACTAGCATCAGGGGAGACAATAAGGGATGGACCAATAACCTGGTGTTTGAGATAATGCACTCCTAGTGGATTTGGCCCATAACCTGTTCATTTCTGCCAAATGCCTGTTGCACACAGAGAGCCAGTCAATCATTTGGACCTTCCACACAGCATGATATCCACCGATCAGAGCCTCCAATGAATGCAGACTGAATAAACCCCAACACAAAAAGATGCTAGGGAAAGTAAGTAACTGTACAGAGTATCTTTACTGCCACAAAGCCCTTCGGGGAAGAACATTGTCTCCTGAAATTGAAATAGGAAAGCAGGTTGGCCCCTGCATTACTGTGAGAACCCCTCAAGTGTCCTTGCCCTTTACTAGCCATCTTGCACAGTCGGCATGGAGCATTAGCAAAGCCTCAACCCTCCTCTCTGATCTCCTCCTCTATCCCGGTGCTAGTGACCAGAGAAGCTCCTCAATCTCCTTCTCTGCCAGCTCAACTTTTAAATCCGGCAGGGGGATAGCCAACTCAGCAAAGAACACGGAGACATCCAGCAGTGATTCATATATTTTAATACCTTCTTTACCCTGGACCCATAATCTGGTGGGATATCTCAGGTAGGCTTTAAACCCCTTCTCTCTTAGGTATTTTACCACCTGGAGTACCTTCTTTCTCTTCGACAACATTTGAGGGGGAAAATCTTGATCCACGTAAAGTCTTTGGCCATCTAAGTTAAGGTCTTTCTTGGCCCAAGCAAGTCTAAGGATTTTATCCTTGGTGGTGTATTTGAGGAACTTTACAATTATGGACCTTGGTGGAGCCCCTTGTTTGGGCTTCGGGGCTACGGCTCGATGGGCACGCTCTATGTCTAAACCCCAGTCATCAGGCAAATCCAACTCTTTGCGTACCCAGAAATCTATATAATCTTCCATGTTTGAGGGTTCGACTCCCTCCGGCACCCCAAAAATTCGGATATTATTATGGCGGGCTCTGGCCTCCGCATCTTCAGCCTGCAACATTAATTCCCTTTCTCTCTTATGCAGATAGGCGAGGGACCCACCAAAGGCCATGTGCTCAGCCTGCAAGCCCTCCATATGTGTTCCTACTGCTGTGGTTCTATTCTCCAGCCTTTTAAAATCTTTTTGTAGTCCTGAGATCTTTGCATCAATCCGGTACAGTATCTTTATCATTCGCTGCCTGTCTGTCTTTGTAAAATTGGAGGCCGTGTCTGATCCCAACCCATCTGAGTCCTCACCCGAACCTGTGTTAACTGAGGAGTGGGATGGGGCCGAGCTTTCAGGCTGACAATCGTCTGAGGTAGTTTGCTGGCTCATCAGACCGAAAGGCAGGTGTTTTTTTGGTATGACCCATTATGAAGAATTGGTTGGGTGCTCTAAAATTATATTTCTGAGTAAGTGGCACTCACGATGGGGACCGATGTGATAATATTAATTCACTGGGGCTGGGAGCCGCTGTTTAGACCGCCATCTGTCTGCGTGATGCAACCAGAAGTCCCTACTTGGGCTTTTTTGTCAGCAGTGGCAGCTGTACTTTTCAATAACTTCTTCTGCTGGTCTCCTTTAGAATAGGAGGGGAACCAGACTGGCTGAGCAGTGCTCCCACAATATTGGCATGTCATCCCATGATGATCTGCACTGCTCCCTTTAGGTCAGCAGTCATCCCATGACAATCAACGCTGTCTGTCCTCTTCCTCCCTCCTCCACGAGCATATATCTCACTCAGCATGCAGATGGCATGCAGGCCCTCTTCAACCTTCTCCAGCTCACTAGCAGGGGCAGGCTCAGTTGGGTTCTCCCTCCAGTCACACACTGCCATTCTAACTGGCTAGGGCTAGGCATGCTCCCCTGCTGCTCCTCATATCCTGGCTCAGTCTCACTGAACCTGTAAAACAAACTGCAAAACAACTTGTTTTCTTTTGCCTATAACTTGGCCATTCTGATTTTGCTCATGAAGGTCTTAAATTGAAACATTTAACCCCATCACACCTGAATTAAATAGAACTCAATGCAAAGTGAGCCACAAAAGTCTGGGTCCCCTACACTCGATTCCCTGTTCATGTGCCATTTTGTAACCGCCCCCTCCCCCCAGTATTGCAGGCCGCACCCCTCAAGGCAGAGAACCGGCCAGGGTTTTATTTTGTGTCTGGACACTAGGGTAACTGGGTTAACTATGGGCTGCTCAACAGTATGAACATACACAACAGATATCTTTGTGCTCTGTTCTTCAGGTTCCTTGAATAAGAGGCAGCCCTCTGCACCAATTTATTGTTGCCTGCTACACATATCTCTAAGTCTGTATGTCTACATTTCCTCTTTCCTCGGGGGTGATATCAAGTTATAGGGTGGGCATGGTGCCAGTGTCACAGCCCCCACCCTCTGTTACACACACACAGGCACTGTTGCCCTTTCCCCTAAGATATGTGCTCTAAATGGGTACCTGTCCCCCAGGCTTCCTTACATCTTACACTCAGCTGTGGCTCACAGTGGGTGAACTTTCTTGAGCCTCCTGGGGACAGACATGTATCTAACCAGCCAAGATCAGCACACATGTGTGGCCTCCTCCTGGATCTTATGGTATCAACAGGATGGTGGGGGTCTTCCCCTTGACTCCCCTGCAGCTCTCCGTTATGGCTTAGGACATCTCCTCCACAACCATGAAACCTGGAGCAGGTCTTCCAGGACCTCTGGCAACTCCCTTAAGGAGAGCCCCTTCCCCCCCCCCACACAACTCCTCTGGATCCTGTTTCTCTCAACTGGTGAGACTGTGTGGCCTCAGGAGCCTCACTCTGTCTTTGCTCAACACAGTATAGTTCTTCTGTGTCTGTCTGCTCTCTCTCTCTCAGTCCCTCGGTCCCTCCAGATATTTCCTCTCAACTCACCCTGGTGGTTTAGGTTTGCTGCCTGTGGCCCTGAGCATTTCCTCCCACCCAGCCAGCTGGAGAGAAGCTACTGGTCTTTAGGTCTTCAGGTTTTTTACTTTCTCTCTTGTCATAAACTCTGCACTCCTCTGAGCTAAGGGCTTCAAACCAAACCATGTGCTGTACCCTCTCCACTATAGCCTGTAGGAGGGTCATCCAACCCAGCATTTTCATAGGCACCGGAACAGGTACAAACATGCACAGCGACTCAGCAGCCTAGCAAACTGGGGTTGGGTGGAGAGCCTGGAAGGTTCCAGGACTCCATCGACTTCAGTTCCTTTTGTTACCTCTTTAGAAACTGAACTCGTACCAGGAAGGATGAGAGGTTGGCTACACTAGTAAAAGGACAAGGTAAAACAAACTAGACAATGCTTACATTAAACTGTTGTACATATAATAGTTCATAACCTTTTCATTTTAGTAGGTACTGTACCTGCTCTTTAATTACAGCAATCCTTCATGGATATCAGGTACAAAATCTCATCCTGATTTTGATATTGTGCACCATGATTTTTGTTATTACTCCTGCCCCCACATTTTGCCCTATCCTCCCCATCCCCCTACTGTGATGAGTGGGGTCATCATGTCTGCCCCCTTATTATGACTAGGAGGGCAGGTGAGCAGCTACCTTCACTCTCCATGCCAATGCTACTCCTTTAACTACTAACATGATGTGTGCAAATGGGAGCATCATTCCTCCCTGAGAGCTGATTACCTCGCCTCCACAATGCATCCAACACTCTGCTGGCCCTAGTGAGGGATTATGGGGCTTATGGGGCTCATCCATCAATCCATCTGTCCCAGGTGGTCATTATGGTTCCCCCCTCCCCAACACACAATGAGCTGCTGTTCTTCCCTTGTCAGACCTCCAACTGGGTGCCAAGTATGAGCTGCTTATATTACTAGAGATGTGCTTGTGAATGGGCCGTTTGATGCCCAGTTAATCAGATAGTCACAACTTCTCTAAACAAAAGTTTCCCTGGGGCAGAGAGAAGGCTGTTATCAATCCTGGTAACATTCTAGTGCAATATGCACATTGAGAACTTTTCTGACATTCTGCACTTTATTTTGGAAGCACCTTTACTGAAGCACTTTCATTATAGACACTTCATAGTGACTGCTGCCTGTCACTGGTTAAATACCTGAAGATAGTTGTATGTGTTATTTGATACATATGCACTGACATAGCCACATAGCTGTTTAATGGAATATCTGCAAACTGCTTTTGGATATCTGCTGGCTATTGGTTTATAGACCACTTTTTGCAAAAGCATACAAATAAAACAGTTTTGGCAAACAATATCATTCGGTAGCAGTCTTTATGTTATTACTCCAGTCAAGCTTCTAAGTGCAAATGAGAAATCCATTTATACCAGGAGCATTACAGAGTGTGGGGAAAATTTTGTTTGGAGAAGTCTTCCCCTCATCAGGCCTCTTGACCTCTGAGCCCAACATCACTGGCATACTGCTGTTCTGAGGTGCAGTGCCCAAGAAAACTGTTTTTTAATCCCAGTCTTCTCCAATGATGCACCGCCAGAGCCATGCTGGATTTTTGGAAGCACACCACTTCCCCTGCAGAGCAAATCAAACCTTTTGTGGGCCACCAAAAGGGTGGGTGTTGCAATGGAAACACTGTACCACCCTCCCTAGTTTGCAAAGCACTGCTCCCACCAGCACCCCCAATATCATGGGTGCCCAGTTGCTGATGATCTAGGATCAAACCTGGGATGCCTGCATGCTGGGTCATTGGGTGGGATGCCTGCATCACATCACAACATGCTACTGCTGGGTAGTTAGGTGGGAAGCCATACTGCTGGGTCATTGGGGTGGGTGTCTGCATCGCAGCAAGACATGCTACTACTGGATCACTGGGTGGGATGCCTACATCGCGGCAAGACATGCTACTGATGGGTCATTGGGTGGGATGCCTGCATTGCAGCATGATGTGCTACTCTGGATCATTGTGTGGGATACCTGCATCGCAGCATGACATGATACTGCTGGGTCATTGGTTGGGATGCCTGCATCGCAGCATGACATGCTACTGCTGGGTCATTGGGTGGGATGCCTGCACTGCAGCACAATGTGCCACTGCTGGGTCATTGGGCGGGATGCCTGCATCACAGCATGACATGCTACTGCTGGGTCATTAGGTGGGATGCCGTACTGCTGGGTCATTGGGTGGGATGCCTGCATCACAGCATGATATGCCACTGCTAGGTCACTGAGTGGAATACCTGCATCACAGCACAACGCAGTACTGCTGGGTCACTGAGTGAGATGCCTGCATCGCAACATGACACACTACTGCTGGGTCACTGGGTGGGATGCCTGTATCACAGCACGGCCTTCATCGCAGCACCATGTGCTACTGCTGGGTCACTGGATGGGATGCCTGCATCGCAGCATGATGTGCTACTTCGGGATCACTGGGTGGGATGCCAGCATAGCAGCACTACATGCTATTGCTGGGTCACTGGGTGGGATGCCTGCATCGCAGCATGACATGCTGCTGCTGAGTCACTGGGTGGGATGCCTTCATTGCAGCACCACGTGCTACTGCTGGGTCATTGGGTGAGATACCTGCATCACAGCATGACATGCTACTGCTGGGTCACTGGGTGGGATTCCTGCATCGCAGCACGCCATGCTACTGCTGGGTCACTGGGTGGGATACCTGCATCGCAGCACAATGTGCTACTGCTGGGTTATTGGGTAGGATGCCTGCATTGCAGCATGACGTGCTACTGCTGGATCATTGGGTGGGATGCCTGCATTGCAGTATGACATGCTACTGCTGGATCATTGTTTGAGATGTCATACTGCTTGGTCATTGGGTGGGATGCCTGCATCGCAGCATGACCTGCATTGCAGCACTTACGTGCTACTGATGGGTCACTAGGTGGGATGCCTGCATTGCAGCAACACATGCTACTGCTGGTTCATTGGATGGGATGCCTGCATTGCAGCATGATGTGAATGAATGAACGAATGAATCTTTATTTTTAAATAGCGCCTTTCCAAGACCAAGGCGCTTTTACAACAAATCAATACATAAAATTAAAATAACATCCTAAAATCAATCAATATATATATTTAAAAATCTGAATATGCCAGACTAAACAAATATGTCTTTAGGGCTAACTTAAAACTTTGGACAGTCAGGCAATCTCTCACCCGATGAGGTAGAGAATTCCACAGGGTTGGGGCCATAAAACTAAATGATCTTGCCCCAGATGTCTTTAAATGAACCCTGGGAATCTCTAGCAATCCCTCATCGGTGGATCGGAGCCGACGGGAAGGACAGTAGGGATGAAGAAGATCTTGCAGGTAACTAGGTCCCTGATCATGTAGGGCCTTATAGGTCAGAAGACTGACCTTGAAGGTAATCTGCCACTGTATTGGCAGCCAGTGCAGTCCGTGGAGGACAGGCGTTATATGACTGGTCCTTGACATACCAGTCAAAAGCCTGGCTGCCGCATTCTGCACTAACTGCAAGCGGCGGATATCCACCCCCGCAGCCCCAGTAGGTATAGGGCGTTACAGTAGTCCGCCGGGAGGTAACGAAGGCGTGGACCAATGTTGGAAGGTCATCAGCAGGAACCAGATGCTTCACTTGGGCTATATTCCTTAGATGGTAAAAGGAAGTTTTGACAATGGCTGACACCTGATGTTTAAGGGTCAGACAGTCATCAAGTATAACACCCAAGTTCTGCACCTGGTCTGAGGTTGCCAACTGGGTCCCCCCAAGCCAAAGACCTGAAGGTGATCTAGTCAGCAAACCCGCCCCCCGATGACCTGGGTCCACAACCAACACCTCAGTTTTTTCGGGGTTTAACCACGACCAGCTCACAGTCGTCCAGTCCTGAATCTCGGTGAGACAGTTGTTGAAGACTGAGGCAGCATCACCCTGGCCAGGCACAAAGGACATGTACAGCTGAGTATCACCTACATAGCAGTGAAAACTCAAGCCGTACCATCTAATAATCGCTCCCAATGGCAGCATATATACTGCAAATAACAAGGGTGCCAAAATAGAGCCCTGCGGCACCCCAGAGGATAGGGGGAGTGATGCCGAGGAAAAAATCCCAGACACCACCCCCTGAGTCCTACTCTCGAGGAATGATCGAAACCAACTGAAGACCGAGCCCGATAGTCCACAGATAAGCCGCAGGCGCTCCAAAAGCACTCCATGGTCAACGGTATCAAATGCCGCAGAGAGATCAAGAAGGACCAAAATGGAACGAGTCTTTCGATCTCTCGCTATTAGGAGGTCATTTAGTACCCGAACAAGGGCCGTCTCGGTACTATGTCTCTTCCTAAAACCAGACTGGAGAGAATCATAGACATTGTGGCTGGTCAAATGATCATCCAGCTGCAACGCAACCGCCTTCTCAATAACCTTACCCACAAAAGGGCAGGTTAGAGACGGGCCTGTAGTTAACCAGACAGTCCGGGTCCAAGGAGGGCTTTTTAAGAAGGGGCCTAATCACGGCTTCCTTCAAGGGATCAGGAAAGATCCCCTTCTCCAATGACAACCAGACTATCTCGGCAAGGATCGGGCTGATTTTATCCACACATCCTACTAAGAGGCGGGTGGGGCCCGGGTCCAAACTACAGTTGGTCGGTCGCAGCGATTGGACGATCATCACTATGTCATTGATTGTGGGCCGGTCGAAATCAGACCACTCAAACTGGGTATCCGACATCTCCTGCTGACCACCACAACTCCTATTTGAAAGAGTTAGAAGGAGATCGGACCTGATTGTGTCAACCTTATCAGCAAAGAATTGAGCAAACTCCTCACACCGTTCCTGTGAAAAAGCTCTCTCAGGCTGAAGACAGAGTGGATTGCACAGGCTGTCCAGGGTCTGAAAGAGCTGGGCTGGTCGATTCTGTGCAGCAGCAATTTTCCTGGACAGGAATTCTGCCTTCTTATGGGTAATTGCTGACTGATAGACACGATAATGGTCCATCAAACTAAGCCTGTTACACTCCAGACCCGGCTTCCTCCAACATCTCTCAAGCCTTCTTCCCACTCTTCTCAACTCCCTCAAAGTCTCATCAAACCAAGGAGACTTGGGGCGAAGGGTGAGGGCTCGAACACGAACAGGAGCAATGGAATCCAGGGCCCCTACTACTGCGTTATTATAGGCAAGAACCAGGTCCCCAGGATCCATGCATTCACTCGGAAAACTCGATAGATCCAGCACTGACATCAGGCACTCTGGGGTAACACCCCTCAAAGGGCAGTACTGGACCATTTCTCTAGGGGCCGACCTACCGGGGGGGGGGCAAGAAACTGAACCCAATGATGTGATGGTCAGACCACCCGACTGGCTCCACCACCAAGTTGGATATCTCCATCCCCAGGAGGAATACCAGGTCCAATGAATGACCATCTATATGGGTCGAGGAGGAAATAACCTGTGTGAAGCCCAGCGAATTCATCAGCTGGAGGAAGTCTTGACCAAACTGCGAGAGTTCATTGTCGACCCAGGCATTGAAATCCCCCAAGATCAGCCATCTGGAGGATATCAATGTCATATCGACAATGAAGTCTGCAACTTCCCACAGGAAAACATTCCCATTACCTGGTGGATGGTAATGTGCCACAGATGTGTTACTGGGTGGGATGCCTGCATTGCAGCATGATGTTCTACTGCTAGTTCACTGGGTGCGATGTCTGCATCGCAGCATGACATGCTACTGCTAGTTCACTGGGTGCGATGCCTGCATCGCAGCATGACATGCTACTGCTAGTTCACTGGGTGCGATGTCTGCATCGCAGCATGACATGCTACTGCTAGTTCACTGGGTGGGATGCCTGCATCACAGCATGACATGCTACTGCTGGGTCACTGGATGGGATACCTGCATCGCAGCATGACGTACTACTGTTGTGCCATTGGGTGGGATGCCTGCATTGCAGCACGACATGTTACTGCAGGGTCACTGGGTGGGGTGCCTTCCTCTCCCCCATCTTCCCCTCTATTACTCAGCCTATTTATGGCTCCCACAAACTCTATTGCACTTATAGACTTTTAGCACTTTTTGAATATCCTAGTTACTTGTAATGTATGGTGTTACTCCTCACTTTCCTGACCAAGCTGTATATTATCCCAACCAGACATTTCCTACACAGTTAGGAGTCACTTTGAGCTTGCATTTTAATGTAAATTTTGTGCCATTGTATAAATCCCAGTTGTTTACCATTCAGCTCCATTGTCAATACTGCTAGCTTTCCGCTTTTTCAATTGCTCACTGCTCAGGCTACTTGCTATTATCCACATGTATTCAAATGTAATCTTTGATTTCTTGTATTCACTTGTATTACATTCATACTGTATGTATTCAAATGTAAATTTTGTTATCTTGTGTTATAGTACCAATTGCTATATTCATTCCCCATGTTCCCCTCCCCCCAGGTCATACTGGGAGATGAGCAACTTGTTGTTCAGCATGCCCCTCTGGTGAAACATTTCAATAAATAAATAAAATCGCAGCATGATGTGCTACCGCTGGGTCACTGGATGGGAAGCCTGCATCACAACACGATGTGCTACTGCTGGGCCATTGGGTGAGATGCCTGCATCACAGCATGATGCCCTACTGCTGGGTCATTGGGTGGGATACCTGCATCACAGCATGATGCGCTACTGCTGGGTCTCTGGGTGGGATGCCTGTATCACATCACGACCTTCATCGCTGCACCAAGAGCTACTGCTGGGTCACTGGGTGGGATCAGGGCCGCAGTAATGGGGGGGGGAGTGGGGAAGTTGTCCGGGGCCCCGAGCTCAGGAGGGGCCCTCCTGAGGAGCTGGCATTACCCCTGTCATTAGCTGGTTTGGGAAATGGGGGCCCATTCCAAGTGACTTGTCCAGGGCCCCAGGATTCATAGCTGCAGCCCTGGGTGGGATGCCTGCATCGCAGCATGATGTGCTACCGCTGGGTCACTGGATGGGAAGCCTGCATCACAACACGACGTGCTACTGCTGGGCCATTGGGTGAGATGCCTGCATCACAGCATGATGCACTACTGCTGGGTTTCTGGGTGGGATGCCCGTATCACAGCACGACCTTCATCGCTGCACCAAGAGCTACTGCTGGGTCACTGGGTGGGATGCCTGCATTGCAGCATGATGTGCTACTTCTGGGTCACTGGATGAGATGCCAGCTTCACAGCACAATGTGCTACTGCTGGATCACTGGGTGGGATGCCTGCATCACAACATGAGCTGCATCACAGTGCCACGTACTACCGCTGGGTCATTGGGTGGGATGCCTGCATCACAGCATGACATCATGCTACTGCTGGGTCACTGGGTGGGAAACCTGCATCACAGCATGACATGCTACTGCTGGGTCACTGGGTGGGATGCCTGCATTGCAGCACAGTGCTCTACTGCTGGGTCACTGGGTACGCTGCCTGCATTGCTGCATGATGCTCTACTGCTGGATCATTGGGTGGGATGCCTGCATCACAGTACGACATGCTACTGCTGGGTCATTGTTTGAGATGCCATACTGCTTGGTCATTGGGTGGGGTGCCTACATCGCAGCATGATGCACTACTGCTGGGTCATTGGGTGGGATGCCTGCTCCGGAGCACAATGTGCTACTGCTGGGTCATTGAGCAGCCAGTCTTTTTAGTAGTTTTAAGCCCACATTTGGCCACAGCTGTAACTTCTTCAACATGAAAGACGATGCCGCCAGTCACTTTTGTTTTTCATTTATACAGTAAACTGCAGTGGAATAATAATTTTCTATGTCTTGATGGTGTACTGAATAGGTTTTTTTAGCAGTTAATTTGTTCCCTGTTCTAAACAGTGACACTGGAAAGACATATTTTCTCATATTATAAATTTATTTATAAAAAAATTGGAAAAATGATTGGCCGAGAACCATCACATGGCATCTGGTTATTACAACACAATTAGGCAGCTTGGCTCTTGCACTCTATTATTCATTAAATGTATTGACTTTTTTAAGCTTTTAGGTCTATTTTACAAATGCAATAATGCTCTCTGTGCTGCCTAGTCTTGCTGAACTATACAAATTTCTTGGGTGGGTGATGGCACTCTTTTTTGCCTCGTTCCTCAAAACCAACCCAAGGCATCTGTGTATTTCAGTACAACTGGGCACCTCATTGGGTGTTATTGCTTACACTATCAGTATTACTTAGAAAAATGTAACGTGCATCAATCCTTATTCACTACTTTGAAACCCTTTTGTTAACAGAGTCCTACTGGAAACAGAACAGTGCCTATAAGTAGACACTTGAAAATATATATGTTTGATTGTGCTATATGGGTTACCCTTTCATAATTATATAATCCCTGTGGCTAACTGTCCCCAATGAACCATATATTTGTTTCCTTACCCTCCGTTTAAGGCTTCTGTATAATTAGGTAATAAAGCTTTGAAAAAAGGGGAAAAAAAGATTTGAGCCATGTCCTCAGTAGGGGGAGGCAATTAAACCATAGCTTAAACATTATTTACAACAGCCTTGAATATAGAAGACTGAGGAAGTTCAAATCAACTGGGCCCATCAATGGATACACGTATCACAGCACAGGGAATACATGATCAAACAGGCTTTTTTTTAAATATGTATTACAAGCACCATCCACCCCCATGCTGTGGTACACTTGGCACAGCCTTAAGGAAAAGGTCTTCCCCAACTGTCTTTTTCAGCATCTCTTGATCCACCAGTGGAAAATCCTCAAAGAGTAAATAGTTAAGTAAAAAAAAAAAAGACTGCGTTTCCATAGTGAATTGATGAAACATTTATTCCAGGCAGGAAGCATCCTGATGCAGCAGCAGAAGCAGCAGTGGACTACAGAGTGACTGCTTCACTTGTCTGAGGACATGCAAAGAAATCCAGCTGCTGCAATGATTTCCCTTTCGAGGCATAGCCGGTTATGCTGTTTGATGTGAGCACAACTGCTCTAGGGTGGGATTTCTCTCAGACAAGCCCGGGGAAAGCATTGTCTTCCTTATATATATATCTATATATATAAACCACTGTATATCGCAGGTAGGTGTAAGATATTAATATGTAGTGTCATATACAGCTGGATGTTTTGCTGCTTAAAATAGCTTGTTATCCATCACCAGAAGAGATGACATCGGCACATTTAAAGGGGGATTCTTTAGACTGCTGCTCCAGCTCTTATTGTGGAGTGTGTGTGTGTGGCCTTACTCCTTGTGATTTCTCTTGAAGTAAAACAATGATTCTAGCTGAACTCCTATTCACATTGCTAGTTTAATTAATTGAAACTGATTTTTACAGAAGCTAGAATGGTAAGGTATTGGGGCGGGGGGGGGATAGACAGTGTCTGGGCCTGCTAAGGACCAAGGCCATGAAATTAGGGCTCCTTTTTATAGCCCAGACTGGAGCAGAGGAAGACGTATTGGAAGCAGATGTAAACAATTTGCTGCAAAATATTAACAATCTTTACATTTCAGCAAAGTCAAAGTATGAGTAGTGTGATTGAGAAGTTATAGTTTTCTATCACTGAAAAAGGAAACAATAAAGGAGTAGTTAAATTTCAGGAAGTTTTTGGCATAATCTGAAGTTACTGTCATGAGCTAGAATAAATGTTTATGTGAACTTGTCATGATCCATATACCGTAGACGAACAAGAAAAAATGACTGCAGGTGGTATTAAAATCGAAGAACCCCCAACTGCGGGCAAAATGAAAGCTGAGCTTAGAAGATCTATTGTTTGAACTGCATCCCTACTGATGGATGGGTGACCTTCCATGTCACAATAAGTGGCACTTTGATTTTGCACGTGGTGTCCCTTCAGTACTGGCTCAGTCATTCATTCCGGCGTCTGCAGGGTAGCACAGAGGGGGACAGCTTTGTCTTGGTTGGGGCACATTCTTTTTAAACACACAGATCTAAATCAAAAAAAAAAAAAAATTGCTCTGTTTCTTGTGTCTTGGGGTGGTTTTGTGAGGGGCTCATCTAGTGGCTATTAATGACAAGTGGGGGGGGGGTTGTTATAGATGCAGAAACCCCACTGCAACTTATAGTGTTGTGCTGTTGCAATAGGCTTGTTATTTTACTGCTTCTTGGGGTGAGTGGAATCATTCAGCCTGCATTTTATTTCTTTACACTGTAATGTCTTCCTTTTATTTCAGCACCTACTAAATTCTAATTCATTCCTATATGGATCTAATCCACAAAGAGGGAATCCCCATTTTGCCAGTTTTCACTAATATAAAACAGCACAGTTTCAATGTTTACCAAAAATAGATTGACTCCGATATTTGGATCTGAATGACTAACCTGAAAGGGGAAGGCTTAGCTTGTAAATAGACCTGCAGATGAGGATATACGTAATTTATTTTGCCTTGGTATCATTTTGTATTTCAGGTGCACTAAGCCCTGAATGGGTGCCTGTATAAATGAAAGCCACCTATCTTCCTACTTTAATCACCAGCAGTATATAACGGTGGGGGGACAGTATTGCTATAGGCTAGAACATTAAGCTGCGAACATGAAACCCACTTGCATGCTGTGTGACCCTGAACAAGTCACTTAACCTCCCTATTCTCCAGGGACACACTTGGGAATGAGCTTTGGCTCAGTGTACCATTCCAGGCCCAGAAGTCTAAAAATTAAAAAATAAAATTGTGAATCCCACTGAAGCAAATGCAAGCTGAAGTCCATGATACCCAAACAAATGACATTTAATGGTATTTGCTCTGTATATCTGGAACTAGAGACTAGCAGTAGGTCTATTTTTTTTTTATTTCAGCGTAACTATAGTTAAAGTTATAGTTTGTGTGTGGAGGTTGCACTGACCCTTTTCAAGTCTATTATCTGCAGTTTCCTGGAGAAGAGGCAAGCTTTGGCAAGGAACATCTGTTCTGGCTGCCTTCTGCCCTCCCTTGGCTCTCTGTCTACTGGACACCTGCTACACAAGGTCAGCAGGTCAGAGAGCAGCCGGGAAGTGAAGGGACATAAACAAAGGGGCTGACATCATTACAGATCAGTGCCTCTGACTATTAAAACTAGGACTGGAACTGAAAGAGGCCAAACAGTACTTGTAGGCCCGTGTTAGGATTGATACTGATTAGACATGCTTGCACCATTCTGGACTCCTGGTTAAATAACATATTTGTTATTTGGGCACCTGTATTTGTATGTATTTATTTTACTAGGAAAAAGCTCCATTGAGCAAAGCTCATTTACAAGGAGGTCCTGGGTAGGACAGGCAACATACAACTAGTTACAGTGCAATTTCATAGAGTACAGAGACATAGGAAAAAAATCCTTAACAGGGATAAACTAATATAAGGGTAACAATAGCAGACATTATGGCTAGGACAACAGAAATTTATGGCAACAAGTATGCATACAGAGTACTACTACACATACATAAAATTGCAATATCCACTAAAGATTCATAATTTATACATTTATCTTTCAACAGCATGCACATTTATCAACACAGAATTGACCAAGAAGGACCTTAAAATAAGAGGGGCTAGCAAGTGAGCACATTTTGAGCGAGTCTTGTAGAGCACGCCAGTAAGTAGGGGCCATCCAACTGAAAGCCATCTTACCAAATTTTGAATGATGTTTTGGGACATCCAGCAAGATAATGCTGTGCTTTCATAAATGATAACACCCTGTGGATTGTTTAAGTAGATCTGATAAATAAGATGGCAGCAGGTTCCGCATTGCCTTTAAGGAGTATATAGGTTTCTTAGCCTTCTAATAGTAAGTGAGGTCCATCCCGCAACTGTGCAGAGGTCACAGTGATGTGTTCGCATGCAGACCAGTAATAAAATGGAATTCCCTATGGTAGCAGCAGATGCAGCAGTGCATGACAGTGGTGGAAAATTTTACATATATTTTTTCATTCCATTTTAGATTACCCCTTATCTCCTGACTTGTATGATACTGTTTTTCCCTATTTTGAGTTTGGTTCACTACTTTTTTTTTTTCTACAGTTGAAATAATAATTGGTTTTGAGCACCAATTGTTTAAGATGACTTTTCTTGTGAATATAATGAACTAGCATGCAGCAGACACTGCTCCCTAACCTTTGAAACCACAAGTGTACAAAAAGCAGTTGAGAATACTGATACTTTTATTGTCAAACAACATTGTATTTACCCGAGTGTACTGATCTGTTTACCTGTATGTAATTTTTACCCTCGGGTTGCCCCTGAAAAAGGGACCTCCGGGGCCCAGTGGGCCTACCCGGTCATCAAAATTCAATAGATAAATAAATAAATAAATAAAAACCTGGTCCAAGCCAGATTAAAAGTTGTAGTCCAAATGGAGAAAGAAGCATATCATAAAGACACGAGTTACAGTAAAAGGCAATTTTTAAAGGTATGAAAAAGTGTATGTCAAAAATGCCACCATAAGATGTACTGCTGCTTTAAGCAATTTACAGTGACTCATTTTTAGTGCCACACTGCAACAGTCTGAAACTAGAAAAAGGATGTGCTCTTTCTTATGGAACACCACAAGCATCTTCCAGTTGCTTTATCTTCTTAGAATTGATAGCCAAGACAACGATCCTTAGTGAGTTTTTAGTTTGTTGTATGCATGTATGTATATACAGTATGTATGTATGTATGTACAGTATGTATGTATGTATAGTATGTATGTACAGTATGTATGTATTGATGTATGTATGTACAATATGTATGTATGTACAGTATGTATGGATGTACGTATGTACAGTATGTATGTATGTATAGTATGTATGTATGTATGTATGCATGCACAGTATGTATGTATGTTTGTACAGTATGTATGTATGGATGGATGGATGGATGGATGTCAGTATGTATGTATGTATGTTATTTATTTACGATTGCTGACCAGGAACAACAAGCTGAGTTGTTACAGCTCATTTCTAGGTGCATCCTGGTGGTGGGTGGGTGGGTAGGTTACATGAACCCACTTTATTGACAAGGAATGTTGATCAGTCCTGTGGCCAAGACAATGGGGCAAATGGTGATGACAACAAGAGAGCCACGCTGGGTGCAGGAGTTTGGTGCACCATGATAGTGGGGTGTTGAAAAGTACCAAGCGAGAACAAACAGTGCAGTGCACTCCTCACTATGTGAGGCAAATGTAAGAGTCACAGTCAATAATTCAGCTGGGAAACAATGTGATTTATTTTACCTCCACACATGAACCAAGCACCAGTATTGCATTAAAAATGTATTTCAAACTGTAGTCTCATATAGAGAAATATAAGCTGCTAGTTCAACTGCCTCAGTGCTGTGAGGATGCTATTATGGAGTATCTTCAAATATTGGTACTTAGCTGAAGACATGCAATTCAATTATTGATGGCAGTCCCTTTTGATATACACAGATACACAGAAATGTGATGGCAGAGAAAGGCACCTCGGCCCATCTAGTCTGCCCAACACCCTACCTATATGCAAGGGGTGGAGTGTGAATATATAGAGGATATACAATGGCCGTTGTTCTAATATGCCATTTATCTCCATGACTGAGGGGGTGGGACTATAACTCACTAGTGGCAAAGCCATGAGTGAGTTATGAAAGTCCCAGAGTTATAAAAGCCTCACCACTTCATGAAAGGAAATAAATGGCATATTAGGGCACAGGCCACTGTATGTTCTATATATACAATGTATGTGTTCTGTGTGACAATTGAGGGCAGATTCATTGTGGAATTGGAAGAATGGGCTGTTAACCAAGTTGATTTGCTGTAGGCAAGTGAAAAATAAACAGTGTTATTTACCCACTGGGTGAATAACATTGTTTATCTTTCACTTGGGTCAGAGTCTTGGGAAAATAATGCATTTATTTAAGTAGTGGAATCCCTGCATACATTGTATACATATACAGTGCCAGTGGTAATATATTTTCTAATAAATGTGTTTACCACACTATCTAACCTCCTGATAAACATTTATCTAGAGGTTAGATATGTCACAATCATTTTCCTTGACCTTTGCACAGAACAGAACCAATCAGAGAGCAGCTATCACAATGCTGATGACATCATAATAGGCCTATGCAGCACTGAAGCCAGCAGGACACATTTATTTACTTCAAAGGTTTTACCAGGAAAAACCTACTGAGCTGATAATCAGCTCGTTTCCAGATGTGTCCTGGGAAAGGGGAAGAGAGGAGAAATAGCAGATACAAAATACAGAATATAAAACACACAGAATGGAAATAAGCATGTCAAAATAAACAGGTCAATAATTCTAAGAATAAATGACAATCAGTAAGTTATCATACAGTAAATTATGGAACTGCCAAAAGAACAATTACATAGTAATCAACTTACCAAAATATGGAACGGGGGGAATGACTGACACTAGGGAAGTGAGAAAATGCTGAAGGCCAGACAATTAGGCGAGTACAGGTGTAAGGAGTAAACCCAAAATCAGAAGCAACTGCAGGAGTGAGCAGGGAATTCATGGAGGACAGATTTGAGAGCAGGAAATGAAGGAGCAGAGTGAATAGAAGGGGGAGAGTACCTCATAGTCAAGGGAAACAAAACAAGAAGGCAGCTAGGCCAGAACAAATCACAGAAAAACAGAAAAATCTGCACACAAAACGGTGATCTAAAAGTTATAACTAAAAAACTAATTTTGTACAAATTGAATACATAATGGCCTGCCTCAAAATACACAATGTATCTCCACTTGTGAGGGGACAAGACTTTCATAACTAGCTTTGTCATTTGTGAGTTATGGTCTTGCCCTATCTTGTGTGGAGATAAATTGCACATCTTGAGTAGGGCCATTGTGTATCCCCTATATACAGTATATTACAGTAAATACCAGCTACCCAGTCTAATAAAGGAATAGTGCAAAATGGTGAATAAAACTCACAGTGACAGTATACAAAGCAGTCCTAGATCATATGCTACAATTGATCATTATGCAGCATATTACTGTATTTAAATTAAACCGTTAAATAATCAGAAACAAATAAATATAAAGCTTGATAGTAAGAAGTAAGGTGGTGTGTGGCTGGGTAAGATGAACCAGGAGATGAGGGTGGAGGAAAAAGGAATAGAAACAAATCATAATGCCACCTTACTCAGATCCGCCCATATTCAGACTCCAAGTACCTGCTATCTCATAATTGGTTCCATGTCACCATGGTAGAGCTATAAATAATAAACCTCATTAAAGGAGGTGCTTGGTTCGTCAAAGTATAGTCATGTAAGAAAATAACAATTATATACCTTTATATGCTCCTCTGTTTTCCTTTTTTGTTTCTGTCCTGTACTCTGATATGTTTTAGACCCTTCTTTGTTAAATGAATAATCTATTTGTTATTGCTTCTGTCACTACATAAAACTGCTCTCTCTCTCTCTCTCTCCTGAATCTTCAGCAGCTCCTGCCCTCCATTTTCATACCACCTGGACATTTCACGATATCAGTTACTCCATTCCATGCCACTCAAATGAGCAGCATGGACTGATGCAACTGATGTCGTGGAATGGCTTAGAAATATGAAAAGAAAGAGCAGTAGCTGCGGAATGAAGGGAAGACAGTTTCAATTTAGGGCACCACAAATCTTATGTAGATAAATAATTTATCAACAAGCGGTGAAAACATATCAAAATGCACGACTGACATGGAACGGGAAACGAGGTTATTTAACAGTATAAAAATATTTCCTATCACTTTTAAGATCCTCTCCATTACACAAAGGCTTTAGTGAAGGCGTGATGCACTCATTAGTCACAAGAAGAAGTGGGGCTAGGGCTGAAGTGTGGGCTGTGTTTTAGTATCCGTTTTTCACCTCGTCCAAAGGTGGCGACACTACATACAGTTATGATTAGTCTGGTTTCCTTGCTTCAACTGTTACATATCATGGTTTAGTTTACAACTTTTTTTTATGGTTTTCAGGCTCTGTATGCAGTGAAAGGTTTCTATTCTTGGTGTATAACGTGTTTCCTACTATATCACAGCAATAAAAGACCATGCTTAAAATTCAGAGGGGAACAGATTAGGCCAATTTGCTGCTAATACTCTTAAAGCAGCAATGCAACAAAGTGAGGCAACACATTTTACCCTCCCTTTCATCACTGTAAAAGATTTCAGGCATCTTTTAGTTATATTGGGTGATAACATTTTCTAGCTGCACTAAAATCTGAGTATTTTATAAATATTTTAATTGACTTTTTCCTAAGAAAAAAAATGTTCGTCTCATTTAACTAAGAACTAGCATCATATATCTGGCAAGGGTTAGGACTGAGAAAATAAAAAAAAAACTCACCATGTGAAGCATAGGGGGAACCTTGAAAAGCAAATCTGACAGGCATGTTGATATTTATAATAAGTGTAGCTAAAGCTAGCGTTTTGGGAAAAAAAAAACATTTTTTGTTTCATTGCTGCTTTACTAGCAATACTTCACACCTCCCAGTCTGACTGGTTTTACAAACTAAAGTCTGTATCATATCACAACTTGTTTGTAGCCTGGGCATGCAGCCAAAACAGTGAATGATTTGATAAATCTGTTTTAAGAGTATGTAAGCACACAAAATGGCTAAAAAACAGACTGCCTTTGAGCAAACTGGATCGCCAGATCTTTGGTGTGACCGCACCTGAAGCACAGCATGCAGTACTGGTGACCCTACCTGAAAAAGGATATCAACTTGCTCGAGGCAGTCCAAAGGAGGGTGACAAAAATGGTCCAGGGTAGAAGGGCAAGGTATATGAGAACAGACTGAGCGTCCTCGACATGCACTTGCTCAAGGAGGGAAGGGAAGGGGACATGACTGAAATCTTCAATCAAGAAGGTGACTACAAGGGACATCTTTTGTCTCAGTGGGAACAAGACCAGCAGGGGGCACTGCTTTAAGCTGGTGGGGGAAGGTTCAAGAAGGAAGTCAGGAGACACTTCTGTATAGAACGAGTGGTGATGGGTTGGAATGAACTCCCAGCAGAGATTGTCTCTCAAAAGACAGTGAATGGATTCAAGAGGGGATGGGACAGGGTGAAGGGGAGGCTCAGGGTTGGTGGGGTGTGGAGCCCACAGTACTTGCTGGAGAAAGGGCTCTGCAATCAAGCAGACTAGATAGACCATACAGCCTTCTTCTGCTGCCTATTTTCATATGTCTATATGTACCACAAGAGAACCCTAAACATAGAAACATAGACAGTGATGGAGGAAAAATCCAATTGTCCATCCAGTCTGCCCGTCGAACCCTATCTAACCCCAGGACTTATTGATAACATGGATTATCCAGTTGAAATTCAGGCAGGTGGCAACCTTAATTGTATTAAAAAAAAGGTTTGAAGTCTAAATCCTCATTCAGGCCATGGGGTTTCAGAGTTCTCAAGGTGAAAACCCACCTCGTTTTTTTTTCAGCTGTATGAGCTTCTTTGTTTTATTTTTTTGTTATTGTTTGTGACTATTCTGCATGTTCTACATCCATCGGCAGTCTCAGTGGGTGTTTCAATGGCTGCTGATCTGCATTATTGGCCCCACTGATGCTTTGCGTCGGCTACCCCACCACCCCACCCCCACCCTTGGTGAACTTTCAATTATATAATAGCCGGTCAATGGCTCACATTGAGCGCTGTCTCACAGAAAAAAATAAATCAGACAAATTTCCCATTTGCAGCTTATCGCCACGTCTCCACTAGTTGTCGCTTCATATATCCTCACCTTACTAATAGCAACCAGGACTATACTACCTTGTGCTCCCTCCTTACAAACCATACTTCTCCCTCAGGCTCTCACACAGACCACAGGCAGCTCTTGTATCATGTCTCTTTTCCTCATCCTCCTCATCCTCTTCATGCCCTCAGTGTCCCTCCTCCCTCCCTCCTCCTATCCAGAGGCTCCAGTCTGGCACCAACTCATCCACTCCATGTCTCCCCACCCAACTCTGCCACGCATCCCTCCTCCTGACCCCAAGGTTCACTCCATTCCTGGCCACTTGGCCCTCTATACCTCCTTCAGTTTCCATGCAGGTCTGATCGCTCTAAAATTTCCCCCTCAGACTACCTTGGCAGTTTCTCAACTATCTCCTTCCTCTGACAGTAAGTTTAAGCTAGCACTGACCAGATTCCTGGTTACTATGCTGCTGTTGATGGCAGGCGACATTGAACCAAATCCAGGTCTAGTCCCCCTCCTTACAACTCCCCCAAGGCCTAAGGATGGCACATGTGACTATCTGTAACCTCCTCCCAAAAATTGCTTTGCTCCAACCTATAGTCCTATCCCTAAAACCGGACATTCTTATCATAACCAAGACATGGTTAAAACCTCACATCAAGGATGCATGCATTTCAATCCATGGTTACATGGTGATCCAGCATGATTGACATGGTGGCAAAAGGGGCGGTGGCATAGCCATGTATATAAATTCTGCCCTTCAATCTACCCTCGTGCAGCTATCACTCCCATCCCCACAAACCATCGACTCCTTGATAGTGAAAATCTCCCTCCCTCACACTATCCTCATCTACATATCTGGCGCCTACTGCCCCCAGTACCCCCGTATCAGCTATCAAGGACCATCTAAGTTCCCTCAAATCCCATGCAACGGGTGGGGAACTCCACATTTTGGGCAATTTCAATGTGAACTGGCTCACCCTCTCCTGCTCTAAAATTTGAAACGATATGGCTGCGCTAAACCTGTCCCAGCTGATCACAGAACCCACTCGCCTAAACCACAAAATGCAGAACCATTGTCTGCTAGACTGGTCCCTCACCTCCCACCCTCATCAGATAATCTCAGCAGGTCTCCTACCTGACTCCCTAAGTGACCATCATCTGATCTACTCGATTAGAAAAGTCTACAAGCCAAAGGCCCCCCCCCAAACCCTGCTGGTTCAGTCCCACAAATCTCTGGACCTCGCATCCCTCCTAAACCACCTGACTAATATTGACTGGGCTTTCAACTCTCACACCTCCACCATCGACTTTGCACTGAGCTATTTCAAGACAAAGTTCCTCTTGGTTTGGGACACCTATGCCCCTCTCAGATGTTCCTGGCTACAAGGGGGCCCACCTGCCATGGATCACTGCTGATATCATGGCCAGTCTCAGAGCCAGGGACAAGGCTTGGAAGGACCATAAAGCAACTGGCTCATACTCAGCCTACCAGAAATACCACTGTCTACAAAATACATGCACTAGGCAAATCCGCCAGGCAAAAGCAATTTACTTCTGATCTACTTTCCTCTCCAACATAAATCACCCCACTAAATTCTGGAAAGTAGTTCAATCTCTCTTCTCGCCATCATCCCACCCCCCCCATCCTAAATACAGGCGACTTCACAGTAGCGGACCTGCTGGCAGTGGCAACTGAGTTCAACTCCTTCTTCACAAACTGTACTGCATCCCTGCTGTCCTCTCTCCCTCCTTCCACAGTAACTCAATCCACCCACCACATTCTGTTCAGACTGCCCATCCTAATTTCTCCTTCCATCGCATCACCCAGGCCAACATTCACAATGCCCTGTTTACACTAAACCCATCCAAAGGCAAATGCCCCATGCGGTTGGACACAAAAATGCTCATCCTGTCAGCCCCTACCATTGCCTCTTCCCTGGCCTCTCTCTTCAATCTATCTTTCTCTGTAGCTTCTATCCCAACTGAATGGAAGCATGCTACAGTCATCCCTCTCCTGAAGGGCGGCGATCCTTCCTCCCCAGGTAACTACCGCCCTATTTCCCTCCTCCCCATTCTAGCAAAACTCCAGTAATGCCTAGTCCTCTCCTCCTTCCTTGAATCTACCTCCTTCTTTATTCCATACCAGTCTGGGTTTAGGAAGTCCCACTTCACCACCACTTCCCTTCTATGGCTCACTGATGCCATCCTCACCGGTATGGATCATGCCCACATCACCTCAGCCATCTTTGTTGACCTTGCTAAGGCCTTCAATGCTGTTTCATACCTTCTCCTCCTCATCAAACTTTCCCTGGCTGGGCTCTCCAGCAAAGCAACCAATTGATTCCACTCCTACCTGGTGGACCAGACCCAATCTGTCAGGATTAGCAACTCCATCTCTTCCCCCCTCTCCATCTCAACTGGGGTACCCCAAGGCTCAGTTCTGAGGCCACTACTGTTCTCCATTTTCCTTAGAAACCTGCCCTCTGCCTGCCCACACACATCCATTCAAATGTATGTGGATGACACAGTCCCGTATACATCCAGACCTTCTATTTCTGATGTGGCATCCAGACTTCAGCAAGACTTCAGCAAAATTCAGCTCTGGTTTTGCTCAAATCAGCTATTCCTGAATGCTAAGAAAACAGTCTCCATGACCTTTGGCACAAGGCAGAGACAATTTTGGCTCCTCTCCCTATCCACCTTCCATACCCTGGGTGGGATGAAGCTGGAGGCTTGCTCCTCCTTCAGATACCTCAGTGTCTGGCTTGACCAACACCTCGACTTTTCTGTACACATTGAGGCATTCCACAAGAAGCTTCACCCCAAGCTAGGGACCTTGTACTGGAACCACGGTTGCATA
Source organism: Neoceratodus forsteri (assembly GCA_016271365.2). Classification (NCBI taxonomy): domain Eukaryota; kingdom Metazoa; phylum Chordata; order Ceratodontiformes; family Ceratodontidae; genus Neoceratodus; species Neoceratodus forsteri. Next base: position 1,819,232,062 of record CM057449.1, on the reverse strand, counting down.
CCACTACCAGCACGATGGGAGATTGTACAGAAAATGATCCTCCCAATCTTTGACTATGGAGATGTAGTCTATAGTGCTGCACCAAAGACTACCCTAATGATGGTGGACACCTTTTTCCACTTCTTCTGTCGTTTCAGTCTTGACTGTCCTCCTACCACACACCACTGCACCCTCTATCAGGCCTTGTGCCTCCCCTCACTGCAGGACAGGCTGCTGTCCCACTGTGCCAGACTCATGGCCAAATTCTGGACCCAGTCCCTGCCCCTGTACCTCTCTGGTGTCCTGTCCCTGCCTCCCCCACCTTCACACTCCCTCAGAAACTTCGACACCCATTGCTTGAGTGTCCCATGCATGGCCACCTCTGCGGGTCAGGCAGCATTCTCATACCGCATTCCCAGAGGGTAGAATCCTCTCCCACTGGTCAGTCGACATACCAACTGAGTCCACCAACTCAACTCCCTCCTCAAAGCCCATTTCTGCACCTCCTGTGCATGCACCTAGATTTGGGGTTTCACATCCAGACTAATCAGGGATGGCAGCCCTGCGGTTAGCATGCTACTGTAGTCCAGCAGTATTGAACTGGACGTATTCACTCCACCTGGCTGAATCCCTAAAGTTCATCATCCTTGTAGTAGGCTATTTATGATATTATATCATGTTGTATCTCGGTATTAAGTGCTGTACTATGCACTACTGATGTGTCACATACTGATATTTTATATTCTGTGCAGTCTACCATGCTCTCATACCTGACTGCATCTCACAAAATCTAATTGTCATTGTAGTAGACTCTCCTGCTGTATTATGTGTACAAAATGTGCTATATTTTGGCACTGTTGTTGTATTTTATTCTGTGTTAGACTCCCTTGCTCCCCACTCCCCAGGTTGCGTCTGGAATCGAGCGATAGATTGCTCAGTACGCTTTCCTGGTAAAAACTTTAAATAAGTAAATAAATATATTTTAATGTGTTATTGCTCCTGCTGTATTGTTGCTTGGTTAGTATCATGGTTACTATGACTTGTGGTGGGTGCAACCGCACCAGGAGCAACAGAGCCAGCATCAAATAGTAACAAGTTAAAGCAAAGTGGGGGACCAGCACCTGTCTTAGGCTTATGGCAGCTTCTACCATGCTCCGTATCACAGTCCAGTAGCTTCCTGCTGAGCATACATATAATAGCATAGAAAAGACTCACCAGAGATGTAGTCCTCTTAAATAATGCTGCTCCTTCTTTATTATTGTGGTAGAAAATGATGGTGATCAAAACATCCAACTCCCGGCTCTCTCACTCGCCTGGTACTTCCTCATACATCACACTTGATGTGTTTCGCACATGCGTGCTTTCTTAGAGGTGCACACAGTACCTGTAACACTCTCATTCAATCTGAGTTCAAGTCATCAAATCATGATATTAAAATACAATAAGTGTCAGGAATCAATAAGTGCAAAAAAAAGCAATGTGACATTTATTTAAGCTAGATCAATTACATCTGTCTACAGGGAATTGTATTCTCCTGGAAATTCATAATATCTATGTATTGCAACTAGTTTATGTACATATTCTTATGTTGAACTCTAGAGGTCACAACATACATTACCATAAATAAAAAGGTTTTTTTTAAAATCAAACCTGACAACAATTTGGTAAAAGTCAGAAAGATTGCACAACATTTGTAAAAACTTGTTTAGCAAGAGAACGTGCTGGTGCAAATCTGTAAAGGGGAAGAACAAGAAAGAAAAATTAAAAATCAGTATTTACAATATCACTGCACAATTATTCTGTTATCACATAAATATTGTTAATCTCATTTTTCCAAAAATAGTTTAACTTCTATTCTTCCATTCAAGCCTTTACCCTCCGTGGCCTTAAATGCAAAAATCCAATATTGTTCTCTTTTTGAGAAGTAAGTTATTATAGTCCCCTCCCCTTCATGATAAAAGAGGTTTTTTTCAGTTCCCAAATATGTAAAAAAGCATGTTCACTCTTGTTTCTTTTCTTAAACACATGCCTCGCTAATGCATTAGTGAGCTCCTCATGTTCGATTGCCCTTTCATGTTCTCCTAGTCTAGATTTAAATACTCTTTTGGTTTTACCTCTGTAGAAATCACACCGCGCTGATGCAGACTCACGCAACAGCAGACCCATAGCTTCAGACACAATGGTAAAAAATAAAAATACTGCGTGGCACTTTGAATGTAGTACATGAATTAACACGTTCATTGTATAAACTAGACTTGATTATGTGTGCGCGTTACTACTTAGTTTCTCTATCTTACATTTAATTATGTGTTATTTTAATGCACTGTATTTCCTACTCCCCAAGAAGCATGTAGAAACGAGCTGGTTACCAGCTCAGTATGTTTTTCCTGGTAATACTTTTGAAATCAATCAATCAATCAATTAATCAGTCTTCTCTTATTAAAGGTCCAGTCCTTTCCAATCCTGTGAAATGAACACAGTAGGATTTCCCATATGGAACAGGGAGAGAAGTGCATGCCAAGAAGAGTTTATAAACTGGGTAGGGAACATCCTGCATTCTGGCTGGCTGGCATCTACATTTTAGATCTGTCTAATGCAGAGGTAAAAAAAAGTGCTGTCAATCAGAACAGAGCACAGAAACAATATCAATGCCTTTTTCAAAAAATTCTGATTGCTGTCACAAATGTGTCTGCCATCTTTACTCATTAAAAAATTATCTAGGCCCTGAAAATGAAACTTTCTCAAAATAAATAGAACAAAGTCAGTGATTAAATATTCCCCTCCTTAAAGACATACAAATTAAAAACAATGAACTACTCACAGTTTTACTTTTTTGGAGCTTCTGTTCTGACAATAGAGCCCTCTCCCATCCTTACCTGCCTACCAGGAAATCTTTGCTGCTTGCCCTGCGTAGATACAACTAAATCTCTGGCTTTACCCAGGCCTTCTGTTGTGTGTTTGTGTGGGGGAAAGGTGAACATTCAGCAAGTAGAATTCTGAAGAAGTTTGAATTCCTGCATTGCATGATAAACAAATATTCCATCTATTGAATGAATGGATAGCGAGATGCTTGACAGCTAGGTAGGATCAACTTCTTAGTAGTTAACAAAAAAAAATACCTGTTAATGGAAAAAAACATTGCCAGTGCATAGTAAGCATACATATCTTAAATAATGAAGATCTGTGGCCTTTAGATGCCTCTGTAATAATTTTGCTTGCTTCTGTTTCTTTAATTACCTTTTCATCATTTTATTTGTATTTTGCCAACTACTAGTAAAAAAAAAAAGAATCCAATGGAATTATTTTTTTATGATGTCAGGAAAGTCTCACTGGCAAGGCTGGCAGTGCATTTCTTTTTAACAGTTAGTTTCTTTTTCTCCTTTGTCCCCAGGTGGCTCACCGTCTTGCCTGATCCCCCAGCCCCATCTTCCACTTGCAGCTTACCTTCCACTTTTTTCCATGGCTTGCCCCCCGTGGCGGGGCGACGGGGATCCCTCAACCTGCTGGAATAGATCCAGCGCAGAGGTTACAGCCTGTTCGTGGGAGCGGGGCCTACAGGAATTGGCTTTCATCCTGCTGTGCCCAGGACACTTTTTCCTCCATTCTCTACCTCTTAGGAGAGGAGGCATGCAATGACGCCCTATGGAGAGAGTGTGCACGCATCCACATGTGCTCCTCCAGGTGTCTGCCTCTTCTCCTCCCCTTCCTGGAGCATTGGTGCACTGTCCCCCAGCCACTGCCAGGGGCCAGTCAAGCACTGACTGCTGGTGACCCCCATCCCCAGAAAAGGAGAGCAGTCCCTTGGAGGCTGGACCCTTCTCCTCCCTTGCTGACCCTCGGTGGCCAGTGCTCATTCCCGAACATGGGTCACCGACGCAGTGCGAGGTAAGGCATCCAGCACCTCAGCACCAATGGGCCGGTGACTGGCAGTGCATTTCAGTGGGAAACTGCAAACTCATTTCATACAATATTTATATAGAGAAATAACAGATTTTATACAATAAGCATGCTGCTTAAAGTACCTAGATAAAAAAGCTACCCCAGCTGATGACGAACTCAACTCATAAGATAGCAGTTTTATCTTATGAACTGAGTTCATGACACCAGCTATCTTCACACTCCAGCACATCATAATCACACCACGCTGACCAGTGGCTTCAGGGACGATGGTAAAAAATAAAAATGCTGCATGGCAATTTGAATCCAGTACATGAATTAGCACGTTCATTGTATAAACTGGACTTGCTATGTGTGAGCGTGACAAACATTTTTATCTTCACTTGAGGTCTGCGACCTCTCATGAAGATAAAAACCATATGGCATGCTCACACATAATGTATCTCCTATTTACCAGAAATATTATATATTTAATGCAAATATATGATTTTTGATGGCCTGTGATCTTCTGTTGTAATTTAGCAGGTGACATTTTCTTCATAGCCAGATTTTACTTGAGAAGAGGAAAAAAAAGTCAATTACTGTTTTAACAATTGTAAAATCATATAGACCTACCACAATAGCTCAAAAAAATAAAAGACAAAGCTTATTGCTAAAAAAAGTATCTATTTGTTTTGAAAAAATATAGAAAAATGTCTTTAGTTTTTCATTGAAATACACTGGGCTGCTAAGTAGTTGGCAGTTTCTGACATCATAATACTAGAATTACACTGAATTCTTTTTTTACTAGCAGTGTGAAAAGTAAAGGTAAAAAAAACACTTGTTTCACAATACAAACAAACACGTTATTATAAAAGTAGAAAGTAATTACTAACACATCAAAATACAATAAATAAAATAATTGCGTATTTAATAGAAGTAAACACCTGCTCTTTAATTTTCTCAGTTTACCCATTTTATAAGTAAAATACTACACTTCTTGAGGGCAGAGCCTGCAGTCACAAAGAGGGGAATATGTTTCCTCAGTGCTGTGTGTGATACTTCTTTAATTCACAAAATGAGTGCACTTAACAGCTTCCTAAGTAATAGTTATAACATTTGTATCCTGCATACCTGTGGTACCCTTGTGGAAGTTCCTGATACATAGATACATAGACAGTGTCGGCAGATAAGGGCCTATGGCCCACCCAGTCTGCCCATTTAAGTCTGTAAGTTCAGTTTATGTTTTCCAAGAAGTCTGTTGCCCCTTACCCCTGACCTCCAGAATTCCTTTATGTCTATCCCATGCATTCTTAAATCCCGTGATTGTTTTAGCCCCACCACTTCCTCTGGCAGGGTGTTCCACTTGTCCACCACCCGTTCTGTGAAGAAATTCTTCCTCACGCTTCTCTGAATCGTCCTCCTCCAACTTCATCCCATGCCCTCTAGTCCTGGAACATCTTTTTCGCTTAAAATAGTGCATTCCTGCACCCTGTTCCTCCCTGTAAGATACTTGTATGTCTCTATCATATCCTCTCTCCTCCTCTCCTCCAGGGAGTACATGTTCAGTGCCTTCAACCTGTCTTCATAGGACTTGTGATGCAATCCATGCACCATCTTTGTTGCCCTCCTCTGAACCTTCTCTACCCTGTCTATGTCCTTACGTGAGGTAAGGTCTCCAGAACTGCACAGTGTACTCCAGGTGCGGCCTCACTAGTGTCTTGTATGGTGGAACTATGACCTCCCTTTTCCTGCTGGTGATGCCCTGCCTATGCATCCCAGCATCCTATTTGCTTTACCTGCTGCCTTGTCACACTGTTTCCCTGCCTTGAGGTCATCAGAGCGATAACCCCAAGATCCCTTTCCTGCTTGGTGCTTGCTATATCCTCACCCCCAACTGATATATTGTGCCAGGGTTTTGTGCCCATATGCATTATCTTGCACTTCCTTGCATTGAATTTCAACTGCCAAATCCTGACCATTCTTCAAGTTTCTGCAGGTCCTTCTCATTCTGTCTACACCTCTGGTGTGTCTACTCTGTTACAGAGCTTTGTGTCATCAGCGAACAGTGAAATTCTGCCTTCTAGGTCCTGCGCAATGTCACTGATGAAGATATTGAATAGTACCGGTCCCAGCACTGATCCCTGTGGTACCCACTGGTCACTCTTCCCTCGTGGAGTGACAGCCATTTACCACCACCCTCTGTGTCCTGCTGCCCAGCCAGTTACCTACCCACCACACTACTGTCCTGCCCACACCATATTCCCAGTTTGTGCAATAGTCTTCTATGTGGCACAGTGTCAAAGGCCTTGCTGAAGTCCAGATAGGCCATGTCCACTGCCCTCCCTGATCCACCTCCCTAGTCACCCAGTCAAAAATTCAATGAAGTTGGTCTGACATGACCTTCCCTGAGTGAAACCATGCTGCCTTGGGTCCTGTAGTCCATTGACAACCAGATGTTCCACCAATCTCTCTTTCAGTAGTGCTTCCATGATTTTCCCCACTACCGAGGTGAGGCTGACTGGTCTGTAGTTCCCGCTTCCTCTTTGTTCCCACTTTTGTATAAGGGGACTACATCTGCTATCCTCCAGTCTTTGGGTACCTCCCTGTTTCTAGTGATTGGCTAAACAGGATAGCAGAGGTTCAGCCACCACCTCTCTTAGTTCTTTAAGGACCCTGGGTGCACCCCATCTGGCCCCATTGCTTTATCAACTCTTATTATTTCCAGTCCTTCAGGACCCTTTCTCGTAAAGGACTTGTGTCCATTTCTGTACCATTCTCACCCTTGTACTCCTTCAGACCCATTACCTCCTCTTCCTCAGTAAAGACTGAGCAGAAATACCTGTTCAATATGTCAGCTTTACTGTTGTCATCTCCACACAGCCCCCATCCTTCCCCTTCAGTCTCACTATCCTCCTTTGCCTTTCTTTTTCACTTATGTACCTGTAAAGGTTTTGTCCCCTCTACCCACTGATTTTGCAATGTGTTCTTCTGTCTGAGCTTTGGCTTCTCATTGACCTCCCTGCCTCCCTTTGCTTCTCCTGGTACTTCTCCCATCCCCTTCTGCCTGTGTCTTTTTGTATTTCCTGAATGCAATCTTTTGGCTTTCACTTTCTTTGCTACCTCTTTGGAAAACCATAATGGTCTCCTCTTCTTTCCTCTTGCTAACCTGCTTAATACATAATTCTGTTGCTCTTGTAATCCCCATTTTAAATACTTCCCACTGTTCCTCAACCCTGATTCCTGCCCCATTCCCTTAATGCCTCTTTCAAGTATCTCCCATTTTCCCAAAGTTTGCCCCTAAAATCCAAGATACGGTGTTTTGTGTGGTTTGGTTCTGCTCTTTCTGTGATTTCAAACCACAGTGACTGGTGTTCACTGTTCCCCAGGTGCTCCCCACTCTTACCCCATCACACTGTCCCTGTTTGTGAGCACAAGGTCCAGTATTGCCTTCTGCCGAGTTGGTTCCATGACCAATTGCTTGAGGAAGGCACCCTGAAGAGAGTCCAGGATAAATCTGCTCTAGTTAATGCTGCTGCTGGGATGCTCCAGTCCACGTCTGGAATATTGAAGTCTCCAACCAGTACTACCTCACCCTTGTCTGCCATCCTCTGGATGGCTAGCATCAACTCCTATCTGTTTCTTCCTCCTGGGCTGGTGGTCTATAGACCACACCTGTGCGGATGGCTGGCCCCATTTCCTTTCCAGCTTAACCACAGTATCTCTCCCCCATTTGTTCCTCCTGGATCTCTGTGGCCCTTATGTCATTTTTCACATACAGTGCCACTCCTCCTCCCTTCCTGCCTGCCCTGTCTCTTCTGAATATGTTGTAGCCAGGTATGGCCAACTCCCAGTCGTGGTTATCATTACACCAGGTTTCAGTGATGGCCACAATGTCCAGGTCTGACTGCACCATGACAGCCTCCAGATCTTCCATCTTGTTGCTAAGGCTCCTGGCATTTGCACACATGGCTTTCCATGATTTGACCTCCCTAGACTGTTTCGCTGTTCTACTCCAGCCCCTTCCTTGGTTGTCCTTTATCCCTGGTTCACCTTGCTGTCTGCCCTTCTGCTGAATTTTGCCCCTATTCTGCCTATCCACCTTCTGGGTGCTAATCTCCATCTTTTGCACACTGCTTTGTAGAGACAGCAACTCCTCTGGTTCACTGGTTCCACTGCTAGCTGTGGGGGGTGAGCAAGTAGGTGCCCTCCTTGCTGGCCTGCCACCCCCCTTTGCTAGTTTAAATGCTTGTCAATGTAGCATTTAAACTTATCATTGAGTGCTTGGATTCCCCTCCAGGATGGATGCAGGCCGTCAGGCTTGAACAAACCTCCATCCCTCAGGAGGGTCCCCAGTCACCAATGAATCCAAACCCTTCCTCACAGCACCAGTTCTTCAACCATGAGTTAAAATTCCTGGTGTATGCACCCCTATGCTCTCCCTTGCCTCTCACAGGTAGTACTTCTGAGAAAGTGACAGAAGTAGCTACTTGCTTGAGACCCCTCCCCAATTTCCTAAACTCTTCCTGAACTTCCTTTGGCTCCCCATTTGCCAGGTCATTAGTACCTGGGTGGATAATGACATCCAGCTCACCCTCCCGTCTTGCCTTCCCAGTGATCCCCAGGATCTTCCTTCCATCCCTCCACGCCGTGGCACCTGGTAAGCACCTCACCTCCCTGTCCTCCCCCTCCTGTGTTCCTAGCTGGATCCCTCTTATGATGGAGTCCCCCACCAGGATTCGCTTTCTTCTCCTCTGGGGTCCACTGCTCTCCCCGCTGAGGTCACCTCCTTGGCTAACCTCCACATCTTTTCCTTCCATTTCTCTGGGTACCTCTATTTGGTTGTCCCATTTGGCAGTGTGGCATATGAGTTCTTGAGTGGAATAGGATCTGGGATGTGCCTCTGCCTGACTGCTCTAACCCTCCCTGAGCCCACTGTCATCCAAGTACTCCTCTTTCTCTGCATCCTTTGAGGCAGCTGCATTGGACTGAGTGGTCTCTGGATAGGGGTGATGGTACTCCTGACCCAGTTTACTTCCGCTCTGAGTCTGGCTACCTCATCCCACAGTCCAGAGAGATGCATGCAGATAGGGCAGCACCTCAGTGTCCAGAAGATCTGCCTGAATATGGCTGCCCCACAGCCACTGCATTGCACCCTCCCCACATTATACTGCAATTATGCTGCTATTCCACTACTTGTCTGCTACTGAAGCTCTCCTAGTTCCCTTTTTATTAATTTACTGTCCTAAAAATCCTGCCACTGTTCCTCTATAATATTTGAAAATACATACACTTCTATCTCACCTCTTTATCCTTACCATCAAAAGGTAACTACAATCACAATAATCTACCTTCTACTAATACAGATGAGATTGTGAATGGGGAACCCACGCAAAAACGTCATGTACTGTATGGAGGCAGGAAGAAGGAGGAAGGGGGAGGGAAAATTGTTTAACCAGGGAAGGCACACTAAACTGAAACTTGTTGGTGTGACCTGGGAGCACAAGGAAGTTAAGTGACTTGCTCAGGGTCACACAGTATGCAAGTAGGGGCCATGGGATTCAAACTCAGGTCTCCAGGTTTACATTTCAGTGCCCTTAACCACTGCTGTATACTAAAGAGGCAGATAGCTTCTGGGCCGAGCCCTGGAGGCAAGCAATCAGGAGTAATGGGCAGTGGAGAGCAGGAACTTACACTGTAAGACATCATGAGGGCTATTCAAGTTCTGGACTCTAGAGTTGTGGCCTAGGACCAGAAAATGGCCAACTTTATGTCACAACTGCAGATGTGCAAGATGCTGCCCCTGATAATGATCTCTGAGGTTCGAGAGGTCATGGGGGCAGCTTCATGCACCACAATCACTAGAAAACCACTTTGGAAAAGAAAACAAGGCACTACACTACTGGTTGGAAACTTTAGAAAATGTAACAGAAAGGTCACTAGTAAAGTGCTCAAGTTAACAGAGACATTGGAGAGACTGAACACAGTACTTGTCGCAGAACAGTGGCTAAAATAATTTTTACCTTTGAACTGGGACCTTACATTTAATAGAGTGTACCACATTATGCTGTGGAAACAGAAAGACAACCACAATGTACCCAGGACTATTTTGATCATTTTACCAGGCAGTTATGAATGGGACTGCCTTCCTGAGGCAGCAAGAAAAAGGGCCCAGTGACTTTGGAGGATGGTGCAAAAATATCTCTTTACCTGGATCTTAGTTATGCCACTAGAGATGGTCAAAATTCATTTGATTCCTTGAGAGCTACACTTCAAACACGTGGAGTTATACACGCATTCCAATACCCAGCATGCCTTAAAATGATATACTCAGGTAAGATGTATCTCTTCAATGACAGAAAGGAAGCTGGTATATTGCTAATTATACAATGTCAAGGATAATCCTTGAAATCTGATTGGCTGCCATGTTCTAGAACCTGTGAAGTTATCTGACAATAACATCACTGGATCTAGGGCAGGCACAGAAATGACCGCATATCCACTACAGAAATCATTCCCTGTTCAAGCGACCATGAAACTGGCCTTACTGAAAGACATGACGGTCAGCATCCTTCTTACACTTTCACTTCCTCTCACAAGACTTCCTCCTTCTGGCCCCAATCCCCAAATGACATCAATATTAAATGTAAAACAAAGCCATCACTCAAAATGGCACTTCAGTCCCCTGTCTGCCAGCAGGATCACAGTAGTGCGAGTGCTTTCAAAAGAACCGTGCTCAGTGATCATGCCACTCACCTCATAAAATGAACAGCCATGCTGCTTATAGCCATGCAAACAACCACAATAAATTAAGGAACCCTCACTAAAAAACAACCCCAGAGCCAGAAACAAAGCCAAAGTGACAAACAAACTGAAAGGTACTTACGATTGCTTCCGAAACTGGAAGTAGCAATCCCCACTGTTCAAGCTGGCGCCAGTCACTGGTACAAGTTCAACCCCCCCCCCCAAAAAAAATGAAACAACTTTCAAATGCCCAGTCCCAGGGCAGGCAGCAGGACTTGGTGAATAAGAGACTTCCTGCAGACAAATGTGCACATGGAGCAGGGTGGGAATGGGAATGGGCAGGACAAGGAAGGGGGGGGGGCTGCAGCACAGCTCTCAATGCTGGAGAGGCTCAAGTAGGAAGATAGCAATCCGCATAATAAAACAGCATTACCTACTGGACAACAGCATTACAGCAACACAATTTTTTTTCTTAAAGCATACTTACCAATTCAAAAATTAAGCAAAAAAATCCCGTTTTTTTAAGTATTTTTTAATCTTTTTGTATTAGTGCAAACAAGCCATTGTATAAAAGACAGAAAGCAAAAAGACCTCACTCAATGATGGAGAGAGCACCCACAAACTTAGTTTGTAATATAAAAAAGCAGGTTTTTATTTATACATGGCAACAGGTACACAAAACTCCCCAGGTAAAAAATTGAACATTTTTTATCATGGGGTTTATGTGTACCTGTTGCCGTATATAAATAAAAAACTGCTTTTTTATATTACAAACTATCTAAGTTTGTGGGTGCTCTCTCCATCATTGAGCAAGGTCTTTTTGCTTTCTGTGATTTTGTGGTGTTGGCTTTACGCTCTGTTTATTCTAGGTAGCGACTCTGTTTGTGTTTAAGTCATTGTATAAAAGTAATAAAGCAGTCCCAGGGATGTGTGTGTTATTCTGTAATAACATCACTTCTTGGGTGCTGAACGCACTCAGCCTACCGCTTCTTGCTTCAGCCACCCAAGGCATGACGTTATTACACAACAATACACACCCTGTTGTGCGTTATTACTTAAATAAAATAAAGTTAGACTTTGGGGACAGTCATGAACAGGACAATGAACCCGACTCTGAATAAACACATATTTGTATTTACTGATCTTCATCGGGGATATCTCTTGCAGCAAGCCACACCTTTCGAACCATAGCCATCAGGCACTAGGACCACATGGAAACTTTTTAGTTAGCGGTCTACTGGGGCCGCCTACAATGACAATGTCAGCAGATGTTGCCACTCCTATATATACATGGTAGGCCCCGCGCCCTCCTCAGTTCTTTTTCTGCCGTCAACTAGTGCACGTTGGACTCCTCAGAGACATGCCACTTCAGCCGACCGCCAGAACTCCTGTTTGTTTTTTTTTCTCACTCCAGTTCATCTAATCACTTTATTTTAAAGTGATTCATTCAGTGGTGTATGCCGAACAATTCTTCTAAACTTTTCCATGTCTACGCTTACAGAAAGAAAATGCATGATGAGGACAGCCATGTGCCTGCATTCGCTGCCTAGGCCCAGACCAAGATGTGAAAGCCTGCAATGTCTGCTGTGGGTTCAACCAGGCCGCATGGAGACACCGCTAGAAGAATCTTGAGAAATTCCTGCTGCAGCAGCAAGTAAAAGCTATGGAAAAGAACTCCAGGACAGCAGCTCCTCTGCCTCCCTAGCCCTGTTCTCCGGCTCTCAAACCTTCAAGTCCCAGGACAAGTCGGCCAGGAAGCACAAACACCAGGAGAAAGACAAACACTGAGACTGGTCCACCCTGGCTGGCTCACGGTTGCCATATAAGGTGCCAGCCATGGCAGAGTTGTTATCATCCTGGGTGTTGACCTCTGCTGCAACTCACACCCTTTCCTCTGCAGTGTCAGTGTTTGCAGCTCCCCCTCCCTGCCTTTCCCTTTTGGGTGAGGGGGCCTCAGTGTTGGGCCCACTCTCACCATTGCCACTTGCTAAGCCCCTGCTGTTTTGGCCCCTTTTTTCAGCAGACCTACGGTCAGGGAGCTCCACCAGTTCGATGCCAGCGAGCATGTGTCCATCGTCAGCTGGAGTTCTACCTCCTCTGGCATCACCCTTGGCCCTTTCCCAGGGCCTATAACTAGGCCTTTTGGCTGGCCTGCCCTTGACCAACTTCGTCCCGTCACCTTTGGGGCACCAGTCTCCCCCAGCAACATCTGTGGTCTCTTCTGGGGGCTCTATTTTGATGTTGGGAACATAGTCTCCCCCATTTGCTGCCCCAGACCACGTTCTCAATTACAAGAACCCAGTCCCTCTCATCAACATCCCAGGCAAATCCAGCAATGCCAGGCTTGCCACTCCTGCCGCTGATGCCTCAGCCTGTTTTGCCAGCACTGAGCCCACAGTTTCCACTCCTGAAGTTGCAGTCCACCCCGGTGATGCCTATGGACCATCAGTTTCCACTCCTAAAACTGCAACCAGCTCTGATGCTGCCTGTTGTCAATGTCCAGACCATGTTGATGTCTTTTTGGGACTTCATTCATTATCTTGCCCATCCATAGGGGCTGACAATGCCAGGGCCTACTGTACCTCCTCCCACATCATTGCCTCCTATGGCACTACATCGGACTCATCCATACTCTCACATGTTGTCCGTACCCACTTCTGACCACAGCAACAAGGATGAGTATCACCTGGATCTCTGCCAGGGAATGAGGAGGAAGATGATGATAATAATGAGGATGGTGCTGCTAGCCTGGTTCCCTCTTCCTCTGTGGTCTCCTCTGGGGGGAAGACTCTATAAATTACACACCATGGTCTCCCCCAATGATCCTTCTTTTATTGTCATCATGAGGCAGCACCAGACTACCATGGGTTTCATTTTAAGTCAGAGGAACAGGACATTGTCAGGAGGAACCTTTTGGTGTACCTGGAGTTATCAGACTCCCCTCCTATCGTAATTCCTCCTCTGATAGACACTTATGAAGATGCCACTATAGCAGCCTGGCACAGGCCAAATATGATTGCTGCTATTTCTGGGAAGGCCCATAAATTATACCAGGCCCCCTCAAGGAAACCATTCTTTGGGGAGCAATCTCAAGCAGACTCTGTAGCCATTAATGCAGCCCATGATAGGGCCAAGAGGCCCAAGCATCTTAGCTCTCTGCCTCCAGACAAGGAGCCCAGAAAGCTGGACCTTATGGGCAAACAGACATTTGCCTCTGCCATTCTGGCAATCAGAGTTATTAACTATATTGGTCATATGGTGAAATACCAAAATTCCCCTCTGGAAAATGGCCAAGGCCACTGCAGAAGCTCTCATAGTAGGTACCAGAAGCAAGAGTTGCTCCAGGCCCTTCAAGTAGGGGTAAATGTGGGCAAGCATCTCTTAAGGTCAGCCTATGGTACTATCGATGCTTCTGCAGGGGCAGCCCCAGTGGGAATTTGTCTCAGATGACATTCTTGGCTTAGGGTGTCTGGTTTCACCATGGATGTTCAACAGTCCATCTTGAATGACCCTTTTAGAGGCTATAAGCTCTTTGGGGCAGATGTGCAATTCATCCTTTCTGACTTGCAGGCCTGGGTAGGATTCATTCCCTTTATCATACACAGTCAAAGGGTCCCAGAAGGTGCCCTTTTTTGGGGCCTATAATAAGCCTAAGCTGGGCACCAGAACCAAAGCCAAGCGCTGTGGCCTCAGCCCTACCCAGTCCTTCTGTCCCAGCTGTCGAAGCACCCAGAGGAGATGGTGTGGCCCCGGCTGCAGGTACCACCTCAGCCTGACTCCTTATCAGACCCCACCCACCAGATCTTCAGAGCAGTGGTTGCTTCTTCTTCCACCTTGACAAGTGGCGGGAAATAACAACAGATGCTTGGGTGTTACAAATCATAGAACACGGACACACCCTAGAACTGCTAGACTGCCCTCCAGAGTATCCTTCAATGCAGTCTCATTACCCACCAGATCACATTGCCATGCTTCTTGGGGAATTCAGACCTTGTTATAAACAAGAACCATTGAACCTATTATGGTGCACCAGAGAAACGGGGGTTCTATTTCCATATCTTTCTTGTCCCCAAATCCACAGGGGATTTGTGGCCCATTCTGGACCTAAGGAACCTCAATTACAACATCCAGTACAGAAAGTTCAGAATGCTGACCCTACAGGGCTTATTGCCCCAGCTACACCAAGGAGACTGGATCTGTTCTTTCGACATGCAGGATGCATACCTGCATATTAAGGGGTTTTGTCCCCCATTGGCAGTACCTCAGGTTCCACTTCCAGGGGTAACATTTCCAGTTCTGAGCCTTGGCCTTTGGTTTGTCATCTGTGCCCTGTTTATTTACCAAGACATCTTCCCTTACCTGGATGATTGGTTGCTCAAGGTGCTGTCCAGGGACCTGTTAATTCAGACTTTGCAGTGCACTATTTAGTTATTCCAGGTGCTGGGCATCACAGTCAATCAGCCCAAGTCAGTCCTGATTCCTGGTCAAGGCCTTCAGTATATTGGGGCAGTGCTGAACATGGCTCAGGGCTTTGCCTTCCTACCACAGAACAGGGCAGACCGCCTGAGGGCTCAGGCTCAACGGCTCTACAACAATCGGTATGTTATGGCCAGAACCTTATTGAGGCTTCTGGGTCTGATTGCTGTGGCTATAGTTGCTGTGCCTCTAGCAAGGGTGCACATGAGGATTCTCCAGTGGACGTTGAGGGTCCAATGGGATCAATGCACTGACAACCTCAAACAGCCAGTTCTAGTCTCCTCCCTAGTCAAAAAGGTGCTGCAGTGGTGGATGGAACCCAGCAACCTATTAAAAGAGGGTCTCTTTCCTCCTTCCTTCCCCTCAGAAAATCCTTACAATGGATGCTTCAAGGTCAGGCTGGGGGGCTCACCTGGGGTCCCATCAGACTCAAGGGACATGGTCCCCATTGAAGGCTACCCTCCACATCAGTGTCCTGGAGATGAGGGCAGTTCTGTGCATCCTTCAGCCCCTACAGACTCACCTGCCCTTTGATCATCTGCTGGTCCAGACAGACAACAGCAACGTACTCCATTACATCAACAAACAAAGGGGGACTCAGTCGTATCCCCTGTGCCAGGAAGTGATGAGGGGCTAGTACTGGGCTCTAGAACATGGTCTAGAACTTTCAGCCATCCATGTTCCAGGCATGCAAAACACTGGCAGACAGTCTTAGCCATTCACAAATCAAGGATGCACTAGTGGGAACTATAGACCTCAGTCGCAAAAGGCCTATTCAACAAGTGGGGCCATCCAGAGTTGGACCTTTTTGTGTACCCACTCAATGCAAAACTGCCACTTTTCTGCTTGCTCGCTCTAGGGCCTGGAGTTTTCTGGTGAGATGGGTTGTCCCCCTCCTGGAAAGGGAGATTCCTTTGTGCATTCCCTCTCTTCCCCCTGATTCAGAGGGTTCTGATCAAGCTTCAGATGAAAGGGGCCACTCTGATCCTTGTGGCTCCCTTCTGGCCTTGTGAGATCTGGTTCCTCTTACTACAGCAGCTGGCAGTGGAACCCCTTGTACCTCTGCCTCTGTGCCCAGGCTTGCTCTCATAGAAGAAGGGCACTCTAGTCCATCTGGACCGCAAGTCTCTTCATCTTCATTAATGGCTCCTGAAGACATAGCCATTGCTAGGTTTGGAGATTCCTCGAAGGCTCCACCAGGGACACTTATTCTATGAAGTGGAAGCACTTTCCTCTGTGGGATGCTTACCATTACCTGAATCCTTTCACTTGTCCAGTGAATCAGATTCTGGAGTACTTGAACTCCCTGTTCATTGCCGGGCTGCAGTACTCTTCCATTAAGGTTCACCTGTCAGCCATTTCGGCCTTCCATGTGCCTGTTCATGGCAGTACGGTGGTCCAGCTGGATGTGACCTGTACATTCTTGAAAGGCATCCTACACTTGAAGCCTCCCATTTACAATCTGGCCCCTCCGCAGGATCTGAATTTGAGCCAGCCATGACTTGCAAGCTATGCTTTGTCATGGAAAGCGTTGTTTTTATACCAATTTGCACACCAATCCTAAGTGCTTGCCTAAGGTAGTGTCTGAGTTTATTTTAAATCAATCCAGTCACCTTCCTGTGTATTATCTTTAGCATTACAATGCAGGGGAAGCATTGCTCCATACCTTAGATGTGCATATAATACTCCGGTGATGATCACCATACGAAAGATGTTAGGAAGTTCTCACAGCTGTTTGTTTCTTTGGCCCCTGGGAAAGAGGGCATTCCAGTTTCAGAGAAGTGCTTGTCCAAATGGTTGGCCAGCTGCATTATGTTTTGTTATAGGAAATATGGTAAGGAACTTTCTGGTGCCTCCACTCATAGAAACATAGACTTTGACAGCAGATAAGGACCGCTTGGCCCACCTAGTCTGCCCATTTCCCTACCTACAGGATAAGCTGCAGATCCTAGTTAACCAACAACCTATTTCTTCCTACCCTCACAAAAATTGCCTTACGTCTGTCCCATGCTTTCTTGAATTCTCCCACAGTTTTAGACCCCACAGCCTCCTCAGGAAGGTTGTTCCATGCATCCACCACCCTCTCTGTGAAAAAAATACTTCCTCACATTGCCCCCCCCCCATCTTCAAATTATGTTCTCTTGTTCTTGCACATCTCTTTTTCTGAGATGCTACCCTCTTGGACTTTGTTGATTCCACTGAGGTACTTAAACATTTCTATCATGTCCCCCCTTCCTCAAAGGCATACATATTAAGCTCCTTTAGTCTCTCCTTGTATGGCTTCTCTTGCAGACCCTGCACCATTTTAGTTGCCCTCCTCTGGACTGCCTCTATCCTATGTCCTTGCGGAGACAGGGTCTCCAGAACTGGACACAGTACTCCAGATGGGGTCTCACCAACTGCCTGTACAGAGGGATAACAACTTCCTGGTTTCTGCTGGTGATGCCTCTTCCGATACATCCCAGTATCCCCCCAGCCCTCCCTACTGCCTTCTCACATTGCTTGCTAACCTTAAGGTCATCTGATATGATTACCCCCAGGTCCCTTTCCATTGTTGCTGTTGTTGTTACTACCTCCCCCCAATTTTGTAATCTTCGCCTGGGTTTTTGTCAACTCAAGAGATGGCTGCTTTTACTGCCTGTTTCAGGAATGTTTCAGCTGCTGAGATCTGTACAGCTGCTACCTGGAGTACGCTCTACACTTTCACTAGACACTACAGCCTGGACACTGCTTACAGAAGAAGGGCAGGTTTTGGTTTAGCTGTGCTACAAGGCCTCCTTTTGTGAGCCTGTTACATCCAACCACCCAGACTGTTTCAAAGTCAGAACTGCTTGGGACACATTCCAAAAGTGTGACTTTCTGCAAGTGATATCCTCGATGAAGATAATGCAGTTATGTAAGAACTTAGCGTAATAGTAGATCTTCATGAAACTCTCTTGCAGCAAGCCTTGCCATCCCTCCCTCCATCCCCCTTGATCCTCTGCATCTATCTCCTTTTCCAGGGTATTTTGCTTGCTATCTCTCACTTTCCAGTGGCGGAAACCTCTGCCCTGCCACAGTTCCTTCAGTGGACATCCTTTATGCCTGGTCTCCGACAGAGGAGCTGAGGAGGGTGCGGGGCCACCCATGTATTATGGGAGTGTCGATGTCAGCTGATGTTGTCATTGTGGGCAGCCCCAGTAGACTGCTAGCTAAAAAGTTTCCATATGGTCCTAGTGCCTGACGGCTATGGTTCCAAAGGTGTTGGCTTGCTGCAAGAGGGTCTCTCAAAGATCTACTGTTACAGTAAGTTCTAACATAACTGCACTTTCTTGTTACTGGGGCGATGGAGGGGATTTTATGATGGCAGTTGTTATTAGGGTGCTATATGTACTCATGAAGTTTATCCCATTTAGTTTAATTTGCAGCCTTGGTGGGATTCCTTTTGCAAAATGACACTGGTAACCACCAGTCTTCCCTTCCTCCTCACTTAACCGTTTGCTCTTGTTTTGAAAGGTAGGCCTTTGTAAACTCCTGCCATTTTCTCTAGCTAAATGTTCTAAATGGTACTGTGAATGGGTAGAAACATAGAGACGTACAATTTGACGGCAGATAAGGACCGCTTGGCCCACCTAGTCTGCCCATTTTCCTACCTAACAGATAAGCTGCAGATCCTAGTTAACCAACAGCTTACTTCCTCCTACTCCCCCCCCCCACTAGGACTGCCTCATGTCTGTCCCATGCATTCTTGAATTCCCCCACTGTTCTTGACTCCACGACCTCCTCAGGGAGGCTGTTCCATGCATCCACAACCCTCTCTGTGAAAAAATACTTCCTCACATTACCTCTGAGCCGTCCCCTCTATCTTCAAATTGTGCCCCTTGTTCTTGCACATCTCTTTTTCTGAAAGATGCTACCCTCTTGGACTTTGTTGATTCCCTTGAGGTACTTGAAAGTTTCTATCCGTCCCCTCTCTCCTTCTTTCCTCAAGGGTATACATATTAAGCTCCTTTAGTCTTTCTTCCATTATGTCTTCTGGTGCAGACCATGCACCATTTGAATGCCCTCCTCTGGACAGTCTCCACTCTGTCTATGTCTTTGGCATACCTCTCAGCCTTTGTCCCCCAAATGTGGAACACTGCCTCTCAAAATGTGGAACAAATGAGCAAAATGTGGAACACTTAATCAAATCTTTACCTAGGAAGCTCAGAACACTGTTAAAATGTTTGCATTTATGTTCAGAAAGTCTGTTATTAATTGAATACTATATTTTTGCATCATTTTACTATAGATTTTGCTTTAAAAAGTTAATACTGAATGTGGGACAAGTCCTCACAATGTGGAACAGGGAGCTTTTGTGAAGTAAAATGAGGAACGTTCCTCGTAATGTGGTACAGTTGAGAGGTATGCTTTGCGGAGATGAAGTCTCCAGAACTGCACACAGTACTCCAGATGGGGTCTCACCAACTGTCTGTACAGAGGGATAACAACTTCCTGTTTTCTACTATTGATGCCTCTTCCTATGCATCCCAGTATCCCCCCAGCCTTCCTTACTGCCTTCTCACATTGCTTGCCCACCTTTAGGTCATCTGATATAATTACCCCCAGGTCCCTTTCCATTTTTACCATTGTCAGTATCTCACCCCCCCATTGTGTACTCTTCCTCTGGGTTTTTGTTTCCCATGTGCATTACCTTGCACTTCTTTGCATTGAATCTGAGCTGCCATACATTTGACCATTCCTCCAACCTTGCCAAGTCCCTTCTCATCCTTTCCACTCCATCTTGTGTATCAACCCTGTTGCAGATCTTTGTGTCGTCTGCAAAGAGACATACTTTTCCTTCCAGTTCCTCTGCAATATCACTTATAAAGACATTAAAAAGGACCGGTCCCAGTACTGAACCCTGTGGTACCCCGCTAGTAACCCTCCTTTCTTCACTGTGCACTCCATTTACTACTACCCTTTGCGTCCTGTTGTCTAGCCAATTTTTTATCCGGGCTACCACCTTGGGGCCCACTCCAAGGCTGGCTAACTTGTGTATTAATCTTTTGTGTGGGACTGTATCAAATGCCTTGCTAAAATTTAGGTAGACCATGTCCGCAGCCCCTCCCTGGTCTACTACTTTGGTCACCCAGTCAAAGAAATCTATTAGATGCGTCTTACACGACCTTCCCATCGTGAATCCATGCTGCCTTGCATCCTGTGCCCCCCTGGCCTCTAGGTACTCAACAATTTTTTCCTTCAGAAGTGATTCCATCATTTTCCCTACCACTGAGGTCAAACTAACTGATCTGTAGTTTCCTGCCTCTGTCCTGCTCCCACTTTTGTGAAGAGGAATCACATCTGCCCTCCTCCAGTCCTCAGGTACCAACCCATCCTTCCATGATTTGTTAAAGAGAGTAGTTAGCGGTGTCACTAGTTCTACCCTTAGTTCTTTTAGAATTATTGGGTGAATCCCATCAGGCCCCATTGCTTTGTCCACCTTCAATTTCATTAGTTCTTTCAGAACCCTTTCTTCTGTAAATGGACTGGTATCAACCCCCATCTTCAGAGTGTTTCTCTTGTTTGGTTTAGGTACCTCCCCCTCCTCTTCCTTTGTGAATACTGAGCAGAAATATTCGTTCAGTATCCCTGCTTTTTCACTGTCCCCTCTACCCACATTCCCTCCCCTTTATTAAGCCTCAGTATCCCTCCTTTGGTCTTTCTTCACTCCCTAATGTACCTATAAAAGGTCTTATCCCCCTTCTTAACAGAATTGGCTATCCTTTCCTCGGTTTGGGCCTTTGCTATTCTGACTGCCTTCCCAGCCTCTTTCTGCTTTAACTGATAAAGTTCTCTGTCCTGCTCCTTCTGTGTTTCCTTATATTTCCTGAATGCTATCTTTTTCTCCTTAACCTTCCCTGCCACCTCCTTTGAGAACCATAGTGTTTTTTTCCTTCGTTGTGTTTTATTGATTTGCTTTACACAAAGGCTTGTTGCCTCTGTGATGGCTATTTTGATTACTCCCCATTGTTCCTCCACCCCTCCTTCTTTCCTGTTTGCTAGTGCTTTTCTAAGGCACTCTCTCATATTCCCAAAGTCAGCCCTCCTAAAGTCCAATACTCTTGCTTTTGTATGGCTTGATTGTATGGCTGTGTTTATCATGAACCACACTGTTTGCTGGTCACTTGTTCCCAGATGGCTACCCACCTCTAAATCTGAGATTCTTTCTCCATCCCCATTTGAGAGTACCAGGTCTAAGATTGCTCCCTCCCGAGTGGGTTCCAGTACTAGCTGTCTGAGGTATGCCCCCTGTAGGGCATCAAGAATGACCCTGCTCTTGGATGTGCCTGCAGCAAAGGTGCTCCAGTTAACATCTGGCATATTCAGGTCCCCCATCAACAATATCTCCCCTTTTTCTGCCATTCTAAGGAAGCCTTCTATCATTTCATTGTCCATTCCTCCTCCTGAGATGGGGTCTGTATACAACCCCGTCTGCGATTTGTCTCCAGGGTGACCCAGAGTGCCTCATCTGCTCCCTGTTTACTTCTTTAGTTCTGTTGCTTTGATCCCTTCCTTTACATAGAGGCTACTCCTCCTCCTCTTTACCCTCCCTGTCCCTCCTGTAGATTGTGTATCCTGGTATGTTGACATCCCAGTCATGGTTCTCTGTGTACCATGTTTCTGTGACTGCCACAATATCCAGGCAACCCTCTTCCATCAAGGCCACTAGTTCAGGGAGCTTGTTACACAGACTATGGGCATTGGTACTCATCACCGTCCACTTTTTGATAGCCTTACCCCTTTTAGCCCCATTCCTGTCCTTACTGCCTTTGCCTTTTTTTACATTTACCTCTATCCTGCTCCCTAACAACTTCTCTACCTTGGTGTACCTCACTAATTACCATGTTTTGTGGGGCGAGGCTGGGATTTCCCTGCTCCTTGTCAGTACCTCCCCCCTTGGCTAGTTTAAATGCTTGCCAATGAAGCATTTAAACCTCTCACCTAGGGTCCTGGTTCCCCCCCTGGACAGATGCAGACCATCGCACCAGTATAGTTCTGCATCCCTCCAGGTGGCTCCCCAGTCCCCAGTGAAGCCAAAACCCTGAGCTCCACACCAGTTTTTCAACCACTCATTGAATTCCCTGGTGAGGAGTGCCCTAGCATCACCCTTGCCATAGACAGGCAGCACCTCCGAGAAGGTTACCGTGTGCGCTACTTGTCTAAGGCCCCTCCCCAACTCTACAAACTCCTCTTACACTGCTCTGATCCCATTCCTAGCCAGGTCATTTGTCCCTAGGTGGACAATGACATCCAGCTCCCTCCCTCGTGCAGCTCCTCCCACGATCCTGAGGATTCGATTCCTGTCCCTCCAAGCTGTGGCGCCAGGAAGGCACCTTACCTCCCTCTCCCCTTCCTCCCCCATTTCTACCCCCAATGATTGAGTCCCCCACCAGGAGTTGTTTTCTTCCCCTGTGGGGTCCCATGCCACCCTCCTGTGGGTCTTCCAGCATCCTCCTTGGTCTCCATTACAGGTGCCTCCATAGAGGAACCACTATCCACCAGAAGAGCGAATGAATTGTGGAGAGGTACAGCTGGAGGGATGCAACTCTGTTCCACCACCCTGTCCCTCCCTGAGCCCACCCTGGTCCAGCCTCTCCTCTTTCTTGGCAACCTCTGAGGTAGTGGCATTGGCCCTGGTGGTCCCTGGGAGGGGGAGGAGGTTTCACAAATCCTAGCCAGGTCAGCCTGGAGACAGGAAACCTCCTCTCTCAGACCAGAGAGGTGTCTGCAAATAGGGCAGCACTGCAGCCTCCAGAATGTCTCCCGGAACACTGCCGCCCCACAGCCATTGCACTGCACCACCCCTATCATGTCTTATTTTGTGTCCCCTCTCCTGTTTCTCTGTATGCTTTCTCTCTCCTCGCCTTACAACTCTCACCCTTCCTGTTCTGGGACAGCAACTTCCTATCTTCTTTAGTAGCCTCCTTCTTCCTTGCTCAATGTCAGACCACCAGCAACTGGGGGAGAGTGAGCTACTTGTTTCCTTTAGGGTTGACAAAACCAATGTTTCTCTATGATCCTTCCCTTCCTACTACCAAACCGGAAGTTCCTATTGACAGTCAGATCCAGAGGCTATAAAAGTAGAACTGGCTTAGGGTGGGGTGGAGGGCAATTAGTAAGAAAAAAGGCTAGCAACAGGAAGTTGTAATTTGACTCACCTGCTTTTATAGTGTCTAAGCCACACCCTCAATTAAGCTGTCTTTCCTCCTACTGGTTTAGCAAAGTCAGTTGATACAATACCCTTCCCAGCACAGAACACACATTGACTTTCTTTCTTTTTTTTAACCCTAAATAAGACCCCTTCTACTTCTAATAAGGTATCTGTCTACTTAATCTCAACAGACACTGACTCCTGCTGAGATATAAGTTTTAAATTAATAAGAAAATGTAGCTTTTTTAGTTAGCTGCTTTCTGCTCTACAAGCAAGGCTAGCAACAGGCAGGGGGTAGGGGGTTCAGGGATCACAACCAGAGCTATGAAGGGGATAAAGTCCTGAACAAAGTAAAGCACTGAGTCTTCTTTTAGGAGACCTATATTATTTACACTGCTACACCAGATAGCTGGTCAGTGTTGTGCAGGTTCCAGGTAGCATGACTCCCTAACCCTTATGTTGTGCTGAGCAAATGGTATATTACTACTGTTCTGCCTGGTTATATTTACTATTTAAACAGGTTTGCTGCCTGTTATTAACAAAAGTAAAATTTTCAGGTAGAATTAAATATTAATCAGAAGTATTACTGTTTCATCATAAGAACCCTTTAAATATGTGATCCTTACGTAGTTTGATCTTAACCTAATTACAGAGAGAGTAAAACTGCAGTACAGCGGTTGGCCTCACTTTGAGTTTCGAACCATTTCTAGTACGATCTACTCATGTTGTGACCTAGGGACATGTATATTTACACATTCCTTTTTGGCTTGGCATTTTGGGTACCCACCCTTCATGCTGTAAAATCCTGGACAGTACAAATGATGTCTACTAACGTAGGAATGTGATCATTTGTTACTGCACTGCATCTGTTGTGGATTATTGTTTAAAAAGTTGCATGTTTTTAAAACTAATACAAAGAAAGTTCAAAACAAAAAAGACACCTCGGAGTGTGCATTATGCTGATCAAACTGCATGCCCGAAGGCTCACTACACTCCTGGGCATACAGTAGGATCAGCATAATACTCACCCTGCTGTATCTTTTTGCTTACATCTTCTCTGGCATATGCAATGTCACTTCAGTGTGTAGTCATACCTTTAAGGGTCTGTTTGTAAGATGTACATGCAACTTATCCAGGAGCCAGAGATATCATACACAACAAAGTCTGAATGACACTGACATTCAGTAATCTCTACTTTTTAATGTTCAGAAATATTCCAGTCACAGCTCTGCCCCCTGCCAAAGAGGCATAGTGTCCTCAAAGCATCTAGGCAGCTGTGCTAGCAGCTGATAGCTCTCTAAGTGAAGCTACAAATTGGAATGCGATTTTTAGCGCAATATTGTGGTTTGTTCTTGTGTGCAGGTGAAATAAATCACTTTGTTTCACAATTCAGTTGTTGACTGTAACTATTATTTGTGCCTCACGCAGTGAGGCATGCAGCACACTTTTGTTCTTACTCACTGGGAGCAAGCTCCATCTCTTCCAGTAAGTATGCAGGACCCAGTGATGTGGCTGCACTGCATTGCAATGCCACCTAGGATCCTGTGGTGTGGCTACTGTGAACTGTGTTGCCACCTAGGATTTGGTGGTTCTACTGCAGCCCTTTCTGTTGCCAACTAGGAGCCAGTGCTGCAGTCACAGTGCATTGTGTTGCCATGTAGGACCCAGTGGTGTGGTTTCAGCACATTGTGTTGCCAACTAAGACCTAGAGGTTCCACTGCAGCACACTGCATTGTCACCTAGGTCCTTGTCGTTCAGCTGCAGCACACTGCATTGTCACCTAGGAACCAGTGGTGTGGTTCTAGAACATTGTGTTGCCACCTAAGACCTACAGGTTCAGCTGCAGCACACTGCATTGCCACCCAGGACTCTAGTGCCACTGCAGCACATTGGCTTGTCTCTTAACTCCAGTGGTGTGGTTGCAGCAAATTTTGTTGCCACGTAGGATCCAGTGATGCAGCTGCAGCACATTGCATTGCCACTTAGGATCCTGTGGTGCAGCTACAGTACACTGTGTTGCCACCAAGGACCCAGTGGTCCACTATAGCCCATTCTGTTGTCACACAGGACCCTGTGGTCTACTACAGCCCATTCTGTTGTCACCCTGAACCCAGTGGTCCACTACAGCCCATTCTGTTGTCACCCAGGACCCTGTGGTGCCTCTATAGCCTGTTCTGTTGTCACCCCTGACCCTGTGTTGCCACTACTGCCCATTCTGTTGCCACCTAGGACCCAGTGGGCCATGACAGTCCATTCTGTTGTCACCCCAGACCCTGTGGTGCCACTACAACCCATTCTATTGTCACCCCAGGCCATGTGTTGCCACTACTGCCCATTATGTTACCACCTGGGAACCAGTGGTCCACTACAGCCCATTCTGTTATCACCCAGGACCCAGTGGTCCGCTACAGCCCATTTTGTTGTCACCCAGGACCCTGTGATGCCACTACTGCCCATTCTGTTGCCACCTAGGACCCAGTGGGCCATGACAGTCCATTCTATTGTCACCCCAGACCCTGTGGTACCACTACAGCCCATTCTGTTGCCACCAAGGCCCCACTGCTATTGCTACAGTGCATTGTGTTGCCATTTGAGACCCAGCAGCACACATGCAATGCATTGTGTTGCCTTATGGGAGACCAGGGTTTGCATATGAATCACAGAAGCCTGCATGCAGGCCAGCCATTGGCTAGGTATGTAGAGTTAGCTCTGAATGTAAGCTGTCCCAGCAGCAGGCTGATAGCCTACCTGGAATCCTATGCCATGCAATTTTATCGGAGTGTTGAGTTTCAGTTTGTTTCAATCCATTCTGGGGACTAAAAACTG
The DNA here is from genome assembly GCA_016271365.2 of Neoceratodus forsteri. NCBI lineage: Eukaryota > Metazoa > Chordata > Ceratodontiformes > Ceratodontidae > Neoceratodus > Neoceratodus forsteri. Next base: position 1,819,205,988 of record CM057449.1, on the reverse strand, counting down.
TTCAAAGTTGCTGGCAACAAGGGTCAGTAAGAAGCTCGGCCTGACTTGCTTATTAGATTCTTGTGGAGCCACCGAGGAGCAACTGACTGTAGCCTCAGTGGTTGCCAGGTTGTGTGAAAGAGTGTGCAGCCAGGTGATATTCGACTACCTTGACCTGTGGAGGACTGTCGGCTGTGTGACAGCAGACTGCTAGCGGAGTAACCAGAGTGAGAGAGACTGCTGAAACGTCTGGAAGTGAGAGAGCTGGACTGCTTGTGATACTTTTTTATTTGGGAGCAGAGCTGGCTATTAGTCAGCTGCCTTGGTGGTAGTAGTAAAAATCTTTTTTTTCATACTGCAATTGATGATACATCACACCATTAGGACCAGTGGTTCTATTTACAAGATGGTCCTGCTTCACAATTTAAAAGAATTTAAAGAAAAATAATTAGTTTCATACATTTCATAAAAACATCAAGTAAGAAACATACATATGTACACAGCATGTCCCAAAACAGGAGTTACTAAATCTTACTAAACATACATTACCTAAACTATATACATATGCATTCTATATCTATTATACATATCAATCCCAATCGTACCAATTTCAACCATTACACATAGAATGAACTGGCAGTTCATGCTTCAATGCACTGATAAAGAGCTTAGAACTTTTGGCCTTTGCTGAGCAGGTCTGGTGAGTAAAGTAAAGAGAACATATGAGAACTTAGCACTGTGGCTTTTGCTCGAGCGAGTCTGGTGAGAGCAGTACTGGTTCTTGTAAAGTGGACATTTTTGTCAGCCTGTTTAAGTGGAATTAACAAAGACATTTCTTCTGTGTCAGAAGAGAGACTGTAATTTAAAGATATACGGGCTTACATTTGGCACTAAGTTTGGGGACTGCTAGTGGACTTTAGCACTTTGTTTTATTATGTTAGTATTGTATTTGTGTGAGGGTTGGAAGGGTGGTGGGGGTTTGGAATAAAAGTTATTTACTCATCTGTTAGAAATATTAGGGAGTGTGCATGGATTATTGTGTGTGTTAGGGCATTGGATATTGTTTTTTTGGTTAGTGGATGATTGCTTGATAATGTGTGTGAGGGTTACCTGTTGAAGGGGTTGAGGCAGCAGTGTGCAGTTTAAGTAGTTTTTTAGAATGTGTTGCCTGGAACACACCCAAGGCTCTGGTATTCCCCATCCTTACTTAGAGGCCCTCGCCCCTTCTGTGCCCCTCCCCCCTGCTGAGTGCTGTGTATTGCCAATGCAAGGAAATGGGAACTGGAAGGATGACTAGGAGGATAGTGAGGGATGGGTTGAGGGTTGATGGGGAAGTTCCTATCAGGGTTGTGAGGACCAGGAGATGCCCTAGGATGAGAAAGAGACTGGAGAGAGGCCAGATGCGTATAGTTCCATTACCAAGGGAGCCCACCAGACTGAGTGGGCAGGCAACTGAGGGGTCAGCTTTCTCCTTTCGTTCACTTTGGGTAGTGTTGTGCAATGCCAGATCGATGAGAAATAAGTCCGCTATTAGGGTGGATGTTGTTTCCTTGGTTGACCTGGCTTGCATCACCAAGACCTGGCTGGGAGACCATGCTGGAGTCATTGGTCCTAGTGGGGTTCTCAGTGGTTCACTGCTTGGGGAGGGATTGCAGGGGAGGGGGGTGGCCAACTGCTTTAGATCTGAACTGAACCTGGTAGTGCACCCAGTAGGGGATACCTTGTCATTTCAATGTGTGGCTATGTGTGGGGGTCCAGGTGCAGGCTACAGGATCCTCCTTGTGTGCCAACCTCCAGGGCGTGAGGGAAAGTTTCTATAGAAAATCATGACTTTTGTCACTGATAGGGTGTTGCAGTCACTGAGAGGCTATGCTTGGCGACTTTAAAGGTGAAATGTAATAAAAACTGAGTAAAATCTTCATCTGTGTGTGGTATCTTATTTGAAACACGCTACAGTGGTTGTTTCTCACGCACATTTTGTCATGGTCATTTAGTGTAAAAATTTTTGCTTTATTTGGTTTTGTGCAGTTCAGGTCCCAAGTGAAAACCACTGCTTCTGAGGATGGCTCTTTCGGCAGCTCTTCTCTTGATTTTCAAGCTGGGAGACAGCACCTACATCACAGCATCCCTGCTGAGCTGTCAAATTCACTCAGCTGTCAAACGGGAGTACTCTGTGGCAGGAATCGTGGTCAGCATTATCCACTTTTGTCGTAACTATCAACATTTTTAAATATTATTTATTTTTAGTTTTACACTTTTAGTACAGGGGACACAGTGCAGTTGGAAAAGAGAATGCCTGCTGTTATCAGTCAGTTTTTATTTTCCGCCATTCAGCAGCTCCCAGACTCCATGTCTGTGACAGCAGTCAAATGTGAATGTCAATCAGGTGTTTGTGAACCTGTGACAGTCGACTGCCTATCACTGACTACTACCATACATTTTTCCCTCCAACTAAACTGTCATGTTTGACTGGGTTCTGCAGTCTGCATATTTTTCCTGGACCCTCGGTGTGTATATTCAGTGTTATATTATTTCCTGGGATTTTTCAGGTTGTAGTAGATGTCTTGAGGCAGCCATAACACTGCATCTTTGATTTCAGTCATCATGTATGGTCTTGCTTATCTGTGGTTTGGGATATGATTTTTATACATTTAAAGTACATGAACTATGCTCAATATATCTATAAAGTCAGTGTTGCATTCGGGCTCAGAGTTTGCAAAAAAGTAATGGGGCATAGATTTGTGCCAGTCATTGTCTCTTGTAGGTCTGGGACATGACCTTTCAATGTGGTGATATTTTTTCCCCACTATTTCCTGGGCACAGCACCGAAGTCTGCTTAATATGGGTCAAAACCCGATGACCGATTACTCAGTGCTGTGCCAAGGAAATTTTGAGACAAAAAAATCGCTACAAAAGTAGATGGCAATATAAACTGGGAGTGAATGGGCAAAATGGTTTAGATGATGTTGCTAGTTTAGTGCCGTTTTTTGAAGAAATGAATGCTTCTGCTAGGCTTGTTGATAAGATTTATTTATTCATACTGTTCCTCTGTGTATAGATATTGTATATGTACTTTTGTATATATTGTACACATTGCAGGAGTTATTTATTAATTGGCTTACAGGTATGACATTTTAGAGTATATTTCTTTAAACGGGTGCCTTATAACAGGTAGTTTCAAAACTGTGAGCCACACCTTGAAAAAGCGTACGTCAATATGCGAAATGTTGGCAGCAGTGCGAGGTTGCTGATATGGAGTTTTTAACTTTTGTATTTGTGCAATAAGTAAGCTTTTCAATGGTACCTATCATATCAGGTCTTCTGTTCGGTAACCGTGATGCCTGACTTTCAGCACTTGTAGTTCGTTGGTTATGCTGTTGGCGCCGGTTTATGTTTAAGTTGTTGCCTTCTACTTCTAGGAGTACTGTAGTTGTAACTGCAAACCAGAGGCATCCACTGTTTCAGTTAAATACTTTCAGTCTCTAGCTATTTACAGTTACATTCCTTTCCATTCACTCCTTGGGGAATTTGCTTGGTGCCTCTTCGATCATGTCAGAAATAAATCACTCTTCTACATGATGGGTTGTTGTCATGTTAACTAACATATTTACAGTTACACATATGGCCACCAAATTGCTGTCCTTGTCAGCACTGCAAGACAGGCTTAATTCTGACCCTGGACATAATTCAAAACTTTCGCATCCAAAAAATGGTTGTGCCCTTTACACATCTTCACAGAAGACCCCATGTCTTCTCTTTTTTTAAAAATGCTTTTTTTTCATGCCAGCTCCCCTAGCCTGATGGGTTTTCCAGGCTCCGGCAGCCTCCCCATACTCGAGCTTGCCCCAGTGGGGCTGCCGATGGCAAACTCTGGTGGCCAGAGGGATGGCAATGGAACTGGCTCGTTAGCAGGGGCGGCGATTTTTGTGCCCGGAACCCCACGCCCACCCCCCCCCCTGAACGTCCAGGTTCTGACCACAGCGGAACTTCCAGCCTCTGCCAGGGATCCATCATGTGTTGGACACTCAACCCCACCTTCCTCCAGAGTAGAAGAGCAGTTCACCCCATGTATTCTCTTATTCTGTGCAGTTCACCAGTACGTAAGGCTATACCTTGGGACAGAGCCATTCCTACTTTGCCTTCTGAATTTATCAGAGCTCCCACCTTGCTATATGCTTTGGGTTGACAAGAGCCTGCTGCCACACTCCCCGAGCCCTTGCTTGCAGGTTTGGCCTGGACAGCGTTCTTGGAACTCAAGGCTGCGTGGCTGTCTCTGTAAATTTTCAAAGGACGATTGCCTTTTTCTTGAGACAGCTCTTATCGGTTGCCCGTATTTTTTTTTCCCATTTGCAGATTATACTGTAAAGACACTAGAGGGCAACAAGACATGTACATTGCAATCATCTTCCAACTGCTCTCCCCTAACACTTCTAGTCCTGGGTCATTCATACCTAAAGCAAATTATCTGCGTCCTTACATTCAGTGGTGTGATCTGAATCTCTAACTCTGTACAAAGCCTCTATTACCCTACCCAGAATGGTTTCCATCTCCCTCCTACTCACACCCTTCCTGGTTCTTACCCTTATCCTAGTCTCCCCCTCTACACCTATTGCCTCTTCTTTCTCTCTGCTTCCCTTCCAGATACCGCCTTCATCCTGTCAGTCACCCCCACAGCTCCTCTTGTAAACAGACCCCACTTTCCCAACTACCCCCAGCCTTTCTGTTTTCCCTTCCTAGTCCTTTGCCTTTCTTCATTTCCTTATCTCCTTCTCTGCACTCCTCCTTCCCTCCCTCTTCCCCTCCCTTACATACTTCCCACTCTAATTACAAAAGTCCTAAACTTCACTGTTTCATCCTTGCCCTCCTCCTTCTTTCATCAGGGAACATCCACGCCAACCCTGGCCCTGTTTCTTCTCCTACCCTTGCTCCTTACCCAAACAACATGTCTCCAAACCCCACTTCCACTACAACCCTTCCTAATGGGTTGAAGCTCCTCCAGCTGAACATCTGCAGCCTGCTACCTAAAATTGACCTCCTACAAACTCTTATGATTTCACACACCCCTGACATCCTGATTATTACCGAGACATGGCTCAAAAAGAGCATTCCTGCCAAAGCCATTGCTATCCCTGGGTATTCCTTCTCCAGACAAGATCGATCGGGTCGTGGAGGGGGAGTGGCCATGTATATCCTGTCCTCACTACAGTTTACTACCACCCTGTCTACCTCCATCACAGCTACCTACAAAGCCCTTGTCACCTGCATTACTCTTCCTTTCTCAATCCCAATCTTTGTGGTTGGCATCTATTGCCACCCAAGCATTCAACACTCGGTCATGACTGAACTCTTAGCCAACATCACCTCCCTCTCGCAATCTGGGGAACTGTTCATAATGGGTGATGTGAATCTAAATTGGTTGTCTACTAAGTTAAACAAGCTATGCAATGATGTCACTGATCTAAACCTCACTCATCTTATACTTGAGCCCACATGCCCTAATCCCAAAACACAAAACCACACCCTGCTTTACTGGGCACTCACAACCCACCTGCACTGTGTCATTAAATCTGGTCTCCTCCCTGATGCCCTTAGTGACCACAACCTCATTTTCATTGTTTGTAAGGTCCATCACCCTAAACCTCTCACTAAAATCATACAGCTCCAGTCCTTTAAATCCTTAGACCTTACCCCACTCAGCTCTGCACTTGCTTCCACTGACTGGGCCCCCCTCTCCACTGCCATTTCTGTTGACCAAGCCCTTGACTATTTTAAGGATAAATTCATTGCCACCTGGAATGCCTTTGCTCCTTTCAGAAGGACCAGAGTCTGTGGGCTTCACCTCCCCTGGATCACCCCCGAACTACTGGCTTGCTTCAGGGAGCATGATCATGCCTGGAGAAAATGCAAATCTACTAAACATCCAAATGACTATGCCAAGTACACAATGCTATGCAATTCATGCACTAAAGCTACTAGACTGGCTAAGTCTGATTATTTTGACTCCTAATTCCTGACTAACATTAACTGTCCATCTAAATTCTGGAGGGTAGTTCATACCCTAGTCTCCCCCACCTCCAGTTCTCAAAATAAATAACTCCCTAGTTTCCAACCCCGGTCTATGGCCAATGAATTTAATGCCTACTACACCTCATGCACCACGCTCCTTCTAAATCCCTCCCTTGCCACCTACTAACTTCAGCTCTTCACCTCAGCCAATGCCTTCCCCTCCCTCTTTTTCCTTTTCTACTATCATCTCTGATGAAGCTCTTAGTGTCCTCCTATACCTCAACCCTCTAAAGGCTCCTCACCAGATGAGCTTGATCCTAAACTTGTCTACCTTTCTGCTCCTGCAATTGCTTATCCAACCTCCCTAATCCTTAACCTCTTCTTTATTTCTGCCCAAGTACCCTCATCCTGGAAACACACTGTAGTCCTTCCTCTCCCCAAGGGTGGTGACATGTCCACTCCTGGCAACTATCACCCCATTTCCCTCCTTCCTACCCTTGCCAAACTTCAAGAACATTTAGTTCTCTCTCAACTATCACCCTTCCTCTCCAATTCCTCCTTCTTCAGCCCCTTCCAATCTGGTTTTTGGAAGAATCACTCAACAACCACCTCCCTCCTCAGGCTTACTGGCTCCATCATTTCAGGGATGGACAATGGCCTGATCACCTCGGCCATCTTTGTCGACCTAGCCAAAGCTTTCGACACTGTTTCCCATCCCCTCAGCTGGCCTTGCTCCATCAGCCACCAACTGGTTTAAATCCTACCTCACTGGCAGGACCCAATCAGTGAGAATCCTTGATTCCGTCTCCCCTCCACTCCCAATCAACACTGGTGTCCTTCAGGGCTCAGTGCTTGGTCCCCTACTCTTCTCCATTTTCCTTAATGAGCTTCCTACAGCCTGCTCACCTCGTCTATCCACATGTATGCTGACAATACTGTTTTATACAGTTCCGGCAAAAACTCTGCTGCTGTGGAAACCAGCTTACATCCTGACTTCAACCAAGTTCAGCTCTGGTTTGCTTCTCACCAGCTTTTTCTAAATGCCAAAAAGACAGTCTCAATGACCTTTGGCACCAGGTAGAGACTGTCTAGGCTCCCGGCCCTACCCATCTTCCACACCCTTGATGGGACCATCCTGGAGGACATCTCCTCATTTAAATATCTGGGGGTTTGGCTGGACCAGCATCTCAGCTTCTCTGTGCATACTGATGCTATCCTGAAGAAACTGTGCCCCAAGCTTGGTGCTTTATATAAGAATCATAGTTGGATCCTGCTGACTGTGAGGCTTGAAATTGTCCAGAAGATGATACTCCCCATCTTTGACTACTGTGACATAGTCTATGGTGCTGCTCCCAAATCTTCCCTGACCAAGTTGGTCGCTCTCTTTAACTCCTTCTGGTGCTTTGCTCTCAACTCCCCTTCCCGCTCCCACCACCGTGAACTCTATTGCTCTCTAACCTTCCTTCCACTATCTCACAGATGCATCTCACACTGTGCCAAACTAACCTCCAAATTCTGGTTTGGAGTGCTCCCCTCCTATCTCTCATCCTCTCTCTCCACTCCACCTCCCCTCACCCACTCTCTCAGATCTAATGACGGCCGCACCTTGATGGTCCCTCACTGCTCCACCCTCATCGGTCAGACTGATTTCACTTCATCGCCTCTAAAATCTGGAAACTCTTCCCTGAAATATGACACCCTCTTCCAACTACTTCTTACCTCTGCCCCACACAATTACCTCTCCCTCAGCTGTTCCTGCTTTAACCTCCTTAATACCTATCCCCAGTTTCTGCTCTTTCCTACCCTGACCCCCCAGCAGGATTCTCAACATCCTGAAGGGGAATCAGAAATACCCCTCACCCTCTCCTCCCTCTTCTCCACCTGCCCTTCTGGGTCACCCATGTGCACAACTCAATTCCCATCCTTTTTACTCCAACAGCACTTAAGCGCATTACCCGTTCTTTTTTGTACGATTTTGACATGTTGTAATTTACCCAATGTTCCACTACTGTTTATTGTACAATACCATGTGTCACAACTTTTGCATAATCTTACAATGTTGTATTGTTTGTACTACCCACATACCATTGTAACGGATCATGCTTCGCAACCCTATGTAACCCCCCCCCCCCAGGTTGCACCATGAGACAAACAACTTATTCAGTGTGTCCTCCTGGTGAAACATTTCAATAATTAAATAAAAAAATAAATACTCAGTGCAAAAAAGCATCCAGCATTCAAGGTATTGTGTGAGTCGTAGACAATGTAAGTGGCAAGAGCAGATATAAAGTGTTCATACTAGCAGCACAAATAATATCCTAACAGACTAATAGGACTGCTGGGCAGTGCCCCAGCACTCTGCTCCTCCATAGTTTCACCAGGGAGGCAGGGACTGCATAGCTTAAAGTACTTTTTATATCCAAACAGCAGGGCTGACCCTAAGGATAGGTAACCTAGGCAGTTGCCTAGGGTGCTCAACAGTAGGGGGTGCTTAGAATACATTGCTGTTTAAAAAACAGCAACTGAGGGATGATTTTAAAAATGTTCTTTGGGGGGTCCATTTTCAAGTTTGTCTAGGGGTGCCACATACCCTAAGGCTGGCCCTGCCAAACTGCACATGGAGTTAGTTGCTAAACCGTGATTCTGATGGTAAAACTGGTTGGCCATGCTGTTAGGGGCCAACCCAGGAGGATGGCCGTACTATTTATTAATCCCCATCAATCAGAACTGGTGTGCTGGGAGTTACAGCTCCACATGTTAAAGGCACAGGGACTTACTTTTAAACAAACCCCCCCAATTGAAACAGTGGCAAAGAAATAAGTGGCAAAAACAACTATTTCCAATAAATACAATATCTACACAGTTAAAAGTTTAACAAAAAAATATATACTCTGTCATGTTCCCAAAGTCATAAATGATTCCAATAAATACTACATCTACACAGTTAAAAGTTTTGCAAAAAACACTAACTCTGTCATGTTCCCAAAGTCATAAATGGTAAATTATTCAGTGGGATTATTCTCACAACATGGATAGCTACTATAAGCAATTTCAATAACTCATCCATGTTGAACTCATGAGCATTTCACGCTCCATCCTAATAAATACATTTTGTATCTGTCTCCAAGGCTTTTCTTTGCACTGAAGCTTTATTTCATGGATGGCTTGCCTCCGGATATGTAGAGCTTGTCTTATCCACAGAGTTACAGGACTGGGGGGATTGGAGGAGATTTGTAACAGAGAAAGAGAGAAATACATATGGCTACTCAAGTAATTTACAATATGTACATATGATTCTAGCTATTGTAACATCAGTCCCAAGAATAGAATATGATCATCAGGGTGACATCATGGTACACAATGAGATTTTATAAAAAAAGGTTTTAAATTAAGATCTTTGTTGAGTCCTTCAGGTCTGAATGTTTTCAGATGAAAGTTTCACAGATTTTCTTTCTGGTGTAAGACCTCCAGATGGTCACTTCCCTTAAGGGACAGTCCCTTAGGAGAGTTACTCCCTTCCGGTGATCCCTTACACTTCTACCAGAATTAATGGTGCTCTACACTAAATGGCCTTCGGACTCCAACTTCCCAGAGTCATCAATGCTGTATTGCTGCATGTCCTTGGAGGCTAACAGCTCACTAAACAATGAGGAATCTGCACCTAGATTTAGTGGTAGGGCAGTGGCAGTGACACAGGACGGGGATGGCTGGTGGCAGGAACGTGGTGCGTGTGCATGCCTCCAAGCACATGTTTAACTGCGTTATTGCATGCTGCCTGCTCAGAGAAGGGCGTACAAGGAAAATCAGGGGCAAGGCACCATGAAACATCACTCACCTGCTGTGGGCCACAGCATTGCCCTAGGACCCTATGGGATTCTGGATGTGGACTCCTGGGGGATTTCCTTGGGGGAAATGGTGGCCAGTCAGTAACGTGAGCAAGGGCTGAAAGCTCCAGCCTCCCCTTGGGGGAGAAAACCCTTTATGGCAAAAAACCTATTAAATCCTTCAATAGCAAAAAAAAAAAAAAAAAGAAAAAAAAACATTTAATCTTTCAATGACAAAAAACAACAACTTACTAAATCCTTCAACAATAAAAAAAACACTTACCAAATCCTTCAAAAAAAGCTTATTTAATACTTAAATGGCAAAAATTAAAAAAAAACTCATTAAATTGTTCAGTGTTAAGGGTGACACTAGATTTTGTGAGGAAGGGATATATGAGACAAACAATATATTTTTTTTCTAATTTAATTAGCAAATAGATATTTTAAACAAAAATGTTTGCAAAGAAATTCTTCACACAGATTTTGGCAATCTACATGCTGCATGACGATTTTGAAGAAGACCATCATGAAAAAGTTATTAAGTCCTCTACAAACACAGATATGAGCAACTGAGAGAGACTAAAAAAAAGTTGCATACATTTTGTACTACAATTAAAGTCATGCATAAACAAAATAGCAAGAAAGTAATGTCTCATCTGATGATTTGTGCAGGGGCCTGCGCAAAGAAAGTTAGGACTTTTGTTCAGGAACCAAAGTGCCCTCCACATCTTGGGCCGGATTCACAAAGCAATTTGGGACTAAGTCCCATTCCACAACTTCAGTTGCAGACTAAAATCTCCACAGCCATGAAGATTAGTATTCACAGTCCCCCACAGCTGCAGAGATGTTACGCCGGGTCCCACTGGCCATAACATTTTTCCGCAGCTGCAGGGACTTCCATGGCAACACCACCCGCAAGCTACCATAAATCATGGAGCCGATCGTAAACCAGCTCCACCTTTGTGAATACTGCAGTTGCAGGAAAAACTGTGGCTCCACAAGTGGCAACCCACTTGCCCCAGGATTTTTCCAAAGCTACGGGAATTTCATGAGCTTTGTGAATTTGGCACCCTGTTTCTTGCCAGGTCCAGAGGGCTCTGCACAAAGTAAGTTAGAAGTTGTGTCATTCGCTACTTTAAAAGCAGAGCCACCGAGCCTCTGAACTGTGCCTGCACTGTTTCCTTCTGTCTGCTGCTTGTGCTGGGCTGCTGCCCAAGGAGCAAAGAAACACCTGAACAGCCCCATAGACTTTGCTGTGCTGCTTCCCGAGAGGTGAAGAAACACTGGAACAGCCCCATAGACTTTGCCATCTCTTGTCCACCTCCCCTCCATTCTCCTGACTTGTGGCAGTTGTCAGGGGTCGGGAGTGAGGGCTGTAACATGATGTGGACATGGGTACAGCTGCTTTAAAAGCAGAGCCACAGAGCTTCTGAACTATACATGCAACATTTCCTTGTCTGCTGCTTGTGCTGGGATGCTGCCCAAGGAGCAAAGAAACACCTGAACAGCCCCATAGACTTTGCTGTGCTGCTTCCCGAGAGGTGAAGAAACACTGGAACAGCCCCACAGACTTTGTCATCTCTCGTCAACCTCCCCCTCTATTCTCCCAACTGGTGCTAGTTGTCAGAGGTTGGGGGCGCAAGCTGTAACATGCTGTGGGGATGGGGCACAGCTGCTTTAAAAGCAGAGCTGCTGAGCCTCTGAACTGTACCTGCAGCATTTCCTTCTGTCTGCTGCTTATGCTGGGCTCCTGCCCGAGGAGTGAACAAACACCTGAACAGCCCCATAAACTTTGCTGTGCTGCTGCCTGAGGGGTGAAGAAACACCGGAACAGCCCCATAGACTTTACCATCTCTCATCCATCTCCCCCTCCATTCTCCCAGCTGGTGCTAGTTATTGGGGGCGCGGGGCTCGGGCTGTAACATACTGTGGGGGTGGGGCACAGCTGCTTTAAAAGCAGAGCCACTGAGCCTCTGAACTGTACCTGCATCATTTCCTTCTGTCTTCTTCTTGTGCTGGGATGCTACTTGAGGGGTGAATAAGCACCTGAACAGACCCACAAACTTTGCTGTGCTGCTGCCTGAGGGCGAAGAAACACTGGAACAGCTCCATGGACTTTGTCATCTCTCATTCACCTCCCCTCTATTCTTCCAGCTAGTGGCAGTCATCGGGTGTCAGAGGTGCAGGCTGTAACACGCTGTGGGGGTGGGGCATGGCTACTTTAAAAGCAGAGCCGCCAAGCCTCTGAACTGTACCTGCACTGTTTTCTGCTGTCTGCTGCTTGTGCTGGGCACCCCCCCCCCGAAGAAGGCTTACGCCAAAGCGCTGGGGTTAGTGGGTGGCTGGCTGATCAGCTGTTGTCTCCTTGTGCAGGTCTGCATTTGTTTGCTCTGTATGTATTAACATAAGTTTTATCAGCAAATAAGTTTGTTTTGAAATAAATGTTGCTTGAGATAAAGAAAACGTTTTTCATGTGGCCATTTGCATCTCAAGCTTGATCTGCACTAGTGCTCGCCTTTCATTTGTGTACGCAGAAAGGCAGCTGTGATTTCAAAATTTGAGCCTTAACCTGGGTTCATTTAGGCAGAGCGCACTCTCGATATTTAGTGCACAGGTTTTCCCTCTGTTTGGATTGAATGCTTGTGCTGGGCTGCTGCCTGAGGGGCAAATGAACACCTGAACAGCCCCATAGACTTTGATGTGCTGCTGCCTGAGGGGTGAAGAAACACCAGAACAGCCCCATAGATTTTGTCATCTCTCAGGGTTGTTGGGGGTCGGAGGCATGTGCTGTAATGTGCTGTGGGGGTGGGGCATGGTTAATTTAAAAGCAGAGTCACTCTAGCAGCTCTCTGTGGAGTGGGTCTTCATGTGAGTGGCTCCAGCAGGAGTGGTGGAAGTCTACAGCGGAAGGTTGCTTTCTTTTTTCCCCCCTTTTATTCTTTATTTTTTGATTAGTTTATTTGTTTTAGCTTCTTTTGTTGTTTGTTTTTATGGGATTTAAAACGTGGTTATTGTTTTGTATACTATTAAAAACTTTCCTCCATTGTGTATCAATTTACAACAGACCATATCTGGATCTGAGGATCTATTTTCTTAGGATAGATGGCCTAATCTATTCAGAGAAACTGTATCAGAGACCTTAAACGTTCGTGTTATGTTGACAGGGCCACATTTGATCTGTGGAAACAGTTATTGCAATTTGTTTTTAGTTTTAAATGAGGGGATATATATAACCAGTCGTTTTAGGGTAAAGTGGGGAAATGAAAGTAGGCAAATAAGGTAGATGGATTTTAAGTTTTTAGATTAAGAAAAATAATTCTGTTACTTCTGCTTTTGTCAGGTAGTGTGCATCCACACATATGGTTTCATCTTCCAATTATGCATCTGGTTTAGTTAAACCCATTCCAAATTTTCAAAATAATAATGCATCATTGAACATTGTTTCATTTAAATATTCGCAGTTTACTGGCAAATTGGAATCAATTTCAAATTTGGATGTATATTAATACATTTGACGTAGTAGGGATTATGGACACCTGTCTACACAACAAAATAAAAAACAGTGAGACCCACATTGCTGGGTATAACATTTTTAGAAATGATAGACAAGGCTAGAAGGAGGGAGGTTGCTTGTTTCATGTTTGGGATTCTTTAGCTACTGTAGAACTTGCACAACCTGGTCATAGAAACATAGAATTTGATGGCAGATGAGGACCGCTTGGCCCGCCTAGTCTGCCCATTTTCCTACCTAACAGATAAGCTGCAGATCCTAGTTAACCAACAGCCTACTTCCTCCTACCCCCCCACTAGAATTGCCTTATGTCTGTCCCATGCATTCTTGAATTCCCCCACAGTTTTTGACTCTACGACTTCCTCAGAAAGGCCGTTCCATGCATCTACAACCCTCTCTGTGAAGAAATATTTCCTCATATTACCTCTGAGCCGTTCCCCCTCTATCTTCAAATTGTGCCCCCTTGTTCTTGCACATCTCTTTTCTGAAAGACTTTGTTAATTCCCTTGAGGTATCTGAAAGTTTCTATCATGCCCCCCCCCTTCCTCGAGGCTATACATCTTAAGCTCCTTTAGTCTTTCTTCATATGTCTTCTGGTGCAGACCCTGCACCATTTTGGTTGCCCTCCTCTGGACAGTCTCCACCCTGTCTATGTCTTTGTGGAGATGGGGTCTCCAGAACTGTACACAGTACTCCAGATGTGGTCTTACCAACTGTTTGCACAGAGGGCTAACAACTTTCCATTTTCTACTGGTGATGCCTCTCCCTATGCACCCCAGTATCTCCCCAGCCCTCCTTACTGCCTTCTCACATTGCTGGACCACCTTTAGGTTGTCTGATATGACTACCCCCAGGTCCCTTTCCATTTTTGTTGCTGTCAGTATCTCACCCCCCATTGTGTACTCTTCCCTTGGGTTTTTATTTCCCTGGTGCATTACTTTGCACTTCTTTGCATTGAATCTAAGCTGCCATACATTTGACCATTCCTCCAACCTTGCCAAGTCCCTTTTCATCCTTTCCATGCCACCTTGTGTATCAACCCTGTTGCAGATCTTTGTGTCATCTGCAAAGAGACATACTTTCCCCTTCCAGTTCCTCTGCAATGTCACTTATAAAGACATTAAAAAGGACCGGATCCAGTACTGAAGCCTGTGGTACCCCACTAGTAACCCCCATTTCTTCACTGTGGACTCCATTTGCTATTACCCGCTGTGTCCTGTTGTCCAGCCAGTGTTTTACCCAGGCTACTACCCTGGGACCCATTCCCAGGCTGGCTAATTTGTTTATTAATCTTTTGTGCGGGACTGTGTCAAATGCCTTGCTGAAGCCTAGGTAGGCGATGTCCATAGCCCCTCCCTGGTTTACTACTTTGGTCACCCAGTCAAAGAAATCAATTAGTTTTGTCTGCCATGACCTTCCCGCTGTGAATCCATGCTGCCTTGGGTCCTGTGCCCCACTGGCCTCTAGGTACTCAACAATTCTTTCCTTCAGAAGTGATTCCATCATTTTCCCTACCACTGAGGTCAAACTGAGAGGTCTGTAGTTTCCTGCCTCTGTCTTGCTCCCACTTTTGTGAAGGGGAATCACATCCACCCTCCTCCAGTCCTCAGGTACCACACCATCCTCCCATGATTTATTAAAAAGGGTAGTCAGTGGCGCTACTAGTTCTTCCCTTAATTCTTTTAGAATTCTGGCGTGAATCCCATCAGGCCCCATTGCTTTAAACACCTTCACTTTTAAGAGTTCTTTCAGAACCCTTTCTTCTGTGAAAGGACTCATATCAACCCCCCATCCAGAGTGCTTCTATTGACTGGATTAGGTATCTCCCCCTGCTTTTCCACTGTGAATACTGAGCAGAAGTATTCGTTCGGTATCCTTGCTTTTTCACAGTCACTCCCTGCCCAACCACCTTCCTCTTCATTCAGCCTCAGTATCCCTGCCTTAGTCTTACTTTGCTCCCTAATGTACCTATAGGGCACAGATCTTTCTTTTAAATGTGAGTTTTTTTAAACAATTAATCTTCTACTGGGTAGCTCAAAAAATGTAGCTCTGAGTGTGGTTTATATGCCACTCAGCTGTCAGGAAGAAGGGAGTGGTTAGTTCTTGGAGGTTTTAATACTAATTGGACTAATAAAAATTCTGATATTTTTCACAACTAATTTCAAGGTTTAGAGCTCCATCAATTGATAAATACTCTAACATGATTTAATTATAAACCCAGGTCCCATACAAAAGTTGATTGGATAGTGGTCTCAGACTCAAAAAAGATAATTAGTTCTGGAACGTTGCCTGATGAAATTAGTGACCGTTGTCCAGTTTATTGTCAGTGGTCTGCTAAAAACCCAAAAGATATGCTGGTGATTATTGAGACTTGTAATATAAAACATTTGGATATGATGATCTTTAATGAGGCATTGAGTGGGCAAGATTGGTCCTTTTTAGACTCAATTACTGATATCAACCTAGCACTTGAAGGTCTATCTAAAGTGTCTAATGTGGTGTGTGATATATTGGTGCCCTTTATGGAAATGAGGGTTAGGGGTAATAAGGATAAATGGATCACTTCTGATATTTTGAAGAAATTGAAATACAAAATAAAATGGGAAGGGTGTTTAAAGACTAGAAGTAATGAGTCTATGGTTGAGTATAAACTTATTCATAATCTTTGTAAATCACTAATTAAGAAAGCTAAGATTACTTATTTTAAATATTGGTAAAAATCAGTCTGTTCAAAATAATTGAAACTTTTGGCAAATGTTTAGAGAATTAACAGGAAATACCATACATAGGAAATTCAAATCTTATAAGTTAATTAGTTTTACAAAACTTTGTTAATGCATCAGTTACGGTTGTTGTGACAAAAGTAGGGAAATGAGATTTTAAGGTTTCACCCTAACACCCCACCCCTGCCCTGCACAGACCAGGAGGCATTGGGGGGGCAGCATTGGGGTCACCAACCATAACACTCACCCCATTCCATAGTAAAATAAGCTGGGTGGCTACAGTATAGGAGAATGGGGTGAGTGTTAGGGTTGGAGACACCAATGCCTCCCCCTCCCCCCCATGCCTCCTGGTCTCTCCAGGGCAGGGGTAGGGTGTTAGAGTAAAACCATAATGCCTCATTTCCCTACTTTTGTCACTGCAACCCTAACTGATGCATTAATTAAGTTTTTTGCAACTAATTTCCTTACATTTTGAGATAGTATAATAGTATCCTCCTTTTACTGTGGGAGCGCAGGGTCCTTTGGACCTTGCACTCCCACAGTATCTCAGGACCCAGCACAGTCCTTTCACAGAAGAAAGGGCTCTGAAAGAACTCCTAAAACTGAAGGTAGATAAAGCAACAGGGCCTGATGGGATTCACCCCAGAATTCTAAAAGAACTAAGGGGAGAACTAGTGACACCACTGACTACCCTTTTTAACAAATCATGGGAGGATGATGTGGTACCTAAGGACTTGAGGAGGATGGATGTAATTCTCCTTCACAAAAGTGGGAGCAAAACAGAGGCAGGAAACTACAGACCTGTTAGCTTCACCTCAGTGGTAGGGAAAATGATGGAATCACTTCTGAAAGAAAGAATTGTTGAGTACCTAGAGGCCAGTGGGGCACAGGACCCAAGGCAGTATGGATTCACAGTGGGAAGGTTATGTCAGATGAATCTAATAAATTTCTTTGACTGGGTGACCAAAGTAGTAGATCAGGGAGGGGCTGTGGACATGGCCTACCTAGACTTTAGCAAGGCTTTTGACACAGTCCCACACAAAAGATTAAAAAACAAATTAGCCAGCCTGGGAGTGGGTGCCAGGGTGGTAGCCTGGGTAAAAAATTGGCTGAACAACAGGACACAGAAGGTAATAGTAAATGGAGTCCACTCTGAAGAAAGGGGGGTTACTATTGGGGTACCGCAGGGTTCAGTACTGTGTCTGGTCCATTTTAATGTCTTTATAAGTGACATTGCAGAGGGACTGGAAGGAAAAGTATGCCTCTTTGCAGATGGCACAAAGATCTGCAACAGGGTTGATACACAAGGGGGGGGTGGAAAGGATGAGAACGGACTTGGCAAGGTTGGAGGAATGGTCAAAAGTATGGCAGCCTAGATTCAATGCAAAGAAGTGCAAAGTAGTGCACCTGGGAAACAAAAACCCAGGGGAAGAGTACACAGTGGGGGGGGTGGAGGTATTAACAACAATAAGAATGGAAAGGGACCTGGAGGTAGTCATATCAGATGACCTAAAGGTAAGCAAGCAGTGTGAGAAGGCAGTAAGGATGGCTGGGGGATACTGGAATGTATAGGGAGAAGCATTACCAGTAGAAAACAGGAAGCTGTTACCCCTCTGTACAGACAGTTGGTGAGACCCCATCTGGAGTACTGCATGCAGTTCTGGAGACCCCATCTCTGCAAGGACATAGGCAGGATGGAGGCAGACCAGACA
Source organism: Neoceratodus forsteri (assembly GCA_016271365.2). Classification (NCBI taxonomy): domain Eukaryota; kingdom Metazoa; phylum Chordata; order Ceratodontiformes; family Ceratodontidae; genus Neoceratodus; species Neoceratodus forsteri. The sequence goes on along the minus strand of CM057449.1, from coordinate 1,819,188,233 downwards.
AGGGCAACTAAAATAGTGCAGGGTCTGCAACAGAAGCCATATAAAGAGAAACTAAAGGAGCTTAATATGTATACCCCTGAGGAAAGGAGGGAGAGGGGGGACATGATAGAAACTTTCAAGTACCTCAAGGGAATCAACAAAGTCCAAGAGGGTAGCATCTTTCAGAAAAAGAGATGTGCAAGAACAAGGGGACACAATTTGAAGATGGGGGGATGGCTTAGGGGCAATGTGAGGAAGTATTTTTTTCACAGAGAGGGTGGTGGATGCATGGAATGGCCTGCCTGTGGAGGTCCTGGGGTCAAAAACAGTGGGGGAATTCAAGAATGCATACGACGGGCATGAGGCAGTTCTGGTGGGCGGTAGGAAGAAGTAGGCTGTTGGTTAACTAGGATCTGCAGCTTATCCAATAGGTAGGGAAATGGGCAGACAAGGTGAGCCAAGCAGTCCTTATCTGCCATCAAAGTCTATGTTTCTATGTTCCTATGTAGTGCCCCAACAGACCCTGTGGTAAAACTTCTGTAGGCCTGGGAATGCACATTATCTAAAAAAAATCTTCTTTCCCTGTCTCAAATCCTGCTTTGTGATCTTGAAACAGGATTTTGATAGCTTGCGAAATAGAAATTGGCTTGTGAAAGAGGATTTTGACAGCTCACGAAAGAGGACTTAGAAAAGTAATCCTCTTTCGTGAGCTGTCAAAATCCTCTTTTGCAAGCCGATTCCTATTTCGCGAGCTGTTAAAATCCTGTTTCGCGATTGTGAAATAGGATTAGGGTCAGGGCCATCTGGTCTGGGAACCCTAATGCTCTTTTGCAATGATGACACAGGATTTTGATAGCTCGCGAAACAGGAATCGGCCTATGAAAGAGGATTTTGACAGCTCGCAAAAGAGGATTACTTTTCTAAATCCTCTTTCGCGAGCTGACAAAATCCTCTTTCGCGAGTCAGTTATTGTTTTGCGAGCTGTCAAAATTCTGTGTTGTCATGGCAAAACAGGATTAGGGTTCTCTGACCAGATGGCCCTACCCCAATCCTGTTTTGCCAGACAAACTCCTGTTTTGTGAGCTGTCAAGATCGGAAGCAAGTCGTGAAACAGTTTTTTTAAAAAATAAATAACAAGCATTCTGAGGCCACCAAAAATAAATTAAAGACACACAACCATAGAAGACGTCCCCATGAACAGAACACATACTTCCTTTACTGCAGAGGACATCTCTAGGCAGAGTTACAACAGTGTGTTTGCAGCTCGCAAAAGAGGAAATTTTTTCTTACAAACGAGAATTCTAAGTATCTTCTTTCGTGAGCTGTCCAAATCCATGTTCATAAGACCCAAATCCTCTTTCGCACTGTGCAGCTATCCAAAAGACTGACCTGAGCATGCTCAGAACCCAAAATTTCAAAATTGAATCACTTTGGAATGGATTAAGATATTTTCACCAAACCAATGTTGGCTTGTTCTCTGAGGCAAGATCTTTCTACCCTGAAAATGTCAGACTAAAATTCCAAATGGTGTTGCCGCAGCATGATAGGAAAAAACAGCCAAAACAGGTGACAAAAGCGACTTTTACACTTTTTTTACTATACGCAGCACAAAATCTGCAAATCTGATCGAAACAAAACTTGGTACATCAAGAGATGTACCCCACAGCACAGCGCATACCAAACTTCTTGCAAATCTATTGAATGGTTGCAAAGTTATTAAAGTACAAAATTTGAGGTTTAACATTAAATTGCTACTCAACCCTAACTTATAGTGGCACAACCGCGCCACTATAATAATAATTCTGTTTATAATGCTAGTTCTATTGCTTCTATTCTTAATGAACAGTATGGGGATTTAAACAAATTCAAAGATGGATTAAATAATAGGGTAGGACAGAAAGATCCTGAATGTGCCTTGCTCAGTAGTTTTGTTAAATACTAACATACTAAAATGCTAGCAGAATAGGCCTAACGGTCTTTCATGTCTGCTTGTTTGGTCAGCCCCCACCATGGGAGCTGACCTTGCTGCCCCCCTCGCCCTCTCTGGCTGCTCCCTTCCCAGTCCTGGATATTCTTGCTGTACTGGATTTTGCTTCCAGAACCCTTCCCCTGTACCTGTCCCACCCCCTCTTGAACCCCTCCACCATCTCTGCCTCCACCAGCCCCCTGGGCAGTACATTCCATGGCTCCACCACCCGCTCAGTGAAGTAGCACCTCCTCCTTTCTCCCCTGAATCTCCCCCCCTCCAGCTTCCACCCATGTCCTCTAGTTGCCTTCCCCCTTCCTTTGGAGCACCCTGACTGCTCCTCCCCTATTTACCCCTTCATGTACCTGAAGACCTGTATCATGTCCCCCCAGTCCCTTCTCTCTTTCAATGTGTACATATTTATCTCTTTGAGCCTCTCCCCATAGGTCCTGTCCCCCAAGCCCCAGATCATTTTGGTTGCCCGCCTCTGGACTCTCTCCAGGAGATCAATGTCCCTCTTTAAGTGTGGCCTCCAAAACTGCACACAGTACTCTAGGTGCAGCCTCACCATGCAGTTATACAAAAGGAGTATCACTTCCCTCCTTCTGGAGGTGATCCCCCTAGCAATGTATCCCAGCATCCTGTTGGCCTTTGCCGCTGCCCTCCTACAAGTCTCCGAGTTGTTCATCTTGACATCCACCACTACCCCCAGGTCCCTCTCAGCCATCTAGACTTGTAGCATGTAAATGCCCCAAGTTTATATTTTAAATGTCGTTCGGTAATAGAGGTATTATATTATACTGAAAAAATATAATCCACAACCTGTTGATGGACCTGATAATATACATTTTAGGCTTTTGAAGATAAGAAGGTATGCAATGGTAACTTCTTTAACAAAGCACCCTTAATTATTCCCAGTAATTATTCCCTTTGTAGTGGACAATATCTATCTTGCTGAAAGCAGGCCACTATATGGCCTTTGTATAAAGGTGGTCCAATTACAGAACCTGGTAATTATAGACTGATAACACTGTTGACCCCATCTCAAAAATATTGGAGCAAATAATTTTTGACCATATGAATGAGTTTTGTGACTAAGTATAATCTTCTTACACCTGCCCAGCATGGGTTTAGACACAAACACAATATGCAGACAGCCTCGGTGAGATTCATAGGCTAAGTCCACTGGGCCCTTGATACAGGGGGACCTGGTAGCAGCTGTGTTCATGGATCTCACCAAGGCATTCAACTTAGTAGATCATTCTTTGTTATTAAAAGTGCTATCTCAATTGCAGTTTTTGAATGAGGTAACTAACTGGTTTAGTAATTATTTGACAGACAGGGAGCACAGAACAGTGGTTAGAGGGACCTTTTCTGATTATCGAAAGATTGATTATGGAGTACATCAGGGATCCATTTTGGGTCTGCTGCTCTTTTCCCTGTTTTTGAATCACTTACCTCTTGCCTGTCCATTGACTCAGATGATTATGTATGCTGATGACACAGTGATTTTTAAACAGGGGCAAGATCTTGAGGATCTTATGAAAGTAGTTCAGGAGGATTTTGACTTGTTGCAAGGATGGTTTGTGAGGCATGAATTACTGCATAATGCAAAAAAACAAAGACAATGTTGTTTCATTGTCAAAAAAGGAAAATAAGTACTGATTTTCAGATTGTGGCCTGGGGTGGTGAGGTAGTTGAGACTGTTAGGGAGTTCAAGTATTTGGGTGTTACTCTAGATAGTTCCTTTATTTATGAAGCTCGTGTTACCAGTTTAATAAAATGTACTAATCAGAAACTGGGTATGCTATTTAGGATCAGGAATTCCTTAATGACGGAGTCCTGAAAACCAGTTGCACTTAGTTATTTGTTTTCAGCTATTGATTATGGAATTGTTTGTTATTCTTCCGCTGGGGAGTGATTGATGACTAGAAATGACTCTTTATAATTCCATTTGTCGATTTGTTTCAAGTCTTCCAGTAAGAACACATCAGTGTGTTTATATGACAGAATTAACTGTTTATCCTTTATGGATTATGTTAAATTTAAAAAGGCAATTTTTGTCCATGAGACTGTTCTGGAGAAAGCACCAATTTGCAATGAACAACTTTTCTCTTTCAACAAAACAGCAATAACAATAATAATAATAAGCTTTATTTCTTTGGCACCTTTCAAAAACCAAGGCACCTTACAGCATTTTAAAAACACATTAAACAGTTCAACTCTTAAAGTATATAAAACAGCAGACACAACTGGGCAAATAAAATCAGTCACCGAATGCTTTAATCCATAAATATGTTTTCAGGGCCCTTTTAAATCCCTCCATAGTCGCGTTCTCCTGTAACTGATGGGGTAGAGAATTCTAGAGGGTAGTGGCCACATGCATAAATGTATGGGCCCCGGAACATTTCAAACACACCCTCGGGATCTCTAGCAACCGCTCGTCAGCTGAGCGGAGCGATCGCCCAGGGCAGTAAGGAACCAAGAGCTCTTTCAGGTAGTCTGGGCCAAGTCTGTGTAGGGCTTTGAAAGTCAGAAGACTGACTTTAAAGATGATCCACCACTGTACTGGCAGTCAGTGCAGTCTGCGCAGTACTGGCAAAATATGACTGGACTGGGAGGTACCAGTCAAAAGCTGGGCTGCTGCTTTCTACACCTGCTGCAGGTGGCAGATTTCCACCCCAGGAAGCCCTAGGTAATGGGAATTGCAATAGTCCAAGCATGAAGACACAAAGGCATGGACCAGCATAGGAAGATTGCCAGACAGAACAAGGTGCTTAATCCTGGAGATATTCCTCAGATGGTAAAATGAGGACTTGACGACAGCAGACACCTGGGAAGGCAGAGTCAGCCCTTCATCAAAAATTACCCCCAGGTTACGCACCTGTTCAGAGGTTGGGAGTGAAACACCCCTGAGATAAATTCCGGAGGATGAACTAACTCCAGGCCCCCCTATCTGCCACGCTGGATCCACAACCAGCATCTCTGTCTTTTTCGAGTTCATCTTCAGCCAACTCGAGTCCATCCACTCCTGGATTTCTTTGTGGCAGTTATTAAAGACTGAGAGAGCTCCATCCTGGTCGGGTGCAAAAGAAAAGTAGAGCTGGGTACCATCAGCATAGCAGTGAAACCTCAGCCCATACCTTCTTACAATGTCTCCAAGGGGCAGCATGTACACTGAGAACAACATGAGGGACAACTCAGAGCCCTGAGGAATCCCACAAGGCAGAGAAACTGGGCCCGAGGAATAAACCCCGGAAACCATTCTCTGCATTCTTCCGGAGAGGTAAGATGCAAACCACCTGAGGACTGCACCCGATAGTCCACAGATGAGCCTCAGGTGCTCCAGTAGAACCCCATGGTCCACAGTGTCAAAAGCTGATAAGAGATCTAGAAGAACCAAGATGGAATGATTCTTCTGGTCTCTAGCCATCAGCAGATCATTGAGCACCCGAACCAGCACTATCTCAGTACTATGCCTCTTATGAAAACCAGATTGGAGGGGTTCAAGGATATCATGGATGGTCAGGTGGTTCTCCAACTATACAGCCACTACCTTCTCAATCACCTTCCCTAAAAAGGGAAGGTTAGAGATTGGTCTTTAGTTTGCATAGCAGTCAGGGTCCAAAGAAGCTTTCTTCAAGAGGGATGTTACCACCGCCTCCTTCAGGGAGCAAGGAAACTCACCTGTTTCCAAGGAGCACCAGACTATCTGTGCTGGGACCGGACCAATGGAATCAAGACAACCCAAAATCAGGGAAGTTGGTCCAGGATTCAAACTACAGCATGTAGGGCGCGCACCCCAGACAATCCGCATGACATCTATGAACTCTGGTCAGTTGAAGGTACTCCAGGAAAGCCGAGGAGCAGTGGCAATGCACTGGTCCAAAGCAACACCCATAGAGTGTGCTGGTTGGAGCGCCGCCCTAATGTTGGCCATCTTAGCTGCAAAGAATCGAGCAAGTTCATTGCACTCTATTTGCAAAAAGGCCTTTTGGACTTGTAGGCAGGCTGGGTTGCACAGTCTGTCTACAGTGCGACAAAGCTGAGCTGGTCGATTCTGAGCAGCCTCAATCTCTCCACACAGAAACTCTGCCTTCTTATGGGTAATTGCAGATTGCTAGGCTTGATAATGCTCCATCAACCTAAGGTGGTCAGCGTCAAGGGATGATCTCCACCAGCAATGCTGTAACCTTCATCCTAGTCACCACATCTCCCTCAAGGTCCCATCAAACCATGGGGACTGAGGGCAAAGGGGAGAGGGCGAACACGGACAGGAGCAATGACATCCAGGACCGCTGAGATAGTCATGCTATAGGCTACCACGAGGGCGTCTGGGTCACTGTTTTCCACTGAGAGGGTAGATAGGTTAAGTACCACCGCCAAGCCTTTAGAGCTAACATCTCATAAAGGGTGATACCTGACCATCTCCACAGGGGTAGGCCTACGAAGGGGGGGGCGCTAAAACTAAAACCCACGGAGTAATGATCGGACCGTCAGAGCAACAGTTGGGCACCAGGCACTCTTATATTTTTGGTATTAGACCTCCTTTTATGCATATTTCATTTGGTCAGAGATCTCTGATTTATGAGGCTTCTAACATTTATAATTATCTCCCCCCAAGCCTGGGGGAAAAGATGGCGGCAAGTAAAGAGCTACGTTAAAGAGCTCTGTTGGGCCTTCTCTAATTAAGTTCCTTAATTGTCAGATAATATGAAAAAAACACTTCGGCTCATCTCTCTCATCAAACAAAAGGCTTTCTGAAGAAAGAGCAGTTGAAGAGGAAGAAAATCTCTTCTTCTTCAGACCTTGATATGCCAACTCGCAATGGCCTACTAGACGCCTATCTAACTGATTCATCTGATCCTGGGAAAGTGCAGCTGTTCGGTGCAAGAAGCTCAGTTGGAGCTTCAATATGTACTGACCCAGTGACAGAAGAAGAAACTGTGATAGTGAATCCTGAACTACGAGAGTCTTTTAAGCAAAACAACTTACTCAATATGCTTGTACTGGTTATGGCAGCTCCAGCAGGTAACATGTGGAGACATCAGTTATCTACCGACGGGTCAACTTCTGGATATACGGCTGCATCAACTTCCAGGTCTAGCTTTGAAAATGGCAAGCCACAGCAAGTGGCAATGTTTTGTGTGAACCAGCCGATTCTTTTGAATTTACCTTCTGCTTCTCTGCCGACCTAGGTCGAATTTAAGAACCTAAAGGAGGCGTCTTCTTCCTTCACATAGTTATTTCAGTTTTTGTCAGTATTCAATAGGAAGCGAGATTTGTTCATTTCATGTTCGGACAACTTGGACAATGAGATAAAAAATGTGAAAATGGAACTGACACAAGTCCAGGAAGCTCAAAAAGAGACACAAAATTTAATGTGTGTTACTAAGCAAAAGACACTAACAAATAAAGCTTTATCAACGTCTAATTTAAATGCTATACTTGCTCTTCAAAGAAAGATAGAATCTATGGAGATCACTATGCGCTATAAAAATCTGAGGTTGGTGGGAATTCCTAACTCTTATGACAAGGCATTTGGATCTATAAGAGACTTATTGAAGGATTTCTTCCATTTTAAAACTGCCAGAGACCAGCTTATCCTTTGTCACTAGAGTTTTCCAGGCCCCCCATGAGAAAACAATATACCTCCGACCAGCAAACATCCCTACTACAAGATGTAAGTTTCAATTTACTTTCCCCCGATTCTGCAGCTGTTTTTAATCAGGCTGCTAAGGTGGACAATGTCTTTAAATATACCTCAGGTCCTAGAAGCACTATCATCTTCTCCCTTGCTTTCGATACTGACAGAGATCTCATTTTAAATACAGCCAGGAAAAAGGGTGCTTTACACTATAAGGATGTTATCTACCATATCTTTCCAGATATAGCTCCAGTTACGCTTCAACGTTGAAAACAATTCCTCTGATATACATGACATAAAAGAAAATGGTGCCAACTTTAAAGTGTTGTACCCTGCTAAATCTTTTCTCGTGTGTGCTGAGGACACCAGGTTATTTTTTGAACCTGAACAGTTGAAGAAATATATTTTGGAGAAAACAATACAAAAAAAAAGAAGAGGAGCAACTAAGGTTGGACATAATGGAATAAAATATGCCTCCTTTGGACGATTAAAGGATGAATTTAAGAGTACCAATATAACTAGAACTATAGGTTTATATTGAAGGCTCTTTCAGGGGGATCTACTAATCTATTTTGCTTTAACACTGCAAGCTTGTGGCCTATACTTGCCCTTGTTTTTCTTTGCTTCTGGAATATGACTGATAAGTTGGAAGCCTGCCATTTAAGAATTCTCAATATTTATTTACATAATCTTTAAATTTGTAGTCAGTAGGTCTTTAACTTGATATCATCTTTCCTTCCTCCTCTTGTGGACTTTATCTATAAGTTATGGCTAAGCTTTATTTTAATATTGATTGTGAGAAAGTAACAGTCAATGTTATGTAACACTGTTAAAGTTTAATTATTATGTAACAATTTAAGATCTTTAATATAATAAAAATATTTAATTATCTCCCCTCTGAAGTTACTGACTGTAAAACAATGTCATCATTTAAGCATACACTTTTTGCTCATTTTAAATCGCTGTCAGTTTGTGACTGTTTTTAATAAATAATTTTTTTGTATTTGTTGTACATTTTTGTTTAATGTTTGTTAAATGTACCTGCTTGCTTGTGAAAATGGGCAATTATTTGCTCACAAAATTTACCAGTATAATAAATAAAATGAAAAAAAAACATTAAGTAAAAATGAAGTCACCTCATACTTCATGCAGGTCCTAAATGACTATGGCCCAGATATTCAGAAATGCACCAAAGCCCAGCACAAGTCCAGTGCAGTGCAAATCCAATGTGCCATGGTACAACAGGAGCCAGATTCAGAGGTGGAGCAGGCTGAATTGCACCAGCGCAGCCCGACTGAATATGGCAGAGTTGCCCATGGCACAAAAGAGTTGCGCCATGGTGCAAAAAGAAATGCTCCAGTGCAACTGTTGGAACAGAGCAGCAGAACAACAGAGGGGGGGCATGGTACAGAGTACAGGCCCAGGGACAGAGCCAGGGAAGCACAGTGACAGGCCACAGGAGGCCGCCACCAGCAGGGCACAGCAGGGCACCCACAGGCACCCAGACACCTGACCCCAGAACACAACAGTGGCAGAGAAAGCAGGAAACAGGAGGTGCCAACTGCCAGTGGAGGGCCACCAAGGAAGCCCCCCTCACAGGTCGCTGGCCGTGCACCCCCCACCCAGACCATAGCAGGCCACACCCAGGACCATGCAGCCAAGCACACACACACCACACAGACACACAGGAAGCCCACACAGTAGGCACGGACTGCACCAAGTGGCAGGTAGCATGGCAGACCACATGGGACAGGCCATACAATGCCAAGCAGGGGCCCCAACACAGTGTGCGGATGGCACCTGACCAAGGACCATGGCTGTGTGCCACCACCACACACGCAACCACAACACACCCCAACAGCTGGCCCATGGGCACCCCAAGGCACAGCCACTGACCCAGAGGATGGACACCACCACAGTGGGACACACCACAGCACACAGCAGTGAACCACAGAAACACAACACATGCCCCTGCACATGCACACCACATGGACAGACACTGGGCCACTGCAGCATGGCTCCTCATGCCACCTGCAAAGCAGACACAGACACAGGCAGGTAAGTCAGAAAATATATATTTAAAGGAACTATTTACAAGAACCAGGGGCTGGGAAAGGGTAGGTAAGGTGAGGGAAGGGGACACAGAACAGGGACTGTACAGTGGGGGGGGGGCCTGAAGGGGGAGATAGAGCAGGGGAAACAGGGGTAAACAGGGGCTGAACTAACAGAAGCCCCATCCAGCCACCCTGGTGAGCTGCTGCTGCCTCCACTCTACCAACAGCATCTGCCAGACCTGGACGCCTGCCTCCAGCATCATGGAAGCCACCGGAAGGGTTTGGTGCAGCAGTCTTGACAGCATCGAGCGAGGTGGTCTTTGCTGCCAGACACCTATAACAAGGGACAGGACAGGTGATCAGTGCAATGTCCCAAGGAACCATGCCCACCCACTGTGGGCAGTGGGAACACACCACTGGAGGGCCTGTAATGGCCACTTGCAGGGGGGGGTGGGCCAATGCCAGCCAACAACTCGGCACACCCCTACATTGCACAGAGGTGGTCCCTGCTGCACAATGGCCACACGACTGTGCAATGACAGTCACATGGCACAGTGCACTGGCAGAACCACAGCAACAACAGTGGCAGCCAGGTGCATGCCCACCCCACCACCAACAGCTGGTACATGTATCCAATGGATGCGCCACTGTGGCTTGCACCATGCATAGTACGACACACAGCTGCCATGGCACATTGCACAGGTGGCCATGCCTGCACCCACTCCCCTCACCTGCCCCCATGCACAGTGCGAAGGACCATGACAGTGCCTACCTGCCCTCTGGGGCCCTGCTGGTGCTGGTCCCACTCCGGCATGTCCCACTGCAGCCTGCTGTGCTGCTGGAGCAGCCTGGGCCCTCCGACAGTCCTCAGATCCTGGGAATGGAAAGAAGACAGGTGCACATCAGGAACCTACCACAGCAGCTGCCCCCCACCCCCACCAATGTGCACAGGGTGTGCCCCTGCCCAACACGTCTCGAATGGCTGCACGGTTGCATTGCATTGCAATGCAAGCGGAAGCTGGCAATGCCACTCAACGATGTGCACGATGACAGTGTACTCCTCTGCAGGGCATGGCAGGCAGCCAAGCCAACACCACAGTACAGCACCAGGGCAGACATGCAACATGGGATGACTTACCTGGCTGTGGCATGGCCCCTCACCTGGTGCATACCTGTGACCTCCTCAGATGCTCTGGATCCTGCCACATGAGGTCCCTATAATGGTGGCAATACTGTTCCCCAGTCCTGGGTACCCCTGTCCTGTGCTGCAGGCTTGTGGCGATGTCCTGCCACATGGTGCCCCTGGCCTGCTGCAGGGGCACCTGCCCAAAGACACTAGGTTGGCCACCTCAATAGGTAACCAGTTCTGAGCCCTCCTTTGTCATGCCTGCGCCATGTTCAGCTAACTTCATTCGGTGGTAAACATGGCAGCCGGGGCGATAAAAAGTCCACACCATGTGCCCGCTGCGCGATGCATGGTAGCATGTGCAGTGCATGCACATCATGCAGTGCCAGAGATGCAAGGAATGGGCGTGGCTACATGGGGTCACAAGGTCAGTGGTCTGACCCAGGGGTCAGGGGTCGACCATCATTGTGCTTGTGCATGATAGGGCAAGGAACCCCATGCGTGGCCATACATGTAGCTAGCCCATGCACAACATGCTCAGTGCCACTGCATCATGCTGTCCATGCACGACGGTTGATTGCCACCATGATGCCATGATGCGCATGCGCACTGTGGGCCTGCGTACCGTGCATGCATGTGCATTGCGCCATCGTGACTTGCTCCAGCACAATCCTATTGTGCACGGCGCAATATCACGATATTCAGACACTACATGCAAATGAGCTCATCAGCCAATGTGTGGTGCAGTGGGGTGCATTAGCATGTCATTACTGTTGCACCCAACCTCATTTGCATGCGTTGCACCTACTAAGCGTCACGGAGCAGCACAGGCCATGGATCGGTATTGCAACCTTGATAGGTAAGTTGTGCATACTGGTGCCATGCATCTGATCCATGCCACATACCAACCCCTGGGTGTATGGGTGCATGTGGGTGTGTGTGTGTGTGCATGTGTGTTGCTGTGTGTGGTTGTGTGCCACTGACTCCCCTACCCCTGTTTCCCACCTCTGTGCCCGCTGCCATGCATGCCCCTGCATGTGTGCTGTACCTGTTTGTGTGGCCCTTGCACGTGTACCACACCACCTACCTGTGTGCTTTTATAGTGCTCCTGTGCGATGATGTCCCGGTGGCATTGCACCTGCTGGAGCAGAAAGGGGTCCCTCCACCCAAGGGGTGGCTGTCCACCACCCTCCAGCCCATTGCCTCCATCGTCCCCACTGCTGTTGCCCTCATCAGCCTTGACAGCTATCCCATGGTCAATGGCCATGTTGTGCAGTATGCAGCAGGCCAGGAATAGGCCACAGGCTTTCGAGGGGCTGTAATGTAGGGCACTGCCTGACCTGTCTAGGCAATGGAACCAAGCTTTCAGAATGCCAAAGACACGCTCAATGATGTTGCGCATGCTGGCATGTACCTTGTTGTAACGTTCCTCTGCTGGGGAAGAAAGGCGCCGGTAGGGGGTGAGCAGCCAGGGCCTCAGTGGATACACACTGTCATCTGTGTAGAGACTGACATGATTAGCCCTTTGCTATTCTCTGCTGTGCCCCTTGCCTGTCTCTGGCGTCCACACCACCAAGCACACCCTGCCCACCCCCATCCCCAGGTCTGCTCTTCCCATCACCCCTTGTCTGTGCCATACTCACCCACTAGGTGGCCCGTGGCGATGTCCCCACATTCAAACCTGTGGCACAGCGCAGAGCTGTGCCAGATGAATGTGTCATGTGCACTTCCAGGGTGTGTAGCACAGACACAGGTGATGCACCCCGTGGCATCGCACACCACCTAGCAGTTGACACTCGGGCTCCCCTTCCGATTGATGTATACCATGCCCTCAGGGACAGGTGGCATGTGGATGGCCACATGGGTGCAGTCAATGGCCCCAATCTTGCCAGGCATACGTACCACCCTACAAAAGTCCTGCGTGGTTTCCGTACACTCCACCTGTGTGCTGTGGAAATGGATGAATTCCGAAGCATGCGGCAGCAGGGCATTGAGGAACTGTGTGAGGGGGTGGGACACGGCTGACTGGGTGATGTCTGTGGTGTCCCCTGTTGGTCTCTGAAAGGTGCCTGTGGTAAGCAAGCATGTGACGGTGGTCACCTTTGTCTCCACGGACACGGCGTGGCTCCATCTGGTGAGTGCCTGCATCTCCTCACTGCATTGATTGCAGAGCTGCCTCATGGTCTCAGTGTCACTGTAGTTCTCAAAGGTGATGTGGGCACAGTACCACCTGTGTCGGGCATACCACTGATGGGCCCTTCCTTGGTCATGTTGCTGTTCCTCCTGCCCCCTTATACCTCTCATTATGGCCTCGATCATGAAGAGTGCACTGTCCATGGCCCTTGCTGTCCACTGTCCCCCTGGGCAGTTGGCTGCTGGCTGTGTGCCACCCTGGTGCACTGCTTCTCTGTGTGTGTGTCTCTCTCTCTGCCCTGCTCTCCCACTCCAATACCACCTCTGTCTCTCTCCCTCTGTGTGTGGGCTTTGGTCTGTCTGTCTGTCTGTCTGCCTCTCTCTCTCTCTCTGTCTCTCTTGCTCACTCCCTCTCCCTCTCACTCACACCCCTGGCACAAGTGTTGTCTGTGTGTTTGCGCCCTGTATTTATAGGAACAAGTCTGCTCAGAGCAACTTCGATTTGCTCCACACTTGCACCATGGATTCACGGTTGAATATGCCACTGCGCTGGATATTCATGGGCACGCCCCCTGCTCTTGCATGTGCATTCATTATCGTTGTGCATTGGCTCAATGGATTTTGTGCTGTGCACTGGCTTCCGCTGAATATGGTTCCCTGGTGCAATACCTCAGTTGCGCCAGGTGCAACTGCTCTGAATATCTGGGCCTATATCTAAAACTCTGCTGTCTCAAAAACTAAGGAAATTCATTGCAAAAACACCACATTAATGCAGATTAGGGTTGCTACTGCACAAAATCTGTACAGCATGGCTCCAGATGTGTAGCTTGGACTTGGGTTATGAGGGTATGGGATGGGGAGGGGATGGTGATTAGGGTTGTTATTTGTAAATGCTGAATACTGTTGAACTAGATATAAACCTTGACAAAAAAAATTGCTTTATTCGCATTGTCCTTTTAAAACATGAATTTAGTTTGCCAGCGTTTATTCCTGTCTCTGACGCCAATTCATTTTTGACATTCATTTTGGTTTCATGTTTGTTCCATTCCTCCAGTAAAGGCACATGGATTCACTGAGCTGGATTTTCAGATGGCTCAGATCGCCTCAAGCCCTGGGTGTGCTGATGATATGGTGCACTGGGCTTGCAGCAATCTAACGGGACTTCTTGTCCTGTGTGGCAATTGCTGCAAGTTAGACCAACTTTATGTGATCTAGCTGGTGGCAACGCCGGGGTCCATTTTTACCAAGCCTGCACCGGATATTTGGCACAAACTGCTGTAAATTGTGGAAACTGTCACAGCTGTACACAAGTTTGTAAAATCGGGTACAGTTGCGTCAATTGGGACTAGCACAGGTGTGCCAATTTAAAAATCCGGCCCACAGTATTTGCATGCAGAACCTTTATTTACATTTATTTGGAAAGAATTCATTTAAAAAACTCAACCAATGGGGGGAAAAAAGAAAGTTGTGACACTGCAGTAGTGCACAGCACAACCATGTCTGTACTTGGATCAGGATCAGGATTCAGTACTCGCATTTTGTAGGTATGCAGGGCCAGCAGTAAAAAAAAATATATGAAAGTGACTGTACCAGCATGTAATGACAGAAATGCTTAACAACGAAACATACAGGTGATATGGGCATACTGTGTTGCAGCTCTTTATAGGAGGCAGTCAGAGTGGGCTTTTTAAGTATGCCAGAGAGTTCAAATCCCCACTTGCAGTCTTCGCTGTGTGAACAAAGCTTTTGAAAGCTAGTAACCAGCCATATTGCATGTTGTTATTTAGTGCAGTTGTGCGTGGGTGTGACAGGGTTAAATAAGGCTCTATCCCATTTGTTATGCAGAAAGGGTTAAAAGCAAGGATCTGTACTGTTCTGTCCTCTCCTTTTCTGTCTTTTGTCTGTCTGGTTGCACAACCAAATGTTCTTGTGAGACCTAGGAACTGATCACTCTGACGGTCTCTCAATTCTCCACCTCTCGCTATTTCTCTGCCTTCACTTGCTGTTTCTGTCTTTTCTTCCCCCTTGCATATCTATGGTTATAAAATATATGTGAATCTTTGTGTGACACTGTAAGTGATACTGGGATCCCTTTGCTTGAAACTGTATATAGTTATACTGATGAAATGATTTCAGAGAGCTATTTGGAACTCAAGGGGTTAACCTTGAGATATAGCACAAACTTTTGCAGAGCTGTCAACAGGAGATCAGTCCTAGGACACCATGTTCTATTCCTGTAAGGAAATTGACAAAGTTCCTAACATTTTATGAGAAACAGGATGTCTGTTAACGAGCTGAGGTTGCAGAGGTTAATTACCAGGCAGACTTACTATAAAAAGAGCAGCAATCTTTTGCTGGGGAGAGACTGAAACTTGGAATTAAAGATACCCTCAGATGAAGGACTTTGTTTTCTCTGTTTGTATTACCTTTGTAAATAGCTATATTGAACAATTTTTTAATTTATTTTACTGTTATTGGGCCAGATATTCAGAAATGCGGCAAAGGCTGGCGCAACTCCGGTGCAGCACAACACAACTGTGCCATGGTGCAGTGAGTGCGATATTCAGTGGTTGTGCATGGTGACATGCACCAGTGCAACACAGCTGAATATCACATGGATGTGCTATGGCGCAGCCAGAGGTGCGCCAGGGAGCAACCCGACCTGTGCCATAGTGCAACCAGAGATGTGCAAGGGAGCAAAGGAAGATGCACCAAGGCACTGAAGGACCAGCCCCAGGCACAGCTGGGAGTAAAGCAGCGGGGGAGGGACAGCGCAGGGAGGCAGTGGAACCCGGCTGGGAACAGTGGCAGGGAGGCACAGCTATGGGCCACAAGTGACCACCATCCGCAGAGTGCAGACAGGCAGCCAGCCCCCCCCAGCACCAGGGCAGTGGACGAAGGGAACAGGCAGCACCAATGGCTAAGGGTGAGCTGCCACCAGCCCCCCCACAGGACAGCATGCCCCCACCCACCCAGACCATGGCAAGCCATACCCTGGCACACGGTGCCCAACACACATGCCACACATCCCGTACAGCCAGCCCATGGCCACCCCAAGGCACAGCCACTGACCGAGGGGCAGGACACCACCACCATGCACAGCCCACACAATGACACAGGCACACCACACAGACACCACCACACCACTGCAGCACGGCTCCACTCGCCAGCTGCGAAGCAGACACGGACACAGGCGGGTAAGCATGAAAAAATGTATTACAGAACTATGTACAATAAAACCAGAGGGATAGGGTAGGAGAGTGAGGGATGGGGACAGGGGACAGGGACTGTACAGTGGGACGGGGGAAGGTAGGGGAAGGGAAGACAGGGGTAAGAAGGATGTGCGGGGCCTGTTACGGGCGGCCACAGCCTGCAGCTGCCTGGTGCCTCCATCTCTGCCTGTCACACAGCACCATCCTACTCGTCTGTTGTGCCACTTCCAACATGGTGGAGATGATTAAAATGATCTGCTGCAGGAGCCAGCAGTACAGCGGCAGCTGCGATCTCCTTTGGATGCCTATGACAAAGAAATGGACAGGTGATCAGTGCAATTCCATAGAAACCATGCCCTCCTACTGTACACAGCAGTCAGTGGGAACACATGACCCTGGAGTGGCGCCCCGGCCACCCAGAGTGGGTGAGCCAATGCCTGCTGACAACACAGCATGCCGCAACAATGCACAGTGGTGGACACTGCCACCCAAGGGCCACCAGATTGTTCAGTGGCAGGCAGGTGGCACAATGCTTCAGCAACACCACAGCAGCACCGATGGCAGCCAGACACACACCCATCCCACCAACAGCTGCCACATGTGTGCAATGGCCACCCCATGGTGTGCTGCACACAGCTGACATGGCACATGGCACAAGTGGCCATGGCCACACCCCCACCCCTGCTGACCACCCAGTAAGGAGTAGAGGAACAGAACAGTGCCTACCTGCCCGCTGCGGCGCTGCATGCAATGGTCCCGCAGCCACTCCCCCTCCTCCACTTGGGCCAGCTCCCCCAGCCGGTTGTCCTGCAGTGCCCTGCTGCGGCCTGCCAGGCACCCCTGCCTCCCTGGCACTGCACCGATCCTCAGGTCCTAGGAAAGGAACATAGACAGGCACACATCAGAACACAGCCACAGCATGAGCCCACCGCCCCCACCCCTATGCACAGTGTGCACCCCAGCCGGGCATGACCCGCAGGGCAGTGGTGCAGTGCACCCAGTGTCCGGCAATGCCACACCACAGGGCACATGCTGACAGTGCCCCCCCAAGGGCATGGCAGGCAGCCCAGCCAACACCATGGTACGGCGGTTGAGCACAGAAGCAGCATGTGCCAACTTACCTGGC
This sequence comes from Neoceratodus forsteri, assembly GCA_016271365.2. Taxonomy (NCBI): domain Eukaryota; kingdom Metazoa; phylum Chordata; order Ceratodontiformes; family Ceratodontidae; genus Neoceratodus; species Neoceratodus forsteri. Next base: position 1,819,170,990 of record CM057449.1, on the reverse strand, counting down.
CATGGCATGGCCCCCCTGTGGACACATGCCTGCAGTGCCCTCAGCCTCTCAGGGTCCCTCTGCATAAGGCCGCCATACTGGTGGTGGCACTGCTTTCCAGTGCGTTGCACCCCAGTGGCCTGGACCAAGCCAGCAGCAATGGCCTTTCAGACATCTGTTCTGGCCTGCTGCAGGGGCTGCTGCCCAAACAGACCTGCTACATGTGGCTCAACCTGCCACCAGGTTCACCAGCTCCACTTGGCTCCAGTTGCGAGCATGTCGCACTCCTCGCTGCACCATGCTGCTGATATGATTGCCGAGTCAAAATGGTTCCCAGTAGTGCATGTGCACAACATGTGTGAGACACACACCTCATGGATAGTTGCATGGCGTTTGCCAATTGCACATTACCGTGGATGCACAGCATAGGCGTGGCCCACCTGGCACGTGGAGCAGGAGCCCCAAGGGGGCATAGGGTCAGAGCAGGGTAAACCCACGCAATGTGCACATGAGCGCTATAGGGCCCATATTGCATAGTGCACAATAGGCCCTGTAGTGCCTGAGCGCCATGGGCCCTATAGCGTGCCATGCACCATGGGCCCAATAGCGCCTGAGCGCCATAGGGTCCATGGTGCATTAGGCACAATGGCCCCTATAGCGCTCCTAGCACACAGTGAGCAATAGGCGGGAGCACAAGCCACGATGCATGCGTATTGTGGGCAGCGCACTGCGCATGTCACGGCATTGCACCACGACATGCGCCGGAGCAATTCCATTGTGCAAGGAACAAGTGCAGGATATTCAGCCGTCACATGCAAATGAGCTCATCAGCCCATGTGTGGTGTACTGGGGATAATAGCATGTCATTACCGTTGCGCAACAGCAGATATTTCTCCACCTACCTGATTGCACCAAAGTGCTCCTGTGCAATCGTGTCCCAGTGCTGGCGTGCCATCCTGAAGAGCCGGGGATCCCTCTGCCCGGGGACTGCCCACCCCAGCCCATTGCCCCATCATCCCCACTGCTGTCCCCCTCTTCAGCCTCAACAGCTATCCCACAGTCAATGGCCATGTTGTGCAGCATGCAGCAGGCCAGGAATAGGCCACAGGCCTTCAAGGGGCTGTACTGTAGGGCACCGCCAGACCTGTCTAGGCAATGGAAATGTGCCTTCAACATCCTGAACACACGCTCAATGATGTTCCACGTGCTGGCATGTGCCTCATTGTACTGGTCCTCTGCTGGGAATGACGGGTGCCAGTAAGGGGTGTGCAGCCAGGGCCTCAGTGGATAGCCACTGTCACCTATGTGGACAAATATATGGTTAGCCTGGTGTCCTCTGTCACTGTGCCCCTTGCCCATTCCTGGTGCTCCCACTGGTGCACCTGCCCTGCCTGCCCCCTTCCCATGCCCTGCTGTATCCAGCCACCCATGGTCATCCCATACTCACCCACTAGGTGGCCTGTGGGGATCTCCCCATTCTTGAACCTGTGGCACAGTGCTGAGCTGTACCAGATGAATGAACCATGTGCGCTCCCAGGTATGTGGCACAGACATTGGTTATGCACCCTCTGGCATCACACACCACCTGGCAGTTGACACTGGGGTAGCCCTTCCTGTTCACATACAGTATGCTACCCCCTCTGGGATGCCCACATGGGTGCAGTCAATGGCCCCTAGCATGCCAGGCATCCATGCTACCCTGTGGAACTCCTGCATGGTTGTTGTATGCTCTGCCTGTGTACTGGGGAAATGGATGTAGTCCGCAGCATGTGGCAGCAGGGCATTGAGGAACTGTGTGAGGAGCCGTGACATGGCTGACTGGGTTATGCCTGTGGTGTCCCCTGTTGGACTCTGGAAGGTGCCCGTGGTGAGCAGGCACATGACGACTGTCACAACGACTGTCACTTTCATCTCCACTGTCAGGGCATGGCTCTGTCTAGTGGGTGCCTGCATCTCCTCACTACACAGCTCACAGAGCTGCCTCAGAATCACCCGGTTCAGGCGATACCGGCCCACGATCTCTGTATCAGTGTGGGTCTCAAAGCTGATGCGGGGCCGGTACCGCCTGTTCCGGGTGTACTGCTGATGGGCCCTTCCAGGGCCACATCGCTCTGCCTCCTGCCTCCTCACACCCCTCATTACGGCCTCCATCTGGAAGACTGCACTGGCCATGGCCTCTGTTGTCCTATCTCCCCTTGGGCGTCTGGCTCCAGTGGACTGCTTGCCACCGTGGGGAAGTGCCTGTCACTCTGCTGGGCTCCCTCTTGCAACTCCTGCCCCTGGCATGTAGTTGCCTGCCACCTCTGTCCCACACCCCTGTGGATGCCTGTGTCGCTCCCTCCAGGGTCTGGTGGCTCTTTCTCTCTCACTCTCACTCTGTCTGTCTCCCTGTCTCTCAATCTCTCTCTCTCTCCCTCCCTGCCTGTCTCCCTCTGTCTGCCTTTGTGTCTCTCTCTGTCTCACTCCCCTCTGGTGCAACTACTGTCCCCCTGCTTGCTCCCTGTTTTTATAGGCTCAAGTCTGCTCAGAGCATCTGGCCATTGCTCCACACTTGCGCCATGGGTCAGGGTTTGAATATCGCACTGTGCCGCATATTCATGGGGACGCCCCCTGCCCTTGCGCATGCATTCATTACAGTTGCGCACTGGCACACTGCTACTTGCGCTGCACAATGGCTACCGCTGAATATTGCTCCATGGCGCATTTCCGCAGTTGCGCATGGAATAGCCAGGCCATTGATAATAATAAAACGCTGCTTGTGAATTTTATAACTGCTCCTGATTTTCCTGTGCTTCCTGACCTGTGCCTCGAAGACAGCAGGTCGATGGAGATCTGTGAGCTGGTTTTCCCATTCATAAGTTGTACACAGAACTGAGTAGCATACCAGTCAGTGAACTGTTGTGTCAGTTCATCTTTAAAGCAGCAGTGCATCATAGCAGTGAAAATTTTGACCTACACTTTTTTATTCTAGTTCAGATTGCTCCTTATCCCCTAACTTGTGTAATATCCTTCTGTCCCCATTTTGAGTCTGCTTCATTCCTTTTTTCACATTTAAAATAATATAAGGAATGTTCCCTCTAGGTTTTCATCAGTGTTCTTAACTGATGTTGTACACCTATTGTCCCATGAGGTCAGTGAGTACTGTCTGCTGCATGCCAGTTAATTTTGTTCACAAGAAAAGTGATGTTAAACAATGGGTGTTCAAAAACATCTCCAATGCAGGTAACTACTGGCTGATCTCTATCCTCCCCCCAAAGCCCTAGAAAGAATTATTTATGACCGACTGACCGAACATCTCACTAAATACAACCTACTCTGCTAGCAGCAGCATGGTTTTCACCAGGGCCACAGCACCACCTCTGCGTTGCTGGAGTTCACTACCCCCCTGCACTCTGCACTCGACAAAGGCCATCTTGCAGGGCCAGTCTTCGTGGACTTGTCAAAGGCATTTGACACAGTCAGCCATTCCCTCCTCCTATCTGCACTAACCAACACTGGTCTCTCCCCTGAAGCCACTAGATGATTCACCAGTTACCTCTCAGGTAGAACTCAACAAGTAAAGATAGGCACTGCTCTCTCCTCATCCCTCCATGTCAGGTCTGGGGTCCCACAGGGTTCTATCCTCGGGCCCCTCCTCTTTAGCATATTCCTCAACACCCTCCCCATTGCTTGCTCTGGGCATCTGGTTCTCTACGCAGACGATGCCGTACTGTTCACTTCCCACTCAGACCCCCAACAACTCCAACTCCATCTACAAAAGGCCTTCTCCAAAGCGGAGTCCTGGTTCACAGAACACTGACTCGTCCTAAACTACAAAAAAACAAAGGTGATGCTTTTTGCTAACCCCCAGAATCAACATAAGGACCACACCCTCAGCATCCTCAATTCCAAGTCTCAACCTGTTGACCATGCTACATCCTTCAAGTACCTTGGAATTCACTTGGACCCTGCCCTTAACTCCCACACTCACATATATCACCTCTGCACTGCTATAAATACCACGATCGGCTTACTACACTGGGCCAAACACTACCTCATCCCCGAAGCCCTCCATCTCGCTGTCTCCTCCTCCATCCTTGCCCTCATCGACTATGGGATCCTCATCTATGGTGTGGCTGATACCACATCCCTCCAGAGAGTTAGAGTAACCCTCAACAAGACCTGCTGCCTTATACTAAGCTGTGACTGCTACACTCACACATGCTCCCTCTACCAGCAGTCCAGCTGGCTCAGCTTCGACAACAGACAAATACCACACCTGCCTCATGGCCAAAAGGATTGCCACTGGGCTATCACCCCCCAGATCTTGCTCCCCTCCTGACATCTGCTCTCCAAACAAAAATCACCGCAACTCTGTTAAATCCCCATTTCTCGTCCCTCGCCGCCAAACGTCACTAGGTCAGTGAACTTTTGCTTACCGAGCCCCACTCTGGATGAACTCCACCCCACACCCCATTATGTCCAAACCCAAACTGGGCCTCTTCAAAACCCTCCTCAAAGGCCACCTCCAGATCATCAATGACTGTGACTGTCCTTAACCCCCTTGACCCAAGACTCTCTTCCTGCTCCCTCACACTAGCCGCAGCTCTATTTTACTAATTAAGAGCAACCTTTGCTCTCAAAGTTCCTGTTGAACTTGAGACTGTCAGGTCTATGCCCTGGCTACGACTTACCCAGTCCCAATGTTTATCTACTGCAAAACTGCACTGTATATACTGCAAAACATTTGTACCCAACCTGTATATGTTGACCTAACTGTTGTACTTGACTCTGTCAGACCTGTATCCTGACTGTGACTGTCTTTTGTACCCATCCTTATCTATCGTACAATATTATGTACCCAAACTGTATATGTTGGCCTAACTATTGTCTACTTGTCTACTGATGTAGTGCCTTTGGAAATGAGTCTCTGACTCAAAGGTTGTAAACCCGAAATATTCAATAAATAAATAAAAAAGAATACTGATAAAAACCTTGTCCCAGGCATATTTAAAGGAGCGCTCCTTTCATTTATTTTATTTATTTATTGAACATATCAGAATTATAAACCTTTGAGTCAGAGACTCCTTTGCAAAGGCTCCACGTCAAAATACAAGTTAACTGTACAATACAAATTAAAAGAACAAGTGGACACATGAGGTATGGAGCTGGGTACAAGATCTGCAGAGGATAGACAACTATACCCTTCATCACGACAAGCAGATAAGCAACAAACCGTATATTACATTAGGATAGTACAATAAGTAACATAGAGCAACAATATATTTGAGAACACTCAGGAGCAGGTACAAGTCTATAATTTTAGAGATGAAGGGTACCATTCAGGAGGCAGATACAGACACAGTGTTTTACAGATGGGGGAGAAGGTATGGAGGAGGAAGGGAGAAGGGTGGTGGGGGGTGCCATCAAAAAAGACTTTGTCTGTGAAACCTAGTAGGGGAAAAAGTAGATGATGTAAGGAGAGCAGGGTGAGGGGAGGAAGGTTATAAGCAATCGCAGACACAAGAGGAGAGGAGTAGCTCTCTAAGTTTGGATTTGAAGGAGCCTAGTTTCAATTCCGAGGAGATAGCTACAGATAGGTCATTCATCCAGAGTGAGGCCCTAGAGTAGAATGCACATTTCCCCAAGGACATCCTACAGTGAGGGACTAGGAGCGGATCTTTTGTAGAGCTTCTGGTGGATCTAGCTTCAGGGGCATGCTGGATTAGATCACAGAGCCCCATAGGGAAGAGACCTGTTGAGATTTTCTTGGCTATAAGGCAGGTTTGGTAATTTAGTCGAATCTCAAAGTTTAGCCAGTTTGTTAGCTTGTAGAGATCACAAGTGTGGGTCCACCTATCACACCCAAAGACTAGCTGGTAGGCTTTGTTTAATGCTACCTTGATACGACTGATAGCAGTGTTATCAGCTGCACCATAGAAAGTAATCCTGTATTCAACCAAGGGAAAGGACTGAGGATGATACAGCCAGGTGGAGGGCTGCAGGAGGCATACAATGTTTGTGCCTGTGCAGCAGGCCAATTCTTGAGTTAACAGACTTGGTTAGAAGATGGATATGATCGTGGTAGGTAAGATGGGAGTCTAGGGTGATATCCAGATATTTAAAGGATTTTACCAGCTCAAGTGCGGCAGTTTCGTAGTTAAGAATACGAAGAGGAAAGTCTTTTTGTTTGTTTTGGTGATGGATGAAGATCATAGCCTTGTTTTTTTTATAGTTAAGCACGAGTTTGTGCTCAGTGAACCAGGCTTCTGCTTCGGAAAAGAAGCTCTGTAGGTCAGTTTGGAGGGTGAGGGAGTTTGGGTGGCTACTGTAAATAATTGCATCATCTGCATAAAGAAGAAGGCAACCTGTACAGGCTGAGGGAAGTGTGTTCAGGAAGAGACTAAACAGGAATGGACCTAAAATGGATCCCTGAGGGACCCTGGAGAGAACAGGCAGCCTGGAGGACAGGGTAGAATTAATTTTAACTTGCTGGCACCTTGCAGTTAGGTAGTTCTCAAACCAAGAGGTGGATTCCTGCGAAGCCCAATGAGTGGCAGGGTCTTGAGGAGGAGGAGGGTGTGATTAACTGTATCGAATGCCTTAGTTAGGTCAATATAGACTGCCCCAACTAAGTGTCCGCGATCAAGAGCTTTGTGAATAAATGAAGTATGTTCCAGCAGGGCAGTGCTGGTACTGTGGACCTTTCTAAAACCATGTTGTTTATGGGAGAATAGGTTATACTTTGACAGGTAATCAGTTAGCTGTTCAACAGCTATTTTTCAAGGGCCTTAGATAAGGGGGGGGGATGGAGATTGGGCGGTAATTGCCCGGGGAGGTGTGGTCACCACCTTTCTGAATGGGTGTAATCATAGCGTGTTTTCAGAGTGTTGGAAACTGGCCTAGACAGAGGGAAGGTTGAGGATTTTGGTGAGGGGGGGCAAGGACAGCGTCAAGGGCGAGGTGAAGGAGCTTAAGGTTCAGGGTGTCACCACCATGCCAGGATTTGCCTAGCACTCTTGATAGGTAGGATCGGGCCTCATGGGTGGACATGATCCTGAAGCAGAAGGATGGATTTTCGGGGAGAGAGGAGAGTGTGCACGCAATCGGGGGGGGTCAAAGAAGTTGGAGGGAAGCACGCTACTAAGGTCCAAAAAGGCAGCATTAAAGGCATTAGCTATAATCTTGGGGTTCTGCGAGAGGAGCCATTGATGACAAGGTGGGGGGAGATGATTTACCACTGAGCTGCTTGATGTTATTCCACAACTTATGCCCTGAACTCCAGGAGGATGTGAGTGCCTCTGGATAGTGGGCTGCCTTGGCTTTACAGAGTTCCCAAATTCATTTATTTCTAGCTTCCCTGAAATGTTGCCTGTCAAGGAGGAGGCCTGATTCATGGACTTTTCAGCAGAGGTTATCCCTGTGTTGCTTGAGCTCCAGAAGGGCTTGAGTGATTCAGGGTGTAGTGTGGCCTTTAATGGTTTGTTTTGTGACAGGGGTGAAGAGGTCACATGCTGTGTTGAAAGTGGAGATAAAGTAAGCTAAGGCACTGTCAGTGGACTGTGCAGTATCAATAGGGGACCAATCACAATTCAAGAGATAGTCCCTAAATAAGCTAAGGGAACCTTTTTTCAGATGTCGGAAATAGAGTAGTTTGGGGGGTGGTTTTAGTGCCTTGGCAGACCATCAGTACAGCACAGGAGAATGGTCACTTAGGGCATCCGGAAGGACAGTGACCGTTGATATCAGTTAGGGGCGGCTGGTAAGGATTAGGTCCAAAAGGGTAGATGAGCCAGTTTTATGATTAAGTCTTGTAGGGGATGGGACAACTTGAGTGAGGTCCAAGACTGCTATGTTGTCCTTAAAGTGGGCTGCTGCAGGCGACAGCCAGTTGACATTGAAGTCACCTAGGGCAATGAGTTCACATTTAGGGGGAAATTGAGCTATGTAATTGGTTACTGCACTGAAGGCCAGTTTTTGGTTTCTGGGCGTAATGTAAACTGCCATGATATAAATCGACTTACCAGAGTTGCCCACTGGCAATTTAATTGTGAGTACCTGAGCACCATGGGGGAGCGGAGCGGATGGGACAAGAATGGCTTGTAGCGTTTTCCTTATAAAAAGAGCACAGCTACCTCCCCTTTTCCCAAGCCTGTCAATTCTGAATAGGGAGTAGCCCGCGATGGCCACAGCGGGCTACTCCCTACTTAGGGGTAAGCCAAGTTTCAGTCACAGTCAAGATATCGGGTTGGTGCTCGACCATCCAGCCTTGTAGAATGTCATGCTTTTTTAGGAGGCACAATTATTTATAGAAGCAATTTGGAGGCCATCCATCCTGTCCTTAGAGGAGGAGGTGGAAGGGGGAGGACCAGGGTTTGGGTGAATATTTCCAGATAGAAGTAAGAGAAGGAGTGTGTGCCAGAGAATTGCAATTTCAAGTAATCTGAGTTTAATAGAGGGGTAGCGGGGGTAGGGTTGGGGTTTGATTTTCACTACAGGGGTACGAAGTGACCTGATGTGGTGAGCTAGTTGGTCAGATAAGTGTAGGATGGTGTGGTGGGGGTTAGTGTTAGGCCAGAGAGGCTGGGAAGCAATTGGCGGGGGGCACTAATAGTTTCACTACAATGGGCTACTTTGGGTAAGGGGACAATGGGTCCTTTGGGGGAAGGATTGGAGTGAGGTGCAGGAGCTAGTAGGAGTAGCAGGCAGGTGGTTATCTGAAAGATCCAGGGTAGATCCATTTTATGAAGTCTGACTGGGGGATAGTGGGTGTGGAAGGGTGTGGTTCTGGTATCTGGTGGGGTACTAACAGAGCAGGGTAAGGACAGAAATAGGCAGGGTCAAGGTAGGGCACCTGGTTAGCGCAGTATAGGAATAGGTACCAACTATGTTGTACAAGATACAGGGTTCAAGACCATATTGGGGCCTAATTACACTGGTAGATCAGCAGATGGGATAGACAGCACTTGAAGGTTTCACAGACGATGATCTCACAGTAAAAAAAGAAATGCCTCAGGAACGAGGTACTACCCCTTTAAGAGAGAAAAAGAGAGAGAGAGAGAGAGAAACCTGAGAGAAGCAGGGCCGGGTCACTGGGAGAGAGAAAGTGTATTTAATAGAGGAAATAGATTGGGGTGGGACAAAAATCACCCAGAGAAAGAGCTGCAGTGACCCCAGCCCTTCACCCTGCGCAGAGAAAGAGCTGCAGTGACCCCAGCCCTTCACCCTGCACAGAGAAAGAGCTGCAGTGATCCCAGCTCTTCACCCTGCTTAAGGACTTCCCCCAAGGTAATGAAATAATAATAGGGACAGTCTGAGTGCACTGCTCAGTTGGAGAGGTAGTCTGTTAAGCTGACTCCAGGACCAGTAAAGCAACTTCAGTTTCAAATTGCACCATACCTTATTTCAAATGTGAAAAAATACTAAAGCAGACTCAAAATGGGGGAAGAATGGTATCATATAGGTCAGGAGATAAAGTGGCCATTTGGAATAGAATAAAAAAAGTATATGTCAAAATGTTCACCACTGTCATGCACTGCTGCTGTAAACAGTTTATTGATCGCTATATCCAGAGGCTGTAGCTGATCAGTACATGATGCAGGTACAAACACAGGATGATAAAGTTCGGCTTGAATGTTTGGATAACCTGCTCTGTAGTGTGGCCCCCTGAACTGTGACAGAGGACAAGAAGGGTGTGCTGCAAATCTGGTAGCCCATTCTTTTGCTTAATCGATTTAAAGAACAACTTTCTACTATAATAAAAAGATTAAAACCACTATATTTACAACAATTTTGTTTTAACGTTAATGTTTGTTTTAGTTTTTTTTTGTTTCTGTTTCACTTTCTACGTTTGCGCGTGCATATGCACAAAGCAAACATCTTGGGGCTGCTCCAGCAGTGTAGCAGCTGGGGAGGTGTGTGCTGTAGCAGCCAATGCAGTTGAGCCTACAGGAGGTATGCGAGTGAACACCCAGTGTTGACAAGGCTCCTGCTATTGCTGCTTTGCTGGCTGATGGGTGGAATCTTCTCATATATGAAAGGATGCAGCAACACTTATCACAATGCAGATGCATCTTTTCCTATGACCATCATCAACCAGTGTCCCCTTTTCCAACCGATCCAGCTTTGCAATACATATCTCCACCTGCCACCTGTCCCAGGTTTCAAATAGAACTGGTGGTGGGTGCTCAATCCTGCCACCAGTATCCCCCCCTCCTGCCTGACCCAGCTTTGAAAACATGACTGGTGGCGAGTGCTCAGTGCTGCCACTGGTATCCCCTCCTGCTCAACCCAGCTTTGAACCCCCCAAGACAAACTGAAACACAGGGGTGACCACCCCCAGTGCTGGCAATTCCCCCAACAGGACTTGATATCAGGCTTCAAGAAAAGGAAGGTGTGCTCATGCACAAGGTAGCCGGGCCAGCCACAACAAAGCAAACAATCAGGTACAACAAAAGAAGTAGTGACACATCGGCTTGTAGTTTGGGGCAAATTGCACATTTATTGTGCCCTTGTGGTTATTCCCAATAATAACGGAATAACCGCAAGGGCACAATAAATGTTCAATTCACCCGAAACTACAAGCTGCTGTGTTGCTACTTCTTTTCTTGTACGTGATATCAGGGTACCTACCCCCAGTGCCACCAACCAACACACTGACACTGGGGTGCCCAATCCCCAGCATCAGTCCCTGCAGTAAACAGTCCCTTATCATCCTCTTTGCTTTTCTTTAAACTTGAAAAAAGGAAAACGGTGCAAGGATGTGTTTTGCTTCACTGGACCCTTTGACTCCACCCCATCTGACCCCTCCTCTCAGCAACCAGCACCCAACAGCATCCACACCCCTCACTTATCTATTTGGTACAATGCTGAACTCCTCTCTTAAGTGCCAAACATCCTGCCCCTACTGACTGTGAACTGACTGAAGGCAAGGTTAGTCCAGTTAATGGCTTCTTTTTTGCCATAAAGGTTTTTCTACCATGAGATAGGTGGGTGCCTATCAACCATGTCTCCGCTCCCCCTTGACTGTCAACTACCTCCCTCAACTATAGGAGATTTACCCAGATTATCTCCTGAGGCAGGGCCAGGAAGAAGAGGTCCCCCCCACCCCCGTGCAGCCAACCCAGAGTCTGGTAGCCAGGTGGTGGCGTGGGCCAGAAGGGAGTGGGCACAGCTTCATGATGCCTGCCCCAGCCCCTTTTTTCCATTTTTAGGTCCCTTCCCCCATTGCTGGGGCATGCAAGTTAGTGCATGCATGTGGAGGCAAGCACGTACTGCAGAAGTCCTGCAGCTCCACCTCCCTTCCTTGCTGCTCCTGACCCATTCTATAAGAAGAAGAAGATAGATCAAACATTTATATAGTGCTTTTCATATACATTGTACCCCAAAGTGCTTTACAGGCAGTGCTAGACTGGTGGTAAAGTGAGTGAATGTATATTGGCAGCAATTTTGCACATCAATATCCATACACAGCCTTGGACGATTGCATGAATCGGTTTTATAGGAAGGGGGGAATGTTGGGCAGGACACCAGGGAAAGTGCCCTACTCTTGCAAAAAATGCTGTGGGTTCTTTTACTTTCACCTGGACACCTACCAGGATAGTACCAGAGATGGGTAGAAGGGACCTCAGTTTACCGTTTCATGTCAGCATTGAAGGTACGAGCCCACTCCCAGTGTGGAACTAGAATCCACGACTTTCTAGCCCAGAGGTAGCTGTGCTACCAACTGAGCCACACTGACACCATCTCCACCTGGTGGCAGTCATGCAGCAGAGCTGGCAACCCTCCCTCCCCAGGAGAGGAGAGCAGTCCAGCGGATGCTCAAATCCCTCCCATGGCCAGCCTCCAACAACTTGAGGTTACTGCCAGTCCCATGTCACCAGCATGCTGGGCAGTAGTGCGACCGCTGCGTGGTTAATGGCTTTTTAATGCATTTTTAACTTTTACTCATAACGTCATTTTTTTTAAACATTTTTCTCCCAAATAATCAACATGGCTTTTTATTTACTCCACCTCATGAAAAAGGAAAGTGTAATTTTTCAAATCCTCTCTGAAATGTGTTACAGCAGGCACTCTATCAAATCCATTTTTGGATGGATTTACAGTCACTCTGCAAAATCCCTTTTTGGATAGATAGACTATGTTGAAAATCTGAGGTCGACTGGCCAGGTAGCGCTGAGGGTTTAAGCCCTGGACACCACACCTCGTGCCATACCGGTGACCCATGTTCGGGAACAAGCACAGACTTCCAGGGGTTGGCCAGGGGAGGAAGAGGATTGAGCATCCAATGACAGTGCTCCTCTCCTGGGGAGTGGTGGGTTGACGCTCCCGCTGCACGACTGCCATGAGGTGGAGACCTGGAGGGTAGTCTGGAATTGAACATGACGTGAAAGGTGGGCATTGCCAGGCTGCAGCGTATGTGCACCTCCACGCAGGTGCATGCACTGGCAACAAGGGGATGGGGAGAAAATATGACAATGGAGCTGGCAGGTTCCATGACTCCTGACGGCGATCTCATTTGGTGTCAACCCGGCTTCTGGACTTCTGCTCTGGGGGTTGGGGGTGGGAGCCAGCCCTCCTTCCTCCAGCCCTGTTGTGGGGGAATCCGTGGGGGAATTATTGGGGAGGGAGCCGAACCAGGGGAACCGCCAAGAAGAAGACTGCTTGCCAGCCCCAAGAGGAGTGGAGATAAACAGATAATAGAAAAAAAAGAAAATCTGAGGTCAACAAAGTTATGAAAAAACATTAAATTCTTTTAACATTTACTCATAACTTTGTGATTTTTGCAGATTTGGGCCCCAGATTTTCAACATAGACCATTTGTTACTCCACCCCATGAACATAACAGGTGTTATTTTTCAACCCCACAAATATGTTTTCACAATCACTTGGTGAAATCACTTTTTGGATGGGATTTAAAAAATTCCACCTGTCTTGGTCATACCATGGGGGTCATAAAAAGACTACTGAAAATTTGAGGTAAAAATGTAAAAAAAAAACAACAAGGTTGTAACCCCTAGGTGGCGCTATCCCAAGGGCTACTACCCCTGCCTGCTTGGCTAGTAGCAGGTTAAGGGGCCTGAGTTCTGAAATGGGTGCCTCCACCTGTTGGTCAGGGTTGGTAGTGGTCAAGCTAACATGGGCACAGCCCTCCAGGACACTGTAACCTCCCTCTTTCCTTTCTAGTGGCTGGAACAATACACAACAATCACTTTCACAACACCCCTGATGCACCACACAGGTACCCACACTGTTTGTACTTACCACCAGGGCTTTCCTCTGGCTCGGCCCTGGGGACCCCCTGTAAAACAAGGTTATACACAGCAAATAACAGCAGTACAGTATTCTTGCACAAACTGGAACCACAGTCAGGGTAAATGCAAAAAAGAGTTTGATCTAATTTATTTAAGGGGCTTGAACAAGGGAGGGGCGTAATCAGGTTAATTTGCTTAAAGGCTCTATCAATCAAACAGTTATGCATGCACTTCAGGGTCCATAAACAGTCACACACTCTGGGTACCCAGATGGAGAATGGTGGGCTAGACAGGAACGCTGCAGCTGGTTGGGGCCCTGTGATGGAAGAAAACAACATGCACAACACACACTATTTGTAATCTGGAGCCGGAAGGCTCAGTTTGTGAAAAAAAAAAACAAGAAGACAATCAGATGACACACTTTTAGATTAGGCTGTTGTTGCAGGGAGCTACCCTGATGATTACTCACGATACCCAAGACTGGACACAGGCTGGACAAAAATTGAGACAGCAGGTGGTTAATCTGGAGTGCCAGGAGAAGCAGGGCCCACACGATTCGCCAAGGCATCGTTCCTGTTCAAGCATGGAGCAGGGGGCTGATCCCCAGGCAGGTCTCTCATCAGTGGCTTTCTCTGTGCAGTGGGGTAGTCTGGCAGGGCCAGTGTGGCAAGGCCCCAGCCAAATGGAGATGAACTCAGATTCAGTCCGATTAGGCTGGATAAGGCTTCCAGCAAGCAGAACACAGTTCACACAGTGGGGAGCCAAATCACGACCCACTTTCAATACACAGCACATTTACATGTAAAGGATTCTATTGTACCAGCAAGCAGAACACAGTTCACACAGTGGGGAACCAAATCACGACCCACTTTCAGTACACAGCACATTTAGATGTAAGGAAATTCTACTGTACCAGGCAAACCGCTCTCCGGTCATGATCGCAAAGTCTCTGCACAAACCGGGGATTCAAAAGCAGCTGGAACTCCTGACAGGCTGATCGCATTCAGCAAATCTTCGGTCTTCTTCAGGTATGATCCTGGTAAAAAAAATCAGTGGCTTAATTCGTTCTCACAAACTTGGATTTAGTCCGAAATAATTCTCTTCTCTCCCTCTCAGGGGCAGCAAGCAGACATGCAGGCCACAACTCAGGCCTTTCCACAGTTCCCCCACGCGAAACTACTCAGGCGGCTGCTTGACTGTCTCAAGCTCTTGCTCATTCAGCTCCTAACTGAGATCTGACTTAAACAACAGGCAGCTTGGGGATTTCCCTCAAATCCAAAAGGTTCGGTTGGCTGATTTGGCTTTCAGTCAAAGCAAGTGCTCCCCCTTCAGTTGCAAAAAGGCGCCAAAAGCTCAAAACAATTCCTACAGATTTTGACTCCAGGCAGCTCCTGTAGTCCGGCTCCATTTTAGGTCCCACCAGAACTGATTGATCCAATTCACAGTCCCAGGCCAAATGGTGGGGATAAACAAGGCAGTCCATGCTGCAAAGATGGCAGGTTAGACAAACTACATTATCATTATCACTCTGAATGATTTTCAGCAAATAGTTACATCTTTCAACAGAACTCCTTCTCAGATTACTTATGACTGCAATCCAGTCAGCTCTTAAAGAGACAGTACACAGAGGCTATACAGGCACTCTCTGGCAATCACATTTAAACTGCTAAAATGCAGGACACCAGCCTGGCAGTTAGCAGTTAGGCAAGCTCAAGGAATACTTTTTGGAAACCCCCATTTGTAGGGGGTTTACAAAGTTATGAAGCAACATTGAATTTTTCCAGTGTTTACTCATAACATTGTTATTTTTGCAGATTTGGGCCAAAGTCTGCAAAATAGCCCTTGTGTTAGCCCACCTCATGAACATGACAGGTGTCATTTTTCAAACCCCCTCTAAAACATGTTTTTTGCAGGAGTTCCACAAAATTACCATTAAGACTGGATTTAAAAAATCCCACCTGTCTTAATGTGGGGACATAGAAGACTATTTTGAAAGGTTGGAGTCAAAAAACAATGCTGTTATGAAGAAATAGTAAACTTATAAAGATGTCCTTTATTCTATTCACCATTTTTTCAGCTCTATATCCTTTAGCCAGGTGGAACCCAAAGTCCACAAGACAATTGCTACTGGGATTAAGAAATGTCTGCCCACAGCCTCAAGATGCTGTTGTTCTAACTTGTGACAACATGCAAGCAAACATGTTCGCCATTGACATATGCTTTGTTTTTGTTGTTGGTCTACTAACTACTGCAGATAATGCAGTACTTACTTCACAAGCCTTTCAGTGTATCTGACTTGCCCCTGCTGACTTCAGAGTTGCTGTTTGTGACATCACAGCCTGTTGTCATGGTGAGCACCATGATGCCACAAACAAAAGCACTGTGAGGTTAACTGGGGAAGGCATATGCTTTTGATATAGACCTTTGCTTTTTATATAGACCTTTTGGATATACTTTCAAGATATGCTGTAAACATTGGAAAGGAACATTGGAAATGAAAAACAAGTATTCGGTAGTAAACTGTAACATCTAAAGCATCATATTTATGAAATTACCTGCTGAAGTGCAGAGTCGCTCTTTAATGTAAGGGACAATGACAGCATCAGTATACTGGATTGTTGTATCAGCACTGTCCCAGCAGTTTTCTGTCTCTGCCACTAGCCAATCTGTTGGAAACTTAAAAACTGGGTGACATTGGTTGGTTTTTCATAGATAGATAGATAATGGGTGTGGGGGGGGGGCAGGGTAATGACCAGACATTGCACAGCGAAGCACTACTGTGACTTGGCACTTGTCACCAAGCCCTGGGGCTTGCCATTCTGCTGTAAACTGTATTTTTTTTAAAACGTGACTGGAACTCGTAACACTTCACTATCACTGCTTGTCCTAAAAGGCCTTACTGACCGTGGATACATCACCTTAGAAACTGATGCGTCCTCTACGCTGCATGCTGAAGCTACCCCTTGCCCTTATTTTGCACTGTCTTGACATGGGCTGGAAATGAAATATTGCTGCCACCTACTGGCCAAGTGCCACTACTAAACTGAGATATTGGGATTATTTGTTCTTTTTAAACTTTAATTTTACTGTTTTTTAATTAATTTTATTATTTGTTTGTAATTTAACTGCTAATTTGTTTTACTCTCATATTGGCTAATTACTGTAGACCAATTTATAATAACAACAAGGCACTCCAGGGTGTGGTTGTGCTGCAATATCAGCACTTATCAGGTGGTGGAAGCACCCGGCCATCAACCTTGTGCTTCAACCCACCCGAGGCATGCCGTTATCCCAGCATTATACAATTCCTGTTGTTCCTTATTGTTTAGTCAAGAAACCCAGAAATATATTGACAACTAAAACTCGCCTGCTGTGATGGTGAGGTGACGAGTATATATCCCCCTTATGAAGGCCCTTTGATCCAAGGACATTAGGTTCCACACACCATATCCTGCTAGACTGGTTGTTTTTTCCTTTTCTTGGAGGGCAGATAGGGCTTTGATATAGTTGTTGAGGCCATTAAGGATCTGGCCTGACAGGGAATCCCAGTACCCCAGCAACCACAGAGATAGCAGCCCCAGTCCCAGGCCTCAAAATTGGCGCAGCAAGTCTGGAGTAAACAGGACAAGTGTTCACAGTGAGAGAAATGCAGACAGCAGTCAGTGGATGCAAGTCAATAGATCATTGCTCACCTGCAAGGTGGCTACACGAAAGCATCCCCCACTGCAAATCCACAAGACTCTCTGGACACTGATTACCTCCTCCTAACAATTCCAGGCATGTCCGTGGGGTTCTTCTGATTTCCCACTACCCTCTGCCCTTCTGAGGCCCCCATTAGTGCTTTAGCCCCCCTCCCCAGCTTGGTGTGAGGTGCTGATCTCTAAATGGCTGCCCTAAAAGTTTGTTTGGTTCCCTCTGATACATTCTAACTGGCTTACCTCAATGAGGTTGTTCTAATTCCTCCTGCCCTGGTTGTCACCACCTGTGCTCCCCGATGTGGCAGCCACTTCTCATCCATTTCCTTCTGCCTCAATATTTCTCAATTTATGCTAACATACTAGCTTCATTGGCAGGCGGTGGTAAGCAGGTGGCCCTGTTTTGGGAGTGCTTGCATGGCCCAGGGTGGCACCATGCTGCTGCTTGGCCCATCACAGTACTGCCTCATGCCCCTACTGTGGCCTTCAAAGTTAATTGACCCCCATGTGAAGTGGGGCCTCACAGTGTGCCACAACTCATCTAGGCATAATGTTGATCCTGTAAAATGGCAGCACGCCATGCCTGCATTGGACTAGATCAAGGCAGTGAGAGTTTTGTAGCTCCCTGTATGCTGGGGTGACCTGTGGAGGCATGGGAGAACGCTGACCTGATGGGTTCTGGGGCATGGAGAAAAGGTGGAAGGAGGGGATAACCATTGCTCTGTCAGGATTCAGGAGACCTGCTGTGACTGTCCGCCCTATTGGACTTCAGGCCTGTAGGGGCCCCATTTAACTGGAATCTCTTTGAAGTCTAAGTGGCATTTTCCTTGATCCTGTCCAGTCCTCCTTTACATGGAGCTGGCTACAATCCCCACTTGTTATGCTCAGTGACTTCAAGCTGACAAACTGATATCACCCGCTGGGATTCCTTGTGAGGAGTCCTGGCTACGGAATTGGATGCTGTATATATAGATTGGAGGTGGCTTGTACTGTTGCCCTCTCATATATTGAATGTGAATGCCTGTTAGATCCAGTACTCTGGCTAGGGCACACTGAGCCCAGATAGTTGGTAACACACTGCATTAGGTAGCTCTGGGTATGGCAGCTCATCTGGGTCTGCCTACACTGTTACGCTCTTCTCCCTGGTGTCAGCATGGCTCAGTTGGTAGCACATCTGCCTCTGGGCCAGAAGGTCGTGGGTTCTTGCCCCACACCCGGACTGGGCTCATACCATCAATGCTGGCACTTGAATGCAGTACTGGGGGGGTGCTGTACAGTTGGGGTGTGCTGTCCTTTGGATGAAACGTTAAACTGAGGTCCCTTCTACCCTTCTCTGGTGCTGTCCTAGTGGGTGTCCAGGTGGATGAAAAAGAACTTGTGTCCTAGCCAGCATTCTCCTTTCCATAAAACCGGTTAATGCAATTGTCTTAGGCTGTGTGTGGGTGCTGATGTGCAAAATGGCTGCCACTACACATTCACTTCATTACCAGTCTAACATTGGTTGTAAAGTGCTTTGGGATACAACATGTATTAATAGCACTATAGAAATGCTTATTCTTCTTCTCCTTCTCCTCCTCCTCCCCACAACATGGTGGGTGCTCAGACACTGCATTTACATCAGCAGGCTCAGTCTGCAGCTTTGATGTCAGTTCACTTCCTTCACACTAGTTGACATCTCAGCAGGAGGCCCCTCATCAAGATCTTTACTCTACTGACAGGTGTTCTCATCTGTGCCAAGGCCTTAACCAGGGCCGCTGCCTTGGAAGCCCAGTTCACTGGTAAGGTCACCCAGTTGGTGCCTACTACTGCATTATGTTTTCAAACTTTCTTGTTCAGAGATCCCTAGTTCTGTCAGTACTGGTACTTTTCACTACCTTAAATTTCCACTACCTCTCCCACTGTTCTGGTATATTCCTGGGATGGAGTGATTACTCTCCCTTTCAACCCCTTTCTGCTAAAAGAAGCTTCCCAATTAAAAATGGTCTGT
Source organism: Neoceratodus forsteri (assembly GCA_016271365.2). Lineage (NCBI taxonomy): Eukaryota > Metazoa > Chordata > Ceratodontiformes > Ceratodontidae > Neoceratodus > Neoceratodus forsteri. The sequence goes on along the minus strand of CM057449.1, from coordinate 1,819,152,097 downwards.
ATGGCATTAATATTGGGGAATTGTGGCAGGGGTTGGGGCCTGGGAGGGCGGGTAGGTGTCAAACCCCATCGCCCCAATGGTAAAAATAGGTACCCCTAAATTCCATTTATATTCATTGAATGTGACCAGGTTCACCAATCCAGTCAAATGCTCCAAAACCCTGACACAGGAAGAGAAAACCAGGCCAGACCACTTATATCTGCAGGAAACCCATCTCCCCCACCTGCCTGACCACAGTGAGCTCATAAAATTCTGTTTCTCTGCAGAGTACTCTTCGTACTACGAGGGGGGCCAGAGATGAGGTGTAGTAATTCTCATTCCAAAGCATATACCCTTTCAAGAAAGTCAGATCTGGATGGACTCAGAAGGTCAATTGGTGCTAATGCAGGGGATCCTTAAAGGCCTAGATGCAGCTCTAGACAATCTCAGTCTCCTGCCAGGTTCCAATAACTCAATGATCAAAAAGCGTCTCAACTGCATAGTCACATTCACTTGGGGTGTCCTCCTATTGGTGAGAGAATTTAATGTAGTCCCACAACCATGCTGGGACTCCTGTAATCCCAACCCCCCACCACCACCACCACCGCCAGCCTCCCATAAATATTTTAAGAGATTCACCCACGAAGTAGGACAGGCTGACATTTGGTGCTCTCTTCATCCCCACACACGCAACTACTCACATACTACTTGCAGGTGTACAGTACCTACTCCTGAGCAGACCAGTGTTACACGCAGGTGGAATGCCTGGCCCATATTGAAACATAAGAGTATGATGGCAGATCAGGACTGCTTGGCCCACCCAGTCAGTCCATTTTTGGTGATAGTGCAGGAGGTCCTTAATCACCTAGATGTAACTCTGGCCAGTCCCTGTCTTTGCCAGGTTCCTCAGCTAGCTGACTGTAAAATGAGAGACTTATCTCATCAGATCATGCCCCAGTCAGTTGCCTCTGCAGCCTAGCTTTAAAGAGAAGGGTAACTCAATAGAGTTTGAACCTCTGCTATTTTAAACTCTGGAAGGCCGCACTTTTGTGGAGAAGAGAATGACTGAAATACTCCGGGACAACTAAGGACTGGAGATATCCCATTCTGTCCATTGGGACATGGTACAGGCAATCTCTAGAGGGATGCTTATACAATATACTCCCCTCCCAAAGGAAAAAAAAAGGGAACACAAACAGACCACAGAGAGCACCCTTCATTTTTTACAAGTGGCTCACCAGCAGGGTGACATCTCAGTGATGCCACAAATCACCAAGGTAAAATCAGACCTGAATGTGCTTTACTTAAAACAAACAGAGATCTCCCTGGCATTTTTAAGACAAAGATATTATTAAATTAGGGTGAGATCTTTTTGACATACAAACTATGAAAACAACGGTGCAGAACCAGAACTCTGAGTTTTGTGCACCCCACCACAGGCGCATGCCTAATAAAATTTCTGGAGATCGTACAAGCTTTTAGGCCCTGCTATCAGACATTATGCACTACAGAGGCCTCGTAGGAGGCTGTAGATTCCTTCCTTTATTCTCTCTCAGTTTCTCTCAGCACTACCCCACAGCAGGGTGCCCAATTTATGTCCTCCTTAACTCTGGAAGAGCTGGAAGCGGCAATTTGCAGTTCTAAAACCATGAAGGCACCATGACCAGATGGCTGTGATGCAGAATATTACAAGCTTACTAGGGAATGCTCTCTGCAGCCTCTGTTTGCTACCTCTGATGAGGTATTACAGGGTGACCCCCCACCCCACCTGGTTACATGCAGCTATTTCAGTGATACTGAAACCAGATAAAAAATCCCCTGCACTGTGCTTCATATCACCCTATATTGGTACTGAATACCGATTACAAATAGTTCATGGCCATTCTTGCAAAATGAATAGATAAACTACTCCCTCCCCTCATTTGCAGGGACCAGACCAGCACTGTCTGGTCCTGTACAACCAATGATAATACACAGTGAACTCTTCACCTGCTTCATTGGATGCGACTGTCCATCTCTGCTTCTCTGTTGCTCAGTCTTGATGCTGAAAATGCATTTCACCGGGTCTCCTGGCAGTTCCTGAACTCTGTACTGGGGCTGCTGAGATTCCCGGTCCCCTTCATACAGCTGCTCCAACATATATACAGTGCACCTCAAGCATGTGTAAAGGTGAATGGACACCACTTTCTTTTTTTATTTTTAGTCTTTGGTAACTGGGTAAGGCCCACTAGTAACAAATTCCTGTTTTCAGGGGTGACATGGGAGCACTGGGAAGGTTAAGTGACTTGCTCTGAGTCACACAGAATGCAAGCTGAGGTTGTGGGAATCAAACCCAGGTCTGCTGGATGTACCAAGCTCATTCACAGCTCATTACTCTAACCTCTATGCTATACTACCAGACCCACTTGCTGGACTTCCTGCTCCTAAGGGGCACCAGGCAGGGGTGTCCATTATCCCCACTGCTATTTGCAGTATGTATAGAACCTCGGCACAGGCTATCAGGGAGTCAGACAAACTCTGTGACATACTGGTGGTGGACAAGGAACATTGCATCACCCTGTATGCAGATGATGTCTTATTGTACCTCTCCAACCTTGAAGAGGCCCTCCCAGAGGAATCTGAGCTCTTCTAGTCCTTTAGTGTGGTCTCTGGGTACCATTTAAACACTAATAAGACTGAGACCCTAGGGTTCCATTTTCCCCTCTCCCAATCTATACAGGAAAATTTCCCATTCCACTGGGATATTCGGAAGTTAAATACATCGGGATTTATTTATTTTTTTTATATTTGCTAAATATGCCCCTTCTGTCTCCCCACCGGACTCCCCCTTGAGGGATCCCTAGGCAGTGCGTGCTTCCCATAGTTCTGCCCCGGGTAACTCCCAGGGAGGACCGGAGGTTCCACCCCATCCTGTTGCAGTTTGCCCCCCATGCAGGGAGGAAGGGGACCCCACATTATCCCCTCCCAGTCCGTAAGTCTGTGTTGGGTGGTCCTGCCAGCCCCCCAAGGAGCCTGGTTAATGAATCTCAGGACTGCCAGGTCCTGTCTACTGGAGTCCAGTGTGGGGGTTTTCCTGGTTTCTGTTCCACCCTTAGACGGTGTGCTTTTGGAGCCAAGGGATAGAGCACGCTGAGACGTGCTACCATTCTGGCTCCCTGCCGACATCCTCCCTCCCTCGATTCTGCCGTCTCACTGTACCTCCACCCGTGGTCACCTAGGTGGCAGTAAAGCAGTGGGACAAGCAATCTACCATCCCCAGGAAAGGAGAGGAGAGCAGCCCATTGGGCGCTGGCTCCTTCCCCCCTGGCTGGCCCTCCAGCAACCTGAGATCGCTCCCAATCCCGGGTTGCCGGTGTCACAAGTGGTAGCCCTACCGCTGCACCAGCAGGCCGGCCTACATCGGGATTTATTATGCACAATCCCTAGATACTGCCTACAATGATAACTACCAACCTTTTACTCAACAAATAATCCAAGAGTTTGCTCACTGGGGCTCCCTCCCTCTCAGCCTCTCTCACCAAGTGGAAGCCATTCCTAGAGCTCTTTGTCTTTTCCAAAATGTTCCGTTACAGCTTCTCACCACTACTTGGCAGTCCTGGAACAGGGAAATTTCCCACTTCTTGTGGGGCGGGCAGAGACCGTGCATCAAGCAAAAGATTCTTTTCCTCCCAAAACATGCAGGAGGCCTCTCTCTCTGCCCAACCTCTAGTTATATTACGAGGCTGCTCACATTCATTTTATCCTGTTTTGACACCTGGGTGGCTCTTCCTACACCTGGCTCAATCTGGAGTGTGAGCTGTTTCCCAATCAACAGTTCTTTGTAACACTGTACCATACTGGGCCCCCTACTGAGCTAATGGAGAGTCTGTCTGTAGCTTCAACAACTAGTAAAGTTTGGTATTCCGTGAGATGGGCTCTTCACCATTTCCCCTTCTTGACTCTCCTCTGTCTGATTGCTCTCATGGAAAACTTTCAGCTGGCCCTAGTGGATGTGGGATTCTGGACCAGGGAGAGGTATTCCCTTCAGTACATGCATTAGTTGATGTCATGCTCCTCAATTCTGCCCTTTACAGAGGTGCAAGCAGCATATGGCCTTAGACAGGCAGAGCTTTATCATTACTTCCAAGTCTAACATTATATTCAAGCTCTCCCAGTTGCAGCACATACTCTAGAAGCTTACCAAGCCATAATAGTTTATTTTATTAACTTCTTTAAAACACGTGTCTAGTCACGTGTGTTATCATGTATTTATAATGCACTGACTGACCCCTCCGGAGACAGCTCCAGGGAGGTGGCACTTACATGGGAGGAGGAGGAGGTGGGCATTCCAATCCCAACTAAAACTCTTCACCTTGACTCTGTAAATTCTCTACAAAACTTAACTTAAGCAGCATATCCAGCTCTCTTTCTTAAAGAATCAGTTTCCTAAATGCTTCAGCTACCCAGAGATACTAAATATTACGGGATGACCTGAAAATCAACTTCAACAATGAGCGCAGAAGCCAGCACTGCAGCAAACAGGGCATGCCAGCGAGACCTCCAGCCTCATGGCTGCCGACAGCCAAGGGCCTATTACTGAACCTCCCTGGGCAAAAATGTTGAAGACCATGAAACTAGTGGACCCCAACATTGAAAAGACTCTCACCAAGCTTGAAAAGCATGACGATGCAATTAAGGATCTCACGGGAATGGTTGTAGAAATGGAGCAATGAGGCCCTTCAGAATGAAATATGCACTGCTAATCTCCATTTTGTAGGGGTGCTGAAAGGAGTGGAGGGCACAAATGTACTTGAATTCTTGATGCAAAGGCTGCATTCCTCCACTGCTGTTCCGGGAGATGACTGGTCAACAGTGTGCAGGGCCTGTAGAGTCAATCTCCATGTCTGACCTGCAGCACTCAACCAACCCTGCACTGTGCTGCTCCAGACTGCAGGTGCTGAAGCTCAGAACTTAATCCTTACTGCGGCACGGGTTGCATACCCTTTATCAAATGATGCCCTAGATCGTTACATTTTTCCCAGACTTGTTGTTTCAGACCCAGGTCTGAAGGAAGAAATCTGATATGGTCTGCCAGTGTCTCCAGGCCCTGGTCACAGTCTGTTCATTCCAGTTGCTGACCAGGTTGAGGATCATGTATGGTGGCAAACAATGGCAATTCTCTGACCCCAAGGATGCAGGTTGGCGGTTAGAAAAAACTGAAGCCGAATTTGGCACAAAGATGGCAGCAGACACCACCAGAGAGAAAGCAGATTCCAAGGAGGAATGAGGACTTGAAATGTTCTCGTTTGCTACATAGGCAGCTGAACTGCTGTGAGTTTGATGGACATAATGTGCAAGTTCCCCTGTTACTTGTAGGAGTGCGTGTTAAGAACTGATGGTATTTTGCTCTTTGATCTGTTCAGGGGTGAGAGTGGGGCTTCTTGAGGATGTATTTCGAGAGGTTCAGATCGGCTGGCTCCCCATGGCGCATGCTGCCACACTTTTTCTGTTTGCACTGCTGCCCTGAAAAGACTGGATGATTAGTCCTTCAACTCAGACAGCCTTTGCAGGCAGCAGGTTTAAAAATTTTGGTTCAAAAGCATTATATTGACAGTAGGTTCATTTTAACATATTCCTATATACTGTTATGTAGCTTTACAACCTTTTTTAAAATTTGCTCATATAATGACAGGTTGGTTTTTATGTGCTTCATTTTTCTTAGTGAAAGTGAAAAGGGATGTTGGTGTAATCCCCATCAAAATTGTCTTGCTTGGTCTTTGATGTCTTCCCACTGTGTCATACTTAAACTTTAGGAACACCCCCACCACCACCACCACCACCACACCAAACACATCCACCATTCATGATGCAGTAGTACCTTCTTTTCTCTGTTTTTATTTATTTAGTTTGTGTCACCACAAGGTAGGTTGGGTTAAAACTCATCTTCAGCCATGTGTGGCAGTCAATACCATACAACATGCATTTACACAAGGATGACACAGTAAATCATATCTGACAACATACTGTAAAATGGTCAATTTTCGTGCAAGTTATATTTTGTGCATGATGCTAATCACCTGAAATTGCGCACATTTTATTATCTGCTAAGTGATTACTGGCTGGTTTACTTCTATCTAGCACAATAAAAATGCACAATTTTGGCCAATTAGCGCCATTGTGCAAAAATGATTCTATAGCAAAAAAATAAAGCAGTTTTACAGTACACATTATAGACTACACCAAAACAGTAGGCAGTTTTTTACATTTATTAAAATAATGGAAGCAAATTGAAAGCAGCTGGCTATGCCAACAAATTCAGAAAGTGGGCAGCAGTAATAAAATATACGATTTAAACCTGGTGCAATTAGAAGCCCAAGATAGGTCACAAGTGTACCTTTGGGGGCGTGGCCAGCAGCCGAACTGAAAGGACATCTGAACGGCTAGCTCCTAAAATAACCCCTTAAAATCCTGCTGTTACTGATTCTTTCCTGCACAATGGCACAAGGTCATTATTCAGAACTTACCTGTTTGTCATCCGTGTATTTACTTCTCGATTGACGCATGAGAACTTGTTCGTTTGCAGCCGCGTATCTTGTGTCCTGCTCTGCCATCCAGCCTAAAAGATCCTCGGTATGGAGTCTGTTTCTATGCCGACGTCACCAGAAAGTAATCTATCAGAAATACGGCAGATGTTTGCCAAAACTCTACACCGTATGGAAAGACTGGACGTAGCCACAAAGAAGAACACGGAGGATATTGTGGACCTATCGCAATGGGCTTGTATTTCCGAGCACAAACTAGTGGAGGCTGAGAATGGCTGGCACAAGGCCAGGGCTAAGTTATACGATCAAGAAAGGCTAATTCACCTTCTCTGGGCCTGCGTGGAAGATCTTGAAAATCACAGCCACCGGAATAACCTCAGGTTTGTGGGGTTTCCGGAGGGCTGCGAGGGGAATGATGCTATATCTTTTCTACAAAAAGAGCTTCCCCCCTTAATGGACCGCCGATGTGAGGCCCCCTGGGAGATTGATAGAGCACATAGAACCCTGGCCCCGCGCCCGGCTCCTGGTGGATACCCTCGTACTATCCTAGCCCATTTCTCCGGTTCCAGGACCGTGAATTTATTACTCAGCTGGCTCAGCAGAAGAAAGAACTCTTGGAAGGGCCATAAAATTCAAATTTTTGCTGATTATTTGCAGGAGGTAACCAACAGGTGAAGGGCCTTTACAGCAGCTCGTAGAGTGTGTGCTGAGTTGGGTCTCGAGTATTCTCTCCAATAACCTGCATCTCTCAGAATTGTGGTCAATGGGTCACCACGGGTCTTCGATAACCCAGCATCTGCAGAGGACTTCATAGCAACTCAAGCCCCTAAATTAAACTGGGGCAAATTACGTGATACCTGCAGCCCTGGGGCCCTGCTTGCTCACCCTGCCCCAAAGGACACCGCTAAACCCATGGCATTTGATGCCTCATCAGCTTCTACTCCTCAACCAGTTAAACAACTTCTGACCCCCACTTGGACATCTTCCCTAAAATGCCCTGGCAGCAAAAAAAGAACAGGAGAAAGGCGAGGATTGAAGGAGGGCATGTAGACAAAACTCCACGGCTCCATTCCAGAAGCAGAAGCTGAAGCGGCAGCCCGGATCCCAATGTCTCTCATGATGCATTGATCCCAGATATGAGCAACAATCAGTACAAGGCACTGATGGATCTCCCTACCGAAGATGTTCCTTGCGATCTGCCTCTTCCCCCTAGACGTTCCTGCTCGAAGGGTTTAAAATCTTCAGTTGCAAAACATCTTTTCTGGGCCGAGGAATCAGCTGGTACTCTTTTGGAAGACTCTGTGACCTCAGCAGCTGTGCCTGTTCTGGAGCCAACCTTAGGCGATGCGGCTATTTCTACTTCTGCTGTTGATTCAGTGGGCTGACTGTTGCTACTATATCCTTTTAGGATCAGGTTTAATCGGTGAAACGATTTTTATTTTTTCATTACTATGTTTGTCTGAGGGTAAGGCAACCCTCTCCTCTGATTAGGGATGCTACGCTGGGCCCCAATGTTAAGGGGGGGTCTATCACTCCAGAGGATGGCTGCGATTGGCCCTTACACCTATGCCTGGTCATTTATCCAGGTCTTTTTCTTTTTTTCTTCCCTTGCTTTCTCAATGTGCTGATCAGGCACTTTATGCGCTAGCCTCCTAGCCATGATGCCTGACGGTGTAGGGGGATGGACTGTGTTGCCTATATCTTTATTCAGGGCCCACTTACACCCGTTCTTGGCAACCCTATTGAAGGGTTTAGAGGGACTAGAGTGGGCCTTTATCACTTCCACTTACCAGTCTGATGGGCGGCAGTTTATGAGGCCGCCGTTGCACGGAAGTTTTGTTTTTCTTTTTTCTTTTCAACCTGGGGTTATAAGGAGAATTGTTCCACATTTTTGAGATGGGCTCCTGGGGCTACCTACCTCCCAGTGACCTCCACTGGTATCTGGGCTATTTTTTAGCTGACACACACAGTGGATGCTGGTCATGTGTGGGATCATATTGTAGTGAACAGGGGGGTGGGGAGCTGGGCACTGTTAATAAAAGTAGTTTAAATTTCCCTCTGTCATTGGTTGTTGTGAATATTAGTACTTTTCTGTTTCAGATTAAAATGTTTGTATTATGGTGTTGCGTTAATTATTTTTATGGCAATCTTATTAATGGGGTGAGAATGTGCCCTCCAAATACCAGGTGGGGAGTAAGAAGGGAAACGATTCTAGACCCAGACCTTCCCTATATTGTTTCCTATCATATATTCCTGCTGACATGTTTTACTGTGGTTTAAATGGAGACTAAGCTAATCTCATGGAATGTGAGAGGGCTTAATTCACCCATCAAACGGAAGAAAGTTTTACTCCACTTAAAAAAATTAGGCCCTATGGTGGCCTTTTTGCAAGAGACGAAACTCTCTTCTAGGGAAGCCATAAAGCTTAAACAGGGTTGGGTGACTGAAGAACTTTGCAGTGTGGCACCCTCCCATAAGCGGGGGGTTTCCATACTTTTTCATAAAAATTTGGGATGGAAGGTGAAGGAGTATGTATGAGATCAGGAAGGGAAATAGATTATAGCAGAAGTTGAAACCCCTGAAGGCCCCTTAGTCCTGGCTAACCTATATGCTCCCAACCAGGATTGCCCGCAATTTTTTCACACAGTTAATCAGGACCTGTTGGACTTTAACAAAAATAGAGCCCCAATACTTTTAAGAGGAGACTTTAATTTTACATTAGATCACTCTATAGATAGAAGTAATAAATCCCCTGAACCTCACAGACAGGCTAGGAGAGCAGTAGAGAAACTAATGTCCGAACACAGACTATTGGATGCCTGGAGGACCTTACACCCAGGAATGCATGATTATTCATGTTTTTCCCCGACCTATGGATCATCCAGTAGGATAGATCTTTGGCTCCTTTCTTCCGGGTTATATGAAAAGGTGGTTAAGGCCTTGATGCACCCAATTTATGTCTCTGATCATGCTCCTCTGGAATTAGTTATTAAAAGGGGACAGGATCCCTACCAGACCCCCACATGGCATTTGGACCCTCTCCTGCTGGAAGATACAACTTTCCTAGATTGGATTGGCCTGGCAGTATTAGAATACTGGATGGATAATGATAATGGGGAGGTATCCGACTCAACCTTATGGGAGACTTTTAAAGCTACCTTTCGTGGCAGGATAATAGCCTTTGCTGCTGCCAGGAGGCGCCGCCATGAAGCAGATCAGAGGGCATTGGAGAAGCAACTATATATTTTGGAATTCCAATATAAAGCTCTCAAAAATCAAACCCATCTTCCTCTCTATTAGCACAATTAGCCAGCACATGAATCTCCCTTAATGCCCACTTATCCGGCAGGCTGAGCTAAATCTTGACCACGTGCGCCATGCTTTCTGGGAAGGGGGAGAAAAGGCCAGCAAGCTTTTGGCCTACTGTCTTAAACGCCAGCAAGCCTCTATGGTGATACACCCACTAGTGGACACAAAGGGGGTTCCATGCCGCACGAACTCTGGGATAAATCTAATCATATCCCAATTCTATGAACATCTATATGCTTCTCCATACCCCCCCGATCCAGCTAAGATCCAAGCCTTTTTATCCTTGCTACCCATTCCCAGAATTTCTGGTTGTGATACCAAACTGTTAGAAACCCCGATAACAGTTGAGGAAGTTAATCAGGTGATTCATTCTTTGAATCCACGTAAAACCCCAGGGAAAGATGGATTGGCCATAGATGTGTATAGACTCTGGGGAGTTAACCTGGCCCCTTATCTGGTTTGGGCATTCCGACACTCTTTACTCACTGGACATCTACCTCCTTCCATGAGAGAAGCCACTATTACAGTGCTTCTCAAAAAAGGGAAAGATCCATTGTCTCCAGGTAGTTATCGCCCCATCTCCCTTATCAATGCTGGTGCCAAGATATTGGCCAAAGTTCTTGCTAGCTGGCTTGAACCTCTTCTGCATGGCTTGGTTAATCCATCCCAAGCGGGCTTTGTTAAAGGCCGTCTGGGGTCGGATCACCACAGAACCCTAGGGTCCCTAATGCACTCTGTCAAAATCTCACCAATCTCTTCAGTAGCTTTGGCCATAGACTTTGAAAAAGCCTTTGACTCGGTCAAATGGCCTTTTCTATTCCATACTCTCTCCACTATGGGTTTTGGTCCAGGATATATCGCTTGGATAATGCTTTTATATACTGCTCCCCTAGCCTCGGTTCTGACTAACGGCACCCTGTCTTGGCCCTTCCAATTGCAGAAGGGCACAAGACAGGGATGCCCTCTTTCTCCCCTCCTATTCATTCTAGCTATAGAACCCCTGGCCATTGCACTTAGGTCCTCCGATTCTATCCCTGGTATTCAAGTGGGTGATGCCAACTATAAAGCCTTCTTATATGCAGATGATCTCCTTATTACTACTGAAAATACTTCACTAGGGATTCAGACAATCTTTAACATCTTGACTGATTTTACAAAGATATCAGGTCTAAAATTGAATCAGTCCAAAACTGAAGTCATTCCGCTGAATTCCTTAGCCTCTGGAGAAGAATTTATCGCCATGAGGCTTAAATGATCCCCCAAAGGTATAAAATACCTTGGCATCATCTTACACCCAAATTCACTTAAAATGCTTGCAGCTAACTTCAACTCCCTAATTGATTCCTTTAGATTAGATATAGAAAGATGGAAAGCACCAAAGCTCTCACTAGCTGGTAAAATAGATTTGATCAAAATGTTGGCAGCCCCTAAGATGCTTTATCTATTGGCTCACCTACCCATGCCTATACCACAGAAGTAGTTCCATAAATTGGAGGCCCTGATGGGCAATTTCCTTTGGGAGGGCGCACCCCCTCGATATAGTAAACTTAAACTTCGGCAACATTAGAAAAGGGGTGGATGGGGACTCCCTGGTTGCAGCGGTATCATATGGCCTTTGTTCTGGCTCAGTCTCTTAGATGGTTTTCTAAATTCGGACAGGCCTCCCCACCTTGGCTCCAGTTTGAAGCCTCCCTAACTCACACCCCTTCCCCAGCGGTCACCTTATATGGCAAGAAGAACTTACCCATGGGCCTTTCCCCTTCTATATTATTATCAATAAAATACTGGAAGCAAGCAATGGCTCTGCTGGGCCATGATCTGGCTCCCTGGGAATATATGCCTCAAAGGGGCAATCAGGCCCTGAAAATAGGGGACTCCGCATTGCATTGGAAAGTTTGGAAGGTACAGGGCATCTCCTTGATACATGATCTCCTACTCCATCGAACCACTGTTATAGACTCTTTTGAATCTCTGAAGGTAAGATATCACCTCCCTGCTTCTCACTTTTGGAGATACCTTCAGTTAAGAGATGTCATATCCCACCTTCCCAATTCCCCCCACAATAATTTGCCACAACAAAATCCTCACCCCATACTTTCATGGGGTAAATTTACCAAGAATAAAGCTAGCAGCATATATAATGCCCTCAGAGAAACCACTAAAGACCCCTCCCAAAAAGCTAGATTGCAATGGGAAAAGAAACTACAGACCCCCATTTCAGAGCAACAATGGGAACAAGGATGGGTACAAATCCATTTGGCCTGCCAGGATGGATGCACATGACTTATTATGAATAAGACCCTCCATAGATGGTACAGAGACCCGGCTAAACTATTTAAGATGGGACTCATCTCGGCTGACACTTGTTGGAGATGTGGTAACCAAGGTGCTCATCTGTTCCATATACTCTGGGACTGCCCCAATCTTCAGCACTTCTGGCTAGCAATTCAGGACATGTGCCAGCAGGTGTTGCCCAATATTGTTCCGAACCTTCCTTTACTCCTTCTTGGCTGTGGTAGCTCTACCATGCCGAAGTACAGTCCAGAGGCACGATGGATCACATTGGTCGGGGCACTGGCCAAGAGACTCATACTGATGAGATGGAGAACCTCGGAGATTCCTACTTTTCAAGAGTTTCTCCTGGCTCTTGCCCAAGGGGCCCCATTTGAGAGGATCTCCAGTTTTGCCCAAGGCTCCTTAGCTTGGTATGACAAATGTTGACAACCTTACTTAAGGTCTAAGTATTGTCATATTACACTTTCCAGTCCCACTCCTCAGAGTCCCCCTTCAGTATATAGGTCTGGGTTTTGCTATTTATAGTCCCCTTTTCCCTTCCTCCACTCTGACTATACCTATGATTCAGTAAAAAGATTGCCTTTCTGTATATAGTTGATATTATAATCTGCATGGTAGAAGGACATACCCTAGGTAGAGTAGTTAGAATATTACTCAGGCCTTGTTGTTACATTTTTCTTTTTGTGTAATCTATGTATTTACTACTAGGCTCGCCTCCATTTGGGGGGATCCCTACATTGGCTTATTAACCTTCGGCTTCAAGGTCTGTAATATGGACATTATTTTATGTCATACCTTTTAAGGTTCACAGCTAACTGAATGATTACTTATGTTAATTTCATTCGCTGGCCTTACCAAATGTTGCGGTAAAAGTCAGAACTGTATGTGTAATACTTCGCCTTTGTGTGTGTGTGTTCTGTCCAAAGAATAATAAAAAATGTTAAACAACAAAACAAGTGTACCTTTAAGCTGCATTATATTTCCCCAATTACCTGCATTACAGTTCCCCAGTTACCTGTATTACAGTTCCCCAGTTACCTGTATTACAGTTCCCGGGTTACTTGCATTACAGTTCCCTGGTTACCTGCATTATAGTTCCCTGATTAACTTTCCTTACAGTTCCCTGGTTACCTGCATTATAGTTCCCTGGTTACTTGCATTACAGTTCCCTGCATTACAGTTCCCTGATTAACTTTCCATACAGTTCCCTGGTTACCTGCATTATAGTTCCCTGGTTACTTGCATTACAGTTCCCCGGTTACCTGCATTACAGTTCCCTGATTAACTTTACTTATAGTTCCCTGGTTACCTGCATTATAGTTCCCTGGTTACTTGCATTACAGTTCCCGAGTTACCTGCATTAGAGTTCCCTGATTAACTTTCCTTACAGTTCCCTGGTTACCTGCATTACAGTTCCCTGGTTACTTGAATTACAGTTCCTGAGTTACCTGCATTAGAGTTCCCTGATTAACTTTCCTTACAGTTCCCTGGTTACCTGCATTATAGTTCCCTGGTTACTTGCATTACAGTTCCCAGTTACCTGCATTGTAGTTCCCTGATTAACTTTCCTTACAGTTCCCTGGTTACCTGCATTATAGTTCCTGTTACTTGCATTACATTTCTGAGTTATCTGCATTATAGTTCCCTGGTTACTTGCACTTGCATTACATTTCCTGAGTTACCTGCATTATAGTTCCCTGGTTACTTGCATTACAGTTCCCTGGTTACCTGCATTATAGTTCTCTGATTAACTTTCCTTACAGTTCCTTGGTTACCTGCATTACAGTTCCCTGATTAACTTTCCTTACAGTTCTCTGGTTACCTGCATTATAGTTCCCTGGTTACTTGCATTACAGTTCCAGAGTTACCTGCATTATAGTTCCCTGATTAACTTTCCTTACATTTCCCTGGTTACCTGCATTATAGTTCCCTGGTTACTTGCATTACAGTTCCCGAGTTACCTGCATTATAGTTCCCTGATTAACTTTCCTTACAGTTCCTTGGTTACCTGCATTATAGTTCCCTGGTTACTTGCATTACATTTCCTGAGTTACCTGCATTATAGTTCCCTGGTTACTTGCATTACAGTTCCTGAGTTACCTGCATTATAGTTCCCTGATTAACTTTCCTTACAGTTTCCTGGTTACCTGCATTATAGTTCCCTGGTTACTTGCATTACAGTTCCTGAGTTACCTGCATTATAGTTCCCTGGTTACTTGCATTACATTTCCTGAGTTACCTGCATTATAGTTCCCTGGTTACTTTCATTACAGTTCCTGGTTACCTGCATTATAGTTCCCTGGTTACTTGCATTACAGTTCCTGAGTTACCTGCATTATAGTTCCCTGGTTACTTGCATTACATTTCCTGAGTTACCTGCATTATAGTTCCCTGGTTACTTGCATTACAGTTCCTGAGTTACCTGCATTATAGTTCCCTGATTAACTTTCCTTACAGTTTCCTGGTTACCTGCATTATAGTTCCCTGGTTACTTGCATTACAGTTCCTGAGTTACCTGCATTATAGTTCCCTGGTTACTTGCATTACAGTTCCTGAGTTACCTGCATTATAGTTCCCTGATTAACTTTCCTTACAGTTCCCTGGTTACCTGCATTATAGTTCCCTGGTTACTTGCATTACAGGTTCCCAGGTTACCTGCATTACAGTTCCCTGATTAACTTTCCTTACAGTTCCTTGGTTACCTGCATTATAGTTCCCTGGTTACTTGCATTACAGTTCCCTGATTAACTTTCCTTACTGTTCCCTGGTTACCTGCATTATAGTTCCCTGGTTACTTGCATTACAGTTCCTGAGTTACCTGCATTATAGTTCCCTGGTTACCTGCATTACAGTTCCCTGTTAACTTTCCTTACAGTTCCCTAGTTACCTGCATTATAGTTCCCTGGTTACTTGCATTACAGTTCCCGGTTACCTGCATTACAGTTCCCTGATTAACTTTCCTTACAGTTCCCTGGTTACCTGCATTATAGTTCCCTGGTTACTTGCATTACTGTTCCCTGAGTTACCTGCATTATAGTTCCCTGATTAACTTTCCTTACAGTTCCTGGTTACCTGCATTATAGTTCCCTGGTTACTTGCATTACATTTCCTGAGTTACCTGCATTATAGTTCCCTGGTTACTTGCATTACAGTTTCTGAGTTACCTGCATTATAGTTCCCTGATTAACTTTCCTTACAGTTCCCTGGTTACCTGCATTACAGTTCCCCGGTTACCTGCATTACAGTTCCCTGATTAACTTTCCTTACAGTTCCCTGGTTACCTGCATTATAGTTCCCTGGTTACTTGCATTACTGTTCCCGAGTTACCTGCATTATAGTTCCCTGATTAACTTTCCTTACAGTTCCCTGGTTACCTGCATTATAGTTCCCTGGTTACTTGCATTACAGTTCCTGAGTTACCTGCATTATAGTTCCCTGGTTACTTGCATTACAGTTCCTGAGTTACCTGCATTATAGTTCCCTGGTTACTTGCATTACAGTTCCTGAGTTACCTGCATTATAGTTCCTTGGTTACTTGCATTACAGTTCCTGAGTTACCTGCATTATAGTTCCCTGATTAACTTTCCTTACAGTTCCCTGGTTACCTGCAGTATAGTTCCCTGGTTACTTGCATTACAGTTCCGGTTACCTGCATTATAGTTCCTGATTAACTTTCCTTACAGTTCCTGGTTACCTGCATTATAGTTCCCTGGTTACTTGCATTACAGTTCCCGAGTTACCTGCATTATAGTTCCCTGATTAACTTTCCTTACAGTTCCCTGGTAACCTGCATTATAGTTCCCTGGTTACTTGCATTACAGTTCCCGGGTTACCTGAATTATAGCTCCCTGTTTACTTGCATTACAGTTCCTGGGCTACCTGAATTACAAAAGAAACACTTCACAGGCTGCACTCAGTGGCATAAATCAAAGTTGAAAGAAATTACCACAAGGTCTGGCTTGCCATTTGAAAAGTTTTATTTTCGAGCCCAGGTGAGTCCACAACCTTGGCACTTCGCATCTCTAACATGATGCTTCATCAGGGGAGGAGTCTGCAACCCTGCAAGGCTCTGATTAAAAGTACAAACATTTAAAGTGGCAGTGCACTGAAACTAAAACAAACACCTAAGTGAAAGACCCCTGTAAAAAGATTTGCAAACAGCTAATAAAATCCTCTAATGCCATCTATGTAAAAGTATGTAACATACATAAATCTGGTGCCAAAACAGCCCAAAAGAAACTTTTCTCTCTATAAGTCATTGTTTGTGGCAAAAATAGCATCTCAGCTCACAAGAAAATGTATTGAATTCTATCTGAGTAAATCTCAAGAATTCACACAAAAAAGTCTGCTATTTAAAGTGACTGTCTATAAAAATATAATTATGAATCAATGCAACTAATGAGCTGGGGACTATATATGAATGAGACATAAAGTAGCGATCACACCTCAAAACTGATGTTTGGGGAGCCAAATACTGGACACAAAGAGTAAATTAATGCAGAGTCTGCAATGCCTGCTTGGTTCTGTTTGAAGATGCAAACATTTAAAAACACTTAAATGAGAAACCCTTGTAAATGAGTTCTAACAAACTTCTAATAACACCTACTAAAACCAACAGTGTAAATCAAAATACAATATTTTGAAGGCTAAATAGCCCAAGAGTTTTTCTCTTTTACAAATTGCAAATAATACCAAAATAGAGTCCCAGCTGACAAAAGCATGAATTACAGTTCCCTGGTTACCCGCATTACAGTTTGCTGGTTGCCTGCATTATAGTTCCCTGGTTACCTGCATTACAGTCCCCTGGTTACCTGCATTATAGTTCCCTGGTTACTTGCATTACAGTTCCCAGGTTACCTTCAGTACAGTTCCTGAGTTGCCTGCATTATAGTTCTCTGGTTACCAGCGTTACAGATCCCTGGTTACTTGCATTACAGTTCCCTGGTTATTTGTATTACAATTCCCCAGTTACTTGTATTACAGTTCCTTGGTTACCTTCACTACAATTCCCTGGTTACTTGCATTACAGTTCCTGGTTACCTGCATTATAGTTCCCTGATTAACTTTCCTTACAGTTCCTGGTTACCTGCATTATCAGTTCCCTGGTTACTTGCATTACAGTTCCTGAGTTACTCGCATTAAGTTCCCTGGTTACTTGCATTACAGTTCCTGGTTACCTGCATTACAGTTCCCTGATTAACTTTCCTTACAGTTCCTGGTTACCTGCATTACAATTCCTGGTTACTTGCATTACAGTTCCAGGTTACCTGCATTGCTGTTCCTGATTACTTGCATTACAGTTCCTGGGTTACCTGCATTACAGTTCCCAGTTAACTGCATTACAGTTCCCTGGTTATTTGCCATTACAGTTCCTGGTTACTTGCATTACAGTTCCTGGTTACCTGCATTATAGTTCCTGGTTACTTGCATTACAGTTCCCGAGTTACCTGCATTATAGTTCCCTGATTACTTGCATTACAGTTCCCTGGTTACCTGCATTATAGTTCCCTGGTTACTTGCATTACAGTTCCTAGGTTACCTGCATTATAGTTCCTGGTTACTTGCATTACAGTTCCTGAGTTACCTGCATTATAGTTCCCTGATTAACTTTCCTTACAGTTCCCTGGTTACCAGCAGTATAGTTCCCTGGTTACTTGCATTACAGTTCCTGGTTACCTGCATTACAGTTCTCCAGTTACCTGCATTACAGTTCCTTGGTTACTTGCATTACAGTTCCCTGGTTACCTGCATTACAGTTCCTGGTTACCTGCATTATAGTTCCCTGGTTACTTGCATTACAGTTCCTGGGTTACCTGCATTAGTTCCTGGTTACCTGCATTACAGTTCCCGGTTACCTGCATTACTAGTTCCCAGTTACCTGCATTACAGTTCCTGGTTACCTGCATTACAGTTCCCAGGTTACTTACATTATAGTTCCCTGGTTACCTGCATTACAGATCCCAGGTTACCTGCATTACAGTTCCCTGCTTACCTGAATTACAGTTTCCCGATTACTTGCATTACACTTCCCGGGTTAGCTGCATTACAGTTCCCCAGTTACCTACATTACAGTTCCCTGGTTACATGCATTACAGTTCCCTGGTTATTTGCATTACAGTTCCCTGGTTACATGCATTACAGTTCCCTGGTTATTTGCATTACAGTTCCCTGGTTACCTGCATTACAATTCCTGGGTTACTTGTATTTCAGATCCTAGGTTACCTGCATTAAAGTTTTTGGGTTACTTGCATTACAGTTCCCCAGTTACCTGCATTATATGTCTCTTGTTACCTGCATTGCAGTCCATGGCTTAGCAGCAGAACAGTTCCCTGGTTACCTGCATTTCATTTCCCTTGTTACTTGCATAACAGTTCCCGGGTCACCTGCATTATAGATCCCTGCTTACCTTTATTACAGTTCCCTGGTTACCTGCATTATAGCTACTGGTTTACTTGCATTATAGTTCCCTGGTTACCTGCGTTACAGTTCCCAAGTTACCTGCATTACAGTTCTCTGGTTACTTGCATTACAGTTCCCCAGTTACCTGCATTACAGTTCCTAGGTTACCTGCATTATAGTTCCCTGGTTACTTGCATTACAGTTCCAGTTACCTGCATTATAGTTCCCTGATTACTTGCATTACAGTTCCGGTTACTTGCATTACAGTTCCCTGGTTACTGCATTACAGTTCCTGGTTACCTGCATTACAGTTCCCTGGTTACTTGCATTACAGTTCTCTGGTTACTTGCATTACAGTTCCCTGGTTACCTGCATTACAGTTCCTGGTTACTTGCATTACAGTTCCCTGCACACAGTTCCTAGTTACTTCCTTCAGTTCCTGGTTACCTGCATTATAGTTCCTGGTTACTTGCATTACAGTTCCCGGTTACCTGCATTACAGTTCCTGATTAACTTTACTTATAGTTCCTGGTTACCTGCATTACAGTTCCCTGGTTACTGAATTACAGTTCCTGAGTTACCTGCATTATAGTTCCCGGTTACTTGCATTACAGTTCCTT
This sequence comes from Neoceratodus forsteri, assembly GCA_016271365.2. Taxonomy (NCBI): domain Eukaryota; kingdom Metazoa; phylum Chordata; order Ceratodontiformes; family Ceratodontidae; genus Neoceratodus; species Neoceratodus forsteri. The sequence continues at coordinate 1,819,132,974 of CM057449.1, read as the reverse complement.
GGTTACCTGCATTACAGTTCCTGGCTTACCTGCATTACAGTTCTCCTGTTACCTGCATTACAGTTGCCAGGTTACTTGCATTACAGTTCCCTGGTTACCTGCATTACAGTTCCCAGGTTACCTGCATTACAGTTCCCCAGTTACCTGCATTATAGTTCCCTGGTTACTTGCATTACAGTTCCTGGTTACCTGCATTATAGTTCCCTGATTAACTTGCATTACAGTTCCAGGTTACCTGCATTACAGTTCCCAGTTACCTGCATTACAGTTCCCAGTTACCTGCATTACAGTTCCGGGTTACTTGCATTACAGTTCCCTGGTTACTTGCATTACAGTTCCTGAGTTACCTGCATTACAGTTCCTGGTTACTTGCATTACAGTTCTCCTGGTTACCTGCATTGCAGTTATCAGTTTCTGGGTTACTTGCATTACAGTTCCCTGGTTACCTGCATTACAGTTCCCGGGTACCTGCATTACAGTTCCCTGTTACCTGCATTACAGTTCCTGGTTACTTGCATTACAGTTCCTGGGTTACTTGAATTACAGTTCCCCGGCTACCTGCATTACAGTTCCCAGGTTATTTACATTACAGTTCCCTGGTTACTTGCATTACAGTTCCTAGGTTACTTGCATTTTAGTTCCTTGGTTACCTGCTTTACAGTTCTCGGGTTACTTGGATTACAGTTCCCTGGTTACTGGCATTATAGTTCCCTGGTTACTTGCAATACAGTTCCCCAGTTACCTGCATTACAGTTCCCAGGTTACCACCATAACAGTTCCCTGGTACCTGTATTACATTTCTCTTGTTACTAGTATAACAGTTCCCAGGTCACCTGCATTATAGATCCCTGCTTACCTTCATTACAAATCCCTGATTATCTACATTACAGTTCCCTGGTTACCTGCATTACAGTTCCCAGGTTACTTGCATTACAGTTCCCCCGTTACCTGCATTACAGTTCCCCAGTTACCTGCATTACAGTTCTCAGGTTACTTGCATTACAGTTCCCCTGTTACCTGTATTACAGTTGCCGGGTTATTTGCATTACAGTTCCCGGGTTACTTGAATTACAGTTCCATGGCTACCTGCATTACAGTTCCTGGGTTACCTGCATTACACATCCCCTGTTACCTGCATTATACTTGCCTGGTTACTTGCGTTACAGTCCCCCAGTTTCTCTGCATTACAGTTCCTGGGTTACTTGCAATACAGTTCCCCCGGTAACCTGCATTACAGTTCCTGGGTTGCCTGCATTACAGTTCCAATTTTACCTGCATTACAGTTCCTGGGTTACCTGCATTACAGTTCCCTGTTACCTGGATTACAGTTGTCAGGTTACTTGCATTACAGTTCCCTGGTTACTTGCATTACCATTCCGAGGTTACCTGAATTATAGTTTCCTGGTTACCTGCATTACAGTTCCTAGGTTACCTGCATTACGGTTCCCAGGTTACTTACATTACAGTTCCCTCGTTACTTGCATTACAGTTCCTAGGTTACTTGCGTTACAGTTCCCCAGTTACCTGCATTACAATTCCCTGATTACTTGCATTATAATTCCCTGGTTACTTGCATTATAGTTCCCTGGTTACTTGCATTACAGTTCCCCGGTTACCTGTATTACAGTTCCACGGTTTATGCATTACAGTTCCCCGGTTACCTGTATTACAATTCCTGGGTTACCTGCATTACAATTCCCCTCTTAACAGCATTACAGTTCCTGAGTTACTTGCATTACAGTTCCCCAGTTACATGTATTACAGTTGCTGGGCTGCTTGCATTATGTTCCTGGGTTACTTGCAATACAGTTCACCTGTTACCTGCATTACAGTTGCCGGGTTACTTGCGGTACAGTTCATCGGTTTCCTGCATTACAGTTCCCTGGTTAACTGCTTTACAGTTCCCCGGTTACCTGAATTACAGTTTCTGGGTTACTTGCATTACAGTTCCTGGGTTACTTGTATTACAGTTCCTGGGTTACTAGTATTTCTGTTCCTGGGTTACTTGCATTACAGTTCCCTGGCTACCTGCATTATAGCTGCCTGGTTACTTGCATTACAGTTCCCCTGTTACCTGCATTACAGTTCCTGGGTTACTTGTGCAGTATTTCACTTCCCCAGTTATCTGCATTACAGTTCCCTGGTTACCTGCGTTACAGTTGTCGGGTTACTTGTATTACAGTTCCTATGTTACCTGCATTACAGTTACCCAGTTACCTGCATTACAGTTCCCTGGTTACCTGCATTACAGTTGTCAGGTTACTTGTATTACAGTTCCCAGGCTACCTGCATTACAGTTGTCAGGTTACTTGTATTACAGTTCCCAGGTTACCTGCATTACAGTTCCCCAGTTACCTGCATTAGAGTTCCCCTGTTACCTACATTACAGTTGCTGGGTCACTTGTGTTACAGCTCCCTGGTTACATTACAGTTCCTGTTTTCATTTTAGGTGTCCATTACAGTGTATTCAACTTCTAAGACTACATTTCAAAATATGTTTTATGAAGAAATTTGAATCCTCTTCAAGTGCCTTGTACATCTAAGCAATGTTTGGCATTGTCATGCTATACTCAGAATTGTGCATGGAAACCACTATTGACATAACTATAGACAAAAGCTAGTGCATCAGTGCCAATGACAGTGGCTGGCACCATTGCTATATGAATAAAGAGAGCTTTGAAGGTAAATCCTCATAGGGGAGGGTTTTACAAAAATCATCAGGGGTACAGAAGACAAAAGTTATGAGGACAGGCCAGTGACCCTAAACATATTCATGTTATTCTCCACCAGCGGAAGGCATGCCTCAGAGGCCCCACCCTGTGGGGCATGCCAGGGTGCCCAGGGAGAAGAGATAAGTCCTGGGAAGCAGATGATGGAACTGCATGTAGGGGGCTGGACCAATGGTGGCCAGTTAGCTGCAGGAGGAGAAATAAGAACACTAATTAAAAAAAAATTTTCACGTTTAAAAAAGGAGGCAAAGAGGGGACATGATCTCAGATTTCTGCATACTGAAGGGCATTGACAAGATCAAACAGACAGAGATGGGCCCAGTGTTACTGAGGGTTGAGGCGCTGGATGCCACACCTCACGCCATGCCAGTGACCCGGGTTTGGGAACGGACCTGGGCCAGCTGGGGTCGGCGGCAGAGGGAGAGGATTGAGCATCCAGAGGACTGCTCTCCTCTCCTGGGGTGGGTTGCAGGGAGTTCCCAGCTCTGTGGTGGCCTCCAGTGGAGACTGGAGGAAGCAGAAGAGCAAGGGACATCGTAGGAGCAGGTCAGCGGCAGACTCCAGTGGCAGAGGAATGGTGGAAGCCACACAGGAATCACTGCACACCATGTCTTGAGGGGGAAAACTATGTTAAAAACCCTGGAGGACCAAGGATGCAATGGAGACCCCGGGAACCGAGACCCACTTCCCATCATCGGACCAACCCTCCACCGGCTCTCTGGAGCTCCTCAACCTGGCCCAGGGACCATTTCTCTAATCACAGAAAAGGTAGGGTGATGCCCCTAGGGGGTGATCTGGGGGGGGCTGAATGAGTCCATTGGTCCGGGGCAAGGGTGCCCAGTAACATGTCTCCCAGGGAGGGTGGTTTCAGGCTGGGAGTAGACGCTAGGGGTTGAGTGGGTACTCCCGAGAGATGCCCTGTCCCACCGGAGAACAAACAGAAGATACAAAAAAAAAAGAAAAGACAGACAGAGTTGTTTGATCTCATGTTCCCCAGTCAGATGTGGTGATATGTGCTGAAGCTCAGAGATGGTAAATTTAAGGAATAAGGCATAACAGGGTGCATGTTATTGTGTAATAACATCGCTCCTTGGGTGGTTGAAGCAAGACTGTGCCATAAGGCTGTGGGTTCTCTCCCCACACCAGGCACTTGGGTTAATAGTCAGTGTCAGTGGCTCAGCAGGTAGCACACTTGCCTCTGAGGCTGGGGGATCAGAAGGCTGTGGGTTCTCTCCCCACACCAGGCACTTGGATTAATATCCCAATACTGACACTGTAGTGCAACATGAGGGGAGTGTGCACTCCTGAGGTGCCGTCTTTCAGATGACACATTAAACCGAGGTCCCATCTGCCTGTTCTGGTGGTTGTTCAGGTGGACGTTAAAGATCCCATGACACTTCTCAAAAAGAGTAGGGGAAATTTCCCCAGTGTCCTGGGCAAATTTCCTCCATTTCACTAGAAATACCACCAACAGCGTAATCTGGTTGAGATTCAGTTGGTTACCATCTGTATCCCCAACCCCCGGTTGCCCCTGAAAAAAGGACTTCTAGTCTCAGTGGGCTTACCCGGTCAACAAAATGAAATAAATAAATAAATAATGAGGCCGCAGGCTGAATGCATTCAGCACTCAAGGAGTGATGTTATTACAGAATAACACACATCCCTGGAGGGCCTTATTGCAATTATATAATGGCTCGTTGATCTAGAAAAAACAAACATTTGTCAATGCTGAATGTTTGCTTGCTGGTACTGTATTGGCATTAATAGTGCAGGAGTTAGAGAGATGCATAATAGGAATGGCAATGAAGTATTGAAGTAATGCCAACCCCACCCCACCTGCAGAGACTGACAGACGTTGGGGGTGTGTCTTTCAGTCATCGCCATAACACTTGCGCCATTCCACTTCACCCCACCCTGCAGACACTGACAGGTGTCGCAGTGTTCGCTGAGGTCTTTGGCCCTTACACTCACCCCATTCCATAAGGAAATAAGCTGAGATGGGTGCAGTATAGGAGAATGGGGTGAACATTAGGGCCAAAGACCCCAAGACACACCCTTGACGCCTGTCAGTCTGTACTGGGTGGGCATTACAGTTGGAAACCCTAATGCCCCAGGCGTTTGTTAGTATTTTCACTCCAAATTTTCAACAAGGGCTTTTTGGGACCCCATCTCATGAACAGTGGCAGTATCATTTCATCACTCAATCCCAAAAGGTGATTTCGCACAGTGAGGGTGCCATTCGGTGCCACAGGTGTGAAAACACATTTTGGGCAGTATGTGAAAAATGACAGCCATACTGTTCATGAGGTGGTGTGAAATAATGGCAATGCTGAAAATCTGGAGTGAAAATATGAAAAATTGGCAAAGTTACGCGTGTGCTTAGAAAGTGTGCAACGCACATTTGTAAGGTAGTCATTTTTTGGAATGTGCTGTCCTGAAAGTTGATTTTGCACAGCGACTGCGCCATTCTGCTCCACAGGTGCAAAAACACATTTCAGAAAGGATGCAAAAAATGACAGCTGTACTGTTCATGGGGAGGGGGTGAAAAAATGACAATGTTGGAAATTCGGAGTGAAAATATTAAAAATTGATGAAGTTATGAGCGTGCATAGAAACTGTGCAACGGACGCTTGTAACAAAGTCATTTTTTTGGAGTTTTTCACCAAATTTGCAAGAAGGGCTTTTTGGGACCCCACCTCATGAACAGTTGCACTGTCGTTTCATTAACTGGTCCCAAAAGGTGATTCTGTGCAGCGACCATGAAATCACCTTTAGGGACCGAGAAACAAAATGACAATGCCAGAGTTCACGAGGTGGGGTCCCAAGAACCCCATGGTAAAAATCTGGGACCAAAACTCTAAAAATTGTCTGAGATATCAACCTAAGTTGAAAACCCCCATTGACTGCCATTTTAGGGCTTACTTTTATTTCTTCAGTTCCCGGTTGGTCTTTGAAGAGTGCAGACATGTACCCGGTCCACAGAAGATCACTGTTCCTGACCTCTGGAGGTAAGTATGGGTGGGGGAGTGGGGAGGTGGAGTGTGCAGAGGGTGGGTGTGGGTTGGGGAAGGGGGCGGTGGGAACGATGAGGGACTGTTTACTTTTTTTTCAGGTTTAAAAAGAAAAGGATGTTGGGGTACTGTTTTCTTTTTTCACCGGTGAAATGATAACAAAACAGATTTCAGCACACTGGGGTGGGCTCCCAATGTGCCAGAGTACTGGAGGGGGGATCAATGCCAACCCAGGGATTGGGCACCCTGAGGTCGGCTGAGAACATGGGTTATGGGGGCAGCACATCTGACACCAGGAGTGGGCATACTGGTGTCAGAAACATCAAAGAAGTATTTTTTGGCACACTGGGGTGGGCTCCCAGAATGCCACATTAATGGGGAGGGGATACATGGTGACACAGGGATTGAGCACCCTGATATCAGCAGGGTAAGGAGAATGGAGGGTGCAGGGTGGCTGGCAGCAGTAGTGGGAGGGTTTTATGCCTGTGCGACGGAGGACGGAGGGTGCAGGGTGGGCAGCAGAAGTGGGAGGGAGTGGGAGGGTTTTATGCTGGTACGATGGAGAATGGAAGATGCGGGACGGGCAGCAGCAGTGGGAGGGAGTGGGAGGGTTGTATGCCAGTGTGACAGAGAATGGAGGATGCGTGGTGGGCAGCAGCAGTGGGAGGGAATGGGAGGGTTTTATGCTGGTGCGACAGAGAATGGGGGTGCGGGGTGGGCAGCAGCAGTGGGAGGGTTTTATGCTGGTGTGGGGAAGGGAGGCTGTGGGACGGGCAGCAGCAGTGGACGGGAGTGGGAGGGTTTCATTATATGCTGGTGAGATGGGGAACGGAGGGTTCAGGGCGGGCAGCAGCAGTGGAAGGGAGCTAACATTTAAATATGTTGTCCTGCTGTGTGCCTGGTTGGGAGGGAGGGGGAAGCTGATGCTGCAATGACAAAACTGCCCCTGATTGCAGCAGCAGATTTCTTTCAAGTGCGGAGCTTGCTCTAAAACTGCCATCATCAGCAGCTTCAGCACTAATTGGTGGCTGAGGGACGTGCCCATTAAAGCGTCTGCTGCAATTGCCACAACACTGCCACACCTCTGCAATGCTCTATTATCGCAATATGTTTCTTGCGTGCTGCACGCGCAAGCAAACATAAAAATCATGAAGAAAATAATTTTTAAAATATGTTTTTTATTTAGATTTTTCATTGTGGAAGTATACAAGTAAATAAAAAAGTTCTTGTTTTCACTCAGCTGTTGTGTCGGTGGTCTCCCGTCTGTGTGTGAGTCTCTCTCTGCCCCTCTTTGTAATAATTTCCATGTCTCTGTCCTGTCACCCCCCGAATGGTACTGTATATGCTGGCCCCTTCCCACCACTGTAATATTTTTGTTATTGTGTTCAAATGCAGCCATTGAATTGTGTTAGAAATGCAGCATTGAGGATGTGACTGAAGCAGGGCGGCAGCTGAGCTGATCGCAAAGAGGGGACTGTAGGTACCATGCTGCTGTTCTGTGGGACAAAGCAGAATAAAGGCATGGCTTTACATTTATTTTTCAGTTTAAATTTTAATGTTTGAATCATGCTGCGGCACACAGGGATGCATGGCCACCGAGTCCTCAAAGGAGCATGTCTCTCTTGTGTGCTCGCGCTACAACGGCCGCAGTTTTGCAGTATTGGGGGACTGAGAAGCTGCTCTTATGGTTTTGTATTTTTCAAAGAGGGATGACAACATAGGAAGGCCTGCAACAACACGGGTTCAGAAATGGTCATAGTACCACTACCGCCCTTCTGGAGTTCACAGGATTTATTCACCATGCCTTAGAGCAAGGACACCTGGTCGGTGCTGCTTTCATTGATTTAACCAAAGCTTTTGGTACAGTGAATCATGCCCTCCTGGTCGAGCAGCTTACCACCATTGGCCTAGCTTGTGACAGTGTAGCCTGGTTTGAAAGATACCTACACAACTGCACACAGCAGGTGAAGACTGGTAACACCCTCTCGGATAGCAGAACTGTCCGATCTGGAGTTCTTTAAGGGTCCATCTTGGGCCTCTTTTATTTAGCATTTTCCTCAACAACCTTCCTTATTCCTGTCAGGGTCACATCCTTTTATATGCTGATGATGCTGTCCTGTTTACCAATGATCCAGACTCTAAGGTTCTTGAATCTAGGTTACAGAGTAATTTCGTAGTCATAGCAAGATGGTTCCATAAGCACAAGTTAGTTATGAATTACAACAAGGCTAAAACTACGCTGTTCTCCAGCTCCCAAAATAGGCACAGAACTTACCCTTTTTCTATCACCAACGAAGAGGGCTCTCCCCTGAAGCTAGTTCAGCTCTTTAAATATCTGGGGATTACTATTGACAGTACGATGACCTATGCCTATCACACTGACAACATTGCTAAGGCTGTTAACACCCACATTGGGCTACTTTATAGGCATAAGCAATGTTTGACCCCAGAGGCTCTTAACCTGGCCATTCAAAGCTCTCTTGCCTTGCTTATTGATTATGGCTTACCAATCTATGGATCAGCTACTGAAACAACTCTTCGCTGCATCATAGTTGCACTCAACAAAGCATGCCAGCTCCTTACCAGCTCAGCCTATCTGTCCCATACCTGCGACATGTACGCTCAGGCTAACTGGCTCCAATTCAAAGGCAGACTCATGTACCAAAGACAAGGAACCTCTGTGCAGCACTGAGGCAATAGGTGTCAAACAGACAAGGCATACTGATGAGTCCTGGTAGGGTGAAACACGTGTCTATGTCTTTTGTTGGCACCCTTTGCAAACTGTGTTGGAGGCCTTTCGGCACCATGCATTTCTGCTGAAAGTTGAACCAGCATAATATTCTGTGGTAATTTACATATGCAGCCCATGATGCTTTGCATTGTGGGGGCTTGTGTGATTTTGTATTTCTCATGTACCAAACATGTTTACTGTCCAAAAAAGCAAGCTTAGGTAAAATGCCCCCAGGAGTGCAAAAGCTTATTACCCCCACTATCAACCGTCGTTGGACCAGAAGCTATACTAGCCAGATTTTTAAATTACCCCACTGCTGTACTTCTCTAGGACAAAGGTCCTTTGCCTACCGTGCCCCGCTATGGATGAACTCGCTGCACCATGACATCACTTCAGCATCCACCTTGGGCTCCTTCAAGGTTAAACTTAAGCAACAGCTAGTTGCTGATGCCAGTTGTGACTGCTTCCAATAATCTTCCTTCTTGTGACCAGCACTTATTGTAACCTTATGCTATCCTGACCTTATGCATAACTGTTCTCAGCATGTAAATAACTGTTCTAAGTTGCTAATCATTCTCCTTCACATTTCCTCTTGATCCCTTCCACTCTTTCCCCTCACCCCTCTATGGCTTTCCCCCATCCCCCATCCCCCCTGCTATATCTCCTGAGCTCCTTTGCTCACTTTAAAATGCTTTGTCCCATACTGTCTCACCTCTGACGAGGCCCCTGGGCTGATGCCATCCCTTACCTTGTTGATTATTAGATATTAGGCAGAGTCTTTTCTCATTTTCCTGTAAAGGGTCGTTCCATAAGACCCCCACTCCCTCTAATATGACCCTTTGAATTCCAGGTTTTAATCAAATATGCACCATGGCATACATTGTACAATGCCACATGTATTGGAACTTCTCTAGTTATACACTCTTGTAATGTCTTGTATAATTCCTTGTTTTGTTTGTTCTCCGTCTCATACTTTAACAATATGTATTGTTTGTCTGACGTGGAACCTGTGAAATGAGCTTATTCTTAAAGGTGTTATCAGAAATTTCAATAAATAAAAAATAAATAGGAAGGAACTGTATGGAGGTTATATTTGTACACCTAAGATCGTGGATATACTGTACATCCATCTCTGTATTCTTGTGGGTAGCAGGGGAATGTGAAGCTGTGTCAGTTGTGGGGTACTTCAGGATGTAGGAATTTATTCACCATTCACGGTCATCTCTGTGCCTGCCTTAGGCGACCGGCAAGTACAGTGGTTCACTCAAGCTGCTCTGTTTGGAGGAAAAAAACACATAGCTATGCCTACACACAGTGTACATGCAGCGCATAGGCATACTGAATAGAGCCCAATAAAGGCAGTAAGTGTAGCCACTGCGTACAGTTACTTGAACTTCAGTTTATTAAGTATCCCAGCTATACAGTGGACAGGACATGCATTAGTACTAGCTAAATCTGGATCAGTTTGATCAGGTCGGGGGGCAGTCCAGAAATCTGCAAGTCAGAAACCTTCCAAGTGTCTTAGATCTACATTACCTGGTGCTTTTATTAATAACAACAGAGGTAAGATCTTTCAATATAGAGGACCAGTTGTAAGGAACATATTTTTTATTGTGTTTCAGAATCATTACATAGGTAGTGCACTGAGTTTTACTATCAGATTGATAGGTGACAACTGTGTACCTACTGTATCATATATCGTAATACTTGCACTACATCTACTAGGCTTGCAAAGTCCGAACACTTCACATCCACACTCCAGGACAACCTTAATCGCCCCTCTTAATTCTGGATGGTAATCCATGCCCTCTTCTCACCTCTGACCCAGTCCCCTCTCTCATTTCTCAAGGTAGGTGACTCTTCTATCTCTGACCTTGCTTCAGTCATCCTACTCATTCAGTTCCTTTATCACTTCCTGTGCCCGCTACCCCCTGTCCTCCTCATCCCTTGCCCCTTACTCTACCTCTACCCTCTCTCTCTCTCTTCTCCTTAAGCCCCCTACCATCCCCCCTCCTCTCTTTTTTCCATCTCTCCCACCACCCTTGCTGCTTTTCCTAAGGCCCTGCTGCTTCTCTTAAGGCCCTCTTGGCTCTAAACCCCCACAAGGATGAGAGCCCTGATGGTCTTCACCCTAAACTCCATTATCTCTCTGCCCATGCCATTGCCCTCCCTATCAACTACCTCATCATCCTCTCCTTATCCACAGTCCTAGCTCATGGAAACTGGCTACAGTCATTCACCTTCCTAAAGCGCATGACCCCTCTTCTCCTGGAAACTACCATCCTTTCTCTGTACTTCCCAATCTAGCTAAACTCCTAGAACACCTTGTTCTCTCCCAACTCTCCTGTGTCCTTCACTCCTCTCCGGTCTGGCTTTAGGAAGTCCCACTCCACCTCCATCTCTTTCTTCTAGCTCACTGATGCTATCCTCTCAGGCATGGATCAGGGCCTAGTCACCTCTTCTAGGTTTGTCAATCTGGCCAAAGCTTTCAACACCGTTAGCCACCCCATTCTCCTGGCCAAATGTAAGGCAGCTGGACTCTCCTCCTCCTCCTCAGTTCAGTGGTTCTGCTCTTAACTTGAGGATAGATTTCAAGCTGTCCGTATTGGAGACCCTCTCCCCATTCCTAATTTGCTCAAGCGTCCACCAAGGATCTGTCCTTGGCCCAGTTCTTTACTCCATTTTTGTAAATGACTTTCCCACTGTCTGCTCATCTGTGTCTATTCACATGTATGCAGATGATACAGTAATTTTTACCTCTGGCTTCTCTGCCCTTGACTTTGGAGCTCAGCTCCAACTGGACTTTAACAATGTCTAGCACTGGTTCCATAAAAACTAGTTGTCCCTCAACATCAAGAAAACAGTCTCTGTGACTTCTGGCACCAGGCAGAGGCTTGCTAGACTCTTGCTAGAGTGGAATACTCTGCTAAGTCTAGAAAGTCGAGTAGCGCTGTTAGGGTGGCAAAGGCCAAAAAGGAAATGCAGGTAGCACAGGGGGTAAAACAGGGAAGAACTATTTTTTTCCAATATATAAGGGAGAAAAAAAAGAACACCAAGGATGAAATAGATTAGAAAAGAAGGATGGTTTGGCAGAAAGTAGTGAAGAGAAACAGAGGTACTTAAGTACTTCTGTTCAGTCTTCACTGAAGAGAAGGATGGGTCAGTACCAGAGTGGAATGGGGGGGGGGATAGAGACAGTGAGGAGGGAAGTCATTAATGGCATCATTTGTGCTAATGGGTACTAAAGGGCCTACAGGCCCTGAAGGTAAATAAAGCCCAGGGCCAGATGGTATGCACCCAAGGGTCCTAAGGAAACTGGCAGAGGCCCTGCTGGGTCCCCTGGCAGATCTGTTAAACACCTCTCAGGGATTGGGGATCATGCCTGGGACTGGAGAACTTCACATATGGAGCCCCTTCACAAAAGTGGGCCAAAGGATGAACCAGGTAACTACAAGTCGGTCAGCCTGACCTCAATAGTGGGATAGCTGATGGAGACCATCCTGAAACAGACAGTGATGAATGTGCTGGAGGATAATGGGCTCCAGGATGTGAGGCAGCATGAGTTTGGGTCAGGGAGGTCCTGCCAGATGAACCTGATTGACTTCTTCGAGTGGGTCACTAGGACAGTGGATAAGAGCCATGTAGTTGTTATCCTGTATCTGGACTTCAGTAAGGCCTTTGACTCTGTACTTCATATGAGACTGGTCATAAAGCTAGAAGACCTAGGGGTGGGGGCTAAGCTGGTTGAGTGGATCTGAAGTTGGCTACAGTACAGAAGCCAAATGATAGTAGTTCGGGGGGAATCCTCAGAAGCCAGGCTTATTACCTCTGCGTCAAACAGATTAAACAAGTGAGCAAAAGCAAGACAAAAAAGAGACCGCTATAGTTCTTGAAAGAGGTGGCTGAAAAGGTAAAGAGCTAAAGGGGTAAAGTTCAGAACGTAAAAGGAGATACAGATTGAGGAGGATAGGGAGGTGTATCAGGGAAAACAGAAGGTAGAAGGGAAAGCAATAAGAAGTACGAAGGCAAAAGGTGAAGAGAGAATATCCCAGGAGGTAACAAAAGGGGACAAGATATTTTTAGGTATGTAAGTGAAAACAGGAAGACCAGGGTGGGATTGTAGTGTTAAAAAGGGAAGGGGGAACTGTGCAGATGGAGACCAGGAAAAGGCAGACATCCTGAACAAATACTTTTGGTCAGTGTTCCCAGAAGAATGACGGAGGGAGGCCACAAAAAGTAAAAAAAGCTTTGGAGGTCCGACACTGCTCCTTTTTTTGAGACGAGAGTCCTAAAGGGACTCTCTAATCTGAAGGTGGGCAGTGCAATGGGGACAGATGGGGTGCACTCAAGGGTATTGAGGGAGATCAGGAAAATACTGGCTGCACCTCTGACAGTTCTGTTTAACAGCTCACTGGAAACAGGAGTGGTTCCGGAAGATTGGAGGAGGGTGGATGTAGTCGCACTACTCAAAAGTGGTAGCAGGGAGGAGGCTGGCAATGATGGGCCAGTCAGCCTGATGTCAGTGGTGAGAAAATTAATGGAATCACTGCTGAAGGAAAGAATTTATTTATTTTGGTTTTTGTTGACCAGGAAAGGAGGATTAGACAGTTCTGCCTATTTTCAGCCTCGTCCTGGGGGATTGGGGATACAGATGATGCCAACTGACACTGAACCAGATTAAGCTGTTGGTGGCACTTTCAGTAAATGGGGGAAATTTGGCCAGGACACTGGTGAAATTCACCTACTCTTTTGAGAATTGCCATGGGATCATTAACATCCTCCTGAACAACCACCAGAACAGGCAGACGGGACCTCAGTTTAATGTCTCATCCGGAAGAAGAAAGAATTGTGGAATGTCTTGAATCCAGTGGATTTCAACACCCAAGGCAGCATGGTTTCACAGGGGAATGGTCATGTCAAATGAATCTGATAGATTTCTTTGACTGGGTGACAAAGGATTTAGATCAGGTGGCGTAGTGGACATCGCCTACCTACATTTCAGTAAGGCTTTTGACACCATCTCACATAGGAGACTAGTAAACAAGCTGAGTAGCTTAGGAGTGGGTCTAAAGGTGGTAAGCTGGATTAAGAAATTGGTTAGGGGATAGGTGACAGAAGGTGGTGATAAATGGAGTTTGTGCCGAGGAAGGGAGAGTGACCAGTGGGGTGCCTCAGGGAGCAGTGCTGGAACTAGTCCTCTTTAATGTCTTTATAGGTGACATTGCAGAGGAGCTGAAAGGGAAGGTCTGCCTCTCTTCAGATGACACCAAAATCTGCAATAGGTTGGACACTCCAGTGAGGGTGGAAAGGATGAACTGAGACCTGAGAAAACTAGAGGAGTGATCAAGGGTATGGCAGCTGGGTATAAAAGAGAAAAAGTGAAAATAATTCACTTAGGACACAGAAACCCAGGGTAGAATACAAAATGGCTGGAGTGGTACTGATGACCACCAAGGGAAAGAGACCTGGGGGTAATCATATTCATATCGGATGACCTGAAGGTGGCCAGGCAGTGTGACAAGAAGTCAGGAGGGCTAGTGGGATGCTGGGGTGCATAAGGAGGGGTATCACCAGCAGAAAAGCAGAAAGAGGGAGGGAGTGTTGCCTCTGTATAGATTATGGGTAAGACCCCACCTAGAGTATCGTGTCCAGTTCTGGAGATCGCATCTCCGGAAGGATATAGAGCAGAGGCAGTCCAGAGGAGGGCAACTATAATGGTGCAGGGTATGGATCGAAAGCCCTATGAGGAGAAACTAAAGGACCTCAGTATATACCCTCTGGAATAGAGGGAGAGCGGGGATATGATAGATACCTTTAAATACCTCAAAGGGGTAAATAAAGCACAGGTGGGAAGTATTTTTCAGAAGAACAGGTGCTCAGAGACAAGGGAACATGCTCTTAGGCTGGAGGGGAGTAGATTCAAGAGAGATGTGAGGAAGTACTTCTTCACAGAAAGAGTGGTGGATTCCTGGAACAGCCTTCCAGCAGAGGAGGTGGTGGGGGCAAAAATGGTAATGGGGTTCAAGAATGCATGGGATAAGCACAAAGGAATCATAGTGGAAGGGAAGGGGGGAGATAGAAAGAGCTGTAGATTGGGTATGATCTGCTGTAATAGTGTAGGTAGGGAGAAATAGGCAGACTGGATGGGCCATGTGGTCCTTATCTGCCATCAAATTCTATTTTTCTGTTTCTTTGTCACCAGTGTGGGGGGGGGATCCCACTGGCCTCTGTGCTCGGCACGGTGTTGTTTAATATATTCTTAAGTGACATCACAGATGGGCCTGAGATAAAATATGCCTGGTTACAGATTACACAAAGCTCTGTAGGAGGGTGGACATGGAAGAAAGGAGAGAGGAACTCAGGGAAGACCTGGCTAGGCTAGAGAAGTGGGTTGGCATTTGGCAACTGGGGTTCATGTAAAGTTATGCACTTGACAGTGAAGACCCCAGGGACCAAGTACTGGTTGGGTAGTGTGCAGGTAACCAAGTCAGAGGAGGAAAAGGACCCGGTGCAATTATCAAGGGTGACCTGAAGCACTCAGCATAATGCAGGAAGGCTGCTGCCAAAGCAAATCGGATGCTGGGCTGCATAGCCAGGGGAATCACCAGTAGGAAGGCTGAGGTCATTTGCCGCTGTACAGGTCTCTAGTGAGACCACACCTAGAATAGGGTATTGGTGTCTTTATCTCAAGAGGGATATCAACTTCCTGGAAACAGTCCCTAGAAGGGCAACAAAGATGATCCAGGACCAGCAAGGCAACACCTACGAGGAGAAGCTCACAGGACTCAACCTGTACATTCCTTAGGATAGAAGAGTGAGGGGGGAAATGATTGAGGCCTTCGAATACCTTAAGGGTATAAACATGGTGAGCACTGAGGGCTTCTTCAGCCTTGCTGGAAACAAGACCACTGGGGTACTGCCTGAAGCTGGTGGGGGGAGAGTCAGGAGGGAGATGAAGAGGCACCTTTTCACTGAGAGGGGGGTGGCTAAGTGGAATGAGTTGCTGGAGAAGGAGGTATCCCTAAACACAGTGAACAACTTCAGGAGAGGCTGCGATAAGGTGAGGGGGACGTTGCATGTGGAGGGCAATGGGGAAGGGGTATTTGACAAGGGTCAAGTGGGATATGGGAAGGGGGTAGTTCCTTCTGTAAACACAGTGAGAACTTCACATTTGAGCAGACTAGATAGACTGTAAGGCCTTTATGTGCTGGCATATTCGTATGTTTGTATGATCTCCTCTCCCCTCCTTCCATACCCTTGATGGTGTAGTGATTAAAGATGTCTCCTCATAGAAACAGAAACATAGAAGGTGACGGCAGATATAGACTGTGTGGCCACCTAGTCTGCTTCTTTTCCCTACCTAATGCTAGGTCTGCCCCCTCCTTCAAGTACTTCAGGGACTGTCTGGACCGTCACCTCGATTTCTCTGTTCATGTGGATCCAATCATCAAGACGCTCCACTCCAAACATGATACACTTTACTGGAATAATGAGAGCATCTCACTTCCTGTCTGCAGAGAGACCCTCATAAAGATGATTCTCACCATTTTTGATTAATAATAATAGTAATAATAACTTTATTTTTAAAGCGCCTTTCAAAATATCAAGGCACTTTACATATCAAAAGCCACAATATACAATGCTAATTAAAAACATATAAACAGGATAAATACATAACAACATCATATGTTAAAAATAAACAGTAAAATCATCCATACAATCAAAGCATAATGTCAGCACTCAGATTTCATTAATCTTCCGAATAGGCCATATTCCACAGGTAAGTCTTCAAGTTTTTCTTAAATACCTCCACGGAGGTGCACTCCCTTAACCGGCGAGGTAGAGAATTCCAAAGAGTGGGTACAGCATAAGAAAATGCTCTACTGCCAGAAAATTTTAAACTCACTCTTGGAATCTCTAACAACCCCTCGTCGGCCGAGCAGAGTGATCGGCCGGGGCAGTAAGGCACCAGAAGTTCTTTCAGATAGGTCGGACCCTGATCATGAAGGGCTTTAAAAGTCAATAAAATGACTTTAAAGGTGATCCGCCACCATATAGAAAGCCAGTGCAGTTCACACAGTACCGGGGTAATGTGACTGGATCTCCTTGTCCCAGTCAGCACCCTGGCTGCAGCGTTCTGCACCAGATGTAGGCGACGGATTTCAACCCCAGAAAGCCCAAAGTAAAGGGCGTTGCAGTAGTCCAGACACGAGGACACAAAAGCGTGGACCAACGTTGGCAAAGATTCAGATGGAACAAGGTGACACACCCTGGCAATATTCCTAAGATGGTAAAAGGAAGTCCTGACAACGGCCGACACCTGAGATTGAAGGGTCAGCTTGTCGTCAAGGGACAATCAAGGTTGCTGCACCCGTTCAGGAGGCTAAAGTGACATGCCAGCAAGGAAATTTTAGAGGGTAAAGTCATCATGCATCTCATATCTGACCACCAGGGTCCACCACTAACACTCTGTCTTCTGAGTTCAACTTTAACCAACTAGAATCCATCCACCCTTGGATTTCTTCCAGACAGTTATTAAACACAGAGAGCTCCATCCTGGTCGGGCGCAAAAGACAGGTATAGCTGGATATCATCTGCATAGCAGTGAAACCTCAGCCCATACCGTATTATAATGTCTCCGAGGGGCAGCATATACACTGTGAATGACATGGGTGACAGCACTGAACCCTGAGGCACCTCGCACAACAAAGAAGTTGGGCTGGAGGAATAATCCCCCGACACAACTCTTTGTGATCTCCCAGTAAGGAATGAAGTGAACCATTTTAAAACAGTTCCCGACATTCCACAGAGTAACCTCAGGCATGCTAACAACACCAGGTGATCCACAGTGTCAAAAGCTGATGAGAGATCAAGAAGAACTAGAATGGAACATCTCTTCTGATCCCTTGCCCTCAGAAGATCATTAAGCACCAAACCAGTGCGGTCTCGGTGCTGTGTCTTTTACGAAAACCAGATCGGAAGGATTCATAGACATTATGGCTGGCTAAATGGTCTTCCAGTTGGGCTGCCACTACCTTCTCAATAACCTTCCCAATAAAGGGAAGGTTAGAGATAAGTCTGTAGTTTGAGAAACAGTCTGGGTCCAAAGTAGCTTTTTTCAGCAGGGGTGTAACCACTGCCTCTTTCAGGGAGTTAGGAAACTCACCTGACTCTAAGGAGCACCAGATCATTTGCACCATAACTGGACCAATGATCTCAGAACAACCTAAAATTATGGGAGTTGGTCAAGGGTCCAAACTACAGCTCGTGGGCCGCATACTATGGATGATCCTCATAATATCCACGACCTCCAGTCGGCAAAAGGTACTCCAAGAGAACTGAGGTATTGTGAACTCGCACTGTTCCACAACATCACCCTTAGAGATTGCCGGACACAAGCCCACCCTGATGTCAGACACCTTAGTTGCAAATAACCGAGCGAGCTCCTCACACTCCAATTGTGAAAAAGCTTTTCGACTTTTAGAGAGGTTGGGTTGCACAGTCTGTCTACAGTCCGAAACAACTGAGCCGGTCGATTCTGTGCAACTGCAATCTCCCTGGACAGGAATTCTGCCTTCTTATGGGTGATTGCAGATTGATAGATAGAATAATGTTCCATCAATCTAAGGTGGTCAGCATCAAGGTTATGGCGACATTGTGGTGACATTGTTTAAAGTGCTGCTCCCAGGTCTGCCTTAGCCAGACTGGACCCCTTCCTTCACTGCCTCTGTTGATTTGCTCTTGGCAAACCCCCTGCTCCCTCACCCTGTTCTTTGTACACCTCCCTCTCCCTCCCCTCCCTTGATACCAGGCACCTTTCCCACTGTGCCTCCATTAACTCCAAATTTTGGTTTGGCTCTCTCCCCTCTTATCTTACTTCACTTCTCTCTTGCCCCCCTTACTACCTCTTACTCCTTTCGCAGCTCTTGCCCTCACTCTCTCCTCAGTGAAATCCTCTGCTGGTTAAGCTGCCTTCTGTTTCCACTTCCCTAAACTCTGGAGCTCTCTCCCCCCTTCTGTTCGCTCTGCTCCTTCCCTTCACACTCTGAAATCTCTCCCCTGTGATTGCACTACTCACTCCTGCAGTTGCTCCTGACACTGGGTCTTGGACTTTTTTTACTGCTGCCCTACTCTCTACACTGCCACTAGTACAGCTCCCTCTCCCCTAGTTTTTAGCCACTCTCTATCCCCACCCCTCTTATAGTTGCATTGTTCTCAGTGCGTGTTGTTCTTATTACGCTTTTGCTGCTGTTTATTGTATCATTTCTGCACAGAAACATTGCCTGTAATTGCTCATTTTGTTACACTTATTCCCATTCTTGCATGTTTTTTGAGCATTTTACTTTGTATTTGCACTGTTCTCTCCTCTTCCCCTTCCCCTGAGGACGTATCTGGAAACGATCTGTTACCAGCTCAACCGGCTAAGACAACCACAGAAGTCACTTCCTGAAATGAGGTTTGGAAGACCTTAAATTAAACACTGGAAGAATGTGTGATGCCCCGGGCTGCCCTCGACCCTGAACACAGTAAAATGGAGGCAATAATGCTAGCTCCGCCCCCTTGCATGACATGTCAGGGAGGGTGGCAGCAGAGTAAAAAAATCCACAGACAGAACCGCGAGTCCTCACAGCTGGGTCAGTGCAGGACAACAGATGACCAGCCCAATGAATACAACTAAAGTAAGACAGCCTGCACTTGTGAACTTTAAAAACAACTCCAGACAAGAACTGCAAAATGAATGGGCTTTATTGCCAGTTGAAAAGAATGGAGTGTGAACAGACTGGACCACACACCACTAAGCCCCAGCAGTTCAAGCCATATCTCTTCATCGGGGGTGTAGTTGTGGGAGAAATATGTCAACATTTATAGCCACAATTCAAGAATAAACATTAGAGCTCATTAATTAACAATCAAAAAAAAAAGAAAAATGGAATGTGAAAATAAAACAATAAAACATATTTTCAGAACTGTTTTAACAATAACCATTTCAATTCATACTGCAAGCAAATTGAAAAGCTTCTTATCATAGGTTGCTATTAACAAAAGTAATGTACATTGCACAGAGAAATGGAACATTGTCAGATAATAAAGTTAATTTTATCATAAATGTCAAAGACAAAAACAAAGATAAAGTTAGAGATATTAAGCAATCTGCCTTTTATTGCGATCAGCCAGTAATCTCCAGGATGGAAGAAACAGGTAGAAGAGCATCTGCAAAAAAGTGAAAAATAAACACAGTTAGCTAAAATATTGAGAAGTTCATCACATCATGGAAAGGCAATCACAACAGAATTATCAGGTGCTTGGAAGTAGCAGAAATGTAAACCAAAATTGTGCTGAAAATGTTTGTTTAACCAAAATTCAGTTATGCTCTTTTAAAAACAATCTTGAAAATATAATTCTAATTCTAAAAAATGAAAAAATCTATACAAACAGACATTGTAAGCCATATATTGGCATAAACAGGGGAACCGTTCTCAGAGCTTCATAGCATCAAGAGGTTGTGATGGATTTGTTTCTACAGATAAGGTTTAACATCCCAACTAGTTTGTGCAAGAAAAGTTTTGTTACAGTAATGGCATTTCAAAGGTGTGTCACCGCTGAGCCTATTGCAGAGGAAACTGCAAGGGGTTCATCAATCCAGACCAATGATCACACAGTCTGGTAGTGACACTATTCACTGCTTGCTGGGTGGAAACTTTGTGTAGTTCAAAGGACCGAAGCACTCCTATGAGAGAGCACTTCAGTCCTTTAATTTGCATGAAGCCGCCTGGCAACCAGCTGAGCAGTGTCTCAGATTATCAAAGTTCTCTCCCACCCCCGTTGCTGGCTTTCTGCTGCAATGCAGCGGCCTTCCAGTGTATCTCCTTCACCTTGAAGTCCATCCCTCAGTACCAACTGCTGCGCTGCACACATAAACCTCTTTCCCACTTTCTCACTCTGTGTGTTATCCTGCCCTCCATTCTCCAATGTTGGCAACCCCAGGCAGCTGGACAGCACTGCACCACTCAGCACAAACAGCTCCTGCCATGCACACAAACCTTTCTCCCATTCTCTCACTCTGTATGCTGTTCTGCCCTCCATTTTCCAATCTTGGCAGCTCTGGACAGTCCAACACCCCCTCCCAGCACAAACCAGCCCTCGCCATACACATAAATCTCCCTCCCACTCAGTACCTCTGTGTGCTTTCCCTCCCTCTGTTCCCCAGTCTTGGCAACCCCAGACAGCCTGAGAGCACTGCACCTCTCAGCACAAACAGCCCCCACCATGCACACAAACCTTCCTCTCACTCGCTCCCTTTGTGCGCTATCCTGCCCTCTGTTTCCCAATCTTGGCAGTCCCATGCAGCCCAACACCCACTCTTGGCACAAAACAGCCCTCACTGTACAGGAAAACCTCCCTCCCACTCGCTCCCTCTGTGTGCTGTCCTGCTCTCCATTCCCCAGTCTGGGCAGCCCAAAAGAGTCCAACACTGCTTCCCAGCACAAAACAGCCCCTGTCATCCAGGAAAACTTCCTTCCTACTCGATCCCTCTGTGTGCTGTCCTGCCCTCCATTCCCCAGTCTGGGCAGCCCCAGACAGCCTGAAATTGAATTTGAGCTGATCGGGGTGGAGGAGGTGATGGGGATAATCTCTAAGCTATGGCCAACACAATGTGATCTAGACCCAGGTCCAACCCACCTGTTGGTTGGTTGATTGGACCTTACTGGACCTGTGGTTGCCGAAGTGATCTGGAGTTCCTTGAGGAGTGGGATCTTTCCACTGACCTTGAAAGAGGCCTTGGTTAGACCCCTTTTGAAGAAGCCCTCTCTGGACTCGGACTGCCTTGACAACTACAGGCCAGTCTCAAACCTCCCATTTTTAGGGAAGGTCATAGAAAAGGTGGTGGCCATACAGCTTGAGAGACACCTTGCCTCTTCCTCCACCTATGAGCCTTTCCAGTCTGGGTTCCAGGAGGGGCATAGTATGGAGACTGCCCTGAAAGGGTACTAAATGATCTCCTGATGGCAAGGGACAGGAGCTCTTGTACCATCTTGATTCTCCTGGGTGTCTCTGTGGCATTTGATACCGTGGACCTTGAGGTGTTGCTCAACCGCCTGCAGTTCTGGTGTGGCCTGTCCGGTAATGTCATTAACTGGTTCAGGTCATACCTGACAGACACAGTGCAAAGAGTGGTAATGGGACTTGTCTCATCTACCCCGAAGCCTCTGTGCTGTGGGGTTCTGCAGGGTTCGGTCTTGTCACCCTTATTGTTCTCGGTGTACATGTTGCCATTGGGGGACATTATCAGGCAGTACAAGCTGGGTTTTCACTGTTATGCAGATGATACCCAGCTTTACCTGCCCTGTGCACCCAATTTCTAGGTGTCAGACTCCATATTTAATAGCTGCCTTGAGGAAATCCAGTCGTGGATGACTCAGAATTGGCTTAGGCTCAACCCAGACAAGACAGAGTTATTGGTGGTGGATCTAGGTCATCGGGGGAGGGTGGGGTTTCCCCCAGTCTAGTACTGGGTGGGGTTTCCCTTCCCCTCCAGGTAGGTGAAGGATTTGGGCATAATCCTAGATGATGGCCTGATGCACCATGCTCAGGTGTTGGCCATGGTTAAAAGCGAATTTTACCATCTAAGGAATATCACCCAAATCCGAGCCCTGGTTTACCCTGATGACCTGGCCATGCTGATACGTGTGTTTATCTCTTCCAGGCTGGACTACTGTAATGTCCTATACCTTGGATTATCTGGAGGCAACCTCTGCAGGCTGCAGCTGGTGCAGAATGCAGTGGCAAGATTTCTGACTGGAGTAAGGAGATGTGAACATATTACCCCGGTCCTCTGCGGACTGTGCTGGTTGTCAGTCAGGGGAGGATCGTCTTCAAGATAGGGTTTCTTACCTATAAGATCCTGCATGAAGAGGGTCCTGCCTATCTGCAAGAGCTCATTGTCCCCTACCATCCAGCCTGGGCACTTTGTTCTGCCAAGGGAGGCCTTCTTGGGGTTCCCAGGGTTAGGTTGCAACACTCTGGGGATAGAGCATTTGCTGTGACTGTGCCTACCCTGTGGAATTCCTTGCCTGATGATCTGTGGTAGGCTCCCTCGGTAGAAGACTTTAAAAGGGGATTAAAAACCTATCTGTTCCAACAGGCTTTTATTAATTGATTCAGAAATGCAACGGAATGTTTTTTATTAGGATTTTATTATATGTGCTGTATGATCTGATTAACTGTATGATTGCACTGTTGCTCTTACTGTACAGCACTCAGAGTCTTATGAATTGAACACTTCATAAATAAAATATCTATCTATCTATCTATCTATCTATCTATCTAGCTATCTAGCTATCTAGCTATCTATCTATCTAACCCCCTCTCAGCACAAAACAGCCCCCACCATACAGGAAAACCTCCCTCCCACTTGCTCCCTCTGTGTGCTATACCACCCTCCCTTCCCCCATCTTGGCAGCCCCAGACAGCCTGACACCAAGCAAAAGACAGCCCCTGCCATATAGGTAAACCTCTCTGCCAATTGCTCCCTCTGTGTTATCCCACCCTCCATTTCCAAATCTTGGCAACCCCCCTGCACAGCAAATTCATGTAAGTGAACGTTCAGCATTGATAAATGGTTGTTCATTTCTGAAGTGCTTTTTCTTTTTCTGTATGTTCATTAGATGGTTTTCTACTAGTAGTATTGAGTGTGATGTAAAAAGCCATGCTTTACCTGGAACCAGACATATCTAGTTCTATTCCTCCCGATACGTCATTGGTATGTGACCTCACTCACTGTTATATCACAAGCCCTGCTGTTTGATTGGTAACGTGCTACAAGTTACCAATCAAGCAGCAGGGGTTTGGCTTTTCTTGCTTAGTGGTGATATCACAGCTAAAGAGGTCACAATGCTTTTTGATTTGATTTAAAATTTATTTAAAAAGAGTGATTGCAACTAGGCCCAATGCCATAGTTAAAGTATATTATAAACATTGCATTACAAGGAATACAACATCTTTAAATAGACAATTAAAAAAACATAATTACTAAATACAAAAGAAACCAAAACATTACAAAATGCATAGAATATCAAATAAGTGTGCATCACCTAAAAGTATGTAACACTGACAAAAATTACAAAAAATTACATCTTTATCACATTAAATAACATGTAAACAGTGATCCTATGTATGTCGGTTCTAAAATGTGTTTTTTTCCCTGGGTCCCTGAGTACATTAGTTGTACTCTGGGCTCTTTTTCTTTGTAAAAAGGGGATGAAGCCTATGATCAGGGTTACATATATTTTAAATAGGTCCTTTGACATTCTCTTCCTTCTAATGTCTAATCTTTTGCACGGACACTTGATTATTAATGCATCTGCATACTAAGCATCAGATCCATTGATAATTTTCATAGCCCTCCCCTGTATCAAGCCCCCATGCTACACAGATGCACCATATTCCAAAATGTGTCTCACAGTTGTGCAGAAATAATAAATCAAATCAGCCCTGGTTAGTCCTGCCCTCTTCAAAATCGTTAGAAAATACAAACGTACATTTGCTTTCTTTACCATGCTTTCCACATTAAGGGGCCATGAGAAGTTGCACTGAAAGTAAAAACCTAGCAACGTAGCATAGTCCACAACCTCCACTTCAGAATTTCCAAAAGACATGACTAAGGGGACTGACAACCTAGACAACCGTCTCCTCAAGTGTAGTGCTGATATTGTGGCCCTTCCCCTCACTTACCTTTTTAATTTATCCATGTTCACACAGACCTTTCCTACTGCATGGAAACATTCCATGGTCATCCCTCTACACAAATGGAGAGATAAAACTATGACTGATAATTCCTGTCCTATCTCCCTTTAGTTTCAAAATTCATGGACAAATTGTATTATCCCAAATTAATGCTTATTTGGTTAAGTACCAGGTTCAATCTGTTTCCAATCAGGGTTTAGATTAAATTTCTTGATCCAAATAGCTCTGATTGACCTATATGGTTCTGTTTCTATGGCCTTAGATCAGGGGTGTCTTGTGGGCTCCAGTTTTACTGAGTTTTCGAAAACTTTCCAAGTTATAAGTCACTCTTTGCTCCTATATCTTCTGTCTGCTCATGGTTTTTCCTCTAGTGTTACTTCTTAGTTTTCTTCTTACTTGCATGGGAGAACTCAGTCTGTTTCTTGGAATGGCTGTCTTTCTTCACCATTTCCTCTTTCTAATGGGGTTCCACAGGAATCTATTCTTGGTCCTATCTTACTTAATCTCTTTGTGAATTCTTTAACCTCTATAGTTGGTTCTTGTCCTATTAGACTATGTTGATGACACTGCATTTTTTTACATTCACAAATCTCCATCTGTTTTGCCTCAACGCGTCGGTGTGATTTCGATAAAGCTGTGCAATGGTTTTTGAATAATCTTTCAGTTTTAAATAGCAAGAAGACTCAAGCAATGCTATTTGAATCCCAACACTCATTGTCTTTGGCTGATTCTTCCATTTCTGTTACTTTGGAGGACCATCCTCTGGAACTTGTCAATGAATTTAAATATCTTGATCTCATTTTTGACTACCGTTGGACTTTTAAACCACATATCGACAAAACTGTATCTAAAATTTGACAATATTTGGGCCATCTGAAGCATGCCAGACATTGCCAGACTGCTTGTCTGGCACAGATCACAAACACATCATTGGGCAAGCAAATCTTTCAGTTTTAGACGTAATTTTCACTGGTTATCTCCTATCTTTAAAACAGTTAATAACCAAACTCCCTCATATCTTACTAATAAGGTGAGTGTCCCTGTGCATAAATACAGCTTAGGGATTTGCCACATTGCATTTGATCTCTCCCTAAATTTGCCACACATTGTGGACAAGAGAGTTTTAGTTACAGTATGGTGCCCCTCTTTTCTGCAACAGTTTAACTCCCCAACCCAGAAATTGTTCCATTCTAGGCTCTTTCAAATTTGGTTCAAAGAAAAAGTTGTTACAAGATCAGTCTTTTTGCAGTTGTTTTGTTTAACTAAACCTTGTACTGCTTGCAATGCTTTAATGTAGGTACAATTTTGATATGTTATAATTATGATTTGGGATGTTCTGCAAATGAGATTAGTTTCTCGTAGACCTTCTCCTATATACTTATAACTTTTAAATTAATAAAAATTAAAAAGAAAGCATACCACACCACGACTGTTTTCCAAATGGCAGTTCTTTGGTTTTGGATGTATTTACTTCCATCATGTTATATTTTGATCACTCCTTGATATTTTGAAAATCACTTTACATAGTAGTACATATGAACATATGAAGAAGCCAGCAAAAGAAGTCAATTTGGTCTATCTAGTCTGCTCATATTGCAGGGTTCACAGCTTGAGCTACTGTCCCTGCCCCCCCACTCCTCCTATCCTCTCTACCCATGATCCTTACCATCCCCTATGCCTATCCCAGCCTGTCTTGAAGCTGCCTACTGTCTTCAATGAGACCAACTCTTCCAGCAGTGCATTCCAAGTATCCACCAACCTCTCTGTGAAGAATTGCTTCTTGATCTCCTTCCTAAATCTCCCCCCTTCAGCTTAAGACTGCGCCCCCTCATGTTATGGTTGCCACTCAGCTAAAAGAGACCCTCCTTATCCACCTTATTTATCCCTTTCAAGTACTTGAAGGTCCCAATCATGCCCCCTCTCTCACTCCTGTCCTCCAGGGAGTACATGTTCAGTGCCATCAATCTCTCCTCATATGCCTTACCCTGCTGAACCACTATCATCTTTTTAGCCCTCCTCTGGACCTTTTCCAGTGGGTTAATGTCCTTTTTGAGGTGTGGGCACCACTACTGAACGCCATACTTTAGATGTGGCCTCACCAGTGACCTGTGCAAGGGCAGTATAACTTCCTCTCTCCTACTACTAATCCCCTTAGCTATGCATCCCAGTATCTTTTTTGCCCTTGCTACTGCTTTCTTGCACTGCATGGAGTGCTTCGGGTCACTAGTGATCATCACTCCTGGGTCCTTCTCCTCCTCCTCTGATGTAGATATCTGGACTCCATCCAGGTAGTACTCTGTCTAGGCTTTCTTGGCTGCATTGTGCATAACTTTGCATTTCTTGGCATTGAAGCCAAGCTGCCAGATCCCAGACCACCTCCCAAGCTTTTCTAGATCATCCTATAGGTCCTGTATCCCTCCATCTGTGTCCACTCTTCTGCAGAGTGCCATCTGCAAATAGACATATTCTGCCCTTAATGCCATCCCCAATGTCATCGATGAAGACATTGAACAACACCAGCCCCAGCACTGAGCCCTGCGGGACCCCACTGGTGGCCTCTCTGGTGCCAGATAACTACCCCCCTACAAGCACCCTCTGGGTTCTGTCCCTCAGCTAGTTTTCCACCCATCTGGCTGTCTTATCCCCAATCCTGAGATCCACCAATTTTGATCAACCTTTTGTGGGGCACAGAGTCAAAGGCCTTGCTGAAATCTAGATGGAGGATGTCTACCACTTGGCCCCTGTCTACTGTCTTAGTGACCCAGTCAAAGAAGTCACTCAGATTCATTTGACACGTTCTCCCCCCAATGAACCCATACTGCCTCACATCCTGGAGACCATGCTCCTCTAGATATTCTAACAACCTTTCCTTAAGTATGATCTCCATGAGCTTGCACATGAATCAGGTCAGACTAATTTGTCTGTAATTCCCTAGGTCATCCTTGGGACCACTTTTGTGGAGGGGGCACCACATGTGCGGTTCTCTAGTCCTGCAGTACCATGCCTGACTCCAGTGAACTATTAAATAGGCCTACGAGTGGCTCTGCCAGCTCCTCAGCCAATTCCCTTAGCACCCTTGGATGTACTCTGTCAAGGCCTGGTGATTTGTCCATCTTCAATGCCAGTAGCCCCTCCCTCACTCTATCCTCCTCTATCACTACATCTGTGTTCCCCTCCCCCCACTCCTCTTCTCTCTCCTGAAGGCACTGGTCCACCTTCTCCCTGGTGAAGATGGAAGAGAAGTATTCATTTAGTATCTCTGCTTTTCCCGTTATCCTCCACCTACTCCTCCCCTTTATTAAGCCTAACAATCCCATCCTTCTTGTCCCATTTCTCACTTATATAAAGAAAGAAAGCATTCTCCCCATTCTTAATTCCTTCAGCTATCTGCAGCTCCTTCTGTGCCTTTGCTCGCCGGACTTCCTTACTTGCCTCACTAGCCAATCTTAGGTAATTTTCCCTATCCACCTCTCTCTTGGTCTTTCTAAATTTTCTACAGGCTAACCTCTTTTCCCTTACTGCCTGGGCAACCCCAGAAATGAACCAGCTGGGTGCTTTGGCTCTTGTGCTCTTCCTCTGAGCCTAACGCAATTCTCTGTGGCAACCAGTATTCCTTCCTTAATGATGAACCACCTTTGGTCCACCCCCATATCTGCTCTGATGCCTGCCAGGTGGCTCCTTAGCACTTCACCCTTCTTCCTGAAGTCCACCCTCCTAAAATCCAAGACTTTGGTCTTAGTCAGGATGCTTTCCCTGCCCATATCCAACTGGAACCACACTGCGCAATGATCAGTCCCACCCAGGGGCTCCCTGACCATTATTTCCTGTACATGCTTCCCATTTGTGAGCACCAGATCAAGAATTGCCTCTGCTCTTGTTGGTTCTGTTACACCCAGAGTCAGGAACCTACTTTGCAGTCCGTTTAGGATCACCTAACTCCTAGTACATGTTGTGGATGGTATGCTCCAGTCCACCTTGGGCAGGTTAAAGTCCCCCACAAGTACCACCTCTCCTTTCCCTGCAGCTTCCAATATTTGTGAGCTCAGTTCCCTGTCCCTCTCCTCATCCTTGCTAGGTTGTCTATAAACCACCCCACAGCCTTGCCTTTCTTCCTCTATTAGATTGTAACTGAACCCATAATACCTCCACCTTTCCTTCCTCTGACTCCTCCCTCGTGCAAGTTATTCCCTCCCTGATGTAAACTGCAATTCCTCCCAGTCATGGTGTGGTGTTGCCCAAGTCTTGGTTACTGCCGCTATGTCCACCCTCCTGTCTGCTAATAGCGCCTGCAGGTTGTCCATCTTGTTTCCAAGACTTCCACTTTCAGACACCACCCTCCACCTAGAATCTGACCTTCTTTCCCTTCTCTCTATTCTTCTCTTCACATTTCTCCCCTCTGTGTGCACCCCCAGCCTACCCTTGTTATGTGTTCCTCACCCTCTCCACCCTTTGCTAACTGTTTTCTCACCCCTTCCACCTCCTCCTTCCAGATTTCTTCCATCACTGTGGGGGGGGGGAGGTTCATTGACCTCCTCCTCTCATAGTCTTTGGGCCTGCAGGCCCACTGCCCCTCCCCAGGTAGTTTATATTAAGTGTAGTGATTATGTATTCCCCCAGTTTGTCCCTGAGTACCCTCAAACCCTCCCTACTGAGGTGTAACCTGCCTGGTCAAAAGAGTGCTTTGTTTGACCAGGTCTCCTCCAAGTCCCCAAACCAGATGAACATCTCCTCCCTGCACCATTTCCTCAGCCAGTCATTAAATTCCCCTGTTCTTCTTTTCCTGGCTGTGCTGGCCCTTGGTAGTGGTAGCACCTCTGAGAAGGCTGCAAATTTGCTTCCTCCCTGCAGATCCTCCCTAACTCCCTGAACCTACTTTGCACTACTTCAGCTCCTTTCCCAGCTAGGTCATCATTGGTTCCCATGTGTATAACTAAATTAGGTTTTCCTCTAACATCCCTTACTATTTCCCTTATTCTTGGGCCCACCTGTCATTTCTGGCATACAAAACACCCTCCTGCTTGCATTTGGGTCCCCTTTCCTTCCCCCAATGAATACCCATAATTATGGAGTCCCCTATGATTTCCAACCCTCCATCCCCTGCACCATACTCCCCATCCTTCCTTTCTTACCCTCGGTACTAGTTGCTCTCCCACCTAACTGCTACCCCTGTACCCTAGTGAACTTATTGCCACATCCACTATTTATCCCCTGTTTTTCCATCTCCTATTCTACCCCTCCCCTTCTAACTATCTGTATCTGCTTCCACTTTTCCCTCTTTTTCCTTTCCTTTTCTCTCAACCCCCCAATTCTCCACTACATTTTGCCTGCCTCCTCTTCCCTGCCCACACTGACTAGTTCCCTGTACTGCTACTCTCATCCCTGGCTCAACCCAACCTCATACTTCACCTCCTGCTGCCCCTCCCTCCTTCCAGACAGTAGTGCAAATCTGTTCAATAAAGGCACCCCTTCAGAAGTTCCCACCCCTGATGCTACCCTACATTCCCATCCCTTCCCCTTACTACTTGCCATTCCTCCATCCTGGGCTCCCTGGTCCTCTGAGGAAAATATACTCCTGTATACTCCGTGGTCCTCCCCCTCCCATCTCCTGCCTAATGCCCTCGCTCCCCTGTGCACCACCCATCTACCTTTCCCTCCACTGCTCTGCTCCTCTGACTTCCCACACCATCCTCCCCAGCTCCCATCTGAGCAATCTTATTTCAGCCCTTAGCTGCTCCTGGCTCTTACTCACTGGACAGCCTCTTTTACTCCACATCACCCTCAGAAAGACTGCTGCCCACAACTACTGCAGTTTACCACTCTCCTGCTTCCCATACATGTACCTATCCCCCACATCATCCCAGTCCAGCTTCTCTTAGCCTCCAGTTATACATAAATGTAAAATTCAGAAATATAGAAATTTCTCTTTCACTTTTACCATCCAAATGTAACAGCAAATCTCAATAGTCTATATAAAATGGGCAATGAAATCCCTGTGTCCTGATTGGCTGAGACTTGGTTCTAGCCATGGCAGTAGGAGAGCACCACCAATGGCTAAAAACACGCCCTTGCCAACCAGAGCAACTTACAGAATTCATAAGCCACTTACTTCCTAATTCCATCACAAACTGCTTGTCTGGGTGACAAGGGAGATAGATCAAGGGAGGGCAGTGGACTTGGCCTATCTGGACTTCAGCAAGGCCTTTGACACTGTCCCACATAGAAGGCTATTAAACAAACTGGGAATATGGGAGTGGGCAGGACAGTAGTGCAGTGGGTAGGTACCTGGCTGGGTGGCAGGACATAGAGAGTGGTGGTAAATGGGTCACTCCACAGAGGGAAGAGTGACCAGCGGGGTACCACAGGGATCAGTGCTGGGACCGATCCTATTCAATGTCTTCATCAGTGACATTGTGCAGGACCTAGAAGGCAGAATTTCACTGTTTGTTGATGACACAAAGCTCTGTAATGGAGTGGACACACCAGAAGGTGTAGACAGAATGAGGAAGGATCTGCAGAAGCTTGAAGAATGGTCAAGGGTTTGGCAGTTGAAATTCAACACAAAGAAGTGCAAGATAATGCAGATGGGGCGCACAAAAACCCTGGAACAACATATCAGTTGGGAGGTGAGGATATAGCATTCACCAAGCAGGAAAGGGACCTTGGGGTTATCTCTCATGACCTCAAGGTGGGGAAACAGTGCGACAAGGCAGCAGGTAAAGCAAATAGGATGCTGGGATGCATAGGTAAGAGTATCACCAGCAGGAAAAGGGAGTTCATAATTCCATTATACAAGACACTAGTGAGGTTCCACCTGGAGTACAGTGTACAGTCCTGGAGACCTTACCAAAGCAAGGACTTAGACAGGGTAGATCAGGTTCTGAGGAGGGCAACAAAGATGGTACATGGATTGCATCACAAGTCCTATGAGGACAGGCTGAAGTACTTAAATATGTACTCCCTGGAGGAGAGGAGGAAGAGAGGGAGAGAGGGGATATGATAGAGGCATACAAATACTTTACAGGAAGGAACAGGGTGCAGGAATACACTATTTTCCAGCAAACAAGATGTTCCAGGACTAGAGGGCATGGGATGAAGTTGGAGGGAGGGCGATTCAGAGGAAACATGAGGAAGAATTTCTTCACAGAAAGGGTGGTGGATAAGTGGAACACCCTGCCAGAGGAAATGGTGGGGGCTGAAACAATCACAGGATTTTAGAATGCATGGGATAGACATAAGGGAATTCTGAAGGTCAGGGGTAAGGGGCAACAGACTTCTAGAAAAACATAAAGTGAACTTACAAGCACAAATGGGCAGACTGGGTGGGCCATAGGTCCTTATCTGCCGACAGTGTCTATGTATCTATAAATATGACTGCAGCCTTTACTCATATATAAAAAAAAACTTCAACTTGGCCCTAAAAATGAAAGTGCATTAAATTAAATAAAATAAGTAAATAATTAAATGTTATTTTCACTCAAGAGCCCCTCCTCACACACATACACAAATTTAAAAAAAATCAAGTACTATTCAGAATTTCGATTGCTGGTGTTTCTTTGATGACCATGGAAAATCACCCTCCTATCCTTACCAGTTTGCCAGAGAACTCCCTGCTCCTTACCTGGCAACAGATAAAATTGAGGTACTGGCTCCACTTGAGGCCTGGTCTGTGTGTGTATGCCAGTGGCATACCTCTCAACTGTCACACATTATGAGGTACGTCACTCATGTTACTGCTCAGAAACCCTTTGTCCATCATGGAGAAAGTGATATTCCACATTCCCCACTGAGGCTTTAAAGCAGAAATTCATAATAATCTATTATGCTTAGTTATACAAAAACATTATGAACATTAGTGCACTGATAGCTATAGTGTTCTGAGCTTCCAGTGCCATGTTAGATGATATGTCACACATTTTGCTCATTTGTCACACATCATGTCACACATTTTGGTGGAGAAAGGTTGAGAGGCCAGTGGAACTCTGAAGAATTTTTAATCACGTATACCATGTTATTATTCCGTGTGTGCGTGTGGGGGGGGGGGGGCATTCTACTACTGGAATAATGCAGTGCTTTAAATTCTTCCATTCCATGGTAAACGATCACATACTGTATTGAATGTGAAGAAAGGCAGATGACTGACAGGTGAAAAACATCTGTGGAGGGACTATTTTACATTATTTAGACCATTTTATATAAACAATAAGGCATTCTGGAGATGCTGGTGGTACTAGGTTTCCCACATGGTCAGGCGGGCTGAAGGCACTTGACTTCACCTTGTGCCTCACTACACCCCTGACCATGGGGGAAACCTAGTACCACCAATGCCCTGTTGTGCCTTATTGCTTAAAGAAATCAGTGGGGTGCTACTTCAAATGTTCTATCAGAACTAGAACACTATGCCAAGAAAGCTGGTTCTTAGTAACATCCTGATTCTAGCTCAAAAGATATTTTCAATAAATGTCTTTTTTAAAACAAGAAATCATCAGCCCAGAAGGCCCATCAAACAGTGACAAATAAAGTCACAGTACCACATAATCAACAGGCCACCACACAGCAACAAGCCAGCTAATCATGGTGGTAAGGACAACCCCACAAAAATCACAAACTGCCTAACTACTGTATGCAAACAAAAGGAAACCTACACAAGATGTGATTCAACACAGAACAAACATGCTTCTTCAGCAATCTGTGTGACACTGATTCAAAAGCCTTGCTGAAACTGAAGTAGAGTGAATCCACAGCATAGCTCTTATCTACTTACTACTTTTGTTACCCAGTCAAAAAAAAACTATCAGGTTCATCTGACAAGACCTCCCTGCTACAAACCCTTACTATTTACTCTCCTGTAACCCGCTGCTGTCTAGGTAGTCCACAAGGTTTTGTTTGATCAGTCACTCCATCAGCTTACCAACTGCAAAGCTAAGGCTGACAGGTCTGTAATTCCCTGGCTGCCCCTTGTCCCACCAACCTTGTGTAGTGAGACTACATCTGCTACCCTCTAGTCTTTCAGAACTACCCTTGTCTGAATTGAGCTATTAAATAGCCTCACTAGGGGTTCAGCCAGTTCTGCAGCCGATTCCTTGAGTACCCTTGGGTGTATCCCATCTGGCCCTGGGACTTTATCTACCTTTAGGGCTTCAAGCTTCTTCTGGAGCCTTTCTCTGGTAAATATTTACTGTTTTATTTCAGGAACGCTCCTCATAGCTGTCTTGATGTCACTTTCAGGCAGGGACTCACGGTCTTCCCTTGTAATGGCAGAGCAAAAGTAATTGGTAACACCAGCTGCTTTTTGTTCATCTTCCTCTAGTACCCTCCCCACTTCTTGTAGCCTAACAATACCCCTTCCCTGCTTCCTTTTTGCCCTAATATGTCTGAAGAATTGTTTTTCCCAACCCTTGACTCCCTCTGCAATATGTAGTTATGTGTCTGTCTTTATCGCTCTGACCATCCTCTTTGCTTCCCTAGTTTTTAATGGTACTCTCCTATTACTCCTCCCCCTGCTTTTCATTGTACCTGGTGAAAGCCTTTCTCTTGGCCCTCTCTGCTTCTCTGACCCATTCTGTAAACCATACTGGTCTCTTGTACTTGTTTAATTTTGTAACAATTCCTGTGCATGACTTTGTTGCCTCAAGAAGGATCCCCTTGATTGCTACCGTCTTTCCTCTATACCTCCAATCCTGTCCACCCTGGTCAATTTGTCTCGCACAAGCTCTCTCATCTAGTTTAAGTCTGCTTTTCTGAAATCTAGAACTTCAGTTTTGGATAGGGTCATTCTAATATGAGGGTGAGCCTGAACCAAATGGAGTTATGGTCACTGTAACAGTGACTCCCCTACCCTCACTCCACTCACCATCGCCAAGTTGGAGAGCACTAACTTGATAATGGTCACCTGTCTAGAGAGTTACTTAACCAGCTGCATCACCAGGTTGTCCAGCAATGTATCCAACAGGGCCGACTTCTGGTGCAGCTGGCCAATGGAATGTACCAGTCGATATCTGGCAGGTTAAGATCACTCACCACCACCACTTCCCCCTTCTTCACTCCCCTTTCCAGCTCTTCTCCGAACTCCCTATCTCTCTCTATTTCCCTCTGTCCTGGTAGTCTATAGATCACCCCCACCAACATTTTCTTGCATGGAGCATCATGAAGTAACCTGACAGTGATTCTGTTTCCCCATTACTTCCCCTGATCTGTCCATCCTCCGCAGCCTCTGTGCCCTCTCTCACATATAAGGCTCGCCCCCCCCTTTACCTTTTCCCTTGTCCTGTCTAAACACTGTGTAACCTGGGACTAATAACTCCCAGTCATTATTCTTAGTGGCCCAAGTTTCTGTGATGGCTACAGTATCTGCCTCAGTGTCTGCCACCAATGCCTGGAGCTCACTGATTTTATTACCCATACTCCTGGCATTAAAGCAGACCGCCTTCCAACTAGCTCCAGATCCTCTTTTGCTGTTTTGTGATCCTCCACCTACATTCCTTTCCATGTTGCTTACTTTCTTATTTTTGCTGTTGCTTGCGGACCCTGAGAACCTCCCCATACCTCTTTACTCCTTTTTGAACCCCAACCCTATTTTTACCCACCTTACTGCTACCAGTCCCCAGTATGGGGGAGCACTAGCTAGGTTACTCTCACTCACTCCATTTACCATGGTTCTCTTAGCCTCAGTGTTCCATGCAGTCAGTTTAACTGTCTAATGTACGCATCTAACTTCTGCCCCTTCTCTTTTCAGATGAAGGCCATCATCTTTGAAGAGCCTCCTGTCCCAGAAGACTCCCAGTCCCCCATATAGTGGTATCCTTTTTCCTGACACCAACCCTTTAATCACCCATTTAATTCCTGTACCTTATTCCTCCTTACTCTATGTTTCCTTCCCTCCCAACTCACAATGGAAAGACCTCAGAAAAGGCCAGGGAGGCTGAGTGTGTCTGCAATCTGTCCCACAGCCTCTGAAAGTTCAGTTTCACTTGCTCCATAGGCTGGTGTACCAGATCGTTTTGTACCCAATTGTGGCAGCACCCCACCTCTCCCCCTCCTTCTCCACTTTCCTCCCTATTCTATATCCTGGATGGCTGATGCCCCAGGAATGCACCTGACCATACCCACTGCTCCACCACCCTCTCTACTCCCCTGAAAACAGAATCACCAACTACTAAGACTGTCCTAGCTGCCTTCTTCTTCTTACTCTCACCCCTTGGTGCCACAAGGTTGTCACTCCCATTTCCCCTAACTGATCCAGAGTTCACCCCACTGGAGTCAGATACCTGAGTCTCCAGCAGGAGTGCAAAGTGATTTGCTGTTGGGATGGTGTGGGGTTGGTTGACCTCCTTGTGGCTGCCTCTGCCATCCTTCCCCTTCCTCCTCCCCACCACTCTCCCCCCCAAGATTGGTGGCCTCTGGTGAAGTGGAGTGGAGGTGTGAGATGTGCACTCCAGATGAGAAACTGCTGCAGGAGCGATATGTCATCCCTCCCTCCCTGCAGCCAGCTGAGATGGAGCTCTGCAAATGTCCTGCAGAAAGGGCAGTGGCCCTCTCCTCCAGAGTGTAACCCTGGAGAAAACCGCCCACAGTCCGTGCAACTGAGTTGCTCCAGACTAAACCTCATCTCTAAATTACAGTAACCCTTAGACTTCTAATTGAAATGTTTTGGTAGAAATGTTCTAGATGCCTCAGCTGCCTCCTTGCTCTGATAGCAAGAGCTAATGTTTTAACTTGGCATTTAAAAAACTAGAAGATACTAGAACTATTTTATGGTGAGATGCACCAATTTGGGGCAAAATTGTTGGGGTATCATACCAGCCATCCAAATATAAGTGTAAAATGTTAGTTAATCTCTTACCATATTTTACAATCTGGATTAGTTCTCTCCCATTCATTATTTTTCCAAGGAACTCTGGACCTTAAGGGTGAGGGTTTATACTTTTGGACAAAATGCAAATATTGAAGGGCTCAAGGCTTCTCTAGCCTCAAAACTGGACCAGTGCTCACAGTCAGAGAATACAAGCACAGCAGAGTAGGGAGACAGGAGCAGCTACACCTGTTCCCCAAGAGAGTCTGTAGCACCCATTGTAGTTACCATACATATGAAAGGTGCTATACTGAATAATAAAAGCTTACCTCATAGCTTTATTTTCAAACTTTTATTAGGCTGCAAAAGTGTTGGGTCAAAATTGGTATGTGTGGTAACAGCACAGGTGCCGCAGACCCTTCGGGAATAGGTATAGCAGCTCCTGTCTCCCTACTCTCATGGGTTTATACTTCTGACCATAACTTCCTGAAATATGAGTCACCAATAATACCCAACAGAATGGGCAGTATTGGGCTACACCAGAACATCCAGAGGCATAATGAGGTCCAACGCTGCAGGTGCAAGTCCTTATCATCCATGGAAGGTCCAATATTGCCCAATACTGACCACCCTGGAGGGCTTTATTGCTATTAGAAAATTGGTCACTTGTTACATTTTAAATAAAATGTTTAATTTTTTAAATAGACAATAAATAGAAAACAATAAAAAAAATTTGTTGTAAAGTAGTCCCTCCACAGCTGGAATTGTCTGTTGAGGGTACTGCTACGTTTTACTGTTTGCATGCAGTTAATTTCAAGTTGAAATGCACCCCCAATCCCAACTGCAGTTCCCTTTCACCCCCCTCCCAACTCCCTAGTGGAGAGAACTGTTTTACTTTTGAAAAGTGACAGCTGTTTGAAGGCCATCTGTGATACGGCACAGCTGAGCACATTCAGGACACACTTGCAGTGCAATCGCTCTGGTTGCATTGTTATGTGAGAGGTAAAGGAGCGTGGCCAGGCTGTGGCAGGGTCTCATCATGTTACTGGGAATGACGCTGGAATCAGCACTTAGTGGATGCAGTAAAAAGAGGCACAACAGTGGGGTTTTGAATATTTTATTGTTCAGGATTGTGTTCCCATTAATTGCGCCACTGAGAAAATGGGTTGGGTTCAAAAATAGCAGGATTACAATGATTAGCACTTTCATCAAATAAATAAATTTTATTTGGATGCCAGTCCATGCAGTATGGTGCTAGCTAGCAAGGAGACAAAATACATTGAAAGCTGCTGCTAGATAGTGGACAGCACAGCATACCTTCATCTTTGTCTCCAGTAGTTAATGTCAGTTAGTCAGACTAGTTTGCTAAGCAAGTAAAGAAAATGGCTGACATCTCAGAGTGCAACATTCTATTTGAGCTTAGTGATTCATCTGGGTAAAAGGCAGGCAGGCAGAAAGGTTAGTTATTTCCTGGTCTCTGTTACCGGATACCTGCCAGGTCCTAGGTGCTGTCACTAATCAGGAAGCTGGGTTTCTCTAACCCCTTTTCTAAACTGAAATATTGTACTCCTTTTGTTCTACCTGGGGTTCCCTAAATTGCCCTCTGTCAGATTTATTAGATTACTCATTGTTAGCAAAACCAAAATATTCAAAAACAAGCATCCGTCAGTGTCAGATGCTTGCTGCTGCTATTAATGTTGTAGCAGGTCAAGGTGCAGATCCTGGGAACATGCCAGAAGACTAAGAATTGGACCTGAAAAGTGGTGGTGGGGGAGTTATGGTGGGACAACAATTGACAAACTGAAGAATTTAAAAGAATAAAACATACAGTTTTTTTTAACCATTCTCTGCTTGGAGTGGGGGCTGGGATCTCGGTGTAGAGGTTCCTCTGCAGCAGTGCTGCTGTAGTCTGGTGTACTTGGGTGACTTCAGAATGCAGGGTTTTAAATAATTGATTAGCAGTTTTTTTCTTGGGACAATACTAACTGTACAGAAAGTATTTACATAGGTTTTCTAGAAGTGTTATGTTTGTTAAACACAGTGAGGCAATTGCTATGCATTTTCACAATGTTTTAGAACTTTTATGAGCAAAACGCTAATCAATTTTTAGAGTTAAATAAAACCCTGGAATGGAATGTGGCTCCTATTCCCACCAGTCTGGTGTGAGAACATCATAAAACTGAACTGCAGGCTGTGGTAGAGCTGTGCTGTTAGGAATAATTGGAGCACCCAGAGATATATTTTTCTAACCTCTCCCCATTTCTGTCTTAGTAGTCTGCTGCAGCAGTGCCATTTTCCTAGCCTATTTATTTCCCATTTTATGCCTCGGTAGATTGGCAACCTAACTAGGTAGTCCCCCCTCTCACTATTCTTTCTCTTACATTTTTTTCTTTTCTGTACATATGTGGTGCTAAAGTGCCTGCTATGCTGAATAAAATGCTTGATATGCATATGAATAAGAAAAACTGCTTAAGAAAGTGCTTATAGTGCTTTAGCAGTCATAAAGTGCCAAGCATGTTTGCTGGCTGTTGATATAAATAAAGTGTAGATGGTACTTTGTAGAGACTTCGTATGTTGATTAAAATCCTGATTCTAAACAGCCTACAGTGCTTGAATTCAGGACAGTAGCAGCCTAGCTGGAAGAAAACTGGAACTTAATGAAAAGAATGTGCATGGTAAAAGATAAGCCATTGTATGACATAGACATTATCCTTTCCCTGCTCTGACACAGAGAGAATGAGATCAGCTGTGCTTGCTGAAGGAGCTGATTTATGAATGTGTCTGTTGGCACAATGTTTTGAAGTCCACGCACTTCATGCCTCAGCAGTGTCATTATCGGACTGGCTGATTATTAGTCAAGCCCCTTGTAGACTCTCCTGCATTGGATCCCTGCGACACACCTCTCAGAACCCTGTACCATACCAAAACACTCTGTCTAGCAACAAGCATAAAAAGAGCATGGTTGCTAGAAGGAGGATGGGCTTTAACCCCCTTTATAAACCTCTAGCCTAAATTCTACACAGTAAAATGTAAAACACAACACACATCTGAGACACAGACTGAAGCAGTTAAATTATGTCTCAAATTTACATTCAAATACACAGGGAACCAGAAACAAGAACACATACCAGTTAATCCTTTCATTAAAATGTTTGTTCAGATTTTTAACATAAAAACACATACCAATAAATTATTGCAGAATGTGATCCATGTAAAGAAAACAGTAGAAACAATTTTTCACAGCAGTGTTGATTCAGGTAGAGTTAAATACGGACCATTTGGAGGTAGGAATTTCATTTCTGTAGACAAGAACACTACTAACAGCCGCCAATTACCACACAGTTTCTGTCCCCTTAAAACAGCAGAGATTGTCCTGACAAGCTAGTAAGGATCAGAAGGGGATTTATTATTTTTTATGGGCATCAAATAAATACCAGAATTTAAAACTATGAATGGTACTTCATATTTTTTTAATTTGTTTATGTGCATGTGACCCCTCCTTCTCCAGCACCTCTCTCTTAGTGCCTGGGAGAGGGGTGGGCATGACCCAGGAGGTTTCACATCAAGATCACGAAAATAAAGACAGCACTGTGAATAACAGTTCTCTCAGTATCCTGAAAGGAAGAAGTGTGCCCGTGTAAAACATAGACGAGGAAAAAACGCATCAAGGAAACAATATCCCACAACACGCAACCATACACAGTCATGTATTCTGCAACTCTCTACCCAAAACCTAAAAAAAGGGAAATAAAACCTATGAAATCCACCCTTTATTGTGAAAAACAGGCATTACAAATTTTAAAAATCCACGTCAAGACCACAAAATGCTATTTTGTATAGTTCACTTTTCCTTCTTCCATGATTCAGATGGAGCAGTTTTCACTAAAAATGTTTTATAAGACACAGGTTTGATGAGATACCAACCCAGGAAACTTCCTGTATCTCATTAAACTCACCAGGAGTTACCTTTCACTACCATAGTCAGTATGTCACTCTGCACCCGCACAGGCCCAAAGGTACACAGGATACACCGAGCCCCTATCGGATGTATAAAGCAATAAAATTTATTAATTTTTTAAAAATGCAATAACATGTAAATTACAAAAAAATGATGCCAGAACATCAGTCCCCACTGGTTCACCTTAGTGAACAACTCCTCCCCATTCTCTAAGGAGGGGGTTGTTACACGTGTAAGGATGGGATTATGAGAAGAAAGAACATTTAATTAATTATTTTAGTATTTTTAAAAAATAATATGGGAGCTTTAATTTTTAAGGCCTTGTTGAAGGTCTTCAGTGAGTGAAAGTGGCAGCTATGTTTGTGAGGACAATCAGTGATATGTAACGTGGGTCATAAATTCTGTATGTGATTTTTTTGTTCAAATTCTTTGGTAACTGGCACAAGTGGCTGTTTTCAGGGGTGACCCAAAAGCACTGGGGATGTAAAGTGACTTGCTCAGAATCACACAGTGTACAAGTGGAGGTTGTGGGAATGAAACCCAGGTCTGCTGGAAGTACCAAGTTCATTCACAACTTGTTACTCTAATCTCTATTCTATATTGCCAGCCCTTTTTGCCCAAATTTCAAATCCCACTGCCTGAACTTGTTCCAACTTGTGCCTTTCTGGGGGAATTAACATATGGGTCTTGTAACTTATTTAACAAATCAGGAAGCAGGAAATTTCAAATCCATAGCGCAGTCAGGCACCCCATGTTCTGGGATGTTATATGATAACTGTACTTCATATGCCAATGACACCCGGTGTAAACACCTTATACTGTGGTTATAACATAACAACCCACACCCTGTTGTATGTTATTGCTTAGTTTTTTCAGAACTGTTTAAAATTCATGAGCAGTACAGTAAGTAGACAGACGTTATAGGCATTTATTGAGAGGTTAAGGAAAGCCTAGTGGGTAGGTTTAAGTACAAGGAAAGAGTGAGAGCGGCAACAAGGTATGCACTGGGAGACAAAGGGATTTGCTGAAGATCACAAGATCACATTATGAAGTGGTGGTGGTGAGATTCCAGCCTGGGTCTCCCGGATCACAGCTGTGGGCTGTAATCACTAGACTACACTACTGCCTGGTGACTTAGTACAGGTAAATTTGGGGAGTACCATAAACCCAGGGCCAGAGCAGCAACACATTTGAGAATAAGGTACTTAATGGCCAGTTTGTAAGGTAAGTAGTATATTGTGGTAAAGCCTGATTTGTAACGGGTACGTATCACCATCATTCATTCTGAGAAACTAAGGTTGAAAAAAAAAAGAAAAAGTCCCCCCTCCCACACCCTCAAAATCAAGGAAGCCAGAATGTAAGCACAGCTGCAGATCTAGAAGGTAGAAAAGTAGAAACATTTCCCTAATGCGCCCACATCACTGTACACCGTTGAAGTGCAGTTATTTCACACACACTTCATATTTCTGGCTTTCTGCCCCTCCCCTATTGAATGGCTCCAAATCGACTTATGCAGTATGCTCTAAATTACAATACATTGCTGTACTGTGCTCTCTCAGTATGTACATTTCACCTTCCCTTCTTCTTTCCATCTCCAACACTGTCATATTTGGACACTCCCTCTTTCTACAGCATCAATTACTCACAGTATGAAGCAGAATTGTCAAAATGTAGAATGCCTTACACGTTCACTTGCTGTGGACTTGCATTGATGAGGTTCACCCTGTTTTTGTTTTCATCACATCTTTGATGAAGCTACTGCAGTAGAAGTTACTCACTTCTAAACTGCAGACAGTCACCTCTGGATCTTGGCCAGCATGGGCACGGTGCCATAGTAAGTGAGATCCATTGTACAGCAACACAGAGTAAATGTAATGATAATTTTAATTTGCCATAAGGAAACTTGTGGACATAACAGAATGAATATGAAATTGGATATTTTGTCAAAAGACATCCTCTGTATCCACAAATATGGTGATGAGAGAGACCCTCACAGATCAGTTTGACATTTTTACCTGCAACTCCGGGATGATTTTCCTGTAAATTTCTTTATTACCTATGGAACTGGAACTGCTCTGTCTGCCTGTATAAGCAAGACAATCTACGGCAACAACTGCCCTGTAGACTAGTCCATTTTACCTGTGAAATACACAGAATCAACAAAATGATTTTTAGTTCTGGAGAGATGTCGTTATTGGTCTGACAGATAGTTTAAGTACACATGTAGGATTGGACTGGAGTACGGGGGGGGGGGCACACCTAGATGGTGGATACAGGGGCCCACCTTGAAAATCAATGGTGGGGGGGGGCAGGGTGACACACTCATATTTTTATTTTACTTGAATTTGATACACTAACTCTGTGTTTGCATCTTACATATACTTGCAGTGCCCAAAATATCCCATTTCATTAGAAAACTGATAATAAATGCAGTATTTTCAGAGTTTAGAAGGTGACCAGGTACTCAACAGAGGCTCATCTGGACATCACCAGGTAGGGCGGTCTGACACCCTTCAGACTCCTAAGGTCTTTGTCTAATGGCGATGATGAAAACGTGTATACTTAAATTAAGCATAAGAAAGGTACTATCCATCTGTATTGAACAAAACACTATTTTGTTTGTTCTGTGTTTCTTTTCGCTGGCTAGCACAGCACCCTCCAGTCTCTGTAAAATACAAGAATCCTTGTTTGAGAGCCCTGATGAAAGACTGTATTTTAAACACCCAGATAGAAGACATTTCTTCATACCTACTGTAATTTCCTTTTCTGTTACATCCTACATTGTTAATGACATTCATTACTAAAGGGTGTTGTGCACCCTTACTAGGGAAATGGCACAGCCCAAGGCTGTCAATCAGCATAGAATCCTGGGTAACTGAACATTCCAGACAGCAGCAACTCTTCAGTCACTTTTGTCCACGCAGTGCCTCTAAATATGGTCATGAAAGTAAACATACAGTACGAGCTGCCTACATAGCTAGAACTTTAACCAGAACAAGATACAGTAAACAGTTACCTACCTCGTCACATGGTTGGAGGTAAGGAATCAAGGCTCATCGTCCAGTTCTCTAATGGTGTGGAATATCCTTGCAGTACTGAGCCAACTAAAATAGACTTGTCAAAGGAATTAATGCAAACAAATAACACTGGGGGGAAAAAACTACAACAGTGTAAGCACTGTCCTGTAACCAAGCAGCCACCCTTATTTGTCATCAAATTCGAACCTGTTAAATCTGTATGCTAGTAACTGACATTTTAATGCAGAACTGCTCTTTTTTGTTTTGCTTATCTATATATATACAAGAACAGCAGGTAAACTATAACGGGATGTCTAGACAGACTTACAATCAGACGTTTATTATAAAATAATGAACAACCCAATGCTGGCATACTGGACAATATTCTCCCAGTAAGTATCAAGAAATTTCTTCTTTCTGTACCACTCCACATTGTCAATGGGATTCATAATTAATGGGTTCTAACTTAAAAAGCAGTACCCATGAAAAAATGGGTGGGGGAGAATATTGTCCCATACGTCAGCTGTGAATGGGAAAGGAATTTACCTGCTAACTGCTGCTTGCAAATCTCTGTGACCAAAGGTTGCATCAGCAAAACTTTGAACACAGAAATAGAAATTGTCGGCAGATAAGGACTGCCTGGCCCATCTAGTCTGCACATAAGCCCTTCTACTGGATTACTGCTTCTATAAACATCAAATCTATATTGCTTGGTGAATGTGTGGCTGGAGGACCATGTAGCTGTCTTGCACAATTCTAAGACAGATGCCTTACCTTTCTCTGCCCAGGAGGTCACCATAGCTCGGTGGAGTGAGCCTTGATGAGAACTGGAGAAACAATCGCGCCAGCCAGCTGAACTGGAACTGCAAGGACACAGAGCCCGGCATCTAGCACTAGAGAAGAGTGCAGGCTCGCGCATGCTGTTGAGAAAGTGCACGTGTGACATCACAACACTCTGAGTGACATCAGCACATCAGGACAGGGTGCACATCCAAGCACAAGCATCCGAAAGCACCCTGAGGCTGGAGGAAGCCTCTAAAATGAAACAAAAAACAGCACAAGCCCAACGGATGAGGCTCTCAAAACATTGGGAAAGCTGTGGAGCTCACTGGATGCATAGAAAACCGCCACACAATCTGTGGCAACAGAACCCCCAAAAGGAAACTTGCTTAATAGATTCTGATCCCTTGCAGAATCTGTATTTTCTCTCTCTGTCTCCTTGTTTCTTTTTTTTTAAAATGGCAAGAGCAACCTAAAGTAAAGATTTCAAGGGGAAGTAGTAATAAAACTACTTTTAAAAATAGACTGTATACTTTCATGAGATCAGGAAATCGCCTGAATTATTATATGTAAGCTATGAAGCTCCACGGGCCTCACAGCCTTCTGCTTCTTTCAGTTCTTAGTATGGTTCTTAGTAAATAACCCCACGTGTTGTAAGCACTCAAGCACCTACAAAACAATAAAGGAACAGCAAATAGAAAACAACAGTCACCCTATGAGCCTTGAGGGGGCAGCAAGTAGAAAACAACAATCACCCTATAAACCTTGTCGGGGGGACAGCAAATAGAAAACAACAGTCACCCTATGAGCCTTGAGGGGACAGCAAATAGAAAACAACTGTCACCCTATGAGCCTTTGGGGGCAGCAAATGGAAAACAACAGTCACCCTATGAGCCTTTGGGGGCAGCAAATAGAAAACAACAGTCACCCTATGAGCCGGGGGACAGCAAATAGAAACAACAGTCACCCTATGAGCGGGGGCAGCAAATAGAAAACAACAGTCACCCTATGAGCCTGGGGGGCAGCAAATAGAAAACAACAGTCACCCTATGAGCTGGGGGTAGCAAATAGAAAACAACAGTCACCCTATGAGCCTTGGGGGGACAGCAAATGAAAACAACAGTCACCCTATGAGCCGGGGGCAGCAAATAGAAAACAAC
Organism: Neoceratodus forsteri; assembly: GCA_016271365.2. Taxonomy (NCBI): domain Eukaryota; kingdom Metazoa; phylum Chordata; order Ceratodontiformes; family Ceratodontidae; genus Neoceratodus; species Neoceratodus forsteri. Next base: position 1,819,088,056 of record CM057449.1, on the reverse strand, counting down.
AGTCACCCTATGAGCCTTGAGGGGACAGCAAATGAAAGAACAGTCACCCTATGAGCCAGGGGCAGCAAATGAAAACAACAGTCACCCTATGAGCTGGGGGTGGCAAATAGAAAACAACAGTCACCCTATGAGCCTTGGGGGACAGCAAATAGAAAACAACAGTAACCCTATGAGCCGGGGGCAGCAAATAGAAAACAACAGTCACCCTATGAGCCTGGGGGACAGCAAATAGAAAACAACAGTCACCCTATGAGCCTTGAGGGGCAGCAAGTAAAAACAACAATCACCCTATAAACCTTGGGGGCAGCAAATGAAAATAACAGTCACCCTATGAGCCTTGGGGGACAGCAAATAGAAAACAACTGTCACCCTATGAGCCTTTGGGGGCAGCAAATAGAAAACAACAGTCACCCTATGAGCCTTTGGGGGCAGCAAATGAAAACAACAGTCACCCTATGAGCGGGGGACAGCAAATAGAAAACAATAGTCACCCTATGAGCCTTGGGGGGACAGCAAATAGAAAACAACAGTCACCCTATGAGCCGGGGGCAGCAAATAGAAAACAACAGTCACCCTATGAGCCTTGAGGGGACAGCAAATGAAAAGAACAGTCACCCTATGAGCCGGGGGCAGCAAATAGAAAAGAACAGTCACCCTATGAGCCAGGGGGCAGCAAATGAAAACAACAGTCACCCTATGAGCTGGGGGTAGCAAATGAAAACAACAGTCACCCTATGAGCCTGGGGGACAGCAAATGAAAATAACAGTAACCCTATGAGCCGGGGGGCAGCAAATAGAAAACAACAGTCACCCTATGAGCCTGGGGGACAGCAAATAGAAAACAACAGTCACCCTATGAGCCTTGAGGGGCAAAGTAAAAACAACAATCACCCTATAAACCTTGGGAGGGACAGCAAATAGAAAACAACAGTCACCCTATGAGCCTTGGGGGGACAGCAAATAGAAAACAACTGTCACCCTATGAGCCTTTGGGGGCAGCAAATAGAAAACAACAGTCACCCTATGAGCCTTTGGGGGGGCAGCAAATAGAAAACAACAGTCACCCTATGAGCCTTTGGGGGGACAGCAAATAGAAAACAATAGTCACCCTATGAGCCTTGGGGGGACAGCAAATAGAAAACAACAGTCACCCTATGAGCGGGGGCAGCAAATAGAAAACAACAGTCACCCTATGAGCCTTGAGGGGACAGCAAATAGAAAAGAACAGTCACCCTATGAGCGGGGGCAGCAAATGAAACAACAGTCACCCTATGAGCTGGGGGCTAGCAAATAGAAAACAACAGTCACCCTATGAGCCTTGGGGGGACAGCAAATAGAAAACAACAGTCACCCTATGAGCCGGGGGCAGCAAATAGAAAACAACAGTCACCCTATGAGCCTGGGGGGACAGCAAATAGAAAACAACAGTCACCCTATGAGCCTTGAGGGCAGCAAGTGAAAACAACAATCACCCTATAAACCTTGGGGGACAGCAAATAGAAAACAACAGTCACCCTATGAGCCTTGGGGGGGACAGCAAATAGAAAACAACTGTCACCCAATGAGCCTTTGGGGGGCAGCAAATAGAAAACAACAGTCACCCTATGAGCCTTTGGCGGGCAGCAAATGAAAACAACAGTCACCCTATGAGCCTTTGGGGGCAGCAAATGAAAACAACAGTCACCCTATGAGCCTTGGGGGACAGCAAATAGAAAACAACAGTCACCCTATGAGCCTTTGGGGGGGCAGCAAATAGAAAACAACAGTCACCCTATGAGCCTTTGGGGGGGCAGCAAATAGAAAACAACAGTCACCCTATGATGTTTTTCCTCAGAGGAAAAAACAGAGATCTCATAAAAAGACAAACACACCCCTGAATTATTGTGGCAGATGTGGCCCCAATCCAAGCACAGACTGTGAAAGTGGGGAAAAAGGGCAGGTTAGCCAACTGGTAGGCCGCAGCTTAACAGGCATGACTTTAAAGTTAGGGGTACTCCCTGTCACTAGGTAGCCCGATCTGCTATGCATAATTGCAGCCCCTAAAAGTAGAGAGCAAAGAAGTCTTCCTTCTTTGGAGAACTTCCTATGCTGCTTCCCCTTCAGTGGCACAGCAAAGACTGGAGAGTTGCTGCTGTCCGGGATGTTCAGGTGCCCAGAATTCTATGCTGATTACAACCTTGCACCGTGCCATTTCCCCTAGTAATGGTGCACATCACCCATTAGTAAGGAATCCCATTGACAATGTGGAGCACTACAGAAATGAAAAATTATATCAGATATGTGGGAGTGAGGCTAAACGTGACATCATCATTTGACATAGTAACATGAGATGAGTATGATGTATGGATGACACTGCAATAATAGACATGCTCACTTGCTCCACTTGAAGTCCGCATTGAGGATCAGTCCATCGCCCTGACACTCACTGTCCCGACCCGGCGCCACCACACGTTGACCGATATTGGGATATTACCCACAGAGGAGTAGGAATCCTAAAGTATGGGGTGTGGGGTGGGAAAGTGAAAGCCCCGAAACATTCACTGGAGGTAAAATCCTATGTCGGACAACCATGTTTCGGGTGCCCGGGGTTGGGAGAGTGAGCGTCTTGGTGATACATTCCAGCATTGCATAGTATATCCCATTCACTACCCTCTGTGTAAAGAAGTACTTTCTTTCGTCTGTTCTAACTCTTTCACCTCTGATTCTGAGAGGATGTTCTCTAGTTTCTTTTTGGTCTAATTTAAAGTCTATATTGAGGGAAAACATCAGTTCTGGGTCTTGTAATACATCATGCAAAAACATTAAGTCCCCTCTTATTCTTCTTGTTTCTTGAGAGGGTAATTTTATGTTATCAATATGTTTTTCAGAGTCTAGATTTCTCATTCCTGTTATTGAAATTTGGTTATGCACCTCTGTATTCATTCCACTTTATTTATCTGGGAGATTTTATGAGCCCAAATTATGGAACCATAGTCAATGATTGGGTGGACGTACACTCTATATAGGGGGAACAGAACATTATAACTCCTAGATTTTATAGATATTTTAATGTTCTAGTAACAGTGGTTTGCTGTAGCTATTACATTATTACATTGGGCCTCAAATTTGAATTTGTTGTCAATTAAAATACCTAAGTATTTTTGCATTTCTGTGGATTGGAGTAGTGTCCCCTTGAAAGATTAATGGTGTTTGGGATTCTTTCTTCCAAAGTCCAACATTAAATAATATACTATTTCACATTTTTTACAAACTGGCTTAGAATCAAATATTGTCAAAATTAAAATAGTTACCTTTGGTAAACACAATAATAATGCTAAAAATTAGTGCATTAATAATAAATCATTTAAAGACATTAACACATTCATGTATTTAGGAGTATCTTTTGATGAAATGCTTACATGGAAACCTGACATGGAACATATTAAAGATAACGCTTCAAAATCTTCTAAGCTATAAACTGTTTTGCATAGAAATTCAGGAGAAATTCATTTGTGGCATTTAAATCACCGTTTGAAGCCAAATTAATCAGTCAGGCTATGTGTGGTAGTGAAGTTTGGGGAAATGGTAAAATTATTAACAATCTGGATGTGATACAGAATGCATTTCTTAAAACTGTTCTTGGTCTTCCAAGAGGTACCCCCAGTGCCTTTCCTAGATTGGTGGCTTGTTGTTTAACTTAAGATGCAAGAATATTGATATCTATAGTCAAGTATTGGAATCATATACTGTATACGGACATGGACAGACTGCCAAAAATATGTTTAGCTGATGCAGCAAAGAAAAAAACAAGTGGATGGTTTGCCTGATTTAATAATTCACTGAAGAAAATAGGTCTTTGATGATGCTGTTTATTTTATTTTATTTAACATTTGCACAAAATACAGGATGAGCTCCATGAGAAACAAGTCTCATTTAAAGAATGCCCCAAGTCATAATGATAACAAGACAACAAAAACTAATGCACACAAAATTGGCTAATAACAATTACAAATGCATTGTTCCTGCAACAGCAATTTTTCCAACCCATGTTTTAAAATACCAAGGGCCCGATTTTCAAAGGGCTTAGAGGGATGTAAGGGGTTTGCGTCCAAAGAGTTTGGTGCAAGTGATGACTTGTGTCCCAACTTGCATCAACACACAGTTTTCTAAGACAGCCTGCATCTAGTTTGGATGCAGCTGCAGCAAAGCCCCCTGTGCCACAGGTTGTGGCACACAACCAGGTGTGGCAAGTCACAAAGGGTTTGCGCCATGGCAGGGCTGCAACATCCACTTTTATGGGATTTACAAAGCCCCACCATGCATGCAGGAATGGCCACCACTTAGACCAGCCAGGAGTTGGTCTAAGTGGATTGCACCTGTGAGGTACCTAGACCAGGGGGCAGAATGGGCACACTACGGGCATGTGAGAAGATGGTGGGCCATTGGGGCAGTAGCCACAGTGCTGTGGCACCTTGTGGAGTGCCATTGCAGTGTTGTGCATAACAAAATAAATGTGCACACAGCCCATACTGTCCGTAGATACCTTGGTAGTCTAGTGCCCCCAACCTTAATGTTAACTGATGCCAAGTTGTTGCCCCCCCACAGATTCCCAATCTCACCTGCCTATATGGGAAAAACTGCCCCAGTCCAAAAGCACCCCCCCATCCCCAATGTCATGCAACATGAATGCAGTAATGTTACCTGGTGGTCTAGTGGTCCCTCATCCTTCCCATCCTGTCAGGCACTGCCCACCCACCCTGCTTTCCCCCGCTTCCACCCGATGCTGTGATTGGCACTACCCTCCACTTACCACCTCAGCCTGCCATAGAATGCGCTATCTAGGAGCTGTACTACAGAGAGTACATTATGCAGCCGGGTGAGGTGGTGAGTGGAGGGCAGTGCTGGCTGCAGCATTGGGGTGGAAACAGGGGGAAGCAGGGTAGGTGGGCAGTGCTTAACAGGGTGGAGAAGGTAGGAACCACTAGATCACCAGGGAGTATGACACGTGTTTTCCTGTATGTTCATCTGGTGATTGTGAATTGGGGGGGGGTCTGGACTATGTGGGTATTGGCAGGGGTGACCGTAGTCTGGAAATGCCTGGGTTCTTGGCTTTCTGCTCATTGGGGCACCTCAGTAGCCCCCTGCCCACTTGTCCTGGGATGTTTCCCAGCACTGTACAACAGTCTCCCACTGTGCCTCGCTTCCTGGCACAGAGCCATATGTTGCAGATCATCCAAAAGTTTTGCCACAAGTGGCAATCCTTCTAAAATAATGACTTTTGCCCTTGCCACAGCTGCGTCAGATGTATCCCCCTACTTTGCCACAAGTCACGTCTGACGCAGGCGGCTTTGAAAATCAGGCCCCAAGTGGGAGCAAATTTCTAAGCTGAGGAGACAAATTATTCAAAAAAAGGGAGCTGCATATGAAAAACATTCTTTGCCAAAGTGTGCATGAAACTTGCCGAGACACATCTCTGAGGCTGTATTTGTAAACAGGAACAGTTAGCCCTTCAGGTAAATAAGTTGGGGTCTGATTATTTATAGTTTTATAAATACGGGACAACCTGTGGAAAGTACGTCTAGAAGAAGATGACAACCAGTTTAGTTGATGTAATAAAGTGCAATGATGCTCATCCCATTTTGATTTTAAGATAACTCGAAGTAACTGATAATAAACAGTATTTAAAGGAAGAAGATGCAAAGCAGGGGCATAATGATAGAATATCACCATAAGCCAAGATAGGGAGAATGGCTTGCCCAATCATATGTTTACGATCTGAGCTTGACAGGCAGTGCCTGGCACGTTTTAAACATCCCAGGCACTGATGAACTTTGAGACCCTTTTGTCAATGTGTGTTTTAAAGGTCAAGGAGGAGGAGTAAAAAGTAAGACCAAGATATTTAAATTCATTCGCAGGCTCAAGTGGATGAAAAAGAAGAATTTGCAGAAAACAGAGAATGCTGGGACCCAAACAGCATTGCTCGAGTTTTTTTGCTATTTAAGAGTAATAGATTGTCAGAAAACCAATTCACATACTGCCCTGGACTACTGTCATTAATCCATCTTCTTATAAGTCAGAGGCAACACAAAGAATCAAAGACATCCCAGTTCAGAGAGATTTTGAGAAAATTCATCTGACAGTAATGAAATTTACAGTAGGATTACAATCACATTTGAGACTGAAAACTATTTGTTATATTATGGGAACACAATGCTTAGATCAACTATGTGTCGATTTAGATTGGGAATTTTGGTGGGATATTTCCTGGATACAGCATCTTATTTTATGGAAAAAAAAATTGTATTACAAAATGTCTCTGTAACTGTGAAAGTTTAATTATGGTCCACCATCTGTTATTGGATTGCCCTACAATATCTGAATATAGAGACAGATGGATTACTCCTATTCTAGCTAAGAATAAGTCTCCATATGATAACAATGATTTAGAATATCTTGTTTTCAAAGCTTCAAATGTAACTGTGCGTTGTTGCTAGTTCTGCATGTAAGATATCTGCACTGTTTGCTGGAAGTGCTTAAAAATCAAAGTGCATTATGACTTGTCGTATCATACCCTACCATGTATCTGTTTTCGTATGTATTATGATTTTAACTGTGTTTGTTTTGTTTGTTTGCAACTGTCTCAAATTACTGTGTATATGTTATATTTTTACTTGTCTGCAATGTATATATTATGATCCTTTGTGATCTTTTACATGTTTTCAATAAAACGTGGACCATGAACCTAAGTCCGTCTGGGTTCCTTTAGCTGTCACACCATGTTGGCAGCACCTATTCTCCCTGCATCTGCTTAAGGTCCAGCTGGTCTCATTCCGTGTACCCTTCCTTTAGTTTCCAGTCCAGATTAGGTCTCTTCATGGTCTTAAGGCTGGGTGCTAACCTTTCAGCAGTTGCTACTCTCCTCATTACACATTTTGAGGGGTGGGCCTGCTTTGTGGGGAAATTTCTTTGCTGCACAGATTGACTTGTGGCACCCCATAGTATTTTCCTGTTAGAGGGATAGAGCGAGAGCTATCCTTCCAAAACTTCCCCTGAACTGAATTCCAAATTAGTGAAGGTGAGCTGTCATAATAATAATTACCCATGCCAGGAGAGATAGTGGCTGAGGCCATGGATCTCCAGAGATTTCCTCCCACAGGGTTTTTTTTTTCTTTCCTGAGTGCTAAAGGCCATAATGTAGTATTCATAACTATAGCATTCACCCTTGTAATAGGATTTCTGCTGTGAGTTGGGGGTTAGATGATGGCTCACTTTCATCATCCTACAATCCTGTCATTTTCTCTCTCTCTCCTTCTGGAAGCCATGCCCGTCTCTGCTATCAGTCATCACCTGCTAAAGCTAGCTGTCATTACTCCATTCAGTTTCTGTGTTCACCACCCGCGTTGCAGTTCTTTTGAGTTCCTTCCTAAGGTACCTTTATTTAATTATGTTCCTGTGGTACCTCTAGGGGTGGAACCCTCCTCAAGAGGGTTCCTTTGCCTTCAGGGTACCCTGACAGGGTGGTAGTCCCTTAGGGAACAGAGAGTGTAAATGGCCAAAATATCCATGTATAACTGTCAGATAACATTCATTCAACTAACCTCCAGGCCATCAACAATGTTGCACAAGCACAACTCCTTACTTAGCTTGCATACACCCACTGGAACATAGAAACTGTTGGTAGAAAGAGACTGATGGTCAGTCGAGTCTGCCCATATTATTCTACCTCACCCCCCTGACATAGTGCCCTGGGAGGTTGTCCCCTCTGTCTTCCACCAACAGCCCTCCCTCCTATTCCCCCCAGTGGGACTATGAGTCATTTTGCTCTTTCCCAGCCATGTTTGAACCCATTTAGGGTACCTGTCCCTACCACTTCCACCAGCAGTCTGTTCCTCAGCTCCACCACCCTCTCACTGAAGTAAAACTTCCTCACATCCCTCCTGAATTTACCCTTCACTAACCTCCAAGCATGCCCTCTTTTGACTGAGTCCCTACTTCTAACAAACTGGTCTTCACTATTCGCCCTGTTTATACCCCTCAGAAACATATATGTCTCTATCATGTCCCCCTCTCGTGTCTGGCCTCCAGCAAATACATGTTCAGGTACACCAGCCATTTATCATAGGATCTGCTTTGCTGGCCCTGAATCATTCTGGTGACCCTTCTCTGTACTGACTCCAACCTGCTCATGTCCTTTCTCAGGTGACAGCACCAGAACTCAGCACAGCATTCCAGGTGAGACCTCACCAGAGATCTGTATAAAGGCAGTAGCACCACTTCTCCTGCTATCAAAACTCCTCCCGAAACACCCAGCATTCCTGATACCTTACTGTATACCTTATAGTGCTGGCTGGTTTACTTGAAGGCATCTCTGATGATGACACAGAGATCCCTCTCCTCTGTTGTAGTGGCCAGCCTAACCCTTCCCATCCAGTACTCTGTGTGTAGGTTCATTTTCCCTAGGTGCATCACCTTGCACTTCTTAATGCTGCATCTCAACTGCCACATCTTTGACCACCTTACCAGCTTCTCTATGTCTTTCTGAAGTTCCCCTCATCACTTCCCTACTGTCTACCCTGCTGCATAGCTTTGGATCATCAACAAAGAGACACAGGAGAACAAGATGAGCTACGGAACTCTTTTTCTCAAGCGACCCACTGTACAGTACTCATTAAATAGCTGGGTCAAGAATTCTGCCAGTTCTGAAGCTAGTTCCCAGATTACCCTCAGGTGCAAGCCACCAACTCCCAATGCTTTATCGACCATGTGGGATTTCAGCCCTTGTTTCACCCATTCAGCCATGACCACTACCCTTCCCATTTCCTGCACCCCTGTGTGGTGCTATGATCTTGCTCTAGTGGGCCATCATCCTTAAATGTAAAAACTGAGCAGAAGTAATTGTTTAGGATAGTGGACATCTGCTTATCATCTTCTACAGCCCTCTCTCCCTCAGCTAGCCTGACAACCCTCCCAGCTTTCCATTTCACCTAAATATAGCTAAAGAATTATTTTTCCCCTCCCTTCATACCCTTGGCAATCCGCATCTCTGTGTCTGCCTTTGCCCCCGGACTACCACCCTCGCCTCTTTTAGCCTGGTCTGGTATTCCTCCCATTCTTCCTCTCCCTTATTACCCTTGTACCTTATGAAGGCCCTTTTATAACCTCACACCCTCAATTACTTCCTTTGAGAACCAGATCAGCCTTTTGTGCTTGTTTCTTTTGGTGAGCTTTCTTGCACAAGAGTTGGCTTGCTCCAGAATTGCCTCTTGATTTTTTCCCATTTTCCCTCTATTCCCTTGATCTGGCCTATACAGACCAAGTTTTCCATAACCTTTTCCCACATCTGGCAAATTCTGCTTGTTTGAGATCCAGAACCACTGCTTTTAAGGTGGGACCAGTGTTCCCCATCACCAGTTCAAACTACACAGAATTGTGGTCACTGTGCCCCAATGGTTCCCTGAATGCCACCTCTTCCACCACTTCTGAACTGGTAAGTAACATGTTGAGAGTGGTGTCCTGCTGGTAACATGTTGAGAATGATGTCCTGCTGGTAACATGTTGAGAATGGTGTCCTGCTGGTAACATGTTGAGAATGGTGTTCTGCTGGTAACATGTTGAGAATGGTGTCCTGCTGGTAACATGTTGAGAGTGGTGTCCTGCTGGTAACATGTTGAGAATGGTGTCCTGCTGGGTGGGATCCTTGACCAGCTGCACCAGTAAGCAGTACTGCATTGCATTCAGTAGTGTCTGACTCCTGGTGCTCTTAACTGCAGAGGTATCCCAGTCTATGAACAACCAAACATACACATTGCCACAAGTAATGGAATACTGTTTAATTCTTAATTAATTGGAGTGGTCTCAGCATGCTTCATTAACATGCAAAATTGGGAGGGGGGCTCTCAATTAAGTTCAACTGCACAAATCTTCACACTCTCTTCAAGTTGTTTGTAGTGACGACCTTTATTGGAATTACTAGCTCAACGTTTCACCATGTTTTAATGGCTTCTTCTGGGAGCTCTTTTATGTGTCACCAAATTCTAAAAATTAAAAATGTCTACGTATTTAATTACTTTTCTTTAAATTCCCATTTAAGCATTTATAGTAATATCACCAAATTTATGTGGCATTTATCATGCCCTGTATTTTTTCAACTACACTTCACTGCCTTATTTTCATGTTTCTTATATCATACCAACTATGAAAAATAAATGTTTTGTTAGGGACAAAAACTGTAACAGGATTTAAGAATGTGTAGGATAGGCATAAGGGATCCTTGGGAGTAGGGAAGGGAGGGCTATGCCAGCAATCAAGTAGGGTCTGCGCTATTACAGTAGGTAGGAAAATGGGCAGACTGGGTGGGCCAAGCAGTCCATATCTGCCATCAGATCCCAATGCTTTATCGACCCCGTGGGATTTCAGCCCTTGTTTCACCTATATTTCTATGTTTAGAGACAGTCACTTACAATGTCTTTTAGAAGCTGCTGTAAATCCTGTTTCTGTGATGCACACCGCCACCTCCATTTCACACAGCGCCACGCTCATTTCACAATTGTCACATGTCACAATGTTACAGATGTAATTTTTTCTCCCATCTAACTCCCTGCTGCAAATGCTGTATTTGTCTGTAATATGATTTACACTTGTTTGGGCTTTTTAATTTTTCTTTCTTTCACACACCTCTAAAGGCTGTGTCATTTGCTCTAAAAATCATAAGAATATATATTACTTACAATTCCTTGTTTTTCACTTAAGTTATTTATGTCCATAATGCTTGTAATGTCACTTCTTAGTTAACTCACCAAACGGCTTTCTGACTCTTTCCTTGTGCAGACAAGGACCAAACGTTAGCTCAGGTTCACCTCTGGAGTCTGTGAGGTGCCTCACAGTGCATGACATGATGATGTCATGCATTGTACATGTGTGAACGTGCATGCTGGGTTGCCAGGCAGTCCTTTATGCAGGTCTATAATGACGGTGTTATAATGAGAGTAAGAAAAGAAATATGACTGTTAAACACATATGGCTGTTATATCATAGATGACAACATGCTATCCCTATGATTTAATGTTAGGCAGGTACAGTTACATATGATTAATTAAGGAACTTATTTTAGAAGGGTATAACAAATGATATGTTCATATTGTATTGAATGGCTGAAAAATGTTGCATATTGAATAAAGTGAACATTGTAGTACCATAGTTCAGACTTCATTAATGCAGACTAAAAATGATATTCACAAAAGAAGATAAGGTTAAAAAGATTCAAGGTAATTAAAAAGAACTGCTCAGTGTTTATATTTCAAAAATGAATGCGTTAACTAAGAACTTGCATTACAAGCATTATGGTCATAGATAACTTTAAAGTTAAAGACAAAGAATTGTAACTACTGTTCAGGTCCCCCACTAACACTGGATCCCCTTTTATTACCCCCTCATTACTTCATCCCCTGTTCCTTAACTCCCCCTTCTTTTTGCCCCAGCAGTTTATGGATAACCCTGTCTAATCTTTTTCCAACAGCTTTAGTCAGTGTACCCAGATTGACTCCACTCCCCCCACTTTTTCAATGGTCCCATCCTCACTTGCTATAATTTCTGGTTCACAGAACTGTAGTTGGCAGGTAGCAGAAGAGCGGACGGAAAACAAAAGTACATTTTGCCTGCAGCTATTGTACTTCATACTTGCCGCTGTGTGCAAGAGCAAGGGGAGTCTACATTACACCCATTTGTGTGTAATGGAGAATTTTGGGTACTGGTTTTGGGTTGCCACATATCCTAATGGGCAGGCTTGCCTGAGGTTTGGTGGGCAGAAGGCACCATTGCCACGCCCTCCACCGAGCACTACAAAAGTGCATCTGTCTCAAGTGTCCCCTGGATGCTCATTTCTTTGCTGCAGCTGCTGGCTTCCTGTCCACCCTCCTCATCCTCTTGACTGACTCTGTGCTGGCATGCCTTGGTGTCAGCAGTCCCTGGAGTTCTTGACCATCTGCATCCACGAGGATGGGAAGAAAACTGATAAAAAAAACAACTCAAAGAGCTGCAGGGTGAAGGACCAAAACATTGTTGCACTCCACACCCCAACTTTCTGGTTGACTGGTATTGTGACTCTAGTGGGAAGTAGTCACACCCCTGCACCTGCCCCACCAAAGGAGGATGTGTGGGAGGGAGGTAAGACATGGTGGCGGTTAGGCTCAGATGAGGTTATCAGGGTTGGGAAGTAGCTGAATTTGGCAAGGGAGGGAGTCTGGAAGGAGGTAGTCTCAATGGCAGGGCAAATACAGGAAAATAAAAAAAAGGTAAACAGACCTTTACTGTTTACAAATGCAAGCCTTTATTTGATACTGAGATCTCAAACCCAACAACTGCTGATCATAGTTTAAGAACCCTGGAGTGAATGGGAACCCTTCTGTGGGACCGATGTCAGGTGAACCAGTATACAAGAGAGACCCCTTTCTTATCACATAGCTCTCAGTTAAGTCCTACCCATCCCTGGCCCTCTGGTCAGGGCAAGGGCACAAAAGCAGGCAGCTTTCAATATCAGGAATAATTACAAAGTAGCACGGGCAGTATAATTGATTTAGTATGTGAATTCCATGTTGAATATTTGTTCCTAAAGGAGACCATACATTTGTGCTAATATTCCTCTGCTTGTGAGGTTTCTATTTCAGAAATAATATTCATAACTCCAAATGACCCATGCTTAATTGCAACTGAACAAATGCTGATGTGAAAAACTGTAACTTTATTTTTATATTTATTTATCTATTTAAAATGCTGTATTTGGCACAGAGGGCATGCTGAGCTGAACATTAGCTTATTTCCAGATACATCCTAGGGGGAGGTATTAGTATACATAATATAGCAGTATGTATTTACATAAAAAATGTTGAGTTAGTGATTACCCAAAATGCATGTATCTAACATTTATAAAACAGGCCTAAAAATCCTGTAACCTCATTTGTAGAAACATGTCATATGACAGCTGATCATTCCCCTTCCTCGTCCCCTGAGGATGCATCTGGAAATGAGCTATTTTTAGCTTAGTATGCCTTTCCTGGTGAAATGTTTCAAATAAATAAATAAATTTAAGTGATTACATTCAGTTAGTCAGAATGTACGAAGGAATAACCAGTGGATATAGGTGATTAAAAACCGAGGCTGAAGACTGAGGCATTTAATCAACCACAGAAGCTGATTATTCTGAGTATACTCCAGCTAACTGAATGTTGTTACTATTATAGGCATAAGAATTTTGAACCCAGGATTTTAAACGTTCTGTGGTAGCTAAAGTAGAACATTCCTGTTTTTCCCTTTTTTCAGTAAACTAAATGGAAACTACTGTGGACGTGTCTAAAATGTGGATGACCTACTGTGGGCATGTTTGAAAAGTGGATAACCTACTATGGGTACATCTAAAATGTGGATAACCTACTGTGAGTGTGTCCAGAATATGGTTGTAGTACTTTGTGGGGCATTAAAATGACAGTTTTCCCATGTTCTGATTGGCTGTCAAGAGATACCTGTCGTATAACTTCTGTCAACTGTACACCCCACCTGAACTACAGATTTTTTTAGCAACACCAAACCCATTTTATATGTGGGATAACACACTCCAAAGTGTGTAATCCTAAAGGAATAATGTACTATACTTCTCATGTGGTTGCTGCTCTCAGCTACTCCTCATGCCTATTAACCACCTGAGGCTTGCATTATTTCCTTATAACCACACACCCAATCATGTCCCTTACATACTATCAAGGCACACAAACAATAATGGGTCAAAGTAATGACTGTACATGGGGGAGACACCTGAGGGCACAAGGATAATGGAGGAGTGAAAGGGGAGGGAAAGGGGAAGGGATGAAACCCTCAGTACGTTCTGTTTATTGAATCAGTAATTTGGAGTTTTGACTTTGTCACTGCACGTATAGAGAGTAGAACTCTGAGCACAGAGCATCAGAGCAGTGCTCTGAGTTCTGTAAACATGTGGTACTGTTTGTACTCCAGAAATCTGGTTCCACAAAGATCATTGTACAGAAAGTTGTCAACAAAATACTATAAAATAATGTGGTACATTTTGTATTGGACGCCCCACTGGATACACATCCCTGCAAACTTTATTGGCAGCTTGAGTGTATTTCGCTGGCTGTTCAGACATCTACACCTACTGCTGCCAGGGCAAAGAATGGTACTCCGCCTTACCTTTGCAGCTGACTTGTACTTAAGGCTCTCTCTTACTGGCTAGCCTAAGATCTGCAGCTGGCCATCAATTCCTAAGCCTGGTTGTAAATGTAACTATGGTCGGCAAACCTTTTCTTTCACTGTACCTTCTGCCTGGAATTGCTTGCTGGCCAGATAGTATCCCAGTAATGACCTGTCTTCATCTACTTGGCTACTACTGTATCTTACTAAGTTAGGAACCAGGCAAATGCTCCTTGTAACTCTTGCTTGAAGTGACTTGTATGTTGAGACACTATTTTACTAATTTTTTTTCATAGATTGAAAGTCACTGTACATAAATTATGCTTTTGTAATTGCATCTAGGACAGTATATAAAGCTATGTTACTATAGTTTCATCAGTCATATTTTGCACATGCCTAGATGCCATGGTAAATGAATTTGGCTCAATGGCTTTCCAGTTCTTTCAGAAGAACTATAATGAATGAATGAACAAAATGAAAGCAGTACAAAACACACTTATTCACACTGACTTCTATTTTTATTTAGGCACAGTTTTTGGATAATTTGGAGCTACAGATATTTTGGAAAAACAAACAAACATTATAAACAGTGGTAAAGTAGCACAGTTTATGCGTATGGGTTTTTTATTTATTTAAGAGTTGAGAACCGTGAAAGGCGCACTGAGCCAGCAGGGCTTGTTTCCAGGTGCAACCCAGGGGGAGGAAAGATAAGAATACAAGGTACAAACACATTTGAGTAAAACAACACATAAGTAAAGGAGATACAAGACAGCAGTGAAAACATTCAGTACAAAAACAGAGGCAAATAACGATTAGTAACATCGGCAGACTTAAATATGCAGGTTATGAGTAGTTCAGAATTTTAAAGGGACACTGTCAACTTTTTTGCATCATATTATTTCTAGTCAAAACCCTACATTTTATTAGTGCTTACCTACTCTAAAATCCATTGATGTCACTGTTTTTTGAATCTATCTTTTTGCTTAGTTGGACAGAAATGCATGCTAATGTATAGTTATAAACAACTTTGTTTTGTTTTGAATCCTGGATCTATTTTTATTGCATACTTCCTGAACAATAGAAACACCCCAAACAATGCTGCCACTCATGATACAATAGTCTCCTCTATTCCTACTACATATTCAGTGACTAGACCATGTTGGGGGTGTTCCTAGGTCCAGCAACTATGCAGTGGGAGTTGATCAAGGAATGTAAACAAACATGTTTTGGTGTGGTAACACCAGTATGGTGGGCAGTCGGTTTTTCATTGTTTAAAAGAAAAAATAACCAGAATCAAACTACCAGCTGTATCAGCAGTCTCTACAGGATGTAAACAGACATAAGATGAGTTTTTTAAACTAGGGACACTCCAAGGACAAAGGGGGTTGACAGTGTCCCTTTAAGTGGGCAGGCAATGACACATAGATAAACCACTGCAAAAAGAAAGAAAAATGCGTGTTTAGGGTAGACTGACAAGTTAACAACTCAGGAGACATAGCAGAACAGCGGTAAATGCTAACGACGCCAATAAAGGAACCATAGTGATACGGTCTAAGGAGGAGAGAGGGAATGGAGTGGAAAGGCTACTGACTGGAGGAAGAGCAGGAGCAGGGAGGTGGGGCAGATTGTGAGAGTGTGCGCTTCAAACATAGAAGGTAAGGGGATTGTCTGAGGGAGTTGGGGAGGGAGTTCCAGAGGGAGGGCAGGCGGTATGAGAAGGTTGATTGACCTGAACGGGATGAGGGATGAGGGAGAGAGAAGGTGCGGGTATCTCTGGAATGAAGGGAGCAGGAGGGCAGTGGGCAGTGAGAAGGGTGAGAGAAGAGAGGAGAGATAGGAGGGGAGAGATCCAAGCCAGAATTTGGAGATGAGGATGGTGGCATGGCGCTGGGTATCGGCAAGACCACTGGCTTGTCAGTTGGAACTATTCCCTTCACTGCCTAGACCCTCTCCACCTCAAGGTACCTAAGATAAAAGAGAACTATGGAAGCCATGTCTTCGCTTTCCTTGCACCTTATGACTGGAACAATGCAAGTTCCCGACATGTCTTCCCAGGATACGTTTAGTTTCTTTTGTAGACTCATACACTACTCTTCTTGTAACCTGCCTCTTGGGTATGCTGCTGCTGAGTATACTAAATGCCTACTGCCAGGATTTACAACTACAAAAAAAAAAAATCTCACACCAAAACATACCTTGCCAATGTTAAAGGAAAGGGCTTGTGCCTGCAGTGTTCAGCCTCCACAAGTCAGCCCCTGACTAGTAGTTTCCGGCATAGGTTCAAATACTGGTGCCCAGGTCCCTTGATATTTTTCATTTTGTGGTTACTCCAATCAGAAAGTGTGCTGTACCATAGATATCTGTAATCCACTGCTGTACCCATAATCCTACTGCAGTGCTGATATCACGGTACAGTCTGTCAGCACTCAGTGCTGCAATTGGGAAGAGACAATTATGCAATTTTTTCTCCTGTTCAGAGTAGCCTTCATGTCCCTCTAAGTATGCAGCTCCCTATAACTAGGAAGCACTTCCTTTTCCTCCTGGCTCCACTTGACCCCAACTCCTCTGATGTGTTCATGTGGTACGACGAAGCCAAGCCATCCCCACTGGAGTATTGATAACTGCTATGTCAGTGCCACAACAGTCATCTAGAACTGATTCCATCATTGTGGTGACTGTTTTGGGATACCACTCTTGTGAATCCCCCTGTGCTAGTCCTACTCTTTCTCCTCCTCCTGCCTGTACAAATGTTGCAGTCCACCCAGTGCTTTAGTTGAGAGTGTTTTGGGTTGGGTTGCACTGTGGGCTTTCCCTGTTCATGAGTCCTGTTGTCTCCGACCTCCCTAGTTTGAGGAATATTTTTTACTGCTTGTCACAAGCCCAAAAAGGGTGGCTTTCTGGAGCAGACTGACTTAAAAGATAGAAAAAATTACATACCGTAACTCTTGATCTTCTACAGAATCTTCTCCTTAGAACCACACTCACCTGCCCACCATCACCTGGACTCACAGGCCTTTATTGGATGTGAGTGTGGAGGGAGTAAGCATCTGGGGGTAGAATGCAGAAGGTATATGCCCATTCCTGGTTATTTGTAGCTGGTCCCTAGAGATCAGGTACTTGGGATACCATTCAATGAGATGTGGTATCAACCAAGGTTTTTCTTATTATGTCCGGGCTCTGGGTTCTAAGTAGGGGGTTCCTTAACTGTGGATGAATGCAAGAAAAACACATACTGTACAAAGTCATTGCCTACTGAAGGGAAGGTACAGTCCAGCACAAAAAAACATTTATTTATCCATACACAACCATATGGTCCCCAAGATGACACTTCCACTTACAGGGACATAAAATATAGGGATTTTTTATAAGGTCCCTGGGTTACAGGAGGCCTTCTACACAAATGTTATGCCCGCTACACACACACACACACACACACACACAACGCATGCACGGAGGGATTAACCAATGACAGGGTATGGGTTTACTGAGCATTAATCCATGCCTGGGGGGGGGTTGTGAGTCACGAGGCCGCAGGCTCAGTAAACCCATATCTTGTCCTGGGCTAATCCTCTTATAACATGCACCACATTATGTTAGAGGTTTATGTAAAGGAATATTAAAATATATGTGTTTGAACATGGATTTGTACTAAAATAGTCCTTCCGCCTAATGAATAATGTACATAGAGGATGCTGTCTTTGTAGTTATCCACTAGGTGGATTTGTTGTTATGAGGATGCAGGTGCTGTGAAAGATGCAAAATTAACCTTTGTAATGCAAAATTTGCCTTTGTAACTTGAAGTTCAGTATTCTAAGGCAAAATTCCACCATTTCAGGTGAAATTCCATTGTTTCAAGGTGAAATTCTGCCATTTCGGGTGAAATTCCGCTGTTGGAAGGCGAAGTATCACTTTGAAAGGTAAAATTTGCCCTCTCTGCTACAATGTGTCTATGGTGGAGTGATTCCTGTAAGTCAGTTTATATTGCTGTCAATCAGGATATTGTGGAACGGCAAGGCAACTGGAGTATATCGGGGATTAATCAATGGTCAGGTGATGTGTTCTGACCAATGAAATGATTGTATTTTAGATAGCCATGTTATATATATATATATATATATATATATATATATATATACAGTATTTATATATATGTGTGTATCTTCTTTGCAAGAAAACTTTGTTAATCCACTAGTTAGGGTTAAAGCAACAAAGGTAGGGAAATGTGACATTAGGGTTTTCAATTCTAACACCCCACCCCAGCCTGCAGGCAGGAACAGGAAAAACCATTATGTTTCACCTCTCTTGCCTCTTCGTAAATCGAGCCGCAGGGGTGTGCCTTGGGGTTGTCAACCCTGCTCACCCCATTCTCATATACTGTACCCATCTCAGATAATGTACTGATGGAATGGGGTGAGCGTTAGGGTTGACAACCCAAAGGCACACCCCACACCTGATTTGCGAAGAGGCAAGAGAGGCGAAACCATAATGGTTTTTCTTGATCCTGCCTGCAGGGTGGAGGTGGGGTGTTAGGGTCAGAAACCTTAATGCCACATTTCCCTACTTTTGTCCCTTTAACCCTAAATAGTGTACAAAAGATGTTTTTTACAGAGAATTCCCTTACTTTTTGAGATAGTATAATTGTATCCTTATTTGTGTGTGGGAGCACAGGGCACTCTGAGCCCTGCACTTCCATTTGTAGTTCAAGAAGAATGAAATTGTCAGCATAGCCTTTTTATTACCCCACCTCATAAACCCCATAATGAAAATTTTGAAATCCTTGCCAAAACTTGAGTCCGTGCCACCGGAATGCCATTGCATGCCAGAGGTGTGGAAACACAGTTTGACTGAGGCTTAAAAAATGACAGCTATCATGTACATAAGGTGGTGTAAAAAGAAGGTTATGTTGAAAATTTGGGGTCTAAATATTTAAAATTGCCAAAGTTACGAGCGAGTGTAGGGAAATTTCAACATATGCACATAACATTGCCATTTTTATATATTTTTTTTCCCAAATTTTCAACATTTATTTTATTTATTTATCTAAAAGAGATTTACCAGGAAAGACATACTGAACCATGGAGCTCATTTCCAGATGCGTCCTGGGGAAGTGGGTAAGGGATGAATACAAACATGCAGAAGCACAGTGATACAATAGTACACTTGGGGCTAGATATTTAAAAGTGCACCTGGCAATGGCGCAAGTGATTGCTCCATGCAACTGAGTTGCACTGGAGCAACAAAGGGATATATTCAAGAGAGATGTGCCACAGCGCATTTCATCTGACTATATCAAAAAATGCCTGCGGCGCAAATACAATGCGCTGGTGCATCCCCCAGACAGGTCTGAATACCAGGAATGGGAAATGTGCCAGCGCATCAGAGATACAGCGTGCGCAAATTCCTGATGTTCAGACACAAATATGCAAATGGAGCCATAATGTATGCAAGGTGCAAATGGGGTCATTTGCATGCCATTATGGCCCCATTTGCATGAGTTGTGCAGGGCTGGTCACTGAAATGCATCTGGCACCCTGCACAGCATGTGGTGGTGTCAGTGGAAGTCCAGTGGTTCCCCCCTCCCACACGTAACCCTGATCACCGTAAAAAAGTAATATTTCATTCCTTGGTGGTCCAGTGGTTCCCCCTTCCCCACCCGTAACCCCGATCAT
Organism: Neoceratodus forsteri; assembly: GCA_016271365.2. Classification (NCBI taxonomy): domain Eukaryota; kingdom Metazoa; phylum Chordata; order Ceratodontiformes; family Ceratodontidae; genus Neoceratodus; species Neoceratodus forsteri. The sequence continues at coordinate 1,819,068,212 of CM057449.1, read as the reverse complement.
CCGAGACCGAATCCCCACAGCCGTGGTAGTCTAGTGGTCCACCCACACAGGACCCAAGCCCACCCAGTTCCCCTCCCCCAGTCATCGGTGGGCAGCAAACCCACCCGCATACCTCCACGGCTGCCTGCCGAATGACAGCTTACAGTATCTGCTGCAAGTACATTGGTCCACACAATGGGCTTGCAGTGCATACTGTAACAGTCATTCACAACTTTGTGAATGAATGACTTCTTGTGGTTTTGGGTGATTAGGGTTATGGGCGGGGAGGTGGGTACCACTGGATCACCAGGGAATGAAATCTTACATTCTTACAGTGATTGGGGTTACAGGCTGGGAGGAGGAAACTACTGGACCACCAGGGCATGAAATATTATTTTTTTCTGATGACTGGGGTTATGGGCGGAGGGGGAACCACTAGACTACAAGGGATGATTTAAACAGTTTGTTATGGGGATTGGGGTATGGAGCAGGAGGGGGATCCACTAGACTACCAGGGCATACGATGGGAGATTGTGCACGGTGTTCAGGGGGGGTTGCCACCCACGGCTGGCGGCTGTTGTGTTGCGCCCTGCACTACAGCAGCCTGCCTGTGGATGGCTACCAGTTGAGCCTTTTTTTACGGGCTCAACTTTATGCCCATGTATGCGGCACATCTCTGGGATGTACTGGCAGATGCACTGCACATCACGGGCTGAATATCGGGATATGCTGCTGGAGATGCGCTGCATACATTATCTTTGCACCGCGGCACATTGGGAATTGTGCAGCGCATTTCCATCTTTTGAATATAGCCCCGGGGTGCATTTCTGTGGTTGTGCCAGTGCAATCCCTTTAAATATCGAGGCCTACATGTACAATAATACAAAATAACAAATAGACATAAGGGATAATAATGCAGGATTAAAACAATCAGAAAAGAGAGGCACCAGGGACTCACAAGACTGTAACTCCAAAATATTGGGCAGACTAGGCATGTGACCAAGAAAAAGAGATGGAGAGAGAGAGAGAGAGAGAGAGAGGGAGGGCAAAGGGTGAAGTAGGGGTGGAGAAGTAGAGAGATGAAGGGAGGCAAAATTGGCTTACAAAGTAAGGAGGTGGTGGAAGGGAGTGGAGTGTTGAGGATAAGATAAGGGGAGAGGAAGGGGAGAAGAGTAATAAAGGAAATGGGAGTGAATGACAAAAAGGTGGGAGTGAGCTGAAGAAAGTGAAGGGGAGAGGAGGAGATGAAGGGGGATGAAGGGGGGGTTAGGTGTAGGGTGGTGAAAAGTGCACAGGTAGGGAGGATGGGGAGGATGTGTAGGGCATAGGGCTAAGGGCATTTGCAAGAGGGGGCAGTATGGTCATGGAGTAGAATGGATAGAGAGCATTTGGAGGAGGCAGAGCAAATTGGAAGTGGTAGGGATCTCCAGAGATTCAGAAGGTGAAAGGAGAAACCAAACTGGCCAGCCAGGGTTTTACGAGAGGGGAGCAAAAGGGAATGATAGCCTGAACTGCGGAGAGAGTATGTGGATGGGGGCATAGAGGAGAGAAGAAAGCTGAGGTAAGGAAGGAGTGAAGCCAATCGAATTCAGAAATAAAGGATGCACAGTGGGTGAGGTGGCAGTCATTCAAGAAAGGGAGAGAGAGAGAGCTCAGCGTACAGAGAACAGTGGTGAGTGTGTGGATGGGGGGGGAACAGGCCAAGGCAAAACAACAAAAGGAGTGAAAGAGGGAATACAGTCTGGCCAAGGTGGATTTTGATGCGGCACCATAGACTACGTCACCATAATCAAATATGGGTAGTATCATCTTTGTGATGATGTCTTGGCAGCAAATATAGGGATACAGCTTCTGTTCCTATAAAGGGCACCGAGCTTAGGGTGGAGTTTTTTGTACATAGTGTCTATGTGCTGAGAAAAACCAAGGTGGCGGTCAAGCCAGACACCGAGGTACTTAAATGAGGGTACATCTTCAATTTTTCCCCCATCAAGGGTGAGGAAGGAGGGATTGAAGGGAGTCTAAAAAGCCTCTGCTGAGTGCTGAAACACATGGAAACCATCGTTTTTGCATTAAGAGACAATTGATTAGCCCTGAACCATTTCTGGACACAGTCAAAATCAAGTTGAAGTCTTGATGTTAACTCTGAAGGAGAAGAGCCAGAGAAAAACAGAACCATGTCATCTGCAGACATGTGGATGGATTAGAGCAGCAGGCTGAGGGGAGGTCATTAAAGAAAATGGAGAAAAGTAAAGGGACAAGGACAAAATTGTGGGGGACACCAGTGTGTATGGATAGGAGGAGGATAGGGATTCACTAATTCTCACAGATTGAGATCTTCCTACAAGGTAGAAGTTGAACCATTTGGTTACTGAGTTGGATAGTCCAGCTGATTTTAGTTTGTCTAGGAGAAGAGGATGGAAAACAGTGTCAAAAGCTTTCACTAGATCGACAAAGATAGCGGCAGTGAGGTGGCCTTGCTCCGTGCCAGTATGGCTAGAGTCTGTGAGTCTGAGAAGAGAGGAAGTAGTGGAGTGATGTTTGTGAAAAGCAGACTGGAAGGGGGTAAAGAAGGAGGAGGAGTTGAGGAAGGGGGAGAGTTGAGATAGAATTATGTGTTCTTGGAGTTTAGATACGGTTGGGAGGAGAGATATAAGGCGGAAATTGCCAGGAGAGGAGGAGTCATTTCCTTTAGGAAGGGGGACGATGGTTGCATGCTTCCTGATGTCCAGGACTGAGACAAGAGAGAATGAAAGGTTGAACAGGTAGGAGATGGGCAAGGCAATAGCAGGTGCAGGAGATTGGGATCAAGCCCATCAGGGCTCTCATCTTTCTGTGGGTTGAGAACCAGGAGGGTATTGAGAGAGGAGGCTGGGGTAACTGGCGAGAAGGAGAAGTTGGATAAAGGGAAGGACAAAGGAGAGAGAGGGAGAGATGGGAAGTGCAGAGAGGAGTGTGGAAGCACAGGTGGTGAAATAGGAGCTGAAAGCTAAGGCAACAGAAGAGGGGTTGGAAATGGTGGAGTCACCCATCTTGAGAACAGGAGAGGGGGACTGGGTTGGGGGGGGGAGAAAAGGGCATGCATTACTTTCCAGAACTTGGAGGGATTGTTGAGATTGTTCTGAAAAGCAGAGGAAAAGAACTCCACCTTAGCTAACCAAGTGGCTCTAGTACAAGAGTTCCTCAAGGCACGGTACTTGTTCAGGTTAGCCAGTGTGCCAGAGGACTTGTAAGACTTCCATGCCAGGTGGCTTGCTCCGAGGCAGGCCAGAAGTTCAGCTGAGATCCAGGGAAGGTAAGAACCTCTGACCCTGGTTTTCCTGAGGGGGGCATACTGATCCAAAATGAATAAATATTTGGATTGCAAATATTGTAGTGCCTGATTGATATTACTGGCCATAGTGATAGGGGACCAGTCAGTTGAAAGCAGATCAGTGTGTAGCGAGGATAAATCAATTGAACAGAAGGACCTGATTTGGATCATTTTTGGAGAGGATTCTGGGGCTGTGAATTTTGCCTTCTTATGATCCTACTTCATGAACAGGGTTGGTGAAAATTTAAATGACTGCAAAATCACCTTTTGGGCTGCATTTGCATAATTCATGTTTGTAATTGGGTCTCAGGCCCCCAGGTCGCATCTGGAATTGAGCATGTTGCTCAGTATGCTTTCCTGGTAAAACTCGTAAATAAACAAATAAATAAATAAATTCCACCCACATTGTTCAGTGGGTGCGACTCAAAATGGCCATGTTGAAAATGTGGGCTCAAAATATGAAAAAATGGCAAGGTTATGCTACAAAGTTGAAAACTGCATTGAAATACATTGAACTGCACTTACAATACCTTAGTTTCTCATATTGCAGTCACCAGGTCCAGCAGCAAGACATGTCTTCCATTGGAGAGCAGATCTTCGGTCCAGAACCTGTTTAGGTGAGTAAAGGTGTGTGCGGATGTTGGGGGTGCGGGTTGGTGGGTGCTCAGTGGGAGGTCGGATGGGACAGATTGGCAAGGGATCTATTTTTTCTATACAGGTTTAAGGAACAAAAAAGACATTGAGGGACCATTTTCTTTATTACTCTAGGGTACAGTTTGGTGGATTGGTGCACAGAGACTGGTTAGTTTCCAAAGTATTGCCCCGAAGACTTTTCGTCACGCTTTTCCTTTTTTCATCTTCTGAGCACTTCCATTTTTGGAGTATCTGTGTTGCTTGACTCATCCGGCTGGAGTAGTCATCTTCCCCACTGAGGGTGGGGTTGGTACCTGATAATACTCGTAATCTTCAGTAGAAACTGGTGTCATAATGGGACACAGAAACGGCTGCCCTTCCTTGTCCTACAAGTGCAGAATTTTCAGGATACTGAGGGGGTATCAAACTGATCTGTCCATAACAGGTCACTCACATCCTTGGCAGTCTTTCCTTCTGCACTAAGAAATGACTGAAATTTCATTTCAAAATCTGTGGGGGCATGGGGGCCCTTGGGTGAAGGATTCGGGTTGTGACTTATAACCAGCACTTGAAAGTTTTGTACTGTCCTTCCTTCATTAGCCAATACCATCTTGACATCTGTCACTCAATCTGCTGGTTGCACTAAAGTGGGAGGGGGAACTGAAGCCAGACTACTCTCCCTGCCAAACAGGTGTGATACCACTTCTGAACTTTCAGGATTAAGACTGGTGGCAGCTTGCTCACATTAATTTCTGAATCACTCTCAAGTAAGGCATTCACATTTTGACTGGTACAGTCACACCTCCCACCATATACTTTTAAATAACCCAGACACTCTAAAGTGTCCAATGGCTCCAAATAACTGGCCCTATCAGTACCATCAGAGGTTCCTGTGACTAGAATTGTCTTTTTTAGGTCCAGGCACTCCCATCAGCTCTAGTCTTCCATCTCCTGAAGTGCCATGGTAATTTTCAAGATTTGTTGTGGGGGTGCTTTACTTTTTTTCCCCACAAAGTCACAGTTCAGGGACTATCTGTGTGGTGCAGAAATCCCAGCAATGCCTCTAATGTAGTGGACTGCCTAGGTCCCTCAGGGTTCACTTCTCCCAAACCCTACAAGGGGGCTGGCCTGGGTTGCCTAAAGATGTGCTACACTGAATACCAAGACCAGCAGTGGCGCAGTCCCTCCACCTGGGGTGGCAATATGGAGCACTTGGATGCTGACACACAAGAATATTAACCCCTAGGAAACAGTGCAAACCTGCCCACACAGTCCCACCCAAGAACAAATGACACTATAACAGCAAAAACTACCCTCAAACCAAGAAATGCAGTTTAAAAAAATAATTTATTTAAAAGGGAGGGTATAGAGAGAAGACTGGGACAATACGGAAAAATAGGAGCAATGGGGTAGCAATAAACTCTATATATTCTATGCAGTAATAACAGAAATAATATTGTCCCACACTCTGCTCACTGCGCTGCAGTCCTTCAACCCCCAAGTGGGTGCACTTGACTTAAATCCCCCCAAAGACAATGGGCAAGAGCTCTTGTTTTATGGTGCAGTGCACACCTCACTGGGGATACAGCTGCTGGGGTAGGAGCTTGGTAGCATACTTTAAACTGATGCAGTCAAATACAATTCAAAAACCCAACTGTTGTTGAACAAGCAAACATTTAAACTGTTGAAAAAGGGCCCCCATTTGTAATCCACACATATGAGTGGCCGGATGGCCTTCACCGTCTTCTGCCTGGGCCTATCACAGTGGCAAAGTTCTGCCCAGGGCTTCTGCCTCAGTCCCTGGCGTAAATACAATTCTCCCAGTTGTGAGGCAGAAACCCTGGTGGTTACTCACGGTTTTGTAGTTTCACAGGTACCTCAGGTGTCTGAAGATGGAACAGGCGAGATGGCTGGACTTGCCTCTGGCTGGACAGCAGGCTTTCCCTGAGTCATCTGGTGTTCACTCACCAATCTCAGTTCCCTCACAATCTGTTTTGGGCTGCAGCTTCAGGGGGTCCAGTGACCCTGACACAGGCCATGGCCTTCTCAGTCACTGACATTCAAAGGAGCTCATCCCTCAGAGGGGAAAGTCACTGGTGAGGTAGGTAACAAAATAGCTCCAAACTTCGCCTTTTATCAGTTTTGATAGAAACTGTTGTTTGATTCACAAAAGAGTCAGTTGCTGGGATCCCAGACTTCCTTAGTCTGCAAGGTCTGCAATGCCCGGCACACAGTAGCTCACCGGCTTGCAGCTCTTTTCTCTCTGTCACAGTGGCAGAACTGCCCAGATCCCCAGGAACAGCACCGTTTATAAGGGATGAAGCCTGACACCCTATTAGTCAGCCTTGTACCCAGACAACAGTCTTTGGAATTTGACCCAGTTGTGCTGGGTTTGCATACAGGCTGGATTGCACTGCAGGCTCCTGACTGGTTGAAATCTGTGAACAAATCTTGTGCCAACCCCTGACTCCTTCACAGAAGTCTCTCCAGGGCTGGGGAGACATGGGGACTGTGACACTTGCCCAGCTGGTTATGATTGTTGTATGATATTTGTAATATAAAAATATAGTATGTGATTGTCTCAAATAAGACAGCATGTGCTTCCATGGGTGTTCCCCGCCCCCCAGGTTTCAGTGAAGCTACAGGATATATTACACTGACCAGGAGATCTCTGTAATGTAATTAACTTCCTTGAGAAATTGCATTTTATGGCCTTTTTATGACCTCATACTTTGGAAGTTGGAAACTAAATATACATTTTATTACAGGACAGAACATAATTTAGCTGATTCCTGTTGACTATATTGCACCTAGGTGACGGACTGCAGGGTTGTAAACCTCAAAGGAACCGGTTGATGAAAGACTCATAATTTGGGAAATGAGGTTTTGCTGATGTCACCTTATTTAATATACCTCCTGATAGGACATCATGTTTGTATTTTTTTTATTCTAAAAGGAGAAGCTAGATGACTCACAGAAGGGGTGTGGAGACACAGTTTAAACTGATACTTGTGTCTGAAACGAATGTCATATCATTTTGAGACTCTACAGAGACCCAGTTCTCTAATTTAACTGCACTTACAGAAGTAATACGTTAGATAGAAAATATCTAAATGTATTTTGGTAGGAGTTTGTTCTGTAGATTTCCTTGTTTTTCTTTTATGTGATTGTGATGCTCTTTGATATTTGCTTTGTAGTTTATCTTATTGTTTTTATCCATTTTTAGTAAACATATTCATTAAGATTCTGCCTGGGTCTCCACAGTCATTTTTGCAGGTGGAGTACCTGTATTTTTAAGTCTGACAACTGTTCAAGGGCTTGATGGTGTTACTAAACTGGGAAAAGGTAAGAATATACCTAAGGTCTCTTATAGAATTTTAAGGGTTCATTTTGGAAGCCTGGCTTGGTGCCCTTGGCGAAAGATTGTACCAATATCACCGAAGAGAGTACATATCTGAGCCTGTACATTGGGTACGCTAGCATAAGGTTCACAGTTTGAATCCCTCCAGAACTTGAGACTTAAGGTGATTTGGACCCAGAAGCACACAGGAGGGTTACCCTGTCTGTTACCTGTTTACACTATTGTGCTCAGAGGTTGGCACTGTGGGAGCAGAGGGTCTGACCTGCGGAGTGCGTTTGTGACAGGGACCACCATATTTGTTTACTGATCTGTGCAGATGTTAGCAGCTTGTTGTGGTTTTATTATAATCCCTGGAAGGCTGCTTTTGTGTTGCCCTGACCCCACTGCTGGTTCTGAGGCCTGGGAAGTGTGTGCACATAAGGGCACTTAGCCCGTTTGGATGTTCGAGGCTGCAGTATGGGAAGCAGCCATTGAGACATTCACCCAAGTTTTATGTGCATGCACACTTTCACTTTTCTTTCCCAGCCCTACTGCCTGCTGGTATGCCATCACTATGGCGACAATTGTACCACAACCGACAGTACAGCGACAACAGCAGCAGGTCGCTGTAGTGTTGGCACGGGACCCTGGCACTGCTTTCTGGGGGTCTTGTGCCCTGTCCCGTATCAACTCCAGCTCAAAGTTGATAATTTTAGGTATGGGGGTGTGGGGGGCAAAGCCCTCGAAGAATCACAGTCTCAAGTGACCGGCTTTATGCTGACCACACCTGTGGTTGACATAAAGGTGTCGCTGAAACGTCGGTCGACAACGAATTTCTCGACCGACTGTCATGGATCCTTGCCTGCCTGCCTTAGGGCCATGAAACACTGATGGAGCTGCTGATCTTTGTTCCCTGCTCCACTGTCTTCCTGGCGCTGGGATCTCTTACTGAAGTGGGTGCGTGTCCCGGCTTTGAAAATGGAGCTATGGCTCCGGCTGGGTGGTTACTGCACATGTGCAGCAGCACAAACAATGAGGGATGCTGCTTTTTCTCATTCTCCCACCCCCTGCCTTACTGGGGTCAGGTAAGCTACCAAACACACCCGATGGTGCTTCTACACCCAGTCTCTACCCCAGAAGGCAGTCCAGTGGGGCTGAGACATGGGTGCTCCATGCGGCTCTACGGATGAGTATTTTTGAGAGGAACTCTGGCACAGCTCCAACCAGGGATCCTGGAATCTGTGGTGGTGGCCCTTCTGGTCCCTTCTACTGCAGTCTAGGGGAAACGGGGGCAAAGTGGTCAACCACGTGGCTGCAGGATGCAGCAGGTAAGTCCCCAGATTTTCGGGAGGGGGGTACAGGAGCATGAGTTCTATTATGTTGGCCTAGAGAGAGCTTTTGCTAATCCCAGAGAAGGAGGCTGTGGTAACTCCCTTTTAAAATGGTAATTTTTTTGGTATATTTTATGAGGGTCAGGTATTGACCAGTCTTAATAGGGAGCTTAATCTGACTCTGATCCTCATACAGAAAGGCTGGACTTGTATTCTGCTTACTAATTGGGATCTTAGTGTTCTGATTGTTTCGTGTCTCCTTTTGTTCCTATGTATAAGTTCATTGTTAATGTCCTTTTATAGTGCTGTACTTGTCCCTAGTTCCCCAAACCTGTTTTCCTTCCTCCCATGAACATCTGTGTCATTGCAAATTTTTCTTGTCAGTTTTGTGTTTTATTGGCTATGTCATACCCCGGTTTACTGGTGAGCTGTCCTTTGTGAGTTATGTTATCCTTGTGTGCAATGTCCCATTTCATGCTGCTGGATAAGAGTAGTTCTCTGCTTAATGTCGACAAGCAATTGCATGGAAAAATATCCTTAATGTAAAATGCTTTGCTATTTTCTCTCCATAGGAGGATAAATGCATATTACGTCCTGGAGGGAAAGACAGATTCCCAGACTTTTAACCGTTTTTAGTTACTTATATGTTGTACTTTGCCCATTTCACTTTGCACTGTCATGGATCTCATTTACTGGGTTATTCCAGTTCCTAAAACTGCTGTGTCAGGGCCTTTGATAAAGTGCATCTGAGCATATGCAAAACGTTAGGTGTATCCTGGTGTTGACCTGTTTTGCTATGCACCTTTAGTTCTTTCAACACTTTATGGGGAATAAAAGTGTCTTTTACGCACTCATTCCTTTGTTATGGATATCCTTCTGAGTAGGATTCAATGCAGCTGATACAGCGCGCAAGGAGTGTATACGTTATCAATATCCACAAGCCAGCTGTGAGTGGTGAGTGCAAGTTTTTCTACAACTGCCATTGCTACTTCACTAAACTACACTTGATTGCTGGTGTGGCTGATATGTGCTTCAACTGCCTCTAGACACTCCGTTATTCGTAACATAAAGAACTGCTTGCTCTCCATCATGGCTGCTGTGGCCTGCTGAGTCTGGAGCATAAATTCCGTAGAGCCTATGCATCACTCTAGTTTGCTTGAGTTCCCTTTGTCTACTGCTGAGGCTTCCAGGGATGACAGCTTCCCATTGGATAGCTCCGACTCCTCTATTTCATAAGCTGCCCATTGTGGCTCTGTCTGGTGAGGCAGTACGGGAACATTGCAGGTGGGGCATTTTTTGTTCTTGGTCATCAGTCAAGACTTAAGAAGGTTGAGGGGACAGTAAGAAAAGATGTGAAGCATGGTCATTATATATTATCAACCACAGGCCCCCAGCATTGGTGTGTGCAATAGCACTATTAAACATCTCTCTCCCTGTGCGGTGTTTAGACAGAATAGAGAACGGATTATGCATTATTAAATTTATCCCTTATATTCTGTGAAGAACATGGAACCAATAATAGTAGAAAGCCACACCAGACATACTGTAGTTGTCTGACTGGCAAAACACTTAAAATGGCCACCAAAAGTCAAAGAAGGCCAGGGCTGATCCCAAAATGGTTGCTGGAAGTGATGCCATCCATTGCTTCTGTGGCTTGCGTGTAGTTGGGGGAGTTAAGTCTTGTGCCCTGCAAGTGTCCTGTGGAACTGCCCATTGTAGTGCTGTTGTCCCCCAGATTAGAGGGCTCTCACATGCTGGTTGAGTGTGTTAGAATGCCCAGTTTCCTCCGCCAGCACCATCTATTTACTAAGATGGCCACCAGTAGAAGTAGCCATCGCGCATGTGAGACTATGATCTTTCTTGTCATCTAATCACCTTGGCCAATGCCATATGAACTATTGAACCTTGATCTTATCAGGTCCATCTTGTAAATGAGCCTTGCTCAATGATGTTCGCCTGAATAAATAAAGATTTGATGATGATGATGATGATGATGATATGGCCACTGGCGTTAGACCTCATCATATGTGCACTGGGCAGAGAATACTGCAACATGGCACCTGAACACTGCACATCACCATAGGGGAGAAGAACACCCACCATGGTCACCGAGGAAGCTCTGACTTCACACATGTGTTTGCAGGCCTGGTTGGCTGACTGCACGGATTGAGCACTGATAAGATGAATGGAGGTTTGCCCAGGTAGGAGCTCCTCAAGATGGAGCCTGGTTCAGAAAGTCCTTCAAGATGTAATTCTGCACATGTGAGCTGCTCGCTCCCGTGAATGCATAAACATGAGCGAGTCTCTCCACAGTAACTCTGAAACACGGCAGAGGGTTACAGGATAAGGGGAGAGTTGCTGATGGTTACCAGGGAAGAAAGGTATTTAGGGATAATCATCTTAGATGACCTAAAGTTGTCCAAACAGTGTACCAAGGCTGTGGGAAGGGCCAACAGCATGTTGGGGTGCACAGGAAGGGGTCTCACCAGGGGCGTAGCTACAAGGATGCAGGGGTGCAGTGACACCTGGGTCCACAATGTTTGAGGGGCCCAAATCATAATTTTGATGTTTATTCAAAACTGGGGAGGGGCTCTGTAACATCATCTTGTACCCAGGTCCTTTGGGAATTTGCTACGCTACTGGATCTCACTAGCAGAAGAAGGGAGAGGGTGGTGCCACTGTACAAAATGCTGGTGAGGCCTCACCTGGAGTATGGTGTACAGTTCTGGAGGCTGCATCTTTATAAGGACATAGACAGGGTGGAGGTGGTTCAGAGAAGGGCAACAAAGATGGTGCAGGGCTTGCACCAGGAGACATATGAGGACAGATTAAAAGACCTCAATATGCAAACACTGGAAGAGAGGCAGAAATGGTGAGATATGATAGAAACCTTCAGTTATCTTAAGGGCATAAACAAAGTGCAAGTAGGTGACAGTATAGGAGGTGTATAAGGATGAAGGTGCATGATAAGAGATTGGAGGCAGGCAGGATAAAGGGGAATGTGAGGAAGTTTTTCTTCACAGAAAGGGTGGTAGATACATGGAATAACCTACCCCAGGAAGTAGTGGGAGCTAGCACAGTGGGGAGGACTCAAACATGCAAGTGTAACTCCTAGGTGGCACTATCCCAAGGGATAGTACCCCTGCCTGTGTGACTAAGTGCAGGTTGAGGGGCCTGAGTTCTGTGAATGGGTGCCTCCACCCAGAGGGTTGGTTTAAGGGTAGCATAGCTGCTCTGGGTACTGCCCTCCATGACACTGATACCCCCCCTCTAACCCCTCTAGTGGTCTATACTGGTCAGCAATTAGACAGTTACAATGAACACCAGAATGCAATGTTATACCCACACTTGGCACACTTACCACCAGGGCTGGATCAGCTGCACTGGCCCTGGAGACCCCCTGCAAAACAAGACCTGCAATGGAGAAAGGCAATAGCAACACAGTATCCCCACCACAAAGGTACACAATAGCCAGTGTAAATGCAAAAAGATTTAGATCTGATTTATTGGGGGACGTGAACAAGGGAGGGGCAGTAATCTGGTGTTTGAGTCTGGATCTGATTTAATTAGGCTAAGCATGCATGCCTCTAAGAGTCCCTCTAACACAGTCACACTCTGGATACCCAGTTGGTCTGCAGGCTAGCCTGAAGCATTGCCCGGGGTAGGCCGGCATTGCAGCTGTTGTTGGGGCCCTTAGAAAGGAAAAACACAACACGTACTTTAACCCACAATTTGTATTCCAGAGCTGGATGGCTCAGTTCGTGATGATTAACCAAAACAATTAAATCAGATGACACACTTTGATTTGAGCTCTTTTGCAGGGAGCTACCCTGATGTTTACTCATGCTACCCAGACCAGGAGGCAGGATGGATGAAATGAAGACCTCAGGATGATTGACTGCTGTGCCAGGAGAAGCAGGGCCCACACGACTCACTGTGGTGGTCGATCCTGTTTGATGGTGTTGGGCAGGGAGCTGAATCCTCAAGTGGGTCTTTCGTTGGATGTAACTCTGCGGCATGAGTGGCAATCTAGGCCGAGAGGGTGAGGCCCAGACCAGGTGAACAGTACGGCTACAGTCCGGTAAAGTGCTGGATACAGCGTCCGGACAGCGTGACACATTCAAGCAATGTGGGGAACCAAATTGCGACCCACACTGCACATTCAGCACAATTATAGTAAAGGATAGGCAAATACCACAGTTTGGTTGACAGTCCGGTTGCAATCAACAGTGTCTCTGCGCAAACCGTATGCTCTGCGGTTGTCTCAAGTCCTGACAGGCCGATCGCACCAAGGCAAATCTTCATTCCACACCAGGCAAATTTCACTTTGTTACAATTCAGGATCCAAGTCACAATCACAGCAAATTCGGATAAGGTCTGAGATATTAATGCAGACTTCTTCACTCGAGAAGATGGTAGCAGGCAGGCCAGACACAGCCTTCCTGCCGATTCCCCCACGCTACTTCGCAGGAGCAGCTGCTAGAATCACTCGAGCTGTTCACTCTCTCAACTCCAGCTACACACTGACTCTCTGCTGCAGGTAGCTTGGGGCTTTCCCAGTGATCCAAAAGGTTTGGTTGGTTGATCCATCTGTCTGTCACAGCAAGGGCTCCCCCTCCAGGTCCATTTAGGTGCCAAACAGCAAAAACTACAATTCCTACGGAAATTCACTCCCTCAAGACCTCTGTGGACAGTCTCCATTTTAGGGTCCCCAAAGGTACTGATTGGTCCAAACTGGCAGTCCAGAACCAAGATGGTGGTGCTAAACAGAAAGTCCATGCTGCAAAGGAAGGCAGGTTAGACAAACTACTATATCATTACTATTAAAGCAGATAATCAGCACACAATCACAGATTCTAGTAGGGCTAACCTCTGTGCAATTAGTGATGGCAGAATGAAGTGGCTGTATTGCAGCCTGGGCAGGACTCGAGCCTGAAATTACTCGGTCCCCACCCAGATTAATTGAACACTATAAAAATGACAGTTCTTAAAGAGACAGGCACAGAGGCTAGCAAGCCACTCACATGCAAACACTTTAAATGGTTTAGACACAGAACACCAGCCTGGCATGTGGGCATTAGGCAAGCCCAGGAAGACAATTTAGGAACCCCCATTTGTGGGGGGGGGGTTACACATGGGATAGGCACAAGGGAACCCTAGAGGTGGGTAGGAAAGGCTAAAACCAATGACCAAGTAGGGTCAGCGACCACTGATGCAAACAGGGATTATGGGCAGACTGGGTGGGCCTAGCAGTCCTTTGCCGTCAAATACTATGTTACAATGTTAGTGTGACTGATCTTTGTGCATAACTAGCTCTGTTTTAAATAGAATGCTGAAAGCTGCTCCAGGCTGTACTTTTCTCTATCTCTTACTCTTAATTATGGTTTTGTTTACCCTGGCCAGTTGGTCTGGGTTATTTCTGCTCTGTAACTGTGCTACACTGTTTGTTTAAGAAATTGTACTTTATTCCTATGTGTTTGCTTGTTCTCCCAACTCTTGTCCCCCCCCCCCCAGGATGCTTCTGGAAACAAGTTGTTTACAGCTCATGTTGCCTTTCCTGGCAAAACATTTTCCAAAGAAATAAATAAAACATGAATCATTATTAAGAGGAAATGCTCCGTGCTATGTTGGACCCACAGCTGTTCATCTAGGGGCTATGGGTGAATGCTGTGCGCTCATGGCCACTGCACCATGCAGAATGCCCCACTGACCAGAGGAGTGTCTGTGAGAGATATGGGGAGCTCTGTAGCTACTGCAATAGGGGCTGCAGGAGTACGTATGCCAGGGCTGCTTCTGTTTGTAAGTCAGAGCAGCTGGCAAGTAAGGTGCCAGATTTAAAAGGGCAGCACATGTAGGAGCTATTAAAAAAGCAACATACACAAATGGAATGTCTTACTGCTAACAGTGCAGTGGTGAAAGGAAACAGATAGAGAAGACTTCAGAGTGCTTTCTGTCGTGACTAGCGCAGTTCTGTGGGCATCCAGATTTCAGCCGCAAGTCATAACATTAAACAGACAACAATTTCAGTAACGACTGTTAGAAAAAGTCTGGAAACAATAGTGTCTGTTTATGTAACAAGGTTCACTAATGTGATGGGTGGGAGCTTAGGTGAGGCCGAAATTTGGTCTTAGGTCACGTGTGCATCTATCAGCCTATCAGGTGAACATAACTCAGTCTGTATGGAATTAGAGTGCATGGATACACACACAATACAATGACATTAGCTTTTGAAAAATGTTTGTTTGAAACTGATAGGGCATTGGGCTAGAAACATATTTTTTTAATGAAAGCTTGGAGTCAGGTAGTTAAGAATCAGTCTTATTGATGCAGTTTTTTATGTGTGGATACTTCTGTATGTATTGATACTATTTTTTGTATTGGTACATAAAATTATGTGACAGTTTTAAAAAAACAATTTTATAAAACATTTTTTTATTTTTCTGAATTTGGTAATACTACACACTATTTAATTAGAAACTATGCAGTTTGCAACTGAATTTTCATTAATCTTATGGTCCTTAATCATGTTGCAAGTGTTTCACTCTCTCTCTCCTCTACCAACCCCCACTTTTCTCTGTTTTCGCAGGCTTGGCTTGTGAAAGCATCAGAAGATAATAATACTGAATTGCTTTTTTCCGGTTCCTTATCTATATGTAACGTTTCATAGTTTGTTCTGTTCCTGAGGCAACAGTGTGATCTATTGGTCAGAGCACAGGTCTGGGAAGCAGGAGCCCAAGGTTCCTATTCACTACAGCCACTGACTGTGTGACTGTGATCAGGGCACTTGGCTTCTCTGTGCTGCCGTACTCCTAGTTATAAAATCACATAGAAAAGGGGTGCCACCGGAAACAAGACATTACATCTCAGTTGGACTGTCCTCGGTTAATAAATTGTTAAAAAAAATGATACATTTTCTGTTCCAGATGATCTTGTATGAAGGCAGTAAAAGAACAGCTGTTATGACTAATTGGAAGCCCTTGAGAATTGCCATTTTTTGCCTTCCACTTTGTGTTGCTAAAACTATGGGGAAGGGGGATTTTCCAGTGTGGATGCAAGCTGCTCAAAGCTGCATCCAAAGTTCAGCTTATTGACCTTTTTTTCCCGTTCTGGTTTGTCTTATCATTTCTGCTGTTTTTGTATTATTTACCATACACAGAACATAGATGTTGGCAGCAGAAAAAGGCCCAGTGACTCCTGGAGTGTGTCTGGTACCTGCCTGCATCCACCCCAGCCTAGTGCTGGACTGGAGCCAGTCTACCGATCGCACTAACTGTTTCAACACCCGCTTCCCCTAGTCTACTTATTTCCATCCCTTGACAGCCCACCCTCCCTCCTCATGTATGGACTATTCCCGTGTGCCTGTTACCTGTGCTTAAAGCCAGCAACAGACTCCGTGCCAATCACTTCTTCTGGCAATGCATTCTATTTTACAACCTTTTCTATAAAGATGAACTTCCTTACACCTCTCTTACAGCTTCCCCCCACCAGTTTCCATCCATGGCCTCTTGTTACCTTGCCCTTGCTTCTTGTGAACAGGGTGCAGCTGTTCTCTTTATAAAGGGGAAGCAGTCAGCACAAAGAACCCCACCCTCTATGCTTGTACTTAGACTCAGGAGGACAGCAGGACCAGCAAACAAAACATCAGAGCTTATAAAAACTGTAACATGCATTACAGACTACTGAATCTCCCCTTGCTGCAGCCCTGCTCTGATATCAACTACAGGGGATTCTTGGATTTCTGGTTAGAGCAAATGTCAGTTTGGAAATCAGCATAATCCACCTGATACAATCTACTACACTACAGTAAACAGCAAGTAAAAAAATGTTTTAGCACATAAACTGTAAATTGAACAGCCCCCTACTTGGGTGAGGGGCTCTTAACCCTGACTGTTCCCCTTTAATACCCCTTTGGTACTTCAATAGCTCTTTATTGAAGTACCAAAGGGATATTTCAGTATCTCTATTATGCCCTCCTTTCTCTCTTGGTCTCTACTGGGACTCTCCAGTCTTTCCTCATGTGTCTTCCTTTGCTGCCCCTGAATCATCGTCGTAGCCTTACTCTGCACAGCTTCCAAGAGGTCCCTGTCTTTCTTCAGCCGCAGGCTTCAGAACTCAGCACAGTTCTCCAGGTGAGGTCTCACCAAGGACCTGTAAAGGGGCAGAATCACCTACAGTACCTCCTTCTGCTAACAAACCCACTCCCTATGCATCCCAACATTCTATTTGCTTTCTCTGTAGCCTTCTGGTATTTGCCATGGGACTTCAGGCCGTTACTGATAATGATCATCAGGCCCTTTCCTTCAACATCTGCTCCACCCTCACTCCCCCTAACCAGTACTCTGTTTTTTTTTTATTCTTTTGCCAATATGCATAACTTTACAGTTTTTAGTTTTAAATTTTGAGTTGCTGTATCTTGGACCACTTTTTCAGTCAGTCCAGGTCCATTTTTATTCCTCGCGTTCCTTTTGCTGTATGTACCCTGCCTCCGATTTCAGTGCCATTGAGAAAAAGACTAATTTTGCCCTTCTCTCCCTCTATTGCAGATGAATATATTGAAAAGGACCTACTGCTTTGGTACCCCACTAGTGGCCCTTTAACCAGACTATTCCCCAATGACAGCTACCCTGAGTTCTCCCCAACCAAGCCGGTTCCTAATCCACCTTGTTTCCCCTCCCCAGATCTCTCAGCTTTTTCACAAGTCTCCTATCCAGCACAGAGTCAAAGGAAGTCCAGATATAGTATGTTTACTGCTAGACCCTTAGCCACTGCCTGCATGGGCCAACAGAAGAAATCTATAACATCTGTCAGGCATGAGCTGCCATACGTGAAAACACGCTGTCTCTTGTCCTGGAGCCTTGTCCTGATTTCTTTACCTTATAAGACTCCATTTCCTTTTAACCCCCTCAATTGTGGCTGGAAATGAGCCTTGGCTCAGTGTCTTTCCCAGTGAACTTGTAAATAACTAAAATAACAGTTATATTACACATGCACCTGCAGTTAATAATATGCAAGAAACCACTACAGGGTCAGCTAGGTTTATCAAGCATCAATTCTTAACTCTATCAGATGTAAACACACTTACATAGAGGCTGTCTTGGCTGTCATACAGGTTTCACCCACAGTAGGACACCCTGCACTTGGCGCAGACTCACTGGCAGGTGGTCAATCAGGTTAAGAAGTAAACAGATTGGATATCCCCTGATCGCCTGGAGGGAATGATTAGTGTGGCTGCAGCTCAGCATTTCAGGATATCTACTCAACCAGGGTTTGCTGGTGGAGATCCAGTGTAAGTACATAACATTGTCTCTCGCTCAGCTGCAAGGAGGTGGCCCCGAGGCGCTAGCAGATCTAGCTACAATATGTAGTCAAGTAGCACTCTGTAACCCACCTGGCCAGTAAACAATAGATGTTTTGTTTTAGTTAGTTAGTTAATTAATTAGTTATTTCAAAAGTTTACCAGGAAAGCTATACTGAGCTGGTAAAAGCACATTTCCAGATGGGGATGAGGAAGAAAACAGATTCAGGGCAGAATGTACAGAAAAGTAAACCAATGTTTACAAATTGCAAATTATATTGTTTTTAGTCATGTCTGAGTTTCAAGAGAGAACCTTTCACACATTTTTTTTCTTGGAGAAATGTCACCCCCTGTTTGAAAAAACTGCTTCTCTCCATTCCATCAAGAAGTGAATATACAAGTCGAAATATTCTACTGCTTAGTCCCTCCTTGGCTTCCATTTTTAAATTAAGACTGAGCAATTTTGCCTTCTGTATGTTTCTGGATAGAATGGGATTGCTCAATCCTAATTAACACAGGCTACTATGGAGTAAATGAGTTCTGAAGTTGTCAAAAACGCATTCTTACAAGTCCGTGGGCTTTGGTGGACATTTGTTCTAAACCATTTTCTAGTAACTGGGAATTACAGGGCTGTCCCAATACATGTTGCAATAAGGTCTAAACTGTAGTCATGAAAGAAATAGGGGAAAACAGGGCATCTGGCCCCACCGAAAAAGACATTATCAAATACTAATAATTGTTTCTTTAAAAAGAAGCAGTCACGGCAGTGTTCCATTGAAAGACAGTGCAAGCACTGCGAGCCAGGAGAAATCTGATCCTGTGTCTTTGTTTGTGAGAAGATGTGAGCTGCAGCATTTTGAACTAATTGTGACTGTCTCTGACATGTCTGGGGTAAACCACAAAAATAGCAGTACAGTTGTCCAACCTACAAAAAGCAAAGGCATGAACCAAGGTCAATGCAGAGTCCTGATCCAGACAGGGATGGAGTTGGGAAATGTTGTCAAGACACAACCATAACTGCTTGGTGAGGCCGCACCTTGAGTACTGTGTGCAGTTTTGGAGGCCACACTTAAAGCGGGACATTAACCTCCTGGAGAGGGTCCAGAGGAGGGCAACCAAAATGATTTGGGGCTTGGGGGACAGGACCTATGAGGAGAGGCTCGAAGAGCTAAATATGTACACATTGGAAGAGAGAAGGGACCGGGGGGACATGATAGAGCTCTTTAGGTACATGAAGAGGGTAAATAGGGGAGGAACAGTCAGGGTGCTTCGAAGGAAGGGGAGGAAGGGGCCACTAGAGGGCATGGGTGGAAGCTGGAGGGGGGAAGATTCAGGGGAGAAAGGAGGAGGTGCTACTTCACTGAGAGGGTGGTGGAGCCATGGAATGCACTGCCTAGGGGGCTGATGGAGGCAGAGACAGTGGAGGGGTTCAAGAGGGGGTGGGACAGGTACAGGGGAAGGGTTCTGGAAGCAAAATCCAATGCAGCAAGAATATCCGGAACTGGGAAGGGAGAAGCCAGAGAAGGCGAGGGGGACAGCAAGGTCAGCACCCAGGTTGGGGACTGACCAAACGAGCAGACACGAAAGACCGTTAGGCCTATTCTGCTGGCATTTTAGTATGTTAGTAAGTTAACCATGTCTGTTTGACAGTAGTCCCTAAGCCCCTAGGCAAGAGGGGAAAGGAAGCTTCCTCTCCATTCAAATACAGTGCTTAGATTTCAAGTGTGCATTTTAGGGACAAACAGTGACTAAGCATGTCATTTAGGATGGCTGATACTGGCTCCAAATGTTATAATACATAGACGGGGAATACGCAATAATAAAGTTGGTTAATTTGCACAAAAGGGCATAAGGGACTCAAACAGTCTTAATAGCAACAGTCATTCTCTTGGGAAAGGTGCTGTTTGCATTGAAACATGTCATGTTGGATTTTTTGGTGAGCAAGATGTATTTTTTTAATTAACATCTCCTCCCAATTTTGTATGTTTACATAACATTGAGATGACAGGATGCTGGATTTGCCTCCTTTTACTTATCCCCATCCCAGACTACCACCACCAGACTGGTTCCCAGACTGCCACTGATGACCTATCAGCCCTTTCTCAGCTTGCCTTCATCTTTTTTTCTCCATAGTCCCCCCCCCAAGTGGTGTGGTCCTCAGGCTGGCGGCATCTCTTGCACTTCCCCCTCCCTTGGTAAGTCCCTATCTCTTGAGGAAGGGAGTGAATGGGATCCAAGAGAGTCAGTAATACCGTCATCCTGTGGTGTGGGAAGAGCTTTTCCCCTTTTTAGTCTTGTGCTGACAGAATATGATCATACTCATGCATGAGCTCACTGGAGAACCTGCCCACTCCCTGCCGCACACAGTGCCCTAAGGCAAGCCCTGCCCCCCGCATCTGATGCATCTTGTCACTCCTCATGAGACAGCAGGCAGCCTAGCTCACTGTGAAGGTCACTGCAGCAGATATAAGCATCCACCCTCCCCGAACTGAGAAGTATGTCACTCACAGTACTTTTACCAGCTCCTGCCACCCAGAGGCTGGTTTCTGAGTCTGCTACCAAACCTAGGTCATCTGTATGCAGGGCTACAGCTGGGTCACCGAGTGGTCTGGGATCTGATCCTGGATCTGACTTTTTGAAATTTGTTCTGTTATCTCAGTCTGTGTGTTCACGTTGATGTAGTAACTATTCACATCTATTGTGTGTCTGTTTTCTTTTTGATAATAGCTCCAGTGGAATGTCCTTTTCTGCCGATTTTTAAGTGTTACCCTACTAAATAGCCTAGACAGTATAGAAGTTAGAGTAACAAGCTGTGAATGAGCTTGGTACTTTCGTCAGACTTGGGTTTGATTCCCACATGCTCCACTTGCATACTGTGTGACTCTAAGCAACTTAGTCTCCCCAGTGCTCCTGGGTCGCCCCTGAATACAGGCACTTGTACCTAGTGGGCCTTACCTGGTTACCAAAGAATAAAAAAAAAGCTATAGAAGCAATGTTGTCTATTTAAGTCCTCCGATGTATTTTCTTACCCATTCAACCTTGGGCTGTAATGAATTAAGAAGAGAATATCATGTTTTATCATTCAGAATATCTATCAAAACATATGTACATGAATCTACAGGTTTTTAATACATCCCATAGCACTACTATTTTCTGCTTCCGAAATAGTCTTTCTTTTTATTTATTCTTTATTGAAAACTTCAGAGATTACTTTGAGCACAAGTGCTCATTTAAAAAGGTTCCATGTCAAATACATAGTCACAAAAAACATTGCAAGTACAATAAACAGTTCCAGAGCAAATGCAGTCGAGTCAGGCTCAAAGCACCTAAGACAGAACAATTACATACAGTTTTGAAAAAATCCATACAAATCATTGTATAAAAAGTCACAGGATATGTATTATCTGCCATCCCTGGGTCCCCTTGATACCATGTGCTGCCCCCATACAGATCATCACTTTCTGCTTTCTCCTTCACGGAGCTGCATGTCTGGTCCAGCAACCACACATGCAGGTCCTCAGGTACAATTTTAAGAAATTGTTCCCTTACAAACACGTCTTTTATTTGGTCTACAGTTCTAGCTTTTGCTCCATCGCCTAGCAGTCTAGATAGGTACACATCTGAACGTGCAATTCTACATACTGTAGCTGTCTTTTGACCCTTTCTTAATTCCCTGAATTTTCACCTGTAACCTGTAAGTTAGCTCAAAATGCTTCAGTAAGACCCTTTTAACTTTTCCATAGTCGATACAGTCCTGATCATCCATTCTAGTGAATAGATGCAAAGCACAGCCAGTACATACTGGTGTTAGGTGGGTCATCCACATAGATCTGTTCAGTTCAAACTGCACACATATCCTCTCAAATGATTTTAAAACCAAATCAAGATCATCCCCCTCCTGGTATAGAGGAAATATTTTAGAATTAGTTGTGACTTTGTGGGATTGACTCCCTATGGCATTACCTATGATTTGCTGCAGTGCTTTCAGGTGCAGTTTCACCATCTCTTTCTCATGCTGCTGTTCCTTCTTTCTTTCTGCTTGTTTCTTCTCTCTTTATGCTCATTCCTTCTCTCTCTCTCTCTCTCTCTCTCTCTCGCTCTCTTCCCCCTGCTGCAACAAGATTTCATACTGGCATGTCTTCTCTTTTTGCTCTCATTTCTTCTCCCTTTCATCAGCCTCCAGCCTTATTCTCTCTCTCTCTCTCTCTCTCTGTCTTGATCTGAAGCCTTGCATACTGCAGTTCTACCTCTTTCAGTACAAGCTCTATTTTCATGAGCTCCAGCTGATTTTGAGACTCTGCTACCCCAGTTCTGGGCTCAGGCTTGGGCTCCACTGCCTCACCAGCACGTGGCTCGAGGTCCCCCTCTGGCTCAGCCTCTGTGGCGTAAGTCTCACTACTTTGGACACCTCCCTCAGTGACTGCCTGCTTCACAGGCACTTGCCTCCCCTGCATTCGATCCTGCTCCACCAGGGCTTCTATAAGTCAATTTTTTGTCAGGCCCTCATAGACAATCCCCCTTTCTTTGCACAGCTCACGGAGCTGAGGCGAATTGAATCGGCCATATTTTGAGGGGCTCTTACATGCTAACTACACTGCACTAAGTTGTGTTTCCAGAAATAAAAAAAAAAAAAACGGCAGTAAAATATGTAATCTTTTTGCATATCCTGTTTCGTGACTGTTAAGGTAACTTTTCCACTGGCCTAGTAGCTATTGGCTTGATCCATTTATGCCTTCTGGGAATAATGTAGATACATTTGAATTTACATCAGTTTTGTCACACACACAAGATGAATGGTCTACTGCGAAACTTGCTAACTGAAGTAATTTATAAAATCAGAAAAAAGATTATAGCGAAGCAGACAAAGAATGTTCAAGAGCACTCTACCACCTGGTTCAATTTTTAGTTTCTTCTGGATGTAGCTCTCCTAACATCTTAGATACCAAGCGGCAACTTTGCGATTATGATTTAATGTACAGTAATTTGATCAGATTGATTGTAGTACTACTTAAGATTTTTCTTGTTTTCTTGCATTTTAAGAAAGGTTATATGCGTTTTTTTTAAACAGACATTTTTATTGTGTACTTATTTGTGTTATAAAGTACTTGTTTACATTGTAGTGACTGTATTTGTCAATCAATAAACTTTTAACTGACTAAACTTTTCTACTGGCAATCTCTGTTCCTCTGTGTGCGAGGTAAGACTTTTACCTTTCTCTCAGAGTTCTTAGTTCTGCCAGGAAAGCACACTGCACACAGAGTCTGGCTTTAAATTTGTGCACTGATCCCACCACTGCCACCAGTTTGTGACAAACTATCCTTTGGGCCATACTAGCTTACAGGACGGTTTGGAAGATGAGGGCAGCACATAGTTTCAAGGGAACCCAGGGAGGGCTGCCTAAAGTAAAACAGCCTGCACCTGAGCCCCAAAAACAACCCACTAGTCCTAAGGGGAACAAGGAGCTGGGGGTAAAGAAATGTTGCATTTGCCGTAAAGTGGGGCACCTGTCATATGACTGACCTAAAAATATGAACAAAAGCCTGGGAAGGGGGTGATCAAGACAGTGCCCAGCAGATAGTGGCCTGCTCACAGACTGCAGTAACACCTAACTCCTCCATACATATACACCCTATCCTAGTTAATGGGACAGTAACACAGGGATCGAGGGACACCGGTTCCTCCATTTTCATGGTGAGGCAGATGGAGCAGATTCTGCCGGCACAGTTTTCCAAGATTCAGGGAGTCATGGGTCCAGTGGTTCAAGTGCCAATGGCTTGGGTCTTCCTGAGCTGGGAAAGTGGCCATGAGGTACAGGAAAAAGGAGACGTACCTGATCTCCCTGTGGATGTGATAACGGGAAATGATTCTGACCACATGGAAACTCTGGTGTGTGTTACTACCTGCAGTCAGGCAAAAGGCAAAAGGGCAAGCTTATGAAGGTGAGGGGAGGGCAACACAGCCTGCGCTAACCCCTCCTTCAGCAGCTGAGGAAGTAGCTAGTGTGGGTGAAAAATTAGCTAGGAGTAGCAGCCCTCAGCCCCAGCTGCAAACAGTGGAGATCTCAGCCATGAGCACATTTTCTTCTGAAGAGGAGTTGGGGAGGTTCAGACGAGAGAAGTTGGGCAGAGCTCAGCTGGCTGATCCTACCCTACAGAAACTGAGGGAGATAGCAGATAGTGTTGAGGATTCTCAGGGGAGTAAAAAGTTAGTTTACTGTGAGAATGACCTGTTGTACAGGAAGTGTACACCATAGAGAGGGATAGAGGGAAAAGTACTCTGGCAGCTGGCCACCTGGGTATTGGCTGCACAAAGAGGCGGCTTGCCATCAATTTCTTTTGGCTTGGTATGTACACAGATGTGGCAAATTACTGTTGGACTTGTCCACAGTGCCAGAGGGTGGGAAAGGTAGGGGACATGGCTAAGGCAGCTTTCGTGCCCCTGCCTATTATTTTTTATTTATTTTTCCCTCCAGTCACTGACCCTTGGACCCTCCCTCAGTCGACACCCCCAGCTAGCCCTGCCCAGCCTGAGACCCTCCCTACCTGGGGATCCTGGACCTTTGACCAACCTGCGACACACCTGCAAGCAACCCCCCCAGCTTACGGCCCCCCACCGAGGCAGGGCCACCTTCTGCTTCTCAGTGCTTCCTTACAAATATGTAACTACCTGTAGGTGGAGGTGAACATTGGAGAGAGACAAGACCCAGGAGGGCAGGATCCGGCAGTGGGCGTGAGGCTGTAGTGTGATGTCGTCCATCCAGGCATCGAGGCTTTTCCATCTTCTGATGTACTAACTCCTCCACCCCCTCATTGATGAGCGCGAACATGCAGTGACATCCAGGTGAGATGCACATGCTCTTGTGCATGCCACCCCGACATCCACCGCGTCTCAAAACCTTGTAATGTAGAGGACTATCAGTGCAATACCTCCCAGTCACCACTGGGAGGTATAGTGTTACCAGAGTCCCCTACTTTCCCACCCCAGAGAAGTTGAACTGTCCATCGGATGCTCGAACCTTCTACCCCGACCAACCCCTGATGACTCGGGCTCACTCCTGAAGCCAGGTCGCCAACTTGGCATGAGGTGTGGCATCCAGCTCCTCAACCCTCAGCGCCACCGAGCCGGCAACCCCTGCCTGTTACTGAAGAGCCCTTTAAGAAGGTAGCTATGGACATATTGGGGCCCCTGAGCATCTTAACTTGCACAGGTGAAAGGTACATACTGGTTGTCATGGACTAGGTAACCAGGTATCCTGAGGTGGAGAAACTGGCTGGTGAACTTCTGGGAATCTTTAGCTGAGTGGGATTCCCCAGGAGATTTTGTCAAACCAGGGGAAAAATTTCATGTCATCACTGATGAATAGTCTATGGGAGAAGTGCAGGGTGAAACAGCTCTGTGTCTCACCCTATCACCCCAAGGCTAATGGCTTGGTTGAGTGATTCAAAAGATCCCCGAATATTATGCTCAGGACATTTACAGACCAACACAAGAGTGAGTGGGACAAGTATTTGCCCCATCTCCTGTTTGCTTACAGGGACATCCTTCAGGAGTCCACAGGGTTCTCACTCTTTGAGCTCACAGGGTGAGGGGGCCCCTAGCTTTAGTTAGGGGATACATCAGCAAAAACAAGAAGTCAGAGCACACCCTACCCCCCAATGTAACAATAAACATATATTCTTTCAGCCTGGATTGGCTACTTACTATTTTGATTTCAAAAGGAGTGGTGGTCTCTTAGTATTCACCTCAGGGCCCTGCAGTCAAGTCAGCCAGCTACCAACGTTGAGGTAGACCACCCAACTTTTGGATTTGGTTTGTAAATGGAGAAGTATAGCCTTCTCATTTAACTAGCTCCCCATCAGCTACCTGTGCATTGGCTGGGCCCACACCTTAATTAAGCTAATTTTTGGCTGACACACCCTATAAAGGTAAGCCATTTGAGGCAGATGCAATTTAGAGTAGGGACCCAGCTGATGGGTGTCTACCTAAACGTTGGTAGCTGGGTGACTTCACAGCAAGGCTCTGAGATGAATACTAAGAGATCCCCACTCCTTTTGAAATCCGAATAGTAAGTTTGCCAATCCAGGTTGAAAAAAAATATGTTTATTGTTATATTGCGGGCGTGGGGGGAGTCAGGGTGTGATCTGACTTGCTGTTTTTGTTGATTCATGCCGTACACAATAGCACCCCTCAGTTAAAATCCCATTTATAGTTTGTGAATGAGCAAGGGAGAGCAGTTAATATTGGATCTGCTTTATTTAGGGATGAATTGGAGGGAGACCATGCTTCCCAAGGGGAATCTGTTGTGGAGTACATCCTGAAGTTCATGACCCGGCTTAAGGAGCTCATGGGGCTTGCCCAGGAGCACTTAAAGCCTGGTATGACTATGGGACCACAGCCTGGGAGTATGAAGTCGGACAGTGAGTGATGGTACTCATCTCACTCTGACAAAATAAACTGCAGGCAGCATGGAAGAGCCCATTCTCCATAGTTAGGAAGGTGAGTGAGGTCAGTGATGTAGTAGGACTTCCTGACAGGAGGTGCAGGCAGAGGGTACATAATGCTAACATAACGGAGCCCTACTATGATGGGGAGGAAACGGCCCTCGCTGTGTGCAGCATGCCAGAAGAGGAAAATGAGGCTGATCCACTGGTAGATCTCCTCGGGGAGGCATGGGGGGATCCTTATTGGATAACCTCACCCTTTCTGAGCAGCTGACCCCAGCCCAGGCAGAGTAGATGAGGGGGTGCTGTGATCATTTGGGGAGAGGATCACAGGGAAACGGGTACACCACAATGGCTGAAAACCACTGGACACTGGGACCCAAGTACTGCTGAGGCAGTCCCCATACAGGGTACCAGAGGGGGTTAAGCAGGATGAGTCCACTGTGGTCATAGATCATAATCCCCTGACCTGGCTCCCTAGGACTAGGGGGCAAAATACAAAATTGCTGCAGTGGGGGGGGGGGTGTACTGCAGTCAGATAATCTGACCATCCAGCACTACAGTGGTTTGCAAAAAGGCCAACGCAGATAGGTTGTCTAGGCAGGATGAAGTGTGTGGCATGATAACTTAGGCACTACCCTTTCCCTGCCTGAATGGCAGTGTCTCTTGGGGGACACCCAAAAGAGACACGCTTCTATTTTCCGGGGGGGAGGGGATGTCACAGGAACGTGACTAGGTTAATTTGTTCTTTTTTTTGCCAGTGTAATTATATTTTGTTTATACTTTTTTATACTTATGTAAACCCCCTGCCAAAATGGGGGCTTACTTGCAGTCTTGCAGCTCCTGTTCCTGCTCTGTCCTGAAGCACCTCCCGTTCTGCCTGCAAATTTATTTCTGTCCCCCTGGTTCCTGGCCCGAGTCCTTTTGTGCCCTTGTGTGCCCCAGCTCAGCCCTAGTACCCATCCAGCCCTCCGGGGCTCCAAGAAATAGAAACGTGATCACCTGCTAGATGCTTGCACTCCGGTGCAGCAGGGATGATGCAGGCATGAGCGGCGCCTTTGATGTTCGACCACACAATCTTGCGGTCAAACCGGAGAGTATTTTGACGGTCCTCGTGTCCCTGATCAGTGGGGCCCAGTGACCATAACCAGGGTGGAGAGAGCTTGTTTTCTTGAAAAATAACAGATCCACTAAGTGATTTCAATCGGGGATCATGAATATTAATGAGCCAGAGCCCCGATCTCTATTAATATTCATGAGGGTCCGTTCTGCCCTCAGGGAAGCTTGCTCTTGGTTGCGGCCAATGTGGAAAGAAAAAGAGATGTGTTACACTAAAAATGAATATTGTAACTACAGTGTATGTTTGGAGAAACTGTGTTATGGGGGAAAGTGTTTAAAAATAAATAAATGCTCAACTCCTGGCTGCACCAACAACATTTGGGACTCAGAGAGACAGCCTGTCTCTTGTAATAGGTAGGGTTGTAGTGACAGGCATAATGGACTGAGCAATTTACAAGATCTGTGCAGCGACAGCAAGTACACAACCAGCGCTAACAAACTGTGGAGTATTTGGGCAAATAATCATTTTATTCTGGCTGCACCAGAACTTTGATTTGAGACTGTATCTGTTCTGTTTAAAGGACAGTGGGTTAAGCAGCCATTGCAAGCAGCCACAGCCAATTGGAAAGACAGGCTAACAAAGCCAGGACTTGTGGCACAATAGCCAAAGCTCATGGGAAATTACCAAGTACTCATGGAGACTTGCAGGGACCTAATTTCAGGTGCCAAAACAGCAAATCAATGGTGCAGCAAGTGAAGTTCATGCATAATTAATTTCTTGATTGACAGGCCCTCCAGCCAATTGGAGGCCATGCACCAAAAAGCTTCAACCAATCAGGAGCCTTGGGACAGCCCTGTAAGAGACTGTGTTTTTCAGTCTTTTGCCAGATTCGAATGGGAGCCCCCCCATAGGGGTAGGGGCTCATGCCTCCAGCCATGCAGCTAAGCCTGAAGATCCAGCTACTCCTCTTCATCCAGGAGAGGATATTTACCTTCTCAGTAGTTAAAGTTATTTAGTTTATGTAGTTCCTACTAGCCTGGGTATTGCCAGAATGTCCCCCAGATGCTAGCCCTTCCTTCCACGTTGGGGAAAGATGTAGACCTGCAACCAGATGACCTCAAGCCAGCTGTGGGAGAACTGATTTCACCTCAGTAGTGAGAGAACTGAAGACTTCGGGAACCTTGATTGTGGAAATTCTACTGCGAGAAGCCTGAATGAGTACTCTTGTACCCCCGGTGCAAGAAAGAAAGAAATCTTGTCAAACTGGGGCAGCCTTGCCCAAGTAACTGTTCAATTGATTGTTTCTTAGTTTGCACCCTGCAACTGCTGCGCATGACCTTAGCCCAGCGAGGGTGGTCCTTACTGTGGAACGTTTGCTGACCGTGATTGTTCTGGGGGTACCCATAGTGAGCCCAGGAGAGAGTAGTAACTTTTGCTGACCGTGACTGTTCTGGGGGTACCCATAGTGAGCCCAGAATAGAGTAGTAATGTACTGATATGTAACGATTGTGCTACCTATCTGGTCAAGACATCCTGTGGAGCTGCCAGCCATAGCCGCAAGCCACATAATGGACTGAGACCCCGAAGTTAAATCGGATTCGCTATAACCTAGAAATGACAGTTTTCCATTCTGTAACCTGGAGATTACAATTTTCCCCTGAGTAATCGGATCAGGGCGGCCCTCTTGGTCCCTGGTTGAAGGCGCTATCCCTTCATTTACGTACCAGATGTGTCTGAAATATAAATGTACTGAAATGTTCTGAGTCATATAAATGTGCTGAATGTTTTAAACCGTATAGATGTGCTGAGTGTTTAAAAATCATATAAATGTGCTGAACAGTCAAAAGGAAATGCTCAGTTTCTAAATTGGGTGTGACCGATTGGTTACATCCAACCCAAAGTTTTAGCTGCAACATGCAGGATGACCCCTGTGCGCCTCTTAAGGATTACAAACTGTTGTTATTGGTTTTCTTTCAAGTTAAACACTATTCTCTCCTTTCAATTGAGCCGGCCAATGCACAGCTGCACCATTCACAAGGCCTCCAACCATCTACAGGGACTTTGGTAACTGGGTATCCCGGTTAAAGTGTGTGAAATTACGGGGTTTCATACCGAGTCTGGGGAATTGGTACCAGTGGTGGGAAATAATGAAATGTGTTCCATCTGATTCTAAGGCAGTTAAATAGCCCACTTAAAAACAAAACTCGGGGTGGAGGCACTGCGCATTATGTGAAACCTTATGGAAAGAACCAGTTCAAAATAAAGTATTGGGAACCCAGGCCTCTCAACCTGTGCATAGCCATACAGGCAGGGATAGTAGCCCTTGGAGTAACGCTGCCCTGGGGTTACACTTATTTTCATATAGGTTAAGGTAACTTTTCTACTGGCAATCTCTGTTTCTTCATGTGCCAGGTAAAGGTTTTACCTGTCTCTCCGAGTTCCTAGTTCTTCCAGGAAATCACACTGCACACAATTTCTGGCTTTAAATTTGTGCACTGATCCCACCCCTACCACCAGTTTGTGACAAACTGCCTTTGTGCCATCCTAGCTTACAGGATGGTTTGGAGGCTCTAATTTACTTTTTCTGCCACCACTTGTTTATATCAGAAAATACATTGGGCCTCTTCAGGGACTAGGAAGGTCAAACACAGAAAATATAGTAAAGTACACTTTGGATAGCGGACTATAAACAGAGAACTTGCACCTGGCCAGCAGAACTAATACTCTCACCTTTCCAATAAGGAGGCCCAGCCACAAGTTCTATAAAAATAGATTCTTTACTACTAGATACTACAGATAATTACAACAGGCTATATTTACAGCAGCCAAAAAGTGTTACACATTTGCAGGAAAGGAAAAATATTGCAATTACACAGACAGATGACGGTTAGAATAATCTCAAAATCTAGTCTCACACTAGAATCTATATTTACCTGCCATCTAACTTGAAATAACACTCCTCTAGACTGTTCTTCCCTCACAGATGAGCTAGCTATGAGGCTGAACTCTCTCACCAAGAGTCAGACTCAGGTCCTCTTCAAAGGTTACTGGAAGTCAGAGAGAGCAAGCTGGGGTCCAACTCCTCAATTTATGTGCTCAAGGCTGTAGGGTGGGACCTCTCCTGGAGTGACAGCCCTCCAGTATTCCCCACCCATGAGTGTGTGTGTGTGTGTGTGTGTGTGTGTGTGTGTGTGTGTGTGTGTGTGCGTGCGTGATTACCTCACCAGGTCAGATTACCTTGTTCTCACCTAGTGCTTCCTCACATTGGGTTTAATATTTTATTGTGTCCTACCTGTACAGGATGCCTCTGTAGGAAACTTCACACTCTTCCAGATGGCAGTTGTTTCTTAAGATTGACCAATGTCTGCTGCTAGGACATGTGACCTGGAATCTATTTTTGTATGCCCTATGCAACTCCAAACAGCAGGAATACATATGAAAATAAGTATAAACAGAATAATAATCACACTAACAAAAAAAAAAGATCAAATTCACCTGGTCACATTCCCATCATAAATTACATACAGTTTTGAAGAAATCCATACAGATCATTGTGCAAAAAGTCACAGGATATGTGTAAGTACCAAGAGAAAATGAATAAAACAGTTAAACAGTCACAGTCACACTGGACTGCAAGGGCAGAGTGCAAAGATCTCTTAGATTGATTAAGAGCTTGGGAGACAGAAGTCCTGAGAGACTCTGATGGCTTGCTTTCATGGCTAGATGGCATATTGGTGAACAGCAAAAGCTAGGAAGCTTACAAGCTATCTCAACAGACCAATAGCTTTGATACCTGAACTCTTCTTATGAACATAAGAAAAGAGCCAGCAGAAGAAGACTACCTGGTCTATAACATCTGCTCATAATGATGCAGGGTCTGGTCTTACACTTACACCACTGACCCTGCCCCCCCATCACCCCTCTTTCCTTGGTCCAAAGGGTTCCCTTTGTGTTTGTCCCAGGCTCCCTTGAATGCTCCCACCATCTTTGGTTATACCACCTCCTCTGACAGCTCATTCCAGGTGGTCACCACCCTCTCCGTATGGAAATGTTTCCCTACATCTCTTCTGAATCCCCCCCCCATCAATTTTAGTCTGTGCCCCCTTGTGGTGTTGTTTTCACTTGTTTTAAAGAGACCCTCATTTTGCACTCTGTTAATTCCCTTCATGTACGTGAAGGTCTCTGTCATATCCCTGCTCTGCCTCCTCTCCTCCAGGGAGTACATCCCAAGGGCTCCCAGCCTTCCCTTATGGGACCTATCCTGTAGCCCCTCTGTCATCTTGGTTGCTCTCCTCCAAACCCCTTCCAGCATGCTGATATCCTTCTTAAGGTAAGGATGCCAGTACCTCACCCCATATTCTAAATGTGGTCTCTCCATAGACCTGTACAGTGGTAAAATGACCTTGCTCTGCCTACTACTGAATCCCCTTGCAATACACCCCGGCATCCTATTAGCCTTTGCCACTGCCTTCTTACACTGGGAGGTCTTTTTTTCCCAATTGTTTAACCAGGTGATCACTTGTAATCACCATTCTTAGATCCTTTTCCTCTTCAGAAGCATTTACCCGAACCTCTCCTATGTAATACTCTGCCCAAGGGCTCTTGGCCCCTATGTTCTTGCAGTGAGATTTGCATGTATGGCAAATCAGAGACATTTTACAGTTGCCAGTTGGTTTATCCTAGAGTGTGCCACTCAAATCTGTAACCAGAGAGGCCAGAGTAGACCCCGGCCATTAGCAGTGCATTACTACACAGCAGTAACATGTGCAAGACCTTGCGTTACCTGCAAGACGTTCTTGGCCCTTACCTCCCTTCTTGTCCTCTCCGCTCCACCAACGAGGGATTGCTAGAGATTCCCAGGGTTCGACTTAAGACCTTGGGTGCTCGCTCTTTCGCTTTTGTGGCCCCAACCCTGTGGAATTCTCTACCTCGACAGGTTAGAGAGTGCCTGACCGTGGAAAGCTTTAAATCTACTTTAAAAAGATATATTTTTGATATGGCTTTCCCAGACCCTGTCTAGTCTATAATTGATACATATTTTAGAAATATGCTGTTACACTTTGTGGTTTTATTCTTTGTTTTTATAACTTATTGTAAAGCGCTTTGATCATCTCTGGAATTGCGTTATATTAATAAAGTTGACGTGATTTGAGGATAGGCTAGTCTCTCTTCAAGTGAGGGCCAGTTGATAGAGATGAGAACACTACAGTGGTGTTCTTGGGGATGTGCTGTGGTTACAAAATGAGCAACTTTATGGTACAGCAGCCTTAGTTTATTTAGCTCCATGCCATGGAGAGGTTGTAGTAGAGGTGCCCCATAGAGTAGGACTGGTAGTAGAGTTCCAGTGGCAATTGTCATTCGAGTTTCATTACTTATGTACCCTCCAAATCTGTATAGGAGCCCGATTTTCTGGTGCAGTGTCTTTGCTACTGACTTGACATGGGATTTTAGAGTAAGCTCTCGGTCAAGATGCATTACAAGGTATTTAATGGAGTCAGTGACTTCCAACCTGGTGCTGTTAATGGATGATAGGTGGAGCAGGTTACTTCTGTCAGTATCCAGGTGTCAAGGACCAAAGAGCATGGCCTTGGTTTTCTTTAGATTGAGAACTATTTTGTTATCCGTAAGCCATTGTTCTAGGCTTTCAAAATCAGTGTTTAGGTCCATGTTCATCTGGTTAAGGTCACTTGAGCTTCTGTATATAATGGCTTCATATGCATATAGTTGGACCTTGCCCCCCCCCCCCCCCCCCAACAGTGCTTTGGCAAGTTGCTTATAAATGTTGAGAAAAGCAGCAGACCAAGGATGGAGCCTTGAGGGACACCTCTGGTAACAGATTTTAGGTCGGACACAGTACCCTTACATTTGACCAATTGTTTCCCTCTCCCATAAGTAGTGGTGGAACCATTTGCATGCACGACTATCCAGGCCAAGATGACCAAGTTTGATGAGCAGGAGATCATGATTCACCAGGTTGAATGCTTTTGTGAGGTTTATGAATATGGCCCAAGTGGCAAGACCAAGATCCACAGCCTCTAGGACATCCATAGCAAATTGGATGAGGGCTGTGTCCGTCCCGTGATTCTTCTTAAATCTATGCTGCACATCTGAGAGTAGATGGTGGGATTCCATGAGATCCTGGATCTGATTGTATACCAGCTTCTCCAGAACTTTAGATAGTGTGCTGAGAATTTATATTGGTCTGTAGTTCTCCACTGCTTCTTTGGTACTCCTTTATGGATAGGGACCACCATAGCAGTTTTCCATTAGAGGGGAAACTGCCCGAGTATTAGGGCTTTATTGAGTAGGCTTTTGAGTGGATTAGCTATTATGGGGGCTGCTATTTTCAAGTATTTAGGTTCCAATTTATCGAAACCTGCAGAGCTCTCAGGTGTAATAGATCTCAGAAGAGTAAGCACTTCTTTCCTGGTGATTAGCCAGTAGTGAAATTGAGGGGGAGTGGTGCTGGTTGTGCATCAAGGGGAGAGCTCCTCATATTTCCTGGTCTTGGGTCAACATGTTTGTCCAGGTTAGTGAAAAAGTTGTTGAAGGTGTTTACTAGTGTGGTAGGTTCTGATATCAAGAGACTGTCGACCGTAATATTTTGAGTAGGCTCAGCTACATGCCCTTTGAGGAAGTAGTTGATCTGTTGGTGCAGCAACTCTATAACTCTAAAATGTGTGGTGCCTGTATTTTAAAGAACAGCAGCCCCAGCAGTTACTGAACAAACAATGCACCCTTCAGGCAGACCTAGCAAACAGATGCTACGTTAGCAGTGAGAAAACACAGTTACAGAAGAGTGTCATTATGCAGCAATCCATTGGAGAGAAAGAATGGTTATGAACATTATGAGGACTGGCTCCACGGAACATCAAAAGCTCCTCCGAAGGGCATTGTCCTATATTATGAGAGTCCTACTCTGAAATGTTGCATCAAGCACATCAATTTGGTATTCAGGCTGTCTTCTGAAGATGTTAAATGCTTTGCCAGTGGCCTGCGCACCAATATTCCACCCCATGGTGATGACTACATAAGTGGCTTCCTACAAACTCATCTTGGTGGTGCTTTTCTTCAGGGTCTACTTGAACTGGAAGACAAGGGAACTCGGACTAGGGAAATGACTAATCACCATAGATGGATGACAACTGGTTGTCAGACAGGACCCATAGTGGTCCGAAATGACCGGCTCTTTGATATCGGGAAGGTTACAAGTGGAGTACCCTGGGGATCAGTGGTAGTATAGATGCTATTCAAAGTGTTTATTGTCTTATAGGTCACATTACCCTTCCCTCCACCTGAATGGACTGACACAAACAACCTCGGAGAAAATGGCCACAACCACATGTTTATTAAACAATTTGTAATGACAGTTACCACTAAGTCAGCATGGCATGGACAGCCAGGTAGTTGTAGCAAGTCATTCTTCAAATCAAATCATCATAATAATGGCCATCTCCTTACCCCTAGGGGAGCTGACAGATTGGGTACAAACCTTATGAGATAATCCAGCCTCTGAGGCATGAGGGATAGCTCTGGGCCTGGTGCCAAAGTGACCTCCCCCATCAGAGGGTGCTGCAAAACCATGGGCAATGCCTGAAGAGGCTATCCCTCTGACTGCCTCCACAGGGGGAAATCTAGCCATCTGGGTACTCACCTCTTGCCACCGATTACCTGTTACCCCGCCTTATTACATGACTATGACAACCTAAAGCTACCCTAACCTAACAAAGACTGATTTTTGCCTCGCTGAAGGTGAAAACTGGAAAACCTCTTGAGGAAAAAAAAAATGGAAGAATTCCTTCTCATCCACTAAATCAATCCCTACTAATGGGGCAGTCAGTACCCTATGCCCTAATGTTCTGCTCCCTGCTTTTATGAGGGTGGGTTTGGGTAGGTTCTGACCAGAGGGTAAGTAGCCAAGAAAAAGAAAAACTTTCCCTTTATGTACTTAAATAGATCTATGCTCCTCCCCTCCAGCTATAAGCCTCCCACCCCAAGGGAACTCATGCCTACCTGTCTGTCCCCAAACCTGGTGGGCATCTTCCTAGCTGATGCTACCTGCCAGCTCAGGTGTCAGTTAGGGCCGTGCCCATAGACAAAGCTCCACCTATCACAATCCTTTGCAAGCTCCTTAATTGTCTTACAGGTTACATTGCCCCTCCCTCCACCTGAACAGACTGAGACAAACAATGTACTTTGGAGAAAATGGCCACAGTCATGTGTTATTAAACAATTTGTAATGGCGGTTACTGCCAAGTCAGCGTGACATGTGCAGTGATGTAATCCTAGCAAGTCATTCTTCAAATTGTCATAATAAGTGCCATCACCTTACCCGCAGGAGAGCCGACAGAATGGGTACAAACCTCACGAGGTACTCCAGCCTCCGGCCTCTGAAGCATGAGAGATGGCTCTTGGCCAGGTGCCAATGCACCCACCCCTGTCAGAGGGCTCTACAAAATCATGGGCAATGCCTGAAGAGAGTATATCTCTGATTGTCCCCAAAGAGGGAACTCTGTCTGGGCCCTCACCTCTTGCCAGCCTGAGGGTGATCCACCTGCAATGATGTGTGATTACGTTACCCCCTCTGTACATACCATGCGAGACTATCCTGCTGCCACATGATAAGCATGGCTCCTGATGCTCATCTCCCCAAAAGCACTTCATGCTACCTTTTTCTCCCCAGCACTTTATAAATCAGCTAAATCACCCCCGGGCCTGACAAAAACTCAAACATTTCTCCCCCTCCCCCCGGTACACCACCCATGTGCTGGATGCTGAAGAACACCTGAGTAACTCTCAGGCATCTGGATCACCAATTCCCAGAAGTAGGTTGGGACTTTCCTGGGGTATATCCCTGCTTCTGGAGCCAACTCCTGGAATCTCTGTTGCTATACATGAGAAAGGGCATCAGCAAAACTGTTATCTACACCTGGCACATGCACACTCTAAATTGTGTGTTAAGAACCAAACAATTTAAGACAAAAACCTGCATATGGTTACTCACTGGAACCTTGCACCCCAGCTGACCAGACCACATGCGGTTACCCAGTGGGCCCTTATACCCCAGCTGACTGCTGATGGAGTAGAGTACCTCAGTGTTGTCTGTCCCAAAAGTCACTTTTTTGTTCCTAAGCTGCTCCCCACCACGCAACCAGGCCCACCACAATGGGAAAAAACACTCTATGAGAGTGATCTGTGTAAGCAAGCCCTCTGCTTTCTAGGCCTGGGGCCACTGCCCTGTGCACCACTCGCCCTGAAAATATGCTCCAATCCCAAGCCCCCAAATGCATCTGTAAAGAGCTTGAGCTCCGGGCTGGTGGCCGGTTCTGGCCACATTGCCACCCCCACTGAAGCAATTTTAGAAAGCTAGCTACACGCCTAGATTCTCCATCATTGATTCTGACACACATATCCTGTGGTGGGGCTTACTGCAACCAGAACCAACCTTTGCCAACCAGTAAAGAAATGTCCTGCAAGCAAAATTGAAGCGGCCAATCATCTGCTGCAACTTATGCGAGGTGATCTTGTGGGTCTTAGCACCTGGGCAAGAAGGTCCCAAAGTGCTATCAGCTTCTCTTGAGGCAGACAAACCTCAGTGACCACCGAGTCAATCTCTGTTCCTAAAAAAGAAAGCCTGGTACACAGACCTTCTGTCTTCTCATGCGTCAAAAGAACCCCCAGATCATCGCGTACCACCTGAAAGGCCTCCATTAGCTGGCCACAGTTAGTGATGTTAGACTGCTCTAGGAACAGGAAGTAGTCCAGGTAGTGTACCACCTTGGACCATCTCGTCCTTCATGTGGTGGCCCAATGCAGGAACGTGCTGAACTGTTGACAGCACATGCCACACCACACCCCATTGGCATGCAACTGTCTATATTATGTTGACCCTCAAATTTCATGCCCACCAAATCTCAGTCATCTGGGTGCACTAGCAAAAGTCACAAAGTATACTCTAAATCTGCTTTACCTACAGGGGCTGTCCACCCCGCTCCTTGAACCACCTTGATTGCCCTGTCAAACAGTGCATAAGCCAGTGCTGTGTGGATCAGATCAGTTGGACGGTTAACCTAGTCCTCCTCTGGGTATGATAAGTGATTTATCATTTGTAATTCTCCTGGTGCCTTCTTGGGAACTAGTCCAATAGGAAAACTTTGAAATGAAGCTGGAGAGGTATTCTGAAGGGTCCTGTAACCATAACTGCCATAACCTCTTTGTTCAGCTTGTCCAGAATGACATCCAGTCAATCCCTGGCAGACTTTAGGTTCTTCTGCCTCATAGGCTTTGGTGGGGGGGCCTCATATGGAATCTGAAAGCCCTCTCTGAAACCATCTGCCAGGGTGCAAGTAGCTGCCCTATTCGGGTAACTGGGTAGCCATCTCTCAATGCAATTTTCTCTTATTGGTGTTGGGAGCCTGTTTTACCACTTCCAAAAGGGGTGAGAAAGGGTGGCCCCCATTCTACATTTATTAAACGGGTGCAGGTGGCCACATGCCAAGCACTCATGTTTGTATTTGCACAAATCTGACTGACATGTTTCCTGATTATAGTTGTAGCAGTGCCTGCTCCCTGCCCCCTCCCAGTACTGCCTTGTCCCATTTCTTTGTTGATTGCCATCCTCTGACCAGGAATCCACTGTCTGAAAGCTGCTCTCCTCCACTCCAGGTCAACAGCCCACAATAACAGGCGGTGCAGCATGTCCCAGGACCTACCTGGCTCATCCTGCTTTTTCCTATAGAATTTCTCATCATATTCAAACCAAACCCTGCCAGGTTTACTAGCATGCATATCCATAATCTGGCAGAGTATGTCCACAGCCTGGACATCTTTGCCAGATTCACTTGTGTCAATAAACCTGCAAATATTGCAAAGCCAGCCAACCAGTTCTCCAAAGTGCACCTGATTGTGACCTTACACCTTTTCTCTGACCCTTATCTTCCTTTTTTTTTCTTCCTCTGGCTCCCTGGGCCTGTTGAGTAGGGTGAACACATCCATGTTCTCCCCATTTGCTATCTGCTGGCACACCTTCTCTGAGAGGTATGACCCCACCAGCTCACCCAGACTTTTATAAGTAACATATGCAAGTTGTGGCCCTCCTTGCTGGGATGCTGGGGACATGGCTGCAGCCCCTATGGTCTGATTTACCCGTGACACAGTGCCCATCAGCAGAGGGATCCACTTGTTTCTTCTCTTGGGCTGCTATAAAGGCTAGGATCTTGTCAAGCTTCTGCTGGAGCAATGAAGAACCTGCCAGAGGACCCACCAAGCCTGGGGAAGGGCCAGGAGCATTAGTGATGGCCCACTTGGTTGCAGAGTATCAACTAGCTGTGGAAACACACAGCCTGACATAAAAGGTGGGACTGGGGTCTGAGGTGGAAGCACTGGAACAGGCGATGGGAACACTGGAGCCGGTATAATCGGTAAGATATGGATCTGGCATGCAGGGAATAGAGGTACCGTGACCAATGTCACTGGCAGGGAAGGACTTGGGGTTGGGGGACCCCTGGGTCTGCTGGGACTGAAGCCCCTCCCTGAGGAATCTATGGATGCTTTGGTGCTAGTCCTTCCCCTTGGGGTGGGAACCTGAAAAGTCTGCCTGAACAACTCCCTCAGTTCCTCATCAGTCATAGTTTCCAAATATAGTCTACCTGACTGAGGAGTCTACAGTGTCAGAGGTGCTTGCTGGGGTTTTTGAGTCCTGGCTTTTCTTTGCTGGAGGCACCAGTGAAGGGTTATCTGGAGCTGGTGCTGCCGTTATCTGGAGCTGGTGCTGCTGGAGTCTCTGTCTGTGGTTGTAGATCTGGATGATCTGCAAGTCCTGTGGGACCAGAGCTGTCTAGGTTCTGGAACACGGCTCATATTATGCTTTTCTCATTGCCAGTACGAAGGCCACAAGCTGCCACTTGAAGTCTGCTCCAGCCACCTTCCATTTGCTCAGCATCATGACCACCAATGGTTGTGAAATACAAACACAAAAATAATCCAACACAACAATCCCATCTACCGTATTAGCCTTTACTGCACCACAGGGTACACTGTGAGAAGATTTCTGTTAGTGACATTGTCTTAAATATGCCATTCCCTCTCCATTTGCTGTGCAAGTAGCTGAGGGCTTGCCTACTGAAAATATAACATGTTACGTAAGCAATAAGGCACGATGGGGGGGGTGTTATGGTGGGATAACGGCCTGCCTCATGTGAGTTGAAGCATGTGACACTGTTTTATTTAGTATATTGTACAACTTAATTTTCATTTATCTTATGACCTTAACTGTGTTGCAACCATTTTTTTTCCTGCCCCATCAGCAGTAGTTAATCTCTGAATGCTTTGGAAAATAATGACGTGGTGACAATTTGAATGCTACGGCTGATTGAGAAGAGGTGGTTTGTTTGTCTTTATAGCACCAGATTTTCACTGTCTTGCCTGTCATGCATTCTGCACATTCAGACCCAACATTTATTTATACCGTCACTGCCACTGCGAGTCTTGTAACCTTAGACTGACTGTGTCACCTGACTCTGCACAGCAATCCTTAATTGGTGGCAGGCAGGCAGGAAGAGGTATCGCAAAAAAAAATTGTACACTCAACTGTGCATGTGCCGATCATTACTGCACATGCTCGGTTGACGTGTTCTGGCTCACTCTCCTCATTTCATGTGTGATCAGCATTTGGAGAGGTTGCAGTTACTGGGAGAAAGAGACCAGGTTGTGCCGCAACTCTGCGAGTGAAGGGGACTGTATTCCTGTTTTCTATCTCAAAAGTACCATCCTTAAAAAAATAAAAAGCCCTTTTTAGGGCTCTGGGGACAGAAGTCATTAAAAAAAACAAGGAAAAGTGAAAACGACAGATAAGGCAGGGCTGCTTTGAGGGCTGCAGTGTCTTAGGAAGTGGGGAGAGGAGGGGAAGGCAAAGAAAGCTAGGAGTGCTGCTGTTGAAAACAGCTCTTTCAGGGCTTTTGGGGGCAGAAAGTTAATTTAAAAAAAAAAGAGTTAAAATGGAGAAAAGCTAGAAAGGGCAGGCAGGGTACTATCTCCACAAGTGGGGAGTGAAAGGGAAAGATAGAAACGGCCAGGAGTGCTACTGTAGAAAACAGCCCTTTTAGGGCTTTGGGAGGCTGAGAGCTAAGGAAATAAATAAATAAAAAAGAAAAGCCAGAAAGAGCAGGCAGGGTACTGTCTCAGCAAGCGGGGAGAGGAGGGGAAAGAAAGACAGAGACAGCCAGGAGTGCTGCTGTTAGGGACATACAGCTAATTGAAAAAAAGGAAATAAAAAAAAAAAGTGAAAAGCCAAAAAGGGCAGATAGGGTTGCACTGTCTCAGCAGGTGGAGAAAGGAGGGAGTGTAATTGAGACAGCCAGGAGTTCTGACGTTGAAAGCAGCCCTTTCAGGGCTTGGGGGGGGGGGTAGAACGCTAATTAAAAAAATAAATAAATAAAAGAGAAAAGCCTGGGGTTTCTCACTGTTCTGTACTAAAGCAGGAGTAAAAAATATTGACAACTGTATGCCCTAGGCCCTTAGCCTAGTCTACCTATCCCTGTCTCTAGTTCCTGTCCTAGCATTTCATAAGGAGAGAGGGGATGGCCTGGGGATTCTCACTGTTCTGTACTAAAGCAGGAGGAAAAAATACTTAACAGAATTAGTGTGCCCTACTCTACCCTGCCCTAGCATTGAAGTATGGGTAGATGCTCTCACTGTTTTGTATTAAAGCAGGAAACAAATATTAGATAACTATGCTGTAGCCTATGCTGCCTGTCTTATCATTTATAAAGGAGGGAACTGTGACTGATGCGGTTCTGTATTAAGCAGGAAAAATATATGTCACGGTCATTCTTTTTCGATTAATTTAAGCAGGAGAAAATATTTCTGTCAGTCATCTTCTCTCAGTGATCTGAGTCACGGTCAAAGTCACGTCATGAATCACTGTCTGTGTGTATTACATGGCATGCCTAAGTCTACTGCCCTACTACAACTACTAGTGTGTGCTGCGATAAGTAATCAGTGACACAGTCGTCACACAGACATCATAGAGTACAGTACATCTGATCACAAAGCACAAACCAGTGAAACTTAAAAAAATGCCCTTGTTACGGTTTGGTTTTTAAAAAATTGTTGAAAAGCCTTCAAGTGAAGAGGTTTTAGGAGAAGAAAGTCCAGATTCCTCTACTACTCCAGTACCACCAACTCACCTTGCTGTAGCTGCTGTGCCTACAGCTCTGACACGTGGCAGTGCTGCTGCGTCTGCTTCTCCTAGTGTTAGTGGTGAAAGTGGAACAAAAAGAAAAAGCGATTCCCAGGACAGCTGGAAGAAAAATAGGGAGTGGCTAGAATATGAGCTGATCTGGGCATGACCTGCTCATATTGCAAAAAATTCCTAAAAGAGACCAACACTTTTATGATTGGGTGTAAAAACATGAGACTAGAAAATATAAGAGCTCATAAACTCTCCAAACCTCATGAATTGGACACAGACAAAAACACTGTGTCAAACACAGATCCTTGCAACTTAGCAACAGAACATAAAAATGAAGTGACATGAGTCTAACATTTGTTTAAAACAACTCTTTATTTTTTTTCTATAAAGCTTTTTTCCTGTGGGGGCTAGCAGGCACAACTATGGCTCTATCTTTGAGGGCTTCCCGAATCTGCCCCTAAGGGTCATCCTGGAGCCTGCCAGTATCCCGTTTTCTGTTTTTCTGCAATTTGCCCCATTGCTGGGGCGCGCACATCAACATAAGCACATGGAGGCGCATACATGCTGTAGAAGTCCCACAGCACCCTCCCTACTTTGGCGCCCTTAGTCTCGCACTACTCTCAGGCCTCCACCTGGGGGCAGTCATTTGGCAGGAATGCCAGGCCTCTCTCACCAGGAGAGGAGAGGAGAGTAGTTATCCAGACGCTTGATCCGCTCCCTCTCTGGCCGACCCCCAGCAACCCGCATTCGCCACTGAACACGGGTCGCCAGCATGGCAGGAGGTAAGGCACTGATGCCTCAGCCCTCCATGCCACTGGGCTGGCCTAACAACTCTTTATTTAATAAATTCAGAATGCCCTTCTACAGATTTCCCAGGTTTGTAAGAATTATAACATACAAATGGCGCAAATGTGGGAATCAGTTACGGAAGTGACAAACAGGGAGCAACGTTCACCCATTTCATTTTAGAATCAGTCAGGCTAAAGGATGCAAGATTGGGTAATAGTAACAT
This sequence comes from Neoceratodus forsteri, assembly GCA_016271365.2. NCBI lineage: Eukaryota > Metazoa > Chordata > Ceratodontiformes > Ceratodontidae > Neoceratodus > Neoceratodus forsteri. The sequence continues at coordinate 1,819,025,620 of CM057449.1, read as the reverse complement.
GTTTTTTTTTCTGTCCTATGTGATTCCTGCACTGACACATCAGTAATAGAGGAGGGAGACAATCTATATTAGGACAATGGAAAATTTTCGTCCGGTGAACACATTTGTTGCCCTTCAGCCAGTCTCTATTCCAAATGGTGAAAACATTTATAAACCAATACATAATGTTTTGAAAGTCACCCTGGACTGTAAAGACTGGAAAGAAAAAACCCTAGGCTGTAAAGATTGGAAGGAAAAAATTGTTGCTTTTGGGGCTGCTTGTGCACCCGTCATATTAGGAAAAGTGACTGGGGTACTTGGCAGGATGATGACAGATCCACCTTATTTATTAGGGATTCAGTGGAGAGAGAGAAGAGAGGAGAGAGTAGAGAGGAGAGAGAGAGAGAGAGAGAGAGAGAGAGAGAGAGAAGAGAGTGAGAGAGAGAGAAGAGAGTGAGAGAGAGAGAGATCTGACGTTATTATCTCCAGTTACAAGATTTTTGTTTTACAACACATCACATCAGGGTTGTTTAAGACACTGTAAGATTTGACCTTTTTTACAAAGTTTCTTGCTGAATACCTTTCTGTGATGATGGCTTTCAGTCTGATTTTACAGAGGGATAGCTCAACAATGGAAACAATAATCAGTAAAGTTGAAAGCACAATTCTCTAGCTAGAGACTTTTGCTATGCAGGATAAATTTGACAAATTCTGTAATGAATTGCTGCTGCTCCCTGACACTGACAGTGACACTAGCACTTCTACCATTACAACTCTGACAACTGCAACACAGATGCAATACCGTAGATCTGACATCCAAGCAGGCAGTAGTGAGCGATGTTAAGGCCCACTTCACACCAACAATTAACAATATTAACACATAATTTTCCAATTTTAAACCAATGTCCTCAGGTCATTCAGAATATTTAACCTTTTAAAACTGCTGGATAACAGTGAGCAGCTATCCCTTTATGGTAATGAGGAAGTCAGTACCCTCAAAGCGCACTACAGTGACATACTGAAGAAACACAATCATAATACAGCTTGCATTGAAGCTCAATGGTAGGAGCTTAAGCTTCACTTGAAGAAGTCACTGACTGAGTTTCTCAAATTTCATTCTCTGGATCTCTGGCAAAACATTATCCAAAATGATTCCTACGAGCAACGTTTCCCTGATATTTTAGTCTTAGTCACTATTGGTGTTCTGATTCCAACACAAACTGTAGTGGTCGGGAGAGGATTCAGTTTGACGGGCAGAGTGAAGTCTGACTGGCGGTCCTGTCTTTCTCCTTCAGCTACATCTGGACTAATGTGTGCTAAGCCGTCAGATGCTAGCATTCCTACTTTTGACCTGGAGAATGCTGTAACACCATGGGCCCGATTTCACAAAGGGTCGTGGCCACTGCAAGGCAGTTGCAGACGAGACCCTGATGCAGGTGGCGACTTGTGTCAACCTTTGCTGAAAGCAGAATTTTAGAAGCCGCTCGACGGAAGCCGCCTGCTGCAAGGAGTAAGACCAGCTCCCTCCTTGTCTAAATGTGCGTCCCTGGGGTGCCCTTTTTATGGGGCTTGAGCCACACCTTTGGTGCAAGCTGCCGTAAAATGGGTAAAGTGTCACAACTGTGCCAGCCCTACTAAAATTGGGCTGTGTTGCATCCAAGGGCTTTAGCGCAGCTGCGTCAAACTTTGCAGGCAGTGCTCTTATCAGGCCATAACCCAAACCTTGGAGTGTCTTATTGCGCTTATAAAGTCGGCCCTCTGGTAAAGAAGTTCATTACAAAAATGCACATAGAAAGTGTACAAAAAAAAGAGTAGAAAATAGGATTATTAGAAAAAGACAAAAGGTAGTCCTAATTGTTTTGGATTGGATTTCTAAAATCAGTGGAGGTTGGTGTCTGTCTGTGTCTCTATTCCCAGGCCACCCAGACACAAACACTGAAAAAAACATGTGTTTTTCTGTAGTATATATCTGTTTATTTTATCACCCACTTTGAAGTACAGCAACGGGGACAGAGCATGCCGTCATGCAGTTTCAATGGCAGTAACTGGGAGCAGTGTATCTGATATTATATTTTGTCTGTAGTATGGTGTTTCTGGCCCTTGTACCCTCGGAAGACACAGGAAGCATTTTTTGTAATTTTTTTTTTTTTATGTCTCTCCTAAATGGCTGCGCAGACCTGGAACAAGCATGTCCCTCACTGAGCGCCATACAAAATCACTTCCTGCTTCGCGGTTCTCAAACCACAATGGTAATGGTGGAAAAATAAATGAGTTTCAGCTTACAGCTGACAGTAATGCTGAGAAATTTTTAATTGTGAATTCTAGCAGCTGGTATTTGCAGGACAGTACAAAGAGAGTGTGCGTGTGTGTGTGTTTGTTTGTGTGTGTGTGTGTGTGTGTGTGTGTGTGGGGGGGAGCTTGTGATGCGAGGACAGAGGACGAATGAGCAGGACAGAGAGGTGGACATACGGGAATGAGGAGAAAACTGCCAGTGAGTAAAATAAAATGATAAGATACATTTGGGCTTTTGCAGAAGGGGGAGCTTGTCTATCTTCACTGGTGGTCCCCGTGCTTCTAAATCTTTAAGTATTTATGCATTTTTGACATGGCTGTGCCATCGCTCTCCCAGTTCCATTGGTTGCTGGCTGAGGAGTTGCAGTGGGAGAGCGGTGGCACGCATTGATTTTTATCGTGTGGTGTGGTTTGCTTGGCACAAATAGTGCCCGTTGAATGGATATGTCCTGATAAGGACACAGCTGAAGAGGGCTATCAGCCAATCAGGTCTGAGAATTTTTTTTGCCCATTTTATAACATAATGTAAATGCTGATCAGAAAGAAGGGAACAATATGTAGGATGCATAAATGATACAGGAAGACAGATGCTTTCCAATTTGTGTGGTTTCTGTGCACATACACATGCAATCAAAAGCCTCAAACCCAGCATCATGTATCATGTAAACAAAGGGAGGCAGGATGCAGGATGAGGGCAGCTAAGGCACAAACAGAGGAGAGGATCGCCCAAAAGGTAAAAAGGGAGGATAAGACCTTCTTTAGGCATGTGAGTAAAAAGAGGAAAACAAAGGGAGGGATAGTAAGGATCAGGAGAGTGGGGGAGGGAACTGTGCAGAAGACTATCAAGAAAAAGCTAAAATTCTAAATGAGTTCTGCTTGGTATTCACAGCAGAGGGGGGAGGAGGGGACAGACCAACATGTACCAGCAGGCACCGGGGAGAGGGGGGAGGGGGCACAAGTCTATTCTCAGAGGAAAGAGTCCAAATGGGATTAGAGACCCTGAAGTAAAACAAGGTGAAGAGGCCCGATAGGATTCAACCAAGAGTACTAAAAGAACTGAGCACGGTGCTAGCCACCCTCTGGCTACACTATGTAACACCTCTTTGGCGACCGGGGTGGTTTCAGAGGACTGGAGGAGGGCCAATGTGGTCTCTGTGCACAAGAGCACAGCAGGGAGGAGGCTAGCAATTGCAGGCCAGTCAGCCTGACATCAGTGGTGGGGAAATTAGTGGAGACCCCACACTGCTGAAGGAGAGGTAGATGGAGTTCCTGGAGGCAAACGGGCTGCAGAACCACCCGGCAGCACAGTTTCACATCAAACAAATCTCACAGATTTATTTGGGTGACTAGGGAGGAGGATCAGGGTAGGGCAGTGGATTTGGCCTATCTGGACTTCAGTAAGGCCTTTGAAACTGTGCCACACAAGTGGCTAATAAATAAACTTTGCAAGCTGGGGGCTGGGAAGAAGGTGGTAAGTTGGAGCTGCATACAGTGCTGCTTTGTCACATCTTTCCATGTTGTGTAGCTGGGGATTATTTCATTGCCTCACTAGCATCTTTGCTGGTCAACTGACTCCATGAAGGAAAGTCATGTGGCAGCCAGAGGGGTGGGGTTTCTGCTTTACTACAGATCATCCAGTTACTGCGTGCAGCATGGCTCAGTTTCAAGATCCAAACCCTCCCTTTCTTTGCGATTACAGAGCTCTGTTGCTTTCAAGGGAGCATGAAAATAACAGAAGATAAAAGTGTGATTTTTACCTGTTCTCACTTTTAAATGTATTGCAAATGCTGGCCCGGTGGCACTGAGGGTTGAGGCACTGGACACCACACCTCGCATCACGCTGGTGACCCGGGTTCGTACGCAAACCCGGGCCATCAGGGGTCGGTGGGGGGGGATAAGGATTGAGCGTCCAATGGACTACTCTCCTATCTCTGGGGAGGGATCCAGGGAGCCATCGCTCTGCAGCGGCCCCTTGTGATGACTGGGGGCACTATTGAGCGAGGCGTAGAAAGTATGGGAGTACAGCAGATGTCAGCACGCATGTGCTTGGGCGTCATTGCACGCATTCACTCCTGGGGCCCAGAAAAAATGGGAAAAAATGGGCAGCCCTGACCACGGCAGCTTGATGGCTGCTGTCCACCAGCCGCGGTGCCTGGATGGCGCGTGCCAGTAATGGTTCCTCACCTGTCGCGGGTGCACTAGAGGGGGGTGCTCCCTTCGAGGGTAGAGCTGCATCTGCCAGCGGGGCATGCAGCACTTCGGGACTGAGGTGGAGTTGAAGCGGCGGCTGGAGTATTAGCAGGTTAGTGGCTGCCAGGGGAGAAAAATCTGATAGGATAAATGTATTGCAAATCTCTTGATGTAAGTAAGTGAGATTAAAAAAGAAAAAAGTGAGACTTTATTGAATTGTAGCATTAATCATTTAAGTGATTCTTACCCTGAAATTGCAAGTTGGTAGCAATGAGCTGCTAGATGTTCTGCGGACCACAATCCTATGGTCAGACATTTGGGACTTGAGTCTCAGTCACATTTTTATAGGATGGAAAACTGACTCTGTAAGAGATTGCCATACTGAGAACAAAGCATCTGTGTGTGGGGGGGGGGTTAACATACACCCTGGAGCTCAAGGCTTCCCCAGCTTTTAACAAGTTGCCCCACTCCTGGTGCTTTAGGGAGTTCTCTGCTGCTGTGTTCTGTTGTTGAGTACAGAGCTGGGTGAGGCAGTCCCAGCGCTCCTTCTCAGTGCCACATAGTCACAGAGTGCAGCCCCGCACTGACTCATCTGGTTCAGCCCCCCCCCCCCTCTGAGGGACATGTTGGGAGATCCGATGATGGAGTCAGCTCTGTTTTTTTTTTTCTATTCTGAGAAGTAGTGCCAGGAATAACCTATCTGTCTGCAGCTCACAGGCTCTGTCCGAGCGAGAGAGAGAGACACACGCATCTTGTTCAGCAGCTTCAGCAAAACTCAGTACTGAGGAGTCCTCTGTACAAGGTTAAGAGAAATAGAATGTTGTCAAGTTCAGAGTTTCCCACATTCACGGAAAACAAATTTAGCATTGGCACTTCCTTAGTTTGTGCACTCTTGTGTATCTGGTGGGGGGGGGGCTTATAAGGTTTCACCAGAACAAAAGAGATTGTGAGATTTGAATATATGTCCAATAGAACAGCCTTCATGAGTCAAATACACCAAAACTCTGCACTCAACAACAGAACACAGCAACAGGGAACTCCCTAAAGCACTAGGAGTTGAGCAACTTGTGTGCACAACTTGTGACCCAGTTTGAGAATCTCTTTGAAGGATGTGGCTTTCCTCCTTCTCCTTCCCTCCTCCGTTTTCTTCTCATTTCCAGAAGTTGCTTAATGCTCCTCTAGTTTTAGTTTTTCTAGGGTCAGGAGCAACTAATTCCCCAAAACCATTTATTGTTGCTCTAGTTTAAATTTTTTCCAGGGTCTGGAGTAAGAAAATAGTTTGGTGGGGGGAGCAACAGTACTGTACTGAATAGAGAGGACGTGGAGAGTTGTGCTTCAAGTCCACTCAGTGGAAGGAGACATCTGTGGTGCGTTCACAGTCACATGCTACCACAGCCACTTTCTCAATGTAATTGCACTACAGCATGCATAGCTGTTAGTCCACAGCCATAACAAAAGCGGCCCCTAATTATAACCAACATTATATGGCAAATCAGTGAGGAGAACAGCTGTTCCTCTTATTGTGCATGCAGTCGTCCCCTTGTGCTGCACGTCTGACGCACATATCCCCAACTTCGCAGCCTAAAGCGCTGAAGTGGAAAGACATTCCTTTTCACTGTCTTTCCACTTAGCAGACCATGCAGTCATAGTACCGGTCAAAACCTCCCACCAAAAAGTATGTTTCTGCAACTTTCCTATGGCCATCTACCATGCCACACTAATAATCCTACAGCCTCCACACCAAGCTGTTAACAGGTACCACAGGATCATGCATATCCACAATAGCAATTGGTTGGCCAAACTAATGAAACATAGCAGGGGAACCATGGAATTTAAACTACTTAAAATCTCAGTTAAAAAAAGAAAAAGTATTTCTGTAGCGCTTCACATTGTCAGCATCCTTAGAATAGTGTGGCAGAACATGGTCCGCAATCCAAGCACAGACAGGCAGTGAAAATTGGGAAAAATTGTTCAACATTTTATCTTTTGTAACAAATTTATGTAATTGTAGTTACTGTAAAAAATGACCTAATTGAAAATGAGTACTGATCAATTGAGTCTCCTATAAATATGAAACATGAATAATATTTTACCATACCATACCATTTTACCATACCATCAATGGGTAGTCAGTGAGTGCATATGGGTGATGTGCACCCCTACTAGGGGAAGTGGCACAGCTCAAGGCTGCAAACCAGTATAGATTCCTGGGCACATACAAATTATGGACAGCAGCAACTCTCCTGTCTTTTGTTGTGCAATTGAAGGGGAAGCAGCATAGAAGATTTCTCTGAAGAAAAAAATGTATTTTCGGTGTTTGATCCTTAGGACTATGATTCTGCTGAGCAGGTTGGGGCTACCTGGTGACAGGGAGCACCCCTAAATTTAAAATCGTGCCTGTTAAGCTGTGGCTTTCAAACTGGCTAACCTGCCTTTTCCCCCATTTCCACTGCCTGTGCTTGGATTGCGGGCCATGTTCTGCCACACTGTTGTAAAGGTGTTTATATTTCTTTATCAGGTCTCCGATTCCCTCTTTTTTCTGGTGCCTCAGGTAAGTACCCTTCTCTTTTGGAGTGATTGTTATTGTCTAGTACTTAGCCTTTCTTGTTTTCATCCTAGAGTCCATATTGGCATTGCCACCTCCCCAAAGGACTGTTCCAGGACTGTTATTAACGGTATATGCCCTGGGTGCTTAACATTGTCTTGGTGAGGTATTGGTCTTTTTCTTATTCTGGGGACTGTGTGTTCTGACGTTGGCTGTGACTGAGCCAGGGTGAACAGTTTTTGCTGTATCATTAAGGAGTGAACAGCATAGAAGTTTCTCTGGAGACAGCTCTATAAAAAAAGGAAACAGTAGCAGCCTTTCAATCAGGCATTTTACTTTGGGGGCAGACCTTACAGAGTGCTGGTTGTCTTTTAATCTATCAAGCTGCATGGACTCCTGCCATTATTCAGAGTCTGTCAGTTAGGCTTGCACTCTTTTTTCTCTCTGGCGGCTGTCCAAAGCCTTAGCATTATCTGTTTTGCACCTCCTGGCTTGGGTGCACACCCCCCAACGTGGTGACATCCCAAGTAACATTGTGATATCACGTGCGCATGCACTCACGTGAGCGTGCATGTGTCAGTGCTTTCTCAAGTACTAGATGTGGTACTTGTGATCTTCCTGGACATAAAGTCTCCACCACTCATTTGCACTTATGGAATCTATGCCAGAGGCGCTAGGACCCAGCGGGAGCAAACTTTTTGTAGAGGGTCAGCGCCAGAGATGGAGCCGCGAGGAGTGGTGCCATGAGCATCAGCTCGTGTGGTAATGACTATCTCAGTATCGACCCTCCAACCGCCTCAGTTCCTTTTTTCCAGCCGTCAAGTGCACTTCAGTGACGACGTCGCTCGCCCATTGGGAGTCAAACTTCAAACTAGCAGCATAGTTTTTCAGTTTTATTGTTTTGTAATAATATCTTGAATAAGTACCGCTTAGTTTATTTATTCTTATTAAAGAAAAGAAGTCTCAGCCTACATTGACGGAGTCGACCATGAGCGGGTCAGGTGATGGTAGGGATACTTGGTATGAAAACTGTTCAGTCAGCCGAGCTGGGTCCGGTCCGCCGCCCTCTCCAGAGGGGGGGGGTCTGACAATGGGCAGTCCAATGCCCGAGGGGATGGGCAGTCCCCTCGGAAGCATAAAAGTAAATGGTCGCACTATCTGCACTATTTGGCCTCGAAGTCTTCTTCGGCCCACAGGTCAAAAAAGAGAAGGCATCACTCGAGGTCGCCCCCTGGTATGTCTGCGCCTAGACGGTTGGTTATTGGGGCTAGTTGCCAGTGTCCTCCTTTGGAGTCGCCGGTTTCTGTTTCTGATCACTGACCTTTTTGACATCGGAGCCCTACCCTGCCCTCCAGTAGGTCTTCAGATGAGCAGTTTCATCAGTGGGTTGCTCTTACGGAGCAATGGGCTCAGAGGTTGGTCCAGCTGCCTGGCCCGGTCACTCTGGGGCCTTCGGGCTTTCCGGGGGATCGGTAGGGCAGTTGGGCCTCCCTAGTCACGCAGCACCATCCTCGGTGCCGTCGACTCCGCGCTTAGGTGTTCCCCGCCTCACATGGCTGCGGTGCAGGGGGCCACACCGATGCCTCTACCTCCTGGTATTCATTCTTCTTTCTCCTCAGATCCTGTTTTTCAGAGCCTTGGGATGTTTTTGGCGCCTTCAGCATCGATGGCTCGTTCGGCGCCATCCTCGGTGTCGATGTGACTGTCTGCGCCATCCTCGGTGCCTTTGTGGTTGTCGGCGCCATGTGCCTCATTGGTGCTGCCTTCAGCACCATGTGCCTCATCAGCTCTGTCTTCAGCGCCACGTGGCTTTTCAGAACCGTCTTCGGCACTGTATGTTTTTTCAGTGCCATGCCCTTCTTCCGTGCCGAGGCCTGTTAGGGTGTCGTCCAGTCTTCAGGGCTCCTCTTCTCTGAATCCTTTTCCTTCCTCATTTCCTTCTGATTTTCACTCCTTTCCTGTCCATGCAGTCCCTCCTGGGCTGTCAGGAGGTGACACTGAGCCTCACCCAGACCTTCACCTGGGTGATGATGTGGAAAGATCTCATCCTGTAGCAGAGCCTCTGGTCGAAGACCTGTCTTTTAAGTCTCTGCTGAAAAATTTGAATTCCACTGTTTCTCTCCAGACTACAGATATCGATCCTGGGAAGCTGTTAAGACTCCAATACCTCCATGTTCTGGAGATCCCTATGGATTTGACTCCTCCAGTACAGCCCTCCTTTGAAACACTTTCTCAAATGGTATGGAATAATCCCGCTCTCATTCCTTCTGTGGCTAAGTCCATAGATAGAAAGTATGCTGCTCCCAAGGATTGACCTATCTTGGCCTCCCAGGCCTTTGCGGACCCTATTGTAGTCCTGGTGGAGAATGATAAGGCCATCCTTCCTCAGGCATCTTCAGCCCGGCCTATAAACAAAGAATCTCGCAAGACAGACACCTTAGGTAAGAGAGTCTTTGCTGCCTCTACCCTGGGTATGCGTATTGCCAGCTACCAGGGCTATTTTTCTCAATATGAGTATGTTCTTTGGCATTCGCTCAAACGAATGGTAGAAGCTCTGCCAGAGTCGGACTCTAATTCAGAGATACTTCAAACCATAACCAGGGATATCGAGTCCATAGAAACATAGAAACATAGAATTTGATGGCAGATAAGGACCGCAACAACCAGCAAGTTAAAGCAGCTATGGACGCTTTCGATACTGCTTCTCGGGCGGCAGCAGCAAGCATCTGTACTTGCCGCCACTCCTGGCTGCGCACTTCAGGTTTCACGAATGATGCCCAGCAACAGGTTATGGTGTTACCCTTCGACGGTATGTATCTCTTTGGTCCTCAAGTAGAGCAAGCTCTGGAGGCCACTCAAAAGACTAGGTCTGCCATTAAATTGGCTCAACCTGCCTCCACCCCTTCTCGTGAGGGTGTTAATAAGTGTCAATTTCACAATCGTCCGTCCTTTCGAGGCAAAGGCAGGGGAGGTTTTAATAAAACCAAGCCCCCCCAGCCTCAAAAGAAAACACAACAGAAATCACAAGGACTCAAAGCGCCCAGTGCTACCTTCTGATTCTCTGGCCCACGTCCCACCTCAGCTGCCCGAGGGGGACTCTTCCTCAGCGGTGGGAGGTCATCTGACTCAATTCTACAAACGGTGGAAGTCCATAACATCAGACAAATGGGTCCTCCGGATAATCCGCGAGGGGTATTCCCTCAATCTTTCAGAGACCCCTCCGGATTGTCCCCCCAAACGACAGCCCAGACTGCCGACAGTTCAGTCAGAACTTCTTGCCTCCAAGATACAGGGCCTTCTGAACAACAGGGCGGTAGAAATAGTTCCGTTGGATCAAAAGAACACAGGATTCTACTCCCACTACTTTCTTGTTCCAAAGAAAACTGGGGGCATGTGCCCCATTTTGGACCTCTGAAAACTGAACTGATTTCTTCCCAAGAAAAAGTTCCAAATGATGTCACTGGGAACCCTGTTGCCCTTGCTTCATCAACACGATTGGTTAGCTTCCCTAGACATGCAGGATGTTTACCAACATATTCTTATTCACCCAAAACATCACAAATACCTAAGGTTTGTGGCTTTGGGCCAACATTATCAGTTCAGAGTCCTACCCTTTGGGCTATCCTCGGCGCCGCAAGTTTTTACAAAGTGTTGTGCAATTCTCGCAGCACACCTCAGAAAGATCAGAATACAAGTGTTCCCATATCTGGACGACTGGCTTCTAGCAAGCCCTTCCAGGTAAGGAACTCTTGATGCCATAGCCATGGCCTCAGACTTCCTCACGTCCATGGGAGTTCTGCTAAATCTCAAGAAATCACAGTTGCAGCCCTCCCAGAAGCTCCTTTTCATAGGAACTCTTCTGGACACCTCCTGTGCAAAAGCTTTTCTACCAGAGGACAGAAGGAACAATATCCTACAGATGGCCTGCTACATCAGACAGAACAGCTCGGTTCGAGCTATCTCAATGCAATGGATGCTGGGTCTCATGGCATCCTCGGGGTTCACTGTACCCCTAACATGCCTCCACATTAGAACCTCTCAATGGATACTCAGTACTCAGTGGTCCCCGACTACTCATCCTCAGTCCTTTCTCATCAAGGTGACAGAACCTCTCAGGAGGTCACTCACCTGGTGGTTGCAAAGGACAATCTTCTGGAAGGATACCCCTTTGCTCCTCTGGGTCATCAGATTTCTATCACCACAGACGTGTCCCTGTCAGGATGGGGAGCTCACTGTCAGGATCTTCACACCCAGGGTACGTGTACTCAGGTCAAAGCCCAACTTCACATAAACGTTCTGGAAATGAGAGCCATCCTCTATGCAGTCTGGGCTTTGAAGGACATTCTTTGTCACAAGAACATTCTCCTTCAGATGGACAACAAGGCAGTGGTGTATTACATCAACAAGCAGGGCGGCGCACACTCTTACCCCTTGTGCAGGGAAGCAATGACAGTGTGGGAATGGTGCCTAGATCACAAGGCTCTTATTCAGGCGGTCTACCTGCTGGGAATACAGAATGAACTGGCAGACCGTCTCAGCAGAACGGAGGCAGGCTCTCACAAGTGGTCTCTTGACATAGCCATAGTTCAGTTGTTATTCGCAGAGTGGGGAACTCCAGACCTGGACCTTTTTGCATCTCCACTCAACACAAAACTGCCTCTTTTCTGCTCCAGAAATCCAGGGCCTGGCATTTTCTGTCAGGATGTGTTCAGGCTGCAGTGGACAAAATGCTTTCCATACGCCTTTCCTCCCCTTCCCCTAATCCAGAGGGTATTCCTCAAATTCGAGTCTCAGGGACACAAGATGATTCTCATTGCTCTCTTCTGGCCTTGACAGATATGGTTTCCATTACTCAACAGTATGGCGGAAACCCCTCCAAAGGCGCTTCCCCTTCAGATGAACCTTCTGACCCAAGGTCCTCTGGTCCATCCCAATCTGAGGTCGCTTCATCTTCATGCTTGGCTCCTGAGGAGATAGAGGTGAATTGGTTCAGTGCCTCTCGAAGAGTTTCTGACATTCTTTTGGCTGTGCGAAAGCCAGCAACCAAAAAGACTTACACTGCAAAATGGAAGCATTTTTCCCTCTGGTGTGCAGGATCCTCTTTGAATCCCTTTTCCTGCCCACCCAACAAAGTTTTAGAGTACCTCTCAGACCTCTCAAATTCAGGTCTTCAATACTCTATAATCAAAGTTCACCTTTGTGCCATTTCATCATATCGTGAGCCATTACTTTCCTTATCTCTGGCTCAGTTACCAGTAGTTAAGAGGTTTCTTAAGGGTATTCTGTCAGTCGTCCAGTTGCAGCCTGGGACATTAATCTCGTGCTAGACATGTTCACTAGAAAACCTTTTGAGCCACTAGCTACCTGTGAATTGAAATTCCTCACCTGGAAAACAGCCTTCCTGGTGGCCATCACCTTGGCCCGCAGAATTTCTGAAATACATGCTCTGGTAACAGACCCTCAGTACACTGTATTTCACAAGGATAAAGTAGTTCTTAGGACCCATCCTAAGTTCCTCCCTAAGGCTGTCCCAGAATTCCATTTAAACCAACCTTTGGTCCTACCTACTTAATTTGCTGATTTCCAGAATGAAGAAGAACATACTCTTCATTCCTTAGATGTTAAAAGAGCTTTACGCTTCTATTTAGATAGAATGAAGGAAATTTGCAAAGCTCAACAACTGTTTGTCTCCTTCAGTGAGACCCGGCTGGGTCAGCCTGTCGCTATCAGATGCATTTCAACATGGCTGGTGGCATGCCTTCACCACTGTTATTCCATGGCACAGGTCAAGCTGGAGGGCAGAGTGTATGCTCACTACTAGAGCAGTCGCGGCATCCCTGGTGGAAATCTACAACATGCCCATTGTGGACATTTGCAATGTGGCTACTTGGAGCTCAGTGCATAATTTTATTAAGCACTATGGCCTGGATGTCCATGCCAGATGAAACCTTATGTAAAGGCAGGACTATCCTTAATGGACTTCTGTCCTGAATTCATGAGCTCTTGGTTTTCCTGCTGCCCTCTCAGGATTTTTAGCTCGGTACTGTCCCATAAGTGTGAATGAGTAGTGAAGACTTTATGTCCAAGTAGATATGGAAATTATGTACCTACCATAATTCTTGATCTTCTTGGACAAAGTCTACACCACTCATTCACACACCCACCCTCCATCCCCCAAGCTCACCTCTCTGTTTTGGTCTTCACCCCCTCAATATTTAGGCTGTGAAAACTTCTATGTTGACCCTATTTATATGGGTCGCTCAAACTATCTTATGTCCGATTTGTGTTAGACTAGTCTTTCTAGGTTAGTTGCACTGCACCTCCTCGGAAAAAAAGGTACTGAGGCGGTTGGAGGGTTGACGCTGAGATAGTCATTACCGCATGAGCTGATGCTCGTGGCGCCGCTCCTCGCAGCTCCATCTCTGGTGCCGACCCTCTGCAAAAAGTTTGCTCACGCTGGGTCCTAGCACCTCCGGCGTAGATCCCATAAGTGTGAATGAGTGTTGGAGACTTCATCCAAGAAGATCAAGAATTACGGTAGGTACGTAATTTCCATTTTCTCCAGCCTGGCTCTTCATTTTTTTTGGCTGCGATCATTCCTACTACAGCCTGTTGGTCCTGTAGGCTGGTAGAAATGCTTGTGTCTGTCAGCTCTACCTGTTTCTTGCCCTGGTACGTTATTTAGCTCAGTTTGCTTATGCTTTTCCTCTGCAGCAGTGAGGAGGGGATCAGAGCAGCATTCCTTCCAATATATTAAAACAAAACCAAAAAAAAAAGGCAGTTCCTTTTAGCATATTCTGGGCTATTACTTTTGATATAGTGACATTGGTACCATGGCTTATCAAAGACCTCTAGTTTTTAAAAGATGTAAGACCTGTAGAAGGGTAATGCAGCCCTCTCTGCTGGGTTTCTATTGCCCCCATTGGGTTACTCAAGCTAATATGTCTCTCACAGTTTCACCAGTTGGAACCCCAAGCCGGGGAGTGCACCTAGTGTACCAACTGGCAGTGGCAAAGCACAATTCCATAAATCTCTGTAGTTGCTCTTAGGAGAGCTTTTGAGCCCCAATGTTCTGCAGGACATCCCTTTCCACACGCCTAACCCCAAGCTGGGTCCTTCAGGTTGGGGCGGCCACACAGGAACATCCAGGTGTGCCAGTGCAGGACAAGTCTGCTAACCTAGATGTGCAAGCAGACCCCGACCTTGACCATGCAGAGGGTAAGGAGGAAGATACTGGGGATCGTGGGGAAAATCCCTCACCCAAAAGTGTTACTTGATGATGAGGACAACTCCTTTGATGAAGAGGAGGAAGGGGAGTGGACGGGATCCAAGAAGAGGATTCAATCCCTACCCTATTTGATAGCAAATCTCTGTCCTGTCTGACAACTGAGGCTTGTAGGACATTGCAGCTGAAGGTGGTGCAAACCATTGAAGCCTTAGATATGAATCCTAGCCTGTCTGTGTCCTCCTCTGCTCCAAAGTGTTTTCCAAGCTTCATTCACTGCAACCAGATTCTTGAACAAAAATGGGCAGGCATAGACCAGAGAAAATATCTGCCAAAACCCAGGGTACAGTGTTTTCCTTTTATGGAAGAAAAACACTCAAGTAGGAAACTCCACACCTGGCTAATAAGGCTGTACCTAACTCCGTAAGGCACGTGACTATTCCAATTGAGGGATATCTGGTCCTCACTGATATGCATGATAAGTGAGTGGATATTTTATGCAGAAGAGTCTTCGCATCCAACAGAGCAAACCTCTGCACCTCCTATGCATTCTTGATTGTTGCCAGAGCACTAAACTTGTGGGTTATGAGGCTGAGTAGTTTTGTTCCCCTGGATTCTGAGGGAGTGAGCATTTTACAGCTGGTATCCATGGCCTCCACCTTTCTAGGGGATGCCATGGTGGAAAATTTACTAATGTCAGCTCGCTCCACTTATCACATTATATCCACCATTTGAGGTGTATGACTATGGCATTGGGTCACAGACCAAGCACTGAAGGCCAAGCTGTTTAATTTTGCCTTTGAGGGAGGCTTGTTATTTTGATCAGGCCTGGATAACATTCTGAAAGATAACCATGATAAAAGAGAACAGCTTCTGGTATCAAAACAACAGCAAAAGGTCAACTCAACTTCGAAAGGCCAAGGAGGCAGCAGACAGAGGCAATATCGGGGGGGGGGGTTGTCCCTTTCAGAACTTTGGAAACCAGAGGAGTAAAAGATCCTACTCTGGGTTCAACAGCAATCATGGCAGAGGGGCGTTCACCCAAAAACATAATGGAGGTCCAGCGTGAAGATGTGGCACATCACAATGAGGGTATGCGGGCCTATCTCTGCCCCCCCCCTTCTCTTTGTGGAAGACTGCAGAATTTTTACACAAGATGGGCCCAGATAACATCAAATGCTTGGGTCCCTGAAATTCTGACATTAGGCTAGACAATATAGTTTATAACCATTCCCTCAAAAGGATATTTTCTACCGTCCCCATACCAAAGGACCCAGAAAAGAGACAAGCAGTGTCTCAAATGTTAGATCACCTCAAACAGATTGAGGTGATTGTTCCGGTGCCTCCTGAGGAACAAGGCCAGGGATTCTACTCGATTCATTTTGTGGCTCCCAAAATGTTGGGGGGGGGGGTTCGGACCTATTCTGGACCTGAAACACTTAAACAGGTTTATTTGCCATGCATACTTCAAGATGGCATCCTTACAGTCAACCATCCGGGCTGTCCAATTGGGGGATTATTTAGCAGCAATAGATGTGAGGGATGCATATCTCCACATTCCCATTCAGCAGTCTCATCAGAGGTTCCTTAGGTTCACAGTCCTGGGGTAACACTTCCAGTACAGGGTGCTTCCCTTTGGGCTGGCAACAGCCTCCAGAGTGTTTTTAAAAGTGTTCATAGTACTGGTAGCACAACTTCAGCAGGAGGGACATCATGTCTATCCTTACCTGGACAACCTGTTCAATCAAGTGCTATCTGCCACAATGTAAGGGGCATCAGTGACCAAGACCCTGGAGGTTTTGGAGTCCCACAGTTGGGTAGTCAACTGGGAGGAAAGCTCTCTCAACCCATCTCAGACACTGGAACACCTGGGAGTGGTGTTCAGGATGGATGAGGGGAAGGTCTTCTTCTCGGCAGCTAGGAAGGAGACCTTTATAAAAGAGGTTCAGTGGCTGAGGAGTCAATCGTCGGCTTCAGCTCACAGTCTACTGCAGATTCTGGGTCTGATGATAGTGACAATAGAACTAATGCCATGGTCTCACTTACACATGCAATTCCTTCAGACTGAGTTGCTGGCAGCCTGGGACCTGATCTCAGAGGACTATCAGGCCATGATTTCAATTCCCCCACCCCATTGGCAGTCATTGAATTGGGTGAGTTTAAAGAACCTAAGCAAGAGGTCCCACTTGGAAGTTTCCCCAGAGTTGATCCTGACAACTGATGCCAGCTTTTTGGACTGGGGTGCAGTTCTGGACCATGTTCCCATTCAAGGGTCTTGGTCTGTATAGGAACAGCACCAGCACATAAGTGTTCTGGAGATCAGTACTGTATGCCTCGCTCTCCTTCATTTTCACAAGCTGGTACAGTCAACAGTCATGAAAATGAAGTCAGACAACACTGTCATGGTGGCGTACATAAACAATCAAAGAGGCAAAAAGAGCAGTGAGATGCTAAGACAGGCAACCAATCTGCTACTGTGGGCAGAGGAGAACCTTCTCTCAATGCTGGTTGTTCACTTGGTGGGGGAGTTGAACATTCAGGCCGATTGGCTAACCCACGAAAATGTCCACCCAGGGGAGTGGATGCTGAGCCCAGAGGTATTCATCCTTCTGTGCAGAAGATTGACCTGTTCACCTCCAGCTTGAATGTTGAAGTGCAGCAGTTCTTCAGCCAATACCAGTGTCCACAAGTGGTGACAGTGGATGCTCTGTCACAAATGTGGAATTTTTAAAGAGCATATGCCTTCCCTCCTTTGCTGCTTCTCCCCAAAGTCATATGCAAAATCAGGTACTCAAAAGGAAGTTTTCTTCTGATAGCTCCAGAATGGCCCAGAAGGCTGTGGTTCTCCGACCTAGTGAATCTAGCTCAACACACTCTCTTTCATCTCCCAATTCAGAGGGACCTTCTCTCCCAAGGTCCCATCTTGCATCCAAACCTGGAGGTGATGCAGCTTGTGGCCTGGCTGTGAGAGGAGGAGACTCCTGAAAGAGGGTTCTTCCAGAAAGGCAATGGATACAAAGATGGTTGCCAGAAAGAATTCCACGTCTGCAGCTTATGCTCATGTATGGACCACCTTTTCAGTTTGGGTCAAAGAAAAAATATCCGACCTTCCAAAGCAGCAGTTCTGCAAATTTTGGATTTTTTGCAGGCAGGACTGGACAAAGGTTTGGCCTTGAGCACTTTGAGGGGTCAATTGTTGGTACTTGGAACATCTTTGAATTCATCTTTAAGGACTAACTGGAGGTTTTCTGATTCCTACGAGCTGTCAGCAGAAACTGATCCCTGTTCCAATCTCCTGCACCTACATGGGATCTGAATCTGCTTTTGAATGCCCTTTGTAAAGAACCCTTCAAACCTCTTTCATGTTTACCGCTAGATGTTCTGTCCTACAAGGTGTATTTTAGTTGCTCTGTGCTCAGCCAGGAGGATTAGTAAGCTCCAGACCTTATCCCACAAAGAACCTTACCTTGTCATTCATAAGGCCAAGGTGGTTCAGAGAACAGTTCCATATCTCATTCCAAAGGTTCCTACATCCTTTCACATGAATCAGTAAATCTGTCTTCTGTTCTTCTGTCTGCAGCTGACTCATCCAAGAAAGAAAGAGTTGCACAAGTTAGATTTGTGCAGGGCAGTTAAGACATACTGATGGACTGCAGAGTTCAGGAAATTGGATAGGTTGCTCGTACTTTTTGGAGCAGCCAAATAAGGACAAAAATCCTCTGAGGCCACCCTGGCAAGGTGAGGCAAGGGTGTGCATTGCCAAAGCTTATGTTAGAGTAAAGAAGAGGGCTCCAGCTCTCATCGAGGTTCATTTCACTAGCACTATGGCCACCTCCTGGGCATAGAAAAATGAGGCATCTGTTTTAGAATTATGCAAGACAACAACATGGTCCTCCATCTACACATTCACTAAGCACTACAGATTGAATGCTCAAAGCTCCAACAATGCTGTCTTTGGTTGCAGAGTTTTGCAGGTGGGGGTTAGTATGTAAATTCCTTTTCCCTTTTTTGCAGTTTGCGTATGGGACAATATTCTCCCTCACCCAGTTTGATGGGTTCTGCTTGTTAGAACCCATATGTACTGACTACCCATTGACAATGTCGAGCACTACAGAAAGAAGACATTTCTTCATACTTACTGTAATTTCCTTTTCTGTTAGCTCCAATTATGTCAATGGGACCCTCCTGTGAGCCTGGCTCCTGATGGAGAATATTGTCTGGCGTGCCAGAACTGGGATGTATGTTGTGTTCTGAGAAAACTTTTGATTGGAAGTCTGTTTGGATATCCGTCTATGATTACCTGCTGATGAGTATACAAAAAAAAAAAGGAATTCCACATCTAAATATTGGTTACTGGCACATAGATTGACAGCTTTCGATTTTTCTGAACAATAAGGGTGCCTCTTTGTTATAGGTTAGTGCTTACACTGTTTGCAGTTCCTTACCAGTATTACCTTTTATAATAATCCCTTTGACAAATCTCTTTCAAGTCAGTTTAGAAGTTTAAAGAAGTTCCACCACAACAGAGAAGCAGAAGATGAACCTTTTTTCCATCCTCCCACTCTCCAGATGAGGTAGGGTATCACTTACTGTGTCTTCTTTTTAGGAAAAGTTATGAGTATGCAAACAATTTATATGTATTGCTTCATTGCAAGATGTGCAGTATAATCTACATGGGTTTACTCTTATGTAATTGGGGCACTGCAAGGACAAAGGTGACTGGAGATTTGCGGCTGTCTGCAATGTTCATGTGCCCAGGATTCTATGCTAGTTTTCAGCCTTGGGGTGTGTCACTTCCCCTAGTAGAGGTGCACATTACCTATACATACTTACTACACACTGACAATGCTGGAGCTAACAGAAAAGAAAATTACAATTTAAGTGATTTGTGGACATTCCCCAAGTGCCCTTTTCACATAGTGTGCTGTTGGCAGCCATGCTTCAGATTCTAAAGCTACAATTTGTTTTGTAAAAAAACCTGTCATAGTAATTTTTTTATGTTTTATCAGTGTGACAGGGTAGAATTGGACCCTGTTCCATTTGTTATGGGGAAAGTGTTTAAGTGCAAGGATCTTTCCTTTCCTGTCTATTTGTCTGTCCGGTTGCACAACC
This sequence comes from Neoceratodus forsteri, assembly GCA_016271365.2. Taxonomy (NCBI): domain Eukaryota; kingdom Metazoa; phylum Chordata; order Ceratodontiformes; family Ceratodontidae; genus Neoceratodus; species Neoceratodus forsteri. Next base: position 1,819,006,277 of record CM057449.1, on the reverse strand, counting down.
AAATTTTCATGTGAGACGTCGGACTTGATCAACCCGACAATCTCACAATCCTTTGCCTCTCACTGTCTCTCAGTCCTTTCTTGCTGTCTGTCTTTTCCTACCTTGCATATCTGCTAATATAAAAATATGTGCAAATCATTGTATGGAAATGTAACTGCTATTGGGATCCCTTTTGTTTAGAAAATATATAGCATTACTGTTGAAATGTATATAATTTGAGATGACTGCAAAAAGCTGTTGGAAACAAGAGGTTACCTAATTTCAGTTTTAAAGCCTTTTGCAAAAGCTATGGAAATGGGGCCTCTCAGCTCAATCACACTGTGTTCTAGCCGCTCCTGCCTGATATTTACAAAAACAGGATGCTAGCTAAGAATGTGGGTTGAAAGAACTTATAAAGGAGCTAAGCTGCAACTGCTGAAGAAGAAAAAGGGACACAGACTGAAGTAAAACTACTGTATTTCTCCTCTGTACACAGTTTTTCTGAACAAGTTTATTTCTTTTTAATGTTACTGCTATGGTAAATAAATATTTTTGGTGAATTCTATAACTGCTCCTGGTTTTCCCTATGCTTCCTGACCTGTCCCTCGATGACAATCAGCACTTTGTTTCTGCCTGCCTTCCAGTTTTCTGAGTGTGGCCACACCCACAGAATGATGTCATGCAGGGACCTGTCAATGTTTTACATGCAGCAACAAGGAATTCTTGCTAAATTATAAAGTTGACTTAAATGTTCTTTACTCAGAGGTGCAGTCTCTTATTATGGTAGTGGTGACTGCAGTATAGCACGTAATATGTAGATGTAGGTAGCAAGGCATTGTGGGTACAATAAAATGCTGTTTTCCAGTTTCCTTACTGTGAGGTGCAGTCTCCTTTTTTATAATGGCTTCAACTATATAAGCTCTCATATGTTTATTTTCAAAACAAGGCATTGTGCATACAGTATCTAGCTGACAAGATTTCTTTACTGAGAGCTGTAGTTTCCTATTTCTGTATTGAACACAGAAATATAATAGCCTGTATACTAATTTATGTAGTGAGGCATTGTTGGTACAGTAAATAGCTGATTTGTGTAGCTCCCTATTCAAAGTGAAGTCTCCTGTTCAGTAATGTTTACGGCAGTACAATCAGTAGAAACGTTTCTGGAAAAATGTTTTTGTGATGCAGGTAGGCCAAAAAAATCATTTGCCATTCTGTGTAGATGTTTCACTTTCACTGCCTGCTGGTGAAATGACAGGTCTGAAGTGAAAGTTCTTATCAGAATGTGGAAGCATGATGATACTTTTCTATGTTTATGTTATAGGGCCTGAATAGCTGTAAGTAGTTCAGGAGTGTAATTAAGGGTCAGTGACTCCGAGGCCCTGAGCTGCTTTCAGCCAGTAAAATCACTAGAATTTTTCTACACATGTTATAATGCTAGATACAACTACTTACAAATGATGTAAAGAGTCAGCTAAAACCTGACAGTGTCCCTTTAAAACTTTGTTTCCCTTGCATGATGTCACAGTTGGGAGTTGCAGCACTGAGAAAAAAAAGGATCATGGTTATGCAAATGAAGTAGAGAACAGAAATAAAATGATTTTATTTTTCATGAGAAATAGCACTTTTTGGCAGTTTGAATTGGTAAGAGACTGATTCAGAACTCCTACGGGTTACTACTCCCATTTGTTATGGCAACCTTCCATAAATCACTTTAAGTATGAAGAAGTTTCTTCTCTTAATGCTGTTTTACAGGTGTTTCTCATACTGACTAAGCACCCAAACCCCCTCAGTATTGGGGTCCTCTTGTCCAATCAGCACAGATCACACTCATTAAGCAGTTTTTAACAAAATACTGAAAAACACGCACATACACACAACTGCAAAGCTGAATCCACATCCCCATACCAAGGCCACTTACAGCTGTTAATGTGTTATTCTAGTCGTTTAAATGTCATAGTGACTACAGTGGTAGTATAAGGTAAAATAATTAAAAATATTGCTCGGAAAGAAGAGGAACAATATGTACTGTAGAATGCAAAAATGATACAAGAAGTCAAATACTTTCAAATTTGTGTGGTTTCTGTAAAAATACATGCAATCAAAAGACTCAAACCTGTGCAAATCTAGGAAGACAGTGAATCTGCTGCTGGCAATGAAGGATCATTTATGATCCATTAAGAGCTGGTTGCCCAGCATTACTCTCATTTGGTCACACTTGTTGATGAGGGAGCAATGGACTCATGCAAACAAGGTTGCCGCATTGAACAGGGCTTGCATGCGGATTAATAAGGAGATTAGAGCTTTTATGGAGTCCCTGGGGGGCACTGTATTGAGGCAAGATAGCATTTACCATACCCACTGTGGCCTAGTGGTGGGCTCGGAAGGTCAGCTGCAAGTTGAAGTTTTATATAGCTTACTGCACAATTTTCAAATGATCTTGGAGGACAGGGTTGAGCAGGTGGCTTGGGGGTTCGGACCTGGTCCGGCCTGTGGCGGCATGAGAGGAGCGCATGAGGGAGGTAGCGGGAAAGTAGGGGACAATGTCAGTTCTTCCGAAGGTGTCGGGGCCCCTGGTCGGTGTGAGGATGGGGGATCACAAGACCTGTACCCACATGGGGGGGTCTGCATCCAGCCTCAGCAGCATAGACTGCAAGGTCAGCGCCGTCTGACGGGGGGGCATCCACCAGAACCTTGACCATGTGACCTATCCTGCTACCACTGAGAGACACCTCAGCCAGTACCAGAAGGGATTTCCAAGGTTGATTGGCGGTGCAGGGGCCTGAGGTATGTGCTTCCTCCCGGCAGCACCCTGCTGCTCAATATTAAAAAGGTTAACAGGTATTAATCTAGAATATTAATATTATAAAGTAATTAAGAAATTCAATAAAGATTAATATTAAGAATTGGAAAGTAAATAAAGCCATGGCTGCAGCCATTTTTCTCCAAGATCTTTGTGTGGTGTCTTTCTTGGCCAAGGGGGGGGGTGTGGAATTGGGGGCCTACCGGACAATACCAAGGCAGCATGGTGCTGGTTTTCTTTCTTCCCCACTCCAATGTATCTCCTCCTTCTTTTCCTATTACTAGCAGTTCAGCAAGTAACAGATCTACAGGAATGTGTTGATTATCACCCTCTGCATGTTGTTACCGAACAAACTTCACTGGGTATAGTTTTGTGTACAGGTTTTCATTTATGTTGAAAAGTTATTTATTTCCAAATGTTTTAAATGCCCGTAAAATGTTTTTATGAATTACAGTTCATGCAGTTGTTGTTAGAAGTACTGCAGGAAACCATACCTTGCAGTGCAATGTCGGCAGTAGGATGGGGACAATTGGGGCTATAATGCCAAGTTCATATAACTACTGCTTTTTTCTATGATGGGCCCCAGGACAGTCCCGTGGCACAATATCACCTTTGTAAACATTTTTAGATGGTATAACATTTTTCTATGGGCTGCCTTCAATGATGTAATGGCAGAGTGTCCTTAATGGTCTACTAATTAATTGATGGTCTTAATATTGATTTTAGTATCTCTTCGCTGGTGCTTAACCTGTATTGTTGTTGTGGGTGTTTTTTTTTTTTACAAACTTCAATAAACATAAAGTTTAAAAATAAAAGAAAAGGTGCTGCCCACATAGAGAAGATGCTGAAAACTCAGACTTTAAAGTAGAAATGCTTAATATTCTATGATGCAAAAGCACAACTGAACTGGGAGCAAATAAAAACACTTGTTTACAAATGTTATGCTTGAATCTCAGTGCTTGATAAGTCCCTCATTTCAAAGGCCAGCATCACACATTGTCACACATTTTGGATGTTTGTGTCCCTCATTTCAGTGACAAAAGGTTGAGAGGTATGAGAAGAGAGTTTTGTTATAGCCCCTGACATCATGGGTGACATCTGGGAAGCTACAAACTGATGTAGCCACCGCTTGATTCTCGAGTCTGTTTAATTTGCTGATATAATCTGGGAGACTGGTGTAGAAATGGAGAAGTTCACTAATACAGCAAAATGGCAACGACTCACTCTCAAGCACTGGAAAGCTCTTTATAGTTCATATTAGTTTGGTTAAATATGGATATTCAACTGTGTAGGCACCTTTGCTGTTTTCAAGTTGTCATATGTCTAATAGCTTTAAGACTTTAAAACCATTTCCATATTTAAAGTTTAAATGAAGTCATACCTCTCAGCCATTTGTCACTGAAATAAGGGACACGGGCACTCAAAATAAGAGACAATGAAGGGCATTGACCCTCATAATGAGGGTCACATCCTCCAACATGGAGATACAAGCTCTGAACACTGTGCAAGCCATTGTGCTTATTTGCACAACGTTTATTTTAGATTTAGCACCTTAGAATATTATGAACTTGTGCTTTAAAATCTAAATTTACAGCACATTATCTGTGTGGGCAGCACCCTTTCCATGAGGGATGGATGAGGAACCCAGCAATGTTGAAGGATAAAATGAAGGACATCCATTGTAATTAAGAACAGCTGGGATGTTTCCATTGATTTGATAATTCATGACTAAAGACTTGTATACAGATTCTTTGGGTTAGTAATCCTCTGCAGGTGACTCCGAATTAAATAATTGTCTTCATTTAAAATTTAAAGGAGAACTGCACTGAATCTATAAGTCATTTTTATGACTGTGTGGGTGGAGCTCCGCAGACATATTGCTAACATCTTGAAAAGGCCACTGTGAAAGCACATGACTGGACAGCTCTCTGGCGTGCTGCCACAGTGCTGTGGCAAAGTTCCAATGCCTTTTGCTTTAACGGCCCTTCCCCTCCGCCAACTGCATAAACACACCCCCTTCGCAGGGCACTACTTTTTCCCCCACAACTGTGGAAGTGACAGCCGCTGTGCCCAAAATGGATGCTAAATCAAACTGTGCATGCACGAGTATCACACATGCGCATTTCTGTCATGGCAGCCATCTTGGATACGGCAGACTTCGGCACAGCAAGAGCTCCGACTGTTCTTTCACTCGGTCTCACCACTCTGAACAGCCGTACTGGCTCTGACCAGAATGTGTTTCCAGTAGAAGCTGTTTATTAAGCACTGGTTGAAATCTTGTTATTGCTCTTAGCTATCCAGGCCCTTTAAGTATCCTGTTGGATGTTTTTGATTTCCATGCTGCTGGTTGGAACCATTTTAGTACTGCATGATGTAGTTTATGCCCCCTTCTGGCCATCAGTACACTGGTCTGAGTGTGCCAATCAATAGGGCGCCAACTTTTAAAATTCACCACCCCTTCCCTGAGGTCTGCTCCCCATGGAGTTAGAATAAATAGTTAGGGGGAGTTTGGGGGGGCACAGCACCCGACACAGGGGAGTGTGGGGGGAACAGCCCCTCGCATTAAAAATGGGAGGTGAAATAAACTCCCTGGTGCCCTAATAACGGTGCACTCAGGCAGGCATGTTCCAATGGTGGAGCCATTTATGCCCCTGTTCTACTCTTCTTTTGTTGGCACAATGCATCTATCTTCTACTATAGAACTCCATGACTCAGCAGGACATAAACGACATCATACAGTACTAAAATGGTAGTAACCACCAAAGTGTAAAGCAGAAATACCCATTACGGTTACTAGAAGGCATGTATATTAGGAACAATAACAGAATTTTAACCTGTACATAAAAAACAGCTTCTTTTGAGAAAAATTACTTACAGGTTCAGCGCAGTTTTCCTTTAAAGAGATTGTAATGGAACATGATAAGATAAGAGAAGTTCATTGTTTATCCAACAAACATTGAGGACATTACAATCGCATATTTAAAAACAGGTTTAAAAAGGAAAGCATTTTGTTCATATTAATCATAATACATATATTAGGCAAAGAAGTAATTATAAAATTATGGAGAGTAATGGAACACGATAATAAGAACAGTGATCGCAGGGCCTTAAAAAGCACCAACTGGTGTCATGTTTAAAAAAAAAGAATTCTTGGAATGTGGGCGCAAGCCCCAAAGAGGTTATTGATACATGCAGTTTGCTCATATCCCAGTCATGTTGCTCCATACCCTAATGCCTGCCTGCAGTGGGTGGCATCCACAGCCCTTGCCCACTGCTGTCTGCGAGTGTGGACCTTTGTGCAAGGGAAAGAGAGGACAAGCTGGGGCAGGGGTGGCCAAGCTGTAGCTCATGAGTCACATGTAGCTCACAAAGCAGTTTGATGTGGCTCACAAGAACCCCAGTGAACAGACAGGCTAACACACAAACTATTTAAAAATTATATAAATACAATAAAATAAAGAACAATTTTTCTTAGTTTAAAAGCTATTTTAGAGTTATACAACAAACTGATAATTTAGTTACACATTGACTGTGACTGTTATTATTTTTCCTCCTAAATATGGCTACATAGGTAAGGGGCAGGGCTCATATTGAAATCTATTGTTGCAGCTCACATTTTAGTCTGAAATTTTAAAGTGGCTCATGTCCAAGATAAGGTTGGACAACCCCTGGTCAGGGGGCTGGAAGGGTGTTCCAGCTGCTTGGAGGGCTGTTGGCTGGGGACAAGAGGTGGTCCAGCTGCTGGGAAGCAAGTTAAGTAGGGGTGGTAGGTTGGTTTGGGGGCTGGAAGAATGGTCCAGGTGTAGGGAGGGTGATCAGCTGGGATGGGGAAGCTGATCCAGAGGCTTAAAAGGGTAGTTCTGCGGCTGTGAGGGTGGGAGTGGGAAGCTGGCTCAAGTACAGGGACTATTTTCAGCTGGGGAGGAGAGGCTGGTGGGAAGGGCTAAAAGGGTGGCCCAGATGAAGGAAGGGAGGGAGGGAGGGAGGTTGGTTGGCTGGGGAGGAGAACAGATGGAACACTGGCCACATTTTGCAAATTTGGTCCCTGCTGTGAGACCACACTGTGCACCACACACTATATACTGTATACCACTGGACCTGTTGCCACGTGTTTTTGAACATTAGTACTGTATGGCATTGTGGGCTGTTGCTTGAGCACCACAGCATCATTCTTGTTTTACAGCTCCAGGAACACGTCAGCCATGAGAAGGACTCTGCACTATGATATTGTAATCACATGCTGTGGAGATCCAGATTGGCATATATTGCAGAGGTCAGGGGGAAGGATCTGGTGGCATAATAATGGTTGCACTGTGCTGGAGAAGCGGTGGCCCCCGGCATTCACTACTGGTTACAGTTGATGAGGAGTTGCTGAGTCCCTGTGTATTAGGGATGCTTAGCCAATTCTGATCCAATTTTTGGATTTAGGATTTTCGGAACTTCAGAATCCTAATCTAATTCTGTTTCAAATCTTAAAAGGGCCTAAAAATCAGATTTAGGATTCAGATTTGAAATCATAAACGCCTTTGTGAAAATATGTATTAGGATTTAGTTTAGGGTTTAGGATTTTCCAACTGTAAATACGAAAATCCTAAATCGGAAAATTGGATCAGAACCCAACAAATCTGAATCTTTTTGGTGGATTCCAAGCAACCTTTGTGTGTATGTGTGCCAGGTCGAGGGCCAGGGTGTGTGTATGTGGTTGTATATCCCCAGCAGGGCGGGAAGCCTCACTGTATATTTTCCATGACCACCAGTACTAGACAGTACTCAGCAGCTCCAGTGATGCAGCAACTGTGTTCCTCACTCCACTCCAGGGAATCTATAATCATGGCACTCAGCACAGATGTCATTGGTGCTGTGTGAACCATTCCATCCCTGCTGCAGCAAGGCTGTCTTCTTCCAGGACTCTGTCTGCCTTTGCTGCCTCAGCAGTTTCTTCTTGGTTTGGCTGTTGCTTGGTAAACATTTTTTGAGTGCTGAATGCTCTTTCGTAAGGCCTAGATGGATAGGCTTCGCTTTACTGTTGGTCTGACATTCTGCTCCCAGCAATATCCTTTATAGAGCAGACCCTTGCCTCTTCTCCATACCAGAGGGTTTCTCAGTAGGGTCTTGCTTACAGGTGTCAGCTTCCTCCACTGGGATACAGATGATGCCCCCCCCAGTGCTAAGAGATGCCAGAGGTTTCTCTCTCTCTCTCTCTCTCTCTCTCTCTCTCTCTCTCGGGGTTTCCCTCCAGTTCTGTCTGTTTTGCTCCACCACCGTGTCTTGGGTCCACCTCAGCATCCTGCAGGTCTCCTCATCTAAATGGGTTGTAACCCTGGGGCAGGTGGGCCAGTCCCCTTGAGCCTCTCTGTGAGGGTTTATGCTGGAGACCTAAAACATCAAGTTACTTAGAGTTAGTATTTAGTGGTGATCACACACAAGTTTCCCATTGCCTTGAAATACTGCAGTAAGTGAATCATGCTGAAGCAACTCCAACTCTATTGTTTTAATGGAAATTTGATCCAAATGCCTTAAGGTACCTTAAAGAATGCTGCAGTAACAGGCAGCTTTTTCATTATAACCACCAAGTCTTAGCAGCTTGGTGTTTTAGTTTCTTTGGTACAGTCAGAGTGTGGCTATATGCTAGAATTATGACTGTATTTTTTCCTCTTTATTACACCAAGCTCGATAAAAGTTTAAATTTGGGTCTAGCATAGACCGTATGGACACAATCTGTCTTCTCCCTCCTGCCATTTGCTCAGCTCTCTAATATGTGTCTCAGTTTGGTTTTTCATGGATTAATTTGGTGTAAATGTTTGACATAGAAACTTTAAAGAGCTAGCGTACTGCCTAGAATTAATAGTAACTTTCAGATGTAGTCAGCTATCACTTCTTATGTCTGAAGTACTTTTTTCTTTTCTGTTTGCTAATTAGAAGATTTTCCACATGGCAGTACTGGGGTGATGTATGGAGCAGCACTCTGTCTGGAGGCTAAAAAAAAACAGTTCTGTTCCTCTCACTACATCATCAACACTGAGACCACACTGACTGTGACATCACTAGTAACCAAATAAGAACCATTTCTCACTGCCAGATTATTCTCCTTCACATGAAGCAGCAGGAATTGGCTCTTCTTGGTTGCTAGTGATGTCAAAATTTCCTGCATTTTGATTGGTAACTTGTGAAAGTCACTGCTCAGGCTGCAAGGATTGTGGTGCCTCAGTATGTTTGGTCACATTTCTGATGATGTAGGCTAAAAAAAGTCATTTCTGTTCCTCCCGCTATATCATCAGAAATGTGACCAAATATTAATTCTAGACAGTACACTAGCTCTTTAATACAACTTAAAAAATGTCTGTGTGTGGGCATGGGACTATTCACAGTTCATCGAAGCTCTGCTTACTTTAAAGGAAAGCAACTTACATTTAATAGTAGTGCCAGGACAAGAGGACATGACATGAGACTGAGGGGTAGCCGCATAAAGGGAAATGTCAGGAAGTTCTTTTTTATGGAAAGGTTGGTGGATGTATGGAATAGCCTGCCCCAGGAGGTGGTGGCAGCCTTTACAGTGGTGGGCTTCAAACATGCATGGGGCAGAAACAAAGGAATAACAGAGACAGGAGGAAAAAGCTAAAGCCAATGACCAGATAGGGTCACTGGACGCTTTATTAGGCAGCTTAAATGGGCAGACTGGGTGGGCCTAGAGGTCCTTATCTGCTGACAGCATCCATGTACAGTCCTCTTCTGCCACACTGCAAGGCCCAAATGTGCATTTTAAACATAAATATACATTTTTTAAATAACTTCTGATTTTTTTTTTTAATATTTACACGGTCCGTCCTTGGCATTCAGTTTGAAAGGCTGCCTACCACCATCTTGTGGCTGCAGTGTGCGTCCCTCACTTTCTGTAGACTAATGTGCCCTGCTAACCAATCACTGAGCCAGCAGGGCAAATTAGGACAGAGTGAGCAAGGGATGTGCAGACTTTTTCTTTAAATACTTTACCAGTTAAGGGCCCGCCCGCTGGTGCTGAGGGTCGAGGCGCTGGATGCCACACCTCACACCACGCTGGTGACCCACATTTGGACACAAGCCAGCATCGCTAGGGGTTGGCAGGTGAGGGATGGGATTGAGCATCTGGAGGACTGCTCTCCCATGCCAGGGAGGGAGGGAGGGATCCAGGGAACCACCACTCTGTAGCAGCCCCTGATGATGACCGGGGGTACTACTAGAGTGGTGCCAGCAAGGGGTGGAGTGCGGCAGATGTCGATGCATTAGTGCCTGATGTCATTGCACGCTCACACTCCAGAGACACAAACAAGGAGTAAAATTGCAGCACAAGTCCATGGCAGCTGCTTGATGGCCGTAGCTTCACCGGCCAGCAAATGCCTAAACAGAGGCGTGTGTTGGTACTGGATCCTGGCCGGGCGTGAGGCATAGGCAGAGCCCCTCTTGATGGTACAGCTGCATATGCCAGCTGGGCACGTCCAACTTCGGGGTCGGCGGTGAGGAGGAGCCGTGGCTGGAGGTAAGCAGGGCCGTGGCTGCAAAAGAGGATAAAAATAGTGGTAAAAGAAAATGTTTTACCAGTTTAGGGCTGTTACTATTTTTAAATGTTTAGATTATTTTGTTGTGGTTGGCGTTCTTTGTGGAAGCTAAATGGATAACTGCAATTCATTTTTGAAGGGGAATAGACCCAATTAGCTTATTAATGGATAGTAACACTAAACAATAAGTACAGTATTTGGTTTGTGGGTCAAAGCAGTGCAGCAGCATTGAGCTGTTGTTGTTTACATTCTGTAAGAGGATACGTATTTAAAAAAACAAACATGTGAACACACATGGGGAGCATAGAACACATGATGAGCATAGCTACTCCCATTCTCAATGTTTGTTTTAAACGTATGTTTTATTAGTTTATGCAATAACAATTACATACAGAAATCCTGATGCCAGACATCAGCATAATACATCAGAATTACTCCAAGTACAAAGTAATAAGTAGTCTAAGCAGTCTGATAAACAGCTTTGGGGGCAATCCAGTAATGTCCATGAGTCCATAAAGAGTCCAGGATCGCTACTCCCTACAAGCAGGCGGTGGTCAAAGCCAAACAGTTACTATCAAAACATGAATAAAACTCAGCAGCCAGTGTTGATATGACCCCAGTCCAAACACGAATTTATAGTGCGAAAATGTGTAGCAACCCAGTGCCACCCCCCAGATCACAGAACTGCCAACAGTATAACATGTAAGTTCAGAAAATTGGACGACTGCTAATACAATAAAATGAACTGCAGTCTGAATTTCAGTTGATACTCATGTGAACCAGTGAAGAAAAAACTGGCAGTCACTTGCATAGAGTTACAGAGTCAGAAAACAAAGAATAAACTTGTCGAACAATCCAAGCACCTATGGCCGGTGCAACACAGGAACATCTGCAACTGCCATTATCTCAGTTCACGTCTCTTCATCCTCCGAGTCCACTGGGGTATTCGGTTTTGCAGCCTCAAACTCCTTGGTGATGATCTCAGCCCTCTTCCCTGCCTCTATGGGATCATTATATTGAAAAGTGTGTCCTCCATAGAAAATACACAGATGGGCAGGCATAAGAAGTGAGTATACTACTTCCAAGCTACGCAGTTTGGCGTGAACCCCATCAATTTTTTTTCGTCTGTTTCTTGTGGCATATGAAAGATCGGGAAAAACATGCAATGCATAATTAAGTCTGTCTGTGGATGTAGAGGTCTTCAGGATTGCATCACGAGTCCCCACTCTGCCGGTCACCAGCAAAATGGTTCGTGGCAAATCATTCCGGGCAGCTGCAGAACAGGGAGATATGCGATACGTCCTACAAAATGTGTAGCATTGTCTGAGCTAAATTTCATTGCTTTTGGTAACCATTTCTGTACAAGATCCAGAAGATTGTCTCCCTCAGAGCCTTTGGGGAGCCCAACAATATGCTCATGGGAGGCCCTACTGTCATTTTCCAAGGCTTCCAGTCCATATATAAGTTGAGAGATTTCTTGCACCACTTTGTTGGTGGTGGAAAGGGCTTGTATGTCTTGCAACTCAGCGGTGGCTGCCATTTTTGCAGCCACTTACATTTTAATGTCTTGTTCCCCCATGCGACTCAGGATTGTCTCTACTTTGAGACTGATAGCTTGCATTGAAAGTTCTAGAGACTTCTATGGGGGCTCTCCTCCAGTAGCTACTGTCCCCGATCTTGCAGCCTGGGGCTCCATTGTTGGCTTGAGCTTTGGATCCGCTTGGACCTCCTTTCTGCGATTGGCCCATAGTGTAAAGAGGTATCAAACTGTGCAGCTCAACTTGTAGACTCAATACATATCACTTATAGTTCAGTCCAGTCACTAAAACTGTTAACTTTAATGAAATTACTGCCTCCAATCTGACACGCGGCTAGAAGGTGTGTCTATACAGCAGGTGTGCTCCACAGCACCCCCCCCCGCCCGATTCTCAATTTCAGTCACCCTTAAGGTGAAATTGTTATTGGTGTGGACATAGAATAATAAAGTTAGCTGAAAAAAAAATTTCTAGATGCAATTTAAATTAATTTGAAGTACTTTAAAACAAACTGATGTGATGCTGGTACAATTATTTTTTTAGCACACACATCTTTTTTATTTGGTGTTGGGGATACTAATGTGGTCTCCTCTTTGTTTATTTCTAAGGGACTTTCTTTGCCTGGGATACTGCAACTAATAAGTTACAGTACATCATCCACAACATCTGTTGCTTTGCCCTGGCCTCCCCTCGCCTGACCAATCATTGCTCACTACAGATGTCCTATCTGTGCAGTGACACCCTTACAGCGACAGCAATGTGGGCGCTGCAACCCGACTGCCATTCTAGCTGTTGGAAATTTGCAACGCCCGCCATCACTGCCGCCCCAGTGGTGTTGCGTTCTTCCCCCTATACCTCTGACCTGGAGGTGATTATATTATTTCTGGGGGGTGTGTGGGGCAAATCCCCCCATGGTGGGGGGTGTAGAGGGGGTGAAGCCCCCACTCAAACAGCCAGAATGTGCCCTGGTGCATTGTATGCGACAGCGATCAAGCAACACAATTGCTGAGTGGCATGGTCACCATTGGCATCGTTGTGTCACTGTAGTGTCGGTCGACCATATAGATGTCGAACTGACATGGTGGAACCCTCACTATACTCCACCTGGGTTTGCTCTCTCCATATGCCCCTTGCTCCTATGCTCTAGGATGTTTTCTTTTAAAGTTTCCCAGGTCAACCTCCCCAGCCTCCCCTATCTCACTAATACATGGTACTCGCCCAAAGTACTCACTTCGATCGACTGATGCCACCTTCCTGGTTGTTCCAAAATGTATGACCAAAATGGGTGACCAGACCATCTCCTTGTCGGCCCCAAAGCTGTAGAACTCCCATCCCACAAACATTCGCAACTCCCCAACCCTGTCTGCCTTCAAAGCAAGCTTGAAGGCTCATCTCCTTCTATTAATGGCCTGTACCTGCAGTTAACATTCCACCCTGTGCTTACAAAGCATTAGTCTATGCTGAGCAGTCAATCTGCAGAGTCCGTTCTAGTCTTTGCTTATAGCAACATTGACTATCCAACTGCTACTTCCCTATGACTAAATTAATGGTATTGCTTCTTACTTGGTGTAATAATACTTAATATACCTACTAATTTAATTTCCTATGACTAAATTAAGGTACCGTTTGACACTTGGTGTCATAATAATTTTATGCTGTCCTGTTACCTGTTGTCTCACTGTAGTGTTCATTGTTCTGCCCTTGATGTTTCTGTAGCTGTGTACAGTTACTTGATTTTTGCTCAACTACTTGTTGTTCTGTCAGTCATGAATTCTCCGGGGTTGTTCCTGAAAATAGGCATTCATTTGTCAAGTGTACTTAGCTGGGTACCAAAATAAATAAATAAATGTTGTGAATTGAATGTAACTGCATCTGTTTTGTATACAAACAAGTCAGTCTGTTCAACTTGGGGGGGGTCTAATGCTGTATATACAGTACCTGGCCGCCAGGATGAAAATACTCTTACCACAGTTTCTACAAGTGATATCTTGTGGATACTACAGGGACTCCAGCAGTGTATTTACATGTTCGTACAGTACACCAGCAGCTAGTGCATTACCTGGTTTTCTGCTTTAGTTACCAGTGTCCTGTAAAAGCATATAAACAAGTACCAACATTGCTAACTGAAAGAAATCAGCAGCAGTGTAAGTTGGTAATGAAGGCTGGGTAACTGCCCAGTTAACTGCTTACATATAAAAGCTGTGCCTGCCTTCTATTGGAAATCTTTCTTGACATAATGTAGTGATGCGTAGATTGACAAGTCTGTTGTCTTCACGTCTCACTTGTCCTTCAAGATTGCTTGAAATAGTCAGGATAGACTTCATAGGGCACATAATGAGTTTACTAAAACCAGAAGAAGCATCTTTCCCCATGCTGCTGCCACAGTTAAGGTGAGGACTATTATCGCCTTTTACTGCACAGTAGCCCCAATAGCAACATCCTTAAGATTTCCTGAAGTTATGGAGGGGTCAGGCACGCACATTTTTGTCAGTACACGACAGGGAGAACTGCTAAAACTTGCACCTGGAACTTGATGAAAATTGGACCACTGATTCAGTAAAAGCCAGAATGAGTTGTTCACTCTGTGCTAATCTGCAAGACGAGGTGCAACCTGTGCAGATTTTGCTGGTCTGGTAATTCTGGCCAAATGGGTCGGTCTGGCTTTTCTAGTTCTAGTCGAGTCCCATTCTGGCAGTTCAGTTTTTACCAAGTCCCAGACATGGACGAAAACTGGACTGCCAGAATCAGAGTGAACCAGGTCAATAAAACTGAACTGGCCAATCTGGCCGACCCAGTCAGTGTTTAAACTGTCACTTGCCAAATCGCATTTTGCTACTAATTTCTGGAATTTGGCTATTTTTTTCTGGATTCCAAATCAGTGTAGTGTAATGTAATGCTGATAGCTGCTGTGTGTGTCTAACTAAATGAAAGTTTGGATTTGGCTACACGTTTGGGAATTTCACTACATTTCAGCAGCAATTAGCCTAGAAAGTGCAATTTTTAAAATTCCAGCTTATTCCCACCCTTTGCAAATTATACAGATTTTGCTGGGACTGGTCTTTCTGGATTTTATTGATCTGCTCCATTTCCAACAGTTTTCCCCATTCCCCATACCCCATACACATCACCAGTGGTCTATAAGGCATACAGAGTGACTCCATAAGCACCAGTACATACTGGACACTCCTTGGACTTTTGTAATTGTTCTAATGGAAGCACATGATTAATAAAACAAACAAAAAAAAAAAGAAAGTAAAATCTAAACTGTGCAATGTGAAATTAATGTCGCCAGTTGTGATCAATCATACTGCACGTTTGATTCAGTCCCTATTATAAAAGACATGAACCTGAGATCCTTTCTGCCCACCTCTGGTGGCTATCCTTCTGGAAGTTAAAGATTAGACTGCAGTAATCTTAACAATGGGAGAGTTACCTCTGATAAACTGGATAACATTCCTGCTGTTGATAAAACAGGTCCATGCAACCCCCCTCTCCACACACACACACACACACACACACACATATGCGCACACACACACACACACACACACACACACACAGCTGCTTTATAGCCTGCAATTCATTCTAGTAACTCCAATATTTTTACTTTTTTTTCATTTCAGCGTGTAAGAAGGGTTATAAGTCTCATCATTCAGCTGAATCATGATCATGATATCCTCGCCCCACTACAGCACTTCATCCCCACTAGGGTCAGATAAGGATTATGCAGTTCAAAAGACTGAATGGTGATTCCTATACTGTACATCTGGGTACCAAATAACAGATGGGTTTGGCTGCTCACACTTGCTATACTACTACATTCATTTCCCAACAAGAAGGTCTAATTAGTAATACAAACGTACACATTTCTCACTCCCAGTACAGAGGTTTAATTGCACATGTGTGGGCACAAATGTAACAACAAAACCCCATTTTTATCCTACACCTAGTCATATGGCAACCAGCTTTGTAGTACTGTATGCATTGAAATACTAATATCTGGCCATGAATAAGACAAACATTTCAGAAAAGAAAGATGTTCTAGAACAAAGGGTCATGACATGTGGTTGGAAGGGGATGGGCTAAGGGATAATGTGAGGAAGTATTTCTTCCCAGAAAGGGTGGTGGATGCATAGAACAGCCTCCCAGCAGAGGTGGTGGGGGCAAGTAGGTAGTTTAATTCAAAAATGCGTGGGATTTGCAGAGGGGTACCCTAGCAATAAATAGGAGAACAAAGCCAGAGTTGAAGTAGGGTCTTTGGTTTTTGCAGCAGGTAGGAAAAATGGGCAGACTAGGTGGGTCTGGCAGTCCTCATCTGCTGTCAGAGTCTATGTATCTACAGGGTATATAACATAAAAACCTAGAAACAGAGAATTTGGTGGCAGATAAGGACTGCTTGGCTACCTAGTCTGCCCATTTCTTCCCTACCTATACTGTCACCACATGTGCTACTTGGTCTGCCCCCCCCATTGCTTTCCACTGAGATTCCCTTGTGCCTATCACATGCATGCTTGAAGACCACCACTGTTTTCACCCCCAATGCCAACTCTGGAAGACCGTTTCAAGCATCTAACACTCTTTCAGTGAAGAAGTACTCCAACGTACCCCTTTCCAGTGTCATTGCATATCCCCTTGTTCTTGTGCATCTTTTCCTCTGAGAAATGCTCCCCTTCTGTACCTTATTTACCCCAGTGAAGTATTTATATATCTCTAGCTTATCCTCCCATGCTCTCCTTTCTCCCAGGGTGTACATACTGAAGTCCCTCAATCTCTCCTTGTAGGGTATCCAATGCACATCCTGCACCAGTTTAGTTGCCCTCTTCTGGAATGCCTTCACTCTATGTCCTTCCTGAGATGTGGTCTCCAGAGCTGGACACAGTACTCCAGGTGAGGTCTCACCAGCAGTCTATACAGTGGCAACACCACCTCTCTCCTTCTGCTGGTGATATCCCTCCCTATGTACCCCAACATTCCAATGGCCCTGCCCACTGCCTTGTCGCACTACTTCGGCACCTTGAGGTCATCAGATATGATTACTCCCAGGTCCCTTTCCTGTTTGGTGACTGTCAGTACCTCTTCTCCCATTTTGTATTCTGTCTTTGGGTTTCTGTGTCCCAAGTGCACAGTTTTGCACTTTCTGGCATTGCAACCCAGCTGCCATGCCCTTGACCACTCCTCAAGTTTTCTCATGTCTCTGCTCATAACTTTCCACCCCTCTGGGTGTTCACCCGATTGTAGATTTTGGTGTCATCCTCAGTGAGGCAGCCCTTCCCTTCCCTTCCAGCTCATTTGCAATGTCACTGATAAAGATATTAAAGAGGACTGGTCCTAGTACTAAGCGCTGTGGCACCCTACTGCTCACCCTCCCTTCCATGGAATGAACTCCATTTGCCACCGCCTTCTGTTGTCTATCCCTTAAACAGTTTGTTACCCAGTTTACCACCTTTTGACCCACCCATAAGCTGCCCAGTTTCCTTATGAGCCTCCTATGTGGAACGGTGTCAAAAACCTTACTGAAACCTAAACAGGCCATGTCCACTGCCCCACCCTGATCTATTTCTCTGGTCACCCAGTCAAAAAAATCTATCAGATTTGTATGAAATGACCTCCTCCCTGTGAATCCATGTTGTCTCAGGTTTTATCATCCACTGACTTCAAGATATTCCACAATCCCTTCTTTTAGTGGTGACTTTCCCACCACTGCTGTTAGGCTGACTGGCCTATAGTTGCCAGCCTCCTTCCTTCTTCTACTTTTGTGAAGTGAGACTACATTTGCCATCCTCCAGTTCTCTGGAATCTCCTGTTTCCAGTGAGTTGTTAAAAAGGACTGTCAGAGCTGCAGCTAGTACTTCCTAGAGCTCCCTCAGTAACCTTGGGTGTACCCCATCTAGACTCATGGCTTTGCCCACTTTCAATTTTGCAAGTCTCTTCAGGATTCCTTCCTCTGTAAAGGGACTTGTGCCTACCTCCCCCTCCAGTGTCGCTACTGCTTTTATGTGGCCCACCCCCTTCCCCTTCCTCTGTGAAGACTGAACAAAAGTATTTGTTCAGGATATCAGCTTTCTCCTGATCCTCCTCCTCTGTATTTTTTTATTTATTTATTTTATTTATTTAAAGTTTTGGAATTACAACCTTTGAGTCAGCGACTCCTTTGCAAAGACTCCACGTCAGGGCAAACAGACAATAACAACAATAATTAAATATTATTGTACAGAGGTGATTACAAGAAGACAGAAGACATAATTCCATGGATTGGGTAGTTACATTTTGGGATTGCTATTGCAGCCCAAGTCAGATAGACAGTGCACCATTTAAGAACTTGACTACTTTCCAGAAGTGTGGTACACTTTGCAATCAAAGGACCTTATCTCAGGTTGGATAAACAACCCTGCGTCTATGTGGCGTAATGTGTTCAGGTGCAGCAACAGGTCACCAGGTCTAGTAGGTGCATCTTGATGCTGGCTTTGAACTGGCTAATGCTTGGGCATGTGCTATGGATGGGGAGTTCATTGAGCTAGGTGGCGCTCGAAGGCAAATGACCTTTGGCTTAGAAGGTTGTCCTTCTTAGGGGGACTAAGGTTTGTGTTTTCGCTGGGTGTCTTGGGGTAATCCTGTGAGTGTTGAGTTTTATTAGTGGGTGGAGTCCAATGGGTGCAATACCCATTTGGATTTTTGGCCTGGAGGCAGGTATGGTATTTTAACCTGCCTGAGAAAGTCATCCAGTTAGCTTTTTTGTAGAGCTCGCAGGTATGGGTTAGCTTATCGCTATCCGTAACCAGACGGCTAGCTTTGTTAAGGGCCAGATTGATTCGTTTTAGTGCCGTGGGGTCAGCTGCTCCATATATTGTTATTCCATAGAATACCAGAGATAGGACCATGCTACTTACTGCTAGACAAAGGGCGTGGGGCGGGAGGCATTGTCTGTGCCTGAAAAGGGTCCCTAGTCTGGCGTTTACTGAGGCTGAGAGTTGGTCTATGTGCATGTGATAGGTCAGTGATGTGTCTAGTGTGATGCCCAAATATTTGAATTGTGATATTTGGTCAATTATGGTGCCCTGGTGGTTGGTTATGTTTAGTTGGGAGCTATAGTAAGGGCTTTGTCTGTGCGTAAAGATCATGGATTTTGTTTTGCTGAGATTTAGGACCAATCGTTGATTCAAGAACCAGTGTTCTACTTCCTGGAAATTAGTTTGGAGATTGTGCTGAAGAGCATTCAGGGTGGAGTCTTTCCAAAAGATTACTGCATCATCTGCATACAGTAGGAGCTTACAGTTGCAGGTGCTAGGGATGGCATTCAGGAATAGGGTGCATAGGAGCGGGCCTAGAATTGATCCTTGTGGTATGCCCGACTTAACTGCGAGTTTTGAGGCTAGAGTGGTATTTATTTTTACTTCTTGTGTCCGGTCTGTGAGGTAGTTCTTGAACCAGAGTATGGCATCTGGACCTAGGTTGAGTGATGGGAGTTGGTGTAAAAGTAAATCATGATTAACAGTGTCGAAAGCTTTAGTTAGATCTATGAAAATTGCTCCTGCTAGGTCAACGCATCGAGAGCATCATGGATATATGGCGTGGCGAGAGAGAGCGTGTTGGTGCTATGACCTGCTCTGAAGCCATGTTGCTCTTGGCAGAGTAGGGAGTGATTTGTCAGGTATTCAGTGAGTTGGTCTGACACTATTCTTTCGAGAGCTTTTGAGAGAGGAGGGAGAATCGTGATTGGCCTATAGTTACCAGGGTCGGTTGGATCACCCTTTTTTAGTAAAGGGGTGATGATACCCCTTTTCCAGAGAGTTGGGAATTGCCCTAGGTGAAGTGATAGGTTGAATATTTTAGTTAGGTGAGGGATAATTACATTTAGTGTCAGCCTCAGAGAGGACCTAATAGGGGAGCCCACTTGTGATGGGGCAATACTGGACCTGGGGCTTACTAACAGGGAGAGTATTGCAGACATCAAGGGGGGAGGCTACCTGGGGACCAGTGACCACTGTACAGTGTGATTCAACATGATGACAGCAGTGGAAGTGAGCCACATAAAGATGAGGGTCCTGAACTTCAGGGTCCTGAACTATAGTCCCCACCTGCCCTTATCCTCAGAATTCCTCTCCCCGTCTTCCTCTTTTCACTTATGTACCTATAAAATGTCTTGTCCCCTTTAGTTACCCATTGGGTTATTCTTTCCTCAGTTTGTGCCTTTGTGCTCCTTACTGCTTTCCCTGCCTCCCTCTGTTTCCCTTGATACACCTCCCTGTCTTCTTCCCTCTGTGTCTATTTATATTTTTTATATCTCCTGGAGGCTACACTTTTAGCCTTAACCTTTTTAGCCACTTGCTTTGAGAACCACAATGGCCTCTTTTTCCTTTCTTGTTTTTACCCATTTCCTTTGTGCAGAGGTTTGCTGCCTTCACTATGCCTTCCTTTAGTTTAGCCCACTGTCCCTCTACTCCATCCAGGTATCTCCCCCTATTAGGTCGTCTCTGAGGCATTAACCTATTTTTTTAAAATCTGCCCTTCTGAAGTTCAGGACCCTCATCTTTATGTGGCTCACTTCCACTGCTGTCATCATGTTGAATCACACTGTACAGTGGTCACTAGTCCCTAGGTAACCTCCCCCCTTGAAGTCTGCAATACTCTCCCTGATAGTAAGCCCCAGGTCCAGTATTGCCCCATCACAAGTGGGCTCCCTGACTAGTTGC
This sequence comes from Neoceratodus forsteri, assembly GCA_016271365.2. Lineage (NCBI taxonomy): Eukaryota > Metazoa > Chordata > Ceratodontiformes > Ceratodontidae > Neoceratodus > Neoceratodus forsteri. The sequence goes on along the minus strand of CM057449.1, from coordinate 1,818,985,741 downwards.
CTGAGAAAAGCCTCCTGCAGGGAGTCCTCGATGTCCCTGTTTATAGCTGAAGCTGTGGCTGGGATGCTCCAATCTACATCTAGCAGATCGAAGTCCCCCACCAGCAGCACCTGGGGTACCCCAAGGATCCATTTTAGGTCCGATATTATTTAATTTATACATGAATAATTTTGTATTGACTAATTCTGATGTACAGTGTCATCTGTATGCAGATGATACTATTATTTATGTGAAAGGGTTATTATTAACTCAAATAGAACTTACTCTCCAGAAAGCATTTGATGAGCTTCAGTTATTCTATAGAGAATCTAATCTTGTTCTTAATCCAAAAAAATCCCAGGTAATACTTTTTTCCAGGGAAAATAATGAGACTTATTCCAATTTGGGTCTGAGTGTAGTGACAGTGGATAACATTGCTCTAGAACAAGTCCAATGTTATAAATATTTAGGGATGTATGGATAGATCATTGAATTGGACTTTCCATATAGAACAAACAATTAAAAGGTTAATTGTCGTTTGGGTGCACTTTACAGAGTTAGGAATTGTATGGATGTTAATGTAAGGAAACAGGTAGCCATGGCTACCTTGATCCTTTGTTGGACTTTGGGGATATTATTTATACGGGGCTACCTCAACCCAGTTGGCTAGATTAGATTCCTTTAATAAAATAGCTAGGTTTATTTTAGATGTTCCTAAGAGAACTCATAGGAAAGAGTTATACCAATTTTTAAATTGGATGAGTCCTAAAGACAGAAGGATATTTCATGTTTTGACATATATGGTTAAATTAGTTAGGTAGGGTACCAGATTATATAACTGAGGAATTTCAGTTTAGGATAATTAGAGGAGGTTACGTTCTGCTGTGGGTATGGAATTTGTTTTCGCGAGAGAAGAAGGACGGAGTTGGGTAGAGAACATTTTTTCATTTGGGTCCTAGTTTATGGAATTCACTCCCCAGTTACCTGAGGCCAATTGGATCCAGCCCTAATTTGAGTGCAATAAAAAGTTGGTTTAAATCTGAAGCGGTCAAAAGGTTAAAAGATGATTAAGTATGTAGGTTTTGTTATACATTTTGTCCTATAATAGGGCATATAACAGTATCTTAAATACGTAATTTTGTTGTATGTTGTTTGGGTGTATGTGTTATTGTAAATAATTTTTGTGTGTATTTTACGATTTTGTTAATTATGTATGTATTTAAGTATGTGTTAAGGACCTCACTGGAAATGAGCTTGTCTCAGTTGAGCCTCCTATTCTTTTGCTTGTCAACTGAATACAATTTTTACTACTACTACTACTACTACTACTACCTCCTTTTTTCTTGCCATTGTGCCAGTGGCTTCCACCAGTGCCTTATCTAAATTCTCCTGTGTTGGAGGTCTGTAGATCACACCAGTTTGAATAGTGGCTCTGTTTACCATCTCCAAGTTGACTCACAGTACCTCCAATCCCTTCATTCCCCTTGGATTCACTGTGTCATGTCGCTTGATGCCCTTCCTTATATACAGCACCTCTCCTCCCTTGCTCCCCACTCTACCTATCATGAACAGAGTATATCCTTGTATGGCTATGTCTCTGTTGTGGTATCTTGTGCAGCATGACTCAGTAGTGGCCATGATATCCAGGTCTGCCTTCACCATGATGGCCTCTAGATCCAAACTTTTATTTCTTAGACTTCTTGTGTTTGCACACATGGCCTTGCACATTTTATTACCACTCTGCCAACCACTCCTCTGTCTCCTTTTTTCCCCTTCCTGCATTTCCCCTTTCTTTTTACAGCTCACGTTCTCATCCTCTTTTATTTCAACCACTATGTTTTTTCTTTATTTTGCACCCTGGGGGATTTACCTCCCCTTGAGTCTTCCCTTCTCTCCACTACAATCTGGGAGAAGAGCAGTTTATGCTTACTGGATTTCTTCCGCCACCCCCTCAGCTAGTTTAAATGTTCCTAAAAGTAGCATTTAAACTGTCCACTGCGGACTGTGATTCCCCTCCCAGATGGATGCAGGCTATCATCCCTGTATAGGGCTTTATATCTCCAGGTGGGTCCCCAAGTCCCCAGTGTAACAGAACCCCTCCTCTCTGCACTATTCCTTAACTGTGAGTTGAAGCTACAGCTGCAGAGATCTTTACCCTTCCCCCCCCGCCATAGACAGGCAACACCTTAACGAAAGCCACTGAGTGCACAACCTGCATAAGATCCCTCCCCAACTTCTTAAAATCTCCCTGCACAATCCCAGCCCCAACCCATGCCAGGTCATTCATCCCCAGGTGGACAATGATGACATCCAGCTCGCTCTCCTGCCCCACCATCCTAGCGATCCTTAGGATCCACTTTCCATCCCTCACAGTGGAGGCAACAGGTAGACACCTCACCTCCCTATTTCCTTCCCTTCTTGTTCTCAGATCTATTCCCCTGATAATTGAGTCCCCCACCAGACATTGCTTCTTCCTCTGTTGGGGTTCTTTTTCTCCCACCTTGAGATCTCCCCTTGGGAGGACCTCCCACATACTCTTTGGCCACTACAATGGGTGCCTCCTCCCTGCAGTCCTGTCCTGCAAGAGTAGCAAAAGAGTTTCACAGTAGCACCAGGTAAGGAATAAGCCCCTGACCTACCACTCCCACCCTCCTGAATCCCACCACAGTCCAGCTGGCCCTCCTCCTAGGCACCCTCTGGGGCAACAGGGTTAAACTCTGTGGCCCCTGGGTAGTGGAAGAGGTACCCCAAATCATAAGCAACTCAGTTCAGAGTCTAGCGGCCTCCTCCTTCAGCCCAGATAGGCACGCAGATGGGTAGCACCTCAGTCTCCAGAAAGAAGTGCTGTGGTGCAGGACAATGCTGTGGCAGAGTGGGAGATAGTACTATGGTGAGGGAAGTGTACTGGTGGAGTGGGGGCCAGAACTTTATGGCTAACCAGCTATAGTACCTTGATTGGGGAAATAGAACTTCCCACATTTTATGCCACCAACTGATAGTTTAAAAGTTTGATGTCTCTTAATACCTTTGGTACTTTGATTTCCTTTATTGACAGACCTGATTCAGTCCTGGGATGGCCCAAGTACTGTATCTTTTATTGCTGCCCATTTATTCACCACCCATACTATCCCATTCATGTCCCTCAGCCTTTAAACCAGCCATCTTGCCAGAGTCAACTTTTCTAATGTTGGAGACCAAGGCAATAGACATAATGACCTATGCTCACCTGAGATGCATAACATCATAATCACCCAGGACATGTTGACATCCTTACAGGCCTTGGGTCGTACCTTACAATTGGCATATGAGGTGGAACCTTCGTGAACTCCAAGGCATGACCTGATTGTATCAACTAGAGGACCCATGCATCCGAAGGGCTGCCAAAACTACTTTTGTTTTAAGCAGTTCTTGCTCCCTAGATTAGCATAATCAGTTTGTCTGCTCAGTCTCTGGGTAGGAAGGCTAACCTCATGGAAGTATTTAGGACAGTCCCTATATATTGAAGACATTGGGTGTAATCCATTTTGGATTTTGGTATACTGATTGTGATTCCTACAGAGGAAAACATCTGAAGTGTTTGGGATAATGGCACTGGATGGAGCTTTTAGAAGCCAGTCATCCAGCTAGGGAAAGATGTAGAGGCCTTTCCTATGGAGAGCAGCGGCTACCACCACAGTGCACTTCATGAAGACTTGGAGGGCCAAGGACAGACCAAAAAGAACAGCTCTGAATTGATAATGATGACCCTGAAAACTGAAGTGGAGAAACTGCCTGTGAGAAGGGTGAATCAAGATATGGAGGTAGGCATCCTTCATATCCAGAGAATCCCCCTTGTTCAGAAAAGGCAGGAGTGTTTGAAGGGTTACCATTCTGAACCTCTTGTAGTTTATATAGAGACTGAGGATTCTGAGCTCTAGAATGGGCCATAAATCTCCCGTCCATTTTGAGACCAGAAAAAATTAGAGTAGAAGCCCCTGCCTCTCTGGGGAAGGGGAACAGGTACTATTGCGTTTTTCATCAGAAGGACTTGTATTTCCTCTGCCAGAACTGATTCCTGGTCAGGGGGTAATGAGAGGCCCTGGGGGGCATAAGAGGTAGAACCTCTGTGAACTCCAAGGCATGACCTGATTGTATCAACTAGAGGACCCATCCATCCAAGGTTAGATTTTGCCAACCCTGGAGATGTAGGGAAAATTTGCCCCCAACAGCCATGGGATGGGCCTCTAATCCCACAGGAGAGGGAGGATCTTTAGGTGGTAGGCTGTCCCTGTTGAGGGACAGAAGGAACGTAATGGGTTGCTTTTGGATTAGCCCATGGCCCCAGCAGGAGAACTTGAGCTTTCCATTTGTTATTGGGCTGCTGCCTGGGAGCAGACCATTGTCTGTTGGTAGGCCTGTGAAAATGACCTTTACAATAAGGTTTAGACTGGGTATGATAGTGGGAGAGCACCAATTGTAAGGTACGACCCGAGGCCTGTAAGGATGTCAACATATCCTGGGTTTGAGGCCAAAAAAATTGTCACCTTTAAAAGGCACATTTAAAATGGATTGCTGCATGTCCGGGGCAAAGCCAGAAACCCTGAGCCAGGCATGTCTTCTCAGACAAATGCCAGCCAAGGAAGCTCTCGCTCCGGAGTCAGCGGCATCATAGGCTGCCCTCAATACATGACAACCAACAGCTGAGGCAGTAGTTCATTTTGTAATAAGGTCCTCTTTAGGAGCAGTATCCGGGTGGGATTGGATGGAGGACTGAGTCACCTGCAAAATCTCCTCTTGATATTTAAGTAGATGACCCATATAGTTCTGGATTCTGAGAGTCACAGTGGAAGACGCGTACACCCTTTTTTCCATCACATCAAGCTTCCAGGATTCTTTATCTGGAGGCTGGGTGCTGAGATGTTTTGGTCATACTGACTGATCATGAGCCGCATTAATGACCACTGAGTCTGCCTGTGGTGGGGAAGTAAAATAAGAATAGTCAAATGGGGCTTAGTAGGTCCTCTTGGCCTTATGTGGAGCTGAGGGGATAGTAAAAGGCTGTTGCCAAGCTGCCATGATTGCATCTTCATAAGCATCCAACAAGGGGGAGATGACCAGAGAAGGGCAGTCTGGAAGACCAAAATAACTGGCAAGTTTCTGCCTGAAGGCATTTTGCTCCATCTCTGGGAAACCAAACATTTTCTGAAGATGTAACATACTGTAATATCAGAAAAACTAGGATCATCAGAAGAGGAACACAGAAGGGCGTGAGGAGTTTCCTCCTAGATGGAGGACACTGAAGAAACAGATAAAGGGGACATTGGTTCTTGTGCTATGTCATCCCCTTGATCCTCCACATCCCACTCCTGTAAATAAGGGTCCTCCACATCAACGTCCAAGTTAATGGGATCAGGAGAAGTAGGAGAGGAGCTGGCAGTTCTAGAGACAGAAGCATCTAGAAGGCACAGAGAGTGACACAGAAGAGACACCCCCTTAAGAGGGAGGTGTGGACTTCTTGAGGTTCAGAATAGTATTGACCAAAGCTTGGACATCCACCATAGCAAGCTGAGGAGAAGTAGTAATCAGTGTAGTATGAACCGATTGTACAGGTACAATAGAAGAGATTAGATCTGGCAGAGGTACCAACTTAGCCGTTGATGAAGGGTGCACAAAAGTGCCCAAGACCGTCGATGGAAGAGTCGTTGATGAAGGGCTTAGAATGGTTTGACTAGCCCTAGTAGGAAGAGCCATTAACAAACTTGAAGGAGTCGTCAACGGACAATAATGAGAACCCTGTGACAGGGGTGGCAGCAGTGGAAGCTGCAGCTTAGGAATACCCAAAGAAGTTGTTGACGGAGGGGCAGTCAATGAGTGGGTAGAAGACATGCCAGAGATCATCGATGGAGTAGTAGATGACATGGCAACAGCCTCTGAAAGGGCTGCCAAAACTACTTTTGTATTAAGCAGTTCTTGCTCCCTAGAATGGGAGAAAGAAGGCAGGCTAGTAGTCGACGGAGGGGAGAAAGGAGTGGTATGTCTACTCTTGCTATAGTGTTTCTTAGTTTTCTTCTGAGTGTCAGCCTGCCTGTTTACTCTTGCTAGAGTGTTTCTTAGATTTCTCCTGACTGTCAGCTTGCACTTTCGATGAGCGGTCCCAAACGGAACAGTGGGACCCTCACGAGGAGGAGGATGAGGACTCCCTGGACTGCAAGCGATCTTCTTGTTCCAGGAGGGCAACTTTTTGCTCCATGAAGTACCTCAAAGTTGCTGGAGTCGTTGACACTTGGTGACCTTATTAAAACGCGGACACAGGACACAATCATGGGGATCATGTGCAGGACCCAAACACCTGACACAGACCTCATGTAGGTCTTCAGTCAAGATTTTCTGGCCACAAGAACACTTTTGTCACAGAAAATCCGAAGACGTCATGGGGAAAGGAATGCGATGAAACTGGGAACGCCATGAGGAAACAGTCAGTGAACTTTTTGTTGTCGACTGTAGTTAGACTCTGGGCAGAGAATGTGTAGCATGCAGGTCGTAGTTAGAAAAGAACTGAGAAGCATCTGGGATTGCCTCCTTTTATACTTACCAGGACACAACACGTGGTGTCATCGGGGGCGGTCCCAGGTCGACTACTGACAAATCATCTGGATGGAAATGATGCCTGTGGCTGGAACATTCCTATAAGTGTGACCTGCTGCAAGAGATTTCCTCAAGGAAGATTGTTAAATTTCAGTGTTGTGATCACTCTGACCAATAGGATTGTTACCTTAATATCTTCTTGATTTATTTTGCTGTACCAGGAAGATGAGCATTATCAAAAAGACCCATTTTCAGCCATGCCTGGATAATATTGCTGATAATGTCCTTATGGAAAATTATGAGATCCAAGACTGGGTTTCCCCTGTTTGCCCCACTCACCCATTGTCTGAGAATGCAGACCTGTGCTGCATCTACTAGCCTTTGACTCTCTTGGCTCTTGGCCTCTGATATATCCCAGTCAACATCTGGGAGACTGAAATCATTTTGAAGTTTAAGCTGACTCTGGCTCGCTGTCTTCCTGATTTTCCTTTCCAACAATAAATCAATTTCTGTGGCCTGATTTTGTGGTCTATAAACCAATCCTATTCTTTTACCCTTTTCTCTTTCCCCTGAAGCCATATTGACTCCACTTTCTCCTCTTCTGCAATGGACCTGTCTCCTATTACTCTTATGAAATCATTACAGTACACTGCCATTCCCCACCCTCTGTCTGTTGCATTTACTCTACCTTCCCAAACAGGGTATTACCTGAGACTGTTAGATCCCAACTATTGTTCTGATTTGCTCATGTTTCCGTTACTGCTACTATGTCCAATTTTTGGCAGCCATGATTGCCTGCAGTTCTTCCATTTTGTTACACAGACTCCCTGCATTCATTAACATACACTTCCATTCATACTCTCCTGGACATGCTAGATTTGGAATGGAGCTCCCTCGGTTCTCCTTTTTCCCCTTGCTATCATCATGTGTGTCTCCTCTGCCCTGTGTGTACTGGGGGAGAACCTACAAGGCTTTCAGTGTGTATGAGCATGTGTATTTTTTATTTATTTATGTACTGAGTTCTTGGATTGCACCCATGAGCGGTTGCTCATTTATGGGTTCCATGTCAGTTACAAGGACCAAGGTACATCAAAACAGTAGTACGTGTTTTAGACAGGGTAACAGTAAGATACAGTAGTACATTTTTAGACAGAGTTCCTATAATGAACACACCCAATTTAGGATAATAGGCAGCAAGTAATTTGCCTGAGTCAAAGTTAGGGCACCCTACTGGGTTGCATGAGAGGAAATGATAGTAGGAGGATAGTGGTAAGGGTGCTAGAGAGTGGGTAGGGAGTGGGAGGAGTATACAGAATGGGTGGGGTAGAGGTGGCAAAGGTTGTGAGGTAGGGTGGTGACCTGAAGTGCTAAGGATAGGTCACGTCAGATGAGTAGGTTAGATGTGAGATGAGAGTGCTAGGATGCCCTTGAGGCGCAGGAGGAGTGTTAGTGGAGGCAGCCGCAGCTGCTGGTTGAGATAATGTGCTGTCGTAGTTTGTACTCAAAAATACCAAGTTGCAGCACCGGAAATGTCAGGTGGTAAGACATTGGTCTAGTGAGGAGCATGGTAGCAGAATGCGTGTTGTGCCAAGGCAGTGTGGAGTCTAGGAATTTTGTAGGTCTGGGTGGTGGAGTTCCTTGTGAAATGGGAGCTTGAGTGCATGGTTAGGAGTTTCTGGACTCCTGTTGGTAGCAGATTGAAAGAGCACTTCTTGGCAAGGAGGCGAGATTGGTATCTCATTCTTTCCTTTAGTTGGAACCAACCGGCCTGTGAGTAGAGGTCACAGGGGTACGCGAATCTTGCAGCATCTGTGAGAAGGCGACGTGCCTTATTAAGTGCGATGGAAATACGTTGTAGGGCTGTGTCAGTTGCTGATCCATAGATAGCCAGTCCATAATCAATAAGGGAGACTAGGGAGCTGTTGATGGCCAGATTCAATGCCTCATAGGTTAAGCAATGCTTGTGTCGGTAAAGAATCCCTATTCTTGTATTGATAGCCTTTGCAGTGTTATCAATGTGTTGGACATAAGACAGAGTGGAGTCTATTGTGATACCCAAGTATCTGAAAAACTGGATGTGCTCCAGGGTGTCACCGTTTTCATTTCTGATTGCAAGGGGTAATGCTTTGAACTTATTCTGGGTGCTGGAGTACAACATTGTCTTTGTTTTTTTACAGTTCATGATTAATCTATGCTGCTTAAGCCATTTCTCTGAGGCTGAGAATCCCCTTTGGAGTTCTGCTGTTAGTTGTTCCAGATGGGAGTTTCTGGTGATGTTAACCGCATTCTCTGTGTGAAGGAGCATCCGGGTCAGACAGGAGATCAGCAGTTGGTTTAGGAAAAGACTAAATAGTAAGGGCCCCAGAATTGACCCCTGTGGGACCCTGGAGCAGACAGATCTGCTAACAGAGGTGGTGTCTCCCTGCCTGACCTTTTGCAATCAGTTGTGAAGGTAGCTGTTGAACCATGAAATGGATTCTGGAGAGAGCCCAGTAGCAGACAACTGATTCAGAAGGAGCTCATGGTACACCGTATCAAAAGCTTTTGATAGGTCAATAAATGTTGCTCCTACCAGAAGGCCTTGGTCTAGGGAGTGGTGGATGTAACCTGTGAATTCCAGTATTGCTGTGATGGTACTGTGACCTGGTCGAAAGCCATGTTGTTCAGGACAGAGGAGTCGGTACTGATTCAGATACTCAGCAAGCTGATCTGTTACAATCTGCTCTAGAGCTTTGGTGTGGGGGGGGGAGTATGGAGATAGGTCTGTAGTTGTTGTGTAGGGTCTGTTCACCTCCTTTGTGCACAGGGGTTACTGATGCTGATTTCCATTGCAAGGGGAACTTGGAGTGGTAGAGGGAGAGGTTCATAATCTTAGTGAGAGGGCCGAGGACTTCCTCCAGTGCCATGCTGATGAACTTAAGGTCCAGGGTATCTCTGCTGTATCTTTTTCTTTTTATTCATTTTTATTGCGTATTTAGGCACATATGTATCAATTACATATTTTATCATCTGCAGATTTAATTACAGTTTTTCAAAAGGCATAGGATAATCTCATTATCAAATCCAAAATACTCCTTTATCCCATCATCAGTAGTCCAAACAGTTCTTAAACAAGTTATTACATTACCCTCCATTCAAATCTCATATATAGTATTCCACTATGTCTCAATCCATGGAATCCCTCACACCTTCCAATCCCCCTCTCTCTCCCACTGGTCTTTCCCCATTATTCATTACCATCACCCATGGAGTCCACCGAGTCACAAATCTTTGCATCCTCAAGTTAATTTTGTGCGTGATTTCCTTCATGTCTTGGATTTCTCCAAGAATGGTTAGCCAATCTTGGTAAGACGGAGAATATAGTGAAAGCCATTGTTTTGTTATGGCCTTGTGGGCTGCCGTTAATAAGATATTCCACAGATAGGCCCCGTCCTTGTCTCTAACCCCTCCTGGTTTTATTCCTAATAAAAGGTTCTTGGGACCCAAATTGAGACCAGTGTGGAAAACTTGATCTATCCCTCTGATAACCTCTGCCCAAAATTTGACCAAACCAGGACATGACCAAAAAATATGTAAATAATCTGCCCTGGCCCCCCCACATCCCCTCCAGCATTCCTCCGAACAGTTTTTGTCCCATTTGTTCTTAATAACTGGTGTAATAAAGAACCTGAGCCTGACTTTCCACTCAAACTCTCTCCACCTTGGAGAATATGTAGTTCTAGAGGCCTGGGCAAAGACGGATTTCCATTTCCCTTCGGTTAATTTCTCCCTCAGTTCCAGCTCCCATCTCTTTTGAGCCTGTATAATCCTACCTCCTTTCGCCTATCTCTCAAAGCCCCATATATAGCTGACACCTGCTCTTTGGGTTTCAATGAGCCTATTATTGCATCCATTATATCCTTCAAACCACCCACGGGATGAATCTGAGCAAACTGTGTTTGTAGGGTCTGTATATGTGCTCTCACTTGCAGATATCGAAAATAATCTACCTGTTTTAGGGAAAATCTTTCTTTGATCTGGCTAAACTCCAGGATTGCGTTCCCATCCAAGAACTGACTCAAAGAATACAGTGCAAGTCTGCCCCATCTCTTAAAAGTAAGGTCTTGTGTGGTCGGTAAAAACCCTGAGTCCCAAGCTATCCATCTGAATGGCCAAATATCTCCTTGGAGTTTGTGTTTACTCCACAAGCATTGTAGGGCTGTCACGGTATTTCTCACGGCCCACATTAATTCTCTTCCCTCTCTGTCTGTTGTTCTCAGAACTGTTATCCTAGCTTCCAGAGGGGTCCCCTCAGTCAGAGTTAGCTCTATGGATTTCCATCAAGCTATGTATTCTTTGGTGGACCACAGAAGAGCACATCATAACTGTGTGGCTAAATAGTAATCCTCTAGATTCGGGAGGTTCCTTCCCCCATATTGTTTACTGCTATGCATTATTTCACTCTTAATTCGGGGCCTCCTGTTGTTCCAAATGAATCTTGTAATCCATCTTTGCCAAATTTGGAATTGGTTCTTGTGTATTTTCACAGGGAGACACTGGAAAAGATAAAGATATCTGGGCAGTACATTCATGGTGACAAAGTGAATCCTGGAGTACATGGGCAAGTTCAACAATTCCCACCTTTTAATATCTTGTCTGATCTGAGTCGAGAGTGAGTGAAAATTGGCCGGGTAAAGCATTGCAGGATTCCTGGTAATTTGGATCCGCAAATATTTCATTTTGCACCTATTCCAATTTAGGGGTAATAACTGGACTATCTCCGGGCTAGGATTATAAAAGAATTTTAAAACCTCAGTCTTGTGCTTATTAAGTGAGTATCCAAACAGTTGCCCAAATTCCTCTATGATCTTCCAAATTTTGGGGATGGATGTTTCCAGTTTCATCAGGTATAACAGGACATCGTCCGCATACAGGGAGATTTTGTAAACTTCCCCCCCATTATTACACCCTCCACCTCCTTCTCCTCCCTAACAGCTTGGGCCAGAGGTTCTATGTATATAGCAAAGAGGAGTGGTGACAATGGGCAACCCTGGCTGGTGCCCCTGCCCAGATTGAATCTCTGGGAGATACCCCCGTTTACCCTCACAAACACCTGTGGGGAGGTGTATAGGGCTTTAATCACTTCCAAGAATAATGGTGGGAAGCCCATTCTCTGGAATACGAGCAATAGGAAACTCCAAGTCACCCTGTCGAATGATTTTTCAGCATCCAAACTCATGACACAGGTGGGGAGATGTCTTTTGTTTATGATATCTATTAGGTCTATGGTCCGATGAACACCCTCCGGGGCCTGTCTGCCCTCCATGAATCCCGTCTGGTCATGGTGTAATAGGCTTGTGAGAACTGGTTTGAGTCTAGAGGTTATTATGGCCGTAAAAATTTTATAATCCACGTTGAGAAGGGATATTGGCCTATATGACCCGCACTCTTTTGGGTCCTTCCCTTCTTTTGGGATCACAGGTATGGTAGTATAATTCCACGAGGAGGGAACTGCCCTTCCCTCCCGCCACACCTAGTTGTACGTATCTTTTAGGAGAGGAGCCATCTCACCCACAAAGGTTTTATATAATTCACTGCTAAATCCATCCAGCCCCGGACATTTACCCACCTTCAGGGCCCCCACTGTATGAAGTATCTCCTGATGGGATATTGGTAGTCCCAAGGACTGCCTCTGAGTTTCCGTGAGCTGTGGCAACCCTAAAGAAGCCAAAAATCTTCGGGTCTTCTGTTGGTGTGAGTTCTGTTGTGGATGATATAATTGTTTATAAAGGAGATCAAGGCTTCTGATATTTGCTCCCATTTGTGCATGATCTGTCCCATGGCCAGGTGCCTAAGGGCCACAACCTGAGCTCGGGACGCTTGTTGTCTTAGTTGATAGGCCAGTGCCCGCATAGCTCTCAGGCCTCCCTCGTAGTAGAACTGTTTTGTATAAAATAGGGCTTTCTCTGTCTCGTTTGCTTGAATTTTTTGGAGTCTGGATCTAATTTCTTTTATTTCCTTCTCTACACTTCTATTGAATTTTAGTTTTTGCTGACTTTCTATGATTCTAAGCTGGTTTGTCAGATTATCCACTTGTTTGCCCCTTTCTTTTTTCCTGTAGGAGACTATTGAAATAAGCTTACCTCTTATCATAGTCTTGATAGTATCCCACAAAATTTGAGGGGTAGTGTCTGGATCTCCACTAGTTTGGATTGTGCGCCTAATTACCTCTCTAACTTCCTTCTTCATCTCCTCATCTCTTAGGAGGGTAGCATTCAGCATCCATTGCGTGGGTTTTCGGGGGAGTTGTAAATCTACCTCCACATAGATGGGTTGGTGGTCTGACAGAGATTCCGTACCCACCCACATGGATTCGAACAGCTGAATATCCCTATTATAAGTGAAGAACACATCCAACCTTGAGTAAATCTTGTATCTTGAGGAATAAAATGTGAAGTCTTTTGCTGTTGGATATTTCTTCCACCAGACATCTACTAAACCAGTGTCCCCCAAGAGTTTTCTGAATGTCTTTGTGATTCTGTTATTGGGAGCCCTAATGTTCGGGGTGGTGTCAAGAGTCCTGTTCAGGATTATGTGCCAATCACCTCCCATGATGACCACCCCCTTCAACTTCTCTGCCAAGGTGCTGAACAGGTTCGCAAAGAAAGAAATGGGTGAGCCCAGGGGAGCATAAACATTTAATAGTGTAACCCACATCTCCTGGATCCTTCCCACCACTAATGCGTATCGCGCACCCTCGTCCATCACCACCTCCTCTTCTTCAAAGGGTAATGAGGCAGATAGGAGAATTGCCACTCTCCTCTTTTTCCCTGTTACCAGAGAGGTGTGAAAGATTTTAGGGAAGCCCCTATTTTTCAGTTTAAGGGCTTCATTTGGGGATAGGTGGGTTTCCTGTATAACGTTTATCTCACATTTTTTTTTAAATCTTTTGGAGCTGTTTTCTTTTGATCGGATGGTTAATACCATTCACGTTGTAGGAGAGTATTTTAGATTTAACCTGACTCATTTTGAGTCACCAAAAAAGTCATATGGTAGATAAATCCTACTCGGAGCTCCCTTCTTAATCTACTCATCATTTCCTTTTCCTTTTTACTTGCTAGTTGCCACCAACTAGCCCCCTTTATCTCATTCATAACCTGCTGATGAATAATATGCTTAATGTGCCCAACTTTGTGCTTACAATTCAAAAAAACTTTGCTGGTTCTCATCTCTTGCCCAGTTTCAACATGACAAAAACCTATTGCAATATGTTCCCACTAGGTGGGAGTATTACCAAATTTCTAATACCTAACTGAACATTATTTAATAGTAAAACCTGTATATATTGAACTATAGGACTAAAATTATGAGTACCCTGCATAGATTTCATACAGATCTCCTCCTCTGTGACCTCATCACTGTAGGTTAGTATTCTCCAATGGAGGTGATTCGGAGGAGTATGCATTAATTTTTCTAGACTTCCCAGGTCAGTCCACTTTCCAGCCTGTGGACTGGTTTGTGTTTCTTTGGTGACACTGTGCCCCATAAGATGGTATGGGCTACGCCTCATTTGAGAATTAAGTGCGGGTCTCAGCCCCATTCTCAAAGGCTGAACAAACGCCAGCAGCAGCAATGCCCAAATGACAAACATTTAAATTCAGATCCCCTTCCCCTTCCCAGCCCCCTACCCAAAGTTATCATCAAGGGAGTAATCCCTTCATGCTTCCCTCTGACAATTAGACATTCCCTACTTCACTTCTGGGAGAGTATAAGAAACCCTCCTTCCCAACCTGCTTATCATGCTATTTCGTCTACCACAATTCATATTGCATATCTTCAGTATATGTATAATTGCTCCCCCTTCACATTTCCCCATCATTTCAGACATTTCTTCCTCCGTTCCTGAAGAGACTTAATATTGCCCCTTGTCTACCATTCATAATAACACTTTATGTACCAAGTCCCCTCCCCGTTCCCTCCTTCCCCCTCCAGCAAAGCGAGTGTCACAGCTCTCCTAGTGAGAAAGGATAAATCATGCCCCCTCAATTTTAGCAGGAATAATGGATGTGATGTGAAAAGAGATCATATTCCCCAGTCTTTTGTCCAAGAAACCATCCATTCTCCAGCGTTTGTCTCCCCCCTCCCCAAAAGGGCAACAGGCCTCCAGCCCGTAAAACACTGAACCACAGTACCTTATCGAGTATCCTATCGAGTAAACCCATCAGTACTTCCACTTCAAAGGATGCCCATGCATTTTTCAACCATACCCGTGTTTCTTCAGGCTGCATCCAACCTTGAATGTGTCACTGATTCTTCCACTTCTTCCATCTCCTGCTCAGCCTGCGGAGCGTTGCCAGACTGCTGCAGTGAGGGAGCACAGGGACGCAGTAGCGCTGTGATGTCCGCCTTCAACGTGGTAGGGGTTGACTGGAAGTGATGCCAGTTATGGGAAGACCCTTTACATGCCACTGACCAGGCGGATTTTCTCAGCTCTCTCTCCAGGCGCTCTTTCTCCAACCCTGGAACTGGAATGCCCTGATCCTCCAAGAATCTGGAAGCCACCAACAGATCCTCGAATATCTTTGTGCCTTGTTGAGTTTCAACTCTCAGCCAGGCAGGAAAGAGCAGTCGAGCCTTAAAATTTTTGGCCCTGAGCTGCTTCAGTATGGGCCACATCACCCTCCTCACTTCTTGGACTCCCAACGTGTAGTCGTTATCCAGAGACATTCTGTGTGAGCCAAACATCACCGTTCCCACCCTCCAGGCTCTCCTCAGGAGCTCTTCCTTTGCAGTGTAGCTAGACATTTTGATTACAAAGGATCTTGGGTGTGTATCAGGGCCCGTGGGTTGCTGAGCCAATGCACGATGTGCCTGATCCATCGAAAGATCCATATCGTCAGGCAATTTCAGTGCTTCTCAGAGGACCTTCTGTAGAAAAGCACTCGGGTCAGAGGCTCCTTTTTCAGCACCCTCGGGGATATCATATATGCGGAGATTCTGACGTCTGCTCCTACCTTCCAGATCGTCAAGTTTATCCCACAGTTCTCTCTTTGGCCAACAAGAATAAAAGTAGACGATTGTGGTGGTCTGATTGTTCGACGCTGGTAAGTCCCATCTCAAGTTTGTCCGTTCGATGTTCAATTCTTCCGATATCCTCCTGAAGCTCCGTGAGAGTGGTGTCTATTTTAGACACCATTTGAGCTGTTTGAATGATAGAAGAAGCTAAATTGCTGTAATCTTCCTCTTGCTCAGTGTCCAGTGCCATGTTGGGTTCGTCTTCCACAGGCTCATTAGAATGAGTTGATTTATCTCCCTGTAGCAACATCTGTAGCTTTTGTGCTGGGCTTTGGGGGTTCCTTGCCAAAATTGCTCTAGATCTAGTTGTCTTAGCAGGTGAATGCATTCTTATAAATTGGTGGATGTCTATCGATTGTTTGTTGGGCTGAGAGGAGCTCTGAATTAGGCTGCCATATAGAAGCTGACATCACCAGAAGTCCCTCTCCGCTGTGTCTTGATTTTCCCAGAGCTCGCACGAGGTGCTTCCTTACTTCAAATTCAGAAATTACCTTGAAATGGAAGAGTGGTCTGTTGGAGGGTGGTTGCTGGACTGTTTTAGGGTCAGCTGAGATTAAGGGATTAAAGAAGTCTGCTGGTAGTACACTGCTGAGGTCCTTGAATGCATCACTAAGTGTGTTAGCAATTCGCTGTTTGTTCAAGGATAGTGCACCGTCAGCCATGAGCATTGATGGGGCATTTTTGGTTCTTTGCCAGTTATGTCATTGAGATTATCCTAGAATGACTTGCTGTTGTTCCAGGAGCTGGAGAGGGCTTCCTTGTAGAATGTGCTTTTGGTGTGTCAGATGGCTTTTGTGCACTTATTTCGGGCTTGTTTGTACCTTTGGATGTTAGTGGTGGTACCATGTGCTCGCGCAATCTGCCAGAGGAGATCTCTGGCATTGAGCTGCTCCAGTAGATCTGGAGTGATCCAGGGATTGCAATACCCTTTTATTTTCCTTGTCTTTACCAGGACATGCTTGTCACAGACGGTGTTGAATATGTTTATGAACTGGTCAAGAGTTGTGTCTACACTGTTGGCCTCATCGAGGTCAGTCCAGTTGATGCCCTGAAGCTCTGCTTTTAGTAGTGCAAGGTGACCTTTTAGTAAAACATGGTTTGTAATCATTCTGGGAGGTGGTTTGCAGTAGTTGTAGGACCAAGTACAGGTGACGGGAGAATGGTCACTGGGAGAACAGCAGTATTGGTGATGTGGGCAGGTCGATTGGTGAAAATCCAGGCCAGGAGGGTGCTGGTCCCAGTTTTGTAGTTAACTCTGGTTGCTGTCTCGACCATTTGAGAGAAGTGGACTGCAGATAAGGCATCCTTGATTGAGGCAGCAGAGGGGGAGAGCCAGCTGATATTGAAATCTCCCAGCATCACGATTTCTGTGTTTAGGCTCAGGGTGCCCAAATGGTCCTTCAGGTCACTGGTGCCAGCCATGGTTAGTTTAGTTGGGATGTATACAGAGAGAACCATCAGTGTCCAGTTATGGGGTCTCTGCAGAAGTTTTACAGTCAGAACTTGACTGTTGTCAGCACTGGTGGGTGCGGGAAGTATGTAACCTTGAAGGGGATCCCTAATGTATAGGACACAGCCCCCACCTCTTTTTGAGAGTCAGTCCTGTCTGAACAGGGTGTATCCAGGCAGTGTGATAGCAGAGTCTGTACCTTGGGATAGAGCCAAGACTCTATTATAGCGAGTACGTCTGGGTTATGCCGACTGATCCATACTTTCAAGCTGTCCATCTTTGGGAGTAAACTGCAGATATTTATGGAGGCAAGAGTGACTCACGCTGTGTTGTGGGACTGGTTTACACTGTGTGGTGGTGGGCCTGGGTTCAGGTGCAGATTTTCTGAGAGCAGGAGAAGGAGCAGCACCAGGCAGGTGAGATGGTTTAATAAGAGTTTGTTATTCTGGCCCCTTTTTCTCTTGCTGGATACTGACACTTTCATGGTGCTAAAGTGCATCGTAAAACCTGGGAAAAGGCCACTGGGGAGAAGTCCTTTAGCTGGGGATTTTGGGTCCATGGTATATAATCCCAGTGCATGGTGAAGGCACATTTACTACATGATGTGATGGTGCCATTTACGTTTAGCACTGTTGTCTCAAAGTTGGGCTGTGCGTATTGCGTTAACAGTCTGCCGGAGGGGCCTGCGAGTGATATTAAAGCGAGTAGAAAGATGCCCACTGCAGTCCCAAGTGTCAAGTGGGACATAGTTTCCAGGGCTGTGGAGTCAGAATGGGTTAGTTCAGGGCAGAGTATAAACCAGGAAATGGGGATGCACTCATCTGTGAGCCTGTAGTGCACCTATAAGGAGCGGCCTGCTCTGAACTTGACACAGCAAACAAAATGCAGAGCACTCAATGCGGAAAAAGATCTTAGTCAGACAAGAAATGTCAAAATTGAAAATGGCTTTATTCTGCGGCACCATGTGCAAGAGTAGGGTGCAGCAAGTATGAGCATATTTCCTTGTAAACTAGCACTGCCCTCCCCCTCTTCTAGTTCAAAAACTGGTTGATAGCCACATCCAGTTTCCTTTTTTTTTTTAAATTTAGCATGCTTTTCACTCCTTTCACCCAGGCATTTTCTGCTTTTCCTCTTGCCCCTTTAATACATGACCCAGACCCTATGAGTACATGCATTCTTGTTAGTGCATGATGACATGCGCACAGGCAGTCGGTGTGTCCCCTCCCATCCTACCACAGCTCCAACTCACACCACTGCCTGTGGCCACTCGGGAGAGGGTAGCACAGTGGAGACTGGCAGCCCTTCCTCCCTCCCCAAGGATGAGCGCATCCTCTGGGATGCTTGAGGCTTCTACCCCGGCCAGCCCTCTGATGACTCAGGCTTGTTCCTGAAACCAGGGTGCCAGCGTCACAAGCAGTAGCACTTCTGCTATGCTGAAGGGCTGGCAGAGTCACATCCAGTGTCTGCCATAATGCACTGGTTTTGTCTTTACTTGATGAAGGCCATCCATAGTGAACACTTATGAATCTCACAGGAGCTATGCCTCATGTCGTGTTCGGTGAACACCACATGGAACGGTGGGCAAAAGCTGGTAGCATTCTCAATGCACTAAACATAGAGAAGACAGAAGCAGATAAACTGCAGATTTCAGTTTACTGATTACAGAGCAGCCACCTGAGGATCCCTTCCCTAGGCAGTGTCAGAAACCAATCTCCCAACCCCTCTGACTATAGAGACTTTCACTACCAGAATGTACCTCCCTTTCCTCCAAGTTATAGCCCTTCCCCCCACTTAGCTCATCAGCTACTGATGCAGCCATAAAGAACAAAAGGCTGGGTGAGCCCTGTGTTCGAACAGGGTGCCAGTAAAATAACAATTCCCTGGCAAAACAGGAAACAAGCATTTCTGTTCTTTTGTGTAAAGTGCATATTTACTCTGCAAAGTGCATACAAATTGCAGCTGACTGAACCTGACAAGCCCAGCGCTTCGAGACAATGAACCTCTTACTCAAAGGGCTCGTTCGCATCTTGTAGTCCTCCCTTTTAAAGAAGAATGAGCTGAACTTATAGTCTTTTTTTTCCCAGTAGAAGCTGTTTTGTATATACCGGTTTAAATTCTGTTACTGTTCCATTACATAGGACTTTTTAATAACCTCAGTGGGTGCGTCTGCTTTACAATCTGGTGGTAAGTACCATTTTAAAACTGTATGATGCAGTTTATGTCCCAAACAACCACCGAGTTCTGTAGTAGAACCTGGATGCATTGCAGTAACGATAGTAGAGCAGAACAGAGACATAAACTACCTCATGCAATTCTAAAGTGGTTCTTAACCAGTAGCATGTAAATCAGAAACATCCACTACTGAAGTTAGGCCTTATCTCTCCAAGGCCCTGAATGGAACCAGCACCCTGAATGACCCAATTGATGTCAAACTCCTCCACCTGGCCCTGGATGCCCTGCTTGCCCTGCTCACTGGTCTCCTGAACTGCTCCCTCTGCCCAGGGCAGTTCCCAATGTCCTGGAAGAATGCGGTCATCACACCCATCCACAAAGGAGGTGACCTCTCTAATGTCTGGAAACTACCAACCAATTTCCATCCTTCCCCTGCTGTCTAAAGCACTGGAAAGAATCGTGGCTGACCAGCTGACAGAATATCTAGGAACCCACAGCCTCCTCTGCAAAGAGCAGCAGGGGCCACGGCTCTTCTTGAGTTTTTGAATCACCTACACTCTGCTCTCAATGATGGCCACATCGCGGGGGCTGTGTTCATAGACCTATCCAAGGCCTTTGACATGGTCAGTCACCCACTCCTGCTAAAATCCCTCCACCACCTTGCGTTCTCCCAAGGACCTCTGAATTGGTTTGCCAACTACCTGACAGACAGGGCTCAGTGTGTACGACTAAACAATTCAGTCTCTTGCCTGCACCCCATCCGCTCCAGGGTTCCTAAGGGGTCCATCTTAGGTCCCCTGCTATTTAACTATTCATAAATGGAGTCCCCACCGCGTGCACCAAGAAACTTCTACTATACGCAGATGATGCTGTCATCTGTGCCTTCCACACCAGCCCCGCTGAACTGCAGGCTGCCCTGCAAAATGCATTCACTCAAGTGGAACACTGGTTCACTGAACATAGGCTAATCTTGAACCTAAAAAAAACAAAGACCCTCCTATTTGCTCATCACCAGAGTAAGCTTAGAAATACTCAGCTGCAGATCCAATCAAAGTCACTTTACAACCTGGAGCAGGTCACATCTTACAAATACCTAGGAGTTATCTTTGACACTGCCCTCACATTCCACGGACACATCAATACCCTCACCTCTGCTACCAATACACGTATTGGCCTACTTTATCACCACAAGGATTGTCTTCCACCAGAAGCCCTCAGAGTAGCCCTCACCTCCTCTGTCATGTCCCTTATTGACTATGGGCTGCCTGTCTATGCCGCTGCTGATGCCACAGCCATCAGTAAAATAAAAGTGGTCATTAACAAAGCCTGCAGGCTCTTAACTGCTGCAGACCACACAACTCACATGTGCATGCTCTATTCCCTTGCCCAGATACGTAACTTTGACGAGAGGGTCCAATACCAGGCCTGTCTCATAGCCAAAAAATCACTCCTTGGTCTGACCCCACCAGGGCTAACTGCCTCCCTAACCCTAGCCACCCCTACTGTTAGCACGCGTGGCTCGGCTAAGGCTATTCTGGCTATTCCCAGTCAGGACCACATTGGCGCAGAGGTCATTTATTGTCAATGCTGCCACCTGTTATAATTCTCTTCCTTCTGAGATAACTGGACTTGCTACACTTGGACCCTACAAAGCAGCCCTAAAAACACACCTCCTTGCTGCCTGCACCTACACCTGCCCAATATAGGCTCACATCACTTGTCCTTGGTGGCCTCCATAAAACCCAACCCACTTCATTACCTGGCTGTTCACCTCAGCCAAGACCACACACTTTGACAAGGTCTCCTCAGACGGCTCTGCATCCCACTGTGCCCTGGCCACCTATTCTTTTCCGCTTAGTTTTCCATGTTTCTGTACCTGCACTGTTCTCAGCTATCACTCTGTATAGTATCTGCAATGACATTAGCTACTGCCTTGTATAGTATATGCACTGTGCTAGCTACCACCTTGTATAGGTCCTCACACTCCTGCACCTGTAGTGGTGTTTAGCTACTAAATTGTATAGATCCCGCTATTTTTCAGACACACAACGCAATGTCTTGTATATAATTGATCCCTGTGTTTAGCTCTGTAACAGTCCTATGTATGATATGTACGCTGCTGATTGTTTCCGTTGTCTATGTATGTTTAATTTGTTGCTTTGATGAGCAGCCTTTAGAAATAAGTCCCTGACTCAAAGGTCTGTAATCCGATCTACTCAATAAATAAATAAAAAAACCTGTATAGCTAGAGCAATAACAGAATTTGAACCAGTGTTTAAAAAACAGCTTCTACTCAGAAAAATGACTTCTAGATTCAGCACAGTTCTCCATTAGGACAGCCAGTTATAATGTTTCAAGACGTTCAAGGGAATGAAAGATAATTTATCATTAAGTAAGTTTCATTCTGAGTGTTGCAGTGTCTGGGCTTTTAGCCACCATGATATAAATTTCATCAGAACTAGAAAATGTAAAGTTGACTCATTACTTCCAATAGCTTTGTATGAAGTCCGAACTATCCATTGTTTACCTGACACAAAATGGCCGCCCAGGTAATAATGAGTTGAGTGATATATTGATGTGCGGTGGTATTAATGGAGTAGAGGGCCGCCAAAGTGGGAGGGCTAAAATGACTGTGGTTTGGGAGCCAAATCCCACCTGTTCTGCCATATAATACCATACTAAACAAAAAAGTAACATCACATGCAGTGTTTTAAGTAACAAAAATACCAATGAGTGCAAGGTATTTAACAAATCCAATTCAGTTTAGAAACAGAAATAATAAGGGGCTATATTTTAGAGTAAAATCATTCTTTTTTAACTTACTATTTATACCCCCTACACACCAGCTCTCCATGACTCAGGACCACCAGGCACCTCCTGATCCCCCTGACCTCCCAGCCATGGCCATCTACCTCCACAGAGCCTTGGGTTCACTCCCAGGCAGGATCAGGGTGGTGGGGTACCCTCAGACATATAGTTGTGTCAGGCAGGGTTCACAACAGCGAGGTGGGGGACCCAGGTGTTCTGAAGTCATCTTCATTGCAGAGGCTGGGCCCGTGGTATTTTTTCCCATGTTGTGGTCCCCGGGGACAACAGGTGCAGGACTTCAAGGCATGCATGTGCACACTGTGCGAGCACCTGCATGCCAGCATCAGCAATGTAATAGAGGTGGGCAAGCCAGGATTTTTTCACCAAGAGCCAAGCCAGAGTCAAGCCCATGGGTCTGGGTTGACTCTATCAGCCAAAACATGAGCCAAGCCCTGGCTACTGCAGGCTGTTTTCTACATAGGAGTTCAATGTTTCACACACTACACTAACTGCTCAGGCTGACAAAAATGCTTACCTTGACCATGACTGGCACAGCTTGATCTTGGCTCTCAATTACTTATAGAGATCAAGCCGAGCTGAGCCAAGCACTAAGCTTGAGCCAGGCTTGAGCCTCCTCTGGCTTGCCCAGCTCTACAATGTACCCCATCTACCATATCCGTCTCCAGCCGCACTGCGACCTTTGGTCACCCAGGTGGCAGTATTGCAGAGGAGAATGGAACCTTCCCTCCCTCCCAGGAGGAGGAGGAGAGCATCATGTGGGATGCTCAATCCTCCTCTCCACCCCCCCAGCCAGCCTCCAGTGACCCAGACTCATTCCCAAACCCAGGTCACTGGCATCACAAGCAGTAGCGCTACCGCTGCACCAATGGGCTGGCTAGGAAAAATCTTCCTTCACTAGATATAATGGCATAGTGCCACCCCTGTCATGGAACTGCACCAACATGGATTTACTCACTAATGGAGCTACTAGCAAGGAAAAGGAAAGGGATTAAATACCCATGTAACTAGGTAGGCAAAGATGGTGATGATACTAAAGGTGGAGCATAATAAGTGAAAAACTGAACATGGGCGGCCCAGTGGCATGCAGGGCTGAGGCATTATGCCTTACCTCCTGCCATGCCAGCGACCCGTGTTCGTGGTGTGAGTGGGTCACTGGGGGTTGGCTGGGGTGGGAGAGGATCAAACGTCCAGAGGACAGCTCTCCTCTCCCAAGGAGGGAGGGACATGGAGGCTGGTGTACCTCTGACACCTAGTGGCGGTTGGGTGTTGGAGCGCCGGGTCCTGTACGTAAAGGATGGGGCCGGAGTAGTCGGCTGGCTGGCCTGCTGTGGGCAGAAGCACGCATAGCTCGCCATTGCCGATGTCAAATACTCCACCGGGGAGGGTCAGAGGGAGAAAAGCCGGAGGAGAAAATTTCCGCTGGTTGATGAATACTTACTTCTACAGGCGCCGCCCCGTGAATGCAAGGCTCCCAAACTGGATCCGTGTCGGCAGGTTGAGGGATCTCTGCCACCCCACCATGGGGGGTATGCCATGGAGGATGACAGTAAGTGCACTGAGAGTGGAAAGTACGGGGCTGAGGGGTCGGCATGATGGAGGGCCACCCAGGAGGGAGATAAAGGAAGTATGAAAAAAAAGTGAACATGGGAGAACAGATAATAAAATCCAAAGTGATATCCTTGGTCTGGCGGCATGGGATGTTGAGCACGAAGCATTCGTTTGAGCTGTGCTAGATTACTTTTTACATGGCCTCCTAGGCTCCCTTTCAATCCAAGTCTTTCTCCCCCCACCCTTTCCCCTCCTCCAACCCCCTTTTTTCCTTCCAATTGTCCTCCATCTTTCTCTTAGGTATTTGACCCAGTTTCTCCATTGTTATACAAACTAGTTGATACACAGCTGATCATGCATACATTTCTTGCTATTTTGTTTCTTTTTGTCTCCATCTTTCACTTTGGAGTTTATTAACTGTTCTCACATGTTCACTTTTTACTTATAGTGCTCCACCATTAGTAATCACCATCTTTGCCTGCCTTGCTGCATGGGTTTTCAGTCCTTTTCTTTTTCCTTACTGGTAGCTCCAATAGCGAGTAGCTCCAAGTTGGTGTAGCGCCATGACAGGTGAGGCACTGTGCCATCACATCTAGTGAAGGAAGATTTTACTTAAAATATAGCCCCTTATTCTTTGAATTTCTAAACTGAATTGGCTTGGTTAAATACTAAAACCCTGCATATGATGTCACTTTTTGTTTAGCATGGTATTACATGGCAGACTTGGTAGGGTTTGCCTTGCACACCACATTAATTTTAGACCTCTTGCTTTGGTGGCCTTTTACTCCCCTAATACTGGCCACATGTAAATTTTTCACATAATCAATTTTAATTTTTCTAGTTCTGGTGGAATTAATATCATGCAGCATTGTGGCAAAAAGTCAAGCAGTGGAACATTCGAAATGAAATTATTAATAAATTATCTTTCATTTCCTTGAATTTCTTTAGATTTCATAACTGGCTGCCATAAAAGGGGAGGGGGGGGGCTACAGAACCATGGACACCTCCCCTGCCTGGAAGTGCCAGAGCTTATCAGTTCAGTCAGCTGCAATGCACTTTAGACAAGACTACAGGAGTGCTTTCTTCCTCTTTTGCCACTGATGCAGCCATGTCGGCTGGGATTCTAGCTGCTGCTTCCTCAGTGAAGTTGGTAGCCAGAACCAGTTCTGCCAATGGATTAAACTGAGTCTACGTCATCACCCAACATACCCATTTCACCCCTGCTTATGAAATGTGAGTGTGTGGTGGAGCGGATTTGGCAGACCTAGAGCCCATTTAGACCATAATTTATTATGCTGCTGTGTACCATAATAATTATTGCACTGCATGCTATTTATTGAGTACCTTTGGCTTACTGTGTATGCTGTTTACTTGTTTGTTTGTTTTTGCTTTAATTGTAAGTTTTTTTTCACATTTCTCCTTTCCCCTTGTACCTTCCCCAGAATATCTCTGGAAACTAGCTGTTTCACAGGTCAGTAGGCCTTTCTAGTTAAACCTTACCCATAAAAGACCATAGTAAACATTACATTTCAGTCTAAGAAAGCAAAAGTCTGATCTGTAAATTATTTAAATGATCATTTAGAAGGACATACAACAACCATGGGATGGCATTATGATCACTCACCAAAAGCTGAGTTTGTTTAAACTAAGTTATTACAAAATGCAAAGTGGCAACATTCTTGGTTAAACTATGTTATTAAAAAATGCAAAATGGCAATATTTTCTAGTTTTGGTATAAAAAGTTTCCCCTTTCATTGTTCTTAATAGGTCCCAGGAGCAGCAAACCATTTCCAGATGGAGTAGATGGATGTCCCAGCAGCTGATGGAAAAATACACAAAAAGAGTCAAATAAAACCATCTCCAATCCACAGTCACACCTTGACTGCAGCAGTTGTCCACTCAGATACTGGCTAAGCTTTTCCTTCCAGCGCAGCAGATAACTCCTGGATCTCCCCTCCTTTACCCATGTGGCTATTATCCAGTATATAACTCTTGTATCTCCTTTGCTGATGTGGCTCTCTCCTGACAAGTAACTCACCAAGCACCTCTCCTTTGTCGATGTGGCTGGTATCTTGCAGATAATTCCGGGATCTCCTTTCTTTTGTCAGTGTGGTTGACATACAACTGATAGCTCCCCTACCTTCTCAGCTGATGTGCCTCTACACTGACAGAGAATTCCTAGAGCTTCTCTCTACTACTCTTGTGGCTCTTAACTGACAAATACTCTTGTGTCTCCTCTCCATTACTGGTGTTGCTTTTATGTAGCAGATATTGCCTTGGTCTCATTTTTGTTACCAATGTGCCTCTCACTGGAAAAATAACCCCCAGATCTCCTCTCCTCTCCTTTACCTATGTGGCTTTCACACTACTGATATCCCATGGATCTCCTCTCCTTTACCTAAGTGGCTCTCATACAGCAGATAACCCCCGGATCTCCTCTTCTTTACCCACGTGGCTTTCACACAACTGATCACCCCTGGAGCTCCTTGCCTTTACCTACGTGGCTCTCACGCAGCAGATAACCCCTGGATCTCCTCTACCTACCTGGCTATCACATAGCAGATAACTCCTGGATCTCCACTCCATTTTCCTGTCACTCTCACACAACTGGTAACCTTTGGATCTCCTCTCCTGTGCCTGCTGGGCTCTCACAGAGCAATTAACGGATGGATCTCCTCTCTTACTTGTAGAGGTCTCCCACAACATATAACTCTTCTTTTACCTGCACTGGTGTCATCTGACCAAGCACTCCTGGATCTTCTTGCTTTCACCTGTGAACAAACCTGCAGGCCCAGCTTGTCAGATAACTCCTAGATCTCCTCTACTTTGCTGTTGTTGTGCTTGCCTAACTGTTAACTCCTGGATCTCCTCTCTTTACCAAAATGGCTCTCACCAGACAGGTAACTCATCCACTTTTGTTGTCAAAACAGTATCCTTCTTTCCTTAAAGAAGAACTACCTAATGTCAAAAACTATGCTTATGTAAAAAGACATACTGTATGTGAAACAGATGATTGCCCAATAATATTTAAATACAAAGGTAACAGTCTTAAAAACAATGCCAGTGAGTTTCTTTCTTTGTTTTCTTTCCTTCTGTTTCTAGCACCTTGGACCTGACCAAGGATTCTCCATCTAGGTCCCTAAATTTCCCTTTCATACCATTGGAACCCCCTGGGGACTTACACTTCCTTCTTGCTTTTGCTCTCTCCTAACTCTGGTCATCAAACCAGTAACTTGTAGCAAGGCTCCACCCAGTGGACCTTAGAGGGAGACCAGGCCTCCTAGGACATACTTCACTCAAGTGAATGGGAGACCAGAGGACTAAGTCAGTGAGGGGAGAAGGGCAAAGCAACCCTGGTGGGCATAATGGGATGAGGGGGTCTTCATTTGTCCCAAGTCTATCTGTCATTATTCTGTCTTGTAACCCCACCCCTTATCCTTCCCACAGGGTGTAATCCTGTGGATCCACCTGGTACTATGCCTGTCTGGGACATTTGAAGTGTGGGTAAGATGACACCAGTCCTTCAGGACTCCCCTGCTGACTCTGCTCTAAGCCCGTCACCTCTGCAGCACACCCTAGAAAAAATAGGTGTGTGCTAACATAAGGCCACCCTGTAAGGGACCACTACATTCCTTCACTTCTTGCATAACTCCTCACTCACCCTAGGCTACCAGGGGGCAGTTGGGCAGTAGAAGGAGGTGACCTCCCTCCTTGAGGCAGGAGGCATGCAAGACAAATGCTGGAACCCTACCCCACTGGTCGGCACCAGATGTTCCAGGCTATGGGTGCAAACCTAGGTCATCTGGATGGCAGGTTGCAGCACTACCACTGTACTAGCTGGCCAGCTGCCAATGAACTTATTGGAGATCGTCAGGAAGCAGACCAACATTTCAAGTGGCACCTCCAACCACCCCATACATTGTGCTCAGTGAGAGCGGTAATCCTGCTAGCCTATGACATGCTACTGCCCATGATATTATCAATCCCTATATATGGAGAAATTATGGACTGAATATTCAATTTATCCTACTATGATTACCCAGCCTGGCCCTAATTTCCATATTTAGCATAAGCATTAACACGGAAGTTAGGTTCAGACTTTACAAACAGTGGAGATATTGAATATTCTGTCTATAATTACTCTGTACATAGGGATCCATACTACAAATGGCACCATCATACCATTATTTCAAGGGGTTAGCACTTTTTTGAGTGCGATCTGGGGGGTAGTTAGTGGCAGCACCTGAAATATCTGACTGCCTGCTGTTGATTTCTAAGAAACTCACTGACTTCATTCAACAGACATCAAGGTAGTTATCAAAACCATAACAGGGATTGGTTGGTTTACTCTAGGTCTGTTTAAATAAACTTTTCAGACATTGTTATATAATGGGTTGCTGCAGATGTCAGTACACCACCCCTGCCTTATGGGCTCATATATGTTTGAAGGGCCTGTGTTAATAACTTTTGTGGGGATTTGTTACTCAAAGATGTTACACTTGATATTAAATTGCAATGTGCCTCCACACAGGGAAAGATTAAGTGAGCTAGGTAATAAGCCAGTACTGCCCCCAGGAAAAAATATCAACCTACTATGGTCCCCACTGGCTCTGTCTACCCAACTCCCACACAAATAACAGGTTACTCAAAATATAATACTCTGTCGCATGACAAATAATGATCACACCCAAATAATATGCTTGTGAGTCAGAAATGCAAATGACTATGGTTTTTATTTTTACAAAGAAACTAGGGAAGGAAGAGGTTAATGCAAGCAACTTACAGTACATCAACAGCAGTTGGCAATGGCTTCATACCAATGCCTGCCCCCACCTTCAAACCCATTCCATGCTGGTACCAATATAACCTTATGTCTACAGGAGCTCCTGGTGTTTCACTGGGTACCCAGCCAGTGAATGTGCCAGGCTTGTCAACGTTCATACTGCACATGTTGTTAGGTGGGGAAAGCAACTTAAACCTAGCGTGCACTATTCCAACTTCTTGAACACTTTTGATCCCAAACGCTATGACAAACCCTGAACTAATGGTTGACCAAGGTCCTGATTATGTACTCACAGAACCTGGGCCCTGCAGACCTCCAGATGCTGGCTCCTTACTGGCACAAGTCCTGGATCAGCTCTCTGCTTGATTCTATAAGCTGCACTTCAGGAAGTTATACTCAGGCAAACCAACACATCTCTGGCCTCTGTCCATCAGTGCAGATGTCTCTCTCAGATGGTCACCTTTCAACTCAGTCAACTGGTCTTCTCTCAGCTCTCTCTGCTCTGTCAGTGACTCTCCGTCACCTTTTGCAGATCAGCTGGATGGCTACATGGGGACATGTACGTTACAGTTGCTTTAATGTATGTCTGTAAGGTTTTTCATCAAAAAAATGTAATATAGCATACTGAATTAAAAAAAAAGTAACCTGGCTGGCTGCAGCTTCATCCCTAAGAGCACCCCCTCACCTGCCAGTGCAGCATCTCCGCAGCTGCCACAGTGCTGTCTAACAGTCACCTGGCTGCAGTGGTTGTTGGTGATGGTGCTCCTCAGTTTGCTCCGGACACTACACTGTACTTCCATGTTGGCAGTCTCCTTGAGTCAGATGGGATTTGGTGCATTTAGCAAATCTCTCCTTGTTTGCCACAGCTATTTTTTCCTTCTTGGCTGTTCAAGCCCAGAACTTGCCTTCTGTATCCTGGTTGTAGAAACCCCAGGCAGACCTTTAGCACTGGCACAATCAGGCAGTGTATTTGCCTTCAAGCTGTGTTTGACCAGACTGAACATGTTCTGGAACAGCCTCTGCTGTTCACTGGGAAATTCCTCCCTTCTATTGGCTGATCTGAGTTGTCAGCCACTAGAGAGGGTCTGTCAGGCTAACTGGCTGTCAGACTCCTGGATGAAATAATATGCGCTCCACTATCCCACGAGTGCGCACTGGCTCACTCTGCAGGGTCTGGAGCCTGATTGTCTTGTTGTTGTCCTCTGACCCCACTGCCATGCAATAGAGGGGTCAGAGGTGCACAAGATGGCAGTGATCATGGCCCTGGGGCACTCAGCCCTCAAAAGTCCTTATTTCAGAGTGCTTCTGCCCTCCCACAACATTTCTGTGCCCACCTTGGTGTATGTCCAACTTTGTGCTGGTCAGGTCAAGGTGGCTGTTTGGTCTGGTGGGATGCTGTCAGGGCAGCTCCCAGTTTCTAGTGCAATCATGCTCCTCCTTCTGTGGCAGGCAGCTTTGTGACAGTGGAGCCACATTTATCATTGGCACAGGAACTTGTCTTCCTCCACCTCCAGTCCTGATGCTAGTCTGCGGGGACTGGAGGGATCAGTACCAATAGGAGGCTGGCTCAGAGGGGTCACTAAGGTAACCCCCACACTTGGGGGGTTAGTTCGCCTTTACATCCAATCTTTGCTGCAGTCCTGCAGCCTCCTCTTAACCCAAGTCTGAATTTCCCCAGTGCCAGCTCAGATACCAGATTCAGATCCCTTCACCAGTGGTGCTCATTATAACTCACGTGCTCAGCAGCTACAGCTTACACTAATGGCAGCAGTTTAGTTCACAGCACATAGCTCTCACCTTCAGTGGTGGCTCATGACACAGACACAAGCAGAGCAGCTCAGTCTCAATTGTGTAAACAGAAATAGGGATACACTGCTGCCCCCACACGGTGCTGCTGTCAGAGGCTAAAAAGCCTTAGCAAGCATCCAAGTCCAAGGGGCAGTGCACTCAGTCCTTGCTAGGACTCTCAAGGAATAAATGCCAGCAACACTGCAAGGAAATGTATTTTATTACTGAGGCATACAGAAACAGGAAGTCAGTAGAGGAGAGGCTGAACTCCCTGAAGTTTTGTAGCTCCCCAGCATGGAGCCACGAAACAGCCTCTCCTCCACCTGAATGCCTCTGTAATAAAATTCCTTTTGTAACCTGCAGCTTAGCCGGTGTTTTTTCATCAGAGGCCCAGCAAGGGTACCGTGTGCCATCCTCCAGATGTGTATGCCAGCTCAGCGTCAGTCACTGGTACCTCTCTTTCTCTCTGTCCCTCTCTTTAACCCTGAGCACGTTGAATTGCAGCTTGATCACTCTCAGCCACCCTCATGCCGAACACTTATTATCATAGAAAGTGACTCAGCAGCACAGCATGAATTTACTGAGAAAACAAACTCCCTCTACAGTGCTGTGAGTGCGCTAGGGAGGATAGCTCAATTACCCCCAACATAATCACTCAGCACCACATGCTTGTGTATCAGCAGGTTCTAGCGCAAAACATGCATTGCTCTAAAAGTCATGCAGTGACAATGTAAACTTGTACAAGTTTTACTTGACAGATTTGCCTCTATAATGGCAAAAGAAGGTTCAGGTTTCTTTTACAAGGTGGCAAAGTTCAGTGAAATTCTATGAACTTGTTAACTCTTGCATTTGATCAGGTTGCTTGAAATGACTGTAGATACACTTTTAGGAAGATAATTGCAATGTTTAGCATTACTAAACTGTACCGATTCATTTATTATGTAAGGAATAATTCACGGTCGTGTGTGCAGCAGTACTGTAATAACTGAAGGACGTGGGTGAGCTGTGTACCTTGGGCCTTCAGCCACCAAGGAAGTGAGGTTATCACAGTATTGATGCACACCCAGAGTGGATTACTACACTTACAATATTTGTAAAATGGTCAAAAGTGTTATAATACAGTTTAGTTTCCCAAGATAGTCCACATGAGATGAAATATCTCATTTTCAGTGTAGTCCTGTCTTTACCCACTTTTACAACTCAGAGGACAAACACACAGGGAGGCAAGAAAGACCCAACAGAGAGAGGATGAGTTGTGGGGTGACCGGATAGAGAGAGACTGAACTTTGGGGAGAGCTGACAGAGAGAGGAAGACCTGTGGAGAGACCCAATAGAGAGAGGACAACCTGGAGAGAACTAACAGAGAGAGGATGAGCTGTGGGGAGACCTGACAGAGAGAAGACAAGCTGAAGGGAGACCCGACAAGAGAGGATGACCTGTAGAGAGACCTGACAGAGAGAGAGAATGACCTGTGGGGAGACTAGACAGAGACAGGATGATCTATGGAGAGACCCGACAGAGAGGACGACCTGAGGGGAGACTCAACACAGAGAGGACAACCTGTGGGGAGACCCAACAGAGACAGGATGACCTGTGGGGAGACCCAACAGAGAGAGGATGACCTGTGGGGAGACCTGACAGAGAGAGGATGACCTGTGGGGAGACCCGACAGAGAGAGGATGACCTGTGGGGAGATCCAAAAGAGAGGATGAGCTGTGGGGAGACCTGAAAGAGAAAGGATGACCCGTGGTGAGAGAGGATGACCTATGTAGAGAACAAACAGAGAGAGGACCACCTGTGGGAAAACACAACAGAGAGAGGACGACCTTTGGGAGACCTGACAGAGAGAGGATGACCTGTGGGGAGACCCGACAGAGAGGTGATAACCTGTGGGGAGACCTGACAGAGAAAGGATGACCTGCGGGGAGACCTGACAAAGAAAGGATGACCTGTGGAGAGACCCAACAGAGAGATGATGACCTGTTGGGGGAACCTGACAGACTGTGACCTGTGGGAAGACCTGACAGAGACAGGATGACCTGTGGGAAGACTCGACACAGAGAAGACGGCCATGTAGAGAGACCTGACAGTGAGAGGATGACGTGTGGAGAGACCCAACAGAGAGAGAGGATGATCTGTGGGAAGACTCGACAGAGAGAAGATGACATGTAGAGAGACCTGACAGTGTAAGGATGACTTGTGAAGAGACCCGACAGAGAGAGGATGACCTGTGGGGAGACCCAACAAAGAGAGGATGAGCTGTGGGGAGACCTGACAGAGAGAGGACAACCTGTGGGGAGACCCGACAAAGAGAAGATGAGTTGTGAGGAGACCCAACAGAGACCAGATGAGCTGTGGGAGACCCAACAGAGAAAGAATGGCCTGCGAGCAATAATGACCTGTGGGGAGACCCAACAGAGAGAGGACAAGCTCTGGGCAAAAAGCTATATGAAGAAAAAGCTGTCTGGGCAACCCAGTGGTATGGCAGCAGTTCTCAGTGCTCAGTGCTGCCACCTGCCATGTCTGGGATCATGTGCAAGCTTGTGTGTCCTGTGCTGGGACCAGCAAGGAATCAGACATGTCCCAGAGATCAGGCCCTTGACTCTTCTCCCAAGGAGGGAGGGTGCACCTACCCAGTTTTCATGCACCACTGCCAGCTAACTGCTAAGTGGTATTGGCTATGACAACAGCTGCTGCTTTCTTGCCTGCCCTCCCTGCCAGAGGAAAAGGAGCAGACAAGACAGCTATGACTACCAGTCTGGGTACAGAGGAAAATGGGGTTGGGGATGTTTTGGGTCCTCAAAAAACGCAAGCAGGAGAGGCACTACATCACCTTTGAGCATTTCCATTCGTTTTTATCTTATGAGAACTAGGGCTATTGTAAGGTTTGTTATAAAAAGGGTACACCTTAGAAGACAATGAAAAGAAGAGTATTTAGGAAGAGTCACTCTGCAGTTGGATGCTGCATCATTCTGACATGTGACCTGTGTTACCCCCCTCCCGTCCCAGTCATTGCTGATTAGATTTCTTGTAGGTTTTTACTGCTGCATATAATAATAAAACATGTAACACTGTAAAGAATGATTCAGTGAGAGAAGGATGAAATCTTTTTACCTTGATTATTGAAGGCAAACAGTATGAAGAACAGCATGCCAAACAACAGCACAACCAGCATATCACAGGCCAGAAAGTCAGTGGAGCAGCTGAAGATGGAAGCCTGCATGGAGAGGATAAAGGTTAGTGTTACTGCTTAAGTAATGAGGGGATCCAGTAACAGTTTAAGCTCCTCGTGGAACAAGAATGCACAACATACTGCTATAGAATGGATAAAGGAAACCCCACTGTCTGATTGGATGAGCAAGGTTAAAATCCTACTGTCCGACTGGCAGATCAAGGTTGAAAATCCTACTCTCTGACTGGCTGATCAAGGTTAAAAATCCCCCTGTCTGATTGGCTGATCAAAATTGAAAATCCTAGTGTCGATCAAGGTTGAAAATCCCACTGTCCGATTGGCTGATCAGGGTTGAAAATCCTACTGGCTGATTGGCTAATCAAGGTTCTGAACTCATATCTTGGCACAACAGTATTATTTGGAACTCACATAATCCTCCAGCAAACAACACACTGGCCCAGATATTCAAACTGCGCCAGGCTGTGGTGCAAGCTTGGGCGTAGCTCAACTCGGCTGCGCAGGGGCATGGACTAAGCGATATTCAAAGGAGCTGCGCCATGGCTCAGCAGCTTTGAATATAGCACCCTGGCCACCCCCAGTGTGCATGGCACAGTGGCACTGTGCCAGCGCAAGTGGCCAGAGTGGAGCATGGAGATGCGCTAGCGCAAGTTCCATTGCGCCATGCACAGCACCCACGATATTCAAAAGTTGACATGCAAATGGGGCCATAATTTATGCAAGGCACACATGGGGCCATTTGCATGTCATTATGACCCCATTTACATGCAGGTGCGCTGATCTCCGACGACTTGCACCTGGCGTCCTGCCAGGCAGCAGCCATCAGGGACTGCGGCCCCCTGCAGCCTGATCATGGGCATCTGTAAAAATAAAAAACCCATCCAATATTCCTGGTGGTCCAGTGGACCGCTTTCTGCCCGATCGTGGGCATCAGTGCAATAATAGAAAAGTGTCCTATATCTCTGGTGGTCCAGTGGACCGCTATGTGCCCAATCGCGGGCATCTGTCCAAATATAGAAAAATCCCATCCTATATCCCTGGTGGTCCAGTGGACTGCTATGTGCCCGATCGCGAGCATTTGTAAAGAAAACAAAAGGTCCAATATCCCTGGTGGTCTAGGGTACCCCCTCCCCACCGCCCACTGAGCCCCACCGCCCGCTCCCCCTGGTCAGCCGGTGAGGCAGCACCCGCCCACTGACTGACATCTCAGTAGGGCTGCCGCGCCCATTGGTTCACAATGTGAGCCAATGGGCGTCGCTACTACATTCCAGATATGTGAATGATTCATTCACATATCTGGAATATGTAATCTGATAAGTCTACTGCGCCCATTGGCTCATGCTGTGAACCAATGGGCATGCAGCACTGAGGTGTCAGTCGGTGGGTGGTGGGGCGCGAGGCAGGTGGTGCTGCAGCCCGCAGGCTGACGGGGAGGAGGCGGGCAGTGGGGCTCAGTTGGTGGGTGGGGAGGGGGGTACCCTAAACCACCAGGGATATTGGACCTTTTGTTTTCTTTACAAATGCCTGTGATCGGGCACATAGCAGTCAACTGGACCACCAGGGATATAGGATGGTATTTTTCTATATTTGGACAGATGCCCACGATCAGACACATAGTGGTCCACTAGAACACCAAGCATATAGGAACCTCTCTCTTCTTTATACACATATGCCCGTGATCGGGCAGCTAGTGGTCCACTAGACCACCAAGGATATAGGACGTATGTCTATTTATACACAGATGCCCACGATCGGGCATGGGTGGGTGCTGCCAGGTGCGGCGGGAACTCGGGTGGCCACCCACAGGTGGCAGCTGCCGTGTTGCGCCCTGCAATGCGGCAGCTCACCTGTGGGTGGCCATCAGTTGTTCCTTTTTTTTTGGCTTAACTTTGTGCTGGTGCAGGTAGGGGTTGTGCATGTATGGCTCTGTACATCTTGGGCTGAATAGTGGGCTGTGCAGATTATGCATGGGCACACCCCCCCACCTGTGCCTGCATACATTACTGATGCGCTCCGGCACATCAGGATTTGTGCCGCGCACTTTTCCCTTTTGAATATTGCACCTGGGCACATCAGTGGGTTGCGCATGGCGCAACACTGTTGCGCCATGCGCAACCCTTTTGAATATCTGGGCCACTATATTTAATGAAGCAGTGCAGCGAAACTGGGCACAAAATTGAACCCTACCATTTTTTTTTACTGTAAAAGATTCCAGGCATCTTCCATTTTTGTTTGGTGGCACAATTTTCTAATTCCACCAAAATGTGACTATTATATAAATGTTATAATTTGGATTTTTTTTTCAAGAAAAATGCTGGCTACCACATTTTGCAAAGAAATAATATTGTAGACCAGGCAAGCGTTAGGATCAAGAAAATAAAAAAGACTCATGGTGCGCAACATAGGAGGTACATTGACAAGTATATTTGACAGGTATGGTATTATTTTTATTAATAGTAGATGAAACTAGCTATTTTGGAAAAACATTTTTCATTGCACTGCTGCTTTAAATACAAATGAGTGTATAAACTAACAAACAAGAGAAAGAACTCTGTTCCTCAAACCTGGAAGCAAACATTTACATGTCCCCTTGCTTGTGGGGTCAATATTTACATTTCTTGATTTCAGAATTTATATCAACACCCTTCTCCTGCAACTTACACTCCCGCTCTGATTCCAAAATTTATAACCCGCATTCTACTACCTGCTCCTGTGATGTGCACCCTCAGCCACCCCCACTCCCGAAACAAACTTTATCTATCTTAACATTTGCATTCACATAATCCTTCTGCTCCCAAATATGCGCCCTGACCCTAATTCTGGAACTACAACATCCTTCCCCACTCCCATGTGTGATAACCCCCCTTTTCAAATTGAAATTTTCTGCCCCCTTCCCAACTACTGATCATAAAATAAACACTCTCCATCTCCTGGGCTGAAATGTACTCTCCACCACCCATCCCTCTCCAACTTCATATGCCACTCCCTAGCTTCTGAATGTATTATCTCTATCTTCCATCCCTGAAATTTACACCTACCTCGGCTCACTACTCCCCAAACTAATCTCCACAACTCGCAATCTCAGAATATACTGTATACCCCATTCCTGACACAGACACTTTCATTCCACCCAGTCCCAAAATGTACTCTCCCTCTCTTTCATGTTGAAAATGGAAATAATTATTTGGGGGAACCCCCCACCCCCACTTGTGATGATGGATTGAACATGCCTAACAGTGATCCAGGGAGGGGACACATTTCCTCATAATTGTTGCATTTATACTCTTTATTTAGTCAGTTCTATGCCTCTAGAGGGGTACATTGTACGCAAGAGCAATCCTTCCCCAGTTTGCTCCTGGAAGGAACTGACTCAAACTTTTAATTGTACTCCTGGAAAGGAGGTCCCACGCCCCTCCCCCTTTCCACCACTGCCAGGCTCGGATAGGCAGTGTGGTCTAATGGTTAGAGCAGTGGCTTGGGAACCAGAAGATGACTGGCCCAAACCCCTCTAGAGCCAAAGACTCATTGGCCCAGATATCCAAAAACGTTGGCCATGCGCAATAGAGTTGTGCCTGCGCAAGTCCGAACTTGCTCCATTCTGCCATATTCAGCAGGAGGCAGCTGCGCTACAGAAAACATGCTGAGCAACAGTGCAATGCAAATGAATGCATGCTGAACTGGAGGGGGAGGAACCATGCATAAACTGCACAGCCCGATATTCAGCAGGGCGGTGCAGAGTTGTGCAGGCTCAACCCCCAACCTGCGCCTGAACAACTTTGAGCCAAAAAAAAAAGGCTTAAGTTGAGGGCCACCCACAGGTGAGGTGCTGCATTGCAGGGTGCAACACAGCAACTGCCACCTGTGGCTGGCCCCCAACCCAGTCCCTGTGCCCCCCCCGCAGCCCAATCGCGGGCAGCCGACTGTAAGTCCCCACCACCACGCCCCACTGGCCCGATTACGGGCATAGTTTAATCCCCCTCCCCCCACCAGCCAGATCGCGGGCAGCAATGTGGCTCCCCGAACGTATCCCTGGTGGTCCAGTGGACCGAAAACACGATCGCGGAGCAGTAGTTGTTCAGAAACCCTCCACCCGCATTCATCCCTGGTGGTCCAGTGGACCAAAAAGCCCGATCGCGGGCAGTGGTTGTTTAATAAACCCCTCCTGCCAAATTCATCCCTGGTGGTCAGTGGCACATCCCGATCGCGGGATGTATATGTTGAACAAACCCCGAACATAGCCCTGGTAACTAGTGTCCCCCCACCCACCCACGAACCCCAACACACCCGCTCCCCGGCGGCGGCGGGTGGCAGCATCACCCGCCTGCTGCCCGCCACCCGCCGACTGACTGCCGGTAGAGCTGCATGCCCACTGGTGCGAAGCAGAGCCAGTGGGCGTGCATGCCACTAGTACATGACAGTCCAGATTTGTGAATGACTACATTCATTCATTCACAAAACTGGACTGTCTTTACGGCGGGCTGCACGCCATTGGCTCTTGCTCTGCACCATCGGCGGTAGCCCTACCGGCAGTCAGTCGGGCGGTGGCGGGAGGCAGGTGGTGGATGCTGCTGCCCGCCGCCGCCGGGGAGCGGGTGGTGGGGCTCGTGGGTGGATGGGTGGGGGGACACTAGCCACCAGGGCTATGTTCAAGAAATTAATATATACATCCCGGCGATCGATGTACCACTGACCACCAGGGATGAATCGTGGGGGTTTATTAAACAACCACTGCCCGCAATCGGGCTTTTCGTCCACTGGACCACCAGGGATAGGTTTGGCGGGGAGCCACATTGCTGCCCGCGATTGGGCTGGTGGGGATTAAACTATGCCCACGATCGGGCCAGTGGGGGGTGGTGGTGGGAATTGTACACTGTTTAGCCCGCGATCGGGCTGCAGGGGGCGTCGGTTCCCGACGGCTGCTGCCTGGCAGGGTGCCAGGTGCAAGTCCTCGGGGATCGGCGCACCTGCATGCTAATGGCATGCAAATGGGGCCATAATCAGATGCAAATGGCCCCACCCGCGCCTTGCATGAATTATGGCTCCATTTGCATGTCACCTTTTGAATATGGGGATTTTGCGCATGGCGCAATGGTACTTGCGCCACCGCAAGTTGAATGCTCCACTCTGACAATTTGCAGTGGTGCAAGTTCCACTGCGCCATGCACAGTGGCTGTGGCCAGGGGGTGATATTCAAAGGAGTTGCTCAAGGGCGCAACTCCTTTGAATATCGCTCTGGACAGACCCCTGCGCAACTATTTTGTGCAGCGCAAGGGCTTGCGCCACAAAATAGCGCAGTTTGAATATCCAGCCCACTGTGTCACCTTAGGCAAGTCACTTAACCTCCCAGTGCTCCAGTCCACCTAGTTGGTGAAATAAGCAGAGGCAGGACCCCACAGAAAATGAGATGCTACATCTCACTTGGGCTATCCTGAATAAATAAACTGTAAAAAAAAAAATGACAACAAAAAAATCAGTGTGGTCTATGGTATGAGCACTGAGCTATAAAATAGGAGATCTCACACTTGAATTCCATCACAGTCGCTGACTCACTGTATGACTTTTAGCAAGTCACTTTTTATTCCTAACTGCTCTTTAGCCCTCCCAGATGAAAAATTGTGTAGATTAAGGACCCCACTGCAAATGAAATGTTGCATCTCTGCTGGGTTATCCCAGGTAAGTAAAATATAAAATAAAAAAATCTCCCCAAACTTAAACTTTCCGTCTTTTACTCTTGAAATTACAAGTCCTCTTGTTCTCACTCACTCACTTACTGTTGTACATAATTTCCCTTCTTTAGTGTTTTTCAGTTTCTGGTTTGCTGCTGGTTTTAGAATGCTGCTGCCTAGGTTAAACACTGTTAACAGAATAACTCATTGATTGTATGACAACATATTGTAAAGTATCTGTTTTGTAATTACAGTAGGCCCCCAGGGTACACACTGTCCTTGTTGTGCTGACATCCCAGCATGATGATTCCCTGTCATTTCTAACTGATTCATTTTTCAATCAATGTTTTTCACAAACTTTGTGAAAGAGAATCTTTAGTATCAGTTGGTACTATGTAAGCAATAATACCCAACATGGTGGGTGGTATTGGGCTATACCGAACCCCCCCCCAAGAGGAGTAATGAGGCCTGACAACATAGGTGTGAAGCGAGCTGAGAAAAATAGAAAAATGATGAGGTGATGATAATAATGTGTGCTTTGATAGTCTAAATATTAAAAATCAGACTTTCAAAGTACATCCACTAGGTGGTAAGGCAGTTCTTTTCCTATTTGGCTACCTATTGTTACTTTCACCAAAATG
Source organism: Neoceratodus forsteri (assembly GCA_016271365.2). Classification (NCBI taxonomy): domain Eukaryota; kingdom Metazoa; phylum Chordata; order Ceratodontiformes; family Ceratodontidae; genus Neoceratodus; species Neoceratodus forsteri. The sequence goes on along the minus strand of CM057449.1, from coordinate 1,818,946,077 downwards.
GAGAGGCGGGAGGCACAGTTTGAGAAAGGAACCAGTTTATTAAGCAATGGACCACAGGGTAAGGAACAGGAGAAAAGGGGGTACAACCACATTAAATCCTACTTCTGATGTCTCACTAGTGCCCTGAGGCCTTATACAAAGACTCCAATCTCCTGTACAAGGAGAACTATAAAAGAAATTGGCTGTAACAGCTACGCTGTAAGAGCGTCCTATTTTTAATCCCAGTTCAGACTTTCTAAATCAACCCTGAGGTGTACCTCTAACTGTTACCTGGAGTACTTCACACTATCAGTCACTCTATATACTATAGGAAGAGTCTATACATGTGGCGGATGGCAGTTCATGCACGTTCAGATTTTCTCTGTCGTCGAGAAGAAAATGGAAAGCAACTCAACTGGCTGTCCAGTGCAATTCTGAGAACCTTTTTGGGAAACTGAGGGATGCAGAGAGGATTTCTTTAACAGACCATGAGTTCTCAGCCACACCCCACATTTTTATGGTCGCTGGAATACAAGCACAGGATCAAGATTTCTTCAGCTAAGAACCCACTGAGGACTGCCAGAATGGGAACACACAAAATCCATCTGCAGTCCACTTCTGGACTGCCTGGAAAGGAGAAACAATGCAAACCACCTGACCACAATCCGCTTCTGGACTGCCAGGTGAAGGATTACGAAGAGGATCACCCTGCCACAGCCTGCTTCTGGATTGCTGGATGAGGAAGATGAAGAAGATCACCCCACCACAGCCCGCTTCTGGACTGCTGGAGGAGGAAGATGAAGAAGAGCACCCTACCACAGCCCACTTCTGGACTGCCGGAGGAGGAAGATGAAGAAGAAGATCACCTTGCCATGGCCTGCTTCTGGACTGCCAGATGAGGAGGATGAAGCAGACTCCACTGGATTGCATTGTGAATGGGAATTATGTGAGGGAGGCAGTATAGTGGAGTGATTTAAGGCTCTGAGCTGCAAATCTGGAGACCTGGGTTTGAATCCCACAGCCCTCACTTGCATACTGTGTGACGCTGAGCAAGTCACTTAACTTCCCTGTGCTCCCAGGTTGCACCTGTAAACAAGCTTTCAGCTTAGTGTGTCTCACCTGGTTAAACAATTGGGATACAAAAGTCTGGATAAGGAAGTCTCTGGACGTCGGAGTATGATGGTCTTCTGGACTCCAAGGTCAGATGAGCCAAGGGCACACACAAAACAACAAACCATACATTGAAATGCAACAAAGTTCAGGGGTCCAAGGCCGGACGAGTCAAAGGCACACTGAAAACATCAAACAGAGCGTCACTCAGAAAACTGGAACTGACGATTCAAACGGAACTTGGATGCAGACGTCAAAATAAGAAAACGGACTGCAGATTCTGCACTGGGCCAGGTCGTACTTGGGGAACTGTCAGAGGAAAATAATAAATGGGGCGATGCAACTTGAGACAACTACAGCACGGTTCTTTATGGAGTTGCTGTTGGCTGCTTCCAGGATACACTGGAAGATGATTCCTGAAGAACTGATGAAGACTGATAGGGATGCACTCAGGTGAAGTGACTCTGGAGACTGCTGAAGACTGATTCATGTACTTTCCCAGCATTGAAATGCTGGCACTAAGCAATGCAAAGACAGTTCTGGCACTTAATAATGTTTGTAGGATGAATAGCAATGCAATAAATGTCACAATTCCTACTACAGCGGTCAAATGCACAGTCTCAGTGACCAGACCACAGTAAATAACCTGGCACTTTTATTCTGGGTGAACCTTAGCTTTCAGTGGACCTAACTAACAAGGGGTCCCTCTAGCTGAATTGGGTTCTCCTGTTACTGTGGATATACTGCAGTTGGGAATAGGCTTTATAGAAAGGCTAAAGACTCTGATGTCTGATTAGGCCCCTTTAACACCTGTGGACCTTCGCAGCTAGCTAGGCTCCTATAACATCTGGGGTCTATATTGCTAGCTACGGGTCCTGGACCTTGTGTTGCCCCTTTAACCACTGTGGGCCTATGTGGCTGGGCCCCTGTAACAACTCTGGGCCTATATGGCTGGGCCCCTTGAACAACTGTGGGCCCATTATCCCTTTTAATGCTGGGCCTTTACTAGGCCTGGGAAACCTGTGGGCCTAATTGCCCTTTTAAATAATCTGGGTCTAGTCGCATTCTTCAACAGCAATGGTGGGCCTAACTTGGCTGGGCCCCATTAAATCTGTGGACCTTTCGCGGCTGGGCTCCTTTAAAATCTCTGGGCGTTGCTGCTGGGCCCTCTTTAAGTGCACTGGGCCGCCTGTGCTGGCTGGGCCCCTTTTAGTATGCTGGGTCTAAGGTACCCCCTTTTTAATTCTCATTTGGGCCTTGCTGCTTTTTTAAAACTCTTTTGGGACCCTTTAAGGATATGAAGGCTCTAACTTGACTGGCCCCTTTTTGATACTGAGCCTATATTGCCCCTGCTCTGCCCCCTCTCATGAATATTAAACAATTCCTTACTGAGCTTGTAGGCTAGTACCCTCCCTTGGGCATTGCCATGCCCGCTGAATATTTAAATTATTTAAATGTAGCCCTTTCTGGCCCACCCTTTCACAGTGCTTGGCTGTTTCACTTTGCGCCTAGCGCATAATTTTAAATAAATAAATAAGCAGTTCTGTTTCTGTTGGTGGTGGTCAGCACTTTACGGGCATGCTGCCGCCCACTCACCACCCATGCAGGGAACTGGATCGGGAGGTGGGAGGAGCTTCTTGGCAGAGGGAGGGTTTCAGGCAGCTCAATGGATTGACCAGTGACCTTGCAAGGTTCCGACTGCAGTGCAAATGATGCGGCACTGCTACAGCCACCTCTGGGGGACTGAAACTTTACTTAAAGAAATAAAATAATAAAAAGGGGCACAAAGCCCTTCTCAAATGGGAACTAGGTGACTTTTTCTTCTTCTGGTGCTCCAGTGGTACCACCGACCGCGCAACACAACTTCAGGTGCAGTCTTCAGCAGCTGGAGGCAGAAGAGGTACGCAGACTAGCCCTCAGGGACAGCTTCAATCTGCAGTACCAGGTAAGCCTTTTCTTGCCCCTCCACACTTTCTGCATCCTCTCTCCTCAACAGCCACCAGGATCTCCTCTATACTGCAAAAAATGAATCTGACCTGGTAGTATGTGATTTGGTGGATGTGTATGAATAGAATGCAAATCCCTGTTTCTGTAAATGAATGTTTGTTGATGTTTTGTACATGAGATGTTTGGATTTGTGTAGTATGATGAATTATATGTGGAACTTAAGGAAGTTGACATTTAAAAAAAAAACCAGGACCATCTTGAAAATAGGTATTTTTGTCCTAATGATGTGGAAATGAGATCTTATCCTGTATAAAAATAAAGAATTTTACTACTACTACTTGCACTACCACTAATGATTTTTTTTAAAAATGTGTTTTTTTGTGGCGAGGAGGAAGAATGAAAAAAAAAATGGCAACATGGCACAGTTCGTGACAGCTGAATGTAGTGACTGCAGTTTGCAGTGGCTTTTACTTTTTTTTTACATTCCATTTGGGGCACAGTGATTCAATTAGTGCTGAGGCAGGTTGCCAGTGGGACTTGTTTTTACCATCTCTGCTGGGACATAAATGTACTCCTAAGTAAAGGGCTCAGCCAGTCAGTGACTGAGATTTTTCTAACCCATTTTCTAATTATTTTGTCATAAAATAGCAATAGGAAATCCACAACCATGATTGGCTGAAACATGTTACATGGCCATGCATTAAGCAAGCAATAATACACAACAGAGTGGGCAGAATTGGACAATACCAGACTGTCCAGGGGTGTAATGAGGCCCGACACCACAGGCAGAGGGTCTTGTAGTCCTTGGAAAGTCTGATAGTGCCATTACTGCCCGCTCTGGAGGGTATTATTGCACTCAGAAAATGGGCTACCTGTGGCAGTTTTATGTGGTATTTTAAAACATTTTTTAAAAAAAGAATGAAGTTTAAGTCATTTGGTCGTAAAGTAGTCCCTCATTTGTATGGTATTCCATCTCATTGCCCCCCCCTCCACATAGCCATTCTATTGTAGTTTTGCTCTCCCCCTACCACAACCTCTGGAACAGCTTTTCCCTCCCAGGGGTCTGCTATCATTGTTATTGTCCAAAGAAAAGTAAAAAAAAAAATCTAAGTGCTTTGTTCCATATTTTGAATAGTCTTTTTTTTTTCTGCCTCGGAACTTTCAGCTGTTAGTATAGAAGCACAACCCTATTTGACCCAGCACTTAAAAGCAGGAAGTATGTTCCAATCTCTGCTGCTTGTCATGGGGAGTTTTAATAATATATTTTTTAGATAGTTTCACGGTCTTCACTGCCTACCCTGAGGACTGAGAGTCAGTTCTTACTGTTTTGTTGTTTGAATGTTGTTTTATTGGCTCCCAGTCCTTGCTGCCTACCCTGAGGACCGGGAGTATGAAGAGGAGTGCCGTTCGGTGGAACGATTTAGCCAGAACCGTAGAAGCTACACACAACAGCCCTGCCGGCAGACACAAAACATTAGGTACTGTTGTTGTTCGGGATATCTCTGTAAAGGGCTGTGGTAATTACTTGATGGGAAGTTGTTTTTTTTTGCTTTAACAGGCGGGGAAATTAGGGGCATAATACAGTTGGGAAGGACTGTAGCAGGGAACTGGCATGCTCGATCTAGCACTCCATCAACGAGTGCAGGTGTGCAAGAGAAAGAATATAAAAAAGTATTTCTATTTCTTTTCATTTTATACTGGTGAGATTTTTTTCTTAACATTACTGGTATAGTGTCTGGGCTAAGGACTGAATGTGTATGTGTGTGTTTGGGGATGGGGGCTCTTGCTAAGAAGGGTAAAAAATGGTGATTTTAAATACAAATTACTTGCAGCCGATTAAGAAGCAGGGGTGAGCAGTAGGATATTTCAGTGGGTGAAGAAGCACTATAGGCTAACACTTTTTATTTAAAGGGCTTTCACTGTAAGTTAACATACTCCTGAGAGCCAATCAGAGTTCTTAAATTTTGAAGCTCATTTTCTAATGTATAACAATGTATTACTATATAATTAATTAATAATATTACATAATGATACTGCGTAATAAAGAAAAATATTCTGCCACTTGTGAGTCATGGTTCTACCACCCCCTTCCCCCCAATGTTGCATATTTTAATTCAGGCCATTGCATATTGGATAGACGGACAGAAAGATGGATAGATAGACAGACAGACAGACAGATAGATAGATAGATAGATAGATAGATAGATAGCTAGAGATAGACAGAGATAGAGATAGATAAATAGACAGATATAGAGATAGACAGATAGAGATAGCTAGATAGCTAGATAGAGATAGACAGATATAAAGATAGACAGATATAGATAAACAGATAGATACAACAGAGACAGACAGAGATGGATGGATAGAGACAGATAGAGATAGATAGATAGATCGATAGATATAGACAGATAGAGATAGATAGAGACAGACAGAGATATAGGTAGATAGACAAAGATAGATAGAGACAGAGATATAGATAGATACTGTCAGATAGGTAGGTAGATAGATGCTGTCAAGAGAGAGATTAACAACACAACAGACAGACAGATACTGCAAAAATCTACATTAATGCATATATTAGGGCTGAAATACAAAGTGTACAAGGTACAGAAATGAAAAATTAGGCTGTGGTATGCTGTTCCTCACAGTCAATCAATCAATCAATCAATCAATCAATCAATCAATCAGTCAATCAATCAGTCAATCAAAACTTTTATTGTTGAGCTTAAAAAGCCATTCACATAAAATAAATGCATAGAATAAATAGATACATGCATAGATATGTTCACACATAACAGTCAAATAAAATAAATTAATTTTAAATACAGGTTCATATTTGAATCCTCACTATAGGATCAATCTAACTTTTAAATGTGTCAGCTCATCCTAGCCCCTACCTGGGGCTTATCCCCATCTGCTTTACATGCGAATGAAGAACATCATAGCAAAAGTTGGTTTGCCAGAAGTTTCCTTTTTTTTTTTTTATAAATTGCACTAAAATATTTTGCAACTCTTGTTATTGCCCAAGCATCTGCTGTATAAATTAAAATATTTGTTAGCAGGTCACAACTTACAGAATATCTAGGGTCTAAAAGAGATTTTAACCAAAATGTCCTCTCCAGAATATACCATAGTACATGGTTGAGGTCCTTGATATCCTCTACAGCACATGTACATTGTTCGTGCTCCTTGGATAAATTATTGTGTCTGGCCAAGAGCATATTGTTTTGAAATCTTTCAAACTTATATTTCACAAAGATCCTGCAAAGCTCTGGGTTTATCAGTATGTCAAGATAAGGTTCAGAAACATAGAAACATAGACTTTGACGGCAGATAAGGACCGCTTGGCCCACCTAGTCTGCCCATTTCCCTACCTAACAGATAAGCTGCAGATCCTAGTTAACCAACAGCTTACTTCCTCCTACCCCCACTAGGACTGCCTTATGTCTGTCCCATGCATTCTTGAATTCCCCCACTGTTCTTGACTCCATTACCTCCTCAGGGAGGCTGTTCCATGCATCCACAACCCTCTCCGTGAAAAAATACTTCCTCACATTACCTCTGAGCCATCCCCCCTCTATCTTCAAATTGCTTCCCCTTGTTCTTGCACATCTCTTTTTCTGAAAGATGCTACCTTCTTGGACTTTGTTGATTCCCTTGAGGTACTTGAAAGTTTCTCTCATGTCCCCTCTCTCCCTTCTTTCCTCAAGGGTATACATATTAAGCTCCTTTAGTCTTTCTTCATATGTGTTCTGGTGCAGACCCTGCACCATTTTGGTTGCTCTCCTCTGGACAGCCTCCACTCTGTCTTTGTCTTTGCGGAGAAGGGGTCTCCAGAACTGCACACAGTACTCCAGATGGGGTCTCACCAACTGTCTATCTGTTTATATCCAACATTAAGATTGTGTTTTGAATACCATCTAGAGAAATAAGATTTTTGAATAGAATCAAGATCCTTTTGAGTCCAAATATTCTGGATTCTTTTAGATATGTATTTTTTGTATTTGTTATTGATTATTATTCCTCTCTCAGCCAAGGTATTTAAATTTGATACTAAATAGTCTTCTAACAGCTGTACTACTGTGGGGTATCAAAACTTTTTATTAGTGTATCCCCACCTGAATCATTTAATTTTTTCCTCAAGACAGAAAGTGGGCAGGCGGTTATTGGGTAACTCAATTACCCTTAACCAGAAACAAATTTTCCTGATATGTACCAGGGCGTTTATGTTATTAATACCGAGCTCAGCTCTGATATATACACAGATGGGCATGAAGGGCCCACTTCTAAGGTTCTTCTTAGTAATTTAAACATAGGAATAGTTCAATTTCCTATAGCCTTACTTTCCCAAATTTCTGTGCCATATAAGAGCTGTGCTTGGTATTTAGCCTTTCTAGCATGTATTAGTGGTCTAATTGCTTGGCCACCATATCTAAAGTCAAATCTTTCCAAACCTCTTGCAGTCTTATTTAATTTCTCCCGAGTAATGTCACAGTGGTCAAACCAGGTACAGTTATTTTTTACAGCTAACCCTAAATATACATGAGACACCTCAGTTTTTCTGGGGTCTCTATATGCCAGGCCCCTTTATTTTTAGTGTTGTACCAAAGATTAAAATCTTGGTTTTCTGGAGATTAACTTTGAGTTATAATTAACTTTGAGTTGTAAATCCTGTGATCTTGCATGTAAGATGTCCAGCTTTTTTTGAAGGCTCATTTTTTGTTAATGAAAACAAAACAAAATCATCTGCATATGCCAGGGCCGGACAGGATACTTCCTTGATCTTTGGTGAGTCTGAAGGGATGGTCATTATTTTTTTTTAATAATGTGTCTACATACAGTGAAAACAGAGTTGGGGCTAAGGCACACCCTTGCCTTACACCTCTGTTTGTTTTAGAAGGTGCTGACACATCTCCTGAATATCCAAGCCTTACTTTTGCCCATGTCTGTGAATACAGACCGTATATTATATTAATCAGACCTTTGTTTATACCCCTAGTTAAAATGGACTGCCCAGAGATGTTTCTGGAGATTGTATCGAAAGCTGCTGGGTAACAATAAAGGTTAAAGCTTTTGCTTATGTATGAATATGTATTTTTCTAGAAGATGTCTTAACACAAATATATTATCTAATGTAGAATAGTTTTCACAGAAGCCTGCTTGTAGCAGAGATAATCCTCCTCTTAAATCTATTTCAGTGAGCAGTCTCTCCAAAATATTTCTTGAAAATATTTTTAGGCTTATGTCTAGAAGACTAATGGGTCAGTACATTAAAGGATCTGCTGTACTGCCTTTTTATGTTGGCTTGCACGCTTTCGCAAGCAACATCTTGCGGTAGTATGGGTTTGGGGGGGTGCGGCCGCTGTTGGGCGAATGCAGGGCACACATCAGTAGGTGCGTCCCTCATTCCCCAATCAGCCTGCATGCCAGCACCACACCATGCATGTATAATGGGGTGAGCACATCAAAGCAAAGGTCCGCTGCAATCCGGGCAAAGCTTGTCATATGCAGCAGTCCTTTGCTTGCTGTGCTCACCGCCATTATGAGCATAGTCGGCGAGCGGCGAGTGGCTGCTGACATCGGGGGTGCCCAATCGCCCTGTTGGTACCCCCCCACTGTGTTAGTGTGCCGACGGGGAGCCCAATCCCCGCCAGTGTACTCCCCCAAATGTTGAATGCCAAGGGGATGCTCCAATCCCCCGCTCGTGGACCCCGCTGTCTTTTGTATCGGTGGAGGAGCCCACTCCTGCCGGCATCAACCCTCAATTGTTGAATGCCAAGTGTGTGCCCAATCCCCTCGGCTGCGCTCCCCGCTTTCTTTGTTTGCTGTGGGTGCCCAATCCCCATCGGCATTACTTCCCCGTGTTTGTTCGAATGAGGGTGCCCAATCCCAGTTGACTACTAACACCCCCAAAAAATAGTTAGTTGGCACGCTGGGAGCTCACCCCAGCGTCAAATGCCCTGCAACACGAAAACTGTCCCGCGATGGTTTTCTTTTTTTCCCCTGTAAAACGAAAACCGCCCCTCGAGTCTCGATGCCCCTCCCCACCCGCACCCACCCACTGCGCATCCTGCCTCCTCACCCCCAACCCATACTTACCTCTGGAGTCTGGTGCAATGATCTTCCGTGGACCGGAACACGCCTGCACTCATCAAAGCCGACTACCTAACTGAGGAAATGCCGTAAGCTGTATAATGGAGGAATAGGGTTTTTCAACGCTGTCGCATACCTCAGGCATTTCTTGGAATTTGGCAGCAACTTTTCAACATGGGGTTTTGGGGCCTCCTCATGAATACTATCACTGTCATGCATGCAAGATCGAGCCCTCAAAGGTGATTTCTCAAGAGTCACCGCGCAGAAATCACCTTGGGGACCCATTAACGAAAATGACAGTGCTAGTGTTCATGAGGTAGCTCTCAAAAGCCTATGTTCCAAATTTGTGGAAAATCCAACAAATGCCTGTTTTAGCTATGCTATGAAAGTTGTTACGAGGCTTGTAACTTCACGATTTTGCAATATTTTGACGCTGGATTTTCAGCATTGGAATTTTTGTACACCTCCTTGTGTCCAGTACAGCTGTCATTTTCCACATCCTGCCCGAAATGTCTTTCCGCACTTCCGGCACACAATAGCGCAGTCGCTGTGGGAAATCAGTGTTTGAGCCAGATTATGAAAATGACAGTGACACAGTTCATGAGTAGAGGTCCTAAAATACCTATGTTGAAAATTTGGTGCTGATACTTCATAAAATGACTGTGTTACGAGCGTGCATTGGCAGATTGTAACGTCTGTAAGTGCACTGGCCGCATTTGTGATATTTTCACTCTGGATTTTCACCATTGCCATTTTTCCACACCTTTGATGAACAGTACAGCCATCATTTCACATATCCTTCCCAAAATGTGTTTTTACACTTCCGGCGCAGAACAGCGTGGTCGCTATGCGAAATCACTTCTTAGGACACTTTGAGGAAATGACAGTGACACTGTACATGAGCAGAGGTGCTAAAATGCCTATGTTGAAAATTTGGTGCTGAACGCCCATAAAATGGCAGTGTTGCAAGCATGTGTTGCACATTTCCCACGCACCCTTGTAACTCTGCAAATTTCATATATTTGTATGCCACATTTTCAACACTGGCATTTTTTTATACCTCCTTATGAACTGCTGTCATTTGTCACATCCTGCCCAGCATGTTTTCCCGCACTGCACTACCAAGCACCCAAAGGGACACCCTAATGCCTGTCACTCTCTGCAGGGTGGGGTGGGTTGGCATCAGTTCAATACTTGACTGCCATTCCTATGCTGCATCTCTCTAACTCCTGCACTGCCAATGGCAGCAAGCCAACATACGGCATTGACAAATGCTTGTTTATGAATAGGCACAATACAGGCTCCTTTCCAGGATTCTGGGTATCTCCCTTCTTTTATACACTTATTATAATATATGGTGTGTGACCTTCCCCAAAGCGGTGTATTACACTGGTAGACCTCCGCCGGAATATCATCAGGTCCCGGGGCTTTGTGTGATTTTAGAGAATTAATTGCCAGAAGAATCTCTTCAAATGTTATTATTATTAACCCTTTCTGCTCTTGAGTAACTTTGGGAACTGTTTCTTGTATTTCAGGATCCCAGAATGTCTTCTGAAAGAATGTGATCCATTTGTCCTCTGATATATATGTATAATGATTGACTTAAAGTAGTTACTTCCTCTAGCTACAGGTGTCCAGAATGTGTTGGTATTCTTTGTGTTTATGGCTTTCAACATTTCTCCCACTGTCTTTTATGATAGTTAGCTTTCTTCTTTGTAATTAAGACTTTATATTCTTTTTAGCCTTATTAAGTTCTTTTAAAATAGTTTATTTATTAAGTTTATAGCACCCATATATGTTCCTTATCTTTCTTTTCATGTATTTACAGTCATTATCTTATTAACCATTTGGGGTATTATTCTGTCTGAGAGGTGGAGTTACAGTAACCTCCAAATCTTTTTTTTATTCTGCCTATTAATTCACTCAAGGATTCACTGAATTTCTCAAAAGATAGGGCCTAGAGACATGCTGTGTTGATGCTTAAGAAGGATTGATTCACTGTATTTCTCACATTTAGATCTGAATTACTTTTGCAGAGTATCTTTTTGTTTGACCTAGTTTCTGTGATATGAATATGAGTCATTCCTCTCCTGTGTATTTTGTGTATTCATTGTATAATACAGTACCAAGGGAAGATGATCACTTTCCATATGCTCTACTATCTGTAATTTTTCCCAGAATAGACTAATCCCTGTCCAAAGGGCATAGTCAACAACCGTAGCCCCTGTAGTAGACAAGCATGTCCTTTCCCCTAATGTGTCTCCATTTAGTCTCGTTTAGTGGATATAAGTTGTATTTGTTCATAAGATTGATTAATGTTTTACCTGCTGAATTTATCTTTTTATCTTTGGAGTTTCTTAATAACATGTCTTTAGCATTGTTGTTATAAGTAAAGAGGGAGTTCTCAACATAGCCATCATACTTGCCAAGTCTGGCATTAAAATCCCCAATGACTAGTATATCCAAGTCTGTATACCTACTAGACATCTCTTTGAAACAAAGATTCAGATTTTACCAGATATTCTGCTTAAAAAAGTAGGAATTTTCAGGGGGTATATAGGTATTAATAATCAAAAATTTGCTTTCATTAATTTCCACATAGGTGCAAATAAAGTTATTTCCTAGGCTAATACAATTAGACTTATTGAACACACCTACTTTAACAAAAGTAGCCACTCCACCTGAGCTCTCCCAAGCTTCTGTATCCTGTTACCTGGTGAGTGGTAACATTCGTACCCATTTAGTGCCATCTCATCCTCTTTATCATAGCATGTTTCCTGGACAGCAATAATGTCATGTTTTTTTTTAATAAAAGTATTCCAGTCATTATCTGTAAATTTATTAGTCCACCCTGCAATGTTCCAAAATATTACAGATATTCTTTGGGATTTCTTGCTCAATCCGGAACTACTCATACAGCAGGATTCACAAACCTCGGGGAAAGTCCCGCAGCTGCAGGAAAACCTCAGCGCAAGAGGGTTGCCACTTGTGAATCTGCAGGTTACCCGCAGTGGCAGGTATTCACAAAGGTGGAGCCAGATTATGACCGGCTCTACAGATTACGGCCGCATTTGGGTTTTGTTGCCAGGGACAGCACCGCAGCTGCGGGAGGCTGCTATGGCCAGTGGGACCAGCTGTAACACCCTCCACAACTGCTGCGTCTGTGAATCAGATGCTCCGCAGCTGCAGCGATTTCTGAGTGCCACTGGGGTTGCAGAGTGGGACTTAGTCCCAAAACGCATTGTGAACACTGCCCAGAGTTTCTAGGGAGATATTCAGGTTATATGCCTGTCAATCATAATATCCTGCTAAACTACGGAACTTATTTATTCTATTATTGTTGACTGCTTTTTCATTAGTCTTTCTCCTTGAATCATGCCTTCCTCCCAAAACCATTGCTTCGACAATGTGAAGACCCAAATTATCTAGCTGTCCTGTCTTTTATAATATTTTATCGACTATGTCATTTCTATTTATTGTTAGGTTTACCAGCGTTCTATTGCCTACTCTTTCTGCTCTTAAATTCCCATTTTTTCCAAATGGTATCTGTAATATGTTCTCAAAAAGGCTGGAGATTGTTCTAGTCAATTTAGGATTTATTTCGTTGACTAGCTTCGAGAGTCCAAACATACACAGTTGGGTGGACTCATCTGGTAACAACTCAGAAAATCTTCTTTTTACATAAAAGTTATGTCTATTTAGAAGTGTTACACTATGATCTTTGCCTTGAGTGGTGACATCATTGAGCCATACATAGATGGCTACTCTGTGGGAATTAAATAGGACATCTATCATGGTTGCAGAAACTATATGTGTGACCCTGACATCTACAACTTCATCCTCACCTACTTCAGTATCTAGCAGAAATCTTAATCTGTCCTTTATTTGGGAGATTTGACCCTCATTGTCCAGTTTGACCCAATCTCTGGAACCAAACAATCTGACAACAGGGAGTGCTGTGTTGTCCTTGTTAGTATCACTATGATATGCTAGTCGCATAGGGATACCAGATCTCTGTGTTCCTAAACCACTTTCTTGAATTGAAGATCCCCTTTCACTACTACTTTTTTCCTCTTCCAAACACTTAGTGATACCAATTAGATTATTCAGCTGCCTTATTTAATTTTCTAGCTTGCTTAATCTACTTGAAAGTGAAGCAGGCACCTCATTTAAGATCTTAGGTTCACTCTGACTGTCCATTTTATTTTTATTTATTACTTCCTGTGTCTGTTTTCTATTTTCAGAGTGACCATGACTTTGTTCTTCAGTTTGGCCTTGCTGATTATCACTGTTGCTGCTACTAGCTGTAGAAATTACCAAAGCAGGTGGACTTGTCTTTTCCTCATTTTTATTCCCACTCTTTTTTGTTTTCCGCTTTCTCCTTTTCTTTGCTTTCTTTCCTAAAGTTACTTTATTCTCTGATTTTGGATGATCTGGAATAATAAGTGTGCTAAAATCTGGTCTCAAGGTATTCTTAGAACTTATTTGTTCTGTCTGAGTGGATGTATCTAGGATGGAGGAAGTGTTATTGATAATTCCTTATACTCCATCAATTTTAAATATATTCCTTGCTGCAGCCTCTCTCAGAGCCTCCAGGATGTCCTTATTAATTACTATTTGCTGCATTAAGATGAGATTGGCACAATATTGATTTTTCATAAGGTGGATCAGATCTTCACTTAAACAATATGAAATATATTCGGGGGCGTTATATAGAGTTGACTGACACCTTACATGGGGTTCCCTGCAGGGACATGACCTGCTTGAATGAGTGTTTAATTTCTTTCTCATATTGCTTAAACCCATTTGTAGTATATTGCATAGCAGACATAATCTCCTGCATGTCATTTCCATGTTTTACCCCTCCTGTTATCACCACCTGCTCCTCTTGTTCTTGAGAGGGCCATGAGTTCGGCATTAACTCCAAGTCTGGTGGCACGCTGTTATTGGTCTTTTCATAACATGAGAGAGATGTAATCCCCTTAATTCTGGAGCCCACATTAGTGCTAAAACTCTGCTCCACATAAGTACAGTCTACCAATAGAGAGTAATCATTGTCATTAAATTTAGGGGTAGAGATAGGTGACACATTTACTTCCTTCTCTATCCCTGTGCTTTCCTTTTTTGGGGCTCTTAGGGGTAGATGTTTTACTTCTTATTTCTAATTCTCTTTGTATGTGTTCCATAATTTTTGTTTGTCTTAGAGACATTTTTTCCTCATGCTTTATTATCTAAATCATCTACTAAAGAAGATAAATCTGAATTAAGTGATCTTTGCCTCCTTGTAGTAACCACGTTGGTATGAGTCACCAGACACTAGCAATATTAATATCACAACCAAAGAACAGTATTATTCCCTAGAACTATCACTGTCCTGGTAGGCTTTTCCTCAGGTCCTCCTTAATGGAGGTGGTTCTAATAAATATGCTTACTAATCTTACTTTGGTAAAAGAGAGAGAATACAAATAAAAAAACAAAGTCCAGCAAAGTCCAGAGACCTCGGTATGCCATAATAGCCTAAAATACAGCTCATAAAGTATAAGGTACTTGCTCTGCAGCTTCACAGCAGAAGTCACATACAGTCTCAAAAGGTCCCAAATTTCGACAATACCAGATATCTAAATAAGTCTTTCTTTTGGTAATCTGTAACAGATTGAACAATTCGCTTGGTGGTACTAAATACTTGTCCTGCATCTGCAGGCAGTGTCCAGCAAAAGCAAGCACTTGGTTCAGATTTCTGTCCCTTAGAAAGACAGATGTACGGGCCCAAAATAATAAAATAGGATCGGTACTCACACTAGTATTGAGCTGCACAGACAAATAAACATTTATCTATGAGTGCCACATTTAGAAAAGCTTTTAAATATTTGAATATTTGGATTAGAGGAGCTATGAACTAGAGATGAAATAGGTAGGGACATGCTCTCTTCTGACACCAAGTACACTACGGCTAAGTTATGATGCACAAAAGACAAACTTGAATAACACTTATGCTGCTGAAAATGCTACTGCAGCTACAGCTAACTGTAACTTTATAAAACAAAATACTAGAAAATGTACTTCCATGTACTTTAGTACTAGTATGTCCAAAAAATGGTAATTAAACAGGTAGCTTGCACTGCTTCATCACCGATAAGGCTGAATTGATTATCCAAACAGTCAGTAGTTTGTTAAAGTGCTTTCCGCAACAAACTTACAAATGGTTACAAAAAGCTTCTAATACAGAGCTGCTGTAGTTATCGAGCTGGCAAAGTACCACTAAATAAGTTGCACAGACAGAAATGGCAAAACACCATAATTATGATCCCTGTAGCTAGTGGGTCTAAAATGGTGCTTCTGAATCAGAGACGCTGCACATACACCTTATGAGAAGACAGGACTATCATCTGCGCAAGACATGCTCAGTGGTGTGTGCTCTGATAAGCAGACCACTAAATTCAAACTTAGCCTTGTAATATCTGGGAATTTAATTTAAACTATATAATGTGATGTTCGCTTCTTGGGACTATTAGTCTGTGCATGAATTATTATAAAAAAAGTGAAATAACAGGTGCCATATGCTTCATAAAACAACAATAAAAACAATAAAAGCCAATTATGGGAAATAAGCGACAGTATGGTAAAAGGTTAAACCATTTAAAAGTTTAGAACATAGTACATTAATTGGTAAAATCAAAAAGTCTATACTCCCCTCCCAGAAGTTTGTCAAGGGTAGTAAAATCAAAGTTGTATTTGAATGATGTACAGTGCAGTGCGCTTGTCCCCTTTCCCCGGCTCTACCACTGGTAATCCGAGCTCTTCCTTTGGTGCGCTGACTCTGCCCTGTCATCGGTTATTCTGAGTTGTGTAAGTGCATCCAGCACCACTTTTCTCCCTGTATGTCCGTGTCTTCTTTTCTCAGTAAATCAGTGCATGCGACTCAGCTCCAGTCAGTAAGGGCTTCTTCAAATCAGGTAACAGCGTCGTTCTGTAAAAGAAAAATTACAGTCAGAGAGATGCACCAAGATGGCTCTAGGTACCAAAGTATCTAGGCTGCTAGAATTAGGACAATGGTATCATACCTGTTAAAAATGATAATAAAGCCTCCAGCAGCCCTGCTGCACCTGCTCCTCCAAGTTGCTCCTCAGCAAAAGATGAGTGACTGTGAGTCGTTCCTCACAGTCTGAGTGATCATGTAATGCAGTGTTGGCATTACCCTAATATTGGTACTCTCTACACAAGCATTGCTGTGTCATTTACTTTTATAAACTTAGACCAGTTTGTGCTTCAACCCTCATAGATGCAGTAACCTAGTTTTATCAATTGATTTCCTTACTTTATGAAATATACATATAAAACCACAGCCACCTTTAGCTTTGGGCTTTCATATAGCCTATAATGAACACTGCACCATGCTGCTCAGTATGCTTTACCTGTAGCTTGCTTCATGTGGGCCCAGCAGTTGCATAGTGATGGGCACTGCACCAGACCTGCAGCTTGTTTCATAAGTGACCCTGCAGGCCACTCGTGAAACAGCTACATAGGGACATTCATGAGTCACTGCACCAAACCTGTAGCTTAGTGGTGTAAAAAGCAGCTGCATCATTACTTGCATTGCACTGGAACCATAGCAGACTTCAGTGATGTCCCAAGAAGCTGCTGCATCATCATACACATTGCATCTTACTTGTAGCAGACTTTGTGGATGACCCACAACAGCTTTATCATCACATGCATTGTGCCAGACCTGTAGCAGACTTCCCTCACCCCCCCCCCCACTAGTAGCCATGCCACCCTTTCCGCCTCTCCAAAGAAGCAAAAAGATGATAAGTGAGTTGGGGGGGGGGGCTACTTCTATGGGGAGGAAAGGTTAGTGTGTGAGGGTGGGGTGACTGAGTCATAAAAACAGCTTTCTGAGACATGAAAGCAGGACCTGTTTTTGTGACTCACAGCAGCATAATTTCATAAAAATAATAATAAAAAAACATTAATTCTCGTTAAAAACAACACTGGAAGAATCAACGTTATACCATACACTATCAACCACATAAGTTTCAGACTTAAAGTGCAACTCAATTTCAAAATAAAAAAGTGGCACACTGACCAAAAGAGTTTTTTTAACTAAATTTGTTTGCTTTTAAAATATAAACAATACTATACAATGCAACTTATGTCAGGTAATCACATATTCATTCAGGGATCCATCTAATGGAAGACAGAACAACAAATTTACCTAGGAAATCTGGTTTTAGAATGAGGATTCCAACATAGTTTACCCTTAAAAACAAACAGGTAAAGAAGCACTGCACCCAACAAGATGATGTGATCAGCTCACGATAATATATACCAAATGTAGAGTATTATTCAGGCACATAGCGTTGATATGATCCTGTCCTAAATATGGTCACCAAACATGTCCCTAACACCTTTACTCCTGCCGCACACACATGAAATCCAAAACAATTCATATCACAACCAGTAAAACAACCCAAAAAACTGATTACAAACTTCGGGGCACCACAGGTGATAGCACCTTGGCCCCTGCAGAACCTGAGCAGAGCCAGAAAAAAAAGAGTTCTTTTTACTGTACCTGTCATCAAAATTATTAAAAGGAAATTAATATATTTAACAGAATGCCCCAAAACAGAGACATCCTGACAGAGAGATGGGGAGGGCTACCACATGGCGTCTCCCTTCTTGTCTGAAGTCTCAGCATATAAAGTCCCAAGATAGGCAAAACCATCTGACATCTCTGTATAGAAATGTCCACAAAATGTCCACAATAGTGTGCATTAATATGGCAGATATATGAACTAGAAAGAGTCCGTATAAACACTGTAGAGACCTGTTTACATCTCTTTCCCTGTTGAAATAACTTAGAAAGAATATTAACCAGCTACAGAGATACAAACCTCCTGAGTACTACACCTGTCCTCTTAGTATGTGGAAAACTTAGCTCGAGACATAAAATCAGGTTTCATCTTCAGAATCTGGTGCTTTTTGTTGTTCTACTTTCTTAAATTCCCATACAATCACTTTAACCAGTTTACCAGTTTTACACATATCAATGTACTGGTACGTATGCCCGTAGTAGTGGATCTAAAGTCAGACAGGCATAAACATTGAATGAACAACTCCCAGATTCTTTAACTTTGCTCAAACTGCATCAGATTTTTTCTTCTAGCTCGAGTGGTGAAAGAAAGATCTGGAAAGATGTATAGAGTTGTCCAGTTAAAGTCTCTGGAAGCTAGCCGGCCCAGTGGCATGGAAGGCTGAGGTGCTGGCACCTTACCTTAAGCTATGCCAGCAACCTGGGTTTAGAAATGGATGTGGGTTGCTCAGGGTCCCGGCCAGGGGATGGAGGACTGAGTGCCTATAGGACTACTCCTACCTTGGGGGGGGGCAACTCACTGCTTGTCAGCCACCTTGAGATGTCCAGGTGGCAGTGCAGTCTGGGCACACAGCAGAGGGAAGGACCATGTACAGGACACCGGGGGCATCTTTGTGGAGGTGGGGCTTGCACATGTGCAGACCCAGGGAGAAAATGGGAGGAAAACCCCCTCTGGCCCCAAGGTGATCTTCATGGGCCCCACACCGGCGACCAAGCACCCCACCACAGTCCTGAAAGCAGAAAGATGCCAGTGGGAAGGTAAGTCCTGGAGAAGTCCAGTGACTGGGCTGGGGGAACCAGACAGAAGGGGGTGGCTAGGGACAAACAGGTGGACAAAATATATATATAAAAAAAGTCTCTGGAAGCTTTCAGGTGGGCGTCTCGAGTAGTCACCTCGGCAGTAACCAGGAAGACAGTTCAGGGAATTTCAGGATCTTGCTTCACCAAGTAGAGAGATTCTGTAGGCCATATTAAACTGGTGACCTAGGTCCTCTCCTTGCAGATGCAGTGCTTGTGGCAGCCAGTCTTTAAGAAACAGCAGCAGGTCTGGGAAGCCCCACCATAAGATGTTGGAGACCCTCTTAGCATTCCCTAGCTCCTCAAGTCAGAACCTAAGCTATGCCTTTCCTTGACAATTTGGCTTGTGGCAGCCAGGGCTTGGGGAGTGTACGATTCTGCCATCAATGTCATTTTTACAGCATCTTCAATTTTAGTGTCTTTTTCCTTGAGTTACTTTAGGATATCTTCTAATTAGCTATCTATAGCCAGCATAGACAATGTTAGGGAATGCAATGGCGACTCCACTCCCGTCTTTAGTGTTGAGGCTGTGGATGTCACGACCTGGCTTCCCACTTGTTGCAGATTTTTCTGGCTGCCAGAATCCCCCTTTATTTGTGCACCCCATGTTATAATTTATGATCTTTTGACTTTGCTTAATGTGTACTCTCCAACGATGTAAACATGAACACGTTTCTAGCCGATATGTAAGAGAAATGCTTACATTTAAATCTCTGAGCTACAGAGCTGATGCAAAGTACTGTACATCTGTTCAATAGACGTGCTCCATAGTGCCTCCAATACAGAGGTTTTAAGGCTTTGTTGCGTGAAGAGAAACATGGAGCTCACTCCTTTATGTACTGCCTCACAAACTGGAGGCTTCTTCAGGGAGGCAACTAATTGTCTTGTTTTTGATGCACAAAGGTTTCATTTGTTTTTCCAACTTTCATGACTTCTAAGGCTCACAAAACCTTGAGTCTTATCTCATGAAAGTGGATTCTGAGTTCTGTCAATTTTGCAAAAATTCTCTTATGACAAATTAGTGAAAAAATGTATTTTGCATGCACAGAAACAGCATTTTATTTTCTTATTAATTTAAAATATATGAATTTTCAGTAAAATGACCTGTCAAACAATCATTCTTAGGGCAAAGTCAAGTTTAATCTTATAGCATTGTTTGTGCCATCAGTGAGCAAAAAAGAAGTCTTAAAACCCCTATTTTTATTTATCAACCACCTTTTAGAGCTTAAGACTACTGAAATGGCCACTACCAATTTTACAGGAACCAGCGATCCTGGCACCAACTACGCACTTGAAACATTTCAGGTTATTCTGTTCAGGGACAGCTGCATAGTTAAGGTACAAAAATTGAGGATCAAAATATGTGTGTATATATATTTATGTATTTCTTTTTATTGATAACAAGGCAAGTCAGATTGAGACAGAGGTACCTTTTTCAGCCACAATCTGATGGAAAACTATGAGAGATAGTACAGTACAATATGTTTCAATACGTTACAAAACATGACATCAAATTCAGTGACTTCTGTACAATAAATATGTTTAAGCAGGCTCAGGGAATAAGCAAGACAGAGATTCTGACTGTTAGCAAAGCAGCGGGGTAATCCCATAAACAGTTCACACATTCTTAATTTGTAACTGTGAAAAACAGTTGCATGCTGAGCTGGTCATAAGACAGGTCATAAAGTAGGGTTCCACCATGTCTGTGTGAAACCCAGAAGGGCGACTGACATTACGGCAACACCCAAATGCCGACGGCGACCATGTTGCCTGGCAATTGTGCCGCCTGGCTGCCATTTTGCCCAAAGCACCAGGGCACATCCTGGCTGTTTACAGGAGGCTTCCCTCTCCCCCAATCCCCTCTCCAGAAAATAATATAATCACCTTCAGGTCGGAGGTGTAGGGGGGAAGACCACAACACCCCTGGGGCAGCAATGACAGTGGGTGCTGTGAAATCCCGATCATCGTAATGACCGTTGAATGGGTTGCAGCACCCACATTGCTGTCGCCATAACGGTTTCACTGCACTGATGGCATAGAAACATAGAGGTTGACGGCAGATGAGGACCACAAGGCCCATCCAGTCTGCCCATTTTTTCTACCTTATGAATGTGCCACATACCTTTACACTGTCAATGACCTATCTATCCATATTCATCTGTATTGCTCCCTTATGTCTATCCCATGCCTGTTTGAAGCCCTGCACTGTATTCATAGCCACCACTTCTTGAGGTAGGCTGTTCCATGCATCCACCATTCTTTCTGTGAAAAAGAATGTCCTCACATTCCCCCTTAATTGGCCTCCCTCTATTCTCATGCTGCATCCTCTTGTTCTGCTATTTTTCTTATATTTAAACATGTTACACTCTTTCACCTTGTTAATGCCCTTAAGGTGTTTGAATGTTTCGATCATATCACCTCTCTCCCTCCTTTGCTCAAGGGTATGTATATGGAGCTCTGTTAACCTGTCCCCATATGTTTTCTGATGCAGTCCCGGCAACATTTTGGTTGCCCTTCTCTGGACTTCCTCAATTTGGTTAATGTCCTTGTGAAGGTGTGGCCTCCAGTACTGCATGCAGTACTCCAGATGGGGCCTAACCAGTGTCTTGTAAAGAGGGATTATTACCTCCCTCTTACAACTTGTGATACCCCTACTAGTACACCCTAACATCCCCCTAGCCTTACCTACTGCTTTAGAGGTCTGCTTGGATGATTTCAGGTCATCGGTGATGATGATGCCCAAGTCTCTTTCTTCCTTGAACAATGTTTGACTCAACCTGTGTTTCATTGGGTAGCTTGTTCCATAGCCAAGGCCCCTGCTACAAGAAAGTATGTTCTCCAGTTTTTGTCCTTGTCCTGAGGATCTTGAAAACATTAGTGGCAGTAGAGCGGAAGTTGTAATGTTAGTATTACACCTGGAGGAGACTGTACAGTGTCGGTTCTTTATTTTTCATTATATTGAATAACTGTATGCACCATAAGTGGTATCCTGTTGCCGGTGCATAGCGACTAGGGTGCCAGAATGCGGGTGCAGGCATGAGGGTGCATCACATGCAGGTGATCAGTATTTTTGACCATCAGCTAATATGAGCACCATGCCATGGCTGTGTTTTTCCCCTCCCCATGTGTGCCGGGTGGGGGTATTTATATATTTGAAGGGGTGTGGGGTCAGGGCCTCCTGTAGGACATTTATTTATTTATTGAAAGTTTTACCGGAAGAACGTACTGAGCAGCAAGTGCTCATTTCCAGATGTGTCCTGGGGGGAGGGGGAAACAGAAGGTGAGTACAGGCAAAATAAACACTTTACAGTAATAGCAGTTAATAATACAAACTGAAAATAGTGACCATTTAGGAAAGGGAATTACACAAGTACAAAGCAGAATAACAACAACAACCAGTAAGACTTATAATTACAAAACATATATGATATATACAATAGGATACAGAGTTTTAGACTTAAATAATACAATTATTACAGGACTACGGGACATATTGCTACGTGAGATATGCAATCTGCGTGGGGGGATGACTCAATTTTCTGTTGCCCATCTCACCTTGCCCTTTTGTCTGCGCTGTTATTTACCGAGTGCTTTTTGTTTGTGCACCGGCATGGGTGAACCACCATAAGTATAGCCACCTTTCTATATACATATACATGTTTATGTATAAGAGATATGCCACGGGCTGACTTAAGATATCATTTTTGTCTTCATGAGAGGGTATTGGTCTGCAGCGAACAGTAAGTTAAAAAAAATGTTTTGCATACAAATTGGAAATTTGGACCCGCCCCACTCTTGGGTGTGGAGCTCTTAGCACTGACTGTTCCCATTTAATTTAGTTTTTTCTCTAGAAAAAAGGTGGGTGCCACAATTAGCTTAAAAATGCAATTGCAGACCTGGCAAGAGTTAGGACTGAGAAAAGAAAAACAAACTCATGATGCACAGCATAAGCAGTACCTGACATAGTAGGTTTGACAAGTGTGCTAATATTTGGGCCTATGCTCCAACGGGCGGGATTTATGTGTGTGAGGCATGCATCCCATCTGCATAGCTATGCACCTGTGGCATTCACCACCGCCAGCCATCTGTCCATGGCCCTGCCCTTCCCCCCCCCCGGTGCACAGGTCCATGCAGGGCAGGCACAGGCGGAGTTGTGGACCCAGCCAGGTGTCCAATCAGATGCCCAGCATGGGTCCAGCAATGGATCCTTTATGTGGGGGGGAGCACATTGGTAGTGTGCCCCATGGATATCCAAGGATCGTCGGCTGTGCCAGGTGGTATGTAGGCAATGCTGCCGGCCCTCCAATGCACTACGGTGTGGTGGAAGGGGGGCATGTCGGGCTGCCAAGGGGGAGAACAGTGTTGCTGGTAGCATGGGGGTACATATGTGTTGCTGCCAAGGGGGTGGGGCTGAAGCCCTGTGCCAGTGCCCATCATAGGGGTATGGGTATTGGGGAGGGCTGCCACACTCAGCACTGTGTGCTGGGGCAGGTGGGTGGTATCTGGCAGTTGTGTGCCATGGCCCCGGAATGTCATTGGGCTTTTTGTCCTGTTGTGCTGCATGTCCTGAGAAGTACATGGGGCATGTAGGGGGTTTACAGCAGGGTTCTCCCTGGCGTACCCTGCACCCCATGCACCCTGGTGGCCAGCACTATGCGCCTTTGTGCATGGCGCATAGTGACGGTCCACCCCTCTGCCACCCCAGGCATATTGCTCTCCACTCAGCTGGGGGATCAGGTGCATATGTGCTGAGCGCCCCCCGTGGTGCATCCTGTGCAGGGGCGCAATGGGTGTGGAGTGCCTCCGTGCTTCACATACATGGTGTGGAGGTGCTCCACTCCTTACAGTATAGGCCCCATTGTTATTAATTGTAGCTGAAACTAGCTTTTTGTAAAAACACTTTTTGCTGCACTGCTGCTTTAAACTAATTTTTTTATAGCACTATTGTTCCTATGTTGTTGCATTATATGCAGACAAACACGTTATTGTTTTTACAAAGTAATACTCTTCAACTTGTTTTTACTATCCTTAGAGCAAAGACCTCAAATTTGAGAAATCCATTTTTGTATATTAGAGAATTCAGAAGGCTCCAAGTTTAGAAAAAACTAAAAAAAATAAATTCAATTAATATCTCAAAAGACCAGTGTAGTTAGTAGCTATATTAAAAAAAATATTTATCAGCAAGGATCACACCATTTCATTTGTTTACTAGAAAAGAGACAAATTCAAGTTGATCATTCAATTCAGGCCATATATACGCTTATAACCAAAAATCCAAAATGATTTCCTTTCAGCAAGAGCTAAATCCCTGTCACCCCCTAGGTGTAGGACCCAGTTTCACCTGTTCAAGTCCAGTAAACAGAATCTGGTGTTCATCCCTACTGCTAACATTTTCAACATGGGCTGCAAGGACATATTCCATGCTTCCTCCCTCTACAGCTCTCCCCTACACTTTCTTTAAATTTTCATTTCATCCTGCCCACACAAATGACATGTGGCCATATAAAAATTACATGGGCAGTGTCACAGCATATGACGTCAGTTATGTTGACTAGCTGACCAGTTACTGGGTATTGAAAGGCCAAACATTCATGTATAGTGGGACGGATACATATGTTATCCTGTAATTCGGTCGCCCAACCTACACTATAACAAGGTTGGGAGACTGAATTTCAGAATCATGACAGGGACTTGTGTTATGTGGGAGGCTTTGTGCCCCGCAACCCCCTAACTAAAACAATCAACTCCGAGGGGGAGCAGACCTTGGAGTTGGTAGTAAAGTTGGGGGTGGGGTGCAAAAATTAAATTTGAAAAATGTTCCCCTACCGGAAACAGAACCCTGTCCCCAAAAGCCTTCTGGCCAAGCTGCAGAAGAGTTAGTGCTCCACACCAAGGAGCAGCTTGGCCAGCACCTCGCTCTGCCACCCTCAAAAGGTTACACCAGGCAGAACCATGTTCCGCAGGCATAACCTAGCATTTCGCCGGGCGAAATACAATTTTGCTTTCAGGCAGAAATGTAGGGCATCCCTCATTTTGGGATACCAAAGCCGGGTCCATAAATGTCGGGACCCTCAGCTTTGGTATCCTGATAAGATACCAGTGGGGACAGTATTTATAAATTCATTTGTGCACAATTAACAGAAACAGATGAAGCCTAAGGTGCAAAAGTCCTATTATCATGCAACTTTCCTTATTACCTACCTGATAGGGGGAAAAAGAACAACAGAAAATAATAGTGGCAGTGTAGTGCAACTATAGTTGGGGTTAGTCAGGCACTTAAATGTTAAATCATAATTTTCAGCTGCTACTCAACAGATTTTCACAAAACCTTTTAAAGAGTCATCTGTGGCCCAGATTCTCCTGACTTGACAAGTTTGGTAGAACTTGATTTAGTGGTTTTATGACTAGAGAAGCACAAAAAAAAGACAAACTTTTTTTCCAACATTACATCAACTCACTTCCCATTCTTAATTACTGCTGTCCCAGTGTATGTGCCCACTGTCACAAATGCAGTATTATGCTGTTTGGTGTCAAAGTCCATTTGTGACAACAGGGTTTTGCAGTTATCTCACCTATGACAACAAAAGTCCTGCAATTGGTGATGGTGAAATAACTGGATTTTGAATAATGATACATGCTTGGCAATGTGGGAGGGGGATAATAACTAGAAGATTGTTGAAACTGAAAACAAAAAAGATTGTAAAAAATAAATAACTTAAGATTACAAATATATTTACATGGTTGTGCGTGTGCAGATGAGTTTGCACCTGCAGGAAAAAAAAAGTTGCACTTTTGCAGAGGACTTAGTTCTTCTCATCTGTGAAAGCATTGTTTTTGTTTTTTTAGATGAATTTATTTTTTAAATCTGCATTTTTATTTTCATTTTCACTGATGTTTTTTTCAAGTGTGTTTGTTACTTTGTGTATCGCATGAGAGCCATACACACAGCACATTATAGACCAAATGTAATGTGCAACAGATCAGCTGCTTTGGCCATACACAAAGCATTGTATAGGCCTGAGGAAGTGCATATGATGAGCCAGCTGTTTTTTGTAGGGTCATACACAAGATTCACTATAGGTAGGTTGAGGCGGTGCATGATGGGTCATCTATTAAAAGTGTTGAGGGTACCACTATCATGGATAACCTCTTGGTACGAAGGGAGAGCAAATTCAAGCACATCCATAAGTAGGAATTCAATTCAATTCAATTCAACTTTATTTTTAAAAGGCGCTTTTCTTAAAACCAAAGCGCCTGTACATTTCGAACAATAAATACAATAAAATTAAAACTAATATAAATCATTAAAAACTATGCTAAAAAGGTGGGTCTTTAAAGCTCCTTTAAAACTAAGGATGGTCGGGCAATTTCACACCTGACGAGGTAGAGAATTCCATAGAGGTGGTGCCATAAAACTAAATGATCTAGCACCTGATGTTTTCAAACAGACCCTAGGAATCTCTAGCAATCCTCGCCAGTGGATCGGAAGGCGAGAGGACAGTAGGGGCAAGGAGTTCTTTCAGGTAGGTAGGTCCCAGGTCATGTAGGGCTTTATAGGTCAGCAAACTGACCTTGAAGGTGATTCTCCAAGCCACTGGCAGCCAGTGCAGTCTGCGAAGCACAGGCATTATATGGCTGGATGTAGAAGATCCAGTCAACAGCCTGGCTGCCGCATTCTGCTCTAGCTGCAGACGGCGAAGTTCAACCCTCGATAGCCCTAGGTATAGGGAGTTACAGTAGTCGAGACGGGAGGTAACGAAGGCATGGATCAACGTTGGAAGGTCCTCTGGAGGAACCAGGTGCTTCACCCTGGCAATATTCCTCAGATGGAAAAAGGAAGTTTTGACCACCGCTGACACCTGAGATTTAAGCGTCAGACAGTCATCAATTATTACGCCAAGATTCTGCACCTGATCTGAGGTTGCCAACTGAACACCTCCAAGCCATAATCCTGAGGGTGATCCATCCGGCAAACCCACCTCACATTGGCCTTTGTCCACGACCAACACCTCAGTTTTATCTGGGTTTAACCTCAGCCAACTCCCATTCATCCAGTCTTGAATTTCTGCAAGGCAGTTATTAAATACCGACAAGGCAGCATCCTGGCGGGCACAAAGACATATACAGCTGGGTATCATCCGCATGCAGTGAAAACCCAGACCGTATGTCTAATAATCACTCTAACGGCAGCATATACACCGCAAACAACATGGGCGCTAAGATAGAACCCTCGGTACCCGGAGGATAGGGAGACTGATGCCGAGGAAAAATTCCTGACACCACTCTCTGAGTCCTACCCTCGAGGTAAGATTGAAACCATCTAAGGACCGTACCAGATAGTCCACAGACAGACCGCAAACGTTCTAACAGCACACCATGGTCAACGGTGTCAAACGCTGCAGAGAGATCAAGTAGTACTAAGATGGATCGAGTCCTACGATCTCTCGCTATTAGGAGGTCATTTAGTACCGAACCAGCGCTGTCTTGGTACTATGCCTTTTCCAAAATCCAGACTGGAGAGAATCGTAGATATTGTTGTTGGTCAGATGATCTTCTAACTGTACTAGACCACTTTCTCAATAACTTTACCCACAAAGGGTAAGTTAGAGATTGGCCTGTAATTTGCTAGACAATCTGGATCTAAGGAGGATTTCTTTAATAGAGACTATAGCCTCTTTTAGGGATCTGGAAAGATCCCCTCTCCAAAGACTTCAGACTATCAAAGCCAGGACTTGGCCGATTTTATCCACACAACCCATTAAAAGGCGTGTGGGGCCAGGATCCAAATCATAGCTAGTCGGTCGCATCGCTCGAATGATCATCACAACATCATCGATTATGGGAAGGCTGAAGTCAGACCAACTGAATTGGGTGTTCGACATCTCCTGCCGACCACCATCATTCCCACTGGGGAGGGAAGAGCAGATGAGTGGGATGAATAAATACGCTATCATACCTCTTGGTCAACTACTTTAGCTCCTAGCTGTGCAATCAAGCACCAGTCAATCAGTCCTTGTAGGCGATTCCTTATCTCTACCCCTCCCAATCATATCTATCTGTGTCTCTTTGCAAAAAACTGTGTTTGCCTCTGGTTTCTCAACCACCAAGTTAGAAGCAGTCCTCTATTGCAATTTTGATAGCATCCAGTGCTGGTTCTGCTGTGACCAGTTTTCTCCAAATGCTTAAAAGAATGGTCTCCATGACCATTGGAAGCAAACAGAAACTTACTGGGCTCCATAATACCTCAGTATTTCATTTATTTATTTATTAAAATTTGTTATTCAGTAAGAACCCAAGGGCAACAACTGTCCATTTTCATAAGATAAATAATTTGATAAGGAATTCCAATCTTTTATTGACCTATATAAAAAACATCGCTGCCCAGCAGAAGATTTATAAATAGGGGTGGGATATTCAGAATGTGCCAGGCAGGGGCGCAAGACTGGGTGCAGCACAACTGGGATGCACCAGGGCATGGTCTGGGTGATATTCAATGGTGCTGCGCCATGGTTCAGCACCGTTGAATATGGCACTGGGGCCACTCACACTGCGCCAGCACAAATGGCAAGCGAGGAGCAGGGGGATGCACCAGCACAAGTGCGGGTGCGCTAGGTGCATGACCCCACGATACTCAGTGCTGGACATGCAAATTAGGCCATTATGCATGCAAGGCACAAATGGGGCCATTTGCTTGTCATTATGGCCCCATTTGCATGCAGGTGCTCTGATCCCCAGCGAATTGCACCTGGTGCCCTGCCAGGCTGCAGCTGTCAGGGACTGATGCCCCCTGCCCCTCAGCAGGCAACGTGCCCCAACACCCGATCACAGGCTGTAGTCAATGTAATATCCCTGGTGGTCCAGTGGACCCTACCTCACTGCCCCTTTGTGGTCTTTAGATAAATGAAACCTCCTTGGTGGTCCAGTGGACCTGCACCCCTGCCTGATCATGGGCTTTTGTGAAATTAAATGTCCCTGGTGGTCCAGTGAACCCGCTCCCCAGCCTGATCGCAGGCTTAAGTAAAATAAATAATTCCCTGGTAGTCCAGTGGACCCGAACCCCAGCCCAACTGTGGGCTTTAGCAAATGTAACAACTCTCATGGTCCAGTGAGTACCCTCCCCTCCCACCCACCCTCAGACCCACCACCTTCGGTTGCGGGCAGCAGCTCCCATCCATGCAAGCTGCCCATCTGCCTGCGTTGACTGACAGCATATGTATGGCTGTATGCCCATTGGCTCACTGCATAACAATGGGCATACAGCTGTGCCTGTATGCTGTCAGGCCCGGCGGGCGGCTGGGTGGCTTGCTGGTGGGGAGCTGCCGCCTGCCACTGACCGGGGGGGAGCGGGGTGGTGGGTCTGAGTGGGGGGGTACCGCTGGACCACCAGGGATGTTATATTTGCTAAAGCCCATGATTGGGCTGGGGCTCGGGTCCACTAGACCACCAGGGAATTATTTATTTTACCTAAGCCCATGATCGGGCTAGGGAGTGGGTCCACTGGACCACCAGGGAATAATTTGTTTTACTTAAGCCCTCAATCGGGCTGGCAAGTGGGTCCATTGGACCACCAGGGTTTATTTTTACTTATAAAGCCCACAATCGGGCCGAGGAAGAGGTCCACTGGACCACCAGGGAATTGATGTATTCATTATGCCCACAATCGGGTAGGGGGCAACGACACCTGGACTTTGTCTCTGGAGGTTGGGTGGCCACCCACAGCTGGTGGCTGCTGTGTTGTGCCATGCAATACAGCAGCTCACCTGTGGGTGGCCAGGCCTTGCTCCTTCTTTTTTATGGGTGGATCTTTGTGCCCCGTGCGGCACAAGGTGGGTGTGTGTCTGCATGTCGCCGCATCCTGGGATGAATATCGGGATGTGCTGGATATGCATGGGCATGCCCCCAAAACATGCACCACATACAGTAAAGGTGTGCTCCAGCACATCAGGATTTGTGCAGCGCAACTACCACCTTTGAATTTCATGCTGGGGTGCATCACTGGGTTTGCATGGCACATCACTGTTGCGTCATGTGCAACCCCTTTGAATATCACACCCAGGAAGTTTTAAACAACCAGTCCCAGCCAACCTACTGTAGTTGAATAACCTATAAAGGAAAAAGTAAGACTTTTTTAATGTACACTGAACAGAACCACTAAAAAATCTCCAAAAAGTAATTAATCTAAAATAAAAACACATACTTTCATAAAAAAAAATTCAATTTCAAATAAAGATCACAATGAAGTGTAGATCGAGAACTTGAAGTAATAAATTGACAAACATTATAAAGTATTTTCACCCATTTTAAAGTGGATTCACTAGTAGCTGAATAAAAAGGAAGCTCAAAGTCAATAAATGGTAAAATCAGAGACTGAGCCAAAATTTTATGAGAATTAAATGATAAACAGTTCCTAATCCTATAAAGTAAACTCAAATGAGAATGTGCATTTTTTAATCAAAAAGTGAATATGGTTATTGTATGACAGGGAACTGTCCAAAACAAACCCAAATGTTTAAAACAATCAACCTCTTCAACTATGTTATTGTGGAGATCTCCAATTGATAAATCCATTGATTATGAAGTTGCTTACTTGCAGACCCAAATACCATAAACTTAATCTTGTCAATATTCAATACCAAGCCATTCTTAATCAACCATCGCTGGACCAAAATAAAATCCTCCTGTAAAGAATTCAATAAGGGGGAAACACAAGAATCTCCGCAAAACAAAACAATATAATCTGCTTATAAAATAATATTATTTGATGACACAGCCAAAAGTAAATAATTTAAGAATAAATTAAATAGTATTGAGCCAAGTATCAAGCTTTGTGGTACCCCTATGGTAACATCTTTTAAGGGAGAAACAACAGGGCCCAAAGCCATTCTGGGCTTACAATTTGACAGATAATCACCAAACCAAGACACCACAGTGCAGGACAGACCCAACCTCCTTAATTATATTGCAGGTGGCCATGATGAACCAAACTGAAGGCCTTTGATAAATAAATAAAAAATTGCAACAGCCATATTCCCCTTGTCCATGGCCCTATGAAGAAAATCAGTTTTTTCAACCAAGGCAGATAAAGTACTATGTTCAGATCTGAAGCCATGTTAAAAGGTGTCAAAAATATGTTTATGCTCAAAATAATCCTTTAATTGATCTAATATAATCCTCTTAAGGGCCTTGGACAAAGGGGATAACAAAGAAATAGGTTTATAATTTTTGACCAAAGTTCGATCTCCTCATTTAAAAATAGGTATCATAGTTACCTCCTTCCAAAGATCAGGAACTGTTCCAGAGCACAAAGAAAAATTAAACAAAACATTAAAAGGAAAAAACATATGATCCCTCAATAAGAAAATAATTTCAAATCAAGTTGATCATCCCCATTGCAAACCTTTAAATTCATCTGATTAAGGTGCGCTGTAGCTTCTACCAACAGCGATCTGAAGTAATCCAACCACAACTATGATTTTCACTCTTAACTTATGCAAAGGAGCAAATAAATCACAAATCTATCCAAACTCAAATGAAATAAAAATGAGCATGGTATCAGTATCTGGAATACTAAATAAAGATGCAGCACCATTTCTAAAATTTATAACATCGAGATGACAAAGTGAGCATGAGAATATGAATTTAGGTGGAAGATGAGATCTCCACACCAACCAATAACAACAAATAGGACAATGATTGCTCATAGAATCTGAAAGGGTATGAACAACTGGTATCTGATCTGGCCTATTTGATAAAATCCAATCTATGGAGGTGTCGCTACCTGTTTTGTAATTAATATGGGTTGGACAATTAACAACCTGTCTCGAATTAAGACCTGCAAATTTATATTTGATTTTGATATTATTTTTATCTGTTCAATTTATATTTGCATTGCCCAGTATTATAAGCTCCTTGGTATGCCCACGTGAGACAACATGCTCCGTTAGAAGTAAAAGACCATCATTAGCACAACCAGGAGGAAAGTAAAAAGTACTTAATAAATGTTTTGCACCACCCAATATATTCTTAACAGATAAAAAATCACAAGAATTGTAAGAATACTTAAAATCATTAACAACTTCAAAACTGAACTTAACATATATTAGTACCCCACCTCCATGTTTCCCTTCCCTATCCTTCCTAAATAAAGTATAACCATTTATCTCAACAATCTGATCATCAAGTTTTGAAGATAACCATGTCTCAGAAATAGTTATAATATCAGCCCCATTGTCTTCAAAGAACTGGATGGCCCCCACTTGATTAAGTCCCCTCCTTGAAATACCTCAGTGTTTGGCTGGATAGATACCATCCTCTGTTCACATGAATGCCATCAACAAAAAGCTTCTCCCCAAACTTGGTGTTCTGTATCTCACCAAAAATTGCTTCCCTCTTTCTGTCTGCCATGAGATTATCCTCAAAATGATCCTTCCTGTGTTGGACCATGAGGACATGGTTTACAGTGCTGCCCCAATTCCACCTTAGCCAGACTGGAGCCTTTTCCTCACTTGCTGCTGTTTCCCTTTAAGTTGCCCTGTCTGTACACACCACTGATTCCTCTTTGCCAACTTGTACCTCCCCTTGCTGGAAGGCAGGCACCTATCCCACTGAACTACATTTGTTTCAAAATTCTTGTTCAGCTCCTTCCCCTGCTATCTCTTATGCTTCCTCCAACTTGCTCTACCATCCTCTTATTGTCTCAGGTTCTCTGACTCCCACAGCTTCTTTATCCCTCACTGTAAGACCTCAGTTGGACAGTCTGCCTTCTCCTTCATCTCCCTCTTCAGGAATACCCTCTCCAACCCTCCCCCCCTGCAATCCACTTCTCCTCCCCCTTCCGTTTGTCCTTCCTGCTCTGCAAGTTCTCCTTACACTTCTGTTTCAACTAGCCTTTTTTTTGCCCCTTGCTCGCCTGTGCAGTTCTTGTGCATGTTACCCTATTTAATTTCTTAGCATAATTCCTCTAGTTGCACTATGATAAGGGCTATAATTTTGCCATGGAAAATATCACAAAACAATAATGGTATTGTCATGGAAAATAACAGAAAACATGGAGTTGTTATGGAAAATAAAATCATGGGGTTGTCATGGAAAAAACAGAAAACATTGGGTTGTTATGGAAAATACCAAAATTATGTTTTTTTATGGAAAATACCAGAAAACTTGAAGTTGTTATGGAAAATGCCAAGATCATGGGGCTGCCATGGAAAATACCAGAAAAATGGAGTTGTTATGGAAAATGCCCAAATCATTGGGTTGTCATGAAAAATACCAAAAACTATTGGGGTTGTCAGGGAATATGCCAAAAATTATGGAGTTTTCATAACAATAGGAACTAAAATGGAATCCATGACTTCTGTAATGAATGTACAGCCCTAGTTATGATGGACTGAGTTTTATTTATTTATTTATTTGTTTTATTAATGCCTTTTATTGTACTGAAATTTCACCAGTTATATGATACTGTGTGTTGCCCCCTTATCTCTGTAACCCTGTCCCCCAGGTTGCACCTTGAAACAAGATTCTGCTCAGTGTGTCCTTCTGATCAGCTTGTAAATGAGTAAATAAGTCCCTTATCCCAAAGATCAGGAAAGCTCAAATGGATATTCAGCCACTTAATATACTGTGCCTTTCTGTACAGATCCAAAGGTCTTGTACTGGGCACAGCTGTTTACATTCTGTAACATTTCCGGTCCGCCTCTCTCAAAACAGAAAGCCTTGAGGGGCCGGGAGTAGCTCTGTGAGCTGTAGCATGAGTTTACTGTGAAATCAATGCAGATTTGCTCATTGCAGGCAGTAAGTATATGTGTGAGTTGATGGCAAGACAGGCATGATAATTATGTCTTCATTCACGTTGTAAAGTGTGACTGGCACAATTATACGTTTTCCTTTGCTGTCACGAAGGCATATAATTTATAACACAACTCACAAAGCTACATGTGAGTCTACCCTGTAGTTGTATTTTAGTCTTTTCTTTTACTTTCAGTTGTAGCAGTAAAAATCCACATAAACTATGTATTTCCCTCTGTTGTCACCATATAAATAATTATGCTCCAGTTAGTTGTAGTGGAACAGCCAGCTGCACTCATTCATATAGCATGACTGAAGATAAAAGATGCTTGCATAATTAAAACTGTTTAAATATTTGCTTTGTAATTTGATCTGCTCACTGTTTTTGATAAAATACAGCTAACATGCATTAAAAGGGTATCTACTCATGGGGTCACTTTTCAAGTTGGGTGCCACTCATGATGTCATTACTACTGTACATATTTTGAACATTGTTCTTTTTTTTTGTTTGTTACTTAAAAGATGATTTTTGTACAGCAGCTCCCCTCTTTTCCTCCTCCTCCTCCTCCCATCCCTGTGGAGCTGGGCAGCTAGGCAGCAAGTGATGTCAGCTGGAGAAAGAGCTAGCAGTGAAGATGAGTTCTAGTGCTGCCTAATGGAGTTTAAAAAATGGTTAAACCACTTTCTTTTGCTGGACTGAAAGATAAGCAAGGATTGTAATTAAGCCTTTGGTGCTTACAGTTCTAATGTGGTACCTCACTGAAATGCTTTGAAGCTTAGTCTGTTTAGATGAATGGGGAAATAAGCAACTTGGTGCAAACTCTGTGGCAAGAAAATGGGATTACCATTGAAGGAACAGCATAAAATTATGAATGAAACCACTTAGAAGATATTTAAAGAAACACTTCAATCCAATAAGTGCGTTTGCACAGATTAAAAAACAATATCCTGTTGGCATAATTTGCATATAATAATTCAGGCAAAACCACCTTTTAGACATACAACTTTGTGTGGTATGTACAGTGAAAGGGTGGTTTCCCAACCAAACCCAGGCCCCCAGTTACTATGGTGCCTCTAATGAAGTTAATTTGTGCTGGAGGGTCACTAGGTATAAACACCAATCTTATATTAAATGAGGTTACATGCCAGTTAAAATAAGTTACCATAAAACAAATGAACCCAATGAGGCACCATGGGAACTGCAGAGCCTGAGTTTGATAGGGGGAAACTCCCCTTTTCATGTACATTACCTGCATTCATGCAAAGTAACTGATGGTAATCAGTCATCCCCTGTTGTCTTACCATAGAGTCTTAAAAACAGTTTGAAGCAAGTTGTAAATCAAGTTGTTAATCAAACTAGAGCACTATTAAGAAACAGCAGAAAGGTATGCAAAAAAGACCACAAGCCAAAACATACTGCTGAGTTTGTGGGGTATAATGCAGTGCAAAATCAAGGGAACAGGACAAGCCCCAGCGCTTCGAGCTTCATGCAGGCTTTTTGTCAGGGGGAGGGACAAATACGAGAACAAACATCCAATATATAGGTAATTCATTTCTGACATCATAGTTAAAGCAATATATTGCAAAAAACTTTCAATGAATTGCTCTTGCTAATTCATACGTAAAACAAAATAAGAAATGTATCTATATTCTCCAAGAGTAGTCTACAAAAAGGGACAGAACATTGGTGATAGGGTCATTAACAGCCACTTTTCTGCTACCCCCACACCACTACTCACTTTTATTCCCAGACCCCATGCAGGCTCACACCACTGTGGCAGCTGCAACATATGTCAATATATGTTGCAGGGTAACCAGTTTACGAGCTGTACTAATGGATTCAAGCATCAAGTTCATGATTTTATCACCTGCAGAGCTCCCTTTATCATCTATGCCCTGTGGTGTGATTCTCCCACAATTTATGCTGGCATGACTACACGCCCCCTCAAGGATAGGATCCAAGAACACATCCTATCCATCCTTAACCAACATGAGGATACTCCAGTTGGCAGTCGTTGGTGTATTAAACACCATGCTTCAACTAATAACTTCAAATTTCGGTGCATTGCCCACATTAAAGTCCACATTAGAAGACGGAACAGACGTGAAAAATTGATACAGCTTGAAAGCAGACAGATTTTTACTTTGGGTTCATTATACTCAAAGGGCCTAAATGATGTATGGGACATTCTGCCATATATTTAATGTTCTTGTGCCTCTATGCTGTGTAGAATATCTGGTTCCTTATGTTGTTTTACATATTCTAACTTGTCCTTCTTATATTGTTCACAAATTACTCATTTTATTCATTTAAATGATTCCTTTTTTTCAGGTGTCTGGACCAGCTTACTTTTTCCATTGATCCAGTCCTTATTGCAGTCCCTTAGGGTGCCTTGAATTAATTAATGAATTAATTGTTTAAATGCATGAAGAACCTATTGTAATGGACAAGATATACTTTGATCTTTTTCTAGCAATGATAACTAATCCACCCAATTGTGGTGTCATTTGTCCAAAAATATTAAGTTAGAATACTGCATATATTATGCACATATAAATGTATATATATATATATATATGTATGTGTGTGTGTGTGTATATATATATATATACATTTATGATTGTGTGTATATATATATATATATATTTATGTCACACTGTTTCTGGGTTACACAGTGATGCCCTTGCATACGGCCATGAGGTAATGGCGGCTAGGCAGAGCTGCCAGTAACAGCTCCAAGTTTGAGTGCTCCAAGTTGTGCGCTGTTTTGCTTTTACTTCTTTTGTCACCCGATGCCTGCTCCAGTATTTTGCTATATTTTTGTTGTATTTATTGCTTTACTCATTTTTAGTTTTGGCTCACTGTGTGATACGTGACAGTTTGTTGTTTTTTTAATTTGCCTTCGGCTGAGTTTCCACTTCATTGTGATGGATAAATGACTAACAGTGAGCCTGAAGGAAGATTTGTTTGGATCCAACTGGCCTTTTGATTCAGTCTACTCAGAACACGCAGGAGTACTGTGTTTCAGGAGGCACAGAAGAATATTTTAGAAACTTTTGGGTGGCCCATTTCCTGATGGATTGATTTGAGTGCTGTGGAACTTGAGAGGACTATTGGCACCTTTACCATCAGCGTCGTGAGTAAAAAGTGCTGAAGAACATGGGATACTGAGTTAGGCCAGAGCAGCGGTGTGTCTGGGTGCTGTGTAGTGGGGGGGAGCCTCCTCCGTGTATCCGGGGCTGGTGGTGAGCTTAACCTTCTGTGGCCAAGTGGGAGCTGCCTTCTGGGCTTTGGGGAGCTGGAATCTTAGTTGGGTTTCTCCAAAATCCCCTGCGGAGCATTTTCTAGGGTTTGTTCCCTGGAGGATTGTAACTGTAGGCCATGGGAGGTGGGGTAGGATAGCCTGTGAAGTCCTAAGCTATTTGGGGGAGGGGATTCCCCCACAGAGATTTAGTTACATGCTCTAGACTGCTGTGGTATGGCCGATGTCTCAGACTGTTTTGGATTATGTTGAAGAACCTTATAAAACTGTTGCATGAGCTAATGCTGTGGTTTGGGTTACTGAAGATTACTGAGGAATGTGTGGGCATTGAAAGTGATTAGCCTGGACTTGTCTCCTAATATTGGATCGAATCTGACTTTTCCCTGGAGTTTATTGAGGATTTTATGATTGGTTGTTGTAGCTTATTTTATTTTACTAGTCCCCCCCGACAACGTGAGTGGTAATGGGGGTGATTTAATTCAAAATCTAAAAACTGGAGTGGTGAGAGGACTCCAGCTTTCTTAACTGTACTTCTCCCACTACATGAGAGGTAGTAGGGGTGACTGACCCTGGTCAATAAAAAACTGGAGTAGTAAGAGGACTGCAGTATTTTATATTTACACTACTTTTTCGTATTTTTCTTAAACTGTATACTTTATTTTACGGTGTGTTTATTTCTGTTTAAGATTGATTTAGACAGCAAATTTGGGGAGTTAGGGTAGCTTTACGAGGAGTGGAAGCACGGGTTTGTGTTGATTGGAAGATGTGTTGGGCTGTGGCTCTCCTGGTCAGGCACTACTCCCCCTCTGAACTCCAGGACCTCTGGCCCTTTTGTCCTCCTCCTCTTCCTGCAGCGGTCTATAACTGTTGTGGGCGTTGGGTATTGTAGGAGGAGGGAGGGAGATGTGGGAGTCCTGGACCTCAGAAGGGGCCAGTGCAACTGTATCAGGGTTGTGTGGTCCAGAAGACTCCCTGGGGCAAAATGGTCACTGGAACGTGGTCCTCCATGTCTAGTTACCATACCCAAGAGCTCCAGTGTTTCTGGGCAGACAACTCGGTCGGCCCCGCAACCCCATCCGACTCAAGTGGTGTTATGCAATACCAGGTCTAGTAAGAACAAGACAGCAATTATTGCTGATCTTATTGGGACAGCAGACCTGGCTTGCATCACCGAGACCTGGCTTGATGACAACGCAGGCCCCATTTTGGAGGCAGCTGGCCCGGCAGGTTTCTCAGTGATACACTGCTCGAGATTGGATCCCAGGGGTTGGGGGTGGCTATCTGTTTTAGATCAGAATTGGACCTTACTGATGTACCTGTTGAGGGGGCCAGATCATTTGAGTTTACCACAGTAGCAGGTGTTGGCTGCAGGATCATTCTCATTTACCGTCCACCCAGGGGTGAGAAAATGTTCCTGCAGGAAGTAGCAGACTTCGTCATCGACATGGCGCTGGAGTCGCCCAGGCTGATGTTCCTGGGTGACTTCAGTGCCTGGGTTGACGATGAACTCTCGCAGTTTGGTCAAGACTTCCTCCAACTTATGTGTTCATTGTGGTTCACACAGGTAGCTACCTCTACTACTCATAAGCAAGGACACTCTCTTGATCTGGTCTTCCTCCTGGGGATCGAGTCCTTCAGTTTGGTGGTGGAACCAGTTGTATGGTCCAATCATTACACAGTGAGATTCAATTTCCAGCCCCCCCCCTTATAGGCCTGCCCCTGTGGAGATGGTCAGATACCGCCCATTGAGGGGAGTAACCCCTGAAGGCCTTCTGGCAGTGTTAGACCTATTGGGAGTTTTGTGGGCAGGTGAGGACTCAGACAGTCAAGTTTTGGCCTATAATAGAATTATTACTGAGGCCCTGGACTCTATCGCCCCAGTCCATGTTTGTCTGCTCTCTCTCTGCCCTTCTGCCCTTGGTTCCCCTAGTTTGATGGAACCTTGAGGGAGTTGAGATGAGTAGGACAAAAGTTAGAACGTCGCTGGCAGAAATCGGCCCTTGAGGCCAACCACCTTAGATTGACAGATTATTATCAATGCTATCAATCAGCAATCACGCGTAAGATGGCAGAGTTCCTGTCTGGTGAGACTGCTGCTGCTCAAAATAGACCAGCTCAGCTCTTTCGAACTGTAGACAGGTTGTGCAACCCATCCTGTTTGCAGGTTCGAAGAGCAGTTTCACAAGCTAAGTGTGAGGAGTTTGCTTGATTTTTTGTGGATAAGATGGCCGGCATCAGGGCTGAACTCTGTCCAGCGTCCTCTGTGGGAGATGATGGTGGTTGGTGTTTGGTCATTACCTCTCAGTCACCCTGGAGTTCTTTTGACTGGCCAGAGATGGGGGATATCATGTGGATTGTCCAGAATCTACAGCCAACATGCTGTAGTTTGGACCCGGGCCCTACACGCCTATTATTGGGATGTATTGAGTTTATTGGCCCAATTCTTGCACAGATTGTTTGGTGCTCCTTAGACTTGGGATAATTCCCTAGCTCCCTGAAGGAGGTGGTGGTGACACTGCTTCTTAAGAAAGCTTCTTTGGACCCGAACAGCTGTGCTAACTAGAGACCTATCTCTATCCTTTACTTTGTTGGGAAGGTGATTGAGAAAGTGGTTGCACTGCAACTGGAGAACCACCTGACCATCCATGATTAACCTCTTCAATCCTCTCCAGTCAGGCTTCTGGAACAGACATAGTATCGAGACCGCTCTGGTTCGGGTGCTCAATGATCTCCTGATGGTGAGGGACCAGAAACGCTGTTCCATCTTGGTACTTCTGGATCTGTCTTCAACGTTTGATACTGTGGACCATGGGGTGCTGCTTGAGTGCCTGAGGGTTATCTGTGACCTGGCTGGTCCAGTTCTCAGATGGCTTCACTCTTTCCTTGCTGGCAGGTATCAGAGGGTGGTATCTGAGATTTTTTCCTCTAAACCATTCTCTCTGCTTTGTAGGGTCCCTCAGGGCTCGGTGCTGTCCCCCATGTTGTTCGCAGTGTATTTGCTGTCCTTGGAGACATTGAAAGGCGATATGGGCTAAGGTTTCCTTGCTATGCTGATGACACCCAGCTCTGTCTGTCTTTTGCACTCGACCAGGATAGTGCGGTCTCGTTGTTTAAAAACTGTCTGTCAGAGATCCACGACTGGATGAAGGTTAGCTGGTTGAAATTGAATTCCGGGAAGACTGAGATGTTTTTCGGGGTGCCAGATAGAGAGGCAGGTGGTGGGTTTGCCTTCTGGGCTTTAGCTTGATGGTATACAACTGCCTGCCTCTGAATGGATGCGTGATCTGGAGGTGGTTCTTGATGATGGGCTAATGATGTGCGCACAGGTGTCGGCAGTTTTCAAGTCTTCCTTTTATCATCTCAGGAACATCGCCAAAATTAAGCACCTCATTCCGTCTGATGATTTGCCCACGTTGATCCATGCTTTGTGACCTCACACCTTGATTACTGTAACTCCCTTTAGCTGGGGCTCCCAGGGGTTGATATCCACCACTTGCAGCTGGTGCAGAATGCAGTGGCTTGATTGTTGACTGGATCTTCATGCTCTAGTCATATTACTCCTGTGCTGCACGTTCTGCACTGGCTGCCTATACAGTGGCAGATCAGCTTTAAGGTCAGTCTTCTGACCTATAAATCCCTGCATGGGCAGTTATCTGCAAGAGCTCCTGGTCTCCTACAGCCCCATCCATCCTGTCCGCTCATCTGATGAGGGGTTGTTAGAGGTTCCCAGGGTGCATTTAAAAACATCTGGGGCCCGGGCATTTATGTTTGCGGCACCTTCCTGAGGAACTCTCTACCTCATCAGATTAGAGACCGTGGAGAGCTTTAAAACCAGCTTGAGAACACATCTTTTGCAACAGGCTTTTAGTAATTGATATTTATTAATGGTGAAAGTTTTAAATTGAAGCTGAATTTGTGTAGGATCTTTTTAAAGTATTAGTGATATGTTTTTATGTGCAGTGCTTTGATACTGGAATTGCACTATATAAATACAAATATTATTATTATTATTATTACTAATAATAATAATTGATTTTCCAGCCTGTACAGCTACAACATTTATTATTTTGTTTTACATATGAATTAGCAAGAGAGCAATTCATTGAAAGTTTTTTGCAATATATTGTTTTACCTGTGACATCAGGCATGAACTACCTATATACTGGATGTTTGTACCCTTATTTGCCCCTCCCCCTGGTGAAGAGCCTGCATGAGGCTCAAAGCACTGGGGCTTGTCCTGTTCCCTTGATTTTTCACTCCATTAAACTCTGAGCACTATACAGTATGTTTTGTCTGCTGGTCTTTTTTTGTGCACCTTTCTGCTGTTTCATGATTTTGTTGTTTAAGGTGCATCATTTCTTCCCTATTGCTGACAGAAACCTTTGCTTGTGCTAGAGCACTATTGAGACTGACCCATGGGGCAGCAGTAGAGCTACTGCTCACAATGCCAGTGACTGGCATTCAGGAGAGCACCTGGGTCATCAGGGGCCAGCCAGGACGAGAATGACTAAGTGTCCCAGAAGATGACCTCCTTCTCTGGGGTGGGAGAGTAGCCACCTCTGCCACAATGCTGCCCCCTGGGTGACCACAGATGTCATTGTTGGGAAGACACTGTCAGAGGGGGGCATTGGCCAAGCTCTGCTCTGGTAGGAATTGGGTGTGTAGGCTTGGAGCACCTGGTGCCCCAACACCCTGAGTAGAGGGCGGAACAATGAAACAGGAAAAACTCTGGCTCGGGCAGGGTGACCTCAGGCACGCACGGGCTCTGCCTTCTGCCACCAGCTGCTCCCTACACCCCTGGTTCTCCTGCCTGTGCATCCTGATGGATGTGAGAGGTTTGAAACTGGTTAGGTCAGGCCTTATCACAAAGGTAAGTTTGTGGGGGACAAAAGCTGGGGAGGTAAGTGCCAGGGACACAGGTGGATGGTGCTAGGCTTAACTCAGTGGAGGTGGGTGGGAGCCAGAGTGGAAGCATAAAAACGGAGCACTATTCAAAACCTTTGAGTGTGGATTGGGTCAAATTACATCTTTGAGCTCCCTTATTTATCTTTTGAGCCCAGAAATAGGTGATTTATCTTACTGTAACAGTGGACATCCCT
Source organism: Neoceratodus forsteri (assembly GCA_016271365.2). NCBI lineage: Eukaryota > Metazoa > Chordata > Ceratodontiformes > Ceratodontidae > Neoceratodus > Neoceratodus forsteri. The sequence continues at coordinate 1,818,904,132 of CM057449.1, read as the reverse complement.
CTTCAATGATTTCTTGAACCTTTTTGCTGGATGCTAGTACTGTTGTACAGGCTGTTTTTATTTATTTTATTAAATGTTTTAACAGGAAGGCTTACTGATTTGAGAAACAACTCTTTTCCAGAAGCAAGTTTGACTAGATTAGTTCTCTAACTAACATCACTTCCTGTCTGACAGCCCAGGAAAGGTTAAGAAGAGGCTGTTCAAGACTCATAGACTCATATTTTAAGTAACAAACAAGAGTAATAAACAAAACATCCTCCAGTCTGTGACTGAGGGTGAAAACCAACAGGGCAAAAAAAGCCCAGAGAATACTGCAGCACACGACCACTTGAGCTACAAATGGAGCTTACATACTCCATAAATAAAACAGAACATGCTTACCGATTCTTCATTTTATTAAAGTGCTTACTATAGAATCCACACACAGAAAAGGTAGAATGATGAGGTGACAGACAAACTGCAGTTGTACTAAAATAAAAAATCTGTAAGCACCCACATGGTGTTAATAACCGAAGCACAACTTAGACCGGTGGCCTGGCAGACAGCCCATGTGCGTGATGACGCACAAACACAGCTGACGTTTTGGCAATATCTTCCTCAAGCTCAGAGGAAGGCATTGCAGAAATGTCAGCTGTGTTTATACATTTTATTTATATGTAAGCCCCATTAGTAGCTCAAGTGGTCATGTGCTACAGTATTCTTTGGGCTATTTTGCCCTGTTTGTTTTTGCTATGGGCTCTGTTCTGCCAAGCACCATGTGTGTTCACCTTTAGTGAACCAAACCCCTCTAACTGTGTTTGTAGTATAGTGTTGTGATTGAGGGTGACCAGACAGGTTTTGTCAAGGGAAGGAGGTGTCAGAATAACATCAGAAATGCACTTATAGTTAGGGTTCAGTAGCATGTTTAATGTTAACCCTCAGATTTTTCACCTTAATAACTTTGCAAGTGATCAATGGATTTGCACAAAATTTATCATGTTCCATGGGATAGATCTTTTGACATGGCAAGCTTCATTCCGCTTAGATAAGCAGATTCTGAGATCTGGATAGTGCAAAAACCTTAAAAGCCACCACTTTTTGCAGTTTTTTCTACATTGCCTTGCACCCAGAGATGTGGAATTCTTGTGATTTTTTATGGTAGAAACAGCTTGGGTCACAGAACTGCCTTGCATTTGTTTGGTAAAAAAAATTAATCTGTTGCAAAGTTATTCAGTTTTTAAGTTCCTATTATTTCCAATGGGAAGATCACTCTCCAAGATGGAGGTGTGAAGTTCAACAAAGGATTTGGTCTCACGAAAAAGGATTCTTTTTTGTGAGGGGCCAATCATTTTTTGAAAGAAAAAATTATTTTTTCGTGAGCCACCATCTTGTTTTCCGTTTAAAAAAAAATATTGAGAACCCATGAAAATTAGGTGCTGTAGGGACACCAGGAAATGAATCTTGTTCATTGGTACTCCATTAGTTGGATTCTGCATTTGTCTAGTACCAAAATGATCCTGGAATGTTTTTTTTTCTCTATGTTTTAAATCCTTTTTCATCACTCACTAAGATCCTTTTTTGTGAATCCTTTTTTGTTCAAACAAAAAAGGATCACAAGTCATGAAAAAGGATTTGGGACACACAGAAAAAAGCCTTTTATCAGCCTTTTCCTGTAATTTTCTATTTCTGCAATGTAGTGGTCCCTCACTGCTCCCCAGTCACTGATCCCATGTTAAATATGTTTTCTATAGTGTAGTGGTCCCTGCCCCCTCCCTGGTCACTGATCCCTGGTTAAATATAAGTTTTCCATAGTGTAGTGGTCCCTCCACCATTCCCTGTCACTGATCCCATGTTAAATATAAGTTTTCTGTAGTGTAGCAGTCCCTCCACCCTCCCCAGTCACCAATCCCATATGAAATATGCTTTCCATAGTGTAGTGGTTCCTTCCCAGTCACCAGTCCCATGTTAAATATAAGTTTTCCTAGTGTAGTGATCCCTCCCCCTCTCCAGTCACCAATCCCAAATGAAATACGTTTTCCATAATGTAGTGGTCTCTCCCTCCCTCTCCGGTCACCAATCCCATATGAAACAGATGTTTTTCATAGTGTAGTGGTCCCTCCCCTCTCTCCAATCACTGACCCCATAAGAAATATATGCTTTCCATAGTGTAGTGGTCCCTCCCCCTCCCCATCAATTTTTTTTTGTAAAACCTGTAAAAAACAACAAACAGTCCCTCGCTGATCAGCCCCCCACCGCCCACTCAGCACCCACCACTCCACACCCCCAGTACACCCCCCCACACACACACTCTCACTCATCTAAATGGGTTCCAGGTTTGAGATCCACTCTCCGACTGAGGACACGTCTTGCTGCTGGAACCGGCGACTGAAGTATGAGAAACTAAGGTCAATGTGTTTCGGGATCACGTGATGAGCTGTGTCTAAATAGACGTCTTCTGTGCTGCTCTGAGGCCCCATTAAAGATAAAAGACAGAATAAAACCTTGGGACCTAACAAAGGAACTCGAAATAGCGTATTTACAGTCGGTGAGGAGCTGGAGACTTGAAGTTTAGTGGGTTTTGTGCTGGTGCAGAGCGATCGAGACGGGAAAAGAAGCGAGAAGTTTACACAAACAGAGTGCTCGGGGCCGTAGTAATAGGCCACGCTACAACACCAAGATGGAAGTAGGTGTGGTGGAGCCCCTTGCGGCGAGATCACCTGCAACGAAGAGACTGAAGCCCCAGTCCCACTCCCCTAATCAACAGGATGAGGAGACAGAAAGCGATGGGGATGCCTGCAAAACAACTGAGGACATACAAGAAATTAAACAAATGCTGCAAGGGTTGGTGTTGGATTTTGCAACGGTGAAGCCGGCATTGAAATCGCTGACGCAGAGAATGGGAGATGCAGAAGTCCGGATTTCCTCACAAGAAAGGAAAGTCTCAACAATCGAGCAGGAGTTGGTGGTTGTCAGAAAACAAGTTAAGAAACTTGATGAAAGAATGGAGGATCAAGAAGTCGGAGAAACAATCTGATTTTAGCAGGTTTACCAGAGAAAGCGGAAGGGTCGGCTTGTGTTTCCTTCATGCAAGATCTACTGCTTAAATTGCTGGGCCTTACACCATTCGGGGAGGCCTATAATCTGGAAAAAGCACACAGGGCACTAAGAGAGATGCTGCCACCAGGGGCACGACCTCGAGTAATAATCATACGATTTCTGAATTATAAAGAAAAATCACATGTGCTGTTTACTGCTAGACAAAACAAGGCTTTACAGTGGAATGGAGCATCTTTATGGTTGTTTCAGGATCAAACTCCATCGGTCAGGGAGAAGCAGAAGGAATATGCTGAGATTAAAAAAAAGCTATATCTTGCAGGAATTCAATTCTGATTACAATATCCAGCAACGTTAATGGTACGACTGCAAGCTGGGGAGGCGCGTGATGCTTTAGAAGGCCTAAGAGTGGAATTACCAGAGTTATTCAAATCGCCGGCTTGAACGAACTTCGATAAGAAGGGAGCTGGTTTATTTTCAAAAGTTGAGACTTTGGAGAATGGAAGGACAAAATAAGCTTTCAGTGATACATAAAAAGCAAAGACTATAAGAGGTGGACTGAACAGTTTTAATAAGTTGTTTAGATATGAAGGGACATAGGAGGAGGGAGTTGAAATATAGATCAATGGGGCTCAAGCAGGCTGCAGATAAAGGTTGGAATGGGAGGAATATGGGCAAGAAAGTTGGAGGCAAAGGGTAGAGCTTAAGATATAAGGGCTATGTGGGGGCTATTATAGCTCCAGAGAGAATGTAAAATCGACAGAGAAGGGGGGATAGAAAGGAGACTGGGGGTTGCTGATATACTGCTTAGTTGAAGCCATGAGGGTGGCAGACAGGTGAAAATACTTAGGTGATTGGAATTTTTGAACCTGGAGATAATCGAGAAGGAGCAGGAAGGGGGAAGCCTAGAAAAGGAGAAAGAGTGATAGAAGGGGAGGAAGGAAAGATGGACATACAATAGGGGGTTTTTAGTTTCCCTTTCTTTCCCTTCCCTTTTAACGTTTCTTGTTAGGTTTTGGTGTTAGTTAGTTCTGGAAAAGGCCCTAGGGGATGCTTATTAATCGGAGAGGGCTGGAGGGGAAGCACAGTAAGGGGTTCATCCATGATCCGATATCTGATAGGAGGACGATCTAGGGATCGGGGGCAAGGGGGGTGGAGGGTGGTTAAGGGGATCTGGAAGAGAGAGTCACATCAAGGGCATGAGGGGGACTTAGACCGTGAGAAAGCACAATGTAATGGTTTCAACATAATACTCTTGCTGAATGGAAAATGTCATGTGTTAAAATAATTTCGTGGAACATTAAAGGATTAAGGGGTAGGCGTAAGCGAATAGTAATTCTGAGACACATTGCACAAATGGGGGCTCATATTGCTGCCGTACAAGAGATTCATTTGTTGACAGATGAGCTGAGTTGTCTTAAGCGGTTATGGGTGGGGCAAGTTTATGGGGTAGGTAGAGAGAGAGCGAAAGGGGGTGGCAATTTTAATCAAAAAAACCTGCCCGTACAAGATAGAGAGAGTGAATTCAAGGGAAGATGGTAGAGGTATTTATCTCTCTGGCACTTTATTTGGTAAGGCAATTGTTGTTGCTTCAATCTATGGACCGACACCCTCAGACCGGACTTTTTTGTCACAGTAGAAAGGGATATAGGGGTCTTTGCTTTGCAATCTCTTATTTTAGCAGGAGATTGGAATACATATTGTTGCAATCAAGAGGATAGGATTCCACTGTGTAGAGGGCCCCTGTCTGGGGCTCAGATTGCCCTGAATAGACTATTGGGCTACAGCGTTAACTGACCCGATCAAGATTTATCCTGCAGAGGCAATATGACATTTTATCATGCCCATAGAAGTCAATCTCAGATGATTTCTTTTTAGTAAACAGGGAGGCTACTGAGAGGTTAGGGAGGTGGCAATAGGCGGTAGAGTTTTTTGACCACTCCCCATCCAGCTGACGTGGAAGCAAGCCCTGTCCCCGAGACCATATAGGTGGAGGCTAAATGATTCCTTTTGCGAGAGACTTCAGTGCAGGAAAAATTGAGGAGGCCCTTTGTCGAGATTAAGAACAACAGCTACCACGCTGTAAAGATCAAAAGTTGGCATGGCCAACATGTAAAGTGTTGTATGCGGGGGTAGTGCAGGGATTAGCAGCGCAGAGGAATAGGTTGAGAAGGGCAAAAGAAGATTTTATTTGGGGGCCAATCGAATCGTTGACGCCACAGGAAGGACAATCTGGGGAGATTGATGCTGAACTTAAAAGCCCAAGAGGGGAATGGGTGGAGATTTCGTATGGCAAGGTGGAATTTTGGTTGGGGAAGATTAAAGCCAAATATTTATTACAGGGAGATGTACTGGGCGATTATTAGCAGCCAGAGTCAAGGAATGGGAAGCAAATAGAACTGTTACCTCGATTCAATATAAGGAAAGATTATAACAGACCCCAAGAAATGACGGATGCATTTAACGTTTCTATTTTAAAAGAAATATATCAAGCAAGAAGCATAGTTAGAGAGGATGAAATTGGGGCATTCCTGGGGGGAATCCTGCTCCCTGTATTAGACCCAAGGCAAGTGATTGAGCTGGCGGCTCCCATAAGAGCGGCTGAGATAATTGAGGTGGTGCAGTCTTTGCCTGCTGATAAAACTCCAGGGCCAGATGGTCTCACAGCTAAATTTTACCAGACACATTTACATACGATACTTCCCATTCTTTTAAGATTTTTTGGTACATTAATGTAGGAGGGGGTGAACCATCTTCCACTCTACCAGGCGTATATTACCTTGGTTCCCAAACCAGACAAACCTAGGGATCTACCGGGCAGCTATAGGCCCATAGCATTAATGAATCAAGATATTAAGATACTTACTAAAATCTTGGCTAATAGAATCTTGCGAGTTGCATCGAGTTTGATTAGTCAAGAACAGGTGGGATTCATGCCAGGGAGGGGGGCACAGGATGCCCTTAGGAAATTACATCATATATTAAGCTATGCACCCGATTCTCAGCTACCCTTAGCCTTGATATCAATAGACGCGGAAAAGGCCTTCGATAGGGTCTCCCACCCCTTTCTCTTTGCAACGATGGAAAAGATGGGCTTTCCACAGGTTTTGCTCAGAGGGCTGAAAAATGTATATGCAGCCCCAACGGTTAGGGTACTATGTAATGGTTATGTTTCGCAAGAAATACGGCTAGAAAAGGGGACCCGACAGGGATGCACTCTCTTGCTGATCCTGTTTAACATATACTTAAAGCCCCTGTTGAGAGCTATAAATATGGATGAACATATCAAGGGGGTTAAAATAGGGGGGAAGGAGCTAAAACTCTCAGTTTTTGCGGATGATGTACTCTTGCACTTACAGTACCCGGTTACAAGCTTCGAGAGAGCAGCAGAGCTAATAGAGCGATTTTCCAGAGTTTCAAATTATAAATTAAATCTGAATAATACTCAGATCCTACCACTAACACCATATGTGTACAGGGCAGATTTTGCACCATCGCGGTTACAATGGAGGGCAGATAGGATCAAATATTTGGGTATTTGGATTACAGCGAATAGGGAAGTGGGGCTGACACAAATCTGGAGGGGTCATATTAGCAATTAAAGGAGATATAAGGAGATGGAACAAACTGCCTCTGAACTTCACTGCCCGACTGGGACTTATAAAAATGAACTTGTTGCCCTGGCTGTTATATGTAGTGCACCTTGTACCATATAGTATTCCTAAAATTTGGTTTGATAGAATTAGGAAGTTAATTTCAGAGTTTCTGTGGAATGCTAAACCTCCTAGGAAAAAGCACATGACTTTGTGCCTACCGCCAGCAATGGGGGGGCATGAAACTGCCGGACCTTCAAATATACTATGTGGCGGGTCAGCTGGGTTATATGAATCGATGGGTTAGGAATTTGGATGGGGAGACCTATGTACCTACGTGGCTGCAATTAGAGAGGCAACTGTTAAAGGATCTCAACCTCACTCCAGAGGCATTGTTATATGCCAATGTGAGAAAAGATCCTGGGAAAATACAGGGGACTCCAATGGGGAAGTCAGTAGGAGCTTGGTGGTCGTTTCTTACCCCGGCACAAAGAAAGGACCAAATGAAAACTAGAGACCAACCTATGCTGGGTAATCCTAATTTTGTAATTGGGGTAAAGCAATAAGTAGAAGGTGGGCTGAGCAGTTGAAGGGCCTGAGAGTGGAGGATCTTACCCAGGGCAATAGTGTAGATCTAACGAATTGCTGTGAAGGAATGCCCTTTTTTCACAGACTACAGCTTAAACAAATGATGGAAGGGGTACAGAAGAGGCTTGGGGGTTTGATGGATAATTCCTTTACTTGGGACAAGCTAAGGGCAGTTGACTTGAAATCACACTCTATCTCAAATATATAAGGTGCTCCTGGAGTATATTGGTCCGAATTCACCTGTAAATGTTTCTTACTGGGACAATAAGATGGCTCCTCAGAGCTTGGCTTGGAACAATATTTGGAAAAGCAGCAAGTATATACCTATACCTAAATACAAGTGTATGCAGTATTTCATTGTTTCTAATTTGTATTTTACCCCGGTAAAACTATGTGATAGAAAACTTAGACAGACAGACCTGTGTTTCAGATGCAAGGAAGGAATAGGCGACCTCTTGCATGTGGTGTGGGAATGTAATAAAATATTGCCTCTTTGGGGTGCAATTAAACGCCATATGGACCCATTGCTAGGCTACTCAGAATTCATACTTCCAGAAATATGTGTACTAGGGGATTTTACAAAAATAGCCGGTGCTATATTTAAATATCATGTTGCTTTGATGGCAGCGGTGGTTAAAGCCTTTCTGGTGCAACACTGGAAGGATGATCTTGTTTACTCTTATGATAATTGGGTGAGGGATATGATGGTGGCCTTGGGTAGAGTTAAGAGGCATCTGTATATAGAGGGGAGGAAAAGGGTATATTCTAAGAGGTGGGCAAAATTGGAGGCGATCTATTCACTACAGGACATAACGGCCCAGACGCAGATCTGTCTGTTAGATTGTGAGTAGCACAAGAATGATATAATATGGTGATATGTATATATGTATATATTGTATTGATTATTGTTATCCCATTTTGTATAGTATAGTAATCAAAGAATATAATGCAACTTGTTTTTGTGCAGGATTTGATACAATAATCAAAGGCTGGATGTTAATCAAAGGAATGTGTAGGATTGTATTTGCTAAGTTTGCAATGTTCTGGGTGCTCGGCCAAGTGTCCGGGATGTTGCCTCTTAGCAAATATGTGAGAAATATCTAGCTAACAAATGTTTGTACTGGGATTGCATGATTCTGGGCACCTGGCCAGTGTGCAGATGTGACAATCTAGGTGCTTGCAGATGTTGCTGGATGTTTCTAGAAGAATAATAAAAGGTATTAATACTGGGAAAATCCTGTCGTCTGGTTAGAAGCCTCACCTGCAGAGTGTACGCATTGCTGCAGGAGCTGTTCCCGATTCCTGAGATTCCTAGCCAGGCTGAAGGGGGCTTCCCAGCCATTGGAACAGGCTTGGATGTAGCTTTTGGAATCGGTGATGTATTAAGTTTTGTAGTTGGAAGCCTCTCCTGCAGGGTGGATGCATCGCTGTGGGGCCAGTTCCCGGTTCGTGAGACTCCTAGCCAGGCTGACAAGGGGGCTTCCCAGCCATTGGAAGAGGGCTTGGATGATGCTTTGTTGAATCGGTGATGTATAACCTTTTGTATTATATTTTGTTATAATAAAGCTTTGGCTTGCTGTACTTATTGTGCTGTTATTGTGTGCATGTGAGTGTGAATGGCAAATAGCTGCCTGGTTTGAGTTGGCAGAACGTATGGCAAGAAGTAGGTAGATATGATATTAGGCTGTTCTATGGCATAACATGAATAAATGCCTGTTAGATACTTGAGAGTAAACCATAAGTGGGTAGAACAACGAATAAGGTCTGTCAAGATATATTGGGGATGGGGACTCTCTTTCTTTCCAGGGGATCTACAAGGGACCCACCTTATAGAGGGAATGCTGTATAAAGGGAACCGATGAAAGAGGCCCATGGCTGGATGGTGGAGGCAAGGGTAAGGAGGTTATATCAATTCGGAGCGGGTTGTATCTGAACAAAAGGATGTCATAAAATAGTGGGTTGGGAAATAAAGCAAAGGTCGGAAAATTGGTTCCATTTGAAGTAATACGAATATAGGTGGGATGTAAATAGTTTACAGTCAGTTTGGGACTGTGTACCCTGGTTTCCAGGTATACATCTGTATGTCTAATAATGGAAAAGCAATAAAGTTACTTTAACAAAAAAAAAAGGTCAATGTGTTTCGATGTATTTTGGGGGGGGGGTTAACTTTTATGCATCCCTTAGCTATTTTTTGAGATTTTGACCCCAAATTTTCAACATGGCCTTTTGGGGACCCCACCTCATGAACCATGTGACTGTCATTATGCAACTCTAGCCCAAAAGGTGATTTTGTGGTCTCTTGGTGAAATCACCTTTTGGGCATGATTTGACATTTTTTCTGCCATTGTCCATGAGGTGGGGTCATAAGAATCTTCATCATTGGTGGGGTCAAGCCAAAAATACTGCCAAAATTATGACGTCGTTGCAATTTCACGCACGGTAGTAACTTTGGCAATTTTAAATATTTTTACCCCTCATTTTCAACATAGCCTTCTTATTACACCCACCTCATGTATGTCACAGCTGTCATTTTTCAAATCCTGGCCAAAATGTGTTTTTGCACCTGTAGTGTGGAATGGTGTTGCAGTTGTGCAGAATTGCATTTTGGTGAGGATTCAAAAATTTTCTGTATTGGGTACATTAGGTGGGCTAATACGATGGCTATGCTGACAGTCTGGTCACTGTTGTTCTATAAAAGAAAATGCAGGGCCCAGAGGGCCCTGTGTTTCCACAGCTACATACACATAAGCATCTATGCAGGAATGGAAGTGCAGGGTCCAAAGGAGCTCAAGGCACACCCCACACCTGCAATCCTGCCTGGTTTGGGAGGGTGGGGTGTTGTGGTTGGAAACCATAATGCCTCATTTCCCAACTTTTGTCACTTTGACCCTAACTGGAGCATTAAAGGGTAACTGTCAACAATAAGAACCTCACACCCAAGCGTGAGGCTGATCCCCATTTGCACTTTGTGTACAAAAACATTTTTTTACTTACCATTTACTGCAGTATAGTAGAATGTATTAGGCTAATTTTGCTGACTTCTAAGATGCCATTTTGTATAACCAGAAATCCTGGACTTCCCTGCAGATGACATCAGAGGAGGGCTGCGGAGCTAGGAGATTCAATAGCCTTCAATAGCTTGCAGTATACATATTAAAGATTTTATAAGCTAAAATCAGATATCTGCTGGTCCTATTGTGCTCACCAAGCTTTGTATAGTCCTCTGTGACTTGTACCTACATGTAGCCCCTGAAGAACAGCAGCCCAGCAAACAGAAGACTACAGCTTATAAAAAAACTCTGACATTCACTGCAGGCTATTGAATCTCCTACTGCTGCAGCCCTCCTCTAATGTCAGCTGCAGGAGAGTCTGACATTTCTGGTTACAGGAAATGTCAGTTCACCAGTCAATAAAATTAGCCTGATACAATTTACTACACTGCAGTAATCAGTAAGTAAAAAAATAAAATATTTTTGCACACAAAGCGCTAATTAGGATCAGCCTCTCACTTGGGTGTGAGGCTCTTTTTGCTGACAGTTCCCCTATAACAACGTTTTTTGCAACTTATCATATTCTGTACAGTAAACAATCATAATGCTGTGGTGGAGTCCCTGGATGCTGAAAAGGCATTTGATAGGGTGGAGTGGCCCTATCTGTTCATCCCTAATGATATCAGCCAATATAGTTGAAGCATTTCAGTCATGGATTAAAGCAATCCACCAGTCACCCAGAGCCAAAATTCTGATTAATGGCTTCACCTCCCCTTGTTTTTCATTATATGGAGGACCAGACAGGGTTGTCCCCTTTCACCTCCTTTTGCTTTAGTTATCAAGCCTTAAGCTAATGTTATAAGAGATACACTTACTATCAAGGGAGTTCCCTATATAGAGGGTAGACATTTAAAGCTTTCTCTTTTTGCCGATGACATTTTGTTATATCTAAAGGACCCTGTAAAAGAATTAGAATTAATATTACAACTTGTTTGAGGAGTATGGCGAACAGTCTAGATATGTGAACTGGAAAAAATTGGAAGCTCTTCTGGTGAGTCCCAGTAAGTGTAAAATATATCTGGAGAAGTTTCCTGACTCAGTGAAAGGGGGACACATAGTTTATTTAGGTATACATATGACAAATAATTTAAACCAATTGTTGAAGGTAAATCAGGAATCTTTAATTGAAGCCATTGGCCAGGACTTGAACAGATGGAGATGTTTTACCCTATAACTGCTTGGATGGGTACAGGTAATAAAAATGAAAATTTTACCCCATTTTTTATATGTGTCACAGGCACTTCTGGCATTGATTCCAAGATCAAATTTTCTCAGATCAGAGAAACTGATAACTGAATTTATATGGAAGGGTGGGTGCCCCAGATAAAAAAAAAAGATTCTTCTGCATCTTCAATATTATCATTAGGCAGCAATATAGGAACCCAGAAGAGAATATTTTAGTGTTATTCCTCCCCTTGGACATATATGGAAATAAGGAAGTCATCATTCATTAAAATAACAGACTTTCTATCCAAAATCTCAACAAGAAGACTACATATAGTGGAGAAAATATTTTTTGTTAAACTTCTTAGTGCATATTTAAAAACCGTGTGTGCAAATTGACTCCCTTTTATGGAAATTATTTTCACCCTATATTTAGTACACATACAGTTAAGAGGTGGAATAATTATGGAATTTATACTGTGTCGATGTATATATGGAACATCTTATTAGCTCTTTTCAACAAATAGAAGAGCTATTTGGAGTTCCCAGGAACAAGTTTTATAGTTCCCTACAAATCCGAACTGCCTTTTTAAGGCTTGCAGAGACTGGAATGCTCAGTTTGAAAACAATGCTTTATTTGATAAATTAGATCTGGCCTCCAAAAGATCAAAACGATATCAAAATTTTATAAGTTTCTTAGTAATAATGTTATATCAACTTCACATTCTCTTTGGGAAAAATGGGAAGTGGATCTAAAAATACGAATTAGGGAAATATGGGAAGTGGATCTAAAAATAAGAATTTTTCAACAAATTGGTAATCAATTAGCATGCCATGGTATTAGTCAGGTATCCAGAATTCCTAAATGGGGTTGGACCTGACACCTCTTTCTATACTTTGCAGGCTACCAATTTTGGAAAGAAGAACCCCCAGTAGCATAATCAAGAGGCCTCCTCTGTCACAACTCTTGTACAAGTTGTGAAATTCACTGAAATAAGTACGACATGAACAAAAAATCTGAGAAAAAAATCTGGAAAAGTGGAAATTTTTCCAAATATGATCTAGAACCTTCAATATTGCTCAGATCGGTCTAAAATGTGTATCAATTATGCACATTGAGGCTAGTCACAAAAAACAAGTCTCATTGTCATCATGTCTTTACAGTACAGACCAATATATGCAATTATTGTAGGAAAGCATTTCCAAAATTGCTGATTTTTTTACTAAATGTTTGAATAGACTTTATAATGTTTCCGCTGACAAAGTAATCATTGCATTTATGTTACATTATACTGTATTCTATCTTCTGCATTGTTTCTGATTTTATTTTAAAAAAATCTGACTCAAATATCATGATTTATGACTGAGATTGTCCATTTTATGTACGCATACCCCCAAATGGACCCGGTCAACATTTGTAAACATACAGATAAATAAATAATTTACTTATGCATTGGGTCTGCACCAGAAGACATACGAGGAGAGACTAAAGCAGCTTAATATGTATACCCTCGAGGAAAGCAGGGATTTGGGTGGACATAATAGAAACTTTCAAGTATCTCAAGGGAATTAACAAAGGTCAAGAGGGTAGCATCTTTCAGAAGAAGAGATGTGCAAGAACAAGGGGGCACAATTTGAAGATAGAGGGGGGATGACTCAGAGGTAAAGTTAGGAAGTATTTTTGCACAGAGAGGGTTGTGGATGCATGGAACAGCCTTCCTGAGGAGGTTGTGGAGTCAGAAACAGTGGGAGAATTCAAGAATGCATGGGACAGACATAAGGCAATTCTAGTGGGGGGTAGGAGGAAGTAGGCTGTTAATTAACTAGAATCTGCAGCTTATCCATCAGGTAGGGAAATGAGCAGACTAGGTGGGCCAAGCAGTCCTTATCTGCTGTCAAATTCTATGTTTCTATGTAAAAAACATTTTATTTTGTTTCACTGATGTAAGGACAGAATCAAAACAAGGGTGCATCACACTAAGTGATAAAATTACAAATTCAATACAAAGAGTATAGCTTAGAATTAAGGAAATAATTATGAGTCATTAAGATTTAGTTAGTTGCATATATAAAACTTATTAGTCAATAATCTAAGGCTGTAGAATTTCTTGTTTAGTATTACACTGATAATGACTACTTATTACGTGACATGAGATCATCACTGTACTAATCATCAAGTTTATGACTTTCACCAGTCTTATAGAGATGTGATGTTCAATGCCAGTTAATCACTGTCACTGACTTCCAAAGTCAGACTCATTTGAACTTGACTACGTTTCATGGGGTCATCATTACACGTACATGCAATAACACATTTGACATTTGCCCTAGCACAAATGCAGACTCATTGGTATTTATTTATTTTGCATTTTCAGTACCTGGTTTGCACGGCCACTTTTGACTTTGGTTCCTTTGTCATCATATGTGGGACTAGCCTACCTTCTTGAAGACTCTGCCCAAACAATGTAGGGTCGGGAAGCACTGGATTTGACTCGTTAGCTCTTTTATTGACTGCTGTCTGGTGCAAAGCGCACAGCATGTGAAGTCTAAAGGCATCCTCTGATGGTGGCAGAGTCCATAGGTCAACCTTTCTACTGTATCAGTCAGCACTGTTGTGTTTTTGTCATGTCATATTATATCAGCCTTGTTTGTTAAGTAGCACAGAAAGACAAGCATTTGTCAATGCTGAATGTTTGCTTGCTGATATTAGCATTGGACGTGGAGGATAGGAGCGGCAATGAAGTATTGAACTCATGCCAATCCCTCTTCCACCCTGCAGAGATGGACAGGCATTGGAGTGTGCCTGTGGGTCATTGCCCATAATGCTCATGGCATTTCACCTCACCCTATCCTGTAGACACCGACAAGTGTTGAGGTGTGCCTTGGGGTGTTCGGCTTCACTGTCACCCCATTTCATAAGGACATACGCTGAAATGGGTGCAGTTCAGGAGAATGGGGTGAAGTCTGGGGCTGAAGAGTGCAAGGCACACCTCGATGCCTGTCACTGGCTTCAGGGTGGGGGTGGGATGGCATGAGCATTACAGTCGGTGATCCAAAGTTACACCTCTGATGCCTGTCAGTCTGTACAGGGTGGTACATTATGGTTAGAAACCCTAACAGCCCATGGCATGTGTTAGTATTTGCACTACAAATTTTCAACATGGCCTTTTTGTGATCCCCACCTCATGAAAGCATTTGGGACCTCTTCTCATGAACAGTGACAGTGTGATTTTGTTAATGTGTCCCGAACTTCGAGTTCCCACAGCGACCACGCATTTCTGTGTCAGATGTGCGAAAACACAGATCAGGCAGGATGTGAAGAATGACAGTTGTACCATCCATAGGGAGGTGTGAAGAGATAGCAATGTTGAAAATCTGTACTGAAAATATTAAAAATGCTCGAAGTTCTGAGCGTACATGGAAACTGTGCCACACATGCTTGTACGGCGGTAATTTAGTGGAATTATTTCACCAAATTTTCAACATAGGCATTTTGTGATCTCTGCTCATGAACACTGTCATTATGATTTTCTTAATCTGTCCGAAACATTAATTTCCCACAACGACCGTGCCTTTGTGCGCTAGATGTGCAAATGCATATTTCGGGCAGGATATGAAAAATGACAGCTGTACTGTTCATAAGGAGGTGTGGCAAAAATGCCAATGTTGAAAGTCTGGAGTGAAAATATTACAAATATGCGAACTTCCGAGCATGTATGGAAACTGTGCAACACACGCTTGTAACACAGCCATTTTATGGACTTTCGTCACCAAATTTTCAACATAGGCATTTTAGGACCTCTGCTCATGTAAACGTAGTGAGAATGTGGCTTTGCTAGAGTAATTGAATGTATTAAGGGGCAATGGACCACAGGCTTGTAGTTCACCAGGTGTAAACCTCCCCCCTTTAATATGTGAGAAAAGAGATAGGTTCACAGTAGCTAGTAGTAGGGTAACTGCACTAGGAAAGGAACTGTTGCATTTGAGCATGCGGCTCCATAGCTCCCACACATGCTTTAAGAGAAAACTGTGCTCGAATCTGCTGATTGCTGATACCTGTTCCTGCTTTCACCCTACCTAATGACTGATGTCTTTGGCCATACAATAGTATTTCCTCACCTCTATATAACCCTCTTACTGCCTCAGCCTGTCCCGGCTGCCTTTCCCTATACAATCTTGCACTGCAGGCATCTCCCTTACACTTACATACACTCATATAATCTAATTTCATGGCTTGATCCCCTCTTCCTCACTTACCACCCTTTTCCTTAATGACACTCCCTGCTCTCACTGATTATTTCTTCCTTTTGTATTACCTGTTTTTGTGTTTGTGTACCTTGTTCTGTTCATATGATATGTCACCTGATAATTTATTGTCCAAGGTCCTCCATTCATTGCATAGGTAGGCACCTATGAACTTATGAATGGTCTACTCTGTATGTCTCTGATATATTGTATCCACTTTAACTCATTGTATGTAAAGCGCTTTACTTTGTATGTTCTGATATATTGTATCCTCTTTAACTCATTGTATGTAATGCGCTTATAATTTGTTATCCTGTAAAGTTTCTGCATGTCTGTACTCTCCCAGGTCGTGCCTGAAAATAGTCATTTTATGGCTAGTGCACTTACCCAGTTAACAAAAGCTAAATAAAAATAAATAAATCTACGGAAACAAGTAGAGTTTCTGACACTGAGGGCTGGGTCACTGCTTGTGAGGATGTGGAGGCTGGTAGTTGGGCAAAGGTTATTAAAGGATCAGGAAAAACAGAAGGAGAGCTATGGGACCATCAGACATACTAGAGCAAAATAGATATTCCCCCTAAAAGTACCATTTCTGAAACCTGTACAAACTCACTCACTGAGGATACCCTTAAGGGTAATTAAGTAGTGGTCATAGGGGATTCTATAATACGGAAGACTGACACAATTGTCACAAGGGGAAATAAAGGATATACCACTGTAAATTGCCTCCCTGGCACAAGGATACATGACATTAAGTGTCAGTTACCACAAATACTACACCACATACCGAGCACACAAACTGTGGTGTTATATGTGAGTAGCTATAATGTGGGAAGGGATCATGAGAAGGATATTGTTATGGAGATGTTTGCATGTGTAGACCTAATACAGCTGAAAGAGCAGACATCAATAGTCTCTGGTATCCTCCCCCTGTATGGTTGTGACCCAGAAAAGAATTGGACCGTACAGAGGATAAGTAGTAGATTAATAAATGGATGTAAAGAGAGAGGTGTACACTTTATTAATCTATGGGACTCTTTTCATGGCAAAGAGCAGATGTATAAGAAGGATGGGCTACACCCCAATGCACTCGGAACCCGGAACCCGTACATTAGCTACTGCAATAAAAGATTCGATACAACATATTTTAAACTAGATGGGGGGGGGGTACCTGCCAGACATATTCACTCAACCCCTAACAAAATTTAAGCCTAAATTAACAAATTACATACATTGTTTGCTTTTAAATGCTAGGATTCTGAATAGTAAGATAGATGAGCTGCAGGCAAAATTAAGTGGGGGAACACAAATGGCATTTATCACTGAGACCTGGTGGAAGAGAGATGATGCATGGAAACGTCATATCCCTGGATATGACTTGTATCACATGGATAGAAGAGACAAAAAAGGGGGGGGCATAGCTGCATATATATCAAGCACCCTAAAGTCTACAAATATTTCTGACAAGATAAAAGAAAATGTGGGGACGGGACCCGAGACAATTTGGATTAGGTTGGAAACAGGTAGGAGCACACCCATCCCTGTAGGGGTGTGCTATAGGCCCCCAGCACTTTCTATAGACACGTCCAGGGAAATGAACCAAGAAATAAAAACAGCATGTGAACTGGGAAAGGTCTTGGTGGTGGGAGATCTAAATTATAGGGATATAAACTGGCAGGATCTCAAAGCGGGATCCCCTCTTAGTTTAGAATTCTCAGAATTATGCCTGGAAATGGACATGACCCAAAATGTAAAACCCCCCACAAGGGGAAATAATATATTATATTTAGTTTTGTCCACTAGGGAAATTAAC
The DNA here is from genome assembly GCA_016271365.2 of Neoceratodus forsteri. NCBI lineage: Eukaryota > Metazoa > Chordata > Ceratodontiformes > Ceratodontidae > Neoceratodus > Neoceratodus forsteri. The sequence continues at coordinate 1,818,886,646 of CM057449.1, read as the reverse complement.
ATTACATCCTGTGTAACCCCCCCCCCCCCTTAGGGAATAGTGACCATTGTATGATATCCTTTATTCTAGCACACTGTATTCCCATCACCGAGGGATGTACAGAGGTATATAAATTTCATCACTCTGGCATTAATGAAATTAATGTTGAACTTGAGTCTGTAGACTGGGATACCATATTGAAAGACATATCCTTGGAAGATATGTGGAATGTTTTTAAGCATAAATTATTCATAGCATGTGATAAACATCTGAAAAAGGTAAAGTTATATAATACAAGGGGAAAAAACTAAATGGTTAAGTAAGGATATTCAAAAACTCTTGCAACAAAAATAAAATTTGTTTAATTTATATAAAAATCACGGACAGGACCCTCAAATATGGAGCAAATACAAAGTAGTGCAGGACAAATGTAAAAGCTCATAAGAGTGAAGAAAAAAAGAATGGAGGGGAATCTAGCATCATTAGCTAGCAAAGATAACATGCAACAGTGCTATAGTTATGTAACTTCCCTGAGAAAATCAAATCATAACGTGTGCTCTATAAAAAAGGGAAATGAAATACTCTCGGATCCACTCAAAGTAGCAAATATATTTAATGATTACTTCAATACAGTGTTTTCTGGTATGCAGCAAAGTAAACTTGATATTAAACCAAATGACAAGAGACCCATAAGTATTACTACCAATGTAATTTTGGAAAAGATTCAGACCCTAAAAAGTACTTACTCTGCAGGTCCTGATAATATTTCAAATAAAATGCTTAAGCTGTTGTCTCACAATGTAGCAATACCCCTGGCTATACTGTTTAATGAGTCCCTTGTAAGTGGGACTGTGCTGGGGGATTGGTTGGTGGCAAATGTGGTGCCCATGCATAAGAAGGGAAACAGGGCAGACTGTGCAAATTATAGACCTATTAGTCTTACTTCAGTCCCTGATTAAACTTATGGGATCCATCCTAAAGGATACCATAGATACTCATCTAAGGAGAACTAGTCAGGAGGATAGAGAACAGCATGGTTTTGTTGGGGGGAGGTCATGTGTAACAAATCTGCTTTGTTTTTATGAAGAGATTTCAGAGGCACTGGATAGGAGACAGAACGTGGATTGTATTTATTTGGATCTGGCAAAGGCTTTTGATAAGGTTCCTCACCACCAGATCCTTCACTGTCTCACTGATATAGATGTGGACCACAGAGTGGTGCACTGGGTCGCAGCCTGGCTGGGGGGGAGGACCCAAAGGGTGTGTTTACATGGATATTATTCTGACAGGATGGGGGTCACCAGTGGGTTCCCGCAGGGTCGGTCCTGGGACCTGTGCTGTTTAAAATATTTATGTCTTCAATGGGTAAGGATAGCGCTGGTTGGATTAGTAAGTATGCAGATGATACTAAAATTGCTACAATAGTTACAGACCCAGAAGGAGCTAAAGACCTACAGGCAGATCTGAATAGTATTTAGAACTGGGTAACATCTAGGGGTATGCCATTTAATGTGGATAAGTGTTGTGTAATATATTTGGGGAATCAAAATGGTATGCAAAGTTATTATATGAATGGTAAGGTGCTACGAAACTCCATGGAAGAGAAACACTTGGGAATTCTTGTAGACCACAAAATGACTTTCCGCTCACATGCAAATAAACAGATTGTAAAAGTTAAACAGGTGTTATACAACATAAAGAGAAGCTTTAGGAGTCGTAACAAGGAAGTGATTATGCCCTTGTATAGAGCATATGTCAGACCAATCCTGGTCTATGGGGTCCCTGTGTGGGGACCCATAATCAAAGGTGCAGTAAATGATATTGAAAGGGCTCACAGGCAAGCCACTAAATTGATACGTAATATTAAAAATATGCCTTGCGAAGGATGCTTGGAGTATTTGAAGCTTATGCCCCTTCAAACAAGAAGGGTTAGAGGAGATTTACTACTTTGTTATGATATAATGCAGGATGGATATTTATTAAATGAATTAAACCTTCAATTTAAGGATGACACTAAGGGTACAAGAGGTCACCCTCTTCAGCTTAGGCACATTAAGTATAATACTAATAGAAGGAGAGCTTTCTTTACGCAGAGGTTGGTGACTCCTTGGAATGAGCTCCCCTCGTCACTCATTTGTTCCAAATCAAAGAAACATTTAAAAACTCAGCTGGATAAATATATTATGAAGGAGGGTATAATTACCTAATAAGGGATATTGGAAGGGAGCGGCTATGGGCTATTCTTTACTGTCTGGTCTCCTTAGTGCCCACAAACCTTTGTATGAACCTCATAAACAGTGTCACTGTGATTTTCTTAATGTGTCCCAAACACCTTTTTCCCACAGTGACCATGCTATTCTGTGCCAGAAGTGCAAATACACATTTTGGTCAGGATGTGAAAAATGACAGCTGTACTGTTCATAAGCAGGTGTGGAAAAATGCCAATGTTGAAAATCTGGAGAGAAAATATTACAAACTCGTGAAGGTACAAACATGCGTGGAAACTGAGCAACGCACGCTAGTAAAACAGTAATTTTACGATTTTTCTGCAAAATTTGCAACATAGGCTTTTTGAGAGCCCACCTCATAAACACTGGCACTGTCATTTCATTACTCAGTCCCGAAAGCTAATTCCACACAGTGACCGTGAAATCACCTTTCAGGACCGAATAATGCCATGACAGTGGCTGAACTCATGAGGACGGGTCCCAACAACTCCATGTTGAAACTTTGGTGCCAAAATTCCCAAAAATGCCTGAGATATGCAACAAAGTTGAAAATACCCTATTTATGCCATTATACAGCTTACTGGCATTTCTTCAGTTTGCAGTCGGCTTTGAAGAGTGCAGACGTGTTCATGGTCCACTGATGTCGTGCTGGGCTCCAGAAGTAAGTTTGGGGTGAGGGTGTGGGAGGCAGGGTTCGCAGAGGGTGGTTGCGGGTCGGGGAGGGCCACCAAACTCAATGAGGACTGTTTTCTGTTTTACAGGTTAAAAAAAAACAACATAGGACATTTTTTTTTTCAGGGACATTTGGCATGCTGGGGTGGGCTCCCAGTGTGCCACCTGAGTATTATTTTTGGGGGACTGTAGCCAATGGAGGATTGGGCACTCCTGTCTGCACATACCAAGGGGGGGGGTGGAGAGTCGAGGGGGGATTGGGCACCCCCATCAGCATACAACAAATTGGGGCAGGACATTATGTCGATGGGGAGTGGGCTCCCCCATTGGCAAATTGAACTGGGAAGGGGTGGACTGAAGCCAACAGGGATTGGGCCCCCTGTTGGCAAAGAAAGACTGTTGGGGGGTGCATGATGACAAGGGGAATTGGGCACCCCCTCAGCACACAATAGATGGGGGATGGGGTTACAGTATGCTGACAGGGAGTGGGCTTCCCCATTGGCAAATGAACTGGGGTGGGGGCATGCGGACAGCAAGGTACCACCCTGCAATAATGGGTTTCTCCTTCATTGCAGCGGAATGGCTGATGCTGCAATGACAAGGTGGCCCCTGATTGTGACAGTGAAAATGTTCCAAGGTAGTGGCACCCTGGCTGAACTAGTGTCAGCAGCAGTGTGCCACTGCATTGGGGAAAGTGGGCCATGCCTCAAAAGGCACTGGGGCCATTGGCCCCCCACAGTGCCACACCTCCAAAACCCCACTTCTCTCCTAAGCTGTGACAAAATGTTTCTTGTGCATGCACACAAGCAAACATAAAAATAAGAATGAGAACAAAGAGACTGCATGCTTATTCTGCAAAAATAAGAACTTACAACACAAAACTAGTCAGTGTAGCAGAATTAAAACTTTACAAACATGGGGCCCTATGCCTGAATGGAATGTGCTGCATGTAGGTGCATGCAGGGGGTGCACAGATGGTGATATGCGTGAATCTTGCATACGGCACCATGCCAAAGCATGCATGACAGTCATGTGGGTTGCCATGCACCCACATGCTGCCAATGCTCTGCATACATGCAGGGGCATGTTCGCACACAGCCAGGCACAGCAGCTGGATGTACCCATGCACAAAGCCAGTTATGGCTGAAAGCCATGCAAGGCAGGGCGTGGACATGTATGGCAGTGGGAGGGCTGCAACACATGGGTGCATGGGTAGCCATGGTGCCAGTACACCATTCTGCAACAGCCACAGCATGTACCCCAAGGATGGTGCAGCCCATAGCAGCCCCCCACATGCATCACCCAAACACTGCCACCATGTACAGTACTGAAACACAACGTGCCCCCCCATGGCACCAACCCACAGCACAACACACCAAACCCACAGCACCCCCTTTATTGTGCAAAGAAAACAGAACAGTAAGCACACAAAACAAACTGACAAGCACGTACACAGTACAACAGTACAACAGCAATGCAACACAGTTTGCATATAACGGTAAACAGTGCCAGTCCATTGTACCATGGGAATCCACCATGCCCACACAGACCCGAAGACACATATGGGCCACCCATATGTCCACAACGTCCTCAGGTGGTCACATTTTTGTCATCCTCTGTGTCGCTAGATGTGGAGGTGTCCTCCCAGCCCAACCCATCCAGGACAAAGTGCCGCACTGGTCACCTGTAGCACTGCAGAACAAAGGGAGAGGACTGTCAGTAAGGACGCCATGCAAAGTGTCCACTGACAATAGAGCATGTGTGCAGGAGTGGTACAACTCATGCATGCATGACTCACCAGTGACAGCACCACCACATGCCAGACATCGCAGGTGTCTGACTTGTACAGCACCCCATTCTCCACATCATAATGCTGGGCAAAGTAATCAGGGACCCTGAGCCTCCACCATCCAGTATGCTGCTGAGGGGACCACACACAGTGCCCCATCTGGCTGCTCAACACGCAGAAATTCAAGCTGTTGCACCAGTCCATGGTAGTCCTGTATGGGGAAAGACAGGGAGATCATTAGTAGCAGCATGCACAACAGTCCCACCCAGCCGAGTACATCAATGGACAAAGTGGACATGCCACTTACCAGCCTATGGCAGACCACACGCCATAGAGTCCCACTGCCGTGTTGATCCATGTAGGTGTCCTCAGAGACCTGATATAGGTTCCAGGGGAACATAGGGCAATGTGACTCACCCGCTGAAGACATTCTGCAATCAGCCATCCCGTCACAAACCTTGCCAGCACCAGCAGCAGCCATGTGATGCTTATATACCTGTACAGGTATAGGCGTGGTGCACGTGATAGATGCCATTCCCACATAAAGGTGCACACCCATTCACCATAGCAGATGACGGGTTGCAACCGTGTCCATACGTGGCAACAGGGGAAGCTACAGGACAGGAAGAATGTGTCCTGGCCTGCTGCTGAACATCTACCTGCAAAACCAGCTGCAGGAGCAGCTGAGGCATATGTGACCATAGGCACGTGTGTTCCACCACGGATGGATGGTGCCATGCTCAGGGACACACACTGTATAGAGAACTTCAGATGCCTCTGGCCCATGATAACACACCTGTGTGACATGGTTCGGGACAGTGTCACACCAAATACACACTGTTCCGTGGCAATGACGGTCGAAATTAAAGTGATGTGCACCCTGGCATACTATACACTGGGGTCATTCCAACGTGTGACTGGTGATGCCGTGGGTGTGAGCCAGTCCTCCATTTCCTGGGCATTGTCACAAGTGATGAACCCACTCCTGTTGCATCTGCAGGACCACATCAGATTCCCAACATCAGACGGGGAGATCCATGGCACGAAGCAGGCATTTTATGCCCTGCATGGCATGCCCAACATCTGCATCGCTGTCAATGGCACGCCCATTGCCATCCTGACACTATCCAGCAATGAGGAGGCATACAGGAACAGGAAGGGATTCCACAGTGTGAACTGCCAGGTTGTCTGTGATGCCTCTGGTGTGTTCACGAATGTGTGTGACAGGTTCCAGGGCTCATGCCATTATGCTTTCATACTGGACACATCAGGACTAGGTGCCATGCTACACGCAGGACAGCTTGACAGCTGGCTATTGGGTGAGTATGGGGTGGATGAATATGACAGCGAAGGACATGGTACAGTATACATGTGCCTTACAAATGTTCCATTCCCCTAAAGGTGACAGTGGATGCCCACTACGTCCTTATTTGTTGATACCAATCCTTGTACCATCCACAGCCAGTAAGGAGGTGTATAAGAATGCCCACTGGAAAATACTGAGTATCGTGGAATGGATCATCGGATTGTTGAAGATGCACTTTAGGTGCCTGGACCATACCGGGGGGGGACCATAATGTTGGCACAGGGCTGTGCCTGCAAGGTGTTCACCAAGTGTGCCATGCTGCATAACATGACACTGCACTACGGGGTATCCATCCCAGAGTACCCCCAGTGTGATAATCCACCGGAGCCACCAATGGGGGAGCTGTTCTGAGGGCAGGAGATGAGGGGACCATACGGCTTGTGCAGCACTCGTGCAGGGCACATTCCAACAGTAGTCATGGCCACAGCCATACATGCGTGCCTGCAGGTGGATGTCAGTGGTGAGGTGGCCAGGTGTGTGCTGCGTGTCCACATGGACAGCTGTGTCTGCATCCGCCATGTGCATCCCTGCAACATGGTCTGTGTAAGATGCCTGCACCATTGGTGGAGGGAGCCCAATGATGGTAACATGCTCTGAGGGCACCAGGTGGAGGGGCCCTGTGGCATGGCCATGCCCAGCCACATCCAGCGGTCCATTTGGGTCCTTCCATCCCCTGCTGTGAAGATGTCCAGTCTGTCTAGACCATGCTGCATGTGGCATATGGCACATGCCAGGTGCCAAAGTCATCCCATATGTACCACCCGGCCAACTGCACTGTGCTGTGCTGCCACTGCCACCACTGTGAACATGTCCCGGTGAGTGCCCTACGTGAGAGGGCGCACATGTGTCCTGTGCAGTGCTGTTCAGTGTGCTCCAGTGCCACCCATACCATGTGTGTGTGTGCTTGGTGAGCATCATGGTCCCTGTGGGTCGTATGGCATGGCCAGTAACCGGGCCGATGAACATGTGCCCTGTTGCCATCCCGGTACCTGTGGCCTGGCACACCACTGCTGCTGCCTCCTGCCCTGGGATACTGTGGAGTCTGTGTCACACTGTGTGTCCATGTCCATGGTGCTTTCATCACTGGCATCACAATGCAGTCCCCATTGTGTACCACCGGTGTTGGTGCCCGGTGTGGCTGCGACTTGCACTCCAGATGCCAGCATGCCGGCCTCTCCCAGGCCCTGTGTCCCAACAGCCCCAGCACTGTCCATGTTCCAGGGCTCCATGTCCACTTCCTACTCCTCGGTCGTGGTATTGGGTGACACCTGGGTGTGCGCATGTGGCACGTGAGGTGGTGTGCTGGTGGGGCAGGATGGTGATGCATGCTGTCCAAATAGGAATTCCAGTATGTGTTTCTGTGTGATGATGATGCGGTCCATACCACGATCCATCTCCCACACCATGCCAGTCAGTGCCACCAGTGCATCTGTACTGTGGTGCTAGAGATCCAGCCTGTCGAGCTTTGCTGATGGAGCTCTCTGTATTGTAACTCAATGCTGACATGGCATCACGCTGCCATATGTGCCTGGCAGGAGGGATCAATGTGCCCTCATCGCCACTGTCCATGGGTCCAAGCCCTGGGTGGGCACCACCCCCCCGGCCTTGTGTGTCAGGACCTGGGTGTGCGTTGCTTGCACCCTTGACTTTGGTGTCTGTACATGACTGTGGTGTGGTCCCATGTGCCACTCAGTGCTGCCACTCTCTTCCTCCATCTTGCTGCTGGTCTCCTGCATTCCTGCCTCTGGGTTGGCCACTGTTGTCTCCAGGTCCATGTCTGACCCCTGCTGATCCTCCATGTACTGCTCTGTTCCTGTTGGGTAGAGGTTTTGTTGGTTAGCACATACAGTACAGTGCCAGCTACAGCAGCACCTCAGTGTGTCCCATGGGTACCCACCTGTGCCGTCCTATTCCCCTACCATGCCACCGGGGCTACCGGTGCATCCTAGCTGTTGCCCGCATTGCCAGCTGGTGGACATCCATCCCTGGCTGGGTCTGTGGCTGCAAGGCATGTCTGTTAGGCCATCCCTCCGTAAGGCTACCTGGGGTTCCCATGCCTGGTGTGTGCATGCCTGCCTGCCATGACGTCCACTCTGCTGACCTCGTCATGGACACTGATGTCCTTCAGCATGTCTGCCACCATCCGCTCCATGGATGTTAGCTGGCTGTCTATGATGGGTGAGCCGCCACCAGTGCCCTGCCATGCCCATGCTCCAGTCATGACCTTCTATTTCATGGTGGCGCTCAGCTCCCTCCATTTGTGTTCGATCGTGGAGAGTGTCCTGGCTTCCAGTTTGGATGTCAAGCCACAGCCATGCCTTGACTTTGGCGGCAGTCATCATTGTCTGTGCCCTGTACAGTTTGCCACAGTGGGCGTGGATGTCGCTCACAATGGCCACCACCTGCACACCAGTGAAGTTGGGTGCACGTGGTGATGCTCTGCCCCGGTTGCAGCCCCTGCCAAGGACATGTCTGGCTGCGTGGCCTGTCCCTTTGGCCTGCACCGGTGGTGGTGCATGCACTCCGCACCTCCACCACTCTCTACCTTTGTGGCCGCATTTGTTTGCTGTGAGGCATTCATTTTCCCACTGTTGCACAGGGCATGGAGAATGTCCATATATGGTGGGGTCAAGGGGCGATACCGCGTATCCTGGGCATGCCTGTGCATTTGACTATGCAGCCCCTGTGGTCCTGCCTCCTGGGTCAGCATGTCCAGCATGTGTGTTTGTGCATGCCACGTATTATAGGTGCCCTGTGTGCCATGTACATACATCCTGTGGATACATCTCTTTTGTATGTTTCTAACACACAATCTTGCATAGCGCTCGTGAACATTCTCTAAAAGCATTTTTTCCAACTCAGATACACTTTACAGAAAACAAAAGGGCCCTTACTGTATCTTGAAAAGATAGATTGCCAGCACAAGACAACATAAGCACTGCAGCGGAAATCGACAAAACTGACTGATGCAATATAATTACTACTGGCTTTAGCTCAACAACATCATAAAATCCCATGATGCGTTACGTGACTTAGGTCATGAATTTTGCAAAGGAGTCGAGCAAGTTTTCACACCAGACTTAAGTAACTTCATTTACATTTATATCCTGATGAAGTTAGGAGGGTGCTATAGAGGCAATCAGTGTTCATGCCTGCAAACTACACTGGTACACAGGAAAAAAGGCTATGGGGACCTTCCCATTAAACAAAGGTTAAAATTATTATTGAATCATATTTGAATGGCTGTTGCACCACTCCTTTTGAATTACAAACTCTGGGTTAAGCAAACCTCCGCATTGCACATGCCTTTTTAAAGTACTTTCTCACAGTCTTATTCAGTACATCTCACCAGTATGCAGTCTAAGCCCAATGACAGCTGCTGGAGACTAGCTGGTACCACCAGGATTTGTTGTTTGCACACCCTGATTCAGCAAACTCTGCTTTTTTATTTGTAGTTTTTTACCATGAAAGGCACACTGAGCAGTTACAGTGCATTTCCAGGTGTTCCAGGTGCACGGGGGTTTACATGGACTTGTTTTATGGACAGGGTGAATGTTTGCCATGACACCATGGAATCTCCCTGACCCCTACTCTCCTTCAATAAGTGCCACAGGATCTTTAACTTCCACATGGACAGTGACCAGTGATGGCAGGAGGCACCTTGGTTTAACGTCTCATCTGAAGGATGGCACCTCAACAGTATGGCACCCCCTTATACTGTACTACATTGCCAGGTATGGGTATTACATAAAGTACTGGATGAGGGGCCAGAACCAACAACTATCTGATCTTCCACCCCCAGAGGTAAATGTGCCACATACTGAGCCACTGACACTGATATGGGGTGAGTAATAGTATCCCTGCTATTCATGGGTGGTTCTGCAGGATCTCCTATTCTGGGATATAGAAGAGAGGGTCTGCACCATTCCAAATCATACATGACTTGATTTCATGTGCCACCCATTAAAGAGTTCAATGATACTATGCTTTTTTTTTTTTATTAAAGTTGAACTTTAGCCTAGGCTGAGACACGCAAGGTTCCCCTCAACCCTGTCCCCACCACCCTCCACCATCTCCCACCTACTAGGACTTTTTTTTATATGCTTTATATTTATTGTTTTGTTATAAACAGCAAGCTGTAAATTTCCAGCAAAGACATTTCACATGTTAAATGTATAAACACATTGAGGGCGACACTCCTCACATATCAAAGCTTATTAATTTGTCTACTGCATAAGATACATCTGAGGGGAATACAAAAGAGCAATAAATTTGCATGTGTCCATTACTCCTTCATAAGCTGTTTTATAAAGCCCATGAGCAGCATGGAAATAACAAACTAAAGTTCAAAAAAGTGAAACTGGTATCCTTTCCCCTCCTAAGAAGGAATAATAACGTCCATGCCATTAGCTTTAAAGGAGCACACTTATGGTGCTAAGTCCTGGACATTAACACTACTCTTACAAGGCCTAATTTCTAAATTAATTAACACATTCGGCTAAACTTTCTTTTTTTAACAGAGACTGAGATATACCCATTTTAATTTTAACCAAAATTCTCCCTCCCATAATTGCAACTTTTGAAAACGAGTTCAAACATTAAGCGCAAAGCTCAAACAAAATACTTGCAATTCTGCAGTCCCACTCGTCTTCCAATGCGTTTACTCAAGCAAAGTCCCTGGTGGGGGGGATATGGTGCAGTCTCTCTAAATGAATGGATGATTTCTCTTCTCCAAACAAGTCAGAAACCCCATACTCCCTTCATAACTCATCCTCCTCCGATGAATGATCGCTCTGGTCCCTCGATCGTCTCCTCCTCGGAACCTGCTTCTGGATCCAACGGCCTGCCTCTTTCGGGTCTGAAAAAACAAAGATTTTCCCGTGGTGAACAATCCTCAGTCGGGCCGGGAATAGTACACTGTGCTGTATACCTGCTTCTCTCAGGAGTGCCGTGGTACCATCGAACAACTTGCGCCTCTGTCTCATGGCATAACCGATGTCGGGGAAGACATTAATTGGCTCCTCCTCATTCAACAGCATTTTATGCTGCCTTGCCATGGCTAGCAGGTAATCTCTTGATGCAACACCATCTGTCACCGCCAAAACTGCGTGTGGAGCCTACGCATTATCTGAAATCACTCGTCTGGCTATCTGGTAGGCTTTTCGGATACTTTTGGCCTGATCTTTAACTTCTTGCCCAAGTTGCTGTATCAGCCAGTCTTGTATAAATATAACCAGGTGGTCTCCTTCACATCCCTCCGGAATGCCCAAGAACTGAATGTTTGAGGCTCTAATTTAGTTCTCCAACGTCTCTAGTCTCGTACGGAGGTGGCCGTTTTCTTTCACCAGTGTGATGCTGCCCCCCATAGCGGCATCTGAGTGCTTTTTTGCTTCCAGGGATTCAGTAGTTACCAACTCCATTGAAGTCTCTAGATTTGTCACTCAATTGGCTATGCAGTCCATTTTCTCTGCAAAAGATGATACAGATGCGATTAGGCGGTTTATTTTCTGACCCAGAGATTGCAAAGTTTCTTTGCCTGCACTCTCCAAGTCTGAGGCCTGTGGAGTAGTGCCAGACCACATGGAGGAGGTGGCCAGAGCATTTTTCCCTTTCATTCCGTCTGGCTGATTGTGATCTTTCCAGGGATTTCCCATCCTAGCAGGGGCTTCGATACAGTTATCTTGCGAATTTCCCGTTTGTAGGCGAATATAGCGATTTGGAGTTTAATACATGTAGCTTAGAAGAGCAGTATTAAGAAGCAGCCATCTTGCTCGGGCTCAACAGCGCCCCCCCCACCTACTAGGACTTACCGGTCAGCCAACAAACCCCCATGGATTACCCCCTGTGGTGGTGTCAGGAGGGGGAGGGCCAACTTCCCCCCACCAAACATGCATATCCAGTGTTCGGACTCTCCAGTTCCTGCCTGTGAAGCAGATGTGGCTCATCATGCAGGGCACCATATGTGCCTGCCACACCATTCTTCCTCCTATTTGTTTCCCTGATTCCTGTACTGGGGCATGCATGCAGGTGTGTGCACGTGGGGAGGCACGCATGTGCTGCAGATGTCCTACAGCTTCCACCCTTCCTGTGCAGCCCACAGACCCAGAGGCCTGGTGGCAGTCATTTGACTGGAACAACACACCTCCCTTCCTGGGAGAAGAGAGCTGTCTGTTGCGCGCTTATCCCCTTCCCCCTGATTGTCCCCATCAACCCTAGATCACTCCCAATCCCAGGTCACTGGAGTGGTGGGCAGTGGCGCTACCACTGCACCAGTGGGTTGGCTTAACAATACTGTTTATTAAGCATTAAAGAACAACCATGGGTTGGATTACATAAGCAACGACACACCGAGTGAATGTGTATCATCCCATCATATCATGACTTGGATGTTTGCATTTTAAATGTCCATAAATGTAATTTTTTGATTATAAACACACATGCTAAAGTGTGTTAATGTTCTGTCATACAGTAAAATGGGTTGGAAATATTTTGCTTCCTGATTAGTTAAAAAAATCTCCAGGACCCATATGTTAATGGTCCAGAAATGCATAGGTTGGAACCAGTTCAGGCAGTGGGATTTGGAATTTGGGCAAATCACATGGGCAATTCTTGACTCACTTCACTCATCTCTGATTACCATTACAAATATGGCCGCCACCTTTACTCTAATAACCTTCAACAAAACCCTAAAGTGAAAAACTCCAATTAAAAAATATATATAAAGATTTAAACAGTCCTTCCTCTTCATATCTCCTCCTTACACAGAACACATTTATGCCATACCCATAAAGATAAAAAGCAACAAATATCAGTGTCCTTTTTGCCACGATGGGAACCTAGAGTGAGAAAATCAGTGCGATCCTCACTAGGTCCATTCATCTACACACTAGGTCCATAGTGGCAAAGGAAGTGTACAGAGGAGTGCCCGTGAGCACAGTGAGCTTTACCTTCACAATGGAATCTTGTGCTGGGACATCTCTCTTGAAGGTGGCCACTGCTTTCCGTGTCAAAATCGCAAAAGGAAAAACATTGCGGTTATGTTCCAGCGCCATGAAAATAAATGAATACAATTCACAAGGGGGAATTTGCAAGGGATTTTAGCAAAATTTGTTAGATAAAATCTTCCTGAAATGAATTCTGCATTGAAAATTGGAAGGTTTTATTTGAACAATTCCATAAAAATAGTCGCCCAAAATTTGTTTATTTGACCACATGTTTTTTCGGATGTGCGGTCTTGACTGGATATGGGTCACTGAACACACAGCATGCAGGATTTATTCTTGCCATTGTATAATAAAAGGCATGGCATAAATCAAATATGCCATGGCCCGAGTGAAAATATCAGATATTTTACCTTGTGCAGTTTATCCTTTTGACATCACTCATGACTTTGCCAGTCTTGATGACATAAGGTCAAACTATACTCAGGAAAAATATTTTCATTAGGGTCATGGCATATCCCTTATTTATAAAACTATGTATTATTCACAGTTCTAGTTGCTAGTGTTTCTTTGGTGACCATGAAAAATCCTCCTCCTGTCTTTAGCAGCTTGCCAGGCAATCTCTGCTGCTTACCCTGCCACAGATAAAATTAGGACCATGATTCCATGTGAGACCTTCTGTTACGTGGGAGGCAGTTAACATTCTGCCAGAGGAATTCTGCAGAAGTTTGACTTCCTGTATTCTGTGATAAACAAACGTTCCATCTATTGAATGTTAGGAAAGACAAGTGACTGACAGCCGGGGGGCTACTTTTTAGGTATCAATCAATAATTTCCACCTATTGTCATCATGAGTTCTCTTTTTGGCAGTTTTTAAAGATTAGGGTTATGTTTCATGTGTGTGAGTCAGTTGTGAAGTTGAAGTAGTGATTTGCCAAATGAAATGATGATTGAAACATTCTTGGTCTGGTTACCCCCCCCCCAAACACACACACACACACACATAGATATGCATACCCATGATGTTTTATGCTGGTTTACAGCTATTTTATTGTAGATGCATTTCAAGAAACCATACAGATTGGTAAGTATCTGCCTTCTTGTATCATTTTGTAACCTATGTATTGTTTTTTTCTTATCAGCATTTAAAGAGCAGGTTCTTACTTTAATAGTATGTCTCACCCCCAACGTATAACAAACTTTACCCAGCCTCAGTGGATTCCCATGAAACTTTTAATTTATTACTGCCTGGACTGAGCAATATAATAGATCAAACTTTATTCATGCAGCCGAACAGGAGAACACTTGCATTTCCTATTACGAGACACGCCCTTGTGCTAGCGTGTTTCATGAAGTCGGTAAGTGGAGAGCAAGTACTCCATAGACTACAACAGGATTTTTAAGTGTTCTTTGAGAAGGAGTTAGATTATGACAATCAAGGCCACCGCTCAATTAACAAGGACCTTGTTAGCTGAGCAGTGGAATTGATTTGTCATAATCACAACTCTGTAAAAAAACAGTTAAAGTCCCTATTGTAGTCTATAGATCACACCCCTGTGCTCTACATTTAGTGATCTCATGAAATGTGCTAGCACAGGGGTATGTCTCACAATAGAAACATAGACTTTGATGGCAGATAAGGACTGCTTGGTCCACCCAGTCTGCCCATTTTCCTACCTATCAGATAAGCTGCAGATCCAAGTTAACCAACAGCCTATATCCTCCTATCCCCCACTATAATTGCCTTATGTCTGTCCCATGCATTCTTGAATTCCCCCACTGTTTTTGACCCCACAACCTCCTCAGGAAGGCTGTTCCATGCATCCACAACCCTCTCCATGAAAAAATACTTCCTCACATAGCCCCTGAGCTGTCCCCCCATCTTCAAATTGTGCCCCCTTGTTCTTGCACATCTCTTTTTCAAAAGATGCTACCCTCTTGGACTTTGTTGATTCTCTTGAGGTATTTGAAAGTTTCTATCATGTCCCTCCTCTCCTCCTTTCCTTGAGCGCATATATTAAGCTTCTTTTGTCTCTCTTCGTATGGCTTCTGATGCAGACTCTACACCATTTTAGTTGCCCTCCTCTGGACTGCCTCCATTCTGTCTATGTTCTTGTGGAGATGGGGTCTCCAGAACTGCATGTAGTACTCCAGATGGGGCTCACCAACTGTCTGTACAGAGGGATGACAACTTCCTGTTTTTTACTGGTGATGCCTCTCCCTATGCATCCCAGTATCCCCCAGCCCTCCTTACTGCCTTCTCACATTGCTTTCCTACCTTTAGGTTATCTGATATGACTACCCCCAGGTCCCATTCCATTTTTGTCATTGTTGTTAGTACCCCCCCTCCATGTGTACTCTTCCCCTGGGTTTTTGTTTCCCAGGTGCATTGCTTTGCACTTCTTTGCACTGAATCTAAGCTGCCATACTTTTGACCATTACTCCAACCTTGCCAAGTCCCTTCTCATCCTTTCCACACTCCTTTGTGTATCAACCCTGTTTTAGATCTTTGTGTCATCTGCAAAGAGACATACTTTTCCTTCCAGTCCCTCTGCAATGTCACTTATAAAGACATTAAAGAGGACTGGCCCCAAAACTGAACCCTGCAGTACCCCGCTAGTAAACCCTCTTTGGAGTGCACTCCGTTTACTATTACCCTCTGTGTCCTGTTGTCCAGCCAATTTTTTACCCAGGGTACCACCCTGGGACCCACTCCCAGGTTGGCTAACTTGTTTATTAATCTTTTGTGTGGAACTGTGTCAAATGCTTTGCTAAAATCTAGGTAGGTCATGTCCACAGCCCCCTCCCTGGTCTACTACTTTGGTCACCCAGTCAAAGATATCTATTAGATTCATCTGACATGACTGTCCCACTATGAATCCATGCTGCCTTGGGTCCTGTGCCCCACTGGTCTTTGGGCACTCAACAATTCTTTCTTTCTTTCAGAAGTGATTCCATCATTTTCCCTACCACTGAGGTCAAACTAACAGGTCTGCAGTTTCCTGCCTCTGCCTTACTCCCACTTTCGTGAAGGGGAATCACATCCCCCTTCCTCCAGTCCTCAGGTACCACACCATCTTCCCATGATTTGTTAAAAAGGGTAGTCAATAGTGTCACTAGTTCTCCCCTAAGTTATTTTAGAATTCTGGAGTGAATCCCGTCTGGCCCCATTGTCTTGTCCACCTTGAGTTTTAGGAGTTCTTTCAGGACCCTTTCTTCTGTGAATGGACTGATATTGACCCCCTTATCCAGAGTTCTATTGTTTGGTTTAGGTAAGTCCCCCTACTCTTCTTTTGTGAATACATTCAGTATCTCTGCCTTTTTACTGTCACCCTCTGCCCACCCCCCTTCCCTTTATTAAGCCTCAGTATCCCTCCCTTGGTCTTTCTTCACTCACTAATATACCTATAAAAGGTTTTATCCCCCTTCTTAACCGAGTTGGCTATCTTTTCCTCAGTTTGGACTTTTGCTATTCTGACTGCCTTCCCCACTTCCTTCTGCTTTAACTGACAGAGTTCTCTGTCCTGCTCCTTCTGTGATTCCTTATACTTTCTAAATGCTATCTTTTTCTCCCTAACCTTCCCTGCCACCTCTTTTGAGAACCATAGTGTTTTTTCCTTTGTTTTGTTTATTTGCTTCACACAATGGTTTGTTGCCTCTGTGATCGCAATTTTGATTTTTCCCCATTGTTCCCCCCCCCTCCTTCCTGCCCTTTTGCCAGTGCATTCCTTAGGCACTCTGCCATTCTGCCAAAGTCAGACCTCTGAAAGTGTAGTACCCTTGCTTTTGCATGGCTTGACTCTATGGGTGTTTATTATGAACCACACTGTCTGGTGGTCGCTTGTTCCCAGATGGCTACCCATGTGTAAATCCAAGATCCTCTCACCGTCCCCGTTTGAGAGTGCCAGGTCTAAGACTGCACCCTCTTGAGTGGGTTCCAACACTAGCTGCCTGAGGAAAGCCCCCTTTAGGACATCGAAAATGACCCTGCTCTTGGATGTGGCTACAGCAAATGTATTCCAGTTAACATCTGGCATATTCAGATCCCCCATCAACAATATCTCCCCTTTTTCTGCCATTCTAAGGCTGCCTCCTATCATTTTCTTGGCCATTTCTTCCCCCTGAGACAGGGGTCTGTATACAACCCCTGTACAGATTGTGGTGCCATTCCCTGTCTCCAAGGTGACCCACAGTGCCTCCTCTCCTCCCTGTTTACCCTTTAGTTCCATTGCTTTGATCCCTTCCCTTATGTAGCGAGCTACTCCTCCCCCTCGTTTACCCTCCCTGTCCCTCCTGTACATTGTGTACCCTGGTATGTTGACATCCCAGTCATGGTTCTCTGTGTACCAGGTTTATGTGACTGCCATGATATCCAGGTATCCCTCTTCTATCAAGGCCACTAGTTCAGGAAGCTTGTTACCCAGACTATGGGCATTGGTACTGATCGCCCTCCATTTTTTGATGGCCTTACCCCTTTTAGCTCCATCCCTGTACTTAGTGCCTTTGTCTTTTTCTCCATTTACCCCTGCCCTTCCCCCATTGACCTCTCTACCTTGGTATTAACCTCACTAACTACCCTGTTTTGTGGGGGGAGGCTGGGAATTCCATGCTCTTTTTCAGTGCCTTCCCCCTTGACTAGTTTAAAGCTCACCAGTGAAGCATTTAAACCCATCACCTAGGATCCTGGTTCTCCTCACGGACAGATGCAGATCAGTATAGGCCAGTATCCCTTCAGCTGGATCCCAGTCCCCAATGAAGCCAAAACCCTGTGCTCCACACCAGTTTTTTGACCATTCATTGAATCTCAAGGTGCGGAGTACCCTAGCCTCACCCATGCCATAGACAGGTAGCACCTTCGAAAAGGTTACCATGTGTGCTACTTGTCTAAGGCCCCTCCCGAAATCCACAAACTCCTCCTGCACAGCTCTGACCCATTCCCAGATAGGTAATTTGTCCCTAGGTGGACAATGACATCCAGCTCCCTCTCCCTTGCAGCTGCTCCCATGATTCTGAGTATTCAATTCCTGTACTGCCATGCCATGGCACCAGGCAGGCAGGCACCTTACCTCCCTCTCCTCTCCCTCCCTCTCCCAGTTCTACCCCCTAATGATTGAGTCCCCCACCAGGACTTGTTTCCTTCCCCTGTGGTGATACCATGTCACCTTCCTGTGGGTCTTCTTTGTGGAGGTTCCCAACATCCTCCTTGGTCTCAGCTGTGGGTGCCTCCATAGAGGAACAATGTTCTGCCAGAAAGGCATTTGAACTGTGGAGAGGTACAACTGGAGAGATGCACCTGTGTTCCACCACCCTCACCCTCCCTGAGTCCACTGTAGTCCAACCTCTCCTTACTCTTGGCAACCTCTGAGGCAGTGGCAGTAGCCCTGATGGTCCCTGGATGGGGGAGAAGATTTCCCAATCCCCTGCTAGGTCCTGGGCAGGAGAGGAGGTTTCTCTACTCCTTGCCAGATTGTCCTGGAAATGGGCAACCTCCTCCTTCAGAGCAGAGAGGTGTCTGCAAATAGGGCAGCATTGCAGCCTCTAGAATATCTCCCGGAAGACTGCTGCCCCACAGCCAGTGCATTGCACCACTCCCCACAGGTCTCTCTCCCTCCCTGTTGAAATTTTGTATGCTTTTTTTTCCCTTTATTAGGGAACCTCACTTCCCTTAGTAGTGTATCCCTTTTCCTAGGGACTACATACTAGGACCCCCCCCCCAAGTTTTTTTTGGTTACAATAGCAAACACAAGAAGATAGCCTCCCAACTTATGCAACACTGCCTGGCTGCCTTCTGGCACACCCCACCCTGTTTTTGTGTCTGAGGGAGGAAGTTGTCATACCTTCCTGCCTAACCCTGTAAAGTTAGGTTAGCTGGGGAGGTGGGAATGAGGCGGGCAGGGTTTGAGCAATCCACCTGTTCTGTGCTGTTAGGACAATCAGAGCAATCCAGTTTGAACCTTCTGAGGCTTTGTCTGGTTCTAATACATAACTCAACTGACTGCAGGAATGAAAGAAGCCACCGGTGAAAACTTAAATGTTTGTTGCAAAAAGTCACCAAAATATTATCAAGTTACAAATAAGGCACCGGATTCACAGAAAAGGAAAAAAAAATCAGCAGTATTTTAATCCCTCTCTATGTAAAGTAGCAATCTACAAAACAATCAGCAGTATTGCAAACCCCTTCTTGATTCAAACAAGCAAAAACCAGTGAAAAATTAAAAGTAAGACCCACTTCCCTCAGAATTCAAGCACGATTGTGTCTTCCTCCAGTTTCCTAGTTCCTAGTTCAGGATTATGCATCCTTCTCAACTCCAAGTTCAGTTTTGCAAAAGCAACCTTTACCTTTAAAAGATAAGGCCTTTCTGTCTCTAGGGAAGTGCAAGTATTTCCTGTTCAGCTACAAGGATACCAGTTTGATCTATTATATTGCTCTGTCCAGGCAGTAATAAATAAAAAGTTTCCGGGGAGTCCACCTGGGTCCAAATAAAGTTTGTTATATGTTTTGTTTGGGGGGGCATACTAAGAACCTGATATTTAAAATAGTTCAACCCTTTTCCCTTACTACGACAGCAAACAAGAGTAACAAAAATGTCTGACCTGGGAAGCTGCTGCTATTTTTATAGGATTCAGCTTTTGCTGTTCTTGGACTCACGTGTCTTGGCTTTTGTCAGAGGCTATTTAATTGCTGGATTTCACCTCTTGTTTTAAGCTGAAGGTTTGCAAGAAGCAGTGCATCCCTAGGTTATCTCAAGAAGAATGCAGCACTTGCCCAGGTCAGACATCTGCAGCTGGTCCAGAATGCTGCAGCTTCTTTTCTCACTCTGACTTGTCCTTTTTAGTAGGAAAATACTTCAGAAGTATATGCTCCGAGCAGGGGCGTAGTTTGTTATTTTTATGGGGGGGGGGCAAAGTAACAAAAAAGTCCTGGTTTTTGTGTATCACGACAGTGAAGAGGGCGGGTGGCTTGCGTAATGCAAACAAATCAACCAGCATCAAATAATGCCCAAAAAACATTTAAGATTACAGCTGAATAACTCCTGGGAGGGACCAGCCCAGGCCAAATCAGAGCACTTCCCCACCCCACCAGTTTTACTGCAGCCTGCTCTCGGCCCAACTCCTCCTGAGACCAGAGTCGAAAAACTGATCGAGATCTGTTTTGTATTCAGTTCTTCATTCTTCGGCCTTGGGAGTGAGAACTTACTTGTAAAGTTGAAAATATGTAAGGAACTTAACTTCCTTCTCAAAAGGATGGGTCCTCCCCTCAGCTTCAATTTAAATCAGTCTTGACCTAATTTTGCCCCCACCTGAACCTTCAGGTGGATAGCTCACTAGTCTCTCACCCCCCTTTGCTGCTTACATAACACTTCCAAGTCCAGCCCTTATAGTGGATCCTGAACTTCTTGAAGTGTCTGCTTGAGCTAGCCCTCCCACCCTTGGGGACTGCAAAAAGCATGTTTCAAGGAAGTGCAGCAAATGGCTGTGCCACCTCAGTATACCTACAAACATGGATGGTATGGGAAACACCCCAGCATGTGCATCCTCACAGCATAAGCTCTTATTTATAAAGATTACATAAAGAAAATGTGATTATACAATGACAAGAATGAATGCTGGCCTCTGATTGGTCAGTCTTGGGCTAGACCCATGATGTTATCCCAGTACATCCGATTCATCACAGGTCTAGTCTCAGCCTCTCCATGAACCTCTTGATGATTGTTAGCATTAGTGTGTTTTTTTTGTATCTTCTCTTAAAAATATTTTTCTACACCAAATAAAACATCTTTAAAATTTTTTTTTTAATTCTGTATAACAACACACCATTGTATAATAGCAATAATGCCCTCCAGGGTGTGTTTCATGGTAGGATAACGTTATGCCTTATGTATTGGATGCACTCGTGCCCAACCACCTGAGAAGAGCCATCAATGCCTTAGCTACATCAGGGAACTTCTTCTTAAAATTGCACAATGGCCAGTTTCCAGTAACATAATCCTTACTAAATCCAGAAAAAAAGTTTATAACTAGATTCTAAATCAGAATTTTCATGAAGTTAATGTCTTTCCGTTATGCTCACCTGAACACACTTCCTCCTTATTAAAGCTGTTAAAGAAGGAGAGAATCCCTTGTAAATTGTGGGACTTGCACTGGTTAAGCTTTCATGGTAGGATTAATATAAAAGCTAACCAAAAGCACAAGCAGCTGGAAGAAAGAATTTGCAGTAGACTGTTGTGCTTTCAGCTATTACAGACTATACATCACTTATTCTTTATGTGCTCTTACATTACTACCTTTTGGGCCTTTGTATCCATACAATGGCATGAATCATGGTTTAATATCATCACATATGAGGCTTTAATGTGGGGACACTATGTGGGAATAGGGCAGAAATGGAACACAAGCATGCTGCAGGTTGTGTTACTTGTGATTAAGTGGTACATATGAAATGCCAGAAGTCTATTTACCCTCCAACAGAAGATAACTGCACATATAGAATGGGTTCAAAAATAACATCAGAACTGAAAGACATACACTTAGCAGAACGTAAGGTAATGCATGAAAATCATTGAAGAGTTATATTGAGAAACATGCCCTGGATAATGGACACAGGTGCTTCAATCACTGAACGTCCCTTGCTGCTCTCATGACTTCATGGTTAAGTTAGAAGTAGGGACATAATGTTTTAATTTTGCATATGATTGCCATCGTGCTCACCAACATGAACTTACTCTCCCTCTTTATTTCTCCTCTCTCGAATAATTATGATTGTAACCTCAGTTTTACAGAAGAACAAATAATTAGTTTGTTATCCTGCTTTCTTTGTTTCACACCATTGAAATGCTGTGTTGTACTTGGTGATGTATGTCTTGTTTGAATTATCCTCAATAAACTCCCCTACTCTTTTCGAGAAGTGCCATGGGATCTTTAACATCTACCTGAACTACCACCAGAACAGGCAGATGGGACCTCGGTTTAACATCTCATCTGAAAGACGGCACCTCAGGAGTGCAGCACTCCCCTCATGCTGCACTACAGTGTCAGTATTGACATTTTACCCAAGTGCCTGGTGTGGGGACTTTAGACCTGGAAATTCCAAGCTCTGCAATGCCGGTTCGATAGGAAACATGTCGACCGGCATCACAGCGCCAGACTCCTTGTCAACCGCGAGTTGCAGTTGGCATGGAGCCACACACATCGGTGTGTGTGTTTTCATCAGGGGACTTTGCCCTCAAACTCCCCACATGGGGGGGCTCTGCCCCCCCCACCCCCGTACTATTAGATTCTAACTCCAGGTTGCAGTTAGTTCAGAGAGGGGGTGCAGGTCAGGGGAAGGGGTTGCCCAGTCCCAGCAGCACTTCTATGGTGGCATGGCGCTGTTGTCGATATCGATGCATTTCATCATAGAAATGGCACTGTTCGGGGGGCATACCAAAATTCCAAGGTGTAACCAGGAGGCTGGTCGCCAGTCAGTATTTTAGAGGGGCCCATTAGGATGGAATAAAATACCTCCAAATCTGAGAGCAATAGAGAGGAGAAAACCCTGGAAGGAGAATAAGTTTTGGTTTAGAAACACAGTCAGTAATACAAGACAATGCTGTCTTACTCTCCCTGTAACTTCTTAAGAATTCTATATTAGAATATCATGATATTTGATGCAGTGGACTAAACTAGGGTACCCTTATGTTTGTGTAAGGCTAAATCAAGTAAGGTTTATACTGAATACTGTCCTGTGCTCCTATTGTGTTCTATTTTACTTTGTATGACAGCATATTGTGTCTCTTTGTTGTCGGATTGGAATAATGCTTTAAAATGAAGTTTTAAAATGCTGTGGCTCTCGTTGCAAATGAGTTGTAACTTAATCAAGCTAATCCTAATTCATATGAATTTTTATATGCATAAAACATTTTACTACTACTACTACATATCTAATTATGCCAATGCCCCAAAGGCAACCATTTAAGGATACAGCACCAAATTACAACACTACAACACAACTACACTGCTTGAAAAATGAACTTTACTGAGCATTTTATAAGTGGAATAAGGCAATTTCATTAGGGGCATTTGCCATGTTACTGTGCCTCATGTTGGTTGAAGTCTGTGACCTTTCAGACTCAGGACTCCAACCCCCTACTTGGTACATT
Source organism: Neoceratodus forsteri (assembly GCA_016271365.2). NCBI lineage: Eukaryota > Metazoa > Chordata > Ceratodontiformes > Ceratodontidae > Neoceratodus > Neoceratodus forsteri. Next base: position 1,818,863,532 of record CM057449.1, on the reverse strand, counting down.
AGCATAGCATAACACCCCCCCCCCCCACGCCATCACTCCTTATTTCTTACATATTGTTTTTCTTCTTACTGATCAACATTTAAATTACTTCACCACTGTTCACTCACTATGACAATAAGAGGATTCAAAGAGCATCTGGCCCCTGGAAGCTGAAACATCAGTTGCTGTTCATCCTTATAAGATTTGGCATTTGCTAAGCATGGGGCCCCAGGAGTTGGCTGCTATTGGCTGCTTTTACCATTGCCAGTTTCACCCCTTTCTGAGTATATAGAGAATAGCTAACCCCAAGTGTTAAGAACAGGCTGGTTCACCACATCGATTTAGTGCGGTGACGTAATCAGTATGACAGCGAAGCTGACGTGCCTTCATGATGTCACCACACTGAGGCTGTGCAGAATGTTGAAATTCTGATGGAATTACACAGAATTATGGGAAGTTCCACAAATTTCAGTCGATAGCAGAATTGCAACATTCCGTATGATGAATGTTTTTCGTGGATCAATAATCTGCAGGTTACCTAAACCACTGATTTTTTCCTGCAAGTCACCGAAAATTATTCCACAGTTAATGCAATGCACAACAAATTATTCTGCGTTTTTTTCAGAATTCAGCCACATTTTAAAAAAAATTCTGAAAAGTGCTCTGGAAGCGGAATTGCCATTTTGCACCATTTTCAATGTTGGAATTTTGCATTCCATTAAGCCCTACACTATGCTAACGAGGTGTGGGGAATTGGCAAATCCTGAACACTTAGGTTTATTTTGTTTTATTTTTTTTTATATAATAGAAAGCTATTTGTTAAATAAGCTCTAATGGCACTGAGGTAAACAACAGTTTCATTCCTTGTGTATGAGGTAGTCCTTTTGCAGATGTGACTATCCTAACTGCAGCTCAACTTGCACTCTACAGTGCTGATTTGGGATTTGTTTTATGTAATTCTTGTTGACCAGGTAAGTGCATTAGGTAAACACATGCCTCTTTTTAGGCACAACCTGGATTAGAGTCTGAGACTGATTGCTTCAACTGAGAAAAGCTGCTCCTAATGTTCTAAAGTGTCGAGAACAATGTACTGATTGCTTCAGTTGAGAGAAAACTGTTTTAAGAGTTTTAAATTGCAAAGAACAAATTTATTTTAGAAACATGGGAAAAACATGCTACCTGTATATTATACAATTGCCCAGATCAGATGTCTGCGGCCGACCCAGAATTCTGCAACTTTTCTCATCACTCTGACTCATGCAAAAGACTTCAAAGGTATCTGCTCCCAGCTTGCAATCGGTATATTTACACAAAATTGTCTAGCTGTGATCCTGCATCTCTTTTCTACTGGGGACCTACAGTACGTTTGCAAATGGGAGCTTGAAGATTTTCAGTACTACTGGTACTATAAAGTTTAAATAAGACTTGTAAAACAGAATGTAGTTCTGTGCCTATTGAAATATTCCCCCTTCCCCCCACACACATATTTGCATACCCATGATACTTTCTGATGAGTTTGAGGCTTTTTATTGGAAGTGTGTTTACAAAAACAATAAAAATTGGAACGTATCTGCCTTCTTGTTCCATTTATGTATTCTACTTATTGTTTTTGTTTCTGATCAGCATTTCACGTTCTTCACCACTGTTTACTCACTGCAAAAAGAATAAGACTAGACAAGTATCTGGCTCCAAGAAGCTGCAGTATCAGTTGTTATGTATCCTTACAAGATTCAGCTTTTGCTGGTAATCTAACTCCAGGCATTGGTTGTTATTGGCTGAATTTATCTTAAATGAAATGTAGTGCAGTTTTATTTGGACTTCAGTAATACTTAGTTGAAAAATAGTTCAACAGTATATTTTCCCAGATTTTAAGTAATGTATTTGCACAAGATTGCTTAGTGTGATGACACATTTCTTTTCCACTGGGGTCCTACTGCTTAGAGATTCATGACCCCAGTCCCGTTGGCACTGTGAGGCTTGAGTAATCACTTTTCAGACACAGTGTAGTATCTATTGAAACATTCTCAGTTTACCCCACACACATATTTGCATGCCCAGCATGCTTCCTGCTCGGGTTGAGGCTTTGATTGTATGTGTTTTTTTACAGAAACAATGCAAACTGGAAAGTATCTGCCTTCTTATGCAGCCTACGTATCATTTCTATTTTTTACTTCACCAGTTTCCACTCACTACAACCAAAACAAGACTCCAAAAGTGTCTGGCCTCAGGAAGCTAAAACATTAGTGACTACTCAACAACATTTAGCTTTTACTAATCATGGAATCCTGTTATTGGCTGTTTTTTTATCATTTTCAGAATTCATCTGTTGGTTTTAGGTTGAAGGTGTATAAAAAGTAATGCAGTCCTATGTTGTTTCAAGTAATTTATAACGTGCAGAAACATCCCAGTGATTTCACTGGCTGAAAGCGGCTCGAAGCCATGTAATTATTGACCCAACATTACATGCTTGAACTACTGTCAGCTATGAAAACCTCGTAACAGAAGCACATATGTAGATCACTCCACCACTGCATTCTGCAAGTCACTCCCAGATCAGCAAGTCATTACTCAGAACTAGTACCACCTTCCTTGTCCCTCTAACCTGAAACTGCAAAGCCAGAGCAGTCACTTCAGAGAATCAAGCCCCTTTCACCTCTCAGCAGCCTTTCACCCTAGCACATCTTATGACTGGCAGCCGACTCCACATCACACCGATGCCGCTCACCCTAACACTTCAGCTATGTCCTGGTGGCTGACTACATGACTGATCAAGGCAGACACTTCAGTTGTGACCCCACCAGTGCTGACCACAGAGAAGACCATGCCATGGCCTGCAGCAACAAGCAGGTTGCAGCATGAGGACAGTGCCATACCAGTGGGAGCTGCTGGAGCCAACTGGACGAGAAGTGTGTCACTGACGATACCACTACTCCATTTTACAGCTTCACAAGGCACAGTGACAATGGAGAACCCCAGAAGCCCAATGAAAAGGCTGCCAGAACTGAGGATGGAAAATTAAAAGAAAGCAGTTTTACAACACTGTACTATAGCAGGCAATGTTGTATTCAACTATAATTAAAGTTGAAATTATCCTTGTGATTGTTTTTGCTCCTACTTCCACTGACAGCAGTATTCAGCACAGTTCAGTGTAAAACAGTATTAAAATAATACAAAAGGACAAGAAAACAGTAAAGTTCATAGTTTTAAAATGACTGAAGAACTGAATTCCAGTTTGAAGTGCAGTTTTATTGAAATGTCATCTACTGTTGTGCTGATTCAGAGTTAGGATTTCTTTATGTCCAAACACAGTCCCACAGTTAGAACATTAGATTTCAGTGTTTCTAAAAGCAAAATCTTGACTTTGTTCTTATTTTACAGTTTTTCTATACATGTTATAAATGCAATAAAGCACTGCAGGGTGTGTGACTATAATTTTGTCAGTAATCACTCTTCTCTCTCAGGTGTTTAAAAGCACTCAGCATTTGCACCTCATGTCTAACAACACCCTTGAGAGGTGTGTAATTATTGACCTGTAATCACACACCCTGTCTTTCCTTATTGCTTACTTACATACAGTGCTTATCCAGGCCAGACATTTGTATCTGGTTTAGAGTGCTGCAGTTTGTCTTCTCACTCTTATGAAGGCTTCAAGGGTATCTGCTCCCAGTTTGAAAGACATGTATTTACCCAAGACAGCCTAGCTGTGATGCTACATCTCATTTTCACCGGGGTCCTGATTCTATTTCAGGCAACTTGCCTCCTCTCAGTACCAGTGGTACTTTGATTACTAGTGACTTTTATTAAAATAATATGTTTTAAATAAAAAATAAGTTGGCATTTTGGTTTTTCAATTGTTTGTCAGTTTACCCATTTTATAAGTGCTATAAGACACTCCAGATTGTTGGTTGTTTAGGGGTAATGCACTTCCAGGTCCTGAAGGCACTCAGTGGTCCTGAGCATGCATTAACTCCTGACAACAACAAACTTACCATGTTTTATTGCTTACATGAAACAACTTCAGAAGTTAATGAGACAAAAATATTTTTTTTTCTTTTAAGTAACATTTGTGAAACACTTCACAGATAAAATTATTTATTTGTATTATTTTAAATTGGCTGAACTTAAAACATTTTAACTATATACTTTTGAAAAAGTGTTGGAGACTAAAAATGTTTTAGGATTTTTTTTTTGTTTTGGTTTGGTGAAGGAAGCAAGGACATTTCAGTCTAGAGTGGTCAACAACTTTAAATTTGTGTCTTTATGCTCACATAATGGCAAACCCTGGATGTGTCTTACAGATGGCTATAGCCAGTTAGGATGCAGGGTGTCCAGGAATTTTCTTAATCATTTGAAAATGTCAAGTAATCTAACCATATGTGGTCACGAGGCACAAGGCATAGCTGAGGGCCTTATATCCCTAGGGTAAAATTAGCAAAGCCAGCCCTTGCTGGCCTGATAGTGCAGCAACTGGGGAAACAATTGCCATGCCAGTGACTCCTGTACATGCCCTGACCCTAGGCCATTGCTGTAGGCCAGTGGGACATGGAGGAGGCATTGGTAGGATACACCAGCCTTTGGGGAGAGAGGAGGGATGTGCTGCTCACCCTGTGACCCCCTCCTCAGTAGCCACAGGGAGTTAGTACAGGTAGGGCATAGATACCATTGTCCTCATGTCACCATGTCTTGGTGAGTGTGTGCATGTGGGACCCTGGTTGATGCTGTCTGGGGGGAGAAGTAAGGGCAGAACAATGAGTCTTTAGGCTCTGCTCTCACTGGTTCCCCCCATGACTGACAGTACTCCAGTGGGCCCATCTCTGCCAACCCCACCATGGGGGGAGTTGTGAAGGATCCAGGGTTTTGGAGATGAGTGACAGGGCTGGGTGGTTGCTGGTGACTGCAGATGGTTGAAGACTGCCTGAAGAAAGAAAAATACAGGATTATACAAAGATGACTCAAACCTGGAGTGTCTAAATATATTATTAAATTAAGGCATTTTCCATTTTTGTAAATGAATGTTTTTATAGTTAAAATTCTAACTACCCTATTGTATGTGAGGGTTTTAGCCATTATCCTAATACTTTCAGTATGCTGTAAGCCAGTCCTTGTTCTAACACTTTTAGTATGCTGTCAGCCAATCAGCATACTCCATTTCCAACCATTGTCTTATAATCATAATTAATAATAGATTTCTCCTGAGTTCTTTGCCCTCTAGGCATTTCCCGAGGAGTCTGGGAGTCTCTTATCTGCATGTTTTCATCATTTGAACCATCTGGTCTTTTCTGGTTACTGTAAACATTCTTCTTTACATATGATTTAGAAACACAGGGACCCGTTGTCATCTAATTTACATGAGTTTTTCTTCTTGTACCATACGGATCATTCAGTGTTGTTACAGGAGCCAGGATTTTTGGTTTTTGCAAATTCGGGGATCCTTTTCTGTTAGGTGTGGGCCCATCAGTTTAAGAACAGTTCTGCTGCAGATATTGAAGTAGCAGAATGAGGTGTATTCCAACAGCTGGAAAACAAATGACAACAGAGTATTGCAGAGCCCTTCCACAGCCTATGCTCTTCACTGGTGCCTGTTTACAGTTGTGTAGCAATTTCTGCAGTATCCTTAGATACTGGATGTCATGGGGAATTTAGTATACTACTGTCCCACTCTTGAAAAGGGAGAGAATAAGTCCAGTAAAACATTGCCTAGTGCTCCTGCTGTATTTAATCTCTTTGCTTACAGTTTTCTGCATGTGAGTTACATACACAAATCAATAGTTTCAGTGGTTATATCACTGTCTCAATCTGCTTTACCAAATACTAATACCATTTGTTTAATAATATATCTAATATTTTAGCTTACAGTAATACAAAAACTATATATGTGTTTATACAATGGGATCTGGCCAGTACTGGCTTCTCATTGGTCAGGACCCTGCCACATGGCATTACATTAACCTAGCACATACCCCTGACTGATGACATCATAGGGTGCATTGATTGAGATCACAACATGTCATGGGTTAAAAAGGCCAATATGCAAATGACATAACCACAGGTCAAAATGTCAGTATTAAAATCCTTATACATATTCAATTAACTACATCAATGTCAAACAATTACACATTACAAACCTACAAAGCCACAGTCTAAAACATGGCACACTTATTCACATAGAGCCACATTCTGGCTTTCACAACCACAAAAAACACACAAGATACCAGACTCACTGCCACCCACAACCGCCAAGGCTTACCCCAGAACAGCAGAAGTACTGGACAGATCCCCAGCCTGCACATCAAACTGCAATACTAGAAATACTGAAACTCAACTCCATAAAAGATAAATCTGAAAAGCAGGAACTGCTACTCACAAATAATCCTCCAGGCTAAAATCATCCTCACAGCCTCACGCACGCAACACACTACCCAGAAACCCCATATTCGAATTCTGCAAAAATGCTTTATGCAAATAAAAAGGCAGCCCAACACAATCTCCCATTCTAGACGCTAACACTGCTAAGCAATCCATGGTTACCGCAGCACCAACCATAATCACAGTACAGTAGACAGACCATGCTTACTCATTCCTTCCTGATGACGCCATATGGCATCATAAAAAAACATACCTCTTTTTCCTGATGACGTCATATGGCGTCCTAAATCATGTGCTGTAGTGCCTGATGACGCCAATTGGCGTCCATATCTTTCTCTTGGTGCAGCTCAAGCATTTGTTTACATTTGTTGAATTGAGTTGTACCAGCTAATAGGGGACATCATACCCTTACTGATTTTACCTAATATAATAAGTGTTCCTATTGGATATTTTTGAGAAAACAGGCTTTATTACATAAATAAATACATTTACTATTTTTTGCAAGTGCTGTGAAAAATGTATTATGTTCATTCTGCCATTAGTTTGTATTGTAACAACAAATCATCTTGTCTTAGTGTAACATGTTAAGCTGATCAGGTTGACACTATAATTAATTTCGTAACTTATAATTTTTTTTTATTCGAGCAATCCGATTAGCCGTCACCACTTTGGTGTATATTTTTGTCTTTTGGGGTATTTTTCTACAATAACATGTTGTCACTGATATCGTAATTGTTATAACTATTATTTCATTTATACCACTAAGTGAGCTGAATATTTCTGTATTTAAAAAATCGAGCTCTGTGATTGGTTGGATTCTCTGACATCATCAATTCTGAATTTAATTGGTATAAAGGGATTGTCTTAGATGCAGGCACCATCCCCCTGATGAAGCCTTAGTTGTCGAAGCACCAGGGAACCTGCACGCAGATCTTTTGTTGTGCCTTCCACTATTCTATTCAATGTGTGTGCCTGAAATGTTAGACTAAATCCTTATTTAGGATTCAAGCAAGGACTCGTATTTTTTTACAGCCGCCACTGGAGGGAAAGTGGATCTCTGGGCTCTGGAGTGTACAGTGATTTTCTTTTTTTTTTGATGTTTCAGTTAGGGGTCACAGCCCTCACCTGCACCTGCCCTAGCACTGTAGTGTGTCACCATTTGGTTATATTGATCCTCACTTTTGCCATGCTTGCTCTATGCTTATTGTGCACGTCACTATTCCCATTAACCGGTCAGAGCACACACTGGTGCAGGAAGAGCATGGTGACTGGAAACTTAGATTCAAGATGGAGGTGCTGCTCTTATCCTAAAATACTCACTTCATTTCGGTGCCAAAACCTCGATTTGTAATCTGTATTTACTTTATTTGTTTTTATTTTTATTTATAATAAAAGTTTTCATAGTTGTTACTTTGTTCATTTGGGGATAATTTCTGGTCATCCTGTGTGATCACATCTTATGGATCCAGCTGGCATTCCTGATGGGAGAGAGAGAGTGTTTCTTGTGCATGTACTAGATGCGGTCACGTGAATTCAGTACCTTCTGTTACTTTTTAAAGAGTTTATGTTCGGATTATGGCTATGTTAAAATCTATGTGGCATGTTGCTCCCTGCGTTATGGATGATAAGTGGGTTAGGGTTAGTAGCATGTTTGTCTCATGCTCTGCATTTGAGTTTTCTCCCTAATACACAGTTGCTGATTGTTTAAAATGAAAAAATAATGGTGTTGCCTTCAACTTATCTGGCATCAGTCCAGCCCCAATCTTTGATGCATTGTAAAGGCCAAATCAGTTCTGAATCCCTCCACAGTCACTAGTGTTGTCCATCGATTCGTATGACGTCAGTCCAGACTCAACCTCTGATGCACTGTAAAGTGTTCTTCAGGTTAAAATCCCTCCACAGCCACTTGTAAGATCTAGCTCCTTACCACGCATCAGTCGAGCCCCAAACTGTAGTGAACAGTGAAGTGCATTTCAGGTTCAGATCCCTCCTCAACTGATGGTGTTGTCCATTGACTTACCATGCATCAATCCTGACCAATCCCATAATGCACTGTGAAGTGCATTTCATGTTCAAAACCCTCCACATCCACTGGTGTTGTCCATCAATACATATGACATCAGTTCAGTCCCAATCTGTGATGCACTGTAAAGTATTCTTCAGGTTCAAATCCCTCCACAGCCACTTTAAGATTTGTCTCCTTATCATGTGTCAGTCAAGCCCCAAACTGTAGTGAACAGTGAAGTGCATTTCAGGTTCAGATCCCTCCACAGCTGATGGTATTGTCCATCAACTTACCATGTATCAGTCCAGACCAATCCCATAATGCACTGTGAAGTGCATTTGATGTTCAAAACCCTCCACTTCCACTGGTGTAGCCCATCAATTCATATGACATCAGTTCAGCCCCAATCTCTGATGTACTGTAAAGTATTCTTCAGGCTCAAATCCCTCCACAGCCTCTTGTAAAATCTCAGGCTCAAATCCCTCCACAGACACTTGTAAAATCTATCTCCTTATCATGCATCCATTGCTCTCCAAACTGTAGTGAACAGTGAAGTGCATTTCAGGTTCAGATCCCCTCCACAGCCAATGATGTTGTCCACTGACTGATCTGGTGTCAGTCCAGCCCCAACCTCTACTGCACTGTAAAGTGCTGTTCAGGTTTAAATCCCACCAGAGTCACCAAATTAGTCCATCTGTTTATCAGTCTTCAGTCCAGCCTTTATCTCTGACACTCTGTGATGTGCATTACTGATATGGATCCCTCCTCAGTCACCATGGTGTAGTGCATTGTGCACATCAAGATTCATTCCAACACTACCCTCAGATGCACTGTAATGTTCTATTCATGTTCAAATCACTCCACAACCACTTCAGTCCCTTGTGCTCATAATGCTTCAGACCATCCCTTACCTCTGATGCACTGTGATGTGGTCAGTGCCAGTGTATGACTTTCCATTCAAATGAAACATAGCACACAGTACACACGTGCACCAATGAGCATCACTCCATGGTGCAGGCATACCCACACTCCTTCCCACCCACACAGTGCACCATACTGAATGTTGCAACATATTACATGTGCATGCAGGCAAACCATGTGACACAGCACATAGTACACAACCTTTACAGGTGCCCATGTCATCACCCTGTATGTGTACCCACAATGTTTCTGCATGGCATATGGACACCATTACCAGGTGCAGGCTGCCCCACCTGCTTCCCTACAACTGAGTATACCCCAAGGACAGGTGCCAATTCATGACACAAAATGACTGCAGTGCCTATGAGCATCATTCCTTGGTACAGGCACACCCACCCCTTCCCATGACACAGTATACCCCAAATTACCAGCGCCTTTTCAGCAACTTCATCATCCTATAATGATACCCATAATGTATCTACAGTGCCTGTTAGCACCATTATTACATGCATACAGCCCTCTAATTTCCCCAGAACATATGAAGTGCATCTGAGCCTGTATTATGAATGCAGGACCCCCCACCACTAACACACAGTGCTTCATCATACAGTCATTCCTCACCTTAAACCATCCCATAATACATCCCCCAAAAATAAACTATGCCAGGAAATTAAATAATACACAGATTTATGTAACATGCTGTTTACTGAACGACTGTGAACCTTTACATGAACAACATCATGCTTCATTTACAGTATGATAAAGCAGACATCACAAATAAAATATAGTTTCCTATACTTATTATAGGATTTTATTACAAAAATAATATAACATAGTTTATTTCAATGAAATTACACATTTTAACTACAGCAAATATGCAATTAATCATAGAGAGACCTCCAGCACTAACAAATGTCTCCATTTCCTGTGTCAGCTCACTGACCTACACTGGAAGTGTTCTTCCTATTTACATCACTTGACCTCACAAAGCACTTCCTTCCTGCATCACTTCCTGATATGTCCTTCTAAGATAATGTGTAAATATGTTCCTACTAAACTAGGGGAAACACAACAAAAATTGATAATCAGATTCATAAACTAAAATCAGTGGATAAGAAGAATTAAACACTGCAAAAATTCCAACCAGTGGAGTGGAACAAAAATCTCAAACTGTAATAACAAGAGATTCAGATATTGATTTCTGACTAAAGAAATGGTAAAAAACTTGCAAAATTTATATTTGGACAATGACAGATGTTTACTGTATATTTGTAACAATTTTAATAAACAATTTTACAGAAATTTAATACTTTTGCATGACTATATAAACAGAGCATAATTATATTTAGATAAAATCATCAGAATTTATTAAAATATGAAAACAACCTCACACAACATTAAATCCAGGTAAACAGACATTACCAAATCGCACTCATTTTCAAAAACTTTTTGTCCTGAAAAACTTTTATTTTTACAGTTTTAAAATTGGATGTATGGTTCTTAAGATATGTAGGTTTAAGCACAATGTGTTTCTATGAATGCTGCAGATCTAGAACCCCTTCAGGAACACAGGTGTTCTAGCAGCAGGCAGAGGGAACCTGAACGTTCTAAGTGACAATAGGATAGAATGAGTTAAAGAATCCTATTTCATTACTGGAATAAAGCAATTCCATTGGGACAGATTATTGATGTACCACATGGTGGTTCATGTCTTTCGCTCTTCGGGTTCAAGACTCCAACCCACCACTCTGCACACTTACATTGCATTATCCACCCTCTGTCATGCCTTATTCCTTATTTAAGTCAAGAATAAACTGCCAAAATAATGGATTAGCTGATTATCTTCCGACCTTATTGCCATTGAGAGATCTTGTTATATGTTCATGGGGTCATGGGGGGGCTCTTGCATACTGTAGATTAGAACTGACTGAGAGTAGTATGTGATGTCTGTGCAGCTGTTAACTTTAGCTTACACTCTTTCTGTCCCTGCTACGAGGACTACCACCCTGTTGGGGTGTCATAAAGATGTGAAATCATGATGAAGGATTCAAACCCCTCAAGGTGTCACAGGGACGGGGTCCCAAGATCACAGGCAACTTAAGGAAGAAGGCCCAAGCCTAAGGAGAGAGTGAGGCACTGTAGGAGGTGGACAGTGGCAACAACAAAACTTGGAGCAATGTGTGGTTTTACAACATAGAGAACTGTGGCATGTGTCGCCCGCTGCCCTTCCAAACCACTGGTAGAGCCTTTTAATTCATAGGGTCATGTGGTGCTTGTGCAATAGTGTATTTTAGCTTATGTTCTCTCTGTCCCTGCTATGCAGACCACCACTCTGTCATAGTGTCAAATGGATGTGAAACCCTGGTGAAGGGTTCCAGCCCCTCAAGAAGTTCCAGAGACAATGTTCCAGGGCCAAAGGCACCTTAGGGAAGAAGGCCCAAAAGTACAACAGAAGACAGACAAGCATGTTCTCCCAAGGAGAGGAGAAATGTAACCCAGATTGAGACCTGTGCCTGAAGCCACCAACCAACTCCAACTCCTGCATAAATTACATAACTTTTTATGACCTTCAGCAGGGAGGACAGGAAAAACAACCTTCAAAGGAGGAAGCCTCTGGGGATCCAAGGACTTGGTCACCTTTCCTCCAGGCTAGGGATAGAATTAGTAATGGTTTCACTACTGAAATAAAGAAACCCAATTCAGGGGAAGTATTTTATAGGAATAGCTCTCACTTTCTCCCTCTAACAGGAACACTGTGAGGGTGCCGCAAACCGATCTCTGTAGCCAAAGGAGGTTCCCCATGAAGGAGGTCCACCCCAAGGTTGGAAGGAGGACAGCAAAGACCACTGAGAGGCACTCACCTGGCCTCCAACTGACGGAAGGCCTTGAGAGGAAGCTGAACACTTGCGGGGAAAGGCATGGAGTTGAGTCCTTGAGGAGCAGAGAGTTTTGGTAGTTGTATGATCTTCACCCTTGATGGGCAAAGGAAGGGAAGTAGGTGGAAATTAAGTGTACCTTAGGCAGCTGTAGGGAGGAACAGCATTCAAAGGTGCTGCCAACATGGTCTGCACAGCTAACGGAGCCCCTGTGGACTTAGAGGCCTTACCCTTGGAAGCTGAAGTCTTAAATGATGCTGCTGAGACAAACCGCATGGCTAAAGATTCCCCTGGAGTGCAGGACATTCTCACCCGAAAGGCAGAAAAAAGAAGGTCTCCACCCAAGTTGAGGGACCCACCTTCAAGATGTGGACCTCATGGTAGTAGAAGGAGACACAAATAAATGATCAATTAAATTAAGCAGTAACCATCCTGAGTGAGAGGAGCTCCTTTTTTGTGCTCTTTTTCCTGGTCAGACTATATAGAAGCTCCTGGTTTTACTAGCAACAACGTACCCTTCTTTCTGCAAAAATGACCACTTAGCTGCATGGAAGTTTTGTCATACGGACTCTAAGCAGGGGAAAGCGAAAGAGAAGTTAAGTGCATCATCTCATGTATGGAGTTTGGAAAGTATTCATCCAGCAGTTCCTCTCGGGAAAACCTCAAGCAGAAACATTAGGCATTTAGTAGACATAGACTGTGCTATTACGGTGGAGAGAGGACACAGAAGAGCAAGTGTATTCAGTCTCCTTAGGGAAATATACTGTTTTTGAAAAAGGGGACACTGGAAGTAAACAACATCATCAGGGGCAGCTAAACTGGGGAGGGGGAGCAGACCAGCCATGGCAGCCTGACTGTAAAATCAAGATGGACCATGTTATCTTTTCACCCACAAATCTTATTTGACTATTTTATGGCTGTTTTTTTAGCAGTGAACTAGCTTAGCTGGTGCCACTTGATTAGTACTGTGCATACAGCTGAGGATGGGTTATTCCATTTATTTCCCCTCCTCCACTGCTATTTTTTCCACCAGCACAAAGCTTCAGTTGCCTGGGACTTTGTGGGCATTTTTGTGTTTTGTACAATGTAACCCACAAATTGCATGAAAATACAACTGAAAAAAGGGTCTCCTTGTTTGCGTGTGCATACATTAGCTTCCACTACTGTCATGCAGGGGGTGGATGGTCCCCTACACTACGATGGTCAGTATGCTGAAGTGGGAGTGCAGGCTGTTCAACTACAATTCAGACCATGGTCAGGATGAGCTGGGTGCACTTTCTAAAAGTTTCTGTTCTTACCTTCCATTCAGCTGCAAGCTGCATCTGCAAGAGCAGGGAATACAAGTGGTGGTGGTATTGCTGGTGGTGATGGCTTTGTCTTGGCAACAACCTTTCCCTCCTCTTCCCAAGATATTTTGAACAAATATGTCAGAGAGAGAAGGGAATTATTTTGTGCAATTCTGCATGTTTGTTTGGTGTTGGGACAGGGGTGGAAGCCAAGTCTTTAAACAGAGAAGTTTGTTATTTCTTTCTGTACAGGGGTTATCGTTGAAAACTTGTTTTAGGTACAACTTAAATAAATCAGGATAAAAGACTTTGTGCCCAACATGATGTATTATTTATAATTGTCTGTCCTGTTATAGTTTTGTAGCAACTGGAAGATAATGGAGCTTGGCCTTGCTGCTGGTTCTGCTGGCTTTGGGGACAGGGCATGATGGGCTTACTCTTTTCATGACACATACAACATTTATGGTAGTGTTAACAATAAGAGCAGGTGTTCATACAAGAACTCAACCAAGAAAGGGACTTTCTTAGCCTCCAGATACCCTGCATTGGTGAATAATTTGGCCTTTAGGCTCCAAGTCCCCTAATTTCTCCTCAAACTGCTTTTACCTTTTATATAAGGTAAGTAAACTCACTTATGTTGATATTGGTCTGTCCTAGTAGCCAGACAGGACAAATATTTTTCATTCTCAGGGACCTGAACTTCCATCTTACCCAGATAAATATGGACCTCCTGTTGGAATGTGGGAGCCTTCTCTATGATTGTGTACAATCTTAGGTCAGCTGCAGTGGAAGGAGAGGTTATAGCTGTTATGGGCAACATGTTGGAGGTATGGAAACCCTCTCTATCACAGGTCCTGTCCAGTAAGAACTCTAGGTATGGTCTCTCAATTTCTGGGTGTACCCTATGGGACCAGGGTCCTCTATACTCTTTATACAAAATCAACAAATTGTCTGATGATATATATATATATATATATATATATATATATATGCACATACATGCATATGAAAGAGAGAGAGAGAGAGAGAGGAGGCAGTATAGCACAGTGGTCACTGAGCTACAAACCTGGAGATCTGGGTTTGAATCCAACAGCCCCTACTTGCATACAGTGTGACCCTGAACAAGTCACTTAGATTCCTTGTGCTCCCAGGTCACACCTGGAAACAAGCTTCAGCTTAGTGTGCCTTTTCTGGCTAAACAATTTCCCCTTCCCTTCTTACTCCAGCCTCCTTCTGAAGCAGAATCTAAAAGCCTTTCCCTCTACTCCCTCAAATATTTGTTCTGTGCAATTCTGCCTTTTTAGGGCTGCATAGCAAGAGCTATGCATGACGTAGTGCAATTACATTGAAAAGGGGCTTTAGTATCATGTGACTGCAAATACATCACAGCTTTGTCCTTCCACCAGAGTGGACTTGAATCACATCTCACTGCATCCTCTCCATTCAGCACAGTGCGGTTGCTTCCTCCCTCCCCACCACCCCAAAGTTTTCTTGCTCCCTGCGCACTATTTTGTTGCTCCCTAAACATATGCTTTAAATTTTTTGGGTGCACCCTTTCTCCTGGAGCCCCACTCCCTCGGGCTCCCCAAGCTTTGGCCCCCATGCGACTGACCATTCTCAACCCTGCTGCTGTCACTTGCCTCCAGATTCCCCAAGCTTCACTGACACTCCCCAATGTTCCAGCTTATCCCTGCCAGGGAGCCCCCACTGCTGCCACCAGGGGAGAAACACCTTTTGACACCAGGGGTGATGGTCTTGGGGGGCAAGGATGGTGCGCTGGGTGGATGGTGGCATAGGGGATTCCATGGGGGGGCCACCATCCAGTGCCCCAGGATGGGCCATTTTCCTATTTTCTCCCTTCATCCTTTCCCACTCTCATGTGATGGCTGCATGCGCATGGCATCCTGGGAAGGATGCACAGTGATGCATGGTCACCTACACCACCAAGTGCGCCTCCACTGTCTGACCACCAGGAGCCACTCAAAGAGCAGTGCAGGCGAACCCTTCATCAAAGGGAGGACAGTATCAATGCAGATGCTCTTAACTTTCTCCACCAGTCTCCGCTCCTGTTGTCCTGGATGCAGGGTGCAAACCCGGGTCACCAGCGTACCAAGCAGGTGCCTCACCACTCAGTGCCAATGGTGCTGTAGCGCCGCCGCTCATGCTGAACTCACATGAATGAGTCTGGTGATTTTGGAGTCATAGCAACTGAATACACTGATGTATTCCCTGAATAAAGCTAATTTCAGCAATACGTTCCCTTTTTAAAAAACTAGGGTTATTTCCATTTGAAATCTCTGTTTGAAAAGTGAAACTGGGACTCTGTGTATGCACAGCATGCACGTGCACAAAGTGCTAGTTTCACTTCTCAAATGAAGATTTCAAATGGAAATAACTTTTGTTTTAAAAAGGGAACGTATTGTTAAAATTAGTTTAATTCATGGATTGCAGCAATATATTTAGTTGCTATGACTCCAAAATTGCATTTGAAAATGTAGCCTCTATTTACTATTGCCCTCATGCAAGTTATGAATGCAAGCAAGGTGTGGGGGAACCACTCTAACTAGCCAAAGGCAGGGGTGGCTGTCAAAAGATTCAGATACAAAGACCACAGTAAGTGGATACTAGAGGCTCCAGTATTGCAAATGTCAGTTCTTTTTAAACAATGTGTCCTTCTTTAACTCTTGAGGTCTACTCATTCTTTTTTTTTAGGCTTCTATGATAAACTCTTAGAAAGATCCTCCCACCATGGATGGGCAGGTCACAAGTTGTCATCACCACAGCTGATCGAATGTGACATACATACATACTGAAATACAGTAGTTTCCTATCACTGAAGGGATTCCCTTCACAGCTCTGTTGCTTCTGCTTTTCCTTCCTGATGTGTACTTTCTTGCCTTTTCTGCTGCTAGCATGGTAAAGCCCCCACAGTTTCCACTGTGAGGGTAAAGTTCGGAAATGGATTGACACAGCCAGCCACTGCTACACCAAGTAGAAGAACTCTGCTCTGGCTCAAAGGGAAAGATTAATCTCCTTCCCCATTCCCGGCTGGAGTTAAGCGCCAATGCTGTCAAGCCATAATTTCCATATAACTTCAGTTGCTTTCATAGAACTATGGTGTATTGGGAACTGTGGGGGCAGGGGTGACGAAGTAACAGACAGTGCCTGTCTTTGGGCATCAGATAATTAGAATAAATGTGTAGGACTTGTAGCACTGTGTAACAGACTGGTTGGATAGAAAATTACAGCCTAGGCACTCCGATTTCCAATCAAACAGCTTCTGAGCCTACATTAGTTTGCAACCATATTGACTCTGACCAGATTTTGTTTTTGGTGCTGTCACTGGGGTCACTAGTGGTTGAGAAAACTAGTGCCCACGGAAAGAGAAAGGAGAATCATGGTGGTGAGTGCCTTGGCTTTGCAGCTACCTTTCCTTCCTCTCCCAAAGATACTTATTCTGTGCAGTTCTCCTTTTTCTTGTGCTAACGATACAATGAGACTTGACTAACATTGATGATACAGTAAAATATAGTTAACAAATGCCCAGAGGTCTCAGTCTCACACCTGCCTCCTATACACCTAGAAAATGTTGCTTCTAGATCTGCTTTGCTGCATTTTCATGTTCTCCCAGAGTATTTGTTTGAATAAAAATTAATCCATAACCTGACTTAAACTTTATTTTAAAAAAATACTCTGAAAGACCACTAAAATGCACAAAAACACATAACAAAACTTAAAATGCACTTTGTAAAAGTTTTATGGCCCCCGCCCCCACATTAAAGCCACTTGACCTGCCCCTTCATGTCCGAAAACCTAGACCTTAACTTCAAAGCATTACATTAAAAATGAATCAGTTGGGGGGGGGGGGAGAGATGAGCCTGCAGCTTGTGCATCCAGGTGTGTTCTCACACAGCTTCTGCAGAACAGCATCAATTTAATAAATTCACTTTTGTAAATCAAACTTAGCTGAAACTTTGTATGTTTATAGTGAAGGACTTTCCTTATCTCAGGAGTGATTTTTCAATGATTTGGGTGATGAGGAAGCCCAAAAATACAGCAGAAAGCTCTCAGAACTTCTTTATACCCAAGGCACAGTCAAAGAAGATATGGAATGTGGCAGAGGCTGCCATGGGGGGGGATGGGGGACCTGAGATAACCCTCACATCATTAAATTCAACTATGCAGAAAATGCATAGATCTTTGGAACTGCTGAATGGTAAATTTTAGTCCTTTTCTGACGGACTCCAAGTCATTGACCAGAGAGTAGAGGCTCACGTGTCAGAGATCACAGAGGCGATGAGTAGTGTGGGCAAGGCCCCCTCTGTTGTGATGGATCTCATCGAAGAAAATGTTTGAATCCATTCCTGTCCAGAGTATGCAGAGAATGTATTAAGAGAAGAAAATGTGCGTATTAATGTCTTACAGGAGGGCTTTGTAGGAAAGTCCCCTCCTGCAACGGTGACTTCATGGCTGACAGAGGCATTGGGGCTAGACATCATGGCTGTCTTGCTGCAGATTGAGTAATGTTACTGAGTTACCCCTGCAGACAATATGCCTTGGACCCTACTTTTGAAAATGGGGTCTGCTTCTCATCAGAACTTCATCCTCAAAGCATCTCATCACATTAAAAATGTGGAAGTGGATTGTGGCAAAATACTTGTCTTCTGAGACCTGTCCTTTTCCACCCGACAGAAAAAAAAAGCTTTGACGGGGTATGCAGAAACTCAGAGAACTGAATATATCATTTAGCTTGTTGCGCCCTGCAAAGCTTAGAGTCCAGCATACTTTGTGTTTAGAGACCCTAAAGATCTGGACATTCTGCATAGTAAATTGGGAAGGACATTGAAATGGAGGCTGAAAGCGAAGATGATTCAGAAGCTGAATTATGAAAAGTGTAAGTGTGATTTCAGTAAGTACTGAGGGGGCCTCTTCAGTGGGATTTGAGACTGTTTTTCCACCACAGTGCTTATAAAGTAAGTTAATTGTTAACCACATTGTTTCTTCTGTATTTATGAGACTTTTGCACTGATGGTGGATACTTGTGATTTAACAGTAATTTGAACTGCATCACCCAGCCAAGATTGTGCTTTCATCACCCGTTAGACTTTGATGTTTTATGAGCAGCACTCTACAGAAATGATGAAGGGCCTTGTTAGTAAGACTGTCTTTGTTGCTCTTTTTACTAATTAAACTCTTTAATTATGCTTACTATATTGGATCGTTTGTCCTAAAACTAAGCTGAATAACTACGCAACATACAGTAAGTCATGTAACACTGAGCAGTTGATTCCTTATATTTTTTTTCTAAGAACGGAGTTTGAACGTATTATTACTGGCAAGGGTACAGGGTCTGCAGTGAACTTGACTCTCTCTGGAGGCTGTGCGGAAGCAACAACAAATTTCAGGGATTAATGATTGAGTTTATAAGTTATATGGTTCAGAAAATGTTTTTATATATAAATGCAGTGTATGTTATCTCTAGTAGATAAAATTGGGGGTCCTGTGCAGCCTTTAGTGGCTGCAGTACATTGAATGATATCTTTATAGATCTACATTAAGACAGGTTCCAGTCCACTGGTTGCATAATGGCTAAATTTTGTGCAAAAGTTGCATTTAATTAGAGACCAGGGGTTAGATATTCAAAGAGGTGCAAAAGCGGAATGCAAAGATTTGCGCTGCACTTGCACCTGACCCAGAGGTTGCTATATTCAGTGAGATAGTGCCCCAGTCATATCCAACTGAATATTGGCCATGTTGGTATAGTGCTAAGTCAAATTGCTCTACCCCGACATGGACCTGGGCTGTATCCAGCCCATAGAGAATGGCACCCCAAGACCAGACAGTGCCGGGAGCAACAGTGCAATAATCAGCTGCAAAATGCAAATAAGCCCATTGGGCATGCAAAGCGCTAAGAGGCCATTATAATGCCCATTATGGGCTCATTTACTTTGGAAGCAGCAGCCTGGTTGCGCCCAACCTGATGCCATTCCTGGTGGCTAGTAGTGGTCCCCCATGTCATGAATACTCATACTGCCAAAGTGTAGCACTTACTCTGGTGTCTAGTGGCACCTCCCACCCTTCATTCCCCCATCCCCATGCTGTTCATGTCCTCCCTGGTGTCTAGTGGCACTCCCCACCCTCCAAGTCCCTGTTCTGGTACTGTTCATGTCCTCCCTGGTGTCTAGTGGCCCCCCCACCCTCTAATTTCTTGTCCCTGTATTGTTCACGTACTCTCTGGTGTTCAGTGGCACCCCCCATCCACTAATCCCCCATCCCAGGTAGTGTGATGGATTCCCTGGTGTCTAGTGGGCCCCCAACCACTGAGCCTCGTCCCATAGATGACAGCTGCCATTGGTGGCTAGCAGCACCCCTTGCCCCCAGACAACTGTCCTGATGCTGAGAATATAATCACTGTTGACAAGTGGCCCTCTCTCTGAATACCTGTCCCCGTGGCGGTAGGATGTATCCCAGTGACTACAGGCATCGCTGAACACCTGTCTGGTACATTACAGTATAGTCCCTGGTGTACCATAGCACCCCCTACCCCCACAAATCCATACGGAAGAGTATCCCCATAGCCTTGGTGCCTCATGGCACCCCCCACGCTCCTAGTCCACATCCCCCTAGTGTCCAGTGGTACCCTGCCACCTCCCCATGAAGGCTGGGTGGTAGATGCACCAGTGCACAGTAGTAGTCCCATGGGCCTCCCACCCACCTCACCTGCACCAAGCATAGCACCCACCCCACCCCCTCTTTATCAAGCAGGATGGGAACATGTGGCACATCCCTCTACCATGACCAGCACAGCCCTCCACTCATCTCCTCTGCCAGATGCCATATGCACTGCAGTTAGTGCATGTACAGTATACTGTATACTGTACATGTGCTCACTGCAGCTCATATGGTGACCAGCCATGGAGGCGAGGGGAGGGCTGTGCTGGCTGCCACAGAGGGATGTGCTGCATGTTATCATTTTACTCAGCATGGGGGGATTGGGGTGGGTGCTGTGCTGGGTGTCAGAGGGGTGGGGGCCACAGGATCACTACTGTGCACTGGTGCATCTGTCGGCAAGCATTTGAGGGGTGGGGTACCACTAGACAACAGGGACTGTATGGGGGCATGGGCTGAAAGCTCAGGAGGGGGTGCCTGGAAACAAGGCCTACGGAGCTACACACCCAAATGAGTGAGTGAGTGAGTGAGGGCTGGGGTGCCACGGAACACCTAGGACCATATCGTAATGTACAGGACAGGTGTTTAGAAGGTACCCATAGTCACCAGGGTACATCATACCATCAAGGGAATGGGTGTGTGGGATTGCTATTTAACAGTCGCTATAGTCTCAGCATCAAGACAGTTGTTCAGGGGGTGAGGGGGTGCTTTTAGCCACTAATGATGACTTTTTATCTATGGAACAGGGGCTTGGTGGGTGAGGGGGGTGGCACTAGACACCAGAGAATCCGTCTCACTACCCAGGATGGAGGATAGGTGGGTGGGGGGTGGCACTACACACCAGGGAGGACATGAACAGTATGGAGTGGGGGATCAGAGTGTGGGAGAGTGCCACTGAACACCAGGGCACCCTTTGGTTCACTGGGACAGGGATTAGAGGGTTGGGGGGCTGGCGGCTACAGTCCAGCCATCGAGCCACCAGGGCTTTGCGCCCAGTTAAGACTAGGTTTGAAGAGGTGGTAAATAGCATGCCCATGGGTGCCATTTACCACCAGCCCAAACCTCTGAAATTCCCACTGTGCCCATATGCAGGTGGGACCCTCTTATTTGCATGGGTACAGAGTTGTGTTAGCGCTCAGGCATGAATGGGTTTAGCCCATGCTACAGTGGTCTCTGAATATAGACACACACAAAAACCAGGTGCAAAATCTGGTTAGCACAGGCAAACCCCAATTAGCACCCATACTAACTTTTGACTGTCTGGCCCAGAAGTTTACAATTCTGGTCATGACGTAATCTCTAAGATGTAGTAAATATAGTAATCAAATATTCTAATGTAATCATTCAAATATATTTTTCTGTATTGCTGTCTTGCAATGTTTATGTGCTGTAATGTGCAAAATCATAAATAAAAAGTAAAAAAAAAGAAAATGAATCAGTTAATTTCTTAATTTATTGCCAAGGATCTGCAGCCAATTAAGTTCAGGAGAAAAGTATGGTTTTAAGGCTGTTTCACAATACTTGATTACATGGTAACGGATCTCAGTTTTTAAGTACAGTAAAACCTCAATTATCCAAATCTCAATTAACCAAAACTCTCAGTTATCCAAAACTGTGGTGTGTCTCCCAGCTCAACAGACTTCAATGTAGAGTGCTCTCACTTATCCAAAACCCCGCTTATCAAAACAGTTTCCTTGTACCCTAGCACATTTGGATAAATGAGATTATACTGTATTTCACCACTGGGGCTATGGCAAAGACATATGAAGCTATGCAAACAAAGTAAAACTGGCTCTCATAGAAAGTAAAGGTGGTATGGTACACATCTAGCTACAGAAATGCGGCCTAGTTCAAAACCAAAGATCACATGTGTATCATAACAAGGGATGCTGCAAATATTATCTGCTTTACAGTAGATGTCTGGTAAGCATCTCACTGCGGGCAATATTTTTCTATGTTCCTAAATCAGGAGACTTTTTACAGTGATCTAATTTATGTGCCTAACTGAGGTGCTCAGTGACAAGGGGGCGTGATACGAAGCTGGTGGGGGGTAGATTCAGGAGAAATGCGAGGAAGTACTCCTTCACAGAAAGAGTGGTAGATTCCTGGAACAGTCTTCCAGTGGGGGGGGGGGAGGACAGTGACAGGGTTCAAGAATGCATGAATTAGTCATGAGGGAATCTTAGGGAAAGGGAAGAAGGGTAAATGGGCTGGAGATCAAGCAGGATCTGTGGTGATACTACAGGCAGGGAAAATTGGGCAAACTAGGTGGACCAAGCAGCTCTTATCTGCTGGCAAAGTCTGTGTTTCCTATTTTGTATTTAAAACATTTTCTTTGGTTTTCAATAAAATAAACATATATACAAGGCAGAATTTAACAGAAAATACAGATATAAGGAATGGCTGAAATGGTATATATCAAATTATACAATGGCAAGAAAGAATCCTGGCTTCTGATTGGTCAGTTGGCCACAATAGCAGTGATGTTATCCTGGCATAACATCTCTGCTGACTTTTTGCATCATTTGTTGCATTGGCATCACATCTTCTCTTAAGAAACAAAAATATTTTTACATACTAACAAAAATATTCTTTAAAATTATTTTTTTTATTCTGTATAAAACAACAAGCCATTGTATAATGGGAATAATGCCCTCCAGGATGGGGCCCAACCACTCAAAGCAGAATGTCGGGCATTATTCCTTTAATATATGTTCTCTGGTGGTACAAAAACTGTACAAAACATATACAAGGTGTAACAGTCATAGGTTAACATGTATGGTATACAGAAGTGAGTACATGGCCATATAGGAGAAACCAACAACTTTTAACCTCTCAGGTACACAAGGCTACTGGTAAGACATCAGCAATGCCATCGATATAAAACATTATGTATCTGAACATTCTCTGTACCAGGAGGAATGAAAAAGTTTAGAAGAGGTAAGTCTCACTGATTTTATGAGGAACAATTGAAAAAAGAGAGCAAGGGTTAGGGAAAGAAGAAAGAAAACAAGAAAGAGAGGGGGGGGAGAGGAAAGGGCTGCTTAAGGCGCAGAGGATGGATCGACCTGCATTTGGTGCCACACCCAGCATCTCCAACGCAGATTAAAAGTAGGGGTTTGAATATGGAGAGAATATATTAATGTCTCCAATGCATATAATTCAGCTGCCATAGTCCACCAGTCGTCCACCGTGGGGATAGCAGTGGTTATCCACAATCTGGTTATTGTCTTTTTGGTGACTAAGATCAAAGTGAGAAGAAGTTTCAGGGTCTGACCCCGTGACAAGCTTCCATTTGTTGGGACAGCTAAAAGTGTGAGCGAAGGAGTAATCACTCCAGGGGCATTAAAGATTATTTCTAAGTCCTGTATCACCGCTGTCCAGAAATGAGTTCAATATAGGGCAAAACCAAAAAATGTGTAAAGCTTCACTTGGCTGGCGCCACAGTTTTTCCAGCACTGTGCCCGACTTGGACTGGTATATGTGGCTACCACATCTAGCATTCTGAAAAATCCATATTTGCATTTCCAAGAAAATTCATGCCACACTGTGTCCGCTGTTAAATGTTGAGCATGAAGAGCATAGTTATGCCACATATGGAGGGTAATATTTTCATTAAGCTCAGAATTCCATCTCTGCAAGATATTTTTCGTCATCGTGGGGTGAAACTCCAGAAGGGCTTTCACTAAGTGACTGATTAAAGGCAGGACCAAGTCTCCTTGGACATAGTTGATGACCAGTTGCAGCAAGAGAGGCAGAGGTTCAGAGTGAGTGAAGTGTGATTTTCCCTTGCTATGGATATATAAGCGCAGCTGTAAATACCAAACGTAGCCTGATGATGGTAGATGGTACCTGGAATGCAACACCTCCTAGGGGAGCACACCTTGTGAGTCCATGAGTTGAAAGAAGAATTGTAGGCCCGGCCTACGTCAGCACTTCATAGAGGTATCAGGGGAATTAAGGGGAAAAGATTGGTCATATGCTGTCACTCTGAGTTGAAAAAGGTGGGCAGGGATCAAGAAGCGGGTAGCAATTAACTTCCATTGCTTTATTGTTATCGCAGTGAAAGAAGTACATTTTGAATATGGTTTACTTTGTGGAAGGTGGCTGAAAAAACAGTAATCAACATTGAAGAGGTTGTTAATGAGAAATGCTATCTTTTTCCAATAGGGTTGGTGAAATGAAGTTAGCCAAAGGATGAACAAGTGGAGGTGAGCTGCTTGGGCAAACCAGAGTAAATTAGAAAGATTAACTCCACCCTTGTTGCAAGGGAGGTGCAGCGCCAAGAAACAGAAGTGGGGTTGAGCTCCATTCCAGATAAAATGTGAAATAATCCTGTTCCAGGATTGGAAATAATAGGGGTCTGGCATGATAGGAAGCGTTTGGAGATAGTAAAGAATTTGTGGAAGTATGTTTTGGCAAATGACCAAATGACCTCTATGTGGGAAATAAATCCCATTTGAAGTTCAGACCATTTGGACAGCAAATTCTATATTTCTATGTTTCTGTCTATAAAATGAAGAAATGCGGTGCTTGGCCCACTAAAAGACAAAAGGAAGAGTTTGTTTTGTGATTGTGATAACACGGGGGTAATTGGAAGGTGCTTTAACGGGGAGAATCTTAAAAGATGAGCAAAATCATGGGGACTTTTAGAAAAAAGGAATATGCGGCAGGTATGCATGTGATTGGGTGCTAAATGTTTATCGAAATTGTAACACTGCCTAGAAGGACTGTGCAAATCCCCATCTCAGGTTTTTAAATGCTGTGTTACAAAAGAAACAGTCTCCTTTTGGGAAAAACATTTTCTTCCTATACTGGGAGTCGAACCTGAGCCACCTGGGTGAAAACAAGGAATCCTAACCATTAGACTATATACTATTATCACTGTATAGATTGCTGGTGAGGTCTTACCTGGAGTACTGTGTCCAGTACTGGAAACCACATCTCAGCAGGGACATAAACAGGGTAGAGGCTGCCCAGAGGAGGGCAACTAAAATGATGAAGGAGTTGCATCAGAAGCCCTATTAGGAGAGACTGAGAGATCTCAGGAGGTACACCCTGGAAGAGAGGAGGAGAAGAGGGACATTATAGGGACCTATAACTACCTCATGGGGGTGATTAAGGTACGGGAGGAATATTTTTTAGAGGAGAAGATGCATGGGAACAAGGAGGCATTCAACAAAGTTGAAAGGGAGGAACTTTAGGATGGATGTGAGGAAGTACTTCTTCACAGAAAGAGTAGTGAATGCCTGGAACAGTCTTCCAGAGGAGGTAGTGGGCCAAAAACAGTGGTGGGCTTCAAGCATGCACGGGATAGACACAAGGGGATCTTGGTAGGGATGTAGAGGGGGATGCAGCTGGAAATCAGGTAGGGTCTACGGTGTCAATAAAAGCAGGGAAAACTTGGCAGACTAGGTGGGCCAAGCTGTCCTTATCTGCCAACAAATATTATGTTTCTGAAGATATATAAGACAAAATATCTGTGTGGTTGCAACCACTGAGTATGCTGCCTCTGACAACAATGCACACATTGTCCACACGTCTACGGATGGTTGTTTTTATCATATTCCCTACTCCCTATTTTGCTCAGTCCTTAAATCTTCTACTGAGACATTGCCTTTCCAGTAACAATACAGTAACATTAATAGGAGTGGCTATTTCCAACACTCTTTAAAAGCATGTCTCACCTGGTTGACATGTGGTGGCGTGGTTGGTCTGCCATTTAGGACACTGGCAACCCAGGTTCATGCTCTGAGCCAGGGACATTGAACAGGCTGGCAGGATTAGGTAGGAATATCTCAATAAACACTTTTCTCCTACACGGATGGTGGATTGTTGTGCCTCATGGTTTAACTGTTGCCTAGTGTCTGATACCATGAGAGTCATACTCCTGTGAGGTGGGGGGCATGCATGTCATGGTTGACATAATGGCCTCCTGCATCTCAGAGTCTCCAAGGGGGAAGGCTGGTGAATAAGTGAAAAACTGGGAAGAAACGTAGGTGGATGTCTTCTCACACCAATTAAATCCATGTTTTTTCCCATCAGGCTTTTTTCTTCCTGGCATCCAGCCTTGCACCTGGCAGCGTCCCCTGAACCCCTTCACTGACCTTCTCTGGGACTTACTGGTTATCCACATTTGCCTGGGACAGCCATGCGATGGTTGCTTTCCCTGTCGAGCATGCCGTGCCTGCTGGGGACAATGGCATGTAGTAGACCAACCAGGGATTTCCTCCTCCAGTTTTCTCCCTGAGGTGTCAGCATGCAATGATGCGCACACATACATTCCAGCACCTGCCGATGACCTCATCCCTGTGTGGTGCCTGGGCTGCGCTGCCATTATTCTTCACCAGGTGGCAGTCAGGCAGCTGGATGGCAAATCCCCCTTCCCTGGGACAGGAGAGCAGTCCATGGGCCACTCAATCATTCCTTCTCTGGCCAGCCCCTATGCAACCTGATCCTGTTGCCGAACCTGGGCCTCCAGTATAAGAAACGGTAGCTCCACTGCTGCACTACTGAGCCAGGTCCCGATCTTATACTAGTTAAGTGGCTTGGGGTGAACAGTCTGCTCCTGCAATGTAAAATCATTTCTCTGGACTTGTGGTTCATGGACAACAAGCAGAGATCCATTCAAAAGCTTTGGGCTAATGGGGGCTTAGGATAGCTGAAAAAGGACCCGACCACTCCATGGGTGTTGGACATACAGTAAGTGAAAAAACAAACAATAAAGCACGTAGTATCTTGGTCAGTCTCCAGAAAAACAAAATCAGCCTGCACAGCAGCTTACACAAGATATGCCCACAAGGCAGAACTCTAGACTACCATTTGTATGCGTGAAACACTTGTAAACAAAGGCAGTCGATAAACGCATCATACAGCGCAATATATCGGATGGGGTGGTGCTGAATTATTTCAATGGGAGCCCAATGGAGCATTTTACTTTCCCCTTAAAGGGAATGTAAAGCTTGTTTACATTTGTTTATTAAAATTGTAACTGTGGGCATGTGTGAAGTCTGTTTGATCACTCTAGTGTATTGTTTTGTGTGTTCATGAAATAGTCCTATTTCTTTCCCTTTTTAGGGCCCTATATTAGTACAGGCTTTTCAATTCTAGAACCCAGTGATATCGGCAGAGGCGAAGAGTAAGACTACAAAGAAGCCGACCCTAGTGACATCAACTGAGCTCTCTCTCTCCTCTTTCGTTAGTGTTCCCCACTTTCTTTATCACTTGGGACAGCTACTTTAAAACAGGATCCTTGCCTTCAGATTTTGTCAGCTCTTGCTGTCTGTGTACACAGGATGATATAAGGAATAGTGTATGGGCAGCCATGCACAACGAACCTGTGTTTCTATTGAGAAGTTGAGATAACAGCTAATGGACTTTGAGAGCAAAGCTCGAGAGGTCAATGCTGTCATCTCAGTCCTAAGATGGAAACACAGGGTGAGCCGAGTGTGGTTCTCTATATTTTATTTATTATGGTATATGGTTTTAAAATGTTTGTAGTACAGAACAAAGCCCTTCAAACTGGGGTGTACTTTGCTTCAACTGTCGGGAGAACTGTTACCTGCTGTATGTTATATTTCAGTATGCTTCCCATGTGCTGGTAAGAGGTCTAAATTTTAAAAGCACCATCCACTCACCTGTCCCTGCTCCCCTCGCAGACAGGCAGACAGGCAGAGCAGCGGTACTTTTATGAAATAGTAACTGCAGATGGCAGTGAGCCGCCGGGAAGATCATTAGTCAACCTTGGTCTTCCAGTGAAAATAAACCAGTTTTTGGCATTGCTAAGTGCTTTGCTTGCTTTATTCCAGACACATTTTTTTTAACCAAACTGTTGCTGAGATTTTTCTTTTTTGATTTTCTTCTTTGTTTTACTGAGCTATTGCTGTTGAGTGAATGAAAGTATCAGAAGTCGGCGTGAGGGAAAACACTGGGGCTGGGATGACTGAACGTGCACAAAAACTTGCAGAACATGCAGAACAACTTCTAGAATGAGCAGAAAGGCTTTTGAGTAGCCACTGATTTCTATACAGAATAAACCCTAGCCATACACTATAATCTTCTCTGTGAATTACAACTGGTTGAACTGGAAAAGATTATGATGTTGCAAGCAAAAGATTATTTTTATTTTATTGAAATCTAGGATTACAAATACCTTTGAGCAGGAACTGCTTGTTTACAAGGGTTCCACGTCGAAGGAATGGGGGGTATACATACATACAAAGGTCAACATAATAATACATAGTTACACAATAACAAGAAGTAAGAGACTGAGGCTTAGGAAATTCCAGTAATTCAAAATGTGCCAAATGTTAGGTAGCACGACATAACCAGTCAAGGGCAATCTTGGAAATAAGCACTGCAGGTGAGAGGGAAGGGGGTATGCAGGCAGGAAGGCCATTGTCGGAGGGTAGAGGGTGAGGCTAAGAGCTCTAAAGGGGAGGGAGAAGAGGGATAGAAGTCAGGAAATGCTGCGGGGGAGGAAAGAGAGAGGGGGCAAGAGGGTAGGCAGGTAGAAGGAGGCAAGGCGGGGAGAGATAGCTTTCAAGACTGAAGTGGAGGGCAGTGAACAGTGGGCCCCCGATTAGGCGAGGCAGTCACAACGACTAGTTGAAATGAGGTGAAGTCGGAATTGCTCTTAAAAGGGCCAAGAGCAGCAGCAGTAAGAGTTTCTTTGTTGAGAGTATTGTACCACTGTGGTGTTCTGTGGGCAAAGGTCCTCTGGCCCATGGTAGTCCGGGCATCTGAGGACTAGGAAGGTTAGTTGTGAACTTCTAGTTCTCTGGGTGCTGGTGCTGGTAGCTTTTTCAATGCCTGGGGCATGACCCCGAGGAGGACTTTTTTGGCTAAGAGGCAGGTTTGATACTGTATCCAGCTGATGAGAGGTAGCCATCCTGCCCGAGTGTACAGGTCACAAGTGTGTGTAAGTCGATCAGCCCCAGTTAGCAGCCTGCATGCTTTGTTGTGTGCAACTGTAATTCTGCGGAGGGCAGAGGCAGAGGCAGAGCCATAAATTGCTAGCCCATAATCGATGATGGAGGTGACAGAGCTGTTGATAGCCAACCGGAGAGTGTCAGGTATCATGCAGTGTTTGTGCCTGTAGAGCAGGCCTATACAGATGTTGGTGGCTTTGGCAACAGAATCTATGTGCCGATGGTAGAACAGTGAGCTGTCCAATGTGACACCTAGGTATTTAAAATCAGGAACTTGTTCAAGTAAGGTCCCTGTTTGGTTTAGGATGGTGAGGTCATGGGATTTGTACTTGCTCCTGGCATTGTAGAAGGTTATAACCTTTGTTTTGCTGTAGTTCATGACCAGTTTGTGTGACTAGAACCATTCTTCGATCTGCATGAATTCAAGCTGTAATTGTTTCTCGAGGAGCTCTGTGTTTTGGTGGTTGGTGAACATGACTGCGTCATCAGTGTAGAGCAGTAATTTCTGGTGGCAGACACTGGGAAGGTCATTGAGGAAGAGGCTGAAGAGTAGTGGCCCCAGGATGGACCCCTGTGGGACCCCTGAAAGGACTGGCTTTTCTTCTGAGGTAACACCGGCAATCCTAACCCGCTGGACCCTCTCCCTAAGGTAGCTTGAAAACCAGAGCAGTGCTTCATTGGACAGCCCAGTGTTTGATAATTGCTTGAGTAGGAGTGGGTGGTTCACAGTATCAAAGGCTTTCGTAAGGTCGATGAATACTGCCCCTACACAGTTTCCTTGATCAAGTGTGGTATGGATGAAGCCTGTGAATTCTAATAGTGCAGTGGTGGTACTGTACCCTTTTCGGAAACCATGTTGCTCAGGAGACTGGATGTCGTATTTTTCCAGGTACTTGACTAATTGGTCTGAGGCGATGCGCTCCAGGACCTTAGACAATGGAGGGAGGATGGAGATAGGTCTGTAGCTGAAGTGCAGTGATTTGTCTCCACTTTTGTGTACCAGTGTGATGGTCGCCTGTTTCCAGCGAGATGGGAACTGGGACATCCTTAGTGATAGATTGAGGACCTTTGTCAAGGGTTCAAGGACTTCTTCAAGGACAAGTGCTAACAACTTCAGGTCAAGGGAGTCACCGCTCTAGCCTGCATTGTGAATGGCCTTCCAAATATAGGTTCTGGCTTCATGCACTGGGATCTCCTTGAAGTAGAATTGTGGGGCAGGGTGTAGGAGCGGAGTAGTTGCAGGAGGGTATGATATCACATGTAGATAAGTATAGATTAGCAACAAGAGCAGATTTATTTATTTGTTCTGTAAAGAATTCCATCCTTTTCATTTTTTTAAAACTTGCCTTTATTCAAAGACAATGAAATGTACAACCCTGAAAACATTAAGTAACAGTTACTTAGCTTGACTCAATATCCACACTGTATAGTAGAGAAAAGAAAAGAAAGGCTTCACCTTCTACCATACATTACATTCGTGGATAACGCTTATACTTAATACTTTGTGATGAAAGCTCTATGTCACTTATTGTACTCTAGTATGTGTTCATCATTCCATCCTTTTTAAAATGTTGTTGTACCACAGTTCAAAAGTCATGGAATGTGATTGTACCCTTCTGTGGTACAATAGCATTCTGAAACCTCTAGAGACTGCACAAATCAGTTTCGTTCTGAAAGCAAGAGAACTGCCGTGTGCACATTTCACATACTATAATACATTATAAAAAATACAGGATGAGCAACTTTATGCACAATCAGTGTGTTCTGTCACCTCAGGGTTCTAATTCCCATGGACCTCTCGAGCTTCGCTCTTGAGGTCAGAGGAAATCAGAACCCGTCTGTGGCAGAATACATTGGTTGTGCATAGCTGCTGATCTAGTATTCTCTATATTCTGCATTATAAAATGGGTTTGAAAAATCATGAAACCTGATTGCTTGAGGGCCATCTTTACCTGTTCTGTTACATCAGCACAACAGCATTGGATAAAGGTCCAACAGCCTCTTCACATTAAAAGCAATACTAACCTTACAACCATGACTGCCATCACAAACATTTCTGGTACCTTTAAGTTAAGTTAAGTTAAGTTTATTGGCAGGAAGACTCACTGAGCACGTTCATTTTCGAGGAGGTCCTGTAAGGGCAAAGATAAACAACAGTGTACAATGAAAGTTCTGACATGGCATACAGGTACAACAACTGGTAGAAAAAAAGTGCATATATGGTCAGGAAAAAGAATAATAAAACAGATCGGAATCTGGTGCCCGGGTAAGCAGTGGTGACATACCATAAGGTAACAATAATGGGTAGGAAATACATACAGGGTCAATCAAAAGAAGAACAGTAGTGAAGCTTGCAGAAACCAATTCATATTGAGAGGGAGAACAAAAAATAGCATCAGGAAGAACTTATACAATTGCGGTCAGCTAAAGGTGGGGATGGACTAGGAAGGACAGGGGCCGGGGTGGATAGGAAGACTAGGGAGAAGGACTGCCCTTTAGTTGGGTGAAGGGTGTTAATTGTCTGGCCTCTGACCTCAGCCACGTGATAACGAGGTGGGGCTTAGTCAGAGTTGAGGTAGCAAGTAGAGTTTTATTTTCTCAGAAGAAGCCAGAAGGGGAAGGAAGGAAACATAATCAATTCAGTGCTTTAGAGTAACTGGTAATTGCTATTTTTCTTTTAAACTTAGATTGTGGGCTTTTAGTGACACTGTACTTTCTTTGTTGTCTTTACTTATAATTGTTTTTGGGCTGTTGAAAATTTAAAACATAGTGGTGGTGTAATTCTGTGCTGTCTTTAATTGCTGCAAATTTTAGCCCCCTCCCTCCCTTCCTCCAACTCTTAATTATATGCCCTGTTAAATCTGATTGACAGGAGCTAAACACAGGGTATAGTAAGGGGTGTGAAGTAGGAGGGGCATAAGGGGGAAGAAGCCCACCCTTAACACAAGTGTTTTGACTCATTTATTTATTTACTGTTTTTTTTTTTTTTAAAGAAAATTATCTGAGGATCAGTGGCAGGATTTTTAGGACAGTCAATTAAAAAAAAGGGAACTAGGAGAGCTTCAGTAGCAGACAAGTAGTGGAATTGCAGTATAATGTGGGGAGTGGTGCAACGCAGTGGCTGTGGGGCAGCCATATTCAGGCAGACCTTCTGGACACTGAGGTGCTGCCCTATCTCCATGCATCTCTCTGGACTGTGGGATGAGGTAGCCAGACTCAGAGCGGAAGTAAACTGGGTCAGGAGTACCATCACCCCTATCCAGAGACCACCCAGTCCAATGCAACTGCCTCAAAGGATGCCAAGAACAAGGAGCACTTCGATGACAGTGGGCTCAGGGAGGGTTAAAGCGGTCAGGCAGAGGCACATCCCAGATCCTATTCCACTCAAGAACTCATATGCAACACTGGCAAATGAGGACAACCAAATAGAGGTACCCAGAGAAGTGGAAGGAAAGGATGTGGAGGTTAGCCAAGGAGGTGACCTCAGCGGGGAAAGCAGTGGACCCCAGAGGAGAAGGAAGCGAATCCTGGTGGGGGACTCCATCATAAGAGGGATCCAGCTAGGAACACAGGAGGGGGAGGACAGGGAGGTGAGGTGCCTACCAGGTGCCATGGCATGGAGGGATGGAAGGAAGATCCTGGGGATCACTGGGAAGACAAGACGGGAGGATGAGCTGGATGTCATTACCCACCTAGGTACTAATGACCTGGCAAATGAGGAGCCAAAGGAAGTTCAGGAAGAGTTTAGGAAATTGGGGAGGGGTCTCAAGCAAGTAGCTACTTCTGTCACTTTCTCAGAAGTACTACCTGCGAGAAGCAAGGGAGAGCATAGGAGTGCATGCACCAGGAACTTTAACTCATGGTTGAAGAACTGGTGCTGTGAGGAAGGGTTTGGATTCGTTGGTGACTGGGGACCCACCTGGAGGGGTGGAGGTTTATTCAAGCCTGACGGACTGCATTCATCCTGGAGGGGAATCCAAGCACTCAATGATAAGTTTAAATGCTACATTGACAAGCATTTAAACTAGCAAAGGGGGGTGGCAGGCCAGCAAGGAGGGTACCTACTTGCTCACCCCCCACAGCTAGCAGTGGGACCAGTGAACCAGAGGAGTGGCTATCTCTGCAAAGTGGTGTGCAAAAGATGGGGATTAGTGCCCAAGAGGTGGATAGGCAGAAAAGGGACAAAATTCAGCAGAAGGGCAGACAGCAAGGAGAACCAGGGATAAAGGACAACCAAGGAAGGGTCTGGAGTAGAACAGTGAAACAGTCTAGGGAGGTCAAATCATGGAAAGCCATGTGTGCCAATGCCAGGAGCCTTAGCAACAAGATGGAAGATCTGGAGGCTTTCATGGTGCAGTCAGACCTGGACATTGTGGCTATCACTGAAACCTGGTGTAATGATAACCACGACTGGGAGATGGCCATACCTGGCTACAACATATTCAGAAGAGACAAAGCAGGCAGAAAGGGAGGAGGAGTGGCACTGTATGTGAAAAATGACATAAGGGCCACAGAGATCCAGGAGGAACAAAATGGGGGAGAGATACTGTGGGTTAAGCTGGAAAGGAAAATGGGAACAGCCATCCGCACAGGTGTGGTCTATAGACCACCAGCCCAGGAGGAAGAAACAGATAGGGAGCTGATGCTAGCCATCCAAAGGATGGCAGACAAGGGTGAGGTAGTACAGGTTGGAGACTTCAATATTCCAGATGTGGACTGGAGCATCCCAGCAGCAGCATCAACTAGGAGCAGATTTATCCTGGACTCCCTTCAGGGTGCCTTCCTCAAGCAACTGGTCATGGAACCAACTCGGCAGAAGGCAATACTGGACCTTGTGCTCACAAACAGGGACACCGTGATGGGGGTAACAGTAGGGGAGCACCTGGGGAACAGTGACCACCAGTCATTGTGGTTTGAAATCACAGAAAGAGCAGAACCAAACCACACAAAAACACGTATCCTGGATTTTAGGGGGGCAGACTTTGGGAAAATGGGGAGATACTTGAAAGAGGCATTAAAGGGAATGGGACAGGAATCAGGGGTTGAGGAACAGTGGGGAGTATTTAAAATGGGATTACAAGAACAACATAATTATGCATTAAGCAGGTTAGCAAAAGGAAAAGGAAGAGGAGACCATTATGGTTTCAAAGAGGTAGCAAAAAAGTGAAAGCCAAAAGATGTATCAGGCAATACAAAAGACACAGGCAGAAGGGGATAGGAGAAGTACCAGGAGAAGCAAAGGGAGGCAGGGAGGTCAGTAAGGGAAGCCAAAGCTCAGACAGAAGAAACATTGCAAAATCAGTGGGTAGAGGGACAAAACCTTTACAGGTACATAAGTGAAAAAGAAAGACAAAGGGAGGATAGTGAGACTGAAGGGGAGGATGGGGGGCGTGGAGGATGACAACAGTAAAGCTGACATATTGAGCAGGTATTTCTGCTCAGTCTTTACTGAAGAAGAGGAGGTAATGGGTCTGGAAGGGAGTACAAGGGTGAGAATGGTGCAGAAATGGACACAAGTCCCTTTACACGAGAATGGGTCCTGAAGGAACTGGAAGTAATAAGAGTTGATAAAGCAACGAGGGCCAGATGGGGTGCACCCCAGGGTCCTTAAAGAACTAAGAGGTGGTGGCTGAACATCTGGCTATCCTGTTTAGCCAATCACTGGAAACAGGAGGTACCCAAAGATTGGAGGATAGCAGATGTAGTCCCCTTATACAAAAGCGGGAACAAAGAGGAAGCAGGGAACTACAGACCAGTCAGCCTCACCTCAGTAGTGGGGAAGATCATGGAAGCACTACTGAAGGAGAGATTGGTGGAACATCTGGTTGTCAATGGACTACAGGACCCAAGGCAGCATGGTTTCACCAGGGGGAGGTCCTGTCAGACCAACCTCGTTGAATTTTTTGACTGGGTGACTAGGGAGGTGGATCGGGAAGGCAGTGGACATGGCCTATCTGGACTTCAGCAAGGCCTTTGACACTGTGCCACATAGAAGACTATTACACAAACTGGGGAATATGGGTGTGGGCAGGACAGTAGTGTGGTGGGTAGGTAACTGGCTGGGTGGCAGGACACAGAGGGTGGTGGTAAATGGCTGTCACTCCACAGAGGGAAGAGCGACCAGTGGGTACCACAGGGATCAGTGCTGGGACCGGTTCTATTCAACATCTTCATCAGTGACATTGCACAGGACCTAGAAGGCAGAATTTCATTGTTCGCTGATGACACAAAGCTCTGTAACAGAGTAGACACACAGAGGGTGTAGACAGAATGAGAAGGACCTGAAGAAACTTGAAGAATGGTCAGGGTTTGGCAGTTGAAATTCAATGCAAAGAAGTGCAAGATAATGCATATGGGGCACAAAACCCTGGCACAATATATCAGTTGGGGTGAGGGATATAGCATGCACCAAGCAGGAAAGGGATCTTGGGGTTACCATCTCTGATGACCTCAGGGTGAGGAAACAGTGTGACAAGGCAGCAGGTAAAGTAAATAGGATGCTGGGATGTATAGGGCAGGGCATCACCAGCAGGAAAAGGAGGTCATAATTCCGCTATACAAGACACTAGTGAGGCCCACCTGAGTACAGTGTACAGTTCTGGAGACCATACCTCACGTAAGGACATAGACAGGGTAGAGAAGTTTCAGAGGAGCAACAAAGATGGTGCATGGATTGCATCACAAGTCCTATGAAGACAGGCTGAAGGAACTGAACATGTACTCCCTGGAGGAGAGGAGGGAGAGAGGGGATATGATAGAGACATACAAGTATCTCACAGGGAGGAACAGGGTGCAGGAATACACTGTTTTTAAGTGAAAAAGATGTTCCAGGACTAGAGGGCATGGGATGAAGTTGGAGGGAGGATGATTCAGAGGAAGCATGAGAAATAATTTCTTCACAGAACGGGTGGTGGAGAAGTGGAACACCCTGCCAGAGGAAGTGGTGGGGGCTGAAACAATCACGGGATTTAAGAATGCATGGGATAGACATAAAGGAATTCTGGAGGTCAGGGGTAAGGGGCAACAGACTTCTAGGAAAACAAACTGAACTTACAAGCTCAAATGGGCAGACTGGGTGGGCCATAGGCCTTTATCTGCCGACACTGTCTATGTATCTATGATACAAGGAGTCAGAGGGTACTCAGTTGATAGCAGTGGCAGGGGACTGGCATGCTATGCTAGGACCTATGGCAGTGACAGACTACTGGGAAGAATTTGTAGGTCAGGGCTGTAAAGAAATTTAATGAGACAGTGCTGGTGAGCCTGAGTGAGGGCCGGATGAGATTCCATGCCGATGGGATGGCATAGCTAATGACACCCTTGCCGAGGGAGGTACGCGTCCGGGTTACATCAAGGAGGATGTAAGTGGATTTCCTAAGGGAGTAGGAGCAATGGAAATATTAACAAGTGAGGAAATATAAGCCAGTAATTTGTTTAGTAGAATTTTGAGGGTCCAGGTACCTAAATGGAGAAGCTGCCAGGTTGCCAGCCAACTTCTCTATATAAGTCACAATGGTGCATCTTGAACAGTGCTTTAGTAATGAAGTGCAGAGCCCAATGGAACAGTATATTGAGCTTGTGAAGGTTGGAAGCAGTGGCACAGTTGTAGATGATGTCACCGTAATCTAGGAGTGGCAGGAATGTGGCCTGTACTAGTTTACATCTAATGTCAGGGTGAAAGAGCGCACTGTTCCTGAAGCAAAAGCCGTGTTTTGCTTTCAACTTACTAGAAAGGTAGTCGATATGCACACTGAAAGAAAGTTTGCTGTCTATCCAAACAGCCAGATATTTGAATTGATCAACCTGTCTAGTGATTCACCTAGGATAGTCATGATGGGTACAGGTGGTGCGCTGTGCTAAGAGGAGGGCCTATTGCTACTAGGTGCGAAATAAAGGACCTTGGTTTTTTTTTGTGTTGCGTAGTAGCTTGGAGTTGATTAGGTTGTGCTCTAACTGTGCGAAGTCAGCTTGGCGTTCATCACATACTTCGGATAAGGTTGGCTTAAAAGTATATATATAACAGTATCATCCACAAAGAGATGTATTTTGGAGTTGCTGATATTGGAATCTAGCAAGTTAATGTAAATAGAAAAAAGTATATGGCCTAAGATGGAGCCTTGCTGGACACCTCATTTTATGGGGAGGGAGTCAGGAGACCTGACTGCCCACTTTGGTTTTCTGAACTCTACCTGTAAGGTAGCTCGAGAACCATTGAAGTGTGGTGTCAGCCATGCCTAGTTTACTGAGATACTGCGGATGAAGTTATGGTCAACGGTACTGAATGCTTTGCTGAGATCAAGGAATATGGCACCTGTGACTTGTTTAGAATCACATGCCGTCAGCCAGTCATTGGCGACTTTAGCTAAAGCGCAGGTGGTACTGCATTTTTGTTTGAACCCATTCTAGGAAGGGTTGAGAAGTGAAAACGTTTCAACATGGTTTTTAAGCTGATAATGGATGAGTTTCTCTAGCAGTTTGGATAGGACAGGGAGGATGGAGGTGAGCCTATAATTGCTCAGGTCACAGGGGTCACCTGATTTGAACAACTGCAAGATATGAACTGATTTCCAACAGGAGGGAATCGTGGCTGAGGAGATGGAGAGATTAAGGATATGAAGGATTGGTGCAGCTAGATAATAGTAGCCCAGCTTGATGAAGATGGGATCGATGCCATCTGCTCCACTACCTTTATTGATGTCGGGTTTACTTAGGTGGTCCTCTACTTGTTTGTAGGTCATAGGGTGAGGCTGGAAGGCATGAGGAGGTGGGGTGGGGTGGGAGGTGTGGTAGCCCTGTGTATGGGGAGGAATTAAACGCGAGAGCAGCGGTGGCGAAATAGGTATTCAATTTTTCAAGGATGAGGTCACGCTCGACATATTTGATTCCTTTAATGAGTAGCTTGGTGGGGATGGATGGGCTGCTTTGTGGCCCTCAACTGTCTTGATTGTTTGCCAAATCTTGGCTGAGTTGCCTTTGGCATTTTCAAGGGATTCTACATAGAAGTTAGCTTTGGCAGATCATATTAGTTTAACACAAGCATTCCTGTCAGTTCTAAATGCCTGCCAGTCAGCTGCATTCTTTGTGTACCTTGCACGGGCCCAAAGTTTATC
This sequence comes from Neoceratodus forsteri, assembly GCA_016271365.2. Lineage (NCBI taxonomy): Eukaryota > Metazoa > Chordata > Ceratodontiformes > Ceratodontidae > Neoceratodus > Neoceratodus forsteri. The sequence continues at coordinate 1,818,825,390 of CM057449.1, read as the reverse complement.
ACGGTTGTGCAGCGCAGCTTTTAGGTTTGGAGTGAACCAGGGATGGGAATATTCACGGACCCTGGATCTAATAAAAGGGGCAAGTTTATTGGTGAGCTGAGTCAGTGTAACATTAAGAAAGGTGACCGCCTTGTCCACTGATTTGGTGAGGTAGAGATATTGCCAATTTACATATTTTAGATCCAAGATATAGTTTTCGACGCTGAATTTGGAGAAGCTGCACTTGGTGACAAATGTAGAGGAATAGAGTGCATGCTATGATACTGTGATCACTAAGATCATTATGGAATATGGCTGTATGCTGAATTTTGTGGGTAAGCTTTGTGACAGTAACATCCAGGATGGAGCTATTTGCACGATTTTTGGCACTGGGCCTTGTTGGCTCTGTAATGACTTGGGACAGTACAAGCTCAACACAGAGTTCTTTTAGGACAGATGCCTTACGTGAGACCCAATCGAGGTTGAGATCGTCTAGAATAATGATCTTGTTGTTGATGGGTGCAATCGAGCTTTAGAGGATTAGCTGAAGACCTGCTGAAGGAGGCCTGTAGCAACCTATGATGTTGAGAGCTTTGACTGTGGATATTTGGATTTTGATGGCCACGCACTCAAATTCTTTGGGTTTGGACATTGCGTTGGTGATGGAGATGTTTAAATGGTCTTTCATGTAGATGACAACCCCCCCACCCCCCTCGTGGGCCTGTCTGCTCTGAACAGGTTATAGGAGGGGAGTGAGATCTGCTGGTTAGAGATAGTACTTTTAAGCCAGGATTCAGTAATAATGATCAGATCTGGGTTAGTGTGGGCGGCCCATATTCTTAACTAGTCTAGTTTGTTAACCAGGCTCTGCATGTTAATCAGCATAAACGTTAAGCCTGAGGTAGTGGCAAAGTCTAAGGGGGATGCAAGGGGGATTTGAGGACCAGGATTCCCTTCAACATTACCAGAGCATGAGTAATAGCAGGATAAGTTTGTTCAAATTGTTTCTTGCTGCAGTAATCTGTTTCTTACTGTGGTGCTTGCTCCTGAAGAACTGATGGAAAGGGGTAGCTGGAGGGGTCATGTGACGCAGGGGACAGATCATAGCTTCAAGTGAGAGTGCCCTGATTGAAAGAGGGGTTGTTAAAATACCCAGGGAGGCCTGGGTAACCCAAGGAGGATAACTTGTAATTTGACCATGAATGAGAGCTGCTGTAACCCACTGCACAGGGCGGAATGATGGTCAGGGGTTGGTTACAGATCCTAGATCAGTCCATGGTATAGCCAAAAGGGTGGAATTCTTAGCTGCACACTGGAAGAACATAAAGACTAGTGCTAGGTGGAAAAACATAGTTGATGTCGAGTAGAGGGCAACTGAGGTAACTGATAAGAGGATGAAAGATTTGAGGAGAGTTGGTGGTGAAAGATGAGGGATGAGTGCCTAGGGCGGAGAGAAAGAATAGGAAACAAGATGAATATGAGAGCAGGAGAGCTATAAAGTAAGAGAGGCCCTAAGGGATATGCAGTTACTAGCATACTTGACGGTAAGCCAGATGGATGGGTTTCCTGGTCACAGTAACAGAAACTGTGCTTGTGTGGTTCAGTGAGATGAGATGCAACTGGCTGTTTTAGCTGGGTCAGGTTAATTATTGTATTTGGCTCAGAAGGCCAAGTGGGGTGGGGCTAGTTGGGCTTTAAGATTATTTAATAAAGTGTTGAGGCTTTTACTAACTTACTCACTCACTTTACTCACTTAAAACTTTCAATTAAGCCTTAAAAATAAAGTTGTTTCAAATTTAAAAAATGTCATTTGTCCTCATAATCCTCTTTGTACATTCATATACATACATTTAAGAATGAAGTACCACAGCACTTGCAGTTTTCATTTCTGGTGTTTCTCTGCTGACCATGAAAATTCCCTTTTCTAACCTTGCCTGCTTACCACGGAAATCGTAAGCAATAATAAGCGACAGAGTGGGAGGTATTGGGCTATACTGGACTGCCCCAGGGGCATAATGGGGCCTGACGCTGCAGGCAGAGGGCCTTATAGTCCCCAAAGCTTTGGTATAGCCCAATACCACCCACCCTGGAGGGTAATATTGCACTGAGAAAATGACATCAGGTTGACAATGTAAGGAAAAAATTAATAAAAATGCATCATAAAATTAAATATCTATAAGCATAATTAAAATAAAACAGCTTCTAAGTTAAATAGTCCCTCTACTGATGCATTGCCGGTAGAGAGTGCTGTGCTGTGTTGACAGCTCTGCTGTTCATAAGAGCATTTTCCCCCAGGGTGTCTCTGCCCCCCACACACCTGTTACTGCATTTGGGTCTGTGTAAGGTTCCCCACAGAAATGGAAAAGACTTCCCTGTATGACCATGTTTCTTTTTCTGCTGACAGTCAATCTAGAGCAGGATTGCTGTGGTCTGTGAGCAGTGGGGATTATGTGTATGAGCTGCGATCAAGAGCAGAGCCAGCACCACCAATCCTTGAATATGACCGTATGTGGGGAATGAGAACAGAACTGAAACTGTTCTGTTATGAAACAGCATGGGGGGGGAGTAAGTGATGGGAATCAGATGTAATAGGCTGCTAGCGAGTGCCAAGATCGTGACTGTGTTACAGGTTTGATTAAATGGAGTAAGATGAGCCATGGGGAAAAAATGCCTGGTTGGTCTGTGTGACAGAGGCATACAAATTAGTTTTTACCCTCCCAGTGGTCTTCTTCACTTTTTAAGCACTATCGGTTCAGAGTACCAAACGAGGCGGGGAGGAGGGGGTCATGTCACTAGCTAAATGACCAGAAAAAAATGGTGGTTGGTGTCTTGTAAAATTGAAAGTGGCACAATGATACCACTTTTGCATGTTCCTGGAAGGGCAGATTGGTACCAAAACTAGTTATTTCCTGTTCTCTGTTGGCACATAAATTTATCCCTTGCCACGGTTCTTAGCCAGTCAGAGACTGGGAAATCTCCGTACCCATTTTCTAATGTTCTGTTTAACCAGTCACAGATACAACAGAAGCCCTGGTTCCATCTGAGGCCTTCTGTTGTGTGAGTAAAGGAGTGAACACTCTGTCATTAGAATTGAGTGGAGATTTGAATTTTTGTATTCCGTCCATATCAAACATTCTACCTACTGAGTGTAGGAAAGACAGAAGAGAAACAAGGTGGGGAAATGAGAGGAAATAATATAAAGAAGGAGGAAAGTTTAGGAAACAGGTAAATGGTGTGAGTTTGGGAAAACAGAGGGTTTTAAAGGCTAATTTAAAACAAATGTGTTTAGTTAACATACTAACATACTAATTGCCAGCAGATTAGGCCTTACGGTCTATCGAGTCTGCTCGTGCCTCAGATCCTTATTTGGGTACCGAGGTCTCCCTCCCATGTCTTTCTGAAACCCCTATCTTCCATCCCAGCCCCCTAGGCCAGGCCATCCCCTGTATCTTCCCCTTTCTGTATCTGTCCCACCCCTCTTGAAACCCTCCACCACAGAAGTCTGAACCAGCTCGCCACGCAGCGCATTCCAAGGTTCCACCACCCTTTCAGAGAAAAACCTCCTCTCCCCCCCCCCATCCTTCCACCTTCCAACTTCAAACCATGCCCTCTGGCGATACCTCCCTCCTTAAGTATACAGATCCCCTCTTTGTTTACCTTATTAATTCCCTTGAGGTACTTGAAGACCTCAATCATGTTCCCCCTTTCTCTCCTCTCCTCCAATGAAAACAGGCTGAGCTCCCCATGTCTCTCATCGGCAAGGTTGGCGTAATGGTCAAATGTATGGCAGCTTAGATTCAATGCAGAGAGGTACAAAGTAATGCACCTGGGAAACGAAAACCCAGGACAAGAGTACACAATCAGGGGTGAGATACTGACAACAACAAAAATGGAAAGGGACCTGGGAGTAGTCATACCAGATGACCCAAAGGTGGGCCAGCAATGTGAAAAGGCAGTAAGGAGGGCTGGGGGGATACTGGGATGCATAGGGAGAGGCATCACCAGTAGAAAATATGAAGTTGTTGGCCCTCTGTACATACAGTTGGTAAGAAAACATCTGGAGTACTGTGTACAGTTCTGGAGACTCCATCTCCACAAAGACATAGACAGGGTGGAGGCTGTCCAGAGGAGGGCAACCAAAATGGTACATGGTCTGCACCAGAAGACATATGAAGAAGGACTAAAGGAGCTTAAGATATATAGCCTTGAGGAAAGGAGGGAGAGGGAGGACATGGTAGAAACTTTCAAATACCTCAAGGCAATCAACAAAGTTTAAGAGGGTAGCATAGTTCAGAAAAAGAGATGTGCAAGAACAAGGGGGCACAATTTGAAGAGGTGGGGGGACAGCTCAGAGGTAATGTGAGGAAGTATTTCTTCACAGAGAGGGTTGTAGATGCATGGAACAGCCTTCCTGAGGAGGTCATAGAGTCACAAACAGTGGGGGAATTCAATAATGCATGGGACAGTCATAAGGCAATTCTAGGGGGTGGGAGTAGAAAGAAGTAGGCTGTTGGTTAACTAGGATCTGCAGCTTATCCGTTAGGTAAGGAAACGGGCAAACTAGGTGGGCCAAGTGGTCCTTATCTGCTGTCAAATTCTATGTTTCTATGTTTCCCCTCATATGTCAAATCTCCTAGACCTCGTATCATCTTAGTTGCCCTCCTCTGAACCCTCTCCAGGAGCTGTATGTCCCTCTCCAGATGCAGTCTCCAATACTGCACACAGTACTCAAGGTGTGGTCTAACCAGTCCATTGTACAGCAACAGAATCACTTCCCTGCACCTTGAGGCGATCCCGCTCATGGTGCATCCCAACATACTGTTAGCTTTGACTGCCTAGTTGTGCATTACATTAGAACCTGAGATAGCATGCCAAATGCTGGGACTATGTTGTTGAAGTGGATAAACATTTATTAAAATTATGTATGCTGCCACTAGTCATTTGCATGTGGATGCATATGTGGACAGGATCCACCATTTAAAATGTAATTATGCTGATACAATAAGCTTTATGCTTTAACAACATAAGTATGGTTGCCTCAGGACTAAATTTTCTCCAGGTCCCACCCCAGGTTGCAGCTGAAAGTTTGGCAGGTGTGCAAACAGCTGCTAGTACCTATGGAGTTTAGGCAACAGCTACTCAGTATTGCATGCAACATTCCAGCATTACACTCATTATTTAAATTTTGTGTATTTTTTCACTGCCTTTAAAAAAATCTTGAACCCATTTTATAATCACAATAAGACATTTCAGGGTGTGCTTAGTGGTGGGACAACACTACTTCTCAGGTGGTTGAAGGCACTTGGCAATGCCTTGTGCCTCACAACACACCCAAGGTGTGCCATTATCCCACCACAATGCACACCCTGTCATGTCTTATTGCTTAAGTATTCCTCTAACTGGAACGTTAACATGGAATGCATGGATTAAAAATGTGTTGTATTCCACCGGCATACACTTAAACAGACACACATGGACCTCATAAGGAGCCAATGCCTCAGTTTTACCTGTGGCAGGGTTAGCAGCAGAGATTTTTCTGTTAAGCTGGTTAGGATATGAGGGAGACTTTTAATGATCAAAAAAAAAAAAGAAATAGAAATGAAATGAAAACTCTGTATAGTGCCTGAATTTTTTTTTTATTTTGTTTATCTGTATATGGAAAGAACAATCAATTATTTATTGATTGACTGATTTGTTTGTTTCTTTGTTTAATTTAAGGGAGTTTTATTTTTAGGGTCTAGTTTCCGGTTTTATTGTAACAGTAAAGGTGGCAGCCTTGTTTGTGATGGAAATCAGGACTGGGTAAAGGGGCACATGAATACTGTCTGTGATTTGTCCAAATTTCAGATCACTTGCGTGGACCTTTTGCTTTACAGAGCTGTACTGGAACTTAGGAAATGGGTTGGCAAATTCTTTATTCCTGATTGGCTCTGAGCACCCACCACCTGGGCAGGTATCAAGCAACAGAGCCCATCAAATAACTACTCCCTCTGCCTGCCTGCTCTCCCTTACACACACACACACCAGTTTGTTTCCCAGCTGCTACTGCCAGTACTTACAGTCTTACATTGACAATGCCACAGACCACTGGAGACGCTTCGTTTCCCAGTGCAGCCCTGCGCTGACACTGCTAGCACCATTACATCTCCTGCCAAAGTGATCACGCTAGTACCCCAACTAGTACTGTCTCCTCAACGGGCTCTTAATCCAGCTCCCCTGGTGCAATCGCTCCCATGCAAAAACAAACCCAGAACAGCTTAGAAATAAACATGTCTGACAAACAGAGAGGCAGGCATCCAAACTGAAAAGCAGGCATAAACAAAAAAATAATAAAAAAAAAACCTCTCAGTTTTGCTTAAACAGTACTACCAGCTGTGTCCTCTGCTGGCAATCTACCAGTAGATGGACTATTTACCCAAACAGTTTTATTTTTATGTTTAAAATATTTTCTTTGATTTTTATTATTTTTGTTTTATTTTATTAAACCTACTAACTCAAGCCCATTTTCTAAGTGCAACAATACACTCCCGGTGGGTGGTGTTGCGCTATACCCACGGTTTCATGGATTCTAAGACCCTCTACCTGTTGTGTTGGGCCTCGTTATGTTCTTGCGAGGTGGGGATAGCCCAACACTGCCCACTCTTTTATATCTTATTACTTACATGAACATATGCCAATGGACTAGCAGCAGCCAATCAGAATACAGTGCTTCACGTGCCCATTTTTAAACAGATTTAAAACAATTTTTAAATAAAAGATTAAAGTCAACAAGCATGTGCAGTATGCTGGACATTCTACATTAGGTATTCTTTCAGTTTTGTTCTAGATAAAGCATGGGGCTCAATCTGCCTTTTATCAAAAGATAGTTTGTTCCATATCTAAGTAAAACAAATTCTGGTCAGAGCCAAGAGGGCTGCAAAGTGAGGTTGGATGGGGCAAGAAAGATGAGCAAAACACCTGGAAAAGAGTAACAGAGAAATTCTTGTCTATTACTATTTTCTATTGCACTCCCACCTTCTATCCTCATGCTCCTGTACCTGTCACCAACTCTTGACAATGAACTATTGTCCTACTTTCCAGTCTTATTCCCTCCGGCCATAATTGAACACACCCTGCCCTCTCCTCCTTTCCTCCTCCCCCTCCTCCTCCTTTCTCTCTTGCCCCCCTCTTGCTGACAATGGACCATGTCCAGCTCTTTTCTTACTACTTTCCCCTGTCTGCTGTCCACTGTTGCCTCCATTCCCCTAGTCTCCCGCTGAGCCACCTTACAGTCCCTGATCTTGGTTCTTATCCATGGCCTGATTCAGTGCCCAAACCATTCTCCCCACCTACCTTCTCTCTGCACTGAATTTGCAATGCTTTTAATGCTCTATTTTTGCTCTATATGTTGTATCTATTGTAATACAGTATGCTCACCATATATACACACTGTACCTGTTTGCTTTGTTGTTTGCTAATATTTGCTATGCTTATTGTCTCTGTACTTGATGTGGAGCCTTTGTAAAGGAGTCTCTGACTCAAAGGATTGTAATTCCGAATAACCAAAATAAAAAAAAATAAAATAAAGAAAAATAAATGCCCAGAGAACTGTGCATCCTCTTGCAGCTAAATAATAAAATACCACTATGCTTAGTCCCAGCTGTGGTATGGACAAACTAGTTTGTGTGTGTGATCTCTTGTTATGGTACCCCAGGGTGTGGTGTTACAATGCCAGTGATCCCTACTGCCCCGATCCATGATGCAATGGTGATCGGTGTTGGTGCAGTGCTGGTCTTCATGGTGTAAGTTGGGCACTCTCCTTGGTGAGATGCCATCCAATACCCCTAGATGCAGGAGGGCGGCCAGTCTCTTATGTACCATTTCTGTTAAATATATATCTTACACATTTAATGCACAGACAAATTCTGATTGTAACAAAGCAGATTCTAGTATAGCCCTGAGGCTAGGGCAATGAGCTGTGAATGAGCCTGGGACAATCAGCAAACCTGGGCCTGAACCCTGCAACCTCTACCTGCATACTGTGCAACCATGCACAAGTCACTCAACCACCACAGTGCCCCCAGGTCACTCCTGAAAACAGGCACCTCCGCCTAGTGGGCCTTGCCTGGTTACCAATGAATAAAATGAATTAGAAATAAAATAAATGAGCCAGTCTCCATCCTGCAAGGTTAGAAGTATAAACATCTGCATTGTTCATAACTAAAATTATGTAAGCTGCCTCTAGCCATTTGCCATGTGAATGCATACATGGACAGGATCTACCTTCTAAAATGTAATTATGCTGATACAATAACCCTTATGCTATGCCTCAGGACAAAATTTTCTCAAGGTCCCACCTCAGGTTGCAGCTGAAGGAATCAAAGTTTGGCAGGTGTGCAAACAGCTGCTAGTATCTAAGGAGTTTAGACAACAGCTACTCAGCATTGCACACAACATTCCACTTGTGGGACACAGGGGTGGGGGTGAAATGGACCAAGTAGAGGCTGATACAAAAGTTCTATTGGCCTGGTGTCTATAAAGATGTGGCTGAGTACTGTCACACTTGTGACATGTCAGAGAGTGGGAAAGCAAGGGGATGTCATCAAGACATAGGTCAGAAGCACAGGAAGACCAGGAGTAGTTGTAAAATTTGAAAGTAGCCTTTTATTATTATCAATAACAATAAAATAAAAATAAAAAATGTTCATTATAGTAATATACAAAGGCAGTACAGAGAAAACAAAAGTCCTTCATCTGAGGGTTTCTTTCCAGTTTCCAAGTCTCTCTAGTAAAAATATTGCTGCTCTTTTCATAACAAGTCTTTGCTTGACAATTAACTTCTTCATCCTGAGCTTGTTAAGGAGATATCCTGTTTCTCACAAAATGTATCAGAGTTCTTGTCAGCTTCTTTGCAGAGCAGGCCTGCAAATAGAACAGCATCTCAAGTTGGCTTCCTGATGACAGCTCTGCAAAAGAGTTTGCAAATAAGCCTGAGGGGAGCTCAAACTGCATCTCAGGTTAACCCCTTGAGTTTCAAATAGCTTTTTACAATCATTTGAACAGTATAACTTTATACGGTTTCAAACAAAGGGATCCCAGTATCACTTATAGTTTCACACAAAGATTCACATATATTTTTATATCCACAAATACACAAGGGGGAAGAAAAGGCAGAAACAGTAAATGAAGGCAGAGAGATAGTGAGAGGTGGAGAATCGCGAGACTGTCAGAATGATCAGTTCCTCAGTGTCACAAGAACATTTGGTTCTGAACCAGACAGACAAGAGATAGAAAAGAGAGGAAATAATAGATCCTTGCATTTAACTCTTTCTGCATAACAAATGGTACTGGGACAGAGCCTTATCCAACCCTGTAACAGGGGACAAAGGATTTTTTTCCATCAAAAAATGTATTGATTTTTCAAAAAAAGAAATTAAAAAATACACAATAAAGTTAAGTACATAATATAAACACTAGCTAATACATGTTCAATAAAGCAGCAGTATTGATTTCACCACAAGCATTGAACTAAACAATTAGATAACTAATAATTATAAACATGGCCAGGGAAAATGGAATGCTCCCATTCGTCAGGAGCCGTTAGGTGACCATGGATTAATTCTCTATTAATTCACAGTTGCTATTGCAGTACCCTCAGCAGCCGCTGCTGAGTAGTGCATTGGGAGATGGAGTGCTCAACCTGGAAGACATGTGTGTGTGTCTCTCTCTGTTGATTGTGTCTCCTCCCCACCCACCCACCCCATGGATCTCCGGCACCGAGCCCACAGTGACTGGAGAGAGGGTCTGTCACAGCTGAGCATACTGTTGTTGAATGTTTCAGCGGGTGCTCAATGTTTAAAAGGTGTGTGTGTCTCTGTCTGTGTTGATTGTGCCCCTTCCCACCCACCTCGCAGATCTCCAGGCAGTGAGCCCACAGTGACTGTGGAGAGGGTCTGTCACAGCTAAGCATACTGTCGCCAAATGTTTCATCGGCTCCCCCAGACCTCGTACCCTTTCCATTGCTCCCATAACAGCAGTCAAACAGCAGTTGCAAAATGCAGCCATTGCCAGTGTGGCTCGCACATTTTCCCAGCCAATGTAGTAGCAGGGTGGCTGCTGCTCTCAAATGTTGAGTGTCTCAACAAGTCCTTGGACCCTTGCCATTCCTCCTCTCACAGCCGAGACATGCCATCATGGACCTGTAGTCCTGGAACCAGCCCTTCTCCCTTCCAGCCCCCCCCCTCCAAATAGCCGGAACCTCCCTTTGCCTTTGCAGCTACTCCAATTCCATCAGCTGTCCCTTCAGTCCCAGTAAAAGGGGCATTGATCAAGCAAATGCAGGTGAAAGGTGACACAGTGAGAAATATGGCGAGCTTCTCAGTAGCAGCGCAATGCCGCCAAGTGAATTTAGAAGCATGGCAAACTGTGACCTGGGTGCAGGTTTATATTATTCTCGTCAGTGCTCCAGTTTCAGACCCCATTGTGAAGTAAATTAGCTGAAACAGTAAGAAATATGGCGAGCTTCTCAGCAGCAGCGCAATGCTGCAAAGTGAATTTAGAAGCACAGAATGCTTTGAGACAGGTGTAGGTTACAGACAACCAGTTCGTGTGCAGTTATACCCTCCTCAGCAAGCAAATGGAAGTGAAAGCTGAAACACAAAAAAAAATACATTGTGATTGCTTTAGATGATTGTCTAGATGTTCTGTGTATTATATTGTGAACGATTGAATTATGTGTATTGTAATGTTTCGTTGTTATAATTTATGAGCAATGTATCTTACAGGACCATCTTGAAAATAGGACTTTGTCCTAATGATGTGATGTCTCTCCATCTGAATTCCTGTAGAAAAATAAAGGTTTTAACTAACTAACTAACTAACACTGAGGAATACAGCGAGCCTCTCAGCAGCAGTGCAGTGCTGCTCAGTTAATTGTGAAAGCATGGCAAAGTGTGACCCGGGTGCAAGTTTATATTTATAACATTGCCAGGAAAAACGGGGTTGTGTTTGGCTGTTTGTCCCATCTCTCACTGCACAGTCCCCATTTTCACTGGCCATGTTATAAGTGGATTAACCTACTCGGGAGCCATGGGTCACTGGGGCAAGTTGTCCACAGCTGGGGTGGTTGTCGGCACTCGGCCTTCGACCTTATGCAACAACCTCCTCCAGCTGTGGATTAATTCCCCAGTAACCCACGGCTCCCAAGTGGATTAATCCTCACATAGGGGTTGAGCAATACTGTAACATAAATAAGTTATACCCACCAAAGTGTACATAGAAAGATATTTAACTAATCACCTACTAATTCATACTTACTGAAAGTATCAGTCCTATTCTTATACTTGTTTGACCTTCATAGACCAAACAGAGGTTGATGCAAAACTTCTATTTGCCTGGTGTCTTTAAAGATGCAGCTGACTACTGCCACACTTGTTACACAGGTCAAAGAGTGGGAAAGCAAGAGGACAAAGACTTTTTTTCCCATTAAAAAGATTATTGATTTTTTAAACAAAAGAAAAAATAGAATAAAATTAAGTACATAGCTTGAACACTGCCAAATACATATTTCAATAAAGCAGCAGTATTGATTTTAACATTAGTGTTGAAATAAACAATTAGATACCTAATAATTCTGTAGGGTTGAGCAATACTGTAGCATATATAAATTATACCCATTGAAGAGTACATACAAAGACATTTCAGTAATCACTTATTAATTCATACAGTACCTGCTAAACGTTATCAGTACTATGCTACTTTAACATAAAACATTTAATTCTTATACTTTTGACCTTTAACAATACTCCCTCTACATTTGTTTACGTAAGTAATTAGGTTTGGTTGAATCCCCAAATTCCATCCCTTCTCACTGCTAAAAATAAATCGGCTAAACTAATCTCTTTCATCCATGACAAGTCTGATTAAGACCACACTTGTTCCTCTCCGTTAGCGGAAGAGTCTGAGTGAATGTAAATGAATGAACTATTACCAAGAATATACAGTAGTTCAATTGTGGAGAGGTGGGGAGAACACCAGTGTGTTAAATGGAGATGACCTCATGTGCTTCAGTTCTAACCGTGGCAGCAGACAGTCTAGGTATCCTGGCACATGTTTTCGAGCTGCTCTCTCTCACTGTAATCACAGAAGGGCTGCACATAATTTTGATGCAGCCCTAAAAAAAGACAAAGGCCTGTCAGTTTTGTTCTAAATAAAGCACGGGGCTCAATCTGCCATTTATCAAAAGGCAGCTTATTCCATATCTAAGCAAAAAAAAAAAAGGGTAAAGGTCTGTTGCCTCATCTGTCAGTCGTTCACAGCTGTAAATCTGCACTCAAGTACTGGTGGCAGGTTACACTGATTGACAAGAAGCAGCAAGCAGCGGAGCACTCAAAGAAGACCAAAGGAACAGTAATGAAAATCAAAGTGGTTTATGCAAGGCAAATGTACTAAAGCACAGTGTGGTGCTGAAACTGCAGTTTTTTGACGGATATGCTTTGTGACATAATTTATGTGCATATCAAAAGATAAACCGGGGTCGAGGGAAACTCCTAGACACTTAAAGCTGCAAATCAGTTTCAAGCCAGTGACATCCAAACTTGAGACACAGTACATTTGGCCATGAATAACATGGTGGTTATCCTTGTGTTGGGTTTCTTCTTCAGTGGAAGCCTGTCAGAGAGTAACCATGTTTGCAAGGCTCTAAAGTCCAATCCTAGGTTATGATTTAACTGATGTACCAGTCTTTGAACTGGTGCACATAACTGCATCATCTGCATACATCAGGATATCATAAGTGTTGTTCCTAGCTTCCTTACATTCATTTTTGAATATTCCAAAACATAATGATATATATGCCTATTTGCCTACTTGATAGAATCACAACTTTTACTTTAAAGTGATTATTTTGAAGCATTATGTTTATTAAAAACTTGAACAGGTTGCATACATATTGTGTGCAATTTTGGCAGGTTTCAATCTCTTATGGAGTAATATTTATTTTTTTTCCTATCTAACCTAGTACTGGCAGCATTTTGGCTCAGTGTGTATTGACTGTTTGGTACAGTATATGTCACTAATGTGTATGGCCCCTGTATGTCGTACCCTAGAGGGTATACCAGTGAAACAACAAAATTTGGACAATGAAGACCATCACAGCGACAAGTTTATCCGATTTTGATGTTGTTGCTGTAATGGTCCCTGTTTCAGAATTTTGCTGTTTTGCCGAGTTTCTCCCCCATTTCAAAAAAACTGTGACTTAGAGTTTGTTGTATAGAAATGGGGGGGGGGAGGGTGCGGGGAGCACTCAATGTCTGAGAGGTGAAATTTTGCCTGTTGACTGTGGGCTTCGTTGTCAATGCGGCTTGGTGGAACCACCATAGAGAAAAAGGTGCCACAATTCCTGGATTGATTATTTCTGTTTTTTAAATGAAGCTTACATGTACAGCAATTCCCTGTATCATACATTTTTGTACAATATTTGATACTTCAATAAAAGGAAATTATAAAAAAAAAACTTGAACAGGGACCTCTAGGTGCAGATTTAGTTAAGTTTTTCCTGTGATGCCATCAGAGGGAGCGCATTGCAACTCAGTAGCAGACAACAGTTAAAACTCAGTCTTACAGTATCTTATTAGCTTTGTGTTTTACTTTACTTTCATTATTCATGCTATAAATCAGTATTTGAAGTGCATATCTGGATTATTTTTGAATGGTATTGCTATCCATATGGCATCATCTTCAATAGTAAACATGTCATATTTATTCATTTGCCTAGGTTTTGAGAACCACTTTTTCCAGTCTTACATAGAAATATAGACATTTATGGCAGCAAACGGCTGAAAACGGTCCAGCCAATGTTCCCAGCCCTTCATAAGACTGGATGTGATGGCCTTTGTGGTCAATCACATCTTCATCCCCCCTTCCCCCTTCCACTCTCCCCTTACACGTCCCATATATGTGTCCTACCCATGTCTGAATCCTTCTTCTGACTTACCACAGATAACCTCCCTTAGCAACATGTCCCACACATCCACCACTCTCTCTGTGGAAAGTATATCCTGGCATCCCTCCTTAATCCCCCAGTCAGTTTCATTGAGTTCCTTCTTGTGCCCATGTTCCCACTCAGTGTGAACAGTTCCTTGTAGTCTACCTTATTTATTCCATAGAGGTACTTGTGTATCTCTGTCATATCCCACCTCTACCTTCTTGCCTCTACACTGACACCTGTTGATACATGCCATATATTGACACCCAAAGGTATTCAGTATCCTGGACCCAGCCTTCTCTACAGGGAATCTCCTGTAAGAGCTCCGAAGCAACAAGACAAGGACAAGCTTCTTTAAGATAGAGAGTGATGGAATAGCCTGGTTCCTACTATGTCAGGGGAGCTGCTTCTTCAGCCTACTAGTAGAGTATTTCTCTTTTGTGCTTTCCAACCCTACAGAAGGGAATCAAATCAAATCTTTTTTTTTTTTTTTTATACTTTGTTGTTCTGTCACCCTGGGCATGACCTGGGAACCTCCTTCTGTCACCTTCAATGTCCATTTCCCACCCTTTGAACTGCTAGGAATGGACACTTCATCCCTGACTTTGCTCATCCCTAACTCTGGCCCCCCTCCAGACAGGTAACCTGTAGTTTGTCCCCTGCAGGCAGGACTTTGGGGGGAGTAGGCCTCAGAGGAGAATACCACCCTCAGTGTGCCCTGGACACAAGAAGGAGGAGCCAGTGAAGAGAAGGAGATGGACCAGACAGCCTAGGTGGGTGTGGTGGGACGAGGGGACTTCATCTGTCCTTAGTCCAACTTTCATTTTCTTAACATATAGCACCAGCCTTTATCCCACCCACAGGGCAGTCCCCTGTGGAGTAACCTGGATTTATGACTATCAGGGCTGTCACAGAGATAAGTAAGCCCCTCTCCTCCTTTGGAACTCCCTTGCTAGCTTATTCTGGCCACGTTACAACTCCACACCAAATGCAAAGTGAGCAGGTGCATGCTGTTCCTTCCCTCATGACCCCCCCCCAGACACCAGGGGATAGCTGTGTAACAGGAGGAGGCACCCTCCCTCCATGAGGCTAAAAGCATCCAAGGTAAATGCTGGAACCTTGCCTCACCAGTCAGCAGCAGACATCCTGGGGGTAAGTGTATAACCTGAAACAGAATTCAAGTGTAATTCAATCAGTGACGTCCCTATAAATGGCTGCAGTGAGCATTGTTTTTTGGCATTGATAACATATTAATTGGTCCATTCCTGGCCATTTCGTATGGTACAAGAATCCTTGCAGTAGGTTTGGGTGCAAGGACTGTAAAACAAAGCTGAACAGTTCTGGCTCCTCAAATCATGCAAGGACTCCTATACCTTGAGACACCTCATGGAAGGCCTGTTAACTTATCATAAATCAATCAAGTTAGCCAGAGTGATTTAAAGGATATCCGACTTACACTTTTAAAGTCAGAGTGCATGCATAATTAGGTAACCATGGCTAATGAAATCTATTTACAAGTTTGGGGACAATCTGATGAGTGTTTGTCAAGAAATAGCTAACAATGTAAGTGTAACACGCACACACGTGCACCCACACGCAATAAGGAATGACAGGGTGTGCATAATTGAGGGATAATGGCATGCCTTAGGAAGTGAGGCACAAGGCGGCACCAATCATGGTAGACCTAAAGCCTGACGTGCTAATCATATCTGAATCTTGTCTCTCCTGTAAAATCTTGGATAGTGCTGTCTCCATCCCTGGCTACTGCCTAGTTAGGCAGGATCACTCTGGCAGAGCTGGAGGTAGATATATATATATATCTCTTCCTTAATCCAATTCACCGTTATCCTATCTGCTTTTGTCCCATCTACTTATGAGATGGTCCTTCTAAAACTCTCTCTTCCCTACTCTCGTCCTATATTCTTAGCCAGAGCCTACTGTTGCCTTGGCTTCCCCTCCTATCACTGACCTTCTCACTACCATCTCCTCCCATCCCCCCCAATGATCTTCTCGTCCTAGGAGACTTTAATATGAAATGGCTCTCCTCCTCTCACTCCAAAATCCTCCACGATACCTCATCTCTGAACTTCTCCCAACTGATCACTGACCCCACCCATCACAACCCTAAATCGCTGAACCACACACTGCTGGGCTGGGCTCTCACTATCCACCCCCACCACATAGTTGCTGCAAGCACCTTCCCAGACACCCTCAGTGACCACAACATGCTCTACCGTGTTCATAAAGTACAAGGTATCAAAGTTCCTCCCAATATCTTCATGATCTGGTCATTCAGATCCCTTGACCTATCTGAACTTTACGAGGACCTGTCAAATGCCGATTGGTCACCCATCTCATCCTCCAACTCCATCAACTCAGCCCTGGTCTCCTTTCAATTTACATTCCTATCTTTATGGGATAAACATGCCCCTCTTAGGAAAACTAGGGTTAGAGAGATCACACCTCCCCTGGATCTCTGAGGAACTATTAGCATGTCTATGTGCAAGGGACCTAGCCTGGAAGGCTTATAAGTCTTCAGGCTCCACCCAGAACTGGTACAAACATTGTACACTGCATAATGTCTGTACCAGAGCCGCCAGACTGGCAAAAGAAAAGTACTTTTCCCCTACCTTCCAGAATAACATCAACCACCCCTGCAAGTTTTGGAAGGTTGTCCACACCTTATTCTCCCCTAAGGCCCAGCCCACTGTCCCTGGCATCAAGGTGAACAATGACATGCTCTCCAACCCATTCTCAGTGGCAAAAGAGTTTAACACCTTCTTCACCTCATGTGCCTCCACTCTTTTCTTCTCTTCACCCCCTAACATCTCCGCGGCCCCCCTCCCCTACCCCCCCATTCTCCTTCTCTCTATCTCACTGGCAGCCACGTCAAGGCTCTTCAGTCCTCAACTCCCACAACAGTAAAAGTCCTGATGGGCTTGTCCCCAGCCTCCTCCAATTCTCTGCCCCTGCTATTGCTGTCCCTATCTCCTCCCTCCTTACCCTCTCCTTCTCCTCTAACTCTGTCTCTTCAGCTTGAAAACACGCCACAGTTATACCGCTCCCTAAAGGTGGTGACTCCTCCAACCCAGGCAACAATCACTCTATATCCCTCCTCCCCATACTGGCCAAACTCCAGGAGCACCTAGTTTTATCTTAACTCTCACCCTTCCTAGATTCCACCTCTTTCTTCACCCCTTATCGGTCTGGCTTCTGAAAATCCCATTCCACCTCCACCTCCCTCCTCCAGCTTACTGACTCCATTCTTTCCAGTGTGGATCAGGACCATATTACCTCAGCCATCTTTGTCAACCTGGCCAAAGCCTTTGACACTATTGCCCATAACCTCCTCCTCTCCAAGCTCACTGTAGCAGGGCTCTCCATTCCTGACACTAACTAGTTTTGTTTCTATCTTTTGGGTAGGACATAATCAGTTAGGATTGGTAACTCCATCTCCCCCACCTCCTAATCAGCACCGGCATCCTCCAAGGCTCTGTCTTTGGTCCCATTCTCTTTTCAGTTTTCCTGAACAACCTCCCTGCTGCCTGTACCTCAGTGAACATACACACGTATGCTGATGACACAGTATACATACACCCGTATACTGTCATCAGCATCTGTGTGTATGTATACTGTGTCATCAACATACGTGTGTCATCAGCATACATACATACGTATGCTGATGACACAGTCCTGTTTGCCTCTGGCCCCTCCCTCTCTGATTTGTCTACCAGACTACAGCTGGGCTTTGATAATGTTCAGCGCTAGTTCTGTACAAATCAGTTGGCTCTAGACGCCAATAAAACGGTCTCCATGACCTTTGGCAATAGACAAAAACTAGTTAGGATTGTAGCCCCCCTTTCCATACTTTAGATGAGTCCACCATTGAAGTTGTCCCATCTTTCAAATACCTCGGAGTCTGACTCAACAGTCACCTTAACGTTTCAGAACATGTGGATGCTATCCACAAAAAACTATATTCCAAACTTGGTGCTCTGTACCGTAACTACGGCTGCATCCCTCTGCAAGCACATAGAGCCATTGTTCAGAAAATGATCCTACCATTATTCGACTATGGTGACACAGTCTACAGTGCTACTTCTAAATCCACCTTGTTCAAACTGGACCCACTCTTCCATTCATTCTGCCAATTTGCTCTGGACTCTCCACCTGTGGTACTCACCACTGTACTCTCTACACCTCCCTTTCTTTTCCTTCACTTGAAGATTAATGCCTGGCCAACTGTACCTCTTTCACAGCCAAATACTGATTAGGCTCTCTCCCTCCCTCCCTACCTTTTCTCTATCCTCTTTTAGCCCCCCACCCCCTATGTCCTTCACAGCTCCTCCTTCCACTCACTTGCCCTACCACCCAGGTCCTCATTGGTAGGTCAAGCTGCCTTCTCTTACTATTTCCCCCAAATATGGAACTCTCTTCTACTACATATTTGCTCTGCCTCCTCCTCCTCCTTCTCCTTCTCTCTTGCTACCCTCCTGTCCGAGCTCACCTCTCCCTCCTTCAACTGCTTCTATCTTCCACTATTCATTGCCTCCCTTCCCCACTATCCTTATTCCCTCTACCCCTCCTCCCCCTTACAATTCCCCCTACATCTTCACTCTACCCTACCCCTATTGTGATACTACCACCCCCACTCCCTTTCCTCCCTTTACCCCTTCTTCTCCCCTTCCCCTCACTCCACTTCCCATTCTAAACCAGCCTGGTAATCCAGCCCATGGACTGAGTGGGAACCCCTGTGAGCCCTATTTTTCATTCTCTTCCCTATTTCTCCCTCTTTTGGTTGTCATATCCTACTAACTCATAGTGGTCTGGGCAGCCCATGCTGTGTCCAGCCCTTGTGGAGTTCTCACCCCAGAGGGACATGGGTTCTATTATTCTATATATTTGGTGGTTTGGGCATCCCATGTTGTGTCCAGCCCTTGTGGAGTTCTCACCCCAGATGGAATGCATTCTATTATGCTATATATTTGGTGGTTTGGGTGTCCCATGTTGTGTCCAGCCCTTGTGGAGTTCTCACCCCAGAGGGACATACATTCTATTATTCTATATATTTGGTGGTTTGGGCATCCCATATTGTGTCCAGCCCTTATGGAGTTCTCACCCCAGAGGGGCATGGGTTCTATTATTCTACATATTTGGTGGTTTGGGTGTCCCATGTTGTGCCCAGCCTTTGTGGAGTTCTCACCCCAGAAGGACATATGTTCTATTATTCTATATATTTGGTGCTTCAGCTGCTCCAATCCCATCTGACTCTTCCATGCTTCTCTGGCAGTCTGGGTTTACCTGAGTATTTCAAAAGTGTACATATGTGTAACTATCTGTAAATTACTGTAACCTTGGTGTTTATATTTACTGTGTTGATGTTTTATACTTCAGTACTCCCTCCTCTGACTCCTCCCAGGATGCATCTGGAAACAAGCTGTTTCAGCTCAGTATGCATTTCCTGGTGAAACTTTTCACATACATAAATAAATAAACAAATAAGTGCCTTATACACTCAGTAAGTGCCTTTATTCCACAATTATGCACACCCTGCAGTACCTTTTTGTGATTATAAAATGGTTCCTCTGATTTTTCTTTAAAAACTCTGTATTGAGGTTCAGATAGTTAAGCATTACCATTTCTGACCTGTGTTGTGCTGGAATAACACATGGTCTTTTGATCATATCTGACTAATCACAGGTCTTCATTTCGCTTACCCATTTTATAATAAACAGTTAATAAAAGGTACTCTTGGCCCATGTTTAGTTAGGACTAGAAGCTGCTGATCCAGATAAAATAGATCCTTTTAGCCATACAGATAGGAAAAGTAATTGTTACTCTTTCAAATTATTTAAAAAGTCATCCCCTACTGTAATCTGTTACTTGGAAAAGTAATTAGATAACAGGTGCCTAGTTATTGCAATCCCTTACTTTAACAGCTCTGCTTATCAGAAGACCTCAGAGAGGGAGACTTATACGGATTGAGACAGATGTGGCAATAACCTCAGCTATCTGAGGAAGGAAGAAGGCAATTTTTTATTGGTTAAATTTCTGTGTTGTGCTGAAATCAGAAAACAGTACCATTCAAAAATGACAGTCTTTTTTCATTCAGCTCACAGCGTCTGTAGGCACCCACAAATCAGAGACTGACCAACATCTTGCTCGTTAACAGTGCAAAACACTGTCACTAGGCATAACTTTTAGTAACCGTCTAAAGTACCACACAGAAAAACATACTATACAATAACAGGAATCTTTTAATGAGGAGTTCGGATATTCTTTCTTTGCTGTCCTTTTTTACATCTGCATGTGGCCACAGCGAAGGAGGCATGGAATTCTGTTCTGAAACACGAGTTTCACGCATGCATCCATTTTTGCTTTATGTGCCTCAATTTGCAGTGAATAAGGATAAATTATATGGATATACAGTGCTGTTCACCAGGATCAAGTGCAATATAACAGTTTTTTTCTGGGATATCTTGCAAGATACTGCTATTTAATTCAATGGTAAGTTAATTACTTCAATTTGTCATGCAGTAAACCGAAATCACAAGTAAAGTGCTTGAGTCTTCTGGACAGCACTGTATCTGGACCCCTGGCTGCACTGGATTCTGTGAATTTGAGTGACTGGAGAGGGGGGGATGGAGGCATTGCTGCCGTCAGCACTTCAGTTGTCCAATTCACCAAGCAAGATACACACTGCTTGGGGCATGTACCAGGAGCCCTACTACATCAGGGAATACATATGTGTACCCCTTTTCCAGTGGATACTGCTTCGTCTTTTCTTTTCTTAAAAAATGATGCGGGGTAAAGGGGATTTATTTGTTTTATTTCAAACGTTTTACAAGGAAGGACATAGTGAGCTGATATCAACTTATTTCCAGATGTGTCCTGGGGAAAGGGGAGCAGGGAGTAAACAATACACAGAGCAACAATTTTATCAATTCAAAGGTGAAGGACAATATCAATATAAATCTATTAAAAATAAATAGTTAAGAGTAATCAAAATAGCATCAATGAAAAATACAACAGCTGCCTATAAACACGTTAAATAAACAGGGAACATACAAGGTGCAGCCTGTCCACAGACTGATGATGTACTCCATTTCCTGTTGTTCCCACCAAGTATAGAATCCATGTCAGGGCAAAACTTAGGATTGGAAAGCCACTGTCCTGACAGGCTCTGTCATGCTGCTCTTTTCCTCTATATGCTGCTATGTGCTTGAGGGAAGGACCTGCTAGGGGTAGTAGGTGCTGTCCCCTCGCTTTGTTCTGTGGCTGGGTGCTTTGCACACAGCTCTGTTGCCCTGTACACACCTTTTCTGGTGTGCACCAGGTCCGAATGTGCATAGAGACAATTGTCTTTTTTTGTTATTGCTGTACAGTACACCATCTGAAGCCACATTCCAAAATTGCACGCCCCTGCCAATGTGGTGTGGATGTGCTGTGCAGTTTTGAAATGGTGGGTGCCCACAACTCCAGAATGTGATGGGACAAGCAATTTCAGAATAAAATGGCATGTCCTGTCATATTCTGACAGTGTGTCTCCCTGCTAGATTCCAAAATTGTCAGCTCTCACCAAATTCCTAGATGAGGGACCCTGTCACATTCTAAGGTTTAGTGTCTGTTCCACATTTCAAGATTATTCATCCCTGCCACATTCCAAGATTGAAACAAGAGACCCAGTTCACCCTCCTAAACTGGCAAATCATTAGATTATCACAATGTCCTTTCTGTATCAAATGGCTGGTCACTTATTTCATCCTAAAGGGGGAGCAGGGGTCTCATAGTTTTTCATATCAGAGGTCTGGTGTAAAAGTATGCTCTGCCACCCGTCAGCATGGTGGACCTCCATCGGCTGAGGTCCTGTTCTATAATGCAGCTGTCAGAGTTGACTCCCTTTAAAATATGGTGCATTGTCTTACTGGCTAACTTTAGATATGGTACAGTCTCTCGCCAATGGACTGGTGATTAGTGGGGAGCCAGCTACTGGAGACAACCATAAAGCTCCCAGACATAAATAAATCCAGAATTAGCAGCTCAACCCATGCCCGTCCACAAACTTTCAGTTGCTTTTCTCATTGGGGTGCTACTGGCTACAGCATACATACGATTGCACGTCCCCCCACTTTTCTGAAATTGTGCACCACCTTGACATTCCTACATTCTAAAACCACCTCCTGCCACATTCTTAAGTACAGTACCATGTGTCTGAACATTCTGGAAATGCATGCACTGCACTCAACCCTGTGTCAGGTTTTTTTTCTCAAATTATTACTACAACTACAGTTTCTTACACTTTTGGAGAAATAAATCCTTTAAAGTAGCTGACACAAGACACAAGGCTGTGAGTTCTGGTTCCAATGTCATCAGTAGTGCTTCACTGAAACTGGCTTTTTTGAACAGAGGGTGAAACCAGGGTTACAAAATGGCTTGTAACCTTTAAACAAAGTAACTAATAGGTCTCAGTTTTGGCACGAGGCTGACTGGGAACGTGCTGATCCAGATTCTGAATTTACTGAAGCTAGAAATTTTGGCCCGACTCCCTCTTTAAGCAGTGTGCTAAATGTAATTTCTTTTGAACATTTGGGCCCAACAGTGCTGAGAATGATGAATTAGATCAACAGTTCTCAAACTTTGTCATAGTGAGCCTCCCCTAAGCCATGGAAAAGATCTTGA
The DNA here is from genome assembly GCA_016271365.2 of Neoceratodus forsteri. Lineage (NCBI taxonomy): Eukaryota > Metazoa > Chordata > Ceratodontiformes > Ceratodontidae > Neoceratodus > Neoceratodus forsteri. The sequence goes on along the minus strand of CM057449.1, from coordinate 1,818,802,769 downwards.
GCCTCCCCCAAAAATACTGAAATATGTTTGGGCCTCCCCATAGAAAATAGCCTACTTTTCACAGTACATCAGGAATAAATTGAAACCTCTTTGCATAGCTGGCTCTCATGTTATTAAGCTTATTGTAACCCCCTCCCCAAACAGGATAACCTACTTGCTCCAATATTTTGACTCTTGAACCATTGTTACCCCTTACTGCCATACCTTCATGGGTCAGACTGCTTTTTCTGTTTCCCCTCTAACTGGAATAACCTTCCTGCTGACCTCTGCCTCTCACCCTGCTCTTAAGCAACTTTTCAGGGATCATTTGCTCCTCCTGCTCTTATTCCTAGTACCCGTATGGTTAACTCTTGTATAGTATTTGGACAGCTCTGCTGCCAGTCTAATTGATCACTTGTTCCTCGCATTGTTAGTCTATTGTTCGTAATTTGTTTGCACTTTTATTCATTTTGTATTGCTTGAGTGTTTCACAGTTACATTTTGAATTGTATTCTCTCACTACCCTTCCCTGGGTACACCTGAAATAAGCCATGGCTCAGTGTACAGTACCTTCCCTGGTCACCAACTTGTGAATAAATACATAAATTCACCTACTATTATCCTCTTTCAGTTTGCCTCGTCTCTTCACACAAAATCTATAAAGTTTAAAATTGAAATATAATACTTTTTTCAAGACTTGTTTGAGCCTCCCCTGGAACAGGTTGGGGCCTCCCAAGGGAGGCTGGCCTCACCATTTGAGAACCCCTGAATTAGATAATAGGGTGGAAATGGAATGATTCAGTTGTCTCACTCTTGTGGCACACTCTACTGACAAATGACGAACCGTAACAGAGATCAGGTGCCCCTAGCCAAGGATGATTATGCTTCAGGTCAGTCATGGGTCCTACGTGTGGCCACAATGTATTCTTCTACCTTAATCTACTGTCTGGCTCTTGCTTAGACGTACATAAATCCTAACTCTGTACCTCTTAGGAGATTTATGCAACAATGCCACTGTAACAGGACAACTTTGTCTTTACTACATAAAGATTGCCTTGTGAAGGGACTTTTGCCCTCTGAAAACATCAGAGAAATACAATGACATATTTTAATAGCAGATCTGGGTCTCCCAATGTATGCCAACATAGTGTGATCCCAAAATAATTTTATGTTATAAAATGGGTAGGGAAAATGCTGCATTCTGATTGGCTACCGGCTATACTTAAAGTGCTAGTAGAACTAAAAATAGCAGACAGGAAAATGTTATAAATTTTAAGAAGCAGTCAGTTGTAACTTTTTATTTCTGAAGTGTTTTATACTTTTTCTTGTTGATCATTAGACAGGTTTCCATATGATAGTATTATGCTGGATGTGTTGACTAGCACTCTGCCTGGCAGCCGACATATCTAGTTCTATTCCTCCCACTACATCATCACCACTGTGACCTCACTGACAGTGAAATCACAGGTCTTACCTGGTTGCTACTGAGTGGCTCTTCCTTAGCAGCTGTGATGTCACAGTCAGTGAGATCACAATTCTGATGACACGATAGAAGGAACAGAACTAGATATGCCAGCTGCCAGGCAGAGTGTTGTACCATACATCACACCTACAAACAGGTAAAGAAATCTTCGAATTAACCAATGAGAAAAGAAAAAGTACCTCAAATATAAAAGGTAGTAGTTGACTGTTTCAAAAACTCATACTAGTTTTATTCTGTACACTGCCTCTTTAATTACAGTACTACCAACATCTAATACAAATCCCACTGTGCCATATAGACAGAGCAGAAAGTCGTCCAGGCTTAACATAAAGGTCTGTACTGTCTTTATAGCTACTGTCTCACTGGTAAGTGGTTCCATAAGTTCACCACCCTCTGGGAGAAGAAGTGCCTGCTAACATCACCTATGGATTTACCACCTCTGAGCTTCATGATGTGCACCTGCTTCCTGCCAGTGGACACCAAATCACACATCTCTGTTCAGTCCTGGTGATATGCAAGTATACAAAAGACTGAGACCATGATCTCTGTCTCCTTTTCTGCAAAGTGAACATGTTTAGGCACACCAGCCTGTCCTCGGCTTTTGCTCACTATGACTCTGGTCATTTCTGTGGCCCATCGTTGCACTCTCTCAACTGTCTCACTCTCCATTTTGTACTGAGTAACACAGAACTGCACACAGTACTCCAGGTGGGGCCTGACCAGGGCCTGGTAAAAAGGCAGCTTCCCTGCCCAGCTGGTCAGTCCTCACCTGATGGGGTGAATAAGGTACAGAAGGGGAGTATTTTTCAGAAGAAAAGGTGTACGAGAACAAGAGGGCATGCTGTGAAACTGGAAGGGGAGAAAGTTTAGGAAGGTCACGAGGAAGTACTTCACTGAAAGTGTGGTGGATGCCTGGAACAGTCGTCCAGCAGAAGAGGTGGGGGCAAAAACAGTGGTGGGTTTCAAGAATGCATGGGATAGGTACAAAGGAAAGCGGGGGAGCCACAGATCAGGTAGGGTCTAGAGTGACAGTATAGGCAGGGACAAAATCGGCAGACTGGGTGGGCCAAGTGGTCCTTATCTGCCAACAAACTCTATATTTCTATGTTTAACCCCTCTTGATGCACCCAGTTTTCTGCCGACTCACTGGACAGTGGTCACATAATACTCGACATGCATAAGCCCCTTGTCAATTTTGAATCCCAGTACTTCCCCCCCTCCACTGTAGCAACAGAACCCCCGCACAGTGTGTACATTCCTGTCTGTCTTTCCTCCTACTCCTCTTCCTCAAGAACAGCACTATGCATTTGGCAACACTGAATCTGTGACCCAAAGTCAGAACAATCACTCAGCTTGTTCAAGTCCCCCTGAAGTGTCTCCCCATTCCCAAGGATCTGGGGTTGCTTGACACATTGCCTCACTAGCTCCTAGGTTCCCTTTAAGCTAATCAATGAAACTATTCTCCCAAGGGCCTCTATCTCAGTCTGTTCCTTACAAAACAGTGAACAATGAAGAAAACATTTGTCAGAGGTCACATACCCATTATTTAATAGGTCAATTTCCTTGTAAACATGGCTGAGCAACATAGACTGTGAGAAAAGGGGAAGAGTGCATTGAAATCTCCTACATAAAAATTTAAAATGGGGGAAAACTGATGATTTTACAGTTAAAAGTAAAATACAAATACAGATAATTTCGATATCACACTGGTCAAAAGTCAGCTTTTAGAGGGCTGGGAGGCCAAGTATATTAGAAATTGTCTGCCTGTATTATATTTTCTACTGTGAATATATATATCTCCATTTTTTTACTTTTTTCAGCTCAGAAGCCCCTTCCCCTGACTAATTTTTGCACCATTCACTCACATTTACATAAAAATATGCCTTATTTGCAGGTCTTATTTGAGACACAACATTCTAGCAAATGAAGTGACTGACAGCTGACACAAGAAAGAATATACCACATTCCTGGAGGATATCTCCTGCATAGAGCAACATCTTTGGAACTGTAAGTTGTCAGTTTTAGGCCAATTCAAAACTTCTGCAGCTGGAACCGCCCACATTGACCAATGGCAGCACCATCTACATAACGCAGGTGACCCTTCCTCTCTTCAGTGCTTTCTCTCTCTCCGTTGACCACGTGTCAGATCCATGAGGAACATCATCATTTTACTTACCTTATCTTTCAATGTTGCAGGCTGTCAGAGGGTGTGCCGAAGAAGTTGGAAATGCTTTGTCACTTGTATCAGTGTGGTGTGAAGATCTTCAAGGCTCATTCCGTGTATCTACTGCCTAGGCCTTTCACAGGATGTGAAGAGGTCCCCATTTGCCATGGCTTCAACCGCACCATGTGAAGACACCATCATAAGGCTTTTGAGGCCTTCCCTATAGAAAATGGAGAACAACTAGCATGTGACAAAAGCCTCCAGCCCAGTTTCATCATCTCACTCTGTGGCTTCAGTTCTGGTGGCATTCCACCATTCTCTCTATTGAGTGGAGATGCTGTCACCCCCATCATCGTCTTCTTCTAAGTTTAAGGACAAGAATGACAAAGTCCTCATCCTCAGACAGCCATCACAGTAAGTGGTCCAAGGAGGAGGCTACTACATCTCCCTCTTGTTCGTGGTCTCTTCATTCCTTCATTGCTGAGGGTAAGTCTTCAACCATTTTGTCAGCCTCTGACAGTGACACCCCCCAACTGTTGTTATAATACAAAGATCGGGGTCCAGCTGTGACTCTTCTACTGACAGCAGTGTGCAGCCATCAATGATGAACATGTCCCATTGTCATCTTTGTTTTCAGTGCTGAGACACTCATAACTCCTGTCTGTGAAATATTCAAATGGATTATGTCTTCCCTGCCATTGACAGTGCTTCTGTCATCAGTGCTCCCCCCTCCGTCTACACCGTTAATGATGGTGGTGGGTTCCTCTAGGTCCAGACATGTTGTAGATTCAGTGCCTCCTTTGTCCTTTCCTCCAAGACAACTGGTGGGCAGACTAGATGGACCTTTGGTCTTTTTCTGCTGTCACTGTCTGTGTTTCTATGTTTCTTTGGTGGGGCCTGTCTATCCTCCTCCTCCTTAGACTAAGGGTGATGAGAAGGAATATAATCCTGACCTCATTTATATAGAGGGTGGTGAGGACAATCTAGAACTACCTGTAGGCTTTAACTCCAGTTCTAGTTTGTCCTCCTGCAGGGAGGACTCTGTTTTGTACATCCCTTGGGCTCCTGTGGAGGATTCCTCCTTCCAGGCCCTGCTCCAATGTATGCAGAAGGTTCTGGGCTTCCTTGCTGAGGAGCAAGATTCTTCTAAGCATACTGTTTATGAGTTCCTGATGGTGTCTACCACCCCATATGTGGTGGTTCCTCCTTTGTATCCTGCTCTAGAGGATGCCACTGTGGCTGCCAGGTAGAGGCTTGGTAACCTGACTGTGGTTACTCACAAAGGCTGATAAGATGTACCCTCCACCTTCAACAAAGTCTCTTTATGCCTCTCAGCCCAAGAAGGACTCAGTGAGAATTATGGTTGCCCACAATCAATGGAAGGTCCCTTGTCATATGAGCTCTCTGCCTCCTGAAAATGAGTCTAGAAAGCCTGATGTTATGGGCAAGAGGACATATGCCTCTGCCTCCTTGTGAATTCATATTGCAAACTATTAGGCATACGTGATTAAATACCAGAAAAGCCTGTGGAAATCCCTGTCAGCTGTCATTGACAAACTGCCAGATGGTCCTCTTAAAAGTGAGGTCCACTGAATAGTCTCTATTCTTCTGAACATAGGAAAACATCTACTGCTTTTGGCCTACCATGCCTCAGATGCCCCTGTCCGTGCTTTCATCTCTGATATTTCCCTCAGCTGTTTTTCCTTGGTAAGGGTAGCTGGCTTTGCCTCTGATGTGCAACATTCGGTCCTCAAGCCTCCTGCATGACACTCTTGTCCTTGATATCCTTCCTCCCTCAGCCTTCTACGTATCATAGCAGCTGTTTTCCTAAGCCAGGTATTCATTATCTGTCTGGCTGCCTGTTGTGGGGTGTTGCTTCCCTACCCTGGCTAGCCCGTCAAGTGCCCATTCCAAGACCCCTTGGGGTGCTGGTGCTGGCAGGGTTCTCACTTTCTCTGGTGCCACCTAGGCTTTCCTGGGGCTCTGTGTCCCCCTCCCTTCTTCTTTGTCTTATGGTTATGTGTTGTAACTATGTTAAGCTCCTTCTCTGTTAACAGAGAGATGTATTCAGGATTGGATTGATTCCTCTTTGTTCTTTTACTGGAAGCACAGAAAGGGCTTCCTCATCCTGTTGGTGGCCATGTCAAGTGTGCTGTGGCCTCTTGTTTTCATTTTTGGCCTTTGGCCCTTATGCTCAGTGACCTTCTTGGGCTTCTGCACCCAGTACAACAGGGCCTAATGGTCTTTTTTCTAAGGTCTTCCACAAACTGTACTTAAGGTACTGCAAAGGTATGGCTTTATTGAGGAAATAGTCTCGAAAAAGATAGGTTACTTACCATAACAGTAGAACTTTGAGAGCATCTCCTCTATAGGGCCCATTTTTCCTCCCACCTCCCTTTTCTGTATGTTACAGGTGACATGGGGTGATGAGCTTCCTGTCTGCCACCCGCTGGGTGCCCATCATTCCTGTCTGCTTCACCTGTCATTATGATTTCTCAGCACCTTTGCCTCTCCTGTGTGCTTGGTTCTGGTGCCTGGTCCCTTGGTTTCTGTTGACATGTCATGTTATAGGAGCTTATATCCAGCAAAGAAACATCTGATGAGAGGAGGGGTTGCCAACATTATATAGGTGGTGCTGCAATATGTTAAAGTAGGTGGCCCCAGCTGTCAAAATTTACAAGTGGTTCTGCCACTGATGGCTTAAAGTTCCCAATGTGTGACTCTACAGTGGAGAGTCTCTCAAAGATCTACTGCTATGGTAAGTAACTACTCTTTCTGGTGTCAGCTGCCAATTGCTTCCTTTGCTTCAAAAGTGAGTGCGGATAATGTGCATGGGACCTAAATGCTTTGTGAACTGCTAAACAAAAAATTACACTTTGGCCCAGTACACACTGTAGAACTGTTTCTGAAAACTGTTTTAAAAACCAGTTTAGTGAAACTGGTTCAGTGCAATGACACTATGCAGCAACCTATTCTTGATAACGGTTTAGTGTGCCCACGTTGCAGATGTTAAACCTGTTCTCCCTGTAACCATTTCCTAATAATTCCAACACAGAGAACAGTGCATGCCTCTCCCCACTGCAGCTAGAATTGTTTTAATTAAACTGGTATAGCTTAAACCATGTTTACTCTAGTCCAGACATGTACATTAAGTGAACTCATGGTAGCTCTAAAGCATTTATAAGAAAGGTTGTAAGACTAGGCAAGTAGCATGGTTTTAAAGGGACATTGTCAACCCCCCCTTGGGCTTCAAACTACTCTCGTTTAAAGAAAAATACGATTGGTCACATTCTGTAGAGACTGCTGATGTAGCTGGCAGCTTGATTACCGCCATACCAAAATGTGTTTGCTTACATTTCTTAATACACTCCAACTGCATCGTGCCTGGACTTGGGAATGCCTCTAACACAGTGTAGCCACTCACGATGCAGTGGGAGAAGAGGAGGTGATTGCATCATTAGTGGTTGTACTGTATAGGGTGTTCCTCATGTTCAGGAAGTATGCAATAAAAGTACATCAAAGATCTGAAACAAACAAGGTTGGGAAGAATTACACCATTAGCATACATTTCGGTTCTGCTAAAAAGGAGGCGGATTAAACAATCAACAACAATGAATTTTAGAGAAGGTAAGCAATCATAAAATGTAGTTTTCAACTAGAAATAGTGTAATGTAAAAAGGGTTGACAGAGTCCCTTCAAAAATGTTTTTGTTGAAACATTTTGAGTGTGTGGTGGGGTTGGGGGTGGCGGCGGGGGGTGCAAAGCTAGCTGCCCTGCATGGAGCATGCTTTTCAAGCATGCTCTCAGCATAGCAGTTTTAAAACCATCTAAACTGCTATTTCAAGCACGTGGTCCATGATAAAAATATAAATCACTCAACGGAAAACTGATTAGGATCGCAGAGATCCTAGATTTGAGATGAAGAAAAAGAAGCATCAGCATTTATATAGTGCTCTTCATACACAATGTCTCCCAAAGCACTATACAAGCAATGCTAGACTGGTAGTGAAGTGACTGAACGTGTAGTGGCAGCCATATCATATATCAACACCCACAAACAGCCTGGACAATTGCATGAACCGTTTTTTTATGGAAGGGAATATTGGCCAAGACTCCGGGAATGTCCCCTACTCTTTGCAAAGAATACCTTGGGTTCTTTTACGTCCACCTGGACACACACCAGGATGGGTAGAAGGGACCTCAGTTTAACATCTCATCCGAAGGACAGCACACCCCAACAGTACAGCACCCCCCAATACTGCACTCGGGTGCCAGCGTTGGCAGATGGTCAGAACCAGAAATGTTAACAAAAATGAGTCTTCATTTACAGGACCACTGACTGCAACAGGTCTGCAGCAGCCTTCCATTAGGCAGAGGGAATTCAACATGCCACGTTGGACTCATTGCAAAAGACGATTCACAACTTCACACAATCTGTTAACTAATTGACAAAAAAAAAAATGGACCAGTACGTGATCACCTGACAATGACAGAAATGAAAATAGAGAGTTTTAGAAAAATCAGATGACTCACAGAAAGCCCCCATTAAAGCCATGGTGGGGCAGTTTAGGAACAATCTGATAAGAAACAGACTTGAGCAGTATGATTTGCTCATATTCATATACTGGGTATCCTCAAAGGTACAGAAGGGCAAGGCCCATGCAAATTCCTGGAGAGGTGACTGCCAGAGGCCCGATGTTTGGAACATTTAGTCGCTCTGGTGAAGGTTTGTCATATAACCCCGAGGAGAGCAACATCATGAGCAGATGAACCACAAACACTTCTAATGCTCATTGCTTCATCCGAGGTTACAACCCAACTGTTGAGAGCCACTAAAGAACAGGGCATGGTGACATTGGGAGGCAAGTGGATTCTCCTCTTCCTGGACTACTCTTATGTGACTCATCAGAGAAGAAAATCATTTGAGGGAGAAATAACAAAGCTCTGTGAAGCAGGAGTGGGCTTTCTCATATCGTTCCTGTCTCGGCTACAATTTTCATTTCACAGCAAACAGCACTCTTTTATTAATCCTAAAGCAGCCAGGACCTTAATGGAGAAACTTGTGAAATTTCAGGAGCAGGAGGTGACAGTGGACCAGGAAGATTCCTCAGATGAAGGACATTGATTATTGGACACTGTAGATGCAGAGAGAGAGACTAGTAAGTTTATCAGTCTTCCCACCACTTGCCTAACAAATGGTGTTCGAATATGGGTGAAGCAGATTTCTGCCTCCCTGCAGAAAAAATGGAATACTAACAGTCTCTTCCTGAAATGTACTTGAAACTGTATATTACTGTATACTGTGAAATGATTTGGGAAAGGGACCATTATGATGCATAGTTTTCAGAGCTGGGGACTGTATCTAAACTCTCTCAGGGCTTGCAGTACTCTGTCTATCTTCTTAAAATGGTACGTTCTATGCAAAGAATTTTCCCACTTAAGATATGGGGAGGGGGTGGGGAGCAGTGGGGCTTTATCAGTTGAGCTAATGTCCTCAGCAATCTGACTTTCCAAGATACAGGAGAGTGGAAGGGTCCTTTCGTTGGGGATCCAAGATGTCAGAACAGCAGGAGGGAGCACCTTTTTGGTTCCTGCCATCAACCTGGATTCTGTTCCAGTTGCTGCTTTCTTCCCATGTTTCTCCCTCAAAGCTTGTGGGTAAGATGCTCTTGTTAAATCAGTTAGAGGCCAGCATTGCAAATTAGTTCTAGTATCTTTACCTAAACAATTCAGTGTAGGCGGGTGATCATTTGTTGGTTCTTAACATTGTATGGAACTAGATGACAGGCATTGGAACAAGATTACAGGCACTGGAACTAGATGACAGGCATTGGAACTAGATGACAGGCATTGGAACTAGACGACAGGCATTGGAACTAGATTACAGGCACTGGAACTAGATGACAGGCATTGGCTGGATTATTAACTTCACTGGACCTTCACTGTGGTGTATCTGAGGGCTTGGTCCTTTCCCCCATGTTGTTTGCAGCGTACATGCTGCCCTTGGGTAGGATCATCAGATGGTATGGAGTTGCATTTCATTGTTGTTCATATGATGCTCACCTCTATCTGTCATTTGCAGCCAAGTCGTGTGGTGCAGTGAATGTGCTGAATAAGTGCTTGACTGAGATGCAGGACTGGTTTCACTGAGTTGGCTGAGACTCAACCTAGATAAAACTGAAGTACTGGTGACTGAGCCAGGTCGGACGGGGAAACGGCAGCTGCCAAGAGGGAGATGGGGCTTTGGCTTGGCAGGTCTAGGCTTTTGACTGCTGCAAAAGTAAAGAATCTGATAGTTATTCTGGATGAGGGGCTCAATTTGAGGCTCAGGTGTTGGCAGTAGTCTAAAATGGCTTTTACCACCTTAGGAACATCAGCCAGATTTAATCCCTTATTGCCCTGGAGGACTTGCCTTCACTGATGCAACTTTTCTGACCTCATGGCTGGACTACTGCAATACTATATACCTTAGGGTCTGTGGAGGTACATTCAGTGTGCCTGTGCAACTGGTTTCATGCTTGTGTAACATAGATATTCTTTGGCTGTTCGCCTGTCTATCCATGGGACATACCACCCTATGGGGTATGAAAGCAACGAACCCTAAGGGAGGATTCCATCCCTTGAGGTGACGTGGGAGTGATTTACTTGGCTAAAGATACCTTAGGAAGAAACCTACAGGAGAGAGAGGCATGCCGCTGGAGGAGGGGTGGATGGAGGGGCAAGGAAAAAATGCTTTTGTGAGGAGTGAGAAGAGCAGCCCTTAAATAAGCCAAAGGGGAGGTGTAGCACCTTGCACCACCCCCCTTGAATTATAGGCTGTAGTCTTCCAGTTCAATGTGCCTGTGTAACTGGTTTCATGCTTGTTCAATGTAGATAATCTTTGGCTGTTTGCCTCTCTATCCGTGGGATGTACCACCCTGTAGGGGTATGAAGGCAGAGAACCCTAGGGGAGGGTTCCACCCCTTGAGGTGTCGTGGAAGTGATTCCCTTGACTAAAGGTACCTTAGGAAGAAGCCCCAAAATGGTGTCAACCAAAGTATACAAGTTAGTGAACACTTAACAGGGTTGAGGACCTGTATGTAGGTCAGTTGGTAGTATGGGTTCAGTTGGTAGCATGGGTCAGTTGGTAGTATGTTTGAGTAGAGCAGGCAGAAAACAACAGGTGAATAATGATCCACTTGGAGGTCTGACTGTAAGGCATGGAGGCCTGGCTTCCTAAAGAGAGAGAGAGAGAACAGCCAAAGGGGGAGATAGGGCACTTATGGGACAGCCACCCGCTCCATCCAACAGTGGAAACCTACCTAAGTGACCTAGGAATTATTGCCTAAAGCTAACTAAATATTATGACCTGTGGCATGGAGGAGAGGAAAAAAAAAACCTTTGAGGAGGAAATCTCTTGGGATCCAAGGCCTAGGTCGCCTTCCCTCCAGGCTTGGGATGTTTTTGATTAGTGATGGCTCTGCTGCTGCAATCTGAAAACTCAATTAAATGGGCTGAAAAATACTCCAATTTGGAGGAAAGCTTCCTCTATCCCTCTAACAGGAATGCCATGAAGGTTTGCAAGGCTAATTCTGCAACATTGCTCCTCCAAGGCGGGAGGAGGAGGAGGAGAGCGATGATTGCTGAGGTGCTCAGCTGGCCTACTGATCTAAAAACAAACCAGGTGAATCAGAGGCAGTCATAGAGAGAATAGCTTTAAAAGGTGCCTCCAAACCTGCTCGGGCAACTAAAGGGGCCTTCCCCTTTACTGCTGAAGTCTTAATGCTGCATCGAGAGGTGCCCGTCGGTACGATTGATGACTGAAGGTTCACCCGGAGCGAAGACATTCCCAACTAAGGACCAGGTGAGAAGGACCTTGCCCCAAGCTTTGCATACTTAAGATGGGGACTTCGGGGTGCAGAGCGAGACCGTCAGCAGCATGGTGAGCCCTGTGCCATAGTAACTAATGGTCGAGGTGGCATGCCTCCACAGAGAACTTAAAGGAGTGCTGAGCATTGTAGACCCCCACGTAGGTCAGACATGTTTTCTAGCAAGCATATAGCAGAAAACATCTATGTAAGCAATGACTGGACCTGCACATTGGTCTGTGAGGCAGAGTAAGTAATGCACATAGGTCAGAGAGGCTGCAATTCCCATAATTTACAGGGAGGCAAGCCAACCAGTCCCATTAAGGAAGCCAATTAAAGTTAAAATAAATACTCAGAGGATTTTTTTCGGCAGAGGTAGGATTCGAACATGAGGAATTTGGACCACATGGTGCCACGACTTCACCACAACCTCTGGTCCCTGCCGTAGGAAAAGCAAGGAAGCAACAGTAAAGCGCTATGACTCACATGCAGATTTTAAAACTAGTTTACAGCGACTGCTGTAGCTGTGCTGACCTCTACAGTATAATGAAGCAGTATATAAAAGTAATTAACAGCATCCAGCAGCAAATAGTTATTCTAGGAGCAGCCAAGCTAAACAAATAGTGGAATTACAGGGAGAGGCAATGTACTGAGACAACAGCAATGATTGCTTGGTGCAATTGCATGAAAGCAGGTTTGAATGCCATGGGCTAGCTTTGCAGTATGAGCCTGCACAGGTGCAAACAATTAAGGTGGATAAGCACTGAGGCAGCAAACAGGGAAGCAGGACCAGAGCTGAAACATACAGATAACAATTGCAGTTGCACTGAAGGTTTACTGAAAGCTAGTGAGCAAATGGGAGCCAAATAGCACCAGTACAGGATTAGTACAATACAAGCAAGTGAACAGGAAGCTATAAAACCAGAAAGCCCCCAAAAAGGAAAATGCAAACAAAACTTAAACACAGGAGGACAGGAACAAGCAATACAAAGAAGCATGCAGCAGCCGGAGGCAAGCAACACTAACCAAAAAGCAGGAGAACACAAAACAAAAGTCCAGCAGAAACCGAGCAGCCCACAACACAGCAACATGGGGTGAGTGGGGGGCAAGGACCCATCAGGCTCCAGAGGAAACGACAGATTGATAGAGCCTCTGGCTACAAGAAAAAAATGCTTGTGTGTGGAATGAGGAGAGCAGCCTTTAAATAGGCCAAAAGGGGGGTGTGGCCAGTTGCACCACCCCCTTGAACTACAGGATGCAGCCTTCAATTGCAGTGCCTGCAGTTGGTGCAGAATACAGCTGTTATGTTGTTGACTTGCGTTTTCTGGTCGTGTCACATCTCCCTGGCACAGCATGAGCTGCACTGGCTGCTGGCAAGTGGTGTATCTCCTACAAAGTTGGGTTACTTAAGCAATAAGGGACCACAAGGGGTGTGTTATGGTGGGATAGTGGCCCGCCTCAGGTGGGTTGAAGCACGAGGTGAAGCCAAGTGCTTCCACCACCTGAGAAGGGCCATTATCCCACCATAATGCCCCCTCTGGAGTGCCTTATTGCGATTATGAAATGGGTCCCCATAAAATTAATAAATCAAAAAATTAAAACATCCTTTTCTATGCTTTAAATTTCAAAATGAAAGGCACAAGGGAATTATTAGGAGGCTTAGTGTGGAAGGCTAGCTCCCTAAGAGTTGGCTTTCAGGTAGGGAATTTGGGGCAGACTGGATGGGCCTGGTGGTCCTTTTCTGCTGACACAGTATATGTTTCTATGTTTCTATAACAAATTTAAACATGTAGTGGAAAACAGAAAAAGTAGTGCCTACTCACTCGCTGTCCCTGAGTGTCCTCTTGCTACTGGTGACTTCCCACTACAGTACTTCCCGGTCCCAGTCCTGCTCTGGTCTGTGTCACTACTGTCGAAGAAAAAAAAAGTAACCTTCTTGATTGGTGACAAATGTTTCGGTTTGTCTGATTTTCTATTTTTTATGTTTTTTTAGTGTAGACACACAGTAATCATCGGCTGTTGTTGGTGTGGCATGCAGGAGACAAAGATGCAGCTATATAAACAGTGTGCTTCATGAAAAGCATGATTTAAAAAAGAGAGAAAAATCTGTTTAAAGAATGTGACACTAGGGAGACAGGAGCTGGGTTTTCAGGGCAGATCTGCTGAGAGCAGGAACGGAGGAGATAAGAGTTACTGTTCAGACCTATGTGCAGTGCAGGGACAAGCTATGGGCAGTTGAGCACAGGGCTATTTCTCAGGTGCAGAGTCTGTTTTTCCAGGAGTTACTTTCGCTAGGGCCATTGTGCTGGGATAACGGCCCGGCTGAAAGCAGCTCTCTACCATGCAGGTGCCGAGATTCTTAAGACCCATTTCATAATAACTTATAAAGCCTTACACGGGCTGGGCCCAGGTTACCTTTGTGATCTCCTGCACACTTACACACCTATGTGCCCCCTCTGCTCCACCGGGGAAGGTCTCCTGGTTGTTTCTAGGGCTAGGCTGAAAACCTTGGGGCATTGGTCCTTTGAGGCCATGGGTCCGATTCTTTGGACTTTGGCACTGACAGCCCTAAGGGAGGCCTCCTTGAAGAAGGCCTTTAAAGGAGCTGTGCTAGTTAGCCAACAAAAAATGTCATCCTACCTTTTTATGGCTGTGGGCGGAGCCTACAGTCATCTTGCCGTCTGCAGCTAGAAACATGGAGGATTGTGGAACACATTTTTGGAGTTTTCAGTGTATTCTTCCACAATTATAAATCGCTATGTTGAAATAACATATTCCCTTCTGTCTAGAATGTTGGAGACAGCTCTCCAAGCTGCTTATCGGATGGCCATTAGGAAACTGAAACAGCTTGTTAAATATTGGTTGCCTATTAAACTGGAGATTTGTTTACCCCCTTTGAAACGCAACAACTTCTACATTTAAATACTTAGCATTTAAACAATTTATTGCTTATACCTTCAGTTGGGCAGGTATTGTCTTTCAAGAAAGATTCATACCTCATAAATGTCACCCTTTCCCAGTAAATGAATCTAAAAAGATTTACACTGTTTTTTAACCTCTTAAGACACTATTTGATAAGTACTGTCTCAGACATATGCCAGGTCTTCTGTGAACTATTCAGGATAAATACATAGCAATCAGCAGGCATTTTTTACTATGCTTTTTGGGAAAAAAATATATTGAGCTACATACGCGCACACACACACACACACACACACACACACACACACACACTGTACACACCATCCTCATGGCCACAACATTCAAAATAAATACTGCAATCTAATATGTCATAAAACAATAAAGAAACTGTTTATGTCAGTGAACACAGTGAAGTTCAGTTATCAGTTTACAGTAGATTTCCTTTAAATATTTCCTATCTTATATTTTGTATCCTGGATAGTGCAGGAGAGATGCTACATCTAATTGTCATAAGGATCTTCATTTTATATAGTTTTGCACTGTATTTACTCAGGATGTCCCAGATTATATGCAATATCTTGTTTTCAGTGGGGTCATGATTTTACCATTTTTATAATGTATTTATTCAGGGTTGCCTAGTCCAGATGTAAAATATTGTTTTCAGTGTGTTCTGATTTTACACAATGCTGCATAATATTGTGTAGATGCAGAGCCCCACTGAAAATAAGATGCCATGTCTTCTGTGAACTATCCAGGCTAAACATAAAGGAATTAGCAGGCACATTCTAGGAAAATGCATTGTAAAAATGTATAAAAGAAAGACCACATTGAAACTGCCTCTCAGCAGATCTGCATTGTTTTATTTTTTTATTTATTTGAATCTAGGATTACACAATACCTTTGAGCTGAGGCTATTTTACAAAGGTTCCACATTAGTAAGTACAGACATAAAGATCATACAGGTTTCAAGATACAGTATAAAACAATCAGTAACACAATCATCATTACATGTTATTACAAGGACTATACAAGAAACACTAGGAGGTGAAAGCAAAATAAATGGGGGTGCGAGGAGGAGAGGTCAAGGGGGGCGGGTGGGACTGAGTAGGCAGCCAAAGAGGCTTTGTCATGACAGAACAGGGGGAAAGAGCCATTGTTGGGCAATGGAAAGATGAAGTGCTAGGTGAGAGGACAACAGCAGACAGCACGGACTATGGGCAGTAGCGAGGAGAATATTGCACTAAGCAAGGCAGTCACAAGTGCTTGAGCCAAGTAGGGAGAGGCAGAGCTTAGCCTTGAAAGCGCCCAGTGTTGGTGAGTTAGAGATGTCAATAGTGAGACTGTTCAGCCAGCTAGGAGTCCTATATGCAAAAGACCTTTTGGCCTTGGGTTGTGCGACAGTGGGGGATTTGCAGGGTTAGTGGTTAAGAGCTCCTGGTGTTGCAGTTGGTGTTGATTCTGGGTTTGAGGAGGGAGCAGACTCCTGGGGGAGCATTGCCTATCATTGTTTTCTTTGCTGTGATGCAGATTTGATACTTTGTTCGGTTGTTTAGTTGCAGTCACCCAGTTTGGGAATAGAGGTCACAAGTATGGGTGAGATGGTGGGCTCCCATGATGAGTCGACAGGCTTTATTCAGGGAGGTGGGAACATATTTGAGAGAGGAGGCAGTAGCAGAGCCATAGATAATGAGTCCATAGTCTATAACGCTAACAAGGAACTCTAGATGGCCACAGACAAGGCTTCCGGGGTTACATGCTTCCTATGGCGGAACAGAAGACCCAGTCTGGTGTTTGCCACTTTTTGCAACATTATTAATATGGGCAGCATAGGTGAGTTTGGAGTCAAGGGTGATGCCAAGGTATTTAAAGGTATGGACTTGTTCTAGGGTGCCTCCTTGCTTGGTATTTATGGAGAGGTGGTTCTGACGTGGAACCTTTGTAAAAGAGCCATGGCTCAAAGGTATTTGTAATCCTAGACTTGATAAATAAATAAATAAAAATAGGTGATACTGTTTATTTTTGCTGTGGGAGCTGCTGAAAAACATTGTCTTTGTTTTTTTCTGGTTTAGGATTAATTTGTGTTTTACGAACCAGTTTTCGACTGCAGTGAAACCCCTCTGGAGGTTCTCTTGTAACTTATTTGGATCATGGTGGGAGCTTAGGATAACTGCATCATCGGCGTAGAGTAAGATTTGTTCTGGACAGGAATCAGGTAGTGTGTTCAAAAAAAGGCTGAAAAGGAGGGGACCCAATATAGAACCCTGTGGGACACCAAAGCGGATGGGTCTGGCATCTGACAGTGTATCTGTGATTTTCACTCTTTGGGACCGGTTGTCTAGGTAGCTTTTGAACCAGTTCACTGAGCTGAGTGAGAGCCCCACAAGCTGAAACTGGACAAGCAGGAGACGGTGGTTGGTGGTGTCAAAGGCCTTTGTTAGATCAATGAAAGTAGACCCAGTTAGCTGTCCGTTGTCCAGAGAGTGGTGAATGGTGCCGGTAAATTCGAGTAGTGCCATGGAGGAACTGTGACCCTTTCTAAAGCCATGTTGCTGCCTGCACAGGATGTTATGCTTGTCCAGGAAGTCAGAAAGCTGGTCTGCAACAATATGGTCCAGGGCCTTGGAGAGTGGAGGTAGGATGGAAATTGGATGGAACTTCTCATGTGCAGTTTTGACACCACTTTTATGAATAGGGGTTACCGTGACAGATTTCCATTTGTCCGGGAACTGGCTTAATTTGAGTGAGAGGTTAAAGATTCTGGTCAGTGGCATGAGTACTTCTTCAATGGTGAGTGATAGAAGTTTGAGGTCAAGAGAGTCATTGCTGGATCTGGACTTGCTGATGGCTTTGGTAACATAGCTGTGGACCTGGTATATCTTGACTGATTTAAAGTAAAAGGAAGGGCGGCTGGTGGGTGCAAAGGAGATAGGGGAATTTGAAGTATCCTCCTCTTTGAAAAAACCAGGTGGAAGTACAGAACTAAGGTCTGTGAAAGCAGCATTGAATGTGTCAGCAATGATTTTCGGGTCAAGTGTGGTGTCACCATTAATGCAGAGTACGGATGGGGGGATTTAGACTGCTTCCCTGTGACATCTTTTATGTTATTGCAGAAGTCTCTTCTGTTGCCCCAGGAGTTTGTAAGAGCACTCTTAAAGAAGGCAGATTTTGTTTCCTGGATAGCTTTGGTGCAGTCATTCCGTGCACGTTTGTAGTTTGCGATGTCAATTTGTCTTCCACAGTTTCTGGCGAGCTCCCAAAGATGGTCCCTTGCCTTTAATCTCCTTAGGAGGTCACTTGAGAGCCAGGATTGTGGAAATTCACTAGAAATAATGGGTAAAAGCATCCCAAAAGCTCCACACAGTCATATCGGCTCTGGCCAGAGTTTGTTTTTGCAGTATTCCTGATATTTGTAGATTCTTCACTGGGTATTTTAAATTCAATCAGTTATTTTTAAGACACCTGTAATTTACGTGAGCTACAATAAAGATGGCAGCCCCCAGCAACGTTTAAAAATCTCCCCAGCGATCACACACTAACTTTACACACTGTATTTATAATGCAGATATGCCAGGGTGTTGCCAACACGTTTCTGATGACCAAAAGCACAGCAGTGCCCTGATCTGCTTACAGATCTGATGGTAGACCGGGAAAAGGACCAATCATTTTTAAGGACTTCAGAATCCTCTATCTTGCCATGAAAATAAAATAATAAAGCAAAATGAAAATGAGATACACTGATATTTTGGTTTATTCTAACTGGCAACAAAATTATTTAAGTTTTTGTAAACTAGTACTTTTGTTTTAATTACGGGGCTTAGAATTCCTTTATTTTCACAGGCCTATTTGGAATTCGAACCCCTAATGGGTCATTACAGCATGAGTTATTACAGTCTGAGCCAGTAAGCTGTTTTGCAGTACATTTTAGTTAGTTGTTGGGAAATCTTATTTAGTATATTGTATTGTATTTATATGTATTATTTTAATTGAGATTGTATTTATTATTTGTACTTGTTGCTATCTCTATTTTATTATACTGTCATCCTTGGCATACGGGGAAGGGTGCCATAAAGAAATACAATCTACTACTACTATTACTACTACTACTACTATTACTACTACTACTACTACTATTACTATTTGGCTTAGTTTTTTGTTTTATTTGTATTCAGATGTTAACCCCTGTAGTGGCACCAAAAGGAAAAGAGACGCAACAACCTGTATTGATTTACTGAGTTTATCAGCAACTGTGAAAGTATCTTTTCTTTCTATACATGCTCTGGTATATAACGTATTTTCAAAAAACAATAAAATATATATTAAAAAAAATGAAAGGAGCTTGTGCAAAGGTGGATTTAAAATGTTTTAAGGCAAATAAAATGTTTTAAGATCCACAGTATGTACATGGCAGCCCTACTATAACAGTTGATTGGAAAAGAAATCAATAATCAGGAACATTTTCCTGAGGTTAATAACTGCATTCCTTAATACTTCTGGAGCACAGAAATATCACACTCCAACCTCAACAGCCACAACTGGTTCCCCTTTCAGCGTGTGCCAGCTCTGCTGACTAACTACAAATCCAGCGCTGAATGACTCTGCCTATCACAGTGAAGGGGAGGAGCTGCAGTCACATGGCTGCTGACCAACTACAAATCCAGCGCTGAATGACTCTGCCTATCACAGTGAAGGGGAGGAGCTGCAGTCACATGGCTGCTGACCAACTACAAATCCAGCGCTGAATGACTGCCTATCACAGTGAAGGGGAGGAGCTGCAGTCACATGGCTGCTGACCAACTACAAATCCAGAGCTGAATGACTCTGCCTATCACAGTGAAGGGGAGGAGCTGCAGTCACATGGCTGCTGACCAACTACAAATCCAGCGCTGAATGACTCTGCCTATCACAGTGAAGGGGAGGAGCTGCAGTCACATGGCTGCTGATCAACTACAAATCCAGCGCTGAATGACTCTGCCTATCACAGTGAAGGGGAGGAGCTGCAGTCACATGGCTGCTGACCAACTACAAATCCAGCGCTGAATGACTCTGCCTATCACAGTGAAGGGGAGGAGCTGCAGTCACATGGCTGCTGACCAACTACAAATCCAGCGCTGAATGACTCTGCCTATCACAGTGAAGGGGAGGATCTGCAGTCACATGGCGTTATCAGAATTTATGGATTTTCTAAAAAGTACTCAGATTACAGTAAAACAAAGAGCTTTATATTTTTTTTACAAGTATGCAAAGTATTATGTTATCAAAAACAGAAGAAAAAACACTGTTAAAAAATTCAGATATTACCTGTTTTGTTTTCGCTAGTCTTTTCCACTCTTAGTTAGAATGTGATGAATATATAATGTGATGAGGTACTTAATTGGTATTTTCTGTAGTAATCTCTTCAGTGCTTCAAACCCTTGCACTGGAGTGCTTCGTAAATATAATTATGATGATTTTGTACACTTAGAAGGAGCATACCAAACACGCAGGCAGCAGGAAAAGCAGTGCCTAGAATTCATAAAAGGATGCTAGGAGAGAGGCAATATGTGAGTTTTCAATCTATGTGGGATCAGATGTACAAGTATGTTTAATATGCAATATCTGGCCACGTAAAGCCTGGTCAGACGGCTTGCACAAGGATTTGCATATCCATGGTACCTTGCACTGGGATTCGGTATGTATGTGCTCTGGAGAGATACACATATGCCTTCCACTGGGATTCGGAATGTATGTGGTCTGGAGAGATATACATCTGCCTTGCACTGGGATTCAGTAGAACAGTATGTGCTGCCGGCCCACCAGCGCAGTGGCTGGATTTCTGCTTGCGACGCCGGTGACCCGTGTTTGGGAATGGACCCGGGTAGCTGGACGGCCGACCAGGGGGAGAAGGATAGAGCATCCTATGGACTGCTCTCTTTCTCCGGGGGCAGGGTGGGGAAGTGTCCGGCACAAGACAGACCCCCGGTGGAGGCTGAGGGCCTAGCAGCTAGCAGTGCAAGCTTGCATCTAATGGAGGCGGGGTGGACGCTGGACGTCATTGCACGTCCCCACCTCCCAGAGGAGGAAAAAACAAGAAAAATGGAGGGGAGAACCTCCATCTACATGAAGCCCTCCCCAGGCTTCAATTAGCCACTACCGCAGCACTCCCAACCACATACTGTTCCTGCGGCACCGGAATTAGGGGAACTGGTGCACGGCCCCACCCTCTGAGGGGTAAGCCAGGGGTAACCAGGAGTTCACGGGTAATAGGCAGTTGGTGGAAGCTCCAGGGGCCATGACCAGAGCAGAGATTGACAGGGGAACTCCAGGGGAAAAAGAAGACAAACTACATAAAAAAAAAAAAAAAGAACAGTGTGGGCTCTGGAGAGATCTACATATGCCTTGCACCAGGATTCGGTATGTATGTGCTCTGGAGTGCTATACATTCGCCATGTAGTGGGATTCGGTATGTATGTGATCTGGAGAGATATACATACGCCTTGCACTGAGATTCAGTATGTATGTGGTCTGGAGAGATATACGTAGGCCTTGCTCTAGGATTATGGTATGAAAAGTTTGTGCTCTGGAGAGATATACATATGCCTTGCACTGGGATTCGCTATGTATGTGGTCTGGAGAAAAATACATATGCCTTGCACTGGGATTCGGTATGTATGTGCTTTGGAGAGATATACATGTGCCTTGCACTGGAATTTGAGTATGTATGTGGTCTTGAGAGATATACATATGCCTTGCATAGGGATTCTACATGTATGTGCTCTGGAGAGATATACATTTGCCCTGCATTGGGATTGGATATGCGTGTGCTCTAGAAAGATATAAATATGGCTGGTACTGGGATTCAGTTTGTATGTGCTCTGGAGAGATATACATATGCCTTGCAGTAGGATTCAGTATGTCTCTGGCCTGGAGAGATATACATATGCCTCGCACTGGGATGCGGTACAACAGTATGTGCTCTGGAGAGATAGACATATGCCTTGCACTGGGATACAGTATGTAGGTGGTCTGGAGAGATATGCATATGCTTAGGATTGGGACTCGGTAGGCATATCGTCTGGAAAGATATAGATAGGCCTTACACTGGCATTCGGTATGTATGTGCTCGGGAGAGATATACATACTGTATGCCTTGCACTGGGATTCAGTAGGTATGTGGTCTGGAGAGTAATACATATGCCATGCACAGGGATTCAGTATTATAGCTATGTGCTCTGGAGAGATACACATATGCCTTGCACTAGGATTTGGTATGAACACTTTGTGCTCGGGAGAGATATACATATGCCTTGCACTGGGATTCAATATGTATGTAGTCTGGACAGACATGCATCTGCCTTGCACTGGGATTCGGTATGTATGAGGTCAGGAGAGATATACATATACCTTGCACTGGGATTCGGTATGTATAAGGTCAGGAGATATATATATATACCTTGCACTGGGATTCGGTATGTATATGCTCTGGAGAGATATACGTGTGTCTTGCATTGGGATTTGGTATGTATATGCTCTGGAGAGATGTACATGTGCCTTGCATGGTGATTCGGTATGTATGAGGTCTGGAGAGATATGCATATACCTTGCATTGGGATTCGGTACGTATGTACTCTGGAGATATTTACATATGCCTTGCACTAGGATTCGGTATGTAGGTGTTCTGGAGAGATATACATATATCGTGCACTGGGATTTGGTATGTATTGGTTTGGAGAGATATACATATGCCTTACACTGGGATTCAGTAGGCATGTAGTCCGGAGAGATATACATATACCATGCACTGGGATTCGGTATGTATGTGGTCTGGAGAGATACACATATGCTTTGCACTGGGATTTGGTATGTATGTGCTCTGCAGAGATATACATATGCCTTGCACTGGGATTTGCTATGCATGTCATCTGGACAGATATGCATATACATTGCACTGGGATTTGGTATGTATGTGGTCTGGAGAGATATACATATCCCTTGCATTGGGATTTGGTATGTACTGTATGTGGTCTGGAGAGATATACATATCCCTTGCACAGAGATTCAGCATCTATGTGCTCTGGAGAGATACACGTATGCCTTCCACAGGGATTCAGTATGTATGTAGTCTGAAGAGATATACATATGCCTGGCACTGGGATTCGGTATGTATGCGCTCTGGCGAAACATACATATGCCATGCACTGGAATTTGGTATGTATGTGCTCTGGAGAGACATACATATGCCATGCACTAGGATTCAGTATGTATGTGGTCTGGAGAGATAAACACATACCTTGTGCTGGGATTCAGTATGTATGTAGTCTGAACAGATATACATATGCCAGGCACTGGGATTCAGTATGTATGTGCTCTGGTGAGATATACATATGCCATGCACTGAAATTCGGTATGTATGTGCTCTGGAGAGATGGACATATGCCATGCACTAGGATTTGGTATGTATGTCGTCTGGAGAGATATACATATACCTTGCACAGGGATTCAGTAAGTATGTGGTCTGAGGAGCTATGTGTATGCCTGGCACTAGGATTCGCTACGTATGTGCTCTGGAGAGATATGCATATGCCATGCACTAGGATTCAGTATGTGTGTGGTCTGGAGATATATACAAGCACCTTTCAAACAGATTCAGTATGCATGTGGTCTGAAGAGATATACAAATGCCTGGCACTGGGATTCGGTATGCAAGTGCTCTGGTGAGATATACATATGCCATGCACTGGAATTCGGTATGTATGTGCTCTGGAGAGATATACATATGCCATACACTAGGATTCGGTATGTATGTGGTCTGGAGAGATATACATATACCTTGCACTGGGATTCAGTATGTGAGTGGTCAGAAGAGATATACATATGCCTGGCACTGGGATTCGGTATCTATGTGCTCTGGCGAGATATACATATGCCATGCAGTGGAATTCGGTATGTATGTGCTCTGCAGAGACATACATATGCCATGCACTAGGATTCAGTATGTGTGTTGTTTGGAGAGACCTACATATCCCTTGCGCTAGGATTTGGTATGCATGTGGTCTGGAGAGAGAGAAATATATATATATACTTTGCACCTGGATTGGTATATATGTGGTCTGGAGAGATATACATATGCCTTGCACTGGGATTCAGTATGTATGTGGTCTGAAGAGTTATACATATGCCTGGTACTGAGATTCGGTATGTATGTGCTGTGGCGACATATATATGTGTCATGCACGGAATTCGGTATGTATGTGCTCTGGAGAGATATATATATATGCCATGCACTAGGATTCGGTATGTATGTGGTCTGGAGAGATCTACATATGCCTTGCAGTGGGATTTGGTATGCATGTAGTCTGGAGATATACAGATATGCCTTGCACAGCGATTCAGTATGTATGTGGTCGGGAGAGATATACATATGCCTTGCAGTGGGATTCATTATGTATGTGCTCTGGAGAGATATACATATGCCAAGCACTAGGATTCGGTATGTAGGTGGTCTGGAGAGATATACATATACCTTGCACTAGGATTCAGAATGTATGTGGTCTGAAGAGATATACATATGCCTGGCACTGGGATTCGGTATGTAGGTGGTCTGGCGAGATATACATATGCCATGCACTGGAATTCAGTATGTATGTACTCTGGAGAGATATACATATGCCATGCACTAGGATTCAGTATGTATGTGGTCTGGAGAGATATACATATGCCTTGCATGGGGATTCAGTATGTTTGTGGTCTGAAGAGATATACATATGCCTGGCACTGGGATTCGGTATGTAAGTGCTCTAGTGAGATATACATATGCCTTGCACAGGGATTCGGTATGTATGTTTGTCTGAAGAGATATACATATGCCTTGCATTGGAATTCAGTATTAACAGTATGTGCTCTGGAGAGATATACATATGCCTTGCACTGGGATTCTCTATGCATGTGTTCTGGACAGATATGCATATACATTGCATTAGGATTCGGTATGTACGTGGTCTGGAGAGATATACATATGCATTGTACAGGTACTTGGTATGTGCTGTATGTGGTCTGGAGAGATATACATATACCTTGCACTGGGATTCGGTATGTATGTGGTCTGGAGAGATATACAAACACCTTGCACAGGGATTCGGTATGTACTGTATGTGCTCTGGAGAAATATACATATGCCTTTCGGTGAAATGCATTTTCGCTGGGCGAAGTTGTATTTTGCACTGCGAAATGATGGGTTACACCCATAAGACATGGCTTCGCCTGGCGTAACCATATTAGGCTGGTGGAGAGAGATGCTGACCGCTCTCCTTCAGAGTTGGTTATTTTAGTTAGAGGGGTATGGGGGGGGCAAAGCTCCGCATATCGCAACTCCCCATCTGGATTTTGATATTCGATCTCCCGACCTCGGCATGCTGTAGATCAGGAGACTGAATTTTAGGATTACATAGGTAATCCAGTATTTATGCTCTGGAGAAGTATACATATGCCTTCCCCTGGGATTTGGTATGTATGTGGTCTGGAGAGATATAGATATGCCTTGCACTGAGATTCAGTTTGTATGTGGTGTGGAGAGATATACAAATGCCTTGCGCTGTGGGATTCGGTAAGTATGTGCTCTGGAGAGATATATATATGCCTTGCACTGGGATTCAGTATGTATGTGCTCTGGATAGATCTACATACGCCTTGCACTGCGATTTGGTATGTATGAGGTCTGGAGATATATAGACATGCCTTGCACAGGGATTCAGTATGCATGTGGTCTGGAGAGATATACATATACCTTGCACTGGGATTCAGTATTATGTGGTTTGAAGAGATATACATATACCTGGCACTGGGATTCGGTATGTAAGTGCTCTGGCGAGATATACATGTGCCATGCACTGGAATTCGGTATGTACAGTGCCTTCAGAAAGTATTCACCCCCCTTAGATTTTGTCACATTTTGTGATGTTGCAAACTCAAATTAAAATACACTTATATGGGATTTTTTTGTCACATATCTACACAAATTACTCTATAATGTCAAAGTGGAATGAAACTTCTGGAATTTTTTGTACATGTAATTTAAAATAAAAACCTGAAATGTCTTGATTTGATAAGTATTCATCCCCTTTGCTATGACACTCCAAATTGAGCTCAGGTGCATCCAATTTCTTGTAGATCACTCTAAAACTTGAATGGAGTCCACCTGTGGTCAGTTCAAATGATTGACATGATTTCAGAAGGAAATACACCTGTCTATATAAGGTCATACTGTTGACAGTGTATGTCAGAGCAGAAACTCTACCATGAAGACCAAGGAGCTGTCCGTGAGAACTCCATGATAGAATTGTGAGAGGCATAAATCTGGGGAGGGTATAAAACATTTCTAGGGTGTTGAAAGTTCCCAGGAGCATAGTCAAGTCCATCATTAGAAATGAAAAGATTATGGAACCACCAGACTCTTCCTAGAGCAGGCTGTCCTCCCAAACTGAGCAACCAGGCAAGAAGGACCTTGGTCAGGGAAGTGACCAAGAGCCCAATGACCACCCTGACAGAACTACAGAGTTCCATGACTGAGATGGGAGAACCTGTCCAGAGGACAACAATCTCTGTAGCACTTCACAGATGTAGCCTCTATGGGAGAGGGGCGAGACGGAAGCCACTCCTGAGAAAAGGTCACATAATAGTATGCCTGGAGTTTGCAAGAAGGCACGTGGCAGACTCTGAGACCATGTGGCAAAAGATTCTCTGGTCTGATGAAACAAAAATTGAACTCTTTGGCCTGAATGCAAAGCGCTATGCCTGACCCAAACTGAACACAGCTCAGCACCCGTGTAACACCATCCCTACCATGAAGCATGGTGGTGGCAGCATCATGTTATGGGGATGCTTTTCAGTGGCAGGGACTGGGGCACTTGTCAGGATAGAGGAACAATAAATGGAGCCAAATACAGGCACATCCTTGAGGAGAACCTGCATCAGTCTGCAAAAGACCTTGGACCGGAGCGAAGATTTACGTTCCAACAGGACAACGACCCTAAGCATACAGCCAAAGCAACACTGGAGTGGCTTCAGAACAAGACGGTGAATGTCCTTGAGTGGCCCAGCCAAAGCCCAGACTTGAATCCCATTGAGAATCTGTGGAAAGACTTAAAGATTGCGGTTCACCGGCGCTCCCATCCAACTTGGACAGAGCTTGAGCAAATCTGCAGGGAAGAATGGGCGAAAATCCCCAAATCCAGATGTACAAAGCTGATACAGACATACCCAAGAAGACTCAAAGCTGCAATTGCTGCCAAAGGCACTTCTACAAAGTATTGACTCAGGGGGGTGAATACTTAAGTAAACAAGATATTTCAGTTTTTAATGCTTCAAACATTTTTGTTACACAATAAAAATATTTTTGCCCCTTTAAATTGTTGAGTATGCTGTGTGAATCAAGGGGGAAAAAATCATTTCAATGCATTAAAAATTCTGGTAGTAACACAACAAAATGTGACAAAATCCAAGGGGGGGTGAATACTTTCTGAAGGCACTGTATGTGCTCTGGAGAGATATACATATGCCATGCACTAGGATTCAGTATGTATGTGATCTGGAGAGGTCTACATATGCCTGACACAGGGATTCAGTATCTGTGTGCTCTGGAGAGATATACATATGCCATGCACTAGGAGTCGGTATGTATGTGGTTAGGAGATATAAAGATATGCCCTGCACAGGGATTTGGTATGCATGTGGTCTGTAGAGATACACATATTCCTTGCACTGGGATTCGGTATGTAAGTGGTCTGGAGAGATACATATATATATGCCTAGCATTGGGATTCAGTATTATGTGCTCTTGAGAGATATACATATGCCTTGCATTGGGATTCGCTATGCATGTGATCTGGACAGATATACATATACCTTCCACTGGGATTCGGTATGTATGTGGTCTGGAGAGATATACAAACACCTTGCACTGGGATTCTCTATGTATGCACTCTGGAGAAATATACATATGCCTTTCACTGGAATTCAGTGTGCATGTGTTCTGGAGAGATACACATATGCCTTGCACTGGGATTCAGTATGTATGTGGTCTGAAGGGATATACATATGCCTTCCACTGGGATTCAGTATGTATGTGCTCTGGCGAGATATACATGTGCCATACACTGGAATTCGATATGTATGTGCTCTGGAGAGATATGCATATGCCATGCACTAGGATTCGGTATGTATGTGATCTGGAGAGGTCTACATATGCCTGGCACAGGGATTCAGCCTCTGTGTGCTCTGCGGAGATATACATATACCATGCACCAGGAGTCGGTATGTATGTGGTCAGAAGATATAAAGATATGCCCTGCACAGGGATTTGGCATGCATGTGGTCTGTAGAGGTACACATATGCTTTGCACTGGGATTCGGTATGTATGTGGTCTGGAGAGATATATATATAACTAGCATTCTGATTCAGTATTAACAGTATGTGCTCTCGAGAGATATACATACGCCTTGCACTGGGATTCAATATGTATGTGGTCTGGAGAGAACTACACATGCCTGGCACTGGGATTCAGTGCGTATGTGGTCTGGAGAGATATACATATACCATGCACTAGGATTCGGTATATATGTGGTCTGGAGTGATATACATATACCTTGCACTGGGATTGAGTATGTATGTGGCCTGAAGAGATATACGAACGCCTGCCTTGCACTGGAATTCGGCATGTATGTGCTCTGGAGAGATATACATTTGCCTTGCACTGGGACTTGGTATGTGTATGCTCTGGAGAGATATACATATGCCATGCACTGGAATTCGGCATGTATGTGCTCTGGAGAGATATACATATGCTTTGCACCGGGATTTGGTATGAATATGCTGTGGACAGATACATATGCCTTGCACTGGGATTTGGTAAGTATGTGCTCTGGA
Source organism: Neoceratodus forsteri (assembly GCA_016271365.2). Lineage (NCBI taxonomy): Eukaryota > Metazoa > Chordata > Ceratodontiformes > Ceratodontidae > Neoceratodus > Neoceratodus forsteri. Next base: position 1,818,774,477 of record CM057449.1, on the reverse strand, counting down.
AAGCTACACATATGCCTTGCACTGGAATTTGGTCTTTATGTGTTCTGGAGAGATATACATATGCCTTGCACTGGGATTGGGTATATGTGTGCTCTCAAGAGATATACATATGCCTTGTACTGGGATTTGGTTTGTATGCGCTCTGGAGAAATATACATGTGTCTTGCACTAGGATTCGCTATATATGTGGACAGGACAGATATGCATTTATATTGCACTGGGATTCGTTATGTATGTGTCCTGGAGAGTTATACATATGCACTGCACTGGAATTCAGTATTTGTGTGCTCTATAGATGTATATAGATATATATCAATTTATATATATATATATCTATAGATGCCTTGCACTTGGATTCGGTATATAGGTACCCTTACTGGATACTGAAGCTGAGGTTCCCGACATGTAAGAACCTGGCATCGGTATCCTGAAATTAGGGATACCTGACATTTCAGCCTGATGGTGAAATGCAATTTCGCTGGACGAAGTTGTATTTTGCACTGTGAAATGATGGGTTACACCCATAAGACATGGCTTCGCCTGGCGTAACCATATTAGGATGGTGGAAAGAGATGCTGACCGACTTGCCCCATGGTGTGGAGCACTAATGCTGCTGCAACTTGTCCAGCAGGCTGTCTGGGATGATGTTCTATGCCCACAGTGGGAACCTTTTTTTAGAAAATGTTGGCACTCCACCGAGGCTAACAAGCAACTCTGAGGTCCGCTCTCCTTCAGAGTTGGTTATTTTAGTTAGAGGGAGGGGGGGGTAAGCTCCGATATCGCAACTCCCCATTTGGATTTTGACATTCGGTCTCCTGACCTCAGCATACTGTAGGTCAGGAGACTGAATTTCAGGATTACATAGGTAATCCAGTATTTATGCTCTGGAGAGATATACATATGCCTTCCCCTGGGATTTGGTATGTATATGGTCTGGAGAGATATAGATATGCCTTGCACTGAGATTCAGTTTGTATGTGGCGTGGAGAGATATACATATGCCTTGCATTGGGATTCAGTATGTATGTGCTCTGGAGAGATCTACATACGCCTTGCACTGGGATTTGGTATGTATGAGGTCTGGAGATATATAGACATGCCTTGCACAGGGATTCAGAATGCATGTGGTCTGGAGAGATATACATATACCTTGCACTGGGATTCAGTATGTATGTGGTCTGAAGAGATATACATGTACCTGGCACTGGGATTCGGTATGTATGTGCTCTGGCGAGATATACATGTGCCATGCACTGGAATTCGGTATGTGCTCTGGAGAGATACGCATATGCCATGCACTAGGATTCGGTATGTATGTGATCTGGAGAGGTCTACATATGCCTGGCACAGGGATTCAGTATCTGTGTACTCTGGAGAGATATACATATGTCATGCACCAGGAGTCGGTATGTACGTGGTCAGGAGATATAAAGATATGCCCTGCACAGGGATTTGGCATGCATGTGGTTTGCAGAGATACACATATGCCTTGCACTGGGATTCGGTATGTATGTGGTCTGGAGAGATATATATATGCCTAGCATTGGGATTCAGTATTAACAGTATGTGCTCTCGAGAGATATACATATGCCTTGCACTGGGATTCGCTATGCATGTGATCTGGACAGATATTCATATATGTTGTACTGGGATTCGGTAAGTATGTGGTCTGGAGAGATACACATTTGCCTTGTATAGGGATTTGGTATGTGCTGCATGTGGTCTGGACAGATATACATATACCTTGCACTGGGATTCGGTATGTATGTGGTCTGGAGAGATATACAAACACCTTGCACTGGGATTCTCTATGTATGCGCTCTGGAGAAATATACATATTCCTTTCACTGGAATTCAGTGTGCATGTGGTCTGGAGAGATACACATATGCCTTGCACTGGGATTCAGTATGTATGTGGTCTGAAGGGATATACATATGCCTTCCACTAGGATTCGGTATGGATGTGCTCTGGAGAGATATACATATGTGTTGCCCTGGGATTCGTAATGTATGTGTTCTTGAGAGATATACATATACCTTGCACTGGAATTCCATCTTTTTGTGCTCTGGAGAGGTATACATAAGCCTTTCACTTGGATTCGGTATGTGTGTGCTGTGGAGAGATATACATATGCCTTGCACTGGGACTTGGCATGTGTGTGCTCTGGAGAGAAATACATATGCTTTGTACTGGGATTTGGTTTGTATATGCTCTGGAAAGACATACATATGTCTTGTACTGGAATTTGGTATGTATGTACTCTGGAGAGATATACATATGCCTTGGACTGGGATTCGGTATGTAGGTACTCTGGAGGTATATACATATGCCTTGCACTGGGATTCAGTATGTATGTGCTATGGAGGGATATACATACACCTTGCACTGTGATTTAGTATGTATGTGGTCTGGAGAGATATACATATGCCTTGCACTGGGATTCAATACTATATCTATGTGCTCTGGAGAGATACTCATATGCCTTGTACTGGGATTCAGTATGTATGTGGTCTGGAGAGATACACCTGTGCCTTGCACTAGGATTTGGTATGAACAGTTTGTGCTCTGGAGAGATATACATTTGCCTTGCACTGGGATTCACTATGTATGTGCTCTGGACAAAGATATGCATATGCCTTGCACTGGGATTCAATATGTATGTGGTCTGGAGAGAACTACACATGCCTGGCACTGGGATTCAGTGCGTATGTGGTCTGGAGAGATATACATATACCATGCACTAGGATTCGGTATATATGTGGTCTGGAGTGATATATATACCTTGCACTGGGATTGAGTATGTATGTGGCCTGAAGAGATATACGAACGCCTGCCTTACACTGGAATTCGGCATGTATGTGCTCTGGAGAGATATACATTTGCCTTGCACTGGGACTTGGTATGTGTATGCTCTGGAAAGATATACATATGCCATGCACTGGGATTCGGTATGTATGTGCTCTGGAGAGATATACATATGCTTTGCACTGGGATTCGGTATGAATATGCTGTGGACAGATACATATGCCTTGCACTGGGATTTGCTAAGTATGTGCTCTGGAAAGCTATGCATATGCCTTGCACTGGAATTTGGTCTTTATGTGTTCTGGAGAGATATACAAGATATATATATGCCTTGCACTGGGATATAGTATGTGTGTGCTCTGGAGAGATATATTCACATGCCCTGCACTTGGATTCAGTATATGTGTGCGCTCGAGAGATATACATATGTCTTGTTCTGGGATTCGTTTTGTATGCGCTCTGTAGAGATACAGATATGTCTTGCACTGGGATTCGCTAAATATGTGGACTGGACAGATATGCATATATATTGCACTGGGATTCGGTATGTATGTGTTTGGAGAGATATACATATCGCTTGAGCTGGGATTTGGTTTGTCTGTGTTCTGGAGAATTATACATATGCCCTGCACGGCATTCAGTATTTGTGTGCTCTGGAGATGTGTATATATATATAGTATATATATCTATATATAAGATATATATACACACATATATAGCCTTGCACTGGGATTTGGTATGTAGGTACCATTACCGGATACTGAAGCTGAGGGCCCGACATGTAAGAGCCCGGCATCGATATCCCTAAATTAGGGATACCCGACATTTCAGCCTGACGGTGAAATGTAATTTCGCTGGGCGAAATTGTATTTTGCCCCGTGAAATGCTGGGTTACACCCATGAGACATGGTTTCGCCTGGCATAACCATATTAGGACGGTGGAGAGAGGTGCTGAAAAACTTGCCCCATGGTGTGGAGCACTAATCCTCCTGCAGCTTGTCCAGCAGGCTGTCTGGGATGATGTTCTATTCCCACAGTGGGAACCTTTTTTTAAAAAATGTTGGCACTCCACCGAGGCTAATAAGCAACTCCGAGGTCTGCTCTCCTTCAGAGTTGGTTATTTTAGTTAGAGGGGTTCGGGGGCAAAGCCCCGCATATCGTAACTTCCCATTGGGATTTTGATATTCGGTCTCCCAGCATTGGCATAGTGTTGGTCAGGAGACTGAATTTCGGGATTATATAGGTAATTTGGTATGTATGTGCTCTGGAGAGATATACATATGCCATGCACTAGGGTTCGGTATCTTTGTGGTCTGGAGAGATATACATATACCTTGTACTGGGATTCAGTATGTATGTGGTCTAAATAGATATACATATGCATGGCACTAGGGTTTGGTATGTATGTGCTCTGGCGAGATATACATATACCATGCACTGGAATTCGGTATGTGTGTGCTCTGGAGAGATATACATATGCCATGCACTAGGATTCGGTATGTAGTGGGGAGAGAACAACATATGCTTTGCACTAGGATTTGATATGTATGTGGTCTGTAGAGATATACATATACCTTGCACTGGGATTCAGTAGGTATGTGGTCTGAAGAGATATACATATGCGTGGCACTGGGATTCGGTATGTGCTCTGGCGAGATCTACATATACCATGCATTGGATTTCGGTATGTGTGTGCTCTGGAGAGATATACATATGCCATGCACTAGGATTTGTAATGTATGTGTCTGGAGATATATAGATATGCCTTGCACAGGGATTCGGTATGCATGTGGTCTGGAGAGATACACATATGCCTTGCACTAGGATTCGGTATGTATGTGCTCTGGAGAGATATACATATGCCATATAATGGAATTCACCATTTATGTGCTCTGAAGAGATATACATATGCCTTGCACTGGGATTCAGTATGTATGTGGTATAAAGAGATATACATATGCCTGGCACTGGGATTCGGTATGTATGTGCCATGGCGACATAAATATGTGCCATGCACTGGTATTCGGTATGTATGTGCTCGAGATATATATATATATATATATATATATATATATATATGCCATGCACTAGGATTAGGTATGTATGTGGTCTGGAGAGATCCACATATGCCTTGCAGTGGGATTTGGTATGCATGTGGTCTGGAGATATACAGATATGCCTTGCACAGGGATTCAGTATGTATGTGCTCTGGAGAGATATACATATGCCATGCACTAGCATTCAGTATGTATGTGGTCTGGAGAGATATACATATACTTTGCACTAGGATTCAGAATGTATGTGGTCTGAAGAGATATTCATATGACTGGCACTGGGATTCAGTATGTAGGTGGTCTGGCAAGATATACATATGCCATGCACTGGAATTCGGTATGTATGTGCTCTTGACAGATATACATATACCATGCACTAGAATTCGGTATGTATGTGGTCTTGACAGATATACATATGCCTTGCACTGGGATTCAGTATGTATGTGGTCTGAAGTGATATACATATGCCTGGCACTTGGATTCGATATGTATGTGCTCTAGTGTGATATACATATGCCATGCACTGGAATTCAGTATGTATGTGCTCTGGAGAGATATACATGTGCCATGCACTGAGATTCGGTATGCATGTGGTCTGTAGAGATACACATATGCTTTGCAGAGGGATTCAGTATGTATGTGGTCTGGAGAGATATACACATGCCTTGCATTGGGATTCAGTATTAACAGTATGTGCTCTGGAGAGATATACATATTCCATGCACTGGGATTCGCTATGCATGTGTTCTGGACAGATATGCATATACATTGCACTGGGATTCGGTATGCGTGTGGTCTGGAGAGATACACATATGTGTTGTACAGGTACTTGGTATGTGCTGTATGTGGTCTGGAGAGATATACATATACCTTGCGCTGGGATTTGGTATGTATGTGGTCTGGAGAGATATACAAACACCTTGCACAGGGATTCGGTAAGTATGTGCTCTGGAGAAATATACATATGCCTTTCACTGGGATGCAGCACGTATGTAGTCTGGAGAGATATACATATGCCTTGCAGTAGGATTCAGTATGTATGTGATCTGAAGAAATATACATATGCATAACATTGGATGAGTTCGGTATGTATGTGCTTCGGCGAGATATACATATGCCATGCACTGGAATTCAGTATGCATGTGCTGTGGAGATATATAGATATGCTTTGCACTGGGATTCCATATGTATGTGCTCTGGAGAGATATACATATCCCTTGCACTGGGATTCGGCATGTATGTGCTCTGGAGAAATATACATATGCCTTGCACTGGAATTCGGTCTTTTTGTGCTCTGGAGAGGTATACATATGCCTTGCACTTGGATTCGGTATGTGTGTGCTCTGGAGAGATATACATATGCCTTGCACTGGGATTCAGTTTGTATATGCTCTGGAGAGATATACATATGCCTTGCACTGGAATTTGGTATGTATGTATTCTGGAGAGATATACATATGCCTTGCACTGGGATTCGGTATGTAGGTACTCTGGAGGTATATACGTATACCTTGAACTGGGATTCAGTATGTATGTGCTCCGGAGAGATATACATATGCCTGGCACTGGGATTTGGTAGAACAGTATGTGCTCTGGAGAAATTGACATATGCCTTGCTCTGCGATTTAGTATGTATGTGTTCTGGAAAAATAGACATATGCCTTGCACTGGGATTTGGTATGTATGTGGTCTAAGGAGATATACATATGGCTTGGACTGGGATTCGATATGTATGTGGTCTGGAGAGATACACATATGCCTTGCACTGGGATTCAGCACTATATCTATGTGCTTTGGAGAGATACTCATATGCCTTGCACCTGGATTCAGTATGTATGTGGTCTGAAGAGATATACATATGCCTTGCACTGGGATTCACTATGTATGTTCTCTGGACAGAGATATGCATATGCCGTGCACTGGGATTCGGTATGTATGTGGTCTGGAGAGAAGTACACATGCCTGGCACAGGGATTCGGTATGTATGTGGTCTGGAGAGAAATACACATGCCTGACACAGGGATTCAGTATGTATGTGGTCTGAAGAGATATACATATGCCTTGCACTGGAATTGAGTATGTATGTGGCCTGAATAGATATACATATGCTTTGCACTGGAATTCAGCATGTATGTGCTCTGGACAGATAAACATATGCCATGCACTGTGATTTGGTGTGTATGTGCTCTGGAGAGACATACATATGCTTTGCACTGGGATTCGGTATGTATATTCTATGGAGACATATACATACTGTATGCCTTGCACTGGGATTTGGTGTGTATGTGCTCTGGAGAGCTATACATATGTCTTGCACTTTGAAATTGGTCTTTATGTGCTCTGGAGACAAATACATATGCCTTGCACTGGGATTCGGTATATATTTGCTTTGGAGAGATATACATATGCCTTGCACTAGGATTTGGTTTGTGTGTGCTCAGGAGAGATATACAAATGCCCTGCACTGGGATTCAGTATATGTGTGCTTTCAAGAGATGTACATATGGCTTGTACTGGGATTCGGTTTGTATGCGCTATGGAAAGATATACATATGTCTTGCACTGAGATTCGTTATATATGTGGACTGGACAGATGTGCATTTATATTGCACTGGGATTCGTTATGTATGTGGTCTGGAGAGATATACATATCCCTTGCACTGGTATTCGGTATGTATGTGTACTGAAGAGTTATATATAGACGCTGCATTGGAATTCAGTATTTGTGTGCTCTAGAGATATGTGTGTGTGTGTATATATATATATCTATCTATCTATAGATGCCTTGTACTTGGATTCAGTATATAGGTACCCTTACCGGATACGGAAGCTGAAGATCCTGACATGTAAGAGCCTAGCATTGGTATCCCGAAATTAGGGATACCCAACATTTCAGCCTGATGGTGAAATGTAATTTCGCTGGGCGAAATTGTATTTCATCCAATGAAATGCTGGTTTACACCCATGAGACATGGTTTCACCTGGCGTAACCATATTAGGATGATGGAAAGAGGTGCTGACCGACTTGCCCCATGGTGTGGAGCACTAATGCTGCTGCAGCTTGTCCAGCAGGCTGTCTGGGATGATGTTCTATTCCTACAGTGGGAACCTTTTTTTAGAAAATGTTGGCACTCCACTGAGGCTAACAAGCAACTCCGAGGTCTGCTCTCCTTCAGAGTTGGTTATTTTAGTTAGAGGGGTACGGGGGGGGCAAAGCTCCGCATATCGCAACTCCCCATCCGGATTCTGATATTCGGTCTCCCGACCTCGGCATAGTGTAGGTCAGGAGGCTGAATTTCAGGATTACATAAGTAATCCAGTATGTATGTGCTCTGGAGAGATATACATATGCCTTGCACTAGGATTCAGTATAAATGTGGTTTGATGGGATAAACACATGCCTTCTACTGGGATTTGGTATGTATGTGCTCTGGCGAGATATACATATGCCTTGCACTGGAATTCCGTCTTTTTGTGCTCTGGAGAGATATACATATGCTTTGCACTGGGATTCTGTATGTATGTGGTCTGGAGAGATATACATATGCCTTGCACTTGGATTTGGTATGTGTGTGCTCTGGAGAGATATACATATGCCTTGCACTGGGATTCAGAATGTATGTGTTCTGGAGAGAAATACATATGCCCTGCACTGGGACTCGGCATGTGTGTGCTCTGGAGAGATATACATATGCTTTGTACTGGGATTCGGTTTGTATATGCTCTGGAGAGACATACATATGCCTTGCACTGGAATTTGGTATGTACGTACTCTGGAGAGATATACATATGGCTTACACTGGGATTCTATATGTAGGTACTCTGGAGGTATAGACGTATGCCTTGCACTGGGATTCTGTATGTATGTCCTCTGTAGAGATATACATATGCCTGGCACTGGGATTTGGTAGTATGTGCTCTGCAGAAACAGACATATGCCTTGCTCTGGGATTCGGTATGTATGTGTTCAAGAGAAATAGACATATCCCTTGCACTGAGATTTGGTATGTATTTTGTCAAGGGAGACATACATATGCCTTGGACTGGGATTCGGTATGTAGGTACTCTAAAGGTATATACATATGCCTTGCACTGGGATTCAGTATGTATGTGCTCTGGAGGGATTTACATACATCTTGCACTGTGATTTAGTATGTATGTGGTCTGGAGAGATATACACATGCCTTGCACTGGGATTCAATACTATATCTATGTGCTCTGGAGAGATACTCATATGCCTTGTACTGAGATTCACTATGTATGTGGTCTGGAGAGATGTACATATGCCATGTACTAGGTTCGGCATCTTTGTGGTATGGAGAGATATATATGTACCTTGTACTGGGATTTAGTATGTATGTGGTCTAAAGAGGTATACATATGCATGGCACTAGGGTTTGGTATATATGTGCTCCGACGAGATATACATATGCCATGCACTGGAACTCGGTATGTGTGAGCTCTGGAGAGATATACATATGCCATGCACTAGGATTCGGTATGTATGTAGTCTGGAGAGATCTCCATATGCTTTGCACTAGGATTTGATATGTATGTGGTCTGGAGATATATAGATATACCTTGCACTGGGATTCTGTAGGTATGTGGTCTGAAGAGATATACATATGCGTGGCACTGGGATTCGGTATGTATATACTCTTGAGAGATATACATATGCCATGCACTAGGATTTGGTATGTATGTTGTCTGGAGATAAATAGATATGCCTTGCACAGGGATTCAGTATGCATGTGGTCTGGAGAGATACACATATGCCTTGCACTGGGATTCGGTATGAATGTGCTGTGGAGAGATATACATATGCCATGCACTAGGATTCAGTATGTATATGGTCTGGAGAGAAATACATATGCCTTGCACTGGGATTCAGTATGTATGTGGTCTGAAGAGTTATACATATGCCTGGCACTGGGATTCGGTATGTATGTGCTGTGGCGACATAAATATATGCCATGCACTGGTATTCGGTATGTATGTGCTCTGGAGATATATATATATGCCATGCACTAGGATTCGGTATGTATTTGGTCTGGAGAGATCCACATATGCCTTGCAGTGGGATTTGGTATGCATGTGGTCTGGAGATATATAGATGTGCCCTGCACAGGGATTCAGTATGTATGTGGTCTAGAGAGATATACATATGCCTTGCAGTGGGATTCAGTATGTATGTGCTCTGGAGAGATATACATATGCCATGCACTAGCATTCGGTGTGTATGTGGTCTGGAGAGATATACATATACCTTGCACTCAGATTTAGAATGTATGAGGTCTGAAAAGATATTCATATGACTGGCACTGGGATTCGGTATGTAGGTGGTCTGGCGAGATATACATATGCCATGCACTGGAATTTGGTATGTATGTGCTCTTGAGAGATATACATATGCCATGCACTAGGATTTGGTATGTATGTGGTCTTGAGAGATATACATATGCCTTGCACTGGGATTCAGTATGTATGTGGTCTGAAGAGATATACATATGCCTGGCACTTGGATTCGATATGTATGTGCTCTAGTGAGATATACATATGCCATGCACTGGAATTCGGTATGTATGTGCTCTGGAGAGATCTACGTATGCCTTGCACTTGGATTTGGTATGTGTGTGTGTGCTCTGGAGAGATATAAATATGCCTTGCACAGGGATTCAGAATGTATGTGTTCTGGAGAGAAATACATATGCCCTGCACTGGGACTCGGCATGTGTGTGCTCTGGAGAGATATACATATGCTTTGTACTGGGATTTGGTTTGTATATGCTCTGGAGAGACATACATATGCCTTGCACTGGAATTGGTATGTATGTACTCTGGAGAGATATACATATGCCTTGCACTGGGATTTGGTAGAACAGTATGTGCGCTGCAGAAACAAACGTATACCTTGCTCTGGGATTCTATCTGTATGTGTACTAGAGAAATAGACATATGCCTTGCACTGGGATTTGGTATGTATGTGGTCAAGGGAGATATACATATGCCTTGGACTGGGGTTCTGTATATAGGTACTCTGGAGGTATATACATATGCCTTGCACTGGGATTCGGTATGTAGGTGCTCTGGAGGGATATACATACGCCTTGCACTGTGATTTAGTATGTATGTGGTCTGGAGAGATACACATATGCCTTGCACTGGGATTCAATAGTATACCTATGTGCTCTGGAGAGATACTCATATGCCTTGTACTGGGATTCAGTATGTATGCGGTCTGGAGAGATATACATATGCCTTGCACTAGGATTTGGTATGAACAGTTTGTGCTCTGGATAGATATACATATGCCTTACACTGAGATTCACTATGTATGTGCTCTGGACAAAGATATGCATACGCCTTACACTGGGATTCGGTATGTACTGTACGTGGTCTGGAGAGAAATACACATACCTGCCACTGGAATTCAGTACATTTGTGGTCTGGAGAGATATACATATACCTTGCACTAGGATTCGGTATATATGTGGTTTGGAGCGATACACATATGTCTTCCACTGGGATTCGGTATGTATGTGCTCTTGTGAGATATACATATGCCATGCACTGGAATTCAGTATGGATGTGCTTTGGAGAGCTATACATATGCTTTGCATTGGGATTCTGTATGTATGTGCTCTGGAGAGATATACATATGCCTTGCACTGGGATTCGGCATGTATGTGGTCTGGAGAGATATACATATGACTTGCACTGAATTCAGTCTTTTTGTGCTCTGGAGAGATATACATATGCCATGCACTAGGATTTGGTATGAACAGTTTGTGCTCTGGAGAGATACACATATGCCTTGCACTTGGATTTGGTATGTGTGTGCTCTGGAGAGATATACATGTGCCTTGCACTGGGATTCAGAATGTATGTGTTCTGGAGAGAAATACATATGCCCTGCACTGGGACTCGGCATGTGTGTGCTCTGGAGAGATATAGATATGCTTTGTACTGGGATTCGTTTTGTATATGCTCTGGAGAGACATACATATGCCTTGCACTAGAATTTGGTATGTATGTACTGTGGAGAGATATACATATGCCTTGCACTGGGATTCGATATGTAGGTACTCTGGAGGTATATATGTATGCCTTGCACTGGGATTTTGTATGTATGTGCTCTGTAGAGATATACATATGCCTGACACTGGGATTTAGTAGAACAGTATGTGCTCTGCAGAAACAGACATATGCCTTCCACTGGGATTTGGTATGTATGTGTTCTGGAGAAATAGACATATGCCTTGCACTGGGATTTGGTATTTATGTGGTCTGGAGAAATAGACATATCCCTTGCACTGGGATTTGGTATGTATGTGGTCTAGGGAGATATACATATGCTTGGACTGGAATTCCGTATGTAGGTGCTCTGGAGATATATACGTGTGCCTTGCACTGGGATTATGTATGTATGTGCTCTGGAAGGATATACATACACCTTGTACTGTGATTCAGTATGTATGTGGTCTTGAGAGATATACATATGCCTTGCATTGGGATTCAATACTATATCTATGTGCTCTGGAGAGATACTCATATGCCTTGTACTGGGATTCAGTATGTATGTGGTCTGGAGAGATATACGTATGCCTTGCACTAGGATTTGGTATGAACAGTTTGTGCTCTGGAGAGATATACATATGCCTTGCACTGGGATTTACTATGTATGTGCTCTGGAGAAAGATATGCATACGTCTTGCACTGGGATTCGGTATGTATGTGGTCTGGAGAGAAATGCACATGCCTGGCACTGGGATTCAGTACGTGTGTGCGGGGTCTGGAGAGATATACAAATATCTTGTACTAGGATTCGGTATATATGTGGTCTGAAGTGATATACGTATGCCTTGCACTGGGATTGAGTATGTATGTGGCCTGAAGAGATATATGTACACCTGCCTTGCACTGGAATTCAGTATGTATGTGCTCTGGAGAGATATACATATGCCTTGCACTGGGATTTGGTATGTGTATGCTCTGGAGAGATATACATATGCCATGCACTGGGATTCAGTATGTATGTGCTGTGGAGAGATATAGATATGCCTTGCACTGTGATTTGGTATGTGTATGCTCTGGAGAGATATACATGTGCCATGTACTGGGATTCAGTATGTATGTGCTCTGGAGAGATATACAGATGCTTTGCACTGGGATTCGGTATGAATATGCTGTGGAGAGATATACATATGTTTTGCACTGAGAGTTGGTATGTGTGTGCTCTGGAGAGATATATTCACATGCCCTGCACTGGGATTCGGTATATGTGTGCTCTCGAGAGATATACATATGCCTTGTTCTGGGATTCGGTTTGTATGCGCTCTGTAGAGATATAGATATGTCTTGCACTGGGATTCGCTAAATATGTGGACTGGACAGATATGCATATATATTGCACTGGGATTCGGTATGTATGTGTTTTGGAGAGATATACATATCGCTTGGCTGAGATTTGGTTTGTCTGTGTTCTGGAGAATTATACATATGCCCTGCACCGGCATTCAGTATTTGTGTGCTCTGGAGATGTGTATATATATATATATAGTATATATATCTATATATATAGATATATATACACACATATATAGCCATGCACTGGGATTTGGTATGTAGGTACCATTACCGGATACTGAAGCTGAGGGCCCGACATGTAAGAGCCCGGCATCGATATCCCTAAATTAGGGATACCGACATTTCAACCTGACGGTGAAATGTAATTTCCGCTAAGGAAATTGTATTTTGCCCCAGAAATGCTGGCTACACCATGAGACATGGTTTCACTTGGCATAACCATATTAGGATGGTGGAGAGAGGTGCTGACCAACTTGCCCCATGGTGTGGAGCACTAATCCTCCTGCAGCTTGTCCAGCAGGCTGTCTGGGATGATGTTCTATTCCCACAGTGGGAACCTTTTTTTAAAAAATGTTGGCACTCCACCGAGGCTAACAAGCAACTCCAAGGTCCGCTCTTCTTCAGAGTTGGTTATTTTAGTCAGAGGGGTTCGGGGGCAAAGCCCCGTATATTGTAACTCCCTATCGGGATTTTGATATTCAGTCTCCAAACATCGGCATAGTGTTGGTCAGGAGACTGAATTTCAGTATTACATAGGTAATCCAGTATGTATGTGCCCTGGAGAGATATACATATGCCTTGCACTGGGATTTTTTATGTATGTGGTCTGGAGAGATATAGATATGCCTTTTCTGGGATTCAGTTTATATGTGGTGTGGAGAGACATACATATGCCTTGCACTGTGGGATTCAGTAAGTATGTGCTCTGGAGTGATATACATATGCCTTGCACTTGGATTCAGTATGTATGTGCTCTGAAGAGATATACATATGCCTTGCACTTGGATTCAGTATGTATGTGCTCTGGAGAGATATAAATATGCCTTGCACTGGGATTGTGTGTATATGTGCTCTGGACAGATATACATATGCCTTGCACTTGGATTCGGTATGTGTGTGCTCTGGAGTGATATACATATGCCTTGCACTTTGAGTCAGTATGTATGTGCTCTGGAGAGATACACATATGCCTTGCACTGGGATTCAGTAGATTCAATATGTATGTGGTCTGGAGAGATATAAATATGCTTTGCACTGGGATTTAGTATGTATGTGCTCTGGAGAGATATACATATGCCTTGCACTGGGATTCGGTATGTATGTGCTCTGGAGCAATATACATATGCCTTGCATGGGGATTCGGTATGTATGTGCTGTGGAGAGATATACATATGCCTTGCACTGGGATTTGGTATGTATGTGGGCTGTAGAGATATACATATGCCTTGCACTAGGATTCGGTATGTATGTGCTCTGGAGAGATATACATATGCCTTGCACTGGGATTCGGTATGTATGTGCTCTGGAGATATACATATGCCTTGCACTGGATTGGTATGTATGTGCTCTGGAGAGATATATACATATGCCTGCACTGGATTAGGTATGTATGTGTTCTGGAGAAATAGACATATGCCTTGCACTGGGATTTGGTATGTATGTGGTCTAGGGAGATATACATATGCCTTGGACTGGGATTCGGTATGTAGGTACTCTGGAGATATATACGTATGCCTTGCACTGGGATTCGGTATGTATGTGCTCTGGAGAGATATACATATGCCTTGCACTAGGGTTCTGTATGTATGTGCTCTGGAGAGATATACATATGCCTTGCACTGGGATTTGATATGTGTATGCTCTGGAGAGATATATATATATATATATATATATATATGCCATGCATTGGGATTCAGTATGTATGTGCTCTGGAGGGATATACATATGCTTTGCACTGGGATTCAGTATGAATATGCTGTGGACAGATATACATATGCCTTGCACTGGGATTCGGTATGTATTTGCTCTGGAGAGCTATACATATGCCTTGCACTGGAATTTGGTCTTTAGGTGCTCTGGAGAGATATACATATGCCTTGCACTGGGATTCGGTATGTATGTGCTCTGGAGAGATATACATATGCCTTTGATGGGGATTTGGTATGTATGTGCTCTGGAGAGCTATACATATGCCTTGCACTGGAATTTGGTCTTTATGTGCTCTGGATAGATATACATATGCCTTGCACTGGGATTCGGTATGTATGTGCTCTGGACAGATATACATATGCTATGCACTGGGATTTGGTATGCATGTGCTCTGGAGAGATATACATATGCCTTGCACTGGGATTGTGTGTATATGTGCTCTGGAGAGATATACAAATGCCTTGCACTGGGATTCGGTATGTATGTGCTCTGAAGAGATATACATATGCCTTGCACTGGGATTGTGTGTAAATGTGCTCTAGAGAGATATACATATGCCTTGCACTTGGATTCGGTATGTGTGTGCTCTGGAGAGATATACATATGCCTTGCACTGGGATTTGGTATGTATGTGGTCTGTAGAGATATACATATGCCTTGCAGTGGGGTTCGGTATGTACAGTATGTGCTTTGGAGAGATATATACATAAAAAAAGCAATCTGGGCAAAAATGTAATTGTGGGAGTCAGAGAGCAACACCGGTACTATAAATAAATGGTTTCAGGAGGAGTTTAGTTCACGGAGATTACAGCGGAAACTGTTTATTAGAGCTGGCTGTATAGCCTAGAGGTTAGACTGGCAGGCTATGAAGAAATTTGGTGCATGTAGCTCACCTGAGTTTAATTCCCACAACCTGCACTTGCGTACTTTGTGACCTGGAGCAAGTCATTTAACCTTCCCGTTCTCCCAGGACAAACCTGGAAATAACCTTTGGTTCAGTGTGCCTTTCCTGTACCAAAACAAATTGTAAAATAAATAAAAGTGTAAATAAAGTACCAAGGTGTGTGTGGGAGGAACACAAGGCACTAGTAACCACTAGATACCAGATGCACCAGGGTCTGTTACGGATACTGTACAATAGTATAAATGTTTTTTACAGAGCTCATATTATTGCACACAGGTGAAAAGCACAGACACAGGAACTTGGCTGTACATGTGTAAGGGGAGGGGTGGAATCCCCTGTGGTATTTAATGGAAGAGTTAGACCCAGGAGAAGGCATTTCTATACACGTTTGCAAGGTGATGGAAATTGCCCCTGGTATTTAAAAAGCCAGTGAAGCCAAAACAGGCAAACAGTAAAATAATACAAATTTTAAGTAGTAGTCAGTAGTAACTTTTTAGTTCTGAAATATTTCTGCTTTCTCCTTTTGCTCATCAAAACGTCTTCTATGTGATAATATTGTGCTGGATGTATGTGTGACAGGGCGAGTCCCTGCCACTGATGTGTGGACCCATCTTTTTCTTTTCTATTTGGTTGCAACCTCTATCTTTTGTTCTGCTACAGCTATCCCTTTCTTCTTTTCGGTGTGGAGGCAGGCCACCTCCATGCTAACTCCCCCCCCCCCCCGCTTGTACCTTCTTCCTTAAATATTTCCCTTCCTTCTTAGGGGTCCGTATATTATAGGAAATTCAAAACCTGTTATAGCAGTATGAGACACGAACGTGTAGGTGTCTAATATATGTAAAGAATATGTAGCACTGATAAACATGTTAAGGCAGCATGAACTGCTTATAGATATAATTCTTTAAAAGTCTGCAAGCAGCATTCCCTTTCCCCTTTTATTTCTGTATCCTGTGCTGCTTCGCTAGAGTAATGGAACAAATAACTAATGTTAGGCTTATGTTACAAAGAATTGCCTTACTGTAGACAGAATAGTGCCTTCATATCCAAGAGTTCATTAATCCTGTTTTAAAGTAGCTTCTTGAAAGCTTTATTCGTTTATTTTTCTCATCTCCTTCCTATACTTGTAAAGGGAGAAAGGAGAGAGAGATGGAGTCCTGTACCTGTAAAAGGTAGAAATTGGTCCTTCAGACTCTGTGCATGGAATCCTATTTCAGTGCTGCGATTGTGCGACTGTTCACATGATCAAGAAGCCTTTGCGATCGTGCGCGTTATCTTGCAGCACTAAGCATAAAAATCTTTTTCGTTCTCCTTGCTGGAAACTCCTCTGTGTAGGAGAATCTCCTGGTGCATGAAAGCACTGTGTGCTACAACCCTGCCGCTTAATGGGTGGCTTAAACAGAGCTCCACATTTCCCTGTTAATAAGTAAAAGTGTCAGCCATCAGCTTGCAATTTCAGCCGACGGCTTGGCAAGTCCGCAGGGTCTCACTGTTTTTAGCTCTGCAAATTAATATAGCCCCTCAGAAAAGCCTTTCGATACACATTTCTTTCTGCATTTCATTTAAAGTAAAGAGTGTATCAGCATAACACTGATAAAGGAGGCTTTGTTAGGACAGTAGCTTTGCAAGTGCTAAAGTGGACACATTTACAGGGGCAGCCCTTAACATGTTACAGAAAGCATTACCTTACATGGTTGTTTCCCCTGTGCAGCTGGAGTTGGGTCCTCTTGTTTGCATATTAGGTCTGTCCTCTGAGAATCCTGGCAGCATACTGGAAGCTCCTATAGGGAAGTAGCAGCCCCTTGTGGCCCATTTTTATAGCACTATGCTGTCAATCATTTTCAGGAAAACATTCTAATGAATTTAAAATATGTCAGACTGGTCATTTCTTTCTCTTTGTTGTCCTTTTAGCCTGTGCTTCACATATATTATGACTTCTGCAGTCTAAAGTCTATTTTATTTAAGGATATAAAGAAATGTTACAGTATATTATGTGTTAGGTCAGGTATAAATAGCACTACCGAAGCAGGTAATAGATCAGATAGGGTCAGTGCTTTCTGATCAGCAGTGAGAGAAGTTCTGTTATGGAGAATTATTTACTTTTGCTGTTTATACTTCAGTATTTTCTTTTGAATATTGTTTATTTTTGCTTTATGGTGCCTATATGTTTATGAAGTAATAAACATCCTGCTAGAGAAACAATGGGTTGCACCTTATCTGAAGTCTCTGTGTCCATCTGTAGAACCCACTCCGTTACAGTGTGGAACAACTCTTAGCCTGGCAGCTGACATATCTAACTCTACTGCCCCACACTACATCATCAGCATTGTGATCTCACTGACAGTGACATCACATGTGAATGACCTGGTAGTAACGCACTTTCAGTTCTTAAGTAGCTGTGATGTCACAGTCAGTGAGGTCACAATTATGCTGATGATGTAGTGTGGGTCAGTACAGCATGATATGTCAGCTGCCGGGCTAAGTGCTGTTCCACGTATCACACCTACTAACATCAGGTAAACAATCTTCTAATTAAACAAAGGGGGGAAAAAAAAGAACTTCCGATATAAAAGGTAATGGTTGGCTGCGCTTAAAATCTTGTATTAGTTTTAGGCAGTACACTACCTCTTTAATATAGTAGGGAATCACAGAAGCAGGAACAATTATAGTATACACATCTGTAAAAGGAGGGGTAACGAAGTCCCTGCCCTACTTATGCGTTGTATTCTATCCTCTGTTCTTTTCTAGGTTTCTAAGGCTGCAGCTGATTTAGTGGCATATTGTGAAGCTCATGTCAGAGACGATCCACTGGTAGTACCAGTTCCAGCCTCCGAAAATCCTTTCAGAGAGAAGAAGTTGTTCTGTGCCATCTTGTAGAACCTTGTCTGGTGGAAGAAAAGAACCTCACCTGCCAGGAAAAGGACACCTCAGTGTTACTTATGCATGCTGTTAATGACAAAATGCTTTCAAAGAGTTCCCACTGATACTGATCACGATTTTGAATATGTTTAAAAAGCACAAGCAATTTATTAATGGAGACACCAATCCCTATATTTTTCAGAAAGCAAACATAGAAGAAAAAAAAAGGTCACCCTCTAGGCTGCTACCTTTATTATCTTGTTACAGAGTGTTTGCTGGGAGGATGAAATTAATTTCTTCACTTGGAATGGGATTGGGGTAGGGGGTGTTGAGATATTACTGTTTGCCAAAAAAAAAACATTATCTGAAACCACAGGTAAAAGTAAAAAAAAAACCTGAAATGCAGCTTGGCAAAAACAAAGGACAAATTTGTAATCCTGACAGTAAAACAGGAAGTCAAATTGTTGAGCCCCCTTCCAGGAAAAGTCAGCTTTCTGAAACAAATTATGGGCAGATGTCCCCTTTAAATTGCCTCTACTGATCTGTACATAAAAAGAATAACTGTTGTAAAGCACAACTTGTTAAACAGAATAACATATTAGTCAGACTTATTTAATTATTGTTGCATATCTTAAAAATGTCACAGTTAGCAGTGAAATGTTTGATTCAAGAGGCTTAGTATACATTGTGGCATACTTACCATGTCAACACAGGTCCAGTAGGTTCAAGTACACTTGCAGATAGTATTTTAATTTTAAATGTGTACAAAATGTGCTATGTAAATGCAATTTTTTTTCTTCTTCTTCTTCTATATTGAGAGTGAGCGGTCACAGTTTATCCTTACTTACTGTAATATGGGTAAAATTACTTCAGGTCTTGTCATTTGCTAGGGTATGATCTGTGAAACAATAGCACTTACTGGTTCTACAGGACTAAGAAAAAGAGAGACAGCACTACATCACCGTTGTTTCCATTCAGAATCACACAGAGGGCATGGCAGAGGAAAACTGGAATTCCTACCGACAATCTGCACACAAATACACGGACACAGGAGGAGGAGTCTCTGGAGAACCTGTGCCTGTCACTCTGTTGCTATTTTGGTGCTTGAATATCCATCAATGAAGCAGAGAACATTCTGGTGCAATAAGACAGCTGCATCTTTGCAGGGGGAAGCAAACCAGAAGAAAGCAAGTGGGTCCCCCATCTTTTTAGTCAAACAGTAGGTGTAGGAGGGTGGGTGTGGTGGTTTCATCTGCATACATATTTATTAAATTAGAACTGCCCTGAACACGTAAGAAATTTTTCTCCATAGACATGGATTTTTAAATACTGGCTCCAATTCTGTTACTGTTCCATCTAGCCAGGCTTTTTAGTAATCTGAGTGGGGGGGGGGAGGGTTGAAAACTATAGGCGCTTTTACACTCAGGTCTATGTAACGGAATAACTGTTACAGAAACAGTATTCTGTTACATCCCTTGTGTGTAAAAAGCATTTGTTTCATTCCCTTGGTGAACGTTCGTCCAAACCACAATCTCTGCTTCTTGCAATTTGCATGAACGTGTTTAGTTTAATCTGGCCGTGTAAAATAGCCATTCTGGTACCACTGCAGAAACTGCCATTAGAGCAACAAACTCTGGGGGAACCAAAACAAATGGAGGTGGGATTAGCCAGAATACTCGCGGGGTGTAAAAGGAAACCCGAACTCAACAGAATACATCGGCACCACACAGGTAACGTTTATTTCATTTTACAAACCTGTGTGTAAAAGTGCCTTATGTGTGAGTTTGCAATCTACATACAGGTAGTAAGGATCACTTTAAAACTGTGCAATGTGATTTATGTCCTGGTTAAGCTCTCACACTTTGTCACAGTGCATCAGTGTTTTGTTATAGAACTCTGTAGCTGAGATGGACATAAACTACATCATACAGTTCTAAAATGGTACTCACTACCAACCTGTAAATTAGATAAACCTACTCAGACCAAGCTTACCAAAAGGTGCATATAGATGGAACAATGACAGAACTTGAACCAGCGTTCAACTCATTCAGTTTGTGGCAGCCATACTGAAAAAGACTGAACATAGAAAGTTTCAATCCACATATACGGTCAGGAGGGAATGAGTTAAAGACAGCTTCTACAGGGAAATGGTCTTACACCAGTTCAGTGCAGCTCTCCTTTAAAGCTTTCCTCCATTGTCTAAAGCCCACTGAATATGCACAATCCCATTTACTGTACAAGGGGTACTGCAGTCAGAAAGGAACTGTAACATTAGCTAATTGAAGCTCTGTGTAGTTGTAGTTGTAGGTGTAGAAATAAACTTTTGTGGGGGTGGGGTTAAAGCAAGGTAGTAAACATAGAATTGGAAGAAAAAAAAGAAAACTGGTACAGAGATACACTGCTACAGTAGGCATGGGGAGAGAAGAACAAGAGGTAAATGAGTACTGCAAGGAGCGAAATTATTTTACCCCCTCTCACAGAACCCCCACACACATCTCCAACTCAAGTAACTGGGGTTTTACAGTTCATGACAGCTAGATAACCAGTCAGGCCTGTGTACTACACAGGAGACAAGGCACGTGTTAAGAAAGGCATGTTTTAAGTAAGAAAATAACACAGCAGAGCATTTTTCTTTTAACTCTCCCATTACAAATGCCTAGGCCTCTGCTCTGGAAAGAGTAAATCAAAAATTGGAGAGTACTGATTGTTTGCACATATATTGGTCAGTACATACCTGTTCCTCGGATTAGTGAGTCTGTAAAGGGTTTTTCAGCCTGAGCCTCTTTCCCATGGATAGATCAACTTAGGGGACAGGGTGGGGTGGGGGAGCAGGGGTTGAGAGATTTTCCTAACCTTGGCACACTTGAGAAGGAGGATTTGTTTAGCGAATTCCCTGATTCCAGCTTCTGTGGCATACATTTCCAAAATATGCAAAGTCAGAGACATGGGCGTGACTCTTTAGCGGGTCAGTGTGCACGACCTTCATTAAATAATGAGTGATACAGCACCTTATTGATGTTTTAAGTCAAATGTATAAATTGCAAAGTGTACATCAGAGGGAAAGTGCTCAATGTACCAGTGGTCTCTTTTCCTACATTTTTTAATGTCTGTGTGTCCATAGCAGACAAGGGTTACTTTAATCTCATAGCAATCAGTCTCTGTTTCTAGCATATAAGTGGATACTGGACAGCCAAGTGCACACAGGTGCCATGACAACAGAAACCAAAATCATCGTACTTACTGAAACATTAACGGGGCATTACCTCAGATGATCTCTTAAACATAGATACTAGCGTTCATCTAGAAATTACAAGTGATGTCCCACATACGCCACACCATCCAGTACACTGGGTATGTGAAAGCTGCCTGATACATTGAGCCTGAATCCCAAACCTGTCGGAATGTCCCTGCATCAGTGGGCATGTCTACGTGTCTGCTGAACAGACGAGGGGTATATTGTGTCATTTGGCAGAGTAGCCAATGTCTTAGTGCAGAACTGTGCATGGTTTTGCCAGTTCTGTGATGTCCTTGGGCCTGTCAGTGATAAATTGGCACCAACAATTTCTGTCCAGTGTACAGTAGTGCTGCTTAACGATCTTAACTACCTTTGTCTTGTAAAGATAATTTTTGTCGAACTACTAAATCATCGGCATGCCAAAAACATTAAGGCAGGGCTGCAGGCTCCAGTTATAAATTTCTTTCCGTGTATTCCATTATGACTTTTTATGTTATGAGATAGGGGCTATCATCTGGCCAAGTCTTTTCTTTGTAAAACTGCAACATTGTTATTGAAGATGACATTGCTCTTACTCGTCTGCTGCATGTTTTCTGAACGTAGATGATTTAGTGAGAGCAAAATGTTTGCAAGAGAAAAATACAATGAGATAAGTAGTGTGGATCTGGACATACAATTGGACAGAAATGTCACACTTTAGGTGCATTTCACTGTAGACAACCCTCTCAACTCCTTCTATTGACTCCTTGGCATTACTAATCGTAGTCCTGCAGGAATAATCCTGTTGGCTACAGTTCAGGGTATCCCCACAACCACTCGTGGTTGAACTATGCCACACAGAAACCATTCTTGCACAGAGACCTTTGAACAGTAACTTATAGTGTCAGTGGCTCAGTAGGTAACACATTCACTTCTGGGGCAGGATAATCAAATGATTGTGGGTTCTAGCGTCACACCAGGTACTTGGACTGAAACCCATAACTGATGCTGTAGTGCAGTAAAAGGGGGTGCTATACTGGTGAGATACCATCCTATGGATGAGATATTAAACTGAGGTCCCTTCTGCCCATCTCTGGACACTGTCCAGGTGGAAGTAAAAGATCCCATAGCACTTATCAAGGAAGAGCAGGAGCAAGAAAGAAAATTATATAGATGCAAAATAAAATAACAGAAACATTGAAATGAACCCCAAAACCAAACACCCTACAGACAAAAAAAAACTATCCCACTTGCTCAATTCTTGTATCTTAGTGACAAAACCTTTTTAAACAAAAAAATCAAATGAAAAACATTGTAACTACAAGTAAACTAAGCATATGCAAGAACAAAAACATACAGATTACAATCAGAGCCATACAACTAAATTCCATAATGTATTGAAATGGCATATATTCAAAACAGTTCGCTCATGTGATCCACCCTCTCTTATTGCTGCTTCAACCATTGTTGCTACTGATATATTAATGGGTTATCTATTGCACTGCATACGGACATCTCATCTGCCACAGATACAACTTAAGGCAAGTAAAAATTACATGTAGAATGCTTATATTGTGTCATTTATCTAAGTCTGAATAATCTCCAAACACGATTATTATATGAAAGTTTTTGCATCTTTGGTAAATGTCATCTCAGGGCTATGAAATTCCAAAATTGGGTTAGAAAAGAGCATTCTAACAAAACAAAAATGTTCATGCATTTCTACAATCCTTTCACATTCTGGCCTGAGACATATCATATCATCCAAGCTTTTGTGTTTAAGATTGCCCTGAACTCCTGCATGCCCATGGCAGCAGAGTCATAGGACATCCCACATACACTGTGGCACTCTTGTATCTGTCAGTTGTGCCAACCCTGCTGAATTTTTAATGATTTTAATAATCCATTCGCTGCGTCACCTCCCTATATATCCATTTCCTATTACAATTTAACAATGATTGCTTCGATATCTTGCACTTTGAATGTTTTTATAATCTAGGCTTCACATACTGAGGAATGTGCAGAGAGTTTACCACTTTTGGTGCCTGTAGCCGCCATCCAGAGAAATACTGCCCTAGAGTACTCAAAAGCCATTCAGTCATGCCATGGTAATGAACTAGGACCCAATCAGGTTTTACAGAAAAAGTTAAAAACAGGCTACGAAAAAATACTAATGTTTTGATTATCCTCAGCCCACCGTTCTGTAGCGGGAGATATGAGACACCCCTTTTTACAGGGTTTAGCCTGCTCCCCATAACAGCTGGAAGAACATGTTAAAAAATGTGTGTTTCAAATTCAATAGGTGGTGGGAAAGCAAAATTTAGTTAAGTAAAGAAAGGTACCAAAAATATAATGGCTACCCTTTTCCATTTTGAGAACTTCCATGTTGTCCATACGCTGACTATTTTTTCCCCTAGCTCCAGTTTGTCGTTCCTGTTGAGGACTGAAAGATCCCCTTCCCCAAAAATAAATCCTAAAATGTTCACTGGATTGTCTGAAACAGTTCCTCCCCCACCCCCGATGCCCTGAGAAACCATGGAGGAGCACCAGTCCTTAACCTTTTACTTTGTTCTTTATTAATTTTATAGCCCAAAACAGCAACACAATTTTCCACCATCTGTACTGTCAGTTTACTGGAGCTATCATCTGCAACAAAAAGGCAGATGTAATCTGCATAGGCTGTTATTTTCAGCTGCTTCTGGAACCCGGGAGAAATTAACTCTTCAATCCCTTGCTGTTCAGAGTTATATCAGAACAGTGGGTTCAGTGTAAACACATATAAAAGGTGGCTTAGTGGACATCCCTGATGCTGCCTAACTTCTAGCAGAAATGAACTATCAAATGTGCCATTCAAAAAAGGGACTGCAGAGACCCCATTGTGTAGCTGTCATGTTCAAGTTATGACTTCTTGTGAAATCCCATAAATTTCTAGAACCTTAAACAAGTACTCGTGTCATACCCTGTCGAAGGACTTTACTTGGCCCAGCAACAGGGCATAACTATTCACAGCCTTCCTAGAGTCTAATTCAAACACCTAAGTATATACAGATTCTCTTGTATTCTTCTCTTTGGAACTGAGGAAGTCTGAACAGCAGCTAGCAGCACTTCCGCAACCACTTGCAAATGTCTGCATAGTAATTTTGATAAAATCTTAAAATTCAAGTTCACTAAACTTATTGGCCTCCAATTTTTAATGTCAGTCTTATCTCCTTTTTTATATAGGAGAACCATCAATGCTTTCCCAAAGGCCTCAAACTGAACTTTGCTAGTCCAAATATAGACACAGACTGGTAGAAAATGACCACTAATTTGTTTAACAAAACTTTTATAAAATTCACTTGGTATCCCATCTGTAACAGGGGATGAGCCACTGTTTCAATTTTAGTAAAGTAAGTAAGTAAAATTTTATTTGTTGAGTGAATGTTCCCTGGAACTTAGAGTGCTGTACATAGATGGAGAAAGGGCAATGCATCATAAATAAATAACATTTTAAACATACACTAACTCATGAATAAGGCAGGTAGAATAATAAAATAAATTAACTAAACTGAAATAAATTAAATCAGATCAGATAGCAGCCAGTGTATCAGAGGCCCTAGCTATCAACTAAAGGCCTCTCTAAACAGGTGGGACTTCTGGCCTTTAGGGGGCCTCCATCAAGGATCTTGGAAGCAAGTTACCCAGGGCTAGGCCAGCCACCTCAAAAGCTCAGTTATCAGATGACCTAAGTCGTGCCCTGGGAACTGCTAGGAGGTCCACCCTGGACATGTGGAGAGGGTGATGGGCATGGTACAGAGTCAGAAGGTACTCTGATAGTCAGGGCCCAGTCTGTAAAGGGCTTTATATGTCAGTAAACTGACCTTGGAGATGATTAGCCACCTCACTGACAGCCAGTGCAACTCACGCAGCACCAGGGTCATGACAGGACTGTTGAAGTCTCAGCATCAACCTGGCCACTGTGTTTTGCACTAACTTCAGGCAAGGCAGGACCATCCACTAACCCTAAGGTAAATAGTGTTACAGTAGTTGAGTCTGGAAGTCACAAAAGCGTTAACTAGTGATAGGAAGTCATCAGATATGATGAAGGCTTTAATTCAGATGATGTTCCTAAGATGGCAGAAGCCACTCTGAACTATGGATGACATCTGAGCCTCAGGTGTCACTCAGTCATCCAGGATCAACCCCCCCCAAGATTCTTCACCTTAACAGAGGCTGCAAGTTGAAAGGAACCAAGCACCAGGCCAGTCACCTCTCCTGCCACCTCTGCACCCTGCTGATGACCAGGCTCAGTCACCAGAACCTCCATCTTGGCTGTATTGAGTCTCAGCTAGTTGGAGCACATCCAGTCCTGGATCTCAGCCAAGAACAAATTTAGTATCTCAAGCGCATCACGCATCCTGGGTGCAAATGACAAATCCAGCTAGATATCATCTGTATAGCAGTGAAAACTCAGACTGTAGCATCTAATGATCTCCCCCAGGGGCAGCATGTACACCGTGAACAAGATGGGTGAGGGGATTGAGCCCTGAGGAACTCCACAAGACGGGTTTCAGAAGTGAGGAGAAACTCCCCATCACCACCCTCTGCATCCTGTCTGTAAGAAAGGACTCAAACCAGCTGATGACAGTGCCGGCGATTTCACAGAGCTCCCTTAGGTGATCCAACAGCACACCATGATCCACAGTGTCAAATGCTGAGGAAAGATCAAGTTAAATGAGAATTGATTGTTCCCCTCTAACTCTAGCCCTGAGAAGATCATTCTGCACCCTGACCAACACAGTTTCCATACTGTGCCTAGACCTAAATCCCAACTGGAGAGGCTCATAGATGTCAAAGGTTGTGAAATATGCTTCAAGCTGCAGTGTCACTATCTTCACAATAACCTTTCCAGAAAAGGGAAAGTTGGAGACCAGTTTAAAACTTGCCAAGCAGTTTGGGCCAGAGATGATTTTTTCAGTAAGGGCTTCACCAGTGCCTCTTTCAAAGTGCTAGGGAAAGATTCCTCAGAGAAAGAGCACCAGAAAATCTTGGTAAACACTGTACCTACAGACCCCACACAGCCCACTAGAAGATTTGTTGGGCCCAGGTCCAGTTCGCAACAAGTGAGCTGCAGCTTTGAGTTTACCTCACAAACCTTTTCCACCTCCACTGGCCTAAACTCGCTCCAGACAGGAGGAGTGCTCCTGTTGGCAATCACCTCTCCTCTCCTCTGCCAGGCAGCAACTGCTCAGTTGGGGAAATCCTAGACCTGATAGAAGACACTCTGTCAGAGAAGAACCGAGGGAACTTTTTGTACCTGGCAGCTAAAACTGCCCTAATCCGTTGTAGACAGGTAGGGTGAAGTAATCAGTAGGCATGGGCTACCCGATGGGTAGCTGGGTCAAGTAGTGTGGGTATCACCTATTTTTGGCCAGGTAGGATAGTTCGGGTAATGTAGTACCCTATCTGACATAACAGTGTAATTCTCGGGTCAAGTAGTTTGAGATGGGTAATGGGTAAAGGACTTCCAGGCTGAAACATGCATTAAAAGGGCAGCCTTTGGGTTCCTTCAAGAAGCTTACTACAGAATAGGAGCACATGTCACTGGGATGACACCTGCTTGGTCAGTTGTGTCTAAAGGGCTATGCTCCATTTGCTGTGAGCCTGTGTGGAGCAGATAGAGCAGTCTGGAAACAGCTCTGTGGGTGCTCGTGACAGTAAAGACTTGTGTTTTGAATCAACAGTTGAAAAAACCTACACTATATAAACTAGGAGTCAGACAGGAGCAAGATTAAGGGAGAAATAGTGGGGGACTGAAATGATCTTGGAGGAGGGGGTGAAATGATCTCGGGGAAGGGGAGATCAGCCTCAGTCGAGGAGGTGATGCTGGGGAGAGATCAGAGAAGCAAGGTGGGGGGAAAAGATGGTGAAAAACACAGAAGGCAGCTGGTTTGAAATTAAAGTTGAAAAACATGAAAGTTTATTACACTGTTTATTAGGAGCCCCTGAGCCCTGTCATTTATTACTGTGACATAGCTACACTGTCTGCCTCTGCAGCATGGGGAAAGCCTTTAATGGCTGTATTAAACTGTTTGTTAGGTGCCCCGAGCCTTGTCATTTATTACTGTGACAGAGCTAAACTATCTGTCTCTGCAGCACAGTGAAAGCCTTTTATGGCTGTATTACATTGTGAGGTGCCACCAAGGCCTCAGCCCTGTCATTTATTACTGTGACATAGTCAGCTACGCTGTTTGTCTCTGCATAATAGTGAAATCCTTTTACAGCTGTATTAAACTGTTTGTTAGATGCCCCTGTGCCCTGTCATGTAAAATCCCAAAGTAGTACTCCGTGTGAAAAAGGTATAAAAAACACACTTCCCCAAAATTAAAAAAATATCTCATCAATTAACATTAAAAGCAAGTTTTGTGTGGAGATCAAAATTTACTCACCATCATCCAACATGCCAGCTGTTAAACAGAGTCACTGCAGAGCTGTTGGCTGATTGTCAACTCCCCTTTTGCTTTTGTTGCCCAAAAGATTCACAAACTGGATTGAAGCATGGTACACTATTCCCTGTCGAACATATTTCTCGAAAAAGGCTGTTCCACACTTGTATGACTTGGTGTGTACTAAAGTCATTAAGCAGTTGAAACTCTCTGAGGTGAAGTAGGTTCACATAACTACAGAAATATGGACAAGCAACCAAACAATTGACTACATGACTTACAGCTCATTGGGCAAGTTTTCAGTCAGCAAGTAATAATCTCCACTCTGCTGTAAGCAGTAGGAAGCAGGCTGTATTATGTGTTACCACTTTTGAGGAAAACCACACAGCTGAGAATATTTTGCAGGAGCTGGAAAAACAATTCCAGAAATGGCTTACTCTGTATTCCTTATCTCCAGGGTTCATAGTGTCAAGTAATGGTGCCAACATAGTCAAAGCTGTTAGAGATGGCGACTACCAACACATATCTTGTTTTGCACATTGTTTAAATCTTCTCATCCATAGTTCCTTAAATGGAAATAGAAATGTTGAAAACCTCTTAGGTCTTGCTAGGAAAATATGTGGGCATTTCAGCCATTCTGTGAAAACACAAAACATCCTGAAGGGGCTGCAGAGGTCAAACAACTTACCACTGCAAACATTAAAGCAGGAAGTTCCAATCCACTGAAATTTAACATTTTACATGTTGGAAAGGCTTCTTGAACAGAAAAAAAGCTGTATATGACTACACCAAGCAGAATCAAGTAGGCAAAGCAGACATATTCAGTTCCAGCAGATGGACTCTACTGGAATCTTTGGTCATATTATTGGAGCCATTTGAGGCTGCCACACATGATGTCAGTGTGGACAGTGCACCTCTGAGTCAGATTCTTCCTCAAGTAAGATTTCTTCACGTTTTCCTTGATGACATAAAGAAAGACCTTCAGTCAAAAGAAGACACCACCGCTGTTATGCTGGCAGATGACTTGAGTCTCAGACTGTCAACTGAACGGAGAATAAATACCATGTTTAAGAATGACACTAATGTGTTGGCTATATTGCTAGACCCCTGCTTTAAGTGGAACATTGAAGCCATCCTTTCCTGCAGGGGAAGACACTGAGTATTGGAGAGAGATCTTCTGCTAACCAAATGTGACATTGCCCTACCAACATCATTAACTGATGTACAACAGTCATACTCTGCTGAACCATCAGAGTGTGCCTCTGGCACAGACAACAGCACATCTATAAATTCTTTACAATCACCAGTGTCATCAGTGAGGGAAAGGACATCTATAGCTACTTTTTGGGCATCCTATGTTCAATCTCAGAAAGGAAATCACTTCTGAGTCACTTGCAACAACATGGACTAGTAAAGAAAGTGCAGCTGGTTCACCTGCCAGACTGGTAACCATCTCATGCAACACAATGATCCAGGAGATTTTGCAGACCTTACTGTGATTGATCTCAATGAAGATCCATTACTGTATTGGAAACAAAAGAGTATAATATGGCCAGCTCTAGCAAATCTTGCAATAATGTACCTCAGTTATCCACCTTCAAGCATATATTCAGAATGCATATTTAGTGCAGCTGGAGGAATAGTCACTGACCAAAGAACACTGCTAAGTCCCATAAATGTGGAATGGCTTACATTTCTCAGACTGAATGCTGACAATTTCACAATTGTCCCAAACACTGAATTATGCGATTCTGACTTTGAACATGAACAACAGCCTGCAAACAGTGATACTGAACATCATGACTAGGTTTTATGAAACAAATAGAAAATCCTGTGTGGAGTGGCATACTGCCAAATTTGGTAACTTAACATTGCAAACACATCTCTCTCTCTCTCTCTTCAGTTGCAACTGTTCCTCTGAAATAAATCCTGCCATGGTCACAGACAGTTCATGGATGAGCAGGCATGTTTGTAATTTTTCTGACAATGTGGGCACCATTATTTAAATTTGAATTCATTTATTTTTTAATTTTTTTACATTTTCTCGTCAAACATGTTCCAGATGTCACATACTGTTGCAGTCCTGTTCTGTATGAGCACTACACAAATTCTGGAAGGACCGTTGCCAATAACTTGCAGGCCTTATGTCAGTTGTTACCGTAGTTTTTTCCTTTGGCATTACTTTCCCTCAGTTTTACTGTCATTCTCCTTAGACACGTACTACTGACAAAATATGCCTTCACCACTGCCACCATGCCAGCCACATAAGTCACAAAACTCTTAGTTTTGTCAATCATCAGTTTATTATGTTTGATGCCCACCATGGGTATAATTTTTGGAAACAGCAGCTGCCTCACTCAGAGCAGCTGTGCCTCTTGTAGTTACCTCATCAATGCCCGTCATGGGTATAGTTTTTGGAAACAGCAGCAGGCTCATTCAGAGCAACTGCACCTGTCGCATTTGCCTCATCAATGCCCGTCATGGACATAATTTTTAGAAACAGCAGCAGGCTCAATCAGAGTAGCTGTGCCTCTCATACCTACCTCAGCAATGCCCATCATGGGTATATTTTTTTGGAAACAGCAGCAGGCTCACTCTCAGCGGCTGCACCTCTCATTTCTGCCTCAGCAATGCCCGCCACAAGTATAATATTTTGAAACAGCAGCAGGCTAACTAAAAGCAGCTGCACCTCTCGTACCTGCCTCAACAATGCCTGCCGTGGAGTATAATTTTTGTAAACCTAACAAACAGTGTAGTACAGCAGTCTTTCACATTTTTGTTATGGTCAGGGTAGGGTATTTTTAAGGTAATTTAGGGTAGTTTAGAGGTACCTGAAGGTAGTGCTTAGGATAGGATATTTTACCATCTGCCCATGCCTAGTAACCAGTCTACAGTCTGAAAGAGCTGAGCTAGTCTGTTCCTCCCTGATGCAATCTCCCTGGACAGGAATGCTGCCTTCTTATGGGAGATTGTTCTTTCATATTCCCCAGAACGAGTTCTCAAAGTCAGCTTGTCCTCATCGGTCCTGAATTTCCACCAACAACGCTCCAACCTCTGACCCATGATCTTCATCTCCCTGAGCTTTCCATCAAACCACGGGGACCTCAAGCAAGAAAACCTGGGTCTTACATAGACTAGTGCAACAGAATCAACAATCGAGGTGACAGCCATGTTATAAGCCATCATCGCCTCTCCTAATCCTGCTCCACAAGCAATCATCACACATGAGAGGTCCATTACCACCTGGAATCCTGCAGGGGACAGTCTCTTTAAAGGTCAGTAATGGACCGTCTCCACAGGGTAAGGACTACTGGGGGGGTGCCCGAAAGAGAACTTTACTGTGCAATGCTCCAACCAAATGACTGGATCAAGCTCGTGAGTCTCATCCTCAAGCCTCACTGAGATTACTAAATCCATGGCATACCTGTGTTAGTGGGTCGCAGAAATAACTACTTGTGCAAGGCTTAGCAAATCCATCAGCTGGAGGAAGTCTTGCCAAAACTGTGAGAAGTTATCATCAATCGAAGCACTGAAGTCACCCAGAACCAATCATTTGGGCAACTACAATACTCTCTCAACAAAGAAGTATCCAACCTCCTGCAGTAATTCACTCTTGTGCCCCAGAGCACAGAACACAAGAAGGATTCTGCAAGCTGCAGTTGGACCACTATGTACACCCACGTGTTCAAATGACAAAACAGAATCCAGTGGGTGCAGAGAAAAGTTCAGGTCAGATCTAAAACCAATAGCCACCCCCACACACCCACAATCCTTCCTCAGGCAGTGAACCATCTGGAATCCAGCTGGAACAGACGCCTCCAAAACTGGGCCAGCATCGGCACTTAGCCAGGTCTCCATGATGCAAGCCAGATAAATGAAGGAAATCAAGTCCACTAGAATTACAGTCTTGTTCCTGATCCATCTGGCATTGCAAAGCACTACCCAACAGATGAGCCAAGGCTGCCAGTCTAATAGCTGGCTGTTCACTTGGTCCAGCTGGAGCCCTGGGTATGGGAACCAAACATATCTATTTATTTACTGAAAGGTTTCACCAGGAAAGGCACATTGAGCAATCAAGTTTCTCCTCTCCTAGTGTGTCCTGGGGGAGAAGAGTACAGGAGAACAGATCATAACATCCATAATTGTTCAAATATGTACAGGTTACAACAATACAGTAGTAGATATATTTATTTTTATTTATTTAAACATCAGTTTACAACCTTTGAGCCAGGGGCTCATTTACAAAGGTACCTTGTCACATAGAGGAGACAGACAGTGGCATAGGAGACAACAGATAATATGGGTTCAAAGTA
The DNA here is from genome assembly GCA_016271365.2 of Neoceratodus forsteri. Taxonomy (NCBI): domain Eukaryota; kingdom Metazoa; phylum Chordata; order Ceratodontiformes; family Ceratodontidae; genus Neoceratodus; species Neoceratodus forsteri. The sequence goes on along the minus strand of CM057449.1, from coordinate 1,818,741,609 downwards.
AGTGTCATTCAAGGTTACAGTTGGTTCAATACAGATGAGGAATAAATAAGCTAATCAAGCTAAAAAAAATAGGGTTAGTGCTGGGAAGCAGAAGGAGGGGGAGAGCCAGGGAGGAAGAGAGGGTAGGGAAGGAGGTGAGAAGGAGGGGGGAGTGCAGCTCGGTGAGCATTGTCAGGGGGGTGTATGTTTTTTTTACTTTACTTTAGTGGCAGCGGCATCTGCGTGAGATGAGCAGGTGATTTCTGAGGCTGTTTTTAAAGCATGCTAACGAGGAGGAGTCGGAGATAGCGGCAGGGAGGGAGTTATACTAGGTGGACGCTCTGTAAGGGAACACCCTTTGGCCTTGCGAAGTCCTTGCTCTTGGAATGACCAGAGTTGTTTTGTCTGAGCTGTGGGTGTTCATGGTCAGATTAGCTCGGTGGATTGAGTCGGATAGGCCAGCGGGGGATAGGCCATGGAGGGCTTTAAAGGTGAGTTGGCAGGTTTGGTACATGAGCCACTCATCCAGGCTGAGTAGGGAAGCCAAGGAGTACAGCAGACAGGTGTGGGTAAGTCTAGGCACTCCGGTTATGAGTCTGCAGACTTTGCTAAGTGTAAGGTGAGCCTTGCTTAGGGCCGTCTGATCAACAGCCCCATAGACCGGAAGGCCGTAGTCGATGAGTGATATGACAGAGGAGGTGACAGCCAAGTGGAGGGCATCCAAAGGGAGGTATTCTTTGTGCCAGTAAAGAATGCCCAACCGTGAGTTGGCGGTAGAGTTCAAGGTGGAAATGTGGCCATGGAAGGAGAGGGCAGCGTCAAAGATTATTCCAACATATTTATAGGACTGCACTTGTTCGATGGGGATATTGAGGGTAGAGTGGACAGCGAGAGGAAAATTGCGGGACTTATTTTGGGGGTGGGAGAAGAGCATGGTTTTTGTTTTCTTTAGGTTGATTATGAGTCGGTGTTCAGTGAACCAGGTTTCAGCGGAATCGTAGGCTAGCTGGAGAGAATTCTGGAGCGAAATGGGGTTACTGTCAGAGGCAATGAGTACTGCATCGTCAGCGTACAGTAAGATCTTACCTCCACATTTGCTAGGAAGTGAGTTGAGGATGAGGCAGAAGAGTAAGAGTCCAAGGATAGAGCCCTGGGGAACTCCAGAGCGGATAGGGCAGGTGCTGGAGAGAGTTCCACTAACTTTCACACATTGAGACGGGCTGAGAGATAGCTGGCGCACCAGGAGACCGGACCAGTGGAAAAGCCTAGGTGGTTGAGAGTGGTTAAGCGGAGAGGATGTGATATGGTATCAAAGACTTTAGACAGGTCAATGAATACCGCACCAGCCATGGAGCCAGAGTCCAAAGATGTGTGGAGGAAGTTGGCGAACTCCAGGACAGCTGTAATGGTACTATGACCAGCTCTGAACCCATGTTGCTCAGGGCAGAGAACATTGTATTTAAAGAGGTAGTCAGAGATTTGAGTGGCCACAATTTTCTCTAAGGCCTTGGGGGGCAGGATTGAGATAGGCTGGTAGTTACTTGGAAGAGTCCTGTTGCCACCTTTGTGGATAGGGGTAACTGTGGTGACCCTCCAGACCATGGGAAATTGTCCGAGGCAGAGCGATTTGTTGAAGATGCAGGTGATAGGCGAGATGACCTGGTCTAGGACCTGATGTAGGAGACAGGGATCTAGGGAGTCGTTACCAATGGTGTTACCCTTTAAGGCTTTAAGCAGATATGGCCTGACTTCTTGTGTGGTGACACAACGCAGGTGGAACAAGGGGCGTGTGATGGATGGTGCAGACTTGGGGGGTGGAGGACTGAAGAAATTGCCAGGGAGCACTGGGCTAAGATCAGTAAAGGAGTTATTGAGGTGAGTGGCAATGAGGGCAGGATCAGAGGAGACAGTACCATTGATGTTAAGAAGTGAAGGGGGGGACCAGGAGTGACCATTTAGCTGCTTGACGTTGTCCCAGAAGGACCTAGGGTTCCCCCAAGAGGCGGTAAGGGAGGCTTGATAGTACTCGGCCTTTGCTTTGCGGATAGCTCAGGTGCACCAGTTCCGAGCCGCAGCATAGGTCTGTCTGTCTGCAGGGTGGCCAGTTGCAACAGCAAGGTGCCACAGGTTGTCCCGCTGCTTAAACAGCTGTCGCAGGGCAGGGGTGACCCTAGGGGCATGTCTTACTTTAGACCTACGAGCAGTTATAGGTGTGAAGATGTCACAGGCAGTGTTGAAGGTGTTGACAAAGAAGGCCAGCGCCTTGTCAATGTTAGGTGTGTTTAGCAATGGAGACCAGTCTGTATGGGCAAGGTAATGCTTTAGGTCTTTTAACCCACCAGGTCTAAGCCGCCTCCGAAAGGTGGTTTGAACAGAGGGCTTGGGCAGAGAGGTAACCCAGTTGAAGAGAACAGGGGAGTGGTCACTAAGGCAGTCAGGGAGTATTTGGATATTATGGATGCAGCTTGGTCTGTTAGTGAGGACCACATCTAGGAGTGTGCTAGAGCCCCTTCTGGGGTTAATTCTGGTAGGCTGGGAGACTAATTGGTTTAGATCAATAACTGCAAAAGCCTCACGGGAGGAGGAGGATGAGGGGAAAAGCCAATTAATGTTTAAGTCTCCCACCAGGATCTGGTCAGAGGGGTTGGGTAAGGAGGTAAGATAGTCAATTAGTGGGCCCAGCACCTGAGACTGGTTCTTTGGAGGTATGTAAGCCATAGTCAGAAAGATAGGACCCCTAGAGGGGTCGGGAGATAGCTTTAGTGTTAGAGCCTGGGCCCTATGGTCCAGGTCGGGGGGGGGCTAGACCAATGAGAGGGTCCTTTACATAGAAGGCACATCCCCCACCTCTCCTACCGGCCCGGTCCAGCCAGTGGAGGGTGTAGCCAGGGAGAGAGACCTGGGAGTTAGAGGTGGAATCAGACAGCCAGGTTTCAACCAAGGCAACCACCTCTGGTTTATGAACCATCACCCAGCAGTGTAGAGAGTCCAGTTTTTTAGGGAGGCTACAAATGTTCATAGATGCGATACAAAGTCCAGAGGATTTCAAGGGGGGGAGACCGGTGTTTCCAGGCCCAGGATTGGGATGGATGTTGCCAGTCAGGAGCAGGAGGAGGAGTGCTGCTCTTGGGAGTAAGTGGCAGAAAGAAAGTTTCTGACGACTGAGGTAGGGGGGATGGGGGTGTGTGGTGGTACAGGGGATAGGAAGGGTAGCACAGATAGGGAATGCAAGCACGATAAGATGCCCTAGGGGCCGGGGGGTGAGTGAGAGGGTGCCCATATGACCGTAGATAAATAGAGGAGCAGATTGAGTGAGTGAAGGCAGAGGGGGGAGGAGGGGCAGGGGGGAGAGAAAACAATCTATAAACAATCTGTAGAAGGCATGAAGTGCTATATGGGTACATACTGTAAGTAATTAGTGAGATGGCTTTAAATAACTACTTGCTTCAATAATTTACAACATGATACATACAGTAGATGACATAAGTGCCTAAGGAGCCAAGGAATAATTAATTCAACAGGGGAAGGGGAAGACAAGGTAACAGACGAGAGAACAGTCAGGTAGAGTTAATGTATTTAGGGATAAAATGTCCTTTTGCGATACTGGGTGGTATAAAGGAGAGTGTAAGAGCAGGTACAGTTAGCTGAGAGGTAATTGTGTAGGGCTGATGAGATGGAGAGTGGGGAAGAGGAGTGTGTAATCTGGTGAGGTAGAGTGTTTCAAAGTTTGGGGAAGTGGTGCGAGAATGCAGCCTGTCCTACAGTGGAAGAACGGTGAGGGACTACCATCGTGTGAAAGCCATAGGATCTAAGGGAATGGGCAGGGGGATGGATAGAGTGGAAGAAAGGTAGGAGGTGAGGGACCCAAACCAAAATTCTGATGCAAATTTAGCACTATGGAGGAGATGTCTATTATTAAGTGAGGGAAAGGCCAGAGAATGGTAAAGGTCACAATGATGAGTGAGGAAGGGAGAATCCAGGGTGAAATGGCAGAAGAAGTTAAAGAGGGTGTCCAACCTAGATAGGGAAGTCTTAGGAGCAGCACTATAGACTACACCACAGTAGTCAGAAATAGGGAGTACCATCTTCTGGATGAGTTCACACCCTGCCAATAGAGGTAGGCAACTATGGTTCCTGTATAGGGTGCCTAGCTTGGGGTGCAGCTTTTTTAGGATAACGTCCATGTATCCAGAGAATTTGACGTGTTGGTCAAGTCAAACACCAAGGTATCTAAAGGAGGAGGTGTCCTCTAGGGTTGTCTCATCAAGGATGTGGAAGGGGGGCAAGGAGGGTAGCCTAGAGAGTATCTGCCTAGTGCTAAAGGTCATGGAGACAATCTTCTTGGCATTGAAAAAGAGTTGGTGAGAGCAGAGCCAGTGCTGAAGTCTGTCAAAATCATGCTGTAGTCTGTCTGCTATATCGGAGGGAGACTGGCCAGAGGTGAACAGGACCATGTCGTCTGCATACATGTGGATGGAGAATGAGTAGCAGATGGACAGAAGGTCATGGAAAAATGGAGAACAATATGGGGCCCAACACTGAGCCTTGTGGAACACTGGTGTTGATTGGGAGGAGGTGATATTGAGTCAGCAATGTTAACTGCTTGGGTCCTACCTACAAGGTAGGCTCTGAACCAGTTTGTGGCAGAACCAGTCAGACCAGCTGAGGTGAAGTTGTTTAGGAGGAAGGTGTGGGAGACCATGTTGAAAGCCTTGGCTAGGTTGACAAAAATAGCAGATGTGTATATACCACTGTCCATCACTGAGAGGATAAAATCTGTGAGCCTAAGTAGGGAGGTTGTAGTTGAGTGATTTTTCTGAAATCCAGATTGGAAAGCTGTGAAGAAACTAGTGTCAGAAAGATAAGAGAGAGCTGAGAGAGAACCAAGTGCTCTTGAAACTTGGCAAGGCTAGGGAGGAGAGATATAGGATGGTAGTTCCCAGGTGCGGAAGGATCTCCACCCTTAGCTAAGGGGAGGACTATGGCATGCTTCCAGTCAGCTGGGACAGTTGTAGATTAGAAAAAGAGGTTTAGGAGATCAGACAGTGGAGCAGAGATTGCAGTGGCAGACAGGTATAATAACTTTGGATTGAGACCATTAGGTGAGCTGCCTTTGGAAGGGTTGAGTGCTAGGAGAGCATCCAGGGTGTCAGACGGGGAGATACTGGAAAAAGAGAGATGATCAGGAAGGGTGTACTTGGGGTAGGAGAGATATGGACAGAGGAGGGAGGGAGGGGGTAGGGAGGACAGGAGTGCAGAGGCACAGGAGGCAAAATAGAAGTTAAATTCTTCGGCAACGTTAGGGTGGTCAGAAATTAGTGAGTTGTTTATATTGAGGAGTGGGGTTGGTGGTTCAGAGGGAGGGGAGAAAAAGGCATGGATTACTTTTCAGAATTTGGAAGAGTTGTTTATATTATACTGAAAGGTGGATCTGAAGTAGTCAGCTTTGGCCAAGTGAATGGCTTTTGTTCATGCATTCCAGAGAGCACGGTAGGTTTCAAAGTCTTTGGCAGCTTGGCGACTTTATGGATTTTCCAAGCATGGTCACATGCCCATTGGCATGCCAGTAATTCTGGGGAGACCCCTGGGAGGTGGTTCCCTCAAACTCTGGAGCATCTAACCGGGGCATGGTGGTTCCAGGTGGAGAGAAATTTATCTTTGAAGTAATCAAGAGCTTCACCAACTGTGTCTGCTGAGACTACAGGGGCCCAGTCCATGTATACAAGGTCATGGAGGACAGGAGCTAGGTCCAGGGATTTGCATGAGTGAATTAACAGGATTCTGTGGGGAGCCTTGAGCCTGTGGATTTTACGAACCATATAGATCATGTGGTGGTCGCTTAAGACATCTGGTAAAAGGCCTGATTTAAGAACCCTGTGGGAATGAGAAGTGAGGGCTCAGTCGATCAGGGAGTGGTTATTTGCTTTATAATTCAGCTGGGTTGGTTCAAGGATGAGTTGTGTTAAGTTGTGAGCAGCTAGGTTGTTGTGTGCCTTGTTTAGGAAGGGGGATAACCAGTTATGACTGAAATCACCTATAATATACAGTTCTCCTACAGAAATGTGTGTGAGACAATGGTAGAGATAAGATCAGTGGCAACTGAGGAGGGGAGACCTGGGCGGCAGTAGGCCCAGCAGTAAAGATGGGGATAGAGAACAGCAGGGATAGTCTAATGATGAGTGCCTCATAAGCAGCAGGGACAGATGTGGATAGGACAGTGGTGAATTGGACAGAGGAGGATATGTATATTGCCACGCCTCTGCCTCTACCTGTACAGTTTTGTCAGGAGATGGCATAGCCAGGTATGAGATAGAGGGATTGGCTAGTTTACTATTGAGGCAAGTTTCTGACAGGATGTGATGAGTGACTGTAGTAGATCGAGTTTAGGTAGGAGATTATGTATGTTAAGATGGAGAAATTTAAGGCCACAGGGGTGGTCAGAGGAGGAGGAAGAGGAGACAGGGTTGGTATTTATAGCTGCAGAGATGCCGGAAGGGCAGGGACCTGGGTTGGGATTGATGTCGCCAGATGTTAAGAGTAGGAGTGTTATGATAATATAGTGGAGTTTAGAATTCTTATACCAAGGCTGTGAGCCAAATGATCTTGGTGTTGTTGGAGGGTGGTGGGAGGGGGGTAGGCACTGATAAAAGATAGGCACTAGGGAGGAAGGGAGAGTGAGTCCAGATAAGACGGAAGGGTAAGGGGGTAATTGCATAATTGAACGCAGGAGCTAGAAGAGTAAGTGAACAGATAGGGATTGCCACTTTTAGGGAAGGGCTGGGATGTATGTGAGATTTGGGAGGCAGAGAAAGAGGAGTACTATGAGAAGTAGGCAAGCAGTGGATGATGACATGGTGCATGCTATAAAAAAATTGTGCAAAGTAAAATAAATTAGCAGTTTCTTATTTATTTGGTGCTGGGTAGAAATAGTTTCTGAACAATGCTCACAAATAGGATGCCCCTAGTGGGCAGAAGACATAAGGAACTAATTGAAAAGTCAACTCACAGTCATGTGACCAACTATAAGCATAAAAGTAAGTGACCAACTAGGGCGGGGGGCCGGTGCAAAGCGCCAGCAGGGATCTCTCCTTGGGTGCAGGAGGGCGGTCAGTCGAGTGGTCGGTGGCTGAAAACCCATCTGCACCACAGTTCAGCAGTGAAGCGCCCAATCAGGGGCCACAGCTAGAGGGAGGAAAATAGGAGACAACAGATCAGATATACTGGCTGGTAAATCAGCCATAGCTAAATTGGTGGGAGGGGCAGAGAGGAGAAAAGAGAAAGAGTGAGAAAGACAGACAGAGAGAGAGGAGTGGGGGAAGGAGGCACACAACAGAGTAGCCAGATGGGGTGGGGTGTCTGAGCCAATACAGAACATTGTCTGAAAATGCTGGCGCAGATTGGGAAAAATGGAGAGAGCAAGTACAGAGTAAAGTAAACTTGTGGTAATTTAGCAGAGTTACATACAGTCAGTAAACACTTCCTAGCATAACAGGAAATCTAAACACTAAAAATATGTAGTATAGCAGACTTTGAGCAAAAATTCAATATTAACTAGTCTTGGAGGGGCAGAATAGAAATCCACCAATGAAGAGCTTAGGCTGGGAAGCAAGGGCCAATCATAAAAAAGGCTTAGGAAGGTGCTAGAAATATGAAAGCTGTGGAGAGGCTTCTGAGTCACATGTACCTACCTTGGGTGCAGACAGGTGGTCAGTCGCATGGTCGGCGGCTGAAAACACAGCCACACCGCAGTTCAGCATGGGAGTGCCCGATCAGGGGCCGCAGCTTCCTTGGGTGCAGGTGGGTGGTCAGCTGAGTGGTCGGCGGCTGAAAACTTAGCCGCACCACAGTTCAGCAGAGGAGCACCCAATCGGGGACTGCAGCTTCCTTGGTTGCAGGTAGGTGGTCAGTCAAACGATTGGTGGCTGAAAACCCAGCTGCACCGCAGTTCAGCGGGGGGGCACCCAATCAGGGGCCATAGCTTCCTTGGGTGCAGGTGGTCAGTCGAGCAGTCAGCAGCTAAAAACCCAGCTGCACCACAGTTCAGCAGGGGAGCACCCAATCAAGGGCCGCAGCTTCCTTGGGTGCAGGCGGGCGGTCAGTCGAGTAGTCGGGGGCTGAAAACCCAGCCACACCGAAGTTCAGTAAAAGAGTGCCCGATCAGGAGCTGCAGCTTCCATGAGTGCAGGCAGGTGGTCAGTTGAGTGGTCAGCCACTGAAAACCCAGATGCACCACAGTTCAGCAGGGGAGCACCCGATCAGGGGCCGCAGCTTCCTTGGATGCAGGCAGGTGGTCAGTCGAGTGGTTGGCATCTGAAAATCCAGCCTCACCACAGTTCAGCGGGAGGCACCCGGTCAGGGGCTGCAGCTTCCATGGATGCAGATGGGCGGTCAGTCGAGCAGTCAGTGGCTGAAAACCTAGCCGCACCACAGTTCAGCAGGGAAGCGCCTGAACAGCAGCTGCCACTAGCCTCTCCCTAAGTCCCTATTCACCCCAGGATGGCTCCTGGTCCTTACTACCCCAAAAATGCTCTCTCTATTAGTACCCCCAAACCCTGCCACCTACCATCCCACCTCCTTGTGATTCCCACCTCCCTACGATGCCTATAAGCCACTGCTGGCAGTGGGTGGTCTGGAAAAGGCGGAGGTCCAGCAGCTGGGATGGAAATGATCTAAGCCTAGGGGGCGTGCCACCCACACGATTCCAGTGGCTGTTCTGACCACCCCCAAAACTACAGCCCACTCTTAAACAAATTCAGACCAAAACTTAAAACCAAGCAACCTTCCCCTCACTCAACTTAAACCCTAAACACACACATCCCCACTTTCACACCGTACTAATACAATAATTTAACTATCCAAACACATGTACAAACCAACCACTAACGTATCATACAACCACCAGCCTTCTACCCCAAACTGCCCTTTCTCCAACAATAAAACAATTAGTCTATAATAAATATTAATAAAATACAAGAAAAGTCAAGAAGAATCCAGATACTGTGCAAAAAAGGATAAAGTCACTGTGTAATACTCTGTGATCAGTTTGCAGCTTAATATATGAAAAGTCAGGTCCTGCTGCCACCAGAGGAAGTCTAGTTATTTTAAACCAAATGAAGAATCTTCCCAACCCCTTCTATCTCCTTGGTTGATAATGGTTTAATAAGAGTAGCTTGCAGGCCATCCAGTACCCCTGGTACATTACTACCTAACATAGACTCAAATTCCCCCCCTAGATGTTTGAATTTTGTCTTGAAGGTGGATGTAAGAAAATCACCTACTATCTAAAAAAGTTCACAATTATTTTTTGAAAGGTGACCATTATTTTTCAAGGGCCCTATCCTAACCTGCTCACTTTTCACCTTGCAGGCCACAGATGAGTTACAAAAGGTTTTTTTTCTGTGTGCCAAATCTCTGTGCTGCCTCTAAAGATGCAGCTCGATTGTATTGTAGTTTAAACATTTCTGCCTTCAAAGATTTCATTTGTGCATGATATTGGTCTGCTGTCCCTGCTACTTTAGTCACAACTTCATATAACTGATTTCCCGAGAGTCACATATTTTAAATATTTCTCCTGTTCTGTTGCTTTTCTGTATGATACCAACAGCTGTTTAATGTCTCTCTTCCTAGCTTCCCACCAGCTCACTGGGTCATTGTACATGCATAAAACAGTTGTCTGTGCCTACAATAAATAGGAAATCTGTCTAACCCCTTGCGGCACTTCGAATAAGGAGGTATTCAATCTCCAACTGCCTGTCTTGTTAATTGTAAGATCAGACTAGTCTGTATGCAAGGCACGTTCAAACAACCGGTGGTCTGAAAATGCCACAGGAGCTACCTTACAATGAGACAGAGTGAGCTTTTCAGAAACAAAAATAAAATCAATTCTTGTTGAAAGTTGATGTCTATAATATCTTTGTCCCATGGAGGAATAGAGGGATTTATAAGCATGTACAAGGTTTGCAGCCGTAAGCACATTTAAAAAAAAAAAAAAAACTCATCACAATATATTACTTTTGTATCAGACCCATGTACCTTAGTATCCAGGCCACAGTTAAGCCCCCCCCCCCCATATAACTGTCCTGGATGTATACAAAAGGGGCGAATTTATTCAAAAGTGCAATTCTAGCCACCTTGGTTTGCAGGGTATACGTGTTAATCAACCTAAAAGACACAGGATGCGATCTTCAAAGGGTGACGCACGGCTTGCGGCAAACCCTGCATCAAACCATTTCTTTGGCCCAGTTGCGCTAATCATCTTTGCCACAACTGTACCCGATTTTGGTAGGTCAGGCACAGTTACAACACTTTACCTGATTTACGGCAGCTTGTGCCAACTCTTTGGCGTAAGCCCCGTAAAAAGGGTCCCCTGGATTGCCTCAAGTTAGACCAGGAAAAAGTTGGTCTAACATACGGCAATTGGCACACGGGATCAAAAATCACGATCACTGGCCGGTGACTGCCACAAGCCCCATACTCCATATCTTTGGTGTACCTGGGACTTAGTCAATCTAAGCCACTTAAAACGTCACCCATATTGTCAAAAGCAATGTCCAACAGGAGTGTCCTCCCCAGACAAATGTCCACCAATCTTAGTTTAAAGATGGGATTTTTAAACAGAATTACCACTTCATCAGCTTTATCTTCTTTAATGGACCAATAAGATGGACCTCAGACCCAGCTCTGCTATACTTGAGATTTCCCACAATGATGCCAATCTAGTCTCTCATAGCAAAATGATATCCCAGCAGGATGGCTGAAAAAATGAAAAGGCAACATCTTTTTTTTGAAGTTCTTGATGCCACATGCATTTAGAGAAGCAATACGGAGCCAGGCCATTATAAGAGAAAGTGGCTATTCATGTAACACCAACCCGAGAGGAAGATGTTGATTTTTTTTTCTCAGTCACTGTTTAAGTTTTCCTTTGTCCTCTTCTGGCTCTGAGGTGGTCGGTCTGTGATTTTGTGCAAAATACATCCGAGTCAATATCAGAATCCCCCCATTCCCTTGTTATTTAATACCTCCAATTTATTCTGTATCACCAGGAAGGGGGGGGGCTCACAGCTGATCATGTCATCCTTCTGTGTACTACTGTCATACCCTTCACAGGTGGTGGCACGGTCACCAGCAACTCGTGGGTGGCACTGGCTTCCTGTCACAGGTCCTGCTTGTCTTCTTGAAGGACTGTCTCAGTCGATGGGCTTTCTATGGGAAACGCCACATCCTGCCCTAAGGGCAGAGGGGGGAGGACATTAAGGGGTTCTGCTGTAGGCTGAGACTGAGGCCTTTGGCCTGTAATCACAGCTGGAGCCTGCAGAGAATCAATATTCAATGGTAATGTACTCACGTCACCCTGAGTCATATCAGTACTTGAAGCTTGAAATTTCAGATGATTTTGGTCAAATCCATCGTTCCTGTTCCTGGCCCCTCAAGGGTACTGATGAAAAGTATGTCCCTTCTGTTCACAAAGGTTACATCTGTTCAAGCTTGTACAGGTGAGCCCTATGTGCCCACATTCACCACACAGCCTACATCGCAACTGATCACAGGCACTGCCCAAGTGTGTCCTGGCCCCATGATTATAGCATGCCTCTTGTTGTCCCGAATAACTCCCCTTCCCCCAGTCTTGGCAAAAGAAGAAGCTGCTGGGTAAAAGCAGTGCTCCACTGTTCATTGGATGTCATTTAACTTTAAACCTCCAGCCTCCTATTCAAATACTCTCGGAATCAAGAATCGATTCAGAGGGCTCTAGAATGTCACATTTTTTCCTAGCCTGTAGTATACAGTATATCACTAACATTCTCAGCTTTGTTCCTAAAAAGCATCGTCACTGTTTTTATTATGGGTTTAGTCAAAGGGGTGGCTATGAATGGGATCCATAGTGGTGTATTTTTTAATCTTTCATATTTGGCTCATAAAAGATCCAGACCTTGCACAGACTTAAAACTGATATCAAAGACATCTTCCCCCCAAAATGTGAATAACGGCATAGATTTCTGAAGTAAACAATTGCATCAAGTCCTTAATAAGTTGTCTTGCTACATGCATTCTGTCAGAATGTACTGTGAGCCCTCCCCTATATTTCAAGTGCACGGTGTTCCTCCTGGGAGCTGGCTCGGCACACAGTTTCAAGAAGTCTATGTGACTGGGCCCAGTGCAACTTTGTCTCCTTTCCTCCTGGTTTGACAGGCCTTGTTCAGCATTATCTAAGGAAATTTCTCTCTCCCTTTGGAGTTCTGCCCCCAAGTATTATCAGTAGCAGTTTGCAGAGGAACAGTCTAGGGCTCAGTTTGTCAGGTACCAGTTTTGGTCATCTGCTGTTGTGCCCCAACAATATGTGATGTGTCGTCACCTCCACAACAGGTAGTACATTAGATCTGGGTACAGAGATTGCACTGCTAGTGGGACTTACTAAAATTAGTGGGACCTACTAAAATGAGGGATAGAAAAAGGAATGCCCATAAACTATAAAATCAGAAAAGTGGAAAGACACTATGGGCTCGATTTTACAAGGTGGATGTAGGGCCAGCATCAAGCACTGCATCCACTGCAAAGTTTAACACAGCTGTGCCAAAGCCCCTCAGATTCAGATTGGTCCAGTTTTAGAAGGGCTGGCACAGTTGTGACACTTTCCCCACTTTACGGCACCTTGCGACAAAGGTTTAGTGCAAGTGCCGCAATCCAGTATGCAAAGTTAGACCAGGGAATACATGGCCTAACTCCCTACATCCCATGTTCCAGACTTGTGGTGGGAATTTGCAGCACACTTCTGTTAAAATCGCGCTTGCCAAAATGTTTGACACAACTCCAACTCGTGTCAAACACCCTGCCACAAGTCCACTGCACCACCGCATCTCTTTGCAAACTCGAGACCCATATTTCTAATGAACAAAATAACAGAATGAAATTATCTTTTACAGGGACACTTATTGGGCACCTTACCAACCATCCAAGGTGGAATGACAGGGAATGACAATTGTTTTCTATGGAATGCTAGTCCTTTTTCATATGTTTAGCAATGCCAATACACTTTTTTTTTTATTTAAACATTTGGTGACCGGGAAAGGCACACTGAGCCAAGGCGCGTTTCCAGGTGTGACCCGGGGAACAGGGAACAAGGGAATTACTGTTTACAATTCCAATAGTACATACAAGAAGCATAATAAAACATTACATACATACTACCTAATATGGCAAAATAGGCTAAGCTAATGCTTGGGATACAGAGTGATGGAGGTAAAACATAGAGCATCTTAATTACAACAGGGAACAAAAACATTGCAAGTGCTATGTGATGCTAAGGTAACAAAATCGTTTAAAGTGCTATGAGATGTTATGGGAACAAGTTGGGAAGGGTTGGAGGCATAGCAGTGATTTGACAGAGAAGAGAGAGGGTGAGTTGCATAAGAGAGGAGTCTGAGAGTTCCACAGAGAGGGTAGGCGATAGCTGAAAGCAGATTTGCCCATGTTGGAGTAGGGAGTGAGAAGAAGCGTGAATCCCTAGAGCGTAGGGGGTATGTCGATGTTGGTGCAGGAGAGAGGAGGGAAGAGATGTAAGAGGGGAGTAGGTTAAACCAGAATTTGGAGATGAAGGATATAGAAAGGATGAGATGCCTGTGTGAGAGAGAAGGGAGGTCCAGGCAGGAGAGTAGGGAACAGTGGTGAATCCTGAATGGAGAGTCTGAGGTGAGACGACAGAAAGCATAGTAGAGGGAGTTCAGTTGAGAGAGTGATGTGGAGGGTGCAGTGCAGTATACAATGTCAGCATAGTCAAAGACTGGCATAATCATTTTTGTCAGAATTTCCCCGTCTTACGGGGATGGGGAGGGAATCTCTGTTTTGGTAGAGGATACCGAGTTTTGGGCGAAGTTTAGTGATTATGTAGTCAATATGAATTTGAGAAGTTTAATTGGGGGTCCAGCTAAATGCCAAAGTACTTGTAGGAGGAGACTACCTTGAGTGGGCTGCCATCGAGGAAGGGGACTACCTTGAGTGGGGTGCCATTGACAGAGGTGATGGGTAGGACATTGTTTGCTTTGGCTAATCTTTGAGATGTTCCAAAAATCATAGAGACAGTTTTGGATGTGTTTAGTTTGAGGTGTTTTGATTGGAACCAAGATTGAATGGAGTGGAAGTCATGATGCAGTGAGAATGAATAGCAGCTGGGTCAGGGCCGCAGGAGAATATCGTGGTATCATCTGCATACATGTGGATAAGGGAGGTGGAGCAGACAGATGGAAGGCTATTTATGAATACTGAAAACAGGATAGGGTCGAGTATAGAACCTTAGGGGACACCTGATAGGATAGGGAGGGAGGGAGAGGAGGAGTTGGTGATTTTGACTGACTGATGCCTGTCATTTAGATAAGAATTGAACCACTGTAAGGCAGAAGGGACAAGTCCTGCATCCTCGAGTGGGTTTAGAAGAAGAGGATGGGATACCGAGTCGAAAGCTTTCACCAGATCAATAAAGACAGCGGCAGTTAGGTGGCCTTTATTGGCAGCTGATTGAATGTTACCAGTGACACGGACAAGGGAGAATACAGTGGAGTGATTTTTTTCTGAAGCCGGACTGGTGAGGGGATTGGAAGTTGGTGTCAGTGAGGAACTCAGTCAGTCTGGATTGTATGAGGCATTCTTGTAGTTTGGCTAAGGCGGGGAGGAGGGAGATAGAACAATAGTTACCTGGTGAGGTGGGATCACCACATTTGTGAAGGGGGATGACACATGCCAATTTCCAAGCTTTTGGAACTGTTCTTGAGGAGAAGGATATATTTATGATAAAGATGAGGGGAAGAGTGATGGCAGGGGAAGACAGGCACAGGAGACTAAGGTGTAAGCCATCCGGGCTAGATTTTGCGTGTTGAGGGATAGAAGAGTGAGCAGTACTTTACTGGTGGAAGCAGGGGCTAAAAGGACATTTTTATTTGGCAAGGGCTGAGGAGCAGGCTTGGTGGTTGGAGAGGAGGTGTGGTAGGGTCCAGGGAAGCTCAGGTAGGTGAAGAAGGTGTTGAGGTATCCGCGACTTGTATAGGATCCATAAGTTCAAAGCTGTTGTGCTTAAGCGTTGGGGTGTTGGATTGAGGGGGAGTGTCTATTATGGAATGCACTATATTCTAGAATGAGGAGGTGTGTGCTGTGTTTAAACCAGAGTCCACTATAATGGAGAGAGTGGAATGATACCCTATTTGTAATGAACAAAATAATAGAATGAAATGATCTTTTACAGGGACACTTGTCAGGCATGGTACCACCCATCCAAGGTGGAAAGACAGGGAATGACAATTGTTTTCTATGGCATGACAGCCTTTTTCCATATGCTTATGAATGTCCATAGACTGTAATGGGGAAACTGGAATGATACCCTCTTTCTAATGAACAAAATTGAATGAAATTATCTTTTACAGGGACACTTGCCGCGTACCGTGCTACCCATCCAAGGTGGAATGACGGGGAATGACAATTGTTTTCTATGTAATGACAGCCCTTTTGAATATGCTTAACAATACCCGTAGACTGTAACAGGGAAACTGAAATTACACCCTATTTCTAATGAGCAAAAATAATAGAATGAAATTATCTTTTACAGGGACACCTGTTGCACACAGTACCACCTATCCAAGATGGAATGACATGGAATGACTATTGTTTTCTAGGGAATGACAGCCCTTTCCACGTATACTGTTCACTTAGTGATTATTTTACAGTGACAGTTTTGAAATTGTTGCTGTAATGGTCCCACTGTACACCAGTGTTTTGTTGGTGTTTCACCCCTTCCCATATCAACACCAACTTGGAGTTGATTCTTATAGTAATGGGGGTGCAGATCATGGGGGTTGTGGGGGGCAAAAAACCCCAGTAATTTCACAACGGGCGAAATTGTGCCTGTCACTGTAGTGAATTTCAACAACTTTGTTGTCAAAGAACTTTGATGGAACCCCTTTTCCATATACTTAGAAATGCCCATGGACTATAATAGAGAAAGTGGAATGACACCCTATTTCTAATGAAAAAAAATAATAGAATGAAATAATTTTTTTATAGGTACACTTTCCGGGTGCTGTACCTTCCATCCAAGGTGGGAGACAGAGATTGACATTTGTTTTCTATGGAATGACAGCACCTTTCCATATGCATAGGAATGCCCATAGACTGTAAAAGGGAAAGTGGAATGACACCCTATTTCTAATGAATACAATAACAGAATAAAATTATCTTTTATAGGGACACTTGTCTGGTACCATACCACCCATCCAAGGTGGAATGACAGGAAATTATTATTGTTTTCTATGCAGTGATAGCCCTTTACCATATGCTTAGGAATGCCCACAGACTATTATGGCAAGCTTGGAATGACACCCTATTTCTAATGAATAAAATAATAGAATGAAATGATCTTTTACAGGGCCACTTGTCAGGCTCTGTACCACCCATCCAAGGTGTAATGACAGGGAATGACAATTTTTTTTGTGGAATGACAGACCTTTTACGTATACTTAAGAATGCCCATAGACTATAATGTGGAAAATGGAATAGAAACATAGAAACACAGACAATGACGGCAGAAAAATACTGGAGATCCATCCCATCTACCCAAGTTCCCTATAATCTCCGGAATCTACTGTTCCCCTGGGGTACTAACCCTTCCCATCTTCTCTCTGTTCTCCTTCTTGGTCCTGCTGCCCACAGTAACCACTGTTCCCTTCATCATGTCCCAGCCCTGCTTGAATCCCCTGACTGTTTTTGCTCCTACCACCTCAGCCGACAAACTGTTTCAAGGTTCCACCACCCTTTCCATAATGTAGTACTTCCTCACATCCCTCTTGAACCTACTTCCTGTTAATTTCTATTCGTGTCCATGTGAGCACAAATTGATATTTAGGCTAAATAGTTCCCCGCAGTTCACTTTTGTTAATTCCTTTAAGAAACTTGAAGGTCTCCATCATATCTCCCCCCTCTCCCTTCTGGTCTCCAGTGAGTACATATTTAGTGCCTTGAGGTGCTCCTCATAGGATCTGCCTTGCTGGCCCTGAATCATTTTTGTTACTCTGCGCTGCACTGACTCCAACCTATCCTTATCCTTTCTCAGGATGCATCCTAACAATAACATCCTATATGAACAACATCCTATTTCTAATAAACAAAATGATAAAATGAAATGAAAAGCGGGTAATCAGGTCAGAAAAGTCCATGAAGGACAGTGATGGTCCCGGAGGTGGCACCAGCTCTATCAGTGGGGTCACATTGGGCCCCACCAGAGTTTCTGTTGCCAAAAGAGAGCCCAGACCCTTGTCAGAACTGGAATCTGGTTATTCAAGACTGACTCAGTTTGTTTTACACCCGAAGTGGTACACTCACCCTAAGGTGGAGCCAGGGGAGACCAAGATCTAGCCCATTCCTTTGCTTTGTTGGACCACTTATGGGATTCAGTTGATAGTACCTTACTCTGCACCAAATGGTCGCGGTGACCTGCCACCAAAGTAGAAGAAGTTGACCATGCTGACGAATGGGGAGGCAACGGGCAATGTTCTACCATTGACTTGACCGCCATAGACACTTTCTTTGATGGGGTCTGTGTTGGGATACCTGCAAACTTCATGGACGTGTTGTACTTCTTAAATTTTTTCAGCCTTTTAGTCCTTTTTCTATGAAATCAGTAAGTGCCTTTTCATGGCATCTTCGATTAGTATTGTTGAAACCCCAGGAAATTTTCAGTGATTCATGTTGTGGTCAGACCCCAAATAGAGGAATCGGAACTCATGGGAATCCTTCCTATAAATCAGCTGGCTGCAATGGCAAGACTACAATGGAGGTCCCTCAGCTGGTGATGTCTATATAAATTAAATGAAGTTTACTTTTTTGCCAAAACAAGGGTGATGGTAAGTCCACAAAAAAGCCATTCTCACAGATCTGACATTCATCCTCTCAACAGCAGGAGAAAAAGAACTGAACTGCATGGGGACCACCCATGTTATATGGGTGATGGTGCATTGGCATGCTACATTGGTGATTCTCCAATGCCGAACAGCTTCCTGCAGGGTCCTGGTGCCAGTGGCTTCAGTCCGTAGTATAATGGCTTATTGGAAATTCCCTCAAAGAAGATCTAGCTATGTCAGCCTCCAGGTTGAGTACTGTTCCACAGGTCACAACTAGCATGATCAGCCATAAAATCCTCCAAGTAGTAGAAGTCAAAGTCTTTCCTTTATGCATCTAAATCCAGATATCAACATTAGAAAGAATACTGTTTCTGTAAAAAATGTTTTGTGATTTCAGGGAAGTTTGCCTCTAGAAGTTCCAAAGTCTCTCTTTCTCTTGCTCTATAAACAAAAAGAGGTATACCTGTGAAGTTATTCTCATCAAGTTTTCCCAGAATTTCGTTCAAAATTTCTCAGTGGTGAGATATAAATTTCCTTGATGCAAAAAAAAAAAAAAAGCCACTGAGAATATTGGGCCACCAATCAAGGGACATAGATTTCTAATCCCAAAAGAAGTAAGTACCAGACAAACTGAAATGCGGTGTATATTTGCAATTATTTTTTATAAATTGTGTATGTTTCATGTGTAGTCATATGTGATTTTATTGTATTAATCAAGGACACCATTGTAAACAAGCTTGCACTCAATAGTCTTTTAACAAAATGAGAATGAAATGCAAAGTAGAAATCATCAAGGTTAAATGTATCTGACATGAGCAGAGGTAAGGACGTAACTTGGTTAGATATGCAGATAAGAGCTTGGGTATCTTTTATTATCTGTGGATGCCCAAATATAACTAAGGGATAAGGGTCAATATTGATTTTTGATACGTAACCTTCAAGGTGGACTGCCAGCTCATAGACACCGAAGATCTCTGTATTGGATATACTTTGTTTCCTTTCTTGGGATGAAATGTTTTGCACTTGTTTTACCTATTTATTTATTTTATTTAAAATTTGGTGACCGGGAAAGGCACACTGAGCAGCAGCTCATTTCCTGGTTCGATCAGGGGACAGGGGTTACACATACAACAAGGGGATAGCAAAAATCAGGTACAGTATAATACAGAATACACATAGAATATACAGTGTAATACAGAATAAATTAATCATTACAGTATAATACAATGAGCAGATAAATTTCAATGTAAGATTGTGTTACAGAGTATTGTACAGGAGATTCAGTAAGCATGATGAGATGAGCAAAAAAACACGTGATCACTAAAAACAGGAAATAGCAGAGAGGTAGGGGGGACAGTAGCATGGTTGTGGATTAGGGCATTGGACAGCTACAAGATGTAGCAGGGGATGGCCTGAGGAGGTGCTTTAATGCAGGAATGGAGGGGGTGAGGCAGGTTTGAGGGGAGAGGGTATTTCAGAGGTAAAGGAGTCTATAAGAGAATGCTAGTTTCCCAGCCGGGTTGCATGCTCGAGGAAGGGCGAAGGAGTGGAGGCAATTTGGACGTGAATTGTAAAGGAAGGGGTAGCAAGATTTAGAAAAGAGAAGAGAAGAGGTAGGAAGGAAGAGTGCCAAACCAATATTTATTTAATTGTTTATTGTCTCGGATTTCAACCTTTGAGTCAAAAGACTCTTTTACAGAGGTTCCACGTCAAGAAGCAAATGCATAACAAAAACACAGAAGTACAGAGTTTGGGATGAAAACCCAGAGGGAAACATAAGATAGAACTAGTGAATTTGAACAGGACCCTTACAATCAGGCAAGTAAATAAGTACTTTTTGTGTTTGCTTGTGTGTGGGCAAGAAACACCAGTAGTGGGTGGTGGCAGCGTGGCAGTGTTGTGGTGGATGGCAGCAGTCCGTTTTGGGGCTGGTCTCAGCATGCTGTTGATGATGGCAGTTAATGAGCATGCCAGTATGCTCAAAGAAATTGACCGCTGCAATCAGGGAGCACAAGTCACTACACAATCAACTATGTTTGCAGGGCGATCCCTGACTGCAGCAGTCAATTGCAGCTGCATTGTCATGTGTCCCCTTTCAATAAACATGGCGATGGCTTCTGTCGGTCTCTCACAGTCCCCAGGAAGTCAATGGACAGCCGTTGCCTCTCACAGTACCCAGGAAGTCGACGGACAGCCATTGCCTCTCACAGTCCCCAGGAAGTCGACGGACAGCCGTTGCCTCTCACAGTCCCCAGGAAGTCGATGGACAGCCGTTGCCTCTCACAGTCCCCAGGAAGTCGACAGACAGCCATTGCCTCTCACAGTCCCCAGGAAGTCGACGGACAGCCGTTGCCTCTCACAGTCCCCAGGAAGTCGACGGACAGCCGTTGCCTCTCCTGAGTCCCCAGGAGTGACAGCGGCCATTGGCCTCCACAGTCCCCAGGAAGTCGAAAGACAGCCGTTGCCTCTCACAGTCCCCAGGAAGTCGACGGACGGCCGTTGCCTCTCACAGTCCCCAGGAAGTCGACGGACAGCCGTTGCCTCTCACAGTCCCTAGTGAAGCTGATGGGGATGCCCAACCCCTGTCAGCATGCTCTTTCTCCAGTTTATTTGCTGACGGGGTAGCCCAATCCCCGTCGGCATGATGCGCCCCTCTCCCTCCATTTGTTGTGTGCTGAGGGGGTGCCAAATCTCCCTCGGCTGATGCACTCCTCCCCCCAGCACACTGTATGGCTGATGGGGGTGCCCAATCCACATTGGCTTCACTCCCCCTCAAACAAACTTCCAGGTGGCATGCTGGGAGCCCACCCCAGCATGCCAAAAGTCCTACGTTGTCTTGTTAAAAAAAAAAACTGTAAAAAAGGAAAATGATCCCTTGTTGAGTCTCTTGCCTCCTCCCCATCCCGCGCCCTCCCTCTGCGTACTCCACCTCACCACACCCCCCTCACCTCATGCTTACCTCCAGAGCCTGTCTCAACGATCCTCGGCGGACCGGGAACACATCTGTACTTTTCAAAGCTGACTGCGAAGTGAAGAAATGCCGGTAAGCTGTATAATGGCATAAATTTTTTTTCCAACTTATGTGGATATCGCAGATATTTTTTCAATCTTTGGCACCAAATTTTCAACATGGGGTTCTTGGGACCCCTCCTCATGATTTCAGTCACTGTCATGGAGTTATTCGGTCTCGAAAGGTGATTTCGTGGTCACTGCATGGAATCATCTTTTGGGACCGATTAACAAAATGACAGTGTCACTCACTGTTCATGAGGTGTGCTCTCAAAAAGCCTATGTTGCAAATTTGGTGAAAAAATTCCAAAACAATGACTGTGTTATGTGCATGCATTGCACCGTTATCACGCACACTTGTAACTTTGTGAATTTGTAATATTTTCACTCCAGATTTTCAACATTGGCATTTTTCACACCTCCTTATGAACAGTACAGCTGATATTTTTCACATCCTGGCCAAAATGTGTTTTCGCACGTCTGGCGCAGAATAGCACAGTCACTGTGGGAAATCAGTGTTTGGGACAGATTAGAAAATCACAGTGACACTGTTCATGAGCAGAGGTTCTAAAATGTCTATGTTGAAAATCTGGTGAAAAAATTCCATAAAATGACCATGTTACAGGCGTGCGTTGCACATATTCTACGCATGCTCGTAACTTCGTGAATTTTTCATATTTTCACTCCAGATTTTCAACATTGACATTTTTCCACACCTCCTCATGAACAGTACAGCTGTCATTTTTCACATCCTGTCCAAAATGTGTTTCCGCATGTGTGGCACCAAATGGCATCGTTGCTGTGCAAAATCACCTTTCAGGATTGAGTAAATGAAATGATAATGCCACTGTTCATGAGTTGGGGTCCCAAAAAGACCATTTTGAAAATTTGGAGTGAAAATGCCAACAAATGCCCAGGGCATTAAGGTTTCCAACCATAACGCCCACCCTGTAGAGAATGACTGGCGTCAGGAGTGTGACTTGGATTCGTCAGCTGTAATGCTCACAGCATTTTACCTTCACCCTACAGCCACTAACAGGCATCAAGGTGTGCCTTGGGGTATTTGACCCTAAAGTTTACCCCATTCTCTTATACTGCACCCATCTCAGCTTATTTCCTTATGAAATGGGTTGAGCATAAGGGCTGAAGACCCCAAAGCACACCACAACACCTGTCAGTGCCTGCAGGGTGAGGTGAGGTGGAACGGCATAAGCGTTATGACTGACGACCCAAAGGCCCACCCCCAATGCCTTTCAGTCTTTGCATGGTGGGGATGGGTGTTGGCGTTAGTTCAATACTGCCATTCCTATTATGCATCTCTTTAACTCCTGCACTAGCAATGCCAATGCCAGCAAGCAAAGATTCTGCACTGACAAATGCTTGTTTGCATTTGTGCAAGCTAAGCCAGAGCCAATTGAAAGCAATCAATAGGATATTGATCATGTCAGAAACAATAGACAGAGGCAAGTTTATTCTGATTAGAGGTAGAGTCCGAAACTAGGGAACCTGCCACACAATGAGTGGGTGGGGGGGGTTCAGAGGAGTGGTGCAGGAGAAAAGAGAGATCAGTCCAGAAGGAGGACAGAAAGTTGTTGGAGGAGTGCAGATGGGTTTTGAAATAGTCTGATTTTGTGAATGCACTTGACACAACTGTTATGGAGGGTTCAGTAGTTTTGCAGGTGGTTGGTCACATGTGCTTTTGAAGTGTCGTCAAGTGAGGGTTTTGCAGGTGGATAGGATTTCTGGAGAGATCCAGGGATTGTGATGACATCTAACCCTAACTGATTTAAGTGGAACATGGAAGTCCCAGATTTTTAGAAAGATTGTTGTGAAATGGAAGAGAGCAGCATCAATAGAGGGAGTGGAGATGACCAGTGACCAATTAGCCAGGGCCAGGTCAAGGAGGAATTTATTTGAGTTGAACATTTTGAGGGGTCGATGCTAGATATATTTGGGGGGGTTAGGAGGAGGTTTTATCTTTCTGATGCAAAAGGTGGGGCAGTGATCACTGAGAACATCAGGCAGTACACCTGTAGAGCTAATGCGGTAAGGGTGGGATGATAGTACCCAGTCAAGTAGGGTATGGGACTGGGAGTGATGGTTTAGTTGAGTTGGCTCACTGATCAGTTGGGTCAGGTTTAATGCTTCAAGCATTTTGTGATGAGGGGGAGAGTCAGTCCAGGTTGAAGTCACCAAGAAGGATCAGTTCGCCTGCAGATGCAAGGGTGGTGGTGGAGATGACACAGGTGACTAAAGTAACCCTTGGATCATTTTAGTTGCTCTTCTCTGCACAGTCTCCAGCCTGTCCCTATCCTCTTGGTGTGGACTCCAAAACTGGACACAGTACTCTAGGTGGGGTCTCACTGAGGACATGTGAAGCTGTAGAATCACCTCTGTTTCTGCTGTCAAAACCCCTCCCAATGCAGCCCAACATTTTGTTGGCCTTGCTGTTAGCACTGTTGCACTGGCTAGCTTGCATAAGAGTGTCCAAAATGATGACTCCCAGATCCCTCTCTTCATGTGAGGTGCAGAGCTGGACCCCATGGTATCCATCTTTTTGATTCAACAGGCTCTTTTGCAGTATTTATGTGATTGCTGTTTCATTGTTGCTGTAAAACACTTTTTAGAAGTTTTAGCATTGCTGTGATATGTGGACTGGCACAGTGTTTGATCAACAAAATTATGAATTACAAATATTTTTCCCTCCCTAGTCTCTTTAAAGCAGTATAAATTTTCAAAAACCAGGAAAAGAGTCTTTTGTGTTCCTTTTGAGTCTTTTATTATTAGTAGTAGTAGTATTCTTTATTGTTCAGTTGTTACAGTCATTACAATTTAAAGATGAAAAAAATAGAACGGATACAATATTCCAGAAGAATACAATCATACTAATCATTCACAGTAAACATTTGAACAAACAATGCAGCAGTACATAAAAACATATAACTGTAACATGGAAACAATCCTGCATAAATAGCGTGATTATACTCCTGCGTAAATAACATTTCACACACTGTACAAATCATATGTATATAGGTGTGCATGAGTTCACAAACCCAGATTAAAATATCAATATTTGCTTAAACAGTGTAATGCTTCACATATAATAGATGTAAATGGATATAATCCTGCATAAGTAACATAAATGGAGTCTACACAAATAATGATTCATTAGTAGTGTATTACACTGAGAAAGCATACTGTACATATCATATCTATGTAAATATACATACATTAACTAGAAGCAGCTAGGATTAAATCAGTTTCAGGATTGTAGTTCTTTTGTCGCCATTTGAATATTACAGTCAGGATTGTTTTGTGCCAATTTGAGATATCATCTTTCTAATCTTAGATATTATTAAAAGGTAATTTGCTAACCTTTTAATTGTGTAATCGTCTTCTGTATAAAGCAGCATTTTAGTTAGAAGTGACTTCCCCATGGTGCTCTCATTTTCCATTTAAGGCCAAGCCAGTACAAACGACTTTTCTCACACCACGTGCAGTTAATTTATTTTCGGTGGAAGTCTAAAACTTCCAAGAGTTGAAATCTGGAAGTCATTCCAATTTTTTGGAAGTCAAAATACTTCCACAATCCCACCTTTGGAAGTCAGTATTCTAAGAAGAACAAATATATAGATGTTAATATATTATATATATATTATTGGTAAAATAGTTTCTTTCTGAAAAATCCATAATTTCTGACTTCCAAGCCTGCAATTTTGGAAGTCACCTAATTTTTGGTTTTACATCTGGAAGTCAATGACTTCCTCCCTCTTTATTTTGGAAGTTTTTGCCTTATTTTTGGAAGTCAAATACTCCCAAAATGGAGTTAACTGAAGCCCTGACCACGTACAGTACCATAGATCGTGCATCAAGTTTTCCTCACCATCATGTCAGCAACAGCAGTTTAGACTCTTAGGAGAGTGCTTATTATATTTAACAAGTAAGACATTACTCACAAATATTTCCACTTTATATCTTATATGTATATTTCTTAATAAAGGATAAGTTAAAACATCAAGGTAATACTTATATCTGAAGGAACAATTATTCTGTGCAAACCATAGGGAGTATTTTGAGGTTTCAATAGTTTGGAGATCATTTTGAATCCAATAATTTTTAGCTTTGGTTTTATATAATTTTTATGTTGTAGAATAAGTACAATGTTTTTATCGCTGTAGTTCATCAGAAAGTGTAAATTATATATTTTTTAAAAGGTCTAATATTGTTTTATACCATGCTGAGCTTGGGCATCCTATCTCTGTCCACTTATTTTTTTTTCTGTAAACATTTTTTTTGTCTAGTTATTTGCTGTCAATAATTAAGTTTTTGCTATCCAGAACTGAGTTGATGTTTTCTAAGTCAAGTTCTGACCTTAAGTAGGTAACTGAGCAGCAGTTACCTACTGCCATAGCTTTCCTTAGAAGTTTAAATACTGTAGTCTTTAATTTGTTCCTGCTTTTTGTATCCCAGATTTCAGCCCCATAGGTCATCTTGGACAAATACTTTGCTCTGGTTGCTTCAATAAGCAGTTTTATTGAGAGGCCACCATAAAGATAGTTAAATTTACCCAGGGCAAGGACAGGTTTTTCTTGGCTGAGGCTATGGTTTGTTGATATATTTAGCCCAAGAACCACTACCTGAGAAATGTATGCCTAAATAAGCATACGAATCAGTCACATCAAGTTTCTGGTGTCCTGTTTCTCAGCAGCCCTTCCTTTCTTTGCAACTGAAGATTATGAACTAAGTTTTAGCGAGATTTATTTTCAGTTCCACTTCTTTAATTTTTTTATCTAG
This sequence comes from Neoceratodus forsteri, assembly GCA_016271365.2. Lineage (NCBI taxonomy): Eukaryota > Metazoa > Chordata > Ceratodontiformes > Ceratodontidae > Neoceratodus > Neoceratodus forsteri. Next base: position 1,818,715,954 of record CM057449.1, on the reverse strand, counting down.
AATGTCAACCTTCTTTTGCAATCCTTTTCTAGATAGTGCCAGGAATATGATGTCATCTGTATATGCTAACATTGGATAGTAATGATCCAGTATTTTGGGGGGAATCTGAGTCAGTATTGACTATTTCTTTCGGTAGATCTTCTATATAAAGGGAGCAAAGGGTGGGGGCAAGAACAAAACCTTGCCATACTCCTCTGTTTGTATAGATAGTATTAGAAAGTTGACTGTTTATTCCAAGTCAAACTCTAGCCCAGGTACCCCCATAGAGTTTTTCAATTGTATGTAGTAAATGAGGGCCGATGATTCTTTGAATCATTAAATTCCATAGTATATTCCTTGAAACTGTGTCAAAAGCTGATGAGAAATCTACAAACACAGCAAAACGTCTCTGCTTTCTGAGAAAGACATATGTTTCAATCAGACGATTGAGTATAAAAAAAAGTATAGTGATATATCCTTCCTTAAAGCCTGTTTGATATTCGCTCAAGCCTCCAGTTGCTTTTACCTGAGTTCTAAGTCTTCCCAAGATAATTCTGGAGACTATCTTTAAGCTAACATTAAGCAAGTTTATTGACCTAAACATGGCAGGGTCTGCCAGGATTCTCTTTTTACGTACAGGTATAATTCCTGCTCTTTTTTTTGTAGGAAGTTCAAAATTTCCTGTGATATATTTGTTGAACAAAGTGGCCAGAGGCTTGCACCATAATATAGAGTTATATATGTAAACTTCTGCTGGTATAAGGTCTGGGCCTGGCGCTTTTTTTTATTTCAGTGTTTTTATTGTAAAATAGACTTCTGCCCTTGTAACTGGACTTAAAGGTTTGACTTTATTAAATGTATGGATGGGATTATCGTGAATATTAGAGTCATAAAAATATTTGTGAAAAAAAAAAAGCAATGCAACCCGTTGTCCTTCGGGAATATAAGTATCAATCTTTTGTCTGTGGTTGTTAATACCTTTGGCAACAAAGGTCCAAAAAGTCTTGCTGTCTCCATCCTTAGTTGCATTCAGCATTTTAAGCCACCAGGCTTGGTGATATTGTGCCTATTTTTGAGCCAGAAAATGTTTATAATTTTTCCTTTCCTGTTTCAACTTACTAAACACCTATCTATCTTTGGCATGTTTAGTTTGTCTTATTTGTACTTCAAGGAATGCTTTGTATCTTAAGCAGTCTTCATCAAATCAGCCCATATTCTTTTTCTTCCAAGGATTCCATAGGACCTGCTTGTATAATTTAGTTTTTATTGCTTCAAACAGATCAGTGAATTTTTGCCAGATCTGAATTCTAGAGAGATTTCTTACGGGACCCCAAACCCTTTGTGTGAGGTTGTCTTGCATAATGCTTGTAATATGTTCCTTTAATGACAGATCCCACAAAACTCTTTTGTTTGTCCTAATTTCAGTATAGGGTAATTTGGGGACAGTTTCAGGTGGATTAACTACATCTTCTGTGGGGTATCCCGAGGGAAAACCCAGGAGGAGGAGGAGGAGAGGTAAATGATCACTTTCTGGTCTGGTAGAAATTGTTAGATGGGTCCACACACTGATAAAGCATGACCCAAATGCTAAATCTAAAAGGGAAGTACCCATTGATTTAATGTAGGAACATTGACTCTGCAGGTCTCCTTGGAGTCTACCATTAAGAGGGTACAGATTATACATTTGAAGAAGCTCAATAAAACTAGCCCTGTTTCATTTACTTCTGTATTTTTTGTACTTCTGATTGGCATCAAGAGGAGACTATTAACCCTTAAGTTGCCAACAGAATAGAACATATGGGAATTCAGGACTGATATATCAGCTCATAGCATAGTAAGGATTCATATGACTCAGTAGTGTACTATCTGTCAGCCCACCAAAATAGCCAATTCTGGCACTGAAATTGTCAATTAACAGAATGTCTGCTTCCGGGTATTTCAGATTTGCATCTGATAATAAGCTGTCAAGAAGCTGCCAAATAGAGTGCTGATAGTATTTAGAGTTCTCTGGGGGAACATAGCTATTTATTAATATAAAATTATATTTTTCATTTTGGAGTCAAGTAATAAAACATTTTACAGTATAAAGATTATGTACTAACTTAAATGTCCCCTATCTTGACATATGTAACTAATCCTCCTGATGATCTCCCATACTTGTGCTCTCTCGTACCTGGATGGTGTATGTGGCAAGCTGCCCAGCTGCTAGCCCTTAATTGTAGATATAATTCTGTTGCATATAGTTTTTTGACATAATTCTATGTATATGTACATGCTAGTGTTGGCAAAGGCACCTAGGGAAAAGACTAGATTTAAAAAAAGTGTTTGACCTTCTTTTAACCTGCAGGCCAGCCTTGCTTGCCAGGAAAATGGCAAGTTATTGTCAAAAATAGCTGGATAGCTGATAAAAGAGTCTTCCTCTAAGTTAACTACCCAATGCATATGGGGCACAAAAACCCTGGCACAATATATCAGTTGGGGGGTGAGGATAGAGCATGCACCATGCAGGAAAGGGATCTTGGGGTTATCATCTCTGACGAAGTCAAGGTAGGGAAACAGTGTGATAAGGCAGCAGGTAAAGCAAATAGGATGCTGGGATGCATAGGCAGGGGCATCACCAGCAGGAAAAGGGAGGTCATAATTCCACTATACAAGACACTAGTGAGGCCCCACCTGGAGTACAGTGTACAGTTCTGGAGACCTTAGTTACGTAAGGACATAGACAGAGTAGAGAAGGTTCAGAGGAGGGCAACAAAGATGGTACATGGATTGCATCACAAGTCCTATGAGGACAGGTTGAAGGAATTGAATATGTACCCCCTGGAGGAGAGGCGGGAAAGACGGGATATGATAGAGACACACATGTATCTTACAGGGAGGAACAGGGTGCAGGAATACACTATTTTTAAGTGAAAAAGATGTTCCAGAACTAGAGGGCATGGGATGAAGTTCGAGGGAGGATGATTCAGAGGAAATGTGAGGAAGAATTCCTTCACAGAACGGGTGGTGGACAAGTGGAACACCCTGCCAGAGGAAGTAGTGGGGGCTGAAACAATCACGGGATTTAAGAATGCATGGGATAGACATAAAGGAATTCTGGAGGTCAGGGTTAACAGACTTCTAGAAAAACATAAAGTAAACCTACAAGCTCAAATGGGCAGACTGGGTGGGCTGTAGGCCCTTATCTGCCGACACTGTCTATGTATCTATGTAACCCCCACCCAGGTATGCCATTTCTATCTTGACAGCTCTACCTGGTGAGCTGGGTTCAGGGAGGAATATGTCACTCAGCACACTGGTTAGGTTTGTCTACTCTGCAACAGGGGCACCCAAGTAACTCTGGACAAAGGAAGCAATAACTGTAATGTCCAGTACCAGAAGTGGGATTCTAAAGTGTGGCTTTTATTCACATCCAACAGAATAAACAAAGCATAGATGGACCCCCACAGGGCTACACTCCTGGTAATGCAGATTTAAGGAGAGCAGAATACATCTTCATCACTCTAGCCCTCAGGCTCTGAAACACACTGGGCACACAGCCCGAACCTGTACGCTGCTCTGGGTTTTCCCTGGCTTGGCTCCCTTGCCAGCCACTTGGACACTTTCCATATAGCATGGAAACATTTACTGGTGGCTTCTTAAATCACATATGAGCACTTCTGCTCCATAAGGGAATCTTCCTCATCAATCCCACATCTGGGTACTTTTCTCAGGCACTGCCCAAGTACCTGAGAGAAAGCAGCAGGTGTCCCAGAGCAAATCCATAGAGGTGAATTTGGTTACTACTGATGGGGGGTCTCCCACCTCTCGCTCCCATAATTCATACCCAGCCATTTCTCTGAACTGTAACACCTCATGCTTTAAAACACTTTGCTGTGTAGATTATTTTTAAATGTATGCCACATTCAATCTACTGTCTTTACGCCCCATTTGTGCTGAACTTGAACATTCTTAATAAGAGGCTGTGTCCATTACTCTAGACCCCCACAGAATTAAGCAGTCCAATCCCCACATCTTCCAAACTGTACTTGGCTGTCTTTTCCTGACCCCACAGTAACAGTCCCTTTAGTTTCATCTTGATTCAGGTGAAAACACATTGGCCCTTTAGCAGAGCAAACTCACCCCTTGGTTGCAGGTGCCCCACAGGTATTTTCTCCTCAAGAAATCTCTTCCAGAGCTTCTGGTGCCTCAGCATGAACTTAAATCAGGCAGCTTCTTTTCCTTAGCTGGACCAGGGGGGTTGCCCCTGGAAGCAGGCTGATTCCTTCCCCCATTCCTGCAGGAAAGGGGCCCTGAACCACTGAAAGCAGTCTCCACCACTTCAATGTGCTCTTCTTGTGTTCCTCTTCAGGTAAGAACACACACCTATACTACAAAAAATAGCTCTTTGACAGAGCTTAGAGCTCTGAGGGCCTTCCTACAGCAGAGCACCTCTTTCAGACTGCACAGACTCTACTGAACTCTGAACTCACAGACTGACTTCAAATTCCCAAACGTTCTACTCTAACCTCCAACTGCAACATTCCAGCGTGGCTTATGCAGCTGCGACAGTTCTAAATTATGTCATCCCTCAGTCTCAGCTGAGACTGAGAACAGAGTGAGGCAGTGTGAAATCCATTTAACTGGAGTTTTACAAGCTGCCTTCCCTGCCTACCACTAGGTCTCACTGGGATTCTAGTAACCCTGGATAACAGGGGGTTACATCTATGTATCTATGAAACAGAAGTAATAAAATGTTAGGCAAAAGCCATTTTCACTTCAAGAAAAACAGAATACTTTGATCCCAGGAAACTGTTAATAGTATACTTAATTTTGTGAGGTAACAGGAAAGAACACATTCTTCTAGAATACCTGTGTGAAATTCCACTTATAGGAATTATGATTGCAAAACCTGGGTTAACTATCGGACTCTGATCTATCAAAGGTTATCAGGAAAATACAATTTTGGGGAAGAGCAAGAGTGCCATCTCCTGGTCAAACTGAGTAGTTGTTCTAAACTGGGGAAAATTGATGACTCTGCAGATTACAGACTGGGACTGCCATCCCTATAAAAAGCCCCAGCTCAGGGCATTCACGCACTTTCCTCATCTGGACTCCACCTGACACACAGAAGCCAAACTGCTGAAACCCAGTTTGGCTACAAGGACTAAAGGAACTGAAAACTTTCATCCACTTGCCTGGTCTTCAATTCACTGTGTGCAGAAGAAGCCAGAAGGGGAAGGAAGGAAACATATTCAATTCAGTGCTTTAGAGTAACTGGTAATTGCTATTTTTCTTTTAAACTTAGATTGTGGGCGTTTAGTGACACTATACTTTCTTTGTTGTCTTTACTTATAATTGTTTTTGGGCTGTTGAAAATTTAAAACATAGTGGTGGTGTAATTCTGTGCTGTCTTTAATTGCTGCAAATTTTATCTTGGCTTGTCTGACTGCCCTGTAGTTGGGTGAAGGGTGTTAATTGTCTGGCCTCTGACCTCAGCTACATGATAACTGGAGGTGGGGCTTAGTCAGAGTTAAAGTAGCAAGCAGAGGTTTATTTTCTCAGAAGAAGCCAGAAGGGGAAGGAAGGAAACATATTCAATTCAGTGCTTTAGAGTAACTGGTAACTGCTATTTTTCTTTTAAACTTAGATTGTGGGCGTTTAGTGACACTATACTTTCTTTGTTGTCTTTACTTATAATTGTTTTTGGGCTGTTGAAATTTTAAAACATAGTGGTGGTGTAATTCTGTGCTGTCTTTAATTGCTGCAATTTTCTCCCCCTTCCCCAACTCTTAATTATATGCCCTGATAAATCTGATTGACAGGAGCTAAACACAGGGTATAGTAAGGGGTGTGAAGTAGGAGGGGCATATGGGAAGAAGCCCACCAGCACAACAAGTGTTTTGACTCATTTATTTATTTATTGGTTTCTTTTTCCTTTAAAAAAAATATCTGAGGATTAGTGACAGGATTTTTAGTACAGTAAATTTATAAAAAGAGAACTAGGAGAGCTTGAGTAGCAGACAAGTAGTGGAACAGCAGTATAATGTGGGGAGTGGTGCAATGCAGTGGCTGTGGGGCAGCCATATTCAGGCAGACCTTCTGGACACTGAGGTGCTGCCCTATCTGCATGCATCTCTCTGGACTGTGGGATGAGGTAGCCAGACTCAGAGCAGAAGTAAACTGGGTCAGGAGTACCATCACCCCTATCCAGGGACCACCCAGTCCAATGCAGCTGCCTCAAAGGATGCCGAGAACGAGGAGCACTTGGATGACAGTGGGCTCAGGGAGGGTTAGAGCAGTCAGGCAGAGGCACATCCCAGATCCTATTCCACTCAAGAACTCATATGCCACACTGGCAAATGAGGACAACCAAATAGAGGTACCCAGAGAAGTGGAAGGAAAGGATGTGGAGGTTAGCCAAGGAGGTGACCTCAGCAGGGAAAGCAGTGGACCCCAGAGGAGGAAGTGAATCCTGGTGGGGGACTCCATCATAAGAGGGATCCAGCTAGGAACACAGGAGGGGAGGACAGGGAGGTGAGGTGTCACCAGGTGCCACGGCATGGGAGGATGGAAGGAAGATCCTGGGGATCACTGGGAAGGCAAGACGGGAGGGTGAGCTGGGTGTCATTATCCACCTAGGTACTAATGACCTGGCAAATGGGGAGCCAAAGGAAGTTCAGGAAGAGTTTGGAAACTGGAGGGGTCTCAAGCAAGTAGCTACTTCTGTCACTTTCTCAGAAGTACTACCTGTGAGAGGCAAGGGAGAAGCATAGAGTGCATGCACCAGAACATTAACTCATGGTTGAAGAACTGGTGCTGTGAGGAAGGTTTGGATTCATTGGTGACTGGGGACCCACCTGGAGGGATGGAGGTTTGTTCAAGCCTGACGGCTGCATCCATCCTGGAGGGAATCAAGCACTCAATGATAAGTTTAAATGCTACACTGACAAGCATTTAAACTAGCAAGAGGGGTCGCAGGCCAGCAAGGAGGGTACCTACTTGCTCACCCCCACAGCTAGCAGTGGAACCAGTGAACCAGAGGAGTGGCTATCTCTGCAAGCAGTGTGCAAAAGATGGAGATTAGTGCCCAAGAGGGGATAAGCAGAAAAGGGCAAAATTCAGCAGAAGGCAGACAGCAAGGAGAACCAGGGATAAATGACAATCAAGGAAGGGGCTGGTAGAACAGTGAAGCAGTCTAGGAGGTCAAATCATGGAAAGCCATGTGTGCAAATGCCAGGAGCCTTAGCAACAAGATGGAAGATCTGGAGGCTGTCATGGTACAGTCAGACCTGGACATTGTGGCCATCACTGAAACCTGGTGTAATGATAACCATGACTGGAGATGGCCATACCTGGCTACAACATATTCAGAAGAGACAGAGCAGGCAGGAAGGGAGGAGGAGTAGCACTGTATGTGAAAAATGACATAAGAGCCACAGAGATCCAGGAGGAACAAAATGGGGAGAGATACTGTGGGTTGCTGGAAAGGAAAATGGGGACAGCCATCTGCACAGGTGTGGTCTATAGACCACCAGCCAGGAGGAAGAAACAGATAGGGAGCTGATGCTAGCCATCCAAAGGATGGCACAAGAGGGTGAGGTAGTACTGGTTGAGACTTCGTCATTCCAGACATGGACTGGAGCATCCCAGCAGCAGCATCAACTAGGAGCAGATTTATCCTGGACTCCTTCAGGGTGCCTTCCTCAAGCAACTGGTCATGGAACCAACTCAGCAGAAGGCAATACTGGACCCTGTGCTCACAAACAGAGACAGTGTGGATGGGGGTAACAGTGGGGAGCACCTGGTAACAGTGACCACCAGTCATTGTGGTTTGAAAATCACAGAAAGAGCAGAACCAAACCACACAAAAACACGATCTCTGGATTTTAGGGGGCAGACTTTGGGAAAATGGGGAGATACTTGAAAGAGGCATTAAGGGGAATGGGACAGGAATCAGGGGTTGAGGAACAGTGGGCAGTATTTAAAATGGGGATTACAAGAACAACAGAATTATGCATAAGCAGGTTAGCAAGAGGAAAAGGAAGAGGAGACCATTATGGTTTTCCAAAGAGGTAGCTAAGAAAGTGAAAACCAAAAGATTGTATTCAGGCAATACAAAAAGACACAGGCAGAAGGGGATAGGAGAAGTACCAGGAGAAGCAAGGAGGCAGGGAGATCAATAGAAGCCAAAGCTCAGACAGAAGAACACATTGCAAAATCAGTGGGTAGAGGGACAAAACCTTTTACAGGTACATAAGTGAAAAAATAAAAACAAAGGGAGGGATAGTGAGACTGAAGTGGGAGGATGGGAGCCGCGTGGAGGATCACAACAGTAAAGCTGACATATTGAACAGGTATTTCTGCTCAGTCTTTACTGAGGAAGAGGGGGGTAATGGGTCTGAAGGGCGTTCAAGGGGTGAGAATGGTGCAGAAATGGACACAAGTCCCTTTACACAAGAAAGGGTCCTGAAGGAACTGGAAGTAATAAGAGTTGATAAAGCAATGGGGCCAGATGGGGTGCACCCAGGGTCCTTAAAGAACTAAGAGAGGTGGTGGCTGAACCTCTGGCTATCCTGTTTAGCCGATCACTGGAAACAGGGAGGTACCCAAAGACTGAGGACAGCAGATGTAGTCCCTTATACAAAAGTGGGAACAAAGAGGAAGCAGGGAACTACAGACCAGTCAGCCTCACCTCGGTAGTGGGGAAGATCATGGAAGCACTACTGAAGGAGAGATTGGTGGAACATCTGGTTGTCAGTGGACTACAGGACCCAAGGCAGCATGGTTTCACCAGGGGGAGGTCATGTCAGACCAACCTCATTGAATTTTTTGACTGGGTGACTAGGGAGGTGGATCAGGGGAGGGCAGTGGACATGGCCTATCTGGACTTCAGCAAGGCCTTTGACACTGTGCCACATAGAAGACTATTACACAAACTGGGGGATATGGGTGTGGGCAGGATAGTAGTGTGGTGGGTAGGTAACTGGCTGGGTGGCAGGACACAGAGGGTGGTGGTAAATGGCTGTCACTCCACAGAGGGAAGAGTGACCAGTGGGGTACCACAGGGATCAGTGCTGGGACCGGTCCTATTCAACATCTTCATCAGTGACATTACGCGGGATCTAGAAGGCAGAATTTCACTGTTCTGCTGATGACACAAAGCTCTGTAACAGAGTAGACACACCAGAGGGTGTAGACAGAATGAGAAGTGACCTGCAGAAACTTGAAGAATGGTCAGGTTTGCAGTTGAAATTCAATGCAAAGAAGTGCAAGATAATGCATATGGAGCACAAAAACCGTGGCACAATATATCAGTTGGGGGGTGAGGATACAGCATGCACCAAGCAGGAAAGGGATCTTGGGGTTATCATCTCTGATGACCTCAAGGTAGGGAAACAGTGTGACAAGGCAGCAGGTAAAGCAAATAGGATGCTGGGATGTATAGGCAGGGCATCACCAGCAGGAAAAGGAGGTCATAATTCCACTATACAAGACACTAGTGAGGCCCCACCTGGAGTACAGTGTACAGTTCTGGAGACCATACCTACGTAAGGACATAGACAGGGTAGAGAAGGTTCAGAGGAGGCAACAAAGATGGTGCATGGATTGCATCACAAGTCCTATGAAGACAGGTTGAAGGAACTGAACATGTACTCCCTGGAGGAGAGGAGGGAGAGGGGATATGATAGAGACATACAAGTATCTTACAGGGAGGAACAGGGTGCAGGAAAACACAATTTTTAAGCAAAAAAGATGTTCCAGGACTAGAGGGCATGGGATGAAGTTGGAGGGAGGACGATTCAGAGGAAACATGAGAAAGAATTTCTTCACAAAACGGGTGGTGGACAAGTGGAACACCTTGCCAGAGGAAGTGGTGGGGACTGAAATAATCACGGGATTTAAGAATGCATGGGATAGACATAAAGGAATTCTAGAGGTCAGGGGTAAGGGGCAACAGACTTCTAGGAAAACAAACTGAACTTACAAGCTCAAATGGGCAGACTGGGTGGGCCATAGGCCCTTATCTGCCGACACTGTCTATGTATCTATGATAGACTTTTAGCTAACAGTGTTAGAATGTTAACATGTATATATTCCTCCGATTTTGTTTCTTTTCTTTTTTTTATTCTATTTACCACCACCACACCCGGGCATCCTTCCAGGGTATTCACGCGATGACCGCCTCTACTCCCAGTCTGAACCCTGCACTGCACAGAGGGACCCCCCCAGGCATACCTGCCCCCCCCAGATTACTCATCCCTCTGCAATGGCCTTTCTGGGATTAGAGAGGTCTTACCTAGGTGGCGGGTCAGCCGTGGAGTCCTCCGAGTGCAGGGCCAACAGTGGGATGTGGGCTGCATTCCTGGAACCCCCTTCATCTCCATGAGCATGGCAGGATATTTTTTGCATGTCCCCAGATGTAGGACATGCAATGCTGCCCTGCCCATGATGTGGATGCTCCCACCCACCTCCGGAAGGCAGCTGCCTGACGTCTTCCCCTATGTACAGTCCCAAGGTGTTGCAGTGCCTTCAGTCTCCACCGGGGGCTGCTGCAATGCTGGGCTGACTCTGGATCCCTTCCTGAGAGGGGAGAGCTCATTCCTGAACCGGGTCGCCAGCATGGTGCGAGGTGTGGCATCCCATTTTGTTTCTGCATACTGTAACTCAAATTAGTGTAATTTCTTTTTAGTTGTAACTGTATTTATTTAAGTTTTAAGTAAAACTTTTGTTTTCCTAAAGAATTCTGCCTGCGTGAGATTTCTATATTTGTGTGTGACTGTAGAACGTTTATTAATAATCTGTGACAACCGTTAATTGCTTAGAGGGGCCACCATAAGCAACCAATCTGAGAAAAGGGATTTGGAAGGATAGGGAGAATACCAAAGTCTCAGGGACAAGTCTGCAGGGATTTTGAACCGGGCTGTTGCATGTCCTGTAGGGAGACGCCAAATGAGGCTTATGCTGCTAACCTCGAAGAGAGTGTGATGTCTGGGTCTTCCTCCTTTGAGTAACAACCAAGAAAGGGTTAACATTTGGCCACAAGACTTAAGACTGGTATTGTGCCCTTATCCAGAGCTACAGGGACACCTTGTATCCTTGTGGCAGAGGTGCAGTTAATTTCCTTTGATTATTTTGTTCATTAGAAATAGTGTGTCATTCCACTTTCTCTATTATAGACTATGGGCATTCCTAAGCATATGGAAAAGGGCTGTCATTCCTTAGAAAACAATTGTCATTCCACCTTTGACAGGTCATACAGTGCCTGACAAATGTCCCTGTAAAAGATCATTTCATTCTATTATTTTGTTCACTAGAAATAAGAAGTCATTCCACTTTCCCCATTATAGCCTATGGGCCTTCCTAAGCATATGGAAAAGGGTTGTCCTTCCATAGAAAAGAACTGTTCATTCCACCTTGGATGGGTGGTATGGTGCCTGCAAGTGTCCCTATAAAAGATCATTTCATTCTATATTTTTGTTCATTAGAAATAGAGTGTCATTCCACATTCTCCATTATCCAAAACCTGTCATTCCATAGAAAACAATTGTCATTCCCTGTCATTCCACCTTGGATGGGTGGTACAATGTCTGATAAGTGTCCCTGTAAGAGATCATTTCATTCTATTATTTTATTAATTAGAAATAGGGTGTCAATACACTTCCCCACTATAGTCTATGGGCATTCCTAAGCATATGGAAAAAAGGGCTGTCCTTCCATAGGAAAGAATTGTTATGCCCTGTCATTCCACCTTTTTTAGAAATAGGGTGTCATTCCACATTTCCCATTATTCTCTATGGGCATTGCTAAGCATGTGGAAAAATGCAATCTTTCCATAGAAAACAATTGTCCTTCCATGTCATTCCACTGTGGATGGGTGGCATGGTGCCCAAGTGCCCCTGTAAAAGATCATTTCATTCTATTATTTTGTTTATTAGAAATAGGGGCAGGATTTTCATAGGGTGGTGCAGGGCTTGCGACAAGACCGGTGCCATGACAATTAGGATTTGGCTGTATGCCAAAGCCCCTCGCTGCAACTACACTTGATTTTACAATCTTGGGCGCAGTTGGGACAGTTCCTATGATTTATGGCAGCTTGTGCCACATATCTGGCATAAGCTCTGTAAAACATGTCCTCAGGATTGCTGCAAGCCAGACCACAAAAAGTTGGTCTAACTTGCGGCACATGCCGCACGGGATAGAAAATTCTGATTGCAGTGAGTGAGTGCCGCAAGCTCCAAGTGCTGTATATATATGGCACACCTGGGGCTTACGGCATTCACAAACGTTGGAACATTTTGCCCAGGGTGTCATTCTACTTTCTGTATTATAGTCTATCGTGTCATTCTACTTTCTCTATTATAGTCTATCAGCATTCTAAAGCATATAGAAAAGGGCTATTTCATAGTAAACAAAATTATTTCATGTAATTCCATGGGTGTTACGGTACCCGACAAGTGTCCCTGTAAGAGATAATTTAATTCTATTATTTTGTTCATTAGAAATAGGGTGTCATCCCACTTTCCTAGTATAGTCTATGGGCATTCCTAGGCATATGGAAAAGGGCCATCATTCCATAGAAAATAATTGTTATTTCCTGCCATTCCACCCTTAATGGGTGGTACGATGCCCGACAAGTGTTCCTGTGAAAGATCATTTCATTCTATTATTTTGTCCATAGAAACATACAATTTGATGGCAGATAAGGACCGCTTGGCCCACCCAGTCTGCCCATTTCCCTACCTGATGGATAAGCTGCAGATCCTAGTTAACCAGCAGCCTACTTCTTCCTACTCCCACCCCCTAGAATTGCCTTATGACTGTCCCATGCATGCGTGAATTCCACCACTGTTTTTGACTCCACAACCTCCTCTGGAAGGCTGTTCCATACATCCATAGCCCTCTCTGTGAAAAAATACTTCCTTAAATTACCTCTGGGCAGCCCCTTTCTATCTTCAAATTGTGCCTTTGTTCTTGCACATCTCTTTTTGAAAGATGCTACCCTCTTGGACTTTGTTGATTCCTTGAGGTGCCTAGAAAGTTTCTATCATGTCCCCCTCTCCCTCCTTTCCTCAAGGCTATACATATTAAGCTCCTTAAGTCTCTCTTCATATGTCTTCCGGTGCAGACCCTGCACCATTTTAGTTGCCCTCCTCTGGACAGCTTCCATCCTGTCTATGTCTTTGCGGAGATTGGGTCTCCAGAACTGCACGCAGTATTCCAGATGTGGTCTCACCAGCTGTTTGTACAGAGGGATAATAACTTCTTGTTTTCTACTGGTGATGCCTCTATGTATCCCAGTATTCCCCCTTGCTGCCCTCTCACATTGCTTGCCCACCTTTAAGTCATCTGATATGACTACCTCCAGGTCCCTTTCCATTTTTGTTGTTGTTAGTATCTCACCCCCCCATTGTGTACTCTTCCCCTGGGTTTTTGTTTCCCAGGTGCATTACCTTGCACTTCTTAGCACTGAATCTAAGCTGCCATACATTTGACCATTCCTCTAACCTTGTCAAGTCCTTCTCATCCTTTCCACCCCACCTTGTGCATCAACTCTGTTGCAGATCTTTGTGTCATCTGCAAAGAGACATCCTTTCCTTCCAGTCCCTCTCAGTGCAAGCATAAAGACATTGAAGAGGACTGATCCTAATACTGAACCCTGCGGTTCCCCACTGCTACCCCTTTTTCAAGTGGATTCCACTTACTATTACTCTCTCTGTCCTATTCTCCAGCCAATTCTTTACCCAGGCTGTCATCTTGGGACCCACTCCCAGGCTGGCTAACATGTATATTAATCTTTTGTGTGGGACTGTGTCAAATGCCTTGCTAAAGTCTAGGTAGGCCATGTCCACAGCCCCTCCTGATCAACTACTTTGGTCACCCAGTCAAAGAAATCTATCAGATTTGTCTGGCATGACCTTCCCGCTGTGAATCCATGCTGCCTTGGGTCCTGTGCCCCTCTGGCCTCTAGATACAAACAATTCTTTCCTTCAGAAGTGATTCCATCATTTTCCCTACCACTGAGGTTAAACTAACAGGTCTGTAGTTTCCTGCTTCTGTCTTGCTCCCACTTTTGTGAAGGGGAATCACATCTGTCCTCCTCCAGTCCTCAGGCACCACCCCATCCTCCCATGATTTGTTAAAGAGGGTAGTCACTGGTGTCACTAGTTCTACCCTTAGTTCTTTTAGAATTCTGGGATGAATCCCATCAGGCCCCATTGCTTTGTCCACCTTCAGTTTTAAGAGCTCTTTCAGAACCCTTTCTTCTGTAAATGGGCTGGTATCAACTTCTGTATCCAGAGTGTTTCTACTGTTTGTTTTAGGTACCTCCCCTCTTCCTTTGTAAATACTGAGCAAAATATTTGTTTAGTATCTCTGCCTTTTCACAGTCACCCTCTACCCTCCCTCCCTTTATTAAGCCTCACTATCCCTCCCTTGGTCTTCCTTCGCTCCCTGATGTACCTATAAAGGTTTTATCCCCTTCTTAACTGAGTTGGCTATCTTTTCCTCGGTTTGGACCTTTGCTGTTCTGACTGCCTTTCCAGCTTCCTTTTGCTTTAACTGATACAATTATCTGTCCTGTTCCTTCTGTGATTCCTTGTACTTCCTGAATACTTTCTTTTTCTCTTGAACCTTCACTGCCACTTCCTTTGAGAACCATAATGGTTTCTTACCTCGTTTCATTTTATTTGCTTTACACAAAGGCTTATTACCTCTGTGATGGCAGTTTTTATTATTCCCATTGTTCTTCCACCCCTCCTTCCTGCCCATTTGCTAGTGCATTCCTTAGGCACTCACCCATTTTGGCAAAGTCAGCCCTCCTAAAATCCAGTACCTTTGTCTTTGTATGGCTTGACCTCTATTGCTGTGTTTGTTAGGAACCATACTGTTCGATGGTCGTTAGTTCCCAGATGGCTACCCACTTCTACATCTGTGATCCTCTCTTCATCTCCATTTGAGAGAACCAGGTTTAAGATTGCTCCCTCTTGAGTGGGCTCCAATACTAGTTGTCTAAGGCATGCCCCCTGTAGGACATCTAGAATAACCCCACTCTTAGAAGTGGCTGCTGCAACTGCACTCCAGTTAACATCTGGCATATTCAGATCACCCATCAGCAATATCTCCCTTTATCTGCCATTCTAAGTATACTTTCTAACATTTCCTTGTCCATTTCCTCCCCTGAGGAGAGGTCTTCTCTAACCCTGTGCGGATTGTGGTGCCATTGCCTGCCTCCAAATTGACCCACAGTGCTTCTTCTCCTCCTCCCTGTTTACCCTTTTGTTCTGTTGCTTTGATTTCTTCTCTTATAGAGAGCTACTCCTCCTCCTCCTCTTTTACCCTCCCTGTCCCTCCTGTAGATAGTGTATCCTGGTATGTTTACGTCCCAGTCATGGTTGTGTGTGTACCATGTTTCTGTGACTGCCACGATATCCAGATCTTCCTCCTTCATCAAGGCCACTAATTCAGGAAGCTTGTAACCCAGACTACGGGCATTGGTACTCATTGCTCTCCATTTTTTGATGGCTTTGCCTTCTGTAGCGGCAGCCCCCACTGACCTTTCTACCTTGCGGCAACCCCCACTGACCTTTCTACCTTGGTCTTTTTCTCATAAAAAGTATGATGTCATTCCACTTCCCCATTATAGTCTATGGGCATTCCTTTTTCTGTTATTCATTATTGTAGATCCCCTGCTACTTTTACCTTCCACAACTATCTTCTCCACAGTCATCTGCAGTGTCCTTTAAATCCCCCACAACTTGCTCTCCCCTGTCCCTCACCATACAGCCCACAGTCTGTCTATCTTTCCTGGCAGCAACTGGCAGTGAATCCCTCTGTCCCACATCTAGTGTGCTACGAGACACATTTCTTCCCCCAGCCTCAGTTTCTCCCTATGCATCATCACTTGCTATATTTGCTTATCTTGCGATATAATGCTGATCAGGGATGAAGGCTCTGAATCTTCAGTCGGTACCGTCTGTATTTCCATTGAGTTCACCTGCTGTGGTTGTGGTAGTGCTTTAGCACTAGTGATACTGCTAGCTCCCATGACTCTCGCTGCTCTGCAATCCCACTATTGCTGAAGCATCCAGCATTTTCTCTTTCACCAGGACTGCATCAAATACTGAGACCAACGCCTTTGCAACTGGTGTTGGTATCTTCACTCCTGACCCAGATGCAACCTCAGCAAACCGATCTAGGTCAGAAATTGATTCCTCTGTTTTGTCCTGTGCCTAACTGACCTTTCTTAGAACTCTTTCAAGGGACTATGATGGATTATACAAAGGTTAAGAGACTTGGGGTGAAACAACAACCGAATGTTATGGGACTGTCATCCCTTCTCTTTGATCCTCCGTTCTCAGCCATTTGTCAGGGTCAGAAGTAACAGATGTCAATGGTCTGTCAACCACACCAGGTACATTCTCTTTTTGCACTAGTGGAATTACTAAAGACTCAGTTGAGAAGGATTTCATTTTTCTCATTTTCAGAGATTCCTTTCTTTTGCTCTATCTCCCTAAATCTTTTAGCATTTGTAGCAGATTATGTTTCCTCTTCTGTATTTCAGTCTCCAGTTTCTTTTCTGCTACAGTATTATAATGTCCTCTTCTTCTGTAGACATTTGTATAGGTTCGGCATCTAATTCTGTCAAATCTTCTGTATTAACTTGAATTTTGTCCTCTAGAGAAAGGAAGGCTGGGGACGAGGACTGACCCTCCCCAGCCTGCTACAGAACACTGTTGCAGCACACCATCCTGCTCCACACTACCAGGCTCTGCCATCTTGGATTCAGAGCCAATGGCACCCCCCCCTCCAAGAGCAAGGGAGTTTCCTGGTGTCATGGCCAACATTCGGCATGCCAATAAAACAAGTCCATGCAAACCTCCCCCTAGGACAAACCTGGGAATAGCCTACAGTAACATACAGTGACGCTTTACAAATAACTAAATAAAAACACAGTTCTGCAGCATTTAGACAGTCCACTCCAAGCAGCGTACTACCAACATGCCTACACAGTGTGAGGCCAAGAGCTTTGTCATAAGAGCCCAAATGGTGGGATGGTTACAGTTGCTCAAGGTGGTGTAGACATGCAGTCATAGTACTGAGACATTAATCTGATTATTGCATCTTAGTTGTTTTGCACTCACCAGGGGAGGAGTTTGCAAAAGAGATCAAATTGGTATAAGGCACCAGAGCGAGGTAAGAAATTGGACCATTATTGCTGCCATAGTATTTGTTTTTTTTTACTGCGTGAATATTAAGATAGGCCAGTTGTTTTACAAAAATGTATTTATTTTATTTATTTATTTAGTTAGTTTTTGTTGACCAGGAAAGGAGGGCTAGACAACTCTGCCTATTTTCTGCCTAAATGCAACAATTAAATAAACCCCATTTTGGTTTGATTGTTCTTATCACCAATATTTCAATGGTTTAGAGGTTTTCAAGTGAAATCACTGTTTTCCAAGAAAAAAAGTCAATTTTCCATTAAAACCAGGAGACCTTCTTAGATTCAGTCTCCTCAACACTGCCATATTCTTTGATTTTTTTTGTTTAGTTATGCATGTATGTATTTAGTGCTTGATTTAAAAATTGGTAACTGGGAAAGGCACACTGAGCCAAGGTTCATTTTCTGGTGTGCCCTGGGGAGAGAGAAAAGGAAGGAAGTGCAGCGATATTAAAATTACAACAAGCAACAGAATGCGGCTGCAGTGACAACTTACAAGTAGGTTTTAGATTTATGCATGCAGAACTGCTACTTCTAGTGCTTATCACACACACACACACACATGCGCACACACACACACACGCACGCACACAGAAACAGTCTAGCTTCTCTTCAGTAAGACATTTAGCATTAGATAATTTATAGACATTAAACAACTACATAACATTCTATTCTGTGACATTTGACCTACACACAACTATAGTTTCAAGGATGCTTTCTTGTCTCTGGTTCTGTTTCTTATCTAATTACTCCCCTAATCTGTCATATTCATGTCTAGGATTTTTTTTCTTTCTAATATTGCTCTGGGCACTTTAAAGAGAGCTCATTTAAGAAAACTGCAATTTCCTTCTGAGGAAGAACTATGTAAGTTTGAAAGTTTAAACCAGATGGAAAAATGTGTTGAATTTGTGTTTAAATATGTTGTTCAGGCAACAGTTTGAACTATAGCCACGTTCAATAAATAACGTTGTAAGTAAAATGCCTGCATCTATGTTTTTTTTCTAACCTGTATTCTAGCCAATTACGAGCACCAGCCCAGCAGTTTCAGTGTCAGGTAATGTGAGCTGCCATTATGACAATGACGTGCATAACTCAAAAGGTTGTTTTCGAGTTCACCTGGCTGATCGAAATGGCTGAAGGGTTTTCTGAGGTTCAGCACCTAGTCATCGATAATGACAGCGATCCCAGATCGGAAAGTGGTGGTAGTGGAAGCCTTTATGCCTTTCAGGCATTGCAGCATGTTGCTCAACTATACATGTATGAGTCACTCACTATGAATACAAATCATCCAGTACATGCCGAGGCAGAAACATTTCTGTCGAATGATGAATCGAACAGGGAACAGCAGCTGGTCACAGAAGTATATTTTTATGACTTGTTATGGTAAAACGAAATTACAGTTACTATTTTTTTAGTTTACACAAACAGAGGAACAACATCGGGATGGCAATAATCCAGGAACTGATATTTTACCATGCTGTTTCACAATGTGGTAAAACTTAATGAGAGATCTTTTATTATTATTTTTGGGATTTCATTTTCGGAACAGCCAAAATGATGGGGCATGTCATATGTGCTAGATTTTATATTCCCCTTATGGGAAGATTTATACTGCTCTTCTCACATGAGTCAATTCAATGTCTTTTCAACTGTCACTTGTCCAGACTGTACCCCCAATGTGTGTGCAAACACATCCACACCCAATGTGATCATTCAAATACGGCCACTTGTAAGGCTGTGCTGGTCCAACCTGGCTCTCATAGCAACTTCCTGGCACACCGGTCACTTTCACAAACATCAGGGTTGTGGTTTTTGCCTGCTCTATGGGAGCTAGGGGGACAGCTGTTCAATGGCCACTACCTGTGGAGTTCCACCGTGCTTTTGACAGGACCTGCTTTGCAGGCCTCCTCATATCATTGAGCCTCTTACAGTATCCTGTACCTTGCAGCGTCTCCCCATCCACATTCACAGCACCTGTCCTCTCACCCCAGGCTTCCTGAATTTTGGCCTAGGGCTCCCCTCTCTGGGGCTATCAATCAATCAATCAAATCTTTATTTATTCAGGCGATCATCATTGAGCAAGGCTCATTTACAAGATCGACCTGATAAGGTCAAGGTTCGAGTTGATGCACAGCAATTACATCACATACTTATGAGGCAGTTATACATACAGAAAAAAAGAAATTGTTATTTATAACACAATAATATACAGAGAATTCGCATGTTAAAGCTTGGCAAGAGAAAGTTAAACTAACATCTACAATATGTACAGTACATATATATCACAATGAGGGCCATGACAGTCACTCACATAATGAGTACAAGGATGGTGAAGGGAATATTGGGTGCCATATACTGGCGGTGTCTGGCTGGAAGGAATATGCCATATGTGATTGGAATATGGTTTTGTGGGATGACTATTCTATCTCTAGTGGTAGCAACTGCATTTCTCTGTGAAGAAGGCTGTACAGTGCTGCTTGAAGGATGTAAATGGAATGATAATGGACAGTTTTAGGGATTTTTGTAGGGTGTTCCATGCTATGGCTAGAGAATAGCTGATTGCTGCCCTCCCTATTTTGGTGTTGACTTTGGGCAATTTGAGCAGGATGATACTGTTGCTTCTTAGGGCATAGGAGCTGGGAGTGGTCAGGTTGAAGCAGTCCAGGATATAGCTTGGGCGTTTTTTTGATAAAGCTCTGTAGATCCATAGAGCTGCATTTCTGCTCCTCCTGACATGAAGGGAAACCCATCTAATTGTGTCATAGAGAGAACAATGGTGAGTATTATATGGCAGGAATGACCTTATTGCTCTATGATATAAGGTATCCAACTTTTGAAGGTAGGGAGTGGGGCAGTGACTATAGAGGAAGTCTGCGTAGTCAATGACTGATAGTAAGAATGGCCTGGACTAATCTCATCTTTGAATCTCTATTAAGAAAGGGTTTTAATCTGTAGGGAGGCCAAGCCTTAGTGAAGCTTTTCAGCAGTTGTTCTAGATGCTGAGTAAGTCAAGTCTGTTGTCAATCCACACACCTAGGTATTTGAAATTTTCAACATACTCCAGATTTTCTCCAAGTATAGTGCATAGCTGGGGGAGGTTGATTGAAGAGGATGTGTTGGTGGAGTTTTGGGTTGTGAACATCATTGCTTTGGTTTTCTTTGCATTTAGCAGAAGCTTTTTCTCGAGTAGCTGATGTTGTAACAGGGAGAATTCTGCTTGTAGGATTTCATGAGCAACTTTAGGCGAAGGGTTGCTGACATACAGTACAGTGTCATCAGCAAAGAGATGTACTGAGGACTTGGTAAGGGTTGAATCAATTTTATTTATATAAATGGCAAAAAGGATAGGACCCAGAATAGAGCCTTTCGGGACTCCTCTTGACAGTGGTCTTAATGGGGAGAGGTCACCTTCAGCTTTTACCTGCTATGATCTACCAGAGAGGTAGCATCTGAACCACTTAAGGGAGGATGGATCTAGGCCAATGGAATGTAGGGATGAGAGTAGCAGTTCATGGTCCACAGTGTCGAATGCTTTGCTCAGGTCCAGGAATACTGCACAGACATTGTTCTTTTTTATCCAGTTTGGTTTGCCAATCATTGGTGACCTTGGCTAATGCAGTGATAGTGCTATGTTTGGCCCTGAATCCAGATTGAGCTGGATTTAATAGATTAGCATTGTCCAGATATTACCTTAACTGAATACTCACTAATTTCTCCAGCATCTTGGATAACACAGGTAGGATGGAAATGAGCCTGTAGTTATTAAGATCCATAGGGTCTCCTGATTTTAGAAGGGGGACCACTTGGGCTGTCTTCCACAGTGTGGGAATAGAGCCAGAGTTTAGGGAAAGGTTAAAGAGGTGAGTTAGGGGGACTGCAAGCACATGACATGCAATCTTTGGAAAGAATGGGTCCAGAAGATATCCTTCTTCACTTTTTTTGGTATCCAGATGCCATAATAGATCCTCAACTTGTTTCAACAGTATAGGTTTGAAGCTAAAGGAGGAGTCAACTCTTTTTTCACCAGTATAGTGGGAGCTTAAATGATCCCTTAATAGGTTAGCTGGGGAGGAGTCAAAGGCAAGGCCAGCTGTTGTGAAGTGGTTGTTGAATGCATCTTGAATGTTGAATGGCTATGAGGCCCTCTCAGGCCATATAGGCCTTGGCCAGGGCCATAAACTCCACCTTACTGAACTTCCTGTTTCATCATTGTTCTGAGTCCTCCATGGTCACTGTTGGAAATGGGGTGAAAAAACAGCATTGAGTATTGTATACATAAAGCAGAGCACAAAGCAAAGGCACTGTGGTGTGCATGCCTCAGTGCCCACTGGCCGAGGCACATACTGTTCTTGCGTGGCCAGTACACAGCTAGCTGCCTGCCTAACACAGCTCTTGGCCATGTGCAGATACAGCAAATGTCTAATTCTCATACAACATAAACACAGTGCTATGATCACCCATGTCCCTCTTGTGGTCCATTCCACAATATGCTTACCTCTAGCAGTGTGTGCAGTACCTCTGTGGAATCTGGGTGGTGCCTTTTACTCCTTTTATATGATCCAGATACAATGAGGCATGCAAATGAATGAATACATTCCAGTAATGACATGCAAATGCTGAATATGCCCTCTGACTGCAATATTAGCTCATTCACATATAATGTTTAATATTGCAGGTTTGCCCCTAGTGCTATCGTATTTGCACTAGCGTTAGAACTAACATTGCTCTAGAGCAACATCCATATCCGGAGCCAACATGATGTCACACATCAGGAGTGATGTCATGATACAGCGCCGGCATATCCACTGTGATGTTGGACTATGGCATTACACACATGCAGCCCTGGCCTTCATATGGACACCATGCACATGTGCCACCCAGTGCCTGCCACATGCAGACAGCTCCCCTCAAATGAAAATGCACACAGTGCTGCACTAATCAACATTAGTGCTGGGCTAATACCAAAATGTGTTGCAGAAGCAGAAGGCCACACCCACAGAGCCAGGAACTTGTCACCAGCTTGGTGTGAGGGCTGGGACTAGGGAGACTGTATCAATGGCTGACAGAAGGAGGATGGTAGTCATGCAGAGAGATACCAGCTGGTCTGCAACAGAGCTGGCGAATCTCATTGATCAGGTGGTGGCCAGAGAGGACCAGCTACTGGGAAAGGGTGCTAATGCTGATAGGCCCAGGTGCAAGGTGTGGGCCTCCATGGGGAGGCGCCTTACACACCGCACAGGGGTCACCTGCAGTGGGGACCAATGTGGCTCCAACATAATGATTTGACCCAGTGGGAACCATGCCGCCTGCAGCAGCTGAGGGTGATGTTGGAGAGTGGCCATGGCCAGATGAGTACAGATGGCTCTGTGTATCATGTGGGTTGTGTCCTTTGTGTAGTAATGTTTCCATGCTAATATACCTCTGGGTTACTGTCCTTGAGGAAATGTACACTGTATACCTGTGTGTACCTGTTGTTCTCCCTCTGTTCTATGGAACCTGCTCTACTGTATAGCCTGATTTTACCTCTACAGGTGTACAGGACCACTGTCCCAATAGATGTCCCCAGTGCCCTGTACATTACAGGACCCATTTTGGATTGCTGAGACAGGCACCTGCCATGGCAGCAAGGGTGTATGGTTATGCAGTGACATGGTTGCGGTGTCAGGGCAGATGGCTCTGTCATGTGACATGTGGTCTACTTGTAGTTATGGTTTCAGATGTACCCCAATAGCACTTTGCAAAGGTCAGCATCTGTTCCATGTACACTGTCCATATTCTGTAGCATCGGTGCAAGTACAAATATGCTGTGTAATGCATGATGTACCATTATATAACACAGGGTGTGCCACTCTTGGACCAGCCATTGTATTGCACTACACCTATGGTACAATGTCCTCCTCTACCGGTACCCAGGTATTCTTCTTGTACCCCTGTAGTACGAGACCTGGGGCTACATGCATCCTACTGTGTAGAATGAGGTGTACATGGCCTGTAGCTGACATGTATGGTTATGCTGGACAGGGGTGGTGGGGACAGTTGAATATGAGTACTACACAGGCCTAAGTAAACAGTGCTAGGCCATAGTTACAACAGTGGTATGTAGCATTCTGGCTTTGACAGGGTCTTGACACACCTGTCTGTGTGGGTTGCCACAGCTATGCACAATGGTAGCATGTGGCACTGTATGGTCTTGTCCATTCGCACCATGCACATGTGGCTGTTATTGCACAGGACCGGTATATAGGCTTGTACACTGTTTAGGGTTTATGGTACCATGCCATGTGTTCTGCTGCATGCTATTGATCATGTCTCCTTTGTCGTCCTCCTCTACAGACATCAGGGCCCAGCAGGGCCAAGCCAGGGAACTCATGCAGGCTGCCAGGACCAGCATCAGAGCAAGGGGATGCTAGTCCATGACGGGGCCCAGCATGGTCATGCAGTGGAGAGATGTACCGCAGACATGCATCGAAGTAAGTACCCTGCATTGTGTTTCACCATCTGGTTTGCATGTCTACATTATGATGCATGCTTCTACTGTGGGAGGGAGATGTCTATGTGTGTCTTGGTAGGCTGCACACATGCTGTGGGGGTAGCACCCATGCAGTTGTAGTTGGGGACACTCATCTGGTCCTTGGGGCATTGTCCCACCACTGACACTGATGTGTCAGGGTCTGTGTAATCTACTGTAATGCATGTCCTTGTGGCAATCATGCTGCCCTGCATGTGTGTGTTGGTGTGTGGGGGGGGGCATGTGTGTGTGTGTACTATACCTTGGCAAGTCCCCTGTGCTGCTGACCTGGTACACCAGGACATTTATGGTAATGCTCACAACCTCTGGTGGTACTCCTATCTTGCCAGTTGAGTCTGTTGTGCCTATCTATCTGGCAGAGGTAGGCACAGGCCACTGCTGTACCAGTACACCACTGCGTCATGCCATGTGCATCATACAGCACCCGTGGCAGTCTGCCCACATCTGTGTCATCTCCAGTGCCATATGCACTGGGCGTCACACCACTGCACTGCAACAGAGCTGGACTTAAGTGAAATGGAATCAATGGCAGGTGAGCCATTGCATGTGCCTTACAATATGTGATCAGCATCGTGATGCATAGCTGGTAGTGTCAAACCATCACAGTGATGTCTAGAGTATGATTATTCCCCAGTACATGAGCAGGGCCAGGCATACATTCGGACACAACTTGGTCTTCACAAGGCCACTGTCCTGCGCTAGCTCTGTATGAGTAGAAACCCTGTACCTAGGGTGGGACCACCATCTACTGGGATGGGAGGGTGCCTCTAGGCAGCTCTGCATCTCACACTGGTGTTTCGCTGATGAGATACAGTACACAAAGTGTCCACCCATACACAACACCACTGTACTCATGTGTTACTGCATGCTGCTGCAATGATGGTGCCATTTGTATACAGATGTGCTGTGGGTACCACATGTATAACTGGGCCAGCACCCCCCCAGCTGACCAGGGTGACTAAAGGATGTCACGGATGGAGAGCCAGTGGAATGCTAGGGTGCATAGGGAGGGGTATCACCAGCAGAAAGAGGGAGGTGGTGATACCTCTGTTAATCGCTGGTGAGACAGACCCCACCTAAAGTACAGTATCTAGTTCTGGAGTCCTCATCTCTGAAAGGACATAGACAGAATAGAGGCGGTCCAGAGGACAGCAACTAATAGGGTGATGGATCTGCATCAAAAGCCCTGTGAGGAGAGACTGAAGGACCTCAGTATGTACAGACTGGAGGAAAGGAGGAAGAGAGGGGTGTGATAGAGGCTTTCAAATACCTCAAGGGCATAAATAAGGTTCAAGAGGGAAGCCTTTTTCAGAGAAAAAGATGCACGAGAAGTAGGGGTCATACAATGAAGCAGGAGGGGGATAGAATCAGGGGAATTGCAAGGAAACACTTCTTCACAGAAAGGGTGGTGGATGCCTGGAACAGCCTCTCTGAGGAGGTGGTAGGAGCAAAAACTGTGAAGGGATTTACGAGAGCATGGGATAGGTACAAGGAAACCTTAGAAGCGGGGGGGGGATAAAGTCAGAGATCAAGAAGGGTCTATGGTGTGACAGTAGGTAGGGAACATGGACAGAATAGGTGGGCCAAGCAGTCCTTATCTGTCATCAGATTCTATGTGTCTATGTCTGTTGTCCTGCACACCTGTGTTGGCCTATGTGCTGGATGGCTGATGTGCAGGGTGCTGGGTGTGAGGGTGGATCTCCAAGACCTTCAGGCCATTACATAGCCTATTGCACTCTGACTTGAGCTGCATTTCCACATCTGGCATGCCTGTCGGTGTCATTTGTCCCTTGCATGGCTCAGTCATCCTCTGTTGCAGCATGGCACACTGACTTTATGTCCAGTCCTCTAATGTTTGGGTACACAGTGCTGTCTACAGTATGCCACACACATTCCATTGTGGCTGTTTGACTCCCTCCACCTATGTGAGGCGTGGTGGCTTATATGTTGACTGGCTGTACATCTGTTATGCACATTATGCCATTCCTGTGTCCCTCATCCTGAGTGCACAGCTGCATGAGTTCATGTATTTCCATAGATGCCCAGAGGGATGCCAGCAGTGCTCTAGATAAGGCAAGTACTGGCCTATTTTACTCACCAAATTTTTAAGAAATACTTTCAACATTTTTTTCATGCATACCTATACTCATCCCAACCCTTGGAAATGCTCGAGAGATACTTCAAAAGGCACTACTTTTCCATGTTTAATGAACGTTTACTTATCAAAAGTATAATTTACTCACTTAATGTCAAAAATGTTGAGTACAATTACTTTTGAAAGCCAATCTTATCAGGAGCACCAGATGCTGGATCCCTGCCACAGGGGTTGGAGGGATGCAGCTCTGACCGAGGGCTGGGACAACCTCCTAGGACATCAAGTTGATCTGCTACACTTGTTACTTCAGCAGGCAAGGGATTGCACCCCTGCGGTTCCAGACTGCACTTGCATGACTGCAATACTGCCAGCAGCATTGGCACTGGAACCGCACCAGCAGCCACCACCTCCACCACCACCACCACCTGCAGCCCCATGAGAGGACTATTGAACTTTAATGACTACTGAACTGTTAATTAACTGTTAATTGGACTGTTAATGACGGGCGTGTGCCCTTTTATTGTTTACTGATTTTCATTGGTGGGTTGTCCTTTGTTTTCTTTTCATGGTCGGGTTGTCCTTTTCATTTTTTCACGGGCGAGTAGACTTTAGTGCTGTTTTCATGGGTGGGTTGCCTTTTGTTTTTTTCAAGGGTGAAGGACTTTAGTGTTGTTTTCATGGGTGGGTTGCCTTTTGGGTTTTTTCCATGGGCAAGTGGGCTATAGTCTTGTTTTCATGGGCAGGTTGCCCTTTGTTTTTTTTCATGGGCGAGTGGGCTTTAGTGTTTTTTATGGGTGGGTGAGCTTTAGTTATGCATTCATGGACAGGTTGCCCTTTATTTTTTTTCATGAGTGGGTGGACTTTAGTTATGCTTTCATGGTCGGGTTGCCCTTTATTTTTTTTCATGGGCAGGTGGGCTTTAGTTATGCTTCCATGGGCAGGTTAAGTCAGATTTGAAGTAGCAAGTTGATTTTTGGTTTCTCAGGAGAGTCCAGAAAGAGAAGATCCAGATTAATTTCAGTGCAGTGCAGTAACTGCTCATTGCTGTTTTTGTTTTAAACCTAGATTTGTGGGCTTTTAGTGGTACTGTTACTTCTTTGCTGTCTTTACTTAGAATTGTTTTTGGGCTGTTGAAAACTTAAAATCTAATTTGGTGTGCTTGTAGTGGTGCTGTTTCCCTTTGCTGTCTTCACTTGCTGCACATTTTGGCCCCCCACCCCCACTCCCTACTCTTAATTATATGCCCTGTTAAATCTGACTGACAGGAGCCAAGCACAGGGAATAGCAGGGGCTGTGGAGTAGGAGGGGTATAGGTGGGAGGAAGCCCATCCTCAGCACAAGTGTTTTGACTCATTTTTGGTTTTTTTTCTTTTTTTTCTTTTCCTTCTTTAAAAAAAGTATCTGAAAATCCATAACAGGATTTTCAGGACAGTAAATTAATAAAGAAGGAACTACAAGAACAGCTTCAGCAACAGATAAGTACTGGAATAACAGTATAAGTGCAGTAAAATGTGAAGAATGGTGCAATGCAGTGGATGCAGGGCAGCCATGTTCAGGCAGACCTTCTGGATGCTGAGGTGCTGCCCTATCTGCAGGCATCTCTCTGAACTGCAGGATGAGGTAGCCAGACTAAGAGAGGAAGTAAACTGGGTCAAGAGTACCTACGCCTCTATCCAGAGACCATCCAGTCCAACACCGCTACCTCAAAGGATGCCAAGAATGAGAAGCACTTGGATGATGGTGGGCTCAGGGAGGGTTAGGGCGGTCAGGCAGAGGCACATCCCAAATCCTGTTCCACTCCAGAACTCATATGCCACACTGACAAATGGGGACAACAAAACAGAGGTACCCAGAGAAGTGGAAGGGAAGGATGTGGAGGTCAACCAAAGAGGTGACCTCAGTGGGGAGTGCAGTAGACCCCAGAGGAGGAGGAAGCGAATATTGGTGGGGGATGCTATCATAAGAGGGATCCAGCTAGGAACACAGGAGGGGGAGGACAGGGAGGTGAGGTGCCTACCAGGTGCCATGGCAAGGAGAGATAGGAGGAAGATCCTGGGGATCACCGGGAAGCAAGACGGGAGGGTGAGCTGGATGTCATTATCCAGCTAGGTACTAATGACCTGGCAAATGGGGAGCCAAAGAAAGTTCAAGAAGAGTTTAGGAAATTGGGGAGGGGTCTCAGATAAGTAGCTACTTCTGTCACCTTCTCAGAAGTACTACCTGTAAGAGGCATGGGAAAGCGTAGTGGTGCATGCACCAAGAACCTTAACTCATGGTTGAAGAACTGGGGCCGTGAGAAAGGGTTTAGATTCACTGGTGACCCACCTGGAGGGATGGGGGTTTGTTCAAGCCTGACGGCCTGCATATGTCCTGAAGGGGAATCCAAGCACTCAATGATAAGTTTAAATACTACATGGACAAGCATTTAAACTAGCCAAGGAGGGTAGCAGGCCAGCAAGGAGGGTACCTAATTGCCCACCCCCTACAGCTAGCATTGGAACCAGTGAACAGGAGGAGTGTATATCTCTACAAAGTAGTGTGCAAAAAATGGAGATAAGCACACAAGGGATGGTTAGGCAGAATGGGGGAAAAGTCAACAGAGGGGCAGACAGCAGGGAGAACCAGGGATAAAGGACAACTAGGGAGGGGGCTGGAGTAGAACAGCTAAACAGTCCAGGGAATTCACATCATGGAAAGCCATGTGTGCCAATGCCAGAAACCTTAGCAACAAGATGGAGGATCTAGAGACTGCCATGGTGCAGTTGGACCTGGACATTGTGGCCACCACAGAGACTTGGTGTAATGATAACCATGACTGGGAGATGGCCATACCCAGCTACAACTTTTTCAGAAGAGACAGAGCAGGCAGGAAGGGAGGATGAGTGACACTTTATGTGAAAGATGGCATAAAGACCACAGAGATCCAGGAGGAACAAAATGGGGGAGAGATACTGTGGGTTAAGCTGGAAAGGAAAATGGGGTCAGCCATCTGAACAGGGGTGGTCTATAGACCACCAGCTTAGGAGGAAGAAACAGATAGAGAGCTGATACTAGCCATCCGAAGGATGGCAGACAAGGGTGAGGTGGTGCTGGTTGGAGACTTCAGTATTTCAGACATGGACTGGAGCCTCCCAGCAGCAGCAGCAGCAGTCAGGAGCAGATTTATCCTGGACTCCCTTCAAGGTGCCTTCCTCAAGCAACTGGTCACGGAACCAACTCAGCAGAAGGCATTACTGGACCTCGTGCTCACAAACGGGGACAGTGTGATGGGGGAAACACTGGGGGAGCACCTGGGGAACAGTGACCACCTGTCACTGTGGTTTGAAATCAAAGAAGAAGTAGAACCAAACCGCAAAAAAACACATATCCTAGACTTTGGGGGGGGCAGACTTTGGAAAAATGGGGAGATGCTTGAAAGAGGCATTAATGGGAATGGGGAATCAGGAGTTGAGGAACAGTGGGCAATATTTAAAACAGGGATTACAAGAGCAACAGAATTATGTATTAAGCAGGTTAGCAAGGGGAAAAGGAAGAGGAGGCCATTATGGTTTTCCAAGAAGGTAGCGGAGAAAGTGAAAGCCAAAAAGATCGCATTCGGGCAATACAAAAAGACGCAGGCAGAAGGGGATAGGGAGAAGTACCAGGAGAAGCAAAGGGAGGCAGAGACGTCAGTAAGGGAGGCCAAAGGTTAGACAGAAGAGCACATCACAGAATCAGGGTATCCTGTGATGTCGGCTAACTGCAAATGGGCATTTACCAAAACAGTGACCCACGTGCGGTGCAGGTAGGACAGGGCGAGGGTGTTAGGAAGGCAACAGGATGGAGGTTGCTCATGCATATAGCGACAGGACTTCGCTATATGTATACATGCGTGGAAGGGAGCGAGCATGATGGAAGGGAGGGAGGGTTGGCCTGGCTTGGTTTGTGTGGGGCTGCTGATCTGGCCCCATAGCGTGGTGGGTGGGTGGCAGCCTAAAGCTGTGAGGGTTCGGGTTGGTCAGGCGCACCACCATTTTGTGCACCCGGCCCGAAATTATTCTTTCAGAATTTGCACCCCCTGGAGTTAAGAATCCTTTAGTTAGGGTGGTGCGGGGCTGACATTTAAAATCTAAGTCCCCGGTGCCATTTTCCTGTGCACCAGGGGTGTACATCACCAAAACTGGATTTCGATGCTGTACCCTCACCATAATGATGGTTGTCTTTCGGCAATCGCCATTATGACATAGAACCCAAAATCAGTGGGTATAAGGGACAAAACCTTTTTCAGGTACATAAGTGAAAAAAAAGGGCAAAGGGAGGAATAGTGAGACTGATGGGGGAGGATGGGGGCCGCATGGAGGATGACAACAGTAAAGCTGACATACTGAACTGATATTTCTGCTCGGTCTTTACTGAGGAAGAGAAAGGTAATGGGCCTGAAGGGAGTTACAAGGGGTGGGAATGGCGCAGAAATGGACACAAGTCCCTTTACAAGGGAAAGGGTCTTAAAGGAACTGGAAGGAATAAGAGTGGATAAATCAATGGGGCCGGATGGGGTGCACCCTTGGGTCCTAAAGAAACCCTTCTCCTAATCTCCATTCATAAACTTTTAAAACAAGAAAATGGTGATGACTTCTGCCCCCCAACACACCCACCATCCTATCCCTCCTCTCAGCACCCATCATTCCAACCTCCACACCCCCCATATTTACCCACCTGGTCCAGAGCTGCTCTTTCTTGAACATCCTGCTTCTTCTTAGCTCCATGGGGAAGTGACTGAAAACAAGGTAAGATTGGTCAATGGCTGTTCATATGTTTTGAACTTTTACTCATAACTTTCTTAATATTTTTACTCCAAATTTTCAACATGGCCTTTTTTTAACCCCATCTCATGATCCAGGTAGGTAAAATTGTTCAAACCACCCCAAAACATATTTTTGCCATCACTCTGTGAAATCATGCTTCAGACAGGATTTAAAAAATGTCATCTATCTTGATCATAGGGTGGGGTAATACAAAGACTAGGTTGAAAATGTGGGGTCACAAATCTCAAAAAACGACTAAGTTATGAAGCAACACTGAAATTCTTCAACATTTACTCATAACTGTACAATTTTTCTCAGATTTTGAACCCAAATGTTCAACATAGCCTTTTCTTAACCCCACCTCATGAACAAGGCAAGTGTACTTTTTTTAAATCCCCTCCAAAGCATGTTTTTTGCAATTGTTCCATGAAATCACCTTTAGGCTAGGATTTAAAAAATCACTTGTCTTGACCATAAGGTGGGGTAATGAAAAGACAATGTTGAAAGTATGGGGTCAAAATCTTAAAAAGTAACAACGTTATAAAGTAATTTATTTAGTTAGTTAGTTTTTGTTGACCGGGTAAGTACACTAGACAAATTCTGTCTATTTTCAGGCACGACCTGGGGAAGGGGGATACAGATGAATGCCAACTGACCTTGAACCAGATTAAGCTGTTGGTGGTAATTTTAGTGAATGGGGGAAAATTTGGCCAGGGTACCGGGGAAATTCCCATACTCTTGCACCAGGGGGGCTCTTCTTCCTGTGAGCAAGGATGGAGGAGCACAGTTTGGAGCCGGACAGAGGAGGAGGAGGAGAGTGCAGTGAGCTGGCAAAAAAGGTGCGTAGGGTTGAGAAGCTGGTCACCTCCTCCGGTTTAATGTCGCAAGAGACTGAGATTTTCTTTGACGCTTCGGGTGCAGATGAAGAATCAGACCAAGGATGAGACACAAGGAATGGAAATGGAAATCAGACTGAAACAGTTGCAATGGACATTGAACAGGTACCATCAGCTTTACCTACAAACCAAGTGTGCAAAGAAATTGACAGAACAGAGATAAATAAGAAAACCTTACAAGATGTATTGCTTGAAGAAGAAAAGAGATTTGAATGCAGAAAACAACAGCAAACTAAAAACTTTCACTTTACATTAGAAACTCCAGCAGTGGCCTTGAACGGGACCTTGCCTAGCAACCAGAACTTCAGCTGTAATGATGCCAGTGAAACAGCTGCAGGAGAAACAAATGACTCAGAACCTAGAACGCCTAATGTATTTTTTGCAGCAGTGCAAGATCAAGAACAAGTGACAATTTTTTGGTTTTCAGCAAAACCCACCGCAACTAGTACAAAGTGCACCACCGTGGAAAAGAGTACATAGATAGCACGGGCAGATTCCCCTATGACTGAAATGGAGCCCTGGGCTGTAGAAAAGGCCCTAAAAACAGCTGGCTGGGCAAAAAAACAGGACACAGGAACTTGGATTTCGGGTTTCTCACCCATCAGAATTTCGAGGGTAAGAACTCCTACATTAATAACAGAGCGATATATTTCTTTTTTTAACGATAAACAGGCACAAATGGAAAAGCACATCAGTGGAGAAGAGACTGCTGTGGCGCCCCTGTCCCCGATGCACTTGACACTAGAACTATGTTTAAATAACAACTCAGAAATGTATTTCAAGACTGGTAATACTGTGGGAAAAAGGGCCCCAAATGTTTTTAATGTTACTGTTCCACCAGTAGAGAGGAGTAGGGATGAATCTGAAAGACATAAACAAAGGGAGCATAGAAAAGAGGGACATAATAAAATAGGTAATGCTAACCAACAGGATAGGCAACAGGCAATATCTTTCTCCTCCCTTTTTCATGAACCTATATATCCACCAAGAAGGCACAAGATGGTCAGGCTGGTATATAAAGGAGGCATGGAAACATTCCCAAATAGGGTATTTGTAGCAAAAAGACTGCTAAAGGAAAGTATGAACTTCCATGCAGCTGAGGTGTATGCCCTATACACGTTTCAGGAGAAACAACATTCTATATGTTTTAAAATGAAAAGTGGGCTGGATACATTTTGGTCTCAGTATCAAACCCTCAGATCAACCCCCCAGTGGTCGCCCTTTGAGGCCATACCCCTTACGAAGCC
Source organism: Neoceratodus forsteri (assembly GCA_016271365.2). Classification (NCBI taxonomy): domain Eukaryota; kingdom Metazoa; phylum Chordata; order Ceratodontiformes; family Ceratodontidae; genus Neoceratodus; species Neoceratodus forsteri. Next base: position 1,818,683,224 of record CM057449.1, on the reverse strand, counting down.
TGCTAATAAGACCATTATAGTGTTGTTCAAGAACGAGGGGGTAAGTGTAACAGATCTTATTTACTGGCTGAAACAGAGAAGTACTGTGGTAGGCCACCCAGAGGCCATATTTGACACTGAAAATATGTGGACTGGGGGCTGGAGAGTAACAGTCTTCTTAAGATCTACAGACTCAGGGTTACAACACCTCCCGAATTGTTTTTTTTTTTTTTTTTTTTAGAGTGGGATAGGGGAGTTTTAGTTTAACCTGGCCAGCCTAAAACCTGCTACAAGTGCAGCTCCCCAGGCCATGTAAGTAGTGTCTGTAACAAGCTTCGATGTATGCTTTGTAACATGCTAGGATACACCAGCAGTCAGTGCAGAAGTGAACCAATCTGTAATCTTTGTGAGACCAGAGGCCACTCATATTCAAACTGCCCTTGGGCAGCACATTTGGAAGGCTTGGCCTGTATTTCAAAGGACAAGCAGTCAGCCACTCCCACTTCCTTAGCTATATAAGCAGTTGGTCTCATCCTCCTTCTGAAGCACTTTTTTCTTTGCTGGCCGGAGGCTCTGTATGTCTGTCCTCTGAGCTGGCTGGGGCCTACCCCCCCCCGCTGTTTCTGTTTGTCTCTGCTGGACTTTGGTGTTTGTTTTTCTGCTTCTGGTTCATATCTTACCTCCGCCTGTGTGCTGTGTTTCTGTTCTTGCTTTCTGTGTTGTTTGTTGTGTGTCTTCATAGAAACATAGACTTTGACGGCAGATAAGGACTGCTTGGCCCACCAAGTCTGCCCATTTCCCTACCTAGAGGATAAGCTGCAGATCCTATTTAACCAACAGCCTATTTCTTCCTACCCCCCACAAAAATTGCCTTATGTCAGTCCCATGCATTCTTGAATTCTCCCACAGTTTTAGACCCCACAACCTCCTCAGGAAGGCTGTTCCATGCATTCACCACTCTCTCTATGAAAAAATACTTCCTCACATTGCCCCTGAGCCATCCTCCCCTCTATCTGCAAATTGTGTCCCCTTGTTCTTGCACATCTCTTTTTCTGAAATATGCTACCCCTCTTGGACTTTGTTGATTCCACTGAGGTACTTAAACATTTCTATCATGGCCCCCCTCTCCCTCCTTTCCTCAAGGGTATACATATTAAGCTCCTTTAGTCTCTCTTTGTATGGCTTCTCTTGCAGACCCTGCACCATTTTAGTTGCCCTTCTGTGAACCACCTCCATCCTATCTATGTCATTGCGGAGATGGGGTCTCCAGAACTGGACACAGTACTCCGGATGGGGTCTCACCAACTGTCTGTACAGGGGGATAACAACTTCCTGTTTTCTGCTGGTGATGCCTCTCCCTATACATCCCAGTATCCCCCTGGCCCTCCCTACCACCTTCTCACATTGCTTGCCAACCTTAATGTCTTCTGATATGATTAACCCCAGGTCCCTTTCCATTTTTGTTGTTGTTACTACCTCCCCCATGGAGTAATCTTCCCCAGGGTTTTTGTTTCCCAAGTGCATTAGTTTGCACTTCTTTGCATTGAATCCAAGCTGCCATACTTCTGACCATTCCTACAACCTTGTCAAGTCCGTTCTCATCCTTTCCATGCCTCCTTGTGTATCAACCCTGTTGCAGATCTTTGTGTTATCTGCAAAGAGGCATACTTTTCCTTCCAGTACCTCTGCAATGCCAAATTATAAAGACATAAAAAAAACTGGACCCAATACTGAACCCTGCAGTACCCCACTTGTAGTGGTGGGCAAAGTGGGCTCAATCCACTCCGTGAAGCGTTTTGCAGAGCACAGACGGATTCACGGAGTGCTCCACAACACAAGCGAGAGTACTTCATGTTATAATGAGGAACGCGAAGTGCATTAGAAACAGCTACTGCGTGTTACTATGCCTCCACTGGTCACTTCTCTTTCAATTTTTAAGGCGAAATACATTGGTGGCAGTTCACTTCACCTTGTTTTTGAGCTCTGAAGGCAGACTTTGCAAAGATTCATGGGAGTTCAGGTCACATGGCCTCTATATTGATCTGCACAGCCTCAGTTCGGGGTAATATGAGTAGGAAGGAGTAGGAGACAGTGTGCCCTGATAGTTGTCTGTAGGAATCTTTTAAAAGCTGTTCAAATAGCATTTTTGCTTTATTTGGGGGGATCCAACTGTAGTTCATCGATTGTAGGAAACCCTCCTGTGCTCACATCATTGAGCGTTTTTGTTTGTGTATGGATTTTGAATGTTAATTTACAACATTGAGTGTGTGTGGTTAAAGACAGTGAAATGTGCTTTGTGGGGGAGGGGCGTATCTGTGTGTAGGTAGATTTAAGTTTGACAACTAGTGATTTCTTTGTGTTTTGGTTATATTTTTGTTAAATAACTGTGTTACTGTACACACAGTAAAATTGTCAGTAGCAGTAGAAATTTTCTTGCTGTTTGTTGTGCGAATGTGGTGCAGCATTTCATAAGGTCAGGTTGTTTAAATTACAAATTTACATTACGTGGCAGTAAACCGAACTTTTGCATTTGCATCACATTTCACGTTCAGTATTGTACATAAACTGTTCTGTGTTGTGTGTGCAGTGTTGCGTGCATCAAATATAATACACCTTTTAAAATTTGTGACACAGAGTGCAACTAAGCGCAGCAGTGTGAACCTCCTATCCACTGCAGCTGCCTGATTTGGTACTGTGATCGTGTTCTGTTCTTAGTTTTGCTGCTTGTAGTGCCGTAAAAATCAGCACTGTCTGTATTCAGTGCCCCCCCACCCCCATGTTGAAAAGGTATTTTTTACCAGACTGGATTGCTTTTGTGACCCCATCAGCACCACTGGTTACTGAAGTTGTTTTAATTCCATGACAGTGTCACGACACAGTAGTCTCTTATCTGTTGCTGAAGTCACAGTTGTTTATTTTGCTTCACATCCAGCCAGCATCCCTCCAGTCAGAAAGTGAACGTATCAAAATCTGAATTTTGTAATATTTGTGGTTGATCCGCCAAAATGCCTACAAAGAGACATGCAAGTAAAGCTGTTTCTGGCCATGGCAATGTTGGCAGTAAGAGGGTCTGTGGGCATGGTAGTAGTACGTGGACGGAGAAGTGCATTGCTGATGTGAGGAACGGTATTTCTCCTGCAATGTTTTTTACAGCCCAATCAGTAGCTTCACTCATAGTTGGAGAAGATAATGTTTTCCCAGCCGGTGGTGTTAGTGTTACTGGTGTTAGTGGTGGTGGAGGTAGTATTAGCACTGTTGCATCAAATTCTAATTCCAACCAGTGTACCATATCCAGACATACTGAGTGTGAAGCAGTGTAAGTGAGTGAGTGACAGCGTAGATGATGTCATACTTCCCAGTAACATCCCATTAACTGAACCTGATTCTGATGATCATGTCAACGATAGCATACAATGTGATATTCCATCCACCGTGGCACTTAACGTCATGCATTTTCCATGCAGTGATTCACAGTGTGGTGAACAATTATCAGGTGATGGTGGTGTAGATGCTGATGTTGAATGTGATGATGCTGATGATGATGATGTTGCTGTTGTTGCAACGTGCAGTCCACATGTTAGCATCCAAGCCGAAGATGTGGATGTGTGTGACAGTGACGTTAATGAATATGATGATGATTTAATTGACCCCAGTTGGGAACCGGAGAAAAAGAAGTTAAAAGTGGCTGTTTCTGAATCTGTTTGCAGGAATCCCCCCCCCTCCACGTAAGAACTGGTGATTTACCGGTTTTAGTGGATGATGATGATGATGACCCAGTACTCAATATGATAGGTAGTCGTGGTGGTCAGTTGCAGTCCAGGTGTGCAGTGCCGGAAACATCACGTGCCCCCCAACACTTCAGTGCTTAAAATAACAGACTTAAATAAGCCACATCATCATGGACATGTTAAAAGCACAGCATCATAGTCTCTTGTTTGGGATTTTTTTGTTCAAGATGCAAATGATGATTCAGTTGCAATCTGCCAGGTTTGCCATGTGCGTGTGAGTTAAGGTGAAAAGGGGAGCCATCCTGGGAGAGGAGGACAGCATACGCATCTTAAGAATAGGCACGTGGCTCCGTGGACCCAGCACAAGCTGGCAGCTAATACAAGACTGGGGCATTCGCCCGTATCACCGGCAACCATAGCCAGCATGTTATCCCCTTCCATGACTGTTAAGCCCAGTAGGAAATTAAATGTGTGCAGTAGTGCGGTAATAAGAGCAGAGGATTACTACAGGCATGATGAGGTAGAGGACCATAATGACTTTGAAATGTTGTCCAGTGCTGGTGAGAGTAGCATTTTTTGTGGTGGTGGTGGTGAATGTAGTATGTCTAGTTCAAGTGGTACATCAACCCCAGTTGGCAAATCTGAAAAAATAACATAATTTCTGGGTTTGTCATCATCACCTGTGCAACCGCCTTCATCAAATGTCCACACTCCACCCCCTGCCAATGCCATTCATCACAGAGCACAACCATTTGTAACCAACACACCCTGTGTAAAACGTTCAAGTCAGCCCACATTACAGAGTGTTTTTGCACATAAGCTGAAGTACCCCCAATCATACAGTGTCAAGTGAACTTAATGCTGCTGTAGCGGAAATGCTGGCAATTGATCTTTTGCCCTTCTTCTTCTCCTTTGTGGAGAATTCTGGGTTCCAGCGGTTTTCTGCCCGTGCCTGTCCAGAATGGAATGCCCCATCCAGGACACACTTTTCTACCCATGCTGTCTCCGAGTTTTTCCACACTGTCTCAGACTCAGTAAGACATGCCCTTCAACATTCATCCTCTCCATTCATCCATTTAAGTATGGATATGTGGACAAGTGGCAAAACAGCAGGGAGTTCATATTTGTGTATAACTGCACACTGGGCGCAGGTGCCGGGGGTTGTTTGTGATGTTGGTAGTGTAAATAATCAGTGCAGTAAGGTGGATTGTCACGGTAGCAATCTTCCAGGAATTCGACAGCATGCAACGATTGCTATGCACAGTGTGACCTGTTCACACACTGGTGAGAACATGTTGGACACGGTACTGAATGAAACTGACAGGAGAGCTGGGTTCATAGCAAGTGACAATGGGTCAAATGTGGTGAAATGCATCACGAATGGTGTTTTTTTTCGTGTTCCATGCATGGCCCACTGTTTAAATCTTGTGGTTCAGGAGTTTCTGCAGCACCCTGACATAAAGGAAATGCTGACCATTGCACGACGTATCTGCTCTCACTTTTCAAGATCTGGAAAGGTCCGTGACCAACTGCGGCAGTTGCAGATACAAAACAGCCTGCCTCAGCACCGCTTGAAGCTGGAAGTTGTCACCCAATGGAACTCCACATTATACATGGCAGAGAGGTTGTATGAACAATACAAAGCCATATCAGAATATCTTGTTATGCACACTAGCCGTGACAGTTCTGGGGCCTCCATGTCTATGACAACTGAACAGTGGCGCCTCATGGACTCTGTAATAACAATTTTGCAGCCTTTTGAACATGCCACACAGGAAGTGAGTGGCGGATCTGCCTCCATTAGACAATCAACTCCAATGCTGCGGGTGCTGAGGCAGACATTGGTGAATGTACAGCATAGCCTTGATGTTGCTGGAGACAGTGGTAGCAGTAAGTTGCTGCAACACATGCTGACAGTATTCAACCAGAATCATCACATTGTGAGCATTCAGCATAGTTACAACTTTGCCATGGCAACAATGCTGGACCCAAGATACAAACGTGGAATTGCATCTGTACTGGAGAGAGGGCCTGAACAGGTAAAAAATATCACTGGTCAACTGGTTCACTTGGTTCATGGGGCACAGAAGTCACATGCCAAGGCTTGCAAACCTCAGCAGCATAATCCAGCTGAAGGTGTAGCTGGAGGACCAGCAAGCATATCATGCAAGGGTAAGGGGACTGTAGTTCCTGGTGGTCTGTCATCCAAAGTGGTTGGCGTCAACCTGCGTTGGGAGGATTTGTCCAAAGTGGGTATTTGTGATATCAGTGATTCAGGGGAACAGGCTGATGCATCAACAATCGGACTTAGTGCAGCACAGAGAATGGTTGAGTCATATTTGTCTGAAAACAGGCATCTGACAATAAGTGAAGATCCTCTTTTGTACTGGAATGGAAAGGTCAGTGAATGACCAGAGCTGTCTGCAGTGGCACTGAAGTACCTCACATGCCCACCCTCCAGTGTAAGTGTTGAGAGGGTATTCAGCTCAGCAGGTGCAATAGTCAGGGATCGTCGGACAAACCTGTCTCCTGCAAATGTTAGTTTGCCAGCATTCATTAAAATGAATGAGAGGCACATACCAGCACAGACTGCAACCTCGGTATTCATACCCCGGCCTAGTCATGGTGGTCTTGCTGATGTGGAAATGGAGCATCCTGGTGGCACTGGCAGTGGCTGCCTGAAATGGCCCACCACTGATGTAGATGATGACACAATGGAGAAAGAATTTCCCAGTGGTCAGACTTCAGGCATCGATGACTGTGAGGGCAGTTTTCTTTATGAGGATGATGATGTGGTTAATGGTGGCAGGTTTTAACTGCAGTATTTAAAAGGCGGTGTGCCCCCCCACCCCGGACCACCACCACCACCGGGACTGATGTTATGCAAGTCTGCCACCATGAGTCTGTCTGCCCCCCATGGGCTATCACCACCACCACTACCGGGTCTGATGCTATGCAAGTCTGCCACCACCATGAGTCTGTCTGCCCCCCACGGACCACCAGTCCACCAGTGCACCACCAACTTCTTAATATTTAAACCATAAAGTGAGTATTTGCACTCATGTTTGTTATGCTGCCTCACTTTCTGAAGTTGTATGTTTTGTTTTCTGTAGCTTTTCAACATCGCAGTGGCAAAACACATACAGTACACTTCTTTTGTTTCTTTTACAGGAGAATAAAAACAGGCTCTATCGCTAAGACTCATTAGAAAAGATGCTGTAGCTATACCGTACAGAGAGGAACCGATGTAATGTCCATGTGAAATCCATTCTGGTAAGTATGAAGATTTTATTTCATCCGTTTCATTGCTTTGTAAAGACTGCTGCAAATATTGCACACAACAGGTTGTCTTAGTAGTTGACAAGATGTGTCTCTGAAATGTAACTTGACAACAGAGATTGAGATTTGAGAACCAGGGAGGGACACATAACAATGAAGTTGTAACTTTTAAGAAGTCATTAATTTCTTTTAATAGGAAAATTCACGATACTTTGTTGTTCTGTCAAAGTGGCCTTATCCAAAAAAGTTTGTCAACATCAGGCACACCCCTCCCCCGAGTTTGGGCACACACACAACACACAGAAGTCATTTCATTCGATGACCATCATTAACAATCAGACTCCAGAAGGATGCTGATGAAATCTGTGAAAAAGTAACAAAATAAGAAACCATTACAGACAAAACTGAAAATATGATTCCCCCTACCCCCCCAAAAAATAAATACTTACCTTCATGTGCTTGAGAGTTATCCGTTTCCATTTAAGTGCAAAAAATTCTCACTGAGCACTGGAAGGTGCACACCAACAGTTTAAGAGTCACGTGCGTGATGCAGAACAATAGTATGAGTACATGTCCAGTTCAAGTTCAACCCCCCTCATCATCACCTACAAAATACACAACCATATATATTTATATATATGTATCTACTCACCAAGGCTACTATTAGTGTACATCCGAAGGGCACCTTTCAATCCAGTTGAGTTGATCACATTTCATTTGGTGGAATCGTCTCGCACAACACACTGGACCAGCAACACGAACCTCACAGTCATCATCATGAAGTCAGTGTCAGTGGCTCAGTAGGTAGCACACTCGCCTCTGAGGCCGGGAGATCAGAGGGCTGTGGGTTCAGTTCCCACATCTGGCACTTGGGTTAATATCCCAGTACTGACACTGCAGTGTAGCATGAGAGGGGTGCTGCACTTCTGAGGTGCCGTCTTTCGGATGAGACGTTAAACCGAGGTCCCATCTGCCTGGATTGGTGATAGTTCAGGTGGATGTTAAAGATCCCATGGCACTTATCGAAAGAGTAGGAATTTCCCGTGTCCTGGCCAAATTTCCCTCATTCACTAAAAATACCACCAACAGCTTAATCTGGTTCAAGGTCAGTTGGCATTCATCTGTATCCCCCTCCCCCGGGTCGTGCCTGAAAATAGGCAGGATTTGTCTAGTGCACTTACCTGGTCAACAAAAAATAAATAAATAAATCATTTTATACTGGGGTATGTGCTTAAACAGTGACTGAGTGCGCTATTAATTCTGGGGGACTTTGTATGTGCTGAAACAGTCTCTTTCACTTGGTTACCACTTGTCAATTTTCTGCACACAAGGATGACGCATTGTGGGCCTGCAGAAAAAATCTGGGGACTCTGTGCCACCACTGCGCGCATGACTGAGTGTGCCATTAATTCTGGGGGACTTTGTATGTGCTGAAATAGTCTCTTTTAACTTGGTTGCCACTTGTCAATTTTCTGATCACAAGGAGGATGCACTGTGGGCCTGCAGAAAAAATATGGGGACTCCGTGCCACCACTGTGCGCACGACTGAGTGCGCCATTAATTCTGGGGGACTTTGTATGTGCTGAAACAGTCTCTTTTCACTTCGTTACCACTTGTCAATTTTCTGCACACAAGGAGGATGCATTGTGGGCCTGCAGAAAAAATCTGGGGACTCTGTGCCACCACTGCACGCATGACTGAGTGCACCATTAATTTTGGGGGGACTTTGTAGGTGCTGAAACAGTCTCTTTTCACTTCATTACCACTTGGCAATTTTCTGTACACAAGGAGGACGCATTGTGGGCCTACAGAAAAAATATGGGGACTCTGTGCCACCACTGCGCACAAGACTGAGTGCGCCATTAATTCTGGGAGACTTTGTATGTGCTGAAACAGTCTCTTTTCACTTCATTATCACTTGTCAATTTTCTGCACACAAGGAGGACACGTTGTGGGCCTGCAGAAAAAATATGGGGACTCTGTGCCGCTTTTGTGTGTTCTGTGATTGTTGCTGTGAGCTCATAGTCATGATGTCACAGTGACATTTTTACAATTAAAGCAGCATTGCAAGAATGTCCTCACAGTTCTAAACTGTACTTTTTTATGTTACTTTAAATTGCCACAGCAACTACTACTTATGTCCAAGTCGTCAGTGACTTGAATGATATGATTCTTCTCACAATTTATGTCTGCTTCTGTTACTCCTACTTTTTTTCATGTATGAAAACAAAATGAGTACATCTTTCAATATTTTTCCAACCAGCTTTGTATTTATTTGTAGCTGCTTTTCAATAGCTATTGTTCCATGGTGTCATATAAAACACTGACTGATGCATAACTGTTAGTTAACAACAGAAGTTATATATGACAACTACTTGAGGTGATGGAGAAAAGCAGAGGAAATCAATGTCAAAGACCTGGTCACACTCACTGTCAGCAGCACCAATTTAAAAGGAATGCTCCTTTCATTATTTCACACGTGAAAAAAGGTAGTACAGCACACTCAACTACTGCAAATTATCGTATCATTCCAGTCAGTCAAGATGTAAGTAAAGGAAGTTGTAACATAGCATTAAAAAATTTAGGTCAGAGTTATCAACAGATTGTTGCACTGCTGCTTTACAGACAGTCACCACATTACATAGTTATGGTGATGCACATAAACTAGTATGTGGGGGCATTACTACCACTGGAATATTTCTTGCTCCACAGAGTGCAATATATGTCTGTGAAAACCACCCATAATTTCATTACAGTGAGTCACATGATGGAGGAATTAACGATCTGAAACCAACCCACATTGTGCCACTTCCTCAGCAACGTTAAGCCGTGATGGCAGGGGGGCGGAGTGCATGCTCCACTATACCGAATGTCCAGCAGTTATCCTGACAATGTTTCCTAATGTTAGAAGGTTCACTTTGTGGTGAAATGTGGGATGTTTCCACTACTAAGGCTCTTCTTACTGGAAACATGGCCACGCATTTCACAACAAACTGACCATTAACATAAAGAAACATTCGCAAACCATCACTGTAAGGAACACGCACACGCGCTCTCCCTGAATCACGCCCTAATGTTGCTGAGAAGGGAGGCAGAATGTGGGCAGATTTTCAGAATGGGAATGCCTCCATCACGTGACTCACTGTAATGCATTTACGCCTGGTTTTCAAAAAAATTTATTGCACTATATGGAAGGGAAAATGTGTATGATTTAATAATAAACAAAAATACACAACAAAAGTACAACGCAGTAGTGGGGTGGGGTGGGTGGGGCAGAAAACAATACCTGGACTTACTATGGCTGTGGGATGCTGTGGTGGTCCTGCAGCAGGTGCAGCACTGAAAGTATTTGCTGCTGTTGTGCTTCTACTCTGGTAACCTGCTGCTCCAAAGCACTAAACATTTGTTGTTTTCCTCCAGTGCTGCCCACACCAGGAAGAGGTCAGACTGGCTTACAGGGACTGTGCCAGGGTCCACTGCAGTGGGTAATCCAGGTAGTGGGGCTGGTGGTGGACAGGGTGGTGATGGTGGCTGTGGAGCACCTGATGTAGCCCTCCTCCTCCTGCTATGGCAGTGACTGCTGCGAGGCACATCTCCCACCCCAGCTGCACCCTCGTCGGCCACTGCCATGAAAGGGCCAGCAGGTGGATGCCTAGCCCCTTCCGTGGCGGCCTACCACTCTGCCCTGTAGTGATTCATCATGTGGTTGTGCTGGCCACTGGTCCCTACATGTGTCCCAGGGAGACCACAGCACACCACACATATGGCACTCTACCACTATGCTGCCTCCCCCCACACAATTAAAAAACTCCCAGACTGGGGAGCTGCGGTTGGACCAGACACAGTACACACTTGTCAGGCACGAGTCCCACCACCACCCACAATTGCCGGGGCCACCTCCTGTGGCTGTGGAGGTGGTGGAGGGGGGGCTGCTGGAGGCCCAACAGCTTCTGCTAGTGGTGGTGGTGGAGAAGGTGGATGAGCAACAGCCACCAGTGGCATTGGTGCTGCTGCTGCTCCTGTTGCTTCTGCAGGGGAAGCAACACTGGCCAGGAGTCTGGAGCGGTCCAACATAACAGGACCACCCCACCCCCCCGGGTCTGCACTCTTCCCCTCCTAACACTCCCACACGCCAGCAACTCGCCTTCTCCGACTTCAATGTGACCCTCCTTCCTCCTGGGTCCACTGGACGACACACACACACACAGTGGACACACACACACGTATACACACAAACACAAAACATAAACAAAACTTATACAAAAAAATTCAGTAACCAAAAAAAGACTAAGACAATACAAACACTAAATAAAATAAACTGTTATGGCAGTAAGAAACGACTCCGAGAGCCAAGCAAACTCCTTTCCTCTCATAGTTTTGCTTTCTCCATGTTCAAATGCAAAGGAGAAAGTGAAACTGCTTCTCTGACTCACTTCCTTCCTGCCTGGCTAAAGCATGTGACTTACAGTACTGCAGGCCATGTGATGTGCCTATTTTCTTCTCACTCCGCCTTACTTCGCATTAAGGCATAAGGAGAATGTGAAGTGGTAATGATAAAGCGAAGTGAGCACTTTACAGGGTCTACTTCATGTTGTGCTCCGCGGACGCAAAGTCCACTTCGCTGGCGGATTTATAATTCACTGCATCTCTATCCACTAGAAACCCCTCTTTCTTCAGAGTGGACTCCATTTACAATTACTTTCGTTGTCCTGTTATCCAGCCAATGTTTTACCCAGGTCACCACCCTGGGACCCACTCCCAGGCTGGTTAATCTGACTCTTAATCTTTTGTGTGGGACTGTGTCAAATGCCTTGTTAAAGTCTAGGTAGGCCATGTCCACAGCCCCTCCCTGGTCTACTACTTTGGTTACCCAGTCAAAGAAATCAATTAGATTCGTCTGACATGACCTTCCCGCTGTGAACCCATGCTGCCTTGGGTCCTGTGCCCCACTGGCCTCTAGGTACTCAACAATTCTTTCCTTCAGAAGTGATTCCATCACTTTCCTTAGCATAGAGGTCAAACTGACAGGTCTGTAGTTTCCTGCCTCTGTCTTGGTCCCACTTTGTGAAGGGGAATCACATCTGCCTTCCTCCAGTCCTCAGGTACCACACCATCTTCCCATGATTTGTTAAAAAGGTAGTCAGTGGTGTCACTAGTTCTCTACTTAATTTTTTAGAATTCTGGGTGAATTCCATCAGGCCCCATTGCTTTGTCCACCTTCAGTTTTAGGAGTTCTTTCAGAACCCTTTCTTCTGTGAAAGAACTGGGATCGACCCCCCTATCCAGAGTGCTTCTGTTAATTGGATTAGGCACCTCTCCCACCTCTTCTTTTGCGAATACTGAACAGAAGTATTCATTCGGTATCCCTGCTTTTTCACTGTCCCTCTCTGATGACCCACTGTCCATTCTATTCAGCCTCACTATCCCTCCCTTTGTCTTTCTATGCTCCCTGATATACCTATAAAAGGTTTTATCCCCCTTCATAACCGGGTTGGCTATCTTTTCCTCAGTTTGGGCCTTTGCTATTCTGACTACCCCCCCTGCTTCCTTCTGCCTTAACCGGTACAGTTCTCTGTCCTGATCCTATGTGTTTCCTTATGCTTCCTAAATGCTATCTTTTTCTCCCTAACCTTCACTGCTACCTCTTTTGAGAACCATAGTGGCTTTTTCTTTCATTTTGATTTGTTTATTTGCTTCACGCAAAGACTTGTTGCATCTGTGATGACAGTTTTGATATTTCCCCATTGTTGCTCCACCCCTCCTTCTAGCCTGTTTGCTAGTGCTTTTCTAAGGCACTCTTCCATCTTGCCAAAGTCAGCCATCCTGAAGTCCAGAACCCTCACTTTTGTATGGCTTGACTCTATAGCTGAGTTTATTGTGAACCACATTGTTTGGTGGTCACTTGTTCCCAAATGGCTACCCACTTCTAGATCTGAGATCCTCTCACTGTCCCCATTTGAGATATGAGGTCTAAGATTGCTCCCTCACTAGTAGGTTCCAAAACTAGCTGTCTGAGGCATGCCACCTGAAGGGCATTGAGAATGGCCTGCTTTGGATATGGCTGCAGCAAAGGTGTTCAGTTACATCTGGCATATTAAGTTCCCCCATCAACAGTATCTCCCCTTTCTCTGCCATCCTAAGTAGACCTTCTATCATATCCTTGTCCATTCCCTCCCCCTGACATGGGGGTCTGTATACAACCCCTGTACAGATTGTGGTACCATTTCCAGCCTCTAAGGTGACCCACAGTGCCTCCTCTCCTCCCTGCTTACTCTTTTGTTCAGTTGCTTTTATCTCTTCCTTTACATAGAGAGCTATTCCGCCCCCTCTTCTCCCCTCCCTGTCTCTCCTGTAGGTTGTGTACCCTGGTATGTTAGCATCCCACTCATGGTTCTTTGTGTACCATGTTTCTGTCACTGCTATGATATCCAGGCATCCCTCTTCCATCAAGGCCACCAGTTCAGGGAGCTTGCTGCCCAGACTATGGGCATTGGTACTCATTACCCTCCATTTCTTGATGGCCTTACCCCTTTTTGCCCCATCCCTGTCCTTACTGGGTTTGTCACTTTCTCCATTTACCACGGCGCTTCTCCCTATCAACATCTCTGTGTTGGTGTCCACCTCACTTAGTACCCTGATTTTTTTGGGGGGGGCTAGGATTTCCCTGCTCCTCTCCAGTGCCTCCCCCCTTGGCTAGTTTAAATGCTTGCCAATGAAGCAGTTAAACCTATCACCTAGGATCCTAGTTCCCCTCTTGGACAGATGCAGACCATCAGGCAAGCATAGGCCTGCATCCCTCCAGGTGGACCCCTAGTCCCCAATGAAGCCAAATCCCTGAGATCTGCACCAGTTTTTCAACCACTGATTGAATCCCATGGTGTGGAGCACCCTAGCCTCACCTGTGCTATAGACAGGCAGTACCTCTGAGAAGGTTACCATGCATGCTATTTGTCTAAGGCCCTTCCCCATCTCCACAAATGCTTCTTGCACTGCTCTGATACCTTTCTTAGCCAGGTCATTTGTCCCCAGGTGGACAATGACATCCATCTCCTTCCCCTGTGCAACTGCTCCTGCGATCCTGAGGATTCACTCCCTGTCCCTCCAAGCCATGGTGCCAGGCAGGCACCTTACCTCCATCTCCCCTTCCTCCCCCAGTTCTACCTTCTAACAATGGAGTCCCCCACCAGGAGTTGTTTCCTTCCCCTATGAGGTCCCATGCCACCCTCCTGTGGGTCTCCTTTGTGGAGATTCCCAGCATCCTCCTTGGTCTCCACTGTGAGTGCCTCCATAGAGGAACCACACTTTTCCAGAACAGCATAGAAATTGTGAAGATGTACAACTGGAGTGATGTGCCTCTGTTCCACCACCCTCACCCTCCCTGAGCCCACTGTGGTCTAACCGCTCCTCTTTCTTGGCAACCTCTGAGGCAACGGCAGTGACCCTGGTGGTCCCTGGGTGGGAAAAGAGGTCCCACAAATCCTGGCAACTCAGCCTGGACATGAGCAACCTCCTCCCTCAGCCCAGAGAGGTGCCCAGCACATGGGATAACACCGCATCCTCCAGAACGTCTCCCGGAAGACTGCTGCTCCACAGCCACTGTACTGCACCACTCCCATCACATCTTACTTCTGGCCCCCTAATTGTTGTTTGGAATACTTACTCTTTCTTCTGTTTGTTTATTTCTTTTTTTTCTCCCTACTTACGCACTGCCTCTGTGCCCTTTTAGCTCCTGATCTTCCTGTTCTGAGACAAGAAGTTGCTATATTTCTCAGTAGTCTCCTTACTTGCTCAAAGTCAGACCTCCAGCAGCTGGGGGGGGGACGGAGAGCTAATTTTGCCCTTTTAGGATGACTAGTCTTTGGTGGCTCTGTGATCACTCACTTCCTGCTCCCCAACAGGAAGTTCCTTGTTGTCAGTCAAATCCTGTGCCTATAAAAGTAGAACTGCCTTTGGGTGGGGGGTGGAGGGGAGAGAAGGAGGGCAATATAGTCCCAGTAGAGAAGATTAGTTATACCAGCAGGTTCCTTCCTCCTGGTGCTGTGCTTGTTCTCTCGCAGAAGCTATCTAGGGCACCATTCATTTTTGTTTTGGGCCTTGTTCCCTGTTTTCTGTGTTCATGTGTTTTGGTTTTGTTTCCTAAGTTCCTAGCATACTGCTACTCCAGAGCCCATACTACTTGCTTTCAGTTACTCACAACTCTCACATTTCTTGCAATGTTACTGCAAGCATAATCTGTGTGTTTCAGCTCAACTAAAGATGAGCTCCATGTTGCATATTTAATTGTTTTCACCTGATTCAGACTCACTCTGAACCCTAGCTATGCAGCTCAATCATGTGCTCTCAACTCATTCTCTTACCTTGTTGCTGCAGTTTCATTGCACTGCCTAGTAGCAGCTGCTTTTAAAGCATTGTGCCTCCTTTATTTTATGTTTATTGCAATTTACAACTCAGTACTCAATACAAATGCTGCTTCTATGTTTGTACACCCTGCTATACTCTGAGGTTAGCTAAAGCTACTGCTGATGCTGTAAATCAGTTTCAATACCTGCATGTGGGTCTTGGCCTTTCCATCACTTTCTTGTTTTTCCTATGGCGGGGACTTGGAGGTGTTTGGGGAGTCGTGGCCCTGTATGGCTAATTACTTATGTTCTAAATTCTATCTCCACTACCAGCAAATCCTCAGAGTGTGCATCACCTTTATTGGCTTTTTGAATGCCTGGCTGACTTACCCCACTATTCACAGTGCTGCTTCATTGCTACTATGTTTTGCAGACCTACATGCAGGTCCAACTATTGCTATACTGTTACTGACCTATGTACAGGTCCATTCTTGCTTATGGAAGCTTTGTTTCATGCCTACCACCATCCCCTCAGTTTCAGCCTCTGGGATGTCTGCTGCACTCACTACTGCATCCAACCTTTGCAAGGTCTCAGCACTTAATGCTCATTCAGCTCCTTATCAGTTCTGGGGCATGCTAGCCATACCATTCTGGTGCAGGGTTTCCCTGCAGCCGATGGTCTCGCTCTGCATTTTAAGTCCACATCTTGAGTGTGCCCGACTTGAGGCAGGGTCCTTCTCACCTGGTCCATAGCTGTGAATGTCTTTGCTCTAGGCTTGGCTTTAGCTGTTCACTATGCGACAGCAGCTCCTGGTGTAGAATTTAAGACTAGCTGTGAAGGGTGGTTACTCCGATCTCCTTTGGCTCTAGTGGTTCCACTATAACGGTTATCCATTGGATTTAGTGGTTTCCCTAGCAAGGCACCTTCACCACATTCTCCCTATGACTGCTTCTGGTTCACCTCGTTTGTGTTTAGGGTGAGTAGGCCAGGTGAGTGCATCTGTAGTCGTTGCTCTCCTACTCCCGTCTTGGTTGCCCCCAATGTTGCAGAGCACTCTTACAACCTTCCACGGTGTTCCCACTAGAGGGATTGGGTGAGAGCTTTCCTCCAAATTGGAATGTTTTCCACCTCCCTTAATTGGGTTTCCAAATTGCAGCAGTAGAGCCATCACTAAATAAAATATCCCAAGCCCAGAGGGAAGGCAACCTAGGCCTTGGATCCCCAGAGATTTCCTCCTCATGGGGGGTTCTCTTCTCCATGCCTCAGGTCATAACTGTTAGTTAGCATAGTAGTGTTCCCTAGTTTCTTTAGGTAGGTTCTGCTGTTGGATGGAGGTGGATGGTGTCCCTGCCATTCCCTCTCTCCTTAGAAGGTCCCCTCACTTTGAACGCAACATTGAATCATGCCACGCAGCCTGAACATCTCATTATGTTATCACACTGCCTGATGCATTATTCTACTACTACGTCTCAGCTCCTGCTTGCTTATATGCTTCGTACTACATTTTGTTTTGGGGATCCTTCCTAAGGTACCTTTAGCCATGGAAATCATCCTGTGGCACCTCTAGGGATGGAGCCCTCTTTGAGGGTTCCTTGCCTTTGGTACTCCTACAGGGTGGTAATTCCTTTGGAACAGAGAGTGTGAATGGCCAAAAAACCAAACTAACACAGTTGCACAAGCATGACACTACACTGGCTGCATAGGCCATTGAATTGGAAGGCTTGGCCTGTATTTCGATGGCAAAGCAGCCAGCCACTCCCACTTCCTGAGCTATATAAGCAGTTCATCTCAGCCTCCTTCTGAAGCATTTGTTCTTTGCCCCACCATCCTCCCCTCCTCCTCCAGCAGCAGCACTTCTTTCCTTGGGATCCTTCCTAAGGTACCTTTCACCACGGGAATTTTCCTGTGCTACCTATAGGGGTGGAACCCTCTTCGAGGGCTCCTTGCCTTTGGTACTCCTACAGGATGGTAATTCCTCTGGAATAGAGAGTGCAAATGGCCAAAAAACCAAACTAACACAGTTGCACAAGCATAACACTATACTGGCTGTATCGGCCATTGAAACTAGAAGTAGAAACACAGATTCAGAAGAACAGCATCTTTTGGTAGCGATTGCACAGACAGCAAATTCCAAAGGTAATCAGCTAAGGACTGAACCTCCTACCCATCCAACTTCACATCCCCCCCAATCAGGTCACAGCAGACTCTTTGCAGGGTCAGGTTTCTACCGAAGAAGATAAGGAACCTCATGAGTAGAGGGTAGAATAGACAGATGCCAGACAAGAAGAACCAGAACTTAGCATGGAAATATTAGAAGCAGAACAAACCAACCCCATGGCAGAGACAATGCCCCTCCTTCCCAAAAATCAAACGAAGGATGGGAAAAAATTATTACAAGGTACAGGCAAGCATGGCAACAACCAGCATCAAACATCCCCAAGTAATCTGAAATAAAAATCTCTAACAGGTTTGTATCCTCCAAAAACAGCCTGACATGTCAGACAATGATTCTGAGGACTCCATAGCAAGCTCTGGTCAGCAAGATTTAACCTCAGAAATAGAGAATGACAATGAATGCAAGGGGAGAGGGACAAAGTATAGTGGGGAAAAAAACATAACATTAGAAGGAAAAATGAAAAACAGAAAGAGAAAGCTAAACCCCCATAAATGAAGCTTATCTCCCTATATTTTTATTTAATTACTTAGATGCATACTCTAACCATTTGCTCAATTAATGCTAACAGCACTAAGAATAGCAGAAAAAGAGCGGCAGTTTTTCTAACCTAAAAACAAACAAGGCAGATATTCTGTTGTTACAAGACACTAGGTTACACACTACATTTGAAACACAGAAAGCAACAAAACAATGGATACATGGAGCAGCTTTTTGGTCAATAGGAGGCATGTACAGAGGTAGGGATACGTTTTAAAAATATACAGTTTACTTTAATAAAAATAATAGATTTAATTCCTGGATGGGTGTTATGTCTAGACATAAAATATCATAATAAATATTGTCGCATAATAAATATTTATGCACCACGAAGGCAAACAGAAAGAATAGCATTATTTCAACAGGTACAGCCATATTTATTCACACCTCAAAACATAATATGGGGGGGAGGGGGAGTCTTCAACTGTGGTCTCTCTCTTTTAGACAAAGGGAAAAACACAGCCACAAAAAAATTACACTATGACTCCACAAGCTTAAAAAATATAATACAAACAGCTGGACTTAAAGATGCCTATTATACAAAGACAAAAAAGGCCAAAGCAGCCTTTCAGAAAGGTAAATTAGCAACCAGGATAGCCTTTATCTTTTTAAATCCTATTATGCAAATACAAGAGGCCTAAACTAGAGTAATTGCATTTTCAGACCATAAAGAACTGTACATAACTGTTGGATCACAGGCTCCCTTGCAACAAGGAACTGGGTTTTGGAAACTGAACTCCTCCATTTTAGAAAAGGAAGACACTGTACAACAAATTCTATATTTTTTCACTATAAAAAAAATCAGTTTATGAGATGTATGACAGCCCAGGGCTTTGGTGGGAAGACACAAAACAGTTAATGGTAACCTTAAGCAAACACATAAGAAACAATGAATATTTTCAATACCTAAAGAACAGGCAGCAATTACAGCACTTATCCACCTTGGCACAAACTACAAAACATGATTTTACAGAACAGATACAAAACATTAAGCAGGAAATGAACAATTACCATGCAAAACAAGCTAACTCATTAAAAAAACAAGAAGAGTTTGGAACCCAAGGGAAAACAGCAATAGTGTGTCCTCACACTAGTTGCAAAAATAGAACTGAGAAAAAGGTAATGGCTTCTATAAAAGGCACCAATAACAAGATTTATAACACCACTGAAAAGATAATAAAGGAAGTAACTAGATAAATGACGACACTTTTAGGAGAAATAATGAAGTAGACAAAAGAGCAACAAGGCAGTTCTTTCATTCCATAGAAATTCCTCCTTGTCCACCAGAAACTATTACAAAAATGACTAAGAAAATAGACCCTATAGAGGTGGAATAGGCAACTGCAATCCTAGGAAATAGGAAGGCACCAGGGAAGGATGGCCTGACAGCTGAGCTGTATAAACGTTTTAGTAATGATTTAGTAACTAAACTAGCAGAGGTTTTTAATAGCATACTGCAAGAAGAAGGGGTATCATCGGGCATTCAGAAGGAATTTAAATTTTATCTACACAAATCAGGGGACAAACAAGACCATAGGAACTGGAGACCTATCAGCCTGCTGAACAATGACTTTAAAATGGTGACTAAAATTCTAAACTCTACTGCAGATTACTAAAAGCCGCAGCTGATTTGATATCGCAGGCACAGTCATGTGCAATACCAGAGAGAAGTATAATGGACCAATTAATTTATCTTAGGAACATATTTGAAAATAATAATATATTTGACGTAACAGGATATGTGCCATCCCTGATCAGTAACAAGCATTTGATAGTGTAAACCATGAATTTTTCTGGCACACTTTAAAACACCATGGAATACTTGATTTATGCATAAACTGGTTAAAAGCATTATATAAAACTGCAACAGTCACTCCATTAATTAATGGGAAATGTGGCCACTAATTCACATACAAAAAGGAGTTAGGCAAAGATGCCCAATCAGTCCGTTGTTATATGTTTTTTGCATAGACTCGCTGATAAGAAAGATTAGTTCAAGCTTACAAATACAACCAGTTACTATTTTAGGGGACACATTGCAGTTTAAAGCTTTAGCTTATGCAGATGATGCCTGTATAATAGTTAAAATAATGCCTCAGTTAAGCACACCTTAGCAACCTGTGAGAATTATAACACAATGTCTGGTGCCACATTGAACAGGGCTAAATGTCTCAGAAAGAAACTTGGAACTCAGTCAGAAACACCAGGCCGGATACAGGAACTCACCTTCATGATAGAATCACTACAAATATTGGGAGTCCACTTTGAAGGGGCTGAAATGGATCATTTGAACTGTGATAAAAAAACAACTGAGATAGAGAAAGGAATGGTGCAAAGGTGGAATAGATGGAAGATGAGCAAGGCCTAGCAAATATTTCTAATAAAAACATACTTACTTTCAGTATTTCCTTTTTTTTTTTTTGTTGAGTTCTTTTATCACACCTGCCTCCTTGGCTGGAGTGGTCCCCATGATCCCCAATCCAGTCCACTGGAGGCTCCTGCACTGGACGCCTTGCCCGAGAGTTCAACCTCCTTCTATGTCCTTTGCTAAGACCACATTGCGACAACACAGAAGGCCAAGGGGTCAGAGCCAGAGGGAGCTCCTGAAGCAACCTGTGCAACACCGTGGTGGACCTTCATGAGCACCAGAGGATTCAGCTGGGATTTTTCCCTTTAGTTTCCCCCTCCCATGGCGCAGGCATGTAGGGACATCAAGTATGTTGTGGCACGTGTTCTCGAGTGTTGCACATCTGACGTCCACCCACTGCCCCTTCCATTAAGCCATGGGGAGCACTACCCCCTAACCACTGCCAGGAGCCAGCACCCCCATGGAAATCCCTCCCCACCCTCCTCAGAGGAGGAGAGAGGTCCCTGGAATACCCAATCCTCCTTCCCCCAGCTGACCCCTGATGACTCGACTCCAGATCAAACCCTGGTCACCAGCGTGATGCAAGGTGTGGCATCCAGCACCTCAGCCCTCAGTGCCTCCAGGCTGGATCAACTTTCGTATTTCTATATATTAGCAATATCTTTCCACCCCTCAAATCCAGGGAAGCAACTGTTTTAAGTATCTTTTTTCAAATGGTATGGAGGAGTCACTTAAGCCCCATAAAGAGAAACATACTGTATTTGCCTATAAAATTGGGGTGATATGATAAACCCCATTGTCTTTTTTTATTGCCAGTTTTTGGCTACCAATATTAAGCCTATTTTACAGCACAGTGAGAAATACTGGACTCAAATGTCTCTTTCTTTTATTTTTCCTTGGCTAACTGCATGGAAAAATAACTCCTTAAAAGTAGTAAAGAAGAATTTTAGTGTGTCAGATTACATGAGAGAGGTTTTCATGAAACTAAAATCTTGGAACGACACTACTAGCATGCAACTAACTAAATCTAAGAAGCACTGCTATAATTATATTATAGCTTAAAAGTTTACTGAAGAAATTACGTTCCCAAAGTGTCCAGTAGATAGTCTCACTTTTGTTGAAAAATTAATAGTAGAACAGTGAATTCCTGAAAAAATTGGGAGTTGTAAACTGGCTCTGCTGTCACAAAAAAGTAAATACAAAGGGAAACCAGAAACATAAACAGTTAGAGGAAAGGTATTGTACCAGACCAAAACGTATCACAGAAATTGAAACAACAGAACATTTGATTTTTATGTGTAGTTATTTAAAAAATGTCTGGACACACCCGGTTGATGAGACAGGAGAAATAATATTTAGCACTGTAACTTATATAAATTTAATATACGGTCATTTTAAAAATTAATGGGGAAAATGGGAAAAAAAGCACATTAGATGTTATATAGCGCAGTGGGCTAAGGCTCTGAGCTGCAAATCTGGTGACATTCAGCAGACCAGACCTGGGTTTGAATCCCACAGCTTTCATTTGTATACTGTGTGACCTTGAGCAAGTCACTTAACCTCCTTGTGCTCCCAGGTCGCTCCTGTAAAAAAGCTTTCAGCTTAGTGTGCTATACCTGGTTAAAAAAACAAATAAATAAATAAAAATACTTGCCACTATTAAATGGTATGTGTGGAACACAAGGAATGTTTGTACTTTGCAACAAAAAGACATGAACTACATTGAACTGTTTAGAAAAATAATACATGAATTAAAATAAATATATTCTTTTGAAGCAAGACAGGTTACTGTACAACAGCTAAATAAAAACTGGAGAAATTTGCTGTGGATTACAGACACAGATGTACCTATTACCTGAAAAATTAGAACAGGTGGGACAGGGAAAACAATTTTGTTTGTATATTGTAAATAATGAGATATATGAAGGAAAATAAGATGTTAAGTAACAAGGTCATAGTTTGTATAATATTGTACGATTGTTTCTTTTTCTTCTTTTTGTGTTTCTGCATGATTACTTACTTATTTTCAGTAGTAGTAGTAATAGTTAAACTGTTTATTTTTAGACAGGATATGACTTTAGGTCTGAGTAGTCCCGTTTTTACTTTCATTCAAGTTACATCGACGTTAGACAGATTATATACAAAAATCCTAAAACTTCCTAACATAGCCACACATACAGTAGTATCAACATTACATTTCATTAATCATATCTAATGACACAATACAAATAAATTATAATACTCAATATGTTCACATTAGAGTAAAAAACAGACATTCCACCCCTTATTATGAGAATACTACTAGCAGGTACATTCCACGGTGTAACTTTCATCTAATCTGGATTTAAATGAAGACAGTTTTGTAAGATTTCTTATCTGAGGAGAAATCTCATTCCATATTTTTGCAGCCTGAGCTTGTAGTGTCATATTCCCTTATCTTGTATTTATTTTCAGAAAATTTAAACCTCTGTATTTTACCTCTCTTACTGCGTATTGATTAGTTTCACAACCAAATTTGATATTCATATTCCCTTTTATCAAACCCTTATTGACCTTAAAAATAAAGATGGAAAATTGTTTTTGGTATTGAATTGTTAAACTATACCATTTTAGTTATTTATACATAAGACAATGATGGGTTTTGAAATTACATTTCAGACTGAACCTAGCCAATCGATTGTATGTTTTAACTAATTTATCCAAATGTTTTTGTTCAGCAAAATTGTACACTAAATTTCCATATTCCAACACAGGCAACATTAACTGCATAGCTATTTTTTTTCCATAACTGAATATTTAGCATTTGAGAGGACCTTTGCAATGCCTCAAATTCTGTTATTAACCTTCTTAGTTATATTGTCTATGTGATCAGAAAAAGTTAAATAACTATCTATTATTACTCCCATATATTTGTATTGTTTTGTAGTTGTTTCCCACCTCTCATTAATATTCCCTTATCAATTATTGTTTTATTGTTAACCTCATTATGTTTTCTACTGAAATACATAACCTGCATTTTCTTTTTACTTAATACTAGTTTAGAAACTGAAAACCAGTTCTGGAGAGTATCAAAATCAGTTTGCAGCTTTACCAACATTTCCTCATAAGTTTTTGCTGATGCTAATAATACAGTGTCGTCTGCATATAGACGTATGTGTGTATTGTTTATTTTTAATTGCAAGTCATTCATATATATAAAGAACAAAAGTGGCTCCAAGATTGATCCCTGGGGCACACCTCTTGTTAGTTTACCTGTATCTGATAGTTGACTATTTCAACTTGTTGTTTCCTGTCACCCAGGTAGGACTTAAGTCATTTTAATGACCTAGGTGCGATCCCGGTCCTCTCCATCCTCTCACATAACAATTAATGATCTACTAAATCGAAAGCTTTGGACAGATTGAAGAACACTGCACCCATGGACTCCCCCCTATCCAGGACAGTAGCCACCTTGTCAACAAAGTCCACAAGCATAGTGCATGTCAAATACCCTGTCCTGAATCCATGCTGATATTTTGGAAGTTTAGAATACTTTTCCTGGTATTCATATAATTGGTTATACACCATTCACTCCATTCATTTAGAGAGGATGGGGAGGATCGTGATCGGCTGATAATTAGAGGGGTCATTCAAATTTCTACCCTTAAAAATAGGTACTATTTTTGCAACCTTCCAAATTTCTGGGAATGTATTCTCCAATAAACTTTGGTTAAATAAATCTGTTATTATCGGTATCAATAAATCCACTGCATCTTCGATAAATTTTGATTCAACTTTATCCAAACCACATGATTTTTTAATGTTTTATTTTTTCATTTCACCCAACTTCCTTTGTAGTGATTTTTCTAAAATAAAACTGAGGAAAACATTCCACATTGTCCTCAGTTTTATGAAAGTCTTTTTGTGTTTGTGTATTGACTGGGATATCTATATCTGGTAAAGTAATGAAATAGTGGTTCAGTGCCTGAGCTGTTGTTTTTTTATCTAATGGTTCACCCCTGTTATTTAACATTTTTATTGTCTGCTTAATTCTAAGTGGGTTGTTCAAATCTTTTATTATATCCCAATATTGCTTTGGGTCTGTCATTGCTACAGTTTTATTGTTAAAGAACCTCTTTCTAGCCTGTTTAATTAATCATTGACATTCATTTCACTTTGTTTTATAATCATCCCAGTCAGTCCTATTTTCTGTTTTGTAGGCTTTTTTCTAGGCCCTGTCCCTAATACGTATCTTTTTCTTTAAAAATTCACTTACCCAGGGGAGATGTTTTTTCCGTATTTTATTTGTTTTAAAGGGTGCTTGCCTGTTGTAGACTCTCAGAAAGGTCCTTGTAAATTCTTCAATCCCCAAATTTATATCAGGAATAAGGTTCAACCTTTCCCATTTTATGTTTCCTAAATCCTTAACAAAGTGTTCTGGATAATAATTTGTAAGATCTCTCTTAATCATAATCTTATCTTGTTCCCTAATTATATGATTTTGTATCATTGCACACAATACCAGATTATGATCACCTAGATTGGGGGCAGGACTTGACACCTTCCGATGTGAAGTCCCTTTGACAACACTATTAGATCAAGGATACTACCCTGGCTGTTTATCCCACTTTTCCTTGTAACTTGGTTTACAACCTGCCTGACATTTAAAATGTCAAAACACTTCTCCAGTTTCATATCCCTGGGCTTACCCCAGGTGGCATTGAAATCTCTGATTAAAATTATATTTTTCCCTCCACCAGGAGAGCTAGCTTTGCTGCCAGCATTTCAAAATTATTTACGTGTATGTTGGGGAGGTGAATAGACTACACCAGTAAGAAGTTTTAATTGTTTTGATGCAACACTGAGACATTCAATCCCCTCCAACATTCCTTGAAATACAGTTTCATAAGATCCAATTTTATTTTTATATAAAGGAACCCCCATCCCTGTTTTCCTCTATCTTGTCTAAAAAGTGCATAACCATTGATTTCAATCTCATTGTCCTGCACACTTTGGGTTAACCAGGATTATGTTATGCCAATTATATATGGCTCCAGTTGTTGTGCCCATATCCTAAATTCTGGTAATTTATTTGCAATGCTTCTAGCATTATCTAATACAATTTTTAGATCTGGCTTCATTAACATATAGGGACCTGGATTAATTTATACATCACCCGCTAGCAACAAAACAAAGTAACATGCGGTTGACTCAGCTAGTCCACAGTTTGTTAAATTCAGACCTCTGACTTTAGGAGAAAAACTGTTAACATGATTAAACAGGTTCCAATTTTTCATAAAAACATTTATTCTTGCTCTATATGTAATTGCAGAATCAGAGGGAGTTAACAACCACACAGTAACTTTATGATGCAGTTTTTCAGGGAACAAGGCAACCTTATAAGACAAACTGTCAGTTAACAATGATTGATATACTATCAAACGAAACAATACACACTGCACCAAACATGTCAACATTTTTGCAAGTTACTAAAAGCAATTTTAAAAAAAATGTGGGAACTCTCTAAATAGACTTTCAGTTCTTACTGTACACGTTTTAGTTATTCCGTATTGTAGCACTCAATTTTAAAGTTAAATTGCCTTAATAAAACAATAAGATCTATAGCCAAATTTTCTTATACCGAGTGGAGCTCACGCCACTCATACTCGCACTATCACATTCACTCGATAGCAGCACGGGCCTTTTGTAACAGGCTACCCCTCCTTCTCTGCTGACGCAGTGTCCTGGTCACTGCCTCTCTCACCCAGCAGCTGGTTCTGCTGATGGTATTACCGGAAAACTAATACCAGTATAGAGTTCGACAGAGGAAGCAACAGCACAGTTCATACAAATCCAGGTACAGAATGGCAACGTGGAAGCTGTTATTCCGTTCACTGTTGGTAGAGGTACCTGTTCATGAATAGCAGCGTGGGCCTTTTGTAACAGACTGACCCTCCTTCTCAGCTGACGCAGTGTCCTGGTCACCGCCTCTCTCACCTGGTGGCCGGTTCTGCTGACAGTATTACCGGAAAGCTAACACTGGTATAGAATTCGACAGAGAAAGCAACAGCACAGTTCATACAAATCCAGGTACAGAATGGCAACATAGAAGCTGTTATTCCGTGCACTGTTGGTAGAGGTACCTGTTCATGAATAGCAGCACAGGCCTTTTGTAACAGACTAACCCTCCTTCTCTGCTTACGCAGTGCCCTGGTCACCGCCTCTCTCACCTGGCAGCCGGTTCTGCTGATGATATTACTGAAAAACTAATACCAGTATAGAATTCAACAGAGAGAGCAATGGCACAGTTCATACAACTTCAGGTACAAAATGATAAAGTACAAGCTATTGTTCGGTGCACTGCTGGTAGAGTTACTTTTCAATAAAAACAAATTCCCCTACTCTTTACAAGAAGTGCCATGGGATCTTTAACATCCACCAGAACAAGTAGATGGGACCCCGGTTTAACGTCTCATCCAAAAGACGGCACCTCAGGAGTGCAGCACCCTCCTCATGCCACACTACACTGTCAGTATTGGGATTTAACTCAAGTGCCTGGTGTGGGATTAGAACCCACAGCCTTCTAATCTCCCAGCCTCAGAGGCGAGTGTGCTACCTGCTGAACCACTGACACAGTTATGTCAACATTTGTCAACATTTTCTCATAACTTTGTTATTTTTCTAGATTTTTGTCCCCAAATTTTCAACACAGCATTTTTTTTTTATTCTACATCATGAACAAGGCTGGTATAAGTTTTCAAATCCCCTCTGAAATATAGTATGTTTTCACAGTCACTCTGCAAAATCACCATTTACGTGGGGTTTTAAAAATTCCACTTGTATTGTTCATAAGGTAGGGTCCTAATAAGACTATGTTGAAAATTTGGGGTCAAAATCGCAAAAAAACTATAAAGTTATGAAGCAACATTGAAATTTTTCAATGTTTACTCCTAGCTTTGCGATTTTACCAGCTTGTGACCTCACATTTTCAACACAGCCATTTTTGTCATTTTTCAGATCCTACTGAATATGTCTTTTCACACTTGTGCTACAAATTACACTTTGGACAGGATTTCATAAATGAGACCTATTATGTTTATAAGGTAGTGTTATAAAACGAGTATGTTGAGCATCTGAGGTCAAAATTGAAAAGAAAAACTAAGTTATGAACAAACATTAACATTTTCAATGTTTACTCATAAATTTGCAATATTTTTTAATTTTCAACTCACATTTTCAACATACTTATTTTTTTTTTTACCTCCATTGAATGAACATGGCAGGTGTCATTATCAAATCCCCCTCCAAAAACCTGTTTTCACTATCATTCCACAAAACAGTGTTTTGGGTTGCATTTCATAAATGACACTGGTCATGTTCATACGCTGGGTAATAAAAACTAGTATTTTGAAAAAGCAAGGTCACAATCTAGCAAAACGACGTTATATGCGAACCTCTTCATTTTTCCAGAAATTACAATTTCACTATTATAATTTGTGTCACTAATTTAATAATTATTGCCTCTGCACTATCAAGACCAAACAGCAAACACATATACAGCACACAGAAGCAAGCAAAATTCGGCATTTACAAATGCTTGTTTCCTATTGGGGTTTATATACCAAATTGGAAGATTAGCCTTAAAAAAACTCTCATCCTATTACAAACATTTCACCAGTATCAGTATTAGTACCTTGTATTTAGTCCGGTATGCCAAATATTTAATTACCACAAATAATGTCACACATTTTACTTTGAATCTCATTGTTAAAATATATTCTTTTTCCATTCCTTATTTCTATTCTGGGTGTATCACAATGAACATCTAGAAAGTGCTGAATTAATTGTACTGGAAAGTAGTCACTTTTTGCTCTTTCTATAACTTGCAAGCATCAAATATTTGCTAATAAAGGCACAGGTAAAAATCAATGATACTAGCCCCTCTGGGAAAAAAAGAAAAATGTTTGTTGTGCTGAAATATCTCCTTCTATTATGCCATTCAAAACACATAGGCCTATGCATTCCTGTAGGCTGATAAGCTTTTTTCCACTCTTGCTTACTTAGTTATTTATAGATCGATGGAGCATCCCTGATCAATCACAGCACTTCCTTCAGTTGCACGTGACATATTCTTATTACTGTAAGAACATCTCACATGCTGAGCCACTGCAATGGGCTTCTCACTGACCACTCAAGATTGTTTCATTTTAAAAAGTTAACAACATATAATAATTTTATGGGTCTGTTTGAAGGTCCTCTTGTGGATCTGAGAGTGTCATCTCTTGCATCCTTAAGACCACAGAACTGCTCACCTTTGGTTTGCAGTCCTCTGGTCCTAAGAACATGTGAGGCAACACTCTCATATCCATAAGAAGCCATCCAACTGGACCCATAACGTACACCATTGTTTTTCTCTTAGACCTTATAAATCACTAACATGATTTCAGCCAATCAGCATGCAGAGTTGCTATACCTTTTATCTGTCTACAATGTGCTCTCATGCAGGAGTGCTGGGAGATGGCACTCCACTTCAACATCACTGGAGGTCGGCGCAATAACATTTCAAAAAATGACTAAACTTAATATCAATCACTCAAATGAAACTTGAGCGACAATGATTTATAATGCATTAACAGGGCCTCTGAGGGATTTCTCTTATGGTATAACAGACTCCTCTCCTGAGTTTTAGGCAGACAGAAACACTCAGCTTCACTTTACAGTCCTCTAACCCAAGTTTCAGGCTCAGACTCTCATATACCATAAGAGACATCCCTCAGAGGCCCTATTAACTTATATTATTGTGTCCCAAAGATTGGTAATACACCTTGTATTCCCTATCTGGGCAGTGACATCATCCATTACTACAATATCTGCTTCAGGGAAAGCTTGTTTTATTGCATTTCCTATTAATAACCACAGATCGTTCCTGTAGCACTCAGAATAATTTGGGGGAATATAGCAATTTGCCACTATCCCTGTATCCCCCATTCCATATTACTAGGAGTAAGATTAGGTTCTCAAATACTTTGATTTTTACCTTTACTGTTAGATCTTTTCCTACTTTTATTTATGTGACTAGTCCCCCACTTGGTCATCCTTCTTTGCGTTGTGACCTATGCATTCATAGCCTTCCACCCAAACCTCCTCCAACATCCACACTTTTTGCAATGATCTTTTATAAATTCCATACACGCAGAATCATCTATTTTTTCTGTAGTGGTAATATTCCATGTCAGTACATTTTATTTATTTATTTGTTTACCGGGTAGGTGTGCTGATCCAGTGGACCATTTTCAGGCACGACCTGAGTCATAAAGATGGCACAAATGGGTACATACAGATACATACAATTTATATACATTGATTTAAGATGTACAAGGATATGTTACAGAGTCAGGATACTTTGGTACAACAGTTAAATGCAGAAAATGAAGTGCTAGTGTATGGCAACAGAAAATACAATACATGAAAAGTGCAAGGTCATGGTAATATAAGTTACAAGCAACGTATGCATATGATTTCCCCCTATTTTCTAGAAACAATTCAGACAAGGTAAGGACATTGGAGCAAATACATTTGGGGTCACCTGGGTGGGCAATGACATTTGGATTCTGCCAGGAGCCTGGTTCTGAAATTACCTTTGAAGGAGATGTGGGAGTCAAGGGAACAGAGGGAGCCTGGGAGTTTGTTCCAAAAGGTGGGGGCAGTGATAGACGTGGTACTTCCTCCCATGCAGGTGGAAACTCTAGGAACTTCCAGCAGAGGAACAGAGGATTGCCAGAGGTTGTGAGAAGTAGTTTTACAGTTGAGCAAGGAGGAGAAAGCAGACAAATTACCCTCCCTAGTGGTGTTGTCAACTAGGCATCAAAGGGCATAGTTATAGTGGAAGCCAACCTAAGGAACTATATAATGTATGAAGTCTCCCCTTCATAACCTCTTTCTCTTCACAGTTTACAGTATTTTTTCTAGTTGCATTATTTTGACCTAAATCCTTGGCTTCATTGGTATCTAGCGACTCATTTCTATAACCTATTAGAGACCCAAACATTTTTCTTAGGGGTATTTCAGTCCCACCTCTTGCCAGAATTTGGGTAATTGAATGTATTTGGGTTCTGTTATACTTTTCCTAAACTGTTTCTATCAAATACAATTTCTTGATGGATAGAATTATAGGAATACTCTTGGGGCAATCCTTTACAATTTTGTTCACATCACATACTGTATTAATATTCCCAACCTGTTCAATCTATGTGCCTCAATTAAAATATTTGTTGCCAGTTGGTTATCTCTTACTGCTACTGTTACATGCCCCTTATCTGTACAATAAATTATAAAGTTATGAAATGGTCAGCTACCAACGGCAAGCCCTTGTGCTTTAGGTTCTAAACCTATTCCTCAGGTGGGTATAGCCAAACGCTGAAAGAACCAACTCAAATAGTATTCCAAAAGGTCAGCTGACTCACAAAGCCAATTGCAGAAAACGTTCCAATTTGAATTTCCATTGATTAGGCTCCACATACTTTTTACAGCATGTCCCAATTAGGGGAGGGAGACAGAAAGTACAGCTGGTATGGAATTAAAATTAGTCACAAAAATATGTAATTGGTGTTATTTGCTTTTTTCTGATATGTGCCCACAATTAATAGTTTTCAATAAAACTGACAGATCTATCTATCTATCTATCTCTCTCTCCATCTGCCTATCTATTCTTTGCAAAATGCTGCATTAATGCACCAGTTAGATTACAGATTAAGGCAACAAAAAGTAGGGAAATGTGATGATAGGGTTTCCAATCCTAATCCCAACCCCCACCCCAAAGCAGGAAAAGGAAGACACATTACAATTTTCACTGTCCTGACTGTTGATAAATCAAGGGTGGGGTCTTCCTTGGGGTTAAGCTATCAACCCTAACACTCACTCCATTGTGATATAGTCTTCAAATGTACTAAACTATGTCTCCCCACATGTTGCCAACAACCTGTAGGCCCCGCCTCAAGAAAACATATCACATGTCACCATATATGGTCATGGAATGGTTGAGTGTTAGGGCTGAGAACTCCAAGGAAGATCCCACCCTGATTCACCAAAAGTCAGTACAGCAAAAATCATAATTTTTTTCCCTTTTCCTGCTTGGGGGTGGGGAGTTAGGGTTGAGAACCCTAACACCACACCTCCCTGCTTTTGTCACTTTACTCTAAAACCTAACTGGTGAATTAACACAGTTTTTTGCAAAGAATTGCCTTACTTTTTGAGACAGTAGACTCATATCCTCATTCAGGCAGGTCCCTTTGGGACCAGTATTGAAAAACATCCATCTGGCTAGGGAAGTCCAGGGCCCTCTGGGCCCTGCACTTCCATCCCTCCATAGATGCACACATTTATCTGGCTGTAGATGCACAGTGCCCACATGCCTATAGAAAAGCAATGTATGTGCTTGGTTGTAATTGATTTTTGGGGGGCTCACTTCAAAGAAAAAATATATTAAGCATCCCTCTTAACTGCCAGCAGTTGATTGTAAATGGGCAAAAATGTGTTTTTCATTTTTTTACCCATAAGTCTGTAAATTTGTATTGGTTTGCTCTAAAATGTGCTATGGTTGAAAGCAAGGACTAGACACACCTTTGGTGCATGTCTGATGATGATCAGACTTTCATTGTGGATTTGGCACCATGGTGAAGACTGGAGGTACTTTTGGGGTGCAGTACATACCCCATGAATGTTATGGGGGATTAAGTGTTAGTGTTGTAGCACAGTGGCCTTTCTTAAATACTGGAAAGCCACGAAGGGTTGGGCTTGAAGGCTGTGAGGGAGGAGCTTGGGGAGCTGCAAACTGCCCATATAAACTAACTCCTAAAGCTAACAGTCAGGCGGTGAAAATTTCTGTCACTCAAGCTTTTACTTGTTGGATTTTAGGGTTTAAAAATGTTTTTTTCAAATGTAATGTGCAGGTAGGACTAGCAAAGGTTTAGGGAAGAGAGGTCAGTATGCACATTGACGCTCTGAGTAGCACTGGATAGTCAAAAGAAGGCACTGTACATTTTGTGGCCGAGTATAGTGACAGAGATAGGGGGCGTGGCACGGGAGGGAAGATGAGGACACCAGGGGGACATAGGAGGAGGAGGGGTTGCGGTTGGCAGGACGGAGGTGGTGAGGTTTAGAGGGAAGGGGCAGGCTCCAGGGCAGCAGGGGCAGAAGTAGAAACTTGGGGGACAGGCTAGTAATCTGCAATGGATGTGAGTTGGCAATCTGGATGGGCACAATATGGAGGCTATGGGAGTGTCCCGTATATCAAAAGGATAAGAGACCTGCAGGCAGAGATCGGCAGTGGATGGAGACGGAGATGGGGGAGGTTGAAGAACATGGTCAGAGAGGGTGGGGTAGGTAGGCACAAGGGGAGGGAGAGGATACCAAGGAGAAATACAGAGCAGGATCGGGGACATAGCAGGGGATGGGGTAGGCACTGGGGTCATGCAACAGGTACAAGGTACTGGCAACTTAAGTAGATGGATAGAGTGAGATGCTTGGGAGAGGGGGGCACAGGGTCCAGTGCTACAGAGGGGGACATTGGTACATTGGGAAGAGGGCGCAATGCCATGGCAATGGCAGAAGGGAGCGCCCAAGAGGAAGGAGACGTGGTGCACAGGTGGATGGGGCAGACCACAGAGGGAGAACGGATGCTTAGGAGAGAGGGCACAAGTGTGGACTGGAGGCTGGACAAGAGAGGAGAAGAAGGAGTAAGAAGAACAGCTTCAGAAATTAGGGGACAGAGAAGGAATAAAGGCCATGAGAAGGGTGGGGGGGGGTGCAGCCAGAAGGGGAGTGTGGAAGGTGGGGTTATACTGATAGGAGATTCTATCCTAAAATGGATCAGGTGGGGGAGGGGTGAAAGACGCAGTCAGATTTGGGTGGAACCTGTACCAGGCCTGACAGCAGACAGGGCAAGGCAGGCTCTGAGAAAGTGTGTTAGGGGAGGATGGCAGGAACCTCACGTGGTGGTACATGTGGGCAAAAATGACCTGGGGGGGCTGCACAGTGGAGTTGGTACAGGAGAGGTTTGAGGAGCTAGGGAAGCTGCACTTAGAAACAGGGAGGTCTGTGGCATTCTTGGAGGTGCTACCGGTCCCAAGGGTGAGCAGGACAAGAAAGGAAAGGATAGTGGAGTTCAACTCCTGGCTGAGAGACTGGTGTAAAGCACAAGGGTATGGTTTGGTAGGAGGATGGGGAGATACATGGACTAACAGAGAGCTGTACACAAGGGATGGTTTACACTTGAATGGGGCAGGTAAGGGGGTGTTAAAGAGCAAATTAGAGGATTATATTGTTTCAAGAGGGTATTTAAACTGGGTGGGAGAAGACAAGTGTGCAGCTAGCATGCAGGGTCACCAGGTTGGAGTGCAAAATGTGCTGCCCCCCTTGATAACATTGAGGGTAAGGGAAGGGGACCACTGAGAGAAGGGGGGCAGACTAAGGAGCCAAGGGGGAGGAGGATGGATGGGAACAGGTGGAAGGGAGTCTCCCTAAATGCAAGGAGCCTGGGTAATAAAACAGCAGAGCTTCAGGTGCTCCTTGCGGAGGGGAGTGTGGATGTCGCTGCAGTGACTGAGACGTGGGCCACTCAGTACCATGATTGGGATCTGGCAATCCCACGGCATAAAATTTACAAGAAAGACCAGGGGATTGGGAGATTGGGTGGGGTAGCTCTCTATGTGAGGGAAGGGATCAGATGTACAAGGAACAAGGGGGAGGAAGAAAGGACAGAGGCACTAAGGATGCAGCTTCTGGACTCCAAGAGTAGAAATCTGAGGCTGGGGTGGTGTACAGACCACCAGCCCAATCAGTGGAACTGAACAGGGAGATAGCAGAGCAAATAAGGGGTGTGTAGAAAGGGGAGTATGGTGACTGTGGGGGATTTCAATCTGCCGGGGGTAGACTGGAGCACCCTTGCCACCTCCAGTACCAGGGAGCAGTTGCTCCTGAATGCGATCCAGGATGGTCTCCTGATACAGCTGGTCAGTGGGCCAACACAACTAGGTAACACGCTGGACTTAGTGCTGTCAAATGGGAAGGCAGTGAGGGAAATAAGGGTGGAAGACCCAATAGCTGGCAGTGACCACCAAACAGTGTGGTTCACTATCAAGTTGGGCAGGGAGTCTAGAGGCACAGTGACAAAGGTGATGGATTTTAGGAGGGTGGAATTTGGGAGGATGACAGAAATACTGCAAGGGAGACTTCAGTGAATTAGGTCAGAGATGGATGCACAGCAAAAGTGGGAAATTATTAAAACTGGGCTAACAGAGGCTACAGAAGCTTGCATCAGAACTAAGAGCAAGAAATGCAGAGCCAGAAAATCATGCTGGCTGAACACAGAAGTGTTGGAGGGGGTGAGGGTGAAGAGAGCTGCATACCAGAAGTTCAAGAGAATGAGGAAGGAAGAGGACAGGGAGGCTTATGTGAGTTGGTCTAAGGAGGTGACCAAGCGAGTGAGAGTATCCAAGGCCTCCAGGAAGCTAAGTTAGCGCAGGGCATCAAGGAAGGGGAGAAGGACTTTTTTAGATATGTCAGGGAAAAGAGGAAGTGCAGAAACGATATAGTGAAGATAAAGTGGGGAGGGAAGTGGGTGGAAAAGGGAGATGAACAAGTGGAAGTACTAAATGAATACTTTTGCTCCATTTTCACAAAGGAGACTGATGGTCCACTACCACCATGGACTGGAAGGATGGGAGTGGGAGGGGAGGGGAGGAGATGATGGATGGAATGATCGAGGGGAGTAGAGTACTAGAGGGTCTTAGGGCATTAAGGATTGACCAGGTACCAGGTCCTGATGGCATCCACCCCAGGGTGCTGAGGGAGATGGCGGAGGTGTTGGCTGAGCCGCTGGTGGTCCTGTTCAGCACCTCCCTGGACATGGGATGGGTGCCTCAGGACTGGAGGGTGGCCCATATGGTGTCCATACACAAGAGTGGCCCTAGGGATGAGCCAGGAAATTATCGGCCTGTCAGTCTCACTTCCATAGTGGGTAAATTTATGGAGACAATACTGAAGGAGAGGCTGGTGTCATTCCTCGAGGGTACTGACCTCCAGGATGGGCAGCAGCATGGATTCATCTGAGGGAGGTCTTGTCAGACCAATCTAATAGAATATTATGACTAGGTAGCAAGAGAGCTGGATATGGGTCATGCTGTAGATGTCCTGTACTTGGACTTCAGCAAGGTCTTCAATTCAGTGCCTCATGGGAGGCTGGGGGGAAGCTGACTTCTGCGGGGGTGGGGATGAAGCTGACGAACTGGATAAGGAACTGGCTGCAGGGAAGGCTGCAATGGGTGATAGTGGGGGGGGCTCTCGACATCTAGACTGGTGATGAGCGGTGTGCCGCAGAGGTCGGTGCTGGGCCCAGTGCTATTTGGGCTCTTTATCTCAGATATTGCACAAGGAGTTGGGAGTAGGGTTAGTCTGTTCACAGATGATACTAAAATGGGGGCAGTGGTGGATGAAGAGGATGAATGGAAACAACTACAAGGGGACCTAATCCAACTGGAGGTATGGTCGGAGAAGTGGCAGCTGGGATTAAATGTGAAAAAGTGCAAGGTTATGCACTTTGGGGCAAAGAACCCAAGGAGGGACTATTGGTTGGGAGGGGTGAGGCTGGCTGTCACTGAGGAAGAGAAGGACCTAGGCGTGTTGGTAACAGGGAGCGTGAACAACTCTGACCAATGCAGGAAAGCAGCAGCTAAGGTAAACAAGATGCTGGGCTGTATCACAAGAAGTTTCTCATCCAGGCATAGGGAGGTGATTCTGCCCCCTGCAGATCTTTGGTCAGACTGCACTTGGAGTACTGTGTGTAGTACTGGCGGCCGTATCTGAAGAAGGATATTAATTTACTGGAAGGTGTACAATGGAGGGCAACATAAATGTTACAGGGGATGGAGGGCAAGGCCTACGAGGACAGGATGAATGAGCTGAATATGTACATGCTGGAGGAGAGGAGGGAATAGGAGGGATATGATTGAAACATTCAAGTATTTGAGGGGGATAAACAAATCTAGCACTGAAGGGGTGTTTAAACTGAGAAAGGGTAAGGACATGAGGTGGGCACAGACTAATAAGATTGGAGTGTGGAAGGTTTAAGAGGGAGATGAGGAGGCACTACTTCATGGAGAGGGTGGTGTCTAAATGCAACACTCTACCAGAGGGAGTAGTATCATGTAAGACAGTAGGAAGTTTTAAGAGGGTGTGGGACAGAGCACCAGGGAGGGTCTGGGTGGAGGGTATGGGTGGAGGGGGCTGAGACCATCATGGGAATGACAGATGAGGATGGGGTTGGGGTAGTTGCAATCTAGGGGGCTAGCTGCACACTCGGGCAGACACTGATAGACATGGTGGTCTGTTTCTGCTGGCAGATTCATATGTTTGTATGTTCATACTGTATGTACTTATTGACACCTTTTTTGATATATACATTGTTCCTTAAAGGGACACTGTCAACCTCCTTGAGCCTCAAAGTGTCCCTAGTTTAAAAACACATTTTATGATTGTTCACATTCTATAGAGACTGTCGATGCAGCTGTTAGTTTGATTCAGATCCCTTTGTCTTTTAAAAAGTGAAAAACTGACTGTCCACCATATTGTTGTTATCACACCAAAATCTGTTTGTTTATATTTCTTGACCAGCTCCCACTGCATGTTTCCTGGACTCAGAAACACCCTCAACACAGTCTAGCCACCCATTATGCAGTGGGAGTAGAGGAGACTACTGTATCATGAGTAACTACACTGTTTGAGGGTGTTTCTAATGTTCAGTAAGTGTGAACTAAGAGTAGTTCAATGATATGAAGCAAAACAAAGCTGGGCATAGCTATACATTACCATGTATTTTGGTTCTAATAAGCAAGGAGGCAGACAAAATAACCAGCAACATCAATGAATTTTAGAAGAAGTAAGCAATCATAAAATGCGTGTTTTTACCAAAAAATAATATGATGCAAAAAAGGTGTCCCTTTAACTCCAATTATTGACATACGTATGGCTTGTTAAAGTTACAGTGTTATCTTATGGGAGTTAAAATTTTTAAATGTTGATGTTTTTTTTATTTGGCTCCTATATTTTTTGTGAGATATTATGTGTTAGTGTTGTAGTACTCATTAAGACATTTCTTTTGATATACAGATTGTCCATTAACTGTGAATAATGACAGAGTTATGGCTTGCTAAAGTTGAAATGTGGAAAAAAACTAAGTCCAAATTATTTTCTCATATGAAGGAATCTTTTTTCATGACACCATATCATTCTCATAAAAAAGATTACTTAATACAAAAAAAAAAAGAATGTGAAAAAAAGTCCAAATAATTTTTTTGAATGAAGTGTAATCTTGTTTCTATGGCCCAATTCCTGTTTCGTACGGCCGTACAAAAAAAGAAAATCGTGAACACAGATTTTAAAACATGTTAAAACCAAATTTCTGGGTCATTTTTTCAAAACCTAACAACAGAATCAAACTAATGGGGTTCTGATTAGCAAGATACATCTCTTGGTGTGTGTCCATGATATGATTTTTATGGGTTTTCAAAACTTTTTTAGATGGAAACAAGATGACGGTATATGAAAAATAAATTTTTCTCACAAAAAGGATTCCCCCATATGAAACAGAATGCTTTTCTGTGTGGTCAATTTTTTTTTTTTTTGTATGAAACAGCTATCCGAAAGAGTATTGAACATGCTCAGAATCAAAATTTAAAACCCAACTCTGGAACACATTCATACTTTTTTTACCAGACCAATGAAAGGCACCACTCTGAGTCAAGCCCTTTCTGCCCTGAAAATTTCTGATGAAAATTCCAAACCATCTGGGCACTAGATGATGATAAAAAAAAAACAATCAGCCTAAACCTCAGATTTAGTTTCACATTTCTCACTATCTGGATCTGGGAATCCACATACCTGACCAGAACTAAACTTTGCACATCAAGAGACCTTGCCCCAACACTAGGCATGCAAATTGTTGTACACATCCGTTGAACAGAAAAGAGCCTATTAAAGTGCAAGGTTAGGGATCTGACATTAAATAGCCTACTCAACCCTAACTAGAGTGGCACAGCTGCGCCACTACTGTATCGTATACCTTGTAACTGAAAGCTGGTATCTCCCCGCATATAGTCAAGTGGAGAGTGCAGGTCTTATCCAAAACCTCCCAACCCCACTGAATAATGAGGAAATCGTTCAATACTTTTTTAAACTGATGCTGCCAGAGAGAGAACCGCTGTTCAAACAACCAGTGAGCATGTAAAGAACTACTGGTTTGTCCTGGCATGAGGCTGGAATAACCCCAAAGCAGCATACAGGTTTTAAAATGGTGATATTATAGGATAGACATCACCAGATTTAAACTCTTTAAAATGGGCAGACAAATCTACCACTGGGGAATAATTAACTAAGATAATGGCAAACATAAATAACAAAAAGAGTGAAAACAGGAAAATGGGACTTGCTTGTGTGAGTTCGCTGTATGCGAGCATCTTGTTTGCGTTTTGAGTATCTAGCCTTTTGTCCATTTCAAAGCCTCTCACTCAACCCTTTGAAGCCAAGAAGGGGCTGGGTCCAACTTAAAGGTGCTGCATCTCTAATTGGACAGAACTTTAGTTACATCCACCTCCTCGCACAAGTGGAGCGCCACACAAGGCTTGACTGCTCCTTAGCCCGTGTTGTAGCCTGCCAGTGTTGACATTAGCGATGGAGGAAACCTGGTCCTGAGAACTGCTCAAAGTTTTTTATTCTCTTAAATTAATATGGATGACACATCCTGTGACTGCAGTGCATTTCATTATGGTAATAGAACTGTGCAAAGCAGGAACTTGGTCCCCTCACACTTTCACAAAACTCTATAGAGTTGATACTCTGAGCTCCTTCGATGTAGCCTTGAGCATAAAGCGTAGAGGAGGCTATAAGAAAGTGACTTAACTGAAAAAAAAAAAATTCCTCTACCCAGTGTGGATACTACATAAGAAAACAAGTACAAAAAGATACAATGATCTATTTACTGATTTATTTTGGTAACCACGTAAGATGCACTATACCAAGGTCTGTTTTCAGGCACGACCCAGGACAAAGATCAGCCCAGTCATAAAACATGATAGAAAAATACTGTACAAACAATTTAAATGACAATAAAAACAGTAAGTACAAATATGAAACAATAAGTTAAAATCAAAAATTAGTGAAATTACAGAATGCAAATACATTCATGGACTGAATATAACGTAAGTACTTAAATGAAAGCCCATCCATCCAATTAACAAAACATTTTTCCTGCTGTTGAGAAGTTAAGTTAAAAGATTTAACTGGAGGGGCAGCCCACTGACACAGCAGTAGCAATACAGCTCATGACACCAGGGACCTGGTTTTAGAAGTGAGTCTGAGTCATTGGGGCCTGCTGGGAGGTTGAGTTTCCCAGAGGACACTCTTCTCCTCTGGCGTGGGTGGTCTGTGAGCGCTGCTGCAATACTGTCACATGGGTGACCACAGGTGGCAATGCAAGCAGAGTCGTGATGGGTGGGCAGTCATGTCTTGACTGAAGATGTTAGCATGCTTAGCATGTGATATCCAATTTATTTCTTGCCTGTGAGGCACCAGAGGGGGAGGGAGGACAGAAAAAAGAGAAACAGAAGCCCTTGACCACAGGATAATGGCATCTCTCTCCTTGCAGGCCCCGCATTGCTCACTGGGCTGCCAACCAAACATTCGAACAAACTTCTCCCAGGCTTGGGGAACCCTGGAGGCTCTGCAAACCACGGGGCACTGCTGGGTCTCAAGTACATCCCAGAGACATCGGGTAATGGGGTTTGGGGGAGAGAGCGACTGATGGTGGCTTGTTGAGCAGGGGAAATAAAGAGCAGAAAATAAAAAATGGATTTAATTGGAAAACTATCATTTATGTTTTTTATCAGTTCGATATTTGGAGCTAAGTTCATTACTTTATTAACTTTAAAGTT
Source organism: Neoceratodus forsteri (assembly GCA_016271365.2). Lineage (NCBI taxonomy): Eukaryota > Metazoa > Chordata > Ceratodontiformes > Ceratodontidae > Neoceratodus > Neoceratodus forsteri. Next base: position 1,818,642,856 of record CM057449.1, on the reverse strand, counting down.
GTGTTATTAAGTAATTTTGTTACTTTATCTATATTATACTATATGTGGGTCCTCTACTTGAATCAGAAGCCAGCGTTACACACACTTGTTCCTTAGCAAGTGTACACCAGTCATGTTATTCTCAATAAAATGACTGCTGAATGCTCAGAACACTCGGGCCCAGATATTCAAAGCTCAGCATTTGGCGTAAGTCGTTGTGCACTCAGACTAGTGCCAACCTTGCGCCCCGACTGCAATATTGAAAGACATAGTTAGTGTCGGTGCTGGGTGTTAGCACCGATGCTAAACCATAATGTATGCAGGGGAAGGAGAGAGAGGATGGGGCCCTGAATGCTGGCACACTGGCATATTCAAAAGCATAGCGCCGCGCTACAGGCATTAGCGGGACCTGTAGCGCAGGGCTAGTTGCCGCTGAATAAAAGCTGCCAGTAATGCAATGCTAATGACGGTGGTGCCCCCCATCACAAATCCTGACCCCCATGTCCAGTAACAGCAACACATATCCCTGGTGTTCTAGTGGTCCCACCACCCCCCAGCACGATCCCCGACCCTTGTTCCCCATAGAATATCATTATTTCCTGGTAGTCTAGTCGTCTCTGCCTCAGCATGTGTATCCCAACCCCCGTACCGTAGTATATCTTTGCTTTTGGTAGTCATGGTCTCCATCTGCGGTGTTGTCATTTCATTTTTACTTGTTAGGGATATGCGAGTGCTTATCGCTCACTCGTTTCATGGAATGGTCGCCACCGAATGAGCTGTACCGCACTATTGCTGCGCTGCTCATTCATTCATCAGTCGGCCAGCCATGGTGCTGAGAGGAGGGCTGAGCCGGTCGCCGCCCATTCCTGGCAGATAGGTGGGATGCGGGGCGGAGCTCGGTGGGGGACCACTTGACTACCAGGGAAATTAAGATGTTCTGCGGAATGGGAGTCAGGAAACATGCTGGGGGTGGAAGGAACCACTAGACTACCAGGGAGGTTAAGATGTTCTAGGGGGAACGGGGCGGAAACGTGCTGGGGGTGGGGAGAACCACTAGACTACCAGGGAAATGAAGATATTCTACAGGGCATGGGGGTTGGGAGTCATGCAGGGGGCTGGGGGGACCATTAGACTGCCAGGGAATACAGTCATTCGAGTGGCTACCAGGTCAGAAATCGCAATGGGGGGCACTAGACTACCAGGAAGGGTGTTTACACCTATAGGAACAGAGCCTTGATGGCTCAGATGCACTGCTTGGCCCATCCAGCCTTCCCAGTCCCCAACAATATTGTGCCATTGTGGATCCTAGTATACCTATGGCCTATGCCCCCCCCTTGCCTCATGCCTGTTCCATGCAGTTGTGGCACACACCACTGTTATTGCCCCCACAACTGCTGTGGAGTGCCACTGTTGTGGGGGTGGGGCTGTCTCCCAGTGCACGTTTGGATGCAGGCAGTACATCTATATAATATATATATATATATATATATATATATATATATATATATATATATATACACGCGTGTATATATATATATATATATATATATATATACTGGCCCGGATATTCAAACTGCGCCATTCTGAGGCGCAAGCCCTTGCGCTGCTCAAAATAGTTGTGCGGGGTGTGGCCGGGGCGATATTCAAAGGAGTTGCGCTATTGAGCAACTCCTTTGAATATCACCCCCCAGCCACAGCCACTGTGCATGGTGCAGTGGAACTTGCGCCACCGCAAGTTGTCAGAGTTGAGCATTAAATTTGTGGTGGCGCAAGTACCACTGCGCCATGCGCAAATTTCCGATATTCAAAAGGTGACATGCAAATGGGGCCATAATTCATGCAAGGCACAGGGGCCATTTGCATCTGATTATGGCCCCATTTGCATGCCATTAGCATGTAGGTGCGCCGATCCCCGAGGACTTGCGCCTGGCCGCCCTGCCAGGCAGCAGCCGTCGGGGACCGACGCACCCTGCAGCCAGATCGCGGGCACAACGTGAAAACAACCCCCCGCCCACACATCTCCCAATGCCCGATCGCGAGCAGAATGTATCATGACAACACCCCCCAAACATCTCCCAATGCCCGATCGCGGGCAGGCAAGTATCATGACAACCCCCATGAACATATCCAATGCCCGATCGCGGGCAAAGCGTGAAACAACCCCCAGTGCCCGGTCGCGGGCAGGCGTAAAACAACCCACCCCAAACATCTCCCAATGCCCGATCACGGGCAGAGCGTATCATGACAACCCCCAGTGCCCGATTGCGGGCAGAATATAAAAGACCCAACCCGAATATAATGAATTCACAAATCTGGACTGTCATTATGCGGTATGGGCTGCACGCCCATTGGCTCTAGCTCTGCACCAATGGGCATGCAGCCCTACCGGACAGTCAGTTGGCCGGCGGGGGGGCAGCAGGCGGTAGGATGCTGCCGCCCGGCTGCTGGGGTGGGAGCGGGGTGGTGGGGCTCGTGGGTGGGTGGGGTGGGGACACTAGACACCAGGGAGATTTTGGGGGGTTGTCACTGGACATTCTGCCCGCGATCGGGCATTACGTCCACTGGACCCCAGGAGATATTCGGGTTGGGGGTCTTTACATCTCTGCCCGCGATCGGGTACTGGGGGGCTTGTCATGATACGTTCTGCCTGTGACTGAGGCATTGGGAGATGTTTGGGGGTTGTTTTACGCTCTGCCCGCGATCGGGCATTGGGAGATGTTTGGGGTGGGTTGTTTTACGCTCTGCCCACGATCGGGCATTGGGAGATGTTTGGGGGTTGTTTTACGCTCTGCCGCGATCGGCATTGGGAGATGTTTGGGGGTTGTTTTACGTTCTGCCTGTGATCGGGCTGGTGGGGGCACAGGGACTGAGTTGGGGGCCAGCCACGGGTGGCAGCTGCTGTGTTGCGCCTGCAATACAGCAGCTCACCTGTGGGTGGCCCTCAACTTGATCCTTTTTGGGGCTCAAAGTTGTGCAGGCGCAGGTTGGGTTGCGCCAGACAACTCTGCACAACCCGATTGAATATTGGGTTGTGCAGTTTATCATGGTTCCTCCCCTCCTGTTGAGCATGCATTCATTTGCATTGTGCTGTTGCTCAACCTGTTTTCAGTGGTATAACTGCCTCCTGCTGAATATTGCAGAATGGCGCAATGTAGGACTTGTGCATGCGCAACCCTTTTGAATATCTGGGCCACTGTATATATACCCATATATATATACATGGCTACATATCTATGTCTATGTGTTTATTTATTTATTGAATTGTTTCACCAGGAAAGATTCACTGAGCAACTTAATGCTCGTCTCATGGTACGTCGTGGGGGAAGGAGTAGTGGGATGACAGTAGTAGCAATGACAAATCGTACAGCAATACAGAGGTGTGATTAAATGCAGTAATAAATGGTATAATAGACACAATACATACATTCAAGCATGGTCAAGGAGTATGTAACATAGTAAAAAGTACATCCATGTGAGAGGCATCATTTACAATACATGAGAAGCATAGATGACAGGTATACAATGCATAATACATATGAATAGTTAAGAGCAGTGCTGAGCCAAGGGCCTTGGTGGAGTGCAACAGTATTATGTGGGTGGTACGCTGCAGCATTCACAGTAGCCTTCCACATAGGTGAGCATGTCTCAAGGTTAAGTGCTAGACCATGGGGGGTAGGGTAAGCGCATGAGGTAAGGGGGCATGAGAGAAGGTGAGACAGGAGTTAGGTAAGGAGGGGGTCAGAAGCAGGTGCAGGAAGGAGTGAGATAGTTGTGTAGTGCAGAGGTAAGAGAAAACAGGGAGGAGGAGAAGCGGATTTGAGGAGGCAGAGAATTCCACATGTTGATGGACATGTCTCTATCTACTGTTCTGGGCTGCTTGCAGTGCTGCAGGGATCAGGTGTATGCACCGCATGTGCCTGCCAGCACCCATTTCCTGCAGCATCCAGCCTGTACTTCCATTCCGACCAACAGGGGATGCTGTGGGCATGTCTTGGCTTGCAGCGTCCAGCCTGTACTTCCATTCTGACCAAAAGGTGGCGCTGTGTGCTCTATGCAGTAGCATTGGGCAAACCACATGGTAAAGTATGCTAAGCAGCAGTTAATGAGATGCAAATGCACCTGTTTGCCCACAGATTACCTAAGTAGGCTTATTTGCATGGGAGCTTTGAATATAGCTCCCGTTTGCCCCGGGCTAACCAGTTTGCCCTGGGCTACTGTGTTAGCACTGTGCAATCAGGTTAGCCTGGGCAAACCTCACTTCAGCATAGCACAGTTCTGTGGTGTGTGGCTTACATTGTTGTTTGCTGCAGGTGTGAGACATCTCTGTGTAATCACACACAATGTTCTCCACCTGCAACACTGTCTTTCTCCAGGGTCTAATGAGCTGCAGTGGCAGTGTGCACTTCCCTGTTGCTATATTCCATGCTGTCTTAATCCCAGGCTATTTTTGCCCTGCATGCCTGGCCCTGTTTGCCCGGCTTCCTTTTCTTGCTATATTCAGCTGGATTTGCTCTGGGCTATTCCTTTTAAATATAGCTTGCATTTTGCTCCAGGCTAAGTTTGCCCGCCAGGCAGTGCTAATTTAGCCTGGAGCACAGTTTTGAATATGTGGCCCTCATTGAATTGTCAATAAAATGACTGTAGTGACACCATCCTCTTTCTTGCATTCTGATTGGCCTATACTCACAGCAGCAAACACATGAAGCATAATAGTTATAAAATGCCTGTTGTGTCACAATCCTTGGCAATAATGTGATTGTCTCATGAAAGATTCCTAAGATAAAGTACTCTACCTTTGGTCTGTAGTTTATTTACTCGACAATCATATTATTGCCCTGTACAGTGACCCAACTAGCATATTATCACTGAGGTAGTACTGCATGCCAATATATGTGAACAGGAGTGCTCCTGTTGCAAGAGGTGGGAAACCCCATAGGACACAGGGTTCATGATGAGGTCATAGTTTTGAAAGTCTGTATCTCCCTGATAAAACTGATGTAATTACTGTACCCATAGGTGACTACTTTCCAGTGACAACATGTGAACAGCAGAATAAAAAGCACAGTGAGTCTGATTTTAACGTCTCCAATTTCCACAGAGTAACATTGCTAAACTTATGCACACAGGTACACAAAACATTATTAAAAATTGTATTCTCTTGTGAAAAGCAAAGTTTTTTTCTGTTTGGCAGTCTCACCACAAACTGACCTGGGGGGGCTTTTCCCAGGGTTTCTTCCAACTGTAAGTAGCGTTATCCTGCTTAATAAAGGACTCAAATCTCAGTGGAGACGCACTGAAGCTAGGGTTATGCCAAAAGCGCATTATATTATCCTGCTTACACAGTTTACCCTACTTTGTGGATTTTGCAGATATACAAATGAGATCCCTAATTTGTTTTTCAGATTATCACAGCTTGGTTTATTGGATAGGTTTCAAAATCTAAACCTTTGCTATTTAAGTCGTGCATGTTAAACCTGAGGCTAATTATGCCAAATTGTTTTGTGATAATCTTGAAAACATGAAAAGATTCTGGCGTGAAATCTTGCCATTTACAGTCAATACAAAAGTAATCTGCCACAGTTACTAAGACCCAAAAGCATAAAACACTTGTGATGACAGAGTGTGACAGGGTAGAATATTACTCTGTCCCAGTTGTTATGGAGAGTTTGAATACAGGGATCTGTTCTGTTCTTTCCTTTCCTGTCTGTCTGTCTGGTTGCGTAACCAAATTTTCCTGTGAGATCTAGGATTTGATCACCTCGAAAGTCTGGCAATTCTTTGCCTCTCACCATCTCTCAGTCTTCCCTTGTTGTTTGTCTTTTCATCCCTTGCATATCTGCTGGTATAAAAATCTATGTAAATCATTATGTGGAAATGTAACTAATATTGGAATCCCTTTGTTTAGAAATTATATAGTGTTACTGTTGAAATGTATATAATTATAGTCTGAGATGATTGCAAAAAGCTATTGGGAACTCAAGGGGTTAACGTGAATGCAATTTTTAAGCCTTTTGCAGAAGCGGTGAAAAAGAGACCTCCGTTCTGGGACACTGTGTTCCTGCCTGAAATATACAAGAACATTTTAGAAAAAAAAGGATGCTTGTTAAGAAGGGGGTTGCAAGAACTTATAAAAACAGAGCTGCAATTTCTTGCACGACACACAGAGATGGAAGGAAAACTCCAGTGGATCTTCTCTATTTATTCTGCCTTTGTAAATAGTTATATGGAACAAGTTTATTTTTTTATATTACTGCTAGTACAAATAAATACTTTTTGCGAATTCTACAATCGCTCCTGGTTTTCCTATGCTTCCTGACCTGTGCCTCAACGTCACAGAGATAATCAGACGATGTTCTGCCTTGTAGCAATTTCACACAGAGTTGTTCCCGTAATTGATGTTAATTGCAACTTGCACATTGGTTCGCAGTACATCCCAAACACAGACAAAACCCAGTTTTGACTTTGCTCTGCATTTAAGAAATAACAATCAATATGCCAGTCATTTCTGAATAATAAATGACCAGCTGGTGGGATGGGTGGCCCGAGGTGCAGCTGAGGGCCACCTCCCTACAGCCGGTCATTAATCCAAGGAAATGACTGGCTTTGAGGTTGTTATTGTGATTCTAAGTCTAAATGCAATAACTATTTTTTTTTATGACCATTTATTTTTTAAGTTTCTTAAGGACTAAGCGGAGTGGTGCAAGCAATCAGCTGAGAGTCTTTGCCATGCCAGCATTTCTAAGAGATTTCAGACTGGCACAGCATCCAATCAATGAGCTACTTTAGCTTACTGAATAATTAATTAGACTTATAACCCAAATTAACCCAAAATGCTATTACTGCAGGTGTTGAATAACTGAAAATAGTAGGTGAAGCTTACTAAATCAATAAACGTATTGAACAGAAAGATTGGAGCCAGCCTGTCAGTGCATTGGTAGCGCTACCGCTTGTGATGCCATCCAACATTTGGGAATGAGCTCCAGCTGTTGGGGACCAGCTAGGGGGAGAAGGATTGAGCATACCAAGGGGCACTCTCCTCCTCCTCCTCCTCTGGGGTGGAAGGATCGCTGCTCCCACTGCAGTTCTCAGGGAGTGGAGAAACACAGAAAGACCCCACAGCCGGATTGACGACAGCCCCCGGTGAACCAAAAGCAGACTGACCTGGAACCCTCAGCTAAAGGTCTGATGAACAATGTTCAGGTAGGGTGGGCCTTCCCCCCAAATTGCCAGGGTGAGGGTCTGAGACTGTGGCTGCATGGAGATAGGTATCTGGAGGGGACTGGACTTGAGTAGAGCCAGGCACCTTAGGGGACATTGAGGGATAGTACCAACTGTGGTGCATAAAGGGCCATAAAGAGAGAATTAAAGAGAACAAAAAATAACCGTTCGCCGGCACAGTGTTGGATTTCCACTTGCAATGCCGATGACCCGGGTTCGGGAACAGTCCTGGTAGTCAGAAGGCTGGCCAGAGGGAGAAGGCTTGAGTGTCTCATGACTGCTCACCTTCTCCAGGGAGAGGGGGTTTGAGCCATGGTGTTTGCTGGTCCCTGGTAGGGCCAGAGGCACACACTACAATGGGCTCCACTGTAAAGAGAGTGTGATAGACATCAGCTACAGCCTTGACTTCGGGTGGCACGTCACGCTCTCAAGACAAAACGGTAAAATGGCCCCAGGCTGGCTGGATGATGGCCGCTCCTACTCCCATGATGCTGGTCCCTGGCGTGCACCTCCTCCATCCCCCATGTGGATCCACCCCGGGGGCCCCACATTCTCCTCCCTTCCCCAAGGGGAGGGACCCTTCCGGTAGTGTTAGTGCTGGATCTCCCTGGTGCGAGGACTCACGGGACCATGACTAGTGGAGGGGAGGCAGTGAAGGTGAGATGGCGGGTACAGGGAGCTATGAGGCCCAAAGGAGTGGCAAGGCTGGGTGCCAGGGTTAAAAAAAAAGAACAAAAAAGAAAACTTGGGAAATAAATGTAAAAAGATGCAATTACTGACAAAAGACATGTGGAAAACATTGTACCACCACTGTATTTAAATGATAATATGACAGTGGATTCACTGCATGATACAATAACCTGATTGTGGAATAACTAAAGTACATGGCCGAAGGTCGAATACGTTATTTCCACAAGACAATCAGATTATTGACGGAAATAGTGAATCCACTACTACAATACTGCAATTACGCTTCATGTTTAAAAAATGATTTTTCATATTTTTTACACCCTACTCAGTTAGAATGCAGGGTAACATGATGATGTCACTACTGCCATTTTACTGCCAATAAAGTGACTGTTGTATAATTACTGCTGCCATTTTATTGAGAATAAATTGATACTGTGAGTTTGCTGTACGATAAACTGTCTGTAGCTCTGTCTCCTGATTGGAGGATAGGGTCCACATGTAATATAAGAAAAAAATTGCTTAACAGGATAAATCAGCATACAGTCATCAACTTTCAGAACAGATACACTGTAATAACTCATCCTAACCCAGTCTCAGGCCATTCCTATAACATCGGGTCTAGGTGGGATGCCCAATGGCCCAGCAGATAGTGTGTTATTCTTCTGCACCGGTGACCTGGGTTCCAGAGCAGATGCAGGAGCTAGGGTGATGCTGCCACTTGGAAGCATTCCAAGCCAGGGAGGGATTGCACTGTGGTTCTGCTGCTGCGGCAGCCCCTGCAGTGGTCTGTGGAGCACGCTTTCTTCATAGGGACATCACTGCATGCATGCTAGGACTGACAGAATCCAGACCAGCATCAGGGAGGTGAGAGAGCTTAAGAAGGAACAGGGAGAAAACCAGTAAACCCCACCTCTTCTGTTGGGTCAACTGTAAGACAGTCACTGGTAATCTCAGGCACCACGCCATGTGGCTTGCCACTGGCCTTGACAGTGAAGAAGTGACAAATGGGGCCCCTCTAGCCTATCCTGTCCCACCCGCCCGTGTAGCCATGTGTGTGCGGGTCAGGGATTGCATGCGGAGGGGGCACTAACCCTTGCTGTGGATGCTGCAGAGTGCCCCGATGGTGAACATCCTGCATATATGGGTAAACCAATGCTAAATTATACTATGTAGGTTAGTTTTGCATGTACAGTGAAGCCCGCCAGGATGAAGCGCAGTGTCACCGGTTTACTGCATTACAAAAGGGACTAACTCCCATTGAAATTGCATTGTTTGCTGCAATAACCCTACTGCAGAATTCTGCAGTGCTGTGCTTCATCCAGGTGGACTTCACTTTATTTGCTCAACTGTCATGCCATATGTTATCAGTTTTTGGCACAAAAGTTAATAGCCTAATGTTTGGGTTATAAATGTCTAAGGTTATTCCAGTAATTCGACTGGCTAATAACCATGCAAGAAATATGTTCCATGCATGGGTGAAAAAAAGAGCTGGCAATAAAAAGGCCAAAATCACTAATCTATAGAACATTGGCATTTTTACTGGCAGCCATCTTACTATTTGCCCATTACTGTAAAATCCACAATCACGTGCTATGGAGCATGGATGCAGAGTTTAGGTTTGGGGGGGGGGGGACTCAGGCTCAAAACTATTGGCCTAAACAGTTAACCTATTTTAGACGGTGTTCCGTTGCCACAGAGAAACCACTACAGCGACAGTAGTGTCGCACTGCAACCAAATCGATAATCATTCCGTCAATCGGGATTTTGCAGTGCTGGCCATCTTGCCACCCCAGAGGTTTTGCCCTTTATCCCCATACACCTCTGACCCAGAGGTGATAATATTAACATGCGGGGTGCAGGGAACGAAGCCAGGATTGTTGCCGCGATCGCTGTCCATTGGCACAATTGCTGCGCGACATGGTCGCCATTGGCAATTTGTTGTCACTGTAAAATCAGTCGACATCTTTGATGTCAAACCAATTTGGTGGAACCAGCAAGTTAGGTTTCAGACACAGAACCCATTATGTAATTTTTTTTTACCAAGAATATGAGTATACAATATACAATAATTTTATTACTGATGGAACAAAGAAAATTACTAAAGACATTTATTATAACTTGTTCACTAAAGCAAATGTATGCATTCTTACTGAAGCTTTTTTAATAAAATTGTCAATCAGATTCTCCATTTCTGGCAATATTGGCATAGCTTGAAAGGATGGCAACAGCGTTCAGCCTTTCTTGGGTCATAGCAGAACATAAGTAGGACTTCAGCCTATGAAGGCTCGAAAAGACATCTCCACAGAACAAGCAGACATAGACCCAGTCAGAACAAGCTTCACTAATCTCATGACTTCTGGAATCAACAGTCACAGTCCCTCATTTTTCTCTGCCTTCAACAACTCCAGAACATCTTGAAAGTCACTCAGAGTGGTACCAGAGACTTTGGCCACATCTAATAACATATCTCTGTGCAGCTGGAGCCTTAAATAATCTTTAAAATCGTCCTGGTAGAAATCTTTCACATGAGTCACATCTTCCTTTCCAACCAGTAACTCTTCCAACGTGGTTAAATGAGAGGTGGTCTCCTTTGATTCAGAGTGATCTGTGAGACCGACTAATGCTCCATCAATGGCTTCACAGTACTGCTGCTGATAATGGCCATCTGGTGTGGCAGGGAAACGATGTTCAATCTCTCTCTCCTTCTTGAAACCTGGTGCGAATTTTTTGTTTTCTGGGTAGATTAGGCTCTTCAAGCCCTTGACCCTGGGCTGCATGCATGGCTGATTGCCAAATGGCATGAAAGCATGATTTATTCTGCCCAGACAAGTAGTATTTCCCTAACATTCCTAATTACATCTTCACTGAGCCGAAAATTCAATAGGGCTCCTTGAAGGGCAGAGCTAGCATCTTGAACAATGGTAAAAATAATTCGAAGCAACTCCAATTTGAAGAAGGTGTCAAATTTTTTTAAAGACTCAAAAAAATCATAAGCTTCTGCAGTACATGCCTTGTACTCAGAATTGTTATCCAAATCTTCCAGCCATTCAAGCAACGAAGCATAATTGCATGTCATGGCCTAGCAGACAGGCAGATTTAAACTGCGGGCAGATCAGCTCTTAAAAGAGCTTTTGTGTTAAACTTAACTTGAGTGCTTCAACTACTCTCTCTCACTCTCAGCCTCTGACTTTCCACACATACGCACACCAAATCAGGCAAGCAATACATTTTATGTGGCACACTGAGCTCAGACAGCATGACGTCAATGTTTCAGACAGACAAGGAGAGGGCGGTTCAGTAAGTAAAGGACAATTACTACTGGTGTCTATTTATGATCTGATGCCTGCCCCCTTCTGTTTCTTAGGCTGTCACTTATGTCAGTCACTGGAGTTGGATGTGATGTGACTGAAGTCACAATGGACGTCCCCCGGCCCTTACCTCGACTCTTGTCTGGGTCAGCTGAACCTCTAATACAGTGCCACATGATCCTATGGGCTCTCCGTCTAGTGTTGCAGTAGATGCATATGGTCTTCCCTTGCTGACACTCCTTGCCTGCCCGCCCCCATCACTGACATTCACACAGGGAAAAAATTCAGCAATCGGGCATGCACTGGTCTTCCCCCATGTGAACTGGTGAATGCACAGCCAGCTATTAAAAAAAATGAATATTAAAAAAAGTCAGATGGTGTAGGGTAAGGGCTACATTTAAATTCTGGGGGGGGCGGCGGCTCAACCTTTCTGGGGGAGCTCGAGCCTGGAAGGCCACCCAAACTCATCTATGTTATGGAGCTACAACGTAAAGTAAATTTTGACATAAGCATGTCAGATGACAAGATGGAACATATTTTCAGCATGCCAGATGAAGAATACACTACAGTGGAGCACAGCAGGCAAGTGGCACAGTGAGTAATGTCAACATCAATGAAACTGTAAATCCGATGCCAACCACATCGTGCCACCTGTCACTTACCTCAGAGGCCCTCCATGAGATTGAACACAGGGAAACATGAGCCAATACAAAGAAAACCACCACATGAGCCATAAAAGTAATTTCAGATTGGCAAACTTCAAAGTGTTACAAAATAGATTTAAAAACCACAAGAAGTGTTGAGTTAAATGAAGCTTTCTGCCGCTTCTATGCAGAAGTTTGGAATGGTGACAGGAAGGAATATTCGATTAGCAACTACTGCAGTCTGTGATCCTCACTAAACTGCCACCTGAACTCTGTGGGCATAGGAAGGCAGCTCAATATAATTACCGATCCTGCCTTCAACATGAGCAATAACGTGCTTGTCTCGGCAACTAAACATTACCGAAGACAGCAAAAGGACGTATCAAAGCATCACCCTCCTATTTCAAAACCCGACTTACATTTACTGAGGACATCTCCAGCTTTATCTACCGGCACTGCACCTGGCCTTCTCAGAAAAGTTTGTCTGGACATTGAATTGTATATGGCCAGGCATGAATGGGAGGGGCTAAGAAGCTTGAAGCCAGACAGTTTTAACTTTCTTCTGGATGAAAACGGAGCCAAATATGTAAGCCTCACATTCAACGAGGCATGCAAAAATCACAACTACCACCTAGAAACAAATTTAGCAGTCACACAGGGGGTTCATGTATGCTGAACCCAACTCCCCACCCTGCCCTGTCCAAAGTTTAAAGAATTACCTCAGCAAACTACCGGCCAAGGTGCTGGTGCTGTACTGTCACCCCTGCCATCTTCCACAGCATTTCCTTGACTGCAGCGAGACCTGGTACACAAACCAGCCATTGGGACTAAACACCCTATCGACAATGATGAGCAAACTGAACAAAGAAGCCAGACTGAGTGAAATTTATACCAACCACTCAATCAGATCCACCGTGGTTCACTTGTTTTCTGAAGCTGGGTTGCAAAGCAGAGATGTGATGACTGTAATAGGGCACCGCTGTGAGGCAAGCCTGCACTCATATTGCGCTGCCTCCTCTACAGATCATCAATGCTGGAGCTGGATCTTAGGGCAAAAGAATGCTAACAAAGATCTGCCAAAACAAGGACAAGAATCTACTAACAACAAAGACAACAAAGATGAAATAAAGAGCACTGCACTGCCACCAGCAGGAGGAATGACAGCATTCAGCCAATGGCTATTTACCTTTAATGGCCCCAAGCATTTCCATGGACCTGTAAACTTCATTAGTCCTAGCAAGTGATTTTTTTGTTTTCTGTCACTAACTGGACATTGATAACAGTTCAACCCAGGGTAAACTGCATTTTTTCTTGTTTAAGTACCCTCACCAGTTCTCAGTTGTTTTTTCCTTCTCTTTCCCATTTATATGAAGCAGCACTACTTTATGCTGCATAGTGATTTTTTGCAAACAATAAATGATTTTATGCAGCTAATACATTTGTCCTGTGCTTTGCTTTCATAAAAACAGTGCAGGACCATTTTATAATTGCAATAAGACACTCCAGGGTGTGCATAGAACGTATTTTACTGCACAACTAGGGGCTAAAGTCACTCGGCCTGCGGCCTCATGCCTTATTACACCCCGGCCATGTGGTGAAATATGTTCCATACACACCATGTCGTGTCTTATTGCTTACGTAACTATCAACTGTTGCTATTTCAACTACTGTCAACTATTATTTTCTGTCCTCTGCAGGTTAATATGTTTTTGCATGACAATTTCTTACTATATATCATACATGGACGTTTTAACTGCACAAGAGCCTCAGCGCCCCTGATAAAGATGAACTGTGCAGTCGAGCAATATCGATCCATTTGCAGCTTGCCCTGAAAATCTGACTTCTAGAACAACAGACTAAAGTAGCAATCAAAATGTGCTTTGGAGCTGTTTAGCTGTTTGTCTCTTATTGCTAACTAGTCTGGAGAAACAGAAAGTATGTAGCATTGGCAGTGGGATCGTTTTTTCATGCAAGCTGACATCAGTCATTCATTTTGATTGTCTGAATACAATTTATCATGTATGTGTTACTGAGGCAACTTCTCATTGTAGAAAGATACATGTTTTCCAGACATTAGAGTAAATTTCTCATACCTTCTGTTTTAGATGAAATGTTATAAAAATACTTTGTGATGTTTATGCATTTGTCACTTTAGATGATATATAAATGGCACTGTGTCACATGATAACAAGGGGTCATTATGAATGAATTGGAGTCAACAAGCCATGCCCTCTGTCGAAGCTTTTGTAGCAAAGTGCTGTGGTATGATTGGTTGTTGGAGTTCTTTTGGCGTAAGGCAGTTAGTGGGCTGTCCACATGTGTTTCTGCATTTTATTGTTCAGTTATGCACAATTGCAGTATGATACTGAGAACTGTACTTGTACTAACACTGACATTGAAATAGCTAAAATAATATGAAAAATGAAATACATTTTAGAAGTGCGTGCTTTTGAGGACTCTGAGGTAAACAAACCGCCCTGCCTACCCAGTTGCTTATTCCCATTTAATAAGTGGGGTGTTTTGGGTATATCTTGTTAAGACATAGGGCCCTAGCTGGAACCTTAACAAGCACATCCCCGGCCGACGCTGTAACACGGCAGACGCAGTGTAGCTGAACTCCTCAAGGCACTAACATCTATAGGAGTTTTGTGAGACCCCTGCTACCTAGTTCGAGTACTAATTGGACACGGAGTGCTTGTATATCGGATGGCGTTGGGGAGAAAGAAAGAAAAGCAGACTAAATTACAGTTTGGGTTGGGAGGCAAACCGGCTCATTCTAACCCTGGGCCTGAACAGTTGTGCAGGAGGCCGGAGCCTGATGACAATTCCAGAGAAATGTCTGACCTGCAGAGATCCCTTGCAATGGTACCGGCCACTCTCATCCAGATCCAACATGACATGAAAGCTGGCTTTGCCAATATAGCTGCACAGATCACACATATGCAATCTGTGGTTACGGGCCTGTCCAAAACCACCGCTGCTCATTCCGACCAAATCGTCCAGCTTGAACATCGCGTAGGTGTCCTGGAGGATGCCCCAGCAGAGAATGTATGGGATAAGGCCTCTTTACAAAGTACAGTAAAGGAGTTGATTGCTCAGGTCGACGATCAGGAGAATCATTTGAGAAGATTGAACCTCAGGATCGTCGGGCTACCGGAGGGTTTGGAAGGGGAAGAGCCAGATGTGAGCCTACATAAATGTCTAGTAGATCATCTCAATCTACCCTCTAGCCTGGCACAGTGCGAAATCGAGCGGGCTCATAGAGTGGGGCCTCCACTAAAATCGGGTGATAAGCCACGACACTGCTTGATCAAATACTTAAGGTACACGGAAAAAGAAGCAATCTTAAAATTGGCCAAGGAGAAAGGACCGATTAGAGTACAGAACAGCTTGGTCATGGTTTCCCAGGACTACAGCAGGGAGCTTCAGAATAAACGACAGCAGTTTAACAAGATCAAAACAAAGCTGTTTAAAATGGGGTGGAGATTTACCTTTCTATATCCAGCTAAGCTCCGTATCAACCATCCTGGGAATGCTCCAAAACTGTTTTCTTGCCTCAGAGAAGCTGCATGATGGGTGGAGGAGGAGGAGAAAAGGTGCAGAAGAGAGGGCTCGAGTGAGCACGCAGATTCAGATAAGTGACTTTACAGTTTTTCCAACCTTGGCTTGGTTTACCGCCTCATGTGGGTGGCCTGGATACGGGATCCAATTTCCTTTGGTGGGTGCAGGTACACCGCAAATTTACTTTTAGACTTAAGCTATTTCTCTGTTGTATTATGAAGCTCTGTGTTCAAATAAGGAGTCAATCTTTAATTTAAGTGGAGATAGCAATTTGCGCCTAACACCGGGGATCATCTGAGACCATTGGAAACCTGGTCTACAAAAGCCCGACCTGGTCTTAGGGCCAGGGTGACAGTGGGACTCTGGATTTACCCTTTTTGGAACAGGGGACTACACCAGGAACTGCACCTTGATGGTCCGGAACACTTTTGTCCCATTAGTAACCTGTTGTTCACTATCAATGACTTGTTTCCTCTATCCCCTCCTTTTTTGTTTTTGCTAGGTCGCTCTCAGACTGCTGATATATTAATGTTTTATTGTTGTTAGTGCTCTGGTCTGGGAGCCCAGCCCTCGTTTTTGGGGGTGGTGGTTCATGTCTCTCAGCTATGGGGGGGGGGTCTCACTGTGAAATGTCTCAGTGGGTAATCACTATCAGTTACTAGTGCCTATCATTAAGTTTGCAAAACTGTGTATTAGTTTTAAAGTTCGCTGGTTGTTTGTAAGGGAACCTAAGGCAGATCTAAGATCTGTCACGTGGGGGGGGTGTTACTTATTGTTGGGATATTGTTGGGGGGGATGGGCTGGGAGCTATCGCTGGGCTCCAAAGTTAAGCTGTCCGGGAGTCGGAGATGCTAACAGCCTACAGTTAATTTGGGGAAACTACAGGTTGTTAAACAAAAATTGGTTGGGTGAGACAGTCAGACTGATGTGTGCTCTATATTTATATACATGGTGCCTGATATGCCCTAAGTCATGGTGGGATCATGGTTGACGCTGTTAGAATCACTTCCCTGAATATTAATGGCCTGAAATCGGTCATTAAAAGGAAAAAATTGCAAACAGAGATTAGGAGATCTAAATGGCAAATCGTCATGCTCCGGGAAACTCACATGCCCGGAGAGGCAATCGAAACTACGGCGGCTCTGGGGGGTCTTGAGTGTCCTCAATGTTCTCCACTAAATCAAAAGGGGCTGCAGTCTGATTTCCTAGAGGATTGGGGGTCAAAATCATTGAGCAAACTACAGACCAATATGGGAGATTCGCCCTGGCTCGAGTATCTCTCCCTAAGGTGGGCATGCTCTCCCTGGGATCCATTTACACCCCTAACATGGAGCAGCCTGAATTCTTTCAGCAACTGGCTCTAGAACTGGCCCATTGGCCGGGACCGTGGGTGATTGGTGGAGATTACAATTGTGTCCTAGACGAGGTGCTCGACCGGTCGAATACTACCCCGATTGTCAAATCTAAAAATGCCCTTGCTTTGGCAATGTTGCAAGGGGACCTGGGCCTGGTTGATGTTTGGAGACACATATACCCCACTGAGAAAGATTATAGTTTTTTCTCACATGCCCACAGATCCTATGTTTGATTGGACAGGATTTTAGTGTTTCATTCTTTGATCCTGGCCTCTAAAACTGTGGCCTACTCCCCTATGTTACAGTCTGATCATGCCCCCTTGACTTTGGAGCTGGTAGTGGGAGCTTCACCTCCAGTGGTCAGGCAGTGGAAATTAGATCCTTTATTGCTTAAGGATGGAGTTTACCACACTGGTGTCTCTGCCATGATAAAGGAATTCTTAATTTTTAACAGGAGTGGGGACACCTCGCATGAGGCTAGATGGGAATCACTGAAAGCTTCTAAAAGGGGTTATTCAATCTCATATGCGATCCACAGGACCAGAGGTTCCCAGCAGGACCTGCAAAAGTTGAGGACCAAAATCGAGGCCTGTGAACTGGCACACAAGAATAGACCTACAGCTGCCGTATACAGGGTACTACAAAAATTTAACTGGCAATATAACACCTTAAATAGTACTAATCTGGAGAGGGCCATTCTGCTGTCACAGGCTGGTGCATATTTCGATAGGGATAGGGGTGGCAAATACCTTGCTTGGCAGCTGCGTAAGTGGAAGGGGGATAGGACTGTGGAGTCCATTCTGAATGGGGGAGGGCACTTAGAGGAGACACCCCTGGCATAGGAGAGGCATTAGGGTTATTCTGTAAGCAGCTTTACACTTCGCAGGGTCACACTGAACAATCTGCTCTGGACAGGTTCTTTGCACTAGCCCCGCTGCCGGTTCTCACGACCGATCAGGTAAGAGACCTGGAAGCTCCCCTTACAGGTGCTGAGATCATAAGTGCGATTAGAGAGCTTAGGGAAGGTAGGGCCCCAGGCCCGGATGGGCTCCCTATAGATTTCTTCAAGACCTTTCAGGATGTGCTCCTTTTACCATTGCATAACATGCTGGTGGAGTGCTTGGAGAAGGGAGAACTGCCCCTCTCCGCGCGGTCGACAGTAATTACTGTCCTCCCAAAGCCTGGTAAGGACCCCTCCTGCTGTGCGTCTTATAGGCCAATCTCCTTGCTAACTGCAGACTACAAGATATTGGCCAAGGCTATGGCATCGAGGTTGGAGGGACTTCTCCTCATTTAATTCACCCAGATCAAGCCGGCTTTATTAAGGGTCGGCAGAGGAAACATAACATTAGACGCACCCTCAATATCATCCACAGGTGAAGATCCGGGGCCAATGCCCATGGCGCAGTAGTACTCACCATTGATGTGGAGAAAGCTTTCGACCGCGTGGAGTTGGGGTATCTCTTTGAGACACTTCGCAAGTTTGAATTTGGCCCAGATTTCAGCTCCTGGATACGTACATTGTATCAACGTCCTTGTGCCCTGATAGTTGTCAATGGTGCCTTCTCTCAGAGCTTCAAACTGGGGCGGGGTATGAGGCAGGGGTGCCCCCTATCACCTCTCCTTTATGTATTATCGTTGGAACCCTTGGCTGCCAGGATCCGGGCGAACACTAGAATTTGGGGCTTTCAGGGTTGGGGAGGGGATCACAAGCTGGCACTTTATGCCGATGATCTCTTATTATATTTACAATCCCCCTCCAATGATCTGCCTGAGGTCTTTAGGGTCATGAGAGAATATGGTGACCTATCTGGCCGCAAAGTAAACTGGACAAAGAGCGAACTGCTCCTGGTTGGGCATAACAACAGAGCCAGCCTGATCGCCAATTTAATGGGTCTGCAAATGGTGGAAAAGTTGAAATATCTGGGTGTTCTGATTTCGGTGCGTACCCATAAGCTGTATGCATTAAATTTTAAACCCCTCGTACAAAAGATCTCTGGCAACTGTGATAGATGGATCGGTTTGCCACTTTCTTTAATTGAGAAGGTTGGGGTGGTGAAAATGATGACCCTTACCAGATGTTTATACTTATATCAGGTTCTGCCCATTGTCCTCCCCCTCTCGTACTTTAAATACATTAATGCAATCATTCACAAGTTCCTGTGGAAAGGAAAGTCTGCCCGAATTAAGAGAACTATTTTAGTAATGCCAACCACTCAGGGAGGTTTAGGGCTCCCTAACTTTTACTGGTACTACTTAGCGGCACAATTGACCTATGTGGTGAACTTGGGGGGAGCTGACTCCCCAAAATGGTTGAGCCTCGAGGAAGACCAACTCCAAATTCCGAAGATAGAAGGGCTACTGGCTGGGTTGCTATGGCCTGGTAGTCAACTTCTTGTGGGTAACCCCTTCACTATAGCAACACTTAAGAGCTGGGTCAAGGTGCATGAACTGGTTAGGCACGTGGCTGCCCCTTCCCCTAACACTGATTTGGTAACTGCTCTATAATATAAAGGCCCATGTACTACTTCTCTGATCCAACGACGGCTGGCCTGGTGAAAAAAGGGTTAAGGTCGGTGAGCCAGATGTATGGGGGAGATCGCTCATAACCTTTCCATACATATGTAAGAACTGGGGAATTCTACCAGCTGACTTTTTCACATTTCTAAAACTCAAGAACAAGTTGGGTGCCACGCTGGAACCTGAACACGGTTGGGGTGCCATGTACCCTTTTGAGGAGGAGCTTTTCCGTCCCCAACCACTATCTAAACTGCTAACTATATTCTACAAACTCATGGCAGGGGGTGCAATTGGGGGTATAGAGAAGATCTGGCGGGATTGGCAGAGTGACCTGAGTATGTACTGTAGTGGAGAGGTGTGGTTACGTGCAATCCGTCATTTCAACTCCTGCTCCAGAAGTAATAAACTAAGACAGATCCAGTATAATTTTATGTATCGTGTGTATTTCACCCCAGTGCGCCTACAGGCTATGGACCCATCCAGGCCCGATGCTTGCCCCAAGTGCCTGGCCAGTCCAGGGGATTTCCTGCATCTGGCATTGACCTGCCCAAAAATTGTCCCATTCTGGTTAGAAGTGGACTGTCTTATGCAGGGTGTGTTGGGCTATGCACTACCATGCAGTCCTTTGGAGTTTCGGCTGGCTACTCTTTTTAATAAATCATGGGAGGATGGTGTGGTACCCGAGGACTGGAGGAAGGCGGATGTGATTCCCCTTCACAAAAGTGGAACCAAGACAGAGGCAGGAAACTACAGACCTGTCAGTCTGACCTCTGTGGTAGGGAAAGTGATGGAGTCACTTTTGAAGGAAAGAATAGTTGAGTACCTAGAGGCCAGTGGAGCACAGGACCCAAGGCAGCATGGATTCACAGCGGGAAGGTCATGTCAGATGAATCTAATAGATTTCTTTGACTGGGTGACCAAAGTAGTAGACCAGGGAGGGGCTGTGGACATGGCCTACCTAGACTTTAGCAAGGCATTTGACACAGTCCCACACAAAAGATTAATAGTCAAATTAACTAGCTTGGGAGTGGGTCCCAGGGTGGTAGCCTGGTAAACATTGGCTGCACAACAGGACACAGAAGGCAATTGTAAATGGAGTCCACTCTGAAGAAAGAGAGGTTACTAGTGGAGTACCACAGGGTTCAGACTGGTCCAGTCCTTTTAATGTCTTCATCAGTGACATTGCAGAGGGACTGGAAGGAAAGTATGCCTTTTGCAGATGACACAAAGATCTGCAACAGGTTGATACACAAGGAGGCGGAAAGGATGAAAAGGGACTTGGCAAGGTTGAAGGAATGGTCAGAAGTATGGCAGCTAGGATTCAATGCAAAGAAGTGCAAATAATGCACCTGGGAAACAAGAACCCAGGAGAAGAATACACAATGGGTGGGAAGGTAGTAACAACAAAAAAAAGGAAAGGGACCTGGGGTAATCATATCAGATGACCTTAAGGTTAGCAAGCAATGTGAGAAGGCAGTAGGGAGGGCTAGGGGATACTGGAATGTATAGGGAGAGGCATCAGCAGCAGAAAACAGGAAGTTGTTATCCTCTGTACAGACAGTTGGTGAGACCCCATCTGAGTACTGTGTCCAGTTCTGAGACCCCATCTCCTCAAGGGAGACAGGATAGAGGTAGTCCAGAGGAGGGAAACTAAAATGGTGCAAGGTCTGCAAGAGAAGCCATATGAGAAGAGACTAAAGGAGCTTAATATGCCTTTGAGGAAAGAAGGAGAGGGGGACATGACAGAAACTTTAAGTACCTCAGTGGAATCAACAAAGTCCAAGAGGGTAGCATCTTTCAGAAAAGAGACTTGCAAGAACAAGGGGACACAATTTAAAGATAGAAGGAGGCGTGTCTAGGGGCAATGTGAGGAAGTATTATTTCACAGAGAGGGTAGTGGATGCATGGAACAGCCTTCCTGAGGAGGTTGTGGGGTCTAAAACTGTGGAAGAATTCAAGAATGCATGGGACAGATATAAGGCAATTCTTGTGGGGGGTCGGAAGAAATAGGCTGTTGGTT
Organism: Neoceratodus forsteri; assembly: GCA_016271365.2. Taxonomy (NCBI): domain Eukaryota; kingdom Metazoa; phylum Chordata; order Ceratodontiformes; family Ceratodontidae; genus Neoceratodus; species Neoceratodus forsteri. The sequence continues at coordinate 1,818,621,561 of CM057449.1, read as the reverse complement.
AACTAGGATCTATGGCCTATCCTGTAGGTAGGGAAATGGGCAGACTAGATGGGCCAAGCGGTCCTTATCTGCCGTCAAAGTCTATGTTTCCATGGGCGCTGATTCACAGCACCCCAAGGGGTGAGCAGTTGAAACACGCTGGTCCCTGACACTAATTAATACTAGAAAAACAATTGCCCAGTGCTGGATGGCCTCATCCCCTCCCTCTGTTCAACAATGGGTCAGCAACTTGTGCTTAAGTATGAAATTGGAAAGGGTGCAATGGAATGCCATGGGCATGGGGGAGAAGTTTAACCTGGTTTAGAACCCTTTGCTGCAGGCGATTGAGGAAGTCCGTTTCCCTACCTAGCGCAGCGCTCTGGTTCAGAGTGGTCATTTAACTCATTATATAAACTAGAAACTGTGGTATATCACTTGGTACTGCATTGTTTGCAAACTCTCTGTATGCTTGTACTCGAATTGTATACTTGATTGATTGATATTTGACTGTCTGACTTTGGTGTCATCCAACCGTCTTAATAAAATATTTTGAAAAAAAAAAAACAAGCACATTCCCTGCACCACAAAGTGCAACCCAGAAATCTTTTTGGATTTTTGTGTTTGATTTGCCTAATTCTGAGATTCGTAGTCATGGGTGTCCTAACCATAGGAATGTTGTGGGAATTTTTTTTGTAACTCAGCCACTAGAATGTTGCTTCTTCCCTTTTTTCATTTTGACAGACTGGACAGCATGAATTTACTTGCACTGAATGGTTTACTTATGAAAGCAAATGATGTTGGAGAAGCTCCTTTTGCTTTGTTTTTTGAAAATCAAAATGTAATTCTGACATAGCTGGGAGTAGAGATGTTAAATGACACTGATAATAGCTTGAATGACAGGGATCTGTGTAAGTTACAGAGAAATTATTTTTGACCTAAGCATTTATTTTGTCCCAAAACATTTCATGTCAATATGTTGTCATTTGAGAAAGAGGTAACAAGTGAGATTAACAAAACTTTGATGAACACGCCAAAAAGTAAATTTGACAACATAACATGAAAAGAGAGAGCAGAACTAGCACAGAACTGTAGTTGGAAAGTTGGTATCCTGAGACTGACTGATGAAGGTGGTAATATAGTGCTAATGGAAGTCATTATGTATGGAGAAAGGTCAACCCTAAGTTGCCTAATACAAACAGATATAGACTTTCATCAGGGAACACCACTGGAAATTCAAGAGAGAATTACAAAAATTGCAAAAAGGAGCAAGGAGAAATGGAGATATAGGGGAAAATGAGTTTAAAAATATCTAGGGTGATGCCCATATCTTACTCACTTCCCAAGATCCACAAGAAATAAGACAACCCCTCCAGGGTGCCCGATACTCTCTGTGGTAGGATCATTAATGGATAAGTTGTCTGTGTTTGTAGTTTTTTTTTCTTAAACCAGATGTAGCTAAACTCCAATCCTATCTCAGAGACATGGGCAGCCTCTTGCACAAACTGCAAGATTCTGTTTGGGACAACTGCTATTGCTGACTATAGACATCAGGACATTATAGTCCTCAATAAGATATAAGGACAGTATTACAGCTTGCAGATATTTTTGGGAGAGAAGCACTTGCCAGAGCCAACACATTTTTGATTTAAAGTATCCATTGTATACTAACACACAACATTCTTGAGTTTGATACCAATTTGTACCTTCAAATACTTGGCATTGAAATGGGGACATGTATGCCCCTCATCGTATGCCAATCTGACAATGAGCTTTTTGGAAATGAACTGTATCTTTGTACTGGACTTGTAACACACAGATAGCATCATCATGTGGGACAGATATATCGATGACATCATCTGCATGTGGGATGGTTCTGAGTCGAGGATAACATTTTCTGGAATGGCTTAATCAGAATCCTTTGGGACTTAGGTTCATATCATGCTTTAGAAAGACAATTGATTTTTTGGTTATCAAATTAAGAGTTGCTCACGGTGAGGTGGTATCCACAAAACGCATAGAAAACCAACTTCTATTAACTCTTTTCCATGACACAATGCTCATCCTGGAGCCCTGAATGACTCCATTACAGTACGTACAGTCAAATGCTGTGAATAAAACAGAACTGTAGCAGAATAGACAATTTTAATACACAGGTGGCAGACTTACAAAAAAGATTTTGGGAAAAAGGATATAAAGACAATGTAATAACACATATAAAGCAATAAGTATCAGTACTTGACTGGAGTGAACTGACATCTCCTAAAATCCACAAACCAAATGTAGAGGTGCCACTGTCATTCTGCACCAAGTATAACTCGGTTGTAGGGTCAGTTGGCTCTAATTATAGATCTTGGCTGATTCTGTTAAATGATCCAACCCTATAAGATGTAGGAGAAAAAATAAGGATCTCCTTTTGGAGACTGCCAAATATAAAGCACAAGGTCATACAGAGCAGGTTCCAAGCAGAGAGTCTACCCAATGAGAGAATATGGCCACCGAGACTACTGGTGGGCTTGACTATCTGCAAGATATGTAATGTGTGCCATATAGCCTTCAGTGCAAGGAATATGTATACCCAGTAACCACTAAAAAGTATCAGATAAGGAAATTTGTCAGTTGTAATACCTAGCTTACAGTATACTGTCTGGCATGCCCCTATGATCTACTATACGTTGGCAGGACAATCAGATCGCTGAAAAAAGCATGTGCAGGAGCACATCAGAAATATAGTAACTGGTAATGAGAAAACTCATGTAGGAGCTTATTTTAAATTGTTTCACAATAGCGGTCCCAAAGGATTTAGGTTCGTGGGAGTCGAGCACATAAAATCCCATCTAAAGGTGGAGATCATTTGCAGCGACTACTACAAAAAGAGTTGTAATGTATATGAAGGTTAGGGAGTCTGAAGCCCAATGGCATGAATGAGAATTTCAACTTCAAGCCATTTTTATAAGGTATCAACAATTATGACTTGATTAATCAAGAATCTCTTTTACTGTACAAACTGTCAAAGTTTATGGATGTTAAATTGTACTGTGTAGGTCAGTCCTGCCTGAAAATAGTCATCTCTATGGCTAGCACACCTACCCGGTAAACAAAAACTAAATAAATACATAAATATATTTGTTTAATTGTCATGCCATATTATATGTAAAAATTTTTGGCACAAAAGTTAATAGCCAGCTTAAAGAGATTCACTAATGTAGCCCTGTGCACCCCCACAGTGCAGTGCCTTACCTCCTCAAACTGCCTCTGAGCCATAGTTTCCAAAAAAATAGTATATTGTTTATCAGAAAATCTCCTCGTAAAATTCTTAATACCGGGACACAGGCACTTCTCAGTTGGAAGATCTACCCCTGCACCGTCCTGTGCTCTGCTAAGTTTGGGACGTGATCACAGGGAGAGTGTGGGGACGTGCTACATTGTAGTCAATGGCATGTAACTTTATCAATAATTTTATGTATATATTATGTGGGATAATCTAGGGCACCGGCACTAACAAGGCCCTTGTTAGTCACCCGGTGCCCTCGTTTAATCGCCACATGATTAATGCAGTACATAAAAGTGTTGATAAATTTACCCCCCATAGACTACAATATAGCATGTCCCTGCATGCTCCCTGTGATCACGTCATAAAGTTAGCAGAGCACGGGCCGGCACTGGGGCCGATCTTCCAACCGGGAAGTGCCTGTGTCCCGGTACTAAGAATTTTATGAGCAGATTTTCTGATAAACAATGTACCATTTTTTTGAAACTATGGCTCAGAGGCAGTTTATGGAGGTAAGGCCCTGAACTGTGGGTGCACATCTACCTGCAGTTTACTTGGTGAATCTCTTTAATGTTTTGGTTTAGACCTGAGTGTAACTATCAATTGTTTGCTCCATAATGTACATAGTTGCTATATATTTATTTTTTTCTCTCCTCTGCAGGTAATAAGCTTTTTTCATAGACAGCCTGGTGGCGTTGAGGGTTGAGGCACTGGACGGTACACTTCGCACCATGCTGGCGACCCAGGTTCAGGAACAAGCTCAGGCACCAGGGGTCAGCAGGGGAGGGAGAGGATTGAGTGTCCGATGGACTGCTCTCCTCTCCCTGGGGAGGAATTCAGGGTAACTCTGGTGCAGTAGTGACCCCCGATGGAGACCAGAGGCACAGCTAGCACCTGAGCAGATTAGGGGGAGAAACGTGGTGGACACTTACGGCATGTGCTGTGCTGATGTCATTGCAGGCCCGTTTTCCTAGGGAGAACTCCCGGCCTTGGAGACAGGCAAAGGCACCTCCAGTGCCATGGCCACACTCCCAGTCAGGCTCACTTCATCAGGGGTCCTCTCCGACTGCAGCCTGGCACATCAGACTATAGGTACAGCACCAAGGCGATGGTGGCCCTACCTTGGGTGGGGTTCAGAGCCAGGGGATCTGCTGGGCTGGAGCGGACCTGGTTGGAAGCGAGCTTCAGACAGGAGGTAGAGCCATTAGTACGTGAGGTAGCTGGAGAGAGTTCCCCGAGTCACAGCAGAAATAGAATGTACAAAAACAAAATAAGTTTTTTTCATGAAAATGACTCACTAAATATCATACATGGAAGATTTAACTGTAAAAGAGCCCCAGCATCATTGATAAAGATAGGTCGAGCAACATCGATTCACCTGCAGCTCACCGTGGAAATCGAAATTCTAGAACAACAGCTTCATGACTAAAGTAGCAACAGAAACATAGAAACATAAAATCTGGTAGCTGGCCCACCTAGTCTGCTCATTTTTCCTTGCCTATAGTATCACCACAGATCCTGCTTGAGCTCTGACTGATTCACCCACCTCTCCTTCCCTTTCCCTAAGATTCCCTTATGCCTATCCCATTTTCACCCCCACCACCTCTGTTGAAAGACCGTTCCAAGAATCCAGCACTCTTTCTGTGAAGGAGTACTTCCTCACATCTCTCCTGAATCTACTCCCTTCAGCTTCTTATAATGCCCCATTATAAGAAGCTGGAGGGCATGGGATAGGCATAAGGGAGCAATACAGACGAGTATGAATAGATAGGCCATTGACAGAGCAAAGGCCGATGGCACATTCATAAGGCAGAAAAAGAAATGGGCAGACTGGATGGGCCTTGCAGTCCTTATCTACCATCAACATCTATGTTTCTAGCACCATTTTTGCTGAAAAATACTTCCCCATGAAGTATTTAAACATCTATATCTATCCCCCCCCCCTTCTTCCCACTTAAGCACGTGACAGAACAATAACATTGCCAACCAGTTTGATCAGAAAAAACATGTCGGCTGGCCATCAGCACAGCGGTTGCACTACTGCCTGTGACACCAGCACCTGGAGTTCAAAAGTAAGCCTGAGTCATTGGGGCTGACTGGCGAGAGGAGAACTGAGTGTCCCAGAGGGAAGACTACCCACTATGCTATGCTATGACACTGTCACCTGGGTGACCACAGATGACAGTGCAGCAGCGCCACGATGGGAGGTGAGCACTTCATGGCCAGGATGTACATTCGCTTGACCCTAGCCCATGAAGCACTCAGGGGAGGGGACCAACAGGGGAAGAAATACACCTCTTCACCTGCACCAGCATGACGCTGCTTCACCTTCACAGGCCCCATACTGCTCACCAGGCTCCCAACTGCAACCCAGCTCTAACACCTCCTGGGCTTGGGGAACCTGGAAGGCTCTGCCATGGCAGGGCAATCCATGGGGAACTGACTGGTCAGAAGGTAAGTTCCGAGGACAGTGGGTGATGGGGCTGGAAGGAGAGGACAGCCAAAGACAGCCCAGCAGGATGGAAAAAAAGTGTAATAAATTAAAAAAAAAAAAAAGAAGAAAACGTGAACAATAAACTTGGCTACTTGTCTCATTTATGCAGTTATAGTAATTATAAAAAAGTTTTGTTTTTTTTGGTCTGGCTCCCCACTCTCCATAGGGAGCTCAGCCCCCGCCCACTCACTGCTTACCACCCCTGGGCAGGGCCGCTGTAATGGCACCCACAGTCTGTGGTAACATGCCCTGGCTTACCCCCCCCCAGGGTGAGGCCATGGGAGCGGGACTCTACCTGGTGGACACTGTTGGCAGCGGGGGTGACAGTGGAGTGGGGCTTCATGCTCGGGGCTGGGATTTTTGTGTACAGCTGTACCTGGGGGTGGGAATGTGCAATGATGACCCATGTCCACACAACCCCCACCAGATAATGACACTGGCGCAATGGATCTCCCCCAGCCTCTGCCAGGGGTCCGTGACATGCCGGACACACTACCCCCCTGCCCTCTGAGAAGGAGAGCAGTCCCATGGGCGCTCAATCCTTCTCCCCAGTCAGCCTTCTGATGTCCCGAGTCCATTTCCGAACCTGGGTCATCAGCATTGCAGATGGACACACTGCCTCTGTGCCGGTGGGCCGGCAATTATAAAAAAGTTAACTGTGAGGGCTAGTGGTATGTGCGGGCTGTTACCTGGGATCTCTCTATCTCTCTATTGTTACTCCCCCATCTGCAGCAAAGGATTCACATATGACCTATGTTGCACTAAAATGTCTCCGTGCTGAAGGCTGAGCAACCCAGTGGGTTAGTGAGGGCATCCAGACTAGGCTTGACCCCCCCCCCCCATGTCTAGTCTTTACCCCTTATATCATATAGATCCCACTGCCTCCACGTTTCTGTGTCTTTCTCTGTGACCAGGACATTAAAGTAACTTAAGGTAAGTGACGGTGTGAACACAAGGTAAGTGCATACATTTTTACAAAAAGAAAGTTACATGCCGCGATCACTGGTTATACCTTTACCTTCATGGCAGCATGCCACAGACTATTGCTGTCATTAGTATTTGACACATCAGTAGTTCAAGAAGGGTTGCACAGCACTGCAATATTTATATCCAAGGTCTGATCCAAATATCCTATCTAGATGCCTGGATCCGAACTCAGATGCCTAACAATCTGACCATGGATCGAACATCCAATTTGGTTGGATTTTGGTTGCATAGCTACACTATCCAGTGGCTACAAATCGGATCCAGCAAGGCACTATCTGAGCACCACCCACTACTAGAGAGGTTAAACAGTGAGAGAGAGAGAGAGAGAGACAGACAGACAGACTTGAAACACTAAATGCCAAACATAATCTTAATGAAGAAATGAATTGGTTAAAATGCCTGTACTTTGATGTAATCTTTGCAGTTATACTCTTCTATTTTCTCTTGTACTTACTTGAACAGCCATACCCTTGGCTCCCCTGGGTGCTGACATGTAGCCGAGACTGTTTATTGTTGTCTGATTATTTTTATTAACCAGTTACATCCGTCCACTGAGCAGACGTGCCCATTTTCTGGAGACAACCTGAGTGCATAGCACAAACAATCAGTACAATACAAGACAATACAATAATTTACAGTACAGTAGTAGTACAACAACAGTTAAAAATAAAATGATATGTTTGTGTTTTGTATGGCATTAACTAAAATATATTAAGTTAAAAAAAAGAGTTGGTTAGCTATAATTAAAATTAAGTGGAACTAGTGTAGGTTGAAGGCTCCTGTTTACCTTACATTTGGAGTGATGTTCTTAACTACAACTAGAATTAGTAGGTATCCCCCTCTGAGGCCTTATCCCAGTCAATCCTATCCCCAATCCAAACCTGTCTCCACATCCCTGCCTCAATAGTTCATGATTTTTTTGTTTGCGTTTATTGCTGTGATTATATACAGTATCATAGGTCCTGTTTCATATACTAACTAATCAGTTTATTTCTTTACATAGCACATGAAACTCTTATACAGCAACTAGCGTTTCATGAGTTATGCAAAATCTCTCCGTACACTTAAAAATCTAAGTTTCAAAAAGATATTCTGCTCTCGTCCCTCACTTTCAAAAAGTAACTGCCATCAGTAATCGCAGTTCACGTTTAAGCCATTAGCGCTACAGTATACCGAAAATCTAAATTGTAAAAGAAACTGTAAGTAAAATGGTCACATTTAACACTCCCAAGTTTGTTTGTTTTTTTTGCACAATTTGCCCACATTAGATTAGGTGAATTACATTGCGAAGCAGTGGTCAAAGCCACAGTTCTACATGTTGCTTAATAGGTTACTTGTTCATATTGACTTACTTCATGGACTAGTAAATGTGAAATACTTCAGGAATGGGAACTGAGTTCTTCAATCACGGATGTCACAGACACAAATGACCCGTTATGGCAAATGCTGACTGCATAGCATTTCCTGTTCAACGGGCCACAGATGACGCCCTCAACGAGGAAGCACTTAAAAAATAAGTCAGCCTCATAACTGATGTATTGTAATGGCCACATGTAATTCTTAATAGCTATATTCATATGGTGCTCACAGACAGACAGATGCCTCCCAGAAAATGTTACCACTCACACAGTAAACATCTTCCCACCGCCCTCTCAATAATAAAATGCATAAATAATCAAATAAAGATGAAACAGACATGGATCAAATCCTGATGTTACTTCTTAGCCAGTACGGTACAGTGGCAAAACATCACACTTACTTTAAGCTGACATAAAACCAGTATCTCCTGTCTCACAGTCACTTAGCTGTAACCATTAGACACCACTGTGTGAACTGGGATTAAAACCCAGAATGTTTTAGGTAACAGTCCATTTTCTCTAACCACTAGATCACACTGCATGGGCACAAGGACTGGAGTCTTCTGCCTGACAGACAGTGCCCTTGTTCTAACATTTAGGTACACGTCCTAGGACATATATTGTAACTTGATCCTCCTGTATCACTGGACATTTTTCCCTAATGTATATTACACTGCATGAGTCTTGAGATTTGAACCTGTATCTCCTGGCTCACAGTTTCTTTGCACTAACCATTAAGCCACACTGCCTGGTAGCTGAGATTGCAGTGTTCATCTTCCAGCTCACGGTCCCCTTGTTCTAAACAATGGCCACACTGCCTGTCAGCTGGGATTGGAACCCAGATTTCTTGGCTCACAGTACCATTGCTGCAACCATAGGCCAGACTGTCTGGGAACTGTATTTGGAACTCAGCTCTCCTAACTCTGTACCCTTTGCACCAACCATACACCAAACTATCAGGGAGATGGTGTTGTAACAATTAGGGCTCCATCTCCAAAATCCTGGCATAATTTTCTACCTGGGGGGGGAGACTTGTGATGTTGTGTGGCGTGCAGAGGTCCCACTCTGCACATGCTGTAACCTCCATGTATCTTCACCCTTGGTAGCTTACTCCTCTGCAACAAATCCTGAGCCAAGCATGTGGGCATATGGTCAGGTGGGACGGGACAGCTAAGGGGGGGGTGAAAACATGAGTCACATTCTGTGCTATGGAGCACAAGCAGAGAGAATGGCAGCTACAGCTGCTGAGGAACAGCATTACCAGTTATGTACCATCCTCTTCCTGGTCACATCTCCATCATTCAGGACCAATTGGCCCTCTACTCCAGCCTCCAGCCCTAAGAACTTCTCTGGTGAATTTGGGGCATCACCAGCTGCACATGCAGCGTTTTTTTTTAAAGTGGCATGTTCTGGTGGAGAATACAGCTGTTGTTGGAGTTCCATGGTGCCCAAACATTCTCTGCCCCCTGTGCAGGCAGTGATCCTTGGAGGACCAGTGTGTACATCCAGTTGGTTGCCTGTGGACCATACCAGCTCTGCTCACCCCAGCCACCTCCTATCCCAATGAACACCTGAACACACATGCAGAGCATGTTAGGTGGGGGCAGTTGATGCTGACTAGTATCAGGTTGCACAGAAGCCCAAAAAGGATACAACAATTTCATGTTTGTTTTTCAAACTGTCTTGGGACAAGCCCATTTCCAGGGCATCAGCACGTAAGACACTCTTCACAGAATAAGATTGTCTCACATGCAGGTGAAAGGAGCACTCCGACTGGTCAGGAGTGTTGCCTTGATCTATAATGCACAACTGAGAGCTCAGAAAACAAATAGTTGTTAAAAAAAGAAAGTAAACAGTGGCTGAAAAAAATGCATCTCGGTCTATTTTGGCTGTTCCTCAATAGCATAGAGATGATATATTTTGACATCAGTGCAGTCTTTTTGAAGGTGAATTCACAGAAGATGACTTATCTCAGATATCTAAGATGGAGCAGAGTACCACAGAACAGGCAGCAACACTGGATCCCTCAATCCGATTCCCTACAATGACTGAAGACGTCATCACAGAATTGGAAAACACGACAACAATAACAAAAAACACAAAATACCAGAAAAACTGGGCAGTCAATATCTTAAAGGAATTTTGTAAAGAGAAAAATAAGCCCCTTGACTTTGATATGCTACCAGCTCCACAACTAGTCAAGCTGTTATCAGAATTCTACTTATCGATTCATCAAACAGATGGATCACTGTACTGAAGAGGCAGTTTAATAAATATAAGAAGTGATTTAAACACCTACAAAGCCAACCCTAGAACAGAAACATTAACAACACAACTGACCCAGAATTTTGTCAAGCGAACAAACATCTGAACCTACAGTGCAAAGATGCCGCAGTCCAGGGGTTAAATTTAGTCATGCATAAGGCACCAATTAGCAAGGTGGACCTGAACAAATGTACAGTTCTGAGGACTTCCGGTGATGTCATCGCTCCTATGGCTGCCTAATCCTACTGCTCTCAGCTTAGTCCAGCAAAAACTACCCCTTAGCAGTATCCTTTATAACAAATAAGCTACTTAAATGACAAATATGAGGGGATCTAATCTCCGAGGATCGAAAATGAAAGAATCCAGCAGACTGGCAGAGGAGGATGACTCCCGATTGCGTCTTGAGGCTTCTGACTCAGAATTATCGCAGACCTCAATAGAAATAGGGCCCTCAGTTAACGCGGATGCTCCTGGACACCTCGGGCAGAAAAAGAGAGTAAAACTGGACATTACTTATACAGAACTTATTGGTTTCCGCTCTGAAATGAAACAGCTCTATACCGAAATCAGACGGGATATAGAAACGTTAGAGCAATGAGCTGATTGCACAGAAAGACAGCTTACTGCAGCAGAAAACCGCATCGATGACTTGGAGGCGATTGTCCAGGAAATACAAGAAGCACAGGAGGCAATAATAACACGACAGGAGGACGCAGAGAATAGATCCAGACGCAAGAACCTCCATATCTATGGAATACCTAAAGACTCAGAAGGTCCTGACTTAAGGGATTTTATCATCATGCTAATGCACATGGCCTTGGACTCACCAGAGGACTTACCATTAGAGTTAGAGCAGGTACACTGGGCCTTGGGTCCCAAGCCAACTGCAGCTGGCTCCCACCCATGGGACTCTGATTCCTCAATCATACAATCAAAGATCAAGTCCTTTCTGCAGCATGGCATCGAGGGGAAACATTTTATGAGCAGACAAGAATTTATTTTGACAATGATTATACACCTCGTACAATGAGGGATCGTAGAGCATATCAACCCATATTTGCTGCTCCCCAGGCCAAGGGTATATGTTTTCCCACTCCTTACCCCTCCCACCCAGTGGTTCAGTTAACAGATAGCAAGCGAGAATATCAAACGCAGAGGAAGCTAAAGATCACTTAGCCAAGCTGGGAATTCAACCCAGAGATCCACAATCCAATGGCCAACCTCACTCTTAGAGACAACCCCCGAGATGGCAACAACCAAGGAAACAGAATAATAACCCCTCCATTAAAAACACCAGGGACCTGAAAACAAGACTGGCTACATTCAGAAAGCAAAATTCGAATGCAACCTGAGAGGACTTCATAATGAATGAAGGGCAAGTACAGAGACACATGGCAAAGAAAAACAGAGACTTTATTGTTTCTACCTATATGCACACCTATATAAAGTTACTGACTCCAATACAGTCTGTGGTCTATGTTGGCAATGCACAAAATAATAGAATGTCAAGTTTGGAGATAAATATGTTATTATATTTGAAGAGAGGGGGGATCGGAGGGGTCCTACCACCAGACACAATCACAGGGAGACTCAGTCATATTACCAGTACTACTAAATAACTAACCATGGCAGTCTCACCTGTAAAGATTTTATCCCTAAACATCAACGTTCTTAATAACCCTATTAAAAGGGCGAGAGTGTATCAGTAGCTTAAAAAACAAGCAGCTGAAATAATATTTCTTCAGGAAACTAATTTATCCTGGGAAGAACACTTCAAACTGCTGGCAGGGGGACATTATAGTTTACTCCTCCTCTTATGGGAGGGATAAACGTAGGGGAGTGGCTATGTTGCTACCAGCTACGACCCCCATTTCAGTTAGAAACTGACTATATTGACCCACGTGGCTGTTATGTAGTCCTAGTGGGGAGGCTATTTGGTCGAGTAATTACTTTAGCAAATGTATATTTTCCCCCAAAATCTACCCATACAAAGATCTGAGGATTTTTTAATAAACTATTAGAGGTGCAACAAGGAATGGCGGTGATAAGGGCAGACTTTAATATTACCCTGTCTCCCTCATTAGATACATCTCAAACAACTAGACACTGTACATCAGCATCCCAGAAATACTTAAAGCAACAACTTAACCAATTAGGTTACGTGGATGTATGGAGACATTTTTCTCAATTACGCGAGCCTACTCCCGCTATTCACCCCAGTTCCACACATCCTCCCGAACTGATTATTTTTTTTGCTTCAGTTGAACATACAGACGCCCTCTGGGACTTATCTATGGGACCAAATTTACAATCAGATCATTCTCCTCTCTTGCTTAAAATGAACATTACAAAACCCCCTAGAAGGACCACTTGGCACCTTAATCTATCATTTCTGAAGACCGAGGCATTCAGGACCCAAATAATTAACAGAATAAAACAAATCATATCAGAGAATGAATCCCCCGAAGTGTCTTCTAGTATGCTCTGGGACACCATTAAAACTGTAGTTAGGGGAGAAATTATTGCATATGCAGCATATAAAAAAAAAGGGAGGCTCAGTATAAAAAGTTGATGGAAGAACTTGATATATTGCATAAAAACACTAATTACTTGGAAATTAATACTACTCCTATATGTCAGATTAAATTTGAGCTACAAAACATTTTAGACTTGAAGGTCCAAATGGCCTTAGAATATCTTAAAAAATACCATTACGAGGGAAGACCGAGAGGGGCTCATAATTTAGTTAGAAAATGTAGGGGTTTTAGAGCCACAGCTCATATACATTTGGTTAAATCCCCCACATCTAGTCAATTAGTGACTCAGACCCAGGATATCATGTCCCTTTTCCGAGAATATTATCAACAACTATAGGTAGAACCTTCCCCTCCCACCTTAGACCAAATAAAAGCATTTCTAAAATAAGTCCATATTCCAAAGCTCTTTCCCTCCCAACAAAACTTCCTACAGATGCCTATAAGGCAAGAGGAAATAACAAGGGCCATTACTAAAATGAAAACTCTAAAATGTCCAGGCCCTGATGGATACCCTGTTGAATGGTATAAGATTTTCCCCACATTATTAACCCCTTATCTACATAAAATGTGTCTGGGTATTCAAGATGGAGAGGCACCTCCTCGCCTCGGGGTTGGGAGCAATAATATTGGTAATTCCAAAACCGGGACAAGACTCTACACTTTTATCCTCTTATAGACCAATTTCTGTGTTAAATACAGATTATAAAATCGATATGACCATTTGGTCTAGCCGATTAGAGGGAATTCTCCCATCGATTATTCATCCTGACCAGTCTGATTTTACTTGTAGCAGACAAACTTTTGGCAACATCTGTAGAGTAGCCCACCTTATGGACCATATCTCACAGGGGTCAATCCCTTCAGCCCTAGTCAGCCTTGAAGGTGACAAGGCATTCGATAGGGTATCGTGGCCATTTCTTTGTGAAACCATGATGGAGTTTGGTTTCCCCTCCAAAGTAGTTTCCTGGATATGGGGTGCCTATAATACCCCATTTGCATACCTATGTATCAATGGCCAATTATCTAATACAATTGAACTTAACAGGGGCACGAGAAAGGGTTGTCCCCTCTCTTCAATATTATTTGCCATATATTTGGAACCACTGGCTATAGCAATCAGAGAATCTTTTTTTTTTTTTAATTTGACATACTTTATTAAGTATAACCCAACACAAAATCATACAAAAATACATCCATTAATACAGTATCAGCACATACTGCATAATAGACTATGAGCATATTGATAACAGGGAGAAAAGAGCTTTCGGAGAAAATAATAGCAACACTACCTTGAAAAACAAGATCAGAAAGCTACCCCACCCCCCCCAAGCCCTGGGTGCACTTTCCTATAGCTTATTACCACAAAACTATAAGAGGACAAAAACGATAACCGTTAAAGTAAAATTTAGAAGGCTGAGAGGCTCGTGAACCCACCAAAACATCCTATCAAGACAAATAGAGGGCATATAATTTCCCCAATTTTTTATTAAATGATGAATGGCAATGGCGTACACTTGCAATTAAATATTCAAGACGGAGCGCAAATGATATTTCACGCAACCATTCCGTATAAGAAATGGTGACTTGATCCATCCAGTGTCTAAGCACTAGCTTTTTGACCGCCATTGAAATTAAAGCCATATGAAATCTTCTCTCCTTCACCAGAATTCCAGAATAATCTCCCAGAATACATATGACGGGGGAGAAGAGGCCCTGCAAACCCAGCAGAGGGTCTAGAGTAGATTCAATGTGTTTCCACAAAGGGGATATTTTTTCACACGACCACAATATATGATGGAGCGAGCCTTCCTCCTTGTTACACCTAGAGCACGTGTTGGAGGGAAGCCTCTTCATTTGAGCCAATTTGATAGGAGTATAATACATATTGTTTAAAATACAGTATTGCGTAAGCCGGTATCGGTCCTGGGTGAGGTATGTGTATAGGCCTGTCCATACTGAATGCCAGTTAATAGCTTCATCAGGGAAAAGCGCCTGCCAGATCTGAGATCCGGCAATCGAAGGAGGTTGTGGGAATGTGAGAACCAATTTATATATGGTAGAAATGCCATGGGATTTGCAAGCAAGAGTCTTAATTTGCTGGAGAAAGGCTCCAATATGGGAGGGGTTGAATCCTTTCCCAAACACCTTGGCTAGTAAGTGCTTAAGCTGAAAAATTTGAAAGGCAGCCCGTGACGTTAAGTCAAATTTGGTGAGAATCTCCTCAGTAGACAAAATAGCATGCTATAAGTAAAAATTGGCCACAGTGAACTCGGGAGGGAGAGATAACCAACACCAAGATATAGGAACTCCACCTATTTTGAGATTCAAGTTGGCATAGATTGGCTGAGAGAAATCAGAGCTCTGGACTACCTTATAGAAACTGAACATTTGAGTGAGAACTCTTAATGAAATACCAATCAGGAAAGACTGCAGAGCTTTCGGTAAATGTTTAAAGGGCGTATAAAAAAGTGAGGAAGGAGCTAAGTTATGTGCAGTAAAAGTATCCGACTCAATATGCAACCAGATTGGGACATACTCATGATGAGTAAAGAGTTCCTATAAAGAAAGCCACTTCCCACACTTATAGAGGTGACAAGCCCAGTAATAAAATAAAAAGTTAGGGAGACACAAGCCTCCCAACTCTTTAGGTAGGGAGCGTTTAAGATAAGATCTTCTAATAGCTTTATCCTGCCAGATAAAGGAGTTAACATCAGAATAGATGCGCTGAAAAAAAGACAAGGGTAACCAAACATCCAGCATGTTTAGTGGATAAAACAGTCTGGGTAGGACGTTCATTTTACGGTGTTGATTCTGCCCCATAACAAAAGAGGAAGCTTTTTCCATCTTGATAAGTCCTGCTGAATATTAAACCACAAACCCTCCAGATTAAGTTTACAGAGTAAAGATAAGTCTGAGGTAATATGAATACCCAGATACTTAATGGACCTGAGGTCCATTTCATATCAAACTCACTAAAAGCTGAGCTATATGTTAGACAATTAAGGGGGAAGATTTCAGTTTTGCTAATATTGAGTTTGTAGTTTGAGAATTTCCTGAAAGTATCAATAATATGCAATGCTTCTGTTAAAGAAGAGACCGGATCTGAAAGATGAAGCAATATGTCGTCTGCATAAACTGAAAGCACAGGGACCCTATCGCCTATTGGAATACCAGTAATTAAAGGGGAAGATTTCAGCCGCCTAAAAAGGGGTTTGAGATGTATGTTAAAGAGAAAAGGAGAAAGCGGACAACCTTGCCGCGTACCCGAAAAGAGAGGAAAGCCTCGGAGAGTACCCCATTGCAGTGTATTCTAACCTGAGGGAAGGAATATAAAGCCTGGATCCATTTAATAAAATTATTAGGGAAACCCATTGTCTGTAACGTAGCCCACAAAAAATTCCAATCCACCCTGTCAAATGCTTTTTCTGCATCAAGGGATATCAAGGCCATGGGGGAAGGGGAGGTTGTGGCCACCTGAACCAGATACGACAATTTGAAGGTGATCAGCAGGGGTTCTACCTGACACAAATCCAATTTGCTCTGGGCTGAGAAGCTGAGTCCAGACTTGTTCGATTCTACTAGCGAGTATCTTGGCTAAAATTTTAATATCACAATTTAACAGAGAGATAGGATGGTAGCTCGCAGGAGACTGGGGTGGCTTGTCTGGTTTAAGGAGACAGATAATAGAGGCTTCCAACAGGGATGGATCCTGAGTTTGCCCTGAAAGCATATATTGATACAGATGCAACAGGCAGGGAGCGAGATCTTTGGCAAAAACTTTATAGAAGTTCGAAGGGAAACCATCTGGACCAGGAACCTTGTCCAACGCGAGATTATGGATAGCTGATAGCACCTCTTGGAGGGATATAGGAGCAGATAAAAGGGATTGCTGCATGAGAGAGAGAGAGTAGGTAAGGATGAGGCAGACAGATAATCTAATAATTCAGTTTGTGACGGAGATGCGAGATGCTGACTATAGAGAGAGGAATAGAACTGTCTAAAAACAGCAGTTATGTCTCTTGTATGTGTTTTGGTAATTCTGTCAGGATCATTAATGGAGGAAATGAATCTTGATGCCTCTAATTTCCTCAGGTGCAAGGCTAGGAGATGACTCACCTTCTCACCCTGCTCTATATATTTTGCCTTAGTTCTTAGTATGAGAAATTCTGCTTTTTCCTGTACTAGATGAGAATACTGATTCCTTAAATTCAGTAATGATTTTAACAAATCGGGAGAGGAAGAATAGGGGAGAGATTGCTCGAGTGTACGGATCTGATCCAGAAGTGAGATAATGGTAGCCTCTCTCTACCGTTTACGGGTGGAGGAGAGCCTAATAAACTCGCCTCGCAGAAAGCATTTCAAGGCACACCATTCATGATCCATTCTTGTGACAGAACCCTGATTATTTGCAATAAAGAGTTGAATCAAATCAGAGATCCTAGTAATAACATAGTCTTCCTTTAAGAGCTGCGTATTTAAACGCCACACTGAGTCCCTTGGGAGGTTTTGGTTTAGAATGACAGTGACCCAGGCCGCAGCATGGTCTGATATAACAATCGGTTCTATGGCAGAGTCATTAAGACCATGTATAAGAGAATGGCTGAGTAAAATATAGTCCAGCCGGGACCAGGTGGAATGCACTGTAGAGTGAAATGAGCAGGCGCGGGTCTTGGGATTTAGCAGGTGCCCAGGGTCGCACAGTCCAGCGGAATCAAGAAATTCAGTGAAAGCCCTCTGGACATTGGAGGGGGGCTTGGGCAAGGAATTAGATCTATCTAAGTCCTGCGTGGGTGGTAGGTTCCAATCCCCCCCAAGAATTAAGGGAAGAACAGAAAAATTTTATAATTCATTCAATAAATCCGGAAAAAATTCAGAATTTCCCCCCACAGGCCCATACACACTCCCAAGGACTAAATCAGTGCAATCCAATAATCCTTGAACTAATACATGACTCCCTTGGGGATCAGCAACTGTTATTTTGGGTTGAAAGGCGATCGACTTGTGAATTAGGATGGCAGTGCCACCACCAGGGGATGAAGTACCGGAAGCAAAAACTTGCCCAATTTCCAATCTACGCAAGCCCACCACTTCCCCAGGGAGAAGATGGGTTTCTTGGATGAAGGAGATATGGGTGTGCAGTAATGATAAATATTTTAAGACCTGGATTCTTTTGTTAAGGTCACGAGCCCCTCTTACATTCCAGGTTATTAACTTTTTCAGTCCATTAGCCATTGAAGTCTATAGCTCCCCATACATAGCCAGTCTATTGCAGTGAGAAAGTGCACCAATAATCCCCCCCAACCAATGCTACATGTAAACGATAAGATTGGTGTTCCCACGAAACCCCAAAAAAACCCTGAACATAAATCCGTCCATTAAGATAATTGTAAAGTGAGGGGAAACCCCATCGTTAGCAGTGAAAAGCAGCAGAACACCAAGGTTATCTAGTACCCCCCCATAATCCCAACCCCCTTATAACTATTTACAGATAACCCTCTACCCAACTTCGAAAACGACTGAAAAGCCTCATTGCTCCTGAATGGTAGAGAGACCCTAAGTACCCTATTATAACTACCCTCTATACTGCTATCTAGGTATACAAGACTGAAATTAGCAGGCTCATGCATTGAATAAACCGTTAACACTAATTTGGGCATTAGTGTGAACCAACATAACAAACCAAAAGTGATCCCCATAGTGCCATATGATGTAAAGCAAAAGACGAGAGTAATTAGGGTACATCCATACTCCAGGACGTGTGGTGGGTTACTCCCAAGCCAATGTCCTCTCCCCCCCACCCCCACAAACCTCGAACAAAAGATACTGACATTAGTTTAAATCCAAACAGAGATGCCCCATAGAAACATGAAAACCGAGCACCCCTCATAAACAAAGCTGCATTCCTGTCAGCTTGACAAGAGAGAAGCAAAGTCAGCACTAGACACTCTAAGAGAGATAGCAAAGAGAAAGAGATAGGTGTAGAACAAACGGGACTGCAGAGAGAGCTAGCTGCAGGCATTGAGATAAAAATACGAAAGAGGAACAATGATAAAGTAGAGAAGACATGAACAAAGAAAATGGGAAGAAGGACAGGAGTCCTATAGGAAAGTATCGAGAAGAGACAGACACTTTGTGCTGAGGTTAGGTATAGCTATTGCTCTAAATATAACAAAACCAGAAATATAGTATGGTAGGGACGCAGCCAGAAGAGAGAGAATTAATAGTGAGCAGAGAGGGAGATAAAAGGTGGTATTTCCAGACTTATTTGCATATAGCAACATAGAGATATCACAAGGAGGAGTAAATGAGTCGAGCAGTTCCTTGAATATGCGGCTGTTCCCCGGGGGAACCAGATTGGTAACGGGCCAGGCACGCTGTGAAACAATCCCCACTGAAACAGCTAGTTGCAAAAAAAAGTCCATGAGAAAATGGTGCTTGATGCAGCGTGGGTTCTTCCAGGCCTACAGGCCACTGCTTGCCTCCCTCTCAGTCCGTCGCCATCCTCTCCACAGTGGGGAAAACCTCCCCACACAAAGACATTCCCTGGACCGGACACCTCAATGGTAAGCCAGCTGAAAAGACATTTAGACAGTCAGAAACAAAAATGTTCTTTGGTAACTTGAGAACAGGACCACAGCCCTAAGATTTAAATAATGAAGGCAGCTTCTTGCACAGATCAGCCTGGGCCTGGTCAACAGAGTCAAAGGAAAGCCATACTCCATCCACCAAGACCTGCAAACGAGCTGGGTATGCCATACGAAACTTAATGCTGGCAGCTATCAGCTTGCTGACTGTTGAGTGAAAGGAGGCTCTCTTCTGCTGGGTTTCAAGAGGCAGGTCCTGAGTAATCCTTAGTCGCTTGCCCTCCCAGTGTATAGCTTGTAACTCTCTGACTTTCGCCAAGATATGTTGCTTTTCCAAATAGTTAAGGAAGTGAATAATCATCGGACGAGGGAAGGCAGACTCCTCTGGCTTCGGGCGTAAAGACCTGTGCGCCCTTTCTATTAAATAAGTAGGGTTATGTGGGGAAGGGCCCATAGTCTTAGAGAGAAATTTCTGCATAAACGGAATTGCAGAGGGACCCTCAGTCCCTTCTGGAAGCCCAGATCAGGATGTTGTTCCTCCTACTGCGCCCCTCTAGGTCTTCGGTTTTAAGTTGTAATTTAGTAATTTGTTGCCTGAGTTTTGTAATCTCTGGTTCAGTCCTGTCTCTCCAGGGAGAGACTCTAAGGAGTAGGTACATGCCTCAGTATCTGCCGTTTGAGTTCTGAGGTCTGCCATCTCAGTACGGATGTTTTTAAGATCGGTAGCGATATCTTGAAGGGTCACTTTAAACGGTTGCAGCTCTTGCAAGAAGCGCTCTTCTGAGAGCGGTACAGAGGCTGACAGCGCACCCAGTTGCTTGGTAGAAGATTGCTGGAGAGGTTTTACTTTCTTTGCCTGTTTATCGGTCGAGACCGGGGGTGTTTGTCTGGGCAAGGCCGTCTTCATTTCGGCCTCCATCGCAGCATTTTAAAATAATAGAGACACCAGAAATACAGCCAGAAAACTCCGTTAGATAGACAGGAACAGTAATGTTGAGGCAATCCCCAGTAGTTTAAGCCAGAAAACACCAGATTATAATAGATTTTCAGATGGGGGAGTGGGAGCCAAGGGAAACAGCAGCTAGCAAGCCCAGACCATCATGTGATCTCGAGCAATCAGAGAATCTAAGAACATAGAGGGTTTCCCAGTAGCGTAGCAAATTCCCAGAGGGCCTGGGTGCAAGGGTATGTTATAGGGCCGCCCTAGTTTTGAATAAATATCACAGTTATAATTTGGGCCCCTCAAACCTCATGGGCCTGAGTGCAACTGCACCCCCTGCACTCTTGTAGCTACGCCCCTGGGGTATCCCTTTGGGCGGGCAGATTTATAAAGCATGCTTATATGCAGATGATATATTACTAACTCTTTTAGATCCGGAGGCCTTAGCTCCCGTGGTTTGGGACCTGCTTAGAGAATTTGGCATAATATCAGGATATGTAATTAATGACTTGAAGATGGAGGCCTTAACTTTAAATTTTAAGCCATCAGTGAAGTTGAAATGTCAGATCCCACTGCGCTAGAACTGTATAACAATCAAATACCTTGGGGTAAAAATACCCAGAAATGTATCACTTTTAGAATTAGTTAACTATGAGCCCCTGTTGAAAATACTGGAACAAGATATGAAAAGGTGGTCCTGCCTACATTTACCTTTTTTAGCCCGTATTGAGACCTTAAAATTGAACATTTTTCCAAGACTATTATATTTTTTCCAAACACTCCCAGTAATACCATCTTATTATTAGTTTAACTCCTGGGAAAAAATGTTTTCTAGATTTGTACGTGAGGGTCATAGGCCTCGTATGTGCTGGTCTGTTCTACAGCTTCCCCAAGACAGAGGAGGACTAAATCCCCCTAACCTTTACCAATATTTTCAGGCATTAGTACTTAGAACCATACTATTATGGACTAACCCCAACTACTCAGCCCCTTGCAAAACTATAGAGTTGTCATATATTATCTGTTCAACATAGGTTCCATTTTGTTTCAGCCCCTCTCTGCTCCCTTGTTTGATTCACACTTTAGTCTCTACACAGCTAATATGCTTTGATTGTGGGAGAGAATCAGTCAAAACCCCGGTTTTATACAATATTTTACTTTTTATGTCTGCTTTCAGCCGATGAGGAATTTCTTCCCGACCGACTGGATCATACCTTTTTAAAATGACATAGGTGTGAGCTGTTTTAATATATATACTGTATATATATATATACACACACTTGTTACCCGGGGTTACTAGAATCCCAGTAAGACCTAGTGGTAGGCAGGGAAGGCAGCTTGTGAAACTCCACTTAAATGGGTTTCACACTGTCTCACTCTGTTCTCAGTCTCAGCTGAGACTGAGAGATGACATCACCAATAGAACTTTCGCAGCTGCATAAGCCACATTGGAATCTGCAGCAGAGGGAGTTAGCTTGAACGTTGGGAGTTTTCAAAGGATAGTGTCCAGTTTGTCTTCAGTAAGTGAAGTGAGAGTCTGCAGTTTGGGGAGAAGGAGTGAAGTTGTGCTCCAGTGGTGGAGACCGTTGTTTTCGGGTCTCAGTGCCCCCTCCCTCCAGGGGGTGGAATGTAAAGATTCCCAGCAGATTCCTTGGGCAATCCCCTTAATTCTGCTAAGTGGAAGAAAAGCTGGCTGTTTAGTCCAACATTTATTTTTGGAAGATGGAAGATTTGTGAGTCGCCTGTGGGGCACCTGCAACTAAAGGGTGAGTGTCTGCTCTGGCTAAAAGGGCATATGTTTTCTTCACCCTGGGACTTGTGTGAAAATCTAGGGATTTAACTACATATTGGGAAGCCTAGAGAAATGGGCCAAGCAAGTAAAGTAGTGTGAAATCCTAGAGTGTTGTGTGATGCAAATAATATGTAGAGAAGATGTGACAGACATCTACCCTTTAATCTACATTTGGAAATTCAGCAAAGGAATGGTTCAGTTTTCCCAGGGAAATGGCCGGGTATGGGCTGTGGGAGCTGGAGGTTGGTGGCCCCCCATCTTTAGTGACCAGGTCCACCTCTACGGATTTCTTCTGTGGTTTCTACTTTGCCTCATGCACTTGGCCAGTGATGGGGGAAGCACCCAGACGTGGGATTGTAAGGAAAATTCTCTCTAGGAGTCGCAGACTCTAGTGTGGTGTGGGGAGCCACGACAAGGAAAAATTCTCTCTAGGAGTCGCAGACTCTAGGTGGTGTGGGGAGCCACGACAGGATAATGGGTTCATTCTTCCAATGGACCGCGAATGGGATAATTGGTTCATTCTTCCAATGGACCGTGGAGCAAGTGGCCGGTGGGGGGAGCCGGGCCAGTGGGGAAAACCCAAGTGTGTACAAGTTGGGCTGTGTACCCAAAGCTGCATGCAAGTCTGGGCTGTGTGCTTGGTGGGTTCAGAGCCTGAGGGCTGGAAAATGGTGATAAAGTGTTTTGTAGTCTCTAATCTGCATTACCAGGAAATGTAGCCCCATGGGGGTCCGTCTATACTTTGTTTTGTTCAGCTAGTATGTGAATAAAAGCCACACTGAAGAATCCCATTTCTGGTCCTGGACATTACAGTTATTGCTTCCTGTGTTTGGATTTACTTGGGTGCCCCTGTGCAGAGTAGCCAAACCTAGGTTTCCCTGTGCCAAGTAACCTCATCCTCCCCAAACCCAGTCCCCACCAGGTACTGCTGTCAGCTTCAACAGCATGCCACCTGTCGCTTTTGGCAAAAGGCAGGGGAGGGGTTACAAAATGGAGGCACCGCTGGGATTTTGTTCTGGGAAGGAAGGTGCTTGGGCAAGGGGCTAGCTTTGGCTATCTTGCAGTGGGTAGCCCAAAAAGCTGAAGCAATTTCCCTAGTGTGTTGCTGTGTGCTGTGAATCTTGTGCTGCTGTTTAAAAATGCCAACTGTTTACCAAGGAGCATTAAAGCCAAAGAGTGTGGCCTTGTCCTGCATCAAACTGTTTACAGCATTTTTGCCTGTTTTAAAAATGAACTGTGGTAAAGAAAAGTGTGGAAGGCTAGGGGTAGCAACAGGAAAATTGTGCCCTGGACGTTTGAAATGCCTTTAAAATAAACTGTGGTAAAGAAAAGTGTGGAAGACTAGGGGTAGCAACAGAAAAATTGTGCCCTGGACGTTTGAAATGCTTTTAAAATGAACTGTTGTGAAGAAAAGTGTGGAAGACTAGGGGTAGCAACAGGAAAATTGTGCTCTGGACTTTGGAAATGCTTTCTGAATGAACTGAGAGACTTGCAGGTGTAAATGGCTATGTTAAATGGCTGAAACAGGCTCCCGCCGTGGAGTCAGTCGAAAAAAAAAAAAATTGCATCCTGCAGTTTAAATTTGCCTGCTCGACGATTGCCGTGAGGAGAAGAGCTCTCGCGAGGAAGAAGAGGCTCATTTGCATGGCGTCGTGTGGTTGGTCAGGCTGCAATCTGTCCTGCCCTTCAGCCAGCTCTACAGAGACTGCCCCAGCATTCGAGAGGGAGTGAGAGTGGAGTGCGTGTACTGGCAGTGGAGGAGCATCGCGGAGTGTTAAACTCATTGTAAACAGTTTAAAAATAGACTGTTTTGTTTAAAATCGGGCTCAACCCGCTAATCGATCGTCAAAATTGCAAGTTTGGTGGTTGAGAAGACAATCACTAGGACTGCCCGCCCGTTTGTGTACCAAGGCCTTCAAGAACTGGCTGCAGGCCGTTTTTCCCTATCGCAGCAAACTGCTACTGATAACAGTAAGCAAACCACCTGTAAAACTGCTCAAACAGTGATTTTCAGCCCTATGCCATATAAATGTGTGTGCAGCAGTGTAGTCGCTTTGCAATGTAACGACTGTGTAAAGTCCTGCCAGCAAATGCAAGTCTGTTAAGCCATTGACTGTGTGCATAATAATGAATTTAGCCTCAGTTTAAAGTTTGCAGCCAGAGAGAGACTGTGGGTTGTAGAAAAGTGCAGCACTAGAAATACAGGCAATCCTGTGCTAAAAAACTGAAGCTCTAAGGGACTGTAATAAAAGAAATGATACCAGCATGTAAAAAGTCCATGGAAAATCCTGTAAATGTGTTTAAAGCCAGAACAGAGCAAGTTGTGCAATTTGAGTAAAAGTTATCAGTAGTTTGTGTAAATCGGCTGTGCTGTGGCTTGACCCAGATTCTAAATGTTGATGCACTGGAGTGCTGCCGCCGCCATTACAGGGTGGGGTAGTAAAGTAAACACAGCAGCAGAGGAGCCATTTTACAGTTAAAGAGTGTGTTCAACAAAGTGGGACTTTCAGTTACAGTGAACTTTTGTTTGTTTTTCTGCAGTTATGGCCTCAGGACCAGCTCGTTACCCGGATCATGCCCGGGTTGCAGTAACAGCAGCAGTAAATAGACTGAGAGATATTGAAAAGTGGTGCTATGGAGGGCAACTGCCTCCTCAGGTGGCGATTCCTAATTATCCAGCGCGCGTATGTCAAATATGTTTGGGAGCTGGAAGGGATGTCTTCATGATTCCTCACTGTGCTGGATGCCTAGAAAAATATGGCTTGTTTAAAATTGCCGCCAATTCGTTTGGCTCCCACATGGACAAAAATTCAGGAATCTGCAGTTGGCAGCACACAGCACCAGGCGGAGCCTGTGGAGGAAGGCCCCTCGGGAGTGTGGCACAAAGCTAGAGGGTGCAGAGTTAGAGACAGAACCAGAAGTTGAAGTTTCGGATGCTGGATCCCAGAAGGAAAGTTCGGATAAAGCATCAATCGACCCTTGGGGGAGGGCCTAGCCCGAGTCTCTTAGATGAAGATGAGATGCGGGAGGCCTTTGAGTGGGAGGTGTCGACCTCTGCACCTAGTGATGAGTGGATAGTCACAGGAGTGAGGACGACTGCTCACTCCTGGGCTCAGATCCTCAGTGAAGAGGAAGATGAGGGGGAACCTATGTGGCCTTGTGAAAAAGGAACGGGTACACAGCCTCAAGATCTTGCCTCGGAATAATGTATGGAAGAAAGTGGTGATGCCACTGCCCTGGCTTTACAGGAGGAAGAAGTCAGGGATCCATTTCTAATTTCCTTAAGGATGCGTAGCTGGCAGAACCAGGACTGGCCACCCCCAAGCCAGGCCAGCGGTCTCAGATTGACCAAAGCAAGTAAAGAGGAGAGACTGGTTCATAGAAAGGCAAATGAGATCTATGGTATAACCTTTCCTACCTTTCCTCGAAAAGTCTGGGAAGAGATTGAGAACTGCAGGAAATCCTGGATCTGGGATGAAGCAATGAAAAGTGTGCATCCTGGGGCCAACAAGCATGTAAAGAACAGACTATTCCACGAAAAGTATACCCAGTGGAAGAGAGGCAGAACACTGTTTATAGACAGAGTGAGAATAGTGAACGGAGAGGGACGTGAAATCTCCCACTGTGTGAATTATGTGCGCCCAGATGGGGTGATAATTCAAGCCCCTGATCCCTGGTACTATTGGCCTCAGTGCAAGGACCTCTCAGCAAATGTGCCCGTGCCTACAAAATGGAGAGCCGAGCAGTGGTAGTCAATACTGCCACACCAAACTGTGAAGTGCCTTATTGATCCACCAATATGAATATCCAGGACTCAGGTGCCCCACATTCATCAGTTCTACAGTGTACTGGCCTTTCCAGCATCCATTGACTGGCACACCGGATGACTTCAGATCCAGAGAGGACACCAGCCCAGCTGTATCCTGTTCATCTCCTCGTAATCGGATGACGTCAGACCAGCTGTTTTCTTTTTGTTCCTGTTCTAAGGTTCCGTCTCCAGAGATGACATCAGCCCAGCTGTTCCCAGATGTGCCCTCATGTGGTTCCTGGAAGATGTCCGCCCAGCTGTATCGGAAGAAATGCTGCCAGGGGGAGTCTTCGTCAGAGGTGCAGGTTGGTGCCGAATCTCGTACTACAAGTGGCTGGTAAGTCTGAACTTTTCTATCTTTATGACATTGCAGTACACACCCTACACTAACAGACTTCAAAATGTGTGAACTGTCCACAAAGACTCTCCTCTTTGGGACTTTGGCCTGTTAGAACTGTGCTTCACCGGGCTCCGGCCCAGGACAGACTCTTTATTGGGCTAGCCTTCGGGCATTGTGGTCATTAGTTGGGACTTTTGGGGCACTCCATCCCCCCAAATGTGTACTGTAAATAATGTCATTGTTTTCTAATGTAAATACTGTTTTTCTACCTTTTTTCTAAAAAAATCTTTTTGGGATTCTGCAGTGTTTTGATGGTAGGGATCTAGGTAGACTGTGTATGCAGATTAGGAGTGTGTTTTGTCTTTCTTTTTCTTATAGGTGTTCCTGGGAAGACAGAAGAGAAGACAAGAAGAGGAGGAGGAGGGGCTCATCGGAGTTCCTCATCAGTGCTTTAGTGTGTTTAGAAATTTACAGTACTGTGGTGTTATGGTTGTTATTGCTGTATTAACCCTTTCCTTCCACAGGTGTGGTTGTGGGGGTAGGGAGGAGGCAGTAATGTGGTATTTTAATGGTTTGTGGTTGCAGGTTGCCCAAGGTTGGGGAGGTCCCCGGGTTGTTTTTGTTTTGGGGGTATTAGGTTAAAGGCAGATAGGTTTTCCCTAGAGGGTTAGGGGGGATAGACAGGCTGTGGCCCTGACCTGCAGTATGGACCGCAGTGCTGATCTATCAGGGCTATGCTCTGGATGGTTCTACCAGAGCCACTAGGTGTACATAGTAAGTGGATAGTGTAGAGGCTGATATGTCAGCTACAGGCCTCTAGGCCCTTAGTGTTGCCTGCCTGTGCTTGCACATGGTAGGAGGGGGGCCTGATCACCCCCCTCCGCAGGTAGTACATAGGGTGGGATGGACTAAGGCCGGGTAAATAATGACTGCGGACAGTCATTTTCCTGGTCAAGGGCGAGTGTAACCCCCTTGTTACCCGGGGTTACTAGAATCCCAGTAAGACCTAGTGGTAGGCAGGGAAGGCAGTTTGTGAAACTCCAGTTAAATGGGTTTCACACTGTCTCACTCTGTTCTCAGTCTCAGCTGAGACTGAGGGATGACATCACCAATAGAACTTTCACAGCTGCATAAGCCACATTGGAATCTGCTGCAGAGGGAATTAGCTAGAACGTTGGGAGTTTTCAAAGGATAGTGTCCAGTTTGACTTCAGTAAGTGAAGTGAGAGTCTGCAGTTTGGGGGAGAAGGAGTTAAGTTGTGCTCAAGTGGTGGAGACGACTGTTTTCGGGTCTCAGTGCCCCCTCCCTCCGGGGGATGTAAAGATTCCCAGCAGATTCCTGGGGCAATCCCCTTAATTCTGCTAAGTGGAAGAAAAGCTGGCTGTTTAGTCCAACATTTATTTTTGGAAGATGGAAGATTTGTGAGTCGCCTGTGGGGCACCTGCAACTAAAGGGTGAGTGTCTGCTCTGGCTAAAAGGGCAAATTGTTTTCTTCACCCTGGTACTTGTGTGAAAATCTAGGGATTGAGCTACATATTGGGAAGCCTAGAGAAATGGGCCAAGCAAGTAAAGTAGTGTCAAATCCTAGAGTGTTGTGTGATGCAAATAATATGTAGAGGAGATGCGACAGACATCTACTCTTTAGTCTACATTTAGAAGTTCAGCAAAGGAATGGTTCAGTTTTCCCAGGGAAATGGCCGGGTATGGACTGTAGGAACTGGAGGTGGGTGGCCCCCCATCTTTAGTGACCAGGTCCACCTCTACAGATTACTTCTGTGGTTTCTACTTTGCCTCATGCACTTGGCCAGTGATGGGGGAAGTACCCAGACGTGGGATTGTAAGGAAAATTCTCTCTAGGAGTCGTAGAATCTAGTGTGGTGTGGGGAGCCATGACAAGGAAAATTCTCTCTAGGAGTCACAGACTCTAGGTGGTGTGGGGAGCCATGACAAGAAAAAATTCTCTCTAGGAGTCACAGACTCTAGGTGGTGTGGGGAGCCACGACAGGATAATTGGTTCATTCTTCCAATGGACCGCGGATCAAGTGGCTGGCAGGGGAGCCGGGCCAGTGGGGAAAACCCAAGTCTGTACAAGTCAGGCTGTGTACCCAAAGCTGTGTGCAAGTCCAGGCTGTGTGCTTGGTGGGTTCAGAGCCTGAGGGCTGGAAATGGTGATAAAGTGTTCTGTAGTCTCTAATCTGAATTACCAGAAAATGTAGCCCCATGGGGGTCCGTCTATACTTTGTTTTGTTCAGCTAGTATGTGAATAAAAGCCACACTAAAGAATCCCATTCCTGGTCCTGGACATTACAGTTATTGCTTCCTGTGTTTCGGATTTACTTGGGTGCCCCTGTGCAGAGTAGCCAAACCTAGGTCCCCCTGTGCCGAGTTACCTCATCCTCCCCGAACCCAGTCCCTACCAGGTACTGCTGTCAGCTTCAACAGCATGCCACCTGTCAGTTTGGCAAAAAGGCTGGGGTGAGGGGTTTTATACATATATATATATCAGTTTTTAAATGCACAGGGGATATTATCATTTTCCCAGATACAAGCTAGGCACCTACTACAACATGGAGATCATTTCTGCTATTTACAAGTTAGAGCTTATCTTTTAGACAAATCCCCAGAGCTAGGCTGAATTCCACAGCCTACACCCATCCTTCTGGAGCTAATATTTACTTCTCTGAATGGACATTGGCCCCAAATTTTGGTGGGTCAAGCCTATAGGGCATTGGAGGAAATTATAGGGGGCACTTCGGAGTTAATTTTAAAGGCCTGGAATGAAGAGCTAGGTCTAGATGTTCCTTACTCGGAGTGGACAAAATACTCCCTCCCCCATTGAAGGTGTCCCAGGAAGGATACGGGAAATAATTCACCTGGAAGTGTCAGGCCAGATTTTTTAATGTCCCCTCCAAATTGATAAAGTCTTTACCAGAGCAGTACATTTTTTACTGGAGAGGATATGTGGAACCTAAGACCACACATACACATATATATTTTGGTCCTGCCCTGAATTAACCTCATTTTGGACACAGGTTTCTGATGCTATCCAAATCCTAACAAATAAAGCAGTGGTGCTAACACCATAATTAGTTTTATTATCTATATCCCAAGTAGGAATTCAAATATCCCCAAAAGACATGACACACACTTACCTTTTAACAGCCAAAAAGGCTATCATTTGCCTTTGGTGACGGCCTATACTTCCAACACTTGAGTCATAGCAATCTATTCTGAATGAAATGTATCATTTAGAACATTTGATTTCAGAAGGCAGGGGAAGAACCACTCAATTTGACCTCCGTTGGTGACCATGGATTTTCTAGATCATGGAAAAGGACCCTTCCTTTGTACCATAATTTTTAAGGAATCAATTTGGTATATTCTATTTTTATTTGTTTTTCACGGGTTCCCCCATGAGAGTTGTGCCCTGGGATAGATGAGTTAAACAAACAGATATTTCATTGAAACAAAAAGTGGTGGTCCCCCCCGATATCCCCTCATATTAAATGTATGTACCAATAGACTGTAAACTTGAAAAATGTTTATTATTTAAATTTTGTGTATTTGTCTCCCTGATATATTTTTATTGCATTTTTAAAGTTTTTAAGACAATATTTGGTTATAAATTACCTGCTACAGCCAGCGCTGTGGTGCTGAGGGTTGAGGTGCTGGACGTCACACCTCACGCCATGCTGGTGACCTGGGTTTGGATGTGAGCCCAGGCCACCAGGGGCTGGCAGGGGAGGGATAGGATTGAGCATCACAGGACTGCTCTCCTATCCCCGGGGAGAGATCCAAGGAACCACCGCTCTGTAGAGGCCCCTGGTGTTGACCGGGAGCACTACCAGAGGGGTGGCAGCAAGGGCGCAGAGTGTGGCAGACATCAGCATGTAGTGCCCAGATGTCATTGCATGCTGCACCCCACAAAAGGGGTGAAAATCAGGAAGAAAATGGCGGAGCGACGATCTGGCGGCTGATGGCCACGCCCGGCACCCCCGGTTCCTGAAAGGATCCTGCCAAAGAGCACGTGAGTGACAATGGCTGGCTCTGTGGGGGTGCCAGACCAGGCCCAGGGGGGTGCAGGTGCTGGCAGCCAGAGATCACGGAGATCCGCTCTGCGAGGAGGACAAATAGAGTTGTGTTAAAAAAAATAAAGAAATAACCTGCTACAAGTTGTAGATGTAAATATGGGATATCCTGAGAATAAAAAAAGGATATAAAAAAATTTACAGTTCTGAAATCCTAAGCTGTGCTACACACTTGAGCCTTCTATACAAATTCGGGTTTGAATTGCAGTTGTTTTTCTGCCATAGAGGTCAAGAAAACACAGTGAACATTCTGGTGACAGACTTTGAAGTGCGACTCGATTCATCAGGAGCTGAGTATGTAACAAAGGTTATGGCTGAACAAAGCAAGAATCACCAAGGTGGACATAAGTTGTAAGGCCAGACACTGCATCATTTAGTGAGCGGATGCGATAGACCGGGTAGTCTTCTTCTGTTGGCTCTTTTTGTATGTTCGTATGTTACTAAATGATTGTCCTAACATATTAGATGTCAAAATGTATGTACAACTAGGGAATCCCAAATGCCCCATATCAAGTTTCAAACTGTACCTAACAAAGCTCCAGCCAGAGCAACTAAAGTTATTTCAGAAATCACGGAATGCTGGCAGTCAGAGCGAAATATGGTATGGGAAAAACCCAGATGGAGTAAAAACAATTGGTACTTTGATGAAAAACATCTCAGTTGCTGCCGGTTTATCACATCAATACACCAATCATTGCATCAGAGCTGTGTGCTGTCAACTACTGTATTAAGTGATGCCCAAGTGGAAGACAAGCACTTCATATCGATATTAGGTCATAAGATTGAGACAAGCTTGAAGCACTATGCAAGCAACGCAGATGATGATCAGAAAAGGGGGATCTGTACGATTCACTGACTGTGAACTCACTGACAATCGTTTTCCTGTCTTACCGCAATGCTCATTTTACCGATGACTAAATTACTGCCTCTCATTATACTGACAAGGCTGGCATTCAACTAACAGTTAGTGCTATCCCAAGTTTGACATTCACTTACTTTACATGTTCACTTCAGACAACTAATGAGTGCGTGCGGCTGTACTAGGCAAAACACTGAAAACCTCTTATAGAAGCTGCCCTCTTTCAGAAGTCATGGCTCTTTCGAACTGTCAATGGGCATTGCTCACAGCGCTATCATTCACTCTGAGGTTGAGCAGGTGATTAACCAGCTTCCCCTGTGCAACACAATCTGCTCCACTAAGCTTTCCCCTGTTTTGAATGAAGTGTTTAACTGTAGTATCTTTTTTTCTGCTGGTCTTTCTGAAGTCTGTCTAGCTGGAGCATGTATTACCATGCTTCTCAAACCGGGTAAAATTGAACTTTTGCCTGAAAATTACCAGATTATTTCCCCTGATCAACTCAGACTTTAAAATCCTAACAAATTAATCTCTTACACCATCCCTCCATATACAAGTCAAGATAACCAGTTATCTCTTAAACCATCACAAACAGTTCAGCACAGAAAGACAACTCACAGAAAGCACTCTCAATAATTCTTACTCCACAAAATGCAGTCACTGTTGCCCAACTGCTTGACCCCTTAGGACTGTTTGGGATGGGGGAATGAAAGCGCCAAGCGGGAAAACAACTTCTGGTCATTTTAAAATGTATCAGCTGCATATACTTGCTCAATTCTGGTCTTTTCCATTTCTTCTATGCCTAGAACACACTACTATGAAAGCTGAGCTGGGCACAAGAATCTCAAAGTCTCACTAGCAAGGAAAAGTAGATGCTGAAAAAGGGGAGAGCAAAATGTTCACAACGTGATTAATGCAATAGGATGTATGAAAATTAAATTGTAAACATACCATTTGTTCATTCAGTAAGCCCTCTACATGTAAATAATAGCCAGTCTAGCAGTAAAGAAATGAAAGGCTCACCTAGCGAGCATTTGTCGGCATACAGTCATGTGGTATTTTGAGTGTCGAATACATGGCTGACTGCAATGGTCAACTGGAAGATGGTCAATCGGAAATGGGTAAATGAGTGTTGGTAAGGTCAGAGTCAGTGAAACGTACTAGACCCCAGAAGAGGCACTTTAATGCTCTACTATTTGATGCCCTACAAGAACCAGCAGCAACAACCTCTGTATTGATGATTTTATTGTTAATACTATGTTTGTTATTTTAAATGTTGTTCATTTGTACAGCGCTTTGGTTTTTGAAAAGCGCTTAAAAAATAAAATGTTACTTACTTACTTACTTATGTTGGCAGTAGCATCCATGTGAAAGCAAACTGTGAATGCATCAATGGACAATCAAAACAAAAACGTTTGGTCAAATGTTTGCAATGGGGGCAAATTTTAATAGTTGTGTTTTTAACTATGTGTCCAAATCATGACTGTATGGTAAATTACACAAACAGCACCACAGTTAAAATAGCTGGTTTGTTGGTTACTATGTACACTAGTCATAGTTAAGAATAAAAAGAAAAGAATGAATTAGTGCACAATAAAAAAAAAATAATAAAAAAAATAGTTTCACAGTTCCACGTAATGCAAAGTTTCCCCACATTGTTGTATTTGTCTTTTGTTGATGAATTCTTGAATACAGCATTCACTGTTTTGCAACAGCTTTAGTGCATCATACAAAAACTATTGTACTTGTACATGTTGACAATTACAACACTTTTATAAATAAACTAGTTAAGCATTGTTTTGTTTTCTGTACTCCTGTTTCCTTTGTAATGTAATATTGTGTATTGTGTAGTAGAGTGAAGAGGAAGTCGTTGAGTACCCCACTAACCAAGGTGCATAACTATATAGATTAAAATGTCCAAAAAAGCCACTTATTGCAGAGTAAGAGTGGTTTCATGAGCTTTCCGCTCGAGAGAGAACAGTGAAGCAAAATGAAGTTGACAGTTATGGCTCGAGCAGAACGCAAGAGAAACCACTCTTATCCCGCAACGAGTGATAACAGGGACATATTAATATATTATAGCTTGAGAGTGATCAATGTTACATATTTTTTTAAATTGTCCTGGAATATGCCTGTTTCCCAGGGCATCTGCAAGTGAGGCACTCTTCACAAAATAAAAGTGTGTCACACACTGGAGAAAGGAGCACTCTGATTGGTTGGGAGCGGTTCCTCAATCTACAATAAAATCACGCAGTGCCCTGGGTGGTGGGAATGACCAGCAGAAATCACAGAGTACACTAAATACAGTAATGGCTTAAACATCATGTGGTACACTGGGTAGTAGGGTGGTCACAGAATAACAGATAAAAGTCACCCAAAAAGCAGATAGTGTATCACAAAAGTTGCACTAGGTGCTTCTAATACTGACTGTGCACACCTAAAACCTATGGTAGTTTCACTCCATAACAGTACACTGGTATACATGTGTTTCCATCTCAAACGGACAACCAGAATTACCACTAAATACATTGGCGCCCCCCAGGGACAGATGTGTAATCCTGCAGAACTCAGCCAGAAACACATCAAGTAAGTCAGTGTAACTTGTACTGGAAAATAAACAGTGACAGACTGTGATACCACACCTGATTCTACAATGTACAGTGCAATTCATTGGAACATGTTCTGAAGAAAAGTCTGACACACTGTGACCCCATTCTGGTCAATCATAACATGAGAGGGCAAGGACATAAGGCGCAAACAGTAAAATAAACTATGATCTTGCAAATTAGCACGTCCAGCAAACTTGGGTTTGATTCCCACAATCTCCAGCTGCATGCTGTGTGAACCCGAGCAATTTCTTCCTGCTGCTAAAGGGGAGAAGAACCACAGCCTTTTCTAGCCACAAACTTGTAAAATATAAATAATAAGCAATAAAAAAGGGATTCTTACACAGTTCAATACAACAGCAAAATCAGCTCCACAGTCATGACGGTGCGATTCCAAAAAGTGACATTTCAATCCTGCTCAGAACTGCACAACCTCAGGCAGAGAATACCAAAAAGGTATAAATTTATTATATAAAATATAAAGACACCAACATGCCAAAAAGCTCCTAATCCAAGCTCATAACTTGACTGGTTTTGTACTAATGGTACGTCATCAGGCGGGTGTATTTCTAGAGTCATTACAAGCCTTAAATAATGGTTCTCTTAAAGATACAATGTACATTTACCTATATACCAGTGTAAACAATACTAAAGTGCAGCAATTTGCATTCATAATTCATTAGCAACAGTTATAAAGTGCCAAACATACATAAACATTTGAAACCTATCATTTAAAATCTGGTAAAACACCATGTGCTACCACAACATCTATAGTTTTAACTTTAAATGGCAGCTAACAATTCCACTAATACAGCAGTATTCCTTAATTCTTTATATGTATAAATACCAGCTCCAAAAGCTTCCCTTTCTGTGGACTGCCTTTATAGGAGGAGGACACAAATGGAACATAAGAAGCTTCAATTATTTGTTGCTGTTTTTCTGAAAAAAAAGACACATAATCAAAACAAATTTCTAGTTAAAAAAAAAATTCTAGTTTTAAAAAGAGAAAACAAACATTAAGGAACAAAAACATCTCAGCGTGCAATATATGAATATAGATTAAGGACCAAAAATAGTCCTATAAATCACAATCACCAGGGATTTAGCACTTATTTTTCTTCTTGTTTTGAATACATGGTAATAAATCAATACAGTCATTCAATCCAGGTGGTCGTAGGGCCCACCAGGGTGTAAATCCAATAGGTTTCCCTAACTCGCAACTTACTGTCTATATATCCCCCTCTTGGGCCCAACTGTACAACTTCCAACCCACAGAACTTAAATATGTGATCTACATCCTTATTTTTTGTAGCTCAACAGTGGATTGTAAGTGCACTTCTTGCATCATTATTACTTACTGACTGCAGATGTTCCCCCATTCTTAGCTTCAATGCTCTTGTAGTTTTCTCCACATAAAACGCTCCACATTGGCATGTAGCCAAATACACCACATTTTCCGTGATGCAGTTAATGAAGTCCTTAATGGGGAAGCTTTTCTCATAATTACGACTCGTAAATGTGTTGCACTTCAATACTGAGACACAGAATTTACATGCCCCGCATTTATGTATCCCGTCTGGCAATGGCCTTCTCTGTGGAGTACTAATAGTGCTTTTCTGATAGCTATGGACAGTCGGTCCCTGATGTTAGGTCCCCTTTTGTACACCATCCTTGTTTTTGCTGAGTTACAACCTGTAGAGCTGGTTCACCCTCCTTTGTACATCACTGGAGTGTCTGGTATATGTAGTAATGAAATTCAACCGACTGGGGTCACTCTTCCTATTCCTGGGGTTAAACAAACTTTCCCTATCCAAGAAGCCAACCTCTCTATGGGTTCGGTCTACTGTAGTTCCTGAGTATCCTCTGTTGATCAATCTGTTGCACACGTCTACACTATTCTGTGCATATTCATTCTCCTCGATACAGTCTCTGCGTACTCTTAATAGTTGGGCTTTAGGGATATTAGAAATTACACAGCGTACACTACGTTGTTCAGTGCTGCATCTGTCCTACGAGCCTTCTTCTCCAGAGCTGTCAGTTCCATATCTGCCCAAATACCCCGTCTTACAGAAATACAGTCCCCACAACTCATAGCAGGCTAGTCTGTGTAATACTGTTCCACCCGCTATAGGAGTTGGTCACTATATCGCAAGTCCAATAATTAGTGGTCTCTCCATGGCCAAACCTTGTCCCGCACAGCTCTGTGATCTCAGACTCCAGGTCTCCCTTGCCGCTGCATTACTTGTGACATTACAGTCTCCTGTCATCAAAACTATTTGTACTGTAATAAATAAATCAATGAAGTACACAATGGCACCGAACCTTGTCTCGCACAGCTCTGTGATCTCAGGATGAAGTTGCTGCTGCATTACTTACAACATTACAGTCTCCTGCCATCAGAATTATTATGTTGTAGTAAATAAATAAATGAAGTACACTAGTCAACGGAGCTAAACCTTGTCCCGCACAGCTCTGCAATCTCAGACTCCAGGACATTACAGTCTCCTGCCATCAACTACACACCTCGGTCATGAGGACAGGAGAGGACTGAGGGAAGGGAAGAAAGGCAGTAGTGTACAGTACAGTACTCTCGACAGGAGAGAGGAGGCTGATACAGAAACAGCTGCCTGAGGTGAGACAGCGGGCCGGGACTGAGTAAAGCATGAACTGATACAATTAACACCTTGAGGCAGATTACATTTTCCACTGTCCACTGCCATAACTAGCAGCTAACTGGGCTAATCTAGAAGGTGGGCATAGAACACTATAACCAACATTTTTTTACATTATAGCCTATGGCAGTGGATAGTGGAAAGTGTAATCTGCCTGCAAAAAATGACTGCCCATTTAAACTGTGGGCACCATAAGTGGTGGGGACTGTATAGTAAAACTACATAGCCTGTGTAACAGTCCAATTTCACATGCCACCGGAAGCATAGCAGTGTTTGTGTGTTGCATGTTTGGGAGGGGAAATATTTTAGTTCAATGGGCTTGTGCAACTGGATGAGATGTATGCTTGTGTGCCTTCAATACATTGTGGCTGTTCGCCTCTCTATCTGTGGGATATACCACCCTGTAGGGGTACAATGCAAGGAACCCTAGAGGAGGGTTCCCTCCCCTATAGATGCCATGAGAATAATTCCCTTGGCTAAAGGCAGCTTAGGAAGAAACCCGCAGGAAAGAGATATGAGCTGCTGGAGGAGGAGGAGGAGGGGTGGATGGTGGGGAAATGAAGAACGCGAATGAGGACTGGCCTGGAGAAGGGCCTTTTAAGCCCTGGTTGGGAGGAGTGGTTCGTTGCTCTACCCATTGAACTCTGGCCAGCCCTCAGCCATCAATTTCAATGGGCTTGCGCAACTGGATGAGATGTATGCTTGTGTGACTTCAATACAGTGTGGCTATTTGCCTCTCTATCCGTGGGATATACCACCCTGTAGAGGTATGATGCAGGGAACCCTAGAGGAGGGTTCCCCCTATAGGTGCTGAGGGAATAATTCTCTTGGCTAAAGGTAGCTTAGGAAGAAGCCCAAAAAGAATACCCAAAAGGGTGTTGAGCATCGAAGAGGCGAGAAATCAGAACATATCGAGACTGGAACTTAAGGTGATAGACGTCGATGGGAAGGACAGGAGAAGAATGAGATATGACGAGGGTGATAAATGAAATGAAAGCAGAGAAGACACAGAAGGGCGAACTTCCTAAGGAAAGAGGGAACAGCCGGGGCCACCATCCAACTCCATCCAACAGCGGAACTAAGCTACGGAACCTAAGGAAACTCCAACCCTATCTAATATTATGACCATTGGCATGGAGGAGAGGAAAACAACCCTTTGAGGAGGAAACCTCTGGGGATCCAAGGCCTAGGTCGCCTTTCCTCCAGGCTGAAGGATGTTTTGATTAGTGACGGCTCAGCTATTGCAATTTAGAGTCAAGATCGAGGGAGGAGGAAAATATTCCAATTTAGAGGAAGCTCTTGCTCTGTCCTTCTAAAAGGACAGCTGTTGAGGATTAAGACTGACATCTCTGCAACTAGATGCTCAAAAGCAAGAGAGGAGAGAGATGACTGCTGAGGCACTCAGTTGGCCTATGCAAGCCTACGAAACAGACCAGGTGAACTAGAGGCGGTCTTGATGGAGAATAGTGCACAGGGTGCCTCTGAACCTGCTCGGGCAGCCAAAGGGGCTCAGATGATGAGAGCCCCACCCATCACAGCTGGAAGTCATAAATTCTACATCCAGAGGTGTTGCTGAGATGAGGGATGACTGAAGATCCACCCGGAGTGAAGACATTCTTGCTATGGGCCAGGGAGAAGGACCCCACTCCGAGCTTAGCATGTTCTAGATGCAGACTTTGTGAGCGCAGAGTGAGATCATCAGCTACAGGCTAGCCCCAAACAAAGAAGCAATGGACACAGAAGGAATGTCTCCGAATGGAGAGCAGTTCGATGAGGTAGCAAGAGACCCAATGAGAGGTATGCTCGATTAATTAATGTGAATGAGTAGATCCAGAGGTCATACTGAGTGAAGGAGAACCAGACTCATGTAATGAGGAAGCTACCCATGACTGGTAACTATGGGAGTGCATGCCAATCTGGTCCATTGAGAACCAAATTAGGAATGGGTAGAATTGCATGAAGGTAGGATCGAGAGCAGCCGGGTGAAGCTGGCAGCCGAAGGTGAGGTAGGCAGTACCAGGAGGACATCTACATAGGTTTGACAAGAATGAGGGGAATAGGGTCAGAGGAGGAGACGAGTAGGCAGGGCGATATGCAGGACGGAATGTTAGGCAATGTGAATGAGTAGAGTATGGTGGTATAGTGGGACAGCAGGATAGGGAAGCCCCCAAAAGAAAGCAGAGGTCAGAGAAGGAGAGGAATGGAGGGCGGAAGAAGTGGGAGGAGGAGGAGGGTGAGTGCCCACCATGGGGAAGCACATTCAGGAGCAGCAAAGGCCAGAGCCAAAGTCGAGCAATAGGGAGAGGGGAAGAGGGCTAGGCGGCTGGACCAAAAACTGGCAGTAACATAAGAGGGGGGGCAGGGACAAACGGCAAATGCCAGAGAAAGGCTGCAGAGCATGCCAGCCAGGTGTGCTGTCTGGCTGGTTTGAGGAACCTGTGGAGGGAAACAGGTCGGGTTGAGGTTAAAGTAAGGGAATGACCTGGTTGAGGGCTGAAAAACCCAAAGAAATGGGAAGACAATCCCCCGGATCAGGGATGGGGACTCTGATGGTAGGAAGAAGCCATGAACTGGAGGAGAGGCAGAGAAATGAGGTACTGGGGTGGGAGGGGTCTGGGAGCACCGATGGGCTGATGCAGGTCCAAAGTAGCACCAGGCAGTAATGAGGACAGGAGTACAAAGCTTAAGAGTAGACAGGTGTGACGACCAGCAGTTGGGTACAGGAGGAAAATATGCACTGTAGAAAGTGTCGCTTACCCAGAGAAGTTCTGCAAGGTACTGCTGCAAACAAAGGAGCAGCATAGCAAGCAGAGGTCCAGAGAGTAGTCCCTGAAAGAACAGGCTGCAGATCGAGGGATGAGGCAGCCAGCAGGCGCAGGGGGATGACACTGCCCCGGAAGGGCAAGCAGCAGAGGGAGGCGGGATGGGGATGAACGAGAGAAGCAGGACATGAAATGAGGCAGCCGCAGGGAGTGGCAGGCAGAACAGAGCAGGGTACGGGAGGGAACTGAGGAGACATAGATATGGGAGGGAACAAGGTGGGGAATGGACAAGGGGACGCAAGCAAGCCGGCAAAAGAGGCCGAGAGAACAGGCAGAACGTCGCGGGCACCGGCAACACAAGCACAAGTAAGGAATGAGCTGGCGGCTGGAGATGTTGCAAAAAATGGAGAAGAGCAGAGAGGTAGGAAGAACAGAGAAGGAGTGAGGAAGAGCAGCACCTCTGGTCGCAATGAAGAAAATGAATTAGGACTGGCCCGGAGAAGGGCCTTTTAAGGCCTGGTTGAGGGAGTGGTTTGTTGCTCCACCATTGAACTCTGGCCAACCCCTTAGCCATCAATTTATGAAAAAAAGCACACAGTAAAAGATTAAAATTGCAGTCATACCATTACGGTATTTAGCTGCACATGTCAAAATGTATTTTGAATACAACCAATCACGATTGTCACCCACTCTGTAACATTTGCCCTTACACAGCACACTCCTGTCAGTCATGAACTTTGAACCCTATTCAGCCACACAACATTTTAGCCTCTTCAGGATCGGCTTCAAGAAACATAAAAAAAAAAAGAATGAGATGCATGTCAGGTACGGTGACTCCTTTCAAACCACACACAGGATTTTCACCATTTCACAATTGGCTACAGTAGATACTAACAAAAAAAAAGAAAAGAAAGCTCCACCCAGCATCCACAGCCAAGGGACTTTTCTCAGTCACGAAATGGTAAGTATAGTAATTTAACCACTGAAAATGTAAAATATAAGCTGCCAATACTGGCTTCTTGACAGGACAACAGCAGTTCCATTACACATCTACAGGACCTATAATATGTTAATATGTCCCCCGTCACCACTCGTTTCATTTCGCTTCGCTGTTCTCTCACAAGCAGAATGCATGTAAAAAAACACTCTTATCCAGCCACTAGTGGCTCTGGGGCACATATTAATATATAAATGATATAAGTGTACTATGAAACAGATGGGAAAGGTATCAAATTAACATGACTTAAGTTGGGTGACATGCAGGAGAAACAGTATGTTGTTAAGGTATCCGTCTAATGGATTGGATTATGGTTGTTATGTTATGGTATGTATATTAATGGACTAGAAGGGACTGTTAATAATATGGATATGAGGTTGGAGAATGGTGTATAAATTAGGCAAGAGAGATAGATGATTTAAGTAACCAGCTTTGTGGATGTAATTTTGAGCCTGTAGAATGGATAACATAGTTTGCGCTGACACTAGAATTTTCTGTTGCTGTCTTTTTAAGATGGGCTGGGTAGGTGGGGGAAGCATGCTTCATATGCATTGCATGTTTAGACATTTAAAGCATGCAGTGTGTCACTGATGTCACTTCTGAGAGCTTGGTTTGGCACATCTGTTACACGGTTTAAAGGAAAGCTCATAACTAACAGAAAGCCACTGGCAGCCATGACAGCAAGACGCCAACAATGTGGTAAGCATTTGTTTTGATTCTATCTATCCTACATCCAGATCAGAGCAAGAAAGCTCAATGTCCATCTAACCAAGAAGGAGACAGACCAATCCAGTAAATGTGGATGAGACTTCAGATTACAGCATCATGCCCAGGTATTGCTAAGCACAAGCAATCATCCTTTTAATGTCTAAGTAACATTGTTCAATTCAGCAATAACATATGACAGGGTGTGTGTTATGTTAGGATAATATCATGCTTCGGGTGCATTATGAGGCACAAGGCACAGCCAAGTGCATTCAAATGCTAGAAAAATAACGTTGCCAACTCAGTGGCATCAAGCGATGGGGCATCACTCTAGCACGCTGTTGACTTAGGTTCGCATCCCAAGCCCGGACGTCAGGAGCAGAGGCCAGTGGGGAAGGAGTTAAGGGCATCCTTTGGAGGCCTCCCTCCTGAGGGGTGGGTTGGTGTGGACCACTCTTGGAGTGGCTCCTGGTGATGGCTAGTGGAGACGCTCTAGGCTGCATGGGTGACCACATGCAGATGAGCATCCCTGCCCCAAAACACCACCGCAGCCACACACATGGGAGGTGGGTGGAGTCCTGAAAAGTGGAAAATGGCCACCTGCAGCACCAGACGACGGCCTTCAGTAGGACCTCTCCTGCCACTGTCCACCCAGCGCACTGCACCTGGCCCCTGATCAACATCCCTGATGCAGTGGATGCTTTCCCATTGACTACCAAGGGGGCTGGACCAGCGAGTAGAGGGGTGCCAGCATGTAAGAGCTCGAATGAGTGGGGCTACAGGGGCCCAGGAAGGAGCAAAAAAAAAGGAAAAGAAAAATGATGTTAACCAGCATTAACACATGTCCTGGGGTGCCATATTGTGATTATAACATGGATTCTCTTGACTAAAAAAAGGCTTTTATGATGCTATTTTCTTAAGATTAGTTTTAGACCGTGATATTGTAATGAACATTACGTCTGAAAGTGCCTGTACGCCAATCAACTTTCAGTATTTTTTTATCCATTTTATAATGTAAATTAATAATCTGTTTGCAGCTTAAAGAGCAGCTAACGCCATCAGGAGAACTTTAACAAAATATAATATTTAGAGACAGTTCAGCTTTCCTATTAGTTCTATATACCTCCTCACCATTATTTATTACTGAGGTAATTTGCATGAAAACAGGATCTTTGCTGCTGAAGAGTTCATCTAGTCCTGTTGCCTTCTCCCTACCTGAGGTTATAATGCACTGCTCGTGGCATCATACTTACTCCAATGACAGCAGACTGTGATGTCACAGCAGAGGATTATGACATCAAGTAGGGAGTTGGCTATAGAGGCAGGTGAACTGTAGGGGTACAGATAATGTATTCATGCATATTTCCTCAGTAATAAATAATGATGAGGAGAAATCTATATTTTTCATTTCATTTCATTTCTTTATTTTATACTGAAAAGGTCTGTGGGCAAAGCCGATTTTCACAGACGTCCAGTTTTAGAACATAACATACAAAACATTACGAAATACAAAATAAGATATACAAACACTGTGGGTGGGATATTCAAAAGGGTTGCGCCATGCGCAATAGGGTTGCGCCAGCGCAAGTCCGGAATTGCGCCATTGTGCGATGTTCAGCAGGAGGCAGTTGCGCCACAGAAAACATGCTGAGCAATCGCGCAATGCAAATGAATGTATGCGCAACCAAAGGGGGTGGAACCATGCATAAAGTGCGCAATGCGATATTCAAAGGTTTGCTCAATGTGCAACAGTGGATCAGGCGGAAGTTGCGCCACGGCAGAAATGAGCCAAAATAAAAAGGCTCAAGGAAGAGGCGCAAGAACGCGACAGGGAATTCATATGAGGCAGGCAGACAGAGCAGGCCACAGCAGGAAACAGTGCAGGCCAGGGAGTGCACAGGACAGAAAATGGGCAAGTGAAGGTGTGTGGGGTCACAGAGTGCAGAGGCCAGTAGGTGTACCCGGTGCAGTGGAGGTAGCAGTCAGGACAGCGGAGGTAACAGATCAACAACAGCCGGTGGGGGGGACACAAGCCAGGGAGATGGACAGTGCCAGCTTCCACATGCAAGCTGTAATGAGGGGGGTGAGAAGGCATGCTGCAGGGGGACGTGGCCGTGGAAGGGCCCGTCGTCGGTACGCCCTAAACAGGCAGTACTGTACCCACATCAGCTTTGAGCTCTATTCAGATGTAGAGATTGTGGGCCAGTACCGCCTGAACAGGGCAATACTGAGGCGGCTCTGTGAGCTGTGCAGTGATGTGATGCAGGCACCCTCACGACGGAGTCACGCTCTGTCAGTGGAGACAAAGGTAACAGCCTGCATGTGCTTGCTCACCACGGGTACCTTCCAGAGGCCAGCAGGGGACACCACAGGCATAACACAGTCGGCCACATCACGCATCCTCACCTAATTCCTCAGCGCACTGCTGCCACATGCTGCGGAGTACATCCATTTCCCCAGCACCGCGGCAGAGCGTACAGCAAACATACAGGAGTTCCACAGGGTAGCACGTATGCCTGGCATGCTAGGGGCGATAGACTGCACCCATGTGGCCATTCACACCCCACCTGGCCCCGATGGGGCTTCATATCGTAATCGGAAGGGGTTTTCCAGTGTCAACTGCCAGGTGGTGTGTGATGCCAGTGGGTGCATCATCAATGTCTGTGCCACGCACCCTGGCGGAGCACACGATTCATTCATATGGTACCAATCAGCACTGTGCCATCGATTCGAGAGTGGGGACATCCCCACAGGACATCTAGTGGGTAAGTATGCATGTAGGATTGGCAAATCGGGGGCAAGGGTGGGTAAGCCACAGGTGCCATGGGTGTGGCACACAGGGTTAGAGGCAATATGAGCCTGAACATGACACTAACCTCCACTATCTCCACACAGGTGACAGTGGATACCCACTCCGTCCCTGGCTGCTCGCACCCTACCGGCGGCCCACGACCCCATCGCAGCAACGCTTCAATGAGGCACATGCCGCCACATGCAACATCATCGAACAGGTGTTTGGGATGCTGAAGGCATGCTTCCAATGCCTAGAGACCTCCGGCGGTGCCCTACAGTACAGCCCCTCAAAGGCCTGTGGGATATTCCTGGCCTGTTGTATCCTGCACAACATGGCCAAAGACTGTGGGATAGCCATACAGGTCAAGGAGGGGGGACAGCGATGGGGACGCTGGAGATGCCGGTGATGATGGGGATGAGCAGCCCCCCCTTGGACGGCGTGACCCCCGACTGATCCGGCTGGCCCAGCTGCACCGGGACACCATCACAGAGGAGCACTTCGCCCAACACAGGTAAGTCATGGGGCCATGTGCAACCAACAGTGGCTAGGGCACAACCCACATACACACAGGGAAACACACCAGGGTTGCATGACGGCAAGGAAAGTGGCATGGCACAGAAGCACACACATACAACCAGGGAGGGGTAAACAGTAACACGCCACATGGACAGACACACACACACACACCAGGCACAAAGTGCACAGGGACCAGGTGCACAACAGAGCAGGAACAGACATTTACACACACACACACGTCCACAGGCCACCACCACCACCTGTACTGTCCATGTACATGTGTCAGATGCTGGGCACCCATGCACTTTGGTGTACAACGCAATGCAGGCATCATCATGCACACGCACCTGTGGACAGCAGTCGGGAGGGTGTGCAGGTGGTCCGTGTGTCGGCGTGTAGGGTAGGGCACCCACTGGTGCACTGCCCACCAAAACACACATTGCACACAGGGCAGCAGCAGACAGGGCCCGCACTGGGAGACAACTCAGTCATGCGGCACAGTGCCACGGTCACCTCGGATGTGTGGGCGGCCCCACCGAGACCCAGCAGCACTGGCAGGCTGAACATGGGCCACATGGGGTGGCACCGATGGACCACCAG
Source organism: Neoceratodus forsteri (assembly GCA_016271365.2). Classification (NCBI taxonomy): domain Eukaryota; kingdom Metazoa; phylum Chordata; order Ceratodontiformes; family Ceratodontidae; genus Neoceratodus; species Neoceratodus forsteri. The sequence goes on along the minus strand of CM057449.1, from coordinate 1,818,576,613 downwards.
GGGTCCCACTGTGCGAACGCGACCTTGTCCACACAGGGGTCTGCAGCATACCGAACATACCTGCACCAGGGGTGCTCAGGATGCCCACAGCTGAACCTGGCATCGACAGGGTGGGTGTCGCATGACACTGGGAATGGGGAGTGGATAGCATACTGTGTGGTGTGAGCGGCACAGGGGCACCTGACTGTGTGCCCAATGTGGCCACGACACCGACCACTGCCTGTGTCGGCCTGTCAATGGCGGCGGTCACATCCACCCGCATATGGTCAATCCGGGACAGGATCCTCTCAGTGTCCCTGCTGTGTCGCTCCTCGACCCGCTCCAGGGCCACACACAGTGCCTCTACGGATGTTGCAACCCGCATCTGCTGCTGTACTGATGCCTGCAGCAGGCGGGTGTGCTCATCAAAGAGGTCATCTGCCACATCGGCAACCTGTCCCTCAGGGTCTGGAAGGGCCTGATGTACAACACCCCTTGAGGGTGGGCACTGCTCACCAGGGCCAGATATGGGCATGTCCACAGGCGGTGCACGTACATCATCGCTGAGCCCTGTACCCCCAGTCCCGGTGGGTGACTGCTGCTGCTGCCCCTCCGCCTGCTGTGCCCATGGGATCAGTGGTTCCACAGCTGTGGCCGCAACAGTGCCAGTGACCTGCACAGTCACTGGTGCTGCCCCACCGGTGCTGACAGGCACAGCCTGGGACTGTGCTGACATGCTGGCACACACATCGGAACCAGCTAGTTCCATGGGTGTGATCTGGCCTGCTGTGTGTCCATTCTGTGACACACACATTTCAATGCCCATAGTGGTCGGCGCATCATCGATGGTGCAGGTCTGTGCCACAGCCACAGCCACGGCGTGCTGGCATGCTTGCATGCCAGACCGCTGGGTCACAGGAAGGGCACTCCCCACACCTGTCTCAGCATCAGTGAAGGTAGCTGGGCATGCACAGTGCCGCAGTGCACGCCGGCAATCTGTGGAGGTGGATGGTCCCTCCTCTAACTCCAGGTAGCTGTCCGCAGTGGACAGACCCTCCACTGCTGACCCCTGCAGACGCACAGGATCTGTAACAGAAAGGAAGGACACGTTAGTGCATGTGATCTACCTTCCCCCCCAACCATTATATACCATGCAGTGATGGGCTACCACCTGTCTGGAAGCCACCTCCAGGTACACCCTCAATGGCACTGCGCTGCATGCTTGCAGCGAGCATGTCCTCCACCGGGGTCAGCTGCACCACCTCCAGCTCTCCACCGCCTGTTGCAGCACGTGCCACCCTGATGGCTGCAACCTTGTCCTTCACCATCCTCCTGTCGGTCCCCATCTTCTTTTTACTCTCCTGCACAGAGCGCTGGTGGCTGCCGTGCAGGTTGCCGGCACATGCCACACCCTCCCATGCAGCAGCACGGGCCTGAGGGGTGCCCCACCATCCACTGAGAAGTGGCTCCTCAGCCAGATAGGCCTCAAACAGTGCCTCTGTCTCCGCCTTTGTGAAGCTGGGCCTCCTCTTCCGCCCACCATCATCATCCTTCTCACCCAGTCCTCGCTTGGTCATTTCACAGCCTGTATGGGTGAGAGTAGTCACCTGTGACTGTGCAGTACACAGCAATTCTCTGGGGCCATGGTCCAGTACAGCACAATGCATGCAACTCACCTATCAACTGCAGTAACCGAATCTGGCCACTGCAGAACAGTGTCGCAGATTTATAGCGCAATGCATGCAAATTAGGACTGAAGCAACTTTAATGAGATGCAAATCGCACCGCTGCGCTATTGAATGGCTGATCGGATGATTTGCATATGACGGCTGAATATCGTGCTGTTGCGCTTTGCGCAATACGGTTGAACCGGCTGAGCCAATGGCGCAGTTCCGTGACTGCGTAGTACACCGCACTGCGCATGCCCAGGTGGCTTACGCAGGCGTCTGCCGTGCTGATGACGTGCTGTGCACGATAGGCAGTTCAGGACACGGCCACCATTGTGCCAGTGGCGCTACAACGACGGTCACCACATGGCGCTGTGGCACAACTGCGTAATACTCCACTGTGGCATTGGCACACAGGCGACCAATCGCGCTGGACGTGTAGACATCCGATGGCGGTGTGCGTGGCCTTGCACCAGAGACCCATGACCCTGTGCCCGACCTTTGCCCCCTTCACGCTGTACGTATGGCATGCCTGCAGCTCTATCGCGCTGTTCGGTAACAGCGTGATAGGGACTGGTGGCGCTATATGAACAGCGCGATAGGGACTAACGGAGTTGTACTGCGCAACATTTTCATGTGGGGTTGCCGCACTGTGGAGCGCCATATTGCCTACTATATACATGCAGGGATGGCACGCAGGAGAGCACCACAGTGGAGTGCGTTGGAGCATGCCAACCTGGTGGCCATGGTGGAGCCTCACCATGGCCCACTGTTTGGGGATGAACCCCTGAACATGGCCCGAACACATGTGTGGCAGCAGGTGGCCACTGCACTGGAGGAGGCCACTGGCCGGCGGCGCACAGCGGAGCAGTGCAGGCACCGGTAGGGTGACCTGCGGAGGAGGGAGCAGGCACTACTGGCACGACTACGTCCACATGCCAGGAGGGGCATGGTGCCTAGGCCAGGTGGGTGAACCGCCTATGCACCTGTATTGTCCGCATGGGTAACACTGTGTATTGAGACCAGCACATGGGGGAGGGTTGGTCTATGGTTGGCTGTGGCGGTGTTTACAGGATGTGTGATGTATGGGTCTGGCTGGGTGGGCAGGCACACTCATTGGGGCAGGGGGCTGTCTGCTTTGGGATTTCACTGATGTGTTTCTCACCTTTTGTTTCCCACAGGCATGGCGGAGTGGAGGCGGGCCCAGGCTGAAGCTCAGCAAGGGGTGGCAGCGGTGGCTGTACGAGGTGGTGGTGGTGGTGTCAAGCCACGGCAGCAGCAGCAGCAGCCGCAGCAGCAGTATGATGAGGGTGAGTGTCATGACATCATGGATGCTATTGCATGCTGTGGGGGGGGGGCAGGGCATGGCCACCATCCATGGACAACACTGCCATGCACGCAACTTGTGACAGTCAGCACTGTCCAGTGGCACTGCATGTCTGGGAGTGCATCAATGGTGGTCCACGCATGCACTGGGCACATGGCTGTGGCACTGACTTCCCACCATGTAGCCACGTCACTGTACAGCCTTGGTTGTGCTGTGCTGGACATGGGTGGTGTGTGTGTGTGCAGTGGCACACATGGCTGTTGCTGCCTGGTTGGGCTTGTCTTGTGCACGGTCACTGTGGGTGGGTGCACGCCATCACAGGAGCGGGGCACTTGGCTGTATGCCATGCATGTTGGGTGGGCTTCAGGGTTGTGGACAGTCACAGCCATTGATTCTGATCCCTTGTCCTAGGTGTCCGGATCCTGCGAAGAACAGAGTGGGCAGTCCACCGGCTCCTGGACATATCAATGGAGTCCCTTGAGATCCTGAGGGACATGCAGCACAGTGGAGCAAGGTGCAGGAGGAGGCCCCGGGACCAGCAGCAGCCAGCTGATGAGCGACCTGGTGGGCAGTAGCTGCCCCTCACCTCCCCCCTTACCCATCCCTCACACCCTGCCTTCCCTCTCCCAGTTGTTCAACCCTGCCCCTTACCCACCCCTACCTTGTACCCGTACCCCCACCCTTGTCTTGTATATAGTTGTACATAGTTCTGTCTGTTCCTGTTGTTCTTGTTGATATTTTCATTAGATAAATCTATTTTGTTATGAATACTGTGGTGGTCTCTGATTTGCAGCTGGCTATAGGTGCTCAGTTGCAGTGGTGTGCATGGCATCTGGGGTGGTATTGTCCTGGGTATGTGTGTGTGTGCGTGGGGAGGTGTCTCTGGTGTGGTAGTGGCTTTCAGTCGGTCTGGCCGTGTGCTGCCACCCACTGCTTGGTGCTCCTGGTGGGTCTGGCTTGTATGGTTCTGTGGTACACGAGGTTGCAGTGTGGCAGGGAGGGGATGCATGGGGATTCCTGCAGTGACAGTCACTGCTCATGGGTGGTGTCTTGGGGTACCAGTGCAGGTGTGCTGACAAATAGTGGGGTGCTGATGTGCACTTGGATTGTCCGCCCCTTTGTGTGGCAGTCTCAGCTTGCCAGTGGGTGTTCTGGGGCACCATGGCCCAGCTGTGCTTTGTTGGCTTGTCCCCATGGGCCGGTGGATATTCCGTCCCTCCCCCAGTGATGCTGTGCTTGGGGTGTGGGGGTGTATTGTTAGTTCTGCAGTGTGTTCCTGTGCCCATCTGTGGCATGGGTGGTGGGCCCCTGCCTACCTCCCTGTTTGTGCAGTTCCACTGCTCTGCTGCTGGGGGGCTCTCTGCTTGCGCTATGGCGCCTGTGGACTGCTCAGCTGGGCTGGTCTTGTTGCGCTATGGCGCATCATATCTGCTCAGCTTCCCCTTCCTGGTTGCGCTATGGCGCAGGTTGTGCGATATTCAGACGTTGGCTGGTTGCGCAATTTGACTTGCTCCATGTTTGAATATCGCATCCATTGCGCATGTGCGCAATGGACTTGTGCTTGCTCCTGCTATTGCGCACATTTTGGGCTCAGTTTGAATATCCGGCCCTATAAATATAAAATACAGAGACAAGGCCAGGAAAAAAAACAATTACATCAAAAGTGGAACTAATTAAGACATCTACAGACTGAATTTTCCAATAAATATCTCCAAAGAACAGCCTTAAATGTAAAAATATTTTGACAACTGACAACAGTACTAGGTTGGTTATTATTCAGCTTTAGTGTAGAGAAAGACAATGATTTTTGGGCAAAAACAGTTTGAAAAAATGGAATCTGAAACTGATATTTACTTTGCTGGTGGGTATTGGATGTAATGGGAATGGTTGGAAACAAACTCAAAATACTATTGGGAAGTAGTTTCAACTTGATTTTGTGCAAAAAAATAAGAGACCTATTATTAAATCTCTGAGTTAATGAGCGATATCTAAAAGAATTATATAAAATGCAATGGTGAGTATATATTGCCTGTCCAGTGGCAAAACGTATAACAGAATGGTAAGTTGACTGACATTTGTTAAGCATCCTACCTGATGTGTAGGAATAAACTAAGGACCCATAATCTAGAATAGAAAATAAAAGACTATGTGTAAGCATAGTTCTAGTGTCTTCGTTAAGATATTTTCTAATCCTGAAAAGGAAGTCCAATCTTTGATGAAGCCTATTAATTAAATTTGATACACGGGCTTCAAATGTGAGACAAGAATCCAGTATTATCTCAAGACTTTTAAACTCCCTAACAAATTCAATCAACTGATCCATCATTATCGAAAATACTAAATTCAGAAACAAAAGGTTTCTTAATGAAGGAAAAAAACATAGTCTTGTTTTTTGTCGAATTTATTAACATTTTATGTCCATCAAACCAATAATGCAGCAGAGTAAAATCATTTTGCAGAGACTCTTTAAGGGCTACCAAATTAGGTCCAGTACATAATAGTAACACATCATCTGCGTAAAGTATTAATTCTGTCTTAGAAAAAATAAACGGTAAAGAATTAACAAAAACTGAAAATAAAAAAGTCCTAGTATGGAGCCCTGGGGGACTCCACACTTTGTAAATGCCTGACTAGAAAAAACTCCATTAACCATAGTTTTATGACTTCTACGTAACAAATAACTCTTAAACCAAGAAATAACCTCCCCAGATCAAGACACCAGATAAGCTTTTAAGAAGTTCTGCATGATCCACTAGATCAAATGCCTTGGTGAGGTCTACAAACACCAAAGCAGCATAATTTCCTACATCAATAGCTTTAGTGGCCCGGCTTGTGAACCTCACCAAGGTAGTCTCCATATTGTGACAAGGTCTAAAGCCATGTTGAGAGTCAGTCCATAAATTGTACTTTTCCAAGTGATTTGTAACTTGGTGGAGTACAATTTTTCCAAAAACTTTCGATAATGGTGCTAACAAGAAGTGGACGATAGTTGTTAACATTAGATTTAGGCCCAGATTTAAAAATGGGTTTAATGATGGAGGTTTTCCAAATCTCAGGGTAAACACTGTTACAAAGAGAAAAATTAAATAATATGGTCAGTGGATCTGCTATAGCGTATATAACTTTCTTGATAATCCTAAAGTCAAGTTGATCAGGACCACAAGCAAGCCTGGGATTCATCCTAAGTATATAATTAACTAAATCAGTGGATTGCAAGTACCAAAAATAAAATTTAGGCACTTTCTCACTTGCTGTATTTATTTTGGGCTTCTGGTCCACATCAAAACTGTTACACAGCCTATCAATTCTATTAAACCTTTTGTTATACTGATCGAGTTTCGAAAAGTGCAAATTAAATGCTTCTGCAACTTCCTTTGGATCATTCACAGATCGACCATCAAGGTCAAGAACAAAATTATCTTGTACTTGGGTCTTTCCCATAAGGGAATTTAAAGTGTTTCATGTTAAATGGGAATTACCATTGGTCTCTGTAAGTTTTTGCTTATAGAAATCAATTTTGGCAGCTCTAATGGCTATCTGACAATGATTTCTAATTTCCCTGTATTTTTGTTGATGTTGGAGATATTTAGTTTTCCTGAAGATTTTCCAAGCCTTATTTCTAGTCCTAGTCAACTTTAATAAATCAGGAGTTACCTAGATTTTATTATCACCACTTACTCTGATCTTTTTAACTGGAAGAAGTCTGTCACAAATACCTATAAAGAGATCACAACATTTTTGGTAAGCAACATCAATGTCCACAATGTTCTCCAAGAATGATCAATCACAAGACTGAACTTCCTCATTAAATTTCTTCACATCCAGCTCTTTAATATTTCAGACAGTCAAAATCCTATGAGGTTTCTTGGGTAACTTAGATGACCAATTAATATAAACCAGAGAGTGGTCACTAATCCATCAGAGGAAACCCCAGATCTAACAATTCGTGTAGGATTATTAGTGATAACCCAATCCAAGACTGACTCATAACCTGTTTTGTAATTAAACCTTGTTGTTTCAGTCATCAACTGCTGTAACCCTAGGTCTGTGACATAATTCCGGATTTCCAAATTGTTAAGTGAAGACCAATTAAGATTAAAATCTCCAACTATAACTAAATCTTTATTAAGTAATTGATAAGGAATGTTAACAAGAAAAACTGGAACATCCATCTTTAGATTTTTCGGGAGGAACGTAAGCATTAATAATAGTTAATGTTTTATTTGATCTAAGCTTAAGAACAATAGCCAAAGATTCATGTTTATTTGTTTGTTTGTTTATTCAAGGTAAAAACCAATTGAGTAAAAAACTCATTCGCAATGGTAACCTTATTCTAGTCCTAGTCAACTTTAATAAATCAGGAGTTACCTAGACTTTATTATCACCACTTACTCTGATCTTTTTAACCGGAAGAAGTCTGTCACAAATACCTATAAAAAGAGAACACAAAATTTTTGGTAAGCAACATCAATGTCCACAATGTTCTCCAAGAATGATCAATCACAAGACTGAACTTCCTCATTAAATTTCTTAACATCCAGATCTTTAATATTTCGGACAGTCAAAATAATATAGGATATAAAGGATGAAGTGGTATAGCATTTACTTCCGTGAACAATAAGTGATTAGCTACATAAAATAAACAACCACCCCCTTTCTTACCTACCCTGTCTTTCCTAACTATAGAATAGCCCTGTATATTTAATTATTGATTTAAATGTTTATTGGACTTATATAATATACAGTATATGACATGCAAGCTGAATTGTAACTAAATATTATGTCTTTCAAAGTTTTCTTTGTGGACTTCCGGTGACGTCACCGAGCATGGCGGTCTGATTCTCCTGGGCTCATTTTATTTATTTATTTATTTATGACTTTGATGACTGAGTGAGTGCACTGATCCCAAGCACCATTTTCAGGCATGACCCGGGCCATAACACATGGTGCAGTGTGGCAGTGAATACAAGGTAACAATAATACACATGAAAAAGAATAGATACAGAACAACAGAGCTCATCCACATCCCCAGGCAACCCAACCCCGTCCAACTAAAGCAACCTGGCCAAACTAGCAAAAAAGAGAAGCTTGGAAGCATTAATGGGAAATATCAGAAGCAGGCTGAAAGAGTTTGCAGCACCCACTGGTGATAAACCCTTTATGACCGGGGCCAACTGGCGTGCTGAAATGACAGGCCTAGACTAGGAGACCCCAAGTGACAGAGACCCAGGGACATGCTCCCCCACCCCAGAAACCAGTTCCAATGAGGAGGAGGACATTACGATTACTTCCAAGTAACTATGCAGATAGATATGGGGGCTGAGCAAAAAAATCGGGAATTTTCAAGAGGACTTACATGATCTCCAGAGGGCCCAGCAGGCCCAGCAAGTACAGATAACCAACTCGAAAGACATGCAACGGAGACCTCTTCCACAATGGATCTCCACAATGGAGCGCTCTTACGGTTACATGACAGAGAAATACTGCTCCAGGAAAAGCTTGAGGACCTTGAGAACCGATCCAGGAGGATAAATATAAGAATCCATGAGCTGTCTGAGGGAACAGAGTTTGGCAAAATGGTCACCTTTATGGAGAGTTTTCTGCTTGAGGTGCTGGGCCTGTACAGACTATAAGCTGGATATCATACTTGCGCATCGCTCCCTGGGTTCCTGACCTATTGACTTGAAAGCAAGGCTGCGCTCAGTTATTATTGCCTTCGTGGACTATCATACAAAAACGGATATTCTGCAGAACACGTGGGGAAAGAAAGAAGTTGTCTTTGGGGACACAAAACTTTTTTTTAAGCATGATTACGCCTCTATTACTATGGACAGATGATGCAAAATGCTACCTGTCATGACGAGGCTTCGGAAGAAGGGTGTAAAGGCTAGATTGGATTACTCTGCTACTCTGAGAGTCACCACAGACAAAGGGGTTCATTTACTTGCGACTTTGTCTGAGGCTAAAAAATTTCTAACCAAGTGGGATATACACGTAGACGAGATGCTGGACCTGAGTACAATTAAAAAACTGGATCAAAGGTGGTAGTACCCAGTGGAAAGAGCCAGGAACAGAAGGAAGCAGACTGCTGGAGAGATGGACCTACAGCTCCCTCTCAACCGCTTGCAAGGTATGGCTGGAGCAGGCCAAGGCTCTATTCGTCCTCTTCTACAGAGAGGGGAAGCTGGAGGAAGGAAGAGAAATAAGCAGAAGCCGAAGCAAAACATTCAGGGGTGTGCAGCAGAGGCAACGAGCTCTCAAGCAGAGAATCCCTCTTGAACTCCAATCAATAAATTCTGGGACAATATGCAAGTATTTACTACACCTGGGAATGATGTTGAGGGCTATAGTGGGCTGTGGCCTGGGGAGTTGAAATTGAATTAAAAAATGACATGGGATTAGATAACCTGGAAAATAATAGAAGGGGAGGAGGGGGAAAGGTGATATGCCTGGGTTTTAAGGGCCAGTAAGGTCTGTTTTGGTCTGGGGAATCTGAAAGCAAAAGCACAAGAGTGATGCATTCATATTGAAGGGCTGGGGAAGGCTGTATTTTGGGCAGCAGGTAGAGTAATTACTCCAGCTGATAGGAAGTGGGGAAAATGAGGATCAGTATAATAATGCAAGTCCCTTGTTTTCAAGGGATAAACGGCTGGAGAAAAAAACTTTCCTTCTGAAAGGAGAAGCCGCAGCCAAATTTTTCTTTTCAGTCTTTTGCTCTTCTTTATCCTTAGGGGATAATGCTGAGACGGTGATGCTCCACCTTTGCTACGAGTGGTTAGAGCAGGGCCCTCGTGCGGGTGTGGTGGCACTAACTGCATCATCCTCCTTCACGATCAGAAGGGGGGAACGGGTAGCACTATTAGACGGGACACAGTTCTCTTTTCTCTTTTTTTTTTTGGTTCACTTGGCTCAAAACAGTTGAGAGTTTACAAAAGTTACAAGTTATGGAGTTTAAGATGTTTAGATTAGCCTACACCGGAGGTGAAAGTGGCAATGCTGGTGGGGAGGATTGGCACAGGGCAGGAGGGGGGATTTGAAGAAAATTAGGATGACAGGTTAAAAGAAAGCAGGGGAATATGCAGACAACTAGGGGTCAGATATGGCTTTACCCTTAATTACATTTAATGTTAAAGGATTGAATAGCCCAGTAAAAAGATCTAGAATACTGCAAGAGTTGGGCAGGCAGAAACTGGAAACCGTATATCTGCAGGAGACACATTTGTCAGAGAGGGAACATGGTAAACTCAAGAGATCATGGGTGGGGGAGGTTTATGCCTCCCACTGGCCAGAGCACACACATAGGAGGGCCATGGCTATCCTGATATGGAAGAATGCACCAATCAAAGTGACAGGGGTGGAACTGGACCCAAGGGGAAATTTGTTAAAATCAAGGCAATATATCAGGGACAAAAATGTATACCGCTGAATATTTATGCCCCAAATGATCATAAGGAGAATCAGAGTTTCCTTAAAAAAAGAATGTTGGGTACAATCTCTGACACAGAGGCAATTTATATTATTGGAGGGATTTTAATATGGTAGTGCAGCCACATATGGATAGAAAGGGGAGAGCGGGAGGTAGGGGAAGATCGCATTCGGTGGGTTTCCTGAAGAGGTTGTTGGGGGAGGCGGGCCTAGTGGACGCTTAGTGCTTCAAACATTCAGACAGAGATAATTATACTTTTTTGTCACAGACATAACAGTTTCTCCAGAATATACATGTTTTTTTATATCTGAAGAGCATAGGAGTAACATCCAGCAGTGTGAGGTGCTCCCAATGACCTGGTCGGACCACGCTCTGATTCTGATGGGGCTGGCTCTTTCCCCTTCCCCCAGAAACTCAGTGTGGCACCTGAACACCGGGTTACTAAATCAAGACCAATTTAAGGAAGCAATAAAGGGAGTGATAGAGACATTCTTAACTCAAAATCTCAAGGAGGATACTTCACCTTCAATGAGAAGGGATGCATTAAAAGAAGTGCTCACCGGGTGCATAATTGCTTATACCTAAGGCAGAAACAGCAGAGGCTCCGAATCCAGCAAGAGATTGAAGCCAAACTCAGTGAGGCAGATTTCAGATACAAGTTAAACCTTCACCCGGAGGATAAAGATTTTGTGGCTGGCCACAAAGAGGAGGCCAGAGTCCCTGCTGGCTTAGCAGGTGGAGGGTCTCCTGAGACACACGAATCAGAAATACTATGAAGGGAGAAATAGAGCTGGCTGCCTTTTGGTGGTGGCTCTTAGAAAGCAGATTACCTCAAGAGTGGTCACCCAAATATGGAGGGGGTGAGGGAGGAACTAAGGAAGTGGATCCACTAGGGATTGCGGAAACTTTTGCAGAGTTCTATGCAAATCTATAGTCACAGGACCACCTGGCCTCTTATGAGGAGAATTGCAAAAATTTTGGAGAATCTGGAGCTTCTGAGTATCAGGGAGAGAGGAAGAGCCTTGTTGGAAAGGGAAATTGGGGAAATGGTAATTCAGATGATGATAAATAGCATGAAAATGGGGAAGTCTCCTGGGTTAGATGGCTTACCCCTGGAATTCTATAAAAGTTTTGGCTCAGAGCTATTCTCCCCGATGCTGTATTGCTTTCAACATGTACAGGATGGGAGTGAGACTCCCCCCTCATGGGGGTTAGCACAAATAGCAGTACTGCCTAAGGAAGGGAAGAACCCTGAGCTCTGCTCCTCATATCGCCAGATTTCTTTACTGAATGTTGATATGAAAATATTCACTGGTGTGCTGGTATGTTGTTTACAATCAGTGGTGCAGCAAATAGTTCACCCTGACCAGACGGGCTTTGTGGTGGGAAGATTTTTATCAGATAATATTAGGAGATTTCTGAATATAGTTTCATCCCAATGGGGGGAGAGGGAATTTCGAATTGCAATAGCAATGGATGCTGAGAAGGCATTCAATAGAGTTAATTGGCAATTTCTTAAAAAGACTATGGAGGTAATGAAATCTGGCCCCAAATTTTTAAAAATGATCTCTAGTTTATATGCTTCTCCGCAAGCCCAGGTCAGGGTGAATGGAGTGAGCTCGAGGTTTTTCCCTTTGGAAAAGGGCACCCAACAGGGTTGCCCCTTGTCCCCACTTTTATTTGCAATTGGGCTAGAACCGCTGGTTGTGGCGGTCTGCAGGGATGATGGAATTGAGGGGATTACGGCGGGAGAAGGGAACAGAAATAGGCATTGTATGCCGATGACTATTTTCTTTTTGGGTCACCCCAAGACCTCTGTGCCTAGGTTGTTGGTTTTGCTTGAGTCATTTGGGGCCCTCTCTGAGTACAAGATTAACTATGATGAGTCTGAAGCTTTGAGACTCTCAGGCAGGTGTACCCTGGAATTCTTGGCCTCATTTCCATTTAGCTGGGCTAGAAAAAAACAGATTAGGTATTTGGGGATATAGATCATGGCAGATGTTTAAAAATTATTTGAGGTTAACTATAACAAGATGTGGTCACTAGCTAAGGGGGATCTGGCTAGATGGTCGTTATTGCCATTATCCACCATCGGCAGAATAGATGCTATTAAAATGAATCTTTTACCAAAATACCTTTTCTTGTTCACTAAATCTCCCTCTTCCTATTCCTCCAGTGTACTGGAAGGAGATGCTCAATGGGATTTATAAGTTTATTTGGGGGGGGCAAGCCTAGGATATCACAGGCCAGTCTTGTTCTTGCAAAAGAGCAGGGAGGCCTGGGGATGCCTGACTTTCATGCATACTACGTGTCATCTCAGATGCAGGCGGTGGTGACATGGGCCCAAAAGAGAATGGACTCAGGATGGTACCAGATGGAAGAGGCAGACAGTTTGGGTGTTCCTCTTTTTTCATTAACCCTTACAATTCGTGGGGAATTGATTCCCACCTTATCTAGGAATACTTGGACCCAACATACATTAAGAATCCTCGGAGGGGCAGGTAGAAGTCTAGGGATCTCAGGGGCTGTGGGTCCTTCATCTTTCATTAGACACCAGGCAGACTTCCTTCCCCCTAGACTAGATTCAGGATATGGGAGGATAGGGGTCTGTCCTACTTTGCCCAGTTCCTGGAGGTGGGGTGACTGCATGTCTTTCCAGCAGATGAAGGAAAGAGTTGACCTGCAGAATAATGACTTTCATAGATATTTGCAGGTCAGACATTTCATAGGATTGGAGGCCAACTTGGCCCCCTTAAAGTGGGACCTGACCTTATGGGAGGTTTATATCAAGGATATATCCTTTCCAGGCACAAAGGTTCGGGGCATCTCGAGAGTTTACAATCTGGTGAAGCCAAAGGACCCCAGCCCTCTAGAGAGTACCAGGCAGGCCTGGGAGAGGGAGACCCATGATCAAGTTAAGAGGGTAGACTGGTTTACAAGACTGAAGCTGGGGTGGAGGATAACCTCTTCACAAACTTGGAGAGAATTCTATTGGAGGATGATGGTTATATTCTTCAGACCCCCCCCCCCCACTATAACCAAATATTTCCAAACCACCAACTCTGACCAGTGCTGGAGACAATGTGGTCAAACTGGCTCACACTGGCATATCTTTTGGAGCTGCCCAGTGCTGTCACTCTTTTGGAGAGGGGAGGGAGCCTCAATACAAGAAATTCTTTTAACAAAAGTGGTATTGCAGCCCACTGATTGGGTGCTGGCCATTCATAACCTGGTCGGACTCCCTCCATCAGAGAAGAAGTTGGCTCTTGCTTTGGCGGCAGCAGCACTGAAATGTAAAACTGCTCACTGGCTGAGGTTGAACCCCCAACCTGGAAAGAGTGGCTAAATAGGGTAAATCAAATCATGGACATGGAATCTATTACAGCCAGTCTACATATCCGGATGGGGTCTTTCCAAAGCATTTGGAATAGATGGATAGCGTGGGAGGTGGCATCAGCAAAAGACTAGGCAATGGGTCTCCTAGGTCATAATGAAGGGCCCCTGGAGATTGGGAAGGGGTCTCCCTCTCCTGGTGCATGATTTTCTGCCCATCTTTTGATATGAGGTAAGGAGAAGAGCTGAGGGTAGTGTTAAGACTTTGTCCCTCCTCCCTTGTAGTTCTTGTTTCTGTGTCCTGCTTTTCTTTTTTTTCTTTTCTTTCTCTCCTCTGAAGAAAGTACCACCAGCCACACTGTTACAGCCCAACAGTTTGGTTGCCCAGTTAAGGTGCATGATTGTACTTTAAAGTTTCAGATGTAGATGGAATTGAATGAACTCACTTGCACATAGCAGGAGGGATTGTGATGAAACAGCGACACACTCAAGAGTACTCCTTTCCTTTTTTGAAATCTTTATTTACTCCATCTCTTCCTTTTTATGGAAGAGAACATGGACTTGAGTGGACATTGAATAAGATACAGATCTTGGACATGAACTCTTTGAGTGTTGTCAATCTGTGTATTGATGGTAGTAATCTGAAAGGAAAAAGAAATGTACTTACAATGAGACCTGTAATGTGACAGTAGAGAAAAACAAGAAACTTTCTTAATAAACTTGAGTTTAAAAAAAAAAAGTCTTCTTTGTGGCATCAGCAGCTCTTTAATGTCTGATATAAAGTCACTCTAGTATTGTGACTACTAGTCAGGAAAATGAGACTCTTCATTTCATGTACAGATTAATCCATGGATAACAAGAGTCAGCCTAGATGTGGTCTGAATTTAACTGGCCAGAGAACCAAGCATCCAAGCAGGTCACCAACAGTTGGTATAAATGAACACTGGACAGACAATCTGCATAATGGTCATTTAGACTGGCACAGTTGGCAGCCTGCCAGTTTACTTGGCACTAGTCAGTACTGCCAAGTAAGTATTACATATGAGATGGTTGGTGTGGTTATGGATACAGTAGTAAGCTGGAGAATGAGACGGCTCTAATATGGAATAACAAATAAACAGGCTGGGTATTCATATACCATAGCTAATCTCCTGTACCATACAGTATGTTTTACCTTTTTGACAGGCAAACCCGACCACCAGTCTCCTTTGTACACAGCAGTAGGAGTCTCCAGTTCATTTTTTTTCCAACAAATATTTTTACCTTTCTGGACTTGTGATACAGGAGGCTCTCAGCCCCATCCCTACAGTCCCCGGTTGGCCATCCATCCGCCCCAGACCACATCACAATCACCCATGGATTGCCCCCCAAGGCAGTGCCAGGAAGGGGAGGGCCACCCGGCCAGACTCACATCCAGATGTCAGGGTAAGGTAGTGATGTGGGCCAGAGACAGGCAGGTGGTGCTTCATTCAGCCTGCAGCCACTGCCTATTTTCTTTTTAATCCCTCCCACCTCCTCAACATTGGGCGCAGCCTCTACAGGCCTCAACATGTC
The DNA here is from genome assembly GCA_016271365.2 of Neoceratodus forsteri. Lineage (NCBI taxonomy): Eukaryota > Metazoa > Chordata > Ceratodontiformes > Ceratodontidae > Neoceratodus > Neoceratodus forsteri. Next base: position 1,818,561,327 of record CM057449.1, on the reverse strand, counting down.
ACTGGCAGTCCCTGTAGAGGAGCAAGCTCCCAGGCCCACTGCAGGGGTCAGCACTATGGTGGAACCCAACACCATCCCTCCCCAGGCTGGGAGCACGTCTGAGTGGCAGCATCTCCCTAGCCCCTGGGTCACCCAGCCAGCTTCCTGAGCTTGTTCCTGATCTCCGGTCACCTACACAGGAGCATGACACACTACCCGTTGGACCACTTGGCAGTTCACCAGCTGAATTTTCACATCTCATCCCATCTCATAGTAAGTGATACATCTTAGAAGTGAGAATAAAAATATTTAAAAAGGAAAGGTCCAGTTCACTCATGTCCTGACTCATGAGCATCCGTGTATGGGGCATGACAATGTAGACACTCAGGCAGCATGCACAGTTTGCCAGTATGTGCAATCAGGAAATATATTTGAAAAAGATGGAATAAGATTAGAAAACACTGATTTCATGACATGCACAACACCTTTTGTAATTTACATTTGCTGGTGTTCATGTCAACAATTTTACGTGGGTAAAACTACACAACCAGTCAAGTTGTGAATTCAAGAACATGTATGAGCCATACTTAACAACAAGCATTTGTCAATGGTGAATGTTTGCTTGCTAGCATTGGCATTGGTAGTGTAGGAGTTAGGGAGATGAATAATAGGAATGGCAGTGAAGTATTGAACTAACACCAACCCCCACCCCACCCTGCAGAGACTGAAAGGCGTTGGGGGTGTGCCTTTGGGTCATTAGCCATAACGCTTATGCCATTTCACCTCACCCTTCCCTGCAGACTCTGACAGGTGTCGCGGCATGCTTTGTGGTCTTCATCCCTTATGCTCAACCCATTTCATAAGGAAATGAGCTGAGATGGGTGCAGTATAGAAGAATGGGGTGAACTTTAGGACCAAAGACCCCGAGGCACACCTTGATGCCTGTTAGTGGCTGTAGGGTGGGGGTAGAATGCCATAAGCATTATGGCTGATGAACTCAAGTCACACTCCCGACGCCTGTCAGTCTCTACAGGGTGGGCATTACAGTTGGAAACCTTAATGCCCCGGGTGTTTGTTGGTATTTTCACTCCAAATTTTAAAAATGGGCTTTTTGGGACCTCACTACATGAACAGTGGCACTATCATTTCGTTACTCAATCCTGAAAGGTGATTTTGCACAGCAACTATGCCATTCAGCATCACAGGTGCAGAAAAACATTTTGGGCAGGATGTGAAAAATGACAGCTGTACTGTTCATGAGGAGGTGTGAATAAATGGCAATGTTTAAAATCTGGAGTAAAAATATGAAAAATGTGTGAAGTTACGAGCGTGAGTAGAAACTGCACAGTGCACGCCTGTAACACCATCATTTTTTGGAATTTTTTCACCAAATGTTAAACATCGGTCTTTTGGACCTTCTTTCATGAAGAGTGGCACTGTAATTTTGTTACTCCATCCTGAAAGTTGATTTTGCTCAGCGACCACATCATTCTGCACCACATTTCAGGCAGGATGTGAAAAATGACAGCAGTGCTGTTCATAAGGAGGTGTTAAAAAATAGCAATGTTGAAAATCTGGCATGAAAATATTAAAAATTGGCAAAGTTAAGAGTGTGCATAGAACATGCGCAATGCACGCCTGTAACACAGTAATTTTTTGGAATTTTTTCACCAAGTTTTCAACATGGGCTTTTTGTGACCTCACCTCATGAAGAGTGGTACTGTCATTTTGTTAATCAGTCCCAAAAGTTCATTCCACGCAGTGACTGCAAAACCACCTTTTGGGACCAAGAAATAAAACAACAATGACATGGTCACAAGGCAGGGTCACAAGAACTCCATGTTGAAAATCTGGGGCCAAAATTCCTAAAAATGGCTGAGATATCAACTTAAGTTGAAACCCTCCATTGACTCCCATTATACAGCACTTACCTGATTCCTCAATTCGTAGTTCGGCTTTGAAGAGTGCAGACATGTCCCAGTCCACAGAAGATCACTGCTCCCGACCTCTGGAGGGTAAGTATGGGTCAGGTGGTGCGTGGAGGTGGGTACGAAGAGGGAGGGTTGGGGTGGGGGAGGGGTGACTGGGAGACGATGCTGGACAGTTTTCTTTTTACAGTTTAAAAATAAATATTCCGGGGGACCGTTTTTCTTATTTATAGGTTAAAAAAATTAAAAAAAACTTTGAGGCACACTGAGGTGGGCTTCCAGAGTGCCACATGAGTTTGGGGAGGAGAAATCATGCGGACAGGGATTGGGCACCCCCCGTTGGCAAGCTTGGGGGAAGGGGAAACATGATGCTGATGGGGATTTGGCAAAAAAATTGAGCTTGGGAGGTGGGGGCATCCATCACTGAGAGTGGGAATCCCAGTGTCAGAAAAATAAAAAAAAATGTCTGGGCACACTGGGGTGGGCTCTCAGTGTGCCACAATGTGTGTGTGTGTGGGGGAGAATACATGCTGACACGAGGATTGGGCACCCCTGATATCGGCTCTTCGAGAGTGTGTGGCTGGCAGCATGTTTTATTTATTGAAATGTTTCACCAGGAACGGCACACCAAGCAACTGGTCATAACTCCGTCCATGCGCATTACTGTGCACTGTAATGTACATGGCCAGAGTCTTCTCATTTGCCGCTGCAATGATGAAACTGCACCTGACTGCAGCAGCAGATTTGTTTAAACTCTTTGTCTCTCTTTGAAGTTTGCTGTCATCGCCAGCATGCTCACTGATTGGTGGCTGAGGGACGCACCCACTAAATCATCCCCTGCATTGGTCACAACACTGACACACCTCTGAAATGTGCTACTACCACAAGATGTTTCTTGCACATGCATGCAAGCAAACATAAAAATGATCTAAATGCAATTGGAGCATACTTTCCACACTCACACAATAGTAAGCCAAGTGACTTTAAATTTACGGTGTTAGAACATGTAAAAAGAAGCCCCAGAGGTGGTAACAGAAACCAGGTGTTATCACAAAAGGAGACAAAATGGATAGTGAATCTTGAAACTGCAGTATCTGATGTACTGAATGATGATATAGATTTCAGTCCATATTTATAATTTTATAACAAATATTTTTTTCCTTTTGCTCTTTTTTTCAGATTGGTTCATTCATTTTCATTTTATTTGTTAACCAGATTAGGGCAACTGGGTCAAAGCCCTTTTTCAGGCCCAACCCGGATAAACAACATAAATAACACATTACAAAAATTAAAAAAGACAATAGCACATATACAAATGAATACACAAAATACAAAATTATCATAAACATGTACAATTTATCAAAGACAACAAATACTTTTTATATCTTATTTTAAAAGGTGAATACGATTTCACTACTCTCAAAGAAGGGAGTAAATCATTCCAAATTCTAGGAGCTTCACATGCAAAGGAGTGCGCACCATAGTTATTCTTAACAGAAAAGCCCTCCAATATAATTCCCTCAGCTGACATTAAAGAAGCTTTGATCTCACGTATCTTAATCAAATCAGAAAGAGGGGATAACCCATCTGAATAAATTGCCTGGTGTACCAAATTTCCTAATGCATACATATATCTGTACTGCGAAGAAAGCCACCCCAAGGATGAATACAGCAAACAATGATGAGTCATAACTGACACATCCAAAACAAAATGACAAATTTTGTTGTAAACACCACTTAAGATCTGCCTCTCCCTGCACTCAATTTCTCATACAAGGGAGAAACATAATCCAAATGAGACACAAGAACACCATTGGCTAGTTTCATACGAGAATCGAAAGACAAATAAGGCTTAAATTTATAAAGCTGACCCAACTTCTGATGAACTTTACTCTTTACCATTTTTACTTGAGAAGTAAAGGTCAAAGGAGAATCAAGTACCATACCCAGGTACTTGAATTCAGAAACCTGTTCAAGCAAAGTACCGTGATTGTCATAAATTAGTATTTCAGGGTTATCCCTCAATTGAACAGCACTACCAGACATCATCACTTTGGTCTTATGAACATTCAAAACCATCTTGCTAGAGGACATCTACTGACATAATCTCTGAAACTCTGAATCCAAAATAGTATTTACAGAATCTACTGACTGATGTTGATAATACAAAATCAAATCATCAGCATACAATAGGCATTGACACCCATGAAATATTGAAGGTACCTGACTGATAAATAATGAAAATAATAAGGGGCCAAGGATAGACCCATGCAGGACTCCACAAACAGTAGAACATACATCAGATGAAACAGACTTAATCAACACATATTGAGAATGATCCTGTAAAAAATCATGAATTATAGCCACTACAGATTCGGACAATCCCAAATCAGATAACCTCTGACAAAGTAACGAATGATTTATCAGGTCAAAAGCCCTGGACTGGTCCACAAACACCACTCCTGTCAACAGGCCATCATTACAACCCTGCAGAGCTGTGCTCGTGAACCTGACCAGGGCAGTACCAGTCCCACAGCCACATCGAAAACCATGCTGTTCAGCACAGAGGACACCGCCCACCTCTAGAAAATCATTAAGCTGATTTACCAATAATAAGCTCTTACTCAGAGGATTTAAAATTGAGATAGGACACTATTTCTCCAGTCCAACAGCACTAGCCTTTTTGGGAACTGGCACAACCCGAGCCTGTTTCCAGGATGACGGAAACACATTGATAGAAATGCATAAATTAAATACCTTACAAAGAGGTTCAGATACATGAGAAGCAATCAGTTTAACAAACCTAGCATCCAACCCCCACCCACAATCTCCAAAAGTATCAGGTAAAGTACATAATAATTTCAACACTTCAAAAGGTGTTACCCACCGAAACAAAAACTCAGATGCAGTGTGACCATCCCCCTGACCATCCAAATTATCAGGGAGATGATCAGATCGATCTGTACTGCCAATTGTATCAGAAAACCCAGAAATTAAACTGGAGACTTCAGAGAAACAGTGATTCACTACATTTGCCATCTCAAACGGGTCAGTAACTGTATGCAGAAAATACTGAAAAGAAGAAAAAGACGTTTTGGATTTAGGAGAAATTTAATGATTTACAGTCTCCCAAAATTTCCTAGAATCCTGTGACACTTCTGTAATGCCCCAAAGTTGGGGCATCCCAGAAAAGTAAAAATAAATAAATCCATATGGGGTTTACAGGTGTCCAGGGTGCCTGCTGTAGGTGTGGGCAGCAGGGTACAGTAAAAAGGGGCCCTTCCTAAGTAAAGTTCCCCCTCTTGGTAATGGGAGAAACACTGTAAAATAATAAAGAAAAGTGTCCTGTGCACTTAAAACTGTGTAAAAAAATAGATTTTGATGCAGCTTCAGTAACAATGGCCTGGATGGAATGCTGTGCTGAGTTTGAAAGTTAAACAGTTTTTGAAGCGGTTGATCCTGGGCAGCTGTAGAGGAGAGAGGACACAGAAGTCAAAGGGACAGGTTAAGGCTTAACTTGTGTTGAAGCCGTCCGTTAGGGCTTAGCTGTGTGCCTGCTCTGCCTCCCCTGTCAGAAGACTCCTGTTGCTGCTCTGTGTTGCGGTCGATGGTGCCATCGGGGCACCACGAAGAGAGTAAACGGCCGTCCGCTGCTGTCTGGGTTTAGGAGCCCTGTCGTGTCTTTATTTTATCCCCTTTTTAGTTTTAAAAGTTTAATTCCAGTCCCCCGTCAGCGGCAGAGAAGTGCCGCATTGCCACATGTTAGATCGGGCCCTCCGAGGCCCCCTTGAGTCATTCCCCACTCCGCCTGCTGTTCTTTCACTCTCTCCCTCTGCCAGCAAGACCTCCTACCTCCCGTCTGCTTCCTCTGGTCCCGGTGATGTGCGGTGAAGCAGCAGCAGCACGCTGATTCATGCTGTCCGCCTAAATTCAAAGGGGAAAGTTTTTTTTGTATTTCTTCGTTGGCGCACAAGGCGCTTGTACAATGCGGCTGAGCACCACGGGGTGGGGAGGAAGGACCCAGAATAATTATTCATGAGGGAGCAGGTTAGCGACACCCACAGGGAGGGGCCATTTCAGTAAGGCCAGTGTGAAGGCCTTTGACTATTGATGAGAGGGCGGGATTAGGGACGGCGATTTGCCACAGAGTGGCATCAGGCTCAGTGAGCCCTAGGATTTAAAGGGGGCTCGATGATTTAAAAGGGGCGATTCAGGCCCAAAGTTTAAAGAATATAAGCCATTAGAAGACATCAGGCCCACAGCTTAAAGAGGGCTGCAGGCCCAGTTTGAAGGGAGGGCTACCAGGCCTGACATAAAGTGGGTTCCTGACCCAGAATAGAGAGGGCAGCATTTCCATAAGTTGAAAACAAGGTACCAGGCCCATTTTGGAGGGTGCCAGGCCCACAGCATTTAGGGTGCCAGGCCCACAGTATTTAGGGTGCCAGGCCCACAGCATTTAGGGCACCAGGCCCCAAGTAATAAAGGGCACCAGGCCAAGGTAAAGGTAGGGCATCAGGCCCGAGGTAAATGTAGGACACCAGGCCCGAGGTAAAGCAGGGTGTCCCGGCCTAGTGGATTAGGGCAATCCAGCCTAGCAGTAGTAAGGGAAGCCCTGGCCTAGTGAAGTAAGGGCAAGCCAGCCTAGTAGTAGTAAGGGCAGCTCCGGCCTAGTAGATTAGGGCAAGCCGGCCTAGTAGTACTAAGGGCAGCTGCAGCCTAGTGGATTAGGGCAAGCCAGCCTAGTGGTAGTAAGGGCAGCCCTGGCCTAGTGAATTAGGGTAAGCCAGCCCAGTAGTAGTAAGCAGCCCAGGCCTATCCAGTAAGGCAAAGCCAGCATAGCAGTAAGTAGGGCATATAGGCCCCATAGAAAGTAAGGCATTTAGGCCTTTAGTGTTCAGGGCAACTAGCATAGGGCAAGTGATACCCCCTAGTAGAGTGGTTGGGGCATTCATAGCAAAACGTTCAGGGGTAGCCAGATCCTATTCCAGTAGGACCTACAGTCAGAAAAGGGTCCATTTAAGGGTGCTTAGCTCACAATATGCTACAAAGTAACTGTAATGTCTGCATTGTTATGCCACTGGTTATTGCTCCAGCATCTGAACAATTGTGTATTGGCTAGAAGCGCCAAGACTGCATCTTACATTAGGATTGTGGTTATTTGCCCCTGGTTATATGAATTATTGCCCTTTGCATCTGAACTATTGCCCTAAACATCTGAACTATTGCCCCAGTCACCTGAACTATTGTTCTGGACATCTGGACTATTGCCCTAGGTATAGAACAATTGCCCTGCAAGTAAATTATTGCCCCAAAGTTGATAATCTGCCCATTCTCCCGGCAAATTATCTGGTCATTACGCCGTTCTCTTGGCATTGCAAGAAGGTGTATCATATAGCTACATTGCTGCCAGTGTATGGGGACAGTCTCAATCTTCTACCACATTGATGTTCCATGGTGTGGTCTGTAATCCTACGTATCCAGAATCAGTCTCTATCCAGAAGACGACGCCTTCATCATCATTCTTCACCAGAAAAGTGTCCAACCATCAGATCATCCTCTCTGTTCATGTCATCCACCAAAGTCGAGTTCATCGCCGTTTGCACAAGTCGTACCCGCTGTTTCTTTTGTTTTACAGTTCGAAGTTACGTTCGCTGAAGTTCAAACACATCACAACCGCTGTGCTAGTGTAATTTCTTCTAGTTCCTGTTCCGGATGTCCCAAAGTTGGTCGCCCCTCCGCAGAAGAGAGTGTGCGTGTCCTGGAAGAACCTGGTCTGCTCCCCTGGTCGTTCGCCGTAAGTCGAGTCCGTCGAAGCCCAGTTCGAGACACGTCCGCCGTTTCCTTATTTTTGTTCCAGTTCCTTGTGACACGATTGCAGAATCAACCATCTTCACTACAGATCCTTCTGGTTCCTGGTTCTATCGGAGATCCATCTTCACCTCAGATCCTTCAGAGTCTTGCTGGCCCTTGGAGTGCTGCAGCATCGTCCAGGTCGTGGTAGTCCTCGAGTGGATTCGTCGCCACGCATGTCCTGGTTTCTTTCCTTCCCTGGTGGCCCTTGAAGTGGATTTTGGCCAAGGAATCCTTTGCATCCAGTGTGGAATCCGACAACCCGTAAGTGGGTTTATTCCAGGAACCAGTTTTCTCTCGTTCTTTCCTTCCGGCAGCCTTGGAGAGAGAGTGGGCTTTTGCTGAAGAAACATATGGTCTGTTTACCAAACCTCTCACCACCCCAGTGGCCTTAACTAGGTCCTTGCTGGAAATTATGTTTAGGGTTGTACAGTTCTGTTTTACTTCCCTTGTAGCTACCAATGAAGAATGACACGGTGCACACGAAGACAACAGACATTTGGACTTTGTGAGAATTTGATGGTCATTGTAAAACCAAATATTGTATTGTGGGTAGTGAAGAACACCTGATTTTCGCCTAAGTTCTAGTTATATTCTTAGGTTACTGCTGAAGAATTGTAGAAGTATAGTGGCAGTAGGCCAAGATATATATTTTAATATTGTTTGTAATCATTTTAGCAGTCTTAGATAAAAGCAATTCTCCCCTTTTTATCACCCTGTTATTGTTGTGGGCCCTATCTTCTCTTATGACTGTGTCTCCCTACCCACTGGTACTAAATAAATGCCCTGCAGGTGCTGAATCTCTTGGACGACTCCTGCCTCTCCTTGTCTGGGTAACTGTAATCTTAGCTACAATAACTCGGACCTTGGTGTTCCACCCTCATTATTCCAGAGCACCACTTCAGACCAACTAGCCAAGGGGGGAGGCACTGGAAAGGAGCAGGGAAATCCTAGCCCCCCCCCCAAAAAAAATCATGGTGGTAAGTGCGGTAAACACCAACGTAGAGGTGTCGATAGGGAAAAGGGCAGGGGTAAATGGAGAAAGTGACAAAGGCAAGAAGAACATGGATGGGGCAAAAAGGAGTAAGGCCATCAGGAAATGGAGGGTAATGAGTACCAATGCCTGTAGTCTGGGCAACAAGCTCCCTGAGCTGGTGGCCTTGATGGAAGAGGGGTACCTGGATATCGTAGCAGTCACAGAAACATGGTACACAGAGAACCATTACTGGGATGTTAACATACCAGGGTACATAACCTACAGGAGAGACAGGCAGGGGAGAAGAGGGGGAGGAGTAGCTCTCTATGTAAAGGAAGGGATAAAAGCAACTGAACAAAAGAGTAAACAGGGAGGAGAGGAGGCACTGTGGGTCACCTTGGAGACTGGGAAGGGCACCACAATCCGCACAGGGGTTGTGTACAGACCCCCATGTCAGGGGGAGGGAATGGACAAGGATATGATAGAAGGCATTCTTAGAATGGCAGAGAAAGGGGAGATACTGTTGATGGGAGACCTGAATATGCCAGATGTTAACTGGAGCACATTTGCTGCAGCCACATCCAAGAGCAGGGCCATTCTTGATGCCCTACAGGTGGCAGGCCTCAGACAGCTAGTTTCAGAACCCACTCATGAGGGAACAGTGTTAGACCCGTACTCTCAAATGGGGGCAGTGAGAGGATCTCATATCTAGAAGTGGGTTGCCATCTGGAAACAAGTGACCATCAAACAGTGTGGTTCACGTTAAACTCAGCTACAGAGTCAAGCCATACAAAAATGAGGGTACTGGACTTCAGGAGGGCTGACTTTGGCAAGATGGGAGAGCGCCTCAGAAAAGCACTAGCAAACAGGCTAGAAGGAGGTGTGGAGAATCAATGGGAAATCATCAAAACTGCCATCACAGCCAGCTCATCGGCACAGCGGTTGGATTTCCGCTTGCGACGCCGACGACCCAGGTTCGGGAACTGACTTGGGTTGTCAGAGAGCCGGCCAGGGGAGAAGGTTGGAGCGCCCGTAGACAGCTCGCTTTCTCCAGGGGAGGGCGGATATGAGCGGGCACTCTGCTGGTTCCCTAGCGGAGGCCAGGAGCATAGCAGAATGTCAGGGCTCAAAATATCTAGGGGGAGATGGACGCGGCATTCCGCCATGACGCTACCTACGCACTCCCAAGGGAGAAAACCGGAAAAATCGGCTCCTTGGCTGGCCATATGACGGCTCTCTGGTTGCCTCACTGCCGTCATGGCCCCACAGCCTCCCACCCCAGCAGCACCTGGAGCCAATGCTGCAGTGCGCTGGATGACCCCCTCCGGTGCCTTCCTTCTCGGAGGAGGGGGACCCACCCAGCGAAGGGTTATGCCAGGCTACTCCAGAGGGCTGCAATCTGGGGCTGAGGTAGGTCATGGGGATGGCAGACAGACCAGGTAAGGACCTCGAGAACCCGAAGGATGTGCCAGCCAGGGAGAAGAAGAGGAGGAGGAATAAAAAAAAAAAATGCCATCACAGAGGCAACAAGCCTTTGTGTGAAGCAAATAAACAAATCAAAACGAAAGAAAAAGCCACTATGGTTCTCAAAAGAGGTGGCTGTGAAAGTCAGGAAGAAAAAGATAGCATTCTGGAAGTATAAGGAAACACAGAAGGAGCAGGACAGAGAGCTGTACCAGTTAAGGCAGAAGGAAGCAGGGAGGGAAGTCAGAATAGCAAAGGCCCAAACTGAGGAAAAGATAGCCAACTCAGTTAAGAAGGGGAATAAAACCTTTTATAGGTATATCAGAGAGTATAGAAAGACAAAGGGAGGGATAGTGAGGCTGAATAGAATGAACGGTGGGTGGGCAGAGGGGGACAGTGAAAAAGCAGGGATACTAAATGAATTTTTCTGCTCAGTATTCACAAAAGAGGAGGGGGAAGTGCCTAATCCAATTAACAGAAGCACTCTTGATAGGGGGGGTCGATCCCAGTCCTTTCACAGAAGAAAGGGTTCTGTAAGAACTCCTAAAACTGAAGGTGGACAAAGCAATGGGTCCTGATGGAATTCACCCCAGAATTCTAAAAGAATTAAGGGGGGAACTAGTGAAACCACTGGCTACTCTTTTTAATAAATCATGGGAGGATGGTGTGGTACCTGAGGACTGGAGGAAGGCGGATGTGATTCATCTTCACAAAAGTGGGACCAAGACTGAGGCAGGAAACTACAGACCTGTCAGTTTGACCTCTGTGGTAGGGAAAGTGATGGAGTCACTTCTGAAGGAAAGAATAGTTGAGTACCTAGAGGCCAGTGGGGCACAGGACCCAAGGCAGCATGGGTTCACAGCGGGAAGGTCATGTCAGACGAATCTAATAGATTTCTTTGACTGGGTGACCAAAGTAGTAAACCAGGGAGGGGCTGTGGACATGGCCTACCTAGACTTTAGCAAGACATTTGACACAGTCCCACACAAGATTAATATTCAAATTAACCAGCCTTGGAGGGGTCCCAGGTGGTAGCCTGGTAAAACATTGGCTGGACAACAGGACACAGAAGGTAATTGTAAATGGAGTCCACTTGAAGAAAGAGGGGTTACTAGTGGGGCACCGCAGGGTTCAATATTCGTCCAGTCCTTTTAATGTCTTCACAGTGACATTGCAGAGGGACTGAAGGAAAGTATGCCTCTTGCAGAAGACGCAAAGATTCTGCAACAGGGTTGATACACAAGGAGGCGTGGAAAGGATGAGAAGGGACTTGGCAAGGTTGGAGGAATGGTCAGAAGTATGGCAGCTAGGATTCAATGCAAAGAAGTGCAAATAATGCACCTGGGAAACAAGAACCCAGGGGAAGAATACACAATGGGGGGGAAGTAGTAACAACAACAAAAAAGTAAGGGGACCTGGGGGTAATCATATCAGATGACCTTAAGGTTAGCAAGCAATGTGAGAAGGCAGTAGGGAGGGCTGGGGGTATACTGGGATGCATAGGGAGAGGCATCAGCAGCAGAAAACAGGAAGTTGTTATCCCTCTGTACAGACAGTCGGGTGAGACCCCATCTGGAGTACTCATGCCAGTTCTGGAGACCCCATCTCCGCAAGGACATAGACAGGATAGAGGCAGTCCAGAGGAGGGCAACTAAAATGGTGCAGGGTCTGCAAGAGAAGCCGAGTCGTATGAGGAGAGACAAGGAGCTTAATGTGTATACCCTTGAGGAAAGAAGGAGAGGGGGGACATGATAGAAACTTTAAGTACCCTCAGTGGAATCAAAAAGTCCAAGAGGTAGCATCTTTCAGAAAAGAGACGGCAAGAACAAGGGATACAATTTAAAGATGTGGGGGGGGGTTCAGGGGCAATGTGAGGAAGTATTTTTTTACAGAGAGGGTAGTGGATGCATGGAACAGCCTTCCTAAGGAGGTTGTGGGGGTCTAAAACTGTGGGAGAATTCAAGAATGCATGGGACAGACATAAGGCAATTCTTGTGGGGGGTAGGAAGAAATAGGCTGTTGGTTAACTAGGATCTGCGGCCTATCCTGTAGGTAGAGAAATGGGCAGACTAGATGGGTCAAGCGGTCCTTATCTGCTGTCAAAGTCTATGTTTCTATGTTATCACATCATCTCAAATTTTTGGCGTAGTCAGCAGAATACAGATAATTATTTATCCAAGGAGTCCAACATTGGAGTTGACTAGGGAAAAGTACAAATGGAGCCAAGGTGTAGCAGTAGATTGTCCGGTGGAGATAGAGAGTCAGTTGGAGGAGACCGAGATGGACCTCAGGGGAGTATTCCACCATCTCTATTAACTATGCCATACTACTTTGGAGCGCCATGGCTTCCACAATTTTCTGGAGAAAGAGATGGAAGTGGAACCAGTAATCTGGGGGAGTTCTGCTCAAAGATGCAGGCTATGTTTAGGTTATACCAGGTCCCTGAGCAACAGAAGGTTGAAATCCTAATTGGGCAACTAAAGGGATCTGCTAACCGAGAAGTTCAGTCCTGGCTGGGTGGAGCAAAAGTTACAGCAGAATAGATTCTACAAGGGCTGCAGCAGATCTTTGATGCTCGAACTGTGTCCGACTTAAAGATGAAGTTCTTTTCTCACACGCAGAAGCCCCAAGAGATCCTGAGGGAGTTTGCATTGAGTCTGCAAGAGCTATTGCGAGCTATAGAGAGGGTAGATGCTGCGGAAGTCCGAGATGCGGACAGAGTGCTGGTAGAAAAGTTTGTAGAAGGGGTGCATAGCGAAGCCCTCAGGAGAGAGCTCCACATGCTCCATCTACAGGGCCCCAAGGCTGATTTCCTAGACTTTAAGGAGAAAGCCATCAAGGTATTTGGTTCTGGACGCTCCGGAGATGAGGCTCAGGCATATCCGCAGATGGCAGCTTCAATGGGAACTAAATGGCCTGGATATCCTATAGAAGGGTGGAAGAAAGACATCTCTTGGAGAATGAGACTTCAACCCAAAGAACTGTCCCCACAGAGAGTGGAGTACAGAAGAGAAACTGTCACATATCCGAGCCGGTATTCAGAGCATGAACAGATGTGTGGACCAAGGATACCGACACCGATCTGTTCTGTGCGGGCCAGTGCCAGTCAACACTCTGAGCTGACCAAGCAAATTGCCTCCCTCACCCACCAGATGGCAGAAATGTGCAAAGAAATGCAAAGCCTAAAAGCAGGATGGAAAAAGGAGACATCTCTCAATCAGCCCGGAAAAGAAAGGAAGGGAAATGATCATATAAATCAATCGAGAAGGAGTGAAGGGAGGCACCCCACAGATCAGTTCAATAGCCAGGGAAGGCCCATATGTTGTCAGTGTGGTGTTAGTGGCCATATAGAATGAAGATGTAGTCAGCCAGCAGATGCCACCCTGAATTTAAACAGAAATTCTTCACGGATGAGGACCGACCCTCGAAGAGCAGACGACCAGGTCCACAGCCCCATTAAATCAGTCCTGTTTCATCGGCAAATATCCGATGGTACTAGTAAAGGTAGACGGTATTGAACTCATGGCTTTGTTAGATACAGGATCACAGGTCACCATGATACAAGGATGAGACTTGTGGAGGTATTGGATGCCCGATGATCTTAAACCACTTTCTAGATCTTGGGTGGAGTTAATAGCAAGCAATGGAGACAAAGTACCATATCTGGGATATCTAGAAGCTGATATCCAATTAGGAAAGAACACTCAAAGCAAACAAGGCATCATTATTAGCGACCTGGAAAGTGACCATTTGCCACCACTAATTTTGTGGATGAATGTCTTACAGAATTGTTTTGATGAGCTAGTGCGCATTCTCCAACAGAAAGCCAAGCACGTACCCCAAGTGGACAAACATGCCCTGCAGCAAACCATCTATCATCTGCAATGCCACCAACGGTTTGCCAGTGCTGAGGGTGAGATTGGCAAAGTACGAATGAACGATACCAGGCCAGTAACAATAAAGCCGGGCACCAAAACCACATTCTGGTGCAAAGCAAAGGTGGGCCCGAGGGGTCAGGATTATGATGCCTTAGTGGAACTATATCCTACGAACAAAGAAGAACCTATAATAGTGGCTCGGAATATAGTTACCATGACCAGAGGTCGGATTCCAGTAAGAGTGTTAAATTACGGGACTCACAATGTGTAACTTTACAGAAATCAGTCAGTTGCCCAGATCCACACTGTATGCTTGCAAGACATTATTGAGGCTGAGGAAGAGATACAGGTAGTGCCTGAAGAAAAAATGGAAGGTGATAATATACCAGAATGGGCTAAAAAGATTAATTTGGGCAATCCCAAGACCACTGCAAAGCAAAGAGCTGAGGTACTGGAAGTGGTTTTACACCATAAAGAAACTTTAAGCCAGCACCCCTTAGGTTTCGGCCTAGCTCGTGGGGTACAGCACCACATCAGTACCCATGGACATCCACCTATCAGGGAGCGATTCAGACCTATCCCGCCAGACATGTACCAACAAGTAAAGATGATCAGAGAAATGAAAGAGGCTGAAGTGATCAAAGAAAGCCACAGCCCATGGGCAGCTCTGATTGTCTTGGTGAAGAAAAAAGATGATAAGATCCGATTCTGTGTCGATTACCGCAAATTAAATGCCATCACCCATAAGGATATGTATCCTTTGCCTCAGATAGAAGATTCCCTCACAGCTCTCCAATTGACAGCCGTATTCTCCACTTTAGACTTAACCAGCGGATACTGGCAAGTTCCTATGGCACCAAAGGATCAAGAGAAAACAGCCTTTATCAACCCCCTGGGTCTTTTCGAGTTCACGAGGATGCCTTTTGGACTATGTAATGCAACGGGAACTTTCCAGAGACTTGTTAAACATTGTCTTGGAAGCCGAAATTTTGATATCCTATTGTTATATCTGAACGATATCATTGTATACTCTAAGACTCATGAAGACCATCTACTTCACTTGGATGAGGTGTTTCAAAGACTCATTCGATATGGTCTCAAAATCAATCCATCTAAATGCCATCTATTTCAATCTAAAGTGAGTTATCTGGGACATATAGTTTCCTCTGAGGGAGTGATGCCCGACCCAGGAAAGACTGAAGTGGTAAAAGATTGGCCCGTTCCTACTACTGTGAGAGATGTCCGAAAGTTCTTAGGCTTTGTGGGATATTATCGTAGATTTATCAAGAACTTCTCCAAAATTGCTGTACCATTGCACAAACTTTTAAGAGGATCGGCAGAGGGTCGCGTCCCAAGAATCGTCCGGTTACATGGGGAACTGAGCAACAGAAAACATTTGATCTGTTAAAGAAAGTACTTACTGAGGCTCCTATATTAGCTTATCCAGATTACGCAAAGCCTTTTCTTTTATATACCGATGCCAGTAACAAAGGGTTGGGTGCGATACTCGCACAGGAACAGAATGGTGTGGAACGAGTAATAGCGTATGCAAACCGAGGGTTAAGAGGTTCCGAGTGGAATGACGCCCGTTACAGCTCTTTCAAACTCGAGTTTTTAGCATTGGTATGGGCCATCACAGAGAAGTTCAAACAATATTTGGCCGTTGCCCCTTCCACGGTTTTCACAGATAATAACCCTTTGGCACACTTGAATACTGCAAAGCTAGAAGCCCTAGAGCAGAGGTGGGCCTCCCAACTTGCAAATTATCAATTCTCCTTAAAATATCGTTCTGGTAAAGCGAATACGAACGCAGATGCCTTGTCTTGGATGCCTGGACAAGAGGAAGCAGAAGTGGATGATACCTTGTTAGAAAACATGGAAATGCCACCTTTTCTTCAAGTACCAGCTGAGATTGTACAAGCATGTTGTCAAGTTGTTCCAGAGCCTGAAGTAGAAATTCAACCAGAAATAGATGATACGATTGCAAACCAAAAAAGTCTATGGGTGAAATTACAAGACCAAGATCCAACTGTCAACCAAGTTAAAGCTCTAGTTGCTGCACAGAAACGTATGACCCAATGAGAACAAAGAAGCTGAACATAGAAGCAATGAAACTTTGGAGACACAGAACTCGTCTGGCCATAGAAGATGGTCGTTTAGTTAAAAAAGTAGAGAACCTACTATGCACATAGAATTGACTCAGACCATAGTTCCAAAAACCAGCGCGTCAGTGGTATTAGAGGCATACCATAACTCAGGACATTTTGGTCACAAAAGAACCGAGGCTGTTATTAGAAGAAGGTTTTACTGGATAGGGATCCGTAGTGATATAATAAAGTGGTGTGAAGAATGTCTAGCATATAATTTAAAGTGCAGAGAAAAAGAGTACTCAGAGAGCTCCTCTTCAATCAGTAATTAGTAACGCACCATTGGAACTAGTTGCTCTAGATCAATTAAAGTTGGACCCAAGCACTGATGGACATATATATGTTCTCACTATGGTTGATCACTTTTCCAAGTTTGTGGTTGCAAGTGCAGTAAAAGACCTATCCGCTCGAACTACTGCTGAGACCTTTTTAAGATGTTTTGTATGACCTTTTGGTTATCCTAGAAAAATCCTTACAGACCAAGGAACCTCTTTCGAATCCAAGCTGTTTCATGAACTCTGCACCCTTTATGGAAGCCATAAGTTGAAAACCACTGCCTACATCCTCAAAGTAATGGACTCTGTGAAAGAACAAATAAGACTCTTCTTGAAATGTTACGAGACCTACCAGAGTATAAACGTCCCTACTGGCCAGCTTTGCTTCCTGAACTCACGTATCTGTACAATAATACCATACACTGTTCTACGGGTTATACACCTCACTGTTTAATGTGTGGATGACATGGAAGACTTCTGATGGACCTAGTATTAGAGGTACTGCTGGATGAAACCAAAGCAAAGAAGCCAGTTACGAATTGGGTGCAAGAACATAACCAGCGTTTGCAGGAAGCTGGACAAATTGTCAGCAAACACATGGAACAAGTACGGCAAACACAAAAAGCAAATTATGATATCAAGGCCAATGCTACACCCTTACTTAATGGAGAAAGAGTAATGCTGAAGAAAACTCAAAAATGCAGCAAATTATCCTCAAAGTGGGAACCCAAACTGTATCGCATTATTGAGATACCTTATCCCAAATTACCTGTATACAAGATCCAGCAAGAATTGGGAAACTATACCAAGATTGTTCACCGGAATCTCTTAAAACCCTGTACTTTCAGAAACACTGTTCTCGCTAAAGATCAGGATAGTCCTACGCCAAAGGAGAGGCAGGAGTCCATAAAGGATGAAATGTTGGGACTAGAATCACCAACCCGTTGGTGTAAAGAACCATGGATTCGCACTTCGTATATAAATTCCCTTGGCCATCCAAATGTTTTTACCAGCGATAGATCCTGAAATGCCAGATTTTCTAGAACCAGAATGCATTGTCCAAGAACCCATAGGTTTCCAACCCGTAGATCCCAAAGGTCAAATGCAGGTGTTCCCCCTAGGAGGTACATAATGGAAGTCTCCAAACTTGTCTCTTGGCACTGTATGTAGATCTATTCAAAGTAATCCTCTGACACAGTCACTTTAGTTTAATAAATTTAAAGTTTTACTGTGGTTACAGATATCTTGAAAAGTTTTACCAGAATAAAGTTTCATAAAGTGTTAAGTAAAAATGTTAGCATGTTGAGAAAGTGTTTATAAAGTGTTTAAGGAAATACATGGGGACGTGTACATTTAGGTGGGCCCGAATCTGTAATGCCCCAAAGTTGGGGCATCCCAGAAAAATAAAAAGAAATAAATCCATATGGGGTTTACAGGTGTCCAGGGTGCCTGCTGTAGGCGTAGGCAGCAGGGTACAGTAAAAAGGGGCCCTTCCTAAGTAAAGTTTTCCCTCCTGGTAATGGGAGAAACACTAAAATAATAAAGAAAAGTGCCCTGTGCACTTAAAACTGTGTAAAAAAATAGATTTTGATGCAGCTTCAGTAACAATGGCCTGGATGGAATGCTGTGCTGAGCTGCTCAGGCACAGCATTCCACTCCAGCCATTCTAGAACCCCTTTGGGTTCAAGTTTGAAAGTTAAACAGTTTTTGAGAAAGTTGATCTGGGCAGCTGTAGTGGAGAAAGGACACAGATGTCAAAGGGACAGGTTAAGGCTTACCTTGTGTTGAAGCCGTCCGTTAGGGCTTAGCTGTGTGCCTGCTCTGCCTCCCCTGCCAGAAGACTCCTGTTGCTGCTCTGTATTGCGATCGGTGGTGCCATCGGGGCACCACGAAGAGAGCAAATGGCCATCTGCCACAGTCTGGGCTTAAGAGCCCTGTCATTTCTTTATTTTATCCCCTTTTTACTTTTAAAAGTTTAATTTCGGTCCCCCCGTCGGCGGCAGGGAAGCGCCGCATCGCCGCATGATCTGTTGGCCCTCTGAGGGCCCCCTTGAGTCATCCCCCACTCCGCCTGCTGTTCTTTCACTCTCTCCCTCTGCCAACAAGACCTCCTGCCTCCCATCTGCTTCCTCTAGTCCTGGTATGGTGCGGTGAGTCGGCAGTAGCACACTGATTCCTGCTGTCTGCCTAAATTCAAAGGGGGAAAGATTATTTATTTATTTATTCGTTGGTACACAAGGCGCTTGGACAAAGCGGCTGAGCGCCGTGGGGTGGGGAGGAAGGACCCAGAATAATTATTCATGAGGGGGCAGGTTAGCAACGCCCATGGGGAGGGGCCATTTCAGTAAGGCCAGTGTGAAGGCCTTTGAATATTGATGAGAGGGCGGTATTAGGGGGTGGCGATTTGCCACTGAGTGACATCAGGCTCGGTGAGCCCTAGGATTTAAAAGATGCCCGATGATTTAAAAGGGACGATTCAGGCCCAAGGTTTAAAGGGGCTATCGGGCCCATCAGAGAGACGGCATCAGGCCCACAGTTTAAAGACAGCAGCAGGACCAGTTTGAAGGGAAGGCTACCAGGCCCTACATAAAGTGGGTTCCTGGCCCAGAATAGAGAGGGCACCAGGCCCATAAGTTTAAAGCAGGGCACCAGACCCATTTCAGAGGGCACCAGGCCCACAGTATTTAGGGTGCCAGGCCCATAGTATTTAGGGCACCAGGCCCCAAGTAATAAAGGGCACCAGGCCAAGGTAAAGGTAGGGCATCAGGCCTGAGGTAAATGTAGGGCACCAGGCCCGAGGTAAAGCAGGGTGTCCCGGCCTAGTGGATTAGGACAATCCAGCCTAGTAGTAGTAAGGGCAGCCCCGGCCTAGAGGATTAGGGAAAGCCGGCCTAGTAGTATTAAGGGCAGCCTCGGCCTAGTGGATTAGGGCAAGCCAGCCCAGTGGTAGTAAGGGCAGCCCTGGCCTAATGAATTAGGGTAAGCCAGCCCAGTAGTAGTAAGGGCAGCCCAGGCCTATCCATTAAGGCAAAGCCAGCATAGTAGTAAGTAGGGTATACAGGCCCGATAGAAAGTAAGGCATTTAGGCCTTTAGTGTTCAGGCGACTAGCATAGGGCAAGTGATACCCCCTAGTAGAGTGGTTGGGGCATTCATAGCAAAACGTTCAAGGGTAGCCAGATACTATTCCAGTAGGACCTACAGTTAGAAAAGGGTCCATTTAAGGGTGCTTAGCTCACAATATGCTACAAAGTAACTGTAACGTCTGTATTGTCATGCCACTGGTTATTGCTCCAGCATCTGAACAATTGTGTATTGGCTAGAAGCACCAAAACTGCATCTTACATTAGGATTGTGGTTATTTGCCCCTGGTTATATGAATTATTGCCCCGTACATCTGAACTATTGCCCTAAGCATCTGAACTATTGCCCCAGTCATCTGAACTATTGTGCCAGGCATCTGGACTATTGCCCTAGGTATAGAACAATTGCTCTGCAAGTAAATAATTGCCCCAAAGTTGATAATCTGCCCATTCTCCTGGCAAATTATCTGGTCATTACGCAGTTCTCTTGGCATTGCAAATAGGTGTATCATATAGTTACATTGCTGCCAGTGTATGGGGACAGTCTCAATCTTTTACCACACTGATGTTCCTTGGTGTGGTCTGTAATCCTACGTATCCAGAATCAGTCTCTACCCAGAAGAGGATGCCTTCATCATCATTCTTCACCAGAAAAGTGTCTGACCTTCAGATCATCCTCTCCATCCATGACATCCACCGAAGTCGAGTTTGTCGCCGTTCGCACAAGTCGTACCGGCCATTTCTTTTGTTTTACAGTTCAAAGTTACGTTCTCCGAAGTTCAAATGCATCACGACCGCCGTGCTAGTGTCATTTCTTCTGGTTTCTGTTCCAGATGTCCCAAAGTTGGTCGCCTTCCACAGAACAGAGTGTGCACATCCTGGAAGAACCTGGTCTGATCCTCTGGTCATTCGCCGTAAGTCAAGTCCATTGAACCCAGTTCAGGAGGCGTCCGCCATTTCCTTATTTTTGTTCCAGTTCCTTGTGACAAGATTGCAGAATCAAACATCTTCACTACAGATCCTTCTGGTTCCTGGTTCTACCGGAAATCCATCTTCACCTCTGATCCTTCAGAGTCTTGCTGGTCCTTGGAGTGCTGCAGCATCATCCAGGTCGTGGTAGTCCTCGAGTGGATTCATCGCTATGCATATCTCCTGGTTTCTTTCCTTCCCTGGCAGCCCTAGAAGCGGGTTTTGGCCAAGGAATCCTTTGCATCCAGTGTGGAATCCAAAAACCCATCCGTGGGTTTATTCCAGGAACCATTTTTCGCTGGTTCTTTCTTTCCGGCAGCCTTGGAGTGAGTGGGCTTTTGCCGAAGAAACATATGGTCTGTTTACCAAACTTCTCACCACCCCAGTGGCATTAACTAGGTCCTTGCTGGGAATTGTGTTTAGGGTTGTACAGTTCTGTTTTACCTCCCTTGTAGCTACCAACGAAGAACGACGGTGCGCACGAAGACAACAGACATTTGGACTTTGTGAGAATTTGATGGTCATTGTAAAACCAAATACTGTATTGGGGTAGTGAAGAACACCTGATTTTTGCCTAAGTTCTAGTTATACTCTTAGGTTACTGCTGAAGAATTGTAGAAGTATAGTGGCAGTAGGCCAAGATACATATTCTAATATTGTTTGTAATCATTTTAACAGTCTTAGGTAAAAGTAATTCTCTCCTTTTTATCACCCTGTTATTGTTGTGGGCCCTATCTTCTCTTATGACTGTGTCTCCCTACCCACTGGTACTAAATAAACACCCTGCAGGTGCTGAATCTCTTGGACGACTCCTGCCTCTCCTTGTCTGGGTAACTGTTATCTTATCCACAATAATTCTGACCTTGGTGTTCCATCCTCATTCTTCCGGAGCACCACTTCAGACCATCACACTTCCTCTAATCTAAACCTAAAGAAATCAACCTTGGCTTGCTTTACCTTTCTACACAATAAATTCCTAGCCGCCCTATACTCCTGTAAATTCTTAAGGGAAAGAGATATTTTGTAGGCTAACCAAGTAGATATTTTTTGTTTTATGAACTGCTTTAGTTCATTAGAGAATCAATGATGTAAAACACCTCTACAGCGTGTTACTTGAAAAGGAAACAATTTATTTTGAATGTGCAAACGTTGTTGACAAAAAAAATCTAATGCACAATCTGGATTGGGTATCAAATCTAAATAGGACCAATCCAAATTCAGCAGTTCATTAAACAAAACTTTAGGTTGATATCTCTTAAAATTATGAGTATGACCAACTACAGGTGGAATGTTACGGTGTTTGAAATTAAGAACACCAAAAGTAACCTAATGGTTGCTCACAGAATCCCCTAATCTCCAGAACAAGAAACAATATGTGGATTGTTTGTAACAACCCAGTCTAAAAGGGTATGATTCATTGAATTAACATTCAGCCTGGTAGGTTCCACCAAAAGTCGAGACAAACTATATAAATCTAATAGATTCTCAGTAGCCCTGTCTACCTTTAACCAGTTCAGATTTATATCACCCATTAAAACAAAATCGCGTTTAACCAAAAAAGGAGCAATCCCTTCAAGAAATTCCTGTAAACCAGGCAATCCACTTTTTGATGGGTTATACAAAGCTCCCGCCATTACATGTCTAGCACCACCCAATAACACATGCAGTAGCAACCAATCATTTGATACATCCAATGTCGTACTGGAGGAAAGAATAGACTCCTCCAGGTGCTCTAAATAGAAACATAGAAACATAGAAGTTGTCGGCAGATAAGGACCACAAGGCCCATCCAGTCTGCCCATTTATTTTTCTACTTTATGAATGTGCCATCAGCCTTTGCTCTGTCAATGGCCTATCTAATCACACTCATCTGTATTGCTCCCTTATGCCTATCCCATGCCTGTTTGAAGCCCTGCACTGTATTCATATCCACCACTTCCTGAGGTAGGCCGTTCCATGCATCCACCACCCTTTCTGTAAAAAAGAACTTCCTCACATTACCCCTTAATCGGCCTCCCTTTAATCTCATGCTGTGTCCTATTGTCTTGCTATTTTTCTTATATTGAAACATGTTAGACTCTTTCGCCTTGTTAATGCCCTGATGGTGTTTGAATGTTTCAATCATATCACCTCTCTCCCTCCTTTGCTTTAGGGTATACATATTGAGTTCAGTTAATCTGTCCTCATATGTTTTCTGATGCAGTCCCTACACCATTTTGTTTGCCCTTCTCTGGACTGCCTCAATTTGGTTAATGTCCTTGTCCTTGTGAAGGTGTGGCCTCCAGTTCTGCACGCAGTACCCCAGATGGGACCTAACCAGTGTCTTGTAAAGAGGGATTATTACCTCCCTCTTCTGACTTGTGATACCCTACTAATACACCCCAACATCCCTTTAGCCTTACCTACTGCTTTAGAGGTCTGCTTGGATGATTTCAGGTCATCGGTGATGATGACGCCCAAGTCTCTTTCTTCCCTTGTGACTGCCAGCAACTCCCCTTCCAGCCTATAGGTGGCTTCAGGGTTTCTCTTCCCTATGTGCATGATCTTGCACTTCTTTGCGATAAACCCTAGTTCCCACTCTTCCGACCATTTTGCTAGTTTATCCAGATCTCTTCTCATTCTGCCCATACCATCTAGATCTTCTACTCTATTGCAGATCTTGGTGTCATCTGCAAACAGACAAACCTTACCCTCCAGTCCATCTGCAATGTCACTGATGAAGATATTGAAGAGGACTGGCCCCAGGACTGATCCCTGAGGTACTCCACTTGTGACTTGCATCTCTTCTGACTGTATACCATTTACCACCACTCTCTGTTTTCTGCCCGTCCACCAGTTTGACACCCAGTTGACCAACGTCTAACCCCTCCCCTGAGCCTACCCAGCTTATTAATCAGTCTTCTATGTGGAACAGTATCGAAAGCTTTGCTGAAGTCAAAGTAGGCAACATCAACTGCTCCCCCTTGGTCCACCACTCTGGTTACCCAGTCAAAGAAATCTATGAGATTAGTTTCACAGGACCTTCCTTTTGTAAACCCATGCTGTCTTGGATCCTGTGCTCCTATGGATTCCAGGTGTTGCACTATCCTTTCCTTAAGGAGTGTCTCCATAATATTGCCCACTACTGAGGTAAGACTGACTGATCTGTAGTTCCCTGCCTCCTCCCTGCTACCACACTTGTGGAGCGGGATCACATGAGCCCTTCTTCAGTCTACTGAGACCTCTCCTGTGCTCAGAGACTCACTAAACAGTTCTGATAATGGCTCTGCTAGTTCCACCCTTAGCTCCTTTAGTACCCTGGGATGTATGTCATCAGGTCCCATTGCCTTGTCCACCCTGAGCTTATCACGCTCTTGTAGGACCCTTTCTTTTGTGAGGGACTAATGCACACCCCCCACGTTTCCATGGTGCAGAGCTGTGAGCCCTGACCTACCTTCTCTTCAGTAAATACTGAGCAGAAGTATCTATTTAGGATAGATGCTTTTACATGGTCCTCCTCCTCACTCGCCCCCTTATCCTCTTTGATCTTAGCAATACCCCCTCTGGACTTTCTCCTTTCACTAATGTGTTTATAGAAAGTCTTGTCACCTTCTTTTACTGTTCGTGCTAGTGTTTCCTCAGTTTGGGCCTTTGCCTGCCTTATTGCCTTCCCTGCTTCCCTTAGGGAAGTTTGGTATGCCTCCCTATCTTCATCCTGCTGCATTCCCTTATATTTCCTGAAGGCCAGCCTTTTGGCTCTGACCTTTTCTGCTACTGTGTTTGAGAACCAAAGTGGTTTCCTTCTTCTTTTCCACTTCCTTTTCTCACTAACACAATGGGATGTTGCTTGAAGTATTGCATCTTTAATGCTTGCCCACTTTGCCTGTGCCCCCTCACCTGTATTTCTTTTTGCCAGGGCTAGCTTAACTCTGTTGGCCATCTTACCAAAGTCAGCTCTTCTGAAGTCCCATATTTTTTTCCTTGGAATGGGTTGATTGTGTTCTAGTGGCCAAACTGAACCATACCATGTGATGGTCACTGCCCCCCAGGTGACCTTCTACCTGGAGATCTGTGATCCTTTCCCTGTTAGTCAGTACTAGATCTAGGATAGTCCTGTCTCTAGTGGGTTGTTGTACCAGTTGTTTGAGGCCCTCTCCCTGCAGGGAATCCACCATGTGTCTAATTCTGGCAGATGTCCCTGCTGGTATTGACCAATCTGTATCTGATACACCCCACCCCTAGACTTACTACCTTTGCAGTCAACTCTTAACATCCTATGACCTGGCAACATACCTATACCATCAGGTATAGAGGGCTTTAACCAGGATTACGTAACTATTACCATATCTGGTTGATATGATAACATAAGCCTTTCAACACTGGCCAATTTAGGGAATCATCTCCTGGTATTTAAATTTAACAATTTAAACCCATGTAAATGATGCCAGTCAAACCCAGGCAAGCCAGCTAAATCAGGCGAACTTACCCGGGGACCTGGGTTGAGTTCAATATAACCAGATAACATTAGTAGTAAATAAATAAACAAACAAACAATTTTTACAAGAACTCAAACCATTAAATAACCCCCTTACCGAAGATGGCAGTATAATACTTAAAATGCAACCAAAAATCCAGAATGTTCTTTTCTCTGGATTCAACAAATTAAATGCATTTAGCTCTAGTTTCCCCCTTTGCAACAAATTAGACATAGTGAACTCTTTAAAACTGTCACTTACTTTAACCTGCTCAACATTATTGCAGGGTATAATCAAATCACTACATACCACACAACATAATAATAATAATAACACCTACTTACACACAGATACCATGCATATACTATTTTCCCCAGACATTTTAAATTCCAACACAGACATACCCAGCCCTCACCACCTCGCACTCCTCGAACTCCGAAGCACTTGATAGCACTTTGGCCGCCACTACAAATGCCATCGCGTTTGGCCAGAGCAAGAATTGACTACCTCAACCCCACCCACATGGGCTACCACCACAAATGAGGGGGGAGGAAGAAGCACAAGCTAAAGATAGACTCAGGTTACAAAGGTAGACAATTCTAATAACAGGGGTGCTAATACCACAATCCCAGACCCATACACAATGGGAAAGCAGCTGGAAAGAGCAGTACTAAAAAGCAGTAATGAATCAAGCAGCCTTTGTGAACACTAATTCAAACATAAACGATCCTAGCACTTCAAAAGGGAACAGTACTTCACAGTGCACAATACAGATCATCAAAAGATAGACAGCAGCAGTAAATGGCAGGTGCTGGCAACACATAACTACGCATATTGGCTGTCGCCATCACTGTCTCCCTTACCTTATTGCATCATTAGGGCTCCCCACTCCCCTACCTCCCTTGGACTCCCTTAGACTCCGCTGCACTTAGCGCACTGCCACCACATAAATGCCACCACATATGGCGGGTAGAACAGTTAAATACCTCAACCCCACAGACTGGGCTGCCACCACCAATTGGGGGAAGGGGGCGTGGCCAGCAGCAAGTTAAATGCAGCTACATTAAAACTAGCAACAGGACAAGACAGAGGTTGTCTCTACCCTGGAGCTAAGTTTGCCTAAAGGGATATTTGGGTCTTAAAAGTGGGCATTCTGATAATTTAAAGCACACCACTGACTTATACAGATTTTTTCCATATTTATGGATGGCAGCTTCCTTATAAATCTGGCCATACAGCTGTAACATAAGGAACAATCCCCTTTAGAGCATCATTCTATATACTGGTTCAACTATCTCTACCTCTTCTAACCCAGTAATTGCAAAAATTTAATTCTGTCAACCCTTATTTTACTTTTACCTGTTTTTATTCTCCAACAGTTCCTTTCAGTATCTCCCTGCTTTCTCCAATATCAGCAAATTTTACTTAATCTTTGCTGTTTTTGAGGTAAAATAAACCTCTCTCCCCCCTAAATTTATCCTTAAATCCTTTCTATCCTTTGATTACCCAGGTTCTCAAAAAGAACACCTCTTTCTCGTCTGCCCCCCCCAACTTCCTATTAAAGGCTACCTAAACATACTTGAAATGGGGTACACAGTTGTTAAAACCCTCCCATGGAAGCAGAGCAGACAGGGAGATGTTTTTAATGGTAGAAGCAGGGCTCTGAAACTGTTTCCTGGTTTCAGCATTACAAAAAAACTCTCCAAAAAAGCACTAAATGTTGGATTTGAAGGTAACTGCTTCTAGCATTCAAAACATCTCCCTGTCTGCTCTGCTTCCACGGGAGGGCTTTAACAACTGTGTACCCCATTTCAAGTATGTTTAGGTAGCCTTTAATGTAACTTTTTCTTTCTTTCTTACAGGCCATCGTGCCTCTTGATTTCAGCCTTTGTATTAAAATAAAATAACCTTGTGGTTTAAGTGCACTCTCTTAAAAAGCTCTGTCCCCCTTCCCCCCACTTTCCATTGGTAACTACTAACTTACATTTTGTCTTTTGTATTTTGATCAGTACCGGGTCGGCCGCTCCTGCCTTGACCGCAAGCAAGGAATCGTCACAGAAGCCCCGAGTGGGCTGAACCTCAGCTCCAGGCCATCCGCCGCATCCACAAAATATGGTCTCTTGTCCGGGAGCGTTCGGCATGAAAGACAGTCTTCTGATTGGCTCCCGGGCGGTGCTGCTACCTTCCCATTGGTAGAATTGAACGCTGTCTATATTTTGTAATTTGGCGCTCTCGGCGCTGATTTCTGTAGCTGCTTGCTGCTTCTTCTCTCTAAAATTTGTGCTAGGCAGACGGTTAGACTGTTGTGAGACTAGGGACAAGTTATAGTATTAATTGCCTACTTGATAAACTGTATGTGCTACTGTTGAATTGTTGCCGTATTGCCCATTAGCTGTTCCCACTCTTTTTACTCCCCATTCTACTAACCCTATTCTCCTCTACCTAGCCCTCTCTGCCCCTGCCCACACTAAACTACACTTCACCTTTCTTCCTTTATTTTTCAATCCCCTGCAGTGCAACTCTGACCCATAGAAAAACTAAATTTAACCCCTGTTGTTCCAGACTCGGAGCAGGCACCTGCCACGTCACTGCCAAGACACCCCCACTTAGCTATCTCCCTTGCATTTAGCTCCTCTTTAGTAATTCATAATTCCGTGATGTTCCCACCCCTCACTTAAGACCCTTTGTCCAACTTCCCATAGCCCACCCCCAGAATTAACCTGCTCTATTGTCTCCCTGTGCTCATATACCTCTTTCCCCTATTTTCTCTCTCTAGCCCACAGCCCGAATGGACCAAAGCGTGGCTCCACTGGTCCCGGCTGATCAGTGCCAGGTCAGCTGCTCCTGCTTCGACTGCAAGCAAAGAACCTCCACAGAAGCCCCGAGCAGGCTGAACCTCAGCTCCAGGTCATCTGCTGCATCCACAAGGTAAGGTCTCTTGTCCGGGAGTGCTTGGCTTGAAAACCAGTTTTCTGATTGGCTCCCAGGCGGTGCCACTACCTTCCCATTGGCAGAATTGAATGCTGCCTATATTTAGTGATTTGGCGCTCTCAGCGCTGATTTCTGTAGCTGCTTGCTGCTTCTTCTCTCTAAAATTTGTCCTACACCACTCTCCCTGACCCCAGCCTCTATTAAATGCTCCTGCCCAGAGTTAAGTCTCCGCCTCCAGCTCTCCCATTAGTCCTCAGTTTTTATTTATTTCATAAGCCCCCAGTGCAGCCCACCCATTCCCTCTAGGTTGCTCCAATTCCTATATTCAAATCCCCTGCAAGCTGCATGACTCTTACACTGATCCTGCCATACTAATATATGGTATTCTGCATACAGCATATAAGCAAGACCAACAACTGTAAATGCTCTTGCCCTACTCTTTCTTCTACTCAGCATACCTCCATACTTGCCAGGCCATGGTGCTTTTTATCGACATTACATTATTATAACTTCTAGGTACTCGCTATGGCCCCAACCCATGCGTCACACCAAGTACATATCAAGTACACATCTCTACTCCACTCTTCACTCCCAAACACTGCACCTCTAGCCTGCAAACACATCTCCCTCTCCACATCTCAGCCCCCTTATATCCCCCCTTTTATACCCTTCCACTACCCACCTCCCATGTTAATTAGAGCACTGTCGTAATCTCAGTGAACCTTAATCATCATGCCTTTACCTCATCACCAAAATCCTTATCTCTGCCAGCTAAACTCGGATGCTACCAAAAAAAGAAAGTACTGGGAGCCCACAAGTGCTTCTTAAAGAAGCTACTACTACTGATCCTCCTCTGTTCAGGTAATGTGGAACTAAACCCTGGACTGATATCCTT